>HG995393.1:15509635-20529635 GCA_905333075.3 Atethmia centrago
CTGAGCCGAGCATGCAAGCGAGAGCGCGGGACTAGCGATAGAGAGGCACGACCGGCATAAGCGTTCGGCTTGTGACGCAACTCTCTCTCGTTATCACGTAAAATTATCGTCCGTAAACCGACTTTACAGACAACCAATTTTTTTTTGGAAAATACTCCGGAATAGTTTCAAAATTAAACTCGTTTTTATTAAATTGAGCGTTGTTCCCGCAAAAAAATATATTTTAATAATCTCCAAAAATCAATAAGCAAACAAAATTAATAACAAAACTACAAAATTAATGATCTAAAAACTTAGCATCAACTATACTAGTGTTGGCAAAACTATTATTGCCATCTTACAAAAAAAGTATCATTCATTTAGTAGTCGACTAACTCAGCTCGATATAAATTGCGGGATAAACGCCACCCATGGGCTCCACCGCTGACGCAGAATCTCCGGCCCCAGCTTGTGGAGGACGTGGTGAGCGCTCGGTTCCCATTTAATTTTGATTAAAATGTGCCTTGACTAGGGTATGAATCTCGGAATCTCGGAATATCGTAATATCGGAATCTCGGAACGGAAGTTTCGATATTACAATTCCGATACTGAGTGATCCAATATCGGAATCAGACATTTTTTTTCATTTCAGTTTTAAACTAAACCTATATTTTAACTCCTTGTGCCTTCCTGTGCCAGCTCGCTAATCATGCTATACGAGGGCGGCACTGAAAATTTCGGGAATCAAGGAAGTGACACAACATTACTATTTAAAAATGTATTTATTGCTTTTCGAAGTATTCTCTGCGAAATTTGACACATTTTTCCATACGATGGAACCAATCATTGAAGCAACCATTCCATTCGGAAGTTGGGGTCTCCAAAATGGCCGTTTTGTAGGCGTCCACAGCTTCTTCAGGTGATGAAAATCTCTGTCCACGCAATTTAGTCTTTATTTTAGGGAAAGTATAGAAATCATTAAGGCTTAGGTCGGGGCTGTAGGGCGGATGGTCTAATAATTCTATGTTTTCTTGCTCTAAAAACTCTTTTGTTCTGTGCGCGGTGTGAGAACTCGCATTGTCGTGATGGAGGATGATGCGGCGGTTACAGTTCTCTTTACGGAGGTCAGAAACGACCTGTGGCAAACAAATGCTAGCATACCATTCTGCATTAACCGTTCTTTGTCCCTCAACAGGAATAGTCGTAACATGGCCGGTTTTGGAGACAAACGTGGCCACCATTTTTTTTGCAACACTCCGTGAACGAACAATTTTTGTTGGCTTTAACTCATTTTCGAACACCCAAACTCGTGACTGGTTTTTTGTTTCGGGTTCGTACGCGTATATCCAGGATTCGTCACATGATACGATGTTGTATACAGCATTTGAGGATCCTGCGTGGAATCTTTCGAGAGTTCTGACGCACCAAGTAACGCGAGCCGCTTTTTGCTCTTCACAGAGCGAATGCGGTATCCATCGGGAAAACAACTTTTTTACACCTAATTGTTCATGCATGATTATTTGTATTTGACTCATGCCAATGTCTAAAGTTGCCTGAATTTCGCGGTATGTCACATGTCGATCTTCCTCAATCAGCTTACGCACAGCATCAACGTTTTCTTGGGTGACTGCAGTTTTTGGACGACCTTGACGGGGATTATTACTGAGCTTGACACGTCCACGTTGAAATTCAGCAAACCAGCGATAAATTGTGGTTTTGGATGGGGCTTCATCACCAAATGCAGAAATCATCCGGTCAACACATTGTTTTTGTGTTAAACCACTTTGAAAGTCATAATAAATCATCGCTCTTGAATTTTCTCGAGTCAATTCCATTTTCTCAACGACTAAACAAGTTTGACAAAACCTTGTGACAACACCGAGAATCTTTTTTTAGATAAATAAATGGTATTCGATTTTTAAAACCAAGGAGTTTTCAATTAAAAAGATTTTAATATGACAGGAACAGTGGAAATATTCCATTCCCGATACTTTTAGTGCAGCCCTCGTACAAGATAAGACAAGAGAATACATTCTTATCTAAATATAATATTTTGAGTATAGAACAAAAGGGATTTAGAAAAAATAAAGGTATAAATACGGCGATTTACGATTTATTGAATATGATAATGGGGAAACGTCGATGGAAAAGTACCAGTTTGCGCAATTTTAACTGATATGACGAGGGCATTCGACTGTGTTGACCATGAAACTCTGTTATACAAGCTAAACATCATAGGTATCAGAGGAAATATGCATAATCTCTTAAGATCATATCTCAGCAACCGAAACCAACACACAGAAATTTCAAAAATATGTTTAAAATCTAAGCGTGAGGAAAAATACTTATCGGAACGTAGACTTATTAGGTATGGCGTACCACAGGGCACTGTGTTGGGCCCTTTATTATTTTTAATTTATATTAACGACTTGCCACAACGCATAAAACATCCTATGGTCTTATTCGCTGACGATAGTACTGCCTTGATTAAATGTACAGACCTAAAAACGTATGAACATGACATAAATAATACATTAGCGGACATTATACACTGGCTTGATCAAAATAATTTAATGATTAATATACCTAAGACTAATGTTATGATTTTTTATCAACGGATACCACCGCAAACTTTAAATTTAAATTACAATGGACAAAAAATAGACCCTAAAAATTTTGCAACTTGGCAAAATTTTTAGGTATAATGATAGATAGCCAACTAACCTGGAAGCCACACGCAGAAGAAGTATGCAAAAAATTAAGTACAGCATCGTACGTGCTTTTTAATCTATCCAGGAAAGTGAATATGCCTACCAGATTAGTTGCTTACCATGGTTTGGTGGCGTCAATTCTAAGATTTGGGATAATATTTTGGGGAAATTGTAGTCTGAGAGAACAGGTATTCAAGGCTCAAAAACGATGCATAAGGGCAATGTGTAACATGAAAATAACAGATAGTTGCGTACCTGTATTCAAGTCCCTAAATTTGCTAACATTCCCATCACTTTACATTTTCGAAATAGCTGTTTTTGTAAAATCAAATATGCATCTTTTTATTAAATCATCTGACAATAGAACACGACCAGTTAGAAAGCAGTATACAAATATGCTACGTGTTAGTGGTCATAACACTGCATTATTAAAGAAAAGTGTTATATGTATGTGCCCGATTGTCTTTAACAAAATACCTGATGGAATAAAAAACGAGTCCATTCCACTGTTTAAAAAGAAATTGTCAGCCTTATTAATTGATAAATGATATTACTCCGTTTGTGAATTTCTAAATGATGAAAATGTATAGTAACCTTAATGACATCTTTAATTATTTATATTTAATTGACCATATTTAATAATTTTCATATTGACAGTATTTTAGACTTAAGCACTTTTACGAAATGTTTGCATGCCTAATTTAAGGTAGATTATATAAGGATCTCTAATTTATATAACATCTGCATTTTGTTGTACCTACTTTCTATGCAAATAAATAATTATTCTATTCTATTCTATTCTATTCTATTCTAAGAGCTACGAGTATAATAGTGTTGGTTGTCTGTCTCGCTCACTCTTTACCTACGCGTGTATGTCTTGTTGATTTGCACAAACGAACAAAATATCCTGTCAATCAGTTGCGCTCGTGAACTGTGTAAGTTAAAGGCTCGTGAAGACTGGGGCGATATCGCGGGCGCGGCAGGCATATTGCTGCCTGTCGCGCCCGTGATATCGCGCTATGTGTTTGTGTTTTATGTGGCTACATGCAACGTCGCTATAAAAGGTGTAAGTATAAATTATTATATAATTGTTGTTTTCCAATTCAAGTTTTTAAATGGTTTTATAATTGTGCTAGCTCTAAATAAAACAAAAAACACCGAAAATTATTCTTTCGTTCGGATCGTAAAAAGATGGTTTCTCCATTTTCATTTCGTAAACTAAAATTGTAAACAGAAATTAATAATTTAATAAATAAAGCAGAAAACTAAAAAAAAAAGTTTGTACAATTATTTAGCTGTATTACATAAACATTTTTTTTTGCAGGGCTTTATCAAAAAGAATGCACACACTCAGAATTTCTCAAGAAACGCTCATCAAATGTATGGGACCATTTTCATCGATTGGATGACGGCCAAACCGCTAAGTGCGAGATATGTTAAAAAAAAAACTAAAAACTACTGGTAGGTCTACTACGGGCTTGCACACACATTTACGAACTGTGCACTCAAACATCACTGCAGTTGGACCCACTTCATCGGAGAGTACTCCAAGCAAATCCACATCACAAGAGCAGATGACAAAGTTCAGGAAACGGAAACAGATAGGTCTTCAGAATCAATGGAAGCTATTGTTTTTCGAACGACCGCTTTAAATAGTGCAAGTTTCAGATTCTTTGCTGAAAGTCAAGATCTTCGCCAACACTTCAAAAAAATTGATTACGACTTACCGAAAACGCCAAATACTATTGTGAAAATGGTTTTTGAACAAGTGAAATGTTTTTTATTGTACTCAATCCAACCTCATACCGAATTTGTGCAATTTATTAGATAATAAAATGTGCAATTTCTAACGAAATAGCGAAATTCCGATATTGAGATCTAATATCGGAAATCAGTATCGGAATTGAGAACCTTCCGATATTACATGCCCTAGCCTTGACAAAATAACATTTAAATGAATATTTTAAAAGATATCACAGATTAACAATTACGGGTAATTAAATAATTATGATAAACGGCGGCGCGGTGCGAGTACGACCCCGTACTCGCACCGCGCCGCCGGTTCCGCAACCTTCAGTGAGTAATAATAATAATAATAAAAATGTAATTAAAAACCGCCGAATCGGAGGTGACATGACAGATGTCACCTCCGATAAAACAACAATACAGAAAATATGGAAAATTGGAATAATAAAGAATGTTGACAAGAGCTGCTGCTGCACGTAGAGCACGCCTACCACCTCCGGACTCTCCGCTCAGCTCCGCCTCGCCGCCGCCGGTACCCAGCCCCACTGTGAGTGCTGTGACGACACCGGCCGCGGTAGTTGCGTCGAGCTCGAGCGACGAGTATTTCTCTCCGCCCACAACGCCACCACCTGTTCGTCGACGGGGAGGACGCCGGCCGCCGGACGGTTTAGGACCTCGAGGCCCACCGGCCTCTGATAGGGTCCCAGCTCCCGGCGGAAGTGTGCAGCGCATGAGATGGACACGATCTATCAATGAGAACGTCATGCGCTCATACTATGGGGCTACAGAGGGGGGAAACAATCTGACCGCGTACCGTGTTCGGATGCTCTCTCTTTTTCAGGTGCTTGAGCCAGCTGTCAACGTTTCGGCACAACGACTGTCGGATCAGGTGCGGGTTATCCAGCGTAATCATATGTTGGATGACATTGTACTTGAGCGCCTGCGAAGTGAAATACAGAGTAGCCATGTCATCGCCCCCCCGTCGCAGACTGTTGTAGTTTTACCTCAGTTAGACACACATCAAGCTGACGAGGGGAGTGATGACAGGGCTACAAACGTAAGTACCCAGTGCAATGTGGAATTGAGGAGTGCTTTGGAGGATGCGATTCGAGAATATCGGTTCATGTCGCCCGAAGTAAGGCCACGCTTACCTCGTTTGCCCATGCATAAGAAAAATAGGGCGCTAGTGGCAGTTCTGGATTCGCAGTTGTCAAACTATTTTGATGACTGCGAAGACCTCACTGATACTCATTCGATTCTGTACTGCGCGGCTGTAGCGGTATGTCGTGTAGCTCACGTAATATTTCCTAATGATTCTAGAGCTACACGACCGAAACCAACCGTACCAATTTGGCAGTGCAGAATTGAACGCCGTATTGGTGGGGCCAGAGCGCTCATCGGCAAACTAATCTGCTTCAGGGAGGGCAATACTCGCCCTAGAGTGATGCGCTTTGTGAGGCGGGCGTTCTCAGGGACTGATATCAGCCCTCAGGACTATATGTCCCGTGTCACAGAGCGCATCGACTTCCTGAAGCAGAAAGTGTATGCATGGGCGAACCGTATTCGTAGGTATAAGCGGCGAGTTGACCGATACACTCAGAATCGCACCTTCCAGAGCGATGAAAGGTGGGTTTATAGGGTTTGGGAGCAGCGAGACCAAGGTGTGACTGTCACGCGCCTGCCAGATGACGATGTCATGTGTTCGTTTTGGCGCAGTATCTGGTCGGTGCCTGTCAGTCACACCGAAGGTGATTGGGCTCGAAAGGTCGAGCGAGCCTGCGATCCATTACCAGAAATGGGGGCTATTACCATCTGCCCCCAAGATGTAGCTCGTGCAGTCCGTCCGTTACCTAACTGGAAGTCTCCAGGGCCGGACGGGCTGCACAATTTCTGGCTCAAATGGTTTTTAGGGTCGCACGCTCGCTTGGCGGCTCAGTACCAGACTGCTTTGGAATCTGGTTCGCTGCCCCAATTCCTAACGATAGGCGTTACCCACCTGCTCCATAAATCAGGTAGCACCGCGGAACCCAAAAATTATAGACCGATCACGTGTTTACCGACGGTATATAAAGTTCTTACATCCATTTTGAGAGCTAAAATTAACAAACATATAGACACCAATTCCATCATGTCTGCCTCTCAAAATGGATGTAGGAACGGGTCCCGCGGTACTAAGGAGTTACTCCTCATTGATATGACCATTAGCCAACAGGTTCGTCGTTTCCGAAAGGATCTGTCGACATGTTGGATAGATTATAAGAAGGCCTATGACTCGGTGCCACATACAGGGCTCATGAGGGTGCTGGAGTTGTATAAAGTAGATGCAACTCTGCGCACCTTCCTGATGTCGTGTATGGGGCAATGGAGATATCTCACCTCCTCTACATGGATGACCTAAAACTCTTTGCCTCCAATAATTTGCAACTGATGGAGCTACTGAAAATAACTGAAACTTTCAGTAGCGCCATCAGGATGGAATTTGGAGTGGATAAATGTGCGGTCATGCATGTAAAGCGAGGGGAGATTGTGGAATCCGTGGGAACCCAACTCTCGGATTCCATAAACCTTAGAGCCCTTTCCGCATCCGAAACCTACAAGTATTTGGGTATGTCGGAAGCGTTGGGCATCAATGTTACTGACATGAAGCAATCGTTGAAGCAGCGCTTTTTTGACCGCCTGAAGAAAGTATTGAATAGTCTTCTATCAGGCGGAAACAAGGTGCGCGCCTTCAACGGTTGGGTCATGACCGTTTTGATGTACTCTTTTGGCATACTCAAATGGACTCAAACCGAACTCGACGCCTTGGATAGGAGGGTCCGTACGCTGTTGACTGCATATCGAATGCATCACCCACGGTAATGAGACTGTATATCCCGCGAAAGTGTGGAGGTCTAGGCTTTTTAAACGCTAAGACCCTCCACAATCGCGAGGTATGCAGTCTCGGGGAATATTTCCTAGAAGCCGACGTGGGGATGCATCGAGATGTGGTCGCGGTGGACAAGGGCCTCACCCCACTCTCCTTGGCTAAAGAGAACTGGCGCAAGCTTGTAGTGCTTGACACTAACGATCGCAGGGAGGTATGGCAGAGTAAGGAGCTTCACGGACGCTTTTTCCGGGCCCTACATGAACCCGATGTAGATTTCCAAGCGTCCGTAGCCTGGCGTCGTTTCGGTGACCTCTTTGGGGAAACCGAAGGTTTTGTCTGTGCAATTATGGACGAAGTTATCATGACGAAGAATTACCGGAGATTCATTGTGAAGGACGGCACGGTTGACATGTGTCGGGCATGCCACCGTCCGGGAGAATCAATCCGACACATTATCTCCGGGTGTTCTCGTCTAGCTAACGAAGAGTATTTGCATAGACACAATCTTGTAGCCAGGATTATCCATCAGCAACTTGCTCTTAAATACAGCCTTGTAGAATCTAAAGTGCCGTACTACAGGTATGTGCCCGACCCAGTTCTCAACAATGGAAATATCACCTTGTACTGGGATCGATCCATCATCACTGACAGGACTATTGTTGCCAATAAGCCTGACATAGTGGTGGTGGATCGAACAGAGCGGCGCGCAATGATTGTTGACATAACAGTCCCTCATGACGGGAATCTCGTGAAAGCCGAGAAAGATAAACAGATCAAGTATCTTGACTTGGCTCGCGAGGTTGTCGACATGTGGGATGTAGATTCAGCAATCATTGTGCCGATAGTCGTATCAGCCGATGGCTTAATTGCCAAGAGCCTCGACCAACACCTAAGGAGACTCACGTTGGACGGCTGGATTAAGGGCTTGATTCAGAAAGCGGTACTTCTGGACACGGCCCGCATTGTTAGGAGGTTCCTCTCTCTGGAGCCCTGACCGCCGGTAGCTTGGACCCTGTTCCCGATACCGGTGGGCCACCATTTTTTTAAATGTTTTTATATATTTTTGTATATTCTAATATTTAAAAATATAATTATATTGTGTAAATAATGAAATAAAAGAAAATAATAATAATAATATTATTCATAAGTTCACATAGAAATTACTAGAAGTGACAAAGTTACATATTAATATTAGTAAGAAAATGTTAAACTATGTCTAAAATAAATCTAGTGTATAACTTATATAGATTGTTTAAGGGTCTAAATACAATAGCGATCTGCTGGATGTAGGTTTATTCAAACCTGTGTTTCAGGCCATCACTTAACAACGCTGAGTGCTTTAGTGGACAAAATGTTACTGTACCTATGTACACTGTACCTATGTCGCTCTATAGCTAGCACATATTAATTATATTTGTAAATAAATATTGATTTAACATTAATAAGCTTATTGCATTACATCTAGCAATTTTTCAGTGTCTGAGTAATTAAATGTCGCTAAATATTCACACAACATTTCACTACATTTTTTACGACTTACACTATAGATACTTAGAAACTTATTGATTTTATTATATAAGAACGGACCTAAAAATAAATACAATTTATTTATAAAAGTATGTTTAGTTTGAGGCTTTATGCAAACCAAGTCTTTTCTTCTCTTATCTATAGATATTGGGATATAAGGAAGTTTTCTATGCTGGAGTAGTACTATATTCAATATAAATAGTTGACGCACGGTTAACACCTTACATGCCGTGTAAAGCTCGTGTGTGGGAAATCTATAGTGTATTCATGGAGACGAGTTAGTATAGCGCCTTCTCTATCGCACATAATCATACAAATGACAAAGACAAATAAAAACTGTTTTAGGGTCAGTGGGCGTTAACAATACCTTAGAAATGTAAATGTGCGTTCACACTGCGCTTCTTAAACGTTCGCTTAGTTTATTCCTGCGGCTTCGTCTGTCGTATAAATTGAGAGACATATATTTGATAGAATTTTTTTATGGTACCTACTTTTTTATATATCTGATGGATATGAAGGAAAGAAATAAAATCGAGAGTTAATGATTAAATTTTCTTTATTATATTATAATATCTACCTATACTAGTTAATAACATATCATCATCATCATCATCACTCTCCGTACTATCACTACTGTCGTCGTTTCCTACATTTATTATGAATCTTTCAGTCATTGCTTCCACATTTCTGTCCATGGCATCAATTTTGGGCGCAACTGTTTCTATGACATGCTTTATACATTTTTTCCATTTCTCTGCGTCAATATTTTGAATAGATTCGTTTAATACAATTTTTAATTCTGCCATTTTGTGTGTTTTCATGTGTGAAGCTACATTTCCTTTAACTTGAGCCCACACTAGCTCAATTGAATTTAATTCGCAATGATACGGCGGCAGTCTCAATACAGTTTTGTTTTGTGATTTTGCCATTTCGTCTATAATGCAAGCGTCGTATCGCTGTCTATGATTTTTAACGATGTTTAATAATTCACGTTTCAACATTTCAGCGTTACAGCTAATATTTTTTCGCGTAACCAATTAAATATATCCTGTTTTTTACATTTCAAAATCCAATACACCAGCCGGTTCACAAGTTGAGCATATAGTCACAAGTAAGAGCACGTCTGCACAGTACGGGAAGTATGAGTAGACTAAAAAGTACTCGTACTGTGTACACCGCCTTAGCGTTTATCACTGACCAATCGCAGTTAAAAAATTGTGTGAGTGAGATAGCGCTCTACTAACTCGTCTCCGTGAATACACTATAAATAGGCGAAAGGTAGCTACCTCAAGGATAGCTCTCTGCGCACGTTCTAATGGCTGTAGGATTGATTTAGCAGCCCCACCCCATGAAGTTATACAATAAGTGAGAATGGATTGGCACAAAGCTAAATATACCTGTTTAATTAGTTTGTACTCTGATATGAACCACTTACTTATGATGACACGGAGAAGCTACTGGAATAAAATAAAACCTTACACTTGCCCTCATCTTTCGTACTTGTCGTATACAGTCTGATTCATTCATTGCCACTTACACTCACTCTTTATTTTACATTAAATTTAACAAACCCTCACACTATCACTTAACTTTCAAACACACAGATGCTCACATTCAAATTCACATTTACATACCTTTATACTCACAGTAACACTCCTTAGTATTCACACTCACACACCCCCATTTTCACATTTACACACCTTCATAGTCATAGTCACATTCACACACCCCTACTCTCACTCACACATTTGCATGCTTCTTGTCTAGTTTTAATTTTCTCTTTTTATTTTAAATCGCCTGTTCTTATAACACTTAAAACAAGTAATTTTATGTTAATATTTTAAGTTTTGGAAGAGCGGAGTCTCCTAACACAGGCTTTTTTGCTTAAAAGGAGACTCCAATCACTAGTTGTTAAATTTTACTTGTATAATTAATAAAACATTTTTCATTTTTTCATTTTCATTTTCATATGTATCGTAAATTTTTAAAAATGTACATCCATTTACGCATTCGTGTGCATAATGAATCTATGTGTTTACGGAAATTCAGATTTGTGTCAACCGTTACACCTAGATATTTCATATGATTGGTTTTTGCTAAGGTAGGACAACTACATGCATTGTCAGCATACGTGTTGCACGTATGGGCATAAATATTGCATGTATGGGCATAAATGTTTATGTTAGTAGTTGACAGGTTGGTATTTTTAATAGTAAATAAAATGTGTTTGGTTTTATCTGCATTTAGTGTTAAAAGATTTACATGTAGCCAATAAGTCACTATATTAAAACCGTTCTGGGCTTGTTTATACACCTCATCTTGAGAATTGTCTGAAAACAATAGAGCTGTGTCATCTGCATATGACATTATGACACCATTTTGGAGTGACAAGCTGCACAGGTCATTTATATATACTAGGAATAAAGTAGGACCCAAAATACTACCTTGTGGTATTCCGTAATTACTATTTCGAAGCGCAGAACTAACGTACTGATCAATTTTGACACATTGTTCGCGGTCAGTCAGATAATCAGAAAGTAGTGAAAGAGTTGTTCCTCTTATTCCCAGTATTTCAAGCTTGTGCAATAGTAAAGGACAAGAAATTGTGTCAAAGGCCTTGGCGAGGTCTAGGAAGATCCCAATGGTGTGCATCCAAATTAGTCGTTATATAATCTATCATTTGATGTACTGCTTGGTTAGTTGATTTTTTGGGCCTAAAGCCAAATTGGCTATCTGAAAGTAAATTGTTATCTTCTAGGTATTTAAATCTAATATTAATGATTTTCTCTAGGATCTTGGAGATCCCTGTTAAAAAGGAAATGGGTCTGTAGTTATTAGCACTTTTTTTGTCACCAGATTTATAAACAGGAGTAACCACTGCCTTTTAAAGCGGCTTAGGGAATATACCATTACTTAAACATAACTGAAAAATATGAGTTAGCGGCGGAGCAAGTATGTATTTGTATTTGAAATGTTTAAGTATGTTGTTTGAAATACCGTCCCATCCAACAGCACAAACGTCGTTTAATCCAGAAATAATTGTTAGTGGTGCCGATTCCCTTGTTCACAAACTAAACTAAATTTAAGTTCAGTGCATCTTTTTCTTTCTATTTCATTAAGAAAAGGACAGAAGATAAATTTTAGTTTAGTCCTGTCAAATTAATCAGCGCCTGTCACTACTCTATACAAGTTTAGACGCGATTAAAAACTTGCCTACTAAAATTACGTCAATTTACGTCAAGCGCTGATTAATTTGACAGGACTAAACTTATATTTATCTTCTGTCCTTTTCTTAATGAAATAGAAAGAAAAAGAGGCACTGAACTTAAATTTAGTTTAGTTTGTGAACAAGGGAATCGGCGCCAATACTTCATCGACATCTGTATCTAGTAAGACAAACGATTTGAGTTTGGGGAATGTTTTAGGTTGGTTTTAGTAGTCATCTTATCTGAGAGGTTTTGCTCGTAAATGCAGTCAAAGACCTCCTTATCAGTCAGGGTTACCGGGACACCAATAACAGTGATTCTTGGGCGCCGTTTGGATGGTTCTTCAACCTTAAGGCCCGAAGAAACAAGTATTTCTAAGCTTCTGAGCTTTCCAATGTCCTCTTTCAGTCAGTACTAATAAGAACACCTCCATTTTTGACTTTCTTAAGAGCCCGTGTACGAAATCGAGATAAGCAAAATTAGGTATTCGACACGCACATACACGAGAGCGCGCGGTCGCGTGTGTGCGTGAGTCTGGTGTAGTCGCTGGCCACTACGGCGATTAACCGAATTTGATCATTTGATATTTTTTACGTGGTGTTTACGTGTGTTACTCTCGTGGTTCTTGTCAATTGAAATAAAAAGTCTGGTAGTATAAAATTAAGCATTTAACCCAGAAATGGTCGTCCCTCGTGATGATCGCAGTTTTCAATGGAAAGTCTGGGCCAGTCCACAGAGCAAACAAACAAATGTCTTTTTTGGTAATATGTAACTGCCCTTGAGCTTGGTCATACCAATTGTGGTTCGTATTCAATTTTATTTTCCCTTCTTTATCAACCTTCCAAATTTTTTTTTTAACGA
Organism: Atethmia centrago; assembly: GCA_905333075.3. NCBI lineage: Eukaryota > Metazoa > Arthropoda > Insecta > Lepidoptera > Noctuidae > Atethmia > Atethmia centrago. The sequence goes on from HG995393.1 coordinate 15,522,532, forward strand.
ATTGCCTCATCCCCGCTAATGCCAACTGCTGTTATAGGGCATTTTATTTCGAAGATCCCATTTACATAGATACTATCGGGGGTGGCACCTAAAAAAAGTATTCTTCGTCTATGAACAGACCGCACTTTTTAAAAGTAATGTTTTCCTGTTCTGCCAGTTGCAAAAGTGCAGTTGCTTCATTGGTTTTTCCGTATAATATAGCGGGTACATGAGCTAAGGACTACGAATATAACATTAATTTAACCAGTGCGGCTGAACTTATTTTTCGCCTTTTGCACACCTTGCCAAAATGTGATGCAGTGACCAGGCTCCGTCTCATCTCGTGCCATAGTGCACATTCAGCTTGTTGTCGTGTTTCCCTTTCAATTGCTTCGTTGTCAGCCAATTGATGTTTAAGGTGATCCACATACTCGATCTGGGAATTAATTAAGTTTTAATTTAAATAATTAAATAATTTTTGTTAATTCAAAAGTATTTAATTATTAAAGGGACAAATCAAAAGATATTGCTGAAAAGAACCTTGGTACTTTCATATTCATCGGGTGTCATGTCCGGCTTTTGGCATATTTCTCCATAATTTGCATTTTCACTAGTTCAATAATTCCAGCGGATTTTCGGCCACCGTAGGCGTGGGCTTGCGGACGGTGAGCAATGGGTAGCTCACCGTTCGGTAAGGACCAGGCCCGGGTCGACGGCGCGTTGTATTCCACGCGCGCCTCTAAGAGATGTCGTCAGCACAAATGTAGGGTATGCCCACTAGGGCCGATGCCTGCCGGGGTCGCGGGAAGATACTTATGGGTCACCGAGGCCCCCGCAACACAGGCAACGGAAGGAATACGGGTGGGTTTTAGTCAGTAAGAGTCTGAAACGCCCTCCCGTTCCGCCCAGAGCGGGAGAAATTATTTGAATATTACCCAACCAAAAAAAAAAAAATAATATGATTACTTAATGTTTTCGGGTCGTCAAGGACTCCTGAACGATGCAGGTATGAAAAATATAATTATGAATCACGAAAGAACTATTTGTGAAATCCAAATGATTAATACTGACACTGACATCGGAAGAAACATCAAACCATTTTTTTCTATAACTATCTGACAATAATGCATCAAAATATCGCAGGATTCATTAATAAGTCAGACCAATTACTATTGCACCTACATGAACTTGAAAACAACATAGACATTATTTGTGTAACGGAACACTTCATGGAAACTGGATATGAAGTTTTCCTCAACATACCTAACTATAAATTAGCAGCTTGTTACTCCAGGGACACAAAGAGAGGAGGAACATATTGGTAAAAAATTTTAATTTCAACTTGATACTTCCACGCGTTCCCGATATAAAGGTTCTTGACAGACAGACGGACAACAAAGTCATCCTATAAGGGTTCCGTTTTTTCCTTTGAGGTACGGAACCCTAAAAATGACAAATGTTTCGGTACCTCTCTAGCCAATTAAGTTAAACTGGAAAAAAAATGGTTAGACAATTCGAAATATGGCAGTGATTGCGACTGGAATTTACTACATTTAAAGTTCGCATTCAAAAAGAAAATGTGTTACGCAATTAGCCTTCAGGGTTTGTTTAAACTTTGAATCTGATCAAAGTTTGCAACAGACCGTATGTCGATGTTAGTACAATTTTGTACTTCTTGTCTCTAGTCATAAAACGTATTATTCAATGTCACCAAATCGTCCTTTTGCCACCAAATATTCTTTCTAACATTGTACTTACCAGATTTTATAATTACAGTGGCGACCGTTGCGAAGAAACCAAAACTAGTCAGACGAAGAACAAACCTGGAAGACGCAATGACAGGCGAGCAAACGAAAAAAGAAAAATCAGACTCGAGAGTTATCCGGAAGACTCAAAAATGTACGTCCCAACCTGGCACTTATTTCAAAGAACCTCACAAATGTGATCAGCGTAGTTCTTTTCATGGAGTAAAACAAATGACACAACATACTCGTTCACAAATTGGTGAAAAACCTTACAAGTGTGATGTATGTCAGCGTTGTTTTAGTGATAAGAGTAATTTAACAAGCCATATTCGTATACACACTGGTGAAAAACCATATAAGTGTGATGTATGTCAGTGTTGTTTTAGTCAAAAGTGTGCTTTAACATCACATATCCGAATACACACGGGTGAAAAACCATATAAGTGTGATGTATGTCAGTGTAGTTTTAGTCAAAAGTTTGCTTTTAAATCACATATCCGAATACACACTGGTGAAAAACCATATAAGTGTGATGTATGCCACCGTTGTTTCAGGCATAAGGGTTCTTTATCTGGTCATATTCGTATACACACTGGTGAAAAACCATATAAGTGTGATGTATGTCAGTGTAGTTTTAGTCAAAAGTCTGCTTTAACATCACATATCCGAATACACACTGGTGAAAAACCATATAAGTGTGATGTATGTCAGTGTAGTTTTAGTCAAAAGTTTGCTTTAAAATCACATATCCGAATACACACTGGTGAAAAACCATATAAGTGTGATGTATGCCAGCGTTGTTTCAGGCATAAGGGTTCTTTATCTGGTCATATTCGTATGCACACTGGTGAAAAACCATATAAGTGTGATGTATGTCAGTGCAGTTTTAGTCAAAAGTTTGGTTTAACATCACATAGCCGAATACACACTGGTGAAAAACCATATAAGTGTGATGTATGTCAGCGTAGTTTTAGTGGTAAAGGTCATTTAACAACACATTCGTATACACACTGGTGAAAAACCATATAAGTGTGATGTATGTCCACGTAGTTTCAGGGAAAGGGGTCTTTTATCTCAACATATTCGTATACACACTGGTGAAAAACCATGTAAGTGTGATGTATGTCAGCGTTGTTTTAGTGAAAAGAGGGATTTAACAAGACATGTTCGTATACACACTCGTGAAAAACCATATAAGTGTGATGTACGTCTACGTAGTTTCAGGCAAAAGGGTTCTTTACCTGATCATATTCGTATACACACTGGTGAAAAACCATATAAGTGTGATGTATGTCAGTGTAGTTTTAATAGAAAAGGTCATTTAACAACACATGCTCGTATACACACTGGTGAAAAACCATATAAGTGTGATGTATGTCAGCGTTGTTTTAGTGAAAAGGGGGATTTAACAAGACATATTCGTATACACACTGGTGAAAAACCATATAAGTGTGATGTATGTCAACGTAGTTTCAGGCAAAAGGATTCTTTATCTATTCATATTCGTATACACACTGGTGAAAAACATTCTTAGTGTGATGTATTAACACAATGGTGGTTTGGAATCAACTAACTTTTATTGCAGAGATAACTAATATTATTCTTACCACAGATTATTTACGTTACTTATAATCAGTGATAGGAATAGGTAGTGCCTATTTGCCTAAACTTCGAAGAACAGAGACAAGAAACGGAGACTTCCTTAGGACTAACTTTTTTTCCGAGACATCTGTCCCGAAATTTCGAGACAACACATAAATACATTTAAAAAAAATGTTATTTGGAATAAGTAATTCGTCTATATTTACCTAAAGTTTGCGACTAGATATATCATAATAAATAACATACACAGTCGTTACAACCATAAAATTTTCAGAATTTTTTTTTGGAGAACATTTTTTAAATGACTTGTTGATCGTAATACACAATGAATCACAATGTTTGAATAAGAAGCCGTACACGTTTCGAAGTAAATATCTTCTTTCTAGCTCACTCTCGGCTACGTTTAATGAGATTTCTAAAGTTCAAGTGTAAAAAAGGCATTATATGTAACACATAATATGATTTAAAAGAGTGTCCATGGAGTTTCTTGCACGTTCTTCTCCATAGAGACCTACTCTTTGGAACGTGCAATTTAGCTTCACTTTTCTTGGACTGACCGACATTTGACTATTCAAAAGTGCCCGTAAATGGTCTATTTGAAATAAATGCTTTGATTTTGATTTTATCGGTATTTAAAATAAATAAATATTTCATTTATTTGCCAGAAGGTAGGTATATAAAGTGGTATGATCTTAATATTAATGAGGTCCTTTTACATTCTACCGTTATACATGATGTGCAAATATTTAGTTACAAATGAAAATACAAATACCTTTTTTTCTTTCATCTTAATGTAATATATTTCTAAAGTATATTTAAAAATGTGCATGATATTAAAATAATTGCATAATAATGGTATCACATTATCACATTTTACGGCAGTGCGTTTCGTTATCTATTCTTAGAAATTACAAAAGGTAACCGCCATGGTCGCATACCTGTGCGGCGCGGGGAGGGTCTACATACCCCCTCCCCCCCTACTCCTTACCGCCCCGCGTGCGCGCAGGTTACCTTCACTTCAATCCTGTACTTCGGTTTGTTAAGTGCGCATCTTCCTGTATTGTTTTTGTGAATATTGTTTTTCACCTTCGCTCGTTTTTTGGTTCATTGGATCTTCTTAATACGACTACTTTGGCTTGAATTTATGGATTACGATTTGCTGCAATAACATTGTTCCTGTCTGTCTACATCAAATAATACGGTAAGTCAACATTTATTACTTTTTAATGTTTTGGCTAAAGTTATTTATTTTATTTCTTGTAGGGAAACAAACAGTAAGTTAGATATAAAGAAGAACATTAATGTATATATTATTTTATCTTAAACTAGCAATTTGACAGTCTAGATTGATATGCAATTGTATGAACTTGATATTTTTTAGTGGAGTTTTTAAGATAATTATTGTGTATGAAACGTAGTTAAAGAAAAAAAACATACGCATTTAACTTTTGGTTCAAATATAAAAGTGAACTTCAATACTACCAAGCATAGTAATGTTATATCTTTGGTGTCATAAAGAATTGCTAAGGTGGACGAATTCTATCAAAATATATTATTTTTCTGGCCGGTTCTTTTAATATTTGAACCAAAAAGGAATATGTCTTTTGCGCATTGACTAAAATGCGAAAAAAAAAATTCAATAACAATGATGTTACGCGTGTTCATATTATCTAACCGTTTTTCTTTATTAGAGCGTAAAATGAAAGAATAAAATCTTTAAATCGATACAATCGATGCACCTAGCTGGAATGCGCGCACCTCTCCCGCTTTCCTTTCCACCTCCCTGTATCTATAAAGGTTCGTTATTCCTTTTGAGGCATGGAAAACTTAAAATTTTATTTTATTTTAGGTACTTGCCATCGTACATCTTTTTGGAGACCAGTAAGATTGGAGATGGCGAACAAGCCTAAGAAAGCAACAGTACAAAGTTGGATTGGACTTCATCCTGAATTATATTACGACCCGGCCAGTAATTTGATTTACTGTTCTAAGTGCGAGAGCAGTATAACAGCTAAACTTAGTAGTGTCAAGAGGCACGTTAAAGGTCCGAAACACAAAGGGACAAGTAAAAAACCAAATGAAGAATTTTATTTGGACCTAGTACAATTTCTCATATTATGTAATATACCTTGGATTCAAGTAAACAACCCCGCTTTCAAGAAATTCTTCCATAAATATATTTGCTGCAATTGTACAAATCGACAAAAGCTTCCTGAGCAATCATTGTTGAGAAAAGTTTATTTAGATAAGATTTTTAAAACTAAAATTGACTCGATTTATGAACAAATTGCAAATCAAAAGCTGTGGGTATCTTTAGACGAGACAACTGATTTTTTAGGCAGATACATGGTACATTTACTTGTAAAACCTTTAAATGCGATCACACAAAAACCATTTTTAGTTGCTTGCAAAGTACTAGAAATTGTTAATGGGAGCACAATTGCCCAATTTTTAATAGACTGCTTTGAAAATATGTGGTGCGATTTGTATGAATCCAAAGTAGGAGACGTTGCTGTATTATGCACTGATAGTGTAGCATATATGCTAAAAGCGGGACGTGTGCTGAAAAATTATTTGCCCAACATGATACACGTCACTTGCTTAGCACATGCACTGACTCTCGTGGCAGAAAAAATACGATACGAATACTCAGATGTAGATGAATTAATTTCAAACGTAAAAAAAATATTTTTAAAATCACCTAATAGAGTGCGCTTGTTAAAAAACACCTTTCCCCACATGCCGCTTCCTCCAGAACCCGTTATTACAAGATGGGGTACTTGGTTGGAGGCAGTGTCATATTATGCAAAATATTATGATCAAATTAAAACAATTGTAAATCTTTTAAGAAGTTCCGACGCGCTATCTATTAGGTGTGCTAAAAATGTTCTTCAAAAGGAAAACTTGAAATCGGACTTGGACTACATTGAGGAATATTTTAAAGATATACAAATTGGATTAAAGAAATTACAAAAATCGAATTTAACTCTTAACGGAATCCTTTGAAATATTTGATCACGTGAGAACTGTGCTTAGCTGGTGTTCATCTGAGCTTATAAAAAATAAACTCGTAAATGTCATGGACAGAAATCCCGGTTTAGATAAAATTAGAGACATATGTGAAGCGATAACAGCAGGAAAGGATGAGCGATCATACTATATGTACGCGCCTTTAACCTCAGTTGATGTTGAAAGGTCATTTTCAACTTATAAATGGATTCTTAACATAAAAAGAAATCGCCTGACAGTTGAAAATATAGAAAAAAATATGATTGTGTATTTTAATTTAGATGACTCATCTGACAAAGAAAATTTCGGTTCTGATACTGAACTTGACGAATCGAATCACGATGATTAAATTAAAATCGTTCTTTATTTTTTATGGTATTTGTAACACAAATAAAGATTTTCAAATTCTTAGCAATTTTTGATGCATCAAGTTCTTTATAAAATCCGAACAGTTAGTAGTTCAGTATTAAAACTTATTGTCCTAAATGCTTCAAATATTAATTTGTAAATTTCAAAGGTTAATTTGTACTTTGATTTGAGTAAAAATTGCATCCCTCAACGTCAGTAAAATAAATATGACATAGATATTTAAAGATAGATAAACATAAATTTGTTTCTTAAATCTTTCCTTCTGTACATTTTGTTTCATGGTTTCCAATTACGTCATATTTTAAAATAATATAAATATACATATATTTGTTACAACAATATTCTGTGTTTTATTTTTCCTTTAGAGCCCATTAATTATTTAATGAACCTAGAGCGATATCGACCGGCGATTTGCTATTCCACACCTTAATCTATATCACTACCAAAATCAGCATTTTCAGTGGCATTGAGTAATGGACATCCATACAAACTATCACATTTATAAACAAACTTTAGATAATTATAGACGAATTACTTATTCCAAATAACACATTTTTTTTAAATGTATTTAAGTGTTGTCTCGAAATTTCGAGACAGATGTGCCGGAAATAATTTAGTCCTAAGGAAGTCTCCGTTTCTTGTCTCTGTTCTTCGAAGTTTAGGCTAATAGGCACTACCTATTCCTATCACTGCTTATAATATCTTATTAACATCCTGACCTAACAAAATAATCTCATATTACAATTTAAACTTCAGACAAGCCTAGCAATTTTAAAAACTTATAATGTTTTCTGGCACTCAAACTTTTTGTGAATATGTCTGCTGGCATTTCCAAGGTTGGCTCATATTTTATTTCTAATTTCTTCACTAAAACACATTCACTAACAGTGATGTCTTATGTCAATATGTTTGGTGCGCTTATTGTAAAACAATGGATTAATTGCTAATTTAATTGAACTTTGGTTATCACATCCTTGATCTTTTTGTGATCAATTCTACGTACCGCGCATTCAACGCATAATAGTTATACCTAAAACAGGTGGCGCCACTGGTACCATAACAAACATTTTAAACAATTCCTACGAACATGAATAATAATTGTTCCTGTTTTCATTGTAATGGAGTTGTTGGACCGCTGGCATTGTTTTTAAAGTGTCATATATGTGACGATAAATATACCACTGTGAGTGCCTTAACGTCACACAACAACAATTCTCAAGCTTTACCCACGAACAAAAAGCCCAGTGGAAGTGTCTTCCCTGTAGTAACATCACGCAGCGGGTCGCCCCGCCTCGGCCTCGCTAAACCGCTCTGTTTACATCCACGCGAACTGCGAAGATGCGATGAAAATGTCCTGCGATATTTGGAACAACAGTCCGCATCACCGAACTCGTCAACGAGTTCCACATCAACGATTGTCACGGGTGCTATGTCCAACTCCACCGCCATTGACAGCCTTAACATAATATCACAGGAAGTAAACAATACACTCAAAGGATGGCGCACTGACATGGACCACGTCATGGCCAAGTTTACGGATGATACTAAAGGCACGCTGCGCAGCTGGCGTGAGGAAATGGAGATAAGCATGTCCAAATTCCCCCTTCCCCCGGACCGCCGCAAGGTGTAGACGTGTACTCAGTGCCATAGACCATTTAAATAAAAAGTTATAAATAATTTAAGTAAATTTAATTCTATAATAAAAATAGGAGTGCATAAAATAAGAAGAGCTACTCAAATAAACTCAGTGTATCGCGGTAAACGTAGCTTATCATAATACCCTGGTACCTGACCTGTGCGCATTGGCCAAGGTTATTGAACCCCGCCTGCGTATTCGCAACATACCTGCCCTCGGCTACGCCCTGGACACGCCCTATTCGATGACTAGCACAGTGACCTCACTGTGTGCCGCCTTGGGTACTGGACATTGGATAATTTGCACCTCCTCACAACTTCTGCTGCCCTGGTACTTCGTATGCTGTTTGGCTGACAGGAAACCTGATAATTGCCGTCCCGCTTACACAGCGACAGCGCGTCGTGACTCACCTCCTACCGTACTGCATCTCTTCGAGAGAACTACGCGCGCCCGCCGGCCACCGTTGCAAGGTATTACAAAGTTTACGTAAGTAAACATTTTATATTGAACAACATGAGGCGTACACCATCCCAATCGCCAGCCACGTCCATGGCTAGCGACTCTGAGACTCGAAATGTGGGTAACCCAACTATCTCACTAACCGGATCTGCTCCAAACCTAAACAGCATAGATGTAAATGTTACGTCACGCAGTAAACGTAAACGTGAAATGGTCGCTTTTATGCAAGAGATACGGGACTTATTACAATCGGGACTTATTAAATTTAAATCTTTACAGAGTCAATGAGCGAAATTATAGCACAGAACTCAGAAATGAAAAAATCATTACCCTTCGTTACTCAACAATACGATGACATAATATTAAAAATAGATGACCTCGATAGAGAGCGAAAAATTGATCATACCTACATAAATCAGCTCGAAGATAAAGTTGAGAATCTGGAGCGTATATTATGTCTCACAAAAATAGAGATAAGAAATATCCCAAAGAAGGAAGGAGAAAATAAAGAGGATCTGCATCATTTAGTATCAGAAACAGTTAAAATTTGGGCAACCCTCTCGAACAACACGATATTAAGGATATCTTTCGCATAAATAAAAAAGGTGGAGGTCCATCTATTACACAGGCCTGCAAAATGAAGGTCATAACTTCCTCTCTGGAATTTGATAGCTGATTCTGGAGTATTTTGATGCGCTGATTACGAATATGTACTTAGTTTTTCTCCATCACCTCCTGATTTTTCAAAAAAGCTACAGATAGAAAATTGAGAAAAAAGACAAGTTTTCACTTAAAAAATTATATATTTAAAAAAGTACTTAATTTTTAACTTAAAAAACTATTAACACGTAATAACAACTTATTGCTGGGTTAAAATACACTTAAATTTTATTTGTGGAACCTGGTCCTTTTTTCCTGGAAGCTTCTGTTGTGCGATTTTCGCTTATATTTCCGGTTTGGATCATCACGCTTCAACAACCAACAATAGTCCGCCATCATGCTGACATTCCATCTTCCTTGATACCGGACTTCAAGCTCTTTTAAATCTTGGTGAAATCTTTCACCTTGTTCTTCGCTAACGGCTCCTAGATTTTCTGGGAAGTAATCAATGTGCGAATTCAGAAAATGAAGTTTAACGCTCATATTACAACCCATTACACCAAAATTCGTTATCATTTTGGCTACTATTTCTTTATAGTCCGAGCTTTTATTGTTCCCCAAAAAGTTTTTTACCACTTCCTTAAATGATTTCCACGCTTGTAACTCGACATCATTGAGTTTTTGATCAAATTTTTCCTCCGACATCAATTTTCTTATATCAGGGCCGACAAAAATTCCTTCTTTTAACTTAGCATCTGATAAAGATGGAAAAACTGAATGCAGATATTTGAAACCTTCCCCATCTTTATTTAAAGCCTTCACAAACTGTTTCATTATACCCAATTTGATGTGTAAAGGCGGCAGTAAAACTTTTTCTCTGGGAACCAAACTCTGTTTAAGCACGTTTTTGATTCCTGGGGTTAGTTCAGTTCTTGGAGGCCATTCCTTTTTGGTCCAATGATGTTGTTTATCCCGGCTATCCCATTCGCAAAGAAAGCACGGGTATTTTGTATAACCACCTTGTTGGCCGAGTAGCATGCTTATGATTTTCAAGTCTCCACACACCATCCAGCCGTGATGTTCGTAAGCTATAGTAGCTAAAAGCTTTTCCAAATTTTCATAACATTCCTTTAAATGGACAGAATGTGCAACAGGTAGTGAGGCATATGTATTCCCATTATGTAGAAGGACTGCTTTTAAACTTCTTTTTGAGGAGTCAATAAACAATCTCCACTCCTTAGGATTGTATTCAATGTCGAACATTTTCATCAAGCCAGGAATATCTTTACAGTACACCAAATCATGATCTTCAGCGAAGAATGGAAGGAAATCTTTTTCTCTGTGACGGTACCATGAAAATGAAGTACCAGGTGCAAGCATATTTCTTTCTTTTAATCGTGATCCGAGGAGCTCAGCTGCATCTTTGGGGAGATTCAAATCTCTTGTCAAGTCGTTTAAATCTGACTGTGAAAAGAGCTGACACTCGTTAGAATCTACTTGAAATACAGGATCAGATTGGGATGCATTCTGTTCATTTGTATCATTAGCAGAATCTTCAATTTGTATAGCTGGATACGGGGGCTGCACCATTTCTGAATCTCCGAAAACTGCAGGCGTAACTGATGACACATTTGGATAGCTTATGTCACTTTTATTTTTAGAATTGTATCCAGTTATGTCACAACAACAAAAGTAGCAATCTTCAACATGGTTGTTAGGATCTCTCCATAGCATGGGCGAAACGATTTTGAAGCTATTTTTCTGTCCTTTCGACCACTTGCGAAGTTCAAGTAAACAAGTCGAACAAACTTTTTGAGGTGTCCAAGTTTTGTCTTGGTTACTTATAGAATGTCCAAAATAACTTTTGTAAATATTTTTCACATAGTCTGTAATGTTGTTTCGTTGTTTTATCACCATGAATTTCCCGCAAATATAACAAAAACAATTCGAAGAGTTTAAACAACTTCGCGACGACATTTTAAAGTTTAGGTTGCAAGATGCGCACTTCGACTGTTAGTTTTCTAATTCAGAGTAGGTACTTATACAAAAAAAACCTTTTGTTTTCTTCATTATACCCTTTTTGAACAACATTAACAACAATTAGGCAATATCACCTAAACATCGTGTATTAATGAGCTCATTACTAAATGAAGCCAAAATGACCCGTTTTCGAAATGGTTAATGCGAATTACTTACACTTATTATGTAGTAATTAACAAATTACTGATTTGCATTCATTTCTATGTCGTCTTAAACTAATTAAATGCAATAAAAATTAAGCTGAAGTAATTAAGTGACGTTTTATAGATTTTAAAATGTATGCGCTCAGACATTTTTAGTTAAAATCTTAAATATTCAATATCAAAGAATCCTGACGTGATAGAATTTTTTTATTATTTTTCTCGTAATCAGCACATCAGAAACTATAGAAAACGTTAATCAGATCTCAGAGAGGAAAACCATTGCAGACCTGTGTTATAGTCGACTTTGTTTCCGTAACTACAAAGGAAAATATTCTGCAGAAAGTGCGTAACTTCAATCGCAATAACGCCCACGCTAAGTTAAACACATCCCATATAAAAATATCAGGTGAAATAAAACCGATTTATCTATCAGAGAGCTTGACTATGAAGGCACAACGTTTGTTCTATCTTGCGAGGAAATTTGCGAGCGAGAATGGCTTTAAGTTCTGCTGGACCTCATTTGGAAAAGTTTTTCTTCGACCAAAGGAAGGAGATCAACACATACATGTAAAAAACGATGCTGATCTAAAACCCAAATTACCACAATGACTGGATAGAGTGGTTGCAAGTCCCACTCGCTTACCGCTAGTTGTTTTATTGTTTTTATTTTATTATCTGCAATTGCTCTCTTATTGTAAAACACTTAAACAAAAACCAATCAAACTCATTTTATCAAAACCAGCTAACACAAGAACACAACTACTCGCTATACATCTAACAAACATTGAAATCACTTACATAAATATAAATTATTATCGTGTGGGTATACCTGACATCAATAATTCAGTTCATAATTTCACCACGTATATAATAGTAATACGCACCATAATATGCAACGAAAAAGGTATACGGTTATTCAATGGCTAATACGAACACTGACATCTCAACACAGATAGATAACTTTACAGTGGCATCTTCTCATCACTGCGATGCAGCCGCCTGTAATGAAATCATAAAAACCTCTAAGCCATCGCTAAAAATTATAACTCAAAACATCCGAAGTATCTATAAAAACTTAGATGGTTTCCAGGCTCAATTGGCCAGGCTATCGTGTGAAATAGACATCATCATCTTGACAGAGTGTTGGCTAAATGATGACAAACCGATACCGACTATGGACAATTACGTGACATACTCTAGCAAAAAATGTCTAAATCAAAACGACGGCGTACTTAACAATATTTGTAAAAAGCAATCTCCAATGTACTATCGGCCAAAGTTCCGCATGCTCACCTTAAAGGCGATAATCGCATAGCACGACTCACGACTCGATCGCACAATGCACGAGTTTTGACCAATAGGATGCACAAAGCGTATTTTAGTGGTGTTCGTATTAGTATAATCATGTATAGAATGTGTGACACTCACACTAGGAGCGTACTATGCTCACTTGTTTCTGCTAAGAGACGAGTTTTTAATGGGCACGGCCAGCGCGGCTCGGCGGCGGCGTGAGCTCTTTGTTGTTGAATTGAATTGTTATTTTATTATTGACAAGAATTAATTTTAGTACTCATATCTTCTGTTTGTTTGGTTTAGAAAATGTATTATTGATATTGCAGTATTTACAAAAATAATTTGTAATAACTAATAAACTACAATTTATATGTATTAATCCACTTTAATATTTTCCTCTCTCTATCGGGTCTATAGATATAGGTTATTTATGAACACTTTCACTGCCTCTCCAATTTTCACCATATCCTATGTGATGCCGCATGCCGCAGCAACCGCACCATATTCCCTTCACAATAAGATGAGACATTGAAACGAACCGTTTTATTACAGTCCGTTCCACCGATTTTGACTTCTATTCCGTAGGCTTATGGATGGCATTAAAGGCAAAAAAGTGGTTACAATACCAACTGTTTACTGCAGCTGCCATTTGTCATGCCACCAACACAATAGCATTCAAAATCGATTGAACGGACATTTATGGTTTGTTTACCTTTTATCTCACGGCTCCCTGAATACGTTAGGTATAGGTGCGTTGACCGGCACTGCATGAAGGTATCAAATGTTTATATTGAAATTTTTTGTGTTTAATCGACTTTATTAAAAGTAAATAACTATCTAAATTTCTATGTGTTTGTTTATACTTGGGCAATTTGGGAATACTTGAAAATTACAGTAATATTTGAACCAATACTCTGCGCAGTTCATACAATGTTATCAGAGCTTTTTGTTTGTAGCTAACGCAAGGCCGCAAGCCGCACAACTCTTGCAACTGAAATAAAAATAAGTTCATTATCTAAGACCCATTGTTATTTAGTGGGAATGTCTGGAAATTCGGTTAAACAATAGAGGACGGCTTAATACAAGGGCCATACGTTTTTTTATTACCTTAGGATTATCTCAAATGTTTTGCAGTTGTTCCTTGTATTTGGTTTAATACTTTTAACAGTAGGTAATTGTAATATTACCTTTTATTCATTAAAATAATACAGGGTGAAATTGAATTCATGGGCATCCTTTTAAGGGGTCATTGTACTCATCATTATGAACAACTTCAACTATGAGACCATACCTGAAATCGCGAAAAAAAAATCAGCTGTTCCCTACATTTATGTTTGCATAACTCGACAAAATGTAGGGAACAGCAATTTTTTTTTCTCGATTTCATATTTATTCCCATAGTCAAAGTTGTTCATAATGACGAGTACAATGACCCCTTAAGAGGATACCCATGAATTAAATTTCAGCCTGTATAACGAACAAGGTATCGTTGCAATTAAAATGCCCAGGCATGCCGTGCAGGATGAGCACTTTAAGACTGGATTATAATCAAACCAACACTTTACTCTTTTATAATTCATGCTCTAGTCATAGTTTGACAATTCATGATTTTAAGCGAAATCATGCATGTCAAGTTTTTTTTTGACAAATCTAACAATGATTCAGTTCCTACGCCACTTTAAAATTCAGAAGCTTATCAAGTAATTAAACTGAACTATAATTTGTGCCTTGGCAGCAGTGAGAGTGAAAGGATTGAAATAAAATGTTGGGTACTAGTGAAATATATATTTTTAGTTTGTGTTCATTTAACATTATGCAGGATTAAAGATTTATTTAGGTTGATATTTAAATCTTATCTGTATAATAAAAGATGTATAGTAAGTGCTTTTTGTATGAAACTATCGGCTGTAATCTCAGTGTGAAAAAATAAACAGTTAGTTAAAATCTACTTGAGAACAATTTTAAGGATTTGCTGTTGTAGAAAAAAAACAATATAAGTAACTTAATTTATTTTTAATAGACTTTTTCAAAACATTAAAGATTCATCCAGAAATTAACATATTATAACAAAAAAATACACAGAAATTATCATCAAAATGCAAAATATTATAAGTGAAAAGATTCTTACTCATAATATCATTTATAAACTGTATTTATCTACACTTATATCGTAAAGTTCAAAATATGAAATCAACACAACAATGACAAACAGACAACACAACAACAACAGGCAAAAAGCCTGTCAGTAAATAAGATTAGGAGAATATTGCTCGTGCAGTTCTAATGAAATTGAAAAGTTTTAAGATTAGTACAATTTAAGAATCTTAATAATTTTTATAATTTGCAATAATTACATTACACTACAGACTAGGTTTATCAAGCAAATGAGATCAATTATTTATGAGGTGGACGGATATGATGACACTACTGAATATGTAAAATAACAAACTAACGAGATCGGGGCTTATGACAACATTGATTGTAAATAAAACAACAAATCCACCAATAAAGGCAACATGACACTAAATTGACATCAATAATTTTACAAGAAGACTTCAAAATCGTTGGCAATATTTTAAACTATGATTACGGTCTACAGTCTACCCTGTGACATTAATCAACGAAGTAATATAATACAAATTGGAATAATAAAAATAAACCTAATAAAAATAGCTATACAGGGTTATTTGCAAGCCGCCGGAGTCGCGGGTTGTTCGAAAGAGATACCATGGCCCTGGCACAGGCAACTGAAGGAACACGGGTGGGTTTTAGTCAGTAAAAGTTTGACACGACCTTCCGCTCCGCCCAGAGCGGGAGAAGTCATTTGATGATAAAACACTAATAAGCTCGTAGGACTATAATACTAACATCATAAATAACAACTTTTGTTGTATGACTTTTAATAATTCATAAAAAAATAATTTCATAATACAATTAAAAATATTTATTTTGATCGCTCTAAATTTGAACAACTCTACGCGGTACCAAAATATGTAAGTAGTTAAATAAACAAACAGTGCGTTGCGAATGCAGGGTCGCAGCGGTACTTACTACAAAATACAGATCTAAAAAGTGTTATTACAAATATTACAACAAAAACTTGAAAGTTTACTTTTGGTATTCTAAAAAGTCATAGATCAAAAGTGGTTGTACTAATATAGTCCTACCAGGTGTTAGAAAAATAACCCTGTATAATGTAATTATACAGTATGTTAATTAACGAAAGGCGTTCCCGTTAACCCGCAATAGTATAGCGTCCACATGCTACCAAAATATGAGCATTCGAAAATTCACGAAAAAAAATCTGCTGTTCATTACATTTATGTTCGCATACCTAGCTTAACAAAATGTAGGGAGCAGCTGATTTTTTTTCGCGAATTTTTAAATGGTAATATTAATTGTAGCATGTTTGGACTATTGCGGGTTAACGGGAAACGCCTTTCGTTAATTAACATAGTGCATGTTAAAAATTATATTAACTTAATATTTCGTCGCTGCTCCTCCCGCATCTATCACAGCATCGCAACGGCTACGCATGGACCTAGCCAGGACTTCGCACAAATTCGAACCTCTGAATGTGTCCCAAACTTGTTCGCAATCTGTGACAAGTGCTTCCTTCGTTCTTTCTGCTCTACTATCCCATCTCTGGACCATTAAACCCCACAAATTTTCAATGGGGTTTAAGTCTGGCGATCGGGAGGGCTATGGCACTGTTTTAATTTGTGGTTGCCCTCGCAACCACTCTTCAACAACCCGCGCACGGTGTATCGGGCAATTGTCCTGGAAAAAATAAAATTCTGGCACGTCCAGTTGTGGATACACCGTGCGCACTGTGGGTACCATGATGGTTTGTAGCACCTCTAAATACGTTTGGCCGTTTGCCCTTCCTGGTATAAAAGCGAGCTCGCCTGGTCCAGCAGCACTCATCCAGCCCCACATGTTCACTACAATTCTTCCCGATTCTGCATTTGGGTTCACATTTCGAGGTTCGTATCTTGTGTTATCTACACGCCATAAATTCCGACGACCTTGTTGGCTAGACCTAAAGCACTTTTCATCAGAAAATATGGCGTAAGAGAAATCGAAGTCCCTGTAGTCACGAGCGAATCGCACGCGAGCAGCTTTCTGCTCCTGCGTCAAAATAATTTTTTTTGCGGGACGTCTGTGATGGACTCCAGCTCGATGCAACTCGTTTCTAATAGTTTGCATCGAAACTTCGTATTCTTGTGCGAAACTGCGAGTGGGTGTGAACGGGTTCTCTTCATACGTGGCTATCATATTATTTAACTCGTTTTCGTTTATAGCCCGGGGTCGAGGTGCACGAACGCGTTCTGTAATTTCTCCTTCTTCATATCTTCGCACCCAGCGGCGCACCGTTGTTCTCTAACGAAAAAAAAAAAAAAAAAAACAATAAGCATCGATTTTTTACATAATATAGGAACTAAGTATAATAATACGAGTACACTACAAAAGTCTTATTCAAAGGGCACAACTAGTACACTATAAATAAAAATTATAAGTATTGAAATACTTAAGGTGTGCATTTTGGTTGACTACATGATAAATAAACTCTTAACTTTTCTATAACTAATTTAAGTAGTTATAACATTCATAACTATATTTTAAAATACAAGTTGTAAATGCAATAACTGAAAATCTCTTAAGGGGTCATTACTCATCATTATAAACAACTTTTACTATGAGAACCAAACCTGAAATCGCGATAAAAAAGCAGCTGGTCCATACATTTTGACGAGTTACGCGAACATAAATGTAGGGAACAGCTGTTTTTTTTTTTCGCGATTTCAGGTTTGGTCCCGTAGTAAAAGTTGTTCATAATGATTAGTACAATGACCCCTTAAGAGGTTTTCAGATATTGCAATTTACACCTCGTATACCTATGAGTAAGAAAAATGGCATAGCGTAAATTCCAACATTGTATGAAACTGTCCCAAGCAAATTTGTGCTTTATCTCTACTATTTAAAAGTGTTTATCCCGTGCGGGCTGGCAACGTGGCATTTCTAAAGGTTTTTCGTGGTTAAATACCAACGATCTAGTGCTTGGCCGAAAAAATAGTAAGTACTTGCTATTTTATCGGCCAGCCAAGCACTAAATCGTTAGTATTTAAAACTATGTGTGCAATTTTTTTTAAGTTTTTTTGGTAAGTATTTACGAGCACTACTAACAAAAATTTACATTATTGTCAATTACTTTCCATCTGCAGTATTATGATAAAATAAATGTTAAAAATAATTATAAAAAACAATTATCTTGTGCTTGGGCGAAAAAAAATTGTAGTTTGAAATATAATGATCAAGCCTCTAGAAATGCGACGAATGCGCTCTGGTTTTTCTAATTAAAATGCGGCAACGACGCTGTGAGATAAGGCACCATTGTTTAGGTTGTTTTGGTTTAGGATTTATTATCGGGTCATAAAAGGCTCCAACAACGTCTTTGAAAGCAAAAATAAATAAAAAGAACAATCTTATTTGAATGCATTACTATAAGTAGGTAATATCTTATGAGACTTTTAAAAATAATCCATCTGAAAGTTATAATAATTTTATTATTTTTATATATAAATCTGCCTAGCCTTTTCCCAACTATGTTGGGGTCGGCTTCCAGTCTAACCGGATGCAGCTGAATACCAATATTTTTCATGGAATTTGTTTTTAAATTGCAATATAAGGAAAAATGCAAACTATGAAATAATAATATTACTATCACTTTATTTATTTCTATATCTCTCCCTCTATCTGAATACAAAAACATAACTTACTTGCATGTTCAACTCCACTGCTATTTGGGATATATTTAACCCTTGTCTATGCAAAACAATAATTTGATTCCTTTCTTCCTGAATCAGGTTTCGGGTCGTCATGGTTGCACCACGTTAGTCACAGCCCACACACAATACACACACAGTCCAGGATACAAGCTAGGGTCAAGAAGAGGCTTTCGATCACAGTCCGGTATACAAGCAGAGGTCACAGTTAGGCAGGCAATCAGTCCGATAGAAATAAACAGGTCGTAAAATGAAATGGCGATAGGAATTTAAGGGAAGCGTCAACAATTAGCGAGAGCAAATTGGCACTGCCGCGCTCTAGCTAATGTTTGTTATTTTATGTTACTCGCTCATTACTCACACAAATGCATATTGTCTCTAATTGGGGGAAACTAGGAAGGGGTGTGGTTTTACACTAGCTGCGCTCTCGCAGGAATATTTTCTTAAGTGAGCATGCTTAACTTGGGCCGATAGTACGGTTGAAGAACCGGACCAAATAGGTGCAAATTTTCTTCTGATAAAAATTGATTCCGATACTTGTATTCTAGCTTCCTATAGATCCCCATCAATATATTGTACTGATAGCTTCCTTAACTCCTTGGAAAACATTTTAAGTAAATTAAAAGCGAAGAACATTATTCTGATCGGTGATATCAATATAGACATAAAGCCGGGGTCGCGGGAAGGTACTTATGGGTCACCGAGGCCCCCGCAACACAGGCAACAGGAAGGAATACGGGTGGGTTTTAGTCAGTAAGAGTCTGACACACCCTCCCGCTCCGCCCAGAGCGGGAGAGGTTATTTGATGATTTCCCACCCTCAAAAAAAAAAAAAAAAATATAGACATAAAACCTAATAATACAGATAGAAATAGTTCATCCTATCTAAATCTAACTGCAGACATGGGCCTTTTACCGGGACATACTCATCCTACAAGACTGCACAACTGCCTCGATCACGTAATGATTGGTACCACTTCTTGCGCAACAGTCTTGGTTATAGATTCCACCGTTAGCGACCACGCCTCCGTAATGCTATGTCTAAGTAACACACCCTCTAAAAATAAGAATCAGTTAAAAAGATACGTTACAAAAGTAAACTATGAGGCTGCTGTTGAACAATTAAAAACTACAGATTTTAATTTTATTTCACAAAATTGTGATGAAAATGAAGCCGCTACACGGTTTGTCGAATGTCTTATGTCCACAGTATCCCAACACTCAAAAGTAACGAAAGTCCCCAACCGTAAAGTAGTCCTTAAGCCTTGGATCACACCGGGCCTCTTACGGTGTATTCGACACAGGGATAACCTTCACCGGAAATTCCTGGCTGACCCAAAAAACGGAATAGTCGAGTTATCATACAAAAGGTATCGTAATCACTGTAATCTATTGCTCAGAAAACTAAGAAACAACCATGAAAGCTCCGCTTTGAAGACTTCAAAAGACAATAAAGAAACATGGCATATTATAAAATCCATAACCAACCAAGACAGGAAACATATATCAGCTGACAAACTTCTACCTCCCACTGAAGATGCGGATGCGCCTAATGCCATTGAGGAAATAAACCATTAATTTTCAAATATTGGTAAGCAATTTGCAGACAATATAATCAAAAAGCGAAATTCCTCACTTGCCCCATACAAAATTTAAACACCCCCTGCGCGAGATTCTATGGTCCTACTTTCTCCGGACGAGGCTGAGGTAGAGTCAGTCATTAATAATGTAAAACATGATTGTGCCACAGGAGGGGACTCTATTCCGGCTAAACTCCTCAAACTGGGCAAAGAAGTACTAGTCCCACCTTTAACAAAGCTTATTAAAGCCTGTTTTGAGCAAGGAGTTTTTCCCCGTATCTTTAAAAAAATCTTTAATCACACCTGTTCACAAGGGTGGAATCCAAGATGATGTTAAAAATTATAGACCTATTTCAGTTTTGTCAGCACTGTCGAAAGTATTGGAAAAATTGTTGAACCGTAGACTCATAAAATATCTAGAGCACTACAAAATAATAGCGGACACTCAATTTGGTTTTAGGTCCAGTAAGAGCACCTCAGACGCAGTTAATCAACTCGTTGATTATGTTACCGAAAAAGTTGACAAAAATAAAAATGTCTGGGTGTTTTTCTGGACCTAGCCAAGGCGTTTGACACTGTCTGTATTCCAACCCTTGTGACCAAGTTAGAACATGCTGGAATCCGGGGAAGGGCTTTAAGCATATTTACAGACTTTCTCAATGAACGTTCACAAAAAGTGAAGGTTGGTGAGGTCATTAGCAATGAAGCCCGAGTTGATTATGGTGTGCCCCAGGGTAGCTGCCTATCCCCGAGTCTTTTCCTGCTCTATGTGAATGACCTATGCCAGCAGTCTCTTAGTAACGGTAAAGTATTTAGCTATGCAGACGACACCGTACTAATATTTCATGGAGAGAGTTGGGATGCGGTACGGCAATCTGCAGAGACAGGTTTACGTAAAATAATCCACTGGCTGGAAGTTAACTTACTAACCCTTAATGTTTGAAAACCTCATTTCTGCAATTTACTTTCGCCAAAATTAAACCTACAGTTATAAGCCTTAGAGCACACTCCTGTGACCCCAACAACAGTCTTCCATGCTCATGTCTTCCAATTACTCAACAAAAGACAATGAAGTACTTGGGCGTGATTCTGGATGAGGGACTTAACTGGCGTCCCCACATTGAACAGACTGCATCCCGTGTTAGAAAACTTATATGGGAGAGACTGCGGCAAGTGGCTGACTTTAAAATTCCCATTATTATCTCATTGGCAACCGTCTGCAGCAACTTCCTCAGCTAATTATATAATTTCGAACTTACACTTTGATGAACATAAGCTCCTAAAAGAACTTAAGTCTCTGGATCCTTCCAAAAATCCAGGGCCTGACGGCATACCTGCATATTTTTTACGGTACACTGCTGCTCACATCTGCAAACCGTTACGTATAATTTATAATAAGTGCGTTACTGAGGGAGTATTTCCAAAAGAGTGGATACGTGCAAACATAACACCTGTACATAGAGGTGGCACAAGGGGTAATGTGGAGAACTATCGTCCAATCTCTATTCTCTCCACCTTGTCAAAGGTGAAACCACAAACCTTCTGTCCTTTGCCAAATGTTTGTTCGATAGCCTCGATAACGGCCTGCAAGTAGACGCAGTTTACACAGATTTTTGCAAGGCCTTTGATAAGGTGGACCATGAACTATTGCTGGATAAAATCTTCAACGGAATTCGAGGTAACTTGCTGCGGTGGTTTGCATCATATATTTCAAACCGCTCTCAAAGGTTGGTAAACAACGGATTCATATCATACTGTCGAAGTTACATCCGGTGTTCCACAAGGCTCTATCCTTGGGCCGTCATTATTTAACATATTTGTTAATGACATAGGTTATTGTTTTGCAACACAAAGTTCCTATTGTATGCAGATGATCTAAAGGTCTACAAGTCCATCCAAACCCTTAACGATTGCATTCTATTACAGCAAGACTTGGATAGACTAACAGATTACTGTCATAGGAACAAATGCAATTACCTTACTTTCACCAAAAACAAGCACATTATTAACTTCGCGTACACCCTTTGTCACGTGCCTCTCACTAAAACAAACTCAAGTCGCGATTTCGGCGTCATACTCGATTCCAAACTATGCCTAGATCTATATGTTAACAGAATTGTAAGTAAAGCTTACCAATTGTATGGCTTTATTATGCGATCTAACCTTGATTTTAAGAGAACGTCGTCATATCTATGTATGTTTGTATAAATCCCTAGTTCGCTCACAATTGGAGTATGCAGTGTCAGTATGGAACCCCTTCTACAAAAATTATGCTGAAATGGTTGAAAATGTTCAGTACAAATTTTTACGTGCCATGCATTATAGACCTAACTTACTCTCAGTTACTCAGCAAGTACAAGCTCCTGCCCCTTAGCTCTCGAAGAAAATACCTGGAAGCCATTATTTTATATAAAATTGTTAGAAATAAATTTAATTGTATAAATCTACATAACTTGATTTGTTATGCTGTACCTAGAACCTTTTACAGGCGACAGGTACTCTTTTTGCAGTAAACTCTTGCCGAACCAACTATGGCCAGCGCTCACCAGTCCGCCGTATGGTTGACTCATATAATAGCACTTTTGAAAATATTGACATCTTCAATTGTCCAATGAGTAGATTCAAAAGCCTCACCTACTCCTCTTTATTAAATAAAACCAATGTGTGTACCCTTTCTGCAACTCATGAGACTTCTTAATTTTATATTATGTAATCTTTATCTATGTTTAGAACTTTATTCCTACTAATTATAAAACTATTTACTGCTCGTACTGCTACTAAAACTCCTAGCGATTACACTCTTTTTTTTACCTATGGACAGCGTTGTGGGTTATATTATTACTAAAATTGTTTATGTTAAATTAGTTGTAAGTTCTTATAAAGTAACTGTTTGCTTCTTACTGTTCCTTTCAATAAAAAAATAATAAAAAAAATTACTATACAGTTACAGTGGCACATTTTCTTTTAACACAATCAATTCACCTAATATATTCCTTAGATATATTGCCTCTTTACAGGATTCAGATAGGGCCATATACTCAGCTTCTGTACTGGAGAGTGCTACAGTTTTTCTTTTTTAGATTCATAAGATACAAGTGATCCCGATATTATGAAACAAAACCCAGTATATGATCGTCTATCTAGTGCCAGCTGCCTGCACTAGATAGACGATCATATACTGGGGTTTTTTTTTCATAATCATTACGGTTTTGTTGATGCAGTCAGCATCAACGAAACCGTACAGATTACATCCAGTCTTCCTATATACTAAACCATAACTTTAGTATATTCACGGAGACGAGTTAGTATAGCGCTTTCTCTATCGCACATTATCATAAAAAAAAAGAACAAAAAAAAACTTTTTTAGGGTCAGTGGGCGTTAACAATACCTTAGAAATGTAAATGTGCGTTCACACTGCGCTTCTTAAAAGGTCGCTTAGTTTATTCCTGCGGCTTCGTCTGTCGTATAAATTGTGAGACATTTATTTGATATAATTTTTTTATAGGTATCTGATGGATATGAAGGAAAGAAATAAAATGGAGAGTTAATGATTAAATTTTCTTTATTATATTATAATATCTACCTATACTAGTTAATAACATATCATCATCATCATCATCACTCTCCGTACTATCACTACTGTCGTCGTTTCCTACATTTATTATGAATCTGTCCATGATCTGTCCATGGCATCCATTTTGGGCTCAACTATATCTCTGACATATTTTATACATTTTTTCCATTTCTCTGCGTCAATATTTTGAATTGATTCGTTTTAATAATATATTTATTTACATAACCAAATTACAAGATGATTATTAACATTAACTAAATTAAATTAAAACTAAGTTAAGCTTAAAAAAGGCCCTCGGGGCATTGTATTACCGAGGATGCTGGCGGCATTTCCTCGCTGAATTGCAATGCTGATGCGTTGCGCGATAAAGCCGCCAGCTTTTCGGTCACCAGTTAACTAGACATTTCGCGATTTCCGTATGCGCACTGGGACCCCACGGACCGAGGGTCTCGACACCAAAGGGCACAAAGTTGTACTCTCTTCCAAGGCTTCCATATTTAATAACTTTCAGATTTTCGGCATTTTCTGCCGCTGCACCCGCTTTAGAAGTAGTCCGTTGGAGGTGCCAGTGTGTCTACACAGGTAGCGTCCCACACAAGCATCCGTCCCAAACTCCACAGGACCAAATACACACCATCAGGTCTTTTGCCATCATCTCTGACAATACCAGTCCGCTCAAGAAGAGCAGGCACATTGATGCTGGCAAGAGTCCGGCGGATTATGTCATTAAGTGTCGCATGTCTTGAAAAGCGGCCTGCACTTTTTTGACAACAAAGTCCGTGGTGACCCAGTCGGTCCACGTCCGTGCCACAAGGGCATGTGTGTGGAGTGCATACCGTGACCCCAAGCCGCAGACTAGTCGCTAGACGAAGCGAGGTCGGATCCAGGAAGGTACCGGTATATGGAGAAGGATGGGCATGTAGCCAATAACCGGCCTCTGGTTCCGACCGCCAAAAGTCTTGCGCGATCTGGACCTGAACTGCGGCTCAGAATCGATTTGTATGTTAAATCGCAATAAATATCGTCCCAGCTCCTTTGAGATTTTGTCTCCGTCAGAATGGACGGTCACTAGGCGTATTTAACGTTGAATTTATGATCAAAAATTGCTTCCCTAATGCTTATATTTGCTTCCTATTCTCAAACAATTGCTTCCATCGTATACTAGAATAAAAAACATTTTAAGGGTGACCGTCCAATCTGATGTCAGAACTGACGGTCACCGAGTCGTAGTGTCCCTGATAAATAGAATTATTGAAATTCACGGTGGCCATTAATTACTTCCCATTTGCTTCTCGCAATGTTTAACAATGATAATACTGTAATTATCACGGCAATAAAGATATCGGCAAGTGTTTTTTATCAATATTTTTGCGCCTGACAAAAATATAAAGCAAAACTCTTATTTAACATTGCAGTTATGCTTGAGTAGGCAATAAATCTATCGTATTGTACCGGTGGCCTACAGCTCAGTATTGTTATCAAAAAGAAGTGCCTATCGTATTTAGTGTCAAAAATTCATACAAATGTAATAAAACACCTTTATAGATAATATTTCAATTCTTAACTTCCTAAACATTGCGAGAAGCAAATGGGAAGTAATTAATGGCCACCGTGAATTTCAATAATTCTATTTATCAGGGACACTACGACTCGGTGACCGTCAGTTCTGACATCAGAATGGACGGTCACCCTTAAAATGTTTTTTTCTTCTAGAAACGGATGGAAGCAATTGTTTGAGAATAGGAAGCAAAAAGAAGCAATAGAGAAGCAATTTTTGGGCATAAATTCAACGTTAAATACGCTTAGTGACCGTCCATTTTGACGGAGACGAGATTTTAGGTTGTCTGGAAAGTCTTTACCCGGGCAAGCAATTTGAAAAGCATTCTTGGCATCCTCCAAGCCCGCAGTCTCATTGTTTGTGGGCAAAGCCCTTAGGACATTACCTATGAGACGTAACGTGCTATGGGTGGACGACAAAAAGGCTGGGGAAGCAACACTCGAAATTTTGCGGATTCCTAAACCGCCAAACCGAATAGGAAGGGATGCTTGTAACCAAGATGGTTCATTGAGCTGAATATTTAAAATCATTTCTAAACTAGTTTTGACTAAATCGTCTATTGGTGAAAGCAAATTTGGATGTTTCCAAAAAGGGCTACAGCGAAGCACATAAGTAAATTTAGGGACAAAAAGGCAAAACTTTAGAATTATAAGAGCATAATGAGGACTGATTTCGAGTAAACAATTTGCGTGACTTTGGAATTTAGAAATAGTGTTAGTAATATAATCAGGAAAAGATTGTTCAAAGATGGGAGAACCCAGGAGGCAAAGTGACTTTCTGTCTACTATTTTGATATTGGGTGCCAGAAAATTTAATTTGGATTTTAAATTATCCAAACCGTAAGAAGTTTTTTGAATAAAGAGTTCACATTTGCTAAAATTTAATTCTAAACCAATATTTTCGAAATTTGTTTTAATATCTGATAGTCAGATAACACAGTGTCCGCATCGCCTCCCAGGGTTCCGTCATCTAAATACCAAACGTTAAATTTTGAATAATCGGATTTATAGCCAAGCTAAAAATTGCTGGCCCGAGGGGATCGCCCTGCTGACAGCCGACCTCCGAAGAAAGTTCATGGGAACGGTAAATTAATTTTGAAGGTTCTGCGTAGCAGGTAAGCAAGTATTGATACAGTTCCGGAATTTTGTTCTTAACTTCTGTCAGCATGGCCTGTTTACTGAATTGAAAGCATTTTTGACGTCAATTTTGACTACAATTTCGCAATCATCATACGAAAGGTAGGTTCTTAAGGCATGGACGGCTGCCTCACACCCACCTTTCGTGCCAAATCCTAATTGTATAGGTTCGAAAACAGACTGTAATTTAGATTTGATATGTCTCACCGCAATTTTGGATGCCAAACGTCTTAAAGTTGACCCCACAGCAACGGGTCTCACCCCTCCGTCCTTTTTAGTTAGGGCGATTAAATTAGCACCAAATAAAAGTGAGGCAATATCAGCATTGATTTTGCCTGAAAACATAAAATGTATTAATTTTGTAATAGAGCAAATAAGCTGCTCACCTGCATCACCCACAGAATAAGAAGTTAAATGTAAGTCTGGGAATGCATGTAAATACATGCATTCCCAGACACTGTTTGATCTGACCAAAGTCTTTTATTCTAAATTTTGCTACTAATTCATTTGTCAATTCTTCATAAGTAGGTATTCTGTCAATTATAGAATACAAAAAAAAAGAGTCTACAAATAATGCTAAATAAATCTTTACATTATGATCA
The DNA here is from genome assembly GCA_905333075.3 of Atethmia centrago. Classification (NCBI taxonomy): domain Eukaryota; kingdom Metazoa; phylum Arthropoda; class Insecta; order Lepidoptera; family Noctuidae; genus Atethmia; species Atethmia centrago. The sequence goes on from HG995393.1 coordinate 15,549,643, forward strand.
TTCTTTATAAAGAGACATGGGTCATAGTCTGACTTTTTACCAGACTGCCCCAGAAGGAAGGTAATGATTTTCGAGAGTATGTATGTATGTATGTATGTATGTATGTCTATTTCTTTGGCACGCTCTGTAGCCTATACGGCTTGATGGATTTTAACTTAAGCGTTAGATTCGTCTTAATTGTGGGAGTGACATAGGCTATATAATATTTATATATAGCATCTGAAAATACAAAAAAGGGAGGGAAAGGTTTTTTAAATTAAATTGCAACAATATTGATATCAAATAATAGCTAGTAATGAGTCAATTTCATGTATATACAATGTGTTTGTGCTGGGTGTGGTGAAAATTAAGGGTTTGGTACAGACCATCAAATTGAACAAATTTCTCCCGGGGACCAACATCTTAATCCTGAACGAAAATTCTGTCATCAAACTTCAAATCCTGATATTTTTTTCGCGATTACGACGTTGGTCCCCGGGAGAAAGTTATTCAGTTTGATGGTATGTACCACACCCTTAATTTTCGCTACACCGTATAGAGACACAGTGTATATATAAAAGCTTGAAATAAAACAAATTATTTAAATAACAAAACACCCGACTGCTAAAACACATAACTGAAAAGAGAAAAACAAGCTTTATAATCTATACTGACTGACTTACCTTATCACATAAGGGATAATCACAAGATTGTATTGTTCGCAGATGACACTTCCCTCATTTTTAAAATCAAACGACTGCTGGTCAACTTTGAACATGTTAACGATGCACTCTCTAAAGTTGTCCATTGGTTTAATGTAAATAATCTTCTCCTGAACGAAAAAAAGACTAAACTTATTAAATTTTCAACGCCAAATGTCAGGCAGCTAACTACCAATGTTCAACTTAATGGAATAGAGTTGGACCCTGTTGAGTCGACAGTTTTTCTTGGAATAACTATTGACGCTAAATTACAATGGCGCCCACACATAGAAAAATTGTCAGGAAGGCTAAGTTCGGCCGCCTATGCTGTTAAAAAAATTCGACAGATAACCGATGTAGATACGGCCAGAATTGTTTATTTTAGTTATTTTCATAGTCTTATGTCCTATGGGATTCTTCTCTGGGGAACCTGTGCGGACATTAATACCGTCTTTGTTTTACAAAAAAGGGCTGTTCGAGCCATTTACAACCTAGGTCCAAGAGATTCCCTTCGAGAAAAATTCAAAGAAATAGATATTCTGACTGTAGCCTCTCAATATATATTTGATAATCTTATGTATGTACACAAAAATATATCAAATTTTAAGAAAATGTCCGATATCCACAGTTTAAATACCAGGAATAAACATAATCTTGCTGTACTACACACTCGCCTCCACAGAGTAGGCAACTCGTTCATGGGTCAATGTATACGCTTTTACAACAAACTTCCTATTGCTATTCGAAATTTACCCATTAAACGATTTAAAAGCTGTATTAAAACCAAACTTTGTAAAAAGGGGTACTATAAAATTTCAGATTATTTAGAAGACAAAAAAGCTTGGGATTGAGCTGCTCGCTCTGATAAGCTTTGTGCTAAAACCATTAAATTTGATATTTAAATTATGCAAAATCATCATTATGTACAACTATATGTACATATTGACATTGATGAATATTATAAGCAAAATTAAGTGAATATTTATGTATGTACCTTGAAAAGTATTATATTACTTTAATTATTGTGAATGTGAGCACTATGTGGGTCATCTTTATTTATTTCGTTGTTTTTTTTTTTTTTTTTTCTCTTAGTTTTAATTATGGTCTGGCATTTTGAGTTCTTTATGCGGCCAAACCAATTGTCCTTTCCTTGGTATTGTTCGTCGAGTCGTTGAGCTCCTTAAGTTTTGAGTTGAGCTACACGATTACTGACAAATGCTTGCACTGACTGGACAGGTCCACTCAAATTTGTGTGGTTCTTTCCTCAAAAGACCATTTCAGACATAGATCTACATGGTCCTCACATGATCTGACCAAGATTATGTCTGGACTTTAAAAGAGACTTTGACCCTTGAGTTTGTTTCACCATTTCTTCTGAGGGGTAGTCAGATAGGAAATGTCGACTCCATCTAGCTTATTTTTTAATATGAGAATCACTTTTACACGTTAAAAGTGATTCTCATATCCTATTTACAGAATAAACAATTTCATTACATTTCATTTCATTTCATTTATAGAATTTTGGTATCGCAGGCGGGGACAAACAAGTTACACCATATTTCAGGCTATTGGTTTGTTCCCGGCCTGCGAAACCAAAATCCTATAGATTAGAAAAGCTTGTTTTTCTCTTTTCAGTTATGTGTTTTAGCAGTCAGGTTTTTGTTTTTTAAATAATTTTTAAACTATAACTTTAAAAAACAATCTTCTACACTAGTGTACCAGGCTCTAGCTGACTGCTTGAGGCCATAGACAGCTTTCTTTAATTTTAGAACTTTGTTGATACAATTTTCAAAATCTAATCATTCTGGTATTTCCATATATATATACTGTTTCATGAAGAAATCCATTAAAGAATGCAGTGGGTGGTCAAGGTGGTTCATTTTCAGACCTAGTTCAACACTTAAAGCTAACAATAATCTAAAAGTAAAATATCTCAAAGCTGGTGAAAAGATCTCATTAAAGTCTATGCCTTTTTTCTGGGTAAAGCCTTTTGCGACAAGTCTGACCCTAAAACGCACTTCACCTTCACTGTTAAATTTCTTTTTAAACACCCACTTAATTTTCATAACCATACCTTCTTTTGGCCTATCCACTAGATCCTATGAATCACTATCATGAACAGATTTCAATTCCTCTTTCATTGCAATCTGCCATTGATCTTTTTCAGATCCACTTATTGCATCACTAAGAAAAATTAGTTCACCTGACATTTCCACACACGTTTGCATGGTAAAAATCTGCGTCTAACACGGTTTTCTGGTAGACTGATATCACACTGCCTAGAGATGAGATTTAAGAATCTCATCTCTAGGCAGACAAAGTGTGTCGTGCGGTCCATGGCCCTCTACGGGGCTCCTGTATGGGCGCGCTCTCTGGCGCTGCGGCCAGCCCGCCGGTTGAGCGCGGCCCAAAGGGTCATGGCCATCCGGATGCTCCGAGGATACCGCACGGTCTCCTGTGAGGCAGCGAGCCTCCTTGCCGGATTGCCGCCATGGGATCTGGAGGCAAAAGTCCTCGCGCACGTATGGGAGTGGCGCGAGGAGGCGAAACGCCGGGGCGTAAGTCCGATGCCGCGAGAAATCGCGGCACAGCGGACGGAGCTCCGGCGGGATCTCATGGCGTCATGGAAAGTACGGTTGTCGCAACCCAGTGCTGGGCACGCCACGATTGCGGCGATAAGTCCCCTCTTTGAGGAGTGGCTGGAGAGGCGCCACGGCGTCCTCGCCTTCCGCCTGACGCAGGTCCTCACCGGACACGGCAGCTTCGGGAGGTTCCTGTGTCGGATAAGGCGGGAGGAAACGTCCGGGTGTCACCACTGTGTGGATCGCCCGGAGGACACGGTGGAGCATACGGTGGAGGTCTGCCCGGCTTGGGCAGAGCACCGCCGTGTCCTCGTGGAGGCGATCGGCGGCAGAGACCTCTCGCGTCCGGCCCTGGTTCAGGCCATGGTACGGAGCGAGAGGGCATGGGCAGCCGTCACCTCCTTCTGCGAAGCAGTAATGCTCGCGAAGGAGGAGGCGGGACGGTTGAGGGAAAGGCAAGTTTCGCGCCCTCTCGCCCCTAGCCGCCGCAGGAGACGCCCAGGGCGTCGGGAATCCCGGGCGGATTTCCGGCCACCGTAGGCGCGGGCTTGCGGACGGTGAGCAATGGGTAGCTCACCGTCCGGTAAGGACCAGGCCCGGGTCGACGCACTATGGGACCAACCGGTATTTTCCATCTCAAAAATCGATAACTCTGTTGTTTTGTGATTTATCTCCTTGATTTTTTTTTCACGTATTTGTGAATATCTAGGCAATAAAAGAAATCAAACATCATCATTCTAAAAAAAATATTTTTTCCGAAAAAAAATGACAAAGATAAAGTTATACCAAATTTCATACAAAAAATCATACAGTTATATTAAAATAGCAATAAAAGTTACACTTATGCTTAAAATAAGTTTAAAACTAAATTATTATTATTAAACAAACAGTTACATGACAAAAAAAAATTATTACTTAAACTTATCCTACTCATCACTTTCTATTTCCAACAATTCTTTAGCTTCGTCAAATAATTCTTTGGATATTAGAAAACTTGGTTTATTTAAGCTAGATATATAAGGATCAGATGTATATAACAAAATATGCAGAACGTCTTCGTTTGTTGCTGATCTGGAACACTTCCTAGCGTGATGTAACCTATATTTCTTATAATCTTTATTTCGAGCTTCCTGGGCATCTTCGGATAATTGTCCTATAGGCAAAACTGCATAATGCTCTATTATTTTAGCACCATGTATAAGTACTTTATGGACCGAAGATGGCATGTAGTACCAGTTATATTTGCTTACATATAATTGCGCGGTTACCAATGTATACTGACCAAATTTTTCTGCGTTTATAGGAAATCCCGATGACATAGTTTGAAGAATTACATATAGTCTCTTGATTAATTCTTCATCAATTCCGGTTATCTCTGCAGAACATTGGTAATTTTGGAAAAATCTCCTTGCCGTATTACCGTCATTGCTATTACCGGAACCTTGACGTGGTTTATCAATATGCAAGCCAAGCACTTCTCGGAAACGTTTTTGGACAAATTTTTTCTTGTCTTCTTTAAGTTGCTTGTTTTCTGGAGTTGTTGCAGACCACTTCTCAAAACCTAAATTGTAAGAAATATGGAGGATCATTTCCATAAATCTTATCCATGCGTGTAGCGTCGACAATCCGTATTTAAACGCATTTTCATTTTCAACTCTCGTTGTAACTTTTAAAAGATCATTCATTTGTCTGGGAGTTGCTCCACAAACAGTGCAGGTAGCACTGGATGATGTGTTTGTCAACACTTGAGCAACTTTCCCATCAATCATTGTCATAAACAGTTGATGTTTAACTTCGATGACTTTGTCTTCTATTGACACAAGAGTTGGAATCAATTGATTAATTTTGGCTTCAATTTCACTGACAACCGCTGTAGTTTTTTCGGGAGTTTCTTTTGCAAATTCTAATGAAATTGGTCTGCAATATCTAACAGATAAGCAAGTAGGGTTTTTCCATATGACCGTAGAAGTTTCTTCGTCTACTAGTCGCAGTGGTACAAGGGACACTATAAACAAATTAGCGTCCGATATTTGTTCGTTTTCTTCCGGTAGAGTTTGTTTATACTCACTTTGCCCGGAGGATCCATCACATCCCCATTTAGTGAAAAGCTTGAGACGATTGTAAGTCGATCCTGACTTTATCCTTATAATACGGCAGACTGTATGGTCTAAGAGATCTTGCAGGTTGATTTTTGCGCTTATATTTGTCACCAGAAGTATTCAAACCAGAATTTACAGTGGTTGAGGTACTGCAAGAATTCAATGATACTTTAAACTCACCATTTAACCAATTTGAGTATAGGCTCTCGAACCGGTCCGGCTTTCTTTGAGCTTTGGTCCATTTCTGGTTGCAACTCGATGTTATATTTTTTTGAATACTCTCTATTACAGTATTAACGTCAGTTTCCGATAGTTGAAAATTTTCCAATAAATATTTTTTGAGGTCTGAAGTACTTTTCCCTTTTATTATTTGATCACAAAGATCGCGTCGAACACAAACGAATTCACTCATTGTTAGATAATAATGTTTTTTATGCGTTAATTGTTATTGAAAAGAAGTATCTGAACACTTTGATGAATCGTATGCTGAACATACACGGGTATTTAAAGGACTAATATTTTAGTGCCCTGTGCAAAAACCATGGGACAATTGATTATAACAGTTCTCATCGAAATAGTGTAATCAGTACTGATTGTAATTATTTACCACAACAGATAAATAGAACTTCCGCAGCAATATAGTTTATCATACTTGTGGTTAAGGTGACCACCCCAAACAAAATTGCCATGGGAAGATTCTTTCAAATATAATAGCAGTTTTTTAATTTGCAAATGTATGTTTTTATCATAGAAATAGAAAAAAACAATATAGACATCAAAGGATAATAACTAAATATAATATTTCATAATAAAAAAGAAGAACCGTAATTTTCGAGGATTTTTCCCCGATTGACATTATTGCTTCAAAATCACCTCTGGCGCAAAAAACGCGCAAGTTTTTTTTAAATCCTCATATTACTGAGTAGATAAGGTCTCTAATAGAGTAAGTAACTTGACACCGGCTGCTTTCGGCAACAACGAAAACTCCAATTGAAATTAACAAAAACTAAATTTTCTTTACTTCACTAAAAAAATATTAAAAAATTAAATAAAAATATTTTTTTACAAAAACTGAACGTGGTTGCAAAGTGTATATTCTAAGCTATCTAATGATGTATAACACTAATATGTATCCTTGGAAAACTTCCGAATAATTATGTGTTGAACTCCCTTAACGGTAATTTAATTGGCATGAAAATATTTATGCCCAATGTTTGAGGTTCATTTTATAAACGTAAAACTTTATATTTTTTTATATTTTGTAATTTATTCGTAAGTTCCATCTTTTGAGAGTATAAAACCATAAAACAATCTATGGATTTACGACTTTCGACAAAACCATTTTTGAGATGGAAAATACTGTTTGGTCCCATAGTGCGACGGCGCGTTGTATTCCACGCGCGCCTCAAAGAGATGTCGTCAGCACATAGTAGGGATCCACTAGGGCCGATGCCTGCCGGGGTCGCGGGAAGGTACTTATGGGTCACCGAGGCCCCCGCAACACAGGCAACAAGAAGGAATACGGGTGGGTTTTAGTCAGTAAGAGTCTGACACACCCTTCCGCTCCGCCCAGAGCGGGAGAAGTTATTTGATGATTTCCCACCCTCAAAAAAAAAAATCATACAAGCGATAGCCTTTGACATTCTCAGAATACCCACCAAGTATATTTTCTTCACTTTCTTATCCCATTTTTTTGCCTCTTTCTTTCGGAATATGGACCATTGCTGGGCTGCCAAAGATCCGTAGATGACTCAAATGCGGCTTTCTGCCCGTCCATATTTCGTACGGAGTAGTATTCTGGTCTAAGCTGGTGATTGGTTCCTAATGTACACAGCTGTGTTTAGAGCTTCTGCCCAAAGGAATTTCTCAAACTGGGCATCATAAAGGAGACAACGTGCCTTCTCAACTATGGATTTATTAATTCTCTGTTTGTTTGTTTTCTGATGAAGTATGCCACATTGCCTAAGATAGTTTTTCATTTCCACGGAACAAAACTCTCCTCCGTTGTCTGTTTTTCTTTATTTTCTTTGACTGTTGATTTTCTACAAACTCTTTGTATTGTTTGAAGTACATACATGTTTCATTTTTAGATCGCATAAAATATACAGTGCACATTCTGCTGAAGTCATCCACAAATAATAGGTAGTATTTGGCTTTACTGAGGGATAGATTCTCTATTGGCCCACGTGTATTCTCTATTCTCTTGGGCCCGTGTGGACAAGTTCTAAGACCTCCTGACTTCTGTTGGTGCTTTGAGGAAACGGTAGTCTTATTTGTCTGCCTTCACAGCAAACTATGCAGCTGGCCTTACTAGTATCACTTTTATCATCAAAACGAACACTTTCAACTGCTCCATGTTTCAGTTTATTTAAATCTGTTGCATTGATATGGCCAAGCTGCCTAGTGCTTGAAGTTTTTACTGCTGCTGCTATGAGTTGTACCGACTTCACAACATTTAACCTGTATACACCAGTTACTAATTGTGCCTCGCCTATACAATCTCTCTGCGAGTTATGATATGAAACGTCCATGCTGATTAAATATCACTCTGTTGCCGCTCGCAATTATTCACGTCACTGATAGTAAGTTGGTGGTGAGGTTTGTTACACACAAAACATTGTTTACATCAATAAAATTATAAACTCTTTATCGCCGACACATGTGATCTGAAGGTCTTCGTAACATAAAACTCGCACGACTGTTTCATTTGCAACTATTATCTCCTTAGTCTTGGGTTGATAAAAAACTTTTGACAATAAGTTCGCTTTCGAAACTATGTGTGTCGCCGGAATCTAAGTACCAATCTGATTGACAGAATTCCTTTGTAAGAAAAACTGCACTAAATGCATTCGTTTTCGTTTTCTCTGCACCCGGACACTGATTCTTGAAATGTCCTATCTGTTTGCATTTGAAACAACGAATTATTTGTTAAAGTTAGGTGGTGAGGATATAGGAAAACAGTTAACAAGAGAAAATGATTTACAATGTATATTGATATCTAACGAATAAAAACGAATAACAGGAATGACATATTTAACAAGAGAGAGTATTGCTAGGCAACACAACCATAGAGTACTCATAAAGAGTATGCATTCCTCAACATCCACCCCTGTTGATGATAATGCCAGCCATCTTCTTTGGCATTTCAAGTCTGAGCCCATATAACGGTTTTGTTAACATGTCAGCTATCTGTCTGGTTGCTGGTACATGGCTGATTGCCATGTTTCCATCTTGTAAGCATTCTCTGACGAAGAAACATCTTATCCTGATGTGTTTAGTCTTCTGGTGAAATTCTGTAGGCTTTTTCGCCAGCTTTATTGCACTTTCATTGTCAACACCTAAGGTCGCCGGGCAGTTAGCACCAGTAAGATCTTTTAATATCTTCTGTACCCATATAATCTCTCTGGCGGTTTCGCTGACTGCTACAATTTCCGCCTCTGTCGAGGATATTGCAACGGTGCTCTGCCGTTTGCTATACCAGGAAACAGCACCTCCAGCGTAAATACAGAGAATGCCTGATGTAGATCGTGCAGTTTCCATATCACCACCATGATCTGCATCGCTATAACATCCAAACATCCAAACTATGATCATTATCTGTCCTGTAACATATACCTTCATCCATAGTTCCTTTTAGGTATCGCATAATTCTTTTCACGTTCAGAATGTTCTCTTTTGTCGGTTTATCCATATTTCGACGCAACGCTTACTGCATAGGCAATATCAGGCCTTGTGCTTGTCATCAAATAGGACCAGGCACCAACAGCTTCACGGTAGGGAAATGTCCTCGTAGTAGATTTCTCAACCTGAGCATTGTTTGCCTTTAAAATTGGAGTTGTTACTGGCTTGCATTCGTCCATGCCAAATCTCTCCAACAAGCGAGTGACGTATGCTTTCTGATGCAGAAAAATGGAACCGTCAGAGTACCTTTTTATCTCTATTCCTAGAAAGTAGCTTGCTGGTTTTACTGTTATCTACAACAAACAGTTAACCATTTTCTCGCTGGTATAATAATGCCAGTAGACCGTCGTCAACATACAGGGCCAGAATAATTTTCTCCTTTCCTTGTCGTCTTATAAACAAACAGGAGTCAGAATTACTCTGCTTGAATCCTGCCTTTATGATATAGTCTGTGATGCATCTGTTCCAGCAGAGTGGGGCTTGCTTTAGTCCATACAAGCTCTTTTTTAATTTAAAGACATACCTCTCGTCAGCATAACCTTCAGGCGGTTTCATGTAAATCTCCTCGTCTAACGTGCCATACAGGAAGGCTGTAGACACGTCGAATTGTGATAGCTTGAGTTTCTCCCTCGCAGCTACGCTCAAGACGGCTCTTATCGTGCTGCTCCTAGCAACTGGACTAAACTCTGGTTTCGTGGAAATCAATATCTTTCTTCTGCGAATATCCCTTTATCACTAGCCGAGCCTTGTATTTATCAATAGATCCATCAGGATTGGTCTTTATTTTGAAAATCCACTTGCATGGGATGGCTTTTCGACCTTTTGGTAGTTCGACTAGTTCCCATGTTTCGTTCTCTCTTAACGAGTTTATTTCGCTCTCGATAGCATTTGTCCTTTGTCTTTACATGATATTGCCTGCTTATAGGTTAAGGGCTCGTATAAATTTTTGGCTTCCAGAGCCATAATATGATCATTAAACCTTACAGGAGGCTTTAGGTTTGCTCTATGTCTGAGAACCATGCGGTTTTCATCAGAATTGTGGTTTTCGTTTTCTTCAGCTAGGTTTTCGTTTTCTTCTTCAGAAGCTAAGGACTCGAAATCTCATTCATTGATATCATCTACCATTTCTTCATTGGTTTCGATATGTGCCCTTGATGAAGGTCTTGAAATGATTTCGATTTCATCCTCTGAAGCATGTCGTTCTCCAATCTCTCTATTAATATTAATTTCATGTTCACTCTCGAGACTTGGGAAATTATGATTGAAGTTCCTCTGAAGAACAGGAGTCGGCTTTGTCGGTTTAGGTACATCCTCTTTTGATTTTCCCAGTAAAGGTACCTCTTCGAAGGTGACATCTCTGGATCTAATCAATTTGAATGCTTCTTTGTCCCAGATCCTATAGCCTTCATCTCCTTCATAACCAATAAGTATCCCTTTTTGTGCCCGTTTGTGCAGCTTCTTGCGGTTAGCTTTAGGAACATGGGCATAGCAGGTGCAACCTAGTATTCTAAGATGTTTTATCGCTGGCTTCTGTCCGTACCACAGCTCATGTGGAGACTTGTTTGGCACGTTCGTTGGCCCTGTGCGATTCAACACGTAGACTGTCGCATTTACTATCTCTGCCCACAAGTCATCAGGTATTTTATAATGTGCATGCATGATGGCGCGTGCGGCTTCCACTACCGTCCGATTTTCACGCTCTACGCAGCCTGCTTGCTCTGGGGTGTGGGGCATTGTGAATCTTTGCTTAATTCCGTTTTCAGTTAGGATATTTTTGAATTCCGCGCTAACAAATTCTCCTCCGTTGTCACTTAACATTTCTTTAATGACATGTCCTGCGGCTTTAGCTTAGCATTTAAGAAGATCTTAAGCTTTGAATCTGCTCCAGACTTTTGTCGTAAAAAGTAGATGTGACGATATCGTGTGAAGTCGTCCTTGGACAGAATGTAATATCGAAATTTTGAAATCGAATATGGAAATGGTCCGCATAAATCTGTATGGATTAGTTCTCCAGATTGAGTGGCTCTAACCCTTGTTCCAAATGAATGCCTGTGCGCCTTTCCATAGACACAGCCTTCACAAATGTCATATTGGTTGTTCTCCATTTTTAATCCTAGCTCCTTTTCGATAACCTGACGAACATGTCTTTTGTTCTGATGTACCAGCCTTTCATGACATACTTGTAAAGGATTTGTCAGTAATTGATTGACTTCTTGGTTTTTAGGCACTACACATTTCAACTCCAGCTTGAATAGTCCCCCTTTAATCGTTCTAGTTCCAATTACTTTTGCTTCTCCATTTACTTTTACTACACATTGCTTAGGTTTAGACTCGAACGTACTTGTACTCAAATTATCATGCACAGACAGCATTGAGAATAAGTTTCTTTTAATCTTTGGGACATACCAAACGTCTTTCAAAAGTATTTGCTCAACTTTTCTATTAACGATGGCTTCAGCTTTAATGTTGCCAATGGCTTCAATGGTTTCTCCGTTCGCCGCAGACACCGTATGTGTTCCTTTGAAGTGCTCGAAGCTCTCGAAGAAGTCACCTCTATTAGTTACATGGCTTGTTGCTCCGTTATCAACGTACTAGTTAACTTTATTTATTGGCAATCCATTCTCTACAGCTAACACAGTCATATTTACAGTCACATTTGGGTTTTGCGTTTGACGGCTTTGGCGGTCTGCCATCTTTTATCCATTTTTGGTATTTTCGCACAACATGGCCTGATTCTCCACAATAATTACATTTGAAAACTTTATTCTTTGTCTTTTTTCGTGTCTTCACGGCTAATACTTCCTCGGTATTCTCCGTTTCTTCTCGAGTAGTCAATGCTTTTTCATAAGCGCTCAATTGTGACGTCAGATTTTCAACTGCCCGATCCTTTTTTGTTATTAAAAGCCAACTTGACTTAAAAGCAAAATAATTTTGTGACAAAGTTCCAAGTATCTTACAAATCAGTAATATCTCAGGCAGATTTGCTTCGATTTGGCTATTCAGCTCGTGCCAAAAATTCTTTATTGCAGATATATGCTTCCTTATGTAATGTTCAGGATCTTTTTTATAATCAAAGAATTTTAGACAGAGATTTTTAACAGAACTTTTATCTTCGCTACTTCCACTGTATAGGCGTTCTAATTCGTCCCATACCTCTTTCGCGCTTTTGTAACGCATGACTTGCTCTAGTAACTCGTCTGTCATATTCGTTGTCATAAGAGTCAATACTATACAATCAATCTTTATAAATTGTTGTAAATCGTTCTCATATTTGACTTTAGCAGCAGCATCAGCAGTCTTTGCTAGTTCTCCGGGCTTAATTATTTTTCCTTGTAAAATTGTTCAGCTCCGGGAATGGCTCTGCATACCGTTTTGATCCTATATCTCCAATGCTTGTAGTTATTTCCGTTTAGGTGCACTATTTGTACCTTTGAGGCTTCAGCTATAGCCCTATCCATTTTCGATGGATTTGTCTAGGTACACTTCTGCTAGAATAATTTTATTTTCTTACTTATTCTTTCCTACTAGGAAAAACTTTTGCAGCTTCTCTCGCAACTTTCAACGCTCTGCTACCATATTAAAGTTAGGTGGTGAGGATATAGGAAAACAGTTAATAAGAGAAAATGATTTACAATGTATATTGATATCTAACGAATAAATACGAATAATAGGAATGACATATTTAACAAGAGAGATTATTGCTAGGCAACACAACCATAGAGTAGAGATAAACTACGATAACATGGCGCGCCCCTCCAAATTACTGTTGTAATGTGTGTAGTCACATCCTTACGAAAGAGTTTGTTTGTAGTTGTACGTATTCGTCTTCAGTAGCAGGCCGGCAGTGGTCTGAGACAGTCAAGTTATTGTTACTACGTCGCTCAGTGACACGAAAGTACTGATTGCAAAATAATTAGTCATGGAAAATTCAAGAAAAATAATTATGCGGAGTCAGGTAATTTTGTTTGTTTGCGAAATAAGTTTACGTAATGTTTTGATTGACTTTTATGGCTATTAATGTAAAATCTTTTCTATATATTTCAGGCAAGAGAAGTGATAGCTACAGTATACCAACAAATGAAGTATGAGGCTGAAAATGGAGTGGAGCGCTTGACAGACGCTAGATGGAGAACTTCAAGAGCTGTGGGAGTTAGTGAAAGGACTATAACAAGATTTCTCAAAGAAAAAGCAAAATTTGATGCAACTGGCACAAAAATGAGTTCACCGCGTAAAAACCAAAATCCTCGCAAACGTTTAAAGCGTGACATCGATGAATTTGACAAGGGGCTAATAAGGCGTACTGTCAGTAACTTTCACAGAGAGTATAAACAATATCCAACATTAAAAGCTCTGAAAAGGGTGCTTACTGAAAAGATAAATTTTGACGGATGTTTGGAGACATTACGGCGTATACTTCTTGATTTAGGATATGAATGGATAACTACTGAAGACAATCGTCAAGCGCTTGTTGAAAAACATGACGTACAGTTCCTCCGCTATAAATATTTAAAACAATTGAAGAAATATAGAGAAGAAGAAAGGAATATTGTTTATACTGATGAAAGCTACATTCATACCACACATGTACAAAATAAGTCATGGGTAACTAAACAGGGAACTGTAGCAAAGAAAAAAAAAATCTAAAGGGTTACGCATCATAATTGTCCACGCTGGTGGGAGGAATGGTTTTGTCCCCAATGCTTCTTTAATTTACAAGGCCAGTTCGAAGACAGGCGACTACCACGACAACATGAACCATGACAATTACAAGAAGTGGTTCATATCACAACTACTACCTAACATACCAGAAAATCCGTAATTGTTATGGATAACGCGTCCTACCATAACACATTTACAGAAAAAGTTCCCACCTCCAACAGCAACAAAGCAGCCATGAAAGATTGGCTGGTGAATAAACACATCCACTTCGAGGAAGACATGAAGAAAATCGAACTCTATGATGTCATTTTAAAAAATAAAGATAATTCTAGAAATTACGCCGTTGATGGCGAAGCAAAAAAGTTTAATTGCGATATTTTAAGACTTCCTCCATATCATCCCGACTTAAACCCGATTGAGAAAATTTGGGGAGTGTTAAAAAACTATGTCGCAAACAAAAATGTAGACCAAAACTACACATCTATCATGAAATTACTAAATGAACGTCTAGACATGATCAATTGCACGATGTGGACCAACACTTGCAGACATGTAGAGGAATCCAAATACTGGGAAAACTACAACAACGAGCAAGAATTTATTATTCATGTAGGAGAATCAGATTCTGAAAAGAAAGTGACATATCAAGCTTCTATGACAGCGATGAACAAAATTTTAGTTCCAGTGCCAATAGAGATCATTAAGACTTTTAATTTTATATAAATGTTGTGGGCCAAGTGATTAATGAGAGTATTATTAATAATGTTATCACTTGGATCTTTTCATACCTATAAACTTTTGTATAATGATAATGATCAGGTATGTATTTTTGTAAATGATTTTGATGTTTTAGTAACTAAAAATAAATGTGTTACAAATACTTTCATTATAACAAAAGGTTTCATATTATTGAAAACATTCAACATGCAAAATTGTATAATAGAGTAAATTAAATTTTAATATTTTAATACAATAAAATTTATTCATAGTTTTTGTGCAATCAGTACTCGTAATATCTCACTTATTACCAGATTTGTTGGTCAACTAATCATAACCAGCCGACCGCGTAAGACAACGCACGTGTCATTTTCATAGAGTACGTCAGTGCAGCGCCATACTAATAATAATGAGCGATTAATGACGACACTAGTCGAGCAACAAATTAGTGGATTTGTTTTGTTTTACGGCCGTCTCATTACGCACACATGCGTCGTGAGTCTTGGTGGCGCTTTGTAAATACTTTCACAAACACTTTCAAACTTTTTGAATTTTGGAGGGGCGGGCCATGTTAGTGTAGATAATCTCTACTCATAAAGAGTATGCATTCCTTAACATTATTTTCTTCCGCGCAATATTATTGTTTCCACTAACATTGACAAGTCGGCGCGTTCCGTCCGTTTCGCCACTGCTACGTTGTTGCAAATGCACCCTCCGACTTAACCTCAAAATCTGCACTCATCACTCATGTCTAATAGCTTCGTTTTAATAGCGTCCGCATTGATGCTTATGCCCGAATGCTCAATTGCCATAATCATTGCACCAAACTCCGGTAATCCAGCTACCTAAGCGACCCAATTCACTGGTTATTTATCTCGAAGCCGGTGCCGATTAAATTTTGAGCAGTTTCAATTATCTGGCTGATATAGCTGGTCATAGACTCGCAGTTTTTTAGGCGTGTACTAATAAGATTTCTCAGCAAACTGATTTTACGTGAATATCCTGAATCGTCGAATATATTTTTCAACGTCTTCCATGTCGTGTGTTGTTGTCGCTTGTTTGATAAGCACGTACAGAGAAGCTACTTGACTGTCAATGTTAGCTTTGCTTTCGTCCTTAAATCATCTGCTTGCTGACCCGGGGTAGCTGATGACGATATGATACGAGGTGCCTTGTTGGCGTCCGCCACTCCCTCCAACACGAGCACATTTTCGGCCGCGAAACACCAGTCGTCATAATTCTCGCGACCTTCCAATTTCGGGACACTCGCCAAGTAATTGGTAGACATTTTTGATCGAACACTAAACTTGATTACTTTTAATATTATTTAGCGGGACTGGGCCCATAACCTATTAAAACAATGGTGGTTTGAAATCAATTACTTTTATTGCACTGAAGTGTAAGAATATAATATGTATGCGCCTTTACTTTAGTAAGTAAGTACACTCCTTTATAAGTGATCATGTATGCTGAGTTTGCACTATACCTCATAGGCGTTTATTCTATAACTATTCATTCAGTTAATATTTATTTATTTATTTAATACTTTAAGCACACAAATGTACAGAGGCGGACTTAATGCCGTAGGCATTTTCTACCAGTCAACCTTTGGGTGATGCAGAGACAAACAGTGGTAGGTGCAATAGCGAAAATTATGGAATAAATATTTATTTAAATTTATGGATATACATAAACCTATTACATAAACCTATATACCTATTAAAAACTTTAAATATATACCTAATTATACATAAATATAAGACCTAATAAATACACGAATATACTAAAACAGATGAGACAAACAATGGGAAAACATTACCATTGTGATGATACTGCCGGCTTCTTACGAATATGCTCGCGAACTTTGACTTTAAAGGATAATCGGTTGGTTGCCATCCTGATTTCCTGGGGGAGCGCATTCCACAGAGAGATAGACTTAACGAAGAAGGAAGAGTGAATGAAGTCAGTGCGGTGAGTGGGACATTGAAGAAGACGATTGTGTGATGAACGTAGGTTTCTACTGTGGTTCGCGCAAATGTACTGAAAGTGGGGGGCGAGATAACTAGGGGAAGAGGGCGAGTCAAGAAATGAAAACAATGTGGTCAGCGCCCTTTGCTCTCTGCGCTGACGTATGGGCAACCACTTTAGAAGCGACCGATGCGCAGAGACATGATCATATTTACGCAGATTGAAAATGAATCGAATGCAGTTATTGAGAAGACGGTCAAGTTTGTCGAGGAGATCCGCATTCAGGTCGTAGTAGCACACATCACCATAATCGATAATAGGGAAAATTAAGGTCTGCACAAGCATTGTCTTGGTATTTGATGGTAATAAATGTTTTAGTCGGTATAGAGCCCGCAGCGTTCCAGTAACCCTTTGGCTCACCCTAGTGACTTGCGTACGCCAGTTCAGGGTACAATCGATGTGCAAGCCTAGGTCTTTGACGTCAGTGCTAACTGGAACGATCATACCATTGAAGAGAACTGGTGGCAAGGTTGAACCATCCACCCTACTAATACTACGATGACTCCCAATGATGATCGCCTGACACTTGTTAGGGTTTACTGCAACACCAAATTTATCAGACCAGGTTTTAATGGCTGTTAAGTCCCTATTTAACTTGTCGATAGCGTCAGGTATTTCATCAACCCTTCCTTGACAGTAGAACTGCAAGTCATCTGCATACAGATGATACGCACACTGAAGCTCAGAAGTTATAAGATTAATAAAAATAGAAAATAGAAGAGGAGAAAGAATACCGCCTTGAGGAACGCCAGCCTCCAAATCACACCAGCATGACGAAGAATCCCCAACATGAACGGCCTGTTGACGTTCCTGAAGGTAAGAGGAGAACCATTCCAGTGCTTCTGGAGAGACCATAATATAGGAAAGAATAGCTAACAGGATGTCGTGACTGACGGTATTAAAGGCATTCGAGAAGTCGACCAAGACTAGAGTAGTAACTTTGGTCTCTTCCAGTCCTGCCCTTATATCGCCAGTCACTTTAAGTAGAGCGGAAACAGTACTATGCCCAGGCCTGAACCCAGACTGAAATGGGCTAATTAGTAAATTACGATGAACAAAATTGGAGAATTGTTTGTGGACACAGGCCTCGAGCACTTTCAATAGGAAGGGAAGTATAGAAATTGGACGGAAGTCGGTAGGAATAGAGGGATTAGATACTTTAGGTAGTGGACGAACATAGGCTTTGCGCCACAGGGAAGGGAATACTCCAGTGTACAGGGAAAAATTTACAATGTGGGTAATCGCGGGTAGGAGATGATCCAGAATAGTTACGACCATACCACGGGTGATATTGTCACATCCGACCGCTTTCGATTTGATAGAGAGAATGATCTTTTTGATCTCTCCCGGTTCAACTGGAATGAAACTGAAGGGATTAATACGAGGACGCGTTAGACCAGATATTAAAGACAGAGTTTGTTGCTTGGTTAGACGATCTATGGTAGAAACAGTGGAGAAATGACGGTTGAGATCGTCTAAATCAATTGAACTAGGAAGGTCTAAGTGTCGCGGTTTGCCGATACCAAGAGTTCCAAGAAATTTCCAAATATCAGCAGAAGAGGAAGAAGTGATAGTATCCAGAATATGGCAGCGTTTAGCATTGCGTATCATCTGATTGCATCTATTTCTTGCAGCCTTGAATAATGTCCAGTTCTCATCAGTACGATCCCTCTTAAATTTACGAAACGCGCGGTCCCTACGTCGCAATGCCATCTGTATCCCTCTTGTCATCCATGGCGCAGGTGGGCGTTTCAACTTTACTTTTCTGACAGGAGCATGGATGTTATAAAGATTTTCTACAATATCATTGAAGATGGCAACTTTGTCGTCAACTGATGCGGCTTCCATCATAGGCTCCCAATCGACCACAGATGTATCCCCCTTAAGCTTCTCGACATTCATCCGCGCAAAACAACGCCTGTACAGAAACTTGGGTTTAGGTTTGGGAGGTTTCAGGATATATGAAAGGAAAATCATGTCGTGATGAGAAAATCCAGGAGCGTCATGTTGACCATGGTTGGAAACGAGGGAAGGATTCGAAGTAAGGATCAGATCGAGCCAGGTATCATCGCCGACAGTGTTAGGATGAGTAGGCTGGAGCGGCAAGACGTGCAGACTAGCTGACTCGATAAGATGGACGAGCTTACGGGATCGAGGGGAGTTGTGGGCAAGGAGGTTTGTGTTGAAATCACCCATGATAATGTGATGTGCATACTCCGAACCCAAAGATTCAAGTACTGATTCGAATTCAGTGAAATAATCAACAGTAGGAGGACAATAGACAACACCAATAATGGTTTTGGCTCCTTTGACACACACTTCAAGAAAAATAAACTCGGCAGAAGCAGAATAATGTGAAGAGGAAGTAGCAAGTATTTTATAAGAAAAGTCACTGCGAAGGTATATGGCCACACCACCCCCACCTTTATCAATCCGATCATTCCGTATAAGAACGAAACCAGTAAGAGGGTAAGTAGTGGACAAGAGATGCGGTTTGAGCCAGGTTTCGGAGATCAGGATAGCATGAACGTTGCTGTTATTAAACGCGTCGTACAGCTCGCTGTAGTGGCTTGGAACACTTTGAGCGTTAATGTGACACACATTCACCAACCGATTAGACTTATCCATGAAATTTCATGGATAAGTCTAATCGGTGTTGTAAAAAGTCACCAAGGGTGTCGCTGAATGAACAAAAGCTTTCATCACTTGAAGAGGCAGTAGATTCGTTAGCAGAAAAATAAGATTCATTGTCTGACATAAATATAAGTACGTAGTTAATATATTGAAATAAATATATAATTAATTATAGTATTTATAAACACAGAGACACTGCACCACCCGCCAGCTAACACTAACACTAATAGCAATTTAACAAAAGGACAAAATTACATACACATACAATGGCCTGACATACACTTACAATAGCATGAGTTAACATTTTTGCCCACTTTACTGGAAACAAAGCGAAAATCGTAATTACCAATAATATAAGAGAGAAAAAAATAAAATAAAAATCAAAAGTGGCACACCCAACTGCAGATTGAGCGAATGAAGCGCATCATGGAACGTAACGTTAGTAATAATATTTGTGTGAGCGAATAGCACTGACGAGATCATAGGATGTTTAGTATTTCAGAACGTATTCATGAAACGTCAACATCAATTAATATTATCAACGTCAATTTGACAAGCTGACAAACTGACATTTACTATTCTAGACATTTTTCACTCGAACTAGCTAAATAAACACTGTTGAGGGTATCGAAAAACCGATACACCTCGATAGAAATTAAAACAGAATATGTAAACAGTTGGGCACAAAACAAAATAATGATAACTAAGACGGGACAACTACAAAACGGTAAGTAAAGATTACAAGTATATGAAACTACAAATTAGAAAGATTATCAAACCATCAAAAATTCACCTTTAATATTTAGTTATTGTCTATTTCAGGCTCCCGGCTGCGTCGCTACTTCTTCATCTTGTTGATGGAGTCGCGCCTGGCGCCTTCGGATACTTCGCTATTAAGGGCTTCAGCTCGTCTATGGAAGTAACCTTGTGCCGACTTCCATCAGAGACCTTTATGTAAATGACGCCGTCTTGAGTCCAACACGACAGCATACTAAAATGCTCGCGCGCCTTTCCGAAGACAGCTTGCCTGGTCCTGGTCAAGAACTCCTTCACTGCTATTTTGGATCCTTTTAAGCCTGTCTTCGCTTTCCAAACCACGGCCTTGATGTCCACACTGGCGAACTTTACCAGAATTGGTCTGGGATGCTCCTTGCTAAGGGCTCCAAGTATGTGACAGGCTTTAATTGAGGACGCTGAGAGATCCTTGAGGGCAAGCTTGGTATGGAGGACCTGCAAAATTGCTGCTGTGCTGTCTTCATTCTCCACTTCAGCAAGCCCTTGGAAAACCAATGCTTTCGGCCGGTGCCTGGTCTCTAAACCATCAACTTGTTTGGCACACTCACTGATCTGACTTCGGAGCAGACCAAGCATAGAAAATATGAGCTCTCTAAAATTGCGGAACTCATCAGCAATCTTTGCCACTGTGTCCTTGGCAGGACCGGCACACTGGATCTGTGCTTTTAGCTCACCCATCTTCCTCAAAAAGTTGTCCTCAAGGGTCTTCTGTGCAGCTAGGACTTCAGCAAATTGAGACATTCTGTGATGTGTAGTGCTGACAATGTGTTATTATATAGTGCAGTTGATTAGCTGGCAGGTGGTGATTATAACGTACATCTATGTCACATAAATGTGCCACAAACGTGAGTACTTGTTGTAGAACTATTTTAGACTAAGTACTGATGTAAACTTAATCAGTATTATAACTAACATTACATTTTATAACTAATATTTTAAATAAAATTCCGAATTTGAACTACGTCTATACTTATATAACATCTACCCACGAAAAAAAACTTCATAAATAGTACTTAACAGATGTGGCTGTTTCCTTGTAACCTTGTAACCTTGGTAAACGTTTCATGCAATATTGGCCAGTATTTGTAGTGAAAGCTGTTAATTTACGACTGCTAGGCTCTAAACTTACTTGATAATAACCTTGGTGAAGGTCAAGGTGAGTAAAATAAATGGCTCCAGTAAGCATATCTAAAATTTCATTAATATTTGGTAAGGGAAATTTATCGTCACAAATAACTTCGTTCAATTTTCTATAATCTACAACTAGACGCCATTTTTTCTCACTACCTTTTCTTGGGTACTAATAAAATTGGACTGGACCATTCACTATTCGACTCTTCTATAATATCATTTTCTAACATACTATCAACTTGCTTAGCTATTTCTGGTTTTAGTGCCTGTGGTAACCTATACGGCTTGACGTAGACTGGAGTAGAGCTTTGTTTTACAACTATAGATTGCTCATAAATATTCGTTGTTATTAACTTATCTCCCTCTAAATGAAAAACGTCCAAATACTTTGCACATATTGCTTCAATTGATTGTTTCTCTTCTCCATCTAAATAATTTACATTTAATTCAGACAACAAAGTTTTAACCCTAGTAACGTCGTGATTGGTCGTATTAAATTGACACATATTATATTCTCCCAAATTTTCCAATTCTGGTGTAAAAGATGGCAAACTGACTTCCTCGTTACTAACATTAAGTATTTTCACCGGAATTCTATGATTACTAACCTTTGCTATTGTGTTTGCTATAAACACATCCTTGGCTAACTCTCTACTACACACTACAACTTCTCCATTTACATTCTCATTCACCAAAATGAAATGAATTGATTCCGAACGTGCCGGAATAACTATAGCATTTTTCATCCTATCACATTCATCAACAAAATTTAGATAATGTTGTTTATTATTGTTAAAGAGTGTTAAACTATTTGAATGTATATCAATATTTGCTCGAAATGTTTCTAAAAGTCTAAGCCTATGATTCCGCCAGCTCTTAGTGGTAGCGAATTCAAAACAAGAAAGTTATGCTCAAACGTGACATTGTCGTGCTTTAATAATATATTTACAAAACCTTGAGAACGTCGCTACCGTCGCCGTCGCCACCTATGCCATTTATTAGAGTATTATCTCTATGAACAAAGATATCTTTTGGTAACATTTCATGTTTGATAATTGAAAACGTTGCACCCGTATCAATAAGCCAATAGTATTTAATATTTTTAATATAAAAAGTTATATACTTTGCATTACCTTGGAATGATAATATAACATGCTTAAGATCGAAAAAACTAGTTTGATGTTTCTATATTATGATCTTTATCGCATTGACGCGTGTCATCTACTTGCTCTACTGAAAACGTATTTTGGCCGCGTCCCTGGTTCCTAACATTATCTCGAACCTCTATTACCTCGCTGATTATTAAATGATGAGCGATGGTTTGATCTAAAATTTCCACGAGAACCTTGTCCTCGGTTGTAACTGTTATTAAATTGGTGTCTGAGTTGGTAATTCTTACCATATTGTCTACCAAAAGTACCTCTTTGATAAATTTGCGAGCGTCTAATATTATGTGAGACTCGTCCATTTTTAGATAGGTACATGCAAAATATTACCTGATGGTTGGAACGACGTGCACTCTTCGTCTTTCGCTGCTTGTATGGCATCTTTCAAGCTGCTCAAGCCGCGTGCCGAGATGATGGTGCTCAGTTTTGAGCTACGCAGGCCAACTGAAAATCGTTTTATAGCAAAGCTTTCATTGATCGGCTTTAAAATAGAAAATATTTCCGATTTTCCATCTGTCTGGGTAATTGTCAGCTCCGTAAATAACTTTTCTACCTCAGAACCATAATCCTCAATGGACCTCGAACCCTGTTGAATATTTTGAAGCTGCATCTGTATATAAATGATTTTTTGGGTAAGAGATATTTCCTCAATTAATTCTTGAATACTTTTGTATGAGCCTGAAATTCTTAACTTTGCATTCTCATTCAGCCTACTTTTTAAAACGAAAGTAATTAATAATATTTTACCTGGTCCGTCCAGCATGCCAGCATACATCTCCACGGAGTCTATTAGGCGCTTGGTGGTGGTCTCAATACCGTCCATTACTGGAATCAAACTACACGCCACCTTAGGGTCAAAATCCATTTTTCCTAAATCTAGTGTAACGGGAAAAATACACAATTTATCTATTTTCTCGTATTTTTGTTTTATTTTCTCATAGAGATCTATTGCCGATGCCAGATTAATATCGGTACTTTTCTCTAATAGTAAAATAATTTTACAACATTCTTCGTACGCGCTTTTTGCTTGCTCTAACTTTGTTGAAATAACATTACCTTTATAACTAGCTTGTCCCTTTTTTACCAAATAATTACGTATTTTTACTAAAAAGACATAATGTTGTTCCAAAATATAAATCATATTCATAATCTAATAACAGAATTGCATTTATGTAACACATTCTACGTAAACGCGATGAAGCAAAAAAGAGTCCGACGTTGCATTTTGTTTCCGTTTGGTGTCTTATAGCTAAATGTCCTCGCATGATTATAGCGCCTTTAAGTTTTTGCGTTATGAAATATGATACCGCGTAACTAGTTCACTCACTGATATTTTTACGAATATATAAAAAAATACACAACACTTTCATTATTCACAAGATTATCACAGATTCTCGGTACCTTCTGTGCGTCCTCTGATGGATGATCTAATTCTCTGCATGGTACTCATCCCAATTTCCTGCTGGATCCATGTTCGATGGCAGCTCCTGTACATCCGCAGGCCAACATAAACTGCTAAAATTCCGATAATAGCCAGAACCATGTAGGTCACAGTGCTCACCCGTTCCACGTGGCCTCCGATTTCTTTTAACGCGGCGTCATTGTTGCCTCCAGCCGCGTTTTGGCTGAGGAAAACCTCTTCTTTTTCTACAGTTGACCGACACATTATCTACTACATGCATGTTATGCTGAATACTGACACTCTAATCAAACTACTAACAATCCCCTTGGCAGAGCCCCGAGGCAGGGTCGCCATGTAATGTTGGGGTTGCTAAAGGGTGGTTACAAGGAAACAATCACATCTGTTAAGTACTATTTATTAACTGAATGAATAGTTATAGAATAAACGCATATGAGGTATAGTGCAAACTCAGCATACATGATCACTTATAAAGGAGTGTACTTACTTACTAAAGTAAAGGAGCATACATATTATATTGTCGTGTAGTCGTAAATTAACAGCTTTCACTACAAATACTGGCCAATATTGCATGAAACGTTTACCAATGGGTTTAAAAATCAGTCCTAATGCTTTTAGTCGTATGATGTCTGTAGCAATGTCTGGTTTAACTCACGATAAATGTCTAGTGTATCAGGACGATCTCATTGTATTCGGAAGAAATCTGTCTAGTCATAATCGAAATTTAACAAGTGTAATGGAAAGATTAAGAAAAGTAAATTTAAAACTAAATGCACAGAAATGTGAATTTTTAAAGAAATAAATTCTTTATTTGGGACATTTGGTTACAGAAAAAGGTGTTTTACCAGATCCAGAAAAAACTAAGGTATTACAAAATTATCCAACTCCCACAAATGCAGATGAAGTAAAACGTTTTGTAGCTTTCTGTAACTATTATCGTAAATTTATAAGACATTTTTCGGAGATAGCGATGCCTTTGAATAAGTTAAGTAGGAAAAATGAACAATTTATTTGGTCTAATGAATGTCAACACGCTTTCGAATTTTTAACAAATGCTTTAATATCGTCACCAATTCTACAGTATCCCGATTTTTCCGAGAATCATGAATTTATTTTACAGACAGATGCTTCGGGTACTGCTATTGGTTCTGTATTATGTAATAAAGATCTTAGACCAGTAGCATATGCGAGTAGACCGTTGAATAAAGCAGAAAAGAACTATCCGACTATTCAAAAAGAACTTTTGGCAATAGTGTGGTCCGTTAAGTATTACAGACCATATTTGTATGGAAATAAATTTACCATAATGACGGATCACAAACCTTTGATATATCTTTTTGGTATGAAAGATCCATCAAGCAGATTACTTAAATTTCGATTAACTTTAGAAGAATATAACTTTAAAATAGCATAAGTGAAAGGAAGAGACAATGTTGTCGCAGATGCTTTATCAAGAGTTTGTATAACGTCTGATGAACTCAAAAGTATGAATGAGCAAGTAATGGCTGTATCCACCAGGGCGCAAAAGAAAAAGATGAATGAGCTAAGTAAGAGTAAGAATGAAGATGAAAAGAAGGCTCTTAATAAATCCATTAACAACTGGACTGATCAACCAAGAGTTGTGGATATATTAAGAAAATCGTGTGATTCAGTAGAAATGTGTTTAATTGAAGGCAATAAATTAAAAAGATGTAGAGATAATGACATGATAACTGAAGAATTTGAATGTGTTGCATATGCAGAGAATAAAAAGATATTATACATTAATCTTGATTTCAAGGCGCATTTCTCGCGAGCCGAATTTGTGCAGAAATTAAGCTATTTTTGTGAGAAGATACGTATCAATGAAGTTTGTATAATTAAAAATAATGATAATATAGAATTCATTAAAAGTGTTTGTGAGATAACAACACTTACTAAATGGTCCGGACCACGAATATGCATATTACGAGGCGTAAAAAGAATAATTGATGACAATGAAAAGACTATTATTATGAATAACTTTCATTTACTGCCATCCAGTGGTCATGCTGGAGTGCGCAGAATGGTAAATACTATCAAAAGACGATACTATTGGCCAAGTATCGACAAGGATGTCCAAGAATATGTCAAAAAATGTACAAAAGGTCAAAATATAAATATTTTCGTTACATTAAAGAACCGATGGAAATTACCACAACGGCTTCCTCGGCATTTGAAAAGATTTACTTAGATGTTGTGGGTCCCTTAGATAGAGACGAATGTGGTAATTGTTATATATTGATTGTTATAATTGTTATAGATAGGAAACGCCGACCTCATCTAGCTTTATTTTAAAAATATGATTGACGTGTAAAAGTGTTTGTACAAACCTACTTACAGAAATAAATCATTTATCATTTATCATTGAATATGCAGTGCGAGTTAACAAAATTTGTTCAAGCTATTCCTTTGCAAAACAAAGAAACGGTGTCCATTGCAAATGCATTTGTTAGACAGTTCATATTAAGATTTGGTATTCCGGA
The DNA here is from genome assembly GCA_905333075.3 of Atethmia centrago. NCBI lineage: Eukaryota > Metazoa > Arthropoda > Insecta > Lepidoptera > Noctuidae > Atethmia > Atethmia centrago. The sequence continues at coordinate 15,575,739 of HG995393.1, forward strand.
AACAATAGCTACGGATCGAGGAACAGAATTTATTTCTGCAACTATGGCACAGGTTTGTAAAATTCTTATTATTGAAAAATTATCTTCTACAGCCTACCACCATCAGTCCATTGGAGCTCTTGAGAATGCTCACAAAACTATGGGTGCATTTTTAAGGATTCAGTGTGGCAATCATACGGACACATGGAGCTATTGGTTACCATTTTGGTGTTTTAGTTTTAACAACACAGTCCATTCAGAAACAAATTATACGCCATATGAACTTGTTTTTGGTAAACTTTGTCGAATACCTGATAGCATTTGTGATACCGTAGATCCATTGTACAATGTAGATAATTATCCATTACAATTAAAATACAGGTTACAGTTAGCTCACGTCGATGCAAAGAATAATTTGATGTTAAATAAACATAAACGTAAAGCAATACATGATAGATCAGTTAATTCTACAATATATGAGAAAGATGGTTTTATTAAGAAATGAAACACGCAGTAAGTTAGATGTGCTATTTGAAGGTCCCTATACAGTTGTGGAAGATTTAGGTTGTAATGTTAAAATAATTAAAAATAATAAAATAGACTTAGTACATAAGAATAGGACTAGACCTTTTTGTCAATAGATTTGATGTAATATAAGATTTAATTTTAGTTAACATTGCAATGTATAATGATAAGGATATATTTGTAATAAGTGACTAGATATCTATAATACACAAATAACTTGAAAAATAGTGTTTTAGAATAAGTAACTCATAATAATTCGGTAAAACGAAAAAAAAAGTTAAAATTTTTTTTTTTTTTTCGGAACACCTCTGTAGGTGAAGTGTAAGAATATAATATGTATGCTCCTTTACTTTAGTAAGTAAGTACACTCCTTTATAAGCGATCATCAGTGATAGGAATAGGTAGTGCCTATTTGCCTAAACTTCGAAGAACAGAGACAAGAAACGGAGACTTCCTTAGGACTAACTTTTTTTCCGAGACATCTGTCCCGAAATTTCGAGACAACACATAAATACATTTAAAAAAAATGTTATTTGGAATAAGTAATTCGTCTATATTTACCTAAAGTTTGCGACTAGATATATCATAATAAATAACATACACAGTCGTTACAACCATAAAATTTTCTGAATTTTTTTTTTGGAGAACATTTTGTAAATGACTTGTTGATCGTAATACACAATGAATCACAATGTTTGAATAAGAAGCCGTACACGTTTCGAAGTAAATATCTTCTTTCTAGCTCACTCTCGGCTACGTTTAATGAGATTTCTAAAGTTCAAGTGTAATAAAGGCATTATATGTAACACATAATATGATTTAAAAGAGTGTCCATGGAGTTTCTTGCACGTTCTTCTCCATAGAGACCTACTCTTTGGAACGTGCAATTTAGCTTCACTTTTCTTGGACTGACCGACATTTGACTATTCAAAAGTGCCCGTAAATGGTCTATTTGAAATAAATGCTTTGATTTTGATTTTATCGGTATTTAAAATAAATAAATAATTCATTTATTTGCCAGAATGTAGGTATACAAAGTGGTATGATCTTAATATTAATGAGGTCCCTTTACATTCTACCGTTATACATGATGTGCAAATATTTAGTTACAAACAATACAAATACCTTTTTTTCTTTCATCTTAATGAAATATATTTCTAAAGTATATTTAAAAATGTGCATGATATTAAAATAATTGCATAATAATGGTATCACATTATCACATTTTACGGCAGCGCGTTTCGTTATCTATTCTTAGAAATTACAAAAGGTAACCGCCATGGTCGCATACCTGTGCAGCGCGGGGAGGGTCTACATACCCCCTCCCCCCCTACTCCTTACCGCCCCGCGTGCGCGCAGGTTACCTTCACTTCAATCCTGTACTTCGGTTTGTTAAGTGCGCATCTTCCTGTATTGTTTTTGTGAATATTGTTTTTCACCCTCGCTCGTTTTTTGGTTCATTGGATCTTCTTAATACGACTACTTTGGCTTGAATTTATGGATTACGATTTGCTGCAATAACATTGTTCCTGTCTGTCTACATCAAAAAATACGGTAAGTCAACATTTATTAATTTTTAATGTTTTGGCTAAAGTTATTTATTTTATTTCTTGTAGGGAAACAAACAGTAAGTTAGATATAAAGAAGAACATTAATGTATATATTATTTTATCTTAAACTAGCAATTTGACAGTCTAGACTGATATGCAATTGTATGAACTTGATATTTTTTAGTGGAGTTTTTAAGATAATTATTGTGTATGAAACGTAGTTAAAGAAAAAAAACATACGCATTTAACTTTTGGTTCAAATATAAAAGTGAACTTCAATACTACCAAGCATAGTAATGTTATATCTTTGGTGTCATAAAGAATTGCTAAGGTGGACGAATTCTATCAAAATATATTATTTTTCTGGCCGGTTCTTTTAATATTTGAACCAAAAAGGAATATGTCTTTTGCGAATTGACTAAAATGCGAAAAAAAAATTTTAATAACAATGATGTTACGCGTGTTCATATTATCTAACCGTTTTTCTTTATTAGAGCGTAAAATGAAAGAATGAAATCTTTAAATCGATACAATCGATGCACCTAGCTGGAATGCGCGCACCTCTCCCGCTTTCCTTTCCACCTCCCTGTATCTATAAAAGTTCGTTATTCCTTTTGAGGCATGGAAAACTTAAAATTTTATTTTATTTTAGGTACTTGCCATCGTACATCATTTTGGAGACCAGTAAGATTGGAGATGGCGAACAAGCCTAAATCATCAAATAACTTCTCCCGCTCTGGGCGGAGCGGGAGGGTGTGTCAGACTCTTACTGACTAAAACCCACCCGTATTCCTTCTTGTTGCCTGTGTTGCGGGGGCGAACAAGCCTAAGAAAGCAACAGTACAAAGTTGGATTGGACTTCATCCTGAATTATATTACGACCCGGCCAGTAATTTGATTTACTGTTCTAAGTGCGAGAGCAGTATAACAGCTAAACTTAGTAATGTCAAGAGGCACGTTAACCCTTTATGGGGCAGAAGATTCTGGCTTATATGTTAAAAATTAAACACTGGGATATTAAACCTAATATTTAATGAACATTTTTTTTTTTTTTATTAAAAAAAAATATGGTGTCCACATTTTGGACACTGCCCTTTCTCACGTATGAAATTGTGCAAAACATGGTGCAATGCATAATGGCACTAAGCCTTATCTCATCAGGGATAAATAGACTTCTGCCTGCTTGTTGGTCCCTTTGGTCTTTTGTTCGCAAAGTTGGGCAAAACAGATACCCTTCGTTTCCTGGAGCTGTAACTGTTGATCAGGTTACGTGCCATCTAAGAGGCAAGTTTGGATCCAAAATTTCTTGAAGTTCAGTATTACTTGGCGGTATGAAAATAGTTTCGGTGTCGTTCTCGTCACTTTCGTTATCGTCTTCGGAGTGTTCACCATCCGACAATGCGAACAGGTCTTCCAGAACATCTTCCAGTTTATCTAATGGAATCGTCTGAAATAGAAACACTTAGTAACAAAAAAACCAAAATTATAAATCTGAACCATGAAAAATTACCATGACCTACGCGGGCAGTGTCCAAAATATGGACGTCATAGTTTTTCGATTCTAACAAGACATGTGAACCAAATTCTCAAAAATCAGAGCTTTTACCCCATATTTACAACATTTGGAAGGATACGTAAAAGAAAACTTACCTTTTGGTTCATTGCTTTTGAAGATTTTCTTAGATTTATAAACAACACTCAAAAATCATCAATTTTTGACATAAGATCGATCACCTGATAAAAGTTGGCCATGTTAGTATTTTTTTTTTAACGTTTTGTTAACAGTATCTAGAGGCTCAACCAAAGAGCCAAAAGTGACATTTGTCTAACATTTAGTTTAGCCGCAAAAATTCAAAATGTATGGTGTCCAATATATGGACAGTGACCCATAAAGGGTTAAAGGTCCGAAACACAAAGGGACAAGTAAAAAACCAAATGAAGAATTTTATTTGGACCTAGTACAATTTCTCATATTATGTAATATACCTTGGATTCAAGTAAAAAACCCCGCTTTCAAAAAATTCTTCCATAAATATATTTGCTGCAATTGTACAAATCGACAAAAGCTTCCTGAGCAATCATTGCTGAGAAAAGTTTATTTAGATAAGATTTTTAAAACTAAAATTGACTCGATTTATGAACAAATTGCAAATCAAAAGCTGTGGGTATCTTTAGACGAGACAACTGATTTAGGCAGATACATGGTACATTTACTTGTAAAACCTTTAAATGCGATCACACAAAAACCATTTTTAGTTGCTTGCAAAGTACTAGAAATTGTTAATGGGAGCACAATTGCCCAATTTGTAATAGACTGCTTTGAAAATATGTGGTGCGATTTGTATGAATCCAAAGTAGGAGACGTTGCTGTATTATGCACTGATAGTGTAGCATATATGCTAAAAGCGGGACGTGTGCTGAAAAATTATTTGCCTAACATGATACACGTCACTTGCTTAGCACATGCACTGAATCTCGTGGCAGAAAAAATACGATACGAATACTCAGATGTAGATGAATTAATTTCAAACGTAAAAAAAATATTTTTAAAATCACCTAATAGAGTGCGCTTGTTAAAAAACACCTTTCCCCACATGCCGCTTCCTCCAGAACCCGTTATTACAAGATGGGGTACTTGGTTGGAGGCAGTGTCATATTAAGCAAAATGTTATGATCAAATTAAAATCAAAAAATCAAAATCAAAATATTTTTATTTCACATAAACCTACATGGGCACTTATGAAACGTCAGAAGCTAGGTGCACGGTTCCAATTGGTTGTTTCCTATGGAGAAGAGCCGGCAAGAAACTCCACGGTTACTCTTTTAAAAATAATTGGCTTTTACAATGTTTTCAAATTACACAAATTAAGTATGGGAGAACAGTGTAGGCCTGTCGAAAAGTACTTAACAAAAAAAAAAGAGAAAAGGAAAAGTCTAAAGAAAAAAAGATCTAGTCTATTAAACCTACAACGTTCTCACATTCACAACGTACACAAGAATCCATGTAAAATAATATTAATAATATTAAGTCTGAAATATAAATTGTAGGTATATAATGTCAAATAGTGAAAATATAATGTCAAAAATGTATGTCTAAAAAATAATAATAATAAACATCGTAATTTGGGAGCAGTTAATAGATATTTCCATAGTTATGCCGTTTCTGGTGTACCAGGGAAGCCACATGTGCAGAAGGAATTATTGCCAAACTTCCTTGTCTTCAACGTAGTCTTTAATCTTGTAATATGCGTTTTTGATAAGGACACGTTAAATTGTTTAAAACAATTGTAAATCTTTTAAGAAGTTCCGACGCGCTATCTATTAGGTGTGCCAAAAATGTTCTTCAAAAGGAAAACTTGAAATCGGACTTGGACTACATTGAGGAATATTTTAAAGTATACAAATTGATTTAAAGAAATTACAAAAATCGAATTTAACTCTAACGGAATCCTTTGAAATATTTGATCACGTGAGAACTGTGCTTAGCTGGTGTTCATCTGAGCTTATAAAAAATAAACTCGTAAATGTCATGGACAGAAATCCCGGTTTAGATAAAATTAGAGACATATGTGAAGCGATAACAGCAGGAAAGGATGAGCGATCATACTATATGTACGCGCCTTTAACCTCAGTTGATGTTGAAAGGTCATTTTCAACTTATAAATGGATTCTTAACATAAAAAGAAATCGCCTGACAGTTGAAAATATAGAAAAAATTATGATTGTGTATTTTAACTTAGATGACTCATCTGACAAAGAAAATTTCGGTTCTGATACTGAACTTGACGAATGGAATCACGATGATTAAATTAAAATCGTTCTTTATTTTTTATGGTATTTGTAACACAAATAAAGATTTTCAAATTCTTAGCAATTTTTGATGCATCAAGTTCTTTATCAGAACCGAACAGTTAGTAGTTCAGTATTAAAACTGATTGTCCTAAATGCTTCAAATATTAATTTGTAAACTTCAAAGGTTAATTTGTACTTTGATTTGAGTAAAAATTGCATCCCTCAACGTCAGTAAAATAAATATGACATAGATATTTAAAGATAGATAAACATAAATTTGTTTCTTAAATCATTCCTTCTGTACATTTTGTTTCATGGTTTCCAATTACGTCATATTTTACAATAATATAAATATACATATATTTGTTACAACAATATTCTATGTGTTTTATTTTTCCCTTAGAGCCCATTAATTATTTAATGAACCTAGAGCGATATCGACCGGCGATTTTTGAGCATTTTTTCTTTCGTTTTTTTTTTGCATAGAAATCTCCAAAAATCGCCAGACAATATCGGTGGTGTGAAAGGACCCTTACGTTTTTTTTTTTAACTAGTTAATGCCCGCGGCTTTTCCCGCGTGTACTATTGTTTTTGTATCCCATGGGAACTATACTTTTTTTTAATAGGAAGTAGCATATGTGCTATTCCACACCTTAATCTATATCACTACCAAAATCAGCATTTTCAGTGGCATTGAGTAATGGACATCCATACAAACTATCACATTTATAGACAAACATTAGATAAATATAGACGAATTACTTATTCCAAATAACACATTTTTTTAAATGTATTTAAGTGTTGTCTCGAAATTTCGAGACAGATGTGCCGGAAATAATTTAGTCCTAAGGAAGTCTCCCATTCTTGTCTCTGTTCTTCAAAGTTTAGGCTAATAGGCACTACCTATTCCTATCACTGGTGATCATGTATGCTGAGTTTGCACTATACCTCATATGCGTTTATTGTATAACTATTCATTCAGTTAATAAATAGTACTTAACAGATGTGGTTGTTTCCTTGTAACCACCCTTTAGGAACCCCAACATTACAGCACAGAAAACTAATATTATTCTTACCACAGATTATTTACGTTACTTAATAATATTTTTTTATTTCAGACATATAGTTCACTTTGTTAGTAACAATTTGACTTATACACTATGTTAGTCAGAAATAAATTACATACATTGAAAGTAACAAATAGGACGATTCATTTTGGACTCCATTCAGTCGAATTGGAGGCACATTGGATGGACCTTTACCGAAGGCCTTGAACACTAAAAACTCACTTTTCTTACAATTATTTAAAAGACCATGTTGACTTGCGTAGTTTTTTAATTATTTAAATGACCAACAGTCTCCTTATTGCACTTATTGTTGGACCCAGCAGCACCATGTCGTCTGCGTAGCTGACATTGTTTACACAAACATTTTCAACCGAGCAGCCGACACGAGTACCTACTGCCGAGTCCAACCATAAGCTCGTTTACGTACAAGTTGAAGAGCTTCGGTGAACTCAAACCACCCTGCCTCACTCCGCACTCCAACCTGTACGAGTTGGAGAGGCTGTTAGCCCATCTGACGCTGTAGCCAAAGATATTGGCCGGTAATTTCCTATGTCAGACAAGTCTCCGGTTTTGTTTTTGACAATAGGCACAACTATGGTTTTCATGAGCTCAGTGGGCAAATATGAGTGACTCAGGCACAGCGTAAAAAAAATCCCAAGTACACGAAGAAGATGGACCCCTGCATACTTCAAGTGCTCGATGCTGAGCCCGTCATGACCTCTGGACTGGATTTGCCTCTGGACATTTTACCTATAATTTCGGCGACTTGCTTGGCAGATACAGAGAACAAATCACCGGCCACAACAGGCACAGCACCAGGCACCACTCCCGAGGGACCCCGTGGTGTCTTCACTGCAAAGTGTTTTTTAAATAACTCGACTATATCTCTACTGTCACTAGCACCCCCCACGCTCACAAGAAGGCCAGAACTCGGATTCAGCTTGTTAGTTGCTTTCAAAAATCAGTAAAGTTCTTAGCCGAACGGTGCTCGGCTATAATCCATTTTTATTACCTCACTATTATCCTGACACCATTTCAGTTTTCTTTTAAATACCTTTCGACTCTCACTCATTTCTTCATAATATATAATTTACCGTCCCTCGGTCTATTGTGCGAAACCCAGGTTTGAAACCTAAGTCTGGCATCCTTGTGCGCTTCTTGAACGTGTTTGTTCCAACCTGTAACATATTTTCTGTTGCGTTTATTATTGTTACATTTACTGCTATGAATTGCGGCTTCTGATAATGTTACAATTATACTTTTTAAATACATTTTAGATACAAATGTTAAAACTACACGTTGTACATTATTTTGGAAAGTCTATCAATTTTAGCTTATTATTACAATACTCTCTAAACTTCTCAATCTGATCATTCAGTCTAGTACCTCACATCACCTTATCACACTTAGACACTTTTAAGTGTTCATTAGTTTTAATATCTTACTAACATGATGTATATTAGCGTAGTTTTAACCGATTTTTTTTAACAACACATATCCGAATACACACTGCTGAAAAACCATAGTAGTGTGATGAATGTCCACGTAGTTTCAGGGAAAAGGGTTCTTTAAAAAATCCTTTTCGAACGCACACTGGAGAAACCTTTCAAATATGAAGTCTGTGAGCTTAGCTGTACAACGAAATGAAAAGGAAACCTATCACAGATAAGTAGGCTTTACAAGTTAACGAGTAATAGGCGACCAACTTACATTTGCAGTTGATGAATTGGCCGTGACGTATTTCGATGTTTTTCAGCTACAATGTTAAGTTTCTCTTGGGATAAATTCATCCCAACTAGGGAACCCTTCAATGTGCGAGGTCCAACACGCATTTGACGGATTTTATCATTCCAAGGCCCCAGAAATTTAAATAAAAGATATTTAGTAATAATATCATGTAATACCTAGTACTTAATTGGTCAAGGACAGCTAATGAGACAAAGTTGATTTTCTATTGTTTGACTCCGAATCGGTGTCGCGCAGGGCTTAATTAAATGACTATTACACTGCAACAACAATTATACATTAAACATTACACTAGGTAGACAAATCATATTAAAAAGACGATTCTGTTAACACGACTCCAGTGGCCATTTACAATTATTACACAACTTCGACACTCATTCGTCTTTTTTTTGTAGTCGTTGAAGCAATACTGAAAAAAAAATTTTTTTCGGACCAAACACTTATTACACACACATTATACACACACATATTTTATAAACCTGCCAAACAGCGTGACAGTTTGTCGCAGACAAAAGATTAGTGCTTCACAAAAGCGGGTATAGCTACTTAATCGATTGCAAATGTGAAAACTATTGCAAAAACTACATTAAATTACCTCCTAATTACACGTTTTAACAATGCTTTAATTGTTTCTATTAATAAGATGACGAAATATTAATTGGTCAAGGACAGCTAATGAGGCACAATTGATTTGCTATTGTTTGACTCCGAATCGGTGTCGCGCGGGGCTTAACAGGTTACGTAAGTTTACGGATGACATAAATAGCTCATTAAATTCGAAAGGGGTGGTTTTATTAACATTTATTGATTTTAAAAAGCCTTCGATACTTTGGAACATGAGGGCTTGCTGCAGGCCATGGACAAGTGTGGAATACGAGGGCCTGTAAAGGGATGGTTTAGGCAATATCTGTACAACAGGTATCTAAAACTTAGGGAAGGGGCGAGACAGTGAACTCGGTAAAGTCAATTATGGGGTGCCGACCTGGTCAGTTTATGGACCGATTGGGTATATCATGCACGTCAATAGTATGGTTAATGTAATTAAAAACTGTAATACCTATATGTATGCAGACGACACGTGCTGGGCATACAGTGGTCGGGACTGTGAACTGATCCAGTCGGCAATGCAAGAAGATCTTGATAATTTTGTTAAATGGGCGCACGATAATGGCATTCTTATCAATTTAAATAAGACCAAATGTATGTTGATATCGTCTCCGTACAACCGTGTAGCTAAAAATGCCAATATCTCAGTAAAAGGCCACTCGTATGAATGTCTTAATGACCACAAGGTAAATTGTCAATGTGAGTGTGTTGGGCGCGTAGCGAACTACAGGTACCTAGGACTAACAATCGATGAAAGATTTACTTGGGACGCACATGTAGACACTGTGTGTAGTAAACTGCGCTCAGTACCCCTAGTACTAGGGCTTTCAAATACCGATTTTTTTCAATACCGGTATCAATACCGATATTGGAAATGTCAATACCATGATCAGGCGGGGTCGTCTCATTGGGTAAACTTAGGAATGCCTACGGGGCTAGACCTATGTTGCCATGTTCTCCTCTATTATGTGAGACCTAAAAACTTCGGTCTTCAATAATGACGTTTTCAAGGATGGCAACATAACATAAACTAAAAAGGTTAATAAATGTTAAAAAGCTACCATTTGGTAGTTTTATCAACATTTTTGTTAACCAACAATTTAGCCGATTTATTATTTCGGTTAATGTTATCAATGTTAATATTATTAAAATTGGATAAATAAAAAAATAATGTATGTATAATATAATAGATATACGCTCGTATAGCCTAAGTTTGTACTTATAAATAGACAAAAGAGTTATCCAATCAAGCCAATACAGAAATAAATAATTAATTTAATTTACTGCAACACATCGGGCCGAGCGCGGAAGCTACTTATTTTCTAAAATTAATTTAATAAAACTTAGTGGGTTAGATTTTGTTAAATACACCTGGCAGCCCCAAGAAAAATGTCTGCCGGCGTCAGCGCATGATAATCTAGGAACGTAATTATTTACTTTAGATGTTATTTCTTGTGAATTCTCTTTTTGCAACGTTAAGTGTTATCCTCACCATTAACGATGTTGAGTAGTCTTTGACTTTTACAAATCAACCACTACCTAACTTATGATTTTGTTGTTCAAAGTTTTCTACAAGCAAAAATACATTTTCTCCTATTACTTTAGATGTTATTTCTTGTGAATTCTCTTTTTGCAACGTTAAGTGTTATCCTCACCATTAACGACGTTGAGTAGTCTTTGACTTTTAAAAATCAACCACTAACTTATGATTTTGTTGTTCAAAGTTTTCTACAAGCAAGAATACATTTTCTCGTATTTACCTTTATATGTTAATTTCATCAATAAGGCTACTTGACCACCAAAGCGGAGCTGGAAAATTGTAACCTGTGCAATTGCACAATAATTTAACATTGGTTACAGTTTCCCAGTTCTGCTTTCGTGGACAGGCTTATATACAAGTATCTCAAAGAAATGCGATTTTGAATATCCCGCTTTCGCGAGTTTTCGGGGGCATCCACCAGGAGGCGCCAAAAACCGTACCATTTTATTTGTTCGTAGTTGTCATTCTTCTCCCTAGAGTAAATATGTTCCTTGACCATGATCCCGGTATCAATACCGGAAGTCCGGTATTGAACGCAAGTTCAATTAGAACATTAATAAAACCAATAAAATACGCCTTTTTTATTTTCAAATCACTCTTTATTGTTCTTATTTATTGAAAATAATAAAATAAATACGTTATACATACATAGCTTTCTTAATTCTTATAAATAATAATTTGGTATTGGTTGATTATTTACGAAGGACTAGGAATTAGGAACATAATGAAAACTTAAAATTAATCTTACTCTTTTTGCTTGAAGGCATTTCACATAGACTTTGTTTGTACAATATCAAAAAAATATAAATTTCTTATTATTACCTAAATGTCTCATGTAAAAATCAATGTAGGTATCATTATTTATATAAATGTAAGTAAGTAAAGTATACCTTAACTAGCTAGTAGCAATCATTTGGTAATCATTTTAGTAACATTCTTAATAATTAAGTTATAAAAAAACAATCAAAAGATCTAAAACTAAACAAGTAACAAAATAAATCAAGAATCAACATAGGTATCATTATTTGTAGAAATGCAAGTAAGTTAAGTATAGCTTAACTAGCTAAGTACGAGGGCGGCACTGAAAATTTCGGGAATCAAGGAAGTGACACAACATTACTATTTAAAAATGTATTTATTGCTTTTCGAAGTATTCTCCGCGAAATTTGACACATTTTTCCATACGATGGAACCAATCATTGAAGCAACCATTCCATTCGGAAGTTGGGGTCTCCAAAATGGCCGTTTCGTAGGCGTCCACAGCTTTTTCAGGTGATGAAAATCTCTGTCCACGCAATTTATTCTTTATCTTAGGGAAAGTATAGAAATCATTAAGGCTTAGGTCGGGGCTGTACGGCGGATGGTCTAATAATTCTTTGTTTTCTTGCTCTAAAAACTCTTTTGTTCTGTGCGCGGTGTGAGAACTCGCATTGTCGTGATGGAGGATGATGCGGCGGTTGCAGTTCTCTTTACGGAGTTCAGAAACGACCTGTGGCAAACAAATGCTAGCATACCATTCTGCATTAACCGTTCTTTGTCCCTCAAGAGGAATAGTCGTAACATGGCCGGTTTTGGAGACAAACGTGGCCACCATTTTTTTTGCAACACTCCGTGAACGAACAATTTTTGTTGGCTTTAACTCATTTTCGAACACCCAAACTCGTGACTGGATTTTTGTTTCGGGTTCGTACGCATATATCCAGGTTTCGTCACCTGATACGATGTTGTATACAGCATTTGAGGATCCTGCGTGGAATCTTTCGAGAGTTCTGACGCACCAAGTAACGCGAGCCGCTTTTTGCTCTTCACAGAGCGAATGCGGTATCCATCGGGAAAACAACTTTTTTACACCTAATTGTTCATGCAAGATTATTTGTATTTGACTCATGCCAATGTCTAATAAAGTTGCCTGAATTTCGTGGTATGTCACATGTCGATCTTCCTCAATCAGCTTACGCACAGCATCAACGTTCCCTTGGATGACTGCAATTTTTGGACGACCTTAACGGGGATCATCACTGAGCTTGACACGTCCACGTTGAAATTCAGCAAACCAGCGATAAATTGTGGTTTTGGATGGGGCTTCATCACCAAATGCAGAAATCACTGTTTTTGTGTTAAACCACTTCATAAGTCATAATAAATCATCGCTCTTGAATTTTCTCTCTCAATTCCATTTTCTCAACGACTAAACAAGTTTGACAAAACCTTGTGACAAGACCGAGAATCTTTTTTTAAATAAATAAATGGTATTCGATTTTTAAAACCAAGGAGTTTCCAATTGAAAAGATTTTAATATGACAGGAACAGTGGAAATATTCCATTCCCGATACTTTTAGTGCAGCCGTCGTAGTAAGCAGTGAGATTAGAAAACAAGTGTGAAAATAAGATCACATAATTTTCAGATCTAATGTTTGTAATACCGTAATCACGGTATTGGGGTGTCAATACCGGTATTGTAAAAGGTCAAAATAAAATCCGTGATCACGGTATTACGGGATCCCGGAATACCGGTATTGAAAGCCCTACCTAGTACTGAGCGCAGTTTACTACACTGAATCATTTAAAATATATAGTAAGCAAGCGAATACTGTACATTATTTACCACGCACTCGCAGATTCAATAATAAATTACGGGTTGGCTGCTTATGGGCTGACGTTTCCGGTACATTTAAATAAAATTAAAAAAATACAAATTAGACTGCTAAAATTACTATCAAACAAGGCAACCAAAAAACAACATTAAACACTGTTGTTGTTAACAAAATGTTTTATTTGATTTTTGTGTTTCACGAACTGTTGCCAAGTTATTGTTATTCTTTCTTTCACACAGTCCACCCATCGTTCCTTTGGTCTTCCCCTACTCATCCATCTACATTCATACTCAAAACTTTCCTTATGAAATTTAGGAAAAAGGTCGAACAAAATGCGGTTTTCTATGGTGACGCGCATGCTGCTATGAACAATGGGGTTAAAAACTCGAAATTCTTCATAGGTGGCAGCACTGTTGTCCGTCCACAAACCACCATTGTTTTATATGTATTCACTGTTGTGTGGATCACAAAAAAAAAAACGAAAACCAGATAAAATGTATGCGAATTGGGAGTGTAGCACAGTTAAAATACAAGTTAAGAAAAAGCGAAGCGTCTACCACTGGTAAAAAAACGTGTGCCTACGGGTTTTCGTTCCCGTAAGGAACTTCGTTCCGGACGGGGAAGTTAACGAAATCTCGGTTCGGTCGGTCGCGTTCGGTATTGAGGTTATACATCTGGCTGCGCACTATGCCCATCTGCGTCTCGGCACCGAACGCACACGCACTCGTATATAATAGATAATAGATAGACAGAGAGAGAGAGAGTCGTATGGAGAGGGCATACGGCTTTTTCCTTACGTGACGATTTCTACCAGTCAACTGCTGCCGCAAGCCGCGTTAGGGAACTTCGTTCCAAAAAGCAGTTTTAGTGAAAAGGTCCATAAATTATGAACGTTTTATAGTTTATTTTGTGTTTAAGACTAAAGGCGTACGACAGGAATAACCCGATTTGAGTTGAAAACGAATTCGAGGTCCTCCTGACAAAAACTTCAGAGATGTTAATTCTAGCTGATCCAATAAGACATATGTTACACGCACACTTCTTTACTGTAATTTACATAATATCACACAAGTGCCTGTAGATAATGAAAACAGACTTAATTATCTTGGGAGCATCCCCTGTATAAGAATTTACACCATAAGTCTTCAGGTTTAACAAATATCGGGTTTCCAATTTTTTCGGAGAGGTTTCTCCCACAGTTTTCGTCATTTAACATCTTTGAATACACTGATCCCCGTATTTTTGCAATCAACAGCTGCGCAACGTGGTATATTAATTAATTATGTGTACAAGAAGTTGCTTCTTTACAAAAAATATATGAATAGTGACAGCTGTCAAATTCTTGGCTACGTGATAGTAGCGACATCTGCATAGCTATTCTTCACAAAGGTACGATTTGATACCGTATCGACAATGACACTTGTTCGATACCCTGATTTTTGAACCGAAGGACTGGCAAAACGCTGTTCACAGATACGTGTGGAAGAGATTTTTTATAACTGATTGAAGGGGTATTTTTATATTATTCATCATCTCAACTGCCTAGCCTTCCCAACTATATATTATTATTTTTATGATTATATTACTTTACCCCTATGTAAAGGCGTGAGTTTATGTATGTATTAAGGGTCGAATAAACGCCGTTGATCTCGGCCATCCCAATGCGCGTCGCGTTCACGATGCCGCCTTCGTTTGTTTTAGTAACGAAAATATGAATATTTGAAAAAAAAAAAACAGATAGAATTATACAGGATGTTTGGTGCATCGTGTGCCAAATTGGAATGGTCGACTGGGGGGTTCATCTGCTATCCTTTCAGACCCTTAAACACTTCTCATGCCCTGTGAATTTTTTTTCATCGACTTTTTATTGTTTTATTAACAAAATACCCAAATTTTACATTCAAGCACAAATTTAAAAAATAGTCGTAGACTGAATTTTAATTTTATATAGATGTGTATTGTATTACAGTACTTTTCAATTCAAAATTAGTGACATTAGCCTTCTAGTTTTTTTTTTTAATTTACGCGCAAAGTTTCGGACTTCAATTAAAGCTGTCCATGTTACAGCTATTTACATGGCTATAAGAAAAAACCAAAAGCGACCGGGATCTTCCAACTCCCTCAAAAATTCTCTAGTCTATCCTCTTGCTAGTGATGTGCCACATGCCATAAAAATCTTTTTACAACTTTGTGAATTCGCTAGAATTGTGAATCGAGTCACAAAATACTAAATTCCAAATTACGATTTTTAAAAAAAATCTATTCCTCCGCAGCCATTTGGAGCGTTTCCCTGAAAATGTTGGTAATCTGAGTGAAGAACAAGGGGAACGGTTCCATCAAGATATTCGGTCAATGGAGGAGCGGTACCAGGGTCACTGGAATGCTCACATGATGGCGGACTACTGTTGGAATGCTCCAACAGTAGTCCGCCATCATGGTGGTGGAGACAATTTTTTTTTTTATTAGATTTTCCTGCTTGACAGGAAAATCTTATAAAAGTTTTTTGATAAGTAGCGGTTGTTTATTTTTTTTTTTTAATTTAAATATTTTTTCTTGAAAATGTCGTTTTCGTTATATCTCAAAAACTAAATCTGATAGATCTTTTCAATCGAAAAGGGCTTAACATTCATATTTCAAAAAAACATCGTCTTTGTATTAGCCAGAATGGCCCTGCTCTAAATTTAGACCCAGTTTCTTTATCGGCACCTGTTTCCGACAGTCCAAATTCTACCCCATTCCATTTGTACCTTAGTTACCTAAAAAATAATGTGCCTGTTATCAAACGAGTCCCGCGCGGTGCCAGGAACTCCGTCGCAAACCACCTTTCAGGCTTGATTAAAAAATGTGTGGAGAGCAACCAAATTGTAGACTGGCATAATCTCTTCCTTTTTTCGTATACTACTTTGCACGTCAAAAAAGATGAGGCTACTATTTCTCTAATCCAAAAAATCAAAAATAACTGTTTGACTAAAACATCTTCACCTTTTGATTCTCCCAAGAGGGGAACATTATCTAGAATTAAATTAATTGAAGGCAAAATTGCCGACGGGGATCTCAAAGGCGCCGCACGTCTTCTTTTTACTAACGACGTGTTGTCGCCTGATACCCTTTCGGCTTTGCATTCGAAACATCCCCCGGCTCCCGTGATCACGTATTTTTTCGACTCTCTTACAGCAGACCAGGCCTGCCTCGAAATCGAAGGCAAAGACGTTATTGACGCAATAATTTCTTTTAAAACCGGTTCAGCGGCCGGCCTGGACGGAATCTCACCCCAACATTTAAAAGATTTAACTTCTTATTCTGTGGGTGATGCAGGTGAGCAACTTATTTGCTCTATTACAAAATTAATAAATTTTATGTTTTCAGGCAAAATCAACGCTGATATTGCCTCACTTTTATTTGGTGCTAATTTGATCACCCTAACTAAAAAGGACGGAGGGGTGAGACCCATTGCTGTGGGGTCAACTTTAAGACGTTTGGCATCAAAATTGCGGTGAGACATATCAAATCTAAATTACAGTCTGTTTTCGAACCTATACAATTAGGATTTGGCACGAAAGGTGGGTGTGAGGCAGCCGTCCATGCCTTAACCGCTCAGGCCCGTGGCTCAATAACGTCATCTCTCAATCTCAAAAAAAACATTTTTATTCGATAACTACTTTCAAATCGCGCGCCGCGAGGGCTCCTATTCGGAGCCATTGGGGCTTTATCGGTTAAGAACCTATCTTTCGTATGATGATTGCGAAATTGTAGTCAAAATTGACGTCAAAAATGCTTTCAATTCAGTAAACAGGGATGCCATGCTGACAGAAGTTAAGAACAAAATTCCGGAACTCTATCAATACCTGCTTACCTGCTACACAGAACCTTCAAAATTAATTTACCGTTCCCATGAACTTTCTTCGGAGGTCGGCTGTCAGCAGGGCGATTCCCTCGGGCCAGCAATTTTTAGCTTGGCTATAAATCCGATTATTCAAAATTTAAAATCGAAATTTAACGTTTGGTATTTGGATGACGGAACCCTGGGAGGCGATGTGGACACTGTGTTATCTGACTTATCAGATATTAAAACAAATTTTGAAAATATTGGTTTAGAATTAAATTTTACCAAATGTGAACTCTTTATTCAAAAAACTTCTTACGGATTGGATAATTTAAAATCCAAATTAAATTTTCTAGCACCCAATATCAAAATAGTAGACAGAAAGTCACTTTGCCTCCTGGGTCATCTTTGAAGAATCTTTTCCTGATTATATTACTAACACTATTTCTAAATTCCAAAGTCACGCAAATTGTT
This sequence comes from Atethmia centrago, assembly GCA_905333075.3. Classification (NCBI taxonomy): domain Eukaryota; kingdom Metazoa; phylum Arthropoda; class Insecta; order Lepidoptera; family Noctuidae; genus Atethmia; species Atethmia centrago. The sequence goes on from HG995393.1 coordinate 15,593,435, forward strand.
TACTCGAAATCAGTCCTCATTATGCTCTTATAATTCTAAAGTTTTGCCTTTTTGTCCCTAAATTTACTTATGTGCTTCGCTGTAGTCCTTTTTGGAAACATCCAAATTTGCTTTCACCAATAGACGATTTAGTCAAAACTAGTTTAGAAATGATTTTAAATATTCAGCTCAATGAACCATCTTGGTTACAAGCATCCCTTCCTATTCGGTTTGGCGGTTTAGGAATCCGCAAAATTTCGAGTGTTGCTTCCCCAGCCTTTTTGTCGTCCACCCATAGCACGTCACGTCTCATAGGTAATGTCCTAAGGGCTTTGCCCACAAACTATGAGACTGCGGGCTTGGAGGATGCCAAGAATGCTTTTCAAATTGCTTGCCCGGGTAAAGAATTTCCAGACAACCTAAAATCTCAAAGGAGCTGGGACGATATTTATTGCGATTTAACATACAAATCGATTCTGAGCCGCAGTTCAGGTCCGGATCGCGCAAGACTTTTGGCGGTCGGAACCAGAGAGGCCGGTCATTGGCTACATGCCCATTCTTCTCCATATACCGGTACCTTCCTGGATCCGACCTCGCTTCGTCTGGCGACTGGTCTGCGGCTTGGGGTCACGGTATGCACTCCACACACATGCCCTTGTGGCACGGACGTGGACCGACTGGGTCACCACGGACTTTGTTGTCAAAAAAGTGCAGGCCGCTTTTCAAGACATGCGACACTTAATGACATAATCCGCCGGTCTCTTGCCAGCATCAATGTGCCTGCTCTTCTTGAGCCGACTGGCATTGTCAGAGATGATGGCAAAAGACCTGATGGTGTGTCTTTGGTCCCGTAGAGTTTGGGACGGATGCTTGTGTGGGACGCTACCTGTGTAGACACACTGGCACCGTCCCACCTCCAACGGACTACTTCTAAAGCGGGTGCAGCGGCAGAAAATGCCGAAAATCTGAAAGTTATTAAATATAATATAATATATAATAATAGGCCTTGGCAGAGAGTACAACTTTGTGCCCTTTGGCGTCGAGACTTGGTGTGTCTTTGGTTCCGTGGGGTCCCAGTGCGCATAAGTTATTTGCGGAAATCGCAAAACGTCTAGTTGATGTAACTGGTAACCGAAAAGCTGGCGGCTTTCTCGCGCAACGCATCAGCATTGCAATTCAGCGAGGAAATGCCGCCAGCATCCTCGGTACAATGCCCCGAGGGCCTTTTTTAAGCTTAACTTAGTTTTAATTTAATTTAGTTAATGTTAATAATCATCTTGTAATTTGGTCATGTAAATGAATATATACCGTTAATCTGATACAAAAATACTGACATCAGATTAAAAATTAGCACCCCGATAATGTATGATATTAGTCATAATATTTCATGCAACAAAAATCATGTTCCCTTGTGTAAAAGAGTATTTTTTATATTTAAAATACCATACTTATGACATAAAAATGGAACAAAATGAAAAAATATATATTAAACAGCTCAGAAACCTGCTGGTGGATAATTCATAATAATGGTAACTTCATTTTACCATCGGTTTTTACTTTATTTTATTTGCCTTTTATTGATTGATTTTGACGTGATAGCTTATTATAAATCGATGAACGCCGGCTGCACGCACGAAAATGTGTCACGATCCGCCTGAGCCGAGCGTGCAAGCGAGAGTGCGGAACTAGCGATAGAGAGGCACGATCGGCCTAAGCATTCGGCTTGTGACGCATCTCTCTCTCGTTATCACGTAAAATTATCGTCCGTAAACCGACTTTACAGACAACCAATTCTTTTTAAATATTATTTTTATCTGGGACATTATTTAATTTAAATGAATTGAAATTTGAATGATTCCTAATTAGTATTTTTAATTATTTTATAATGTATTTTTGTGATATGGCTTTTTACATTTAATTTGTGTGATCTTATTTATTTTAAACTAATTGATTCTTTATAATGATAAATAATAAATGATTTTTATTTCTGTAAGTAGGTTTATACAAACACTTTTACACGTCAATCATATTTTTTAAATAAAGCTTGATGAGGTCGGCGTTTCCTATCTGACTACTCTGAGAAGAAAGGCCGAAACAAACTCAGAGGTCACAGTCTCTTTTAAAGCTCAGATATAATCTTGGTCAGATCATGTGAAGGTCATGTAGATTGTCGTCTGAAATGGTCCTTTTGAAGAAAGAACCATACAGATTGAGTGTACCTGTCCAGTCAGTGCACACATTTGTCAGTGATCGTGCAGCTCAGCTCAGAACTTAAGGAGCTTAACGATGCGACGAACAATACCAAAGAAAGAACATTTAGGTAGGCCGCATAAATTACTCAAACTGCCAGACCATGATTAATAGTAAATGAGAAAAAAAGAAAAACAACAACAACATCAACACATGATTATGTAAAGACGTATATCACATATTTAAATGTGATATTATTTATGGAGATATGCCCGGTAGTTTAAACAGTGTCGGAACCCGGTGTCTCCAGTTTGTCCCTACCACTCGTCACAACTACACATGCAGTTCAGTTAAAGCAATAGATACGAAGTCGCACACACTCGCAATTCATAAATCAGAACGTACTACACAATCAATTATAAACCTTATGCCATCACACACAGCGTGCATTTACCATGCACCATACAACTTGCTCACACCAAAATATCGATCGGTATCGTTGTGCTATGCAATAGTAGATTGTGTCATAAGGGACTAAAATAATGTATTGCGGGCGAGAGCGATTGTTTGAATCCAGAGTGAAGCGAAGGATTCTAGAGTAGAATCCCGAGCGTAGAGAGGGATTCTTGAATAGAATCCTAAGCGTAGCGAGGGATTCAAAGTACGTCGCTCGAAGTTAAATAATTTTGGTATCGTGTGGCACACACTGCTATTTATCCCCCTCTATGAGAAAAATAAATAAGAGATGCTTTTAGTAGTGAAATGAAAACGCCTTGTCAGTACCAATACTTCTGTATTTATATTCTTGCACACATAGAAACTCGGTATATAACAATATTTAACAATATAATATCAGAATAGACTTTAGATTTCTTGAAGACAATCTGTGGATTCCGAGGCTCGAAGAGAACTAACTTAGCAACTATGCGGCACACCGAATATATCATACTATTCATTCGGTTCTGTTAAAAAAACCAGTACTTTTACGGTAACTGTCAAATTAGATACTTTGCTAAACTTCATGACTACCCTGATACAAAAATCATTTGAAGCAAATCACATACTTTTAATTTAATATTTAATATTTAAAATCACTACAAAACTTATTAATATTTGGAAATCACGACAGTAGTGACGAAAATTTACCTACATAACCAAATTACAAATTTATGTTAATATCAAAATTAAAATTGTCTGTAATATTTTGACCAAAAGTAATGAAAAAACGAATAAGAAGTTGGTTTCCACGTATTTTTTTTTTGTTTAATCAATGCCGCGTGCCAAGCGCGCTTTTTTTATTACCGGCCAGGACTTTATAGAAGCGAATTGCGTTCAAACGTATTAATTAAATAGTGTTCCAAATTCAAAAGTCGTTTTGTCACTGTTATTAAGTGCGCCGGAATTAAAATTGAAATTTGAAAATTTTGCTTGCACTTATCGAGGAACCCTTCGTCTCTTTTCGAATAGACTGGATGAGAAAGCTGTTTATTTTATATATACGCTAGTGATTGACTAAATAGTAAAGTTATCGATCTTCCATTTATTATAGTATTACATTTTTTTAGTGTTCTTGAAAATAAAATAAATAATAAAAGATATACAGATACTAATATCATATAAATAAACAATAATGTAAGTAAAAAAATATATTATTAAGTAAATAAAAAAAATAAATAAACAATATGAGTAAATCTTAATGAGTAAAAAACTTTATTTCACATGGGTCTAATCCAATTGGGTTAAAACGGTTGACAAATTAAAGAATAAACTATAATAGCAATACTATTCATTAGGCAATCGACATTGTTGTCGATTCTGGGTGGTTTATTAAAAGAAAATAACCTCAAAGGGGATATAATTCAAAATTTAAATCCTGTCCGTAGTTGATACGGGGTAGGAATGGCCCGTAATTTCGGCCGAAACTACGGGTTCGAATGTAATATTACGGTGGGTACCCGCGTGTAACCCGCAAAATTGTTTTTTTTTTAAATAAAATGGACTATATATTTAATATTATATATTAAAAATACTTTATATAATTAAAATTACTTTATATATTTACACAGGCAGAGTCCTGAGATCGTTTTGTATAAGTAGATATAATGAGTACCTACTTATATTTAAAATCGTTTTATGCCTGAAATTTCGTTCAGCGGAAGTAAATCATGAAATATTTCACACAGAAATCTTCAGACTGATCTTTGACAACGCAAGATGTTGTTCAGTCGGGTTCGTGTCGCTTGTTTTTACCGGCGTCCTCTTTCACCCGCTAGGACTATGGGACCGTCACCAACGAAGTTGTCGGCCTATATCACCCAGCGTTAGCGAACCGTTAGCAGGTTAGCGAACCACGTACACACTATGTTTTTTGGTTACAGTGCATGCAACGGTTACGGTTACAGCTCGCTAATGAGTACCCGGCTTTATGTGCGGCATAAAACTGACTAACCAGAAGACGGCCCAGACGGACTACTCTCTAACTTCGTCAACGAAGATACGGGCCAGTCCGAAATAGTTCATCCGTCAAGACAAGTGACAAATTAAATGTATCTAACGGGCACAAAAACATTGCGGGTAGGGACAACTATGAAATCGTGTTTTCATTCATTCTCAGTTCGGACTCCGAAGTAATCTTATATCCGTAGGTGATACGGATATGCCCGTAACTTCGGCCGAAACGTGCTTCGGGAGTAGGCCCCCCAGTATCGCCACCGGGCGCGACAGCGATATCGCTTATATCTGAACAGGCCTAAACTCGCAGTGTTGTAGTTCTTCTACGTCATAAGCAAAGGTGCACATGTATTACACCCACAATTCGCCAGCTATGTTTAAGTCCCATGTAATAAGGGGCGAGCCTATTGCCATCTAGCTGGCACAAATCTAGACTCCGGGCTGCTACCGAGAAATTCCAAATAGAAAAACACAATAACACTTTGCCCGACCGGGAATCGAACCCAGGACCTCAAGACTCAGAAGTAGCACTTGCAACCACTAGACCAACAAAAAACCCTTACTTTAGAAGCAGTCTGATGCAGTTCATGGCATCAGACTGCTTGAAAAGTATCCTTGTTTTGAACTTTTTGGTAGCGACTGCTACCAAAAAGTTTTTGATTTCTTCAATGACATATTGCGTAGAGTCCCCGTTGCTCTAGTGGTCGCAAACGCTACTGTTGAGTACGAGGTCCTGGACTCGATTCCTGGATCGAACAAAGAATTATTGGGTTTTACCATCAGGAATTTCTCAGAAACAGCCTGGAGTCTGGATTTGTGCCCTTTTTATGGAAACGCTCGGGCTTACATGGGACTTAAACATAACCGGCGAAATGTTGGTGTACTATAGGTACATATCTGCCTAAACGTTCGGGGATTACAGGCGTGATGTTGTGTGTGTGTTATATTTTACTAATGCGGGTTAGGTTACTTCTAGTACGTTTGGTTAATTGAACCTTATGAATTGTATTTTTATAAGGAGCACTAGTGTATACGAAAATACATACATAATAAACTCACGCCTTCTTCCCATGGGGGTAGGTAGAAGCTACAGAACGCCATCTGTTACGACCCCCACATACTGCTTTTGATTTGTTCACGTTCATACACGTACGGATATGTTTTTTTAAATTACCCTTTTCTCTAAAATTACGCTGACATACATCACACTTGTAAGGTTTTTCACCAGTGTGTACAAGAATATGTCTTGTTAAAACAAACTTATGACTAAAACTACGCTGACATACATCACACTTATAAGGTTTTTCACCAGTGTGTGTACGAATATGATTTAATAAATGACTCCTTACACTAAAATTACGTTGACATACATCACACTTATAAGGTTTTTCGCCAGTGTGTATACGAATATGCATTGTTAAATTACTCTTTTCACTAAAACTACGTTGGCATACATCACACTTATAAGGTTTTTCACCAGTGTGAATACGAATATGTTTTGTTAAATCACACTTTTGACTAAAACTACGCTGACATACATCACACTTGTAAGGTTTTTCACCAGTGTGTATACGAGTATGCATTGTTAATTTCCTCTTTTGATTAAAACAACGTTGACATACATCACACTTATAAGGTTTTTCATCAGTGTGAATACGAATATGTTTTGTTAAATAATACTTTTGACTGAAACTACGCTGACATACATCACACTTGTAAACTTTGTCATCAATATGTGTACGAGTATGTTGTATATTTGTTTTTGCTCGATTAAAACTACGCTGATCACATTTGTGAGGCTCTTTGAAACAAGTGCCAGGTTCGGACGTACGCTTTAGAGTTGTCCGGATAACCTTCGAGTCTGATTCGTCTTTTCTGGTTTGCTCGGCTGTTATTGCATCTTCTGGTTTTATTCTTCGTGTCTCTAATGTTAGATTGTTCGCAACGGTCGCCCCTGTGATTATAAATCTGGTAAGTCTTGTATAATGTTGAAAGAAGATTGACATGCACACGAAACAAAATAATAGTGGATTGCATGATTCACACTAGGTTCGAAAATGAACAAATTCTGGTGACATTGAATAATACACTCTATCACCATAGACATGAAGAATCATATTGTACTACCATCGACATATAGTCTGTTCCAAAAGTATCTGATCAAAGCTTAAACAAGCCCTGTTCAAGGTAATTAGTAACACAATTATCTGTATTAAAAAGGTTTCAACTTTATATCTCACTTGAAAGTACTGTAATACAATACACATCTAAATAAAATTAAAATTCAGTCTACAACTTGTACTTTTTTTTTAAAATTTGTGTATTGTAATGAATGTAAAATTTGAGTATTATTTTAATAAAACAATAAAAAGTCGATGAAAAAAAACCACAGGGCAGGGACCCCTAAACACTTCTCGTGTTTAGGGTCTGAAAGGTTAAATTACAATACACATCTACATAAAATTAAAATTCAGAGTATGACTTGGGATTAGTTAGGAATGTGGATTAAATTAATATTTTGTTCCGGACCGATCCCAGTACGAACTGATTTCTAGATGTTTCTCAGCAAGGGTTGAGAAACTATAAATGGTAATGAAAAGAGTACAGAATATTATTTTAAAATATGTCTTTGACATATCTCGGGACCTCAGGGTCCTGGACCGTTGGAAAGCGTACGAGGGGCCGAAGCCGACTCGCAGGGGCCCGAGGCCCGTTAGACTATATTAAGTGATGGGGGCACCAACCGACGATTATCCCTGTACCAATGCAAAATGCAAGTGCACTTAAGAACAACCCACGGTTGGTGCAGGACTAATGCAGAACATGGAAACAATACATATTGGGCTATGGGTTTTTTTTTTTTGAGGAGTGGAGAGGTATACCACGGCTACCTGCATCTTACTGGAATACTTCCTTCCTCCGACCACGGGTGGTCTTGCGAATCTCCACTCAAACCGGCCAATAAAGACAAGAAAGAGGAGGGCGCTCTTTTCCTCGTCAGTGTTCACTCCAGCAGAAAGGCAAGCCAGAGATGAGGAACAAGAACTCCTGGAAGATTTATGGTTAATGTATCTTTTAGTCTGGCTCCTAATCCTAGCCTGGTTTCGGCAAATTTAACTCTAACGGCACAGACCTATAGACAGTTTATAGAGTTCATAGGAGCGCGCAAGACCACGACGTCATCGTGGAGGTGCGGCGGTGGGATTTGAATTAATATTCTGTTTACTCAATTCTAGGGTTCCGTACCTCAAGAGGAAAATACGGAACCCTTATAGGATCACTCGTGTCTGTCACAACCGCCTAGCCGATTTGCTCCTAATCTCCAGTAGATTTATTAATGATTTTATTAATAATTAATTAATTTTAATACCGATTATTTTGAAAATTTGGTACACATGAATTTCTGTAACCCAAACACGAACATGCAACGTAAATAAATGAATGTTGAATATGGGGTTCACTTTTGGGGGAAAACATAAAAATGTATTCCAAGCTGTACCGTGTGACATATCAAATGAAAGGGCTTGTTTGGCTTTTTTTTAATTTTTAAATAATTCGTTTTAAAGTTATTAAAGAAAATTGACCATTCCCCCATACCTCCGAAACTGCTGAGCCTAAAATTTACATTTAATACTAGGACAACGTATAAGGTCCTCCGCGCAAGTTGCTGCTGAAGTTGATTATTATTTTATTATTTTTTTTTATTACAAAAACACAACAAAAAATATAAAAAATAGTAGTCAGGGCTCCTGAGAGAGAAACCTCTTAACGATACGCGCCGTGTCCAGAAGTACCGCTCTCTGGATTAAGCCCTTGATCCAGCTGCCTACCGAGAGCCTCCTCAGGTGTTGGTCGAGGCTCTTGGCTATTATGCCATTGGCCGTCACGACTATCGGCACAATGACTGCTGTATCCACATCCTAAATGTCTCCGGCCCTGGTTCAGGCCTTGGTACGGAGCGAGAAGGCATGGGCAGCCGTCAACTCCTTCTGCGAAGCAGTAATGCTCGCGAAGGAGGAGGCGGGACGGTTGAGTGAAAGGCAAATTTCACGCCCTCTCGCCCCTAGCCGCCGCAGGAGACGCCCTGGGCGACGGGAATCCCGGGCGGATTTCCGGCCACCGTAGGCGCGGGCTTGCGGACGGTGAGCAATGGGTAGCTCACCGTCCGGTAAGGACCAGGCCCGGGTCGACGGCGCGGTGTATTCCACGCGGGCTTCAAAGAGATGTCGTCAGCACAAGTGTAGGGGTCCACTAGGGCCGATGCCTGCCGGTGTCGCGGGAAGGTACTAAAGGGTCACCGAGGCCTGGCAACACAGGCAACAGGAAGGAACACGGGTGGGTTTTAGTCAGTAAGAGTCTGACACACCCTCCCGCTCCGCCCAGAGCGGGAGAAGTTATTTGACGATTTCCCACCCAAAAAAAAAAAAATCCTACATGTCGACAACCTCGCGGGCCAGGTAAAGATACTAAATCTGCTTATCTTTTTCAGCTTCCACGAGGTTCTCGTCAGGCGGGACCGCTGTATCAATATATAATAAAATGGTTGATCTTTGCGTTATGCTCGTGAATGGGTGCTGCTTATAGTGACTGGTCGTCTTGCTGACCATGGTTTTGTTTTTTATTAGTAGTTAACTGTTTATTTATTTTACTTCGATGGTGCTATTTTATCATTTCTCACTTCGAGTTATAGCTATAGTTTTATGTAAGCGGGCACGCCCTTTATGCTCGGAGGCTTTTATTTAGGTATTAAATTCTGTTTACGTTTTTATGTTGTAATTTTTATTTCTGCCTGAGTACAGTTTTCATGGTTTTGTTGGTATTTTGGCGTGTGCTAGCTAACATATGGCAAGTAATTTAATTTAATGTTTTGCGTTTCGTAATGTTAATTACGTTGCATACGATTTGTATAGAATCACGTTTATATAACTAAACAGAGCTGTGCTGCTGGACAGTTTGTTCCGCCACTTCTTCTTCCCCGCTAAAGCACTAGGAAGTGGTGAAGGGTGGGCGTTTTTGTGGGACTGTCTTATGTAACTTTGACGATCTAAAAGTGCTGATTCTTAGCCTAGTTTGAATAAATGACTATTGATTTTGAATAATAATCTTTTTTTTTTTAATTATTAAAACTTCCAAAAATTAGTATTAAAAATACAGAAAACCAAATCAACAACTATTATTCGGGGTGAGCCAAACAGGCGTCGCGTATGCGTTACCGGCCGCCGCACGACATCCCAACGCACCGTGTGGCATCTCGTAATTTATGGTACACTTGCAAAGCCTATGGCAGACCACAGACGGCAGCGACGCACAGTAGGCTAAAAATGGACAAAAGTCTCGCACGGACAAATTTAACTGTCACCCATTAATTTTTGTTTTGAACTACTCAGGATAACCTACTTTAACAGTGGAACTGCGAACAGACTGTGCAATAAAAACATTTTTACTTGGCACTATGTTAACAGCAACAACCACCTCAGCTTAACCTTTTGACCGCCACAGTCATGTATAGATGACAGACCAAAATGTGCCCAGCACGCCACGGTCACGACTACATGATAGATTTTAAGGAATAATTCGTAGCTTGACGCCGAGGGCACGTTTGTGCATTTTTGACGTGGCGGTCAAAGGGTTAACTATCCAAAAATTGCAAAACCACAATTACACAAGTTCTGAACCCACATTATTAATTAGGTTAGGTATTGTTCGTCGAATCGTTGAGCTCCTCAAGTTCTGAGTTGATGGGCACGCCACGATTGCGGCGATAAGTCCCATCTTTGAGGAGTGGCTGGAGAGGCGCCACGGCGTCCTCACCTTCCGCGTGACGCAGGTCCTCACCGGACACGGCAGCTTCGGGAGGTTCCTGTGTCGGATAAGGCGGGAGGAAACGTCCGGGTGTCACCACTGTGTGGATCGCCCGGAGGACACGGTGGAGCATACGGTGGAGGTCTGCCCGGCTTGGGCAGAGCACCGCCGTGTCCTCGTGGAGGCGATCGGCGGCAGAGACCTCTCGCGTCCGGCCCTGGTTCAGGCCATGGTACGGAGCGAGAGGGCATGGGCAGCCGTCACCTCCTTCTGCGAAGCAGTATTGCTCGCGAAGGAGGAGGCGGGATGGTTGAGGGAAAGGCAAGTTTCGCGCCCTCTCGCCCCTAGCCGCCGCAGGAGACGCCCAGGGCGTCGGGAATCCCGGGCGGATTTCCGGCCACCGTAGGCGCGGGCTTGCGGACGGTGAGCAATGGGTAGCTCACCGTCCGGTAAGGACCAGGCCCGGATCGACGGCGCGTTGTATTCCACGCGCGCCTCAAAGAGATGTCGTCAGCACATACAGTAGGGGTCCACTAGGGCCGATGCCTGCTGGGGTCGCGGGAAGGTACTTATGGGTCACCGAGGCCCCCGCAACACAGACAACAGGAAGGAATACGGGTGGGTTTTAGTCAGTAAGAGTCTGACACACCCTCCCGCTCCGCCCAGAGCGGGAGAAGTTATTTGATGATTTCCCAACCTCAAAAAAAAAAAAAGTTCTGAGTTGAGCTGCACGATTACTGACAAATGCGTGCACTGACTGGATAGGTCCACTCGATCTGTGTGATTCTTTCCTCAAAAGACCATTTCAGACACCAATCTACATGGTCTTCACATGATCTGACCAAGATTATGTCTTGACTTTAAAAGAGACTGTGACCTCTGAGTTTGTTTCGGCCTTTCTTCTCAGATTAGTCAGATAGGAAACGCCCATCTAGTTTTTTTTTTCTAAATATGATTGACGGTTTATACAAACCTAGTTACAGAAAATAATTTCATTTCATTTCATTTTTAGTTATGTTTCATGGGTTAAGGGTTTGTGGGTAACTTGTGTAATTGTGGTTTGACACTTTTTGGGTAATTAAGCTTAGTAAGGTAATTAAGCTAAGTAGGTTATCGTTAATAGTTCAAAACAAAAATTTATGGGTTAACGTTAGACCACTATTTACGCCACACTCTGCCCATACACACACAACGTGCCCATAACTGTAAGTACACTTATATTTTATAATTTATTTTTCTATAATTTGTACGTCATACTCTTTATTTATTTTTTTATTTTTTTCACAGCATGGATCATTTCGTACTGGGATCAATTCGGAACAAAATATGAATTTTACCCACATTCCTAACGAATCCCACAAAATGGTATCGGATTGTGGGATCCGATCGGACTAAGCCGTTCTCAAGAGTTATTTTTAATAATGTGATATCACGGAAGATAGGTGTATTAGTTATTGATCACACCTACATTCGGCGATGTAGGTTATTCTTGTCTGAGCAACTGGCAGCAAGCTCTCTGTATGTCACTGCTTGCGGTAGCGTCGGGGCACTAAAACAGCGAGGGGGTAATGACTGATCTTAGCATTATACTCGAGAATGAGTGCTGCTTGTGGTGACTGGTCGTCTTTCAGGCCATGGTTTTGATATTGTTATTCTGTTCATCTCTGGATGAACAATTTATTTATTCAACTATGATGGTCCTAGTTTATAATTTATGCACAGCCCTATGGATAGAATTCAACATTGCAAAATGTAAGCAGGTACACCTTTAGGTTACGCAAATGACTTCCTATCAGGTGAACCTTTGACGTGTTTGCTTAATACTTACTTTTCGTCTCCCTAGTTGTTTGTTTCTTCTTAGATACTTCTTGTTCTTCTTTCACTTCAGTTTTAAACTCCTTTAATGGCACGTCATCACCTAAATCTAATTCAGAATGGTGTGGTAGGACATCTGCTACATCTAGACAGCTATTGTCTAAATGTTCCAGTTCCAGCTCTGTAAGTAAACAGAAACAGTCCAGAATTAATATTTGTTTTATTTCACAACATAATGTGGTTACCGTTAAGGTAAATTAAACTTTACAGTGACAAAAACTTTTAATTAATAGATTTACAGATATTATTTATTGATAATATTATTTTTGTTCTTACAAACATACCATCACTGTGATGTTCCTCCTTTGTCTCAATAATATCATCTAGTCCTTCACAAAAAGCTGGGAATTCTTTTTTGATAGCAATAGTTTCTGTTTGACATTCAACACCTATACTTACATGCACTATTGGAGATTTAATGAACCCCGTGCAAAACTGTAAGTGGTGTTGGTTTTTTAAAGAATTGGGCTGGAAAAGATGATTACAGGATTAGGAAAATATGCAAGTGATTGCAGTCCCATGAGGACAAATCTTATTTCGTTATGCTAATTCTACCCTGTAAAGTCAGCCATGCTACGGACCTCACTGACCACTGCACAAGCTATTGTCGCATCGGGCACATTATCAAAGTAATAGGTTGGGGAAAAAGTTTCTTCGCATTTTTTAAGAAAATTCAAAACATTTTTTATAATAGTTTATTTACATTTAACTAAAGTATGTAGGTACCGTTTTGTTCGATAACTTTTTGCTATCTTGTAGGTAGGGACATGATCCCATTGCTATAGAAATTTTGGGACTTCTGATCAAAATACCGCGACAAGTGGTTTTGGCAGTCCTCTCGTGATGTTAACCTGACACTGCCTAAAGAATTCTGAAGAGACTGAAACAGGTGGAAATCTGAAGGTGCAAGGTCAGGACTATACGGCGGATGCATTACCACCTCCCAGCCTAACTCTCTTAATTTTTGCTGAGTGGCTAAAGATGTGTGAGGTCTAGCGTTATCATGATGAAAACCCACACCCCTTCTGTTTAACTTCTTGCTTTAATCTCATCAGTTGTTTGCAGTAGAGTTCAGAATCGATGGTCCTGCCTGGTGGTAACAGCTCATAATGAATAATGCCGTTCCAATCCCACCACACACACAGCATCACCTTGTTGCGAGTTAACCCGGGTTTCGCCACAGCCTGTGAAGCCTGACCGGCCTTTGACCACAACCTTTTTCGCACGTTCTTGTCGTACGTGATCCATTTTCATCATCAGTTATCAGCTTCTTCAAAAATGGTTCGGTTTCATTACGTCGTAATAAAGAATCACAAATGAGTACACGGTTCATTAGTTTCAGTTTTTTTTTCAAATGCGCCAAAACTGTTTTGTGGTCAATTCCCAGTTCTTCAGCTACCTACGTCGTAACTACTGATATGCCGATAGGGCGACCAGAGCGACGTGTATCTTTGACATCAAAATTTCCGGATTGAAAACGCTTAAACCAAATTTGTGCACTAGGTCCATAAACATCGCAATTTTTTTTTGCGGCTTGCGTTGCATTTTTACCTTTTCTGTAGTAAAATTTTAAAATGTATCGAATTTCTTCATTAGATTCACTCATCTTGACAGTACGAAAATCAAATGAAAATCACACATTTTCCAAATTCACAATTTGAATTTATGTTCTTTAAAATTTAAACTTTCAATGATACCAAAACCAGCCAGATACAAATAGTATACCCAAAGAGATTTTATTACAAGTTCATACATACTATAATGCGAAAATACTTTTTCCCCAACCTAATACAAGTTTCAGACAGAAGTTGTAACAGTATTATGTGGGGTATTTAACATGTAAACACCTACAGTTGATGGTACGCTTTTTTTTTTTTTTTTTGGGTGGGAAATCATCATATAACTTCTTTCACTCTGGGCGGAGCGGGAGGGTGTGTCAGACTCTTACTGACTATAACCCACCCGTATTCCTTCCTGTTGCCTGTGTTGCGGGGGCCTCGGTGACCCATAAATACCTTCCCGCGACATTGATGGTACGCTTAGTGTGAAATCTAGACTCAATAGATATGAACTTGAGAGGAATCACTGAAATTAGAAATTATGAAAATAAATGGCTGTTGAAGAATACCTCACCTCATAATCCTCATTCATCATCTGACCGAATAGCTCTTCGGCGTCCAGACATTGTCTCAGTAATCGGTAGCTTTGCTTTAGTTTAGTGCAGCAGAAGAAACAAGCAAGAATCGGTCTACTGTCTTCAGTTACGAACTGCAATACAAAATTAATCTTACACTATTTTGTTTATAAGAAAGAAAATACTTCTAATCTTAAAAATATATACCTAGCAAACAAACAGTTGGTGGTCCGTAATGCTTTTGTGCACATCTTGCAGAAGGCATGAGCATTGATAACCACTCTTGCACAGGTTTTGTCACACTGTTTTCCTTTCCTGATGTCAGTGTTTTCCATTTTCCCCTAAGACGACCCTCTGACCCAAAGTTCATGCAGGTAGAGTGAATCTTCATGCAGGAGAAGAAGAGGCAATTAAAACCTAAAAACTTATTTACTTAATTCCAATTAAAAATATCAACTTACTGGAATATCAGTCAGCTTCTCATATAGTTTATGCAAGTTCCTGTTGACCACTACATACATGCAGACATTCTCCGCTAAGCATATCCTACACATTGGCAGTTTTTCCATCTTTTTACTCAAATTGTATCACTTATGACATTTAGTTCAAACACTGTTGTGTTGCACACAAATAACGAGGGAGGCTTGTCTATTATTATTACTACTTCTAGTATTAGTAAACACTTCCTTTGTTGACGGCGGTATGAATGCAGCAAGAGAGCTAAATTGTTTTTATCTCTCGTAGGTAGTCCAGATAGTTCAGGTTAATCATAGGAGTTATTTATTTATTAAAGAACACCATAAGTACATTTAACATTGGTTTATTAGTCCCTTACGTTTATTTCGTTATTACTTCTCAAAAAGGACGAGGTGGTCTTTTATATACGGGACTCGTAAGTATATTCTTTTGTGCAAAGTAATTTACAGTTAATATCTTGACTAATCTCACTACATTTCAGGGTCTAGGAAATGAATACTGTCTGAAATGAAAACTGTATAGTTTGATAAATACATCCTCAACATTTGACAACAGAACACTTAGTAGACCCTGATTTGACCGATTGCTTTTGACGTAATTTTGACAGCAGGTGTTGCTATTTTATGGAGTTTTATTAATGCGTTTTGATTTTGCAAATAATAAATTAACGTGCACATGTTTTCATGTTGAAAATTCACATTCTTTTTCGTTATTTTATTTGGGTATCGATTCAGTGCACCGTCTCAATGCACATTGAATTCAGTACTAGAAGGTTCAATGTGGTCAAATGAATGAAATTTAAGTTTCGCTAGCGTTTGACAGTTGTTCTTTATTTATACAGATACTAAAATTATACAGCAAACGACTATACAAAAATAACTGTAGTGCTAAAGAAACTTCAATGAGTTTCTAAGGATAAAAATAATATTGTTGTTAATTTGAATTGTCATTTCTGTCAATAAGACTCTTTTTATTTTGCTAATTAAAATCATTATTCCAAAGGTTTTAGCTTATTTTAACAATAACACATCTCGACTAAAAAGGCAATGAGGGGTATATATGTTCTGTGACGGTGCTAGAGCAAGCGAAGATGCGGAGCGAAGCTTTAACTACATTATTCTTATTTAAATCTTCTTTTACTGAACATTATTATCTGAACATTATTCGTAGTTTTACCATTCTAATTTTTAACTTTGTCTTTTGTATTTAAGTACTTTTATTTTTAGCCAATTTTAATTTAATAATATTATTAACACTAACATTAATTTTATCTAAATAACTATAACTATTAATACGTATTTTATATGTTCACATAAGTATAAGAATGATATAATAATTGTAACTATCAAAAATTTCTCTTTGAATTTTAAGTTAACACTATATAACAATTTATATTCTTAAAATCATCCACACAATTTAATAAAATAATATAGACTAGGTAAGATTGCCCTACAAAAGAGTACGGCGATCTAACAAAAAGGTATAAAATAAAAATAAATAATTAAAAAAAATAACATGCCTGCCTTATCAAAAAGTTAACCAAACGGGGTGGATACTCGGAATTCACTTTTGTTTGTTCTTCCGACTTTTTACCCCAAGTACAGTCATCAGCAACAATACAACAGTACAATATTCTCAAACACTTTAGTAAATTATTAATTAATTTTTGATAACTACAAACTTAAAACTTCTTCATTATATAAAATTACAATGACTCAATTTTGTCTAAATCAGTAAATAACTTATATTATATTTATAAAACAAGACAAAAAACGAAGTTTTATACAACTTACGTGAGGTGTATTCCACCTGCGATATTTAAAAATTTCCTTGAGAGCTCGCGCGAGTGACATGCGTCATCTACGAATTATGTGTCGACCTCCACATCGTCGTCAGAGAAGGGTGGTTCATATTCGAGGAATAGCTTAGAGGACAGCATAGTTCAATATATACATATATTGAACAATAATACAACCTGGGTGACATATCTCACCCGCGCGAGCATTTTATACATAGACATATAAATATATGGACTATTATTAATCAATCATTTTAATACACACTTACCGAAAATATTGTGGGAACAGAGATATTATGTAATCGCATTACACCAAGTGTTCTATTGAAACAGCTTTATTCAAAGTGAAGTGGTAGGTAGGTACCATTCTTTATTTCGGGGAATAATATTTTCTTCACCAATAGCCTCTAGCCACTTTTTCTTTAATTCTTTATTTCTATGAAAGCTATAAAAAAGGCAAGTATTTTTAACAATAATTCATTTTGGTTAGAGCTGCTAATGGTACCGATTCCCTTGTTCACAAACTAAACTAAATTTACCCACCAAACTAAATATTCCCACAGTGCTGTAAACCACGGACCGGACCTAACAAGGTCACTCGGACCGATTAAGACAAGCAGAATAATTTCTGTTAACATCGCAGATCATAACCAATATCGTTTCAGCGGAGGAACTTATTACGGAAACTATTACGGTAAGGCGTCGCCTCGCATCGGTACAACACTATTCCACTATGACATAATCAAGGAACATATTTACTCTAGGGAGGGACATAATATTGTAAACAAACGAATGAAATAGGTAATAAATATTAAAAAGGTCTGGTGTATAGGGAAATGACCGCAAATATCAATACTTTAGCAATAAATTCATGATCCCGTAACATTTTTTTCATTGAATGTGTATAGCTACCACGAAACTTTTCGCATTTATTGGCTGATATTCCACTTACCTACAACTGTCACTACGTCACGACAAAATGTTACTATAATGAGCAGCTACTTAAATATTGTTCTCTTCTACCAAATACGATTATTTTATTAGAAAGAATGAGACTAAACGATATTTCACATTCTGGATCGTATTTCACTCATATTTGTATAAGCAAACGTATCTATAGAATAACGCGGTGCCACCATGTTTTTCCTATCTCTATGATAAGAATAATTGACAGATAATAAGTGTTGGCTAATAAAAGTGAATATTTTTGTGTAGACCGCTACTTGAAAACCTAAGACAAAAATTAAAACAAAAAACAATAAGATTACAGTGAAAACCATCTATGTAAAATAATAGTCTGTGACTCACAAAACTAATTATAAATCTTAAAAAAAATAAGTTCGACTTAAACGCCTCAGTAGCCAAACCAATAAATTCCAAGAAAAAAACTAGAACAATTTTTTTTTCTTAATTTGGCTTCGCACGGTTTGTGCATTTAGCCAATGTCACGTTTAGTTTCATATAAATAGTTATGGAAACAACATTATTGTAAATATTTTAACGGGATTTAGGATAGGACAGATAAATAGGTTCAATATAATTATAAGTTACAAGGATATCATATGGATAAATGAAAAAAAAATACAACTTGATATTGTTTAGAATAATGAATGAGACTACATTTATATACAAGATAGCTATTTCTACAAAGTAAAGAAAGTATTGAGGTAGGAAAAGGAGTACGGATTGATAACAGGTAATATATGACCGTTCTTCCTTTCTTAGAGTACAGGCCCAGTCGCGTTGTAATGGTGGTCTCTAGCTTTTTATCCCACAGGACCTTCAGGGTGGTGGTCGACGGCGCGCTGTCTAGCGCGCGCCCGGTGCTGGTGTGCGTGCCGCAGGGCAGCTGCGTGTCGCCGACGTGTTACTCACGTTACACCGACGACATCCCCACCACTCCCGATGCGATGCTCGCGCTGTATGCCGACGACGCCGCGTACATCACTACGTCGCTTAATGCGAAGTACGCGGCGGTCAAAATGCAGCGCGCGCTCGATCTACTTCCGGAGTGGCTGTCGAAATGGCGGCTCTCGGTGAACGTGGGTAAGACGCAGGCGATGGTCACAGGATCAGCGCGCCTCCCACCGCCCTTGAAACTACAAGGAGCCGACATCGATTGGTCGCCCCGGGTCAAATACCTGGGTGTCACCATCGACCGTCGGCTCACTATGGGGCCACATGTCCGCAAGGTCGCCGCGCAGGGTATGGTCGCCCGCAACCTGCTTAAACCTGTGCTCTCGTCCTGCATCTCGGCGCGCGTCAAACTGGGCGTGTACAAATTGTACGTGCGTCCAATCTTGACGTACGCCTCCCCCGCTTGGTTCGCCCTCACGAGCGAGTCGAGCCGGAAGCTGCTCCGCGCGCAACAGAGCATTGCGCTGCGGACTATCGTTGACGCTCCTCGCTTCGTGAGGAACGATGTAATCCAGCGGGACCTCGGGATCGAGAGCCTGGATGAGTTCGTGCGGCGCCTCCCGAAGGGGATGTACGCGCGTGCCGACGCGTCTGCTTGGCCCCATGTCAAGCAGATAGCGCCCTGGCATACGCGTCCCCCCGACGCGAGACCCTTGCCCGCGACCTGGTAGCGGACGAGTGACCCCATACACCAGACTGGACGCCTCGAGTAAGTCGCACCCAGGTTACACGCGGCTTACTCGATTCAACTGAACTCTACAGATGACACACAACTATTGCGTGGCGTGTACTAAGTTAATATAGGCGCGTCACGTGATTAAACCAGACATCCATAACTAAACAGGCATTCAACTCACACGTACGGGCGCGGCGCGGGCTGCGACGCATATAGACACTGAACGGCGTTACACACAATACAATGCCGTTCACACATACACGACAGTTCTTTAGCCCGGACCGTGATCGTCTAGATCTGAGAGCGGGGCGGGCGGGAACTAAACACCTATTCTGTAGGAACGTCGAGTCGGCTCCACTGTCGCTGGTCGTCTTCGTTGGGCCTTCCCCGGGTAACCGGGGGTCTCACCTGGCGGGGACTGACTGCCGTGGAGTCGTGAAGAAAGCGGCGCTAATGTATTAGCGTCGTGGCGAGCCTACAGAAATACACATAGCAACCAATAACACAGACGCGGTAAAACGCGTCTAAAATTTTTATTCGCCGCTATAGGCGCCAATAATGAGGGGTCCGTTTTCACGGACCAACGCATACCCTCCGCGGCCAGGGGGCTATGCCCTGGTTCCGCATGCCGCGCCCCCTTGCGGGGACGCAGTGACATCCCGATGAAGAGGACAGGAGAAAAAAATATCATCTGAGCCACATAAGCAAATGGGATCGTCGCTGCTGATAGAAAAATCTATCAATGTCAAGTATCTAGCTTGCTATAGGGCTGTTGATATTTAAACAAAATATTTGAATTTCGATATATCTGTATTTTTAAATTTCGGAGTTTGTAACGGGTTTATTAAAAGAAAACCAGCTAAGAGCGTGTCGGACTACGCACAATGAAGGGTTCCGCAGTTGGGATTACTTGGGACGAATTTATTCCAAAAATAAATTAACATTGTAGTTGAAAAACTTGTTCTCCCATACATCGATATATACCACGGTCAATTCAGTTGGTCGACTTTAACTTAAGTTTACGATGATGTTGTAGTTTTAAATAATTAACGAGAAAAAATTAAAGATAAAGAATTATTTAAAAAAAAATGGACTGTCGTACCTATATTTCAATATTGAAATATCGATATAACGCCCAAAAATTTATAAGTAATTAATATCGATGTTTCGATAATCCCTAAGAAACATATTACTTAGATTTTTTGAGCATTATATCGATATTTCGATATGTCGATATTTTAACTACAGTTCTAGCTTGCTACATACATAATATTATTAATCTGTGATGTCAAACATATGTCAATGGATGCTAAGCGAGTAGTGGCTTAATTTCGAAATTTCTGTGTAAAATAATGTGATTTTTTGTGAAGGAATATCAACATAAAGAACTGCCGGTTTATATGTAGTAGATGGTGTTACGGAACTAATAAACAAATTCCTATGAATAACTTGGACTACCTACTTAGAGATACAATAAGTTTAGCTCTCTCCGGTTGCGCCATAGACGTAATAGTTTTAAACAAGTCAATAATATTGTACGCATCGCAACTGTATTTCTACAATCTACATTAATGTAAAGTTACTAGTACTTTTTGAGTTAAAAGATGGAAAAACTGCCTATGTGTAGGATATGTTTAGCGGAGAACGTTCGCATGTTTGTAGTGATCAACAGAAATTGGCATGAACTATATGAGAAGCTGACTGACATTCCCGTAAGTTGATATTTTTTATAAAGAATTATGTAAATTACTTAATAGGTTTAAAATGCCTCTTCTATGCGAAGATGACATTATTGAAATAAAACAGAGTGAGGAAAGCTGGAATTACCATAAATATTTACTTATATTAATTCTCCAGTCTGCCTTGAGCAAGAGTGGTGATCTATTCTCAAGCCTTCTTAGTAAGATGTGCATAGAAAGCATGAACCTATTGACCGCCACGTCAAAAAAGCAAAAACGCGCCAAGCTACGAATTATTCCTTAAAATCTGTCATGTAGTCGTGACCGTGGCGTGCTGGGTACATTTTGGTCTGTCGACCGACACATGTCGATACAGAACTGTGGCGGTCAAAAGGTTAAGGACAACCAACTGGTGGCTGGGACCGCATTACTATATATTAGTAAAAAGTATTTTCACAAAATAGTGTAAGACAAATTTTGTTGCAGTTTGTAACTGAAGACAGTAGACCGATTCTTGCTTGTTTCTTCTGCTGCGCTAAACTTAAGCAATGCTACCGATTACTGAGACAATGTCTGGAAGCTGAAGAGCTGTTCGCTCAGATGATAAATGAGGATTATGAGGTGAGGTATTCCTGAACAGCCATTTATTTTCATAATTTCTTATATCAGTGTGTGGAAGTGATTCCTCTCAAGCTCATACCTATTAAAACAATGGTAGTTTGGAATCAACTAACTTTTATTGCACAGATAACTAATCTAATATTATTCTTACCACCAATGATTTACGTTACATATAATATCTACAAGAGGTATTTATATATATTTATAAATATATACAAGAGGCACTCAATACAATAAACAATAAAAAGTATGCTGTTGGATTGTTATTAGACATGACAAAAGCCTATGACAAGGTTCAGTTCGATATATTATTAAATAAACTATACAACATCGGCATCCACAGAAAAAGTTACGAATGGTTTACATCATATTTAAAAAACAGAGAACAAGTTGTAGAAATAGAACACTGTAACCATAAATCAAAAGGAATAGAACTAATACGATCCCAAAGCCTACCCGTAAAAGCATCTATACCACAAGGAAGTGTAATAGGGTGCCTGCTATTCCTTGTTTACATAAATGATCTCCCCAACCATATCAATGAGTCATGCGTATTTTTCGCCGATGATATCTCTATTTTAACATCATGCGACAACAATATAAATTTAAATCAAAAACTTACTTCTGTACTGGACACTACAACACACTGGATGAACGAACACAACCTTGAAATTAACTTCAATAAGACAAAAATAATAACTTTCCACCCCCGACAAAAAATACCTATAACAATAAATTTCAAATACAATGGATCAAAATTAGAAGCAGTAAATAAATTCACCCTTTTAGGCCTTGACATAGATTCACACGTAGATTGGAAATCGCACATTCAAAAAGTAAGAACAAAATTGTCTAAGTTTTCATATGCCCTCCGTGAAATCAAGAAAACAACAGACCTAAAAACAGCTATAGTAACGTATTACGCATACGCATTTGCGTGAAATAGGGAAATAGTACCAACGCACCTACACTATTCACTCTGCAGAAAAAAATGATCAGAATATTAATGAATATCAAGGAAACAGACTCATGTAAACCCCATTTTAAAGACCTCAAATTATTAACCCTGCCCTCCCTCTACATATTCGAAATTTGTAAATTTGTACGAAATTATCCCCAATTCTATTCCAAAAGAGGAGATATTCAAAATAAAATTACACTCAGACATGAAAACAGACTAAACATACCCACTTCACGATTAAAAATGCACTCTTCTGGTACATATATTATGTTATGTCCATTAAAATATATAACAAGCTTCCGGAAAACATAAAAAATATTGACAAAAATAACATATTTTCTAATAAATTGAAACAATTTCTAATAACTAAAAGCTATTATACTCTTGACGAGTACTTAAGCGATAAATTTCAACAACAATAAAACCATTTTCACATAAAAATTTAGGTGGCATTTCATTTTACATTTTAAATTTAATTTTTAATCAATTACTTATTTTTAAATTGCAAAAATACTATTAAAATGATTAGGTACACTATTGTATTGTATGTATTATATTTTAGCCTATACCTATGTATTATATTTATAATTTTAATTTGATACTTATTTACTTTCAATAACATTAAACCAACGACTCATATAAATAGCACAAAAAACTATTTTAGGTACTATTTCATTTATTATTTTTCTAAACAAGTAAGCGCCTTCATCCTCTCTCCTAATGAAATGTTTTGTAAATAATTGTAAAAATTCACTTTGCTGTGCCCGACAGGGTCCATAATTGATTCTATGTTTAACATACCAACTGTTTCTATGTACACATTATGGCATGCAATAAAGTATTGAGTATTGAGTATCTTACTAACAATACCTATTGTGTCTAGATTTCACACCAATCATACCATTGTGTGTTGAATGTTGATATGTATGCTATTGTCAGATGCAGGTTATTCTAATTATTTAGTTAAATACTCGACATAGTACTGTTATAGCTTTGTATGAAACTAGGCTGTAGCAGTTTGAATACAGCCCTCTCATCTTAGTGCGAGCTATGCAACAATAGCTTGTGCAGTGGTCAGTGAGGTTATGGCCGACACTCGGAGACTCTTGAATGAATCCTCCTGCCGGAGGCTCTACGCAGGGGTCGTGCGGTCCATGGCCCTTTACGGGGCTCCTGTGTGGGCGCGTTGTCTGGCGCTGCGGCCAGCCCACCGGTTGAGCGTGGCCTAAAGGGTCATGGCCATCCGGCTGGTCCGGGGATACCGCACGGTCTCCTGTGAGGCAGCGAACTTCCTTGCCGGATTGCCGCCATGGCATCTGGAGGCAAAAGCCCTAGCGCATGGGAGTGGCGCGAGGAGGCGTCGCGCCTGGGCGTAAGTCCGCTGCCGCGATAAATCGCAGCACAGCGGACGGAGCTCCGGCGGGATCTCATGGCGACATGGAGAGTACGGTTGTCGCCACCCAGTGCTGGGCACGCCACTTTTGCGGCGAAAGGTCCCCTCTTTGATGAGTGGCTAGAGAGGCGCCACGGCGTCCTCACTGGACACGGCAGCTTTGGGAGGTTCCTGTGTGGGATAAGGCGGGAGGAAACGCCCGGGTGTCACCACTGTGTGGATCGCCCGGAGGACACGGTGGAGCATACGGTGGAGGTCTGCCCGGCTTGGGCAGAGCACCGCCGTGTCCTCGTGGAGGCGATCGGCGGCAGAGACCTCTCGCGTCCGGCCCTGGTTCAGGCCATGGTACGGAGCGAGAGGGCATGGGCAGCCGTCACCTCCTTCTGCGAAGCAGTATTGCTCGCGAAGGAGGAGGCGGGATGGTTGAGGGAAAGGCAAGTTTCGCGCCCTCTCGCCCCTAGCCGCCGCAGGAGACGCCCAGGGCGTCGGGAATCCCGGGCGGATTTCCGGCCACCGTAGGCGCGGGCTTGCGGACGGTGAGCAATGGGTAGCTCACCGTCCGGTAAGGACCAGGCCCGGATCGACGGCGCGTTGTATTCCACGCGCGCCTCAAAGAGATGTCGTCAGCACATACAGTAGGGGTCCACTAGGGCCGATGCCTGCTGGGGTCGCGGGAAGGTACTTATGGGTCACCGAGGCCCCCGCAACACAGGCAACAGGAAGAAATACGGGTGGGTTTTAGTCAGTAAGAGTCTGACACACCCTCCCGCTCCGCCCAGAGCGGGAGAAGTTATTTGATGATTTCCCACCCAAAAAAAAAAGGCTTTTTTGAATGACTTTAGTATATCTGTATAAAAGGTTTTTGCTCACGGGACTGTGATCACCAGCATATTTCACTTACACTATAATCATCTTTTTACAGCCCAATCCTTTAATAAACCAAAACCACTTTGAGCGTTACAGTGGGTTTATTAAATCTCCAACAGAGAACATTAGTATAGTTGATGAATGTCAAACAGAAAGCATTGCTATCAAAGAAGAGTTACCAGCTGTTTGTGAAGAACTAGATGATACTATTGAGACAAAAGTGGAACATCAAAATGGTGGTATGTTTTTATGAACAAAAACAATATCCTTAAATATTATAAAACAAAGTCCCCCCGCCGCGTCTGTCTGTCTGTCTGAATGTGGTAAAACCAAAAACTACTGAACGGATTTTAAAACGGTTATTATTAAACTGTTTTCACCAATGGACGAAGTGATTCATGAGCAGGGATCGAAATCACGGTGGTCATCATTATAGCTCTGAACTTGAAATATTTTTTGCTATTCATTTAGTATTCAAAAATTGATACTTTTCAATATGTTTCTAATTGTAAATTAAGAACCATTCAGTTGGTTAATAATATTATTTTGTTTCAACAAAAAGTTCGCGATGGCATATGTGTGTCATCCATCTGTGGGTCATCCACAGAAACCATTTTTATCGTTTAGAATTTGATAAAAAATTGTTTTTATCAAATTCTTTTAAAAAATATTTTTTGAAGCTATTTTAGCCGTTATTATATGAATCCTTATCCAATAAAATATGTTATTTAAATTGATAATTTAATTTAGATTAAAATATGACTGTACAACATATCATTTATATGAATGCTGTAAAAGATATCACAGATTAAAAATTTATTACGGTTGACGCGGCGGGCGCAGCGCTCGGCCATGACGTATACAATCGCTTTCGTTTCCTTTTAATCCCGGTAGTACGTTCCCATGGGATATTTCCCGACATCCACGCGGGCGAAGCCACGGGCAAAAGCTAGTTAATAATAAACGAGCTGACTGTTTTTGTTTACTTACAGAGCTAGAACCGGACAATTTAGGCAATAGCTGTCTAGATGTAGCAGATATACCACCACACAACTCTGATCTAGAACATGATGTGCGTCTAATGGAGTTTAAAACTGAAGTGGAAGAACAAGAAGTATCTAAGAAGAAACGAAGAGCCAGGGAGACGAAAAGTAAGTATAAGTTAGTTAATGTACAGGTGAGCAAACAGGCCAGCGGTTCACTTGAAAGGAAATGATTAGCGTTACCTACAGGTCGTACCAGCTTACATGTGCGATGTTGAATTCTATGTATAGGACTGTAACAAGTCACAAATGACAAACTAGGACCATCGTAGTCAAATATACAAACTGTTAATTTCTGATAACAATAACAAAACCATGGCCAGCAAGACGACCAGTCACCACAAGCAGCACTCATCCACGAGCATAACGCTAAGATCAGCCATTACCCCTCGCTGTTTGTGTGCCCCGACGCTACCGCAAGCAGTGACGACTAGGGCCATGAAGAGCTTGCTGCCAGTTGCTCAGACAAGAATCCTAACTAATCCTTACTAATATTATAAATGCGAAAGTGAGTTTGTTCGTTTGTTTGTTACGATGTCACGCTAAATCGGTTAAATGGATTTGGATGAAACTTTGGCAGACGGTTAGACCATGAGTCACCATGACACCCAGGTCATGGTGACTCATGGTATGACATAATAGGATACTTTTTAACCCGATATTCCCACGGGACCTACGCGGGTGTAACCGCGGGGCGCAGCTAATATTATAAATGCGAAAGTAAGTTTAAAAAAGTAGTAAAAACTGCGGGACTCGATTCCTGAACTATTTATAATATGTACCTACAAATTTGTACGGAACCCTCGGTGGGCGAGTCCGACTCGTTCGTTCGACTCGATAACGTCTTATAATTCGCTGAACGCCGGCTGCACTCACGAAAAAGCATGACTCATTGTCACGTTCCGCCTGAGCCGAGCGTGCAAGCGAGAGCGCGGGACTAGCGATAGAGAGGCACGACCGGCCTAAGCGTTCGGCTTGTGACGCAACTCTCGTTATCACGTAAAATTATCGTCCGTAAAGCGACTTTACAGACAGCCAATTTTTATTTTGGAAAATACGCCGGAATAGTTTCAAAATTAAACTCGTTTTTATTAAATTGAGCGTTGTTCCCGCAAAAAAAAAAAAATTAATCTCCAAAAATCAGTAAGCAAACAAAATTAATAACAAAATTACAAAATTAATAATCTAAAAACTTAGCATCAACTATACTAGTGTTGGCAAAACTATTATTGCCATCTTACAAAAAAAGTATTATTCATTTAGTAATCGACTAACTCAGCTCGATATAAATTGCGGGATAAACTCCACCCATGGGCTCCACAGCTGACGCAGAATCACCGGCCCCAGCTTGTGAAGGACGTGGTGAGCGCTCGGTTCCCTTCGCGAGGGAACACACCTCCCCGCCCATGGCTCCGCCTACTGCGGTATATTAATCCTCACCCAATATAATATATTTTTTAAATTGGGCTTTTAATTTTGATTAAAATGTGCCTTGACATAATAACATTTAAATGAATATTTTAAAAGATATCACAGATTTACAATTACGGGTAGTTAAATAATTATGATTGACGGCGGCGCGGTGCGAGTACGGGGTTAATGACCTTTTTCTCTGCTATTACTACGACAGTAAAAAACGGCTGAACGGATTTGGGTGAAGTTTGGCATACAGATAGTTAATAAACTGGATTAACACATTGGATAAATTAATCCCGGTAGTACATTTCCGTTGGATAATTTCCGCCCTCTACGCGGGCGAAGCCGCAGGCAAAAGCTATTACTAGTTTTGCCCGCCATATATAATGATTTGTATGTTAAAAAATACAAAGCAACTATGAATTGAAATAAAGTTCAAGGCAAAACTTAAATTGTTTAAAAGATTCAGACATCAGCGATGCACAGACCGCGGCCCGCCAACAAATTAAAAATTATGCCGAAAATAAAATAAAATTATAAAATAAGTGCTGACAATGTTGTTTATCTAATTACCTATATTATGCGTGCATGTGATGCTAGCTTGCGGTCGTCGAAATACAGTGGCGTGCCTAGGGTTTTAAAATAACGCAAGCCCAATAAAATTTTAACCGATTTCAAAAAAAGAAAGTTCAGTTTTCGACTGTATGAGGTACCTACGTATGTATCATCGCATTTTTCTCATAAACTACTGGTTAGGTACAATAAATTAAAAGTGAATTCATCCATCCATCTTCTTCTTTCCTCTTTCTTCAATTTCACTCTTGCTTGTCGTGCGGTGAATGAGGTAACCAAAGCACACTGAATGCTAGTGCTAGATTGAATATAATGAACATATCAGCAATTGCATACCTCCGGTGGCTTTGAAAAAAGCCGTTTGGTTTGCTTCATTGCTTGAGGGAACAAAGTTATGGTAAGTAGTTGCTTCCTTCGTAACAGGACCCAGGTTACAGACAAAAAAAAAAAAAACAAAACAAAAAGTTACAAAACGAAAGTTAAAAAATAGCTAGATAGAATGTAATAAGGAATTTAAATAAATTATTTATATTCTAATTGGAATCGTCTATCTTTCTTAAGAAATGATTTAATTATATCAGAGTAAAATGTTGGTGATCGTTTTAATTCTACCAACAACTGTTTTTCAATAGCTATCATTGATAATTCGGAAAGACGCCTACCTTGTGTATTTCTCAGATAGGTATGGATACGTTTAAGAGACGAAAAAGCACGTTCCGCGGAAGAACTTGTAGCCGGAATAGTTACAACAAGATACGCTAACTTTAACAGCTCGGGTAAGGCATCTTCGAGGTTATTCTCATGAATGAAATCAATTAATTCGAAAATTACGATCTTTCAGATCAGGACATACAAGCAAATCAATTGGCTTTTTATTTGTCGAAATAGTTTGCATAAATGTCAAATAATGAATCTAATTCCTCTGTAGGAAAATGTGAGTGATAATTGTCAAATATTTTGTTGTTGAGCAGTTGGAAAAACTTTAATTTATAAATTTCAGAATATCGGTCAGTAATTTCGGTATTAATGTTATCAATTACTTCTACAAAAAGTCGTCTGTATTCCGTTTTTGCACAGCGTACGTTGCGTCTCAAACGAGGAGCCGAGTTATTTTGCAACGTGTTCTCATAAATTTGATCAAATTCGGATTGAAATTCAGCACGTAACCATGCCTGAAATTCCTTTATTAATACAATAACCGACATCAACTTGTGATTTTTGTAGAATATTGTACAAGCAGTCAGTTTTTTCAAATATCCGATGAAAGATAAAAAGAAAAAAATTGAAATTAAAAGATCGCAAAGTGTTTTCAAAATTCTCCGCAGCTAAAATCGTATCCCCGTCCCAGTTCTGTGGATTGTCGCACAGATCAGAAAACAACTCTCAATAAGTTTACTTTTTTGTTCAAAAACCGTGTTTACAACTCTCGACATGTATGTCCAACGAGTTGGACATACATGTCGAGCTAATGCTCCCGGCATTAGGCAATTTTTTGCTGCAATGAGTATCGTAAAAAGCAGCTCGTTTTGTACTATTACTAAAAAAATTACACAAAGCCTGAAGGGCTGAAAAAAATAAACTAACCTCCTGAATTCTATTGCATGATTTAGACAACACTAAGGCCAAAATATGCGCATTACACCAAATTAATGTAAATTGCTTGTGGACAAACATCTTTACCTTTTTGTTGCACTCCATTTCTTACACCGGACATTACACTAGCACCGTCATAGCTTTGCGCTACTAATTTTGCGATGCAATCATGTCTATTCAATAATTCTAAAATAATATTAGAGAGTGAGTCTGCTGTGCGACTTTCCGTCACATTAAGAAAGCCCAAAAAACGGTCATGAATTTCATTTTTATAATAATATCTGAGAATCAAGCACAGTTGTTCTCTATGACTAACATCGGGGGTTTCGTCAATAATAATTGAAACAAATTTTGTTTGTCTAACTTCGTAATCGATGCAAGTTTGCATCACATCGGCTACGGAATGAATAATATCGTTTTGAATTTTGTTAGATAAATAACTCGGCCCCGGTTTGTCACTTTCCTGATGCTGCATATGTTTCTCTAAAACGACATCGTATTTTGAAATTAACGAGACCAGTTCTAAAAAATTGCCTTTATTTAATGAAGTTTTGGACTCATCATGTCCTCTTAAAGGAAGTTCCTGTTGTGCTAAATGACAAACAATATCGACTAATCTTTGAAAAACACTACGGTTGTTTTCAACGCGCGTGTTATATTTTGAAATTTCCTCAGATAACTGGCGTGATAAAGATGTCTCAATTCGTTGTTTACCAAAATTACCGAAACAAACCATTGCACACAGGTGTTTATGGGAATTTGCGTGCCTTTTAATGGCGCCAGATATGTTATTTAAATCATTATAACCAGATGTATTCCAAACGGAATCTTCATTCGAAAAAAATATGCAGCACCAGCAATACAACTAGTTTTATACACTGATCTATTAAATTTTCGTTTATGCGATTTACTAGTCTGAGAAATACACAGATTAGGCGTCGGTTTTAATGAAGAAATTAACTGTTTTTTCTGAGCAAATTTTAAAGATTTTACCTTATCTTCGCCAATCAAAACTTGAACGCATTTTAAATCCTCACAAGGTACAATTACCTCCATTGTTGTAGGTAAGTCACCAAAACAATTGTATCACTGAGGAAATCTAAGAAAACACACAAAAAACTTTAACAACAAAACCTTTTTCCACTCAAGCAAATGAAACTGAAGTTAGTTGCACTCTCGGATGTCGGGAACTACTCAGTGTTGTCATTTAGGCAAAAAAAGTCGCCAGGTATATGAAAAATCTAGCTAGATGTCGCAAATTTTTAATTTTTAAGATATTGCTTGAATATTTAATTTAGTTATTTTAAAAGTCGCTAGTTTTTATTGTTGCTAAATGTTAAAAAAGTTTCCAAACTCGTTAAAAATCTCCAAGATCTCACAACGTGGCTAAAACGGCAACACTGCAGAGTTGGCAAGCTGACAAGGTCACGCATACGCGTGCAACTTCATACCGAAAGCCCGGCTTAAATCTGCCATAGTGATCGATTTGTTCTATGCACAAGGGCTAACTCGTTATACGGCACATCGCTATAAGTGCGAAAGTGACAGATATAGTATTTGAAAGCCCGGTAAAAGCCGGTGCGTGTAAGCGAGATAGCTATATGTAGATGCTACAAATGCGAAACTCTGCGCGCGTACAATCGCGATGTTGGTAGTGTAGCATAGGTAAATACTTTGTGTTATTTTGATAAGAATTAAGCGCGCGAACTTTTAAATAGTTCGGGTTTGATATTGATTCTCTATCGAGCATTTTAGTAAGGCATTTGGGCTTAAATGAAGGTACCGCCACTGTCGAAATATTCGGCTCACATTGCACTTAAGTGAGTTCAGGCGAGCGGGGTGGGGCGCGGCGCGCAAAATAAATGTCACGGCAATGCAATGGCACTTATCAAACTAAATATTGTAAGTTTTACAAAAAAGATACCTAATTAAATTGTTTTAAAACGTTTACCTAGTTATTATTCATTGGGCACATTATGAGCCAAAGGCGGGCCTCGCGGCCCGTCCGATTGGCCCCTATTCTCTATAAGTCTGTGTATCCACCTCACCACAGCTACATGTTTAGATAATATATTTACTAACATATTACCTATTACTAAAAAAATATAAGCCAACTGGATTCTGACCACTGTGGTCAGCTGATTACATTTAGTAAGCAAGATAGAAAAGTGGCTAAGAGAGATATCACTGTAGAATACCAGTGCTGCGGTATTTATTTTTTAAATATAGCAGCATTATGCTGAAATAGGAGCCTTTTTGGCGTCGCACAAGTCGTTTTTATTTATTTTCTCTGTTGTTTTTAATCGAACAAATATGTAAATTTTGTTAGTTTTAAATGCTCCTTTTCATCCGACTGCCTCAGGAGGGTAATGTTTTTCGAGAGTATATATGTATGTATGTATGTATGTATGTATGTATGTATGTATGTATGTATGTATGTATGTATGTATGTATGTATGTATGTATGTATGTATGTATGTATGTATGTATGTATGTATGTATGTATGTATGTATGTATGTATGTGTGTGTGTATGTATGTATGTATGTATATATGTGTGTATGTCTATTTCTTTGGCACGCTCTGGATTTTAACATATGAGGTGTCCTTAGATTCGTCGTAATTGTGGGAGTGACATAGGCTATATAATATTTATAAATTGCATCTGCAAATCCAAAAAAAAGGAGGAAAAGTGTTTATTTTTAAATTAATTGCAACAATATTGGTATCAAATAAAAGCTAGTAATGAGTAATTTTCAAATATATATATTAGATATGAGCGCCGATGGCCAATTCCACGGCGGCGGTGTGGTCTGAAAATTTCCACGGTGACAGCGGCGTCGCAGCGGCGTGGCCTTAGATTTTTTATCAGTGATAGATTGCTTAAAAAAAACTTAAAGAACAACATATTGTTGTTACCAAAAAAAGCTTTATATTCTTTAATTAACGAACGGAGGATATACACGATCATAATCGGTAATTCTTGATAGTCACACTCTTTTTAACAAAAACAAATTACACTTTTAATTAAAGATAGGCATAAATCATATAAATCTAAGCGAGTAAGCAGGTACGTACGGTACACACTACCATCTCTATCGTCACTTTTCATTCTTTTTAATCACAGCACTTAATACGAATCTGTCCTAGGACGTTTAAACTTTCGGATCGTATAAATATTCTTTATTTTCGTTTTCTAAATATCAATAGTGGTCGAAGTTGCTGCCATTGTTAACACCACACGTTCACTTGGTGAAATATTCGATTCGACTGAGCGAACGTGGCGAGCAGGTGACTAGGTGAACTAATGCATAGATCACACGTACCGAGTAGATGCGCGAGACAGTGTTTTCGGCCACTCGGCCGAGAGCACTCTGCTCGGTACGTCTAAACACATCACCGAGTGGTTGGCCGAACGTTCAGCCGAGTTAAAGAGCGAGAGTCACTCGGACACTGTTCTATTTACTAGTGAGTGCCCACCCCCTCGTTTCCCCGCACTGCTTGCACTTTCATGCCCACTCGGCATGTATAAACCTTAGTACGTATTCGCCACCACTCGGCACACTCGCGCAGCACGCTACCGTACAATGTTTAATTATGTTTTTTGCGATCCATTGTCTCGCTAGTCTACAGCGTCGAAACTGAACTGACTAACTCGTTGCCAAGTTAAAAATACGTGTAAACACATACTCGTCCACCTAACTCTCTGGGCCTAGTATCATTTTGCTGTCTCGTCCATCTACTTGGTACGTGTGATCAAGGCATAATACGGGCCGCGCGTATGAGTGGGAAAGCAAGTCGCGAACTCGCGACTCGTTGCGACGGCGCGTCGCTTGCTCCACTCGGCGACGACGCGTCGACATGAATTCACGGCGACGGTGGCGCACTGGCGCGGCGCTCATATCTAATATATATTAATAAAACTAAAAAGTTTGAAATAAAATAAATTATTTAAAAAACAAAAAACCCGACTGCAAAAAAACATCACTGAAAAGGGAACAACAAGCATTATAATCTATATAATTTTGGTCTTGCAGGCGGGGACAGTCGAATAACCTGAAATATGGTGTAACTTTTGATTGCCCCGCCTGCGATACCAAAATTATATAGATTATAATGCTTGTTGTTCCCTTTTCAGTGATGTTTTTTTTGCAGTCGGGTTTTTTGTTTTTTAAATAATTTATTTTTTTACTTTTTGTATTTCTTGTGCGTGTCCCAAATAAAATATTTTTCTTTATTTAGTGCCAAAAACTGTCGGTCGCTTGGAAAGCTTTAAAAACAAACTTAATAGTCAATTAGCCTACTTGCCTTATAGTGATGATCCTAATGAACTGTACAATTCCTTTTTTTCCCTGTATTGTAAAGAATTTAACTCATAATCTCAGTTAATGGTTTTCAGAACCAATAACTGAGATCTGCTTGGCTGCTCCTTCTGTGAATAATAATAATAATAATTTTATTCATAAGTTCACATAGAAATTACTAAAAGTGACATCATTACAAAGTTACATATTAATATTAGTAAGAAAATGTTAAACTATGTCTAAAATAAATCTAGTGTATAACTTATATAGATTGTTTATGGGTCTAATTGAATACAATAGCGACCTGCCGGATGTAGGTTTATTCAAACCTGTGTTTCAGGCCATCACTTAACAACGCTGAGTGCTTTAGTGGACAAAATGTTACTGTACCTATGTACACTGTACCTATGTAGCTCTATAGCTAGCACATATTAATTATATTTTTAAATAAATCTTGATTTAACATTAATAAGCTTATTGCATTACATCTAGCAATATTTTAGTGTCTGAGTAATTAAATGTCGCTAAATATTCACACAACATTTCACTACATTTTTTACGACTTACTCTATAGGTACGAGGGTCATTCAATAAATACTTAGCCTACAAAAAGTAAACGAAAATTTTGGAAAAGTGGCAATTTATTTTTCAACAAAGTCTCATTTTAGTTCGATACACTTAGCCCAGCGATGCTCCAACTTTTTTAACCCGTCCGAAAAATAGTTTTTGTCAAATTCTGCAAAATAGGCCTCCGTGGCGGCGATGACCTCCTCATTCGATCCTTTCTATTCCCGGCGAGTGATTTTTTCAGATTTGGAAACAGAAAGAAGTCACAAGGGGCCAAATCTGGAGAATACGGTGGGTGGGGCAACAATTCGTAGCGTAATTCGGCCAATTTGGCCATGGCAACGGCAGACGTGTGAACCGGTGCGTTGTCGTGGTGAAACAGCACTTTTTTCTTCGCCAGATGGGGGCGTTTTTTCTTTAATTCGGCGTCGAATCGGCCCAATAAATCGGCATAGTAAAGCCCTGTAATTGTTTTACCCTTCTCGAGGTAATCGATGTAGATCACACCTTGTGAATCCCAGAAAACGGTGGCCATAACTTTTCCGGCCGATTTTACAGTTTTCGTCTTCTTTGGAGCACGTTCCCCGGTCTGGATCCATTGTTTTGATTGCTCCTTGGTCTCTGGTGTGTACCAGTGGATCCAGGTTTCATCGACGGTCACAAAACGACGCAAAAACTCCGCTGGATTCCGCTTAAACAGCGCCAAACACGTCTCCGATGTGGTCTCACGGTTGCGCTTGTTTTCTGGTGTGAGTAAACGCGGCACCCATCGCGCCGACAGCTTTCTCATGCCGAGTTCCTCGTGAAGAATATGATGCACTGTTCCTTCTGAAATGCCTACAGTCTCAGCTAGCTCCCGAACCTTCAATCGGCGATCTGCCAATACGAAATCATGGATTTTTTTAATGTTTTCCTCCGTAGCAGCTGTTTTCGGTGCACCTGGACGTGGTTCATCAAAAACCGACGTACGGCCACGTGCAAACTCGTTGAACTAATTCTTGACGGTGGCCATCGATCGAGAAGAGTCACCGTACACAGCATCCAAGCGCTCTTTGATTTCGATGCGCGTTTTCCCTTCCAAAAATAGGAATCGAATCACCGAACGATATTGCTCTTTTTCCATTTTTGTAAAACCGATCGACACGTTCGCTTCCATAAGTTGTCAAATTAAAACAAATGAAGGGATTGGAATGAAAATTTGAAAAAAGAATTAAAATAGAATGTGCTACACTGTGGTAAAACTCTTTTGAAACTACAGCGCCCTCTGGCGATGAGGCTAGGTACTTATTGAATGCACCTCGTACTTAGAGACTTATTGATTTTATTATATAAGAACGGACCTAAAAATACATACAATTTATTTATAAAAGTATGTTTAGTTTGAGGCTTTATGCAAACCAAGTCTTTTCTTCTCTTATCTATAGATATTGGGATATAAGGAAGTTTGCTATGCTGGAGTAGTACTATATTCAATATAAATAGTTGACGCACGGTTAACACCTTACATGCCGTGTAAAGCTCGTGTGTGGGAAATATAAATAGGCGAAAGGTGGCTAAGGATAGCTCTCTGCGCACGTTCTAATGGCAGTAGGATTGATTTAGCAGCCCCACCCCATGAAGTTATACAATACAATAAGTGAGAATGGATTGGCACAAAGCCAAATATACCTGTTTAATTAATTTGTACTCTGATATGTATCGTAAATTCTTAAAAATGTACATTCATTTACGCATTCGTGTGTATAATAAATCGATGTGTTTGTTGTGGAAATTCAGATTTGTGTCAATCGTTACACCTAGATATTTCATATGATTGGTTTTTGCTAAGGTAGGACAACTACATGCATTGTCAGCATACGTGTTGCACGTATGGGCATAAATGTTTATGTTAGTAGTTGACAGGTTAGTATTCCTAATAGTAAATAAAATGTGTTTGGTTAGTGTTAAAAGTTTTACATGTAGCCAATAAGTCACTATATTAAAACCGTTCTGGGCTTGGTTATACACCTCATCTTGAGAATTGTCTGAAAACAATAGAGCTGTGTCATCTGCATATGACATTATGACACCATTTTGGAGTGACAAGCTGCACAGGTCATTTATATATACTAGGAATAAAGTAGGACCCAAAATACTACCTTGTGGTATTCCGTAATTACTATTTCGAAGCGCAGAACTAACGTACTGATCAATTTTGACACATCGTTCGCGGTCAGTTAGATAATCAGAAAGTAGTGAAAGAGTTGTTCCTCTTGTTCCCAGTGTTTCAAGCTTGTGCAATAGTAAAGGACAAGAAATTGTGTCAAAGGCCTTGGCGGTGTGCGTTACCCCAGCAAAATAATGTCGAAAATAGTCATTTAAATCTTACAGATAATTAGTTGCCCAGCTTCTGTAATTGTTGCGCACATTTTTAAATTTGTTGCACTTATAGTTTTTTAGTTATTTCACAAAAACATTTCCTGCTGGGGTAACGTTTCAAACGTTACCGCAGCCAGACATTTTTTTTTAATGGGAGTATTGAAACAAATATTAGCTATATAATTAGTTGTCTAGACGAGGTAAATGTTGCACCTTATTTTGTATTTGTTCTTTTTTCGGCTCCGAAGTTATTCGAGATCCTGCTGGAGTAACGTTTGTGGTTTTGCTGGATCTCTGAAACGGTTAAGCGGATTCTTATCATCTTTTGTACATAACTTCTTAGAAATTAGTTGTGCAATAAAAAAACCAAAATAATGCACCGTTTAAAGGTTATTTAATTAAATATAAAAACACTTCAATAGGTCCTAACACCCTAAATAAGAGCTCTAAAGGCTTATTTTAAACGTTGTTTTGTAGCTTGTAACTGCCTTCAAATGTGTGTGAAGTTTCATTAGTATCCTGTAAGTAACTAACAAATTATGATGATATTCAGTTCTCCACGTTCACGGTCACAATGCGCGCGGAGTTATTTGGCCACCGATAAACCTGTATGTGGATATATGAACTGAATTTTATATCAATAATTAGTTGCTTAGTTCAATTTTATACCTGTAAAATTTCAGCGTAGTGCATACAATAATTAAGGAGATAATAAAATAAAAGTGCAAGACCGTGATAACCCGACCAAGTTTAGGTGGTTACAAAAAAGCGACCGCGTAGTACATTTAAATGTGTTGATTTGGGCTCTTTTCCTGACCTCATGAAGAGTAGTAAAGTCATACCTTTATTTAAATCAGGTAATAAAAATGACGTTGGCAATTTCAGACCTATTTCTATCTTACCTGCATTTAGCAAAATATTTGAAAAGTTAATACTCAAGCAATTGCTAAGACATTTTAATTTAAACAGCCTCCTTCATAATGAACAATATGGCTTTACAAAAGGTCGTTCGACTACAGATGCGGGTGTTGCACTGCTGAAACACATATTTGACGCATGGGAGAACTCGCAAAATGCTATTGGAGTTTTCTGTGATCTCTCCAAAGTCTTTGATTGCGTGGACCATGACACGCTTTTGCGTAAACTGTGTCATTATGGTGTCCAAAATGAAGGTCTCAAAGTAATAAATTCTTATTTACATAATAGGTTCCAATGTGTAGATGTGAATGGTGTAAAATCTTCCGGGTTACCAGTTCAGTTAGGTGTACCTCAAGGCTCAATACTGGGTCCATTCTTATTCTTAGTGTATATTAATGACTTACCATTTTATTTAAAGGGTATCTCTGACGTTGTATTGTTTGCAGATGACACCTCACTTCTTTTTAAAGTAAACAGGAATAGACAAGATTTCGATGACGTAAACAGTGCACTCTTAATGGTCACGGATTGGTTTACGACGAATAACCTAGTTCTCAATGCCAAGAAAACGAAATGTATAAAGTTTGCCTTGCCAAATGTTAGGAATCTAGGTCCCAACATCGTCTTAGATAATGGGGTGCTTGAAACTGTAGACTCGGCAGTTTTTCTTGGTATAACAGTAGATGCCAAACTTCAGTGGGGCCCTCATATATCAAGCCTAGCGGGCAGGCTCAGTTCGGCCGCCTACGCCGTCAGAAAAGTAAGACAATACACTGACGTTGATACAGCTCGATTAGTTTATTTTAGTTATTTTCATAGCGTTATGTCCTACGGTATTCTGCTGTGGGGCAAAGCCGCTGACATTCAAAATATATTCGTTCTTCAAAAACGAGCTGTTCGAGCTATTTACCATCTTGGTGCCAGAGTTTCTCTAAGAGATTTTTTTAAAGATGTTGGTATTCTCACGGTGGCATCACAATTCATCTTCGCCAACATCTTATATATTAGGCAAAATATACACTTATACACTAAAAATAGTGATATTCACAATATTAACACCAGAAATAAGGACAAATTACGAGCTCCATTTCACCGGCTTCATAAGGTACATAACTCATTTGTTGGGCTTGGTATAACTTTTTATAACATGCTGCCCTCTTCTTTGCTAGATTTGCCTTTTAATGCGTTTAAAACTAAAGTAAAATCCACCCTTTGTTCAAAGGCATACTATTGTATCAATGACTACTTAAACGATAAGAATAGTTGGTCGCTGTGATTAACTCAAGACAATGTTTTATGTTCTTTCTCCAGAATTAGCTTTCCTACTGACAGGTTATATGAGTTCATATAATTAATTATTTTTTTATTTGACTGTATAAGTCAATGTAATTTAATTTAGTTAAATTTTAATTTATTAGTGACATAATCTACTCATTACAATGTGTGTTTTATGAATTGTATTGCAATAAGTGGTTAGCTAGCGTCCTCGACTATTGATTATACTATTCTTGCCTGAGCAACCGGCAGCAAGCTCGTCATGCTCCCTTAGATGTCACTGCCTGCGGTAGCGTCGGGGGTCGGGTTGCCTCCTTCCCTCCAATATGGCGAGGGGGGTGATGGCTGATCTTTGCGTTATGCTCGTGAACGGGTGCTGCTTGTGGTGACTGGTCGTCTTGCTGATCATGGTTTTAATTGTTATTAGTAATTGTTTACTTATTTTACTTCGATGGGGCTAGTTTATCATTTCTCACTTCGAGCTACAGCAATTGCCTTATGTAAGCGGGCACGCCCTTTATGCCTGGAGGCTTTTATTTAGGTATTAAGTTCTATTTACGTTATTTTTATGTTGAAATTTTTATCTGCTTGAGTATAGTTTGTTCATTGTTTTGTTGTTATACTGGCGCGTGCTAGCTAACGTATGGCAAGTGTGTAATTTAATCCAACGTTTTGTGTTTCGTAATGTTAATTACTTTGCATACGATTTGTATAGAATCAAGTTTATATAACTAAACAGACAGACGTGCTGCTGGGGAGTTTGTTCCACCACTTCTTCTTCCCAGCTAAAGCACTAGGAAGTGGTGACGGGCGGGCATTTTTGGGGGACTGTCTTATGTAACTTTGACGTTCGAAAAGTGCTAATTTTCAGCCTAGTTTGAATAAATGACTTTTGATTTTGATTTTGATCAGAGATCCAGTAAAACCACAAACGTTACTCCAGCAGGATCTCGAATAACTTCGTAGCCGAAGAAAGAACAAATACAAAATAAGGTGCAACATTTACCTCGTCTAGACAACTAATCATATAGCTAATATTTGTTTCAATACTCCCATTTAAAAAAAAATGTCTGGCTGCGGTAACGTTTGAAACGTTACCCCAGCAGGAAATGTTTTTGTGAAATAACTAAAAAAACTATAAGTGCAACAAATTTAAAAATGTGCGCAACAATTACAGAAGCTGGGCAACTAATTATCTGTAAGATTTAAATGCCTATTTTCGACATTATTTTGCTGGGGTAACGCACACGCCTTGGCGGGGTCTAGGAACATCCCAATGGTGTGCATGCCCTTATCCAAATTAGTCGTTATATAATCTATCATTTGATGTACTGCTTGGTTAGTTGATTTTTTGGGCCTAAAGCCAAATTGGCTATCTGAAAGTAAATTGTTATCTTCTAGGTATTTAATTAATCTAATATTAATGATTTTCTCTAGGATCTT
The DNA here is from genome assembly GCA_905333075.3 of Atethmia centrago. NCBI lineage: Eukaryota > Metazoa > Arthropoda > Insecta > Lepidoptera > Noctuidae > Atethmia > Atethmia centrago. Next base: position 15,633,744 of record HG995393.1, read on the forward strand.
GGAGGTCCCTGTTAAAAACGAAATGGGTCTGTAGTTATTAGCACATTTTTTGTCACCAGATTTATAAACAGGAGTAACCACTGCCTTTTAAAGCGACTTAGGGAATATACCATTACTTAAACATAACTGAAAAATATGAGCTAGCGGCGGAGCAAGTATGTATTTGAAATGTTTAAGTATGTTGTTTGAAATAACGTCCCATCCAACAGCACAAACGTCGTTTAATCCAGAAATAATTGTTAGTACTTCATCGACATCTGTATCTAGTAAGACAAACGATTTGAGTTTGGGGAAAGTTTTAGGTTGGTTTTAGTAGTCATCTTTTCTGAGAGGTTTTGCTCGTAAATGCAGTCAAAGACCTTATCAGTTAGGGTTACCGGGACACCAATAACAGTGATTCTTGGGCGCCGTTTGGATGGTTCTTCAACCTTAAGGCCCAAAGAAACAAGTATTTCTAAGCTTCTGAGCTTTCCAATGTCCTCTTTGGAGGCAGTACTAATAAGAACACCTCCATTTTTGACTTTCTTAAGAGCCCGTGTATGAAATCGAGATAAGTAAAATTAGGTATTCGACACGCACACACGCGAGAGCGCGCGGTCGCGTGTGTGCGTGAGTCTGGTGTAGTCGCTGGCCATTACGGCGATTAACCGAATTTGATCCTTTGATATTTTTTACGTGGTGTTTACTTGTCTCTCGTGGTTCTTGTATTGACAAGATTGATTTGAATTTCAATTGTGAAATAAAAAGTCTGGTAGTATAAAATTAAGCATTTATTAATTAATATACAGAAGTTCTGAGTTCCATAGAACGGCATTTTCGAGGGCCGATCATTTCTGGGAGCATGCACTTGAAATAAAAATCAACAAGCCGATTTTTAATGTTTGTGTCCCAGAAATAGTCGACCCTTGTGATGATCGCAGTTTTCAATGGAAAGTCTGGGCCAGTCCACAGAGCAAACAAACAGATGTCTTTTTTGGTAATATGTAACTGCCCTTGAGCTTGGTAATACCAATTGTGGTTCTAATTCAATTTTATTTTCCCTTCTTTATCAACCTTCCAAATATTTTTTTTTTTTTGAACGTATTGCCTCATCCGCGCTAATGCCGACTGCTGTTATAGGGCATTTTATTTCGATGATCCCATTTGCATAGACACTATCGGGGGTGGCACCTAAAAAAGTATTCTTCGTCTATGAACAGACCGCACTTTTTAAAAGTAATGTTTTCCTGTTCTGCCAGTTGCAAAAGTGCAGTTGCTTCATTGGTTTTTCCGTATAATATAGCGGGTACATGAGCTAAGGAGTACGAATATAACATTGATTTAACCAGTGCGGCTGAACTTATTTTTCGCCTTTTGCACACCTTGCCAAAATTTGATGCAGTGACCAGGCTCCATCTCATCTCGTGCCATAGTGCACATTCAGCTTGTTGTCGTGTTTCCCTTTCAATTGCTTCGTTGTCAGCCAATTGATGTTTAAGGTGATCCACATACTCGATCTGGGAAATAATTAAGTTTTAATTTAAATAATTAAATCATTTTTGTTAATTCAAAAGTATTTAATTATTAAAGGGACAAATCAAAAGATATTGCTGAAAAGAACCTTGGTAGTTTCATATTCATCGGGTGTCATGTCCGGCTTTTGGCATATTTCTCCATAATCTGCATTTTCACTAGTTCAAAAATTCCAGCGGATTATCGATTTTCCCACCGTAGGCGCGGGCTTGCGGACGGTGAGCAATGGGTAGCTCACCGTTCGGTAAGGATCAGGCCCGGGTCGACGGCGCGTTGTATTCCACGCGCGCCTCTAACAGATGTCGTCAGCACAAATGTAGGGGCCCACTAGGGCCGATGCCTGCCGGGGTCGCGGGAAGGTACTTATGGGTCACCGAGGCCCCCGGAACACAGGCAACGAAAGGAATACGGGTGGGTTTTAGTCAGTAAGAGTCTGACACGCCCTCCCGCTCCGCCCAGAGCGGGAGAAATTATTTGATAATTTCCCAACCAAAAAAAAAAAATCATATGATAACCTAATGTTTTCGGGTCGTCAAGGACTCCTGAACGATGCAGATATGAAAAATATATCCAAATGATTAATACAGACACTGATATGAAGGACACATCGGAAGAAACATCAAACCATTTTTTTCTATAACTATCTGACAATAATGCATCAAAATATCGCAGGATTCATTAATAAGTCAGACCAATTACTATTGTACCTACATGAACTTGAAAACAACATAGACATTATTTGTGTAACGGAACACTTCATGGAAACTGGATATGAAGTTTTCCTCAACATACCTAACTATAAATTAGCAGCTTGTTACTCCAGGGACACGAAGAGAGGAGGAGCATGCATATTGGTAAAAATTGACTACCAATATAGAGAGCTTAACGAAATCAAGAAACTTTCAATTCAGGGAATTTTTGAGTGCTGTGCAATCGAATTAACACAGCATAACGTTATTATTGTATGTGTTTATAGGATACCGAAATCTAGTAATCTTGACACGTTTTATTCGAAATTAAACATTCTTCTACCAAAAATATGTTACAAAGCGCGCAAAAATGTCATATGATGTGGTGACTTTAACATTAACACTTTGAAAAGAGATATAGCTTAATAAGTAATTGGTAAATTCCTGAAAAATTCTAACATAAAATTACAAATTGATGAGCCTACCAGATTACAAAGCAACACATGCATAGATAATTTTGCGCACAATTTTCCGCGAAAATGCTATCATAAAATAATGGACTTCAACATGTCAGATCACACAGCCCAAATTTTAAAGATTCCTGTTAAGAAAACTTGTGCAATAAATAGTTGGAATATTACAACGCGTGACTACAGTCACAATAACTTGATTAAATTCAGAACATGAAAGAAACTTTTTCGCGGGTAGGTGTAAAAAAACGACAGACATCTTTGATTTTGAATTTATATTTAATATTGAAATATACAATTATTTGCCGCAAAATTATCAGTTATCGGTGTACTTCCACTACATGGGTACTCACGTTTGTGGCACATTTATGTGACTCAAATATTAAAATTACACCACCTGCCAGCTCATCATCTGCATACTATTAACTTCACTTGCACTTTGACACTTGTGGATCACTATGTCCGAACTTGTTGAGATATTGTCGGCACAATAGAGCCTAGAAGAAAACTTCACTCGGAAGATGGAAGCACTGGAAGCTCAGATTCAGTGCGCTGGACCTGCCAAGGATACATGGCTAGAGTGGCTGAGGAGTTCCGGACTTTCAGGGAGCTTATTTTCAGCATGCTTGGATTGCTCCGGACTCAGATTAGTGAGTGTGCTAAGCAGGTTGACGCATTGGAGAATAGGCACAGGCGGAAAGCACTGATTTTTCAGGGTGTTGCTGAAGCTGATAGTGAAGACAGCACTGCAGTCATCCTGGATATCATTACCAATAAGCTGGCCCTCAAGAGCTTCTCTGCGTCCTCCATGAAGGTCTGTCACAGACTTGGCGCACCCAATAAAGATCATCACAGGCCCATACTAGTGAAGTTTTCCAGCTATGATGATAAATTATTGGTGTGGAAAGCTAAGACAAGCTTGAAAGGAACCTCCATTTCAGTTCCTGACCAGGGTCCGGCAAACAATCTTTGGGAAGGCGCGTCTTCACTTCTGAATGCGGTCTTGTTGGACGCAGGACGGTGTTATTGTTTTGAAGGCCTTTGACGGAAGTAGGCATAAAGTATCTTCAATGGATGAGCTCAGTCCACTGCTTGCGAAGTTTCCAAAGGTACAAGATCCAACGGCAAAAGGCACAGGAGATTGCCTGCAAAACAGAGTGGGTCAATAATGGAATAATGGTATCTTGTTTAAACTTACTATGTAGTTGCATACAATTGGGTATAATGGAATTACTTACCGTTATAATTTCCTTGTTTATGTTCCGAGTAGTTTTTATCAGTTTATTAGTTATATGTATAGTTGCCTCAGAATCCCTTGTAAAAGTTGGCATGCTTTATAGAATATTTTACCCTCAACATGTTTTAGAATAAGACCTTTCAATTTTTATTTCTTTTGTACGTAATGAAAAATGTCAAATATGTCAACAAAGTCCACAGACTATCTAAGATATTAGGGTAGATTCGAAGGTTGGCATATTCATAATTGGATACGCACTCAAAATTTAGAATTACTTAGAATATTTAGAATTATTCTCGCCTTACCGTCATTTTTAATTTATTTAATTTAATTCATTTGTGTACACATAGTTTTTACTTTTTTATCTTTTTATTGTTACTATTTTATTGTGTATGATGGTTCTGTTTAGTTTTAGAAAGTGCTCTTAATCACATAATTCGTTTAACTAATGTTTAATTTGCTCAGAATTTAATGATGTTGTGAGCTGGCGGGTGGTGCAGAGATGCAAACGTCGTACCAGCTATTCGTGTAGTTTATTTTTTGCGATTATATATTATTATATATTTATCTTATTTATTTTAATAGTATTTATGACATCTGATAACGAAACTTTTTATTCTGCTAACGAATTTAGTACCTCTTCCAGCGATGAAAGTTTTATTTCTCTTACTGCACCTAAAACACACCTTAGGTGTTCTTTTACGCCAAAATTTCAGTCAAAATTCTAGCCGGCTATTTAACGTATGCCACCTCAATGCTCAGAGCATTCCCAGTCACTACAACGAACTGTACGACACGTTTGCTGATAGCAACGTTCACGCCGTCCTGATTTCCGAGACTTGGTTCAAACCTAACCTGCTCTCAACCACTTACCCGCTCCCCGGTTTCGTTCTTCTTCGGAATGACCGGATCGGTACGAGAGGGGGTGGTGTAGCGATTTACCTTCGTGGTGATTTCCCTTTTAAAATTCTAGCTTCTTCTTCTTCTTCCAATGCATCCGCAGAGTTTCTTTTCCTCGAGGTTTGTGTCAAAGGAGCTAAAACTGTCCTTGGTGTCGTCTATTGCCCCCCTTCTATTGATTACTTCACTGAATTCGATTCGGTACTTGAATCTTTGGGGTCGGACTATGTACATCACATTGTTATGGGGGATTTTAATACCAACCTCCTTGCCCACAACGCCCCTCGGTCCCGTAAACTCCTGCATCTAATCGAGTCAGCCAGTTTGCATGTATTGCCTCTCCAAGCCACTCACCAAAATATAGTCGGTGATGATACTTGGCTTGACCTGATCCTCACCTCTAATCCTTCCCTAGTTTCCTCACATGGTCAATATGCTGCTCCTGGCTTTTCCCATCACGACCTTATATTCCTATCCTATGTCCTTAAACCCCCTAAACCTAAACCAAAATTCCAGTACAGGCGTGCCTTTGCACGTATGAATAGCGAGAGGCTTCAACAAGATGCATCCAATATTGACTGGTCACCCCTGGAAGCAGCTGCTTCAGTTGACGAAAAAGTTAGTTTGTTCAACAATGTTGTGGTCAAGCTATATGACACATGCTCCTATCAGAAAAATCAAGTTGAAGCGTCCGCCTGCGCCTTGGATGAACATGGGAGTTCGGATGGCAATGCGACGGAGAGACCGCGCGTTTCGGAAATTCAAAAAGGATCGCTCGGAGGACAATTGGACCTGCTTTAACCGCTCAGGCCCGTGGCTCAATAACGTCATCTCTCAATCTCAAAAAAAACATTTTTATTCGATAACTACTTTCAAATCGCGCGCCGCGAGGGCTCCTATTCGGAGCCATTGGGGCTTTATCGGTTAAGACTGCTAGGAATCGGTGTAACCAGATGATACGCAACGCTAAACGCCGACATATCCTAAATAATATCACTTCTTCTTCTCCTGCCGATATTTGGAAGTTCCTTGGAACTTTAGGCATCGGCAAATCGCGGCACTCAGACCTTCCTAACACAATTGGCTTAGACGATCTAAATCACCATTTCTTCACTGTTCCCACGCTAGATAGTCTAACCAAATGTCAAACCCTTGACTACCTTGCTGGTCTGACGCGCCCTAATATTAATCCCTTTGTCTTCACCCCAGTTGACCCGGGAGAGATCAGAAAGATTATCCTTTCTATTAAATCCAAAGCCGTGGGCTGCGATAATATCAGCCGCCATATGATCGTTACGGCTCTTGATCAACTCCTTCCTGCAATCTCCCACATCTTAAACTTCTCCCTGTACACCGGTGTTTTCCCCTTCCTTTGGCGTAAAGCCCTTGTTCGGCCACTGCCTAAGATACCCAACCCCTCTCTTCCTAGTCACTTTTGCCCAATTTCCATCCTGCCCTTTCTGTCTAAAGTGCTGGAGGCCAGTGTTCATAAACAATTCTCCCACTTTGTCCACCACAACTCCCTCATCAGTCCCTTTCAGTCTGGTTTCAGGCCCGGGCATAGTACCGTTTCAGCTCTCCTTAAAGTGACTGACGATATAAGGCGGGGAATGGAAGACACCAAAGTTACAGTCTTAGTGTTAATTGACTTCTCCAATGCTTTTAATGCCGTCAGTCACGAAGTCCTTTTATCCATCCTGTCTTATCATATGGTCTCTCCAGAGGTATTGGAATGGTTTTCCTCTTATCTTCGGGGGCGTCAGCAGTCTGTTCATGCTGGAGACTCTTCGTCGAGTTGGTGTGATCTTGCAGCTGGCGTCCCTCAAGGCGGTATATTATCTCCTCTTTTGTTCTCCATTTTTATTAATCTCATTACCACCGAGCTTCGGGCTGCGTATCATATCTATGCCGACGATTTGCAGCTTTACTGCCATGCAAGTGTTGATAACATTTCTGATGCGATTGAGGAGCTAAACTCATCGATCGATTTGGAGTGGCGGTTAACCCTACCAAGTGTCAGGCTATCTTAATAGGGAGCCCCCACAGCATAAGGAAGCTGAATGGCTTATCTTTGCCACCTGTAATCTTTGACAACTCAGTCATTCAGTTTAGCTCCGATGTTAAAGATCTTGGTTTGCATGTCGACATTTGTCTTGACTGGCAAAAGCAGGTGACGACTGTTAGTAAGAAAGTCACCGGAACGTTGCGGTCGCTCTATCGGTTGAGAAATCTTCTCCCATCACACATAAAGGCAATGCTTGTACAGTCCTTAATCTTTCCCATAATCGACTATGGTGATGTGTGTTACTATGACCTGAATGCAGATCTCCTCAATAAACTTGACCGACTTCTCAATAATTGCATTCGATTCGTTTTCAATCTTCGTAAGTATGATCATGTATCCGCACACCGTGTGCTTCTAAAATGGTTACCCATTCGTCAGCGCAGAGAGGTGAGGGCTCTGTCTATGTTGTTCTCTATTCTCAACGAACCCACTTCTACTGCTTACCTGACTTCCCATATTCAATACTTGTGCTCTGCCCATAGTAAAAATCTTCGTTCCACCAACAATCGTCTTCTTCGATGTCCTTCTCACCGCTCTGGTTTCATTCGCTCTTCTTTCTTTGTCCAGGCTGTCTTTCTTTGGAATGCGCTCCCTCTGAACATCAGAACGTTGACCAGTCGGTTGTTTTTTAAACTGAAGGCACGTGAACATATACGTAAGAAGTTGGCAGAAACGTCCCAGCGCTGATATTTTGCTGGATTCGTTTTCTCCTCTACTGATCGATATTTCCCCACTACCGATCGTTATTTCTCCTGACAAAGTTTATTCTGTTTATATGTATGTATCTACGTATGTATTCTTGTATTGTAAAGTTATTTTCGTGTTATCTATCCCTTGAGTAGCACCTGCCATGTGTCTTCTCTGCATCACCCTAAGGTTGACTGGTAGAAAATGCCTCAGGCATTAAGTCCGCCTTTGTACGGTGTTATTTTTTTTATACTTGTGCATAAAGTTTTAATAAATAATAAATAAATAAACCATGCTTAAATTATTTATCTTTTTGCGATGTTTATCAAGCTGTTGATCCAAATGTGGCATACGATAATTTTATGGAAATATTATAGATGTTTTATAATTTATGTTTCCCCATGGTTAGTAAAACGATTAAGTCAAAAGAAATCCGAATTGGTTGACACCCGGTATCAGGGTGTTTGGTAGATGGGTGCAAAGCCTGAAGGGGGTGATATCTTAGACCATTTAGAACGTATTAAGCTAAACTTGTCTTAGACGAAGTCTGTTCCTTGTATTTTTTTTTTAAACTAAGGTTTTTAACAATAAAACCCATTTTTTTTCAATTAATTCTTAATAGTGTCCAGTAAAAGCTGTTATGTTATTATTTTTTTTATGTAATGTGTGATTACTCAAACAAAATAAATCCCAAGCATCTGTATCATCAGAGAAACATTCTACGCCATATTAAAGTTTAAGAAACTTAAAAATCAAGAAAATGTTTTGTTTACAGCATAATAAAAAAATTTGCCTCAGTCGTTCTAACCTTTTTAAAAACATGCTTGGTTATTGCCCTTTCTTTTGAGGTACTACTTACGCAGATATGTCATTAGCTCTTGGAATTAGGATCTGTACAAAGCAAATTGAGTATGAAAATTGTTATTTCGAGGTACTACATACACCAAAGTTATTAGGTACCTATACATATAAAAGAGGGAAAAGGTTTTTTTTTAATTCTTCGTCATAAATCGAAAACTATACATCATAAAAATAATTAAAAATCTGTTTAAGCTTGAGCTAATGAAGCCCTTTCATATGATACCCCACATGGCACGGTTAACTCTCGTCAAAATTTGGAGCCGTATATTTTTAATTAAATCACAAAAACACGGTCTTTGTGATTTAATTAAAAATACACGGTCTTTGTGATTTAATTAAAAATACACGGCTTTCAGAATTTCTATTCTTTACAAATGAGTAAAAGTTTGTTAATTGTTAAAACCGTTGTTTAACCTCGATGATTGATTACATACTTTAAATAAAGACTATATTTTTTTTATGATTTCATTATAAATGTATGGTTTTCAATTTTTCCCTGTACTTGTAGTATAAGAAATTACTTGCCAAATTTCATAATTCTAGGTCAACAGAAAGTACCCTATAAATTTTGATTCCCTTGAGAGTGTCGAAATATACGTTTATTGCGGCATAAACGGCTGTATATTTTTTTAACGTTAAGCTTCAAGAGACTGAAGACTTGAGTATATGTTTTTAATTTCAACTTGATACTTCCACGCGTTCCCGAGATAAAGGTTCTTGACAGACAGACGGACAACAAAGTCATCCTATAAGGGTTCCGTTTTTTCCTTTTGAGGTACGGAACCCTAAAAATGACAAATGTTTCGGTACCTCTCTAGCCAATTAAGTTAAACTGGAAAAAAAATGGTTAGACAATTCGAAATATGGCAGTGATTGCGACTGGAATTTACTACATTTAAAGTTCGCATTCAAAAAGAAAATGTGTTACGCAATTAGCCTTCAGGGTTTGTTTAACCGCTCAGGCCCGTGGCTCAATAACGTCATCTCTCAATCTCAAAAAAAACATTTTTATTCGATAACTACTTTCAAATCGCGCGCCGCGAGGGCTCCTATTCGGAGCCATTGGGGCTTTATCGGTTAAACTTTGAATCTGATCAAAGTTTGGAACACCGTATGTCGATGTTTGTACAATTTTGTACTTCTTGTCTCTAGTCATAAAACGTATTATTCAATGTCACCAAATCGTCCTTTTACCACCAAATATTCTTTCTAACATTGTACTTACCAGATTTTATAATTACAGCGGCGACCGTTGCGAAGAAACCAAAACTAGACAGACGAAGAACAAACCTAGAAGACGCAATGACAGGCGAGCAAACGAAAAAAGAAAAATCAGACTCGAGAGTTATCCGGAAGACTCAAAAATGTACGTCCCAACCTGGCACTTATTTCAAAGAACCTCACAAATGTGATCAGCGTAGCGAGCGTTTTCATGGAGTAAAACAAATGACACAACATACTCGTTCACAAATTGGTGAAAAACCTTACAAGTGTGATGTATGTCAGCGTTGTTTTAATTTAAAGTGTGCTTTAACATCACATATCCGAATACACACTGGTGAAAAACCATATAAGTGTGATGTATGTCAGTGTAGTTTTAGTCAAAAGTTTGCTTTAAATTCACATATCCGAATACACACTGGTGAAAAACCATATAAGTGTGATGTATGCCAGCGTTGTTTCAGGCATAAGGGTTCTTTATCTGGTCATATTCGTATACACACTGGTGAAAAACCATATAAGTGTGATGTATGTCAGTGTACTTTTAGTCAAAAGTGTGCTTTAACATCACATATCCGAATACACACTGGTAAAAAACCATATAAGTGTGATGTCTGTCAACGTAGTTTCAGGGAAAAGTTTTATTTATCTAAACATATTCGTATACACACTGGTGAAAAACCTTACAAGTGTGATGTATGTCAGCGTTGTTTTAATGAAAAGGGGGATTTAACAAGACATATTCGTATACACACTGGTGAAAAACCTTACAAGTGTGATGTATGTCAGCGTTGTTTTAATGAAAAGGGGGATTTAACAAGACATATTCGTATACACACTGGTGAAAAACCTTACAAGTGTGATGTATGTCAGCGTTGTTTTAGTCAAAAGTGTGAATTAACAAAACATATTCGTATTCACACTGGTGAAAAACCTTATAAGTGTGATGTATGTCAGTGTAGTTTTAGTCAAAAGTGTGCTTTAACATCACATATCCGAATACACACTGGTAAAAAACCATATAAGTGTGATGTATGTCAGTGTAGTTTTAGTCAAAAGTTTGCTTTAAATTCACATATCCGAATACACACTGGTGAAAAACCATATAAGTGTGATGTATGCCAGCGTTGTTTCAGGCATAAGGGTTCTTTATCTGGTCATATTCGTATACACACTGGTGAAAAACCATATAAGTGTGATGTATGTCAGTGTACTTTTAGTCAAAAGTGTGCTTTATCATCACATATCCGAATACACACTGGTAAAAAACCATATAAGTGTGATGTCTGTCAACGTAGTTTCAGGGAAAAGTTTTATTTATCTAAACATATTCGTATACACACTGGTGAAAAACCTTACAAGTGTGATGTATGTCAGCGTTGTTTTAATGAAAAGGGGGATTTAACAAGACATATTCGTATACACACTGGTGAAAAACCTTACAAGTGTGATGTATGTCAGCGTTGTTTTAATGAAAAGGGGGATTTAACAAGACATATTCGTATACACACTGGTGAAAAACCTTACAAGTGTGATGTATGTCAGCGTTGTTTTAGTGAAAAGAGGGATTTAACAAGACATGTTCGTATACACACTGGTGAAAAACCTTACAAGTGTGATGTATGTCAGCGTTGTTTTAATGAAAAGGGGGATTTAACAAGACATATTCGTATACACACTGGTGAAAAACCTTATAAGTGTGATGTATGTCAGTGTAGTTTTAATAGAAAAGGTCATTTAACAACACATGCTCGTATACACAGTGGTGAAAAACCATATAAGTGTGATGTATGTCAGCGTTGTTTTATTGAAAAAGGGGATTTAACAAGACATATTCGTATACACACTGGTGAAAAACATTCTTAGTGTGATGTATTAACACAATGGTGGTTTGGAATCAACTAACTTTTATTGCACAGATAACTAATATTATTCTTACCACAGATTATTTACGTTACTTATAATATCTTATTAACATCCTGACCTAACAAAATAATCTAATATTACAATTTAAACTTCAGACAAGCCTAGCAATTTTAAAAACTTATAATGTTTCTTGGCACTCAAACTTTTTGTGAATATGTCTGCTGGCATTTCCAAGGTTGGCTCATATTTTATTTCTAATTTCTTTACTAAAACACATTCACTAACAGTGATGTCTTATGTCAATATGTTTGGTGCGCTTATTGTAAAACAATGGATTAATTGCTAATTTAATTGAACTTTGGTTATCGCATCCTTGATCTTTTTGTGATCAATTCTACGTACCGCGCATTCAACCCATAATAGTTGTACCTAAAACAGGTGACGCCACTGGTACCATAACAAACATTTTAAACAATTCCTACGAACATGAATAATAATTGTTCCTGTTTTCATTGAAATGGAGTTGTTGGACCGCTGGCATTGTTTTTAAAGTGTCATATATGTGACGATATATATACCACTGTGAGTGCCTTAACGTCACACAACAACAATTATCAAGCTTTACCCACGAACAAAAAGCCCAGTGGAAGTGTCTTCCCTGTAGTAACATCACGCAGCGGGTCGCCCCACCTCGGCCTCGCTAAACCGCTCTGTTTACATCCGCGCGAACTGCGAAGATGCGATGAAAATGTCCTGCGATATTTGGAACAACAATCCGCATCACCGAACTCGTCAACGAGTTCCACATCAACGATTGTCACGGGTGCTATGTCCAACTCCACCGCCATTGACAGCCTTAACATAATATCACAGCAAGTAAACAATACACTCAAAGGATGGCGCACTGACATGGACCACGTCATGGCCAAGTTTACGGATGATATTAAAGGCACGCTGCGCAGCTGGCGTGAGGAAATGGAGATAAGCATGTCTAAATTCCCCCTTCCCCCGGACCGCCGCAAGGTGTAGACGTGTACTCAGTGCCATAGACCATTTAAATAAAAAGATATAAATAATTTAAGTAAATTTAATTCTATAATAAAAATAGGAGTGCATAAAATAAGAAGAGCTACTCAAATAAACTCAGTGTATCGCGGTAAACGTAGCTTATCATAATACCCTGGTACCTGACCTGTGCGCATTGGCCAAGGTTATTGAACCCCGCCTGCGTATTCGCAACATACCTGCCCTCGGCTACGCCCTGGACACGCCCTATTCGATGACTAGTACAGTGACGCCTTGGGTACTGGACATTGGATAATTTGCACCTCCTCACAACTTCTGCTGCCCTGGTACTTCGTATGCTGTTTGGCTGACAGGAAACCTGATAATTGCCGTCCCGCTTACACAGCGACAGCGCGTCGTGACTCACCTCCTACCGTACTGCATCTCTTCGAGAGAACTACGCGCGCCCGCCGGCCACCGTTGCAAAGTATTACAAAGTTTACGTAAGTAAACATTTTATATTGAACAACATGAGGCGTACACCACCCCAATCGCCAGCCACGTCCATGGGCCATGGACGTGGCTGGCGATTGGGGATCCATGTCCATGGACCATGTCTAGCGACTCTGAGACTCGAAATGTGGGTAACCCAACTATTTCACTAACCGGATCTGCTCCAAACCTAAACAGCATAGATGTAAATGTTACGTCACGCAGTAAACGTAAACGTGAAGATGAAATGGTCGCTTTTATGCAAGAGATACGGGACTTATTAAAAATCATTACCCTTCGTTACTCAACAATACGATGACATAATATTAAAAATAGATGACCTCGATAGAGAGCGAAAAATTGATCATACCTACATAAATCAGCTCGAAGATAAAGTTGAGAATCTGGAGCGTATATTATGTCTCACAAAATTAGAGATAAGAAATATCCCAAAGAAGGAAGGAGAAAATAAAGTGGATCTGCATCATTTAGTATCAGAAACAGCTAAAGTTTTGGACATCCCTCTCGAACAACACGATATTAAGGATATCTTTCACATAAATAAAAAAGGTGGAGGTCCATCTATTATAGTCGACTTTGTTTCCGTAACTACAAAGGAAAATATTCTGCAGAAAGTGCGTAACTTCAATCGCAATAACGCCCACGCTAAGTTAAACACATCCCATATAAAAATATCAGGTGAAATAAAACCGATTTATCTATCAGAGAGCTTGACTATGAAGGCACAACGTTTGTTCTATCTTGCGAGGAAATTTGCGAGCGAGAATGGCTTTAAGTTCTGCTGGACCTCATTTGGAAAAGTTTTTCTTCGACCAAAGGAAGGAGATCAATACATACATGTAAAAAACGAAGCTGATCTAAAACCCAAATTACCACAATGACTGGATAGAGTGGTTGCAAGTCCCACTCGCTTACTGCTAGTTGTTTTATTGTTATTATTTTATTATATGCAATTGCTCTCTTATTGTAAAACAGTTAAACAAAAACCAATCAAACTCATTTTATCAAAACCAGCTAACACAAGAACACAACTACTCGCTATACATCTAACAAACATTGACATCACTTACATAAATATAAATTGTTATCGTGTGGGTATACCTGACATCAATAATTCAGTTCATAATTTCACCACGTATATAATAGTAATACGCACCATAATATGCAACGAAAAAGGTATACGGTTATTCAATGGCTAATACGAACACTGACATCTCAACACAGATAGATAACTTTACAGTGACATCTTCTCATCACTGCGATACAGCCGCCTGTAATGAAATCATAAAAACCTCTAAGCCATCGCTAAAAATTATAACTCAAAACATCAGAAGTATCTATAAAATCTTAGATGGTTTCCAGGCTCAATTGGCCAGGCTATCGTGTGAAATAGACATCATCATCTTGACAGAATGTTGGCTAAATGATGACAAACCGATACCGACTATGGACAATTACGTGACCTACTCTAGCAAAAAATATCTAAATCAAAACGACGGCATAACAATATTTGTAAAAAGCAATCTCCAATGTACGGTTGAAGAACCGGACCAAATAGGTGCAAATTTTCTTCTGATAAAAATTGATTCCGATACTTGTATTCTAGCTTCCTATAGATCCCCATCAATATATTGTACTGATAGCTTCCTTAACTCCTTGGAAAACATTTTAAGTAAATTAAAAGCGAAGAACATTATTCTGATCGGTGATATCAATATAGACTTAAACCTAATAATACAGATAGAAATAGTTCATCCTATCTAAATCTAACTGCAGAAATGGGCCTTTTACCGGGACATACTCATCCTACAAGACTGCACAACTGCCTCGATCACGTAATGATTGGTACCACTACTTGCGCAACAGTCTTGGTTATAGATTCCACCGTTAGCGACCACGCCTCCGTAATGCTATGTCTAAGTAACACCCTCAAAATATAAGAATCAGTTAAAAAGATACGTTACAAAAGTAAACTATGAGGCTGCTGTTGAACAATTAAAAACTACAGATTTTAATTTTATTTCACAAAATTGTGATGCAAATGAAGCCGCTACACGGTTTGTCGAATGTCTTATGTCCACAGTATCCCAACACTCAAAAGTAACGAAAGTCCCCAACCGTAAAGTAGTCCTTAAGCCTTGGATCACACCGGGCCTCTTACGGTGTATTCGACACAGGGATAACCTTCACCGGAAATTCCTCACTTGCCCCATACAAAATTGAAACACCCCCTGCGCGAGATTCTATGGTCCTACTTTCTCCGGACGAGGCTGAGGTAGAGTCAGTCATTAATAATGTAAAACATGATTGTGCCACAGGATGGGACTCTATTCCGGCTAAACTCCTCAAACTGGGCAAAGAAGTACTAGTCCCACCTTTAACAAAGCTTATTAAAGCCTGTTTTGAGCAAGGAGTTTTTCCCCGTATCTTTAAAAAAATCTTTAATCACACCTGTTCACAAGGGTGGAATCCAAGATGATGTTAAAAATTATAGACCTATTTCAGTTTTGTCAGCACTGTCGAAAGTATTGGAAAAATTGTTGAACCGTAGACTCATAAAATATCTAGAGCACTACAAAATAATAGCGGACACTCAATTTGGTTTTAGGTCCAGGAAGAGCACCTCAGACGCAGTTAATCAACTCGTTGATTATGTGACCGAAAAAGTTGACAAAAACAAAAATGTCTGGGTGTTTTTTGGACCTAGCCAAGGCGTTTGACACTGTCTGTATTCCAACCCTTGTGACCAAGTTAGAACATGCTGGAATCCGGGGAAGGGCTTTAAGCATATTTACAGACTTTCTCAATGAACGTTCACAAAAAGTGAAGGTTGGTGAGGTCATTAGCAATGAAGCCCGAGTTGATTATGGTGTGCCCCAGGGTAGCTGCCTATCCCCGAGTCTTTTCCTGCTCTATGTGAATGACCTATGCCAGCAGTCTCTTAGTAACGGTAAAGTATTTAGCTATGCAGACGACACCGTACTAATATTTCATGGAGAGAGTTGGGATGCGGTACGGCAATCTGCAGAGACAGGTTTACGTAAAATAATCCACTGGCTGGAAGTTAACTTACTAACCCTTAATGTTTGAAAACCTCATTTCTGCAATTTACTTTCGCCAAAATTAAACCTACAGTAATAAGCCTTAGAGCACACTCCTGTGACCCCAACAACAGTCTTCCATGCTCATGTCTTCCAATTACTCAACAAACGACAATGAAGTACTTGGGCGTGATTCTGGATGAGGGACTTAACTGGCGTCCCCACATTGAACAGACTGTATCCCGTGTTAGAAAACTTATATGGGAGAGACTGCGGCAAGTGGCTGACTTTAAAATTCCCATTATTATCTCATGGGCAACCGTCTGCAGCAACTTCCTCAGCTAATTATATAATTTCGAACTTACACTTTGATGAACATAAGCTCCTAAAAGAACTTAAGTCTCTGGATCCTTCCAAAAATCCAGGGCCTGACGGCATACCTGCACATTTTTTACGGTACACTGCTGCTCACATCTGCAAACCGTTACGTATAATTTATAATAAGTGCGTTACTGAGGGAGTATTTCCAAAAGAGTGGATACGTGCAAACATAACACCTGTACATAAAGGTGGCACAAGGGGTAATGTGGAGAACTTTCGTCCAATCTCTATTCTCTCCACCTTGTCAAAGGTGAAACCACAAACCTTCTGTCCTTTGCCAAATTTTTGTTCGATAGCCTCGATAACGGCCTGCAAGTAGACGCAGTTTACACAGATTTTTGCAAGGCCTTTGACAAGGTGGACCATGAACTATTGCTGGATAAAATCTTCAACGGAATTCGAGGTAACTTGCTGCGGTGGTTTGCATCATATATTTCAAACCGCTCTCAAAGGTTGGTAATCAACGGATTCATATCATACTGTCGAAATTACATCCGGTGTTCCACAAGGCTCTATCCTTGGGCCGTCATTATTTAACATATTTGTTAATGACATAGGTTATTGTTTTGCAACACAAAGTTCCTATTGTATGCAGATGATCTAAAGGTCTACAAGTCCATCCAAACCCTTAACGATTGCATTCTATTACAGCAAGACTTGGATAGACTAACAGATTACTGTCATAGGAACAAATGCAATTACCTTACTTTCACCAAAAACAAGCACATTATTAACTTCGCGTACACCCTTTGTCACGTGCCTCTCACTAAAACAAACTCAAGTCGCGATTTCGGCGTCATACTCGATTCCAAACTATGCCTAGATCTACATGTTAACAGAATTGTAAGTAAAGCTTACCAATTGTATGGCTTTATTATGCGATCTAACCTTGACTTCAAGAGAACGTCGTCATATCTATGTATGTTTGTATAAATCCCTAGTTCGCTCACAATTGGAGTATGCAGTGTCAGTATGGAACCCCTTCTACAAAAAATATGCTGAAATGGTTGAAAATGTTCAGTACAAATTTTTACGTGCCATGCATTATAGACCTAACTTACTCCCAGTTACTCAGCAAGTACAAGCTCCTGCCCCTTAGCTCTCGAAGAAAATACCTGGAAGCCATTATTTTATATAAAATTGTTAGAAATAAATTTAATTGTATAAATCTACATAACTTGATTTGTTATGCTGTACTTAGAACCTTTTACAGGCGACAGGTACTCTTTTTGCAGTGAACTCTTGCCGAACCAACTATGGCCAGCGCTCACCAGTCCGCCGTATGGTTGACTCATATAATAGCACTTTTGAAAATATTGACATCTTCAATTGTCCAATGAGTAGATTCAAAAGCCTCACCTACTCCTCTTTATTAAATAAAACCAATGTGTGTACCCTTTCTGCAACTCATCAGACTTCTTAATTTTATATTATGTAATCTTTATCTATGTTTAAAACTTTATTCGTACTAATTATACAACTATTTACTGCTCGTACTGCTACTAAAACTCCTAGCGATTACACTTTTTTTTTACCTATGGACAGCGTTGTGGGTTATATTATTACTAAAATTGTTTATGTTAAATTAGTTGTAAGTTCTTATAAAGTAACTGTTTGCTTCTTACTGTTCCTTTCAATAAAAAAATAATAAAAAAATTACTATACAATTACAGTGGCACATTTTCTTTTAACACAATCAATTCACCTAATATATTCCTTAGATATATTGCCTCTTTACAGGATTCAGATAGGGCCATATACTCAGCTTCTGTATTGGAGAGTGCTACAGTTTTTCTTTTTTAGATTCCTAAGAAACAAGTGATCCCGATATTCTGAAACAAAACCCAGTATATGATCGTCTATCTAGTGCCAGCTGCCTGCACTAGATAGACGATCATATACTGGGGTTTTTTTTCATAATCATTACGGTTTTGTTGATGCAGTCAGCATCAACGAAACCGTACAGATTACATCCAGTCTTCCTATATACTAAACCATAACTTTAGTATATTCACGGAGACGAGTTAGTATAGCGCTTTCTCTATCGCACATTATCATAAAAAAAAAGAACAAAAAGAAACTTTTTTAGGGTCAGTGGGCGTTAACAATACCTTAGAAATGTAAATGTGCGTTCACACTGCGCTTCTTAAAAGGTCGCTTAGTTTATTCCTGCGGCTTCGTCTGTCGTATAAATTGTGAGACATTTATTTGATATAATTTTTTTATAGGTATCTGATGGATATGAAGGAAAGAAATAAAATGGAGAGTTAATGATTAAATTTTCTTTATTATATTATAATATCTACCTATACAAGTTTATAACATATCATCATCATCATCATCACTCTCCGTACTATCACTACTGTCGTCGTTTCCTACATTTATTATGAATCTGTCCATGATCTGTCCATGGCATCCATTTTGGGCTCAACTATATCTCTGACATATTTTATACATTTTTTCCATTTCTCTGCGTCAATATTTTGAATTGATTCGTTTTAATAATATATTTATTTACATAACCAAATTACAAGATGATTATTAACATTAACTAAATTAAATTAAAACTAAGTTAAGCTTAAAAAAGGCCCTCGGGGCATTGTATTACCGAGGATGCTGGCGGCATTTCCTCGCTGAATTGCAATGCTGATGCGTTGCGCGATAAAGCCGCCAGCTTTTCGGTCACCAGTTAACTAGACATTTCGCGATTTCCGTATGCGCACTGGGACCCCACGGACCGAGGGTCTCGACACCAAAGGGCACAAAGTTGTACTCTCTTCCAAGGCTTCCATATTTAATAACTTTCAGATTTTCGGCATTTTCTGCCGCTGCACCCGCTTTAGAAGTAGTCCGTTGGAGGTGCCAGTGTGTCTACACAGGTAGCGTCCCACACAAGCATCCGTCCCAAACTCCACAGGACCAAATACACACCATCAGGTCTTTTGCCATCATCTCTGACAATACCAGTCGGCTCAAGAAGAGCAGGCACATTGATGCTGGCAAGAGTCCGGCGGATTATGTCATTAAGTGTCGCATGTCTTGAAAAGCGGCCTGCACTTTTTTGACAACAAAGTCCGTGGTGACCCAGTCGGTCCACGTCCGTGCCACAAGGGCATGTGTGTGGAGTGCATACCGTGACCCCAAGCCGCAGACTAGTCGCTAGACGAAGCGAGGTCGGATCCAGGAAGGTACCGGTATATGGAGAAGGATGGGCATGTAGCCAATAACCGGCCTCTGGTTCCGACCGCCAAAAGTCTTGCGCGATCTGGACCTGAACTGCGGCTCAGAATCGATTTGTATGTTAAATCGCAATAAATATCGTCCCAGCTCCTTTGAGATTTTGTCTCCGTCAGAATGGACGGTCACTAGGCGTATTTAACGTTGAATTTATGATCAAAAATTGCTTCCCTATTGCTTCTATTTGCTTCCTATTCTCAAACAATTGCTTCCATCGTATACTAGAATAAAAAACATTTTAAGGGTGACCGTCCAATCTGATGTCAGAACTGACGGTCACCGAGTCGTAGTGTCCCTGATAAATAGAATTATTGAAATTCACGGTGGCCATTAATTACTTCCCATTTGCTTCTCGCAATGTTTAACAATGATAATACTGTAATTATCACGGCAATAAAGATATCGGCAAGTGTTTTTTATCAATATTTTTGCGCCTGACAAAAATATAAAGCAAAACTCTTATTTAACATTGCAGTTATGCTTGAGTAGGCAATAAATCTATCGTATTGTACCGGTGGCCTACAGCTCAGTATTGTTATCAAAAAGAAGTGCCTATCGTATTTAGTGTCAAAAATTCATACAAATGTAATAAAACACCTTTATAGATAATATTTCAATTCTTAACTTCCTAAACATTGCGAGAAGCAAATGGGAAGTAATTAATGGCCACCGTGAATTTCAATAATTCTATTTATCAGGGACACTACGACTCGGTGACCGTCAGTTCTGACATCAGAATGGACGGTCACCCTTAAAATGTTTTTTCTTCTAGAAACGGATGGAAGCAATTGTTTGAGAATAGGAAGCAAAAAGAAGCAATAGAGAAGCAATTTTTGGGCATAAATTCAACGTTAAATACGCTTAGTGACCGTCCATTTTGACGGAGACGATATTTTAGGTTGTCTGGAAAGTCTTTACCCGGGCAAGCAATTTGAAAAGCATTCTTGGCATCCTCCAAGCCCGCAGTCTCATTGTTTGTGGGCAAAGCCCTTAGGACATTACCTATGAGACGTGACGTGCTGTGGGTGGACAACAAAAAGGCTGGGGAAACAACACTCGAAATTTTGCGGATTCCTAAACCGCCAAACCGAATAGGGAGGGATGTTTGTAACCAAGATGGTTCATTGAGCTGAATATTTAAAATCATTTCTAAACTAGTTTTGACTAAATCGTCTATTGGTGAAAGCAAATTTGGATGTTTCCAAAAAGGGCTACAGCGAAGCACATAAGTAAATTTAGGGACAAAAAGGCAAAACTTTAGAATTATAAGAGCATAATGAGGACTGATTTCGAGTAAACAATTTGCGTGACTTTGGAATTTAGAAATAGTGTTAGTAATATAATCAGGAAAAGATTCTTCAAAGATGGGAGAACCCAGGAGGCAAAGTGACTTTCTGTCTACTATTTTGATATTGGGTGCCAGAAAATTTAATTTGGATTTTAAATTATCCAAACCGTAAGAAGTTTTTTGAATAAAGAGTTCACATTTGCTAAAATTTAATTCTAAACCAATATTTTCGAAATTTGTTTTAATATCTGATAAGTCAGATAACACAGTGTCCACATCGCCTCCCAGGGTTCCGTCATCCAAATACGAAACGTTAAATTTCGATTTTAAATTTTGAATAATCGGATTTATAGCCAAGCTAAAAATTGCTGGCCCGAGGGGATCGCCCTGCTGACAGCCGACCTCCGAAGAAAGTTCATGGGAACGGTAAATTAATTTTGAAGGTTCTGCGTAGCAGGTAAGCAAGTATTGATACAGTTCCGGAATTTTGTTCTTAACTTCTGTCAGCATGGCCTGTTTACTGAATTGAAAGCATTTTTGACGTCAATTTTGACTACAATTTCGCAATCATCATACGAAAGGTAGGTTCTTAAGGCATGGACGGCTGCCTCACACCCACCTTTCGTGCCAAATCCTAATTGTATAGGTTCGAAAACAGACTGTAATTTAGATTTGATATGTCTCACCGCAATTTTGGATGCCAAACGTCTTAAAGTTGACCCCACAGCAACGGGTCTCACCCCTCCGTCCTTTTTAGTTAGGGCGATTAAATTAGCACCAAATAAAAGTGAGGCAATATCAGCATTGATTTTGCCTGAAAACATAAAATGTATTAATTTTGTAATAGAGCAAATAAGCTGCTCACCTGCATCACCCACAGAATAAGAAGTTAAATGTAAGTCTGGGAATGCATGTAAATACATGCATTCCCAGACACTGTTTGATCTGACCAAAGTCTTTTATTCTAAATTTTGCTACTAACTCATTTGTCAATTCTTCATAAGTAGGTATTCTGTCAATTATAGAATACAAAAAAAAAAGTCTACAAATAATGCTAAATAAATCTTTACATTATGATCATTCTTTATAAAGAGACATGGGTCATAGTCTGACTTTTTACCAGACTGCCCCAGAAGGAAGGTAATGATTTTCGAGAGTATGTATGTATGTATGTATGTCTATTTCTTTGGCACGCTCTGTAGCCTATACGGCTTGATGGATTTTAACTTAAGCGTTAGATTCGTCTTAATTGTGGGAGTGACATAGGCTATATAATATTTATATATAGCATCTGAAAATACAAAAAAGAGAGGGAAAGGTTTTTTAAATTAAATTGCAACAATATTGATATCAAATAATAGCTAGTAATGAGTCAATTTCATGTATATACAATGTGTTTGTGCTCGGTGTGGTGAAAATTAAGGGTTTGGTACAGACCATCAAATTGAACAAATTTCTCCCGGGGACCAACATCTTAATCCTGAACGAAAATTCTGTCATCCCATACAAAACTTCAAATCCTGATATTTTTTTCGCGATTAAGACGTTGGTCCCCGGGAGAAAGTTATTCAGTTTGATGGTATGTACCACACCCTTAATTTTCGCTACACCGTATAGAGACACAGTGTATATATAAAAGCTTGAAATAAAACAAATTATTTAAAAAACAAAACACCCGACTGCTAAAACACATAACTGAAAAGAGAAAAACAAGCTTTATAATCTATAGAATTTTGGTATCGCAGGCGGGGACAAACAAGTTACACCATATTTCAGGCTATTGGTTTGTTCCCGGCCTGCGAAACCAAAATCCTATAGATTAGAAAAGCTTGTTTTTCTCTTTTCAGTTATGCGTTTTAGCAGTCAGGTTTTTGTTTTTTAAATAATTTTTAAATTATAACTTTAAAAAACAATCTTCTACACTAGTGTACCAGGCTCTAGCTGACTGCTTGAGGCCATAGACAGCTTTCTTTAATTTTAGAACTTTGTTGATACAATTTTCAAAATCTAATCATTCTGGTATTTCCATATATATATACTGTTTCATGAAGAAATCCATTAAAGAATGCAGTGGGTGGTCAAGGTGGTTCATTTTCAGACCTAGTTCAACACTTAAAGCTAACAATAATCTAAAAGTAAAATATCTCAAAGCTGGTGAAAAGATCTCATTAAAGTCTATGCCTTTTTTCTGGGTAAAGCCTTTTGCGACAAGTCTGACCCTAAAACGCACTTCACCTTCACTGTTAAATTTCTTTTTAAACACCCACATAATTTTCATAACCATACCTTCTTTTGGCCTATCCACTAGATCCTATGAATCACTATCATGAACAGATTTCAATTCCTCTTTCATTGCAATCTGCCATTGATCCTTTTCAGATCCACTTATTGCATCACTAAGAAAAATTAGTTCATCTGACATTTCCACACACGTTTTCATGGTAAAAATCTGCGTCTAACACGGTTTTCTGGTAGACTGATATCACACTGCCTAGAGATGGAGATTTAAGAATCTCATCTCTAGGCAGACAAAGTGTGTCGTGCGGTCCATGGCCCTCTACGGAGCTCCTGTATGGGCGCGCTCTCTGGCGCTGCGGCCAGCCCGCCGGTTGAGCGCGGCCCAAAGGGTCATGGCCATCCGGATGGTCCGAGGATACCGCACGGTCTCCTGTGAGGCAGCGAGACATATTTAACAAGAGAGAGTATTGCTAGGCAACACAACCATAGAGTACTCATAAAGAGTATGCATTCCTTAACATCCACCCCTGTTGATGATAATGCCAGCCATCTTCTTTAGCATTTCAAGTCTGAGCCCATATAACGGTTTTGTTAACATGTCAGCTATCTGTCTGGTTGCTGGTACATGGCTGATTGCCATGTTTCCATCTTGTAAGCATTCTCTGACGAAGAAACATCTTATCCTGATGTGTTTAGTCTTCTGGTGAAATTCTGTAGGCTTTTTCGCCAGCTTTATTGCACTTTCATTGTCAACACCTAAGGTCGCCGGGCAGTTAGCACCAGTAAGATCTTTTAATATCTTCTGTACCCATATAATCTCTCTGGCGGTTTCGCTGACTGCTACAATTTCCGCCTCTGTCGAGGATATTGCAACGGTGCTCTGCCGTTTGCTATACCAGGAAACAGCACCTCCAGCGTAAATACAGAGAATGCCTGATGTAGATCGTGCAGTTTCCATATCACCACCATGATCTGCATCGCTATAACATTCCCTGTCCACTATGATCATTATCTGTCCTGTAACATATACCTTCATCCATAGTTCCTTTTAGGTATCGCATAATTCTTTTCATGTTCAGAATGTTCTCTTTTGTCGGTTTATCCATATTTCGCGACGCAACGCTTACTGCATAGGCAATATCAGGCCTTGTGCTTGTCATCAAATCGGACCAGGCACCAACAGCTTCACGGTAGGGAAATGTCCTCGTAGTAGATTTCTCAACCTGATCATTGTTTGCCTTTAAAATTGGTGTTGTCACTGGCTTGCATTCGTCCATGCCAAATCTCTCCAACAAGCGAGTGACGTATGCTTTCTGATGCAGAAAAATGGAACCGTCAGAGTACCTTTTTATCTTTATTCCTAGAAAGTAGCTTGCTAAAATGTGCTTTCAATTCATTCAGGAAACAGTTAACCATTTTCTCGCTGGTATAATAATGCCAGTAGACCGTCGTCAACATACAGGGCCAGAATAATTTTCTGTTTCCTTGTCGTCTTATAAACAAACAGGAGTCAGAATTACTCCTAATCCTGCCTTTATGATATAGTCTGTGATGCATCTGTTCCAGCAGAGTGGGGCTTGCTTTAGTCCATACAAGCTCTTTTTTAATTTAAAGACATACCTCTCGTCAGCATAACCTTCAGGCGGTTTCATGTAAATCTCCTCGTCTAACGTGCCATAAAGGAAGGCTGTAGACACGTCGAATTGTGATAGCTTGAGTTTCTCCCTTGCAGCTACGCTCAAGACGGCTCTTATCGTGCTGCTCCTAGCAACTGGACTAAACTCTGGTTTCGTGGAAATCAATATCTTTCTTCTGCTAATATCCCTTTATCACTAGCCGAGCCTTGTATTTATCAATAGATCCATCAGGATTGGTCTTTATTTTGAAAATCCACTTGCATGGGATGGCTTTTCGACCTTTTGGTAGTTTGACTAGTTCCCATGTTTCGTTCTCTCTTAACGAGTTTATTTCGCTCTCGATAGCATTTGTCCTTTGTCTTTACATGATATTGCCTGCTTATAGGTTAAGGGCTCGTATACATTTTTGGCTTCCAGAGCCATAATATGATCATTAAACCTTACAGGAGGCTTTAGGTTTGCTCTATTTCTGAGAACCATGCGGTTTTCATCAGAATTGTGGTTTTCGTTTTCTTCAGCTAGGTTTTCGTTTTCTTCTTCAGAAGCTAAGGACTCGAAATCTGATTCATTGATATCATCTACCATTTCTTCATTGGTTTCGATATGTGCCCTTGATGAAGAAGGTCTTGAAATGATTTCGATTTCATCCTCTGAAGCATGTGGTTCTCCAATCTCTCTATTAATATTAATTTCATGTTCACTCTCGAGACTTGGGAAATTATGATTGAAGTTCCTCTGAAGAACAGGAGTCGGCTTTGTCGGTTTAGGTACATCCTCTTTTGATTTTCCCAGTAAAGGTACCTCTTCGAAGGTGACACCTCTGGATCTAATCAATTTGAATGCTTCTTTGTCCCAGATCCTATAGCCTTCATCTCGTTCATAACCAATAAGTATCCCTTTTTGTGCCTTTTTGTGCAGCTTCTTGCGGTTAGCTTTAGGAACATGGGCATAGCAGGTGCAACCTAGTATTCTAAGATGTTTTATCGCTGGCTTCTGTCCGTACCACAGCTCATGTGGAGACTTGTTTGGCACGTTTGTTGGCCCTGTGCGATTCAACACGTAGACTGTCGCATTTACTATCTCTGCCCACAAGTCATCAGGTATTTTTTAATGTGCATGCATGATGGCGCGTGCGGCTTCCACTACCGTCCGATTTTCACGCTCTACGCAGCCTGCTTGCTCTGGGGTGTGGGGCATTGTGAATCTTTGCTTAATTCCGTTTTCAGTTAGGATATTTTTGAATTCTGCGCTAACAAATTCTCCTCCGTTGTCACTTAACATTTCTTTAATGACATGTCCTGCGGCTTTAGCTTAGCATTTAAGAAGATCTTAAGCTTTGAATCTGCTTCAGACTTTTGTCGTAGAAAGTAGATGTGACGATATCGTGTGAAGTCGTCCTTGAACAGAATGTAATATCGAAATTTTGAAATCGAATATGGAAATGGTCCGCATAAATCTGTATGGATTAGTTCTCCAGATTGAGTGGCTCTAACCCTTGTTCCAAATGAATGCCTGTGCGCCTTTCCATAGACACAGCCTTCACAAATGTCATATTGGTTGTTCTCCATTTTTAATCCTAGCTCCTTTTCGATAACCTGACGAACATGTCTTTTGTTCTGATGTACCAGCCTTTCATGGTATACTTGTAAAGGATTTGTCAGTAATTGATTGACTTCTTGGTTTTTGGGCACTACACATTTCAACTCCAGCTTGAATAGTCCCCTTTAATCGTTCTAGTTCCAATTACTTTTGCTTCTCCATTTACTTTTACTACACATTGCTTAGGTTTAGACTCGAACGTACTTGTACTTAAATTATCATGCACAGACAGCATTGAGAATAAGTTTCTTTTAATCTTTGGGACATACCAAACGTCTTTCAAAAGTATTTGCTCAACTTTTCTATTAACGATGGCTTCAGCTTTAATGTTGCCTATACCAATGGCTTCAATGGTTTCTCCGTTCGCCGCAGACACCGTATGTGTTCCTTTGAAGTGCTCGAAGCTCTCGAAGAAGTCACCTCTATTAGTTACATGGCTTGTTGCTCCGTTATCAACGTACCAGTTAACTTTATTTATTGGCAATCCATTCTCTACAGCTAACACAGTCATATTTACAATCACATTTGGGTTTTGCGTTTGACGGCTTTGGCGGTCTGCCATCTTTTATCCATTTTTGGTATTTTCGCACAACATGGCCTGATTCTCCACAATAATTACATTTGAAAACTTTATTCTTTGTCTTTTTTCGTGTCTTCACGGCTAATACTTCCTCGGTATTCTCCGTTTCTTCTCGAGTAGTCAATGCTTTTTCATAAGCGCTCAATTGTGACGTCAGATTTTCAACTGTCCTATCCTTTTTGTTATTAAAAGCCAACTTGACTTAAAAGCAAAATAATTTTGTGGCAAAGTTCCAAGTATCTTACAAATCAGTAATATCTCAGGCAGATTTGCTTCGATTTGGCTATTCAGCTCGTGCCAAAAATTCTTTAATGCAGATATATGCTTCCTTATGTCATGTTCAGGATCTTTTTTATAATCAAAGAATTTTAGACAGAGTTTTTTAACAGAACTTTTATCTTCGCTACTTCCACTGTATAGGCGTTCTAATTCGTCCCATACCTCTTTCGCGCTTTTGTAACGCATGACTTGCTCTAGTAACTCGTCTGTCATATTCGTTGTCATAAGAGTCAATACTATACAATCAATCTTTATAAATTGTTGTAAATCGTTCTCATATTTGACTTTAGCAGCAGCATCAGCAGTCTTTGCTAGTTCTCCGGGCTTGATTATTTTTCCTTGTAAAATTGTTCAGCTCCGGGAATGGCTCTGCATACCGTTTCGATCCTAAATCTCCAATGCTTGTAGTTATTTCCATTTAGGTGCACTATTTGTACCTTTGAGGCTTCAGCTATAACCCTATCCATTTTCGATGGATTTGTCTAGGTACACTTCTGCTAGAATAATTTTATTTTTCTTACTTATTCTTTCCTACTAGGAAAAACTTTTGCAGCTTCTCTCGCAACTTTCAACGCTCTGCTACCATGTTAAAGTTAGGTGGTGAGGATATAGGAAAACAGTTAATAAGAGAAAATGATTTACAATGTATATTGATATCTAACGAATAAATACGAATAACAGGAATGACATATTTAACAAGAGAGAGTATTGCTAGGCAACACAACCATAGAGTAGAGATAAACTACGATAACATGGCGCGCCCCTCCAAATTACTGTTTTAATGTGTGTAGTCACATCCTTACGAAAGAGTTTGTTTGTAGTTGTACGTATTCGTCTTCAGTAGCAGGCCGGCAGTGGTCTGAGACAGTCAAGTTATTGTTACGACGTCGCTCAGTGACACGAAAGTACTGATTGCAAAATAATTAGTCATGGAAAATTCAAGAAAAATAATTATGCGGAGTCAGGTAATTTTGCTTGTTTGCGAAATAAGTTTACGTAATGTTTTGATTGACTTTTATGGCTATTAATGTAAAATCTTTTCTATATATTTTAGGCAAGAGAAGTGATAGCTACAGTATAAGGTCACCCGGGGCGAAAGCAACTAAAAAAAAAATTCTGAAACTTTGATTCCCTCCACCATGAGCTACTTAAATAATAGGGATATTCTAATAAACGTACTTCATTGCATAGCTTTCGATGAACAGTTTCGACATAAATTAAGTTACAAATAAACTTTGGTTTTTCATTAATTTGCATTATTGTTGAATAAGACCAGTAAAAGTTACATTCACCCCACTTTGGGGTAAATGTGACTATTCGTTATAACTCAGTTGTAATCTGTTTCTAAATGTTGATGTCAAGAGTACATGTAGATGCACACAGAATTATCTGTAAAAGCTATATAGCGTCGCCGAGATAGAGTTCAGTTTCAAGCAAATTTACTTTTCTTTTTTTATGGGGTGAATGCGACTCCAAAATGGCGGCTGACAGAAAATGATCTGTCAGTACTACAGTAGGTGAACTAGTGATGCCATCTGTACTTTATTTGAAAAAACTATGATTCCGCTTTACTCCAATAGATAGAGCTATCTACAAAAATGATTAGATTGAGAGAAAATTGAATTAGTTGCTTTAGCCTCATAGTTGCTTTCGCCCCGGGTGACCTTACCAACAAATGAAGTATGAGGCTGAAAATGGAGTGGAGCGCTTGACAGACGCTAGATGGAGAACTTCAAGAGCTGTGGGAGTTAGTGAAAGGACTATAACAAGAATTCTCAAAGAAAAAGCAAAATGTGATGCAACTGGCACAAAAATGAGTTCACCGCGTAAAAACCAAAATCCTCGAAAACGTTTAAAGCGTGACATCGATGAATTTGACAAGGGGCTAATAAGGCGTACTGTCAGTAACTTTCACAGAGAGTATAAACAATATACAACATTAAAAGCTCTGAAAAGGGTGCTTACTGAAAAGATAAATTTTGACGGATGTTTGGAGACATTACGGCGTATACTTCTTGATTTAGGATATGAATGGAAAACTACTGAAGACAATCGTCAAGCGCTTGTTGAAAAACAAGACGTACAGTTCCTCCGCTATAAATATTTAAAACAATTGAAGAAATATAGAGAAGAAGGGAGGAATATTGTTTATACTGATGAAAGCTACATTCATACCACACATGTACAAAATAAGTCATGGGGAATTAAACAGGGAACTGTAGCAAAGAAAAAAAGAATCTAAAGGGTTACGCATCATAATTGTCCACGCTGGTGGGAGGAATGATTTTGTCCCCAATGCTTCTTTAATTTACAAGGCCAGTTCGAAGACAGGCGACTACCACAACAACATGAACCATGACAATTACAAGAAGTGGTTCATATCACAACTACTACCTAACATACCAGAAAATCCGTAATTGTTATGGATAACGCGTCCTACCATAACACATTTACAGAAAAAGTTCCCACCTCCAACAGCAACAAAGCAGCCATGAAAGATTGGCTGGTGAATAAACACATCCACTTCGAGGAAGACATGAAGAAAATCGAACTCTATGATATCATTTTAAAAAATAAAGATAATTCTAGAAATTACGCCGTTGATGGCGAAGCAAAAAAGTTTAATTGCGATATTTGAAGACTTCCTCCATATCATCCCGACTTAAACCCGATTGAGAAAATTTGGGGAGTGTTAAAAAACTATGTCGCAAACAAAAATGTAGACCAAAACTACACATCTATCATGAAATTACTAAATGAACGTCTAGACATGATCAATTGCACGATGTGGACCAACACTTGCAGACATGTAGAGGAATCCAAATACTGGGAAAACTACGAGGGCGGGTCAATAAGTCCGTGACTTTTTGAATTTCTGACCTCTTTACTGAAACAGCAACACTGCTCCTGTCAACAGGCATCTGTCAGTTGACTCCTGTCAAAATTTAAACTTGCTGCGTCAGTTAGTTTGTGTTTGACAGCTATTTTTATCAGACTACTCACTAATTTGAGGAGAAAATGGAAAAAAGTGAATTTCGTGTGCTTATTAAGCATTATTTCTTGCGAAAAAAAACCATTACCGAGACCAAGGCTAAGCTTGATAAATACTATGGGGACTCTGCACCATCGATTTCAATGGTAAAAAAGTGGTTTACTGAATTTCGTTGTGGCCGTACAAGCACTGAAGATGCCGAACGTCCTGGACGCCCAGTTGAGGTCTCTACACCCGAAACAATCGAAAAAATTCACGATATGGTGTTGGCCGACCGAAGATTGAAAGTGCGAGAGATTGTGGAAGCCGTAGGGATCTCGCATGGCTCAGTGGTTTCAATTTTGAATGATCACTTGGGCATGAGAAAGCTTTCCGCAAGATGGGTGCCGCGTTTGCTCACAGTCGACCACAAACGCAATCGTGTAACAACTTCACAGGAAGGTTTGGCGTTGTTTAATCGCAATATGGAGGAGTTTTTGCGCCGTTTTGTAACCGTGGACGAAACATGGATCCATCACAACACACCAGAGACCAAACAACAGTCAAAACAGTGGGTTTCTAAGGGTGAATCGGCGCCGAAGAAGGCCAAGGTGGGTTTGTCAGCCAATAAAGTTATGGCGACTGTTTTTTGGGATGCACGCGGGATAATCCACATTGACTACCTTCAAAAGGGAAGAACAATCAATGGGGAATATTATGCCAATTTATTGGACCGATTCAATGACGATTTGAAAAAAAACCGACCTCATTTGGCCAAGAAAAAAGTTCTTTTCCACCAAGACAATGCAAGGGTGCACACATGTGCAGTTGCCATGGCAAAAATCCATGAATTGGGCTATGAATTGCTCCCTCATCCGCCCTATTCTCCAGATTTGGCTCCGAGCGACTACTTCTTGTTCCCAAACCTGAAGAAATGGCTTGGTGGAAAAAGATTTGACTCCAATGATGAAGTCATCTCGCAAACAAAGGCCTATTTTGAGGACCTCGACAAATCATTTTTTTTGGACGGGATAAATAAATTGGAGAAGAGTTGGACAAAGTGTATAGAGCTCAAGGGAGACTACGTTGAAAAATAAAATTATTTTTTTATCAAAAAATCTGTGTTTTATTCCAAAAGTCACGGACTTATTGACCCGCCCTCGTACAACGACGAGCAAGAATTTATTATTCATGTAGGAGAATCAGATTCTGAAAAGAAAGTGACATATCAAGCTTCTATGACAGCGATGAACAAAATTTTAGTTCCAGTGCCAATAGAGATCATTAAGACTTTTAATTTTATATAAATGTTGTGGGCCAAGTGATTAATGAGAGTATTATTAATAATGTTATCACTTGGATCTTTTCATACCTATAAACTTTTGTATAATGATAATGATCAGGTATGTATTTTTGTAAATGATTTTGATGTTTTAGTGACTAAAAATAAATGTGTTACAAATACTTACATTATAACAAAAGGTTTCATATTATTGAATACATTCAACATGCAAAATAGTATAATAGAGTAAATTAAATTTTAATATTTTAATACAATAAAATTTATTCATAGTTTTTGTGCAATCAGTACTCGTAATATCTTACTTATTACCAGATTTGTTGGTCAACTAATCATAACCAGCCGACCGCGCAAGACAACGCACGTGTCATTTTCATAGAGTACGTCAGTGCAGCGCCATACTAATAATAGACACTAGTCGAGCAACAAATTAGTGGATTTGTTTTGTTTTACGGCCGTCTCATTACGCACACATGCGTCGTGGGTCTTGGTGGCGCTTTGTAAGTACTTTCACAAACACTTTCAAACTTTTTGAATTTTGGAGGGACGGGCCATGTTAGTGTAGGTAATCTCTACTCATAAAGAGTATGCATTCCTTAACATTATTTTCTTCCGCGCAATATTATTGTTTCCACTAACATTGACAAGTCGGCGCGTTCCGTCCGTTTCGCCACTACTACGTTGTTGCAAATGCACCCTCCGACTTAACCTCAAAATCTGCACTCGTCACTCATGTCTAGTAGCTTCGTTTTAATAATAGCGTCCGCATTGATGCTTATGCCCGAATGCTCAATTGCCATAATCATTGCACCAAACTCCGGTAATCCAGCTACCTAAGCGACCCAATTCACTAGTTATTTATCTCGAAGCCGGTGCCGATTAAATTTTGAGCAGTTTCAATTATCTGGCTGATATAGCTGGTCATAGACTCGCAGTTTTTTAGGCGTGTACTAATAAGATTTCTCAGCAAACTGATTTTACGTGAATATCCTGAATCGTCGAACATATTTTTCAACGTCTTCCACAAGTCGTGTGTTGTTGTCGCTTGTTTGATAAGCACGTACAGAGAAGCGTTGACTGTCAATGTTAGCTTTGCTTTCGTCCTTAAATCATCTGCTTGCTGACCCGGGGTAGCTGATGACGATATGATACGAGGTGCCTTGTTGGCGTCCGCCATTCCCTCCAACACGAGCACATTTTCGGCCGCGAAACACCAGTCGTCATAATTCTCGCGACCTTCCAATTTCGGGACACTCGCCAAGTAATTGGTAGACATTTTTGATCGAACACTAAACTTGATTACTTTTAATATTATTTAGCGGGACTGGGCCCATAACCTATTAAAACAATGGTGGTTTGGAATCAATTACTTTTATTGCACTGAAGTGTAAGAATATAATATGTATGCTCCTTTACTTTAGTAAGTAAGTACACTCCTTTATAAGTGATCATGTATGCTGAGTTTGCACTATACCTCATATGCGTTTATTCTATAACTATTCATTCAGTTAATAAATAGTACTTAACAGATGTGGTTGTTTCCTTGTAACCTTGTAACCTTGGTAAACGTTTCATGCAATATTGGCCAGTATTTGTAGTGAAAGCTGTTAATTTACGACTGCTAGGCTCTAAACTTACTTGATAATAACCTTGGTGAAGGTCAAGGTGAGTAAAATAAATGGCTCCAGTAAGCGTATCTAAAATTTCATTAATATTTGGTAAGGGAAATTTATCGTCACAAATTTCTATAATCTACAACTAGACGCCATTTTTTCTCATTACCTTTTCTTGGGTACTAATAAAATTGGACTGGACCATTCACTATTCGACTTTTCTATAATATCATTTTCTAACATACTATCAACTTGCTTAGCTATTTCTGGTTTTAGTGCCTGTGGTAACCTATACGGCTTGACGTAGACTGGAGTAGAGCTTTGTTTTACAACTAGAGATTGCTCATAAATATTCGTTGTTGTTAACTTATCTCCCTCTAAATGAAAAACGTCCGAATACTTTGCACTTATTGCTTCAATTGATTGTTTCTTTTCTCCGTCTAAATAATTTAGATTTAATTCAGACAACAAAGTTTTAACCCTAGTAACGTCGTGATTGGTCGTATTAAATTGACACATATTATATTCTCCCAAATTTTCCAATTCTGGTGTAAAAGATGGCAAACTGACTTCCTCGTTACTAACATTAAGTATTTTCACCGGAATTCTATGATTACTAACCTTTGCTATTGTGTTTGCTATAAACACATCCTTGGCTAACTCTCTACTACACACTACAACTTCTCCATTTACATTCTCATTCACCAAAATGAAATGAATTGATTCCGAACGTGCCGGAATAACATTAATTAATATTTGCTCCAAATTTTTCTGAAAAGTCTAAGCCTATGATTCCGTCAGCTCTTAGTGGTAGCGAATTCAAAACAAGAAAGTTATGCTCAAACGTGACATTGTCGTGCTTTAATAATATATTTACAAAACCTTGAGAACGTCGCTGACCACCTATG
The DNA here is from genome assembly GCA_905333075.3 of Atethmia centrago. Taxonomy (NCBI): domain Eukaryota; kingdom Metazoa; phylum Arthropoda; class Insecta; order Lepidoptera; family Noctuidae; genus Atethmia; species Atethmia centrago. The sequence goes on from HG995393.1 coordinate 15,667,842, forward strand.
CCATTTATTAGAGTATTATCTCTATGAACAAAGATATCTTTTGGTAACATTTCATGTTTGATAATTTACAACGTTGCACCCGTATCAATAAGCCAATAGTATTTAATATTTTTAATATAAAAAGTTATACACGGTGACATTTGAATCACAGTTTTGCTAGAACAAAAGTTGCTCAGACCATGGTCTACTATCATTCTATAGCAGCCAATAAAAAATAACGTCAATAGTTTTCGAAAAAAAGTCATAATTAAAAAAGTCGGGATTATCGTTACTCCCTACAACATAGACACTGCGCCGCTCGCGTCTCAAAGTAGTTGCGGCGCGCGGCTCACGCACGAGACATGACATAAAAATGGAACAAAATGAAAAAATATATATTAAACAGCTCAGAAACCTGCTGGTGGATAATTCATAACAATGGTAACTTCATTTTACCATCGGTTTTTACTTTATTTTATTTGCCTTTTATTGATTGATTTTGACGTGATAGCTTATTATAAATCGATGAACGCCGGCTGCACGCACGAAAATGTGTCACGATCCGCCTGAGCCGAGCGTGCAAGCGAGAGTGCGGAACTAGCGATAGAGAGGCACGATTGGCCTAAGCATTCGGCTTGTGACGCATCTCTCTCTCGTTATCACGTAAAATTATCGTCCGTAAACCGACTTTACATACAACCAATTCTTTTTAAATATTATTTTTATCTGGGACATTATTTAATTTAAATGAATTGAAATTTGAATGATTCCTAATTCAAAACCACAATTACACAAGTTCTGAACCCACATTATTAATTAGGTTAGGTATTGTTCGTCGAATCGTTGAGCTCCTCAAGTTCTGAGTTGAGCTGCACGATTACTGACAAATGCGTGCACTGACTGGATAGGTCCACTTTATCTGTGTGATTCTTTCCTCAAAAGACCATTTCAGACACCAATCTACATGGTCTTCACATGATCTGACCAAGATTATGTCTTGACTTTAAAAGAGACTGTGGCCTCTGAGTTTGTTTCGGCCTTTCTTCTCAGATTAGTCAGATAGGAAACGCCCATCTAGTTTTTTTTTTTCTAAATATTATTGACGTGTAAAAGTGTTTGTACAAACCTAGTTACAGAAAATAATTTCATTTCATTTAATTTTTAGTTATGTTTCATGGGTTAAGGGTTTGTGGGTAACTTGTGTAATTGTGGTTTGACACTTTTTGTGTAATTAAGCTTAGTAAGGTAATTAAGCTAAGTAGGTTATCGTGAATAGTTCAAAACAAAAATTTATGGGTTAACGTTAGACCACTATTTACGCCACACTCTGTATATAACGTGCCCATAACTGTAAGTACACTTATATTTTATAATTTATTTTTCTATAATTTGTACGTCATACTCTTTATTTATTTAATTTTTTTTTTCACAGCTTGGATCATTTCGTACTGGGATCAATTCGGAACAAAATATGAATTTTACCCACATTCCTAACGAATCCCACAAAATGGTATCGGATTGTGGGATCCGATCGGACTAAGCCGTTCTCAAGCGTTATTTTTAATAATGTGATATCACGGAAGATAGGTGTATTAGTTATTGATCACACCTACATTCGGCGATGTAGGTTATTCTTGTCTGAACAACTGGCAGCAAGCTCTCTGTATATCACTGCTTGCGGTAGCGTCGGGGCTCTAAAACAGCGAGGGGGTAATGACTGATCTTAGCGTTATGCTCGAGAATGAGTGCTGCTTGTGGTGACTGGTCGTCTTGCAGGCCATGGTTTTGATATTGTTATTCTGTTCATCTCTGGATGAACAATTTATTTATTAAACTATGATGGTCCTAGTTTATAATTTATGCACAGCCCTATGGATAGAATTCAACATTGCAAAATGTAAGCAGGTACACCTTTAGGTAACGCAAATGACTTCCTATCAGGTGAACCTTTGACGTGTTTGCTTATTACTTAATTTTCGTCTCCCTAGTTGTTAGTTTCTTCTTAGATACTTCTTGTTCTTCTTTCACTTCAGTTTTAAACTCCATTAAAGGCACATCATCACCTAAATCTAATTCAGAATGGTGTGGTAGGACATCTGCTACATCTAGACAGCTATTGTCTAAATGTTCCAGTTCCAGCTCTGTAAGTAAACAAAAACAGTCAAGAATTAATATTTGTTTTATTTCACAACATAATGTGGTTACCGTTAAGGTGAATTAAACTTTACACTGACAAAAACTTTTAATTAATAGATTTACAGATATTATTTATTGATGATATTATTTTTGTTCTTACAAACATACCATCACTGTGATGTTAATCCTTTGTCTCAATAATATCATCTAGTCCTTCACAAAAAGCTGGGAATTCTTTTTTGATAGCAATAGTTTCTGTTTGACATTCAACACCTATACTTACATGCACTATTGGAGATTTAATGAACCCCGTGCAAAACTGTAAGTGGTGTTGGTTTTTTAAAGAATTGGGCTGGAAAAGATGATTACAGGATTAGGAAAATATGCAAGTGATTGCAGTCCCATGAGGACAAATCTTATTTCGTTATTCTAATTCTACCCTGTAGAGTCAGCCATGCTACCAACCTCACTGACCACTGCACAAGCTATTGTCGCATCGGGCACATTATCAAAGTGTATACATAATAGGTTGGGGCAAAAAGTTTCTTCGCATTTTTTAAGAAAATTCAAAACATTTTTTAAAATAGTTTATTTACATTTAACTAAAGTATGTAGGTACCGTTTTGTTCAATAACTTTTTGCCATCTTGTAGGTAGGGACATGATCCCATTGCTATAGAAATTTTGGGACCTCTGATCAAAATACCGCGACAAGTGGTTTTGGCAGTCCTCTCGTGATGTTAACCTGACACTGCCTAAAGAATTCTGAAGAGACTGAAACAGGTGGAAATCTGAAGGTGCAAGGTCAGGACTATACGGCGGATGCATTAACACCTCCCAGCCTAACTCTCTTAATTTTTGCTGAGTGGCTAAAGATGTGTGAGGTCTAGCGTTATCATGATGAAAACCCACACCCTTTCTGTTGATTAATTCCGTCCGCTTTCTCTCAACTTCTTGCTGTAATCTCATCAATTGTTTGCAGTAGAGTTCAGAATCGATGGTCCTGCCTGGTGGTAACAGCTCATAATGAATAATGCCGTTCCAATCCCACCACACACACAGCATCACCTTGTTGCGAGTTAACCCGGGTTTCGCCACAGCCTGTGAAGCCTGACCGGCCTTTGACCACGACCTTTTTCGCACGTTCTTGTCGTACGTGATCCATTTTTCATCACCAGTTATCAGCTTCTTCAAAAATGGTTCGGTTTCATTACGTCGTAATAAAGAATCACAAATGAGTACACGGTTCATTAGGTTTCTTTCAGTGAGCTCGTGAGATATCCAAATATCGAGCTTTTTTGTGAAGGTAACCAGTTTTTTTTCAAATGCGCCAAAACTGTTTTGTGGTCAATTCCCAGTTCTTCAGCTACCTACGTCGTAACTACTGATATGCCGATCCTGCTCTACTTTTTCAAAAATGGCATCCATTTTATCCGTAATAGGGCGACCAGAGCGACGTGGATCTTTGACATCAAAATTTCCGGATTGAAAACGCTTAAATCAAATTTGTGCACTAGGTCCATAAACATCGCAAATTTTTTTCGCGGCTTGCGTTGCATTTTTACCTTTTTTGTAGTAAAATTTTAAAATGTATCGAATTTCTTCATTAGATTCACTCATCTTGACAGTACAAAAAACAAATGAAAATCACACATTTTCCAAATTCACAATTTGAATTTGGAAAATGTTAAATATTATATTTTTTTTTTTTTTTTTTCTTTGCCTTCGTACGGTTTGTGCATTTAGCCAATGTCACGTTTAGTTTTATTTAAAGGTAGGGAAACAACATTATTATAAATATTTTAACGGGATTTAGGATAGGACGGAAAAATAGGATCAGTATAATTATAAGTAACAAGGATACCATATGGATAAATGAAAACAAAAAAATTACAACTTTATATTATTTAGAATAATGAATGAGACTATACATTTATTATACAAGAGAGCTATTTGTACAAAGTAAGGAAAGTATTGAGGTAGGAAAAGGAGTACGGAGGGATAAGAGGTTACTAAGAAAGGAAGAACGGTCATTTAAAAGACAGGAGAAAAAATATGATCTAAGTCGCCTACATCTGTGCCACATATGCAAAGGGGATCGTCGCTGATAGAAAGTTTGGCAAGATGGGCTGGAGAACAAACATGACCCAGTCTCATCCGTATTAAAATGGAGGTCTCCATCTTGCCAAACTTGGCCTTGCCAAACCATGGTTTTTCTGGTTGGATAAGTGAGAAATAATGTGTCCCTTCGATTTGCTTCCGATATCCCAAGCTACCTTCCAGGTTTCCCGAAGAAAAGTCTTTGGTAACGACGCGAGATCATAACTAAAATTTATATATGGAACTAAGTCCCCACACTGCACCGCATCACCGGCAAGTTTATCAGCTACTTCATTGCCATGGATTCCAGCATGGGCCGGAATCCACACAAATTGTAGTGAATTACCCTCAGAGATGGTCCTGAACGCAAATTCTCTTATTAAATAAATGATAGGTAACTGCGATTTGTGTTCGAAAGCAGATTTATTAATGGCTAGAAGAGCACTTTGAGAATCAGTAAAAATTATAGATTTTTTGAGCTTCAAAATACGGATATATTCTATGGCTTTAAAAATGCCAAAACATTCCCCGGTAAAAACAGAAGTCTCCGGATGTAGTTTTATTTTTTGTATGATGTTGTATTGGGAATGGTAAGTACCTATCCCAACACAACCCATCGGAGAAGGCTTGGCAGCATCCGTAAAAATATGGTGGTACTCTAAGTGTTCTGACAGAAAATGATTCAAACTTAAATAACAATCGGGATCTGATTTACTTACACAGTTATATTTTATAGAGGGACTGAAATGTAAACTCTCATAACTACTGCTAAATAGGGGAAGTTTATTGGAACGGAAAATAGGAGAAGAAAGTGAAAGAAATTTTTTATAACTTACAACTAAACAAGGAGCACGTTTATGGGACCAGTAATCTGAAGATTCAATCTGCAACACTAAAGCGTCCAGTTTAGGAATGAGAGGATGAGTTGAGAATTGAAGAATCCGGAACAAATATTTGTCAGATAATAATTGTCTTCTAATGCTTAAAGGAGCAGCCCCGCATTCCACTTCAAGTGCATTAATGGGACTAGACTTCATTGCACCTGAAATAATGCGTAATGCTTTAGACTGGATGCGATCCAATTTTTAAAAAGCCATTACACTACCAGGTTCTAGAGCGAACAATCCATAATCCAGAGTGGTTCTGATGATTGCGTTATAAATGAGTTTCAAAGAAAAGGGATGTGCACCCCACCACACACCAGAGAGGCATCTAAGCATGTTTAGGTGATTTTCGCATTTGTTAACAATATATTCACAATGAGGGACACTACTTAATTTACAGTCAAGTATTATACCTAGATATCTGAATTTATCTTTAACTGGAATAGGTATTTCCTTATAGAAGAGATTTACTAAGGGAATATTTCTCTTCCGGGTGAATAAAACAGCCGCGCTTTTATATGTGGATAAATCCAAACCGTTTAGATGTAACCATGACTCCAAAATAGATAAAGCAGAATTGATAGCAGAGCTAGCTTGCTCAACAGATTGACGTGAAGAATATAATAATAAATCATCGGCATATTGAAGAATCGTAACGTGACTAGTTAAGGATAGATCTAAATCAAAAGTGTAAATATTGTATAGAAGGGGACTGAGCACAGAACCCTGTGGGAGACCCCTCCATACAAGATGTGATATCTCATGGTTTCCTATTAACATGTTAACAGAGCGTTCAGTCAAGATATTAATAATGAAATTCGACAAATTCAAAGGAACTTGTAAGGCTTTTAATTTATTTTGTAAAACCGATAATACAACATTATCATATGCCGCATTAATATCAAGGAAAACTGCAACGGTGGATTGGTTATTAGAGAAGGATAACCGAATATCAGATGTTAAAATACATAAACAGTCAATTGTACTTTTACCCTTTCTAAAGCCATATTGTGATTCTGCCAAAAGACCCTTACTTTCAACATACCATTCTAGGCGATTTTTTATTAAGTGTTCCGCTAATTTCATCAGAATTGAAGACAAAACTATGGGACGATAGGAAGAAGCATCAGAAGGAGTTTTATTTGGTTTAAGGAATGGCAACACCATTTGACGCTTCCATTCAACAGGGATGTTCCCTGTATATAGAATAGAATTAATAAGTTCTAAATAATAGCTGAGGACGACGTCATTTAAATTAGAAAAAAAGGAATACGGGATGCCATCCATGCCTGGTGCAGAATCATTAGTCTTATGAATAACAACCTTTAATTCAGTGAGAGTGAATGGAAGATCTAGCGTCGAATGAGTGTCTTGATTATTGGATACGCGAGACAGGCTATTATTAGTACAAATAGCTTCAGGAACCCAAGGCGGAGCCAATTTATCCAAAAAATCACTGGCTAAAGAAACAGGGATAGGAGAAGAGTTGTTATAAATGGACCTAAATCTACGAATGTTGCGCCAGACAATCGTAGGGTGAGTATTCGGTGAAATTGATAAGCAAAAGTTACGCCAAGAATCAATTTTTTTCTTTTTAAAAAGTTTGTATGTTTCATTAATTAACTTAGTAACTATATCAAAATTAATATCAGACATATCAAGGTTATAATTGTGTTCAGTCAGTGGCGTGCCTAGGGTTTCAAAATAACGCAAGCCCAATAAAATTTTAACCGATTTCAAAAAAAGAAAGTTCAGTTTTCGACTGAGTATGTAGGTACCTACGTATCTACGTATGTATCATCGCAATTTTCTCATAAACTACTGGTTAAGTACAATAAATTCTCTATCGAGCATTTTAGTAAGGCTTTTAGGCTTATATGAAGGTACCGCCACTGCTCAGTCCCACCACGGCGGCGAGGGAATTGTACTAATGTTGTTATTTTTTACAGGAAAAACGTCATCTGCCGCTGCAATTAATATGAGTGCTAAAGCTTCAGCACAACTATTTTCATTGCCATCAGAAATTACAGGCAAGGAGCAAAGCTTACTGTCAACAATGTTCCTAAATTTGTCCCAGTCATTACTATTTCTATTAGGTAGTTTATATTTTACGTTTAATTTCCTTAATGGTGCATTTGGTTTGGAAAGAGGATAAGAAATAACTATTGGAAAATGGTCACTACCATGAGTAGAGGTTAAAGTATGCCAAGTTAATGAAGAGGCTAAGTTTGGAGAACAGATAGAAAGGTCAATTGCGCTTTGGTTCTGATTGGGATCTGAACGACGTGTGGCAGCTCCTGAATTTAAAATACATAAGTTATGTAAGTCTATTATATCTAGTAACTCATCGCCATAACAGGTAGAAGTTGCACAACCCCATGATTGGTGATGGCAATTAAAATCCCCCAGTATTAATAATGGCTTTGGAAGAAAGGAAACAAGATTATTCATCTCTTGAAGAACAGAAAAAGAGGGATGAGGAATGTAAATAGAAACAAGACAAGTATGATGCACTTTAATAGCTACAATAGAAATTTCCTCACTATGAGGAGGTAATGTAATGGTGGAGAAAGAGATAGAATTCTTGATAAGTATAGCTACTCCACCATACCCATCAGATCTATCCTCTCTAATGGTTAAATAACCATTAATTTTAAAACTATGATTAGATTTGAGCCAAGTCTCTGCTAAAGCAAAGGCAAATGGCTCATATTTATTTATAAGATATATAACATCACTCTTTTTGTTTACTAGACTGCGGCAGTTCCACTGGATTATTTTGGATGTGTTGTCCATTATGAATGGATTGAGATACATTGAAAGATGGGGCAACGTTGGACGGTGAAATGTTGAACTGAGACAGAAGATTGTGTAACGCAGAAAGAAAATCGTTTATGGAAAAACTTGCTTCAATTTGTCCATTATTGTGATTAGAAAAAGCACAACCATTTGATGGTTGGGGAATGTTGAAATCTTTAATAATGGAATTGTGAGCCTCTTTATTATATCCTTGTACAGGTTTGGGTGGTGAGCGTGGTTTAAGGAAGACAGTTTTTTTATAGCTACTTGAAACAGGTACTCTATTAGTTGAAGGGAAAGATGGAGTATCTGCAAAGTTTTTGTAAGGAGAAGATAAAAGTGTATCGGCATACGATTTAGTAACTGGGGGATACATTTTTGCCGCTTCAGCATAAGATACTGAACTTTGTGCCATGTATGTTTTAATTAATTTTTGCCTAGACATTTCTGGGCAAGATTTATTAGTAGCATAGTGAAAACCGGAGCAAAGGCAGCAAGATGCACTTTCTTGTTCTCTTTCACAACTGTCCCCCGTATGTCCTTGGCCACATTTATAACAACGTGGTTTGGACCTGCACTGAATTTTTGTGTGATCAAAACGGCAGCAACTGAAACACTGTACAGTAGGGAAAATATATAAATCTACAGGTAATGCATTATAACACATAAAAATTCTTTTAGGCAGAATCTGCCCATCAAAAGTAATAACTATAGATTGGGATGGTTTCCAAATGGTTGTACCATCAACAACAGTTTTAAAATTGAGACGTCTGACTTTTAAAATTGGACCGCAACCAATTGGTACCGTTATATTATCAATAACTTCCTCCGGAGACCATTCCGCAGGAACACCACGCACTAAACCCATTCTAGTGACATTAAAAGTAGGTATAAAAGCTTTATAATTATATGTTTCAAGGCTATTATGTGTAATAAAAGAATTTGCGTCCAGGAAATTGGAAAAAGAAATAGATATTTTATTACGTCCGATTTTTTTGACGCTACCGTTTATAATATTTTGGAAAGCGTTGTGTTTTAGGAACTTGCCAAATGTAATAGGGTGCAATGACGTTCCATCATCTGGTGATACTAATATTTTTTGTACGTGAACAACGTATGGCGCGCTGTCAGTTTTATCACAAGTTTTTCGACCAATCTGAGTGGGAATAACTGAAGGCGGAGCAGAAATATCCGGAATATCTTTACATACAATAATTGTTTCAGAGCTTTTAGGCTCCGATGGAGTTAGAGAGGGAGGAGTAGAGTCCAAGCAACCACAACCCAAAGACTCGGAACCTAGGTTTTTTCGGGTACGACGGCGTTTATTACAATTTTTGCACACATGCACGCGGCTTCTTTTAAGATGGCGAGCCGACGACGACCCATCGGTATCCATGCCCGATTCGTTGGACATTATAGTGACAAAATTGCCTGCCGGGGGAACAAAGTCCCCCGGGTCAGGCGGGTATTTCATTTTCCCGCGCTATAAAATATTAGTAAAAAAAAACTTACCCTACTGAAGAAAATATACAAAACTAAAATTAAAATATAAGTGAAAGAAGATAAAACACTAAAACTACTACTACTGATCCTATAATACAAGTTAATTAATAATTTTCAATTTAAGTAAAAAAGGACACGTCCACAAAGTTATGTTTCCCGCGCTTTTTTTTTCTAAATATTATATTATGTTCTTTAAAATTTAAACTTTCAATGATACCAAAACCAGCCAGATACAAATAGTATACCCAAAGAGATTTTATTACAAGTTCATACATACTATAATGCGAAAAGACTTTTTCCCCAACCTAATACAAGTTTCAGACAGAAGTTGTAACAGTATTATGTGGGGTATTTAACATGTAATGATAAATGATAAATGATAAATGATAAATGATTTTATTTCTGTAAGTAGGTTTTTACAAACACTTTTACACGTCAAAACATATTTTTTTAAACTAGATGAGGCCGGCGTTTCCTATCTGACTACTCTGAGAAGAAAGGCCGAAACAAACTCAGAGGTCACCGTCTCTTTTAAAGTCCAGACATAATCTTGGTCAGATCATGTGAAGACCATGTCGATTGGTGTCTGAAATGGTCTTTTGATGAAAGAACCACACAGATTGAGTGGACCTGTCCAGTCAGTGCACGCATTTGTCAGTCGTTGTGCAGCTCAACTCATAACTAAAGGAGCTCAACGATTCAACGAACAATACCAAAGAAAGGACATTTGGCTAGGCCGCAAAAAATACTCAAAACTGCCAGACCATATTAAAAACTAACTGAGAATAAAACAAAATTAAACAATGATCCACATAGTCTTCACATTTACAATAATTAAAACAATATAATACTACACAGAGTAAATATTCATGTCATTGCATAAATAAAATTCATCAATGTCAATGTGTATATTAGGACGGATGTCAATGTGATCATTTGAGGACCATGTAGGTTTGACCATGTAGGTTGTAAACACCTACAGTTGATGGTACGCTTTTTTTTTTGGGTGGGAAATCATCAAATAACTTCTTTCGCTCTGGGCGGAGCAGGAGGGTGTGTCAGACTCTTACTGACTATAAGCCACCCGTATTCCTTCCTGTTGCCTGTGTTGCGGGGGCCTCGGTGACCCATAAATACCTTCCCGCGACATTGATGGTACGCTTGGTGTGAAATCTAGACTCAATAGATATGAACTTGAGAGGAATCACTGAAATTAGAAATTATGAAAATAAATGGCTGTTGAAGAATACCTCACCTCATAATCATCATTCATCATCTGACCGAATAGCTCTTCGGCATCTAGACATTGTCTCAGTAATCGGTAGCATTGCTTTAGTTTAGTGCAGCAGAAGAAACAAGCAAGAATCGGTCTACTGTCTTCAGTTACGAACTGCAATACAAAATTATTCTTACACTATTTTGTTTATAAGAAAGAAAATACTTCTATTCTTAAAAATATATACCTAGCAAACAAACAGTTGGTGGTCCGTAATGCTTTTGTGCACATCTTGTAGAAGGCATGAGCATTGATAACCACTCTTGTCCAGGTTTTGTCACACTGTTTTCCTTTCCTGATGTCAGTGTTTTCCATTTTCCCCTAAGACGACCCTCTGACCCAAAGTTCATGCAGGTAGAGTGAATCTTCATGCAGGAGAAGAAGAGGCAATTAAAACCCAAAAACTTATTTACTTAATTCCAATTAAGAATATCAACTTACTGGAATATCAGTCAGCTTCTCATATAGTTTATGCAAGTTCCTGTTGACCACTACATACATGCAGACATTCTCCGCTAAGCATATCCTACACATTGGCAGTTTTTCCATCTTTTTACTCAAATTGTATCACTTAAGATATTTAGTTCAAACACTGTTGTGTTGCACACAAATAACGAGGGAGGCTTGTCTATTATTATTACTACTTCTAGTATTAGTAAACACTTCCTTTGTTGACGACGGTATGAATGCAGCAAGAGAGCTAAATTGATTTTATCTCTCGTAGGTAGTCCAGACAGTTCAGGTTAATCATAGGAATTATTTATTTATTAAAGAACACCATAAGTACATTGAACATTGGTTTATTAGTCCCTTACGTTTATTTCGTTATTACTTCTCAAAAAGGACGAGGTGGTCTTTTATATACGGGACTCGTAAGTGTATATAAATTATATTTTTTTGTGCAAAGTACTTTACAGTTACTATCTTGACTAATCTCACTACATTTCAGGGTCTAGGAAATGAATACTGTCTGAAATGAAAACTGTCTAGTTTGATAAATATTATCCTCAACATTTGACCACAGAACACTTAGACCCACCTTAGACCCTGATTTGGCCGATTGCTTTTGACGTAATTTTGACAGCAGGTGTTGCTATTTTATGGAGTTTTATTAATGCGTTTTGATTTTGCAAATAATAAATTAACGTGCACTTGTTTTCATGTTGAAAATTCACATTCTTTTTCGTTATTTTATTTGGGTATTGATTCAGTGCACCGTCTCAATGCACACTGAATTCAGTACTAGAAGGTTCAATGTGTTCAAATGAATGAAATTTAAGTTTCGCTAGCGTTTGACAGTTTTTCTTTATTTATACAGATACTAAAATTATACAGCAAACGACTATACAAAAATAACTGTAGTGCTAAAGAAACTTCAATGAGTTTCTAAGGATAAAAAATAATATTGTTGTTAATTTGAATTGTCATTTCTGTCAATAAGACTCTCTTTATTTTGCTAATTAAAATCATTATTCCAAAGGTTTTATCTTATTTTAACAATAACACATCTCGACTAAAAAGGCAATGAAGGGTATATATGTTCTGTGACGGTGCTAGAGCAAGCGAAGATGCGGAGCGAAGCTTTAACAACATTATTCTTATTTAATTCTTCTTTTACTGAACATTAACCGCTCAGGCCCGTGGCTCAATAACGTCATCTCTCAATCTCAAAAAAAACATTTTTATTCGATAACTACTTTCAAATCGCGCGCCGCGAGGGCTCCTATTCGGAGCCATTGGGGCTTTATCGGTTAATATCTGAACATTATTCTTAGTTTTTTGTCTTTTCTATTTAAGTACTTTTATTTTTAGCCAATTTTAATTTGATAATTAAAATTGGCTATTTATTTCAGCAAAGTCGTCGACTTTGCTGAAATAAATGGTATTCAGTTCAAAATAATTTGGGTTGTTTACAATTTTTTAGTTCAATTTTTGTAATTAACTTTTTGATAAGGTATTAAATTTTTTTAAATTATTTATTTTTATTTTATACCTTTTTGTTAGATCGCCGTACTCTTTTGTAGGGCAATCTTACCTAGTCTATATTATTTTATTAAATTGTGTGGATGATTTTAAGAATATAAATTATTATATAGTGTTAACTTAAAATAAAAATTCAAAGATAAATTTTTGATAGTTACAATTATTATATCATTCTTATACTTATGTGAACATATAAAACACGTTAGTTATAGTTATTTAGATAAAATTAATGTTAGTGTTAATAATATTATCAAATTAAAATTGGCTAAAAATAAAAGTACTTAAATAGAAAAGACAAAAAACTAAGAATAATGTTCAGATATTAATGTTCAGTAAAAGAAGAATTAAATAAGAATAATGTTGTTAAAGCTTCGCTCCGCATCTTCGCTTGCTCTAGCACCGTCACAGAACATATATACCCTTCATTGCCTTTTTAGTCGAGATGTGTTATTGTTAAAATAAGATAAAACCTTTGGAATAATGATTTTAATTAGCAAAATAAAGAGAGTCTTATTGACAGAAATGACAATTCAAATTAACAACAATATTATTTTTTATCCTTAGAAACTCATTGAAGTTTCTTTAGCACTACAGTTATTTTTGTATAGTCGTTTGCTGTATAATTTTAGTATCTGTATAAATAAAGAAAAACTGTCAAACGCTAGCGAAACTTAAATTTCATTCATTTGAACACATTGAACCTTCTAGTACTGAATTCAATGTGCATTGAGACGGTGCACTGAATCAATACCCAAATAAAATAACGAAAAAGAATGTGAATTTTCAACATGAAAACAAGTGCACGTTAATTTATTATTTGCAAAATCAAAACGCATTAATAAAACTCCATAAAATAGCAACACCTGCTGTCAAAATTACGTCAAAAGCAATCGGCCAAATCAGGGTCTAAGGTGGGTCTAAGTGTTCTGTGGTCAAATGTTGAGGATAATATTTATCAAACTAGACAGTTTTCATTTCAGACAGTATTCATTTCCTAGACCCTGAAATGTAGTGAGATTAGTCAAGATAGTAACTGTAAAGTACTTTGCACAAAAAAATATAATTTATATACACTTACGAGTCCCGTATATAAAAGACCACCTCGTCCTTTTTGAGAAGTAATAACGAAATAAACGTAAGGGACTAATAAACCAATGTTCAATGTACTTATGGTGTTCTTTAATAAATAAATAATTCCTATGATTAACCTGAACTGTCTGGACTACCTACGAGAGATAAAATCAATTTAGCTCTCTTGCTGCATTCATACCGTCGTCAACAAAGGAAGTGTTTACTAATACTAGAAGTAGTAATAATAATAGACAAGCCTCCCTCGTTATTTGTGTGCAACACAACAGTGTTTGAACTAAATATCTTAAGTGATACAATTTGAGTAAAAAGATGGAAAAACTGCCAATGTGTAGGATATGCTTAGCGGAGAATGTCTGCATGTATGTAGTGGTCAACAGGAACTTGCATAAACTATATGAGAAGCTGACTGATATTCCAGTAAGTTGATATTCTTAATTGGAATTAAGTAAATAAGTTTTTGGGTTTTAATTGCCTCTTCTTCTCCTGCATGAAGATTCACTCTACCTGCATGAACTTTGGGTCAGAGGGTCGTCTTAGGGGAAAATGGAAAACACTGACATCAGGAAAGGAAAACAGTGTGACAAAACCTGGACAAGAGTGGTTATCAATGCTCATGCCTTCTACAAGATGTGCACAAAAGCATTACGGACCACCAACTGTTTGTTTGCTAGGTATATATTTTTAAGAATAGAAGTATTTTCTTTCTTATAAACAAAATAGTGTAAGAATAATTTTGTATTGCAGTTCGTAACTGAAGACAGTAGACCGATTCTTGCTTGTTTCTTCTGCTGCACTAAACTAAAGCAATGCTACCGATTACTGAGACAATGTCTAGATGCCGAAGAGCTATTCGGTCAGATGATGAATGATGATTATGAGGTGAGGTATTCTTCAACAGCCATTTATTTTCATAATTTCTAATTTCAGTGATTCCTCTCAAGTTCATATCTATTGAGTCTAGATTTCACACCAAGCGTACCATCAATGTCGCGGGAAGGTATTTATGGGTCACCGAGGCCCCCGCAACACAGGCAACAGGAAGGAATACGGGTGGCTTATAGTCAGTAAGAGTCTGACACACCCTCCTGCTCCGCCCAGAGCGAAAGAAGTTATTTGATGATTTCCCACCCAAAAAAAAAAGCGTACCATCAACTGTAGGTGTTTACAACCTACATGGTCAAACCTACATGGTCCTCAAATGATCACATTGACATCCGTCCTAATATACACATTGACATTGATGAATTTTATTTATGCAATGACATGAATATTTACTCTGTGTAGTATTATATTGTTTTAATTATTGTAAATGTGAAGACTATGTGGATCATTGTTTAATTTTGTTTTATTCTCAGTTAGTTTTTAATATGGTCTGGCAGTTTTGAGTATATTTTGCGGCCTAGCCAAATGTCCTTTCTTTGGTATTGTTCGTTGAATCGTTGAGCTCCTTTAGTTATGAGTTGAGCTGCACAACGACTGACAAATGCGTGCACTGACTGGACAGGTCCACTCAATCTGTGTGGTTCTTTCATCAAAAGACCATTTCAGACACCAATCGACATGGTCTTCACATGATCTGACCAAGATTATGTCTGGACTTTAAAAGAGACGGTGACCTCTGAGTTTGTTTCGGCCTTTCTTCTCAGAGTAGTCAGATAGGAAACGCCGGCCTCATCTAGTTTAAAAAAATATGTTTTGACGTGTAAAAGTGTTTGTAAAAACCTACTTACAGAAATAAAATCATTTATCATTTATCATTTATCATTTATCATTTATCATTACATGTTAAATACCCCACATAATACTGTTACAACTTCTGTCTGAAACTTGTATTAGGTTGGGGAAAAAGTCTTTTCGCATTATAGTATGTATGAACTTGTAATAAAATCTCTTTGGGTATACTATTTGTATCTGGCTGGTTTTGGTATCATTGAAAGTTTAAATTTTAAAGAACATAATATAATATTTAGAAAAAAAAAGCGCGGGAAACATAACTTTGTGGACGTGTCCTTTTTTACTTAAATTGAAAATTATTAATTAACTTGTATTATAGGATCAGTAGTAGTAGTTTTAGTGTTTTATCTTCTTTCACTTATATTTTAATTTTAGTTTTGTATATTTTCTTCAGTAGGGTAAGTTTTTTTTTACTAATATTTTATAGCGCGGGAAAATGAAATACCCGCCTGACCCGGGGGACTTTGTTCCCCCGGCAGGCAATTTTGTCACTATAATGTCCAACGAATCGGGCATGGATACCGATGGGTCGTCGTCGGCTCGCCATCTTAAAAGAAGCCGCGTGCATGTGTGCAAAAATTGTAATAAACGCCGTCGTACCCGAAAAAACCTAGGTTCCGAGTCTTTGGGTTGTGGTTGCTTGGACTCTACTCCTCCCTCTCTAACTCCATCGGAGCCTAAAAGCTCTGAAACAATTATTGTATGTAAAGATATTCCGGATATTTCTGCTCCGCCTTCAGTTATTCCCACTCAGATTGGTCGAAAAACTTGTGATAAAACTGACAGCGCGCCATACGTTGTTCACGTACAAAAAATATTAGTATCACCAGATGATGGAACGTCATTGCACCCTATTACATTTGGCAAGTTCCTAAAACACAACGCTTTCCAAAATATTATAAACGGTAGCGTCAAAAAAATCGGACGTAATAAAATATCTATTTCTTTTTCCAATTTCCTGGACGCAAATTCTTTTATTACACATAATAGCCTTGAAACATATAATTATAAAGCTTTTATACCTACTTTTAATGTCACTAGAATGGGTTTAGTGCGTGGTGTTCCTGCGGAATGGTCTCCGGAGGAAGTTATTGATAATATAACGGTACCAATTGGTTGCGGTCCAATTTTAAAAGTCAGACGTCTCAATTTTAAAACTGTTGTTGATGGTACAACCATTTGGAAACCATCCCAATCTATAGTTATTACTTTTGATGGGCAGATTCTGCCTAAAAGAATTTTTATGTGTTATAATGCATTACCTGTAGATTTATATATTTTCCCTACTGTACAGTGTTTCAGTTGCTGCCGTTTTGATCACACAAAAATTCAGTGCAGGTCCAAACCACGTTGTTATAAATGTGGCCAAGGACATACGGGGGACAGTTGTGAAAGAGAACAAGAAAGTGCATCTTGCTGCCTTTGCTCCGGTTTTCACTATGCTACTAATAAATCTTGCCCAGAAATGTCTAGGCAAAAATTAATTAAAACATACATGGCACAAAGTTCAGTATCTTATGCTGAAGCGGCAAAAATGTATCCCCCAGTTACTAAATCGTATGCCGATACACTTTTATCTTCTCCTTACAAAAACTTTGCAGATACTCCATCTTTCCCTTCAACTAATAGAGTACCTGTTTCAAGTAGCTATAAAAAAACTGTCTTCCTTAAACCACGCTCACCACCCAAACCTGTACAAGGATATAATAAAGAGGCTCACAATTCCATTATTAAAGATTTCAACATTCCCCAACCATCAAATGGTTGTGCTTTTTCTAATCACAATAATGGACAAATTGAAGCAAGTTTTTCCATAAACGATTTTCTTTCTGCGTTACACAATCTTCTGTCTCAGTTCAACATTTCACCGTCCAACGTTGCCCCATCTTTCAATGTATCTCAATCCATTCATAATGGACAACACATCCAAAATAATCCAGTGGAACTGCCGCAGTCTAGTAAACAAAAAGAGTGATGTTATATATCTTATAAATAAATATGAGCCATTTGCCTTTGCTTTAGCAGAGACTTGGCTCAAATCTAATCATAGTTTTAAAATTAATGGTTATTTAACCATTAGAGAGGATAGATCTGATGGGTATGGTGGAGTAGCTATACTTATCAAGAATTCTATCTCTTTCTCCACCATTACATTACCTCCTCATAGTGAGGAAATTTCTATTGTAGCTATTAAAGTGCATCATACTTGTCTTGTTTCTATTTACATTCCTCATCCCTCTTTTTCTGTTCTTCAAGAGATGAATAATCTTGTTTCCTTTCTTCCAAAGCCATTATTAATACTGGGGGATTTTAATTGCCATCACCAATCATGGGGTTGTGCAACTTCTACCTGTTATGGCGATGAGTTACTAGATATAATAGACTTACATAACTTATGTATTTTAAATTCAGGAGCTGCCACACGTCGTTCAGATCCCAATCAGAACCAAAGCGCAATTGACCTTTCTATCTGTTCTCCAAACTTAGCCTCTTCATTAACTTGGCATACTTTAACCTCTACTCATGGTAGTGACCATTTTCCAATAGTTATTTCTTATCCTCTTTCCAAACCAAATGCACCATTAAGGAAATTAAACGTAAAATATAAACTACCTAATAGAAATAGTAATGACTGGGACAAATTTAGGAACATTGTTGACAGTAAGCTTTGCTCCTTGCCTGTAATTTCTGATGGCAATGAAAATAGTTGTGCTGAAGCTTTAGCACTCATATTAATTGCAGCGGCAGATGACGTTTTTCCTGTAAAAAATAACAACATTAGTACAATTCCCTCGCCGCCGTGGTGGGACTGAGCAGTGGCGGTACCTTCATATAAGCCTAAAAGCCTTACTAAAATGCTCGATAGAGAATTTATTGTACTTAACCAGTAGTTTATGAGAAAATTGCGATGATACATACGTAGATACGTAGGTACCTACATACTCAGTCGAAAACTGAACTTTCTTTTTTTGAAATCGGTTAAAATTTTATTGGGCTTGCGTTATTTTGAAACCCTAGGCACGCCACTGACTGAACACAATTATAACCTTGATATGTCTGATATTAATTTTGATATAGTTACTAAGTTAATTAATGAAACATACAAACTTTTTAAAAAGAAAAAAATTGATTCTTGGCGTAACTTTTGCTTATCAATTTCACCGAATACTCACCCTACGATTGTCTGGCGCAACATTCGTAGATTTAGGTCCATTTATAACAACTCTTCTCCTATCCCTGTTTCTTTAGCCAGTGATTTTTTGGATAAATTGGCTCCGCCTTGGGTTCCTGAAGCTATTTGTACTAATAATAGCCTGTCTCGCGTATCCAATAATCAAGACACTCATTCGACGCTAGATCTTCCATTCACTCTCACTGAATTAAAGGTTGTTATTCATAAGACTAATGATTCTGCACCAGGCATGGATGGCATCCCGTATTCCTTTTTTTCTAATTTAAATGACGTCGTCCTCAGCTATTATTTAGAACTTATTAATTCTATTCTATATACAGGGAACATCCCTGTTGAATGGAAGCGTCAAATGGTGTTGCCATTCCTTAAACCAAATAAAACTCCTTCTGATGCTTCTTCCTATCGTCCCATAGTTTTGTCTTCAATTCTGATGAAATTAGCGGAACACTTAATAAAAAATCGCCTAGAATGGTATGTTGAAAGTAAGGGTCTTTTGGCAGAATCACAATATGGCTTTAGAAAGGGTAAAAGTACAATTGACTGTTTATGTATTTTAACATCTGATATTCGGTTATCCTTCTCTAATAACCAATCCACCGTTGCAGTTTTCCTTGATATTAATGCGGCATATGATAATGTTGTATTATCGGTTTTACAAAATAAATTAAAAGCCTTACAAGTTCCTTTGAATTTGTCGAATTTCATTATTAATATCTTGACTGAACGCTCTGTTAACATGTTAATAGGAAACCATGAGATATCACATCTTGTATGGAGGGGTCTCCCACAGGGTTCTGTGCTCAGTCCCCTTCTATACAATATTTACACTTTTGATTTAGATCTATCCTTAACTAGTCACGTTACGATTCTTCAATATGCCGATGATTTATTATTATATTCTTCACGTCAATCTGTTGAGCAAGCTAGCTCTGCTATCAATTCTGCTTTATCTATTTTGGAGTCATGGTTACATCTAAACGGTTTGGATTTATCCACATATAAAAGCGCGGCTGTTTTATTCACCCGGAAGAGAAATATTCCCTTAGTAAATCTCTTCTATAAGGAAATACCTATTCCAGTTAAAGATAAATTCAGATATCTAGGTATAATACTTGACTGTAAATTAAGTAGTGTCCCTCATTGTGAATATATTGTTAACAAATGCGAAAATCACCTAAACATGCTTAGATGCCTCTCTGGTGTGTGGTGGGGTGCACATCCCTTTTCTTTGAAACTCATTTATAACGCAATCATCAGAACCACTCTGGATTATGGATTGTTCGCTCTAGAACCTGGTAGTGTAATGGCTTTTTAAAAATTGGATCGCATCCAGTCTAAAGCATTACGCATTATTTCAGGTGCAATGAAGTCTAGTCCCATTAATGCACTTGAAGTGGAATGCGGGGCTGCTCCTTTAAGCATTAGAAGACAATTATTATCTGACAAATATTTGTTCCGGATTCTTCAATTCTCAACTCATCCTCTCATTCCTAAACTGGACGCTTTAGTGTTGCAGATTGAATCTTCAGATTACTGGTCCCATAAACGTGCTCCTTGTTTAGTTGTAAGTTATAAAAAATTTCTTTCACTTTCTTCTCCTATTTTCCGTTCCAATAAACTTCCCCTATTTAGCAGTAGTTATGAGAGTTTACATTTCAGTCCCTCTATAAAATATAACTGTGTAAGTAAATCAGATCCCGATTGTTATTTAAGTTTGAATCATTTTCTGTCAGAACACTTAGAGTACCACCATATTTTTACGGATGCTGCCAAGCCTTCTCCGATGGGTTGTGTTGGGATAGGTACTTACCATTCCCAATACAACATCATACAAAAAATAAAACTACATCCGGAGACTTCTGTTTTTACCGGGGAATGTTTTGGCATTTTTAAAGCCATAGAATATATCCGTATTTTGAAGCTCAAAAAATCTATAATTTTTACTGATTCTCAAAGTGCTCTTCTAGCCATTAATAAATCTGCTTTCGAACACAAATCGCAGTTACCTATCATTTATTTAATAAGAGAATTTGCGTTCAGGACCATCTCTGAGGGTAATTCACTACAATTTGTGTGGATTCCGGCCCATGCTGGAATCCATGGCAATGAAGTAGCTGATAAACTTGCCGGTGATGCGGTGCAGTGTGGGGACTTAGTTCCATATATAAATTTTAGTTATGATCTCGCGTCGTTACCAAAGACTTTTCTTCGGGAAACCTGGAAGGTAGCTTGGGATATCGGAAGCAAATCGAAGGGACACATTATTTCTCACTTATCCAACCAGAAAAACCATGGTTTGGCAAGGCCAAGTTTGGCAAGATGGAGACCTCCATTTTAATACGGATGAGACTGGGTCATGTTTGTTCTCCAGCCCATCTTGCCAAACTTTCTATCAGCGACGATCCCCTTTGCATATGTGGCACAGATGTAGGCGACTTAGATCATATTTTTTCTCCTGTCTTTTAAATGACCGTTCTTCCTTTCTTAGTAACCTCTTATCCCTCCGTACTCCTTTTCCTACCTCAATACTTTCCTTACTTTGTACAAATAGCTCTCTTGTATAATAAATGTATAGTCTCATTCATTATTCTAAATAATATAAAGTTGTAATTTTTTTGTTTTCATTTATCCATATGGTATCCTTGTTACTTATAATTATACTGATCCTATTTTTCCGTCCTATCCTAAATCCCGTTAAAATATTTATAATAATGTTGTTTCCCTACCTTTAAATAAAACTAAACGTGACATTGGCTAAATGCACAAACCGTACGAAGGCAAAAAAAAAAAAAAAAAAAAAATATAATATTTAACATTTTCCAAATTCAAATTGTGAATTTGGAAAATGTGTGATTTTCATTTGTTTTTTGTACTGTCAAGATGAGTGAATCTAATGAAGAAATTCGATACATTTTAAAATTTTACTACAAAAAAGGTAAAAATGCAACGCAAGCCGCGAAAAAAATTTGCGATGTTTATGGACCTAGTGCACAAATTTGATTTAAGCGTTTTCAATCCGGAAATTTTGATGTCAAAGATCCACGTCGCTCTGGTCGCCCTATTACGGATAAAATGGATGCCATTTTTGAAAAAGTAGAGCAGGATCGGCATATCAGTAGTTACGACGTAGGTAGCTGAAGAACTGGGAATTGACCACAAAACAGTTTTGGCGCATTTGAAAAAAAACTGGTTACCTTCACAAAAAAGCTCGATATTTGGATATCTCACGAGCTCACTGAAAGAAACCTAATGAACCGTGTACTCATTTGTGATTCTTTATTACGACGTAATGAAACCGAACCATTTTTGAAGAAGCTGATAACTGGTGATGAAAAATGGATCACGTACGACAAGAACGTGCGAAAAAGGTCGTGGTCAAAGGCCGGTCAGGCTTCACAGGCTGTGGCGAAACCCGGGTTAACTCGCAACAAGGTGATGCTGTGTGTGTGGTGGGATTGGAACGGCATTATTCATTATGAGCTGTTACCACCAGGCAGGACCATCGATTCTGAACTCTACTGCAAACAATTGATGAGATTACAGCAAGAAGTTGAGAGAAAGCGGACGGAATTAATCAACAGAAAGGGTGTGGGTTTTCATCATGATAACGCTAGACCTCACACATCTTTAGCCACTCAGCAAAAATTAAGAGAGTTAGGCTGGGAGGTGTTAATGCATCCGCCGTATAGTCCTGACCTTGCACCTTCAGATTTCCACCTGTTTCAGTCTCTTCAGAATTCTTTAGGCAGTGTCAGGTTAACATCACGAGAGGACTGCCAAAACCACTTGTCGCGGTATTTTGATCAGAGGTCCCAAAATTTCTATAGCAATGGGATCATGTCCCTACCTACAAGATGGCAAAAAGTTATTGAACAAAACGGTACCTACATACTTTAGTTAAATGTAAATAAACTATTTTAAAAAATGTTTTGAATTTTCTTAAAAAATGCGAAGAAACTTTTTGCCCCAACCTATTATGTATACACTTTGATAATGTGCCCGATGCGACAATAGCTTGTGCAGTGGTCAGTGAGGTTGGTAGCATGGCTGACTCTACAGGGTAGAATTAGAATAACGAAATAAGATTTGTCCTCATGGGACTGCAATCACTTGCATATTTTCCTAATCCTGTAATCATCTTTTCCAGCCCAATTCTTTAAAAAACCAACACCACTTACAGTTTTGCACGGGGTTCATTAAATCTCCAATAGTGCATGTAAGTATAGGTGTTGAATGTCAAACAGAAACTATTGCTATCAAAAAAGAATTCCCAGCTTTTTGTGAAGGACTAGATGATATTATTGAGACAAAGGATTAACATCACAGTGATGGTATGTTTGTAAGAACAAAAATAATATCATCAATAAATAATATCTGTAAATCTATTAATTAAAAGTTTTTGTCAGTGTAAAGTTTAATTCACCTTAACGGTAACCACATTATGTTGTGAAATAAAACAAATATTAATTCTTGACTGTTTTTGTTTACTTACAGAGCTGGAACTGGAACATTTAGACAATAGCTGTCTAGATGTAGCAGATGTCCTACCACACCATTCTGAATTAGATTTAGGTGATGATGTGCCTTTAATGGAGTTTAAAACTGAAGTGAAAGAAGAACAAGAAGTATCTAAGAAGAAACTAACAACTAGGGAGACGAAAATTAAGTAATAAGCAAACACGTCAAAGGTTCACCTGATAGGAAGTCATTTGCGTTACCTAAAGGTGTACCTGCTTACATTTTGCAATGTTGAATTCTATCCATAGGGCTGTGCATAAATTATAAACTAGGACCATCATAGTTTAATAAATAAATTGTTCATCCAGAGATGAACAGAATAACAATATCAAAACCATGGCCTGCAAGACGACCAGTCACCACAAGCAGCACTCATTCTCGAGCATAACGCTAAGATCAGTCATTACCCCCTCGCTGTTTTAGAGCCCCGACGCTACCGCAAGCAGTGATATACAGAGAGCTTGCTGCCAGTTGTTCAGACAAGAATAACCTACATCGCCGAATGTAGGTGTGATCAATAACTAATACACCTATCTTCCGTGATATCACATTATTAAAAATAACGCTTGAGAACGGCTTAGTCCGATCGGATCCCACAATCCGATACCATTTTGTGGGATTCGTTAGGAATGTGGGTAAAATTCATATTTTGTTCCGAATTGATCCCAGTACGAAATGATCCAAGCTGTGAAAAAAAAAATTAAATAAATAAAGAGTATGACGTACAAATTATAGAAAAATAAATTATAAAATATAAGTGTACTTACAGTTATGGGCACGTTATATACAGAGTGTGGCGTAAATAGTGGTCTAACGTTAACCCATAAATTTTTGTTTTGAACTATTCACGATAACCTACTTAGCTTAATTACCTTACTAAGCTTAATTACACAAAAAGTGTCAAACCACAATTACACAAGTTACCCACAAACCCTTAACCCATGAAACATAACTAAAAATTAAATGAAATGAAATTATTTTCTGTAACTAGGTTTGTACAAACACTTTTACACGTCAATAATATTTAGAAAAAAAAAAACTAGATGGGCGTTTCCTATCTGACTAATCTGAGAAGAAAGGCCGAAACAAACTCAGAGGCCACAGTCTCTTTTAAAGTCAAGACATAATCTTGGTCAGATCATGTGAAGACCATGTAGATTGGTGTCTGAAATGGTCTTATGAGGAAAGAATCACACAGATAAAGTGGACCTATCCAGTCAGTGCACGCATTTGTCAGTAATCGTGCAGCTCAACTCAGAACTTGAGGAGCTCAACGATTCGACGAACAATACCTAACCTAATTAATAATGTGGGTTCAGAACTTGTGTAATTGTGGTTTTGAATTAGGAATCATTCAAATTTCAATTCATTTAAATTAAATAATGTCCCAGATAAAAATAATATTTAAAAAGAATTGGTTGTATGTAAAGTCGGTTTACGGACGATAATTTTACGTGATAACGAGAGAGAGATGCGTCACAAGCCGAATGCTTAGGCCAATCGTGCCTCTCTATCGCTAGTTCCGCACTCTCGCTTGCACGCTCGGCTCAGGCGGATCGTGACACATTTTCGTGCGTGCAGCCGGCGTTCATCGATTTATAATAAGCTATCACGTCAAAATCAATCAATAAAAGGCAAATAAAATAAAGTAAAAACCGATGGTAAAATGAAGTTACCATTGTTATGAATTATCCACCAGCAGGTTTCTGAGCTGTTTAATATATATTTTTTCATTTTGTTCCATTTTTATGTCATGTCTCGTGCGTGAGCCGCGCGCCGCAACTACTTTGAGACGCGAGCGGCGCAGTGTCTATGTTGTAGGGAGTAACGATAATCCCGACTTTTTTAATTATGACTTTTTTTCGAAAACTATTGACGTTATTTTTTATTGGCTGCTATAGAATGATAGTAGACCATGGTCTGAGCAACTTTTGTTCTAGCAAAACTGTGATTCAAATGTCACCGTGTATAACTTTTTATATTAAAAATATTAAATACTATTGGCTTATTGATACGGGTGCAACGTTGTAAATTATCAAACATGAAATGTTACCAAAAGATATCTTTGTTCATAGAGATAATACTCTAATAAATGGCATAGGTGGTCAGCGACGTTCTCAAGGTTTTGTAAATATATTATTAAAGCACGACAATGTCACGTTTGAGCATAACTTTCTTGTTTTGAATTCGCTACCACTAAGAGCTGACGGAATCATAGGCTTAGACTTTTCAGAAAAATTTGGAGCAAATATTAATTAATGTTATTCCGGCACGTTCGGAATCAATTCATTTCATTTTGGTGAATGAGAATGTAAATGGAGAAGTTGTAGTGTGTAGTAGAGAGTTAGCCAAGGATGTGTTTATAGCAAACACAATAGCAAAGGTTAGTAATCATAGAATTCCGGTGAAAATACTTAATGTTAGTAACGAGGAAGTCAGTTTGCCATCTTTTACACCAGAATTGGAAAATTTGGGAGAATATAATATGTGTCAATTTAATACGACCAATCACGACGTTACTAGGGTTAAAACTTTGTTGTCTGAATTAAATCTAAATTATTTAGACGGAGAAAAGAAACAATCAATTGAAGCAATAAGTGCAAAGTATTCGGACGTTTTTCATTTAGCCCTCTAAATAGATAAGATAAGTTAACAACAACGAATATTTATGAGCAATCTCTAGTTGTAAAACAAAGCTCTACTCCAGTCTACGTCAAGCCGTATAGGTTACCACAGGCACTAAAACCAGAAATAGCTAAGCAAGTTGATAGTATGTTAGAAAATGATATTATAGAAAAGTCGAATAGTGAATGGTCCAGTCCAATTTTATTAGTACCCAAGAAAAGGTAATGAGAAAAAATGGCGTCTAGTTGTAGATTATAGAAATTTGTGACGATAAATTTCCCTTACCAAATATTAATGAAATTTTAGATACGCTTACTGGAGCCATTTATTTTACTCACCTTGACCTTCACCAAGGTTATTATCAAGTAAGTTTAGAGCCTAGCAGTCGTAAATTAACAGCTTTCACTACAAATACTGGCCAATATTGCATGAAACGTTTACCAAGGTTACAAGGTTACAAGGAAACAACCACATCTGTTAAGTACTATTTATTAACTGAATGAATAGTTATAGAATAAACGCATATGAGGTATAGTGCAAACTCAGCATACATGATCACTTATAAAGGAGTGTACTTACTTACTAAAGTAAAGGAGCATACATATTATATTCTTACACTTCAGTGCAATAAAAGTAATTGATTCCAAACCACCATTGTTTTAATAGGTTATGGGCCCAGTCCCGCTAAATAATATTAAAAGTAATCAAGTTTAGTGTTCGATCAAAAATGTCTACCAATTACTTGGCGAGTGTCCCGAAATTGGAAGGTCGCGAGAATTATGACGACTGGTGTTTCGCGGCCGAAAATGTGCTCGTGTTGGAGGGAATGGCGGACGCCAACAAGGCACCTCGTATCATATCGTCATCAGCTACCCCGGGTCAGCAAGCAGATGATTTAAGGACGAAAGCAAAGCTAACATTGACAGTCAACGCTTCTCTGTACGTGCTTATCAAACAAGCGACAACAACACACGACTTGTGGAAGACGTTGAAAAATATGTTCGACGATTCAGGATATTCACGTAAAATCAGTTTGCTGAGAAATCTTATTAGTACACGCCTAAAAAACTGCGAGTCTATGACCAGCTATATCAGCCAGATAATTGAAACTGCTCAAAATTTAATCGGCACCGGCTTCGAGATAAATAACTAGTGAATTGGGTCGCTTAGGTAGCTGGATTACCGGAGTTTGGTGCAATGATTATGGCAATTGAGCATTCGGGCATAAGCATCAATGCGGACGCTATTATTAAAACGAAGCTACTAGACATGAGTGACGAGTGCAGATTTTGAGGTTAAGTCGGAGGGTGCATTTGCAACAACGTAGTAGTGGCGAAACGGACGGAACGCGCCGACTTGTCAATGTTAGTGGAAACAATAATATTGCGCGGAAGAAAATAATGTTAAGGAATGCATACTCTTTATGAGTAGAGATTACCTACACTAACATGGCCCGTCCCTCCAAAATTCAAAAAGTTTGAAAGTGTTTGTGAAAGTACTTACAAAGCGCCACCAAGACCCACGACGCATGTGTGCGTAATGAGACGGCCGTAAAACAAAACAAATCCACTAATTTGTTGCTCGACTAGTGTCTATTATTAGTATGGCGCTGCACTGACGTACTCTATGAAAATGACACGTGCGTTGTCTTGCGCGGTCGGCTGGTTATGATTAGTTGACCAACAAATCTGGTAATAAGTAAGATATTACGAGTACTGATTGCACAAAAACTATGAATAAATTTTATTGTATTAAAATATTAAAATTTAATTTACTCTATTATACTATTTTGCATGTTGAATGTATTCAATAATATGAAACCTTTTGTTATAATGTAAGTATTTGTAACACATTTATTTTTAGTCACTAAAACATCAAAATCATTTACAAAAATACATACCTGATCATTATCATTATACAAAAGTTTATAGGTATGAAAAGATCCAAGTGATAACATTATTAATAATACTCTCATTAATCACTTGGCCCACAACATTTATATAAAATTAAAAGTCTTAATGATCTCTATTGGCACTGGAACTAAAATTTTGTTCATCGCTGTCATAGAAGCTTGATATGTCACTTTCTTTTCAGAATCTGATTCTCCTACATGAATAATAAATTCTTGCTCGTCGTTGTACGAGGGCGGGTCAATAAGTCCGTGACTTTTGGAATAAAACACAGATTTTTTGATAAAAAAATAATTTTATTTTTCAACGTAGTCTCCCTTGAGCTCTATACACTTTGTCCAACTCTTCTCCAATTTATTTATCCCGTCCAAAAAAAATGATTTGTCGAGGTCCTCAAAATAGGCCTTTGTTTGCGAGATGACTTCATCATTGGAGTCAAATCTTTTTCCACCAAGCCATTTCTTCAGGTTTGGGAACAAGAAGTAGTCGCTCGGAGCCAAATCTGGAGAATAGGGCGGATGAGGGAGCAATTCATAGCCCAATTCATGGATTTTTGCCATGGCAACTGCACATGTGTGCACCCTTGCATTGTCTTGGTGGAAAAGAACTTTTTTCTTGGCCAAATGAGGTCGGTTTTTTTTCAAATCGTCATTGAATCGGTCCAATAAATTGGCATAATATTCCCCATTGATTGTTCTTCCCTTTTGAAGGTAGTCAATGTGGATTATCCCGCGTGCATCCCAAAAAACAGTCGCCATAACTTTATTGGCTGACAAACCCACCTTGGCCTTCTTCGGCGCCGATTCACCCTTAGAAACCCACTGTTTTGACTGTTGTTTGGTCTCTGGTGTGTTGTGATGGATCCATGTTTCGTCCACGGTTACAAAACGGCGCAAAAACTCCTCCATATTGCGATTAAACAACGCCAAACCTTCCTGTGAAGTTGTTACACGATTGCGTTTGTGGTCGACTGTGAGCAAACGCGGCACCCATCTTGCGGAAAGCTTTCTCATGCCCAAGTGATCATTCAAAATTGAAACCACTGAGCCATGCGAGATCCCTACGGCTTCCACAATCTCTCGCACTTTCAATCTTCGGTCGGCCAACACCATATCGTGAATTTTTTCGATTGTTTCGGGTGTAGAGACCTCAACTGGGCGTCCAGGACGTTCGGCATCTTCAGTGCTTGTACGGCCACAACGAAATTCAGTAAACCACTTTTTTACCATTGAAATCGATGGTGCAGAGTCCCCATAGTATTTATCAAGCTTAGCCTTGGTCTCGGTAATGGTTTTTTTTCGCAAGAAATAATGCTTAATAAGCACACGAAATTCACTTTTTTCCATTTTCTCCTCAAATTAGTGAGTAGTCTGATAAAAATAGCTGTCAAACACAAACTAACTGACGCAGCAAGTTTAAATTTTGACAGGAGTCAACTGACAGATGCCTGTTGACAGGAGCAGTGTTGCTGTTTCAGTAAAGAGGTCAGAAATTCAAAAAGTCACGGACTTATTGACCCGCCCTCGTAGTTTTCCCAGTATTTGGATTCCTCTACATGTCTGCAAGTGTTGGTCCACATCGTGCAATTGATCATGTCTAGACGTTCATTTAGTAATTTCATGATAGATGTGTAGTTTTGGTCTACATTTTTGTTTGCGACATAGTTTTTTAACACTCCCCAAATTTTCTCAATCGGGTTTAAGTCGGGATGATATGGAGGAAGTCTTCAAATATCGCAATTAAACTTTTTTGCTTCGCCATCAACGGCGTAATTTCTAGAATTATCTTTATTTTTTAAAATGATATCATAGAGTTCGATTTTCTTCATGTCTTCCTCGAAGTGGATGTGTTTATTCACCAGCCAATCTTTCATGGCTGCTTTGTTGCTGTTGGAGGTGGGAACTTTTTCTGTAAATGTGTTATGGTAGGACGCGTTATCCATAACAATTACGGATTTTCTGGTATGTTAGGTAGTAGTTGTGATATGAACCACTTCTTGTAATTGTCATGGTTCATGTTGTTGTGGTAGTCGCCTGTCTTCGAACTGGCCTTGTAAATTAAAGAAGCATTGGGGACAAAATCATTCCTCCCACCAGCGTGGACAATTATGATGCGTAACCCTTTAGATTCTTTTTTTCTTTGCTACAGTTCCCTGTTTAATTCCCCATGACTTATTTTGTACATGTGTGGTATGAATGTAGCTTTCATCAGTATAAACAATATTCCTCCCTTCTTCTCTATATTTCTTCAATTGTTTTAAATATTTATAGCGGAGGAACTGTACGTCTTGTTTTTCAACAAGCGCTTGACGATTGTCTTCAGTAGTTTTCCATTCATATCCTAAATCAAGAAGTATACGCCGTAATGTCTCCAAACATCCGTCAAAATTTATCTTTTCAGTAAGCACCCTTTTCAGAGCTTTTAATGTTGTATATTGTTTATACTCTCTGTGAAAGTTACTGACAGTACGCCTTATTAGCCCCTTGTCAAATTCATCGATGTCACGCTTTAAACGTTTTCGAGGATTTTGGTTTTTACGCGGTGAACTCATTTTTGTGCCAGTTGCATCACATTTTGCTTTTTCTTTGAGAATTCTTGTTATAGTCCTTTCACTAACTCCCACAGCTCTTGAAGTTCTCCATCTAGCGTCTGTCAAGCGCTCCACTCCATTTTCAGCCTCATACTTCATTTGTTGGTAAGGTCACCCGGGGCGAAAGCAACTATGAGGCTAAAGCAACTAATTCAATTTTCTCTCAATCTAATCATTTTTGTAGATAGCTCTATCTATTGGAGTAAAGCGGAATCATAGTTTTTTCAAATAAAGTACAGATGGCATCACTAGTTCACCTACTGTAGTACTGACAGATCATTTTCTGTCAGCCGCCATTTTGGAGTCGCATTCACCCCATAAAAAAAGAAAAGTAAATTTGCTTGAAACTGAACTCTATCTCGGCGACGCTATATAGCTTTTACAGATAATTCTGTGTGCATCTACATGTACTCTTGACATCAACATTTAGAAACAGATTACAACTGAGTTATAACGAATAGTCACATTTACCCCAAAGTGGGGTGAATGTAACTTTTACTGGTCTTATTCAACAATAATGCAAATTAATGAAAAACCAAAGTTTATTTGTAACTTAATTTATGTCGAAACTGTTCATCGAAAGCTATGCAATGAAGTACGTTTATTAGAATATCCCTATTATTTAAGTAGCTCATGGTGGAGGGAATCAAAGTTTCAGAATTTTTTTTTTAGTTGCTTTCGCCCCGGGTGACCTTATACTGTAGCTATCACTTCTCTTGCCTAAAATATATAGAAAAGATTTTACATTAATAGCCATAAAAGTCAATCAAAACATTACGTAAACTTATTTCGCAAACAAGCAAAATTACCTGACTCCGCATAATTATTTTTCTTGAATTTTCCATGACTAATTATTTTGCAATCAGTACTTTCGTGTCACTGAGCGACGTCGTAACAATAACTTGACTGTCTCAGACCACTGCCGGCCTGCTACTGAAGACGAATACGTACAACTACAAACAAACTCTTTCGTAAGGATGTGACTACACACATTAAAACAGTAATTTGGAGGGGCGCGCCATGTTATCGTAGTTTATCTCTACTCTATGGTTGTGTTGCCTAGCAATACTCTCTCTTGTTAAATATGTCATTCCTGTTATTCGTATTTATTCGTTAGATATCAATATACATTGTAAATCATTTTCTCTTATTAACTGTTTTCCTATATCCTCACCACCTAACTTTAACATGGTAGCAGAGCGTTGAAAGTTGCGAGAGAAGCTGCAAAAGTTTTTCCTAGTAGGAAAGAATAAGTAAGAAAAATAAAATTATTCTAGCAGAAGTGTACCTAGACAAATCCATCGAAAATGGATAGGGTTATAGCTGAAGCCTCAAAGGTACAAATAGTGCACCTAAATGGAAATAACTACAAGCATTGGAGATTTAGGATCGAAACGGTATGCAGAGCCATTCCCGGAGCTGAACAATTTTACAAGGAAAAATAATCAAGCCCGGAGAACTAGCAAAGACTGCTGATGCTGCTGCTAAAGTCAAATATGAGAACGATTTACAACAATTTATAAAGATTGATTGTATAGTATTGACTCTTATGACAACGAATATGACAGACGAGTTACTAGAGCAAGTCATGCGTTACAAAAGCGCGAAAGAGGTATGGGACGAATTAGAACGCCTATACAGTGGAAGTAGCGAAGATAAAAGTTCTGTTAAAAAACTCTGTCTAAAATTCTTTGATTATAAAAAAGATCCTGAACATGACATAAGGAAGCATATATCTGCATTAAAGAATTTTTGGCACGAGCTGAATAGCCAAATCGAAGCAAATCTGCCTGAGATATTACTGATTTGTAAGATACTTGGAACTTTGCCACAAAATTATTTTGCTTTTAAGTCAAGTTGGCTTTTAATAACAAAAAGGATAGGACAGTTGAAAATCTGACGTCACAATTGAGCGCTTATGAAAAAGCATTGACTACTCGAGAAGAAACGGAGAATACCGAGGAAGTATTAGCCGTGAAGACACGAAAAAAGACAAAGAATAAAGTTTTCAAATGTAATTATTGTGGAGAATCAGGCCATGTTGTGCGAAAATACCAAAAATGGATAAAAGATGGCAGACCGCCAAAGCCGTCAAACGCAAAACCCAAATGTGATTGTAAATATGACTGTGTTAGCTGTAGAGAATGGATTGCCAATAAATAAAGTTAACTGGTACGTTGATAACGGAGCAACAAGCCATGTAACTAATAGAGGTGACTTCTTCGAGAGCTTCGAGCACTTCAAAGGAACACATACGGTGTCTGCGGCGAACGGAGAAACCATTGAAGCCATTGGTATAGGCAACATTAAAGCTGAAGCCATCGTTAATAGAAAAGTTGAGCAAATACTTTTGAAAGACGTTTGGTATGTCCCAAAGATTAAAAGAAACTTATTCTCAATGCTGTCTGTGCATGATAATTTAAGTACAAGTACGTTCGAGTCTAAACCTAAGCAATGTGTAGTAAGAGTAAATGGAGAAGCAAAAGTAATTGGAACTAGAACGATTAAAGGGGACTATTCAAGCTGGAGTTGAAATGTGTAGTGCCCAAAAACCAAGAAGTCAATCAATTACTGACAAATCCTTTACAAGTATACCATGAAAGGCTGGTACATCAGAACAAAAGACATGTTCGTCAGGTTATCGAAAAGGAGCTAGGATTAAAAATGGAGAACAACCAATATGACATTTGTGAAGGCTGTGTCTATGGAAAGGCGCACAGGCATTCATTTGGAACAAGGGTTAGAGCCACTCAATCTGGAGAACTAATCCATACAGATTTATGCGGACCATTTCCATATTCGATTTCAAAATTTCGATATTACATTCTGTTCAAGGACGACTTCACACGATATCGTCACATCTACTTTCTACGACAAAAGTCTGAAGCAGATTCAAAGCTTAAGATCTTCTTAAATGCTAAGCTAAAGCCGCAGGACATGTCATTAAAGAAATGTTAAGTGACAACGGAGGAGAATTTGTTAGCGCAGAATTCAAAAATATCCTAACTGAAAACGGAATTAAGCAAAGATTCACAATGCCCCACACCCCAGAGCAAGCAGGCTGCGTAGAGCGTGAAAATCGGACGGTAGTGGAAGCCGCACGCGCCATCATGCATGCACATTAAAAAATACCTGATGACTTGTGGGCAGAGATAGTAAATGCGACAGTCTACGTGTTGAATCGCACAGGGCCAACAAACGTGCCAAACAAGTCTCCACATGAGCTGTGGTACGGACAGAAGCCAGCGATAAAACATCTTAGAATACTAGGTTGCACCTGCTATGCCCATGTTCCTAAAGCTAACCGCAAGAAGCTGCACAAAAAGGCACAAAAAGGGATACTTATTGGTTATGAACGAGATGAAGGCTATAGGATCTGGGACAAAGAAGCATTCAAATTGATTAGATCCAGAGGTGTCACCTTCGAAGAGGTACCTTTACTGGGAAAATCAAAAGAGGATGTACCTAAACCGACAAAGCCGACTCCTGTTCTTCAGAGGAACTTCAATCATAATTTCCCAAGTCTCGAGAGTGAACATGAAATTAATATTAATAGAGAGATTGGAGAACCACATGCTTCAGAGGATGAAATCGAAATCATTTCAAGACCTTCTTCATCAAGGGCACATATCGAAACCAATGAAGAAATGGTAGATGATATCAATGAATCAGATTTCGAGTCCTTAGCTTCTGAAGAAGAAAACGAAAACCTAGCTGAAGAAAACGAAAACCACAATTCTGATGAAAACCGCATGGTTCTCAGAAATAGAGCAAACCTAAAGCCTCCTGTAAGGTTTAATGATCATATTATGGCTCTGGAAGCCAAAAATGTATACGAGCCCTTAACCTATAAGCAGGCAATATCATGTAAAGACAAAGGACAAATGCTATCGAGAGCGAAATAAACTCGTTAAGAGAGAACGAAACATGGGAACTAGTCAAACTACCAAAAGGTCGAAAAGCCATCCCATGCAAGTGGATTTTCAAAATAAAGACCAATCCTGATGGATCTATTGATAAATACAAGGCTCGGCTAGTGATAAAGGGATATTAGCAGAAGAAAGATATTGATTTCCACGAAACCAGAGTTTAGTCCAGTTGCTAGGAGCAGCACGATAAGAGCCGTCTTGAGCGTAGCTGCAAGGGAGAAACTCAAGCTATCACAATTCGACGTGTCTACAGCCTTCCTTTATGGCACGTTAGACGAGGAGATTTACATGAAACCGCCTGAAGGTTATGCTGACGAGAGGTATGTCTTTAAATTAAAAAAGAGCTTGTATGGACTAAAGCAAGCCCCACTCTGCTGGAACAGATGCATCACAGACTATATCATAAAGGCAGGATTAGGAGTAATTCTGACTCCTGTTTGTTTATAAGACGACAAGGAAACAGAAAATTATTCTGGCCCTGTATGTTGACGACGGTCTACTGGCATTATTATACCAGCGAGAAAATGGTTAACTGTTTCCTGAATGAATTGAAAGCACATTTTAGCAAGCTACTTTCTAGGAATAAAGATAAAAAGGTACTCTGACGGTTCCATTTTTCTGCATCAGAAAGCATACGTCACTCGCTTGTTGGAGAGATTTGGCATGGACGAATGCAAGCCAGTGACAACACCAATTTTAAAGGCAAACAATGATCAGGTTGAGAAATCTACTACGAGGACATTTCCCTACCGTGAAGCTGTTGGTGCCTGGTCCGATTTGATGACAAGCACAAGGCCTGATATTGCCTATGCAGTAAGCGTTGCGTCGCGAAATATGGATAAACCGACAAAAGAGAACATTCTGAACATGAAAAGAATTATGCGATACCTAAAAGGAACTATGGATGAAGGTATATGTTACAGGACAGATAATGATCATAGTGGACAGGGAATGTTATAGCGATGCAGATCATGGTGGTGATATGGAAACTGCACGATCTACATCAGGCATTCTCTGTATTTACGCTGGAGGTGCTGTTTCCTGGTATAGCAAACGGCAGAGCACCGTTGCAATATCCTCGACAGAGGCGGAAATTGTAGCAGTCAGCGAAACCGCCAGAGAGATTATATGGGTACAGAAGATATTAAAAGATCTTACTGGTGCTAACTGCCCGGCGACCTTAGGTGTTGACAATGAAAGTGCAATAAAGCTGGCGAAAAAGCCTACAGAATTTCACCAGAAGACTAAACACATCAGGATAAGATGTTTCTTCGTCAGAGAATGCTTACAAGATGGAAACATGGCAATCAGCCATGTACCAGCAACCAGACAGATAGCTGACATGTTAACAAAACCGTTATATGGGCTCAGACTTGAAATGCTAAAGAAGATGGCTGGCATTATCATCAACAGGGGTGGATGTTAAGGAATGCATACTCTTTATGAGTACTCTATGGTTGTGTTGCCTAGCAATACTCTCTCTTGTTAAATATGTCTCGCTGCCTCACAGGAGACCGTGCGGTATCCTCGGACCATCCGGATGGCCATGACCCTTTGGGCCGCGCTCAACCGGCGGGCTGGCCGCAGCGCCAGAGAGCGCGCCCATACAGGAGCTCCGTAGAGGGCCATGGACCGCACGACACACTTTGTCTGCCTAGAGATGAGATTCTTAAATCTCCATCTCTAGGCAGTGTGATATCAGTCTACCAGAAAACCGTGTTAGACGCAGATTTTTACCATGAAAACGTGTGTGGAAATGTCAGATGAACTAATTTTTCTTAGTGATGCAATAAGTGGATCTGAAAAGGATCAATGGCAGATTGCAATGAAAGAGGAATTGAAATCTGTTCATGATAGTGATTCATAGGATCTAGTGGATAGGCCAAAAGAAGGTATGGTTATGAAAATTATGTGGGTGTTTAAAAAGAAATTTAACAGTGAAGGTGAAGTGCGTTTTAGGGTCAGACTTGTCGCAAAAGGCTTTACCCAGAAAAAAGGCATAGACTTTAATGAGATCTTTTCACCAGCTTTGAGATATTTTACTTTTAGATTATTGTTAGCTTTAAGTGTTGAACTAGGTCTGAAAATGAACCACCTTGACCACCCACTGCATTCTTTAATGGATTTCTTCATGAAACAGTATATATATATGGAAATACCAGAATGATTAGATTTTGAAAATTGTATCAACAAAGTTCTAAAATTAAAGAAAGCTGTCTATGGCCTCAAGCAGTCAGCTAGAGCCTGGTACACTAGTGTAGAAGATTGTTTTTTAAAGTTATAATTTAAAAATTATTTAAAAAACAAAAACCTGACTGCTAAAACGCATAACTGAAAAGAGAAAAACAAGCTTTTCTAATCTATAGGATTTTGGTTTCGCAGGCCGGGAACAAACCAATAGCCTGAAATATGGTGTAACTTGTTTGTCCCCGCCTGCGATACCAAAATTCTATAGATTATAAAGCTTGTTTTTCTCTTTTCAGTTATGTGTTTTAGCAGTCGGGTGTTTTGTTTTTTAAATAATTTGTTTTATTTCAAGCTTTTATATATACACTGTGTCTCTATACGGTGTAGCGAAAATTAAGGGTGTGGTACATACCATCAAACTGAATAACTTTCTCCCGGGGACCAACGTCTTAATCGCGAAAAAAATATCAGGATTTGAAGTTTTGTATGGGATGACAGAATTTTCGTTCAGGATTAAGATGTTGGTCCCCGGGAGAAATTTGTTCAATTTGATGGTCTGTACCAAACCCTTAATTTTCACCACACCGAGCACAAACACATTGTATATACATGAAATTGACTCATTACTAGCTATTATTTGATATCAATATTGTTGCAATTTAATTTAAAAAACCTTTCCCTCTCTTTTTTGTATTTTCAGATGCTATATATAAATATTATATAGCCTATGTCACTCCCACAATTAAGACGAATCTAACGCTTAAGTTAAAATCCATCAAGCCGTATAGGCTACAGAGCGTGCCAAAGAAATAGACATACATACATACATACATACTCTCGAAAATCATTACCTTCCTTCTGGGGCAGTCTGGTAAAAAGTCAGACTATGACCCATGTCTCTTTATAAAGAATGATCATAATGTAAAGATTTATTTAGCATTATTTGTAGACTTTTTTTTTTGTATTCTATAATTGACAGAATACCTACTTATGAAGAATTGACAAATGAGTTAGTAGCAAAATTTAGAATAAAAGACTTTGGTCAGATCAAACAGTGTCTGGGAATGCATGTATTTACATGCATTCCCAGACTTACATTTAACTTCTTATTCTGTGGGTGATGCAGGTGAGCAGCTTATTTGCTCTATTACAAAATTAATACATTTTATGTTTTCAGGCAAAATCAATGCTGATATTGCCTCACTTTTATTTGGTGCTAATTTAATCGCCCTAACTAAAAAGGACGGAGGGGTGAGACCCGTTGCTGTGGGGTCAACTTTAAGACGTTTGGCATCCAAAATTGCGGTGAGACATATCAAATCTAAATTACAGTCTGTTTTCGAACCTATACAATTAGGATTTGGCACGAAAGGTGGGTGTGAGGCAGCCGTCCATGCCTTAAGAACCTACCTTTCGTATGATGATTGCGAAATTGTAGTCAAAATTGACGTCAAAAATGCTTTCAATTCAGTAAACAGGCCATGCTGACAGAAGTTAAGAACAAAATTCCGGAACTGTATCAATACTTGCTTACCTGCTACGCAGAACCTTCAAAATTAATTTACCGTTCCCATGAACTTTCTTCGGAGGTCGGCTGTCAGCAGGGCGATCCCCTCGGGCCAGCAATTTTTAGCTTGGCTATAAATCCGATTATTCAAAATTTAAAATCGAAATTTAACGTTTCGTATTTGGATGACGGAACCCTGGGAGGCGATGTGGACACTGTGTTATCTGACTTATCAGATATTAAAACAAATTTCGAAAATATTGGTTTAGAATTAAATTTTAGCAAATGTGAACTCTTTATTCAAAAAACTTCTTACGGTTTGGATAATTTAAAATCCAAATTAAATTTTCTGGCACCCAATATCAAAATAGTAGACAGAAAGTCACTTTGCCTCCTGGGTTCTCCCATCTTTGAAGAATCTTTTCCTGATTATATTACTAACACTATTTCTAAATTCCAAAGTCACGCAAATTGTTTACTCGAAATCAGTCCTCATTATGCTCTTATAATTCTAAAGTTTTGCCTTTTTGTCCCTAAATTTACTTATGTGCTTCGCTGTAGCCCTTTTTGGAAACATCCAAATTTGCTTTCACCAATAGACGATTTAGTCAAAACTAGTTTAGAAATGATTTTAAATATTCAGCTCAATGAACCATCTTGGTTACAAACATCCCTCCCTATTCGGTTTGGCGGTTTAGGAATCCGCAAAATTTCGAGTGTTGTTTCCCCAGCCTTTTTGTTGTCCACCCACAGCACGTCACGTCTCATAGGTAATGTCCTAAGGGCTTTGCCCACAAACAATGAGACTGCGGGCTTGGAGGATGCCAAGAATGCTTTTCAAATTGCTTGCCCGGGTAAAGACTTTCCAGACAACCTAAAATATCGTCTCCGTCAAAATGGACGGTCACTAAGCGTATTTAACGTTGAATTTATGCCCAAAAATTGCTTCTCTATTGCTTCTTTTTGCTTCCTATTCTCAAACAATTGCTTCCATCCGTTTCTAGAAGAAAAAACATTTTAAGGGTGACCGTCCATTCTGATGTCAGAACTGACGGTCACCGAGTCGTAGTGTCCCTGATAAATAGAATTATTGAAATTCACGGTGGCCATTAATTACTTCCCATTTGCTTCTCGCAATGTTTAGGAAGTTAAGAATTGAAATATTATCTATAAAGGTGTTTTATTACATTTGTATGAATTTTTGACACTAAATACGATAGGCACTTCTTTTTGATAACAATACTGAGCTGTAGGCCACCGGTACAATACGATAGATTTATTGCCTACTCAAGCATAACTGCAATGTTAAATAAGAGTTTTGCTTTATATTTTTGTCAGGCGCAAAAATATTGATAAAAAACACTTGCCGATATCTTTATTGCCGTGATAATTACAGTATTATCATTGTTAAACATTGCGAGAAGCAAATGGGAAGTAATTAATGGCCACCGTGAATTTCAATAATTCTATTTATCAGGGACACTACGACTCGGTGACCGTCAGTTCTGACATCAGATTGGACGGTCACCCTTAAAATGTTTTTTATTCTAGTATACGATGGAAGCAATTGTTTGAGAATAGGAAGCAAATAGAAGCAATAGGGAAGCAATTTTTGATCATAAATTCAACGTGAAATACGACTAGTGACCGTCCATTCTGACGGAGACAAAATCTCAAAGGAGCTGGGACGATATTTATTGCGATTTAACATACAAATCGATTCTGAGCCGCAGTTCAGGTCCGGATCGCGCAAGACTTTTGGCGGTCGGAACCAGAGGCCGGTTATTGGCTACATGCCCATCCTTCTCCATATACCGGTACCTTCCTGGATCCGACTTCGCTTCGTCTAGCGACTAGTCTGCGGCTTGGGGTCACGGTATGCACTCCACACACATGCCCTTGTGGCACGGACGTGGACCGACTGGGTCACCACGGACTTTGTTGTCAAAAAAGTGCAGGCCGCTTTTCAAGACATGCGACACTTAATGACATAATCCGCCGGACTCTTGCCAGCATCAACGTGCCTGCTCTTCTTGAGCCGACTGGTATTGTCAGAGATGATGGCAAAAGTCCTGATGGTGTGTCTTTGGTCTTGTGGAGTTTGGGACGGATGCTTGTGTGGGACGCTACCTGTGTAGACACACTGGCACCGTCCCACCTCCAACGGACTACTTCTAAAGCGGGTGCAGCGGCAGAAAATGCCGAAAATCTGAAAGTTATTAAATATGGAAGCCTTGGAAGAGATTACAACTTTGTGCCCTTTGGTGTCGAGACCCTCGGTCCGTGGGGTCCCAGTGCGCATACGGAAATCGCGAAATGTCTAGTTAATGTAACTGGTGACCGAAAAGCTGGCGGCTTTATCGCGCAACGCATCAGCATTGCAATTCAGCGAGGAAATGCCGCCAGCATCCTCGGTAATACAATGCCCCGAGGGCCTTTTTTAAGCTTAACTTAGTTTTAATTTAATTTAGTTAATGTTAATAATCATCTTGTAATTTGGTTATGTAAATAAATATATTATTAAATAGTTCATTAAACGAATCAATTCAAAATATTGACGCAGAGAAATGGAAAAAATGTATAAAACATGTCGGAGATATAGTTGAGCCCAAAATGGATGCCATGGACAGATTCATAATAAATGTAGGAAACGACGACAGTAGTGATAGTACGGAGAGTGATGATGATGATGATATGTTATAAACTTGTATAGGTAGATATTATAATATAATAAAGAAAATTTAATCATTAACTCTCCATTTTATTTCTTTCCTTCATATCCATCAGATATATAAAAAAAGTAGGTACCTATAAAAAAATTATATCAAATAAATGTCTCACAATTTATACGACAGACGAAGCCGCAGGAATAAACTAAGCGACTTTTTAAGAAGCGCAGTGTGAACGCACATTTACATTTCTAAGGTATTGTTAACGCCCACTGACCCTAAAAAAGTTTCTTTTTGTTCTTTTTTTTTATGATAATGTGCGATAGAGAAAGCGCTATACTAACTCGTCTCCGTGAATATACTAAAGTTATGGTTTAGTATATAGGAAGACTGGATGTAATCTGTACGGTTTCGTTGATGCTGACTGCATCAACAAAACCGTAATGATTATGAAAAAAAACCCCAGTATATGATCGTCTATCTAGTGCAGGCAGCTGGCACTAGATAGACGATCATATACTGGGTTTTGTTTCAGAATATCGGGATCACTTGTTTCTTAGGAATCTAAAAAAGAAAAACTGTAGCACTCTCCAATACAGAAGCTGAGTATATGGCCCTATCTGAATCCTGTAAAGAGGCAATATATCTAAGGAATATATTAGGTGAATTGATTGTGTTAAAAGAAAATGTGCCACTGTAATTGTATAGTAATTTTTTTATTGAAAGGAACAGTAAGAAGCAAACAGTTACTTTATAAGAACTTACAACTAATTTAACATAAACAATTTTAGTAATAATATAACCCACAACGCTGTCCATAGGTAAAAAAAAAGTGTAATCGCTAGGAGTTTTAGTAGCAGTACGAGCAGTAAATAGTTGTATAATTAGTAAGGCATGCAAAAACCGGGTTGATTTAAAAAACCGATTTTTTCGGGTTTTTTGTTTACAAAACCGCTGAAACCGGTTAAAACGGTTTTTTCGGTTTTTTTTTTTCAATTTTTATTAAAGAAA
The DNA here is from genome assembly GCA_905333075.3 of Atethmia centrago. NCBI lineage: Eukaryota > Metazoa > Arthropoda > Insecta > Lepidoptera > Noctuidae > Atethmia > Atethmia centrago. Next base: position 15,709,466 of record HG995393.1, read on the forward strand.
TGAGAAATATGTGTAAAAAATGAAAATGCTGAAGTCTAATCAAAATATGTATTTTTTTAAGTTTATCTCACTTATTTTTATAATAATGAGCATTAAATAAGCTACAACTACTAAGTAACCATACAAAAAGTTTATTTTCTTTATACATAATATATAATAAAGTTTATGATTTAGGAAAATAACATATTCTTCAAAACTTAGGTACCTTAACATACAAAATTAGGAACATTTGGTAGGTACATAAAGGTGTAAAATCATAAATTAATAAATAATAAATAAATAAAATATAAGTCTTATTCCTAATTTACCAAAACAAAATAAATCAGTCGTTCTTATAGATATAGATTAAAAATTAAAGTTACACAGCTAAACCAAATTACAATTTTTTACTTTGACAGAAGACCCTAAGGATACAAGTGCATCTAGGGAGTCATCATTTAGATTACTACGGATTTTATTACACATGAGACCCGCTGATGAAAAGGCTCTCTCTGATTTCACACTTGTTGGAAGTATAGATTTCAAAGCTTTATATACTTTTGTTAAGTGCTCTCCCATTTTTCCTCCACCGTCGTAAAGTGCCATTTCCACCCTGATTTTAGTTTCTAAATCAAATTCTGTAGATGGACTTGCACCAGAGGTATGTTCTTTGAGCGCCTTCTTTATTTCTTGTCCGAGTTGGTCCTTGATGTTCCGTGAAACATTTACTACTGTATGGTCTACGCTTTCCTGTGTTGTCGTCGCCGTCGGTGTAGTAGTCGAAAAATGCTTATTTATAATGTTTACTATGAAACTTCGGATTTGTTTGTTATCGAGGGCAATCGCGTTATTTACGCCATCCAATAGATCTTTGTAGTATGTAGCTGGGTTGTGCAAATATAGAAGTATTCCAGTAAGATTTGTCAATATTTGTTCTATTCTTGACTCTACGAATTTGCCAATTGAATGCTGATGGAAGAGGAATCTTCTTGCAATTTTTTAAGCATACATTTTATTGCTGCTACTGCTGTAATTAAATTACCATCACGCTGGCATAAAGCTTCTACAGTAGCTTTTATGACAGCTAAAGTTACTCGGCATCATTAAAATTAATATTAGACTTAAGATCTATTAAAGCCTTCGATAGTGTCTTTTATTAAAAAAAAAACGCATAATCATGTCCGCCATCGAACTCCACCGAGTCTTGGAATCCAATATAAGTTTCAGATCTTTATTGTCATGGTCTGCCATGACATATTTACTTAAAATTTAATTTTTCTAAACATTTTTGCAACACTTCTTACTTTGTCATTATATTATTTATAACAATCACATTACCCAAAAACCATTCAAATTTACTTCGTTATTAATATACGTCATCAAAAAATTAAAAACATTAAAGTTTAAATGTAACAATCTGCTGTGATCAGCTCAAACTACTTCAAACAAAATCAGGCTCTCATTTATAGGTTACATATTTACAAAAATAAGAACGTGCCGGCTGCCATAACCTAATTAATTAAAGCTATTACTTAAATATACAAAACATCTCCGCTGTGATTACATTTCAGTATTTGGTCATACACTTCATGTAATATTAGCAATGCATAATATACTAGTGATATAAAAGAATATGATCAAACTTACCTTGATAAAAATAATATCTGCAATGTAACTACAGACAAACACAACACCTGCACTCGTCTCAGTCACTCATGTCACTATAACACAGACTGACCGAAAAACAAAATGGCGGCAGCGTGGCATGGTAGTGCAATAAGGATCTAAATGAACGTGGCTGAAATAGGAACTAAATTAACACCGCCTCGTCGTCCTGTCCAGTTTTGTCAGAGATAAATTTAATATTTTGTTTGAATATTGAAGTATTATTCAACCAATAAACCAGGGGAAAAATAACCGAAAAAACCGATAAACCCGCTTTTGCTGTCCTAAAAAACCCGGGTTTCAAATCAGTCGGTTATCCGGTTTTTACGGTTATCCGGGTATCCGGTTTGCATGCCCTAATAATTAGTACGAATAAAGTTTTAAACATAGATAAAGATTACATAATATAAAATTAAGAAGTCTGATGAGTTGCAGAAAGGGTACACACATTGGTTTTATTTAATAAAGAGGAGTAGGTGAGGCTTTTGAATCTACTCATTGGACAATTGAAGATGTCAATATTTTCAAAAGTGCTATTATATGAGTCAACCATACGGCGGACTGGTGAGCGCTGGCCATAGTTGGTTCGGCAAGAGTTCACTGCAAAAAGAGTACCTGTCGCCTGTAAAAGGTTCTAAGTACAGCATAACAAATCAAGTTATGTAGATTTATACAATTAAATTTATTTCTAACAATTTTATATAAAATAATGGCTTCCAGGTATTTTCTTCGAGAGCTAAGGGGCAGGAGCTTGTACTTGCTGAGTAACTGGGAGTAAGTTAGGTCTATAATGCATGGCACGTAAAAATTTGTACTGAACATTTTCAACCATTTCAGCATATTTTTTGTAGAAGGGGTTCCATACTGACACTGCATACTCCAATTGTGAGCGAACTAGGGATTTATACAAACATACATAGATATGACGACGTTCTCTTGAAGTCAAGGTTAGATCGCATAATAAAGCCATACAATTGGTAAGCTTTACTTACAATTCTGTTAACATGTAGATCTAGGCATAGTTTGGAATCGAGTATGACGCCGAAATCGCGACTTGAGTTTGTTTTAGTGAGAGGCACGTGACAAAGGGTGTACGCGAAGTTAATAATGTGCTTGTTTTTGGTGAAAGTAAGGTAATTGCATTTGTTCCTATGACAGTAATCTGTTAGTCTATCCAAGTCTTGCTGTAATAGAATGCAATCGTTAAGGGTTTGGATGGACTTGTAGACCTTTAGATCATCTGCATACAATAGGAACTTTGTGTTGCAAAACAATAACCTATGTCATTAACAAATATGTTAAATAATGACGGCCCAAGGATAGAGCCTTGTGGAACACCGGATGTAATTTCGACAGTATGATATGAATCCGTTGATTACCAACCTTTGAGAGCGGTTTGAAATATATGATGCAAACCACCGCAGCAAGTTACCTCGAATTCCGTTGAAGATTTTATCCAGCAATAGTTCATGGTCCACCTTGTCAAAGGCCTTGCAAAAATCTGTGTAAACTGCGTCTACTTGCAGGCCGTTATCGAGGCTATCGAACAAAAATTTGGCAAAGGACAGAAGGTTTGTGGTTTCACCTTTGACAAGGTGGAGAGAATAGAGATTGGACGATAGTTCTCCACATTACCCCTTGTGCCACCTTTATGTACAGGTGTTATGTTTGCACGTATCCACTCTTTTGGAAATACTGCCTCAGTAACGCACTTATTATAAATTATACGTAACGGTTTGCAGATGTGAGCAGCAGTGTACCGTAAAAAATGTGCAGGTATGCCGTCAGGCCCTGGATTTTTGGAAGGATCCAGAGACTTAAGTTCTTTTAGGAGCTTATGTTCATCAAAGTGTAAGTTCGAAATTATATAATTAGCTGAGGAAGTTGCTGCAGACGGTTGCCCATGAGATAATAATGGGAATTTTAAAGTCAGCCACTTGCCGCAGTCTCTCCCATATAAGTTTTCTAACACGGGATGCAGTCTGTTCAATGTGGGGACGCCAGTTAAGTCCCTCATCCAGAATCACGCCCAAGTACTTCATTGTCGTTTGTTGAGTAATTGGAAGACATGAGCATGGAAGACTGTTGTTGGGGTCACAGGAGTTATTACTGTAGGTTTAATTTTGGCGAAAGTAAATTGCAGAAATGAGGTTTTCAAACATTAAGGGTTAGTAAGTTAACTTCCAGCCAGTGGATTATTTTACGTAAACCTGTCTCTGCAGATTGCCGTACCGCATCCCAACTCTCTCCATGAAATATTAGTACGGTGTCGTCTGCATAGCTAAATACTTTACCGTTACTAAGAGACTGCTGGCATAGGTCATTCACATAGAGCAGGAAAAGACTCGGGGATAGGCAGCTACCCTGGGGCACACCATAATCAACTCGGGCTTCATTGCTAATGACCTCACCAACCTTCACTTTTTGTGAACGTTCATTGAGAAAGTCTGTAAATATGCTTAAAGCCCTTCCCCGGATTCCAGCATGTTCTAACTTGGTCACAAGGGTTGGAATACAGACAGTGTCAAACGCCTTGGCTAGGTCCAAAAAACACCCAGACATTTTTGTTTTTGTCAACTTTTTCGGTCACATAATCAACGAGTTGATTAACTGCGTCTGAGGTGCTCTTCCTGGACCTAAAACCAAATTGAGTGTCCGCTATTATTTTGTAGTGCTCTAGATATTTTATGAGTCTACGGTTCAACAATTTTTCCAATACTTTCGACAGTGCTGACAAAACTGAAATAGGTCTATAATTTTTAACATCATCTTGGATTCCACCCTTGTGAACAGGTGTGATTAAAGATTTTTTTAAAGATACGGGGAAAAACTCCTTGCTCAAAACAGGCTTTAATAAGCTTTGTTAAAGGTGGGACTAGTACTTCTTTGCCCAGTTTGAGGAGTTTAGCCGGAATAGAGTCCCATCCTGTGGCACAATCATGTTTTACATTATTAATGACTGACTATACCTCAGCCTCGTCCGGAGAAAGTAGGACCATAGAATCTCGCGCAGGGGGTGTTTCAATTTTGTATGGGGCAAGTGAGGAATTTCCGGTGAAGGTTATCCCTGTGTCGAATACACCGTAAGAGGCCCGGTGTGATCCAAGGCTTAAGGACTACTTTACGGTTGGGGACTTTCGTTACTTTTGAGTGTTGGGATACTGTGGACATAAGACATTCAACAAACCGTGTAGCGGCTTCATTTGCATCACAATTTTGTGAAATAAAATTAAAATCTGTAGTTTTTAATTGTTCAACAGCAGCCTCATAGTTTACTTTTGTAACGCATCTTTTTAACTGATTCTTATATTTTGAGGGTGTTACTTAGACATAGCATTACGGAGGCGTGGTCGCTAACGGTGGAATCTATAACCAAGACTGTTGCGCAAGTAGTGGTACCAATCATTACGTGATCGAGGCAGTTGTGCAGTCTTGTAGGATGAGTATGTCCCGGTAAAAGGGCCATTTCTGCAGTTAGATTTAGATAGGATGAACTATTTCTATCTGTATTATTAGGTTTAAGTCTATATTGATATCACCGATCAGAATAATGTTCTTCGCTTTTAATTTACTTAAAATGTTTTCCAAGGAGTTAAGGAAGCTATCAGTACAATATATTGATGGGGATCTATAGGAAGCTAGAATACAAGTATCGGAATCAATTTTTATCAGAAGAAAATTTGCACCTATTTGGTCCGGTTCTTCAACCGTACATTGGAGATTGCTTTTTACAAATATTGTTATGCCGTCGTTTTGATTTAGATATTTTTTGCTAGAGTATGTCACGTAATTGTCCATAGTCGGTATCGGTTTGTCATCATTTAGCCAACATTCTGTCAAGATGATGATGTCTATTTCACACGATAGCCTGGCCAATTGAGCCTGGAAACCATCTAAGATTTTATAGATACTTCTGATGTTTTGAGTTATAATTTTTAGCGATGGCTTAGAGGTTTTTATGATTTCATTACAGGCGGCTGTATCGCAGTGATGAGAAGATGTCACTGTAAAGTTATCTATCTGTGTTGAGATGTCAGTGTTCGTATTAGCCATTGAATAACCGTATACCTTTTTCGTTGCATATTATGGTGCGTATTACTATTATATACGTGGTGAAATTATGAACTGAATTATTGATGTCAGGTATACCCACACGATAACAATTTATATTTATGTAAGTGATGTCAATGTTTGTTAGATGTATAGCGAGTAGTTGTGTTCTTGTGTTAGCTGGTTTTGATAAAATGAGTTTGATTGGTTTTTGTTTAAGTGTTTTACAATAAGAGAGCAATTGCATATAATAAAATAATAACAATAAAACAACTAGCAGTAAGCGAGTGGGACTTGCAACCACTCTATCCAGTCATTGTGGTAATTTGGGTTTTAGATCAGCTTCGTTTTTTACATGTATGTATTGATCTCCTTCCTTTGGTCGAAGAAAAACTTTTCCAAATGAGGTCCAGCAGAACTTAAAGCCATTCTCGCTCGCAAATTTCCTCGCAAGATAGAACAAACGTTGTGCCTTCATAGTCAAGCTCTCTGATAGATAAATCGGTTTTATTTCACCTGATATTTTTATATGGGATGTGTTTAACTTAGCGTGGGCGTTATTGCGATTGAAGTTACGCACTTTCTGCAGAATATTTTCCTTTGTAGTTACGGAAACAAAGTCGACTATAATAGATGGACCTCCACCTTTTTTATTTATGTGAAAGATATCCTTAATATCGTGTTGTTCGAGAGGGATGTCCAAAACTTTAGCTGTTTCTGATACTAAATGATGCAGATCCACTTTATTTTCTCCTTCCTTCTTTGGGATATTTCTTATCTCTAATTTTGTGAGACATAATATACGCTCCAGATTCTCAACTTTATCTTCGAGCTGATTTATGTAGGTATGATCAATTTTTCGCTCTCTATCGAGGTCATCTATTTTTAATATTATGTCATCGTATTGTTGAGTAACGAAGGGTAATGATTTTTAATAAGTCCCGTATCTCTTGCATAAAAGCGACCATTTCATCTTCACGTTTACGTTTACTGCGTGACGTAACATTTACATCTATGCTGTTTAGGTTTGGAGCAGATCCGGTTAGTGGATTAGTTGGGTTACCCACATTTCGAGTCTCAGAGTCGCTAGACATGGTCCATGGACATGGATCCCCAATCGCCAGCCACGTCCATGGCCCATGGACGTGGCTGGCGATTGGGGTGGTGTACGCCTCATGTTGTTCAATATAAAATGTTTACTTACGTAAACTTTGTAATACTTTGCAACGGTGGCCGGCGGGCGCGCGTAGTTCTCTCGAAGAGATGCAGTACGGTAGGAGGTGAGTCACGACGCGCTGTCGCTGTGTAAGCGGGACGGCAATTATCAGGTTTCCTGTCAGCCAAACAGCATACGAAGTACCAGGGCAGCAGAAGTTGTGAGGAGGTGCAAATTATCCAATGTCCAGTACCCAAGGCGTCACTGTACTAGTCATCGAATAGGGCGTGTCCAGGGCGTAGCCGAGGGCAGGTATGTTGCGAATACGCAGGCGGGGTTCAATAACCTTGGCCAATGCGCACAGGTCAGGTACCAGGGTATTATGATAAGCTACGTTTACCGCGATACACTGAGTTTATTTGAGTAGCTCTTCTTATTTTATGCACTCCTATTTTTATTATAGAATTAAATTTACTTAAATTATTTATATCTTTTTATTTAAATGGTCTATGGCACTGAGTACACGTCTACACCTTGCGGCGGTCCGGGGGAAGGGGGAATTTAGACATGCTTATCTCCATTTCCTCACGCCAGCTGCGCAGCGTGCCTTTAATATCATCCGTAAACTTGGCCATGACGTGGTCCATGTCAGTGCGCCATCCTTTGAGTGTATTGTTTACTTGCTGTGATATTATGTTAAGGCTGTCAATGGCGGTGGAGTTGGACATAGCACCCGTGACAATCGTTGATGTGGAACTCGTTGACGAGTTCGGTGATGCGGATTGTTGTTCCAAATATCGCAGGACATTTTCATCGCATCTTCGCAGTTCGCGCGGATGTAAACAGAGCGGTTTAGCGAGGCCGAGGTGGGGCGACCCGCTGCGTGATGTTACTACAGGGAAGACACTTCCACTGGGCTTTTTGTTCGTGGGTAAAGCTTGATAATTGTTGTTGTGTGACGTTAAGGCACTCACAGTGGTATATATATCGTCACATATATGACACTTTAAAAACAATGCCAGCGGTCCAACAACTCCATTTCAATGAAAACAGGAACAATTATTATTCATGTTCGTAGGAATTGTTTAAAATGTTTGTTATGGTACCAGTGGCGTCACCTGTTTTAGGTACAACTATTATGGGTTGAATGCGCGGTACGTAGAATTGATCACAAAAAGATCAAGGATGCGATAACCAAAGTTCAATTAAATTAGCAATTAATCCATTGTTTTACAATAAGCGCACCAAACATATTGACATAAGACATCACTGTTAGTGAATGTGTTTTAGTAAAGAAATTAGAAATAAAATATGAGCCAACCTTGGAAATGCCAGCAGACATATTCACAAAAAGTTTGAGTGCCAAGAAACATTATAAGTTTTTAAAATTGCTAGGCTTGTCTGAAGTTTAAATTGTAATATTAGATTATTTTGTTAGGTCAGGATGTTAATAAGATATTATAAGTAACGTAAATAATCTGTGGTAAGAATAATATTAGTTATCTGTGCAATAAAAGTTAGTTGATTCCAAACCACCATTGTGTTAATACATCACACTAAGAATGTTTTTCACCAGTGTGTATACGAATATGTCTTGTTAAATCCCCTTTTTCAATAAAACAACGCTGACATACATCACACTTATATGGTTTTTCACCACTGTGTATACGAGCATGTGTTGTTAAATGACCTTTTCTATTAAAACTACACTGACATACATCACACTTATAAGGTTTTTCACCAGTGTGTATACGAATATGTCTTGTTAAATCCCCCTTTTCATTAAAACAACGCTGACATACATCACACTTGTAAGGTTTTTCACCAGTGTGTATACGAACATGTCTTGTTAAATCCCTCTTTTCACTAAAACAACGCTGACATACATCACACTTGTAAGGTTTTTCACCAGTGTGTATACGAATATGTCTTGTTAAATCCCCCTTTTCATTAAAACAACGCTGACATACATCACACTTGTAAGGTTTTTCACCAGTGTGTATACGAATATGTCTTGTTAAATCCCCCTTTTCATTAAAACAACGCTGACATACATCACACTTGTAAGGTTTTTCACCAGTGTGTATACGAATATGTTTAGATAAATAAAACTTTTCCCTGAAACTACGTTGACAGACATCACACTTATATGGTTTTTTACCAGTGTGTATTCGGATATGTGATGATAAAGCACACTTTTGACTAAAAGTACACTGACATACATCACACTTATATGGTTTTTCACCAGTGTGTATACGAATATGACCAGATAAAGAACCCTTATGCCTGAAACAACGCTGGCATACATCACACTTATATGGTTTTTCACCAGTGTGTATTCGGATATGTGAATTTAAAGCAAACTTTTGACTAAAACTACACTGACATACATCACACTTATATGGTTTTTTACCAGTGTGTATTCGGATATGTGATGTTAAAGCACACTTTTGACTAAAACTACACTGACATACATCACACTTATAAGGTTTTTCACCAGTGTGAATACGAATATGTTTTGTTAATTCACACTTTTGACTAAAACAACGCTGACATACATCACACTTGTAAGGTTTTTCACCAGTGTGTATACGAATATGTCTTGTTAAATCCCCCTTTTCATTAAAACAACGCTGACATACATCACACTTGTAAGGTTTTTCACCAGTGTGTATACGAATATGTCTTGTTAAATCCCCCTTTTCATTAAAACAACGCTGACATACATCACACTTGTAAGGTTTTTCACCAGTGTGTATACGAATATGTTTAGATAAATAAAACTTTTCCCTGAAACTACGTTGACAGACATCACACTTATATGGTTTTTTACCAGTGTGTATTCGGATATGTGATGTTAAAGCACACTTTTGACTAAAAGTACACTGACATACATCACACTTATATGGTTTTTCACCAGTGTGTATACGAATATGACCAGATAAAGAACCCTTATGCCTGAAACAACGCTGGCATACATCACACTTATATGGTTTTTCACCAGTGTGTATTCGGATATGTGAATTTAAAGCAAACTTTTGACTAAAACTACACTGACATACATCACACTTATATGGTTTTTCACCAGTGTGTATTCGGATATGTGATGTTAAAGCACACTTTAAATTAAAACAACGCTGACATACATCACACTTGTAAGGTTTTTCACCAATTTGTGAACGAGTATGTTGTGTCATTTGTTTTACTCCATGAAAACGCTCGCTACGCTGATCACATTTGTGAGGTTCTTTGAAATAAGTGCCAGGTTGGGACGTACATTTTTGAGTCTTCCGGATAACTCTCGAGTCTGATTTTTCTTTTTTCGTTTGCTCGCCTGTCATTGCGTCTTCTAGGTTTGTTCTTCGTCTGTCTAGTTTTGGTTTCTTCGCAACGGTCGCCGCTGTAATTATAAAATCTGGTAAGTACAATGTTAGAAAGAATATTTGGTGGTAAAAGGACGATTTGGTGACATTGAATAATACGTTTTATGACTAGAGACAAGAAGTACAAAATTGTACAAACATCGACATACGGTGTTCCAAACTTTGATCAGATTCAAAGTTTAAACAAACCCTGAAGGCTAATTGCGTAACACATTTTCTTTTTGAATGCGAACTTTAAATGTAGTAAATTCCAGTCGCAATCACTGCCATATTTCGAATTGTCTAACCATTTTTTTTCCAGTTTAACTTAATTGGCTAGAGAGGTACCGAAACATTTGTCATTTTTAGGGTTCCGTACCTCAAAAGGAAAAAACGGAACCCTTATAGGATGACTTTGTTGTCCGTCTGTCTGTCAAGAACCTTTATCTCGGGAACGCGTGGAAGTATCAAGTTGAAATTAAAAACATATACTCAAGTCTTCAGTCTCTTGAAGCTTAACGTTAAAAAAATATACAGCCGTTTATGCCGCAATAAACGTATATTTCGACACTCTCAAGGGAATCAAAATTTATAGGGTACTTTCTGTTGACCTAGAATTATGAAATTTGGCAAGTAATTTCTTATACTACAAGTACAAGGAAAAATTGAAAACCATACATTTATAATGAAATCATAAAAAAAATATAGTCTTTATTTAAAGTATGTAATCAATCATCGAGGTTAAACAACGGTTTTAACAATTAACAAACTTTTACTCATTTGTAAAGAATAGAAATTCTGAAAGCCATGTATTTTTAATTAAATCACAAAAACCGTGTATTTTTAATTAAATCACAAAGACCGTGTTTTTGTGATTTAATTAAAAATATACGGCTCCAAATTTTGAAGAGAGTTAACCGTGCCATGTGGGGTATCATATGAAAGGGCTTCATTAGCACAAGCTTAAACAGATTTTTAATTATTTTTATGATGTATAGTTTTCGATTTATGACGAAGAATTAAAAAAAAACCTTTTCCCTCTTTTATATGTATAGGTACCTAATAACTTTGGTGTATGTAGTACCTCGAAATAACAATTTTCATACTCAATTTGCTTTGTACAGATCCTAATTCCAAGAGCTAATGACATATCTGCGTAAGTAGTACCTCAAAAGAAAGGGCAATAACCAAGCATGTTTTTAAAAAGGTTAGAACGACTGAGGCAATTTTTTTTATTTTTTTATTATGCTGTAAACAAAACATTTTCTTGATTTTTAAGTTTCTTAAACTTTAATATGGCGTAGAATGTTTCTCTGATGATACAGATGCTTGGGATTTATTTTGTTTGAGTAATCACACATTACATAAATAAAAAATAAATAAAAATAATAACATAACAGCTTTTACTGGACACTATTAAGAATTAATTGAAAAAAAATGGGTTTTATTGTTAAAAACCTTAGTTTAAAAAAAAAATACAAGGAACAGACTTCGTCTAAGACAAGTTTAGCTTAATACGTTCTAAATGGTCTAAGATATCACCCCCTTCAGGCTTTGCACCCATCTACCAAACACCCTGATACCGGGTGTCAACCAATTCGGATTTCTTTTGACTTAATCGTTTTACTAACCATGGGGAAACATAAATTATAAAACATCTGGAATATTTCCATAAAATTATCGTATGCCACATTTGGATCAACAGCTTGATAAACATCGCAAAAAGATAAATAATTTAAGCATGGTTTATTTATTTTTATTATTTATTAAAACTTTATGCACAAGTATAAAAAAAATAACACCGTACAAAGGCGGACTTAATGCCTGAGGCATTTTCTACCAGTCAACCTTAGGGTGATGCAGAGAAGACACATGGCAGGTGCTACTCAAGGGATAGATAACACGAAAATAACTTTACAATACAAGAATACATACGTAGATACATACATATAAACAGAATAAACTTTGTCAGGAGAAATAACGATCGGTAGTGGGGAAATATCGATCAGTAGAGGAGAAAACGAATCCAGCAAAATATCAGCGCTGGGATGTTTCTGCCAACTTCTTACGTATATGTTCACGTGCCTTCAGTTTAAAAGACAACCGACTGGTCAACGTTCTGATGTTCAGAGGGAGCGCATTCCAAAGAAAGACAGCCTGGACAAAGAAAGAAGAGCGAATGAAACCAGAGCGGTGAGAAGGACATCGAAGAAGACGATTGTTGGTGGAACGAAGATTTTTACTATGGGCAGAGCACAAGTATTGAATATGGGAAGTCAGGTAAGCAGTAGAAGTGGGTTCGTTGAGAATAGAGAACAACATAGACAGAGCCCTCACCTCTCTGCGCTGACGAATGGGTAACCATTTTAGAAGCACACGGTGTGCGGATACATGATCATACTTACGAAGATTGAAAACGAATCGAATGCAATTATTGAGAAGTCGGTCAAGTTTATTGAGGAGATCTGCATTCAGGTCATAGTAACACACATCACCATAGTCGATTATGGGAAAGATTAAGGACTGTACAAGCATTGCCTTTATGTGTGATGGGAGAAGATTTCTCAACCGATAGAGCGACCGCAACGTTCCGGTGACTTTCTTACTAACAGTCGTCACCTGCTTTTGCCAGTCAAGACAAATGTCGACATGCAGACCAAGATCTTTAACATCGGAGCTAAACTGAATGACTGAGTTGTCAAAGATTACAGGTGGCAAAGATAAGCCATTCAGCTTCCTTATGCTGTGGGGGCTCCCTATTAAGATAGCCTGACACTTGGTAGGGTTAACCGCCACTCCAAATCGATCGATGAGTTTAGCTCCTCAATCGCATCAGAAATGTTATCAACACTTGCATGGCAGTAAAGCTGCAAATCGTCGGCATAGATATGATACGCAGCCCGAAGCTCGGTGGTAATGAGATTAATAAAAATGGAGAACAAAAGAGGAGATAATATACCGCCTTGAGGGACGCCAGCTGCAAGATCACACCAACTCGACGAAGAGTCTCCAGCATGAACAGACTGCTGACGCCCCCGAAGATAAGAGGAAAACCATTCCAATACCTCTGGAGAGACCATATGATAAGACAGGATGGATAAAAGGACTTCGTGACTGACGGCATTAAAAGCATTGGAGAAGTCAATTAACACTAAGACTGTAACTTTGGTGTCTTCCATTCCCCGCCTTATATCGTCAGTCACTTTAAGGAGAGCTGAAACGGTACTATGCCCGGGCCTGAAACCAGACTGAAAGGGACTGATGAGGGAGTTGTGGTGGACAAAGTGGGAGAATTGTTTATGAACACTGGCCTCCAGCACTTTAGACAGAAAGGGCAGGATGGAAATTGGGCAAAATGACTAGGAAGAGAGGGGTTGGGTATCTTAGGCAGTGGCCGAACAAGGGCTTTACGCCAAAGGAAGGGGAAAACACCGGTGTACAGGGAGAAGTTTAAGATGTGGGAGATTGCAGGAAGGAGTTGATCAAGAGCCGTAACGATCATATGGCGGCTGATATTATCGCAGCCCACGGCTTTGGATTTAATAGAAAGGATAATCTTTCTGATCTCTCCCGGGTCAACTGGGGTGAAGACAAAGGGATTAATATTAGGGCGCGTCAGACCAGCAAGGTAGTCAAGGGTTTGACATTTGGTTAGACTATCTAGCGTGGGAACAGTGAAGAAATGGTGATTTAGATCGTCTAAGCCAATTGTGTTAGGAAGGTCTGAGTGCCGCGATTTGCCGATGCCTAAAGTTCCAAGGAACTTCCAAATATCGGCAGGGGAAGAAGAAGTGATATTATTTAGGATATGTCGGCGTTTAGCGTTGCGTATCATCTGGTTACACCGATTCCTAGCAGTCTTAAAGCAGGTCCAATTGTCCTCCGAGCGATCCTTTTTGAATTTCCGAAACGCGCGGTCTCTCCGTCGCATTGCCATCCGAACTCCCATGTTCATCCAAGGCGCAGGCGGACGCTTCAACTTGATTTTTCTGATAGGAGCATGTGTGTCATATAGCTTGACCACAACATTGTTGAACAAACTAACTTTTTCGTCAACTGAAGCAGCTGCTTCCAGGGGTGACCAGTCAATATTGGATGCATCTTGTTGAAGCCTCTCGCTATTCATACGTGCAAAGGCACGCCTGTACTGGAATTTTGGTTTAGGTTTAGGGGGTTTAAGAACATAGGATAGGAATATAAGGTCGTGATGGGAAAAGCCAGGAGCAGCATATTGACCATGTGAGGAAACTAGGGAAGGATTAGAGGTGAGGATCAGGTCAAGCCAAGTATCATCACCGACTATATTTTGGTGAGTGGCTTGGAGAGGCAATACATGCAAACTGGCTGACTCGATTAGATGCAGGAGTTTACGGGACCGAGGGGCGTTGTGGGCAAGGAGGTTGGTATTAAAATCCCCCATAACAATGTGATGTACATAGTCCGACCCCAAAGATTCAAGTACCGAATCGAATTCAGTGAAGTAATCAATAGAAGGGGGGCAATAGACGACACCAAGGACAGTTTTAGCTCCTTTGACACAAACCTCGAGGAAAAGAAACTCTGCGGATGCATTGGAAGAAGAAGAAGAAGCTAGAATTTTAAAAGGGAAATCACCACGAAAGTAAATCGCTACACCACCCCCTCTCGTACCGATCCGGTCATTCCGAAGAAGAACGAAACCGGGGAGCGGGTAAGTGGTTGAGAGCAGGTTAGGTTTGAACCAAGTCTCGGAAATCAGGACGGCGTGAACGTTGCTATCAGCAAACGTGTCGTACAGTTCGTTGTAGTGACTGGGAATGCTCTGAGCATTGAGGTGGCATACGTTAAATAGCCGGCTAGAATTTTGACTGAAATTTTGGCGTAAAAGAACACCTAAGGTGTGTTTTAGGTGCAGTAAGAGAAATAAAACTTTCATCGCTGGAAGAGGTACTAAATTCGTTAGCAGAATAAAAAGTTTCGTTATCAGATGTCATAAATACTATTAAAATAAATAAGATAAATATATAATAATATATAATCGCAAAAAATAAACTACACGAATAGCTGGTACGACGTTTGCATCTCTGCACCACCCGCCAGCTCACAACATCATTAAATTCTGAGCAAATTAAACATTAGTTAAACGAATTATGTGATTAAGAGCACTTTCTAAAACTAAACAGAACCATCATACACAATAAAATAGTAACAATAAAAAGATAAAAAAGTAAAAACTATGTGTACACAAATGAATTAAATTAAATAAATTAAAAATGACGGTAAGGCGAGAATAATTCTAAATATTCTAAGTAATTCTAAATTTTGAGTGCGTATCCAATTATGAATATGCCAACCTTCAAATCTACCCTAATATCTTAGATAGTCTGTGGACTTTGTTGACATATTTGACATTTTTCATTACGTACAAAAGAAATAAAAATTGAAAGGTCTTATTCTAAAACATGTTGAGGGTAAAATATTCTATAAAGCATGCCAACTTTTACAAGGGATTCTGAGGCAACTATACATATAACTAATAAACTGATAAAAACTACTCGGAACATAAACAAGGAAATTATAACGGTAAGTAATTCCATTATACCCAATTGTATGCAACTACATAGTAAGTTTAAACAAGATACCATTATTCCATTATTGACCCACTCTGTTTTGCAGGCAATCTCCTGTGCCTTTTGCCGTTGGATCTTGTACCTTTGGAAACTTCGCAAGCAGTGGACTGAGCTCATCCATTGAAGATACTTTATGCCTACTTCCGTCAAAGGCCTTCAAAACAATAACACCGTCCTGCGTCCAACAAGACCGCATTCAGAAGTGAAGACGCGCCTTCCCAAAGATTGTTTGCCGGACCCTGGTCAGGAACTGAAATGGAGGTTCCTTTCAAGCTTGTCTTAGCTTTCCACACCAATAATTTATCATCATAGCTGGAAAACCTCACTAGTATGGGCCTGTGATGATCTTTATTGGGTGCGCCAAGTCTGTGACAGACCTTCATGGAGGACGCAGAGAAGCTCTTGAGGGCCAGCTTATTGGTAATGATATCCAGGATGACTGCAGTGCTGTCTTCACTATCAGCTTCAGCAACACCCTGAAAAATCAGTGCTTTCCGCCTGTGCCTATTCTCCAATGCGTCAACCTGCTTAGCACACTCACTAATCTGAGTCCGGAGCAATCCAAGCATGCTGAAAATAAGCTCCCTGAAAGTCCGGAACTCCTCAGCCACTCTAGCCATGTATCCTTGGCAGGTCCAGCGCACTGAATCTGAGCTTCCAGTGCTTCCATCTTCCGAGTGAAGTTTTCTTCTAGGCTCTTTTGTGCCGACAATATCTCAACAAGTTCGGACATAGTGATCCACAAGTGTCAAAGTGCAAGTGAAGTTAATAGTATGCAGATGATGAGCTGGCAGGTGGTGTAATTTTAATATTTGAGTCACATAAATGTGCCACAAACGTGAGTACCCATGTAGTGGAAGTACACCGATAACTGATAATTTTGCGGCAAATAATTGTATATTTCAATATTAAATATAAATTCAAAATCAAAGATGTCTGTCGTTTTTTTACGCCTACCCGCGAAAAAGTTTCTTTCATGTTCTGAATTTAATCAAGTTATTGTGACTGTAGTCACGCGTTGTAATATTCCAACTATTTATTGCACAAGTTTTCTTAACAGGAATCTTTAAAATTTGGGCTGTGTGATCTGACATGTTGAAGTCCATTATTTTATGATAGCATTTTCGCGGAAAATTGTGCGCAAAATTATCTATGCATGTGTTGCTTTGTAATCTGGTAGGCTCATCAATTTGTAATTTTATGTTAGAATTTTTCAGGAATTTACCAATTACTTATTAAGCTATATCTCTTTTCAAAGTGTTAATGTTAAAGTCACCACATCATATGACATTTTTGCGCGCTTTGTAACATATTTTTGGTAGAAGAATGTTTAATTTCGAATAAAACGTGTCAAGATTACTAGATTTCGGTATCCTATAAACACATACAATAATAACGTTATGCTGTGTTAATTCGATTGCACAGCACTCAAAAATTCCCTGAATTGAAAGTTTCTTGATTTCGTTAAGCTCTCTATATTGGTAGTCAATTTTTACCAATATGCATGCTCCTCCTCTCTTTGTGTCCCTGGAGTAACAAGCTGCTAATTTATAGTTAGGTATGTTGAGGAAAACTTCATATCCAGTTTCCATGAAGTGTTCCGTTACACAAATAATGTCTATGTTGTTTTCAAGTTCATGTAGGTACAATAGTAATTGGTCTGACTTATTAATGAATCCTGCGATATTTTGATGCATTATTGTCAGATAGTTATAGAAAAAAATGGTTTGATGTTTCTTCCGATGTGTCCTTCATATCAGTGTCTGTATTAATCATTTGGATATATTTTTCATATCTGCATCGTTCAGGAGTCCTTGACGACCCGAAAACATTAGGTTATCATATGATTTTTTTTTTTTGGTTGGGAAATTATCAAATAATTTCTCCCGCTCTGGGCGGAGCGGGAGGGCGTGTCAGACTCTTACTGACTAAAACCCACCCGTATTCCTTTCGTTGCCTGTGTTCCGGGGGCCTCGGTGACCCATAAGTACCTTCCCGCGACCCCGGCAGGCATCGGCCCTAGTGGGCCCCTACATTTGTGCTGACGACATCTGTTAGAGGCGCGCGTGGAATACAACGCGCCGTCGACCCGGGCCTGATCCTTACCGAACGGTGAGCTACCCATTGCTCACCGTCCGCAAGCCCGCGCCTACGGTGGGAAAATCGATAATCCGCTGGAATTTTTGAACTAGTGAAAATGCAGATTATGGAGAAATATGCCAAAAGCCGGACATGACACCCGATGAATATGAAACTACCAAGGTTCTTTTCAGCAATATCTTTTGGTTTGTCCCTTTAATAATTAAATACTTTTGAATTAACAAAAATGATTTAATTATTTAAATTAAAACTTAATTATTTCCCAGATCGAGTATGTGGATCACCTTAAACATCAATTGGCTGACAACGAAGCAATTGAAAGGGAAACACGACAACAAGCTGAATGTGCACTATGGCACGAGATGAGATGGAGCCTGGTCACTGCATCAAATTTTGGCAAGGTGTGCAAAAGGCGAAAAATAAGTTCAGCCGCACTGGTTAAATCAATGTTATATTCGTACTCCTTAGCTCATGTACCCGCTATATTATACGGAAAAACCAATGAAGCAACTGCACTTTTGCAACTGGCAGAACAGGAAAACATTACTTTTAAAAAGTGCGGTCTGTTCATAGACGAAGAATACTTTTTTAGGTGCCACCCCCGATAGTGTCTATGCAAATGGGATCATCGAAATAAAATGCCCTATAACAGCAGTCGGCATTAGCGCGGATGAGGCAATACGTTCAAAAAAAAAAAAATATTTGGAAGGTTGATAAAGAAGGGAAAATAAAATTGAATTAGAACCACAATTGGTATTACCAAGCTCAAGGGCAGTTACATATTACCAAAAAAGACATCTGTTTGTTTGCTCTGTGGACTGGCCCAGACTTTCCATTGAAAACTGCGATCATCACAAGGGTCGACTATTTCTGGGACACAAACATTAAAAATCGGCTTGTTGATTTTTATTTCAAGTGCATGCTCCCAGAAATGATCGGCCCTCGAAAATGCCGTTCTATGGAACTCAGAACTTCTGTATATTAATTAATAAATGCTTAATTTTATACTACCAGACTTTTTATTTCACAATTGAAATTCAAATCAATCTTGTCAATACAAGAACCACGAGAGACAAGTAAACACCACGTAAAAAATATCAAAGGATCAAATTCGGTTAATCGCCGTAGTGGCCAGCGACTACACCAGACTCACGCACACACGCGACCGCGCGCTCTCGCGTGTGTGCGTGTCGAATACCTAATTTTACTTATCTCGATTTCATACACGGGCTCTTAAGAAAGTCAAAAATGGAGGTGTTCTTATTAGTACTGCCTCCAAAGAGGACATTGGAAAGCTCAGAAGCTTAGAAATACTTGTTTCTTTGGGCCTTAAGGTTGAAGAACCATCCAAACGGCGCCCAAGAATCACTGTTATTGGTGTCCCGGTAACCCTAACTGATAAGGTATTTGACTGCATTTACGAGCAAAACCTCTCAGAAAAGATGACTACTAAAACCAACCTAAAACTTTCCCCAAACTCAAATCGTTTGTCTTACTAGATACAGATGTCGATGAAGTACTAACAATTATTTCTGGATTAAACGACGTTTGTGCTGTTGGATGGGACGTTATTTCAAACAACATACTTAAACATTTCAAATACATACTTGCTCCGCCGCTAACTCATATTTTTCAGTTATGTTTAAGTAATGGTATATTCCCTAAGTCGCTTTAAAAGGCAGTGGTTACTCCTGTTTATAAATCTGGTGACAAAAAATGTGCTAATAACTACAGACCCATTTCGTTTTTAACAGGGACCTCCAAGATCCTAGAGAAAATCATTAATATTAGATTAATTAAATACCTAGAAGATAACAATTTACTTTCAGATAGCCAATTTGGCTTTAGGCCCAAAAAATCAACTAACCAAGCAGTACATCAAATGATAGATTATATAACGACTAATTTGGATAAGGGCATGCACACCATTGGGATCTTCCTAGACCCCGCCAAGGCGTGTGCGTTACCCCAGCAAAATAATGTCGAAAATAGGCATTTAAATCTTACAGATAATTAGTTGCCCAGCTTCTGTAATTGTTGCGCACATTTTTAAATTTGTTGCACTTATAGTTTTTTTAGTTATTTCACAAAAACATTTCCTGCTGGGGTAACGTTTCAAACGTTACCGCAGCCAGACATTTTTTTTTAAATGGGAGTATTGAAACAAATATTAGCTATATGATTAGTTGTCTAGACGAGGTAAATGTTGCACCTTATTTTGTATTTGTTCTTTCTTCGGCTACGAAGTTATTCGAGATCCTGCTGGAGTAACGTTTGTGGTTTTACTGGATCTCTGATCAAAATCAAAAGTCATTTATTCAAACTAGGCTGAAAATCAGCACTTTTCGAACGTCAAAGTTACATAAGACAGTCCCCCAAAAATGCCCGCCCGTCACCACTTCCTAGTGCTTTAGCTGGGAAGAAGAAGTGGTGGAACAAACTCCCCAGCAGCACGTCTGTCTGTTTAGTTATATAAACTTGATTCTATACAAATCGTATGCAAAGTAATTAACATTACGAAACACAAAACGTTGGATTAAATTACACACTTGCCATACGTTAGCTAGCACGCGCCAGTATAACAACAAAACAATGAACAAACTATACTCAAGCAGATAAAAATTTCAACATAAAAATAACGTAAATAGAACTTAATACCTAAATAAAAGCCTCCAGGCATAAAGGGCGTGCCCGCTTACATAAGGCAATTGCTGTAGCTCGAAGTGAGAAATGATAAACTAGCCCCATCGAAGTAAAATAAGTAAACAATTACTAATAACAATTAAAACCATGATCAGCAAGACGACCAGTCACCACAAGCAGCACCCGTTCACGAGCATAACGCAAAGATCAGCCATCACCCCCCTCGCCATATTGGAGGGAAGGAGGCAACCCGACCCCCGACGCTACCGCAGGCAGTGACATCTAAGGGAGCATGACGAGCTTGCTGCCGGTTGCTCAGGCAAGAATAGTATAATCAATAGTCGAGGACGCTAGCTAACCACTTATTGCAATACAATTCATAAAACACACATTGTAATGAGTAGATTATGTCACTAATAAATTAAAATTTAACTAAATTAAATTACATTGACTTATACAGTCAAATAAAAAAATAATTAATTATATGAACTCATATAACCCGTCAGTAGGAAAGCTAATTCTGGAGAAAGAACATAAAACATTGTCTTGAGTTAATCACAGCGACCAACTATTCTTATCGTTTAAGTAGTCATTGATACAATAGTATGCCTTTGAACAAAGGGTGGATTTTACTTTAGTTTTAAACGCATTAAAAGGCAAATCTAGCAAAGAAGAGGGCAGCATGTTATAAAAAGTTATACCAAGCCCAACAAATGAGTTATGTACCTTATGAAGCCGGTGAAATGGAGCTCGTAATTTGTCCTTATTTCTGGTGTTAATATTGTGAATATCACTATTTTTAGTGTATAAGTGTATATTTTGCCTAATATATAAGATGTTGGCGAAGATGAATTGTGATGCCACCGTGAGAATACCAACATCTTTAAAAAAATCTCTTAGAGAAACTCTGGCACCAAGATGGTAAATAGCTCGAACAGCTCGTTTTTGAAGAACGAATATATTTTGAATGTCAGCGGCTTTGCCCCACAGCAGAATACCGTAGGACATAACGCTATGAAAATAACTAAAATAAACTAATCGAGCTGTATCAACGTCAGTGTATTGTCTTACTTTTCTGACGGCGTAGGCGGCCGAACTGAGCCTGCCCGCTAGGCTTGATATATGAGGGCCCCACTGAAGTTTGGCATCTACTGTTATACCAAGAAAAACTGCCGAGTCTACAGTTTCAAGCACCCCATTATCTAAGACGATGTTGGGACCTAGATTCCTAACATTTGGCAAGGCAAACTTTATACATTTCGTTTTCTTGGCATTGAGAACTAGGTTATTCGTCGTAAACCAATCCGTGACCATTAAGAGTGCACTGTTTACGTCATCGAAATCTTGTCTATTCCTGTTTACTTTAAAAAGAAGTGAGGTGTCATCTGCAAACAATACAACGTCACAGATACCCTTTAAATAAAATGGTAAGTCATTAATATACACTAAGAATAAGAATGGACCCAGTATTGAGCCTTGAGGTACACCTAACTGAACTGGTAACCCGGAAGATTTTACACCATTCACATCTACACATTGGAACCTATTATGTAAATAAGAATTTATTACTTTGAGACCTTCATTTTGGACACCATAATGACACAGTTTACGCAAAAGCGTGTCATGGTCCACGCAATCAAAGACTTTGGAGAGATCACAGAAAACTCCAATAGCATTTTGCGAGTTCTCCCATGCGTCAAATATGTGTTTCAGCAGTGCAACACCCGCATCTGTAGTCGAACGACCTTTTGTAAAGCCATATTGTTCATTATGAAGGAGGCTGTTTAAATTAAAATGTCTTAGCAATTGCTTGAGTATTAACTTTTCAAATATTTTGCTAAATGCAGGTAAGATAGAAATAGGTCTGAAATTGCCAACGTCATTTTTATTTCCTGATTTAAATAAAGGTATGACTTTACTACTCTTCATGAGGTCAGGAAAAGAGCCCAAATCAACACATTTAAATGTACTACGCGGTCGCTTTTTTGTAACCACCTAAACTTGGTCGGGTTATCACGGTCTTGCACTTTTATTTTATTATCTCCTTAATTATTGTATGCACTACGCTGAAATTTTACAGGTATAAAATTGAACTAAGCAACTAATTATTGATATAAAATTCAGTTCATATATCCACATACAGGTTTATCGGTGGCCAAATAACTCCGCGCGCATTGTGACCGTGAACGTGGAGAACTGAATATCATCATAATTTGTTAGTTACTTACAGGATACTAATGAAACTTCACACACATTTGAAGGCAGTTACAAGCTACAAAACAACGTTTAAAATAAGCCTTGAGAGCTCTTATTTAGGGTGTTAGGACCTATTGAAGTGTTTTTATATTTAATTAAATAACCTTTAAACGGTGCATTATTTTGGTTTTTTTATTGCACAACTAATTTCTAAGAAGTTATGTACAAAAGATGATAAGAATCCGCTTAACCGTTTCAGAGATCCAGCAAAACCACAAACGTTACTCCAGCAGGATCTCGAATAACTTCGGAGCCGAAAAAAGAACAAATACAAAATAAGGTGCAACATTTACCTCGTCTAGACAACTAATTATATAGCTAATATTTGTTTCAATACTCCCATTAAAAAAAAATGTCTGGCTGCGGTAACGTTTGAAACGTTACCCCAGCAGGAAATGTTTTTGTGAAATAACTAAAAAAACTATAAGTGCAACAAATTTAAAAATGTGCGCAACAATTACAGAAGCTGGGCAACTAATTATCTGTAAGATTTAAATGACTATTTTCGACATTATTTTGCTGGGGTAACGCACACCGCCAAGGCCTTTGACACAATTTCTTGTCCTTTACTATTGCACAAGCTTGAAACACTGGGAATAAGAGGAACAACTCTTTCACTACTTTCTGATTATCTAACTGACCGCGAACGATGTGTCAAAATTGATCAGTACGTTAGTTCTGCGCTTCGAAATAGTAATTACGGAATACCACAAGGTAGTATTTTGGGTCCTACTTTATTCCTAGTATATATAAATGACCTGTGCAGCTTGTCACTCCAAAATGGTGTCATAATGTCATATGCAGATGACACAGCTCTATTGTTTTCAGACAATTCTCAAGATGAGGTGTATAACCAAGCCCAGAACGGTTTTAATATAGTGACTTATTGGCTACATGTAAAACTTTTAACACTAACCAAACACATTTTATTTACTATTAGGAATACTAACCTGTCAACTACTAACATAAACATTTATGCCCATACGTGCAACACGTATGCTGACAATGCATGTAGTTGTCCTACCTTAGCAAAAACCAATCATATGAAATATCTAGGTGTAACGATTGACACAAATCTGAATTTCCACAACAAACACATCGATTTATTATACACACGAATGCGTAAATGAATGTACATTTTTAAGAATTTACGATACATATCAGAGTACAAATTAATTAAACAGGTATATTTGGCTTTGTGCCAATCCATTCTCACTTATTGTATTGTATAACTTCATGGGGTGGGGCTGCTAAATCAATCCTACTGCCATTAGAACGTGCGCAGAGAGCTATCCTTAGCCACCTTTCGCCTATTTATATTTCCCACACACGAGCTTTACACGGCATGTAAGGTGTTAACCGTGCGTCAACTATTTATATTGAATATAGTACTACTCCAGCATAGCAAACTTCCTTATATCCCAATATCTATAGATAAGAGAAGAAAAGACTTGGTTTGCATAAAGCCTCAAACTAAACATACTTTTATAAATAAATTGTATGTATTTTTAGGTCCGTTCTTATATAATAAAATCAATAAGTCTCTAAGTACGAGGTGCATTCAATAAGTACCTAGCCTCATCGCCAGAGGGCGCTGTAGTTTCAAAAGAGTTTTACCACAGTGTAGCACATTCTATTTTAATTCTTTTTTCAAATTTTCATTCCAATCCCTTCATTTGTTTTAATTTGACAACTTATGGAAGCGAACGTGTCGATCGGTTTTACAAAAATGGAAAAAGAGCAATATCGTTCGGTGATTCGATTCCTATTTTTGGAAGGGAAAACGCGCATCGAAATCAAAGAGCGCTTGGATGCTGTGTACGGTGACTCTTCTCGATCGATGGCCACCGTCAAGAATTGGTTCAACGAGTTTGCACGTGGCCGTACGTCGGTTTTTGATGAACCACGTCCAGGTGCACCGAAAACAGCTGCTACGGAGGAAAACATTAAAAAAATCCATGATTTCGTATTGGCAGATCGCCGATTGAAGGTTCGGGAGCTAGCTGAGACTGTAGGCATTTCAGAAGGAACAGTGCATCATATTCTTCACGAGGAACTCGGCATGAGAAAGCTGTCGGCGCGATGGGTGCCGCGTTTACTCACACCAGAAAACAAGCGCAACCGTGAGACCACATCGGAGACGTGTTTGGCGCTGTTTAAGCGGAATCCAGCGGAGTTTTTGCGTCGTTTTGTGACCGTCGATGAAACCTGGATCCACTGGTACACACCAGAGACCAAGGAGCAATCAAAACAATGGATCCAGACCGGGGAACGTGCTCCAAAGAAGACGAAAACTGTAAAATCGGCCGGAAAAGTTATGGCCACCGTTTTCTGGGATTCACAAGGTGTGATCTACATCGATTACCTCGAGAAGGGTAAAACAATTACAGGGCTTTACTATGCCGATTTATTGGGCCGATTCGACGCCGAATTAAAGAAAAAACGACCCCATCTGGCGAAGAAAAAAGTGCTGTTTCACCACGACAACGCACCGGTTCACACGTCTGCCGTTGCCATGGCCAAATTGGCCGAATTACGCTACGAATTGTTGCCCCACCCACCGTATTCTCCAGATTTGGCCCCTTGTGACTTCTTTCTGTTTCCTAATCTGAAAAAATCACTCGCCGGGAATAGATATGGATCGAATGAGGAGGTCATCGCCGCCACGGAGGCCTATTTTGCAGAATTTGACAAAAACTATTTTTCGGACGGGTTAAAAAAGTTGGAGCATCGCTGGGCTAAGTGTATCGAACTAAAAGGAGACTTTGTTGAAAAATAAATTGCCACTTTTCCAAAATTTTCGTTTACTTTTTGTAGGCTAAGTATTTATTGAATGACCCTCGTACCTATAGAGTAAGTCGTAAAAAATGTAGGGAAATGTTGTGTGAATATTTAGCGACATTTAATTACTCAGACACTGAAATATTGCTAGATGTAATGCAATAAGCTTATTAATGTTAAATCAAGATTTATTTAAAAATATAATTCATATGTGCTAGCTAAAGAGCGACATAGGTACAGTGTACATAGGTACAGTAACATTTTGTCCACTAAAGCACTCAGCGTTGTTAAGTGATGGCCTGAAACACAGGTTTGAATAAACCTACATCCGGCAGGTCGCTATTGTATTCAATTAGACCCATAAACAATCTATATAAGTTATACACTAGATTTATTTTAGACATAGTTTAACATTTTCTTACTAATATTAATATGTAACTTTGTAATGATGTCACTTTTAGTAATTTCTATGTGAACTTATGAATAAAATTATTATTATTATTATTCACAGAAGGAGCAGCCAAGCAGATCTCAGTTATTGGTTCTGAAAACCATTAACTGAGATTATGAGTTAAATTCTTTACAATACAGGGAAAAAAAGGAATTGTACAGTTCATTAGGATCATCACTATAAGGCAAGTAGGCTAATTGACTATTAAGTTTGTTTTTAAAGCTTTCCAAGCGACCGGCAGTTTTTGGCACTAAATAAAGAAAAATATTTTATTTGGGACACGCACAAGAAATACAAAAAGTAAAAAAATAAATTATTTAAAAAACAAAAAACCCGACTGCAAAAAAAACATCACTGAAAAGGGAACAACAAGCATTATAATCTATATAATTTTGGTATCGCAGGCGGGGCAATCAAAAGTTACACCATATTTCAGGTTATTCGACTGTCCCCGCCTGCAAGACCAAAATTATATAGATTATAATGCTTGTTGTTCCCTTTTCAGTGATGTTTTTTTGCAGTCGGGTTTTTTGTTTTTTAAATAATTTATTTTATTTCAAACTTTTTAGTTTTATTAATATATATTAGATATGAGCGCCGCGCCAGTGCGCCACCGTCGCCGTGAATTCATGTCGACGCGTCGTCGCCGAGTGGAGCAAGCGACGCGCCGTCGCAACGAGTCGCGAGTTCGCGACTTGCTTTCCCACTCGTACGCGCGGCCCGTATTATGCCTTGATCACACGTACCAAGTAGATGGACGAGACAGCAAAATGATACTAGGCCCAGAGAGTTAGGTGGACGAGTATGTGTTTACACGTATTTTTAACTTGGCAACGAGTTAGTCAGTTCAGTTTCGACGCTGTAGACTAGCGAGACAATGGATCGCAAAAAACATAATTAAACATTGTACGGTAGCGTGCTGCGCGAGTGTGCCGAGTGGTGGCGAATACGTACTAAGGTTTATACATGCCGAGTGGGCATGAAAGTGCAAGCAGTGCGGGGAAACGAGGGGGTGGGCACTCACTAGTAAATAGAACAGTGTCCGAGTGACTCTCGCTCTTTAACTCGGCTGAACGTTCGGCCAACCACTCGGTGATGTGTTTAGACGTACCGAGCAGAGTGCTCTCGGCCGAGTGGCCGAAAACACTGTCTCGCGCATCTACTCGGTACGTGTGATCTATGCATTAGTTCACCTAGTCACCTGCTCGCCACGTTCGCTCAGTCGAATCGAATATTTCACCAAGTGAACGTGTGGTGTTAACAATGGCAGCAACTTCGACCACTATTGATATTTAGAAAACGAAAATAAAGAATATTTATACGATCCGAAAGTTTAAACGTCCTAGGACAGATTCGTATTAAGTGCTGTGATTAAAAAGTATGAAAAGTGACGATAGAGATGGTAGTGTGTACCGTACGTACCTGCTTACTCGCTTAGATTTATATGATTTATGCCTATCTTTAATTAAAAGTGTAATTTGTTTTTGTTAAAAAGAGTGTGACTATCAAGAATTACCGATTATGATCGTGTATATCCTCCGTTCGTTAATTAAAGAATATAAAGCTTTTTTTGGTAACAACAATATGTTGTTCTTTAAGTTTTTTTTAAGCAATCTATCACTGATAAAAAATCTAAGGCCACGCCGCTGCGACGCCGCTGTCACCGTGGAAATTTTCAGACCACACCGCCGCCGTGGAATTGGCCATCGGCGCTCATATCTAATATATATATTTGAAAATTACTCATTACTAGCTTTTATTTGATACCAATATTGTTGCAATTAATTTAAAAATAAACACTTTTCCTCCTTTTTTTTGGATTTGCAGATGCAATTTATAAATATTATATAGCCTATGTCACTCCCACAATTACGACGAATCTAAGGACACCTCATATGTTAAAATCCAGAGCGTGCCAAAGAAATAGACATACACACATATATACATACATACATACATACACACACACATACATACATACATACATACATACATACATACATACATACATACATACATACATACATACATACATACATACATACATACATACATACATACATATGTCGGCGTCGCATTGTAAACAACACGTGCATCGGGCCATGCGGTAGCGCGCTACGTGATTCTCTCACCTCCTCGCTGCGGGGCGGAGTTAGCGCGTGCTACGTCGTAGCGCACTACGTCGTAGCACACTGCGTCATTACCCCAACTCCAATTCTAGTGTATAAAAGAGTCCGCACAGCGGCAAAATGGCACCCCTCTCCGACCCCGATGACCCCATTACCCTCCTCCAGGAAAGCAATAGGGCAACGAGTACAGTGCACAAAACACACCGACGACCTACGTTCCGACCTCGCCGCCGAGGTCCCTCGCGTAAACCCCGACGTAATTGTCCCCCCCGACCCTTGCTCGAAGAAGTGCCAGCCCGCGCCGCAGCTGAGCCTGTAGCTTTAAATTCCCCGATTAATAATAATAATATTAACCAGATCCAGCCTGTCCCATCTTGCTGTCCTCCCCCCAGCGACGCCCTAAGCCGAGGTCCGTACCCCACAGGGGGTGCCCTTAGCGTGCAGTCGCTTAGTAATATAAGAAATTCGCCCCTGGCTGGAGGCTTTGAGTTCGCTTAAGGCAGCCACAGGAAAGTCCGGTTAAGTAGTCACGACCTCTCAAGGTCAACTACGAGATGCCACACACAAAAAAAAAAAAAAAAAAAAAAGCAAAATGGCATTCTGACTTCAGGCGTGGCCCGGTGCACAGGTTGTATTACCCTTACTTATTCTTACTCTGCCTTTCTGTACTTTGTTGCTATTTTGTCTGAACTAAGGTATTACTGGTGTCAAAGCTAATATTATAAAATATTAAGTCATAAGACGCTTTTCATATAAAGAAACTGATTATGTGTGGTTTCCTGTAAAATTAATCAATTAAATAAGTTATAATAAATTCTAATTTATTACAGTATTGAAAGAACCACTTTTATTTTACAATATGTGTGATCTTGTGTCGTCACATACATACATACATACATACATACATACATACATACATACATATATACTCTCGAAAAACATTACCCTCCTGAGGCAGTCGGATGAAAAGGAGCATTTAAAACTAACAAAATTTACATATTTGTTCGATTAAAAACAACAGAGAAAATAAATAAAAACGACTTGTGCGACGCCAAAAAGGCTCCTATTTCAGCATAATGCTGCTATATTTAAAAAATAAATACCGCAGCACTGGTATTCTACAGTGATATCTCTCTTAGCCACTTTTCTATCTTGCTTACTAAATGTAATCAGCTGACCACAGTGGTCAGAATCCAGTTGGCTTATATTTTTTTAGTAATAGGTAATATGTTAGTAAATATATTATCTAAACATGTAGCTGTGGTGAGGTGGATACACAGACTTATAGAGAATAGGGGCCAATCGGACGGGCCGCGAGGCCCGCCTTTGGCTCATAATGTGCCCAATGAATAATAACTAGGTAAACGTTTTAAAACAATTTAATTAGGTATCTTTTTTGTAAAACTTACAATATTTAGTTTGATAAGTGCCATTGCATTGCCGTGACATTTATTTTGCGCGCCGCGCCCCACCCCGCTCGCCTGAACTCACTTAAGTGCAATGTGAGCCGAATATTTCGACAGTGGCGGTACCTTCATATAAGCCCAAATGCCTTACTAAAATGCTCGATAGAGAATCAATATCAAACCCGAACTATTTAAAAGTTCGCGCGCTTAATTCTTATCAAAATAACACAAAGTATTTACCTATGCTACACTACCAACATCGCGATTGTACGCGCGCAGAGTTTCGCATTTGTAGCATCTACATATAGCTATCTCGCTTACACGCACCGGCTTTTACCGGGCTTTCAAATACTATATCTGTCACTTTCGCACTTATAGCGATGTGCCGTATAACGAGTTAGCCCTTGTGCATAGAACAAATCGATCACTATGGCAGATTTAAGCCGGGCTTTCGGTATGAAGTTGCACGCGTATGCGTGACCTTGTCAGCTTGCCAACTCTGCAGTGTTGCCGTTTTAGCCACGTTGTGAGATCTTGGAGATTTTTAACGAGTTTGGAAACTTTTTTAACATTTAGCAACAATAAAAACTAGCGACTTTTAAAATAACTAAATTAAATATTCAAGCAATATCTTAAAAATTAAAAATTTGCGACATCTAGCTAGATTTTTCATATACCTGGCGACTTTTTTTGCCTAAATGACAACACTGAGTAGTTCCCGACATCCGAGAGTGCAACTAACTTCAGTTTCATTTGCTTGAGTGGAAAAAGGTTTTGTTGTTAAAGTTTTTTGTGTGTTTTCTTAGATTTCCTCAGTGATACAATTGTTTTGGTGACTTACCTACAACAATGGAGGTAATTGTACCTTGTGAGGATTTAAAATGCGTTCAAGTTTTGATTGGCGAAGATAAGGTAAAATCTTTAAAATTTGCTCAGAAAAAACAGTTAATTTCTTCATTAAAACCGACGCCTAATCTGTGTATTTCTCAGACTAGTAAATCGCATAAACGAAAATTTAATAGATCAGTGTATAAAACTAGTTGTATTGCTGGTGCTGCATATTGTTTTCGAATGAAGATTCCGTTTGGAATACATCTGGTTATAATGATTTAAATAACATATCTGGCGCCATTAAAAGGCACGCAAATTCCCATAAACACCTGTGTGCAATGGTTTGTTTCGGTAATTTTGGTAAACAACGAATTGAGACATCTTTATCACGCCAGTTATCTGAGGAAATTTCAAAATATAACACGCGCGTTGAAAACAACCGTAGTGTTTTTCAAAGATTAGTCGATATTGTTTGTCATTTAGCACAACAGGAACTTCCTTTAAGAGGACATGATGAGTCCAAAACTTCATTAAATAAAGACAATTTTTTAGAACTGGTCTCGTTAATTTCAAAATACGATGTCGTTTTAGAGAAACATATGCAGCATCAGGAAAGTGACAAACCGGGGCCGAGTTATTTATCTAACAAAATTCAAAACGATATTATTCATTCCGTAGCCGATGTGATGCAAACTTGCATCGATTACGAAGTTAGACAAACAAAATTTGTTTCAATTATTATTGACGAAACCCCCGATGCACTGAAAAAAAAATTGTTTGCTTTAATAAACATCTTGTTTAATGTGATCACACATCATGACTCCATACGAGCCTAACAAGATCTTAACTTCTGAAACTATGAGAACTTTGTTAAATTATCATATTTCCGTCTAATAAGTAATGATTTGTTTTAATCACGGGTAGTTATTTAACTTAGCTAAAATGTTGGCCAGTTTAAGAATGAGACATTGTACCATTAACTCACTTAAGTTGTAGATTCAACAAAGATCTTGCACGATACGTCTGTGAAACGTCATCAGATCAATGAAATTCTTATGTTGTTTCAACTAAGATCTTGCATCAAGTAACCGTGATATACGAATTAATTCATAGAGAACAACTGTGTTCAAGTCATAGAGAACAACTGTGCTTGATTCTCAGATATTATTATAAAAATGAAATTCATGACCGTTTCGGGCTTTCTTGGGCTTTCTTAATGTGACGGAAAGTCGCACAGCAGACTCACTCTCTAATATTATTTTAGAATTATTGAATAGACATGATTGCATCGCAAAATTAGTAGCGCAAAGCTATGACGGTGCTAGTGTAATGTCCGGTGTAAGAAATGGAGTGCAACAAAAAGTTAAAGATGTTTGTCCACAAGCAATTTACATTAATTTGGTGTAATGCGCATATTTTGGCCTTAGTGTTGTCTAAATCATGCAATAGAATTCAGGAGGTTAGTTTATTTTTTTCAGCCCTTCAGGCTTTGTGTAATTTTTTTAGTAATAGTACAAAACGAGCTGCTTTTTACGATACTCATTGCAGCAAAAAATTGCCTAATGCCGGGAGCATTAGCTCGACATGTATGTCCAACTCGTTGGACATACATGTCGAGAGTTGTAAACACGGTTTTTGAACAAAAAAGTAAACTTATTGAGAGTTGTTTTCTGATCTGTGCGACAATCCACAGAACTGGGACGGGGATACGATTTTAGCTGCGGAGAATTTTGAAAACACTTTGCGATCTTTTAATTTCAATTTTTTTCTTTTTATCTTTCATCGGATATTTGAAAAAACTGACTGCTTGTACAATATTCTACAAAAATCACAAGTTGATGTCGGTTATTGTATTAATAAAATAAAGGAATTTCAGGCATGGTTACGTGCTGAATTTCAATCCGAATTTGATCAAATTTATGAGAACACGTTGCAAAATAACTCGGCTCCTCGTTTGAGACGCAACGTACGCTGTGCAAAAACGGAATACAGACGACTTTTTGTAGAAGTAATTGATAACATTAATACCGAAATTACTGACCGATATTCTGAAATTTATAAATTAAAGTTTTTCCAACTGCTCAACAACAAAATATTTGACAATTATCACTCACATTTTCCTACAGAGGAATTAGATTCATTATTTGACATTTATGCAAACTATTTCGACAAACAAAAAGCCAATTGATTTACTTGTATGTCCTGATCTGAAAGATCGTAATGTTTTCGAATTAATTGATTTCATTCATGAGAATAACTTCGAAGATGCCTTTCCCGAGCTGTTAAAGTTAGCGTATCTTGTTGTAACTATTCCGGCTACAAGTTCTTCCGCGGAATGTGCTTTTTCGTCTCTTAAACGTATCCATACCTATCTGAGAAATACACAAGGTAGGCGTCTTTCCGAATTATCAATGATAGCTATTGAAAAACAGTTGTTGGTAGAATTAAAACGATCACCAACATTTTACTCTGATATAATTAAATCATTTCTTAAGAAAGATAGACGATTCCAATTAGAATATAAATAATTTATTTAAATTCCTTATTACATTCTATCTAGCTATTTTTTAACTTTCGTTTTGTAACTTTTTGTTTTGTTTTTTTTTTTTGTCTGTAACCTGGGTCCTGTTACGAAGGAAGCAACTACTTACCATAACTTTGTTCCCTCAAGCAATGAAGCAAACCAAACGGCTTTTTTCAAAGCCACCGGAGGTATGCAATTGCTGATATGTTCATTATATTCAATCTAGCACTAGCATGCCTTCAGTGTGCTTTGGTTACCTCATTCACCGCACGACAAGCAAGAGTGAAATTGAAGAAAGAAGAGGAAAGAAGATGGATGGATGAATTCACTTTTAATTTATTGTACCTAACCAGTAGTATATGAGAAAATTGCGATGATACATACGTAGGTACCTACATACTCAGTCGAAAACTGAACTTTCTTTTTTTGAAATCGGTTAAAATTTTATTGGGCTTGCGTTATTTTAAAACCCTAGGCACGCCACTGTATTTCGACGACCGCAAGCTAGCATCACATGCACGCATAATATAGGTAGTTAGATAAACAACATTGTCAGCACTTATTTTATAATTTTATTTTATTTTCGGCATAATTTTTAATTTGTTGGCGGGCCGCGGTCTGTGCATCGCTGATGTCTGAATCTTTTAAACAATTTAAGTTTTGCCTTGAACTTTATTTCAATTCATAGTTGCTTTGTATTTTTTAACATACAAATCATTATATATGGCGGGCAAAACTAGTAATAGCTTTTGCCTGCGGCTTCGCCCGCGTAGAGGGCGGAAATTATCCAACGGAAATGTACTACCGGGATTAATTTATCCAATGTGTTAATCCAGTTTATTAACTATCTGTATGCCAAACTTCACCCAAATCCGTTCAGCCGTTTTTTTCTGTCGTAGTAATAGCAGAGAAAAAGGTCATTAACCCCGTACTCGCACCGCGCCGCCGTCAATCATAATTATTTAACTACCCGTAATTGTAAATCTGTGATATCTTTTACAATATTCATTTAAATGTTATTATGTCAAGGCACATTTTAATCAAAATTAAATGCCCAATTTAAAAAATATATTATATTGGGTGAGGATTAATATACCGCAGTAGGCGGAGCCCTGGGCGGGGAGGTGTGTTCCCTCGCGAAGGGAACCGAGCGCTCACCACGTCCTCCACAAGCTGGGGCCGGTGATTCTGCGTCAGCTGTGGAGCCCATGGGTGGAGTTTATCCCGCAATTTATATCGAGCTGAGTTAGTCGATTACTAAATGAATAATACTTTTTTTGTAAGATGGCAATAATAGTTTTGCCAACACTAGTATAGTTGATGCTAAGTTTTTAGATTATTAATTTTGTAATTTTGTTTGCTTACTGATTTTTGGAGATTAAAATATTATTTTTTTTGCGGGAACAACGCTCAATTTAATAAAAACGAGTTTAATTTTGAAACTATTCCGGCGTATTTTCCAAAATAAAAATTGGCTGTCTGTAAAGTCGCTTTACGGACGATAATTTTACGTGATAACGAGAGTTGCGTCACAAGCCGAACGCTTAGGCCGGTCGTGCCTCTCTATCGCTAGTCCCGCGCTCTCGCTTGCACGCTCGGCTCAGGCGGAACGTGACAATGAGACATGCTTTTTCGTGAGTGCAGCCGGCGTTCAGCGAATTATAAGACGTTATCGAGTCGAACGAACGAGTCGGACTCGCCCACCGAGGGTTCCGTACAAATTTGTAGGTACATATTATAAATGGTTCAGGAATCGAGTCCCGCAGTTTTTACTACTTTTTTAAACTTACTTTCGCATTTATAATATTAGCTGCGCCCCGCGGTTACACCCGCGGGGGTCCCGCGGGAATATCGGGTTAAAAAGTATCCTATTATGTCATACCATGAGTCACCATGACCTGGGCGTCATGGTGACTCATGGTCTAACCATCTGCCAAAGTTTCATCCAAATCCATTTAACCGATTTAGCGTGACATCGTAACAAACGAACAAACTCACTTTCGCATTTATAATATTAGTAAGGATTAGTTAGGATTCTTGTCTGAGCAACTGGCAGCAAGCTCGTCATGGCCCTAGTCGTCACTGCTTGCGGTAGCGTCGGGGCACACAAACAGCGAGGGGTAATGGCTGATCTTAGCGTTATGCTCGTGGATGAGTGCTGCTTGTGGTGACTGGTCGTCCTGCTGGCCATGGTTTTGTTATTGTTATCAGAAATTAACAGTTTGATAATTTAACTACGATGGTCCTAGTTTGTCATTTGTGACTTGTTACAGTCCTATAAATAGAATTCAACATCGCACATGTAAGCGGGTACGACCTGTAGGTAACGCTAATCATTTCCTTTCAAGAGAACCACTGGCCTGTTTGCTCACCTGAACATTAACTAACTTATACTTACTTTTCGTCTCCCTGGCTCTTCGTTTCTTCTTAGATACTTCTTGTTCTTCCACTTCAGTTTTAAACTCCATTAGACGCACATCATGTTCTAGATCAGAGTTGTGTGGTGGTATATCTGCTACATCTAGACAGCTATTGTCTAAATTGTCCGGTTCTAGCTCTGTAAGTAAACAAAAACAGTCAGCTCGTTTATTATTAACTAGCTTTTGCCCGTGGCTTCGCCCGTGTGGATGTCGGGAAATATCCCATGGGAACGTACTACCGGGATTAAAAGGAAACGAAAGCGATCGCATACGTCATGGCCGAGCGCTGCGCCCGCCGCGTCAACCGTAATAAATTTTTAATCTGTGATATCTTTTACAGCATTCAAATGATATGATGTACAGGCATATTTTAATCTAAATTAAATTACCAATTTAAATAACATATTTTATTGGATAAGGATTCATATAATAACGGCTAAAATAGCTTCAAAAAATATTTTTTTAAAAGAATTTGATAAATACAATTTTTTATCAAATTCTAAACGATAAAAATGGTTTCTGTGGATGACCCACAGATGGATGACGCACATATGCCATCGCGAACTTTTTGTTGAAACAAAATAATATTATTAACCAACTGAATGGTTCTTCTTAATTTACAATTAGAAACATATTGAAAAGTATCAATTTTTGAATACTAAATGAATAGCAAAAAATATTTCAAGTTCAGAGCTATAATGATGACCACCGTGATTCCGATCCCTGCTCATGAATCACTTCGTCCATTGGTGAAAACAGTTTAATAATAACCGTTTTAAAATCCGTTCAGTAGTTTTTGGTTTTACCACATTCAGACAGACAGACAGACGCGGCGGGGGGACTTTGTTTTATAATATTTAAGGATATTGTTTTTGTTCATAAAAACATACCACCATTTTGATGTTCCACTTTTGTCTCAATAGTATCATCTAGTTCTTCACAAACAGCTGGTAACTCTTCTTTGATAGCAATGCTTTCTGTTTGACATTCATCAACTATACTAATGTTCTCTGTTGGAGATTTAATAAACCCACTGTAACGCTCAAAGTGGTTTTGGTTTATTAAAGGATTGGGCTGTAAAAAGATGATTATAGTGTAAGGGAAATATGCTGGTGATCACAGTCCCGTGAGCACAAACCTTTTGTACAGATATACTAAAGTCATTCAAAAAAGCCTTTTCATTTTGGGTGGGAAATCATCAAATAACTTCTCCCGCTCTGGGCGGAGCGGGAGGGTGTGTCAGACTCTTACTGACTAAAACCCACCCGTATTTCTACCGTTGCCTGTGTTGCCCCCTGGCAACACAGGCAACACAGGCAGGGGTTACCGAGGCCCCTGCCTCGGTAACCCTTTGGTACCTTCCCGCGACCCCAGCAGGCATCGGCCCTAGTGGACCCCTACGCTTGTGCTGACGACATCTCTTTGAAGCCCGCGTGGAATACACCGCGCCGTCGACCCGGGCCTGGTCCTTACCGGACGGTGAGCTACCCATTGCTCACCGTCCGCAAGCCCGCGCCTACGGTGGCCGGAAATCCGCCCGGGATTCCCGACGCCCAGGGCGTCTCCTGCGGCGGCTAGGGGCGAGAGGGCGCGAAATTTGCCTTTCCCTCAACCGTCCCGCCTCCTCCTTCGCGAGCATTACTGCTTCGCAGAAGGAGGTGACGGCTGCCCATGCCCTCTCGCTCCGTACCATGGCCTGAACCAGGGCCGGACACGAGAGATCTCAGCCGCCGATCGCCTCTATGAGGACACGGCGGTGCTCTGCCCAAGCCGGGCAGACCTCCACCGTATGCTCCACCGTGTCCTCCGGGCGATCCACACAGTGGTGACACCCGGGCGTTTCCTCCCGCCTTATCCCACACAGAAACCTCCCAAAGCTGCCGTGTCCAGTAAGGACGCCATGGCGCCTCTCTAGCCACTCATCAAAGAGGGGACCTTTCGCCGCAAAAGTGGCGTGCCCAGCACTGGGTGGCGACAACCGTACTCTCCATGTCGCCATGAGATCCCGCCGGAGCTCCGTCCGCTGTGCTGCGATTTATCGCGGCAGCGGACTTACACCCAGGCGCGACGCCTCCTCGTGCTACTCCCATGCGCTAGGGCTTTTGCCTCCAGATGCCATGGCGGCAATCCGGCAAGGAAGTTCGCTGCCTCACAGGAGACCGTGCGGTATCCCCGGACCAGCCGGATGGCCATGACCCTTTAGGCCACGCTCAACCGGTGGGCTGGCCGCAGCGCCAGACAACGCGCCCACACAGGAGCCCCGTAAAGGGCCATGGACCGCACGACCCCTGCGTAGAGCCTCCGGCAGGAGGATTCATTCAAGAGTCTCCGAGTGTCGGCCATAACCTCACTGACCACTGCACAAGCTATTGTTGCATAGCTCGCACTAAGATGAGAGAGGGCTGTATTCAAACTGCTACAGCCTAGTTTCATACAAAGCTATAACAGTACTATGTCGAGTATTTAACTAAATAATTAGAATAACCTGCATCTGACAATAGCATACATATCAACATTCAACACACAATGGTATGATTGGTGTGAAATCTAGACACAATAGGTATTGTTAGTAATACTTTATTGCATGCCATAATGTGTACATAGAAACAGTTGGTATGTTAAACATAGAATCAATTATGGACCCTGTCGGGCACAGCAAAGTGAATTTTTACAATTATTTACAAAACATTTCATTAGGAGAGAGGATGAAGGCGCTTACTTGTTTAGAAAAATAATAAATGAAATAGTACCTAAAATAGTTTTTTGTGCTATTTATATGAGTCGTTGGTTTAATGTTATTGCAAGTAAATAAGTATCAAATTAAAATTATAAATATAATACATAGGTATAGGCTAAAATATAATACATACAATACAATAGTGTACCTAATCATTTTAATAGTATTTTTGCAATTTAAAAATAAGTAATTGATTAAAAATTAAATTTAAAATGTAAAATGAAATGCCACCTAAATTTTTATGTGAAAATGGTTTTATTGTTGTTGAAATTTATCGTTTAAGTACTCGTCAATAGTATAATAGCTTTTAGTTATTAGAAATTGTTTCAATTTATTAGAAAATATGTTATTTTTGTCAATATTTTTTATGTTTTCCGGAAGCTTGTTATATATTTTAATGGACATAACATATGTACCAGAAGAGTGCATTTTTAATCGTGAAGTGGGTATGTTTAGTCTGTTTTCATGTCTGAGTGTAATTTTATTTTGAATATCTCCTCTTTTGGAATAGAATTGGGGATAATTTCGTACAAATTTACAAATTTCGAATATGTAGAGGGAGGGCAGGGTTAATAATTTGAGGTCTTTAAAATGGGGTTTACATGAGTCTGTTTCCTTGATATTCATTAATATTCTGATCATTTTTTTCTGCAGAGTGAATAGTGTAGGTGCGTTGGTACTATTTCCCTATTTCACGCAAATGCGTATGCGTAATACGTTACTATAGCTGTTTTTAGGTCTGTTGTTTTCTTGATTTCACGGAGGGCATATGAAAACTTAGACAATTTTGTTCTTACTTTTTGAATGTGCGATTTCCAATCTACGTGTGAATCTATGTCAAGGCCTAAAAGGGTGAATTTATTTACTGCTTCTAATTTTGATCCATTGTATTTGAAATTTATTGTTATAGGTATTTTTTGTCGGGGGTGGAAAGTTATTATTTTTGTCTTATTGAAGTTAATTTCAAGGTTGTGTTCGTTCATCCAGTGTGTTGTAGTGTCCAGTACAGAAGTAAGTTTTTGATTTAAATTTATATTGTTGTCGCATGATGTTAAAATAGAGATATCATCGGCGAATAATACGCATGACTCATTGATATGGTTGGGGAGATCATTTATGTAAACAAGGAATAGCAGGCACCCTATTACACTTCCTTGTGGTATAGATGCTTTTACGGGTAGGCTTTGGGATCGTATTAGTTCTATTCCTTTTGATTTATGGTTACAGTGTTCTATTTCTACAACTTGTTCTCTGTTTTTTAAATATGATGTAAACCATTCGTAACTTTTTCTGTGGATGCCGATGTTGTATAGTTTATTTAATAATATATCGAACTGAACCTTGTCATAGGCTTTTGTCATGTCTAATAACAATCCAACAGCATACTTTTTATTGTTTATTGTATTGAGTGCCTCTTGTATATATTTATAAATATATATAAATACCTCTTGTAGATATTATATGTAACGTAAATCATTGGTGGTAAGAATAATATTAGATTAGTTATCTGTGCAATAAAAGTTAGTTGATTCCAAACTACCATTGTTTTAATAGGTATGAGCTTGAGAGGAATCACTTCCACACACTGATATAAGAAATTATGAAAATAAATGGCTGTTCAGGAATACCTCACCTCATAATCCTCATTTATCATCTGAGCGAACAGCTCTTCAGCTTCCAGACATTGTCTCAGTAATCGGTAGCATTGCTTAAGTTTAGCGCAGCAGAAGAAACAAGCAAGAATCGGTCTACTGTCTTCAGTTACAAACTGCAACAAAATTTGTCTTACACTATTTTGTGAAAATACTTTTTACTAATATATAGTAATGCGGTCCCAGCCACCAGTTGGTTGTCCTTAACCTTTTGACCGCCACAGTTCTGTATCGACATGTGTCGGTCGACAGACCAAAATGTACCCAGCACGCCACGGTCACGACTACATGACAGATTTTAAGGAATAATTCGTAGCTTGGCGCGTTTTTGCTTTTTTGACGTGGCGGTCAATAGGTTCATGCTTTCTATGCACATCTTACTAAGAAGGCTTGAGAATAGATCACCACTCTTGCTCAAGGCAGACTGGAGAATTAATATAAGTAAATATTTATGGTAATTCCAGCTTTCCTCACTCTGTTTTCTTTCAATAATGTCATCTTCGCATAGAAGAGGCATTTTAAACCTATTAAGTAATTTACATAATTCTTTATAAAAAATATCAACTTACGGGAATGTCAGTCAGCTTCTCATATAGTTCATGCCAATTTCTGTTGATCACTACAAACATGCGAACGTTCTCCGCTAAACATATCCTACACATAGGCAGTTTTTCCATCTTTTAACTCAAAAAGTACTAGTAACTTTACATTAATGTAGATTGTAGAAATACAGTTGCGATGCGTACAATATTATTGACTTGTTTAAAACTATTACGTCTATGGCGCAACCGGAGAGAGCTAAACTTATTGTATCTCTAAGTAGGTAGTCCAAGTTATTCATAGGAATTTGTTTATTAGTTCCGTAACACCATCTACTACATATAAACCGGCAGTTCTTTATGTTGATATTCCTTCACAAAAAATCACATTATTTTACACAGAAATTTCGAAATTAAGCCACTACTCGCTTAGCATCCATTGACATATGTTTGACATCACAGATTAATAATATTATGTATGTAGCAAGCTAGAACTGTAGTTAAAATATCGACATATCGAAATATCGATATAATGCTCAAAAAATCTAAGTAATATGTTTCTTAGGGATTATCGAAACATCGATATTAATTACTTATAAATTTTTGGGCGTTATATCGATATTTCAATATTGAAATATAGGTACGACAGTCCATTTTTTTTTAAATAATTCTTTATCTTTAATTTTTTCTCGTTAATTATTTAAAACTACAACATCATCGTAAACTTAAGTTAAAGTCGACCAACTTAAATTTGCAGTTGGAGAATTGACCGTGGTATATATCGATGTATGGGAGAACAAGTTTTTCAACTACAATGTTAATTTATTTTTGGAATAAATTCGTCCCAAGTAATCCCAACTGCGGAACCCTTCATTGTGCGTAGTCCGACACGCTCTTAGCTGGTTTTCTTTTAATAAACCCGTTACAAACTCCGAAATTTAAAAATACAGATATATCGAAATTCAAATATTTTGTTTAAATATCAACAGCCCTATAGAAATGAAATGAAATGAAATGAAATTGTTTATTCTGTAAATAGGATATGGGAATCACTTTTACACGTCATATTAAAAAATAAGCTAGATGGAGTCGACATTTCCTATCTGACTACCCCTGAGAAGAAATGGCGAAACAAACTCAAGGGTCAAAGTCTCTTTTAAAGTCCAGACATAATCTTGGTCAGATCATGTGAGGACCATGTAGATCTATGTCTGAAATGGTCTTTTGAGGAAAGAACCACACAAATTTGAGTGGACCTGTCCAGTCAGTGCAAGCATTTGTCAGTAATCGTGTAGCTCAACTCAAAACTTAAGGAGCTCAACGACTCGACGAACAATACCAAGGAAAGGACAATTGGGTTGGCCGCATAAAGAACTCAAAATGCCAGACCATCATTAAAACTAAGAGAAAAAAAAAAAAACAACAAGAAATAAATAAAAATGACCCACATAGTGCTCACATTCACAATAATTAAAGTAATATAATACTTTTCAAGGTACATAAATATTTTCTTAAACCCGTTACAAACTCCGAAATTTAAAAATACAGATATATCGAAATTCAAATATTTTGTTTAAATATCAACAGCCCTATAGCAAGCTAGATACTTGACATTGATAGATTTTTCTATCAGCAGCGACGATCCCATTTGCTTATGTGGCTCAGATGATATTTTTTTCTCCTGTCCTCTTCATCGGGATGTCACTGCGCCCCCGCAAGGGGGCGCGGCATGCGGAACCAGGGCATAGCCCCCTGGCCGCGGAGGGTATGCGTTGGTCCGTGAAAACGGACCCCTCATTATTGGCGCCTATAGCGGCGAATAAAAATTTTAGACGCGTTTTACCGCGTCTGTGTTATTGGTTGCTATGTGTATTTCTGTAGGCTCGCCACGACGCTAATACATTAGCGCCGCTTTCTTCACGACTCCACGGCAGTCAGTCCCCGCCAGGTGAGACCCCCGGTTACCCGGGGAAGGCCCAACGAAGACGACCAGCGACAGTGGAGCCGACTCGACGTTCCTACAGAATAGGTGTTTAGTTCCCGCCCGCCCCGCTCTCAGATCTAGACGATCACGGTCCGGGCTAAAGAACTGTCGTGTATGTGTGAACGGCATTGTATTGTGTGTAACGCCGTTCAGTGTCTACGTGCGTCGCAGCCCGCGCCGCGCCCGTACGTGTGAGTTGAATGCCTGTTTAGTTATGGATGTCTGGTTTAATCACGTGACGCGCCTATATTAACTTAGTACACGCCACGCAATAGATGTGTGTCATCTGTAGAGTTCAGTTGAATCGAGTAAGCCGCGTGTAACCTGGGTGCGACTTACTCGAAGCGTCCAGTCTGGTGTATGGGGTCACTCGTCCGCTACCAGGTCACGGGCAAGGGTCTCGCGTCGGGGGGGCGCGTATGCCAGGGCGCTATCTGCTTGACATGGGGCCAAGCAGACGCATCGGCACGCGCGTACATCCCCTTCGGGAGGCGCCGCACGAACTCATCCAGGCTCTCGATCCCGAGGTCCCGCTGGATTACATCGTTCCTCACGAAGCGAGGAGCGTCAACGATAGTCCGCAGCGCAATGCTCTGTTGCGCGCGGAGCAGCTTCCGGCTCGACTCGCTCGTGAGGGCGAACCAAGCGGGGGCGGCGTACGTCAAGATTGGACGCACGTACAATTTGTACACGCCCAGTTTGACGCGCGCCGAGATGCAGGACGAGAGCACAGGTTTAAGCAGGTTGCGGGCGACCCTACCCTGCGCGGCGACCTTGCGGACATGTGGCCCCATAGTGAGCCGACGGTCGATGGTGACACCCAGGTATTAGACCCGGGGCGACCAATCGATGTCGGCTCCTTGTAGTTTCAAGGGCGGTGGGAGGCGCGCTGATCCTGTGACCATCGCCTGCGTCTTACCCACGTTCACCGAGAGCCGCCATTTCGACAGCCACTCCGGAAGTAGATCGAGCGCGCGCTGCATTTTGACCGCCGCGTACTTCGCATTAAGCGACGTAGTGATGTACGCGGCGTCGTCGGCATACAGCGCGAGCATCGCATCGGGAGTGGTGGGGATGTCGTCGGTGTAACGTGAGTAACACGTCGGCGACACGCAGCTGCCCTGCGGCACGCCCACCAGCACCGGGCGCGCGCTAGACAGCGCGCCGTCGACCACCACCCTGAAGGTCCTGTGGGATAAAAAGCTAGAGACCACCATTACAACGCGACTGGGCCTGTACTCTAAGAAAGGAAGAACGGTCATATATTACCTGTTATCAATCCGTACTCCTTTTCCTACCTCAATACTTTCTTTACTTTGTAGAAATAGCTATCTTGTATATAAATGTAGTCTCATTCATTATTCTAAACAATATCAAGTTGTATTTTTTTTTCGTTTATCCATATGATATCCTTGTAACTTATAATTATATTGAACCTATTTATCTGTCCTATCCTAAATCCCGTTAAAATATTTACAATAATGTTGTTTCCATAACTTTATATGAAACTAAACGTGACATTGGCTAAATGCACAAACCGTGCGAAGCCAAATTAAGAAAAAAAAAATTGTTCTAGTTTTTTTCTTGGAATTTATTGGTTTGGCTACTGAGGCGTTTAAGTCGAACTTATTTTTTTTAAGATTTATAATTAGTTTTGTGAGTCACAGACTATTATTTTACATAGATGGTTTTCACTGTAATCTTATTGTTTTTTGTTTTAATTTTTGTCTTAGGTTTTCAAGTAGCGGTCTACACAAAAATATTCACTTTTATTAGCCTACACTTATTATCTGTCAATTATTCTTATCATAGAGATAGGAAAAACATGGAGGCACCGCGTTATTCTATAGATACGTTTGCTTATACAAATATGAGTGAAATACGATCCAGAATGTGAAATATCGTTTAGTCTCATTCTTTCTAATAAAATAATCGTATTTGGTAGAAGAGAACATTAATTAAGTAGCTGCTCATTATAGTATCATTTTGTCGTGACGTAGTGACAGTTGAAGGTAAGTGGAATATCAGCCAATAAATGCGAAAAGTTTCGTGGTAGCTATACACATTCAATGAAAAAAATATTACGGGATCATGAATTTATTGCTAAAGTATTGATATTTGCGGTCATTTCCCTATACACCAGACCTTTTTAATATTTATTACCTATTTCATTCGTTTGTTTACAATATTATGTCCCAGGCGGGGTCGTCTCATTGGGTAAACTTAGGAATGCCTACGGGGGCTAGACCTATGTCTCCTCTATTATGTGAGACCTAAAAACTTCGGTCTTCAATAATGACGTTTTCAAGGATGGCAACATAACATAAACTAAAAAGGTTCATAAATGTTAAAAAGCTACCATTTGGTAGTTTTATCAACATTTTTGTTAACCAACAAGTTAGCCGATTTATTATTTCGGTTAATGTTATCAATGTTAATATTATTAAAATTGGATAAATA
Source organism: Atethmia centrago (assembly GCA_905333075.3). Classification (NCBI taxonomy): domain Eukaryota; kingdom Metazoa; phylum Arthropoda; class Insecta; order Lepidoptera; family Noctuidae; genus Atethmia; species Atethmia centrago. Next base: position 15,754,200 of record HG995393.1, read on the forward strand.
AAAATATAATGTATGTATAATATAATAGATATACGCTCGTATAGCCTAAGTTTGTACTTATAAATAGACAAAAGAGTTATCCAATCAAGCCAATACAGAAATAAATAATTAATTTAATTTACTGCAACACATCGGGCAGAGCGCGGAGGCTACTTATTTTCTAAAATTAATTTAATAAAACTTAGTGGGTAAGATTTAAAAGAAATAATTTTAAATAGAAAATACACCTGGCAGCCCCAGTTCACAAGAAAAATGTCTGCCGGCGTGAGCGCATGATAATCTAGGAACGTAATTATTTACTTTGGATGTTATTTCTTGTGAATTCTCTTTTTGCAACGTTAAGTGTTATCCTCACCATTAACGATGTTGAGTAGTCTTTGACTTTTACAAATCAACCACTAACTTATGATTTTGTTGTTCAAAGTTTTCTACAAGCAAGAATACATTTTCTCGTATTTACCTTTATATGTTAATTTCATCAATAAGGCTACTTGACCACCAAAGCGGAGCTGGAAAATTGTAACCTGTGCAATTGCACAATAATTTAACATCGCTTACAGTTTCCCAGTTCTGCTTTCGTGGACAGGTTTATATATAAGTATCTCAAAGAAATGCGATTTTGAATATCCCGCTTTCGCGAGTTTTCGGGGGCATCCACCAGGAGGCGCCAAAAACCGTACCATTTTATTTGTTCGTAGTTGTCATTCTTCTCCCTAGAGTAAATATGTTCCTTGATTATGTCATAGTGGAATAGTGTTGTACCGATGCGAGGCGACGCCTTACCGTAATAGTTTCCGTAATAAGTTCCTCCGCTGAAACGATATTGGTTATGATCTGCGATGTTAACAGAAATTATTCTGCTTGTCTTAATCGGTCCGAGTGACCTTGTTAGGTCCGGTCCGTGGTTTACAGCACTGTGGGAATATTTAGTTTGGTGGGTAAATTTAGTTTAGTTTGTGAACAAGGGAATCGGTACCATTAGCAGCTCTAACCAAAATGAATTATTGTTAAAAATACTTGCCTTTTTTACAGCTTTCATAGAAATAAAGAATTAAAGAAAAAGTGGCTAGAGGCTATTGGTGAAGAAAATATTATTCCCCGAAATAAAGAATGGTACCTACCTACCACTTCACTTTGAATAAAGCTGTTTCAATAGAACACTTGGTGTAATGCGATTACATAATATCTCTGTTCCCACAATATTTTCGGTAAGTGTGTATTAAAATGATTGATTAATAATAGTCCATATATTTATATGTCTATGTATAAAATGCTCGCGCGGGTGAGATATGTCACCCAGGTTGTATTATTGTTCAATATATGTATATATTGAACTATGCTGTCCTCTAAGTTATTCCTCGAATATGAACCACCCTTCTCGTCAGTATGTTCCTGTGGAGGTCGACACATAATTCGTAGATGACGCATGTCACTCGCGCGAGCTCTCAAGGAAATTTTTAAATATCGCAGGTGGAATACACCTCACGTAAGTTGTATAAAACTTCGTTTTTTGTCTTGTTTTATAAATATAATATAAGTTATTTACTGATTTAGACAAAATTGAGTCATTGTAATTATATATAATGAAGAAGTTTTAAGTTTGTAGTTATCAAAAATTAATTAATAATTTACTAAAGTGTTTGAGAATATTGTACTGTTGTATTGTTGCTGATGACTGTACTTGGGGTAAAAAGTCGGAAGAACAAACAAAAGTGAATTCCGAGTATCCACCCCGTTTGGTTAACTTTTTGATAAGGCAGGCATGTTATTTTTTTTAATTATTTATTTTTATTTTATACCTTTTTGTTAGATCGCCGTACTCTTTTGTAGGGCAATCTTACCTAGTCTATATTATTTTATTAAATTGTGTGGATGATTTTAAGAATATAAATTGTTATATAGTGTTAACTTAAAATTCAAAGAGAAATTTTTGATAGTTACAATTATTATATCATTCTTATACTTATGTGAACATATAAAATACGTATTAATAGTTATAGTTATTTAGATAAAATTAATGTTAGTGTTAATAATATTATTAAATTAAAATTGGCTAAAAATAAAAGTACTTAAATACAAAAGACAAAGTTAAAAATTAGAATGGTAAAACTACGAATAATGTTCAGATAATAATGTTCAGTAAAAGAAGATTTAAATAAGAATAATGTAGTTAAAGCTTCGCTCCGCATCTTCGCTTGCTCTAGCACCGTCACAGAACATATATACCCCTCATTGCCTTTTTAGTCGAGATGTGTTATTGTTAAAATAAGCTAAAACCTTTGGAATAATGATTTTAATTAGCAAAATAAAAAGAGTCTTATTGACAGAAATGACAATTCAAATTAACAACAATATTATTTTTATCCTTAGAAACTCATTGAAGTTTCTTTAGCACTACAGTTATTTTTGTATAGTCGTTTGCTGTATAATTTTAGTATCTGTATAAATAAAGAACAACTGTCAAACGCTAGCGAAACTTAAATTTCATTCATTTGACCACATTGAACCTTCTAGTACTGAATTCAATGTGCATTGAGACGGTGCACTGAATCGATACCCAAATAAAATAACGAAAAAGAATGTGAATTTTCAACATGAAAACATGTGCACGTTAATTTATTATTTGCAAAATCAAAACGCATTAATAAAACTCCATAAAATAGCAACACCTGCTGTCAAAATTACGTCAAAAGCAATCGGTCAAATCAGGGTCTACTAAGTGTTCTGTTGTCAAATGTTGAGGATGTATTTATCAAACTATACAGTTTTCATTTCAGACAGTATTCATTTCCTAGACCCTGAAATGTAGTGAGATTAGTCAAGATATTAACTGTAAATTACTTTGCACAAAAGAATATACTTACGAGTCCCGTATATAAAAGACCACCTCGTCCTTTTTGAGAAGTAATAACGAAATAAACGTAAGGGACTAATAAACCAATGTTAAATGTACTTATGGTGTTCTTTAATAAATAAATAACTCCTATGATTAACCTGAACTATCTGGACTACCTACGAGAGATAAAAACAATTTAGCTCTCTTGCTGCATTCATACCGCCGTCAACAAAGGAAGTGTTTACTAATACTAGAAGTAGTAATAATAATAGACAAGCCTCCCTCGTTATTTGTGTGCAACACAACAGTGTTTGAACTAAATGTCATAAGTGATACAATTTGAGTAAAAAGATGGAAAAACTGCCAATGTGTAGGATATGCTTAGCGGAGAATGTCTGCATGTATGTAGTGGTCAACAGGAACTTGCATAAACTATATGAGAAGCTGACTGATATTCCAGTAAGTTGATATTTTTAATTGGAATTAAGTAAATAAGTTTTTAGGTTTTAATTGCCTCTTCTTCTCCTGCATGAAGATTCACTCTACCTGCATGAACTTTGGGTCAGAGGGTCGTCTTAGGGGAAAATGGAAAACACTGACATCAGGAAAGGAAAACAGTGTGACAAAACCTGTGCAAGAGTGGTTATCAATGCTCATGCCTTCTGCAAGATGTGCACAAAAGCATTACGGACCACCAACTGTTTGTTTGCTAGGTATATATTTTTAAGATTAGAAGTATTTTCTTTCTTATAAACAAAATAGTGTAAGATTAATTTTGTATTGCAGTTCGTAACTGAAGACAGTAGACCGATTCTTGCTTGTTTCTTCTGCTGCACTAAACTAAAGCAAAGCTACCGATTACTGAGACAATGTCTGGACGCCGAAGAGCTATTCGGTCAGATGATGAATGAGGATTATGAGGTGAGGTATTCTTCAACAGCCATTTATTTTCATAATTTCTAATTTCAGTGATTCCTCTCAAGTTCATATCTATTGAGTCTAGATTTCACACTAAGCGTACCATCAATGTCGCGGGAAGGTATTTATGGGTCACCGAGGCCCCCGCAACACAGGCAACAGGAAGGAATACGGGTGGGTTATAGTCAGTAAGAGTCTGACACACCCTCCCGCTCCGCCCAGAGTGAAAGAAGTTATATGATGATTTCCCACCCAAAAAAAAAAAAAAAAAGCGTACCATCAACTGTAGGTGTTTACATGTTAAATACCCCACATAATACTGTTACAACTTCTGTCTGAAACTTGTATTAGGTTGGGGAAAAAGTATTTTCGCATTATAGTATGTATGAACTTGTAATAAAATCTCTTTGGGTATACTATTTGTATCTGGCTGGTTTTGGTATCATTGAAAGTTTAAATTTTAAAGAACATAAATTCAAATTGTGAATTTGGAAAATGTGTGATTTTCATTTGATTTTCGTACTGTCAAGATGAGTGAATCTAATGAAGAAATTCGATACATTTTAAAATTTTACTACAGAAAAGGTAAAAATGCAACGCAAGCCGCAAAAAAAAATTGCGATGTTTATGGACCTAGTGCACAAATTTGGTTTAAGCGTTTTCAATCCGGAAATTTTGATGTCAAAGATACACGTCGCTCTGGTCGCCCTATCGGCATATCAGTAGTTACGACGTAGGTAGCTGAAGAACTGGGAATTGACCACAAAACAGTTTTGGCGCATTTGAAAAAAAAACTGAAACTAATGAACCGTGTACTCATTTGTGATTCTTTATTACGACGTAATGAAACCGAACCATTTTTGAAGAAGCTGATAACTGATGATGAAAATGGATCACGTACGACAAGAACGTGCGAAAAAGGTCGTGGTCAAAGGCCGGTCAGGCTTCACAGGCTGTGGCGAAACCCGGGTTAACTCGCAACAAGGTGATGCTGTGTGTGTGGTGGGATTGGAACGGCATTATTCATTATGAGCTGTTACCACCAGGCAGGACCATCGATTCTGAACTCTACTGCAAACAACTGATGAGATTAAAGCAAGAAGTTAAACAGAAGGGGTGTGGGTTTTCATCATGATAACGCTAGACCTCACACATCTTTAGCCACTCAGCAAAAATTAAGAGAGTTAGGCTGGGAGGTGGTAATGCATCCGCCGTATAGTCCTGACCTTGCACCTTCAGATTTCCACCTGTTTCAGTCTCTTCAGAATTCTTTAGGCAGTGTCAGGTTAACATCACGAGAGGACTGCCAAAACCACTTGTCGCGGTATTTTGATCAGAAGTCCCAAAATTTCTATAGCAATGGGATCATGTCCCTACCTACAAGATAGCAAAAAGTTATCGAACAAAACGGTACCTACATACTTTAGTTAAATGTAAATAAACTATTATAAAAAATGTTTTGAATTTTCTTAAAAAATGCGAAGAAACTTTTTCCCCAACCTATTACTTTGATAATGTGCCCGATGCGACAATAGCTTGTGCAGTGGTCAGTGAGGTCCGTAGCATGGCTGACTTTACAGGGTAGAATTAGCATAACGAAATAAGATTTGTCCTCATGGGACTGCAATCACTTGCATATTTTCCTAATCCTGTAATCATCTTTTCCAGCCCAATTCTTTAAAAAACCAACACCACTTACAGTTTTGCACGGGGTTCATTAAATCTCCAATAGTGCATGTAAGTATAGGTGTTGAATGTCAAACAGAAACTATTGCTATCAAAAAAGAATTCCCAGCTTTTTGTGAAGGACTAGATGATATTATTGAGACAAAGGAGGAACATCACAGTGATGGTATGTTTGTAAGAACAAAAATAATATTATCAATAAATAATATCTGTAAATCTATTAATTAAAAGTTTTTGTCACTGTAAAGTTTAATTTACCTTAACGGTAACCACATTATGTTGTGAAATAAAACAAATATTAATTCTGGACTGTTTCTGTTTACTTACAGAGCTGGAACTGGAACATTTAGACAATAGCTGTCTAGATGTAGCAGATGTCCTACCACACCATTCTGAATTAGATTTAGGTGATGACGTGCCATTAAAGGAGTTTAAAACTGAAGTGAAAGAAGAACAAGAAGTATCTAAGAAGAAACAAACAACTAGGGAGACGAAAAGTAAGTATTAAGCAAACACGTCAAAGGTTCACCTGATAGGAAGTCATTTGCGTAACCTAAAGGTGTACCTGCTTACATTTTGCAATGTTGAATTCTATCCATAGGGCTGTGCATAAATTATAAACTAGGACCATCATAGTTGAATAAATAAATTGTTCATCCAGAGATGAACAGAATAACAATATCAAAACCATGGCCTGAAAGACGACCAGTCACCACAAGCAGCACTCATTCTCGAGTATAATGCTAAGATCAGTCATTACCCCCTCGCTGTTTTAGTGCCCCGACGCTACCGCAAGCAGTGACATACAGAGAGCTTGCTGCCAGTTGCTCAGACAAGAATAACCTACATCGCCGAATGTAGGTGTGATCAATAACTAATACACCTATCTTCCGTGATATCACATTATTAAAAATAACTCTTGAGAACGGCTTAGTCCGATCGGATCCCACAATCCGATACCATTTTGTGGGATTCGTTAGGAATGTGGGTAAAATTCATATTTTGTTCCGAATTGATCCCAGTACGAAATGATCCATGCTGTGAAAAAAATAAAAAAATAAATAAAGAGTATGACGTACAAATTATAGAAAAATAAATTATAAAATATAAGTGTACTTACAGTTATGGGCACGTTGTGTGTGTATGGGCAGAGTGTGGCGTAAATAGTGGTCTAACGTTAACCCATAAATTTTTGTTTTGAACTATTAACGATAACCTACTTAGCTTAATTACCTTACTAAGCTTAATTACCCAAAAAGTGTCAAACCACAATTACACAAGTTACCCACAAACCCTTAACCCATGAAACATAACTAAAAATGAAATGAAATGAAATTATTTTCTGTAACTAGGTTTGTATAAACCGTCAATCATATTTAGAAAAAAAAAACTAGATGGGCGTTTCCTATCTGACTAATCTGAGAAGAAAGGCCGAAACAAACTCAGAGGTCACAGTCTCTTTTAAAGTCAAGACATAATCTTGGTCAGATCATGTGAAGACCATGTAGATTGGTGTCTGAAATGGTCTTTTGAGGAAAGAATCACACAGATCGAGTGGACCTATCCAGTCAGTGCACGCATTTGTCAGTAATCGTGCAGCTCAACTCAGAACTTTTTTTTTTTTTGAGGTTGGGAAATCATCAAATAACTTCTCCCGCTCTGGGCGGAGCGGGAGGGTGTGTCAGACTCTTACTGACTAAAACCCACCCGTATTCCTTCCTGTTGTCTGTGTTGCGGGGGCCTCGGTGACCCATAAGTACCTTCCCGCGACCCCAGCAGGCATCGGCCCTAGTGGACCCCTACTGTATGTGCTGACGACATCTCTTTGAGGCGCGCGTGGAATACAACGCGCCGTCGATCCGGGCCTGGTCCTTACCGGACGGTGAGCTACCCATTGCTCACCGTCCGCAAGCCCGCGCCTACGGTGGCCGGAAATCCGCCCGGGATTCCCGACGCCCTGGGCGTCTCCTGCGGCGGCTAGGGGCGAGAGGGCGCGAAACTTGCCTTTCCCTCAACCATCCCGCCTCCTCCTTCGCGAGCAATACTGCTTCGCAGAAGGAGGTGACGGCTGCCCATGCCCTCTCGCTCCGTACCATGGCCTGAACCAGGGCCGGACGCGAGAGGTCTCTGCCGCCGATCGCCTCCACGAGGACACGGCGGTGCTCTGCCCAAGCCGGGCAGACCTCCACCGTATGCTCCACCGTGTCCTCCGGGCGATCCACACAGTGGTGACACCCGGACGTTTCCTCCCGCCTTATCCGACACAGGAACCTCCCGAAGCTGCCGTGTCCGGTGAGGACCTGCGTCACGCGGAAGGTGAGGACGCCGTGGCGCCTCTCCAGCCACTCCTCAAAGATGGGACTTATCGCCGCAATCGTGGCGTGCCCATCAACTCAGAACTTGAGGAGCTCAACGATTCGACGAACAATACCTAACCTAATTAATAATGTGGGTTCAGAACTTGTGTAATTGTGGTTTTGCAATTTTTGGATAGTTAACCCTTTGACCGCCACGTCAAAAATGCACAAACGTGCCCTCGGCGTCAAGCTACGAATTATTCCTTAAAATCTATCATGTAGTCGTGACCGTGGCGTGCTGGGCACATTTTGGTCTGTCATCTATACATGACTGTGGCGGTCAAAAGGTTAAGCTGAGGTGGTTGTTGCTGTTAACATAGTGCCAAGTAAAAATGTTTTTATTGCACAGTCTGTTCGCAGTTCCACTGTTAAAGTAGGTTATCCTGAGTAGTTCAAAACAAAAATTAATGGGTGACAGTTAAATTTGTCCGTGCGAGACTTTTGTCCATTTTTAGCCTACTGTGCGTCGCTGCCGTCTGTGGTCTGCCATAGGCTTTGCAAGTGTACCATAAATTACGAGATGCCACACGGTGCGTTGGGATGTCGTGCGGCGGCCGGTAACGCATACGCGACGCCTGTTTGGCTCACCCCGAATAATAGTTGTTGATTTGGTTTTCTGTATTTTTAATACTAATTTTTGGAAGTTTTAATAATTAAAAAAAAAAAGATTATTATTCAAAATCAATAGTCATTTATTCAAACTAGGCTAAGAATCAGCACTTTTAGATCGTCAAAGTTACATAAGACAGTCCCACAAAAACGCCCACCCTTCACCACTTCCTAGTGCTTTAGCGGGGAAGAAGAAGTGGCGGAACAAACTGTCCAGCAGCACAGCTCTGTTTAGTTATATAAACGTGATTCTATACAAATCGTATGCAACGTAATTAACATTACGAAACGCAAAACATTAAATTAAATTACTTGCCATATGTTAGCTAGCACACGCCAAAATACCAACAAAACCATGAAAACTGTACTCAGGCAGAAATAAAAATTACAACATAAAAACGTAAACAGAATTTAATACCTAAATAAAAGCCTCCGAGCATAAAGGGCGTGCCCGCTTACATAAAACTATAGCTATAACTCGAAGTGAGAAATGATAAAATAGCACCATCGAAGTAAAATAAATAAACAGTTAACTACTAATAAAAAACAAAACCATGGTCAGCAAGACGACCAGTCACTATAAGCAGCACCCATTCACGAGCATAACGCAAAGATCAACCATTTTATTATATATTGATACAGCGGTCCCGCCTGACGAGAACCTCGTGGAAGCTGAAAAAGATAAGCAGATTTAGTATCTTTACCTGGCCCGCGAGGTTGTCGACATGTAGGATTTTTTTTTTTTTGGGTGGGAAATCGTCAAATAACTTCTCCCGCTATGGGCGGAGCGGGAGGGTGTGTCAGACTCTTACTGACTAAAACCCACCCGTGTTCCTTCCTGTTGCCTGTGTTGCCAGGCCTCGGTGACCCTTTAGTACCTTCCCGCGACACCGGCAGGCATCGGCCCTAGTGGACCCCTACACTTGTGCTGACGACATCTCTTTGAAGCCCGCGTGGAATACACCGCGCCGTCGACCCGGGCCTGGTCCTTACCGGACGGTGAGCTACCCATTGCTCACCGTCCGCAAGCCCGCGCCTACGGTGGCCGGAAATCCGCCCGGGATTCCCGTCGCCCAGGGCGTCTCCTGCGGCGGCTAGGGGCGAGAGGGCGTGAAATTTGCCTTTCACTCAACCGTCCCGCCTCCTCCTTCGCGAGCATTACTGCTTCGCAGAAGGAGTTGACGGCTGCCCATGCCTTCTCGCTCCGTACCAAGGCCTGAACCAGGGCCGGAGACATTTAGGATGTGGATACAGCAGTCATTGTGCCGATAGTCGTGACGGCCAATGGCATAATAGCCAAGAGCCTCGACCAACACCTGAGGAGGCTCTCGGTAGGCAGCTGGATCAAGGGCTTAATCCAGAGAGCGGTACTTCTGGACACGGCGCGTATCGTTAAGAGGTTTCTCTCTCAGGAGCCCTGACTACTATTTTTTATATTTTTTGTTGTGTTTTTGTAATAAAAAAAAATAATAAAATAATAATCAACTTCAGCAGCAACTTGCGCGGAGGACCTTATACGTTGTCCTAGTATTAAATGTAAATTTTAGGCTCAGCAGTTTCGGAGGTATGGGGGAATGGTCAATTTTCTTTAATAACTTTAAAACGAATTATTTAAAAATTAAAAAAAAGCCAAACAAGCCCTTTCATTTGATATGTCACACGGTACAGCTTGGAATACATTTTTATGTTTTCCCCCAAAAGTGAACCCCATATTCAACATTCATTTATTTACGTTGCATGTTCGTGTTTGGGTTACAGAAATTCATGTGTACCAAATTTTCAAAATAATCGGTATTAAAATTAATTAATTATTAATAAAATCATTAATAAATCTACTGGAGATTAGGAGCAAATCGGCTAGGCGGTTGTGACAGACACGAGTGATCCTATAAGGGTTCCGTATTTTCCTCTTGAGGTACGGAACCCTAGAATTGAGTAAACAGAATATTAATTCAAATCCCACCGCCGCACCTCCACGATGACGTCGTGGTCTTGCGCGCTCCTATGAACTCTATAAACTGTCTATAGGTCTGTGCCGTTAGAGTTAAATTTGCCGAAACCAGGCTAGGATTAGGAGCCAGACTAAAAGATACATTAACCATAAATCTTCCAGGAGTTCTTGTTCCTCATCTCTGGCTTGCCTTTCTGCTGGAGTGAACACTGACGAGGAAAAGAGCGCCCTCCTCTTTCTTGTCTTTATTGGCCGGTTTGAGTGGAGATTCGCAAGACCACCCGTGGTCGGAGGAAGGAAGTATTCCAGTAAGATGCAGGTAGCCGTGGTATACCTCTCCACTCCTCAAAAAAAAAAAACCCATAGCCCAATATGTATTGTTTCCATGTTCTGCATTAGTCCTGCACCAACCGTGGGTTGTTCTTAAGTGCACTTGCATTTTGCATTGGTACAGGGATAATCGTCGGTTGGTGCCCCCATCACTTAATATAGTCTAACGGGCCTCGGGCCCCTGCGAGTCGGCTTCGGCCCCTCGTACGCTTTCCAACGGTCCAGGACCCTGAGGTCCCGAGATATGTCAAAGACATATTTTAAAATAATATTCTGTACTCTTTTCATTACCATTTATAGTTTCTCAACCCTTGCTGAGAAACATCTAGAAATCAGTTCGTACTGGGATCGGTCCGGAACAAAATATTAATTTAATCCACATTCCTAACTAATCCCAAGTCATACTCTGAATTTTAATTTTATGTAGATGTGTATTGTAATTTAACCTTTCAGACCCTAAACACGAGAAGTGTTTAGGGGTCCCTGCCCTGTGGTTTTTTTTCATCGACTTTTTATTGTTTTATTAAAATAATACTCAAATTTTACATTCATTACAATACACAAATTTTAAAAAAAAAGTACAAGTTGTAGACTGAATTTTAATTTTATTTAGATGTGTATTGTATTACAGTACTTTCAAGTGAGATATAAAGTTGAAACCTTTTTAATACAGATAATTGTGTTACTAATTACCTTGAACAGGGCTTGTTTAAGCTTTGATCAGATACTTTTGGAACAGACTATATGTCGATGGTAGTACAATATGATTCTTCATGTCTATGGTGATAGAGTGTATTATTCAATGTCACCAGAATTTGTTCATTTTCGAACCTAGTGTGAATCATGCAATCCACTATTATTTTGTTTCGTGTGCATGTCAATCTTCTTTCAACATTATACAAGACTTACCAGATTTATAATCACAGGGGCGACCGTTGCGAACAATCTAACATTAGAGACACGAAGAATAAAACCAGAAGATGCAATAACAGCCGAGCAAACCAGAAAAGACGAATCAGACTCGAAGGTTATCCGGACAACTCTAAAGCGTACGTCCGAACCTGGCACTTGTTTCAAAGAGCCTCACAAATGTGATCAGCGTAGTTTTAATCGAGCAAAAACAAATATACAACATACTCGTACACATATTGATGACAAAGTTTACAAGTGTGATGTATGTCAGCGTAGTTTCAGTCAAAAGTATTATTTAACAAAACATATTCGTATTCACACTGATGAAAAACCTTATAAGTGTGATGTATGTCAACGTTGTTTTAATCAAAAGAGGAAATTAACAATGCATACTCGTATACACACTGGTGAAAAACCTTACAAGTGTGATGTATGTCAGCGTAGTTTTAGTCAAAAGTGTGATTTAACAAAACATATTCGTATTCACACTGGTGAAAAACCTTATAAGTGTGATGTATGCCAACGTAGTTTTAGTGAAAAGAGTAATTTAACAATGCATATTCGTATACACACTGGCGAAAAACCTTATAAGTGTGATGTATGTCAACGTAATTTTAGTGTAAGGAGTCATTTATTAAATCATATTCGTACACACACTGGTGAAAAACCTTATAAGTGTGATGTATGTCAGCGTAGTTTTAGTCATAAGTTTGTTTTAACAAGACATATTCTTGTACACACTGGTGAAAAACCTTACAAGTGTGATGTATGTCAGCGTAATTTTAGAGAAAAGGGTAATTTAAAAAAACATATCCGTACGTGTATGAACGTGAACAAATCAAAAGCAGTATGTGGGGGTCGTAACAGATGGCGTTCTGTAGCTTCTACCTACCCCCATGGGAAGAAGGCGTGAGTTTATTATGTATGTATTTTCGTATACACTAGTGCTCCTTATAAAAATACAATTCATAAGGTTCAATTAACCAAACGTACTAGAAGTAACCTAACCCGCATTAGTAAAATATAACACACACACAACATCACGCCTGTAATCCCCGAACGTTTAGGCAGATATGTACCTATAGTACACCAACATTTCGCCGGTTATGTTTAAGTCCCATGTAAGCCCGAGCGTTTCCATAAAAAGGGCACAAATCCAGACTCCAGGCTGTTTCTGAGAAATTCCTGATGGTAAAACCCAATAATTCTTTGTTCGATCCAGGAATCGAGTCCAGGACCTCGTACTCAACAGTAGCGTTTGCGACCACTAGAGCAACGGGGACTCTACGCAATATGTCATTGAAGAAATCAAAAACTTTTTGGTAGCAGTCGCTACCAAAAAGTTCAAAACAAGGATACTTTTCAAGCAGTCTGATGCCATGAACTGCATCAGACTGCTTCTAAAGTAAGGGTTTTTTGTTGGTCTAGTGGTTGCAAGTGCTACTTCTGAGTCTTGAGGTCCTGGGTTCGATTCCCGGTCGGGCAAAGTGTTATTGTGTTTTTCTATTTGGAATTTCTCGGTAGCAGCCCGGAGTCTAGATTTGTGCCAGCTAGATGGCAATAGGCTCGCCCCTTATTACATGGGACTTAAACATAGCTGGCGAATTGTGGGTGTAATACATGTGCACCTTTGCTTATGACGTAGAAGAACTACAACACTGCGAGTTTAGGCCTGTTCAGATATAAGCGATATCGCTGTCGCGCCCGGTGGCGATACTGGGGGGCCTACTCCCGAAGCACGTTTCGGCCGAAGTTACGGGCATATCCGTATCACCTACGGATATAAGATTACTTCGGAGTCCGAACTGAGAATGAATGAAAACACGATTTCATAGTTGTCCCTACCCGCAATGTTTTTGTGCCCGTTAGATACATTTAATTTGTCACTTGTCTTGACGGATGAACTATTTCGGACTGGCCCGTATCTTCGTTGACGAAGTTAGAGAGTAGTCCGTCTGGGCCGTCTTCTGGTTAGTCAGTTTTATGCCGCACATAAAGCCGGGTACTCATTAGCGAGCTGTAACCGTAACCGTTGCATGCACTGTAACCAAAAAACATAGTGTGTACGTGGTTCGCTAACCTGCTAACGGTTCGCTAACGCTGGGTGATATAGGCCGACAACTTCGTTGGTGACGGTCCCATAGTCCTAGCGGGTGAAAGAGGACGCCGGTAAAAACAAGCGACACGAACCCGACTGAACAACATCTTGCGTTGTCAAAGATCAGTCTGAAGATTTCTGTGTGAAATATTTCATGATTTACTTCCGCTGAACGAAATTTCAGGCATAAAACGATTTTAAATATAAGTAGGTACTCATTATATCTACTTATACAAAACGATCTCAGGACTCTGCCTGTGTAAATATATAAAGTAATTTTAATTATATAAAGTATTTTTAATATATAATATTAAATATATAGTCCATTTTATTTAAAAAAAAAACAATTTTGCGGGTTACACGCGGGTACCCACCGTAATATTACATTCGAACCCGTAGTTTCGGCCGAAATTACGGGCCATTCCTACCCCGTATCAACTACGGACAGGATTTAAATTTTGAATTATATCCCCTTTGAGGTTATTTTCTTTTAATAAACCACCCAGAATCGACAACAATGTCGATTGCCTAATGAATAGTATTGCTATTATAGTTTATTCTTTAATTTGTCAACCGTTTTAACCCAATTGGATTAGACCCATGTGAAATAAAGTTTTTTACTCATTAAGATTTACTCATATTGTTTATTTATTTTTTTTATTTACTTAATAATATATTTTTTTACTTACATTATTGTTTATTTATATGATATTAGTATCTGTATATCTTTTATTATTTATTTTATTTTCAAGAACACTAAAAAAATGTAATACTATAATAAATGGAAGATCGATAACTTTACTATTTAGTCAATCACTAGCGTATATATAAAATAAACAGCTTTCTCATCCAGTCTATTCGAAAAGAGACGAAGGGTTCCTCGATAAGTGCAAGCAAAATTTTCAAATTTCAATTTTAATTCCGGCGCACTTAATAACAGTGACAAAACGACTTTTGAATTTGGAACACTATTTAATTAATACGTTTGAACGCAATTCGCTTCTATAAAGTCCTGGCCGGTAATAAAAAAAGCGCGCTTGGCACGCGGCATTGATTAAACAAAAAAAAAATACGTGGAAACCAACTTCTTATTCGTTTTTTCATTACTTTTGGTCAAAATATTACAGACAATTTTAATTTTGATATTAACATAAATTTGTAATTTGGTTATGTAGGTAAATTTTCGTCACTACTGTCGTGATTTCCAAATATTAATAAGTTTTGTAGTGATTTTAAATATTAAATATTAAATTAAAAGTATGTGATTTGCTTCAAATGATTTTTGTATCAGGGTAGTCATGAAGTTTAGCAAAGTATCTAATTTGACAGTTACCGTAAAAGTACTGGTTTTTTTAACAGAACCGAATGAATAGTATGATATATTCGGTGTGCCGCATAGTTGCTAAGTTAGTTCTCTTCGAGCCTCGGAATCCACAGATTGTCTTCAAGAAATCTAAAGTCTATTCTGATATTATATTGTTAAATATTGTTATATACCGAGTTTCTATGTGTGCAAGAATATAAATACAGAAGTATTGGTACTGACAAGGCGTTTTCATTTCACTACTAAAAGCATCTCTTATTTATTTTTCTCATAGAGGGGGATAAATAGCAGTGTGTGCCACACGATACCAAAATTATTTAACTTCGAGCGACGTACTTTGAATCCCTCGCTACGCTTAGGATTCTATTCAAGAATCCCTCTCTACGCTCGGGATTCTACTCTAGAATCCTTCGCTTCACTCTGGATTCAAACAATCGCTCTCGCCCGCAATACATTATTTTAGTCCCTTATGACACAATCTACTATTGCATAGCACAACGATACCGATCGATATTTTGGTGTGAGCAAGTTGTATGGTGCATGGTAAATGCACGCTGTGTGTGATGGCATAAGGTTTATAATTGATTGTGTAGTACGTTCTGATTTATGAATTGCGAGTGTGTGCGACTTCGTATCTATTGCTTTAACTGAACTGCATGTGTAGTTGTGACGAGTGGTAGGGACAAACTGGAGACACCGGGTTCCGACACTGTTTAAACTACCGGGCATATCTCCATAAATAATATCACATTTAAATATGTGATATACGTCTTTACATAATCATGTGTTGATGTTGTTGTTGTTTTTCTTTTTTTCTCATTTACTATTAATCATGGTCTGGCAGTTTGAGTAATTTATGCGGCCTACCTAAATGTTCTTTCTTTGGTATTGTTCGTCGCATCGTTAAGCTCCTTAAGTTCTGAGCTGAGCTGCACGATCACTGACAAATGTGTGCACTGACTGGACAGGTACACTCAATCTGTATGGTTCTTTCTTCAAAAGGACCATTTCAGACGACAATCTACATGACCTTCACATGATCTGACCAAGATTATATCTGAGCTTTAAAAGAGACTGTGACCTCTGAGTTTGTTTCGGCCTTTCTTCTCAGAGTAGTCAGATAGGAAACGCCGACCTCATCAAGCTTTATTTAAAAAATATGATTGACGTGTAAAAGTGTTTGTATAAACCTACTTACAGAAATAAAAATCATTTATTATTTATCATTATAAAGAATCAATTAGTTTAAAATAAATAAGATCACACAAATTAAATGTAAAAAGCCATATCACAAAAATACATTATAAAATAATTAAAAATACTAATTAGGAATCATTCAAATTTCAATTCATTTAAATTAAATAATGTCCCAGATAAAAATAATATTTAAAAAGAATTGGTTGTCTGTAAAGTCGGTTTACGGACGATAATTTTACGTGATAACGAGAGAGAGATGCGTCACAAGCCGAATGCTTAGGCCGATCGTGCCTCTCTATCGCTAGTTCCGCACTCTCGCTTGCACGCTCGGCTCAGGCGGATCGTGACACATTTTCGTGCGTGCAGCCGGCGTTCATCGATTTATAATAAGCTATCACGTCAAAATCAATCAATAAAAGGCAAATAAAATAAAGTAAAAACCGATGGTAAAATGAAGTTACCATTATTATGAATTATCCACCAGCAGGTTTCTGAGCTGTTTAATATATATTTTTTCATTTTGTTCCATTTTTATGTCATAAGTATGGTATTTTAAATATAAAAAATACTCTTTTACACAAGGGAACATGATTTTTGTTGCATGAAATATTATGACTAATATCATACATTATCGGGGTGCTAATTTTTAATCTGATGTCAGTATTTTTGTATCAGATTAACGGTATATATTCATTTACATAACCAAATTACAAGATGATTATTAACATTAACTAAATTAAATTAAAACTAAGTTAAGCTTAAAAAAGGCCCTCGGGGCATTGTACCGAGGATGCTGGCGGCATTTCCTCGCTGAATTGCAATGCTGATGCGTTGCGCGAGAAAGCCGCCAGCTTTTCGGTTACCAGTTACATCAACTAGACGTTTTGCGATTTCCGCAAATAACTTATGCGCACTGGGACCCCACGGAACCAAAGACACACCAAGTCTCGACGCCAAAGGGCACAAAGTTGTACTCTCTGCCAAGGCCTATTATTATATATTATATTATATTTAATAACTTTCAGATTTTCGGCATTTTCTGCCGCTGCACCCGCTTTAGAAGTAGTCCGTTGGAGGTGGGACGGTGCCAGTGTGTCTACACAGGTAGCGTCCCACACAAGCATCCGTCCCAAACTCTACGGGACCAAAGACACACCATCAGGTCTTTTGCCATCATCTCTGACAATGCCAGTCGGCTCAAGAAGAGCAGGCACATTGATGCTGGCAAGAGACCGGCGGATTATGTCATTAAGTGTCGCATGTCTTGAAAAGCGGCCTGCACTTTTTTGACAACAAAGTCCGTGGTGACCCAGTCGGTCCACGTCCGTGCCACAAGGGCATGTGTGTGGAGTGCATACCGTGACCCCAAGCCGCAGACCAGTCGCCAGACGAAGCGAGGTCGGATCCAGGAAGGTACCGGTATATGGAGAAGAATGGGCATGTAGCCAATGACCGGCCTCTCTGGTTCCGACCGCCAAAAGTCTTGCGCGATCCGGACCTGAACTGCGGCTCAGAATCGATTTGTATGTTAAATCGCAATAAATATCGTCCCAGCTCCTTTGAGATTTTAGGTTGTCTGGAAATTCTTTACCCGGGCAAGCAATTTGAAAAGCATTCTTGGCATCCTCCAAGCCCGCAGTCTCATAGTTTGTGGGCAAAGCCCTTAGGACATTACCTATGAGACGTGACGTGCTATGGGTGGACGACAAAAAGGCTGGGGAAGCAACACTCGAAATTTTGCGGATTCCTAAACCGCCAAACCGAATAGGAAGGGATGCTTGTAACCAAGATGGTTCATTGAGCTGAATATTTAAAATCATTTCTAAACTAGTTTTGACTAAATCGTCTATTGGTGAAAGCAAATTTGGATGTTTCCAAAAAGGACTACAGCGAAGCACATAAGTAAATTTAGGGACAAAAAGGCAAAACTTTAGAATTATAAGAGCATAATGAGGACTGATTTCGAGTAAACAATTTGCGTGACTTTGGAATTTAGAAATAGTGTTAGTAATATAATCAGGAAAAGATTCTTCAAAGATGACCCAGGAGGCAAAGTGACTTTCTGTCTACTATTTTGATATTGGGTGCTAGAAAATTTAATTTGGATTTTAAATTATCCAATCCGTAAGAAGTTTTTTGAATAAAGAGTTCACATTTGGTAAAATTTAATTCTAAACCAATATTTTCAAAATTTGTTTTAATATCTGATAAGTCAGATAACACAGTGTCCACATCGCCTCCCAGGGTTCCGTCATCCAAATACCAAACGTTAAATTTCGATTTTAAATTTTGAATAATCGGATTTATAGCCAAGCTAAAAATTGCTGGCCCGAGGGAATCGCCCTGCTGACAGCCGACCTCCGAAGAAAGTTCATGGGAACGGTAAATTAATTTTGAAGGTTCTGTGTAGCAGGTAAGCAGGTATTGATAGAGTTCCGGAATTTTGTTCTTAACTTCTGTCAGCATGGCATCCCTGTTTACTGAATTGAAAGCATTTTTGACGTCAATTTTGACTACAATTTCGCAATCATCATACGAAAGATAGGTTCTTAACCGATAAAGCCCCAATGGCTCCGAATAGGAGCCCTCGCGGCGCGCGATTTGAAAGTAGTTATCGAATAAAAATGTTTTTTTTGAGATTGAGAGATGACGTTATTGAGCCACGGGCCTGAGCGGTTAAGGCATGGACGGCTGCCTCACACCCACCTTTCGTGCCAAATCCTAATTGTATAGGTTCGAAAACAGACTGTAATTTAGATTTGATATGTCTCACCGCAATTTTGATGCCAAACGTCTTAAAGTTGACCCCACAGCAATGGGTCTCACCCCTCCGTCCTTTTTAGTTAGGGTGATCAAATTAGCACCAAATAAAAGTGAGGCAATATCAGCGTTGATTTTGCCTGAAAACATAAAATTTATTAATTTTGTAATAGAGCAAATAAGTTGCTCACCTGCATCACCCACAGAATAAGAAGTTAAATCTTTTAAATGTTGGGGTGAGATTCCGTCCAGGCCGGCCGCTGAACCGGTTTTAAAAGAAATTATTGCGTCAATAACGTCTTTGCCTTCGATTTCGAGGCAGGCCTGGTCTGCTGTAAGAGAGTCGAAAAAATACGTGATCACGGGAGCCGGGGGATGTTTCGAATGCAAAGCCGAAAGGGTATCAGGCGACAACACGTCGTTAGTAAAAAGAAGACGTGCGGCGCCTTTGAGATCCCCGTCGGCAATTTTGCCTTCAATTAATTTAATTCTAGATAATGTTCCCCTCTTGGGAGAATCAAAAGGTGAAGATGTTTTAGTCAAACAGTTATTTTTGATTTTTTGGATTAGAGAAATAGTAGCCTCATCTTTTTTGACGTGCAAAGTAGTATACGAAAAAAGGAAGAGATTATGCCAGTCTACAATTTGGTTGCTCTCCACACATTTTTTAATCAAGCCTGAAAGGTGGTTTGCGACGGAGTTCCTGGCACCGCGCGGGACTCGTTTGATAACAGGCACATTAT
The DNA here is from genome assembly GCA_905333075.3 of Atethmia centrago. Lineage (NCBI taxonomy): Eukaryota > Metazoa > Arthropoda > Insecta > Lepidoptera > Noctuidae > Atethmia > Atethmia centrago. Next base: position 15,773,921 of record HG995393.1, read on the forward strand.
TTTTTAGGTAACTAAGGTACAAATGGAATGGGGTAGAATTTGGACTGTCGGAAACAGGTGCCGATAAAGAAACTGGGTCTAAATTTAGAGCAGGGCCATTCTGGCTAATACAAAGACGATGTTTTTTTGAAATATGAATGTTAAGCCCTTTTCGATTGAAAAGATCTATCAGATTTAGTTTTTGAGATATAACGAAAACGACATTTTCAAGAAAAAATATTTAAATTAAAAAAAAAAAATAAACAACCGCTACTTATCAAAAAACTTTTATAAGATTTTCCTGTCAAGCAGGAAAATCTAATAAAAAAAAAAATTGTCTCCACCACCATGATGGCGGACTACTGTTGGAGCATTCCAACAGTAGTCCGCCATCATGTGAGCATTCCAGTGACCCTGGTACCGCTCCTCCATTGACCGAATATCTTGATGGAACCGTTCCCCTTGTTCTTCACTCAGATTACCAACATTTTCAGGGAAACGCTCCAAATGGCTGCGGAGGAATAGATTTTTTTTAAAAATCGTAATTTGGAATTTAGTATTTTGTGACTCGATTCACAATTCTAGCGAATTCACAAAGTTGTAAAAAGATTTTTATGGCATGTGGCACATCACTAGCAAGAGGATAGACTAGAGAATTTTTGAGGGAGTTGGAAGATCCCGGTCGCTTTTGGTTTTTTCTTATAGCCATGTAAATAGCTGTAACATGGACAGCTTTAATTGAAGTCCGAAACTTTGCGCGTAAATTAAAAAAAAAAACTAGAAGGCTAATGTCACTAATTTTGAATTGAAAAGTACTGTAATACAATACACATCTATATAAAATTAAAATTCAGTCTACGACTATTTTTTAAATTTGTGCTTGAATGTAAAATTTGGGTATTTTGTTAATAAAACAATAAAAAGTCGATGAAAAAAAATTCACAGGGCATGAGAAGTGTTTAAGGGTCTGAAAGGATAGCAGATGAACCCCCCAGTCGACCATTCCAATTTGGCACACGATGCACCAAACATCCTGTATAATTCTATCTGTTTTTTTTTTTCAAATATTCATATTTTCGTTACTAAAACAAACGAAGGCGGCATCGTGAACGCGACGCGCATTGGGATGGCCGAGATCAACGGCGTTTATTCGACCCTTAATACATACATAAACTCACGCCTTTACATAGGGGTAAAGTAATATAATCATAAAAATAATAATATATAGTTGGGAAGGCTAGGCAGTTGAGATGATGAATAATATAAAAATACCCCTTCAATCAGTTATAAAAAATCTCTTCCACACGTATCTGTGAACAGCGTTTTGCCAGTCCTTCGGTTCAAAAATCAGGGTATCGAACAAGTGTCATTGTCGATACGGTATCAAATCGTACCTTTGTGAAGAATAGCTATGCAGATGTCGCTACTATCACGTAGCCAAGAATTTGACAGCTGTCACTATTCATATATTTTTTGTAAAGAAGCAACTTCTTGTACACATAATTAATTAATATACCACGTTGCGCAGCTGTTGATTGCAAAAATACGGGGATCAGTGTATTCAAAGATGTTAAATGACGAAAACTGTGGGAGAAACCTCTCCGAAAAAATTGGAAACCCGATATTTGTTAAACCTGAAGACTTATGGTGTAAATTCTTATACAGGGGATGCTCCCAAGATAATTAAGTCTGTTTTCATTATCTACAGGCACTTGTGTGATATTATGTAAATTACAGTAAAGAAGTGTGCGTGTAACATATGTCTTATTGGATCAGCTAGAATTAACATCTCTGAAGTTTTTGTCAGGAGGACCTCGAATTCGTTTTCAACTCAAATCGGGTTATTCCTGTCGTACGCCTTTAGTCTTAAACACAAAATAAACTATAAAACGTTCATAATTTATGGACCTTTTCACTAAAACTGCTTTTTGGAACGAAGTTCCCTAACGCGGCTTGCGGCAGCAGTTGACTGGTAGAAATCGTCACGTAAGGAAAAAGCCGTATGCCCTCTCCATACGACTCTCTCTCTCTCTGTCTATCTATTATCTATTATATACGAGTGCGTGTGCGTTCGGTGCCGAGACGCAGATGGGCATAGTGCGCAGCCAGATGTATAACCTCAATACCGAACGCGACCGACCGAACCGAGATTTCGTTAACTTCCCCGTCCGGAACGAAGTTCCTTACGGGAACGAAAACCCGTAGGCACACGTTTTTTTACCAGTGGTAGACGCTTCGCTTTTTCTTAACTTGTATTTTAACTGTGCTACACTCCCAATTCGCATACATTTTATCTGGTTTTCGTTTTTTTTTTTGTGATCCACACAACAGTGAATACATATAAAACAATGGTGGTTTGTGGACGGACAACAGTGCTGCCACCTATGAAGAATTTCGAGTTTTTAACCCCATTGTTCATAGCAGCATGCGCGTCACCATAGAAAACCGCATTTTGTTCGACCTTTTTCCTAAATTTCATAAGGAAAGTTTTGAGTATGAATGTAGATGGATGAGTAGGGGAAGACCAAAGGAACGATGGGTGGACTGTGTGAAAGAAAGAATAACAATAACTTGGCAACAGTTCGTGAAACACAAAAATCAAATAAAACATTTTGTTAACAACAACAGTGTTTAATGTTGTTTTTTGGTTGCCTTGTTTGATAGTAATTTTAGCAGTCTAATTTGTATTTTTTTAATTTTATTTAAATGTACCGGAAACGTCAGCCCATAAGCAGCCAACCCGTAATTTATTATTGAATCTGCGAGTGCGTGGTAAATAATGTACAGTATTCGCTTGCTTACTATATATTTTAAATGATTCAGTGTAGTAAACTGCGCTCAGTACTAGGTAGGGCTTTCAATACCGGTATTCCGGGATCCCGTAATACCGTGATCACGGATTTTATTTTGACCTTTTACAATACCGGTATTGACACCCCAATACCGTGATTACGGTATTACAAACATTAGATCTGAAAATTATGTGATCTTATTTTCACACTTGTTTTCTAATCTCACTGCTTACTACGACGGCTGCACTAAAAGTATCGGGAATGGAATATTTCCACTGTTCCTGTCATATTAAAATCTTTTCAATTGGAAACTCCTTGGTTTTAAAAATCGAATACCATTTATTTATTTAAAAAAAGATTCTCGGTCTTGTCACAAGGTTTTGTCAAACTTGTTTAGTCGTTGAGAAAATGGAATTGAGAGAGAAAATTCAAGAGCGATGATTTATTATGACTTATGAAGTGGTTTAACACAAAAACAGTGATTTCTGCATTTGGTGATGAAGCCCCATCCAAAACCACAATTTATCGCTGGTTTGCTGAATTTCAACGTGGACGTGTCAAGCTCAGTGATGATCCCCGTTAAGGTCGTCCAAAAATTGCAGTCATCCAAGGGAACGTTGATGCTGTGCGTAAGCTGATTGAGGAAGATCGACATGTGACATACCACGAAATTCAGGCAACTTTATTAGACATTGGCATGAGTCAAATACAAATAATCTTGCATGAACAATTAGGTGTAAAAAAGTTGTTTTCCCGATGGATACCGCATTCGCTCTGTGAAGAGCAAAAAGCGGCTCGCGTTACTTGGTGCGTCAGAACTCTCGAAAGATTCCACGCAGGATCCTCAAATGCTGTATACAACATCGTATCAGGTGACGAAACCTGGATATATGCGTACGAACCCGAAACAAAAATCCAGTCACGAGTTTGGGTGTTCGAAAATGAGTTAAAGCCAACAAAAATTGTTCGTTCACGGAGTGTTGCAAAAAAAATGGTGGCCACGTTTGTCTCCAAAACCGGCCATGTTACGACTATTCCTCTTGAGGGACAAAGAACGGTTAATGCAGAATGGTATGCTAGCATTTGTTTGCCACAGGTCGTTTCTGAACTCCGTAAAGAGAACTGCAACCGCCGCATCATCCTCCATCACGACAATGCGAGTTCTCACACCGCGCACAGAACAAAAGAGTTTTTAGAGCAAGAAAACAAAGAATTATTAGACCATCCGCCGTACAGCCCCGACCTAAGCCTTAATGATTTCTATACTTTCCCTAAGATAAAGAATAAATTGCGTGGACAGAGATTTTCATCACCTGAAAAAGCTGTGGACGCCTACGAAACGGCCATTTTGGAGACCCCAACTTCCGAATGGAATGGTTGCTTCAATGATTGGTTCCATCGTATGGAAAAATGTGTCAAATTTCGCGGAGAATACTTCGAAAAGCAATAAATACATTTTTAAATAGTAATGTTGTGTCACTTCCTTGATTCCCGAAATTTTCAGTGCCGCCCTCGTACTTAGCTAGTTAAGCTATACTTAACTTACTTGCATTTCTACAAATAATGATACCTATGTTGATTCTTGATTTATTTTGTTACTTGTTTAGTTTTAGATCTTTTGATTGTTTTTTTATAACTTAATTATTAAGAATGTTACTAAAATGATTACCAAATGATTGCTACTAGCTAGTTAAGGTATACTTTACTTACTTACATTTATATAAATAATGATACCTACATTGATTTTTACATGAGACATTTAGGTAATAATAAGAAATTTATATTTTTTTGATATTGTACAAACAAAGTCTATGTGAAATGCCTTCAAGCAAAAAGAGTAAGATTAATTTTAAGTTTTCATTATGTTCCTAATTCCTAGTCCTTCGTAAATAATCAACCAATACCAAATTATTATTTATAAGAATTAAGAAAGCTATGTATGTATAACGTATTTATTTTATTATTTTCAATAAATAAGAACAATAAAGAGTGATTTGAAAATAAAAAAGGCGTATTTTATTGGTTTTATTAATGTTCTAATTGAACTTGCGTTCAATACCGGACTTCCGGTATTGATACCGGGATCATGGTCAAGGAACATATTTACTCTAGGGAGAAGAATGACAACTACGAACAAATAAAATGGTACGGTTTTTGGCGCCTCCTGGTGGATGCCCCCGAAAACTCGCGAAAGCGGGATATTCAAAATCGCATTTCTTTGAGATACTTGTATATAAGCCTGTCCACGAAAGCAGAACTGGGAAACTGTAACCAATGTTAAATTATTGTGCAATTGCACAGGTTACAATTTTCCAGCTCCGCTTTGGTGGTCAAGTAGCCTTATTGATGAAATTAACATATAAAGGTAAATACGAGAAAATGTATTCTTGCTTGTAGAAAACTTTGAACAACAAAATCATAAGTTAGTGGTTGATTTTTAAAAGTCAAAGACTACTCAACGTCGTTAATGGTGAGGATAACACTTAACGTTGCAAAAAGAGAATTCACAAGAAATAACATCTAAAGTAATAGGAGAAAATGTATTTTTGCTTGTAGAAAACTTTGAACAACAAAATCATAAGTTAGGTAGTGGTTGATTTGTAAAAGTCAAAGACTACTCAACATCGTTAATGGTGAGGATAACACTTAACGTTGCAAAAAGAGAATTCACAAGAAATAACATCTAAAGTAAATAATTACGTTCCTAGATTATCATGCGCTGACGCCGGCAGACATTTTTCTTGGGGCTGCCAGGTGTATTTAACAAAATCTAACCCACTAAGTTTTATTAAATTAATTTTAGAAAATAAGTAGCTTCCGCGCTCGGCCCGATGTGTTGCAGTAAATTAAATTAATTATTTATTTCTGTATTGGCTTGATTGGATAACTCTTTTGTCTATTTATAAGTACAAACTTAGGCTATACGAGCGTATATCTATTATATTATACATACATTATTTTTTTATTTATCCAATTTTAATAATATTAACATTGATAACATTAACCGAAATAATAAATCGGCTAAATTGTTGGTTAACAAAAATGTTGATAAAACTACCAAATGGTAGCTTTTTAACATTTATTAACCTTTTTAGTTTATGTTATGTTGCCATCCTTGAAAACGTCATTATTGAAGACCGAAGTTTTTAGGTCTCACATAATAGAGGAGAACATGGCAACATAGGTCTAGCCCCGTAGGCATTCCTAAGTTTACCCAATGAGACGACCCCGCCTGATCATGGTATTGACATTTCCAATATCGGTATTGATACCGGTATTGAAAAAAATCGGTATTTGAAAGCCCTAGTACTAGGGGTACTGAGCGCAGTTTACTACACACAGTGTCTACATGTGCGTCCCAAGTAAATCTTTCATCGATTGTTAGTCCTAGGTACCTGTAGTTCGCTACGCGCCCAACACACTCACATTGACAATTTACCTTGTGGTCATTAAGACATTCATACGAGTGGCCTTTTACTGAGATATTGGCATTTTTAGCTACACGGTTGTACGGAGACGATATCAACATACATTTGGTCTTATTTAAATTGATAAGAATGCCATTATCGTGCGCCCATTTAACAAAATTATCAAGATCTTCTTGCATTGCCGACTGGATCAGTTCACAGTCCCGACCACTGTATGCCCAGCACGTGTCGTCTGCATACATATAGGTATTACAGTTTTTAATTACATTAACCATACTATTGACGTGCATGATATACCCAATCGGTCCATAAACTGACCAGGTCGGCACCCCATAATTGACTTTACCGAGTTCACTGTCTCGCCCCTTCCCTAAGTTTTAGATACCTGTTGTACAGATATTGCCTAAACCATCCCTTTACAGGCCCTCGTATTCCACACTTGTCCATGGCCTGCAGCAAGCCCTCATGTTCCAAAGTATCGAAGGCTTTTTAAAATCAATAAATGTTAATAAAACCACCCCTTTCGAATTTAATGAGCTATTTATGTCATCCGTAAACTTACGTAACCTGTTAAGCCCCGCGCGACACCGATTCGGAGTCAAACAATAGCAAATCAATTGTGCCTCATTAGCTGTCCTTGACCAATTAATATTTCGTCATCTTATTAATAGAAACAATTAAAGCATTGTTAAAACGTGTAATTAGGAGGTAATTTAATGTAGTTTTTGCAATAGTTTTCACATTTGCAATCGATTAAGTAGCTATACCCGCTTTTGTGAAGCACTAATCTTTTGTCTGCGACAAACTGTCACGCTGTTTGGCAGGTTTATAAAATATGTGTGTGTATAATGTGTGTGTAATAAGTGTTTGGTCCGAAAAAAATTTTTTTTTCAGTATTGCTTCAACGACTACAAAAAAAAGACGAATGAGTGTCGAAGTTGTGTAATAATTGTAAATGGCCACTGGAGTCGTGTTAACAGAATCGTCTTTTTAATATGATTTGTCTACCTAGTGTAATGTTTAATGTATAATTGTTGTTGCAGTGTAATAGTCATTTAATTAAGCCCTGCGCGACACCGATTCGGAGTCAAACAATAGAAAATCAACTTTGTCTCATTAGCTGTCCTTGACCAATTAAGTACTAGGTATTACATGATATTATTACTAAATATCTTTTATTTAAATTTCTGGGGCCTTGGAATGATAAAATCCGTCAAATGCGTGTTGGACCTCGCACATTGAAGGGTTCCCTAGTTGGGATGAATTTATCCCAAGAGAAACTTAACATTGTAGCTGAAAAACATCGAAATACGTCACGGCCAATTCATCAACTGCAAATGTAAGTTGGTCGCCTATTACTCGTTAACTTGTAAAGCCTACTTATCTGTGATAGGTTTCCTTTTCATTTCGTTGTACAGCTAAGCTCACAGACTTCATATTTGAAAGGTTTCTCCAGTGTGCGTTCGAAAAGGATTTTTTAAAGAACCCTTTTCCCTGAAACTACGTGGACATTCATCACACTACTATGGTTTTTCAGCAGTGTGTATTCGGATATGTGTTGTTAAAAAAAATCGGTTAAAACTACGCTAATATACATCATGTTAGTAAGATATTAAAACTAATGAACACTTAAAAGTGTCTAAGTGTGATAAGGTGATGTGAGGTACTAGACTGAATGATCAGATTGAGAAGTTTAGAGAGTATTGTAATAATAAGCTAAAATTGATAGACTTTCCAAAATAATGTACAACGTGTAGTTTTAACATTTGTATCTAAAATGTATTTAAAAAGTATAATTGTAACATTATCAGAAGCCGCAATTCATAGCAGTAAATGTAACAATAATAAACGCAACAGAAAATATGTTACAGGTTGGAACAAACACGTTCAAGAAGCGCACAAGGATGCCAGACTTAGGTTTCAAACCTGGGTTTCGCACAATAGACCGAGGGACGGTAAATTATATATTATGAAGAAATGAGTGAGAGTCGAAAGGTATTTAAAAGAAAACTGAAATGGTGTCAGGATAATAGTGAGGTAATAAAAATGGATTATAGCCGAGCACCGTTCGGCTAAGAACTTTACTGATTTTTGAAAGCAACTAACAAGCTGAATCCGAGTTCTGGCCTTCTTGTGAGCGTGGGGGGTGCTAGTGACAGTAGAGATATAGTCGAGTTATTTAAAAAACACTTTGCAGTGAAGACACCACGGGGTCCCTCGGGAGTGGTGCCTGGTGCTGTGCCTGTTGTGGCCGGTGATTTGTTCTCTGTATCTGCCAAGCAAGTCGCCGAAATTATAGGTAAAATGTCCAGAGGCAAATCCAGTCCAGAGGTCATGACGGGCTCAGCATCGAGCACTTGAAGTATGCAGGGGTCCATCTTCTTCGTGTACTTGGGATTTTTTTTACGCTGTGCCTGAGTCACTCATATTTGCCCACTGAGCTCATGAAAACCATAGTTGTGCCTATTGTCAAAAACAAAACCGGAGACTTGTCTGACATAGGAAATTACCGGCCAATATCTTTGGCTACAGCGTCAGATGGGCTAACAGCCTCTCCAACTCGTACAGGTTGGAGTGCGGGGTGAGGCAGGGTGGTTTGAGTTCACCGAAGCTCTTCAACTTGTACGTAAACGAGCTTATGGTTGGACTCGGCAGTAGGTACTCGTGTCGGCTGCTCGGTTGAAAATGTTTGTGTAAACAATGTCAGCTACGCAGACGACATGGTGCTGCTGGGTCCAACAATAAGTGCAATAAGGAGACTGTTGGTCATTTAAATAATTAAAAAACTACGCAAGTCAACATGGTCTTTTAAATAATTGTAAGAAAAGTGAGTTTTTAGTGTTCAAGGCCTTCGGTAAAGGTCCATCCAATGTGCCTCCAATTCGACTGAATGGAGTCCAAAATGAATCGTCCTATTTGTTACTTTCAATGTATGTAATTTATTTCTGACTAACATAGTGTATAAGTCAAATTGTTACTAACAAAGTGAACTATATGTCTGAAATAAAAAAATATTATTAAGTAACGTAAATAATCTGTGGTAAGAATAATATTAGTTTTCTGTGCTGTAATGTTGGGGTTCCTAAAGGGTGGTTACAAGGAAACAACCACATCTGTTAAGTACTATTTATTAACTGAATGAATAGTTATACAATAAACGCATATGAGGTATAGTGCAAACTCAGCATACATGATCACCAGTGATAGGAATAGGTAGTGCCTATTAGCCTAAACTTTGAAGAACAGAGACAAGAATGGGAGACTTCCTTAGGACTAAATTATTTCCGGCACATCTGTCTCGAAATTTCGAGACAACACTTAAATACATTTAAAAAAATGTGTTATTTGGAATAAGTAATTCGTCTATATTTATCTAATGTTTGTCTATAAATGTGATAGTTTGTATGGATGTCCATTACTCAATGCCACTGAAAATGCTGATTTTGGTAGTGATATAGATTAAGGTGTGGAATAGCACATATGCTACTTCCTATTAAAAAAAAGTATAGTTCCCATGGGATACAAAAACAATAGTACACGCGGGAAAAGCCGCGGGCATTAACTAGTTAAAAAAAAAAACGTAAGGGTCCTTTCACACCACCGATATTGTCTGGCGATTTTTGGAGATTTCTATGCAAAAAAAAAACGAAAGAAAAAATGCTCAAAAATCGCCGGTCGATATCGCTCTAGGTTCATTAAATAATTAATGGGCTCTAAGGGAAAAATAAAACACATAGAATATTGTTGTAACAAATATATGTATATTTATATTATTGTAAAATATGACGTAATTGGAAACCATGAAACAAAATGTACAGAAGGAATGATTTAAGAAACAAATTTATGTTTATCTATCTTTAAATATCTATGTCATATTTATTTTACTGACGTTGAGGGATGCAATTTTTACTCAAATCAAAGTACAAATTAACCTTTGAAGTTTACAAATTAATATTTGAAGCATTTAGGACAATCAGTTTTAATACTGAACTACTAACTGTTCGGTTCTGATAAAGAACTTGATGCATCAAAAATTGCTAAGAATTTGAAAATCTTTATTTGTGTTACAAATACCATAAAAAATAAAGAACGATTTTAATTTAATCATCGTGATTCCATTCGTCAAGTTCAGTATCAGAACCGAAATTTTCTTTGTCAGATGAGTCATCTAAGTTAAAATACACAATCATAATTTTTTCTATATTTTCAACTGTCAGGCGATTTCTTTTTATGTTAAGAATCCATTTATAAGTTGAAAATGACCTTTCAACATCAACTGAGGTTAAAGGCGCGTACATATAGTATGATCGCTCATCCTTTCCTGCTGTTATCGCTTCACATATGTCTCTAATTTTATCTAAACCGGGATTTCTGTCCATGACATTTACGAGTTTATTTTTTATAAGCTCAGATGAACACCAGCTAAGCACAGTTCTCACGTGATCAAATATTTCAAAGGATTCCGTTAGAGTTAAATTCGATTTTTGTAATTTCTTTAAATCAATTTGTATACTTTAAAATATTCCTCAATGTAGTCCAAGTCCGATTTCAAGTTTTCCTTTTGAAGAACATTTTTGGCACACCTAATAGATAGCGCGTCGGAACTTCTTAAAAGATTTACAATTGTTTTAAACAATTTAACGTGTCCTTATCAAAAACGCATATTACAAGATTAAAGACTACGTTGAAGACAAGGAAGTTTGGCAATAATTCCTTCTGCACATGTGGCTTCCCTGGTACACCAGAAACGGCATAACTATGGAAATATCTATTAACTGCTCCCAAATTACGATGTTTATTATTATTATTTTTTAGACATACATTTTTGACATTATATTTTCACTATTTGACATTATATACCTACAATTTATATTTCAGACTTAATATTATTAATATTATTTTACATGGATTCTTGTGTACGTTGTGAATGTGAGAACGTTGTAGGTTTAATAGACTAGATCTTTTTTTCTTTAGACTTTTCCTTTTCTCTTTTTTTTTTGTTAAGTACTTTTCGACAGGCCTACACTGTTCTCCCATACTTAATTTGTGTAATTTGAAAACATTGTAAAAGCCAATTATTTTTAAAAGAGTAACCGTGGAGTTTCTTGCCGGCTCTTCTCCATAGGAAACAACCAATTGGAACCGTGCACCTAGCTTCTGACGTTTCATAAGTGCCCATGTAGGTTTATGTGAAATAAAAATATTTTGATTTTGATTTTTTGATTTTAATTTGATCATAACATTTTGCTTAATATGACACTGCCTCCAACCAAGTACCCCATCTTGTAATAACGGGTTCTGGAGGAAGCGGCATGTGGGGAAAGGTGTTTTTTAACAAGCGCACTCTATTAGGTGATTTTAAAAATATTTTTTTTACGTTTGAAATTAATTCATCTACATCTGAGTATTCGTATCGTATTTTTTCTGCCACGAGATTCAGTGCATGTGCTAAGCAAGTGACGTGTATCATGTTAGGCAAATAATTTTTCAGCACACGTCCCGCTTTTAGCATATATGCTACACTATCAGTGCATAATACAGCAACGTCTCCTACTTTGGATTCATACAAATCGCACCACATATTTTCAAAGCAGTCTATTACAAATTGGGCAATTGTGCTCCCATTAACAATTTCTAGTACTTTGCAAGCAACTAAAAATGGTTTTTGTGTGATCGCATTTAAAGGTTTTACAAGTAAATGTACCATGTATCTGCCTAAATCAGTTGTCTCGTCTAAAGATACCCACAGCTTTTGATTTGCAATTTGTTCATAAATCGAGTCAATTTTAGTTTTAAAAATCTTATCTAAATAAACTTTTCTCAGCAATGATTGCTCAGGAAGCTTTTGTCGATTTGTACAATTGCAGCAAATATATTTATGGAAGAATTTTTTGAAAGCGGGGTTTTTTACTTGAATCCAAGGTATATTACATAATATGAGAAATTGTACTAGGTCCAAATAAAATTCTTCATTTGGTTTTTTACTTGTCCCTTTGTGTTTCGGACCTTTAACCCTTTATGGGTCACTGTCCATATATTGGACACCATACATTTTGAATTTTTGCGGCTAAACTAAATGTTAGACAAATGTCACTTTTGGCTCTTTGGTTGAGCCTCTAGATACTGTTAACAAAACGTTAAAAAAAAAATACTAACATGGCCAACTTTTATCAGGTGATCGATCTTATGTCAAAAATTGATGATTTTTGAGTGTTGTTTATAAATCTAAGAAAATCTTCAAAAGCAATGAACCAAAAGGTAAGTTTTCTTTTACGTATCCTTCCAAATGTTGTAAATATGGGGTAAAAGCTCTGATTTTTGAGAATTTGGTTCACATGTCTTGTTAGAATCGAAAAACTATGACGTCCATATTTTGGACACTGCCCGCGTAGGTCATGGTAATTTTTCATGGTTCAGATTTATAATTTTGGTTTTTTTGTTACTAAGTGTTTCTATTTCAGACGATTCCATTAGATAAACTGGAAGATGTTCTGGAAGACCTGTTCGCATTGTCGGATGGTGAACACTCCGAAGACGATAACGAAAGTGACGAGAACGACACCGAAACTATTTTCATACCGCCAAGTAATACTGAACTTCAAGAAATTTTGGATCCAAACTTGCCTCTTAGATGGCACGTAACCTGATCAACAGTTACAGCTCCAGGAAACGAAGGGTATCTGTTTTGCCCAACTTTGCGAACAAAAGACCAAAGGGACCAACAAGCAGGCAGAAGTCTATTTATCCCTGATGAGATAAGGCTTAGTGCCATTATGCATTGCACCATGTTTTGCACAATTTCATACGTGAGAAAGGGCAGTGTCCAAAATGTGGACACCATATTTTTTTTTAATAAAAAAAAAAAAAATGTTCATTAAATATTAGGTTTAATATCCCAGTGTTTAATTTTTAACATATAAGCCAGAATCTTCTGCCCCATAAAGGGTTAACGTGCCTCTTGACATTACTAAGTTTAGCTGTTATACTGCTCTCGCACTTAGAACAGTAAATCAAATTACTGGCCGGGTCGTAATATAATTCAGGATGAAGTCCAATCCAACTTTGTACTGTTGCTTTCTTAGGCTTGTTCGCCCCCGCAACACAGGCAACAAGAAGGAATACGGGTGGGTTTTAGTCAGTAAGAGTCTGACACACCCTCCCGCTCCGCCCAGAGCGGGAGAAGTTATTTGATGATTTAGGCTTGTTCGCCATCTCCAATCTTACTGGTCTCCAAAATGATGTACGATGGCAAGTACCTAAAATAAAATAAAATTTTAAGTTTTCCATGCCTCAAAAGGAATAACGAACTTTTATAGATACAGGGAGGTGGAAAGGAAAGCGGGAGAGGTGCGCGCATTCCAGCTAGGTGCATCGATTGTATCGATTTAAAGATTTCATTCTTTCATTTTACGCTCTAATAAAGAAAAACGGTTAGATAATATGAACACGCGTAACATCATTGTTATTAAAATTTTTTTTTCGCATTTTAGTCAATTCGCAAAAGACATATTCCTTTTTGGTTCAAATATTAAAAGAACCGGCCAGAAAAATAATATATTTTGATAGAATTCGTCCACCTTAGCAATTCTTTATGACACCAAAGATATAACATTACTATGCTTGGTAGTATTGAAGTTCACTTTTATATTTGAACCAAAAGTTAAATGCGTATGTTTTTTTTCTTTAACTACGTTTCATACACAATAATTATCTTAAAAACTCCACTAAAAAATATCAAGTTCATACAATTGCATATCAGTCTAGACTGTCAAATTGCTAGTTTAAGATAAAATAATATATACATTAATGTTCTTCTTTATATCTAACTTACTGTTTGTTTCCCTACAAGAAATAAAATAAATAACTTTAGCCAAAACATTAAAAATTAATAAATGTTGACTTACCGTATTTTTTGATGTAGACAGACAGGAACAATGTTATTGCAGCAAATCGTAATCCATAAATTCAAGCCAAAGTAGTCGTATTAAGAAGATCCAATGAACCAAAAAACGAGCGAGGGTGAAAAACAATATTCACAAAAACAATACAGGAAGATGCGCACTTAACAAACCGAAGTACAGGATTGAAGTGAAGGTAACCTGCGCGCACGCGGGGCGGTAAGGAGTAGGGGGGGAGGGGGTATGTAGACCCTCCCCGCGCTGCACAGGTATGCGACCATGGCGGTTACCTTTTGTAATTTCTAAGAATAGATAACGAAACGCGCTGCCGTAAAATGTGATAATGTGATACCATTATTATGCAATTATTTTAATATCATGCACATTTTTAAATATACTTTAGAAATATATTTCATTAAGATGAAAGAAAAAAAGGTATTTGTATTGTTTGTAACTAAATATTTGCACATCATGTATAACGGTAGAATGTAAAGGGACCTCATTAATATTAAGATCATACCACTTTGTATACCTACATTCTGGCAAATAAATGAATTATTTATTTATTTTAAATACCGATAAAATCAAAATCAAAGCATTTATTTCAAATAGACCATTTACGGGCACTTTTGAATAGTCAAATGTCGGTCAGTCCAAGAAAAGTGAAGCTAAATTGCACGTTCCAAAGAGTAGGTCTCTATGGAGAAGAACGTGCAAGAAACTCCATGGACACTCTTTTAAATCATATTATGTGTTACATATAATGCCTTTATTACACTTGAACTTTAGAAATCTCATTAAACGTAGCCGAGAGTGAGCTAGAAAGAAGATATTTACTTCGAAACGTGTACGGCTTCTTATTCAAACATTGTGATTCATTGTGTATTACGATCAACAAGTCATTTACAAAATGTTCTCCAAAAAAAAAATTCAGAAAATTTTATGGTTGTAACGACTGTGTATGTTATTTATTATGATATATCTAGTCGCAAACTTTAGGTAAATATAGACGAATTACTTATTCCAAATAACATTTTTTTTAAATGTATTTATGTGTTGTCTCGAAATTTCGGGACAGATGTCTCGGAAAAAAAGTTAGTCCTAAGGAAGTCTCCGTTTCTTGTCTCTGTTCTTCGAAGTTTAGGCAAATAGGCACTACCTATTCCTATCACTGATGATCGCTTATAAAGGAGTGTACTTACTTACTAAAGTAAAGGAGCATACATATTATATTCTTACACTTCACCTACAGAGGTGTTCCGAAAAAAAAAAAAAAATTTTAACTTTTTTTTTCGTTTTACCGAATTATTATGAGTTACTTATTCTAAAACACTATTTTTCAAGTTATTTGTGTATTATAGATATCTAGTCACTTATTACAAATATATCCTTATCATTATACATTGCAATGTTAACTAAAATTAAATCTTATATTACATCAAATCTATTGACAAAAAGGTCTAGTCCTATTCTTATGTACTAAGTCTATTTTATTATTTTTAATTATTTTAACATTACAACCTAAATCTTCCACAACTGTATAGGGACCTTCAAATAGCACATCTAACTTACTGCGTGTTTCATTTCTTAATAAAACCATCTTTCTCATATATTGTAGAATTAACTGATCTATCATGTATTGCTTTACGTTTATGTTTATTTAACATCAAATTATTCTTTGCATCGACGTGAGCTAACTGTAACCTGTATTTTAATTGTAATGGATAATTATCTACATTGTACAATGGATCTACGGTATCACAAATGCTATCAGGTATTCGACAAAGTTTACCAAAAACAAGTTCATATGGCGTATAATTTGTTTCTGAATGGACTGTGTTGTTAAAACTAAAACACCAAAATGGTAACCAATAGCTCCATGTGTCCGTATGATTGCCACACTGAATCCTTAAAAATGCACCCATAGTTTTGTGAGCATTCTCAAGAGCTCCAATGGACTGATGGTGGTAGGCTGTAGAAGATAATTTTTCAATAATAAGAATTTTACAAACCTGTGCCATAGTTGCAGAAATAAATTCTGTTCCTCGATCCGTAGCTATTGTTTCCGGAATACCAAATCTTAATATGAACTGTCTAACAAATGCATTTGCAATGGACACCGTTTCTTTGTTTTGCAAAGGAATAGCTTGAACAAATTTTGTTAACTCGCACTGCATATTCAATGATAAATGATAAATGATTTATTTCTGTAAGTAGGTTTGTACAAACACTTTTACACGTCAATCATATTTTTAAAATAAAGCTAGATGAGGTCGGCGTTTCCTATCTATAACAATTATAACAATCAATATATAACAATTACCACATTCGTCTCTATCTAAGGGACCCACAACATCTAAGTAAATCTTTTCAAATGCCGAGGAAGCCGTTGTGGTAATTTCCATCGGTTCTTTAATGTAACGAAAATATTTATATTTTGACCTTTTGTACATTTTTTGACATATTCTTGGACATCCTTGTCGATACTTGGCCAATAGTATCGTCTTTTGATAGTATTTACCATTCTGCGCACTCCAGCATGACCACTGGATGGCAGTAAATGAAAGTTATTCATAATAATAGTCTTTTCATTGTCATCAATTATTCTTTTTACGCCTCGTAATATGCATATTCGTGGTCCGGACCATTTAGTAAGTGTTGTTATCTCACAAACACTTTTAATGAATTCTATATTATCATTATTTTTAATTATACAAACTTCATTGATACGTATCTTCTCACAAAAATAGCTTAATTTCTGCACAAATTCGGCTCGCGAGAAATGCGCCTTGAAATCAAGATTAATGTATAATATCTTTTTATTCTCTGCATATGCAACACATTCAAATTCTTCAGTTATCATGTCATTATCTCTACATCTTTTTAATTTATTGCCTTCAATTAAACACATTTCTACTGAATCACACGATTTTCTTAATATATCCACAACTCTTGGTTGATCAGTCCAGTTGTTAATGGATTTATTAAGAGCCTTCTTTTCATCTTCATTCTTACTCTTACTTAGCTCATTCATCTTTTTCTTTTGCGCCCTGGTGGATACAGCCATTACTTGCTCATTCATACTTTTGAGTTCATCAGACGTTATACAAACTCTTGATAAAGCATCTGCGACAACATTGTCTCTTCCTTTCACTTATGCTATTTTAAAGTTATATTCTTCTAAAGTTAATCGAAATTTAAGTAATCTGCTTGATGGATCTTTCATACCAAAAAGATATATCAAAGGTTTGTGATCCGTCATTATGGTAAATTTATTTCCATACAAATATGGTCTGTAATACTTAACGGACCACACTATTGCCAAAAGTTCTTTTTGAATAGTCGGATAGTTCTTTTCTGCTTTATTCAACGGTCTACTCGCATATGCTACTGGTCTAAGATCTTTATTACATAATACAGAACCAATAGCAGTACCCGAAGCATCTGTCTGTAAAATAAATTCATGATTCTCGGAAAAATCGGGATACTGTAGAATTGGTGACGATATTAAAGCATTTGTTAAAAATTCGAAAGCGTGTTGACATTCATTAGACCAAATAAATTGTTCATTTTTCCTACTTAACTTATTCAAAGGCATCGCTATCTCCGAAAAATGTCTTATAAATTTACGATAATAGTTACAGAAAGCTACAAAACGTTTTACTTCATCTGCATTTGTGGGAGTTGGATAATTTTGTAATACCTTAGTTTTTTCTGGATCTGGTAAAACACCTTTTTCTGTAACCAAATGTCCCAAATAAAGAATTTATTTCTTTAAAAATTCACATTTCTGTGCATTTAGTTTTAAATTTACTTTTCTTAATCTTTCCATTACACTTGTTAAATTTCGATTATGACTAGACAGATTTCTTCCGAATACAATGAGATCGTCCTGATACACTAGACATTTATCGTGAGTTAAACCAGACATTGCTACAGACATCATACGACTAAAAGCATTAGGACTGATTTTTAAACCCATTGGTAAACGTTTCATGCAATATTGGCCAGTATTTGTAGTGAAAGCTGTTAATTTACGACTACACGACAATATAATATGTATGCTCCTTTACTTTAGTAAGTAAGTACACTCCTTTATAAGTGATCATGTATGCTGAGTTTGCACTATACCTCATATGCGTTTATTCTATAACTATTCATTCAGTTAATAAATAGTACTTAACAGATGTGATTGTTTCCTTGTAACCACCCTTTAGCAACCCCAACATTACATGGCGACCCTGCCTCGGGGCTCTGCCAAGGGGATTGTTAGTAGTTTGATTAGAGTGTCAGTATTCAGCATAACATGCATGTAGTAGATAATGTGTCGGTCAACTGTAGAAAAAGAAGAGGTTTTCCTCAGCCAAAACGCGGCTGGAGGCAACAATGACGCCGCGTTAAAAGAAATCGGAGGCCACGTGGAACGGGTGAGCACTGTGACCTACATGGTTCTGGCTATTATCGGAATTTTAGCAGTTTATGTTGGCCTGCGGATGTACAGGAGCTGCCATCGAACATGGATCCAGCAGGAAATTGGGATGAGTACCATGCAGAGAATTAGATCATCCATCAGAGGACGCACAGAAGGTACCGAGAATCTGTGATAATCTTGTGAATAATGAAAGTGTTGTGTATTTTTTTATATATTCGTAAAAATATCAGTGAGTGAACTAGTTACGCGGTATCATATTTCATAACGCAAAAACTTAAAGGCGCTATAATCATGCGAGGACATTTAGCTATAAGACACCAAACGGAAACAAAATGCAACGTCGGACTCTTTTTTGCTTCATCGCGTTTACGTAGAATGTGTTACATAAATGCAATTCTGTTATTAGATTATGAATATGATTTATATTTTGGAACAACATTATGTCTTTTTAGTAAAAATACGTAATTATTTGGTAAAAAAGGGACAAGCTAGTTATAAAGGTAATGTTATTTCAACAAAGTTAGAGCAAGCAAAAAGCGCGTACGAAGAATGTTGTAAAATTATTTTACTATTAGAGAAAAGTACCGATATTAATCTGGCATCGGCAATAGATCTCTATGAGAAAATAAAACAAAAATACGAGAAAATAGATAAATTGTGTATTTTTCCCGTTACACTAGATTTAGGAAAAATGGATTTTGACCCTAAGGTGGCGTGTAGTTTGATTCCAGTAATGGACGGTATTGAGACCACCACCAAGCGCCTAATAGACTCCGTGGAGATGTATGCTGGCATGCTGGACGGACCAGGTAAAATATTATTAATTACTTTCGTTTTAAAAAGTAGGCTGAATGAGAATGCAAAGTTAAGAATTTCAGGCTCATACAAAAGTATTCAAGAATTAATTGAGGAAATATCTCTTACCCAAAAAATCATTTATATACAGATGCAGCTTCAAAATATTCAACAGGGTTCGAGGTCCATTGAGGATTATGGTTCTGAGGTAGAAAAGTTATTTACGGAGCTGACAATTACCCAGACAGATGGAAAATCGGAAATATTTTCTATTTTAAAGCCGATCAATGAAAGCTTTGCTATAAAACGATTTTCAGTTGGCCTGCGTAGCTCAAAACTGAGCACCATCATCTCGGCACGCGGCTTGAGCAGCTTGAAAGATGCCATACAAGCAGCGAAAGACGAAGAGTGCACGTCGTTCCAACCATCAGGTAATATTTTGCATGTACCTATCTAAAAATGGACGAGTCTCACATAATATTAGACGCTCGCAAATTTATCAAAGAGGTACTTTTGGTAGACAATATGGTAAGAATTACCAACTCAGACACCAATTTAATAACAGTTACAACCGAGGACAAGGTTCTCGTGGAAATTTTAGATCAAACCATCGCTCATCATTTAATAATCAGCGAGGTAATAGAGGTTCGAGATAATGTTAGGAACCAGGGACGCGGCCAAAATACGTTTTCAGTAGAGCAAGTAGATGACACGCGTCAATGCGATAAAGATCATAATATAGAAACATCAAACTAGTTTTTTCGATCTTAAGCATGTTATATTATCATTCCAAGGTAATGCAAAGTATATAACTTTTTATATTAAAAATATTAAATACTATTGGCTTATTGATACGGGTGCAACGTTTTCAATTATCAAACATGAAATGTTACCAAAAGATATCTTTGTTCATAGAGATAATACTCTAATAAATGGCATAGGTGGCGACGGCGACGGTAGCGACGTTCTCAAGGTTTTGTAAATATATTATTAAAGCACGACAATGTCACGTTTGAGCATAACTTTCTTGTTTTGAATTCGCTACCACTAAGAGCTGGCGGAATCATAGGCTTAGACTTTTAGAAACATTTCGAGCAAATATTGATATACATTCAAATAGTTTAACACTCTTTAACAATAATAAACAACATTATCTAAATTTTGTTGATGAATGTGATAGGATGAAAAATGCTATAGTTATTCCGGCACGTTCGGAATCAATTCATTTCATTTTGGTGAATGAGAATGTAAATGGAGAAGTTGTAGTGTGTAGTAGAGAGTTAGCCAAGGATGTGTTTATAGCAAACACAATAGCAAAGGTTAGTAATCATAGAATTCCGGTGAAAATACTTAATGTTAGTAACGAGGAAGTCAGTTTGCCATCTTTTACACCAGAATTGGAAAATTTGGGAGAATATAATATGTGTCAATTTAATACGACCAATCACGACGTTACTAGGGTTAAAACTTTGTTGTCTGAATTAAATGTAAATTATTTAGATGGAGAAGAGAAACAATCAATTGAAGCAATATGTGCAAAGTATTTGGACGTTTTTCATTTAGAGGGAGATAAGTTAATAACAACGAATATTTATGAGCAATCTATAGTTGTAAAACAAAGCTCTACTCCAGTCTACGTCAAGCCGTATAGGTTACCACAGGCACTAAAACCAGAAATAGCTAAGCAAGTTGATAGTATGTTAGAAAATGATATTATAGAAGAGTCGAATAGTGAATGGTCCAGTCCAATTTTATTAGTACCCAAGAAAAGGTAGTGAGAAAAAATGGCGTCTAGTTGTAGATTATAGAAAATTGAACGAAGTTATTTGTGACGATAAATTTCCCTTACCAAATATTAATGAAATTTTAGATATGCTTACTGGAGCCATTTATTTTACTCACCTTGACCTTCACCAAGGTTATTATCAAGTAAGTTTAGAGCCTAGCAGTCGTAAATTAACAGCTTTCACTACAAATACTGGCCAATATTGCATGAAACGTTTACCAAGGTTACAAGGTTACAAGGAAACAGCCACATCTGTTAAGTACTATTTATGAAGTTTTTTTTCGTGGGTAGATGTTATATAAGTATAGACGTAGTTCAAATTCGGAATTTTATTTAAAATATTAGTTATAAAATGTAATGTTAGTTATAATACTGATTAAGTTTACATCAGTACTTAGTCTAAAATAGTTCTACAACAAGTACTCACGTTTGTGGCACATTTATGTGACATAGATGTACGTTATAATCACCACCTGCCAGCTAATCAACTGCACTATATAATAACACATTGTCAGCACTACACATCACAGAATGTCTCAATTTGCTGAAGTCCTAGCTGCACAGAAGACCCTTGAGGACAACTTTTTGAGGAAGATGGGTGAGCTAAAAGCACAGATCCAGTGTGCCGGTCCTGCCAAGGACACAGTGGCAAAGATTGCTGATGAGTTCCGCAATTTTAGAGAGCTCATATTTTCTATGCTTGGTCTGCTCCGAAGTCAGATCAGTGAGTGTGCCAAACAAGTTGATGGTTTAGAGACCAGGCACCGGCCGAAAGCATTGGTTTTCCAAGGGCTTGCTGAAGTGGAGAATGAAGACAGCACAGCAGCAATTTTGCAGGTCCTCCATACCAAGCTTGCCCTCAAGGATCTCTCAGCGTCCTCAATTAAAGCCTGTCACATACTTGGAGCCCTTAGCAAGGAGCATCCCAGACCAATTCTGGTAAAGTTCGCCAGTGTGGACATCAAGGCCGTGGTTTGGAAAGCGAAGACAGGCTTAAAAGGATCCAAAATAGCAGTGAAGGAGTTCTTGACCAGGACCAGGCAAGCTGTCTTCGGAAAGGCGCGCGAGCATTTTAGTATGCTGTCGTGTTGGACTCAAGACGGCGTCATTTACATAAAGGTCTCTGATGGAAGTCGGCACAAGGTTACTTCCATAGACGAGCTGAAGCCCTTAATAGCGAAGTATCCGAAGGCGCCAGGCGCGACTCCATCAACAAGATGAAGAAGTAGCGACGCAGCCGGGAGCCTGAAATAGACAATAACTAAATATTAAAGGTGAATTTTTGATGGTTTGATAATCTTTCTAATTTGTAGTTTCATATACTTGTAATCTTTACTTACCGTTTTGTAGTTGTCCCGTCTTAGTTATCATTATTTTGTTTTGTGCCCAACTGTTTACATATTCTGTTTTAATTTCTATCGAGGTGTATCGGTTTTTCGATACCCTCAACAGTGTTTATTTAGCTAGTTCGAGTGAAAAATGTCTAGAATAGTAAATGTCAGTTTGTCAGCTTGTCAAATTGACGTTGATAATATTAATTGATGTTGACGTTTCATGAATACGTTCTGAAATACTAAACATCCTATGATCTCGTCAGTGCTATTCGCTCACACAAATATTATTACTAACGTTACGTTCCATGATGCGCTTCATTCGCTCAATCTGCAGTTGGGTGTGCCACTTTTGATTTTTATTTTATTTTTTTCTCTCTTATATTATTGGTAATTACGATTTTCGCTTTGTTTCCAGTAAAGTGGGCAAAAATGTTAACTCATGCTATTGTAAGTGTATGTCAGGCCATTGTATGTGTATGTAATTTTGTCCTTTTGTTAAATTGCTATTAGTGTTAGTGTTAGCTGGCGGGTGGTGCAGTGTCTCTGTGTTTATAAATACTATAATTAATTATATATTTATTTCAATATATTAACTACGTACTTATATTTATGTCAGACAATGAATCTTATTTTTCTGCTAACGAATCTACTGCCTCTTCAAGTGATGAAAGCTTTTGTTCATTCAGCGACACCCTTGGTGACTTTTTACAACACCGATTAGACTTATCCATGAAATTTCATGGATAAGTCTAATCGGTTGGTGAATGTGTGTCACATTAACGCTCAAAGTGTTCCAAGCCACTACAGCGAGCTGTACGACGCGTTTAATAACAGCAACGTTCATGCTATCCTGATCTCCGAAACCTGGCTCAAACCGCATCTCTTGTCCACTACTTACCCTCTTACTGGTTTCGTTCTTATACGGAATGATCGGATTGATAAAGGTGGGGGTGGTGTGGCCATATACCTTCGCAGTGACTTTTCTTATAAAATACTTGCTACTTCCTCTTCACATTATTCTGCTTCTGCCGAGTTTATTTTTCTTGAAGTGTGTGTCAAAGGAGCCAAAACCATTATTGGTGTTGTCTATTGTCCTCCTACTGTTGATTATTTCACTGAATTCGAATCAGTACTTGAATCTTTGGGTTCGGAGTATGCACATCACATTATCATGGGTGATTTCAACACAAACCTCCTTGCCCACAACTCCCCTCGATCCCGTAAGCTCGTCCATCTTATCGAGTCAGCTAGTCTGCACGTCTTGCCGCTCCAGCCTACTCATCCTAACACTGTCGGCGATGATACCTGGCTCGATCTGATCCTTACTTCGAATCCTTCCCTCGTTTCCAACCATGGTCAACATGACGCTCCTGGATTTTCTCATCACGACATGATTTTCCTTTCATATATCCTGAAACCTCCCAAACCTAAACCCAAGTTTCTGTACAGGCGTTGTTTTGCGCGGATGAATGTCGAGAAGCTTAAGGGGGATACATCTGTGGTCGATTGGGAGCCTATGATGGAAGCCGCATCAGTTGACGACAAAGTTGCCATCTTCAATGATATTGTAGAAAATCTTTATAACATCCATGCTCCTGTCAGAAAAGTAAAGTTGAAACGCCCACCTGCGCCATGGATGACAAGAGGGATACAGATGGCATTGCGACGTAGGGACCGCGCGTTTCGTAAATTTAAGAGGGATCGTACTGATGAGAACTGGACATTATTCAAGGCTGCAAGAAATAGATGCAATCAGATGATACGCAATGCTAAACGCTGCCATATTCTGGATACTATCACTTCTTCCTCTTCTGCTGATATTTGGAAATTTCTTGGAACTCTTGGTATCGGCAAACCGCGACACTTAGACCTTCCTAGTTCAATTGATTTAGACGATCTCAACCGTCATTTCTCCACTGTTTCTACCATAGATCGTCTAACCAAGCAACAAACTCTGTCTTTAATATCTGGTCTAACGCGTCCTCGTATTAATCCCTTCAGTTTCATTCCAGTTGAACCGGGAGAGATCAAAAAGATCATTCTCTCTATCAAATCGAAAGCGGTCGGATGTGACAATATCACCCGTGGTATGGTCGTAACTATTCTGGATCATCTCCTACCCGCGATTACCCACATTGTAAATTTTTCCCTGTACACTGGAGTATTCCCTTCCCTGTGGCGCAAAGCCTATGTTCGTCCACTACCTAAAGTATCTAATCCCTCTATTCCTACCGACTTCCGTCCAATTTCTATACTTCCCTTCCTATTGAAAGTGCTCGAGGCCTGTGTCCACAAACAATTCTCCAATTTTGTTCATCGTAATTTACTAATTAGCCCATTTCAGTCTGGGTTCAGGCCTGGGCATAGTACTGTTTCCGCTCTACTTAAAGTGACTGGCGATATAAGGGCAGGACTGGAAGAGACCAAAGTTACTACTCTAGTCTTGGTCGACTTCTCGAATGCCTTTAATACCGTCAGTCACGACATCCTGTTAGCTATTCTTTCCTATATTATGGTCTCTCCAGAAGCACTGGAATGGTTCTCCTCTTACCTTCAGGAACGTCAACAGGCCGTTCATGTTGGGGATTCTTCGTCATGCTGGTGTGATTTGGAGGCTGGCGTTCCTCAAGGCGGTATTCTTTCTCCTCTTCTATTTTCTATTTTTATTAATCTTATAACTTCTGAGCTTCAGTGTGCGTATCATCTGTATGCAGATGACTTGCAGTTCTACTGTCAAGGAAGGGTTGATGAAATACCTGACGCTATCGACAAGTTAAATAGGGACTTAACAGCCATTAAAACCTGGTCTGATAAATTTGGTGTTGCAGTAAACCCTAACAAGTGTCAGGCGATCATCATTGGGAGTCATCGTAGTATTAGTAGGGTGGATGGTTCAACCTTGCCACCAGTTCTCTTCAATGGTATGATCGTTCCAGTTAGCACTGACGTCAAAGACCTAGGCTTGCACATCGATTGTACCCTGAACTGGCGTACGCAAGTCACTAGGGTGA
Source organism: Atethmia centrago (assembly GCA_905333075.3). Lineage (NCBI taxonomy): Eukaryota > Metazoa > Arthropoda > Insecta > Lepidoptera > Noctuidae > Atethmia > Atethmia centrago. The sequence continues at coordinate 15,799,376 of HG995393.1, forward strand.
GCCAAAGGGTTACTGGAACGCTGCGGGCTCTATACCGACTAAAACATTTATTACCATCAAATACCAAGACAATGCTTGTGCAGACCTTAATTTTCCCTATTATCGATTATGGTGATGTGTGCTACTACGACCTGAATGCGGATCTCCTCGACAAACTTGACCGTCTTCTCAATAACTGCATTCGATTCATTTTCAATCTGCGTAAATATGATCATGTCTCTGCGCATCGGTCGCTTCTAAAGTGGTTGCCCATACGTCAGCGCAGAGAGCAAAGGGCGCTGACCACATTGTTTTCATTTCTTGACTCGCCCTCTTCCCCTAGTTATCTCGCCCCCCACTTTCAGTACATTTGCGCGAACCACAGTAGAAACCTACGTTCATCACACAATCGTCTTCTTCAATGTCCCACTCACCGCACTGACTTCATTCACTCTTCCTTCTTCGTTAAGTCTATCTCTCTGTGGAATGCGCTCCCCCAGGAAATCAGGATGGCAACCAACCGATTATCCTTTAAAGTCAAAGTTCGCGAGCATATTCGTAAGAAGCCGGCAGTATCATCACAATGGTAATGTTTTCCCATTGTTTGTCTCATCTGTTTTAGTATATTCGTGTATTTATTAGGTCTTATATTTATGTATAATTAGGTATATATTTAAAGTTTTTAATAGGTATATAGGTTTATGTAATAGGTTTATGTATATCCATAAATTTAAATAAATATTTATTCCATAATTTTCGCTATTGCACCTACCACTGTTTGTCTCTGCATCACCCAAAGGTTGACTGGTAGAAAATGCCTACGGCATTAAGTCCGCCTCTGTACATTTGTGTGCTTAAAGTATTAAATAAATAAATAAATATTAACTGAATGAATAGTTATAGAATAAACGCCTATGAGGTATAGTGCAAACTCAGCATACATGATCACTTATAAAGGAGTGTACTTACTTACTAAAGTAAAGGCGCATACATATTATATTCTTACACTTCAGTGCAATAAAAGTAATTGATTTCAAACCACCATTGTTTTAATAGGTTATGGGCCCAGTCCCGCTAAATAATATTAAAAGTAATCAAGTTTAGTGTTCGATCAAAAATGTCTACCAATTACTTGGCGAGTGTCCCGAAATTGGAAGGTCGCGAGAATTATGACGACTGGTGTTTCGCGGCCGAAAATGTGCTCGTGTTGGAGGGAGTGGCGGACGCCAACAAGGCACCTCGTATCATATCGTCATCAGCTACCCCGGGTCAGCAAGCAGATGATTTAAGGACGAAAGCAAAGCTAACATTGACAGTCAAGTAGCTTCTCTGTACGTGCTTATCAAACAAGCGACAACAACACACGACATGGAAGACGTTGAAAAATATATTCGACGATTCAGGATATTCACGTAAAATCAGTTTGCTGAGAAATCTTATTAGTACACGCCTAAAAAACTGCGAGTCTATGACCAGCTATATCAGCCAGATAATTGAAACTGCTCAAAATTTAATCGGCACCGGCTTCGAGATAAATAACCAGTGAATTGGGTCGCTTAGGTAGCTGGATTACCGGAGTTTGGTGCAATGATTATGGCAATTGAGCATTCGGGCATAAGCATCAATGCGGACGCTATTAAAACGAAGCTATTAGACATGAGTGATGAGTGCAGATTTTGAGGTTAAGTCGGAGGGTGCATTTGCAACAACGTAGCAGTGGCGAAACGGACGGAACGCGCCGACTTGTCAATGTTAGTGGAAACAATAATATTGCGCGGAAGAAAATAATGTTAAGGAATGCATACTCTTTATGAGTAGAGATTATCTACACTAACATGGCCCGCCCCTCCAAAATTCAAAAAGTTTGAAAGTGTTTGTGAACGTATTTACAAAGCGCCACCAAGACTCACGACGCATGTGTGCGTAATGAGACGGCCGTAAAACAAAACAAATCCACTAATTTGTTGCTCGACTAGTGTCGTCATTAATCGCTCATTATTATTAGTATGGCGCTGCACTGACGTACTCTATGAAAATGACACGTGCGTTGTCTTACGCGGTCGGCTGGTTATGATTAGTTGACCAACAAATCTGGTAATAAGTGAGATATTACGAGTACTGATTGCACAAAAACTATGAATAAATTTTATTGTATTAAAATATTAAAATTTAATTTACTCTATTATACAATTTTGCATGTTGAATGTTTTCAATAATATGAAACCTTTTGTTATAATGAAAGTATTTGTAACACATTTATTTTTAGTTACTAAAACATCAAAATCATTTACAAAAATACATACCTGATCATTATCATTATACAAAAGTTTATAGGTATGAAAAGATCCAAGTGATAACATTATTAATAATACTCTCATTAATCACTTGGCCCACAACATTTATATAAAATTAAAAGTCTTAATGATCTCTATTGGCACTGGAACTAAAATTTTGTTCATCGCTGTCATAGAAGCTTGATATGTCACTTTCTTTTCAGAATCTGATTCTCCTACATGAATAATAAATTCTTGCTCGTTGTTGTAGTTTTCCCAGTATTTGGATTCCTCTACATGTCTGCAAGTGTTGGTCCACATCGTGCAATTGATCATGTCTAGACGTTCATTTAGTAATTTCATGATAGATGTGTAGTTTTGGTCTACATTTTTGTTTGCGACATAGTTTTTTAACACTCCCCAAATTTTCTCAATCGGGTTTAAGTCGGGATGATATGGAGGAAGTCTTAAAATATCGCAATTAAACTTTTTTGCTTCGCCATCAACGGCGTAATTTCTAGAATTATCTTTATTTTTTAAAATGACATCATAGAGTTCGATTTTCTTCATGTCTTCCTCGAAGTGGATGTGTTTATTCACCAGCCAATCTTTCATGGCTGCTTTGTTGCTGTTGGAGGTGGGAACTTTTTCTGTAAATGTGTTATGGTAGGACGCGTTATCCATAACAATTACGGATTTTCTGGTATGTTAGGTAGTAGTTGTGATATGAACCACTTCTTGTAATTGTCATGGTTCATGTTGTCGTGGTAGTCGCCTGTCTTCGAACTGGCCTTGTAAATTAAAGAAGCATTGGGGACAAAACCATTCCTCCCACCAGCGTGGACAATTATGATGCGTAACCCTTTAGATTTTTTTTTTCTTTGCTACAGTTCCCTGTTTAGTTACCCATGACTTATTTTGTACATGTGTGGTATGAATGTAGCTTTCATCAGTATAAACAATATTCCTCCCTTCTTCTCTATATTTCTTCAATTGTTTTAAATATTTATAGCGGAGGAACTGTACGTCATGTTTTTCAACAAGCGCTTGACGATTGTCTTCAGTAGTTATCCATTCATATCCTAAATCAAGAAGTATACGCCGTAATGTCTCCAAACATCCGTCAAAATTTATCTTTTCAGTAAGCACCCTTTTCAGAGCTTTTAATGTTGGATATTGTTTATACTCTCTGTGAAAGTTACTGACAGTACGCCTTATTAGCCCCTTGTCAAATTCATCGATGTCACGCTTTAAACGTTTGCGAGGATTTTGGTTTTTACGCGGTGAACTCATTTTTGTGCCAGTTGCATCAAATTTTGCTTTTTCTTTGAGAAATCTTGTTATAGTCCTTTCACTAACTCCCACAGCTCTTGAAGTTCTCCATCTAGCGTCTGTCAAGCGCTCCACTCCATTTTCAGCCTCATACTTCATTTGTTGGTATACTGTAGCTATCACTTCTCTTGCCTGAAATATATAGAAAAGATTTTACATTAATAGCCATAAAAGTCAATCAAAACATTACGTAAACTTATTTCGCAAACAAACAAAATTACCTGACTCCGCATAATTATTTTTCTTGAATTTTCCATGACTAATTATTTTGCAATCAGTACTTTCGTGTCACTGAGCGACGTAGTAACAATAACTTGACTGTCTCAGACCACTGCCGGCCTGCTACTGAAGACGAATACGTACAACTACAAACAAACTCTTTCGTAAGGATGTGACTACACACATTACAACAGTAATTTGGAGGGGCGCGCCATGTTATCGTAGTTTATCTCTACTCTATGGTTGTGTTGCCTAGCAATAATCTCTCTTGTTAAATATGTCATTCCTATTATTCGTATTTATTCGTTAGATATCAATATACATTGTAAATCATTTTCTCTTATTAACTGTTTTCCTATATCCTCACCACCTAACTTTAATATGGTAGCAGAGCGTTGAAAGTTGCGAGAGAAGCTGCAAAAGTTTTTCCTAGTAGGAAAGAATAAGTAAGAAAATAAAATTATTCTAGCAGAAGTGTACCTAGACAAATCCATCGAAAATGGATAGGGCTATAGCTGAAGCCTCAAAGGTACAAATAGTGCACCTAAACGGAAATAACTACAAGCATTGGAGATATAGGATCAAAACGGTATGCAGAGCCATTCCCGGAGCTGAACAATTTTACAAGGAAAAATAATTAAGCCCGGAGAACTAGCAAAGACTGCTGATGCTGCTGCTAAAGTCAAATATGAGAACGATTTACAACAATTTATAAAGATTGATTGTATAGTATTGACTCTTATGACAACGAATATGACAGACGAGTTACTAGAGCAAGTCATGCGTTACAAAAGCGCGAAAGAGGTATGGGACGAATTAGAACGCCTATACAGTGGAAGTAGCGAAGATAAAAGTTCTGTTAAAAATCTCTGTCTAAAATTCTTTGATTATAAAAAAGATCCTGAACATTACATAAGGAAGCATATATCTGCAATAAAGAATTTTTGGCACGAGCTGAATAGCCAAATCGAAGCAAATCTGCCTGAGATATTACTGATTTGTAAGATACTTGGAACTTTGTCACAAAATTATTTTGCTTTTAAGTCAAGTTGGCTTTTAATAACAAAAAAGGATCGGGCAGTTGAAAATCTGACGTCACAATTGAGCGCTTATGAAAAAGCATTGACTACTCGAGAAGAAACGGAGAATACCGAGGAAGTATTAGCCGTGAAGACACGAAAAAAGACAAAGAATAAAGTTTTCAAATGTAATTATTGTGGAGAATCAGGCCATGTTGTGCGAAAATACCAAAAATGGATAAAAGATGGCAGACCGCCAAAGCCGTCAAACGCAAAACCCAAATGTGACTGTAAATATGACTGTGTTAGCTGTAGAGAATGGATTGCCAATAAATAAAGTTAACTAGTACGTTGATAACGGAGCAACAAGCCATGTAACTAATAGAGGTGACTTCTTCGAGAGCTTCGAGCACTTCAAAGGAACACATACGGTGTCTGCGGCGAACGGAGAAACCATTGAAGCCATTGGCAACATTAAAGCTGAAGCCATCGTTAATAGAAAAGTTGAGCAAATACTTTTGAAAGACGTTTGGTATGTCCCAAAGATTAAAAGAAACTTATTCTCAATGCTGTCTGTGCATGATAATTTGAGTACAAGTACGTTCGAGTCTAAACCTAAGCAATGTGTAGTAAAAGTAAATGGAGAAGCAAAAGTAATTGGAACTAGAACGATTAAAGGGGGACTATTCAAGCTGGAGTTGAAATGTGTAGTGCCTAAAAACCAAGAAGTCAATCAATTACTGACAAATCCTTTACAAGTATGTCATGAAAGGCTGGTACATCAGAACAAAAGACATGTTCGTCAGGTTATCGAAAAGGAGCTAGGATTAAAAATGGAGAACAACCAATATGACATTTGTGAAGGCTGTGTCTATGGAAAGGCGCACAGGCATTCATTTGGAACAAGGGTTAGAGCCACTCAATCTGGAGAACTAATCCATACAGATTTATGCGGACCATTTCCATATTCGATTTCAAAATTTCGATATTACATTCTGTCCAAGGACGACTTCACACGATATCGTCACATCTACTTTTTACGACAAAAGTCTGGAGCAGATTCAAAGCTTAAGATCTTCTTAAATGCTAAGCTAAAGCCGCAGGACATGTCATTAAAGAAATGTTAAGTGACAACGGAGGAGAATTTGTTAGCGCGGAATTCAAAAATATCCTAACTGAAAACGGAATTAAGCAAAGATTCACAATGCCCCACACCCCAGAGCAAGCAGGCTGCGTAGAGCGTGAAAATCGGACGGTAGTGGAAGCCGCACGCGCCATCATGCATGCACATTATAAAATACCTGATGACTTGTGGGCAGAGATAGTAAATGCGACAGTCTACGTGTTGAATCGCACAGGGCCAACGAACGTGCCAAACAAGTCTCCACATGAGCTGTGGTACGGACAGAAGCCAGCGATAAAACATCTTAGAATACTAGGTTGCACCTGCTATGCCCATGTTCCTAAAGCTAACCGCAAGAAGCTGCACAAACGGGCACAAAAAGGGATACTTATTGGTTATGAAGGAGATGAAGGCTATAGGATCTGGGACAAAGAAGCATTCAAATTGATTAGATCCAGAGATGTCACCTTCGAAGAGGTACCTTTACTGGGAAAATCAAAAGAGGATGTACCTAAACCGACAAAGCCGACTCCTGTTCTTCAGAGGAACTTCAATCATAATTTCCCAAGTCTCGAGAGTGAACATGAAATTAATATTAATAGAGAGATTGGAGAACGACATGCTTCAGAGGATGAAATCGAAATCATTTCAAGACCTTCATCAAGGGCACATATCGAAACCAATGAAGAAATGGTAGATGATATCAATGAATGAGATTTCGAGTCCTTAGCTTCTGAAGAAGAAAACGAAAACCTAGCTGAAGAAAACGAAAACCACAATTCTGATGAAAACCGCATGGTTCTCAGACATAGAGCAAACCTAAAGCCTCCTGTAAGGTTTAATGATCATATTATGGCTCTGGAAGCCAAAAATTTATACGAGCCCTTAACCTATAAGCAGGCAATATCATGTAAAGACAAAGGACAAATGCTATCGAGAGCGAAATAAACTCGTTAAGAGAGAACGAAACATGGGAACTAGTCGAACTACCAAAAGGTCGAAAAGCCATCCCATGCAAGTGGATTTTCAAAATAAAGACCAATCCTGATGGATCTATTGATAAATACAAGGCTCGGCTAGTGATAAAGGGATATTCGCAGAAGAAAGATATTGATTTCCACGAAACCAGAGTTTAGTCCAGTTGCTAGGAGCAGCACGATAAGAGCCGTCTTGAGCGTAGCTGCGAGGGAGAAACTCAAGCTATCACAATTCGACGTGTCTACAGCCTTCCTGTATGGCACGTTAGACGAGGAGATTTACATGAAACCGCCTGAAGGTTATGCTGACGAGAGGTATGTCTTTAAATTAAAAAAGAGCTTGTATGGACTAAAGCAAGCCCCACTCTGCTGGAACAGATGCATCACAGACTATATCATAAAGGCAGGATTCAAGCAGAGTAATTCTGACTCCTGTTTGTTTATAAGACGACAAGGAAAGGAGAAAATTATTCTGGCCCTGTATGTTGACGACGGTCTACTGGCATTATTATACCAGCGAGAAAATGGTTAACTGTTTGTTGTAGATAACAGTAAAACCAGCAAGCTACTTTCTAGGAATAGAGATAAAAAGGTACTCTGACGGTTCCATTTTTCTGCATCAGAAAGCATACGTCACTCGCTTGTTGGAGAGATTTGGCATGGACGAATGCAAGCCAGTAACAACTCCAATTTTAAAGGCAAACAATGCTCAGGTTGAGAAATCTACTACGAGGACATTTCCCTACCGTGAAGCTGTTGGTGCCTGGTCCTATTTGATGACAAGCACAAGGCCTGATATTGCCTATGCAGTAAGCGTTGCGTCGAAATATGGATAAACCGACAAAAGAGAACATTCTGAACGTGAAAAGAATTATGCGATACCTAAAAGGAACTATGGATGAAGGTATATGTTACAGGACAGATAATGATCATAGTTTGGATGTTTGGATGTTATAGCGATGCAGATCATGGTGGTGATATGGAAACTGCACGATCTACATCAGGCATTCTCTGTATTTACGCTGGAGGTGCTGTTTCCTGGTATAGCAAACGGCAGAGCACCGTTGCAATATCCTCGACAGAGGCGGAAATTGTAGCAGTCAGCGAAACCGCCAGAGAGATTATATGGGTACAGAAGATATTAAAAGATCTTACTGGTGCTAACTGCCCGGCGACCTTAGGTGTTGACAATGAAAGTGCAATAAAGCTGGCGAAAAAGCCTACAGAATTTCACCAGAAGACTAAACACATCAGGATAAGATGTTTCTTCGTCAGAGAATGCTTACAAGATGGAAACATGGCAATCAGCCATGTACCAGCAACCAGACAGATAGCTGACATGTTAACAAAACCGTTATATGGGCTCAGACTTGAAATGCCAAAGAAGATGGCTGGCATTATCATCAACAGGGGTGGATGTTGAGGAATGCATACTCTTTATGAGTACTCTATGGTTGTGTTGCCTAGCAATACTCTCTCTTGTTAAATATGTCATTCCTGTTATTCGTTTTTATTCGTTAGATATCAATATACATTGTAAATCATTTTCTCTTGTTAACTGTTTTCCTATATCCTCACCACCTAACTTTAACAAATAATTCGTTGTTTCAAATGCAAACAGATAGGACATTTCAAGAATCAGTGTCCGGGTGCAGAGAAAACGAAAACGAATGCATTTAGTGCAGTTTTTCTTACAAAGGAATTCTGTCAATCAGATTGGTACTTAGATTCCGGCGACACACATAGTTTCGAAAGCGAACTTATTGTCAAAAGTTTTTTATCAACCCAAGACTAAGGAGATAATAGTTGCAAATGAAACAGTCGTGCGAGTTTTATGTTACGAAGACCTTCAGATCACATGTGTCGGCGATAAAGAGTTTATAATTTTATTGATGTAAACAATGTTTTGTGTGTAACAAACCTCACCACCAACTTACTATCAGTGACGTGAATAATTGCGAGCGGCAACAGAGTGATATTTAATCAGCATGGACGTTTCATATCATAACTCGCAGAGAGATTGTATAGGCGAGGCACAATTAGTAACTGGTGTATACAGGTTAAATGTTGTGAAGTCGGTACAACTCATAGCAGCAGCAGTAAAAACTTCAAGCACTAGGCAGCTTGGCCATATCAATGCAACAGATTTAAATAAACTGAAACATGGAGCAGTTGAAAGTGTTCGTTTTGATGATAAAAGTGATACTAGTAAGGCCAGCTGCATAGTTTGCTGTGAAGGCAGACAAATAAGACTACCGTTTCCTCAAAGCACCAACAGAAGTCAGGAGGTCTTAGAACTTGTCCACACGGGCCCAAGAGAATAGAGAATACACGTGGGCCAATAGAGAATCTATCCCTCAGTAAAGCCAAATACTACCTATTATTTGTGGATGACTTCAGCAGAATGTGCACTGTATATTTTATGCGATCTAAAAATGAAACATGTATGTACTTCAAACAATACAAAGAGTTTGTAGAAAATCAACAGTCAAAGAAAATAAAGAAAAACAGACAACGGAGGAGAGTTTTGTTCCGTGGAAATGAAAAACTATCTTAGGCAATGTGGCATACTTCATCAGAAAACAAACAAACAGAGAATTAATAAATCCATAGTTGAGAAGGCACGTTGTCTCCTTTATGATGCCCAGTTTGAGAAATTCCTTTGGGCAGAAGCTCTAAACACAGCTGTGTACATTAGGAACCAATCACCAGCTTAGACCAGAATACTACTCCGTACGAAATATGGACGGGCAGAAAGCCGCATTTGAGTCATCTACGGATCTTTGGCAGCCCAGCAATGGTCCATATTCCGAAAGAAAGAGGCAAAAAAATGGGATAAGAAAGTGAAGAAAATATACTTGGTGGGTATTCTGAGAATGTCAAAGGCTATCGCTTGTATGATTTTTTTTTTTGAGGGTGGGAAATCATCAAATAACTTCTCCCGCTCTGGGCGGAGCGGAAGGGTGTGTCAGACTCTTACTGACTAAAACCCACCCGTATTCCTTCTTGTTGCCTGTGTTGCGGGGGCCTCGGTGACCCATAAGTACCTTCCCGCGACCCCGGCAGGCATCGGCCCTAGTGGATCCCTACTATGTGCTGACGACATCTCTTTGAGGCGCGCGTGGAATACAACGCGCCGTCGCACTATGGGACCAAACAGTATTTTCCATCTCAAAAATGGTTTTGTCGAAAGTCGTAAATCCATAGATTGTTTTATGGTTTTATACTCTCAAAAGATGGAACTTACGAATAAATTACAAAATATAAAAAAATATAAAGTTTTACGTTTATAAAATGAACCTCAAACATTGGGCATAAATATTTTTATGCCAATTAAATTACCGTTAAGGGAGTTCAACACATAATTATTCGGAAGTTTTCCAAGGATACATATTAGTGTTATACATCATTAGATAGCTTAGAATATACACTTTGCAACCACGTTCAGTTTTTGTAAAAAAATATTTTTATTTAATTTTTTAATATTTTTTTAGTGAAGTAAAGAAAATTTAGTTTTTGTTAATTTCAATTGGAGTTTTCGTTGTTGCCGAAAGCAGCCGGTGTCAAGTTACTTACTCTATTAGAGACCTTATCTACTCAGTAATATGAGGATTTAAAAAAAACTTGCGCGTTTTTTGCGCCAGAGGTGATTTTGAAGCAATAATGTCAATCGGGGAAAAATCCTCGAAAATTACGGTTCTTCTTTTTTATTATGAAATATTATATTTAGTTATTATCCTTTGATGTCTATATTGTTTTTTTCTATTTCTATGATAAAAACATACATTTGCAAATTAAAAAACTGCTATTATATTTGAAAGAATCTTCCCATGGCAATTTTGTTTGGGGTGGTCACCTTAACCACAAGTATGATAAACTATATTGCTGCGGAAGTTCTATTTATCTGTTGTGGTAAATAATTACAATCAGTACTGATTACACTATTTCGATGAGAACTGTTATAATCAATTGTCCCATGGTTTTTGCACAAGGCACTAAAATATTAGTCCTTTAAATACCCGTGTATGTTCAGCATACGATTCATCAAAGTGTTCAGATACTTCTTTTCAATAACAATTAACGCATAAAAAACATTATTATCTAACAATGAGTGAATTCGTTTGTGTTCGACGCGATCTTTGTGATCAAATAATAAAAGGGAAAAGTACTTCAGACCTCAAAAAATATTTATTGGAAAATTTTCAACTATCGGAAACTGACGTTAATACTGTAATAGAGAGTATTCAAAAAAATATAACATCGAGTTGCAACCAGAAATGGACCAAAGCTCAAAGAAAGCCGGACCGGTTCGAGAGCCTATACTCAAATTGGTTAAATGGTGAGTTTAAAGTATCATTGAATTCTTGCAGTACCTCAACCACTGTAAATTCTGGTTTGAATACTTCTGGTGACAAATATAAGCGCAAAAATCAACCTGCAAGATCTCTTAGACCATACAGTCTGCCGTATTATAAGGATAAAGTCAGGATCGACTTACAATCGTCTCAAGCTTTTCACTAAATGGGGATGTGATGGATCCTCCGGGCAAAGTGAGTATAAACAAACTCTACCGGAAGAAAACGAACAAATATCGGACGCTAATTTGTTTATAGTGTCCCTTGTACCACTGCGACTAGTAGACGAAGAAACTTCTACGGTCATATGGAAAAACCCTACTTGCTTATCTGTTAGATATTGCAGACCAATTTCATTAGAATTTGCAAAAGAAACTCCCGAAAAAACTACAGCGGTTGTCAGTGAAATTGAAGCCAAAATTAATCAATTGATTCCAACTCTTGTGTCAATAGAAGACAAAGTCATCGAAGTTAAACATCAACTGTTTATGACAATGATTGATGGGAAAGTTGCTCAAGTGTTGACAAACACATCATCCAGTGCTACCTGCACTGTTTGTGGAGCAACTCCCAGACAAATGAATGATCTTTTAAAAGTTACAACGAGAGTTGAAAATGAAAATGCGTTTAAATACGGATTGTCGACGCTACACGCATGGATAAGATTTATGGAAATGATCCTCCATATTTCTTACAATTTAGGTTTTGAGAAGTGGTCTGCAACAACTCCAGAAAACAAGCAACTTAAAGAAGACAAGAAAAAATTTGTCCAAAAACGTTTCCGAGAAGTGCTTGGCTTGCATATTGATAAACCACGTCAAGGTTCCGGTAATAGCAATGACGGTAATACGGCAAGGAGATTTTTCCAAAATTACCAATGTTCTGCAGAGATAACCGGAATTGATGAAGAATTAATCAAGAGACTATATGTAATTCTTCAAACTATGTCATCGGGATTTCCTATAAACGCAGAAAAATTTGGTCAGTATACATTGGTAACCGCGCAATTATATGTAAGCAAATATAACTGGTACTACATGCCATCTTCGGTCCATAAAGTACTTATACATGGTGCTAAAATAATAGAGCATTATGCAGTTTTGCCTATAGGACAATTATCCGAAGATGCCCAGGAAGCTCGAAATAAAGATTATAAGAAATATAGGTTACATCACGCTAGGAAGTGTTCCAGATCAGCAACAAACGAAGACGTTCTGCATATTTTGTTATATACATCTGATCCTTATATATCTAGCTTAAATAAACCAAGTTTTCTAATATCCAAAGAATTATTTGACGAAGCTAAAGAATTGTTGGAAATAGAAAGTGATGAGTAGGATAAGTTTAAGTAATAATTTTTTTTTGTCATGTAACTGTTTGTTTAATAATAATAATTTAGTTTTAAACTTATTTTAAGCATAAGTGTAACTTTTATTGCTATTTTAATATAACTGTATGATTTTTTGTATGAAATTTGGTATAACTTTATCTTTGTCATTTTTTTTCGGAAAAAATATTTTTTTTAGAATGATGATGTTTGATTTCTTTTATTGCCTAGATATTCACAAATACGTGAAAAAAAAATCAAGGAGATAAATCACAAAACAACAGAGTTATCGATTTTTGAGATGGAAAATACCGGTTGGTCCCATAGTGCGTCGACCCGGGCCTGGTCCTTACCGGACGGTGAGCTACCCATTGCTCACCGTCCGCAAGCCCGCGCCTACGGTGGCCGGAAATCCGCCCGGGATTCCCGACGCCCTGGGCGTCTCCTGCGGCGGCTAGGGGCGAGAGGGCGCGAAACTTGCCTTTCCCTCAACCGTCCCGCCTCCTCCTTCGCGAGCATTACTGCTTCGCAGAAGGAGGTGACGGCTGCCCATGCCCTCTCGCTCCGTACCATGGCCTGAACCAGGGCCGGACGCGAGAGGTCTCTGCCGCCGATCGCCTCCACGAGGACACGGCGGTGCTCTGCCCAAGCCGGGCAGACCTCCACCGTATGCTCCACCGTGTCCTCCGGGCGATCCACACAGTGGTGACACCCGGACGTTTCCTCCCGCCTTATCCGACACAGGAACCTCCCGAAGCTGCCGTGTCCGGTGAGGACCTGCGTCAGGCGGAAGGCGAGGACGCCGTGGCGCCTCTCCAGCCACTCCTCAAAGAGGGGACTTATCGCCGCAATCGTGGCGTGCCCAGCACTGGGTTGCGACAACCGTACTTTCCATGACGCCATGAGATCCCGCCGGAGCTCCGTCCGCTGTGCCGCGATTTCTCGCGGCATCGGACTTACGCCCCGGCGTTTCGCCTCCTCGCGCCACTCCCATACGTGCGCGAGGACTTTTGCCTCCAGATCCCATGGCGGCAATCCGGCAAGGAGGCTCGCTGCCTCACAGGAGACCGTGCGGTATCCTCGGAGCATCCGGATGGCCATGACCCTTTGGGCCGCGCTCAACCGGCGGGCTGGCCGCAGCGCCAGAGAGCGCGCCCATACAGGAGCCCCGTAGAGGGCCATGGACCGCACGACACACTTTGTCTGCCTAGAGATGAGATTCTTAAATCTCATCTCTAGGCAGTGTGATATCAGTCTACCAGAAAACCGTGTTAGACGCAGATTTTTACCATGCAAACGTGTGTGGAAATGTCAGGTGAACTAATTTTTCTTAGTGATGCAATAAGTGGATCTGAAAAAGATCAATGGCAGATTGCAATGAAAGAGGAATTGAAATCTGTTCATGATAGTGATTCATAGGATCTAGTGGATAGGCCAAAAGAAGGTATGGTTATGAAAATTAAGTGGGTGTTTAAAAAGAAATTTAACAGTGAAGGTGAAGTGCGTTTTAGGGTCAGACTTGTCGCAAAAGGCTTTACCCAGAAAAAAGGCATAGACTTTAATGAGATCTTTTCACCAGCTTTGAGATATTTTACTTTTAGATTATTGTTAGCTTTAAGTGTTGAACTAGGTCTGAAAATGAACCACCTTGACCACCCACTGCATTCTTTAATGGATTTCTTCATGAAACAGTATATATATATGGAAATACCAGAATGATTAGATTTTGAAAATTGTATCAACAAAGTTCTAAAATTAAAGAAAGCTGTCTATGGCCTCAAGCAGTCAGCTAGAGCCTGGTACACTAGTGTAGAAGATTGTTTTTTAAAGTTATAGTTTAAAAATTATTTAAAAAACAAAAACCTGACTGCTAAAACACATAACTGAAAAGAGAAAAACAAGCTTTTCTAATCTATAGGATTTTGGTTTCGCAGGCCGGGAACAAACCAATAGCCTGAAATATGGTGTAACTTGTTTGTCCCCGCCTGCGATACCAAAATTCTATAAATGAAATGAAATGAAATGTAATGAAATTGTTTATTCTGTAAATAGGATATGAGAATCACTTTTAACGTGTAAAAGTGATTCTCATATTAAAAAATAAGCTAGATGGAGTCGACATTTCCTATCTGACTACCCCTCAGAAGAAATGGTGAAACAAACTCAAGGGTCAAAGTCTCTTTTAAAGTCCAGACATAATCTTGGTCAGATCATGTGAGGACCATGTAGATCTATGTCTGAAATGGTCTTTTGAGGAAAGAACCACACAAATTTGAGTGGACCTGTCCAGTCAGTGCAAGCATTTGTCAGTAATCGTGTAGCTCAACTCAAAACTTAAGGAGCTCAACGACTCGACGAACAATACCAAGGAAAGGACAATTGGTTTGGCCGCATAAAGAACTCAAAATGCCAGACCATAATTAAAACTAAGAGAAAAAAAAAAAAAAAAAACAACGAAATAAATAAAGATGACCCACATAGTGCTCACATTCACAATAATTAAAGTAATATAATACTTTTCAAGGTACATACATAAATATTCACTTAATTTTGCTTATAATATTCATCAATGTCAATATGTACATATAGTTGTACATAATGATGATTTTGCATAATTTAAATATCAAATTTAATGGTTTTAGCACAAAGCTTATCAGAGCGAGCAGCTCAATCCCAAGCTTTTTTGTCTTCTAAATAATCTGAAATTTTATAGTACCCCTTTTTACAAAGTTTGGTTTTAATACAGCTTTTAAATCGTTTAATGGGTAAATTTCGAATAGCAATAGGAAGTTTGTTGTAAAAGCGTATACATTGACCCATGAACGAGTTGCCTACTCTGTGGAGGCGAGTGTGTAGTACAGCAAGATTATGTTTATTCCTGGTATTTAAACTGTGGATATCGGACATTTTCTTAAAATTTGATATATTTTTGTGTACATACATAAGATTATCAAATATATATTGAGAGGCTACAGTCAGAATATCTATTTCTTTGAATTTTTCTCGAAGGGAATCTCTTGGACCTAGGTTGTAAATGGCTCGAACAGCCCTTTTTTGTAAAACAAAGACGGTATTAATGTCCGCACAGGTTCCCCAGAGAAGAATCCCATAGGACATAAGACTATGAAAATAACTAAAATAAACAATTCTGGCCGTATCTACATCGGTTATCTGTCGAATTTTTTTAACAGCATAGGCGGCCGAACTTAGCCTTCCTGACAATTTTTCTATGTGTGGGCGCCATTGTAATTTAGCGTCAATAGTTATTCCAAGAAAAACTGTCGACTCAACAGGGTCCAACTCTATTCCATTAAGTTGAACATTGGTAGTTAGCTGCCTGACATTTGGCGTTGAAAATTTAATAAGTTTAGTCTTTTTTTCGTTCAGGAGAAGATTATTTACATTAAACCAATGGACAACTTTAGAGAGTGCATCGTTAACATGTTCAAAGTTGACCAGCAGTCGTTTGATTTTAAAAATGAGGGAAGTGTCATCTGCGAACAATACAATCTTGTGATTATCCCTTATGTGATAAGGTAAGTCAGTCAGTATAGATTATAAAGCTTGTTTTTCTCTTTTCAGTTATGTGTTTTAGCAGTCGGGTGTTTTGTTATTTAAATAATTTGTTTTATTTCAAGCTTTTATATATACACTGTGTCTCTATACGGTGTAGCGAAAATTAAGGGTGTGGTACATACCATCAAACTGAATAACTTTCTCCCGGGGACCAACGTCGTAATCGCGAAAAAAATATCAGGATTTGAAGTTTGATGACAGAATTTTCGTTCAGGATTAAGATGTTGGTCCCCGGGAGAAATTTGTTCAATTTGATGGTCTGTACCAAACCCTTAATTTTCACCACACCCAGCACAAACACATTGTATATACATGAAATTGACTCATTACTAGCTATTATTTGATATCAATATTGTTGCAATTTAATTTAAAAAACCTTTCCCTCCCTTTTTTGTATTTTCAGATGCTATATATAAATATTATATAGCCTATGTCACTCCCACAATTAAGACGAATCTAACGCTTAAGTTAAAATCCATCAAGCCGTATAGGCTACAGAGCGTGCCAAAGAAATAGACATACATACATACATACATACATACATACTCTCGAAAATCATTACCTTCCTTCTGGGGCAGTCTGGTAAAAAGTCAGACTATGACCCATGTCTCTTTATAAAGAATGATCATAATGTAAAGATTTATTTAGCATTATTTGTAGACTCTTTTTTTTTGTATTCTATAATTGACAGAATACCTACTTATGAAGAATTGACAAATGAATTAGTAGCAAAATTTAGAATAAAAGACTTTGGTCAGATCAAACAGTGTCTGGGAATGCATGTATTTACATGCATTCCCAGACTTACATTTAACTTCTTATTCTGTGGGTGATGCAGGTGAGCAGCTTATTTGCTCTATTACAAAATTAATACATTTTATGTTTTCAGGCAAAATCAATGCTGATATTGCCTCACTTTTATTTGGTGCTAATTTAATCGCCCTAACTAAAAAGGACGGAGGGGTGAGACCCGTTGCTGTGGGGTCAACTTTAAGACGTTTGGCATCCAAAATTGCGGTGAGACATATCAAATCTAAATTACAGTCTGTTTTCGAACCTATACAATTAGGATTTGGCACGAAAGGTGGGTGTGAGGCAGCCGTCCATGCCTTAAGAACCTACCTTTCGTATGATGATTGCGAAATTGTAGTCAAAATTGACGTCAAAAATGCTTTCAATTCAGTAAACAGGCCATGCTGACAGAAGTTAAGAACAAAATTCCGGAACTGTATCAATACTTGCTTACCTGCTACGCAGAACCTTCAAAATTAATTTACCGTTCCCATGAACTTTCTTCGGAGGTCGGCTGTCAGCAGGGCGATCCCCTCGGGCCAGCAATTTTTAGCTTGGCTATAAATCCGATTATTCAAAATTTAACGTTTGGTATTTAGATGACGGAACCCTGGGAGGCGATGCGGACACTGTGTTATCTGACTATCAGATATTAAAACAAATTTCGAAAATATTGGTTTAGAATTAAATTTTAGCAAATGTGAACTCTTTATTCAAAAAACTTCTTACGGTTTGGATAATTTAAAATCCAAATTAAATTTTCTGGCACCCAATATCAAAATAGTAGACAGAAAGTCACTTTGCCTCCTGGGTTCTCCCATCTTTGAACAATCTTTTCCTGATTATATTACTAACACTATTTCTAAATTCCAAAGTCACGCAAATTGTTTACTCGAAATCAGTCCTCATTATGCTCTTATAATTCTAAAGTTTTGCCTTTTTGTCCCTAAATTTACTTATGTGCTTCGCTGTAGCCCTTTTTGGAAACATCCAAATTTGCTTTCACCAATAGACGATTTAGTCAAAACTAGTTTAGAAATGATTTTAAATATTCAGCTCAATGAACCATCTTGGTTACAAGCATCCCTTCCTATTCGGTTTGGCGGTTTAGGAATCCGCAAAATTTCGAGTGTTGCTTCCCCAGCCTTTTTGTCGTCCACCCATAGCACGTTACGTCTCATAGGTAATGTCCTAAGGGCTTTGCCCACAAACAATGAGACTGCGGGCTTGGAGGATGCCAAGAATGCTTTTCAAATTGCTTGCCCGGGTAAAGACTTTCCAGACAACCTAAAATCTCGTCTCCGTCAAAATGGACGGTCACTAAGCGTATTTAACGTTGAATTTATGCCCAAAAATTGCTTCTCTATTGCTTCTTTTTGCTTCCTATTCTCAAACAATTGCTTCCATCCGTTTCTAGAAGAAAAAAACATTTTAAGGGTGACCGTCCATTCTGATGTCAGAACTGACGGTCACCGAGTCGTAGTGTCCCTGATAAATAGAATTATTGAAATTCACGGTGGCCATTAATTACTTCCCATTTGCTTCTCGCAATGTTTAGGAAGTTAAGAATTGAAATATTATCTATAAAGGTGTTTTATTACATTTGTATGAATTTTTGACACTAAATACGATAGGCACTTCTTTTTGATAACAATACTGAGCTGTAGGCCACCGGTACAATACGATAGATTTATTGCCTACTCAAGCATAACTGCAATGTTAAATAAGAGTTTTGCTTTATATTTTTGTCAGGCGCAAAAATATTGATAAAAAACACTTGCCGATATCTTTATTGCCGTGATAATTACAGTATTATCATTGTTAAACATTGCGAGAAGCAAATGGGAAGTAATTAATGGCCACCGTGAATTTCAATAATTCTATTTATCAGGGACACTACGACTCGGTGACCGTCAGTTCTGACATCAGATTGGACGGTCACCCTTAAAATGTTTTTTATTCTAGTATACGATGGAAGCAATTGTTTGAGAATAGGAAGCAAATATAAGCATTAGGGAAGCAATTTTTGATCATAAATTCAACGTTAAATACGCCTAGTGACCGTCCATTCTGACGGAGACAAAATCTCAAAGGAGCTGGGACGATATTTATTGCGATTTAACATACAAATCGATTCTGAGCCGCAGTTCAGGTCCAGATCGCGCAAGACTTTTGGCGGTCGGAACCAGAGGCCGGTTATTGGCTACATGCCCATCCTTCTCCATATACCGGTACCTTCCTGGATCCGACCTCGCTTCGTCTAGCGACTAGTCTGCGGCTTGGGGTCACGGTATGCACTCCACACACATGCCCTTGTGGCACGGACGTGGACCGACTGGGTCACCACGGACTTTGTTGTCAAAAAAGTGCAGGCCGCTTTTCAAGACATGCGACACTTAATGACATAATCCGCCGGACTCTTGCCAGCATCAATGTGCCTGCTCTTCTTGAGCGGACTGGTATTGTCAGAGATGATGGCAAAAGACCTGATGGTGTGTATTTGGTCCTGTGGAGTTTGGGACGGATGCTTGTGTGGGACGCTACCTGTGTAGACACACTGGCACCTCCAACGGACTACTTCTAAAGCGGGTGCAGCGGCAGAAAATGCCGAAAATCTGAAAGTTATTAAATATGGAAGCCTTGGAAGAGAGTACAACTTTGTGCCCTTTGGTGTCGAGACCCTCGGTCCGTGGGGTCCCAGTGCGCATACGGAAATCGCGAAATGTCTAGTTAACTGGTGACCGAAAAGCTGGCGGCTTTATCGCGCAACGCATCAGCATTGCAATTCAGCGAGGAAATGCCGCCAGCATCCTCGGTAATACAATGCCCCGAGGGCCTTTTTTAAGCTTAACTTAGTTTTAATTTAATTTAGTTAATGTTAATAATCATCTTGTAATTTGGTTATGTAAATAAATATATTATTAAAACGAATCAATTCAAAATATTGACGCAGAGAAATGGAAAAAATGTATAAAATATGTCAGAGATATAGTTGAGCCCAAAATGGATGCCATGGACAGATCATGGACAGATTCATAATAAATGTAGGAAACGACGACAGTAGTGATAGTACGGAGAGTGATGATGATGATGATATGTTATAAACTTGTATAGGTAGATATTATAATATAATAAAGAAAATTTAATCATTAACTCTCCATTTTATTTCTTTCCTTCATATCCATCAGATACCTATAAAAAAATTATATCAAATAAATGTCTCACAATTTATACGACAGACGAAGCCGCAGGAATAAACTAAGCGACCTTTTAAGAAGCGCAGTGTGAACGCACATTTACATTTCTAAGGTATTGTTAACGCCCACTGACCCTAAAAAAGTTTTTTTTTGTTCTTTTTTTTTATGATAATGTGCGATAGAGAAAGCGCTATACTAACTCGTCTCCGTGAATATACTAAAGTTATGGTTTAGTATATAGGAAGACTGGATGTAATCTGTACGGTTTCGTTGATGCTGACTGCATCAACAAAACCGTAATGATTATGAAAAAAAAACCCCAGTATATGATCGTCTATCTAGTGCAGGCAGCTGGCACTAGATAGACGATCATATACTGGGTTTTGTTTCATAATATCGGGATCACTTGTATCTTATGAATCTAAAAAAGAAAAACTGTAGCACTCTCCAGTACAGAAGCTGAGTATATGGCCCTATCTGAATCCTGTAAAGAGGCAATATATCTAAGGAATATATTAGGTGAATTGATTGTGTTAAAAGAAAATGTGCCACTGTAACTGTATAGTAATTTTTTTTATTATTTTTTTATTGAAAGGAACAGTAAGAAGCAAACAGTTACTTTATAAGAACTTACAACTAATTTAACATAAACAATTTTAGTAATAATATAACCCACAACGCTGTCCATAGGTAAAAAAAAGAGTGTAATCGCTAGGAGTTTTAGTAGCAGTACGAGCAGTAAATAGTTTTATAATTAGTAGGAATAAAGTTCTAAACATAGATAAAGATTACATAATATAAAATTAAGAAGTCTCATGAGTTGCAGAAAGGGTACACACATTGGTTTTATTTAATAAAGAGGAGTAGGTGAGGCTTTTGAATCTACTCATTGGACAATTGAAGATGTCAATATTTTCAAAAGTGCTATTATATGAGTCAACCATACGGCGGACTGGTGAGCGCTGGCCATAGTTGGTTCGGCAAGAGTTTACTGCAAAAAGAGTACCTGTCGCCTGTAAAAGGTTCTAGGTACAGCATAACAAATCAAGTTATGTAGATTTATACAATTAAATTTATTTCTAACAATTTTATATAAAATAATGGCTTCCAGGTATTTTCTTCGAGAGCTAAGGGGCAGGAGCTTGTACTTGCTGAGTAACTGAGAGTAAGTTAGGTCTATAATGCATGGCACGTAAAAATTTGTACTGAACATTTTCAACCATTTCAGCATAATTTTTGTAGAAGGGGTTCCATACTGACACTGCATACTCCAATTGTGAGCGAACTAGGGATTTATACAAACATACATAGATATGACGACGTTCTCTTAAAATCAAGGTTAGATCGCATAATAAAGCCATACAATTGGTAAGCTTTACTTACAATTCTGTTAACATATAGATCTAGGCATAGTTTGGAATCGAGTATGACGCCGAAATCGCGACTTGAGTTTGTTTTAGTGAGAGGCACGTGACAAAGGGTGTACGCGAAGTTAATAATGTGCTTGTTTTTGGTGAAAGTAAGGTAATTGCATTTGTTCCTATGACAGTAATCTGTTAGTCTATCCAAGTCTTGCTGTAATAGAATGCAATCGTTAAGGGTTTGGATGGACTTGTAGACCTTTAGATCATCTGCATACAATAGGAACTTTGTGTTGCAAAACAATAACCTATGTCATTAACAAATATGTTAAATAATGACGGCCCAAGGATAGAGCCTTGTGGAACACCGGATGTAACTTCGACAGTATGATATGAATCCGTTGTTTACCAACCTTTGAGAGCGGTTTGAAATATATGATGCAAACCACCGCAGCAAGTTACCTCGAATTCCGTTGAAGATTTTATCCAGCAATAGTTCATGGTCCACCTTATCAAAGGCCTTGCAAAAATCTGTGTAAACTGCGTCTACTTGCAGGCCGTTATCGAGGCTATCGAACAAACATTTGGCAAAGGACAGAAGGTTTGTGGTTTCACCTTTGACAAGGTGGAGAGAATAGAGATTGGACGATAGTTCTCCACATTACCCCTTGTGCCACCTCTATGTACAGGTGTTATGTTTGCACGTATCCACTCTTTTGGAAATACTCCCTCAGTAACGCACTTATTATAAATTATACGTAACGGTTTGCAGATGTGAGCAGCAGTGTACCGTAAAAAATATGCAGGTATGCCGTCAGGCCCTGGATTTTTGGAAGGATCCAGAGACTTAAGTTCTTTTAGGAGCTTATGTTCATCAAAGTGTAAGTTCGAAATTATATAATTAGCTGAGGAAGTTGCTGCAGACGGTTGCCAATGAGATAATAATGGGAATTTTAAAGTCAGCCACTTGCCGCAGTCTCTCCCATATAAGTTTTCTAACACGGGATGCAGTCTGTTCAATGTGGGGACGCCAGTTAAGTCCCTCATCCAGAATCACGCCCAAGTACTTCATTGTCTTTTGTTGAGTAATTGGAAGACATGAGCATGGAAGACTGTTGTTGGGGTCACAGGAGTGTGCTCTAAGGCTTATAACTGTAGGTTTAATTTTGGCGAAAGTAAATTGCAGAAATGAGGTTTTCAAACATTAAGGGTTAGTAAGTTAACTTCCAGCCAGTGGATTATTTTACGTAAACCTGTCTCTGCAGATTGCCGTACCGCATCCCAACTCTCTCCATGAAATATTAGTACGGTGTCGTCTGCATAGCTAAATACTTTACCGTTACTAAGAGACTGCTGGCATAGGTCATTCACATAGAGCAGGAAAAGACTCGGGGATAGGCAGCTACCCTGGGGCACACCATAATCAACTCGGGCTTCATTGCTAATGACCTCACCAACCTTCACTTTTTGTGAACGTTCATTGAGAAAGTCTGTAAATATGCTTAAAGCCCTTCCCCGGATTCCAGCATGTTCTAACTTGGTCACAAGGGTTGGAATACAGACAGTGTCAAACGCCTTGGCTAGGTCCAGAAAAACACCCAGACATTTTTATTTTTGTCAACTTTTTCGGTAACATAATCAACGAGTTGATTAACTGCGTCTGAGGTGCTCTTACTGGACCTAAAACCAAATTGAGTGTCCGCTATTATTTTGTAGTGCTCTAGATATTTTATGAGTCTACGGTTCAACAATTTTTCCAATACTTTCGACAGTGCTGACAAAACTGAAATAGGTCTATAATTTTTAACATCATCTTGGATTCCACCCTTGTGAACAGGTGTGATTAAAGATTTTTTTAAAGATACGGGGAAAAACTCCTTGCTCAAAACAGGCTTTAATAAGCTTTGTTAAAGGTGGGACTAGTACTTCTTTGCCCAGTTTGAGGAGTTTAGCCGGAATAGAGTCCCCTCCTGTGGCACAATCATGTTTTACATTATTAATGACTGACTCTACCTCAGCCTCGTCCGGAGAAAGTAGGACCATAGAATCTCGCGCAGGGGGTGTTTAAATTTTGTATGGGGCAAGTGAGGAATTTCGCTTTTTGATTATATTGTCTGCAAATTGCTTACCAATATTTGAAAATTAATGGTTTATTTCCTCAATGGCATTAGGCGCATCCGCATCTTCAGTGGGAGGTAGAAGTTTGTCAGCTGATATATGTTTCCTGGCTTGGTTGGTTATGGATTTTATAATATGCCATGTTTCTTTATTGTCTTTTGAAGTCTTCAAAGCGGAGCTTTCATGGTTGTTTCTTAGTTTTCTGAGCAATAGATTACAGTGATTACGATACCTTTTGTATGATAACTCGACTATTCCGTTTTTTGGGTCAGCCAGGAATTTCCGGTGAAGGTTATCCCTGTGTCGAATACACCGTAAGAGGCCCGGTGTGATCCAAGGCTTAAGGACTACTTTACGGTTGGGGACTTTCGTTACTTTTGAGTGTTGGGATACTGTGGACATAAGACATTCGACAAACCGTGTAGCGGCTTCATTTTCATCACAATTTTGTGAAATAAAATTAAAATCTGTAGTTTTTAATTGTTCAACAGCAGCCTCATAGTTTACTTTTGTAACGTATCTTTTTAACTGATTCTTATTTTTAGAGGGTGTGTTACTTAGACATAGCATTACGGAGGCGTGGTCGCTAACGGTGGAATCTATAACCAAGACTGTTGCGCAAGAAGTGGTACCAATCATTACGTGATCGAGGCAGTTGTGCAGTCTTGTAGGATGAGTATGTCCCGGTAAAAGGCCCATGTCTGCAGTTAGATTTAGATAGGATGAACTATTTCTATCTGTATTATTAGGTTTTATGTCTATATTTTTTTTTTTTTTTTTTGAGGGTGGGAAATCATCAAATAACCTCTCCCGCTCTGGGCGGAGCGGGAGGGTGTGTCAGACTCTTACTGACTAAAACCCACCCGTATTCCTTCCTGTTGCCTGTGTTGCGGGGGCCTCGGTGACCCATAAGTACCTTCCCGCGACCCCGGCTTTATGTCTATATTGATATCACCGATCAGAATAATGTTCTTCGCTTTTAATTTACTTAAAATGTTTTCCAAGGAGTTAAGGAAGCTATCAGTACAATATATTGATGGGGATCTATAGGAAGCTAGAATACAAGTATCGGAATCAATTTTTATCAGAAGAAAATTTGCACCTATTTGGTCCGGTTCTTCAACCGTACTATCGGCCCAAGTTAAGCATGCTCACTTAAGAAAATATTCCTGCGAGAGCGCAGCTAGTGTAAAACCACACCCCTTCCTAGTTTCCCCCAATTAGAGACAATATGCATTTGTGTGAGTAATGAGCGAGTAACATAAAATAACAAACATTAGCTAGAGCGCGGCAGTGCCAATTTGCTCTCGCTAATTGTTGACGCTTCCCTTAAATTCCTATCGCCATTTCATTTTACGACCTGTTTATTTCTATCGGACTGATTGCCTGCCTAACTGTGACCTCTGCTTGTATACCGGACTGTGATCGAAAGCCTCTTCTTGACCCTAGCTTGTATCCTGGACTGTGTGTGTATTGTGTGTGGGCTGTGACTAACGTGGTGCAACCATGACGACCCGAAACCTGATTCAGGAAGAAAGGAATCAAATTATTGTTTTGCATAGACAAGGGTTAAATATATCCCAAATAGCAGTGGAGTTGAACATGCAAGTAAGTTATGTTTTTGTATTCAGATAGAGGGAGAGATATAGAAATAAATAAAGTGATAGTAATATTATTATTTCATAGTTTGCATTTTTCCTTATATTGCAATTTAAAAACAAATTCCATGAAAAATATTGGTATTCAGCTGCATCCGGTTAGACTGGAAGCCGACCCCAACATAGTTGGGAAAAGGCTAGGCAGATTTATATATAAAAATAATAAAATTATTATAACTTTCAGATGGATTATTTTTAAAAGTCTCATAAGATATTACCTACTTATAGTAATGCATTCAAATAAGATTGTTCTTTTTATTTATTTTTGCTTTCAAAGACGTTGTTGGAGCCTTTTATGACCCGATAATAAATCCTAAACCAAAACAACCTAAACAATGGTGCCTTATCTCACAGCGTCGTTGCCGCATTTTAATTAGAAAAACCAGAGCGCATTCGTCGCATTTCTAGAGGCTTGATCATTATATTTCAAACTACAATTTTTTTTCGCCCAAGCACAAGATAATTGTTTTTTATAATTATTTTTAACATTTATTTTATCATAATACTGCAGATGGAAAGTAATTGACAATAATGTAAATTTTTGTTAGTAGTGCTCGTAAATACTTACCAAAAAAACTTAAAAAAAATTGCACACATAGTTTTAAATACTAACGATTTAGTGCTTGGCTGGCCGATAAAATAGCAAGTACTTACTATTTTTTCGGCCAAGCACTAGATCGTTGGTATTTAACCACGAAAAACCTTTAGAAATGCCACGTTGCCAGCCCGCACGGGATAAACACTTTTAAATAGTAGAGATAAAGCACAAATTTGCTTGGGACAGTTTCATACAATGTTGGAATTTACGCTATGCCATTTTTCTTACTCATAGGTATACGAGGTGTAAATTGCAATATCTGAAAACCTCTTAAGGGGTCATTGTACTAATCATTATGAACAACTTTTACTACGGGACCAAACCTGAAATCGCGAAAAAAAAAAACAGCTGTTCCCTACATTTATGTTCGCGTAACTCGTCAAAATGTATGGACCAGCTGCTTTTTTATCGCGATTTCAGGTTTGGTTCTCATAGTAAAAGTTGTTTATAATGATGAGTAATGACCCCTTAAGAGATTTTCAGTTATTGCATTTACAACTTGTATTTTAAAATATAGTTATGAATGTTATAACTACTTAAATTAGTTATAGAAAAGTTAAGAGTTTATTTATCATGTAGTCAACCAAAATGCACACCTTAAGTATTTCAATACTTATAATTTTTATTTATAGTGTACTAGTTGTGCCCTTTGAATAAGACTTTTGTAGTGTACTCGTATTATTATACTTAGTTCCTATATTATGTAAAAAATCGATGCTTATTGTTTTTTTTTTTTTTTTTTTCGTTAGAGAACAACGGTGCGCCGCTGGGTGCGAAGATATGAAGAAGGAGAAATTACAGAACGCGTTCGTGCACCTCGACCCCGGGCTATAAACGAAAACGAGTTAAATAATATGATAGCCACGTATGAAGAGAACCCGTTCACACCCACTCGCAGTTTCGCACAAGAATACGAAGTTTCGATGCAAACTATTAGAAACGAGTTGCATCGAGCTGGAGTCCATCACAGACGTCCCGCAAAAAAAATTATTTTGACGCAGGAGCAGAAAGCTGCTCGCGTGCGATTCGCTCGTGACTACAGGGACTTCGATTTCTCTTACGCCATATTTTCTGATGAAAAGTGCTTTAGGTCTAGCCAACAAGGTCGTCGGAATTTATGGCGTGTAGATAACACAAGATACGAACCTCGAAATGTGAACCCAAATGCAGAATCGGGAAGAATTGTAGTGAACATGTGGGGCTGGATGAGTGCTGCTGGACCAGGCGAGCTCGCTTTTATACCAGGAAGGGCAAACGGCCAAACGTATTTAGAGGTGCTACAAACCATCATGGTACCCACAGTGCGCACGGTGTATCCACAACTGGACGTGCCAGAATTTTATTTTTTCCAGGACAATTGCCCGATACACCGTGCGCGGGTTGTTGAAGAGTGGTTGCGAGGGCAACCACAAATTAAAACAGTGCCATAGCCCTCCCGATCGCCAGACTTAAACCCCATTGAAAATTTGTGGGGTTTAATGGTCCAGAGATGGGATAGTAGAGCAGAAAGAACGAAGGAAGCACTTGTCACAGATTGCGAACAAGTTTGGGACACATTCAGAGGTTCGAATTTGTGCGAAGTCCTGGCTAGGTCCATGCGTAGCCGTTGCGATGCTGTGATAGATGCGGGAGGAGCAGCGACGAAATATTAAGTTAATATAATTTTTAACATGCACTATGTTAATTAACGAAAGGCGTTTCCCGTTAACCCGCAATAGTCCAAACATGCTACAATTAATATTACCATTTAAAAATTCGCGAAAAAAAATCAGCTGCTCCCTACATTTTGTTAAGCTAGGTATGCGAACATAAATGTAATGAACAGCAGATTTTTTTTCGTGAATTTTCGAATGCTCATATTTTGGTAGCATGTGGACGCTATACTATTGCGGGTTAACGGGAACGCCTTTCGTTAATTAACATACTGTATAATTACATTATACAGGGTTATTTTTCTAACACCTGGTAGGACTATATTAGTACAACCACTTTTGATCTATGACTTTTTAGAATACCAAAAGTAAACTTTCAAGTTTTTGTTGTAATATTTGTAATAACACTTTTTAGATCTGTATTTTGTAGTAAGTACCGCTGCGACCCTGCATTCGCAACGCACTGTTTGTTTATTTAACTACTTACATATTTTGGTACCGCGTAGAGTTGTTCAAATTTAGAGCGATCAAAATAAATATTTTTAATTGTATTATGAAATTATTTTTTTATGAATTATTAAAAGTCATACAACAAAAGTTGTTATTTATGATGTTAGTATTATAGTCCTACGAGCTTATTAGTGTTTTATCATCAAATGACTTCTCCCGCTCTGGGCGGAGCGGAAGGTCGTGTCAAACTTTTACTGACTAAAACCCACCCGTGTTCCTTCAGTTGCCTGTGCCAGGGCCATGGTATCTCTTTCGAACAACCCGCGACTCCGGCGGCTTGCAAATAACCCTGTATAGCTATTTTTATTAGGTTTATTTTTATTATTCCAATTTGTATTATATTACTTCGTTGATTAATGTCACAGGGTAGACTGTAGACCGTAATCATAGTTTAAAATATTGCCAACGATTTTGAAGTCTTCTTGTAAAATTATTGATGTCAATTTAGTGTCATGTTGCCTTTATTGGTGGATTTGTTGTTTTATTTACAATCAATGTTGTCATAAGCCCCGATCTCGTTAGTTTGTTATTTTACATATTCAGTAGTGTCATCATATCCGTCCACCTCATAAATAATTGATCTCATTTGCTTGATAAACCTAGTCTGTAGTGTAATGTAATTATTGCAAATTATAAAAATTATTAAGATTCTTAAATTGTACTAATCTTAAAACTTTTCAATTTCATTAGAACTGCACGAGCAATATTCTCCTAATCTTATTTACTGACAGGCTTTTTGCCTGTTGTTGTTGTGTTGTCTGTTTGTCATTGTTGTGTTGATTTCATATTTTGAACTTTACGATATAAGTGTAGATAAATACAGTTTATAAATGATATTATGAGTAAGAATCTTTTCACTTATAATATTTTGCATTTTGATGATAATTTCTGTGTATTTTTTTGTTATAATATGTTAATTTCTGGATGAATCTTTAATGTTTTGAAAAAGTCTATTAAAAATAAATTAAGTTACTTATATTGTTTTTTTTCTACAACAGCAAATCCTTAAAATTGTTCTCAAGTAGATTTTAACTAACTGTTTATTTTTTCACACTGAGATTACAGCCGATAGTTTCATACAAAAAGCACTTACTATACATCTTTTATTATACAGATAAGATTTAAATATCAACCTAAATAAATCTTTAATCCTGCATAATGTTAAATGAACACAAACTAAAAATATATATTTCACTAGTACCCAACATTTTATTTCAATCCTTTCACTCTCACTGCTGCCAAGGCACAAATTATAGTTCAGTTTAATTACTTGATAAGCTTCTGAATTTTAAAGTGGCGTAGGAACTGAATCATTGTTAGATTTGTCAAAAAAAAACTTGACATGCATGATTTCGCTTAAAATCATGAATTGTCAAACTATGACTAGAGCATGAATTATAAAAGAGTAAAGTGTTGGTTTGATTATAATCCAGTCTTAAAGTGCTCATCCTGCACGGCATGCCTGGGCATTTTAATTGCAACGATACCTTGTTCGTTATACAGGCTGAAATTTAATTCATGGGTATCCTCTTAAGGGGTCATTGTACTCGTCATTATGAACAACTTTGACTATGGGAATAAATATGAAATCGAGAAAAAAAAATTGCTGTTCCCTACATTTTGTCGAGTTATGCAAACATAAATGTAGGGAACAGCTGATTTTTTTTTCGCGATTTCAGGTATGGTCTCATAGTTGAAGTTGTTCATAATGATGAGTACAATGACCCCTTAAAAGGATGCCCATGAATTCAATTTCACCCTGTATTATTTTAATGAATAAAAGGTAATATTACAATTACCTACTGTTAAAAGTATTAAACCAAATACAAGGAACAACTGCAAAACATTTGAGATAATCCTAAGGTAATAAAAAAACGTATGGCCCTTGTATTAAGCCGTCCTCTATTGTTTAACCGAATTTCCAGACATTCCCACTAAATAACAATGGGTCTTAGATAATGAACTTATTTTTATTTCAGTTGCAAGAGTTGTGCGGCTTGCGGCCTTGCGTTAGCTACAAACAAAAAGCTCTGATAACATTGTATGAACTGCGCAGAGTATTGGTTCAAATATTACTGTAATTTTCAAGTATTCCCAAATTGCCCAAGTATAAACAAACACATAGAAATTTAGATAGTTATTTACTTTTAATAAAGTCGATTAAACACAAAAAATTTCAATATAAACATTTGATACCTTCATGCAGTGCCGGTCAACGCACCTATACCTAACGTATTCAGGGAGCCGTGAGATAAAAGGTAAACAAACCATAAATGTCCGTTCAATCGATTTTGAATGCTATTGTGTTGGTGGCATGACAAATGGCAGCTGCAGTAAACAGTTGGTATTGTAACCACTTTTTTGCCTTTAATGCCATCCATAAGCCTACGGAATAGAAGTCAAAATCGGTGGAACGGACTGTAATAAAACGGTTCGTTTCAATGTCTCATCTTATTGTGAAGGGAATATGGTGCGGTTGCTGCGGCATGCGGCATCACATAGGATATGGTGAAAATTGGAGAGGCAGTGAAAGTGTTCATAAATAACCTATATCTATAGACCCGATAGAGAGAGGAAAATATTAAAGTGGATTAATACATATAAATTGTAGTTTATTAGTTATTACAAATTATTTTTGTAAATACTGCAATATCAATAATACATTTTCTAAACCAAACAAACAGAAGATATGAGTACTAAAATTAATTCTTGTCAATAATAAAATAACAATTCAATTCAACAACAAAGAGCTCACGCCGCCGCCGAGCCGCGCTGGCCGTGCCCATTAAAAACTCGTCTCTTAGCAGAAACAAGTGAGCATAGTACGCTCCTAGTGTGAGTGTCACACATTCTATACATGATTATACTAATACGAACACCACTAAAATACGCTTTGTGCATCCTATTGGTCAAAACTCGTGCATTGTGCGATCGAGTCGTGAGTCGTGCTATGCGATTATCGCCTTTAAGGTGAGCATGCGGAACTTTGGCCGATAGTACATTGGAGATTGCTTTTTACAAATATTGTTACGCCGTCGTTTTGATTTAGACATTTTTTGCTAGAGTATGTCACGTAATTGTCCATAGTCGGTATCGGTTTGTCATCATTTAGCCAACACTCTGTCAAGATGATGATGTCTATTTCACACGATAGCCTGGCCAATTGAGCCTGGAAACCATCTAAGTTTTTATAGATACTTCGGATGTTTTGAGTTATAATTTTTAGCGATGGCTTAGAGGTTTTTATGATTTCATTACAGGCGGCTGCATCGCAGTGATGAGAAGATGCCACTGTAAAGTTATCTATCTGTGTTGAGATGTCAGTGTTCGTATTAGCCATTGAATAACCGTATACCTTTTTCGTTGCATATTATGGTGCGTATTACTATTATATACGTGGTGAAATTATGAACTGAATTATTGATGTCAGGTATACCCACACGATAATAATTTATATTTATGTAAGTGATTTCAATGTTTGTTAGATGTATAGCGAGTAGTTGTGTTCTTGTGTTAGCTGGTTTTGATAAAATGAGTTTGATTGGTTTTTGTTTAAGTGTTTTACAATAAGAGAGCAATTGCAGATAATAAAATAAAAACAATAAAACAACTAGCGGTAAGCGAGTGGGACTTGCAACCACTCTATCCAGTCATTGTGGTAATTTGGGTTTTAGATCAGCATCGTTTTTTACATGTATGTGTTGATCTCCTTCCTTTGGTCGAAGAAAAACTTTTCCAAATGAGGTCCAGCAGAACTTAAAGCCATTCTCGCTCGCAAATTTCCTCGCAAGATAGAACAAACGTTGTGCCTTCATAGTCAAGCTCTCTGATAGATAAATCGGTTTTATTTCACCTGATATTTTTATATGGGATGTGTTTAACTTAGCGTGGGCGTTATTGCGATTGAAGTTACGCACTTTCTGCAGAATATTTTCCTTTGTAGTTACGGAAACAAAGTCGACTATAACACAGGTCTGCAATGGTTTTCCTCTCTGAGATCTGATTAACGTTTTCTATAGTTTCTGATGTGCTGATTACGAGAAAAATAATAAAAAAATTCTATCACGTCAGGATTCTTTGATATTGAATATTTAAGATTTTAACTAAAAATGTCTGAGCGCATACATTTTAAAATCTATAAAACGTCACTTAATTACTTCAGCTTAATTTTTATTGCATTTAATTAGTTTAAGACGACATAGAAATGAATGCAAATCAGTAATTTGTTAATTACTACATAATAAGTGTAAGTAATTCGCATTAACCATTTCGAAAACGGGTCATTTTGGCTTCATTTAGTAATGAGCTCATTAATACACGATGTTTAGGTGATATTGCCTAATTGTTGTTAATGTTGTTCAAAAAGGGTATAATGAAGAAAACAAAAGGTTTTTTTTGTATAAGTACCTACTCTGAATTAGAAAACTAACAGTCGAAGTGCGCATCTTGCAACCTAAACTTTAAAATGTCGTCGCGAAGTTGTTTAAACTCTTCGAATTGTTTTTGTTATATTTGCGGGAAATTCATGGTGATAAAACAACGAAACAACATTACAGACTATGTGAAAAATATTTACAAAAGTTATTTTGGACATTCTATAAGTAACCAAGACAAAACTTGGACACCTCAAAAAGTTTGTTCGACTTGTTTACTTGAACTTCGCAAGTGGTCGAAAGGACAGAAAAATAGCTTCAAAATCGTTTCGCCCATGCTATGGAGAGATCCTAACAACCATGTTGAAGATTGCTACTTTTGTTGTTGTGACATAACTGGATACAATTCTAAAAATAAAAGTGACATAAGCTATCCAAATGTGTCATCAGTTACGCCTGCAGTTTTCGGAGATTCAGAAATGGTGCAGCCCCCGTATCCAGCTATACAAATTGAAGATTCTGCTAATGATACAAATGAACAGAATGCATCCCAATCTGATCCTGTATTTCAAGTAGATTCTAACGAGTGTCAGCTCTTTTCACAGTCAGATTTAAACGACTTGACAAGAGATTTGAATCTCCCCAAAGATGCA
Organism: Atethmia centrago; assembly: GCA_905333075.3. Classification (NCBI taxonomy): domain Eukaryota; kingdom Metazoa; phylum Arthropoda; class Insecta; order Lepidoptera; family Noctuidae; genus Atethmia; species Atethmia centrago. The sequence continues at coordinate 15,832,468 of HG995393.1, forward strand.
GCTGAGCTCCTCGGATCACGATTAAAAGAAAGAAATATGCTTGCACCTGGTACTTCATTTTCATGGTACCGTCACAGAGAAAAAGATTTCCTTCCATTCTTCGCTGAAGATCATGATTTGGTGTACTGTAAAGATATTCCTGGCTTGATGAAAATGTTCGACATTGAATACAATCCTAAGGAGTGGAGATTGTTTATTGACTCCTCAAAAAGAAGTTTAAAAGCAGTCCTTCTACATAATGGGAATACATATGCCTCACTACCTGTTGCACATTCTGTCCATTTAAAGGAATGTTATGAAAATTTGGAAAAGCTTTTAGCTACTATAGCTTACGAACATCACGGCTGGATGGTGTGTGGAGACTTGAAAATCATAAGCATGCTACTCGGCCAACAAGGTGGTTATACAAAATACCCGTGCTTTCTTTGCGAATGGGATAGCCGGGATAAACAACATCATTGGACCAAAAAGGAATGGCCTCCAAGAACTGAACTAACCCCAGGAATCAAAAACGTGCTTAAACAGAGTTTGGTTCCCAGAGAAAAAGTTTTACTGCCGCCTTTACACATCAAATTGGGTATAATGAAACAGTTTGTGAAGGCTTTAAATAAAGATGGGGAAGGTTTCAAATATCTGCATTCAGTTTTTCCATCTTTATCAGATGCTAAGTTAAAAGAAGGAATTTTTGTCGGCCCTGATATAAGAAAATTGATGTCGGAGGAAAAATTTGATCAAAAACTCAATGATGTCGAGTTACAAGCGTGGAAATCATTTAAGGAAGTGGTAAAAAACTTTTTGGGGAACAATAAAAGCTCGGACTATAAAGAAATAGTAGCCAAAATGATAACGAATTTTGGTGTAATGGGTTGTAATATGAGCGTTAAACTTCATTTTCTGAATTCGCACATTGATTACTTCCCAGAAAATCTAGGAGCCGTTAGCGAAGAACAAGGTGAAAGATTTCACCAAGATTTAAAAGAGCTTGAAGTCCGGTATCAAGGAAGATGGAATGTCAGCATGATGGCGGACTATTGTTGGTTGTTGAAGCGTGATGATCCAAACCGGAAATATAAGCGAAAATCGCACAACAGAAGCTTCCAGGAAAAAAGGACCAGGTTCCACAAATAAAATTTAAGTGTATTTTAACCCAGCAATAAGTTGTTATTACGTGTTAATAGTTTTTTAAGTTAAAAATTAAGTACTTTTTTAAATATATAATTTTTTAAGTGAAAACTTGTCTTTTTTCTCAATTTTCTATCTGTAGCTTTTTTGAAAAATCAGGAGGTGATGGAGAAAAACTAAGTACATATTCGTAATCAGCGCATCAAAATACTCCAGAATCAGCTATCAAATTCCAGAGAGGAAGTTATGACCTTCATTTTGCAGGCCTGTGTAATAGATGGACCTCCACCTTTTTTATTTATGCGAAAGATATCCTTAATATCGTGTTGTTCGAGAGGGTTGCCCAAATTTTAACTGTTTCTGATACTAAATGATGCAGATCCTCTTTATTTTCTCCTTCCTTCTTTGGGATATTTCTTATCTCTATTTTTGTGAGACATAATATACGCTCCAGATTCTCAACTTTATCTTCGAGCTGATTTATGTAGGTATGATCAATTTTTCGCTCTCTATCGAGGTCATCTATTTTTAATATTATGTCATCGTATTGTTGAGTAACGAAGGGTAATGATTTTTTCATTTCTGAGTTCTGTGCTATAATTTCGCTCATTGACTCTGTAAAGATTTAAATTTAATAAGTCCCGATTGTAATAAGTCCCGTATCTCTTGCATAAAAGCGACCATTTCACGTTTACGTTTACTGCGTGACGTAACATTTACATCTATGCTGTTTAGGTTTGGAGCAGATCCGGTTAGTGAGATAGTTGGGTTACCCACATTTCGAGTCTCAGAGTCGCTAGCCATGGACGTGGCTGGCGATTGGGATGGTGTACGCCTCATGTTGTTCAATATAAAATGTTTACTTACGTAAACTTTGTAATACCTTGCAACGGTGGCCGGCGGGCGCGCGTAGTTCTCTCGAAGAGATGCAGTACGGTAGGAGGTGAGTCACGACGCGCTGTCGCTGTGTAAGCGGGACGGCAATTATCAGGTTTCCTGTCAGCCAAACAGCATACGAAGTACCAGGGCAGCAGAAGTTGTGAGGAGGTGCAAATTATCCAATGTCCAGTACCCAAGGCGGCACACAGTGAGGTCACTGTGCTAGTCATCGAATAGGGCGTGTCCAGGGCGTAGCCGAGGGCAGGTATGTTGCGAATACGCAGGCGGGGTTCAATAACCTTGGCCAATGCGCACAGGTCAGGTACCAGGGTATTATGATAAGCTACGTTTACCGCGATACACTGAGTTTATTTGAGTAGCTCTTCTTATTTTATGCACTCCTATTTTTATTATAGAATTAAATTTACTTAAATTATTTATAACTTTTTATTTAAATGGTCTATGGCACTGAGTACACGTCTACACCTTGCGGCGGTCCGGGGGAAGGGGGAATTTGGACATGCTTATCTCCATTTCCTCACGCCAGCTGCGCAGCGTGCCTTTAGTATCATCCGTAAACTTGGCCATGACGTGGTCCATGTCAGTGCGCCATCCTTTGAGTGTATTGTTTACTTCCTGTGATATTATGTTAAGGCTGTCAATGGCGGTGGAGTTGGACATAGCACCCGTGACAATCGTTGATGTGGAACTCGTTGACGAGTTCGGTGATGCGGACTGTTGTTCCAAATATCGCAGGACATTTTCATCGCATCTTCGCAGTTCGCGTGGATGTAAACAGAGCGGTTTAGCGAGGCCGAGGCGGGGCGACCCGCTGCGTGATGTTACTACAGGGAAGACACTTCCACTGGGCTTTTTGTTCGTGGGTAAAGCTTGAGAATTGTTGTTGTGTGACGTTAAGGCACTCACAGTGGTATATTTATCGTCACATATATGACACTTTAAAAACAATGCCAGCGGTCCAACAACTCCATTACAATGAAAACAGGAACAATTATTATTCATGTTCGTAGGAATTGTTTAAAATGTTTGTTATGGTACCAGTGGCGCCACCTGTTTTAGGTATAACTATTATGCGTTGAATGCGCGGTACGTAGAATTGATCACAAAAAGATCAAGGATGTGATAACCAAAGTTCAATTAAATTAGCAATTAATCCATTGTTTTACAATAAGCGCACCAAACATATTGACATAAGACATCACTGTTAGTGAATGTGTTTTAGTGAAGAAATTAGAAATAAAATATGAGCCAACCTTGGAAATGCCAGCAGACATATTCACAAAAAGTTTGAGTGCCAGAAAACATTATAAGTTTTTAAAATTGCTAGGCTTGTCTGAAGTTTAAATTGTAATATGAGATTATTTTGTTAGGTCAGGATGTTAATAAGATATTATAAGCAGTGATAGGAATAGGTAGTGCCTATTAGCCTAAACTTCGAAGAACAGAGACAAGAAACGGAGACTTCCTTAGGACTAAATTATTTCCGGCACATCTGTCTCGAAATTTCGAGACAACACTTAAATACATTTAAAAAAAATGTGTTATTTGGAATAAGTAATTCGTCTATAATTATCTAAAGTTTGTTTATAAATGTGATAGTTTGTATGGATGTCCATTACTCAATGCCACTGAAAATGCTGATTTTGGTAGTGATATAGATTAAGGTGTGGAATAGCAAATCGCCGGTCGATATCGCTCTAGGTTCATTAAATAATTAATGGGCTCTAAAGGAAAAATAAAACACAGAATATTGTTGTAACAAATATATGTATATTTATATTATTTTAAAATATGACGTAATTGGAAACCATGAAACAAAATGTACAGAAGGAAAGATTTAAGAAACAAATTTATGTTTATCTATCTTTAAATATCTATGTCATATTTATTTTACTGACGTTGAGGGATGCAATTTTTACTCAAATCAAAGTACAAATTAACCTTTGAAATTTACAAATTAATATTTGAAGCATTTAGGACAATAAGTTTTAATACTGAACTACTAACTGTTCGGATTTTATAAAGAACTTGATGCATCAAAAATTGCTAAGAATTTGAAAATCTTTATTTGTGTTACAAATACCATAAAAAATAAAGAACGATTTTAATTTAATCATCGTGATTCGATTCGTCAAGTTCAGTATCAGAACCGAAATTTTCTTTGTCAGATGAGTCATCTAAATTAAAATACACAATCATATTTTTTTCTATATTTTCAACTGTCAGGCGATTTCTTTTTATGTTAAGAATCCATTTATAAGTTGAAAATGACCTTTCAACATCAACTGAGGTTAAAGGCGCGTACATATAGTATGATCGCTCATCCTTTCCTGCTGTTATCGCTTCACATATGTCTCTAATTTTATCTAAACCGGGATTTCTGTCCATGACATTTACGAGTTTATTTTTTATAAGCTCAGATGAACACCAGCTAAGCACAGTTCTCACGTGATCAAATATTTCAAAGGATTCCGTTAAGAGTTAAATTCGATTTTTGTAATTTCTTTAATCCAATTTGTATATCTTTAAAATATTCCTCAATGTAGTCCAAGTCCGATTTCAAGTTTTCCTTTTGAAGAACATTTTTAGCACACCTAATAGATAGCGCGTCGGAACTTCTTAAAAGATTTACAATTGTTTTAATTTGATCATAATATTTTGCATAATATGACACTGCCTCCAACCAAGTACCCCATCTTGTAATAACGGGTTCTGGAGGAAGCGGCATGTGGGGAAAGGTGTTTTTTAACAAGCGCACTCTATTAGGTGATTTTAAAAATATTTTTTTTACGTTTGAAATTAATTCATCTACATCTGAGTATTCGTATCGTATTTTTTCTGCCACGAGAGTCAGTGCATGTGCTAAGCAAGTGACGTGTATCATGTTGGGCAAATAATTTTTCAGCACACGTCCCGCTTTTAGCATATATGCTACACTATCAGTGCATAATACAGCAACGTCTCCTACTTTGGATTCATACAAATCGCACCACATATTTTCAAAGCAGTCTATTAAAAATTGGGCAATTGTGCTCCCATTAACAATTTCTAGTACTTTGCAAGCAACTAAAAATGGTTTTTGTGTGATCGCATTTAAAGGTTTTACAAGTAAATGTACCATGTATCTGCCTAAAAAATCAGTTGTCTCGTCTAAAGATACCCACAGCTTTTGATTTGCAATTTGTTCATAAATCGAGTCAATTTTAGTTTTAAAAATCTTATCTAAATAAACTTTTCTCAACAATGATTGCTCAGGAAGCTTTTGTCGATTTGTACAATTGCAGCAAATATATTTATGGAAGAATTTCTTGAAAGCGGGGTTGTTTACTTGAATCCAAGGTATATTACATAATATGAGAAATTGTACTAGGTCCAAATAAAATTCTTCATTTGGTTTTTTACTTGTCCCTTTGTGTTTCGGACCTTTAACGTGCCTCTTGACACTACTAAGTTTAGCTGTTATACTGCTCTCGCACTTAGAACAGTAAATCAAATTACTGGCCGGGTCGTAATATAATTCAGGATGAAGTCCAATCCAACTTTGTACTGTTGCTTTCTTAGGCTTGTTCGCCATCTCCAATCTTACTGGTCTCCAAAAAGATGTACGATGGCAAGTACCTAAAATAAAATAAAATTTTAAGTTTTCCATGCCTCAAAAGGAATAACGAACCTTTATAGATACAGGGAGGTGGAAAGGAAAGCGGGAGAGGTGCGCGCATTCCAGCTAGGTGCATCGATTGTATCGATTTAAAGATTTTATTCTTTCATTTTACGCTCTAATAAAGAAAAACGGTTAGATAATATGAACACGCGTAACATCATTGTTATTGAATTTTTTTTTTCGCATTTTAGTCAATGCGCAAAAGACATATTCCTTTTTGGTTCAAATATTAAAAGAACCGGCCAGAAAAATAATATATTTTGATAGAATTCGTCCACCTTAGCAATTCTTTATGACACCAAAGATATAACATTACTATGCTTGGTAGTATTGAAGTTCACTTTTATATTTGAACCAAAAGTTAAATGCGTATGTTTTTTTTCTTTAACTACGTTTCATACACAATAATTATCTTAAAAACTCCACTAAAAAATATCAAGTTCATACAATTGCATATCAATCTAGACTGTCAAATTGCTAGTTTAAGATAAAATAATATATACATTAATGTTCTTCTTTATATCTAACTTACTGTTTGTTTCCCTACAAGAAATAAAATAAATAACTTTAGCCAAAACATTAAAAAGTAATAAATGTTGACTTACCGTATTATTTGATGTAGACAGACAGGAACAATGTTATTGCAGCAAATCGTAATCCATAAATTCAAGCCAAAGTAGTCGTATTAAGAAGATCCAATGAACCAAAAAACGAGCGAAGGTGAAAAACAATATTCACAAAAACAATACAGGAAGATGCGCACTTAACAAACCGAAGTACAGGATTGAAGTGAAGGTAACCTGCGCGCACGCGGGGCGGTAAGGAGTAGGGGGGGAGGGGGTATGTAGACCCTCCCCGCGCCGCACAGGTATGCGACCATGGCGGTTACCTTTTGTAATTTCTAAGAATAGATAACGAAACGCACTGCCGTAAAATGTGATAATGTGATACCATTATTATGCAATTATTTTAATATCATGCACATTTTTAAATATACTTTAGAAATATATTACATTAAGATGAAAGAAAAAAAGGTATTTGTATTTTCATTTGTAACTAAATATTTGCACATCATGTATAACGTGTAACGTTATACGTTGATTATATCTATAATTATTAACTATTTGCAAACCTACTTAATGAATAGTTTACGCTTGCAACTGATATATAAATAACTAAACATTCCAATCAGTTTTATAAAATATTGTGGCGAGCTTCGCGCACGAAACTGGTTTGTTGGTAGGCGTCTCCCCTCTCCATGCGCGTCGTTAAAGTTCGCGCACTTCCAGCGGTCCGTGGAACAATCTCGACCGGCGGCTTGACCTGACACTACGGAGCAGAGTGACCGTGTCTAGCGATCTATTAATTGTACCTGCCACTACCATCTTTACGCAACGAACAACATTTTGAAAAGTTACAAAGTTCAAACGTGTGTGCTACATCTATTAAAATTAAATAATATTTAATTCAGTGTAACCCCAAATCGGGTGAGTGTTGCAAAACTTATAATAACTAGTTTTAAGTATTCGCTGCATGACTTGCTAAAAATATACGCTGTTTGCTATAATCAGCTTCATGTCATTCGAATTGCCGATGTGTTTTTTACGTTAGTGTATTGGTTGTGATCGTCATTTTAAACACTACCTTAACTTTGTGATTTTACCGAGTGACAGTAACATAGGTGTAACGGATCATAACAGTTACTTTTTAAATAATTATCTTCTTCCTTTAAATGTATTCTTTGTTTTGATTAGTAGGAGGTGGTTATGTATCCGTAAATTCTGATATAAAATTTTGTTATATTTTTTCTCACCTACCCTACATCACTAGTTATCATTTTTCTGCTAGTCATTCATCATGCTTTTAAAATTGTACCACGCTGATTAGACTGCTTCATCTGGATAGCTAATTGATGCTAGAACGCCGCTTTCCACCGTAGATTCCACGTTCAACGGTTGTCAGGATGTTGCAGTCAGTAGCATGAATTCGGTCATTTTCTAAAATGTCCAATTCCGGAAATTCCAGGGTTCTTCCGTACCGGAGTTTTTTGGTACCGTCGCTGCGAGGGCTGAGGCTGGTCGACCCTACAAGCTGCCTTAACCGCCGTTGGAAGACCAACCTACCTACTTGGCTGCCACCAGTCACCTACGTTCTGGGAACTACCAGGATAGTGGTTTTTCTTTAGGCGGGCTAGAACTTCACACGCGCTCGATATCGGGAACTCACGTTAACATATTTAAATATTAAATATTTTGTAATCATATTTATATACTTTTAATTAAACAGATGTACCTTGCTTCCAACAATATGTTGTTTTTTTTCTACCTGCAAGGCAACAACGTTACAGTGGCGCCCATACTAGTGGTAGATATCGAGCCGTGTTTAGTTCTCTTCTGCTAGGCATTTTTTTAGTTTCTTGGTGTTGGCTTTCTATGTCAGTAGTGTTAGTGTTTATAACTTGATTACAGGCTGTCAAAGGTGAAATTTTTCTATTCTATCGTATCAAATCTTGAAATATTTTAAATTTAAAAACTGTTAAAAAATAAAATACTACCCACATTTTTTTATTATATTCACGTTTGTTAGCCTGAGTACCTGATTTTGTTATGTTACTGTGTTAACATTTATTTTATTTTTTTTTGTTTTGTGAATTTTGCAACACACACCTCTCGGGTAACTTGTCGTATATTTTCTTAAATTTACAAAAATGTCCTATCCCATAAAATTTTTATCATTACAAAAGGCAGAATTGGAATATGAAGTAGCAGTTCGTGGTGGTGTATGTGCCGATTCTGTAAACGAGCTGCGGAAACAAATTGTTAAATTGATTCCTATCCTACCCTCTGAGGATATTTTAGAATCACATTTAGATCCTAAAGATGACTTAAAAGCGGTCAAAGAGTCCCTGTTAAAGTCTCATAATAACATAATTACCCTTAAATCTAAATTTGAAAAGAATTTGTTCACACGCACCGAAATCTTATTGCACCACGTATATCATAGACTTAATCGAATTAATTACTCAACCAGTGACGTAGCGGAGGTCTATAAAATTTGCTTGTCCAATTTCAATACTCAATACAAAGATATGACCTTACTTAGGCCACAAACTGCTTTGTCTACTCAGGCTCAGGTATCTACTCAAACGGAACCGGTTCCTGAAACAAACCTAGTGAATGTCCCTGTCAGTTGCGAGCGTAGGCTGTTTTCAGAAATAAGCAAACTGAAATACTCCGGAAAAACTTGCGTCCGTGCATTTATTCAGAAGGTGGAAGAGTTTATTTTGAGCAGAGCTATACCTCGTGAACAAATGTTCTCTTTGGCTTTCGAGATATTCACGGACGATGCTCTTCATTGGTTCAGATGTGTTAAAGATCAGGCTAGTACCTGGGATGACATTGTTTCTTTGCTTAGGCAAGATTTTAGCCAAAGTGACTTCGACTACAAATTTTTATCGGAAATAAGATCACGCACTCAGGGTGAACTAGAAAATATAACTATTTACATTTCTATTATGCGTGGCATGTTTTCCCGTTTGGATAGAAAGTTGCCAGAAGAAGATCAATTAGATATATTGTTGCACAACATTCGACCTTGCTATGCAAGTACGCTCGCATCATCTGCGGATATAACCGATATAAGTAGTTTACAAAAATTATGTAGGAACTACGAAAACATACAAACTAAACTTAAACAGTATCGCGAACCGCCTAAAGATAGTGCAGAAACCTTGGCTCCAGAATTCGCATATAAAAACCAGCCTAGCAATAGTAATTCTAGTAATTATAAAAATACTAATTCTAATTATAAATCTAACTACTCTAAAAATACTTTTGAAAATAATAACTACAAAACTAAAAATACTAGTGATACTAATTCAAATTTACACGTCAATGAAATGGCTCATGTATCTCAGGAAAAGAACAAAAATGTATACTGTCCTAGATGTAGATCTAAATCACATTCACTGGGTTCATGTAAACAACCACACTTTCTTATTTGCTTTAAATGCGGAAAGAAAGATGTCAAGTTTCCAGAATGTCCTAATTGTCACTCTAACGCAACAAAAAACTAAGCGGTGAGGGTTGCGGAAACAGTAATAGCACCAATTTCGATAAGAATGACTGGGATAATTGGCTCAAAACTGTCTCAAAATTTTGCTCTTGCTATACTGTTTCTTCAATCCGTAATAATAGTATGGACTACACACGGCCTTATGTTCCAATAAGTATTGGCAGTAAACCTGTTATTGGGTTACTAGACACAGGTTCTGCAGTGACTATAATGGGAAATGACTTCCATAAGAGTTTTATTCCATCTAATTACCAATGGAACATATGTCAATCTACGACATTTGTTGCAGCGGGTGGGCAGAAACTTTCATCTTTAGGATTTATTTCATTACCATTCACTTTAGAAAATCAAACACATAATTTAAATGTCCACATTATTCCGGAAATAAAAAATTCATTAATCTTAGGCATGGACTTTTGGCGTAAATTCGGTTTGTTCCCTAGTCACTTAAACACTGTTCTCTTTTTAAATCCATCAGACGCTCAGTTAGCTGAACTGAAGTCTGATTGCTCAGAACACCTACAGTCGTATGATCATTTATCACAAGACCAGAGGATTACAGCAGATAATATCATATCGCAGTTCCGTGAAATATCATACGAAGTACAAGGTCTTGGTCGTACTTCTCTAATAACGCATACCATTGACACTGGAGAAGCTGCCCCCATTCGTCAAAGGTATTATAGAATGTCTCCAGAGAAGCAACGCATATTAGTGGAGCAACTAGATGAGATGCTGGGAGATGATGTAGTTGAACCTGCTGAGAGCCCATGGTCATCACCAGTACTACTCACACCTAAAAAAACTGGTGAGCTTAGATTTTGCTTAGACAGTAGAAAATTAAACGCCGTCACAAAAAAAGATGCGTATAATTTGCCTTACATCTCTGAGATCCTTGATAATTTACGCGACGCTAAATATTTAACCAGTTTAGATCTATCTAAAAGCTTTTGGCAAATATTGATCAGTGAGCAGGACAGATGCAAGACCGCGTTTTACATACCAACCCGTGGCACTTACCAGTTCAAATCTATGCCATTTGGTCTTACTAATGCACCAGCCACACAACAACGTTTAGTTGACATTTTGTTCTATGGACCAGAATTTGAACATCGCGTTTTTGTATTTGTCGACGATATTATAATAGTGTCTTCTACTTTTGAGCAGCATATTTCTCTACTGCTTCTTGTTTTAAAAAAACTAAAATCTGCTAACTTAACTATAAATTATAAAAAGAGTCAATTTTTCCGAGACAAACTAAAATATTTGGGTTATGTAGTCGATGCTAACGGTTTACATGCTGACCCAGAAAAAATTGATGCAATTAAAAATTATCCTACCCCCGCTAATAGAAAAGAAGTTCGTCGATTCTTGGGCGCAGCTTCTTGGTATCGAAGGTTTATACCAAATTTTAGTTCTTTGGCTTCACCATTGAACAAACTAACCTCACAAAGCAAAAAAGCACCATCGTTTGTATGGTCTAAGGAAGTTGACATAGCTTTTAATAAATTGAAAGAATGCTTAGTTTCTGCTTCGGTACTCTCGTGTCCCGATTATTCAAAACCATTCGAAATTCACACCGATGCGAGTGACTACGGTATTGGTGGTGTGTTGACCCAAAATATTAATGGTGAGGAGAGAGTCATAGCCTACATGAGCAAGTCATTGTCCAATCAAGAACGCAACTATAGTGCTACCGAGCGTGAAGCTCTTGCTGTTCTAATAGCGGTTGAGCATTGGCGCTGTTATGTGGAAAATGGCCAAAAATTTGTTGTCTACACGGACCATTCTGCCCTTAAATGGTTTTTAAAACTAAATAACCCTACAGGTCGATTAGCTCGATGGGGTGTACGACTATCTGCGTATAATTTTGAAATAAGACACCGCCGTGGATCTGAAAACGTAGTTCCAGATTTTCTATCACGTTCTGTACCTATTACCGCTGTTGATAGTCTTCCTATTAATACGCAAACTACTGACGCGTGGTATCTCAACATTTATAATGGTTGCCAGTCTTCTCCTACCTCGTTTCCTAACTATTTAATAAAAAACGGAAAACTGTATAAGTATATGAAAACTATGTGTCCGTTGCGTAGAGAATTTGAATGGAAGGAGGTAGTACCTGCGGAATACCGTAGTACTGCATTGGAAAAGCACCATTCCGAACCTTCTGCAGGGCACTTGGGTGTCTTTAAGACGTATAGACGGCTCGCTTTATGTTATTACTGGCCAGGCATGCACGCGGATGTTCAGAAATTTATTTCAGCTTGCGATGCGTGCATAGCTCATAAGCATCAAAACCATGCCCCTTTAGGCAAAATGGGTGAGCCTAAAGTATGTTCTAGGCCATTCCAAACTATTAGTGTAGATCTAGTCGGACCTTTGCCTCCATCAAGAAAACAAAATTGCTACATATTCGTGATTACGTGCTGTTTTAGTAAATATTGCCTTTTATTTCCAATTAAGCGGGCAACCGCGGAAATTATTACTAGAATCCTTGAGGAGAACGTAATTCTCGTACATGGGATACCCTCTACTATTATACTTGATAACGGAAAACAGTTTGTTAGCGCTACTCTCAAAAGACTGATTACCAAATACAAAATTCCCAATTTACATTTTACTCCAAAATACTCACCTCACATCAACACAGTTGAACGTTATAACAAAACTATTATGACTGCCATTTCTACATTTATTGTAGACGATCAACGTGTCTGGGATCTACTAGTACCAAAGATTCAGTTTGCAGTAAATAGTTCTGTAAACGAAGCAACGGGCTATACTCCGTCATTTCTTGTATACGGACGTGAACTGGTTACTTGTGGTTCACAGCATGTCGACTCGGAAAACGATGAAGACATTGTTTTTGTACCTCGCGATTCGTATGCAGAAAACCTAGGCTATTTATCTTCTATCTTTAACAAGGTGCAAGCAGCGCTTCTCCAGGCACATGCTAGAAACTGCCAGTCTTACAATTTACGTAGGAAAACTGCAGAGTTTAATATAGGTGATGTTGTATGGAAGAGAACTTTCTATCAAAGTGACAAAGATAAATATTTCAATAAGAAGTTGGCTCCTAAATTTATTAAGTGTCAAGTTATTGGAAAAAAATCTCCATTAGTATACGAATTGGCGGATACGTCTGGAAAACCTATCGGGAAATGGCATATTAAAGATATCAAGTTAACTAATTACAAAGACTAAAGCGAAAACTAAATACTTAACTAAACGAGGAAAGTTAATACAAATCGATGATTGCAACTATCTAGCTAACTATGTACATTCATACTGTTGTTAAAACAAATTTAATATATTGTAATCAATTACCAACCCTAACGTACGTATTGCTAAAACCATCTACCAACACATAACCAAATACTAACTGCTATATTATTATTTATTTAAATTCTAGGTATATTCTTACCATATACAAAGACTATTTATAGAATGACGGTCTATCACATCATTAAATTCTGTAGTACTAATTATACTATCGGTCCTACAACCATAGTAAGAAAGCGATCATGGTTCAACCCCATGAATTTCTTTTCCCTATACCAATGGCTCTACACCATAGGTATTCTACAAAGTTTTGTATAGAATATTATCAGTATGGGATTGGTTATGTGTGGACTGCTCTGTACTTACAATGTTACTGCAAAAATTGCATTTGATTCTCGGGAGTGTTTTGTGCAGTATTTAAACCAAGACCCTCTGAATGATAGCATGCGGTAACACATGAGCTAAAGTGTTGCTGCCGATCAAACGATGAAAGAAAAAAAAAGAATGATGAATGTTAGGGATAGGAATGAATGAGTAACGTTAATCAGATGACTTCAGAAGCAGTAGCAGTGGATTTTACTTAGGAAAAATCCTACGCTAAAAAGGGGGATACTGTAACGTTATACGTTGATTATATCTATAATTATTAACTATTTGCAAACCTACTTAATGAATAGTTTACGCTTGCAACTGATATATAAATAACTAAACATTCCAATCAGTTTTATAAAATATTGTGGCGAGCTTCGCGCACGAAACTGGTTTGTTGGTAGGCGTCTCCCCTCTCCATGCGCGTCGTTAAAGTTCGCGCACTTCCAGCGGTCCGTGGAACAATCTCGACCGGCGGCTTGACCTGACACTACGGAGCAGAGTGACCGTGTCTAGCGATCTATTAATTGTACCTGCCACTACCATCTTTACGCAACGAACAACATTTTGAAAAGTTACAAAGTTCAAACGTGTGTGCTACATCTATTAAAATTAAATAATATTTAATTCAGTGTAACCCCAAATCGGGTGAGTGTTGCAAAACTTATAATAACTAGTTTTAAGTATTCGCTGCATGACTTGCTAAAAATATACGCTGTTTGCTATAATCAGCTTCATGTCATTCGAATTGCCGATGTGTTTTTTACGTTAGTGTATTGGTTGTGATCGTCATTTTAAACACTACCTTAACTTTGTGATTTTACCGAGTGACAGTAACATAGGTGTAACGGATCATAACAGTTACTTTTTAAATAATTATCTTCTTCCTTTAAATGTATTCTTTGTTTTGATTAGTAGGAGGTGGTTATGTATCCGTAAATTCTGATATAAAATTTTGTTATATTTTTTCTCACCTACCCTACATCACTAGTTATCATTTTTCTGCTAGTCATTCATCATGCTTTTAAAATTGTACCACGCTGATTAGACTGCTTCATCTGGATAGCTAATTGATGCTAGAACGCCGCTTTCCACCGTAGATTCCACGTTCAACGGTTGTCAGGATGTTGCAGTCAGTAGCATGAATTCGGTCATTTTCTAAAATGTCCAATTCCGGAAATTCCAGGGTTCTTCCGTACCGGAGTTTTTTGGTACCGTCGCTGCGAGGGCTGAGGCTGGTCGACCCTACAAGCTGCCTTAACCGCCGTTGGAAGACCAACCTACCTACTTGGCTGCCACCAGTCACCTACGTTCTGGGAACTACCAGGATAGTGGTTTTTCTTTAGGCGGGCTAGAACTTCACACGCGCTCGATATCGGGAACTCACGTTAACATATTTAAATATTAAATATTTTGTAATCATATTTATATACTTTTAATTAAACAGATGTACCTTGCTTCCAACAATATGTTGTTTTTTTTCTACCTGCAAGGCAACAACGTTACAAACGGTAGAATGTAAAAGGACCTCATTAATATTAAGATCATACCACTTTATATACCTACCTTCTGGCAAATAAATGAAATATTTATTTATTTTAAATACCGATAAAATCAAAATCAAAGCATTTATTTCAAATAGACCATTTACGGGCACTTTTGAATAGTCAAATGTCGGTCAGTCCAAGAAAAGTGAAGCTAAATTGCACGTTCCAAAGAGTAGGTCTCTATGGAGAAGAACGTGCAAGAAACTCCATGGACACTCTTTTAAATCATATTATGTGTTACATATAATGCCTTTTTTACACTTGAACTTTAGAAATCTCATTAAACGTAGCCGAGAGTGAGCTAGAAAGAAGATATTTACTTCGAAACGTGTACGGCTTCTTATTCAAACATTGTGATTCATTGTGTATTACGATCAACAAGTCATTTAAAAAATGTTCTCCAAAAAAAAATTCTGAAAATTTTATGGTTGTAACGACTGTGTATGTTATTTATTATGATATATCTAGTCGCAAACTTTAGGTAAATATAGACGAATTACTTATTCCAAATAACATTTTTTTTAAATGTATTTATGTGTTGTCTCGAAATTTCGGGACAGATGTCTCGGAAAAAAAGTTAGTCCTAAGGAAGTCTCCGTTTCTTGTCTCTGTTCTTCGAAGTTTAGGCAAATAGGCACTACCTATTCCTATCACTGATTATAAGTAACGTAAATAATCTGTGGTAAGAATAATATTAGTTATCTCTGCAATAAAAGTTAGTTGATTCCAAACCACCATTGTGTTAATACATCACACTAAGAATGTTTTTCACCAGTGTGTATACGAATATGAATAGATAAAGAATCCTTTTGCCTGAAACTACGTTGACATACATCACACTTATATGGTTTTTCACCAGTGTGTATACGAATATGTCTTGTTAAATCCCCCTTTTCACTAAAACAACGCTGACATACATCACACTTATATGGTTTTTCACCAGTGTGTATACGAGCATGTGTTGTTAAATGACCTTTTCTATTAAAACTACACTGACATACATCACACTTATATGGTTTTTCACCAGTGTGTATACGAATATGATCAGGTAAAGAACCCTTTTGCCTGAAACTACGTAGACGTACATCACACTTATATGGTTTTTCACGAGTGTGTATACGAACATGTCTTGTTAAATCCCTCTTTTCACTAAAACAACGCTGACATACATCACACTTACATGGTTTTTCACCAGTGTGTATACGAATATGTTGAGATAAAAGACCCCTTTCCCTGAAACTACGTGGACATACATCACACTTATATGGTTTTTCACCAGTGTGTATACGAATGTGTTGTTAAATGACCTTTACCACTAAAACTACGCTGACATACATCACACTTATATGGTTTTTCACCAGTGTGTATTCGGCTATGTGATGTTAAACCAAACTTTTGACTAAAACTGCACTGACATACATCACACTTATATGGTTTTTCACCAGTGTGCATACGAATATGACCAGATAAAGAACCCTTATGCCTGAAACAACGCTGGCATACATCACACTTATATGGTTTTTCACCAGTGTGTATTCGGATATGTGATTTTAAAGCAAACTTTTGACTAAAACTACACTGACATACATCACACTTATATGGTTTTTCACCAGTGTGTATTCGGATATGTGATGTTAAAGCAGACTTTTGACTAAAACTACACTGACATACATCACACTTATATGGTTTTTCACCAGTGTGTATACGAATATGACCAGATAAAGAACCCTTATGCCTGAAACAACGGTGGCATACATCACACTTATATGGTTTTTCACCAGTGTGTATTCGGATATGTGATTTAAAAGCAAACTTTTGACTAAAACTACACTGACATACATCACACTTATATGGTTTTTCACCCGTGTGTATTCGGATATGTGATGTTAAAGCACACTTTTGACTAAAACAACACTGACATACATCACACTTATATGGTTTTTCACCAGTGTGTATACGAATATGGCTTGTTAAATTACTCTTATCACTAAAACAACGCTGACATACATCACACTTGTAAGGTTTTTCACCAATTTGTGAACGAGTATGTTGTGTCATTTGTTTTACTCCATGAAAAGAACTACGCTGATCACATTTGTGAGGTTCTTTGAAATAAGTGCCAGGTTGGGACGTACATTTTTGAGTCTTCCGGATAACTCTCGAGTCTGATTTTTCTTTTTTCGTTTGCTCGCCTGTCATTGCGTCTTCCAGGTTTGTTCTTCGTCTGACTAGTTTTGGTTTCTTCGCAACGGTCGCCACTGTAATTATAAAATCTGGTAAGTACAATGTTAGAAAGAATATTTGGTGGCAAAAGGACGATTTGGTGACATTGAATAATACGTTTTATGACTAGAGACAAGAAGTACAAAATTGTACTAACATCGACATACGGTCTGTTGCAAACTTTGATCAGATTCAAAGTTTAAACAAACCCTGAAGGCTAATTGCGTAACACATTTTCTTTTTGAATGCGAACTTTAAATGTAGTAAATTCCAGTCGCAATCACTGCCATATTTCGAATTGTCTAACCATTTTTTTTCCAGTTTAACTTAATTGGCTAGAGAGGTACCGAAACATTTGTCATTTTTAGGGTTCCGTACCTCAAAGGAAAAAACGGAACCCTTATAGGATGACTTTGTTGTCCGTCTGTCTGTCAAGAACCTTTATATCGGGAACGCGTGGAAGTATCAAGTTGAAATTAAAATTTTTTACCAATATGTTCCTCCTCTCTTTGTGTCCCTGGAGTAACAAGCTGCTAATTTATAGTTAGGTATGTTGAGGAAAACTTCATATCCAGTTTCCATGAAGTGTTCCGTTACACAAATAATGTCTATGTTGTTTTCAAGTTCATGTAGGTGCAATAGTAATTGGTCTGACTTATTAATGAATCCTGCGATATTTTGATGCATTATTGTCAGATAGTTATAGAAAAAAATGGTTTGATGTTTCTTCCGATGTCAGTGTCAGTATTAATCATTTGGATTTCACAAATAGTTCTTTCGTGATTCATAATTATATTTTTCATACCTGCATCGTTCAGGAGTCCTTGACGACCCGAAAACATTAAGTAATCATATTATTTTTTTTTTTTTGGTTGGGTAATATTCAAATAATTTCTCCCGCTCTGGGCGGAACGGGAGGGCGTTTCAGACTCTTACTGACTAAAACCCACCCGTATTCCTTCCGTTGCCTGTGTTGCGGGGGCCTCGGTGACCCATAAGTATCTTCCCGCGACCCCGGCAGGCATCGGCCCTAGTGGGCATACCCTACATTTGTGCTGACGACATCTCTTAGAGGCGCGCGTGGAATACAACGCGCCGTCGACCCGGGCCTGGTCCTTACCGAACGGTGAGCTACCCATTGCTCACCGTCCGCAAGCCCACGCCTACGGTGGCCGAAAATCCGCTGGAATTATTGAACTAGTGAAAATGCAAATTATGGAGAAATATGCCAAAAGCCGGACATGACACCCGATGAATATGAAAGTACCAAGGTTCTTTTCAGCAATATCTTTTGATTTGTCCCTTTAATAATTAAATACTTTTGAATTAACAAAAATTATTTAATTATTTAAATTAAAACTTAATTAATTCCCAGATCGAGTATGTGGATCACCTTAAACATCAATTGGCTGACAACGAAGCAATTGAAAGGGAAACACGACAACAAGCTGAATGTGCACTATGGCACGAGATGAGACGGAGCCTGGTCACTGCATCACATTTTGGCAAGGTGTGCAAAAGGCGAAAAATAAGTTCAGCCGCACTGGTTAAATTAATGTTATATTCGTAGTCCTTAGCTCATGTACCCGCTATATTATACGGAAAAACCAATGAAGCAACTGCACTTTTGCAACTGGCAGAACAGGAAAACATTACTTTTAAAAAGTGCGGTCTGTTCATAGACGAAGAATACTTTTTTTAGGTGCCACCCCCGATAGTATCTATGTAAATGGGATCTTCGAAATAAAATGCCCTATAACAGCAGTTGGCATTAGCGGGGATGAGGCAATTCGTTAAAAAAAAAATTTGGAAGGTTGATAAAGAAGGGAAAATAAAATTGAATACGAACCACAATTGGTATGACCAAGCTCAAGGGCAGTTACATATTACCAAAAAAGACATTTGTTTGTTTGCTCTGTGGACTGGCCCAGACTTTCCATTGAAAACTGCGATCATCACGAGGGACGACCATTTCTGGGTTAAATGCTTAATTTTATACTACCAGACTTTTTATTTCAATTGACAAGAACCACGAGAGTAACACACGTAAACACCACGTAAAAAATATCAAATGATCAAATTCGGTTAATCGCCGTAGTGGCCAGCGACTACACCAGACTCACGCACACACGCGACCGCGCGCTCTCGTGTATGTGCGTGTCGAATACCTAATTTTGCTTATCTCGATTTCGTACACGGGCTCTTAAGAAAGTCAAAAATGGAGGTGTTCTTATTAGTACTGACTGAAAGAGGACATTGGAAAGCTCAGAAGCTTAGAAATACTTGTTTCTTCGGGCCTTAAGGTTGAAGAACCATCCAAACGGCGCCCAAGAATCACTGTTATTGGTGTCCCGGTAACCCTGACTGATAAGGAGGTCTTTGACTGCATTTACGAGCAAAACCTCTCAGATAAGATGACTACTAAAACCAACCTAAAACATTCCCCAAACTCAAATCGTTTGTCTTACTAGATACAGATGTCGATGAAGTATTGGCGCCGATTCCCTTGTTCACAAACTAAACTAAATTTAAGTTCAGTGCCTCTTTTTCTTTCTATTTCATTAAGAAAAGGACAGAAGATAAATATAAGTTTAGTCCTGTCAAATTAATCAGCGCTTGACGTAAATTGACGTAATTTTAGTAGGCAAGTTTTTAATCGCGTCTAAACTTGTATAGAGTAGTGACAGGCGCTGATTAATTTGACAGGACTAAACTAAAATTTATCTTCTGTCCTTTTCTTAATGAAATAGAAAGAAAAAGATGCACTGAACTTAAATTTAGTTTAGTTTGTGAACAAGGGAATCGGCACCACTAACAATTATTTCTGGATTAAACGACGTTTGTGCTGTTGGATGGGACGGTATTTCAAACAACATACTTAAACATTTCAAATACAAATACATACTTGCTCCGCCGCTAACTCATATTTTTCAGTTATGTTTAAGTAATGGTATATTCCCTAAGCCGCTTTAAAAGGCAGTGGTTACTCCTGTTTATAAATCTGGTGACAAAAAAAGTGCTAATAACTACAGACCCATTTCCTTTTTAACAGGGATCTCCAAGATCCTAGAGAAAATCATTAATATTAGATTTAAATACCTAGAAGATAACAATTTACTTTCAGATAGCCAATTTGGCTTTAGGCCCAAAAAATCAACTAACCAAGCAGTACATCAAATGATAGATTATATAACGACTAATTTGGATGCACACCATTGGGATCTTCCTAGACCTCGCCAAGGCCTTTGACACAATTTCTTGTCCTTTACTATTGCACAAGCTTGAAATACTGGGAATAAGAGGAACAACTCTTTCACTACTTTCTGATTATCTGACTGACCGCGAACAATGTGTCAAAATTGATCAGTACGTTAGTTCTGCGCTTCGAAATAGTAATTACGGAATACCACAAGGTAGTATTTTGGGTCCTACTTTATTCCTAGTATATATAAATGACCTGTGCAGCTTGTCACTCCAAAATGGTGTCATAATGTCATATGCAGATGACACAGCTCTATTGTTTTCAGACAATTCTCAAGATGAGGTGTATAAACAAGCCCAGAACGGTTTTAATATAGTGACTTATTGGCTACATGTAAATCTTTTAACACTAAATGCAGATAAAACCAAACACATTTTATTTACTATTAAAAATACCAACCTGTCAACTACTAACATAAACATTTATGCCCATACATGCAATATTTATGCCCATACGTGCAACACGTATGCTGACAATGCATGTAGTTGTCCTACCTTAGCAAAAACCAATCATATGAAATATCTAGGTGTAACGGTTGACACAAATCTGAATTTCCGTAAACACATAGATTCATTATGCACACGAATGCGTAAATGGATGTACATTTTTAAAAATTTACGATACATATGAAAATGAAAATGAAAAAATGAAAAATGTTTTATTAATTATACAAGTAAAATTTAACAACTAGTGATTGGAGTCTCCTTTTAAGCAAAAAAGCCTGTGTTAGGAGACTCCGCTCTTCCAAAACTTAAAATATTAACATAAAATTACTTGTTTTAAGTGTTATAAGAACAGGCGATTTAAAATAAAAAGAGAAAATTAAAACTAGACAAGAAGCATGCAAATGTGTGAGTGAGAGTAGGGGTGTGTGAATGTGACTATGACTATGAAGGTGTGTAAATGTGAAAATGGGGGTGTGTGAGTGTGAATACTAAGGAGTGTTACTGTGAGTATAAAGGTATGTAAATGTGAATTTGAATGTGAGCATCTGTGTGTTTGAAAGTTAAGTGATAGTGTGAGGGTTTGTTAAATTTAATGTAAAATAAAGAGTGAGTGTAAGTGGCAATGAATGAATCAGACTGTATACGACAAGTACGAAAGATGAGGGCAAGTGTAAGGTTTTATTTTATTCCAGTAGCTTCTCCGTGTCATCATAAGTAAGTGGTTCATATCAGAGTACAAACTAATTAAACAGGTATATTTAGCTTTGTGCCAATCCATTCTCACTTATTGTATAACTTCATGGGGTGGGGCTGCTAAATCAATCCTACAGCCATTAGAACGTGCGCAGAGAGCTATCCTTGAGGTAGCTACCTTTCGCCTATTTATAGTGTATTCACGGAGACGAGTTAGTAGAGCGCTATCTCACTCACACAATTTTTTAACTGCGATTGGTCAGTGATAAACGCTAAGGCGGTGTACACAGTACGAGTACTTTTTAGTCTACTCATACTTCCCGTACTGTGCAGACGTGCTCTTACTTGTGACTATATGCTCAACTTGTGAACCGGCTGGTGTATTGGATTTTGAAATGTAAAAAACAGGATATATTTAATTGGTTACGCGAAAAAATATTAGCTGTAACGCTGAAATGTTGAAACGTGAATTATTAAACATCGTTAAAAATCATAGACAGCGATACGACGCTTGCATTATAGACGAAATGGCAAAATCACAAAACAAAACTGTATTGAGACTGCCGCCGTATCATTGCGAATTAAATTCAATTGAGCTAGTGTGGGCTCAAGTTAAAGGAAATGTAGCTTCACACATGAAAACACACAAAATGGCAGAATTAAAAATTGTATTAAACGAATCTATTCAAAATATTGACGCAGAGAAATGGAAAAAATGTATAAAGCATGTCATAGAAACAGTTGCGCCCAAAATTGATGCCATGGACAGAAATGTGGAAGCAATGACTGAAAGATTCATAATAAATGTAGGAAACGACGACAGTAGTGATAGTACGGAGAGTGATGATGATGATGATGATATGTTATTAACTAGTATAGGTAGATATTATAATATAATAAAGAAAATTTAATCATTAACTCTCGATTTTATTTCTTTCCTTCATATCCATCAGATATATAAAAAAGTAGGTACCATAAAAAAATTCTATCAAATATATGTCTCTCAATTTATACGACAGACGAAGCCGCAGGAATAAACTAAGCGAACGTTTAAGAAGCGCAGTGTGAACGCACATTTACATTTCTAAGGTATTGTTAACGCCCACTGACCCTAAAACAGTTTTTATTTGTCTTTGTCATTTGTATGATTATGTGCGATAGAGAAGGCGCTATACTAACTCGTCTCCATGAATACACTATAGATTTCCCACACACGAGCTTTACACGGCATGTAAGGTGTTAACCGTGCGTCAACTATTTATATTGAATATAGTACTACTCCAGCATAGAAAACTTCCTTATATCCCAATATCTATAGATAAGAGAAGAAAAGACTTGGTTTGCATAAAGCCTCAAACTAAACATACTTTTATAAATAAATTGTATTTATTTTTAGGTCCGTTCTTATATAATAAAATCAATAAGTTTCTAAGTATCTATAGTGTAAGTCGTAAAAAATGTAGTGAAATGTTGTGTGAATATTTAGCGACATTTAATTACTCAGACACTGAAAAATTGCTAGATGTAATGCAATAAGCTTATTAATGTTAAATCAATATTTATTTACAAATATAATTAATATGTGCTAGCTATAGAGCGACATAGGTACAGTGTACATAGGTACAGTAACATTTTGTCCACTAAAGCACTCAGCGTTGTTAAGTGATGGCCTGAAACACAGGTTTGAATAAACCTACATCCAGCAGATCGCTATTGTATTTAGACCCTTAAACAATCTATATAAGTTATACACTAGATTTATTTTAGACATAGTTTAACATTTTCTTACTAATATTAATATGTAACTTTGTCACTTCTAGTAATTTCTATGTGAACTTATGAATAATATTATTATTATTATTTTCTTTTATTTCATTATTTACACAATATAATTATATTTTTAAATATTAGAATATACAAAAATATATAAAAACATTTAAAAAAATGGTGGCCCACCGGTATCGGGAACAGGGTCCAAGCTACCGGCGGTCAGGGCTCCAGAGAGAGGAACCTCCTAACAATGCGGGCCGTGTCCAGAAGTACCGCTTTCTGAATCAAGCCCTTAATCCAGCCGTCCAACGTGAGTCTCCTTAGGTGTTGGTCGAGGCTCTTGGCAATTAAGCCATCGGCTGATACGACTATCGGCACAATGATTGCTGAATCTACATCCCACATGTCGACAACCTCGCGAGCCAAGTCAAGATACTTGATCTGTTTATCTTTCTCGGCTTTCACGAGATTCCCGTCATGAGGGACTGTTATGTCAACAATCATTGCGCGCCGCTCTGTTCGATCCACCACCACTATGTCAGGCTTATTGGCAACAATAGTCCTGTCAGTGATGATGGATCGATCCCAGTACAAGGTGATATTTCCATTGTTGAGAACTGGGTCGGGCACATACCTGTAGTACGGCACTTTAGATTCTACAAGGCTGTATTTAAGAGCAAGTTGCTGATGGATAATCCTGGCTACAAGATTGTGTCTATGCAAATACTCTTCGTTAGCTAGACGAGAACACCCGGAGATAATGTGTCGGATTGATTCTCCCGGACGGTGGCATGCCCGACACATGTCAACCGTGCCGTCCTTCACAATGAATCTCCGGTAATTCTTCGTCATGATAACTTCGTCCATAATTGCACAGACAAAACCTTCGGTTTCCCCAAAGAGGTCACCGAAACGACGCCAGGCTACGGACGCTTGGAAATCTACATCGGGTTCATGTAGGGCCCGGAAAAAGCGTCCGTGAAGCTCCTTACTCTGCCATACCTCCCTGCGATCGTTAGTGTCAAGCACTACAAGCTTGCGCCAGTTCTCTTTAGCCAAGGAGAGTGGGGTGAGGCCCTTGTCCACCGCGACCACATCTCGATGCATCCCCACGTCGGCTTCTAGGAAATATTCCCCGAGACTGCATACCTCGCGATTGTGGAGGGTCTTAGCGTTTAAAAAGCCTAGACCTCCACACTTTCGCGGGATATACAGTCTCATTACCGTGGGTGATGCATTCGATATGCAGTCAACAGCGTACGGACCCTCCTATCCAAGGCGTCGAGTTCGGTTTGAGTCCATTTGAGTATGCCAAAAGAGTACATCAAAACGGTCATGACCCAACCGTTGAAGGCGCGCACCTTGTTTCCGCCTGATAGAAGACTATTCAATACTTTCTTCAGGCGGTCAAAAAAGCGCTGCTTCAACGATTGCTTCATGTCAGTAACATTGATGCCCAACGCTTCCGACATACCCAAATACTTGTAGGTTTCGGATGCGGAAAGGGCTCTAAGGTTTATGGAATCCGAGAGTTGGGTTCCCACGGATTCCACAATCTCCCCTCGCTTTACATGCATGACCGCACATTTATCCACTCCAAATTCCATCCTGATGGCGCTACTGAAAGTTTCAGTTATTTTCAGTAGCTCCATCAGTTGCAAATTATTGGAGGCAAAGAGTTTTAGGTCATCCATGTAGAGGAGGTGAGATATCTCCATTGCCCCATACACGACATCAGGAAGGTGCGCAGAGTTGCATCTACTTTATACAACTCCAGCACCCTCATGAGCCCTGTATGTGGCACCGAGTCATAGGCCTTCTTATAATCTATCCAACATGTCGACAGATCCTTTCGGAAACGACGAACCTGTTGGCTAATGGTCATATCAATGAGGAGTAACTCCTTAGTACCGCGGGACCCGTTCCTACATCCATTTTGAGAGGCAGACATGATGGAATTGGTGTCTATATGTTTGTTAATTTTAGCTCTCAAAATGGATGTAAGAACTTTATATACCGTCGGTAAACACGTGATCGGTCTATAATTTTTGGGTTCCGCGGTGCTACCTGATTTATGGAGCAGGTGGGTAACGCCTATCGTTAGGAATTGGGGCAGCGAACCAGATTCCAAAGCAGTCTGGTACTGAGCCGCCAAGCGAGCGTGCGACCCTAAAAACCATTTGAGCCAGAAATTGTGCAGCCCGTCCGGCCCTGGAGACTTCCAGTTAGGTAACGGACGGACTGCACGAGCTACATCTTGGGGGCAGATGGTAATAGCCCCCATTTCTGGTAATGGATCGCAGGCTCGCTCGACCTTTCGAGCCCAATCACCTTCGGTGTGACTGACAGGCACCGACCAGATACTGCGCCAAAACGAACACATGACATCGTCATCTGGCAGGCGCGTGACAGTCACACCTTGGTCTCGCTGCTCCCAAACCCTATAAACCCACCTTTCATCGCTCTGGAAGGTGCGATTCTGAGTGTATCGGTCAACTCGCCGCTTATACCTACGAATACGGTTCGCCCATGCATACACTTTCTGCTTCAGGAAGTCGATGCGCTCTGTGACACGGGACATATAGTCCTGAGGGCTGATATCAGTCCCTGAGAACGCCCGCCTCACAAAGCGCATCACTCTAGGGCGAGTATTGCCCTCCCTGAAGCAGATTAGTTTGCCGATGAGCGCTCTGGCCCCACCAATACGGCGTTCAATTCTGCACTGCCAAATTGGTACGGTTGGTTTCGGTCGTGTAGCTCTAGAATCATTAGGAAATATTACGTGAGCTACACGACATACCGCTACAGCCGCGCAGTACAGAATCGAATGAGTATCAGTGAGGTCTTCGCAGTCATCAAAATAGTTTGACAACTGCGAATCCAGAACTGCCACTAGCGCCCTATTTTTCTTATGCATGGGCAAACGAGGTAAGCGTGGCCTTACTTCGGGCGACATGAACCGATATTCTCGAATCGCATCCTCCAAAGCACTCCTCAATTCCACATTGCACTGGGTACTTACGTTTGTAGCCCTGTCATCACTCCCCTCGTCAGCTTGATGTGTGTCTAACTGAGGTAAAACTACAACAGTCTGCGACGGGGGGGCGATGACATGGCTACTCTGTATTTCACTTCGCAGGCGCTCAAGTACAATGTCATCCAACATATGATTACGCTGGATAACCCGCACCTGATCCGACAGTCGTTGTGCCGAAACGTTGACAGCTGGCTCAAGCACCTGAAAAAGAGAGAGCATCCGAACACGGTACGCGGTCAGATTGTTTCCCCCCTCTGTAGCCCCATAGTATGAGCGCATGACGTTCTCATTGATAGATCGTGTCCATCTCATGCGCTGCACACTTCCGCCGGGAGCTGGGACCCTATCAGAGGCCGGTGGGCCTCGAGGTCCTAAACCGTCCGGCGGCCGGCGTCCTCCCCGTCGACGAACAGGTGGTGGCGTTGTGGGCGGAGAGAAATACTCGTCGCTCGAGCTCGACGCAACTACCGCGGCCGGTGTCGTCACAGCACTCACAGTGGGGCTGGGTACCGGCGGCGGCGAGGCGGAGCTGAGCGGAGAGTCCGGAGGTGGTAGGCGTGCTCTACGTGCAGCAGCAGCTCTTGTCAACATTCTTTATTATTCCAATTTTCCATATTTTCTGTATTGTTGTTTTATCGGAGGTGACATCTGTCATGTCACCTCCGATTCGGCGGTTTTTAATTACATTTTTATTATTATTATTATTACTCACTGAAGGTTGCGGAACCGGCGGCGCGGTGCGAGTACGGGGTCGTACTCGCACCGCGCCGCCGTTTATCATAATTATTTAATTACCCGTAATTGTTAATCTGTGATATCTTTTAAAATATTCATTTAAATGTTATTTTGTCAAGGCTAGGGCATGTAATATCGGAAGGTTCTCAATTCCGATACTGATTTCCGATATTAGATCTCAATATCGGAATTTCGCTATTTCGTTAGAAATTGCACATTTTATTATCTAATAAATTGCACAAATTCGGTATGAGGTTGGATTGAGTACAATAAAAAACATTTCACTTGTTCAAAAACCATTTTCACAATAGTATTTGGCGTTTTCGGTAAGTCGTAATCAATTTTTTTGAAGTGTTGGCGAAGATCTTGACTTTCAGCAAAGAATCTGAAACTTGCACTATTTAAAGCGGTCGTTCGAAAAACAATAGCTTCCATTGATTCTGAAGACCTATCTGTTTCCGTTTCCTGAACTTTGTCATCTGCTCTTGTGATGTGGATTTGCTTGGAGTACTCTCCGATGAAGTGGGTCCAACTGCAGTGATGTTTGAGTGCACAGTTCGTAAATGTGTGTGCAAGCCCGTAGTAGACCTACCAGTAGTTTTTAGTTTTTTTTTTAACATATCTCGCACTTAGCGGTTTGGCCGTCATCCAATCGATGAAAATGGTCCCATACATTTGATGAGCGTTTCTTGAGAAATTCTGAGTGTGTGCATTCTTTTTGATAAAGCCCTGCAAAAAAAAATGTTTATGTAATACAGCTAAATAATTGTACAAACTTTTTTTTTTAGTTTTCTGCTTTATTTATTAAATTATTAATTTCTGTTTACAATTTTAGTTTACGAAATGAAAATGGAGAAACCATCTTTTTACGATCCGAACGAAAGAATAATTTTCGGTGTTTTTTGTTTTATTTAGAGCTAGCACAATTATAAAACCATTTAAAAACTTGAATTGGAAAACAACAATTATATAATAATTTATACTTACACCTTTTATAGCGACGTTGCATGTAGCCACATAAAACACAAACACATAGCGCGATATCACGGGCGCGACAGGCAGCAATATGCCTGCCGCGCCCGCGATATCGCCCCAGTCTTCACGAGCCTTTAACTTACACAGTTCACGAGCGCAACTGATTGACAGGATATTTTGTTCGTTTGTGCAAATCAACAAGACATACACGCGTAGGTAAAGAGTGAGCGAGACAGACAACCAACACTATTATACTCGTAGCTCTTAGAATAGAATAGAATAGAATAGAATAGAATAATTATTTATTTGCATAGAAAGTAGGTACAACAAAATGCAGATGTTATATAAATTAGAGATCCTTATATAATCTACCTTAAATTAGGCATGCAAACATTTCGTAAAAGTGCTTAAGTCTAAAATACTGTCAATATGAAAATTATTAAATATGGTCAATTAAATATAAATAATTAAAGATGTCATTAAGGTTACTATACATTTTCATCATTTAGAAATTCACAAACGGAGTAATATCATTTATCAATTAATAAGGCTGACAATTTCTTTTTAAACAGTGGAATGGACTCGTTTTTTATTCCATCAGGTATTTTGTTAAAGACAATCGGGCACATACATATAACACTTTTCTTTAATAATGCAGTGTTATGACCACTAACACGTAGCATATTTGTATACTGCTTTCTAACTGGTCGTGTTCTATTGTCAGATGATTTAATAAAAAGATGCATATTTGATTTTACAAAAACAGCTATTTCGAAAATGTAAAGTGATGGGAATGTTAGCAAATTTAGGGACTTGAATACAGGTACGCAACTATCTGTTATTTTCATGTTACACATTGCCCTTATGCATCGTTTTTGAGCCTTGAATACCTGTTCTCTCAGACTACAATTTCCCCAAAATATTATCCCAAATCTTAGAATTGACGCCACCAAACCATGGTAAGCAACTAATCTGGTAGGCATATTCACTTTCCTGGATAGATTAAAAAGCACGTACGATGCTGTACTTAATTTTTTGCATACTTCTTCTGCGTGTGGCTTCCAGGTTAGTTGGCTATCTATCATTATACCTAAAAATTTTGCCAAGTTGCAAAATTTTTAGGGTCTATTTTTTGTCCATTGTAATTTAAATTTAAAGTTTGCGGTGGTATCCGTTGATAAAAAATCATAACATTAGTCTTAGGTATATTAATCATTAAATTATTTTGATCAAGCCAGTGTATAATGTCCGCTAATGTATTATTTATGTCATGTTCATACGTTTTTAGGTCTGTACATTTAATCAAGGCAGTACTATCGTCAGCGAATAAGACCATAGGATGTTTTATGCGTTGTGGCAAGTCGTTAATATAAATTAAAAATAATAAAGGGCCCAACACAGTGCCCTGTGGTACGCCATACCTAATAAGTCTACGTTCCGATAAGTATTTTTCCTCACGCTTAGATTTTAAACATATTTTTGAAATTTCTGTGTGTTGGTTTCGGTTGCTGAGATATGATCTTAAGAGATTATGCATATTTCCTCTGATACCTATGATGTTTAGCTTGTATAACAGAGTTTCATGGTCAACACAGTCGAATGCCCTCGTCATATCAGTTAAAATTGCGCAAACTGGTACTTTTCCATCGACGTTTCCCCATTATCATATTCAATAAATCGTAAATCGCCGTATTTATACCTTTATTTTTTCTAAATCCCTTTTGTTCTATACTCAAAATATTATATTTAGATAAGAATGTATTCTCTTGTCTTATCTTGTACGAGGGCTGCACTAAAAGTATCGGGAATGGAATATTTCCACTGTTCCTGTCATATTAAAATCTTTTTAATTGAAAACTCCTTGGTTTTAAAAATCGAATACCATTTATTTATCTAAAAAAAGATTCTCGGTGTTGTCACAAGGTTTTGTCAAACTTGTTTAGTCGTTGAGAAAATGGAATTGACTCGAGAAAATTCAAGAGCGATGATTTATTATGACTTTCAAAGTGGTTTAACACAAAAACAATGTGTTGACCGGATGATTTCTGCATTTGGTGATGAAGCCCCATCCAAAACCACAATTTATCGCTGGTTTGCTGAATTTCAACGTGGACGTGTCAAGCTCAGTAATAATCCCCGTCAAGGTCGTCCAAAAACTGCAGTCACCCAAGAAAACGTTGATGCTGTGCGTAAGCTGATTGAGGAAGATCGACATGTGACATACCGCGAAATTCAGGCAACTTTAGACATTGGCATGAGTCAAATACAAATAATCATGCATGAACAATTAGGTGTAAAAAAGTTGTTTTCCCGATGGATACCGCATTCGCTCTGTGAAGAGCAAAAAGCGGCTCGCGTTACTTGGTGCGTCAGAACTCTCGAAAGATTCCACGCAGGATCCTCAAATGCTGTATACAACATCGTATCATGTGACGAATCCTGGATATACGCGTACGAACCCGAAACAAAAAACCAGTCACGAGTTTGGGTGTTCGAAAATGAGTTAAAGCCAACAAAAATTGTTCGTTCACGGAGTGTTGCAAAAAAAATGGTGGCCACGTTTGTCTCCAAAACCGGCCATGTTACGACTATTCCTGTTGAGGGACAAAGAACGGTTAATGCAGAATGGTATGCTAGCATTTGTTTGCCACAGGTCGTTTCTGACCTCCGTAAAGAGAACTGTAACCGCCGCATCATCCTCCATCACGACAATGCGAGTTCTCACACCGCGCACAGAACAAAAGAGTTTTTAGAGCAAGAAAACATAGAATTATTAGACCATCCGCCCTACAGCCCCGACCTAAGCCTTAATGATTTCTATACTTTCCCTAAAATAAAGACTAAATTGCGTGGACAGAGATTTTCATCACCTGAAGAAGCTGTGGACGCCTACAAAACGGCCATTTTGGAGACCCCAACTTCCGAATGGAATGGTTGCTTCAATGATTGGTTCCATCGTATGGAAAAATGTGTCAAATTTCGCAGAGAATACTTCGAAAAGCAATAAATACATTTTTAAATAGTAATGTTGTGTCACTTCCTTGATTCCCGAAATTTTCAGTGCCGCCCTCGTATAGCATGATTAGCGAGCTGGCACAGGAAGGCACAAGGAGTTAAAATATAGGTTTAGTTTAAAACTGAAATGAAAAAAAATGTCTGATTCCGATATTGGATCACTCAGTATCGGAATTGTAATATCGAAACTTCCGTTCCGAGATTCCGATATTACGATATTCCGAGATTCCGAGATTCATACCCTAGTCAAGGCACATTTTAATCAAAATTAAATGGGAACCGAGCGCTCACCACGTCCTCCACAAGCTGGGGCCGGAGATTCTGCGTCAGCGGTGGAGCCCATGGGTGGCGTTTATCCCGCAATTTATATCGAGCTGAGTTAGTCGACTACTAAATGAATGATACTTTTTTTGTAAGATGGCAATAATAGTTTTGCCAACACTAGTATAGTTGATGCTAAGTTTTTAGATCATTAATTTTGTAGTTTTGTTATTAATTTTGTTTGCTTATTGATTTTTGGAGATTATTAAAATATATTTTTTTGCGGGAACAACGCTCAATTTAATAAAAACGAGTTTAATTTTGAAACTATTCCGGAGTATTTTCCAAAAAAAAATTGGTTGTCTGTAAAGTCGGTTTACGGACGATAATTTTACGTGATAACGAGAGAGAGTTGCGTCACAAGCCGAACGCTTATGCCGGTCGTGCCTCTCTATCGCTAGTCCCGCGCTCTCGCTTGCATGCTCGGCTCAGGCGGAACGTGACAATGAGTCATGCTTTTTCGTGAGTGCAGCCGGCGTACATCGAATTATAAGACGTTATCGAGTCGAACGAACGAGTCGGACTCGCCCACCGAGGGTTCCGTACAAATTTGTAGGTACATATTATAAATAGTTCAGGAATCGAGTCCCGCAGTTTTTACTACTTTTTTAAACTTACTTTCGCATTTATAATATTAGCTGCGCCCCGCGGTTACACCCGCGGGGGTCCCGTGGGAATATCGGGTTAAAAAGTATCCTATTATGTCATACCATGAGTCACCATGACCTGGGTGTCATGGTGACTCATGGTCTAACCATCTGCCAAAGTTTCATCCAAATCCGTTTAACCGATTTAGCGTGACATTGTAACAAACAAACGAACAAACTCACTTTCGCATTTATAATATTAGTAAGGATTAGTTAGGATTCTTGTCTGAGCAACTGGCAGCAAGCTCGTCATGGCCCTAGTCGTCACTGCTTGCGGTAGCGTCGGGGCACACAAACAGCGAGGGGTAATGGCTGATCTTAGCATTATGCTCGTGGATGAGTGCTGCTTGTGGTGACTGGTCGTCTTGCTGGCCATGGTTTTGTTATTGTTATCAGAAATTAACAGTTTGTATATTTAACTACGATGGTCCTAGTTTGTCATTTGTGACTTGTTACAGTCTTATACATAGAATTCAACATCGCACATGTAAGCGGGTACGCCCTGTAGGTAACCCCCGCCATTTCCTTTCAAGTGAACCACTGGCCTGTTTGCTCACCCATATATTAACTAACTTATACTTACTTTTCGTCTCCTTGGCTCTTCGTTTCTTCTTAGATACTTCTTGTTCTTCCACTTCAGTTTTAAACTCCATTAGACGCACATCATGTTCTAGATCAGAGTTGTGTGGTGGTATATCTGCTACATCTAGACAGCTATTGTCTAAATTGTCCGGTTCTAGCTCTGTAAGTAAACAAAAACAGTCAGCTCGTTTATTATGAACTAGCTTTTGCCCGTGGCTTCGCCCGCGTGGATGTCGGGAAATATCCCACGGGAACGTACTACCGGGATTAAAAGGAAACGAAAGCGATCGCATACGTCATGGCCGAGCGCTGCGCCCGCCGCGTCAACCGTAATAAATTTTTAATCTGTGATATCTTTTACAGCATTCATATAAATGATATGATGTACAGGCATATTTTAATCTAAATTAAATTACCAATTTGAATAACAAATTTTATTGGATAAGGATTCATATAATAACGGCTAAAATAGCTTCAAAAATATTTTTTTTAAATAATTTGATAAAAACAAATTTTTATCAAATTCTAAACGATAAAAATGGTTTCTGTGGATGACCCACAGATGGATGACACACTTAAGCCATCGCGAACTTTTTGTTGAAACAAAATATCATTACATCCAACATGTAAACACGGAAATTGAGAACTTAAAAATCGAAAACGAAAAGTTAAAAACTTAAATAGAGAGTTTGAAGGCGAGAAGTAACACTTGCCAAACTAATTGCACTGAAAGCTTTTCAAAGAAAATAGTATTATACGGATTTGATGAATATTATAAGGAGCCTGTAAATAACTTACACATCACATTGATCAACTTATTTCGCGAATTTATGAACGTTGACCTGATGGGTAGGGTTGCCAACTATACTGTTTAAAACAGTATTATACTGTTTTTCACTACATTATACTTTTTACTGTTAAACAAAAATAAAGTATACAAAATACTGTTTTCAGCACCAAAATGCTGTCTAACACTACAAGTGTTAGATACTTGATTTCTATGAAAATGCGAATGAATCAGCCAATGGGATGTTTTCAGCCATCAAAAACTCCTTAGACTCCTATAAACTTTCTTTCAGCCAATTATCAGGTCTCAGCGCTGACAATACAAATTCAAATTTTGGCCATAATCATTCATTATACACATAGTCTGTCTGTCAAGTCTGGCACAACTTCTAGTTGTGCCAGACTTAATAAAAGGAAATTGTCATGCCCATATTGTGCACAATTCAGTAAAACATGCCATGAATTGTTTAAATTATGAGATTGAGAACATTATATTAAAACTATAATGTTCTCAATGTCTATAGCCATTTTTCTGTTTCTGCATGCAGAATAGAATAATCAAAAACATTTGTAGCGCTTGCTGAAGGAGAGTTTCATGAAATAAAACTACACATAGGAACTCGTTGGCTATCTCTTCTACCAGCAATAGATACAATTTTACTTAATTGGAGACCAATTTAACAAGCACAACATCCAAACTAACAAAGTAGTGTTAGTTTGGATGTTGACTGTCCAATGGTTATACAAAATTTATCAACGTTGGATAGAGAAATGGAAAATAATGTAGTCCATTGTTACCTTCTTTATGCTAGTCATATATTAAATATTTTCAATAAAACAATAAAAAAATTAGAAGGAAATAATGTAACTATTTTAGATGTTTATAACATTATGACTGGTTTAGAGACTCAGCGAATTCAAAGAAAAAATGGTAAGTATTTTGAACATGAAACAAAAAACTATTAAAAACTATTACAGTCTTCCCAAGAAGTTTTAATAGAACGATTAATAACTTTCTACTTTTTATTGATAAGGCTAATTTATATTTAGAGAAATGGTTCGATTTCAATCAGATTAACTGGCTTTCTTTAATTAGCTGTTAGTCATTAAAGTCTTTGGTCACATTTGATCATTTTGAGAAAATTATAGATACTTTAAATTTGTATAGACTCAATATTGGTATGGATGATATATATTCAGAATTTATACATTTCAAAGTAATTTATGAAAAAGTATCAGAAGACAAAGATTTTCTTGAAATGAGTACTGGCCAAAAGTGGAGCCATTTATTAGTACACAAAACACCTCAGAAGAATTTAAAAATATTACTATAATCGTCTCATATCTACTTTTCCCGCCACCTTGGCATTTACTGAAAGAGTTTTTTCAGTAATGAATGTAAAGTGGCGGGATGATGGAAATAGAGCAAATCATAATTTAATTAAAAATGAGCTCCTCATTTATTTTAATTTTAGTTATAATTGTGGTGAGGCGTATGAAGTTTTTAAAAAAGACTGTAAATTAATAAGTTTTGCGAGAAGCTCTAAAAAATATGTAAGTATTTAAAACATTAAATAAATAAAATACTGTTCATTTTTCTAAAATACTGTTTAATATTCTTCTCAGACCTAAATATACTTTAATTCTTGAAAAAAAAAGTTGGCAACCCTACTGATGGGCTACATTGAGGAAACCTATAGGATTGGCAAACGAAGCTCGAAGAACCGCCCATTAGTAATAGAAATATTAAGCAAAAGGATGGTATCGTATCTCAAGGAAAATAGCAACGTATTTCGAGGAACTAGACTATTTTTATCGGAATTCTTAGATGATGAAGCACGAAGTGAAAGGAAATTGCTGCGCGAAGAAATGTTGAAAGCAAGAAGGCAAGGACTTCACGCAGTATTCCGCGATAATCAACTAATCATTGATGGAAAAATAACTAATAAAATAGGTAATACACCCGACAACCAAATGAACACAAATAAATGGAAAATACAAGCAGACCTATCATCTTCTCAAAACAATAACAATTTTTTTGGCCGCTACATTGACACAGGAGACAGAAACAGAACACCTCGAAAACAAAGACCTACAATTTAGAATTTTATTTCAAAATATCCAAAGCTTCTACAATAAACAACACTTACTGCAAGCCTTCATTCAACAAACACCAAAATATCATGCTATATGTGTATCGGAAACCTGGCTATCAAAGGAAAGACTGGATTTAATAAATTTTAGTGGCTACAAGGTTGCGGCTTCATTCTGCCGGAAAACTCGCGCTGGTGGCGGCGTCTGTATTCTTCTACAAGAACACATAGAATGCTTAGACAGAAGTGATATAACAGACATGTCAGTTGAATATGTGATAGAAGTGTGTGCAATAGAGTTACAAATAGAGAATTTACTATTAATAATTATTTACTGGAATAGGAGAGGAAGCTATATTTTATAAACAATTCAAACAAATATTAGATTATTTAAATAAGAAAGACTCCAGACTTAATATTGTTATAGGAGATTTTAATATAAATTTATTGGATAATGGCGCCGATTCCCTTGTTCACAAACTAAACTAAATTTAGGTTCAGTGCATCTTTTTTTTCTATTTCATTTAGAAAAGGACAGAAGATACATTTTAGTTTAGTCCTGTCAAATTAATCAGCTCCTGTCACTACTCTATACAAGTTTAGACGTGATTAAAAACTTGCCTACTAAAATTACGTCAATTTACGTCAAGCGCTGATTAATTTGACAGGACTAAACTAAAATGTATCTTCTGTCCTTTTCTTAATGAAATAGAAAGAAAAAGATGCACTGAACTTAAATTTACTTTAGTTTGTGAACAAGGGAATCGGCGCCAGTAGCTTAAAAACAAACCAATTCTTAGATCTCATGTTAGAATTTAATTTTGTACAGCATATAAAAGAGCCAACGCGAGTGACCCAAACCACCTCAACGTGTCTAGATCTAATTTTTACAAATTGCAATATAAAATCACACACCACAGTGGATGAGTTGGTGTTTTCTGACCATAGTAGTACAATAATAAAATTGGCTGTACCCCGGCAAACTAGACAGATAGTCTGGTGTGTTGAAAAGAGGCTGTTCAATGGCAAAAACACACAATGTTTCTAAACTAAAAGATATAAAATGGAACGATATATCAGGCCCGGTAGGGATATTGATGAAAACTATGAATAATTTAACAATACACTTACTGATATACTTAATCAATCCATACCAAAAACAAAATTAAAGCTAAAAACAAACTATAAAAAACATTGGCTAACTACAGGCATCAAAATTTCTTGTAAAAATAAAAGGCTTGAAAAAATACTCTCCATTAAAACAAATAACCTTTTAATTAAACAACATTACAAAATATATGAAAAAAACTTTAAAACAAATTGTAAAAAAAGCTAAAAAAACTACAGTATATAAATAAATTAATGAAATCTAATAAAAAACTACTAATAACTAATCTAAAGACTATGAGGAAAATTATAAACGAACGAACGAATAAAACGTAAAAAAGGTAAAAAAAAAAAACATAACGCTACATGTAAATGACAATGCTATCTCGGACCAGAAGCAAAGAAGCAAACAACAAATATATTTAATAACTTCTTTGCGTCTATCGGAGAAGGATATGCGCAAACCCCCGGCAAAGAACCGCGAAACATCTCTGTGGTCCACCGCACAGAAAATACCATGTTCCTAAGTACAGTAGGTCCCAGTGAAATAAATGTAATATTGAAAAGCCTTAAAAACAAAACCAGCTATGGAATAGACGAAATACCACCGACCCTAGTCAAACAGTGTGCAGATGAGCTGACCCTTCCATTCTACTTGCTAGTCAATCAGTCTTTTGAGGAAGGAAGATTTCCGAACTACCTAAAAAAAGCCATTATAAAGCCAATTCACAAAAAAGACTCAAAAACCGACCCCTCTAATTACCGCCCTATTGCTCTTTTACCCACAGCCTCGAAAGTATTCGAGAAAGCGATGTGTAATCGCGTCTATTCGTTTTGCGAAAAATATAAATTTTTTAATGAATGGTTTCCGAAAAACCACTCTACAGTTCTAGCAGTATATAATTTTATCCAGGAAGCCATTAATATAATTGATAACAAAAAATATGCCGTATGTATACTGTTAGACATGACAAAAGCTTACAACAAAGTGCAATTCGACATTCTACTTAACAAGCTACAAGGAATAGGGATCCGCGGAAAATCTTACGAATGGTTCAAATCATATTTGGAAAATAGAGAACACGAAGTAGAATACTACAACGAACATGAAAAACGAATCCAATACATTCGGTCGGATAGCAAGCAAATTAACGCCTCAATCCCCCAAGGGAGTGTTATTGGATGCCTCCGATTTATCATCTATATAAATGACCTCCCTACAATAATAAATGAATCATGTGTTCTGTTTGCGGACGATATCTCAGTGCTAACTTCTTGCCACGAAAATACCAACTTAACCGAAATACTTACAAGCATACTTAACAAAATAATAACTTGGATGACAGAACACAACCTTGAATTAAATTACAATAAAACTAAAATCATGTCCTTCCATCCACTTCAGAAAACCCCTTTAGACTTAACATTTATTTACAGCGACGCAATAAATTTAAACAGTAAAATAATTCAACCTACTCGGCTTATCCTTTTTATTTTATTAAATTGGAAATCACATGTTAACAAAATCAGGTCAAAGCTATCAAAATTTGCCTATGCCCTCCGTGAAATAAAAAAATCCACAAACCTCTCCACTGCTCTGGTTACGTATATGCCTATGCATACGCATGGTTGAACTACGGCGTAATATTATGGGGAAATAGTACAGACGCATCAACACTATTCATACCACAAAAACGACTGATTAAAATACTAGTTAACATAGATAACACAGACAGCTGCAAACCCCATTTCCAAGAACATAAACTTCTAACCCTACCTTGCATATATATCTTGGAAATGTGCAAATTTGTTAGAAATAATCAAAAACTCTTCACTACACGCGAAAACATACAGACTCACTACACACTATGATACAAAAATAGACTAAACCAACCAGGTTCTAAGCTAAAAATACACTCCACAAGCACTTTAGTAATGTCAGTTAAAATATATAATAAACTACCTGATGAAATTAAAAATGAACAAAAATTTAATATCTTTATAAATAAATTAAAACAATTTCTAATCTGTAAATGTTATTATAATGTACATGAATATTTAAATGATAAATTGAAATGAAAAAAAAAAACGCAATAATAATTTATTTATAATTACCAATGATAATAATATTAAATGTATAATTTAAATAAATATTAATGTATAAATCCAATATATGAATAGTAAAAACTATATGTAGCCCTCCTCCTAATTTTTATGTTGTTATGCCCGACAGTGCCCACAATGCTCCAAAACGAATCTATGTCTTTATGTACCTACCACCTAAGTTCACATTGTGGAATGCAATAAACGTATTGAGTATATTGAGTAAATAATATTATTAACCAACTGAATGGTTCATAATTTACAATTAGAAAAATGAATAGCAAAAAATATTTCAACTTCAGAGCTATAATGATGACCACCGTGATTCCGATCCCTGCTCATGAATCACTTCGTCCATTGGTGAAAACCGTTTAATAATAACCGTTTAAAAATCCGTTTAGTATTTTTTGGTTTTACCACATTCAGACAGACAGACAGACGCGGCGGGGGGACTTTGTTTTATAATATTTAAGGATATTGCTTTTGTTCATAAAAACATACCACCATTTTGATGTTCCACTTTTGTCTCAATAGTATCATCAAGTTCTTCACAAACAGCTGGTAACTCTTCTTTGATACCAATGCTTTCTGTTTGACATTCATCAACTATACTAACGTTCTCTGTTGGAGATTTAATAAACCCACTGTAACGCTCAAAGTGGTTTTGGTTTATTAAAGGATTGGGCTGTAAAAAGATGATTATAGTGTAAGGGAAATATGCTGGTGATCACAGTCCCGTGAGCAAAAACCTTTTATACAGATATACTAAAGTCATTCAACAAAAGCCTTTTTTTTTGGGTGGGAAATCATCAAATAACTTCTCCCGCTCTGGGCGGAGCGGGAGGGTTTGTCAGACTCTTACTGACTAAAACCCACCCGTATTCCTTCCGTTGCCTGTGTTGCCAGGGGCCTCGGTAACCCTTTGGTACCTTCCCGCGACCCCGGCAGGCATCGGCCCTAGTGGACCCCTACGCTTGTGCTGACGACATCTCTTTGAAGCCCGCGTGGAATACACCGCGCCGTCGACCCGGGCGTGGTCCTTACCGGACGGTGAGCTACCCATTGCTCACCGTGTGCACACTATGGTGGCCGGAAATCCGCGCTAGATTCCCGACGCCCAGGGCGTCTCCTGCGGCGGCTAGGGGCGAGAGGGCGCGAAATTTGCCTTTCCCTCAACCGTCCCGCCTCCTCCTTCGCGCGCATTACTGCTTCGCAGAAGGAGGTGACAGCTGCCCATGCCCTCTCACTCCCTACCATGGCCTGAACCAGGGCCGGACGCGAAAGATCTCAGCCGCCGATCGCCTCTATGAGGACACGGCGGTGCCTCTACCCAAGCCGGGCAGACCTCCACCGTATGCTCCACCGTGTCCTCCGGGCGATCCACACAGTGGTGACACCCGGGCCTTTCCTCCCGCCTTATCCGACACAGGAACCTCCCAAAGCTGCCGTGTCCGGTGAGGATCTGCGTCAGGCAGAAGGTGAGGACGCCGTGGCGCCTCTCTAGCCACTCCTCAAAGAGGTGACTTGTCGCCGCAATAGTGGCGTGCCCAGCACTGGGTTGCGACAACCGTACTCTCCATGTCGCCATGAGATCCCGCCGGAGCTCCGTCCGCTGTGCTGCGATTTCTCGCGGCTGCGGAGTTACTCCTTGGCGTTACCCCTCCTCGCGACACTCCCATGCGCTAGGGCTATTGCCTCCAGATGCCATGGCGGCAATCCGGCAAGGAAGCTCGCTGCCTCGCAGGAGACCGTGCGGTATCCCCGGACCAGCCGGATGGCCATGACATTTTGGGCCACGCTCAACCGGTGGGCTGGCCGCAGCGTCATAGAACGCGCCCACACAGGAGTCCCGTAAAGGGGCATGGACCACATGACCCCTGCATAGAGCCTCCGGCAGGAGGATTCATTCAAGAGCCTCCGAGTGTCGGCCATAACCTCACTGACCACTGCACAAGCTATTGTTGCATAGCTCGCACTAACATGAGAGAGGGCTGTATTGAAACTGCTACAGACTAGTTTCATACAAAGTTATAACAGAACTATGTCGAGTATTTAACTAAATAATTAGAATCACCTGCATCTGACAATAGCATACATATCAACATTCAACACACAATGGTACAATTGGCGTGAAATCCAGACACAATAGGTATTGTTAGTAAGATATTATATTGGTGGTAAGAATAATATTAGATTAGTTATCTGTGCAATAAAAGTTACTTGATTCCAAACTACCATTGTTTTAATAGGTATGAGCTTGAGAGGAATCACTTCCACACACTGATATATAAGAAGGCGAACTATATAAGAAATTATGAGAATAAATGGCTGTTCAGGAATACCTCACCTCATAATCCTCATTCATCATCTGAGCGAACAGCTCTTCAGCTTCCATACATTGTGTCAGTAATTGGTAACATTGCTTAAGTTTAGCACAGCAGAAGAAACAAGCAAGAATCGGTCTACTGTCTTCAGTTACAAACTGCAACAAAATTTGTCTTACACTATTTTGTGAAAATACTTTATACTAATACATAGTAATGCGGTCCAAGCCACCAGTTGGTTGTCCTTAACCTTTTGACCGCTACAGTTCTGTATCGACATGTGTCGGTCGACAGACCAAAATGTGCCCAGCACGCCACGGTCACGACTACATGACAGATTTTAAGGAATAATTCGTAGCTTGGCGCGTTTTTGCTTTTTTGACGTGGCAGTCAATAGGTTCATGCTTTCTGTGCACATCTTACTAAGAAGGCTTGAGAATAGATCACCACTCTTGCTCAAGGCAGACTGGAGAATTAATTTATGTAAATATTTATGGTAATTCCAGCTTTCCTCACTCTGTTTTCTTTCAATAATGTCATCTTCGCGTAGAAGAGGCATTTTAAACCTATTAAGTAATTTACATAATTCTTTATAAAAGATATCAACTTACGGGAATGTCAGTCAGCTTCTCATATAGTTCATGCCAATTTCTGTTGATCACTACAAACATGCGAACGTTCTCCGCTAAACATATCCTACACATAGGCAGTTTTTCCATCTTTTAACTCAAAAAGTACTAGTAACTTTACATTAATGTAAATTGCAGAAAAACAGTTGCGATGCGTACAATATTATTGACTTATTTACAACTATTACGTCTATGGCAGCAACCGGAGAGATCTAAACTTATTATATCTCTAAGTAGATAGTCCAGGTAATTCATAGGAATTTGTTTAATAGTTCCATAACACCATCTACTACTTAACAACCGGCAGTTCTTTATTTTGATATTCCTTCACAAAAATCACATTATTTTACACAGAAATTTCGGAAATAAGCTACTACTCGCTTGTCATCCGTTGACATCACAGATTAATAATATTATGTGTGTAGCAAGCTAGGACTGTAGATAAAATATCGACATATCGAAATATCGATATAATGCCCAAAAAATATAAGTAATAAATATCGATGTTTCTTAAGGATTATCGAAACATCGATATTTATTACTTATAATTTTTTGGGCGATCGATATTTCAATATTGAAGTATAGGTATCGACAGCCCATTTTTTTTTAATAATTCATTATCTTTAATTTTTTCTCGTTAATTATTTAAAACTACAACCAGTGGCGTAGCGTGCCATTTTGGCGCCTGGGGCGGGAGACCCACTTTGCCGCCCCCATTCTATAGGTGCTTAATTAAAATTAAATTGCACAGGCAATGAGATACTTTTTATTGAAGAAAAAATTGGATGAGCGGTTTTACAAGCGGATTCTACGAGCCTTATGAGCAGCGAAGTCAGAAATAACTTTGTCAAAATCAATATTAGCAGCCAATTCTTGTTCAATCGACAATATAGCCAAGTTTGATAATCTAGCGGAGCTCATAGTAGATCTGAGGTAATTTTTTATTAGCTTCAACTTCGAAAAACTTCTCTCACAGCTTGCCACACTAATCGCCAAAGTCAAATATATACGAATCAAGATGACTATATTTGGAACCGAAATTCCGAGATTCAGTTTTTGAATGAACTGGAGGAGCTCCAGTGGTCCTTTACCACTTATATCTTCCTCTGATTCAGAACAGGCAATAAATTGCTGGAGACGCTTCCGCTCCATCTGAAACTCGTCCTTGTCGATGTCTTCTAATACATGGGAAAGATCACACTCGAACTTGCTGTCCAAAAGTTTTGCTGGCATCAAAAATCCGAACTTGTC
Organism: Atethmia centrago; assembly: GCA_905333075.3. Lineage (NCBI taxonomy): Eukaryota > Metazoa > Arthropoda > Insecta > Lepidoptera > Noctuidae > Atethmia > Atethmia centrago. Next base: position 15,875,425 of record HG995393.1, read on the forward strand.
CGATATTTCTTGAATTTGCTGGAATCGAGTCGTCATTTCTTGAATGATCTTGTCCAATGATGCGAACACCTCTCGACGGATTTCCTGCTCGTGAGACAAAGCTGCATCTGCAGAAGATTCATCGCCATGCATGCGTTTTTTCCTGCAAATTCTTCTCGTTTTGAGTTCGATTCCGAGTTTTTCGCAAAGAGTCTTAGCAAAGTCAATTGCTTCTTGCACTAAACGGTCTCTACTTTCCACTAAGAGGGTTTTCAAAGCGCAGAGTTTCTGAGCACACTTATCCACACTTAGTCCTCGTTGCTGCAGGTAAATCTGTGCGTCATCTACTTCAGGTAGCACTGCAGCCCAAAAGCCAAGAAAAGTTAGGAAGTTAAATGACTGCATGGCTGTCAGGAGAAGACTGGCTCCCGATCTTGTTTCGGAAGTTTGAGATGAATCTGTTAATTGTTCCAGTACCTCAAGAACTCCCTCAAACTTATTTTTAAGCATCTTGACAGCTACATGTCTAGCGCTCCAACGCGTTTCAGTGACTCGTTTCACTGCTTGACCTGTGACGGCAACCAAAGCGTTCCATCTAACAGTTGATGCAGAAAAGAAGGCAAATAGCTTCTCTAGAATTCCAAAAAACGTCACCGAATTCACTGATTCAGAAGCAGCGTGTACCCCAGCCAAGTTTAGTGAGTGGTTTGTGCATGCAACGAATAGAGCTTTCGGATTTAGCGCTTTAATCCGGGCTTGAACTCCATTGTGGATCCCTGACATTGTGGCAGCATTGTCATAAGCCTGTCCTCTCAGATTCTGTATGTCCAGTCCGTCTGATGTTATCTTCGCGATTATATCGTTGCTGAGATCTTCTGCATTTTTTCCTTTTGGTTGGAAGAAGTCAATGAAAGATTCTACCACAGCGACTTTTTCTCCTTCGATATGTACGTATCGCAGAACTTGGCTCATTTGGTCATTGTGGGAGATGTCTGGTGTACTGTCGAAGATTACGCAATAATATTTAGCTTTTTGAATACGACGGATGATGGTGGATCGAACTTGCTGTCCCAGTAAATTTATAAATTCATTCTGGGTTTCTGGAGACAGATATGAAACTGACACTCTTGCTCCCAGCTTTATCTTTGTCAGGTGTTCCATTAGAAGAGGATCGTATTTAGCTAGGAGGTGCACTAACTCTAGAAAGTTCCCGCGATTGCCACTATCATCTCCTCGAATGTCTTCTCGATGTCCTCTGAAGGCCAGATTCTGTTTGGCTAAGAACTGGATAATATTCAGCAACCTGTACAATACATCCCTCCATTTCTTCTCCTCACTTTCGAAAACTTCTTGTTGTTTCTGATCGATGGTTGCTTTACAGTTCAGGCGAACTTCCAACTCCTTCCATTTCAAGAAGCTCTGTTCATGGCCCAGGTTATTTTCATGGTCTCCGATTCTTGGATTTAGCTTCCACCATTTGTTGAATCCTTCTTCAGATGCGAAGTTCGAGCCGGAATTGCCAAACAGCTTGCAAGAAAAACAATACAAAGACTGCTTCAGAGGCGAGTACACCAGCCATGTTCGGAGAACCTTTTCGCCATTAGATAATGGTTTGTAGAACCACTCTTTGGTTAGTTTTCGGGTACCGCCTTTCGTTGAAGTCCCTGAGCGAACAACATCGGCAAATTTGGAATCGATGTGCTGTACTGAGTCAGACCCGCGACGTACTAGAAGCGTTCTGACTTCGTCGGTCATAGGAGAAGGCCAGCAACCTACATCGTCGAGATTCACATCTTTGACTTCGGCAGGAGCAGAAGGCACGATTTCAATTATGTCTTCTTTGGCAACATTCACTTTTTCTGCAGGCTTATGACTAGATGCTTGAGGCACATCTGGTGAGTCGACTTCGTCTTGACCCTGCTCTGTGGTGGGACCAGAACTACTTCCAACTGCGACGCCAGGCACGTCTTCTTCTTGTGCCTGTAAAATAAGTTATGTATTCCCATGAATATTGGCTAGAAGACACGTTCGAATTTCAAATAAGTATTTTAACTATCACAAAACAAAAGTGGTTTTGGTGACGGCGCGGCTAAATGAAAAATTATGTTACCTACCATAAATAATCAAGTGATCAAAAAACAAAGAAAATATTCCTAGACATTTACAAAACATTCCCAATACAAAATTTCATCTTATTTTGTTTAGCGGCTTAGGCTATAGAGCTGACAACTAAAAACAAACGCACATACATACACATTTTGATTTTTTACTTTAGATAAAGAACCTTGCAATTTATTGCGAGCGACCCAGCCAATAAAATGTCTAAAATAACTGGAGTAATTCTAGGCCACACACGATTCTAGATGGAGGAATCATATATCTACTTACACTGGAATCACTTCCGCTGCTGCAGGATGCCACCGAAGACGTTAACGTGGCTTTCGAACCAGAACTAGAACTGAAATATTTCAGTAATGCACCTTGAGACTTTTTCGCATCTGCTGCTTTCTTAGCCCTTTTTTTGCGGAATTCCGCACCGCTTTCTTTGACTCTTTTCATTTTCAAAAACTAATTCAAAGATTGGGTAAAGATCTAAATGTTTAGTTTTAGAAGATTCAATAGTATTTAAAAGATCGAAACACAATCAAAACGACTTTCGTTCCGTATCCAAAACTCTCGCAAAACAAACATACGAGTAATGCGTGATTGCGTAATGGCACTTCACGATGCACTAAAACAAACAAAGTACCTACAAATGAATGCGTAGTACTAATTCAATGAGTGCGAAAGAGAGGCATCGACACGGGCCGACTCGTAAAACAAAAGATTTCAGATTCAGATCAACTCGGTTCGCGCGCGTTGCCTCGCCGGCGCGGCGGGCGGGCGGCGCGGCGTGATGCGATGTTGCCGTTCGTATGTAAACAAACAAACCTTATAAAGAGCTCTGTCAGTAATTTAGCAATTTTTCTTTTAAATAAATTTTAAAAAATCCTTTGTGCGCAAAATTTTATATAAAAATGGAAAATTATACTGTGTAATGAAATGAATGAATCATAGATCAGATCTCAACCCGCTTCAACGGCGACATTTTGCCGCCCCCGCGGGCTGCCGCCCGGGGCGGGCCGCCCCCTCCGCCCCACCCACGCTACGCCACTGACTACAACATCATCGTAAACTTAAGTTAAAGTCGACCAACTTAAATTTGCATATGTATGGGAGAACAAGTTTTTCAACTACAATGTTAATTTGTTTTTGGAATAAATTCGTCCTAAGTAATCCCAACTGCGGAACCCTTCATTGTGCGTAGTCCGACACGCACTTAGCTGGTTTTCTTTTAATAAACCCGTTACAAACTCCGAAATTTAAAAATACAGATATATCGAAATTCAGATATTTTGTTTAAATATCAACAGCCCTATAGCAAGCTACTTGACATTGACAGATCTTTCTATCAGCAAATAATGTACTCTGTGATCAGCAGCGACGATCCCATTTGCATGTGGCACAGATGTAGGCAACTTAGATGATATTTTTTTCTCCTTTATATCACCGTTCTTCCTTTCTTAGTAAGCTCTTATCTCTCCGTACTCCTTTTCCTACCTCAATACTTTCTTTACTTTGTACAAATACAGGTTCGTTTGGGTCAGAAATGGCAAAATATTTGTGAGAAAAGTTGACGGCGCGGAATACATACTCATCAAAAACATGAATAGTTTGAGTAAAATAATATAATTTGTTTCATATTATTGTAGAATCATGTATAAGTACCAAACTATGTTTTAAAATTCAACAATTTAACAATCTATTATCAGAATTGTAGAGGTTTGAGAACTAAAACGAATACCTTTTACAGTAACCTTTGTTGTATGGATTATGATGTATTAATTTTAACCGAAACTTGGCTGAATAGTAATGTACTTAGTAGTGAACTGTTTGATGATAGGTATGTTGTATACAGAAGAGATAGGGAGACTACAGGTTTCCATCCCAATAAAGAGGGAGGCGGAGTTCTGATTGCTGTTTCAACCAACATCAGTTCAAAGTGCATTGATACATGGCACAGTAAATGTGAAGATCTTTGGGTTACCATAGATATTTTGACTGCACATAAATCACGACAGCTAGCACTCTGTGCAGTCTATCTTCCTCCGCCTGTATGTCTTCCAACAATTGAGCACTTTATAGAACGCTGTAATAACGTGTTTGAGACAACAAATATCCCGGTTTGTATAATTGGGGATTTTAATTTGGGCAAAATAGATTGGGCTCAAGGTTCCGTTAACAGTACACTACCTAACACTTGTTTAAGATTATTAGAATTTATGAACGTTAGTGGTCTTTCTCAGTACAATTCCGTAAAAAAACTGTTCCGCGCGTATTCTGGATCTAGTTTTGTCCACAATATCTTCGAGCACTGTGAGTGAATCTAGTTGTTCTTTAATTGCTGTTGATAACCTCCATCCTCCGCTTGATATTACTATATCATTATTAAAAGAATCCAATCTCCCATACAATTATCTCAACAAAAGAAAAAACTTTTTTAAGGCAAATTATGAACATATTACTTCTTATATAAACGAACATGACTGGCTTCAACTTTTTGCGAACAGTAATGACGTAGATAGTATGTTAAAAGTATTCTATGGAGTGTTAAACACTGCAATAAGTGCATTTGTCCCAAATTGTAAGTCAATGACTTGCCGTTATCCCCCATGGTTTAATAAAGCAATTACAAGAACACTCAAAGAGAAAAATAAGTTAAGATTGCGCTTTAGAAAATATAAAAACCCGTTAGATGAATTGGAACTAAAGTTAGTTTCAAAACGTTGTCAAAACCTGGCCAAAACATTGTACAGTACATATATGGAAAATTTAGAGTCTGAAATTAAAGAAAATCCTAAACTATTCTGGACTCACGTAAAGGCTAAACGTGGTGGGACTAGTGTATATCCACTAACAATGACTGACGGACAAACTGTTGCATCTAATGGTTCGGATATTTGTGATCTTTTTGGTACCTACTTATTTTGCATCTGTTTACACTCCTGAACATGGCACAAAATTTAAAAACGACTGAAGTCTGGACACATTGGAAATTAATAGCCAGTGCCTAACAATACCAGAATTGGATAGTGATTCCCTTCTCAAAAAGCTACAATGTGTTAACACCAGGAAAGGAGCAGGTCCTGACGGAATCCCACCCTTATTTATTTCTGCCTGTGCATCGGCCTTGGTTACCCCGCTCTTAATCATATATAAGTTGTCGCTAGCTACTGGAACCTTTCCATCCGAGTGGAAAACGGCCAAAGTCGTTCCTGTGTACAAGTCGGACAAAAAAGACACTATTTCCAATTATCGGCCTATTGCGATTCTCTCCACGTTTGCCAAGATATTTGAGTCGATGATCTGTCCTTACATCCAACGCCATTTCAGACTTTATCTTGGCGATCAACAACACGGCTTCGTTGCGTCAAGGTCTACTGCCACAAACTTATTGTCTTTCTCGGAGTCCCTAATAGAATCTGTCGACTCTAACAAACAATTTGATGTGTTGTACACCGATTTCAGCAAGGCCTTCGACAAAATTCCTCATTCCATACTAGTTCACAAGCTAGCAACGTATGGTATCACTGGTCCCTTGCTGAAATGGCTGAAATCATATCTATCGAAGCGTGAATTTTATGTTGTTGTTAACGGCTTTCGATCTGCCAGCAATTATTACATGACTTCCGGTGCCCCACAGGGATCACATCTGGCCCCTATATTATTTATCATATATATATATTGTGCGTGTGAGTAAGCAGTTCAATATGATATGTAAGCGGCATGATTTGGATCCTTTCACAACGAGTGTGACATCAGCGAGAAGGTGCTTAAGCCTCAAGTTTTTCAAATAGCCTACAGTTTGAGTTTATTACCCCATTTTCTTGATTCTTTTATTATAACTTGTTATTTTAATTTTACTGTAAACAAAGCGATTTTTGATAACCACTTTCTAAACCTCTGTATGTACAACTGTCGTTGTCTAATAGACATACCTATACTTTATTAACCTTAAATTAAACATTGTACTGACATGTGTTCACATAATTTCTAGCCTATTTCTATACGTGAGGACTTGTAATTGGCTTTCTGTTGTCTATGTTTGTTTATGTTAAGTTTTTATATAGCTGTAAGTCTTCCATAGTGTCATAAATAAATAAATAAATAAATATTAATGACCTTACCCACTGCTTTCACTTTTCCGAGTGCTTTCTTTACGCTGATGACCTAAAGTTTGCTCGAAGAATCGAATCATCGAGCGATATCGCGCTTCTTCAAGATGATCTGAACAGACTTGTTGAATGGTGTGAGACAAACAAAATGGAACTTAATTTAAAAAAGTGTTACCATCTGTCATTTTCAAGAAAGTCACACCCTATACACTCGGAATACATCATAGGCAATAAGAAAATACAAGAAGTCGATGCAATTAGGGATCTGGGAGTATTGTTTGACAAAAAAAATACTTTTGTCCCCCATATCGAGACTATTATCAAGAAAGCATCGAAAATGTTAGGGTTTCTGCTAAGAAACACAAGGGGCTTTAAACAGGTTGGTACTAAAATAATGTTGTACAATAGCCTTGTACGAAGCGTCCTGGAGTATTGCAGTGTTGTATGGAGACCACACTACGCCACACATAAGTTACTTTTGGAAAGAGTTCAAAAACGGTTTCTATGGCACCTCGCATTTTCTAGAGGGAAAAGTAAACAGCTTCTCTCCTATAATACTAGACTCAAATATTTCAAAATGCACTCGTTATCAACTCGTAGAGAAGTTATTGATGCCTTGTTCCTCTATAAGTTGCTTAGAAATAAAATTGACTGCCCAAACCTACTGAGTCTCCTGAAGTTTCGTGCCCCAGTACGATATCCGCGAAATCCTATCACACCACTTTACCCACCCTTGCGCAGAACGGTTCTGGGTGCTAACTCACCGATTTCTCGCCTGTGTAAAAATTTGAACAGTTGCAGTGATCTCACTGATATACATCATGACAGCGTAGGACATTTTTATAAAATAATTATTAACTACCATTCCAATAATAACCAATGATCTCCTTAGCGAATGTTAATTTTTAATTTAAATTTTTATTATTTTAGCTTTTATTATTATTTTTTTGTTAAATTAATGTTAATGTTTTAATCTTATTGTTATATTATTTTGAATTAAATTTTTGATATTTTTATTTTTACTCGCGAATCACCAAAATTATTGAATAACTTTAATTGTATATTATACCCTTTTTGGCTTTGTATTATTATGTAAAACCATAAAATGGTGCATGTTGTGTTAGCCTGTAAGTGATTGTTGCACTTATAAATGTATCTATTATGTAAAATATTGTTAATGTATTGTGTAAACAATTGTTGGCTAACCTAAATAAATAAATAAATAGCTCTCTTGTACATAAATGTATAGTCTCATTCATTATTCTAAATAATATCAAGTTGTATTTTTTTTTCATTTATCCATATGGTATCCTTGTTACTTATAATTATATTGATCCTATTTATCCGTCCTATCCTAAATCCCGTTAAAATATTTATAATAATGTTATTTCCCTAACTTTTTACGAAACTAAACGTGACATTGGTTAAATGCAAAAACCATGCGAAGCCAAGAAAAAAAAAAAATGTTCTAGTTTTTTTCTTGGAATTTATTGGTTTGGCTACTGAGGCGTTTAAGTCGAACTTGTCTTTTTTAAGATTTATAATTAGTTTTGTGAGTCACTCAGACTATTATTTTACATAGATTGTTTTCACTGTAATCTCTTTTTTTTAATTTTTGTCTTAGGTTTTCAAGTCTACACAAAAATATTATTAGCAACACTTATCTGTCAATTATTCTTATCATTGAGATAGGAAAACCATGGAGGCGCCGCGTTATTCTATAGATACATTTGCTTCTACAAATATGAGTGAAATACGATCCAGATGTGAAATATCGTTTTGTCTCATTCTTTCTAATAAAATAATCGTATTTGATAAAAGAGACAACAATATTTGAGTAGTTGCTCATTATGGTAACATTTTGTCGTGACGGAATGACAGTTGTAGGTAAGTGGAATATCGGAAAAAAAGCGCGGGAAACATAACTTTGGTGACGTGTCCTTTTTACTTAAATTGATTAATTAACTTGTATTATAGGATCAGTAGTAGTAGATTTAGTGTTTTATCTTCTTTCACTTATATTTTAATTTTAGTTTTGTATATTTTCTTCAGTAGGGTAAGTTTTTTTCACTAATATTTTATAGCGCGGGAAAATGAAAGACCCGCCTGACCCGGGGGACTTTGTTCCCCCGGCAGGCAATTTTGTTACAATAATGTCCAACGAATCGGGCATGGATACCGATGGGTCGTCGTCAGCTCGCCATCTTAAAAGAAGTCGCGTGCATGTGTGCAAAAATTGCAATAAACGCCGTCGTACCCGAAAAAACCTAGGTTCCGAGTCTTTGGGTTGTGGTTGCTTGGACTCTACTCCTCCCTCTCTAACTCCATCGGAGCCTAAAAGCTCTGAAACAAATATTGTATGTAAAGATATTCCGGATATTTCTGCTCCGCCTTCAGTTATTCCCACTCAGATTGGTCGAAAAAGTTATGATAAAACTTATGATAAAACTGACAGCGCGCCATACGTTGTTCACGTACAAAAAATATTAGTATCACCAGATGATGGAACGTCATTGCACCCTATTACATTTGGCAAGTTCCTAAAACACAACGCTTTCCAAAATATTATAAACAGTAGCGTCAAAAAAATCGGACGTAATAAAATTTCTATTTCTTTTTCCAATTTCCTGGACGCAAATTCTTTTATTACACATAATAGCCTTGAAACATATAATTATAAAGCTTTTATACCTACTTTTAATGTCACTAGAATGGGTTTAGTGCGTGGTGTTCCTGCGGAATGGTCTCCGGAGGAAGTTATTGATAATATAACGGTACCAATTGGTTGTGGTCCAATTTTAAAAGTCAGGCGTCTCAATTTTAAAACTGTTGTTGATGGTACAACCATTTGGAAACCATCCCAATCTATAGTTATTACTTTTGATGGGCAGATTCTGCCTAAAAGAATTTTTATGTGTTATAATGCATTACCTGTAGATTTATATATTTTCCCTACTGTACAGTGTTTCAGTTGCTGTCGTTTTGGTCACACAAAAATTCAGTGCAGGTCCAAACCACGTTGTTATAAATGTGGCCAAGGACATACGGGGGACAGTTGTGAAAGAGAACAAGAAAGTGCATCTTGCTGCCTTTGCTCCGGTTTTCACTATGCTACTAATAAATCTTGCCCAGAAATGTCTAGGCAAAAATTAATTAAAACATACATGGCACAAAGTTCAGTATCTTATGCTGAAGCGGCAAAAATGTAGTTACTAAATCGTATGCCGATACACTTTTATCTTCTCCTTCCAAAACTTTGCAGATACTCCATCTTTCCCTTCAACTAATAGAGTACCTGTTTCAAGTAGCTATAAAAAAACTGTCTTCTTTAAACCACGCTCACCACCCAAACCTGTACAAGGATATAATAAAGAGTCTCACAATGCCATTATTAAAGATTTCAACATTCCCCAACCATCAAATGGTTGTGCTTTTTCTAATCACAATAATGGACAAATTGAAGCAAGTTTTTCCATAAACGATTTTCTTTCTGCATTACACAATCTTCTGTCTCAGTTCAACATTTCACAGTCCAACGTTGCCCCATCTTTCAATGTATCTCAATCCATTCATAATGGACAACACATCCAAAATAATCCAGTGGAACTGCCGCAGTCTAGTAAACAAAAAAAAATGATGTTAAATATCTTATAAATAAATATGAGCCATTTGCCTTTGCTTTAGCAGAGACTTGGCTCAAATCTAATCATAGTTTTAAAATTAATGGTTATTTAACCATTAGAGAGGATAGATCTGATGGGTATGGTGGAGTAGCTATACTTATCAAGAATTCTATCTCTTTCTCCACCATTACATTACCTCCTCATAGTGAGGAAATTTCTATTGTAGCTATTAAAGTGCATCATACTTGTCTTGTTTCTATTTACATTCCTCATCCCTCTTTTTCTGTTCTTCAAGAGATGAATAATCTTGTTTCTTTTCTTCCAAAGCCATTATTAATACTGGGGGATTTTAATTGCCATCACCAATCATGGGGTTGTGCAACTTCTACCTGTTATAGCGACGAGTTACTAGATATAATAGACTTAAATAACTTATGTATTTTAAATTCAGGAGCTGCCACACGTTGTTCAGATCCCAATCAGAACCAAAGCGCAATTGACCTTTCTATCTGTTCTCCAAACTTAGCCTCTTCATTAACTTGGCATACTTTAACCTCTACTCATGGTAGTGACCATTTTCCAATAGTTATTTCTTATCCTCTTTCCAAACCAAATGTACCATTAAGGAAATCAAACGTAAAATATAAACTACCTAATAGAAATAGTAATGACTGGGACAAATTTAGGAACATTGTTGACAGTAAGCTTTGCTCCTTGCCTGTAATTTCTGATGGCAATGAAAATAGTTGTGCTGAAGCTTTAGCACTCATATTAATTGCAGCGGCAGATGACGTTTTTCCTGTAAAAAATAACAACATTAGTACAATTCCCTCGCCGCCGTGGTGGGACTCTGAGTGCACTGAATTGATTAAGAAACGTAAAGAGGCTGAATACAATTATAACCTTGATATGTCTGATATTAATTTTGATATAGTTACTAAGTTAATTAATGAAACATACAAAGTTTTTAAAAAGAAAAAATTTGATTCTTGGCGTAACTTTTGCTTATCAATTTCACCGAATACTCACCCCACGATTGTCTGGCGCAACATTCGTAGATTTAGGTCCATTTATAACAACTCTTCTCCTATCCCTGTTTCTTTAGCCAGTGAATTTTTGGATAAATTAGCTCCGCCTTGGGTTCCTGAGGCTATTTGTACTAATAATAGCCTGTCTCGCGTAATCAAGACACTCATTCGACGCTAGATCTTCTATTCACTCTCACAGAATTAAATGTTGTTATTCATAAGACTAATGATTCTGCACCAGGCATGGATGGCATCCCGTATTCCTTTTTTTCTAATTTAAATGACGACGTCCTCAGCTATTATTTAGAACTTATTAGTTCTATTCTTTACACAGGGAACATCCCTGTTGAATGGAAACGTCAAACGGTGTTGCCATTCCTTAAACCAAATAAAACTCCTTCTGATGCTTCTTCCTATCGTCCCATAGTTTTGTCTTCAATTCTGATGAAATTAACGGAACACTTAATAAAAAATCGCCTAGAATGGTATGTTGAAAGTAAGGGTCTTTTGGCAGAATCACAATATGGCTCTAAAAAGGGTAAAAGTACAATTGACTGTTTATGTATTTTAACATCTGTTATTCGGTTATCCTTCTCATAATCAATCCACCGTTGCAGTTTTCCTTGATATCAATGCGGCATATGATAATGTTGTATTATCGGTTTTACAAAATAAATTAAAAGCCTTACAAGTTCCTTTGAATTTGTCGAATTTCATTATTAATATCTTGACTGAACGCTCTGTTGACATGTTAATAGGAAACCATGAGATATCACATCTTGTATGGAGGGGTCTCCCACAGGGTTCTGTGCTCAGTCCCCTTCTATACAATATTTACACTTTTGATTTAGATCTATCCTTAACTAGTCACGTTACGATTCTTCAATATGCCGATGATTTATTATTATATTCTTCACCTCAATCTGTTGAGCAAGCTAGCTCTGCTATCAATTCTGCTTTATCTATTTTGGAGTCATGGTTACATCTAAACGGTTTGGATTTATCCACATCTAAAAGCGCGGCTGTTTTATTCACTCGGAAGAGAAATATTCCCTTAGTAAATCTCTTTTATAAGGAAATACCTATTCCAGTTAAAGATAAATTCAGATATCTAGGTATAATACTTGACTGTAAATTAAGTAGTGTCCCTCATTGTGAATATATTGTTAACAAATGCGAAAATCACCTAAACATGCTTAGATGCCTCTCTGGTGTGTGGTGGGGTGCACATCCCTTTTCTTTGAAACTCATTTACAACGCAATCATCAGAAGCACTCTGGATTATGGATTGTTCGCTCTAGAACCTGGTAATGGCTTTTAAAAAATTGGATCGCATCCAGTCTAAAGCATTACGCATTATTTCAGGTGCAATGAAGTCTAGTCCCATTAATGCACTTCAAGTGGAATGCGGGGATGCTCCTTTAAGCATTAGAAGACAATTCCTATCTGACAAATATTTGTTCCGGATTCTTCAATTCTCAACTCATCCTCTCATTCCTAAACTGGACGCTTTAGTGTTGCAGATTGAATCTTCAGATTACTGGTCCCATAAACGTGCTCCTTGTTTAGTTGTAAGTTATAAAAAATTTCTTTCACTTTCTTCTCCTATTTTCCGTTCCAATAAACATCCCCTATTTAGCAGTAGTTATGAGAGTTTACATTTCAGTCCCTCTATAAAATATAACTGTGTAAGTAAATCAGATCCCGATTGTTATTTAAGTTTGAATCATTTTCTGTCAGAACACATAGAGTACCACCATACTTTTACGGATGCTGCCAAGCCTTCTCCGATGGGTTGTGTTGGGATAGGTACTTACCATTCCCAATACAACATCGTACAAAAAATAAAACTACCTCCGGAGACTTCTGTTTTTACCGGGGAATGTTTTGGCATTTTTAAAGCCATAGAATATATCCGTATTTTGAAGCTCAAAAAATCTATAATTTTTACTGATTCTCAAAGTGCTCTTCTAGCCATTAATAAATCTGCTTTGGAACACAAATCGCAGTTACCTATCATTTGTTTAATAAGAGAATTTGCGTTCAGGACCATCTCTGAGGGTAATTCACTACAATTTGTGTGGATTCCGGCCCATGCTGGAATCCATGGCAATGAAGTAGCTGATAAACTTGCCGGTGATGCGTTGCAGTGTGGGGACTTAGTTCCATATATAAATTTTAGTTATGATCTCGCGTCGTTACCAAAGACTTTTCTTCGGGAAACCTGGAAGGTAGCTTGGGATATCGGAAGCAAATCGAAGGGACATTATTTCTCACTTATCCAACCTGATATACCAGAAAAACCATGGTTTGGCAAGGCCAAGTTTGGCAAGATGGAGACGTCCATTCTAATACGGGTGAGACTGGGTCATGTTTGTTCTCCAGCCCATCTTGCCAAACTTTCTATCAGCGACGATCCCATTTGCTTATGTGGCACAGATGTAGGCGACTTAGATCAAATTTTTTTCTCCTGTCTTCTTCCTTAGTAACCTCTTTTCCCTCCGTACTCCTTTTCCTACCTCAATACTTTCCTTACTTTGTACAAATAGCTCTCTTGCATGGACCTAAGATCCATGCTCTTTTGTATATAAATGTATAGTCTCATTCATTATTCTAAATAATATCAAGTTGTAATTTTTTTGTTTTCATTTATCCATATGGTATCCTTGTTACTTATAATTATACTGATCCTATTTTCCGTCCTATCCTAAATCCCGTTAAAATATTTATAATAATGTTGTTTCCCTACCTTTAAATAAAACTAAACGTGACATTGGCTAAATGCACAAACCGTGCGAAGCCAAAGAAAAAAAATAATAATAATAATTAAAATTACTTTGACAGATATCACATGTGAAAGGCTTTTTACGCGTGTGTTTACGAATATGTTTTATTAAATCTCTCTTATCATTCAAACTAAGTTGGCAAGTATCACATTTAAAAGGTTTTTCGCCATTGTGTATAAGAATATGTTTTGATAAATCTCTCTTATCATTAAAACAACAATGACATAGATCACACTTGTAAGGTTTTTCACCATTGTGTATTCGAAAATGTCTTTTTAAATTACTGAATTGACTAACCTCACATTTGTTTGGTTTTTCACCAGTGTGCCTTCGAACATGTCTTGTTAAATGACCTTTATGACTAAAACAACACTGACATAAACCACACTTGTAACGTTTTTCATCAGTGTTGATACGAATATGTTCTGTCCAAGTACCCTTTCACTAAAACTGTTATTTATTCCAGGTTTTGTATCAGTGAAAGGCTTTTTTAATTTAGTAATAGGTTTGGACGTACGATGTTGAGGGTTCTGCTTAATTTCAGAGTCTGCAAGTTAAATTTTCTTTTGCTCATCTGTGATTGCTTCTTCTCTTTTTATTCTTCGTGTGTCTAGTTTTGGTTTCTTCGCGGCGGGCGCACCTGTGATAGTAGGTAAATCTGCTAAGAACTACTTTCGAAGGAGATTGGGATTCATTGGACAATACACTTTATAATAATACATAAAGTACAAAATTGCAAGAGCATCGACGCAGATATCACAAGGCCACCTCTCGAACACGTTCTTACAGAAGTTGCGATAGAAAACATACTCGATCATGTGCGAACAAACTAGCCTTTAGCACGCAGTTCTGCCGGTTTATTATGTAAATATATCCGTAAAAACTTAGGTGAAGGGAGCTGTCATTCCACCCGATGCTTGGGATTGACACTATTGACAGATCAATTCACGTAAGTTTACACGGCGAGAGTTTCACAGAATAGACTGACGTCTATTCTGACGTAACATTTTTATTTTACATTATTTTTGACATTAATTGGATTTTTGGCTAAAAGGTCCTAGTATCCAGGCCATCAAAAAAAAGGATTTTTGATTGGATTTTTCTTTTAATTTTTATCTGAATTTATTAGAGAATGTTACATTACTAATATAGTTTTTAAGACTTTTGTTACTAACATTATATGGACAATTTGTAATAATTGTGTCTGAAGTCTGAAAAAAATGTATTTTTTTTAATTCTAGCTGTGATTTAGTTGATTCATCATTATTTTACCTTTATCCCAATTTACTTGGGGTCGGCGCAACATGTCATTTTCTTCACTTATCTATTATTCGTCAACTTGTTAGTCACCACCCATTTTTCTTTTTCATTAGAAAAGCTGCGTCAGACAGTTTGGCATTAATGCTTAAACACTGTTGTTGTTAACAACATGTTTTATTTGGTTTTTGTGTTTCACGAACTGTTGCCAAGTTATTGTTATTCTTTCTTTCACACAGTCCACCCATCGTTTCTTTGGTCTTCCCCAACTCATCCATCTACATTCATACTCAAAACTTTCCTTATGACATTTAGAAAAAAGGTCGAACAAAATGCGGTTTTCTATGGTGACGCGCATGCTGCTATGAACAATGGGGTTAAAAACTCGAAATTCTTCATAGGTGGCGGCACTATTGTCCGTCCACAAACCACCATTGTTTTATATGTATTCACTGTTGTGTGGATCACAAAAAAAAAACTTAAACCAGATAAAATGTATGCGACTTGGGAGTGTAGCACAGTTAAAATACAAGTTAAGAAAAAGCGAAGCGTCTACCACTGGTAAAAAAACGTGTGCCTACGGGTTTTCGTTCCCGTAAGGAACTTCGTTCCGGACGGGGAAGTTAACGAAATCTCGGCTCGGTCGGTCGCGTTCGGTATTAAGGTTATACATCTGGCTGCGCACTATGCCCATCTGCGTCTCGGCACCGAACGCACACGCACTCGTATATAATAGATAATAGACAGAGAGAGAGAGAGTCGTATGGAGAGGGCATAACGCTTTTTCCTTACGTGACGATTTCTACCAGTCAACTGCTGCCGCAAGCCGCGTTAGGGAACTTCGTTCCAAAAAGCAGTTTTAGTGAAAAGGTCCATAAATTATGAACGTTTTATAGTTTATTTTGTGTTTAAGACTAAAGGCGTACGACAGGAATAACCCGATTTGAGTTGAAAACGAATTCGAGGTCCTCCTGACAAAAACTTCAGAGATGTTAATTCAAGCTGATCCAATATGACATATGTTACACGCACACTTCTTTACTGTAATTTACATAATATCACACAAGTGCTTGTAGATAATGAAAAGAGAATTATCTTGGGAGCATCCCCTGTATAAGAATTTACACCATAAGTCTTCAGGTTTAACAAATATCGGGTTTCCAATTTTTTCGGAGAGGTTTCTCCCACAGTTTTCGTCATTTAACATCTTTGAATACACAGATCCCCGTATTTTTGCAATCAACAGCTGCGCAACTTGGTATATTAATTAATTATGTGTAAAAGAAGTTGCTTCTTTAAAAAAATATGAAAAATATGAATAGTGATAGCTGTCAAATTCTTGGAAACGTGATAGTAGCGACATCTGCTTAGCTATTTTTCACAAAGGTACGATTTGCTACCGTATCGACAATGACACTTGTTCGATACCCTGATTTTTGAACCGAAGGACTGGCAAAAAGCTGTTCACAGATACGTGTGGAAGAGATTTTTTATAACTGATTGAAGGGGTATTTTTATATTATTCATCATCTCATCTGCCTAGCCTTCCCAACCATATATTATTATTTTTATTATTATATTATTTTACCCCCATGTAAAGGCGTGAGTTTATGTATGTATGTATGTATTAAGGGTCGAATAAACGCCGTTGATCTCGGCCATCCCAATGCGCGTCTCGTTCACGATGCCGCCTTCGTTTGTTTTAGTAACGAAAATATGAATATTTGAAAAAAAAAAAAACAGATTATTTGAAAAAAAAAAAAACAGATAGAATTATACAGGATGTTTGGTGCATCGTGTGCCAAATTGAAATGGCCGACTGGGGGGTTCATCTGCTATCCTTTCAGACCTTTAAACACTTCTCATGCCCTGTGGATTTTTTTCATCGACTTTTTATTGTTTTATTAAAAAAATACCCAAATTTTACATTCAAGCACAAATTTTAAAAAATAGTCGTAGACTGAATTTTAATTTTATATAGATGTGTATTGTATTACAGTACTTTTCAATACAAAATTAGTGACATTAGCCATCTAGTTTTTTTTTTTTAATTTACGCGCAAAGTTTCGGACTTCAATTAAAGCTGTTCATGTTACAGCTATTTACATGGCTATTAAAAAAAAACTAAAAGCGACCGGGATCTTCCAACTCCCTCAAAAATTCTCTAGTCTATCCTCTTGCTAGTGATGTGCCACATGCCATAAAAATCTTTTTACAACTTTGTGAATTCGCTAGAATTATGAATCGAGTCACAAAATACTAAATTCCAAATTACGATTTAAAAAAAAATCTATTCCTCCACAGCCATTTGGAGCGTTTCCCTGAAAATGTTGGTAATCTGAGTAAAGAACGAGGGGAACGGTTTCATCAAGATATTCGGTCAATGGAGGAGCGGTACCAGGGTCACTGGAATGCTTACATGATGGCGGACTACTGTTGGAATGCTCCAACAGTAGTCCGCCATCATGGTGGTGGAGACAATTATTTTTTTATTAGATTTTCCTGCTTGATAAGAAAATCTTATAAAAGTTTTTTATAAGTTGCGGTTGTTTATGTTTTTTTTTAATTTAAATATTTTTTCTTGAAAATTTCGTTTTCGTTATTATTATGAGTCTTATAGAATCAAAAGCGGATATCAGCATTTTGACTAAACAGTGGCAATAAATGAAAAACGTTTGTACTTAATTATTTCATATTTAATAAATTATTATTATTTGTTTAGGTATCTTTAATTATTGGTGCTATTAGTAAATACACAAAAAACGATGTGAAGTAATATCAAAAAAGTAGGTGACGAATCTTTTTTCAGATTGCCGGTTTTGACTCTAAGCATTGAAGACGGCCGTATTTGATGTTAAGCCTATTGCAGATATCCATATATTTGATCACAACTAAATGTCAGATTGCCATATTTGATTCTAAAAAATCTGAAGTAAACCAAGGGTTGTCAATAACATACAAAATGTAAATTATCATATTTTAATTCAAAATATTAACGAAAATCAGTTTCTGACAAAAAATAAAAGTTTTTTATGATGTCCACGCGCGTATAATGTAAATTTTCACGTAACCAAAATATTGTTTATTTTTTCATTTCAATTGATATAAAATGACATCACTGACCGTTGGGCAAGTGTCTCCACAAAGTGGATACCTAAATATGGACGACGCCGCCGAGGTCGACCTGGGAAGAGGTGGCGAGACGATCTGGATGCCTACCGCAAGGACTGGTTCGAGGCGGCCCAAGAGAAAAATACCTGGAAGAAGTTGGGGGAGGCCTTTGCCCAGCAGCGGGACAGCAAAGGCTAATAAAATATAAACTAGGCAAGTGCGAGTTTTAATCGCGCACGAAGGGTTCCGTACCGTGCGGTGCAAAAAGGGCAAAAAAAAAATCGGGTTTGTTATATGGGAGCCCCTTAAATACCTACTTTATTTGGTTTCTAGTATTTCTTATAGTGGCAACGGAAATACATAATTTGTGAAAATTTCAACTGTCTAGCTATCGCGGTTCTTGAGATACAGCCTGGTGACAGACGGACAGACAGACAGCGAAGTCTTAGTACTAGGGTCCCGTTTTTACACTTTGCGTACGGAACCCTAAAAAGTACTTTGATATAGAGAAGCAATTTGACGAAGTTGATCAACATGAACTAGTTTTATTAATTTTACAAAAACAAACTGATAACATGATTGTTTTGGAGCAGATCTTATACCTAATCTACGAGTAGGTACCTACAATTAGGAGTGTATTTTTTATTTAGTTAAGTTTATCTTCAAATTCAGTAAAACAAAACAAAGTAACATGTAAGTACATTTGGAGGTATTAAAATAAAATGTATTCGATTAATTTTATAAAAGTGGGAACCCTACACAAGGTACTCAACTCTTTCTCTTAGCTATATTTACTTTCCAATTATCCGGATCCTTCTGGCGTTTTCGAGCAAAACGATTATTCACAGATGTTGGGTAATTCATGATTATAATTTCACAGAATCTATTTAACTTCAGCAGCAGAAACGTTAATAAATCAATAAAATCACACAGCACAACATAAGTAAAACTCGTACACCGCCATGACAGCTCGCAAACATAATGGACGTCTGTGATTGGTCGAGCAAGCAGTTTGCCATGTTTGATTTTGAATCTCTAGAGAAAGCCGAATTTGTTAATAATCTGTTACTTTTGAGTTGATTTTCTACGAAAGATAGCCATAACTGATATGGACATTAAAATTCGTTATAAAGTATTTAAAATTTTGAATGTTGCCGTATTCACAGTTCATTTTTACCAAAAACGTGAGTTAGCCGGCGCTTTGATTCTATAGGACTCATATCTCAAAAACTAAATCTGATACAAAAAATCTGACATCAGATTAAAAATTAGCACCCCGATAATGTATTATATTATAGATATGATATTAGTCATAATATTTCATGCAACAAAAATAATGTTCCCTTGTGTAATAAAAGAGTATTTTTTATATTTAAAATACCATATGACATAAAAATGGAACAAAATGAAAAAATATATATTAAACAGCTCAGAAACCTGCTGGTGGATAATTCATAATAATGGTAACTTCATTTTACCATCGGTTTCAGACATTTATTTTTACTTTATTTTATTTGCCTTTTATTGATTAATTTTGACGTGATAGCTTATTATAAATCGATGAACGCCGGCTGCACGCACGAAAATGTGTCACGATCCGCCTGAGCCGAGCGTGCAAGCGAGAGTGCGGAACTAGCGATAGAGACAGTGTTGCCGCAAATGAGTTCCCAAAAGGTACATATCCAGCGCTGAAAAGGTACATTTTGGGTTAAAAAGGTACATCAGCAATGCTTTTACTAAAATCACTCACTAGTCCTTCTCTCACTCTCTCGCAATGAATTCGAGACAAGGAGAGACTGCCTGCTCGCCAGCTGAAGTTCTATTTTTTGGATTCTAAGTGTGAGAAAACTTACCTATCCAATATTATTAAAATCTCCTGTTACGGTGTTTGTGGTCGCACTCCTCCGAAACGGCTCGATCGAATTTTATGAATTGTTTTATTTATATTTGGTAGGTATGAGGATAGGTCGTAAAATATACCTATTTCATACCGTTAATAAGAAAAAAAAATGTAATTTTGAAAGGACAACGTCTGGCGGGTCAGCTCTAAAAAATCCCCGCAGTTTTATGATAGGTAATAGGTACTCATTGAATTGTTTCTCGTGGTTAATATAATGCGAAATCACACGATAAAAATCGAAATCGTGATTGTGGTTCAAGTTATATTCATAATCTGAACATTAAAAAACATAATATACAGAAAATGCTCATTATTGTCAATTAAAACTAAAATAATAAATTAATTATGTTACTAATTCTACAATAAAGTCATGCATGTTTGTTGCAACAAATACCTTCACCAACCTTTAGTTAGCCCAGGAGATCTAGGACGTTAGGTTAGGTTAGTGTATTAATTATAATATAAACTTGTTAGTAAGAATAATCATTGTTTAAATGACCTGTGGTGTGGCACCACCCCACCCCCTGAGAGTGTCGTAAGAGTCGACTAAAGGAAAAAACCGTAGGATGGGCAGCAGCGTTCTTTCCGCGTACTATACCACCACACTGCGATCGCCAACTCGCAATCACAGAACACGACGGGAAGAATGAAGACTTCATAGAAAAAATATGCCAACAGCTAGCGACACTAGTGCGCCAGTATTTGACCCATGAAACTACTTTTCGCGCCAGAATTTAAAACTGATATTATTTTATTTAGGATGGATAATTTATTCGATGTATTATGAAAACAAAGCGTAATTCCGGTATTTAAATTGAATATTAATTTAATTTCGCTTTGTTTTCATAATACACAGTTGTTTTTGGAAAGATATTTTAAGTAAAACAAAGTTGTAAGCGTTTTTTAATATATTTATTTTTCTTTTCATAGCTTTTTTCGAAGCTTCATCGATAAACTGCCTATTTTTTTAAATACAGTATCGTTTTAAGCATATACATATACTTGAAATAATGATATAATCTGTGGAAACTCAAATTTCTATCTTCTGCTGCAGTGATGTTACACTTAGCACACTTTCTTCTAAGTTCATAGGGCATATGGCGTGACATTTTAACAAATAATGCACAGATACACGTACACTAAATAAATGAAATGAGTCTCTTTCTCGTAAAAGTGTCCAAGCAGAAATAACAATCACAATGAGTGTCTCGTAAAATTGTCCAGGCACACAAAACTAAAAACACAGCAGCACGAAATAATAACAAAACAAAATAATGAGTATCTACAACTCGTAAAAATGTCCAGGCACAAGTTAAAAAACCAGATAAAAACATAAACAATGTCGCGTCCACTAAACCTGCCATATTTTTCCGACTTCAGGTGCTTCCAGAGTAAAAGTATTGATTGCTTCTAAAAAGTATTTTTTTTTTTCTAATTAATAACACAAAATAGTCACAGATGTGCGCAGCACATGTTTTTATCCATAAAATAAATAATTATTTATTTAGAAACGGGGTCAACACCGTTCACCGTAACAATAGAAATTCTACCAATATGTTAGGAATGTTCTAATCTAGTCAAGCAAAACACTAATAGTGATTTCTCTGTCTAGCGTATATCGTTGTCTCTCTTTCGTTCCTTTTGCCCGACGTTGGCATTGGTTACATTCAGACTTGACCCCCCCTGCTCGCAATGCCAAGCGTGGCGATTACGGCAAACCCCCTAACTTGGGGAGGCCTATGTCCTGCAGTGGACGTCTCAGTAGTAGAAGTAGTAATAGAATCAAAGCCCACAGCAAAACACAATGCAACACACACACACAAAATATCTAGTAATATTCTCAAGGAAGTATTTTACAAATTACTAAGCACCACAGCAGCGAGCGAATAAAGGCACCGGTCAGCCGCCCGGCGCCGCCAGGACCAAATCGAACACAGGATTCGATTAATGGAAATGGGCTTATTCAATTTATTTATTGTACACTTATGTATACAAGAAAGAAAATCACTTCCCCTTATCGCAGAGACCAATACCTCGCGCGCTTAAAAATACAAAACAAAATGTACTTAGCAAAACTAAAGCAAAGCAAAGAGGACTTTGCAAACAAGCGCCCTGTGAGTAGAGTAGTCACAGAAAAGTTTGTGTTCTGTATCGTATCTGTTTGTGTCTGTGGTACTTGGGACCGAAGATCTATCTCGTTTTGGCGGCGGTTTCAAATATTGGATGTTAAGTTGAAAAGGTACGTCAAATAGACCCCATTACACATTACACATGGGAGGCATAAAAGGTACGTCAAATGTGTAAAATGTACGCTAACGGCAACGCTGGATAAAGAGGCACGATCGGCCTAAGCATTCGGCTTGTGACGCATCTCTCTCTCGTTATCACGTAAAATTATCGTCCGTAAACCGACTTTACAGACAACCAATTCTTTTTAAATATTATTTTTATCTGGGACATTATTTATTTTAAATGAATTGAAATTTGAATGATTCCTAATTAGTATTTTTAATTATTTTATAATTTATTTTTGTGATATGGCTTTTTACATTTAATTTGTGTGATCTTATTTATTTTAAACTAATTGATTCTTTATAATGATAAATAATAAATGATTTTTATTTCTGTAAGTAGGTTTATACAAACACTTTTACACGTCAATCATATTTTTTAAATAAAGCTTGATGAGGTCGGCGTTTCTTATCTGACTACTCTGAGAAGAAAGGCCGAAACAAACTCAGAGGTCACAGTCTCTTTTAAAGTCCAGATATAATCTTGGTCAGATCATGTGAAGGCCATGTAGATTGGCGTCTGAAATGGTCCTTTTGAGGAAAGAACCATACAGATTGAGTGTACCTGTCCAGTCAGTGCACACATTTGTCAGTGATCGTGCAGCTCAGCTCAGAACTTAAGGAGCTTAACGATGCGACGAACAATACCAAAGAACATTTAGGTAGGCCGCATAAATTACTCAAACTGCCAGACCATGATTAATAGTAAATGAGAAAAAAGAAAAACAACAACAACATCAACACATGATTATGTAAAGACGTATATCACATATTTAAATGTGATATTATTTATGGAGATATGCCCGGTAGTTTAAACAGTGTCGGAACCCGGTGTCTCCAGTTTGTCCCTACCACTCGTCACAACTACACATGTAGTTCAGTTAAAGCAATAGATACGAAGTCGCACACACTCGCAATTCATAAATCAGAACGTACTACACAATCAATTATAAACCTTATGCCATCACACACAGCGGGTATTTACCATGCACCATACAACTTGCTCACACCAAAATATCGATCGGTATCGTTGTGCTATGCAATAGTAGATTGTGTCATAAGGGACTAAAATAATGTATTGCGGGCGAGAGCGATTGTCGAGGCTAATATCGGCCGCCTATGCTGTTAAAAAAATTCGACAGATAACCGATGTAGATACGGCCAGAATTGTTTATTTTAGTTATTTTCATAGTCTTATGTCATATGGGATTCTTCTCTGGCGAACCTGTGCGGACATTAATACCGTCTTTGTTTTACAAAAAAGGGCTGTTCGAGCCATTTACAACCTAGGTCCAAGAGATTCCCTTCGAGAAAAATTCAAAGAAATAGATATTCTGACTGTAGCCTCTCAATATATATTTGATAATCTTATGTTTGTACACAAAAATATATCAAATTTTAAGAAAATGTCCGCTATCCACAGTTTAAATACCAGGAATAAACATAATCTTGCTGTACTTCACACTCGCCTCCACAGAGTAGACAACTCGTTCAAATTCAAATTCATTTATTGTTTGTCACAGGTAAAATATCAGTTCTTATGGTTATTATAATAAAGGCTCGCTGCAACATACCTATAAGGTGTACAATATTTCATGCTTGTTCAATAATTGTTATTAACATTAAAATCATTATTCGTCCTAAGTCAACGTACATCATTCATCATGCATTAATATAAGTTGTTTATTCACATAGTCAGATTTAAATTATTCAGTCATGTCATACAAATTAAATTACTCGTTACCTAATGATGCAGTCACCAGTATTTTTGTCATTAAAAAAGTCATTGATTGAATAGTAGGCTTTACTTATCAAGAATTCCTTTAGTTTCTTTTTGAAACTATCAAAGGTTACATTGTTTTTTAAATAATTTGGAAGTTTGTTATAAATTTTTACACCTATACCAAAAATACTCGTTTTAAACTTAACTGTCCTACATCTAATTCCGCTTAATTCATTTTTATACCGTGCACTTCGCAATGTGTCATAATTATTAATGTCGCGTTTTATCATTACTGCTGCTTCATAAATGTATAATGAAGGTATAGTCAAAATGTGTAATCTTTTAAACTCTGTTCTACACGAATCAGTCTGTTTAAGCCCACATATACTTCTAACACACTTTTTTTGGGCCTTAAAAGCATACTCTCTGTTAGTTGAGTTACCCCAGAAAAGAATACCATATTTTATTGTAGAACCCACGTATGCATGGTAAGCGCTTAGTAATGCTCTTTCGTTAACAACTTTTCTTAGCATGTAAAGGGCATATGAAAACTGATTTAACTTTTTGCAAACATGATCAATCTGCATTTTCCAATTTAGTCCTGAGTCAATATGAATACCAAGAAACTTAGTGTTGTTCACTTCTTTTAATTGTTCGCCTTTATAATGTATATGTACTTTTATTTTTTTTTAATTTTTATTTGTGAAAACCATATAATTAGTTTTTTCAAGGTTTATTTTTAAGTTGTTTACATTTAACCATTGTATAATATCTTTAAGTGATTCGTTAATGTTAGTTTCATAGTTCTCTTTATCTGGGTGCGTAAAAATAGCTGTACTATCATCTGCAAATAGTACCATTTCCTGTTTTATAATTTTCGGTAGATCGTTTATGTAGATGATAAACAAAAGAGGTCCAAGAATACTTCCTTGGGGCACTCCATAGAGAATAGTTCTAGGGTCTGATATATATGATTGTTCCAATTTTGTATCATTTGTTATTTTTGTTATTTGTGTTACTTGAAATCTGTTTGATAAATACGATTTTATAAGATTTAGAGCATTTCCTCGTACTCCATACTTTTCTAATTTTCCCAAGAGTATTCGATGATCCACGTGATCAAAAGCCTTTGACATGTCCATAAAAATTGCAGTTATATGTTGCTTGTTATCCAATCCTGTCATTACATTCCTTAAAAAGTTAAAAAGAGCGCTGCCGGTAGACCTGCCTTTACGAAACCCGAATTGTTCATCTGCAAATATGTCATTAACTTCAAAGTAGTTATATAAGTTATTATATATTACCCTTTCAAATATTTTTGCAAAGACTGGTATTAACGCGATTGGTCTGTAAAATTTCATCTCTTCTTTGTCTTCTTTTTTAAATAAGGGATTTATAACCGTTACCTTCAGTTTCGAAGGAAACAGTCCATGTTCAAGGCACATATTATTTATAATGTAGCTCAGTACTGGAGCAATGAGATGCGATACACTTTTAACTATTTTCGTGTTAATATTATCGTACCCTGTACTATTAGTATTTTTAAGCATTTTTATTATTAGGTCTACATCAAGCGGGTGAGTTGGTTTCATAAAAATTGAATTGGAGTTATTGTATGTCAGTGTTTTTAGAGCTAAACCATTGTCCTTAGTTGTCGGTTTTATATCGTCAATAAAAAAGTTGTTGAATGATTGAGCTATTTCTGTCGGTTTTGTAAACATTCTATTATTTACTTTTATTTGGTTTATTTCCTCATTAGGTGTTACTATCTTGTTATTGTTGATAATTTTCCATATTGCTTTACTTTTATTTGTCGCTGAATTAACTTTATTTGGTCAGTTTACATTAAGTAAGACAGTTCTAGTAAGTAGATATAAAATCAGAGATAAATACCTTTCATGTTGGACAATTTGTTGGACAATTGTTTTGTGATTTTTGCGTCTTTTTTATTATAGTTCGTAGTCTTTTTGTATATTCCTTATAGTGTATTTTGTCTTTCGGATTTGACGTTAGCCTATACTTCCATAGCAATTGACGTTTTCTTTTTGAGCATAACCTTATTCCCTTGCTTAGCCATTTTGGCCTCTTAGAAATTGGTATTTTTACTCGTATTTTTGGAAAACATAAATCGTAAATCAATTTAAATTATAACTATAATTATACTAAGTTAAATTATAACTATAATAATACTACTAAGATGACTACTTAATTACGTTCATGGGTCAATGTATACGCTTTTACAACAAACTTCCTATTGCTATTCGAAATTTACCCATTAAACGATTTAAAAGCTGTATTAAAACCAAACTTTGTAAAAAAGGGTACTATAAAATTTCAGATTATTTAGAAGACAAAAAAGCTTGGGATTGAGCTGCTCGCTCTTCTTTGTGCTAAAACCATAAAATTTGATATTTAAATTATGCAAAATCATCATTATATACAACTATATGTACATATTGACATTGATGAATATTATAAGCAAAATTTAGTGAATATTTATGTACCTTGAAAAGTATTATATTACTTTAATTATTATGAATGTGAGCACTATGTGGGTCATTTTTATTTATTTCTTGTTTTTTTTTTTTTTCTCTTAGTTATGATGGTCTGGCATTTTGAGTTCTTTATGCGGCCAACCCAATTGTCCTTTCCTTGGTATTGTTCGTCGAGTCGTTGAGCTCCTTAAGTTTTGAGTTGAGCTACACGATTACTGACAAATGCTTGCACTGACTGGACAGGTCCACTCAAATTTGTGTGGTTCTTTCCTCAAAAGACCATTTCAGACATAGATCTACATGGTCCTCACATGATCTGACCAAGATTATGTCTGGACTTTAAAAGAGACTTTGACCCTTGAGTTTGTTTCACCATTTCTTCTGAGGGGTAGTCAGATAGGAAATGTCGACTCCATCTAGCTTATTTTTTAATATGAGAATCACTTTTACACGTTAAAAGTGATTCTCATATCCTATTTACAGAATAAACAATTTCATTACATTTCATTTCATTTGAATCCAGAGTGAAGCGAAGGATTCTAGAGTAGAATCCCGAGCGTAGAGAGGGATTCTTGAATAGAATCCTAAGCGTAGCGATGGATTCAACGTACGTCGCTCGAAGTTAAATAATTTTGGTACCGTGTGGCAAACACTGCTTTTCATCCCCCTCTATGAGAAAAATAAATAAGAGATGCTTTTAGTAGTGAAATGAAAACGCCTTGTCAGCACCAATATTTCTGTATTTATATTCTTGCACACATAGAAACTCGGTATATAACAATATAATATCAGAATAGACTTTAGACTTCTTGAAGACAATCTGTGGATTCCGAGGCTCGAAGAGAACTAACTTAGCAACTATGCGGCACACCGAATATATCATACTATTCATTCGGTTCTGTTAAAAAAACCAGTACTTTTACGGTAACTGTCAAATTAGATACTTTTTAAACTACATGACTACCCACCCTGATACAAAA
Source organism: Atethmia centrago (assembly GCA_905333075.3). Classification (NCBI taxonomy): domain Eukaryota; kingdom Metazoa; phylum Arthropoda; class Insecta; order Lepidoptera; family Noctuidae; genus Atethmia; species Atethmia centrago. The sequence continues at coordinate 15,902,813 of HG995393.1, forward strand.
ATCATTTGAAGCAAATCACATACTTTCAATTTAATATTTAGGATTTAAAATCACTACAAATCTTATTAATATTTGGAAATCACGACAGTAGTGACGAAAATTTACCTACATAACCAAATTACAAATTTATGTTAATATCAAAATTAAAATTGTCTGTAATATTTTGACCAAAAGTAATGAAAAAACGAAAAAGAAGTTGGTTTCCACGTATTTTTTTTTTTTTGTTTAATCAATGCCGCGTACCAAGCGCGCTTTTTTATTACCGGCCAGGACTTTATCGAAGCGAATTGCGTTCAAACGTATTAATTAAATAGTGTTCCAAATTCAAAAGTCGTTTTGTCACTGTTATTAAGTGCGCCGGAATTAAAATTGAAATTTGAAAATTTTGCTCGCACTTATCGAGGAACCCTTCGTCTCTTTTCGAATAGACTGGATGAGAAAGCTGTTTATTTTACATATACGCTAGTGATTGACTAAATAGTAAAGTTATCGATCTTCCATTTATTATAGTATTACATTTTTTTTAGTGGTCTTGAAAATAAATAATAAACGATATACATATACTAATATCATATAAATAAACAATAATGTAGGTAAAAAAATATATTATTAAGTAAATCAAAAAAAAATAAAATAAACAATATGAGTAAATCTTAATGAGTAAAAAACATTATTTCACATGGGTCTAATCCAATTGGGTTAAAACGGTTGACAAATTAAAGAATAAACTATAATAGCAATACTATTCATTAGGCAATCGACATTGTTGTCGATTCTGGGTGGTTTATTAAAAGAAAATAACCTCAAAGGGGATATAATTCAAAATTTAAATCCTGTCCGTAGTTGATACGGAGTAGGAATGGCCCGTAATTTCGGCCGAAACTACGGGTTTCGAATGTAATATTACGGTGGGTACCCGCGTGTAACCCGCAAAATTGTTTTTTTTTTAATATTTACTATATATTTAAAATTATATATTAAAAATACTTTATATAATTAAAATTACTTTATATATTTACACAGGCAGAGTCCTGAGAACAGATCGTTGTGTATAAGTAGATATAATGAGTACCTACATATATTTAAAATCGTTTTATGCCTGAAATTTCGTTCAGCGGAAGTAAATCATGTAATATTTCACACAGAATCTTCAGACTGATCTTTGACAACGCAATATGTTGTTCAGTCGGGTTCGTGTCGCTTGTTTTTACCGCGTCCTCTTTCACCCGCTAGGACTATGGGACCGTCACCAACGAAGTTGTCGGCCTATATCACCCAGCGTTAGCGAACCGTTAGCAGGTTAGCGAACCACGTACACACTTTTTTTGGTTACAGTGCATGCAACGGTTACGGTTACAGCTCGCTAATGAGTACCCGGCTTTATGTGCGGCATAAAACTGACTAACCAGAAGACGGCCCAGACGGACTACTCTCTAACTTCGTCAACGAAGATACGGGCCAGTCCGAAATAGTTCATCCGTCAAGACAAGTGACAAATTAAATTTATCTAACGGGCACAAAAACATTGCGGGTAGGGACAACTATGAAATCGTGTTTTCATTCATTCTCAGTTCGGGCTCCGAAGTAATCTTATATCCGTATGTGATACGGATATGCCCGTAACTTCGGCCGAAACGTGCTTCGGGAGTAGGCCCCCCAGTATCGCCACCGGGCGCGACAGCGATATCGCTTATATCTGAACAGGCCTAAACTCGCAGTGTTGTAGTTCTTCTACGTCATAAGCAAAGGTGCACCTGTATTACACCCACAATTCGCCAGCTATGTTTAAGTCCCATGTAATAAGGGGCGAGCCTATTGCCATCTAGCTGGCACAAATCTAGACTCCGGGCTGCTACCGAGAAATTCCAAATAGAAAAACACAATAACACTTTGCCCGACCGGGAATCGAACCCAGGACCTCAGACTCAGAAGTAGCACTTGCAACCACTAGACCAACAAAAAACCCGACTGCTACAAAACAAGTTTACTTTAGAAGCAGTCTGATGCAGTTCATGGCATCAGACTGCTTGAAAAGTAACATTGTTTTGAACTTTTTGGTAGCGACTGCTACCAAAAAGCCTAAAAGGGACTTAAACATAACTGGCGAAATGTTGGTGTACTATAGGTACATATCTGCCTAACCATTCGGGGATTACAGGCGTGATGTTGTGTGTGTGTTATATTTTACTAATGCGGGTTAGGTTACTTCTAGTACGTTTGGTTAATTGAACCTTATGAATTGTATTTTTATAAGGAGCACTAGTGTATACGAAAATACATACATAATAAACTCACGCCTTCTTCCCATGGGGGTAGGTAGAAGCTACAGAACGCCATCTATTACGACCCTCACATACTCCTTTTGATTTGTTCACGTTCATACACGTACGGATATGTTTTTTTAAATTACCCTTTTCTCTAAAATTACGCTGACATACATCACACTTGTAAGGTTTTTCACCAGTGTGTACAAGAATATGTCTTGTTAAAACAAACTTATGACTAAAACTACGCTGACATACATCACACTTATAAGGTTTTTCACCAGTGTGTGTACGAATATGATTTAATAAATGACCCCTTACACTAAAATTACGTTGACATACATCACACTTATAAGGTTTTTCGCCAGTGTGTATACGAATATGCATTGTTAAATTACTCTTTTCACTAAAACTACGTTGGCATACATCACACTTATAAGGTTTTTCACCAGTGTGAATACGAATATGTTTTGTTAAATCACACTTTTGACTAAAACTACGCTGACATACATCACACTTGTAAGGTTTTTCACCAGTGTGTATACGAGTATGCATTGTTAATTTCCTCTTTTGATTAAAACAACGTTGACATACATCACACTTATAAGGTTTTTCATCAGTGTGAATACGAATATGTTTTGTTAAATAATACTTTTGACTGAAAATACGCTGACATACATCACACTTGTAAACTTTGTCATCAATATGTGTACGAGTATGTTGTATATTTGTTTTTGCTCGATTAAAACTACGCTGATCACAATTGTGAGGCTCTTTGAAACAAGTGCCAGGTTCGGACGTACGCTTTAGAGTTGTCCGGATAACCTTCGAGTCTGATTCGTCTTTTCTGGTTTGCTCGGCTGTTATTGCATCTTCTGGTTTTATTCTTCGTGTCTCTAATATTGGATTGTTCGTAACGGTCGCCCCTGTGATAATAAATCTGGTAAGTATAATGTTGAAAGAAGATTGACATGCACACGAAACAAAATAATAGTGGATTGCATGATTCACACTAGGTTCGAAAAAGAACAAATTCTGGTGACATGGAATCGAGTCACAAAATACTAAATTCCAAATTCTGAAGACGAAAAGCTCACTCTCGCGAAGTTAATTTTTTTTTTTTAATATTAAAAACATTTTTTTTTAAATCATAATTTTGTGACTCGATTCACAAATCCAGCGAATTCACAAAGTTGTAAAAAGATTTTATGGCATGTGGCACATCACTAGTGAGAGGATAGACTAGATAATTTTTGAGGGAGTTTGAAGACCCGGTCGCTTTTTTTTTATAGCCATGTAAATAGCTGTAACATGGACAGCTTTAATTTGAAGTCCGAAACTTTGCGAGTAAATTAAAAAAAAAACTAGATGGCTAATGTCACTCATTTTGAATTGAAAAGTACTGTAATACAATACACATCTACATAAAATTAAAATTCAGAGTACGACTTGTACTTTTTTTTTTAAATTTGTATTTGAATGTACAATTTGGGTATTTTTTAACAAAACAATAAAAAGTCGATGAAAAAAATCCACAGGGCATGAGAAGTGTTTAGGGGTCTGAAAGGATAGCAGATGACCCCCCAGTCGACCATTTCAACTTTGGCACACGATGCATCAAACACCCTGTATAACACGAATACTAGCATCCACAGGTAAGTTTTCAGATCCATTTGTTTTCATTTTCATCAGATAGTTTTGGAATAGATTATAGAAACTTTGCGAGTAAATTAAAAAAAAACTAGAAGGCTAATGTCACTAATTTTAAATTGAAATGTACTGTAATACAATATACATCTATATAAAATTAAAATTCAGAGTATGACTTGGGATTAGTTAGGAATGTGGATTAAATTAATATTTTGTTCCGGACCGATCCCAGTACGAAATGATTTCTAGATGTTTCTCAGCAAGGGTTGAGAAACTATAAATGGTAATGAAAAGAGTACAGAATATTATTTTAAAATATGTCTTTGACATATCTCGGGACCTCAGGGTCCTGGACCGTTGGAAAGCGTACGAGGGGCCGAAGCCGACTCGCAGGGGCCCGAGGCCCGTTAGACTATATTAAGTGATGGGGGCACCAACCGACGATTATCCCTGTACCTTTGCAAAATGCAAGTGCACTTAAGAACAACCCACGGTTGGTGCAGGACTAATGCAGAACATGGAAACAATACATATTGGGCTATGGATTTTTTTTTTTGAGGAGTGGAGAGGTATACCACGGCTACCTGCATCTTACTGGAATACTTCCTTCCTCCGACCACGGGTGGTCTTGCGAATCTCCATCAAGCCGGCCAATAAAGACAAGAAAGAGGAGGGCGCTCTTTTCCTCGTCAGTGTTCACTCCAGCAGAAAGGCAAGCCAGAGATGAAGAGCAGGAACTCCCGGAAGATTTATGGTTAATGTATCTTTTAGTCTGGCTCCTAATCCTAGCCTGGTTTCGGCAAATTTAACTCTAACGGCACAGACCTATAGACAGTTTATAGAGTTCATAGGAGCGCGCAAGACCACGACGTCATCGTGGAGGTGCGGCGGTGGGATTTGAATTAATATTCTGTTTACTCAATTCTAGGGTTCCGTACCTCAAAAGGAAAATACGGAACCCTTATAGGATCACTCGTGTCTGTCACAGCCGCCTAGCCGATTTGCTCCTAATCTCCAGTAGATTTATTAATGATTTTATTAATAATTAATTAATTTTAATACCGATTAATTTGAAAATTTGGTACACATGAATTTCTGTAACCCAAACACGAACATGCAACGTAAATAAATTCACTTTTGGGGGAAAACGTAAAAATGTATTCCAAGCAGTACCGTGTGACATATCAAATGAAAGGGCTTGTTTGGCTTTTTTTTAATTTTTAAATAATTCGTTTTAAAGTTGTATAGAATCACGTTTATATAACTAAACAGACAGATGTGCTGCTGGACAGTTTGTTCCGCCACTTCTTCTTCCCAGCTAAAGCACTAGGAAGTGGTGAAGGGTGGGCGTTTTTGGGGGACTGTCTTATGTAACTTTGACGTTCGAAAAGTGCTGATTCTTTAGCCTAGTTTGAATAAATGACTATTGATTTTGAATAATAATCGTTTTTTTTTTAATTATTAAAACTTCCAAAAATTAGTATTAAAAATACAGAAAACCAAATCAACAACTATTATTCGGGGTGAGCCAAACAGGCGTCGCGTATGCGTTACCGGCCGCCGCACGACATCCCAACGCACCGTGTGGCATCTCGTAATTTATGGTACACTTGCAAAGCCTATGGCAGACCACAGACGGCAGCGACGCACAGTAGGCTAAAAATGGACAAATTTAACTGTCACCCATTAATTTTTGTTTTGAACTACTCAGGATAACCTACTTTAACAGTGGAGTTTAGATTAACAAAAACAAGCAAATCATTTGTTATCAACAGTATCCGCTTTTATAACAAGTTGCCAAAGTCAGTTACAGAACTTAGCGATGGAAAGTTCAAAACCCACATCAAACGTGTCCTTATCAAAAACGCATATTACAAGATTAAAGACTACGTTGAAGACAAGGAAGTTTGGCAATAATTCCTTCTGCACATGTGGCTTCCCTGGTACACCAGAAACGGCATAACTATGGAAATATCTATTAACTGCTCCGAAATTACGATGTTTATTATTTTTTAGACATACATTTTTGACATTATATACCTACAATTTATATTTCAGACTTAATATTATTAATATTATTTTACATGGATTCTTGTGTACGTTGTGAATGTGAGAACGTTGTAGGCTTAATAGACTAGATCTTTTTTTCTTTAGACCGTTTCCTTTTCTCTTTTTTTTTTTTTGTTAAGTACTTTTCGACAGGCCTACACTGTTCTCCCATACCTAATTTGTGTAATTTGAAAACATTGTAAAAGCCAATTATTTTTAAAAGAGTAACCGTGGAGTTTCTTGCCGGCTCTTCTCCATAGGAAACGACCAATTGGAACCGTGCACCTAGCTTCTGACGTTTCATAAGTGCCCATGTAGGTCTATGTGAAATAAAAATATTTTGATTTGATTGATTTGATTTGATTTGATTGAACTGCGAACAGACTGTGCAATAAAAACATTTTTACTTGGCACTATGTTAACAGCAACAACCACCTCAGCTTAACCTTTTGACCGCCTCAGTCATGTATAGATGACAGACCAAAATGTGCCCAGCACGCCACGGTCACGACTACATGATAGATTTTAAGGAATAATTCGTAGCTTGACGCCGAGGGCACGTTTGTGCATTTATGACGTGGCGGTCAAAGGGTTAACTATCCAAAAATTGCAAAACCACAATTACACAAGTTCTGAACCCACATTATTAATTAGGTTAGGTATTGTTCGTCGAATCGTTGAGCTCCTCAAGTTCTGAGTTGATGGGCACGCCACGATTGCGGCGATAAGTCCCATCTTTGAGGAGTGGCTGGAGAGGCGCCACGGCGTCCTCACCTTCCGCGTGACGCAGGTCCTCACCGGACACGGCAGCTTCGGGAGGTTCCTGTGTCGGATAAGGCGGGAGGAAACGTCCGGGTGTCACCACTGTGTGGATCGCCCGGAGGACACGGTGGAGCATACGGTGGAGGTCTGCCCGGCTTGGGCAGAGCACCGCCGTGTCCTCGTGGAGGCGATCGGCGGCAGAGACCTCTCGCGTCCGGCCCTGGTTCAGGCCATGGTACGGAGCGAGAGGGCATGGGCAGCCGTCACCTCCTTCTGCGAAGCAGTATTGCTCGCGAAGGAGGAGGCGGGATGGTTGAGGCAAAGGCAAGTTTCGCGCCCTCTCGCCCCTAGCCGCCGCAGGAGACGCCCAGGGCGTCGGGAATCCCGGGCGGATTTCCGGCCACCGTAGGCGCGGGCTTGCGGACGGTGAGCAATGGGTAGCTCACCGTCCGGTAAGGACCAGGCCCGGATCGACGGCGCGTTGTATTCCACGCGCGCCTCAAAGAGATGTCGTCAGCACATACAGTAGGGGTCCACTAGGGCCGATGCCTGCTGGGGTCGCGGGAAGGTACTTGTGGGTCACCGAGGCCCCCGCAACACAGACAACAGGAAGGAATACGGGTGGGTTTTAGTCAGTAAGAGTCTGACACACCCTCCCGCTCCGCCCAGAGCGGGAGAAGTTATTTGATGATTTCCCACCCTCAAAAAAAAAAAAGTTCTGAGTTGAGCTGCACGATTACTGACAAATGCGTGCACTGACTGGATAGGTCCACTCGATCTGTGTGATTCTTTCCTCAAAAGACCATTTCAGACACCAATCTACATGGTCTTCACATGATCTGACCAAGATTATGTCTTGACTTTAAAAGAGACTGTGACCTCTGAGTTTGTTTCGGCCTTTCTTCTCAGATTAGTCAGATAGGAAACGCCCATCTAGTTTTTTTTTTTTTCTAAATATGATTGACGTGTAAAAGTGTTTGTACTATCGGCCAATCTTCCGCATGCTCACCTCTAAGGCGATAATCGTATAGCACGGCTCACGACTCGATCGCCCGATGCAAGCGTTTTGGCCAATGGGATGCATGAAGCGTATTTTAGCCGTGTTTGTATTAATGTAATTATGTATAGTGTGTGTGACAGTCACACTAGGCGCGTGCTATGCTCACTTGTTTGTAAGACATTTTTTTAATGGGCACGGCCAGCGAGAGCGCTTTATGAATTGTTATTGTTGACAAGAAGTAATTTCGTACTAATATCTTCCGTTTGGTTTAGAAAATGTATTATTGGTATTGCTATACGCGTACCCTAAAAAAACTTTATTTAGCATTTTTGTTTACCACTTTGCCAAATTACAGCTTTCTAGTAAGAGTCTGTGAGCTAAGCCGGGGACAGACAGACAGACAGACGGTCATGGCGAAACTATAAGAGTTCCTTGTTGACTACGGAACCCTAAAACGAAGCAAGTTACGTAGTTTTGTTAGAAATTGTCATTTGCTATCTCTTTCTTTTATTGCTGTTTTGATTAAAATAGCAAAATTACTTACAGTAGTATTTGAACCATTACTTGGCGCAGTTTATACAATGTTATCAGATTTTTTTATTATTGCTGTCGCTACTTTTGCAACTGCAATAAAAATAAGTTCATTATCTAAGTACCATTGTTATTCAGTGGGAACGTCAGAACATCTGGTTAAACAATAGATCGGCTTTATAGAACGGCCATAAAATACGGTCGCAAAAAATTACGAAATATATCTTCAACACACTTGCTTGTAAAGTGACTCAGAAATTCAGCTTATTATATAGAAGTATTTTTACTTTACATTTCTTTTTTCAATATACGCAGTTTTTGTCCAAAAACAATGAATATTTTTGAGAAAAAAAAATTCGTTACATCAGATAAATCAATCATCAAAATTATCATCATTTCATAAAATTATATATTTTTCACTACATATTAACCTTAATTTGCTTATTCAAAACATTATTTTGTTTATTATATTTTTTATATAGGCTGTTTAGCGGTTTTTCCAGCGCCTTTATTTACACCTGCGGCGCGCGGGATAAACAAAACAAGCGCGGTATTTTCCAGAAATACTTGTTAACGTTTTCATTGTGTGGTTAATTATTATCAAAAATGTTGACTTCAATTAGGAAAGAAGAGCGAAGAGCAACGCGTAGATTTAACCCCCCGGAAATACTAATCTAGGCACGAAACGCTAGTGACAGCCTGTTGCCTGCAAAATCTAGAGAGAAATACCTAGCGGCGTACGAAACTAATAACAATACCAGTCTCTTTTTTTCCTCTCAAGTTGAAAACCGTCGTATGAAACGCGCACACACTCGACTCCCTTATCGCGCTCGCTCGCCCTCGGCTCGCGCGAATAATACCGGCTCGTGCAGTGAGTAACCAACATACCACACATATTTATATTTTTTGTTACACGCCCTATACTCACACAAATTCATATTGTCTCTAATTGGACGAAACCAGGAAGGGGTGTGGTTTGTCACTAGCTGCGCTTGCCGCAGAAATATTTTCTAAAGTGAGCATGCTTAAGTTTTGCCAATAGTACAAACCTAGTTACAGAAAATAATTTCATTTCATTTCATTTTTAGTTATGTTTCATGTGGTTTGTGGGTAACTTGTGTAATTGTGGTTTAACACTTTTTGGGTAATTAAGCTTAGTAAGGTAATTAAGCTAAGTAGGTTATCGTTAATAGTTCAAAACAAAAATGTATGGGTTAACGTTAGACCACTATTTACGCCACACTCTGCCCATACACACACAACGTGCCCATAACTGTAAGTACACTTATATTTTATAATTTATTTTTCTATAATTTGTACGTCATACTCTTTATTTATTTTTTTTATTTTTTTCACAGCATGGATCATTTCGTACTGGGATCAATTCGGAACAAAATATGAATTTTACCCACATTCCTAACGAATCCCACAAAATGGTATCGGATTGTGGGATCCGATCGGACTAAGCCGTTCTCAAGAGTTATTTTTAATAATGTGATATCACGGAAGATAGGTGTATTAGTTATTGATCACACCTACATTCGGCGATGTAGGTTATTCTTGTCTGAGCAACTGGCAGCAAGCTCTCTGTATGTCACTGCTTGCGGTAGCGTCGGGGCACTAAAACAGCGAGGGGGTAATGACTGATCTTAGCATTATACTCGAGAATGAGTGCTGCTTGTGGTGACTGGTCGTCTTTCAGGCCATGGTTTTGATATTGTTATTCTGTTCATCTCTGGATGAACAATTTATTTATTCAACTATGATGGTCCTAGTTTATAATTTATGCACAGCCCTATGGATAGAATTCAACATTGCAAAATGTAAGCAGGTACACCTTTAGGTTACGCAAATGACTTCCTATCAGGTGAACCTTTGACGTGTTTGCTTAATACTTACTTTTCGTCTCCCTAGTTGTTTGTTTCTTCTTAGATACTTCTTGTTCTTCTTTCACTTCAGTTTTAAACTCCTTTAATGGCACGTCATCACCTAAATCTAATTCAGAATGGTGTGGTAGGACATCTGCTACATCTAGACAGCTATTGTCTAAATGTTCCAGTTCCAGCTCTGTAAGTAAACAGAAACAGTCAAGAATTAATATTTGTTTTATTTCACAACATAATGTGGTTACCGTTAAGGTGAATTAAACTTTACACTGACATAATTAATAGATTTACAGATATTATTTATTGATAATATTATTTTTGTTCTTACAAACATACCATCACTGTGATGTTCCTCCTTTGTCTCAATAATATCATCTAGTCCTTCACAAAAAGCTGGGAATTCTTTTTTGATAGCAATAGTTTCTGTTTGACATTCAACACCTATACTTACATGCACTATTGGAGATTTAATGAACCCCGTGCAAAACTGTAAGTGGTGTTGGTTTTTTAAAGAATTGGGCTGGAAAAGATGATTACAGGATTAGGAAAATATGCAAGTGATTGCAGTCCCATGAGGACAAATCTTATTTCGTTATTCTAATTCTACCCTGTAAAGTCAGCCATGCTACGGACCTCACTGACCACTGCACAAGCTATTGTCGCATCGGGCACATTATCAAAGTAATAGGTTGGGGAAAAAGTTTCATCGCATTTTTTAAGAAAATTCAAAACATTTTTTATAATAGTTTATTTACATTTAACTAAAGTATGTAGGTACCGTTTTGTTCGATAACTTTTTGCCATCTTGTAGGTAGGGACATGATCCCATTGCTATAGAAATTTTGGGACTTCTGATCAAAATACCGCGACAAGTGGATTTGGCAGTCCTCTCGTGATGTTAACCTGACACTGCCTAAAGAATTCTGAAGAGACTGAAACAGGTGGAAATCTGAAGGTGCAAGGTCAGGACTATACGGCGGATGCATTACCACCTCCCAGCCTAACTCTCTTAATTTTTGCTGAGTGGCTAAAGATGTGTGAGGTCTAGCGTTATCATGATGAAAACCCACACCCCTTCTGTTCAACTTCTTGCTTTAATCTCATCAGTTGTTTGCAGTAGAGTTCAGAATCGATGGTCCTGCCTGGTGGTAACAGCTCATAATGAATAATGCCATTCCAATCCCACCACACACACAGCATCACCTTGTTGCGAGTTAACCCGGGTTTCGCCACAGCCTGTGAAGCGTGACCGGCCTTTGACCACGACCTTTTTCGCACGTTCTTGTCGTACGTGATCCATTTTTCATCATCAGTTATCAGCTTCTTCAAAAATGGTTCGGTTTCATTACGTCTTAATAAAGAATCACAAATGAGTACACGGTTCATTAGTTTCAGTTTTTTTTCAAATGCGCCAAAACTGTTTTGTGGTCAATTCCCAGTTCTTCAGCTACCTACGTCGTAACTACTGATATGCCGATAGGGCGACCAGAGCGACGTGTATCTTTGACATCAAAATTTCCGGATTGAAAACGCTTAAACCAAATTTGTGCACTAGGTCCATAAACATCGCAATTTTTTTTTGCGGCTTGCGTTGCATTTTTACCTTTTCTGTAGTAAAATTTTAAAATGTATCGAATTTCTTCATTAGATTCACTCATCTTGACAGTACGAAAAACAAATGAAAATCACACATTTTCCAAATTCACAATTTGAATTTGGAATTATGTTCTTTAAAATTTAAGCTTTCAATGATACCAAAACCAGCCAGATACAAATAGTATACCCAAAGAGATTTTATTACAAGTTCATACATACTATAATGCGAAAATACTTTTTCCCCAACCTAATACAAGTTTCAGACAGAAGTTGTAACAGTATTATGTGGGGTATTTAACATGTAAACACCTACAGTTGATGGTAAGCTTTTTTTTTTTTTGGGTGGGAAATCAATATATAACTTCTTTCGCTCTGGGCGGAGCGGGAGGGTGTGTCAGACTCTTACTGACTATAACCCACCCGTATTCCTTCCTGTTGCCTGTGTTGCGGGGGCCTCGGTGACCCATAAATACCTTCCCGCGACATTGATGGTACGCTTAGTGTGAAATCTAGACTCAATAGATATGAACTTGAGAGGAATCACTGAAATTAGAAATTATGAAAATAAATGGCTGTTGAAGAATACCTCACCTCATAATCCTCATTCATCATCTGACCGAATAGCTCTTCGGCGTCCAGACATTGTCTCAGTAATCGGTAGCTTTGCTTTAGTTTAGTGCAGCAGAAGAAACAAGCAAGAATCGGTCTACTGTCTTCAGTTACGAACTGCAATACAAAATTATTCTTACACTATTTTGTTTATAAGAAAGAAAATACTTCTAATCTTAAACATATATACCTAGCAAACAAACAGTTGGTGGTCCGTAATGCTTTTGTGCACATCTTGCAGAAGGCATGAGCATTGATAACCACTCTTGTACAGGTTTTGTCACACTGTTTTCCTTTCCTGATGTCAGTGTTTTCCATTTTCCCCTAAGACGACCCTCTGACCCAAAGTTCATGCAGGTAGAGTGAATCTTCATGCAGGAGAAGAAGAGGCAATTAAAACCTAAAAACTTATTTACTTAATTCCAATTAAAAATATCAACTTACTGGAATATCAGTCAGCTTCTCATATAGTTTATGCAAGTTCCTGTTGACCACTACATACATGCAGACATTCTCCGCTAAGCATATCCTACACATTGGCAGTTTTTCCATCTTTTTACTCAAATTGTATCACTTATGACATTTAGTTCAAACACTGTTGTGTTGCACACAAATAACGAGGGAGGCTTGTCTATTATTATTACTACTTCTAGTATTAGTAAACACTTCCTTTGTTGACGACGGTATGAACGCAGCAAGAGAGTTAAATTGATTTTATCTCTCGTAGGTAGTCCAGATAGTTCAGGTTAATCATAGGAGTTATTTATTTATTAAAGAACACCATAAGTACATTTAACATTGGTTTATTAGTCCCTTACGTTTATTTCGTTATTACTTCTCAAAAAGGACGAGGTGGTCTTTTATATACGGGACTCGTAAGTGTATATAAATTATATTCTTTTGTGCAAAGTACTTTACAGTTAATATCTTGACTAATCTCACTACATTTCAGGGTCTAGGAAATGAATACTGTCTGAAATGAAAACTGTATAGTTTGATAAATACATCCTCAACATTTGACAACAGAACACTAGACCAGTGGTCTCGAACGTCATAGAGCAAGATCGGTAGAGTTGCCAGCTAAAATCGGTATATTTGTACCCAAAATCGGTATTTGACAAAAAACAAACAGTATTCAATCAAATTCGTTTATTTATTGAAAACAAAAACTTACAGACTAATTTATATACAATCACTTACAGACTAGTTTATATAATCATTTTTTATACCAATATTCTTTGGCCATAGCCGCGGTCATCTTCGAGTTGATTTCAAAGTCATAACAGTTAGCTGTATTAAAGAGTCGTTTTGCGTGTAATAGACCAGTGATTGATTCAGTAGACAGCCTATTTCGCTGTTTTGTTTTCAAAAGATTAATATGTGAAAATATGCGTTCAACGTTAGCGGATGAATGGGGAAGTGATAAAATATTAAAGATGAAATTAGATAACAAAGGAAACATTTGAGTTTCATCGCCACGCTTTAGTAAACTTACTTCATCCCAAAATAGTTCTACATCATCAGGAAGTGTTTTGATTTGTTCACAATTTCTTAAAATGCGCCACTCTGTATCAATTTCCTGGAAATCATTGCTCTGAACAATATTGGGAAAAAGCCTACTCATAGGAACTATCGAAGAGGTATTGCCAATTTTAACATTTTTTGGGTCAATTATGTCTAAACCCTTTATTGGATTATTTTTCAATGGAAACCGCGTGGTTATTTGCTTACAAGCTTCGATATAAAAATCTAGGCATCTGCATTTAAACAAATTTACTTGATCTGCGTTTAGATTTTCTGAACTACTTAGTAGTGTATTAGACGCAGCAGCACCATAGTATACGGCGTCAATATCCATAAAATTTCTAGGATTTTTAAAATCAACATTTTCGATTGGTGTGCTAGTTAAATATTCTCTTTTTAAAAAACAATCAAATATAGTTTTTAATGTTCCAGTTATTTTTTCATATAAAGTATGAATTTTCGGGTGTTCTGCTTGCATTTCTTTATTTAAATCGGTAAATAATGGTAATACAAAATCTAAAAATTCCAAAAATAATACCGTAGTGGGATCTTGGAGCTTTTGTAATATATGTTCTGCAGCTAAAAGATGATCATTATTAGAGATTTGGTCTATAAAAAATAGTTTTAGAGCAGAGAGTTGTTCCAATATTCTCTTCACTGCTGCATGTACTGATAACCAGCGTGTTTGAGAGGGGTGAAGTATTCTATGTACTTTTAAGTCGCAAAACATTTGAAAGTTTTTAAACTCTGCTACTCTTTTTGGACTAGAAGAAAAGTAGTTGTAAATGTCCCTTACTAGATCCTCTATAAAGCGTGGCAATTTGGTACAAGCATATGACGCGCAAAGATGAAACGAATGGCAGGTGCATTTAAGTATAAAAATGTTGGGAATTTCATTTTGCAGCAATGTTACAACAGAATTATTACGTCCCATCATTACGTTTGCCCCATCAGATGCAAACCCTATTAGATTATTTTGATATGGAATATCATTGCTGCTAAAAAAGTTTACTATGTGTTCAAATAAGGTTGCTGCATTAGCTTCTTCTAATGGAATAAGAGCTAAAAAACAATCTTTAATACGATTCATTTTCGCATATCTCACGACTAAGCACAAGTGTTTGGTTGTACTAAGATCAGTGGACTCGTCAATAATAAGCGAAAACTTAGTTTGCCGCAGATCTTCACATAAATTATCGAAACTTTCTTTACCTATAATATGATCAATTATGTCGTGAGTTTTCGTCGAAGAACATTTGATTTCTTTGCCAATTTTTGAATCAGGACAAACGGCTTGCATCAGCTTCGGTAGGTGCTCCATAATAGTGAATGGTAGATTGTGTTCAGCAACAAACGAGGCTAATCTTATTTCACCTGAAATTAAAATTTAGAATTAAAAATTATGTAGGTATATCTAGTAGCGATTAGGGTCTAATTATATCCACTGCTTCTATTTATCGATAACTAGAAAACAAAATAATATAACAATCTAAATAGTACCTAACAAATAATTAAAAAGAAATTACCTTGCTTAACCAGTGTATCAGTTTTTTGAGTTTTGGTCACAGTAAATGATGATATCTTCGGTTGAGATTTTATATTCTTTGATGATACTGAGTGTGTTTGTGAAGAACTATGTTTCTTTAAAGCGTCTTTTCCTGATGTGATGTTGATATCTTTATCACAACTCTTACAATAGGCATAGCTTTCGCCTTTACGACTATCTTGCAACCAGCCTGGAAATTCTTTTTCCCATTCTTTTCTATAATATTGTAGATATTTTTTTCTTCTTACACTCGCACTTGTGCTTGGCTCCTCGTCAGACGACATTTTAACTGAATGGTCTTCTCACGCACTCTTTAGGATAAGTACTCTACTATCTCTTCAAAGTTAAGAAAATTAATGAAAAAAATAAAACCGAATTCCTGTTTATATAGACTAGACTGGTTACAGGTAAATTCCCTAGCGGGAAGCCCCTTATAACATCGAGTTGTAAGACAACAAGTTGTAGGAACAAGGGTATTCCCCAAAATATATGGAACATTCTGCACTAGGCCCATACTTACTATTGAGGGCTTCCCCGTCCGTAACATTAAATTAAACATAAATGAAAAGGGTTGCCAACTGAAAAGTGTAAAATCGGTAGAGAAATCGGGAGAATTTCCATGTGCATCCAGAAATCGTAGAAAATTCGTTATATTTCGGTATTTCGGTAGCACAGAGCCCATATCGGTATAAATACCGATAAATCGGTAGGTTCGAGAACACTGCACTAGACCCTGATTTGACCGATTGCTTTTGACGTAGTTTTGACAGCAGGTGTTGCTATTTTATGGAGTTTTATTAATGCGTTTTTATTTTGCAAATAATAAATTAACGTGCACATGTTTTCATGTTGAAAATTCACATTCTTTTTCGTTATTTTATTTGGGTATCGATTCAGTGCACCGTCTCAATGCACATTGAATTCAGTACTAGAAGGTTCAATGTGGTCTAATGAATGAAATTTAAGTTTCGCTAGCGTTTGACAGTTGTTCTTAATTTATACAGATACTAAAATTATACAGCAAACGACTATACAAAAATAACTGTAGTGCTAAAGAAACTTCAATGAGTTTCTAAGGATAAAAATTATATTGTTGTTAATTTGAATTGTCATTTCTGTCAATAAGACTCTTTTTATTTTGCTAATTAAAATCATTATTCCAAAGGTTTTATCTTATTTTAACAATAACACATCTCGACTAAAAAGGCAATGAGGGGTATATATGTTCTGTGACGGTGCTAGAGCAAGCGAAGATGCGGAGCGAAGCTTTAACAACATTATTCTTATTTAATTCTTCTTTTACTGAACATTAATATCTGAACATTATTCTTAGTTTTTTGTCTTTTCTATTTAAGTACTTTTATTTTTAGCCAATTTTAATTTAATAATATTATTAACACTAACATTCATTTTATCTAAATAACTATAACTATTAATACGTATTTTATATGTTCACATAAGTATAAGAATGATATAATAATTGTAATTATCAAAAATTTCTCTTTTAATTTTAATTTTAAGTTAACACTATATAACAATTTATATTCTTAAAATCATCCACACAATTTAATAAAATAATATAGACTAGGTAAGATTGCCCTACAAAAGAGTACGGCGATCTAACAAAAAGGTATAAAATAAAAATAAATAATTTTAAAAAAATAACATGCCTGCCTTATCAAAAAGTTAACCAAACGGGGTGGATACTCGGAATTCACTTTTGTTTGTTCTTCCGACTTTTTACCCCAAGTACAGTCATCAGCAACAATACAACAGTACAATATTCTCAAACACTTTAGTAAATTATTAATTAATTTTTGATAACTACAAACTTAAAACTTCTTCATTATATAAAATTACAATGACTCAATTTTGACTAAATCAGTAAATAACTTATATTATATTTATAAAACAAGACAAAAAACGAAGTTTTATACAACTTACGTGAGGTGTATTCCACCTGCGATATTTAAAAATTTCCTTGAGAGCTCGCGCGAGTGACATGCGTCATCTACGAATTATGTGTCGACCTCCACAGGAACATACTGACGAGAAGGGTGGTTCATATTCGAGGAATAACTTAGAGGACAGCATAGTTCAATATATACATATATTGAACAATAATACAACCTGGGTGACATATGTCACCCGCGCGAGCATTTTATACATAGACATATAAATATATGGACTATTATTAATCAATCATTTTAATACACACTTACCGAAAATATTGTGGGAACAGAGATATTATGTAATCGCATTACACCAAGTGTTCTATTGAAACAGCTTTATTCAAAGTGAAGTGGTAGGTAGGTACCATTCTTTATTTCGGGGAATAATATTTTCTTCACCAATAGCCTCTAGCCACTTTTTCTTTAATTCTTTATTTCTATGAAAGCTATAAAAAAGGCAAGTATTTTTATCAATAATTCATTTTGGTTAGAGCTGCTAATGGTACCGATTCCCTTGTTCACAAACTAAACTAAATTTACCCACCAAACTAAATATTCCCACAGTGCTGTAAACCACGGACCGGACCTAACAAGGTCACTCGGACCGATTAAGACAAGCAGAATAATTTCTGTTAACATCGCAGATCATAACCAATATCGTTTCAGCGGAGGAACTTATTACGGAAACTATTACGGTAAGGCGTCGCCTCGCATCGGTACAACACTATTCCACTATGACATAATATTGTAAACAAACGAATGAAATAGGTAATAAATATTAAAAAGGTCTGGTGTATAGGGAAACGACCGCAAATATCAATACTTTAGCAATAAATTCATGATCCCGTAACATTTTTTTCATTGAATGTGTATAGCTACCACGAAACTTTTCGCATTTATTGGCTGATATTCACAGAGTACTTTTTTATATATGGAATAGAGGTACAACTCAGCGACAAAAGTGAGAAACGTCAATTGTCGCCCTCTGGACGCCTGTTTTGGAACTAATACCAACATAATCTTCCGCACACAAACACACACGCACACACGTAGATACACACATACGTACGTCGCCTATTACTTTCAGCCTTGATATTTTTTATTTAGATAGGTGTTTTAAAATGTGAATTACATATTCGCTTGCATCTATGTAGAAAAGCGAAAGTAATTCACATTATTAAAAAATAAAACAAAGTTAGATTTCATTATTTATTTCTTTCTTTTGAAACACCTCTTATTCAGTTTTTTAGCTTTAATTTTATACGAATCCGTATCATCATCACACTCCCTCTTATTCATTAGTATATTATTTATATCTTTACAATAGTTGTAAATGAAAAATCTACAGGATATTTTTATTAAGAAATCTATTAATTTTTCATTATGAATTGAACATTTTATGAATGAAAAATCTACAGCAATAAAAATCACAGTAGTTATTGATTTCCGTAAATGTTGTTTATCTAAATTTTCTTTTAATATTATATAATTTATATCTTGCAGATTATAGATACAATTTAAGAGGGAGTCGCTGGGACTGCAAAGCCATTTTTTATTTGCGTATTCCCGATATCTTAAATATTCGTGCTCACTGTTTGATATTAAATCTTTTTTACATTCAACACAGCCCTTGAATACCTTTTTCTAGGCGCTTTTTACAAAATACCCACTTACGTACTGTAGGCCACCAATTACGCGTGGGTCATTTTTTTCTGCAAGGGGTGTGAATGTTATATCGGGAATATTACTTAGTTCGCAATTAATTTGCTCTTTGCCGTCTTCGCCTGTGATGAGTACTTCATGTAAAGTTTCACAATTGTCTATTTCACAATAAGCTCCAGGCGCATGGACGCTAGAGAGACTGTTTACGAGTAACGTCGTGAATGCTGCTTCAAATCGTTCTGGAGTAGGGTTTATGTTGCGGCATCCGTGGCTCCTTATGGACCCAAAAAAGTTTTCTATTGGGTCTTGATTCAGATGCCGCAGCCAAACTGATGATACGCAATATTTTGTTTTTAATTTTTTTAATAATAATTCATTCCTTCTAGCGTCCATACCCAATTATTCAATGTGGGAACGTGTTCGTTGTTACAGGTTTTAGGATGAATAAATTTCATATCTTTCATAATCATTTTACTCTCCTTCCATGTTTTATGATGGATAGAAGTAGGCGTTGCAGGTCCTAGAAGAGGTTTTCCATGTTTCTTTCTTTTGCCAAAGCTTCCGTTGAGGGAATCGAAAAGGTTGTCGAAGAACAACAGGATGTCTGCAGTGTCCTTGGCTTCTTTAGGAAGTATACCCTTATCTGTGAAAAAATATAGTTTGTTAAATAATTTAATTTAAATTACTTTTCATTAAGATAATCATATCACATAACATTTTTAACAGAAAAAGCGCTTTGTAGCTTAAATTAATTAATGAGCTTTCATATGACTTCATTTAAAAAAACAAGACAAAATGGCAAACCGGGTCTTGGCCAGCCTCCATACAAAAAAGTTTGATCCCCTTTATTATGCCTTAATGGAACCAAGGACAATTTGAAAAAAAAAGGTTGTTTAATGCTGTTATGATTATATCTTCACTTACCAAGATTTTCCTTTGTTTCTATATCTTCTATGGTACTTTGAGTATGTGGCTTTGTGTACACTGAGTCCAAATGTGTAACAGGACCTGGAATGACAATTAATAAGTTATTTCAGCAAGCAGCAATAACCCACAGAGGACTCTACATAATAGATTTTCCATTGTGTCTAATTAGTGCTGCTTGACAGTTAAGTTTGAACTGTCATCATATTACTATGTAAAGCTACATTGGTTGTAGCCAGCAGTTGCAGAAGTAACCACTGGGTTTGAGGTATTAGGTGCAATTCTCAACTCGGGGCAATTTTGTTATTGGTTATCATCAAATATTATAGAATACCAGTTATGACGCCCGTGTCCAGCAGTGGAGGCATAATTAAGAGCTCATAATAGCACATGCAACATTTTGAAAAGTAATATTAATTTACCTTTTGATGTAGATGCTTCTGACATCTGAATGGGTCTCAACACTCTTTTTTCTGAGTTCAATTTTAAGATAGATAACCCTGTAATAATAAAATTCTATTTGAAAAAGTAGTTTGTTAACTTTGTTTTAGTCACATCTTACTCAAAACTAATTTAATTTTCTTAACAATGAAGTAGCTGATGTCACTTTAGGGCCATTAATCCTGTCTACGCAAAAAATAACATTCATCCTTTGCTCTATTGTTGCATGAAAGATAGAAAGACAACCCTCAGTGGGTTGTCTTTCTATCTTTCCAGGCAAATCAATAAACACACTTTTGCATTTATAATAATAAGGATTTAATATCGCCATCTACCAATGTATTGTGTATGTATTATTATTTTTATTATAACTAACCTGGCATGTTTTCTGTTGGAACAGCTTCTTTGCTCAGCCGATTATTCCTGCAGCAATATTTTTGTTTGAAGTGTACACGACATACACGGCGGTATTTGAAAATATGTTCATTTTCAAGTTGCAATATGTCACCACCAACGGAATAGACCCATGTATTAAAAAACTCCTTATCCTTAGCTGGGTTAGGGAATTTATGCAAAATCGCATTGGTATCTGAAACAATCGAAAAAGTAGGTAATCAGTGGAATCTATAGACGAAACCTGAAATTTACTTGTGGCAGATTCTACCCACAGAGCTTTGTCATGAGGGTGCTGAAATGCTTGCATATCAGCCCCCCCCCCCCCCCCCCGTATCAGAGTAGGGGGAAAGGGCTCGGGGGCCCAAATAACGAAGCTTTTAGGGCAACGGCCTTTTATGAATAAAACACTTACCTAAGCTATTTAAGCATCCGGGGACGCAACACTTTCTGTTCGACATGATAGATAATAGGTCACAAACAAAAAAGTTAGGCAGAGTCCTGTCTCAAAACTTTTCCGATTTTAACAATCAACACAAGCACAAAATCAACAAGGCCGGAGGGGCAGAGGCTCTACTCAACGGACTTCGGTGGAAAAAGCACTTTAGACTATTAAAATCAAGAAAAATAGATGAACAAACAAGCACAAACGCGAACGAGCGGCAAATTTTGTTATGTTTGACATTTGTAGTGTTGCATACAAAAATAAATTCAGCCAATACGTCTTGAAATTGTTTTAGATACTATTTAATTCGTTATGATTGAGCTTTTATCTTAAAATAATATTTTCCCGTGGTATTGTGGTTTATTACATAGGTTTATTTATTTTGACGCTCATGAAAATTGGTTACATTGAAGACCCAAATGGATGCCTTTTTCACGCCATCTAGCGTACTGAGTAAGACTACGTATTCACAAATCATGAAGACCGCCATCTCTCAGAGAGTTTCGTAAAAGTAATACAATATTATGAAATCAAATTAAAATGTCAGTTGTATGTATTGGTAGGCAAATCTTTTGGAGTCCAACTTTATTTTGCATACTTATAGGAGAACGATTACTCGTTTGCTACTACTAAGATTGTCAACCCTGCTGATATTCCACTTACCTACAACTGTCACTACGTCACGACAAAATGTTACTATAATGAGCAGCTACTTAAATATTGTTCTCTTCTACCAAATACGATTATTTTATTAGAAAGAATGAGACTAAACGATATTTCACATTCTGGATCGTATTTCACTCATATTTGTATAAGCAAACGTATCTATAGAATAACGCGGTGCCTCCATGTTTTTCCTATCTCTATGATAAGAATAATTGACAGATAATAAGTGTTGGCTAATAAAAGTGAATATTTTTGTGTAGACCGCTACTTGAAAACCTAAGACAAAAATTAAAACAAAAAACAATAAGATTACAGTGAAAACCATCTATGTAAAATAATAGTCTGTGACTCACAAAACTAATTATAAATCTTAAAAAAGATAAGTTCGACTTAAACGCCTCAGTTGCCAAACCAATAAATTCCAAGAAAAAAACTAGAACAATTTTTTTTTTCTTAATTTGGCTTCGCACGGTTTGTGCATTTAGCCAATGTCACGTTTAGTTTCATATAAAGTTATGGAAACGACATTATTATAAATATTTTAACGGGATTTAGGATAGGACGGATAAATAGGTTCAATATAATTATAAGTTACAAGGATATCATATGGATAAATGAAAAAAAAATACAACTTGATATTGTTTAGAATAATGAATGAGACTATACATTTATATACAAGATAGCTATTTCTACAAAGTAAAGAAAGTATTGAGGTAGGAAAAGGAGTACGGATTGATAACAGGTAATATATGACCGTTCTTCCTTTCTTAGAGGACAGGCCCCGTCGCGTTGTAATGGTGGTCGCTAGCTTTTTATCCCACAGGACCTTCAGGGTGGTGGTCGACGGCGCGCTGTCTAGCGCGCGCCCGGTGCTGGTGGGCGTGCCGCAGGGCAGCTGCGTGTCGCCGACGTGTTACTCACGTTACACCGACGACATCCCCACCACTCCCGATGCGATGCTCGCGCTGTATGCCGACGACGCCGCGTACATCACTACGTCGCTTAATGCGAAGTACGCGGCGGTCAAAATGCAGCGCGCGCTCGATCTACTTCCGGAGTGGCTGTCGAAATGGCGGCTCTCGGTGAACGTGGGTAAGACGCAGGCGATGGTCACAGGATCAGCGCGCCTCCCACCGCCCTTGAAACTACAAGGAGCCGACATCGATTGGTCGGCCCGGGTCAAATACCTGGGTGTCACCATCGACCGTCGGCTCACTATGGGGCCACATGTCCGCAAGGTCGCCGCGCAGGGTAGGGTCGCCCGCAACCTGCTTAAACCTGTGGTCTCGTCCCGCATCTCGGCGCGCGTCAAACTGGGCGTGTACAAATTGTACGTGCGCCCAATCTTGACGTACGCCGCCCCCGCTTGGTTCGCCCTCACGAGCAAGTCGAGCCGGAAGCTGCTCCGCGCGCAACAGAGCATTGCGCTGCGGACTATCTTTGACGCTCCTCGCTTCGTGAGGAACGATGTAATCCAGCGGGACCTCGGGATCGAGAGCCTGGATGAGTTCGTGCGGCGCCTCCCGAAGGGGATGTACGCGCGTGCCGACGCGTCTGCTTGGCCCCATGTCAAGCAGATAGCGCCCTGGCATACGCGCCCCCCCGACGCGAGACCCTTGCCCCGCGACCTGGTAGCGGACGAGTGACCCCATACACCGGACTGGACGCCTCGAGTAAGTCGCACCCAGGCCGGTGCCGAGTAAGCCGCGTGTAAACGCGGCTTACTCGATTCAACTGAACTCTACAGATGACACACATCTATTGCGTGGCGTGTACTAAGTTAATATAGGCGCGTCACGTGATTAAACCAGACATCCATAACTAAACAGGCATTCAACTCATACGTACGGGCGCGGCGCGGGCTGCGACGCACGTAGACACTGAACGGCGTTACACACAATACAATGCCGTTCACACATACACGACAGTTCCTTAGCCCGGACCGTGATCGTCTAGATCTGAGAGCGGGGCGGGCGGGAACTAAACACCTATTCTGTAGGAACGTCGAGTCGGCTCCACTGTCGCTGGTCGTCTTCGTTGGGCCTTCCCCGGGTAACCGGGGGTCTCACCTGGCGGGGACTGACTGCCGTGGAGTCGTGAAGAAAGCGGCGCTAATGTATTAGCGTCGTGGCGAGCCTTCAGAAATACACATAGCAACCAATAACACAGACGCGGTAAAACGCGTCTAAAATTTTTATTCGCCGCTATAGGCGCCAATAATGAGGGGTCCGTTTTCACGGACCAACGCATACCCTCCGCGGCCAGGGGGCTATGCCCCGGTTCCGCATGCCGCGCTCCCTTGCGGGGGCGCAGTGGCATCCCGATGAAGAGGACAGGAGAAAAAAATATCATCTGAGCCACATAAGCAAATGGGATCGTCGCTGCTGATAGAAAAATCTATCAATGTCAAGTACCTAGCTTGCTATAGGGCTGTTGATATTTAAACAAAATATTTGAATTTCGATATATCTGTATTTTTAAATTTCGGAGTTTGTAACGGGTTTATTAAAAGAAAACCAGCTAAGAGCGTGTCGGACTACGCACAATGAAGGGTTCCGCAGTTGGGATTACTTGGGATGAATTTATTCCAAAAACAAATTAACATTGTAGTTGAAAAACTTGTTCTCCCATACATCGATATATACCACGGTCAATTCTCCAACTGCAAATTTAAGTTGGTCGACTTTAACTTAAGTTTACGATGATGTTGTAGTTTTAAATAATTAACGAGAAAAAATTAAAGATAAAGAATTATTTAAAAGAAAATGGACTGTCGATACCTATATTTCAATATTGAAATATCGATATAACGCCCAAAAATTTATAAGTAATTAATATCGATGTTTCGATAATCCTTAAGAAACATCTTATATTTTTTGAGCATTATATCGATATTTCGATATTTTAACTACAGTTCTAGCTTGCTACATACATAATATTATTAATCTGTGATGTCAAACATATGTCAACGGATGCTAAGCGAGTAGTGGCTTAATTTCGAAATTTCTGTGTAAAATAATGTGTTTTTTTGTGAAGGAATATCAACATAAAGAACTGCCGGTTTATATGTAGTAGATGGTGTTACGGAACTAATAAACAAATTCCTATGAATAACTTGGACTACCTACTTATAGATACAATAAGTTTAGCTCTCTCCGGTTGCGCCATAGACGTAATAGTTTTAAACAAGTCTTGTACGCATCGCAACTGTTTTTCTACAATCTACATTAATGTAAAGTTACTAGTACTTTTTGAGTTAAAAGATGGAAAAACTGCCTATGTGTAGGATATGTTTAGCGGAGAACGTTCGCATGTTTGTAGTGATCAACATAAATTGGCATGAACTATATGAGAAGCTGACTGACATTCCCGTAAGTTGATATTTTTTATAAAGAATTATGTAAATGACTTAATAGGTTTAAAATGCCTCTTCTATGCGAAGATGACATTATTGAAAGAAAACAGAGTGAGGAAAGCTGGAATTACCATAAATATTTACTTATATTAATTCTCCAGTCTGCCTTGAGCAAGAGTGGTGATCTATTCTCAAGCCTTCTTAGTAAGATGTGCACAGAAAGCATGAACCTATTGACCGCCACGTCAAAAAAGCAAAAACGCGCCAACCTACGAATTATTCCTTAAAATCTGTCATGTAGTCGTGACCATGGCGTGCTGGGCACATTTTGGTCTGTCGACCGACACATGTCAATACAGAACTGTGGCGGTCAAAAGGTTAAGGACAACCAACTGGTGGCTGGGACCGCATTACTATATATTAGTAAAAAGTATTTTCACAAAATAGTGTAAGACAAATTTTGTTGCAGTTTGTAACTGAAGACAGTAGACCGATTCTTGCTTGTTTCTTCTGCTGCGCTAAACTTAAGCAATGCTACCGATTACTGAGACAATGTCTGGAAGCTGAAGAGCTGTTCGCTCAGATGATAAATGAGGATTATGAGGTGAGGTATTCCTGAACAGCCATTTATTTTCATAATTTCTTATATCAGTGTGTGGAAGTGATTCCTCTCAAGCTCATACCTATTAAAACAATGGTAGTTTGGGATCAACTAACTTTTATTGCACAGATAACTAATCTAATATTATTCTTACCACCAATGATTTACGTTACATATAATATCTACAAGAGGTATTTATATATATTTATAAATATATACAAGAGGCACTCAATACAATAAACAATAAAAAGTATGCTGTTGGATTGTTATTAGACATGACAAAAGCCTATGACAAGGTTCAGTTCGATATATTATTAAATAAACTATACAACATCGGCATCCACGGGAAAAGTTACGAATGGTTTACATCATATTTAAAAAACAGAGAACAAGTTGTAGAAATAGAACACTGTAACCATAAATCAAAAGGAATAGAACTAATACGATCCCAAAGCATACCCGTAAAAGCATCTATACCACAAGGAAGTGTAATAGGGTGCCTGCTATTCCTTGTTTACATAAATGATCTCCCCAACCATATCAATGAGTCATGCGTATTATTCGCCGATGATATCTCTATTTTAACATCATGCGACAACAATATAAATTTAAATCAAAAACTTACTTCTGTACTGGACACTACAACACACTGGATGAACGAACACAACCTTGAAATTAACTTCAATAAGACAAAAATAATAACTTTCCACCCCCGACAAAAAATACCTATAACAATAAATTTCAAATACAATGGATCAAAATTAGAAGCAGTAAATAAATTCACCCTTTTAGGCCTTGACATAGATTCACACGTAGATTGGAAATCGCTCATTCAAAAAGTAAGAACAAAATTGTCTAAGTTTTCATATGCCCTCCGTGAAATCAAGAAAACAACAGACCTAAAAACAGATATAGTAACGTATTACGCATACGCATTTGCGTGGCTCAAATATGGAGTCATGTTATGGGGAAATAGTACCAACGCACCTACACTATTCACTCTGCAGAAAAAAATGATCAGAATATTAATGAATATCAAGGAAACAGACTCATGTAAACCCCATTTTAAAGACCTCAAATTATTAACCCTGCCCTCCCTCTACATATTCGAAATTTGTAAATTTGTACGAAATTATCCCCAATTCTATTCCAAAAGAGGAGATATTCAAAATAAAATTACACTCAGACATGAAAACAGACTAAACATACCCACTTCACGATTAAAAATGCACTCTTCTGGTACATATGTTATGTCCATTAAAATATATAACAAGCTTCCGGAAAACATAAAAAATATTGACAAA
This sequence comes from Atethmia centrago, assembly GCA_905333075.3. Taxonomy (NCBI): domain Eukaryota; kingdom Metazoa; phylum Arthropoda; class Insecta; order Lepidoptera; family Noctuidae; genus Atethmia; species Atethmia centrago. The sequence goes on from HG995393.1 coordinate 15,929,973, forward strand.
AATAACATATTTTCTAATAAATTGAAACAATTTCTAATAACTAAAAGCTATTATACTATTGACGAGTACTTAAACGATAAATTTCAACAACAATAAAACCATTTTCACATAAAAATTTAGGTGGCATTTCATTTTACATTTTAAATTTAATTTTTAATCAATTACTTATTTTTAAATTGCAAAAATACTATTAAAATGATTAGGTACACTATTGTATTGTATGTATTATATATTAGCCTATACCTATGTATTATATTTATAATTTAAATTTGATACTTATTTACTTGCAATAACATTAAACCAACGACTCATATAAATAGCACAAAAAACTATTTTAGGTACTATTTCATTTATTATTTTTCTAAACAAGTAAGCGCCTTCATCCTCTCTCCTAATGAAATGTTTTGTAAATAATTGTAAAAATTCACTTTGCTGTGCCCGACAGGGTCCATAATTGATTCTATGTTTAACATACCAACTGTTTCTATGTACACATTATGGCATGCAATAAAGTATTGAGTATTGAGTATCTTACTAACAATACCTATTGTGTCTAGATTAAAACCAATCATACCATTGTGTGTTGAATGTTGATATGTATGCTATTGTCAGATGCAGGTTATTCTAATTATTTAGTTAAATACTCGACATAGTACTGTTATAGCTTTGTATGAAACTAGGCTGTAGCAGTTTGAATACAGCCCTCTCTCATCTTAGTGCGAGCTATGCAACAATAGCTTGTGCAGTGGTCAGTGAGGTTATGGCCGACACTCGGAGACTCTTGAATGAATCCTCCTGCCGGAGGCTCTACGCAGGGGTCGTGCGGTCCATGGCCCTTTACGGGGCTCCTGTTTGGGCGCGTTGTCTGGCGCTGCGGCCAGCCCACCGGTTGAGCGTGGCCTAAAGGGTCATGGCCATCCGGCTGGTCCGGGGATACCGCACGGTCTCCTGTGAGGCAGCGAACTTCCTTGCCGGATTGCCGCCATGGCATCTGGAGGCAAAAGCCCTAGCGCATGGGAGTGGCGCGAGGAGGCGTCGCGCCTGGGCGTAAGTCCGCTGCCGCGATAAATCGCAGCACAGCGGACGGAGCTCCGGCGGGATCTCATGGCGACATGGAGAGTACGGTTGTCGCCACCCAGTGCTGGACACGCCACTTTTGCGGCGAAAGGTCCTCTCTTTGATGAATGGCTAGAGAGGCACCACGGCGTCCTCACTGGACACGGCAGCTTTGGGAGGTTCCTGTGTGGGATAAGGCGGGAGGAAACGCCCGGGTGTCACCACTGTGTGGATCGCCCGGAGGACACGGTGGAGCATACGGTGGAGGTCTGCCCGGCTTGGGCAGAGCACCGCCGTGTCCTCATAGAGGCGATCGGCGGCTGATATCTCTCGTGTCCGGCCCTGGTTCAGGCCATGGTACGGAGCGAGAGGGCATGGGCAGCCGTCACCTCCTTCTGCGAAGCAGTAATGCTCGCGAAGGAGGAGGCGGGACGGTTGAGGGAAAGGCAAATTTCGCGCCCTCTCGCCCCTAGCCGCCGCAGGAGACGCCCTGGGCGTCGGGAATCCCGGGCGGATTTCCGGCCACCGTAGGCGCGGGCTTGCGGACGGTGAGCAATGGGTAGCTCACCGTCCGGTAAGGACCAGGCCCGGGTCGACGGCGCGGTGTATTCCACGCGGGCTTCAAAGAGATGTCGTCAGCACAAGCGTAGGGGTCCACTAGGGCCGATGCCTGCTGGGGTCGCGGGAAGGTACCAAAGGGTTACCGAGGCCCCTGGCAACACAGGCAACGGAAGGAATACAGGTGGGTTTTAGTCAGTAAGAGTCTGACAAACCCTCCCGCTCCGCCCAGAGCGGGAGAAGTTATTTGATGATTTCCCACCCAAAAAAAAAGGCTTTTTTGAATGACTTTAGTATATCTGTATAAAAGGTTTTTGCTCACGGGACTGTGATCACCAGCATATTTCCCTTACACTATAATCATCTTTTTACAGCCCAATCCTTTAATAAACCAAAACCACTTTGAGCGTTACAGTGGGTTTATTAAATCTCCAACAGAGAACATTAGTATAGTTGATGAATGTCAAACAGAAAGCATTGCTATCAAAGAAGAGTTACCAGCTGTTTGTGAAGAACTAGATGATACTATTGAGACAAAAGTGGAACATCAAAATGGTGGTATGTTTTTATGAACAAAAACAATATCCTTAAATATTATAAAACAAAGTCCCCCAGCCGCGTCTGTCTGTCTGTCTGAATGTGGTAAAACCAAAAACTACTGAACGGATTTTAAAACGGTTATTATTAAACTGTTTTCACCAATGGACGAAGTGATTCATGAGCAGGGATCGGAATCACGGTGGTCATCATTATAGCTCTGAACTTGAAATATTTTTTGCTATTCATTTAGTATTCAAAAATTGATACTTTTCAATATGTTTCTAATTGTAAATTAAGAACCATTCAGTTGGTTAATAGTATTATTTTGTTTCAACAAAAAGTTTGCGATGGCATATGTGTGTCATCCATCTGTGGGTCATCCACAGAAACCATTTTTATCGTTTAGAATTTGATAAAAAATAGTTTTTATCAAATTCTCTTGAAAAAATATTTTTTGAAGCTATTTTAGCCGTTATTATATGAATCCTTATCCAATAAAATATGTTATTTAAATTGGTAATTTAATTTAGATTAAAATATGCCTGTACATCATATCATTTGAATGCTGTAAAAGATATCACAGATTAAACATTTATTACGGTTGACGCGGCGGGCGCAGCGCTCGGCCATGACGTATGCGATCGCTTTCGTTTCCTTTTAATCCCGGTAGTACGTTCCCATGGGATATTTCCCGACATCCACACGGGCGAAGCCACGGGCAAAAGCTAGTTAATAATAAACGAGCTGACTGTTTTTGTTTACTTACAGAGCTAGAACCGGACAATTTAGACAATAGCTGTCTAGATGTAGCAGATATACCACCACACAACTCTGATCTAGAACATGATGTGCGTCTAATGGAGTTTAAAACTGAAGTGGAAGAACAAGAAGTATCTAAGAAGAAACGAAGAGCCAGGGAGACGAAAAGTAAGTATAAGTTAGTTAATGTACAGGTGAGCAAACAGGCCAGCGGTTCACTTGAAAGGAAATGATTAGCGTTACCTACAGGTCGTACCCGCTTACATGTGCGATGTTGAATTCTATGTATAGGACTGTAACAAGTCACAAATGACAAACTAGGACCATCGTAGTCAAATATACAAACTGTTAATTTCTGATAACAATAACAAAACCATGGCCAGCAAGACGACCAGTCACCACAAGCAGCACTCATCCACGAGCATAACGCTAAGATCAGCCATTACCCCTCGCTGTTTGTGTGCCCCGACGCTACCACAAGCAGTGACGACTAGGGCCATGACGAGCTTGCTGCCAGTTGCTCAGACAAGAATCCTAACTAATCCTTACTAATATTATAAATGCGAAAGTGAGTTTGTTCGTTTGTTACGATGTCACGCTAAATCGGTTAAATGGATTTGGATGAAACTTTGGCTGATGGTTAGACCATGAGTCACCATGACACCCAGGTCAGGTGACTCATGGTATGACATAATAGGATACTTTTTAACCCGATATTCCCACGGGACCTACGCGGGTGTAACCGCGGGGCGCAGCTAATGTTATAAATGCGAAAGTAAGTTTAAAAAAGTAGTAAAAACTGCGGGACTCGATTCCTGAACTATTTATAATATGTACCTACAAATTTGTACGGAACCCTCGGTGGGCGAGTCCGACTCGTTCGTTCGACTCGATAACGTCTTATAATTCGCTGAACGCCGGCTGCACTCACGAAAAAGCATGACTCATTGTCACGTTCCGCCTGAGCCGAGCGTGCAAGCGAGAGCGCGGGACTAGCGATAGAGAGGCACGACCGGCCTAAGCGTTCGGCTTGTGACGCAACTCTCGTTATCACGTAAAATTATCGTCCGTAAAGCGACTTTACAGACAGCCAATTTTTATTTTGGAAAATACACCGGAATAGTTTCAAAATTAAACTCGTTTTTATTAAATTGAGCGTTGTTCCCGCAAAAAAAAATATATTTTAATCTCCAAAAATCAGTAAGCAAACAAAATTACAAAATTAATAATCTAAAAACTTAGCATCAACTATACTAGTGTTGGCAAAACTATTATTGCCATCTTACAAAAAAAGTATTATTCATTTAGTAATCGACTAACTCAGCTCGATATAAATTGCGGGATAAACTCCACCCATGGGCTCCACAGCTGACGCAGAATCACCGGCCCCAGCTTGTGGAGGACGTGGTGAGCGCTCGGTTCCCTTCGCGAGGGAACACACCTCCCCGCCCATGGCTCCGCCTACTGCGGTATATTAATCCTCACCCAATATAATATATTTTTTAAATTGGGCATTTAATTTTGATTAAAATGTGCCTTGACATAATAACATTTAAATGAATATTTTAAAAGATATCACAGATTTACAATTACGGGTAGTTAAATAATTATGATTGACGGCGGCGCGGTGTGAGTACGGGGTTAATGACCTTTTTCTCTGCTATTACTACGACAGAAAAAAACGGCTGAACGGATTTGGGTGAAGTTTGGCATACAGATAGTTAATAAACTGGATTAACACATTGGATAAATTAATCCCGGTAGTACATTTCCGTTGGATAATTTCCGCCCTCTACGCGGGCGAAGCCGCAGGCAAAAGCTATTACTAGTTTTGCCCGCCATATATAATGATTTGTATGTTAAAAAATACAAAGCAACTATGAATTGAAATAAAGTTCAAGGCAAAACTTAAATTGTTTAAAAGATTCAGACATCAGCGATGCACAGACCGCGGCCCGCCAACAAATTAAAAATTATGCCGAAAATAAAATAAAATTATAAAATAAGTGCTGACAATGTTGTTTATCTAATTACCCATATTATGCGTGCATGTGATGCTAGCTTGCGGTCGTCGAAATACAGTGGCGTGCCTAGGGTTTTAAAATAACGCAAGCCCAATAAAATTTTAACCGATTTCAAAAAAAGAAAGTTCAGTTTTCGACTGAGTATGTAGGTACCTACGTATGTATCATCGCAATTTTCTCATAAACTACTGGTTAGGTACAATAAATTAAAAGTGAATTCATCCATCCATCTTCTTCTTTCCTCTTCTTTCTTCAATTTCACTCTTGCTTGTCGTGCGGTGAATGAGGTAACCAAAGCACACTGAAGGCATGCTAGTGCTAGATTGAATATAATGAACATATCAGCAATTGCATACCTCCGGTGGCTTTGAAAAAAGCCGTTTGGTTTGCTTCATTGCTTGAGGGAACAAAGTTATGGTAAGTAGTTGCTTCCTTCGTAACAGGACACAGACAAAAAAAAAAAAACAAAACAAAAAGTTACAAAACGAAAGTTAAAAAATAGCTAGATAGAATGTAATAAGGAATTTAAACAAATTATTTATATTCTAATTGGAATCGTCTATCTTTCTTAAGAAATGATTTAATTATATCAGAGTAAAATGTTGGTGATCGTTTTAATTCTACCAACAACTGTTTTTCAATAGCTATCATTGATAATTCGGAAAGACGCTCTTGACCTTGTGTATTTCTCAGATAGGTATGGATACGTTTAAGAGACGAAAAAGCACGTTCCGCGGAAGAACTTGTAGCCGGAATAGTTACAACAAGATACGCTAACTTTAACAGCTCGGGAAAGGCATCTTCGAGGTTATTCTCATGAATGAAATCAATTAATTCGAAAACATTACGATCTTTCAGATCAGGACTAGAATACAAGCAAATCAATTGGCTTTTTGTTTGTCGAAATAGTTTGCATAAATGTCAAGTAATGAATCTAATTACTCTGTAGGAAAATGTGAATGATAATTGTCAAATTTTTTGTTGTTGAGCAGTTGGAAAAACTTTAATTTATAAATTTCAGAATATCGGTCAGTAATTTCGGTATTAATGTTATCAATTACTTCTACAAAAAGTCGTCTGTATTCCGTTTTTGCACAGCGTACGTTGCGTCTCAAACGAGGAGCCGAGTTATTTTGCAACGTGTTCTCATAAATTTGATCAAATTCGGATTGAAATTCAGCACGTAACCATGCCTGAAATTCCTTTATTTTATTAATACAATAACCGACATCAACTTGTGATTTTTGTAGAATATTGTACAAGCAGTCAGTTTTTTCAAATATCCGATGAAAGATAAAAAAAAAAAATTGAAATTAAAAGATCGCAAAGTGTTTTCAAAATTCTCCGCAGCTAAAATCGTATCCCCGTCCCAGTTCTGTGGATTGTCGCACAGATCAGAAAACAACTCTCAATAAGTTTACTTTTTTGTTCAAAAACCGTGTTTACAACTCTCGACATGTATGTCCAACGAGTTGGATATACATGTCGAGCTAATGCTCCCGGCATTAGGCAATTTTTTGCTGCAATGAGTATCGTAAAAAGCAGCTCGTTTTGTACTATTACTAAAAAAATTACACAAAGCCTGAAGGGCTGAAAAAAATAAACTAACCTCCTGAATTCTATTGCATGATTTAGACAACACTAAGGCCAAAATATGCGCATTACACCAAATGTAAATTGCTTGTGGACAAACATCTTTAACTTTTTGTTGCACTCCATTTCTTACACCGGACATTACACTAGCACCGTCATAGATTTGCGCTACTAATTTTGCGATTCAATCATGTCTATTCAATAATTCTAAAATAATATTAGAGAGTGAGTCTGCTGTGCGACTTTCCGACACATTAAGAAAGCCCAAAAAACGGTCATGAATTTCATTTTTATAATAATATCTGAGAATCAAGCACAGTTGTTCTCTATGACTAACATCGGGGGTTTCGTCAATAATAATTGAAACAAATTTTGTTTGTCTAACTTCGTAATCGATGCAAGTTTGCATCACATCGGCTACGGAATGAATAATATCGTTTTGAATTTTGTTAGATAAATAACTCGGCCCCGGTTTGTCACTTTCCTGATGCTGCATATGTTTCTCTAAAACGACATCGTATTTTGAAATTAACGAGACCAGTTCTAAAAAATTGCCTTTATTTAATGAAGTTTTGGACTCATCATGTCCTCTTAAAGGAAGTTCCTGTTGTGCTAAATGACAAACAATATCGACTAATCTTTGAAAAACACTACGGTTGTTTTCAACTATTCAATTTTGAAATTTCCTCAGATAACTGGCGTGATAAAGATGTCTCAATTCGTTGTTTACCAAAATTACCGAAACAAACCATTGCACACAGGTGTTTATGGGAATTTGCGTGCCTTTTAATGGCGCCAGATATGTTATTTAAATCATTATAACCAGATGTATTCCAAACGGAATCTTGATTCGAAAAAAATATGCAGCACCAGCAATACAACTAGTTTTATACACTGATCTATTAAATTTTCGTTTATGCGATTTACTAGTCTGAAAAATACACAGATTAGGCGTCGGTTTTAATGAAGAAATTAACTGTTTTTTCTGAGCAAATTTTAAAGATTTTACCTTATCTTCGCCAATCAAAACTTGAACGCATTTTAAATCCTCACAAGGTACAATTACCTCCATTGTTGTAGGTAAGTCACCAAAACAATTGTATCACTGAGGAATTCTAAGAAAACACACAAAAAACTTTAACAACAAAACCTTTTTCCACTCAAGCAAATGAAACTGAAGTTAGTTGCACTCTCGGATGTCGGGAACTACTCAGTGTTTTCATTTAGGCAAAAAAAGTCGCCAGGTATATGAAAAATGTAGCTAGATGTCGCAAATTTTTAATTTTTAAGATAGTGCTTTAATATTTAATTTAGTTATTTAAAAGTCGCTAGTTTTTATTGTTGCTAAATGTTAAAAAGTTTCCAAACTCGTTAAAAATCTCCAAGATCTCACAACGTGGCTAAAATGGCAACACTGCAGAGTTGGCAAGCTGACAAGGTCACGCATACGCGTGCAACTTCATACCGAAAGCCCGGCTTAAATCTGCCATAGTGATCGATTTGTTCTATGCACAAGGGCTAACTCGTTATACGGCACATCGCTATAAGTGCGAAAGTGACAGATATAGTATTTGAAAGCCCGGTAAAAGCCGGTGCGTGTAAGCGAGATAGCTATATGTAGATGCTACAAATGCGAAACTCTGCGCGCGAACAATCGCGATGTTGGTAGTGTAGCATAGGTAGATACTTTGTGTTATTTTGATAAGAATTAAGCGCGCGAACTTTTAAATAGTTCGGGTTTGATATTGATTCTCTATCGAGCATTTTAGTAAGGCATTTGGGCTTATATGAAGGTACCGCCACTGTCGAAATATTCGGCTCACATTGCACTTAAGTGAGTTCAGGCGAGCGGGGTGGGGCGCGGCGCGCAAAATAAATGTCACGGCAATGCAATGACACTTATCAAACTAAATATTGTAAGTTTTACAAAAAAGATACCTAATTAAATTGTTTTAAAACGTTTACCTAGTTATTATTCATTGGGCACATTATGAGCCAAAGGCGGGCCTCGCGGCCCGTCCGATTGGCCCCTATTCTCTATAAGTCTGTGTATCCACCTCACCACAGCTACATGTTTAGATAATATATTTACTAACATATTACCTATTACTAAAAAAATATAAGCCAACAGGATTCTGACCACTGTGGTCAGCTGATTACATTTAGTAAGCAAGATAGAAAAGTGGCTAAGAGAGATATCACTGTAGAATACCAGTGCTGCGGTATTTATTTTTTAAATATAGCAGCATTATGCTGAAATAGGAGCCTTTTTGGCGTCGCACAAGTCGTTTTTATTTATTTTCTCTGTTGTTTTTAATCGAACAAATATGTAAATTTTGTTAGTTTTAAATGCTCCTTTTCATCCGACGCCTCAGGAGGGTAATGTTTTTTGAGAGTATGTATGTATGTATGTATGTATGTATGTATGTATGAATGATGTATGTATGTATGTATGTATGTATGTATGTATGTCTATTTCTTTGGCACGCTCTGGATTTTAACATATTAGGTGTCCTTAGATTCGTCGTAATTGTGGGAGTGACATAGGCTATATAATATTTATAAATTGCATCTGCAAATACAAAAAAAAAGGAGGAAAAGTGTTTATTTTTAAATTAATTGCAACAATATTGGTATCAAATAAAAGCTAGTAATGAGTAATTTTCAAATATATATATTAGATATGAGCGCCGATGGCCAATTCCACGGCGGCGGTGTGGTCTGAAAATTTCCACGGTGACAGCGGCGTCGCAGCGGCGTGGCCTTAGATTTTTTATCAGTGATAGATTGCTTAAAAAAAACTTAAAGAACAACATATTGTTGTTACCAAAAAAAGCTTTATATTCTTTAATTAACGAACGGAGGATATACACGATCATAATCGGTAATTCTTGATAGTCACACTCTTTTTAACAAAAACAAATTACACTTTTAATTAAAGATAGGCATAAATCATATAAATCTAAGCGAGTAAGCAGGTACGTACGGTACACACTACCATCTCTATCGTCACTTTTCATACTTTTTAATCACAGCACTTAATACGAATCTGTCCTAGGACGTTTAAACTATCGGATCGCATAAATATTCTTTATTTTCGTTTTCTAAATATCAATAGTGGTCGAAGTTGCTGCCATTGTTAACACCACACGTTCACTTGGTGAAATATTCGATTCGACTGAGCGAACGTGGCGAGTAGGTGACTAGGTGAACTAATGCATAGATCACACGTACCGAGTAGATGCGCGAGACAGTGTTTTCGGCCACTCGGCCGAGAGCACTCTGCTCGGTACGTCTAAACACATCACCGAGCGGTTGGCCGAACGTTCAGCCGAGTTAAAGAGCGAGAGTCACTCGGACACTGTTCTATTTACTAGTGAGTGCCCACCCCCTCGTTTCCCCGCACTGCTTGCACTTTCATGCCCACTCGGCATGTATAAACCTTAGTACGTATTCGCCACCACTCGGCACACTCGCGCAGCACGCTACCGTACAATGTATAATTATGTTTTTTGCGATCCATTGTCTCGCTAGTCTACAGCGTCGAAACTGAACTGACTAACTCGTTGCCAAGTTAAAAATACGTGTAAACACATACTCGTCCACCTAACTCTCTGGGCCTAGTATCATTTTGCTGTCTCGTCCATCTACTTGGTACGTGTGATCAAGGCATAATACGGGCCGCGCGTACGAGTGGGAAAGCAAGTCGCGAACTCGCGACTCGTTGCGACGGCGCGTCGCTTGCTCCACTCGGCGACGACGCGTCGACATGAATTCACGGCGACGGTGGCGCACTGGCGCGGCGCTCATATCTAATATACAGGGTTACAGGGAAAATCGTACTGAATATTAAAGGAGGTTATTATTCAGGTCATTTCTGATGATTTTCATTCTGAAATAAAATGTCCGAAACTTAACCGCTAAGGAGATATTAAATTTTAAAGATTATTTTTAAAAATCCTTTATTTTTTGGCTTTTAGTCGTTTTCTTTGGGGTTAGGGCTCCTAGAGTCGGTTTTATTGATGTATCTAGTTAGAGGACATGTCCATTAATAAAAATGATCAACAGAAACTGAACCTACTACTAACAGCTTAAAAAACTGCTCGACAACGGTTAGCATTATGAATTTTCTAATAGAATGTTCTTAACTTTAACAGGCTTTTAATAAAAAAAAATGTATGGAACTTATTCTGCAAATAATTTTATAAAGTTCTACGTCTCTTTAGCTATTCAAAAAGGTATAACACTTGCTATTAAATAGGCAAATCATTGCCCAAATAACAGTTAAGTTGGGAGAGGGTACATTTTTAGTTTGAGGTAAAAGTAGCTAAAATACGTAAAAAAAGACAAAAATTTTAGCAATATTTTTATAATTCATGTTCTACATGGCCGCCGCTATTTCTTTCACAAAGTCTCATTCTTTTTCTTAAATTACTTTTCACGATAGAAGTTCGTAGGTTCCGCCTCATTTCCTCAGCCGCATCAATAATTTTTTGTCTTAGAATATCGACATTTGCGATCGGTGTCATTTGGTCGTATACTAGGCTTTTCATATGACCCCACACATAAAAATCCATCGGCGTTAAATCGGGGCTCCTCGCCGGCCATGCTATGGGTCCGCCTCTTCCAATCCATTGGTTTGGGTAATTCTTGTCCAACCATGCTCGAAAACTTCTTCTGTAGTGCGCTGGGCAGCCATCATGTTGAAAGAACATGTCTCGTCTCAATGCAATAGGCAAGTCTTGCATTAAAGAGGGTAACTCCTCCCTCAAAAAGTTTTCATATGTCTCGCCATTCAAGTTATCGGGCAGGAAGTATGGCCCTATTAAGTTATTTGATATTATACCCATCCACACATTAAGACTGAATCTCCTTTGTGACCCTTTTGGTCTTTTTTTCTTGGGGTTACTTTGCGCTTTGGGAGCCCAATAATGGGTGTTATGATAGTTTGTGATGCCGTCTTTGTCAAATTTCGACTCATCTGTCCACATGATTTTCTTTAAAAAATCCGGATCTTCATTATCGGCATTGAGCATAAATCTGCAGAAGTCTAGTCGTCTCAATGGATCCCCTTCATCAATTACTTGCACTGGCGTGTAATGGTAAGGGTATTGCCCAGAACTGTGCATTACGAACCAGACTTTCCACTGGGAAATACCAAGCCGTCGAGCGACAACGTTTGTTGATGTGGTTGGGTCGGCTTCAAAGAGACGTCGTATTTCATTATCTTCGTCGTCATCATCAAGAACACGAGGTCGTCCCATGTCAGTCCGACGTACTAGCACAGAACCAGTTTCTCGTAGTCTTCGATAAACTCTGTCAAATACGCCAATATCAGGTACTCGGCGAGTAGGATACCTTAGCATGTATTCATTGCGTGCACGCAACGACACTCCTTCGCAAAATCCATAACACATTAGGATGTCAGCATATTCCTCGTTGGTAAATGTTGCCATGTTCACAACACAAATCAAAGTCCAGTTACAAGCCACGTCACACAGTTAGAAGATAAAACAGTCCAAAAATCCAAGCCAAGTCGCGTTTTTACAAAAAAAATCGGAAGGCACGGATAACACATCTACCATGGAAGACTCGCATGAGCAGACTAAACAAACACCACTATCCACGATTTGACAAATCAGACATTTAAAATGACATAAATACCTGTCACCGCACGTCTCCCGGGCACAAACAATGTCTACCCAAACCTTTTTTCATTGTTTAAAAGTGCCAGGTAGTAAGCCGGATTCTTTTGTATCGAAATTCTGTTATGTTGTACTACCAGATGGGCCTATTCTAATAACATTATTTTAAGATTTTATGAACAAACCTAGTAGATGATATACCTTTTTGAATAGCTAAAGAGACGTAGAACTTTGTAAAGTTATTCGCAGAATAAGTTCTAAAACATTTTTTTTTTAAAGCCCATCAAAGTTAAGAACACTCTATTAGAAAATTCATAATGCTAACCGTTGTCGAGCAGTTGTTTAAGCTGTTAGTAGTAGGTTCAGTTTCTATTGATCATTTTTATTAATGGGCATGTCTTCTAACTAGATACATCAAAAAAACCGACTCTAGGAGCTCTAATCCCAAAGAAAACGACTAAAAGCCAAAAAGTAAAGAATTTTTAAAAATAATCTTTAAAATTTAATATCTCCATAACGGTTAAGTTTCGGACATTTTATTTCAGAATGAAAATCATCAGAAATGACCTGAATAATAACCTCCTTTAATATTCAGTACGACTTTCCCTGTAACCCTGTATATTAATAAAACTAAAAAGTTTGAAATAAAATAAATTATTTAAAAAACAAAAAACCCGACTGCAAAAAAACATCACTGAAAAGGGAACAACAAGCATTATAATCTATATAATTTTGGTCTTGCAGGCGGGGACAGTCGAATAACCTGAAATATGGTGTAACTTTTGATTGCCCCGCCTGCGATACCAAAATTATATAGATTATAATGCTTGTTGTTCCCTTTTCAGTGATGTTTTTTTTGCAGTCGGGTTTTTTGTTTTTTAAATAATTTATTTTTTTACTTTTTGTATTTCTTGTGCGTGTCCCAAATTAAATATTTTTCTTTATTTAGTGCCAAAAACTGCCGGTCGCTTGGAAAGCTTTAAAAACAAACTTAATAGTCAATTAGCCTACTTGCCTTATAGTGATGATCCTAATGAACTGTACAATTCCTTTTTTTCCCTGTATTGTAAAGAATTTAACTCATAATCTCAGTTAATGGTTTTCAGAACCAATAACTGAGATCTGCTTGGCTGCTCCTTCTGTGAATAATAATAATAATAATTTTATTCATAAGTTCACATAGAAATTACTAAAAGTGACATCATTACAAAGTTACATATTAATATTAGTAAGAAAATGTTAAACTATGTCTAAAATAAATCTAGTGTATAACTTTGATTGTTTATGGGTCTAATTGAATACAATAGCGACCTGCCGGATGTAGGTTTATTCAAACCTGTGTTTCAGGCCATCACTTAACAACGCTGAGTGCTTTAGTGGACAAAATGTTACTGTACCTATGTACACTGTACCTATGTCGCTCTTTAGCTAGCACATATGAATTATATTTTTAAATAAATATTGATTTAACATTAATAAGCTTATTGCATTACATCTAGCAATATTTCAGTGTCTGAGTAATTAAATGTCGCTAAATATTCACACAACATTTCACTACATTTTTTACGACTTACTCTATAGGTACGAGGGTCATTCAATAAATACTTAGCCTACAAAAAGTAAACGAAAATTTTGGAAAAGTGGCAATTTATTTTTCAACAAAGTCTCCTTTTAGTTCGATACACTTAGCCCAGCGATGCTCCAACTTTTTTAACCCGTCCGAAAAATAGTTTTTGTCAAACTCTGCAAAATAGGCCTCCGTGGCGGCGATGACCTCCTCATTCGATCCATATCTATTCCCGGCGAGTGATTTTTTCAGATTAGGAAACAGAAAGAAGTCACAAGGGGCCAAATCTGGAGAATACGGTGGATGGGGCAACAATTCGTAGCGTAATTCGGCCAATTTGGCCATGGCAACGGCAGACGTGTGAACCGGTGCGTTGTCGTGGTGAAACAGCACTTTTTTCTTCGCCAGATGGGGTCGTTTTTTCTTTAAATCGGCCCAATAAATCGGCATAGTAAAGCCCTGTAATTGTTTTACCCTTCTCGAGGTAATCGATGTAGATCACACCTTGTGAATCCCAGAAAACGGTGGCCATAACTTTTCCGGCCGATTTTACAGTTTTCGTCTTCTTTGGAGCACGTTCCCCGGTCTGGATCCATTGTTTTGATTGCTCCTTGGTCTCTGGTGTGTACCAGTGGATCCAGGTTTCATCGACGGTCACAAAACGACGCAAAAACTCCGCTGGATTCCGCTTAAACAGCGCCAAACACGTCTCCGATGTGGTCTCACGGTTGCGCTTGTTTTCTGGTGTGAGTAAACGCGGCACCCATCGCGCCGACAGCTTTCTCATGCCGAGTTCCTCGTGAAGAATATGATGCACTGTTCCTTCTGAAATGCCTACAGTCTCAGCTAGCTCCCGAACCTTCAATCGGCGATCTGCCAATACGAAATCATGGATTTTTTTAATGTTTTCCTCCGTAGCAGCTGTTTTCGGTGCACCTGGACGTGGTTCATCAAAAACCGACGTACGGCCACGTGCAAACTCGTTGAACCAATTCTTGACGGTGGCCATCGATCGAGAAGAGTCACCGTACACAGCATCCAAGCGCTCTTTGATTTCGATGCGCGTTTTCCCTTCCAAAAATAGGAATCGAATCACCGAACGATATTGCTCTTTTTCCATTTTTGTAAAACCGATCGACACGTTCGCTTCCATAAGTTGTCAAATTAAAACAAATGAAGGGATTGGAATGAAAATTTGAAAAAAGAATTAAAAAAGAATGTGCTACACTGTGGTAAAACTCTTTTGAAACTACAGCGCCCTCTGGCGATGAGGCTAGTTACTTATTGAATGCACCTCGTACTTAGAGACTTATTGATTTTATTATATAAGAACGGACCTAAAAATACATACAATTTATTTATAAAAGTATGTTTAGTTTGAGGCTTTATGCAAACCAAGTCTTTTCTTCTCTTATCTATAGATATTGGGATATAAGGAAGTTTGCTATGCTAGAGTAGTACTATATTCAATATAAATAGTTGACGCACGGTTAACACCTTACATGCCGTGTAAAGCTCGTGTGTGGGAAATCTAAATAGGCGAAAGGTGGCTAAGGATAGCTCTCTGCGCACGTTGTAATGGCAGTAGGATTGATTTAGCAGCCCCACCCCATGAAGTTATATAATACAATAAGTGAGAATGGATTGGCACAAAGCCAAATATACCTGTTTAATTCATTTGTACTCTGATATGTATCGTAAATTCTTAAAAATGTACATTCATTTACGCATTCGTGTGCATAATAAATCGATGTGTTTACGGAAATTCAGATTTGTGTCAATCGTTACACCTAGATATTTCATATGATTGGTTTTTGCTAAGGTAGGACAACTACATGCATTGTCAGCATACGTGTTGCACGTATGGGCATAAATGTTTATGTTAGTAGTTGACAGGTTAGTATTCCTAATAGTAAATAAAATGTGTTTGGTTAGTGTTAAAAGTTTTACATGTAGCCAATAAGTCACTATATTAAAACCGTTCTGGGCTTGGTTATACACCTCATCTTGAGAATTGTCTGAAAACAATAGAGCTGTGTCATCTGCATATGACATTATGACACCATTTTGGAGTGACAAGCTGCACAGGTCATTTATATATACTAGGAATAAAGTAGGACCCAAAATACTACCTTGTGGTATTCCGTAATTACTATTTCGAAGCGCAGAACTAACGTACTGATCAATTTTGACACATCGTTCGCGGTCAGTCAGATAATCAGAAAGTAGTGAAAGAGTTGTTCCTCTTATTCCCAGTGTTTCAAGCTTGTGCAATAGTAAAGGACAAGAAATTGTGTCAAAGGCCTTGGCGGTGTGCGTTACCCCAGCAAAATAATGTCGAAAATAGTCATTTAAATCTTACAGATAATTAGTTGCCCAGCTTCTGTAATTGTTGCGCACATTTTTAAATTTGTTGCACTTATAGTTTTTAGTTATTTCACAAAAACATTTCCTGCTGGGGTAACGTTTCAAACGTTACCGCAGCCAGACATTTTTTTTTTAATGGGAGTATTGAAACAAATATTAGCTATATAATTAGTTGTCTAGACGAGGTAAATGTTGCACCTTATTTTGTATTTGTTCTTTTTTCGGCTCCGAAGTTATTCAAGATCCTGCTGGAGTAACGTTTGTGGTTTTGCTGGATCTCTGAAACGGTTAAGCGGATTCTTATCATCTTTTGTACATAACTTCTTAGAAATTAGTTGTGCAATAAAAAAACCAAAATAATGCACGGTTTAAAGGTTATTTAATTAAATATAAAAACACTTCAATAGGTCCTAACACTCTAAATAAGAGCTCTAAAGGCTTATTTTAAACGTTGTTTTGTAGCTTGTAACTGCCTTCAAATGTATGTGAAGTTTCATTAGTATCCTGTAAGTAACTAACAAATTATGATGATATTCAGTTCTCCACGTTCACGGTCACAATGCGCGCGGAGTTATTTGGCCACCGATAAACCTGTATGTGGATATATGAACTGAATTTTATATCAATAATTAGTTGCTTAGTTCAATTTTATACCTGTAAAATTTCAGCGTAGTGCATACAATAATTAAGGAGATAATAAAATAAAAGTGCAAGACCGTGATAACCCGACCAAGTTTAGGTGGTTACAAAAAAGCGACCGCGTAGTACATTTAAATGTGTTGATTTGGGCTCTTTTCCTGACCTCATGAAGAGTAGTAAAGTCATACCTTTATTTAAATCAGGTAATAAAAATGACGTTGGCAATTGCAGACCTATTTCTATCTTACCTGCATTTAGCAAAATATTTGAAAAGTTAATACTCAAGCAATTGCTAAGACATTTTAATTTAAACAGCCTTCTTCATAATGAACAATATGGCTTTACAAAAGGTCGTTCGACTACAGATGCGGGTGTTGCACTGCTGAAACACATATTTGACGCATGGGAGAACTCGCAAAATGCTATTGGAGTTTTCTGTGATTTCTCCAAAGCCTTTGATTGCGTGGACCATGACACGCTTTTGCGTAAACTGTGTCATTATGGTGTCCAAAATGAAGGTCTCAAAGTAATAAATTCTTATTTACATAATAGGTTCCAATGTGTAGATGTGAATGGTGTAAAATCTTCCGGGTTACCAGTTCAGTTAGGTGTGCCTCAAGGCTCAATACTGGGTCCATTCTTATTCTTAGTGTATATTAATGACTTACCATTTTATTTAAAGGGTATCTGTGACGTTGTATTGTTTGCAGATGACACCTCACTTCTGCACACACGCTGACATTCAAAATATATTCGTTCTTCAAAAACGAGCTGTTCGAGCTATTTACCATCTTGGTGCCAGAGTTTCTCTAAGAGATTTTTTTAAAGATGTTGGTATTCTCACGGTGGCATCACAATTCATCTTCGCCAACATCTTATATATTAGGCAAAATATACACTTATACACTAAAAATAGTGATATTCACAATATTAACACCAGAAGTAAGGACAAATTACGAGCTCCATTTCACCGGCTTCATAAGGTACATAACTCATTTGTTGGGCTTGGTATAACTTTTTATAACATGCTGCCCTCTTCTTTGCTAGATTTGCCTTTTAATGCGTTTAAAACTAAAGTAAAATCCACCCTTTGTTCAAAGGCATACTATTGTATCAATGACTACTTAAACGATAAGAATAGTTGGTCGCTGTGATTAACTCAAGACAATGTTTATGTTCTTTCTCCAGAATTAGCTTTCCTACTGACAGGTTATATGAGTTCATATAATTAATTATTTTTTTATTTGACTGTATAAGTCAATGTAATTTAATTTAGTTAAATTTTAATTTATTAGTGACATAATCTACTCATTACAATGTGTGTTTTATGAGTTGTATTGCAATAAGTGGTTAGCTAGCGTCCTCGACTATTGATTATACTATTCTTGCCTGAGCAACCGGCAGCAAGCTCGTCATGCTCCCTTAGATGTCACTGCCTGCGGTAGCGTCGGGGGTCGGGTTGCCTCCTTCCCTCCAATATGGCGAGGGGGGTGATGGCTGATCTTTGCGTTATGCTCGTGAACGGGTGCTGCTTGTGGTGACTGGTCGTCTTGCTGATCATGGTTTGAATTGTTATTAGTAATTGTTTACTTATTTTACTTCGATGGGGCTAGTTTATCATTTCTCACTTCGAGCTACAGCAATTGCCTTATGTAAGCGGGCACGCCCTTTATGCCTGGAGGCTTTTATTTAGGTATTAAGTTCTATTTACGTTTTTTTTATGTTGAAATTTTTATCTGCTTGAGTACAGTTTGTTCATTGTTTTGTTGGTATACTGGCCCGTGCTAGCTAACGTATGGCAAGTGTGTAATTTAATCCAATGTTTTGTGTTTCGTAATGTTAATTACTTTGCATACGATTTGTATAGAATCAAGTTTATATAACTAAACAGACAGACGTGCTGCTGGGGAGTTTGTTCCACCACTTCTTCTTCCCAACTAAAGCACTAGGAAGTGGTGACGGGCGGGCATTTTTGGGGGACTGTCTTATGTAACTTTGACGTTCGAAAAGTGCTGATTTTCAGCCTAGTTTGAATAAATGACTTTTGATTTTGATCAGAGATCCAGTAAAACCACAAACGTTACTCCAGCAGGATCTCGAATAACTTCGCAGCCGAAGAAAGAACAAATACAAAATAAGGTGCAACATTTACCTCGTCTAGACAACTAATTATATAGCTAATATTTGTTTCAATACTCCCATTTAAAAAAAAATGTCTGGCTGCGGTAACGTTTGAAACGTTACCCCAGCAGGAAATGTTTTTGTGAAATAACTAAAAAAACTATAAGTGCAACAAATTTAAAAATGTGCGCAACAATTACAGAAGCTGGGCAACTAATTATCTGTAATATTTAAATGCCTATTTTCGACATTATTTTGCTGGGGTAACGCACACGCCTTGGCGAGGTCTAGGAAGATCCCAATGGTGTGCATGCCCTTATCCAAATTAGTCGTTATATAATCTATAATTTGATGTACTGCTTGGTTAGTTGATTTTTTGGGCCTAAAGCCAAATTGGCTATCTGAAAGTAAATTGTTATCTTCTAGGTATTTAATTAATCTAATATTAATGATTTTCTCTAGGATCTTGGAGGTCCCTGTTAAAAAGGAAATGGGTCTGTAGTTATTAGCACATTTTTTGTCACCAGATTTATAAACAGGAGTAACCACTGCCTTTTAAAGCGACTTAGGGAATATACCATTACTTAAACATAACTGAAAAATATGAGTTAGCGGCGGAGCAAGTATGTATTTGAAATGTTTAAGTATGTTGTTTGAAATAACGTCCCATCCAACAGCACAAACGTCGTTTAATCCAGAAATAATTGTTAGTACTTCATCGACATCTGTATCTAGTAAGACAAACGATTTGAGTTTGGGGAATGTTTTAGGTTGGTTTTAGTAGTCATCTTATCTGAGAGGTTTTGCTCGTAAATGCAGTCAAAGACCTTATCAGTTAGGGTTACCGGGACACCAATAACAGTGATTCTTGGGCGACGTTTGGATGGTTCTTCAACCTTAAGGCCCAAAGAAACAAGTATTTCTAAGCTTCTGAGCTTTCCAATGTCCTCTTTGGAGGCAGTACTAATAAGAACACCTCCATTTTTGACTTTCTTAAGAGCCCGTGTACGAAATCGAGATAAGTAAAATTAGGTATTCGACACGCACACACGCGAGAGCGCGCGGTCGCGTGTGTGCGTGAGTCTGGTGTAGTCGCTGGCCACTACGGCGATTAACCGAATTTGATCCTTTGATATTTTTTACGTGGTGTTTACTTGTCTCTCGTGGTTCTTGTATTGACAAGATTGATTTGAATTTCAATTGTGAAATAAAAAGTCTGGTAGTATAAAATTAAGCATTTATTAATTAATATACAGAAGTTCTGAGTTCCATAGAACGGCATTTTCGAGGGCCGATCATTTCTGGGAGCATGCACTTGAAATAAAAATCAACAAGCCGATTTTTAATGTTTGTGTCCCAGAAATAGTCGACCCTTGTGATGATCGCAGTTTTCAATGGAAAGTCTGGGCCAGTCCACAGAGCAAACAAACAGATGTCTTTTTTGGTAATATGTAACTGCCCTTGAGCTTGGTAATACTTGGTTCGTATTCAATTTTATTTTCCCTTCTTTATCAACCTTCCAAATATTTTATTTTTTTTGAACGTATTGCCTCATCCGCGCTAATGCCGACTGCTGTTATAGGGCATTTTATTTCGATGATCCCATTTGCATAGATACTATCGGGGGTGGCACCTAAAAAAAGTATTCTTCGTCTATGAACAGACCGCACTTTTTAAAAGTAATGTTTTCCTTTTCTGCCAGTTGCAAAAGTGCAGTTGCTTCATTGGTTTTTCCGTATAATATAGCGGGTACATGAGCTAAGGAGTACGAATATAACATTAATTTAACCAGTGCGGCTGAACTTATTTTTCGCCTTTTGCACACCTTGCCAAAATTTGATGCAGTGACCAGGCTCCGTCTCATCTCGTGCCATAGTGCACATTCAGCTTGTTGTCGTGTTTCCCTTTCAATTGCTTCGTTGTCAGCCAATTGATGTTTAAGGTGATCCACATACTCAATCTGGGAAATAATTAAGTTTTAATTTTCAATAATTAAATCATTTTTGTTAATTCAAAAGTATTTAATTATTAAAGGGACAA
This sequence comes from Atethmia centrago, assembly GCA_905333075.3. NCBI lineage: Eukaryota > Metazoa > Arthropoda > Insecta > Lepidoptera > Noctuidae > Atethmia > Atethmia centrago. Next base: position 15,950,882 of record HG995393.1, read on the forward strand.
ATCAAAAGATATTGCTGAAAAGAACCTTGGTAGTTTCATATTCATCGGGTGTCATGTCCGGCTTTTGGCATATTTCTCCATAATCTGCATTTTCACTAGTTCAAAAATTCCAGCGGATTTTCGGCCACCGTAGGCGCGGGCTTGCGGACGGTGAGCAATGGGTAGCTCACCGTTCGGTAAGGATCAGGCCCGGGTCGACGGCGCGTTGTATTCCACGCGCGCCTCTAACAGATGTCGTCAGCACAAATGTAGGGGCCCACTAGGGCCGATGCCTGCCGGGGTCGCGGGAAGGTACTTATGGGTCACCGAGGCCCCCGCAACACAGGCAACGAAAGGAATACGGGTGGGTTTTAGTCAGTAAGAGTCTGACACGCCCTCCCGCTCCGCCCAGAGCGGGAGAAATTATTTGATAATTTCCCAACCAAAAAAAAAAAAAATCATATGATAACCTAATGTTTTCGGGTCGTCAAGGACTCCTGAACGATGCAGATATGAAAAATATATCCAAATGATTAATACAGACACTGATATGAAGGACACATCGGAAGAAACATCAAACCATTTTTTTCTATAACTATCTGACAATAATGCATCAAAATATCGCAGGATTCATTAATAAGTCAGACCAATTACCTACTATTGCACCTACATGAACTTGAAAACAACATAGACATTATTTGTGTAACGGAACACTTCATGGAAACTGGATATGAAGTTTTCCTCAACATACCTAACTATAAATTAGCAGCTTGTTACTCCAGGGACACAAAGAGAGGAGGAGCATGCATATTGGTAAAAATTGACTACCAATATAGAGAGCTTAACGAAGTCAAGAAACTTTCAATTCAGGGAATTTTTGAGTGCTGTGCAATCGAATTAACACAGCATAACGTTATTATTGTATGTGTTTATAGGATACCGAAATCTAGTAATCTTGACACGTTTTATTCGAAATTAAACATTCTTCTACCAAAAATATGTTACAAAGCGCGCAAAAATGTCATATTATGTGGTGACTTTAACATTAACACTTTGAAAAGAGATATAGCTTAATAAGTAATTGGTAAATTCCTGAGAAATTCTAACATAAAATTACAAATTGATGAGCCTACCAGATTACAAAGCAACACATGCATAGATAATTTTGCGCACAATTTTCCGCGAAAATGCAATCATAAAATAATGGACTTCAACATGTCAGATCACACAGCCCAAATTTTAAAGATTCCTGTTAGGAAAACTTGTGCAATAAATAGTTGGAATATTACAACGCGTGACTACAGTCACAATAACTTAATTAAATTCAGAACATGAAAGAAACATTTTCGCGGGTAGGTGTAAAAAAACGACAGACATCTTTGATTTTGAATTTATATTTAATATAGAAATATACAATTATTTGCCGCAAAATTATCGGTTATCGGTGTATAACTTCCACTACATGGGTACTCACGTTTGTGGCACATTTATGTGACTCAAATATTAAAATTACACCACCTGCCAGCTCATCATCTGCATACTATTAACTTCACTTGCACTTTGACACTTGTGGATCACTATGTCCCAACTTGTTGAGATATTGTCGGCACAAAAGAGCCTAGAAGAAAACTTCACTCGGAAGATGGAAGCACTGGAAGCTCAGATTCAGTGCGCTGGACCTGCCAAGGATACATGGCTAGAGTGGCTGAGGAGTTCCGGACTTTCAGGGAGCTTATTTTCAGCATGCTTGGATTGCTCCGGACTCAGATTAGTGAGTGTGCTAAGCAGGTTGACGCATTGGAGAATAGGCACAGGCGGAAAGCACTGATTTTTCAGGGTGTTGCTGAAGCTGATAGTGAAGACAGCACTGCAGTCATCCTGGATATCATTACCAATAAGCTGGCCCTCAAGAGCTTCTCTGCGTCCTCCATGAAGGTCTGTCACAGACTTGGCGCACCCAATAAAGATCATCACAGGCCCATACTAGTGAGGTTTTCCAGCTACGATGATAAATTATTGGTGTGGAAAACTAAGACAAGCTTGAAAGGAACCTCCATGTCAGTTCCTGACCAGGGTCCGGCAAACAATCTTTGGGAAGGCGCGTCTTCACTTCTGAATGCGGTCTTGTTGGACGCAGGACGGTGTTATTGTTTTGAAGGCCTTTGACGGAAGTAGGCATAAAGTATCTTCAATGGATGAGCTCAGTCCACTGCTTGCGAAGTTTCCAAAGGTACAAGATCCAACGGCCCAAGGCACAGGAGATTGCCTGCAAAACAGAGTGGGTCTATAATGGAATGATGGTATCTTGTTTAAACTTACTATGTAGTTGCATGCAATTGGGTATTATGGAATTACTTACCGTTATAATTTCCTTGTTTATGTTCCGAGTAGTTTTTATCAGTTTATTAGTTATATGTATAGTTGCCTCAGAATCCCTTGTAAAAGTTGGCATGCTTTATAGAATATTTTACCCTCAACATGTTTTAGAATAAGACCTTTCAATTTTTATTTCTTTTGTACGTAATGAAAAATGTCAAATATGTCAACAAAGTCCACAGACTATCTAAGATATTAGGGTAGATTCGAAGGTAGGCATATTCATAATTGGATACGCACTCAAAATTTAGAATTACTACTTAGAATATTTAGAATTATTCTCGCCTTACCGTCATTTTTAATTTATTTAATTTAATTCAATTGTGTACACATAGTTTTTACTTTTTTATCTTGTTATTGTTACTATTTTATTGTGTATGATGGTTCTGTTTAGTTTTAGAAAGTGCTCTTAATCACATAACTCGTTTAACTAATGTTTAATTTGCTCAGAATTTAATGATGTTGTGAGCTGGCGGGTGGTGCAGAAATGCAAACGTCGTACCAGCTATTCGTGTAGTTTATTTTTTGCGATTATATATTATTATATATTTATCTTATTTATTTTAATAGTATTTATGACATCTGATAACGAATCTTTTTATTCTGCTAACGAATTTAGTACCTCTTCCAGCGATGAAAGTTTTATTTCTCTTACTGCACCTAAAACACACCTTAGGTGTTCTTTTACGCCAAAATTTCAGTCAAAATTCTAGCCGGCTATTTAACGTATGCCACCTCAATGCTCAGAGCATTCCCAGTCACTACAACGAACTGTACGAAACGTTTGCTGACAGCAACGTTCACGCCGTCCTGATTTCCGAGACTTGGCTCAAACCTAACCTGCTCTCAACCACTTACCCGCTCCCCGGTTTCGTTCTTCTTCGGAATGACCGGATCGGTAGGAGAGGGGGTGGTGTAGCGATTTACCTTCGTGGTGATTTCCCTTTTAAAATTCTAGCTTCTTCTTCTTCTTCCAATGAATCCGCAGAGTTTCTTTTCCTCGAGGTTTGTGTCAAAGGAGCTAAAACTGTCCTTGGTGTCGTCTATTGCCCCCCTTCTATTGATTACTTCACTGAATTCGATTCGGTACTTGAATCTTTGGGGTCGGACTATGTACATCACATTGTTATGGGGGATTTTAATACCAACCTCCTTGCCCACAACGCCCCTCGGTCCCGTAAACTCCTGCATCTAATCGAGTCAGCCAGTTTGCATGTATTGCCTCTCCAAGCCACTCACCAAAATATAGTCGGTGATGATACTTGGCTTGACCTGATCCTCACCTCTAATCCTTCCCTAGTTTCCTCATATGGCCAATATGCTGCTCCTGGCTTTTCCCATCACGATCTTATATTCCTATCCTATGTCCTTAAACCCCCTAAACCTAAACCAAAATTCCAGTACAGGCGTGCCTTTGCACGTATGAATAGCGAGAGGCTTCAACAAGATGCATCCAATATTGACTGGTCACCCCTGGAAGCAGCTGCTTCAGTTGACGAAAAAGTTAGTTTGTTCAACAATGTTGTGGTCAAGCTATATGACACACATGCTCCTATCAGAAAAATCAAGTTGAAGCGTCCGCCTGCGCCTTGGATGAACATGGGAGTTCGGATGGCAATGCGACGGAGAGACCGCGCGTTTCGGAAATTCAAAAAGGATCGCTCGGAGGACAATTGGACCTGCTTTAAGACTGCTAGGAATCGGTGTAACCAGATGATACGCAACGCTAAACGCCGACATATCCTAAATAATATCACTTCTTCTTCTCCTGCCGATATTTGGAAGTTCCTTGGAACTTTAGGCATCGGCAAATCGCGGCACTCAGACCTTCCTAACACAATTGGCTTAGACGATCTAAATCACCATTTCTTCACTGTTCCCACGCTAGATAGTCTAACCAAATGTCAAACCCTTGACTACCTTGCTGGTCTGACGCGCCCTAATATTAATCCCTTTGTCTTCACCCCAGTTGACCCGGGAGAGATCAGAAAGATTATCCTTTCTATTAAATTCAAAGCCGTGGGCTGCGATAATATCAGCCGCCATATGATCGTTACGGCTCTTGATCAACTCCTTCCTGCAATCTCCCACATCTTAAACTTCTCCCTGTACACCGGTGTTTTCCCCTTCCTTTGGCGTAAAGCCCTTGTTCGGCCACTGCCTAAGATACCCAACCCCTCTCTTCCTAGTCACTTATGCCCAATTTCCATCCTGCCCTTTCTGTCTAAAGTGCTGGAGGCCAGTGTTCATAAACAATTCTCCCACTTTGTCCACCACAACTCCCTCATCAGTCCCTTTCAGTCTGGTTTCAGGCCCGGGCATAGTACCGTTTCAGCTCTCCTTAAAGTGACTGACTATATAAGGCGGGGAATGGAAGACACCAAAGTTACAGTCTTAGTGTTAATTGACTTCTCCAATGCTTTTAATGCCGTCAGTCACGAAGTCCTTTTATCCATCCTTTCTTATCATATGGTCTCTCCAGAGGTATTGGAATGGTTTTCCTCTTATCTTCGGGGGCGTCAGCAGTCTGTTCATGCTGGAGACTCTTCGTCGAGTTGGTGTGATCTTGCAGCTGGCGTCCCTCAAGGCGGTATATTATCTCCTCTTTTGTTCTCCATTTTCATTAATCTCATTACCACCGAGCTTCGGGCTGCGTATCATCTCTATGCCGACGATTTGCAGCTTTACTGCCATGCAAGTGTTGATAACATTTCTGATGCGATCGAGGAGCTAAACCGGGATTTAGGTATGGTCAAAAACTGGTCTGATCGATTTGGAGTGGCAGTTAACCCTACCAAGTGTCAGGCTATCTTAATAGGGAGCCCCCACAGCATAAGGAAGCTGAATGGCTTATCTTTGCCACCTGTAATCTTTGACAACTCAGTCATTCAGTTTAGCTCCGATGTTAAAGATCTTGGTCTGCATGTCGACATTTGTCTTGACTGGCAAAAGCAGGTAACGACTGTTAGTAAGAAAGTCACCGGAACGTTGCGGTCGCTCTATCGGTTGAGAAATCTTCTCCCATCACACATAAAGGCAATGCTTGTACAGTCCTTAATCTTTCCCATAATCGACTATGGTGATGTGTGTTACTATGACCTGAATGCAGATCTCCTCAATAAACTTGACCGACTTCTCAATAATTGCATTCGATTCGTTTTCAATCTTCGTAAGTATGATCATGTATCCGCACACCGTGTGCTTCTAAAATGGTTACCCATTCGTCAGCGCAGAGAGGTGAGGGCTCTGTCTATGTTGTTCTCTATTCTCAACGAACCCACTTCTACTTCTTACCTGACTTCCCATATTCAATACTTGTGCTCTGCCCATAGTAAAAATCTTCGTTCCACCAACAATCGTCTTCTTCGATGTCCTTCTCACCGCTCTGGTTTCATTCGCTCTTCTTTCTTTGTCCAGGCTGTCTTTCTTTGAAATGCGCTCCCTCTGAACATCAGAACGTTGACCAGTCGGTTGTCTTTTAAACTGAAGGCACGTGAACATATACGTAAGAAGTTAGCAGAAACATCCCAGCGCTGATATTTTGCTGGATTCGTTTTCTCCTCTACTGATCGATATTTCCCCACTACCGATCGTTATTTCTCCTGACAAAGTTTATTCTGTTTATATGTATGTATCTACGTATGTATTCTTGTATTGTAAAGTTATTTTCGTGTTATCTATCCCTTGAGTTGCACCTGCCATGTGTCTTCTCTGCATCACCCTAAGGTTGACTGGTAGAAAATGCCTCAGGCATTAAGTCCGCCTTTGTACGGTGTTATTTTTTTTATACTTGTGCATAAAGTTTTAATAAATAATAAATAAATAAACCATGCTTAAATTATTTATCTTTTTGCGATGTTTATCAAGCTGTTGATCCAAATGTGGCATACGATAATTTTATGGAAATATTCCAGATGTTTTATAATTTATGTTTCCCCATGGTTAGTAAAACGATTAAGTCAAAAAGGAATCCGAATTGGTTGACACCCGGTATCAGGGTGTTTGGTAGATGGGTGCAAAGCCTGAAGGGGGTGATATCTTAGACCATTTAGAACGTATTAAGCTAAACTTGTCTTAGACGAAGTCTGTTCCTTGTATTTTTTTTTTAAACTAAGGTTTTTAACAATAAAACCCATTTTTTTTCAATTAATTGTTAATAGTGTCCAGTAAAAGCTGTTATGTTATTATTTTTATTTATTTTTTATTTATGTAATGTGTGATTACTCAAACAAAATAAATCCCAAGCATCTGTATCATCAGAGAAACATTCTACGCCATACTAAAGTTTAAGAAACTTAAAAATCAAGAAAATGTTTTGTTTACAGCATAATAAAAAAATAAAAAAAATTGCCTCAGTCGTTCTAACCTTTTTAAAAACATGCTTGGTTATTGCCCTTTCTTTTGAGGTACTACTTACGCAGATATGTCATTAGCTCTTGGAATTAGGATCTGTACAAAGCAAATTGAGTATGAAAATTGTTATTTCGAGGTACTACATACACCAAAGTTATTAGGTACCTATACATATAAAAGAGGGAAAAGGTTTTTTTTTTAATTCTTCGTCATAAATCGAAAACTATACATCATAAAAATAATTAAAAATCTGTTTAAGCTTGTGCTAATGAAGCCCTTTCATATGATACCCCACACGGCACGGTTAACTCTCTTCAAAATTTGGAGCCGTATATTTTTAATTAAATCACAAAAACACGGTCTTTGTGATTTAATTAAAAATACACGGCTTTCAGAATTTCTTTTCTTTACAAATGAGTAAAAGTTTGTTAATCGTTAAAACCGTTGCTTAACCTCGATGATTGATTACATACTTTAAATAAAGACTATATTTTTTTTATGATTTCATTATAAATGTATGGTTTTCAATTTTTCCCTGTACTTGTAGTATAAGAAATTACTTGCCAAATTTCATACTTCTAGGTCAACGGAAAGTACCCTATAAATTTTGATTCCCTTGAGAGTGTCGAAATATACGTTTATTGCGGCATAAATGGCTGTATATTTTTTTAACGTTAAGCTTCAAGAGACTGAAGACTTGAGTATATGTTTTTAATTTCAACTTGGTACTTCCACGCGTTCCCGAGATAAAGGTTCTTGACAGACAGACGGACAACAAAGTCATCCTATAAGGGTTCCGTTTTTTCCTTTTGAGGTACCGAACCCTAAAAATGACAAATGTTTCGGTACCTCTCTAGCCAATTAAGTTAAACTGGAAAAAAAATGGTTAGACAATTCGAAATATGGCAGTGATTGCGACTGGAATTTACTACATTTAAAGTTCGCATTCAAAAAGAAAATGTGTTACGCAATTAGCCTTCAGGGTTTGTTTAAACTTTGAATCTGATCAAAGTTTGGAACACCGTATGTCGATGTTAGTACAATTTTGTACTTCTTGTCTCTAGTCATAAAACGTATTATTCAATGTCACCAAATCGTCCTTTTGCCACCAAATATTCTTTCTAACATTGTACTTACCAGATTTTATAATTACAGCGGCGACCGTTGCGAAGAAACCAAAACTAGACAGACGAAGAACAAACCTAGAAGACGCAATGACAGGCGAGCAAACGAAAAAAGAAAAATCAGACTCGAGAGTTATCCGGAAGACTCAAAAATGTACGTCCCAACCTGGCACTTATTTCAAAGAACCTCACAAATGTGATCAGCGTAGCGAGCGTTTTCATGGAGTAAAACAAATGACACAACATACTCGTTCACAAATTGGTGAAAAACCTTACAAGTGTGATGTATGTCAGCGTTGTTTTAATTTAAAGTGTAATTTAACAAGCCATATTCGTATACACACTAGTGATAAACCATATAAGTGTGATGTATGTCAGTGTAGTTTTAGTCAAAAGTGTGCTTTAACATCACATATCCGAATACACACTGGTGAAAAACCATATAAGTGTGATGTATGTCAGTGTAGTTTTAGTCAAAAGTGTGCTTTAAATTCACATATCCGAATACACACTGGTGAAAAACCATATAAGTGTGATGTATGCCAGCGTTGTTTCAGGCATAAGGGTTCTTTATCTGGTCATATTCGTATACACACTGGTGAAAAACCATATAAGTGTGATGTATGTCAGTGTACTTTTAGTCAAAAGTGTGCTTTAACATCACATATCAGAATACACACTGGTAAAAAACCATATAAGTGTGATGTCTGTCAGCGTTGTTTTAATGAAAAGGGGGATTTAACAAGACATATTCGTATACACACTGGTGAAAAACCTTACAAGTGTGATGTATGTCAGCGTTGTTTTAATGAAAAGGGGGATTTAACAAGACATATTCGTATACACACTGGTGAAAAACCTTACAAGTGTGATGTATGTCAGCGTTGTTTTAATGAAAAGGGGGATTTAACAAGACATATTCGTATACACACTGGTGAAAAACCTTACAAGTGTGATGTATGTCAGCGTTGTTTTAGTGAAAAGAGGGATTTAACAAGACATGTTCGTATACACACTGGTGAAAAACCTTACAAGTGTGATGTATGTCAGCGTTGTTTTAATGAAAAGGGGGATTTAACAAGACATATTCGTATACACACTGGTGAAAAACCTTATAAGTGTGATGTATGTCAGCGTAGTTTTAATAGAAAAGGTCATTTAACAACACATGCTCGTATACACAGTGGTGAAAAACCATATAAGTGTGATGTATGTCAGCGTTGTTTTAGTGAAAAAGGGGATTTAACAAGACATATTCGTATACACACTGGTGAAAAACATTCTTAGTGTGATGTATTAACACAATGGTGGTTTGGAATCAACTAACTTTTATTGCACAGATAACTAATATTATTCTTACCACAGATTATTTACGTTACTTATAATATCTTATTAACATCCTGACCTAACAAAATAATCTAATATTACAATTTAAACTTCAGACAAGCCTAGCAATTTTAAAAACTTATAATGTTTCTTGGCACTCAAACTTTATGTGAATATGTCTGCTGGCATTTCCAAGGTTGGCTCATATTTTATTTCTAATTTCTTTACTAAAACACATTCACTAACAGTGATGTCTTATGTCAATATGTTTGGTGCGCTTATTGTAAAACAATGGATTAATTGCTAATTTAATTGAATTTTGCTTATCACATCCTTGATCTTTTTGTGATCAATTCTACGTACCGCGCATTCAACCCATAATAGTTATACCTAAAATAGGTGACGCCACTGGTACCATAACAAACATTTTAAACAATTCCTACGAACATGAATAATAATTGTTCCTGTTTTCATTGAAATGGAGTTGTTGGACCGCTGGCATTGTTTTTAAAGTGTCATATATGTGACGATATATATACCACTGTGAGTGCCTTAACGTCACACAACAACAATTATCAAGCTTTACCCACGAACAAAAAGCTCAGTGGAAGTGTCTTCCCTGTAGTAACATCACGCAGCGGGTCGCCCCAACTCGGCTTCGCTAAACCGCTCTGTTTACATCCGCGCGAACTGCGAAGATGCGATGAAAATGTCCTGCGATATTTGGAACAACAATCCGCATCACCGAACTCGTCAACGAGTTCCACATCAACGATTGTCACGGGTGCTATGTCCAACTCCACCGCCATTGACAGCCTTAACATAATATCACAGGAAGTAAACAATACACTCAAAGGATGGCGCACTGACATGGACCACGTCATGGCCAAGTTTACGGATGATATTAAAGGCACGCTGCGCAGCTGGCGTGAGGAAATGGAGATAAGCATGTCTAAATTCCCCCTTCCCCCGGACCGCCGCAAGGTGTAGACGTGTACTCAGTGCCATAGACCATTTAAATAAAAAGATATAAATAATTTAAGTAAATTTAATTCTATAATAAAAATAGGAGTGCATAAAATAAGAAGAGCTAAGTGTATCGCGGTAAACGTAGCTTATCGTAATACCCTGGTACCTGACCTGTGCGCAATGGCCAAGGTTATTGAACCCCGCCTGCGTATTCGCAACATACCTGCCCTCGGCTACGCCCTGGACACGCCCTATTCGATGACTAGCACAGTGACGCCTTGGGTACTTGCCATTGGATAATTTGCACCTCCTCACAACTTCTGCTGCCCTGGTACTTCGTATGCTGTTTGGCTGACAGGAAACCTGATAATTGCCGTCCCGCTTACACAGCGACAGCGCGTCGTGACTCACCTCCTACCGTACTGCATCTCTTCGAGAGAACTACGCGCGCCCGCCGGCCACCGTTGCAAGGTATTACAAAGTTTACGTAAGTAAACATTTTATATTGAACAACATGAGGCGTACACCATCCCAATCGCCAGCCACGTCCATGGCTAGCGACTCTGAGACTCGAAATGTGGGTAACCCAACTATCTCAAAAAACTTAGTAAGCTACCGCACGGTAAACATATTAGTGGTTGTGCTCTGCAAATTTTAATTATTGTTTATGTTTAGACGCAGTGTTTGACCAGGTTTTTGTGAAAGTAGATCAGTTATAAGTTATAACTATCAAACTGTATAGTGAGTGAGTGACTGTGAAGTGTAAATAAGGATTGATTCGAGATATTAATCATAAATCATAAAACCGATACCGTCAATAAGTGTTAACGCTCAGTGTTTACTCAGAATGCGTAACTGACGCGCTATACGGACCACTTACGACGTTCTTCTCGCGAGCTCGCTTACGTACTGAGTCACTGATAGCGGCGTCGACGTTTTGGACTTTGGACTGCGAACCATACTAGCTAACATCACTACAAATTACTATTAAAAGTTGAAGACAGCGTTTACTTTACTTTATTTTCTTGTTACCAAATAATCGAGCAATTTGCGTTAGTAAACATGACAACAACTGGTATATGGGGGTGCTGCACTAATGACAGATCTAAAGAAAACTACCGCTTTGTCAATTGCATTCATTGCACTAAGTCGTATCACTTTACTTGTTTATCTATATCGGAAATACCGACTGAATCGGACGCTTATAGCGATTGGAAATGTTCGGTATGTATAAGTACGAGCCTGCCCTCAACGTCTTCTAAGATAGACTGTACTCCGATGCGTAACATCTCAACGACTAGAGGAAATAAGAGACCTGCTCTAAATTCTCCTCCTGAAACTTTACCGGTCACTGGCGAGGACGTGCGTTCTATCGTACAAGAAGTTATAAAAACAGAGTTCGCTGTTATGCTTCAGCAGATAAATGGTACCATTGTAAACATCATTAATAGGGAGTTGGCCCCGATTCGCAAAGATTTTGAGGAACTTAGAGTGTCTTTGAATTTCCACACGAAAGAATTTGATAAGTTTCAGTCGGAACACGCAGTGTTTAAAAGTACTACGAGAGAACTTAAAGATGAAAATATTAAATTGCAAAACACAGTAACCGATCTTAGTCAACGACTTAATTATCTGGAGCAACAAGCACGAGCCAACAACCTGGAGCTGCAGTGTCTACCAGAAAATAAACAGGAAAACCTGTATACCGTCATCAAGCAGTTGGGTTCAGTGGTCGGTTGTGAGATTATGGATAGCAATATTTCACACTGCACACGAATTGCGAAGCTTAACACCAGTAATTCTCGCCCTCGGTCTATCGTGGTCCAACTTGCCTCGCCAAGAATCCGCGATCAGCTGCTGGCCAGTGTAATTAATTACAACAAAGATAAGACCCACGACAAACTCAACACCGCAGATTTTGGCATAGCAGGCAATAGGTCCCCTGTCTTTATTGCTGAGCATCTGTCCCCTGCTTACAAAGCTCTTCATGCTGCAACAAGAATCAAGGCAAAAGAAAAGGGTTATAAATATGTCTGGGTGAGGAACGGGAGGATATTTGTCAGGAAGATGGATGGTGATGATCATATTTTCATTAGAAGTTTGGACATTTTAAACAACTTAAAGTAATGTGTTGATTAAAACTAATAATAGTATTATATTAATACTAGTACTGTATTATACTTTTGCGTGCACATATAAACTAATTATATAAATTCAATAGTTTGCAAATATACTATCAGAACAGCAGAGGGTTAAGAACAAAGACACATACTGTATATCGTAACATTTCTGGTAATGATTACGACATAATAGTTTTGTCTGAAACCTGGTTAAATAACTCGGTATTGAGCAGCGAGCTATTCGACGATAGATATGTGGTATATAGGAGGGATAGAGAAAGTTCTCATTTTCAGTGCGCCAAAGAGGGGGGTGGTGTTTTAATAGCCGTTAAGAAACAAATTAAATCTAAACGTATTAAGTGCTGGGAAAGTGGTTGTGAAGACCTTTGGGTGAGTATTGATTTGTCAATATCATGTACTACTCGTCGAATGGTTCTCTGCGCAGTATACCTACCTCCTCCTATACGCCGTTCTTCTCTGGAGCACTATTTAGATCACTGTAATTCTGTTTTTGAACAATGTACTGGTTCGGGAGTTTTTATTGTGGGCGACTTTAACTTAAGTAACATTGATTGGAATTTGGCAGGGAAATCGACTAATACACTTGGCTCGTCTAGTACTAGCGATATTTTAATTGATTTCACAAATATGAACAGGCTTAACCAACTGAATTGTGTTACAAACGATGCAGGTCGCATATTGGATCTGGTTCTAACAACACATTCATTGTGTAGCATCAGTGAGAGTATAAATCCAATTAGTAATGTCGACAAATATCATCCACCTCTTGATATTGTAGTTTCCTTGAGTAAGGAAGCAAGACTACCATACAATAATGTTATAGAAAGACCCAATTTTCGTACCACAAATTATGCACCAATTCGGATGTTTTTAAAACAAATTGATTGGGATAAATTATTTAAGGGGCATAATGATGTGAATGAGATGTTGGATGCTTTTTACGAGACACTTAAACATGGTATACATCAATTTATTCCCTCACGGGCACCAAGGAAACATAAATTTCCACCGTGGTTTAACCATAATTTAATTAGAATGTTAAACTCAAAGAACAACATCAGAAAGAGATATCATAAATATGGAAACCCAATGGACTTAATTGAGGTAAAACTGCTTGGCAAGCGCTGCGATACCTTGGTCACTCAATGTTACAACAATTATATAAAAAATCTTGAAAACAAGCTTAAAACCAACCCTAAGTTATTTTGGACGTATGTAAAAAATAAAAGAGGGGGGTCTAGTGTTTACCCCATGACCATGAATGACGGATCAGTGTTCACGTCTGATGGTGCGACAATATGTGAGATGTTTGCTACCAGCTTCTCGTCTGTTTATAGCCTCGACCAAGAATCGAGTAATGAGTTTACTCGTAATACTGAATTATTTTCACAGTCTCTTGGGAATACCAGTCTATGCTTAACAAGTCCAAATATAAGCAGTGAGTGCCTACTTAGGAAATTAAAAAGTTTAGATATTAACAAAGGTCCTGGCCCTGATGGCATACCGCCAATATTTATTTCGGCTTGTGCGGAGGAGTTGGTGCATCCACTCATGGTCATTTATAGCAAATCTTTGAATTCTGGTATATTCCCTACGAAATGGAAAATGGCAAAGGTGGTGCCTGTACATAAATCGGATAGCAATGACAACATATCTAACTATAGGCCCATCTCGATTCTCTCAACGTTTGCCAAAGTGTTTGAATCACTACTCTGCCCGCATTTTCAGAACCATCTCAAGCTATTCATAAGCGATCATCAGCATGGATTCGTTGGCTCACGGTCCACGAGCACTAATCTAGTTGCATTCACAGAGAAGTTAATTGAGGCTGTTGATTCTGGTCACCAGGCAGACGTCATTTACACTGATTTTAGCAAAGCCTTTGATAAAGTTTCCCATAAAATCCTATCTCATAAGTTACATGCGTATGGTATCACTGGCAGCTTGCTTCGTTCGTATTTGGCAGATAGATCTTTCTTTGTTGTGGTAAACGGTTACCAATCTAATGTATATAAAATCTCCTCTGGAGTCCCACAAGGTTCACATCTGGGGCCTATATTGTTTATCTACTTTATTGATGACTTTCCCCGCTGTTTGCGGCACTCCAAGATTTTTATGTATGCGGATGACCTAAAGTTTCTTAGAATAATTAAATCTGATAGAGACTCCTCGCTTTTACAGTTGGACCTTAATAGTCTCATCCGATGGTGCAAAAATAATGAAATGCATTTGAACTCAATGAAATGTTACCATGTGAAGTATACAAGAAAAAATAATCATATAGAGACAGTATATTACATTAATGAGGACAGGATTAATGAAGTGGACACTATACGTGACCTTGGAGTTTTGTTTGACCAAAAATTAACCTTTGTACCACACTTAGATCATGTTGTTAAAAAGGCGTCAAAAATGTTGGGGTTTGTCATAAGACAGAGTAAAGGTTTTCGACAAAGTAAAACAAAAATTTTACTTTATTATAGTTTGGTACGTAGCATATTAGAATACTGTAGTGTGGTGTGGCGGCCACACTATGCTACTCACAGTTTGCGTATAGAGCGCGTCCAAAAACGCTTTGCTTGGCATTTAGCTTTTTCTGTTGGTATAGCAAAAAAATCGCCTTCTTACAAAGACAGATTAAAAATCTTCAACATACACACCTTAGAAGAGCGAAGGCGTTTAAACGACGCAATGTTTGCCTGTAAAATTTTGAAAGGAAATATTGACTCACCGCCGCTGCTCGCACTTATAAACTTTCGTGCTCCTTCAAGAATTCCACGTAAACCCATAACTCCACTTCATCCTCCACAGAGAAGAACGGTGTTGGGATCTAACTCTCCATGCGCTAGGTTCTGTAGGGTTTTGAACAGTTGCAGCGATCTAATCGATTTCCACTTTGATTCTCTGACTAAGCAGAAATCTAAAATCTTGAGTTGTTTATCAGAGGTGATGTAAAGCATCCATTATTTTGTTACTTACATAATTTTAGGAATCTAATTCAAAACTAAGTCTTTATTTAGAGTACATATTTTTTCTTTAGTTTTAAGTTGGCTTGTAGACTGTAAATGCACCTAGGCTTACAAATTAGCATAATTTTAGTTCATGTGGTGTTTACCTTTAAGTAATTGTTACACTGTTCAAAGTTTTTAATTGTTATTTTTATCAAGATGTTAGTGTAAACAATTGTTGGTGAACCAAATAAATAAATAAATCTCACTAACCGGATCTGCTCCAAACCTAAACAGCATAGATATAAATGTTACGTCACGCAGTAAACGTAAACGTGAAGATGAAATGGTCGCTTTTATGCAAGAGATGCGGGACTTATTAAAAATCATTACCCTTCGTTACTCAACAATACGATGACATAATATTAAAAATAGATGACCTCGATAGAGAGCGAAAAATTGATCATACCTACATAAATCAGCTCGAAGATAAAGTTGAGAACCTGGAGCGTATATTATGTCTCACAAAATTAGAGATAAGAAATATCCCAAAGAAGGAAGGAGAAAATAAAGTGGATCTGCATCATTTAGTATCAGAAACAGCTAAAGTTTTGGACATCCCTCTCGAACAACACGATATTAAGGATATCTTTCGCATAAATAAAAAAGGTGGAGGTCCATCTATTATAGTCGACTTTGTTTCCGTAACTACAAAGGAAAATATTCTGCAGAAAGTGCGTAACTTCAATCGCAATAACGCCCACGCTAAGTTAAACATCCCATATAAAAATATCAGGTGAAATAAAACCGATTTATCTATCAGAGAGCTTGACTATGAAGGCACAACGTTTGTTCTATCTTGCTAGGAAATTTGCGAGCGAGAATGGCTTTAAGTTCTGCTGGACCTCATTTGGAAAAGTTTTTCTTCGACCAAAGGAAGGAGATCAATACATACATGTAAAAAACGAAGCTGATCTAAAACCCAAATTACCACAATGACTGGATAGAGTGGTTGCAAGTCCCACTCGCTTACTGCTAGTTGTTTTATTGTTATTATTTTTTTATCTGCAATTGCTCTCTTATTGTAAAACACTTAAACAAAAACCAATCAAACTCATTTTATCAAAACCAGCTAACACAAGAACACAACTACTCGCTATACATCTTAACAAACATTGACATCACTTACATAAATATAAATTGTTATCGTGTGGGTATACCTGACATCAATAATTCAGTTCATAATTTCACCACGTATATAATAGTAATACGCACCATAATATGCAACGAAAAAGGTATACGGTTATTCAATGGCTAATACGAACACTGACATCTCAACACAGATAGATAACTTTACAGTGGCAACTTCTCATCACTGCGATACAGCCGCCTGTAATGAAATCATAAAAACCTCTAAGCCATCGCTAAAAATTATAACTCAAAACATCCGAAGTATCTATAAAAACTTAGATGGTTTCCAGGCTCAATTGGCCAGGCTATCGTGTGAAATAGACATCATCATCTTGACAGAGTGTTGGCTAAATGATGACAAACCGATACCGACTATGGACAATTACGTGACATACTCTAGCAAAAAATATCTAAATCAAAACGACGGCATAACAATATTTGTAAAAAGCAATCTCCAATGTACGGTTGAAGAACCGGACCAAATAGGTGCAAATTTTCTTCTGTTAAAAATTGATTCCGATACTTGTATTCTAGCTTCCTATAGATCCCCATCAATATATTGTACTGATAGCTTCCTTAACTCCTTGGAAAACATTTTAGGTAAATTAAAAGCGAAGAACATTGATCGGTGATATCAATATAGACATAAAACCTAATAATACAGATAGAAATAGTTCATCCTATCTAAATCTAACTGCAGAAATGGCCCTTTTACCGGGACATACTCATCCTACAAGACTGCACAACTGCCTCGATCACGTAATGATTGGTACCACTACTTGCGCAACAGTCTTGGTTATAGATTCCACCGTTAGCGACCACGCCTCCGTAATGCTATGTCTAAGTAACACCCTCAAAATATAAGAATCAGTTAAAAAGATACGTTACAAAAGTAAACTATGAGGCTGCTGTTGAACAATTAAAAACTACAGATTTTTATTTTATTTCACAAAATTGTGATGCAAATGAAGCCGCTACACGGTTTGTCGAATGTCTTATGTCCACAGTATCCCAACACTCAAAAGTAACGAAAGTCCCCAACCGTAAAGTAGTCCTTAAGCCTTGGATCACACCGGGCCTCTTACGGTGTATTCGACACAGGGATAACGTTCACCGGAAATTCCTGGCTGACCCAAAAAACCGAATAGTCGAGTTATCATACAAAAGGTATCGTAATCACTGTAATCTATTGCTCAGAAAACTAAGAAACAACCATGAAAGCTCCGCTTTGAAGACTTCAAAAGACAATAAAGAAACATGGCATATTATAAAATCCATAACCAACCAAGCCAGGAAACATATATCAGCTGACAAACTTCTACCTCCCACTGAAGACGCGGATGCGCCTAATGCCATTGAGAAAATAAACCGTTAATTTTCAAATATTGGTAAGCAATTTGCAGACAATATAATCAAAAAGCGAAATTCCTCACTTGCCCCATACAAAATTGAAACACCCCCTGCGCGAGATTCTATGGTCCTACTTTCTCCGGACGAGGCTGAGGTAGAGTCAGTCATTAATAATCTAAAACATGATTGTGCCACAGGATGGGACTCTATTCCGGCTAAACTCCTCAAACTGGGCAAAGAAGTACTAGTCCCACCTTTAACAAAGCTTATTAAAGCCTGTTTTGAGCAAGGAGTTTTTCCCCGTATCTTTAAAAAAATCTTTAATCACACCTGTTCACAAGGGTGGAATCCAAGATGATGTTAAAAATTATAGACCTATTTCAGTTTTGTCAGCACTGTCGAAAGTATTGGAAAAATTGTTGAACCGTAGACTCATGAAATATCTAGAGCACTACAAAATAATAGCGGACACTCAATTTGGTTTTAGGTCCAGGAAGAGCACCTCAGACGCAGTTAATCAACTCGTTGATTATGTGACCGAAAAAGTTGACAAAAACAAAAATGTCTGGGTGTTTTTCTGGACCTAGCCAAGGCGTTTGACACTGTCTGTATTCCAACCCTTGTGACCAAGTTAGAACATGCTGGAATCCGGGGAAGGGCTTTAAGCATATTTACAGACTTTCTCAATGAACGTTCACAAAAAGTGAAGGTTGGTGAGGTCATTAGCAATGAAGCCCGAGTTGATTATGGTGTGCCCCAGGGTAGCTGCCTATCCCCGAGTCTTTTCCTGCTCTATGTGAATGACCTATGCCAGCAGTCTCTTAGTAACGGTAAAGTATTTAGCTATGCAGACGACACCGTACTAATATTTCATGGAGATAGTTGGGATGCGGTACGTCAATCTGCAGAGACAGGTTTACGTAAAATAATCCACTGGCTGGAAGTTAACTTACTAACCCTTAATGTTTCGAAAACCTCATTTCTGCAATTTACTTTCGCCAAAATTAAACCTACAGTAATAAGCCTTAGAGCACACTCCTGTGACCCCAACAACAGTCTTCCATGCTCATGTCTTCCAATTACTCAACAAAAGACAATGAAGTACTTGGGCGTGATTCTGGATGAGGGACTTAACTGGCGTCCCCACATTGAACAGACTGCATCCCGTGTTAGAAAACTTATATGGGCCTTTAACAGACTGCGGCAAGTGGCTGACTTTAAAATTCCCATTATTATCTCATTGGCAACCGTCTGCAGCAACTTCCTCAGCTAATTATATAATTTCGAACTTACACTTTGATGAACATAAGCTCCTAAAAGAACTTAAGTCTCTGGATCCTTCCAAAGATCCAGGGCCTGACGGCATACCTGCATATTTTTTACGGTACACTGCTGTTTACATCTGCAAACCGTTACGTATAATTTATAATAAGTGCGTTACTGAGGGAGTATTTCCAAAAGAGTGGATACGTGCAAACATAACACCTGTACATAAAGGTGGCACAAGGGGTAATGTGGAGAACTATCGTCCAATCTCTATTCTCTCCACCTTGTCAAAGGTGAAACCACAAACCTTCTGTCCTTTGCCAAATTTTTGTTCTATAGCCTCGATAACGGCCTGCAAGTAGACGCAGTTTACACAGATTTTTGCAAGACCTTTGACAAGGTGGACCATGAACTATTGCTGGATAAAATCTTCAACGGAATTCGAGGTAACTTGCTGCGGTGGTTTGCATCATATATTTCAAACCGCTCTCAAAGGTTGGTAATCAACGGATTCATATCATACACTGTCGAAGTTACATCCGGTGTTCCATAAGGCTCTATCCTTGGGCCGTCATTATTTAACATATTTGTTAATGACATAGGTTATTGTTTTGCAACACAAAGTTCCTATTGTATGCAGATGATCTAAAGGTCTACAAGTCCATCCAAACCCTTAACGATTGCATTCTATTACAGCAAGACTTGGATAGACTAACAGATTACTGTCATAGGAACAAATGCAATTACCTTACTTTCACCAAAAACAAGCACATTATTAACTTCGCGTACACCCTTTGTCACGTGCCTCTCACTAAAACAAACTCAAGTCGCGATTTCGGCGTCATACTCGATTCCAAACTATGCCTAGATCTACATGTTAACAGAATTGTAAGTAAAGCTTACCAATTGTATGGCTTTATTATGCGATCTACCCTTGACTTCAAGAGAACGTCGTCATATCTATGTATGTTTGTATAAATCCCTAGTTCGCTCACAATTGGAGTATGCAGTGTCAGTATGGAACCCCTTCTACAAAAAATATGCTGAAATGGTTGAAAATGTTCAGTACAAATTTTTACGTGCCATGCATTATAGATGCCATAAATCCTACCTAACTTACTCTCAGTTACTCAGCAAGTACAAGCTCCTGCCCCTTAGCTCTCGAAGAAAATACCTGGAAGCCATTATTTTATATAAAATTGTTAGAAATAAATTTAATTGTATAAATCTACATAACTTGATTTGTTATGCTGTACCTAGAACCTTTTACAGGCGACAGGTACTCTTTTTGCAGTGAACTCTTGCCGAACCAACTATGGCCAGCGCTCACCAGTCCGCCGTATGGTTGACTCATATAATAGCACTTTTGAAAATATTGACATCTTCAATTGTCCAATGAGTAGATCCAAAAGCCTCACCTACTCCTCTTTATTAAATAAAACCAATGTGTGTACCCTTTCTGCAACTCATCAGACTTCTTAATTTTATATTATGTAATCTTTATCTATGTTTAAAACTTTATTCGTACTAATTATACAACTATTTACTGCTCGTACTGCTACTAAAACTCCTAGCGATTACACTCTTTTTTTTACCTATGGACAGCGTTGTGGGTTATATTATTACTAAAATTGTTTATGTTAAATTAGTTGTAAGTTCTTATAAAGTAACTGTTTGCTGTTCCTATCAATAAAAAAATAATAAAAAAAATTACTATACAATTACAGTGGCACATTTTCTTTTAACAATCAATTCACCTAATATATTCCTTAGATATATTGCCTCTTTACAGGATTCAGATAGGGCCATATACTCAGCTTCTGTACTGGAGAGTGCTACAGTTTTTCGTTTTTAGATTCATAAGAAACAAGTGATCCCGATATTATGAAACAAAACCCAGTATATGATCGTCTATCTAGTGCCAGTTGCCTGCACTAGATAGACGATCATATACTGGGATTTTTTTTTTCATAATCATTACGGTTTTGTTGATGCAGTCAGCATCAACGAAACCGTACAGATTACATCCAGTCTTCCTATATACGAGGGTCATTCAATAAATACTTAGCCTACAAAAAGTAAACGAAAATTTTGGAAAAGTGGCAATTTATTTTTCAACAAAGTCTCCTTTTAGTTCGATACACTTAGCCCAGCGATGCTCCAACTTGTTTAACCCGTCCGAAAAAGTTTTTGTCAAACTCTGCAAAATAGGGCTCCGTGGCGGCGATGACCTCCTCATTCGATCCATATCTATTCCCGGCGAGTGATTTTTTCAGATTAGGAAACAGAAAGAAGTCATAAGGGGGCAAATCTGGAGAATACGGTGGATGGGGCAACAATTCGTAGCGTAATTCGACCAATTTGGCCATGGCAACGGCAGACGTGTGAACCGGTGCGTTGTCGTGGTGAAACAGCACTTTTTTCTTCGCCAGATGGGGTCGTTTTTTATTTAATTCGGCGTCGAATCGGCCCAATAAATCGGCATAGTAAAGCCCTGTAATTGTTTTACCCTTCTCGAGGTAATCGATATAGATCACACCTTGTGAATTCCAGAAAACGGTGGCCATAACTTTTCCGGCCGATTTTACAGTTTTCGCCTTCTTTGGAGCACGTTCCCCGGTCTGGATCCATTGTTTTGATTGCTCCTTGGTCTCTGGTGTGTACCAGTGGATCCAGGTTTCATCGACGGTCACTAAACGACGCAAAAACTCCGCTGGATTCCGCTTAAACAGCGCCAAACACGTCTCCGATGTGGTCTCACGGTTGCGCTTGTTTTCTGGTGTGAGTAAACGCGGCACCCATCGCGCCGACAGCTTTCTCATGCCGAGTTCCTCGTGAAGAATATGATGCACTGTTCCTTCTGAAATGCCTACAGTCTCAGCTAGCTCCCGAACCTTCAATCGGCGATCTGCCAATACGAAATCATGGATTTTTTTAATGTTTTCCTCCGTTGCAGCTGTTTTCGGTGCACCTGGACGTGGTTCATCAAAAACCGACGTACGGCCACGTGCAAACTCGTTGAACCAATTCTTGACGGTGGCCATCGATGGAGAAGAGTCACCGTACACAGCATCTAAGCGCTCTTTGATTTCGATGCGCGTTTTCCCTTCCAAAAATAGGAATCGAATCACCGAACGATATTGCTCTTTTTCCATTTTTGTAAAACCGATCGACACGTTCGCTTCCATAAGTTGTCAAATTAAAACAAATGAAGGGATTGGAATGAAAATTTGAAAAAAGAATTAAAAAGAATGTGCTACACTGTGGTAAAACTCTTTTGAAACTACAGCGCCCTCTGGCGATGAGGCTAGGTACTTATTGAATGCACCTCGTACTAAACCATAACTATAGTATATTCACGGAGACGAGTTAGTATAGCGCTTTCTCTATCGCACATTATCATAAACAAAAAAAGAACAAAAAAAAACTTTTTTAGGGTCAGTGGGCGTTAACAATACCTTAGAAATGTAAATGTGCGTTCACACTGCGCTTCTTAAAAGTTCGCTTAGTTTATTCCTGCGGCTTCGTTTGTCGTATAAATTGAGAGACATTTATTTGATAGATTTTTTTTATAGGTACCTACTTTTTTATATATCTGATGGATATGAAGGAAAGAAATAAAATGAGTTAATGATTAAATTTTCTTTATTGTATTATAATATCTACCTATACAAGTTTATAACATATCATCATCATCACTCTCCGTACTATCACTACTGTTGTCGTTTCCTACATTTATTATGAATCTGTCCATGGCATCCATTTTGGGCTCAACTATTTCTATGACATGTTTTATACATTTTTTCCATTTCTCTGCGTCAATATTTTGAATTGATTCGTTTAATGAACTATTTAATAATATATTTATTTACATAACCAAATTACAAGATGATTATTAACATTAACTATGTCTAATATTTTATATGTTGTAACGGTCACCCGATTGCCAGCCATGCCAAAGCCATGCCATGCCGTGTCGTCTTGATGCAGCCAAAGCCACAGCCACAGCCTCAGCCAAAGCCACAGCCATGACAACCAAGTACGCCACGGCAGCCACAGCAAAGAGGAAGTCAATTGACTAGCACGTCACGTGCGCTTGTCAACGTAACGCGATGGGCGTTACTGAGCGGCGATCCCCTCCTCGATTTAGAGTAGGGGGTAATCTTATAAAAAGGTCGCGCAGCGCATTTGGTGGGATTATTCTGATCTAGAACCTAGCCTAAGCCGAAACTCTGTTCGATTATAATTAATACAATAAATACCTACAATTGACAAAATTGTGTTTTCGCTATCCCGTGTTTCACTCAGAAGTGGGATGAAGCGAAATCGCCGTGAACTTCATGGACGTGGGGTGCGTCCACCCGGATGGGACCCCTCGAGCGACACCGAGCAAGATGAAGACGGCGATTCCACACCACCGCCCGCTAGAAAAATTCTGAAGCACCTCCTGCAAAATGAGGTCAACAAGGCCGTCCGCGAACTGGATTCAGACATCGGTACATCCAAAAATCATCATGCTGCGTCCCTCGTTCCTGAATTCGACCCGGATGGCGAAGATTATACAGTATCAGTATGGTTAAGAAAAATCGATCAACTCGGCGACATACATCGTTGGAGCGATGAGATAAAGGCATTCCATTTACAAGACAAACTACGGGGACAAGCTCGCAAATGGTACAACCGACTCGACGAGTACAATTACTCGTGGGACGAGTGGAAACAGATGCTACTGCGTGCTTTTCCAAAACATCGGGACTACAGTGCATTGTTAGACGAGATGATGCAAAGACGGAAGATGACTAACGAAACAATGACCAAGTACTATCAGGATAAAGTATCCTTGTGCTTCCGTTGTAAGCTATCAGACAGCGCCAGTGTCTCGTGCATCATTCGAGGCCTACCCTCATCTTTGCAACCAAATGCACGTGCTTTCCAATGTGAACGCCCGGATGAACTATATGAAGCATTTCTCTGTGCCCTCGACGACTACCGCGGCCCCGCACCAGAAATTCGCCTAGCGAGTAAGGATCCTCGCCCAATGCCTGCCGAAAAGAAGATTTTTACGGAGAATGATCCGTGCCCACGCTGTAAGAAGACGGGTCACATGTTGCGAAATTGTACGCTTCCCGATCAACGTGTGTGCTTTAAATGTGGTAAGCAAGGCCACATCGCCACCCGCTGCAATAATTTATCTGCAACCACCCTTCAAAAATCTACGTTTGATGTGAACAACAGCATCAGAGACATTAAGATAATCCAAAACTACAATGACACCTACAAGAAAATAGCCAAGATCAACGGAGTCCACGTGAAGACCTACATCGATACCGGAAGCCAGGTGAACGTCATGACCAGTCGGATCTCCAAATTATTATCTCTCGACGTAATACCTACGAGTACGATCCTAAAAGGCTTTGCCGGCGGGTTAATTACTTCCCGTGGAAAAGTAAAATTTAATCTGGAAATAGAAGGTATTCAAGTTACTTGTGATGCGTATCTGACAGACATCGAGATGGGTGACATTCATTTACTCATCGGTCAACCCATCATCAATGCCAGCGACACTGCACTCGTCGTAAGCAACGGAACAGCCACACTGATACGCGAATCTGACTCCATGCCAAAGGAAGATGTGGTTGAAGAGCTCCACAAGTTCAAGATTGTAACGACAATGCGAGAAACGTTGCCACCAGGAGCTTCAATCATCAAGGTCCTGATAGTGGGCAACCGCCAGAACAACGATATCTGTACCGCTGCACGCCACTACGAGCTTCAAGGAGTTTCCTACTCCCTGCCCGCCACTCTCCTTCGAGGCGACAGCGGACACATCAAGGTCATCAACACCGGGGCTGAGGACATCGTGTGGGAGGCTGGCCGGGTCCTCACACGCGCCGAGAGCTGCGACACATCACCCACCATAAGTCAGGTTAGCCAAGCCAAGCCATATCTGCCTTTAAAGTCTGCTGATCTACCTATTTCATGTGATTTGCCTAAATTAACTGTGCCGGAAAATATGCCTTTTGTTTTGTCTGTGGATAAAGATTCAAATCTGAGCATAGGTGGAGTTTTGTTAGACGACATAAAAATAGGCAATTTGAGTGAAATGGAACGTAAAGATTTAATCAAATTGCTAATTAGATTCAAACAAAGTTTCGCAGTCAGCACTAAAGATCTCGGCTGCACAAATTTAATTCAAATGCCAATTACTTTGACTACAGATAAGCCCGTTTATCGACAACCATATAGACTATCGCACTGTGAACAAGAAATAGTAAAATCTAAAGTCTCTGAATTATTAGAAGCCGGTATTATTAAAGAATCAGAGTCCAACTATGCTTCTCCAGTAATATTGGTAAAAAAAAAGAACGGTGATAGCAGACTGTGCATAGATTATCGCGCACTTAACGCCATAACCGTTAAAGACAGATATCCGTTACCTAATATTGAAGATCATATTTCTAAGTTAGCCGGTAAAAAATATTTTACGTGCTTAGATATGTCTCAAGGTTACCATCAATTGGCGCTAAAACCCGAAGATACTCATAAAAGTGCATTTATTTGTCAGGCCGGTCAATTTGAATATGTCCGTGTTCCATTCGGTTTAGCTAATTCTCCGTCAGTTTTCATGCGTTTAATTAACAAAATAGTAAACTCCATCCATTTTTCCCAAAATGGCGGTAGTAGCGATTCATGCGAGATTTTAGCCTTCTTAGATGACATACTGGTACCCTCAGTCGACGTTAAATCTAGTCTTGACATGTTAGAGGTTGTTTTAAATAAATTCGAAACCGAGAATCTAAAATTAAATATGAAAAAGTGTACGTTTTTAGAAACTCGAGTAACGTATTTAGGACATGAAATTTCTGAAGGTGGTTTGCAACCGGCGGAGTCAAAATTAACCGCCGTGTCACAGTTTCCGGTGCCCAAAAATGTACACGAAGTTCGACAGTTTATCGGGCTATGTAGCTATTTCCGTAAGTTTATTCATAAATTTGCTCAAATTGCTCGTGCCTTAACAAATCTAACAAAGAAAAACGTTGCATGGGAGTGGGGTAGTGAACAATCAGAGAGTTTTAACGAATTAAAAAAGTGTTTGTGCTCCAAACCGGTGTTAGCGATATACGATCCCGAGCTAGAAATAGAAATACATACGGACGCTTGTAAGTTAGGCATAGCGGGTATATTATTTCAAAAACAAATTGATGGTACTTTAAGACCGGTAATGTATTTCAGTCGTGTAACTTCTAAACAAGAAAGCGTATATCACAGCTACGAACTCGAAACACTAGCGGTTGTAGAATCTTTGAAAAAATTTCGCGTTTATGTAATTGGTAAACATGTAAAAATTGTTACGGATTGTACCGCGGTGCGTTCCACTTTGACAAAACGTGACATTATTCCGCGGATAGCCAGATGGTGGTTGATGATCCAAGATTACGATATAAGTGTAGAATACCGGCCGGGTGAGCGCATGAGACATGTCGATGCACTTAGTCGAAATCCTGTTGACGCGCTTAATGTTAATCGCATAGAAGTATCTGATTGGTTCTTTACAGTTCAGTATCAAGATGACAAAGTCAAAAACATAATTGATCGATTAAATTCTGGTTCAGCAGAGCGCGACTTAACAAAGGATTTCGTACTGATAGATGATAGGTTATACCGGAAAACTCTGTGCGGTAATCGTCTTGTAGTGCCGGGACCAGCTAGGTGGAAAATTGTTCAAATGCACCATGATGAAATAGGCCATGTAGGGTTCAAGCGCTGCATCGAGCTTATTAAAAATGACTACTGGTTTCCGAGAATGACGCGGTTTATTCGGAAATATGTTGCGGCGTGTTTACATTGCGCTTACGGAAAAGGGGAGCACGGGAAAAAGGAGGGTATGTTGCATCCTATTCCCAAACCAACTGAACCGTTCAGAACAGTACATGTAGATCACTTAGGACCGTTCTGTAAGACGAAGAAAGGCTACGTGTACATGCTAGTGATAACCGATTCATTTACAAAGTTTGTAATTGCGGAACCAACTCGGACAGTAAACTCAATCGAGACGGTCAGGTTATTAAAACGAATTTTCGCTTTGTTTGGATACCCGGATAGAGTAGTGTCGGATCACGGAAAAGCCTTTACTAGCAGATATTTTAAGAAGTTTGCTACAGACAAACAGTTCAAGCATACTTTAACTGCTATAGCTTGTCCTCGAGCTAATGGCCAAGTTGAACGTACCAACAGAACCATTTTGAACGCGTTACGAGCTACCGACCCTAGTGAAGCCGCGAACAATTGGTCTAATAATTTACCTGACGTAATCTGGGGTATAAACAACACTTTAAACGACACCACCGGATATAAACCTTACGACTTGATGTTTTCACGGAGTAGTATGTGATGTTTCTATTCCGGGGCGGGTCGTCGAATCGACTCACGTGAAACGCACCAAAGCTAGGCATCGCATTGAAAAAGCTAGCGCTAAAATGAAACACCATTTTGATAAGCGTCGTAAGCCATGTCACACATATAAGAAAGGTGATTTAGTGCTTTGGAAACAGGCTCCTACAAGTAGCGCGGCTAAAGTCAGTACTAAACTAGATGATCTCTATTCAGGGCCGTATATTGTCACAAAAGTTGTTGGTAAGGACAGATACAGGATCAGGAGTATAAAAGGTTTGAGAGGATATAAGAACTTTATAGGTTTAGTATCTGCTGACTCCTTGCGACCCTACCAAAGTGTAGCTCCTGTATCTGACAGTGCCAGCAGCTCTGATGAGCAGTTAGAGACAGAGGACCTAATTGATTTACTGGAAAGCTAATTGTGTTCCCTTTTCCCATTGCGGGAGCAATTGTTTCAGGATGGCCGACTGTAACGGTCACCCGATTGCCAGCCATGCCAAAGCCATGCCATGCCGTGTCGTCTTGATGCAGCCAAAGCCACAGCCACAGCCTCAGCCAAAGCCACAGCCATGACAACCAAGTACGCCACGGCAGCCACAGCAAAGAGGAAGTCAATTGACTAGCACGTCACGTGCGCTTGTCAACGTAACGCGATGGGCGTTACTGAGCGGCGATCCCCTCCTCGATTTAGAGTAGGGGGTAATCTTATAAAAAGGTCGCGCAGCGCATTTGGTGGGATTATTCTGATCTAGAACCTAGCCTAAGCCGAAACTCTGTTCGATTATAATTAATACAATAAATACCTACAATTGACAAAATTGTGTTTTCGCTATCCCGTGTTTCAATGTGCAAAAGTTTACTTGACGCTTCCCTAGATGGCGTTGAGATCGAAATAGATCGCGCTATGTTTTCGTTACCGAGCAAACCATACATAGTCTTGAATTTTTTTGTAAGTGCGATTCCTTGTGAATTAAATTATCCTAATTGGAAATGGAACAGTTCGTGTGTTTCATTTGGTGTTCTCGCCTTCGGACCTTGAAATCCTGTTCATGGTCCTTCGAGCCGGATTGGCGTGAAGGTGTTTTTTGTTAGTCATCGGTGGTGGTGGTGATTATCACCCCGCAACGTTAGTACTGGGCAGTGGATTGCTGTCCAGAGCATCCCTACAGCGAGGCGTCAGCGGTGACGTCATCGTAGCAGAGGATCCGGCTGGGTGCCGGAGGAGTGACGTTGCGTGGAGGAGCCAGGCAGAGGAGTTTGCGGAGCCGCCACAAGTGCGGCGTGAGACGGCGAGTATCAGTGTCAGTGAGTGTATAGTGGAGAAATCGTGAGTACATTTTAGACCTTATTAATTGGAAGATTTTAACTTCAACAACTCAAGAAAGTGCATTGAAATTTGAACCTTAAAGTCACTAGATAATTAACTTAGACGTTGGTAATATTAGTTTGGACTTGTACTAATTTTAAGCGAAAAGCGGTTCAGACGGGGAACCTATGCCCGATTTTACTCTGAAATACAAGTTTTAAACACTTGTAAAATTTTAAACGTTATCTGGAACTTAGAAAAATATCGAAGTGCTTCAAAGGAACTTAGAATTTTTGTGGTGTTATTGAATGTGCTTATTGGACAATTTAAGTTTATTTAGTGTAATAGGTATCTAGTTGCAAGAAAATTGTGTATTTTGTGTTTTTCACATAACCTACTTGTTTGTTTTATTAAAAATGTATTCGTTTAACTATATTCAGGAAGATATTCAAGCTAAAATGCTCAAGTCAAAATCTAACTTTAAAAAATGTCCTAAAGAGCGTCTAACTGTTTCTTATATAGAAACTAGGATTGAAAACTTAGGACAGCAATGGCAATTATTCTACGAAACACATGTTAAAATAATTGGTGAGGTAAAAAGGTCTGATTTATTTAGTTCAAATTATCATAAGAATGGCTTATATGATGAGGTCGAAGAATTTTATATACAGTTTAAAAGCGAGCTGAAAGAAATATTAAACAATATGAATGTCTAGTGAAACGTGTAATGTTAGTCCACGAGCTAGCTGTAGTACAGGATTTAGGAACTTTAAGTTACCTGAGGTTAAGATACCTGTGTTCTCTGGAAATTATAGTGAGTGGCAGACGTTTAGAGATTTATTTTTAGGGTTAATACACAATAATAAAACTCTAGACGATGCGCAGAAATTATATTACCTTAAAGGATACTTAACCGGAGATGCAGAGCATCTATTATGAAACATTCATGTAACATCGGATAATTATACAGCTAGTTGGGCAAAATTAGAGGCAATGTACAATAATGAAAGATTTTTAACAAATGGAATTTTGAAACGTTTGTTTAATCAAAAGGGTTTAGTAGTAGAATCAGCCACTGAAATAAAAAGATTACTTAGCACCACATCTGATTGTTTAGGTTCGATAAAAAATTTAGGGATAGATGTTACTTCTTGGGACATCCTAATAATACACATTGTTAGTGCCAAATTGGATAAGGACACCAGAAAAGCCTGGGAATTAAAAGTAGCTGCGGATGCAACCGATGATTTGCCTACTTTTACTCAATTTACTGATTTTTTAACTGGCCGCTTTCGAGGTCTAGAAAATTTAGAAAATAAACCTCATGTTCAAAAGAGTACGCAATCGTTCCATGTGGTAGGGAAAGTAAAGGCGGAGTTATCTTGCCCTTTTTGTTCTGCCGCTCATAAGGTAACTGCTTGTAAAGGTTTTACTAAAGAAAATAACGATACTCGACGTGATTTCGTACAGAAAAATGGGCTATGTTTCATTTGTTTGGGTAGTAACCACTCTGCCAGATTTTGTAGAAACACCGTCAAATGCCATTTATGTAAAAGACGCCACCATACGTTACTCCACCCTAGCGGTGGTTCTGGGTCTGTTGGTGAGAACACGAGCATTGTTCAGAAGGAAGCGGCGTCAGCCGCTACTAGCAATAGTACCTCAATGGAGGAAACTCAAAAGGCCGCTGTACAAGCGGAGGGATCTACTAAGCCAATAGTTTCATGCTTTGCTACAGGGAATTTTAAGGATACGGTTTTAATACCTACGGCTTTAGTAAAAGGATGGACCATATCGTGTGGTTCGCGCATTAGTAGATCAAGGGTCACAAGGATCGTTTATCACTGAGTCAATGGCTCAATATTTAGGGTTAAAGAAAACTTTAACAAAACACCGTGTAACAGGTGTAGGCGGTAATAAAACTGTTATGTCTAATTCTTCCGTAGTTGTTGATATACTTTCTCGAGTGAATCAAGATTACGGCGTCCAAGTAAATGCATACGTTTTGAAGTCCATCACATCCCTTCTCCCAGTTGTAACAGCAACCAAGGTAGAATGGGTACAGTTGAGTGAAGATGATTTGGCAGATCCTGAGTATCACAGACCTAATAAAATTGACATTTTGTTAGGTGCTGAGATATTCAGCCAAATTATTCAAGATGGAATCAAAAAGAGTACCAGTGGATCTCTCGTAGCACAACAAACAGAATTCGGGTGGATTCTTTCTGGTGTTGTCGGTACAGAGAATCCGTCCGACATCAATTCATATCCTTGTATCACTGTCATGCATTCCAATGTCCAGGCTGATGACTTCTTACGTAAATTCTGGGAGCTAGAAGCGGAGCCATCGGCAACTGAAAAAATACTTAGTAAAGAGGAAGCGGAATGTGAGAATATTTTTATAAATAGAAACCGGACGTTACATTGTAAGGTTGCCATTCCGGGATGGTGAAAAAAGTTGTAAGGATGGTGAATCTAGGTTCATATCTGAAAAAAGGTTAAAGAGTTTAGAATTTAAACTTTTTAAAGAATCACAAATTAAAGGCGGATAACACTGCGGTGATGCAGGAGTATATAGAACTTAACCATATGGTAAGGATACATCCAGAAGAAAAGAATAAAGGGTTGTACTTACCTCATCACGCAATAATCCGAGAAGATAAGCAGACAACCAAGGTGCGAGTGGTATTTGACGCTTCCTGCAAGGGAATAAATGGAATATCGTTAAACGATGACTTGATGGTTGGCCCGACATTGCAAGCAGAATTACGACATACGGTTATGCGTTGGAGAACACATCCAATTTGTGTAGGTGCTGATATAGTCAAAATGTATAGACAAGTTCTGGTCAATAGAGATGATACATTGTTTCAGAGGGTTCTTTGGAGGGATAGTCCTGAAAAAGAAATTGAAGAATTTGAATTAGTGACGGTTACATTTGGTACTTCTTCGGCGCCATTTCTAGCAGTGCGTTCTTTACATCAGGTTGCTTATGATGAAGGGAAGAATCATCCATTAGCAGCAAAAATCGTGTATTCCCGTTCGTCCCCTCGACTTCGTCCACCTAATGGGACAAACGGGAATTTACAAAAATAATACTCAATTTGTTGCCGATCGTCCCACTCGGGATTTTAGAGGGACGAATGGGAATATGTTCTTAGATTAGTGCCATTCGTCCCCCTAAATAATATTGTGCATGAAATGTTAATCGTGTTGTTTTACAGTTTACTTTTCAAATTACTTGGTTGGATTTAATAATTATTTTACAAAATAAATTGTTCTGTATAAATATTACATGGCTCGGGCGAGATGCACCGGCTGGCGATGCCGCTACTCAACAAAAGAGTGCCAATAACATTGTCATATTTGCGTGAACCCTATTGAACAACCAGTCCGAAATTATTTGGTGGGACCAATGGGACTCAAAAAAAATTAATAAATTATTCCCGTTCGTCCCACCAACAGAATCAGTGGGACGATCGGGAAAAAAACATCGAATTCCCGTTCGTCCCACTAGGTGGACGAAGTCGTGGGGACGAACGGGAATACACGGCAAAAATCATTCTTAATGATTTCTACATGGATGATTTAATGACAGGGGCAGAAAGTGTAGAGGAAGGATATCAAATTCATACACAAATAAAAAATATTTTAGATAAAGGGGGATTTCAATTACAAAAATGGATAAGTAACAGCGAAGAATTACTAAGTAAGATAAGAGAAAGCAAAAGGGATAAGGCTGAGGAAGTAAAAATAAAAATAGATAATATTACAAAAATACTCGGACTTACCTGGGATCCTCGTGCTGATGTTTTCCAGTACTCTGTAGAATTTCCTCTCCCGACGGAACCTGTAAGCAAAAGGAAAATTTTCGAGCCGTTAGGTTGGTTGTCACCTAGTATAATTTTAGCTAAAATATTGATACAAAAGCTATGGTTAGCAGGTATAGGTTGGGACGAAGAAGTGCCCAGTAGTTTATTAAAGGAATGGAGTACTTACCGTAAGGACTTATCTTCTTTAGTGAATGTTAGAATCCCACGTTGGTTTAACACTAAATCCAGTAATGTAAAGACGGAGCTACATGGTTTTTCAGATGCCTCAAAAATGGCCTACGCTGCGGTGATATACGTCAGAGTTATAGATGCAGAGGGTAACATACAAGTTGCGTTAGTTACCTCGAAAACTAAAGTGGCCCCCATCAAACAGGTGTCAATACCTAGGTTAGAATTATGCGGAGCCGTTCTATTAGCTAAGTTGGTGGTGGACGTTGCTAAAACTCTAGATGTAAATGTACTAGATGTGCACGCTTGGACGGATTCCGAAGTTGTTCTCGCATGGCTTAGTAGTCATCCAAGCCGTTGGAAAACCTTTGTGGCCAATCGCACGGCAGAAATCTTAAACACATTGGATACACAATATTGGTCATACGTTCCATCCAAACAAAATCCAGCGGATTGTGCCTCTCGCGGCGTAGCTCCAGGGGAACTTGGCAATACTGCGATATGGTTCAATGGACCAGAGTTCTTAAGGCAATCAGTGATAGAATATAAAAAACCTAAACACTTGATTACTAAATTGGAGGAAGGTCCATTCGGGTATCCTTGACATTTCCTTTTGGGACAGATTTTCATCGCTTTCAAGGATGATCAGGGTAGTAGCCTACTGTAGGAAGTTCTTGCACTTAAGAATCAATTGTGCTAACAAGGAAAGAAATAAACAGTTGTCTACGACAGAACTCGAGGAGGCGATGGAAGTATGTTTATATGTATGTATGTATGTATGTATATGTATGTAGAAAGGGTCAAGAATAAGAGTTACAAGAAGAAATACAAGAACTTAAAAAGACGGGATCTTTAGTTAAAAAGGGAAGAAAGTACAAATCGTTAAACTTGTTTTTGGACTCAAAGGGAGTAATTAGAGTGGGAGGTAGATTAGAGATGTCTCAGTTGAGTTATAATCGCAAACATCCAATACTTATGCCTAAAGATTCCTTCCTCACGAAACTTCTCATAAGCGAGGCGCATCAAAAAACGATGCATGGGGGGCCTCAAGTTATGATCGCTTACTTGAGAGCTCGGTATTGGGTTGTAGGGATTAAACCTTTAGTAAAGGCCTATTTTAGAAAATGCGTTACTTGCATTAGGTATACAAATAAAGCCAGAAGCCAACTAATGGGACAACTACCATCTCCTCGCGCTACACCAAATAAAGTTTTTCTGTACAGTGACGTCGATTACGCTGGCCCGATAAACGTGAGAGTGTCTAAAGGACGTGGTAATAAGTCGTACAAGGGGTACATCGCACTCTTCATATGTCTGTCTACGCGGGCGATTCATATCGAAGCAGTCAGTGACATGACGTCCAAAGGGTTCTTGGCCGCTTTTAAGAGGTTCGTCGCGAGGCGTGGACATTGTGCAGAACTACACAGTGACAACGGAACAAATTTTGTTAGCGCTGCGCGAGAACTGCAAGAATTAT
This sequence comes from Atethmia centrago, assembly GCA_905333075.3. NCBI lineage: Eukaryota > Metazoa > Arthropoda > Insecta > Lepidoptera > Noctuidae > Atethmia > Atethmia centrago. The sequence continues at coordinate 15,985,083 of HG995393.1, forward strand.
TTAATGAAGAAAAATCAAAATTAATTCCCGAATTGGTTCAGTGCTTGGCAAATAATGGCACAAAGTGGAACTTTATTCCTCCTCACGCTCCAAACTTCGGCGGTCTATGGGAGGCAGGAATAAAGTCCACTAAATACCATCTCAGAAGGGTTATAGGGAACTCTACACTAACTTTCGAGGAACTAACGACGGTGCTGGCACAAATTGAGGCATGCCTCAACTCAAGACCGCTTTCCTGTGTGGATCAAAATGAGTTAACGGTGTTAACTCCGGGCCATTTTCTGGTTGGGGAACCACTCGTCCTAGTACCTTATTCTAATTTCGAAAGGTCTAACATTTCTAGTCTCAGACGGTGGCAACTTACCCAAAGAATGTTACAGGACTATTGGCGGCGGTGGTCACAAGATTACTTAAATCAATTTTTACAACGCCATAAGTGGGCTCACAAAAATCCAGAACCAGACATAGGCGGCATAGTTCTGATAAAAGAGGATGATTTACCTCCTGGTAAGTGGTTGCTGGGAAAGATCGAGTTAAAACACCCTGGCCCCGACGGAATCACTCGAGTCGTTACTGTTAGAACTAAAAATTCCCTGATAAAGAGACCTATTAGTAAATTGGCTATTCTTCCTGTAGCAACATAAACTTTGTAAGGTATAATTTAAGAATATGTATTGTTCATTTAGTTTTTAAGTATTATGCAATTGTTTTTGTTTGTCATAAATACCTTCACCCATGTTATTATTATATTGAAATTTTGTACCTGCGCACCCCATATTACTAGGCATGTCGCACGGTCGGCGGTTTAGATTAAGAGAAGGACATTCTGTAATATGTCCTTGGTGGGCGGTATGTCTAATATTTTATATGTGCAAAAGTTTACTTGACGCTTCCCTAGATGGCGTTGAGATCGAAATAGATCGTGCTATGGTTTCGTTACCGAGCAAACCATACATAGTCTTGAATTTTTTTGTTGTAAGTGCGATTCCTTGTGAATTAAATTATCCTAATTGGAATTGGAACAGTTCGTGTGTTTCATTTGGTGTTCTCGCCTTCGGACCTTGAAATCCTGTTCAACTAAATTAAATTAAAACTAAGTTAAGCTTAAAAAAGGCCCTCGGGGCATTGTATTACCGAGGATGCTGGCGGCATTTCCTCGCTGAATTGCAATGCTGATGCGTTGCGCGAGAAAGCCGCCAGCTTTTCGGTCACCAGTTACATCAACTAGACATTTCGCGATTTCTGTATGCGCACTGGGACCCCACGGACCGAGGGTCTCGGCACCAAAGGGCACAAAGTTGTACTCTCTGCCAAGGCTTCCATGTTTAATAACTTTCAGATTTTCGGCATTTTCTGCCGCTGCACCCGCTTTAGAAGTAGTCCGTTGGAGGTGGGACGGTGCCAGTGTGTCTACACAGGTAGCGTCCCACACAAGCATCCGTCCCAAACTCCACAGGACCAAAGACACACCATCAGGTCTTTTGCCATCATCTCTGACAATACCAGTCGGCTCAAGAAAAGCAGTCACATTGATGCTGGCAAGAGTCCGGCGGATTATGTCATTAAGTGTCGCATGTCTTGAAAAGCGGTCTGCACATTTTTGACAACAAAGTCCGTGGTGACCCAGTCAATTCCACGTCCGTATCATTCTGGTATTTCCATATACACTGTTTCATGAAGAAATCCATTAAAGAATGCAGTGGGTGGTCAAGGTGGTTCATTTTCAGACCTAGTTCAACACTTAAAGCTAACAATAATCTAAAAGTAAAATATCTCAAAGCTGGTGAAAAGATCTCATTAAAGTCTACGCCTTTTTTCTGGGTAAAGCCTTTTGCGACAAGTCTGACCCTAAAACGCACTTCACCTTCACTGTTAAATTTCTTTTTAAACACCCACTTAATTTTCACAACCGTACCTTCTCTTGGCCTATCCACTAGATCCTATGAATCACTATCATGAACAGATTTCTATTCCTCTTTCATTGCAATCTGCCATTGATCTTTTTCAGATCGACTTATTGCATCACTAAGAAAAATTAGTTCACCTGACATTTCCACACACGTTTGCATGGTAAAAATCTGCGTCAAACACGGTTTTCTGGTAGACTGATGTCACACTGCCTAGAGATGAGATTTAAGAATCTCATCTCTAGGCAGACAAAGTGTCAACAAAACTGTCATCTGTGTCACTTGATGAATTATCAGGGACATATGTCATATCATTTTGTTTTTCTTCATCTGAATTGCTCACAGGAACCGCACCGGCTGACCCATCAGGTTGCTTGTTCTCTTCAATCACAACAGATGTTGTCATCTGTATTCTCCATGACAACAACATCTCTGGCTACAATAACATCTCGCGAAATAGGATCATACAAGCGATAGCCTTTGACATTCTCAGAATATTTTTTTTTTTTTTTTATTTGTGATGGGTTTGCTCTTGACTTTAGTCTATGCCAGAGGCGACAGAAACAAAGTCGACGATGGAGCGAGCTTACCCAGAAGAAGCCTGTTCACTCTCACTTTGAAGAGATTAGGGTTATATGCGTTCGGAAACACAGACGCAGGCAGAGAGTTCCATTCCTTTGCTGTGCGCATTATAAAAGAAGTTTGGAAACGCTTAGTGCGAGTTGGTGGGATAGCCACCAGGAAGGGATGGTAACCTGAAGTGCGCCTAGATGACCGATAATAGAAGGGGGCCGGTGGAATGAGGTCGTGGAGTTCCTGAGCACACTCTCCGAAGTACAATCTATAGAAGACCGACAAGCAGGCAACCTTGCGACGATGGGCCAAACTGTGAAGCTTGGCATCCACGAGATTTACGTCGCCAATGAGCCTCTTAGCTCTGCGTTCAATATAATATAATAGAATATCCAACTAAGTATATTTTCTTCACTTTCTTATCCCATTTTTTTGCCTCTTTCTTTCGGAATATGGACCATTGCTGGGCTGCCAAAGATCCGTAGATGACTCAAATTCGGCTTTCTGCCCGTCCATATTTCGTACGGAGTAGTATTCTGGTCTAAGCTGGTGATTGGTTCCTAATGTACACAGCTGTGTTTAGAGCTTCTGCCCAAAGGAATTTCTCAAACTGGGCATCATAAAGGAGACAACGTGCCTTCTCAACTATGGATTTATTAATCGTTTGTTTTCTGATGAAGTATGCCACATTGCCTAAGATAGTTTTTCATTTCCACGGAACAAAACTCTCCTCCGTTGTCTGTTCTTAATATCTTTATTTTCTTTGACTGTTGATTTTCTACAAACTCTTTGTATTATTTGAAGTACATACATGTTTCAATTTTAGATCGCATAAAATATACAGTGCACATTCTGCTGAAGTCATCCACAAATAATAGGTAGTATTTGGCTTTACTGAGGGATATATTCTCTATTGGCCCACATAACTCCGTGTGGACCAGTTCTAGGACCTCCTACTTCTTTTGGTGCTTTGAGGAAACGGTAGTCTTATTTGTCTGCCTTCAGCAAACTATGCAGCAGGCCTTACTAGTATCACTTTTATCATCAAAACGAACACTTTCAACTGCTCCATGTTTCAGTTTATTTAAATCTGTTGCATTGATATGGCCAAACTGCCTAGTGCTTGAAGTTTTTACTGCTGCTGCTATGAGTTGTACCGACTTCACAACATTTAACCTGTATACACCATTTACTAATTGTGCCTCGCCTATATAATCTCTCTGCTAGTTATGATATGAAACGTCCATGCTGATTAAATATCACTCTGTTGCCGCTCGCAATTATTCAAGTCACTGATAGTAAGTTGGTGGTGAGGTTTGGTATACACAAAACATTGTTTATATCAATAAAATTGTAAACTCTTTATCGCCGACACATGTGATCTGAAGGACTTCGTAGCATAAAACTCGCACGACTGTTTCATTTGCAACTATTATCTCCTTAGTCTTGGGTTGATAACAAACTTTTGACAATAAGTTCGCGTTCGAAACTATGTGTGTCGCCGGAATCTAAGTACCAATCTGATTGACAGAATTCCTTTGTAAGAAAAACTGCACTAAATGCATTCGTTTTCGTTTTCTCTGCACCCGGACACTGATTCTTGAAATGTCCTATCTGTTTGCATTTGAAACAACGAATTATTTGTTAAAGTTAGGTGGTGAGGATATAGGAAAACAGTTAACAAGAGAAAATTATTTACAATGTATATTGATATCTAACGAATAAAAACGAATAACAGGAATGACATATTTAACAAGAGAGAGTATTGCTAGGCAACACAACCATAGAGTACTCATAAAGAGTATGCATTCCTTAACATCTACCCCGGTTGATGATAATGCCAGCCATCTTCTTTAGCATTTCAAGTCTGAGCCCATATAACGGTTTTGTTAACATGTCAGCTATATGTCTGGTTGCTGGTACATGGCTGATTGCCATGTTTCCATCTTGTAAGCATTCTCTGACGAAGAAAGATCTTATCCTGATGTGTTTAGTCTTCTGGTGAAATTCTGTAGGCTTTTTCGCCAGCTTTATTGCACTTTCATTGTCAACACCTAAGGTCGCCGGGCAGTTAGCACCAGTAAGATCTTTTAATATCTTCTGTAACCATATAATCTCTCTGGCGGTTTCGCTGACTGCTACAATTTCCGCCTCTGTCGAGGATATTGCAACGGTGCTCTGCCGTTTGCTATACCAGGAAACAGCACCTCCAGCGTAAATACAGAGAATGCCTGATGTAGATCGTGCAGTTTCCATATCACCACCATGATCTGCATCGCTATAACATTCCAAACTATGATCATTATCTGTCCTGTAACATATACCTTCATCCATAGTTCCTTTTAGGTATCGCATAATTCTTTTTACGTTCAGAATGTTCTCTTTTGTCGGTTTATCCATATTTCGCGACGCAACGCTTACTACATAGGCAATATCAGGCCTTGTGCTTGTCATCAAATAGGACCAGGCACCAACAGCTTCACGGTATGGAAATGTCCTCGTAGTAGATTTCTCAACCTGAGCATTGTTTGCCTTTAAAATTGGTGTTGTCACTGGCTTGCATTCGTCCATGCCAAATCTCTCCAACAAGCGAGTGACGTATGCTTTCTGATGCAGAAAAATGGAACCGTCAGAGTACATTTTTATCTCTATTCCTAGAAAGTAGCTTGCTGGTTTTACTGTTATCTTAAAATGTTCTTTCAATTCATTCAGGAAACAGTTAACCATTTTCTCGCTGGTATAATTATGCCAATAGACGTCAACATACAGGGCCAGAATAATTTTCTCCTTTCCTTGTCGTCTTATAAACAAACAGGAGTCGGAATTACTCTGCATGAATCCTGTCTTTATGATATAGTCTGTGATGCATCTGTTCCAGCAGAGTGGGGCTTTAGTCCATACAAGCTCTTCTTTAATTTAAAGACATACCTCTCGTCAGCATCACCTTCAGGCGGTTTCATGTAAATCTCCTCGTCTAACGTGCCATAAAGGAAGACTGTAGACACGTCGAATTGTGATAGATTGAGTTTCTCCCTTGCAGCTACGCTCAAGACGGCTCTTATCGTGCTGCTCCTAGTAGTGATGGATTAATTAGCATTAGCATTCATTGTTAGCTTGCGAAAGCTCATTTAGCATTTAGCAAATTAAATGTAGTTGCGAAATTCTGTGAAATTAAAACATTACGAAAATTAATTTCAATTTTCGTAATTTTTTAATTTAATGACTATCATACGTCAGACTCGTCAGAGCGTCGGCGCACGCAGCAGTAGCGTGCGCTCTCCGTCGCACCCACGGGAAGTCGGGAATACTATATATATCGGTTTCACGTGACAGTGACCTTGTTCGCTGCGAACTTACGAATAATGGGTTAAGCAATTGTTATCTTATTATCTTTGATTTGTGCGTACTTAAGGTTGTATATTGAATGAATGCTTGTGCTTGTTTAATGTATTTAAATTATGGATGTTGCGAAGAATGATGTTTAGAAATTATTACCTTATTGTCTTTGATTTGCTCGTACTTAGAGTCGTGTATTGGTTGAATGAATGCGTGATTGTTTAATAATATATTTGCGTGGTACGCGCGTGGCGCGCGTCGTTTTGTGTTCGTTCAGTACGTTTTGGCAAGTGATAGTGAGATTTTGGTTTACGTATTCGTTATACAGTACTTACATTCTTTCGTTTTGTGCATAATATTGTACTTATAGATAATTGTGTGAACTTAATACGTGAGATAGAGAAGTGGCATGTATAAAAGTGTGAATAATAATTTTAAGTTTAGTATATAAATATTTTAGTGTAAATAAACTGTTGAACGGACTTGAACGTGACAATGGTGCCGATTCTGTTGTTCACCGAACTTAACTAAACTATCACTAAAACTTCTTATTTTTGGTTAAGAGAATCCTAAAAGCTTTTCTGCAAATAAGTTTCACTTAAATTAGAAACAATTTTGACACAATTATATTCGAGTTTGACAATCGTTAGTTGAGTAAACCATAGGCCAAAATAGAGGTGACAAAATGCGTTCGACACAGATTATATTCAAAATAGTCGAATAAAGAACAATAAATTTGTCAAATCCATGATTTTTGTATCTGTCGTAACTTCGACAGACAAAAGTAAAATATTTTATTGGAAAATTCGTATTTGATTTTATTATTAAATAAAGTTCATTTCAATGTGTTTGCGATGGTAGCAATGAAAATAATAAGCTCCAATAAATCAAAGCTCCATTAAATAGAATACAAGTGCCTCAAGCTGACCATGTGAAAGACCTTGGTATAAACCTCGACAGACGTCTTCCTTGAAAAAACACATTTTTACTAAGAAAGTTCTACTGGTCACTATTTGACCTGGAAAATAAAACAAAGCTATAATCGAGCCTTTATCCCTATGTCATTCAGCTACAGCATCATACTCTAATATAGAGATCACACAGCGATTTCAGACCAAGCTTCTAAGAACAATCACAAACGCCCCATTGTTGTACCAAATGAAGCTCTACACCATGATATAAAAATACCGACAGTAAAGAGGAAATAAAAAGCTATCTCAAGTCGTACAAAGAAAGAATTACTCGGTACCCATATATCCAGGCTCACAACCTAATGGATAAAAAAGGAATACACAGGCTAAAACACAAAATTCCACAGGATTTCATTGGACAAACTTAGCTTGTTGTTTCATAACTGTGTGGATTGTTTCATAACCTTGGATGTGTCAAAGGACACTTAACAAGCAAGACAGAACATGTCATAAAAAATACTGAATGTCCTAATACATAGTGGCAGATTGTAAGAAAAAGGTGACATAAAGAAATTGTCCAACATGAAAGGTATTTATCTCTGATTCTATATCTACTTACTAGAACTGTCTTACTTAATATAAACTGACCAAATAAAGTTAAAGCAGTAGGTAGCTGATAATAGCTATGTATTTTCATGTCCTTTAAGAGCTTGTTCACACAAATATACCATTTAGAAATATTATGTAGGTACTAATGTATATTTTATATTACTTCCTATTGCTTTTGCACCAGGGTTTCAGTGTTTTTTAATAACAAATTATACTTGTTTACAGGTACGAGTTTGACTGCTGCTATGAAAGCCACACCAAGCACCAATACTGTTTAACCTCGCAAAGACAGCGAGGGAGGAGACCATTCTATGTGAAAAAGATGAGGAATGAGGGTGGCATGAGAAAAGAATGGCACCCATGTCTTTATAGGAAGAATATAGGAAACAAAAACTTAATGAATAAACAAAAATGTAGCTTTATTATTTATAAAAATATATTGTTTTCTAGAAAAATGTCTCATTATTTGTGTGTAACTACCACAACGTGGCTTTAGTCCTGCTGTTCTGTTGAGCTGGCGTCATAATATGGATACATGGGATAACACATTGGATAATCACTATCTCCGATGAGCTTTTTCACTAACTCATTCCATTCAAACCTGAGCGCCTACTGAGCCTCCTCCTGATTGAGCTTTCTCTATAAATCCGGTTTATCGTTCAGTAAAGTCTCTGGTATTCTCGTCGCCATAGGAAAGCCCTATCAAGGACATTTTGTTCGTCTGTCCCAATCTAGGAAGTACAAAAATCTTTTTTCAGCCATTTGGAATGGGTTGGAACGGTCTTGCAATGTTTCCAACTGATAGTTGAACTCTAATAACTGAACTCTTTCTTGATAGTTAAAAAAAAATAGTTTCTTATTTCACAGAATCTGGAAATGGATTTATCCACTTGTTTTCCAAATTATACACATACACACAAATACATAAACTCACGCCTTCTTCCCATGGGGGTAGGCAGAAACTATAGAGTGCCACCTGCTACACATTTAAGTTTGGTCATACACCCACACTGGTTGCGAGTACTATGCACCTGACCTTTTTGACAAACATCATTAATGAGGTCACTAAGTCTTTCTGGGGCGTCCCCTCCTGGCATTTCCACTCACATCTGCCTTGTAAATACCTTTTGTTCATTCATCCTCTCAACATGACCAAACCATCTAAGCATACTCTTTTCAATTTTTGTCACTACATCTTCTTTTAAACCGCATCGTTGCCTTATCACATCAATTTTCAGCCTATCATTTATAGTCACACCACACATGCTTCTCAAGGAACGCATTTACACAGCATTTACTCTACTTTCATGCTTTTTCCAAATTATAACTAAGTCATTAGATGTTCAGTTCAAAAATACCTCTAAGTTATCACGAATGAATTTCTAATATCAATAATTTTATTATTTCTTTCTGCCGCATCGACAACAGCTGCAATCACATAAGCGTCCTTACTGATCTAAGATTTTCCAAACCCACAAGCATCCAAACTTTCAAGAAATCTTAGAGAAATGTGGTTTGTAAATTTTAGTTCATGACAACTAATTTTATTCCACACCTTTTTAATCGCGATTAAAAATAATCTGATTTAGTTTGAAAATTACAATTTTAGGTGAAAAACGTCAAATTCAGAATAGCTTAATTGCCATTTTCATTAAATTGAATAACTAAAATGACATTAGTGCTGTCAAACTATAATATAGTTAATATATGTCACTTTAGTTAATTTCAGAATGGGAAACGTCGTCTGACAGGAATAAACGAAAATTTGGTGATTTTTGGTCTAGTTTAGAGAAATTTGTGACAAGAGAATCGGCACCAATGTCTCACCGAACTAAGACTATATGGGATTATTTTTCTAATATTGTTAGTGAAAATAAAATTGCTAACTGTAATCAGTGCTCTAAAAACCTTTCTTACCGAACATCAATCACCAATTCAAAAAACCATCTAAAACTTAAACACATTGGCCATTACAATAACTTTTTGGTCGAATGTGAACCGACTCGGTCCCGTTCAGTACAGGTGCGTCAGGTGCAGAATACTGATAATTATGTGATCAATCTTAACACATTACATAAGCAAGTGTACTAGCACAAAAACGTAACGTTATCGGCGAGTAAACTAAACGCACACTAGGAGACGTCCTAAGGCGAACGCGCTTTTTAATTCGCATAATTTAGCAAAATTCACATACTTCATTATTATCAATTATCGTCATATTATCAATTATCGTCATATTAGCAAATAGCATAGCAATAGCAATTATCATGCTAAGACTCACGAATTAACATGTTAATGAAATTTATTCGAAATCGCATTAATTGCCATTACTAGCTCCTAGCAACTGGACTAAACTCTGGTTTCGTGGAAATCAATATCTTTCTTCTGCGATTATCCCTTTATCATTAGCCGAGCCTTGTATTTATCAATAGATCTATCAGGATTGGTCTTTATTTTGAAAATCCACTTGCATGGGATGGCTTTTCGACCTTTTGGTAGTTCGACTAGTTCCCATGTTTCGTTCTCTCTTAACGAGTTAATTTCGCTCTCGATAGCATTTGTCCTTTGTCTTTACATGATAATGGTGCCGATTCCCTTGTTCACAAACTAAACTAAATTTAAGTTCAGTGCATCTTTTTCTTTCAGTTTCATTAAGAAAAGGACAGAAGATAGATTTTAGTTTAGTCCTGTCAAGTTAATCAGCGCCTGTCACTACGCCATACAAGTTTAGACGTGATTAAAAACTTGCCTACTAAAATTACGTCAATTTACGTCAAGCGCTGATTAATTTGACAGGACTAAACTAAAATTTATCTTCTGTCCTTTTCATAACTAAATAGAAAGAAAAAGATGCTCTGAACTTAAATTTAGTTTAGTTTGTTAACAAGGGAATCGGCACCATTGCCTGCTTATAGGTTAAGGGCTCGTATAAATTTTTGGCTTCCAGAGCCATAATATGATCATTAAACCTTACAGGAGGCTTTAGGTTTGCTCTATCTCTGAGAACCATGCGGTTTTCATCAGAATTGTGGTTTTCGTTTTCTTCAGCTAGGTTTTCGTTTTCTTCTTCAGAAGCTAAGGACTCGAAATCTGATTCATTGATATCATCTACCATTTCTTCATTGGTTTCGATGAAGAAGGTCTTGAAATGATTTCGATTTCATCCTCTGAAGCATGTCGTTCTCCAATCTCTCTATTAATATTAATTTCATGTTCACTCTCGAGACTTGGGAAATTATGATTGAAGTTCCTCTGAAGAACAGGAGTCGGCTTTGTCGGTTTAGGTACATCCTCTTTTGATTTTCCCAGTAAAGGTACCTCTTCGAAGGTGACATCTCTGGATCTAATCAATTTGAATGCTTCTTTGTCCCAGATCCTATAGCCTTCATCTCCTTCATAACCAATAAGTATCCCTTTTTGTGCCTTTTTGTGCAGCTTCTTGTGATTAGCTTTAGGAACATGGGCATAGCAGGTGCAACCTAGTATTCTAAGATGTTTTATCGCTGGCTTCTGTCCGTACCACAGCTCATGTGGAGACTTGTTTGGCACGTTCGTTGGCCCTGTGCGATTCAACACGTAGACTGTCGCATTTACTATCTCTGCCCACAAGTCATCAGGTATTTTATAATGTGCATGCATGATGGCGCGTGCGGCTTCCACTACCGTCCGATTTTCACGCTCTACGCAGCCTGCTTGCTCTGGGGTGTGGGGCATTGTGAATCTTTGCTTAATTCCGTTTTCAGTTAGGATATTTTTGAATTCCGCGCTAACAAATTCTCCTCCGTTGTCACTTAACATTTCTTTAATGACATGTCCTGCGGCTTTAGCTTAGCATTTAAGAAGATCTTAAGCTTTGAATCTGCTTCAGACTTTTGTCGTAGAAAGTAGATGTGACGATATCGTGTGAAGTCGTCCTTGAACAGAATGTAATATCGAAATTTTGAAATCGAATATGGAAATGGTCCGCATAAATCTGTATGGATTAGTTCTCCAGATTGAGTGGCTCTAACCCTTGTTCCAAATGAATGCCTGTGCGCCTTTCCATAGACACAGCCTTCACAAATGTCATATTGGTTGTTCTCCATTTTTAATCCTAGCTCCTTTTCGATAACCTGACGAACATGTCTTTTGTTCTGATGTACCAGCCTTTCATGACATACTTGTAAAGGATTTGTCTGTAATTGATTGACTTCTTGGTTTTTAGGCACTACACATTTCAACTCCAGCTTGAATAGTCCCCCTTTAATCGTTCTAGTTCCAATTACTTTTGCTTCTCCATTTACTTTTACTACACATTGCTTAGGTTTAGACTCGAACGTACTTGTACTCAAATTATCATGCACAGACAGCATTGAGAATAAGTTTCTTTTAATCTTTGGGACATACCAAACGTCTTTCAAAAGTATTTGCTCAACTTTTCTATTAACGATGGCTTCAGCTTTAATGTTGCCTATACCAATGGCTTCAATGGTTTCTCCGTTCGCCGCAGACACCGTATGTGTTCCTTTGAAGTGCTCGAAGCTCTCGAAGAAGTCACCTCTATTAGTTACATGGCTTGTTGCTCCGTTATCAACGTACCAGTTAACTTTATTTATTGGCAATCCATTCTCTACAGCTAACACAGTCATATTTACAATCACATTTGGGTTTTGCGTTTGACGGCTTTGGCGGTCTGCCATCTTTTATCCATTTTTGGTATTTTCGCACAACATGGCCTGATTCTCCACGATAATTACATTTGAAAACTTTATTCTTTGTCTTTTTTCGTGTCTTCACGGCTAATACTTCCTCGGTATTCTCCGTTTCTTCTCGAGTAGTCAATGCTTTTTCATAAGCGCTCAATTGTGACGTCAGATTTTCAACTGTCCTGTCCTTTTTTGTTATTAAAAGCCAACTTGACTTAAAAGCAAAATAATTTTGTGGCAAAGTTCCAAGTATCTTACAAATCAGTAATATCTCAGGCAGATTTGCTTTGATTTGGCTATTCAGCTCGTGCCAAAAATTCTTTAATGCAGATATATGCTTCCTTATGTCATGTTCAGGATCTTTTTTATAATCAAAGAATTTTAGACAGAGTTTTTTAACAGAACTTTTATCTTCGCTACTTCCACTGTATAGGCGTTCTAATTCGTCCCATACCTCTTTCGCGCTTTTCTAACGCATGACTTGCTCTAGTAACTCGTCTGTCATATTCGTTGTCATAAGAGTCAATACTATACAATCAATCTTTATAAATTGTTGTAAATCGTTCTCATATTTGACTTTAGCAGCAGCATCAGCAGTCTTTGCTAGTTCTCCGGGCTTGATTATTTTTCCTTGTAAAATTGTTCAGCTCCGGGAATGGCTCTGCATACCGTTTCGATCCTATATCTCCAATGCTTGTAGTTATTTCCATTTAGGTGCACTATTTGTACCTTTGAGGCTTCAGCTATAGCCCTATCCATTTTCGATGGATTTGTCTAGGTACACTTCTGCTAGAATAATTTTATTTTTCTTACTTATTCTTTCCTACTAGGAAAAACTTTTGCAGCTTCTCTCGCAACTTTCAACGCTCTGCTACCATGTTAAAGTTAGGTGGTGAGGATATAGGAAAACAGTTAATAAGAGAAAATGATTTACAATGTATATTGATATCTAACGAATAAATACGAATAACAGGAATTACATATTTAACAAGAGAGAGTATTGCTAGGCAACACAACCATAGAGTAGAGATAAACTACGATAACATGGCGCGCCCGTCCAAATTACTGTTTTAATGTGTGTAGTCACATCCTTACGAAAGAGTTTGTTTGTAGTTGTAAGTATTCGTCTTCAGTAGCAGGCCGGCAGTGGTCTGAGACAGTCAAGTTATTGTTACGACGTCGCTCAGTGACACGAAAGTACTGATTGCAAAATAATTAGTCATGGAAAATTCAAGAAAAATAACTATGCGGAGTCAGGTAATTTTGTTTGTTTGCGAAATAAGTTTACGTAATGTTTTGATTGACTTTTATGGCTATTAATGTAAAATCTTTTCTATATATTTCAGGCAAGAGAAGTGATAGCTACAGTATACCAACAAATGAAGTATGAGGCTGAAAATGGAGTGGAGCGCTTGACAGACGCTAGATGGAGAACTTCAAGAGCTGTGGGAGTTAGTGAAAGGACTATAACAAGAATTCTCAAAGAAAAAGCAAAATGTGATGCAACTGGCACAAAAATGAGTTCACCGCGTAAAAACCAAAATCCTCGCAAACGTTTAAAGCGTGACATCGATGAATTTGACAAGAGGCTAATAAGGCGTACTGTCAGTAACTTTCACAGAGAGTATAAACAATATCCAACATTAAAAGCTCTGAAAAGGGTGCTTACTGAAAAGATAAATTTTGACGGATGTTTGGAGACATTACGGCGTATACTTCTTGATTTAGGATATGAATGGAAAACTACTGCAGACAATCGTCAAGCGCTTTTTGAAAAACATGACGTACAGTTCCTCCGCTATAAATATTTAAAACAATTGAAGAAATATAGTGAAGAAGGGAGGAATATTGTTTATACTGATGAAAGCTACATTCATACCACACATGTACAAAATAAGTCATGGGGAACTAAACAGGGAACTGTAGCAAAGAAAAAATAATCTAAAGGGTTACGCATCATAATTGTCCAAGCTGGTGGGAGAAATGGTTTTGTCCCCAATGCTTCTTTAATTTACAAGGCCAGTTCGAAGACAGGCGACTACCACGACAACATGAACCATGACAATTACAAGAAGTGGTTCATATCACAACTACTACCTAACATACCAGAAAAGTCCGTAATTGTTATGGATAACGCGTCCTACCATAACACATTTACAGAAAAAGTTCCCACCTCCAACAGCAACAAAGCAGCCACGAAAGATTGACTGGTGAATAAACACATCCACTTCGAGGAAGACATGAAGAAAATCGAACTCAATGATATCATTTTAAAAAATAAAGATAATTCTAGAAATTACGCCGTTGATGGCGAAGCAAAAAAGTTTAATTGCGATATTTTAAGACTTCCTCCATATCATCCCGACTTAAGTCGGGATGATATGGAGGAAGTCGGGTTTAAACCCGATTGAGAAAATTTGGGGAGTGTTAAAAAACTATGTCGCAAACAAAAATGTAGACCAAAACTACACATCTATCATGAAATTACTAAATGAACGTCTAGACATGATCAATTGCACGATGTGGACCAACACTTGCAGACATGTAGAGGAGACGGAATCCAAAAACTGGGAAAACTACAACGACGAGCAAGAATTTATTATTCATGTAGGAGAATCAGATTCTGAAAAGAAAGTGACATATCAAGCTTCTATGACAGCGATGAACAAAATTTTAGTTCCAGTGCCAATAGAGATCATTAAGACTTTTAATTTTATATAAATGTTGTGGGCCAAGTGATTAATGAGAGTATTATTAATAATGTTATCACTTGGATCTTTTCATACCTATAAACTTTTGTATAATGATAATGATCAGGTATGTATTTTTGTAAATGATTTTGATGTTTTAGTAACTAAAAATAAATGTGTTACAAATACTTTCATTATAACAAAAGGTTTCATATTATTGAATACATTCAACATGCAAAATAGTATAATAGAGTAAATTAAATTTTAATATTTTAATACAATAAAATTTATTCATAGTTTTTGTGCAATCAGTACTCGTAATATCTCACTTATTACCAGATTTGTTGGTCAACTAATCATAACCAGCCGACCGCGTAAGACAACGCACGTGTCATTTTCATAGAGTACGTCAGTGCAGCGCCATACTAATCAGGGCGTCGGGAATCCCGGGCGGATTTCCGGCCACCGTAGGCGCGGGCTTGCGGACGGTGAGCAATGGGTAGCTCACCGTCCGGTAAGGACCAGGGGGCTTACTCTTGAAACTAATTTTAATTCCAATCTAAGGCCAATACGATTCCAATCTCAATTTTGCAGTCACGTGATTCGGTACTCTTGAAAACCATATTGTCAACATTGGATTGAAATTGGGATTGGCCCGAAATTATTTTGTTACACATGAAGTTAGCTATGTTACGCCCTGCTGTGTGTTGTACAAATCATTACGATAAACCGGTAATAGGGTTTTAAAATGCTTTATCTTTTAAATAACAAGGCTTATAAATAAATATGATATAAATAGCTGTTTAATTGATTAATTGTAACGTTTTAATTCATTTGGGCGTCAGAACATGATTAAAATCATAAAATTAACCATGACTTTGGCTGCATGCGGTAGGGTCGTTGCCTATTCACTTACTACAAAAAAAGAACGGCGTAAAAGTTCTCCAATTTCAAAAATAAAGTCAAGACTCAAGGTAGTGGTTTTAGAAATTAGAAGTGAATTCGAAATGCAAGTTTGTTTATAGAACATTACATTGTTTGCCTTTGGTTCCTTTGGTCCGTTACGTTACAATATTAAAGTTTTATACAAGAGGTAAGTAAATATACAATCATACTTTATTATTTAAAGTAATGTTTTACTTTATTACATTTTCATTAGTGAACTATTTTAGTTTTATCAATGTAGTTATTTCTTTGGTCTATGTTGTATGTAATTATATTGTGTTGTAGTACATAATAAAAGTTTTCCAATTTCAGTTACAATGACAAATCGCCCTAGTTACGACCAATTAGAAGGTTTGGTGGAATTCTTGGAGCAAAATCCAGGCATAGCTAAAGGTTTGCTTAAGACCGCTCAAGGCAAATTAGAAACGAAGAGGAAATGGGTAAATTTGGCAACTACTCTAAATTCTCTCGGAGGAGCAAATAAAAGTGGTCAAGGCTGGGCTAAGGTAATTCAAAATAATGAAGTAGGTATTAAGAATCATTATATACAGCAATTTCATTCAAATTAATGCATGTTTTTAGTATTGGACTGAGAAGAAAAGTGCTCTAAAGAAGCAGAGTGCACAACTCTCAGCTTCAATGAGGCGCACTGGTGGTGGGACAGCAGACAACTTGCCAGCATTGTCTGCCTTAGAAAATAGATTGGTGGCGGTACTAGGTGGACAAGAGTTTGCAACTGGAGATTCATGGGCAGTCATTCATCCATTTCCTCAATCGGTAATATATTTCACATTTTAAATTTTATCATACCTTTGATATTTATTTTATACAAAATATTTTATTTATCTAATGAAATAATTTAATTGTTTCAGACTAGACCTACCGAGTCACCAGTTGTGGCAGAGGATGTATATGAAGTACCAGTACAAGAAGATGCAGAAATGCATTCTTTGCATACCACCCGAATATCCCCTATTCCTGGCACTTCACACAATGACGCAATAACCGCATCATCAACAAGTAAGTCTTTATTCGAATTTGTTTAGGAATGTTTAAACATTTTGAATAAGCCATCCATCGGTCACACAATCCAACGTAAGTGTGTAACATTGAAGTGTTTTGGGACTAATCAAAGTTCGAGGTATAGCAAAAAAACCGACCAAGTGCGTGTCGGACTCACAGTGAAGGGTTCAGTAGTCGGGATGGGTTTATCCCAAAAACAAACTTTACATTGTAGTTAAAAAACATGTCCTCCCATACATCGATGTACGTCATGGTCAATTCTCCAAATGCGTAATTGCAAAAAAAAAATTATATATGATAAAACTGCAAACGATTTTTGGACTCTTTCCTTTATTTTTGCTGTGAGACCTTGCTTCTTGCCAAATTTCATGATTCTAGGTCAACGGGATGTAAGTACCCAATAAGTTTTGATTTATTTGAGAGTATCAAAATATGTCGCATAAATGGCCGTATTTTTTTATTGCGTTAACTTAGAAGCTTGATTTTTTAGAGCATCAAGGGACTGTAGACCTACGTATTTGGTATTCATTTCAGATCGATTTTGGCAGACTGACAGTCTGACAACAAAGTGATCCTTTAAGGGTTCCGTTTTTTTCTTTTTGAGGTACGGAACCCTAAAAATACTTCAGTACCTAAATATATTGAGTTGTTTTTTGTACAACTCAGAATTTTGAAAATTGTTTGGTCAAATGCCAGTTTTACATTATTATAATACCTATATTTTTTATGTTTCAGTACCTGCGCCTCCCACGCCACTTCAGAGTACCATACCACCACAACCCCGCCGACGCCGCTCTTCAATTCCTATGGCAAATGCACATATGGAACAGTTTGCAAGTATCGAAGCACGGCGGGTTGAAGCGGAATTAATGACAGCGCAAGCATTTGCTCAATGGTCCGAACACATTGGCAATATCACGAGTGCTTTGATGTCTATTGCTAATGCAATTTCGGATGTAGCTAGAAAAATGCCAAATCCTTGACAAAAATGCCATCAACTGGGCACAAATCCACTCTGCTTGAATTAATAAATGAAGTGCACCAACACCAGCGTGGTTAAACCAGACTCATTGCTCATATGAACCCAAGGATTCACACTAGTCCCTGGAGCCTAATGTTTCATGGGACTACAGAGGTCAGAGACCATGGTTATGCACATGGTCTCTAGTTGTATCCAGACTCTGCTTACTGAGAAATTCCAGATGGAACTACCCAATAACACTGCCTGACCTGGGAATCGAACCCAGGACCTCATGCGTTACAAATTATTAACGTTATTAAGTTAACGTTATAAATTATTTAAAATGCATTAGCAAATAATGTCAAGGCTTCATTTATTGCTAATGTTTTCGGATATTGATTAAATATTCGATTTTATATTTTATTGTTAATTTTGGTCATTGTTTTATTAGTAGGTAAATAAAAGTAGGTACATTTCAAGTAAAAACAAACTATTTATTTTGTTCAGTACACTTAGGAAAATAAAACATTTAGGAATAAATCATTTGGGACTGAAATGTAAACTCTCATAACTACTGCTAAATAGGGGAAGTTTATTGGAACGGAAAATAGGAGAAGAAAGTGAAAGAATTTTTTTATAACTTACAACTAAACAAGGAGCACGTTTATGGGACCAGTAATCTGAAGATTCAATCTGCAACACTAAAGCGTCCAGTTTAGGAATGAGAGGATGAGTTGAGAATTGAAGAATCCGGAACAAATATTTGTCAGATAAGAATTGTCTTCTAATGCTTAAAGGAGCAGCCCCGCATTCCACTTGAAGTGCATTAATGGGACTAGACTTCATTGCACCTGAAATAATGCGTAATGCTTTAGACTGGATGCGATCCAATTTTTTAAAAGCCATTGCACTACCAGGTTCTAGAGCGAACAATCCATAATCCAGAGTGCTTCTGATGATTGCGTTGTAAATGAGTTTCAAAGAAAAGGGATGTGCACCCCACCCACCACACACCAGAGAGGCATCTAAGCATGTTTAGGTGATTTTCGCATTTGTTAACAATATATTCACAATGAGGGACACTACTTAATTTACAGTCAAGTATTATTAATTTACAGTCAAGTATTATACCTACATATCTGAATTTATCTTTAACTGGAATAGGTATTTCCTTATAAAAGAGATTTACTAAGGGAATATTTCTCTTCCGGGTGAATAAAACAGCCGCGCTTTTAGATGTGGATAAATCCAAACCGTTTAGATGTAACCATGACTCCAAAATAGATAAAGCAGAATTGATATCAGAGCTAGCTTGCTCAACAGATTGACGTGAAGAATATAATAATAAATCATCGGCATATTGAAGAACCGTAACGTGACTAGTTAAGGATAGATCTAAATCAAAAGTGTAAATATTGTATAGAAGGGGACTGAGCACAGAACCCTGTGGGAGACCCCTCCATACAAGATGTGATATCTCATGGTTTCCTATTAACATATTAACAGAGCGTTCAGTCAAGATATTAATAATGAAATTCGACAAATTCAAAGGAACTTGTAAGGCTTTTAATTTATTTTGTAAAACCGATAATACAACATTATCATATGCCGCATTAATATCAAGGAAAACTGCAACGGTGGATTGGTTATTAGAGAAGGATAACCGAATATCAGATGTTAAAATACATAAACAGTCAATTGTACTTTTACCCTTTCTAAAGCCATATTGTGATTCTGCCAAAAGACCCTTACTTTCAACATACCATTCTAGGCGATTTTTTATTAAGTGTTCCGCTAATTTCATCAGAATTGAAGACAAAACTATGGGACGATAGGAAGAAGCATCAGAAGGAGTTTTATTTGGTTTAAGGAATGGCAACACCATTTGACGCTTCCATTCAACAGGGATGTTCCCTGTATATAGAATAGAATTAATAAGTTCTAAATAATAGCTGAGGACGACGTCATTTAAATTAGAAAAAAAGGAATACGGGATGCCATCCATGCCTGGTGCAGAATCATTAGTCTTATGAATAACAACCTTTAATTCAGTGAGAGTGAATGGAAGATCTAGCGTCGAATGAGTGTCTTGATTATTGGATACGCGAGACAGGCTATTATTAGTACAAATAGCTTCAGGAACCCAAGGCGGAGCCAATTTATCCAAAAAATCACTGGCTAAAGAAACAGGGATAGGAGAAGAGTTGTTATAAATGGACCTAAATCTACGAATGTTGCGCCAGACAATCGTAGGGTGAGTATTCGGTGAAATTGATAAGCAAAAGTTACGCCAAGAATCAATTTCTTTCCTTTTAAAAAGTTTGTATGTTTCATTAATTAACTTAGTAACTATATCAAAATTAATATCAGACATATCAAGGTTATAATTGTGTTCAGTCAGTGGCGTGCCTAGGGTTTCAAAATAACGCAAGCCCAATAAAATTTTAACCGATTTCAAAAAAAGAAAGTTCAGTTTTCGACTGAGTATGTAGGTACCTACGTATCTACGTATGTATCATCGCAATTTTCTCATAAACTACTGGTTAAGTACAATAAATTCTCTATCGAGCATTTTAGTAAGGCTTTTAGGCTTATATGAAGGTACCGCCACTGCTCAGTCCCACCACGGCGGCGAGGGAATTGTACTAATGTTCTTATTTTTTACAGGAAAAACGTCATCTGCCGCTGCAATTAATATGAGTGCTAAAGCTTCAGCACAACTATTTTCATTGCCATCAGAAATTACAGGCAAGGAGCAAAGCTTACTGTCAACAATGTTCCTAAATTTGTCCCAGTCATTACTATTTCTATTAGGTAGTTTATATTTTACGTTTAATTTCCTTAATGGTGCATTTGGTTTGGAAAGAGGATAAGAAATAACTATTGGAAAATGGTCACTACCATGAGTAGAGGTTAAAGTATGCCAAGTTAATGAAGAGGCTAAGTTTGGAGAACAGATAGAAAGGTCAATTGCGCTTTGGTTCTGATTGGGATCTGAACGACGTGTGGCAGCTCCTGAATTTAAAATACATAAATTATGTAAGTCTATTATATCTAGTAACTCATCGCCATAACAGGTAGAAGTTGCACAACCCCATGATTGGTGATGGCAATTAAAATCCCCCAGTATTAATAATGGCTTTGGCAGAAAAGAAACAAGATTATTCATCTCTTGAAGAACGTAAATAGAAACAAGACAAGTATGATGCACTTTAATAGCTACAATAGAAATTTCCTCACTATGAGGAGGTAATGTAATGGTGGAGAAAGAGATAGAATTCTTGATAAGTATAGCTACTCCACCATACCCATCAGATCTATCCTCTCTAATGGTTAAATAACCATTAATTTTAAAACTATGATTAGATTTGAGCCAAGTCTCTGCTAAAGCAAAGGCAAATGGCTCATATTTATTTATAAGATATATAACATCACTCTTTTTGTTTACTAGACTGCGGCAGTTCCACTGGATTATTTTGGATGTGTTGTCCATTATGAATGGATTGAGATACATTGAAAGATGGGGCAACGTTGGACGGTGAAATGTTGAACTGAGACAGAAGATTGTGTAACGCAGAAAGAAAATCGTTTATGGAAAAACTTGCTTCAATTTGTCCATTATTGTGATTAGAAAAAGCACAACCATTTGATGGTTGGGGAATGTTGAAATCTTTAATAATGGAATTGTGAGCCTCTTTATTATATCCTTGGTTTGGGTGGTGAGCGTGGTTTAAGGAAGACAGTTTTTTTATAGCTACTTGAAACAGGTACTCTATTAGTTGAAGGGAAAGATGGAGTATCTGCAAAGTTTTTGGAAGGAGAAGATAAAAGTGTATCGGCATACGATTTAGTAACTGGGGGATACATTTTTGCCGCTTCAGCATAAGATACTGAACTTTGTGCCATGTATGTTTTAATTAATTTTTGCCTAGACATTTCTGGGCAAGATTTATTAGTAGCATAGTGAAAACCGGAGCAAAGGCAGCAAGATGCACTTTCTTGTTCTCTTTCACAACTGTCCCCCGTATGTCCTTGGCCACATTTATAACAACGTGGTTTGGACCTGCACTGAATTTTTGTGTGACCAAAACGACAGCAACTGAAACACTGTACAGTAGGGAAAATATATAAATCTACAGGTAATGCATTATAACACATAAAAATTCTTTTAGGCAGAATCTGCCCATCAAAAGTAATAACTATAGATTGGGATGGTTTCCAAATGGTTGTACCATCAACAACAGTTTTAAAATTGAGACGTCTGACTTTTAAAATTGGACCGCAACCAATTGGTACCGTTATATTATCAATAACTTCCTCCGGAGACCATTCCGCAGGAACACCACGCACTAAACCCATTCTAGTGACATTAAAAGTAGGTATAAAAGCTTTATAATTATATGTTTCAAGGCTATTATGTGTAATAAAAGAATTTGCGTCCAGGAAATTGGAAAAAGAAATAGATATTTTATTACGTCCGATTTTTTTGACGCTACCCTTTATAATATTTTGGAAAGCGTTGTGTTTTAGGAACTTGCCAAATGTAATAGGGTGCAATGACGTTCCATCATCTGGTGATACTAATATTTTTTGTACGTGAACAACGTATGGCGCGCTGTCAGTTTTATCATAAGTTTTTCAACCAATCTGAGTGGGAATAACTGAAGGCGGAGCAGAAATATCCGGAATATCTTTACATACAATAATTGTTTCAGAGCTTTTAGGCTCCGATGGAGTTAGAGAGGGAGGAGTAGAGTCCAAGCAACCACAACCCAAAGACTCGGAACCTAGGTTTTTTCGGGTACGACGGCGTTTATTGCAATTTATGCACACATGCACGCGGCTTCTTTTAAGATGGCGAGCCGACGACGACCCATCGGTATCCATGCCCGATTCGTTGGACATTATAGTGACAAAATTGCCTGCCGGGGGAACAAAGTCCCCCGGGTCAGGTGGGTCTTTCATTTTCCCGCGCTATAAAATATTAGTAAAAAAAAACTTACCCTACTGAAGAAAATATACAAAACTAAAATTAAAATATAAGTGAAAGAAGATAAAACACTAAAACTACTACTACTGATCCTATAATACAAGTTAATTAATAATTTTCAATTTAAGTAAAAAAGGACACGTCCACAAAGTTATGTTTCCCGCGCTTTTTTTTTCTAAATATTATATTATGTTCTTTAAAATTTAAACTTTCAATGATACCAAAACCAGCCAGATACAAATAGTATACCCAAAGAGATTTTATTACAAGTTCATACATAATATAATGCGAAAAGACTTTTTCCCCAACCTAATACAAGTTTCAGACAGAAGTTGTAACAGTATTATGTGGGGTATTTAACATGTAAACACCTACAGTTGATGGTACGCTTTTTTTTTTGGGTGGGAAATCATCAAATAACTTCTTTCGCTCTGGGCGGAGCAGGAGGGTGTGTCTGACTCTTACTGACTATAACCCACCCGTATTCCTTCCTGTTGCCTGTGTTGCGGGGGCCTCGGTGACCCATAAATACCATCCCGCGACATTGATGGTACGCTTGGTGTGAAATCTAGACTCAATAGATATGAACTTGAGAGGAATCACTGAAATTAGAAATTATGAAAATAAATGGCTGTTGAAGAATACCTCACCTCATAATCATCATTCATCATCTCACCGAATAGCTCTTCGGCATCTAGACATTGTCTCAGTAATCGGTAGCATTGCTTTAGTTTAGTGCAGCAGAAGAAACAAGCAAGAATCGGTCTACTGTCTTCAGTTACGAACTGCAATACAAAATTATTCTTACACTATTTTGTTTATAAGAAAGAAAATACTTCTAATCTTAAAAATATATACCTAGCAAACAAACAGTTGGTGGTCCGTAATGCTTTTGTGCACATCTTGTAGAAGGCATGAGCATTGATAACCACTCTTGTCCAGGTTTTGTCACACTGTTTTCCTTTCCTGATGTCAGTGTTTTCCATTTTCCCCTCTGACCCAAAGTTCATGCAGGTAGAGTGAATCTTCATGCAGGAGAAGAAGAGGCAATTAATACCCAAAAACTTATTTACTTAATTCCAATTAAGAATATCAACTTACTGGAATATCAGTCAGCTTCTCATATAGTTTATGCAAGTTCCTGTTGACCACTACATACATGCAGACATTCTCCGCTAAGCATATCCTACACATTGGCAGTTTTTCCATCTTTTTACTCAAATTGTATCACTTAAGATATTTAGTTCAAACACTGTTGTGTTGCACACAAATAACGAGGGAGGCTTGTATATTATTATTACTACTTCTAGTATTAGTAAACACTTCCTTTGTTGACGACGGTATGAATGCAGCAAGAGAGCTAAATTGATTTTATCTCTCGTAGGTAGTCCAGACAGTTCAGGTTAATCATAGGAATTATTTATTTATTAAAGAACACCATAAGTACATTGAACATTGGTTTAATAGTCCCTTACGTTTATTTCGTTATTACTTCTCAAAAAGGACGAGGTGGTCTTTTATATACGGGACTCGTAAGTGTATATAAATTATATTTTTTTGTGCAAAGTACTTTACAGTTAATATCTTGACTAATCTCACTACATTTCAGGGTCTAGGAAATGAATACTGTCTGAAATGAAAACTGTCTAGTTTGATAAATATTATCCTCAACATTTGACCACAGAACACTTAGGGCCGTATTATAGAACCTGTCTCAAAACTCAAGCATTACTTATAACTAGATTCAACCAATCAAATGGCTTCAAACGAGTAATAAGTAATGCTTGAGTTTTGAGTGAGGTTCTATAATACGGGCCTTAGACCCACCTTACACCCTGATTTGGCCGATTGCTTTTGACGTAATTTTGACAGCAGGTGTTGCTATTTTATGGAGTTTTATTAATGCGTTTTGATTTTGCAAATAATAAATTAACGTGCACTTTTTTCATGTTGAAAATTCACATTCTTTTTCGTTATTTTATTTGGGTATTGATTCAGTGCACCGTCTCAATGCACATTGAATTCAGTACTAGAAGGTTCAATGTGTTCAAATGAATGAAATTTAAGTTTCGCTAGCGTTTGACAGTTGTTCTTTATTTATACAGATACTAAAATTATACAGCAATGAGTTTCTAAGGATAAAAAATAATATTGTTGTTAATTTGAATTGTCATTTCTGTCAATAAGACTCTTTTTATTTTGCTAATTAAAATCATTATTCCAAAGGTTTTATCTTATTTTAACAATAACACATCTCGACTAAAAAGGCAATGAAGGGTATATAATATATGTTCTGTGACGGTGCTAGAGCAAGCGAAGATGCGGAGCGAAGCTTTAACAACATTATTCTTATTTAATTCTTCTTTTACTGAACATTAATATCTGAACATTATTCTTAGTTTTACCATTCTAATTTTTAACTTTGTCTTTTCTATTTAAGTACTTTTATTTTTAGCCAATTTTAATTTAATAATATTATTAACACTAACATTAATTTTATCTAAATAACTATAACTAACGTGTTTTATATGTTCACATAAGTATAAGAATGATATAATAATTGTAACTATCAAAAATTTATCTTTGAATTTTACTTTTAAGTTAACACTATATAATAATTTATATTCTTAAAATTATCCACACAATTTAATAAAATAATATAGACTAGGTAAGATTGCCCTACAAAAGAGTACGGCGATCTAACAAAAAGGTATAAAATAAAAATAAATAATTTAAAAAAATTTAATACCTTATCAAAAAGTTAATTACAAAAATTGAACTAAAAAATTATAAACAACCCAAATTATTTTGAACTGAATACCATTTTTTTCAGCAAAGTCGCGGGACGATTCCTTGCAACAGTTCTTTACAGGTCCCCCGGCTTCGCTGAAAAGATTGGTATACAGTTCAAAATCATTTCTCATGATATTATTCCTTGTTGACAACTGAACCCTATAAATGGGAGAAAAATAACAAAACTCGTTTTTAATTTGTAACCGGTTATTCCGTGTATCCCCCTAAAACAGCCACCCTAGGGTAGATGTTCGGAAACGCGTGTTCCCATATACCCCCCAAACGGGGTGGATACTCGGAATTCACTTTTGTTTGTTCTACCGACTTTTTACCCCAAGTACAGTCATCAGCAACAATACAACAGTACAATATTCTCAAACACTTTAGTAAATTATTAATTAATTTTTGATAACTACAAACTTAAAACTTCTTCATTATATAAAATTACAATGACTCAATTTTGTCTAAATCAGTAAATAACTTATATTATATTATAAAACAAGACAAAAAACGAAGTTTTATACAACTTACGTGAGGTGTATTCCACCTGCGATATTTAAAAATTTCCTTGAGAACTCACGGCGTCGCCTCGCATCGGTACAACACTACTCCACTATGACATAATATTGTAAACAAACGAATGAAATAGGTAATAAATATTAAAAACGTCTGGTGTATAGGGAAATGACCGCAAATATCAATACTTTAGCAATAAATTCATGATCCCGTAACATTTTTTTCATTGAATGTGTATTATTGTATGTACTATTGCATGAAAACCGGCTACTAACCTGTTTAGAGATAATCGAGGTTGATTCTCATTTTTTCTTGCACACAGGCATGCACAGCACACAACACACAGGCATGTTGAATTGCTGTTTTCCAACATTTACATACAGTTTTAAAGGTGAACTCAATTTAAAATAAAAAAAAATCTCACTAATACAAAGAGTAAACCACCATTTGACAGCAAATCTACCTTTTTTTTTTTTTTGTGTATGGCATCTCGTAGTTGACCTTGAGAGGTCGTGACTACTTAACCGGACTTTCCTGTGGCTGCCTTAAGCGAACTCAAAGCCTCCAGCCAGGGGCGAATTTCTTATAGTACTAAGCGACTGCACGCTAAGGGCACCCCATGTGGGGTACGGACCTCGGCTTAGGGCGTCGCTGGGGGGAGGACAGCAAGATGGGACAGGCTGGATCTGGTTAATATTATTATTATTAATCGGGGAATTTAAAGCTACAGGCTCAGCTGCGGCGCGGGCTGGCACTTCGTCGAACAAGGGTCGGGGGGGACAATTACGTCGGGATTTACGCGAGGGACCTCGGCGGCGAGGTCGGAACGTAGGTCGGTGTGATTTGTGCACTGTACTCGTTGCCCTATTGCTTTACTGGAGGAGGGTAATGGGGTCATCGGGGTCGGAGAGGGTATGCCTTGGACGGCGAATAGAGCTAATGGTGGAGGGCCTATAACTGGCGGCCTGCACAACCAGAGGGTTGCGGTGGGTGGTGGCGGAGTCGAAGAAGCGCTTCGTGATGCGCTTCATGAACTGCTTGATGGTGGGGATTCTAAGATCGAGATGGAGGATCTCGTTTCGGACGAACCAGGGGGCTCCCGTTGCCTTTCGGAGGAAACGGTTTTGGAGGGACTGCATCCTGTGGATGTGGTGGGGTTTAGCATGTGCGAAGACTGCACAGGCATAAGTCATGATGGGACGGATGCACGCTGTGTAGGCAAAGCTACCACGAAACTTTTCGCATTTATTGGCTGTTATTCCACTTACCTTCAACTGTCACTACGTCACGACAAAATGTTACTATAATGAGCAGCTACTTAAATATTGTTCTCTTCTACCAAATACGATTATTTTATTAGAAAGAATGAGACTAAACGATATTTCACATTCTGGATCGTATTTCACTCATATTTGTATAAGCAAATGTATATATAGAATAACGCGGTGCCTCCATGTTTTTCCTATCTCTATGATAAGAATAATTGACAGATAAGTGTTGGCTAATAAAAGTGAATATTTTTGTGTAGACCGCTACTTGAAAACCTAAGACAAAAATTAAAAAAAAAAACAATAAGATTACAGTGAAAACCATCTATGTAAAATGATGATTAAGTAGATGATTTTTAGATTTGAGTGGCGTTTCAGTATTCGGGTGTCAAGTGACTCACAAAACTAATTATAAATCTTAAAAAAGATAAGTTCGACTTAAACGCCTCAGTAGCCAAACCAATAAATTCCAAGAAAAAAACTAGATCAATTTTTTTTTCTTAATTTGGCATCGCACGGTTTGTGCATTTAGCCAATGTCACGTTTAGTTTCTTAGAAAGTTAGGGAAACAACGTTATTATAAATATTTTAACGGGATTTAGGATAGGACGGATAAATAGGATCAACATAATTATAAGTAACAAGGATATCATATGGATGAATGAAAAAAAAAATCAACTTGATATTGTTTAGAATAATGAATGACACTATACATTTATATACAAGAGAGCTATTTGTACAAAGTAAAGAAAGTATTGAGGTAGGAAAAGTAGTACGGATTGATAAGAGGTTATTATATGACCGTTCTTCCTTTCTTAGAGGATAGGAGAAAAAAATATCATCTAAGTTGCCTACATCTGAGCCACATAAGCAAATGGGATCGTCGCTGCTGATAGAAAAATCTGTCAATGTCAAGTAGCTTGCTATAGGGCTGATGATATTTAAACAAAATATCTGAATTTCGATATATCTGTATTTTTAAATTTCGGAGTTTGTAACGGGTTTATTAAAAGAAAACCAGCTAAGAGCGTGTCGGACTACGCACAATGAAGGGTTCCGCAGTTGGGATTACTTGGGACAAATTTATTCCAAAAACAAATTAACATTGTAGTTGAAAAACTTGTTCTCCCATACATCGATATATACCACGGTCAATTCTCCAACTGCAAATTTAAGTTGGTCGACTTTAACTTAAGTTTACGATGATGTTATAGTTTTAAATAATTAACGAGAAAAAATTAAAGATAAAGAATTATTAAAAAAAAAAATGGACTGTCGATACCTATATTTCAATATTGAAATATCGATATAACGCCCAAAAATTTATAAGTAATAAATATCGATGTTTCGATAATCCTTAAGAAACATCATTACTTATATTTTTTGAGCATTATATCGATATTTCGATATTTTAACTACAGTTCTAGCTTGCTACATACGTAATATTATTAATCT
Organism: Atethmia centrago; assembly: GCA_905333075.3. Taxonomy (NCBI): domain Eukaryota; kingdom Metazoa; phylum Arthropoda; class Insecta; order Lepidoptera; family Noctuidae; genus Atethmia; species Atethmia centrago. Next base: position 16,013,745 of record HG995393.1, read on the forward strand.
GTGAAGTCAAACATATGTCAACGGATGTTAAGCGAGTAGTAGAAAAGCGCGGGAAACATAACTTTGTGGACGTGTCCTTTTTTACTTAAATTGAAAATTATTAATTAACTTGTATTATAGGATCAGTAGTAGTAGTTTTAGTGTTTTATCTTCTTTCACTTATATTTTAATTTTATTTTTGTATATTTTCTTCAGTAGGGTAAGTTTTTTTTACTAATATTTTATAGCGCGGGAAAATGAAAGACCCGCCTGACCCGGGGGACTTTGTTCCCCCGGCAGGCAATTTTGTCACTATAATGTCCAACGAATCGGGCATGGATACCGATGGGTCGTCGTCGCCTCGCCATCTTAAAAGAAGCCGCGTGCATGTGTGCATAAATTGCAATAAACGCCGTCGTACCCGAAAAAACCTAGGTTCCGAGTCTTTGGGTTGTGGTTGCTTGGACTCTACTCCTCCCTCTCTAACTCCATAGGAGCCTAAAAGCTCTGAAACAATTATTGTATGTAAAGATATTCCGGATATTTCTGCTCCGCCTTCAGTTATTCCCACTCAGATTGGTCGAAAAACTTATGATAAAACTGACAGCGCGCCATACGTTTTTCACGTACAAAAAATATTAGTATTACCAGATGATGGAACGTCATTGCACCCTATTACATTTGGCAAGTTCCTAAAACACAACGCTTTCCAAAATATTATAAACGGTAGCGTCAAAAAAATCGGACGTAATAAAATATCTATTTCTTTTTCCAATTTCCTGGACGCAAATTCTTTTATTACACATAATAGCCTTGAAACATATAATTATAAAGCTTTTATACCTACTTTTAATGTCACTAGAATGGGTTTAGTGCGTGGTGTTCCTGCGGAATGGTTTCTGGACGAAGTTATTGATAATATAACGGTACCTATTGGTTGCGGTCCAATTTTAAAAGTCAGACGTCTCAATTTTAAAACTGTTGTTGATGGTACAACCATTTGGAAATCATCCCAATCTATAGTTATTACTTTTGATGGGCAGATTCTGCCTAAAAGAATTTTTATGTGTTATAATGCATTACCTGTAGATTTATATATTTTCCCTACTGTACAGTGTTTCATTTGCTGTCGTTTTGGTCACACAAAAATTCAGTGCAGGTCCAAACCACGTTGTTATAATTGTGGCCAAGGACATACGGGGAACAGTTGTGAAAGAGAACAAGAAAGTGCATCTTGCTGCCTTTGCTCCGGTTTTCACTATGCTACTAATAAATCTTGCCCAGAAATGTCTAGGCAAAAATTAATCAAAACATACATGGCACAAAGTTCAGTATCTTATGCTGAAGCGGCAAAAATGTATCCCCCAGTTACTAAATCGTATGCCGATACACTTTTATCTTCGCCTTCCAAAAACTTTGCAGATACTCCATCTTTCCCTTCAACTAATAGAGTACCTGTTTCAAGTAGCTATAAAAGAACTGTCTTCCTTAAACCACGCTCACCACCCAAACCTGTACAAGAATATAATAAAGAGGCTCACAATTCCATTATTAAAGATTTCAACATTCCCCAACCATCAAATGGTTGTGCTTTTTCTAATCACAATAATGGACAAATTGAAGCAAGTTTTTCCTTAAACGATTTTCTTTCTGCATTACACAATCTTCTGTCTCAGTTCAACATTTCACCGTCCAACGTTGCCCCATCTTTCAATGTATCTCAATCCATTCATAATGGACAACACATCCAAAATAATCCAGTGGAACTGCCGCAGTCTAGTAAACAAAAAGAGTGATGTTATATATCTTATAAATAAATATGAGCCATTTGCCTTTGCTTTAGCAGAGACTTGGCTCAAATCTAATCATAGTTTTAAAATTAATGGTTATTTAACCATTAGAGAGGATAGATCTGATGGGTATGGTGGAGTAGCTATACTTATCAAGAATTCTATCTCTTTCTCCACCATTACATTACCTCCTCATAGTGAGGAAATTTCTATTGTAGCTATTAAAGTGCATCATACTTGTCTTGTTTCTATTTACATTCCTCATCCCTCTTTTTCTGTTCTTCAAGAGATGAATAATCTTGTTTCTTTTCTTCCAAAGCCATTATTAATACTGGGGGACTTTAATTGCCATCACCAATCATGGGGTTGTGCAACTTCTACCTGTTATGGCGATGAGTTACTAGATATAATAGACTTACATAACTTATGTATTTTAAATTCAGGAGCTGCCACACGTCGTTCAGATCCCAATCAGAACCAAAGCGCAATTGACCTTTCTATCTGTTCTCCAAACTTAGCCTCTTAATTAACTTGGCATACTTTAACCTCTACTCATGGTAGTGACCATTTTCCAATAGTTATTTCTTATCCTCTTTCCAAACCAAATGCACCATTAAGGAAATCAAACGTAAAATATAAACTACCTAATAGAAATAGTAATGACTGGGACAAATTTAGGAACATTGTTGACAGTAAGCTTTGCTCCTTGCCTGTAATTTCTGATGGCAATGAAAATAGTTGTGCTGAAGCTTTAGCACTCATATTAATTGCAGCGGCAGATGACGTTTTTCCTGTAAAAAATAACAACATTAGTACAATTCCCTCGCCGCCGTGGTGGGACTCTGAGTGCACTGAATTGATTAAGAAACGTAAAGAGGCTGAATACAATTATAACCTTGATATGTCTGATATTAATTTTGATATAGTTACTAAGTTAATTAATGAAACATACAAACTTTTTAAAAAGAAAAAATTTGATTCTAGGCGTAACTTTTGCTTATCAATTTCACCGAATACTCACCCTACGATTGTCTGGCGCAACATTCGTAGATTTAGGTCCATTTATAACAACTCTTCTCCTATCCCTGTTTCTTTAGCCAGTGAATTTTTGGATAAATTAGCTCCGCCTTGGGTTCCTGAGGCTATTTGTACTAATAATAGCCTGTCTCGCGTATCCAATAATCAAGACAATCATTCGACGCTAGATCTTCTATTCACTCTCACTGAATTAAAGGTTGTTATTCATAAGACTAATGATTCTGCACCAGGCATGGATGGCATCCCGTATTCCTTTTTTCTAATTTAAATGACGACGTCCTCAGCTATTATTTAGAACATACTACTATTCTATCTAAAGGGAACATCCCTGTTGAATGGAAAGTTTCCATTTGACGTTTCCATTGGAAACGTCAAATGGTGTTGCCATTCCTTAAACCAAATAAAACTCCTTCTGATGCTTCTTCCTATCGTCCCATAGTTTTGTCTTCAATTCTTGTGAAATTAGCGGAACACTTAATAAAAAATCGCCTAGAATGGTATGTTGAAAGTAAGGGTCTTTTGGCAGAATCACAATATGGCTTTAGAAAGTGTAAAAGTACAATTGACTGTTTATGTATTTTAACATCTGATATTCGGTTATCCTTCTCTAATAACCAATCCACCGTTGCAGTTTTCCTTGATATTAATGCGGCATATGATAATGTTGTATTATCGGTTTTACAAAATAAATTAAAAGCCTTACAAGTTCCTTTGAATTTGTCGAATTTCATTATTAATATCTTGACTGAACTTGGGATATCACATCTTGTATGGAGGGGTCTCCCACAGGGTTCTGTGCTCAGTCCCCTTTCTATACAATATTTACACTTTTGATTTAGATCTATCCTTAACTAGTCACGTTACGGTTCTTCAATATGCCGATGATTTATTATTATATTCTTCAAGTCAATCTTTTGAGCAAGCTAGCTCTGCTATCAATTCTGCTTTATCTATTTTGGAGTCATGGTTACATCTAAACGGTTTGGATTTATCCACATCTAAAAGCGCGGCTGTTTTATTCACCCCGAAGGGAAATATTCCCTTAGTAAATCTCTTTTATAAGGAAATACCTATTCCAGTTAAAAATCGATCAATCAACTCAGCCTATAACAGTCCACTGCTGGACATAGGCCTCTCCCAGGCTGCGCCACAACACCCTGTCCTCCGCTTTCCGCATCCAGTCTGTCCCAGCCACCTTTTTAAGGTCGTCGGTCCATCTAGCTGGGGGGCGTCCCACACTACGCTTGCCGATACGCGGTCTCCACTCTAGGACTCGTCTGCTCCACCGGCCATCGGTCCTTCGACAAATATGGCCAGCCCACTGCCACTTCAGCTTGCTTACTCTGCAGGCTATGTCGGTAACTCCGGTTCTCTTCCGGATAACTTCATTTCTGATCTTATCCTTCAAAGAAACTCCAAGCATAGCCCGCTCCATGGCGCGCTGAGCGACCTTCAATTTGTGGACCAGCCCGACTGTCAGTGTCCACGTTTCGGCACCGTATGTCATAACGGGCAGGACGCACTGGTTAAAGACCTTAGTCTTCAAACACTGCGGGATTGGCGACGAGAAGATTTGACGAAGTTTTCCAAACGCTGCCCAACCCAATCGGATCCTCCTGTCGGCTTCTTTCTCAAAGTTGTGTCTACCGAGCTGGATAACTTGTCCTAGGTAGACGTACTCCTTCACAACTTCGAGAAGCGACCCTTCGATATGGATTGGACTCGGCAAGACGTGCGAATTGTACATGACTTTCGTCTTGTCCAAATTCATGCCGAGGCCAACCCGCCGAGAGGCTCCATTTAGGCTGTGCAGCATCTGGTCTAACTGTTCCAGTGTCTCTGCCATTATGACGATGTCATCGGCAAAACGAAGATGTGAGATGTACTCGCCGTTTACGTTGATACCCTGTCCAGTCCAGTCCAGCGTCTTAAAAACGTCCTCCAACGCATTGGTGAAAAGTTTCGGGGATATCACATCCCCTTGTCTCACCCCCCTAAGCAGTTGGATAGGGCCGGTTTTTTTTATCTTGGATCTGGACAGTCATCGTTGCAGCGTCATACAAACACCTCAACACTTCGATATAACGCCAGTCAATTCGACATCGTTGCAGAGAGGCCAGAACTGCCCACATTTCGATGGAGTCGAAGGCTTTCTCGTAGTCCACAAATGCCATACACAGCGGCTGGTTGTACTCTTCGGTCTTCTGTACAATCTGCCGAACAGTATGGATGTGGTTAAAGATAAATTCAGATATCTAGGTATAATACTTGACTGTAAATTAAGTAGTGTCCCTCATTGTGAATATATTGTTAACAAATGCGAAAATCACCTAAACATGCTTAGATGCCTCTCTGGTGTGTGGTGGGGTGCACATCCCTTTTCTTTGAAACTCATTTACAACGCAATCATCAGAAGCACAGTAATGGCTTTTAAAAAATTGGATCGCATCCAGTCTAAAGCATTACGCATTATTTCAGGTGCAATGAAGTCTAGTCCCATTAATGCACTTCAAGTGGAATGCGGGGATGCTCCTTTAAGCATTAGAAGACAATTCCTATCTGACAAATATTTGTTCCGGATTCTTCAATTCTCAACTCATCCTCTCATTCCTAAACTGGACGCTTTAGTGTTGCAGATTGAATCTTCAGATTACTGGGAATAAACGTGCTCCTTGTTTAGTTGTAAGTTATAAAAAATTTCTTTCACTTTCTTCTCCTATTTTCCGTTCCAATAAACTTCCCCTATTTAGCAGTAGTTATGAGAGTTTACATTTCAGTCCCTCTATAAAATATAACTGTGTAAGTAAATCAGATCCCGATTTTCATTTAAGTTTGAATCATTTTCTGTCGAGTACCACCATATTTTTACGGATGCTGCCAAGCCTTATCCGATGGGTTGTGTTGGGATAGGTACTTACCATTCCCAATACAACATCGTACAAAAAATAAAACTACCTCCAGAGACTTCTGTTTTTACCGGGGAATGTTTTGGCATTTTTAAAGCCATAGAATATATCCGTATTTTGAAGCTCAAAAAATCTATAATTTTTACTGATTCTCAAAGTGCTCTTCTAGGCATTAATAAATCTGCTTTCGAACACAAATCGCAGTTACCTATCATTTATTTAATAAGAGAATTTGCGTTCAGGACCATCTCTGAGGGTAATTCACTATAATTTATGTGGATTCCGGCCCATACTGGAATCCATGGCAATGAAGTAGCTGATAAACTTGCCGGTGATGCGGTGCAGTGTGGGGACTTAGTTCCATATATAAATTTTAGTTATGATCTCGCGTCGTTACCAAAGACTTTTCTTCGGGAAACCTGGAAGGTAGCTTGGGATATCGGAAGCAAATCGAAGGGACATTATTTCTCACTTATCCAACCAGAAAAACCATGGTTTGGCAAGGCCAAGTTTGGCAAGATGGAGACCTCCATTTTAATACGGATGAGACTGGGTCATGTTTGTTCTCCAGCCCATCTTGCCAAACTTTCTATCAGCGACGATCCCATTTGCATATGTGGCACAGATGTAGGCGACTTAGATCAATTTTTTTTCTCCTGTCTTCTTCCTTTCTTAGTAACCTCTTTTCCCTCCGTACTCCTTTTCCTACCTCAATACTTTCCTTACTTTGTACAAATAGCTCTCTTGCATGGACCTAAGGTCCATGCTCTCTTGTATATAAATGTATAGTCTCATTCATTATTCTAAATAATATCAAGTTGTAATTTTTTTGTTTTCATTTATCCATATGGTATCCTTGTTACTTATAATTATACTGATCCTATTTTTCCGTCCTATCCTAAATCCCGTTAAAATATTTATAATAATGTTGTTTCCCTACCTTTAAATAAAACTAAACGTGACATTGGCTAAATGCACAAACCGTGCGAAGCCAAAAAAAAAAAAAAAAAATATTGTACGCATCGCAACTGTTTTTCTACAATTTACATTACAGTAAAGTTACTGGTACTTTTTGAGTTAAAAGATGGAAAAACTGCCTATGTGATAATGTGTAGGATATGTTTAGCGGAGAACGTTCGCATGTTTGTAGTGATCAACAGAAATTGGCATGAACTATATGAGAAGCTGACTGACATTCCCGTAAGTTGATATTTTTTATAAAGAATTATGTAAATTACTTAATAGGTTTAAAATGCCTCTTCTACGCGAAGATGACATTATTGTAAGAAAACAGAGTGAGGAAAGCTGGAATTACCATAAATATTTACTTATATTAATTCTCCAGTCTGCCTTGAGCAAGAGTGGTGATCTATTCTCAAGCCTTCTTAGTAAGATGTGCACAGAAAGCATCAACCTATTGACCGCCACGTCAAAAAAGCAAAAACGCGCCAAGCTACGAATTATTCCTTAAAATCTGTCATGTAGTCGTGACCGTGGCGTGCTGGGCACATTTTGGTCTGTCGACCGACACATGTCGATACAGGACTGTGGCGGTCAAAAGGTTAAGGACAACCAACTTGTGGCTTGGACCGCATTACTATATATTAGTAAAAAGTATTTTCACAAAATAGTGTAAGACAAATTTTGTTGCAGTTTGTAACTGAAGACAGTAGACCGATTCTTGCTTGTTTCTTCTGCTGCGCTAAACTTAAGCAATGCTACCGATTACTGAGACAATGTCTGGAAGCTGAAGAGCTGTTCGCTCAGATGATAAATGAGGATTATGAGGTGAGGTATTCCTGAACAGCCATTTATTTTCATAATTTCTTATATCAGTGTGTGGAAGTGATTCTTTTCAAGCTCATATCTATTAAAACAATGGTAGTTTGGAATCAACTAACTTTTATTGCACAGATAACTAATCTAATATTATTCTTACCACCAATGATTTACGTTACATATAATATCTTACTAACAATACCTATTGTTTCTGGATTTCACCCCAATCATACCATTAGACCATACCATAGATTTCACGCCAATCGTACCATTGTGTGTTGAATGTTGATATGTATGCTATTTTCAGATGCAGGTGATTCTAATTATTTAGTTAAATACTCGACATAGCACTGTTATAACTGTATGAAACTAGTCTGTAGTAGTGATGGATTATTTAGCATTAGCATTCATTGTTAGCATGCGAAAGCTCATTTAGCATTTAGCAAATTAAATGTAGTTGCCAAATTCTATGAAAATAAAAAAATAATTATTATTATTAAATTACGTTTTGGCAAGTGATTGTGAGATTTTGGTTTACGTATTCGTTATACAGTACTTACATTCTTTCGTTTTGTGCATAATATTGTACTTATATAGATAATAGCGTGAACTCAATACCTACCTGTAAATAATAGGAGGTTAAAGAAGTAGTGTGTAGTGAGAAGTGGCATGTATAAAAGTGTTAATAATAATTTTAAGTTTAGTATATAAATATTTTAGTGTAAATAAACTGTTGAACGGACTTGAACGTGACAATGGTGCCGATTCTGTTGTTCACCGAACTTAACTCAACTATCACTAAAACTTCTTATTTTTGGTTAAGAGAATCCTAAAAGCTATTCTGCAAATAAGTTTCACTAAAATTAGAAACAATTTTGACACAACACAATTATATTCGAGTTTGACAATCGTAAGTTGAGTAAACCATAGGCCAAAATAGAGGTGACAAAATGCGTTCGACACAGATTATATTCAAAATAGTCGAATAAAGAACAATAAATTTGTCAAATCCATGATTTTTGTATCTGTCGTAACTTCGACAGACAAAAGTAAAATATTTTATTGAAAATTCGAATTTGATTTTATTATTAAATAAAGTTTATTTCAATGTGTTTGCGATGGTAGCAATGAAAATAATAAGCTCCATTAAATAGAATACAAGTGCCTCAAGCTGACCATGTGAAAGACCTTGGTATAAACCTCGACAGACGTCTTCCTTGGAAAAACACATTTTCACTAAGAAAGTTCTACTGGTCACTATTTGACCTGGAAAATAAAACAAAGCTATAATCGAGCCTTTATCCCTATGGCAATTAGCTATGGGGAACAGCATCATACTCTAATATAGAGATAACACAGCGATTTCAGACCAAGCTTCTAAGAACAATCACAAACGCCCCATTGTTGTACCAAATGAAGCTCTACGCCATGATATAAAAATACCGACAGTAAAGAGGAAATAAAAAGCTATCTCAAGTCATATAAAGAAAGAATTACTCGGTACCCATATATCCAGGCTAACAACCTAATGGATAAAAAAGGAATACACAGGCTAAAACACAAAATTCCACAGGATTTAATCGGACAAACTTAGCTTGTTATTTCATAACTGTGTGGATTGTTTCATAACCTTGGATGTGTCAAAGGACACTTAACAAGCAAGACAGAACATGTCATAAAAATACTGAATGTCCTAATACATAGTGGCAGATTGTAAGAAAAAGGTGACATAAAGAAATTGTCCAACATGAAAGGTATTTATCTCTGATTTTATATCTACTTACTAGAACTATCTTACTTAATGTAAACTGACCAAATAAAGTTAAAGCAGTAGCTGATAATAGCTATGTATTTTCATGTCCTTTTAAGAGCTTGTTCACACAAATATACCATTTAGAAATATATGTAGGTACTAATGTATATTTTATATTACTTCCTATTGCTTTTGCACCAGGGTTTCAGTGTTTTTTAATAACAAATTATACTTGTTTACAGGTACGAGTTTGACTGCTGCTATGAAAGCCACACCAAGCACCAATACTATTTAACCTCGCAAAGACAGCGAGGGAGGAGACCATTCTATGTGAAAAAGATGAGGAATGAGGGTGGCATGAGAAAAGAATGGCACCCATGTCTTTATAGGAAGAATATAGGAAACAAAAACTTAATGAATAAACAAAAATGTAGCTTTATTGTTTATAAAAATATATTGTTTTCTAGAAAAATGTCTCGTTATTTGTGTGTAACTACCACAACGTGGCTTTAGTCCTGCTGTTCAGTTGAGCTGGCGTCATAATATGGGTACATGGGATAACACATTGGATAATCACTATCTCCGATGAGCTTTTTCACTAACTCATTCCATTCAAACCTGAGCGCCTACTGAGCCTCCTCCTGATTGAGCTTTATAAATCCGGTTTATCGTTCAGTAAAGTCTTCGGTATTCTCGTCGCCGTAGGAAAGCCCTATCAAGGACATCTTCTTCGTCTGTCCCAATCTAGGGAGTAAGTACGGTACGGTATACATTTAAGCGGAAATTGCAGAGTTATTTTCAAAACAAATAGCGTAGAGTCATCTCAATTATGTATCTATTTTCCTTGAATTTGTATGTATATATATATATGTATAATGTAGGTATATATTGTAGTAAATATGTTTGTATTTTATGCTTGTAACCTATTTATGTATTTCTGTACTTATTCTATTTATAATCTATTATGTTATCTTTAATATTTTTCGTTATTTTTATTTCCTCTCAGAGCACCTGCCATCTTATCTCTTCACCACCCTTGGTTGACTGGTAGAGAATGCCTAAGGCATTAAGTCCGCCTTTGTACTTAATTGTGTGCGAGAAGTTTAAATAAATAAATAAATAAGTACAAAAATCTTTTTTCAGCCATTTGGAATGGGTTGGAACGGTTTTGCAATGTTTCCAACTGATAGTTGAACTCTAATAACTGAACTCTTTCTTGATAGTTAAAAAAAAATAGTTTCTTATTTCACAGAATCTGGAAATGGATTTATCCACTTGTTTTCCAAATTATACACATACACACACGTGCATAAACTCACGCCTTCTTCCCATGGGGGTAGGCAGAAACTATAGAATGCCACCTGCTACACTCCTTACATACTCCTTCTGCTTAGTTTACGTTCATACATTTAAGTTTGGTCATACACCCACGCCGGTTGCGAGTACTACGCACCTGACCTTTTTGACAAACATCATTAATGAGGTCACTTTAAGTCTTTCTGGGGCGTCCTCTCCTGGCATTTCCACTCACATCTGCCTTGTATTACCTTTTGTTCATTCATCCTCTCAACATGACCAAACCATCTAAGCATACTTTTTAAAATTTTTGTCACTACATCTTCCTTTAAACCGCATCGTTGCCTTACATCATCAATTTTCAGCCTATCATTTATAGTCACACCACACATGCTTCTCAAGGAACGCATTTCCACAGCATTTACTCTACTTTCATGCTTTTTCCAAATTATAACTAAGTCATTAGATGTTCAGTTCAAAAATACCTCTAAGTTATCACGAATGAATTTCTTATATCAATAATTTTATTATTTCTTTCTGCCGCATCGACAACAGCTGCAATTACTTAGGCGTCCTTACTGATCTAAGATTTTCCAAACCCACAAGCATCCAAACTTTCAAGAAATCTAAGAGAAATGTGGTTTGTAAATTTTAGTTCATGACAACTAATTTTATTCCACACCTTTTTAATCGCGATTTAAAATAATCTGATTTAGTTTGAAAAAACGTCAAATTCAGAATAGCTTATTTGCCATTTTCACTAAATTGAATAACTAAAATGACATTAGTGCTGTCAAACTATAATATAGTTAATTTATGTCACTTAAGTTAATTTCAGAATGGGAAACGTCGTCTGACAGGAATAAACGAAATTTTGGTGATTTTTGGTCTAGTTTAGAGAAATTTGTGACAAGAGAATCGGCACCAATGTCTCACCGAACTAATCCTATATGGGATTATTTTACTAATATTGTTAGTGAAAATAAAATTGCTAACTGTAATCAGTGCTCTAAAAACCTTTCTTACCGAACATCAATCAACAATTTAAAAACCCATCTAAAACTTAAACACATTGGCCATTACAATAACTTTTTAGCCGAATGTGAACCGACTCGGTCCCGTTCGGTACAGGTGCGTCAGGTGCAGAATGCTGATAATTATGTGATCAATCTTAACACATTACATAAGCAAGTGTACTAGCACAAATATAACGTTATCGGCGAGTAAACTAAACGCACGCTAGAGACGTCCTAAGGCGAACGCGCTTTTTAATTCGCTTAATTTAGCAAAATTCACATATTTCATTATTATCAATTATCGTCATATTAGCAAATAGCATAGCAATAGCAATTATCATGCTAAGACTCACGAATTAACATGTTAATGAAATTTATTCGAAATCGCATTAATTGCCATTACTAGTCTGTAGCAGTTTGAATACAGCCCTCTCTCATGTTAGTGCGAGCTATGCAACAATAGCTTGTGCAGTGGTCAGTGAGGTTATGGCCGACACTCGGAGACTCTTGAATGAATCCTCCTGCCGGAGGCTCTACGCAGGGGTCGTTCGGTCCATGGCCCTTTACGGGGCTCCTGTGTGGGCGCGTTCCCTGGCGCTGCGGCCAGCCCACCGGTTGAGCGTGGCCTAAAGGGTCATGGCCATCCGGCTGGTCCGGGGATACCGCACGGTCTCCTGTGAGGCAGCGAGCTTCCTTGCCGGATTGCCGCCATGGCATCTGGAGGCAAAAGCCCTAGCGCATGGTTGTGGCGCGAGGAGGCCAAAAAGGCGTAAGTCCGCTGCCGCGAGAAATCGCAGCACAGCGGACGGAGCTCCGGCGGGATCTCATGGCGACATGGAGAGTACGGTTGTCGCAACCCAGTGCTGGGCACGCCACTTTTGCGGCGAAAGGTCCCCTCTTTGATGAGTGGCTAGAGAGGCGCCACGGCGTCCTCACCGGACACGGCAGCTTTGGGAGGTTCCTGTGTGTGATAAGGCGGGAGGAAACGCCCGGGTGTCACCACTGTGTGGATCGCCCGGAGGACACGGTGGAGGTCTGCCCGGCTTGGGCAGAGCACCGCCGTGTCCTCATAGAGGCGATCGGCGGCTGAGATCTCTCGTGTCCGGCCCTGGTTCAGGCCATGGTACGGAGCGAGAGGGCATGGGCAGCCGTCACCTCCTTCTGCGAAGCAGTAATGCTCGCGAAGGAGGAGGCGGGACGGTTGAGGGAAAGGCAAATTTCGCGCCCTCTCGCCCCTAGCCGCCGCAGGAGACGCCCTGGGCGTCGGGAATTCCTGGCGGATTTCCGGCGACCTTAGGCGCGGGCTTGCGGATGGTGAGCAATGGGTAGGTCACCGTCCGGTAAGGACCAGGCCCGGGTCGACGGCGCGGTGTATTCCACGCGGGCTTTAAAGAGATGTCGTCAGCACAAGCGTAGGGGTCCACTAGGGCCGATGCCTGCTGGGGTCGCGGGAAGGTACCAAAGGGTTACCGAGGCCCCTGGCAACACAGGCAACGGAAGGAATACGGGTGGGTTTTAGTCAGTAAGAGTCTGACACACCCTCCCACTCCGCCCAGAACGGGAGAAGTTATTTGATGATTTCCCACCCAAAAAAAAAGGCTTTTTTGAATGACTTTAGTATATCTGTATAAAAGGTTTTTGCTCACGGGACTGTGATCACCAGCATATTTCCCTTACACTATAATCATCTTTTTACAGCCTAATCCTTTAATAAACCAAAACCACTTTGAGCGTTACAGTGGGTTTATTAAATCTCCAACAGAGAACATTAGTATAGTTGATGAATGTCAAACAGAAAGCATTGCTTTCAAAGAAGAGTTACCAGCTGTTTGTGAAGAACTAGATGATACTATTGAGACAAAAGTGGAACATCAAAATGGTGGTATGTTTTTATGAACAAAAACAATATCCTTAAATATTATAAAACAAAGTCCCCCCGCCGCGTCTGTCTGTCTGTCTGAATGTGGTAAATCCAAAAACTACTGAACGGATTTTAAAACGGTTTTTATTAAACTGTTTTCACCAATGGACGAAGTGATTCATGAGCAGGGATCGGAATCACGGTGGTCATCATTATAGCTCTGAACTTGAAATATTTTTTGCTATTCATTTAGTATTCAAAAATTGATACTTTTCAATATGTTTCTAATTGTAAATTAAGAACCATTCAGTTGGTTAATAATATTGTTTTGTTTCAACAAAAAGTTCGCGATGGCATATGTGTGTCATCCATCTGTGGGTCATCCAGAGAAACCATTTTTATCGTTTAGAATTTGATAAAAAATTGTTTTTATCAAATTCTTTTAAAAAATATTTTTTGAAGCTATTTTAGCCGTTATTATATGAATCCTTATCCAATAAAATATGTTATTTAAATTGGTAATTTAATTTAAATTAAAATATGCCTGTACATCATATCATTTATATGAATGCTGTAAAAGATATCACAGATTAAAAATTTATTACGGTTGACGCGGCGCGCGCAGCGCTCGGCCATGACGTATGCGATCGCTTTCGTTTCCTTTTAATCCCGGTAGTACGTTCCCGTGGGATATTTCCCGACATCCACGCGGGCGAAGCCACGGGCAAAAGCTAGTTAATAATAAACGAGCTGATTGTTATTGTTTACTTACAGAGCTAGAACCGGACAATTTAGACAATAGCTGTCTAGATGTAGCAGATATACTACCACACAACTCTGATCTAGAACATGATGTGCGTCTAATGGAGTTTAAAACTGAAGTGGAAGAACAAGAAGTATCTAAGAAGAAACGAAGAGCCAGGGAGACGAAAAGTAAGTATAAGTTAGTTAATGTACAGGTGAGCAAACTGGCCAGTGGTTCTCTTGAAAGGTTATGATTAGCGTTACCTACAGGTCGTACCCGCTTACATGTGCGATGTTGAATTCTATGTATAGGACTGTAACAAGTCACAAATGACAAACTAGGACCATCGTAGTTAAATTATGAAACTGTTAATTTCTGATAACAATAACAAAACCATGGCCAGCAAGACGACCAGTCACCACAAGCAGCACTCATCCACGAGCATAACGCTAAGATCAGCCATTACCCCTCGCTGTTTGTGTGCCCCGACGCTACCGCAAGCAGTGACGACTAGGGCCATGACGAGCTTGCTGCCAGTTGCTCAGACAAGAATCCTAACTAATCCTTACTAATATTATAAATGCGAAAGTGAGTTTGTTCGTTTGTTTGTTACGTTGTCACGCGGTTAAATCAATTCAATCGGTTAAACGGATTTGGATGAAACTTTGGCAGATGGTTAGACCATGAGTCACCATGACACCCAGGTCATGGTGACTCATGGTATGACATAATAGGATACTTTTTAACCCGATATTCCCACGGGACCCCCGCGGGTGTAACCGCGGGGCGCAGCTAATATTATAAATGCGAAAGTAAGTTTAAAAAAGTAGTAAAAACTGCGGGACTCGATTCCTGAACTATTTATAATATGTACCTACAAATTTGTACGGAACCCTCGGTGGGCGAGTCCGACTCGTTCGTTCGACTCGATAACGACTTATAATTCGCTGAACGCCGGCTGCACTCACGAAAAAGCATGACTCATTGTCACGTTCCGCCTGAGCCGAGCATGCAAGCGAGAGCGCGGGACTAGCGATAGAGAGGCACGACCGGCCTAAGCGTTCGGCTTGTAACGCAACTCTCTCTCGTTATCACGTAAAATTATCGTCCGTAAAGCGACTTTACAGACAACCAATTTTTATTTTGGAAAATACGCCGGAATAGTTTCAAAATTAAACTCGTTTTTATTAAATTGAGCGTTGTTCCCGCAAAAAAAAAAATATTTTAATCTCCAAAAATCAGTAAGAAAACAAAATTAATAACAAAATTACAAAATTAATAATCTAAAAACTTAGCATCAACTATACTAGTGTTGGCAAAACTATTATTGCCATCTTACAAAAAAAGTATTATTCATTTAGTAATCGACTAACTCAGCTCGATATAAATTGCGGGATAAACTCCACCCATGGGCTCCACAGCTGACGCAGAATCACCGGCCCCAGCTTGTGGAGGACGTGGTGAGCGCTCGGTTCCCTTCGCGAGGGAACACACCTCCCCGCCCATGGCTCCGCCTACTGCGGTATATTAATCCTCACCCAATATAATATATTTTTTAAATTGGGCATTTAATTTTGATTAAAATGTGCCTTGACATAATAACATTTAAATGAATATTTTAAAAGATATCACAGATTTACAATTACGGGTAGTTAAATAATTATGATTGACGGCGGCGCGGTGCGAGTACGGGGTTAATGACCTTTTTCTCTGCTATTACTACGACAGAAAAAAACGGCTGAACGGATTTGGGTGAAGTTTGGCATACAGATAGTTAATACCCTCTACGCGGGCGAAGCCGCAGGCAAAAGCTATTACTAGTTTTGCCCGCCATATACAGGGTGTCCAAGAACCTGGCGTCCAACTGGATTCCCACGATGCCCCAAGTTCTAACAGTACTCAGAAAAATATTTTAAAAAATCCACCCCATGTACTTACAGAATTATACTGATTTCAAAAAAAAAGGGGAAATGAGCACCCTGTGACATACTTTTGAATGCTGTGACTGCTAATGCTGATAATTTCGATATTTCTTGGAGGTTTTGTAATCTAGGGTATTGCTGTGTCTAAATAGAATGTAAAAATAATGTACTTATTGTACCATTTTAAAATAAAATATTATTTTAACTAAAGGTGATATGGAAAACTATTGAATTTCGCAACTTTGACCGACTGTAGTGTAAAAAAAATGTACCAAAATAGTATGGCAAGTGACGTCAAATTTTGACGCGTTTATTCCTCTTTTTAAAAAGGTATAATACTTACACATTAATTTGAAAAAAAAAAATTTGATAATATTTTTACTCAACAACCCAATTTTTACGAAGTGCCTACCTACTAACGGTAACTGTCGGACCCTTTCTTATCTTAGAAACTGTTATGTTACTACTATTTTATTTACTTCGGTTCCAAGAGTGAGCAAGAAGGAAATACACACAGGTAGATGGGTTCCCAGTAGAATAAAAGCAAAGAATGTTAGTTTAAAGATATTTTATTACAATAAATGTTCAAAATGTTGACCACCCGCGGCAATACAAGCTCTCACTCTCCTTAAAAAGGACCGCTTTATGTTTCGCGAGTAACTTTTTTGACGTATCACCTGCACTGCTTGTGTTATCTTCTCACGAAGGTCAGCGATGTCATTAATGGGCTTCGCATAAACGCTCCTTCATAGTTCCCCAGAAAAAAAAATCCAGCGGATTTAAGTCAGGTGAGCGGGCTGGCCACGGGATTGTTCCTGATCGCCCAATCCACCTGTTCGGGTATTGCTCGTCCAAAAACTCTCTAACGGATACGCGAAAATGTGCTGGACAGCCGTCGTGTTGGAACCACATATCTGGTGGGGTCTCTTCTAGTAAGTTTGGCAAATCATTTTGAAGAAAATTTGATGATAAAATATGATTCGCCAGTCAAATTCTCGGGCATCTCAAATGGACCAATAATATTCCCACAGAGAATACCGGTCCACATGTTCACTTTGAACCGGTACTGGGATCTATCTTCTCGCATCAAGTGCGGATTTTCCACATGCCACTCGTGCAAGTTGTGTAGGTTCATGTAGCCATCCTTCTTAAATGTTGATTCATCAAACAACAAACAACTGGACGTCAAGGGGAGGAGAGCGATGCGGGGTCGGAGTCCGACCCTGCATCAGGCGGAGAGAGCTCAGGGAGCTCGCAGCGAAAAGGGGTGCTGGAGAGGAGCCGAGAGCATAGGCGGACCTCCAAGCGGCCCAACTCGGGGTCTACCTCCGACGATGGAGTCGGCCGGTGGAAGAAGATCCACTCCAGCCGGCGGGGTGGAGCCCGAGGTGGTGGAGGGGTGGACAGAGTGCCCCCCACAAAGGAGGCGGGCAAGCCGGGCCGGGCTGCCCCGGTCGAGCTGACCAGCCCGGCTGGGCTGGCCGGACCGGCCCGGTTGGCCCGGCGACCCGAGAGGCCCGCCAAGGAGGGACCCCCCTCTGAGGCTTCTGGAGGTGGGGCGGAAGCCGCTGGCGGTTCCGGGTCGGAGCGTGCGGCCGGGTTTGCGGAGGTCGTGGCCGCTGCGATCAAGGCGGTATCTGTGAAGAGGCTTAGGTCCTCTAAGGATCAGGCCATAGCCGCGGCCACGGCCTCCATTGTGGCGGCAGCGGAGGCCCTTCACGTCAGGCCTCCTTCGGACGGTATGTCTGAAATGCGGGCGGAGGTCGCCCGCCTGACAGCCGCCATGGAGCTTCTCCGAAAGGAGAACGAGAAGCTCCGAGCGGACCTGGCTGGGCTCCGAGGAGCCGGCCCGCGAATGGAGCCGCAAGGGGGGCAGCAGCAGGAACAGGGACGGCCCGTGCCTGTGGAGGACCGGGTTCTAACCCTGGTGAGGCAGGAAATGGCTTCCTTGCGGAGTCGTTTCTCCGCCCTGGAGGCCATCGTCCTACGCCCCCCGTTAGCGGCGAGCCAGCCGGCCTCGGGCAGGTCGAAGGCCGCCTCATATTCAGCCGCTGTAGGTTCCACGGCCAAACCGGGGTCGACGGGACAGACCAAGGGCGCGGCGAAAGCGCAGGTGGCGAAGGCTCCAGCCCCAGCGGCGAGAGCTCCAGCCCCAGTGGCAAGAGCTCCAGGCCAGGAGGCGAGGGCTCCGGTCCTGGCGGCGAGACGGCCACCACCGCCTCCTAAATCTCTTCCGGCCGATGCCGAATGGCAAGTGGCCGGGGAGAAGAAGAAGGCTAGTAAGGCAGCAAGGGCGGCCAAAAAGAGAGAGAGGCGGCAGCGACGCAAGAAGCGCACCGCCGCGGCTAGGCTCCGCGCCCCGAATTCCGCAGCCGTAGTGATTACACTACAACCGGATGCGGAAAAGAAGGGTGTGTCCTATAAGACCGTCCTTGAGAAGGTGGGTGAGGTGGTGCGCCTCGAGGAGCTCGGCGCTGCCGGGGGCCTTAAGATGAAAATTACGGCGACTGGAGCCCGAATGGTGCAGGTCCCCGGTGCGGCTAGCGGCCCGGCCGCTGACGCCCTGGCCGAAAGGCTTAGGGCGTCACTAAATGCGGATGAGGTCCGAGTGTCCAGGCCCACCATGTGCGCCAGCATGCGCATCATGGGCCTGGACGACTCCGCGACGGAGGACAAGGTGGTCGCCGCGGTGGTTAGGACCGGGGGGTGCTCTGCCGAGCAGGTGAAGGCAGGCACCATCCGTCCTGACTCCACGGGGCTGCAAACCGTTATGGTGAGCTGCCCCGTGTCGGCGGCGAGAAAAATTGCCGGGGAGGGCCAACGGCTATTGGTGGGCTGGGTTTCCGCGCAGGTGAAACTGCTGGAACCCAGACCTCTGAGGTGCTTCCGCTGCCAGGTGGGCAACCACGTGCAAGCGAATTGCACCTCGGAGGTGGACCGCAGCGGTCTTTGCTACCGCTGCGGTCTGCCCGGGCACAAGGCCGGCTCGTGCAATGCCACGCCGCACTGTGCCGTATGTGCGGCGGCTGGCAAGCCGGCCGAGCACCGGATGGGGGGCAAGGCCTGCGCCCCACCCACCACAGCCAGGACCAGAGGCAAGCCCTCCGCCACCGCCGTCACCGCCGCAGCCGCCACCACTGCCACCGCCGCTGCCGCCTCCAACACCGCCGTCGTCGCCGTCGCCACCGTGGCCGCTGCGGCAGGCCCCTCTCAGGGGGCTGGGAAGGAGGCCCAAGAGGGGGCTGACATGGAGTGCCATTAATGGCCCCATTACGCCTCCTCCAGGCGAACATCAACCACTGCGCCGCCGCTCAGGATCTGTTGCTCCAGAGCATGGCGCAGTGGTCGATTAACATCGCCGTGGTCGCTGAGCCGTACTTTGTCCCACCCAGGGATGACTGGGTGGAGGACCTGAGCGGCTCAGTGACCCTAATTTCGTCGGCCGCCGCCGGTACCCCGTCCCTCGAGGCCGTCAAGAGAGGACGGGGCTGCGTAGCAGCACGGTTCGGGGAGATTGTCGTGGTAGGGGTCTACCTCTCTCCGAACCGAACTCTTGCCGAGTTCCACAACTCCCTTGCGGAGTTGAGAGACGTCGTCGTCGGTTTTGGTTCCCTCCCCGTGTTCGTCCTCGGGGACTTCAATGCCAAGAATTTGGCTTGGGGTTCCCGGTTAACGGACACACGGGGCAGGATGGTGGAGGACTGGGCTCTGGAGACAGGCCTGGTCGTCCTAAACCGGGGTTCTGTCCCCACGTGTGTGCGGATGCGGGGTGAATCAGTGGTGGACATCTCGTTCGCCAGCCCCGCTCTGTCGCCGCGTGTAGTTGACTGGTGTGTCATGGAGGGGGTGGAGACCTATTCCGATCACCGGTATATCCGGTTCGACGTCTCCGCCCAGACCTCGGACGCGCCGGTCCGACGGGCCCCGAGTGGTCCGCGGTGGGCGCTGAAGCAGCTGGACCGGGAGCTCCTCCTGGAAGCCTCGATCGTGCAGGCCTGGGTGTCACCACCGGACAGGCCTGCCGACATCAACGTCGAGGCGGAGTGGTTCCGGGAGGCCATGTCCGACATATGTGACGTGGCAATGCCCCGGGCCCAGCCTGGACGTGCCTCGCGCCAGGTGTACTGGTGGTCGCAGGAGCTGACGGCTCTGCGCACTGCGTGCGTGGCTGCGCGACGCCGGTATACCAGGCACCGCAGGCTCCGTATCAAACCTCCGGATACGGAAGCCATTCAGGCGGAGCTGTACGAGGGGTACAGAGCGGCGAAGACCGCCCTCCAAGCGGAGATCCTGCGGGCCAGGGGGTTGGCCCGCGAGGAGTCGCTGGGGACTCTGGACAGGGACCCGTGGGGACGCCCGTACAAAGTGGTGCGGGACAAACTCCGCCCATGGGCTCCCCCGCTGACGCAGAGTCTCCGGCCCCAGCTTGTGGAGGACGTGGTGAGCGCTCTGTTCCCTTCCCGAGGGGAACACACCTCCCCGCCTATGGCTCCGCCTACTGCGGTGCCCGATGCGGACCACACCGCCAACGACGACGACGACGACGATGCTCCGGAGGTGACCGAGGTAGAAATGAGAGCGGCGGTACGCAGGCTTAATGCCAAAAATACCGCCCCAGGACCCGACGGCTTACCTGGGAAGGCCTGGGTCTTGGCCTTGGAGGCTCTCGGGCCTCGACTTAGGGGGCTCCTAAGCGCATGCATGGAGAGGGGCCAGTTCCCGCTTCGCTGGAAGACGGGGAAACTGGTCCTCATAAAGAAGGCAGGGCGCCCTGCGGACTCTCCGTCCGCTTATCGGCCCATCGTGCTGCTCGACGAGGTGGGCAAGCTCTTTGAAAGAGTCATTGCAGACCGCCTCGTCGGCCAGCTGGTGCAGGTGGGGCCGGATTTGGCGGAGAGCCAGTTTGGTTTCCGCAGAGGGCGCTCTACGGTGGACGCCATCATGCGTGTGCGAGCCCTGACGACGGGGAATGCTGTTGCCCAGGGTGGGGTCGTCTTGGCGGTGTCTCTAGACATCGCCAATGCCTTCAATACCCTGCCCTGGAGTTGCATCAGGGAGGCACTCCGGTATCACCGGATGCCGACCTACCTCTGTCGTGTGGTCGAGGCCTATTTGACGGACAGGGCCGTCATCTACCCCGGTCACCAGGGAGTGTGGAACCGGCAAGAGATGTCGTGCGGTGTCCCACAGGGATCGGTCCTGGGGCCGCATCTGTGGGACATCGGATACGACTGGGTGCTGCGCGCCGACCTCCCTAGCGGCGTCAGCGTAGTGTGCTACGCTGACGACACGTTGGTCCTGGCGCAGGGGAGGTCGCACCAGGCGGCGGCCGAATTAGCGGCACGCGGGGTTGCGACAATCGTCGAAAGGATCCGGCAATTGGGACTCGAGGTGGCCCCGCACAAGTCCGAGGCCATGTGTTTTCATGGTCCTCGGAACGCGCCACCGTTGGGGTCCCAAATAACGGTAGGAGGGGTTTCTATCGGCGTCGAGTCGACGATGAAGTACCTGGGACTCGTCCTCGACAGCCGGTGGAACTTCGTGGAGCATTTCCGACGTTTGGCTCCCAAACTGGAGCGGGCGGGCGCTGCATTGAAGCGGCTCCTGCCCAATCTAGGAGGTCCAAACGCCTCCTGCCGGAGGCTCTACGCGGGGGTCGTGCGGTCCATGGCCCTCTACGGGGCTCCTGTATGGGCGCGCTCTCTGGCGCTGCGGCCAGCCCGCCGGTTGAGCGCGGCCCAAAGGGTCATGGCCATCCGGATGGTCCGGGGATACCGCACGGTCTCCTGTGAGGCAGCGAGCCTCCTTGCCGGATTGCCGCCATGGGATCTGGAGGCAAAAGCCCTCGCGCACGTATGGGAGTGGCGCGAGGAGGCGAAACGCCGGGGCGTTAGTCCGCTGCCGCGAGAAATCGCGGCTCAGCGGACGGAGCTCCGGCGGGATCTCATGGCGTCTTGGAAAGTACGGTTGTCGCAACCCAGTGCTGGGCACGCCACGATTGCGGCGATAAGTCCCCTCTTTGAGGAGTGGCTGGAGAGGCGCCACGGCGTCCTCACCTTCCGCCTGACGCAGGTCCTCACCGGACACGGCAGCTTCGGGAGGTTCCTGTGTCGGATAAGGCGGGAGGAAACGTCCGGGTGTCACCACTGTGTGGATCGCCCGGAGGACACGGTGGAGCATACGGTGGAGGTCTGCCCGGCTTGGGCAGAGCACCGCCGTGTCCTCGTGGAGGCGATCGGCGGCAGAGACCTCTCGCGTCCGGCCCTGGTTCAGGCCATGGTACGGAGCGAGAGGGCATGGGCAGCCGTCACCTCCTTCTGCGAAGCAGTAATGCTCGCGAAGGAGGAGGCGGGACGGTTGAGGGAAAGGCACGTGTCGCGCCCTCTCGCCCCTAGCCGCCGCAGGAGACGCCCAGGGCGTCGGGAATCCCGGGCGGATTTCCGGCTACCGTAGGCGCGGGCTTGCGGACGGTGAGCAATGGGTAGCTCACCGTCCGGTAAGGACCAGGCCCGGGTCGACGGCGCGTCGTATTCCACGCGCGCCTCAAAGAGATGTCGTTAGCACAAAGTAGGGGTCCACTAGGGCCGATGCCTGCCGGGGTCGCGGGAAGGTACTTATGGGTCACCGAGGCCCCCGCAACACAGGCAACAGGAAGGAATACGGGTGGGTTTTAGTCAGTAAGAGTCTGACACACCCTCCCGCTCCGCCCAGAGCGGGAGAAGTTATTTGATGATTTCCCACCCTAAAAAAAAAAAAAAAAAAAAAAAAAAAAAAAAAAAAAAAAAAAAAAAAAAAAATGTTGATTCATCTGACCACAAAATTTTGTCGATAAAGTTTTCGTCTTCTCGATGTTTTTGCAGGATTGTTTCACAAAACGCGACTCGGCTCGGATAGTCTCGAGGTAAAAGACTTTGCACTCGCTGTACGTGGTACGGATGATATTCTTCTTTTTGGAGAATACTGTGTGCTGTGCTCTTCGGTATCCCCGTATCAGCTTCTATTCCTCGCACAGAGATGCTTGGATTTGCCGACACCGCCTCTAAAACTTCATCGCGTATGAAGTCATTTACGGGTCGTCCTTCACCAGCTACTTGATTGGGGAACCGCCCGTCACATAGTGATCTGTGCACATTAATGAAAACTCGATGGTCGGGATATCGCGTAGCCCTCGGATACCTTTCTCTGTAAAGTCTCGCTGCAGCTCGTCCATTACCTCTACATTCTCCATAAATGTAGTGCATATTTGCGTATTCTTGCGGAGTGTAGGTCGCCATGGTAGCACACACAAAACACAAACTGTCCAAACACAGGCAAAGGTCGTCGTAAAGAGTTCGTTTCAAAGTCCAGAGCACAAAGAGTAATCGAGTCCAATAAACAAAGCTTTAAATCGTAGTACGTGATCAATGGTAACAATAAGAGAGAGGTGCGTAGTAACGGCAGGAGGCAGTGACGCGTACTGACCGTACTGTTATCCTAAATAGCACGATCCCAGATAGCGTCACTATCTATCTCACTCGCACCTCTAACCTTTTTCTCCCTCACTCTTACCTGAATAATGGGGTACCATAAAGAAGAACCAGCAAATCGCAAAGATAGTTTCTGTCTTGCTCCCTCCTGTTGTAATAACGAATCACTATGGTGAGATGCATGCACATACCGTCCCTTACGGTCTAACCTGTTTTTTGAGAGGCCTGTTGTTATTTTTATGAGCATACAATAGTAATTCTTTAGAGGTTAGATTCAATTCGTCGTAAATTTTTCTTTCTAAGAATTCTGTAAGACATCGTAAAAATTGGGTTGTTGAGTAAAAATATTATCAAAAATTTTTTTTTTCAAATTAATGTGTAAGTATTATACCTTTTTAAAAAGAGGAATAAACGCGTCAAAATTTGACGTCACTTGCCATACTATTTTGGTACATTTTTTTTACACTACAGTCGGTCAAAGTTGCGAAATTCAATAGTTTTCCATATCACCTTTAGTTAAAATAATATTTTATTTTAAAATGGTACAATAAGTACTTTATTTTTACATTCTATTTAGACACAGCAATACCCTAGATTACAAAACCTCCAAGAAATATCGAAATTATCAGCATTAGCAGTCACAGCATTCAAAAGTATGTCACAGGGTGCTCATTTCCCCTTTTTTTTTTAAATCAGTATAATTCTGTAAGTACATGGGGTGGATTTTTTAAAATATTTTTCTGAGTACTGTTAGAACTTGGGGCATCGTGGGAATCCAGTTGGACGCCAGGTTCTTGGACACCCTGTATAATGATTTGTATGTTAAAAAATACAAAGCAACTATGAATTGTAATAAAGATCAAAGCAAAACTTAAATTGTTTAAAAGATACAGACATCAGCGATGCACAGACCGCGGCCCGCCAACAAATTAAAAATTATGCCGAAAATAAAATAAAATTATAAAATAAGTGCTGACACTGGTGCCGATTCCCTTGTTCACGAACTAAACTAAATTTAAGTTCAGTGCCTCTTTTTCTTTCTATTTCATTAAGAAAAGGACAGAAGATAAATTTTAGTTTAGTCCTGTCAAATTAATCAGCGCCTGTCACTACTCTGTACAAGTTTAGACGTGATTAAAAACTTGCCTACTAAAATTACGTCAATTTACGTCAAGCGCTGATTAATTTGACAGGACTAAACTTTATCTTCTGTCATTTTCTTAATGAAATAGAAAGAAAAAGATGCACTGAACTTAATTTTAGTTTAGTTTGTGAACAAGGGAATCGGCGCCAATGTTGTTTATCTAATTACCTATAGTATTAGTATGTGATGCTAGCTTGCGGTCGTCGAAATACAGTGGCGTGTCTAGGGTTTCAAAATAACGCAAGCCCAATAAAATTTTAACCGATTTCAAACAAATAAAGTTCAATTTTCGACTGAGTATGTAGGTACCTACGTATGTATCATCGCAATTTTCTCATAAACTACTGGTTAGGTACAATAAATTAAAAGTGAATTCATCCATCCATCTTCTTTCCTCTTCTTTCTTCAATTTCACTCTTGCTTGTCGTGCGGTGAATGAGGTAACCAAAGCACACTGAATGCTAGTGCTAGATTGAATATAATGAACATATCAGCAATTGCATACCTCCGGTGGCTTTGAAAAAAGCCGTTTGGTTTGCTTCATTGCTTGAGGGAACAAAGTTATGGTAAGTAGTTGCTTCCTTCGTAACAGGACCCAGGTTACAGACAAAAAAAAAATCAAAACAAAAAGTTACAAAACGAAAGTTAAAAAATAGCTAGATAGAATGTAATAAGGAATTTAAATAAATTATTTATACAAAGTTGATACGACAGAGAGGCTTTCCTTTAAACAGCATAAACTAGGTACCATTTTCAAGCTCTGTACCAAAAATCAATTAAATAGGAGCAGTAGTTTAGTCGCAAATGATTTTTTAAGTTTTTGCCCCGTTTGAACACGATGTATCTTTTCTAACAGCTGATTATGTCTATACGCATAGGTCATGCACCTTAAAACGATTTTGAGTATACCTACGATGCGTTGTTGCCGCTCTGACGCAAGTCACAAGTACAACCAAATATTTTCGCTAAAAGATGGCAAGGAAGCAAAATAAATACACACACGTGCACTTTCACTGCGACAGTGACAATCATAGCAAAACATCCCGCGCGTAAAAGAAATAGAAATAGGTCACTGTTTTGCGTCTTAAATCCTAGCGATCGGTAAGTGGGGCGCCTAAAAAACTTGTTTTTTCAGTTCGCCGACGCTACCCTTTGGTGACGGAACCTCTTGCGCTGATTTTGTTTTGTCGAACTCGCGCGCTGACAATTGTAATTTTGTTTTTGTGATAGGACACTAAATAAGTTTAAGACAGACAGTACTTTTTTTATTGTGATAGGACACGTAACTTGGAATTATTATTATTTAGTGTTAGGTAGTGTTTTTTTTTGTGATTGTTTTGTTAAACTTTGGTTGTGTGTGTGTAATTAAAGTGTTCCACAATGCCTCGTGTAACTTACACGGCGTCAGAATACACAGACATGATTTTAATTTACGGCGAATGCCGTGGAAACGCAGCTGAAGCTCAGCGAACATACCGAGAGAGGTATGGTGACAGACGCAATTGCCCTAGAACAAGAGGGAGTGCCACCGCGGCAAATACCTGCTGCTTGGGAAGAACGAATTTTAGACCATTTTTCCCGCAATCCGACAACGAGTCTCCACCGAGCGGCCCGGCAGTTTAGGGTTTGTCATAGAACCATCCACAAGGTTCTAAAACGTAACAAACGCAAACCTTATAAATATCGGAAGGTGCAAGCTTTGTTATCGAGAGACTTGCCGGTCAGGAACAGTTACCTACTGCCAATGGTTTCTAAATAAAACAACCGAAGACGGTGATTTTTTATCCAATTTAATATGGACCGATGAAAGTACTTTTACTCGGAACGGCATCTGGAATCGGCAAAACCTCCGATACTGGTGTTCGGCAAATCTACACGTGTTTCGAGAATCTGAACACCAGTGCAGATTTTCTCTCAATGTGTGGGCTGGTATCCATAATAATAATATTATCGGACCAGTTTTTATTGACGGCACCCTTACAGCGGCGAAATTTTTAGAACTGTTAAGTGGTCCTGTGGCCGAGTACACTGACCAACTGCCTTTAGCAGTTCATCGCAAGTTGTGGTACCAGCTGGACGGAGCGCCTCCACATTCTGTGATGGCTTCCAGGGAGCGGCTCACAGAAATGTTTGGGCAGCAATGGATCGGTCGATTCGGACCTGTTCGGTGGCCACCACGATCTCCAGACCTCACTCCCATGGATTTCTTTTTGTGGGGGTACATTGAGGATGAAGTGTATGCCTCAGAGGTAAATACAATTGATGAACTAAAAATAGGATTATTTTAGCATTTCATAAATTAAAGTGCTTAGCGATGGACAGTGATTTAATTAGAAAAATAAATAACAATATTCTCCGTCGGTATAATTTGTGCATTAATGTTAATGGAGGACACATCGAGAATTTAAAAATTTAAGTGTTTTGTTGTTGTGCGCGTATTTCAAAAACTAACATAAAAGCCAGCGCTCGCGGAGGCGTAGGGCGCCGCCGCGCGCCGGCCGACCGCATTGACACGAGAGAACACACGCCGCGCCGCGCTCGCGCGCGTGCGACTTTGCCAATTTGTTACCTAGGTATCTAAGGTCAGATAAATTTATTTATAAAGGGTGTTTGCGTTTTACTCCGATTTGTAAGCTATTTAGTTTGTTTGAAAAAAAAAAATCCTCATTTTTGGTGCTTCTTATTTTTGTACCGTATTGAATGAATACTAAACACGTATAGTATACGTAGTGTAATTTAATGCCCCTCTCTCATATCAACTCTGTATTCTAATTGGAATCGTCTATCTTTCTTAGGAAATGATTTAACACATCGAGAATTTAAAAATTTAAGTGTTTTGTTGTTGTGCGCGTATTTCAAAAACTAATATAAAAGCCAGCGCTCGCGGAGGCGTAGGGCGCCGCCGCGCGCCGGCCGACCGCATTGACACGAGAGAACACACGCCGCGCCGCGCTCGCGCGCGTGCGACGTTGCCAATTTGTTACCTAGGTATCTAAGGTCAGATAAATTTATTTATAAAGGGTGTTTGCGTTTTACTCCGATTTGTAAGCTATTTAGTTTGTTTGAAAAAAAAAAATCCTCATTTTTGGTGCTTCTTTTTTTTGTACCGTATTGAATTAATACTAAACACGTATAGTATACGTAGTGTAATTTAATGTCCCCCTCTCTCATATCAACTCTGTATTCTAATTGGAATCGTCTATATTTCTTAAGAAATGATTTAATTACATCAGAGTAAAATGTTGGTGATCGTTTTAATTCTACCAACAACTGTTTTTCAATAGCTATCATTGATAATTCGGAAAGACGCTCTTAACCTTGTGTATTTCTCAGATAGGTATGGATACGTTTAAGAGACGAAAAAGCACGTTCCGCGGAAGAACTTGTAGCCGGAATAGTTACAACAACATACGCTAACTTTAACAGCTCGGGAAAGGCATCTTCGAGGTTATTCTCATGAATGAAATCAATTAATTCGAAAACATTACGATCTTTCAGATCAGGACTAGAATACAAGCAAATCAATTGGCTTTTTGTTTGTCGAAATAGTTTGCATAAATGTCAAATAATGAATCTAATTCCTCTGTAGGAAAATGTGAGTGATAATTGTCAAATTTTTTATACATTTAATTTATAAATTTCAGAATATCGGTCAGTAATTTCGGTACTAATGTTATCAATTACTTCTACAAAAAGTCGTCTGTATTCCGTTTTTGCACAGCGTGCGTTGCGTCTCAAACGAGGAGCCGAGTTATTTTGCAACGTGTTCTCATAAATTTGATCAAATTCGGATTGAAATTCAGCACGTAACCATGCCTGAAATTCCTTTATTTTATTAATACAATAACCGACATCAACTTGTGATTTTTGTAGAATATTCAGCAAGCAGTCAGTTTTTTCAAATATCCGATGAAAGATAAAAAGAAAAAAATTGAAATTAAAAGATCGCAAAGTGTTTTCAAAATTCTCCGCAGCT
The DNA here is from genome assembly GCA_905333075.3 of Atethmia centrago. Classification (NCBI taxonomy): domain Eukaryota; kingdom Metazoa; phylum Arthropoda; class Insecta; order Lepidoptera; family Noctuidae; genus Atethmia; species Atethmia centrago. The sequence continues at coordinate 16,042,416 of HG995393.1, forward strand.
AAAATCGTATCCCCGTCCCAGTTCTGTGGATTGTCGCACAGATCAGAAAACAACTCTCAATAAGTTTACTTTTTTGTTCAAAAACCGTGTTTACAACTCGCGACATGTATGTCCAATGAGTTGCGGGAGCATTAGGCAATTTTTTGCTGCAATGAGTATCGTAAAAAGCAGCTCGTTTTGTACTATTACTAAAAAAATTACACAAAGCCTGAAGGGCTGAAAAAAATAAACTAACCTCCTTAATTCTATTGCATGATTTAGACAACACTAAGGCCAAAATATGCGCATTACACCAAATGTAAATTGCTTGTGGACAAACATCTTTAACTTTTTGTTGCACTCCATTTCTTACACCGGACATTACACTAGCACCGTCATAGATTTGCGCTACTAATTTTGCGATTCAATCATGTCTATTCAATAATTCTAAAATAATATTAGAGAGTGAGTCTGCTGTGCGACTTTCCGACACATTAAGAAAGCCCAAAAAACGGTCATGAATTTCATTTTTATAATAATATCTGAGAATCAAGCACAGTTGTTCTCTATGACTAACATCGGGGGTTTCGTCAATAATAATTGAAACAAATAAAAGTTACATATTAATATTAGTAAGAAAATGTTAAACTATGTCTAAAATAAATCTAGTGTATAACTTATACAGGGTGTCCAGTAAATAGCACGACATACTGCAGGGGGTGATAGCTAGGGTCACTACCTATCAATACAACACAATATATGTTCAGAAAAATCTTACGGATTTACAGTTTTACAAAATTTTCCGAAATACCGAAAAATCTCTACCTTGAAACAGATTTTTAAGCATCTCGTAATGAAAAAATCCTTTTCTAGTACTTTTTTTTACATCAAATTATTCGTGAATAGTTACTTTACTCATTGATAAGTCTTTTTTCTATCAAAGACAAGAATGTTTTTAAGAAATACTATTTTTTGTTTTAATTTGCACAGAACTATTTTCTTATCACTTAAGTTTAACCTACAGTGGTGAAAAAAAAATGTATGTGGCAGTTTTGTACAACAAACTTAAAAAATAGCTTGTTTAATGGTGATTTTGGAAAGATACAATACTAGTACATTTTCATTTAAAAAAATACGAAAAATAAGCTATTTTAGTTAATAAGAGCATTTTATTTTAAATGCAAGTAATGTGACTTTGAATTCGAATCGTTGTAAGGTCGTACTACGGTTCGAATTACATAATAATTAATCTACAGCCGACCGGCCGGCCGGTCTGTAAATGACATCTTGAAGGATAAGGTGATAGTAAAAAAAACAGAGGAGTTAACTTTAATAAACATTTATTTAAATAAATCACAATAAATGCTCAAATTGCTTCCCTTGTGCCCTAATACACGCTCGGCATCTTCTTAAAAATGAGCTTTTGAGTCTTCTCAGGCTTATTTCCGATATTTTTCTTGCTGCAATGTTAACCCTTGCTCTCAATTCATTGTCATTTTGTATCGGTTTTTCATAGACTTTGTCCTTCATGGCACCCCAATAAAAAAAATCCAGGGGGTTTAGGTCCGGAGACCTAGGTGGCCATAATATCGGTCCCACTCGCCCAATCCACCTGCCTGGATAAGATTCATCTACGTAGGCTCTTACTTCCCGGCCATAATGAGCAGGGCACCCATCATTTTGAAGCCACATCCCCTCTCTTAGCTCACTCGGAACATTTTCAAGGAGCGTGGGTAGGGTTTCTCGTAAAAACTCCAAGTAATTATTGGCATTTAATGTAGGTGGAAGCTCGACGGGACCCACAATCTGGCCATTAAAAATCCCACACCATAAATTTATTTTGAATTGGTACTGGGACCTGTCTTCTCTTGACACATACGGATTTTCTAATTGCCAACTATGTAAATTATGCAAATTCAAGTAGCCGTCCTTTCTGCAGGCTGACTCATCACTCCATAACACCTTATTAAAAAAAAACCTTTAGTCATTACGCGTGCACGTCGCATTTTATGTGTCACAACTAGTTTTATAATAATTCGCGTAAATGAGCAGCTATTACTTATTCTCATAGTGGTTTTTGGCAAAATTACGTTAATTACATTTCCAACAAAATCAGCTTCTCTGGAACTAAAATAGCATTTTTTTGTATTTTTTTAATGAAAATGCACTAGTATTGTATCTTTCCTAAATCACCATTAAACAGGCTATCTTTTAAGTTTGTTGTACAAAACTGCCACATACATTTTTTTTTCACCACTGTAGGTTAAACTTATGCGAAAAGAAAATCGTTCTGTGAAAATTTTAACAAAAAAAACTATTTCTTCAAAACTTTCTTGTTTTTGATAAAAAAAAAACTTATAATGAGTAGAGTAACCTATACACGAATAATTTGATGTAAAAAAAGTTCTAGAAAAGGACTTTTTCATTACGAGATACTTAAAAATCTGTTTCAAGGTAGAGATTTTTCGATATTTCGGAAAATTTTGTAAAACTGTAAATCCGTAAGATTTTGCTGAACATATATTGTGTTGTATTGATAGGTAGTGACCCAAGCTATCACCCCCTGCAGTATGTCGTGCTATTTACTGGACACCCTGTATAGTTTAAGGGTCTAATTGAATACAATAGCGATCTGCTGGATGTAGGTTTATTCAAACCTGTGTTTCAGGCCATCACTTAACAACGCTGAGTGCTTTAGTGAACAAAATGTTACTGTACCTATGTAGTTCTATAGCTAGCACATATTAATTATATTTTTAAATAAATATTGATTTAACATTAATAAGCTTATTGCATTACATCTAGCAATTTTTCAGTGTCTGAGTAATTAAATGTCGCTAAATATTCACACAACATTTCACTACATTTTTTACGACTTACTCTATAGATACTTAGAGACTTATTGATTTTATTATATAAGAACGGACCTAAAAATACATACAATTTATTTATAAAAGTATGTTTAGTTTGAGGCTTTATGCAAACCAAGTCCTTTCTTCTCTTATCTATAGATATTGGGATATAAGGAAGTTTGCTATGCTGGAGTAGTACTATATTCAATATAAATAGTTGACGTACGGTTAACACCTTACATGCCGTGTAAAGCTCGTGTGTGGGAAATCTAAATAGGCGAAAGGTGGCTACCTTAAGGATAGCTCTCTGCGCACGTTCTAATGGCAGTAGGATTGATTTAGCAGCCCCACCCCATGAAGTTATACAATAAGGCTAAGCGCGCACCGCGATAAAAAATCGTTGCGATTTTTTTAATGCGAAATAAAATTGCAAACTACAATATTTCATACACGCACTACGATTTATTGTCGCCTGCGAAATAGCGGACTGAGGAGACAGTCAATAGGTACTGTGTCACCACGAAAGACGGGAGTGCACCTATATATAGCAACATGGACTTACAAAAGAAAATAACCATTGTATACTACTTAATTTTACGTAAAAGAAATTTGAAGAAGAAGAGGATAAAAACTAAACGTTACTGGGTCCATCCTTTGACAGCGTTAAGACCTTTGAAGGGATTTTTTTACGTACGGTATAACGATCTGTGAGTGTATGAAAAAAAGTTTTTTGGTTATTTTCGGATGACTATTCAAAGTTTTGATAACCTACATATCGTTGGCCCTTTTCTTCAGTACAGCAACACGTCATGGCGAAATGCAATATCTCCTGAAGAGAGGCTGTCGGTGGCACTAAGGTAAGTAAATGAAAACGTTTTGTATCAATCAATTTACTTAGTGTCCAATAATTTTACAAAAGCAAGTTAACCATGACAATTTTACTCATTTAAGCGTGTGAATCATAATATCCTCCTAGGTCGTACAACTCTTCCGATTCCGATGTATGAGAATCCGACAGATACATTGTAAACTGTTCTAAATAATTAGCGCAAGAACTGGTTGATGGCTGGGGCTCCATAGGTTTTTTTAGGATTATATTCGATGGTGGTGCAATTATAGTTTTAGAAGACTGAGCTGAGTCTCTTGTTGTTTGTGGCCGAGGTTGTGAAAATTCTGCTTGCGATGGAAGATAGTTTATTTGTGAGATAGGTAACAATGGCTGAGTAGTTGGTTGCATAGGTGGAGGAGCAAAATATCGAGCTTTATTATGAATGTTCAATATTTCTACTTTTGCGTAATGTTTTTGATCAATGTTAAGATTTTTCAACATTGGTATTATCATTTCAGAGAAGCTCACATCTTCATCGTATGTTCTGTTCTGATTTTGTAAAATATTTAATAATTCCTCTTCGCAGTCGGTGTTCTCACGAGCATTTGTTTTTTTTCTCAATGTAGTGGCAAGTCGTCGGTTAGCTAAGGCGATATCAGTACCTGCATCGGCCTCCGATTGAGTAGAATCGTCTTCGATTGTAATATTCCCACTAGATTCGCGTTGAATTGTAGTAGTGGCTAAAAAAGATAGTGCGTCGAAATACAAATATTTCTTCTTTTTGCGAGCCGCCTGACCTGATTTATTTTTTTTCTGTAATGAAAGCTCTCTTTTAAAGGTATCTCTTAAATTGGGCCACTTTTTCTGTATTTTTAGGCCTGTGAAAAGAAAGAAAAATAAAATAGTTATGCAAGAGGAGTGTGTGAGTGGGAGAGGGAGAGGGGAGGTGTGTGCGTGTGTGGGAGAGCGTAGGTGTGTGTGAGAGAGACTGTAGGTATGTGTGAGAGAGAGTGTAACTCCGTGTGTGAGAGAATAAGTGTGTGTGTGTGTGTGTGAGAGAGAGAGAGAAATTATGTGTGAGGGTGAGTGAAGGTTTGTGTCCATAGTGTGTAGAAAAGTAGAAAAATTATACACTATTATATTTGATTTCAGGTACTTGGCATCAGGAAACAGCTACAACTCATTGTATTATGAGTATCTTATTGGTGCGTCGACAATTCGTGAAATAGTAGAAGAAGTGTGTAGTTTGCTTTGGTCGTGTCTCCAACCAACATATATGCCCGAACCTACTAAAGATATGTGGTTAGAAATAGCCAAATTATTTCAAAGACGAACAAATTTCCCACATTGTTTGGGTGCCATAGATGGCAAACACGTAAGATGTGAAAAGCCAAACAGAAAAGGTTCAGAATACTTCAATTACAAGCACTATCATTCTATTGTTCTAATGGCTGTGGCTGATGCAAATTACTCCTTCATTGCAATTGATATTGGTGGATATGGAAGCAGCAGTGATTCAACTGTGTTCCAAAATTCAAATTTTGGCAAAAGGCTTGAACGTGGTCAATTAAGTATTCCAGACCCACAAACTTTACCCCATGACGATAACGGAAATGAATTTCCTTATGTGTTTGTTGGTGATGAGGCATTTGCACTCTCAGAGCACATCATGAGACCTTACCCGCGGCGAAATTTGACATTATCAGAAAAGGTTTTTAATTATCGCCTATCAAGAGCAAGGATGAGGGTAGAATGCACTTTCGGAATATTAACAAATAAATGGAGAATTTTGCATCGGGCACTGGATGTCAATCCTAAAACTTGTGACGTTATTATAAAAGCCTGCTGCATTCTACATAACTATGTACGTAAACATGATGGATTAAGATCCAGAGACTTGTTATTGCAGTCAACTTTGCAAAATATATCACATACAAGGCACCGATCTACTATGAACAGTATTCGTAATCGAGAATATCTCGCAAACTATTTCACTAGTTCTAGAGGTGCAGTGTCATGGCAATACGATAAAATTTAACAGACTTCTTAAAAATAGATAAATAAAAGAAATAAATATACAAATAAAATATTGGATGAGCTGAAATGCTGCAATCTCGTGCGCGATCCACCGTAGTATATGAGGCGGCTTGAGGGGAGTGATCTCGGCGGGGCATGAGGTTAGCGGGGAAGGGTACGAGCACGCTGCGCCGGCACACGATATCCTCTTTGGATGCAGTCAAAGGATAGAAAAAACTCGTGCCTCCTCGCTCCCCCCTACACCTGACCCCTCAGGGGGATCGTGCACGAAGTTTTAGTGCTAAAAGTTTAATCTATTTAGGTATAGTAACAGAACAACTGTAGTACAGTATTCGGATTAAGGTGATTCCGATCGCACACTAGCCGTAGTGGGCAGTAAACGAACTTTTTAAATATTTTGCGAATATGAAAGGGTAAAATATATATTTTTTAATATTTAAGGTACACAGTCAGTTATACTCGTAAGCGGTAGGTTATAAACATGCATCGTACCAAAAGTGGCCACTTTTTGCACGATGCATGTTTACAACCTACCGCTTTTATTTGATTGTGTACCTAACTTATATATAAAAAAAATATATTTCACTCTTTTATATTCGCAAAATACTGAACAACTTCGTTTATTGCCCTTGTTCATTATGTAAATTATTTATTTCTAATGGCGTCGCTAGTGTGCGATCGGAATCACTATAATAAGATTTTATGAAATAATGACAAAATATATTAATAATAATAAATAAAAAATACTCACCTATTGCTTTTTTTTGTTTATTAGACAGTTGTCTCCAATCATCCACCATTTCATCAGATATTTCATCCCATGATTTGATTTTTAAATTACGATCCACATACAGCGGGGATAGTTTATTCCATATTTGGGGTCTTTTTGCCACCGCACTGATTAATCTGTCTACATCAATGTTATCGTTGTCATCATCGCTAATGGCGGCAGGTGGCGTGGCCACAGGCGATTCCGATTCATATGCGTCTGACATCGTCAAATATCGTCAATCGACTGACCGCTGCGCTTGCGATTTTATCCGCAATGCGCGGGCCTCGGTACCGCTTCGTAAGGTACAAAATACACATACAATTTCGCATTTGCAATTTTAAATCGCAAACGATTTATTTTCGCAATGCGCGGATTGTAGTGTATTTCTGTGGTTCACAGATTTGCGATATTTTTTCGCAACGATTTTTTATCGTAGTGCGCGCTCGCCCTAAGTGAGAATGGCTTGGCACAAAGCTAAATATACCTGTTTAATTAATTTGTACTCTGATATGTATCGTAAATTCTTAAAAATGTACATTCATTTACGCATTTGTGTGCATAATAAATCGATGTGTTTACGGAAATTCAGATATCGTTACAACTTTGTTTTTTTTTTTTTGATGGTGGGAAATCATCAAATAACTTCTCCCGCTCTGGGCGGAGCGGGAGGGTGTGTCAGACTCTTACTGACTAAAACACACCCGTATTCCTTTCTGTTGCCTGTGTTGCCAGGGGACTCGGTGACCCATAAGTACCTTCCCGCGACCCCGGCAGGCATCGGTCCTAGTGGACCCCTACATTTGTGCTGACATCTCTTTGATGCGCGCGTGGAATATGACGCGCCGTCGACCCGGGCCTGGTCCTTACCGGACGGTGAGCTACCCATTGCTCACCGTCCGCAAGCCCGCGCCTACGGTGGCCGAAAATCCGCCGGAATTAATGAACTAGTGAAAATGCAGATTATGGAGAAATATGCCAAAAGCCGGACATGACACCCGATGAATATGAAACTACCAAGGTTCTTTTCAGCAATATCTTTTTATTTGTCCCTTTAATAATTAAATACCACTACTCCATATAAGTTTAGACGTGATTAAATACTTGCCTACTAAAATTACGTCAATTAACGTCAAGCGCTGATTAATTTGACAGGACTGAACTAAAATTTATCTTCTGTCCTTTTCTTAATAAAATAGAAAGAAAAAGATGCACTGAACTTAAATTTAGTTTAGTTTGTGAACAAGGGAATCGGCACCAATATTTGTGTAACGGAACACTTCATGGAAACTGGATATGAAGTTTTACTCAACATACCTAACTATAAATTAGCAGCTTGTTACTTACTCCAGGGACACAAAGAGAGGAGGAGCATGCATATTGGTAAAAATTGACTACCAATATAGAGAGCTTAACGAAATCAAGAAACTTTCAATTCAGGGAATTTTTGAGTGCTGTGCAATCAAATTAACACAGCATAACGTTATTATTGTATGTGTTTATAGGATACCGAAATTTAGTAATCTTGACACGTTTTATTCGAAATTAAACATTCTTCTACCAAAAATATGTTACAAAGCGCGCAAAAATGTCATATTATGTGGTGGCTTTAACATTAACACTTTGAAAAGAGATAGAATTTCTCAGGAATTTACCAATTACTTATTAAGTTGTAACTTAAAATTACAAATTGATGAGCCTACCAGATTAGATTACAAAGCAACACATGCATACATAATTTTGCGCACAATTTTCCGCGAAAATGCAATCATAAAATAATGGACTTCAACATGTCAGATCACACAGCCCAAATTTTAAAGATTCCTGTAAAGAAAACTTGTACAATAAATAGTTGGAATATTACAACGCGTGACTACAGTCACAATAACTTGATTAAATTCAGAACATGCTTAAATTATTTATCTTTTTGCGATGTTTATCAAGCTGTTGATCCAAATGTGGCGTACGATAATTTTATGGAAATAGTCCAGATGTTTTATAATTTATGTTTCCCCATAGTTAGTAAATCGATTAAGTCAAAAAGGAATCCGAATTGGTTGACACCCGGTATCAGGGTGTTTGTTAGATGGGTGCAAAGCCTGAAGGGGGTGATATCTTAGACCATTTAGAACGTATTAAGCTAAACTTGTCTTAGACGAAGTCTGTTCCTTGTATTTTTTTTTAAACTCTAAGGTTTTTAACAATAAAACCCATTTTTTTTCAATTAATTGTTAATAGTGTCCAGTAAAAGCTGTTATATTATTTTTTTTATTTATGTAATGTGTGATTACTCAAACAAAATAAATCCCAAGCATCTGTATCATCAGAGAAACATTCTACGCCATATTTAAGTTTAACCGATAAAGCCCCAATGGCTCCGAATAGGAGCCCTCGCGGCGCGCGATTTGAAAGTAGTTATCGAATAAAAATGTTTTTTTTGAGATTGAGAGATGACGTTATTGAGCCACGGGCCTGAGCGGTTAAGAAACTTTTAAAAATCAAGAAAATGTTTTGTTTACAGCATTATAAAAAAATTAAAAAAATTGCCTCAGTTGTTCAAACCTTTTTAAAAACATGCTTGGTTATTGCCCTTTCTTTTGAGGTACTACTTACGCAGATATGTCATTAGCTCTTGGAATTAGGATGTGTACAAAGCAAATTGAGTATGAAAATTGTTATTTCGAGGTACTACATACACCAAAGTCATTAGGTACCTATACATATAAAAGAGGGAAAGGTTTTTTTTTAAATTCTTCATCATAAATCGAAAACCATACATCATAAAAATAATTAAAAATCTGTTTAAGCTTGTGCTAATGAAGCCCATTCATATGATACCCCACATGGCACGGTTAACTCTCTTCAGAATTTGGAGCCGTATATTTTTAATTAAATCACAAAAACACGGTCTTTGTGATTTAATTAAAAATACACGGCTTTCAGAATTTCTTTTCTTTACAAATGAGTAAAAGTTTGTTAATTGTTAATACCGTTGCTTAACCTCGATGATTGATTACGTACTTTAAATAAAGACTATATTTTTTTATGATTTCATTATAAATGTATGGTTTTCAGTTTTTCCCTGTACTTGTAGTATAAGAAATTACTTGCCAAATTTCATACTTCTAGGTCAACGGAAAGTACCCTATAAATTTTGATTCCCTTGAGAGTTACGAAATATACGTTTATTGCGGCATAAACGGCTGTATATTTTTTTACCGTTATGTTTCAAGAGACTGAAGACTTAAGTATATGTTTTTAATTTCAACTTGATACTTCCACGCGTTCCCGATATAAAGGTTCTTGACAGACAGACGGACAACAAAGTCATCCTATAAGGGTTCCGTTTTTTCCTTTTGAGGTACGGAACCCTAAAAATGACAAATGTTTCGGTACCTCTCTAGCCAATTAAGTTAAACTGGAAAAAAAATGGTTAGACAATTCGAAATATGGCAGTGATTGCTACTGGAATATACTACATTTAATGTTCGCATTCAAAAAGAAAACGTAACGCAATTAGCCTTCAGGATTTCTTTAAAGTTTGAATCTGATCAAAGTTTGGAACAGACCGTATGTCGATGTTAGTACAATTTTGTACTTCTTGTCTCTAGTCATAAAACGTATTATTCAATGTCACCAAATCGTCCTTTTGCCACCAAATATATTTTCTAACATTGTACTTACCAGGTTTTATAATTACAGCGGCGACCGTTGCGAAGAAACCAAAACTATACGACGCAATGACAGGCGAGCAAACGAAAAAAGAAAAATCAGACTCGAGAGTTATCCGGAAGACTCAAAAATGTACGTCCCAACCTGGCACTTATTTCAAAGAACCTCACAAATGTGGTCAGCGTAGCGAGCGTTTTCATGGAGTAAAACAAATGACACAACATACTCGTTCACAAATTGGTGAAAAACCTTACAAGTGTGATGTATGTCAGCGTTGTTTTAGTGTAAAGTGTAATTTAACAACCCATATTCGTATACACACTGGTGAAAAACCATATAAGTGTGATGTATGTCAGTGTAGTTTTAGTCACAAGTGTGCTTTAACATCACATATCCGAATACACACTGGTGAAAAACCATATAAGTGTGATGTATGTCAGCGTGGTTTTAGTGAAAAGGGGCATTTAACATCACATATCCGAATACACACTGGTGAAAAACCATATAAGTGTGATGTATGTCAGCGTTGTTTTAGTGAAAAGGGGCATTTAACAAGACATGTTCGTATACACACTGGTGAAAAACCATATAAGTGTGATGTATGTCAGTGTAGTTTTAGTCTCAAGTGTGCTTTAACATCACATATCCGAATACACACTGGTGAAAAACCATATAAGTGTGATGTATGTCAGCGTAGTTTTAGTCACAAGTGTGCTTTAACATCACATATCCGAATACACACTGGTGAAAAACCATATAAGTGTGATGTATGTCAGCGTGGTTTTAGTGAAAAGGGGCATTTAACATCACATATCCGAATACACACTGGTGAAAAACCATATAAGTGTGATGTATGTCAGCGTGGTTTTAGTGAAAAGGGGCATTTAACATCACATATCCGAATACACACTGGTGAAAAACCATATAAGTGTGATGTATGTCAGCGTTGTTTTAGTGAAAAGGGGCCTTTAACAAGACATGTTCGTATACACACTGGTGAAAAACCATATAAGTGTGATGTATGTCAGTGTAGTTTTAGTCTCAAGTCTGCTTTAACATCACATATCCGAATACACACTGGTGAAAAACCATATAAGTGTGATGTATGTCAGCGTAGTTTTAATAAAAAAGGTAATTTAACAACACATATTCGTATACACACTGGTGAAAAACCATATAAGTGATCACACTTACATGGTTTTTCCTATATGGTTTTTTTTTAAATCCCCCTTTTCACTAAAACAACGCTGACATACATCAGTATGTCAGCGTTGTTTTAGTGAAAAGGGGGATTTAACAAGACATTCGTATACACACTGGTGAAAAACCATATAAGTGTGATGTATGTCAAAGTAGTTTCAGGCAAAAGGGTTCTTTATCTATTCATATTCGTATACACACTGGTGAAAAACATTCTTAGTGTGATGTATTAACACAATGGTGGTTTGGAATCAACTAACTTTTATTGCAGAGATAACTAATATTATTCTTACCACAGATTATTTACGTTACTTATAATTAATATCTTATTAACATCCTGACCTAACAAAATAATCTAATATTACAATTTAAACTTCAGACAAGCCTAGCAATTTTAAAAACTTATAATGTTGTTGTAACTTGTAATGTTTGGTGCGCTTATTGTAAAACAATGGATTAATTGCTAATTTAATTGAACTTTGGTTATCACATCCTTGCTCTTTTTGTGATCAATTCTACGTACCGCGCATTCAACCCATAATAGTTATACCTAAAACAGGTGACGCCACTGGTACCATATAACAAACATTTTAAACAATTCCTACGAACATGAATAATAATTGTTCCTGTTTTCATTGTAATGGAGTTGTTGGACCGCTGGCATTGTTTTTAAAGTGTCATATATGTGGCGATATATATACCACTGTGAGTGCCTTAACGTCACACAACAACAATTCTCAAGCTTTACCCACGAACAAAAAGCTCAGTGGAAGTGTCTTCCCTGTAGTAACATCACGCAGCGGGTCGCCCCACCTCGGCTTCGCTAAACCGCTCTGTTTACATCCGCGCCAACTGCGAAGATGCGATGAAAATGTCCCGCGATATTTGGAACAACAATCTACATCACCGAACTCGTCAACGAGTTCCACATCATCGATTGTCACGGGTGCTATGTCCAACTCCACCGCCATTGACAGCCTTAACATAATATCACAGGAAGTAAACAATACACTCAAAGGATGGCGCACTGACATGGACCACGTCATGGCCAAGTTTACGGATGATACTAAAGGCACGCTGCGCAGCTGGCGTGAGGAAATGGAGATAAGCATGTCCAAATTCAATGACAGTATTAAATGTACTCTATCTGAAATGAAGCAGGAAATTAACACCCTCCGCAGCTAACACGTGGAATTAAAACAATGCGTTAGCTCATGATGTTTCAGAATTGAAATCCTCAGCACAGTTCCAAGCAGCCGAGCAAAAGGACCTTAGGGAACGTGTTGATACCATTGCCCGTCACAGCTCTGACCAATCTCAGACCTTAGTCAGCAACCTCGAGCAAAAAATTGATTCCTTAGAGCAGCAAGCGAGGAACTGTAATATTGAAATTTGCAACGTCCCTGAAAAGCGCGGTGAAAACTTAGTTCGCATGATTGAACTGATGGGCACTGCCATCAATTTCCCAACATCACAGAAAGACATCATCTCTATCCATCGGGTACAACACGCTCAACAAACCAGTAACAGACCGAAGAATATTATTGTTAAATTCACTACACGAATTATACGCGACAATCTTTTGAGCCCATACCGTCTGGCTAAGGAACTGAAGTCCGATCAAATCGGCATAACAGGGTTAACATCTAGAATATACTTAAATGAACATCTCACCCTGAAAACAAAGCAGTTATTTCGGAAATGTAAAGAGGCCGCTAAACAATACGATTTTAAGTATGTGTGGGTTAAAAACTCAACAGTGCTTGTACGCGAACGCGACGGCATGGCTTCTTTTGCAGTTCGCACACTGGATGACATCCGAAAAATTTAAAGCGGTGACAAAACCCTGCGGGTTGATACTCAAAATCACAGCGCTTAATAACTGCTACGATACGTCATACTCAATGATTCTATTCAGTACACCATGTCTGGCGTTTGATGTTCACAGTATTATTAGAATTAAGATTTTTTATAGTTTGAACTTTTTAACACTTACGTTACGCGTTGAATTTCCTTTCTCTAACTTATTTCCACTTCAAACATATACTACTTCATGGAGGCTACTATTGTTATTATTTTCTTTAAAACAAATGGGTTTGTCAAGTTTACACCTGAAACATAACACACGATATTTCTTCTCTGTTAAACTCAAAACTGAGCTATACGAAATGTTGAAATTACGCTCTTATTGTAAAAAGGAGTTAGTTTGTTTACCTAATATGCGTTTGTACTGCAACTGGTTAACTGGAGTTAAATCATTATTTTATGTTATTTTAAAGTCACATTTATCACCAATTACGTTTAGCATCTATTTTTTTGCCATCCTTATATAAATACATAATACTAATACACATACAGATTCTACCATAACCAGTGACTGACAAACACTTAACTATTTATTATCAAAACTGTAGGGGTATCCGTACGAAACTGCAGACTTTACTTATGAACATCCTCACGAGAACATATGACGCTATAATACTCACAGCAACATGGCTAGTGGCGGAAATTAATAACATTGAATTCATTGACCAGCGTTACATTGTGTATAGGTGTTATCGCGATCGGGCTAGTACAGATATTCTATTTCACGAAGTCCGTTCGGCTTTGATTGTAGTAGTGACGTATCCCGACAAGCGGGCTTGTGTGTGTAAAAGTAGGTAACGTTAGCAAAAAAATCTGATATATATTCAAGTCGAGATTTAATAATCTAAATAAAATTTTGGTTTTAAAAGTATATACATTTTGTAAATAAATTAGATTAGGTTGCAATAAATACAAAAATATTAAGAATATGTAGGCATTTAATTAAGCATTGGTGTTACTGAATGGAAACGAAACAAGTAGGACTATTCAGTATTTTCAATCACTATCAGATAAATTTTCGATTTCCGATTCCGTTTTGCTGTCGTCAGAATCATCTTGTACATTGATTATAAATTCAAAATCGAGATCAAAATATTTCAAGTAGTCTTTTTCAATTTTTTCAACATGAGCACAAGTTTTTTGCCACGTTTCACTGCTAACTTGGCCCAAACTTTCATTGATCAGTCTTTCCGTATTCGTCATGTTTTGCTCGATATTTTTAGATGCGACATAATTTTTAACGATCCCCCAAATATTTTCAATCGCATTTAATTCTGGGTGATAAGGGGGAAGGCGTAAGACATCAAAACCCTTGCTTTTTATAAAATCGTCAATCTTGTAGATTACGTGTTGGGCTTTGTACTTCTTTATTGTATCGTACAATTCCAATTTAAGAAGAGATTCATCAAATGCTATACCCTTATCCCTGAGCCATTGCTGCATATCGGCTTTCTTTGTAGATTGCGTCGGTAGTCGTTCAGCCCGTGTGTTGTGATAAGATGCATTGTCTAAGACAATGACAGAGCGCGGAAGTAAATTGGGTAGCAACTTTTCATTTAGCCATTTTACATAGTTATCATAGCTCATATTTGAATGATAATCACCAGCTGTTGAGTTGGCCTTATAAACCAAGGAAGCATTTTCAATAAAACCATCCTTGGTTCCCGCGTGCACTAAAATAAAGCGAGTGCCTGTGCTAATTTTTTTTAAAAACGGAGTTCTTTCCTTTTTTTTTGCCCAGGTGTTGTTTCGCACGTGTGTCGAAAGGACGTAGCTCTCATCGGTTTAGACAATGGGCCGACTTTGAGAGCGGTACTCTGTTATTTTCTCTTATTTTTACAGTTTCTAAACAACCTTCGAATCCGATTTTTTCATTCAATGCTGTTCTTAACTTAGCTAATGTTGGAATTTCTTTATGGACAATATGGAAATCTTGTACAGTACTGCGAACCACATCGGCTGTAAAATTATCTATATCCACTTTATTATCTCGCTTTCTCCTTTTCTTCATAGGTGAAGTGAATTTTGATGAAGTGGATGGCAATTCCTTCTCTTCTTTTAATATTATTTTAACTGTTTTTTGGCTCACACCCGTAGCTTCAGCTGTACGGCGTGTAATGTCTCGTAAATGAGACAAATCACAGTTGAGTTCCATTAATGATTTTGTAAATTCATATTCTTCTCGCAGAAAATGATAAACACTAGCTATCATGTTTCGACCCTAAAACAAAATGTAATCAAAATAATTAAGTAATATACTTAAACATTTTATAACACAAAAAAACATTCATTTTATAAATACTTCTATTGCTATATTAAGTATCTTTGTATAACATTTTAATTGAAAACGTATAAATAAATATTACCTCACTATGGACAACTCTTCTTCGTTTTGTTGCCATGCTGACCTTACTCCGTGAAACAATTTGGCGCGAACTATAAACCACTACTGATCCGGACCGTGTCCCGATCGACACTGAGCGCTCTCGAGGTTACGCACACAAAAACAATGTGCATGTGCACGCTTGACAACATTCATAGCCAAACGGACTTCGTGACATAGAACATCTGTACAAAGAAACTAGACGGTGGCGGTGTACTAGTGGCAATTTTAAAAACTCTCCGACCTATTGAAATTGACTTAAAATCTTTCGCTAATGTCACTCCGTTACACAACTAGATCGAGCAAATTGCTGTCGAAATGAAATGAAATAAATTTATTTGCTTTGAATGCAGGTATTTACAATTTGGTGTTAGAATATTATTTACAGGGCCTTGTACATTCTGCCTATTAGGCATGCAAATTTTAAACTTAATTTACTTAATCTAGACATTCAAATTAAACATCCGATAATTTACTTAAGCTAAACTAGGTATAGAAGATATAAATTAAGCTATCGCTACACAAGTTAAATTTTATAGTACTCTATTATTTATTATTGACGGATCATTCAGGAAATCATTGATGGAATAATAACACTTTTCCACAAGTAGAGCAAAGAGCTTCTTTTTGAAAATTCTTATTGGCTGTGCTTTTATACAGTCAGGTATCTTATTATAAATTTGAGGTGCCATGCCAAAAACACTCTTTTTTAACAGAGCTGTTTTGTAGCCGCCTGTGTATAATAAGTTTTGGTACTGTACGTCGATTCTGTAAAATTCGAACAACAACTCGCATCTCACATCGCTATTCACTCTCACTTCGGATAAGGTTCAAAACGACCTTGATTTTGCATTCTGTAGTCATCACCTAGTCACGAGCGAAGTGAAGTGTTATGCGGAGTGAGTAGGGATTACCACACTCAACAAAATGTTAGTAAAGTTTTATCGACACCAGTTTTTGACACAATTGTTGAGTTTTTTGGCACAGAATTTTAGGTAATATGTTAAAATTTCTTATTTGAAAAGGAATTTGAGGCAGCTAATAAGTAAAAAAAACAGAAACTTTAAATTAGTGCCAGGAATATATAATCTACGCTTCCCTTACGAAAAAAAAAATGTCAGACAGACAATATTTTGATAGTGCGTCTGCGTTGTGTTGTTTTGTTTGTGTTTGATTTGATCGTTCAGTGCCGAAAATAATTGTGAATAATAATCATGAAGTAAGTTTATATTTATGGTTGTGAAGTTTAAAAATTATATTACTTAAGTAGTATTTATATTGTTTTCTAATCCAACAATAATATTCCAGTCCTAATGAGATGCGTTCTTCTCACCCATCGTCGGCTCAGGTTGAAACTCTGGTAGAGTTTATGGAAAGAAACCCTGGCATGGCAAAGGGTTTCTTGAGAACTCAAAATGCCAGAGAGCGAAGTCGACGCCAGTGGGAGGAACTAGCCGTGCGCCTAAATAGTTTAGGTGGCACAATAAAAAATTACAAGCAATGGACCAAGGTTAGCATCGCTTTTTCTTACTACATGTTAGTTAAACCATTTAACATACCTCAAAGCAAACCACTTAAAATGTGCGACGATTCTTGGTTTAAAAAAAGTTAGTTAGAAAAGTACATGTGTATTTTATCAGCAATTTTTTATAATTTCTTTAATGTTTGATTGTAGTATTGGTCTGACAAAAAAAGCGCCATAAAAAAAAAAGTAGCCGCGCGCTCTGCTGCTAGGCGTAGGACTGGTGGTGGGGTGGAGGATGAAGTGGAGCTATCAGAGCTTGAAGAAAGAGTTGTTGCTTTGTGTGGTGGTGAAAGCTTTTCAACAGGAGATGCACATTTAGGCATACAGCCATTTCCGGTAAGAAATTTAGAAATGCGATAGGTGCTAGCTTTTTTCATCAATCATGTCTGGCTAGTGGCCAAGAATTGTGCAATCTGTCTGTTAAAAATACATATAATGTAAAGTGTATTTTTATTTGAATTTTTATTTTGGCAAATTGATTATATTATTATTAGTTGTTTCAGGAAAATGATACTCCATCTCCATCACATGTAGCGCAACAAATACAAGATGCTGATACTAACAATGTATGATATTTAAATTTAATTCATAATTGTATGTGATTAATTAATGATATACTCTTATCTAGCATTTATCTGACTATATTTACTTATTATAGATTCATGTACCACAACAACAACAACAGAGTCAGGCACCTACAGAGGAACCACCAGCTATTGTGATTTATGAAAGTGATATTATTCTACTAACTACTAGGTACATACCCATAAATCTGATGTGTCTAGATTCTATTCTATTAGATCTAAATGTGGTACTTATCTATATAAAAATTAATTACTAACATAATTCAAATACCTACTAATATTTTGTCTTTAGGATACTATTTTTAGTAAAAATATTTTTGTCTTATTTTATTTGACAAGGAAGATTTGGAGTAAGATTTTATCCAATTTACTTTTCAGGGTTCCGAACTGATTGAGGATAGTCAAGGACACACTCGTAATTACAGACGACCTGATCCTGCAATTTCCAGAAGACTGTTTGCTTCCTCATCCAGCTCAACTATTGGAACAAGCCAAAGCAGTTTGCGGGTATGTGTCTGGGTAGAGACAAATTTGAGTTGACATAGTGAGTGTTGTCATACTGTGACAACTGAAATCATATCTTGAGAACAGATCCACTACACTCTGACCCGTGCTATTTAAGTTATTTATTTAAGTTTTGGGAGGTAGCAACTTACCTACTTTAGTTTCTTATTTTTGTTGATTATTATATAATAACATCTACATAAGATTTTGTTAAAATTTATTTTTGAAATTTTAAGTGCTTTAATATTATTTACTGTGGCACTTTAGCAACTTTCCTTGGAATTGCCTATATTTAATTATAATATAGGTAAATGGTTTCGTTTTTATGATTGTTTCTGTTGTTTCAGAATATCCAGTTAGAACAGACTCCTCCAAATCCTCATATATATCATCCTAGCCTGTCCCCTCCACCAATAACACTTTCACACACACCCACACCTTCTCCCTCACGCCGCGGTTCCACCCAAGTAGCCTCCCCAGTGATTCGTCGAACTGCTGCTTCGTCATGTAAGTGACCAATAATGTTAAACAACTTTCACTAGTATTAGGTCCCCACCTATGAAATCAGCTTTTTGTATGGAGAATTTTAAAGAAGTTGCATTTTACATTTTCTTAATTTATTTATCAACCATGAACATTAACTAATGTTTTAAAACTTTTATGCACTATGTTTAAAAAATAAAATAACGTAATATGCCACTTACGTAATTTCTGCTCAATGATGAACTCAGTTCATAAACATATATTATCTGAGTTGATTTGTACTTTTATTTTATACCTATTCGAGTTAGAAAAACTTGAGATTATAGAACCTTCATTTAATTAAGTAAATATTTATCTTTT
Organism: Atethmia centrago; assembly: GCA_905333075.3. Classification (NCBI taxonomy): domain Eukaryota; kingdom Metazoa; phylum Arthropoda; class Insecta; order Lepidoptera; family Noctuidae; genus Atethmia; species Atethmia centrago. The sequence continues at coordinate 16,061,459 of HG995393.1, forward strand.
AGCTTCACGTCACGCAACGTCAATTGCTTCCCCTTCTCGCCGCCCCAGGTCAAATATGGCTCGTGCAAGTCGAGGTGCTGGTTCTGTGCGTAAGTACAAAATAAAAATAACCATCAAAACTTAATTGTTCAAACGAATTACAACGAAAAGCTGCTATTTAAGATTTTTTATTTATGCATCATAGTAATCGGTGTTCTTTTTTCAGCATCACGTCACACGTCTTTAGTTGCTGCTCCTCCACCATCTCAACGGCGAACGGAATTCTCCACCACTACTGAGAGATTCTTGAGGGTGGAAGAACAGCAGCTGGAGATAAAGCGACTAAATGCACAAATCCTGCAGTCCTTTCTGGAGAGGAGTGCGGAAAGAGAAAGGGCCATGGATGAAAGGAGCGCAGAGAGAGATAAGATCTTGGCTGAAGCTGTGGCTGCAGTGGGGAAAGGGCTGCAAGCATTGGCAGAGGCTATGAATAGAGATAGGGTGTAGTAATATTAGTTAATATAATAAATAAAACACTTTAAACGGATACTAGAGCGGTTTTATTGAATGTCCATTGGTGATTAGTTTGATTATAAACATTTCCCGATGTGCTAAAAATGGAAATCTATTGAATTTACCACCATTTCACAAATTGGGAGGCCTCTCCAAGAAAGAAATGGCGAAAGAAAACTTAGAAAGGGTTGTTGACCTCCGTCTTTTATATTTATCTATTTACAAAAACAACCAACTATCATTAGAGTTAAATCCTGCAGTGTGTTTTAGGGTGGGGCTTTAACTTGTGAATTTATCACGTAACGAATACTATCGCAGTTTTCTTGAAAGTCCATTGGTGATTTGTTTGGATTTCGTTTAATTTGACACTGCAGACTTATTATCGCACCTACATTTATTATGTTCATATTAGTTCATGTCAGCCATAAGGCACAGTAGGCCCCAGCCTACGGCGGCCAATCGTGACAAAAAATTCACTGATGGTAACAAGAAATACCTAACTCGAAAGTAGAATATTTAGATTCTAAAGGCTCGCGCGCGTTATGGCGGGCCGTACTGCACCGCATCGTATACCAATAATCATAAATTGTGTGTATAAAAATAATATAGATATGTATAACAAAATACAATGTAAAGTATTTTTTTCGTACATGTAAAATGTACAAGGTATTTCGTACATAAACTGATTTAGGAAGAATATTGTTATACGCGCGAGCCTTAAAATACTCGCGCTCGTGAGTTTCGTGAACGCTATCACGCCGCCGCCGCGCAACAATGACGTGTCGGACCACGCACGTTGAAGGGTTCCGTAGTTGGGAAGTTGTGATGAATTTATCCCAAAAACAAACTTTACATTGTAGTTAAAAAGCATGTTCTCTCACAATCAATTCTCCAACTGCAAATGTAAGTTGGTCGACTACTTCTTGTTAACTTGTAAAGCCCACGTAGCTATGATAGCTTTCCTTTTAATTTCATTATACGTACCTACTACTGCCATGAATTTTTTCACATCTCCTTAAACAACCGCTGGCACACGGCACACACAGCGACAGCTTTGCCCCCCAAAGCTGTCGCTGTGTGTGCCGTGTGCTTGACTAACAAACATTAGCATTTTAATGTTTAATATTACGCAAGCGGATCCTTGAATAGAAAAGTGGCCTATCCAACGATACTCCACACCATGCGGTAGACGAGAAAAAAAAATATCATCCCCACATTACGTGCAAGTTACCTCCCTTGTAATGTGGGGATGATATTTTTTTTTTCAAGATTTTATTTTAGCACTTTGCCGGTATGATTAATATGCCAAATTACAGCTTTCTAGTACTAAACGTGTCTGAGCTACAGCGGTGACAGACAGACAGACGGACATGGCGAAAATATAAGGGTACCTTGTTTACTACGGAACCCTAAAAACGATATTGCTCTGCTTAACATAGAAGTTGTTTTTTTAACGAAATTGGATTGCGAAGATTTAATTAATGATTTTGCTGCGCTTATGTGGCGACTAGTAAACCTGTAGTTACATAAATAAAACTTAAAACCATTTCAAATGTGCAATTATCCCTGAAACCTCGGAAAATATAGCACGGCAACTAGCAGATATTATAGTTAACTATATTTCTAAATCGATTTCGATAAAAGTTGGTAATAAAGTGAAATTAATTATGTAGGTAGTCTATATGATGGGTGCTGAGAAAAGGGTGACTGGTATTTACTACATGGCCTGGGGCCTAGGGCGGCCAAAACTGCAAATCCGACACTGTGTTAGCTATATGTTCTTTACCGTGATCATCACGTTTAGAGTGAGCATGACAAAGGTACTCAATTATTATCCAGACATAGTCAATTATTATAATTCAATATACTACCCATTCCCACTGGCGGCACCCGTTCACGAGCACGAGGCATGACCCAACCATCGCTCCGCTGGAGAACGTAACAACCCGCCTCACACACCACAGAATACATGATTGTACTAAATGAAACCACCGATATATTAATTATGACGTGAACGCCATAGCCTATCTACTAAGTTTCGCCTACGTGATTGCCCTAGAGCTAAATCGGCATTAGATGGCAAATCCCTATTTTGCCTCCTTTGAGCTGCAGCAATTGTTTGGAGCTCTTCTAGTCTCTCTTCTTCTGAAATTGTGAATGCAGGCATTCCTGCGCGATTGCACATGTTGTGCAAAACACAACATGCAATAACTATTTTCGCAACTACGTCTGGATGATAATTGAGCACTCTGTGTACTAACAAGCACCTAAATCGTCCTTTTAGGAGACCAATTGTTCTCTCTACTGAATTACGAGCAGTTAAGTGACGGTCATTGTAGAAAGCTTCTGGGGAATTATCTTCAGCACCACTAATTGGCGTCATAAGGTAGGCGCGCTGAGCATATCCTGAATCACCTGAAAAAAAATATAAGTAAATAAATAAATCTAATCAATTTATTGACACACACAAGTTAGGAAACATACAAACAGAAACAATCATAGTTAAGTCTAAAAGAGTGCCTAAGTAGAAGTAGCCCTGGGCCCCAAACTAGGCACAGCCTGTATCTGGCGGCCCAATATAGACAGAAAAGGCAGATTGAATTATTGATTATTCAGCGTGACACAGCACAGCAAGACACAAGTAAAAATATTAATTTTGAAAATAGGAATTAAATTCATTCAGAAATAAGAAAAAAAAGTTTCAAATAATTATGTAGTTTTTATACCTAATTAGGCTTATATTTTGAAGGAGGGATTAACTAACCAAGCAAAACAACTTCTTCACCAGCATTTGTTAATGCCTCTAAGTGGGCTTTTATAACACCATAGTTAAAAATGAAGCTATCATGAGTAGCTCCACCATATGTTGGATCCACATTTAAAATATTTAGATCTGCATCTGTTATCTGAAAAAAGAAATGTAATAAAAGAAATATTAAGAAGACTAATTGAATACCTAATAGTAATATATTACAACATTGAAATCCATTTTACCAATTGCACATTTCTTGCATGGTATCCTTTGCGGCAGTAGAAACGTTCTTCATTCTCTACTGGTTTTCTCATTGCCACCAGAGTGCCATCGACACACCCAAGAGCTGCTGGGAAGCCAAACTTTTTGTAGAACCTGTAATTAAAAGTAACCACTAACATGATTAACTATCACAAAAATGTAAAAATCTAAGGTCACTTTAATTATAATATACCTACTAACCTTTCTTTTAACATTTGTCTTTCTTGTATATTTTGAGGAAACCTTATATATTTTTTTACTATTGCCGGATTATTAAGAGCTTCCACTATTTCATTTATGCAACGAGATGCTGATGGTTGCGATATATATGTTCTTATATTTTCTTTTATTATTTTTTGATAACTGCCATTAGCCAAGAATGACAAGGTGCATAATATCTGTGAAACAATAAATCAATAAAAAACCTAAATAGGTAATCTAGATCTAGTCAAAACAAAATAGGGACCAATTTTGTTATTTACATGCCTAATAATAATACGGAGTACCTATCTATATTATAACTATAAATATAGGGTCCTTAGACTAATATCAAAACGTAGCTATCAGGGAAATAACTTAAAGGGAATACTCCTTATTATGAAGTGTTTTCATGAGTTTTAAGCTATAAATTATGTTGGTGTACTTTATTACAAATCTATCAGCTATAAACTGTGTAAATACTTACAAAAGTAACTTTATACAAAGTAAAATGAAGCACTTACTTTTAAACGTGTTGAAAGTCCTTTTCCTCGACGTTTTGTGGGATTCATCAGAGGCAGTAAGTCATACTCTAGTTGGTCAATTAGTTCTTTTGACAATCTATATACGCTCACATAGTCGTCATTTCGGGTTAGTAAAGATAAACTTCGAATTTGGTTAGATTGTCGACGCTTTTCTAGTTTATCCAAAGCATGAGCCTCTTCTAATAAAGATTTACACAAAAACATTCTTGCCATTGTTATCGCTTCACTTTACAAACGCCCAAAAAGTAGTTTTTAACCGCAAATTTAAAGTTATTGTACTGATTTTCAACACTGTGACATAAAAAATATTATTTTAACGCTATTCTTACAGTATTTCTTCTATTTTCACTCGTAAAATAGATGCTTTTTATTTGACACTTTGAATCGGGTTCGAGATCGAAGGGAACGTCGAAGTGACGGGGGAATTACCTTACATAATGCCACTTCTTACGTCATCTCATACTTTATCTGTCAAAATCTCACGGTCAATTTAGTTCAACTCGCTGACACGCTCGCAAGGGCAGCGCTAGTGTATCAACCGAGTTTTTAGAATGCCAATCAAGAAACTCACGGCGGATTCAGATTCGAAGTTTAGAATGAGGTCTTACAGAATCACACTGCTGAGGTCTCATAGAAGTAGTGCGGTGTCGAATTTCACAATACATCTTGAAAAGATGAAGATTACCTTTTACGAACATGGCTAACTCTAAAATATACAAACAAGGAAATGTTAATAATTTATGTGTTTTGAAAGCAGGAACACAGATATCTGTGACTTTAATATTGAACATGGACCTTATACAGCGCTTTTGCGCCTTAAAAATGCCTTCTCTCAGACTACAATTGCCCCAGAATATAATTCCGAATCTTAATTTCGACACAACTAAACCGTGGTATGCAACTAGAACTGTCTTAGTATTAACTTTTTTAGCTAAATTATAAAGAGCATACGCAGATGCACTAAGTTTCTTACATATAACCTCAGCTTGTGCCTTCCACGTTAATTGACTATCCAAAGTTATTCCTAAAAATTTTGCTATGGATACTTGTTCTATATTTTGGCCAACATAGTTTATGTTTAAATTGTTCGTACGAATTCTTTGGTGAAAGTGCATTATGTTTGTCTTAAGGATATTTATTAGTAAATTATTTATATTTAGCCAGTTTATTATTACCTTCAAGAAATTGTTAATATCATAGGCATATGCTTCTTTATTTGTACATTTTATTAAGGTGGTGCTGTCATCTGCGAACAGAACCATCGGGTGGCTGTTTTGTTTTGGAATATCTGTTATCAGGTCATAAAAAAAAAATTTAGAAAGTCTCAGCTATTTCATTCGGATTGGTTATTAATAAATTGTTATTTTTTATTTGGAGGATGGGTTCTGTTACTTTTTTATTTTTATTTATAATTTGCCAAGTCGTTTTTGATTTATTTTTAGAATTTTGGATAAGATAATTGTTTTGAGCTTTCTGTGTTAGATTTACTATTTTTTTGAATCTTTTGGTATAGGAATGAAAGTTCTTTTTATTTTCTTCGTTCGGTTTTAATCTCATTTGCCACAAAAGGTAGCGTTGTTTTTTACTTCAGGTCCGTATGCCTTTAGACACCCATTTTATTTTATTTTCTAGACGTATTGTAACTGTTTTATAAGGGAAGCATAAATTATATAACATAAGAAATAAATCAATGAAGGCATCATAAGCGTTATTAGGGTCTGTGGTATTGAAAACATCTGAAAAACTAAGATTTTGAAGATAGTTGTTAAACTTATGTAGATTTTATTTGGACATGTTTCTTAATCTTTTACGCCAAGATTCTATATGACTAGATTTGTTAACTTTTAATTTCTATTAACTGGGCCGTATGATCTGACAAGGCTAATTCTAATAAACAAAAATGTAAATCTCAAAAGATTTACATTTTTGTTTTATATTGTGTGCAAAATTGTCAAGACAACTTTGGCTACAGATTCTAGTTGGTTTATTGATTTCTAATTTCAGATTATAGCCCAAAAGAAAGCATTCAAATTCCATTGCAAATCTATTTCTCTTCAGGATATCTATATTAAAGTCACCACACAATATTATTTTATTTTTGTTGTTATTGCATACTTTCTTCAGAATAAGATCAAGGTTTACATAAAATTTATATATATTTGACACTTTTGGGGTCTATAAACGCATACAATTATTACATTTTGCTTTGGCAACTTAACAGCACAACTTTCGAAATACCTAGTGGTCAGAATCTAAAACGTCACATCACGGCTGCTGCATACATACCACCTAAGACCTCACTTGTTTATGAAAAACACTTCGATTAATTTTACGACGTTTTGGGTGATCCTAGCGTCGAATTCTTTTACTTAGTCGGAGATTATAATCTTCCAGAAGCAACATGGCCCATGACATCTACCCTAAATATGCCAACAAGTTCTCCTTTGTGTTCTGGATCACCTGTGTCTTGTGATCATCTAAACAACTTCTTGTCGCTTCTAAACGCCTCTCAGTATAACAGCACACTTAATACTAAAGGAAAAATATTAGACCTTTTAATATCTAACTGCCCCTGTAATGTGCATCAGGAGCCCTCTCCTCTGCTACCTACTGACGTATACCACCCCCCATTTGTTTGCGACATAAATATTAACGTTAAATATCTTCCCCTGGACAGGCAATCGCTGCAGAAATACAATTTTTACAAGGCGAACTATGAAAAAATAAATAATACGATACAGAAAACTGATTGGCCCGAAATTTTTACACATAGAAAATCTGAAGAAGCCCTATGTATTTTCTATGACAAACTAGACGAGATTATTAAGCTACACACTCCTCTGACTAGTTCTAAATCTTCCACTTTAACAGCCTGGTTCTCACGTCCCTTAATCAGTACATTTAAAAAGAAACAGAAAGCCTGGATCAAGTGGAAGAAGTTTAAAAATATATCTGGAATATATTTCAGGGATATGTGCGGTAAATGTTTTTCTACGTACATTAACTCGGTAGAAGATAGCCTACACACAAACGTTAAACACTTCTGGACATACGTAGTAAACCGAAAAGACAAACCGTGCATCCCAGCAAAAGTTCACTACAAAAACACCCAATCTAGTGAACCAGAAGTAATCTGCGATGTTCTCAATTTTTTTCCACTCAGTTTACGAACCTGCCTCTCCATTATTATCTCAATGGCAACCGTCTGCAGCAACTTCCTCAGCTAATTATATAATTTCGAACTTACACTTTGATGAACATAAGCTCCTAAAAGAACTTAAGTCTCTGTATCCTTCCAAAGGTCCAGGGCCTGACGGCATACCTGCATATTTTTTACGGTACACTGCTGCTCACATCTTCAAACAGTTACGTATAATTTATAATAAGTGCGTTACTGAGGGAGTGTTTCCAAAAGAGTGGAAACGTGCAAACATAACACCTGTACATAAGGGTGGCACAAGGGGTAATGTGGAGAACTATTGTCCAATCTCTATTCTCTCCACCTTGTCAAAGGTTTCTGAGAGACTCGTTCATAATGAAATATTTATATCCATCGTTGCACACTTCCATTATACAGCAACAACACGGCTTCGTTAAACAGCGATCTACTACCACAAACCTTCTGTCCTTTGCCAACTTTTTGTTCAATAGCCTCGATAACGGCCTGCAAGTAGACGCAGTTTACACAGATTTTTGCAAGGCCTTTGGAGAAAGTGGACCATGAACTTTTGCTGGATAAAATTGCCTTCAACGGAATTCGAGGTAACTCGCTGCGGTGGTTTGCATCATATATTTCAAACCGCTCTCAAAGGGTGGTAATCAACGGATTCATATCAAACACTATCGAAGTTACATCCGGTAAATAATAACGGCCCAAGGATAGAGCCTTGTGGAACCACAAGGCTCTATCCTTGGGCCGTTATTATTTAACATATTTGTTAATTACATAGGTTATTGTTTTCGCAACACAAAGTTCCTATTGTATGCAGATGATCTAAAGGTCTACAAGTCCATCCAAACCCTTAACGATTGCATTCTATTACAGCAAGACTTGGATAGACTAGCAGATTACTGTCATAGGAACAAACTAAAGCTAAGTACCTATAGGTATTCTTAGCTGCAATGCAATTACCTACTTTCACCAAAATCAATTATTAACTTCGCGTACACCCCTTGTCACGTGCCTCTCACTAAATTAAACTCAATTCGCGATCTCGGCGTCATTCTCGATTCCAAACTATGCCTAGATCTATGTACATGTTAACAAAATTGTAAGTAAAGCTTACCAATTGTATGGCTTTATCATGCGATCTACCCTTGACTTCAAGAGAACGTTGTCATATCTATGTTTGTATAATTACGTGCCATGCATTATAGATGCCATAAATCCTACCTAACTTACTCTCAGTTACTAAGCAAGTACAAGCTCCTGCCCCTTAACTCTCGAAGAAAATACCTCTAAGCCATTATTTTAAATAAAATTATTAGAAATAAATTTAATTGTATAAATCTAAATAACTTGATTTGTTATGCTGTACCTAGAACCCTTCACAGGCGACAGGTACGCGCAGGTACTCTTTTTGCAGCGAATTCTTGCCGAACCAACTCAGGCCAGCGCTCACCAGTCCGCCGTATAGTTGACTCATTTAATAGCACTTTTGAAAATATTGACATCTTCAATTGTCCAATTACTAGATTCAAAAGCCTCACCTACTCCTCTTTATTAAATAAAACCAATGTGTGTACCCTTTCTGAAACTCATCAGACTTCTTAATTTTATATTATGTAATCTTTATCTATATTTAAAACTTTATTCGTACTAATTATACAACTATTTACTGTTCGTACTGTTACTAAAACTCCTAGCGATTACACTCCTTTTTTTTACTTTTATATCTACCTGTGGACAGCGTTGTGGGTTATATTATTACTAAAATTGTTTATGTTAAATTAGTTGTAAGTTCTTATAATGTAACTGTTTGCTGTTCCTTTCAATAAAAAATAAAAAAAAATCACTACAAACACTGTGGCACATTTTCATTTAACACCATCAATTCACCTAATATATTCCTTAGATATATTGCCTCTTTACAGGATTCAGATAGGGTCATATCTCAGCTTCTGTACTGGAGAGTGCTACAGTTTTTTGTTTTTTTAGATTTAGGTAGGAATCTAAAATTCAAAAAACATAATGTCGGGATCACTTGTTTCTTATGAGACACAAGTGATCCCGACATTATTAAACAAACCCCAGTATATGATCGTCTATCTAGTGCAGTACAGATTACATCCAGTCTTCCTATATACTAAACCATAACTAATAGTTTTCTTTAGGTACAAACGTTTTAAATGTTTCCAATGAGTTTCATTAAAGCTATTATTATATTGACTCAGAAAACTTATACTATAGGTAATATCTGGCCTGGTGAGTACAGACAAGTACACCAAGCTGACAATTAATTGTTGGTATGGATATTGTTTAACAAGCTTATTGTTTTTTTTTTTCTAATTTCAAACTAATTTCCATTGGAGTATCTGAATGTGAACAATCTAACATATTAAATCTCTTTAGAATAGTCTCTATAAATTGTTTTTGGTCAACAGTAATACTATATTTGTAAACATTTACATGCATTCCCAGACACTGTTTGATCTAACCAAAGTCTTATATTCTAAATTTTGCTACTAACTTATTTATCAATTCTTCATAAGTATTCTGACAATTACAGAAAACAAAAAAAACGTCTACAAATAATGCTACATAAATCTTTACATTATGATGACCCCTTCAATACCACGCGGAACAGATTTAAAAACGATATTATCCAAATTCTCCATCAATCGCCGGATACTCTGTTAACTCGGTAGGTAGTGCCAGTTTAATCATACTTACATAGACATACATACACACATCATCACACACATTTACAGCACCTACACCCAGGCACGTATACAGAGGGGGGGATAGTTGGGATTTATCCCCCCCCGAAATCTGACTGAAAAAAAAAACGTTTTAAGCCATCTGTTTATTTATTCGCTTGCGTGTTCTTTCAATAAGTAGGTAAAATAAAAATATAGATAGATCTTGATCTGATTATGTAAGCGACGTTACTAGTAGCGCCATCTAACCTATTTAGAGAGAAACCGAGAACGAAAACAGTAATGAATGACATCTATCGTCGAGTAGAAAAACTAATAGTAGAAAGATCGTCGCGTTGAGTAGCGAAATATCGAGAAGCTTCCATAACTTTCTGCTACCAGGTAGTAGATGGCACAATATTCCACAGTGTTCCAGAATACGAAAATGTAGTATAAATACGGCGGGGGCGGGAGTCCGGGAACCTGCATGTCAGTTTATTTCGAGAGCGATTCAAGTGAGAATCGAGAGCGACAAGCGAGAAGAAAAGTGAAATACCTCTACAATAGTGACAGTATAGTGCAATAGACCAGTTTATTTTGATATTGGTTTCAGTTTCATAGAGAGTAGAGTAAATTCCTTCCGACTTGGTTCACCTGATACTTTGCCCGTGCCGTGAAATAAAGGAAAAAAACTTCAAAACCACTGTTTTCATTGGATTCGCCAAATCGCCAGTCCTGCTCTTGATTTGTGCTTGTTTGAACGTATATAAATTGCTGCTGCTAAAATGAAGAGAATTGACAACTTTTTCAAGCCAGTGGCAAAAAAAATTGTTACTACTAGCGAGGAAAAAACTACTCCAAGCATGGCTTCTGCTGTTGATAGTAGACAACTAGAAACAACTTCGTCAAAATTTACAGAAAAAAATGTGATTTCAGCCGAACCGGCTGGAAGATATAGAGATGAAGGAGAATGTTCAACTTCAAAAACGTGCAGTTTAGATACAATGATTATAAGTGAAACTTTTCCTGATATCGGCGTGGTTTCTAATGCCATATACAGGGTGTCCAAGAACCTGGCGTCCAACTGGATTCCCACGATGCCCCAAGTTCTAACAGTACTCAGAAAAATATTTTAAAAAATCCACCCCATGTACTTACAGAATTATACTGATTTCAAAAAAAAAGGGGAAATGAGCACCCTGTGACATACTTTTGAATGCTGTGACTGCTAATGCTGATAATTTCGATATTTCTTGGAGGTTTTGTAATCTAGGGTATTGCTGTGTCTAAATAGAATGTAAAAATAATGTACTTATTGTACCATTTTAAAATAAAATATTATTTTAACTAAAGGTGATATGGAAAACTATTGAATTTCGCAACTTTGACCGACTGTAGTGTAAAAAAAATGTACCAAAATAGTATGGCAAGTGACGTCAAATTTTGACGCGTTTATTCCTCTTTTTAAAAAGGTATAATACTTACACATTAATTTGAAAAAAAAAATTTTGATAATATTTTTACTCAACAACCCAATTTTTACGAAGTGCCTACCTACTAACGGTAACTGTCGGACCCTTTCTTATCTTAGAAACTGTTATGTTACTACTATTATTTACTTCGGTTCCAAGAGTGAGCAAGAAGGAAATACACACAGGTAGATGGGTTCCCAGTAGAATAAAAGCAAAGAATGTTAGTTTAAAGATATTTTATTACAATAAATGTTCAAAATGTTGACCACCCGCGGCAATACAAGCTCTCACTCTCCTTAAGACGCTGACAACACCTAAACCGCGGTCACTGTCAGATTGCATAGAAAAGAAAGAGAAGCGCGACGACAAAACGCTTGTAATTTATTGCAAAATATGAAGTAATTATCTATTTACTCAGAATTGAGTTGAGTAATCGAAAATAAAAAACAACCAAGTTCTGCATTAGAATAAGACGTACTTGTTATTAATTAAATACTTAATTTATGTTGATATTTAATACAGATATTTTGGATTAGAACTCAAGGTAAAAGGTTAGTTTAACGTTAGTTTGTATCGAGACTTTTTTTTCAAAACGTGTTTTGGTGACAACCAAGTTCTGGGAAATATGTTCAAAATTAACATATATTTTTTCCGCTACCACAAACTATACAGATTTGGCAATTTTCTTTCTTAAGAGAAGCCTATTTTGGTCAATTGGGTCTTGTCAGCGCCTTAAAAAGGACCGCTTTATGTTTCGCGAGTAACTTTTTTGACGTATCACCTGCACTGCTTGTGTTATCTTCTCACGAAGGTCAGCGATGTCATTAATGGGCTTCGCATAAACGAGCTCCTTCATAGTTCCCCAGAAAAAAAAATCCAGCGGATTTAAGTCAGGTGAGCGGGCTGGCCACGGGATTGTTCCTGATCGCCCAATCCACCTGTTCGGGTATTGCTCGTCCAAAAACTCTCTAACGGATACGCGAAAATGTGCTGGACAGCCGTCGTGTTGGAACCACATATCTGGTGGGGTCTCTTCTAGTAAGTTTGGCAAATCATTTTGAAGAAAATTTAAATATGATTCGCCAGTCAAATTCTCGGGCATCTCAAATGGACCAATAATATTCCCACAGAGAATACCGGTCCACATGTTCACTTTGAACCGGTACTGGGATCTATCTTCTCGCATCAAGTGCGGATTTTCCACATGCCACTCGTGCAAGTTGTGTAGGTTCATGTAGCCATCCTTCTTAAATGTTGATTCATCTGACCACAAAATTTTGTCGATAAAGTTTTCGTCTTCTCGATGTTTTTGCAGGATTGTTTCACAAAACGCGACTCGGCTCGGATAGTCTCGAGGTAAAAGACTTTGCACTCGCTGTACGTGGTACGGATGATATTCTTCTTTTTGGAGAATACTGTGTGCTGTGCTCTTCGGTATCCCCGTATCAGCTTCTATTCCTCGCACAGAGATGCTTGGATTTGCCGACACCGCCTCTAAAACTTCATCGCGTATGAAGTCATTTACGGGTCGTCCTTCACCAGCTACTTGATTGGGGAATCGCCAGTCACATAGTGATCTGTGCACATTAATGAAAACTCGATGGTCGGGATATCGCGTAGCCCTCGGATACCTTTCTCTGTAAAGTCTCGCTGCAGCTCGTCCATTACCTCTACATTCTCCATAAATGTAGTGCATATTTGCGTATTCTTGCGGAGTGTAGGTCGCCATGGTAGCACACACAAAACACAAACTGTCCAAACACAGGCAAAGGTCGTCGTAAAGAGTTCGTTTCAAAGTCCAGAGCACAAAGAGTAATCGAGTCCAATAAACAAAGCTTTAAATCGTAGTACGTGATCAATGGTAACAATAAGAGAGAGGTGCGTAGTAACGGCAGGAGGCAGTGACGCGTACTGACCGTACTGTTATCCTAAATAGCACGATCCCAGATAGCGTCACTATCTATCTCACTCGCACCTCTAACCTTTTTCTCCCTCACTCTTACCTGAATAATGGGGTACCATAAAGAAGAACCAGCAAATCGCAAAGATAGTTTCTGTCTTGCTCCCTCCTGTTGTAATAACGAATCACTATGGTGAGATGCATGCACATACCGTCCCTTACGGTCTAACCTGTTTTTTGAGAGGCCTGTTGTTATTTTTATGAGCATACAATAGTAATTCTTTAGAGGTTAGATTCAATTCGTCGTAAATTTTTCTTTCTAAGAATTCTGTAAGACATCGTAAAAATTGGGTTGTTGAGTAAAAATATTATCAAAAATTTTTTTTTTCAAATTAATGTGTAAGTATTATACCTTTTTAAAAAGAGGAATAAACGCGTCAAAATTTGACGTCACTTGCCATACTATTTTGGTACATTTTTTTTACACTACAGTCGGTCAAAGTTGCGAAATTCAATAGTTTTCCATATCACCTTTAGTTAAAATAATATTTTATTTTAAAATGGTACAATAAGTACTTTATTTTTACATTCTATTTAGACACAGCAATACCCTAGATTACAAAACCTCCAAGAAATATCGAAATTATCAGCATTAGCAGTCACAGCATTCAAAAGTATGTCACAGGGTGCTCATTTCCCCTTTTTTTTTTGAAATCAGTATAATTCTGTAAGTACATGGGGTGGATTTTTTAAAATATTTTTCTGAGTACTGTTAGAACTTGGGGCATCGTGGGAATCCAGTTGGACGCCAGGTTCTTGGACACCCTGTATAACACACAGTATCCTCCTCTTGTACTCACAGATGAACAGAAAAAAAATATTATTACACAGTCGTTTGTCCCAGATGCGTCATTTTCGTTTCCGGCTAGTAGCTTTGGAAAGAGGAAACTTAGATTTCGAAGAGAATGGATGGGATCATGGGAATGGTTAACATATTCGCCGAGGAGGAATGGTGTGTTCTGCAAATATTGCGTTGTCTTTTCATCAGGCACCGCTGGAAAAGGTTCCCACCAAACACTTGGAAGTTTTGTCAGCAAACCATTTGATAATTGGAAAGATGCAACAGAGAGATTTCGCGAACATTCTGCTGCTAAATATCACCAGTTTTCTAAGTTATGCGCAGAAAATTTCTTACGCGTAATGGATTCAGCAGCTATAGACGTTGCATCGCTGCTTAATGATCAAAGGCTCAAAGAAAAGGAAAGAAATAGAACAGCACTAAAACCTATAATCGAAACTATCATCTTCTGTGGAGAGCAAGAGTTGCCGCTTCGTGGAGACAAAGACAGTGGACCATTGACTTTAGAAAAGCCACTTGGTAAAGATGGAAAATTCAGGGCTCTGCTACGATACCGAGCAAGCTATGATAATATCCTGAAAGATCATATCATTACAACCCCTAAAAATGCAACGTATTTTAGCCCTATTATTCAAAATGAAATAATAGATACTTGCGGAAAAATAATTCAGAAAAAAGTTGTGACACAAATAAATAGTTCAGAGTGTATCGCGATTCTTGGCGATGAAACTTTAGATGTGAGTGGAACTGAGCAATTGTCTTTATGTGCGAGATACGTTTATAAAGGTATTTTGAGGGAGGACTTTCTCAGTTTCATTGAAATACACGACCTAAGTGCAGAAATTTTAAAGAAATGTCATGAGATTGGTTTGAATCTCGATAAACTAGTTGGTCAGGGGTATGACGGAGCTGCTACCATGGGAGGACACATCAGTGGTGTGCAGACGAGAATCAGAAAAGAATTTCCTAAGGCCACATACGTACATTGCTCAGCACATCGTCTGAACCTAGTTCTTTCAAAAGCTCATTCAGTTCCCGAGGTGAGAAATTCAATAGGCGTTGTGAAGGAAGTCTGCAATTTACTTCGCAACAATGCAATGGCCGGGAAACAGTTCAAGGAAAATGTGGAAAAGCTCACACCAGAAAGTAAGAAAAAAAGACTGGTCGGCATGTGTGACACTAGATTTATAGAACGTCACGACTCTATAAATGTATTTGGTGAGTTACTCGAACCTATTGTCATTACATTAAGAGAACTATCCTACACAAACAGAACTGTCGCCCAAAATGCCTCTACACTCATAGCTGCGATGGAAAAGAGTAGTTTCTTGATTTCTCTAAAAACCTGTGAAAGATTTTTCAGTTAAACTCTCCCACTGTCAGCATATTTGCAGAACCCTACACACGACCTGGCCTCTGCTATGAAATTTTCCGATGACATTATCGGAAAACTAAAAGAGATACGTGACGATGTTAACCCGGTATTCTCAGAAATATATAACGCATGCTGCAAAATAGCGGAAGATGTCTTGCAAATAGAAATTCAGCGTCCTCGAGTTACTGCCCACCAAACTGCACGAAGCAACCCTCCCAGCGATACTGCTGAAGAATACTTCAGAAGAACTATTTTTATACCGTGCTTGGACGATTTGATATCTGGCATGAATGATAGATTTGCGAATCAAAGAGAGCTGCTTTCTTCTTTAGAAATTATTCTTCCGAAAAATGTGGACGAGAGGAAAATAAGTGAATTAGAAAATATGAAAATTTATTGGGAAGAAAGTGTTGGAGAATCACTAATAAAAGCAGAGTACAGTATGTGGTGTGCCAAGTGGAAAAACACAGATAAGAAACCAGTCGAAATTATGGAAATTTTAGACACGTGTGACAAAGTTTTCTTTCCTACCATTAACAGGCTAATACATATTCTGGCCACCCTTCCGGTTTCAACGGCATCTGTGGAGCGGTCATTTTCATGCCTAAAGAGAATAAAATCCTTCCTAAGGAATAGAATGGCGGGCGAGAGGCTTACTGGTCTCGCTCTATTGTCTATTCGTTCCGCTTTGGCGCCAGATCCTGATATGGTACTAGACGTAATGGCTGCCAGCGGAAACAGAAAAATACTTATATAATTATAGTATAGTACAGTGAAAATTATAGTACAGTGATTACAGCGATTTTCACACAGTTCACATGGTTGTTTCAATGTTTGTCCCCCCCCCGAACCAAAAGTCTGGATACGTGCCTGCCTACACCGCACAGATACACGCACGCACACACTTTAAATACTAATAATTATGTCACTCTCTATATTTCTTATTTTCTTGTGTACTTCGTAATTGGCGTAATGCTTAGATTATCAATAAGATTATACTTCTGTCAGCTGTGAAGCTACCTTATAATTATTAAATAAATAAAAAATCCCAATTTTGATCCGCGGTCAGGGCTGCTTGTGATTCCAGAGACTCGGGCGGCTCCTAACACAAGCGAGAGCCGCGAGAGTCACTCTTATATACAGGGTAAAGTTAAACTTGGGTACGATATCTGAACACGATAACACAAAAAAATGATTTGCTCAACTCATGCTTCAAGTATTTATCTAATCTTCGCCTACATTTCGCCAGTTGTGACGAGTGAACGTGTGTCATAAAAATTGTGACGCTAAAATCTGTGTTCGGCTTGTCATTCTTAAACTGTTTTAACCCAGAGTTCACGCACATTGGGTGGTCCTTGAAAGAGATAAATAGCTTTTGACATTGCCGTCTCCGTTTGAAAAAGTGGCACTGATTGGTGAGACTTGAACCTGCGACCTCGCACGGTGGGGCGACCCGACCCGTGCGCCTGACCACTGCGCCATCGAGCAAGTAGCAGCGAGCGACAAAATACCGGTCTGCTACGCGAGGCTGACGTCATCGGGCCTTCTACGGCGGCGACTGCGTGTGTCAGATTAAGAGTAAGAGGACTGTATGTATAGGTAATGATACCCACATAATTAGCAAGTTGAGTGTCAGAATGGTTACTAGCTATTTACTGTTTATGAAATATCTACGAATATAGTATGTAGGGAAAGGATTTCATGAAGAAAATCACGGAAAGACAAGAGTAGGCATTTATTTAAATTAGGCTTGTCCGTTAAATACGATAAAGAGAAAACTACTTGTCCGTTCCAAAACTAGGTCATCATGAAGAAGAAGGACAAGAAACTTCATGGCAGCTTGTTTTATAGTATTTTAGCAACACATTTTAAAATTAGTATACATTATTTTATCACATTATTCTCTTGGACTATTTCTCAAAGCCTTGGATATTTATGAACGGAATGAAACAGAACACGAATATTCTTAATTCGATTTAACACATAAGGCATATTATAACACATATAGGAAAACAAAATAGTTAACATCAACATTCAAGAATATGATTAATTAACTTAAATGAACCTTATAGGTAGTCCATTTTTCACAACAGTTGTATCAAGAGTCCCTGGATGATATTTGGCCAGAGCTTCGCGTTACAGCGTACCAGCTTTCTTGGGCTTACCGGCCAGAGTTTCCATTTTACAGTAGGTATACTAGCTCCTAGTGGCGGTGGATTTCCTTAGCAGCTTAATATTACGACAGACACCCGAAGGTCTTTACCATTCGACAGCTAGCGCAAAGGATTCCCCCCAAAAACTGCCCAAGCCCTTTTTATAGTCTTTACCAATTTCAAACCTTTCCCGCCGTTTTTGACCAATCACAGAGCGTCATACAGTTTTGGGTGAATATCTACTATCATAGCTATTAATAAACAAAACTTATGTAGTGAGACTACTTTAAAACTTAATGAGATAGTTAAGCAATATAGCTAGTGCTTATTTTTAATGTTTTAATTGAGATCCGATAAGATATTAGTATCCACCAATCACGGAGCGCCATACAGTTTTTGCTAATATCTATTAACATAGCTAATTAATTAACAAAACTTATGTGGTGAGATTACTTTAAAACTTAATGAGACAGTTTAGCAATATAGCTAGTGTTTATTTATAATGTATATGTAACATATATTAAGATATTATTATCCACCAATCACAGAGCGTCATACAGTTTTGGATGGATAATTTCTTATACAAGTGATAATAAACAAATCTTATACAGTGGAACTGTGTTAAAACTTAAAAAGATAATTTAGGAATTTATTAAGTGTTTACTTGATACCTTATTGTAAAGTTGATAAAATATCAACATCACTTGAAATGTCTGAGAATCTTAAGAAACAACTTGGTACATAGAAATTGCAATGTAAAATCTAAATAATAATAATCTATCATACTATTGATTATTATGTAATCAATTTGTAATGTAAAAATTAATAAACATTCGTTTTGTCTTCAAATCACGTCTAATCTTGTATGGAGTAGTGACAGGCGCTGATGAATTTGACAGGACTAAACTAAAATTTATATTCTGTCCTCTTCTTAATGAAATACAATAAAAAAGATACACTGAATTTAATTAAGTTTAGTTTGTAAACAAGGGAATCGGCACCAATGTCTCTCTCTCTCTATCGCACTGCTAGAATGAGCAAACAGAAAGAGCGAGTTGTATGAATGCAAGTTTGTGTACATTCCTGCCACAATAATGTACTTACTGTTTTTACTGTAGTATTTTCCTTCATTTCCAGGATTACACCCGTCGATTAAAAAAAAAACATTAAAATATGCTAAAATAGTGATTGAAGTGTGTTAAAAGTTCTAAATACAATTCATATTGTTTAAATAGTACTAAAATACAAAAAAATTAAAAAGCGTTACTTTTTGGTGAAAACTTTACTTTTCGAACACTCTTGGGTAACTTTTGACGACAGGGCACTGGCAACACTGAGAGAATCTATCCCTCAGTAAAGCCAAATAAGAGAAAAAGCGCGGGAAACATAACTTTGTGGACGTGTCCTTTTTTACTTAAATTGAAAATTATTAATTAACTTGTATTATAGGATCAGTAGTAGTAGTTTTAGTGTTTTATCTTCTTTCACTTATATTTTAATTTTAGTTTTGTATATTTTCTTCAGTAGGGTAAGTTTTTTTCACTAATATTTTATAGCGCGGGAAAATGAAAGACCCGCCTGACCCGGGGGACTTTGTTCCTCCGGCAGGCAATTTTGTTACAATAATGTCCAACGAATCGGGCATGGATACCGATGAGTCGTCGTCAGCTCGCCATCTTAAAAGAAGCCGCGTGCATGTGTGCAAAAATTGCAATAAACGCCGTCGTACCCGAAAAAAACTAGGTTCTGAGTCTTTGGGTTGTGGTTGCTTGGACTCTACTCCTCCCTCTCTAACTCCATCGGAGCCTAAAAGCTCTGAAACAATTATTGTATGTAAAGATATTCCGGATATTTCTGCTCCGCCTTCAGTTATTCCCACTCAGATTGGTCGAAAAACTTATGATAAAACTGACAGCGCGCCATACGTTGTTCACGTACAAAAAATATTAGTATCACCAGATGATGGAACGTCATTGCATCCTATTACATTTGGCAAGTTCCTAAAACACAACGCTTTCCAAAATATTATAAACGGTAGCGTCAAAAAAATCGGACGTAATAAAATATCTATTTCTTTTTCCAATTTCCTGGACGCAAATTCTTTTATTACACATAATAGCCTTGAAACATATAATTATAAAGCTTTTATACCTACTTTTAATGTCACTAGAATGGGTTTAGTGCGTGGTGTTCCTGCGGAATGGTTTCTGGAGGAAGTTATTGATAATATAACGGTACCAATTGGTTGCGGTCCAATTTTAAAAGTCAGACGTCTCAATTTTAAAACTGTTGTTGATGGTACAACCATTTGGAAACCATCCCAATCTATAGTTATTACTTTTGATGGGCAGATTCTGCCTAAAAGAATTTTTATGTGTTATAATGCATTACCTGTAGATTTATATATTCTCCCTACTGTACAGTGTTTCAGTTGCTGTCGTTTTGGTCACACAAAAATTCAGTGCAGGTCCAAACCACGTTGTTATAAATGTGGCCAAGGACATACGGGGGACAGTTGTGAAAGAAAACAAGAAAGTGCATCTTGCTGCCTTTGCTCCGGTTTTCACTATGCTACTAATAAATCTTGCCCAGAAATGTCTAGGCAAAAATTAATTAAAACATACATGGCACAAAGTTCAGTATCTTATGCTGAAGCGGCAAAAATGTATCCCCCAGTTACTAAATCGTATGCCGATACACTTTTATCTTCTCCTTCCAAAAACTTTGCAGATACTCCATCTTTCCCTTCAACTAATAGAGTACCTGTTTCAAGTAGCTATAAAAAAACTGTCTTCCTTAAACCACGCTCACCACCCAAACCTGTACAAGGATATAATAAAGAGGCTCACAATGCCATTATTAAAGATGTCAACATTCCCCAACCATCAAATGGTTGTGCTTTTTCTAATCACAATAATGAACAAATTGAAGCAAGTTTTTCCATAAACGATTTTCTTTCTGCATTACACAATCTTCTGTCTCAGTTCAACATTTCACCGTCCAACGTTGCCCCATCTTTCAATGTATCTCAATCCATTCATAATGAACAACACATCCAAAATAATCCAGTGGAACTGCCGCAGTCTAGTAAACAAAAAGAGTGATGTTATATATCTTATAAATAAATATGAGCCATTTGCCTTTGCTTTAGCAGAGACTTGGCTCAAATCTAATCATAGTTTTAAAATTAATGGTTATTTAACCATTAGAGATGATAGATCTGATGTGTATGGTGGAGTAGTTATACTTATCAAGAATTCTATCTCTTTCTCCACCATTACATTACCTCCTCATAGTGAGGAAATTTCTATTGTAGCTATTAAAGTGCATCATACTTGTCTTGTTTCTATTTACGTTCTTCAAGAGATGAATAATCTTGTTTCTTTTCTTCCAAAGCCATTATTAATACTGGGGGATTTTAATTGCCATCACCAATCATGGGGTTGTGCAACTTCTACCTGTTATGGCGATGAGTTACTAGATATAATAGACTTACATAACTTATGTATTTTAAATTCAGGAGCTGCCACGTCGTTCAGATCCCAATCAGAACCAAAGCGCAATTGACCTTTCTATCTGTTCTCCAAACTTAGCCTCTTCATTAACTTGGCATACTTTAACCTCTACTCATGGTAGTGACCATTTTCCAATAGTTATTTCTTATCCTCTTTCCAAACCAAATGCACCATTAAGGAAATCAAACGTAAAATATAAACTACCTAATAGAAATAGTAATGACTGGGACAAATTTAGGAACATTGTTGACAGTAAGCTTTGCTCCTTGCCTGTAATTTCTGATGGCAATGAAAATAGTTGTGCTGAAGCTTTAGCACTCATATTAATTGCAGCGGCAGATGACGTTTTTCCTGTAAAAAATAACAACATTAGTACAATTCCCTCGCCGCCGTGGTGGGACTCTGAGTGCACTGAATTGATTAAGAAACGTAAAGAGGCTGAATACAATTATAACCTTGATATGTCTGATATTAATTTTGATATAGTTACTAATGAAACATACAAACTTTTTAAAAAGAAAAAAATTGATTCTTGGCGTAACTTTTGCTTATCAATTTCACCGAATACTCACCCTACGATTGTATGGCGCAACATTCGTAGATTTAGGTCCATTTATAACAACTCTTCTCCTATCCCTGTTTCTTTAGCCAGTGAATTTTTTGATAAATTAGCTCCGCCTTGGGTTCCTGAGGCTATTTGTACTAATAATAGCCTGTCTCGCGTATCCAATAACCAAGACACTCATACGACGCTAGATCTTCCATTCACTCTCACTGAACTAAAGGTTGTTATTCATAAGACTAATGATTCTGCACCAGGCATGGATGGCATCCCGTATTCCTTTTTTTCTAATTTAAATGACGTCGTCCTCAGCTATTATTTAGAACTTATTAATTCTATTCTATATACAGGGAACATCCCTGTTGAATGGAAACGTCAAATGGTGTTGCCATTCCTTAAACCAAATAAAACTCCTTCTGATGCTTCTTCCTATCGTCCCATAGTTTTGTCTTCAATTCTGATGAAATTAGCGGAATACTTAATATAAAATCGCCTAGAATGGTATGTTGAAAGTAAGGGTCTTTTGGCAGAATCACAATATGGCTTTAGAAAGGGTAAAAGTACAATTGACTGTTTATGTATTTTAACATCTGATATTCGGTTATCCTTCTCTAATAACCAATCCACCGTTGCAGTTTTCCTTGATATTAATGCGGCATATGATAATGTTGTATTATCGGTTTTACAAAATAAATTAAAAGCCTTACAAGTTCCTTTGAATTTGTCGAATTTCATTATTAATATATTGACTGAACGCTCTGTTAACATGTTAATAGGAGACCATGAGATATCACATCTTGTATGGAGGGGTCTCCCACAGGGTTCTGTGCTCAGTCCCCTTCTATACAATATTTACACTTTTGATTTAGATCTATCCTTAACTAGTCACGTTACGGTTCTTCAATATGCCGATGATTTATTATTATATTCTTCAAGTCAATCTGTTGAGCAAGCTAGCTCTGCTATCAATTCTGCTTTATCTATTTTGGAGTCATGGTTACATCTAAACGGTTTGGATTTATCCACATCTAAAAGCGGGGCTGTTTTATTCACCCGGAAGAGAAATATTCCCTTAGTAAATCTCTTTTATAAGGAAATACCTATTCCAGTTAAAGATAAATTCAGATATCTAGGTATAATACTTGACTGTAAATTAAGTAGTGTCCCTCATTGTGAATATATTGTTAACAAATGCGAAAATCACCTAAACATGCTTAGATGCCTCTCTGGTGTGTGGTGGGGTGCACATCCCTTTTCTTTGAAACTCATTTACAACGCAATCATCACAAGCACTCTGGATTATGGATTGTTCGCTCTAGAACCTGGTAGTGTAATGGCTTTTAAAAAAATGGATCGCATCCAGTCTAAAGCATTACGCATTATTTCAAGTGCAATGAAGTCTAGTCCCATTAATGCACTTCAAGTGGAGTGCGGGGATGCTCCTTTAAGCATTAGAAGACAATTCCTATCTGACAAATATTTGTTCCGGATTCTTCAATTCTCAACTCATCCTCTCATTCCTAAACTGGACGCTTTAGTGTTGCAGATTGAATCTTCAGATTACTGGTCTCATAAACGTGCTCCTTGTTTAGTTGTAAGTTATAAAAAAATTCTTTCACTTTCTTCTCGTATTTTCCGTTCCAATAAACTTCCCCTATTTAGCAGTAGTTATGAGAGTTTACATTTCAGTCCCTCTATAAAATATAACTGTGTAAGTAAATCAGATCCCGATTGTCATTTAAGTTTGAATCATTTTCTGTCAGAACACTTAGAGTACCACCATATTTTTACGGATGCTGCCAAGCCTTCTCCGATGGGTTGTGTTGGGATAGGTACTTACCATTCCCAATACAACATCGTACAGAAAATAAAACTACCTCCAGAGACTTCTGTTTTTACCGGGGAATGTTTTGGCATTTTTAAAGCCATAGAATATATCCGTATTTTGAAGCTCAAAAAATCTATAATTTTTACTGATTCTCAAAGTGCTCTTCTAGCCATTAATAAATCTGCTTTGGAACACAAATCGCAGTTACCTATCATTTATTTAATAAGAGAATTTGCGTTCAGGACCATCTCTGAGGGTAATTCACTAGAATTTGTGTGGATTCCGGCCCATGCTGGAATCCATGGCAATGAAGTAGCTGATAAACTTGCCGGTGATGCGGTGCAGTTTGGGGACTTAGTTCCATATATAAATTTTAGTTATGATCTCGCGTCGTTACCAAAGACTTTTCTTCGGGAAACCTGGAAGGTAGCTTGGGAAATCGGAAGCAAATCGAAGGGACATTATTTCTCACTTATCCAACCTAATATACCAGAAAAACTATGGTTTGGCAAGGCCAAGTTTGGCAAGATGGAGACCTCCATTTTAATACGGATGAGACTGGGTCATGTTTGTTCTCCAGCCCATCTTGCCAAACTTTCTATCAGCGACGATCCCATTTGCTTATGTGGCACAGATGTAGGCGACTTAGATCATATTTTTTTCTCCTGTCCTTTAAATGACCGTTCTTCCTTTCTTAGTAACCTCTTATCCCTCCGTACTCCTTTTCCTACCTCAATACTTTCCTTACTTTGTACAAATAGCTCTCTTGTATATAAATGTATAGTCTCATTCATTATTCTAAATAATATCAAGTTGTAATTTTTTTGTTACTTATAATTATACTGTTCCTATTTTTCCGTCCTATCCTAAATCCCGTTAAAATATTTATAATAATGTTGTTTCCCTACCTTTAAGTAAAACTAAACGTGCCATTGGCTAAATGCACAAACTAGTGGTGGTTAATAAAGCATATAACATAATAAAGCATCTTGCTTATCATACATAACATAAAGCAAATGCTATCGTGGTTCTCACTTGTTGCTATTTGCTTTTTGCTTTACATCGCACATCGCACTCTCTGGCTCTGTCCGTCGCACATCGCAAGACCATGTAGTAATAAGCAACCAGGCATAGCAAAGCGGCGGGTGCCGGCCGCCGGGTGCTAGTCGTCGCATGCTAGCGTTTGCTTTCGGTCGCGTGTGTAATCGTTTTAGGCACCGCGTGTGTTATCGCGATCTCAGGCGGCTCACGTACGTAATATTATAAACAATGTTGTTTTGCTTCGTGCGTTTTTAGTGTAAATAAACAGTGATAGGATACGCAATATTGATTATGTAAATAATCAATATTGCGTATCCTATCACTGTGTAAGTAAGGGCGATTGACTGAGTGAGGTATCGTGTTTTTGTTTTGTGTATAGGTATTTAACGGACGAAAATGTTTAGAAGGAACATTGAACTTTTAAATACGCCTATAATGGTTTTAAATACTAACATAGGTACTTTATTTCTTAATAACACTTAATTAAATAGACAGTCCTAAGCCTGGAAAGTATGAAGGAAAGTTCATTGTTTTTTTTTACTGTTCCGTAATAAATTCATAAACGCGATGTAATATTCCGCTCTGACAACACAGCGCTGGTTTCATTCGCGCCCGCCCGTTTGCATGCTTAAAATAAATAGCATATAGCATTAAGCAAGTGATTGCAATAAAGCAACTTTGAACACCACTAGCACAAACCGTGCGAAGCCAAAGAAAAAGAAAAATAAAAAAAAGCAAAATACTACCTATAATTACCTATTAATTGTGGATGACTTCAGCAGAATGTGCACTGTATATTTTATGCGATCTAAAAATAAAACATGTTGTAAGGGCATTAGCCTTTACACTTAATGTTGAATGTT
This sequence comes from Atethmia centrago, assembly GCA_905333075.3. Classification (NCBI taxonomy): domain Eukaryota; kingdom Metazoa; phylum Arthropoda; class Insecta; order Lepidoptera; family Noctuidae; genus Atethmia; species Atethmia centrago. Next base: position 16,087,134 of record HG995393.1, read on the forward strand.
AATAAAATAAATGTTAATGTTCAAAAAGGTATTTAATAAGAAATTGCACTAAATTAATGTAAAAAGAAAATAATATAAAATGTTAAAAATGTTGAAAATGTCAGATGTTGCGCGAGCTCGATATTAAACCGAAGACTGACGTACTTGCGTACGTGACGATACTACATTTTATAAATTAACAAAATGTGCAGTATGTTAACTAGGCCAAAGTACAATGTGCGGTTGCTGACCGTACATCTTGGCGGGGCAAAAGGTAATAATTAAGATAACTTATTAAATAATATTTTCCAAGGTGAATAAAAACCATGAAATGAGAACAATGTGAATTAAAATATTATAAGTCAAATGTTAAAAGAATGAGGTGTCGCGTAGGTAAGTTCTATGTTTTCAGTGGATGCTGTAGCTCTCGGTGGCTTCCGTGGCGGTAATCTGGAGGACGCGCCGACGGCGCTAACGGCAACCTTGCCGCAGCGTTTGCAGTACACGTAGGCTCCTCCCGCGACGACTATTGACAAGATCAGAAGTCCCATCGTAGAGTATGAAACGATGTATTGGTGCACATCGTGTTGCGTCATTTCAGCCTGTTTCGTTTGATCTTCCAATTCTTTCAACGATTTGTGAAGTTTTGCGTAATCGTTTCTTTTTAAAATGCGTGTTCTGTTGTCCAGTTGATGAGTCAAGCGGCTGGACAGATGTTAAATTATTGATGTCTTCCAGATCTATCAGTGGTATTTCCGGATTGACATACATTTTGTTTGTGTAGTAAACTTGTGTGTAATATGTTTCTTCGTTGTTTCTAATTATACATCCTTCTTTGGCTTCTAAAATCCCCGTTGAATGTATTGCCTTAGTAGTCATACGACCTTCACAGATGATTTGTAGTTGGCAATCCGTGCAGCAGACATAGAGCCAGGTGTTAGGTTTTTGTAATGGTGTCCATTTATTGTTGCAGGATTCGGATGTGTAGATACATTTTGACAATGTAATGTTTGTTATTGCGCCGATTTCGCATGGTATTTGATGATTTCTCATGTTACGTGTTGGTTTCTTTAGTGAACATACATATGTACTCGGTTCAATTGTAATACAATGTTCCAGGTCACTGTCTGTAAGTTGCATATATGTCTCTTTTCTTATATTGACTGCAACATATTCTGAGTTTGTCTTCATTGTAAGTGAAAGTTTGTTGATTTTTATCATCGGAATAGGAACTGTTTTATATATAGTAAATGGAGTGTCGCCTGTTAATGGTAATCTAATTTCGATGATGAAATACTTACCAAATAATCTGGATTTTACCTCTAGTAGTTTGTATATGTCAGCTAATTGGTTTTGAATATTGTCAACGGGTATCGATAATTGTTGTGGCAATTGTCCAGAGATAATATTAAGCTCCTGAAAGAGCTGGTTTTGCGGTAGAAGTCTGGTGTCTACATGACCATGGTGAATGTTGATAGCTGTGTCTAAAAGCATATGTTGGATGTGGCGCAGTTTAGACAGAATTGTTGAACTAGTCAGAGCCATGATGTTAAAGTAATTCAAAGCTTCCTCTTGCTCAACCGCCTTGCCCAATTTCTGTAAATAGTTCTCTGTAGCGTTAAGATGTTCATTTAAGAGATTAAACTGAGTGTTCATCGCCTCTTCATTTCTCTTTAAAATGTTATTGTGTGCCTCAATGATTGATGTTTGACCTTTGATTAGGTTCAATAAGTGGTCTCTGTTATTTTGCAATGTTTCTATGTCCTTTTTATATTGTATTGCGAACCTTTCATCTAGCACGCCGAATAGGCTGTTTGCAAGGTAACCTATTCCATTGACAAGACCTCGGGTAACGCGCCCCCTTGTCTGCCCATGATGTGTTTCCAACATGTAATTGTTATGATCAAGTTCGTTGAGTTCCTGTTCGAATTCAGTCATGATAGTTTTGCACATCGTTTGGTATGCAAATTGCTCACATCTTTCTTTCAGGTGTTTTACAACTCTATGTATGTTTTCCATGCCTTGCCAGTACGATGTCATGTTATAGTAGGTAACAATCTTCCAGTCATCATGTACGCTTTGCAAATTGCCGATTTTGTCAAAGTACACTGCTCTATTTGGTTCAAACGGTGTGATATTTATGGCGTCACTGCTTTGCTTTGTGGGGTTAAATAATGTTAGTAATGTTAAGAGTATACCTAGCAGGCTGGAACTTATATTCCTTGATTTAAAACGGCGTTTCCTGTTAGTGTTGTTTATTGTAGATTTTTGTTTTTCAGTGCAGATTTTGTCATCGGAGGTGGTTCTGTCAGGTATTTCTATACGAGATTCTGGTATTGGGAGTTTAACTAGTTTTGTTATTGGTCTTGTTAGTAGCCCTGTTTTAGTTTTCATCGTAACAACTCTGACCAGATTGTCTCTCCCCGGATGAACTTCCTGTATTCTGCCAAGTGCCCATTTCGCAGGAGGAAGATTGTCTTCTTTGATTAAGACAATATCCCCTATGATAGGTTATTTGTTTTGTTCAGCCATTTACTACGAACTTGAAGTTGTTGCAGGTATTCTGACGACCATCTGGTCCAAAACCCTTGGTTCATTTTGTTTAGTAACTGCCACCTATGTCGAATGTTGATGTTTTGTTTTTCGATATTTTCCGTTGGTAAGAATGTTACTGGTCGGCCAATTAAAAAATGTGCAGGAGTAAGATAGTCAATATCGTCCACGTCCTCCGTTAAAGGGCAAAGTGGTCTAGAGTTCATACAGGCTTCAACTTGAGTAAGCAGTGTTAAAAACTCTTCGTATGTCAACTTTTGCTCTCCTAGGACACGCTTTAGGTGATATTTCATAGACTTAACTGCAGCCTCCCAAAGTCCTCCCGCAGTCGGCCAACTTGGGGCGTTAAAATGCCATTCTATCCCCATCTCGGTGTTCCTTCTCGATAAGGTGTCGTTGTTGAATGTTTGTGAGATATGCAGTTGTTTGGCTAACTCCCTTTCGGCTCCAACAAAGTTTGTTCCATTGTCGGAGTAAATATGTTTCGGACAGCCTCGTCGCCCAATCATGCGGTTGAGAGCCAGTATAAATGTTTGTGACGATAAATCTGATGCAAGTTCTAAATGCACCGCCTTTGTTGCCATGCATACGAATACAACGATATAACCTTTACTCGTTCTGACACCTCGACCCTTGTTTAGTTTAACACTAACAAACCCTGTGAAGTCCACCCCTGTGTGATAGAATGGTGGCGATTGCGTTACCCTCTCACTGGGTAGGTCGGTCATTAATTGATATTGTTTCGATGGTTTGAAGCGGCAACATTTTACACAGTTTTGCAGATATTTTTTAACAGTGTTATTTCCTCCTGTTATCCAATATTTTTGTCTCAATGTAGCCATAGTTAGTCTCGCTCCACCGTGTAGTGTTGTAACATGCGCACGGGCAATGAGAAGATATGCCAGCTTGCTGTTTTTTGGGATGATAACAGGGTGTTTTGTTTCTTCAGGTAGGTTTGAGTTCCGTAGTCTCCCTCCGACGCGTAATATGTTATTTTCATCTAGGTAAGGGCAAAGTTTCTGAAGTCCTCTATTGTTGCTTACCCTTCCTTTTGTTTTTAAATCTTGGATTTCTTGTCCGTAATGTTCGTTTTGTACATGTTTTATAATTATGTCAGTAGCGCATCGAATATCAGCGAGTGTTAAATTACATTGTTTAAACGCGAGCAGGTCATTCATGTTTGTATGATTCATAGCTGAGTCTTCCCTGTGACGATTGTTTTGTGACGTGTTTGTTATGAAACGTGACACCCAAGCTACGATGCGTATTATATTCATAATACAGCTGTTCTTGTTAAGGAGTTCTGTTACGAAGTTTATGTTTTTGCTTTCGGTAGTTCGTGACGTAACTACATGCACCTTTTTAACTTTTATTTCTGGTGTCATAAACGTGTCATATGTTTCAGGGATGTCTTCACTGTTAAGCCATTTGGGTCCATCAAACCACAGAGGAAATTTGTGTAACTGCGAAGGTAGTAGTCCACGTGACGCGCAGTCGGCCGGGTTTTGCTCCGATCTTACGTGCCTCCAACTCCCGGCGGGCACTACAGATGTTATCTCCTGAACTCTGTGTCCGACATAGGCCTTCCATTGCGAGACATCGCCCTTTAGCCAGCCAAGCACGATCATTGAATCCGTCCAAGCTGTTACTTTAATGTTAGGTTTATCGAGGCAATGTTTTATTTTCTTTACCAGTTAAGCTAACAGCTGAGCACCGCATAACTCAAGTCTGGGAAGTGTTTGTTGTTTTTGGATTGGAGCGACCTTTGTTTTTGCCGCAACCAATGCAATTTGTTGCTGATTTTTCTCTGTAACTTTACTGTACACTACGCACGAGAACGCTTTTTCCGATGCATGACAGAATGCATGTAATTCCCAATGCTTATTTGCTTCTAACCCAAGCCATCGGTTGATTTTGAAAGGTTGCATATTTGTTAACTCAGTTTTTAGTGTTCTCCATTCCTTTTCTATTCCATCCGGAACCGTATCATCCCATTCGATTTTGTACTTCCAGATCTGTTGGAATAAAATTTTTGCCTTGATTGTTATTGGGGATAGCAACCCCAAAGGATCAAAAATTGTTGATATGTCGCTTAAGATTTGCCGTTTTGACGAATTTTTGTTAATGCCAATGTTGTCTTATAATGTGGGTGAAAATATGAATTCATCTTGTTTCGGATCCCATGCCAAGCCTAATGCTTTGGAAGCTGATGCCTCTGTAAAGCTTACAAAGACTGGGCTAACCATATGTTCTGGAAGGTCTTCTAGTAGTTGATGTTCGTTACTCGACCACTTTCTGAGATTGAACCCACCTTCTTTCAACACCTGTATGAGTTAGTTTCTTGTATCTCGGGCCTCGTCCACGGTATCCTTTCCGAATAACGCATCATCTACAAAAAATTGATTGAGTAAGATGTTTTTAGCTTCCGGGTACTTCTCACCTTCATCCATCGCTAGCAGTTGAAGTGTTCGGAGTGCTAAGAACGGAGCGGCCTTAGTACCATAGGTGACTGTACATAATTGATATTCTTTTAGCAGTTGCTGTGGACAATTCCTCCACACTATTTTCTGTAAGTGTTGATGTTCTGGATGTACCATTATAAATCGGTACATTTTCTCAATGTCTGCTGTACAGACATATTTGTATTGTCTCCATTTTAGCAAGATGCTAAGGATATCCTTTTGTAGATTCGGTCCCGCTTCCATTAAGTCATTGAGACTGTGTTTAGAGCTGGTTTTTGCCGACGCGTTGAACACAACTCTAAGTTTCGTTGTGATAGCACCTGGTCGCACTACCCCGTGGTGCGGGAGAAAATATTCAATGTTCTTGTTCCTAGTGTTGCTTTCAACTTGCTCCATGTGACCCATTTCTTCATATTCTTCTATAAACGCTTTATAATCTTTAGCAAACGCATGATTTTTAGCCATCCTTCGCTCTAGTTGTTGAAATTGAGCGATGGCCTGTGGTTTCGATGTTCCTAATTGTTCAATAAAATTGTCCTTGAGGGGTAGACGAACTTGGTATCGCCCATCAGGAAGTCGTGTTGTTGTCTCTTTGTACAACTGTTCGCACTTGTTGTCAGGGTCCACCTCTTCTTGGTTTTCTTGCAAAGACTCCTGTTCCCAGAACTGAGCAAGATCCTGAATGTTGTTGACAATTACATGGCAATTAAATGTTTTGTAATTACCACATACTACCCAGCCTAAATGTGTTTGTTGTGTTATGATGGATGACGTGTTCGTTTTTATTAATCCTTCTAACAATATTTCGGAATATACATCGGCTCCCAATAGTAAATCTATATCCTGAGATATGTTAAAATTAGGATCAGCGAGTTGTAAATGTTGTATATGTTCAAAGCTACCTTTATTTACTGTTTTACTTGGCAGTTTGTTTGTTATTGCCTTCATAATGAGTGCATTAATGTTAATGTTGAAGTCATCGTATATCGCTTGGCATTTAAGATGGAGTCCTCCTTTACACTTGGTGGTGGCCGAAGCACCAACACCTGACACCACCGCACTCATCTTGTTTCGTTTTAACTGCAATCTTTGTGCAGCATTTTCTGTAATGAGGCTGACCTGAGAGCCCTGGTCTATTAAAGCGCGTAAAATGATCGTAGTTCCATCATTGGCTATTGTTTTGACCTGGGCCGTGGCCAACAGTACCTCATTTGAGCTGTCATGTGCTAAATGCGTGTTCAATTGTTGACCTACATTAGCTCTGCTGGTTCTCGATTTTGCAACTCCCATCGCTTCATGCAAAATGGTGCTATGCGGCTCATCGCAGTGCTTGCACTTTTTTTCCGACGAACATTAGTCGCCGTTATGACTAAATAGGCAATTTAGACATACATGTAGGTTGTTAGCGGTCTTTAACCTTTCTTCTGGTGACATACTTAAAAATTCTCTGCAATTATAGAGCCCGTGTTGGTTATTACATTTAGGACAAGTTATAATGGAATTATGAAATGTATGTTTGTTATGGACTGTTCTCGGCATGTTCTTAGTCCCACCTTGAATGGTCTGTTGCTGCACCTTAGGCTTGCTGTATGTTGCATTATGAACTGTTTTCGGCTGAATGTTTGGCTGTTGACTGTTAAAGTTTCGTGGGCGGTTAGGGTTTGTACCCGATTCCATTGACATGAATTTGGTTTCAATGAACTTCAGGAACTCGTTTAGTGTTGGCATTTCCCTTGGATTTTCCATGGATTCTTTGAAGGATTGGCGTGTGTCTGCGTCCAGCTTTTGCATTAAGATGTGAACCACTATGGGATCCCAACTAGAAATATTGTATTGCAGATTCTTAATAGCCTGAAGGCACTCTATGGTCGTATCATGCATTCTTTTCAACAGAGATGCCGTTGGGGTTTGTATGGTGGGTAGACTCAGTAAAATGTTTGCTTGATAGGTAAATAATAGTCTCTTATTGTCGTACCTCTGTTGAAGGATCTGCCAACTGGCTTCGTAGTTATCTGCACTAATGTTCATGTGCTGTATTAATCGCTCGGGCTCTCCCTTCAATTTCGCTTTCAAATGTTGCATTTTTTGAGCATTTGAGATAAAAGTGTTACGATGCACGATTTCCACGAACAAGCCCTTGAATGTTGTCCACTGGGCATAGCTACCACTGAAAATCGGCAGTTCAATTTTGGGCGTGGATTTCTCCTGGTGTTTATTATCCTAAATTCTCTTGTTAATTTGTTCCTTACTGAATTCATACAGCCTTTCTAATCTGTTATAGTCACTTTCAAATGCTTGCATGTTGACCAACATGTTATCGAGCTTCCAATAAGTGCTGTCGACTTTTTCCCAACGTTGCGTAACTGTCCTCAATTTATCTTCAAGTTGCCACTTTTCTTTTAAATGTTCAATGTCTATGTTCCGTACTGTTCTCTCGAAAGCCTTGACGTTTGACCGCTGCTCGTTCAACATATCTTTAGTCCGTTGGTCTACGGCTAACTCTTTATTTGACGTGTTCTTCACCTCATCCGCGACCTCATCGCCATCCTGTTGTTCTGGAACATTCTCTTGAACACATGGCCTTTCTTCTTGTTTTTGCAACTGACTAAACGAAGTAAATTGTTCGTCTTCGATGTGTGCTAATAATCTTTGTTTCGACTTGTTTATCATACACTTCGTTTCTTCGTATATTTGTTCCAAACGCTCGTAAACGCGATTCTCGTAGTAAGGTCCAGACTTCTTGCCTTCAAACAAGGCTAATTGGATGTCGTTATTTTTAAACTCACACCAATACCCCTCCAGCTTTTCAAGTCTGTCATCGTGATACTTAAGAGTGGTTTTACGTGTAGAACTATCTTTTTTAAAGTTTTCGTTTATTTGTTTGATAGCATCCAGATTTGTAGATTGAGAGCTAAGTAATGCATCGTAAGAAGACATTGTTGTTTACCGGTGGTTAGTGCAAACAATATACCCAAAATTTCAGCAAAGTAGGTAATATGGAACGTGCTCACCGGATTCGCTGCGTACTCTTGCTGCCTATACTTCACCCCGATCTGTGTAATTCTCACTCAATATCACTGATTTTACACTGTTTTTAATGTTCTGATGAATGTTCTGTTTAATGTCCGAGTTTAATTCTTAAATGTTCCCGCGAGTGAAAACGTACCACGGCACTGATTTTACTCTTAACGGCTCGAAGGACCAATATGTAAGGGCATGAGCCTTTACACTTAATGTTGAATGTTAATAAAATAAATGTTAATGTTCAAAAAGGTATTTAATAAGAAATTGCACTAAATTAATGTAAAAAGAAAATAATATAAAATGTTAAAAATGTTGAAAATGTTAGATGTTGCGCGAGCTCGATATTAAACCGAAGACTGACGTACTTGCGTACGTGACGATACTACATTTTATAAATTAACAAAATGTGCAGTATGTTAACTAGGCCAAAGTACAATGTGCGGTTGCTGACCGTACACATGTATGTAACAATAAAACATATACTTCAAAATATACGAAGAGTTTATAGAAAATATACAGTCAAGGAAAATAAAGATATTAAGAACACACAACGGAGGAGAGTTTCGTTCCGTGGAAATGACAAACTATCTTTGGCAATGTGGCATACTTCATCAGAAAACAAACAGTTATACACCAGAGCAAAATGAACTATGTGACAGAACTAATAAATCCATAGTTGAGAAAGCACGTTGTCTCCTTTATGATGCCCAGTTTGACAAATTCCTTTGGCAGAAGCTCTAAACACAGCTGTGTACATTAAGAACCAATCACTAGCTTAGACCAGAATACTACTCCGTACGAAATATGGACGGGCAGAAAGCCGAATTTGAGTCATCTACGGATCTTTGGCAGCCCAGCAATGGTCCATATTCCGAAAGAAAGAGGCAAAAAAATGGGATAAGAAAGCGAAGAAAATATACTTAGTTGGATATTCTGGGAATGTCAAAGGCTATCGCTTGTATGATCCTATTTCGCGAGATGTTATTGTAGCCAGAGATGTTGTTGTCATGGAGAATACAGATGACAACATCTGTTGTGATTGAAGAGAACAAGCAACCTGATGGGTCAGCCGGTGCGGTTCCTGTGAGCAATGCAGATGAATAAAAACAAAATGATATGACATATGTCCCTGATAATTCATCAAGTGACACAGATGCAGTTTTGTTGACACTGTCTTTTTCGCCAGAAGCTAAAAATCTCATCTCTAGGGAATGTGACATCAGTCTACCAGAAAACCGTGTTAAACGCAGATTTTTACCATGCAAACATGTGTGTGGAAATGTCAGGTGAACTAATTTCTCTTAGTGATGCAATAAGTGGATCTGAAAAAGATCAATTCAATGAAGATGAGATTGCAATGAAAGAGGAATTGAAATCTGTTCATGATAGTGATTCATAGGATCTAGTGGATAGGCCAGAAGAAGGTACGGTTGTGAAAATAAGGGGGTGATTAAAAAGAAATTTAACAGTGAAGGTGAAGTGCGTTTTAGGGCCAGACTTGTCGCAAAAGGCTTTACTCAGAAAAAAGGCACAAACTTAATGAGACCTTTTCACCAGCTTTGAGATATTCTACTTTTAGATTATTGTTAGCTTTAAGTGTTGAACTAGGTCTGAAAATGAACCACCTTGATGTACTTTTGTACCTTGGGTAATTTTTCGTATTACGTAGAATAAAGACAATATTGGAACTCACCTGCCCTGCGCGCAGCGATAAAGTGAAGATAAATGAGTGAGTAGCGCGACTTATTTATCCAGTAAAACGCATGCCACCTGTTCATTTTTTAGTCGAACTCTGACTGCCAATACCTACCAAACCGAACACACTAAACTTTAAGAGCATCAAGAACACCAAAAATATTATGGATCACACAAACTATGTTACTGTACGAAAACGTCAAACTGTGACTAAATCGAGATCTACTGAATCGCTAAACCACAGTCTGAACGCAAGTTTACAGTCATGTAATGATATACTAGGCAGAAGTTTGGACCTTTCCACAAATATGTGTTCCACTATTGTGTCGGAATACAACTTCGAGTTACAACTTGTTAGTTAGCACCAAAAAGAATGCGCGACGTCGCCTCACTGACAGTTTTCATATCCCTCCTTTAAGCCAAAACAAAACAAGTACATTTACATCTATGATACAGGGAGAAGAAATAACCCCTCATGTGAAAAATGATCCGATTACTCGACAGTGCCAAAAAAAAACAAATGTTCTACAGGCCAACACTTCGTCGGAACAAGAACCAAAGATATGTGCTAAACATCAAAATGACGTAGTGTTACCCCCCGCGCCCGCGACAAACACACAGATAAACAATGGGATGGCAACTAAAAAAAGAAACCTACCCACAGGTGTGAAAAAAGGGCATTTATAATAGGAGGAAGACAATGCAGTGGACTAGCAACACAGCTGTACAAATCCAGATTCTACAACCCGCATAACCATTATCGTTTCATGTCTATTGTTAAACCAAATGCTACCACGGATGATATATTAACTAGTATGCAGCTTTTGGACATTACCTCTGAAGACAAATTAATTATATCTATAGGACAAAATGACATCAATACTTTAAAAATGACTACAGAACTAGTTCTAATCCTAAAATCAGTTAAATGTCCCGTTATCATCTTAAGTGTGAATAAAAACATCTGCTCAAACGAATTTAAATTGAACGAAATGTTGTATCTTATTTGTAGCCAGAGTAAGGATTGTTCATTCATTTCAAAATACTATAACATGTCATCGTTATGTCGTAAAATAAATTTAGTGTTAGACCAGCTAGACTATGACAAAACATTCTTATCGTATAATAAAAACAGCAACATTAATAAGACTTTTACACCGGAAGCTCGTACCAAAAACCAAAGTACGCAAAAAGCTCCCCAGGAAAATATTGCTGTCAATGAAATAGCTAACGGAGCATTTTTTCGTGGCTAAACCAGTTAATCATGTAATATTTCATCAAAATATTGCTGGTGCCATAAACAAGGCTGAAGATATTGAAATAGCAATAAATCTACTTCGAGATAAAAGCATTTTTATTGATTTTATAACTTTAACTGAAACTTTTATAAAATCGAGTGACGAGGAAAATTTGAAAATAAAAGCATTTAAATTAGTAAGTAGTTTTTCTAGGAAAGACCAGAAACGTGGTGGCGCTTGCATATTAATAAGACAAGGGATCGAATATGAATCTTTTGAATGGTTAAAAAATATGACATTAGAAAAACATTTCGAAATATGCGGTATTCGAATACAAAAATACTAGGGGTCGCAATACCGAATCATTTAAGCAAAACCGGTATTTTCGGTATTGGCTCCAGACCAATACCGATAATCCGGTATTTTCGATATTTCCGGGATTAAGCTAAAGTTAGCAAATTCAGTATAATAAAGTTAGTTTGCGGAGGAATAGTAAGTAGGTACCTAACCTAAATGAATTTATCAAAGGGCAAAGCTATAAAAAATAAGTTGAAAACAATTGCGGTAGAAACCATTAATTAAACGTTCATTTATATCGTAATTTCTATCTTAGCTATTTGCAGTACAACAATACATACAATACAAACGTAGAAAAATATTTGCACTTCTTTCTCTCTCCACAAACAGCTCTTTTCAAAAATAATTTAAAACCCATATTTTTACGATTACGACATGCAATATAATAATTTAAAATCGCAACGCAACTAACTTCAACTCACTCACTTGCACCGTTCGCGCCACGCCATTGGCTATTTGGCTCGTTTGCTAATCATTGCATTAATTGCGCGGGCGGGACAGAGACCGGGAAGTTCGGCTACTCGGCTGTCGCCGGATTCATCGGTATTGTCGTAAGGTGAACGAACTCGCGCGCGCGTAATTTGAATGAAATGGCGCGTAACTTCTTCTATTTTGTATTTGTTTTTTAATTGTTTTACTAAAACCGAAAATACCGAATATCCCGGTTTTTGTGAAATGAATACCGGTATTAATTAGACCTAAATTTGGCCCGGTATTCCGGTATTTTCGAAATTCGGTATCCCGGTTTGCGACCCCTAAAAAATTCGGCATTAATTTGCTGTGTGTGTACAGAACGCCAAATTCGGACATAAATATATTTTTTAGAAAGTTCAAATATTATTAAACAGACTACATCATAAAGATAATTACAAAAACATTTTATGTGGTGATTTCAATATTGACATATTAAATAATACACAGTCTAAAAATGAATTTATAAATATTTTACTCAATTACAACTTTAAATGTCATATAAACAAACCAACTCGACAAAATACCTGTATTGACAACATAATTAGTGGCATCACAAGATGCAAGATGCTAAAGGAGAAGTACATGAACTGGGACTATCAGACCATAACACTGGTCAAACATTGACAATAAAAATAAAATCAGATAGTAATTATCAAAAGCATTGGTTTGTATATAAAAGAGACCTATGCAAGGAATATATTGATAAGTTTTGTTACTACCTTGGCAACCTATCTTTCTTGGAGATTTTCCTAGAAACAGACGTTATTAAGGCGTTTAAACTGTTCCATGACGAGGTCTGCCTTTATTTTGACTTGTGTTTTTCTCAAATAAAAATCAAAATGAATCAAAACTCCTATAACCCAAAATGGATTACAAAGGGCCTAAAAAAATATAAAACGAAAACTACAATATGAATACTATAAAAATAAAAATAGACAAAACAAACGAAAATACGAAACATATGGTAAAATTTTGAGAAAATGTGTAATAAGTACTCAAAATAGTAATAATAAAAAATATATAGAAAAAGCCGAAAACAAATGTAAAGCCACATGGAGAATAGTTAACGAAAGACTCAAAGAAACCAACCGAACGAATGAAATCAGAGAAATTTCGAACGGGAATCAAATGCTCTTGAATGGCGACGAAATTGCCACATATTTCATTAATTACTACATAAATGTTGTAAACCCGGTAATTAATGACCACCCTGCAGACCAAACAATAACTGGAAGAACGTTAGCCAGCTCTATTTACCTGTAACCAGTGGATTCGGTAGAAGTATATAGAATTGCAATGGAATTACGGAATACAAATTCAGCTGGGTATGATCATATTACAACAAAAATATTAAAACGAACTATATTTTCTATATTAAAACCATTGACTCATTTAATAAATCTGTCTATGGAAAACGGTATTTTTCCTGAAGCACTTAAATTCTCCGTAGTTAAACCACTGCATAAAAAGGGTCCGAAATCTGAAGCAGGAAACTACAGGCCAATCACATTGATTCCGATTATCTCCAAGATATTCGAGAAAGTAATGAGTACAAGGCTGGTAAAGTTTTTTTAATAAAAATGATATAATATGTCAACAACAGAACGGTTTTATTAAAAATAAATCTACTACTTTGGCAAGTTTTAAATTAATAAAAGAAATCCTTAGTGCAATAGATATAAAAAAGATTCCAATAGCTGTATTTCTGGACATGAGTAAAGCCTTTGACATGATATCTCTTGACAAACTACTAAATAAACTAGAAAATTACGGTATAAGAGGCCCAGCCTACAATTGGTTTGATAGCTACCTAAGGGGTCGAAAGCAATGCACGGAGATCGTGAAAATGTGCCGTAAGACTAACACCTACGTAACGTATAGATCTAAGTACCTAGTTAACAAATGTGGCGTACCTCAAGGGACTGCTATTTCACCGATACTATTTTTAGCATACATTAATGAACTACCGAACGCAACAGACCAATACACTATACTGTTCGCAGACGATACCACTATTCTGACTAAAGAGGCTACTGTTGAGCAAGCAATAAATGTCACAAATAAAGCTCTAAACGATGTCCATGACTGGTTAAACCTAAATAATTTACAAATAAACACAAATAAAACTAAATTTATGACATTTTGCACAAATAATAATAACAAAAAAAAAAAAATAACCGACACATTTGACACACAAATAAAATATAATAATGACAGAATTGAAAAAGTAAATACTATAAAATTCTTAGGAATACATTTTGATAATTACTGCAACTGGAAATCACATGTAGACATGGTGTGTAAAAAATTAAATAAATTTATATACGCACTACGGAAAATAAAACACTAATTGTGTACCACAGCCACGTGTGCTCTGTACTGAGATATGGGATAATCGTCTGGGGAAACTCCACGGACTCCCAAAGAGCATTTATAGTTCAGAAGAAATGCCTCAGATCGATTTATAACCTTAAATGGACCGATTCCTGCCGACCCGTGTTTACTAACAAAAAACTGCTTACACTCCCATCCTTATACATTCTAGAAATGTGTAAGTTTGTTAGAAATCACCCTTCGCTTTTTGAAAAGGATGAAAAAGCTCCTTTAAAAATAAAGATAGCACAAAAGCCTCTGATAGTCCCTCGAAATCGACTAAAGCTTTGCGACACGAACTGCTACAGTATGGCGGTTAAGCTATACAACAACCTACCGGAGAAAATGAGAAAACTAAATGAATTAGAATTCAGTAGAGCCTTATTTAATTGGCTGTGCGACAGATGTTTTTATTCCATAGATGACTTTATGAATTTGAAATCCTTTTGACATAGTGATTATTTTATTATTTTTTTTTATTATTGTTAATGTTAATTTTCTTGTTTGTGTTAATAATGTAAGAAGACAAAAAAAAAATATTTAATTGTATACTGTAATTGATATAGTGATTATTTTGTTATTTTGTTATTTTATATTATTGTTAATGTTAATATTATTTTTTGTGTTATTAATGTAGGAAGACAGAAATTTGATATAATATTTTTTTTAAAGCTTTGACTATGTCTATTTAAAAATTTGCACGACTAGAAAGTTGAATATAGTGAAACCATATAAAAATTTACCATATACAATGTACCTATATTCTGGCAAATAAAGAATTCATTCATTCATACCCACTGCATTCCTTAATGGATTTCTTCATGAACAGTGTACTTATATGGAAATACCAGAATGATTAGATTTTGAAAATTGTATCAACAAAGTTCTAAAATTAAAGAAAGCTGTCTATGGCCTCAAGCAGTCAGCTAGAGCCTGGTACACTCGTGTAGAAGATTGTTTGTTAAAGTTACAGTTTAAAAATTATTTAAAAAACAAAAAACCTATAGCCTGAAATATGGTGTAACTTATGTTTGTCCCCGCCTGCGATACCAAAATTCTATAGATTATAAAGCTTGTTTTTCTCTTTTCAGTTATGTGTTTTAGCAGTCGGGTGTTTTGTTATTTAAATAATTTGTTTTATTTCAAGCTTTTTAGTTTTATTAATATATATATATATATATATACACTGTGTCTGTATACGGTGTAGCGAAAATTAAGGGTGTGGTACATACCATCAAACTGAATAACTTTCTCCCGGGGTTCAACGTCGTAATCGCGAAAAAAATATCAGGATTTGAAGTTTTGTATGGGACGACAGAATTTTCGTTCAGGATGTTGGTCCCCGGGAGAGATTTGTTCAATTTGATGGTCTGTACCAAACCCTTAATTTTCGCCACACCGATTACAGACACATTGTATATACATGAAATTGACTCATTACTAGCTATTATTTGATATCAATATTGTTGCAATTGAATTTAAAAAACCTTTCCCTCCCTTTTTTTATTTTCAGATGCAATATATAAATATTACATAGCCTATGTCACTCTCACAATTAAGACGAATCTAACGACACCGCTTAAGTTAAAATCCATCAAGCCGTATAGGCTACAGAGCGTGCCAAAGAAATAGACATACATACATACATACTCTCGAAAATCATTACCTTCCTTCTGGGGCAGTCTGATAAAAAGTCAGACTACGACCCATGTCTCTTTATAAAGAATGATCATAACGTAAAGATTTATGTAGCATTATTTGTAGACTTTTTTTTTTGTTTTCTATAATTGTCAGAATACTTATGAAGAATTGATAAATGAGTTAGTAGCAAAATTTAGAATAAAAGACTTTGGTCAGATCAAATAGTGTCTGGGAATGCATGTATTTACATGCATTCCCAGACACTGACACAGTAATACTATCTTTATAAACATTTGTTTATAAAGATAGTATTACTGTTGACCAATAACATTTTTTAGAGACTATTCTAAACAGATTTAATATGTTAGATTGTTCACATTCAGATACTGCAATGGAAATTAGTTTGAAATTAGAAAATAAATTTAAACAATAAGCTTGTTAAAAATATCCATACCAACAATTAATTGCCAGCTTGGTGTACTTGTCTGTACTCACCAGGCCATATATTACCTATAGCATAAGTTTTCCGAGTCATTATAACAATAGCTTTAATGAAACTCATTTGAAACATTTGTTAAAATACCTAAAGAAAACTATTAGTTATGGTTTAGTATATAGGAAGACTGGATGTAATCTGTGCGCCTGTGAAAGGTTCTAGGTACAGCATAACAAATAATGTTAAGTAGATTTATACAATTAAATTTATTTCTAACAATTTTATATAAAATAATGGCTTCCAGGTATTTTCTTCGAGAGCTAAGGGGCAGGAGCTTGTACTTGCTGAGTAACTGAGAGTAAGTTCTTTTCCTCCCTAGAGGGCGCGCTTTTCCTCCCTAGAGGGCGCGCACGCGAACATTAGCTCCGTATCTTTTTAGTGTCAATAAATCAAAGCGGTAATATTTTACAGTGAAAAACGACAAACATTATCATAAGTCAACAAGGAAACGGTGCAAGAGTGGGCTAAAGCTAATTCGTGAAGTGAAACTTTAAACATAACTTTTTTAAACAGTGCCTAAACAAGTGTCTAGTCGGATCAAAACACTGCATCTAAAGTGTAATGCAGCAAAAATCTATAGAAATCGTGTTTTAAATAATTAATACTTTAATCTAATATACAGGGTGTCCAAGAACCTGGCGTCCAACTGGATTCCCACGATGCCCCAAGTTCTAACAGTACTCAGAAAAATATTTTAAAAAATCCACCCCATGTACTTACAGAATTATACTGATTTCAAAAAAAAAAGGGGAAATGAGCACCCTGTGACATACTTTTGAATGCTGTGACTGCTAATGCTGATAATTTCGATATTTCTTGGAGGTTTTGTAATCTAGGGTATTGCTGTGTCTAAATAGAATGTAAAAATAAAGTACTTATTGTACCATTTTAAAATAAAATATTATTTTAACTAAAGGTGATATGGAAAACTATTGAATTTCGCAACTTTGACCGACTGTAGTGTAAAAAAAATGTACCAAAATAGTATGGCAAGTGACGTCAAATTTTGACGCGTTTATTCCTCTTTTTAAAAAGGTATAATACTTACACATTAATTTGAAAAAAAAAATTTTTGATAATATTTTTACTCAACAACCCAATTTTTACGATGTCTTACAGAATTCTTAGAAAGAAAAATTTACGACGAATTGAATCTAACCTCTAAAGAATTACTATTGTATGCTCATAAAAATAACAACAGGCCTCTCAAAAAACAGGTTAGACCGTAAGGGACGGTATGTGCATGCATCTCACCATAGTGATTCGTTATTACAACAGGAGGGAGCAAGACAGAAACTATCTTTGCGATTTGCTGGTTCTTCTTTATGGTACCCCATTATTCAGGTAAGAGTGAGGGAGAAAAAGGTTAGAGGTGCGAGTGAGATAGATAGTGACGCTATCTGGGATCGTGCTATTTAGGATAACAGTACGGTCAGTACGCGTCACTGCCTCCTGCCGTTACTACGCACCTCTCTCTTATTGTTACCATTGATCACGTACTACGATTTAAAGCTTTGTTTATTGGACTCGATTACTCTTTGTGCTCTGGACTTTGAAACGAACTCTTTACGACGACCTTTGCCTGTGTTTGGACAGTTTGTGTTTTGTGTGTGCTACCATGGCGACCTACACTCCGCAAGAATACGCAAATATGCACTACATTTATGGAGAATGTAGAGGTAATGGACGAGCTGCAGCGAGACTTTACAGAGAAAGGTATCTGAGGGCTACGCGATATCCCGACCATCGAGTTTTCATTAATGTGCACAGATCACTATGTGACGGGCGGTTCCCCAATCAAGTAGCTGGTGAAGGACGACCCGTAAATGACTTCATACGCGATGAAGTTTTAGAGGCGGTGTCGGCAAATCCAAGCATCTCTGTGCGAGGAATAGAAGCTGATACGGGGATACCGAAGAGCACAGCACACAGTATTCTCCAAAAAGAAGAATATCATCCGTACCACGTACAGCGAGTGCAAAGTCTTTTACCTCGAGACTATCCGAGCCGAGTCGCGTTTTGTGAAACAATCCTGCAAAAACATCGAGAAGACGAAAACTTTATCGACAAAATTTTGTGGTCAGATGAATCAACATTTAAGAAGGATGGCTACATGAACCTACACAACTTGCACGAGTGGCATGTGGAAAATCCGCACTTGATGCGAGAAGATAGATCCCAGTACCGGTTCAAAGTGAACATGTGGACCGGTATTCTCTGTGGGAATATTATTGGTCCATTTGAGATGCCCGAGAATTTGACTGGCGAATCATATTTAAATTTTATTCAAAATGATTTGCCAAACTTACTAGAAGAGACCCCACCAGATATGTGGTTCCAACACGACGGCTGTCCAGCACATTTTCGCGTATCCGTTAGAGAGTTTTTGGACGAGCAATACCCGAACAGGTGGATTGGGCGATCAGGAACAATCCCGTGGCCAGCCCGCTCACCTGACTTAAATCCGCTGGATTTTTTTTTCTGGGGAACTATGAAGGAGCTCGTTTATGCGAAGCCCATTAATGACATCGCTGTCCTTCGTGAGAAGATAACACAAGCAGTGCAGGTGATACGTCAAAAAAGTTACTCGCGAAACATAAAGCGGTCCTTTTTAAGGAGAGTGAGAGCTTGTATTGCCGCGGGTGGTCAACATTTTGAACATTTATTGTAATAAAATATCTTTAAACTAACATTCTTTGCTTTTATTCTACTGGGAACCCATCTACCTGTGTGTATTTCCTTCTTGCTCACTCTTGGAACCGAAGTAAATAATAGTAGTAACATAACAGTTTCTAAGATAAGAAAGGGTCCGACAGTTACCGTTAGTAGGTAGGCACTTCGTAAAAATTGGGTTGTTGAGTAAAAATATTATCAAATTTTTTTTTTTCAAATTAATGTGTAAGTATTATACCTTTTTAAAAAGAGGAATAAACGCGTCAAAATTTGACGTCACTTGCCATACTATTTTGGTACATTTTTTTTACACTACAGTCGGTCAAAGTTGCGAAATTCAATAGTTTTCCATATCACCTTTAGTTAAAATAATATTTTATTTTAAAATGGTACAATAAGTACATTATTTTTACATTCTATTTAGACACAGCAATACCCTAGATTACAAAACCTCCAAGAAATATCGAAATTATCAGCATTAGCAGTCACAGCATTCAAAAGTATGTCACAGGGTGCTCATTTCCCCTTTTTTTTTGAAATCAGTATAATTCTGTAAGTACATGGGGTGGATTTTTTAAAATATTTTTCTGAGTACTGTTAGAACTTGGGGCATCGTGGGAATCCAGTTGGACGCCAGGTTCTTGGACACCCTGTATATTGAACATTATCAAAATAAAAATATAAGTGATTTCTCTAAAGTGACAAAACACGTGAAGTGATAACCATTTAAACAAAGAACTGACCTTTGGACCTTACGAACACACAATGACGTACGTCGCTTAACAACTGTACCATTATTACACATCCATTAATTAACTACTAGCTAGTCCAGTTACAAATACCTTGACTGCGACGCACTGTCGCGGTGGTTCGCGCCTTGGTTCTTGCAACACTTTTTGTGAATCTTTAAATTGTTGATTCTGGTTTTCTATCTATAGAATAGTACTCAAATGCAACGTACACCTCCAAAGTTTGTTCAATTAAATATGACTCAATCATACTCTGATTCGGCATTAAATATTCCTGATAATATTGAAGAACAGGTAAACGTCACTAGAAGATACAAACGAAGACTTGATGATGAACATTCGGAATGTCTCGAGAACTTCACTTCACAAATGAAGTTAATGTTTACATCGTTTCAAGATCAACAAAACCAGAAATTTGACGTTCTAAATCAGTCATTAAACGTAATCAAAGAATTGCACTCTGATTTAAAGAAGTCTGTTGAATTTGTGACCGCGAAATATGATGAATCATTATCGAAAATTGAGCAACTCCAACAAGAGAACAAAACCTCTAAAAAACAAATCTCTTCCCTAGAACAAAAATTAGAATATTATGAAAAAGCCACTAAAGCGTCGACCCTCGAAATACGCAATATTCCTAAGACTGAACTGGAGACAAAGCAACAACTCATAGGAATGGTAATGGAATTGGGATCGGCGGTGCAACTTAACTTAAATGTAAACACAGCAGAGATACGCGACATTTACAGAACAAAATCTAAAACTGAGGCTGTTGTAGTTGACTTTACAACTGTCGCTAGAAAAACTGAAATTATTGGTTCGGTGATCAAATACAATAAATCACAGAAAGTGAAAAAAGGAATGCCATTAAACACCAACGACATTAAGATTACAGGAGCTCCTCGGAATATTTATGTATCTGATTCTCTGACAGTAAAGACACAGCAACTATTCTACTTATCCAGACAACTTGCTAAAGGTCGAGGTTTTCATGGATGCTGGATTTCTTATGGGAAAATATATATGCGTAAGAGTGAGGGTGACTCACCCATTCGAATTACAAATACTGAAGATTTAGATAATATTAAATGACTGTTCATGTTTTCAGTCAAACTTTTTGCTATTATTTATAAAATACGTCTAAGAACTTATGTTAATACTCTGTACATCATACATATTAACAATTTATTCCTACTCTCACCAATTAAAATCAAGTATACAAATGTAAACAAACAACACACACACACTCACCTTTTCTTACATAAAATCATGTTGTGGTTCCGTGGTGATAAACTAATGGTACTAATGGCCACCTGCTATGTTCCCTGTACACCAGCTTGGTTGAATCTTTGTTCATATTTACCAAAAAGGTGCACTAGTCCTGAGCTCGGTATTACTTACATCTTGGTCTTATTATTCAACAAAATGCAAAATAGTTTTAAACTTTCTTTTTCCTTCTCAAATTGTCCTACGAGATTATTATATGACAACATTCGCGATGATAAATGATTTATTTAATAATATAGATCAATTTAATGCTTCTGTCTCTTTAAGTTGTCCCCCAGAAAATTGCTCCAAATACATACCAACTGTTACCAACTACCTAAAAATTTTACAACAAAATATACGTAGTATCAATTGTAATTTCAATGAACTTTCAGTGCTTTTGTCTAGATTAAGCTTCAAATGTGACGTTATAGTGTTGTCCGAGTGCTGGCTCCGTCAGGTATCAGATCTTCCTACTGTAAATGGATTTAACTCTTATAAAACGAACCGAACCTTTAATCAAAATGATGGAGTGGTAGTTATGGTCAGTAACGAACATTATTACACAATAGAAGAACCACCTCTTTGTGAATGTAACTGTTTGCTAATTAAATTTGCGACTAACATAGTTATTGTCGCAATCTACAGGTCACCGTCTTTTAAAAATTTGGATGCCTTTCTGCAATCACTCCACAACATTCTTGAACAGTTGCAGTCATTTCAAAATATAATAATTGTGGGTGACATTAATGTAAATATATTGAATTTTGATTCTAATGTTTCGTCATACCTGAATACTACTTCATTTCACGGTTTACTTCCGGCGCATAACCTACCTACTAGAGGAAATAGTTGCCTGGATCATGTTTTGGTTAAGAGCAAGTTACAGTCTTATACATTTAACCTTCACACCTCAATAACTGATCATGATGCTATTCTATTTTGTCTCAAACACGGGGGTTCAAAAAAACCCTTAAATACTAGAGAAATCAGGAAGCTGAACTGGACCGAGATCATCTCTGACTGCTCAAAACTGGATTTTAGACAAGTTTATGCTGAAAGCGACTTAAATCTGGCAACCAGGCAGTTTATCGATTTATTATCTAATCTAACATTAAAACATATGTCGATCGTTAGGATGCCACGAAATAATACTACCTTAAAACCCTGGATAACGCCAGGACTTCTCAGATGCATTAGAAATAGGGACAACATGCATATTAAAACTAAAAAAGAACCAAGCAATGAAATGTTAAGTGTAACATATAAACGATATAGGAACTATTGCAACAATCTTCTTAAAAAAATAAAACGACAGTATGAACAAAATCAACTAAATAAGGCTAAAGGTAACTCCAAATTATTATGGGACTCTATTAAATCTATAACAAATTATAATAAAAATCGTGAATCTCCTGAAGAACTACTATGTACAGATCAAAGCCCTCAATCATCTATTAATAATGTCAATACCTTTTTTTCTACAATTGGAAAAGTACTAGCTCAACGCATACCCTCGCATGTTCCAGCTTTCAATAACACCGCTGTAATCAGGGACACATCCCCTAGCAACTCATTCGTACTACTCTAAAGTGGATATTATTGAAGTTAAAACTGCTATCCTAAATTTAAAGAGTGAATGTTCACCTGGATGGGACACCATCTCATCTAGGCTATTGCAAAATGTTGTAGATGTGGTGTCTCCCGTTATCACTGATCTCATAAATCGTTGCTTTGATACGGGTGTCTTTCCCGAAGCACTAAAAAAATCAATTGTAATCCCCATACATAAGGCAGGGGATACAGGCTGTGTCAACAACTATAGGCCCATCTCTATCCTTTCTTCACTATCGAAAGTGTTCGAGCGTACTATTAATTATAGACTAATACAATTCTTAGAGTCAAACAAAATTCTTGCTGAAACACAATATGGATTTCGAGCACGCAAATCCACTGATGAGGCTGTTCACACGTTTTCTGATTTTGTGGTAAGAAACCTAGACGATAACAAGAAATGCCTAACCATCTTTCTCGATCTTGCCAAGGCTTTTGACACAGTCTCTATCCCCACCCTAATTCGTAAATTAACTAATATGGGAATACGGGGTAATGAACTGATATTGTTAGCTAATTATTTATCCGATCGTACGCAGCGTGTAAGGATCGGGGACCACTTGAGTGATGAACTTCCTATCGAGCACGGAGTTCCTCAGGGAAGTGTTCTTGGCCCCACTTTGTTTCTCTGTTATATAAATGAGCTATGTCAACTTAATCTAAAAAACTGCAAAATAATATCTTACGCAGATGACACAACTCTTACTTTCAAGGGCGATTCTTGGGAAGAAGTATATTTCTTAGCTCAATCGGGTCTGAATACAGTCTGCCACTGGCTCGCTGCAAACTCGCTCACTCTTAACGCAGATAAAACAAAATATATTCCTTTTGCAATCAGGAGCGGAGAAACCTTACAAGATAAGCCTCCCATATTTGTTCATCAGTGTTCATTTCCTCCTTTGAATCAATGTAGCTGCTCAACTATACAGCCGACACAAAGTATTCGTTATTTGGGTGTAACCATCGATAAAAGGTTGTCCTTTGATGAGCACATTCACAACTTATGTAAAAGAGTACGGAAACTGACTTATATTTTTAAACAGCTTAGACAGGTTGCAAATGGTGATACGCTCAAAATGGTATATTTTGCCCTTGTTCAATCTATACTGACATATTGTGTAACAACCTGGGGAGGTGCCGGTAAAACTAAAATGTTGGAAATAGAAAGAGCCCAAAGGTTGATTTTAAAAGTTGGCCTTTCAAAACCACGACTTTATCCCACTGACGCACTGTATCAGGAAGCTGAAGTGCTAACTGTTAGGCAAATTTACATCCTCTTTACTATTCTGCGGCAACATTCAAATCCATCCTCTTTCGATCTTTCTAAATTAACGACGAGGAGGCGGTATGCAATATGTAGCACCATCAAATCCAAAACAGGTTTTGCTCAAAAATTTTATACTTTCCGTGGACCTGAACTCTACAATAAGTTAAATAAAGAATTAGGAATTTATAATTACAATAAATCTAAATGTAAACTTATATTGACTAACTGGTTACTAAAATTGAACTACACAAAAACAGAAGAGCTACTAGTCATAAAAACGTAATAGCCATTCGTCTAGTTGGCCATGAACCCTCTCACCCTATTAACACTCTCAACACTACACACACACACACTCAGACAAACACAAAACACATCACACCTTCATCCAAATCCCACATGCACCTTGAACTCCACTACACTTCATACAAATTTTAGGATTTTATTATTATTATTATTTTTACTTTTCTTCTCTTTAACAAATAGTTTGCCCTTTTAACATAGAAATGTAACTTTCACTAAGTATTGTCTATAATAATGTTTTTGATGGTATTTTTGCCTGTAGGGGGGAATCCCTGGTGTCCTGAAATACAAGTCACGGCTTAGTTTAGGCACCAGTCTCCCACAAATGTACATTGTCTTACAGCATAATAATATTTTTTTTTCCATTTGTAAGTTTTAAGTTAATAGGTGTTATTTGTGGAAGAAAAATAAACATTTTTATTATTTTTATTATTATTAAGTTAGGTAGGATTTATGGCATCTATAATGCATGGCACGTAAAAATTTGTACTGAACATTTTCAACCATTTCACCATATTTTTTGTAGAAGGGGTTCCATACTGACACTGCATACTCCAATTATGAGCGAACTAGGGATTTATACAAACATACATACTCGTACTAGATATGACGACGTTCTCTTGAAGTCAAGGGTAGATTGCATCCTCTGTCGTGTGGTCGAGGCCTATTTGACGGACAGGGCCGTCATCTACCCCGGTCACCAGGGAGTGTGGAACCGGCAAGAGATGTCGTGCGGTGTCCCACAGGGATCGGTCCTGGGGCCGCATCTGTGGGACATCGGATACGACTGGGTGCTGCGCGCCGACCTCCCTAGCGGCGTCAGCGTAGTGTGCTACGCTGACGACACGTTGGTTCTGGCGCAGGGGAGGTCGCACCAGGCGGCGGCCGAATTAGCGGCACGCGGGGTTGCGACAATCGTCGAAAGGATCCGGCAATTGGGACTCGAGGTGGCCCTGCACAAGTCCGAGGCCATGTGTTTTCATGGTCCTCGGAACGCGCCACCGTTGGGGTCCCAAATAACGGTAGGAGGGGTTTCCATCGGCGTCGAGTCGACGATGAAGTACCTGGGACTCGTCCTCGACAGCCGGTGGAACTTCGTGGAGCATTTCCGACGTTTGGCTCCCAAACTGGAGCGGGCGGGCGCTGCATTGAAGCGGCTCCTGCCCAATCTAGGGGGTCCAAACGCCTCCTGCCGGAGGCTCTACGCGGGGGTCGTGCGGTCCATGGCCCTCTACGGGGCACCTGTATGGGCGCGCTCTCTGGCGCTGCGGCCAGCCCGCCAGTTGAGCGCGGCCCAAAGGGTCATGGCCATCCGGATGGTCCGAGGATACCGCACGGTCTCCTGTGAGGCAGCGAGCCTCCTTGCCGGATTGCCGCCATGGGATCTGGAGGCAAAAGTCCTCGCGCACGTATGGGAGTGGTGCGAGGAGGCGAAACGCCGGGGCGTTAGTCCGCTGCCGCGAGAAATCGCGGCACAGCGGACGGAGCTCCGGCGGGATCTCAAGGCGTCATGGAAAGTACGGTTGTTGCAACCCAGTGCTGGGCACGCCACGATTGCGGCGATAAGTCCCCTCTTTGAGGAGTGGCTGGAGAGGCGCCACGGCGTCCTCACCTTCCGCGTGACGCAGGTCCTCACCGGACACGGCAGCTTCGGGAGGTTCCTGTGTCGGATAAGGCGGGAGGAAACGTCCGGGTGTCACCACTGTGTGGATCGCCCGGAGGACACGGTGGAGCATACGGTGGAGGTCTGCCCGGCTTGGGCAGAGCACCGCCGTGTCCTCGTGGAGGCGATCGGCGGCAGTGACCTCTCGCGTCCGGCCCTGATTCAGGCCATGGTACACAGCGAGAGGGCATGGGCAGTCGTCACCTCCTTCTGCGAAGCAGTAATGCTCGCAAAGGAGGAGGCGGGACGGTTGAGGGAAAGGCAAGTTTCGCGCCCTCTCGCCCCTAGCCGCCGCAGGAGACGCCCAGGGCGTCGGGAATCCCGGGCGGATTTCCGGCCACCGTAGGCGCGGGCTTGCGGACGGTGAGCAATGGGTAGCTCACCGTCCGGTAAGGACCAGGCCCGGGTCGACGGCGCGTCGTATTCCACGCGCGCCTCAAAGAGATGTCGTCAGCACAAAAGTAGGGGTCCACTAGGGCCGATGCCTGCCGGGGTCACGTGAAGGTACTTATGGGTCACCGAGGCCCCCGCAACACAGGCAACAGGAAGGAATACGGGTGGGTTTTAGTCAGTAAGAGTCTGACACACCCTCCCGCTCCGCCCAGAGCGGGAGAAGTTATTTGATGATTTCCCACCCTCAAAAAAAAAAAAAAAAAGGGTAGATTGCATAATAAAGCCATACAATTGGTAAGCTTTACTTACAATTTTGTTAACATGTAGATCTAGGCATAGTTTGGAATCGAGAATGACGCCGAAATCGCGACTTGAGTTTGTTTTAGTGAGAGGCACGTGACAAAGGGTGTACGCGAAGTTGTATACGAATATGTTGAGATAAATAACCCCTTTGCCTGAAACTACGTTGACAGACATCACACTTATAAGGTTTTTCACCAGTGTGTATACGAATATGTGTTGTTAATAGTGATGGATTAATTAGCATTAGCATTCATTGTTAGCTTGCGAAAACTCATTTAGCATTTAGCAAATTAAATGTAGTTGCGAAATTCTGTGAAATTAAAAAAATACGAAAATTAGTTTCAATTTTCGTAATTTTTTAATTTAATGACTATCATACGTCAGACTCGTCAGAGCGTCGGCGCACGCAGCGGTAGCGTGCGCTCTCCGTCGCACCCACGGGAAGTCGGAATACTAAATATATCGGTTTCACGTGACAGTGACCTTGTTCGCTGCGAACTTACGAATAATGGGTTAAGCAATTGTTATCTTATTATCTTTGATTTGTGCGTATTTAAGGTTGTATATTGAATGAATGCTTGTGCTTGTTTAATGTATTTAAATTATGGATGGTGCGAAGAATGATGTTTAGAAATTATTACCTTATTGTCTTTGATTTGCTCGTACTTAGAGTCGTGTATTGGTTGAATGAATGCGTGATTGTTTAATAATATATTTGTGTGGTACGCGCGTGGCGCGCGTCGTTTTGTGTTCGTTCAGTACGTTTTGGCAAGTGATAGTGAGATTTTGGTTTACGTATTCGTTATACAGTACTTACATTCTTTCGTTTTGTGCATAATATTGTACTTATAGATAATAGCGTGAACTCAATACCTACCTGTAAATAATAGGAGGTAGTAAGAAGTAGTGTGTAGTGAGAGTGGCATGTATAAAAGTGTAAATAATAATTATAAGTTTAGTATATAAATATTTTAGTGTAAATAAACTGTTGAACGGACTTGAACGTGACAATGTCTCACCGAACTAAGACTATGGGATTATTTTTCTAATATTGTTAGTTAAAATAAAATTGATAATACAGTTAGCAATTTTATTTTCACTCAGTGCTCTAAAAACCTTTCTTACCGAACATCAATCACCAATTTAAAAACCCATCTAAAACTTAAACACATTGGCCATTACAATAACTTTTTGGTCGAATGTGAACCGACTCGGTCCCGTTCGGTACAGGTGCGTCAGGTGCAGAATGCTGATAATTATGTGATCAATCTTAACACATTACATAAGCAAGTGTACTAGCACAAATAAAACGTTATCGGCGAGTAAACTAAACGCACGCTAGGAGACGTCCTAAGGCGAACGCGCTTTTTAATTCGCATAATTTAGCAAAATTCACATACTTCATTATTATCAATTATCGTCATATTATCAATTATCGTCATATTATCAATTATCGTCATATTAGCAAATAGCATAGCAATAGCAATTATCATGCTAAGACTCACGAATTAACATGTTTATTAAATTTATTCGAAATCGCATTAATTGCCATTACTAGTTGTTAACCTTATGACCGCCACAGTCATGTATAGATGACAAGCCAAAAAGTGCCCAGCACGCCACGGTCACGACTACATGACAGACTTTTATACGTAAATAAAACTCATAAAACAACATTGTTTTTTTTTTTATTTCCTTTGCTAATTATGTTCCTTGGCTCATCCTAATTTAGATTAGTTGAACTTCTTTCTGTATATTTCATGTATATTAACATAAGATGACAAAAACTAATACCCATTAAAAAGTTCGAAAAACATAGTGCCCTCAGCGCCACAGTCACCATATCATGACACGTAGTGATGTATGTAGCAATCAATATAACAAGCATATCGACCTCAACGGTAACCTATGTTATATTTAATTTCTTTAAATTAGTCCTCAATAAATAAATAAAACTTTTGAAATTGTAGTTTTTATGATTGAGAAATCATGAAAATTTTAAATGTCGGTGTCAGTTGATTATCGATAAATCATAATAACTGTAACGCCCGTCTCTAGCACACTGTCATATTGTCTGTGCCTGTAACGCCACAGTCATCTAATCATGACAATCCCATGACGTCACACGCGGAAAATTTTCAAATAGAGCTGTTCCTTTATTATTAATAGGAATAACAATGGATGCCAATAATATGAGTACTGATGAGTTAAATAAGATTAAATTTGAAGTAAAATTTTGTAATACGTACATAGTGTGTTAATAAAGTCTTGGTAGTAAATAATAATATCCATACGTACTAATGAACAATGGCATACATTGTTTTATCTGAGATTAAATTTCTACGTCTTTAAATTAATAATATCATCACCTTCTTATTTAGTTTGTGCAAGATTTTTTGTTCGAGAAGGCCGAGAATAATAAACATTCAGTCATGAACTTTTGTAGGTTATTTCAATGGTAACTTTTATATTCCAAATTGAGGAAGTAAAGTGGCAATAAAGACTCCTGCATACTGAGGCGATATCGCGGGCGCGACAGCCAGCAATATGCCTGTCACGTCCGCGATATCGCCCCAGTCTGTAAGAGCCTTAACGCATATATCGTATTTTCCTTACGTAGTTAATTCATAATGAAATTTCTTGGCCTTACCTACTTTAGGTATAAAATAGGTATCTACAACATGAGCATCAATAAGAACCAATCAACAGTCGTCAATAAGCAAACAATTTTTTTTTTGTTTGGGTTACTTACTAGTCTTTTTGCTAGTCATTAATTGAAAGTAATTTATTTATTTTTACACCACAGTATTTTTACCTACCTGCAAGGAACACCTACACTTATAAATAAACTGTATTGTTAATTCATTTACTCCGTTTAATTATAATAACAAACTAAGGCCCGTATTACAGAAGGAAACTCAAGCATTGATCTCTGTTTAAAACTAGTTTTAAGTCAAGTTTTAATTTTAGAACGTTCCTCAAGCATAGATTCATTGATTATAGTTCAGCTGAGTATCGCTTTATTTTAGAACGTTACTCAGTTCGTAAAGCGAACCCAAGCAGTGATTTGATCTGTAATCGCCCAAGTGTGGTCGAGACCGCGCTTGAGCATAGAATTGTCATGCCAATTTTTGTTTCAAGCGTAAGTTGTCGAGTTTTAATATCAAAATGGATATATTTGAAGAAGTAGATCATTACAATAATTTATTCAATGATGATGCAAATAGAAGGTTGTACTTTAGCGTTCCTCTTAGATATTTAAGAGATACACAGGACCCATAAAATTGTGAAAACTTCATAAAGAGGTACAGGTTTTCACAAGACGTGGTAAAATATTTAATTCTACCTATGATAGACCACGATTTAAGAAAACCACATAACCGTGGGCATCCCCTAGCCCCAGAATTGCAAATTCTTGTGTTTTATTTTCCTTTCCTCCTGCCATTTAAAAAGTTATAAGAATAAATAATAATCAGCAAAACAAATAACAAAACTAATCAAAATATCTACGATGTTTTCATTTGCATAAATTGTTTGACATACTGACATTTTTATTAGATAGCGTACCTATTTATGGCCATAGATACAAGTATTTTAAGCCTTACAATAATTATGCTTATAAGATTACTAAACTTTATTTAAATAAATGAGGAATTGTACTACGAGTATTCGGGACCGAACTAGACCGTACTAATAACGCAGATTTCCTAAATAATTGGGCGCTTATGATATATTTTAATATTTTTAATCCAGTGAAGATTAAAACAAAGTTGGTAAATAAAATAAATCGTAAACGAAAACAGGCTGATACATAGACAATACACATCTCTGCTTGAGGTTCGATTTGAGTCTCGATTCAGCTGAATAGAGATTGATTACCGTTCTGGAATATGACCGATGCTCGAGTACTGATTCTATACTTAAACAGTGATCGACTGAATGACGCTCAAACTAGACTTGAGGAACCTTCTGTAATACGGACCTAAAACAATACAATAATGCTGTACTTACTGTCACTTGGCAGAATAAATATAAAATGGCAACACTAAACGGTAATGAAAAAATCAAATTACTTTTTATCTGGCCCTAACAACTAGTTTCTACTAGTTAGTACTTTAAAATATACTTTGAAAAATCGTAGCCAAATAATGGAATTTCTTTCATCACTTTTCAAATTTAAGTCAGCTAAGATTTCGGCGTTCGGTCTCATTAGTGCGCCGCGCTGTCGCTCACCTATTCGTAGACTAGATACCTCCTCGCATAACCACTGACATACTTGTCTCTATAAATTAAGTACCTATTTATGACTCGACTCATTGAACAATGTGTATTTATTTCGTAAAAATGCATAATTTATCGTTGAATAGGTACAAAACTTTGTTTAGAGGTCTGTTTAGCCGCTCTTATTAGAATAATAACGCGACGTGCGAAGATTGTTCGTAAGAATTCTAAAAGATGGCGGTGTTCGTCTGTCTAGTAAATTCTAAATTCAATAAAAATCATCATCTGCCTGCCTTTTTACCAACTATGTTGGGGTCGGCTTCCAGTCTAACCGGATGCAGCTGAATACCAGTATTTTACATGGAGCGACTGCCTATCTGACCTCCACAACCCAGTTACTGGGCAACACGATACCCCTTGCTAAGACTGGTTGTCACACTTTTGGGCTTCTGACGACCCGTAACGACTGTCAAAGATCTACAAATGACAGCCGGGACCAACGGCTTAACGTGCTTTCCGAGGCACGAAGGGGTCTTGGTATGTAAAGATGGTCACCCATCCTCGGACCAACCGCGGCAAGCGTAGCTTAACCTGATCGATCGACCCGTGCAGCTGTTATTACTTAGCCTCAAGCCCCTCCTAAATTCAATAACAATGCGATTATTATATTTCTTAGTTTTGTTGCTTTCGCATATTGTCCTCGTATTCTGAAAAGTATAATATACAGTAAATAGTATTTATTTCAGCAAATATATCAGTCATAGTGCATCAGTACGTAGCGGTACGTTAAGGCATTATTACTGGTTGTTCTTTCAGAGAAATTAAAATTTTATTATTTGACAATGCTGAAAATGTATAGACAATACGAAACCATAAAAATAAAATACCTATTATTATTTCGATATTATTAATAAATAGCGGTTGCACACCTCTAGTGCAGAGGCGAGCAAATTAAAAACAGTCGTGCCTGCTACGCCACTGTCATCATATGGTGACAAAAAAGTACGTCATGATTGATCATAGTGCTGTGATGGTATTGACTTGATTTAGTCGATTGTTGTTTTTAATTGTGGATTTAAATTATAAAGAACGTCGAAACTGACACATATCATTATCATTTCTGTCTTATAGGACAAAGCGGGATGAAATAAAAGTCCTGTATTATATATTTCGGGTAAATAGTAACTTTTAAGATACTATATGTTAAAAAATAAACAGATAGTTTTATCGATATAATTCCGAACTCACTACTATTTTGTAGGTATTAAAGGATGAATTTGTAGCTTGGCGCTGAGGGCACGTCTTTGCTTTTTTTAAAGTGTAAGCACTCGCCCTAAAAAAGATAAGACATGACTATCGAACATTCCAATATTCACGATCCAGTCTCACTTCATTGGGAAGATTCATGGTCAGGGTGACCACTCTAATACAGTTTCATACTACAATATTGTAGTGAATATCTCCAGAAATATGAATTTCATCGTTATTTTCGCCACATTTATCCAAATTAGGTTACGTTACCTGTCGATTAGTACATGAACTAAGCTTGAACCTATTTTTAATAACGAAATAAACGCCATTGTATTTTAGGCATATTGCCGTCCGAGCGGCCAACTCAAATCGAATCTAACAAATTATTGAACCTTTTCTCTAGTATTTTTCTTGTTTATTCGCTGCAACAAATTAGCAACTAATTGTCCATCCACATAAGCCTCTATTAATTTGATATTTGTGGCAAGATAGACCTACCCATAACCTGGAAACTAAATATAGCATAACTTTTTGTTTATTTACGTTTTGACGTTTTTATTTTTGCAACAAATACAACAAATTAAGACCTTTCTTTTGATGCAATAGTCGCATATATGCATTATTTAGTTTCTGTGTAATCACAGGCGATGACTACGGCAAGTGGCGGTTCTAGCGGCCAACTATTTTTGGTCGTAGCGTCTTAGTATTTTTTGCAACAAATTCAGGAAAACAGGTGTGTATAGTCACAAATTACCACTAATTTCTGGCAAAGTTTCATCAAACTTTATGAGTTGGCCGCGCGGTTGAAATGGACATTCTATATTTAAAGGATGTAATAAGCCGGAGGAGAAATTATTGTTATTACCAGCATTTTTAAAAGGCAGTGCCTTGTATTACTATAGATCAATAAAAAGCTTCTGTACAACCTTTGAGGAGGTCATAAATAAACTAAAAGAAGATTTTGAGGCCTGCGATTATGCAGAGCTGTTCTATAATGCAAAGCAAGAACAAAAACCCTAAATGAATATTTCTATAGTCTATCAGAACTGGCCAATAAAGCCAACATTAAGAAGGGTTCAACATTCATAATACAATTTTTAAAAGGATTGAAGCCATATTTCAAAAATAAGCTAAGCCAATTCTCACTATTCCACCAAGAAAGACCTAAGAGAGGTTATATTATAAATAGATATAAGTTTATCCACAAACAAAGGATAAACAAGTGAATATAATGCGCAATCCCGCTGCATTAGTCCACAAATTTACTTCGGATAGGAGGGGAGGTGACAATAGTTCACCCACTCCTTTTAGTTCGCCGATGAGTCAATCGCAAGATGCACGCCACGATATACCAGGACCTGCACCCGCGACACCGCAACGAGGCCCTCCGAGAAATAACTATAACTTACGATTTCATTCCAGACCCACACAACCAAATTTTCAACCCCGCCAACGTTGAGAATTTGAGAAGGGCCCAATGTGAGGACGGCGTTGGGGTGATTCTGGCAGGCCCTTTGCAAGCGCATATACCCGACATAGAGGCACAATCGTTGGACGAAGCGAATCAACAGGTTAGACCTTTAATTAAATTAAATACTAATAATGTAGATTATGTGGCATTAATAGATACTGGAGCCACGGTTTCCTGCATCAGCCAAACTGCTGCGAACATGATAGAAGTGAAGAAAATGGAGGTAGAGAATAAATGCTTGAAAGCAGTGAACGGAAATAGGTTGAATGAAAGTAGTGGGAAAATGTAAAGTAATATTTGCGTTAGAGGAATTCTTATTTCAACAAAAAAACATGATTGTAGCTGACTTAAATTGTAATGTAATCTTAGGTCAGGATTTTTTAATAGCAAATAAAATTTGCGTAGATTTTTGTAATAATTGTGTATCATTTTCCAAAGGGAAAATAGATTTTTTCCAACATAAAGTAATCAGACAAAAACAAAGTGAACCTACATTTGTTTCAAAACAAAATCCGGAAAAACAAATAAAACAAAATAAATCGGATTTTGAAAAACAAAACACCGATAGGTCAACGAATGTCACGTGTCAAGCAGCCGTTGATTCTATTGTTTTCCAGGAGCTAGGGAAAAATGAATACCTATGTATATTTCTACAAGTTGCCTGATAGTGGGGAATTTTCCTCACAAGCAGAAGAAAAACGTTTTATAATCAATGAGGGATTAATATTAGAAGAGAAGAGGGGTTTATTAGCTTTATTAGAGAAAAATGTAGATAGATTTGCTTTCTCGAATGAGCAATTAGGGAGGTCGACTATAATTCCGGTAGATATTGAAACTTCGGATGAGGAGCCGGTACATTGTCATCCGTATAGAACTTCACCAGTTCAGCGTGTAGTTATAGATGATCAAGTGAGGGAAATGTTGAAGTTCGAACTCGAAAAAAAAGTCAGATCTCAAAAATTTTGCGTCGTTACAATCTGCTCGACGATAGTGGGAGACATAAGTAGGAAGTTTCTGTATTACGTTTATAATAAACGCTTCGCTTT
This sequence comes from Atethmia centrago, assembly GCA_905333075.3. NCBI lineage: Eukaryota > Metazoa > Arthropoda > Insecta > Lepidoptera > Noctuidae > Atethmia > Atethmia centrago. The sequence goes on from HG995393.1 coordinate 16,121,643, forward strand.
CAGAAGTGGCTTTATTATGGCCACCTTGTCTTCCACGCTTATCTTTTATACAATTATCGCGTTTCTTGCAAAGGGATGTATTTACCCTTTTGGAGGTGGTCTGAAGAGTGTTTAAAAACATATTCTCGCAAACACGTACATCTTTTAGATAACATTCTCGAGTAAATGTCTTCTTCTTTGAAATACCAGTACTAGCAGAACGCATGAACCAAATACCAGTACGTATGAACGTTTTATTGGCATTTCTTTCACGCAAGCTGCAATGAACATATTCTGTGCTTCATAAGTGCCTAAAGCATAAAATTTTTGAAATTCAGTTAATCTATTCTCGCTAGAAATATTATCTGGACATTTTTTGGACAATTGCAGTTATAATATACAAATGGCTTTGGGTCAATGTTTTGTTTCCTAGAGTTAACATAGGATACATTTTGGTATTTCCTCTTCTTCCTTTCTTCTCGATTGTGTTCACCATATTATCTCTTTCTTCCCTTTTTCGGCCTACCTTGCGATGATCTAGTGTTTTGAGAAGTGTTCACTAGCGGGGTTTGGGCAACATCAGTAGGCGATTCATACAGGTTTTCTGCTATTGTGGTAATCAATGATTCTGACAATCCTGAACTAGTATCACTGCCACCAATCTCGTTATAACAAAGTCCGGATCCTGTACTGAGTCGTCACTATTTAACATGATTTCAGTACTTTTGGAAGGTGCTGATGAAACTGTTGGACGGTTTTCATCAACACTGAATGTATTTTTGGGAGGTGCTGATGAAACTGTTGGACGGTTTTCATCAACACTGAATGTATTTTTGGGAGGTCTGCAGTCATTTTCAAACTCTTCCGTTAAAATATTGAATAAGTTTGTTGTCTCTGGTGACATTGGACGCAGAGGAGACGAGGGGGCATCGATGTTGGTGCTCTGCTTGAGCCTTGGAGTAAGCGGTGAAGAAACTGGAGATTCAATGCTTTTCTCTGCAATGTTTTCATGAGGCTGAACGTGGGGTTCACGAGATTTCATACACTCGCTCGAGTTTCATGTCGAAGACATGGCCTCAAATATAATGTTTTAAAAAGTGAGCTCATGATATTTAAGGCGGTTACCAAGTCAGTTATGGAGCAGGTTCCTCCCGTTACTCTAAACGGAATACCGATGAAGGTTGTCACCCGCTTTAATTATCTTGGGCACATGGTCACGGAACACCTACGAGATGACGAGGACATGAATAGAGAGCGTAGGGCGCTGTCGATCAGAGGCAATATGATAGCTCACAAGTTCAAGCGTTGTGCTGCGAATGTTAAAATAACTCTCTTTAGAGCGCACTGTACGTCGTTTTACACTTGCAGCCTGTGGGCTCGTTATACGCAACGTTCGTTCAGCGCACTACGAGTTCAGTACTAGTAGGAGAGTATTGGGGTAGCCTACCTGGATCAAAAGATCCAGGCACCCCAATACTCTATTCAAAACGAGTGTTGCATTCAGAATCCTGTATTCAAAATGAAGGCTTGCATGCAGAATCCTCTATTCAAAATAAGTGTTGCATTCAAAATCCTGTATTCAAAATGAGATTTGTATATTCAGAATCCTTTATTCAAAATGATGGTTGGATTCAGAATCCTCTATTCAAAGTGAATGTTCCATTCAGATCGAAATGAGACATCTGTTCAAGATCGTCTATTTAGAAAACCCTATTAGGAATGAGACTTCTACGATTGGGATTTTATTCTCTGATGCTGGTTACCGAGTTACCTATTAGGTAAAAAATAAAACGATAAAATTTACATTTAGGTACCTATGTATGATGCAGTGATGTGTATTTATTATGGGTTAATGTGGCCTCTGAGTAAAATACCAAATACCTACATTTAATTAATCGTATTCATAATCAGTTGCTAAGCACGAGTGATTGTTTTCATAACAAACACATTCTCGTTCCCGTAAAGGAGGCAGATCGCATTCTTTCTACCCATCGTGTGCCTCATAGCTATAAAGTTCTAATAGTTAATTTACATCAGAATTCAGCATGTAGTATTATGATTAAACCACATTCCTACTCGTACCTATGACAAATAAATAGGTTTACATACTGAGTACAGACATGAACAATAAGAAGTGTATAAAAATGTAAGTGTACCCTATAATAAAGAAGTTTTGTTTGATTTAGTTTAATATAATTTGAGTATTGGTGTATAGGAACACATTCATAGTAGGTACTTATAAGATTTTTTTTATTTGCTAAATGTAACTGTCTGTCAGGTGTCTATACGTACCTATACGGTACCTGCTGGTGACTCGTACATTTTATCAACAGGAGTGATAGAAATGAAACAACTGAAATATAATTCATAGTTTATTCACAATTTTTTATGCAATTTGCTTAAAATATCCTTAACACATTTATAAATATCATCATTAAATACATTCCCAACAACATGCTGGACACATATATTGGCACTACAATCACATGGCGAATTTGTGAAATCTTCCGCGTCAAAAACTTGTATTCTTATTATTTTACTACGATGACCCGTTGATGGTTTCTGAATATATAGAGTATACAACATCACTTCTACGTCTTTTATTATTGTTACTGTTGTTAGTATTGCTGCAAGGCGGTGTTTCCTCAAATTGAAACGGTTGAAATGGTATTTCTCTCTCCAAATAGTTGGCCACTTTTTGACGTACCTAGGGTTTGTTCAGCAGGAATTGGTGAGTATGAAGAATTCGTTGGGAAAATATCGCTGGACATCTGAAACAAAGATATTAATTAAATAACAATTATATTACAAGTTTACGAAGACAAATGAATTATCTTAGAAAATATCCCTGTGAAAATATTTAACATTCATTTTTATTACACATTTTAATGTTTTTATTAATAATTTAAAATACTTTTTTGATAAGATATTTTACTTACCGACATCGTAGAGCAGATAAAATAACTTGAATGTTATTTTTGGTATCTTGGATTGGATAAACCAATCCAAGATACCAAAAATATAGGTACCTACTGCTCCATTTGTTTTTGTCACTAAGGTTCAATTTAATTTAATTTTTATGTATGAAAAGTAATCCGAAACTTACGGCTCCTCTTGTCTCCATATGGCTAGGAATTTATGACACGTGCACAAAGATGCATTGCAATCTACAGACGAGCGTTTTAACCGCGGCGTTTGTCCCTCTAACACATAATTACACGATATCTAAATTACATTATATAGATACTTACTTTTTATTTAAGCGTTGCTAATGAGACACAATTGATACTATATTGCTAGTGGCACCCGAGAGCGGCTAACACTCAATGAATTAAGCGTTTAAAACGCTGCGGTTATAACACTCGTCTGTAGATTTTTGTCGATGTAAAAATGCTGCGTTTGCAATCCGGCTGATGAACTTTTTTTTGCATGTATGCAATTTTACATATTTGGATATGCGTGACGCGTTTTTACGCCTATATAAACGTGTCGGGACAAAGGTTCGCTACCAAACCACCACTGGAAAGACTCGGTGCTCCTGAATTTCTGCATCAAGTACAGAAGTATCAAGTACATAAGTAGATCAAGCAAAACTCTACAGGCTTTGAAATGTAAGTAGTTTATTTTTTTAAGTCTATTCATCGATTCAATCGTTGAATTTCTAATTTCATCTAAGTATTTACTTATTTCATTTATTCAGCATCTCTCAAATTATCTAATCAATCGATTATCTATTTCAGTCAAATAATTAGTCTACCTTTTCTTGTTCATTTAATCTGTTCACTCAATAGCAATTTAATCCATGCATGCACTAAACAGTGCCTTTGACAATGTTTTTCTTTATTGTATATATAAATATATAATTATTGTTACAGGTCGAGACAAACAGCTACCCAACTTTTCTCTTCCGATGATGAAGTCGAACATCAGCAGCAGTTGAAACAACCGCAAGACTCAAAAGCGTCATCTTCATCGCTGACTGGCAAGAGGTTGGCGGAGGGAGAAACGTTGAATACCGAGATTAAGAAGAAGAAAAAGAAGAAGACTACGATCAATCCTATCAGCGCCAGCATGAGACCCACATCGCATGATCTATTCGGGACCGACAGCGACGAGGACGAGCACCGAGAGGAGACCGTTGCAAGCACCTTGGGTAAAAAAATACCACCAATGCATTCGTATTATACCCGTAGAGTAGCCAATGGTATAAGTAAACAAACTAGTGAAAACAAAAAGGGTAGATTTTATATAGAGCTAAAGATATACGATCATAGTGAGATAGAGCGTGTAGCGCCTATAAATCGATGGCGGCACGCAATTGTAAGTGTAAAAAATCGCACTAATGATTGGACGCCATCATGGAAACATATAAAAGACTTTTTAAAAGAAACTCATAAAGAGTTCAAGCACTGTCCCATAGATTATGTCAGCAGTTATTTTTGGTCTATGTCTCAATACATAATACTTACTCACTTACTTGTTCTTACTTAGGTACTTGTTGTTAATCATTATAATAATCATTTACCTATTTACTTTAATTATAGTTATCGGGTATTCGTATACATAAAATATTCATAAGGGTGACAAATCTTAATATATACAGAAATGTAACCATAATATTATCTTTTCGTTTTATTTACAGTACAAACCCCGTCTACTCACCGAATGCAATATCCAAATAATCCAGAATTTATTGAATGTAGACAATGTCTCATTGAATTACCGATTAATGAATTCAAATACCATTTGAGAACCAATATTCACAAGTCTAATAGTTTATTGCAAAGCGAATTTGAAAATATTTACATAATTGCAAGTGCTTTCAAAAACAGAATCATAACATATCGTTTAAATCCTGCACTAGATGTTGAATACCTCACACCGGAGGCATTCCTGTGTCAGAATAAAAATGATATTCTGAAACTTATACATAGATCTTTAATGAAAAATACTTGTATTAAGATTAATTTCGAATTGTTTGCCCACTTTGTCTTACCAAAAACGAGTGAGCAACAACTTAAGTCATTCAATACGAAATATGAAATTATTTGTAATAACACAGATATTAATGACTTGTACTCGAAAGTAACCGAACTTTTAAAATGTAAAATGTCAGAATTCGAACACAAAGACTGGATGGTCTTATCATTCAGTTAGTCATCTTGAAATCAATGTGAATAAATATTGTCCAATGAGAGGCGGCAATTATTTAGATTTGCCTACAAAAATTAAGAATTCTAAAAGTTGTATTAATATACAAAATAATGGTGCCGATTCCCTTGTTCACAAACTAAACTAAATTTAAGTTCAGTGCATCTTTTTCTTTCTATTTCGTTAGAAAAGGACAGAAGATACATTTTAGTTTAGTCCTGTCAAATTAATCAGCGCCTGTCACTACTCCATACAAGTTTAGACGTGATTAAAAACTTGCCTACTCAAATTGCTTCAATTTACGTCAAGCGCTGATTAATTTGACAGGACTAAACTAAAATGTATCTTCTGTCCTCTTCTTAATCAAATACAAAGAAAAAGATGCATTGAACTTAAATTTTGTTTAGTTGGTGAACAAGGGAATCGGTACCAATGACAATCATTGCTTTTTATGGAGTGTGGTGGCTGCTTTGTATCCTGTTAAGAAGAACGTCTGCAGGACTAGTTCGTACCCACATTACAGCTCTGTATTAAAAATCGATGGAATGTCTTTTCCTGTCTCATACCAAGACATAAAATTATTTGAAATAAACAACAACATAAGTATTAATATTTATGGAGTAGATAATAAGAGCGAAATTGTGACTGGCCCTCTGTATTTAACAAATAATAGAAAATCTGTACATGTTAATTTATTATATTTAGAAAGAAAAGGACTAAGCCATTACTGTCTTATAAAAAATCTGCTACGATTAGTAAGGCAAGTGACATGTCACAAAGGTAATTTTTTACTGTGTGAATCATGTTTACAATTCTATAGCAGTGAAAATAAGTATAAATCTCATATCTGTTCAAAAGTTTTATCAATTTTGCCTGAAAAGAATAGTAAACTCGGTTTTAAGAATTTTGAAAGAAAGCAAAAAATTAATTATGTCATTTATGCAGACTTTGAAAGCTTATTGCTTAGTTGTTCCGAAAAAAAATCTGAAAAAACACACAATTACAAAAAACACCAGCCCTCATGTTTTGGATACTATATATGTTGTTCACACGATCCTAGCCAAAATAAATATGTTAGATATAGAGGTCCTAACTGTGTTGAAGTATTTGTTACTAGATTAATAGAAGATGTGAAGAAAATAAATGAAATATTATCGATAAACAAATCAATGATACCTTTAACAAAAAAAGAGCAAACCAGTTATAACAATGCTAGTATCTGTCATATTTGTGATCCGTTATTATTTCATGATAAGGTATGTGACCACGATCATATAACAGGAAAGTATAGAGGACCTGCACATGTTCAATGTAACTTGATGCTAAGAGTATGTCCATTCATACCAGTAGGTACTGTTTCATAATTTGTCGAATTACGACTCTCATCTATTTATACAAGAATTAGTGAGACATAAAGGTCACATTAAAATTATACCTAAAACTAAAGAAAAGTATTTAACTATTACCAAATATATAGATAATGAGAATGGAAACCGTCCTATTCAAATAAAATTCATAGATTCGTTCCAATTTTTAAGCTCTAGTTTAGATGCACTTAGTAAAAGTTTATCAGATCGCGACTTTATTCATTTATCAGCAGAATTTAATAATGAAAACATATACTTACTACAAAATAAAGGTATTTATCCTTATGATTATATTAGCACTTGGGACAAGTACGAAGAAACATCACTGCCTCAAAAAAATATTTCTATAACTCTTTGAAAATGGAACATATTAGCGAAAACGAATATGAACATGCGAAAACTGTGTGAAATGCATTTAATATCAATAGTATTGGCGAGTATACTGATTTATATTTAAAATGTGATGTTTTATTACTGTGTGATATATTTGAAAATGTTTGTAATATAAGCTTAAAATATTATAAGTTAGACCCTGTGTACTATGTAACGGCACCTAGTTTAAGCTGGGATGCTATGTTGTTGTATACGCGTGTTGAGCTAGACTTAATTGATGACTTAGAAATATATCAAATGTTGGAAAAGGGTATACGTGGTGGTCTGGCTCAGTGCTCACTACGTCATGCAAAAGCAAATAATCCTTATTTATCAGAATACAACGATCTAGAACCGTTTAGTTATTTGATTTATTTCGATTGTAACAATTTGTACGGATATGCAATGACAAAAAAAATCCCTATTTCAGAATTTAGATTTTTTATTTAGAAGGAAATTAACTGTTTTGATATAATGAGTGTATCTGATGATAGCGAATATGGCTTCATAGAGGTAGATCTTGAATATCCTGAATCAGTACATGATTTTCATAGTGATTTGCCTTTAAATATATTTAACTATGTAATTAATTATATTCACTTAAAGGAGTGTTTGAAGTACGGGTTAGTTCTAAGAAAAATTCATCGAATTCTTACTTTCAGACAAGAAGAATATTTAAAAAATATATTGATTTGAACACTACCCTGCGTCAAGCATCCGCAACTGTATTTGAGAAAGACTTTTTTAAGCTTTTGAATAATTCTATTTTTGGTAAAACGATAGAAAACAAACGTAAACAGCTAGATATTAAACTAGTTACAAAATGGATGGACATAGAAAATGTGACAAATAAGCAACTCTGTGCTGAGAAACTAATTTGTAAACCTAATTTAAAATGTGTTTCTATATTTTCGGAAAACTTTGTAGCTGTGCAACTAAAACCCGAGAGAATTGTTTTAGACAGACCAATCTACAAAGGTTTTACTGTTTTAGAATATGCTAAGTTACATCTTTATCAATATCATTATAATATAAAAATAAATATATGAATAATGTAAGGCTATGTTACACAGACACCGACAGTCTTCTTTATTTATTTCACACTGAAGATATTTACCATGATATAAAAAATAATTTAAAGGAATTTGATACAAGTAATTTTGATTTAGATAACCCATATTTAATACCTCAGGTAAATGCAAAAGTACCTGGTCTATTTAAAGATGAACTCGGTGGAGACGTGATCAGTGAATTTACTGGTTTAAGAGCAAAACTTTACTGTTTATCGGCTTCTAAAACTGAAATAAAAAAAGCAAAAGGTATTTCAAACTCTGTCACTAGAAGGTTAGAGATATCGCATTACAATAAATCATTATTTGATGATGAAAGTCGATCGTGTAAGATGAATATGATTAAGTCAATCAAACATGTATTATATTCACAACAAATAAATAAACTGGTCATGAATAGAAATGATGATAAAAGATATGTACTCTCGAATCAGATCGAAACATTGCCTTGGGGTCACTACAACGTTGTATTTTAGTTTATAGCTTTTAAAAGCTAAACCCTAAGTTAACTTCAAGCTATTATTTTATAACATTAAGTATGATTAAATTTAATAATAAAGGTACCTTTATGTAATGACATGGAAATTTATTTTATTTGTTGATCCCTATATATACGCAGGTCATTTAGATTTATCTTACATTTCACAATGAAGTTCGTCAAGCAACCACAGGCTTTAGAAGTTAATAATATAAAATTAGAAAATCAATCACGTAAAGTAAAACATAGTGCACTCTTACCAGATACCATTAGATGTATAATATGTGGTCCATCTAACTGTGGGAAAACTAACATAATGCTTAATTTAATATTACATGAAAATGGTCTCAAGTTTAAGCATATTTACTTATACTCAAAGACGGCTTTCCAGCTAAAATATTGTTTTTTAAAACAAGTTATGAGCTACATACCAGGTGCTAACTTCTTTGTTTTCAATGATAATAAAGAAGTCGTACATCCAAATGATGCTTTAACTAATGCAGTAATGATTTTTGATGACGTAGCATGCGAAAATCAAATCAATATTCGTAATTATTTTGCAATGGGGAGACATAAACAGTTAGATTGTTTTTACTTATCACAAACCTATTCCAAAATACCTAAACAACTTATACGAGATAATGTAAATCTTTTAATAATCTTCAAACAAGACGATATAAACTTAAAACATATATACAATGAGCACGTAAATACAGATGTCGAATGGTTTCAATTTAAAAAACTTTGCTGTGCTATTTGGAAATACAGATTTGACTTTTTGTTAATTAATAAAGATTGTCCTCTAAATGAAGGTAGATACAGGTAGATACAAGGGTTTGACATATTTATATACTTTTAGAAAGTATATATACCAACTCATTGCAGTAAATATATCAATCGAAATCTGATATCTGTAAATAACGGATGGGCCTTTTTTAAAAAGAATACATTATGCAGGTTAATATTAAAGAACAATTGATAAAGTCAGTTGATAGTATAAAAAATAAAATTAAAACAATGCAAAATGAAGAAGATATAGCTCATTTAAAATTTAAAAAGGTCTTCAAACCAATAACAGATCCACTGCAAACATTAATTAAAGCTAATGATATAATTAAACCAATATTTGACATTTCAAAAGATGAGAGTAACTTGCTTGGAAAATTTAGCTCAGATTACGTTCCAGATTATGAAAGTTTTAAAGGATGTATAAAAACAGATTCAAATGAAGATTCAGAGTGTTGTAAAGACGTTCTGTCAAGAAATCCGTTTAAAGATTCTAATGATACCCTGATTTCACTAAATAAAGAAGATATGATGGAAATCTATGATAATATGAATGTCCCATTTGGGATACGTAGTGAAAATAAAAAGTTGATGATGGGGAACAGCAAGGTTACATTTTCTCTTGCAAATAAGACCTGTAATTCACCCAAAACAAATATAGTCACTATTGATAAAAGGCCATATGAATTAACACCAGGCCTGAAGGAACTTTTGGTACGCAGTAAACCTAACCTTAATTTGGTCACTGAATTAGATAAAGTTGTCTATAAAGATATGCTTCATTCATATTACACACGCGCACAAACGAGACTTTCATCCTAATGGTCAAATAAAAGGTGATAAAAGTTTAAAATATCGTCAAATTATTAAAAATTTGTTTTAACCGCAAAATAGTTATGTTCAAGATGAAGGACAGATAATGCAAACAAATAGCGGTGGTTTTTTGCCTAAATTAAAAAAATATAACAGTAATACCGATTATGTCTACTGGGATGACCCTAATGAACTAATTGAAAGGTTGAAACTTCTAATTGCTTCAACAAATGCTGGTAATACTAATCATGACAATGAAATTCTATCAATAATAGAAGAGTTAAAAGAAGCTGATATTATAAAAGACTAAACGCTTTGCAATGTTCTCAGTTATCAAAGTTGTATGCAACATGAATGAACATAAAAATATTAATTCTGTTCGTACAAATAAAACTGAAAGTAACATAAGTGTGGAACGTGTTTTGTTTAAAACTACTAGTGAAGAGCAAATCGAAAAACTTAAAGATAATGTTTGCGTGCAAATAGAAGAACTGAATAAACTGATTTTAATTTTAAACGATAAAGTAAGAAAACTTGAAAAAATTATTGCGTTGAAAGAAGTTTCAGCAAAATTAAATAAGCATTATGAGCAAAGTAGATGTCATAAATGAAATTCATAAATGTGCTAGAGTTAACTTTCCAAGAAGACAGGTCATACTTAAAGATATCGATGATCTCTGGCAAGCAGATTTAATGGATATGCAAGCAATTTTAAAAGTGAATGGTGGTTACAAATATATACTAGCAATCATAGACACTTTTTCCAAATATGCTTGGACAGTTCCTTTGAAACAAAAAAATAAGCAAGAGGTGTCAAAAGCATTTGAAAGTCTATTGTTTAAAGGGCGTTGCAAACTGATCTGGGAAAAGAGTTTTATAATAATAAATTCAAAAATATGGTTACAAAGTACAACATTAATCATTATTCAATGTATTCTACTAAAAAAACCTCAATTGTTGAAAGATTAATAAGGACATTAAAAAATAAATTATACAAAGAATTTAGTCTTAACGGGAATTACAAGTGGATGATTGAAACGCTCAACAAAATTGTATATGAATACAATAACACTACTCATAGAACTGTGGGACAACCTCCAGCTTCTATAAATCATGACAATAAAACAGACATAGTTCAAAGATATATTCGTATGGCTGCATGTAAGAAAAACACCAAGTGTAGGAAGTTTAGTGTTGGTGATTTTGTAAGAATAAGTAAATACAAAGGATGTTTTGATAAATAAAAGAAATATTTAAGATAAAAACAATACAAGAAACTAATCCGCTAACTTACTTGATAGAAGATGCAAGATGTCGACCAATACTTGGAGCGTTTTATGCTCAAGAACTTCGAAAAACCAGCCACCCTGATTTGTACTTAGTTGAAAAAGTATTGAAAAGAAAAGGGAATCAAGTATATGTGAAGTGGCTCGGACTTCCTACTAGCGAGAATAGCTGGATAGATAAAACAAATGTATTTTAAGTTGGCCAATCAAAAATTTGTTCTAATGTGTATTTAAGCAAATACACATATTTTCTATTCATTACGTGTTTGTTCTTAAAACAAAAAAGACTTGTATTTGTTCCTATTAAATACATTTCTATTACTTTGGAGAACAATAAAGAAATAGCAATGAAAACAACACGAGTTATTTCGGAAAACAAAAAACACTTTCATCAGCATTGAACAAAAACATCAGTAAAGTAAAAACGGGAGCTGGTTTTAAGAAAACTCTTAAAAAAATTGTTACCCATACTAAAAAGCACATAAGAAAATTAAAACCATCATGTAAGAAAGCAATGATGGAATTAGCATATGCAGCAGCTAAAGAATTTGCATCAGATACACCAATAAAATTACCTAGGATTATACCAGTACCAAAAACTGGAGGATTTCTTCCTTTAGTACCAATATTTGCTGGATTATCTGCTGCTGGCAGTTTAGCAGGAGGTGCCGCCGGTATTGCAAAAGCAATTAACGCATATAAAACAGCTAAGAAGCAATTGTGTGAAGCAGAACGACACAACAAGGAAATGGAGGCGTTGTTCATTGGAAGAGGATTACATCTCAACCATTACAAGGATGGATTAGGGATTTACATATCAGAGAAAAAAAACTGAAATCTCGGGTACCCAATAGAGCTTTAACCAATATTGATATAATGAAACACTCAGACAAGATTCCATTCTTTCGAGGTGTGTTTATGAGAGATAAATTACCGGATGAAGTATTGCCGATAGAATGTGGAGTGATCAATCTTGACTCATCTAAAAACTCTGGTACTCATTGGGTAGCCTATGGCAAGATAAATGAATACGTAGAATATTTCGACAGTTATGGTAACTTAAAACCTCCAAAAGAATTTCTGAAAATTAATATGTTGGAAATAATATTCAGTATAATTATGAAAACGTTCAGCGTGATCATTTGTATAATTGAGGGCACTTGTGTTTAAAATTTCTTATGTCATTTTGGAAAGACAATAAAATAACATAAAAATGGATGTTTTTTATTAATAATGGATGTCCTTGTAACGCAATTAGGAAGAGTTATAAAAGTTTATATCTTGATACTCTACACACATTCTTAGATTGCCTGTGATCCTAACCACTACTCACATTGTAAAGAATAATTGAGCTACATTTAATAATAGTAATACTACCTTTTTTGTTTATACATAGAAACAAGATGTTAGTTTTTAATAAAACGCCTATTGTGAGAAGAATATGTTTCCAAAGAAGTCAGACGTGTCAACGCGATAAACATTAAAAGACAAATTAAAATTACTAAAGAGAATAAAAGATTTCTCAGACATATTGGATTAAAATTAAAATAATAGCAACATGCTTCAAATCACAGATTTAGTGCAACATGACAACTCTATTGAAAGTTATGAGATCCATAGTTACAATCCGTATAATACTACCTAGTTTTAAAGAAAATGATGAAATCAGAATACCCATTCATCATCAAGATTTGTATGTATTGCCCTGCAACAGTTCCATTTTTATAGAAGGATATGCAAGTGTATCTACTAAAGATCCAGCAGGGAAAATAATAAAAAAAGATATTGATTTCATAAACAACCCAATCTTATATTTGTTTCAAGATATTAGGTACGAAATAAATGGTGTTGAAATCGATCGCATTAAAAATGCTGGTATCACAACAACTTTAAAATCATATGCTTCCATGAATGAAGGTGAAAGCAAAGGTGCAGCAATTTGGGGATGGAACTTAAATGGTACAAAAATAGGAAAGGGACATTTTTGCGTTATTGTGCCTTTGAATAGAATACTGGGATTTGCAGAAGATTATAACAAAATAATAATTAATTGCAAACATGAACTAATTTTACAAAGAAATAGTTCCGCATTAAACTGTGTGCTTATGGAGAAAAATGATAGCCTAGAAATGGATATACAAAAAATACAATGGCGCGTGCCACATATCAAAGTTTCTGATCGTAACAAATTATCATTGCTTAAAAGTTTGGAGAGATATCGTTCCATACAGTTAGCATTTAGAAATTGGGATTTGTATGAATATCCGCTGTTACCAAGAACTACAAAGCATTCATGGTCGGTGAAGACAACTTCACAATTAGAGAAACCAAGGTTTGTTATATTTGGTTTACAAACTAACCGAAAAAATAATAAAACTAAAAGTTCTTCCGTATTCGATCATTGTAATATATGCAATATTAAATTATTTTTAAATTCGCAATATTATCCATATGACTCACTTAATCTGAAATTTGATGAAAATAAATACAGTTTATTATACGAAATGTATGCTAATTTTCGTCAGTCGTATTACAACTTGGGTATAGATCCGTTGCTTAGCTTAAATCAATTTAAAGAAATTGCTCCACTTTTTTGTGATTGCTCAAGACAAAACGAATCGCGCAAAACTGGACCGGTCTGTACTGTGCGATTAGAAATTGAATGTTCCGAAGATATTCCAGATAATACATCCGCGTATTGTTTAATAATAAACGATCGACTTTTCGAATACAAACCTTTGAGTAATATTGTGAGAAAATTATCATGAATGTGATCGTGGATGTCCAAGGGTTTAAGAATGAAGAAAACGAATTTATTCCAAAAGAAATAGCAATGATGTATGAAGGACGCATACAAGTAATGTTGATAAAACCACCACGACCATTTTATGACTTGACGAAAAAAGAACGGTTACAAATAGCTTGGATTGAAAAAAACAGGGGTATTTACTGGAACGAAGGCTCTGTACCATACTTTAGCTATAAAGCTAACTTTGCAATTTTTTTTAAAAATAAATCTATATTTACAAAAGGTAATGAAAAAGTGTTATGGTTAAAAGATATAATTAAAATTGAGAATGTATATAATTTAGAAAGTAAGCAGTGTCCAAGTATAGTAACATTGTATAAAAAATATTCAAGTTCTCCTGATATTATAAGTTGTATCAATCATACCAACATTTGTGCCTTAAAAAATGTATTTTGCTTAAATAAGTGGTGTGTCGAAAATTGGTGCCGATTCTCTTGTCACAAATTTCTCTAAACTATACCAAAAATCACCAAAATTTCGTTTATTCCTGTCAGACGACGTTTCCCATTCTGAAATGAACTAAAGTGACATAAATTAACTATAATAAAGTTTGACAGCACTAATGTCATTTTAGTTATTCAATTTAGTGAAAATGGCAATTACCTACGCTATTCTGAATTTGACGTTTTTCACCTAAAATTGTAATTTTCAAACTAAATCAGATTATTTTTAATCGCGATTAAAAAGGTGTGGAATAAAATTAGTTGTCATGAACTAAAATTTACAAACCACATTTCTCTTAGATTTCTTGAAAGTTTGGATGCTTGTGGGTTTGGAAAATCTTAGATCAGTAAGGACGCTTATGTAATTGCAGCTGTTGTCGATGCGGCAGAAAGAAATAATAAAATTATTGATATTAGAAATTCATTCGTGATAACTTAGAGGTATTTTTGTACTGAACATCTAATGACTTAGTTATAATTTGGAAAAAGCATGAAATAGGAGTAAATGCTGTGGAAATGCGTTCCTTGAGAAGCATGTGTGGTGTGACTATAAATGATAGGCTGAAAATTGATGTGATAAGGCAACGATGCGGTTTAAAGGAAGATGTAGTGACAAAAATTTAAAAAAGTATGCTTAGATGGTTTGGTCATGTTGAGAGGATGAATGAACAAAAGGTATTTACAAGGCAGATGTGAGTGGAAATGCCAGGAGGGGACGCCCCAGAAAGACTTAAAGTGACCTCATTAATGATGTTTGTCAAAAAGGTCAGGTGCGTAGTACTCGCAACCGGCGTGGGTGTATGACCAAACTTAAATGTATGAACATAAACGAAGCAGAAGGAGCATGTAAGGAGTGTAGCAAGTGGCATTCTATAGTTTCTGCCTACCCCCATGGGAAGAAGGCGTGAGTTTATGTACGTGTGTGTATGTGTATAATTTGGAAAACAAGTGGATAAATCCATTTCCAGAATCTGTGAAATAAGAAACTATTTTTTTTTTAACTATCAAGAAAGAGTTCAGTTATTAGAGTTCAACTATCAGTCGGAAACATTGCAAGACCGAGGCTGAAAAAAGATTTTTGTACTTACTCCCTAGATTGGGACAGACGAACAAGATGTCCTTGATAGGGCTTTCCTACGGCGACGAGAATACCGGAGACTTTACTGAACGATAAACCGGATTTATAGAGAAAGCTCAATCAGGTCCTCCTGATTGAGCTTTCTTTATAAATCCGGTTTATCCTCCTGAGCCTCCTGGCTCAGTAGGCGCTCAGGTTTGAATGGAATGAGTTCATCAAAAAGCTCATCAGAGATAGTGATTATCCAATGTGTTATCCCATGTACCCATATTATGACGCCAGCTCAACAGAACAGCAGGCCACGTTGCCACGTTGTGGTAGTTACACACAAATAACGAGACATTTTTCTAGAGAACAATATATTTTTATAAATAATAAAGCTACATTTTTGTTTATTCATTAAGTTTTTGTATCCTATATTCTTCCTATAAAAACATGGGTGCCATTCTTTTCTCATGCCACCCTCATTCCTCATCTTTTTCACATAGAATGGTCTCCTCCCTCGCTGTCTTTGCGAGGTTAAATAGTATTGGTGCTTGGTGTGGCTTTCATAGCAGCAGTCAAACTCGTACCTGTAAACAAGTATAATTTGTTATTAAAAAACACTGAATCCCTGGTGCAAAAGCAATAGGAAGTAATATAAAATATACATTAGTACCTACATATATTTCTAAATGGTATATTTGTGTGAACAAGCTCTTAAAGGACATGAAAATACATAGCTATTATCAGCTACTGCTTTAACTTTTTTTTTTTTTTTTTTTTTATCTCTTCTTTGGCAACTGAGCCGATGTCGACTATTCTGCCAGCGTCATGTGGTGACGACAGGTGAGTCGTCGAACTTTGCACTTTGTGGTAGTTGTCTAGGTATGTTATTTGTTAATAGCTGAAAGGACGAGACAATTTTTGTTAGTAAATCTATCTACAAAAATAATAATAATATATATATATATATTTTAAAACACTACAAATCAACACATATTTTTACAAGGTTATTATAACTACACACCAGACTACATCTTGATATCATTTACATTTAAAAATTTTGATAGAACTTGGATTAGTTTAGGAGAAAAGTTAGTCAGTAGGGAATGGAAGTTAGTAGGAAGAGGGATTTTTATTTTGGGGAGCTTATGGTACAAGTCGAAGGAATGGGAATTTAGAGGACATGAGAAAAATATATGATCCAGAGTACCATCGTCAAGACCGCATTCGCACAAGGAACTGTCACGAACACGAATCTTGTTCAGGAATACTGGACTGCAGCAGTGACCGAGTCTCAGTCTGCACAAGGATGTAACAGTTCTTTTGGACAGTTTGGGGCATTTAAAAAACCAAGGTTTCCGCTGGATGTCAGGTTGAATACTGGCGTAATACGTCCCTTTGAGTTTCGAACTTACTTGCCATACCGCTGACCACGAATTATACAACTTGTATTTGGTGTCAGTTCGTAGGTCGTAACTTTGCACCATGTAGTGCTTCCGATCCACCGGGTTAGATGAAGCAAATTTAGCCAGTGAGTCAGCGCACTCGTTGCCACCAATACCCGAATGACTGGGCATCCAAGCTATTTCAATGCTTAAACCTTTGTTCGAGCAAGTGAATAATAAATTTAGTATGTCGGAAATGATTTTACTGTGAATTTTGGATTTTAGTTGACACTGAGCTAAGGCTTGAATGCTACTGCGAGAATCTGAGAAAATTACCGATTTTTTTATATTGTGGGTTAAAATGAAATTGATGGCTTCTAGTATACCGATACATTCACCCGTAAATACGGAAGCCTCTGGTGGGCATTGGAATAAAAGAGCAATTTTAGAGTTCTGGAAATATGTTGAAACACCTGTACAACCAGTTGACGATAATTTGGATGCGTCTGTGTAAAATAAATTCCAACCCTCCCAGTATCTCTGAATGGCCCGATCAAAGTCGCCCTTTACGTCCTGGGAATTTTTAGAAATACCAAGTCCCAAAACGACCTTTGGCCTAAAATGGACCACCTCATACGCGGAAGAAAATACAGGAAGAGAGGGGTATTGACCAACAGGTGAGGAGAGGTGTTTAAGCTCTCTGTACCTATTCATCAACGGAATAGATTTATTATTCCAGTAAGAAGACGCGTTAAGAGAGAGATAGATTTGTTCCAAAATGGGGAGTAAAGGATGGGACGAAAGGGAGAAAACTTTTGACAAGAAACGATCCGCTAAGTATTGTCTTCGAAGGTTAAGAGGGGGTTCTGCACATTCAACCTGGAGAGCATTTATGGGGGAGGATTTCATGGCACCGATTATGATCCTCAGACATTTGGACTGGATAGAATCCAGTCTACGCAAAGGTTCCTTGTTACAGGGCTCAATTAGGAAGCTGCAATAATCCAACACGCTTCTGACCAGTGCATTGTAAACTAGCTTTAAGGTGTATGGGTGAGCTCCCCACCAAACACCTGCCAAAGCCTTGAGGACCGAAACCGAGCGCTCACATTTTTTTAAAGTGGTGTTAATGTGATCCATTCCCGACAATCTGTAATCCAGGGTAACTCCCAGAAACCTGGCCTTCTCCTCAACTGGGATAGCTTGACCGTCAATATTAATATCAACCTGGGGGACAAAGCGTCTACGAGTAAAGATAACTGCGGTACTCTTTGGAGCACTTAAAGATAGCCCGTGATCTAAGAGCCATCGGTTTAATGAGGACAGAGAAATGTTAATGGAGTGAGCGGCATCTTCGATGGAACTGCCACAGACCAATAGTGCAATATCGTCAGCATACTGAAGTACTTTACAGTTAAAATTTAGGCACGAAGGAAGATCAGAGGTATAAATATTGTATAAGGGGGGGCTAAGTACGGATCCCTGAGGTAGGCCTCTCCAAACCGACCTCGGTTCAGAGCCCTCCCCTGGAATCCTGAGTTGAACGCTACGATCAGAAAAAATGCTGCAAATGATTTGCCGAATCCTCGCCGGGATTCTCAGCTCTTGCATTTTCTGCCTGAGAACTGGGAGGAGGACAGAATCATAGGCAGCTGAAATGTCTAAGAAAACGGCTACCACAGACTCATTTCTACTGAGAGCCAGCCGGATCTCTGAAGTGAGGGTACCCACACTATCAGCAGTACCCAGGCCTTTCCTAAAGCCGAATTGAGTCGTTGGCAGCAGCTTCCTGTTTTCGACAAACCATTCCAGTCGGTTTTTAATCAAGTGTTCTAACAGCTTAATAAGTATGGACGATAGAGCAATTGGTCTGTAAGAAGAATGGTCACTAGGATCTTTACCAGGTTTTAGTATGGGGATTACGACTTGAACCTTCCAATCGGGAGGAATATAACCGGAGGTAAAACAATAATTGACTAAATCCAGATAATATTGGTGGGTCTTGTCACCAGCTTTAGTGATGAAGGAGTAAGGGAATCCATCCACTCCAGGAGCTGAATCCTTTACATGGGCGAGGACCGATTTAAGTTCCTCCAGAGTAAATGGTCTATCCAGAGGGTCATCCGATATCAACTGAGAGCCTGAAGCGACACATTCATCCATATGAGGAACATAGACTGGAGCGAGCTTACAGAAAAACTGGTTACCCAATTCCGCAGCCAGCACGCTCCCGGAGGGCGGCTTCAAACTATTTCTGTAACATTTCAGTTTACGCCACACTGCTGACACTGGAGTGGATGGACTCAGTGAGCCACAATACTTCCGCCAACCTTCTCACTTCTTATGTTTTAGTAATTTCTTGGATTTAGCCAATACATGTTGAAAAGCAATGATATTATCCAGGTTCATGTCGGAATTGAAATTAATTTCAGCCTCATTCCTGGCCCTGATCACAGCAGAGCATTCCCTATCCCACCATGGCGGGGATGGGATTTTGTCCGTTCGCGGTTTTTTTGAAGGGAAGCAGTCATCGGCTGTAGAAGAAATGGTGTTGGAGAATGACGAAAAGCATTCCTGAGCAGTCTCAGCGTTAATGGATGGAAGAGAAGAGACACGTAAGTCCAAAATTTTTGAGTAAAGGTCCCAATCAACTGAGTTCAGCTGGTATTTTAATAAAGGAGGGGAGATTTTGTCAGGGATAGTCTTGGAAGGGATTTCAACCATGATGGGATAGTGATCACTCCCATAAGTCATATTCAAGCGACTCCAATTAAAAATGCTGGCTATACTAGATGAACAGAACGTCAAATCAACGCAGCTGTTATTCTGCCCTGGAGCAGACCTACGTGTGGGACTGCCATCATTGATTACACATAGGTTAAGCTCATCTATTATGTCCACCAGGCCTATACCAAAGTTGTCGCAGGTTTCTGATCCCCATCTAAAATGATGTCCATTAAAATCACCCATAACAAGTAATGGGCCTTGTACATTACTCAGCAAGCTTTTAATTGTAAAAAGATCTTCAATTTGTGGGTGTGCAATATAAAAACAAAATATATTTATATCCTCAGCCTTAACAGCAACAGCATTGATGTTGTCACCAACAAAGGGTAGAGGAATTGGGGAGAATGGTACTTTGTTATTGATGAACAAAGCACATCCTCCATATCCATCTGATCTGTCATGACGAACAGCACTGAAACATGGAATCCTGAAATTACTTTCAGAACGGAGCCATGTCTCAGCGATGCCGCAGATTGATGGTTTAAATTTATTAATTAGGAAGAGGAGGTCAGGCTTCCTAGGAGCAACACTCCTCACGTTCCATTGAAGGAATGCCAGGGGGTGGAACATTGTGGATGTAATTAACAATGGATGTCAGCTTGTCGGCAACGTGGTCAGGTAGGGATTGAATTGGGTTTGCTAATACAGTCATTAGCATACTGGATATAATATTCAGAATATTTTCTGAGTTGTCAGGACTGATTGCACTTTCCCTAGGGTAAGCGCAACCGTTTTGGGAAGGGGAGAAGGAGTAGTTCTGTGTGAGGGCTTGATGTGCCTGCTTATCATAGCTAGGTGAAAGAGGGGCATGGGATTTTGGTTTAAGGAATACCGTTTTGCAGTGAGATTTTGGAGTTTGGGGGAGAGGACTGGGAGAATGAGAGGGACTGGTTACTAGTTTGGTCTTTTGAGATATTCTTGACACTTCAGCATATGATCTTGAAACCGATGGAAAGACCTGACTTGCTTCTGCATATGAGACTGACTTCTCTGCCATGAGAGCTTTTATGCCTTTCTGTCGCCCCAATTCAGGGCAAGTCTTATCGTTAGCATAATGATTGCCAGAACAGGAAACACAAAAGGCACAATCAGAGGTAACTTGGCATCCATCACCTGGGTGGTCTTGACCGCATTTAAAACAGCGGGGTTTTGAGCGACATACTGTGCGTGTGTGGCCATATCGACAACAGTTGAAGCATTGGATGGTTGGGTACATGTATGTCTCAACTGAGAGAGCAGAGTAGAAACAAAAGACTCGCTTAGGTAAAATTTGGCCATCAAAGGTTAAAACAACCGTTTGAGTGGGTTTCCATTCGGTAACACCCAGAGAAATCACCTTACGGCTCATTCTCCTAGTCTTAATTACAGGGCCGCATCCAGTGGGAACCTTGATGTTCTCTATAACTTCTTCCTCAGTCCATTCTATGGGAACGTCTCTGACAAGACCTAAACGAGTGATGTTAAATTGTGGGATTGAAGCAATGAAATTATTTTTAAGTAAAATGGGACTGATTAAAAAACTATTAGCATCCTGGTGAGACTTGAACTCGACTGAAACCCGGTTTCTTCCTACGCGTTTGACACTGCCCAGGAGTATGTTGCTGTAATTATTTTGTGTCAAGAACATACCAAATTTAACAGGGTGCAGAACAGTACCTGGGGTCTGACCATCTTTTAAAGATATGTGTACTATGTATGGGGGGTAATCTCTCATTGTGTATATCTGTCTTCCAACTATGTTTTTAGCTAGCTTAGGAGGGTTAGTTAAAGTAGCCGGGGGGGAACCAGCTGATCTTTTCCTATTTGCAGATTCTGAGTCCATAATATCTAATTGCACATTGTCGTCGGGGAGAGCAACTGTTAACATCGGAGAGAAATCAAAGGGATCAGGGGGGTCGGGTGGTTTTTTGGCATCCATAGTGGACGCCAGTTAAAATCTCTAAAAATAATCTAAATCAGTGTTAAAACAAACCTTACGCCAAAACACAAACACAAAAAATGATCTCGATTGAAGTTCAAACCAATAAAAACCACTAAAATCTAAAAAACTTGTAACACAAAAAAAGCACGTGTTAAGCCTTCACCACTACCAACTAATCCTGCTTTAACTTTATTTGGTCAGTTTACATTAAGTAAGACAGTTCTAGTAAGTAGATATAAAATCAGAGATAAATACCTTTCATGTTGGACAATTTCTTTATGTCTCCTTTTTCTTACAATCTGCCACTATGTATTAGGACATTCAGTATTTTTTATGACATGTTCTGTCTTGCTTGTTAAGTGTCCTTTGACACATCAAAGGTTATGAAACAATTCACACAGTCATGAAACAACAAGCTAAGTTTGTCCGATGAAATCCTGTGGAATTTTGTGTTTTAGCCTGTGTATTCCTTTTTTATCCATTAGGTTGTTAGCCTGGATATATGGGTACCGAGTAATTCTTTCTTTATACGACTTGAGATAGCTTTTTATTTCCTCTTTACTGTCGGTATTTTTATACCATGGTGTAGAGCTTTATTTGGTACAACAATGGGGCGTTTGTGATTGATCTTAGAAGCTTGGTCTGAAATCGCTGTGTTATCTCTATATTAGAGTATGATGCTGTTCCCCATAGCTGAATGCCATAGGGATAAAGGCTCGATTATAGCTTTGTTTTATTTTCCAGGTCATATAGTGACCAGTAGAACTTTCTTAGTGAAAATGTGTTTTTCCAAGGAAGACGTCTGTCGAGGTTTATACCAAGGTCTTTCACATGGTCAGCTTGAGGCACTTGTATTCTATTTAATGAAGCTTATTATTTTCATTGCTACCATCGCAAACACATTGAAATAAACTTTATTTAATAATAAAATCAAATTCGAATTTTCCAATAAAATATTTTTTTTTTGTCTGTCGAAGTTACGACAGATACAAAAATCATGGATTTGACAGATTTATTGTTCTCTATTCGACTATTTTGAATATAATCTGTGTCGAACATTCACGCAATATGAACACACATGCACACATTTCTATAATAAACGCATGCGTATCATACACAAATCGAAAGATTATTATGTAAATGGTTGACACCTTTACTTTTGGCTATGGATTATTTAGATATCATATTTTATTTTGTTGCCATAATAAAAAACTTATAAAAGTTTAACAGGATTATGTTTATAAATCACAACATCACACTAACTTTTATTTTTAATAACAAAAGCACCGAGTCTTATTTCACCAACATGAATACAACATTCACTTTGAATAAAGGATTCTGAAAACAAAACTCTTTTGAATAGAGGTTTCTGAATGCAACACTCATTTTGAATAGAGGATTCTGAATGCAACACTCATTTTGAATAGAGGAGTCTGAAAGCAAACCTTCTTTAAGAATACAGGATTCTGAATGCAACACTCAGTTTGAATAGAGTATTGGGGTCTAGTACTATAACGCGTTGAGGGCGTTGTTGGGGCTGCCGCGCTGGTGTAGTGCGTCGGGCATGTTCGTGGACGCGCACGTAGACGGCTTCCACGCCGTGCTCCGCAAGCGATACGCCGCGGCGCTCTGCAGGCTGCGCGTCAGCACCAACAGCATCCTGGCCGTTATAGCGGATAGGTTGGACTCGTGTTACGTCCAACACTGGGTCAGAACCCATGTCATTACATAGTTGTTTTTAAGTGGGTATGTTTTTATTGTTTATTCTTTTATCAGTTGTTACTAACACTATTTTTAAGTTTTTCATGCTGTAATACTAACAACAGTCTATGGACTCTCGTGGGTCTGAAATAAATCGTTTTTATTTTATTTTTATTTTTTTATTATTATGCGGATAAGGAAATAGAGCGGTATGTAAGATCATGTGTGCCCTGTCAACAAAGAAAAATGGTCAAAAATGTGGCAGAATTGATGCCGATCCGGGTATCAAACATTTTTGAAAAGGTAGGAATCGATGTGTTAGGTTCTTTTCCACGTTCTACGAGGAATAATCGATATATAAGGTGCTATAAAAATATCTGCCACGGCTGCAATGGGAGACAGTATTGTGTTTATAGATTACAATAGTAAAGATAAATTATTGATGATTTGTCATATTTTTTTTCATACAAAAAATTGTACGTATAAATTTGAATCGATTTATTCGCATAAAACCATCACGATAAGCTGTTGCCAAACCGCACTGAATACAATTCAATCTTTTCGCAAAACGCCGCACAGTGGAACGAATGTATGGGAGCGGTTGGACGTAGACATGTCCGAAAAATAAGAGTAAAATTATGACAAACTAATGATGCCATCTTATTCGATTACTTAATGCCTTCATAAATTGTGGTGATGAATTTCTTCATAACTCCCATATTTCGGGAGTAATTTGAGAAAATGTGAAATTTTACTATGAAAATGAGTGTATCGAGCTCTCTCCCTCCTGATTCCGGGCTTGTTTCAAGTAGCGGTCTCTAATATCGTAATGCTATTACTAAGAGCTATATTTAATACTAAGACACATAGTGCGCCAAATGTGCACTTTCTGGGATAAAAGGAAATGAAAATTTAAAAAAAAAAACGTTTTTTCCCCATTTGTATTTACTTTAAACCGCAGACAGACTTATTAAGAGGTCTATAAATATATTATATATATACAGAAATATATATTAACAAAAATATTCACAAGAACTGATGAGAGTATGACTTTTAAGTAAGTTGATAATAAATTACCTAGTTTCATTAAAAGTACAATAAATAATTAAGATGTAAGCTCTAATTTACTAAGTTACACATTTTAAAACAATAACATCATTTAATTATCTTCGTCATCATCATCATCATCAATTAATTCAAATTCAGAATCGATGTCCGCTAAATCATTTATGTTAACAAATTCGATATCACTTTTCTCAGAATCCGTAAGCTCATAAAATTCCTTAAAAGAAGATTTTTTTACAAACTTATTTCCTTTTGGACGGATACTTGTAACAAGTGGATCAGAAGACAGTAAAAGATTGTGCATAATATCTTCATTGCATGAGATACTGCTATGCTTTCGAGAATGCCCCTCTCTATATTTTCTAAAATCTTTATTTCTAGCCTCAGATGCCTCTTCGGATAGAAAACCAACGGGCACAATTGACATGTTCTGAACTATGTCTGGCCCATGCATTAAAATTTTATGAAGTGAAGAAGGCATATAATACCATGGGTATAACTCCACGTAAAGCTTAGCAGTATCAAAGCAGAACTCTCGGAATTTAGTTACGTTGATCTTCTCTCCTGATGAAATACACTGCAAGATCACACAGATTTTTCTTAAAAGCATAGCATCTATTCCGGTCAGTTCAGCAGATTTAGTGTAGTTTTCAAAAAATCTCCTTGCCGAGTTGCCATTGTTGGTGGATCCACTGCCTTGTTTCACAACATCGAGAAGTAAGCCCGTTTCTCTTCTTACAGCCTCTTGAATTCTTTTCTTCCTGTCATCAACTTGCCTTTTTGCTATATCACCCCTTACTTGCCATGATTTTATGTCTAATTTGTAGGAAATGTGTAATAAGCATTCCATTGAGCGAATCCAAGCGTGAAGGGTGCTTAAGCTATATTTATACATGTCCTCGTTTGCGTGTTTATCTTTGATTAACTCTAAATTATTCATTTCTTTAGGACAAGCCTTGCATATGTCACACACTGAAGCTGCTGTATTGGATATAATGGAATGAATTTTACCATCAATCATTGTCAACAGCAGTTGGTGTTTGACACTAATTCCATCAGTGATGGTGGATGGAGTTAAGGCTTCAATCTCTGCTTCGATTTCAGCCATCTCTCTCTGCACATTTTCTTTGGTTTCCTTTATAAACTTAAACAATATTGGCCGGCAAAATGAAGTGGAAGATGGTCGCTCGTTTTCCCAAATTGTTACACCTTTTGAGACGAGCCGCAGTGGTACAAGACTAATCATAAAATTACTAGCAAGATCGATTTGCTCATCTTCACTCGTCCTTTGATGATAAATGCTTTGGCTAGATGATCCGTCAAAACCCCATTTGCTGGTCAATACGAGCTGTTGATTGGGATCAACAGGGGTTTCTAACGACCTAATAAGTCTTCTTGAGGTTAAATCCATCAAGGCTTGTAATTTGATTTTTGCAGAGCTCTCTGTAACTGTGAGATCTTCTTTGGCCGGATAGCACTTAATTTTTTCTTTAACCAACATGTAGTAACTCGGGTATTGAAGAGCTCCTTCTTGAGTGTTGAAATCCCGAAGAGTGTTATAGCGCCATTTCGATAAGTTCATCGATACATAAAGAGCCAATGCCTTCAAAGGGGATATTTCCCGTACCTGAATTGATTTACCTTCAATGAAGGCTTTGATTTTTGAGGCCTCTTCTGGATTCTCCGTCAAGTATTTCATAACATAAGCTGTATCGCTTTGTCCTGCCTTTTGAAGCGCCCTTTCGGCCGAAAACATAATTTCAGCGCTGCTACTGCTGCATGAAAGACTATCTTCAGTGCGTCTTCTTTTTTGCCGGTTACTAAGGTCCTCAAAAGATTTACGAGGACTAGGATGTGTACAAGTTGAAGCATCAGATTTAGCAGGAGAAATTATGGGCTCGATGACGTCACTTATATTTTCTGTAGAAGGTTCCATATTTTCATTCTGTAATTCCGGCCATTGAATTGCAGCCTGTAGCCAAATCTCATGTTTCTTCCGAAACTTATCTGTGCTTCTTCCAGACTGTGTCCATTTTGCATAAATGCGGTAGCAAAATCGACGACACCAGTCTTTTAAACTTGTTTCAGCACTTTCACATAACTGAACACAACTGTTATCTTTTAAAACACTGAACAAATAGTTAAAGTCGCGTAAATCTTTATGTGCGCGTGCGCATAAAGCAACGTGAATATCAAGATTTGTATTAAAATTTGGAAAATACATTGCGAGATTAGCTTGGATACAACGAGGTGTAAATCAACACTGATTTTAAAGTTACTAATAGTGACCTATTTATATAAAATCCAGGTATCCCAGGTATCCTTTGTTAAATATTGCAAGGTAATTAGTTATTGTGATAATTAGTAAATGATGCATGCTAAATTAGTGTATTAAGAGCCATTTAGTAATTAAATAATAGCAATGTTCTTATCAGTAATCATTAGTGCATCAGTTTTATATGTAAACCTTAAGTCCCTAATTATATATCCTAATTAGCTTATATCTTCTCTAATTGGCTGCTCAGAAATGTTATTGTAATAAGGTAAACCTTTAGAAAAACGGTTTTAATCAACAAAATAAACAAAAAATAAAAAAATTGTGTTATAAAATAAACATCACTCTTTATCCCAGAAAGTGCACATTTGGCGCACTATGTGTCTTAGTATTAAATATAGCTCTTAGTATTAGCATTATGATATTAGAGACCGCTACTTGAAACAAGCCCGGAATCAGGAGGGAGAGAGCTCGATACACTCATTTTCATAGTAAAATTTCACATTTTCTCAAATTACTCCCGAAATATGGGAGTTATGAAGAAATTCATCACCACAAGTTATGAAGGCATTAAGTAATCGAATAAGATGGCATCATTAGTTTGGCATAATTTTACTCTTTTTTTTCGGACATGTCTACGTCCAACCGCTCCCATACATTCGTTCCACTGTGCGCCGGCGCCGTTCATACACTGTTGCCATTCTTATCAAACAATGCCGCTGCGCGCCGGCTACTCGTCGGTCGTAAAAGCGCAGCCCCGCGCACCCCCACCCTCACCCGCACTACACCGTTCGTCGCACGCGCCAGTCGACCGCCCCACAGTGGATCGTCCCCATACAAGAGGTCGGACATAGAATTAAAAATTGAAAAAGTATTTAATTGAAAAAAATGAAATATACAGTTGCATTACTCTATTAAGGAACTACAAAAAATGTTCCTACAATTTTTTTATTTGACCAGTACTTTATGAGCAATTCGATGAAAACTGTTATTTTTCTATGGAAATGGTCACAAAAATGTCTGTATCCCATGATTCCCTCCTTGTTTCGATTTGCGGTTTTCACTACTGTTATTTACCCATTTTATGCCACATTTTCTTCAAGGACACATGGTGCCCCCAGCGACCCCCTTCCGAGTTATTTTGCTTTTAGTAACTATACTTTTTATTGTATAACTGATGAAATGGAGGTACATTAAGTATATTCATTACTGAGAATAAGTCATCCCTAAGTAGTTCCTTAAATAACAGGTGCATTTGCGATTACTTTAATGACTTATGAACGCTTCTGTTGCCATACAACAAAAGCGTTAATGAGTCCTTAAGTAAAGATTACCAGTACTTGCTTAATCTAATTAGTTATTGTAATTACTATGTTAACAGCCCTTAATCTCTGCATTGTGATTGTCTAATGTCATCATTAGCTTATCAAATTCATTGCTAGTTGCCTACTTGCTGCCCTATATATTTGAGTGTGTTTAGCAAATGTAATTCAGTTGTAATTATAACTTCTATCAAGTGTTGTCATTATGGCTTTCCGTGGGTTTTCTACTTATCTAGATCTTTACGTTGCTCTTCGTAATCATAAAGATCTTCGTAACTATGACAATTTATTTAACACATTGAAGTCGAGTACTAACGTCCAGTTAAGTGAAAGTGATGTGACGGATCTCACCAAATGGGTGCAATCAAGAAGGACAGTCGACAGGTTCATTAACAAGAACGGAGAGTGGTTAAATTCCGATATCGTTTGGCCAGATTGTTTTAAAGAAAATGTTGTTGACACTGAAGAAGCAAATGAAAATGAGGCAGAAGAGGTAGTCAGTCCATCAAAATCAGATGCATCAACTTCAACATATACATCTCCTCGCAAACGCTTTGAAGATTTATCGACTAGACACAAAAGAAGACGTGTTAATGAAAATGTTGCTATTTGCAGTCGTCCGGATGAGCTTTTGCATACTGTTGAAAGTTTACTTAAGTCTGCCGGAAAAAATGATATGGCCAGAATAATGAAAAATTTGCTGGAAAATCCTGAACACGTCTCAACAGTTTTAAATGTCCTGGAAACTAAGCAGAATCCTTCGCTTCGTGAAGTTCCTACTCACAAAGCACTTGCTCTTTACGTTTACTTGCAGTTATCCAAGTGGCGTTACATCACACTTCGGGACTTTAGTTTAAAAGAAGGTCATGCGAAATACCCAAGCTACTACTTGTTAGTTAAAGAAAAGCTTAAATGCTACCTGGCAAAAGAAGACATAACTGTGACTGAAACTTCCGCAAAGATACGGATCCAAGCCCTCCTTGATCTCACAGTTAGGAGGCTGATCGATTCACTTGAATCAAATTTTGATGCTGGTGAACCACTTGTGCTTTACAGTAAATGGGGTTTTGATGGAGCTTCAAGTCAAAGCATTTACCATCAAACGACAATAACAAGTGAACAAGACTTATCCAGTGTATTTATGGCAAGTCTTGTACCGCTTAAGTTAGTGACTTCTAGTGGAAGTATAGTGTGGCAGAATGATCGGCCATCGTCAACCACATATTGTCGCCCGATTTCATTTAATTTTATGAAAGAAACGGAAGCGAATGTTAAGGCTGAAATGGAAATATTTGAGACCGAGATTCGTGAACTGAACCCGACTCATTGCGGCAATGCTACTGTTACTCACAATCTATGGCTAACCATGATTGATGGTAAGGTACATTCAATCATATCTGGTACATCGGCAGTAGTGTGTGATTTGTGCAAAGCTCGCCCAAGCGAAATTAATAACTTGGAAGAAGTGAGAGCTAAACCCGTGAATACAGATTTATACAAGCATGGATTTAGTTCATTGCATGCTTGGATTCGGTCTATGGAGTGTTTATTACACATTGCTTACAGAATGGACATAAAATCATGGCAAGCAAAAGGTGACGAAAATAAAAAAAAAGTTAAAGATAAGAAAGAAGCCATTCAAGAAGCTTTCCGAAGAAGCACAGGCTTACTTCTAGACGTTGTTAAGCAGGGTAGTGGCAATACAAACACTGGAAATGCTGCAAGAAGGTTTTATGCAAACCCTGAAACGACTGCGGAAATTACTAAATTAGACGTTAATTTAATTAGAAGACTCGCAGTTATTTTGCAATGCATTTCCTCAGGCGAAAAAATTCAAGTCCAAAAATTTAAATTATATTGTGATGAAACAGCAAATTTATTCGTGGAATTATATCCATGGTATAACATGCCAGCAAGTTTACACAAATTGCTGATTCATGGATCACAGATAGTGGACCACTTATCAGTAGTACCTATAGGTTTTTTGTCTGAAGAAGCATCTGAAGCAAGAAACAAGGATTTTCGTAAATTTAGAGAATATCATACACGAAAGCATAGTAGCATCGCCACTAATGAAGACATTCTTCATAATCTGCTATTATCTTCCGATCCTCTTCTCACCAGCTTACGACCGAAGATGACAAATAAAGCCAAAAAGTCTTCATAGTTCACTTCGTAGTTCACTAAAACTAGACGATTTACGTCTAGTTGATCAGAGTGAATTGGAGTTCATTGACGTTTCAACTGATACACTTGCTGCATGTAGTGACGTTGAAGAAGATGATGACGATAATAATGATCATGATGTCGTTATTGATGAAGATGAAGAAAATATAGTTAAGTCTTATAGTACCTAATATTATTATTAACAAGCAGTTTCTTTGTTAATTTCTTGTTTTTGTGTATTTTTTTTTTATTCTGTTCTTTTTTTTGTTTTGTGTTATGCCACCCATCGGCCAATAAAAGTTTTTTTTTCTTTCTTTTCTATTGTTGTTAGTAACTAAATGGTCGTGTTAATTAATTAATTTCCTATTATAATTTAGTTCTTAGTAGTTGTTTAATTTTTTAGTTTGTTTTAGGGTACATAGTTGTTTTATTTTAAAATTATTTTTACAGTGTTATATTATTTAAATAAAAAATATTTTTATACCTACATATTTTCTTATTGATCATAAAACTCTATTTCTTTTCGATGTGTTACTGTAAATTTGACTCAGTCATTACTAAGCTAATGATGACATTATCCAATCACAATGCAGAGATTAAGGGCTGTTAACATAGTAATTACAATAACTAATTAGATTAAGCAAGTACTGATAATCTTTACTTAAGGACTCATTAACGCTTTTGTTGTATGGCAACAGAAGCGTTCATAAGTCATGAAAGTAATCGCAAATGCACCTGTTATTTAAGGAACTACTTAGGGATGACTTATTCTCAGTAATGAATATACTTAATGTACCTCCATTTCATCAGTTATACAATAAAAAGTATAGTTACTAAAAGCAAAATATCTCGGAAGGGGGTCG
The DNA here is from genome assembly GCA_905333075.3 of Atethmia centrago. NCBI lineage: Eukaryota > Metazoa > Arthropoda > Insecta > Lepidoptera > Noctuidae > Atethmia > Atethmia centrago. Next base: position 16,152,745 of record HG995393.1, read on the forward strand.
CTGGGGGCACCATGTGTCCTTGAAGAAAATGTGGCATAAAATGGGTAAATAACAGTAGTGAAAACCGCAAATCGAAACAAGGAGGGAATCATGAGATACAGACATTTTTGTGACCATTTCCATAGAAAAATAACAGTTTTCATCGAATTGCTCATAAAGTACTGGTCAAATAAAAAAATTGTAGTAACATTTTTTGTAGTTCCATAATAGAGTAATGCAACTGTATATTTAATTTTTTTCAATTAAATACTTTTTAAATTTTTAATTCTATGTCCGACCTCTTGTATGGGGACGATCCACTGTGCGCCCGCTCGCCAGTCGCCTCCCGCCCGCTCGGAAATCGCTCGCGCTTCCTTTAAAAATGCCTCCCAGACGACGGTATTCCAATCAAGAATATCTTGAAATGGTATTGTGCTACCGCGAGTGTAACTCCATAACTGCGCATGCAGTAAACTTATACCAGCAGAGGTTTGGTGTGCGAGTGAGTCATCATACCATTCTGGATGCCGTGTACAGATTTAGTGAACACGGCTGCTTTGACCCGCCTCCGGTAGATGCAGACAGGCCTCCATATTCTGCCGAACTCGAAGAGGAAGTGTTGGACTTCTTCCGGCGTCATCCTCTTGCGAGCACCAGGGATGCTGCTCGAGTCTTCGACATGAGCGACAGCTACGTGTGGCGACTTTTAAATCGGGAAGGGCTCCATTCTTACCACTTCACAAGAGTACAGGAATCCACATGACTACGCGGCTCGCCTCGCGTTTTGTAATTGGATGCGAGAAGAACGCCGCAACATTCTGTGGACTGACGAGTCCACATTCACACGGGTTGGTATGTTCAACATACACAATGCGCATTATTGGACTGAGGCGAATCCTCGTGTTGTGCGGCCTGATCACTTTCAGACTCGGTTTAGTGTTAATGTGTGGGCCGGGATACTCGGCAACAGAATTCTGGGACCAGTGTTCTTGGACAGACTGAACTGAAGCGATAAGAGGGCTGCACTTTCAACATGATGGAGCACCACCTCATTTCGCCATCTGCGTACGGGAATTTCTAAACGGTGTGTGGTACACGAGGAGGGCCAGTGCCGTGGCCTCCTCGCTCGCCGGATTTAACCCCTCTAGACTTTTTTTGTGGGGTTGTGTAAAGGACCTTGTGTACGGCCAAACCGGACATGACATTAGAAGTGTGGAAGAACTAAAAAGGCGCATCAAACGCGCATTTAGGCAAGTAAAAAGTGAAACGGACTCATTCAATAAAGTGAAGAGACATGTACGTAAGCGTGCCTACATTTGTTTGCAACTCGAAGGCGGACTTGTGCAACAGTTTTGTAAATAAGTAGGTAGGGAGTGTGTAAATAACTGTAAATACAATGCAAGTATTATAAATAATAAGGTGATTAAACTTTAAACACGCCAAGTTACTGTAATTTATTGTTATTTGGGCATTTTCACAAAAATGTATAACCCCGGATTTTCAAGTGTCCCTCGAATTCGATTTAATTTTATTTATGTAGTAGGTAGTTGCCAGAATTATTTATATTTGTCATTAAAGTCAATAAACGTACACAACATTTTCATAATATTATTAATTGTTTTTTTCGCCATGTAAACGCACCCTTTCCCTTTTTAGGTATTCGGTTGTGTGACTGTCCCTATAATACGGAGCCGAATTTCTTGATTATTTGAGTAGATTTAACATTTAATGACCTTCAAATTACTCTCTATGGAAAATTATTCTTTAGTATATTTGTGGCCTTTTCTCTAAAAATGTATCAAAAATATTGAAAATAAAGATAATTATGACAGTTGAAGTAACAGAAGTCACACACTGAATATATTATTGTACTTTTGATAAGCTTAGATACAAACATTGGAAATGGTGAGTGTTTTTTTTAAATTACATGAGCATTTAAAACTCATTAACCCTTTAACCGACAAGATTTGCTACCTTTGGCTTACCTTCAGCGCCACGTCACTTTAGGTATAAGATAGAACAGTGTTGGGAATACTTACTATCGATGCATACATTATTTATTCATGAATAAAATGAAAGTCGGAAACATAATCAATGGCGCCGATTCCCTAGTTCACAAATTAAATTAAATTTAACTTCCGTGCATCTTTTTCTTTCTATTTCATTAAGAAAAGGACAGAAGATAAATTTTAGTTCACTCCTGTCAAATTAATCAGCGCTTGACGTAAATTGACGTAATTTTAGAAGGCAAGTTTTTAATCACGTCTAAACTTGTATGGAGTAGTGACAGGCGCCGATTAATTTGACAGGACTAAACTAAAATGTATCTTCTGTCCTTTTCTTAATGAAATAGAAAGAAAAAGATACACTGAACTTAAATTTAGTTTAGTTTGTGAACAAGGGAATCGGCACCAATGTTTTATTTACTTATTATTAATCTTACACATGTCATGTGCTTGTAGAGTGACAATGGTGCCGATTCCCTTGTTCACAAACTAAACTAAATTTAAGTTCAGTGCATCTTTTTCTTTCTATTTCGTTAAGAAAAGGACAGAAGATAAATTTTAGTTTAGCCCTGTCAAATTAATCAGCGCTTGACGTAAATTGAGGTAATTTTAGTAGGCAAGTTTTTAATCACGTCTAAACTTGTATGGAGTAGTGACAGGCTGAAATGAATGGATCTGTCACGTCACTGTCTGTCACTTTTTCACAGCTCATATTTATTTAAATTTACATATTTTACGTGGCCCTAGATGTCCAAATTTGATCTTTTTCTTGTTAATCAAGGCTTAACTGCTGTGCCAAAGTGTAGGCAGCTCCCAATTTTGAACAAATAATAAAATATATTTTTGTTTCAGACGTTGCGGTCCTCCTTGGCAACGTTATGGCGTGTCGTCCTGACGTCCGACGTCAACGCTTCTGAAAGACTTTAAAATAGTTATATTTTAGTGATAATTTCTATTTTGTGTTTAGTTGAGTGTTTTTCTCTATTCAAGTGTTGTTTTCTGGTAAGTGGATGCATACCGCAACGCAATCCGGTGATGGCACGTTAAATCAAAATTACATTTGTTTACATTGCGATAGATCTTTTCAATCAAAAAGGGGTCTTAACATTCATATTTCAAAAAAACATCGTCTTTGTATTAGCCAGAACGGCCCTGCTCTAAATTTAGACCCAGTTTCTTTACCGGCACCTGTTTCCGACAGTCCAAATTCTACCCCATTCCATTTGTACCTTAGTTACCTAAAAAAAAATGTGCCTGTTATCAAACGAGTCCCGCGCGGCGCCAGGATCTCCGTCGCAAACCACCTTTCAGGCTTGATTAAAAAATGTGTGGAGAGCAACCAAATTGTAGACTGGCATAATCTCTTCCTTTTTTCGTATACCACTTTGCATGTCAAAAAAGATGAGGCTACTATTTCTCTAACCCAAAAAATCAAAAATAACTGTTTAACAAAAACATCTTCACCTTTTGATTCTCCCAAGAGGGGAACATTATCTAGAATTAAATTAATTGAAGGCAAAATTGCCGACGGGGATCTCAAAGGCGCCGCACGTCTTCTTTTTACTAACGACGTGTTGTCGCCTGATACTCCTGATACCCTTTCGGCTTTGCATTCGAAACATCCCCCGGCTCCCGTGATCCCGTATTTTTTCGACTCTCCTACAGCAGACCAGGCCTGCCTCGAAATCGAAGGCAAAGACGTTATTGACGCAATAATTTCTTTTAAAACCGGTTCAGCGGCCGGCCTGGACGGAATCTCACCCCAACATTTAAAAGATTTAACTTCTTATTCTGTGGGTGATGCAGGTGTGCAGCTTATTTGCTCTATTACAAAATTAATAAATTTTATGTTTTCAGGCAAAATCAACGCTGATATTGCCTCACTTTTATTTGGTGCTAATTTGATCGCCCTAACTAAAAAGGACGGAGGGGTGAGACCCATTGCTGTGGGGTCAACTTTAAGACGTTTGGCATCAAAAATTGCGGTGAGACATATCAAATCTAAATTACAGTCTGTTTTCGAACCTATACAATTAGGATTTGGCACGAAAGGTGGGTGTGAGGCAGCCGTCCATGCCTTAAGAACCTACCTTTCGTATGATGATTGCGAAATTGTAGTCAAAATTGACGTCAAAAATGCTTTCAATTCAGTAAACAGGGATGCCATGCTGACAGAAGTTAAGAACAAAATTCCGGAACTCTATCAATACCTGCTTACCTGCTACGCAGAACCTTCAAAATTAATTTACCGTTCCCATGAACTTTCTTCGGAGGTCGGCTGTCAGCAGGGCGATCCCCTCGGGCCAGCAATTTTTAGCTTGGCTATAAATCCGATTATTCAAAATTTAAAATCAAAATTTAACGTTTGGTATTTGGATGACGGAACCCTGGGAGGCGATGTGGACACTGTGCTATCTGACTTATCAGATATTAAAACAAATTTCGAAAATATTGGTTTAGAATTAAATTTTAGCAAATGTGAACTCTTCATTCAAAAAACTTCTTACGGTTTGGATAATTTAAAATCCAAATTAAATTTTCTGGCACCGAATATCAAAATAGTAGACAGAAAGTCACTTTGCCTCCTGGGTTCTCCCATCTTTGAAGAATCTTTTCCTGATTACATTACTAACACTATTTCTAAATTCCAAAGTCACGCAAATTGTTTACTCGAAATCAGTCCTCATTATGCTCTTATAATTCTAAAGTTTTGCCTTTTTGTCCCTAAATTTACTTATGTACTTCGCTGTAGCCCTTTTTGGAAACATCCAAATTTGCTTTCACCAATAGACGATTTAGTCAAAACTAGTTTAGAAACGATTTTAAATATTCAGCTCAATGAACCATCTTGGTTACAAGCATCCCTCCCTATTCGGTTTGGCGGTTTAGGAATCCGCAAAATTTCCGTGTATTCCCGTTCGTCCCCTCGACTTCGTCCCCCGAGGGGGACGAACGGGAATTCGTTATTTATTTTCCCGATGGTCCCTCAAAATTTTTTGGGGGGACGAATGGGAATAATTTATTAATTCTTTTTTGGGTCTATTGCTCCCACTAAATAATATAAGACTGGTGGTTTTAATTGGTAAAAAAACAAAATTGAAATAAAAATCAGTCATTTATTAAGGAATAAAAATCACAGAATCAACTTTGCGATAACTCGCAATATTTTTATATATAATATTTTTTTAATTATGAATAAAATTCTCCTTATAAGTAAAAATTATGATTTAAAAATCTGTGTATACAGATTACAATAAAAAAAGTCTGTATTATATTACAATTAAACACTACAAACAGACTTTTTACCATTCAGGTTGTTTCCTTTTGAAATATAAGTCACTATTTTTCGTAGAGTTGCTTATATGTATGGTGGCAAGATTTTACGTTTTACGTTATGTAAGTGATTAGAAAAGTTTACTCATTATTTTAACACATAAATAGGGTCAGTAAATTATCACACTTTCAAAAGCAAAATTAAATAAAATACCTAAAATATCACGAAATCAAGATAAAAATAACAAAAAAAAACTTATCGCAGAACTCGTGTCGAATATATATTATTACATTAACACCCGTGCACTTTCATTGTTTTGTCAACACTAACCCGACCGGTCTAATTTAAGGATAGGAAAGGGAGAGAATGTCAGGTAAACCAATAGGATTTACGCAAAAAACACAATGTTATCGGCACTCTTTTGTTAACTACCAGAATCGCCGGCGCTTCCCGTCAGAGTTGCTATATTTAGTGTAGGTAAACATAATGAAACAATGATAAACTTAGGATACGTTTTATAATTCATAAAAAAATAGAGAAGAATTTTGTAAAATAATGATTAAATCTAATGAAGAAACTAATTTAAAAGTAAACTATGAAACATCGAATAAACATATTTTCTGCACAAATCTTTTTAGTGGGACGAATGGCACTAATCGAAGAACATATTCCCATTCGTCCTCTCTTGAATTAGGATTGGGACGATCGGGAACAAATTAAATATTATTTTTGTAAATTCCCGTTCGTCCCCCTCGGGGGACGAAGTCGAGGGGACGAACGGGAATACACGAAAATTTCGAGTGTTGCTTCCCCAGCCTTTTTGTCGTCCACCCATAGCACGTCACGTCTCATAGGTAATGTCCTAAGGGCTTTGCCCACAAACTATGAGACTGCGGGCTTGGAGGATGCCAAGAATGCTTTTCAAATTGCTTGCCCGGGTAAAGAATTTCCAGACAACCTAAAATCTCAGAGGAGCTGGGACGATATTTATTGCGATTTAACATACAAATCGATTCTGAGCCGCAGTTCAGGTCCGGATCGCGCAAGACTTTTGGCGGTCGGAACCAGAGAGGCCGGTCATTGGCTACATGCCCATCCTTCTCCATATACCGGTACCTTCCTGGATCCGACCTCGCTTCGTCTGGCGACTGGTCTGCGGCTTGGGGTCACGGTATGCACTCCACACACATGCCCTTGTGGCACGGACGTGGACCGACTGGGTCACCACGGACTTTGTTGTCAAAAAAGTGCAGGCCGCTTTTCAAGACATGCAACACTTAATGACATAATCCGCCGGTCTCTTGCCAGCATCAATGTGCCTGCTCTTCTTGAGCCGACTGGCATTGTCAGAGATGATGGCAAAAGACCTGATGGTGTGTCTTTGGTCCCGTGGAGTTTGGGACGGATGCTTGTGTGGGACGCTACCTGTGTAGACACACTGGCACCGTCCCACCTCCAACGGACTACTTCTAAAGCGGGTGCAGCGGCAGAAAATGCCGAAAATCTGAAAGTTATTAAATATGGAGGCCTTGGCAGAGAGTACAACTTTGTGCCCTTTGGCGTCGAGACCCTCGGTCCGTGGGGTCCCAGTGCGCATAAGTTATTTGCGGAAATCGCGAAACGTCTAGTTGATGTAACTGGTGACCGAAAAGCTGGCGGCTTTCTCGCGCAACGCATCAGCATTGCAATTCAGCGAGGAAATGCCGCCAGCATCCTCGGTACAATGCCCCGAGGGCCTTTTTTAAGCTTAACTTAGTTTTAATTTAATTTAGTTAATGTTAATAATCATCTTGTAATTTGGTTATGTAAATAAATGAGTTTATAATGAAAAAAAAAAAAAAAAAGTTTTTCTTAAAGTATATTGAATTTCCGTTCTAAAGAGACCAAAGACAGTTTAAAATATAATACTATCAAAAAAGCATTATATTTCAAGGTGGGGGTACATTTTTGTGAAAATGCCCATTTGATATTAATCTAAGCTTGTTTTAAGTGTGATGGGAAGTTTATCATCTTATTTACGTCAGTTTTTTTTTGAAGAATGCGGTAGCTGGTCAGTAATTGCACTTTTAAAACACTTTTTTGCCTGCGTATTATTGCGTACCTAGTAGGTTAGATAGTGACGAACTAGTCAGCTGATTTCAGTTTTCATTCACAGAACAGATAGAAAGAGATAGCAGTTGTTTTCATTGACGAAGCGACACATCGTGCGTAATTTATGAACCACGTTATGCAGAGTAGAGTCAATGTTGATTAAACTACTTTATTTCCTCAAATGGAATTAACTATTCTGGGGAACGAAAGTTCTTCACTATTGTAATCTTTAAACACAATACTACCTCCCATTAAAGCCGTGGCAGATATTTTTACAGCACCTTAAATAATCTTTTCTGTAAAATGTGCATCGCGATTTGCCATTTGTAAAGCTGTTCCTAGAGTTACAGCAGATGATATAATGGGATTTCTAATAGAGGAAATATTTTGTAGGTTCGGTGATATTCAAGAAATTATTTCGGATCGTGGTACAGTTTTCACTGCGAGGATAGTGAAAGAGACTGTAGAGCGCTTTGGAGCTACGTGTATTCATACGAGTTCCTTTCATCCACAATGTAATGGGTTGGTTGAAAGATTAAATAGGACGTTGTTAGCAATGTTGATTTGGTATTATTATATGTTCCTTATAAGATTATTGAACGAGTAGGAAGGTCTTTTTTTTTTTGGGGTAGGAAATCATCAAATAACTTCTCCCGCTCTGGGCGGAGCGGGAGGGTGTGTCAGACTCTTACTGACTAAAACCCACCCGTATTCCTTCCTGTTGCCTGTGTTGCGGGGGCCTCGGTGACCCATTAGTACCTTCCCGCGGAGTAGGAAGGTCTAACGTGGTGATTCGTAGATTAAATACGCGCTCCCAAGGAGTTGTAGTCCATACAAATCGCCTAAAGCATTTTATGTCACGGTGATATGTACGCTTGTATGCATATTATTGTATATTTATATATAAAATCAATGTTTTTTGGGTCAATTCCAGATTATCTATGGCTATATTGTATTAATATATGTTTCCTTTTTTTTTTGGAACTTCTGCGGTTTGGAATTTTTCTCACGAGCATTTTTCACCCCCAGACCGGGAGGAGTGTAGAGGTTCTATGATAATGCATCATCCTAGCCGCTAGTTGACACTGGCAACCTAATATAAATACATATTTAAAATCAGAACATAGATTAAAAATTATGAATTGTCATAGAGACAATCTTGTAAAAACTCACAAACGAATGTGTATTGTATTATAAAAGATAAAAACTGTTTATATAACAGTTAAAAAAAAAAGGAATATTATTTATTTAGTGTAGCACGTCCCCCATACTACAGTACTCACCAGGCCAGATATTACCTATAGTATAAGTTTTCTGAGTCAATAATAGCTTTAATGAAACTCATTGGAAACATTTAAAACGTTTGTTAACATACCTAAAGAAAACTATTAGTTATGGGTTAGTATATAGGAAGACTGGATGTAATCTGTACGGTTTTGTTGATGCTGACTGCATCAACAAAACCGTAATGATTATGAAAAAAAACCCAGTATATAATCGTCTATCTAGTGCCAGCTGCCTGCACTAGATAGACGATCATATACTGGGTTTTGTTTCATAATTTCGGGATCACTTGTTTCTTATGAATCTAAAAAATTAAAAACTGTAGCACTCTCCAGTACAGAAGCTGAGTATATGGCCCTATCTGAATCCTGTAAAGAGGCAATATCTAAGGAATAATATTAGGTGAATTGATTGTGTTAAATGAAAATGTGCCACTGTGTTTGTATAGGGATAACCAAAGTTCAATTAAATTAGCAATTAATCCATTGTTTTACAATAAGCGCACCAAACATATTGACATAAGACATCACTTTGTTAGAGAATGTGTTTTAGTGAAGAAAATAGAAATAAAATATGAGTCAACCTTGGAAATGCCAGCAGACATATTCATAAAAAGTTTGAGTACCATGAAACATTATAAGTTTTTAAAATCGCTAGGCTCGTCTGAAGTTTAAATTGTAATATTAGATTATTTTGTTAGGTCAGGATGTTAATAAGATATTATAAGTAACGTAAATAATCTGTGGTAAGAGTAATATTAGTTATTTCTGCAATAAAAGTTAGTTGATTCCAAACCACCATTATTTGAATACATCACACTAAGAATGTTTTTCACCAGTGTGTATACGAATATGTCTAGATAAAGTACGCTTATGCATGAAACTACGTGGACATACATCACACTTATATGGTTTTTCAACAGTGTGTATACGAATATGTGTTGTTAAATTACCTTTTCTTCTAAAACTACGCTGACAGACATCACACTTATAAGGTTTTTCACCAGTGTGTATACGAATATGTTTAGATAAATAAACCCTTTCCCTGAAACTACGTTGACAGACATCACACTTATAAGGTTTTTCACCAGTGTGTATACGAATATGTTTAGATAAATAAACCCTTTCCCTGAAACTACGTTGACAGACATCACACTTATAAGGTTTTTCACCAGTGTGTATACGAATATGTTGAGAAAAAGAACACAAATGCCTGAAACTACTTGGACATATATCACACTTAAATGGTTTTTCACCAGTATGTATACGAATATGTGTTGCTAAATAATCCTTTCTTCTAAAACTACGTTGACAGACATCACACTTATAAGGTTTTTCACCAGTGTGTATACGAATATGTTGAGAAAAAGAACCCAAATGCCTGAAACTACGTAGACATATATCACACTTAAATGGTTTTTCACCAGTGTGTATACGAATATGTGTAGATAAAGAATCCTTTTCACTGAAACTACGTTGACAGACATCACACTTATATGATTTTTCACCAGTGTGTATACGAATATGTTTATATAAAGAAACCTTTTGATTGAAACTACGTGGACATACATCACACTTATATGTTTTTTCACCAGTGTGTATACGAATATGTGATGTTAAATTACTCTTTACAGTAAAACTACGCTGACATACATCACACTTATATGGTTTTTGACCAGTGTGTATTCGAATATGTGATGTTAAAGCAGACTTCTGCTTAAAACTACACAGACATACATCACACTTATATGGTTTTTCACCAGTGTGTATACGAACATGTCTTGTTAAAGCACTCTTTTCACTAAAACAACGCTGACATACATCACACTTATATGGTTTTTCACCAGTGTGTATTCGTATATGTGATGTTAAAGCATACTTCTGCTTAAAACTACACTGACATACATCACACTTATATGGTTTTTCACCAGTGTGTTTACGAATATGTCTTGTTAAATAACTCTTAAAACTAAAACAACGCTGACATACATCACACTTGTAAGGTTTTTCACCATTTTGTGAACGAGTATGTTGTGTTATTTGTTTTACTCCATGAAAAGAACTTCGCTGATCACATTTGTGAGGTTCTTTGAAATAAGTGCCAGGTTGGGACGTACATTTTTCAGTCTTCCGGATAACTCTCGATTCTGATTTTTCTTTTTTCGTTTGCTCGCCTGTCATTGCGTCTTCTAAGTTTGTTCTTCGTCTGTTTAGTTTTGGTTTCTTCGCAACGGTCGCCGCTGTAATTATAAAATCTGGTAAGTACAATATTAGAAAGAATATTGACATGCACATGAATCAAAATAAAAGCGGATTGCATGATTCGCACTAGAACCGAAAAGGACGATTTGGTGACATTGAATAATACGTTTTATCACTAGAGACAAGAAGTACAAAATTGTACTAACAGCGACATATCGCATGCTTAATAGAATACTGGCTTAACTCAAAAACGTAGATTTCTGGAAATCACCGTTAAATGTTTTGCGATTGGGGTGGGGTCTAGTCGGCTTATTAGCCAATGTTATAAATATGTAATTTACCTATAGTTAAATATAATACCTACTTTTAAAAAACCATTGATTAGATCTGTGCAAAAATAATTGCAGAAATCCTATCTTTGACTCCAGCTCTAATAGGTCAGTATTCTATTAAGCATGCGATATGGTCTGTTCCAAACTGTTCCAACTTTGATCAGATTCAAAGTTTAAGCAAACCCTGCAGGCTAATCGCATTTGCTTTTTGAATGCGAGCTTTAAATTTAGGAAATTCCACAGCTCAATTGGCTTGAGAGGTACCGAAAAATTTGTCATTTTTAGGGTTCGTACCTCAAAAGGAAAAAACGGAACCCTTATAGGATGACTTTGTTGTCCGTCTGTCTGTCAAGATCCTTCATCTCGGGAACGCGTGGAAGTATCAAGTTGTAATTAAAACCATATACTCAAGTCTTCAGTCCCTTAAGGCGCTGACAAGACCCAATTGACCAAAATAGGCTTCTCTTAAGAAAGAAAATTGCCAAATCGGTTTTGTTTGTGGTAGCGGAAAAAATATATGTTAATTTTAAACATATTTCCCAGAACTTGGTTGTCACCAAAACACGTTTTGAAAAAAAAATCTCGATACAAACTAACTTTAAACTAACCTCTTACCTTGAGTTCTAATCCAAAATATCTGTATTAAATATTAACATAAATTACGTATTTAATTAATAACAAGTACGTCTTATTCTAATGCAGAACTTGGTTGTTTTTTATTTTCGATTACTCAACTCAATTCTGAGTAAATAGATAATTACTTCATATTTTGCAATAAATTACAAGCGTTTTGTCGTCCCGCTTCTCTTTCTTTTCTATGCAATCTGACAGTGACCGCGGTTTAGGTGTTGTCAGCGTCTTAAAGCTGAGAAGAAATCAAACTTCGTGTCAAAGAGTGTCGAAATATACGTTTATTGCGATAAACGTTTATTTCGACACTCTCAAGGGAATCAACATTTATGGGGTACTTTCCGTTGACCTAGAACTATGAAATTTGGCAAGTAATATCGTCTTATACTACAAGTACAGGGAAAAACTGAAAACTATACACTGAAATATATTACATTTATATAAGTTTTAAAATATGCACACTTTTCACTATCAATGGCAGTCCTAATCAAGTATTTAAGCTCCTTGTATGAGTTAATATGATGTATAGATTTAGTAGCTTTACATTTACATGGCATTTGTCACGCAACTTCATCATTTCCTTGACAGTATAAGTTATCCATGGGTAAGACTTTTCTTTGATAAAGACTTTCGGGATGCACGCGAGTCCAGATTCAAAATATAGGTACTCATTAAAGGTTGCTACCATAGAGTTCACATCCTCCAGACTTTCAATATATTCCCAGTCCATCCGATTCAAATCATCATTAAACTTGTCCAGCAGTATTGTAGTCGCTAGGTAGTGGAGAAATAAAAACAAAACAAAAACTTTTTGGAAAATCAGACCACCAGAAAGGAATGCGCGGGCGCGCTTTTACGCATGGAGTGTTCGAGAGGTTTTTAGGTACTGATCCTCTGCCATTGCAATGGCAGCCGCAGCGGTAGGCGGGGTCAGGGAGTCGCGCATTATCCAATGAGAAGGCCCGTGTGCAGCCCGGTCTTGATCGCCTTGATCGAATTATTAAAATAAAATACAACTGTAATATGAAACATAATTTTAAGGTAAGTAGTAAGTACCCATTACTTAAAATACAGGATGGCCCAAAAGTCGTGGGTCAAACGCAACTAGGGTTTAGATGTGTGGCCACCCCAGTCGCCCGATTTAAATCCATTAGATTTTTTTCTTTGGGGCTATTTTAAAGAAATAGTTTACCAAGGAGAGAACACTAGCGAACAAGAACTACGACAGAAGCTCGAATTTGCTAGGGTACAAGTTACTAACAACAGAGGTGCATTCCGTAGGTTACATAGGAATTTTATTATACGGTGCAGATTATGTATTATGGTCAGAGGCAGGAATTTTGAGCATTTATTGTAAAATGTTTTGCTTAATAAAACAATTATTTCACAATCGTTGTTTTGTTTTTTCGTCCTAGAAAGATTAGAGCAACTCATGGCCATGTGTAATACCTTTTCAGAATCCCTATTAAATGCGCCAAAACTTGTAATACAGGGTCAGTTTTCGGTAGAGTATTTTTTTTTCACAGTGGGGTCCGAAGTAAATAAAAAGTTATGATTTGAGAAATAAAAAACGTAAAACTTAATATTATCTTCAACACACCCAATAAACAACCATAAATAGCATGTCTAACGCAAGGACTCATCAGTACCAATCTAGTGAAAGTTATAAAAAAGATACAGGATGTAGATTTTTTCGAATTTTAATAAGAATTAGTTAAAAAAGTCAATTTTCTCACAAAATCACAAAATAAAATTATAACTCTGCAGGGGTAGACCTTAAGGACCTCCCGTAGACCAACTTTTTGCAGCTGATGACCCCATCTAACCCCTAGTTGCGTTTGATCCACGACTTTTGGGCCATCCTGTATAACTAATATTTAAAAGACGGGCGGACCGCGACACCATCGTCAACAGTCAATCTTTAAGTGACCTATAGGTCTCGTAGGTTTCTCTAATTTAAAGTTAAACTCAACAGATATAACTGCATGACCAAGCTCTGATATGTGTGATACAGAGACCCCACACACACGGGCAACAGTGCACTTGCACACACCATCAATTAGTGTGTAGCAGCGCTGTCAGAAAACGAGAAAATTGACTGAAATAGACAAGAATTACTCACGCGAGAGTGAGTAATTGTCGCGTGTGTCATGTTAGTCCTGCAGGAAGTGCTGATGCGCCTGCTCAGGACTACCTCAACCTATGCGCCTTTCATGGCCTGCTCCCAGCACACAGCTTTCCTACACATCACAGTGGCTCCTGCTTGGATCATATTATGCTAAAATCGAACTTTCCTTCACTTGCACTTGTTGATAACTCAACAATAACCGATCAAAATGCTGCCCTACTAACCCTAAATTGTAAATTACCCAAACAAGACACTCGCCTAATTTCAAAACTAAATATAAATAAACTTGAAGAAGATTTAACCGCTCAGGCCCGTGGCTCAATAACGTCATCTCTCAATCTCAAAAAAAACATTTTTATTCGATAACTACTTTCAAATCGCGCGCCGCGAGGGCTCCTATTCGGAGCCATTGGGGCTTTATCGGTTAAGCGTCATCGATTTTGTTCCAGTCTATAAATCCGTTGACCCGCAGTTTTGCATGTTGTATGTAATTGAAAACTTACGAAATGCAATTCAGAAAAACACAGTCGTATCGCAGTTGAGCAACAAAAATCACAACCTAAAACCATGGATCACATCAGGCCTTATTCGCTGTATGACACATAGGGATAAACTGCATATTAAAGCTAAATCTAATCCAGTCAATGCAGCATTGCAACTTTCGTACAAAAGATATCGAAATTTCTGTAATGTCTGTAAAAAAATTAAAAGCAACTGCGACAAAGTGGCACTGGAAAAGGCTGGAACAAATAGTAAAAAAATCTGGAACCATATTAAAGACGCAACGTATACCACAAAACAATATGAGTCATCCTCAGGTTTATTACAAGAACACTCGTCACCGCTGGAATCTGCTAACATAGCAATTAATTTCTTTATTAATGCTGGAAAGTGTCTCGCAGAAATAAATCTGGGTCAATCTCAAAACCCAAAGACCACTCCTTTAACATACACCACCGCTTTAACATCCTTTACGTTGCTAGATACTGACGAGACTGAGGTAGAAAGTATAATTATGACCTTGAAAGAAAGCTGTGCAGTTGGCTGGGATAACATGTCGAATAAAATTATCAAAAAATCAAGGACATTTTGGTACGACTTTTTTTTTTGGGTGGGTAATCATCAAATAACTTCTCCCGCTGTGGGCGAAGCGGGAGGGTGTGTCAGACTCTTACTGACTAAAACCCACCCGTATTCCTTCCGTTGCCTGTGTTGCGGGGGCCTGTGTGACCCATTAGTACCTTCTCGCGACCCCAGCTGGCATCGGCCTTAGTGGACCCCTGCATTTGTGCTGACGACATCTCTTTGAGGCGCGCGTGGGATACAACGCGCCGTCGACCCGGGCCTGGTCCTTACCGGACGGTGAGCTACCCATTACTCACCGTCCGCAAGCCCGCGCCTACGGTGGCCGGATATCCACCTGGGATTCCCGACGCCCAGGGCGTCTCCTGCGGCGGCTAGGGGCGAGAGGGCGCGAAATTTGCCTTTCCCTCAACCGTCCCGCCGCCTCCTTCGCGAGCATTACTGCTTCGCAGAAGGAGGTGACAGCTGCCCATACCCTCTCGCTCCGTACCATTGCCTGAACCAGGGCCGGACGCTAGAGATCTCTGCCGCCGATCGCCTCCATGAGGACACGGCGGTGCTCTGCCCAATCCGGGCAGACCTCCACCGTAGGCTCCACCGTGTCCTCCGGGCGATCCACACAGTGGTGACACCCGGGCGTTTCCTCCCGCCTTATCCGACACAGGAACCTCCCGAAGCTGCCGTGTCCGGTGAGGACCTGCTTCAGGCGGAAGGTGAGAATGCCGTGCGAACGCTAGCCACTCCTCAAAGAGGCGCTGGGTTGCGACAACCGTACTCTCCATGTCGCCATGAGATCCTGCCGGAGCTCCGTTCGCTGTGCCGCGATTTCTCGCGGCAGCGGAGTTAAGCCCCGGCGTTTCGCCTCCTCGCGCCACTCCCATACGTACTTATATTTTCCGCATTTGTTTATCTTCAGGTCATTTTCCTGAGTGTCTCAAAAACGCTATAATTGTCCCTGTCTATAAATCAGGCAGCAAAGAGCAAGTGACAAATTATGGACCTATTTCTTTACTGCCGTCTATGTCAAAAATATTGGAAAAAATTATAAACAAAAGATTGTTGAAATATTTGAAAGATAAATCAATTCTGTCTGAACGGCATGTAAGCGGGTACGCCCTATAGGTAACACTAACCACTTCAAGTGAACCACTGGCCTCTTTGCTCACCCATACATTAACTAACTTATACTTACTTTTCGTCTCCTTGGCTCTTCGTTTCTTCTTAGATACTTCTTGTTCTTCCACTTTAGTTTTAAACTCCAATAAAGGCTTGTTATTAAGTGTTATTAAAGGTACATCATGTTCAGAGTGGTGTAGTGGTATATCTGCTACATCTAGACAGCTATTGTCTAAATTGTCCGGTTCTAGCTCTGTAAGTAAACAAAAACAGTCAACTCGTTTATTATTAACTAGCTTTTGCCCGTGGTTTCGCCCGCGTGGATGTCGGGAAATATCCCACGGGAACGTACTACCGGGATTAAAAGGAAACGAAAGCGATCGCATACGTCATGGCCGAGCGCTGCGCCCGCCGCGTCAACCGTAATTAGTTTTTAATCTGTGATATATTTTACAGCATTCACTTAAATGATATGATGTATGCCCGCATATTTTAATCTAAATTAAATGACCAATTTAAATAACATATTTTATTGGCTATGGATTCATATAATAACGGCTAAAATAGCTTCAAAAATTATTTTTTACAATTTTTTCGATAAAAATGGTTACTGTGGATGACCCACAGATGGATGACACACATATGCCATCGTGAACTCTTTGTTGAAATAAAATAGTATTGTTAACCAACTGAATGGTTCTTAATTTACAATTTGAAAAATATTGAAAAGTATCAATTTTTGAATAAATGAATACTAAAAAATATTTCAAGTTCAGAGCTATAATGATGACCACCGAGATCCCGATGCCTACTCATGAATCACTTCGTCCATTGGTGAAAACCGTTTAAAAATCCGTTCAGTAGTTTTTGTTTTTACCACATTCAGAAAGCCAGACGCGGCGGGGGGACTTTGTTTTATAATATTTAAGGATATTGTTTTTGTTCATAAAAACATACCACCATTTTGATGTTCCACTTTTGTCTCAATAGTATCATCTAGTTCTTCACAAACAGCTGGTAAATCTTCTTTGATAGCAGTGCTTTCTGTTTGACATTCATCAACTATACTTATGTTCTCTGTTGGAGATTTAATAAACCCACTGTAACGCTCAAAGTGGTCTAGGTTTATTAAAGGATTGGGCTGTAAAAAGATGATTATAGTATTAGGGAAATATGCTGGTGATCACAGTCCCATGAGCACAAACCTTTTATACAAATATACTAAAGTCATTCAAAAAAGCCTTTTTTTGGGTGGGAAATCATCAAGTAACTTCTCCCGCTCTGGGCGGAGCGCGAGGGTGTGTCAGACTCTTACTGACTAAAACCCACCCGTATTCCTACCGTTGCCTGTATTGCCAGGGGCCTCGGTAACCCTTTGGTACCTTTCCGCGACCCCGGCAGGCATCGGCCCTAGTGGACGCTTGTGCTGACGACATCTCTTTGAAGCGCGCGTGGAATACAACGCACCGTCGACCCGGGCCTGGTCCTTACCGGACGGTGAGCTACCCATTGCTCACCGTCCGCAAGCCCGCGCCTACGGTGGCCGGAAATCCGCCCGGGATTCCAGACGCCCAGGGCGTCTCCTGCGGCGGGTAGGGGCGAGAGGGCGCGAAATTTGCCTTTCCCTCAACCGTCCCGCCTTCTCCTTCGCGAGCATTACAGCTTCGCAGAAGGAGGTGACGGCTGCCCATGCCCTCTCGCTCCGTACCATGGCCTGAACCAGGGCCGGACACGAGAGATCTCAGCCGCCGATCGTCTCCACGAGGACACAGTGGTGCTCTGCCCAAGCCGGGCAGACCACCATATGCTCCACCGTGTCTTCCGGGCGATCGACACAGGAACCTCCCGAAGCTGCCGTGTCCGGTGAGGACCTGCGTCAGACAGAAGGTGAGAACGCCGTGGCGCCTCTCTAGCCACTCCTCAAAGAGGGGAATTATCACCGCAATTGTGGCGTGCCCAGCACTGGGTTGCGACAACCGTAATCTCCATGTCGCCACGAGATCCTGCTGGAGCTCCGTCCGCTGTGCTGCAATTTCTCGCGGCAGCGGAGTTACGCCCCTGCGTTTCGCCTCCTCGCGCCACTCCCATGCGCTAGGGCTTTTGCCTGCAGATGCCATGGCGGCAATCCGGCAAGGAGGCTCGCTGCCTCACAGGAGACCGTGCGGTATCCCCAGAACAGCCGGATGGCCATGACCCTTTGAGCCACACTAAACCGGCGGGCTGGCCGCAGCGCCAGGGAACGCGCCCACACAGGAGCCCCATAAAGGGCCATGGATCGCACGACCCCCGCGTAGAGCCTTCGGCAGTAGGATTAATTCAAGAGCCTCCGAGTGTCGGCCATAACCTCACTGACCACTGCACAAGCTATTGTTGCATAGCTCGCACTAACATGAGAGAGGGCTGTATTCAAACTGCTACAGACTAGTTTCATACAAAGTTATAACAGTACTATGTCGAGTATTTAACTAAATAATTAGAATCACCTGCATCTGACAATAGCATACATATCAAAATTCAACACACAATGGTATGATTGGCGTGATATCCAGAAACAATAGGTATTGTTAGTAAGATATTATATGTAACGTAAATCATTGGTGCTAAGAATAATATTAGATTAGTTATCTGTGCCATAAAAGTTAGTTGATTCCAAACTACCATTGTTTTAAAACTTTCACCGCTAAGTACATAGAATACATACAAATTGGCATGCCATATAATGTTTATTGCAAATCTATAACAATTCAATCAACAGAAGTCATCTGAACAGAAGTCATCTTTAGCTACATATAGCGACGACTCGGATGCGAGTTGTGGGCACACGAACAAATTATTTTTCGACCCATATGCTGGGTGCTTGGCATAGAAAGTGTTAATAGGTATGAGCTTAAGAGGAATCACTTCCACACACTGATATAAGAAATTATGAGAATAAATGGCTGTTCAGGAATACCTCACCTCATAATCCTCATTCATCATCTGAGCGAACAGCTCTTCAGCTTCCAGACATTGTCTCAGTAATCGGTAGCATTGCTTAAGTTTAGCACAGCAGAAGAAACAAGCAAGAATCGGTCTATTGTCTTCAGTTACAAACTACAACAAAATTTGTCTTACACTATTTTACGAAAATACTTTTTACTAATATGTAGTAATGCGGTCCAAGCCACCAGTTGGTTGTCCTTAACCTTTTGACTGCCACAGTCCTGTATTGACATGTGTCAGTCAACAGACCAAAATGTGCCCAGCATGCCACAGTCATGACTACATGACAGATTTTAAGGAATAATTCATAGCTTGGCACGTTGTTGCTTTTTTGACATGGCGGTCAATAGGTTAATGCTTTCTGTGCACATTTCACTAAGAAGGCTTGAGAATAGATCACCACTCTTGCTCAAGGCAGACTGGAGAATTAATATAAGTAAATATTTATGGTAATTCCAGCTTTCCTCACTCTGTTTTCTTTCAATAATGTCATCTTCGCGTAGAAGAGGCATTTTAAACCTAGAGGTAATTTACATAATTCTTTATAAAAAATATCAACTTACGGGAATATCAGTCAGCTTCTCATATAGTTCATGACAATTTCTGTTGATCACTACAAACATGCGAACATTCTCCGCTAAACATATCCTACACATAGGCAGTTTTGCCATCTTTTAACTCAAAAGTACTAATAACTTTACATTAATGTAAATTGTAGAAAAACACAGTTGCGATGCGTGACTTGTTTAAAACTATTACGTCTATGGCAGCAACCGGAGAGAGCTAAACTTATTATATCTCTTAGTAGGTAGTCCAGGTAATTCATAGGAATTTGTTTATTAGTCCCATAACACCATCTACTACTTATAAACCGGCAGTTCTTTATTTTGATATTCCTTCACAAAAAGCACATATTTTACACAGAAATTTCGAAAATAAGCTACTTGCTTGACATCCGTTGACATCACAGATTAATAATATTATGTATGTAGCAAGCTAGGACTGTTGATAAAATATCGATATAATGCCCAAAAAAATATAAGTATTAAATATCGATGTTTCGATATGGATTATCGAAACATCGATATTAATTACTTATATTTTTTTGGGCGTTATATCGATATTTCAATATTGAAATATAAGTATCGACAGTCCATTTTTTTTTAATAATTCACTATCTTTAATTTTTTCTCGTTAATTATTTAACTACAACATCATCGTAAACTTAAGTTAAAGTCGACCAACTTAAATTTGCAGTTGGAGAATTGACCGTGGTATATATCGATGTATGGGAGAACAAGTTTTTCAACTACAATTTTAATTTGTTTTTGGAATAAATTCGTCCCAAGTAATCCCAACTGCGGAACCCTTCATTGTGCGTAGTCCGACACGCACTTAGCTGATTTTTTTCTTAATAAACCCGTTACAAACTCTGAAATTCAAAAATACAGATATATCGAAATTCAGATATTTTGTTTATATATCAACAGCCCTGTATAGCAAGCTACTTGACATTGACAGATAAATTCTTGGAATTTATTGGCTTGGCTACTGAGCCGTTTAAGTCGAACTTGCCTTTTTAAGATTTATAATTAGTTTTGTGAGTCACTCAGACTATTATTTTACATAGATTGTTTTCACTGTAATTTCTTCAAGGTTCAATCTTTGGTTTTCAAGTAGAGGTCTAGACAAAAATATTCACTTTTATTAGCCAACACTTATCTGTCAATTATTCTTATCATTGAAATAGGAAAAACATGGAGGTGCCGCGTTATTCTATAGATACATTTGCTTACACAAATATGAGTGAAATACGATTCAGAATGTAAAATATCGTTTTGTCTCATTCTTTCTAATAAAATAATCGTATTTGATAAAAGAGACAACAATATTTAAGTAGTTGCTCATTATGGTAACATTTCGTCGTGACGTAGTGACAGTTGTAGGTAAGTGGCATACCTATCAGCCATTTTATGCGACAAGTTTCGTGGTAGCTTTGCTGTCAAATGGTTGTTTACTCTTTGTATTATTAAGAAAATTACGAGGAGTTTACCTTTAAAACTGCATGAAAACAGCAATTCAACATGCCTGTGTGTTGTATTGTGAAGTGTAGTGCAAGAAAGAATGAGAATCAACCTCGATTATCTTTACGCAGGTTAGTAGCCGGTTTTCATGCAATAGTACATACAATAATACGCATTCCATGAAAAAAATGTTACGGGATCATGAATTTATTGCTAAAGTATTGATATTTGCGGTCGTTTCCCTATACACCAGACCTTTTTAATATTTATTACCTATTTCATTCGTTTGTATAAAATAATATGTCATAGGGGAATAGTGTTGTACCGATGCGAGGGGACGCCGTACCGTAATAGTTTCCGTAATTAGATCCTCTGCTGAAACGATATCGGTTTTAATCTGCGATGTTAACTGAAATTATTCTGCTTGTCTTAATCGGTCCGAGTGACCTTGTTAGGCCCGGTCCGCGGTTTACAGCACTCTGTGGGAATATTTAGTTTGTTGGGTACATTTAGTTTAGTTTGTGAACAAGGGAATCGGTACCATTAGCAGCTCTAACCAAAATGAATTATTGATAAAAATACTTGCCTTTTTTATAGCTTTCCTAAAAATAAAGGATTAAAGAAAAACTGGCTAGAGGCTATTGGTGAAGAAAATATTAATCCCCAAAATAAAGAATGGTACCTACCTGTGTCCACTTCACTTTGAAAAAAGCTGTTTCAATAGAACACTTGGTGTAATGAGATTACGTAACATCTCTGTTCCTACAATATTTTCGGTAAGTGTGTATTAAAATGATTGATTATTAATAGTCCATATATTTATATGTCTATGTATAAAATGCTGCGCGGGTGACATATGTCACCCAGGTTGTGTTATTGTTCAATATTAAGTTATATATTAAGTTATTAAGTTAAGTTATATTAAGTTATATATTAAGTTATTATAGTTATATGTTAAGCATCGTGGTACAGCACGATGCTTAAATATAAACTGTGCTGTCCTCTAAGTTATTCCTCGAATATGAACCACCCTTCTCGTCAGTACGTTCCTGTGTAGGTCGACACAAAATTCGTAGATGACGCATGTCACTCGCGCGAGCTCTCAAGGAAATTTTTAAATATCGCAGGTGGAATACTATTGAAAGTTCGTGGGGATCACCCTGATTAGGATAGATTTATTGGATGGAATAAAACACGGCAGATGCGACATGATGACGGGCCTTTTTATTGTTGACGTTGACAGGTGTCACAGATAGACCACATACTACACAGAGCACATTTTGACACAGAGTACACTACTGGTACATTTTAATGAATATGCCACAGGCTACCTTATATATACATTAGATGATTACAGAGGAAATATTATGTTCCTTTACATTCGGACTTCGGGGAGGGAAAATATTTAAATGCGATTTTTTCTGATAATACGTCTAGCGCCACACACTTTTCTGTGTCAAAAACAGGAACTAATGAATGTTGCCACTTAATTTTTCACAAATACACCTCACGTAAGTTGTATAAACTTCTTTTTTGTCTTGTTTTATAATATAATATAATATAAGTTATTTATTGATTTAGACAAAATTGAGTCATTGTAATTTTATATAATGAGTACGAAGCTTAAGTTTGCAGTTATCAAAAATTAATTAATAATTTATTAAAGTGTTTGAGAATATTGTACTGTTGTATTGTTGCTGATGACTGTACTTGGGGTAAAAAGTCGGAAGAACAAACAAAAGTGAATTCCGAGTATCCACCCCGTTCCCCACACCCTTGGGTGGCTGTTTTAGGGTGGATACACGGAATAACCGGTTTCAAATTAAAAACGAGTTTTGTTACTTTTCTCCCATTTATAGGGTTCCGTTGTCAACAAGGAATAATATTATGAGAATTGATTTTGAACTGTATACCAATCTTTTCAGCGAAGCCGGGGGACCTGTAAAAAACAGCTCCAAGGAACTGTCCCGCGACTTCGCTAAAAAAATTGGTAAGGTTAGGCAAGGGCGCCATATTTTTTGCAGAGATGATTTTGATGCAAAATATTTTCTTTGAATGCTGATTTATGAGTGAACTTTCATTAAATATTCAATATTTGGAATTTTGTAGCTGCAAAAACGTCGATTCAATCAAATCTATCAATATTTTAACGATATTTTCTATTAAGTTGGAAAACATGTATATAGGCGCACTTGCCCCTGGCGAAGGGGCAAGTGCGCCTATATAAAAAAAAAAAGGTAAAATTCTACGTTACCAGAAAAACAGATAATTTACATGATAGAATATGAACAAATAAACTCATTACTCTTGGTGTCTTTTTAATTTACTCGTCAGGCTACTGCAGCTTCCATAACAAATTTGTGGCAAGTGCGCCATAGACTAATCAGGGGTTCTAAACCTTTATTGCTGTTTTTCTAGTCAAGCTGCTGTATTTAAATAAAAAAGTTTGCAGTTTTGGCTGAAATAATAGATATCTTTAATTAATCAAATTCGACTTTTATTTTAAGCATTAAGGCTATTTATTAAAAAAAACACAAAAGTAGGTAACTATATTTCTTTGATGCGATAGGACGCAAATAGTTATTTAGTAATCTAGTGGATGGCACGCAAGACCTTACATGGTATAGTAGAAAACATTTCAGTCTTTGTTAGGCTTAAGTATTTAAACAACTTGACACGTTAAAATCAAGCAAAAATAACAAACAATAACAAAAAATAATCTAATATCAGTAATTTAGGTACTTAAAGACTGATGTTGGATGATAACAGCCGGATCGATAGTTTACCAGCCACCCATCAAAAGTAGCTTGACTTCGATTATCGCTTCCGATTAACGAGCTTAAGCACACCTAAGCGCGCATAAAGTAACGAGCAAAGGAAGTGACAAGTACGTTGGTTTTACTGTTAGCACTAACGATCAACGATTTATATAACTATAGCGTCCCGAATCAAATCCCAAGAAAATACAAATAAAATTACTTATTTAAAAATTGCTTATAGACTTAATACGAGGCTTTTACTGTAAACCCATCACCCAACGCCTTCTCATCACAAGACCCTAAGCACATCTAGACAGTAACTTCTCAATACAAAAAAACATTACCGTTATTCAGAGGCTGTCGTGTAAGAAAATATCTGAATCATAAAAGTTGACGACTCGGGGGAAATGCGCCATACTACTAAAAACTTAGGCGCACTTGCCTCACTGGCCTATTTTGAGGTTAAGATTTTAAATTTTATAAAAAAATATTAATTTCACTATCTAGGACTAAAATACAGACATAGATTTAAAGAAAAACAACTGAATTCTGTACTCGACTCATTGGTTTGCCGCAACACGTAAAATATTTTAAGATTTAAGGGGATTATTAACACGTGGTCATCTCTGGTAACAGGTTTAAATGACACTAAAACTAAAATGGCGGATACATCAAGTTATGGTGAACAGATGCATCTGTGATAGTGAAGTGGAACTGTGTTTTAGTTTGTTGCATGCATAAAAGATGTCGTTAGTTGTATTATATCTGTAATTTAGACTTTCTTTAAGTATATAAACTATCTCAACTATCATTTTTTACTAAAAATATAGTTAATAACTGTTACGTAGGTATGTATGGGTATGTGTCCGTTTCAAGGAATTCACAAAATAAAAAAGACGTTTTAACATAGCTAAATAAGTGTTCTTATTTTAGACTAAACTTTGAGCTTTAATAATTAGTTCTAGCACATTTATTTCTGTATTATCTATTAGGTAACAGCAAATCCTAACCTAAAAAGAGTAAAAAGTAACATTAATATTTTTTGGTCTTCGTAGCGTTTAAATCGTAAAAATGACTGTAAGACATTATTGTCTAAACTTATAGCTAGGTAGTCTCTCTACTATACCTCATAACTCTAAATTAACTTTCATCATCAGGTTTTTAAAAGTATGGGAAGTGGGCATCGTTCTTTCATTCATTTGAACACGTTGAACCATCTACAGGAATAATTAAATTTTATTAATTATGGTTATTATTTTTATTTTACAACTAACGCGCCACTACACGGAAGACATCCCAGATGTCGACCAGTGCGAGATTAGGGCGGCTCTCGAGCAGCTAAAGAACAACAAGGCACCTGGTGATGACGGCATAACGACAGAGCTCCTTAAAGCGGGCGGGGCTCCAGTCCTGATAGAGCTAGCGAGTCTCTTCAACTCCGTCATCCAAGAGGGTACAACGCCGGAGGCGTGGAGCAGAGGTGCGGTGGTTCTGTTCTTCAAAAAAGGCGACAAAACCTTGCTGAAGAACTATAGACCCATCTCACTTCTGAGCCACGTTTACAAGCTGTTCTCGAGAGTCGTCACGAACCGTCTCACCAGAAGACTTGACGAGTTCCAGCCACCAGAACAAGCTGGCTTTCGAAAAGGCTTCAGTACCGTGGACCACATCCATACTGTTCGGCAGATTGTACAGAAGACCGAAGAGTACAACCAGCCGCTGTGTATGGCATTTGTGGACTACGAGAAAGCCTTCGACTCCATCGAAATATGGGCAGTTCTGGCCTCTCTGCAACGATGTCGAATTGACTGGCGTTATATCGAAGTGTTGAGGTGTTTGTATAACGCTGCAACGATGACTGTCCAGATCCAGGATAAAAAAACCGGCCCTATCCAACTGCTTAGGGGGGTGAGACAAGGGGATGTGATATCCCCGAAACTTTTCACCAATGCGTTGGAGGACGTTTTTAAGACGCTGGACTGGACTGGACAGGGTATCAACGTAAACGGCGAGTACATCTCACATCTTCGTTTTGCCGATGACATCGTCATAATGGCAGATACACTGGAACAGTTAGACCAGATGCTGCACAGCCTAAATGGAGCCTCTCGGCGGGTTGGCCTCGGCATGAATTTGGACAAGACGAAAGTCATGTACAATTCGCACGTCTTGCCGAGTCCAATCCATATCGAAGGGTCGCTTCTCGAAGTTGTGAAGGAGTACGTCTACCTAGGACAAGTTATCCAGCTCGGTAGACACAACTTTGAGAAAGAAGCCGACAGGAGGATCCGATTGGGTTGGGCAGCGTTTGGAAAACTTCGTCAAGTCTTCTCGTCGCCAATCCCGCAGTGTTTGAAGACTAAGGTCTTTAACCAGTGCGTCCTGCCCGTTATGACATACGGTGCCGAAACGTGGACACCGACAGTCGGGCTGGTCCACAAATTCAAGGTCGCTCAGCGCGCCATGGAGCGGGCTATGCTTGGAGTTTCTTTGAAGGATAAGATCAGAAATGAAGTTATCCGGAAGAGAACCGGAGTTACCGACATAGCCTGCAGAGTAAGCAAGCTGAAGTGGCAGTGGGCTGGCCATATTTGTCAAAGGACCGATGGCCGGTGGAGCAGACGAGTCCTAGAGTGGAGACCGCGTATTGGCAAGCGTAGTGTGGGACGCCCCCCAGCTAGATGGACCGACGACCTTAAAAAGGTGGCTGGGACAGACTGGATGCGGAAAGCGGAGGACAGGGTGTTGTGGCGCAGCCTGGGAGAGGCCTATGTCCAGCAGTGGACTGTTATAGGCTGAGTTGATTGATTGATTTTTATTTTATAAATGTGACATTGTTTAAGGTAAAAAACTGACTTTTTACTGGTACTGGACTCTGTATTTGGCCAGGTACTATATATTTGACATTAGGTACTTTGAATTTTAGAGACATGAATTTATTGATCATGACATACCCATCCTTTTTTATCTAACATTATTTCATTTTTTATATTATTATTATTCTTTTCTAAAAAACTTCACATGCCCTAATAAGGCTAAATAGAAAATAAGACCAAATAATGTAACATGTTAAACCACCGATTGTACTTACTCTATTTAAAAGTGAATAAATGAATTATTAATTACTACTGAATTCAGTGTGCATTGAGTCGGTGCACTGAATCGATACCCAAATAAAATAACGAAAAAGAATGTGAATTTTCAACATGAAAAAAAGTGAACGTTAATTTATTATTTGCAAAATCAAAACGCAATAATGAAACTCCTTAAAATAGCAACACCTGCTGTCAAAATTACGTCAAAAGCAATTGGTCAAATCAGGGTTTATGTGTTCTGGAGTCAAATGTTGAGGATAATAATTTAACAAATTTTATATTTTTCATTTCAGAAAGTATTCATTTCCTAGACCTGAAATGTAGTGAGATTAGTCAAGATATTAACTGTAAAGTACTTTGCACAAAAAAATATAATTGAAGTGTATACGAGGCCCGTATATAAAAGGCCACCTCGCCTTTTTGAGAAGTAATAACGAAATAAACGTAAGGGACTAATAAACCAATATTCAATGTACTTATGGTGTGCTTTAATAAATAAATAATTCCTATGATCAACCTGAACTGTCTGGACTACCTACGAGAGATAAAATCAATTTAGCTCTCTTGCTGCATTCATACCGTCGTCAACAAAGGAAGTGTTTACTAATACTAGAAGTAGTCGTAATAATAATAGACAAGCCTACCTCGTTATTTGTGTGCAACACAACAGTGTTTGAACTAAATATCTTAAGTGATACAATTTGAGTAAAAAGATGGAAAAACTGCCAATATGTAGGATATGTTTAGTGGAGGATGTCTGCATGTATGTAGTGGTCAACAGGAACTTGCATAAACTTTATGAGAAGCTGACTGATATTCCAGTAAGTTGATATTTTTAATTAGAATTAAGTAAATAAGTTTTTAGGTTTTAATTGCCTCTTTTCCTACATGAATATTCACTCTACCTGCATGAACTTTGGGTCAGAGGGTCGTCTTAGAGGAAAATAGAAAACACTGACATCAGGAAAGAAAAACAGTGTGACAAAACCTGGACAAAAGTGGTTATCAATGCTCATGCCTTCTGCAAGATGTGCACAAAAGCATTACGGACCACCAACTGTTTGTTTGCTAGGTATATATTTGTAAGATTAGAAGTATTTTCTTTCTTAAAAACAAAATAGTGTAAGAATAATTTTATGTTGCAGTTTGTAACTGAAGACAGTAGACCAATTCTTGCTTGTTTCTTCTGCTGCACTAAACTAAAGCAATGCTACCGATTACTGAGACAATGTTTGGAAGCCGAAGAGCTATTCGCTCGGATGATGAATGAGGATTATGAGGTGAGGTATTCTTCAACAGCCATTTATTTTCATAATTTCTAATTTCAGTGATTCCTCTCTAGGTCATATCTATTGAGTCTAGATTTTACACCAAGCGTACCATCAACTGTAGGTGTTTACAAGTTAAATACCCCTCATAATACTGTTACAACTTCTGTCTGAAACTTGTATGTATGTGGCATATATATTTGATAATGTGCCCGATACGACAATAGCTCGTGCAGTGGTCAGTGAGGTTGGTAGCATGGCTGACTCTACAGGGTATATATAGAAATAAGATTTGTCCTCATGGGACTGCAATCACTTGCATATTTTCCTAATCCTGTAATCATCTTTTCCAGCCCAATTCTTTAAAAAACCAACACCACTTACAGTTTTGCACGGGGTTTATTAAATCTCCAATAGTGCATGTAAGTATAAGTGTTGAGTGTCAAA
This sequence comes from Atethmia centrago, assembly GCA_905333075.3. NCBI lineage: Eukaryota > Metazoa > Arthropoda > Insecta > Lepidoptera > Noctuidae > Atethmia > Atethmia centrago. Next base: position 16,181,444 of record HG995393.1, read on the forward strand.
CAGAAAGTATTGCTATTAAAAAAGAATTCCCAGCTTTTTGTGAAGGACTAGATGATATTATTGAGACAAAGGAGGAACATCACAGTGATGGTATGTTTGTAAGAACAAAAATAATATCATCAATAAATAATATCTGTAAATCTATTAATTAAAAGTTTTTGTCAGTGTAAAGTTTAATTCACCTTAACGGTAACCACATTATGTTGTGAAATAAAACAAATATTAATTCTTGACTGTTCTATGTTCTATGTTCTATGTTAGAGGGTTTGGTTTCCGCACTTAGTCCTTTAGGTGGACCATTGTGCGTGGGCCATGGCGGCCGTTTTTTTTGGTGGTTATTCCAACCAGCCCACCTCCCTCCAGAAGTTGATAACATCTCCTGGTCTGTTTAGAACCTCTGTGTAGGATCTAGGTGCCCTGAGGGTTTCTGTTCTAATGTGGGTGATGCCTGTGCATTCAAAGAGCACATGTGCAACGGTTTCCTCTGCCTCCATGCAAGCCCTGCACAGAGGGCTGTCTGTTATGCCTATTGTGTGGAAGTGTTTGTTTAGCGAGCAGTGGCCCGTAATGGTCCCCGTCAACAGGCGCAGGCCGGTCCTGTTCAGGCGTAACAGGCGTCTGGTTAACTTGCTATCCAAGGATGGCATAGCCTCCTTGGACTGTCTACACCCCTGTACCGAGGACCACCAGCTCTCCGCTTGTGTGTGGGTGAGCTCCTGTAGCCACCTGCGTAGTTGGTTGAAGGGGATGGGCACGATTGGCTCCGGTCCGCAGACTGACGTGCCGGATGCTTTCCTGGCTAGTTCGTCAGCTGCGTCATTGCCCAGGGATCCACTGTGTCCTTTTATCCATTGCAGTGTCACTGTGTTGCGGTTCAATACCGTTATACGTTCTAGCGCATTGTGACATTCTTGTGTTAATCTCGAGGTATTATGTTTCTTCCCTAGGGGTTGGAGAACTGAGGCGCTGTCGGAGAGTATGCGTACATGAGTGTCCGTAACTCTCCTGGCTTCTATGGCATACGCCGCTTGTATAATGCCCACACATTCCGCCTGGTAGACGGTGTTGAACATTCCCAGCGGGCAGGATATATTTATGTTAAGGTCGTGTGAGAAAACGCCAGCTCCGGTTCCGGAGTTGGTCTTTGATCCATCGGTGTATACTCTTACCTCATACGGGCTTGAATAATCGCACCGTTCTTCTGTGAGTATTATGTTGTAGTGCTTTTGGAAACAGTGTAGTTTTGGGGCTCTGTCGCAGGGTGATGCCATCATCGGTCTTCGTTTGATCGCATCCTCCCTTATGCGTATGTGCTTGACTCTAGAGTCTTTGCTCAGGGTTCCTGTTATGTTAAGCCTAAAGGCGGCCAGGGCCGCCTCCTCTCGCACGATGAGGTGCAGAGGCGGCAGTCCAAGCATCGCCTGTAGGGCGGCGGTGGGCGTAGTTCTCATACAGCCTGTGATTGCTACACAAGCAAACCGTTGCAGTTTTTCGAGGTCTTTTTGGGCTGTGCTCAGGTCTGTCCTGGGCAGGCTGTTCTTGACTGTTTTTGTTTACTTACAGAGCTGGAACTGAAAAATTTAGACAATAGCTGTCTAGATGTAGCAGATGTCCTACCACACCATACTGAATTAGATTTAGGTGATGATGTGCCTTTAATGGAGTTTAAAACTGAAGTGAAAGAAGAACAAGAAGTATCTAAGAAGAAACAAAGAACTAGGGAGACGAAAAGTGAGTATTAAGCAAACATGTCAAAGGTTCACCCGATAGGAAGTAATTTGCATTACCTAAAGGGTGTACCTGCTTACATTTGCAATGTTGAATTCTATCCATAGCGCTGTGCACAAAATATAAACTAGGACTATCATAGTTGATTAAATAAACTGTTCATCCAGAGATGAACAGAATAACAATAACAAAACTATGGCCAGAAAGACGTCCAGTCCCCACAAGCAGCACTCATTCTCGAGCATAACGCTAAGATCAGCCATTACCCCCTCACTGTTTTTACGCCCCGGCGCTACCGCAAGCAGTGACAAACAGAGAGCTTGCTGCCAGTTGCTCAGACAAGAATAACCTACGTCGCCGAATGTAGGTATGATCAATAAAATTTATTATTATTATTGTTTATTATTAAATTTATTATTTAATAATACACCTTCATTCTGTGATATCACATTATTAAAAATAACGCTTGAGAACGGCTTAGCCCGATCGGATCCCAATATCCGATACCATTTTGTGGTATTCGTTAGGAATGTGGGTAAAATATATATATTTTGTTCTGAACTGATCCCAGTACGAAATGATCCATGCTGTGAAAAAAAATAAAGAGTATGACATACAAATTATAGAAAAATTAAATAATAAAATATAATTTTACTTACAGTTATGGGCACGTTATATAGGGTGTGGCGTAAATAGTGGTCCAACGTTAAGTGGTCAATACACCGTACATTCAGCTATCAAATACTGCAATTTGAGCCACTTTTCCATAGGTCTCAGAATAAAATATTTTGACGTGATAACGTCTTTTAGATCGATGAACGCCGGCTGCACGCTTGAGCCGAGCGTGCAAGTGAGAACGCGGAACTAGCGATAGAGAGGCACGACTGGCCTAAGCGTTCGGCTCGTGACGCATCTCTCTCTCGTTATCACGTAAAATTATCGTCCGTAAACCGAATTTACAGACAACATGTGTTGTCGACATGTGGGCTGTGGATACAGCAGTCATTGTGCCGTGCATTGAGTCGTGACGGCCAATGGCATAATAGCCAAGAGCCTCTACCAACACCTGAAGAGGCTTTCCTTCGGCAGCTGGATCAAGGGCTTAATCCAGAGAGCGGTACTTCTGGACACGGCGCGTATCGGCTCCTCTCTCATGAGCCCTGACTACTATTTTTTTTATATTTTGTTGTTTTTTTGTTTTTTGTAATAAAAAAGATATTTAATAATAATAATTAACTTCAGCAGCAACTTGCGCGGAGGACCTTATACGTTGTATAATATAATATAGAAATATTTTCAATATTTAAAAAAAAAAATAGGCTTGGCAGTTTCGGATGTATGGGGGGAATGATAAATTTTCTTTAATAACTTTAAAAAGCCAAACAAGCCCTTTTATTTGATATGTCACACAGTACAATTTGGAATACATTTTTATGTTTTCCCCCAAAAGTGAACCCCATATTCAACATTCATTTATTTACGTTGCATGTTCGTGTTTGGGTTACAGAAATTCATGTGTACCAAATTTTCAAATTAATCAGTCCAGTAGATTAGGAGCAAATCGGCTAGGCGGCTGTGACAAACACGAGTGATCCTATAAGGGTTCCGTATTTTCCTTTTGATGTACGGAACCCTAGAATTGAGTAAACAGAATATTAATTCAAATCCCACCGCCGCATCTCCACGATGACGTCGTGGTCTTGCGCGCTCCTATGAACTCTATAAACTGTCTATAGGTGTGTGCCGGTAGAGTTAAATTTGCCGAAACCAGGCTAGAATTAGCGGCTCCCACACATAACTGCGATGCGATTCGACGCCGAATTCATAACATTACTAAAGTATTAAAATAACAACATCGAGTTCGCAGATTTTTGCAATGCGATGCGAATTCGCAGTTTTGTGTGGGAGCCCTACGAGCCAGACTAAAAGATACATTAACCATAAATCTTGGCATAGGCTTGCCTTTCTGCTGGAGTGAACACTGACGAGGAACAAAGCGCCCTCCTCTTTCTTGCCTTTACTGGCCGGCTTTTTTTTTTTGGATGGGAAATCATCAAATAACTTCTCCCGTTCTGGGCGGAGCGGGTGTGTCAGACTCTTACTGACTGAAAACCCACCCGTATTCCTTCCTGTTACCTGTGTTGCCAGGGGCCTCGGTGACCTTTAGTACCTTCCCGCGACCCCGGCAGGCATCGGCCCTAGTGGACACCTACATTTGTGCTGACGACATCTCTTTGAGGCGCGCGTGGAATACAACGCGCCGTCGACCTGGGCCTGGTCCTTACCGGACGGTGAGCTACCCATTGCTCACCGTCCGCAAGCCCGCGCCTACGGTGGCCGGAAATCCGCCCGGGATTCCCGACGCCCAGGGCGTCTCCTGCGGCGGCTAGGGGCGAGAGGGCGCGAAATTTGCCTTTCCCTCAACCGTCCCGCCTCCTCCTTCGCGAGCATTACTGCTTTGCAGAAGGAGGTGACGGCTGCCCATGCCCTCTCGCTCCGTACCATGGCCTGAACCAGGGCCGGACGCGAGAGATCTCTGCCGCCGATCGTCTCCACGAGGACACGGTGGTGCTCTGCCCAAGTCGGCAGACCTCCACCGTATGCTCCACCGTGTCCTCCCGGCGATCCACACTGTGGTGACACCCGGTTTATTGGCCGGCTCGAGTGGAGATTCGCAAGACCACCGTGGTCGGAGGAAGGAAGTATTCCAGTATCTTACTGGAATACTTCCTGCAGGTAGCCGTGGTATATCTCTCCACTCCTCAAGCACCTCAAGATATGTTGCTCTGGTGGCCACGTCTCTATGTGCTAGCGACAGTTTCCGGAGTCCCATTATTGAGTGTGCAAGTGACCCGCTACCATTTTATCCGTGTATATTATATATCATAGATCAGGCGGGGGCATAGTCCTTCCACAGTTCTAGGTAACCAATCCACTATAGCCACCCAAACCCATAGCCCAATATGTATTGTTTCCATGTTCTGCATTAGTCCTGTACCAACCGTGGGTTGTTCTTAAGTGCACTTGCATTTTGCATAGGTACAGGGATAATCGTCGGTTGGTGCCCCCATCACTTAATATAGTCTAACGGGCCTCGGGCCCCTGCGAGTCGACTTCGGCCCCTCGTACGCTTTCCAACGGTCCAGGACCCTGAGGTCCCGAGATATGTCAAAGACATATTTTAAAATAATATTCTGTCTTCTTTTCATTACCATTTATAGTTTCTCAACCCCTGCTGAGAAACATCTAGAAATCATTTCGTACTGGGATCGGTTCGGAACAATATATTAATTTAATGCACATTTCTAACTAATCCCACAAAATGAGATTGGATCAACAAAATATTAATTTTATCCACAATCCTCACTTCCAATTTATCCACGATCCGATCGGAATAACCCTCGAGAGCGCGCCTTATGACGCCCCACGCCATAGAACGCTCGGGACGCTCGATGATACCCAAGAAAGCTAGTGAGGTGGCCGTGTGTTGTCTATAATCTATTCCAAAACTATCTGATGATAATGAAAACAAATGGATCTGAAAACTTACCTGTGGATGCTAGTATTCGTGCTGCCGCTTACAAAATGGAGATCTTTGTTTATTTGAATACCATGAAGATGATTTTCATTTTATGTTTATAAAATAACCTCAGTTATCGTCGCAGATTTTTCAATTTTAATTTAATTATACAGGTGTTTGGTGCATCGTGTGCCAAATTGAAATGGTAAACTGGGGGGGTCATCTGCTATCCTTTCAGATCCCTAAACACTTCTCATGCCCTGTGGATTTTTTTCATCGACTTTTTATTGTTTTATTAAAAAAATACCCAAATTGTAAATTCAAATACAAATTAAAAAAAAAGTACAAGTCACTCTGAATTTTAATTTTATATAGATGTGTAATATATTACAGTACTTTTCAATTCAACATTAGCCTTCTAGTTTTTTTTTTATTTACTCGCGAAGTTTCGGACTTCAAATTAATTGAAGTCTGAATTGAAGTCTAAATTAAAAAAAAAAACGAGATGGCTGATTGATGTCACTAATTTTGAATTTAAAAGTACTGTAATACAATACACATCTTTATAAAATTAAAGTTCAGTCTACGACTTTTTTTTTAAAGGCGAACGGCAGGCTTGTGTGGGACTTTCGTACAGCTAATAAAATTTCGGGTTTTGGGATATAAGGTTATGTACTAGTGTATCAATGTAGATTGTTACTTATAGGCACATTAACATTGTTTCGGTAATAAAGTATATGTTCTAGATTGTTTGTCGGTATTTTTGTAGTGCTTTACTTACTATCAAGTAGGTAAATTGAGATGAGGATCGTACCTACTCAGCGGAGTGCATTAGGAGATACCTATGTCCAGCAGCTGACTGCAACAGTTTGATAATGATGAAGTCCTGATGGGGTTTTGAGTGTAGGTAAATAAAACAATACAGTTAATAGTTTTTTTAAGTACATTTATTTTATTTATAATGAATTAATTCTTAATATTACTTCATCTAAGAAGGGGGGCAGGTCGGGTAATACCCTCATGGCGAGCATAGCTTAAATACCAACATAACTGCGTTTAGTTTACGACTAAATTACGTGTAGTGATTATAATCTTTTTTTTATATTATTAATTAATCCGAACTTCTAAAAATAGTACACTTACATGAAAATAAATGGCTTAGTTGCCTTAATATGTGGCACAAATTCTATAACAAAACAACAAAAAAAGTAAGCGGTACGAAGGTAAAATACCCAAATTTTGCATTCAAGTACAAAGGTGAACGGCAGCGTTCACCTTTGTACTTGTATGCAAAATTTGGGTATTTTTGAATAAAACAATAAAATGTCGATAAAATCCACAGGGCATGAGAAGTGTTTAGGGGTCTGAAAGGATAGCAGATGAGCCCCTCAGTCGACCATTTCAATTTGGCACACGATCGACAAAAATCGTAGATAGAATTATACAGGATGTTTGGTGCATAAACATCCTGTATAATTCTATCTACGATTTTTTTCCAAATATGTATATATATTTTCGTTACTAAAACAAATAAAGGCGGCGTCGTGAACGCGACGCGCATTTGAATGGCCGAGGTCAACGGCGTTTATTCGACCCTTAATACATACATACATACATACATAATCTCACGCCTTCTTTACATGGGGGTAATATAATAATAATAAAAATAATAATATATAGTTGGGAAAAGGCTAGGCAGATGAGATGATGAATAATATAATACTCGTAACATAAAAATACCCCTTCAATCAGTTATAAAAAATCTCTTCCACACGTATCTGTGAACAGCGTTTTGCCAGTCCTTCGGTTCAAAAATCAGGGTATCGAACAAGTGTCATTGTCGATACGGTAGCACTTCGTACCTTTGTGAATAGCTATGCAGATGTCGCTACTATCACGTGTTCAAGAATTTGACAGTTAGCTGTCACTATTCATATATTTTTCGTAAAGAAGCAACTTCTTTTACACATAATTAATTAATATGCCACGTTGCGCAGCTGTTGATTGCAAAAATACCATGTATCCAAAGATGTTAAATGACGAAAACTGTGGGAGAAACCTCTCCGAAAAAAAAATTGGAAACCCGATATTTGTTGAAACCAAAGAAAAGACTTATGGTGTAAATTCTTATACAGGGGATGCTCCCAAGATAATTAAGTCTCTTTTCATTATCTACAGGCACTTGTGTGATATTATGTAAATTACAGTAAAGAAGTGTGCGTGTTTATATGTCATATTGGATCAGCTAGAATTAACATCTCTGAAGTTTTTTAGTCAGGAAGACCTCGAGTTGGTTTTTAACTCAAATCGGGCTATTCCTTTCGTACGCCTTTAGTCTTAAACATAAAATAAACTATAAAACGTTCATAATATATGGACTTTTTCACTAAAACTGCTTTTTGGGACGAAGTTCCTTAACGCGGCTTACGGCAGCAGTTGACTGGTAGAAATCGTCATGTAAGGAAAAATTATAGACGAGTGCGTGTGCGTTCGAGTGCCGAGACGAAGATAGGCATAGTGCGCGACCGGATGTAGGTATAACCTCAATACTGAACGCGTCGAGATTTCGTTAACTTCCCCGTCCGGAACGAAGTTCCTTACGGGAACGAACACCCGTAGGCACACGATTTTTTACCAGTGGTAGATGCTTCCCTTTTCTTTAACTCGTATTTTAACTGTGCTATACTCCCAAGTCGCATACATTTTATCTAGTTTTTTTTTTTTGTGATCCACACAACAGTGCTGCCATCTATGAAGAACTTCGAGTTTTTAATCCTATTGTTCATAGCAGCATGCGCGTCACCATAAATAACCACATTTTGTTCGACCATTTTTCTAAATGTCATAATTAAGGAAAGTTTTGAGTATGAATGTAGATGGCTGAGTGGGGGAAGACCAAAGAAACGATGGGTGGACTGTGTGAAAGAAATAATAAAAATAACTTGGCAACGGTTCGTGAAACACAAAAACCAAATAAAACATTTTGTTATCAACAACAGTGTTTTAGCATTAAGGCGCTGACAAGACCCAATTGACCAAAATAGGCTTCTCTTAAGAAAGAAAATTGCCAAATCTGTATAGTTTGTGGTAGCGGAAAAAATATATGTTAATTTTGAACATATTTCCCAGAACCTGGTTGTCACCAAAACACGTTTTGAAAAAAAAATCTCGATACAAACTAACGTTAAACTAACCTCTTACCTTGAGTTCTAACCCAAAATATCTGTATTAAATATCAATATACATTACGTATTTAATTAATAACAAGTACGTCTTATTCTAATGCAGAACTTGGTTGTTTTTTATTTTCGATTACTCAACTCAATTCTGAGTAAATAGATAATTACTTACTTCATATTTTGCAATAAATTAGAAGCGTTTTGTCGTCGCGCTTCTCTTTCTTTTCTATGCAATCTGACAGTGACCGCGGTTTAGGTGTTGTCAGCGTCTTAATGCCAAACTGTCTGACGCAGCTTTTCTAATGAAAAAGAAAAATGGGTGGTGACTAACGAGTTGACAAATAATAGATAAGTATGGAAGAAAATATCATGTTGCGCCGACCCCAAGTAAATTGGAATAAGGATAAAATAATTATGAATTAACTAATCACAGATAGAATAAAAAAAAAACATTTGTTTCAGGCACAATTAAAATTGTCTATATTAATGTTAGTAGCAAAGGTCTTTAAAACTATATTAGTATTGTAACATTCTCAAATAAATTCACATAAAAATAAAAGGAAAATTCAATCAAAAAATCTTTTTTTTTAATGGCGTATGCTAAGACCTTTTAGCCAAAAATCCAATTAATGTCAAAAATAATATAAAATAAAAACATTGCGTCAGAATAGACGTCACAATATATTCTGTAAAAATCTCGCCGTGTAAACTTACGTGAATTGATTTGTCAATAGTGTCAATCCCAAGCATTGGGTGGAATGACAGTTCCCTTCACCTAAGTTTTCGGACCGGACCTAGACCGGCAGAACTGCGTGCTAAAGGCGAGTTTGTTCGCACATGATCGAGTATGTTTTCTATCTCAACTTCTGTAAGAACGTGCTCGAGAGGTGGCCTTGTGATGTCTGTGTCGAAGCTCTTGCAAATTTGTACTTTATGTATTATTATATCACAGGTGCGCCCGCCGCCAAGAAACCAAAACTAGACACCCGAAGAATAAAAATAGAAGAAGCAATTACAGATGAGCAAAAGAAAAATGAACTGTCAGACTCTGAAATTAAGCAGAGCCCTCAACATCGTACGTCCAAACCAGTTACTAAATTAAAAAAGCCTTTCACTGATACAAAATCTGGAGTAAATAAAAGTTTTAGTGAAAAGGGTATTTGGACAGAACATATTCGTATCAACACTGATGAAAAACGTTACAAGTGTGGTTTATGTCAGTGTTGTTTTAGTCATAAAGGTCATTTAACAAGACATGTTCGAAGGCACACTGGTGAAAAACCAAACAAATGTGAGGTATGTCAGCGTAGTTTTAGTCAATTCAGTAATTTACGAAGACATTTTCGAATACACAATGGTGAAAAACCTTACAAGTGTGATTTATGTCAGCGTTGTTTTAATGATAAGAGAGATTTATCAAAACATATTCGTATACACAATGGCGAAAAACCTTTTAAATGTGATACTTGCCAACTTCGTTTTAATGACAAGAGAGATTTAATAAAACATATTCGTAAACACACGGGTAAAAAGCCTTTCACATGTGATATTTGTCAACGTAGTTTTAATTATTCCTGTGATTTAAAAAAACACGTTCGAATACACACTGGTGAAAAACCTTACAGTTGTGAAGTATGTCAGCGTAGTTTTAATATTCAGAGTAATTTAAAAAGGCATTTTAGTATACACACTGGTGAAAAACCTTTCAAATAATGTTGTCTCAGGCAAGGATCATCGAAAGCAATCGTTATTTCCCGAGAAATTAGCTTTTGAAATGTATCATCCATCTATTTAGCCTGCATTGTCCCACTGCCGGACAAAGACCTCGCTTTCCCTTTTCCGCTCCTAATTAGGTACCGTAAAACGGGGTGAACCAGGACGAAACTTTAAAATGGATTTTAACGTTGAAATAATATAATTTGTTCCCAAAAAAGACTCCAATTTGAAATGTTGTTTGAACTTTCTTGTTGGCAGCAAACTGTATTATTTCAACGTTAAAATCCATTTTAAAGTTTAGTTCCGATTCACCCCTGCATACCTATTCACCCCGTTTTACGGTATATGAAAACTAAAAGGTTTTGGTAATTGTTTAAACTGTATTTATTTATTAATACGAAGATTTTTTTCTGGCATACCGAGAGAATGGTTTAATTCATTATTTTTTACATATCTTTCCAAAAGTAAGTGGGTACCTATTTAAAGAAAATGTCAAGAAGTGTTAGGGAATTAGTGATACATTTACCAGCAGGCTTAGCACAAGCACCGTTTTGTCTACGGAAGACTACACAAAAATGACGTTCCGTGTAGAAAGTACAAGTAGAAAGAATCCACTGCACTTTTTACGAAATTCACTCTTTTACATAATTCGACTCAGAATTCTTTGTTTTGTCATAGGATTCTTTTTCTGTTTGATTCTCATTTTTTACTGTTAGTAAGTCACGTATATAAAGACAATTACAACAATTTTTCTCAAAGTGTCTGCATACCGTATTTTGGAGCAAAAATATAATAATACGATTGGCCTTAACCATTTCCTTGGTAATGCCTTAACTAAATGATGTAAAATAGGAGAAAGTATCCTTGTTCTTCTATTAATTATCACAGTTTTGCGTTCAAAACTGCTCTCCTGTAAAATCATGATCTTGTATATACCTTGTGGCCGTCAGTAGAAAAATGCAAATTGCTTCACTACCTTAGACAACTGTCAGTTGTCAGTGTGATTTGACAGTTTGTGATAGAAACTTTCTTCTGAAATAGTCTACACAAAAAAGGACCTAGACAAAGATCGTTAGAAACGAGAGACAAAATGACAGGTTGCAGAAGGATTTCTACGGTGCGATGGCAAAAATGGAGAAATGAAATGTCACTTTGAAAGAGCTATGTCTATTCTTCGAGAGATATTTCTAGTATTATGTAAGTTTCAAGACCTTCCGGAATAAAATCTCTAAACGATGGTGGAAATTGTATCAAAATCCGTTGCACAGTTTAGAATAACTACGCGGTCCCGCAGACAGACATGAAAAGCGTAACTTTAATTTATAATATGCATGTATAATGTAAAAGTCATAATAAAGACTGAAGCTGTGATATTATTGTTAGTTATAATTGATTGTTAATAAAACCAATGTCGAGCAAATTACGGATGTGTTTTATTCAGTCTATCTCACAATGTCGAATTAACAATAAACCTCGTAATTAACCCCGTAATTGCTTTACCTACTACCCTTAAACCTTTGGTTTCCTAGGTATGCGGTTCCGTCCTATTATATAGGCCGCCATGAAAATCTGTCATTTTCAACAATGTTTGACACTAAGGTGTCAAAAAACGCTCTGTATTTGGACAGCCGGTCACACAATAATGGCTGTCCAATTGTAGATTGTGTCACAAGGAACCAAAATAATGTATTGAGAGAGCGATTGTTTGAATACAGAGCGAAGCGAAGGATTCTAGAGTAGAATCCTAAGCGTAGCGAGGGATTCAAAGTTCTTCGCTCGAGGTTAAGTAATTTTGGTACCGTGTGGCACACTCTGCTTTTGATCCCCCTCTATAAGAAAAATAAATAAGAGATGCTTTTAGTAGTGACGAATATTTATATTTAAATAACTAAATCACAAATTTATATTAACTTAAGAAGCCCGGCGCCAAAAAATGAAAAATCAATTGTGTCACATTAGCTGTCCTTGACCGATTAATATCAAATTAAAATTGTCTGTAATATTTTGACCAAAAGTATGTAATGGAATAAAAAGTTCCCGCGTATTTTTTTATCTGGTTAACCAATGCGGCGTCAGCAGACGCGCTTTTTTATTTGGACTTTATCGAAGCGTTTAAACTTAAATTAAATAGTGTTTCAAATTCAAAAGTCATTTCATCACTGTTAATAATTGCGCCGGAATGACCCATTTTGCTCGCACTTATCGGTGAACTATTTGAAAAGAGGCGAAGGTTTCACCAACAAAAACATCACCAACCAAAGCACTATTTTCATCCCAATGAAAATAATGTTTTCACCGCTTTTTTAGGAAGCCAAAGCTTTATACGATTTAACCTATGGACTTTTGTGGCATTTAACTCCACGAACAGAAAAGACTTGTCACTTTTGGTGGGAGACGAGGTAGACAATACTGGCAACCACACTGTCAACACTGCTGCCAACTTACCTACTCAAAAACGAGAAGTTATCTTAGGTATCGATAAATATTCCTTCCTATATCGATAGATTCCTTAAGGAAAGAAGGGGAGTTCATGAACGAAGCAAAATACACTTGCATAGGATTCAGAAACAACACCAGCTGCGTGTGCAGTCAGGTGATCACACAATCTGCCTAGCCTTTTCCAAACTATGCTTTTTTTTGTGGGTGGGAAATCATCAAATAACTTCTCCCACTCTGGGCGGAGCGGGAGGGTGCGTCAGACTCTTACTGACTAAAACCCACTCGTATTCCCTCCTGTTGTCTGTGTTGCCAGGGGCCTCGGTGCCCCATTAGTACCTTCCCGCGACCCCGGTTCCAAACCTACTATGCTGGGATCGACTTCCAGTCTAACCGGATGAAACTTTTAATTTCGACCAGTAGAACTAGGGGTGCGGAGTTTGGGGTCGTTTTGATAGTAATGATGAGACATTACCTTTGGTCTTGATGGAGTAACCTAGAGGTGTACTTCAGTGACTGCTACTGGAACTCGTCGACCAGTAGAACTAGGTGTGCCGAGTTTGGGCTCGTTTTGATAGTTATGATGAGACCTTACCTACGGATTTGATGGAGTGACCTGAAGGTGTACTTCAGTTACTGCTACTGGAACTCGTCGACGAATGGAGCTAGGTGTGCCAAAATTGGACTCGTTTTTATTGTTATGATGAGACCTTACCTCCGGACTTGATGGTGTGACCTGAAGGTGTACTTTGGTGACTGCTACTGGAACTCGTCGACGAATAGAACTAAGTGTGCCGAGTTAGGGGTCGTTTTGATAGTTATGATGAGACCTTACCTCCGGACTTGATGGTTTGACTTGAAGATGTACTTCGGGCTCGTTTTGATAGTTTTGACGAGACCTTACCTACGGACTTTATAGAGTCACCTGAAGGTGTACTTTGGTGACTGCTACTGAAACTCGTCGACGAATAGAACTAGGTGTGCAGAGTTTGGGCTCGTTTTGATAGTTATGATGAGACCTTACCTACTTGATGTAGTTACCTGAAGGTGTACTTCAGTTAATGCTACTGGAACTCGTCAACGAATGGAACTAGGTGTGCTGAGATTGGGCTCGTTATGATAGTTATGATGAGACCTAACCTACGGACTTAATGGTGTGACCTGAAGGTGTACTTCGGTGACTGCTAAATTATTTTTGCATACTATTGTATACATTTTTTTTTCTAATTGAACAGATAGCTGTGCTGCTAGTGATTTTGTTGCGTCACCTCTCCACAGCTAAAGCGTTTTGGGGGACTGTCTTATGTAATTTTGAGGTTTGAAAAGTTCTGATTCTCAGCCTAATTTAAATAAATGACTTTTGATTTACATTTAATATATGTAAAATCAGAATTACCAGTAGTGTATTATTGGGGGTTCTGCATCACTTGCTCTCGCTTCGCTCGAGCGCGTTATGCAGAACGCCCCAATAATACACTACTACTACGATCTGCGGTCTGATTTGCAATACGGACTGAATATTTGTATTTCATTCAACGATGCGATGTCGAACATTGGAATAAATAATAGCAGATTGTGATGCAATCAACCGGTGTGATGTGTACTGTTTATAAACAATCATATAATGTTCAACTCGTTTGTCCCTATATTTTATTACTTGACGAAAGTGTGATGCTCTTAGGTAGAACAATGCAGAGTGCATTAATTAGTAGTTCAACAATTTACTTGCATTTTATGTATTTTATTCTTTGGTCCCGCGATTTCAATTTTGCTATTGCCGAGCATGAGGAACCCAGTTTGATCTCCAAGGCTAACTGTTATTTTATTTTCTATAAAATAATTGTTAATAGGAGTGGTTTGGATTTGCACCCAATAAATTGCAGTACTTAAGTTAAGTACATTAGGCATATGGGAACCGACGACGTTACACTTTATGTTATTAGTAAATAATAGATATCAACAGACCATTAGCACAAAAACCAAGAATAAAAACGATTCCATGCTAAGATTTCTCTCGCTGATAGACACATTTTACAGACAGCCAGATGCCAAAAGCCAACGCACAATGATCCACCTTAAGGACTGAGTGCGGAAACCAAACCCCATAACACAAAAGATCCACCCCAGCCAGATCCGGAACTAGTTGTAGATCATTCAAATATTTGTTGTGTGGGAATTGAACCCGCAATACGTAGGGCCGAAGTCAATCTAACCACTGCACCAATTGTACCTACCTCCTTACCTATAGGATGTTTTGATCCATGCTCATACTTGCTCATTTCCAGATTATTATTATTATTTATATTAAATTAAATAATGGTAAAATAAAACATGAAAACAAAATCCAGACCAGAACAAATACATATTTTGCTCCGTGCGGGAATCGAACCCGCGACACTTGGTGCATTTAGTAGCAGCACGTTTATAAACTAATATTTACATTGTGAGCGAGACGAGCCCTTGATCAATGCGCCATACATGTCGTCGAAAATGTGACAAAATACTGGATCGCTTTGAAGATTGGAAAGATTTACGATAACCCTTGAATTTCATACATTTTCCTAAATGTAATGTCTAGGCTTAACTAATTTTGGTAAGTGTTTACAAAACCGGTTGCTACCATTTTAATGTGACACTTCGTAGATCGATATTGAATATTCAAGGTACATGCAACTTCCTTTTTAGAATTTCATCTCAGATTACTGCGACAGACTGTCGCCGCTGTCCAAAAACGGAATTGTAGACTGTGTGCATAGTGTCGAATAAAGAACAAGTGATTATAGACCTTATTTAAGGAGTGCTGAAAATATAATTTACAAGTCAAATATTAGTGAAACATTAAAACAATAGTTGCAAATATTAATATAACCGCTACCTTACGTAAAAGTGGTAGGTATAAATAAGCCCCTTCAATGACGCTTCCATCAATCATAAATCAGTTATTTGTGAATTGTTGGTGTTCTTGTGTTGGTAGGTAACGAGTTCCATCATCGGTTAATGCAGTAATTGAAAGTAAAGTCTAGGATTTAATTCCCAATTTTAAATATTTTGATTTACGGGTTTAATTATTTACTAGTAACTCAGTGATCATGTAGACCATAAGTATAACTGCTCAACGTAAAATCTTCGGTTCGACTCCGAGATATAAATATATAATGTGTTAATAACCTGTGTAAATTACTCTGTCTATCCTTTTAGGAATCTGTCATGTTTATTTTTCTTACCTACTATGTTTTTTTTTTATTATTTTAGGTCGAAATTTGTGAATCCATTCGAATCTGATGTAGAGTCGCATCCCAACGAGCCCTCTACATCGATTAAACCAAAGAAAACTACAAAGCCGAAAAACAAAGTTGCTAAAAGAAAATCGAAGAAAGTAGCTATTGCCTCAACTCCACCTGGTAAAGAATTATTTGGTAGTGGGTCGGATTCCGAAACCGATACTTCACCAAAGGGGTCTAAAAAAATCAAGCGGATTCATGTGGCTGATTCCTCGGTGAGTAAAAAAAATTATATTTCATAAAAAGTGTTTAAGATTTATAATTTTAATTACCTATAAGATTTCAATTTGACAATTTGTTCCTACTACTGGGACACCCACCTCTCTGTGAAAGGGAATGGATCCGTGTGGAGCATACACGGGCCCTGTGCACATGTTTTCGATTTTTTTGTTCTAGGATATGGCGGTTCCCTCACGATGTTTTCCTTCACCGTTTTGAGAGTAGTGGTGATGAAATAATTTACGCAAAGTAAAGTGTCAGCCTGGGTTCGAACCCACAACCAACAACTTGAAAGTCACGCGCCGTTCAACTGGGTCGCCACTGCTCTCTCCCCTTCTCAAAATATATGATTATCTAATGTTATTTTATAACAATGTTTACAGGAGGAAGAGGTAGATCTTGAACCGGTGAGGGCAGCTGCACTTCGATCGTCCCTGTCCAGAAGAACAGCTTCTGGAAACTCCTACCAGACGGCCCTAACACGGAGCGGTGATTATTATTTCGAGCTTCGTATTTATAACCATAAGGACGCTGAAAAATTCGGAAAGGATCGATGGAAGCAAGCGCTCCTCACATATAGAGCCTCTGTTTACTCCGATTCAGCAACTTGGCGAGCCACTAATAATCTTGTATCTGCAGCGAAAGCTGAATTTAAGGGGGTGCAGCCTGTTCTGTATCCAAATAATATTATTTGACGGAATAAAATAATATTATTGGGATACCTATTTTACTCATATACTCTTCTATTTACTTATATTTCTTAAACAAATGTAATCTATAATTATGATATACTTATAAATATTATTTTCATGATAATAAATTGTGATTTATTTACAGGAAGCTCAAATTATATGAAATATTAAAAATCTAAATACTCAATACTAACAATACTCGATTCTGAGAAAATTCAAAATTGAGAATACTCGGTACTAAGAATACTCGATACTGAGAAAACTCGATACTAAGAATTCTCGATTCTGACAAAAATTCAACATTGAGAATACTCGATACTATTTTAATAATAATAATATTCGATGTGTTATTTGTTTTACATTTAAACTTTCATCCACTTTAAAATTCGTTTTTGATAATAATTTACAGGAAATTAATATCAGAAATCTAGAATATTTAAGTACTTTAAATAATATTATTGGGATACCCATTTTACTCATATTCTCTTCTATTTACATATATTACTTAAACAAATTCAATCCACATTTATGATAAACTTATTAATATTATTTTCATTATATTAAATTGTGATTTATTTACAGGAAGCTCAAATATATGAAATATTAAAAATCTAAATAATCGATACTAAGAATACTCGATACTAATAATACTCGATATTGAGAAAACTCGATTAAGAATATTCGATTCTGAGAAAGTTCAACATTAAGAATACTCGATACTATTTTAATAATAATATATGATTTGTAATTTGTTTTACATTTAAACTTTCATCCACTTTAAAATTCGTTTTAATAATAATTTACAGGAAAGTAATATCAGAAATCTAGAATATTTAAATACTTTAAGGTAGTTTTTGCAATTATAATTATCTAAATATGTTTTTCTGTGAAGTCTGTAACGTTTCAGTTCCGAAATATTCTGCACACAAAAAAACGAATGTACACAAATCGAATTGCTTATTACAGACACAATTTGATAGTGTTCATATAATAGCAACAGCTTAGAAAGCTAAAGGTGTTAAGAAATGTATTACCAAAAAACTGAATATAGAAAAATATAAAAAGGTTTTACTGAACAATGAAATTCTCAGAGATGATGTGTATTATTAGATCTAAGAAACATAGAATATTTACTCAAAAGATAAATAAAGTAATTTTGTCAAACAGCGATGATAAACGACAAATAATGGATGATAAGATAACAACCTTACCATGGGGTCATTATAAAACAATATTTTAAATGAAAACAAATTATTGATTTTTTCGGATATTATTTATTGCATATATATGAGCATCTTGTAACAATAGTACCTAACTTTAATTGTTAGTTTGTAGTTTACTAATGATTTTATATTTTAATTTAATTAATAATGTGAAATAAATAAATTGTGTAATCTTACAGCAGTTGTTTGATTTATTCATATCGCCTTATTATACAGGTATAACATGAACCCGATTAATTTAAACATTGCATTACATACAACACATAAAACATTCAAATAATAACGAAATTAACTTTTACAATATACGAGTAACAATAATGAAACATTACACATTAGATTTGCTTTATACAGATATAACATGAGCCCGATTGATATAAACATTACATAATACATACAACACATAATACATTAAAATAATAATTAAATGAACTTTTTATAATAATAACAATAATAAAACATTACACATTCGATTTGCTTAACTTTTGTACTATTTTACTAGTTAGTAAAAACAAAACTGATCATTTAGTTAAATGATCAGTTTTGTCCATGATATCATCGTAATCACTTGTCACTATATACTGCACATTTACACTCGCATTATCAGTTTCAGTGTCTATTTCTTCCATATTACGACTATCCAAATCATAGACCATAATTTTTATTAGGTGACGAACACGCCCTTGCTCCTTACGCATGATAAAAGATGAGTTTTTAAAAGATTTACTTTTTTTCTTCTTTAATCTTCGCTTCTCTGTTTTTTGCTGTCGACTCTCCTCATATGCTTTAGCTGCTACTTCCATATCCCAGCTCTCTCTATCTTGAGCATAGTAAAAAGGATTGGTAACTGGGTCTAAGTCTTCTATCGCATTCTGAAAGAATACCAAGAATATTATAACTAAACAGCATCAACTATGGATTTAATGTTTGGATTAAGATAATCCTAATAGTTACATACCCCTAAATTTCGTGGCTCGACGATATCTAAAACGGGGCTGTAGGATGGTGAATGTGACATGATTCTGTAAAAAAAAAGAAGATACATTACATAATTATTTGTTTTATAAAGTCAATAAAAAACTACAAGTGTTTTTTTTTTTTTTTTGGTTTTATATAGAAACTTACCTTTAATAATTGAAATAGAAATATTTTTTAAATTTAAATCCACAACAAAAGTGACTGACTTTCGATGGTTGCCACAATTAAATGAACTACTTTTTACTTGAGGTGTCCAAACTGATGAACTTTAGGTATGTAATACAAATAGACTCTTATTACCATTTGGTATAAAGGTCAGTTCACACCGAAACGCAATACAAGTATTCAACCCGACTCTGAATGCACTTTTAAGATAGCGACACTGAACTTATTTACAAGAATAGATGAAAATCTCAGTGAAGCTACAAACTAAGTGAAGCTAAGATTATGTTTAAATAATAATGTGTAAGTATATATGTGTATGTAAGGTTAGCATTTGAATTAATCGACAAGATGAAGTTGATCAAGCAACCCATATCTCTCAACGTCAATAATATAAGATTATGTGACTCTGTTCACCACATCAGACATAGTGCTTTATTGCCAAATACTGTGGAAAAACTAATGTTATGATTAGTTTACTGCTGCATGAAAATGGGCTCAAATTTAAAAATCTTTATCTTTACTCTAAAACTTCTTTCCAACCAAAATACCGTTTCTTGACTGAAGTATTCAAAAGAGTGCCTCAGATTAACTTCTACGAGTTCAATGATAATAAAGATGTAATTTCTCCGAGTGAAGCTTCTTCCTCTTCCCCCGGACCGCCGTAAGGTGCTAACGTGTCTCTAGTTCTGTACCTACTTGTTTTAAAAACAATTTAGTAAATTAATTCAGAAATTAAATCTTTCAAAATAATAGGAGTGCATAACATTAGAGGAAGTTCAAATTCACAAGCCACTTGAAACGCCGGAACGTGTAATACCTCTGCACGCCTGGTACTTGATCGGACCAAGCAGCGCAAGCTCCACCTTCAAGGACACGTAAGAGTACTTTTAATATTTAAAAACGCCCCAGTGCTAATTGATTGGAGAACTTCCGAACGTTGGCCCCGCCCCCTCATTAGCAGACGACACCAATACCTAATTGTGTTACAATTATTTGCGGAACCTGCTAATTGGGTCACTCCCCTGTCACTGCGCGAGCGCACTACGTCATACTATAAGTAGCAACTCGTACCTCCTCATTACCGCTGCTAGCCTAGTACTAATGGGCTCGCCGATGAACAAATCTGTTTCTGATTCTGAGCTTAGTCTGATGGAAAAAGATCAGCCGGTAACGCCATTGAACTATGTATTCCAACGCACTAAAAGAAGTAGAGAAGAAATCTCCTTATGCGATCAGCTGGACGAGTTTAAACATGTAATTAAGGAAATGATGTCTATTTTCTCGACTAAACATGGCAATGAAATACAACAGATGACCTCAACCTTAAAAGAAATCCAACAAACTAACCTTAGTATTGAAAACTCAATTAGCTATCTCACTGCACAAAATGAGGCTCTTAATAAAAAAATTACTCAACTAGAGAGCCAGACCAAGGAGGACAAGCAATATATTGAGGTGCTGGAAAGTAAATTGGAGGAAATGCAGATAGGAAGTCGCAAAGCTAATTTCGTCATTAAAAATGTTCCAAAACGAAACAATGAGACCAACGAAGACCTGGTGGACATGATTGTCTGCCTTTCGCGAAACATAGAATGTAAAATTGAGAAATCGGATGTGAAGGATATATATCGACTTCGTGGAAAAAACAGCGAAAGCCGGAATCAACCCATCATTGTCGAAACTGGGTCCACATTCCTTAAGTCTGATGTTATGAGAATGAGCAGAGCTTACTACATTAAGCATAAGTCTCGACTGAGCTGTAAGCACTTAGGATTTAAATCACAGGAAGACACACCGATATACCTAAGCGACCACCTGACAGCTAAAGGGTCTCGCCTTCACTTCCTGGCCAGGGACCTAACGAAGTCGGGAGCTTACAAATTCTGCTGGACAGCTTATGGAAAGGTCTACGTAAAGAAAGATGAAGGTTCGCCCACCATTCCAATTAGAACTGAAGAGCAGATACATAAGCTCATGGGGGCCAAATGACTCCCAGCGAATAATCAACCTCATTACTTTCATATTTTACCCTACTATGTGATAATTAATACTGCTGTGGTTATCTCATTGTTTTTTCTTACTATATCTTTCCTAAAAGGCGACCCTTTTGGTTTGAGTAATTTTTCAATGTACCACTTTTTATTGTATTTTCTTCATTCATGTATAAATATAACTATCATAATACATGTTAACACACACATACTCACACTTACACAAACATGCTGTATACTTTAAAAATAACCCAGTTCTCTAATCCGAGCTTCAGTCAACCTAGTACGCGTGGTTACTGCCTTAATATAACTTGTACGTTTCATATCTCTAATCTACTTTGTGGCAACGTCTATTCAGTTTATAATTCACACAAATGGGTGACACCCTTCAAACTCTAGATGAGATCGATCAGATCGAAGTTGCGCGCGCATTCCAATGTGCCTGCACGGAGCTGCACGATCATATTAAAATTGGTAAACAAGACTTGACCATTATTTCTCAGAACATAAGGAGCATTTTTTGCAACTTTGAAGACTTCGCACTTTTACTGTCAACATTAAAATTTGAAACGGATATCATAATTTTAACCGAATGTAGGCTACACACGAATAAACCTATACCTCAACTTGATAACTATCTCTCTTTTTCAACTACTCGTCAACTAAATCAAAATGACGGTGTAGTACTTTACGTAAAAAAAAACTTAAAACCTAAAGTTAAAGAAATAAACCTGACTCATGCTTCATGTCTACAGTTGGAAGTACTTAATAATATTATTCTAGGCGTGTACCGATCCCCATCCAACCCAAACACGGAAATGTTTGTAGACTCTCTTAGTACTCACCTCAATACTTTAACTTCTCATAAAAGTATCATTATAGCGGGGGATATTAACATAAATCTCAAATCCAAAGACAGTGAGCCGCCACATGAATACAGAAATAGGGTAAACTATTTAAATATGTTATCACTATTCGGAATACTACCTGGACATACTTTACCTACACGTGAATCCAACTGTTTAGACCATTTTATGATCAAAATAAATAAAAAGAAAATATCTGCTTCTATTGCTATATTACACACTTCCATCACTGACCACTTCACTACCTTTCTATCGTTATCTAAGCTAAAAACTAAAGTTATTACCAGTAAAACTAAAATATCTATTGATTTTGATCAAGCCTTAAACCACATTAGAGAAAATAAAATAGCAGACCTACTGTTTTGTAATGACCCGGACCATTTAACTGACCTACTAATATATAAATTAACTGATTCTATTAATCAAAGCACTGTTACTAAAGCCATTCCTAACAGCAAGCGTATTGTTAAGCCATGGATAACTGCCGGTTTACTAAGATGCATTAGGAATCGCAACAAACTCCAAAAAAAAGCACGTAACGACCCTTTTGATAATATCCTAAAAATAACTTACCGTCGATATCGCAACTACTGTAAGAACCTAATAAAAAAGTTAAAAAGAAAATTTGAAAGAGACCTACTAGCTAATTCTGTAACAAATAATAAATTATTGTGGCAAAACATTAAAACCTTAACTTACACAAATAATACAAAAAGTCATAACACTGAATTATTACAAATGAGATCAAATTCAACCGAGTCTGTTAATTTCATTAATAACTACTTTGCAAACATTGGCAAAGAGCTAGCCCAAAAAGTTCAACCTTCAGCACACAACATAAATTCTTTTAATTCTGAAACACTGTCTACACAGATAAACTCGTTTGTTCTTTTGGATACGGATACCGAAGAAGTCGATGGGGTCTTGATGAGCCTAAAGTCTGACAGTGCACCCGGCTGGGACAACGTGTCCACAAGATTTTTAAAACATATTAGACAAGATATCGTTCCCATAATAACCCACTTGGTCAATCTTTGCTTTGCAAAGGGCAGCTTCCCTGCACCACTTAAGCAATCTATAATCACTCCTGTTCACAAGGGTGGGGACAGAGACGATGTCAACAATTACAGACCTATATCCATCTTGCCAGCCATTTCGAAAATTATTGAAAAGCTTATAAACAAGAGGCTCTTAAAATTTCTACACAAATTTAACATCTTAAGCAGCTCGCAATTTGGATTCAGGCCGGGATTATCAACCGAGGATGCAGTTACTGCTCTTAGCTCCCTAGTGGCTGGTAATCTGGATAGTGGTAACAAATGTCTGACGGTTTTTCTGGACCTAAAGAAAGCGTTTGACACCGTCTCTGTTCCTGTCCTCTTGAACAAATTAGAAGCGTCAGGGATAAGAGGAATTCCACTTAAAATGTTTACCGACTACCTCTCGAACCGGAAACAAAGAGTTAAGGTAGGAGAATACGTTAGTAACGATGCAAAAGTCACTTTCGGTGTGCCTCAGGGAAGTGTGCTAGGCCCTACATTATTCCTACTTTATATTAATGACCTCTGCAACCTTAAAATAAATAACGCTAGAGTTTTTTCCTACGCTGACGATACTGCAGTAGTGTTTTCTGGGAAGTCTTGGGACGATGTTGCTAGAAGTGCTGAAGCTGGTATGACTCAAATTGCTAAATGGCTCTCAAATAACTTACTTACACTTAACACAGATAAAACAAATTACATATGTTTCAGCATATCACACAGGACACAACCAAACCCCGACTTTATTATAAAGGTACACGAGTGTGACAATCCAATTAACTGCCTATGTCTAACATTAGTCAAAGTTTCTCAAACCAAATATCTTGGTATTGTTGTTGACCAAAGATTATCTTGGTACTCCCATCTCGAACAAGTTACCAACAGAATTAGAAAACTGAGTTGGATTTTCAAAAATTTAAGGCATATCGTGCCAAATAAAATAACCACTAACACAAATAAACCCAGAAATCTACTCAATGAAATATACATAGCTATAGTCCAGTCTGTCTTAGTATATTGCATCCCCATTTGGGGTGGGGCGGCTAAGACTAAATTCATAGACCTGGAGCGGGGACAACGGGCTCTAATAAAATTAATGTACTTCAAAAACCTAAGGTACCCTACACAAAGTCTTTATCAAATAAGTAATTTACACTCTGTTCGCAAACTATATATAATTAAAACTATTCTCAGGAAACATAAAACTCTTAATTTTGATCCCAGCTTAACCTTGAAAAGAAGAAAGGATATAATAGTTGAAGTTCCTAAAACTAAAACCAAGCTCGCCCGTATTCAATACGACAAACGCTCAGCTCAGCTTTACAATCGAGTAAACAAAGAGATCTACATATACAATAAACAATTAACTGACAGTAAAAAAATAGTAACTAATTGGATAAAACCACTTACTTATGATGACACGGAGAAGCTACTGGAATAAAATAAAACCTTACACTTGCACTCATCTTTCGTACTTGTCGTATACAGTCTGATTCATTCATTGCCACTTACACTCACTCTGTATTTTACATTAAATTTAACAAACCCTCACACTATCACTTAACTTTCAAACACACAGATGCTCACATTCAACATTCAAATTCACATTTACATACCTTTATACTCACAGTAACACTCCTTAGTATTCACACTCACACACCCCCATTTTCACATTTACACACCTTCATAGTCATAGTCACATTCACACACACTCATACTCACATTTACACACCCCTACTCTCACTCACACATTTGCATGCTTCTTGTCTAGTTTTAATTTTCTCTTTTTATTTTAAATCGCCTGTTTTTATAACACTTAAAACAAGTAATTTTATGTTAATATTTTAAGTTTTGGAAGAGCGGAGTCTCCTAACACAGGCTTTTTTGCTTAAAAGGAGACTCCAATCACTAGTTGTTAAATTTTACTTGTATAATTAATAAAACATTTTTCATTTTTTCATTTTTCATTTTTTCAAGCTTAAGCAAATTCTGTTTTCATTTTTGACGATGTTGCATGTGAAAATCAAGTAAATATCCGCAATTATTTCTGTATGGGTAGGCATAAACAAATTGATTGTTTCTATCTATCTCAAACGTATTCAAAAATTCCAAAACAATTATTGCGTGACAATGTAAATTTTATTATAATATTTAAACAAGACGACGTGAATTTAAAACATATTTATGAAGAGCATGTTAGTTCTGATTTAGAATGGAAAGAGTTTAAAAATATTTGTCAAACTGTTTGGAGTAAAACTTTTAATTTTCTTCTTATTAACAAAGAATCGTCGTTAAATAATGAAAGGTACAGGCAAAACTTTGATACTTTTTTAAATTTGACTGAAGGTATGTAAATATAAGTGAATAACACACAAAAACAAAATTAGTATCGTTTGTTCCTCAGTTGCACACAGTTGTTAAAACATGGAAAAAGATATTAAAATAGAATTAATGAAGTCTGTAAACTCTATAAAAAATAAAATTAAACAAATGAAGAACCAGGAACACTCAATGAACTTGTCACTCGAGAAAATGCTAAAACCTGTCACAGATCCACTTAAAACCCTAGTTGATTCTAATATATCTATGGAAAAAATCAAACATTTAGATAATGCAACGCTCAATGATTCTGAAAACAGTAAATTGGATGATATCAATACTAGTTCACCTACAAAGTTTGAAGACTGTTACGATCTGAAAATAAATTCTGCCCAATCACTTAAAAAATCGAATAAAACGGGACTAAAAGATGATTTAGAAATTTCGTTAGCGGGTCGTGATGTCCATAGTATTTATGATGATGTAAATATACCGTTTGGAATAAGAAATGTAAACAAAACTTTACTGTTGGGTAATTCGGTGGTAAGATTTACTAAAATTGATAGTTTAAATAACAGTGGTGACATTTTAATTAAAATCGATGACAAAACCTATAATTTAACCCCTGGCCTTTTTTTTTTTTTTTTTTTTTTTAGGGTGGGAAATCATCAAATAACTTCTCCCGCTCTGGGCGGAGCGGGAGGGTGTGTCAGACTCTTACTGACTAAAACCCACCCGTATTCCTTCTTGTTGCCTGTGTTGCGGGGGCCTCGGTGACCCATAAGTACCTTCCCGCGACCCCGGCAGGCATCGGCCCTAGTGGACCCCTACTATGTGCTGACGACATCTCTTTGAGGCGCGCGTGGAATACAACGCGCCGTCGACCCGGGCCTGGTCCTTACCGGACGGTGAGCTACCCATTGCTCACCGTCCGCAAGCCCGCGCCTACGGTGGCCGGAAATCCGCCCGGGATTCCCGACGCCCTGGGCGTCTCCTGCGGTGGCTAGGGGCGAGAGGGCGCGAAGCCTGCCCCTGGCCTGAAGGAACTTTTACTTCAAAGAAAACCTGATTTAAAATTAATTTCGAGTGAAGACAAACTTGTCTATAAGGATATGCTGCATTTTACAAATGCTCATAAGAGAGATTTCAATCCTTATGGACAAATAAGAGGCGATAAAGGAATAAAATATCGTGAAATAATCAAACCACTGTTTTCCGAATCGTCAAACGATGATAAACTTGCTAACACTAAACTTGGAGGAAACTTACCCACCCTAAAAAAATACAAAAACAACACTGACTTTATATATTGGGATGACCCTAACGAATTAGTCGAGAGATTGAAACTATTAGTTGCTTCAAGAGATGCTGGCAACACAAACCATGATAATGAAATTTTATCGTTAATTGAAGAATTAAAAGAAGCTGAAATAATTAAAGAATAAATAGCTGTAATAATATGCTTTTCATTCAGTATTATAGATGGATTCAAGACAAATGTACTGAATCTGAGCAAAGCTGATGTGGTAAACGAAATTCATAAAAATGCAAGGGTGAACTTTGCGCGAAGACATGTTATTATGAAAGATATAGATGACCTGTGGCAAGCAGACTTAATTGATATGCAATCAATTTCAAAAGAAAATAAAAATTACAGATTTATACTTACTATTATCGATACATTTTCGAAATATGCTTGGGCCTTTCCTCTGAAAAGTAAAACCAAAGATGATGTTTATAACTCATTCAAAATTGTGCTGACTACAGGACGTGTTTCGAAAAATCTTCAAACAGATAACGGAACAGAATTTTATAATAATAAATTTCAAAAGCTTACGAAATCTAATCATATTAACCACTATTCAACCTTTTCAACAAAAAAGGCCTCAATAGTTGAGCGATTTATCAGAACATTGAAATCTAAATTGTATAAGGAATTTAGTTTAAAAGGCAACTATAATTGGGTAGATAGTACCCTTAATGATGTTATTTATAAGTACAATCACACTTACCATCGGACAATCAATGAAATTCCTGCTAATGTAGATAACATTAATAAAAAACGTATTTTAGAAAGGTATTTAAGGTTGGTAAAAAATGAAAGAATAAAAAGCATAAAGTGGGTGATTACGTACGTATCAGTAAGTACAAAGGAACATTTGAAAAAGGATATACCCCCAACTGGTCGACTGAAATATTTAAAATTAAAAAAATACAATATACAACTCCAATTACCTACTTAATTGAAGATACAATCAGAGGTCAACCTATGTTAGGGGCATTTTACTTACAAGAGCTTCAAAAGACAAACATCCCAATTTATATCTAGTCGAGATAGTTCTTAAAAGTAAAGGGGACAGAGTTTTAGTAAAATGGTTAGGTTTACCTTCTTCTGAAAACAGTTGGATTGATAAATCGAATATTTATTAATTGTTCAGTCCAAAATGTAGATACAATCAGGGGTCAACCTATTTTAGGGGCATTTTACTTACAAGAGCTTCAAAAGACAAACATCCCAATTTATATCTAGTCGAGAAAGTTCTTAAAAGTAAAGGGGACAGAGTTTTAGTAAAATGGTTAGGTTTACCTTCTTCTGAAAACAGTTGGATTGATAAATCGAATATTTATTAATTGTTCAGTCCAAAATGTATCAGTCTTATGATGTGTATTGAAGAGAGTAGTCTTCTCAATTGGATAATAAATCATTTGCCATTTGAATTACATTTACCAGGATACAATTATTGTGGGCCTGGCACTAAATTAATTAAAAGGCTTAGACGTGGAGATAAAGGTGTTAATAAATTAGATGAATATTGCAAACAACACGACATTGTCTATCACAAGTCTTCAAACTTAAAGGATCGTCATAAGGCAGATTTAACTTTGTTAAAAATGGCTAACGAGCGAGCAATTGCCTCAGATGCGAGTGTAGGGGAAAAATTGTCAGCGCACTTAGTAAGCAGCGCTATGTCAACTAAAATTAAAACTGGTTTTGGCCTAAAAAAAAACATAGCAAAAAGTGTTCTCTTAAAATTAAACCTGGAAAAGGATTAAAAAATAAATTTAAAAGTGTTATTAGCAAAACGAAGAGACATATCAAAAAATTAAAACCGAAATGCAAGAAAGTGGCAATAGAATTAGCTATGGCCGCTACCAGAGAATTAGCTGATGATTCATCAATTAAACTTCTTCGTGTTATTCCTTTACCAAAAACTGGTGGAGTATTGCCTTTGATTCCGATTTTTGCAGGATTATCAGCAGCGGGAGCTTTAGCAGGCGGTGCAGCTGGTATTGCTAAAACCATAAATGAATTCAAAATGGCTAAAAAGTTATTGACTGAATCGAAGAGACATAATGAAAAGATGGAAGCTCTCTGCATCGGAAAAGGACTACACCTTAAACCACATAAAGATGGGCTCGGAATTTTTGTATCGAAAGAAAAAAACTAAAATATCGGCTACCCAAACGAGCCTTGACTAATTTAGACATTTTGAAGTATGGGAATAATATTCCCTATTTCAGAGGTGTCTTTATGAGAGATAAGCTCCCTAAACACCCTTTTAAAAAAGAATGTGGAGTTATAAATTTAGATAGCTCTAAAAATCCTGGTTCTCATTGAGTAGCCTATGCAAAATACAACGATTATATTGAGTATTTTGATAGTTACGGAAATCTTAAGCCTCCAAAGGAATTTATAAAATACTTGGGATCCGAAATTCACTATAATTACGACAATATTCAGCGTGATCATCCTTTTAATTGTGGGCATCTTTGTTTAAACTTTTTGAAGAATTTTTATTTTAGTGAAGGTATAAAATAAACATAATTTATGAAAGAGGTCAGTATAGAAGCATGTCTACTACGGTTACCATCTCTGGAAATAAATCGGAATTGGTTTCATACTTTCAACCACCACTGCATTTGTCAGATCAATACGAGTGCGGTTTGATATACTTTTCAGTATTAAAATCAAGACCAAATCGTCCCATTATTAGCAGAGGTCTGTCTGTAATCAGAATCGAATGTGATCTTGTTCACGGTTCGTACTGCAACGGATCACCAACTCATTTTATTCATGAATTTGTGTCTGATAACATAAATTCATGAATAAAATGAGTTGGTGATCCGTTGCCTATTCCAGGTCATCAGTGCGTGGAAATACCACAAAATGTTATTTACTTTCCAGTAAACAAAAATATAATTTCATCGGTACCTTTTTTTTTTTTTTTTTGAGGGTGGGAAATCATCAAATAACTTCTCCCGCTCTGGGCGGAGCGGGAGGGTGTGTCAGACTCTTACTGACTAAAACCCACCCGTATTCCTTCCTGTTGCCTGTGTTGCGGGGGCCTCGGTGACCCATAAGTACCTTCCCGCGACCCCGGCAGGCATCGGCCCTAATGGACCCCTACTTTGTGCTGACGACATCTCTTTGAGGCGCGCGTGGAATACGACGCGCCGTCGACCCGGGCCTGGTCCTTACCGGACGGTGAGCTGCCCATTGCTCACCGTCCGCAAGCCCGCGCCTACGGTGGCCGGAAATCCGCCCGGGATTCCCGACGCCCTGGGCGTCTCCTGCGGCGGCTAGGGGCGAGAGTGCGCGAAACTTGCCTTTCCCTCAACCGTCCCGCCTCCTCCTTCGCGAGCATTACTGCTTCGCAGAAGGAGGTGACGGCTGCCCATGCCCTCTCGCTCCGTACCATGGCCTGAACCAGGGCCGGACGCGAGAGGTCTCTGCCGCCGATCGCCTCCACGAGGACACGGCGGTGCTCTGCCCAAGCCGGGCAGACCTCCACCGTATGCTCCACCGTGTCCTCCGGGCGATCCACACAGTGGTGACACCCGGACGTTTCCTCCCGCCTTATCCGACACAGGAACCTCCCGAAGCTGCCGTGTCCGGTGAGGACCTGCGTCAGGCGGAAGGTGAGGATGCCGTGGCGCCTCTGCAGCCACTCCTCAAAGAGGGACTTATCGCCGCAATCGTGGCGTGCCCAGCACTGGGTTGCGACAACCGTACTTTCCATGACGCCATGAGATCCCGCCGGAGCTCCGTCCGCTGTGCCACGATTTCTCGCGGCAACGGACTTACGCCCCGGCATTTCGCCTCCTCGCGCCACTCCCATACGTGCGCGAGGACTTTTGCCTCCAGATCCCATGGCGGCAATCCGGCAAGGAGGCTCGCTGCCTCACAGGAGACCGTGCGGTATCCCCGGACCATCCGGATGGCCATGACCCTTTGGGCCGCGCTCAACCGGCGGGCTGGCCACAGCGCCAGAGAGCGCGCCCATACAGGAGCCCCGTAGAGGGCCTTGGACCGCACGACCCCCGCGTAGAGCCTCCGGCAGGAGGCGTTTGGACCCCCTAGATTGGGCAGGAGACGCTTCAATGCAGCGCCCGCCCGCTTCAGTTTGGGAGCCAAACGTCGGAAATGTTCCACGAAGTTCCACCGGCTGTCGAGGACGAGTCCCAGGTACTTCATCGTCGACTCGACGCCGATAGAATCCCCTCCTACCGTTATTTGGGACTCCAACGGTGGCGCGTTCCGAGGACCATGAAAACACATGGCCTCGGACTTGTGCAGGGCCACCTCGAGTCCCAATTGCCGGATCCTTTCGACGATTGTCGCAACCCCGCGTGCCGCTAATTCGGCCGCCGCCTGGTGCGACCTCCCCTGCGCCAGGACCAACGTGTCGTCAGCGTAGCACACTACGCTGATGCCGCTAGGGAGGTCGGCGCGCAGCACCCAGTTGTATCCGATGTCCCACAGATGCGGCCCCAGGACCGATCCCTGTGGGACACCGCACGACATCTCTTGCCGGTTCCACACTCCCTGGTGACCGGGGTAGATGACGGCCCTGTCCGTCAAATAGGCCTCGACCACACGACAGAGGTAGGTCGGCATCCGGTGATACCGGAGTGCCTCCCTGATGCAACTCCAGGGCAGGGTATTGAAGGCATTGGCGATGTCTAGAGACACCGCCAAGACGACCCCACCCTGGGCAACAGCATTCCCCGTCGTCGGGGCTCGCACACGCATGATGGCGTCCACCGTAGAGCGCCCTCTGCGGAAACCAAACTGGCTCTCCGCCAAATCCGGCCCCACTTCATCGGTACCTTAAGGTTGTAGATCAATTTGGGCATTGTATTAACTTTGGAGAGGATCAAGTTCAGTTACGTCTTCATATAAGAAAAGCAAAATGATAGTATACTATAAAAATATCTCAGTGAAATCAAAATGTCTTAGTTCTTCTGCGATTGCTAAGGTGCAAAGACGTCAGAAAAAAGTTAAGAAATTGACAAAAGCAAATAAAGATTTTCTTAAAGCCCTAGGGTTTAAAGTATGAATATACTACAGATTAGTGAATTACCACACTTCGACACTACGATCGAAAGTTATGAAGTCCATTCATACAATCCCTACAATAACAGCTTTAGAGAAAACGATGAAATCAGAATTCCCATCCACCAGCAAGATATATACGTGTTACCATCAGCCAGCTCAATTTACGTTGAAGGACAAGCGAAGCTCATCGGTAAATATGGGAATCCGATCAAGAAAGCTGTTACGTTCACTAATAACCCTGTTATGTCTTTGTTTCAAGACATCAGATACGAAATGAATGGTATTGAAATAGACCGTATAAAAAATTCTGGAATAACTTCAACAATAAAATCGTACATCTCATTAAATGAAGCAGAAAATAAAGTTGCCGCTCTATGGGGCTGGAGTTTAGAGGGATATCAAAGTGATGGGCATTTTAGCGCTGTGATACCATTAAATAAGGTTTTAGGGTTTGCAGAGGATTACAATAAAATAGTGATAAATTGTAAACATGAGCTTATATTGAACAGAAGTAACACTAACATAAATAGCGTTATTCTTACTATGATATTGCTCATTTTCAAATAGACATAAAAAGAGTTCAGTGGAGAGTGCCACACATAAAAGTATCAGACCGAGAACGACTGATACTTTTAAAGCATTTAGAAAGAGATAAACCTATTCAGATGGCGTTTAGAAATTGGGATTTATATGAGTATCCGTTACTACCTAAAACCACAAAGCATTCTTGGTCAGTGAAAACTGCTTCACAATTGGAAAAACCCAGATATGTAATTTTTTGTTTACAAACTAATCGAAAAATAATAAAACTAAAGACAGTTCAGTATTCGATCATTGTGAAGTAACAAACGTTACACTCTTTTTAAATTCACAGTATTATCCATACGAACCTTTAGGTTTAAAGTTTTCTGAGAACAAATATAGTATATTATACGAAATGTTTGTGAAATTTCGTCAGTCGTATTACAACTGTCCAGTAGACCCTTTGCTTGACCTAAAGGAATTCAAAGAAAAAGCCCCTCTCTTTATCTTAGACTGCTCAAGACAAAACGATAGCCTAAAAACAGGTCCAGTGGATGTGAGGGTAGAAATTGAATGTTCTACAGCAATACCAGATAAGACGACTGCATATTGTTTGATTATAAACGATCGTCTTGTGGAATACAAACCTCTCAGCAACATTGTGCGCAGGCTATCATGATTGCTATTGTGGATATTCAAGGCTTTAAAACAGAAACAAATGAATTTATAATAAAAGAAATCGCTATATTGTATAACAAAACATTACAAGTGTTTTTAATTAAGCCACCATTTCCATTTGAAAAGTTAACGAAACAAGAAAAAGACAAGTAAGTTGGATTGAACGTAACAGAAAAGATACACTGGCGCGAAGGATTTGTACCCTATTCTAATTATCAGAATTTACGAGTAGTTATAGATATTTTAAGAAATAAATGTATCTACGTCAAAGGTTCAGAAAAAGTGTTGTGGTTAAAGCATATTTTAGAAAATAGTAATTGTAATATATTCAATTTAGAAGATAAAGGTTGTCCTAGTTTGATAAGCTTATACAATCAATATAAATATTCTCAAGATTTATATAACTGTATTCATCATGACTCTGTATGTGCTTTAAAAAATGTATTGTGTTTAAATAAGTGGTGCTTTGATAATAAATTCTAAAATAAATATTTTCTTGTTTCATTTCTATAGACAGGTAAAATGCATCTTAGAGTTTTCTGTCCTCCTCCTCCCACCTCTGTCCAGTCTTTATAAGTTGTTGACAAGAGCTGGACGATATCATTATACGTTTATAATTGAATTAGAAAGTAAAATAGAACGTGTCTCAAAATGAATACAAACCTCGATATGATATGTATAACACGTTTAAAATGCGTCAATTTTTATTTAACTATTACTGGGCAACGGCTGATTCAAAGAAAAGATTGGTGATGGAAATGGCTGACGCTGGATTCTTTTATTGTGGAAATAGTATAAATGCTAAAGCAGCATGTTTTTCATGTGGAGGTGTTATACAAGATTGGGAGATTTATGACGATCCTTGTATGCAACATGCTATACATTTTCCTCGATGTTTTTATTTGAACGCTGTGAAAGGAAGAGAATATATATTTAATACATATATCTCCATCACAGCATTAAACTGTTAGCATTGTAGTGTGTTGGTTCGATCTTAATCAACGCTTGCTTTATGAAGAGAGAATAAATTAATTTTATTAACATTATGCTTCATTCACCGAAATTTGATTTGGAAGGCATTTCTAAACTTATTTTCAAGAATGCTAGTGGCGAGATTCTATTTACTCAAGACATGGCTGACCAGAAAATAATGACCACCAGTTCATCAAAACTTCAGGAAAATACAAACAAGACAGAGCAAAACTCAGTAAAATCCACCTTTGAAAATACACGATATCTCACACTCAAGAGAGGACACAATGAACTCCTTACATTTGTTCGAGTTGACAACGTGCATTCTGATCCTGAAAAATCGACTGTATAGCCATCAAATCTCCCACCTGAAATTAAATTAGTAACAAGAAGTACACGATTGCGGCGATAAGTGGGGTCTTTGAGGGGTGGCTAGAGAGGCGCCACAGCGTTCTCACCTTCCGCCTGACGCAGGTCCTCACCGGATTCGGCAGCTTCGGGAGGTTCCTGTGTCAGATAAGGCGGTAGGAAACGTCCGGGTGTCACCGCTGTGTGATCGCCCGAAGGACACGGTGGAGTATACGGTGGAGGTCTGCCCGGCTTGGGCAGAGCACCACCGTGTCTTTGTGGAGGCGATCGGCGGCGGAGATCTCTCGCGTCCGGCCCTGGTTCAGGCCATGGTACGGAGCGAGAGGTCATGGGCAGCCATCACCTCCTTTTGCGAAGCAGTAATGCTCACGAAGGACGAGGCGTCACGGTTGAGGGAAAGGCAAATTTCGCGGCCTCTAACCCCTAGCCACTGCAGGAGACGCCCTGGGCGTCGGGAATCCCCGGCGGATTTCTGGCCACCATATGCACGGGCTTGCCGACGGTGAGCAATGGGTAGCTCGCCGTCCGATAAGGACCAGGCCCGGGTCGACGGTCCGTTATGTTCCACGCGCGCCTCAGATATGTCGTCAGCATAAGTGTAGGGGTCCACTAGGGCCGATGCCTACCGGGGTCGCGGGAATGTCCAAAAGGGTTACCGAGGCCCCTAGCAACATAGGCACGGATGGGTTTTAGAGTCAGTAAACGTCTGACACACCCTCCCGCTCCGCCCAGAGCGGGAGAATTTATTTAATAATTTATCAACCAAAAAAATTAAAATGACAAAGCTACGTTACAGGCGGAGCAGAACGTGGAAACACGTTTGTGGCGAAGCACGCAAGCGTACCTTATTGGGTCAAATTCAGAAAAAACGTACATTTCAATTTTAATTATGTCCCAAGCTGTACATCTTTTTTTAATAATAAGTAAAGAAGAAACATTAATTTAATATTGATAGAATAAAATCTATTACATACTTCTACAATTATTTATTTAGTTAAGATGTAAGAGACATATTTTTTATTAATTAAATTGGGTCCCAGTGTAACTTAATTTCATACAAAACATTTTGTCCCATCCAATAGGTAAGACGGTTCTTTAGAGATTTTAAATATAATAGGTTGGGGAAAAAGTTTCTTCGCATTTTTTAAGAAAATTCAAACATTTTTTAATATAGTTTATTTACATTTAACTAAAGTATGTAGGTACCATTTTGTTCGATAACTTTTTGCCATCTTGTAGGTAGAGACATGATCCCATTGCTATATAAATTTTGGGACTTCTGATCAAAATACCGCGACAAGTGGTTTTGGCAGTCCTCTTGAGATGTTAACCTGACACTGCCTAAAGAATTCTGAAGAGACCGAAACAAGTGGAAATCTGATGGTGCAAGGTCAGGACTGTACGGCGGATGCATTAACACCTCCCAGCCTAACTCTCTTAATTTTTGCTGAGTGGCTAAAGATGTGCGAGGTCTAGCGTTATCTTGATGAAAAACCACACCCCTTCTGTTGATTAATTCCGGCCGCTTTCTCTTAACTTCTTGCTTTAATCTCATCAGTTGTTTGCAGTAGAGTTCAGAATCGATGGTCCTGCCTGGTGGTAACAGCTCATAATGAATAATGCCCTTCCAATCCCACCATACACACAGCATCACCTTGTTGCAAGTTAACCTGGGTTTCGCCACAGTCTGTGAAGCCTGACCGGCCTTTGACCACGTCCTTTTTCGCACGTTCTTATCGTTCGTGATCCACTTTTCATCACCAGTTATCAGCTTCTTCAAAAATGGTTCGGTTTCATTACGTCGTAATAAAGAATCACAAATGAGTACACGGTTCATTAGGTTTCTTTCAGTGAGCTCGTGAGGTACCCAAATATCGAGCTTTTTGTGTACCCAGTTTTTTAAAATGCGCCAAAACTGTTTTGTGGTCAATTCCCAGTTCTTCAGCTACGTCATAACTACTTATATGCCGATCTTGCTCCACTTTTTCAAAAATGGCATCCATTTTATCCGTAATAGGGCGACCAGAGCAACGTGCATCTTTGACATCAAAATTTCCGGATTGAAAACGCTTAAACCAAATTTGTGCTACTCTCACAGACACTGCACTAGGTCCATAAACATCGCAAATTTTTTTCGCGGCTTGCGTTGTATTTTTACCTTTTTTGTAGTAAAATTTTAAAATGTATCGAATTTCTTCATTAGATTCACTCATCTTGACGGTACGAAAAACAAATGAAAATCACACATTTTCCTAATTTGAATTTGGAATTATGTTCTTTAAAATTTAAACTTTCAATGATACCAAAACCAGCCAGATACAAATAGTATACCCAAAGAGATTTTATTACAAGTTCATACATACTATAATGCGAAAAGACTTTTTCCCCAACCTAATATGTACTTTAATAGTTTAAACGGAACAACAAAAATATTTTCACTTGTAATATTAAATAAATATTTTTACAATGGTAATGGCCGCGACTTACTAGTTGTAGGTCGTAGGTTCGAACCCGGACAGGCGTTTTACTTTGTGTAAATTATTTCATCACCACTGCTCTCAAAACGGTGAAGGAAAACATCGTGAGGAAACCGGCATGTCCTAGAACCAAAAATTCGAAGAAATGTGATCTACCAACCCGCACTGGGCCCGCGTGGTGGATTGCGGCCCACTCCCTCTCACAGAGAGGAGGCCTGTGTCTCAGCAGTGGGAACATTATAGGCTGATTATGTATGTTATGTATGTATTTTTACAAAAATAGAGGCATTAAATAATCTATCTAAAAGCTATACAGCGTGGCGATTAGGTTATCACATTAAATAGTACAGCGGTTATTACAAGTTGTTATCAGTCTGTTAAAATAATAAAAACAAAAATAGACCTAAAAATAGAAAACTGAATTTTTCTAACAAACTAAATAGCGTAAAAATTGGCAATAAATAATCCACCCTTGATACTATTAGTTTACTGACCTGTAAAAGCGGCAACGCCGCGGCGCGCGGCGCGGGCGGCTTGGCGGCGGGCGGCGCACACGCCAAACGACAGTGAGACGAGCGGAGGGTAGGTACTTGCGCTCACGCGCGGGGCGTTGGTAATAGTTGATATCAACAATGCAACACAAACTTTATGGTATTGTTACCAAGTAATCACAAATTAAGTTTTAAAACCTCCACTTAGTTCACTTTATGCAATTTAAATTTTAAAATTTTCGAAATGTCCGCCGCGCACCCGAATGCATAATCGACACCGTCGTATGATATTATTACGGACATTTCTTAATAGATCACCATTCGCGGCTAAATTATTTAAGTTGTGGAAAGCCTGAATTATTCTTATTTTTAAATCTTCCACTGTCGTCACTTCAGTAGCGTACACTTCATTTTTTACATGTCCCCATAAAAAAAAATCCAGTGGTGTTAGGTCCGGTGACCGTGCTGGCCACCGAGTAGGTCCGTATCGGCCAATCCACTGCTCTCCGAACATTTCAGTGAGGCGCTGCCTGGCAGCCACTACTGAATGAGCAGGTGCTCCGTCAAGCTGGTACCATACCTGGCCATTGCCACCCAACGGTAGTTCATCAATGTACTCCGACACTGTGCCGTCAAGTAGTTTCACAAACTTAGGCCCATTGAGGTTGCCATTGATAAACACCGGACCGATTATGTGGTCTCCGTGTATTGCAGCCCAAACATTCACGGCAAATCGGTATTGGTGTGCGGACTCTCGGATCAGGTGCGGATTTTCTCGACTCCAGTATCGTAGGTTCTGTCGATTCCATATCCCGTTGCGCGTGAATGTACTCTCGTCTGTCCACATTATGTTGTACAAAAAGTTAGAGTCATTTTCTATTTTGCTCAGTAGCCACTGGCAGTAGGCTTCCCGGACTGGCTTATCTCTTCCTAATAAAGCCTGCACCTTTTGGTATTTGAATGGCTGTTGCTTATCTCTTTTTAAAATGTTGTGTACAGTCCTGTGGTGTACTCGAAATAGGCGAGCTGCTCTACGAAGACTTGCAGTTGGATTACGAGCGAAATAATTAAGGATTTGCTCTTCCCGACCCACGGTTACTCGCAGAGGAATTTCAACCTGATGTGGAACCAAAGATTGGTTATCACGTAATCTTTGGACTGCCCGTGTAAAAATCCGTAAATCTGAAGGACATACACGTGTGGTATTATACCTCTCTCGGTATGTTCGTAACGCCAGCGCTGCGTTTTGATAACATTCTCCATAAATCAATATCATATCGGTGTACTCCGATGACGTGAAATTGACACGAGGCATCTTGAGAACACAACACAAAAAGGAACAATAAAAGCGTCTGAATTCGCATAAACTGTCACACCACTTTCAAAAAGTTACCTACAACTAATTTTACTATTGTAATTACGTGTCCTACCACAAAAATAGGAACCGCACGAACTGTCACAACACTTAACTAATCTACAACTAATAATAACGTACCTATCCTATTTCTATTACAAATAAAACAAGAATCTTAACAAAACGTCCTCAATACAAACACCAAAAAAATGCAAATAGGCAACTGCTGTCGTGAACGAACTATCCTCAAGGACAACGGCGCGGGCACTGGCTCAGTCACACACACACAAAACACAAACAATCGCACACGCCGCCCGTCGAAAAAATACGAAATTTGACGACACACACCGGGGTTCCCCGTCCATTTCGCGCGTAGAGATTTATGCCGTAGACCGTTAGCAGTAAGAACATTTATCGCAGATGCTTTTTATTCCCCGCTGAGGTCCTTTATTTTTTAATTTTGCGCATAGCGAACGCCTTAAACTATTAGCCGTAAGGACATTTTTCGCTTGATTTGTTTACGTCTTTTGTAATTGTTAGTAATTCCAAGTAATTCGGAATGGCATCGTCTTACATCGTTTGATTGAACTATCTACGCCGGCCACGGGTCTTTGACCTACTAGTATTGGTCAGGTGATTTTCTTTATGCAATACATGATGTTGTTAAATATTAGAAGGGAAAAAAAGGTCTCACGGGTAGAATGTTAACTTTTATTAATTATTTTATTTATGTATGCTTAAAATACGTAATGTAGAATACGTGGTTTGAATTAATGTGATAGCTTATTCGCCACGCTGTATAAAAAAAATACAATATTATCTCCCACATCCAATATTTTTTTGTTATTCTATTTTGTTATAATAATGACCATAAACTTTAGTAGAAATCTATCATTTAGTAATGGTAACACTGAGAATTAAAGCGAGACTAGTAGATGGCGCTACAGTGCTTTCTGCAGCCATTTTGTGTACGATAGCTGCGAGAGTGTGACAGTGCTTTTAAAATTTAGACACATTTTTAGTGTTGTGTCATCTTTTACGACACCCAAAAGTAAGTTTCATATTTAGTTGTTTTAATTGCTATTTTGAGCTACAAAAGATAGTAATTACATGTTCGAAAACTGATTACATTTTGATTCATGATTCCCAGTTTATGAATTTTAGGTTACGTTAGACATGTGGTTTCTGTTCATTTTTGCTACATTTTGTTACAGTTATTTTTGATACGTAACAAAAATGAACTATTAGACAGGAGTCACACCTGGTGAACCAGCTGTACTGCCGTTACTAATAAAAAAAAATGTGTACCTTAAGTTATAAGGCTGAAATTGTGAGATCGTGTCGGGATTTTTTTTTGCGTTTATGTTTTCGTCATCGCGAGTCTCATTCTCATTTTCTCTCTATGTCTCGCTATTTTTGCCTTGGTTGGAAAAAATTAAAGCCGGCTTTTGTAATCACTATACGGCATTCTTACAAGATATCTAAACCCAATCTCGATGTATATTAAAAATACAAAATTTATTTTGTAATTCATTTAACCACTTGCGCGTCCCAATTTTGCGCCTGATTAGTTTAAATTACGGAATTTCTACAAACTTTACAGATTACATGGTTAACTTTTTCTATTGTATCCGCAGTAACTTTTATCATAAATTCGTTATATTTTTAAGGTGTTTTAGATTAGTGTTGTGGATTAGTGGTTTACTCCTGTGGGCAGTGTGGACACGTAACTCAAAAAATGAACTCTATAAATATAAATATTTTTTGTCTTAATCTACCCATAATTTTTGAAATGCCTATTCAAGAATACCTTACACCATGGGGTACGTCAAACAAAAATCATCATCATTTTCAATAAAAAAAATCATCATTATCAATTTACAAGTAAGGGAGATACATTAAAAAAAATATTTCACTTTGTAAGCACATTGAGAATGTATAATCATGCCAAATTTCAACTCCATAGCGCTTGCATTCTTCTAGTAAAATGGGTGTAACAAATGTCAGAAACTATAATTTCTTGTTTGACTACAGAACCTTAAATAAAAATGAGACTTGATTTGATATTATGCAGAAATATTTTTTTCTTTTTCCACCTATTCATGGTTTTGTTTTCCTTTGAATTCATAAAATTGAACAGTTGGGTTACTTCGTTAAAAAGACGTTAGGATTTGTGTTTGGAAGTACCTATTGATGAAATGTCGATTACGTATAAAGCAAGATTAAGGCATACAACAATAAAATGTTGTAAGTTCTAAGTTTTTTATTCTAGGCCCTACTTTTATTTCGCGACCTTATTTTTGCTTAACTTTGCTTACCTAAACAAGATGTGCTCAACCTCAAAAAATAAATTGTTTTCTTAAATGAAGTATCAAGAAAATAACTGGGTACGGAAGGCCCACTCCATACAACGAGCGATAACAGACCCACGTACACATAGCTGATGCTTACCTACGGCTATCTCAACGATGGCTGGTTGCGCTGCAAGTGTCCGTGCTTCGGTGTATGTACGCGTCTTTGTGTGCATGCGTATTCGCTTTTTGTGGTATTGACGCTGTATTGGATCAGACTAATTTTCTCTTTTCATTTTTGGATAAAATATGCCTTTGTCTTCGGCTGAACGACAAAAACTTTACAGAGATAGATTGAAGATAAATGATCCCGAAAAATATGAGCAAATGAGGCTAAAAAATTTAGAGAGAATCAAAGGAAATTATATCAGCATTTCAAAATTATCCGGAAATCAAAAAAAGATTAAATGAAGAACTTGGCGAAACCTTAAAGAAAGAAGTAAAAAGAAGAAGAGCCAAGGAGATACATATATGAACAAAGAAGAGCAAACAGACAGCATTGAGGGAAACCAAAATAAGAGGAGAATATACACGGTGACATTTGAATCACAGTTTTGCTAGAACAAACGTTGTTCAGACCTGGTCTACTACCATTCTATAGCATCAAATATGTTATTAAAATAAACTAAACTAGGCGTTCTCAAATTAGTCTTATGTTGCTCAAACGTGTTCAAACAGTAACCGTAACATCTAAGTACTTATCGCGGTAGCGATATAGCATTAAAAAGACTTATGAGGAATCCACGTGGACTACAAGGATGTCCGGCCAATGCGGGTCGAAATGCAAATAAATCATTAGCCAATGACATGCAATTGCGCGAAATACCGCACCGCCCATTTCTTTTGTTGAACGCCGCGAGCCGCGCGAGCCGTCCCGGCGGTAGCCAGTCTACCGAAATCTCTCGAGCGAGCGAAGCATACGCATTCGATGTATTTACGTCACAGGCACGCATCGCGCGTTTTTTGTTAAAATGAGTTCTGGTTATTCGAATGTGGAGTGGTTGGATATGGTGCGTTTTTACGCAATTGCTGGTGACAATCTGGCGGAAGCTAGGCGCATGTACTCTCAACCAGAACATTTAGCGGCACTGCGCACGCGAGGGATCTTGAACCCGCAGATTCCCACACCTGCTACAATACTGGCAGCTACACAGCGGCTACTGGATTACGGCCAATTCACAATGCCGAATCATGCCCAAGGACGTGGTATTGGTCCTCAGTACTCAGCCGCATTCGAAGAGCAAATACTTGAGTACTTCGCACGCAACCCACGGAATAGTACCAGAGATGCAGCAAGGCAATTTAATGTCAGTCAATTTTACGTATGGAGCCTGCTGAACCGATTGGGAAAAAATCCATACCATTTCCGTCGCATGCAAGGACTTTATGACGCTGACCCCGAGCACGCGTATCTCGGTGTACATGGCTGCTGGATAATCCAGAAGCGAACATTCTGTGGACGGATGAGTCTAGCTTCACGCGCGTAGGAATGTTTAATATCCATAATGAACATTATTGGGCGTTTAACAATCCACACGCAATTAAACAACACTCTCACCAAATTCGGTTCAGTGTCAAAGTCTGGGCCGGGATTATTAATTACGTGTTAATTGGGCCAGTGTTTACCGACGGAAATTTAAATGGTGGTACCTACTTGGACATGCTCACAAGTGTGATACCAAACCTCATGGAAGACGTTCCCGTAATTTACCGTCGGGCATTGTACTACCAACATGATGGCTGCCCCGCACACTATGCGACTCAAGTACGCATGTACTTGAATAATGAATTTGGTCAAAGGTGGATCGGGAGAGGTGGACCCGTGGCATGGCCAGCCAGAAGCCCCACGTGCAATCGTGCATAGCCTTGCCATAAACATCTGTTTTAAAGTAGCCACTTATCAGTGATAAAATAACTACCGAAGTTAAGATTTAACTTTGGTATTTTCTAGTAAGACTTACAAAAATAATTTCTTACTAAATTTCGTTTATGGAGGTACATTTCCTGTAGACAATGCTATGTCTCATGCGTGAGCCGCGCGCCGCAACTACTTTGAGACGCGAGCGGCGTGTGTGTTGTAGGGAGTAACGATAATCCCGACTTTTTTAATTATTACTTTTTTTCGAAAATTATTGACGTTTTTTTTTTATTGGCTGCTATAGAATGATAGTAGACCATAGTCTGAACAACTTTTGTTCTAGCAAAACTGTGATTCAAATGTCACGGTGTATAAGCAGTATAAAGTAAGTATTATTATAATAATAAATTCAAAAAACAAAACGAAATAATTAAAGGAATGAAAAAAAGGATTGAAACATTAAGAAAAAAAGTATATAGACATAAAATGTTAGTAAAATGTCAGAAAGAAACAATGCCTATGAAAGACATAGAGAAAGAAAATGTTCCTGTTTCCTTACGAACGGATGCAGATGTCTTGACAAGTGTTAGAGATACAATATAAAAAATGTTAAACTAACATAGAGAGAAACGTCTTAAAATAACTTGAAAATAACACTTTGGTCAGAAAATACAAACTGAAGACGCGACTAACACGTTGTCTTGGTTTAAAAGGTAGAATACGTTACTTATACGGAAAATATAATAAACGCCAATATATTGCAGAAAAAATAGAACAGTTCTTTTTACGTAACGACGTCAGTCGTGCAACAGCTGGTAAAAAAGAGAACAAGACTTTGAAAAAAGTAAAGATGCAACGAAGACTACTCCTTGATACATTAAAAAATACATATAATAATTTTTTTGTTGATACAGGAATATCAGTTTCATATGTAACCTTTACTAGAAAAAAGCCGTTTTACGTGATATGCTATAAATTATCTGACAGAGATACCTGTGCTTGTAGAAATAATGCAAACATGGATTTTAAAGGACATCATCGGGATTTCATACATTTTTGGTCCAAATATGAAATATGCTGTATTCCGTTAGAACTTGTCCCCCTGAGTATTTATTATTATGACACCAAAGCTGTAGGGTCATTGTCCTTAGTTTTATTGGAGTTCAAAAATTCAACATCTTCATACATTTTCAGTGAATTTAACTAACAAAAACAAATGATTTGTCTACCATACCTTGTTGACATTTGAACATTTTTAGTAAGATGCAGTGGTTCTTGACCTATTTCTGACAAGATAACATACATCTCATTTAAACCACTAATGAGTAACATTAGTGGCATAATCGGCTGGGATGCCGGGACTTTTTCCTAAAAAATGGCAATAACAATGGCCGCGCAGGTAAACACTCACGCGAACAATGGAATACGGTGCAGCGAGCAGATGCCCCTTTCTTTCCCGCGCACCACCACCATCGCGCCATGCTCATTCGTTTGC
This sequence comes from Atethmia centrago, assembly GCA_905333075.3. Lineage (NCBI taxonomy): Eukaryota > Metazoa > Arthropoda > Insecta > Lepidoptera > Noctuidae > Atethmia > Atethmia centrago. Next base: position 16,225,701 of record HG995393.1, read on the forward strand.
TCGCATTCGCGTGTATTGTTTAGCACCGAAAGCAACGCTGCCGTGTATGTCCGTGTGATGCCCACTAGTTCTTGTGCTTTGATTTGTTTTGTTTTTGTTATCTCCGTTGTTAAGTTTGAACATTGCTGCGAGTCATGGCAGAGTTGTGTATCTCGTGCCGTGCATCGACAGAGAATCGGCGAAGATATGATTGGGTTTCCAGAGAAATGCAACATCTTGATATCGCCCAAATAGTGATAGAACATATAGTAGCTCGACAGTTGGAGCCTACTGCGTTCATTTGTTGACCCTGTTGGCAAAGAACGGAACGAACGCACCAGCGACTTATTCGGGAGGCTGAACAGCAAGCTGATCAAGACCGTGATCCATCGGAAGATCCAAATCCAAAACCAATTTCGCTGATTTTGTCAGGTCTTCTTCGTGCTCCAAACACCGCAAATAGTTGCATTTTCCAACATTGTACGAATGAATCTCGCCGTCGTGTTCCAGAGAACATAATTTTTCGCATGGTATGCCGCTACAGCTATTTCGTGCCAGAAAGCGCGCGTGTCTGTAATGAACACGTGGAGCAAAATCTGTGGCATTTACTTCCTGTACAAGACAACTCTTCTGAGGAATTCACTGCAGCTCAAATAATGACTATCGTGTCGATGTTATAAAGACATATTACGGAGGAAATACTTGATTTTGAGCAGTATGAGAATATAGCACCGGCCGAGTTTCATACTTGGACAGGACTGACTCAAGATCAGTTTACTGAATTATTAGACAGTTTACCAAGTCTGAGAACTAAAAATAATAAAAGAACCGTACTGGCGGCAGTATTAGTCAAGTTAAGAACAGGTGACTCGAACGCGCGGCTTGCTAATATTTTTAAATGTAGCGAAACAGCGTTTCATACGTGGTTAAAAATCGGACGCAACGCTCTGTTAGAAGATTTTGTGCCCTTAAATGTTGGGTTTGACCATATTTCCCGTGAGGATGTAGCACACAGAAACCTTTTTCTACCCAACAATCTGTTTGGGAACCCATCGAGGCCAGAAGATGAAAGGAAAGCGATCACGATTTGTGATGGCACGTACATCTATCTGCAAAAAAGTGGAAATTATTTTTTAGCCATCACAAATACAGAAACCTCCTAAAACCGTTCCTCTTGGTTTCTTGTGATGGACACATTATCGAAGTTAACGGACCATATGCTAGCACCACGTCTGACGCAGATATAATGAATGACATGCTTAATAATGCTGACAGTGCCTTCCACTGGTTTTATAGGAGTGGAGATGTTTTTATTCTGGACCGTGGTTTTCGAGACTCAGCAAGAAATCTGGAATCTTTCGGATACGTACAACATATGCCTGAAACAAAGTATCCAAATGAGACACAGCTAACCACGGATCAGGCCAATAAGTCCAGACTGATAACAATCTGTCGTTGGGTGGTTGAAGTGGTCAACGGCAGGTTCAAAAGAGATTTTCGCCTGTTGCGAAATGTATATAATAACAGAGCCCTTCCCAGCATGTTCGACTATTTCAAGATAGCAGCGGCGATCATAAATCGTTTTCATGTTTTGATTGAAGATAATCCAAATGCTGCTGCGATTTTAGAGATTATCCACCAAAGAATTAATACGCCAAATAGATTGGCAGATCTTGTAATACGCCATAACCACAATCACAGACGTGCTCAGTTTACTTTAATGACTGCAGATATGCCAGAGTTCGTAGATTTTCCAAGAATGGATGAGAACGAATTATTTTTATTCGCTCTGGGCGTTTATCAACTAAAACAGGCCAAAAGCTATTACGGTGAGCACGTCCTTGACAATGGAGCATTCACAATTGAGCTCAGCAATGAGTTATCAAATGAAGACTTGGCGGAATTGCAGGGCAATGATTTATGGATGATAAGAGGCCGACTGCAATCGCGGCATGTTAGAGCAAGACAGTATTATGTCTACATTATAATCGATAGGTCGACAAGCAATCGCTCACTATTATTGTTCGTGCATCATAGGAAAGCGAACAATTGGATGCTGCTCCCATATTATGTGCATTATATGGTACATGAGCCATGCACGACATTTGCCAGCAATAACCCCTCCAGCTTATGGATTGGAGATCATTATTGTTGTACCAGACGACGATGATTTTATAGTATTTAATTAAACAAAATAACCCCTGTATATATATTTTATTTATAATCCTCAAAAACACAAAACATGATCAATATGTCCAAAATAGGTCAAGAACCAATATATCTTACTAAACGATGTTCAAAATTAAAATATGGTAGAACAAATCATTTGTTTTTGTTTATTAAATTCACTGAAAATGTATGAAGATGTTGAATTTTTGAACTCCAATAAAACCAAGGACAATGACCCTACAGCTTTGGTGTCATAATAATAAATACTCAGGGGGACAAGTTCTAATGGAATACAGCATATTTTTTTATTGGCTTACTATATACTTATATTTGGACCAAAAAAGATGATGTCCTTTGCTTCCTTGAAACAGAATTCTGTGTTAGACTCGTATAAAGATCTGAAAGAAGCATTAAAAGCGGCAGTTTGTGATGAAAAATCTAAAGGTTGTATGTATTCTGAGTTTAAGTGTTGTAAAGAAAGGAAATTAAAATACAATTTTTCAAAAACTGAACCGGCGCATTCGTATCTTGGATAAAATGGAATAACCAAAGTCATGTATATGAAAAGAATGGAGTTAAAAAAATATCAAAAAGAATGGTTAAAGAGATAAAACGAGATTCATTAAAAACATTACTAAAGGAGTTTGAGAATGAATTTCAAGCGTACGAGCATAAGATGCATCTATATAATATCATACATCAGTACAGTGATTACAGAGAGGTGAAAGATAATCTGAAAGCCGATGAAATAGTTTTACATTGTGACTTCTCTGAAAATGACATATGTAAAATGCATCAGGAAGTTCAGGCTGTTCATTTTGGGAGTTCACAAAACCAAATTTCATTACACACAAGTGTATTGTATAAAAAGGACCACAAACCTTAATGCTTTTGTACTTTTTCTGATTCAAAAAGTCATTCACCTGAGGCAATATGGGCACACTTACAGCCCATTTTATATTATATACAAGATAAATATCCTGAAGTTAAATATTTACATATATATTCAGACGGACCATCATCACAATATCGTCAGAAAAAAAACGTTTTCCTCTTTAAGGCGCCGACAAGACCCAATTGACAAAAAATTGGCTCATCTTAAGAAAAAAAATTGCCAAGTCTGTATAGTTTGTGGTAGCGGAAAAAATATATGTTAAATTTGAACATAGTTCCCAGAACTTAGTTGTTACCAAAACGGGTTTTGAAAAAGAATCTCGATACAAACTAACGTTAAACTAACCTCTTACCTTGAGTCCTAATCCAAAATATCTGCATTAAATATCGACATACGTTACGTATTTAATTAATAACAAGAACGTCTTATTTGAATGCAGAACTTGGTTGTTTTTTATTTTCGATTATTCAACTCAATTTTGAGTAAATAGATAATTACTTCATATTTTGCAATTAATTACAAGCGTTGTGTCATCGCGCTTCTCTTTCTTTTCTATGCAATCTGACAGAGACCGCGGTTTAGGTGTTGTCAGCGTCTTAATAGTATTATGCAACGTTTTGAACTAAATGGAACTTGGAACTACTTTGAAGCATCGCATGGTAAGGGAGCGGCAGATGGGGTAGGTGGATATATAAAAAGACTATTGGATATGAAAATTTCACACGGTAAAGACATTAAAGACGCTCAGGATGCGTATACATTAACTAAAAGAGACAAATCTGTAATAATCATTAATTGCATTGAGGAATCGGATGTGGAAGAAATTTCAGAAGATTATAAAGACATTTTAAAAACGTTGATAGCAGTACCTAATACTTTCACCAGAAAATCCACCAGATTCAAACAAATGATGACATAAATATAATTCCATACCGAAATCTAAGTTGTTTTTGCGACCATCGTACGCAAAGAGGATTTTGCGATTGTTATTCGTTAAATAAACACAATTTGTTAAAACTGGATAGAGTAAAGAAAAGATTCAGAAGTTCGGCAAGTTCTGTAGAAATATATCCGCGTATACGTCGTGTTAAAGTTTGACAAGTGACAAAATAGTTCCTCGAGAATTTAAGTCGACATCGCTTTCATCATGTGAAGAAATATTTGACTAAGAACCGGTACAGAGACATCACATTATAAACAAGAGTTGCCCGACTACTGAAAAGGTAACTATTTTATCATCTGTAAGAGTAAACTATAGTCAAAAACAATTACAAGACATGAGGGTTCGAACTTCAAGGGATTATTATAATATTTCTTCAAATGATGTAAGGACGGATTTCAAGGAATTATCTCTGTTATGCTCTGTCAGTGCGGTTTGTAAATCTCACCCTGATATAAATATATTGTAATTTATAATCAGAAGTAAATACGTGATTTGACTGATTTGGTGTGTGATTAATTAAAGTTTAGAAGTTTGTACTTTATTTAAAATAAAGGTAAAATACAGTGTTGTAACTTTAATTAAAAAAATAGTTTAAAAAACTGTAACCCGGCAGCGGAAAAATAAAAGTGATTTAAAAAGTACGACACAAGAAAATATTTCAGACAGAAATCAGGACATAGGTACAAAAATGGTCAAGGAGAAGCCGTTGTCGGATGTCATTACAATTTTGTATGTGTTCCTGGCACCCTCATGGTATACAGGCATGCGACCACGGTTTTACCTTGACCATTTCTGTACCTGTCTTGATTTCTGAAATATTGTGTTTTGTACTTTTTAGATAACTTTATTTTTCCGTAGTGGGGTTACAATATTTTTTTTATAAAATAAAATAAAAACATGTTTAAAAAATTATAGTATCCAATATTTTTTTTTAAACTTATTTTTTTATTTTATACTTTTCTATTTTAACGCTTGTTAGATTGTTCACATTCAGATACTTCAATGGAAATTGGTTTGAAATTAGAAAAAAAATTAAACAATAAGCTTGTTAAAAAATATCCATACCAACAATTAATTGCCAGCTTGGTGTAGGTATTTGTCTGTACTCACCAGGCCAGATATTACATATAGTATAAGTCATTGGAAACATTTAAAACGTTTGTTAAAATACCTAAAGAAAACTATTAGTTATGGTTTAGTATATAGCAAGACTGGATGTAATCTGTACGGTTTTGTTGATGCTGACTGCATCAACAAAACCGTAATGAATAAACATTACGGGGTTTCATAAGAAACAAAACCCAGTATATGATCGTCTATCTAGTGCCAGCTGCCTGCACTAGATAGACGATCATATACTGGGTTTTGTTTTATAATGTCGGGATCACTTGTGTCTCATAAGAAAGTGATCCCGACATTATGATGTTTTTTGATTATTAGATTCATAAATCTAAAAAAACAAAAAACTGTAGCACTCTCCAGTATAGATGCTGAGTATATGACCCTATCTGAATCCTGTAAAGAGGCAATATATCTAAGGAATATATTAGGTGAATTGATTGTGTTAAATGAAAATGTGCCACTGTATTTGTATAGTGTTTTTTTTTTTATTGAAAGATACAGCAAACAGTTACATTATAAGAACTTACAACTAATTTAAATTTAAATCCCACAAGTACCTACGCGCAGTAAATAGTTGTATAATTAGTACGAATAAAGTTTTAAACATAGATTAAGATTACATAATATAAAATTAAGAAGTCTGATGAGTTTCAGAAAGGGTACACACATTGGTTTTATTTAATAAAGAGGAGTAGGTGAGGCTTTTGAATCTACTCATTGGACAATTGAAGATATCAATATTTTCAAAAGTGCTATTATATGAGTCAACCATAAGGCGGACTGGTGAGCGCTGGCCAGAGTTGGTTCGGCAAGAGTTCACTGCAAAAAGAGTACCTGCGCATACCTGTCGCCTGTGAAAGGTTCTAGGTACAGCATAACAAATCAAGTTATGTAGATTTATACAATTAGATTTATTTCTAACAATTTTATATAAAATAATGGCTTCCAGGTATTTTCTTCGAGAGCTAAGGGGCAGGAGCTTGTACTTGCTGAGTAACTGAGAGTAAGTTAGGTAGGATTTATGGCATCTATAATGCATGGCACGTAAAAATTTGTACTGAACATTTTCAACCATTTCAGCATATTTTTTGTAGAAGGGGTTCCATACTGACACTGCATACTCAAATTGTGAGCGAACTAGGGATTTATACAAACATAGATATGACAACGTTCTCTTGAAGTCAAGGGTAGATCTTAGATAAAGCCATACAATTGGTAAGCTTTACTTACAATTTTGTTAACATGTAGATCTAGACATAGTTTGGAATCGAGAATGACGCCGAGATCGCGAATTGAGTTTAATTTAGTGAGACTCACTAAATTAAACCCACCCTTACACCGTTTGTCACGCGTTGACAAGGGGTGTACGCGAAGTTAATAATGTGCTTGTTTTTGGTGAAAGTAAGGTAATTGCATTCAGGTATACTTAGCTTTAGTTTGTTCCTACTCGTATGACAAATCTGTTAGTCTATCCAAGTCTTGCTGTAATAAAATGCAATCGTTATGGGTTTGGATGGACTTGTAGACCTTTAGATCATCTGCATACAATAGGGACTTTGTGTTGCGAAAACAATAACCTATGTCATTAATAAATATGTTAAATAATAACGGCCCAACACCGGATGTAACTTCGATAGTGTTTGATATGAATCCGTGTGCGTTACCCCAGCAAAATAAAGTCGAAAATAGTCATTTAAATCTTACAGATAATTAGTTGCCCAGCTTCTGTAATTGTTGCGCACATTTTTAAATTTGTTGCACTTATAGTTCTTTTTAGTTATTTCACAAAAACATTTCCTGCTGGGGTAACGTTTACAACGTTACCCCATATTTATTACATTTTTTTTTTTAATGGGAATATTGAAACAAATATTAGCTATATAATTAGTTGTCTAGACGAGGTAAATGTTGCACCTTATTTTGTATTTGTCCTTTCTTCGGCTGCGAAGTTATTCGAGATCCTGCTGGAGTAACGTTTGTGGTTTTGCTGGATCTCTGAAACGGTTTAGCGGATTCTTATCATATTTTTTACATAACTTTTTAGGAATTAGTTGTAATTAGTTGTGCAATAAAAAAAAAACAAAATAATGCACCGTTTAAAGGTTATTTAATTAAATATAAAAACACTTCAATAGGTCCTAACACTCTAAATAAGAGTTCTAAAGACTTACTTTAAACGTTAAAAATAACGTTACAAAAGTAGCTTGTAACTACCTTCAAATGTATGTGAAGTTTCATTAGTATCCTGTAACTAACAAATTATGATGATATTCAGTGCTCCACGTTCACGGTCAAAATGCGCGCGGAGTTATTTAGCCACCGATAAACCTGTATGTGGATATATAAACTGAATTTTATATCAATAATTATTTGTATAGTTCAGTTTTATACCTGTAAAATTTCATCATAGTACATACAATATTTAACGAGATAATAAAATATAATTCATTAGGAAGTGCAAGACCGTGATGATCAGACCAAGTTTAGGTGGTTACAAAAGAGCGACCGCGTAGAACATAATGCTATCTTTTAAAATATGTAGGATAGTGTTACAAGTTTAGTACAGATGTGTACACAAGTGTTAAAAAAAACTACATATTTCCTTAATAATATTTATTTACACGTAAAATTAATAATCATTTCAAATGAACTTTAACTGTGACTGGGTTGTGGAGGTCAGATTAGGCAGTCGCTCCATGTAAAATACTGGTATTCAGCTGTATCCGGTAAGACTGGAAGCCGACCCCAATATAGTTGGGAAAAGGCTAGGCAGATGATGATGTCGCTTAAAAATCACAGATCAGTTGTAATATTAAATAATATCACAATGTAGTAAAATGCTTACAGCAAGTCCTACTGCTTCGTAGTCTAATTTCAAATACTGATCACATAATTCTTCTAGGTATTTACAGATAGTTGTATTCTAAAGTTAATAAAACTAAGTATATTAAACTGCAGTCTAATAATTATGTCAGTTTTACTTTTAACTGATCCACCTTAAATGGTAATATCTAAGCGAGTGTCACAACAAGATAATTATGAATTTCTTAAAGACAGAGTTACTTAATCCAAGGAGTTTGTGGTAATAAGTACCCGGTAATAACTAGGTACGCAAGTTGAGGTAAAATTATGGTAAAATGTTTGCTTTTAAAAACTAAGTAAGTACGTACGTGAATTCATCAAGCCACACACAATAATTATGGTCCTCAAGAGGAGCAGTCCACATTTATTATAAAAGTAATTAGGTACACACTTACAGCCTTACTAATAAAAATATTATAAACACTTGTTTAACAACTGTATACTTATACATTGTGTAAGCTAAGGATAAGAGTTACACACTCCCTTTACCAATAATGGATGTGTAAGCATTGTATAGTTATAAATTCGTTATAACATAAGTCACTGGCAACATTCTTCGGAAACGTTTTGAAACTAAATTACCAAATCGTAGAGACATTTAGAAAACCTTGTAAACATCATAAAATGTGTTTATTTTTAGTAAATAATACAAATTGTGCCCAAAATTTTGTTTCGAAATGTATTTAAAACAATAATTGACGAAAGCAAGATGGCGGCTGCGAAACTTACCAAACCTTTTGGAATAAAAAAACAAAATTGAGTTTCTGTTGAAAATAATAATAATAATACCTAACAATACCTATTGGTCAAACAGACACGGATTTGGTTGAAACGCGAAATTTTGTGGAACAATTCCAATTTGGCAAGCGTTGTGCTATTGTGTTGAAGGCGGCTGATGTATTGTTATACAAGAGAAAATATTTTCAAATAAATGAACAAATTTGGGCCTAATTGGCCTCATCTTCGGAGAACAGCCTCTGGACAGGAGGATTGATAGAGGAAAGAATCCGAGAATCGTGTAATCGAATTGTTGAAGGTTTATTTTATACTATTGTGATTGCTTTACCACAAGTTGCTGACTCCAGCATTTACTCTGCCGCCTCAGTGAGTCCAAGAAGCTGGCTAGTTCTATTGAACCGGTTAAAAAATAACAATTTTACTTGACATTTCATACATGACATTTTGTAAATATTGTGAAAAATAGGGTCATTTTAGTTAATGTTTTGAGCGCTTGTGTATATAGTTTATTTTTATATTTTCAGGTAAGTTTAAGTGTTTTATATATGTTCAATGCCGGCTGTAGCGACGCCGGAAACTGTGCCAGTCAACCTACCACATCGCTTGATGTCCAGCTGGTGAGATGTCCACATTGCTCACAGGCACGCTTTTTTAAAGGTGAACGGGGGCTGAAGATACACTATGGCAAGATCCACAAATCACATAGTGTACCATTGTGCCCCCTAGCCACGTCCCCAACATCAACACCTCTAGAAGAAACCTTGTGGAAAAGGCTAGCAAAATTAAAAAATTCTACCCCAGTATTAAAGAGAGTTCCCCGGGGCGCGAGACGGTCTGTTGCACTGAGTTTGGCGCAATGTCTCCGTCTTACGACCCAGGAGAACTCACAAAGTGCCTGCGAGCAATTACTTACCTTCCCTTATAGGATTCTGCATGTTCAAAAAAATATGGCAACTAAAAAAACCTTAACGAACCAAATTAAAGAAAATTGTAACAATTCGACCCTACCTTTAGATACAAAATTACCTGCTTTCAATAATATATCACGAAAAGGATTATGTTCACATGTGGAATCCAAATTAGGTGAAGGTGACATCAGGGGTGCGGCCAGGATACTTTTCAGCAGCGATGTGGTGGCGCCTTACTCTCCAGAAACAGTAACAGCTCTAGAGAGTAAACACCCAGCGCCTGCGGATGGTCTCACCTTTCCCGATCCCCCCGACCCTCCCAATCTAAATTCAACCTTTCTAAACGTTTCGGCCCCCCAGTTGATTGCAGCTGTGAGCTCCTTCCGAAGTGGTTCAGCCGGTGGCCTCGACGGTCTGACTCCTCAACATCTTAAAAGATCTTTTGAGTTCAGGCGCCGGGGAAGCTGGTGAGACGCTTTTGAAGGAACTTGCAGCCCTGATTAATCTCATGCTCACCGGCGGTGTGAACGAGGCCGCCGTCGATGTCTTATACGGGGCCAACCTATGTGCACTGCGTAAGAGAGACGGCGGTATTCGTCCCATCGCCGTTGGCTGCACTTACAGGCGTGCGGCAGCCAAAATATGCTGTAAGCTGTATAGCGAACCGGTTACAGCTAAGTTTCAGCCCCTGCAGCTTGGTTTCGGCTCAAAAGGGGGCTGTGAGGCTGCCGTGCATGCCCTCTCCACCTTTTTGAATTCCAACAAAGGTAAGGTCATCCTCAAGGTCGACGTTAAGAATGCGTTTAACTCTGTCAACAGGGACACTTTGTTGGCTGAAGTCAAAAAGGAATTACCCGAAATTTATGGTTTTATATTGCTATGTTACAGGTACCCTTCAAAATTATTATACAAGGACAATGTTTTGGAATCTGCAGTAGGATGCCAACAAGGTGACCCTCTCGGACCAGACATTTTCAGCTTGGCTATTCATCCAATTATTCAGAAACTAAATTCAAAATTTAATGTGTGGTATTTAGATGATGGAACGCTAGGAGGTGATGTAGACACCGTTTTGAAAGACTTAAAATTCCTCAAACAGCAATTTAAATCTATTGGCCTGGACCTTTACCCATCTAAATGTGAAATTTATCTTTCTGACATTACCGACAGACAATTGACCCTAGAGAAATTTAATGAAATAACCCCACAAATCAAAATTTTAGAAAAAGTTCACTGCATCTCCTAGGTTCCCCAATTTTAGAAGATAGTTTTTCTTCTTTCATCGACGAAAAAATCAAAAACTTCCACGACATTTCGGACAGATTCTTCAAAATTAATTTACATTCGGCATTCACCCTGATTAGATACTGTTGTTTTGGCCCAAATTTTATATATTTTCTACGCTCTTCCCCTTTATGGAAGCAGTCACACCTCTTAGACAAAATTGACCAAATTATTCGCAATACATTAACTTCTATTTTAAATGTGGCCTTGGACGACCGAGCGTGGTTGCAAGCCACACTACCCATCCGTTTTGGTGGCCTCGGTGTCCGTAAAATCACCAATATTAAATTACCGGCGTTCCTGTCCTCTGTCCACAGCACTGAAAAGCTAACCAGGGAAATTTTAGCCCCCTCCTTGGTTGACTCCAGGGCTTGTTAACGTTACCAAATAACAAAATAATAACCGTTACGTAACGTTAATTTTAATGTGATACCTTACTAACGTTACAAAAAAATTAACGTTACTTGAGAACATTACCAGTAATATAACGTTAATTAACATTAACGTAAAATATGATAGTAACGTTAATTTTACCGTTAATTTTGCTACGTTGCCGTTCCGTAGGTTTACATTTTGTGCGCTCGCTTAGCATTGGGTCACTTTAGGTACACTGTTGCCACTCCGCCGCCGCACTACGGGAAAATCGCGTATGTTTCGTGTCAAAACTCCGTATCTCAGTTTTTTAAATGAGCTGTAATTTTGCATACGCATTCTTGGATGTATAAAGTTTAATGTAAATAATTTCGATTTTGAAAATTCTGTTTATTAATTAATTAAAAAAATAAAAATTAAAAATATACATGCATTATTTATGAAAAAAAAAACAAAATTTGCCTTTTTTTTAATTTACTTAAAATGGAATAATTGAAGCAAACGAGAAAAATAAAGTACAAAATTCAGAAGAAGGGCCTTGGCTTCATCTAAAAGTTCTTTCGATATTGTTTATTAGTTATTTCTTAAACTTGATATATTATATGGATCACAAGTGTACAATAAGGCATGGAACACGTCTTCATTTGTAGCCACTCTTGAACACTTTCTAGAATGATGAAGTCTAAACTTTTTGTAATCCTTATTTTGGGATTCTTGCGCGTCTTTGGACAATCGTCCGATAGGTATTAAAATAAAATAGTATTTTATGCACGTAGGAAGGCATATAATACCAATTATACTTAAAGGTGGGCTGTACCGTATCTTTTTTTTTTTTTTTTTGGTGGGAATTCATCAAATAAAAAACGCGTGTCAGACTCTTACTCTTACTGACTTAAACCCACCCGTATTCCTTTCGTGTTGCCTGTGTTGCCAGGGGCCTCGGTAACCCTTTAGTACCTTCCCTCGACCCCGGGATTCCCGACGCCCAGGGCGCCTCCTGCGGCGGCTAGGGGCGAGAGGGCGCGAAATTTGCCTTTTCCTCAACCGTCCCGCCTCCTCCTTCGCGAGCATTACTGCTTCGCAGAAGGAGGTGACGGCCGCCCATGCCCTTTCGCTCGGTACCATGGCCTGAACCAGGGCTGGGCGCGAGATCTCTGCCACCGATCGCCTCCACGAGGACACGGTGGCGCTCTGCCCAAGCCGGGCAGACCTCCACCGTATGCTCCACTGTGTCCCCCGGGCGATCCACACAGTGGTGACACCTGGGCGTATCCTCGCGCCTTATCCGACACAGGAACCTACCGCAGCTGCCGTGTCCGGTGAGGACCTGCGTCAGGCGGTGATGAGGACGCCGTGGCGCCTCTCTAGCCACTCCTCAAAGAGGGGACTTATCACAGCAATTGTGGCATGCCCGGTACTGGGTTGCGACAACCGTACTCTCGCCATGAGATCCCGCCGGAGCTCCGTCCGCTGTGCCGCGATTTGCGCGGCAGCGTAGTTACGCCCCGGCGTTTCGCCTCCTCGCGCCACTCCCATACGTGCGCGAGGACTTTTGTCTTCAGATCCCATGGTGGCAATCCAGCAAGGAGGCTCGCTGCCTCACAGGTGACCATGCGGTATCCCCGGACCAGCCAGATGGCCATGACCCTTTGGGCCGCGTTCAACTGGTGGGCTGGCCGCAGCGCCAGGGAACGCGCCTACACAGGAGCCCCGTAAAGGGCCATGGACCGCACGACCCCCACGTAGAGCCGGCAGGAGGCATTTGGATAGATTGGGCAGGAGCCGCTTCAAAGCAGCCCCTGCCCACTCCAGTTTGGGAGCTAAACGTCGGAAATGCTCCACGAAGTTCCACCGGCTGTCGAGGACGAGTCCCAGGTACTTCATCGTCGACTCGACGCCGTTGTAAACCCCTCCTATCGTTATTTAGGATCCCGACGGTGGCGCGTTCCAAGGACCATGAAAACACATGGCCTCGGACTTGTGCAGGGCCACCTCGAGTCCCAATTGCCGGATCCTTTCGACGATTGTCACAACCCCGCGTGCCGCTACTTCAGCCACCGCCTGGTGAGACCTCCCTTGCGCCAGGACCAACGTGTCGTCAGCGTAACACACTACGCTGACGCCGCTAGGAAGGTCGGCGCGCAGCACCCAGTCGTATCCGATGTCCCACAGATGTGGCCCCAGGACCGATCCCTGTGGGACACCGCACGACATCTCTTGCCGGTTCCACACTCCCTGGTGACCGGGGTAAATGATGGCCCTGTCCGTCAGATAGGCCTCGCCCACACGACAGAGGTAGGTTGGCATCCGGTGCTACCGGAGTGCCTTCCTGATGCAACTCCATGGCAGGGTATAGAAGGCATTGGTGATGTCTAGAGACACCGCCAGGATGACCCTATCCTGGGCAACAGCATTCCCCGTTGTGAGGGCTCGCAAGCGCATGATGGCGTCTACGGTAGGGCGCTCCCTGCGGAAACCAAACTGGCTCTCCGCCAAATCGTGCTGTACTATATGCATATTCACCGAACTTTTTTGAATTAATAGCCATTCCAGATGACATACATTATTATGTACTATCGGCCAATCTTCCGCATGCTCACCTCTAAGGCGATAATCGTATAGCACGGCTCACTACTCGATCGCCCGATGCAAGCGTTTTGGCCAATGGGATGCATGAAGCGTATTTTAGCCGTGTTTGTATTAATGTAATTATGTATAGTGTGTGTGACAGTCACACTAGGCGCGTGCTATGCTCACTTGTTTGTAAGACATTTTTTTAATGGGCACGGCCAGCGAGAGCGCTTTATGAATTGTTATTGTTGACAAGAAGTAATTTCGTACTAATATCTTCCGTTTGGTTTAGAAAATGTATTATTGGTATTGCTATACGCGTACCCTAAAAAAACTTTATTTAGCATTTTTGTTTACCACTTTGCCAAATTACAGCTTTCTAGTAAGAGTCTGTGAGCTAAGCCGGGGACAGACAGACAGACAGACGGTCATGGCGAAACTATAAGAGTTCCTTGTTGACTACGGAACCCTAAAACGAAGCAAGTTACGTAGTTTTGTTAGAAATTGTCATTTGCTATCTCTTTCTTTTATTGCTGTTTTGATTAAAATAGCAAATTTACTTACAGTAGTATTTGAACCATTACTTGGCGCAGTTTATACAATGTTATCAGATTTTTTTATTATTGCTGTCGCAACTTTTGCAACTGCAATAAAAATAAGTTCATTATCTAAGCACCATTGTTATTCAGTGGGAACGTCAGAACATCTGGTTAAACAATAGATCGGCTTTATAGAACGGCCATAAAATACGGTCGCAAAAAATTACGAAATATTTCTTCAACACACTTACTTGTAAAGTGACTCAGAAATTCAGCTTATTATACAGAAGTATTTTTACTTTACATTTCTTTTTTCAATATACGCAGTTTTTGTCCAAAAACAATGAATATTTTTGAGAAAAAAAAATTCGTTACATCAGATAAATCAATCATCAAAATTATCATCATTTCATAAAATTATATATTTTTCACTACATATTAACCTTAATTTGCTTATTCAAAACATTATTTTGTTTATTATATTTTTTATATAGGCTGTTTAGCGGTTTTTCCAGCGCCTTTATTTACACCTGCGGCGCGCGGGATAAACAAAACAAGCGCGGTATTTTCCAGAAATACTTGTTAACGTTTTCATTGTGTGGTTAATTATTATGAAAAATGTTGACTTCAATTAGGAAAGAAGAGCGAAGAGCAACGCGTAGATTTAACCCCCCGGAAATACTAATCTAGGCACGAAACGCTAGTGACAGCCTGTTGCCTGCAAAATCTAGAGAGAAATACCTAGCGGCGTACGAAACTAATAACAATACCAGTCTCTTTTTTTCCTCTCAAGTTGAAAACCGTCGTATGAAACGCGCACACACTCGACTCCCTTATCGCGCTCGCTCGCCCTCGGCTCGCGCGAATAATACCGGCTCGAGTGCAGTGAGTAACCAACATACCACACATATTTATATTTTTTGTTACACGCCCTATACTCACACAAATTCATATTGTCTCTAATTGGACGAAACCAGGAAGGGGTGTGGTTTGTCACTAGCTGCGCTTGCCGCAGAAATATTTTCTAAAGTGAGCATGCTTAAGTTTTGCCAATAGTACATTCGTTTTATAAGTTCTACGTCTACAAATGTCTGCAAAGCAAGAGTAATTCTGAAAGAATCTCCGAGCTGTGTTTCCGTCATTACTATTTCCAGTGCCTTGTCGAGGTTTATCGACATGCAGTCCCATTTCCTCCCTAAACCGCTTTTGTACAAATTTTTTTTTTTCGTCTTTGTTTTTTTTTATTTTCAGGTGTAGTAGCTGACCACTTTTCAAAAGACAAGTTATAAGAAATGTGTAAGATCATCTCCACACTCCTAATCCAAGCATGTGGTGTTGACAGTCCGTATTGAAAAATAACTTTCGTACACATCTCGTGTCCTAACTGCCTCTAAGTTATTCATTTGCCGAGGAGTAGCACTACAAACTGTACAAGAAGCGCTCGAACGAGTTTCAGTTAAAAATTTTGCCACTTTACCATCAATCATGGTTAAAAATAGGTCATGAGTAATTTCGATTACCTCGCCATTCTTATTTATCAGGGAAGGAGACAGATTTTGTTTTTGATTGTTGATATCAGCCACAACAGACGCGGTTTTTTCAAGAGTTTCTTTGGCAAATTCTAACAATATAAGTCTGCAATATCTTACAGATGAGCAAGTTTCGTTCTGCCAAACAACAGTATTAGTTATCTCATCTATGAGTCTAATGGGTACAAGTGAAACAATAAAAAGGTTTGCATCTGATATAAAATCGCTTTCTTCAGGCAAAACTTGCTTGTACTCATTCTGCCCGGATGACTCGTCACAACCCCAATTACAGAATAGTTTCAACTTTCTTAAACCGTTTTTGTAAACTGAACCAATTAGTAATTTACGTGCCACAATATGATCCACAAGTCCTGCAGATTGACTTTTGCACTTATGTAGTAATGGTTATGCTCAAATCTGGTGGGTAACACATCTTCTTCGCTTCAACTAAAGTTGGATAAGAAGGAAACACTGAGCAGTTTTTGTCCGCCAAACAAAGTCGAAGTTTCCCATACTGTTCTTTGTTAAGGTCTAAGTCAATAAATGTCCGTAGTGCTTCTTCCTTTGAAAAAGGTGTAACGTCTTCAGAGTTCTCATTTACGTATTTAACAAAAAAAATCTTATCATTTTTTGATGCAGTTCGTATAATATTAATAATTGCGGCTTCCTCCGTCTCACCCATAGACCGTAACTCCTGAGCATATGCATTGAGAACACATTCCGATCCGCACTCTTGTATTAATTCCATGTTTTTCGTTTTTCTGAAGATGCTTCGTATGGTTTCGAGGGTCTGCCGTCACTACTTCCAGGTAAATTAGGGTCACCGTGACTACACTCTAGTGGAACACGAAATTGACCATCTAACCAGCTGACTTTCTTACTTTCAAAGCGGTCTTTTATCCGCGATGCATTTCTCCAGCGTTCGTTACATTTAGATACCAAGTTTCTTTGAATGTAGAAGACCACAGTAGCCATATCCTCTGGTGACAAATCGAAATTTTCTTGTAAGTAGTCTTCTATATTATGCTTATTTATCACCAAATTGCACCTTACAAATTCACCCATTTTTGAAATCAGTATTAACTGCTTTTTAGGGCAACTGAATATATGACCAACAAATGTGAATGTTTCAGGGCTCACCATCCTTTTATAGGCATATGAAATAGTGCTATGTGCAAAAAGATAAGATACTAATAATTTGCACTCTTCCCATAACCAACCTGTTTTTATTTCGACTCTAATAGATAGTGACCATATTTTATCAAGTAAAGTGCTCAAAACTGTATCAAAACCACAAAGAACTATTAATAATAATCATCACTGTAATGAACTTTTTATCAATTTGACCTTAATAGATAACAAATGATTTTATGAGAAATACAAAGAAATTGAAAAAAAAATATAATTTTTATCTCGCGATATGTTTTAGCACCGTGTCAGAAAAAGAGCAAGTATGAGCATTTTTTTGTTCTCCTTGCGTAAACTAATGTATAAAGATCTTAATACAATAAATATTACAGCGGCAAGCAGCGGTAAAGGGTAAATGTCTCGTTAAAAACAAATAACCTTATACCATCTTAAACTATATTGGTTAATTTTGTTTTATCAAAGTAATATATATAATATTAATTATGAAACGTTATGAGGAGATTATAAGAATTCCAAAAACGTATAATACTGGTACATTTAAATCAAAAACTTTCGAGTTATGTGGCATTGAATTGCAGTAACGTATTGCGTCAAAATTACGTTATTGAACAAGAGTTAGCTTTAATGCCTATTTACAATACATTATGATTAACAAAATAAAAAAAAAGGCGAATAGTAAGCTTATTTATTAGACTATATTAATTTATTATTTTTATTCCATAACAACGACGTTCACGTGAAACGGTTTTGAGGCAACTTTGTATGGGGCTTTACCATAGTGCGGCGGCACGATAGTCTATTAAATCCTGCATGTGTAAAACGACTATTGTAATAAATATAAATAAGAATCATTAATAACCTTGACCATTGTCTTCACTCATTGATATTGAATTGATTTGATCAGTTATCACTGATTAAATCAGCTCACTATACTATCAGCACTTTTCACGCGTAAGAATCAGGCAAGGCAACGTTTTGATCGGCACGATATCAGCGCGGTGCGAGTACGCGCGGCAGGCGGCCCACCACGCGCCTCAGGCCCCGTCACTTCCACCTTACCCGTTTAAAATTACCGATAAAAGTAACGTTAAGATACAATTAACGTTAATAAAAAATAACGATAAAATGTAGCATAAATAACGTTAAATCTATTACCGTTATTTTAATATTAACGGTAACGCTGTCAAATAGAGATAACGTTATGAAAAATTTACCGGTATTTAAAGCCCTGGTTGACCCTGAAGTGCCGTGCTTGACCGACGCGGTGAACGCCTGGAAAATGGCTTGCCCGGATACAGATCGGCCCGTGAACCCATCTTCCCAGAGGCAGTGGGATGAGCCGCTCTGCAGGTTGGTACGGAAAAATCTTATTAATACGTCCACCAATACTGCTGAGCGTGCCCGCCTGCTGGCTGTGGGTGAGTGGGAGTCGGGCCTCTGGCTTCAGGCGCTACCGTCACCCAACATAGGCACTATGCTGGGTGACACCACCTTCCGGCTCGCTACTTGTCTGCGTCTGGGCGCTCCTTGCGTGGCTCCGCATCGCTGCCAATGCGGTGAAGGTGTCGACTGTCTCGGACACCATGGCCTATCCTGCTGTAAAAGCGCAGGTCGGATAGCACGGCACGCCAGCATCAACGACATCATCCGTCGCGCTCTCGGCACCATCGGGGTGTCCGCTGTTTTAGAACCTAATGGCTTGGCACGCGACGATGGGAAGAGACCAGACGGAATGACCATAATGCCTTGGAAGGTAGGTAGGCCTTTGGTGTGGGATGCAACGTGTGTCGACACCCTTGCGCTATCCCATGTTCCTAGCACGGCGGGCTGTGCTGGGGTGGCTGCGGCAGGTGCGGAAAACCTCAAACGGCGCAAGTACTCAAATCTTATTGGGACTTATATGTTCGAGCCGTTTGGGGTTGAAACACTAGGGCCATGGGGTCCGAGTGCCCACTTAGTTTTTAGAGACATCGCAAAGCTGTTGGTCGACTCCTCACGTGACCAGAGGGCTGGTCTATTTTTTGGCCAAAGAATCAGCATTGCCATACAACGTGGTAAGGCTGCCAGCCTTTTGGGCACTTTTCCTGTTGACAACGATGCGGACGAATTTTTTGATGCCCTGTGATATTTTGCCCTCCCTCTTTATATAATTGTACATATTATTATTATTAATTGTAAGCTAGATATTATTATAATAAAGTTATGCAAAACAAAAAAAAAAAAACTAATTGAATGTTTTTTTATGTTAAAATGAAAAGAAGACATACTTTATAAGTTCGTCATTGAGTTTAAGAACGCACCTTGCAAATGTCAAACTAACTAGTGTCCCAACGAAAGGAGAAACCCAAACTCCATAGAAACTTGGGCCTGGCGTTACAGGGCTGGAATTTGGCCATAAATTATAGCATTTAAGAAGGTTCCACGAGCCCAACTTTCACGTCTCCCAGCAATGGCCAAATTGGTAAAATCAGGCAATGTTTATATTTTAGGTTATTTTTATTATGTATTTAAATAAAAATATTATTTTTTTAAGCTTTGTAGTACAGCGCATGTACGTACCAGATTTACGTAGGAAATCTGGAACGTACATGCGCTGTACTACAAAGCTGCGCTGTGCTACAAAACATGCGCTGTGCTACAAAACTTAAAAAATAATATATACATACATATGCGTTGTGCTGCAGCGCCTGCAGCCTATCACGATGATGTTTTAGGTACATAAAAAGCGCTTAGAGGGTGATTTATCTTACTGAAAACCTCAGCTTATTAGACCACGTCCACTTACATCACTGGGTTGTATTGTTAATGTTTTTTCTACTAGGGGATTTGATGCAATCTCGATTACAGTTATCTGAGATTGTAATAATATATTAAAATAAAAAACATAATCGTGATAAATGGTTCTATTGATCACCTTCTTCATTAGGATTATCATAATATAATAATACAGTATCCAGAAATTGTGCAAGAGACAATTGACTGCCATGGTCCCGTACGAAACTAATATACCATATTATGCTCATAGTGTGGTGTGGGCACAGCGACCAACCGTTATTTTGCCAGCGATACGGATGCAATAATATTGGATTATAGCATCCTTTCCACTTAGAGAGCTGTCAACTAATATATCATCGAAATACATCCTATTACCTGGATTTTATTCTTCCTCATAACATCCAGGTTGAGTCCGATGTTGACAGATCTTGCTGTAGGTCACGGTCCACCTTTCTACACAATTCTATGACATATGAGCTATTTTCTCTCACGTGCTCCCCACATAGTAAGAACGGGCCTGCTTAAAAGAAAAACATTGAAATCTACTTATTTTATACACTTTGCCATAGTAATTGAGGCTAAGATTTAAATGGGTTAATTAAGAAAAATAGACAATTTGTTTAGTATATATCTGACTCGTGTAACGGTTAGGCCCAGAAACGGGTTTCTCCTTTGTATCTATAAATAATTTTTAAATAATGGCGAATAATAACATAGTCGAAGGCAAAGAGCAAAAGTATTGACAATCATAACTTTGGAATAGCTGATGATAAGACAGATATTTTCCTAGTAATTTGTACATCAAGAGTAGTATTTTTTTTTCTTTTTTAAGTAAAAATATCTACTATTTTTACTTAGAATATTTTTTTATAATGAAAAAACTAAATGTTTGTTTGTTTAGTGATCTTTACATAACATATCAAAGATCTGCTGCTAATATAAAAACTTTAATTTCGGTACAGTCTGATTTAATCTTGGTTTTTTCATAAAAATCTAAAAATCAAACTAACCCAAAAACTCTGAACTTCGGTAGGACATTTTATAGTTTAATTTGTTGCATTTTAACCCTATACTATGACGTCCTGCGAGCCACTCGTCGGTATACATTCGTAATGGACTGTTTTCTAAGTCCATGTATGTCTGGGGGGTAACCAACCATCACCTCTTATAGCAGTATTATTTCAATATTACTTCAGCGTGAGAAAGAGATGGAGCTATAAGTCCTGTATAGCTTCATCACTTTCCCACTGTGAAGTATTACTATAATAACACTGCTATAAGAGGTGATGGTTACCCCCCTGCTGCGTCATCTTGAACTTCTTGCCTAGCCCACGTTCTGAGAGCAGCACAAACTTGAAGTTCTACAGCCAGCCCACCACTACGAACTAACAGTTCGATATCACTTCTAACTAACTCAACTAGAGTCTGTCTAATGAAAGCTGAGAGTGATTTTTTCACGTTTTCAGAAATTGACAACACTGCTGCAAATGTCACTTGTGGTTTTTTATAACCTCTTACGAAACCAAATTTGTGTATATTTTGTCGTATTTCAAGTAAAACAATGCCTAAAACTTTAAGAAGCAGTGCGAGAAAGTTGTTATACACCATGATAAATAATTACAACCGAGTGAAAAGCGAACGTAAGGCTACGTTTAAAGAATAAGTACAATAAAATTGTTTACAATAATTTCGGAAATTACTGGTAAGCTATTGAATTGGTTTTGATACTCAGTAAACAGCATTTATATTTATTAGACCTGATCTATCAATATAACAGTTTTAAACGTGGCATCATAGTTGAATAATTATAGCTATGAGAAATCGCGTGGCATCAATAAAATGTTTGTAACATTCATCATGTATTTATTGCAGACGAATGCATGAATGATCCCGAGAAGCTTCACGCAATCCGTACTTCAATTGATAAATTGAAAGACTTGCAAGAAACTGATACAGTATTAAAATCTGAAACACAATACCTTGAAAAAATCTCTTCTATGACTGGTCAGTATTCTTAAAGTGTATCTTATTACCTATTTATAATGAATGTTGAAAGTATGAATGTTTAAAAAACATTCATACAGAATGTTTTTTAAACATTCCGGGCAAAAGCAAGGTGTAAGTCACCGTTTGTATGATGGTTTGTTGATCTGATTGCACAAGTTAAGTTATGGTGTGCAGGCACAAGAGAGATTTGCATTATGGTATCATCTTTTATGTATTAAATATTTAAAAATGGTTTTGAATTTAAAAATATATTAACGAGAGATCTGTTCTTATTGAACGCCATGATATATCAGCTTGGAGACGCAAATATCTGAGAACAATTGCTCTGAAGCGAAATGAAAACAGGCCACTTATATTGTTAGATGAGACTTATGTACATCAAAATTATAAAGTTAACAAATCGTGGCAAGGGCCTTCGGTGAGTGGTGTTACAGACAAGATTTCCATGGGGAAAAGTTTTATAGTGGTTCATGCAGGATCTGAACATGGTTTCATACCAAATGCATTCTTGATATTTAGTACAAAATCTAAGCTGGCTGATTACCATCATGATATGAATGCCTCAAATTTTATGAAATGGCTGCAGGAGAAGCTGATACCAAATTTACCGCATAATAGTGTGGTAATAATGGACAATGCAAGTTACCACGTCAAGCAAATTAATATAATTAAAATTCAAAACCGAAAAATAGAAATTCAAAACTGGTTGACAATTAATAGAATTCCATATGAAGACTGTTACTCAAAGGCTGAGCTCCTTTGCCTGGTAAATGTGACCAAGCTCACACCCCAGTATGAAGCAGAAGAGCTTCTTAAACAACATGGCCATGAAGTTATGAAACTACCTCCATATCAATGTGATCTGAACCCGATCGAGATGATATGGAGTTTAGCTAAACGCAGGATCGCAAGCAAAAATATAGGAGTACCAGCTAAAGAAATGGAAAAGCTAATAACAGAATCGTTTACTAGTATTTCTCCAAATTATTAGAACAAATGTACAGACCATATTGTTCGTGTTGAAAACGAGTATAGAAAAAAAGACAGAATAGGTACTAGAGAATGAAATAGAACCGTTCATTATTAACGTGCGCGAAGACAGTGACAGTGATGATGACAGTGAAGATTCCTTTGGTGACATTGAATTCCTCGAATCAGATTTCGATTAAGATTCGTAACATGTTTAAATATTATTCTGTATTAAACATATTTGTACAAAAATCTGTGTTATTATTAACGTAATCCAGTTAAAATTCCTATGTATTCTGGTATGGAAACCTTTATAGAAGACAACATAGTATTAATGCATAGAATTAGGATATGTAATCAAATATTCAAAAAAATATGACCAACGTTATTTAACATAAATTATTGTGTAATATTAATTTCTATGTGACTTACAAGCTTTTTTTTTTTTTGAGGGTGGGAAGTCATCAAATAACTTCTCCCGCTCAGCAGACTCTTACTGACTAAAACCCACCCGTATTCCTTCCTGTTGCCTGTGTTGCGGGGGCCTCGGTGACCCATAAGTACCTTCCCGCGACCCCAGCAGGCATCGGCCCTAGTGGACCCCTACTGTATGTGCTGACGACATCACTTTGAGGCGCACGTGGAATACGACTCGCCGTCGACCGGGGCCTGGTCTTTACCGGATGGTGAGCTACCCATTGCTCACCGTCCGCAAGCCCGCGCCTACGGTGGCCGGAAATCCGCCCGGGATTCCCGACGCCCTGGGCGTCTCCTGCGGCGACTAGGGGCGAGAGGGCGCGAAACTTGCCTTTCCCTCAACCGTCCCGCCTCCTCCTTCGCGAGCATTACTGCTTCGCAGAAGGAGGTGACGGCTGCCCAAGCCCTCTCGCTCCGTACCATGGCCTGAACCAGGGCCGGACGCGAGAGGTCTCTGCCGCCGATCGCCTCCACGAGGACACGGCGGTGCTCTGCCCAAGCCGGGCAGACCTCCACCGTATGCTCCACCGTGTCCTCTGGGCGATCCACACAGTGGTGACACCCGGACGTTTCCTCCCGCCTTATTCGACACAGGAACCTCCCGAAGCTGCCGTGTCCGGTGAGGACCTGTGTCAGGCGGAAGGTGAGGACGCCGTGGCGCCTCTCCAGCCACTCCTCAAAGAGGGGACTTATCGCCGCAATCGTGGCGAGCCCAGCACTGGGTTGCGACAACCGTACTTTCCATGACACCATGAGATCCCGCCGGAGCTCCGTCCGCTGTGCTGCGATTTCTCGCGGCAGAGGACTTACGCCCCGGCGTTTCGCCTCCTCGCGCCACTCCCATACGTGCGCGAGGACTTTTGCCTCCAGATCCCATGGCGGCAATCCGGCAAGGAGGCTCGCTGCCTCGCAGGAGACCGTGCGGTATCCCCGGACCATCCGGATGGCCATGACCCTTTGGGCCGCGCTCAACCTGCGGGCTGGCCGCAGCGCCAGAGAGCGCGCCCATACAGGAGCCCCGTAGAGGGCCATGGACCGCACGACCCCCGCGTAGAGCCTCCGGCAGGAAGCGTTTGGACCCCCTAGATTGGGTAGGAGCCGCTTCAATGCAGCGCCCGCCCGCTCCAGTTTGGGAGCCAAACGTCGGAAATGTTCCACGAAGTTCCACCGGCTGTCGAGGACGAGTCCCAGGTACTTCATCGTCGACTCGACGCCGATAGAAACCCCTCCTACCGTTATTTGGGACCCCAACGGTGGCGCGTTCCGAGGACCATGAAAACACATGGCCTCGGACTTGTGCAGGGCCACCTCGAGTCCCAATTGCCGGATCCTTTCGACGATTGTCGCAACCCCGCGTGCCGCTAATTCGGTCGCCGCCTGGTGCGACCTCCCCTGCGCCAGGACCAACGTGTCGTCAGCGTAGCACACTACGCTGACGCCGCTAGGGAGGTCGGCGCGCAGCACCCAGTCGTATCCGATGTCCCACAGATGCGGCCCCAGGACCGATCCCTGTGGGACACCGCACGACATCTCTTGCCGGTTCCACACTCCCTGGTGACCGGGGTAGATAACGGCCCTGTCCGTCAAATAGGCCTCGACCACACGACAGAGGTAGGTCGGCATCCGGTGATACCGGAGTGCCTCCCTGATGCAACTCCAGGGCAGGGTATTGAAGGCATTGGCGATCTCTAGAGACACCGCCAAGACGACCCCACACTGGGCAACAGCATTCCCCGTCGTCAGGGCTCGCACACGCATGATGGCGTCCACCGTTGAGCGCCCTCTGCGGAAACCAAACTGGCTCTCCGCCAAGTCCTCCCACCCGCACCAGCTGGCCGACGAGGCGGTCTGCAATGACTCTTTCAAAGAGCTTGCCCACCTCGTCGAGCAGCACGATGGGCCGATAAGCGGACGGAGAGTCCGCAGCGCGCCCTGCCTTCTTTATGAGGACCAGTTTCCCCGTCTTCCAGCGAAGCGGGAACTGGCCCCTCTCCATGCATGCGCTTAGGAGCCCCCTAAGTCGAGGCCCGAGAGCCTCCAAGGCCAGGACCCAGGCCTTCCCAGGTAAGCCGTCGGGTCCTGGGGCGGTATTTTTGGCATTAAGCCTGCGTACCGCCGCTCTCATTTCTACCTCGGTCACCTCCGGAGCATCGTCGTCGTCGTCGGCGGTGTGGTCCGCATCATTTCTACCTCGGTCACCTCCGGAGCATCGTCGTCGTCGTCGGAGGTGTGTTCCCCTCGGGAAGGGAACAGAGCGCTCACCACGTCCTCCACAAGCTGGGGCCGGAGACTCTGCGTCAGCGGGGGAGCCCATGGGCGGAGTTTATCCCGCACCAGTTTGTACGGGCGTCCCCACGGGTCCCTGTCCAGAGTCCCCAGCGACTCCTCGCGGGCCAACCCCCTGGCCCGCAGGATCTCCGCTTGGAGGGCGGTCTTCGCCGCTCTGTACCCCTCGTACAGCTCCGCCTGAATGGCTTCCGTATCCGGAGGTTTGATACGGAGCCTGCGGTGCCTGGTGTACCGGCGTCGCGCAGTCACGCACGCAGTGCGTAGAGCCGTCAGCTCCTGCGACCACCAGTACACCTGGCGCGAGGCACGTCCAGGCTGGGCCCGGGGCATTGCCACGTCACATATGTCGGACATGGCCTCCCGGAACCACTCCGCCTCGTCGTTGATGTCGGCAGGCCTGTCCGGTGGTGACACCCAGGCCTGCACGATCGAGGCTTCCAGGAGGAGCTCCCGGTCCAGCTGCATACAAGCTTACAAGCTTATGATCATAAAAACTGATCTACACAATTAATTGCTTTATGCTATTATTCTGTAATAACGTATCCTATCTAATAAGCAGCCGAAAGATAATAATAATAATGTTTTCATGCGTAATCTGTAGGTAACAGATATTACAATATTCTTATGTATTTAAGGCGGTGATGGACGTGAATTGGGCTGGAACTGAAGAAGATTAAAACCTTTTTTCTCCATAACTTGTACCGAAATGGTCTTAAAAAAATATATGTTAATCTACTCAATACAAAGCATGTCCCCTTCACTTTAAAAAATATTAAAAATAATTTTAAATGTCAGTAATATACTCGTACATGCAAAGTAACCCCTGTTTTAGAAATATAAAACCGTTTTTCTTTTAAACTATTAATCGCTACGTTTTTTTATAGTCATCATGATATTACACAATACAATACCTGGGGAATATTCGTCTTATTTTTTTAAAAATAACTTTTTTATTTACTTAAAGTCATTATTTTTAACATAAATCGACACTTAATCGCGTGAGCGTCCCCTCTGTCGCCTAATAAATCAGTGCGGGACTAGACGCAGTGCTAAGCGGACCTGTACCACATTTTCCCGCATTTTTTCGTGTGATATAACCATTATAAAATATTGTAAACAAACTATTCAAATCAACAAAATAATTAGGTTTGTTAGTTTGTGTGTACAAATATTAGAGTAGTTTTTAGTATAAAGTTAGTTAGTAGTAGGTAATAAATACATAGAGATTATTTGAGTACTAATAAATATATTAGGTATAAGTTTATTTATAAAATCAATATAGGTGACAAAAAATGACACAATAAGCGTAATTAGAAAATAAAATACAAGAGGATAATACAAAGAATGAAATAGTAAGTTGAGTACCTATCTAACATTTTATTAGTAACAATCAATCATTTTTTTTGATAAAAATATAGGTACGTGCGTGTAAACAGTACGCGTACCTAAGTAGGTACCTTCCTACCCGCTGCTTATGCTTACCTAGGTACCTTTCTTCGCCAGAATGCGAAACTGAGTGCTTTCGATTCTAATTTGCCAACGTAAATTCATACGTGTATAATGGCAACAAGGTATAGATTCCAAACGACCGGGCGGCGTTATGATTCAGCGGCGCAGTAACAAGCTAGCTTGGTACTATTAGACACGTACGACATTACATTGGCAAATTTGAAACACTCAATCAATCGCAATTTGAATTTGCCACATTCTATGCGGCTAGTGTCAAAAATCTACGTACTTATAATTAAGATTGGAAATAGGTAGGTAAATTAATTAAATCAATTAGACCGATGGCACGCAGTGCCGCCGTATCGTGGCATGCCACAACATAGAAATGTTACAGTATTTATAAGTAAAGCAGTATTCGTCTTCATACAAAAAGGCATTTTTTCAGTTTAATTTTTTTTCAGTTCCACTGACAATAAAATGTTATCATCACCCAGTGAACCCAATGTGCAACAAAATGCACATCAAATATGAAAAGGGAGCCAGGTAAAGTTATTTTCGTCACACCTAAAGGGTTATTTTGATCCCGCATAATAGGGGAAAAGTTGGTATTTTTCGCCCTAGGGCGGAAATGTTACATTACCGCCTGTGGGAGGTAATGTAATCGACGTTTTTTGTTGGTCGTCTAACATTACTTCACGCTAAAGGAGGCCTTTGATTGGTTTACAAAAATCAAGTAGGCTACGATTTATGTTTTCTTTTATTTTGTTTTTGACGTAAGGTTTCTGTAAATAGGTTTTACCTAGATTTGCAAAGCCACAATGTTGAATTTCATTGGTCTACAAAAATCTAGTAGGCTACGTTTTTTTTCTTTCATTTTGTTTTCGTCTTGTTGGTTGGTTTCGATAAATAGGTTTTAGTTTTGGAGAACGACAAGGTACTTTAACCAACTCAAAAAAACAAGAGTATGATTACTTTTACAATGCATTAAACGTACAACTCATTATTATTAGTTGATTTCAATAAAATTTAGCATAATTGGTTTAGAGGGTGGAAGTGGTTCAAAAGCTTGTTTTTAATCTTTTCGTTCAATTTTTGTAATTAAGTTTTTGATAAGGCGGTTTTTTTAATTTTTTAATTATGTTTTTTATTTTATACCTTTTTGTGATAGAACAATATTATTTTGTATAAGTTTTTTTATGGGATATTTAGTAGTACCTACTGTTATATTTATTTAATTTCTTTTGTTATGTTACTCGTAATAGTGAACGAATACATATTGAATACTACTGTTTTATATTTTTGTTATGTACTAAGCAAGCTCTAGACGATGATAGTATAAGTATAACCTATGTTACGCTTCTAACGATACTTCTACGAGGTGCATTCAATAAGTACCTAGCCTCATCGCCTGAGGGCGCTGTAGTTTCAAAAGAGTTTTACCACAGTGTAGCACATTCTTTTTTCTTTTTTCAAATTTTCATTCCAGTCCCTTCATTTGTTTTAATTTGACAACTTATGGAAGCGAACGTGTCGATCGGTTTTACAAAAATGGAAAAAGAGCAATATCGTTCGGTGATTCGATTCCTATTTTTGGAAGGGAAAACGCGCATCGAAATCAAAGAGCGCTTGGATGCTGTGTACGGTGACTCTTCTCCATCGATGGCCACCGTCAAGAATTGGTTCAACGAGTTTGCACGTGGCCGTACGTCGGTTTTTGATGAACCACGTCCAGGTGCACCGAAAACAGCTGCTACGGAGGAAAACATTAAAAAAATCCATGATTTCGTATTGGCAGATCGCCGATTGAAGGTTCGGGAGCTAGCTGAGACTGTAGGCATTTCAGAAGGAACAGTGCATCATATTCTTCACGAGGAACTCGGCATGAGAAAGCTGTCGGCGCGATGGGTGCCGCGTTTACTCACACCAGAAAACAAGCGCAACCGTGAGACCACATCGGAGACGTGTTTGGCGCTGTTTAAGCGGAATCCAACGGAGTTTTTGTGTCGTTTTGTGACCGTCGATGAAACCTAGATCCACTGGTACACACCAGAGACCAAGGAGCAATCAAAACAATGGATCCAGACCGGGGAACGTGCTCCAAAGAAGGCGAAAACTGTAAAATGGGCCGGAAAAGTTATGGCCACCGTTTTCTGGGATTCACAAGGTGTGATCTACATCGATTACCTCGAGAAGGGTAAAACAATTACAGGGCTTTACTATGCCGATTTATTGGGCCGATTCGACGCCGAATTAAAGAAAAAACGACCCCATCTGGCGAAGAAAAAAGTGCTGTTTCACCACGAAAACGCACCGGTTCACACGTCTGCCGTTGCCATGGCCAAATTGGTCGAATTACGCTACGAATTGTTGCCCCATCCACCGTATTCTCCAGATTTGGCCCCTTGTGACTTCTTTCTGTTTCCTAATCTGAAAAAATCACTCGCCGGGAATAGATATGGATCGAATGAGGAGGTCATCGCCGCCACGGAGGCCTATTTTGCAGAGTTTGACAAAAACTATTTTTCGGACGGGTTAAAAAAGTTGGAGCATCGCTGGGCTAAGTGTATCGAACTAAAAGGAGACTTTGTTGAAAAATAAATCGCCACTTTTCCAAAATTTTCGTTTACTTTTTGTAGGCTAAGTATTTATTGAATGACCCTCGTACCACTTACTTTGATATCGGTTAAACTGTTTAAAAGTTATGGTTGAATAAAGAAACTCACAAACATACATGAACCCTGAAATCATAACACTCCTTTTTTGGGCAGTCGTGTAAAAAGGAGTCCCCATAATTATAAATGTAAAATTCTGTTTATTTGTTTGTGTGGTTTTCACGGCCAAACAACTCGGCCGATTGAAATTTTGCATGGGGTAGTTTAGGGGAAAGGGGTCATTCGTGTATTACGTAATCAGCGTTTCAGTCATTTTCAAACCCCCCTTCCCAGCAATGGTAAGCAAAGCTCCTATTCTTATGTAAACGTCACCAACAACGAACAATATTGTGAACCAGAACCAAAGCGAATGTGTTTTAGTTGAATTTCTTTGAATTTTAATTACTCGCTTTATTTCTCGTTGACAAGATTGTTCGATGGTGTTCTCTTTTAATAGTACATTGTCTCACAAGAGGCCAATTGTATGTTCTTTATTCACGATTGTGCATTTATGGCCCGAGCCGTAGGCGTGGGCTGTAAACCACAAGTGGGAATACATATTTTTGGAGTCGTGTATCACATAGTGCTTTTCGTTACACATACGAGGAAACAAAAATATTCAATCAAACATTTTATGCAAACACAACATGCCACAATCATGGCGCCGATTGTGGGTTAGACAAATAAGTTTTTTTGTGCGTCATCTATTTAGCTCCTGTCAATTACAACCAATCATCAAATTCAACGTTATGACTTTATGGCAAAACTAAAAACTATTTATCGAAACCTTATGTCAAAATCAAAATGCAAAAAAAAAAACATAGCCTACTAGATTTTATTAGAATAATGAAATTCAATATTGTGGCTTTATGGCAAAACTAAAACCTATGTAACGAAACCTTACGCTAAAGTCAAAATGGAAGAAAACAATAATCGTAGCCTACTAGATTTTTGTAGACCAATCAAAGACCTCCTTTCGCGTGAAGTAATGTTAGACGAATAATTAAATGCGTCGATTACATTACGGGTGGTAATGTTACATTTTCCGCCCATGGGCGAAAAAAGCCCTACTTTTCCCCCTATTATGCGGGATCAACATAACCCTTTATGAGTAGGTATGATGAAAATAATCCTCAGTCATTGTGAAACATGATCGGTGACTTATTGATAATAAATGTCTGTATTGTTCAAAATTATTTTTATTTTCCTTTAGTTTATTCATAAAAATTCTCACTTCATACAAGTTATTTGTATGAAACGATTTTCATCAAATAAAGCTAAGAATACTCTAGACTACGTCACCTTTCAAACAAAAAAAACTAAATCAAAATCGGTTCATTCGTTCGGGAGCTACGATAGCACAGACAGCCGTTTTTTTTTTATAAAGACGTAATACTGCTTTACTTGCCAATACTGCGGCCGTGCGCATAGGTTGGTACGTATGCCACTCCGCTCGGTGCGATGCGAGCAAATCGTTCGCGCACCGCGTAATTATTGTCAGGGGCTTGCGGGGACTGCGCGGCGCATTTTCATCGGTAACGCCCACTCGGGCAAGGTCAACGGCGTAAAGCCCGCTCTTAATAGTGTACGCGTCTGTACCGAACTTGCAAGGTGTATTATACTAAACATTTTAGAAGATAGCATAATGTGTAATAAAACGCGGTCGCTTTTTTGTAACCACCTAAACTTGGTCGGGCTACCACGGTTTTGCGCTTCCTAATGACTTTTATTTTATTATCTCGTTAATTATTGTATGTACTACGCTGAAATTTTACAGGTATGAAACTGAATTAAGCAACTAATTATTGATATAAAATTCAGTTTATATATCCACATACAGGTTTATCGGTGGCCGCCGCGCGCATTGTGACCGTGAACGTGGAGAACTGAATATCATCATAATTTGTTAGTTACTTACACGATACTAATGAAACTTCGCATACATTTGAAGGCAGTTACAAGCTACAAAATAATGTTTAAAGTAAGTATTTAGAGCTCTTATTTAGAGTACCTTTAAACGGTGCATTATTTTGGTTTTTTTATTGCACAACTAATTACAACTAATTCCTAAGAAGTTATGTAAAACAGATGATAAGAATCCGCTGAACCGTTTCAGAGATCCAGCAAAACCACAAACGTTACTCCAGCAGGATTTCTAATAACTTCGCAGCCGAAGAAAGAACAAATACAAAATAAGGTGCAACATTTACCTCGTCTAGACAACTAATTATATAGCTAATATTTGTTTTAATAATGCAAAAAATCTGTGTAAGCTGCGTCTACTTGCATGCCGTTATCGAAGCTATCGAACAAAAAGTTGGCTAAGGACAAGGTTTGTGGTAGTAGATCGCTGTTTAACGAAGCCTTGTTGTTGCTGTATAATGGAAGTGTGCAACGATGGATATATTTCATTATGAACGAGTCTCTCAAAAACCTTTGATAAGGTGGAGAGAATAGAGATTGGACGATAGTTCTCCACATAACACCTGTACATAATTGTGGCACAAGGGGTAATGTTTGCACGTTTCCACTCTTTTGAAAACACTCCCTCAGTAACGCACTTATTATAAATTATACTTAACGGTTTGCAGATGTGAGCAGCAGCATACCGTAAAAAATATGCAGGTATGCCGTCAGGCCCTGGACCTTTGGAAGGATCCAGAGACTTAAGTTCTTTTAGGAGCTTATGTTCATCAACGTGTAAGTTCGAAATTATATAATTAGCTGAGGAAGTTGCTGCAGACGGTTGCCTTTGAGATAATAATGGAGAAGCAGGTTCGTAAACTGAGTGGAAAAAATTTGAAAACATCGCAGATTACTTCTGGTTCACTAGATTGGGTGTCTTTGTAGTGGACTTTTGCTGGGATGCACGGTTTGTCTTTTCGGTTCGCTACGTATGTCCAGAAGTGTTTAACGTTCGTGTGTAGGCTATCTTCTACCGAGTTAATGTACTTTAAATTTAAAGAAAAACATTTACCGCACATATCCCTGAAACTAGCTCTAAGTGATGTGAATGTTTCTTATTCAGATATATTTTTAAACTTCTTCCACTTGATCGAGGCTTTCTGTTTCTTTTTAAATGTACTGATTAAGGGACGTGAGAACCAGGCTGTTAAAGTGGAGGATTTAGAACTAGTCAGAGGAGTGTGTAGCTTAATAATCTCGTCTAGTTTGTCATAGAAAATACATAGGGCTTCTTCAGATTTTCTATGTGTAAGAATTTCGGGCCAATCAGTTTTCTGTATAGTTTTATTTATTTTTTCATAGTTCGCCTTGTAAAAATTGTATTTCTGCAGCGATTGCCTGTCCAGGGGAAGATGTTTAACGTTAATATTTATGTCGCAGACAAATGGGGCGTGGTGTACGTCAGGAGGTAGCAGAGGAGAGGGCTCCTGATGCACATTACAGGGGCAGTAGTCTAATATTTTCCCTTTAGTGTTAAGTGTGCTGTTATACTGAGAGGCGTTTAGAAGCGACAAGAAGTTGTTTAGATGATCACAAGACACAGGTGATCCAGAACACAAAGGAGAACTTGTTGGTGTATTTAGGGTAGATGTCATGTGCCATGTTGCTTCTGAAAGATTATAGTCTCCGACTAAGTAAAAGAATTCGACGCTAGGATCACCCAAAACGTCGTAAAATAAATCGAAGTGTTTTTCATAAACAAGTGAGGGAGTCTTAGGTGGTATGTATGCAGCAGCCACGATGTGACGCTTTAGATTTTGACCACTAGGCATGTCGACAGCAATTTGCTCGATGTAGTTGTACGAGCATCGCCACATGATATTTATTGTTTTAGTTTTTACCTGATCAAGCAGTTGCTAAGTCACCGATTTATGTACATTCGCTGACTAAGCTATTACGCCCGCCACAAGCCACCTACTTTTGGCATTATATAATTCGTTGTTTTATTAAATAAATGGTCAATCATTATCGGACACAAAACAGTGATTTTATTTCCTGTACACATCCCGAGTGATTCATCCACCTACATCCTACATCTCAGTGTGCGGAGCTGCTGCCCGTACATTTATGGTCCTTCGAGCCGGATCGCCACTACTGGAGCAAACAGTCCTGCAAGTCGCACAGGTACGAAGTGTTTCTACTTACGATAGCGAATCGGTTTGACTGGTCTTCCACAAGCGGATCGCCCCAGTCAGATTGAGAAGGCGCACAATATCGTACGGAGAGATTCCTTCGGACCCTGCGATCGCCGTGGGAAACATCAACATTTGGTGGTTCGGGAACTACATACAACAATACAACAGTGAAGTCAACAGAGCTAACGTCCATCCACTACACGCATACATACTCGTGCAACAATTATGGACGCCAGGCAACAAGAACTTCTCAAGCGGCAGGAAATCATCGCAGAGGGCATCCGAAAAATTGGTGTCAACTTCGGAAAAGATGGCCCTGACCGCAAAACCGCCACATACATCCGGGGCAGACTGGATACCCTCCAGGCGCACTGGAACGAATTCGAAATGAATCATGGCGTGCTACAGGACGCCATAGACCAGACCGACATATACTACACAACAAAAGTATACGACAGGGTCAAGTCGAACTACTCAAACATACAACATAAGCTGCAAACATGGTCAACAAGCACTGCGGAACTCGCGAATCGCCCAGAAGAAGAGAACAAGAACACTGGAGTCCTATCGAGATCGGACGAGCTAAAAAATCAACAAGCAACCAACTTTAGAGCCTTCTCACGTTTCGTCAGCAACTTGCGTACTGCTGACATTATTGAGAAATGGGAGCTAGAAGACAAGCTTAGGGTCCTCGAATCGCGATGGAGGGCGATTGACGAAGTGCACTGGCAGCTCGACAACGTTCTCGTCGGTAGCGACGTAAACTACGAGCTCGAGTTCTCGCAGTACGAAGAAACATACGAGTGCACAAAGCGAGGTCTCAACCGCAAACTCAACCACGCTGTCCAACAACGGGATAGTGCGCCAAGGATCGAAATACCGATATTCTCTGGAAACTACACACAATGGCCGACATTCCTCGATCTATACATCGCGGCTATCCATAATAACCCTTCCCTCTCGAAGGGGCAGAAGATGCAACACCTGAAGGGGAAGCTAAAAGGAGAAGCTGAGCGCCTTGTGCAACATCTGTCTGTTTCCGAGAGCAACTACGACTCCTGCTGGGAAATCCTCCACCATAGGTACAATAACTTGCAGATGCTCTTCACCAAGCAAATGCAAGTTTTGATGAGTCAACCTACGATTCAAAATCAAAACGCGTACGAGCTGAAGCGCCTACACGACACCAGTCTCGAAACCGTGCACGCGTTGCGTAACTTGAGCATCGACACGGCAACATGGGACCCGATTTTGGTGCACATTCTGGCAGCAAAACTAGA
This sequence comes from Atethmia centrago, assembly GCA_905333075.3. Taxonomy (NCBI): domain Eukaryota; kingdom Metazoa; phylum Arthropoda; class Insecta; order Lepidoptera; family Noctuidae; genus Atethmia; species Atethmia centrago. The sequence continues at coordinate 16,260,758 of HG995393.1, forward strand.
CACTCAGACCTACGCTGACTACATGGAGGCGAGGAAAAATCCAAGAGGGCTTCCCGACTTCAAGGAATTCATCCAGTTCATCGAAGGGAAGTTCACGGCGCTGGAGTCAGTAGTGAAGAAAACAAGTAAACCCAACAAACAAACGGATGCCGACGTCACCCCAAATAAAGGGGCCTCGATGACAACAGTACCAAGGGATGCGTACAACAGATACAGACGCTACCCCAAAGCAAACCATACAAGCTCCGACAGAAATTGTCCAGTTTGCAAAACAAGCCACATCTTGCTCTACTGTAAAGAGTTTCAAGAAATGACGCCAGCCATAAAAATTAGGACAATTGAGCAATTGAACATTTGCAAAAACTGCATGTATCCGCACAACGGAAAGAAATGCAACTCGCAGAAAAGATGCAAAGTGTGTAACGGCGCACATCACACCACGCTACATGACCTAGTCCGCGATACTACGTCAGCGACACTGTCGTCAAGCCAAATGGCCGAAGGCGTGACAAACAACAACATGCAGCGAAAAACCAATCACGTGTCAGGAAATTTTAACGAAGTTTTACTGGCTACAGTACAACTTAAAGTAAAGGCTGCAGATGGAACTTACACCGTACTTAGATGCCTTCTAGACCAAGGCTCCCAACTGAACCTTATAACAGAATCGGCTGTGCAACGACTTGGGCTTCCGCGACGCAACCACAACTCAACTGTGTCAGGGATCGGAGCATTTGCCAGCCAGAGCAACGGGACCGTTCAGTTGGACTGTAAGTCCCTTTACGGAGATTACGAGTTTTCAACCCCGGCATTAGTAATGGCTAAACTACTCAACAACCTGCCTAACTACTCCTTCGAAAAACAAGATTGGCCTCACATAGAAAACATTAACCTGGCCGACCCACAATTCAACTTATCAAGGCCGATTGACATTCTACTTGATGCTGGGGTATATGGCGACATAGTCATGAGCAACATTACTCGAGGAAACATATACGCACCAATAGCACAACAAACAAAGCTCGGCTGGGTATTAGTTGGAAATACGAATACTTTCAACTGTCATGTCGTGGTGGACACTAGCGATATCTCTCGTTTCTGGGAAATTGAAGAGATAATATCAGACGACCAGTCTACGACTGTCGATGAGGAGTACTGCGAGAGGCTGTACGCTGATACAACAAAAAGACAAGAAGATGGGCGGTATGAAGTGAGAATCCCCATGAAGACCAATTTCGAGCAATATTTAGGACGATCAAAGCCACAAGCAGTCGCGCAATTCAAGCAATTGGAAAAACGTTTGACAAGAGACGAAACCCTCGCTTCAAGCTACAAGGCTTTCATCGGCGAATACAAAGCTCTAGGACATATGAAAAGGTGCACAGAGCCGGACACGCCAAGCTGTTTCCTACCCCATCATGGAGTAATGAGACCCGATTCAACGACAACCAAACTCCGAGTGGTTTTCAATGCATCAGCAACCACTAGCTCGGGACACAGTTTAAACCAACTGATGGAATGCGGGCCTAACTTACAACAAGACTTACAAGCTATTATTCTACGATGGAGGGCATTTGAATACGTGTACACAGCGGATATTGAGAAATTCTACCGACAAATACGTATTCAGGAAAAAGACCAACACTTACAAAAAATAGTGTGGAGGGATTCAGTCACAGAGCCGTTACAAGAGTTACAACTGACTACAGTAACATATGGTACCAAGTCCGCTCCCTTCCTGGCAATGCGCACCATAAGGCAACTGGTAAAGGATGACGGCGCACAGTACCCCTTGGCGGCGGCTATTCTGTCCAATCAGCTATACATGGACGACTTAATAGGCGGGAGTCACGACTTCATAACAGCACAGAAAGCTCGAAGTCAACTTATAACAATGCTGAAGGGCGGTGGATTCAACTTACGAAAGTGGGCTAGCAACGAAACGCGCCTACTTGAAGGCTTATCCGATGAATTGATAAGCCAAAAAATGTTCGACTTCAAGGATGCAGACACCAACAAAACACTAGGCATCACTTGGAACCCGCGCACGGATCAGTTTACCTACAAACAAATACCACTCTGCAACAAACGTGATGTCGACACAAAACGCACACTACTGTCGGATATATCAAAACTGTATGACCCACTTGGTTGGCTATCACCGGTAACAGTGAAAGCCAAGCTAATTTTTCAACATGCTTGGTCAACTACAACGAGCTGGGATGATAAACTCCCACTAAAGATACAGCAAGAATGGGAGCAATTCCGCAATCAGCTCGCACACATACACGACATAACCATACCACGCTGGATCGGCGACACCCAACAACCCTTCGAACTTCATGGCTACTGTGATTCATCAGAACGAGCCTATGCATGTGTCATATATTGCAAGACCACTGATAAAGAAGGTAAACAGATGATAAGGCTAGTAGCAGCTAAAACAAAATTAGCCCCACAGAAAAAGCCTATTTCTCTGCCACGACTGGAGTTATGTGGTGCAGTACTACTAGCCCGACTGATCGAAAAAGTAAAAAACTCCATCAACTCGCAGATCCACACCATACATTGCTGGACGGACTCCATGGTGGTGCTTGGCTGGCTACATGGTGATGTGAGCCGTTGGAAGAGTTTCGTAGCCAACAGAGTCACAAAAATTATCCAAATAACACCACCCAACTCCTGGGCCCATGTCAAGTCCGAAGACAATCCTGCGGACTGCGCAAGCAGAGGAATCTCACCATCAGCCTTGATAGCTCACGAACTGTGGTGGAAAGGCCCAACCTGGCTTCAAAACAACAACATACCCAAACAAGGTATTTTTACAACGAACGAAGAGAAAAATAAACGAGGTCAAACCTGCGCAATACAAACAATAGACGCGCCCCTCATCGAGCAACTACTGCAAAAATACAGCACGATGACTTATGCAACCCGAGTCATCAGCTGGATCAGACGATTCATAAACAACTCGCGTGACGCAACAAGAGCCATACACAGGTCACACTTAACTACGGAAGACATTGTGCAGACTCAGCACCTGCTTGTGAAAACTACACAGAACAATACATTTGGCGATGAAATAGCATACCTACACAAACATAACAAGGTACGGGCTACAAGCAAACTGTTGAGTTTAAGCCCAATGCTAGACGCACAAGGTATTCTTCGAGTGGGAGGAAGACTTGAACATGCTAAGTTAAACGACTCCCAAAAACATCCAATAATTTTACCAAACAAACACAAGTTATCAGACCTCCTGATTGACCAAGCCCACAAGAATACTCTCCACGGCGGTGCCAGGCTTACTTTGGGAAACCTTCGTAACAAATATTGGATACTTGGCGGCATGAAACCAATCAAGAAGCAACTCAACAAATGTGTCACCTGCCACCGCTACAAAACGCAACGCAGCAATCAACAAATGGCACACTTACCAACGCCTCGAGTTACACCTTCAAGGCCATTCACACACACGGGCGTGGATTTCACGGGACACGTTGAAATAAAGGCTAACAAAGGTCGCGGCATTAAAACAGTTAAAGCCTACATCGCGATTTTCATTTGTTTATGCACAAAAGCCATCCACCTGGAGCTGGTGTCAGATCTCAGCACGATAACATTCCTCGCAGCATTGAAGCGGCTATGCGCACGACGAGGAACACCAAAACATATCTACAGTGACAACGGAACGAACTTTGTCGGAGCAGCAAGAGCTCTAGCCAAAGAACGCCAGGAGGCACTGCAGCTTCTAGTTAACGACGACCTCATCAACAACACTTCCGAAAAAGGTATGGAATGGCACTTTAACGCACCATCTTGGCCCACAGCGGGAGGACTATGGGAAGCTGCAGTCAAGAGTATGAAACACCACCTAAAACGCGTCCTTGGGGAACAAAGGCTTACGTACGAAGAGTTTACTACTTTGCTAGTACAAATTGAAGCCTGCCTCAACTCAAGGCCACTTGTCGCCCTAACAAACGACCTCGACGACATCGATTACTTGACACCAGGCCACTTTTTAGTCGGTGGACCGGTTCTGGCACCTCCGATGACGTCAGAGAGTGACAACAGCCAGTTAACTTTACGATGGCGCCTGACAGAAAACATGTACAAGGAATTTTGGAAGAAATGGTCCAAAGATTACCTACAAACATTACAATTACGAGGGAAATGGCAAACTCCAACACGCAACATTGCCGTGAATGACGTCGTCCTTGTAAAGGAAGAACAAATAGCCCCAGCCCGATGGTTATTAGGGCGAGTTATAGAGACGCATCCTGGACCGGATAACTTGGTACGAGTCGTCACGCTCAAAACTAAATCCAACATAATGAAGAGACCCGTAACGAAATTGTCCCGATTACCAATTGAAACCGGGAACAACAAAGAAAACAAACCAACACAACCAGAGGCGACGTCATCAACATCTCAACGTCGGGTGAGCCCTAGACGGGCACAGAAGGGTGTTTCCAGCTGTAACGTCCTCAAGTACCTAAGCACGTTACTAGTACTGATGGTTACGTGTGTGACACCGTCCATGCAACAACTCGTCAATGTAACAACTCTAGACCCGACCCGCCTTGTATACTTTGACAAAGCCGCAGACTTACAGATAATACAAGACGAATGGAGACTGGTAGTATACTACAACATGTCAACTTACTGGAAAAGTACTTCTGCCGTTGAACAATACGTCCAGCAATTACACGGACTTTGTCAACGAAATATAGCGTACTTGACTATATCCACACAACTCGAGCACGAACTAAACGAGCTCAAACACTACAACGAAGTACTACAATCCGACCACGGAATACGTAGCAAGCGAGGTCTCATAAACGGAATTGGGAACATTGCCAACTCTCTATTTGGAGTACTTGATGACAAATTCGCCGAAAAATACAACAACGACATCAAACTACTGCACAGCAATGAAGACCACTTGTACAATCTGTACAAACAACAGACTTCAATAATCGAAGGGGAATATAACCTTCTGAAGAGGAACGAGCAAGTAATGAACCGGCAGTTCATTGTCATCAACAAAAGTCTCAGAGACTCGCTCCAACAACTGAAAACCGAACAAGACCAAGCAACGTTCCTTACTGCTACTGCACTTGCCGCAAACATGATGATAACAAACTTGCGGAGAATACAAGACATGTTGATCAGCCTAGTTACAGATCTTCGTCACGGCAAGGTCGACACTCACCTGTTGAAACCCGATGCGTTCGAAAAACAGTTGAACATCATAGCAGGACAAGTCCCAAAAGGATTATCTCTCCCTTGCTCAAACAAGTTCAAGTGTATCCGGGAAATGTATAAACTAGCAAGTGTGCAAGGAAAACTAACCGAAGACTTCATCATATTCGAAGTAAAAATCCCGTTAGTAGCAGACGAACAGTACGAACTAACCGAAGTCATCCCAATCCGCAACATAAAGGGAACCTCCATGATTCACATAATACCAACAACCAAATACATAGCCGTTAACTTGAAGCTAGACATGATGATACCACTGGATCAACAACATCTTTCATCGTGCGAACAAGTAAACACAAATCAGCTGTTGCTATGCAACCTTGACCTACCTATATACAGTATAAAAACAGCCACAACAATGTGCGAAGCAGGCATAATAAACAATCGAGGAGTAACAACCTGCCGCACTAAGGTATCGAATTGCAGCAATGACTGGAAAAAAACTGCACAGTAAGGGAGCTTGGTTGTTTACGTGTTGCGAGGAATGCACTATGCGCATTTTCTGTCCTGCGGGAATTACGTCACAGACACTACAAAATACAGGCATCATCACCTTAGCTACAGGTTGCATGATGCGCGGCGATAAACATCTGATTCATGCACATTACAAAATGCAAAGCACCATGGAATTAGGAAATGAGCAAGAGATCTACGTACCAGAGATAAATCTAAACGAACTATTAACAAGCAATAGTCAAATTACAAATATAACAAATATGGAACTTGAAACACATGAAGAACAACTAAAGAGTATTAAGAGAAAAATTGAGCTGATTAAAGAACAACAGGACATACAAATGGTTAATTCCGTGGAGGCGGAGCAACATCACTACGTCCTGTACGGCTGTATGATAACCTGTGCAACAATATTCAGCATATGGGTATGCGTCCAAATTAAAGCACGCTGTCTCCGTACACCTCAAGGAAACAGAACAGGAAAGCAGGCGCACAAGGAAGAGATTGAGATGGCCCCAAGTCCTACTGAACGGCATCTCCCTACGGAAGGACAAGCAAAGGCAGACACCCCGGATCTAGAAGAGGTCACCAGACATCTTCCTAACAGCAGCAAGGTGGATCGCGAAACGTCGCCAATGACAGTTAGCGACGGACATAGAACCTTCCAATAACTTTCTTTACATACTTTACTTACCCTTGGATAATGCATTTTACTGGACATTTGTACTTTTATAGTCGGCAGGATGTACGAGCATCGCCACATGATATTTATTGTTTTAGTTTTTACCTGATCAAGCAGTTGCTAAGTCACCGATTTATGTACATTCGCTGACTAAGCTACGAGGGCGGGTCAATAAGTCCGTGACTTTTGGAATAAAACACAGATTTTTTGATAAAAAAATAATTTTATTTTTCAACGTAGTCTCCCTTGAGCTCTATACACTTTGTCCAACGCTTCTCCAATTTTTTTATCCCTTCCAAAAAAAAATGATTTATCGAGGTCCTCAAAATAGGCCTTTGTTTGCGAGATGACTTCATCATTGGAGTCAAATCTTTTTCCACCAAGCCATTTCTTCAGGTTTGGGAACAAGAAGTAGTCGCTCGGAGTCAAATCTGGAGAATAGGGCGGATGAGGGAGCAATTCATAGCCCAATTCATGGATTTTTGCCATGGCAACTGCACATGTGTGCACCCTTGCATTGTCTTGGTTGAAAAGAACTTTTTTCTTGGCCAAATGAGGTCGGTTTTTTTACAAATCGTCATTGAATCGGTCCAATAAATTGGCATAATATTCCCCATTGATTGTTCTTCCCTTTTGAAGGTAGTCAATGTGGATTATCCCGCGTGCATCCCAAAAAACAGTCGCCATAACTTTATTGGCTGACAAACCCACCTTGGCCTTCTTCGGCGCCGATTCACCCTTAGAAACCCACTGTTTTGACTGTTGTTTGGTCTCTGGTGTGTTGTGATGGATCCATGTTTCGTCCACGGTTACAAAACGGCGCAAAAACTCCTCCATATTGCGATTAAACAACGCCAAACCTTCCTGTGAAGTTGTTACACGATTGCGTTTGTGGTCGACTGTGAGCAAACGCGGCACCCATCTTGCGGAAAGCTTTCTCATGCCCAAGTGATCATTCAAAATTGAAACCACTGAGCCATGCGAGATCCCTATGGCTTCCACAATCTCTCGCACTTTCAATCTTCGGTCGGCCAACACCATATCGTGAATTTTTTCGATTGTTTCGGGTGTAGAGACCTCAACTGGGCGTCCAGGACGTTCGGCATCTTCAGTGCTTGTACGGCCACAACGAAATTCAGTAAACCACTTTTTTACCATTGAAATCGATGGTGCAGAGTCCCCATAGTATTTATCAAGCTTAGCCTTGGTCTCGGTAATGGTTTTTTTTCGCAAGAAATAATGCTTAATAAGCACACGAAATTCACTTTTTTCCATTTTCTCCTCAAATTAGTGAGTAGTCTGATAAAAATAGCTGTCAAACACAAACTAACTGACGCAGCAAGTTTAAATTTTGACAGGAGTCAACTGACAGATGCCTGTTGACAGGAGCAGTGTTGCTGTTTCAGTAAAGAGGTCAGAAATTCAAAAAGTCACGGACTTATTGACCCGCCCTCGTATTACGCCCGCCACAAGCCACCTACTTTTGGCATTATATAATTCGTTGTTTTATTAAATAAATGGTCAATCATTATCGGACACAAAACAGTGATTTTATTTCCTGTACACATCCCGAGTGATTCATCCACCTACATCCTACATCTCAGTGTGCGGAGCTGCTGCCCGTACAGTAGTTGTGTAACGGAGTGACATTAGCAAAAGTTTTTAAGTCAATTTCAATAGGTCGGAGAATTTTTAAGATTGCCATATATATGACAATTTAAAAACAATGCCAGCGGTCCAACAACTCCATTACAATGAAAACAGGAACAATTATTATTCATGTTCGTAGGAATTGTTTAAAATGTTTGTTATGGTACCAGTGGCGCCACCTGTTTTAGGTATAACTATTATGGGTTGAATGCGCGGTACGTAGAATTGATCACAAAAAGATCAAGGATGTGATAACCTAAGTTCAATTAAATTAGTAATTAATCCATTGTTTTACAATAAGCGCACCAAACATATTGACATAAGACATCACTGTTAGTGAATATGTTTTAGTGAAGAAATTAGAAATAAAATATGAGCCAACCTTGGAAATGCCAGCAGACATATTCACAAAAAGTTTGAGTGCCAAGAAACATTATAAGTTTTTAAAATTGCTAGGCTTATCAGAAGTTTAAATTGTAATATTAGATTATTTTGTTAGGTCAGGATGTTACTAAGATATTATAAGTAACGTAAATAATCTGTGGTAAAAATAATATTAGTTATCTCTGCAAAAAAAGTTAGTTGATTCCAAACCACCATTGTGTTAATACATCACACTAAGAATGTTTTTCACCAGTGTGTATACTAATATGTCTTGTTAAATCACTCTTTTCACTAAAACAACGCTGACATACATCACACTTATATGGTTTTTCACCAGTGTGTGTACGAATATGTTTAGATAAACAACGCTTTTGCCTGAAACTACGTAGACATACATCACACTTATATGGTTTTTCACCAGTGTGTATACGAATATGTTGAGTTAAAGGACCCCTTTCCGTGAAACTACGTGGACATACATCACACTTATATGGTTTTTCACCAGTGTGTATACGAATATGTGTTATTAAATGACTTTTACTACTAAAACTACGCTCACATACATCACACTTATATGGTTTTTCACCTGTGTGTATACGAATATGTGTTATTAAATGACCTTTTCTACTAAAACTACGCTGACATACATCACACTTATATGGTTGTTCACCTGTGTGTATACGAATATGTTCAAGTAAAGAACCCTTTTGCCTGAAACTACGTTGACATACATCACACTTATATGGTTTTTCAACATTGTGTAGACGAATATGTTGAGATAAAGAACCCCTTTGTATGAAACTACGTGGACATACATCACACTTATATGGTTTTTCACCAGTGTGTATCCGAATATGTGTTGTTAAATGACCTTTTCTACTAAAACTACGCTGACATACATCACACTTATATGGTTTTTCACCAGTGTGTATTCGGCTATGTGATGTTAAACCAAACTTTTTACTAAAACAACGCTGACATACATCACACTTATATGGTTTTTCACCAGTGTGTATACGAATATGACTTGTTAAATTACTCTTTACACTAAAACAACGCTGACATACATCACACTTGTACGGTTTTTCACCAATTTGTGAACGAGTATGTTGTGTTATTTGTTTTACTCCATGAAAAGAACTACGCTGATCACATTTGTGAGGTTCTTTGAAATAAGTGCCAGGTTGGGACGTACATTTTTGGGTCTTCCGGATAACTCTCGAGTCTGATTTTTCTTTTTTCGTTTGCTCGCCTGTCATTGCGTCTTCTAGGTTTGTTCTTCGTCTGTCTAGTTTTGGTTTCTTCGCAACGGTCGCCGCTGTAATTATAAAATCTGGTAAGTACAATGTTAGAAAGAATATTTGGTGGCAAACGGACGATTTGGTGACATTGAATAATATGTTTTATGACTAGAGACAAGAAGTACAAAATTGTACTAACATCGACATATGGTCTGTTCCAAACTGTTACAACTTTGATCAGATTCAAAGTTTAAACAAACCCTGAAGGCTAATTGCGTAACACATTTTCTTTTTGAATGCGAGCTTTAAATGTAGGAAATTCCAGTCGCAATCACTTGCCATATTTCGAATTGTCTAACATTTTTTTTTTTCAGTTTAGCTTAATTGGCTAGAGAGGTACCGAAACATTTATCATTTTTAGAGTTCCGTACCTCAAAAGGAAAAAAACGGAACCCTTATTGACTTTGTTGTCCGTCTGTCTGTCAAGAACCTTTATCTCGGGAACGCGTGGAAATATCAAGTTGAAATTAAAAACATATACTCGAGTCTTCAGTCTCTTGAAGCTTGAGAAAAAATCAAACTTCTAAGTTAACGTTAAAAAAATATACAGCCGTTTATGCCACAATGAACGTATATTTCGACACTCTCAAGGGAATAAAAATTTATAGGGTACTTTCCGTTGACCTAGAACTATGAAATTTGGCAAGTAATTTCTTATACTACAAGTACAGGGAAAAACTGAAAACCATACATTTATAATGAAATCATAAAAAATACAGTCTTTATTTAAAGTACGTAATCAATCATCGAGGTTAAGCAACGGTATTAACAATTAACAAACTTTTACTCATTTGTAAGGAAAATAAATTCTGAAAGCCGTGTATTTTTAATTAAATCACTAATATCGTGTTTTTGTGATTTAATTAAAAATATACGGCTCCAAGTTTTGAAGAGAGTTAACCGTGCCATGTGGGGTATCATATGAAAGGGCTTCATTAGCACAAGCTTAAACAGATTTTTAATTATTTTTATGATATATAGTTTTCGATTTATGACGAAGAATTAAAAAAAAACCTTTTCCCTCTTTTATATGTATAGGTACCTAATAACTTTGGTGTATGTAGTACCTAACAGTTTGCACTGTTGTGCGTACCTACGTAGTCCTTTTTTAAATATGAGGGTCACTTTTTGGGGAGCAAATTAGAAAATTACAAAAAAAGTTTAGCAAACTATACCGTGTGACAGGGCTTCTTGTGAAGATCTGAAATATATTTTATAATAGTAAAATACACAGTTTAAAAGTAGAAAAAGTGGAAAAAAACAGAAAATAGATCTTTACTTTAATTATAGATTAGAGGAAAACCTATAGTAAGTCTATGGTGTTAAAATAACATGGTAAATCTCTCAATAGTGTGCGTACAAACTTACATTTGCATTTGGAATGTATGGAAGAACATGTTTTTCAACTACATTGTTAAGTTTGATCTTGGGATAAAAAACATGGTAAATAACATATTTTTTGTACGTAACCCACAACACGCGAGTTTCAATCGCGCTAGTCCGGTTTTTTTCTTCTTCTAGCGATTTGTTTCATAATTCAAGAATAATTTGTGTCCGAATTATTAGACTATTATTTAATTTTGTTATAATTTCAACTGATGATCTAGTAATGCGTTTAAATGAAAATGTACATTGATCGACGAAAAGTAAAGAATCAATCATTAAAACACTTTCTACCAAAAACTACCGGAATTTAACTACGTATTGAAACGTTTTTATGATCACGTTTAAGGTATCAATTGAGCCCGCGTGGTGGATTACGGCCCACTCCCTCTGACAGAGGAGGCTGGTGGCCCAGCAGTGGGAACATTATAGGCTGATTATGTAAGGCGGATGATGATGAAATGATTTTATTTTCTGTAGTAGCTTTGTACAAACACTTTTACACTTCAATCATATTTAGAAAAAAAAAGACTAGATGAGCTCGGCGTTTTCTATCTGACTACTCTGAGAAGAACGGCCGAAACCAACTCATAGGTCACAGTCTCTTTTAAAGTCCAGACATAATCTTGGTCAGATTATGTGAAGACCATGTAGATTGGTGTCTGAAATGGTCTTTTGAAGAAAGAACCACACAGATTGAGCGAAACTATCCAGTCAGTGCACGCATTTGTATTTGCAACCTCTACATCATATCCCGAGCACTAACATAGTTGAGATTAAATTCATGGTTACAAATATCAATATTTTATTTCAATATGGAATCGGGAACAGTGGGTGATGACTTTAAAGATTTAGTGGTTGAGACTGGAATATCTGCAAAGAAATTTCCAAAAACTGTGGCAACTTCCAAATCCGTTTTAATAACTGTATTGTTAATAATAAGGCTGTATTCACAATAACGCTTTCTATCTCTTCCAGTCTCATTGTTTATAATTTCCAAAGTCATTTTTATTTTACTTTGACTATTTTTAAATTTTTGAACCTAAATATCGAAACTTAGCTTCGCTACAAACTTGTTTAAATAATTTGGAATAGTTCTTAATTTACTGATAAAATTCTTTACTTTTATTATTATTTCTTTCTTCATATACGAGTAGTTCAAAGTTTGATTCTACTATTATATAAGGTGTATCTATTCATACACGTAATATTTTAAGAGATAGACCTGCAGCTGGTACAGAACCTATAGACACGAAAAAAAATTTTTATCTAACTATATTATTTAAAAAATTAAATAATTATATATTACTTGACACAATAAATACTGGCTCCTTCTTATTTTTAACATCCATTACGCTAGTTTCTACGTACTATTTACTGTCATTGAAGCGGGCGGCGACATTTTGGCGCGCGGCTTTTATTAATGATCAAAGAGTAGAAGCGAACGCCGAGCGCGCCAGGCGCGAGGGCGCCTCCCTTTCCTGCCCGCACCTTTCAGTCCCACATAATCCGCGAGCCGCACCGCACGCAAGTGTTCTGTGCACCGCACGTGCCACAGTTAACAGGCGTCGGGCAAGAAACAACAATGCCTAACTACAGGTATACCAACCAGGAGTACCAGAACATGACCGTTTGGCGCCTTCTGCGGAGTGAGGGGAAGCACCAATTCCACTTCACGAGGGTGCAAGAATTAAAGCTGATGGACTTAACTTCACGCGTGGAATTTTGCCGTTGGTTACTTCAAGACCCGACGCGGCGCATCCTGTGGACGGACGAGTCCACCTTTACGTGTTGGGTTGTTTAACATCCACAACGCGCACTGTTGGGCATCAGAAAATCCACGTGTTGTTAGGCCAGTTCATTTCCAGACCCGGTTCAGTGTTAATGTGTGGGCTGGGTTAATAGGCGATAGACTTTTGGGACCTGTGTTCCTGGATCGGCTTAATTGTGAACGCTTTTGCAGTGATGGCTAGTGATAGACACATTATTAAAGTGTCTATCATTAGTGCAAGGACACATAATAAAACGTGCAGCCGTCTGCGTCCAACAACAGGGCGAATTTGTACAACAATTAGTGTAAATAATAACTACGTAGGTATTAGGTATGTACATTTTAACCTTTTGACCGCCACAGTCATGTATAGATGACAGACCAAAATGTGCCCAGCACGCCACGGTCACGACTACATGACAGATTTTAAGGAATAATTCGTACCTTGGCGCCGAGGGCACGTTTTTGCTTTTTTGACGTGGTGGTCAATAGGTTAAATTATTGTAAATATGTTGATTCTAATTTTTAAACACGCCAAATTATTGGTACAGTAATTCGTAAAAGGCACCTGTGTACCTTATTCAGTGGGATAACTGAATTTCATTTAGAATCGACATGTTTCCAACTAACTACATACGTCGACAAACAACAATAATAATAAAGTAGAATAATAAGTATTATTCATCATTTATTATTGATAGCGTTACCTAATGGTAAGTAGGTGGTAATCCGTCGGGTCCTGGGGCGGTATTTTTGGCATTCAGCCTGTGTACCGCCACTCTTATCTCTACCTCGGTCACCTCGACCATCGTCGTCATCGTCGTCGGCGGTGTGGTCCCAATCGGGCACCGCAGTAGGCGGAGCCATGGGCGGGGGAGGTGTGTTTCCCTCGCGAAGGGAACAGAGCGCCCACTACGTCCTCCACAAGCTGGGGCCGGAGACTGCGTCAGCGGGGGAGCCCATGGGCAGAGTTTATCCCGCAATTTATATCGAGCTGAGTTAGTCGTAGTACTAAATGAATAATACTTTTGTAAGATTTGCAAGAATAGTCTTGCCAACACTGGTATAGTTCATGCTAAGTTTTTAGATAGATGGTTATTGATTTTTGGAGATTATTACAATATTTTTTTTTGCGGGAACAACTCTCAGTTTAATAAAACGAGTTTAATTTTAACTAGTTGTTCGTGCCCGGTGTCGCCGGGTGATTTCCTATAACGATTCGGATAAATGGATATTATGATAAGGTGCCTCAACTGTGGCATATCCGTAAGGCGGGTTCAAAGGCATATTATGTCATCGTTAACCTTGCCCCTGCAAGCGAGACTTGCCCGATGGTTGAACAATCAGGTATGTACCTATACCACATTGAAATACTACTTAACAACAAGACAGCTATAAAGCCTGACACGGCGGTTCGATTACATGTGAGCCATCAATACTTAACAAAGCAGAGTTTATTTGGTGGATTGCATGAGCCCGGCTCATGAATAGTCAATCTATTATGATTATTGCTACACATCGCTGAATAGGCCACTGACTATAAGTCAAGTGTGTATGTTCTATGTTAGAGGGTTTGGTTTCCGCACTTAGTACTTCAGGTGGACCATTGTGCGTGGACCATTGCGGCCGTTTTTTTTTGTGGTTATTCCAACCAGCCCATCTCCCTCCAGAAGTTGATAACATCTCCTGGTCTGTTTAGAATTTCTGTATAGGATCTGGGTGCCCCGAGGGTTTCTGTTCTAATGTGGGTGACGCCTGTGCATTCGAAGAGCACATGCGCAACGGTTTCCTCTGCCTCCATGCAAGCCCTGCACAGAGGGCTGTCCGTTAGCCTATTGTGTGGAAGTGTTTGTTTAGCGAGCAGTGGCCCGTGATGGTCCCCGTCAGCAGGCGCAGGCCGGTCCTGTCCAGACGTAACAAGCGCCTGGTTAACTTGCTATCCAAGGATGGCATAGCCTCCTTGGACTGTCTGCACCCCTGTGCCGAGGACCACCAGCTCTCCGCTTGTGTGTGGGTGAGCTCCTGTAGCCACCTGCGTAGTTGGTTGAAGGGGATGGGCGCGATCGGCTCCGGTCCGCAGACTGACGTGCCGGATGCTCTCCTGGCTAGTTCGTCAGCTGCGTCGTTGCCCAGCGATCCGCTGTGTCGTTTTATCCATTGCAGTGTCAGAGGACTACGCTTCTATATGATTCCTGCAGACAGCCCGTTACTACCCATTATTTCCAATGATAATTATCAGGTAAGATATTTGATCATCTAATTGCAGGTATTTATGAGATACAATGGTTAGTTAAAGAAAGTATAACTTTTTACGTTCTGCTGTTCATGATGTGAACTTATCTTGGTGCAGTAATTCCACGTGATTGGTAACAACCACAATACTATGCTGTATTTGTCACACTCAGTCTTTAGATGGATGACCATTGATCAACATTATAATAGCATTTAAAAATCAATATTAATAAGTAATTGTATATTTAGGATGCGGCAACCATCTATGAGTGTCGGGCCTGTTGGACTCGAGCAACAGACGACTTTCATCATTATTCAATTTATCTCAGTCAACAGTAGGTACAATTTCTTTTGAAAAATGTTAGAAATTGTTTAAAAGATCTCTTTGTACCCCAACATATTGTTCCAGGTCATATTACTCATGAGCAGCTTCATCATCAGCCTATAATGTTCCCACTGCTGGGACACAGCCCTCCTCTCTGTGAGAGGGAGAGAGGGAGGCCTCCTCTCTGGATGAGCAGCTTACTGCTAGAAAACTGAAGAGTACCAGAAGCTCTGTTTGGAAACCCAGATACAGAACCACGATCAGCAATTGCTATGTTTGATGGTACCTACTTATATTTTTATGCAGAAAAGCTCGAATTATCTTCTTTTTTTTAAACCTACAGTTTACACAAATATGACAATATTGTAAAACCATTTGTGATTTGTTCCTGTGATGGCGTGGTAGGTCCATATGCTGCTACACAAAGTGATGCAGACATCATGAAAAGGCTATTTGAAATTGAAGATGGTCCATTGCGAAACCTGTTAAGGCCAAATGATATTTTTATATTGGACAGAGGATTTGGGGATGCCATT
The DNA here is from genome assembly GCA_905333075.3 of Atethmia centrago. Lineage (NCBI taxonomy): Eukaryota > Metazoa > Arthropoda > Insecta > Lepidoptera > Noctuidae > Atethmia > Atethmia centrago. The sequence continues at coordinate 16,276,743 of HG995393.1, forward strand.
AATACTTACGTTTCTTCTCTTTAGTTCTTCGTTTCTTATTAGATACTTCCACTTCCACTACAGTTTTAAACTCCATTAAAGGCACATCATCTTTTAAATCTGATTCAGTAATGTGTGGTGGTATATCTGCTACATCTAGACAACTACTGTCTAGATTTTCCGGTTCTAGCTCTGTAAGTAAACAAAAAACACTGAAGAGACTCATTTATTATTAATATTTGTTTTATTTCACAACATAATGTGGTTACCATTAAAAATTACATTGGTCGCGCTCAGGTGCAGACGTGTTTTGTGTTATTTTAACTTATTTATGGAGCATAACATTAATAATGTAAGCAGTATTGACTCTGAAGTGTGTTGACAATAATGTGTAACAAGTACTAAAGTGGAGTGAACTGAGTTTTTGAATTTTATTAGCGAGTTCTATATCGCACAGCTCGCGTTCGCTGAGGTACGCTCTTCCTCACCTCGAGGAAAAGAGATGGGCTGCGAAAAATAAATAATTTATCCTTGTCGCACTGCTGGGAACCGCGGAGTGAATTTTGGTTATGAACCGAAACAAAAATGCCTAATAATTGGCTTGCGGTTCAATAATAAAAGATTTATATATGGAATGTTCCAATGTAGATTGCAAGGGAAAAGACGACTTAGCATATCTTGAAATAAATAAAGAAGCGTTTACGTCATATAAAAAAAAATAGTCATTAATTGTCACAATCTTTACATTGAAAAAAAAATGCGTACTTTAAATGTAGATACTGCTTAAATGTATTGTACCAAAAGTACTGATACTGATTCCCAAACTAAGCTGCAGCTTGTATTTTGGGAGACAGTGTTCAGTCGTGGAATATGAAACGATATTACATTTTATACAAACTTCAGGTGAACGTCGCTGCAAAAAACCCTGGAGAGGATAATTTCAGAAAAATATATAAAAATAATGAAAAGTTGTTTGTATAGTGGAAGGTCGTGCGTTACTTGTGTGTTGGAGTGTGTGTTTTTGCGTGTGTGTGTTTGCGTGTGTGTGTGTGTGTGTGTGTGTGTGTGTGTGTGTGTGTGTGTGTTGTAGTGTGTGTGTTTGCGTGTGTGTGTGTGTGTGTGTGTGTGTGTGTGTGTGAGGGGGAGAAATGTGTTTGTGTATATGGGTGCATACATTGGTGTGTGTGGGTTTCGGTTGTGCACGCTCATGTGTCTATGAGTTTACGTTACGCGATGTATGCAAGTAAGTCTTCAGTTTGTTCATAGTCTAGTTGCTGGAGCCATTCAGCAACTTTACTTTTAACTGTGTATTTATTCAACCCAACGATATTTAGGTCTTTATTAATGCAGTTGTTGTCTTCTCAAAGTTGATTTGAGCACAAAGAGCTGACGAACTGTCAGTACTTTGCATTCAAAAAATAGTTTCGCGGTGGAGTACCTATACGGCTTTTTCGACATAACTTTCAATACAGCTCTTTGAGCTCTTTCCAAACCAATTAGAAGCGTTTTAACAGCCCCTCCCCAAATTGGTATGCAGTATTGAATAATGGACTGACATAAGGCCAAGTAGTCTGAGCTTATCAGGTGGGGTAGAATCTCTGAGAGATTTAAATATGTGGATTAGCCTCCTTACCCTGCATGTAACAGTATCTATTTGCTTATCCCATCTCAGTCTACTCTCCAAGTGTACATCCAGGTATTTTGCATATTTCAAACGGGTAAGTACAGTACGATTCACGAAAGATGACCACAAATGGCGGCCGTCTGCGCACGTACACTCATGAAGAAAAGACTTAAGACAAAATAATATTTTAATGTTAGTTAAATAATTTGTGTAATGTTGTAAATGCTGGTTATGCAAATAAATCAAATGTAAGTAATTTAAAATGTTTATTAAAATTAATTGAACTAAACATATTATAAATATGTAAAATGCATTAAATTTAGTCGCTATCGCTATTCTCAAGTTCCATGATTCCCTCTATCATGGAACTTGAGGGAATCGTGGAACTTGAGGAACTGGGGCCGGGTTCCATATTAAAGTCTTCCGCTTCATCTTCCGATGATTCAGGAAAATCCACATCTGTCGAATCTTCACTCTCGTCAGATTCTCCCACACGTATAATTAATTATATAAACAAATACAATAAAATAATATACAAATTTTCTTTTTGACATATTATTTTCACTGTTTGACATTATATACCTAAAATTTTGATTTCAGACTTGTTGTAATGGTAAACTTCATTTGGTTTAAATGGCTTTTTATTTTTATTATTTTATTAATATTTTACACAGATTTGTGTGTACCTTGTGAATGTGAGAACGTTGTAGGCTTAATAGACTAGATATTTTGTAGACCTTTTTCTTTTTTTGTTAAGTACCTGGTACGTCTCGACAGGCCTACACTGTCCTCCCATACCTATTAAACACGAATTTGAAAACATTGTAAAAGCCAATTATTTTTAAAAGAGTAACCGTGGAGTTTCTTGCCGGCTCTTCTCCATAGGAAACGACCCATTGGAACCGTGAAACTAAGAGCGATGAAGATTTACTTTCTTTTATAATTATTTGTACTGTCGATACTGTCTTTGTTGCCGCGGCCGTTTTTTTGTAAGCTTCGAGTATTTTAAAATCTTCTGAAAAATATTGAAACACGTTGTACACCAAACTTCTCGACTGTCTATTCAAAGCATTGCCTTTTCCTCGCGGCATTGTGATGGCTTAAAATAGCAAATAAGTTCAACACAATAACAAATTTCAACAAAAAACTTAACAAACAGCGAAACTTAACAAATAAAAAACATATTAAAACAAAGAAACACTTCTTTTCGACTGTACTCGAGAGCAGTGTGAGCGCGTCAGCGCCGCGATAGACGAATAGCGACTGAGTGGCCTATCACGAGACACGCGCGCACGCCCGCGCCTCACCTCGCACCTCCAAAGGGACCTAAAATATGCCTTCTGCGCCGTGATCATCTTTCATGAATCTTACTGTACTTGGCACGTACAGGTGTCATGAGAAGAACATGTATGGGCCATAATTGAGAAATCTCGTGGTGGAGAGGTGTTATTCCTGATCGAGAAGGCCACATAATGTGTTTTTGCGATATTTAAAGATAGTAAGTTGTTAGAGAGCCAATCCATTATTTTAGATAAGGAATATACAGCGCCCACCTTGACCAATATACACAGGCATATTAGAATAACTGGACGTGCCCGGATTGCAATTGTTCAAAACCGAAAAGAGGGAATAGTGACATTCCAGTCATGAATACACCTGACCTCAAGATTAACACTGCTACACCAATGAGCAAGGTAAATTTGCAACGTGGGTGTCAGACTCATTTTTCACCAATAACTAGAGATGCGGATTCTGTACTGCTAGAGGAATTCAGAGAGTTTCGATCAGACATGGTAGCTCGCATGGACAGCCAAGCAAAAACTATAACGCTCTCATTGTACCAGTTTTCTCAAAAAAAAACCGAAATGAACAACGTAGTTAAAATTATGAGGGTACTCGAGGAAAAGGTATAGGCTAAGATAAACCAGGAACAACCAATTCAAAGTCAATATGTAATTAAACACTCATCCGACAATCCTCCTTCTACTTTAGCAGTGACAGTCAGTCAAAAGAGCAGTTCTAACGTACGCGTGCCAAAGAAAACGTCTTCAACCCACACCATAACACAAATTGTAAACAACGGCGATGGGGCCACGAAGTCCGCTGTGCTACCGGTAAAGACTACGTCTATTATTAATCCACTAGCTGCTAATGAACCCACGAATGCAGGGATAGAGGATAGTGAACCGGGCCGGACAACTGTACGAAATAAAAAAAATAACCGGCAACCTAAAGATGTGAGAGTAGGAACAAATACGGAGTTGAAGGCAATCCAAGCTACAGAACGGAAAAAGCACGTTTGTCTGGCGGTTGCATCCAGAAACTACGCTGGAAGCTAGTAATGGCAATTAATGTGATTTCGAATAAATTTCATTAACATGTTAATTCGTGAGTCTTAGCTTGATAATTGCTATTGCTATGCTATTTGCTAATATGACGATAATTAATAATTCACCTATAATGAAGTATGTGAATTTTGCTAAATTATGCGAATTAAAAAGCGCGTTCGCCTTAGGACGTCTCCTAGCGTGCGTTTAGTTTACTCGCCGACGTTTTAATTGTGCTAGTACACTTGCTTATGTAATGTGTTAAGATTGATCACATAATTATCAGCATTCTGCACCTGACGCACCTGTACCGATCGGGACCGAGTCGGTTCACATTCGACTAAAAAGTTATAGTAATGGCCAATGTGTTTAAGTTTTAGATGGGTTTTTAAATTGGTGATTGATGTTCGGTAAGAAAGGTTTTTAGAGCACTGATTACAGTTAGCAATTTTATTTTCACTAACAATATTAGAAAAAAAATCCCATATAGGATTAGTTCGGTGAGACATTGTCACGTTCAAGTCCGTTCAACAGTTTATTTACACTAAAATATTTATATACTAAACTTATAATTATTATTTACACTTTTATACATGCCACTACTTCTTACTACCTCCTATTATTTACAGGTAGGTATTGAGTTCACGCTATTGTCTATATAAGTACAATATTATGCACAAAACGAATACGTAATGTACTTACTGTATAACGAATACGTAAACCAAAATCTCACTATCACTTGCCAAAACGTACTGAACGAACACAAAACGACGCGCGCCACGCGCGTACCACGCAAATATATTATTAAACAATCACGCATTAATTCAACCAATACACGACTCTAAGTACGAGCAAATCAAAGACAATAAGGTAATCATTTCTAAACATCATTCTTCGCACCATCCATAATTTAAATACATTAAACAAGCACAAGCATTCATTCAATATACAACCTTAAGTACGCACAAATCAAAGATAATAAGATAACAATTGCTTAACCCATTATTCGTAAGTTCGCAGCGAACAAGGTCACTGTCACGTGAAACCAATATATTTAGTATTCCCGACTTCCCGTGGGTGCGACGGAGAGCGCACGCTACCGCTGCGTGCGCCGACGCTCTGACGAGTCTGACGTATGATAGTCATTAAATTAAAAAATTACGAAAATTTAAATTATATTCGTAATTTTTTAATTTCGCAGAATTTCGCAACTACATTTAATTTGCTAAATGCTAAATGAGATTTCGCATGCTAACAATGAATGCTTATGCTAATTAATCCATCACTACTGGAAGCCATAACCGGTCACGTGAAAAACGTATGTGGCCCAAATGTTTCAATCAAAGTTGTCAAAATCAAACACAAAACCGAGCGAGATTACTCGTCGTTTATTGTAGGAGTGCCTGATCAATGGTTTGAAAAATTAAACCAAGCAGAAATTGGGCCCATGAATGCGGAATTTAGTGAGTGGATTTGGTTTCGGAAGTCAACCAAAACAACACCCAATGAATAACGTTGAAATATTCTATCAAAACGTCTGCGAACGAAGTTGGATGAATTCAGAAATAATATAAATTCTCTATACACATCGGCATTGATGAATTGTATATATAAAATGACATAAATATTTACTTGTAGAGTATTATATGTTTTCAATTATTGTGAATGTGAAGACTATGTGGGTCATTGTTGTTTTTACTCTCATTTAGTATTAATCATGGTCGGGCAGTTTGAGTAATTTATGCGGCCTACCCAAATGTTCTTTCTTTGGTATTGTTCGTCGCATCGTTGAGCTCCTTAAGTTCTGAGTTGAGCTGCACGATTACTAACAAATGCGTGCACTGACTGGACAGGTCCACTCAATCTGTATGGTTCTTTCTTCAAAAGGATTCAGATACCAATCTACATGGCCTTCACATGATCTGACCAAGATTATGTCTGGACTTTAAAAGAGGCTGTGACCTCTGAGTTTGTTTTGGACTTTCTTCTCAGAGTAGTCAGATAGGAAACACCGACCTCACCTAGCTTTATTTAAAAATATGATTGACGTGTAAAAGTGTTTGTATAAACCTACTTACAGAAATAAAAATCATTTATCATTTCGTTTAATTCTGACTTATACGCAATCACGGAATCTGGTTGCAATGATTCTATATCACATACTTCGCTGTGATCGAGCGGATGGTTTCAAAGCTGATTATCAATTGCTGTATTCAAATTTAGTTTCGATTGATTCAAGAATCTTGTATGAAATGAGCGACTTAGGAGCAATTTTGGAATTATTTTACAGTACCTACTCTTAATAATATTTTGAATGACTGTTTTCCCAGGAAAAAATCTGATCCAAAGTCGCGGTAAATTTATCCGGAACGGTACACGAGCGAAATAATAAAAGAATTAAAAACTAAAGCTAGAATTCACAAGATATTTAAAACAACTAAACTTAGTAGGGATTATGAAGAATATTCTAAATACAGGGCGCTTTTTAAAAAATCTATAGAAGTTGCTCACAAACTGCATCAACATAAAATCCAGTGTCAGTTTGCTATAGATCCTAAGTCCTTCTGGCAATACATACGATTAAAGAAAAGTGCAGTAGGCAAGAAAACTATTAGAAAAGATGGTGAGCATTTATCGGACAACGAGTGTACTAAACAGCTCGCAAAATTTTTCGCGAAGCGAGCTCGGGACTTCGGGCACCCCGACTCGGACAGGTTAGGTTCGAATGGAATTGCGGGGTCTACTGAGCGAGCGGAGCGAGCAAACTCAGACCCCGCCACCCCCTTCGAGGTTATTTTTTTTTTAAACTCATACTACGCCTTTTAAGCGACTTTGTGTTTTAGGTTTGTGTCTCAAGAACGGTGCGTTACCTTTTCATGGGAGTGGTGTCAGGGGACAGGGGACCCCCCCCCCCCCCCAACCTCCTCCGCGAAGCAAGTCTCATACTACGGCTTTTTAAGCGACTTATAGGCCCGTATTACAGAAGGAAACTCAAGCATTGATCTCTGTTTAAAACTAGTTTTGAGTCAAGTTTTAATTTTAGAACGTTCCTCAAGCTTAGATTCATTGATCATAGTTCAGCTGAGTATCGCTATATTTTAGAACGTTACTCAGTTCGTAAAGCGAACCCAGCAGCAGTGATTTGATCTGTAATCGCCCAAGTGTGGTCGAGACCGCGTTTGAGCATAGAATTGTCATGCCAATTTTTGTTTCAAGCGTAAGTTGTCGAGTTTTAATATCAAAATGGATATATTTGAAGAAGTAGATCATTACAATAATTTATTCAATGATGATGCAAATAGAAGGTTGAACTTTAGCGTTCCTCTTAGATATTTAAGAGATACACAGGACCCATATAATTGTGAAAACTTCATAAAGAGGTACAGGTTTTCTTAAGACGTGGTAAAATATTTTATTCTACCTATGATAGACCACGATTTAAGTAAACCACATAACCGTGGGCATCCCCTAGCCCCAGAATTGCAAATTCTTGTGTTTTATTTTTCTTTCGTCCTGCCATTTAAAAAGTTATAAGAATAAATAATAATCAACAAAACTAATCAAAATATCTACGATGTTTTCATTTGCATAAATTATTTGACATACTGACATTTTTATTAAATAGCGTACCTATTTATGGCCATAGATACAAGTCTTTTAAGCCTTACAATAATTATGCTCATAAGATTACTAAACTTTATTTAAATAAATGAGGAATTATTGTACTACGAGTATTCGGGATATATTTTAATATTTTTAATCCAGTGAAGATTAAAACAAAGTTGGTAAATAAAATAAATCGTAAACGAAAACAGGCTGACAATACACATCTCTGCTTGAGGTTGGATTTGAGCAAAGGATTTGAGTCTCGATTCAGCTGAATATAGATTGATTACCGTTCTGGAATATGACCGATGCTCGAGTACTGATTCTATACTTAAACAGTGATCGACTGATTGACGCTCAAACTAGACTTGAGGAACCTTCTGTAATACGGACCTAAGGCCCGTATTACAGAAGGAAACTCAAGCATTGATCTCTGTTTAAAACTAGTTTTAAGTCAAGTTTTAATTTTAGAACGTTCCTCAAGCATATATTCATTGATCATAGTTCAGCTGAGTATCGCTTTATTTTAGAACGTTACTCAGTTCGTAAAGCAAACCCAAGCAGTGATTTGATCTGTAATCGCCCAAGTGTGGTCAAGACCGCGCTTGAGCATAGAATTGTCATGCCAATTTTTGTTTCAAGCGTAAGTTGTCGAGTTTTAATATCAAAATGGATATATTTGAAGAAGTAGATCATTACAATAATTTATTCAATGATGATTTAAATAGAAGGTTGAACTTTAGCGTTCCTCTTAGATATTTAAGAGATACACAGGACCCATATAATTGTGAAAACTTCATAAATAGGTACAGGTTTTCATAAGACGTGGTAAAATATTTAATTCTACCTATGATAGACCACGATTTAAGAAAACCACATAACCGTGGACATCCCCTAGCCCCAGAATTGCAAATTCTTGTGTTTTATTTTTCTTTCGTCCTGCCATTTAAAAAGTTATAAGAATAAATAATATTCAGCAAAACAAATAACAAAACTAATCAAAATATCTACGATGTTTTCATTTGCATAAATTGTTTGACATACTGACATTTTTATTAAATAGCGTACCTATTTTTGGCCATCGATACAAGTCTTTTAAGCCTTACAATAATTATGCTTATAAGATTACTAAACTTTATTTAAATAAATGAGGAATTGTACTACGAGTATTCGGGACCGAACTAAACCGAACTAATAACGCAGATTTCCGAAATAGTTGGGCGCTTATGATATATTTTAATATTTTTAATCCAGTGAAGATTAAAACAAAGTTGGTAAATAAAATAAATCGTAAACGAAAACAGGCTGATACATAGACAATACACATCTCTGCTTGAGGTTCAATTTGAGTCTCGATTCAGCTGAATAGAGATTGATTACCGTTCTAGAATATGACCCATACTCGAGTACTGATTCTATACTTAAACAGTGATCGACTGATTGACGCTCAAACTAGACTTGAGGAACCTTCTGTAATACGGACCTAAGTGTTCTGAGGTGAGTTTATAATAATTTGTTGTTACCTTTTCATGGGAGTGGTGCCAGGGGGCAGGGGGCACCACCTCCCAACCTCACCCCCCCCCCCACTTCCACCCCCTTCTCCTGCCAAACGATACTGGATTTTTACCTAAATGCCCAATTTAAATAACATATTTTAATGTATATGGATTAATATAATACCGGTTCAAATAGCTTAACTTTAACGGTTTATTTATTGAACTACGATGGTCGTAGTTTATTATTTGAGACTTCGAGTTATAGTCCTATTGATAGAATTCAAAATTGCTCATGTAAGCGGGTACACCTTTTGGCTTTATGTAACGCAAACCACTTCCTATCAGGTGAACCATTCACCTGTTTGTTTACCTACAGATTAACTAACTAATACTTACTTTTCTTCTCTTTAGTTCTTCGTTTCTTCTTAGATACTTCTTCTTTCACTTCAGTTTTAAACTCCATTAAAGGCACATCATCTTCTAAATCTGATTCAATAGTGTGTGGTGGTATATCTGCTACATCTAGACAGCTATTGAATAGATTTCCCGGTTCTAGCTCTGTAAGAAAACAAAAACAGTGAAGAGTATCACTCGTTTGTTCGTCTATTATTAATATATGTTTTTTCACAACATAATGTGGTTACCATTAAGTTGAATTAAACTAAACACTGACAAAACTTTGAAGTAGTTAAAAACATTTTCTTATCACTACAAAATAAATAGTTTTTATCTTTCATCTATTTTAAGATATTATTTATTGACCAGCTTTTGCCCGTGGCTTCGCCCGGATGTCGGAAAATATCCCACGGGAACATACTACCGGGATTAAAAGAAAACGAAAGCGATCGCATAACTATTATTTTGTCATGTGTAATTTTTAATCTGTGATATCTTTTAAAGCATTAATTTATATGATATGATGTAAGGCATATTTTACTCTAAATTAAATTCCCAATTAAATAACATATTTTATTGTATAAGGATTAATATAATTCCGGTTAAAATAGCTTCGGAAATAACAAAGAAATTGTCAAATTCTGAAAGTTAAAATTGGTTACTGTGGGTCACCCTTTGAGGATAAACATATGCTATTCGGGACTTTTTTGTTGAACTTTTTAGGATGTTCAATGCTGTAGAACATAAATTTTATGAATCTCGTACGGTTTACGCGCCAGTAAAGCTCCCAGTCTGCAAGATTGTTTCCAACACCTCCAACAATAATCATCACACTTCAGCCAACTTACACAAAACCATGAATTATACACATTTTTCCTCATCACTCCATACATTGGTGAAAACCGTTTGAAAATCTGTTCAGTAGTTTATGAGTTTAGCTTGTTCAGACAGACAGACACATGCGGCTTTTGTTTTATAATATATGTAAGGTTAATATTATATTTCGCCTATCCCTATTAACATTGTCGGATGTGAAAATCAGCAACATTTTATTTTTTAACTTTGAGACGCTCTCTTGAGCGTCTCAAAGTTTGAATTGCAATTTTTTTTTCATATAGAAATTAGATTGTCAAAAATCAACAAAATTTTAATAAATGTTCTTGACTCCACTAAAACAAGGGACTTTTTAAGAGTGATTAATGAAATAAAAAGAAAATGGCAAAAAAACATATACGACAATGTTAATAGGGATAAGCGATTTGTTCTTAAAAACATACCATCACTTAGATGTTCCTCTCCTTGTAATTCTTCTTTGATAGCAATGCTTTCTGTTTGACATGCATCAACTATACTTATGTGCACTGTAGGAGATATAATAAACCCACTGTAAAACTCAAAGTATTCTTGGTTTATTAAAGGATTGGGCTGTAAAAAGATGATTATAGTATTAGGAAAATAATGATCACAGTCCCACAAGCACAAACCTTTTTTCATTATACTGAAGTCACTCAAACATCACAACTAACAACAAACTTCACAAGTGAGGATACTTAAGTAGGTCCAATGTAATCTGGAGCGTTGGTCGTGGTACCAACCCCACTGACTACTGCACAAGCTATTGTTGCATAGCTCGTGCCGACATTCAATGAGAGAGGACTGTTATCAAACTGCTACATACAATTTTCATACAGAAGTTGTACTTAGCAGTATTATGTGGAGTGTTTAACACGTAATAATTGTAAAACCTCCATTTAACAATAGCATACAATGTATATATCAACATTCAACACTTGATGGTACCGTTGTAGTATAATCCAGACACAATAGGTACGAGATTGAGAAGAAACACTTCCACATTATACTGAATTAAAAATAATAAGAATAAATGGCTGTTGAAGAATACCTCACCTCATAATCCTCTTTCATCATCTGAGCGAACAGCTCTTCAGCATCCAGACATTGTCTTAGAAACCGGTAGCATTGCTTTAGTTTAGCGCAGCAGAAGAAACAAGCAAGAATCGGTCTACTGTCTTCAGTTACAAACTGCAACATAATTTGTCTTACACTATTTTATGAAAATACTTTTAATCTTGCCTATATAGTAATGCTTCGCCCCTAAGACGACCTACTGACCCCTAAAAGGTTATTTTGTTTAATGCTTACTAAAAATATCAACTTACTGGAATATCAGTCAGCTTCTCATATAGTTCATGTAAGTTCCTGTTGACCACTACAAACATGTGAACATTCTCCACTAAACAGATCCTACACATTGGCAGTTTTTCCATCTTTTAACTGAAGTAGTGATTGTTATTTAGTTCAACTTTACATTTATACTATAGAAAAACACTGTTGCGTCGTATACAAATAATGAGCGAGGCTTATATATTATTATTACGATTTCTTTGAACGAACATTTGCAAATAAATCGAGTAAACACTTCCTTTGTGGATCACGGTAAGACGCCAGCAGCCGGAGAGAGTTAAACTTATTAGATATCTCATAGGTAGTTCAGATAGTCCAGGTTATTCATAGGAATTCGTTTGTTAGTCCCATAATACCAGTGAAAACATAGGAGTTCACGTTTATTTTTCTATTAAACTATAATATTATCAAAAGCTATTTGACACTTTGCTGCTTGTCAACCACAGATTACTAATATGTAGCAAGCTATTGTCAATAGATTGACATTAATAGCTTTTTTTTTTGGCCTGCTTTAGTCACAAGCCTATCAAGTCAAGTTAAAAAGCAAAAATGTTATTTCAACATATTATGTCACCGCTAGTGTCTACCTGTTAAGATTATTACATCTTATTCGTAACAAACGAAATATTCCATTTTATCAGAATCTTAATAATTACGCCCTCGGTGGGATATTCGATATATCGACTCCGGCACAAACCGCGGCACATGCCCAAATTATTGATGTAATCCCGCCGCGGTCCGATCACAGTGTTGAACAGGAGGATGATAGGGCTGCCACAGTAAGTAGCCAGTGCAACGACAGGTTGAGGAGCGCACTGGAAGATGCGTTTCGCGAGTATAGGTCCACTCCAACCGAACTTAGACCCCGACTACCACGCCTACCTATGCACAAGAAAAATAGGGCGCTGGTGTGTGCCTTGGACTCGCTGCTTAAGGATTTTTTCGAGAGCAGCGAGGATCTCGTTGATACACACTCGATCCTGTATTGCGCGGCTGTTGCGGTATGTCGTTTAGCGAACCTTAAGTTCCCAAACTGTGACGGAGCTACCCGACCAAAACCAGCCATACCGGCTTGGCAGTGCAGGATCCAGCGTCGTATCGATGGGACTAGGGTACTCATCGGCAAACTATATTGCTTCAGGGAGGGCAATACACGACCACGAGTGATGCGCTTTGTGAGGCGGGCATTCTCGGGGACTGGAATCAGCCATCGAGAATACATATCCCGTGTCACAGAGCGCATCGACTTCCTGAAGCAGAAAGTTTGTGCATGGGCGAGCCGTATTCGGCGGTATAAGCGGAGAGTTGATCGACACACGCAAAATCGCATGTTCCAGAGCGATGAAAGGTGGCTATATAGAGCTTGGGAGCGACCTGAGCAAAATGTGACAGACATGTGCCGCCCGGATGATGCCGACACGAGTGCATTTTGGCGCAGCATCTGGTCGGTGCCAACGCTGAGACTGACTGGATGCGGGATGTCGAGCGAGTGTGTAGAACTATACCAGAAATGGAAGTTGTAGCCATTACGCCATCAGACATAGCCAGTGCGGTCCGTCCGTTACCGAATTGGAAATCACCGGGACCGGACGGACTGCACAACTTTTGGCTGAAATGGCTAACTAGTTCACACACTTGCCTGGCATCTCAGTTCCAGTCATCCTTAGAATCTGGGTCGCTACCGCAGTTTCTAACAACAGGCGCAAGAATTATAGACCGATCACATGTTTGTCGACGGTCTATAAACTTCTTACATCCATTTTGAGAACGAAAATTAATACTCACATTAACAATAATTCAATTATGTCAGCCTCTCAAAATGGTTGTAGGAACGGGTCCCGCGGTACTAAGGAGCTACTCCTTATCGACATGGCCATTAGCCAACAGGATCGTAGATCCCGCAAGGAACTGTCGACTTGCTGGATAGATTACAAGAAGGCCTACGACTTGGTGCCACATACGTGGCTCATGAGGGTGCTGGAGTTGTACAAGATAGATGCAACTCTACGCACCTTCCTTGAGTCGTGTATGGGGCAATGGAGGACGGTCCTTCGCTATCCAGGATGTCGACAGATCCAGGGAAATGATGAGCCTGTATGGATTAAAAGGGGAATATTTCAGGGCGACAGTTTGAGTCCACTTTGGTTCTGCTTAGCCCTTAACCCTCTAAGCACATTGCTGGAGGATTCAGGTCTAGGCTATCGGTTGAGGAGAGGTGGTCAGGTCATATCTCACCTCCTCTACATGGATGACTTGAAACTCTTTGCCCCCAACAAATTACGACTGATGGAGCTACTGAAGGTAACCGAAACTTTCAGTGGCGCCATCAGAATGGAATTTGATGTGGACAAATGTGCAATCATGCATGTGAAGCGAGGGGAAATTATGGAATCCGAGGGAATTCAACTTTCGGATTCCATACACCTTAGATCCCTCTCTTCATCCGAAAGTTATAAGTATTTGGGTATGTCGGAAGCGTTAGGCATCAACGTTACTGACATGAAGCAATCATTGAAGGAGCGCTTTTTTGGTCGCCTGAAGAAGGTAGTAATTAGTCTTCTTTCAGGCGGAAACAAGGTGCGCGCCTTCAACGGTTGAGTCATGTACTGTTTTGATGTACTCTTTCGGCATACTCAAATGGACTCAGACCGAACTCGACGCCCTGGATAGGAGGGTCCACTGTTGACCGCAAACCGGATGCAAAGACCCTCCACAACCGCGAGATATGCAGTCTCAGGGAATATTTTTTGAAAACCGAAGTGGGTATGCACCGTGATGTGGTTGCAGTGGACAGGGGACTCACCCCACTTTCCATGGCTAAAGAGAACTGGCGCAAACCTGTAGTACTTACCACGGATGACCGCAAGGAGATATGGCAAAGCAAGGAGCTACACGGGCGCTTCTATCGGGCTCTTCATGAGCCCGATGTAGATTTCTTAGCGTACGTATCCTGGCTACGTTTTGGGGACCTTTTCGGGGAAACTGAACGTTATGTCTGTACAATTATGGACGAAGTTATCTTGACGAATAACTACCGGAGACATATTATGAAGGACGGGACGGTTGACATGTGTCGGGCATGCCACCGTCCGGGTGAGTCTATCAGACATATTATCTCTGGTTGTTCTCGTTTGGCTAACGGCGACTACTTGCACAGACATAACCAAGTAGCTAGGATTATTCACCAGCAACTTGCTTTGAAATATAAACTTGTGAACTCTGAGGTACCGTATTATAAGTACCCGACCCAGTTCTCGAAAATGACCATGTCACGTTGTACTGGGATCGGTCTATCATTACTGACAGGACTATTGTCGCCAATAAGCCTGATATAGTGGTGATAGATCGATTAGCGCGCCGCGCAATGATAGTCGATGTTACTATTCCACATGACGAAAACCTCGTGAAAGCTGAGAAAGAGAAACAAATAAAATATCTCGACTTAGCACACGAGGTTGTTGACATGTGGAATGTGAACTCGGCTATCATTGTGCCGATTGTCGTAACGGCCAATGGCCTGATGGCCGAAAGCCTCAACCAACATCTATCGAGGCTCTCGTTAGGTGGCTGGATCAAGGGCCTGATTCAGAAGGCAGTACTCCTCGATACGGCTCGCATTGTGAGGAGGTTCCTATCTCTGGAGCCCTAACCACCGGTAGCTTGGACCCTCCCGACACCGGCGGAACACTATTTTTTTATATTTTTAAATGTTTTAATTATACCTTTTTAAGAACAGACATCCAGAAGCTTACCGCAAATTTGGAAAACAGCAACAAATGTTTCATAAACAAAGAACACAACTTGATAATGTTGTGAAAGCTAGTTTTATAGTTAGCTCAAAATTGGCAAAGGCATTAAAACCATTTGCCGAAGGAGAATTTATCAAGGAGTGTATGTTAGAAGTTTGCAGTATTTTGTGTCCCGAAAAGAAAAATGAATTTGAAAAATTAGTTTGTAAAGACGAACTGTTGTTCGACGTATAGAAATGATGGCTAATGATATAAAAACAACATTGACTGACCGTATGGCTGGTTTTGAATCATTTTCCATAGCATTAGACGAGAGCACCGATTTGTCTGACACAGCTCAACTGGCTATATTTATTCGAGGTGTTGATAAGGAGTTCACTGTTACTGAGGAATTGCTTGCTTTAAAGCCGCTTAAAAGAACCACTACAGGAGAGCATATTTTTCTTGAATTTCAAAAGGTATTCACAAGTTTTGGCTTGCCATGATCAAAATTAATTGGAGTATGCACTGATGGTGCACCTTCTATGGTCGGCTTACGTAAAGGTTTCATCCGAATTCTGAATGAAAAAGCAACAGAATTAAATGTGCAAAAAGATGATTTGATAGTCCTTCATTGCATTATCCACCAACAGAACTTGTGTTCTAAGTCCATTCGACTCCAGAATGTTATGAAAGTGGTAGTGAAAACCATCAACTTTATTCGATCCCGAGGTCTTAACAATCGTCAGTTCAAGGCGTTTTTGGATGAAATATCAGCTGAATATAACGACGTAACATATTATTGTGAAGTCAGATGGCTGAGCAAAGGAAAAATTTTGAAACGGTTTTACGAACTTAGAAATGAGATAGCAGACTTTATGAAAATAAAAGATAAACCACTATCCGAATGAAGTGACCCAAATTGGATATGTGACTTAGCATTTATGGTCGATCTTACAGGCTATTTGAATGATTTAAGCAAAGGAAAAATTTTGAAACGGTTTTACGAACTTAGAAATGAGATAGCAGACTTTATGAAAATAAAAGATAAACCACTATCTGAATTAAGTGACCCAAATTGGATATGTGACTTAGCATTTATGGTCGATCTTACAGGCTATTTGAATGATTTAAATTTGAAACTTCAAAAACAAGGACAGGTAGTAAATGATTTGTACAGCCATTTGAAAGCGATTCAGATCAAACTACGCTTGTGGGAGTCACAGATGCTGTCTGGTAATAGTTACCATTTCAACACGCTCTCTGCGTATGAAAATATTGCTTATACTCAATATGCTGAAGAACTCAAGTTACTGTCGGATCAATTTTCGAACAGATTTAGCGACTTCAAAAACATGGAAGACTTTTTCAGTTTATTTGCTACTCCTACAAACTGTAATGTACAAAATGCTCCAATACACTTACAAATGGAGTTGTACGATTATTTCATTAGAAAGAATGTGACAAAACGATTTTTCACATTCTGAATCGTAATTCACTCATATTTGTATATGCAAATGTATCTATAGAATAACGCGGCGCCTCCATGTTTTTCCTATTTCAATGATAAGAATAATTGACAGATAAGTGTTGGCTATTATAAGTAAATATTTTTGTGTAGACCGCTACTTGAAAACCTAAGACAAAAAAAATAAAATAAAATTACAGTGAAAACAATCTATGTAAAATAATAGTCTGAAGTGACTCACAAAACTAATTATAAATCTTAAAAAAAAAGACATGTTCAACTTAAACGCCTCAGTAGCCAAGCCAATAAATTCCAAAAAAAAAAACTAGAACAATTTATCTTTCAATGTCTTGACATAGACAGATAAATTGTTCTAGTTTTTTTATACCAGTTAGCTTGCTATAGGGCTGTTGATATTTAAACTAAATATCTGAATTTCGATATATCTGGATTTTTAAATTTCGAAATTTGTAAACGGTTTATTAAAAAAAAAACAGCTAAGTGCGTGTCGGACTACGCACAATGAAGGGTTCCGCAGTTGGGATTACTTAACATAATCAGCCTATAATATTCCCACTGCTGGGACACAGGCCTCCGCTCAGTGAGAGGGAGTGGGCCGTAATCCACCACGCGGGCCCAGTGCGGGTTGGTAGATGTCACATGTCTTCGAATTTTTGGTTCTAGGACATGCCTTACGATGTTTTCCTTCACCGTTTTGAGCAAAGGCGATAAAATAATTTACACAAAGTAAAGCGCCTGTCAGGGTTCGAACCTACGACCTACAACTCGTAAGTCGCGGCCGTTAAAACTGGGCCACCACTGCTACTGGGATTACTTGGGAAGAATTTATTTAAAAAACAAATTAACATTGTATTTGAAAAACTTGTTCTCCCATACATCGATATATACCACGGTCAATTCTCCAACTGCAAATTTAAGTTGGTCGACTTTAACTTAAGTTTACGATGATGTTGTAGTTAAATAATTAACGAGAAAAAATTAGAGATATTGAATTATTAAAAAAAAAAATGGACTGTCGATACGTATATTTCAATATTGAAATATCGATATAACGCCCAAAAAAATATAAGTAATAAATATCGATGTTTCAATAATCCCTAACGAAACATCGATATTACGTCGGTGATATTCTGAAACCGCGGAACTAACAGTGTTTAAAACCGCGTATTTACAAAAGTAGCAAAATCGAGATTTCGGATTTTCTAATTCATTAATATATATTTTACATAACTAATGCCTACAATATTAAGAAGAATTTATCAATATAAAAGTTTAAACAATAGAAAGTCAAGTGGTTTAGTAAATATTACGCTTTTTCTCGTTCCTGTAAAATTCACTGCACCTACCTTACGCGGTTTTAAACACTGTTAGTTCCGCGGTTTCAGAATATCACCGACGATTTATTACTTATATTTTTTTGTTCATTATATCGATATTTCGATATGTCTATATTTTATTAACAGTCCTAGCTACATTCATAATATTATTAATCTGTGATGTCAACGGATGTCAAGCAAGTAGCTTAGTTTCGAAATTTCTGTGTAAAATATGTGCTTTTTTGTGAAGGAATATCAGAATACAGAACTGCCGGTTTATAAGTAGTAGATGGTGTTATGGAACAATAAACAAATTCCTATGAATTACCTGGAGTACCTACTAAGAGATATAATAAATTTAGCTCTCTCCGGTTGCTGCCATAGACGTAATAGTTTTAAACAAGTCACTAATATTGTACGCATCGCAACTGTGTTTTTCTACAATTTACATTAATGTAAAGTTACTGGTACTTTTTGAGTTAAAAGATGGAAAAACTGCCTATGTGTAGGATATGTTTAGCGGAGAGCGTTCGCATGTTTGTAGTGATCAACAGAAATTGGCATGAACTATATGAGAAGCTGACTGACATTCCCGTAAGTTGATATTTTTTATAAAGAATTATGTAAATTACCTATTAGGTTTAAAATGCCTCTTCTACGCGAAGATGGCGTTATTGAAAGAAAACAGAGTGAGGAAAGCTGGAATTACCATAAATATTTACTTATATTAATTCTCCAGTCTGCCATGAGCAAGAGTGGTGATCTATTCTCAAGCCTTCTTAGTAAAATGTGCACAGAAAGCATTAACCTATTGACCGCCACGTCAGAAAAACAAAAATGTGCCAAACTACGAATTATTCTTTAAAACCTGTCATGTAGTCGTGACCGTGGCATGCTGGGCACATTTTGGTCTGTCGACCGAAACATGTCAATACAGGACTGTGGCGGTCAAAAGATTAAGGACAACCAACTGGTGGCTTGGACCGCATTACTATATATTAGTAAAAAGTATTTTCACAAAATAGTGTAAGACAAATTTTGTTGCAGTTTGTAACTGAAGACAATAGACCGATTCTTGCTTGTTTCTTCTGCTGCGCTAAACTTAAGCAATGCTACCGATTACTGAGACAATGTCTGGAAGCTGAAGAGCTGTTTGCTCAGATGATGAATGAGGATTATGAGGTGAGGTATTCCTGAACAGCCATTTATTCTCATAATTTCTTATATCAGTGTGTGGAAGTGATTCCTCTCAAGCTCATACCTATTAAAACAATGGTAGTTTGGAATCAACTAACTTTTATTGCACAGATAACTAATCTAATATTATTCTTACCACAGATGATTTACTTACATATAATATCTTACTAACATAACCTATTGTGTCTGGATTTCATGCTAATCGCACCATTGTGTGTTGAATGTTGATATGTATGCTATTGTCAGATGCAGGTGATTCTAATTATTTAGTTAAATACTCGACATAGTACTGTTATAACTTTGTATGAAACTAGTCTGTAGCAGTTTGAATACAGCCCTCTCTCATGTTAGTGCGAGCTATGCAGCACTGACCACTGCACAAGCTAACAATAGCTTGTGCAGTGGTCAGTGAGGTTATGGCCGACACTCGGAGGCTCTTGAATGAACCCTCCTGCCGGAGGCTTTACGCGAGGGTCGTGCGGTCCAAGGCCCTTTACGGGGCTCCTGTGTGGGCGCGTTCCCTGGCGCTGCGGACAGCCCGCCGGTTGAGCGTGGCCTAAAGGGTCATGGCCATCCGGCTGGTCTGGGGATACCGCACGGTCTCCTGTGAGGCAGCGAGCCTCCTTGCCGGATTGCCGCCATGGCATCTGGAGGCAAAAGCCCTAGCACATGGGAGTGGTGCGAGGAGGCGAAATCGCAGCACAGCGGACGGAGCTCCGGCGGGATCTCATGGCGACATGGAGAGTACGGTTATCGCAACCCAGTGCTGGGCACGCCACAATTGCGGTGATAAGTCCCCTCTTTGAAGAGTGGCTAGAGACACGCCAGGGTGCTAGGGCGCCACGGCGTCCTCATCTTCTGCCTGACGCAGGTTTTCACCGGACACGGCAGCTTCGGGAGGTTCCTGTGTCGGATAAGGCGGGAGGAAACGCCCGGGTGTCACCACTGTGTGGATCGCCCGGAGGACACGGTGGAGCATACGGTGGAGGTCTGCCCGGCTTGGGCAGACCTCCACCGTATGCTCCACCGTGTCCTCCGGGCGATCGGCGGCTGAGATCTCTCGCGTCCGGCCCTGGTTCAGGCCATGGTATGGAGCGAGAGGGCATGGGCAGCCGTCACCTCCTTCTGCGAAGCAGTAATGCTCGCGAAGGAGGAGGCGGGATGGTTGAGGGAAAGGCAAAAATCGCGCCCTCTCGCCCCTAGCCGCCGCAGGAGACGCCTTGGGCGTCGGGAATCCCGGGCGGATTTCCGGCCACCGTAGGCGCGAGCTTGCGGACGGTGAGCAATGGGTAGCTCACTGTCCGGTAAGGACCCGGCCCGGGTCGACGGCACGTTGTATTGCACGCGCGCTTCAAAGATATGTCGTCAGCACAAGCGTAGGGGTCCACTAGGGCCGATGCCTGCCGGGGTCGCGGGAAGGTACCAAAGGGTTACCGAGCCCCCTGGCAACACAGGCAACGGAAGGAATACGGGTGGATTTTAGTCAGTAAGAGTCTGACACACCCTCCCGCTCCGCCCAGAGCGGGAGAAGTTATTTGATGATTTCCCACCCAAAAAAAAAGGCTATTTTGAATGACTTTAGTATATTTGTATAAAAGGTTTGTGCTCATGGGACTGTGATCACCAGCATATTTCCCTAACACTATAATCATCTTTTTACAGCCCAATCCTTTAATAAACCAAAACCACTTTGAGCGTTACAGTGGGTTTATTAAATCTCCAACAGAGAACATTAGTATAGTTCATGAATGTCAAACAGAAAGCATTGCTATCAAAGAAGAGTTACGTGCTGTTTGTGAAGAACTAGATGATACTATTGAGACAAAAGTGGAACATCAAAATGGTGGTATGTTTTTATGAACAAAAACAATATCCTTAAATATTACAAAACAAAGTCCCCCCGCCGCGTCTGGCTGTCTGAATGTGGTAAAACCAAAAACTACCGAACGGATTTTTAAACGGTTATTATTAAACGGTTTTCACCAATGGACGAAGTGATTCATGAGCAGGGATCGGAATCACGGTGGTCATCATTATAGTTCTGAACTTGAAATATTTTTTAGTATTAAAAAATGGATACTTTTCAATATTTTTCAAATTGTAAATTAAGAACCATTCAGTTGGTTAATAATATTATTTTGTTTCAACAAAAAGTTCGCGATGGCATATGTGTGTCATCCATCTGTGGGTCAGCCACAGTAACCATTTTTATCGTTTACAATTTGATAAAAATTTGTTTTTATCAAATTCTTTAATAAAATATTTTTTGAAGCTATTTTAGCCGTTATTATATGAATCCTTATCCAATAAAATATGTTATTTAAATTGGTCATTTAATTTAGATTAAAATATGCCTGTACATCATATCATTTATATGAATGCTGTAAAAGATATCACAGATTAAAAAATTATTACGGTTGACGCGGCGGGCGCAGCGCTCGGCCATGACGTATGCTATCGCTTTCGTTTCCTTTTAATCCCGGTAGTACGTTCCCGTGGGATATTTCCCGACATCCACGCGGGCGAAGCCACGGGCAAAAGCTAGTTAATAATAAACGAGTTGACTGTTTTTGTTTACTTACAGAGCTAGAACCGGACAATTTAGACAATAGCTGTCTAGATGTAGCAGATATACTACCACACAACTCTGATCTAGAACATGATGTGCGTCTAATGGAGTTTAAAACTGAACTGGAAGAACAAGAAGTATCTAAGAAGAAACGAAGAGCCAGGGAGACGAAAAGTAAGTATAAGTTAGTTAATGTGCAGGTGAGCAAACAGGCCAGTGGTTCACTTGAAAGGAAATGATAAGCGTTACCTACAGGGCGTACCCGCATACATGTGCGATGTTGAATTCTATGTATAGGACTGTAACAAGTCACAAATGACAAACTAGGACCATCGATCCTCATCATGGATAGGATCATCCATCCATAGGTTGTCTGTAAAAGATCGCTTTTAGCGATAAGACCGCCCATTGTGTCACCCCTTGTAAAATTTCAACATTTGTATCTGTAATTTTTATGGTGTACATAATAAAGAGTATTCTATTCTATTCTATCGTAGTTAAATATACAAACTGTTAATTTCTGATAACAATAACAAAACCATGGCCAGCAAGACGATCAGTCACCACAAGCAGCACTCATCCACGAGTATAACGCTAAGATCAGCCATTACCCCTCGCTGTTTGTGTGCCCCGACGCTACCGCAAGCAGTGACGACTAGGGCCATGACGAGCTTGCTGCCAGTTGCTCAGACAAGAATCCTAACTAATCCTTACTAATATTATAAATGCGAAAGTGAGTTTGTTCGTTTGTTTGTTACGATGTCACGCTAAATCTGTTAAACGGATTTGGATGAAACTTTGGCAGATGGTTAGACCATGAGTCACCATGACACCCAGGTCATGGTGACTCATGGTATGACATAATAGCATACTTTTTAACCCGATATTCCCACGGGACCTAAGCGGGTGAAACCGCGGGGCGCAGCTAATATGAGGCCATGAGAACCATAGTGGCCTAACTCATTTTTTTACAATATTGGGTTTATGATTTTTTCCAGTCCAAATTGATCATTTTGATAGATCCAGAGTGGCCTAAAAGTGATACAACGAATATTCACTAGATGGCAGCATCATCACTGTTACGGTTTTTAGTCTGTGATCTAAATTTGAGGTGCCATACTGGCCTAAGTAAGATAGGCCACTATGGTTTAAGCCCTCTACCAGAGTAGTCGACATCGACTCAGTTGCCAAGGAAGAAAAAAAAGCCTCTTAAAGGCTGAATCTGCAAGAAATAATTTTAAGATAGATAAGAATAGAGCTGCCGATGATTCTGATTTAACAGTTATAGTATTTGATCTCATGAAAACTTTACCTACTCCTGTTTTTTACTGATTTCTACAGGAATTTACTATTATAAAAGGCAGCTTTGGACTTACTGCCTGGGAATTTATAATGCTCATAATGATGAAGTCACAATATATGTGTGGGATGAAACTATAGCTTATAGGGGTCCTCAGGAGATTGGTTCCTGCTTGTTGCGTTTCATCAAAGAGAAAGTCAAGACTAAAAAGTTAATTATGTGCTCAGACCAGTGCGGTTGTCAAAATAGAAATATTAAAATGGCTTCTCTTTGCCAATATATTGTTGCCCATCCAGATTACACAGTAGATAACATAGACCATAAGTTCTATGTCAATGGGCACTCATACTTAGCATGTGACCAAGATTTTGGATGGGTGGAGAAAAAGAAAAAGTTTTTTTTTAAATAATTACTTACCGGATGACTGGACTACTGTTATTAAGGCAGCTAGGGACAGGAATCCATTTGATGTCATAAAAATGACAAAAAATGACTTTATTTCAACAAAAAAGTTGGAGAATAACATTACCAACAACAAGATAACTGCTAAAAATCAAAGGTACAGTGGCTCAGCATGCAGTGGCTTTTGTTTAATAAAATGCATCCATTTAAATTATTTTTTAAATATTCTAATAATGAAGATGTTTTATTTGAAAATGTAGATTTAAAAAAGGGGCTCTACAGATTTGAAGCTGGATCCTTTATACCCTGATGGAAAACCCATCAATTGTGAGAAAAAAAAGAACTTATTTGATCTTTTGCCTTTTATACCTCCAGTGCATCACAGCTTTTAAGTATACCAGTATCAAAGATAATGTGTCAGTAAGAAATGTCATAGATGTTGAGGATGACATTGATAGTGACTAAGTATACCTTTATTGTTATTGCTGTTGCTTTTTTATAAGTGTTTTTTAATAAACAATTGGCCTAACAACCGTTTTTTTCTAACCTTTTTATAAAAACCTACTGCCAAAGTGGCCTATCTATCTAGAAAAATAGCAATAAAGCTGTTTTCTCACTCTTAAAATCATAAATTGGAACATTAATAGGTCAAATAAAACATAAAAGTAATAAAAAGTATGTATTCTGAAGAGTGCTAGTTGATTAAAAAAAGACTGTTTTTATTTTCTATGGTACTCAAAAAGCTTGTCGATTGAATTAGCCCAGTATGGTTCTCATGGCCTCATATTATACATGCGAAAGTAAGTTTAAAAAAGTAGTGAAAACTGCGGGACTCGATTCCTGAACTATTTATAATATATACCTACAAATTTGTACGGACCGAATTGGTTCTTTTCACAAAGAAGAGGAAATTTTCGCTACTACAGCTACCACGATTCTTTGGAACCACCCTAAGCCTATCAACTGAAACCAAATACCTGGGCATTTTCTTGGACAAACAGTTGAATTGGGCAAAACACACCAACTACATCATTACAAAAGCCAGCATATCGCTGTGGCAGTGCAAAAGACTGCTCGGCAGGAACTGGGGAATTAACCCCAAGATTACCCACTGGCTATTCACCACGGTCATCCGGCCAACTATCACATACGGCTCACTAGTCTGGTGGCCCAGGACAGACCTGAGCACAGCCCAAAAAGATCTCGAAAAACTGCAGCGGTTTGCTTGTGTAGCAATCACAGGCTGTATGAGAACTACGCCCACCGCCGCCCTACAGGCGATGCTTGGATTGCCGCCTCTGCACCTCATCGTGCGAGAGGAGGCGGCCCTGGCCGCCTTTAGGCTTAACATAACAGGAACCCTGAGCAAAGACTCTAGAGTCAAGCACATACGCATAAGGGAGGATGCGATCAAACGAAGACCGATGATGGCATCACCCTGCGACAGAGCCCCAAAACTACACTGTTTCCAAAAGCACTACAACATAATACTCACAGAAGAACGGTGCGACTATTAGGGCCCGTATGAGGTAAGAGTATACACCGATGGATCAAAGACCAACTCCGGAACCGGAGCTGGCGTTTTCTCACACGACCTTAACATAAATATATCCTGCCCGCTGGGAATGTTCAACACCGTCTACCAGGCGGAATGTGTGGGCACTATTACAAGCGGCGTATGCCATAGAAGCCAGGAGAGTTACGGACACTCATGTACGCATACTCTCCGACAGCGCCTCAGTTCTCCAATCCCTAGGGAAGAAACATAATACCTCGAGATTAACACAAGAATGTCACAATGCGCTAGAACGTATAACGGTATTGAACCGCAACACAGTGACACTGCAATGGATAAAAGGACACAGTGGATCCCTGGGCAATGACGCAGCTGACGAACTAGCCAGGAAAGCATCCGGCACGTCAGTCTGCGGACCGGAGCCAATCGTGCCCATCCCCTTCAACCAACTACGCAGGTGGCTACAGGAGCTCACCCACACACAAGCGGAGAGCTGGTGGTCCTCGGTACAGGGGTGCAGACAGTCCAAGGAGGCTATGCCATCCTTGGATAGCAAGTTAACCAGGCGCTTGTTACGTCTGGACAGGACCGTCCTGCGCCTGTTGACGGGGACCATCACGGGCCACTGCTCGCTAAACAAACACTTCCACACAATAGGCATAACGGACAGCCCTCTGTGCAGGGCTTGCATGGAGGCAGAGGAAACCGTTGCGCATGTGCTCTTCGAATGCACAGGCGTCACCCACATTAGAACAGAAACCCTCGGGGCACCTAGATCCTACACAGATGTTCTAAACAGACCAGGAGATGTTATCAACTTCTGGAGGGAGGTGGGCTGGTTGGAATAACCACCAAAAACGGCCGTCATGGCCCACGCACAATGGTCCACCTGAAGGACTAAGTGCGGAAACCAAACCCTCTAACATAACATAGCATAACATAATTTGTACGGAACCCTCGGTGGGCGAGTCCGACTCGTTCGTTCTGCACTCACGAAAAAGCATGACTAAAATCAAAATCAAAATATTTTTATTTTACATAAACCTACATGGGCACTTATGAAACGTCAGAAGCTAGGTGCACGGTTCCAATGGGTCGTTTCCTATGGAGAAGAGCCGGCAAGAAACTCCACGGTTACTCTTTTAAAAATAATTGTCTTTTACAATGTTTTCAAATTACAGTGTTAATAGGTATGGGAGGACAGTGTAGGCCTGTCGAGACGTACCAGGTACTTAACAAAAAAAAAAAAAAAAGAAAACGTTCTACAAAATATCTAGTCTATTAAGCCTACAACGTTCTCACATTCACAAGGTACACACAAATCTGTGTAAAATATTAATAAAATAATAAAAATAAAACCCACCGCTCAGGCCCCTGGCTCAATAACGTCATCTCTCCCGCGCATTTCACGGCTCACAAAATCTTTTATATTCGATAACTGTACTTTCAAATCGCGCGCCGCGAGGGCTCCTATTCGGAGCCATTGGGGCGTTATAACCAAATGAAGTTTGCCATTACAAGTCTGAAATCAAAATTTTAGGTATATAATGTCAAACAGTGAAAATAATATGTCAAAAAGAAGATTTGTATAAAAAATAATAATAATAAACATCGTAATTTGGGAGCAGTTAATAGACATTTACATAGTTATGCCGTTTATGAGGTACCAGGGAAGCCACATGTGCAGAAGGAATTATTGCCAAACTTCCTTGTCTTCAACGTAGTCTTTAATCTTATAATATGCGTTTTTGGTAAGGACACGTTTGATGTGGGTTTTGAACTTTCGATCGCTAAGTTCTGTAACTGACTTTGGCAACTTGTTATAAAAGCGGATACTGTTGATAACAAATGAAAAGAAGACTAATTGTCACGTTCCGCCTGAGCCGAACATGCAAGCGAGAGCGCGGGACTAGCGATAGAGAGGCACGACCGGCCTAAGCGTTCGGCTTGTGACGCAACTCTCTCTCGTTATCACGTAAAATTATCGTCCGTAAACCGACTTTACAGACAGCCAATTTATTTTTGGAAAATACGCCGGAATAGTTTCAAAATTAAACTCGTTTTTGTTAAATTGAGCGTTGTTCCCGCAAAAAAAATATATTTTAATAATCTCCAAAAATCAATAAGCAAACAAAATGAATAACAAAATTAATAATCTAAAAACTTAGCATCAGCCATCATACAAAAAAAGTATTATTCATTTAGTAATCGACTAACTCAGCTCGATATAAATTGCGGGATAAACTCCACCCATGGGCTCCACCGCTGACGCAGAATCTCCGGCCCCAGCTTGTGGAGGACGTGGTGAGCGCTCTGTATCCTTCGCGAGGGAACACACCTCCCCGCCCATGGCTCCGCCTACTGCGGTATATTAATCCTCACCCAATAAAATATATTTTTTAAATTGGGCATTTAATTTTGATTAAAATGTGCCTTGACATAATAACATTTAAATTAATATTTTAAAAGATATCACAGATTAACAATTACGGGTAGTTAAATAATTATGATTGACGGCGGCGCGGTGCGAGTACGGGGTTAATGACCTTTTTCTCTGCTATTACTACGACCATGAAGTTATAGATAAAAATGGAGACCACACTTCGAATACCTACTTGAAGCTTAACCTATGTATCACTATCTCGTTCTCTGTGGGCAGACCCTCTATTTCTAAGTAGGGTAACCTTTATTTTATTTTTCCCAGGACATCGCTATAGGTAGTTGCTGTGTTTATTTATAAATATCTACAACTCTGTTTACTACTAAGACCTAACCCCTAAACATTGTATACATCATGAATCTCATGATATATATGCGTGTAATGAATTACGAAAGAAGCTTGTTTGTTTTGAAGTTCTGTGTGAAAGGTTGGATGTTTCTGAGTGTTTTTGGCTGTTTGTCATTGCATGTCATTGTCATAAGCATGGGTCAAAATGTACAGAATTTTGCAAGGAAATACACCGGGACCCTCCTGGTCCTGGTGTATTTCCTTGCATAGTTTGGTTCCCGCGGCAATACTAAATAAATGACTGAGATCTGTGCGGGTGCGGAGAAGCCGCGGGCAGAAGCTGAAATATTACTTTTTGTGTAACGAAAATACGATAAAGGAGCATTGTACTCATTTTCCAATAACTCTTACTAGGACCAACCCTGAAATCGCTAAAAAGAAATCAGATGTTTCATTAATTTTGTAGATTAATGTAACATAATGAACAGCTGATTGCTATTATTTATATACAGGGATGTGGCGTAAAAAGTGGTCCAACGTTAAGGGGTCGATACACCGTATATTCAGCTACCACATACCTACCACAATTTGAACCATTTTTTCCATAGGTCTCCGAATAAAATATTTGTTTATTTATTTTTTTTATTTACACCATGCTTTACTAATTTGGCTGTAATTTCTAGAATTGACATTATTTTTTAATTTTGTATTTTGTTTATAACTGGTTTATCACATGCAAACCAGTAATATTTTAAATGTCATGTCAATTAAGTGTTTATTTCATAATTAAATTCGAAACTCCAAAACACATGCACATAGCTAGCAGTTAGCACATGTATTCCACAGTTAGAAACAAAATTCATTTATAGAAATTACAGCCAAATTGGTAAAGAACGAAGTAAATAAAAAAAAATAACAAATATTTTATTCTGAGACCTATGTAACAAAATGGTTTAAATTGTGGTACATGATAGCTGAATATAGGGTGTGTCGGCCCCTTAACTTTGGACCACTATTTTCGCCACACCTGTATATTATACGGGACTATAATAGTAACGGTAATATGTAAAAAACCGCAAAAAGGAAACAAAAACAACTCCCAAATTAAAATCATTTATTATAACTTTTCTGTTATACATGACTAAATATCATTGCTCTGTGTAGTTTCTGTCTCTTGCCACGTAAATCACTGAGTATATTTTCTGTATGACTTTTTAAGTGAGCACGTATACGCATTTTAAAAAATGAATTTGCTATTTGCTTAACTATCATAGTTTCATGCAAATCATTACAATCAATTGAGTCCGTGATCGGATGGTTAAACATTTCCTGCAACAGAGGAGTAAAATGTTGTGATACGACATTAATCAATTTGTTTTCTATGTTATTGGCTCTAAGTTGGCCCATCAAATTAGCTCGTTGAAAAACTTTGTCACAATATTTTACAATTTTGTAAGCTGCTACCGAAGGAAAATAAAGTCTGCCTCGGTTCACAAATGTCGTAAATGAATTAAATTTATTTATAATTGCAGTATATGAATGATCTGTTGGCAGATTTTTAAGTGCTACTAACGCATTATAACAATGTCCACAAGAAATGCGGGTAAGAATTTGTTTTATAATGTAACCAGTTATATAATATAATATATTTTCCTGGTATGGACTAGTATGAATTGCGTCTAAATTTTTAAACACATTTTCAACGGTTTGTTGATAGTCAGGTTCTTCCCGAGTTTGAAACCAACTTTTCGGTTTATTGAAATCGAAGACGTGTGAAGTCTCAAAGCCATTTTCTATGCAGTTGGCGTTGATGGACGGTTGAATAGAATGTCTGAACAACATCTTTCTCATAATATAGCGGAACTCGAGAGGACATGGGTTATCTTGTGCCCGACCGCGAGCCCGAATGCATGAAAAAAAAATTTCCAAGTTGTCTTGAGAACACTTAAAAGTCAACAAATATTTCAATGGATTTTGCTCCAGTGTACACAAATCATTAACAAGTAATGTCAAACTATGTATGTTCATTAGGAACCCTAATAAAAAAGTTTTTCTACGATGATTGAAAATACCTCTACCATTTATTGTTAAGGATTTTAAATACATTTCAGTATCATTAAATATTGGTTCCCAATAATGTTTGTTTTTCACCGATAACGGAGACTTAGAACCTTTTCCGAAGGGTGACTTTGAATTCATTAGATCAAAAAGTCTATCAATCATGTGCAAGAATTCTGTAGTCGCTTCGCTGTTTAGAAAGTCAGGATGACCACTAACCCTCAAAAAATCGATTGCATCAGCAACTGATGAACTGAGTACTTGCGCAGCAAGCCTAACATTCATTTTTTTGTTTTTAAAATCTATATGTAAAGCGCTCAATTTATTGGCAAATTTCAACCCCTCCTTGCTTTGTATTTCGTGTAATTTTCGTATATATTCAAACGAAATATCGCCGGTATTTGACTTCACTTCAAAATCGGCCAACACATTTCTAGCGAGTTTTAACATATGTGCAGCGTCAAGCAGACAATAAATATTGCTCTTCCCGTTGGGATGTTGAAAGAACGGTCTTAAATTATTTTGATCTAGTGAACAGCCTAAATATTCATAAGCCTTTATATTGGATGATGCACCATCACAAGTCAGAGATCTTACGTTGATACCAATTTCATCAAGCAGAATTATTGCTGTTTTTATTAATTCGGATAGCAGTTCCCCAGGCAAGTTATTTGCAATCAAAAAATATGCAATTGGGCATTTAAAGCGTACACCGTATGAAACTATCTGAAATACGAGGGCTTCAGAAGCTAATTTTTCTGGATCACTTACAGAAATTGGTCCTAAATCCACATATCCAACCACTTTGTCCAATTTTTGATCATATGCCAAACTTTCTTTTATTGCCATTCCATCAAATATTAAAGCAACGTTTTTTAAATACATTTTTTCAGGTAATTTTACTTGACTTTTTAAATATTCGAATACTTCAGATAAGAAACCAACATTACAGTTGAATAAAGACAAAGATCTTCGTAACGTTTCTATATGAGGCAAAGTTGTATATTTTCTTAAAAATTCGTAAGCCTTAGGTGAATAAAAGTTCAAAGTTAAAGCAAAGGCTTTCACTTCTTCACTATATCGAACACCATGTGAATTACTCTGTGGTATTTTGAATTCCTTACAGATATCAGCAAAACGCCCTTGAATAATATTTTCAATTTCTGACTGACGCATATACTTTTTAATAGTTGCCATTAAGGAAGACATATCCTGATTTTTTTGAGTTTGACGCGCCACTTTTTGCTTCAGAATCTTAGTTTTCTTCTGAAGTATTTCTTCCTTAGTAGACTTTATATTCACTTGCACGCCCCTATCAATCTTCGCGGGAACGTGGTCTTCACTGCTGACCTAAGAAAACAAGAAAACTTTATGAAATCAGTACTTTCTATTAATAATTCATTTGATTGTTTAATTTAAATAGTTATTAAATATTAGTTTTGCCGCGCGGTTTTACCCGCATTGCTCCACTCCTAAGGGTCGTGGCGTGATGTTTGGTAGTCTTCCTGAAGAATTCGGCTAACATATGCTAAAATGATTTTCAAATCCGACTGGTAGTTCCAGAGATTGGCGCGTTCAAACAAAAAAAGTATGAAAAAAATAACTCTTCGGCTTTATAATATTAGTATAAATTTACATGACATAATAGGCCATAAGGCCTGTATACGTAGACAGGAATGATACACCACATTATTTGAAGAAGTGCGCCTTCACGAGTAAGCTGAACTGACGCGACAGTCATGTAGGGGCGCCTCCATTAGCAAAAATAAATGATACACTAGACATGAAGAGACGCCAAAACAAGAAGTTTCATGCTTAGTGTCGTAGCGACGGTTACCACACCGCGGTCGCCACTAACGAGTTTAAATATATAGTATTTGAAACTATACATAATAAATTCACATAAATGGTATTTATTTAATATAATAGTAAAATAAAGGGAAACTTACAAGTGACTGCTTAAGATTGCTTATATTTTCAAGAACTTTTCGACATTGTTTTTTACTGGTTTGGTCCTCAACATTGCAGCCAGCACGTTTTACTCCCATTTTCTTAAGCGGAGAATTACTTTTATAAATTCCAGAACTAGTGCTTGGTACAGCCAGAGCAGCTATTTGCACTATAGACTCATCATGTAATGAACTTGTCTGAAAATTATAATATATTTTACAAAATGTTGCCTTTTGTCATATTATTCAAACATATTTGAACTACTTTATTTCTAAATAATATGTAATAAGTATAGATAATTAAATTATGTTAAATTACCTTGCCTGGTGATACTGTTTCTTGATTTATTAATATAGTAGGAACTGCTGTTTGTTTTAAGCGCCTTGTTGTTGAATCATAATCTGATTCTTGAAAATGCAAATTGCAAATCCTTGCGCTTTCATAAAATTTCATTTTCAATGGTACAATGGATAACCACAATTTTCTCTGAGTACTATTTTTAGGAAATCTAAAAAAAAAATATAATTAGGTATGTTAATATAAAATATCAGAATAATGAGAAACAAAAATTAAATATTAAAATAAAATCTCTGCTTTAACAGTATGTGTATATAATAACCAGAAACATGTATAATTAGTTAAGTTCCCACGGAAAGTCCCAGATATATCCTCAATATGGTCACACTACTTCAGTACGACTTCATAAACACAAAAAAGAGCAAAATTGCGCAATATCAATGAAAGGCAACGTAAAACGATTTGATCTTGGCATAGTTATCATTTACTAATACGTTGAAAACACTGTTAAAACGTTTTAGGAAGAAATTAAGTGAAAATACAAAGAAATATGTTTACAATGATTCAATGTCAGAAATCACGAATTAAACACTTACGCGTGAAATCTTATATCACCTCCTGGACACCACGTACTACCGCAACCACGAACTACACACGTTTGCACCATT
The DNA here is from genome assembly GCA_905333075.3 of Atethmia centrago. Lineage (NCBI taxonomy): Eukaryota > Metazoa > Arthropoda > Insecta > Lepidoptera > Noctuidae > Atethmia > Atethmia centrago. The sequence continues at coordinate 16,309,594 of HG995393.1, forward strand.
TCTTAATTTATAACAAAGATTACTGTGAAAAATCTTAAACGAAGTCATGAACTGCAAAGTAAACAACCGCCATATTGGCCCGATTTATGTTGACATCTAGTGCCAATGTTGCCACATTACCGAATCCTTAGGAAATGGGACTGTAGTTCCGTAATTCGGAAACCCAGTTATGCGTACGTGACCTTCAGTTTTAGGACATTTAATTTAACTAATAGTAATTCAACTATTTATTTATAGGTGCATTATTTGACGGTGTTTAACTTCCGCTTTGGTTAGTGTGGTAACTATTTCTAACAATTTACTAGGAGATTTAAATAAGGAGATAGCAATACTATAATCCACACTAAAAAGAGAGGTCTGCCCACAGAGAGAGAGATAGAGATACGTAGGTATTTGACTCAAGATGTTGTTCCAAGTGTGGCCTCCATTTTTATCTATAACTTCATGACTACGACAGAAAAAAACGGCTGAACGGATTTGGGTGAAGTTTGGCATACAGATAGTTAATAAACTGGATTAACACATTGGATAAATTAATCCCGGTAGTACATTTTCGTTGGATAATTTCCGCCCTCTACGCGGGCGAAGCCGCAGGCAAAAGCTATTACTAGCGTTTGCCCGCCATTTATAATAGTTTGTATGTTAAAAAATACAAAGCAACTATTAATTGAAATAAAGTTCAAGGCAAAACTTTAATTATTAAAAGATCGCTGATGTCTGATCAGCGATGCACAGACCGCGGCCCGCCAACAAATTAAAAATTATGCCGAAAATAAAATAAAATTATAAAATAAGTGCTGACAATGTTGTTTATCTAATTACCTATATTATGCGTGCATGTAATGCTAGCTTGCGGTCGTCGAAATATTCGGCTCACATTGCACTTAGGTGAGTCCAGGCGAGCGGGGTGGGCCGCGGCGCGCAAAAAAAATGTCACGGCAATGCAATGTCACTTATCAAACTAAATATTGTAAGTTTTACAAAAAAGATACCTAATTAAATTGTTTTAAAACGTTTACCTAGTTATTATTGTTTCTGCACATTATGAGCCAAAGGCGGGTCTCGCGGCCCGCCTGATTGGCCCCTATTCTCTATAAGTCTGTGTATCCACCTCACCACAGCTACATGTTTAGATAATATATTTACTAACATATTACCTATTACTAAAAAAATATAAGTCAACTGGATTCTGACCAATGTGGTCAGCTGATTACATTTAGTAAGCAAGATAGAAAAGTGGCTAGAGAGATATCACTGTAGAATACCAGCGCTGCGGTATTTATTTTTTAAATATAGCAGCATTATGCTGAGATAGGAGCCTTTTTTTGCGTCGCACAAGTCGTTTTTATTTATTTTCTCTGTTGTTTTTAATCGAACAAATATGTAAATTTTGTTAGTTTTAAATGCTCCTTTTTTACTTTTTGTATTTCTTGTGCGTGTCCCAAATAAAATATTTTTCTTTCTTTCTTTCTTCTTTCTTTCTTCTTTCTTTCTTCTTTCTTTCTTTAGTGCCAAAAACTGCCGGTCGCTTGGAAAGCTTTAAAAACAAACTTATTAGTCAATTAGCCTACTTGCCTGATAGTGATGATCCTAATGAACTGTACAATTCCTTTTTTTCCCTGTATTGTAAAGAATTTAACTCAACATTTATACCCAAGCAGATCTCAGTTAGTGGTTCTGTAACCTTCAGTGAATAATAATAATAATAATAATATTATTCATAAGTTCACATAGAAATTACTAGAAGTTACATCATTACAAAGTTACATATTAATATTAGTAAGAAAATGTTAAACTATGTCTAAATTAAATCTAGTGTATAACTTATATAGATTGTTTAAGGGTCTAATTGAATACAATAGCGACCTGCCTGATGTAGGTTTATTCAAACCTGTGTTTCAGGCCATCACTGAGTGACAACATCAACAACGCTGAGTGCTTTAGTGGACAAAATGTTACTGTACCTATGTACACTGTACCTATGTAGTTCTATAGCTAGCACATATTAATTATATTTTTAAATAAATATTGATTTAACATTAATAAGCTTATTGCATTACCTACATCTAGCAATTTTTCAGTGTCTGAGTAATTAAATGTCGCTAAATATTCACACAACATTTCACTACATTTTTTACGACTTACACTATAGATACTTAGAGACTTATTGATTTTATTATTTATGAACGGACTTAAAAATACATAAAATTTATTTATAAAAGTATGTTTAGTTTGAGGCTTTATGCAAACCAAGTCTTTTCTTCTCTTATCTATAGATATTGGGATATAAGGAAGTTTGCTATGCTGGAGTAGTACTATATTCAATATAAATAGTTGATGCACGGTTAACACCTTACATGCCGTGTAAAGCTCGTGTGTGGGAAATCTAAATAGGCGAAAGGTGGCTAAGGATAGCTCTCTGCGCACGTTCTAATGGCAGTAGGATTGATTTAGCAGCCCCACCCCATGAAGTTATACAATAAGTGAGAATGGATTGGCACAAAGCTAAATATACCTGTTTAATTAATTTGTACTCTGATATGTATCGTAAATTCTTAAAAATGTACATTTATTTACGCATTCGTGTGCATAATAAATCGATGTGTTTACGGAAATTCAGATTTGTGTCAATCGTTACACCTAGATATTTCATATGATTGGTTTTTGCTAAGGTAGGACAACTACATGCATTGTCAGCATACGTGTTGCACGTATGGGCATACATGTTTATGTTAGTAGTTGGCAGGTTATTTTTTGTAATAGTAAATAAAATGTGTTTGGTTTTATCTGCATTTAGTGTTAAAAGATTTACATGTAGCCAATTAGACACTATATTAAAACCGTTCTGGGCTTGTTAATACACCTCATCTCGAGATTTTTCTGAAAACAATAGAGCTGTGTCATCTGCATATATGACATTATGACACTATTTTGGAGTGACAAGCTGCACAGGTCATTTATATATACTAGGAATAAAGTAGGACCCAAAATACTACCTTGTGGTATTCCGTAATTACTATTTCGAAACGCAGAACTAACGTATTGACCAATTTTGACACATTGTAATCAACACAGTATGACTATCTTTAGAAACATAATTTTACTCCTTATATGCGTAATTATCTTCTCTCATACACTCATTACGTATTTTTATGTTGCATGCTATTATGATTGAAATTGTTATTTTCTATGTTTTTAATTGTGTAGTCTACTTACAAATTCTACACTACTCAAAAATCTTTCTGATGTTTTCGTTTTTAAAAGTCTTATTCAAGCACAAACTTAATACTCTTGTTACACCATGATAAATGCGACTGTGATACCTACGAGGTGCATTCAATAAGTACCTAGCCGCATCGCCAGAGGGCGCTGTAGTTTCAAAAGAGTTTTACCACAGTGTAGCACATTCTTTTTTAATTCTTTTTTCATATTTTCATTCCAATCCCTTCATTTGTTTTAATTTGACAACTTATGGAAGCGAACGTGTCGATCGGTTTTACAAAAATGGAAAAAGAGCAATATCGTTCGGTGATTCGATTCCTATTTTTAGAAGGGAAAACGCGCATCGAAATCAAAGAGCGCTTGGATGCTGTGTACGGTGACTCTTCTCCATCGATGGCCACCGTCAAGAATTGGTTCAACGAGTTTGCACGTGGCCGTACGTCGGTTTTTGATGAACCACGTCCAGGTGCACCGAAAACTCAAAATATACGCAGTATATCGCGCAATTTTGATAATTTCGTTACAATGTTGGATAGGCTTAGTATTGAGTGTGATATAGTTGGTTTTGACGGAGTGCTGGCTATCGTGCTGTCCTACGGTGCCACGGTTGGATGGTTATAGCTCATATACATCGAAGAGTTTGTGTAATCAAAATGACGGAGTAACTGTATATGTTAAAACCACTCTTAATGTTGTTGTTGACGAACCGCCTTGTCTAGAATGTAATTGTCTCATCATAAAAATTGGCACAGAAATGGCAATTCTGGCTATTTACAGATCTCCATCTCATAAAAACCTAGATAATTTCCTCCACTCACTCGATAATATCTTAGCTGAGCTGTCTTCTTTCAAAAATGTAACTATTATGGGAGATATTAACATAAACATCTGCCCCGGTCAAGATTCTAGATTTCAAATGGAGTACCTTAATTTATGTTCATATCATGGCCTTTTACCAGCACATACGCTGCCCACAAGACATGGCTAGGCATGTCTTGATCACGTTATATTAAAAACAAAAATTCCAGGTCTTACTTTAGTCTTGCAATCCACGATAACTGATCACGAGAGTTCTCCTATGTCTTAATTATAAACAAAAAAGATCGTTTGCTCATGTCAATTTCAAAAAGATAAATGCGGAAGGTCTAAAGAATGACTTAGCCAGCATTTACTGGGAACCAATCTATGCCTCTAATGATGCTAACTTTGCAATGGAATACTTCATCAATTCCATCCAATGTGCTCTAATTCGTCACTCTGTCATGATAAAGTTATCGAGACGAAATAAAATCATCAAACCGTGGATTGCACCAGGGCTAGTACGATGTATGAGACATAGGGACCGGCTCCACAAAAAAGTTAAACAGTCGCCAATTAATGATGCTCTTAAGTTAACGTATAGCAGGTATAGAAATTTCTGTAATAATTTATTGAAAAAAGTTAAAATAGCCTACAATAAAAAAATGTTGGAGCAGGCGGGTAAAAATAATAAAAAAATTTGGGATGCAATAAAAAATATCACAAACTCAACTAAATTAAAAAATGACGCTTTAGAACTAATAGACACTAGCCCAACACAATCGATTGAAAGTGTGAACGAGTTCTTTGTTACAGTAGGCGAAACTTTAGCCAGCAAGACTGTCAGCTGCCAAAATCCTCAACACCTCGTTGCTATTAGTCCACAATCTACTAGTTCATTAAACTCTTTTGTAATACTCAACACAGACGAGTCAGAAGTAGAGCGTCTGATTTTGGATCTTAAAAATGTCTGTTGCACTGGGTGGGATTTTATACCAAATAACCTTCTTAAAGAAAACAGAAACGTGCTTATCCCGGCTCTGACCCATATTTTTAACATGTGTTTATATGAAGGAACATTTCCCACTGTTTTGAAGAAGTCAGTTGTTCATCCTATCCATAAATCCGGCGATAGAGACCGTGTCACTAACTACAGGCCCATCTCTATCCTCCCAGCTGTATCCAAGCTCTTGGAACGCATCACCAACAGTAGATTTGTCAAGTACATAGAAACAAACAATCTTCTCTCAAACAATCAGTTTAGTTTCAGAGCAGGTAAGTCAACTTGTGATGCTGTCCACGAGCTTGTTGATTACGTGGTTAGGAATATTGACTTCGGTAAAAAAAACTGTTGCCATATTTTTGGACTTGGCCAAGGCATTTGACACGGTCTTAGTGCCACTGCTTCTCAGTAAATTGGAAAGGTTGGGCGTAAGAGGTAATCAACTAAAAGTTTTATACAAGATTTGAATTTCATCTCATTCAGTTGAAGTATGTGGGTTGGAATTTTATTGTAACATTTTAAACAGTACCCCATGAAAGATGAGTCTACTTTAGCCAGTCTGAAACCTGGCTGATATAATAGGTCCCTATTTCTAGTACTACTCTTATAATTATGTCTTTCACCTCTTTTCCGTTTCGATACATAGTTAAATTTCGGTAGTTTTTGGCTTTCTACCAAAAACTACCGAAATTTAACTATGTTTTAATAATTGATTTTTTACTTTTCGGCGATCAATGTACATTTTCATTTAAACGCATTACTAGCATCAGTTGAAATTATAACAAAATTAAATAATAGCCTAAAAGTTCGGACACAAATTATTCTTGAATTATGAAACAAATCACTAGAAGAAAAAAAAACTAGACAAGCGCGATTTAAACTAGCGTGGTGTGGGTTCCGTACTAAAAATATGTTATCTACCATGTTTTTTATCCCAAGATAATTTATCCCAAGAACAAACTTAACAATGTAGTTGAAAAACATGTTCTTCCATACGTTCCAAATGCAAATGTAAGTTGGTACGCACAATATTGAGATTTACCATGTTATTTTAACGCCATAGACTTACTATAGGGTTTCCTCTAATCTATAATTAAAGTAAAGATCTATTTTATGTTTTTTTTCCACTTTTTCAACTTTAAAACTGTGCACTTTACCATTATAAAATATATTTCAGACCTTCTCAACAAGCCCTGTCACACGGTACAGTTTGCTAAACTTTTTTTGTTATTTTCTAATTTGCTCCCCAAAGTGACCCTCATATTTAAAAAAGGACTACGTAGGTACGCATAACACTGCAAACTGTTAGGTACTACATACACCAAAGTTATTAAGTACTTATACATACATATAAAAGAGGGAAAAGGCTCTTTTTTCATTCTTCGTCATAAATCGAAATCTATACATCATAAAAATAATTAAAAATAGTTTAAACTTGTGCTAATGAAGCCCTTTCATATGATACCCCACATGGCACGGTTAACTCTCTTCAAAATTTGGAGTCGTATATTTTAATTAAATCACAAAAACACGGTCTTCATGCAAGGAACGGGACCTTGCATAAAGACCGTGTTTTTGTGATTTTCAGATTTTCTTTTATTTACAATTTAGTAACAGTTTGTTGATTGTTAATACCGTTGCTTAAACTCGATAATTAATTACGTAGTTTAAATAAAGACTATATTTTTTATGATTTCATTATAAATGTATGGTTTTCAGTTTCTCCCTGTACTTTTAGTATAAGACGATATTACTTGCCAAATTTCATAGTTCTAGGTCAACGGAAAGTACCCTATACATTTTGATTCCCTTGAGAGTGTCGAAATATACGTTTATTGCGGCATAAACGGCTGTATATTTTTTTAACGTTAACTCAGAAGTTTGATTTTTCTCAAGCTTCAAGGGACTGAAGACTTGAGTATATGGTTTTAATTCCAACTTGATACTTCCACGCGTTTCCGAGATAAAGGGTCTTGACAGACAGACGGACTACAAAGTCATCCTATATGGGTTCCGTTTTTTCTTTTGAGGTAAGGAACCCTAAAAATGGCAAATTTTTCGGTACCTCTCTAGCCAATTGAGCTAAGCTGTAAAAAAAATTGTTAGACAATTCCAAATATGGCAAGTGATTGCGACTGGAATTTCCTACATTTACCAACCCGCACTGGGCCCGCATGGTGGATTACGGCCCACTCCCTCTCACAGAAAGGAGGCCTGTGTCCCAGCAGTGGGAACATTATAGGCTGATTATGATGATGATGAAAGCTCGCATTCAAAAAGAAAATGTGTTACGCAATTAGCCTTCAGGGTTTGTTTAAACTTTGAATCTGATCAAAGTTGGAATAGTTTGGAACAGACCATATGTCGATGTTAGTACAATTTTGTACTTCTTGCCTCTAGTCGTAAAAAGTATTATTAAATGTCACCAAATCGTTCTTTTGCCACCAAATATTCTTTCTAACATTGTACTTAGCAGATTTTATAATTACAGCGGCGACCGTTGCAAAGAAACCAAAACTAGACAGACGAAGAACAAACCTAGAAGACGCAATGACAGGCGAGCAAACGAAAAAAGAAAAATCAGACTCGAGAGTTATCCGGAAGACTCAAAAATGTACATCCCAACCTGGCACTTATTTCAAAGAACCTCACAAATATGGTGAAAAACCATATAAGTGTGATGTATGTCTACGTAGTTTCAGGCAAAAGCGTTGTTTATCTAAACATATTCGTATACACACTGGTAAAAAATCATATAAGTGTGATGTATGTCAGCGTTGTTTTAGTGAAAAGAGTGATTTAACAAGACATATTCGTATATACACTGGTGAAAAACCATATAAGTGTGACGTTTGTCAGTGTAGTTTTAATCAAAAGTCTGCTTTAACATCACATATCCGTATACACACTGGTGAAAAACATTATAAGTGTGATGTATGTCAGCACAGTTTCAGTGAAAAGGGATCATTAACAAAACATATTCGTATACACACTGGTGAAAACCCATATAAGTGTGATGTATGTCAGCGTTGTTTTAGTCAAAAGAGTGGTTTAACAAGACATATTCGTATACACACCGGTGAAAAACCATATAAGTGTGATGTCTGTCAACGTAGTTTCAGGTTAAATGATTCTTTATCTAAACATATTCGAATACACACTTGTGAAAACCCATATCAGTGTGATGTATGTCAGCGTTGTTTTAGTCAAAAGAGTGATTTAACAAGACATATTCAAATACACACTGGTGAAAACCCATATAAGTGTGATGTATGTCAGCGTAGTTTTAGTAGAAAGGGTTATTTAACCACACATATTCGTATACATACTGGTGAAAACCCATATAAGTGTGATGTATGTCAGCGTTGTTTTAGTCAAAAGAGTGGTTTAACAAGACATACTCGTATACACACCGGTGAAAAACCATATAAGTGTGATGTATGTCCACGTAGTTTCAGGCACAAGGTTTCTTTATCTATTCATATTCGTATACACACTGGTGAAAACCCATATAAGTGTGATGTATGTCAGCGTTGTTTTAGTCAAAAGAGTGATTTAACAAGACATATTCGTATACATACTGGTGAAAAACCATATAAGTGTGATGTATGTCCACGTAGTTTCAGGGAAAGGGGTTCTTTATTTCAACATATTCGTATACACATACACTGGTGAAAAACATTATAAGTGTGATGTATGTCAGCGTAGTTTTAGTAGAAAAGGTAATTTAACAATACATATTCGTATACACACTGGTGAAAAACAGTCTTAGTGTGATGTATTAAAACAATGGTGGTTTGGGATCAACTAACTTTTATTGCAGAGATAACTAATATTATTCTTACCACAGATTATTTACGTTACTTATAATATCTTATTGACATCCTGACCTAACAAAATAATCTAATATTACAATTTAAACTTCAGACAAGCCTAGCAATTTTAAAAACTTATAATGTTTCTTGGAACTCTTTGTGAACATGTTTGCTGGCATTTCCAAGGCTTACTCATATTTTATTTCTAATTTCTTCACTAAAACACATTCTCTAACAAAGTGATGTCTTATGTCAATATGTTTGGTGCGCTTATTGTAAAACAATGGATTAATTGCTAATTTAATTAAACTTTGGTTATCCCTATCCAAACACAGTGGCACATTTTCATTTAACACAATCAATTCACCTTATATATTCCTTAGATATATTGCCTCTTTACAGGATTCAGATAGGGCCATATACTCAGCTTCTGTACTGGAGAGTGCGTAGTTTTTTGTTTTTTTTAGATTTTTGAATCTAAAAATCAAAAAACATCATAATGATCACTTGTTTCTTATGAGACACAAGTGATCCTGACATTATGAAACAAAACCCAGTATATGATCGTCTATCTAGTGCAGGCAGCTGGCACTAGATAGACAATCATATACTGGGTTTTGTTTCATAATCATTACGGTTTTGTTGATGCAGTCAGCATCAACAAAACCGTACAGATTACATCCAGTCTTCCTTTAATTAAACTAAACCATAACTAATAGTTTTCGTTAGGTATTTTAACAAACGTTTTAAATGTTTTCAATGAGTTTCATTAAAACTATTATTATATTGACTCAGAAAACTTATACTATAGGTAATATCTGGCCTGGTGAGTAGAGTACAGACAAGTACACCAAGCAGGCAATTAATTGTTGGTATGGATATTTTTTAACAAGCTTATTGTTTAATTTTTTTTCTAATTTCAAATTATTTTCCATTGGAGTCTCTGAATGTGATCTAAATCTCTTTAGAATAGTCTCTATAAATTGTTTTTGGTCAACAGTAATACTATCTTTATAAACATTTACATGCATTCCCAGACACTCATCTTAATCTGACCCTTTGGTCAGATTAAGATGTCTGGGAATGCATGTAAATGTTAATGCATGCATGTGAATGTTGTAGAATTGATAAATGAGTAACTCATTTATCAATTCTTCATAAGTATTCTGACAATTATAGAAAACAAAAAAAAAAACGTCTACAAATAATGCTACATAAATCTTTACATTATGATCATTCTTTATAAAGAGACATGGGTCATAGTCTGACTTTTTAAACTGTAACTTTAACAAACTATCTTCTACGCGAGTGTACCAGGCTCTAGCTGACTGCTTGAGGCTTTCTTTAATTTTAGAAAATTGTTGATACAATTTTCAAAATCTGATCATTCTGGTATTTCCATATACACTGTTTCATGAAGAAATCCATTAATGAATGCAGTGGGTACATCAAGGTGGTTCATTTTCAGACCTAGTTCAACACTTAAAGCTAACAATAATCTAAAAGTAGAATATCTCAAAGCTGGTGAAAAGGTCTCATTAAAGTCTATGCCTTTTTTCTGGGTAAAGCCTTTTGCGACAAGTCTGGCCCTAAAACGCACTTCACCTTGTTAAATTTCATTTTAAATAGGTATCCACTTATTTTTCACAACCGTACCTTCTTTTGGCCTATCCACTAGATCCTATGAATCACTATTATGAACAGATTTCAATTCCGCTTTCATTGCAATCTGCCATTGATCTTTTTCAGATCTACTTATTGCATCACTAAGAGAAATTAGTTCACCTGACATTTCCACACACGTTTGCATGGTAAAAATCTGCGTCTAACACGGTTTTCTGGTAGACTGATGTCACACTGCCTAGAGATGAGATTCTTAGCTTCTGGCGAAAAGACAAAGTGTCAACAAAACTGCAGCTGTGTCACTTGATGAATTATCAGGGACATATGTCATATCATTTTGTTTTTCTTCATCTGATTTGCTCACAGGAACCGCACCGGCTGACCCATCAGGTTGCTTGTTCCATTGCTTGAACATTTAACCTGTATACACCATACACCGCCATACATACCATACCTCGCCTATACAATCTTTCTGCGAGTTATGATATGAAACGTCCATGCTGATTAAATATCACTGTGTTGCCGCTCGCAATTATTCAACTCACTGATAGTAAGTTGGTGGTGAGGTTTGGTACACACAAAACATTGTTTATATCAATAAAATTGTAAACTCTTTATCGCCGACACATGTGATCTGAAGGTCTTGGGAGCATAAAACTCGCACGACTGTTTAATTTGCAACTATTATCTCCTTAGTCTGGTTGATAACAAACTTTCGACAATAATTTCGCGTTCGAAACTATGTGTGACGCCGGAATCTAAGTGCCAATCTGATTGACAGAATTCCTTTGTAAGAAAAACTGCACTAAATGCTTTTGTTTTCGTTTTCTCTGCACCCGGACACTGATTCTTGAAATGTCTTATCTGTTTGCATTTGTAACAACGAATTATTTTCTTCCGCGCAATATTGTTTCCACTAACATTGACAAGTCAGCGCGTTCCGTCCGTTTCGTCCGTTTTTAGGAGGTAATTTAATGTAGTTTTGGAATAGTTTTCACATTTGCAATCGATTAAGTAGCTATACCCGTTTTTGTGAAGCACTATTTTTTTGTCTTCGACAAACTATCTCGCAGTTTGGCAGGTTTATAAAATATGTACAAGTTTTTTTCAGTAGTGCTTCAACGACTACAAAAACAATATGAGTGTTGAAGTTGTGTAATAATTGTAAATGGCCACTTGAGTCGTGTTAACAGAATCGTCTTTTTAATATGATTTGTCTACCTAGTGTAATGTTTAGTATGTAATCGTTGTTGCAGTGTAATAGTGATTTAAGCACCGCACGACACCGATTCGGATTAAACAAGTGTGCTTTACCCCAGCAAAATAATGTCGAAAATAGTCATTTCAATCTTATTGATAATTAGTTACCTAGCATCTGTAATTGTTGCGCACATTTTTAAATTTGTTGCACTTATAGTTTTTTAGTTATTTCACAGAAACATTTCCTGCTGAGGTAACGTTTCAAACGTTACAGCAGCCAGACATTTTTATTTAATGGGAATTTTGAAACAAATATTAGCTATATAATTAGTTGTCTAGACCAGGCACGTATACAGAGGGGGGGATAGTTGGGATTTATCCCCCCCGAAATCTGACTGAAACTGTTTATTTATTCGCTTGCGTGTTCTTTCAATAAGTAGGTAAAATAAAAATATAGATAGATCTTGATCTGATTATGTAAGCGACGTTACTAGTAGCGCCATCTAACCTATTTAGAGAGAAACCGAGAACGAAAACAGTAATGAACGACATCTATCGTCCTTCCATAACTTTCTGCTACCAGGTAGTAGATGGCGCAATATTCCACAGTGTTCCAGAATACGAAAATGTAGTATAAATACGGCGGGGGCGGGAGTCCGGGAACCTGCATGTCAGTTTATTTCGAGAGCGATTCAAGTGAGAATCGAGAGCGACAAGCGAGAAGAAAAGTGAAATACCTCTGCAATAGTGACAGTATAGTGCAATAGACCAGTTTATTTTGATATTGGTTTCAGTTTCATAGAGAGTAGAGTAAATTCCTTCCGACTTGGTTCACCTGATACTTTGCCCGTGCCGTGAAATAAAGGAAAAAAACTTCAAAACCACTGTTTTCATTGGATTCGCCAAATCGCCAGTCCGTTACGTACGTGAGATAGTGTTGGACAATTTTGGACCTGCAGACGTCATAATTTGTTGGACCGTTCGCCCTATCCATCACAGATTACTTAAATAAAGTAAAGTAATGTGTGAAATGTGAGTGCTTCTTGATTTGTGCTTGTTTGAACGTATATAAATTGCTGCTGCTAAAATGAAGAGCATTGACAACTTTTTCAAGCCAGTGGCAAAAAAAATTGTTACTACTAGCGAGGAAAAAACTACTCCAAGCATGGCTTCTGCTGTTGATAGTAGACAACTAGAAACAACTTCGTCAAAATTTACAGAAAAAATGTGATTTCAGCCGAACCGGCTGGAAGATGTAGAGATGAAGGAGAATGTTCAACTTCAAAAACGTGCAGTTTAGATACAATGATTATAAGTGAAACTTTTCCTGATATCGGCGTGGTTTCTAATGCCATATATAACACACAGTATCCTCCTCTTGTACTCACAGATGAACAGAAAAAAAATATTATTACACAGCCGTTTGTCCCAGATGCGTCATTTTCGTTTCCGGCTAGTAGCTTTGGAAAGAGGAAACTTAGATTTCGAAGAGAATGGATGGGATCATGGGAATGGTTAACATATTCGCCGAGGAGGAATGGTGTGTTCTGCAAATATTGCGTTGTCTTTTCATCAGGCACCGCTGGAAAAGGTTCCCACCAAACACTTGGAAGTTTTGTCAGCAAACCATTTGATAATTGGAAAGATGCAACAGAGAGATTTCGCGAACATTCTGCTGCTAAATATCACCAGTTTTCTAAGTTATGCGCAGAAAATTTCTTACGCGTAATGGATTCAGCAGCTATAGACGTTGCATCGCTGCTTAATGATCAAAGGCTCAAAGAAAAGGAAAGAAATAGAACAGCACTAAAACCTATAATCGAAACTATCATCTTCTGTGGAGAGCAAGAGTTGCCGCTTCGTGGAGACAAAGACAGTGGACCATTGACTTTAGAAAAGCCACTTTGTAAAGATGGAAAATTCAGGGCTCTGCTACGATACCGAGCAAGCTATGATAATATCCTGAAAGATCATATCATTACAACCCCTAAAAATGCAACGTATTTTAGCCCTATTATTCAAAATGAAATAATAGATACTTGCGGAAAGATAATTCAGAAAAAAGTTGTGACACAAATAAATAGTTCAGAGTGTTTCGCGATTCTTGGCGATGAAACTTTAGATGTGAGTGGAACTGAGCAATTGTCTTTATGTGCGAAATACGTTTATAAAGGTATTTTGAGGGAGGACTTTCTCAGTTTCATTGAAATACACGACCTAAGTGCCGAAAATATAAGTGCAGAAATTTTAAAGAAATGTCATGAGATTGGTTTGAATCTCGATAAACTAGTTGGTCAGGGGTATGACGGAGCTGCTACCATGGGAGGACACATCAGTGGTGTGCAGACGAGAATCAGAAAAGAATTTCCTAAGGCCTGAACCTAGTTCTTTCAAAAGCTCTTTCAGTTCCCGAGGTGAGAAATTCAATAGGCGTTGTGAAGGAAGTCTGCAATTTACTTCGCAACAATGCAATGGCCGGGAAACAGTTCAAGGAAAATGTGGAAAAGCTCACACCAGAAAGTAAGAAAAAAAGACTGGTGTGGGACACTAGATTTATAGAACGTCACGACTCTATAAATGTATTTGGTGAGTTACTCGAACCTATTGTCATTACATTAAGAGAACTATCCTACACAAACAGAACTGTCGCTCAAACTGCCTCTACACTCATAGCTGCGATGGAAAAGAGTAGTTTCTTGATTTCTCTAAAAACCTGTGAAAGATTTTTCAGTTATACTCTCCCACTGTCAGCATATTTGCAGAACCCTACACACGACCTGGCCTCTGCTATGAAATTTTCCGATGACATTATCGGAAAACTAAAAGAGATACGTGACGATGTTAACCGATAAAGCCCCAATGGCTCCGAATAGGAGCCCTCGCGGCGCGCGATTTGAAAGTAGTTATCGAATAAAAATGTTTTTTTTGAGATTGAGAGATGACGTTATTGAGCCACGGGCCTGAGCGGTTAACCCGGTATTCTCAGAAATATATAACGCATGCTGCAAAATAGCGGAAGATGCCTGGCAAATAGAAATTCAGCGTCCTCGAGTTACTGCCCACCAAACTGCACGAAGCAACCCTCCCAGCGATACTGCTGAAGAATACTTCAGAAGAACTATTTTTATACCGTGCTTGGACGATTTGATATCTGGCATGAATGATAGATTTGCAAATCAAAGAGAGCTGCTTTCTTCTTTAGAAATTATTCTTCCGAAAAATGTGGACGAGAGGAAAATAAGTGAATTAGAAAATATGAAAATTTATTGGGAAGAAAGTGTTGGAGAATCACTAATAAAAGCAGAGTACAGTATGTGGTGTGCCAAGTGGAAAAACACAGATAAGAAACCAGTCGAAATTATGGAAATTTTAGACACGTGACAAAGTTTTCTTTCCTACCATTAACAGGCTAATACATATTCTGGCCACCCTTCCGGTTTCAACGGCATCTGTGGAGCGGTCATTTTCATGCCTAAAGAGAATAAAATCCTTCCTAAGGAATAGAATGGCGGGCGAGAGGCTTACTGGTCTCGCTCTATTGTCTATTCATTCCGCTTTGGCGCCAGATCCTGATATGGTACTAGACGTAATGGCTGCCAGCGGAAACAGAAAAATACTTATATAATTATAGTATAGTACAGTGAAAATTATAGTACAGTGATTACAGCGATTTTCACACAGTTCACATGGTTGTTTCAATGTTTGTCCCCCCCCCGAACCAAAAGTCTGGATACGTGCCTGGTCTAGACGACGTAAATGTTGCACCTTAATATGTATTTGTTCTTTCATCGGCAGCGAAGTTATTCGAGATCCTTCTGGAGTAACGTTTGTGGTTTTGCTGGATCTCTGAAACGGTTAAGCGGATTCTTATCATCTTTTGTACATAACTTCTTAGGAATTAGTTGTAATTAGTTGTGCAATAAAAAACCAAAATAATGCACCGCTTAAAGGTTATTTAATTAAATATAAAAACACTTCAATAGATCCTTATACTCTAAATAAGAGCTTTAAAGACTTACTTTAAACATTATTTTGTAGCTTGTAACTGCCTCCAAATTTATGTGAAGTTTCATTAGTATCCTGTCAGTAACTAACAAATTATGATGATATTCAGTTCTCCACGTTCACGGTCACAATGCGCGCGAAGTTATTTGGCCACCGATAAACCTGTCTGTGGATATACAGGGTGTTTGGTGGATGGGTATGATATACAGGATGTTTGGTAGATAATAAAATAAAAGTGCAAGACCGTGGTAGCCCGACCAAGTTTAGGTGGTTACAAAAAAGCGACCGCGTAGTATATTATGCTGTCTTACAAAATATGTAGGATAGTGTTACAAGTTTAGTACAGATGTGTACACAAGTGTTAAAAAAAACTACGTTTCTTAAATAATTTTTATTCACAAGTACAATAATAATTTCAAATGAACTTTTAAAATATTAATTAAACTTTAAAACAATCACAGATAGCAATTTTGCTTTTATGGCATTTTCCATTATTTAAATTTAAATACTAATTACAGGTATAAAACCGAACTAAGCAACTAATTATTGATATAAAATTCAGTATATATATCCACATACAGGTTTATCGGTAGCCAAAAAACTTCGCGCGCATTGTGACCGTGAACGTGGAGAACAGAATATCATCATAATTTGTTAGTTACAGGATATTAATGAAACTTCACATACATTTGAAGGCAGTTACAAGCTACAAAATAACGTTTAAAGTAAGCCTTTAGAACTCTCATTTACGAGTGTTAGGACCTATTGACGTGTTTTTATATTTAATTAAATAACCTTTAAACGGTGCATTATTTTGGTTTTTTATTGCACAACTAATTACAACTAATTCCTAAGAAGTTATGTACAAAAGATGATAAGAATCCGCTTAACCGTTTCAGAGATCCAGCAAAACCACAAACGTTACTCCAGCAGGATCTCGAATAACTTCGCTGCCGATGAAAGAACAAATACATATTAAGGTGCAACATTTACGTCGTCTAGACAACTAATTATATAGCTAATATTTGTTTCAAAATTCCCATTAAAAAAAAATGTCTGGCTGCGGTAACGTTATAGACGTTACTCCAGCAGGAAATGTTTTTGTGAAATAACTAAAAAACTATAAGTGCAACAAATTTAAAAATGTGCGCAACAATTACAGAAGCTGGGCAACTAATTATCTATAAGATTTCAATGACTATTTTCGACATTATTTTGCTGGGGTAACGCACACGTCAAACAATAGAAAATCAATTGTGTCTCATTAGCTGCCCTTGACCAATTTATTAAGTACTTACTATTAAATGATTTTATTATTAAATATGTCCCGAAACCGGCCAAGTGCGTGTTGGACCACGCACAATGAAGACTTCCGTAGTTGGGATGAATTTATCCCAAGACAAACTTAACATTGTAGCTGAAAAACATGTTCTCCCATACATCGATATACGTCACGGTCAATTCTCCAACTGCAAATGTAAGTTGGTCGCCTATTACTCGTTAACTTGTAAAGCCTACTGTGATAGGTTTCCTTTTAATTTCGTTGTACAGGGTCAAATTAAATTAGTTAGCGACACGAGACGTTATTTTAACGTGCTGATAAACCATACCCACACGTCTGCAAAGTAAAAAGATGAGTGGTTTGAATAGGTTTTGTTATTTTTGTAATAACAGGCTTATTCATGAAGAATCGGTAATCAACATTCTTAAACATTACTTAAGAGGCCGATAACACCTAAAGTGCGGTCACTGTCGGACTGCATAGAAAAGAAACGGAAGCGCGATGAATTTATTGCAAAATATTAAGCAATTATCGATTTACAAAAAAGCTATAGATTGTGTAAAAAAAATAAAACACTATTATGCTAATATGCTGCTTGTAGAATAATCAAAATCAAAAGTCATGTATTCAAACTAGGCTGAAAATCAGCACTTTTCGAACGTCAAAGTTACATAAGACAGTCCCCCAAAAATGCCCGCCCTTCATCACTTCCTAGTGCTTTAGCTGGGAAGAAGAAGTGGTGGAACAAACTCCCCAGCAGCACATCTGTCTGTTTAGTTATATAAACTAAATTCTATACAAATCTTATGCAAAGTAATTAACATTACGAAACACAAAACATTAGATTAACTTACACACTTGACATAATTATGTTAACTAGCACACGCCAGTATACCAATAAAACAATGAACAAACTACTCAAGCAGATAAAAATGACAACATAAAAAAACGTAAATAGAACTTAATACCTAAATAAAAGCCTCCAGGCATAAAGGGCGTGCCCGCTTACATAAGGCTATTGCTGTAACTCGAAGTGAGAAATGATAAACTAGCCCCATCTAAGTAAAATAAGTAAACTATTACTAATAACAATTAAAACCATGATCAGCAAGACGACCAGTCACCACAAGCAGCACCCGTTCACGAGCATAACGCAAAGATCAGCCATCACCCCCCTCGCCATATTGGAGGGAAGGAGGCAACCCGACTCCCGACGCTACCGCAGGCAGTGACATCTAAGGGAGCATGACGAGCTTGCTGCCGGTTGCTCAGGCAAGAATAGTATAATCAATAGTCGAGGACGCTAGCTAACCACTTATTGCAATACAACTCATAAAACACACATTGGTGCCGATTCCCTTGTTCACAAACTAAACTATATTTAAGTTCAGTGCATCTGTTTCTTTCTATTTCATTAAGAAAAAGACAGAAGATAAATTTTAGTTTAGTTCTGTCAAATTAATCAGCGCCTGTCACTACGCCATACAAGTTAAGACGTGATTAAAAACTTGCCTACTAAAATTACGTCAATTTACGTCAAGTGCTGATTAATTTGACAGGACTAAACTAAAATTTATCTTCTGTCCTTTTCTTAATTTTTTTTGTTTTCATTTATCCATATGAAGGGGTCACCTTCATATGGATAAATGAAAACAAAAAAAATTACAACTTGATATTATTTAGAATAATGAATGAGACTATACATTTATATACAAGAGAGCTATTTGTACAAAGTAAAGAAAGTATTGAGGTAGGAAAAGGAATACGGAGGGATAAGAGGTTACTAAGAAAGGAAGAACGTTCATTTAGAGGACAGGAGAAAAAAATATGATCTAAGTCGCCTACATCTGTGCCACATAAGCAAATGGGATCGTCGCTGATAGAAAGTTTGGCAAGATGGGCTGGAGAACAAACATGACCCAGTCTCATCCGTATTAAAATGGAGGTCTCCATTTTGCCAAACTTGGCCCTGCCAAACCATGGTTTTTCTGGAACGTCAGGTTGGATAAGTGAAAAATAATGTCCCTTCGATTTGCTTCCGATATCCCAAGCTACCTTCAAAGTTTCCCGAAGAAAAGTCTTAGGTAACGACGCGAGGTCTTAACTAAAATTTGTATATGGAACTAAGTCCCCACACTGCACCGCATCACCGGCAAGTTTATCAGCCACTTCATTGTCATGGATTCCAGCATGGGCCGGAATCGTCCTGAACGCAAATTCTCATATTAAATAAATGATAGGTAACTGCGATTTGTGTTCGAAAGCAGATTTATTGATGGCTAGAAGAGCACTTTGAGAATCAGTAAAAATTATAGATTTTTTGAGCTTCAAAATACGGATATATTCTATGGCTTTAAAAATGCCAAAACATTCCCCGGTAAAAACAGAAGTCTCCGGAGGTAGTTTTATTTTTGTACGATGTTGTATTGAGATTGGTAAGTACCCAACACAACCCATCGGAGAAGGCTTGGCAGCATCCGTAAAAATATGGTGGTACTCTAACTGTTCCGACAGAAAATGATTAAAACTTAAATGACAATTGGGATCTGATTTACTTACACAGATATATTTTATAGAGGGACTGAAATGTAAACTCTCATAACTATTGCTAAATAGGGGAAGTTTATTGGAACGGTAAATAGGAGAAGAAAGTGAAAGGAATTTTTTATAACTTACAAATAAACAAGGAGCACGTTTATGGGACCAGTAATCTGAAGATTCAATCTGCAACACTAAAGCGTCCAGTTTAGGGATGAGAGGATGAGTTGAGAATTGAAGAATCCGGAACAAATATTTGTCAGATAGGAATTGTCTTCTAAGACTTAAAGGAGCATCCTATTGAAAGTTCGTGGGGATCACCCTGATTAGGATAGATTTATTGGATGGAATCAAACAAGGCAGATGGTAGCATGATGGCGGGCCTTTTTATTGTTGACAGATGTCACAGATAGACCACAGATTACACAGTTCATTTTGACACGGAGTACACTTCTGTTACATTTTAATGAATATGCCACAGGCTGACTTATATATACATTAGATGATTACAGAGCAAATATTATGTTCCTTTACATTCGGACTTCGGGGAGGGAAAATATTCCAGTGCGATTTTTTCTGATAATGATTCTCAATACGTCTATCTCAATACGTCTAGCGCCACACACTTTTCTGTGTCAAAAACAGGAACTAATGATTGTTGCCACTTATTTTTTAACACCCCCCCTCAACATTTATTTTCCTGATAGCAAGACAGTTGTAACCATTACAAAGTACTCTTATTAAAATTAAAAAAAATTAACTAAACAAACTTTTCAAATAAAGTTTTACCCAATGGCTTAGTTAACAAATCTGCTAAATTATCTTCAGTTTTAACATATTTCACAGAGATACATTTTTCTTTTATTTTGTCCATAATGAAGTGATACCTGATATCCAAGTGTTTTAATCTTTTATTATTTTCATTATTATAAACTAGTTTTATTACTGACTGATCGTCCTCATACAGTGTCGCTTCATTATTGATAACATCAAAATCACACAACAGGCTTTTCAACCAACATGCTTCTGTAATAGCCATACTTAATGCAATATATTCTGACTCAGTGGAGGATAATGATACACTAAGTTGTTTTTTACAACACCATAATATAATACAATCAAATATTTTAAAGAAATTTCCAGTGGTTGATTTCCTATCTTGGGTGTCACTCGCCCAATCTGCATCAACAAAACCTTGCAATTCTACACCAACGAGTAATCTAATGTACCTTTTATACACCGTAAAATATATGATATACATAGATCTGGTCTTGTACCGCAAACAGCATACATTAAACTGCCTATAAGTTGTCTACACCTTTTCTCTATTTCTGGACTTTCAGATTTATCCCTTTTTAATATTTCAAACTTAAAGTGTTGGTCTATTGGAGTAGAAACTGGTTTGCAATTTGACATGTTATAACGTTCTAAAACTTTAGTTAAATACGTTTTCTGACTGATTACTGTTGTATCTTTCTTTTGCTCAATATCAATGCCTAACATTTTGCTAAACCATTTTAAAGTTTTTGCTTAGTTCTATTTTAAAGTCTTCCAAAACCCTATTTTCGTTACAAAACATAATAATATCATCAACAAATAGCAAAACGTATAGTTTACATCCATTTACCTTCTTGAAATATAAACAATGGTCATTTTTAGATTTACTGAAATTCTCTTTGGTCATGAACTCATCAAATTTTTCATTCCAGTATTTTGGGGACTTTTTCAAACCGTATAATGATTTATTTAA
Organism: Atethmia centrago; assembly: GCA_905333075.3. Taxonomy (NCBI): domain Eukaryota; kingdom Metazoa; phylum Arthropoda; class Insecta; order Lepidoptera; family Noctuidae; genus Atethmia; species Atethmia centrago. The sequence goes on from HG995393.1 coordinate 16,330,830, forward strand.
TTTACAGGTTTCACCACTTGGTAATTTTAAGTATACTGTTTCACCTATGTCACCGTGTAAGAAAGCACCTACAACGTCCATCTGATGGACTGGGAGTTGTAGTTTATTTGCAACTGCTATAAAAATTCTAAATGTTGGCAATTTAGCCACTGGAGAATATACTTCTAGATCACAATCTGACTGTTCAAAACCTCTCGCTACTAATCTAGCTTTATATACCTTTTTACCACCTACTTCTTTAATTTTGAAAACCCATTTGCTAGAAATTTCTTTATTTCCTTCTGGAACACTGCTTACTTCTGTCCATGTGTTGTTCTCTTTCAGAGTATCTAGCTCAGTCTTCATAGCATTCTTCCACTCTTCTTTTTCTCTAGAATTAAGTGCTTCTTCTAGAGAGACTGGTTCCGTGTCAATGGATAAAAAATTAGTATCATAATCATTGAGCTTCAATGGTTTCTTTATTTCTCTGTCTCTCCTTGAATGTGTCAATTCTTCTTCTTCATCTTTTGCCTCTTCTTCTGACTCTTCTGACACTTCTTCTGCGTCTGCTGACTCTTCTGACACTTCTTCTGCGTCTTCTGACTCTTCTTCTGCGTTTTCTAACTGTTCTTCTGCTTCTTTTGGCAGTTCTGACACTTCTGCTGCGTCTTCCGACTGTTCTTCTGCTTCTTCCGACTGTTCTGACACTTCTTAAGGAAGAAGTGTATGGGGTTATATTGCTATGGTCCTGAGAGTAATTGCCTATTTTATGATTAAACTTACCTTTCAGGAATGTTACCTCTCTTTTTATAAAAACATCATTTTAGTGTGGAAAATAAATTCTAAAACCTTTTGTTGTTTCACTATAACCTACAAAATATCCTATTTCAGCTTTACTATCCCATTTTTTACGATTTTGATCTGGAACATGAACACCTACTTTTGATCCAAATATTTTTAATTTATTTATATCATATGAACCCTTTTTATACCAAAGCTCATATGGAGTTACATTTTTAATTCTACTCTTTCCAGTTCTATTAATAACGTATACAGCTGTGTTAACAGCTTCAGCCCACAAAGACTTATTTAAACCACTTGACAATAATATTGTTCTAGCCGCTTCAGTTAATGTACGCATTTCACGTTCTATGCAACCATTTTGTTCAGGTGTGTACGGAACACTAGTTTGGTGTACTATACCTAAATTATCTAAGAGAGACTTCATCTCTTTATTTAAAAACTCTGAACCGCAGTCTGATCTTATTATTTCCACTTTATATTCTAAATTTTTAGTAACAAAATTCAAAAAGCTTTTTATTTTATCAACTGTTTCTAACTTATTTTTCAGAAAATAAACTGTTCTATACTTTGAGTAGTCATCTTTTATTAATAAATAATATCTGGCACCACCTAAGGATGTAGTTTCCATAGTTCCGCATAAATCTACATGTAAACACTGACCGGGCCGTTCTGCCCTGTTCACACTTAATGGAAATGGTTTTTTATGCAACTTCCCAAGAAGACATGGCTCACATGTTACTTCCTCTTGTTTACTAACACAGAAATCTATGTTACATTTATTTAACACACCTTTTACCTGTTCTATGTCCTGATGACACATTTTCTCATGCCACTCAGAAAGATCATCACTTGATTTACCTACACAAGCATTTTTAACTTTATTGAACCTAAATTTCATAATAAACAAGTTATTCTCACGATATGCTTATGCACAAACATTTATATTTCCCTTTTTTGTGAAATTACAGCACTTATTATTTATTGTCATAACATAACCTTTATCTGCTGTTGAGCTTGCTGAAAATAGATTCATTTTAATACTAGGGACATGTAAAACATTACTTAATGTTGTATTTATCCATTCTTTACCTGTATATGCTTCCAAGGAAATGATACCAATTCCTATGGCTTGTATGACTTTACCATCACCGATAATAATTGGCCTAGGACATTCTAGCTTTTTATATTTTGCAAATAATCTAATATCATGGCACATATGCTCTGATGCTCCACTATGCATTACCCAAGAATTATTACTTTCTAACTGACTGTAAAATGCTGATGACAACACAGACACAGAACATGCATTACCTTGACTTTTGTTTACATTATCTTTCTTAGTATTATTCTTATTGTTTTTAAACCAACAATCTACAGTTTTGTGATTATTTTTCTTACAATAATTACAGTAATTATTACCTTTCATATATGATTTGCAATCCTTCTTCATATGTCCCATTTTACCGCACTGAAAGCACTTTTTTGCAGACTTGGACACCAGCGCTGCAGACTTCTCCATTTTTGGAAGTAGCACGCTGTTCCTCAATCAGCAACCTCGCTGCTAGCTCATCCATGGGCCGCTTCTCTGCTGGCACCGATTCCCATGCAGACACAAAATGTTGAAAGTGTGATGGTAGCGATGATGTTATCTTGGTGATCGCCATGGTTTGACTCACTTCAGCATTGAGATTTTTCAATTTACTCAGGATACTCTCGAACCGTCCCAAGAACTGTGATACAGTTTCTTTGTCTTCAAATTTCATTGAAAAGAATTTCTGTCGGAGTATGTGCACCGACAGCTCTCCGCGTTGTTCATATATTGTATGTAGTTTATCCCATATTTCTTTTGCTGTTTTGCAGCTTGCTATTTGAGGTATGACCTTCTCAGATATGCGTGTAACCAACATACCTTGCGCTTTTGCATCTTTCAGTATCCATTTCTCGCGCTCTTCATCTTTTACCGGAGGGTCTTTGGATGTGCCCTCTACGACACTCAGGAGATCCGCCGCCTTAAGGATGACCTTCATTTTGAATGACCATGTGGTCCAATTCTCTACACCTTCTAGCTGCTGGCAGCCTGGTCCGTTCACCATATTTCCGACAGAATCCATCATCGTAATATTGCTTTACCACAATAACAGTAGGTTTACCGGTCTCACGCTCGTGGCGCGCGCAGCCCCTTTTTCTTGACCTTTTCCGGCCACCGACGGAGTCGCTATCCGTCGTATTGTAGGTACCTTTGTTCTCGGCCTTGACCGGCCATCGACGGAGCCCTAAACCGTCGTTTTACTACTAAAAAAAAAGTACTTGGGAGGGATACCTTTCACGCAGGCAGATGGTAGCATGATGGCGGGACTTTTTATTGTTGACAGATGTCACAGATAGACCACAGATTACACAGTTCATTTTGACACGGAGTACACTTCTGTTACATTTTAATGAATATGCCACAGGCTGACTTATATATACATTAGATGATTACAGAGTAAATATTATGTTCATAAATATTCCAGTGCGATTTTTTCTGATAATGATTCTATCTCAATACGTCTAGTGCCACACACTTTTCTGTGTCAAAAACAGGAACTAATGAATGTTGCCAATAAATTTTTAACAGTTTCCACATAGTTTGTGAGGGGATAAATTTTATGGTCCGTCAGCCAGGCGCACTTTTAGCACTCGATCACTTGACACACTCGGTTATCGCTTCTTAGTGAATAGATATGGGTTAATAACAACGCTGAATAACGTCGCACAACCTTTAGTCTACTCAATCCACTATCGCTTCTTCAAAACACATCACGGGATTGCGTTTATTTAATCAGTTAAAACACATCGCGATTGGGTCATGGAAATGCGTTTAATAATCAGTTAACTGATTATGATCAATAGAAAAAATCTCGATTATGGTTGTAAATGTAATCCTTGGTCCAACCCTAGTATGAGGTGGGGGTGGGATGACACTGACGGTTCACTCAACGTTCACTTCACTTAAGTTTTCACGGTGAGAAGGTTACAGAATAGCATTGCAGGTAGTAGGTAAACTTTCCATAACGTTAAGGGCTTCACATCTTACATCGGGCGGTGTACAACATAAATCATTTTCGTCGTAACTAGTACTTCTAGACATTTTAATTAATGAATAACTATCATTTCAACAGTGAAAACGAGTTGTGAAAAATGTTTCGCTATGGCGGGAAAAATTAATCAGTTTTCCTATGCGCGCGCATTGCGATCGACCACAGACTAAAGAGATGAGTTACTTTTAATTTTCCGCGCATAGGGTTTGCGCCTATTTTGCCACGTACAAAATGGGGAATTAAAGTTTTCTTTTATTACAGAGAAAACAAAAGTTATATTTGAGTAAACGTTTTATTTATTAAACACGTACGAGTTAAAATTATCTATTTAAATAAGAAGTTGCATAAAATGAGCAAGCAATAGGAACAAATAAATTAGGAACCGGTACCGGCAGCGGAGGCACCGCTGCCGGTACCGGTTCCTAATTTATTTGTTCAGGCAGGCAGTAATTATTGGCATTTAATGTAGGTGGAAGCTCGACGGGACCCACAATCTGGCCATTAAAAATCCCAAACTATAAATTTATTTTGAATTGGTACTGGGACCTGTCTTCTCTTGACACATACGGATTATCTAATTGCCAACTATGTAGGTTATGCAAATTCAAGTAGCCGTCCTTTCTGCAGGCTGACTCATCACTCCATAGCACCTTATTAAAAAAGTTTGGGTCCTCCCGATGCATTTCAAGTAGGCGGCGGCAGAATTGACCTCTCGGCATGTAGTCTCTAGTTAAAAGAGTTTGTACGGGTCGCATGTGTTGTCGGGTCTTTTTCTCGTTCATGAAGCACTATGTCTTTGTCAACAACTTGAGGCCGTCCACCGCCACGTTGCCCAGGGAGTCTGCCTTCCATGTAGGAGTTATGCACTCTGGTAAACATTTCGTGGTGTGGATGTCTCCTATCGGGAAACCTTTCCCTGTAGAGGGTGGCAGGGCAGCAGCTCTGGATCTTTGGCCAGCTTCTCCGAAAATAAGATGCATCTCAGCATACTCTCGCTGCGTGTAACTCGGAAAAACGCGGCGGTTGGCCATGTTATAGGTACAGCACAAAAGTCCAGGTGGTCGCCAATTCGTCGTAGTGATCACAATAAAAAATCCAAATCGTAAGGCAAACAAAGTCCGGGGTCCAAGGCAGAAAACAGTCGTCAGTACGAAACAATAATTTGTGAATACAAAGATGCGTTGCGCACGGCTTAAGGTAGGTAGCGTACTGGCAAGCGTCGCAAATAAGGTTGTGAGAGTGAGACACAAAATCACATTACAAGAAAGAGCGGGATAGCACATGCGCTTCTTTTATTATATAGACAGTAACCAGTCAGGTAAAAACCTTTATCCATTACGCGTGCATGTCGCATTTTACGTGTCACAACTTGTTTTAAAATAATTCGCATAAATGAGCAGATATTACTTATTCTTGTAGAGGTTTTTGACAACATAGATACATAATCAGCCCATGTACCCACTGCTGGGGCACAGGCCTCCTCTCGGTGAGTGGGAGTGGGCCGTAATCCACCACGCGGGCCCAGTGCGGGTTGGTGGATGTCACATGTCTTCAAATTTTTGGTTCTAGGACATGCCGGTTTCCTCACGATGTTTTCCTTCACCGTTTTGAGAGCAGTGGTGATGAAATAATTTACACAAAGTAACGCGCCTGTCAGGGTTCGAACCTACGACATACAACTCGTAAGTCGCGGCCGTTACCACTAGGCCACCACTGCTTTTTGACAAAATTACAATATATACTTTATTGTACACCACATAAATACATTACAAAAAATATATCAAACACTACAAAATATACAATGGGCGGCCTTATCGCTTTCTGCGATCTCTTCCAGGCAACCATGGGATGGACAGTGATTTGTCTGGACATAAAGTGGGGCTGTCGTTGGTGCAAAAAATAAATAAATACAATATACTAAAATTGATACACAGATATACAGGGTGATTGGAAGATGGGTGCAAAGCTTTAAGGTGAAGATAGTATAGACAATTTAGAACCATTTAAGCCATGGTTGTCTTAGACGAATTCTTATCAAATTTTTTTAACCAAATTTTTAAGTTTTTTTTCGGAAATTCTCAAAATTTAATGTAAACTGCATAATTATGGCCAAATTGAATGATAAATGAATTTTTTTTTTAATTTATTTAATTAAAGTAATGTGTAAGCAACCAAGCAAAACATGTTTTAGGCTTCTGTGTCATTAGACATTTTTTTTACAGATATTTAAAGCTCAGAAAAAATAAAAAATTTGTACAATACGTCTTTTAAACCTTATTTAAAAAAAAAACGGAGGGTGCTTTTTTTGTTCAAACCTTTTTGAAGACATGCTTGATAATCGCTCTTTCTTTTGAGGTATCATTTATGCGGATATCTTACAAATTATTGAAATTAGGACCTACAAACCAATTCGAGAGAGAAATTTTAAATTTTAGGCAGTCTAACAAAACACAAAATTTTTGCTTAAAAGAATACTTTATGTGCTCCAAATGATAACATTGTTCAATTCTAAGAATTTTTGGCACATGCAGGAACCAATTGAGGGGAACCCATTGAGGGGATTCTCTAAACAATGACCACCGAGCGCGGTGCGACGGCATTTCCAGGTAGAACGCCCAATGAATAGCAAAAAGCGATAAGAGTTGGTTTTTACAGCAAAATGGTCTTAGTTACTGAGGCAACAAAGTCGTTTTTCTTTAGTCAGGGTCAGTCGGTCTGTGATGAAGCCGTTACATCTTTTACTTATTAGTCAAACTACTGCCCTTGTGAGTGGACGTTGTCGTGTTGATTCACAATTTACCGTCTTCAGTTGTAGCCCTTTGCGTTCCTGCACGTGTTGTTGGCGTTAGTTTTGAACTTTTTTGTTTCACCGTGTCCAGTCGTAGCCTCGCGCTCCTGCACGTGTTGATTTTTGACTTAATTGTGTTGAGTTGACATTTAGTGCGCTCCTACGCCGTTTTTCTTAATTGTTAAGTGACTATGGCTACTTTTTCCAATCAAGAATATGCGGATATCGTATTTATGTACGGTAGAGCAGACGGCAATGGATCTTTGGCGCGACGGATGTATCAAGAGCGCTATCCGAATCGCAGGATACCGAATGCCCGGGCAGACACGAAACTGCCGTCGACGAAGACATTTTAGCAGCATTTCAAGCGGATCCTACTACCAGTACTAGAGCAGTAGCTCGAAATTTAAACATTTCTCAATGGAAGGTGTGGCATACAATGCACCAAAATGATAAGTATCCGTTCCATGGCAGGAGTGTGCAAGGTCTAGTAGAGCAAGATCCTCAAAGAAGAATTCAGTTCTGCCGTTTCCTCCTCAACAGAGACATCGAAAATGCGTGGTTTCTGAAATCAATCTTGTGGACGGATGAAAGTAAATTTTCAAGGGAAGGTTTTACAAACTTACAACATCCATGAATAGGCCGACGCAGACAACAATCCACATTTTAAGAAGCAGGTGTTGTGGCGTAGCCTCAGTATATTTTATTTGTCATTACTAGGTAAACTTAATATTGTTAAAAGTAAATAAATATTTGTTTTGTATAAATACATACATATGATATTGTCAAAGTCTGTAATAAGTTAAATATATATATTATACTGTAAACATGGGTATCGATAAAAATATTGATTTATATACAACGTACGATATTTCTTGTTAGTAGTGATTTAGGCAGTATCGTCGTCATCGCTACGTCATAGCGGCCGGTGCGCGGGCGCCTTTCACTTTTGAGAGTCGTCGTCGGGCTTCGCCCGGCAGTCGATAACCTGTTACGACGCGGAACGCATGTTTCTAGCTTGCGCACTCGCCTATCCTAATATCGCTGTATTTTATGTTCTCCTTCTTTCTTAGAGCTTTAAACAATTTTCTTCTTGTGTCTCTAATCCTTCCTGTGCTTTCAATCTGTGAACTATAATCTGCTTGTTGCAATAAACACTTTTAATTTGTGCATCAAAGGACTGCCTTTTATTCCTCTCTCGCACACGGTAAGCCACTATTACAGTGACTACAAGAACAATAATCTAGACGCACTAAAGTGGTGACCCCGACGTGATTTGAACACGCAAACACATAAACACATTTAAAATAAACACATTTGGTTTTATGAACATTATTCTTAACCTGGGGTTGCGCCGCGACTTTGTCTGGAGATTTATCATTGCAGACGTCACGAAAGCGATAATAGGCGTAGATTTTTTAAGTCACTATAACCTGCAGGGCTATTGCGTATCTCTGTTGACAGTTCATAATGATGATCACTTGGCAAAGTGTTTAACGATTAACTATCAAACAGTTAGTTTCGTATTGGCTAACTTCAGTGACTAACTAGGATGACGTCATAGGCACCCAGTACCGCTGATAGCCACCGTAACACATTTTGACAGATGTTTTTGTATCGATATTGCTAAGATTGCGATTGTGTAAGCTTAGTGGACATCAAACTGATGATCATTTAGTTTGTGGTGGCTTTCGTGAAAGACACTACTCAAAGGTATAAATTATAGTGATTAACACCGAAGCCGATAGTAAGTTAAGCGTGTAAATATTACTTCTTATGTTGTTTTATTGTGATTCTTGGTCGTGTCAGAAGTATGGCACGGCCAAGTGCGTGTCACGCACACTGAAGGGTTCCGTAGTTGAGAATGTTGGGATGAATTTATCCGAATAGCAAACTTGTAGTTGAGAAACATGTTCTCCCATACATCGCTATACGTCACGGTTCATTCTCCAACTGCACATTTAAGTTGGTCGACTATTACTCGTTAACTTGTAAAGCCTACTTAGCTGTGATAGTTTTATTTTTAATTTCATTTTATGTACTACTGCCACGATTTTTTTCACATCTCCATAAACAACCATTTAGCCGGCAGGGGGACACTTGACTCTAACAAAAAATTGCACTTTAATATTACGCAAACGGATCCCTGAGTAAAAAGTGGTATTCACAGACCCGCAATAGTTTTGAACGGCCTATCCAACGATACCCCACACCATGAGATAGATGAGAAAAAAAAAAAATACATCCCCACATTTGATGCAAGAGAGGTACTTACCCTAAAACATTTTTTTTTAAATATTATTTTACCACTTTTACGGCTTGATTAATATGTAATCATCATAATCAGGCAATCAGCCTATAATGTTCCCACTGCTGGAACACAGGCCTCCTCTCTGAGAGAGGGACTGGGCTGGGTATTAATATGTAATACCTGTGCCAAATTACAGACAGATTTTTAGTACTAAGCATCTCTGAGCTACAGCGGGAACAAACTGACACAGGACGGACATGGCGAAACTATAAAGGTTCCTTGTTTACTACGGAACCCTAAAAATATAATCAAAATAAGAAGTAATAAAAATATTTAGAGTAGGTATACGCGATTAATTATGTAACTACAACATATTCCCGAAATATGTACATAGTTATGTAGGTACATACATCATACTAGAGTCCTAACGATGTACATAGCTATATACAGCATCCAAAATGATCTTCTAATACTTTAACAACTTGTACATTATTTATCGTGGTTTTGTTTACCTATTTCGTGGTTTTATTTACCTACCTTTCCTTTGAGGATTTATTTTCACTAAGTTACACTTTATTAGCACAAGTAAAAACATACTATTTAATTTCGCTAGGCTGTCGAGTTAAAACTGCAAAAGATTGAATTTACCGCCAGTTTCACGTTTCAAGTATATATAAACCGCTTAATACAAAATGTTCCCTAAAATAAAGTATTCTAGCGCTCAAAAGGCGCTACTCAACTTAGCTGCATAATAATCGATAAAAAATAGAGGCGTCAAGTGTTGGGACGATGAGCACCGATCCCGATCTGTTGGTCACCGTAACGTGATGTCCACTTACTGTGATACGTAATACCAATGTTTTGAAATTCTCAGTTGTCATCAAAGTTCGGTGTACAACTGAAGCTAGTTAGTCACTGGCAATGAAAAAGATAGCCAATAGCCCTGCTGGTTGTTGATTGCAGGAACCAATGTCTAATCGACAATAGCACTAGCCTTGCTGCCGGGGCTTTGCCTGCATATCCTTCGGACATGATTTCTTCGGTGAAGGTGATTACTGGTGAGTCTGTATATCACCGCATACTAGTGGAATACCCCGAAGTCACCCGCCCAACCGGTACACATCATGCACCTACACACAACACAGTACACTACATACGTACTACACCAGGACATCCAGTATCATGTACACCACGTAGGCTGGCCCCTGACAAAATGAAGATCGCAAAGGAAGAGTTTGCAACTATGCTGCAAATGGGTATAGCCAGACCTTCCGACTCACCTTGGTCTTCTCCACTCCACCTCGCTCCCAAAAAAGACAACGGTTGGCGTCCTTGCGGAGATTATAGAATGCTGAACGCGAGGACTACACCGGATAAATATCCGATACGCCATATTCATGACTTCGCTCATGGTCTCTCGGGCTGCAAGGTCTTCTCTACGATAGACCTGGTGAAAGCTTACAACCAGGTTCCAGTGAATCCAGAGGATATCCCCAAAACTGCAATCGCAACACCGTTCGGACTTTTCGAATTTCCATACATGACGTTTGGCTTTCGAAACGCCGGACAGACTTTCCAACGTTTTGTGGACGAGATGTTGTGTGGCTTGGACTTCTGCTATGCTTATTTAGATGATTTTTTAATATACTCGCAGAATGAAGAGCAGCACAAAACACATCTGAGGGAAATTTTCACCAGACTAAAAGAGTATGGCATGGTCATCAATACGGCCAAGTGTGTTTTTGGAGCGTCGGAGGTAAAATTCTTAGGATACCATATTTCAGCCGATGGTACCACACCCCTTCCTGCCAAGGTCCAGTCAATCCGGAACTTCCCAGTGCCGAGGACCGTAAGGAAACTTAGGAGATTTCTGGGTATGCTTAATTTTTACAGGAGGTTTATTCCAGACGCAGCCCAACACCAAGCTCCCCTAAACGCACTTCTCGAGGGCTCCGTAAAGGGTTCTCACCCTGTCACGTTCGCTGAAGCTGAACAACATGCTTTTGAGGCTTGTAAGGAAGGCCTATGTCAGGCTACCTTACTAGCTCACCCAAACTGCCAGTCAAAATTAGCCGTAGTGGCTGATGCTTCTGACATGGCGATAGGGGCAGCATTGCAGCAGCTAGGAGATGAAGGGGCATGGCAGCCGCTTGCTTTCATTTCGCGCAAGCTCAGCCCTTCACAGCGAAAATACTCACCCTATGACCGAGAACTACTGGCCATATACGAAGCAATCAAGCATTTTAGGCATATGGTCGAAGCAAGAGATTTCGTGGTCTACACTGACCACAAACCTCTTTGCTACGCATTCCAAGCCCACAAAGAGAATTGCTCGCCCAGACAGTTTAGACATTTTGACTTCATATCCCAATTCACAACCGATATTAGGCACATATCTGGCAAGGACAACGTAGTTGCCGATACGCTGTCCAGAATTGAGGAAGTAGCTCAACCAGTCAGCTTAGAGCTCTTAGCAAAGCTACAAAACACCGACTCAGAGTTAAGCCAACTACTGGATAGCAATACGTCCTTATGCCTAAAGAAGGTCAAGATTCCTGGGTCAGATGCTGAACTGTACTGTGACGATAAAGTGAACACCACGCGACCATATGTCCCAAAGGACCTTCGTCGCCGAGTTTTCGAGAGCCTGCATTTTCTGAGTCATCCAGGAGCAAACGCAACTGCCCGACTCGTGGCTGAAAGGTACGTCTGGCCAGGTGTGAGGAAAGATTGTAGGACATGGACACAGGCCTGTTTAGCTTGCCAGAAGTCCAAGATCACCCGACATGCTTCACCACCTCTCGGCACGTTTAAGCTGCCACGAACGAGGTTCGCACACATCCATATAGACCTAGTCGGCCCACTTCCACTGTCTCATGGATACAGGTATTGCCTCACTGCCGTCGACCGTTTTACTCGTTGGCCTGAGGTAATACCACTCCGTGACATAACAGCAGAAACTGTGGCCAGGGCTTTACTATATGGATGGATCGCCCGCTTTGGTTGTCCTTCTGACATCGTCACCGATCGTGGCATGCAATTTCAATCTGACCTCTTCAAGCGCTTGTCAGAACTTGTCGGCTCCAAGCATAATAGTACAACGGCATATCATCCAGCGTGTAACGGACTAGTGGAAAGGTTCCACAGGCAGTTGAAAGCCGCAATCACATGCCACGGCAACGACAACTGGGTGGAGTCTCTTCCATTAGTCCTCCTGGGTATACGGAGCGCGTACAAGGAGGACCTACAAAGTTCTTCAGCCGAGCTTGTGTACGGCGAGCCGCTCAAATTACCTGGTGAGTTCTTTCACCCTCAAGCGAATGAGTTCACTGACATGACAGATTATTTGTCACGAATTCGCAAATTCGCCAGAAAAATCCAGCCATCACCAGCTTCACGCCATGGAAATCGCCCCATTTTTATTTTCAAAGACCTGGCGACAGCAACTCACGTCTTTCTTAGGGAGGAGGTAAATCGTGGTTCTCTAAAACCAGCTTACACCGGCCCCTATGAGGTTCTTAAAAGGAGTGACAAGGTGTTGACAATTCTATTTAAGGGTAAACCAGTCACAGTAACTGTAGACCGTGTCAAACCAGCCTACTTACTGAATGACTCACACACCACTAACTCATATACCACTCACTCACACACAAACAAACATACATCATGCACTCCATCAAATATAACACCACTACAGACTACCAGTACGCCTCAACCTGAAGAAGTCAACGTCAGGAAGACGCGATCAGGTCGTACTGTTCGTTTCCCAGACTATTATCGCCCGTAGGACGGTCTCAAGGGGGGAGTGATGTGGCGTAGCCTCAGTATATTTTATTTGTCATTACTAGGTAAACTTAATATTGTTAAAAGTAAATAAATATTTGTTTTGTTTATATACATACATATGATATTGTCAAAGTCTGTAATAAGTTAAATATATATATTATACTGTAAACATGGGTATCGATAAAAATATTGATTTATATACAACGTACGATATTTCTTGTTAGTAGTGATTTAGGCAGTATCGTCGTCATCGCTACGTCATAGCGGCCGGTGCGCGGGCGCCTTTCACTTTTGAGAGTCGTCGTCGGGCTTCGCCCGGCAGTCGATAACCTTTTACGACGCGGAACGCATGTTTCTAGCTTGCGCACTCGCCTATCCTAATATCGCTGTATTTTATGTTCTCCTTCTTTCTTAGTGCTTTAAACAATTTTCTTCTTGTGTCTCTAATCCTTCCTGTGCTTTCAATCTGTGAACTATACTCTGCTTGTTGCAATAAACACTTTTAATTTGTGCATCAAAGGACTGCCTTTTATTCCTCTCTCGCACACGGTAAGCCACTATTACAGTGACTACAAGATCAATAATCTAGACGCACTAAAGTGGTGACCCCGAACAGTACACGAGAACCATGCCGGACGAAGCGAAACAAGATGGTGCGCGTGAATTTAGCGAATCATGCCGCGTGGGCGTACGAGTACCATCCTTTTACCCAGAAAAGCCAGCGTTGTGGTTCGCGCAGCTGGAAGGTCAGTTCGTCTTGGCGAATATTACGAGTGATAGTACGAAATTTTACCACACTATCGCTCAGCTCGAGCCACAATATGCCACTGAGGTTGAAGATATTATCACCTCGCCACCCGCGAGCAACAAATATGACAAGCTGAAGGCGGAACTAGTCAAACGACTGTCGGCTTCCCGTGAAAAAAAGGTTAGACAACTACTTGTCCATGAAGAACTTGGGGACCGGAAGCCGTCTCAGTTCGTTCGCCACCTACGGAACTTGGCGGGCCCAGATGTACCTGAAGACTTCCTGAAGACAATTTGGACGAGCCGTTTGCCACAAAGCACGCAGTCCATCATAGCGTCACAACCAAAGGCCACGTTGGAAGAACTGGCGGAATTGGCAGACAGAGTGCACGATGTTGTCATGCCGAACGTGCAAGTTGCCGCTACGTCGAGCACTGCACAACCCGGCAGCGTCGTGGAAGCCATGGAGCGTCAGATAGCGGCGCTCACAACGGAGGTTAGGGCATTGTCAGCCGAAGTCAGGCGATCTCGTTCAAGTCGTTCAACTCAACGACAGGACCATTCGGACAGCCATCGACGCCCACGTTCCAGCTCAAAGAGGTCCCTGTCAAACTACCGCAAGTACCCCCAATGCTGGTATCATTCCAAATTTGGGACGAATGCAAGAAGATGCGTGAAACCATGTGACTTTGCGGAAAACGCGACGGGCGGTCGATAATGGCGACTAACGATTGCCCTAGTACCGGTCGTCTATTCATTACTGACGCAAGATCCAAAGTACAATTTTTGGTAGATACCGGCAGTGATCTTTGCGTGTTTCCAGTATCTAAAGTTCGTGAACGGTTGGTTAAAGCAGATTTCGACTTATGCGCCGCTAACGGCACTAAAATAAAATATACTGAGGCTACGCCACAGGTGTCATTTCAGATGAAATTCTCTGTGAATGTATGGGCTGGAATAATTGGCAGAACATTGATTGGGCCCCACTTTTTGCCTGATCCATTGAATGGCGAAAATTATTTGCAATTTCTGCAAATTGATTTACCACTGCTGGTAGAGGAATCAGGTGTCCCAATCTTCGAAAGAGACCGAACAGTCATCTTTCAGCAAGACGGCTGTCCAGCGCATTGGACTTTAAATGTAAGGGGACACCTCAACAATTGCTTTCCTGATAGCTGGATCGGCAGGGATGGACCCATCCCTTGGCCCGCTCGCTCCCCAGATCTGACCCCGTTGGACTTTTTCGTGTGGGGCCGGGCCAAGGAACTGGTGTATAACAACATAGAAATAAACACTAGAGAAGAATTGATACAAAGAATAAATTCAGCGTTTGAGACAATGAAGCAGGAGATGATGTTGAAAATAACGACTACAGAAGTTAGAAGACGGGGCCGTGCTTGTATTAGGAATCACGGCCGTCATTTTGAACATGAAAAATAAGTAATTTTAATTCAAATGTTGTTTTAATTAGTCTGCCTAAAATAAAAAAATTCTCCCTCAAATTGGTTTGTAGGCCCTAATTTCAATAATTTGTAAGATATCCGCATAAATGATACCTCAAAAGAAAGAACGATTATCAAGCATGTCTTCAAAAAGGTTTGAACAAAAAAAGCACCCTCCGTTTTTTTTTTTAATAAGGTTTAAAAGACGTATTGTACAAATTTTTTCTGAGCTTTAAATGTCTGTAAAAAAAATGTCTAATGACACAGAAGCCTAAAACATGTTTTGGATGATTGCTTACACATTACTTTAATTAAATAAATAAAAAATGAATTCATTTATCATTCAATTTGGCCATAATTATGCAGTTTACATTAAATTTTGAGAATTTCCGAAAAAAACTTAAAAATTTGGTTAAAAATATTTGGTAAGACTTCGTCTAAGACAACCATGGCTTAAATGGTTCTAAATTGTCTGTACTATCTTCGCCTTAAAGCTTTGCACCCATCTTCCAATCACCCTGTATATATATATATACAGGGTGGAATTTTGTAATGCCACCTGGAGGGAAAGTACTCTTAATACTAGAAATGATAGATAATGATAGAAAATTTTACTCAAAGGAAACATTCCTTTATTTTTGAACAGAAACCAAACTGCATTCAAAGATTTTCGAAAATTCTCTTCTCCCACACCCGGGAATCTAACCGGCTAAAATCTGAAAAAATTATACCCTGTACTTTTATTGCATCGATCGTTAGGGTCAATTATAAGGATGAAATCTCTCTAACAAACATGATAAATTAAATGAAAGGAAAACCAGGAAATCTGAAGTTACAGTTAAAGCTCTTTAACTAACATCCATCTTTTGTAATGCAGACTCCTTTGCGACATACTCGTAGCTGCGTGTATGAGGTAATTTAAATATGGAATGTTAGATTAAAATTTGAAAATTAGATTGTCATAGTTGTTATTCACATTTGATTGTTTTTACAACTCATTTCACATTTTGTCTGACGGTGAAAATGGCTTATCAGGAACAGTTTGATTTAATGGAAGCTTATTTTTTAAATAACAAAAACGTGAATCTAGCTCTGCGGTGGTATGGAGAGAGATATCAAGACCGACAGGCACCAACTCGGTTCGTATTGAAAAGAATGGTAGAAAATTTAAAGAATACGGGTGGTTTCAAGAAGAGACGGCAAACTATTCAGTAAAATTATTTCGATTTTGTACTAGATGTTTTAACATACTTTGAATCATTTTCAAAGGCTTCTAGTAGAGATGCTGCCGATGAATTAGGAACAACCCACACTCGCGTACTAAAAGTGCTGAAAAAGTATAAGTATAAATGCTATCGTGAAGGTCGGTTGGTGCAAAAATTGCATATTGGGGATCGTGACAGACGATTACAATTTTGTGAAAACATGCTTGGAGAAATTGACCAAAACCCTAATTTTTTGAGTAACATTGTATGGTCTGACGAAACCAACTTCAGCAATAATGGCATGTACAATCGCCGCAATAACCATTATTGGTCTCGAGTGAATCCTGTTCGTGTTCATGAAAGTAACAATCAAGTAAGATTTTCTTTCAACGTTTGGTGCGGAATTATGAGAAATAATGTAGTGTTAGTCCACGTGTACGAAGGTCATTTAAACACTGTCAAGTATATTGAAATACTGGATCTCTTAAGAAACGAGTTAAATGGTTTCCCCGAGGAAGAGCGAAACCAAATAATTCTACAGCAAGATGGTGCTCCAGCACATAACAGCAGAATCACTACTGCCTACGTTAATAACCATTTTAATACCTGGATTGGTACAAACGGCACAATCAGATGGCCTGCGAGATCGCCAGATCTCACCCCATTAGATTTTTTTTTGTGGGGATATGTAAAAAATCAAATTTACATGAAATCTTATGCGAATGACAACGAGTTGAGAGTTGAAGTTCAGAATAAGATTTATAATATTCACCACAACACTTTATTAAAGGTTAAATAAATGAATTCGATAAAAGAATAAATTTGTGTATCCAAGAGAATGGAGCCCATTTCGAGCAACTAATTAGTTAGTTTACCATTTTTTGTAAATAATTAAATTAATTTAAGATTTCCTGGTTTTCCTTTTATTTCATCCTTATAATTGACCCTAACGATCGATGCAATAAAAGTACAGGGTATATTTTTTTCAGATTTTAGCCGGTTCGATTCCCGGGTGTAGGAGAAGAGAATTTTCGAAAATCTTTGAATGCAGTTTGCTTTCTATTCAAAAATAAAAGAATGTTTACTTTGAGTAAAACTTTCTATCTGCAGTATTAAGAGTACTTTCCCTCCAGGTGGCATTACAAAATTCCACCCTATATATATATATATATCCTTAATAATATACAATGTGGATCTGGACTTACGACATTAAATTAAAACGAGCACAGTACTAGTCCATCGAAACATTTTAAAACACGAAGATTAGTAGTTAATGGAAAATTTAAGAATTGCAATTTTCAAACAAAATTAATAGCAAAATCAACTGCATAAAATATAAACATGCTTTATCTACGAAAAGTCACTGACCTGTTGCGCGGTGTGGTGCGGGATGCAGCGGGCGGGGGTGAGGGACGTAGGTGGACGTAGGTAGGTACTTTATTCGGAGAACAACAAATCCGCGGCATAAACTCACTAAGTTGCGCGTTGTTAATTAATAAAATATCAGTAATTGATTCTGATTGTGATGTGATAATATGTGATTAATTATTAATCACATATTATCACATCACAATCAGAATTTAAATCATCAATAAGTAGTCAAATTTTTAAATTTTCAAAGTGTCCACCGTTGTTCATTATGCACAAGCGACATCGTCTTATTAAATTTTCACAGACTCGTCTTAACAAATCCCCATCTGTTCTTTTAAGTTTGTCGAAGGCATTAATTATTCTAATTTTTAAATTATCCACAGTGTTCACTTCTCGTGCATACACCTCGTTTTTTACGGCCCCCCACAAAAAGAAATCCAGTGATGTCAGGTCCGGTGACCGTGCTGGCCATCGAATAGGTCCAAAATGGCCAATCCGTCAAACGTCCCATCAATAAACACTGGACCTATTATTTTGTTCCTATGAATTCCAGCCCAGACATTTAGTGAAAACCGGTACTGGAATGAAGACTCTCGAATTAGGCGCGGGTTTTCATGACTCCAATATCTCAGGTTTTGTCAATTCCAAACTCCATTTCTTGTAAACGTGCTCAAATCTGTCCACATAATATTAGATATGAAGTCAGGGTCGTCTGATATTTTGTCGAAAAGCCATTGGCAAAATAACACTCTGACTGGCATATCTCTGGATAACAGTTGTTGTACTTTTCTGAACTTGTAAGGTCGCCGTGCATGCCGTTTCAAATATCTATGGACAGTTCTGTGACTCACTTGAAACCGCCGCGCTGCGTTCCGGAGGCTAGAAGTCGGGTTATTTTCAAAATGTTGTAATATCCGCTCCTCGATATTTGAATTTGAAGAATTTCGGCTGTTGGTAGAGCACGTTCGTGTGTCTCTCCCGATATGTACGCAATGCTAAAGCCGCATTTTGCTGACATTCTCCGTACATAAGTACCATGTCAGTGTACTCGGCAGCTGTGTAACTTATTTGAGGCATAATATTACCTAAACTAAAAAACTTACAAACCTAACCTAAATCCAAAAACTAACTAATAATACACTAACACTTAACAATGTCACAATAACCTGTGCACTCATCTAACTATCATAAATCGTTTTTAACACAATAACAACTAAAACTTTTCATAAAATCACAACAATGCGCGCGCGCGTGTGCTCTCATAAAAGGGCTCCGCTATGCACTGACTGACATAGTTACCAGTGGGATGTCGCTGCGTCCCCGTAAGGGGGCGCGGCTAGCGGAACCGGGGCGTCGCCCCTCGGCCGCGGAGTCGGTACGTTGGCCCGTAAATGCGGGCCCCTCATTGTGTATGTCATTTTGAATGACGCCTAGATGATTGGACGCGTTTACTAATAACGCGCCCATGTGAGTGGTTGCTATTGTGTTACTGTAGGCGCATCACGACGCTAATACTGTTAGCGCCGCTTTCTTCACGACACCACGGCGGTCAACCCCCGCCAGGTGAGACCCCCGGTTAACCGGGGGAGGCCCAGTGAAGGCGACCAGCGTCGTAGGTGCCGACTCGACGCTCCTACAGTATAGGTGTATAGTTCCCGCCCGTCCCGCTTTCAGATCGAGCCGATTACGGTCCGGACTAAGGAACTGTCGTGTGTGTGTGAGCGGCATCGTTATTGCGTAACACCGCCCAGTGTCTACACATATCGCTTAGCCCGCGCTACGCGTATGTGTGTGAGTTAGGTGTCTGTTTAGTGATGAATGGCTGTGTTAATTTCGTGACGCGCCTATATTAACTTAGCACACGCCACGCAATAGATGTATGTTATCTGTAGAGTACTATTGAAACGAGTAAGCCGCGTGTAACCAGCAGGGCTAACATGACAAGCGCGAGAACGCTCTCTTTCTCGCTTTGTCGTAATTCGTCTACGATTCTGACGTCATCCGAATGCCTAACATGACCGCTAAGCTCGAGTAAACTCGAGAAAGGCACTTTGACAGTTCTTTATCTCGCGACGAGAGACCGATGTAGCAAATTATTAAAAACAAATCATTTTTATTTAAGCAACATCGGTTCATTCATTAAATTTTACGTATAGAATTAGTATGTACTATAATGATTTTACATCCACCTCTATTAATTTATGTTGAAATTTTTTGTGTAACCGACTTTTATCATTAAAATTTAATTTAAAATGACGGAAATGAAAATGAGTGAGCCATTTTTGTTAGGGGAAAAACCTGTGGGTTCGCGTCACCAATATGTTAACCGCGTCACCGACATACTAACCACGTCACCGACATCCTAGCCGCGTCACCTACATATGAACAGCATCCCTTGAATATGCAATCTGCGTCACCAACATGCTAACCGAGTCACCGACATGCTCAATGCGTCATCAACATGCTCAATGCGTCGCCAACACGCTAACCAAGTCACCGACATGCTAACAGCGTGCCCTACCTGTTAGCAGCGTGCCCGACGTACTGGCAGCGTCACCGACATGCTAACAGCGTCACCGGCATGCTAACAGCGTCACCGACATGCAAATAGCGAGCCCGACCTGCTAGCAACGTCACCGAAATGCTAGCAGATTTACGAAATGCCAATCGACTAACGCCGTGACAACCGCGTCACCGACATTCTGAAAGCACTTGTTGACATGCAATTTGCGTTACCAACATGCACACCGCGTCACCGACATCCTAACCACGTCACCGACATGCAGACTGCGTCACCAACATGCTACCCAAGTCACCGACATGCTAATGTAACATGTGTATCAGACTGGCGTCGCGCAGCGGCCTGTGTACGTACATGTATACGCATATACATATATACTTATATATGTTATTCCAAAGTTTTAAGTTTTCATTTCTGTCACCAGTCCCCATGAATGCCATATTTTTTTGTATTATAATTTTGTCTACTCTTCTCGTCGTCAAAATCGAGGACGACTAAATGACAGCAGAATCGAAGATTATCTCGTGTTGAATTGTCAAAATTCGAGATAACTTATGTGCCATGTTAAGGTTTGTCGAGAAAATATCGAGTTTGACAGAACGAGTCGAGTATTTTGTATGGCAGCGCTGTCAGAAAACGAGAAAATTGACAGAAATAGACAAAAATTACTCACGCGAGAGTGAGTAATTGTAGCATGTGTCATGTTAGCCTTGCTGGATGCAGCTTACTCGTGGCGTCCAGTCCGGTGCGATGAGGTCAGTCGTCCGCTACCAGGTCGCGGGGCAGGGGTCTCGCGTCAGGGGGGCGCGTATGCCATGGCGCTATCTGCTTGATATGAGGCCAAGCAGATGCGTCGGCACGCGCGAACATTCCTTTCGCGAGACGCCGCACATACTCATCCAGGCTCTCAATCCCGAGGTCCCTCTGGATGATGTCGTTCCTCACGAAGTGAGGGGCGGCAACTATAGTCCGCAGCGCCAGACTCTGTTGCGCGCGGAGCAGCCTGCGGTTCGTCTCACTCGTGAGGGCGAACCATGCCGGGGCGGCGTACGTCAGAATGGGGCGTACGTACAACTTGTACACGCCCAACTTGACGCGCGCCGGTATGCGGGATGAGAGCACCGGCCTGAGTAGGTTGCGGGCTACCCTACCTTGTGCGGCGACCTTGCGGACGTGTGTCCCCATCGAGAGCCGACGTTCCATAGTGACACCCAGGTACTTTACCCGGGGCGACCATTCGACGTCGGCTCCTTGAAGCTTCAAGGGTGGTGGGAGGGGCGCGGATCCAGTGACCAGCGCCTGCGTCTTACCCACGTTAACCGACAGCCGCCACTTTGACAGCCACTCGGGAAGTAGGTCGAGGGCGCGCTGCATCTTGACGGCCGCGTACTTTGCGTTCAGCGAGGTGGTAATGTACGCGGCGTCGTCAGCGTACAGCGCGAGCGTCGAGTCCGTCGTGGTGGGGATGTCGTCGGTGTAACGTGAGTAGCACGCCGGCGATATGCAGCTACCCTGCGGCACGCCGGCCAGCACCGGGCGGGCGCTAGATAGCGCCCCATCGACCACCACCCTAAATGTCCTATTGGAAAGAAAAGTAGAGACCACTTGTACAACGCGACGGGGCGCATCGGACGTGGCCAATTTGTAAATTAGGCCCTCGTGCCATACACGGTCGAAGGCCTTCTCCATGTCGAGGAATACTGCCACCGAGTACTCCTTCTTGTTCAACGCGGCTGTGAGGTGGTGCAGTACCCTCGACAGCTGGAGCGTCGTGCTATGCTCCGCCCGGAACCCAAACTGCTCAGGACGCGGCGCTATGTGGGGCTGGAGATGTCGCAGCAGGAGTGCTTCGAACACCTTGGAGACTGTCGGCAGCAGCGTGATCGGCCGATAGCTCTCCGGCTTCAGGATGTTCTTCCCCGCCTTGGGCAGCATTATGACGCGCCCTTCCTTCCACGAAGCGGGAAAGGTCCCCGTGCGCAGTATCGCCGTATACAGGCGCGCCAGCGCCGCAACCATACGGTGCGGCAAGTGGCGCAGCGCTGTGTTGGTGATACCGTCAGCACCGGGGGCTTTCCTAGGCTTCGTTCTTAGGATGGCGCGTCTGACTGCGCCAGGCGAGAAGAAGATCGGGTCCTCATCGGGAGCTATCGACGTTGCGAAATAGTCCCCTAGGTGTTGCTCGACTGCTGCGACATGTTCGATGTCTAAAGTCGGGTTGGGGCGGAACTAACGCTCCAGGTGTTCGGCGAAGACCTCCGCCCGGTCCTCCGCTACAAACTTAAGCGCCCCGTCGCTGTTGAGTATAGGGCGCACCGGGGCTGGGGTATTCGTGAGTTGGCGGCACAGCTTGTGAATCGACGGCCAACTGTCTGTGGTGGCGTCGATTCGGTCCTCCCAGCCCGCGGCGGTGTGCGCCTGTAGTTCGGCCTTCACCTTCTCCGCGAGATGGTTGAGCTGCGTCTTTATTGTGGGGCATCTCAGCTGTTGCCACTGCTTGCATAGGCGCCTCTTCGCGGCGATCATTGCAGTGATGCGGGCCGGCAGGGGCGGCAATAGCCCTCTCCCCTGCGGCTGCATAGTGCTAGTCGCCGCTTCCAGGGCGCTTTGGATGCAAGCAGTGACGTCATTCGCCGTCTGGTCTACGTCCGCGGCGGTGGCAATAGGCCGAGTCGGCGCAGTGGTCTCTACTTTTTCCCGGAAGGAGTCCCAGTCCGTGGATCGACGTGGCGCCAGGGGCTTCAGTCGGGTCGGCATACCCGATAGGACGACGAGTACAGGTTGGTGGTCCGACTGTAACTCGTCGTCTATAACTTGCTGTGTAGTCTGGCAGTGTAGCCCTCGGTGGACTACGATGTCCAGCACATCCGGCATGTACCGGGTGGCCTCGGGGTAGTGGGTAGGCGTCTCCGGGCCGGACACCGTATAGCCGAAGGCTTCCGCGTCCGCGAAGAGTCGTCTCCCCTCGGTATTCGTACAGTATGAGTTCCACGCTGGGTGTTTACAATTAAATCACCGGCGAGGAGTGTAGCTTGTGTCGAGTTGTTTAACAAGGCCCGCAGCTCTGTCAGGTCCAGGTGGGCCGCGGGCGGCTTGTAACAGGCGTAGATGTTCATGTCCTCGCCGGCTACATGTAGCTGGACACCCAGCGCGTAAAATGAGCTGAGTGACGGCAAGGGGACTTCCTGATGGACGACCCTACGCTTCACTAGTACCGCCAGACCACGGTATCTAATGTTAAGAGCCGACCGTTCATCCTTCCTATAAACGAGATATCCCGGGAACCTAATCCTGTCCTCGGGACCCAGGAGAGTCTCGCTTATGAGCGCCACGTCGATATTTTGTTCCCGAAGGAGATGGCGGAGGGGGGCGACCTTATCCCTAAGGCCGCGGGCGTTCCAATGGATCACCCTTAACGACCTAGCCATGATAGAGCGTTAGTAGTGTGGCTAGGCCGTCAAGGATGACCGTCTCTATATCCTGGGCCTGCCTGATGGCCTTTATAAGGTCCATCAGTAGTTGGATGGCGCAGGCTGTAAACTCACTTTTATTGTGTTTATGTTTTGCTTGTTTCGACGATTGGGCGCCGGTAGCGCCGCCACTCGTCTTATCGGGGAACTTTTTCAGTTCCGCCTGTTGTCGCCGCGCTGTGTCGGCGCTAGCCGCTAGTCACAGGCGGTATTTTGTTTTCCCGCGGCGCTATGCCGGCGCCAGCGGTAGCTCCCCCGCTACTCTTTTTAGCCTGCGCCTTGTCGGTAGCAGGGCCAGCCTTAGGGATATCCTCTTCTAGGTTCACCTGGGGGGGGGGGGGTTCTTCCGTTTTCCCTTCCCCCCGCGCTTCGTCTTCCTCCGCTCCGAGGAGGTGGCTTGCCTGTCTGTAGGCCAATTGGCTGCCGCCATCAGCGTCATGCCATCGGCCTCGGCTTCAATATTGGTCCCCTGAGGCCTCTCAGCGGCCATTTGGGGCCGGCGTGTTGCGGCCGTGATGGCGACAGTCCCCGCTCGCCTGTTCCTGACCTCCGTCTGGAACACGGGGCACTTTACGTTGCACGCGGGGTGCGGGCCACCGCAGTTTGCGCATGTGGCCGGCTCCTCCCGCGGGCGTGGGCAGTCTCGTGCCGCATGCTCCCCGCCGCATCGGACACAGGCGAGCGGTCGGTGGCACTGGTGCGAGCTGTGCCTAAAACGCTGGCACCGGTGACACTGGGCGGGCCCACGTTTTCCTCGCCAAGCCTCGATCTTGACACCACGCATGTACATGAACACGGTGGTGTCAAAGATGGCCCGGACGTCTGTGGTCTTCTTCAGTATGGCGTGGAATACACAGCCAGGTCGTCCTTGTGCGCCCTTAATGTGGCGCACATACTCCGGCTGGTATCCCAGCGTCCGGAGCTCCTCCTCGACCTCCTTGGGGTCTGTGTCAGCTGGCAGCCCCCTGATGGCGATCTTCAAATTCTTGTCCGCCGGCAGTGAGTAGGCGAACCAAGAGACGCCGCTGTCCTTTTCCAGGCCAGTCAGGTACCTCTGGACCAGCCTGTACTCCTCTTCGCTGTCGGGAGTGAAGCGGACCCCACTCCCGTATGGTCGAGCGTTCGGAGGCCGGCCCAGTTTGGCACTGATGGCCCTAAAGTGGGCGGCCCAATTGGGCAGCCTTTGCCACCACCAGCGGTGGGAAACGTAGTTTCTTCTTATTCCCCGGCTTCTGCTTGCTTGATGACGACGTTGTCGCTGCTGGAGCGGTGCCGGGGGTGGCCACAGGGGGCGCGGTAGTAGCAAGGGGGGCAGGGGGTAGGTTGGTGATACTTACCCCTGTAGATGTGGTTGGTGTAGCTGTCGGTGTTGCCGGCGGTGAGCGGCGCACCGCGTCGGAGAAGGTGGGCGATGTCGGCACCCCCCGACCCCGCGACACGCTTTCGCGCTGTGGTCGCGGCGGGTCGAGGCAGTACCTCTTCGAATCCTCCGACACGGCGTCGCCGGAGCTTCTTCTCCGCCGCTGGGGTCTGGCCTCGAGAGTAAACTCATAATCGAAGCCCAGCGGCGGTGTTGGTGACGCCGGTGGTATGGCCGCGGCGTCGAATTCTCCTCCATCGTAGGGCCGCTGGCCGGATCGCGGGGTCGTGTCCGGGGACACGTCATCGCGACCGGAAGCGGCTGAGCCCGCCGACGCCAGCGACATGCTCGACCCCACACGTGAGGAGCATGTCGACAGCATGGCGAGCGAGTCGTAGGCTGAGGTACGGGGGGGGCCGGCGAAGCGGGCAACCCCGTCATTGTATGTGGCGGTCGGGAAGATGGGCCGGGATCTGCTGGGCGCTCCCGCGCTCAGCCGCAACCGGTCCCGCCAGCAAGCGGCGGGGACTAGGGGCGGCGGCGCTCGGAGCTGCCACAGCTTTGCCCATCTTTTTTGTTGGTGCGGTCTCAATCCCCAGAGACGCAGGTGGTGACGCGAACCGTGGCGGAGGCGCGGCGGTTCGGGCAGGAGGCGCGCGGGGGCGCGCGGATGGCGCCGGCGTGCGTGCTGGCAGTGGTGGGTGCGCTTGCGGAGCGACAGTGCGCGCGGCAGGCACAGCCGCACGCACCGGTGTGGGTGCGCGCGCAGGTAGGCCCGGGACACGCGCGTGTGATGCGCGGCCCGGGTGGGTAGCGGCCGGTTCCGGTGCCTGAAAAGGCACCGGGCGAAACGCGGCTGGGCGGATGGGTACCGCGTGCTGCCGACTCGACGACGGCGGCGGCGCAACGCGCGCAGGCGCCGATGTCGTCGGTGGGCCGGCGGCTTGGGGAAGGTGGTCCTTCCTTCCTCTCCGGGAAGGCGGTCCGGCTGGCGGCGCACCGGACGACGCGTCGCCGATGTTCGGCAGCGACGTCGCCCGGTCCAGCGCCGGACGGGCTTCCGGCGACCCGGCATCGCGGCCCAGCGAGCCGCGCGTGCCGGGTTTCGGCATGTTAAAATGGGCGTGGCCTCCGCGACCGCTGCGGTGATTACTCACCGAGCAGTAACTGTGTCTACACAGGTACCGGGTAGGTATCCTGCGCATACACAGAAAAAACTGAAAAATTTGCGGTCCGCGCGGTTAAAATAAAACTTTGTGTGGAAGTAGCTGTTTGGTGGCCACGAGCTAATCCACATAGTTACCGAGTCAATAAAAGCCTTTTTGCCGAAAAAATTCCGCTCCCACACACACTCGCAGTTGTCTATGCACCACTAATACGAGTACATTATTTGCGTAAGTAATATTTCTTTTTCTTTCTAATTGTAGTATTTTGTGGGAGTGGGCGGGGCGCGTAAGAGTGGAATGGTATGACACCTTTCTCTGTCTTTCAAGCATATTGAGACGTAGAGAATACAATCGTACGTTTTTGCACAGGTTCCTGACCTTACAATGTTTACCTATTATTACGGACTCAGATCTACATCATGTTGAAAAATAAGAAAATGAAAAATAATTTCCTGTGGCTAAAGTATTCATTGGATTTGATTGATTTTTTGTATACGGGTAAAGAAGATGACACTCTTTACGTGGTTTAAAGGAATGTCTATCGTCCTGCTCCACTTCGTATACATAAATACAAACATATTAAATGTATAAGCAACGAAAATAAATGAAGACTATAGATAATTACTGTAGAACAAGCTCACAGCGACAAGTAATGTTCCTTTACGAGTCTTTTAAATGCGAATAACGATTGCGCACGTTTTATTTGAACTGGCAAAGCATTCCACAAACGAGTGGCCTGGACAGTAAAGTAACTATCCACGAATAATAAAATAAGTAATTATGTTAAATACATTTTCAACAAAATTAGCTTTTCTGGAACTACAGTAGCATTATTTTAATGAAAATGCAGTAGTATTGTATCTTTCCAAAATCACCATTAAACAGGCTATCTTTTAAGTTTGTTGTACAAAACTGCCACATACATTTTTTTTTCACCACTGTAGGTTAAATTTAAGCGATAAGAAAATACTTCTTTGAAAATTTAAATAAAAAATAGTATTTCTTGAAAACATTATTTTGTTTGCTAGAAAAAAGACTTATCAGTGAGTAAAGTAACCATCCACGAAAAATTTGATGTAAAAAAAAATACTAGAAAAGGATTTTTTCATTACGTTATGCTTAAAAATCTGTTTCAAGGTAGAGACTTTTAGATATTTCGGAAAATTTTGTAAAACCGTAAGATTTTGCTGAACATATATTGTGTTGTTTTGGTAGGTATTGACCCAAGCTATCACCCCCTGCAGTATGTCGTGCAATTTACTGGACACCCTGTATATTTCAATGTGCCTACTCCCAGCTTACAAAAAGGTTTGAGGACACTTAAAGTATTAGTTGACAGCTCAAATAATAGTGATGTTTGATGTTGTTAATGTAACCCGTAGTGGACGTCGCATCGCATTAGAAAACCCACAAAATTTCAGGACGTCGCGGGTGGTCTTGATTTAGATTAGTAGTTAAGTTTATTATAATACTTTGTTGTGTAGAAAGGGGGTATGTTTATGGGTGACATCCAGTTTTGTCTGTCATAACCAATAACTGACAGGGACAAGATATGTTTAAAAAATGAAGGTGAGCAACGGAAAATGTAAAAGCAAAAACCAAGAAATAAACGTATCACTGAAACATTACATTTTATTTACCATGGAGACAAACAATTTCTTACATGAACCTTATAAACTACACTGACATTCATCACACTTATAAGATTTGCATTAGAATACGACTTTTTAAATGACAGAACTGGTTAAAACTACTCTCACATTCATCTGAAAGGTTAACTATTCTACCATACATCACACTTCTACATGTTTTTTACCCGTGTGCATTCGAATATGTTCTGATAAATTACCCTTTTGATTAAACCTACGCTGACATACATCACACTTATAAGGTTTTTCACCAGTGTGTATTCGAATATGTTGTTTTAAATTATCCTTTTTATTAAAACTACGCTGACATATATCGCACTTGTAAGGTTTTTCACCAGTGTGTGTTCGAATATGTCGTGATAAATTATTGTTTTGAATAAAACTGCGCTGACATATATCACACTTATAAGGTTTTTCACCAGTGTGTATTCGAATATGTTCTGATAAATTACTCTTTTGATTAAAACTACGCTGACATACATCACACTTATAAGGTTTTTCACCAGTGTGTATTCGAATATGTTGTTTTAAATTATCCTTTTTATTAAAACTACGCTGACATATATCGCACTTGTAAGGTTTTTCACCAGTGTGTGTTCGAATATGTTCTGATAAATGAACCTTTTGATTAAAACTACGCTGACATACATCACACTTGTAAGGTCTTTCGCCATTATGTGTACGAGTATGAAGTATCACTTTTTTCACTCGATTAAAAATAAGTTGATCATAGTTGCAACGCTCTTTAAAATAAGTGCAAGTTTGGACGGACGTTTTTGAGTTGTCAATGTCGGGATAACGTTCATGTCAAACTTGTCTTTTTTCATTTGCTCAGCTGTTGCTGCATCTTCTAGTTTTATTTTTCGTGTGTCTAGTTTTGGTTTCTTCATTCTGTTGTTCTCCGCCCCTGTAAAAAAAAATCTGGTAAGTACAATGCAGGAAGAAGATTGATATGCACACGAATCTAAATAATAGGGGGTTGCATGATTCACTCTAGGACCGAAAAGGAGGAATTTCTGGTGACATTCAATAATACACTTTATCATCAAGACATGAAGTATTAAATTAACTGTCTGTTGTATTGTTTGTCTGTTCCAATAGTAGCTGATTTAAACAAACCTTGTTCATGGGAAGGCATCTATAAGAATGCATCAAGCTTTGTATCCCAGCCCTTTCACCAAAAATAATATTGATGGAAAATTGGTTATTTAACAATGTTATGCAAGCAATAATACTTATTGCGTTATTTCAATGAAACACAATTGAAATAAAAAAATTAGCCATGAAAATTGAGGTTGTAAAATAACCACAATTATAAAATTTTCCTACCGACACTCATGTGTGCCACTTGTTTATTTTAGTCAGTTCCTACCGACACACATGAGTGACACCTCGAGCGAGCGGTTTGCACGTCTAATGATCCTATAAATAAAGACTAATATCGTCTGCGGGCGATTTCACTCGATGGTCTGGAGGATATTCTCGTAGACTAAACGACTGCCAACCAAAAATATACGAAGAAAATATTTAAAAAAATATTAAAAATGACATTTTAGTTAACCGTCATCGCGAATTTTTGCTGTGTAATTATTTCGGATTTGTTCAGTTTTAATGTGATTTTTGTGTGTTATTGAACGATTAGTTGCTATATTTTCATTCATAAGTTGTTATTACGAGGGCGGGTCAATAAGTCCGTGACTTTTTGAATTTCTGACCTCTTTACTGAAACAGCAACACTGCCCCTGTCAACAGGCATCTGTCAGTTGACTCCTGTCAAAATTTAAACTTGCTGCGTCAGTTAGTTTGTGTTTGACAGCTATTTTTATCAGACTACTCACTAATTTGAGGAGAAAATGGAAAAAAGTGAATTTTGTGTGCTTATTAAGCATTATTTCTTGCGAAAAAAAACCATTACCGAGACCAAGGCTAAGCTTGATAAATACTATGGGGACTCTGCACCATCGATTTCAATGGTAAAAAAGTGGTTTACTGAATTTCGTTGTGGCCATACAAGCACTGAAGATGCCGAACGTCCTGGACGCCCAGTTGAGGTCTCTACACCCGAAACAATCGAAAAAATTCACGATATGGTGTTGGCCGACCGAAGATTGAAAGTGCGAGAGATTGTGGAAGCCGTAGGAATCTCGCATGGCTCAGTGGTTTCAATTTTGAATGATCACTTGGGCATGAGAAAGCTTTCCGCAAGATGGGTGCCGCGTTTGCTCACAGTCGACCACAAACGCAGTCGTGTAACAACTTCACAGGAAGGTTTGGCGTTGTTTAATCGCAATATGGAGGAGTTTTTGCGCCGTTTTGTAACCGTGGACGAAACATGGATCCATCACAACACACCAGAGACCAAACAACAGTCAAAACAGTGGGTTTCTAAGGGTGAATCGGCGCCGAAGAAGGCCAAGGTGGGTTTGTCAGCCAATAAAGTTATGGCGACTGTTTTTTGGGATGCACGCGGGATAATCCACATTGACTACCTTCAAAAGGGAAGAACAATCAATGGGGAATATTATGCCAATTTATTGGACCGATTCAATGACGATTTGAAAAAAAACCGACCTCATTTGGCCAAGAAAAAAGTTCTTTTCCACCAAGACAATGCAAGGGTGCACACATGTGCAGTTGCCATGGCAAAAATCCATGAATTGGGCTATGAATTGCTCCCTCATCCGCCCTATTCTCCAGATTTGGCTCCGAGCGACTACTTCTTGTTCCCAAACCTGAAGAAATGGCTTGGTGGAAAAAGATTTGACTCCAATGATGAAGTCATCTCGCAAACAAAGGCCTATTTTGAGGACCTCGACAAATCATTTTTTTTGGAAGTGATAAAAAAATTGGAGAAGCGTTGGACAAAGTGTATAGAGCTCAAGGGAGACTACGTTGAAAAATAAAATTATTTTTTTATCAAAAAATCTGTGTTTTATTCCAAAAGTCACGGACTTATTGACCCGCCCTCGTACATCGTTTTAGATAATAATTGCACGAAATGTGACAATAATAATATATAAATCAGTGCTAATATCGTTAGTTGGCAATTTTACTCGATGGTCTGGAAAATATTCTCTTAAACTACAGTGTTTTAAACCAAAAAAGTACCTCAAAAACTTTTAAAAATAATGTTTAAAAGTGATGTTGTCATCGCGAGTGAGTGCTGTGATAGTGATTTGAATTTGATCAGTTTAGTGTACTTTTTGTGTGTTATTCAATGTTAAGTGGGTATATTTTCATTCACAAGTTGTTATTACATCGTTTTAGATAATAATTGCACGAAATCGCATCATAAAATCTTGTTTTTGAACAAACTAATGTTACGAGAAAAATCGTTAGAACGCGTCAATATTATGATGAATTTTCGACTGTCTTTGTGTGTTATCGACTGCAAATAGATCAATATTCATATATAAGTACTTATTACATCGTGTAGATAAAATATTATCACGAAATAGTTACATCTTCTAATGTTTTTGAACAAAGTAAAATCTGAGAAAAAAGTCATAAAATAAAGTCTGTTTTTGTCATATTTTGTTATATTTTTGCGTGTAATCGACGATGAGTGTATACATATATTCATTTATAAGTAGTTATTAATATTTGCACTAATTCTGTCATAAATACTTAGGAAATGTTTGAAAAACTTACCGTTCCAAAAGTAATAATTATTGATGAATTTTGACTGTTTTACAATGAATTGAGTGTATCTGTAGTATCTATAAGGCTCTAAAACTGATAATAACTATATGTTCTGGTCATTTGAGGTCTATTACATACTATATTTTATGAATTTCGATAATTTACATGATTAGGTGGTTCACCGTTGACCGCTATTTAGTTGAGGTTTATATATTTGTGTTTTGTACATAAGAATGAGTAAGTTTTTGTAGTAATAGTATAGTATAGTTTGTTCTGACTAATATCCAAATTCTAAAACCCAAAATACCATGTGAAATTTTTTCATTCCCTCTTCAAGAAGATCTTATCATTTTACAATTATAGTGGTATATTTTTAAGAGATATAGGTAGTTATCGGCCAATAAAGGTTTATGTAGTATACAAGTAACATTTTTGATAAGAAACTACTCAATATAACTAGGATGTGGATTTATTTTAAATGCGTTTTATTATGTAAATCCATATAATACGCAAAAATGGCTCAAGTTTGAGTTTCAATATTATGAAAATATTTCGTAGGACTGTCAAAAAAACGCAGTCGTTCGATAACTTATCTATTCATAATGTAACATGCAACATTTCGTGTGAATTGGTACAGTACTTTTATCAGAAATAGTCACAACAAAGGTTCAAACACAATGTCAACCATTGTCTGTTATCACAATGGGTTTACAAATACAATACTCGTCAAACGACTATTGTTTTCTACAAGTGCCTACAGTCAATTCTCTTATCTGGAGATCGATTTTTGTGCGTGAAGTCGTAAACATTCGTCGGCCGCGGAATGCGCCGGGTTCCCAGAGCCGGATTACGTCATCGCGTTTCGGTGCTTGAGCGGTATCAGTAAAAATTGAGAATCAAACAGAAAAAGAATCGTATGACAAAACAGAATTCTGAGTCGAATTATGTAAAAGAGTGAATTTCGTAAAAAGTGCAGTTGACTCTTTCTACTTTACTGTCGTCGTACTTTCTAAACGGAACGTCATTTTTGTCTATTCTTTCGTAGACAAAACGGTGGTCGTGCTAAGCCTGCAGAAAGAGTTAATGGTCGATGAAGGTATTGATGAAAGGATCCCTCCCCTCCCTCTTGCGCTAAAGAGAAAAGTCATGGACATGTGCTTCTCCCCACCCTCACCTATGGAGCGCGGACCTTATAAAGCGTCTTGGAGTTTGCCAGCGGGCGATGGAACGCAGTATTTTAGGTGTGAAACTTTACTGACCGCATTAGGAACTCGATACTGCGTTCCAAACTACAAATTACAGATGTAGGCCAAACAGCTGCCGGGGCTTTTTATTTTTTTTTTTGGGTGGGAAATTATCAATTAACTTCTCCCGCTCTGAGCAGAGCGGGATGGTGTGTCAGACTTACTGACTAAAACCCACCCGTATTCCTTCCGTTGCCTGTGTTGCCAGGGGCCTTGGTAACCCTTTTGATCTACCACGCGACCCCGGCAGGAGCTGCCGGCTGAAGTGGAACTGGGCTGGTCATATCTGCCGCGTGTCGGGTGAGCTACAGGCGAAAACAACCATTCTGTGGGACCGAAACAGCGGTAAACGACATCGCGGCAGGCCCAGGAGATGGCGGGATGAATTGGACTCCTACCTAAAACAATGGCCTCAGATTGCACTAGATCGGAACAAGTGGAAGGAGGGAAGGGAGTCCGTTGCACCATAGGCAAAAAATAAAGAATAAATAAACAGTACGATATTTTTGAAGTTTTAGTAATAAAACTCTCTCTGTTAAACCGTCGGCCAATAGTTACATCTTAATAACTGTTGGCCGATGACGGTTTAACAGAAAGAGTTCACAATAAATTTATGATCACCATAATTTAGTAATTGCTTAAATTATTACTTGTAACTGTCTATCATAAGGAAGATCTTCATCATAAGAAATATACATAGCTGGGCATTAACTCGTTAATTCGTTAATCGTTAATTAACGAAGTTAATATTTTGATTAACGGATTAACTTTTAAGTTAACTTTTAAAAATGTTAACGGATACGTTAACTTCCGTTGACATCAGTCAGAAGTCCGTTAATCGTTAATCCAATGGGTACAGCTACTATTGATATAAAGCGAGCCTCCCTTTCAGACGAGAACTTCAATATGTTAATGTTCATGAAGGGGAATATGCACCTTATGCCCGGCGATTAAATTACACATTTGAATTAAACAAGTATTTTGTTTTCTTCCTAACTTCCAGTTTCTTCCTAACATCATAAACCAACAGGTTTTATAAGTGTGAACAAAAAATTGTAAAAATGTGTGTAAAATTGCATTTTAAATCGTTGCGTTAGTGATAACGCAACGATATAAAAATGCAATTTTACACATATTAACGGATTAACGATTAACTTGCGTTAATTCTTGCGAAATGTAACGCTTTAACGTTTAACGAAGCTAACTTTTTTTGTAGCGGATTAACGAAGTTAACTATTTGATTAACGGTGCCCAGCTATGGAAATATATTAATTTTTATTTAATTATAATTACTAACTCAGTCAGTTTTTAGGGTTCCGTAGCAAACAAGGATCCCTTATCTTATAGTTTCGCCATGTCCATCTAACTGTCCCCGCTGTAGCTCAGAGACGCTTAGTACTAGAAAGCTGTTATTTGGCATCATTTATTCCCGTTGTCGAACGCCGAACGAACCCGAACCCCGTCCTACGGGGACTGCGGTACTGCAATTAAATATTTAAAAATACTTCCCGTTGTCCCCGTTAATATAGTTGAATAAACTAAGTAATAATGATTGCCCACAGTTCCCGTTTATTCTTTTTTCTGTAGTATTATGTGTGAGTCGGCATCTTTTACCCAACGAACAAAGTGTATGGAATATTGGTACATTAGTCTTAGGTTGGCAGCTACAGCGAAGGATAATTTTAACTAAAAAGTAGCAGCTTAATAATTAGTTGTTGGGTTAGGTTAGGTTAGAACAGTGACCATTAACGCGCGAAGGCGAGCGAGCGAATCGAGTGTGTCGCGGCAGCGCAGAGCGCCAGATCCCCTCTATTACCAAAACAAAAACTCGATGCCAGTTAAAATTAAAACAAAGCTAACAACTATTATTAAGCTGCTACTTTTTACTTAAATGTACGTTATGGGGACAACGGGAAATAAATTTAATCACGTCTCGCTGTCCCCGTGACGGGGATATGGCGTACGGGGACAACGGGAATAAACTCTTAGAATTTGGTCCTTTTTGTCAAACCCATCCTTGCACACGTTATAATTGTGAATGGCGATCGGCTTCGTTTTCCCGTGCAAGCATTGGACGGCGGCACCATGGTATGTCGAAATTATAGCCTCACGGTTCTGATCTGGCCACACCAAGATGTCGACGTCCCCGCTGGTGCAACCGCTAGTTTGAACGACCGCCATTTGCGATTTTGCCAGGTTTGCCAATAGTGCAGGTACATTTTGGCGGTTAGTCCTCAGTGTACCCACACAATCGAAACCTGAACTTTTCAAAACCCGCGCCAGGACGGGGCTTTTGTAGTAGCGGGATGTTTGTCATCCCGTTTTAACTGACCGTCCCGATGCCCAAACTATACTGGAAAGAGCTCATCAGAGAATGAACATGTCAAATTATTTAGCTGACCATGTGATTGTGCATCAGTTTAATAGACGCCGAGCTAGTTTCGTCCAGATAAATTCTCAAATACCACAGCTGAATAAGTGCTTAGGAATTTCTCAAATTAAATAGGCTCACTCTTATTATGGGAAACATATTCGGCCGAGTGGTACTGTTACTGTAGAAGTGAAGATGTACAATTAATAAACATTCCAGACGTTTCGTCATCACTGGAAACTTTGATCAGAGGACGAATAAAGTCACGCCACTGTAGTATTATAGTATATTACACATTGTCATATATTTTATTGAAAGTGGCAGAGACTAGTCGGCAAAGTTGTATTTCTGATTATTATTGCAGTTGCATAATTTATTGAGAAAAGTAGTGTTGGAAGCTGTGCTCAGGTGATGACAATTGTCTGGTATCTTGTATGGGCTCGGCATCAAAATGATATAGGTATCTCCACCAGCTCAGTTTCTCGACAATATTTTACTAAGAGAAGACATTGAAAATTAAGCAAATCAATAAATAAACATTCAAAACTAAAAAATATCATAACAAAACTGTAACACTTTGCGTCCAATTATGGCGTATTAATTGAGTTTTTAAATAGCAGGTTGTCGAAAAAGTGTTGTGCTAACGTTTTGTGTGTTTATCGCATTTCAGCGATTTTTCGACAGTGTATTCGAATATGAACCTTATCACTGAACCTACGCTGACATATACCAAACTTATAGTTTTTTAACAGAGTGCATTAGAATATAACTTTTCAAATTACAGAATTGGCTAAAACTACGCGCACATACATTTGTAAGGCTTTTCAAAAGTGTGTACAAATATGATGTTTTAAATACCAATTTTTACGAAAACTAAGCTCACATACTTCATATTTGAAAGGTTTCTCGCCAGTGTGCGTTCGAAAACGATTTTTTAAAGAACCCCTTTCCCTGAAACTACGTGGACATTCATCACAATACTATGGTTTTTCAGCAGTGTGTATTCGGATGTGTTGTTAAAAAAAACTTTCAATCATCATGTTAATAAGATATTATAATATTAAGATATTAAATAACGGGTACAATTTAAACGCTCACCAAAATAATTTTTAGACCTTAAGACTAAGTACCAAGAAAAATATATTAACTTCAAATAAAATAAACCCACTCTATATCGAGGTGCCTAAAGAACAACGTTATAACTTCCAAAATAAATATACACTCATCAGAATAATTGTACGTGTTGTAATAATATTCTTATTGCCTATCAAAATGGATAAACGCTCACCAAATCTTGTTTCCCTGAAATAGTAAACATTAATACCGAAAATGACAGTTCTAAATAGCTTTAGCGTAATCAAAATATCGAACCTGAATCCAAAATATATTATTGTCAAACTAAAATTATAGTCGTTTCCTTTTATTTATTCCCCTCGCAACCCGCACAGCCGCTACCGGCACGTGACGCACAGGCCGCGGGACGCAAACCCGCGCTCCTCTCTCAGTCGTCTCTGTAGAGACATAAAGGTTAGCTGCATCGTATGCGCGTGGCGCACGCGCTTTCTTTACGATGTCCGATGAAGTTTTGGCCGGGACAAGTATTGTTGAAGCTCCTCTACTTAATTCCAAATCTGATTCAGAGCAAGGAAATAATCAATTATTACAGCCGAAACGAAGACGCAAACAAGGAAGATCTTGGGTGTTTGTCAACAAATTTTCAAATATTCGTGATTCCGAATCTTTTTTTAAAAACGAAGGCGTGTGGTCTTTTCGAAAGGTACACAACACTGAAGAAGGTGTTAAAAGATATTATCGTTGCAATAAAGTAAAATGGCGCGGATTCCAGTGTTCGGCGGCAATTCATTTGTTATTTCTCGTCAGACGCAGTGTTATTATATCGGACGGAAGAGAATCACGACCATGATTCGTTTGAATCGCTCTCGGCACGTGGCATATCTGTGGAAACCTGTAGTGAAATAGATAAACTATTTGCATTCAAACTGAAACCAAAGGCAATTATGAATGCCTTAGCAAAAAAAGAAGGAATGAATGTACCGTCTAAGATGCAATTGAAAAATTACCTGGCGAAAATTCGTCAACAAAAGTACGGACCGTCTACTATTAGCCTGGGAGAACTGAAAGCATGGCTTATATCGCACTCACAAATTCCTGAAGATTTGCATGCTGCCTTTGTGGTTTCATTCGAAGTTTCTGATGATGACAAAAACCCGTACTTTCGTTTTATGTTATCAACGAAATACTTACTGAGCCTTGCATGCAATTGTAGAATTATTCACGCTGATGCTACCTATAAATTAATTTGGCAGGGATTTCCAGTACTTATCGTTGGAACAACTGATCGTGACAGAAGCTTTCACACTTTTGCTCTAAGCGTAACATCCTCAGAACAAACTGCTGACTTTACATTTGTATTTATGGCACTCAAGGACAGTGTCACTTCTATACACAAAGAAGTTTTGACCCCAGATGTATTGATATCTGATGCTGCAAAAAGCATACAAATTGCATTCACAAAAGTTTTTGGGCCAACTGGCAAAATAAGAATGTGTTGGGCACATGCAAAAAAAAAAAATTGCTCAAACAAATATTGTCTGACATAGATGCTTTACAGTGTTCATCGTCTTCTGATGTCTTCGACCGTGCTTGTGAAAGTTTCTTGGCGAAGTGGAAAGATCAACAGGAATTTATTAAAAACTTTCAAGACGAATGGCTGATTATGAATCGCAATTGGTATTTAGGAGTCCTTCCAGGTACTCCGGCAACTAACAATGCACTGGAAGCATTTAATCGAACTATAAAAGACGAAAACACCTTGCGGGAGCATCACTCATTGTCACGCTTCCTGGTGGTAGCGAAAGATATGGTGACAGAGTGGTCTAACATTTATGTCATAAAGAATAAGTTCGTTTCCCAACAACCCACCATTACTCTCAAACAATGGACTGAAGCGTACCAATGGGCTAAATTGCCTAAAAGACTACCCGTCAAACAGACAACTGATTCAGCGACATACTATAGGATTCCAGCCGGTGAGGATATGGTATGTAAAACTTTCGATGTTCACTGGGAAAGTTTCGACGATTTTAGGCAACAGTTTTTCAGTGAATGGGAAGAGATGACACCAATCAACAGCGATGATTGGCTAACCGGTAGATGTCCTGCATTCTTAAAACAGTATATCTGCAAACGTTTGCTGGGTTTAGCAATAAGGCTGAAGTACGTGGAACCACCTCCTGAAGCCAGGAATATACCTATTGGTGAGAAGAGAAAGAGAGGACGGCCAGCTAAATCTAAAAAAGCTCTGATGATTCAGTAATTTTTCTTTTGTTAATGTTTTATAAAGTTTCTGTGATTGACTGATTATGTATAACTATTGTGTTCCCTATACGAGTAGTGCCATTGTAAATCATAAATCTTAAGTACAAATTAATCTTATATGTACGTATACTTACATAATTATAATTAAACGTTATTTCATTAACATTTTGATTTTTATTTTCCTACCAGTGCAAGTGATTCATTTGATTACCTTAGTCATTTGTTGCAGTAATATTGAGAGTGAAATATTTATTTGGCTATGTTATCATATTTTAATCGAATTCATAAAACAATAAACAAGGAACATGTGTTTGGGATACGCAATATAATATTTGATATTCAAAAAAATTGTACGATCAACCGTAAGCTTTTCGCCTCGGCAAAACTGACTAAATTGCAAGTCGTGAAATAAAATATTGGTAACATCTATTTAACGATGATATAAAATATT
The DNA here is from genome assembly GCA_905333075.3 of Atethmia centrago. Lineage (NCBI taxonomy): Eukaryota > Metazoa > Arthropoda > Insecta > Lepidoptera > Noctuidae > Atethmia > Atethmia centrago. The sequence goes on from HG995393.1 coordinate 16,369,496, forward strand.
TGGTCTGAAATTAACTTTATAGGCGTTTATTTTTTTTTATGACATAGAATAAAAAGGAAAATATGTTAATTTCTACAATACTTTAGGAAACACAATTTGGTGAGCATTTATCCATTCTGGCAGGTATTTCGAATTTTTTGGTAGTAAAATAGGTACTTTTTTGGTAGGCGTTTAAACACAAGCCGTATATAATGAACACTTAGAAGTGTCTAAGTGTAAGTAATAAGGTGATGTGAGGTACTAGATTGAATGATCAGATTGAGAAGTATAGAGAGTATTGTAATAATAAGCTAAAATTGATAAGACTTTCCAAAATAATGTACGTGTAGTTTTAACATTTGTACGGATAGGGAACACAAACATATTTTGGACTTAATGTATAAAAGTATAATTGTAACATTATCAGAAGCCGTAATTCATAGCAGTAAATGTAACAATAATAAACGCAATAGAAAATATGTAACAGGTTGGAACAAACACGTTCAAGAAGCGCACAGGGATGCCAGACTTAGGTTTCAAACCTGGGTTTCGCACAATAGACCGAGGGACGGTAAATTATATATTATGAAGAAATGAGTAAGAGTCGAAAGGTATGTATAAAAGAAAACTGAAATGGTGTCAGGATAATAGTGAGCAAATAAAAATGGACATTATAGCCGAGCACCAAAATCAAAATCAAAAGTCATTTATTCAAACTAGGCTGAAAATCAGCACTTTTCGAACGTCAAAGTTACATAAGACAGTCCCCCAAAAATGCCCGCCCGTCACCACTTCCTAGTGCTTTAGCTGGGAAGAAGAAGTGGTGGAACAAACTCCCCAGCAGCACGTCTGTCTGTTTAGTTATATAAACTTGATTTTATACAAATCGTATGCAAAGTAATTAACATTACGAAACACAAAACATTGGATTAAATTACACACTTGCCATACGTTAGCTAGCACGCGCCAGTATACCAACAAAACAATGAACAAAGTGTACTCAAGCAGATAAAAATTTCAACATAAAAAAAACGTAAATAGAACTTAATACCTAAATAAAAGCCTCCAGGCATAAAGGGCGTGCCCGCTTACATAAGGCAATTGCTGTAGCTCGAAGTGAGAAATGATAAACTAGCCCCATCGAAGTCAAATAAGTAAACAATTACTAATAACAATTAAAACCATGATCAGCAAGACGACCAGTCACCACAAGCAGCACCCGTTCACGAGCATAACGCAAAGATCAGCCATCACCCCCCTCGCCATATTGGAGGGAAGGAGGCAACCCGATCCCCGACGCTACCGCAGGCAGTGACATCTAAGGGAGCATGACGAGCTTGCTGCCGGTTGCTCAGGCAAGAATAGTATAATCAATAGTCGAGGACGCTAGCTAACCACTTATTGCAATACAACTCATAAAACACACATTGTAATGAGTAGATTATGTAACTAATAAATTAAAATTTAACTAATTAAATTACATTGACTTATACGGTCAAATAAAAAAATAATCAATTATATGAACTCATATAACCTGTCAGTAGGAAAGCTAATTCTGGAGAAAGAACATAAACATTGTCTTGAGTTAATCACAGCGACCAACTATTCTTATCGTTTAAGTAGTCATTGATACAATAGTATGCCTTTGAACAAAGGGTGGATTTTACTTTAGTTTTAAACGCATTAAAAGGCAAATCTAGCAAAGAAGAGGGCAGCATGTTATAAAAAGTTATACCAAGCCCAACAAATGAGTTATGTACCTTATGAAGCCGGTGAAATGGAGCTCGTAATTTGTCCTTATTTCTGGTGTTAATATTGTGAATATCACTATTTTTAGTGTATAAGTGTATATTTTGCCTAATATATAAGATGTTGGCGAAGATGAATTGTGATGCCACCGTGAGAATACCAACATCTTTAAAAAAATCTCTCAGAGAAACTCTGGCACCAAGCTGGTAAATAGCTCGAACAGCTCGTTTTTGAAGAACGAATATATTTTGAATGTCAGCGGCTTTGCCCCACAGCAGAATACCGTAGGACATAACGCTATGAAAATAACTAAAATAAACTAATCGAGCTGTATCAACGTCAGTGTATTGTCTTACTTTTCTGACGGCGTAGGCGGCCGAACTGAGCCTGCCCGCTAGGCTTGATATATGAGGGCCCCACTGAAGTTTGGCATCTACTGTTATACCAAGAAAAACTGCCGAGTCTACAGTTTCAAGCACCCCATTATCTAAGACGATGTTGGGACCTAGATTCCTAACATTTGGTAAGGCAAACTTTATACATTTCGTTTTCTTGGCATTGAGAACTAGGTTATTCGTCGTAAACCAATCCGTGACCATTGAGAGTGCACTGTTTACGTCATCAAAATCTTGTCTATTCCTGTTTACTTTAAAAAGAAGTGAGGTGTCATCTGCAAACAATACAACGTCACAGATACCCTTTAAATAAAATGGTAAGTCATTAATATACACTAAGAATAAGAATGGACCCAGTATTGAGCCTTGAGGTACACCTAACTGAACTGGTAACCCGGAAGATTTTACACCATTCACATCTACACATTGGAACCTATTATGTAAATAAGAATTTATTACTTTGAGAGCTTCATTTTGGACACCATAATGACACAGTTTACGCAAAAGCGTGTCATGGTCCACGCAATCAAAGGCTTTGGAGAGATCAGAAAACTCCAATAGCATTTTGCGAGTTCTCCCATGCGTTAAATATGTGTTTCAGCAGTGCAACACCCGCATCTGTAGTCGAACGACCTTTTGTAAAGCCATATTGTTCATTATGAAGGAGGCTGTTTAAATTAAAATGTCTTAGCAATTGCTTGAGTATTAACTTTTCAAATATTTTGCTAAATGCAGGTAAGATAGAAATAGGTCTGAAATTGCCAACGTCATTTTTATTACCTGATTTAAATAAAGGTATGACTTTACTACTCTTCATGAGGTCAGGAAAAGAGCCCAAATCAACACATTTATTAAAAGTAACAGCTAGATAGGGGGCTACGATTTCTATTATATTGCTTAATAGTTTAATGGAGATACCCCAGATATCACCAGTGTTTTTAGACTTAAGTGTGTTAAAAATATTAACTACATCACGAGGTGTTACATGTTCGAAGCTAAATAAGCGACTACATTTAGGCACACTACTATGCAAAAGGTTTTCAGCTTTAGACGGGGACGAATTCAAGGAGCGAGTCGTAGTTATAGGTATGTTGGCAAAAAACTCATTGAATGCTTCAGCTACGTCAGCTGCTTTATTAACTAATTTGTTGTCGACCATAATCTCAAGTTGTTTTTCTTGTTTAACCGACTTACCCGTTTCATTGTTAATAATTTTCCAAGTGGTTTTTACTTTATTATTGGAATTTTTAATTGTATCGCTTAAAAATTTAGATTTAGCAAAAACACAAATCTTTTTAAATAGTTTTGAATAATTTTTGACATACTCTAAGAAAGGAGTGTCAAACCTGAATTTTTTCAAACCGTATAACTCGTATAGTCGCGCTCTACTTTTATAAATACCTGGAGTAGCCCATTGGTTAAAGCCAGCGGAGGTGCCATTAATGTTAATGGTTTTGGTCTTGAAAGTAGATTGGTACTCTTTTTGCACAACATCAAAAAGAGCTCCATAGATATCATTAGGATTCACGTGTTCTACTATAGATGGTGTAATTCTATGAGCTATATTATTTTTAAACTTGTCGCACCGACTAGCTGTATAAGGCCTGCATTCTATTTTATGCGGCTTTTTATGTAATGGCATGGGGAAGCTAGCTAATAAACCACAGTGGTCAGACGTTAAGTTACTTAACACTAATTTATTTTTGGCATCACAATCACTAAAAATATTATCAATACAAGTCGACGAGGACGCCGTGATCCTAGTAGGTTCAAAAAACAAGTTAATTAAATTATAAGACCTAAACAGATTGAGAAGCCTAATACTTAATGGAGTAACATCTAAAATATTAATAATAAAATCTCCACATAAAATTATACTTTTGTTACTACTTTTTACCTATTGAGTAAATCCTCCATTACCGATTCGAAAAGAATAAAATCTCCAGAGGGGGGTCGATAAACGCAAATTATAACGTATCGCTCGAGTTCAACACAAGACAACTCAATAGTGCGCTCGATAGAAAGATTAACTAAGTCTAAACGTTGTTTACACTTCAACTTGTTTGCAACAAGAACTAAAGATCCACCGCGAATAGCACTTCTTCTTATAAAAGCACTTTGTACAGTAAAATGATCACTATTCATAAACACTACTTCATGTTCTTTCAACCAGTGTTCAGTTAAACATAACACCTGAACATCATAGTTCTCCATAAATAAACTTAACTCTAGCTCTTTGCCGGACAGACCCTGCATATTTTGATGTACAACATTCAACATATGCAGCTGACCCGTTGTCGCACCTAATAGTTTAAACTACAAGGCGTATCAAAAGTAGTGTTAGTATCACTACTAACAGTAATCGATGGTACACTACAGGTACCAGTGTCATGGTGTATATTGTATGCTAAAAGATTAGCAATATGTCTCCTACAACTAGGTGGCAAATACATTGTATAATTTGTCAGTTTGTAATCAGTAATAAATTGATTACAATCAAAATATAAAATAGCGTCACTGTGACGACAGGTCCTATTATAAATTAACATATTTAAATTATAAATGTGCCTATTTTGCTCAACAGACAAATATTGAGAATAAGGCAAGGCACAGAAAATAAATTTACAACTATTGGTCTCATTGAGATGTAACATCAAATGGACACATTCAATTATGTCCTTTTTTCTTACAGCTAAACTATCCCCATATAATAAAATAACAGTAGAACTGGGATTTAAAACACCGTTCGGCTAAGAACTTTATTGATTTTTGGAAAGCAATTAACAAGCTGAATCCGAGTTCTGGCCTTCTTGTGAGCTTGGGGGGTGCTAGTGACAGTAGAGATATAGTCGAGTTATTTAAAAAACACTTTGTAGTGAAGACACCACGGGGTCCCTCGGGAGAGGTACCTGGTGCTGTTGCTGGTGGTTGTTGCTGTTGTGGCCGGTGATTTGTTCTCTGTATCTGCCAAGCAAGTCGCCGACATTATAGGTAAAATGTCCAGAGGCAAATCACCAGGACATGACGGGCTCAGCATCGAGCACTTGAGGTATGCAGGGGTCCATCTTCCTCGTGTTCTTGGGATGTTTTTTACGCTGTGCCTGAGTCACTCATATTTGCCCACTGAGCTCATGAAAACCATAGTTGTGCCTATTGTCAAAAACAAAACCGGAGACTTGTCTGACATAGGAAATTACCGGCCAATATCTTTGGCTACAGCGTCAGATGGGCTAACAGCCTCTCCAACTCGTACAGGTGGGAGTGCGGGGTGAGGCAGGGTGGTTTGAGTTCACCGAAGCTCTTCAACTTGTACGTAAACGAGCTTATGGTTGGACTCGGCAGTACTCGTGTCGGCTGCTCGGTTGACAATGTTTGTGTAAACAATGTCAGCTACGCGGACGACATGGTGCTGTTGGGTCCAACAATAAGGGCAATAAGGAGACTGTTGGTCGTTTGTGAAAACTACGTAAGTCAACACGGTCTTATATATAATTGTAAAAAAGGTGAGTTTTTGGTGTTCAAGGCCTTCAGTAAAGGTCCATCCAGTGTGCCTCCAATTCGACTGAATGGAGTCGAACTCAGTCGAGTGTATCATTTTAAATATCTAGGACACTACCTTACTGAGAGCCTTGACAATCAAATGGATATTGAAAGGGTCAGAAATAATATGCAGGCACGCAGGTTTGTTCGTTGCAGTTCACAGGTCAAAATCACCCTGTTTAAAGCAGACTGCCAAACATTTTACACGGGCAGCCTGTGGACCACACATACTCAAAGATTGCTCAGTGCCTTAAAGTCCAATACAATAATAGCTTTAGGATGTTGTTGGGGCTACCGCGTTTCTGTAGTGCTTCGAATATGTTGGCGGAAGCAAGGGTTAATGGCTTCCACGCCATCATACGTAAAAGAACTGCTTCATTATTGAGCAGGTTGCGCGGTAGTTATAACAGCATCTTGCAGGTTATTGCGGAGAAATTCGATTCTCCAATTATGAAAATAAATCGTCCTATTTGTTACTTTCAATGTTACATACATTGAAAGTAACACAACATTCGACTGAATGGAGTCCAAAATGAATCGTCCTATTTGTTACTTTCAATGTATGTAATTTATTTCTGACTAACATAGTGTATAAGTCAAATTGTTACTAACAAAGTGGACTATATGTCTGAAATAAAGAATTATTAATAAGTAACGTAAATAATCTGTGGTAAGAATAATATTAGTTATCTGTGCAATAAAAGTTAGTTGATTCCAAACCACCATTGTTTTAATAGGATAGGGGCCGAGTCCCGCTGAATAATATTAAAAAGTACTCAAGTTCAGTGTTCGATCAAAAATGTCTACCAATTACTTGGCGAGTGTCCCGTAATTGAAAGGTTGCGAGAATTATGAAGACTGGTGTTTCGCGGCCGAAAATGTGCTCGTTTTGGAGGGAATGGCGGACGCCAACAAGGCACCTTTATCGTCATCAGCTACCCCGGGTCAGAAAGCAGATGATTTGAAGACGAAAGCAAAGCTAACATTGACAATCGACGCTTCTCTGTACGTGCTTATCAAACAAGCGACAACAACACACGACTTGTGGAAGACGTTGAACAATATGTTCGACGATTCAGGATATTCACGTAAAATCAGTTTGCTGAAAAATTTTATTAGTACACGCCCAGAAAACTGCGAGTCTATGACCAGCTATATCAGCCAGATAATCGAAACTGCTCAAAAATTAATCGGCACCGGCTTCGAGATAAATAACCAGTGGATTGGGTCGCTTATGTTAGGTAGCTGGATTACCGGAGTTTGGTCCAATGATTATGGCAATTGAGCATTCGGGTATAAGGATCAGTGCGGACGCTATTAAAAAGAAGCTATTAGACATGAGTGCAGATTTTGAGGTTAAGTCGGAGGGTGCATTTGCCGCCAAAAAATTCCACAGGTGTAATGTTGGTAACCCTACAACTCAAGTTCAACAACGTAGCAGTGGCGAAACGGACGGAACGCGCCGACTTGTCAATGTTAGTGGAAACAATATTGCGCGGAAGAAAGTAATTCGTTGTTAATGCAAACAGATAGGACATTTCAAGAATCAGTGTCCGGGTGCAGAGAAAACAAAAACAAATGCATTTAGTGCAGTATTTCTTACAAAGGAATTCTGTCAATCAGATTGGTACTTAGATTCCGGCGACACACATGGTTTCGAACGCGAAATTATTGTCAAAAGTTTGTTATCAACCCAAGACTAAGGAGATAATAGTTGCAAATGAAACAGTCTTGCGAATTTTATGCTCCGAAGATCTTCAGATCACATGTGTCGGCGATAAAGAGTTTACAATTTTATTGAAAACAATGTTTTGTGTGTACCAAACCTCACCACCAACTTACTATCAGTGAGTTGAATAATTGCGAGCGGCAACAGAGTGATATTTAATCAGCATGGATGTTTTATATCATAACTCGCAGAAATATTGTATAGGCGAGGCACACTTAGTAAATGGTGTACGAGGGCTGCACTAAAAGTATCGGGAATGGAATATTTCCACTTTTCCTGTCATATTAAAATCTTTTTAATTGAAAACTCCTTGGTTTTAAAAATCGAATACCATTTATTTATTTAAAAAAAGATTCTCGGTCTTGTCACAAGGTTTTGTCAAACTTGTTTAGTCGTTGAGAAAATGAAATTGACTCGAGAAAATTCAAGAGCGATGATTTATTACGACTTTCGATGTGGTTTAACACAAAGACAGTGTGTTGACCGGATGAATTCTGCATTTGGTGATGAAGCCCCATCCAAAACCACAATTTATCGCTGGTTTGCTGAATTTCAACGTGTACGTGTCAAGCTCAGTGATGATCCCCGTCAAGGTCGTCCAAAACTGCAGTCACCCAAGAAAACGTTGATGCTGTGCGTAAGCTGATTGAGGAAGATCGACATGTGACATACCGCGAAATTTAGGCAACTTTAGACATTGGCATGAGTCAAATACAGATAATCTTGCATGAACAATTAGGTGTAAAAAAGTTGTTTTCCCGATGGATACCGCATTCGCTCTGTGAATAGCAAAAAGTGGCTCGCGTTACTTGGTGCGTCAGAACTCTCGAAAGATTCCACGCAGGATCCTCAAATGCTGTATACAACATCGTATCAGGTGACGAATCCTGGATATACGCGTACCAACCCGAAACAAAAAACCAGTCACGAGTTTGGGAGTTCGAAAATGAGTTAAAGCCAACAAAAATTGTTCGTTCACGGAGTGTTGAAAAAAAAAAATGGTGGCCACGTTTGTCTCCAAAACCGGCCATGTTATGACTATTCCTCTTGAGAGACAAAGAACGGTTAATGCAGAATGGTATGCTAGCATTTGTTTGCCACAGGTCGTTTCTGAACTCCGTAAAGAGAACTGCAACCGCCACATCATCCTCCATCACGACAATGCGAGTTCTCATACCGCGCAAAGAACAAATGAGTTTTTAGAGCAAGAAAACATAGAATTATTAGACCATCCGCCGTACAGCCCCGACCTAAGCCCTAATGATTTCTATACTTTCCCTAAAATAAAGAATAAATTGCGTGGACAGAGATTTAGAAGCAGAAGCTGTGGACGCCTACAAAACGGCCATTATGGAGACTCCAACTTCCTGAACTTCCTGAATTGAATGGTTGCTTCAATTATTGGTTCCATCGTCTGGAAAAATGTGTCAAATTTCGCGGAGAATACTTCGAAAAGCAATAAATACATTTTTAAATAGTAATGTTGTGTCACTTCCTTGATTCCCGAAATTTTCAGTGCCGCCCTCGTATACAGGTTAAAATGTTGTGAAGTCGGTACAACTCATAGCAGCAGCAGTAAAAACTTCAAGCACTACTTGGCATAGGCAGTTTGGCCATATCAATGCAACAGATTTAAATAAACTGAAACATGGAGCAGTTGAAAGTGTTCGTTTTGATAATAAAAGTGATACTAGTAAGGCCAGCTGCATAGTTTGCTGTGACGGCAGACCAATAAGACTACCGTTTCCTCAAATCACCAACAGAAGTAGGAGGTCCTAGAACTGGTCCACACGGATTTATGTCGGCCAATAGAGAATCTATCAGTAATGCCAAATACTACCTATTATTTGTGGATGACTTCAGCAGAATGTGCACTGTATATTTTCTGCGATCTAAAAATGAAACATGTATGTACTTCAAACAATACAAAGAGTTTGTAGAAAATCAACAGTCAAAGAAATAAAGATATTAAGAACAGACAATGGAGGAGAGTTTTGTTCCGTGGAAATGACAAACTACCTTAGGCAATGTGGCATACTTCATCAAAAAACAAACAGTTATACACCAGAGCAAAATGGACTATGTGAGAGAAACAATAAATCCATAGTTGAGAAGGCACGTTGTCTCCTTTATGATGCCCAGTTTGAGAAATTCCTTTGGGCTGAAGCTCTAAACACAGCTGTGTACATTAAGAACCACTCACCAGCAGCAGGCTTAGACCAGAATACTACTCCGTACGAAATATGGACGGGCAGAAAGACGATTTTGAGTCTTCTACGGATCTTTGGCAGCCCAGCAATGGTCCATATTCCGAAAGAAAGAGGCAAAAAAATGAGATAAGAAAGCCAATAAAATATACATAGTTGGATATTCTGAGAATGTCAAAGGCTATCGCTTGTATGATCCTATTCCGCGAGATGTTGTCATGGAGAATACAGATGACAACATCTGTTGTGATTGAAGAGAACAAGCAACCTGATGGGTCAGCCGGTGCGGTTCCTGTGAGCAATTTAGATGAAGAAAAACAAAATAATATGACATATGTCCCTGATAATTCATCAAGTGACACAGATGCAGTTTTGTTGACACTTGGTCTTTTTCGCCAGAAGCTAAGAATCTCATCTCTAGGCAGTGTGACATCAGTCTACCAGAAAACCGTGTTAGACGCAGATTTTTACCATGCAAACGTGTGTGGAAATGTGAGGTGAACTAATTTCTCTTAGTGATGCAATAAGTGGATCTGAAAAAGATCAATGGCAGATTGCAATGAAAGAGGAATTGAAATCTGTTCATGATAGTACATAATCATACATAATCAGCCTATAATGTTCCCACTGCTGGGACACAGGCCTCCTCTCTGTGAGAGGGAGTGGGCCGTAATCCACCACGCAGGCCCAGTGCGGGTTGGTAGATGTCACATGTCTTCGAATTTTTGGTTCTAGGACATGCCGGTTTCCTAACGATGTTTTCCTTCACCGTTTTGAGAGCAGTGGTGATGAAATAATTTACACAAAGTAAAGCGCCTGTCTGGGTTCGAACCCACGACCTACAATTCGTAAGTCGCGGCCGTTACCACTGGGCCACCAACGCTCTCATGCAGTTCTCTCACCGTTCATGATAGTGATTCATAGGATCTAGTGGATAAGCCAAAAGAAGGTACGGTTGTTAAAATTAAGTGGGTGTTTAAAAAGAAATTTAACAGTGAAGGTGAACTGCGTTTTAGGGCCAGACTTGTCGCAAAAGGCTTTACCCAGAAAAAAGGCACAAACTTAATGGGCATTTTCACAAAAATGCATAGGTGTATGTTTAGTCCTGTCCCTTGAAAAGATTGTCGTTTTTCTTTTCTATTATTACCCGTATTAACAAAAAACGATAACTTTTAGCTTTAGTAGACACCTAGTTTTTATTCCGGTAATAACTTAATTCCCCAAGTACTCGATTATTTAAATTAAATATGAATTAAGTCATAGGCAGATAGCATTTTGACTTGTCCCTGGACGATGCAGCTATATTGATCATAAAATATTTAAGTTTTATCCTTAGAATTGACTACAGGTATACTATTTTATTTATTCAAGAGATTGTGGTAGACTATTTTAAAACATAATTCAAGTATTATATCTTTAATTTATTAAATTATGGGAATTCAATTATAGTACCTAAATTATGAGCAACCTGACACGTAAAGTTTGTTACCGTATTTTGTCCATTAGTTACTAAATTTTTGGTATATTTTATTTATCTAATAGTAACACCAGAACCTTTAAGTCATCCACCATTTTGTATCGTCAGTTTTACCCATTAACACTGTGTAAAGTGCACGTGCGCAGTAGCACTCATCGCTTGGTGGAAAACTTTCTGTCAAGGTAAGTTACCCAAATATTGTATAATTTAGTATGTAAACAACATGATTGTGGTAGTTTTTGAAAGCTTTAACATCTAGCTGAATGATTAAATAGTTAAGACGCTGACAACACCTAAACCGCGGTCACTGTCAAATTCCATGGAAAAGAAAGAGAAGCGCGATGACACAACGCTTGTAATTTATTGCAAAATATGAAGTAATCATCTATTTACTCAAAATTGAGTTGAGTAATCGAAAATAAAAAATAACCAAGTTCTGCATTCAAATAAGACGTTCTAGTTATTAATTAAATACGTAATGTATGTTGATATTTGATACAGATATTTTGGATTAGAACTAAAAGTAAGTTAGTTTAACGTTAGTTTGTATCGAGATTTTGTTTTCAAAACGTGTTTTGGTAACAACCAGGTTCTGGGAAATATGTTCAAAATTAATATATATTTTTTCCGCTACCACAAACTATACAGATTTGGCAATTTTTTTTCTTAAGCGAAGCCTATTTTGGTCAATTGGGTCTTGTCAGCGCCTTAAAGACTATTCACTGCAATTGTACCTATTTACGTTTAATATAAATCGCGCAAAGGTAAGGTAACGTTACGTCAGTTTTACATCACTGATACAAATGCTTGGCTCAATGCTGGTCCTGCTCCACAACCACAACCAATTGAATAATTAACATTTGAAAATACTGTTGGAGCAGCTGAACATTGTAAGACTATCTTTGCATTGTATAAATTCAATCTACTTTGTATTGTATAATTGCATTGCACAGGTGTGAGTACTATGTATAATAGAGCTACCATTTACCGGTTATGTAATTGACTTGAATGGGCCCTGGCGGCTGAGAGTCATGCTCACTCAGATGTCTCGCTGATGGTGGCGCGTGTGTTGGATCATTTAGCTCCCTTCAAAATGGTTGAGCTGAATGGTGCTGATCCATGCGTCATCCTCGTGAACGGGCGCCGTAAGTTGGGACTGGTCACCTCTTAGCGTCCTCGGCTTTTTTGTAATTATTTTATTTAGAAATTGATTTTGTTTCTTTTTCTACTATGGACGCGTTTTTTATTTTACATCGTCCTCACATTTAGATATAATTTCAACATTATTTTTTTAGTAATCTTTATGTATAAATTTAATTTAAAAGAGTGTCCATGGAGTTTCTTGCCCGTTCTTCTCCATAGGTACCTACTACGCTTTGGAATGGGCAACTAGCTTCATATTTCTAACTGACCGACTCATTGACAATTCAAAAGTGCCTGTAAATGGTTTAATTGAAATAAATGCTTTGAGTTTTGAGTTTTGAATATAACAAAGTAATTTGATGTTTTTGGAGAAGTTCAAATTGTGTTTGGTTAAAAAAGGTAAAATTAAAAAAACCCAACAATGTACCTCATTAGTAACATAACCTAGTGTAAATGCTTCGTAACAATTTTGTTACCGTCAGCTTTGTTACTGTCCCTCTAATTTTCAAGTCAAAATCTAATATAATTTAAAGCATTGATTACTTTAATTCCGGTGTTAATTAAATGACAAATGTTAATAACAGGATAAGTTTTATATTCATATTGTATGCTTTCGTATTTTAAACTGAATAAACAATATCGTAATGTTCGAATGTCATCACTGGTAACAAAATTGAAATTATGAGGCACTTTTCTTGGTTATATTATAATATATCGCATTTCCTCAAATTGATTTAGCTGATTCAACTGGTGTTCTTTTATTTTGCATTAAAGAAATTTTAATTGTTTTGATTGTATATTTTTTATTCGCATTTAATTTAAGTAACAAACTTGACGAAATATCCTTGACTTACCCTCTATTTTATTTTATTTCTCATAATAACGTAATTAATTATTGGTTTTAAGCTGGAAATCGTAAAATATAGAGTTTGAGGCAATGCAAAAAAGTACTACACTAAAAAATGTCAACAGTCTCACATAAAAAATGAAGTTGAAATTACATCTTACTTCTTTTAGACCTATGACTTTTTGTGAAAATGCCCTAATGAGACCTTTTCACCAGCTTTGAGATATTCTACTTTAAGATTATTGTTAGCTTTAAGTGTTGAACTAGGTCTGAAAATGAACCACCTTCTTGATGTACCCACTGCATTCCTTAATGGATTTCTTCATGAAACAGTGTATATGGAAATACCAGAATGATTCGATTTTGAAAATTGTATCAATAAAGTTCTAAAATTAAAGAAAGCTGTCTATGGCCTCAAGCAGTCAGCTAGAGCCTGGTATACTCGTGTAGAAGATTGTTTGATAAAGTTACAGTTTAAAAATTATTTAAAAAACAAAAAACCTGACTGCTAAAACACATAACTGAAAAGAGAAAAACAAGCATTATAATCTATAGAATTTTGGTTTTGCAGGCCGGGGACAAACCAATAGCCTGAAATATGGTGTAACTTGTGTTTGTCCTCGCCTGCGATACTACCAAAATTCTATAGATTATAAAGCTTGTTTTTCTCTTTTCAGTTATGTGTTTTAGCAGTCGGGTGTTTTGTTTTTTTAAATAATTTGTTTTATTTCAAGCTTTTTAGTTTTATTAATATATATATATATATATATATATACTGTGTCTGTATACAGTGTAGCGAAAATTAAGGGTGTGGTACATACCATCAAACTGAATAACTTTCTCCCGGGGACCAACGTCGTAATCGCGAAAAAAATATCAGGATTAAGATGTTGGTCCCCGGGAGAAATTTGTTCAATTTGATGGTCTGTACCAAACCCTTAATTAAACCCTTGATTTTCGCCACACCGAGTACAGACACATTGTATATACATGAAATTGACTCATTACTAGCTATTATTTTTTTGTATTTTCAGATGCAATATATAAATATTATATAGCCTATGTCACTCCCACAATTAAGACGAATCTAACGACACCTCTTAAGTTAAAATCCATCAAGCCATATAGGCTACAGAGCGTGCCAAAGAAATAGACATACATACATACATACTCTCGAAAATCATATCTTCCTTCTGGGGCAGTCGGGTAAAAAGTCAGACTATGACCCATGTCTCTTTATAAAGAATGATCATAATGTAAAGATTTATGTAGCATTATTTGTAGACGTTTTTTTTTTTGTTTTCTATAATTGTCAGAATACTTATGAAGAATTGGACGTAGTTACACAAAAAGGATCCAATCCACAAAAAATCCAAAATTGAGTTAAGTATACCAAAAAGACCGTAAAGGTTTCACGGTCTTTTTGGTATACTTAACTCAATTTTGGATTTTTTGTGGATTGGATCCTTTTCGTGTAACTACGTCCAATTGATAAATGGGTTAGTAGTAAAATTTAGAGTAAAAGACTTTGGTCAGATTAAACAGTGTCTGGGAATGCATGTAAATGTTAATAAAGATAGTATTACTGTTGACCAAAAACAATTTTTAGAGAGTATTCTAAAGAGATTTAATATGTTAGATTGTTCACATTCAGATACTCCAATGGAAATTAGTTTGAAATTAGAAAATAAATTTAAACAATAACCTTGTTAAAAAATATCCATACCAACAATTAATTGCCAGCTTGGTGTAAGTACTTGTCTGTACTCACCAGGCAAGATATTACCCATAGTATAAGTTTTCTGAGTTATTATAACAATAGCTTTAGAAACATTTAAAACGTTTGTTAAAATACCTAAAGAAAACTATTAGTTATGGTTTAGTATATAGGAAGACTGGATGTAATCTGTACGGTTTTGTCGATGCTGACTGCATCAACAAAACCGTAATGATTATGAAAAAAAAACCCAGTATATGATCGTCTATCTAGTGCAGGCAGCTGGCACTAGATAGACGATCATATACTGGGTTTTGTTTCATAATGTCGGGATCACTTGTTTCTTATGAATCTAAAAAACGAAAAACTGTAGCACTCTCCAGTACAGAAGCTGAGTATATGGCCCTATCTGAATCCTGTAAAGAGGCAATATATCTAAGGAATATATTAGGTGAATTGATTGGGTCAAATGAAAATGTGCCACTGTAATTGTATAGTGATTTTTTTTTATTGAAAGGAACAGCAAATAGTTACATTATAAGAACTTACAACTAATTTAACATAAACAATTTTAGTATTGATATAACCCACAACGCTGTCCAGGTAAAAAAAGAGTGTAATCGCTAGGAGTTTTAGTAGCAGTACGAGCAGTAAATAGTTGTATAATTAGTACGAATAAAGTTTTTAACATAGATAAAGATTACATAATATAAAATTAAGAAGTCTGATGAGTTGCAGAAAGGGTACACACATTGGTTTTATTTAATAAAGAGGAGTAGGTGAGGCTTTTGAAATAAGCGTGTATTCCCGTTCGTCCCCTCGACTTCGTCCACCTAGTGGGACAAACGGGAATTTACAAAAATAATACTCAATTTGTTGCCGATCGTCCCACTCGGGATTTTAGAGGGACGAATGGGAATATGTTCTTAGATTAGTGCCATTCGTCCCCCTAAATAATATTGTGCATGAAATGTCAATCGTGTTGTTTTACAGTTTACTTTTCAAATTACTTGGTTGGATATAATAATTATTTTACAAAATAAATTGTTCTGTATAAATATTACATGGTTCGGGCGAGATGCACCGGCTGGCGATGCCGCTACTCAACAAAAGAGTGCCAATAACATTGTCACATTTGCGTGAACCCTATTGAACAACCAGTCCGAAATTATTTGGTGGGACCAATGGGACTCAAAAAAAAAAAAAAATGTTCCCGTTCGTCCCACCAACAAAATCAATGGGACGATCGGGAAAAAAAACAACGAATTCCCGTTCGTCCCACTAGGTGGACGAAGTCGTGGGGACGAACGGGAATACACGTTTGAATCTACTCATTGGACAATTAAGATGTCAATATTTTCAAAAGTGCTATTATATGAGTCAACCATACGGAGGACTGGTGAGCGCTGGCCAGAGTTGGTTCGGCAAGAGTTCACTGAAAAAGAGTACCTGCGCGTACCTGTCGCCTGTGAAAGGTTCTAAGTACAGCATAACAAATCAAGTTATGTAGATTTAGAAATTTGTCGAGGCCATGTGTTTTCATGGTCCTCGGAACGCGCCACCGTTGGGGTCCCAAATAACGGTAGGAGGGGTTTCTATCGGCGTCGAGTCGACGATGAAGTACCTTGGACTCGTCCTCGACAGCCGGTGGAACTTCGTGGAACATTTCCGACGTTTGGCTCCCAAACTGGAGCGGGCGGGCGCTGCATTGAAGCGGCTCCTGCCCAATCTAGGGGGTCCAAACGCCTCCTGCCGGAGGCTCTACGCGGGGGTCGTGCGGTCCATGGCCCTCTACGGGGCTCCTGTATGGGCGCGCTCTCCGGCGCTGCGGCCAGCCCGCCGGTTGAGCGCGGCCCAAAGGGTCATGGCCATCCGGATGGTCCGGGGATACCGCACGGTCTCCTGTGAGGCAACGAGCCTCCTTGCCGGATTGCCGCCATGGGATCTGGAGGCAAAAGTCCTCGCGCACGTATGGGAGTGGCGCGAGGAGGCGAAACGCCGGGGCGTTAGTCCGCTGCCGCGAGAAATCGTGGCACAGCGGACGGAGCTCCGGCGGGATCTCATGGCGTCATGGAAAGTACGGTTGTCGCAACCCAGTGCTGGGCACGCCACGATTGCGGCGATAAGTCCCCTCTTTGAGGAGTGGCTGGAGAGGCGCCACGGCGTCCTCACCTTCCGCCTGACGCAGGTCCTCACCGGACACGGCAGCTTCGGGAGGTTCCTGTGTCGGATAAGGCGGGAGGAAACGTCCGGGTGTCACCACTGTGTGGATCGCCCGGAGGACACGGTGGAACATACGGTGGAGGTCTGCCCGGCTTGATTTCAAGATTCGCGCCCTCTCGCCCCTAGCCGCCGCAGGAGACGCCCAGGGCGTCGGGAATCCCGGGCGGATTTCCGGCCACCGTAGGCGCGGGCTTGCGGACGGTGAGCAATGGGCAGCTCACCGTCCGGTAAGGACCAGGCCCGGGTCGACGGCGCGTTGTATTCCACGCGCGCCTCAAAGAGACGTCGTCAACACATACAGTAGGGGTCCACTAGGGCCGATGCCTGCCGGGGTCGCGGGAAGGTACTTATGGGTCACCGAGGCCCCCGCAACACAGGCAACAGGAAGGAATACGGGTGGGTTTTAGTCAGTAAGAGTCTGACACACCCTCCCGCTCCGCCCAGAGCGGGAGAAGTTATTTGATGATTTCCCACCCAAAAAAAAAATAAAAAATACTCCAATTGTGAGCGAACTAGGGATTTATACAAACATAGATATAACGACGTTCTCTTGAAGCCAAGGGTAGATCGCATAATAAAGCCATACAATTGGTAAGCTTTACTTACAATTTTGTTAACATGTAGATCTAGGCATAGTTTGGAATCGAGAATGACGCCGAAATCGCGACTTGAGTTTAATTTAGTGAGAGGCTCGTGAAAAGGGTGTACGCGAAGTTAAAAATGTGCTTGTTTTTGGTGAAAGTAAGGTAAGTAAGTAATTGCATTTAGGTATACTTAGCTTTAGTTTGTTCCTATGACAGTAATCTGTTAGTCTATTTAAGTTTTGCTGTAATAAAATGCAATCGTTAAGGGTTTGGATGGACTTGTAGACCTTTAGATCATCTGCATACAATAGGAACTTTGTGTTGCAAAACAATAACCTATGTCATTAACAAATATGTTCAATAATGACGGCCCAAGGATAGAGCCTTGTGGAACACTGGATGTAACTTCGATAGTGTTTGATATGAATCCGTTGATTACCAACCTTTGAGAGCGGTTTGAAATATATGATGCAAACCACCGTAGCAAGTTACCTCGAATTCCGTTGAAGATTTTATCCAGCAATAGTTCATGGTCCACCTTGTCAAAGGCCTTGCAAAAATCTGTGTAAACTGCGTCTACTTGCAGGCCGTTATCGAGGCTATCGACCAAAAAGTTGGCAAAGGACAGAAGGTTTGTGGTAGTAGATCGTTGTTTAAAGAAGCCATGTTGTTGCTGTATAATGGAAGTGTGCAACGATGGATATATTTCATTATGAACGAGTCTCTCAAAAGGTGGTGTCAAGGTGGAGAGAATAGAGATTGGACGATAGTTTTCCACATTACCCCTTGTAGATAAGGTAGCTAACACCTGTAGATAAGGGTGGCACCTTATCTACAGGTGTTATGTTTGCACGTTTCCACTCTTTTGGAAACACTCCCTCAGTAACGCACTTATTATAAATTATACGTAACGGTTTGCAGATGTGAGCAGCAGTGTACCGTAAAAAATATGCAGGTATGCCGTCAGGCCCTGGACCTTTGGAAGGATCCAGAGACTTAAGTTCTTTTAGGAGCTTATGTTCATCAAAGTTTAAGTTCGAAATTATATAATTAGCTGAGGAAGTTGCTGCAGACGGTTGCCAATGAGATAATAACGGAGAGGCAGGTTCGTAAACTGAGTGAATAAATTTTGAAAACATCGCAGATTACTTCTGGCTCACTAGATTGGGTGTCTTTGTAGTGGACTTTTGCTGGCATGCACGGTTTGTCTTTTCGGTTTGCTACGTATGTCCAGAAGTGTTTAACGTTTGTGTGTAGGCTATCTTCTACCGAGTTAATACATAAGGAAAAACATTTACCGCACATATCCCTGAAACTAGCTCCATGTGATGTGAATGTTTCATAATCAGATATATTTTTAAACTTCTTCCACTTGATCCAGGCTTTCTGTTTCTTTTTAAATGAACTGATTAAGGGACGTGAGAACCAGGCTGGAAAAGTGGAGGATTTAGAACTAGTCAGAGGAGTGTGTAGCTTAATAATCTCGTCTAGTTTGTCATAGAACATACATACAACCTACCAACAACGCCAAATGCATTTATTTTAACTATGTAATACAATAATACAAAATATTAAAAAAAAGTTAAACTCCTGTTAAAACTCTTATAGCAACTTGTCGCAGACGCCACGTGACTCACAGTTCGACGGAGCTTACGTTATACTTAAACAAGGCAAGCATTCGTTTCGCCTACATTCAATTCATAAATTTACGCACACTCGTGTATATTTTCGTGTGTATGAACGGCACACAATAGTGAAATGGTTTAAATTAGGGGCGTAGCTCCTGCGGCAGGAGCTTGGTCCGCATTGGTTGTGTGTAAAGTGAAGATTTAATGAATGAAAAATATTGAAGACGCAATTCGTGGAATTGCCCAATTTTTGGACAATTCCACGAATTGCGGGGAAGTTTCCTTCATGACTACCAGACTACTAGAGACAATTAAAAAAAAAGGGTGGTATTATTGAATTTATACCTTCCAAAAAATATAAATTGTAAGGAATAGCAAAAGCCTTATAAAAATAATTAAAAACTTTATAATTTTTAATTTTTTTTCTTATATTTGGGAAATTTCGCTTGGTTTTTGGGGAGTTAGGAAAATAATTTTCGGCAACACAGTCCAGTGTGTCAGTGTTATCGGGCAAAATACGGTGTCCCTTTTGTGGAAGAACACGGTATGACAGCGATACAATTTTAATTGGTAGTGTTTGTTTCATGTGACAGTGACACGTAATTTATATGTGATCTTGAATGTTTTGCTTTTTTAGATCTTATTAAGTTATAAGTAATTGGTTTTGAAACGTAAAGTAGTGTAAATATTATGTTTTGTGTTATTATTTGTTTATTTACCTAAGAATGGTGTTCTGTTGTGAAATTTGCGCCGATAATGTGTTGGTTAGGTTAGGTTAGTCGCACTTGTCATTTAATGATAAGATTCAAGTTGTGTCTAAAGGTACTCGTAGATGTGTGCCCGAATTACGAGAATAAATCCAAAAATATGATAATTCATGACTTCGGATATCTTGCAAGTGACGTGTTCTGTAATTATCACCCACCCACTTGGTTATGATATTTGAGGTAGCCGAATCTTTCTTCTGTTTGCATCGTTACAAAATCGTGTTTTAAACCTTGAATAATGTGGTGAGTTCTTGTATGTAGAGCCGCGCTGTGATGTTGCGCGAAATAGTTTTTTTTGTTGGTGTCAGTATGCATGGCCTACCCTCTGTTGAGAACCACTGCACGCCACTGATACATAGGGCTTCTTCAGATTTTCTATGTGTAGGAATTTCGGGCCGATCAGTTTTCTGTATCGTATTATTTATTTTTTCATAGTTGGCCCTGTAAAAATTGTATTTCTGCAGCGATTGCCTGTCCAGGGGAAGATATTTAACGTTAATATTTATGTCGCAGACAAATGGGGGGTGGTATACGTTAGGAGGTAGCAGAGGAGAGGGCTCCTGATGCACATTACAGGGGCAGTTAGATATTAAAATGTCTAATATTTTCCCTTTAGTGTTAAGTGTGCTGTTATACTGAGAGGCGTTTAGAAGCGACAAGAAGTTGTTTAGATGATCACAAGACACAGGTGATCCAGAACACAAAGGAGAACTTGTTGGTGTATTTAGGGTAGATGTCATGTGCCATGTTGCTTCTGAAAGATTATAATCTCCGACTAAGTAAAAGAATTTGACGCTAGGATCACCCAAAACGTCGTAAAATAAATCGAAGTGTTTTTCATAAACAAGCAAGGGAGTCTTAGGAGATATGTATGCAGCAGCCACGATGTGACGCTTTAGATTTTGACCACTAGGTATTTCGACAGCAATTTGCTCGATGTAGTTGTGTAACGGAGTGACATTAGCGAAAGTGTTTAAGTCAATTTCAATAGGTCGGAGAGTTTTTAAGATTGCCACTAGTACACCGCCACCGTCTAGTTTTTTTGTACTAGCCCGATCGCGATCACACCTATACACAATGTAACGCTGGTCAATGAATTCATTGTTATTAATTTTCGCCACTAGCCATGTTTCTGTGAGTATTATAGCGTCATAATTATGTTCTCGTGAGGATGTTCATAAGTAAAGTCTGCAGTTTCGTACTGATACCCCTACAGTTTTGATAATAAATAGTTGAGTGTTTGTCAGTCACTGGTAATGGTAGAATCTGTATGTGTATTAGTATTATGTATTAAAAATATAAGAATGGCAAAAAATAGATGCTAAACGTAATTGGTGATAAATGTGACTTTAAAATAACATAAAATAATGATTTAACTCCAGTTAACCAGTTGCAGTTCAAACGCATATTAGGTAAAAAACTAACTCCCTTTTACAATAAGAGCTTAATTTTAACATTTCGTATAGCTCAGTTTTGAGTTTAACAGAGAAATATCGTGTGTTATGTTTCAGGTGTAAACTACTGATGTGTGGAACTTTTAGGACATATTTATAATGCATGGGAAGATAAACGCGATGCATTGGGAATCTTTTGTGATTTGTCCAAGGCATTCGATTGCGTTCTTCACGAAACGTTAATCAGGAAACTCCGCCACTACGGGATCCGGAACACCGCTCTGGATCTTCTTACTTCATACTTGAGTAATAGGTTTCAGAGCGTTGACGTTAATGGAAAAAGATCTCCCGGATCTATAGTAACAATGGGAGTCCCACAGGGCTCAATTCTTGGTCCTTTCTTGTTTCTTATTTACATTAATGATTTGCCATACCTCATAAAGGATAATCATGATGTAGTGTTGCTTGCGGATGACACTTCACTTTTGTTTAAACTTAAACGTCAGCAGCTGGTTACTGACGATGTTAATAGTGCGATCTCAAAAGTAGTTTACTGGTTCAATGTTAATAATTTACTTCTTAATGAAAAAAAAACCAAATGCATTAAGTTTACGCTACCTCACGTTAGGCAGGTGAAAAAGGGCGAAGAATTGAACCCTGAAGATAGCACAGTATTCTTGGGCTTAACTTTGGATGCTAAGCTTCAGTGGGGTCCACATATAGATAAATTGTCGAAAAAGCTAAGCTCCGCAGCATACGCTGTTAGAAAAATTCGTAATTTAACTGAAATAGAGACAGCCCGTTTAGTGTACTTTAGCTATTTTCATAGTGTAATGTCGTACGGTATTCTGTTGTGGGGAAATGCCGCTGACATTCAGACTATCTTTGTTTTGCAGAAAAGAGCTGTTCGGTCAATTTATAGATTAAGTCCGAGACACTCTCTCAGAGAGAAATTTAAGGAGATTAATGTAATGACTGTGCCCTCCCAGTATATTTTTGAAAATCTTTTATATGCCCATAAAAATATAAAATTGTTTAAAAAATACAGTGATATCCATAATATAAATACTAGGAACAAACACAAATTTGTTGTACCTACAACAAGGCTCAAGAAAATAGGTGGCTCATTCAGATGTCAATGTATACGTTTTTATAATAAACTTCCAAGCCACGTTCAAGATCTAAGCCTTAATAAATTCAAATCATTTATTAAAAGTAAGTTGTGCCAGAAAGCTTTTTATACTATTAAAGATTATATTGAGGACAAAAAGGCTTGGGATTAAGCTGCTCCAATTATTGCATAGTTATTGCAACTTTTATTTTATTTATATACCATTTTGACATATTTACTTTGTGGAGTTCAATATACTGTTTGGAACTTAATATTTACTTGTAAAGTATTATATTGTTTTCAATTATTGTGAATGTGAAGCCTATGTGGGTCATTATTGTTTTTTTTTTCTCATTTAGTATTAACCATGGTCTGGCAGTTTGAGTAATTTATGCGGCCTACCCAAATGTTCTTTCTTTGGTATTGTTCGTCGAATCGTTGAGCTCCTTAAGTTCTGAGTTGAGCTGCACGATTACTGACAAATGCGTGCACTGACTGGACAGGTCCACTCAATCTGTGTGGTTCTTTCCTCAAAAGGACCATTTCAGACACCAATCTACATGGCCTTCACATGATCTGACCAAGATTATGTCTGGACTTTAAAAGAGACTGTGACCTCTGAGTTTGTTTCGGCCTTTCTTCTCAGAGTAGTCAGATAGGAAACGCCGACCTCATCTAGCATTATTTTAAAAATATGATTGACGTGTAAAAGTGTTTGTACAAACCTACTTACAGAAAATAAATCATTTATCATTTATCATTTAAACTTGACAAATCAATTAATTTAAATAAAATAATAACAATAGTAGCCTCTATGAAGTAGTATATTTTTGAAGTGGAAATAAGTTAGAGAGAGAGGAAATTCAACGCGTAACGTTAGTGTTAAAAAGTACAAACAATAAACAATCTTAATTCTAATAATACTGTGAACATCAAACGCCAGACATGGTGTACTGAATAGAATCATAGAGTATGACGTATCGTAGCAGTTATTAAGCGCTGTGATTTTGAGTATCAACCCGCAGGGTTTTGTCAGCGCTTATAATTTTTCGGATGTTATAAAGTGTGCGGACTGCAAAAGAAGCCATGCCGTCGCGTTCGCGTACAAGCACTGTTGAGTTTTTAACCCACACATACTTAAAATCGTGTTGTTTAGCGGCCTCTTTACATTTCCGAAATAACTGCTATGTTTTCAGGGTGAGATGTTCATTTAGGTATATTCTAGTTATTAACCCTGTTTTGCCAATTTGATCGGACTTCAGTTCCTTAGCGAGACGGTATGCGCTCAAAAGATTATCGCGTATAATTCGTGTAATGAATTTACCAATAATATTCTTCGGTCTGTTACTGGTTTGTTGAGCGTGTTGTACCCGATGGATAGAGATGATGTCTTTCTGTGATGTTGGGAAATTGATGGCAGTACCCATCAGTTCAATCATGGGAACTAAGTTTTCACCGCGCCTTTCAGGGACATTGCAAATTTCAATATTACAGTTCCTCGCTTGCTGCTCTAAGGAATCAATTTTTTGCTCGAGGCCGCTGACTAAGGTCTGAGATTGGTCAGAGCTGTGACGGGCAATGTTGCAACACATTCCTTAAGGTCCTTTTGCTCGGCTGCTTGGAACTGTGCTGAGGATTTCAATTCTGAAACATCATGAGCCACTGAGCTAACGCATTGTCTTAATTCCTCGTGTTCGCTGCGGAGGGTGTTAATTTTCTGCTTCATTTCAGATAGAGTATATTTAATACTGTCATTGCATTTGGACATGCTTATCTCCATTTCCTCACGCCAGCTGCGCAGCGTGCCTTTAATATCATCCGTAAAGTTGGCCATGACGTGGTCCATGTCAGTGCGCCATCCTTTGAGTGTATTGTTTACTTCCTGTGATATTATGTTAAGGCTGTCAATGGCGGTGGAGTTGGACATAGCACCCGTGACAACCGTTGATGTGGAACTCGTTGACGAGTTCGGTGATGCGGATTGTTGTTCCAAATATCGCAGGACATATTCATCGCATCTTCGCAGTTCTCGTCGATGTAAACAGAGCGGTTTAGCGAGGCCGAGGTGAGGCGACCCCGCTGCGTGATGTCACTACAGGGAAGACACTTCCACTGGGCTTTTTGTTCGTGAGTAAAGCTTGAGAATTGTTGTTGTGTGACGTTAAGGCACTCACAGTGGTATATATCGTCACATATATGACACTTTAAAAATAATGCCAGCTGTCTAACAACTCCATTACAATGAAAACAGGAACAATTATTATTCATGTTCGTAGGAATTGTTTAAAATGTTTGTTATGGTGGCGCCACCTGTTTTAGGTATAACTATTATGGGTTGAATGCGCGGTACGTAGAATTGATCCATTGTTTTACAATAAGCGCACCAAACATATTGACATAAGACATCACTGTTAGTGAATGTGTTTTAGTGAAGAAATTATAAATAAATTATGAGCCAACCTTGGAAATGCCAGCAGACATATTCACAAAAAGTTTGAGTGCCAAGAAACATAAGTTTTTAAATTGCTAGGCTTGTCTGAAGATTAAATTGTAATATTAGATTATTTTGTTAGGTCAGGATGTTAATAAGATATTATAAGTAACGTAAATAATCTGTGGTAAGAATAATATTAGTTATCTCTGCAATAAAAGTTAGTTGATTCCAAACCACCATTGTTTTAATACATCACACTAAGAATGTTTTTCACCAGTGTGTATACGAAGGTGTATATATAAAGAAACCTTATGCCAGAAACTACGTGGACATACATCACACTTATATGGTTTTTCAGCAGTGTGTGTACGAATATGTTTAGATAAATAAACCCTTTGCCTGAAACTACGTTGACAGACGTCACACTTATAAGGTTTTTCACCAGTATGTATACGAATATGTTGAGATAAAGAACCCTTTTTCCTGAAACTACGCGGACATACATCACACTTAAATGGTTTTTCACCAGTATGTATACGTATATGTGGGGTTAAATAACCCTTTCTACTAAAACTACGCTGACATACATCACACTTATATGGTTTTTCACCAGTGTGTATACGAATATGTCTTGTTAAATCACTCTTTTCACTAAAACAACGCTGACATACATCACACTTATATGGTTTTTCACCTGTGTGTATACGAATATGTTTAGATAAAGAAACCTTTTCCCTGTAACTACGTTGACAGACATCACACTTATATGGTTTTTCACCAGTGTGTATACGAATATGTCTTGTTAAATTACTCTTTACACTAAAACAACGCTGACATACATCACACTTGTAAGGTTTTTTACCAATTTGTGAACGAGTATGTTGTGTCATTTGTTTTACTCCATGAAAAGAACTAAGCTGATCACATTTGTGAGGTTCTTTGAAATAAGTGCCAGGTTGGGACGTACATTTTTGAGTCTTCCGGATAACACTCGAGTCTGATGTTTCTTTTTTCGTTTGCTCGCCTGTCATTGCGCCTTCTAGGTTTGTTCTTCGCCTGTCTAGTTTTGGTTTCTTCGCAACTGTCGCCGCTGTAATTACAAAATCTGGTAATTACTTAGAAAGAATATATATATAATATACTAGAAAGAATATTTGGTGGCAAAAGGACGATTTGGTGACATTGAATAATACGTTTTATGACTAGAGACAAGAAGTACAAAATTGTACTAACATCGACATATGGTCTGTTCCAAACTGTTCCAACTTTGATTAGATTCAAAGTTTAGACAAACCCTGAAGGCTAATTCCGTAACACATTTTCTTTTTTTAATGCGAGCTTTAAATGTAGGAAATTCCAGTCGCAATCACTTGCCATATTTCGAATTGTCTAACAATTTTTTTTCCAGTTTAGCTTAATTGGCTAGAGAGGTACCGAAACATTTGTGATTTTTAGGGTTCCGTACCTCAAAAGGAAAAAACGGAACCTATAAGGGTTCCGTTTTTGACTGATGACTTTGTTGTCCGTCTGTCTGTCAAGAACCTTTATCTCGGGAACGCGTGGAAGTATCAAGTTGACATTAAAACCATATACTCAAGTCTTCAGTCCCTTGAAGCTTGAGAAAAAATTAAACTTCTAAGTTAACGTTAAAAAAATATACAGCCGTTTATGCCGCAATAAAAATATATGTTATATTTCGACACTCTCAAGGGAATCAAAATTTATAGGGTACTTTCCGTTAACCTAGAACTATGAAATTTGGCAAGCAATATCGTCTTATACTACAAGTACAGGGAAAGACTGAAAACCATACATTTATAATGAAATCATAAAAAAATATAGTCTTTATTTAAAGTACGTAATCAATCATCGAGGTTAAACAACGGTATTAACAATTAACACTTTCACCGCTAAGTACATAGAATACATACAAATTGGCATGCCATATAATGTTTATTGCAAATCTATAACAATTCAATCAACAGAAGTCATCTGAACAGAAGTCATCTTTAGCTACATATAGCGACGACTCGGATGCGAGTTGTGGGCACACGAACGAATTATTTTTCGACCCATATGCTGGGTGCTTGGCATAGAAAGTGTTAACAAACTTTTAATAATTTGCAAAGAAAATAAATTCTGAAAGCCGTGTATTTTTAATTAAATCACAAAGACCGTGTTTTTGTGATTTAATTAAAAATATACGGCTCCAAATTTTGAAGAGAGTTAACCGTGCCATGTGGGGGTATCATATGAAAGAGCTTCATTAGCACAAGCTTAAACAGATTTTTTATTATTTTTATGATGTATAGTTTTCGATTTATGACGAAGAATGAAAAAAAAAACCTTTTCCCTCTTTTATATGTATAGGTACCTAATAACTTTGGTGTATGTAGTACCTAACAGTCTGCACTGTTATGCGTATCTACGTAGTCCTTTTTTAAATATGAGGGTCACTTTTTGGGGAGCAAATTAGAAAATTACAAAAAACGTTTAGCAAACTGTACCGTGTGACAGGGCTTCTTGTGAAGGTCTGAAATATATTTTATAATGGTAAAATACACAGTTTTAAAGTTGAAAAAGTAGAAAAAAA
Source organism: Atethmia centrago (assembly GCA_905333075.3). Taxonomy (NCBI): domain Eukaryota; kingdom Metazoa; phylum Arthropoda; class Insecta; order Lepidoptera; family Noctuidae; genus Atethmia; species Atethmia centrago. The sequence goes on from HG995393.1 coordinate 16,397,013, forward strand.
CAGAAAATAGATCTTTACTTTAAATAAAGATTAGAGGAAAACCTATAGTAAGTCTATGGTGTTAAAATAACATGGTAAATTTCTCAATAGTGTGCGTACAAACTTACATTTGCATTTGGAATATATGGAAGAACATGTTTTTCAACTACATTGTTAAGTTTGATCTTGGGATAAATTATCTTGGGATAAAAAACATGGTAGATAACATATTTTTTGTACGGAACCCACACCACGCGAGTTTCAATCGCGCTTGTCCGGTTTTTTTCTTCTAGCGATTTGTTTCATAATTCAAGAATAATTTGTGTCCGAATTTTTAGGCTATTATTTAATTTTGTTATAATTCCAACTGATGATCTAGTAATGCGTTTAAATGAAATGTACATTGATCGCTGAAAAGTAAAGAATCAATTATTAAAACACTTTCTACCAAAAACTACCGGAATTTAACTACGTATCGAAACGTTTTTATTTTCACGTTTAAGGTATCAATTGGGCCCGCGTGGTGGATTACGGCCCACACCCTCTGACAGAGGCTGGTGTCCCAGCAGTGGGAACATTATAGGCTGATTATGTAAAGCGGATGATGATGAAATGATTTTATTTTCTGTAAGTAGCTTTGTACAAACACTTTTACATTTCAATCATATTTAGAAAAAAAAGACTAGATGAGCTCGGCGTTTCCTATCTGACTACTCTGAGAAGAACGGCCGAAACCAACTCAGAGGTCACAGTCTCTTTTAAAGTCCAGACATAATCTTGGTGAGATCATGTGAAGACCATGTAGATTGCGGTCTGAAATGGTCTTTTGAGGAAAGAACCACACAGATTGAGTGGACCTATCCAGTCAGTGCATGCATTTGTATTTGCAACCTCTACAGAATTTCCCCATAGATCAGCTGATTTTTTAACATTGAGTGTATTGAAAGTTTTAATAATATCCCGAGCACTAACATAGTTGAGATTAAATTCATGGTTACAAATATCAATATTTTCTTTCAATATGGAATCGGCAACAGTGGGTGATAACTTTAAAGATTTAGTGGTTGAGACTGGAATATCTGCAAAGAAATTTTCAAAACCTGTGGCAACTTCTAAATCCGTTATAATAACTGTATTGTTAATAATAAGGCTGTATTACACACAATAACGCTTTCTATCTCTTCCAGTCTCATTGTTTATAATTTCCAGTCGTTTTTATTTTATTTTGACTATTTTTAATTTTTGAACCTAAATATCGAAATTTTGCTTTGCTACAAACTTGTTTAAATAATTTGGAATAGTTCTTAATTTACTGATAAAATTCTTTACTTTTATTATTATTATTTCTTTCTTCATATACGAGTACTTCAAAAAGTTTGATTCTACTATTATATATCCCTTTAGTTGCTCATTCAAATTTTGCGCGATCAATCGCTTGACCGAGCGGACGTATCTTGCTTAGCTTATTATGACAGTTTTAATTAATTACAAATAATATTGTTTGAATTATTTGCGTCGACAGCGATATAAGTGTGTCGCGAGTGATTACTACTAGGTTACAGACTTTGAGCAAGAATGAACTAAAGTACCTACTTTTTAAGACAAATAGTTTTACTGTGTTAGATGTGTCTAACGCAGGATCTAGCCCGTTTGGTCGTAGTCAACTATTACGACGAAGTCCTCCGCTGACACCATCTCAAGATTTCCAGCCTATAGACCCAAATCCACCACTTCCCTTGGAGAACGAGCTACCGACTGAATTTATTTCTACGCCGGAGATTCAGAAATGGATGGGGGCAATAGATAACATCCTAACTGAAGTTTGCAGTTTAGTCGCTGAGGGAAAAATGATCGCGGAACAAAAGGTTCGTGTCACCAATATTTGCCGTAAGGCCTCAAATGGCGCATCTCAGATGGCTCTTTTGTATCAAGCCTTAAAGCAAAAACCATTCAAGCCCATAATACCATTCAGCACTTACAGCAACAACAGATCACCGCGAACTCTCTCCTGCAGTTCAAAGAGGTAGTTCAAAGCCGCCAGAAACTTTTTCGTACGCTAATATGGTCAAAAAAGGCTCGGATAACTTTGTGCTCCCAGCAAATTTAAGCTCAGTGGCCATATATCCCAGCGACAAGACCAAATCTAGATGATACCAAGTCTCTCGTACAAAAAAATATTTCACCCGGGGAATTTAAACTACATGTTCGTGGCCTTAAGAAAGTCAAAAATCGAGGTGTTTTTATTAGTACTGACTCCAAAGAGGACATTGGAAAGTTCAGAAGCTTAGAAAAACTTGTTTCTTCGGGCCTTAAGGTTGAAGAACCATCCAAACGGCGCCCAAGAATCACTGTTATTGGTGTCCCGGTAGCCCTGACTGATAAGGAGGTCTTTGACTGCATTTACGAGCAAAATCTCTCAGATAAGATGACTACTACTCGTGAGTCGTTTGAAGAACGAATTAAGTTGAGCCATAAATCTGGTAAAAAAGACCTCCCTACTTGCAATTACATACTAGAAGTGCCGGCTAACATCAGGATGATTCTAGTGAATCAAGGACGAATATTTATAAATTGAACGTCATGCCCAGTACGAGACTTCACGATCGTTACACGGTGCTTCCAACTGCTAGCAGTTCGGTCACGCGGCCAAGTTCTGCCATGAAACTAGTCCGACGTGTAATCACTGCGGAGAGACTGGCCATACTGTCAAGGAATGCAGCACAAAATCCAGTCCAGCCAACTGTGCGACATGCAAACGTTTTAAGAGGAAAGTTGACAATATAACTGGTGATGTAAATTGTCCAGCACGAAAATATGCTGAGGACAACTATATTCATTCCATTGATTATGAGGGCGCCTAAGAGCGCTACCTATTAACCTATCTATTAAGCACAATAGTAGTAGTTTTTGTTTATTTATATTTGTTAGTTGTTTATCATGGCTGATCAATTACTTAGTGACCTAGATCAATTTTCTGTGTCTGATGCTATAATTTGTAATGTTGATGAGTATAAACACTTATTTCCCTTGGGAGAGAAACCACTGACCCTACTCAAACAAAATTTTCGTGGCATAAATCGAAATACTAATGGTTTTAAAATATTGCAACAGAACCTGTGTATAAGTTGCGACATTATCGTCCTAATAGAATGTCGGTTGTCAATCCAAACAGCTGTTATACCATCATTAGACGGATATTTTTCGCATAGAACCTACAGAAACATCAACCAGAATGATGGTATAGTTGTATTTGTTAACAATAATTTAAGTACAACTGTAGGAGAACTATTGCTACAAAATAGTAATTGCTTACTCATTAAAATTTATTCGGATACGGTAGTTATGGCTATATACAGACCTCCCCCACAAAATGTCGCCATTTCGATTCGATTCACTAAAAGTACAGTTACTAAGCCTAAAAACCTCTAAAAACATATTATTAATGGGTGATATCAATATCAACATTGCTTCCGGGAAAATGGATATACTTCTGTAACACCCTTCTAAAAAAAATAAATGAATATGATAGAAATGAACTGCAGAAAGCAGGCAAAAGTAGTACACTTATTTGGAAATTTATAAAATCAAATACATTTAGAACTTGACTTATTGACATTACAGAATAACCCAATCGAATCAACAAATAAAATCAATTTCCATTTTCCTAACGTAGGTAAAACCTTGGCAGAAAAGACCTTAAAATCTGGAAGTTTTTTCCCTCAAAACCAACCTAAAACATTCCCCAAACTCAAATCGTTTGTCTTACTAGATACAGATGTCGATGAAGTACTAACAATTATTTCTGGATTAAACGACGTTTGTGCTGTTGGATGGGACGGTATTTCAAACAACATACTTAAACATTTCAAATACATACTTGCTCCGCCGCTAACTCATATTTTCAAGTAATGGTATATTCCCTAAGTCGCTTAAAAAGGCAGTGGTTACTCCTGTTTATAAATCTGGTGACAAAAAATGTGCAATTTGGTATCTGCAACATGTCTCAGATTTTTGAAAACGTATATTAGATTTCTTAGTCGAGCAGTGACTATTTCTATATGCAATTTAAAAGAGAGATTGTTACGAGGGTCATTCAATAAATACTTAGCCTACAAAAAGTAAACGAAAATTTTGGAAAAGTGGCAATTTATTTTTCAACAAAGTCTCCTTTTAGTTCGATACACTTAGCCCAGCGATGCTCCAACTTTTTTAACCCGTCCGAAAAATAGTTTTTGTCAAACTCTGCAAAATAGGCCTCCGTGGCGGCGATGACCTCCTCATTCGATCCATATCTATTCCCGGCGAGTGATTTTTTCAGATTAGGAAACAGAAAGAAGTCACAAGGGGCCAAATCTGGAGAATACGGTGGATGGGGCAACAATTCGTAGCGTAATTCGACCAATTTGGCCATGGCAACGGCAGACGTGTGAACCGGTGCGTTGTCGTGGTGAAACAGCACTTTTTTCTTCGCCAGATGGGGTCGTTTTTTCTTTAATTCGGCGTCGAATCGGCCCAATAAATCGGCATAGTAAAGCCCTGTAATTGTTTTACCCTTCTCGAGGTAATCGATGTAGATCACACCTTGTGAATCCCAGAAAACGGTGGCCATAACTTTTCCGGCCGATTTTACAGTTTTCGCCTTCTTTGGAGCACGTTCCCCGGTCTGGATCCATTGTTTTGATTGCTCCTTGGTCTCTGGTGTGTACCAGTGGATCCAGGTTTCATCGACGGTCACAAAACGACGCAAAAACTCCGCTGGATTCCGCTTAAACAGCGCCAAACACGTCTCCGATGTGCTCTCACGGTTGCGCTTTTTTTCTGGTGTGAGAAAACGCGGCACCCATCGCGCCGACAGCTTTCTCATGCCGAGTTCCTCGTGAAGAATATGATGCACTGTTCCTTCTGAAATGCCTACAGTCTCAGCTAGCTCCCGAACCTTCAATCGGCGATCTGCCAATACGAAATCATGGATTTTTTTAATGTTTTCCTCCGTAGCAGCTGTTTTCGGTGCACCTGGACGTGGTTTATCAAAAACCGACGTACGGCCACGTGCAAACTCGTTGAACCAATTCTTGACGGTGGCCATCGATGGAGAAGAGTCACCGTACACAGCATCCAAGCGCTCTTTGATTTCGATGCGCGTTTTCCCTTCCAAAAATAGGAATCGAATCACCGAACGATATTGCTCTTTTTCCATTTTTGTAAAACCGATCGACACGTTCGCTTCCATAAGTTGTCAAATTAAAACAAATGAAGGGATTGGAATGAAAATTTGAAAAAAGAATTAAAAAAGAATGTGCTACACTGTGGTAAAACTCTTTTGAAACTACAGCGCCCTCTGGCGATGAGGCTAGGTACTTATTGAATGCACCTCGTATCTATTGTTATACCTAAATATTTTATGAACTTGGTCATGACTAATGTGGGACATTGGCAGATTCCACTGTTGCAGCAGTTGTGGGCAATTATAGAAAGTAATGTTGGAGGCAAGTTAGAGTTACGCATTGAAAAAGTTATGTACTGTGCCTTATCAACATTAAGTGTCAGCATGTTAGTCCTCAACCAGTGGCACACGATATCAAAGCCACATTGAGCTTCCTTATAGACCCGTTCCCACGTATCGGCCGAGAACAGAAGCACAGTGTCATCTGCATAAGAAATTAGTTTTCCACCCACCGAGCTAAGTCCACAGAGTTCATTTAGGTATACAAGGAAGAGAGAAAGTTCGAGCCTGTTATGGGGATATTGGTAGGCATAATTGCCTACCAATATCCCCAATTGCTGTTTCTATGGCAATATTAAATCATCGCAGAGTGTCGGCATGCGAATGCGCATACAGATTATGCCATTTGAAACTGAGAAACAGAATCTTACGAAACCGAATCTTAAGATATGACAGTAACGAAAGTCAAACATATCAAAATATATTTGACAGATATATTCAAAGACCAACAAATCTGGAGCATCTAAGTTTAGCAGAATTTGCCGGTTGATGAAGTAGATTATGAAGATCTAGAAGAGGGCAATGAAACCACGCAAAGAATCACCAGACTTCTAAATGGAAACATGATGAAAAAGCGAGGAAAGCCAGCAATTTTGAGGACTCGCTATTATACGCAAACAGGAGACCGAAGGCTATTTTTATGAAATAAATGCAGGTATTTATGAGATACAATGGTTAGTTAAAGAAAGTATAACTTTTTACGTTCTGCTGTTCATGATGTGAACTTATCTTGGTGCAGTAATTCCACGTGATTGGTAACAACCACAATACTAAGCTGTATTTTTCACACTCAGGCTATAGATGGATGACATTGATCAACATTATAATAGCATTTAAAAATCAATATTAATAAGTAATTGTACATTTAGGATGCGGCAACCATCTATGGGTGTCGGGCCTGTTGGACTCGAGCAACAGACGACTTTCATCATTATTCAATTTATCTCAGTCAACAGTAGGTACAATTTCTTTTGAAACATGTTAGAAATTGTTTAAAAGATCTCTTTGTACCCCAACATATTGGTCCAGGTCATATTACTCATGAGCAGCTTCATCATCAGCCTATAATGTTCCCACTGCTGGGACACAGGCCTCCTCTTTGGATGAGCAGCTTAGTGCTAGAAAACTTAAGATGGTACTCTTAAGTTAAAGAGGAAGCTCTGTTTGGAAACCCGGATACAGAACCACGATCAGCAATTGCTATGTTTGATGGTACCTACTTATATTTTTATGCAGAAAAGCTAGAATTATCTTTTTTTTTAAACCTACAGATTACACAAAGTGATGCAGACATCATGAAAAGCCTATTTGAAATTGAAGATGGTCCAATGCGAAACCTGTTAAGGCAAAATGATATTTTTATATTGGACAGAGGATTTGGGGATGCCATTAATACTTACGTTTCTTCTCTTTAGTTCTTCGTTTCTTATTAGATACTTTCTCTTCCACTACAGTTTTAAACTCCATTAAAGGCACATCATCTTCTAAATCTGATTCAGTAATGTGTGGTGGTATATCTGCTACATCTAGACAGCTACTGTCTAGATTTTCCGGTTCTAGCTCTGTAAGTAAACAAAAAACACTGAAGAGACTCATTTATTATTAATATTTGTTTTATTTCACAACATAATGTGGTTACCATTAACAATTACATTGGTCGCGCTCAGGTGCAGACGTGTTTTGTGTTATTTTAACTTATTAATGGAGCATAACATTAATAATGTAAGCAGTATTGACTCGTGAAGTGTGTTGACAATAATGTGTAACAAGTACTAAAGTGGAGTGAACTGAGTTTTTGAATTTTATTAGCGAGTTCTATATCGCGCAGCTCGCGTTCGCTGAGGTACGCTCTTCCTCACCTCGAGGAAAAGAGACGGGCTGCGAAAAATAAATAATTTATCCTTGTCGCACTACTGGGAACCGCGGAGTGAATTTTGGTTATGAAACGAAACAAAAATGCCTAATAATTGGCATGCGGTTCAATAATAAAAGATTTATATATGGAATGTTCCAATGTAGATTGCAAGGGAAAAGACGACTTAGCATATCTTGAAATAAATAAAGAAGCGTTTAAGTCATATAAAAAAAACTAGTTATTAATTGTCACAATCTTTACATTGAAAAAAAATGCGTACTTTAAATGTAGGTACTGCTTAAATGTATTGTGCCAAAAGTACTGATACTGATTCCCAAACTAAGCTGCAGCTTGTATTTTGGGAGACAGTGTTCAGTCGTGGAACATGAAACGATATTACATTTTATACAAACTTCAGGTGAACGTCGCTGCAAAAGGCCCATAGGATAATTTCAGAAAAATATATAAAAATAAAGAAAAGTTGTTTGTATAGTGGAAGGTCGTGCGTTACTTGTGTGTGTTCGTGTGAATGAGTTGTGTGTTGAAGTGTGTGTGTGTGTGTGAGGGGGAGAAATGTGTTTGTGTATGTGGGTGCATACATTGGTGTGTGTGTGTGTGTGGGTTTTGGTTGTGCACGCTCATGTGTCTATGAGTTTACGTTACGCGATGTATGCAAGTCTTCAGTTTGTTCATAGTCTAGTTGCTGGAGCCATTTAGCAACTTTACTTTTAACTGTGTATTTATTCAACCCAACGATATTTAGGTCTTTATTAATGCAGTTGTACAATTTGCTACTTAGGCTACTGAACTGCCTTCTGGCAAAATAAGTCTTACACGGTACTTGTGGGCATACAGGCATCTGGCTGTGTCTATTTGGGCCGGGACGGGGGACTTCCTTGTGTCTTCTCAAAGTTGATTTGAGCACAAAGAGCTGACGAACTGTCAGTACTTTGCATTCAAAAAATAGTTTCGCGGTGGAGTACCTATACGGCTTTTTCGACATAACTTTCAATACAGCTCTTTGTGCTCTTTCCAAACCAATTAGAAGCGTTTTAACAGCCCCTCCCCAAATTGGTATGCAGTATTGAATAATGGACTGACATAAGGCCAAGTAGTCTGAGCTTATCAGGTGGGGTAGAATCTCTGAGAGATTTAAATATGTGGATTAGCCTCCTCACCCTGCATGTAACAGTATCTATTTGCTTATCCCATCTCAGTGTACTCTCCAAGTGTACATCCAGGTATTTTGCATATTTCATACGGGTAAGTACAGTACGATTCACGAAAGAAGACCACAAATGGCGCCCGCTGCGCACGTACACTCATGAAGAAAAGACTTAAGACAAAACAATATTTTAATGTTAGTTAAATAATTTGTGTAATGTTGTAAATGCTGGTTATGCAAATAAATCAAACGTAAGTAATTTAAAATGTTTATTAAAATAAATTGAACTGAAAATATTATAAATATGTAAAACGCATTAAATTTAGTCGCTATCGCTATTCTCAAGTTCCGTGATTCCCTCTATCATGGAACTTGAGGGAATCGTGGAACTTGAGGAACTGGGACCGGGTTCCATATTAAAGTCTTCCGCTTCATCTTCCGATGATTCAGGAAAATCCACATCTGTCGAATCTTCGCTCTCGTCAGATTCTCCCACACGTATAATTAATTCCTCCGTAAGGACATCCACGATGTGGTCACTTTTTATATAGCTTTCTTCTATAGATTTTACTTTGTCACATAGTTTTTTCCATTCCTCTGGTCCCATCAGATTCACTTTTTCTTTAATTAAATCTATAACGCAGCCAATATTCCACTTTAAGTTTTTGCTACTCACGTAACCCTTTATAGAGGCCCAAGCCATTTCTATCGGATTTAAATCCGGATGGTACGGTGGGAGACGGAGAACATCGTGACCATTTTCCATCAAAATTTTGTCTACTGAGTATTTCTTTAAACGAGATTTGTTATTTTTAATTATGTCGTACAATTGAGGTTTCAACATATTGGAATCAAAGCTGATTCCATTTTTGGTAAGCCACGCTTGCATGTCGGATTTTCGGGAATTAGATGTCGGAGCCATATCATATTCTTTATTGTGGTATGGGGCGTTGTCTACCACAACAACGGAGTTCGGTGGGAGATTGGGTACCAATTGAGTTCGAATCCATTTCTAGTAATTTTCAAAATTCATGTCGTCATGATAATCTCCTGATTTTGTGCCCGACTTGAAAGTTAATAATGCATTGGGCACAAATCCAGCCTCTGACCACAGCCTCTGACGGCATGAACGATTACGACACGTTGGCCTTTTGAGATAGGCTTTTTCAGACCTGCTGTAGAACCGTCAGCCCAGCCCATGGGTTTTGCATGTGTAGCATGGACGTACGATTCATCAGTATAAATGATTGGTCTATTTTGTCTTCGATATTCTTGGAGTTTTTTTAGGTAATTGATTCGTAACAACCGAGTAGCTGATGTTTCTATTAAAATATTTCGGTTATTTTCTGTTTTTTTCCACTTAAATCCAATCCTTTAAAGTTAATATCTTGACTTAATTTTGCTCGTAACTTAACTCTAAAGTTGGCAATTCTTTTTCAGTTTAATGAAAGTTATGGATACATCTCTTAATTACCCCTTTGTCAAAGTCGTCAACGTCGGAGGCAGGGTTACGGCGCGGTCTCTTTTTACCAGGAGTTCTAAAAATCACTAAGAACGGCGAAGATTTACTTTCTTTTGTAATTATTTGTACTGTCGATACAGACGTCTTTGTTGCCGCGGCCGTTTTTTTTTTGTAAGCTTCGAGTATTTTAAAATCTTGTGAAAAATATTGAAACACGTTGTACACCAAACTTCTCGACTGTCTATTCAAAGCATTGCCTTTTCCTCGCGGCATTGTGATGGCTTAAAATAGCAAATAAGTTCAACACAATAACAAATCTCAACAAAAAACTTAACAAACAACGAAACTTAACAAATAAAAAACATATTAAAACAAAGAAACACTTCTTTTCGACTGTACTCGAGAGCAGTGTGAGCGCGTCAACGCCGCGAAAGACGAATAGCGACTGAGTGGCCTATTGATATAGAGGTGTTATTCCTGATCGAGAAGGCCACATAATGTGTTTTTGCGATATTTAAAGATAGTAAGTTGTTAGAGAGCCAATCCATTATTTTAGATAAGGAATATACAGCGCCCTCCTTGACCGATATACACAGGCATATTAGAATAACTGGACGTGCCCGGATTGCAATTGTTCAAAACCGAAAAGAGGGAATAGTGACATTCCAGTCATGAATACACCTGACCTCAAGATTAACACTGCTACACCAATGAGCAAGGTAAATTTGCAACGTGGGTGTCAGACTCATTTTTCACCAATAACTAGAGATGCGGATTCTGTACTGCTAGAGGAATTGAGAGAGTTTCGATCAGACATGGTAGCTCGCATGGACAGCCAAGCAAAAACTATAACGCTCTTATTGTACCAGTTTTCTCAAACAAAAACCAAAATGAACAACGTAGTTAAAATTATGAGGGTACTCGAGGAAAAGGTAGAGGCTAAGATAAACCAGGAACAACCAATTCAAAGTCAAGATGTAATTAAACACTCGTCCGACAATCCTCCTTCTAGTTTAGCAGTGACAGTCAGTCAAAAGAGCAGTTCTACAGATAGTGCAATTCACGAAGACGCGCCCCACCAATTTTCGGTTGAGGGGATCGCGGGGTGCGGGGAGTTTGCTCCGAGCGGCAGTCGCGAACCGTCAGCGGTTCGATGCACACAAATACTACACTCTATGCTGCGAAAATCCAGACTCGTCACGAAAGTTGCTCTACTTTATATATTTTTAAAATGTCGAGAAAATCTCAGCGTGTTGTTCTTAAAAGCCAGGTATGTAAAGAAGTTTGCAGTTACTAAAACACATGAAATAAGCTAACGAAAGTAATTTAATTTTAATAAATAGCAAATTTTAGTAATAGTAGTGTTCATTTCATTTTTAAAAATAAGTAAAACTATTTGATATTTTTTTTATTTTAGACAAGAGAATTTATTTCTAAAGTTTATGATTTTATGAAAAAAGAAGCAAGTAAAAATTATGCAGAAAAACTCACTGATGCGCGATGGAGAACCGCACAGGCTGTTGGAGTATCTAAAAGCACAGTGACTAGAATTCTACGCGAAAGAAAGGAATATACTAATACAATGAAGCAAACTACAGTACCTGCTATGGAATCGAATATAACTATGGAAACGGATGCGATAGTTCCTATAGCCCCAAGTGCGGAGCGTACAACAGAGCCGACTACGGAAGCGGATATTGAGTCTGAAAATGAAGCTAGTACGTCGCATTCGAATTTAGTATACAGAAGTGCTTCTATTTTTACATCACCTATGAAGAAGAGAAGGGTAAGACCACGAAAAATTAATTTAGACGAATTTGATATTGGTGTAGTCCGAAGAACTATCCAAAACTATCATATAGAACATCGTCAATTTCCAACATTATCACGACTTAATATTGCTTTGAAAGACCGTATACAATTTGATGGATGTATAACAACTCTAAGAACATTGTTACTTAAACTTGGTTATAAATGGAGAAAAACTGAGAATAACAGGAAGGTGCTAACCGAAAAACATGATATTCAAATGCTAAGATTGAAATATTTAAAACAGGTAACGTCTTTTCGCAATGCAGGTAGACCTATAGTCTACACAGATGAATCATATATTCATACCAACCACGTGCAAAAAAAGTCTTGGGCCGAAAAAAGTTCTAAAACAGCAATAAAACAAAACATAACAAAAGGAGTGCGCCTAATTATAGTACATGGCGGAAGTGCAGAGGGTTTCGTACCAAATGCGTTGTTGACATACAGAACAGAGATTAAATCCGGAGACTACCACGATAACATGAACACAGAAAATTACTTAAAGTGGCTAAAGGAGAAACTAATACCAAATCTCCCAAATGATGCCGTGGTAGTCTTGGATAATGCAGCCTATCACAATACTAGTTCGGAAAAAATACCAACATCCAACTCCAACAAATTAGTCATGCAGACTTGGCTGAATGCAAAAAATATCCATTTTGAACCAAGCTACAAAAAACCTGAACTTTATGACCTTATATTAAAAAACAAAGAAAACTTCCGCAAGTACAAAGTTGACGAATTATTGAAAGAACATGGATTCACAGTGCTTCGGCTGCCACCTTATCATCCAGATTTAAACCCAATCGAAAACATTTGGGGTATTGTAAAAAACGACGTTGCTAGCCGCAATATCAATCAAAATTACACTTCGATTATGCCCATTTTAAATGAAGCATTTGATCGAGTAAATAAAGATGTCTGGTTCAATACTTGTCAGCACGTGGAAAAAATAGAAGACGAATACATGAGACATTGTGATCTTGATTTTAGTTTTATTGTAAATGTCGGTGATACATCAGACTCTGAATCAGATATTTCTGAAACGAGTGATTGACGATTTTCATTTCTCAATAAAGTTCAATAAAACTATTTCCGTATTTCATTTATGTCTATTATTACCTCCTATTATAAAAATAGTAATATTATCGATATTAATTAATAATCACATAAAATATCCACACCTAAAAATTAAATTAACATAACCTTTTCCTTGCGGTCGAGTAAAAAATATAAAATTGAAGTAGAGCATCTTTCACTTTGACCATGACGCTCTCTCCTGATTAGTCTATTCATTGTAGTGTGCGTGTGCACTCATAGGTAATTAGTGTGTACCGATAACACTCAAACATTGACGGAAGCTTGCAGACATATACTATAAACGGTTAGGAGGAATAGTGGGGCGCGCCTTCGTGGATTGTACTATCCGTAACGTACGCGTGCCAAAGAAAACGTCTTCAACTCACACCATAACACAAATTGTAAACAACGGCGATGGGGCCACGAAGTCCGCTGTGCTACCGGTAAAGACTACGTCTATTATGTGAGAGTAGGAACAAATACGGAGTTGAAGGCAATCCAAGCTACAGAACGGAAAAAGCACGTTTATGTCTGGCGGTTGCATCCAGAAACTACGCTGGAAGCCATAACCGGTCACGTGAAAAACGTATGTGGCCCAAATGTTTCAATCAAAGTTGTCAAAATCAAACACAAAACCGAGCGAGATTACTCGTCGTTTATTGTAGGAGTGCCTGATCAATGGTTTGAAAAATTAAACCAAGTAGAAATTGGGCCCATGAACGCGGAATTTAGTGAGTGGATTTGGTTTCGGAAGTCAACCAAAACAACACCCAATGAATAACGTTGAAATATTCTATCAAAACGTCTGCGAACGAAGTTGGATGAATTCAGAAATAATATAAATTCTCTATACACATCGGCATTGATGAATTTTATATATAAAATGACATAAATATTTACTTGTAGAGTATTATATGTTTTCAATTATTGTGAATGTGAAGACTATGTGGGTCATTGTTGTTTTTTCTCTCATTTAGTATTAATCATGGTCGGGCAGTTTGAGTAATTTATGCGGAATACCCAAATGTTCTTTCTTTGGTATTGTTCGTCGCATCGTTGAGCTCCTTAAGTTCTGAGTTGAGCTGCACGATTACTAACAAATGCGTGCACTGACTGGACAGGTCATACAATCTGTATGGTTCTTTCTTCAAAAGGATTCAGATACCAATCTACATGGCCTTCACATGATCTGGCCAAGATTATGTCTGGACTTTAAAAGAGACTGTGACCTCTGAGTTTGTTTTGGCCTTTCTTCTCAGAGTAGTCAGATAGGAAACGCCGACCTCACCTAGCTTTATTTAAAAATATGATTGACGTGTAAAAGTGTTTGTATAAACCTACTTACAGAAATAAAAATCATTTATCATTTCGTTTAATTCTGACTTATACGCAATCACGGAATCTGGTGGCAATGATTCTATATCACATACTTCGCTGTGATCGAGCGGATGGTTTCAAAGCTGATTATCAATTGCTGTATTCAAATTTAGTTTCGATTGATTCAAGAATCTTGTATGAAATGAGCGACTTAGGAGCAATTTTGCATTTATTTTACAGTACTCTTAATAATATTTTGAATGACTGTTTTCCCAGGAAAAAATCTGATCCAAAGTCGCGGTAAATTTATCCGGAACGGTACACGAGCGAAATAATAAAAGAATTAAAAACTAAAGCTAGATTTCACAAGATATTTAAAACAACTAAACTTAGTACCTAGGGATTATGAAGAATATTCTAAATACAGGGCGCTTTTTAAAAAATCTATAGAAGTTGCTCACAAACTGCACCAACATAAAATCCAGTGTCAGTTTGCTATAGATCCTAAGTCCTTCTGGCAATACATACGATTAAAGAAAAGTGCAGTAGGCAAGAAAACTATTAGAAAAGATGGTGAGCATTTATCGGATAACGAGTGTACTAAACAGCTCGCAAAATTTTTCGCGAAGCGAGCTCGGTACTTCGGGCACCCCGACTCGGACAGGTTAGGTTCGAATGGAATTGCGGGGTCTACTGAGCGAGCAAACTCAGACCCCGCCACCCCCTTCGAGGTAATTTTTTTTTTAAACTCATACTACGCCTTTTAAGCGACTTTAAGTGTTTTGGGTTAAGTTACAATAATTTGTTTTTCTCAAGAACGGTGCAGGGGGCACCACCTCCCAACCTCACCCCCCCCCCCCCACTCTCAACCCATTCTCCTGCCAAACGATACTGGATTTTTACTTACATGCCCAATTTAAATAACATATTTTAATGTATATGGATTAATATAATACCGGTTCAAATAGCTTAACTTTAACGGTTTATTTATTGAACTACGATGGTCGTAGTTTATTATTTGAGACTTCGAGTTATAGTCCTATTGATAGAATTCAAAATTGCACATGTAAGCGGGTACACCTTTTGGCTTTATGTAACGCAAACCACTTCCTATCAGGTGAACCATTCACCTGTTTGTTTACCTACAGATTAACTAACTAATACGTACTTTTCTTCTCTTTAGTTCTTCGTTTCTTCTTAGATACTTCTTCTTTCACTTCAGTTTTAAACTCCATTAAAGGCACAACATCTTCTAAATCTGATTCAGTATGGTGTGGTGGTATATCTGCTACATCTAGACAGCTATTGTCTAGATTTCCCGGTTCTAGCTCTGTAAGAAAACAAAAACAGTGAAGAGTATCGCTCGTTTGTTAGTCTATTATTAATATATATTTTTTCACAACATAATGTGGTTACCATTAAGTTGAATTAAACTAAACACTGACAAAACTTTGAAGTAGTTAAAAACATTTTTTTATCACTACAAAATAAATAGTTTTTATCTTTCATCTATTTTAAGATATTATTTATTGACCAGCTTTTGCCCGTGGCTTCGCCCGAGTGGATGTCGGAAAATATCCCACGGGAACATACTACCGGGATTAAAAGAAAACGAAAGCGATCACATACCTATTATTTTGTCATGCGTAATTTTTAATCTGTGATATCTTTTAAAGCATTAATTTATATGATATGAGGTAAGGCATATTTTACTCTAAATTAAATGCCCAATTAAATAACATATTTTATTGTATAAGGATTAATATAATTCCGGTTAAAATAGCTTCGGAAATAACAAAGAAATTGTCAAATTCTGAAAGATAAAATTAGTTACTGTGGGTCACCCTTTGAGGATAAACATATGCTATTCCGGACTTTTTTGTTGAACTTTTTAGGATGTTCAATGCTGTAGAACATAAATTTTATGAATCTCGTACGGTTTACGCGCCAGTAAAGCTCCCAGTCTGCAAGATTGTTTCCAACACCTTCAACAATGATCGTCACACTTCAGCCAACTTACACAAAACCATGAATTATACACATTTTTCCTCATCACTCCATACATTGGTGAAAACCGTTTGAAAATCTGTTCAGTAGTTTATGAGTTTAGCTTGTTCAGACAGACAGACACATGCGGCTTTTGTTTTATAATATATGTAAGGTTAATATTATTTTTGTTCTTAAAAACATACCATCACTTAGATGTTCCTCTCCTTGTAATTCTTCTTTGATAGCAATGCTTTCTGTTTGACATGCATCAACTATACTTATGTGCACTGTAGGAGATATAATAAACCCACTGTAAAACTCAAAGTATTCTTGGTTTATTAAAGGATTGGGCTGTAAAAAGATGATTTTAGTATTAGGAAAATAATGATCACAGTCCCACAAGCACAAACCTTTTTTCATTATACTGAAGTCACTCAAACATCACAACTAACAACAAACTTCACAAGTGAGGATACTTAAGTAGGTCCAATGTAATCTGGAGCGTTGGTCGTGGTACCAACCCCACTGACTACTGCACAAGCTATTGTTGCATAGCTCGTGCCGACATTCAATGAGAGAGGACTGTTATCAAACTACTACATACAATTTTCATACAGAAGTTGTACTTAGCAGTATTATGTGGAGTGTTTAACACGTAATAATTGTAAAACCTCCATTTAACAATAGCATACAATGTATATATCAACATTCAACACTTGATGGTACCGTTGTAGTATAATCCAGACACAATAGGTACGAGATTGAGAAGAAACACTTCCACATTATACTGAATTAAAAATAATAAGAATAAATGGCTGTTGAAGAATACCTCACCTCATAATCCTCTTTCATCATCTGAGCGAACAGCTCTTCAGCATCCAGACATTGTCTTAGAAACCGGTAGCATTGCTTTAGTTTAGTGCAGCAGAAGAAACAAGCAAGAATCGGTCTACTGTCTTCAGTTACAAACTGCAACATAATTTGTCTTACACTATTTTATGAAAATACTTTTAATCTTGCCTATATAGTAATGCTCCGCCCCTAAGACGACCTACTGACCCCTAAAAGGTTATTTTGTTTAATGCTTACTAAAAATATCAACTTACTGGAATATCAGTCAGCTTCTCATATAGTTCATGTAAGTTCCTGTTGACCACTACAAACATGTGAACATTCTCCACTAAACAGATCCTACACATTGGCAGTTTTTCCATCTTTTAACTGAAGTAGTGATTGTTATTTAGTTCAACTTTACATTTATACTATAGAAAAACACTGTTGCGTCGTATACAAATAATGAGCGAGGCTTATATATTATTATTACGATTTCTTTGAACGAACATTTGCAAATAAATCGAGTAAACACTTCCTTTGTGGATCACGGTAAGACGCCAGCAGCCGGAGAGAGTTAAACTTATTAGATATCTCATAGGTAGTTCAGATAGTCCAGGTTATTCATAGGAATTCGTTTGTTAGTCCCATAATACCAGTGAAAACATAGGAGTTCACGTTTATTTTTCTATTAAATTACAATATTATCAAAAGCTATTTGACACTTTGCTGCTTGTCAACCACAGATTACTAATATGTAGCAAGCTATTGTCAATAGATTGACATTAATAGCTTTTTTTTTTGGCCTGCTTTAGTCACAAGCCTATCAAGTCAAGTTAAAAAGCAAAAATGTTATTTCAACATATTATGTCACCGCTAGTGTCTACCTGTTAAGATTATTACATCTTATTCGTAACAAACGAAATATTCCATTTTATCAGAATCTTAATAATTACGCCCTCGGTGGGATATTCGATATATCGACTCCGGCACAAACCGCGGCACATGCCCAAATTATTGATGTAATCCCGCCGCGGTCCGATCACAGTGTTGAACAGGAGGATGATAGGGCTGCCACAGTAAGTAGCCAGTGCAACGACAGGTTGAGGAGCGCACTGGAAGATGCGTTTCGCGAGTATAGGTCCACTCCAACCGAACTTAGACCCCGACTACCACGCCTACCTATGCACAAGAAAAATAGGGCGCTGGTGTGTGCCTTGGACTCGCTGCTTAAGGATTTTTTCGAGAGCAGCGAGGATCTCGTTGATACACACTCGATCCTGTATTGCGCGGCTGTTGCGGTATGTCGTTTAGCGAACGTTAAGTTCCCAAACTGTGACGGAGCTACCCGACCAAAACCAGCCATACCGGCTTGGCAGTGCAGGATCCAGCGTCGTATCGATGGGACTAGGGTACTCATCGGCAAACTATATTGCTTCAGGGAGGGCAATACACGACCACGAGTGATGCGCTTTGTGAGGCGGGCATTCTCGGGGACTGGAATCAGCCATCGAGAATACATATCCCGTGTCACAGAGCGCATCGACTTCCTGAAGCAGAAAGTTTGTGCATGGGCGAGCCGTATTCGGCGGTATAAGCGGAGAGTTGATCGACACACGCAAAATCGCATGTTCCAGAGCGATGAAAGGTGGCTATATAGAGCTTGGGAGCGACCTGAGCAAAATGTGACAGACATGTACCGCCCGGATGATGCCGACACGAGTGCATTTTGGCGCAGCATCTGGTCGGTGCCAACGCTGAGACTGACTGGATGCGGGATGTCGAGCGAGTGTGTAGAACTATACCAGAAATGGAAGTTGTAGCCATTACGCCATCAGACATAGCCAGTGCGGTCCGTCCGTTACCGAATTGGAAATCACCGGGACCGGACGGACTGCACAACTTTTGGCTGAAATGGCTAACTAGTTCACACACTTGCCTGGCATCTCAGTTCCAGTCATCCTTAGAATCTGGGTCGCTACCGCAGTTTCTAACAACAGGCGCAAGAATTATAGACCGATCACATGTTTGTCGACGGTCTATAAACTTCTTACATCCATTTTGAGAACGAAAATTAATACTCACATTAACAATAATTCAATTATGTCAGCCTCTCAAAATGGTTGTAGGAACGGGTCCCGCGGTACTAAGGAGCTACTCCTTATCGACATGGCCATTAGCCAACAGGATCGTAGATCCCGCAAGGAACTGTCGACTTGCTGGATAGATTACAAGAAGGCCTACGACTTGGTGCCACATACGTGGCTCATGAGGGTGCTGGAGTTGTACAAGATAGATGCAACTCTACGCACCTTCCTTGAGTCGTGTATGGGGCAATGGAGGACGGTCCTTCGCTATCCAGGATGTCGACAGATCCAGGGAAATGATGAGCCTGTATGGATTAAAAGGGGAATATTTCAGGGCGACAGTTTGAGTCCACTTTGGTTCTGCTTAGCCCTTAACCCTCTAAGCACATTGCTGGAGGATTCAGGTCTAGGCTATCGGTTGAGGAGAGGTGGTCAGGTCATATCTCACCTCCTCTACATGGATGACTTGAAACTCTTTGCCCCCAACAAATTACGACTGATGGAGCTACTGAAGGTAACCGAAACTTTCAGTGGCGCCATCAGAATGGAATTTGATGTGGACAAATGTGCAATCATGCATGTGAAGCGAGGGGAAATTATGGAATCCGAGGGAATTCAACTTTCGGATTCCATACACCTTAGATCCCTCTCTTCATCCGAAAGTTATAAGTATTTGGGTATGTCGGAAGCGTTAGGCATCAACGTTACTGACATGAAGCAATCATTGAAGGAGCGCTTTTTTGGTCGCCTGAAGAAGGTAGTAATTAGTCTTCTTTCAGGCGGAAACAAGGTGCGCGCCTTCAACGGTTGAGTCATGTACTGTTTTGATGTACTCTTTCGGCATACTCAAATGGACTCAGACCGAACTCGACGCCCTGGATAGGAGGGTCCACTGTTGACCGCAAACCGGATGCAAAGACCCTCCACAACCGCGAGATATGCAGTCTCAGGGAATATTTTTTGAAAACCGAAGTGGGTATGCACCGTGATGTGGTTGCAGTGGACAGGGGACTCACCCCACTTTCCATGGCTAAAGAGAACTGGCGCAAACCTGTAGTACTTACCACGGATGACCGCAAGGAGATATGGCAAAGCAAGGAGCTACACGGGCGCTTCTATCGGGCTCTTCATGAGCCCGATGTAGATTTCTTAGCGTACGTATCCTGGCTACGTTTTGGGGACCTTTTCGGGGAAACTGAACGTTATGTCTGTACAATTATGGACGAAGTTATCTTGACGAATAACTACCGGAGACATATTATGAAGGACGGGACGGTTGACATGTGTCGGGCATGCCACCGTCCGGGTGAGTCTATCAGACATATTATCTCTGGTTGTTCTCGTTTGGCTAACGGCGACTACTTGCACAGACATAACCAAGTAGCTAGGATTATTCACCAGCAACTTGCTTTGAAATATAAACTTGTGAACTCTGAGGTACCGTATTATAAGTACCCGACCCAGTTCTCGAAAATGACCATGTCACGTTGTACTGGGATCGGTCTATCATTACTGACAGGACTATTGTCGCCAATAAGCCTGATATAGTGGTGATAGATCGATTAGCGCGCCGCGCAATGATAGTTGATGTTACTATTCCACATGACGAAAACCTCGTGAAAGCTGAGAAAGAGAAACAAATAAAATATCTCGACTTAGCACACGAGGTTGTTGACATGTGGAATGTGAACTCGGCTATCATTGTGCCGATTGTCGTAACGGCCAATGGCCTGATGGCCGAAAGCCTCAACCAACATCTATCGAGGCTCTCGTTAGGTGGCTGGATCAAGGGCCTGATTCAGAAGGCAGTACTCCTCGATACGGCTCGCATTGTGAGGAGGTTCCTATCTCTGGAGCCCTAACCACCGGTAGCTTGGACCCTCCCGACACCGGCGGAACACTATTTTTTTATATTTTTAAATGTTTTTTTTATACCTTTTTAAGAACAGACATCCAGAAGCTTACCGCAAATTTGGAAAACAGCAACAAATGTTTCATAAACAAAGAACACAACTTGATAATGTTGTGAAAGCTAGTTTTATAGTTAGCTCAAAATTGGCAAAGGCATTAAAACCATTTGCCGAAGGAGAATTTATCAAGGAGTGTATGTTAGAAGTTTGCAGTATTTTGTGTCCCGAAAAGAAAAATGAATTTGAAAAAATTAGTTTGTAAAGACGAACTGTTGTTCGACGTATAGAAATGATGGCTAATGATATAAAAACAACATTGACTGACCGTATGGCTGGTTTTGAATCATTTTCCATAGCATTAGACGAGAGCACCGATTTGTCTGACACAGCTCAACTGGCTATATTTATTCGAGGTGTTGATAAGGAGTTCACTGTTACTGAGGAATTGCTTGCTTTAAAGCCGCTTAAAAGAACCACTACAGGAGAGGATATTTTTCTTGAATTTCAAAAGGTATTCACAAGTTTTGGCTTGCCATGATCAAAATTAATTGGAGTATGCACTGATGGTGCACCTTCTATGGTCGGCTTACGTAAAGGTTTCATCGGAATTCTGAATGAAAAAGCAACAGAATTAAATGTGCAAAAAGATGATTTGATAGTCCTTCATTGCATTATCCACCAACAGAACTTGTGTTCTAAGTCCATTCGACTCCAGAATGTTATGAAAGTGGTAGTGAAAACCATCAACTTTATTCGATCCCGAGGTCTTAACAATCGTCAGTTCAAGGCGTTTTTGGATGAAATATCAGCTGAATATAACGACGTAACATATTATTGTGAAGTCAGATGGCTGAGCAAAGGAAAAATTTTGAAACGGTTTTACGAACTTAGAAATGAGATAGCAGACTTTATGAAAATAAAAGATAAACCACTATCTGAATGAAGTGACCCAAATTGGATATGTGACTTAGCATTTATGGTCGATCTTACAGGCTATTTGAATGATTTAAGCAAAGGAAAAATTTTGAAACGGTTTTACGAACTTAGAAATGAGATAGCAGACTTTATGAAAATAAAAGATAAACCACTATCTGAATTAAGTGACCCAAATTGGATATGTGACTTAGCATTTATGGTCGATCTTACAGGCTATTTGAATGATTTAAATTTGAAACTTCAAAAACAAGGACAGGTAGTAAATGATTTGTACAGCCATTTGAAAGCGATTCAGATCAAACTACGCTTGTGGGAGTCACAGATGCTGTCTGGTAATAGTTACCATTTCAACACGCTCTCTGCGTATGAAAATATTGCTTATACTCAATATGCTGAAGAACTCAAGTTACTGTCGGATCAATTTTCGAACAGATTTAGCGACTTCAAAAACATGGAAGACTTTTTCAGTTTATTTGCTACTCCTACAAACTGTAATGTACAAAATGCTCCAATACACTTACAAATGGAGTTGTACGATTATTTCATTAGAAAGAATGTGACAAAACGATTTTTCATATTCTGAATCGTAATTCACTCATATTTGTATATGCAAATGTATCTATAGAATAACGCGGCGCCTCCATGTTTTTCCTATTTCAATGATAAGAATAATTGACAGATAAGTTTTGGCTAATAAAAGTAAATATTTTTGTGTAGACCGCTACTTGAAAACCTAAGACAAAAAAAATAAAATAAAATTACAGTGAAAACAATCTATGTAAAATAATAGTCTGAAGTGACTCACAAAACTAATTATAAATCTTAAAAAAAAAGACATGTTCAACTTAAACGCCTCAGTAGCCAAGCCAATAAATTCCAAAAAAAAAAACTAGAACAATTTATCTTTCAATGTCTTGACATAGACAGATAAATTGTTCTAGTTTTTTTATACCAGTTAGCTTGCTATAGGGCTGTTGATATTTAAACTAAATATCTGAATTTCGATATATCTGGATTTTTAAATTTCGAAATTTGTAAACGGTTTATTAAAAAAAAAACAGCTAAGTGCGTGTCGGACTACGCACAATGAAGGGTTCCGCAGTTGGGATTACTTAACATAATCAGCCTATAATATTCCCACTGCTGGGACACAGGCCTCCGCTCAGTGAGAGGGAGTGGGCCGTAATCCACCACGCGGGCCCAGTGCGGGTTGGTAGATGTCACATGTCTTCGAATTTTTGGTTCTAGGACATGCCTTACGATGTTTTCCTTCACCGTTTTGAGCAAAGGCGATAAAATAATTTACACAAAGTAAAGCGCCTGTCAGGGTTCGAACCTACGACCTACAACTCGTAAGTCGCGGCCGTTAAAACTGGGCCACCACTGCTACTGGGATTACTTGGGAAGAATTTATTTCAAAAACAAATTAACATTGTATTTGAAAAACTTGTTCTCCCATACATCGATATATACCACGGTCAATTCTCCAACTGCAAATTTAAGTTGGTCGACTTTAACTTAAGTTTACGATGATGTTGTAGTTAAATAATTAACGAGAAAAAATTAGAGATATTGAATTATTAAAAAAAAAAATGGACTGTCGATACGTATATTTCAATATTGAAATATCGATATAACGCCCAAAAAAATATAAGTAATAAATATCGATGTTTCAATAATCCCTAACGAAACATCGATATTACGTCGGTGATATTCTGAAACCGCGGAACTAACAGTGTTTAAAACCGCGTATTTACAAAAGTAGCAAAATCGAGATTTCGGATTTTCTAATTCATTAATATATATTTTACATAACTAATGCCTACAATATTAAGAAGAATTTATCAATATAAAAGTTTAAACAATAGAAAGTCAAGTGGTTTAGTAAATATTACGCTTTTTCTCGTTCCTGTAAAATTCACTGCACCTACCTTACGCGGTTTTAAACACTGTTAGTTCCGCGGTTTCAGAATATCATCGACGATTTATTACTTATATTTTTTTGTTCATTATATCGATATTTCGATATGTCTATATTTTATCAACAGTCCTAGCTACATTCATAATATTATTAATCTGTGATGTCAACGGATGTCAAGCAAGTAGCTTATTTTCGAAATTTCTGTGTAAAATATGTGCTTTTTTGTGAAGGAATATCAGAATAAAGAACTGCCGGTTTATAAGTAGTAGATGGTGTTATGGAACAATAAACAAATTCCTATGAATTACCTGGAGTACCTACTAAGAGATATAATAAATTTAGCTCTCTCCGGTTGCTGCCATAGACGTAATAGTTTTAAACAAGTCACTAATATTGTACGCATCGCAACTGTGTTTTTCTACAATTTACATTAATGTAAAGTTACTGGTACTTTTTGAGTTAAAAGATGGAAAAACTGCCTATGTGTAGGATATGTTTAGCGGAGAGCGTTCGCATGTTTGTAGTGATCAACAGAAATTGGCATGAACTATATGAGAAGCTGACTGACATTCCCGTAAGTTGATATTTTTTATAAAGAATTATGTAAATTACCTATTAGGTTTAAAATGCCTCTTCTACGCGAAGATGGCGTTATTGAAAGAAAACAGAGTGAGGAAAGCTGGAATTACCATAAATATTTACTTATATTAATTCTCCAGTCTGCCATGAGCAAGAGTGGTGATCTATTCTCAAGCCTTCTTAGTAAAATGTGCACAGAAAGCATTAACCTATTGACCGCCACGTCAGAAAAACAAAAATGTGCCAAACTACGAATTATTCTTTAAAACCTGTCATGTAGTCGTGACCGTGGCGTGCTGGGCACATTTTGGTCTGTCGACCGAAACATGTCAATACAGGACTGTGGCGGTCAAAAGATTAAGGACAACCAACTGGTGGCTTGGACCGCATTACTATATATTAGTAAAAAGTATTTTCACAAAATAGTGTAAGACAAATTTTGTTGCAGTTTGTAACTGAAGACAATAGACCGATTCTTGCTTGTTTCTTCTGCTGCGCTAAACTTAAGCAATGCTACCGATTACTGAGACAATGTCTGGAAGCTGAAGAGCTGTTTGCTCAGATGATGAATGAGGATTATGAGGTGAGGTATTCCTGAACAGCCATTTATTCTCATAATTTCTTATATCAGTGTGTGGAAGTGATTCCTCTCAAGCTCATACCTATTAAAACAATGGTAGTTTGGAATCAACTAACTTTTATTGCACAGATAACTAATCTAATATTATTCTTACCACAGATGATTTACTTACATATAATATCTTACTAACATAACCTATTGTGTCTGGATTTCATGCTAATCGCACCATTGTGTGTTGAATGTTGATATGTATGCTATTGTCAGATGCAGGTGATTCTAATTATTTAGTTAAATACTCGACATAGTACTGTTATAACTTTGTATGAAACTAGTCTGTAGCAGTTTGAATACAGCCCTCTCTCATGTTAGTGCGAGCTATGCAGCACTGACCACTGCACAAGCTAACAATAGCTTGTGCAGTGGTCAGTGAGGTTATGGCCGACACTCGGAGGCTCTTGAATGAACCCTCCTGCCGGAGGCTCTACGCGAGGGTCGTGCGGTCCAAGGCCCTTTACGGGGCTCCTGTGTGGGCGCGTTCCCTGGCGCTGCGGACAGCCCGCCGGTTGAGCGTGGCCCAAAGGGTCATGGCCATTCGGCTGGTCTGGGGATACCGCACGGTCTCCTGTGAGGCAGCGAGCCTCCTTGCCGGATTGCCGCCATGGCATCTGGAGGCAAAAGCCCTAGCACATGGGAGTGGTGCGAGGAGGCGAAATCGCAGCACAGCGGACGGAGCTCCGGCGGGATCTCATGGCGACATGGAGAGTACGGTTATCGCAACCCAGTGCTGGGCACGCCACAATTGCGGTGATAAGTCCCCTCTTTGAAGAGTGGCTAGAGACACGCCAGGGTGCTAGGGCGCCACGGCGTCCTCATCTTCTGCCTGACGCAGGTTTTCACCGGACACGGCAGCTTCGGGAGGTTCCTGTGTCGGATAAGGCGGGAGGAAACGCCCGGGTGTCACCACTGTGTGGATCGCCCGGAGGACACGGTGGAGCATACGGTGGAGGTCTGCCCGGCTTGGGCAGACCTCCACCGTATGCTCCACCGTGTCCTCCGGGCGATCGGCGGCAGAGATCTCTCGCGTCCGGCCCTGGTTCAGGCCATGGTACGGAGCGAGAGGGCATGGGCAGCCGTCACCTCCTTCTGCGAAGCAGTAATGCTCGCGAAGGAGGAGGCGGGATGGTTGAGGGAAAGGCAAAAATCGCGCCCTCTCGCCCCTAGCCGCCGCAGGAGACGCCTTGGGCGTCGGGAATCCCGGGCGGATTTCCGGCCACCGTAGGCGCGAGCTTGCGGACGGTGAGCAATGGGTAGCTCACTGTCCGGTAAGGACCCGGCCCGGGTCGACGGCACGTTGTATTGCACGCGCGCTTCAAAGATATGTCGTCAGCACAAGCGTAGGGGTCCACTAGGGCCGATGCCTGCCGGGGTCGCGGGAAGGTACCAAAGGGTTACCGAGCCCCCTGGCAACACAGGCAACGGAAGGAATACGGGTGGATTTTAGTCAGTAAGAGTCTGACACACCCTCCCGCTCCGCCCAGAGCGGGAGAAGTTATTTGATGATTTCCCACCCAAAAAAAAAGGCTATTTTGAATGACTTTAGTATATTTGTATAAAAGGTTTGTGCTCATGGGACTGTGATCACCAGCATATTTCCCTAACACTATAATCATCTTTTTACAGCCCAATCCTTTAATAAACCAAAACCACTTTGAGCGTTCCAGTGGGTTTATTAAATCTCCAACAGAGAACATTAGTATAGTTCATGAATGTCAAACAGAAAGCATTGCTATCAAAGAAGAGTTACGTGCTGTTTGTGAAGAACTAGATGATACTATTGAGACAAAAGTGGAACATCAAAATGGTGGTATGTTTTTATGAACAAAAACAATATCCTTAAATATTACAAAACAAAGTCCCCCCGCCGCGTCTGGCTGTCTGAATGTGGTAAAACCAAAAACTACCGAACGGATTTTTAAACGGTTATTATTAAACGGTTTTCACCAATGGACGAAGTGATTCATGAGCAGGGATCGGAATCACGGTGGTCATCATTATAGTTCTGAACTTGAAATATTTTTTAGTATTAAAAAATGGATACTTTTCAATATTTTTCAAATTGTAAATTAAGAACCATTCAGTTGGTTAATAATATTATTTTGTTTCAACAAAAAGTTCGCGATGGCATATGTGTGTCATCCATCTGTGGGTCAGCCACAGTAACCATTTTTATCGTTTACAATTTGATAAAAATTTGTTTTTATCAAATTCTTTAATAAAATATTTTTTGAAGCTATTTTAGCCGTTATTATATGAATCCTTATCCAATAAAATATGTTATTTAAATTGGTCATTTAATTTAGATTAAAATATGCCTGTACATCATATCATTTATATGAATGCTGTAAAAGATATCACAGATTAAAAAATTATTACGGTTGACGCGGCGGGCGCAGCGCTCGGCCATGACGTATGCTATCGCTTTCGTTTCCTTTTAATCCCGGTAGTACGTTCCCGTGGGATATTTCCCGACATCCACGCGGGCGAAGCCACGGGCAAAAGCTAGTTAATAATAAACGAGTTGACTGTTTTTGTTTACTTACAGAGCTAGAACCGGACAATTTAGACAATAGCTGTCTAGATGTAGCAGATATACTACCACACAACTCTGATCTAGAACATGATGTGCGTCTAATGGAGTTTAAAACTGAACTGGAAGAACAAGAAGTATCTAAGAAGAAACGAAGAGCCAGGGAGACGAAAAGTAAGTATAAGTTAGTTAATGTGCAGGTGAGCAAACAGGCCAGTGGTTCACTTGAAAGGAAATGATAAGCGTTACCTACAGGGCGTACCCGCTTACATGTGCGATGTTGAATTCTATGTATAGGACTGTAACAAGTCACAAATGACAAACTAGGACCATCGATCCTCATCATGGATAGGATCATCCATCCATAGGTTGTCTGTAAAAGATCGCTTTTAGCGATAAGACCGCCCATTGTGTCACCCCTTGTAAAATTTCAACATTTGTATCTGTAATTTTTATGGTGTACATAATAAAGAGTATTCTATTCTATTCTATCGTAGTTAAATATACAAACTGTTAATTTCTGATAACAATAACAAAACCATGGCCAGCAAGACGATCAGTCACCACAAGCAGCACTCATCCACGAGTATAACGCTAAGATCAGCCATTACCCCTCGCTGTTTGTGTGCCCCGACGCTACCGCAAGCAGTGACGACTAGGGCCATGACGAGCTTGCTGCCAGTTGCTCAGACAAGAATCCTAACTAATCCTTACTAATATTATAAATGCGAAAGTGAGTTTGTTCGTTTGTTTGTTACGATGTCACGCTAAATCTGTTAAACGGATTTGGATGAAACTTTGGCAGATGGTTAGACCATGAGTCACCATGACACCCAGGTCATGGTGACTCATGGTATGACATAATAGCATACTTTTTAACCCGATATTCCCACGGGACCTAAGCGGGTGAAACCGCGGGGCGCAGCTAATATGAGGCCATGAGAACCATAGTGGCCTAACTAATTTTTTTACAATATTGGGTTTATGATTTTTTCCAGTCCAAATTGATCATTTTGATAGATCCAGAGTGGCCTAAAAGTGATACAACGAATATTCACTAGATGGCAGCATCATCACTGTTACGGTTTTTAGTCTGTGATCTAAATTTGAGGTGCCATACTGGCCTAAGTAAGATAGGCCACTATGGTTTAAGCCCTCTACCAGAGTAGTCGACATCGACTCAGTTGCCAAGGAAGAAAAAAAAGCCTCTTAAAGGCTGAATCTGCAAGAAATAATTTTAAGATAGATAAGAATAGAGCTGCCGATGATTCTGATTTAACAGTTATAGTATTTGATCTCATGAAAACTTTACCTACTCCTGTTTTTTACTGATTTCTACAGGAATTTACTATTATAAAAGGCAGCTTTGGACTTACTGCCTGGGAATTTATAATGCTCATAATGATGAAGTCACAATATATGTGTGGGATGAAACTATAGCTTATAGGGGTCCTCAGGAGATTGGTTCCTGCTTGTTGCGTTTCATCAAAGAGAAAGTCAAGACTAAAAAGTTAATTATGTGCTCAGACCAGTGCGGTTGTCAAAATAGAAATATTAAAATGGCTTCTCTTTGCCAATATATTGTTGCCCATCCAGATTACACAGTAGATAACATAGACCATAAGTTCTATGTCAATGGGCACTCATACTTAGCATGTGACCAAGATTTTGGATGGGTGGAGAAAAAGAAAAAGTTTTTTTTTTAATAATTACTTACCGGATGACTGGACTACTGTTATTAAGGCAGCTAGGGACAGGAATCCATTTGATGTCATAAAAATGACAAAAAATGACTTTATTTCAACAAAAAAGTTGGAGAATAACATTACCAACAACAAGATAACTGCTAAAAATCAAAGGTACAGTGGCTCAGCATGCAGTGGCTTTTGTTTAATAAAATGCATCCATTTAAATTATTTTTTAAATATTCTAATAATGAAGATGTTTTATTTGAAAATGTAGATTTAAAAAAGGGGCTCTACAGATTTGAAGCTGGATCCTTTATACCCTGATGGAAAACCCATCAATTGTGAGAAAAAAAAGAACTTATTTGATCTTTTGCCTTTTATACCTCCAGTGCATCACAGCTTTTAAGTATACCAGTATCAAAGATAATGTGTCAGTAAGAAATGTCATAGATGTTGAGGATGACATTGATAGTGACTAAGTATACCTTTATTGTTATTGCTGTTGCTTTTTTATAAGTGTTTTTTAATAAACAATTGGCCTAACAACCGTTTTTTTCTAACCTTTTTATAAAAACCTACTGCCAAAGTGGCCTATCTATCTAGAAAAATAGCAATAAAGCTGTTTTCTCACTCTTAAAATCATAAATTGGAACATTAATAGGTCAAATAAAACATAAAAGTAATAAAAAGTATGTATTCTGAAGAGTGCTAGTTGATTAAAAAAAGACTGTTTTTATTTTCTATGGTACTCAAAAAGCTTGTCGATTGAATTAGGCCAGTATGGTTCTCATGGCCTCATATTATACATGCGAAAGTAAGTTTAAAAAAGTAGTGAAAACTGCGGGACTCGATTCCTGAACTATTTATAATATATACCTACAAATTTGTACGGACCGAATTGGTTCTTTTCACAAAGAAGAGGAAATTTTCGCTACTACAGCTACCACGATTCTTTGGAACCACCCTAAGCCTATCAACTGAAACCAAATACCTGGGCATTTTCTTGGACAAACAGTTGAATTGGGCAAAACACACCAACTACATCATTACAAAAGCCAGCATATCGCTGTGGCAGTGCAAAAGACTGCTCGGCAGGAACTGGGGAATTAACCCCAAGATTACCCACTGGCTATTCACCACGGTCATCCGGCCAACTATCACATACGGCTCACTAGTCTGGTGGCCCAGGACAGACCTGAGCACAGCCCAAAAAGATCTCGAAAAACTGCAGCGGTTTGCTTGTGTAGCAATCACAGGCTGTATGAGAACTACGCCCACCGCCGCCCTACAGGCGATGCTTGGATTGCCGCCTCTGCACCTCATCGTGCGAGAGGAGGCGGCCCTGGCCGCCTTTAGGCTTAACATAACAGGAACCCTGAGCAAAGACTCTAGAGTCAAGCACATACGCATAAGGGAGGATGCGATCAAACGAAGACCGATGATGGCATCACCCTGCGACAGAGCCCCAAAACTACACTGTTTCCAAAAGCACTACAACATAATACTCACAGAAGAACGGTGCGACTATTAGGGCCCGTATGAGGTAAGAGTATACACCGATGGATCAAAGACCAACTCCGGAACCGGAGCTGGCGTTTTCTCACACGACCTTAACATAAATATATCCTGCCCGCTGGGAATGTTCAACACCGTCTACCAGGCGGAATGTGTGGGCACTATTACAAGCGGCGTATGCCATAGAAGCCAGGAGAGTTACGGACACTCATGTACGCATACTCTCCGACAGCGCCTCAGTTCTCCAATCCCTAGGGAAGAAACATAATACCTCGAGATTAACACAAGAATGTCACAATGCGCTAGAACGTATAACGGTATTGAACCGCAACACAGTGACACTGCAATGGATAAAAGGACACAGTGGATCCCTGGGCAATGACGCAGCTGACGAACTAGCCAGGAAAGCATCCGGCACGTCAGTCTGCGGACCGGAGCCAATCGTGCCCATCCCCTTCAACCAACTACACAGGTGGCTACAGGAGCTCACCCACACACAAGCGGAGAGCTGGTGGTCCTCGGTACAGGGGTGCAGACAGTCCAAGGAGGCTATGCCATCCTTGGATAGCAAGTTAACCAGGCGCTTGTTACGTCTGGACAGGACCGTCCTGCGCCTGTTGACGGGGACCATCACGGGCCACTGCTCGCTAAACAAACACTTCCACACAATAGGCATAACGGACAGCCCTCTGTGCAGGGCTTGCATGGAGGCAGAGGAAACCGTTGCGCATGTGCTCTTCGAATGCACAGGCGTCACCCACATTAGAACAGAAACCCTCGGGGCACCTAGATCCTACACAGATGTTCTAAACAGACCAGGAGATGTTATCAACTTCTGGAGGGAGGTGGGCTGGTTGGAATAACCACCAAAAACGGCCGTCATGGCCCACGCACAATGGTCCACCTGAAGGACTAAGTGCGGAAACCAAACCCTCTAACATAACATAGCATAACATAATTTGTACGGAACCCTCGGTGGGCGAGTCCGACTCGTTCGTTCTGCACTCACGAAAAAGCATGACTAAAATCAAAATCAAAATATTTTTATTTTACATAAACCTACATGGGCACTTATGAAACGTCAGAAGCTAGGTGCACGGTTCCAATGGGTCGTTTCCTATGGAGAAGAGCCGGCAAGAAACTCCACGGTTACTCTTTTAAAAATAATTGTCTTTTACAATGTTTTCAAATTACAGTGTTAATAGGTATGGGAGGACAGTGTAGGCCTGTCGAGACGTACCAGGTACTTAACAAAAAAAAAAAAAAAGAAAACGTTCTACAAAATATCTAGTCTATTAAGCCTACAACGTTCTCACATTCACAAGGTACACACAAATCTGTGTAAAATATTAATAAAATAATAAAAATAAAACCCACCGCTCAGGCCCCTGGCTCAATAACGTCATCTCTCCCGCGCATTTCACGGCTCACAAAATCTTTTATATTCGATAACTGTACTTTCAAATCGCGCGCCGCGAGGGCTCCTATTCGGAGCCATTGGGGCGTTATAACCAAATGAAGTTTGCCATTACAAGTCTGAAATCAAAATTTTAGGTATATAATGTCAAACAGTGAAAATAATATGTCAAAAAGAAAATTTGTATAAAAAATAATAATAATAAACATCGTAATTTGGGAGCAGTTAATAGACATTTACATAGTTATGCCGTTTATGAGGTACCAGGGAAGCCACATGTGCAGAAGGAATTATTGCCAAACTTCCTTGTCTTCAACGTAGTCTTTAATCTTATAATATGCGTTTTTGGTAAGGACACGTTTGATGTGGGTTTTGAACTTTCGATCGCTAAGTTCTGTAACTGACTTTGGCAACTTGTTATAAAACCGGATACTGTTGATAACAAATGAAAAGAAGACTAATTGTCACGTTCCGCCTGAGCCGAACATGCAAGCGAGAGCGCGGGACTAGCGATAGAGAGGCACGACCGGCCTAAGCGTTCGGCTTGTGACGCAACTCTCTCTCGTTATCACGTAAAATTATCGTCCGTAAACCGACTTTACAGACAGCCAATTTATTTTTGGAAAATACGCCGGAATAGTTTCAAAATTAAACTCGTTTTTGTTAAATTGAGCGTTGTTCCCGCAAAAAAAATATATTTTAATAATCTCCAAAAATCAATAAGCAAACAAAATGAATAACAAAATTAATAATCTAAAAACTTAGCATCAGCCATCATACAAAAAAAGTATTATTCATTTAGTAATCGACTAACTCAGCTCGATATAAATTGCGGGATAAACTCCACCCATGGGCTCCACCGCTGACGCAGAATCTCCGGCCCCAGCTTGTGGAGGACGTGGTGAGCGCTCTGTATCCTTCGCGAGGGAACACACCTCCCCGCCCATGGCTCCGCCTACTGCGGTATATTAATCCTCACCCAATAAAATATATTTTTTAAATTGGGCATTTAATTTTGATTAAAATGTGCCTTGACATAATAACATTTAAATTAATATTTTAAAAGATATCACAGATTAACAATTACGGGTAGTTAAATAATTATGATTGACGGCGGCGCGGTGCGAGTACGGGGTTAATGACCTTTTTCTCTGCTATTACTACGACAGAAAAAAACGGCTGAACGGATTTGGGTGAAGTTTGG
This sequence comes from Atethmia centrago, assembly GCA_905333075.3. Lineage (NCBI taxonomy): Eukaryota > Metazoa > Arthropoda > Insecta > Lepidoptera > Noctuidae > Atethmia > Atethmia centrago. The sequence continues at coordinate 16,430,430 of HG995393.1, forward strand.
CATACAGATAGTTAATAAACTGGATTAACACATTGGATAAATTAATCCCGGTAGTACATTTTCGTTGGATAATTTCCGCCCTCTACGCGGGCGAAGCCGCAGGCAAAAGCTATTACTAGCGTTTGCCCGCCATTTATAATAGTTTGTATGTTAAAAAATACAAAGCAACTATTAATTGAAATAAAGTTCAAGGCAAAACTTTAATTATTAAAAGATCGCTGATGTCTGATCAGCGATGCACAGACCGCGGCCCGCCAACAAATTAAAAATTATGCCGAAAATAAAATAAAATTATAAAATAAGTGCTGACAATGTTGTTTATCTAATTACCTATATTATGCGTGCATGTAATGCTAGCTTGCGGTCGTCGAAATATTCGGCTCACATTGCACTTAGGTGAGTCCAGGCGAGCGGGGTGGGCCGCGGCGCGCAAAAAAAATGTCACGGCAATGCAATGTCACTTATCAAACTAAATATTGTAAGTTTTACAAAAAAGATACCTAATTAAATTGTTTTAAAACGTTTACCTAGTTATTATTGTTTCTGCACATTATGAGCCAAAGGCGGGTCTCGCGGCCCGCCTGATTGGCCCCTATTCTCTATAAGTCTGTGTATCCACCTCACCACAGCTACATGTTTAGATAATATATTTACTAACATATTACCTATTACTAAAAAAATATAAGTCAACTGGATTCTGACCAATGTGGTCAGCTGATTACATTTAGTAAGCAAGATAGAAAAGTGGCTAGAGAGATTTCACTGTAGAATACCAGCGCTGCGGTATTTATTTTTTAAATATAGCAGCATTATGCTGAGATAGGAGCCTTTTTTTGCGTCGCACAAGTCGTTTTTATTTATTTTCTCTGTTGTTTTTAATCGAACAAATATGTAAATTTTGTTAGTTTTAAATGCTCCTTTTTTACTTTTTGTATTTCTTGTGCGTGTCCCAAATAAAATATTTTTCTTTCTTTCTTTCTTCTTTCTTTCTTCTTTCTTTCTTCTTTCTTTCTTCTTTCTTTCTTCTTTCTTTCTTCTTTCTTTCTTCTTTCTTTCTTCTTTCTTTCTTTAGTGCCAAAAACTGCCGGTCGCTTGGAAAGCTTTAAAAACAAACTTATTAGTCAATTAGCCTACTTGCCTGATAGTGATGATCCTAATGAACTGTACAATTCCTTTTTTTCCCTGTATTGTAAAGAATTTAACTCAACATTTATACCCAAGCAGATCTCAGTTAGTGGTTCTGTAACCTTCAGTGAATAATAATAATAATAATAATATTATTCATAAGTTCACATAGAAATTACTAGAAGTTACATCATTACAAAGTTACATATTAATATTAGTAAGAAAATGTTAAACTATGTCTAAATTAAATCTAGTGTATAACTTATATAGATTGTTTAAGGGTCTAATTGAATACAATAGCGACCTGCCTGATGTAGGTTTATTCAAACCTGTGTTTCAGGCCATCACTGAGTGACAACATCAACAACGCTGAGTGCTTTAGTGGACAAAATGTTACTGTACCTATGTACACTGTACCTATGTAGTTCTATAGCTAGCACATATTAATTATATTTTTAAATAAATATTGATTTAACATTAATAAGCTTATTGCATTACCTACATCTAGCAATTTTTCAGTGTCTGAGTAATTAAATGTCGCTAAATATTCACACAACATTTCACTACATTTTTTACGACTTACACTATAGATACTTAGAGACTTATTGATTTTATTATTTATGAACGGACTTAAAAATACATAAAATTTATTTATAAAAGTATGTTTAGTTTGAGGCTTTATGCAAACCAAGTCTTTTCTTCTCTTATCTATAGATATTGGGATATAAGGAAGTTTGCTATGCTGGAGTAGTACTATATTCAATATAAATAGTTGATGCACGGTTAACACCTTACATGCCGTGTAAAGCTCGTGTGTGGGAAATCTAAATAGGCGAAAGGTGGCTAAGGATAGCTCTCTGCGCACGTTCTAATGGCAGTAGGATTGATTTAGCAGCCCCACCCCATGAAGTTATACAATAAGTGAGAATGGATTGGCACAAAGCTAAATATACCTGATTAATTAATTTGTACTCTGATATGTATCGTAAATTCTTAAAAATGTACATTTATTTACGCATTCGTGTGCATAATAAATCGATGTGTTTACGGAAATTCAGATTTGTGTCAATCGTTACACCTAGATATTTCATATGATTGGTTTTTGCTAAGGTAGGACAACTACATGCATTGTCAGCATACGTGTTGCACGTATGGGCATACATGTTTATGTTAGTAGTTGGCAGGTTATTTTTTGTAATAGTAAATAAAATGTGTTTGGTTTTATCTGCATTTAGTGTTAAAAGATTTACATGTAGCCAATTAGACACTATATTAAAACCGTTCTGGGCTTGTTAATACACCTCATCTCGAGATTTTTCTGAAAACAATAGAGCTGTGTCATCTGCATATATGACATTATGACACTATTTTGGAGTGACAAGCTGCACAGGTCATTTATATATACTAGGAATAAAGTAGGACCCAAAATACTACCTTGTGGTATTCCGTAATTACTATTTCGAAACGCAGAACTAACGTATTGACCAATTTTGACACATTGTAATCAACACAGTATGACTATCTTTAGAAACATAATTTTACTCCTTATATGCGTAATTATCTTCTCTCATACACTCATTACGTATTTTTATGTTGCATGCTATTATGATTGAAATTGTTATTTTCTATGTTTTTAATTGTGTAGTCTACTTACAAATTCTACACTACTCAAAAATCTTTCTGATGTTTTCGTTTTTAAAAGTCTTATTCAAGCACAAACTTAATACTCTTGTTACACCATGATAAATGCGACTGTGATACCTACGAGGTGCATTCAATAAGTACCTAGCCGCATCGCCAGAGGGCGCTGTAGTTTCAAAAGAGTTTTACCACAGTGTAGCACATTCTTTTTTAATTCTTTTTTCATATTTTCATTCCAATCCCTTCATTTGTTTTAATTTGACAACTTATGGAAGCGAACGTGTCGATCGGTTTTACAAAAATGGAAAAAGAGCAATATCGTTCGGTGATTCGATTCCTATTTTTGGAAGGGAAAACGCGCATCGAAATCAAAGAGCGCTTGGATGCTGTGTACGGTGACTCTTCTCCATCGATGGCCACCGTCAAGAATTGGTTCAACGAGTTTGCACGTGGCCGTACGTCGGTTTTTGATGAACCACGTCCAGGTGCACCGAAAACTCAAAATATACGCAGTATATCGCGCAATTTTGATAATTTCGTTACAATGTTGGATAGGCTTAGTATTGAGTGTGATATAGTTGGTTTTGACGGAGTGCTGGCTATCGTGCTGTCCTACGGTGCCACGGTTGGATGGTTATAGCTCATATACATCGAAGAGTTTGTGTAATCAAAATGACGGAGTAACTGTATATGTTAAAACCACTCTTAATGTTGTTGTTGACGAACCGCCTTGTCTAGAATGTAATTGTCTCATCATAAAAATTGGCACAGAAATGGCAATTCTGGCTATTTACAGATCTCCATCTCATAAAAACCTAGATAATTTCCTCCACTCACTCGATAATATCTTAGCTGAGCTGTCTTCTTTCAAAAATGTAACTATTATGGGAGATATTAACATAAACATCTGCCCCGGTCAAGATTCTAGATTTCAAATGGAGTACCTTAATTTATGTTCATATCATGGCCTTTTACCAGCACATACGCTGCCCACAAGACATGGCAAGGCATGTCTTGATCACGTTATATTAAAAACAAAAATTCCAGGTCTTACTTTAGTCTTGCAATCCACGATAACTGATCACGAGAGTTCTCCTATGTCTTAATTATAAACAAAAAAGATCGTTTGCTCATGTCAATTTCAAAAAGATAAATGCGGAAGGTCTAAAGAATGACTTAGCCAGCATTTACTGGGAACCAATCTATGCCTCTAATGATGCTAACTTTGCAATGGAATACTTCATCAATTCCATCCAATGTGCTCTAATTCGTCACTCTGTCATGATAAAGTTATCGAGACGAAATAAAATCATCAAACCGTGGATTGCACCAGGGCTAGTACGATGTATGAGACATAGGGACCGGCTCCACAAAAAAGTTAAACAGTCGCCAATTAATGATGCTCTTAAGTTAACGTATAGCAGGTATAGAAATTTCTGTAATAATTTATTGAAAAAAGTTAAAATAGCCTACAATAAAAAAATGTTGGAGCAGGCGGGTAAAAATAATAAAAAAATTTGGGATGCAATAAAAAATATCACAAACTCAACTAAATTAAAAAATTACGCTTTAGAACTAATAGACACTAGCCCAACACAATCGATTGAAAGCGTGAACGAGTTCTTTGTTACAGTAGGCGAAACTTTAGCCAGCAAGACTGTCAGCTGCCAAAATCCTCAACACCTCGTTGCTATTAGTCCACAATCTACTAGTTCATTAAACTCTTTTGTAATACTCAACACAGACGAGTCAGAAGTAGAGCGTCTGATTTTGGATCTTAAAAATGTCTGTTGCACTGGGTGGGATTTTATACCAAATAACCTTCTTAAAGAAAACAGAAACGTGCTTATCCCGGCTCTGACCCATATTTTTAACATGTGTTTATATGAAGGAACATTTCCCACTGTTTTGAAGAAGTCAGTTGTTCATCCTATCCATAAATCCGGCGATAGAGACCGTGTCACTAACTACAGGCCCATCTCTATCCTCCCAGCTGTATCCAAGCTCTTGGAACGCATCACCAACAGTAGATTTGTCAAGTACATAGAAACAAACAATCTTCTCTCAAACAATCAGTTTAGTTTCAGAGCAGGTAAGTCAACTTGTGATGCTGTCCACGAGCTTGTTGATTACGTGGTTAGGAATATTGACTTCGGTAAAAAAAACTGTTGCCATATTTTTGGACTTGGCCAAGGCATTTGACACGGTCTTAGTGCCACTGCTTCTCAGTAAATTGGAAAGGTTGGGCGTAAGAGGTAATCAACTAAAAGTTTTATACAAGATTTGAATTTCATCTCATTCAGTTGAAGTATGTGGGTTGGAATTTTATTGTAACATTTTAAACAGTACCCCATGAAAGATGAGTCTACTTTAGCCAGTCTGAAACCTGGCTGATATAATAGGTCCCTATTTCTAGTACTACTCTTATAATTATGTCTTTCACCTCTTTTCCGTTTCGATACATAGTTAAATTTCGGTAGTTTTTGGCTTTCTACCAAAAACTACCGAAATTTAACTATGTTTTAATAATTGATTTTTTACTTTTCGGCGATCAATGTACATTTTCATTTAAACGCATTACTAGCATCAGTTGAAATTATAACAAAATTAAATAATAGCCTAAAAGTTCGGACACAAATTATTCTTGAATTATGAAACAAATCACTAGAAGAAAAAAAAAACTAGACAAGCGCGATTTAAACTAGCGTGGTGTGGGTTCCGTACTAAAAATATGTTATCTACCATGTTTTTTATCCCAAGATAATTTATCCCAAGAACAAACTTAACAATGTAGTTGAAAAACATGTTCTTCCATACGTTCCAAATGCAAATGTAAGTTGGTACGCACAATATTGAGATTTACCATGTTATTTTAACGCCATAGACTTACTATAGGGTTTCCTCTAATCTATAATTAAAGTAAAGATCTATTTTATGTTTTTTTTCCACTTTTTCAACTTTAAAACTGTGCACTTTACCATTATAAAATATATTTCAGACCTTCTCAACAAGCCCTGTCACACGGTACAGTTTGCTAAACTTTTTTTGTTATTTTCTAATTTGCTCCCCAAAGTGACCCTCATATTTAAAAAAGGACTACGTAGGTACGCATAACACTGCAAACTGTTAGGTACTACATACACCAAAGTTATTAAGTACTTATACATACATATAAAAGAGGGAAAAGGCTCTTTTTTCATTCTTCGTCATAAATCGAAATCTATACATCATAAAAATAATTAAAAATAGTTTAAACTTGTGCTAATGAAGCCCTTTCATATGATACCCCACATGGCACGGTTAACTCTCTTCAAAATTTGGAGTCGTATATTTTAATTAAATCACAAAAACACGGTCTTCATGCAAGGAACGGGACCTTGCATAAAGACCGTGTTTTTGTGATTTTCAGATTTTCTTTTATTTACAATTTAGTAACAGTTTGTTGATTGTTAATACCGTTGCTTAAACTCGATAATTAATTACGTAGTTTAAATAAAGACTATATTTTTTATGATTTCATTATAAATGTATGGTTTTCAGTTTCTCCCTGTACTTTTAGTATAAGACGATATTACTTGCCAAATTTCATAGTTCTAGGTCAACGGAAAGTACCCTATACATTTTGATTCCCTTGAGAGTGTCGAAATATACGTTTATTGCGGCATAAACGGCTGTATATTTTTTTAACGTTAACTCAGAAGTTTGATTTTTCTCAAGCTTCAAGGGACTGAAGACTTGAGTATATGGTTTTAATTCCAACTTGATACTTCCACGCGTTTCCGAGATAAAGGGTCTTGACAGACAGACGGACTACAAAGTCATCCTATATGGGTTCCGTTTTTTCTTTTGAGGTAAGGAACCCTAAAAATGGCAAATTTTTCGGTACCTCTCTAGCCAATTGAGCTAAGCTGTAAAAAAAATTGTTAGACAATTCCAAATATGGCAAGTGATTGCGACTGGAATTTCCTACATTTACCAACCCGCACTGGGCCCGCATGGTGGATTACGGCCCACTCCCTCTCACAGAAAGGAGGCCTGTGTCCCAGCAGTGGGAACATTATAGGCTGATTATGATGATGATGAAAGCTCGCATTCAAAAAGAAAATGTGTTACGCAATTAGCCTTCAGGGTTTGTTTAAACTTTGAATCTGATCAAAGTTGGAATAGTTTGGAACAGACCATATGTCGATGTTAGTACAATTTTGTACTTCTTGCCTCTAGTCGTAAAAAGTATTATTAAATGTCACCAAATCGTTCTTTTGCCACCAAATATTCTTTCTAACATTGTACTTAGCAGATTTTATAATTACAGCGGCGACCGTTGCAAAGAAACCAAAACTAGACAGACGAAGAACAAACCTAGAAGACGCAATGACAGGCGAGCAAACGAAAAAAGAAAAATCAGACTCGAGAGTTATCCGGAAGACTCAAAAATGTACATCCCAACCTGGCACTTATTTCAAAGAACCTCACAAATATGGTGAAAAACCATATAAGTGTGATGTATGTCTACGTAGTTTCAGGCAAAAGCGTTGTTTATCTAAACATATTCGTATACACACTGGTAAAAAATCATATAAGTGTGATGTATGTCAGCGTTGTTTTAGTGAAAAGAGTGATTTAACAAGACATATTCGTATATACACTGGTGAAAAACCATATAAGTGTGACGTTTGTCAGTGTAGTTTTAATCAAAAGTCTGCTTTAACATCACATCCGTATACACACTGGTGAAAAACATTATAAGTGTGATGTATGTCAGCACAGTTTCAGTGAAAAGGGATCATTAACAAAACATATTCGTATACACACTGGTGAAAACCCATATAAGTGTGATGTATGTCAGCGTTGTTTTAGTCAAAAGAGTGGTTTAACAAGACATATTCGTATACACACCGGTGAAAAACCATATAAGTGTGATGTCTGTCAACGTAGTTTCAGGTTAAATGATTCTTTATCTAAACATATTCGAATACACACTTGTGAAAACCCATATCAGTGTGATGTATGTCAGCGTTGTTTTAGTCAAAAGAGTGATTTAACAAGACATATTCAAATACACACTGGTGAAAACCCATATAAGTGTGATGTATGTCAGCGTAGTTTTAGTAGAAAGGGTTATTTAACCACACATATTCGTATACATACTGGTGAAAACCCATATAAGTGTGATGTATGTCAGCGTTGTTTTAGTCAAAAGAGTGGTTTAACAAGACATACTCGTATACACACCGGTGAAAAACCATATAAGTGTGATGTATGTCCACGTAGTTTCAGGCACAAGGTTTCTTTATCTATTCATATTCGTATACACACTGGTGAAAACCCATATAAGTGTGATGTATGTCAGCGTTGTTTTAGTCAAAAGAGTGATTTAACAAGACATATTCGTATACACACTGGTGAAAAACATGATTAAGTGTGATGTATGTCAGCGTAGTTTTAGTAGAATAGGTTATTTAACAACACATATTCTTATACATACTGGTGAAAAACCATATAAGTGTGATGTATGTCCACGTAGTTTCAGGGAAAGGGGTTCTTTATTTCAACATATTCGTATACACATACACTGGTGAAAAACATTATAAGTGTGATGTATGTCAGCGTAGTATTAGTAGAAAAGGTAATTTAACAATACATATTCGTATACACACTGGTGAAAAACAGTCTTAGTGTGATGTATTAAAACAATGGTGGTTTGGGATCAACTAACTTTTATTGCAGAGATAACTAATATTATTCTTACCACAGATTATTTACGTTACTTATAATATCTTATTGACATCCTGACCTAACAAAATAATCTAATATTACAACTTAAACTTCAGACAAGCCTAGCAATTTTAAAAACTTATAATGTTTCTTGGAACTCTTTGTGAACATGTTTGCTGGCATTTCCAAGGCTTACTCATATTTTATTTCTAATTTCTTCACTAAAACACATTCTCTAACAAAGTGATGTCTTATGTCAATATGTTTGGTGCGCTTATTGTAAAACAATGGATTAATTGCTAATTTAATTAAACTTTGGTTATCCCTATCCAAACACAGTGGCACATTTTCATTTAACACAATCAATTCACCTTATATATTCCTTAGATATATTGCCTCTTTACAGGATTCAGATAGGGCCATATACTCAGCTTCTGTACTGGAGAGTGCGTAGTTTTTTGTTTTTTTTAGATTTTTGAATCTAAAAATCAAAAAACATCATAATGATCACTTGTTTCTTATGAGACACAAGTGATCCTGACATTATGAAACAAAACCCAGTATATGATCGTCTATCTAGTGCAGGCAGCTGGCACTAGATAGACAATCATATACTGGGTTTTGTTTCATAATCATTACGGTTTTGTTGATGCAGTCAGCATCAACAAAACCGTACAGATTACATCCAGTCTTCCTATATACTAAACCATAACTAATAGTTTTCGTTAGGTATTTTAACAAACGTTTTAAATGTTTTCAATGAGTTTCATTAAAACTATTATTATATTGACTCAGAAAACTTATACTATAGGTAATATCTGGCCTGGTGAGTAGAGTACAGACAAGTACACCAAGCAGGCAATTAATTGTTGGTATGGATATTTTTTAACAAGCTTATTGTTTAATTTTTTTTCTAATTTCAAATTATTTTCCATTGGAGTCTCTGAATGTGATCTAAATCTCTTTAGAATAGTCTCTATAAATTGTTTTTGGTCAACAGTAATACTATCTTTATAAACATTTACATGCATTCCCAGACACTCATCTTAATCTGACCCTTTGGTCAGATTAAGATGTCTGGGAATGCATGTAAATGTTAATGCATGCATGTGAATGTTGTAGAATTGATAAATGAGTAACTCATTTATCAATTCTTCATAAGTATTCTGACAATTATAGAAAACAAAAAAAAAAACGTCTACAAATAATGCTACATAAATCTTTACATTATGATCATTCTTTATAAAGAGACATGGGTCATAGTCTGACTTTTTAAACTGTAACTTTAACAAACTATCTTCTACGCGAGTGTACCAGGCTCTAGCTGACTGCTTGAGGCTTTCTTTAATTTTAGAAAATTGTTGATACAATTTTCAAAATCTGATCATTCTGGTATTTCCATATACACTGTTTCATGAAGAAATCCATTAATGAATGCAGTGGGTACATCAAGGTGGTTCATTTTCAGACCTAGTTCAACACTTAAAGCTAACAATAATCTAAAAGTAGAATATCTCAAAGCTGGTGAAAAGGTCTCATTAAAGTCTATGCCTTTTTTCTGGGTAAAGCCTTTTGCGACAAGTCTGGCCCTAAAACGCACTTCACCTTGTTAAATTTCATTTTAAATAGGTATCCACTTATTTTTCACAACCGTACCTTCTTTTGACCTATCCACTAGATCCTATGAATCACTATTATGAACAGATTTCAATTCCGCTTTCATTGCAATCTGCCATTGATCTTTTTCAGATCTACTTATTGCATCACTAAGAGAAATTAGTTCACCTGACATTTCCACACACGTTTGCATGGTAAAAATCTGCGTCTAACACGGTTTTCTGGTAGACTGATGTCACACTGCCTAGAGATGAGATTCTTAGCTTCTGGCGAAAAGACAAAGTGTCAACAAAACTGCAGCTGTGTCACTTGATGAATTATCAGGGACATATGTCATATCATTTTGTTTTTCTTCATCTGATTTGCTCACAGGAACCGCACCGGCTGACCCATCAGGTTGCTTGTTCCATTGCTTGAACATTTAACCTGTATACACCATACACCGCCATACATACCATACCTCGCCTATACAATCTTTCTGCGAGTTATGATATGAAACGTCCATGCTGATTAAATATCACTGTGTTGCCGCTCGCAATTATTCAACTCACTGATAGTAAGTTGGTGGTGAGGTTTGGTACACACAAAACATTGTTTATATCAATAAAATTGTAAACTCTTTATCGCCGACACATGTGATCTGAAGGTCTTGGGAGCATAAAACTCGCACGACTGTTTAATTTGCAACTATTATCTCCTTAGTCTGGTTGATAACAAACTTTCGACAATAATTTCGCGTTCGAAACTATGTGTGACGCCGGAATCTAAGTGCCAATCTGATTGACAGAATTCCTTTGTAAGAAAAACTGCACTAAATGCTTTTGTTTTCGTTTTCTCTGCACCCGGACACTGATTCTTGAAATGTCTTATCTGTTTGCATTTGTAACAACGAATTATTTTCTTCCGCGCAATATTGTTTCCACTAACATTGACAAGTCAGCGCGTTCCGTCCGTTTCGTCCGTTTTTAGGAGGTAATTTAATGTAGTTTTGGAATAGTTTTCACATTTGCAATCGATTAAGTAGCTATACCCGTTTTTGTGAAGCACTATTTTTTTGTCTTCGACAAACTATCTCGCAGTTTGGCAGGTTTATAAAATATGTACAAGTTTTTTTCAGTAGTGCTTCAACGACTACAAAAACAATATGAGTGTCGAAGTTGTGTAATAATTGTAAATGGCCACTTGAGTCGTGTTAACAGAATCGTCTTTTTAATATGATTTGTCTACCTAGTGTAATGTTTAGTATGTAATCGTTGTTGCAGTGTAATAGTGATTTAAGCACCGCACGACACCGATTCGGATTAAACAAGTGTGCTTTACCCCAGCAAAATAATGTCGAAAATAGTCATTTCAATCTTATTGATAATTAGTTACCTAGCATCTGTAATTGTTGCGCACATTTTTAAATTTGTTGCACTTATAGTTTTTTAGTTATTTCACAGAAACATTTCCTGCTGAGGTAACGTTTCAAACGTTACAGCAGCCAGACATTTTTATTTAATGGGAATTTTGAAACAAATATTAGCTATATAATTAGTTGTCTAGACCAGGCACGTATACAGAGGGGGGGATAGTTGGGATTTATCCCCCCCGAAATCTGACTGAAACTGTTTATTTATTCGCTTGCGTGTTCTTTCAATAAGTAGGTAAAATAAAAATATAGATAGATCTTGATCTGATTATGTAAGCGACGTTACTAGTAGCGCCATCTAACCTATTTAGAGAGAAACCGAGAACGAAAACAGTAATGAACGACATCTATCGTCCTTCCATAACTTTCTGCTACCAGGTAGTAGATGGCGCAATATTCCACAGTGTTCCAGAATACGAAAATGTAGTATAAATACGGCGGGGGCGGGAGTCCGGGAACCTGCATGTCAGTTTATTTCGAGAGCGATTCAAGTGAGAATCGAGAGCGACAAGCGAGAAGAAAAGTGAAATACCTCTGCAATAGTGACAGTATAGTGCAATAGACCAGTTTATTTTGATATTGGTTTCAGTTTCATAGAGAGTAGAGTAAATTCCTTCCGACTTGGTTCACCTGATACTTTGCCCGTGCCGTGAAATAAAGGAAAAAAACTTCAAAACCACTGTTTTCATTGGATTCGCCAAATCGCCAGTCCGTTACGTACGTGAGATAGTGTTGGACAATTTTGGACCTGCAGACGTCATAATTTGTTGGACCGTTCGCCCTATCCATCACAGATTACTTAAATAAAGTAAAGTAATGTGTGAAATGTGAGTGCTTCTTGATTTGTGCTTGTTTGAACGTATATAAATTGCTGCTGCTAAAATGAAGAGCATTGACAACTTTTTCAAGCCAGTGGCAAAAAAAATTGTTACTACTAGCGAGGAAAAAACTACTCCAAGCATGGCTTCTGCTGTTGATAGTAGACAACTAGAAACAACTTCGTCAAAATTTACAGAAAAAATGTGATTTCAGCCGAACCGGCTGGAAGATGTAGAGATGAAGGAGAATGTTCAACTTCAAAAACGTGCAGTTTAGATACAATGATTATAAGTGAAACTTTTCCTGATATCGGCGTGGTTTCTAATGCCATATATAACACACAGTATCCTCCTCTTGTACTCACAGATGAACAGAAAAAAAATATTATTACACAGCCGTTTGTCCCAGATGCGTCATTTTCGTTTCCGGCTAGTAGCTTTGGAAAGAGGAAACTTAGATTTCGAAGAGAATGGATGGGATCATGGGAATGGTTAACATATTCGCCGAGGAGGAATGGTGTGTTCTGCAAATATTGCGTTGTCTTTTCATCAGGCACCGCTGGAAAAGGTTCCCACCAAACACTTGGAAGTTTTGTCAGCAAACCATTTGATAATTGGAAAGATGCAACAGAGAGATTTCGCGAACATTCTGCTGCTAAATATCACCAGTTTTCTAAGTTATGCGCAGAAAATTTCTTACGCGTAATGGATTCAGCAGCTATAGACGTTGCATCGCTGCTTAATGATCAAAGGCTCAAAGAAAAGGAAAGAAATAGAACAGCACTAAAACCTATAATCGAAACTATCATCTTCTGTGGAGAGCAAGAGTTGCCGCTTCGTGGAGACAAAGACAGTGGACCATTGACTTTAGAAAAGCCACTTTGTAAAGATGGAAAATTCAGGGCTCTGCTACGATACCGAGCAAGCTATGATAATATCCTGAAAGATCATATCATTACAACCCCTAAAAATGCAACGTATTTTAGCCCTATTATTCAAAATGAAATAATAGATACTTGCGGAAAGATAATTCAGAAAAAAGTTGTGACACAAATAAATAGTTCAGAGTGTTTCGCGATTCTTGGCGATGAAACTTTAGATGTGAGTGGAACTGAGCAATTGTCTTTATGTGCGAAATACGTTTATAAAGGTATTTTGAGGGAGGACTTTCTCAGTTTCATTGAAATACACGACCTAAGTGCCGAAAATATAAGTGCAGAAATTTTAAAGAAATGTCATGAGATTGGTTTGAATCTCGATAAACTAGTTGGTCAGGGGTATGACGGAGCTGCTACCATGGGAGGACACATCAGTGGTGTGCAGACGAGAATCAGAAAAGAATTTCCTAAGGCCTGAACCTAGTTCTTTCAAAAGCTCTTTCAGTTCCCGAGGTGAGAAATTCAATAGGCGTTGTGAAGGAAGTCTGCAATTTACTTCGCAACAATGCAATGGCCGGGAAACAGTTCAAGGAAAATGTGGAAAAGCTCACACCAGAAAGTAAGAAAAAAAGACTGGTGTGGGACACTAGATTTATAGAACGTCACGACTCTATAAATGTATTTGGTGAGTTACTCGAACCTATTGTCATTACATTAAGAGAACTATCCTACACAAACAGAACTGTCGCTCAAACTGCCTCTACACTCATAGCTGCGATGGAAAAGAGTAGTTTCTTGATTTCTCTAAAAACCTGTGAAAGATTTTTCAGTTATACTCTCCCACTGTCAGCATATTTGCAGAACCCTACACACGACCTGGCCTCTGCTATGAAATTTTCCGATGACATTATCGGAAAACTAAAAGAGATACGTGACGATGTTAACCCGGTATTCTCAGAAATATATAACGCATGCTGCAAAATAGCGGAAGATGTCTTGCAAATAGAAATTCAGCGTCCTCGAGTTACTGCCCACCAAACTGCACGAAGCAACCCTCCCAGCGATACTGCTGAAGAATACTTCAGAAGAACTATTTTTATACCGTGCTTGGACGATTTGATATCTGGCATGAATGATAGATTTGCAAATCAAAGAGAGCTGCTTTCTTCTTTAGAAATTATTCTTCCGAAAAATGTGGACGAGAGGAAAATAAGTGAATTAGAAAATATGAAAATTTATTGGGAAGAAAGTGTTGGAGAATCACTAATAAAAGCAGAGTACAGTATGTGGTGTGCCAAGTGGAAAAACACAGATAAGAAACCAGTCGAAATTATGGAAATTTTAGACACGTGACAAAGTTTTCTTTCCTACCATTAACAGGCTAATACATATTCTGGCCACCCTTCCGGTTTCAACGGCATCTGTGGAGCGGTCATTTTCATGCCTAAAGAGAATAAAATCCTTCCTAAGGAATAGAATGGCGGGCGAGAGGCTTACTGGTCTCGCTCTATTGTCTATTCATTCCGCTTTGGCGCCAGATCCTGATATGGTACTAGACGTAATGGCTGCCAGCGGAAACAGAAAAATACTTATATAATTATAGTATAGTACAGTGAAAATTATAGTACAGTGATTACAGCGATTTTCACACAGTTCACATGGTTGTTTCAATGTTTGTCCCCCCCCCGAACCAAAAGTCTGGATACGTGCCTGGTCTAGACGACGTAAATGTTGCACCTTAATATGTATTTGTTCTTTCATCGGCAGCGAAGTTATTCGAGATCCTTCTGGAGTAACGTTTGTGGTTTTGCTGGATCTCTGAAACGGTTAAGCGGATTCTTATCATCTTTTGTACATAACTTCTTAGGAATTAGTTGTAATTAGTTGTGCAATAAAAAACCAAAATAATGCACCGCTTAAAGGTTATTTAATTAAATATAAAAACACTTCAATAGATCCTTATACTCTAAATAAGAGCTTTAAAGACTTACTTTAAACATTATTTTGTAGCTTGTAACTGCCTCCAAATTTATGTGAAGTTTCATTAGTATCCTGTCAGTAACTAACAAATTATGATGATATTCAGTTCTCCACGTTCACGGTCACAATGCGCGCGAAGTTATTTGGCCACCGATAAACCTGTCTGTGGATATACAGGGTGTTTGGTGGATGGGTATGATATACAGGATGTTTGGTAGATAATAAAATAAAAGTGCAAGACCGTGGTAGCCCGACCAAGTTTAGGTGGTTACAAAAAAGCGACCGCGTAGTATATTATGCTGTCTTACAAAATATGTAGGATAGTGTTACAAGTTTAGTACAGATGTGTACACAAGTGTTAAAAAAAACTACGTTTCTTAAATAATTTTTATTCACAAGTACAATAATAATTTCAAATGAACTTTTAAAATATTAATTAAACTTTAAAACAATCACAGATAGCAATTTTGCTTTTATGGCATTTTCCATTATTTAAATTTAAATACTAATTACAGGTATAAAACCGAACTAAGCAACTAATTATTGATATAAAATTCAGTATATATATCCACATACAGGTTTATCGGTAGCCAAAAAACTTCGCGCGCATTGTGACCGTGAACGTGGAGAACAGAATATCATCATAATTTGTTAGTTACAGGATATTAATGAAACTTCACATACATTTGAAGGCAGTTACAAGCTACAAAATAACGTTTAAAGTAAGCCTTTAGAACTCTCATTTACGAGTGTTAGGACCTATTGACGTGTTTTTATATTTAATTAAATAACCTTTAAACGGTGCATTATTTTGGTTTTTTATTGCACAACTAATTACAACTAATTCCTAAGAAGTTATGTACAAAAGATGATAAGAATCCGCTTAACCGTTTCAGAGATCCAGCAAAACCACAAACGTTACTCCAGCAGGATCTCGAATAACTTCGCTGCCGATGAAAGAACAAATACATATTAAGGTGCAACATTTACGTCGTCTAGACAACTAATTATATAGCTAATATTTGTTTCAAAATTCCCATTAAAAAAAAATGTCTGGCTGCGGTAACGTTATAGACGTTACTCCAGCAGGAAATGTTTTTGTGAAATAACTAAAAAACTATAAGTGCAACAAATTTAAAAATGTGCGCAACAATTACAGAAGCTGGGCAACTAATTATCTATAAGATTTCAATGACTATTTTCGACATTATTTTGCTGGGGTAACGCACACGTCAAACAATAGAAAATCAATTGTGTCTCATTAGCTGCCCTTGACCAATTTATTAAGTACTTACTATTAAATGATTTTATTATTAAATATGTCCCGAAACCGGCCAAGTGCGTGTTGGACCACGCACAATGAAGACTTCCGTAGTTGGGATGAATTTATCCCAAGACAAACTTAACATTGTAGCTGAAAAACATGTTCTCCCATACATCGATATACGTCACGGTCAATTCTCCAACTGCAAATGTAAGTTGGTCGCCTATTACTCGTTAACTTGTAAAGCCTACTGTGATAGGTTTCCTTTTAATTTCGTTGTACAGGGTCAAATTAAATTAGTTAGCGACACGAGACGTTATTTTAACGTGCTGATAAACCATACCCACACGTCTGCAAAGTAAAAAGATGAGTGGTTTGAATAGGTTTTGTTATTTTTGTAATAACAGGCTTATTCATGAAGAATCGGTAATCAACATTCTTAAACATTACTTAAGAGGCCGATAACACCTAAAGTGCGGTCACTGTCGGACTGCATAGAAAAGAAACGGAAGCGCGATGAATTTATTGCAAAATATTAAGCAATTATCGATTTACAAAAAAGCTATAGATTGTGTAAAAAAAATAAAACACTATTATGCTAATATGCTGCTTGTAGAATAATCAAAATCAAAAGTCATGTATTCAAACTAGGCTGAAAATCAGCACTTTTCGAACGTCAAAGTTACATAAGACAGTCCCCCAAAAATGCCCGCCCTTCATCACTTCCTAGTGCTTTAGCTGGGAAGAAGAAGTGGTGGAACAAACTCCCCAGCAGCACATCTGTCTGTTTAGTTATATAAACTAAATTCTATACAAATCTTATGCAAAGTAATTAACATTACGAAACACAAAACATTAGATTAACTTACACACTTGACATAATTATGTTAACTAGCACACGCCAGTATACCAATAAAACAATGAACAAACTACTCAAGCAGATAAAAATGACAACATAAAAAAACGTAAATAGAACTTAATACCTAAATAAAAGCCTCCAGGCATAAAGGGCGTGCCCGCTTACATAAGGCTATTGCTGTAACTCGAAGTGAGAAATGATAAACTAGCCCCATCGAAGTAAAATAAGTAAACTATTACTAATAACAATTAAAACCATGATCAGCAAGACGACCAGTCACCACAAGCAGCACCCGTTCACGAGCATAACGCAAAGATCAGCCATCACCCCCCTCGCCATATTGGAGGGAAGGAGGCAACCCGACTCCCGACGCTACCGCAGGCAGTGACATCTAAGGGAGCATGACGAGCTTGCTGCCGGTTGCTCAGGCAAGAATAGTATAATCAATAGTCGAGGACGCTAGCTAACCACTTATTGCAATACAACTCATAAAACACACATTGGTGCCAATTCCCTTGTTCACAAACTAAACTATATTTAAGTTCAGTGCATCTGTTTCTTTCTATTTCATTAAGAAAAAGACAGAAGATAAATTTTAGTTTAGTTCTGTCAAATTAATCAGCGCCTGTCACTACGCCATACAAGTTAAGACGTGATTAAAAACTTGCCTACTAAAATTACGTCAATTTACGTCAAGTGCTGATTAATTTGACAGGACTAAACTAAAATTTATCTTCTGTCCTTTTCTTAATTTTTTTTGTTTTCATTTATCCATATGAAGGGGTCACCTTCATATGGATAAATGAAAACAAAAAAAATTACAACTTGATATTATTTAGAATAATGAATGAGACTATACATTTATATACAAGAGAGCTATTTGTACAAAGTAAAGAAAGTATTGAGGTAGGAAAAGGAATACGGAGGGATAAGAGGTTACTAAGAAAGGAAGAACGTTCATTTAGAGGACAGGAGAAAAAAATATGATCTAAGTCGCCTACATCTGTGCCACATAAGCAAATGGGATCGTCGCTGATAGAAAGTTTGGCAAGATGGGCTGGAGAACAAACATGACCCAGTCTCATCCGTATTAAAATGGAGGTCTCCATTTTGCCAAACTTGGCCCTGCCAAACCATGGTTTTTCTGGAACGTCAGGTTGGATAAGTGAAAAATAATGTCCCTTCGATTTGCTTCCGATATCCCAAGCTACCTTCAAAGTTTCCCGAAGAAAAGTCTTAGGTAACGACGCGAGGTCTTAACTAAAATTTGTATATGGAACTAAGTCCCCACACTGCACCGCATCACCGGCAAGTTTATCAGCCACTTCATTGTCATGGATTCCAGCATGGGCCGGAATCGTCCTGAACGCAAATTCTCATATTAAATAAATGATAGGTAACTGCGATTTGTGTTCGAAAGCAGATTTATTGATGGCTAGAAGAGCACTTTGAGAATCAGTAAAAATTATAGATTTTTTGAGCTTCAAAATACGGATATATTCTATGGCTTTAAAAATGCCAAAACATTCCCCGGTAAAAACAGAAGTCTCCGGAGGTAGTTTTATTTTTGTACGATGTTGTATTGAGATTGGTAAGTACCCAACACAACCCATCGGAGAAGGCTTGGCAGCATCCGTAAAAATATGGTGGTACTCTAACTGTTCCGACAGAAAATGATTAAAACTTAAATGACAATTGGGATCTGATTTACTTACACAGATATATTTTATAGAGGGACTGAAATGTAAACTCTCATAACTATTGCTAAATAGGGGAAGTTTATTGGAACGGTAAATAGGAGAAGAAAGTGAAAGGAATTTTTTATAACTTACAAATAAACAAGGAGCACGTTTATGGGACCAGTAATCTGAAGATTCAATCTGCAACACTAAAGCGTCCAGTTTAGGGATGAGAGGATGAGTTGAGAATTGAAGAATCCGGAACAAATATTTGTCAGATAGGAATTGTCTTCTAAGACTTAAAGGAGCATCCTATTGAAAGTTCGTGGGGATCACCCTGATTAGGATAGATTTATTGGATGGAATCAAACAAGGCAGATGGTAGCATGATGGCGGGCCTTTTTATTGTTGACAGATGTCACAGATAGACCACAGATTACACAGTTCATTTTGACACGGAGTACACTTCTGTTACATTTTAATGAATATGCCACAGGCTGACTTATATATACATTAGATGATTACAGAGCAAATATTATGTTCCTTTACATTCGGACTTCGGGGAGGGAAAATATTCCAGTGCGATTTTTTCTGATAATGATTCTCAATACGTCTATCTCAATACGTCTAGCGCCACACACTTTTCTGTGTCAAAAACAGGAACTAATGATTGTTGCCACTTATTTTTTAACACCCCCCCTCAACATTTATTTTCCTGATAGCAAGACAGTTGTAACCATTACAAAGTACTCTTATTAAAATTAAAAAAAATTAACTAAACAAACTTTTCAAATAAAGTTTTACCCAATGGCTTAGTTAACAAATCTGCTAAATTATCTTCAGTTTTAACATATTTCACAGAGATACATTTTTCTTTTATTTTGTCCATAATGAAGTGATACCTGATATCCAAGTGTTTTAATCTTTTATTATTTTCATTATTATAAACTAGTTTTATTACTGACTGATCGTCCTCATACAGTGTCGCTTCATTATTGATAACATCAAAATCACACAACAGGCTTTTCAACCAACATGCTTCTGTAATAGCCATACTTAATGCAATATATTCTGACTCAGTGGAGGATAATGATACACTAAGTTGTTTTTTACAACACCATAATATAATACAATCAAATATTTTAAAGAAATTTCCAGTGGTTGATTTCCTATCTTGGGTGTCACTCGCCCAATCTGCATCAACAAAACCTTGCAATTCTACACCAACGAGTAATCTAATGTACCTTTTATACACCGTAAAATATATGATATACATAGATCTGGTCTTGTACCGCAAACAGCATACATTAAACTGCCTATAAGTTGTCTACACCTTTTCTCTATTTCTGGACTTTCAGATTTATCCCTTTTTAATATTTCAAACTTAAAGTGTTGGTCTATTGGAGTAGAAACTGGTTTGCAATTTGACATGTTATAACGTTCTAAAACTTTAGTTAAATACGTTTTCTGACTGATTACTGTTGTATCTTTCTTTTGCTCAATATCAATGCCTAACATTTTGCTAAACCATTTTAAAGTTTTTGCTTAGTTCTATTTTAAAGTCTTCCAAAACCCTATTTTCGTTACAAAACATAATAATATCATCAACAAATAGCAAAACGTATAGTTTACATCCATTTACCTTCTTGAAATATAAACAATGGTCATTTTTAGATTTACTGAAATTCTCTTTGGTCATGAACTCATCAAATTTTTCATTCCAGTATTTTGGGGACTTTTTCAAACCGTATAATGATTTATTTAATTTACAGGTTTCACCACTTGGTAATTTTAAGTATACTGTTTCACCTATGTCACCGTGTAAGAAAGCACCTACAACGTCCATCTGATGGACTGGGAGTTGTAGTTTATTTGCAACTGCTATAAAAATTCTAAATGTTGGCAATTTAGCCACTGGAGAATATACTTCTAGATCACAATCTGACTGTTCAAAACCTCTCGCTACTAATCTAGCTTTATATACCTTTTTACCACCTACTTCTTTAATTTTGAAAACCCATTTGCTAGAAATTTCTTTATTTCCTTCTGGAACACTGCTTACTTCTGTCCATGTGTTGTTCTCTTTCAGAGTATCTAGCTCAGTCTTCATAGCATTCTTCCACTCTTCTTTTTCTCTAGAATTAAGTGCTTCTTCTAGAGAGACTGGTTCCGTGTCAATGGATAAAAAATTAGTATCATAATCATTGAGCTTCAATGGTTTCTTTATTTCTCTGTCTCTCCTTGAATGTGTCAATTCTTCTTCTTCATCTTTTGCCTCTTCTTCTGACTCTTCTGACACTTCTTCTGCGTCTGCTGACTCTTCTGACACTTCTTCTGCGTCTTCTGACTCTTCTTCTGCGTTTTCTAACTGTTCTTCTGCTTCTTTTGGCAGTTCTGACACTTCTGCTGCGTCTTCCGACTGTTCTTCTGCTTCTTCCGACTGTTCTGACACTTCTTAAGGAAGAAGTGTATGGGGTTATATTGCTATGGTCCTGAGAGTAATTGCCTATTTTATGATTAAACTTACCTTTCAGGAATGTTACCTCTCTTTTTATAAAAACATCATTTTAGTGTGGAAAATAAATTCTAAAACCTTTTGTTGTTTCACTATAACCTACAAAATATCCTATTTCAGCTTTACTATCCCATTTTTTACGATTTTGATCTGGAACATGAACACCTACTTTTGATCCAAATATTTTTAATTTATTTATATCATATGAACCCTTTTTATACCAAAGCTCATATGGAGTTACATTTTTAATTCTACTCTTTCCAGTTCTATTAATAACGTATACAGCTGTGTTAACAGCTTCAGCCCACAAAGACTTATTTAAACCACTTGACAATAATATTGTTCTAGCCGCTTCAGTTAATGTACGCATTTCACGTTCTATGCAACCATTTTGTTCAGGTGTGTACGGAACACTAGTTTGGTGTACTATACCTAAATTATCTAAGAGAGACTTCATCTCTTTATTTAAAAACTCTGAACCGCAGTCTGATCTTATTATTTCCACTTTATATTCTAAATTTTTAGTAACAAAATTCAAAAAGCTTTTTATTTTATCAACTGTTTCTAACTTATTTTTCAGAAAATAAACTGTTCTATACTTTGAGTAGTCATCTTTTATTAATAAATAATATCTGGCACCACCTAAGGATGTAGTTTCCATAGTTCCGCATAAATCTACATGTAAACACTGACCGGGCCGTTCTGCCCTGTTCACACTTAATGGAAATGGTTTTTTATGCAACTTCCCAAGAAGACATGGCTCACATGTTACTTCCTCTTGTTTACTAACACAGAAATCTATGTTACATTTATTTAACACACCTTTTACCTGTTCTATGTCCTGATGACACATTTTCTCATGCCACTCAGAAAGATCATCACTTGATTTACCTACACAAGCATTTTTAACTTTATTGAACCTAAATTTCATAATAAACAAGTTATTCTCACGATATGCTTATGCACAAACATTTATATTTCCCTTTTTTGTGAAATTACAGCACTTATTATTTATTGTCATAACATAACCTTTATCTGCTGTTGAGCTTGCTGAAAATAGATTCATTTTAATACTAGGGACATGTAAAACATTACTTAATGTTGTATTTATCCATTCTTTACCTGTATATGCTTCCAAGGAAATGATACCAATTCCTATGGCTTGTATGACTTTACCATCACCGATAATAATTGGCCTAGGACATTCTAGCTTTTTATATTTTGCAAATAATCTAATATCATGGCACATATGCTCTGATGCTCCACTATGCATTACCCAAGAATTATTACTTTCTAACTGACTGTAAAATGCTGATGACAACACAGACACAGAAAATGCATTACCTTGACTTTTGTTTACATTATCTTTCTTAGTATTATTCTTATTGTTTTTAAACCAACAATCTACAGTTTTGTGATTATTTTTCTTACAATAATTACAGTAATTATTACCTTTCATATATGATTTGCAATCCTTCTTCATATGTCCCATTTTACCGCACTGAAAGCACTTTTTTGCAGACTTGGACACCAGCGCTGCAGACTTCTCCATTTTTGGAAGTAGCACGCTGTTCCTCAATCAGCAACCTCGCTGCTAGCTCATCCATGGGCCGCTTCTCTGCTGGCACCGATTCCCATGCAGACACAAAATGTTGAAAGTGTGATGGTAGCGATGATGTTATCTTGGTGATCGCCATGGTTTGACTCACTTCAGCATTGAGATTTTTCAATTTACTCAGGATACTCTCGAACCGTCCCAAGAACTGTGATACAGTTTCTTTGTCTTCAAATTTCATTGAAAAGAATTTCTGTTGGAGTATGTGCACCGACAGCTCTCCGCGTTGTTCATATATTGTATGTAGTTTATCCCATATTTCTTTTGCTGTTTTGCAGCTTGCTATTTGAGGTATGACCTTCTCAGATATGCGTGTAACCAACATACCTTGCGCTTTTGCATCTTTCAGTATCCATTTCTCGCGCTCTTCATCTTTTACCGGAGGGTCTTTGGATGTGCCCTCTACGACACTCAGGAGATCCGCCGCCTTAAGGATGACCTTCATTTTGAATGACCATGTGGTCCAATTCTCTACACCTTCTAGCTGCTGGCAGCCTGGTCCGTTCACCATATTTCCGACAGAATCCATCATCGTAATATTGCTTTACCACAATAACAGTAGGTTTACCGGTCTCACGCTCGTGGCGCGCGCAGCCCCTTTTTCTTGACCTTTTCCGGCCACCGACGGAGTCGCTATCCGTCGTATTGTAGGTACCTTTGTTCTCGGCCTTGACCGGCCATCGACGGAGCCCTAAACCGTCGTTTTACTACTAAAAAAAAAGTACTTGGGAGGGATACCTTTCACGCAGGCAGATGGTAGCATGATGGCGGGACTTTTTATTGTTGACAGAAGTCACAGATAGACCACAGATTACACAGTTCATTTTGACACGGAGTACACTTCTGTTACATTTTAATGAATATGCCACAGGCTGACTTATATATACATTAGATGATTACAGAGTAAATATTATGTTCATAAATATTCCAGTGCGATTTTTTCTGATAATGATTCTATCTCAATACGTCTAGTGCCACACACTTTTCTGTGTCAAAAACAGGAACTAATGAATGTTGCCAATAAATTTTTAACAGTTTCCACATAGTTTGTGAGGGGATAAATTTTATGGTCCGTCAGCCAGGCGCACTTTTAGCACTCGATCACTTGACACACTCGGTTATCGCTTCTTAGTGAATAGATATGGGTTAATAACAACGCTGAATAACGTCGCACAACCTTTAGTCGACTCAATCCACTATCGCTTCTTCAAAACACATCACGGGATTGCGTTTATTTAATCAGTTAAAACACATCGCGATTGGGTCATGGAAATGCGTTTAATAATCAGTTAACTGATTATGATCAATAGAAAAAATCTCGATTATGGTTGTAAATGTAATCCTTGGTCCAACCCTAGTATGAGGTGGGGGTGGGATGACACTGACGGTTCACTCAACGTTCACTTCACTTAAGTTTTCACGGTGAGAAGGTTACAGAATAGCATTGCAGGTAGTAGGTAAACTTTCCATAACGTTAAGGGCTTCACATCTTACATCGGGCGGTGTACAACATAAATCATTTTCGTCGTAACTAGTACTTCTAGACATTTTAATTAATGAATAACTATCATTTCAACAGTGAAAACGAGTTGTGAAAAATGTTTCGCTATGGCGGGAAAAATTAATCAGTTTTCCTATGCGCGCGCATTGCGATCGACCACAGACTAAAGAGATGAGTTACTTTTAATTTTCCGCGCATAGGGTTTGCGCCTATTTTGCCACGTACAAAATGGGGAATTAAAGTTTTCTTTTATTACAGAGAAAACAAAAGTTATATTTGAGTAAACGTTTTATTTATTAAACACGTACGAGTTAAAATTATCTATTTAAATAAGAAGTTGCATAAAATGAGCAAGCAATAGGAACAAATAAATTAGGAACCGGTACCGGCAGCGGAGGCACCGCTGCCGGTACCGGTTCCTAATTTATTTGTTCAGGCAGGCAGTAATTATTGGCATTTAATGTAGGTGGAAGCTCGACGGGACCCACAATCTGGCCATTAAAAATCCCAAACTATAAATTTATTTTGAATTGGTACTGGGACCTGTCTTCTCTTGACACATACGGATTATCTAATTGCCAACTATGTAGGTTATGCAAATTCAAGTAGCCGTCCTTTCTGCAGGCTGACTCATCACTCCATAGCACCTTATTAAAAAAGTTTGGGTCCTCCCGATGCATTTCAAGTAGGCGGCGGCAGAATTGACCTCTCGGCATGTAGTCTCTAGTTAAAAGAGTTTGTACGGGTCGCATGTGTTGTCGGGTCTTTTTCTCGTTCATGAAGCACTATGTCTTTGTCAACAACTTGAGGCCGTCCACCGCCACGTTGCCCAGGGAGTCTGCCTTCCATGTAGGAGTTATGCACTCTGGTAAACATTTCGTGGTGTGGAT
This sequence comes from Atethmia centrago, assembly GCA_905333075.3. Lineage (NCBI taxonomy): Eukaryota > Metazoa > Arthropoda > Insecta > Lepidoptera > Noctuidae > Atethmia > Atethmia centrago. The sequence continues at coordinate 16,455,938 of HG995393.1, forward strand.
GTCTCCTATCGGGAAACCTTTCCCTGTAGAGGGTGGCAGGGCAGCAGCTCTGGATCTTTGGCCAGCTTCTCCGAAAATAAGATGCATCTCAGCATACTCTCGCTGCGTGTAACTCGGAAAAACGCGGCGGTTGGCCATGTTATAGGTACAGCACAAAAGTCCAGGTGGTCGCCAATTCGTCGTAGTGATCACAATAAAAAATCCAAATCGTAAGGCAAACAAAGTCCGGGGTCCAAGGCAGAAAACAGTCGTCAGTACGAAACAATAATTTGTGAATACAAAGATGCGTTGCGCACGGCTTAAGGTAGGTAGCGTACTGGCAAGCGTCGCAAATAAGGTTGTGAGAGTGAGACACAAAATCACATTACAAGAAAGAGCGGGATAGCACATGCGCTTCTTTTATTATATAGACAGTAACCAGTCAGGTAAAAACCTTTATCCATTACGCGTGCATGTCGCATTTTACGTGTCACAACTTGTTTTAAAATAATTCGCATAAATGAGCAGATATTACTTATTCTTGTAGAGGTTTTTGACAACATAGATACATAATCAGCCCATGTACCCACTGCTGGGGCACAGGCCTCCTCTCGGTGAGTGGGAGTGGGCCGTAATCCACCACGCGGGCCCAGTGCGGGTTGGTGGATGTCACATGTCTTCAAATTTTTGGTTCTAGGACATGCCGGTTTCCTCACGATGTTTTCCTTCACCGTTTTGAGAGCAGTGGTGATGAAATAATTTACACAAAGTAACGCGCCTGTCAGGGTTCGAACCTACGACATACAACTCGTAAGTCGCGGCCGTTACCACTAGGCCACCACTGCTTTTTGACAAAATTACAATATATACTTTATTGTACACCACATAAATACATTACAAAAAATATATCAAACACTACAAAATATACAATGGGCGGCCTTATCGCTTTCTGCGATCTCTTCCAGGCAACCATGGGATGGACAGTGATTTGTCTGGACATAAAGTGGGGCTGTCGTTGGTGCAAAAAATAAATAAATACAATATACTAAAATTGATACACAGATATACAGGGTGATTGGAAGATGGGTGCAAAGCTTTAAGGTGAAGATAGTATAGACAATTTAGAACCATTTAAGCCATGGTTGTCTTAGACGAATTCTTATCAAATTTTTTTAACCAAATTTTTAAGTTTTTTTTCGGAAATTCTCAAAATTTAATGTAAACTGCATAATTATGGCCAAATTGAATGATAAATGAATTTTTTTTTTAATTTATTTAATTAAAGTAATGTGTAAGCAACCAAGCAAAACATGTTTTAGGCTTCTGTGTCATTAGACATTTTTTTTACAGATATTTAAAGCTCAGAAAAAATAAAAAATTTGTACAATACGTCTTTTAAACCTTATTTAAAAAAAAAACGGAGGGTGCTTTTTTTGTTCAAACCTTTTTGAAGACATGCTTGATAATCGCTCTTTCTTTTGAGGTATCATTTATGCGGATATCTTACAAATTATTGAAATTAGGACCTACAAACCAATTCGAGGGAGAAATTTTAAATTTTAGGCAGTCTAACAAAACACAAAATTTTTGCTTAAAAGAATACTTTATGTGCTCCAAATGATAACATTGTTCAATTCTAAGAATTTTTGGCACATGCAGGAACCAATTGAGGGGAACCCATTGAGGGGATTCTCTAAACAATGACCACCGAGCGCGGTGCGACGGCATTTCCAGGTAGAACGCCCAATGAATAGCAAAAAGCGATAAGAGTTGGTTTTTACAGCAAAATGGTCTTAGTTACTGAGGCAACAAAGTCGTTTTTCTTTAGTCAGGGTCAGTCGGTCTGTGATGAAGCCGTTACATCTTTTACTTATTAGTCAAACTACTGCCCTTGTGAGTGGACGTTGTCGTGTTGATTCACAATTTACCGTCTTCAGTTGTAGCCCTTTGCGTTCCTGCACGTGTTGTTGGCGTTAGTTTTGAACTTTTTTGTTTCACCGTGTCCAGTCGTAGCCTCGCGCTCCTGCACGTGTTGATTTTTGACTTAATTGTGTTGAGTTGACATTTAGTGCGCTCCTACGCCGTTTTTCTTAATTGTTAAGTGACTATGGCTACTTTTTCCAATCAAGAATATGCGGATATCGTATTTATGTACGGTAGAGCAGACGGCAATGGATCTTTGGCGCGACGGATGTATCAAGAGCGCTATCCGAATCGCAGGATACCGAATGCCCGGGCAGACACGAAACTGCCGTCGACGAAGACATTTTAGCAGCATTTCAAGCGGATCCTACTACCAGTACTAGAGCAGTAGCTCAAAATTTAAACATTTCTCAATGGAAGGTGTGGCATACAATGCACCAAAATGATAAGTATCCGTTCCATGGCAGGAGTGTGCAAGGTCTAGTAGAGCAAGATCCTCAAAGAAGAATTCAGTTCTGCCGTTTCCTCCTCAACAGATACATCGAAAATGCGTGGTTTCTGAAATCAATCTTGTGGACGGATGAAAGTAAATTTTCAAGGGAAGGTTTTACAAACTTACAACATCCATGAATAGGCCGACGCAGACAACAATCCACATTTTAAGAAGCAGGTGTTGTGGCGTAGCCTCAGTATATTTTATTTGTCATTACTAGGTAAACTTAATATTGTTAAAAGTAAATAAATATTTGTTTTGTATAAATACATACATATGATATTGTCAAAGTCTGTAATAAGTTAAATATATATATTATACTGTAAACATGGGTATCGATAAAAATATTGATTTATATACAACGTACGATATTTCTTGTTAGTAGTGATTTAGGCAGTATCGTCGTCATCGCTACGTCATAGCGGCCGGTGCGCGGGCGCCTTTCACTTTTGAGAGTCGTCGTCGGGCTTCGCCCGGCAGTCGATAACCTGTTACGACGCGGAACGCATGTTTCTAGCTTGCGCACTCGCCTATCCTAATATCGCTGTATTTTATGTTCTCCTTCTTTCTTAGAGCTTTAAACAATTTTCTTCTTGTGTCTCTAATCCTTCCTGTGCTTTCAATCTGTGAACTATAATCTGCTTGTTGCAATAAACACTTTTAATTTGTGCATCAAAGGACTGCCTTTTATTCCTCTCTCGCACACGGTAAGCCACTATTACAGTGACTACAAGAACAATAATCTAGACGCACTAAAGTGGTGACCCCGACGTGATTTGAACACGCAAACACATAAACACATTTAAAATAAACACATTTGGTTTTATGAACATTATTCTTAACCTGGGGTTGCGCCGCGACTTTGTCTGGAGATTTATCATTGCAGACGTCACGAAAGCGATAATAGGCGTAGATTTTTTAAGTCACTATAACCTGCAGGGCTATTGCGTATCTCTGTTGACAGTTCATAATGATGATCACTTGGCAAAGTGTTTAACGATTAACTATCAAACAGTTAGTTTCGTATTGGCTAACTTCAGTGACTAACTAGGATGACGTCATAGGCACCCAGTACCGCTGATAGCCACCGTAACACATTTTGACAGATGTTTTTGTATCGATATTGCTAAGATTGCGATTGTGTAAGCTTAGTGGACATCAAACTGATGATCATTTAGTTTGTGGTGGCTTTCGTGAAAGACACTACTCAAAGGTATAAATTATAGTGATTAACACCGAAGCCGATAGTAAGTTAAGCGTGTAAATATTACTTCTTATGTTGTTTTATTGTGATTCTTGGTCGTGTCAGAAGTATGGCACGGCCAAGTGCGTGTCACGCACACTGAAGGGTTCCGTAGTTGAGAATGTTGGGATGAATTTATCCGAATAGCAAACTTGTAGTTGAGAAACATGTTCTCCCATACATCGCTATACGTCACGGTTCATTCTCCAACTGCACATTTAAGTTGGTCGACTATTACTCGTTAACTTGTAAAGCCTACTTAGCTGTGATAGTTTTATTTTTAATTTCATTTTATGTACTACTGCCACGATTTTTTTCACATCTCCATAAACAACCATTTAGCCGGCAGGGGGACACTTGACTCTAACAAAAAATTGCACTTTAATATTACGCAAACGGATCCCTGAGTAAAAAGTGGTATTCACAGACCCGCAATAGTTTTGAACGGCCTATCCAACGATACCCCACACCATGAGATAGATGAGAAAAAAAAAATACATCCCCACATTTGATGCAAGAGAGGTACTTACCCTAAAACATTTTTTTTTAAGTATTATTTTACCACTTTTACGGCTTGATTAATATGTAATCATCATAATCAGGCAATCAGCCTATAATGTTCCCACTGCTGGAACACAGGCCTCCTCTCTGAGAGAGGGACTGGGCTGGGTATTAATATGTAATACCTGTGCCAAATTACAGACAGATTTTTAGTACTAAGCATCTCTGAGCTACAGCGGGAACAAACTGACACAGGACGGACATGGCGAAACTATAAAGGTTCCTTGTTTACTACGGAACCCTAAAAATATAATCAAAATAAGAAGTAATAAAAATATTTAGAGTAGGTATACGCGATTAATTATGTAACTACAACATATTCCCGAAATATGTACATAGTTATGTAGGTACATACATCATACTAGAGTCCTAACGATGTACATAGCTATATACAGCATCCAAAATGATCTTCTAATACTTTAACAACTTGTACATTATTTATCGTGGTTTTGTTTACCTATTTCGTGGTTTTATTTACCTACCTTTCCTTTGAGGATTTATTTTCACTAAGTTACACTTTATTAGCACAAGTAAAAACATACTATTTAATTTCGCTAGGCTGTCGAGTTAAAACTGCAAAAGATTGAATTTACCGCCAGTTTCACGTTTCAAGTATATATAAACCGCTTAATACAAAATGTTCCCTAAAATAAAGTATTCTAGCGCTCAAAAGGCGCTACTCAACTTAGCTGCATAATAATCGATAAAAAATAGAGGCGTCAAGTGTTGGGACGATGAGCACCGATCCCGATCTGTTGGTCACCGTAACGTGATGTCCACTTACTGTGATACGTAATACCAATGTTTTGAAATTCTCAGTTGTCATCAAAGTTCGGTGTACAACTGAAGCTAGTTAGTCACTGGCAATGAAAAAGATAGCCAATAGCCCTGCTGGTTGTTGATTGCAGGAACCAATGTCTAATCGACAATAGCACTAGCCTTGCTGCCGGGGCTTTGCCTGCATATCCTTCGGACATGATTTCTTCGGTGAAGGTGATTACTGGTGAGTCTGTATATCACCGCATACTAGTGGAATACCCCGAAGTCACCCGCCCAACCGGTACACATCATGCACCTACACACAACACAGTACACTACATACGTACTACACCAGGACATCCAGTATCATGTACACCACGTAGGCTGGCCCCTGACAAAATGAAGATCGCAAAGGAAGAGTTTGCAACTATGCTGCAAATGGGTATAGCCAGACCTTCCGACTCACCTTGGTCTTCTCCACTCCACCTCGCTCCCAAAAAAGACAACGGTTGGCGTCCTTGCGGAGATTATAGAATGCTGAACGCGAGGACTACACCGGATAAATATCCGATACGCCATATTCATGACTTCGCTCATGGTCTCTCGGGCTGCAAGGTCTTCTCTACGATAGACCTGGTGAAAGCTTACAACCAGGTTCCAGTGAATCCAGAGGATATCCCCAAAACTGCAATCGCAACACCGTTCGGACTTTTCGAATTTCCATACATGACGTTTGGCTTTCGAAACGCCGGACAGACTTTCCAACGTTTTGTGGACGAGATGTTGTGTGGCTTGGACTTCTGCTATGCTTATTTAGATGATTTTTTAATATACTCGCAGAATGAAGAGCAGCACAAAACACATCTGAGGGAAATTTTCACCAGACTAAAAGAGTATGGCATGGTCATCAATACGGCCAAGTGTGTTTTTGGAGCGTCGGAGGTAAAATTCTTAGGATACCATATTTCAGCCGATGGTACCACACCCCTTCCTGCCAAGGTCCAGTCAATCCGGAACTTCCCAGTGCCGAGGACCGTAAGGAAACTTAGGAGATTTCTGGGTATGCTTAATTTTTACAGGAGGTTTATTCCAGACGCAGCCCAACACCAAGCTCCCCTAAACGCACTTCTCGAGGGCTCCGTAAAGGGTTCTCACCCTGTCACGTTCGCTGAAGCTGAACAACATGCTTTTGAGGCTTGTAAGGAAGGCCTATGTCAGGCTACCTTACTAGCTCACCCAAACTGCCAGTCAAAATTAGCCGTAGTGGCTGATGCTTCTGACATGGCGATAGGGGCAGCATTGCAGCAGCTAGGAGATGAAGGGGCATGGCAGCCGCTTGCTTTCATTTCGCGCAAGCTCAGCCCTTCACAGCGAAAATACTCACCCTATGACCGAGAACTACTGGCCATATACGAAGCAATCAAGCATTTTAGGCATATGGTCGAAGCAAGAGATTTCGTGGTCTACACTGACCACAAACCTCTTTGCTACGCATTCCAAGCCCACAAAGAGAATTGCTCGCCCAGACAGTTTAGACATTTTGACTTCATATCCCAATTCACAACCGATATTAGGCACATATCTGGCAAGGACAACGTAGTTGCCGATACGCTGTCCAGAATTGAGGAAGTAGCTCAACCAGTCAGCTTAGAGCTCTTAGCAAAGCTACAAAACACCGACTCAGAGTTAAGCCAACTACTGGATAGCAATACGTCCTTATGCCTAAAGAAGGTCAAGATTCCTGGGTCAGATGCTGAACTGTACTGTGACGATAAAGTGAACACCACGCGACCATATGTCCCAAAGGACCTTCGTCGCCGAGTTTTCGAGAGCCTGCATTTTCTGAGTCATCCAGGAGCAAACGCAACTGCCCGACTCGTGGCTGAAAGGTACGTCTGGCCAGGTGTGAGGAAAGATTGTAGGACATGGACACAGGCCTGTTTAGCTTGCCAGAAGTCCAAGATCACCCGACATGCTTCACCACCTCTCGGCACGTTTAAGCTGCCACGAACGAGGTTCGCACACATCCATATAGACCTAGTCGGCCCACTTCCACTGTCTCATGGATACAGGTATTGCCTCACTGCCGTCGACCGTTTTACTCGTTGGCCTGAGGTAATACCACTCCGTGACATAACAGCAGAAACTGTGGCCAGGGCTTTACTATATGGATGGATCGCCCGCTTTGGTTGTCCTTCTGACATCGTCACCGATCGTGGCATGCAATTTCAATCTGACCTCTTCAAGCGCTTGTCAGAACTTGTCGGCTCCAAGCATAATAGTACAACGGCATATCATCCAGCGTGTAACGGACTAGTGGAAAGGTTCCACAGGCAGTTGAAAGCCGCAATCACATGCCACGGCAACGACAACTGGGTGGAGTCTCTTCCATTAGTCCTCCTGGGTATACGGAGCGCGTACAAGGAGGACCTACAAAGTTCTTCAGCCGAGCTTGTGTACGGCGAGCCGCTCAAATTACCTGGTGAGTTCTTTCACCCTCAAGCGAATGAGTTCACTGACATGACAGATTATTTGTCACGAATTCGCAAATTCGCCAGAAAAATCCAGCCATCACCAGCTTCACGCCATGGAAATCGCCCCATTTTTATTTTCAAAGACCTGGCGACAGCAACTCACGTCTTTCTTAGGGAGGAGGTAAATCGTGGTTCTCTAAAACCAGCTTACACCGGCCCCTATGAGGTTCTTAAAAGGAGTGACAAGGTGTTGACAATTCTATTTAAGGGTAAACCAGTCACAGTAACTGTAGACCGTGTCAAACCAGCCTACTTACTGAATGACTCACACACCACTAACTCATATACCACTCACTCACACACAAACAAACATACATCATGCACTCCATCAAATATAACACCACTACAGACTACCAGTACGCCTCAACCTGAAGAAGTCAACGTCAGGAAGACGCGATCAGGTCGTACTGTTCGTTTCCCAGACTATTATCGCCCGTAGGACGGTCTCAAGGGGGGAGTGATGTGGCGTAGCCTCAGTATATTTTATTTGTCATTACTAGGTAAACTTAATATTGTTAAAAGTAAATAAATATTTGTTTTGTTTATATACATACATATGATATTGTCAAAGTCTGTAATAAGTTAAATATATATATTATACTGTAAACATGGGTATCGATAAAAATATTGATTTATATACAACGTACGATATTTCTTGTTAGTAGTGATTTAGGCAGTATCGTCGTCATCGCTACGTCATAGCGGCCGGTGCGCGGGCGCCTTTCACTTTTGAGAGTCGTCGTCGGGCTTCGCCCGGCAGTCGATAACCTTTTACGACGCGGAACGCATGTTTCTAGCTTGCGCACTCGCCTATCCTAATATCGCTGTATTTTATGTTCTCCTTCTTTCTTAGTGCTTTAAACAATTTTCTTCTTGTGTCTCTAATCCTTCCTGTGCTTTCAATCTGTGAACTATACTCTGCTTGTTGCAATAAACACTTTTAATTTGTGCATCAAAGGACTGCCTTTTATTCCTCTCTCGCACACGGTAAGCCACTATTACAGTGACTACAAGATCAATAATCTAGACGCACTAAAGTGGTGACCCCGAACAGTACACGAGAACCATGCCGGACGAAGCGAAACAAGATGGTGCGCGTGAATTTAGCGAATCATGCCGCGTGGGCGTACGAGTACCATCCTTTTACCCAGAAAAGCCAGCGTTGTGGTTCGCGCAGCTGGAAGGTCAGTTCGTCTTGGCGAATATTACGAGTGATAGTACGAAATTTTACCACACTATCGCTCAGCTCGAGCCACAATATGCCACTGAGGTTGAAGATATTATCACCTCGCCACCCGCGAGCAACAAATATGACAAGCTGAAGGCGGAACTAGTCAAACGACTGTCGGCTTCCCGTGAAAAAAAGGTTAGACAACTACTTGTCCATGAAGAACTTGGGGACCGGAAGCCGTCTCAGTTCGTTCGCCACCTACGGAACTTGGCGGGCCCAGATGTACCTGAAGACTTCCTGAAGACAATTTGGACGAGCCGTTTGCCACAAAGCACGCAGTCCATCATAGCGTCACAACCAAAGGCCACGTTGGAAGAACTGGCGGAATTGGCAGACAGAGTGCACGATGTTGTCATGCCGAACGTGCAAGTTGCCGCTACGTCGAGCACTGCACAACCCGGCAGCGTCGTGGAAGCCATGGAGCGTCAGATAGCGGCGCTCACAACGGAGGTTAGGGCATTGTCAGCCGAAGTCAGGCGATCTCGTTCAAGTCGTTCAACTCAACGACAGGACCATTCGGACAGCCATCGACGCCCACGTTCCAGCTCAAAGAGGTCCCTGTCAAACTACCGCAAGTACCCCCAATGCTGGTATCATTCCAAATTTGGGACGAATGCAAGAAGATGCGTGAAACCATGTGACTTTGCGGAAAACGCGACGGGCGGTCGATAATGGCGACTAACGATTGCCCTAGTACCGGTCGTCTATTCATTACTGACGCAAGATCCAAAGTACAATTTTTGGTAGATACCGGCAGTGATCTTTGCGTGTTTCCAGTATCTAAAGTTCGTGAACGGTTGGTTAAAGCAGATTTCGACTTATGCGCCGCTAACGGCACTAAAATAAAATATACTGAGGCTACGCCACAGGTGTCATTTCAGATGAAATTCTCTGTGAATGTATGGGCTGGAATAATTGGCAGAACATTGATTGGGCCCCACTTTTTGCCTGATCCATTGAATGGCGAAAATTATTTGCAATTTCTGCAAATTGATTTACCACTGCTGGTAGAGGAATCAGGTGTCCCAATCTTCGAAAGAGACCGAACAGTCATCTTTCAGCAAGACGGCTGTCCAGCGCATTGGACTTTAAATGTAAGGGGACACCTCAACAATTGCTTTCCTGATAGCTGGATCGGCAGGGATGGACCCATCCCTTGGCCCGCTCGCTCCCCAGATCTGACCCCGTTGGACTTTTTCGTGTGGGGCCGGGCCAAGGAACTGGTGTATAACAACATAGAAATAAACACTAGAGAAGAATTGATACAAAGAATAAATTCAGCGTTTGAGACAATGAAGCAGGAGATGATGTTGAAAATAACGACTACAGAAGTTAGAAGACGGGGCCGTGCTTGTATTAGGAATCACGGCCGTCATTTTGAACATGAAAAATAAGTAATTTTAATTCAAATGTTGTTTTAATTAGTCTGCCTAAAATAAAAAAATTCTCCCTCAAATTGGTTTGTAGGCCCTAATTTCAATAATTTGTAAGATATCCGCATAAATGATACCTCAAAAGAAAGAACGATTATCAAGCATGTCTTCAAAAAGGTTTGAACAAAAAAAGCACCCTCCGTTTTTTTTTTTAATAAGGTTTAAAAGACGTATTGTACAAATTTTTTCTGAGCTTTAAATGTCTGTAAAAAAAATGTCTAATGACACAGAAGCCTAAAACATGTTTTGGATGATTGCTTACACATTACTTTAATTAAATAAATAAAAAATGAATTCATTTATCATTCAATTTGGCCATAATTATGCAGTTTACATTAAATTTTGAGAATTTCCGAAAAAAACTTAAAAATTTGGTTAAAAATATTTGGTAAGACTTCGTCTAAGACAACCATGGCTTAAATGGTTCTAAATTGTCTGTACTATCTTCGCCTTAAAGCTTTGCACCCATCTTCCAATCACCCTGTATATATATATATACAGGGTGGAATTTTGTAATGCCACCTGGAGGGAAAGTACTCTTAATACTAGAAATGATAGATAATGATAGAAAATTTTACTCAAAGGAAACATTCCTTTATTTTTGAACAGAAACCAAACTGCATTCAAAGATTTTCGAAAATTCTCTTCTCCCACACCCGGGAATCTAACCGGCTAAAATCTGAAAAAATTATACCCTGTACTTTTATTGCATCGATCGTTAGGGTCAATTATAAGGATGAAATCTCTCTAACAAACATGATAAATTAAATGAAAGGAAAACCAGGAAATCTGAAGTTACAGTTAAAGCTCTTTAACTAACATCCATCTTTTGTAATGCAGACTCCTTTGCGACATACTCGTAGCTGCGTGTATGAGGTAATTTAAATATGGAATGTTAGATTAAAATTTGAAAATTAGATTGTCATAGTTGTTATTCACATTTGATTGTTTTTACAACTCATTTCACATTTTGTCTGACGGTGAAAATGGCTTATCAGGAACAGTTTGATTTAATGGAAGCTTATTTTTTAAATAACAAAAACGTGAATCTAGCTCTGCGGTGGTATGGAGAGAGATATCAAGACCGACAGGCACCAACTCGGTTCGTATTGAAAAGAATGGTAGAAAATTTAAAGAATACGGGTGGTTTCAAGAAGAGACGGCAAACTATTCAGTAAAATTATTTCGATTTTGTACTAGATGTTTTAACATACTTTGAATCATTTTCAAAGGCTTCTAGTAGAGATGCTGCCGATGAATTAGGAACAACCCACACTCGCGTACTAAAAGTGCTGAAAAAGTATAAGTATAAATGCTATCGTGAAGGTCGGTTGGTGCAAAAATTGCATATTGGGGATCGTGACAGACGATTACAATTTTGTGAAAACATGCTTGGAGAAATTGACCAAAACCCTAATTTTTTGAGTAACATTGTATGGTCTGACGAAACCAACTTCAGCAATAATGGCATGTACAATCGCCGCAATAACCATTATTGGTCTCGAGTGAATCCTGTTCGTGTTCATGAAAGTAACAATCAAGTAAGATTTTCTTTCAACGTTTGGTGCGGAATTATGAGAAATAATGTAGTGTTAGTCCACGTGTACGAAGGTCATTTAAACACTGTCAAGTATATTGAAATACTGGATCTCTTAAGAAACGAGTTAAATGGTTTCCCCGAGGAAGAGCGAAACCAAATAATTCTACAGCAAGATGGTGCTCCAGCACATAACAGCAGAATCACTACTGCCTACGTTAATAACCATTTTAATACCTGGATTGGTACAAACGGCACAATCAGATGGCCTGCGAGATCGCCAGATCTCACCCCATTAGATTTTTTTTTGTGGGGATATGTAAAAAATCAAATTTACATGAAATCTTATGCGAATGACAACGAGTTGAGAGTTGAAGTTCAGAATAAGATTTATAATATTCACCACAACACTTTATTAAAGGTTAAATAAATGAATTCGATAAAAGAATAAATTTGTGTATCCAAGAGAATGGAGCCCATTTCGAGCAACTAATTAGTTAGTTTACCATTTTTTGTAAATAATTAAATTAATTTAAGATTTCCTGGTTTTCCTTTTATTTCATCCTTATAATTGACCCTAACGATCGATGCAATAAAAGTACAGGGTATATTTTTTTCAGATTTTAGCCGGTTCGATTCCCGGGTGTAGGAGAAGAGAATTTTCGAAAATCTTTGAATGCAGTTTGCTTTCTATTCAAAAATAAAAGAATGTTTACTTTGAGTAAAACTTTCTATCTGCAGTATTAAGAGTACTTTCCCTCCAGGTGGCATTACAAAATTCCACCCTATATATATATATATCCTTAATAATATACAATGTGGATCTGGACTTACGACATTAAATTAAAACGAGCACAGTACTAGTCCATCGAAACATTTTAAAACACGAAGATTAGTAGTTAATGGAAAATTTAAGAATTGCAATTTTCAAACAAAATTAATAGCAAAATCAACTGCATAAAATATAAACATGCTTTATCTACGAAAAGTCACTGACCTGTTGCGCGGTGTGGTGCGGGATGCAGCGGGCGGGGGTGAGGGACGTAGGTGGACGTAGGTAGGTACTTTATTCGGAGAACAACAAATCCGCGGCATAAACTCACTAAGTTGCGCGTTGTTAATTAATAAAATATCAGTAATTGATTCTGATTGTGATGTGATAATATGTGATTAATTATTAATCACATATTATCACATCACAATCAGAATTTAAATCATCAATAAGTAGTCAAATTTTTAAATTTTCAAAGTGTCCACCGTTGTTCATTATGCACAAGCGACATCGTCTTATTAAATTTTCACAGACTCGTCTTAACAAATCCCCATCTGTTCTTTTAAGTTTGTCGAAGGCATTAATTATTCTAATTTTTAAATTATCCACAGTGTTCACTTCTCGTGCATACACCTCGTTTTTTACGGCCCCCCACAAAAAGAAATCCAGTGATGTCAGGTCCGGTGACCGTGCTGGCCATCGAATAGGTCCAAAATGGCCAATCCGTCAAACGTCCCATCAATAAACACTGGACCTATTATTTTGTTCCTATGAATTCCAGCCCAGACATTTAGTGAAAACCGGTACTGGAATGAAGACTCTCGAATTAGGCGCGGGTTTTCATGACTCCAATATCTCAGGTTTTGTCAATTCCAAACTCCATTTCTTGTAAACGTGCTCAAATCTGTCCACATAATATTAGATATGAAGTCAGGGTCGTCTGATATTTTGTCGAAAAGCTATTGGCAAAATAACACTCTGACTGGCATATCTCTGGATAACAGTTGTTGTACTTTTCTGAACTTGTAAGGTCGCCGTGCATGCCGTTTCAAATATCTATGGACAGTTCTGTGACTCACTTGAAACCGCCGCGCTGCGTTCCGGAGGCTAGAAGTCGGGTTATTTTCAAAATGTTGTAATATCCGCTCCTCGATATTTGAATTTGAAGAATTTCGGCTGTTGGTAGAGCACGTTCGTGTGTCTCTCCCGATATGTACGCAATGCTAAAGCCGCATTTTGCTGACATTCTCCGTACATAAGTACCATGTCAGTGTACTCGGCAGCTGTGTAACTTATTTGAGGCATAATATTACCTAAACTAAAAAACTTACAAACCTAACCTAAATCCAAAAACTAACTAATAATACACTAACACTTAACAATGTCACAATAACCTGTGCACTCATCTAACTATCATAAATCGTTTTTAACACAATAACAACTAAAACTTTTCATAAAATCACAACAATGCGCGCGCGCGTGTGCTCTCATAAAAGGGCTCCGCTATGCACTGACTGACATAGTTACCAGTGGGATGTCGCTGCGTCCCCGTAAGGGGGCGCGGCTAGCGGAACCGGGGCGTCGCCCCTCGGCCGCGGAGTCGGTACGTTGGCCCGTAAATGCGGGCCCCTCATTGTGTATGTCATTTTGAATGACGCCTAGATGATTGGACGCGTTTACTAATAACGCGCCCATGTGAGTGGTTGCTATTGTGTTACTGTAGGCGCATCACGACGCTAATACTGTTAGCGCCGCTTTCTTCACGACACCACGGCGGTCAACCCCCGCCAGGTGAGACCCCCGGTTAACCGGGGGAGGCCCAGTGAAGGCGACCAGCGACGTAGGTGCCGACTCGACGCTCCTACAGTATAGGTGTATAGTTCCCGCCCGTCCCGCTTTCAGATCGAGCCGATTACGGTCCGGACTAAGGAACTGTCGTGTGTGTGTGAGCGGCATCGTTATTGCGTAACACCGCCCAGTGTCTACACATATCGCTTAGCCCGCGCTACGCGTATGTGTGTGAGTTAGGTGTCTGTTTAGTGATGAATGGCTGTGTTAATTTCGTGACGCGCCTATATTAACTTAGCACACGCCACGCAATAGATGTATGTTATCTGTAGAGTACTATTGAAACGAGTAAGCCGCGTGTAACCAGCAGGGCTAACATGACAAGCGCGAGAACGCTCTCTTTCTCGCTTTGTCGTAATTCGTCTACGATTCTGACGTCATCCGAATGCCTAACATGACCGCTAAGCTCGAGTAAACTCGAGAAAGGCACTTTGACAGTTCTTTATCTCGCGACGAGAGACCGATGTAGCAAATTATTAAAAACAAATCATTTTTATTTAAGCAACATCGGTTCATTCATTAAATTTTACGTATAGAATTAGTATGTACTATAATGATTTTACATCCACCTCTATTAATTTATGTTGAAATTTTTTGTGTAACCGACTTTTATCATTAAAATTTAATTTAAAATGACGGAAATGAAAATGAGTGAGCCATTTTTGTTAGGGGAAAAACCTGTGGGTTCGCGTCACCAATATGTTAACCGCGTCACCGACATACTAACCACGTCACCGACATCCTAGCCGCGTCACCTACATATGAACAGCATCCCTTGAATATGCAATCTGCGTCACCAACATGCTAACCGAGTCACCGACATGCTCAATGCGTCATCAACATGCTCAATGCGTCGCCAACACGCTAACCAAGTCACCGACATGCTAACAGCGTGCCCTACCTGTTAGCAGCGTGCCCGACGTACTGGCAGCGTCACCGACATGCTAACAGCGTCACCGGCATGCTAACAGCGTCACCGACATGCAAATAGCGAGCCCGACCTGCTAGCAACGTCACCGAAATGCTAGCAGATTTACGAAATGCCAATCGACTAACGCCGTGACAACCGCGTCACCGACATTCTGAAAGCACTTGTTGACATGCAATTTGCGTTACCAACATGCACACCGCGTCACCGACATCCTAACCACGTCACCGACATGCAGACTGCGTCACCAACATGCTACCCAAGTCACCGACATGCTAATGTAACATGTGTATCAGACTGGCGTCGCGCAGCGGCCTGTGTACGTACATGTATACGCATATACATATATACTTATATATGTTATTCCAAAGTTTTAAGTTTTCATTTCTGTCACCAGTCCCCATGAATGCCATATTTTTTTGTATTATAATTTTGTCTACTCTTCTCGTCGTCAAAATCGAGGACGACTAAATGACAGCAGAATCGAAGATTATCTCGTGTTGAATTGTCAAAATTCGAGATAACTTATGTGCCATGTTAAGGTTTGTCGAGAAAATATCGAGTTTGACAGAACGAGTCGAGTATTTTGTATGGCAGCGCTGTCAGAAAACGAGAAAATTGACAGAAATAGACAAAAATTACTCACGCGAGAGTGAGTAATTGTAGCATGTGTCATGTTAGCCTTGCTGGATGCAGCTTACTCGTGGCGTCCAGTCCGGTGCGATGAGGTCAGTCGTCCGCTACCAGGTCGCGGGGCAGGGGTCTCGCGTCAGGGGGGCGCGTATGCCATGGCGCTATCTGCTTGATATGAGGCCAAGCAGATGCGTCGGCACGCGCGAACATTCCTTTCGCGAGACGCCGCACATACTCATCCAGGCTCTCAATCCCGAGGTCCCTCTGGATGATGTCGTTCCTCACGAAGTGAGGGGCGGCAACTATAGTCCGCAGCGCCAGACTCTGTTGCGCGCGGAGCAGCCTGCGGTTCGTCTCACTCGTGAGGGCGAACCATGCCGGGGCGGCGTACGTCAGAATGGGGCGTACGTACAACTTGTACACGCCCAACTTGACGCGCGCCGGTATGCGGGATGAGAGCACCGGCCTGAGTAGGTTGCGGGCTACCCTACCTTGTGCGGCGACCTTGCGGACGTGTGTCCCCATCGAGAGCCGACGTTCCATAGTGACACCCAGGTACTTTACCCGGGGCGACCATTCGACGTCGGCTCCTTGAAGCTTCAAGGGTGGTGGGAGGGGTGCGGATCCAGTGACCAGCGCCTGCGTCTTACCCACGTTAACCGACAGCCGCCACTTTGACAGCCACTCGGGAAGTAGGTCGAGGGCGCGCTGCATCTTGACGGCCGCGTACTTTGCGTTCAGCGAGGTGGTAATGTACGCGGCGTCGTCAGCGTACAGCGCGAGCGTCGAGTCCGTCGTGGTGGGGATGTCGTCGGTGTAACGTGAGTAGCACGCCGGCGATATGCAGCTACCCTGCGGCACGCCGGCCAGCACCGGGCGGGCGCTAGATAGCGCCCCATCGACCACCACCCTAAATGTCCTATTGGAAAGAAAAGTAGAGACCACTTGTACAACGCGACGGGGCGCATCGGACGTGGCCAATTTGTAAATTAGGCCCTCGTGCCATACACGGTCGAAGGCCTTCTCCATGTCGAGGAATACTGCCACCGAGTACTCCTTCTTGTTCAACGCGGCTGTGAGGTGGTGCAGTACCCTCGACAGCTGGAGCGTCGTGCTATGCTCCGCCCGGAACCCAAACTGCTCAGGACGCGGCGCTATGTGGGGCTGGAGATGTCGCAGCAGGAGTGCTTCGAACACCTTGGAGACTGTCGGCAGCAGCGTGATCGGCCGATAGCTCTCCGGCTTCAGGATGTTCTTCCCCGCCTTGGGCAGCATTATGACGCGCCCTTCCTTCCACGAAGCGGGAAAGGTCCCCGTGCGCAGTATCGCCGTATACAGGCGCGCCAGCGCCGCAACCATACGGTGCGGCAAGTGGCGCAGCGCTGTGTTGGTGATACCGTCAGCACCGGGGGCTTTCCTAGGCTTCGTTCTTAGGATGGCGCGTCTGACTGCGCCAGGCGAGAAGAAGATCGGGTCCTCATCGGGAGCTATCGACGTTGCGAAATAGTCCCCTAGGTGTTGCTCGACTGCTGCGACATGTTCGATGTCTAAAGTCGGGTTGGGGCGGAACTAACGCTCCAGGTGTTCGGCGAAGACCTCCGCCCGGTCCTCCGCTACAAACTTAAGCGCCCCGTCGCTGTTGAGTATAGGGCGCACCGGGGCTGGGGTATTCGTGAGTTGGCGGCACAGCTTGTGAATCGACGGCCAACTGTCTGTGGTGGCGTCGATTCGGTCCTCCCAGCCCGCGGCGGTGTGCGCCTGTAGTTCGGCCTTCACCTTCTCCGCGAGATGGTTGAGCTGCGTCTTTATTGTGGGGCATCTCAGCTGTTGCCACTGCTTGCATAGGCGCCTCTTCGCGGCGATCATTGCAGTGATGCGGGCCGGCAGGGGCGGCAATAGCCCTCTCCCCTGCGGCTGCATAGTGCTAGTCGCCGCTTCCAGGGCGCTTTGGATGCAAGCAGTGACGTCATTCGCCGTCTGGTCTACGTCCGCGGCGGTGGCAATAGGCCGAGTCGGCGCAGTGGTCTCTACTTTTTCCCGGAAGGAGTCCCAGTCCGTGGATCGACGTGGCGCCAGGGGCTTCAGTCGGGTCGGCATACCCGATAGGACGACGAGTACAGGTTGGTGGTCCGACTGTAACTCGTCGTCTATAACTTGCTGTGTAGTCTGGCAGTGTAGCCCTCGGTGGACTACGATGTCCAGCACATCCGGCATGTACCGGGTGGCCTCGGGGTAGTGGGTAGGCGTCTCCGGGCCGGACACCGTATAGCCGAAGGCTTCCGCGTCCGCGAAGAGTCGTCTCCCCTCGGTATTCGTACAGTATGAGTTCCACGCTGGGTGTTTACAATTAAATCACCGGCGAGGAGTGTAGCTTGTGTCGAGTTGTTTAACAAGGCCCGCAGCTCTGTCAGGTCCAGGTGGGCCGCGGGCGGCTTGTAACAGGCGTAGATGTTCATGTCCTCGCCGGCTACATGTAGCTGGACACCCAGCGCGTAAAATGAGCTGAGTGACGGCAAGGGGACTTCCTGATGGACGACCCTACGCTTCACTAGTACCGCCAGACCACGGTATCTAATGTTAAGAGCCGACCGTTCATCCTTCCTATAAACGAGATATCCCGGGAACCTAATCCTGTCCTCGGGACCCAGGAGAGTCTCGCTTATGAGCGCCACGTCGATATTTTGTTCCCGAAGGAGATGGCGGAGGGGGGCGACCTTATCCCTAAGGCCGCGGGCGTTCCAATGGATCACCCTTAACGACCTAGCCATGATAGAGCGTTAGTAGTGTGGCTAGGCCGTCAAGGATGACCGTCTCTATATCCTGGGCCTGCCTGATGGCCTTTATAAGGTCCATCAGTAGTTGGATGGCGCAGGCTGTAAACTCACTTTTATTGTGTTTATGTTTTGCTTGTTTCGACGATTGGGCGCCGGTAGCGCCGCCACTCGTCTTATCGGGGAACTTTTTCAGTTCCGCCTGTTGTCGCCGCGCTGTGTCGGCGCTAGCCGCTAGTCACAGGCGGTATTTTGTTTTCCCGCGGCGCTATGCCGGCGCCAGCGGTAGCTCCCCCGCTACTCTTTTTAGCCTGCGCCTTGTCGGTAGCAGGGCCAGCCTTAGGGATATCCTCTTCTAGGTTCACCTGGGGGGGGGGGGGGGGGGTTTTTCCGTTTTCCCTTCCCCCCGCGCTTCGTCTTCCTCCGCTCCGAGGAGGTGGCTTGCCTGTCTGTAGGCCAATTGGCTGCCGCCATCAGCGTCATGCCATCGGCCTCGGCTTCAATATTGGTCCCCTGAGGCCTCTCAGCGGCCATTTGGGGCCGGCGTGTTGCGGCCGTGATGGCGACAGTCCCCGCTCGCCTGTTCCTGACCTCCGTCTGGAACACGGGGCACTTTACGTTGCACGCGGGGTGCGGGCCACCGCAGTTTGCGCATGTGGCCGGCTCCTCCCGCGGGCGTGGGCAGTCTCGTGCCGCATGCTCCCCGCCGCATCGGACACAGGCGAGCGGTCGGTGGCACTGGTGCGAGCTGTGCCTAAAACGCTGGCACCGGTGACACTGGGCGGGCCCACGTTTTCCTCGCCAAGCCTCGATCTTGACACCACGCATGTACATGAACACGGTGGTGTCAAAGATGGCCCGGACGTCTGTGGTCTTCTTCAGTATGGCGTGGAATACACAGCCAGGTCGTCCTTGTGCGCCCTTAATGTGGCGCACATACTCCGGCTGGTATCCCAGCGTCCGGAGCTCCTCCTCGACCTCCTTGGGGTCTGTGTCAGCTGGCAGCCCCCTGATGGCGATCTTCAAATTCTTGTCCGCCGGCAGTGAGTAGGCGAACCAAGAGACGCCGCTGTCCTTTTCCAGGCCAGTCAGGTACCTCTGGACCAGCCTGTACTCCTCTTCGCTGTCGGGAGTGAAGCGGACCCCACTCCCGTATGGTCGAGCGTTCGGAGGCCGGCCCAGTTTGGCACTGATGGCCCTAAAGTGGGCGGCCCAATTGGGCAGCCTTTGCCACCACCAGCGGTGGGAAACGTAGTTTCTTCTTATTCCCCGGCTTCTGCTTGCTTGATGACGACGTTGTCGCTGCTGGAGCGGTGCCGGGGGTGGCCACAGGGGGCGCGGTAGTAGCAGGGGGGGCAGGGGGTAGGTTGGTGATACTTACCCCTGTAGATGTGGTTGGTGTAGCTGTCGGTGTTGCCGGCGGTGAGCGGCGCACCGCGTCGGAGAAGGTGGGCGATGTCGGCACCCCCCGACCCCGCGACACGCTTTCGCGCTGTGGTCGCGGCGGGTCGAGGCAGTACCTCTTCGAATCCTCCGACACGGCGTCGCCGGAGCTTCTTCTCCGCCGCTGGGGTCTGGCCTCGAGAGTAAACTCATAATCGAAGCCCAGCGGCGGTGTTGGTGACGCCGGTGGTATGGCCGCGGCGTCGAATTCTCCTCCATCGTAGGGCCGCTGGCCGGATCGCGGGGTCGTGTCCGGGGACACGTCATCGCGACCGGAAGCGGCTGAGCCCGTCGACGCCAGCGACATGCTCGACCCCACACGTGAGGAGCATGTCGACAGCATGGCGAGCGAGTCGTAGGCTGAGGTACGGGGGGGGCCGGCGAAGCGGGCAACCCCGTCATTGTATGTGGCGGTCGGGAAGATGGGCCGGGATCTGCTGGGCGCTCCCGCGCTCAGCCGCAACCGGTCCCGCCAGCAAGCGGCGGGGACTAGGGGCGGCGGCGCTCGGAGCTGCCACAGCTTTGCCCATCTTTTTTGTTGGTGCGGTCTCAATCCCCAGAGACGCAGGTGGTGACGCGAACCGTGGCGGAGGCGCGGCGGTTCGGGCAGGAGGCGCGCGGGGGCGCGCGGATGGCGCCGGCGTGCGTGCTGGCAGTAGTGGGTGCGCTTGCGGAGCGACAGTGCGCGCGGCAGGCACAGCCGCACGCACCGGTGTGGGTGCGCGCGCAGGTAGGCCCGGGACACGCGCGTGTGATGCGCGGCCCGGGTGGGTAGCGGCCGGTTCCGGTGCCTGAAAAGGCACCGGGCGAAACGCGGCTGGGCGGATGGGTACCGCGTGCTGCCGACTCGACGACGGCGGCGGCGCAACGCGCGCAGGCGCCGATGTCGTCGGTGGGCCGGCGGCTTGGGGAAGGTGGTCCTTCCTTCCTCTCCGGGAAGGCGGTCCGGCTGGCGGCGCACCGGACGACGCGTCGCCGATGTTCGGCAGCGACGTCGCCCGGTCCAGCGCCGGACGGGCTTCCGGCGACCCGGCATCGCGGCCCAGCGAGCCGCGCGTGCCGGGTTTCGGCATGTTAAAATGGGCGTGGCCTCCGCGACCGCTGCGGTGATTACTCACCGAGCAGTAACTGTGTCTACACAGGTACCGGGTAGGTATCCTGCGCATACACAGAAAAAACTGAAAAATTTGCGGTCCGCGCGGTTAAAATAAAACTTTGTGTGGAAGTAGCTGTTTGGTGGCCACGAGCTAATCCACATAGTTACCGAGTCAATAAAAGCCTTTTTGCCGAAAAAATTCCGCTCCCACACACACTCGCAGTTGTCTATGCACCACTAATACGAGTACATTATTTGCGTAAGTAATATTTCTTTTTCTTTCTAATTGTAGTATTTTGTGGGAGTGGGCGGGGCGCGTAAGAGTGGAATGGTATGACACCTTTCTCTGTCTTTCAAGCATATTGAGACGTAGAGAATACAATCGTACGTTTTTGCACAGGTTCCTGACCTTACAATGTTTACCTATTATTACGGACTCAGATCTACATCATGTTGAAAAATAAGAAAATGAAAAATAATTTCCTGTGGCTAAAGTATTCATTGGATTTGATTGATTTTTTGTATACGGGTAAAGAAGATGACACTCTTTACGTGGTTTAAAGGAATGTCTATCGTCCTGCTCCACTTCGTATACATAAATACAAACATATTAAATGTATAAGCAACGAAAATAAATGAAGACTATAGATAATTACTGTAGAATAAGCTCACAGCGACAAGTAATGTTCCTTTACGAGTCTTTTAAATGCGAATAACGATTGCGCACGTTTTATTTGAACTGGCAAAGCATTCCACAAACGAGTGGCCTGGACAGTAAAGTAACTATCCACGAATAATAAAATAAGTAATTATGTTAAATACATTTTCAACAAAATTAGCTTTTCTGGAACTACAGTAGCATTATTTTAATGAAAATGCAGTAGTATTGTATCTTTCCAAAATCACCATTAAACAGGCTATCTTTTAAGTTTGTTGTACAAA
Source organism: Atethmia centrago (assembly GCA_905333075.3). Taxonomy (NCBI): domain Eukaryota; kingdom Metazoa; phylum Arthropoda; class Insecta; order Lepidoptera; family Noctuidae; genus Atethmia; species Atethmia centrago. The sequence goes on from HG995393.1 coordinate 16,478,064, forward strand.
ACTGCCACATACATTTTTTTTTCACCACTGTAGGTTAAATTTAAGCGATAAGAAAATACTTCTTTGAAAATTTAAATAAAAAATAGTATTTCTTGAAAACATTCTTTTGTTTGCTAGAAAAAAGACTTATCAGTGAGTAAAGTAACCATCCACGAAAAATTTGATGTAAAAAAAAATACTAGAAAAGGATTTTTTCATTACGTTATGCTTAAAAATCTGTTTCAAGGTAGAGACTTTTAGATATTTCGGAAAATTTTGTAAAACCGTAAGATTTTGCTGAACATATATTGTGTTGTTTTGGTAGGTATTGACCCAAGCTATCACCCCCTGCAGTATGTCGTGCAATTTACTGGACACCCTGTATATTTCAATGTGCCTACTCCCAGCTTACAAAAAGGTTTGAGGACACTTAAAGTATTAGTTGACAGCTCAAATAATAGTGATGTTTGATGTTGTTAATGTAACCCGTAGTGGACGTCGCATCGCATTAGAAAACCCACAAAATTTCAGGACGTCGCGGGTGGTCTTGATTTAGATTAGTAGTTAAGTTTATTATAATACTTTGTTGTGTAGAAAGGGGGTATGTTTATGGGTGACATCCAGTTTTGTCTGTCATAACCAATAACTGACAGGGACAAGATATGTTTAAAAAATGAAGGTGAGCAACGGAAAATGTAAAAGCAAAAACCAAGAAATAAACGTATCACTGAAACATTACATTTTATTTACCATGGAGACAAACAATTTCTTACATGAACCTTATAAACTACACTGACATTCATCACACTTATAAGATTTGCATTAGAATACGACTTTTTAAATGACAGAACTGGTTAAAACTACTCTCACATTCATCTGAAAGGTTAACTATTCTACCATACATCACACTTCTACATGTTTTTTACCCGTGTGCATTCGAATATGTTCTGATAAATTACCCTTTTGATTAAACCTACGCTGACATACATCACACTTATAAGGTTTTTCACCAGTGTGTATTCGAATATGTTGTTTTAAATTATCCTTTTTATTAAAACTACGCTGACATATATCGCACTTGTAAGGTTTTTCACCAGTGTGTGTTCGAATATGTCGTGATAAATTATTGTTTTGAATAAAACTGCGCTGACATATATCACACTTATAAGGTTTTTCACCAGTGTGTATTCGAATATGTTCTGATAAATTACTCTTTTGATTAAAACTACGCTGACATACATCACACTTATAAGGTTTTTCACCAGTGTGTATTCGAATATGTTGTTTTAAATTATCCTTTTTATTAAAACTACGCTGACATATATCGCACTTGTAAGGTTTTTCACCAGTGTGTGTTCGAATATGTTCTGATAAATGAACCTTTTGATTAAAACTACGCTGACATACATCACACTTGTAAGGTCTTTCGCCATTATGTGTACGAGTATGAAGTATCACTTTTTTCACTCGATTAAAAATAAGTTGATCATAGTTGCAACGCTCTTTAAAATAAGTGGCAAGTTTGGACGGACGTTTTTGAGTTGTCAATGTCGGGATAACGTTCATGTCAAACTTGTCTTTTTTCATTTGCTCAGCTGTTGCTGCATCTTCTAGTTTTATTTTTCGTGTGTCTAGTTTTGGTTTCTTCATTCTGTTGTTCTCCGCCCCTGTAAAAAAAAATCTGGTAAGTACAATGCAGGAAGAAGATTGATATGCACACGAATCTAAATAATAGGGGGTTGCATGATTCACTCTAGGACCGAAAAGGAGGAATTTCTGGTGACATTCAATAATACACTTTATCATCAAGACATGAAGTATTAAATTAACTGTCTGTTGTATTGTTTGTCTGTTCCAATAGTAGCTGATTTAAACAAACCTTGTTCATGGGAAGGCATCTATAAGAATGCATCAAGCTTTGTATCCCAGCCCTTTCACCAAAAATAATATTGATGGAAAATTGGTTATTTAACAATGTTATGCAAGCAATAATACTTATTGCGTTATTTCAATGAAACACAATTGAAATAAAAAAATTAGCCATGAAAATTGAGGTTGTAAAATAACCACAATTATAAAATTTTCCTACCGACACTCATGTGTGCCACTTGTTTATTTTAGTCAGTTCCTACCGACACACATGAGTGACACCTCGAGCGAGCGGTTTGCACGTCTAATGATCCTATAAATAAAGACTAATATCGTCTGCGGGCGATTTCACTCGATGGTCTGGAGGATATTCTCGTAGACTAAACGACTGCCAACCAAAAATATACGAAGAAAATATTTAAAAAAATATTAAAAATGACATTTTAGTTAACCGTCATCGCGAATTTTTGCTGTGTAATTATTTCGGATTTGTTCAGTTTTAATGTGATTTTTGTGTGTTATTGAACGATTAGTTGCTATATTTTCATTCATAAGTTGTTATTACATCGTTTTAGATAATAATTGCACGAAATGTGACAATAATAATATATAAATCAGTGCTAATATCGTTAGTTGGCAATTTTACTCGATGGTCTGGAAAATATTCTCTTAAACTACAGTGTTTTAAACCAAAAAAGTACCTCAAAAACTTTTAAAAATAATGTTTAAAAGTGATGTTGTCATCGCGAGTGAGTGCTGTGATAGTGATTTGAATTTGATCAGTTTAGTGTACTTTTTGTGTGTTATTCAATGTTAAGTGGGTATATTTTCATTCACAAGTTGTTATTACATCGTTTTAGATAATAATTGCACGAAATCGCATCATAAAATCTTGTTTTTGAACAAACTAATGTTACGAGAAAAATCGTTAGAACGCGTCAATATTATGATGAATTTTCGACTGTCTTTGTGTGTTATCGACTGCAAATAGATCAATATTCATATATAAGTACTTATTACATCGTGTAGATAAAATATTATCACGAAATAGTTACATCTTCTAATGTTTTTGAACAAAGTAAAATCTGAGAAAAAAGTCATAAAATAAAGTCTGTTTTTGTCATATTTTGTTATATTTTTGCGTGTAATCGACGATGAGTGTATACATATATTCATTTATAAGTAGTTATTAATATTTGCACTAATTCTGTCATAAATACTTAGGAAATGTTTGAAAAACTTACCGTTCCAAAAGTAATAATTATTGATGAATTTTGACTGTTTTACAATGAATTGAGTGTATCTGTAGTATCTATAAGGCTCTAAAACTGATAATAACTATATGTTCTGGTCATTTGAGGTCTATTACATACTATATTTTATGAATTTCGATAATTTACATGATTAGGTGGTTCACCGTTGACCGCTATTTAGTTGAGGTTTATATATTTGTGTTTTGTACATAAGAATGAGTAAGTTTTTGTAGTAATAGTATAGTATAGTTTGTTCTGACTAATATCCAAATTCTAAAACCCAAAATACCATGTGAAATTTTTTCATTCCCTCTTCAAGAAGATCTTATCATTTTACAATTATAGTGGTATATTTTTAAGAGATATAGGTAGTTATCGGCCAATAAAGGTTTATGTAGTATACAAGTAACATTTTTGATAAGAAACTACTCAATATAACTAGGATGTGGATTTATTTTAAATGCGTTTTATTATGTAAATCCATATAATACGCAAAAATGGCTCAAGTTTGAGTTTCAATATTATGAAAATATTTCGTAGGACTGTCAAAAAAACGCAGTCGTTCGATAACTTATCTATTCATAATGTAACATGCAACATTTCGTGTGAATTGGTACAGTACTTTTATCAGAAATAGTCACAACAAAGGTTCAAACACAATGTCAACCATTGTCTGTTATCACAATGGGTTTACAAATACAATACTCGTCAAACGACTATTGTTTTCTACAAGTGCCTACAGTCAATTCTCTTATCTGGAGATCGATTTTTGTGCGTGAAGTCGTAAACATTCGTCGGCCGCGGAATGCGCCGGGTTCCCAGAGCCGGATTACGTCATCGCGTTTCGGTGCTTGAGCGGTATCAGTAAAAATTGAGAATCAAACAGAAAAAGAATCGTATGACAAAACAGAATTCTGAGTCGAATTATGTAAAAGAGTGAATTTCGTAAAAAGTGCAGTTGACTCTTTCTACTTTACTGTCGTCGTACTTTCTAAACGGAACGTCATTTTTGTCTATTCTTTCGTAGACAAAACGGTGGTCGTGCTAAGCCTGCAGAAAGAGTTAATGGTCGATGAAGGTATTGATGAAAGGATCCCTCCCCTCCCTCTTGCGCTAAAGAGAAAAGTCATGGACATGTGCTTCTCCCCACCCTCACCTATGGAGCGCGGACCTTATAAAGCGTCTTGGAGTTTGCCAGCGGGCGATGGAACGCAGTATTTTAGGTGTGAAACTTTACTGACCGCATTAGGAACTCGATACTGCGTTCCAAACTACAAATTACAGATGTAGGCCAAACAGCTGCCGGGGCTTTTTATTTTTTTTTTTGGGTGGGAAATTATCAATTAACTTCTCCCGCTCTGAGCAGAGCGGGATGGTGTGTCAGACTTACTGACTAAAACCCACCCGTATTCCTTCCGTTGCCTGTGTTGCCAGGGGCCTTGGTAACCCTTTTGATCTACCACGCGACCCCGGCAGGAGCTGCCGGCTGAAGTGGAACTGGGCTGGTCATATCTGCCGCGTGTCGGGTGAGCTACAGGCGAAAACAACCATTCTGTGGGACCGAAACAGCGGTAAACGACATCGCGGCAGGCCCAGGAGATGGCGGGATGAATTGGACTCCTACCTAAAACAATGGCCTCAGATTGCACTAGATCGGAACAAGTGGAAGGAGGGAAGGGAGTCCGTTGCACCATAGGCAAAAAATAAAGAATAAATAAACAGTACGATATTTTTGAAGTTTTAGTAATAAAACTCTCTCTGTTAAACCGTCGGCCAATAGTTACATCTTAATAACTGTTGGCCGATGACGGTTTAACAGAAAGAGTTCACAATAAATTTATGATCACCATAATTTAGTAATTGCTTAAATTATTACTTGTAACTGTCTATCATAAGGAAGATCTTCATCATAAGAAATATACATAGCTGGGCATTAACTCGTTAATTCGTTAATCGTTAATTAACGAAGTTAATATTTTGATTAACGGATTAACTTTTAAGTTAACTTTTAAAAATGTTAACGGATACGTTAACTTCCGTTGACATCAGTCAGAAGTCCGTTAATCGTTAATCCAATGGGTACAGCTACTATTGATATAAAGCGAGCCTCCCTTTCAGACGAGAACTTCAATATGTTAATGTTCATGAAGGGGAATATGCACCTTATGCCCGGCGATTAAATTACACATTTGAATTAAACAAGTATTTTGTTTTCTTCCTAACTTCCAGTTTCTTCCTAACATCATAAACCAACAGGTTTTATAAGTGTGAACAAAAAATTGTAAAAATGTGTGTAAAATTGCATTTTAAATCGTTGCGTTAGTGATAACGCAACGATATAAAAATGCAATTTTACACATATTAACGGATTAACGATTAACTTGCGTTAATTCTTGCGAAATGTAACGCTTTAACGTTTAACGAAGCTAACTTTTTTTGTAGCGGATTAACGAAGTTAACTATTTGATTAACGGTGCCCAGCTATGGAAATATATTAATTTTTATTTAATTATAATTACTAACTCAGTCAGTTTTTAGGGTTCCGTAGCAAACAAGGATCCCTTATCTTATAGTTTCGCCATGTCCATCTAACTGTCCCCGCTGTAGCTCAGAGACGCTTAGTACTAGAAAGCTGTTATTTGGCATCATTTATTCCCGTTGTCGAACGCCGAACGAACCCGAACCCCGTCCTACGGGGACTGCGGTACTGCAATTAAATATTTAAAAATACTTCCCGTTGTCCCCGTTAATATAGTTGAATAAACTAAGTAATAATGATTGCCCACAGTTCCCGTTTATTCTTTTTTCTGTAGTATTATGTGTGAGTCGGCATCTTTTACCCAACGAACAAAGTGTATGGAATATTGGTACATTAGTCTTAGGTTGGCAGCTACAGCGAAGGATAATTTTAACTAAAAAGTAGCAGCTTAATAATTAGTTGTTGGGTTAGGTTAGGTTAGAACAGTGACCATTAACGCGCGAAGGCGAGCGAGCGAATCGAGTGTGTCGCGGCAGCGCAGAGCGCCAGATCCCCTCTATTACCAAAACAAAAACTCGATGCCAGTTAAAATTAAAACAAAGCTAACAACTATTATTAAGCTGCTACTTTTTACTTAAATGTACGTTATGGGGACAACGGGAAATAAATTTAATCACGTCTCGCTGTCCCCGTGACGGGGATATGGCGTACGGGGACAACGGGAATAAACTCTTAGAATTTGGTCCTTTTTGTCAAACCCATCCTTGCACACGTTATAATTGTGAATGGCGATCGGCTTCGTTTTCCCGTGCAAGCATTGGACGGCGGCACCATGGTATGTCGAAATTATAGCCTCACGGTTCTGATCTGGCCACACCAAGATGTCGACGTCCCCGCTGGTGCAACCGCTAGTTTGAACGACCGCCATTTGCGATTTTGCCAGGTTTGCCAATAGTGCAGGTACATTTTGTCGGTTAGTCCTCAGTGTACCCACACAATCGAAACCTGAACTTTTCAAAACCCGCGCCAGGACGGGGCTTTTGTAGTAGCGGGATGTTTGTCATCCCGTTTTAACTGACCGTCCCGATGCCCAAACTATACTGGAAAGAGCTCATCAGAGAATGAACATGTCAAATTATTTAGCTGACCATGTGATTGTGCATCAGTTTAATAGACGCCGAGCTAGTTTCGTCCAGATAAATTCTCAAATACCACAGCTGAATAAGTGCTTAGGAATTTCTCAAATTAAATAGGCTCACTCTTATTATGGGAAACATATTCGGCCGAGTGGTACTGTTACTGTAGAAGTGAAGATGTACAATTAATAAACATTCCAGACGTTTCGTCATCACTGGAAACTTTGATCAGAGGACGAATAAAGTCACGCCACTGTAGTATTATAGTATATTACACATTGTCATATATTTTATTGAAAGTGGCAGAGACTAGTCGGCAAAGTTGTATTTCTGATTATTATTGCAGTTGCATAATTTATTGAGAAAAGTAGTGTTGGAAGCTGTGCTCAGGTGATGACAATTGTCTGGTATCTTGTATGGGCTCGGCATCAAAATGATATAGGTATCTCCACCAGCTCAGTTTCTCGACAATATTTTACTAAGAGAAGACATTGAAAATTAAGCAAATCAATAAATAAACATTCAAAACTAAAAAATATCATAACAAAACTGTAACACTTTGCGTCCAATTATGGCGTATTAATTGAGTTTTTAAATAGCAGGTTGTCGAAAAAGTGTTGTGCTAACGTTTTGTGTGTTTATCGCATTTCAGCGATTTTTCGACAGTGTATTCGAATATGAACCTTATCACTGAACCTACGCTGACATATACCAAACTTATAGTTTTTTAACAGAGTGCATTAGAATATAACTTTTCAAATTACAGAATTGGCTAAAACTACGCGCACATACATTTGTAAGGCTTTTCAAAAGTGTGTACAAATATGATGTTTTAAATACCAATTTTTACGAAAACTAAGCTCACATACTTCATATTTGAAAGGTTTCTCGCCAGTGTGCGTTCGAAAACGATTTTTTAAAGAACCCCTTTCCCTGAAACTACGTGGACATTCATCACAATACTATGGTTTTTCAGCAGTGTGTATTCGGATGTGTTGTTAAAAAAAACTTTCAATCATCATGTTAATAAGATATTATAATATTAAGATATTAAATAACGGGTACAATTTAAACGCTCACCAAAATAATTTTTAGACCTTAAGACTAAGTACCAAGAAAAATATATTAACTTCAAATAAAATAAACCCACTCTATATCGAGGTGCCTAAAGAACAACGTTATAACTTCCAAAATAAATATACACTCATCAGAATAATTGTACGTGTTGTAATAATATTCTTATTGCCTATCAAAATGGATAAACGCTCACCAAATCTTGTTTCCCTGAAATAGTAAACATTAATACCGAAAATGACAGTTCTAAATAGCTTTAGCGTAATCAAAATATCGAACCTGAATCCAAAATATATTATTGTCAAACTAAAATTATAGTCGTTTCCTTTTATTTATTCCCCTCGCAACCCGCACAGCCGCTACCGGCACGTGACGCACAGGCCGCGGGACGCAAACCCGCGCTCCTCTCTCAGTCGTCTCTGTAGAGACATAAAGGTTAGCTGCATCGTATGCGCGTGGCGCACGCGCTTTCTTTACGATGTCCGATGAAGTTTTGGCCGGGACAAGTATTGTTGAAGCTCCTCTACTTAATTCCAAATCTGATTCAGAGCAAGGAAATAATCAATTATTACAGCCGAAACGAAGACGCAAACAAGGAAGATCTTGGGTGTTTGTCAACAAATTTTCAAATATTCGTGATTCCGAATCTTTTTTTAAAAACGAAGGCGTGTGGTCTTTTCGAAAGGTACACAACACTGAAGAAGGTGTTAAAAGATATTATCGTTGCAATAAAGTAAAATGGCGCGGATTCCAGTGTTCGGCGGCAATTCATTTGTTATTTCTCGTCAGACGCAGTGTTATTATATCGGACGGAAGAGAATCACGACCATGATTCGTTTGAATCGCTCTCGGCACGTGGCATATCTGTGGAAACCTGTAGTGAAATAGATAAACTATTTGCATTCAAACTGAAACCAAAGGCAATTATGAATGCCTTAGCAAAAAAAGAAGGAATGAATGTACCGTCTAAGATGCAATTGAAAAATTACCTGGCGAAAATTCGTCAACAAAAGTACGGACCGTCTACTATTAGCCTGGGAGAACTGAAAGCATGGCTTATATCGCACTCACAAATTCCTGAAGATTTGCATGCTGCCTTTGTGGTTTCATTCGAAGTTTCTGATGATGACAAAAACCCGTACTTTCGTTTTATGTTATCAACGAAATACTTACTGAGCCTTGCATGCAATTGTAGAATTATTCACGCTGATGCTACCTATAAATTAATTTGGCAGGGATTTCCAGTACTTATCGTTGGAACAACTGATCGTGACAGAAGCTTTCACACTTTTGCTCTAAGCGTAACATCCTCAGAACAAACTGCTGACTTTACATTTGTATTTATGGCACTCAAGGACAGTGTCACTTCTATACACAAAGAAGTTTTGACCCCAGATGTATTGATATCTGATGCTGCAAAAAGCATACAAATTGCATTCACAAAAGTTTTTGGGCCAACTGGCAAAATAAGAATGTGTTGGGCACATGCAAAAAAAAAAAATTGCTCAAACAAATATTGTCTGACATAGATGCTTTACAGTGTTCATCGTCTTCTGATGTCTTCGACCGTGCTTGTGAAAGTTTCTTGGCGAAGTGGAAAGATCAACAGGAATTTATTAAAAACTTTCAAGACGAATGGCTGATTATGAATCGCAATTGGTATTTAGGAGTCCTTCCAGGTACTCCGGCAACTAACAATGCACTGGAAGCATTTAATCGAACTATAAAAGACGAAAACACCTTGCGGGAGCATCACTCATTGTCACGCTTCCTGGTGGTAGCGAAAGATATGGTGACAGAGTGGTCTAACATTTATGTCATAAAGAATAAGTTCGTTTCCCAACAACCCACCATTACTCTCAAACAATGGACTGAAGCGTACCAATGGGCTAAATTGCCTAAAAGACTACCCGTCAAACAGACAACTGATTCAGCGACATACTATAGGATTCCAGCCGGTGAGGATATGGTATGTAAAACTTTCGATGTTCACTGGGAAAGTTTCGACGATTTTAGGCAACAGTTTTTCAGTGAATGGGAAGAGATGACACCAATCAACAGCGATGATTGGCTAACCGGTAGATGTCCTGCATTCTTAAAACAGTATATCTGCAAACGTTTGCTGGGTTTAGCAATAAGGCTGAAGTACGTGGAACCACCTCCTGAAGCCAGGAATATACCTATTGGTGAGAAGAGAAAGAGAGGACGGCCAGCTAAATCTAAAAAAGCTCTGATGATTCAGTAATTTTTCTTTTGTTAATGTTTTATAAAGTTTCTGTGATTGACTGATTATGTATAACTATTGTGTTCCCTATACGAGTAGTGCCATTGTAAATCATAAATCTTAAGTACAAATTAATCTTATATGTACGTATACTTACATAATTATAATTAAACGTTATTTCATTAACATTTTGATTTTTATTTTCCTACCAGTGCAAGTGATTCATTTGATTACCTTAGTCATTTGTTGCAGTAATATTGAGAGTGAAATATTTATTTGGCTATGTTATCATATTTTAATCGAATTCATAAAACAATAAACAAGGAACATGTGTTTGGGATACGCAATATAATATTTGATATTCAAAAAAATTGTACGATCAACCGTAAGCTTTTCGCCTCGGCAAAACTGACTAAATTGCAAGTCGTGAAATAAAATATTGGTAACATCTATTTAACGATGATATAAAATATTTGGTCTGAAATTAACTTTATAGGCGTTTATTTTTTTTTATGACATAGAATAAAAAGGAAAATATGTTAATTTCTACAATACTTTAGGAAACACAATTTGGTGAGCATTTATCCATTCTGGCAGGTATTTCGAATTTTTTGGTAGTAAAATAGGTACTTTTTTGGTAGGCGTTTAAACACAAGCCGTATATAATGAACACTTAGAAGTGTCTAAGTGTAAGTAATAAGGTGATGTGAGGTACTAGATTGAATGATCAGATTGAGAAGTATAGAGAGTATTGTAATAATAAGCTAAAATTGATAAGACTTTCCAAAATAATGTACGTGTAGTTTTAACATTTGTACGGATAGGGAACACAAACATATTTTGGACTTAATGTATAAAAGTATAATTGTAACATTATCAGAAGCCGTAATTCATAGCAGTAAATGTAACAATAATAAACGCAATAGAAAATATGTAACAGGTTGGAACAAACACGTTCAAGAAGCGCACAGGGATGCCAGACTTAGGTTTCAAACCTGGGTTTCGCACAATAGACCGAGGGACGGTAAATTATATATTATGAAGAAATGAGTAAGAGTCGAAAGGTATGTATAAAAGAAAACTGAAATGGTGTCAGGATAATAGTGAGCAAATAAAAATGGACATTATAGCCGAGCACCAAAATCAAAATCAAAAGTCATTTATTCAAACTAGGCTGAAAATCAGCACTTTTCGAACGTCAAAGTTACATAAGACAGTCCCCCAAAAATGCCCGCCCGTCACCACTTCCTAGTGCTTTAGCTGGGAAGAAGAAGTGGTGGAACAAACTCCCCAGCAGCACGTCTGTCTGTTTAGTTATATAAACTTGATTTTATACAAATCGTATGCAAAGTAATTAACATTACGAAACACAAAACATTGGATTAAATTACACACTTGCCATACGTTAGCTAGCACGCGCCAGTATACCAACAAAACAATGAACAAAGTGTACTCAAGCAGATAAAAATTTCAACATAAAAAAAACGTAAATAGAACTTAATACCTAAATAAAAGCCTCCAGGCATAAAGGGCGTGCCCGCTTACATAAGGCAATTGCTGTAGCTCGAAGTGAGAAATGATAAACTAGCCCCATCGAAGTCAAATAAGTAAACAATTACTAATAACAATTAAAACCATGATCAGCAAGACGACCAGTCACCACAAGCAGCACCCGTTCACGAGCATAACGCAAAGATCAGCCATCACCCCCCTCGCCATATTGGAGGGAAGGAGGCAACCCGATCCCCGACGCTACCGCAGGCAGTGACATCTAAGGGAGCATGACGAGCTTGCTGCCGGTTGCTCAGGCAAGAATAGTATAATCAATAGTCGAGGACGCTAGCTAACCACTTATTGCAATACAACTCATAAAACACACATTGTAATGAGTAGATTATGTAACTAATAAATTAAAATTTAACTAATTAAATTACATTGACTTATACGGTCAAATAAAAAAATAATCAATTATATGAACTCATATAACCTGTCAGTAGGAAAGCTAATTCTGGAGAAAGAACATAAACATTGTCTTGAGTTAATCACAGCGACCAACTATTCTTATCGTTTAAGTAGTCATTGATACAATAGTATGCCTTTGAACAAAGGGTGGATTTTACTTTAGTTTTAAACGCATTAAAAGGCAAATCTAGCAAAGAAGAGGGCAGCATGTTATAAAAAGTTATACCAAGCCCAACAAATGAGTTATGTACCTTATGAAGCCGGTGAAATGGAGCTCGTAATTTGTCCTTATTTCTGGTGTTAATATTGTGAATATCACTATTTTTAGTGTATAAGTGTATATTTTGCCTAATATATAAGATGTTGGCGAAGATGAATTGTGATGCCACCGTGAGAATACCAACATCTTTAAAAAAATCTCTCAGAGAAACTCTGGCACCAAGCTGGTAAATAGCTCGAACAGCTCGTTTTTGAAGAACGAATATATTTTGAATGTCAGCGGCTTTGCCCCACAGCAGAATACCGTAGGACATAACGCTATGAAAATAACTAAAATAAACTAATCGAGCTGTATCAACGTCAGTGTATTGTCTTACTTTTCTGACGGCGTAGGCGGCCGAACTGAGCCTGCCCGCTAGGCTTGATATATGAGGGCCCCACTGAAGTTTGGCATCTACTGTTATACCAAGAAAAACTGCCGAGTCTACAGTTTCAAGCACCCCATTATCTAAGACGATGTTGGGACCTAGATTCCTAACATTTGGTAAGGCAAACTTTATACATTTCGTTTTCTTGGCATTGAGAACTAGGTTATTCGTCGTAAACCAATCCGTGACCATTGAGAGTGCACTGTTTACGTCATCAAAATCTTGTCTATTCCTGTTTACTTTAAAAAGAAGTGAGGTGTCATCTGCAAACAATACAACGTCACAGATACCCTTTAAATAAAATGGTAAGTCATTAATATACACTAAGAATAAGAATGGACCCAGTATTGAGCCTTGAGGTACACCTAACTGAACTGGTAACCCGGAAGATTTTACACCATTCACATCTACACATTGGAACCTATTATGTAAATAAGAATTTATTACTTTGAGAGCTTCATTTTGGACACCATAATGACACAGTTTACGCAAAAGCGTGTCATGGTCCACGCAATCAAAGGCTTTGGAGAGATCAGAAAACTCCAATAGCATTTTGCGAGTTCTCCCATGCGTTAAATATGTGTTTCAGCAGTGCAACACCCGCATCTGTAGTCGAACGACCTTTTGTAAAGCCATATTGTTCATTATGAAGGAGGCTGTTTAAATTAAAATGTCTTAGCAATTGCTTGAGTATTAACTTTTCAAATATTTTGCTAAATGCAGGTAAGATAGAAATAGGTCTGAAATTGCCAACGTCATTTTTATTACCTGATTTAAATAAAGGTATGACTTTACTACTCTTCATGAGGTCAGGAAAAGAGCCCAAATCAACACATTTATTAAAAGTAACAGCTAGATAGGGGGCTACGATTTCTATTATATTGCTTAATAGTTTAATGGAGATACCCCAGATATCACCAGTGTTTTTAGACTTAAGTGTGTTAAAAATATTAACTACATCACGAGGTGTTACATGTTCGAAGCTAAATAAGCGACTACATTTAGGCACACTACTATGCAAAAGGTTTTCAGCTTTAGACGGGGACGAATTCAAGGAGCGAGTCGTAGTTATAGGTATGTTGGCAAAAAACTCATTGAATGCTTCAGCTACGTCAGCTGCTTTATTAACTAATTTGTTGTCGACCATAATCTCAAGTTGTTTTTCTTGTTTAACCGACTTACCCGTTTCATTGTTAATAATTTTCCAAGTGGTTTTTACTTTATTATTGGAATTTTTAATTGTATCGCTTAAAAATTTAGATTTAGCAAAAACACAAATCTTTTTAAATAGTTTTGAATAATTTTTGACATACTCTAAGAAAGGAGTGTCAAACCTGAATTTTTTCAAACCGTATAACTCGTATAGTCGCGCTCTACTTTTATAAATACCTGGAGTAGCCCATTGGTTAAAGCCAGCGGAGGTGCCATTAATGTTAATGGTTTTGGTCTTGAAAGTAGATTGGTACTCTTTTTGCACAACATCAAAAAGAGCTCCATAGATATCATTAGGATTCACGTGTTCTACTATAGATGGTGTAATTCTATGAGCTATATTATTTTTAAACTTGTCGCACCGACTAGCTGTATAAGGCCTGCATTCTATTTTATGCGGCTTTTTATGTAATGGCATGGGGAAGCTAGCTAATAAACCACAGTGGTCAGACGTTAAGTTACTTAACACTAATTTATTTTTGGCATCACAATCACTAAAAATATTATCAATACAAGTCGACGAGGACGCCGTGATCCTAGTAGGTTCAAAAAACAAGTTAATTAAATTATAAGACCTAAACAGATTGAGAAGCCTAATACTTAATGGAGTAACATCTAAAATATTAATAATAAAATCTCCACATAAAATTATACTTTTGTTACTACTTTTTACCTATTGAGTAAATCCTCCATTACCGATTCGAAAAGAATAAAATCTCCAGAGGGGGGTCGATAAACGCAAATTATAACGTATCGCTCGAGTTCAACACAAGACAACTCAATAGTGCGCTCGATAGAAAGATTAACTAAGTCTAAACGTTGTTTACACTTCAACTTGTTTGCAACAAGAACTAAAGATCCACCGCGAATAGCACTTCTTCTTATAAAAGCACTTTGTACAGTAAAATGATCACTATTCATAAACACTACTTCATGTTCTTTCAACCAGTGTTCAGTTAAACATAACACCTGAACATCATAGTTCTCCATAAATAAACTTAACTCTAGCTCTTTGCCGGACAGACCCTGCATATTTTGATGTACAACATTCAACATATGCAGCTGACCCGTTGTCGCACCTAATAGTTTAAACTACAAGGCGTATCAAAAGTAGTGTTAGTATCACTACTAACAGTAATCGATGGTACACTACAGGTACCAGTGTCATGGTGTATATTGTATGCTAAAAGATTAGCAATATGTCTCCTACAACTAGGTGGCAAATACATTGTATAATTTGTCAGTTTGTAATCAGTAATAAATTGATTACAATCAAAATATAAAATAGCGTCACTGTGACGACAGGTCCTATTATAAATTAACATATTTAAATTATAAATGTGCCTATTTTGCTCAACAGACAAATATTGAGAATAAGGCAAGGCACAGAAAATAAATTTACAACTATTGGTCTCATTGAGATGTAACATCAAATGGACACATTCAATTATGTCCTTTTTTCTTACAGCTAAACTATCCCCATATAATAAAATAACAGTAGAACTGGGATTTAAAACACCGTTCGGCTAAGAACTTTATTGATTTTTGGAAAGCAATTAACAAGCTGAATCCTCGGATTCAGCTTGTTAATTGCAAATTCTGGCCTTCTTGTGAGCTTGGGGGGTGCTAGTGACAGTAGAGATATAGTCGAGTTATTTAAAAAACACTTTGTAGTGAAGACACCACGGGGTCCCTCGGGAGAGGTACCTGGTGCTGTTGCTGGTGGTTGTTGCTGTTGTGGCCGGTGATTTGTTCTCTGTATCTGCCAAGCAAGTCGCCGACATTATAGGTAAAATGTCCAGAGGCAAATCACCAGGACATGACGGGCTCAGCATCGAGCACTTGAGGTATGCAGGGGTCCATCTTCCTCGTGTTCTTGGGATGTTTTTTACGCTGTGCCTGAGTCACTCATATTTGCCCACTGAGCTCATGAAAACCATAGTTGTGCCTATTGTCAAAAACAAAACCGGAGACTTGTCTGACATAGGAAATTACCGGCCAATATCTTTGGCTACAGCGTCAGATGGGCTAACAGCCTCTCCAACTCGTACAGGTGGGAGTGCGGGGTGAGGCAGGGTGGTTTGAGTTCACAGAAGCTCTTCAACTTGTACGTAAACGAGCTTATGGTTGGACTCGGCAGTACTCGTGTCGGCTGCTCGGTTGACAATGTTTGTGTAAACAATGTCAGCTACGCGGACGACATGGTGCTGTTGGGTCCAACAATAAGGGCAATAAGGAGACTGTTGGTCGTTTGTGAAAACTACGCAAGTCAACACGGTCTTATATATAATTGTAAAAAAGGTGAGTTTTTGGTGTTCAAGGCCTTCAGTAAAGGTCCATCCAGTGTGCCTCCAATTCGACTGAATGGAGTCGAACTCAGTCGAGTGTATCATTTTAAATATCTAGGACACTACCTTACTGAGAGCCTTGACAATCAAATGGATATTGAAAGGGTCAGAAATAATATGCAGGCACGCAGGTTTGTTCGTTGCAGTTCACAGGTCAAAATCACCCTGTTTAAAGCAGACTGCCAAACATTTTACACGGGCAGCCTGTGGACCACACATACTCAAAGATTGCTCAGTGCCTTAAAGTCCAATACAATAATAGCTTTAGGATGTTGTTGGGGCTACCGCGTTTCTGTAGTGCTTCGAATATGTTGGCGGAAGCAAGGGTTAATGGCTTCCACGCCATCATACGTAAAAGAACTGCTTCATTATTGAGCAGGTTGCGCGGTAGTTATAACAGCATCTTGCAGGTTATTGCGGAGAAATTCGATTCTCCAATTATGAAAATAAATCGTCCTATTTGTTACTTTCAATGTTACAAACATTGAAAGTAACACAACATTCGACTGAATGGAGTCCAAAATGAATCGTCCTATTTGTTACTTTCAATGTATGTAATTTATTTCTGACTAACATAGTGTATAAGTCAAATTGTTACTAACAAAGTGGACTATATGTCTGAAATAAAGAATTATTAATAAGTAACGTAAATAATCTGTGGTAAGAATAATATTAGTTATCTGTGCAATAAAAGTTAGTTGATTCCAAACCACCATTGTTTTAATAGGATAGGGGCCGAGTCCCGCTGAATAATATTAAAAAGTACTCAAGTTCAGTGTTCGATCAAAAATGTCTACCAATTACTTGGCGAGTGTCCCGTAATTGAAAGGTTGCGAGAATTATGAAGACTGGTGTTTCGCGGCCGAAAATGTGCTCGTTTTGGAGGGAATGGCGGACGCCAACAAGGCACCTTTATCGTCATCAGCTACCCCGGGTCAGAAAGCAGATGATTTGAAGACGAAAGCAAAGCTAACATTGACAATCGACGCTTCTCTGTACGTGCTTATCAAACAAGCGACAACAACACACGACTTGTGGAAGACGTTGAACAATATGTTCGACGATTCAGGATATTCACGTAAAATCAGTTTGCTGAAAAATTTTATTAGTACACGCCCAGAAAACTGCGAGTCTATGACCAGCTATATCAGCCAGATAATCGAAACTGCTCAAAAATTAATCGGCACCGGCTTCGAGATAAATAACCAGTGGATTGGGTCGCTTATGTTAGGTAGCTGGATTACCGGAGTTTGGTCCAATGATTATGGCAATTGAGCATTCGGGTATAAGGATCAGTGCGGACGCTATTAAAAAGAAGCTATTAGACATGAGTGCAGATTTTGAGGTTAAGTCGGAGGGTGCATTTGCCGCCAAAAAATTCCACAGGTGTAATGTTGGTAACCCTACAACTCAAGTTCAACAACGTAGCAGTGGCGAAACGGACGGAACGCGCCGACTTGTCAATGTTAGTGGAAACAATATTGCGCGGAAGAAAGTAATTCGTTGTTAATGCAAACAGATAGGACATTTCAAGAATCAGTGTCCGGGTGCAGAGAAAACAAAAACAAATGCATTTAGTGCAGTATTTCTTACAAAGGAATTCTGTCAATCAGATTGGTACTTAGATTCCGGCGACACACATGGTTTCGAACGCGAAATTATTGTCAAAAGTTTGTTATCAACCCAAGACTAAGGAGATAATAGTTGCAAATGAAACAGTCTTGCGAATTTTATGCTCCGAAGATCTTCAGATCACATGTGTCGGCGATAAAGAGTTTACAATTTTATTGAAAACAATGTTTTGTGTGTACCAAACCTCACCACCAACTTACTATCAGTGAGTTGAATAATTGCGAGCGGCAACAGAGTGATATTTAATCAGCATGGATGTTTTATATCATAACTCGCAGAAATATTGTATAGGCGAGGCACACTTAGTAAATGGTGTACGAGGGCTGCACTAAAAGTATCGGGAATGGAATATTTCCACTTTTCCTGTCATATTAAAATCTTTTTAATTGAAAACTCCTTGGTTTTAAAAATCGAATACCATTTATTTATTTAAAAAAAGATTCTCGGTCTTGTCACAAGGTTTTGTCAAACTTGTTTAGTCGTTGAGAAAATGAAATTGACTCGAGAAAATTCAAGAGCGATGATTTATTACGACTTTCGATGTGGTTTAACACAAAGACAGTGTGTTGACCGGATGAATTCTGCATTTGGTGATGAAGCCCCATCCAAAACCACAATTTATCGCTGGTTTGCTGAATTTCAACGTGTACGTGTCAAGCTCAGTGATGATCCCCGTCAAGGTCGTCCAAAACTGCAGTCACCCAAGAAAACGTTGATGCTGTGCGTAAGCTGATTGAGGAAGATCGACATGTGACATACCGCGAAATTTAGGCAACTTTAGACATTGGCATGAGTCAAATACAGATAATCTTGCATGAACAATTAGGTGTAAAAAAGTTGTTTTCCCGATGGATACCGCATTCGCTCTGTGAATAGCAAAAAGTGGCTCGCGTTACTTGGTGCGTCAGAACTCTCGAAAGATTCCACGCAGGATCCTCAAATGCTGTATACAACATCGTATCAGGTGACGAATCCTGGATATACGCGTACCAACCCGAAACAAAAAACCAGTCACGAGTTTGGGAGTTCGAAAATGAGTTAAAGCCAACAAAAATTGTTCGTTCACGGAGTGTTGAAAAAAAAAAATGGTGGCCACGTTTGTCTCCAAAACCGGCCATGTTATGACTATTCCTCTTGAGAGACAAAGAACGGTTAATGCAGAATGGTATGCTAGCATTTGTTTGCCACAGGTCGTTTCTGAACTCCGTAAAGAGAACTGCAACCGCCACATCATCCTCCATCACGACAATGCGAGTTCTCATACCGCGCAAAGAACAAATGAGTTTTTAGAGCAAGAAAACATAGAATTATTAGACCATCCGCCGTACAGCCCCGACCTAAGCCCTAATGATTTCTATACTTTCCCTAAAATAAAGAATAAATTGCGTGGACAGAGATTTAGAAGCAGAAGCTGTGGACGCCTACAAAACGGCCATTATGGAGACTCCAACTTCCTGAACTTCCTGAATTGAATGGTTGCTTCAATTATTGGTTCCATCGTCTGGAAAAATGTGTCAAATTTCGCGGAGAATACTTCGAAAAGCAATAAATACATTTTTAAATAGTAATGTTGTGTCACTTCCTTGATTCCCGAAATTTTCAGTGCCGCCCTCGTATACAGGTTAAAATGTTGTGAAGTCGGTACAACTCATAGCAGCAGCAGTAAAAACTTCAAGCACTACTTGGCATAGGCAGTTTGGCCATATCAATGCAACAGATTTAAATAAACTGAAACATGGAGCAGTTGAAAGTGTTCGTTTTGATAATAAAAGTGATACTAGTAAGGCCAGCTGCATAGTTTGCTGTGACGGCAGACCAATAAGACTACCGTTTCCTCAAATCACCAACAGAAGTAGGAGGTCCTAGAACTGGTCCACACGGATTTATGTCGGCCAATAGAGAATCTATCAGTAATGCCAAATACTACCTATTATTTGTGGATGACTTCAGCAGAATGTGCACTGTATATTTTCTGCGATCTAAAAATGAAACATGTATGTACTTCAAACAATACAAAGAGTTTGTAGAAAATCAACAGTCAAAGAAATAAAGATATTAAGAACAGACAATGGAGGAGAGTTTTGTTCCGTGGAAATGACAAACTACCTTAGGCAATGTGGCATACTTCATCAAAAAACAAACAGTTATACACCAGAGCAAAATGGACTATGTGAGAGAAACAATAAATCCATAGTTGAGAAGGCACGTTGTCTCCTTTATGATGCCCAGTTTGAGAAATTCCTTTGGGCTGAAGCTCTAAACACAGCTGTGTACATTAAGAACCACTCACCAGCAGCAGGCTTAGACCAGAATACTACTCCGTACGAAATATGGACGGGCAGAAAGACGATTTTGAGTCTTCTACGGATCTTTGGCAGCCCAGCAATGGTCCATATTCCGAAAGAAAGAGGCAAAAAAATGAGATAAGAAAGCCAATAA
Organism: Atethmia centrago; assembly: GCA_905333075.3. NCBI lineage: Eukaryota > Metazoa > Arthropoda > Insecta > Lepidoptera > Noctuidae > Atethmia > Atethmia centrago. Next base: position 16,498,318 of record HG995393.1, read on the forward strand.
AATATACATAGTTGGATATTCTGAGAATGTCAAAGGCTATCGCTTGTATGATCCTATTCCGCGAGATGTTGTCATGGAGAATACAGATGACAACATCTGTTGTGATTGAAGAGAACAAGCAACCTGATGGGTCAGCCGGTGCGGTTCCTGTGAGCAATTTAGATGAAGAAAAACAAAATAATATGACATATGTCCCTGATAATTCATCAAGTGACACAGATGCAGTTTTGTTGACACTTGGTCTTTTTCGCCAGAAGCTAAGAATCTCATCTCTAGGCAGTGTGACATCAGTCTACCAGAAAACCGTGTTAGACGCAGATTTTTACCATGCAAACGTGTGTGGAAATGTGAGGTGAACTAATTTCTCTTAGTGATGCAATAAGTGGATCTGAAAAAGATCAATGGCAGATTGCAATGAAAGAGGAATTGAAATCTGTTCATGATAGTACATAATCATACATAATCAGCCTATAATGTTCCCACTGCTGGGACACAGGCCTCCTCTCTGTGAGAGGGAGTGGGCCGTAATCCACCACGCAGGCCCAGTGCGGGTTGGTAGATGTCACATGTCTTCGAATTTTTGGTTCTAGGACATGCCGGTTTCCTAACGATGTTTTCCTTCACCGTTTTGAGAGCAGTGGTGATGAAATAATTTACACAAAGTAAAGCGCCTGTCTGGGTTCGAACCCACGACCTACAATTCGTAAGTCGCGGCCGTTACCACTGGGCCACCAACGCTCTCATGCAGTTCTCTCACCGTTCATGATAGTGATTCATAGGATCTAGTGGATAAGCCAAAAGAAGGTACGGTTGTTAAAATTAAGTGGGTGTTTAAAAAGAAATTTAACAGTGAAGGTGAACTGCGTTTTAGGGCCAGACTTGTCGCAAAAGGCTTTACCCAGAAAAAAGGCACAAACTTAATGGGCATTTTCACAAAAATGCATAGGTGTATGTTTAGTCCTGTCCCTTGAAAAGATTGTCGTTTTTCTTTTCTATTATTACCCGTATTAACAAAAAACGATAACTTTTAGCTTTAGTAGACACCTAGTTTTTATTCCGGTAATAACTTAATTCCCCAAGTACTCGATTATTTAAATTAAATATGAATTAAGTCATAGGCAGATAGCATTTTGACTTGTCCCTGGACGATGCAGCTATATTGATCATAAAATATTTAAGTTTTATCCTTAGAATTGACTACAGGTATACTATTTTATTTATTCAAGAGATTGTGGTAGACTATTTTAAAACATAATTCAAGTATTATATCTTTAATTTATTAAATTATGGGAATTCAATTATAGTACCTAAATTATGAGCAACCTGACACGTAAAGTTTGTTACCGTATTTTGTCCATTAGTTACTAAATTTTTGGTATATTTTATTTATCTAATAGTAACACCAGAACCTTTAAGTCATCCACCATTTTGTATCGTCAGTTTTACCCATTAACACTGTGTAAAGTGCACGTGCGCAGTAGCACTCATCGCTTGGTGGAAAACTTTCTGTCAAGGTAAGTTACCCAAATATTGTATAATTTAGTATGTAAACAACATGATTGTGGTAGTTTTTGAAAGCTTTAACATCTAGCTGAATGATTAAATAGTTAAGACGCTGACAACACCTAAACCGCGGTCACTGTCAAATTCCATGGAAAAGAAAGAGAAGCGCGATGACACAACGCTTGTAATTTATTGCAAAATATGAAGTAATCATCTATTTACTCAAAATTGAGTTGAGTAATCGAAAATAAAAAATAACCAAGTTCTGCATTCAAATAAGACGTTCTAGTTATTAATTAAATACGTAATGTATGTTGATATTTGATACAGATATTTTGGATTAGAACTAAAAGTAAGTTAGTTTAACGTTAGTTTGTATCGAGATTTTGTTTTCAAAACGTGTTTTGGTAACAACCAGGTTCTGGGAAATATGTTCAAAATTAATATATATTTTTTCCGCTACCACAAACTATACAGATTTGGCAATTTTTTTTCTTAAGCGAAGCCTATTTTGGTCAATTGGGTCTTGTCAGCGCCTTAAAGACTATTCACTGCAATTGTACCTATTTACGTTTAATATAAATCGCGCAAAGGTAAGGTAACGTTACGTCAGTTTTACATCACTGATACAAATGCTTGGCTCAATGCTGGTCCTGCTCCACAACCACAACCAATTGAATAATTAACATTTGAAAATACTGTTGGAGCAGCTGAACATTGTAAGACTATCTTTGCATTGTATAAATTCAATCTACTTTGTATTGTATAATTGCATTGCACAGGTGTGAGTACTATGTATAATAGAGCTACCATTTACCGGTTATGTAATTGACTTGAATGGGCCCTGGCGGCTGAGAGTCATGCTCACTCAGATGTCTCGCTGATGGTGGCGCGTGTGTTGGATCATTTAGCTCCCTTCAAAATGGTTGAGCTGAATGGTGCTGATCCATGCGTCATCCTCGTGAACGGGCGCCGTAAGTTGGGACTGGTCACCTCTTAGCGTCCTCGGCTTTTTTGTAATTATTTTATTTAGAAATTGATTTTGTTTCTTTTTCTACTATGGACGCGTTTTTTATTTTACATCGTCCTCACATTTAGATATAATTTCAACATTATTTTTTTAGTAATCTTTATGTATAAATTTAATTTAAAAGAGTGTCCATGGAGTTTCTTGCCCGTTCTTCTCCATAGGTACCTACTACGCTTTGGAATGGGCAACTAGCTTCATATTTCTAACTGACCGACTCATTGACAATTCAAAAGTGCCTGTAAATGGTTTAATTGAAATAAATGCTTTGAGTTTTGAGTTTTGAATATAACAAAGTAATTTGATGTTTTTGGAGAAGTTCAAATTGTGTTTGGTTAAAAAAGGTAAAATTAAAAAAACCCAACAATGTACCTCATTAGTAACATAACCTAGTGTAAATGCTTCGTAACAATTTTGTTACCGTCAGCTTTGTTACTGTCCCTCTAATTTTCAAGTCAAAATCTAATATAATTTAAAGCATTGATTACTTTAATTCCGGTGTTAATTAAATGACAAATGTTAATAACAGGATAAGTTTTATATTCATATTGTATGCTTTCGTATTTTAAACTGAATAAACAATATCGTAATGTTCGAATGTCATCACTGGTAACAAAATTGAAATTATGAGGCACTTTTCTTGGTTATATTATAATATATCGCATTTCCTCAAATTGATTTAGCTGATTCAACTGGTGTTCTTTTATTTTGCATTAAAGAAATTTTAATTGTTTTGATTGTATATTTTTTATTCGCATTTAATTTAAGTAACAAACTTGACGAAATATCCTTGACTTACCCTCTATTTTATTTTATTTCTCATAATAACGTAATTAATTATTGGTTTTAAGCTGGAAATCGTAAAATATAGAGTTTGAGGCAATGCAAAAAAGTACTACACTAAAAAATGTCAACAGTCTCACATAAAAAATGAAGTTGAAATTACATCTTACTTCTTTTAGACCTATGACTTTTTGTGAAAATGCCCTAATGAGACCTTTTCACCAGCTTTGAGATATTCTACTTTAAGATTATTGTTAGCTTTAAGTGTTGAACTAGGTCTGAAAATGAACCACCTTCTTGATGTACCCACTGCATTCCTTAATGGATTTCTTCATGAAACAGTGTATATGGAAATACCAGAATGATTCGATTTTGAAAATTGTATCAATAAAGTTCTAAAATTAAAGAAAGCTGTCTATGGCCTCAAGCAGTCAGCTAGAGCCTGGTATACTCGTGTAGAAGATTGTTTGATAAAGTTACAGTTTAAAAATTATTTAAAAAACAAAAAACCTGACTGCTAAAACACATAACTGAAAAGAGAAAAACAAGCATTATAATCTATAGAATTTTGGTTTTGCAGGCCGGGGACAAACCAATAGCCTGAAATATGGTGTAACTTGTGTTTGTCCTCGCCTGCGATACCAAAATTCTATAGATTATAAAGCTTGTTTTTCTCTTTTCAGTTATGTGTTTTAGCAGTCGGGTGTTTTGTTTTTTTAAATAATTTGTTTTATTTCAAGCTTTTTAGTTTTATTAATATATATATATATATATATATATATATACTGTGTCTGTATACAGTGTAGCGAAAATTAAGGGTGTGGTACATACCATCAAACTGAATAACTTTCTCCCGGGGACCAACGTCGTAATCGCGAAAAAAATATCAGGATTAAGATGTTGGTCCCCGGGAGAAATTTGTTCAATTTGATGGTCTGTACCAAACCCTTAATTAAACCCTTGATTTTCGCCACACCGAGTACAGACACATTGTATATACATGAAATTGACTCATTACTAGCTATTATTTTTTTGTATTTTCAGATGCAATATATAAATATTATATAGCCTATGTCACTCCCACAATTAAGACGAATCTAACGACACCTCTTAAGTTAAAATCCATCAAGCCATATAGGCTACAGAGCGTGCCAAAGAAATAGACATACATACATACATACTCTCGAAAATCATATCTTCCTTCTGGGGCAGTCGGGTAAAAAGTCAGACTATGACCCATGTCTCTTTATAAAGAATGATCATAATGTAAAGATTTATGTAGCATTATTTGTAGACGTTTTTTTTTTTGTTTTCTATAATTGTCAGAATACTTATGAAGAATTGGACGTAGTTACACAAAAAGGATCCAATCCACAAAAAATCCAAAATTGAGTTAAGTATACCAAAAAGACCGTAAAGGTTTCACGGTCTTTTTGGTATACTTAACTCAATTTTGGATTTTTTGTGGATTGGATCCTTTTCGTGTAACTACGTCCAATTGATAAATGGGTTAGTAGTAAAATTTAGAGTAAAAGACTTTGGTCAGATTAAACAGTGTCTGGGAATGCATGTAAATGTTAATAAAGATAGTATTACTGTTGACCAAAAACAATTTTTAGAGAGTATTCTAAAGAGATTTAATATGTTAGATTGTTCACATTCAGATACTCCAATGGAAATTAGTTTGAAATTAGAAAATAAATTTAAACAATAACCTTGTTAAAAAATATCCATACCAACAATTAATTGCCAGCTTGGTGTAAGTACTTGTCTGTACTCACCAGGCAAGATATTACCCATAGTATAAGTTTTCTGAGTTATTATAACAATAGCTTTAGAAACATTTAAAACGTTTGTTAAAATACCTAAAGAAAACTATTAGTTATGGTTTAGTATATAGGAAGACTGGATGTAATCTGTACGGTTTTGTCGATGCTGACTGCATCAACAAAACCGTAATGATTATGAAAAAAAAACCCAGTATATGATCGTCTATCTAGTGCAGGCAGCTGGCACTAGATAGACGATCATATACTGGGTTTTGTTTCATAATGTCGGGATCACTTGTTTCTTATGAATCTAAAAAACGAAAAACTGTAGCACTCTCCAGTACAGAAGCTGAGTATATGGCCCTATCTGAATCCTGTAAAGAGGCAATATATCTAAGGAATATATTAGGTGAATTGATTGGGTCAAATGAAAATGTGCCACTGTAATTGTATAGTGATTTTTTTTTATTGAAAGGAACAGCAAATAGTTACATTATAAGAACTTACAACTAATTTAACATAAACAATTTTAGTATTGATATAACCCACAACGCTGTCCAGGTAAAAAAAGAGTGTAATCGCTAGGAGTTTTAGTAGCAGTACGAGCAGTAAATAGTTGTATAATTAGTACGAATAAAGTTTTTAACATAGATAAAGATTACATAATATAAAATTAAGAAGTCTGATGAGTTGCAGAAAGGGTACACACATTGGTTTTATTTAATAAAGAGGAGTAGGTGAGGCTTTTGAAATAAGCGTGTATTCCCGTTCGTCCCCTCGACTTCGTCCACCTAGTGGGACAAACGGGAATTTACAAAAATAATACTCAATTTGTTGCCGATCGTCCCACTCGGGATTTTAGAGGGACGAATGGGAATATGTTCTTAGATTAGTGCCATTCGTCCCCCTAAATAATATTGTGCATGAAATGTCAATCGTGTTGTTTTACAGTTTACTTTTCAAATTACTTGGTTGGATATAATAATTATTTTACAAAATAAATTGTTCTGTATAAATATTACATGGTTCGGGCGAGATGCACCGGCTGGCGATGCCGCTACTCAACAAAAGAGTGCCAATAACATTGTCACATTTGCGTGAACCCTATTGAACAACCAGTCCGAAATTATTTGGTGGGACCAATGGGACTCAAAAAAAAAAAAAATGTTCCCGTTCGTCCCACCAACAAAATCAATGGGACGATCGGGAAAAAAAACAACGAATTCCCGTTCGTCCCACTAGGTGGACGAAGTCGTGGGGACGAACGGGAATACACGTTTGAATCTACTCATTGGACAATTAAGATGTCAATATTTTCAAAAGTGCTATTATATGAGTCAACCATACGGAGGACTGGTGAGCGCTGGCCAGAGTTGGTTCGGCAAGAGTTCACTGAAAAAGAGTACCTGCGCGTACCTGTCGCCTGTGAAAGGTTCTAAGTACAGCATAACAAATCAAGTTATGTAGATTTAGAAATTTGTCGAGGCCATGTGTTTTCATGGTCCTCGGAACGCGCCACCGTTGGGGTCCCAAATAACGGTAGGAGGGGTTTCTATCGGCGTCGAGTCGACGATGAAGTACCTTGGACTCGTCCTCGACAGCCGGTGGAACTTCGTGGAACATTTCCGACGTTTGGCTCCCAAACTGGAGCGGGCGGGCGCTGCATTGAAGCGGCTCCTGCCCAATCTAGGGGGTCCAAACGCCTCCTGCCGGAGGCTCTACGCGGGGGTCGTGCGGTCCATGGCCCTCTACGGGGCTCCTGTATGGGCGCGCTCTCCGGCGCTGCGGCCAGCCCGCCGGTTGAGCGCGGCCCAAAGGGTCATGGCCATCCGGATGGTCCGGGGATACCGCACGGTCTCCTGTGAGGCAACGAGCCTCCTTGCCGGATTGCCGCCATGGGATCTGGAGGCAAAAGTCCTCGCGCACGTATGGGAGTGGCGCGAGGAGGCGAAACGCCGGGGCGTTAGTCCGCTGCCGCGAGAAATCGTGGCACAGCGGACGGAGCTCCGGCGGGATCTCATGGCGTCATGGAAAGTACGGTTGTCGCAACCCAGTGCTGGGCACGCCACGATTGCGGCGATAAGTCCCCTCTTTGAGGAGTGGCTGGAGAGGCGCCACGGCGTCCTCACCTTCCGCCTGACGCAGGTCCTCACCGGACACGGCAGCTTCGGGAGGTTCCTGTGTCGGATAAGGCGGGAGGAAACGTCCGGGTGTCACCACTGTGTGGATCGCCCGGAGGACACGGTGGAACATACGGTGGAGGTCTGCCCGGCTTGATTTCAAGATTCGCGCCCTCTCGCCCCTAGCCGCCGCAGGAGACGCCCAGGGCGTCGGGAATCCCGGGCGGATTTCCGGCCACCGTAGGCGCGGGCTTGCGGACGGTGAGCAATGGGCAGCTCACCGTCCGGTAAGGACCAGGCCCGGGTCGACGGCGCGTTGTATTCCACGCGCGCCTCAAAGAGACGTCGTCAACACATACAGTAGGGGTCCACTAGGGCCGATGCCTGCCGGGGTCGCGGGAAGGTACTTATGGGTCACCGAGGCCCCCGCAACACAGGCAACAGGAAGGAATACGGGTGGGTTTTAGTCAGTAAGAGTCTGACACACCCTCCCGCTCCGCCCAGAGCGGGAGAAGTTATTTGATGATTTCCCACCCAAAAAAAAAATAAAAAATACTCCAATTGTGAGCGAACTAGGGATTTATACAAACATAGATATAACGACGTTCTCTTGAAGCCAAGGGTAGATCGCATAATAAAGCCATACAATTGGTAAGCTTTACTTACAATTTTGTTAACATGTAGATCTAGGCATAGTTTGGAATCGAGAATGACGCCGAAATCGCGACTTGAGTTTAATTTAGTGAGAGGCTCGTGAAAAGGGTGTACGCGAAGTTAAAAATGTGCTTGTTTTTGGTGAAAGTAAGGTAAGTAAGTAATTGCATTTAGGTATACTTAGCTTTAGTTTGTTCCTATGACAGTAATCTGTTAGTCTATTTAAGTTTTGCTGTAATAAAATGCAATCGTTAAGGGTTTGGATGGACTTGTAGACCTTTAGATCATCTGCATACAATAGGAACTTTGTGTTGCAAAACAATAACCTATGTCATTAACAAATATGTTCAATAATGACGGCCCAAGGATAGAGCCTTGTGGAACACTGGATGTAACTTCGATAGTGTTTGATATGAATCCGTTGATTACCAACCTTTGAGAGCGGTTTGAAATATATGATGCAAACCACCGTAGCAAGTTACCTCGAATTCCGTTGAAGATTTTATCCAGCAATAGTTCATGGTCCACCTTGTCAAAGGCCTTGCAAAAATCTGTGTAAACTGCGTCTACTTGCAGGCCGTTATCGAGGCTATCGACCAAAAAGTTGGCAAAGGACAGAAGGTTTGTGGTAGTAGATCGTTGTTTAAAGAAGCCATGTTGTTGCTGTATAATGGAAGTGTGCAACGATGGATATATTTCATTATGAACGAGTCTCTCAAAAGGTGGTGTCAAGGTGGAGAGAATAGAGATTGGACGATAGTTTTCCACATTACCCCTTGTAGATAAGGTAGCTAACACCTGTAGATAAGGGTGGCACCTTATCTACAGGTGTTATGTTTGCACGTTTCCACTCTTTTGGAAACACTCCCTCAGTAACGCACTTATTATAAATTATACGTAACGGTTTGCAGATGTGAGCAGCAGTGTACCGTAAAAAATATGCAGGTATGCCGTCAGGCCCTGGACCTTTGGAAGGATCCAGAGACTTAAGTTCTTTTAGGAGCTTATGTTCATCAAAGTTTAAGTTCGAAATTATATAATTAGCTGAGGAAGTTGCTGCAGACGGTTGCCAATGAGATAATAACGGAGAGGCAGGTTCGTAAACTGAGTGAATAAATTTTGAAAACATCGCAGATTACTTCTGGCTCACTAGATTGGGTGTCTTTGTAGTGGACTTTTGCTGGCATGCACGGTTTGTCTTTTCGGTTTGCTACGTATGTCCAGAAGTGTTTAACGTTTGTGTGTAGGCTATCTTCTACCGAGTTAATACATAAGGAAAAACATTTACCGCACATATCCCTGAAACTAGCTCCATGTGATGTGAATGTTTCATAATCAGATATATTTTTAAACTTCTTCCACTTGATCCAGGCTTTCTGTTTCTTTTTAAATGAACTGATTAAGGGACGTGAGAACCAGGCTGGAAAAGTGGAGGATTTAGAACTAGTCAGAGGAGTGTGTAGCTTAATAATCTCGTCTAGTTTGTCATAGAACATACATACAACCTACCAACAACGCCAAATGCATTTATTTTAACTATGTAATACAATAATACAAAATATTAAAAAAAAGTTAAACTCCTGTTAAAACTCTTATAGCAACTTGTCGCAGACGCCACGTGACTCACAGTTCGACGGAGCTTACGTTATACTTAAACAAGGCAAGCATTCGTTTCGCCTACATTCAATTCATAAATTTACGCACACTCGTGTATATTTTCGTGTGTATGAACGGCACACAATAGTGAAATGGTTTAAATTAGGGGCGTAGCTCCTGCGGCAGGAGCTTGGTCCGCATTGGTTGTGTGTAAAGTGAAGATTTAATGAATGAAAAATATTGAAGACGCAATTCGTGGAATTGCCCAATTTTTGGACAATTCCACGAATTGCGGGGAAGTTTCCTTCATGACTACCAGACTACTAGAGACAATTAAAAAAAAGGGTGGTATTATTGAATTTATACCTTCCAAAAAATATAAATTGTAAGGAATAGCAAAAGCCTTATAAAAATAATTAAAAACTTTATAATTTTTAATTTTTTTTCTTATATTTGGGAAATTTCGCTTGGTTTTTGGGGAGTTAGGAAAATAATTTTCGGCAACACAGTCCAGTGTGTCAGTGTTATCGGGCAAAATACGGTGTCCCTTTTGTGGAAGAACACGGTATGACAGCGATACAATTTTAATTGGTAGTGTTTGTTTCATGTGACAGTGACACGTAATTTATATGTGATCTTGAATGTTTTGCTTTTTTAGATCTTATTAAGTTATAAGTAATTGGTTTTGAAACGTAAAGTAGTGTAAATATTATGTTTTGTGTTATTATTTGAGGAGTGACTTTTCAAAACGGCTTATTTCGGGTTCCCAATTTTACTTATTTTTTTAATGCCAATCGGGACTTTATGTACACTCACATTATATGACGTGAAGTGTCCGGTTCTAAAGTACTTTAATCTCGAAGAAAAATGGCCATAGAAAATGCTTTCCGCAACAAAATAGCTTAATTCACGTTAATTCTCGGCCCTACTAAATTGTGATAGGAGTTTTTTCAAAATAGCTCATTTCTAGAACATTTTGTATGGAAATTTTGTTAATACGTATCAAAATGGCTTATTTCTAATCTGGTATCACAGGTTATTTTGGAGGGTTGAAAGATAGCTTTAATATCTGGAAGTGGATCCGCAAATATATTTTTATACATTGGCAACACTTTTTATTTGACTACGGCCAATTAAAAAAATATTAAACGTCATGTGTCACCTTGCTGTCAACTTCTCAATACTTTCATGTCAAGGCTGAGTGTCAAGGTGAAAAATATTTTCTTGTATCGTTGCTCGTTGGTGTTTTTGTTGCTAATCCGAATAATTCTGAGTAAATAACGGTGCATAATGGCAGATAAGACCGTGGAGGAGTTAAATTCAGGCACCAGAAAAAGGAAATCAGGACAAAACAGCCGAACAAGAAAATCGTAAGTAGTTTTCAGCAATGTATAAACGGCTCTCGTTTCAATTGTAATTTAATCCTACTAGATACCTATTTCTTAACAATTAAATTTATTATTGCTTCAGGTACATTGATAAGGATCCTTTGGGTTTAGAATTCAGGATTCCATGTCGGCACAAAGAGGGCAGTAAATATAAATGTAGTTCTTTCACTACGCGCCAAGTTCTAATAAACCGTAGTGCGTTTTATGCTAACACGTCCAAAATGGATCAGGATACCTATCTTTGTAGATTATTACATTCGTATGAACCACAGGATAAAACCAAACCATCAAAGAATATGAGAAAGAGAACTGTAAGCTGCAGTTACAACTTATTTTGTAAGAAAAATAAAATTAAACCTGTGTGTAAGAAAATGTTCATTGCAGTTTTTAGTGTCAATGAAAAAAGGCTTAATATAATCAATAGAACTACAGTCAGAGGAAACATTCCTAAAGAAAAGCGTGGTGGGGACCGTAAGTCATACAAATCTATTGATAAAAAGGAATCACTAAGGAATTTCATAAAATGTCTACCAGCAAGAGAAAGCCACCACAACAGACAAAAATCAAAAAGAATATATCTGTCTAGTGATTTAAACTGTAAGAAACTAATGGAGTTGTATAATTCTTCTGTTGCCTCAAACTTGCAAGTAAAAAAAACCATGTTTTATAAAATATTTTATGAAGAGTTTAATGTAGGATTTTCTGCGCCATCCTCTGATGCTTGCAATGTGTGTGTGCTGTGGGGAAATAGAATCAAAAATGAAAGAGACAGTGAAAAAAAGCAAAAATTAATGGTAGAACTTCGGGTACATAAGATAAGGGCCAAGGCATTTTATACCCACATGAAAGGTAATCCTCCAAACTCCATTTCACTTTGTTTTGATCTTCAACAAGTCCAAGCACTTCCAAAAACGCCTATTCAAGATGCCTTTTATTCTAGGCAAATAAGTCTTTATAATTTTTGTGTAGTACCTTTAAATTCAAAAGATCCTTGGTTTTATACTTGGGATGAAACCATTGCCAAGCGCGGGCCAACAGAAATAGGATCAGCTGTATATGATTATCTATCCTCCATGAACATTGACAATAATGTTGATACTATACGTTTATTTTGTGATGGCTGTGGAGGCCAAAATAAAAATAATCATATCATACATTCACTAATGCAATGGCTTTACTCCAAATCACCTGCTCAAGTGAAGGAAATACATATATTTTTTCCAGTGCGGGGTCACAGTTTTTTGCCCGCCGATCGCGTTTTCGGACGACTGGAAAAGGAATTAAGAAAAATACCAGTGATCACCACCAAAGATGGTTACCATGATATCTTCAAAAACCATGGCAATGTAAGGTTATTAGGAAATGATTGGCAACTGCTTGAAATAAAGGATTTAAAGGAAAATTTTAAAAATGTGGAGGGATTACAAAAAATAAAAAGAGTCTGGATAAAAAAAACTGTTAAAAGACAGATGACTATCGGTTGTGAAATAAAAGCTTCCCAATATTATAGATTTGATGGAAATGATCCTTGGCAGACATTATTGAAACGGGGTAAACGTATTCCACTAACTATTGATGTTGCAGAATCTATTCCGCAGCCAGTTTCAGAAAAAAAGAAAAAAGATGTAATAAATTTACTTGAAAAACAATTTGGGGAAGAATGGACTGCCTTGCCTGAACTTCAATGGTACAAAACTATTTTGTTACATGTGACGGAGGAACCAGCTGAGGAACATGAATATGATTGTGTCTGCAATGAAGAGGATGTAGGAGAAGTCCGTGTGTGATTTTCAGATTTTAATAAAAGTTTTTAGAAAACAATTTTTTTTTGCTAGCCCATCCTTTTCAAAATGGCTTATTTCTAGGAGTGCCAAAACAAAATGGCTTATTTCTTAGGAGTGCTGAAACAAAACATCTTATTTCTTGGAGTTTGCGACTAAATGGCTTATTTCCTTAAATCATATGATAATAACTCATAATTTAGAGTATTAAAAAAAATATATACACTGTGAAACGATCTATTAACGTACCTAGATTATGTACATAGAAGTTTGTTACTAAAAATATTCATATATGAAAAGTTTTCGTATTTTTCTTGGTCCTGAAAAAAATGACCATACAGAAATAAGCCATTTTGAAAAGTCACTCCTCATTTGTTTATTTACCTAAGAATGGTGTTCTGTTGTGAAATTTGCGCCGATAATGTGTTGGTTAGGTTAGGTTAGTCGCACTTGTCATTTAATGATAAGATTCAAGTTGTGTCTAAAGGTACTCGTAGATGTGTGCCCGAATTACGAGAATAAATCCAAAAATATGATAATTCATGACTTCGGATATCTTGCAAGTGACGTGTTCTGTAATTATCACCCACCCACTTGGTTATGATATTTGAGGTAGCCGAATCTTTCTTCTGTTTGCATCGTTACAAAATCGTGTTTTAAACCTTGAATAATGTGGTGAGTTCTTGTATGTAGAGCCGCGCTGTGATGTTGCGCGAAATAGTTTTTTTTGTTGGTGTCAGTATGCATGGCCTACCCTCTGTTGAGAACCACTGCACGCCACTGATACATAGGGCTTCTTCAGATTTTCTATGTGTAGGAATTTCGGGCCGATCAGTTTTCTGTATCGTATTATTTATTTTTTCATAGTTGGCCCTGTAAAAATTGTATTTCTGCAGCGATTGCCTGTCCAGGGGAAGATATTTAACGTTAATATTTATGTCGCAGACAAATGGGGGGTGGTATACGTTAGGAGGTAGCAGAGGAGAGGGCTCCTGATGCACATTACAAGGGCAGTTAGATATTAAAATGTCTAATATTTTCCCTTTAGTGTTAAGTGTGCTGTTATACTGAGAGGCGTTTAGAAGCGACAAGAAGTTGTTTAGATGATCACAAGACACAGGTGATCCAGAACACAAAGGAGAACTTGTTGGTGTATTTAGGGTAGATGTCATGTGCCATGTTGCTTCTGAAAGATTATAATCTCCGACTAAGTAAAAGAATTTGACGCTAGGATCACCCAAAACGTCGTAAAATAAATCGAAGTGTTTTTCATAAACAAGCAAGGGAGTCTTAGGAGATATGTATGCAGCAGCCACGATGTGACGCTTTAGATTTTGACCACTAGGTATTTCGACAGCAATTTGCTCGATGTAGTTGTGTAACGGAGTGACATTAGCGAAAGTGTTTAAGTCAATTTCAATAGGTCGGAGAGTTTTTAAGATTGCCACTAGTACACCGCCACCGTCTAGTTTTTTTGTACTAGCCCGATCGCGATCACACCTATACACAATGTAACGCTGGTCAATGAATTCATTGTTATTAATTTTCGCCACTAGCCATGTTTCTGTGAGTATTATAGCGTCATAATTATGTTCTCGTGAGGATGTTCATAAGTAAAGTCTGCAGTTTCGTACTGATACCCCTACAGTTTTGATAATAAATAGTTGAGTGTTTGTCAGTCACTGGTAATGGTAGAATCTGTATGTGTATTAGTATTATGTATTAAAAATATAAGAATGGCAAAAAATAGATGCTAAACGTAATTGGTGATAAATGTGACTTTAAAATAACATAAAATAATGATTTAACTCCAGTTAACCAGTTGCAGTTCAAACGCATATTAGGTAAAAAACTAACTCCCTTTTACAATAAGAGCTTAATTTTAACATTTCGTATAGCTCAGTTTTGAGTTTAACAGAGAAATATCGTGTGTTATGTTTCAGGTGTAAACTACTGATGTGTGGAACTTTTAGGACATATTTATAATGCATGGGAAGATAAACGCGATGCATTGGGAATCTTTTGTGATTTGTCCAAGGCATTCGATTGCGTTCTTCACGAAACGTTAATCAGGAAACTCCGCCACTACGGGATCCGGAACACCGCTCTGGATCTTCTTACTTCATACTTGAGTAATAGGTTTCAGAGCGTTGACGTTAATGGAAAAAGATCTCCCGGATCTATAGTAACAATGGGAGTCCCACAGGGCTCAATTCTTGGTCCTTTCTTGTTTCTTATTTACATTAATGATTTGCCATACCTCATAAAGGATAATCATGATGTAGTGTTGCTTGCGGATGACACTTCACTTTTGTTTAAACTTAAACGTCAGCAGCTGGTTACTGACGATGTTAATAGTGCGATCTCAAAAGTAGTTTACTGGTTCAATGTTAATAATTTACTTCTTAATGAAAAAAAAACCAAATGCATTAAGTTTACGCTACCTCACGTTAGGCAGGTGAAAAAGGGCGAAGAATTGAACCCTGAAGATAGCACAGTATTCTTGGGCTTAACTTTGGATGCTAAGCTTCAGTGGGGTCCACATATAGATAAATTGTCGAAAAAGCTAAGCTCCGCAGCATACGCTGTTAGAAAAATTCGTAATTTAACTGAAATAGAGACAGCCCGTTTAGTGTACTTTAGCTATTTTCATAGTGTAATGTCGTACGGTATTCTGTTGTGGGGAAATGCCGCTGACATTCAGACTATCTTTGTTTTGCAGAAAAGAGCTGTTCGGTCAATTTATAGATTAAGTCCGAGACACTCTCTCAGAGAGAAATTTAAGGAGATTAATGTAATGACTGTGCCCTCCCAGTATATTTTTGAAAATCTTTTATATGCCCATAAAAATATAAAATTGTTTAAAAAATACAGTGATATCCATAATATAAATACTAGGAACAAACACAAATTTGTTGTACCTACAACAAGGCTCAAGAAAATAGGTGGCTCATTCAGATGTCAATGTATACGTTTTTATAATAAACTTCCAAGCCACGTTCAAGATCTAAGCCTTAATAAATTCAAATCATTTATTAAAAGTAAGTTGTGCCAGAAAGCTTTTTATACTATTAAAGATTATATTGAGGACAAAAAGGCTTGGGATTAAGCTGCTCCAATTATTGCATAGTTATTGCAACTTTTATTTTATTTATATACCATTTTGACATATTTACTTTGTGGAGTTCAATATACTGTTTGGAACTTAATATTTACTTGTAAAGTATTATATTGTTTTCAATTATTGTGAATGTGAAGCCTATGTGGGTCATTATTGTTTTTTTTTTCTCATTTAGTATTAACCATGGTCTGGCAGTTTGAGTAATTTATGCGGCCTACCCAAATGTTCTTTCTTTGGTATTGTTCGTCGAATCGTTGAGCTCCTTAAGTTCTGAGTTGAGCTGCACGATTACTGACAAATGCGTGCACTGACTGGACAGGTCCACTCAATCTGTGTGGTTCTTTCCTCAAAAGGACCATTTCAGACACCAATCTACATGGCCTTCACATGATCTGACCAAGATTATGTCTGGACTTTAAAAGAGACTGTGACCTCTGAGTTTGTTTCGGCCTTTCTTCTCAGAGTAGTCAGATAGGAAACGCCGACCTCATCTAGCATTATTTTAAAAATATGATTGACGTGTAAAAGTGTTTGTACAAACCTACTTACAGAAAATAAATCATTTATCATTTATCATTTAAACTTGACAAATCAATTAATTTAAATAAAATAATAACAATAGTAGCCTCTATGAAGTAGTATATTTTTGAAGTGGAAATAAGTTAGAGAGAGAGGAAATTCAACGCGTAACGTTAGTGTTAAAAAGTACAAACAATAAACAATCTTAATTCTAATAATACTGTGAACATCAAACGCCAGACATGGTGTACTGAATAGAATCATAGAGTATGACGTATCGTAGCAGTTATTAAGCGCTGTGATTTTGAGTATCAACCCGCAGGGTTTTGTCAGCGCTTATAATTTTTCGGATGTTATAAAGTGTGCGGACTGCAAAAGAAGCCATGCCGTCGCGTTCGCGTACAAGCACTGTTGAGTTTTTAACCCACACATACTTAAAATCGTGTTGTTTAGCGGCCTCTTTACATTTCCGAAATAACTGCTATGTTTTCAGGGTGAGATGTTCATTTAGGTATATTCTAGTTATTAACCCTGTTTTGCCAATTTGATCGGACTTCAGTTCCTTAGCGAGACGGTATGCGCTCAAAAGATTATCGCGTATAATTCGTGTAATGAATTTACCAATAATATTCTTCGGTCTGTTACTGGTTTGTTGAGCGTGTTGTACCCGATGGATAGAGATGATGTCTTTCTGTGATGTTGGGAAATTGATGGCAGTACCCATCAGTTCAATCATGGGAACTAAGTTTTCACCGCGCCTTTCAGGGACATTGCAAATTTCAATATTACAGTTCCTCGCTTGCTGCTCTAAGGAATCAATTTTTTGCTCGAGGCCGCTGACTAAGGTCTGAGATTGGTCAGAGCTGTGACGGGCAATGTTGCAACACATTCCTTAAGGTCCTTTTGCTCGGCTGCTTGGAACTGTGCTGAGGATTTCAATTCTGAAACATCATGAGCCACTGAGCTAACGCATTGTCTTAATTCCTCGTGTTCGCTGCGGAGGGTGTTAATTTTCTGCTTCATTTCAGATAGAGTATATTTAATACTGTCATTGCATTTGGACATGCTTATCTCCATTTCCTCACGCCAGCTGCGCAGCGTGCCTTTAATATCATCCGTAAAGTTGGCCATGACGTGGTCCATGTCAGTGCGCCATCCTTTGAGTGTATTGTTTACTTCCTGTGATATTATGTTAAGGCTGTCAATGGCGGTGGAGTTGGACATAGCACCCGTGACAACCGTTGATGTGGAACTCGTTGACGAGTTCGGTGATGCGGATTGTTGTTCCAAATATCGCAGGACATATTCATCGCATCTTCGCAGTTCTCGTCGATGTAAACAGAGCGGTTTAGCGAGGCCGAGGTGAGGCGACCCCGCTGCGTGATGTCACTACAGGGAAGACACTTCCACTGGGCTTTTTGTTCGTGAGTAAAGCTTGAGAATTGTTGTTGTGTGACGTTAAGGCACTCACAGTGGTATATATCGTCACATATATGACACTTTAAAAATAATGCCAGCTGTCTAACAACTCCATTACAATGAAAACAGGAACAATTATTATTCATGTTCGTAGGAATTGTTTAAAATGTTTGTTATGGTGGCGCCACCTGTTTTAGGTATAACTATTATGGGTTGAATGCGCGGTACGTAGAATTGATCCATTGTTTTACAATAAGCGCACCAAACATATTGACATAAGACATCACTGTTAGTGAATGTGTTTTAGTGAAGAAATTATAAATAAATTATGAGCCAACCTTGGAAATGCCAGCAGACATATTCACAAAAAGTTTGAGTGCCAAGAAACATAAGTTTTTAAATTGCTAGGCTTGTCTGAAGATTAAATTGTAATATTAGATTATTTTGTTAGGTCAGGATGTTAATAAGATATTATAAGTAACGTAAATAATCTGTGGTAAGAATAATATTAGTTATCTCTGCAATAAAAGTTAGTTGATTCCAAACCACCATTGTTTTAATACATCACACTAAGAATGTTTTTCACCAGTGTGTATACGAAGGTGTATATATAAAGAAACCTTATGCCAGAAACTACGTGGACATACATCACACTTATATGGTTTTTCAGCAGTGTGTGTACGAATATGTTTAGATAAATAAACCCTTTGCCTGAAACTACGTTGACAGACGTCACACTTATAAGGTTTTTCACCAGTATGTATACGAATATGTTGAGATAAAGAACCCTTTTTCCTGAAACTACGCGGACATACATCACACTTAAATGGTTTTTCACCAGTATGTATACGTATATGTGGGGTTAAATAACCCTTTCTACTAAAACTACGCTGACATACATCACACTTATATGGTTTTTCACCAGTGTGTATACGAATATGTCTTGTTAAATCACTCTTTTCACTAAAACAACGCTGACATACATCACACTTATATGGTTTTTCACCTGTGTGTATACGAATATGTTTAGATAAAGAAACCTTTTCCCTGTAACTACGTTGACAGACATCACACTTATATGGTTTTTCACCAGTGTGTATACGAATATGTCTTGTTAAATTACTCTTTACACTAAAACAACGCTGACATACATCACACTTGTAAGGTTTTTTACCAATTTGTGAACGAGTATGTTGTGTCATTTGTTTTACTCCATGAAAAGAACTAAGCTGATCACATTTGTGAGGTTCTTTGAAATAAGTGCCAGGTTGGGACGTACATTTTTGAGTCTTCCGGATAACACTCGAGTCTGATGTTTCTTTTTTCGTTTGCTCGCCTGTCATTGCGCCTTCTAGGTTTGTTCTTCGCCTGTCTAGTTTTGGTTTCTTCGCAACTGTCGCCGCTGTAATTACAAAATCTGGTAATTACTTAGAAAGAATATATATATAATATACTAGAAAGAATATTTGGTGGCAAAAGGACGATTTGGTGACATTGAATAATACGTTTTATGACTAGAGACAAGAAGTACAAAATTGTACTAACATCGACATATGGTCTGTTCCAAACTGTTCCAACTTTGATTAGATTCAAAGTTTAAACAAACCCTGAAGGCTAATTCCGTAACACATTTTCTTTTTTTAATGCGAGCTTTAAATGTAGGAAATTCCAGTCGCAATCACTTGCCATATTTCGAATTGTCTAACAATTTTTTTTCCAGTTTAGCTTAATTGGCTAGAGAGGTACCGAAACATTTGTGATTTTTAGGGTTCCGTACCTCAAAAGGAAAAAACGGAACCTATAAGGGTTCCGTTTTTGACTGATGACTTTGTTGTCCGTCTGTCTGTCAAGAACCTTTATCTCGGGAACGCGTGGAAGTATCAAGTTGACATTAAAACCATATACTCAAGTCTTCAGTCCCTTGAAGCTTGAGAAAAAATTAAACTTCTAAGTTAACGTTAAAAAAATATACAGCCGTTTATGCCGCAATAAAAATATATGTTATATTTCGACACTCTCAAGGGAATCAAAATTTATAGGGTACTTTCCGTTAACCTAGAACTATGAAATTTGGCAAGCAATATCGTCTTATACTACAAGTACAGGGAAAGACTGAAAACCATACATTTATAATGAAATCATAAAAAAATATAGTCTTTATTTAAAGTACGTAATCAATCATCGAGGTTAAACAACGGTATTAACAATTAACACTTTCACCGCTAAGTACATAGAATACATACAAATTGGCATGCCATATAATGTTTATTGCAAATCTATAACAATTCAATCAACAGAAGTCATCTGAACAGAAGTCATCTTTAGCTACATATAGCGACGACTCGGATGCGAGTTGTGGGCACACGAACGAATTATTTTTCGACCCATATGCTGGGTGCTTGGCATAGAAAGTGTTAACAAACTTTTAATAATTTGCAAAGAAAATAAATTCTGAAAGCCGTGTATTTTTAATTAAATCACAAAGACCGTGTTTTTGTGATTTAATTAAAAATATACGGCTCCAAATTTTGAAGAGAGTTAACCGTGCCATGTGGGGGTATCATATGAAAGAGCTTCATTAGCACAAGCTTAAACAGATTTTTTATTATTTTTATGATGTATAGTTTTCGATTTATGACGAAGAATGAAAAAAAAAACCTTTTCCCTCTTTTATATGTATAGGTACCTAATAACTTTGGTGTATGTAGTACCTAACAGTCTGCACTGTTATGCGTATCTACGTAGTCCTTTTTTAAATATGAGGGTCACTTTTTGGGGAGCAAATTAGAAAATTACAAAAAACGTTTAGCAAACTGTACCGTGTGACAGGGCTTCTTGTGAAGGTCTGAAATATATTTTATAATGGTAAAATACACAGTTTTAAAGTTGAAAAAGTAGAAAAAAACAGAAAATAGATCTTTACTTTAAATAAAGATTAGAGGAAAACCTATAGTAAGTCTATGGTGTTAAAATAACATGGTAAATTTCTCAATAGTGTGCGTACAAACTTACATTTGCATTTGGAATATATGGAAGAACATGTTTTTCAACTACATTGTTAAGTTTGATCTTGGGATAAATTATCTTGGGATAAAAAACATGGTAGATAACATATTTTTTGTACGGAACCCACACCACGCGAGTTTCAATCGCGCTTGTCCGGTTTTTTTCTTCTAGCGATTTGTTTCATAATTCAAGAATAATTTGTGTCCGAATTTTTAGGCTATTATTTAATTTTGTTATAATTCCAACTGATGATCTAGTAATGCGTTTAAATGAAATGTACATTGATCGCTGAAAAGTAAAGAATCAATTATTAAAACACTTTCTACCAAAAACTACCGGAATTTAACTACGTATCGAAACGTTTTTATTTTCACGTTTAAGGTATCAATTGGGCCCGCGTGGTGGATTACGGCCCACACCCTCTGACAGAGGCTGGTGTCCCAGCAGTGGGAACATTATAGGCTGATTATGTAAAGCGGATGATGATGAAATGATTTTATTTTCTGTAAGTAGCTTTGTACAAACACTTTTACATTTCAATCATATTTAGAAAAAAAAGACTAGATGAGCTCGGCGTTTCCTATCTGACTACTCTGAGAAGAACGGCCGAAACCAACTCAGAGGTCACAGTCTCTTTTAAAGTCCAGACATAATCTTGGTGAGATCATGTGAAGACCATGTAGATTGCGGTCTGAAATGGTCTTTTGAGGAAAGAACCACACAGATTGAGTGGACCTATCCAGTCAGTGCATGCATTTGTATTTGCAACCTCTACAGAATTTCCCCATAGATCAGCTGATTTTTTAACATTGAGTGTATTGAAAGTTTTAATAATATCCCGAGCACTAACATAGTTGAGATTAAATTCATGGTTACAAATATCAATATTTTCTTTCAATATGGAATCGGCAACAGTGGGTGATAACTTTAAAGATTTAGTGGTTGAGACTGGAATATCTGCAAAGAAATTTTCAAAACCTGTGGCAACTTCTAAATCCGTTATAATAACTGTATTGTTAATAATAAGGCTGTATTACACACAATAACGCTTTCTATCTCTTCCAGTCTCATTGTTTATAATTTCCAGTCGTTTTTATTTTATTTTGACTATTTTTAATTTTTGAACCTAAATATCGAAATTTTGCTTTGCTACAAACTTGTTTAAATAATTTGGAATAGTTCTTAATTTACTGATAAAATTCTTTACTTTTATTATTATTATTTCTTTCTTCATATACGAGTACTTCAAAAAGTTTGATTCTACTATTATATATCCCTTTAGTTGCTCATTCAAATTTTGCGCGATCAATCGCTTGACCGAGCGGACGTATCTTGCTTAGCTTATTATGACAGTTTTAATTAATTACAAATAATATTGTTTGAATTATTTGCGTCGACAGCGATATAAGTGTGTCGCGAGTGATTACTACTAGGTTACAGACTTTGAGCAAGAATGAACTAAAGTACCTACTTTTTAAGACAAATAGTTTTACTGTGTTAGATGTGTCTAACGCAGGATCTAGCCCGTTTGGTCGTAGTCAACTATTACGACGAAGTCCTCCGCTGACACCATCTCAAGATTTCCAGCCTATAGACCCAAATCCACCACTTCCCTTGGAGAACGAGCTACCGACTGAATTTATTTCTACGCCGGAGATTCAGAAATGGATGGGGGCAATAGATAACATCCTAACTGAAGTTTGCAGTTTAGTCGCTGAGGGAAAAATGATCGCGGAACAAAAGGTTCGTGTCACCAATATTTGCCGTAAGGCCTCAAATGGCGCATCTCAGATGGCTCTTTTGTATCAAGCCTTAAAGCAAAAACCATTCAAGCCCATAATACCATTCAGCACTTACAGCAACAACAGATCACCGCGAACTCTCTCCTGCAGTTCAAAGAGGTAGTTCAAAGCCGCCAGAAACTTTTTCGTACGCTAATATGGTCAAAAAAGGCTCGGATAACTTTGTGCTCCCAGCAAATTTAAGCTCAGTGGCCATATATCCCAGCGACAAGACCAAATCTAGATGATACCAAGTCTCTCGTACAAAAAAATATTTCACCCGGGGAATTTAAACTACATGTTCGTGGCCTTAAGAAAGTCAAAAATGGAGGTGTTTTTATTAGTACTGACTCCAAAGAGGACATTGGAAAGTTCAGAAGCTTAGAAAAACTTGTTTCTTCGGGCCTTAAGGTTGAAGAACCATCCAAACGGCGCCCAAGAATCACTGTTATTGGTGTCCCGGTAGCCCTGACTGATAAGGAGGTCTTTGACTGCATTTACGAGCAAAATCTCTCAGATAAGATGACTACTACTCGTGAGTCGTTTGAAGAACGAATTAAGTTGAGCCATAAATCTGGTAAAAAAGACCTCCCTACTTGCAATTACATACTAGAAGTGCCGGCTAACATCAGGATGATTCTAGTGAATCAAGGACGAATATTTATAAATTGAACGTCATGCCCAGTACGAGACTTCACGATCGTTACACGGTGCTTCCAACTGCTAGCAGTTCGGTCACGCGGCCAAGTTCTGCCATGAAACTAGTCCGACGTGTAATCACTGCGGAGAGACTGGCCATACTGTCAAGGAATGCAGCACAAAATCCAGTCCAGCCAACTGTGCGACATGCAAACGTTTTAAGAGGAAAGTTGACAATATAACTGGTGATGTAAATTGTCCAGCACGAAAATATGCTGAGGACAACTATATTCATTCCATTGATTATGAGGGCGCCTAAGAGCGCTACCTATTAACCTATCTATTAAGCACAATAGTAGTAGTTTTTGTTTATTTATATTTGTTAGTTGTTTATCATGGCTGATCAATTACTTAGTGACCTAGATCAATTTTCTGTGTCTGATGCTATAATTTGTAATGTTGATGAGTATAAACACTTATTTCCCTTGGGAGAGAAACCACTGACCCTACTCAAACAAAATTTTCGTGGCATAAATCGAAATACTAATGGTTTTAAAATATTGCAACAGAACCTGTGTATAAGTTGCGACATTATCGTCCTAATAGAATGTCGGTTGTCAATCCAAACAGCTGTTATACCATCATTAGACGGATATTTTTCGCATAGAACCTACAGAAACATCAACCAGAATGATGGTATAGTTGTATTTGTTAACAATAATTTAAGTACAACTGTAGGAGAACTATTGCTACAAAATAGTAATTGCTTACTCATTAAAATTTATTCGGATACGGTAGTTATGGCTATATACAGACCTCCCCCACAAAATGTCGCCATTTCGATTCGATTCACTAAAAGTACAGTTACTAAGCCTAAAAACCTCTAAAAACATATTATTAATGGGTGATATCAATATCAACATTGCTTCCGGGAAAATGGATATACTTCTGTAACACCCTTCTAAAAAAAATAAATGAATATGATAGAAATGAACTGCAGAAAGCAGGCAAAAGTAGTACACTTATTTGGAAATTTATAAAATCAAATACATTTAGAACTTGACTTATTGACATTACAGAATAACCCAATCGAATCAACAAATAAAATCAATTTCCATTTTCCTAACGTAGGTAAAACCTTGGCAGAAAAGACCTTAAAATCTGGAAGTTTTTTCCCTCAAAACCAACCTAAAACATTCCCCAAACTCAAATCGTTTGTCTTACTAGATACAGATGTCGATGAAGTACTAACAATTATTTCTGGATTAACGACGTTTGTGCTGTTGGATGGGACGGTATTTCAAACAACATACTTAAACATTTCAAATACATACTTGCTCCGCCGCTAACTCATATTTTCAAGTAATGGTATATTCCCTAAGTCGCTTAAAAAGGCAGTGGTTACTCCTGTTTATAAATCTGGTGACAAAAAATGTGCAATTTGGTATCTGCAACATGTCTCAGATTTTTGAAAACGTATATTAGATTTCTTAGTCGAGCAGTGACTATTTCTATATGCAATTTAAAAGAGAGATTGTTACGAGGGTCATTCAATAAATACTTAGCCTACAAAAAGTAAACGAAAATTTTGGAAAAGTGGCAATTTATTTTTCAACAAAGTCTCCTTTTAGTTCGATACACTTAGCCCAGCGATGCTCCAACTTTTTTAACCCGTCCGAAAAATAGTTTTTGTCAAACTCTGCAAAATAGGCCTCCGTGGCGGCGATGACCTCCTCATTCGATCCATATCTATTCCCGGCGAGTGATTTTTTCAGATTAGGAAACAGAAAGAAGTCACAAGGGGCCAAATCTGGAGAATACGGTGGATGGGGCAACAATTCGTAGCGTAATTCGACCAATTTGGCCATGGCAACGGCAGACGTGTGAACCGGTGCGTTGTCGTGGTGAAACAGCACTTTTTTCTTCGCCAGATGGGGTCGTTTTTTCTTTAATTCGGCGTCGAATCGGCCCAATAAATCGGCATAGTAAAGCCCTGTAATTGTTTTACCCTTCTCGAGGTAATCGATGTAGATCACACCTTGTGAATCCCAGAAAACGGTGGCCATAACTTTTCCGGCCGATTTTACAGTTTTCGCCTTCTTTGGAGCACGTTCCCCGGTCTGGATCCATTGTTTTGATTGCTCCTTGGTCTCTGGTGTGTACCAGTGGATCCAGGTTTCATCGACGGTCACAAAACGACGCAAAAACTCCGCTGGATTCCGCTTAAACAGCGCCAAACACGTCTCCGATGTGCTCTCACGGTTGCGCTTTTTTTCTGGTGTGAGAAAACGCGGCACCCATCGCGCCGACAGCTTTCTCATGCCGAGTTCCTCGTGAAGAATATGATGCACTGTTCCTTCTGAAATGCCTACAGTCTCAGCTAGCTCCCGAACCTTCAATCGGCGATCTGCCAATACGAAATCATGGATTTTTTTAATGTTTTCCTCCGTAGCAGCTGTTTTCGGTGCACCTGGACGTGGTTTATCAAAAACCGACGTACGGCCACGTGCAAACTCGTTGAACCAATTCTTGACGGTGGCCATCGATGGAGAAGAGTCACCGTACACAGCATCCAAGCGCTCTTTGATTTCGATGCGCGTTTTCCCTTCCAAAAATAGGAATCGAATCACCGAACGATATTGCTCTTTTTCCATTTTTGTAAAACCGATCGACACGTTCGCTTCCATAAGTTGTCAAATTAAAACAAATGAAGGGATTGGAATGAAAATTTGAAAAAAGAATTAAAAAAGAATGTGCTACACTGTGGTAAAACTCTTTTGAAACTACAGCGCCCTCTGGCGATGAGGCTAGGTACTTATTGAATGCACCTCGTATCTATTGTTATACCTAAATATTTTATGAACTTGGTCATGACTAATGTGGGACATTGGCAGATTCCACTGTTGCAGCAGTTGTGGGCAATTATAGAAAGTAATGTTGGAGGCAAGTTAGAGTTACGCATTGAAAAAGTTATGTACTGTGCCTTATCAACATTAAGTGTCAGCATGTTAGTCCTCAACCAGTGGCACACGATATCAAAGCCACATTGAGCTTCCTTATAGACCCGTTCCCACGTATCGGCCGAGAACAGAAGCACAGTGTCATCTGCATAAGAAATTAGTTTTCCACCCACCGAGCTAAGTCCACAGAGTTCATTTAGGTATACAAGGAAGAGAGAAAGTTCGAGCCTGT
This sequence comes from Atethmia centrago, assembly GCA_905333075.3. Lineage (NCBI taxonomy): Eukaryota > Metazoa > Arthropoda > Insecta > Lepidoptera > Noctuidae > Atethmia > Atethmia centrago. The sequence continues at coordinate 16,524,616 of HG995393.1, forward strand.
TATGGGGATATTGGTAGGCATAATTGCCTACCAATATCCCCAATTGCTGTTTCTATGGCAATATTAAATCATCGCAGAGTGTCGGCATGCGAATGCGCATACAGATTATGCCATTTGAAACTGAGAAACAGAATCTTACGAAACCGAATCTTAAGATATGACAGTAACGAAAGTCAAACATATCAAAATATATTTGACAGATATATTCAAAGACCAACAAATCTGGAGCATCTAAGTTTAGCAGAATTTGCCGGTTGATGAAGTAGATTATGAAGATCTAGAAGAGGGCAATGAAACCACGCAAAGAATCACCAGACTTCTAAATGGAAACATGATGAAAAAGCGAGGAAAGCCAGCAATTTTGAGGACTCGCTATTATACGCAAACAGGAGACCGAAGGCTATTTTTATGAAATAAATGCAGGTATTTATGAGATACAATGGTTAGTTAAAGAAAGTATAACTTTTTACGTTCTGCTGTTCATGATGTGAACTTATCTTGGTGCAGTAATTCCACGTGATTGGTAACAACCACAATACTAAGCTGTATTTTTCACACTCAGGCTATAGATGGATGACATTGATCAACATTATAATAGCATTTAAAAATCAATATTAATAAGTAATTGTACATTTAGGATGCGGCAACCATCTATGGGTGTCGGGCCTGTTGGACTCGAGCAACAGACGACTTTCATCATTATTCAATTTATCTCAGTCAACAGTAGGTACAATTTCTTTTGAAACATGTTAGAAATTGTTTAAAAGATCTCTTTGTACCCCAACATATTGGTCCAGGTCATATTACTCATGAGCAGCTTCATCATCAGCCTATAATGTTCCCACTGCTGGGACACAGGCCTCCTCTTTGGATGAGCAGCTTAGTGCTAGAAAACTTAAGATGGTACTCTTAAGTTAAAGAGGAAGCTCTGTTTGGAAACCCGGATACAGAACCACGATCAGCAATTGCTATGTTTGATGGTACCTACTTATATTTTTATGCAGAAAAGCTAGAATTATCTTTTTTTTTAAACCTACAGATTACACAAAGTGATGCAGACATCATGAAAAGCCTATTTGAAATTGAAGATGGTCCAATGCGAAACCTGTTAAGGCAAAATGATATTTTTATATTGGACAGAGGATTTGGGGATGCCATTAATACTTACGTTTCTTCTCTTTAGTTCTTCGTTTCTTATTAGATACTTTCTCTTCCACTACAGTTTTAAACTCCATTAAAGGCACATCATCTTCTAAATCTGATTCAGTAATGTGTGGTGGTATATCTGCTACATCTAGACAGCTACTGTCTAGATTTTCCGGTTCTAGCTCTGTAAGTAAACAAAAAACACTGAAGAGACTCATTTATTATTAATATTTGTTTTATTTCACAACATAATGTGGTTACCATTAACAATTACATTGGTCGCGCTCAGGTGCAGACGTGTTTTGTGTTATTTTAACTTATTAATGGAGCATAACATTAATAATGTAAGCAGTATTGACTCGTGAAGTGTGTTGACAATAATGTGTAACAAGTACTAAAGTGGAGTGAACTGAGTTTTTGAATTTTATTAGCGAGTTCTATATCGCGCAGCTCGCGTTCGCTGAGGTACGCTCTTCCTCACCTCGAGGAAAAGAGACGGGCTGCGAAAAATAAATAATTTATCCTTGTCGCACTACTGGGAACCGCGGAGTGAATTTTGGTTATGAAACGAAACAAAAATGCCTAATAATTGGCATGCGGTTCAATAATAAAAGATTTATATATGGAATGTTCCAATGTAGATTGCAAGGGAAAAGACGACTTAGCATATCTTGAAATAAATAAAGAAGCGTTTAAGTCATATAAAAAAAACTAGTTATTAATTGTCACAATCTTTACATTGAAAAAAAATGCGTACTTTAAATGTAGGTACTGCTTAAATGTATTGTGCCAAAAGTACTGATACTGATTCCCAAACTAAGCTGCAGCTTGTATTTTGGGAGACAGTGTTCAGTCGTGGAACATGAAACGATATTACATTTTATACAAACTTCAGGTGAACGTCGCTGCAAAAGGCCCATAGGATAATTTCAGAAAAATATATAAAAATAAAGAAAAGTTGTTTGTATAGTGGAAGGTCGTGCGTTACTTGTGTGTGTTCGTGTGAATGAGTTGTGTGTTGAAGTGTGTGTGTGTGTGTGAGGGGGAGAAATGTGTTTGTGTATGTGGGTGCATACATTGGTGTGTGTGTGTGTGTGGGTTTTGGTTGTGCACGCTCATGTGTCTATGAGTTTACGTTACGCGATGTATGCAAGTCTTCAGTTTGTTCATAGTCTAGTTGCTGGAGCCATTTAGCAACTTTACTTTTAACTGTGTATTTATTCAACCCAACGATATTTAGGTCTTTATTAATGCAGTTGTACAATTTGCTACTTAGGCTACTGAACTGCCTTCTGGCAAAATAAGTCTTACACGGTACTTGTGGGCATACAGGCATCTGGCTGTGTCTATTTGGGCCGGGACGGGGGACTTCCTTGTGTCTTCTCAAAGTTGATTTGAGCACAAAGAGCTGACGAACTGTCAGTACTTTGCATTCAAAAAATAGTTTCGCGGTGGAGTACCTATACGGCTTTTTCGACATAACTTTCAATACAGCTCTTTGTGCTCTTTCCAAACCAATTAGAAGCGTTTTAACAGCCCCTCCCCAAATTGGTATGCAGTATTGAATAATGGACTGACATAAGGCCAAGTAGTCTGAGCTTATCAGGTGGGGTAGAATCTCTGAGAGATTTAAATATGTGGATTAGCCTCCTCACCCTGCATGTAACAGTATCTATTTGCTTATCCCATCTCAGTGTACTCTCCAAGTGTACATCCAGGTATTTTGCATATTTCATACGGGTAAGTACAGTACGATTCACGAAAGAAGACCACAAATGGCGCCCGCTGCGCACGTACACTCATGAAGAAAAGACTTAAGACAAAACAATATTTTAATGTTAGTTAAATAATTTGTGTAATGTTGTAAATGCTGGTTATGCAAATAAATCAAACGTAAGTAATTTAAAATGTTTATTAAAATAAATTGAACTGAAAATATTATAAATATGTAAAACGCATTAAATTTAGTCGCTATCGCTATTCTCAAGTTCCGTGATTCCCTCTATCATGGAACTTGAGGGAATCGTGGAACTTGAGGAACTGGGACCGGGTTCCATATTAAAGTCTTCCGCTTCATCTTCCGATGATTCAGGAAAATCCACATCTGTCGAATCTTCGCTCTCGTCAGATTCTCCCACACGTATAATTAATTCCTCCGTAAGGACATCCACGATGTGGTCACTTTTTATATAGCTTTCTTCTATAGATTTTACTTTGTCACATAGTTTTTTCCATTCCTCTGGTCCCATCAGATTCACTTTTTCTTTAATTAAATCTATAACGCAGCCAATATTCCACTTTAAGTTTTTGCTACTCACGTAACCCTTTATAGAGGCCCAAGCCATTTCTATCGGATTTAAATCCGGATGGTACGGTGGGAGACGGAGAACATCGTGACCATTTTCCATCAAAATTTTGTCTACTGAGTATTTCTTTAAACGAGATTTGTTATTTTTAATTATGTCGTACAATTGAGGTTTCAACATATTGGAATCAAAGCTGATTCCATTTTTGGTAAGCCACGCTTGCATGTCGGATTTTCGGGAATTAGATGTCGGAGCCATATCATATTCTTTATTGTGGTATGGGGCGTTGTCTACCACAACAACGGAGTTCGGTGGGAGATTGGGTACCAATTGAGTTCGAATCCATTTCTAGTAATTTTCAAAATTCATGTCGTCATGATAATCTCCTGATTTTGTGCCCGACTTGAAAGTTAATAATGCATTGGGCACAAATCCAGCCTCTGACCACAGCCTCTGACGGCATGAACGATTACGACACGTTGGCCTTTTGAGATAGGCTTTTTCAGACCTGCTGTAGAACCGTCAGCCCAGCCCATGGGTTTTGCATGTGTAGCATGGACGTACGATTCATCAGTATAAATGATTGGTCTATTTTGTCTTCGATATTCTTGGAGTTTTTTTAGGTAATTGATTCGTAACAACCGAGTAGCTGATGTTTCTATTAAAATATTTCGGTTATTTTCTGTTTTTTTCCACTTAAATCCAATCCTTTAAAGTTAATATCTTGACTTAATTTTGCTCGTAACTTAACTCTAAAGTTGGCAATTCTTTTTCAGTTTAATGAAAGTTATGGATACATCTCTTAATTACCCCTTTGTCAAAGTCGTCAACGTCGGAGGCAGGGTTACGGCGCGGTCTCTTTTTACCAGGAGTTCTAAAAATCACTAAGAACGGCGAAGATTTACTTTCTTTTGTAATTATTTGTACTGTCGATACAGACGTCTTTGTTGCCGCGGCCGTTTTTTTTTTGTAAGCTTCGAGTATTTTAAAATCTTGTGAAAAATATTGAAACACGTTGTACACCAAACTTCTCGACTGTCTATTCAAAGCATTGCCTTTTCCTCGCGGCATTGTGATGGCTTAAAATAGCAAATAAGTTCAACACAATAACAAATCTCAACAAAAAACTTAACAAACAACGAAACTTAACAAATAAAAAACATATTAAAACAAAGAAACACTTCTTTTCGACTGTACTCGAGAGCAGTGTGAGCGCGTCAACGCCGCGAAAGACGAATAGCGACTGAGTGGCCTATTGATATAGAGGTGTTATTCCTGATCGAGAAGGCCACATAATGTGTTTTTGCGATATTTAAAGATAGTAAGTTGTTAGAGAGCCAATCCATTATTTTAGATAAGGAATATACAGCGCCCTCCTTGACCGATATACACAGGCATATTAGAATAACTGGACGTGCCCGGATTGCAATTGTTCAAAACCGAAAAGAGGGAATAGTGACATTCCAGTCATGAATACACCTGACCTCAAGATTAACACTGCTACACCAATGAGCAAGGTAAATTTGCAACGTGGGTGTCAGACTCATTTTTCACCAATAACTAGAGATGCGGATTCTGTACTGCTAGAGGAATTGAGAGAGTTTCGATCAGACATGGTAGCTCGCATGGACAGCCAAGCAAAAACTATAACGCTCTTATTGTACCAGTTTTCTCAAACAAAAACCAAAATGAACAACGTAGTTAAAATTATGAGGGTACTCGAGGAAAAGGTAGAGGCTAAGATAAACCAGGAACAACCAATTCAAAGTCAAGATGTAATTAAACACTCGTCCGACAATCCTCCTTCTAGTTTAGCAGTGACAGTCAGTCAAAAGAGCAGTTCTACAGATAGTGCAATTCACGAAGACGCGCCCCACCAATTTTCGGTTGAGGGGATCGCGGGGTGCGGGGAGTTTGCTCCGAGCGGCAGTCGCGAACCGTCAGCGGTTCGATGCACACAAATACTACACTCTATGCTGCGAAAATCCAGACTCGTCACGAAAGTTGCTCTACTTTATATATTTTTAAAATGTCGAGAAAATCTCAGCGTGTTGTTCTTAAAAGCCAGGTATGTAAAGAAGTTTGCAGTTACTAAAACACATGAAATAAGCTAACGAAAGTAATTTAATTTTAATAAATAGCAAATTTTAGTAATAGTAGTGTTCATTTCATTTTTAAAAATAAGTAAAACTATTTGATATTTTTTTTATTTTAGACAAGAGAATTTATTTCTAAAGTTTATGATTTTATGAAAAAAGAAGCAAGTAAAAATTATGCAGAAAAACTCACTGATGCGCGATGGAGAACCGCACAGGCTGTTGGAGTATCTAAAAGCACAGTGACTAGAATTCTACGCGAAAGAAAGGAATATACTAATACAATGAAGCAAACTACAGTACCTGCTATGGAATCGAATATAACTATGGAAACGGATGCGATAGTTCCTATAGCCCCAAGTGCGGAGCGTACAACAGAGCCGACTACGGAAGCGGATATTGAGTCTGAAAATGAAGCTAGTACGTCGCATTCGAATTTAGTATACAGAAGTGCTTCTATTTTTACATCACCTATGAAGAAGAGAAGGGTAAGACCACGAAAAATTAATTTAGACGAATTTGATATTGGTGTAGTCCGAAGAACTATCCAAAACTATCATATAGAACATCGTCAATTTCCAACATTATCACGACTTAATATTGCTTTGAAAGACCGTATACAATTTGATGGATGTATAACAACTCTAAGAACATTGTTACTTAAACTTGGTTATAAATGGAGAAAAACTGAGAATAACAGGAAGGTGCTAACCGAAAAACATGATATTCAAATGCTAAGATTGAAATATTTAAAACAGGTAACGTCTTTTCGCAATGCAGGTAGACCTATAGTCTACACAGATGAATCATATATTCATACCAACCACGTGCAAAAAAAGTCTTGGGCCGAAAAAAGTTCTAAAACAGCAATAAAACAAAACATAACAAAAGGAGTGCGCCTAATTATAGTACATGGCGGAAGTGCAGAGGGTTTCGTACCAAATGCGTTGTTGACATACAGAACAGAGATTAAATCCGGAGACTACCACGATAACATGAACACAGAAAATTACTTAAAGTGGCTAAAGGAGAAACTAATACCAAATCTCCCAAATGATGCCGTGGTAGTCTTGGATAATGCAGCCTATCACAATACTAGTTCGGAAAAAATACCAACATCCAACTCCAACAAATTAGTCATGCAGACTTGGCTGAATGCAAAAAATATCCATTTTGAACCAAGCTACAAAAAACCTGAACTTTATGACCTTATATTAAAAAACAAAGAAAACTTCCGCAAGTACAAAGTTGACGAATTATTGAAAGAACATGGATTCACAGTGCTTCGGCTGCCACCTTATCATCCAGATTTAAACCCAATCGAAAACATTTGGGGTATTGTAAAAAACGACGTTGCTAGCCGCAATATCAATCAAAATTACACTTCGATTATGCCCATTTTAAATGAAGCATTTGATCGAGTAAATAAAGATGTCTGGTTCAATACTTGTCAGCACGTGGAAAAAATAGAAGACGAATACATGAGACATTGTGATCTTGATTTTAGTTTTATTGTAAATGTCGGTGATACATCAGACTCTGAATCAGATATTTCTGAAACGAGTGATTGACGATTTTCATTTCTCAATAAAGTTCAATAAAACTATTTCCGTATTTCATTTATGTCTATTATTACCTCCTATTATAAAAATAGTAATATTATCGATATTAATTAATAATCACATAAAATATCCACACCTAAAAATTAAATTAACATAACCTTTTCCTTGCGGTCGGGTAAAAAATATAAAATTGAAGTAGAGCATCTTTCACTTTGACCATGACGCTCTCTCCTGATTAGTCTATTCATTGTAGTGTGCGTGTGCACTCATAGGTAATTAGTGTGTACCGATAACACTCAAACATTGACGGAAGCTTGCAGACATATACTATAAACGGTTAGGAGGAATAGTGGGGCGCGCCTTCGTGGATTGTACTATCCGTAACGTACGCGTGCCAAAGAAAACGTCTTCAACTCACACCATAACACAAATTGTAAACAACGGCGATGGGGCCACGAAGTCCGCTGTGCTACCGGTAAAGACTACGTCTATTATGTGAGAGTAGGAACAAATACGGAGTTGAAGGCAATCCAAGCTACAGAACGGAAAAAGCACGTTTATGTCTGGCGGTTGCATCCAGAAACTACGCTGGAAGCCATAACCGGTCACGTGAAAAACGTATGTGGCCCAAATGTTTCAATCAAAGTTGTCAAAATCAAACACAAAACCGAGCGAGATTACTCGTCGTTTATTGTAGGAGTGCCTGATCAATGGTTTGAAAAATTAAACCAAGTAGAAATTGGGCCCATGAACGCGGAATTTAGTGAGTGGATTTGGTTTCGGAAGTCAACCAAAACAACACCCAATGAATAACGTTGAAATATTCTATCAAAACGTCTGCGAACGAAGTTGGATGAATTCAGAAATAATATAAATTCTCTATACACATCGGCATTGATGAATTTTATATATAAAATGACATAAATATTTACTTGTAGAGTATTATATGTTTTCAATTATTGTGAATGTGAAGACTATGTGGGTCATTGTTGTTTTTTCTCTCATTTAGTATTAATCATGGTCGGGCAGTTTGAGTAATTTATGCGGAATACCCAAATGTTCTTTCTTTGGTATTGTTCGTCGCATCGTTGAGCTCCTTAAGTTCTGAGTTGAGCTGCACGATTACTAACAAATGCGTGCACTGACTGGACAGGTCATACAATCTGTATGGTTCTTTCTTCAAAAGGATTCAGATACCAATCTACATGGCCTTCACATGATCTGGCCAAGATTATGTCTGGACTTTAAAAGAGACTGTGACCTCTGAGTTTGTTTTGGCCTTTCTTCTCAGAGTAGTCAGATAGGAAACGCCGACCTCACCTAGCTTTATTTAAAAATATGATTGACGTGTAAAAGTGTTTGTATAAACCTACTTACAGAAATAAAAATCATTTATCATTTCGTTTAATTCTGACTTATACGCAATCACGGAATCTGGTGGCAATGATTCTATATCACATACTTCGCTGTGATCGAGCGGATGGTTTCAAAGCTGATTATCAATTGCTGTATTCAAATTTAGTTTCGATTGATTCAAGAATCTTGTATGAAATGAGCGACTTAGGAGCAATTTTGCATTTATTTTACAGTACTCTTAATAATATTTTGAATGACTGTTTTCCCAGGAAAAAATCTGATCCAAAGTCGCGGTAAATTTATCCGGAACGGTACACGAGCGAAATAATAAAAGAATTAAAAACTAAAGCTAGATTTCACAAGATATTTAAAACAACTAAACTTAGTACCTAGGGATTATGAAGAATATTCTAAATACAGGGCGCTTTTTAAAAAATCTATAGAAGTTGCTCACAAACTGCACCAACATAAAATCCAGTGTCAGTTTGCTATAGATCCTAAGTCCTTCTGGCAATACATACGATTAAAGAAAAGTGCAGTAGGCAAGAAAACTATTAGAAAAGATGGTGAGCATTTATCGGATAACGAGTGTACTAAACAGCTCGCAAAATTTTTCGCGAAGCGAGCTCGGTACTTCGGGCACCCCGACTCGGACAGGTTAGGTTCGAATGGAATTGCGGGGTCTACTGAGCGAGCAAACTCAGACCCCGCCACCCCCTTCGAGGTAATTTTTTTTTTAAACTCATACTACGCCTTTTAAGCGACTTTAAGTGTTTTGGGTTAAGTTACAATAATTTGTTTTTCTCAAGAACGGTGCAGGGGGCACCACCTCCCAACCTCCCCCCCCCCCCCCCACTCTCAACCCATTCTCCTGCCAAACGATACTGGATTTTTACTTACATGCCCAATTTAAATAACATATTTTAATGTATATGGATTAATATAATACCGGTTCAAATAGCTTAACTTTAACGGTTTATTTATTGAACTACGATGGTCGTAGTTTATTATTTGAGACTTCGAGTTATAGTCCTATTGATAGAATTCAAAATTGCACATGTAAGCGGGTACACCTTTTGGCTTTATGTAACGCAAACCACTTCCTATCAGGTGAACCATTCACCTGTTTGTTTACCTACAGATTAACTAACTAATACGTACTTTTCTTCTCTTTAGTTCTTCGTTTCTTCTTAGATACTTCTTCTTTCACTTCAGTTTTAAACTCCATTAAAGGCACAACATCTTCTAAATCTGATTCAGTATGGTGTGGTGGTATATCTGCTACATCTAGACAGCTATTGTCTAGATTTCCCGGTTCTAGCTCTGTAAGAAAACAAAAACAGTGAAGAGTATCGCTCGTTTGTTAGTCTATTATTAATATATATTTTTTCACAACATAATGTGGTTACCATTAAGTTGAATTAAACTAAACACTGACAAAACTTTGAAGTAGTTAAAAACATTTTTTTATCACTACAAAATAAATAGTTTTTATCTTTCATCTATTTTAAGATATTATTTATTGACCAGCTTTTGCCCGTGGCTTCGCCCGAGTGGATGTCGGAAAATATCCCACGGGAACATACTACCGGGATTAAAAGAAAACGAAAGCGATCACATACCTATTATTTTGTCATGCGTAATTTTTAATCTGTGATATCTTTTAAAGCATTAATTTATATGATATGAGGTAAGGCATATTTTACTCTAAATTAAATGCCCAATTAAATAACATATTTTATTGTATAAGGATTAATATAATTCCGGTTAAAATAGCTTCGGAAATAACAAAGAAATTGTCAAATTCTGAAAGATAAAATTAGTTACTGTGGGTCACCCTTTGAGGATAAACATATGCTATTCCGGACTTTTTTGTTGAACTTTTTAGGATGTTCAATGCTGTAGAACATAAATTTTATGAATCTCGTACGGTTTACGCGCCAGTAAAGCTCCCAGTCTGCAAGATTGTTTCCAACACCTTCAACAATGATCGTCACACTTCAGCCAACTTACACAAAACCATGAATTATACACATTTTTCCTCATCACTCCATACATTGGTGAAAACCGTTTGAAAATCTGTTCAGTAGTTTATGAGTTTAGCTTGTTCAGACAGACAGACACATGCGGCTTTTGTTTTATAATATATGTAAGGTTAATATTATTTTTGTTCTTAAAAACATACCATCACTTAGATGTTCCTCTCCTTGTAATTCTTCTTTGATAGCAATGCTTTCTGTTTGACATGCATCAACTATACTTATGTGCACTGTAGGAGATATAATAAACCCACTGTAAAACTCAAAGTATTCTTGGTTTATTAAAGGATTGGGCTGTAAAAAGATGATTTTAGTATTAGGAAAATAATGATCACAGTCCCACAAGCACAAACCTTTTTTCATTATACTGAAGTCACTCAAACATCACAACTAACAACAAACTTCACAAGTGAGGATACTTAAGTAGGTCCAATGTAATCTGGAGCGTTGGTCGTGGTACCAACCCCACTGACTACTGCACAAGCTATTGTTGCATAGCTCGTGCCGACATTCAATGAGAGAGGACTGTTATCAAACTACTACATACAATTTTCATACAGAAGTTGTACTTAGCAGTATTATGTGGAGTGTTTAACACGTAATAATTGTAAAACCTCCATTTAACAATAGCATACAATGTATATATCAACATTCAACACTTGATGGTACCGTTGTAGTATAATCCAGACACAATAGGTACGAGATTGAGAAGAAACACTTCCACATTATACTGAATTAAAAATAATAAGAATAAATGGCTGTTGAAGAATACCTCACCTCATAATCCTCTTTCATCATCTGAGCGAACAGCTCTTCAGCATCCAGACATTGTCTTAGAAACCGGTAGCATTGCTTTAGTTTAGTGCAGCAGAAGAAACAAGCAAGAATCGGTCTACTGTCTTCAGTTACAAACTGCAACATAATTTGTCTTACACTATTTTATGAAAATACTTTTAATCTTGCCTATATAGTAATGCTCCGCCCCTAAGACGACCTACTGACCCCTAAAAGGTTATTTTGTTTAATGCTTACTAAAAATATCAACTTACTGGAATATCAGTCAGCTTCTCATATAGTTCATGTAAGTTCCTGTTGACCACTACAAACATGTGAACATTCTCCACTAAACAGATCCTACACATTGGCAGTTTTTCCATCTTTTAACTGAAGTAGTGATTGTTATTTAGTTCAACTTTACATTTATACTATAGAAAAACACTGTTGCGTCGTATACAAATAATGAGCGAGGCTTATATATTATTATTACGATTTCTTTGAACGAACATTTGCAAATAAATCGAGTAAACACTTCCTTTGTGGATCACGGTAAGACGCCAGCAGCCGGAGAGAGTTAAACTTATTAGATATCTCATAGGTAGTTCAGATAGTCCAGGTTATTCATAGGAATTCGTTTGTTAGTCCCATAATACCAGTGAAAACATAGGAGTTCACGTTTATTTTTCTATTAAATTACAATATTATCAAAAGCTATTTGACACTTTGCTGCTTGTCAACCACAGATTACTAATATGTAGCAAGCTATTGTCAATAGATTGACATTAATAGCTTTTTTTTTTGGCCTGCTTTAGTCACAAGCCTATCAAGTCAAGTTAAAAAGCAAAAATGTTATTTCAACATATTATGTCACCGCTAGTGTCTACCTGTTAAGATTATTACATCTTATTCGTAACAAACGAAATATTCCATTTTATCAGAATCTTAATAATTACGCCCTCGGTGGGATATTCGATATATCGACTCCGGCACAAACCGCGGCACATGCCCAAATTATTGATGTAATCCCGCCGCGGTCCGATCACAGTGTTGAACAGGAGGATGATAGGGCTGCCACAGTAAGTAGCCAGTGCAACGACAGGTTGAGGAGCGCACTGGAAGATGCGTTTCGCGAGTATAGGTCCACTCCAACCGAACTTAGACCCCGACTACCACGCCTACCTATGCACAAAAAAAATAGTGCGCTGGTGTGTGCCTTGGACTCGCTGCTTAAGGATTTTTTCGAGAGCAGCGAGGATCTCGTTGATACACACTCGATCCTGTATTGCGTGGCTGTTGCGGCATGTCGTTTAGCGAACGTTAAGTTCCCAAACTGTGACGGAGCTACTCGACCAAAACCAGTCATACCGGCTTGGCAGTGCAGGATCCAGCGTTGTATCGATGGGACTAGGGTACTCATCGGCAAACTATATTGCTTCAGGGAGGGCAATACACGACCACGAGTGATGCACTTTGTGAGGCGGGCATTCTCGGGGACTAGAATCAGCCATCGAGAATACATATCCCGTGTCACAGAGCGCATCGACTTCCTGAAACAGAAAGTTTGTGCATGGGCGAGCCGTATTCGGCGGTATAAGCGGAGAGTTGATCGAGACACGCAAAATCGCATGTTCCAGAGCGATGAAAGGTGGGTATATAGAGCTTGGGAGCGACCTGAGCAAAATGTGACAGACATGTGCCACCCGGATGATGCCGACACGAGTGCATTTTGGCGCAGCATCTGGTCGGTGCCTGTCTGTCACGCTGAGGCTGACTGGATGTGGGATGTCGAGCGAGTGTGTAGAACTATACCAGAAATGGAAGTTGTTGTCATTACGCCATCAGACACAGCCAGTGCGGTCCGTCCGTTACCGAACTGGAAATCACCGGGACCGGACGGACTGCACAACTTTTGGCTGAAATGGCTAACTAGTTCACACACTTGCCTGGCATTTCAGTTCCAGTCATCCTTAGAATCTGGGTCGCTACCGCAGTTTCTAACAACAGGCGCAAGAATTATAGACTGATCACATGTTTGTCGACGGTCTATAAACTTCTTACATCCATTTTGAGAACGAAAATTAATACTCACATTAATAATAATTCAATTATGTCAGCCTCTCAAAATGGTTGTAGGAACGGGTCCCGCGGTACTAAGGAGCTACTCCTTATCGACATGGCCATTAGCCAACAGGATCGTAGATCCCGCAAGGATCTGTCGACTTGCTGGATAATGGACAAGAAGGCCTACAACTCAGTGCCACATACGTGGCTCATGAGGGTGCTGGAGTTGTACAAGATAGATGCAACTCTACGCACCTTCCTTGAGTCGTGTATGGGGCAATGGAGGACGGTCCTTCGCTATCCAGGATGTCGACAGATCCAGGGAAATGATAAGCCTGTATGGATTAAAAGGGGAATATTTCAGGGCGAGAGTTTGAGTCCACTTTGGTTCTGCTTAGCCCTTAACCCTCTAAGCACATTGCTGGAGGATTCAGGTCTAGGTTATTGGTTGAGGAGAGGTGGTCAGGTCATATCTCACCTCCTCTACATGGATGACTTGAAACTCTTTGCCCCCAACAAATTACGACTGATGGAGCTACTGAAGGTAACCGAAACTTTCAGTGGCGCCATCAGAATGGAATTTGGTGTGGACAAATGTGCAATCATGCATGTGAAGCGAGGGGAAACTATGCAATCCGAGGGAATTCAACTTTCGGATTCCATACACCTTAGATCCCTCTCTTCATCCGAAAGCTATAAGTATTTGGGTATGTCGGAAGCGTTAGGCATCAACGTTACTGACATGAAGCAATCGTTGAAGGAGCGCTTTTTTGGTTGCCTGAAGAAGGTAGTAATTAGTCTTCTTTCAGGCGGAAACAAGGTGCGCGCCTTCAACGGTTGGGTCATGCCGGTTTTGATGTACTCTTTCGGCATACTCAAATGGACTCAGACCGAACTCGACGCCCTGGATAGGAGGGTCCGTACACTGTTGACCGCAAACCGGATGCATCGATAAATGATAAATGATAAATGATTTTATTTCTAGTAGGTTTTTACAAACACTTTTACACGTCAAAACATATTTTTTTAAACTAGATGAGGCCGGCGTTTCCTATCTGACTACTCTGAGAAGAAAGGCCGAAACAAACTCAGAGGTCACAGTCTCTTTTAAAGTCCAGACATAATCTTGGTCAGATCATGTGAAGACCATGTCGATTGGTGTCTGAAATGGTCTTTTGATGAAAGAACCACACAGATTGAGTGGACCTGTCCAGTCAGTGCACGCATTTGTCAGTCGTTGTGCAGCTCAACTCATAACTAAAGGAGCTCAACGATTCAACGAACAATACCAAAGAAAGGACATTTGGCTAGGCCGCAAAAAATACTCAAAACTGCCAGACCATATTAAAAACTAACTGCGAATAAAACAAAATTAAACAATGATCCACATAGTCTTCACATTTACAATAATTAAAACAATATAATACTACACAGAGTAAATATTCATGTCATTGCATAAATAAAATTCATCAATGTCAATGTGTATATTCGGACATAATCTTGGTCAGATCATTTGAGGACCATGTAGGTTTGTGTCCGAAATGGTCTTTTGAGGAAAGACCACACAGATTTGAACACACACGATACTCGGTGATGAGACTGTACATCGCGCGGAAGTGTGGAGGTCGAGGCTTTTTAAATGCAAAGACCCTCCACAACCGCGAGATATGCAGTCTCAGGGATTATTTTTTGAAAACCGAAGTGGGTATGCACCGTGATGTGGTTGCAGTGGACAGGGGACTCACCCCACTTTCCATGGCTAAAGAGAACTGGCGCAAACCTGTAGTACTTACCACGGATGACCGCAAGGAGATATGGCAAAGCAAGGAGCTACACGGGCGCTTCTATCGGGCTCTTCATGAGCCCGATGTAGATTTCTTAGCGTACGTATCTTGGCTACGTTTTGGGGACCTTTTCGGGGAAACTGAAGGTTTTGTCTGTGCACTTATGCACGAAGTTATCTTGACGAATAACTACCGGAGACATATTATGAAGGACGGGACGGTTGACATGTGTCGGGCATGCCGCCGTCCGGGTGAGTCTATCAGACATATTATCTCTGGTTGTTCTCGTTTGGCTAACGGCGACTACTTGCACAGACATAACCAAGTAGCTACGATTATTCACCAGCAACTTGCTTTGAAATATAAACTTGTGAACTCTGAGGTACCGTATTATAAGTACCCGACCCAGTTCTCGAAAATGACCTGGTCACGTTGTACTGGGATCGGTCTATCATTACTGACAGGACTATTGTCGCCAATAAGCCTGATATAGTGGTGATAGATCGATTAGCGCGCCGCGCAATGATAGTCGATGTTACTATTCCACATGACGAAAACCTCGTGAAAGCTGAGAAAGAGAAACAAATAAAATATCTCGACTTAGCACACGAGGTTGTTGACATGTGGAATGTGAACTCGGCTATCATTGTGCCGATTGTCGTAACGGCCAATGGCCTGATGGCCGAAAGCCTCAACCAACATCTCTCGAGGCTCTCGTTAGGTGGCTGGATTAAGGGCCTGATTCAGAAGGCAGTACTCCTCGATACGGCTCGCATTGTGAGGAGGTTCCTATCTCTGGAGCCCTAACCACCGGTAGCTTGGACCCTGCTCCCGACACCGGCGGAACACTATTTTTTTATATTTTTAAATGTTTTTTTATACCTTTTTGAGAACAGACAAAATCCAGAAGCTTACCGCAAATTTGGAAAAACAGCAACAAATGTTTCATAAACAAAGAACACAACTTGATAATGTTGTGAAAGCTAGTTTTATAGTTAGCTCAAAATTGGCAAAGGCATTAAAACCATTTGCCGAAGGAGAATTTATCAAGGAGTGTATGTTAGAAGTTTGCAGAATTTTGTGTCCCGAAAAGAAAAATGAATTTGTAAAAATTAGTTTGTAAAGACGAACTGTTGTTCGACGTATAGAAATGATGGCTAATGATATAAAAACAACATTGACTGACCGTATGGCTGGTTTTGAATCATTTTCCATAGCATTAGACGAGAGCACCGATTTGTCTGACACAGCTCAACTGGCTATATTTATTCGAGGTGTTGATAAGGAGTTCACTGTTACTGAGGAATTGCTTGCTTTACAGCCGCTTGAAGGAACCACTACAGGAGAGGATATTTTTCTTGAAGTTCAAAAGGTATTCACAAGTTTTGGCTTGCCATGGTCAAAATTAATTGGAGTATGCACTGATGGTGCACCTTCTATGGTCGGCTTACGTAAAGGTTTCATCGGAATTTTGAATGAAAAAGCAACAGAATTAAACGTGCAAAAAGATGATTTGATAGTCCTTCATTGCATCCACCAACAGAACTTGTGTTCTAAGTCCATTCGACACCAGAATGTTATGAAAGTGGTAGTAAAAACCATCAACTTTATTCGATCCCGAGGTCTTAACAATCGTCAGTTCAAGGCGTTTTTGGATGAAATATCAGCTGAATATAACGACGTAACATATTATTGTGAAGTCAGATGGCTGAGCAAAGGAAAAATGTTGAAACGGTTTTACGAGCTTAGAAATGAGATAGCAGACTTTATGAAAATAAAAGATAAACCACTATCTGAATTAAGTGACCCAAATTGGATACGTGACTTAGCATTTCTGGTCGATCTTACAGGCTATTTGAATGATTTAAATTTGAAACTTCAAAAACAAGGACAGGTAGTAAATGATTTGTACAGCCATTTGAAAAACTACGCTTGTGGGAGTCACAGATGCTGTCTGGTAATAGTTACCATTTCAACACGCTCTCTGCGTATGAAAATATTGCTTATGCTCAATATGCTGAAGAACTCAAGTTACTGTCGGAACAATTTTCGAACAGATTTAGCGACTTCAAAAACATGATAGACTTTTTCAGTTTATTTGCTACTCCTACAAAATGTAATGTACAAAATACTCCAATACACTTACAAATGGAGTTGTACGATTATTTTATTAGAAAGAATGTGACAAAACGATTTTTCACATTCTGAATCGTATTTCACTCATATTTGTATATGCAAATGTATCTATAGAATAACGCAGCGCCTCCATGTTTTTCCTATTTCAATGATAAGAATAATTGACAGATAAGTGTTGGCTAATAAAAGTAAATATTTTTGTGTAGACCGCTACTTGAAAACCTAAGACAAAAAAAAAGCAATAAAATTACAGTGAAAACAATCTATGTAAAATAATAGTTATAAATCAAAAAAAGTCACTTCACAATTAAAAAGTCGCAAGAAAAACAAAAGAATAGATATGATAAAAAAAGAAAAAAACCATTAGAGTTCAAAGTTGGGGACTTGGTTAGAGTGGAAAGAGTAGCACATACTGTAGGTAAATGTAGAAAATTATTATCGAAGTGTTCAGGTCCATACAAAGTAACTAACGTTTTAGATCACGATAGGTATTAGGTAGAAGATACTCCTCTTACAAAAAAAGGGGCATCAACGTATAAGGGTATATTCTCCATCGATAAAATACATCCTTGGCTTTGTTTTAATAATAATGGTAGTGAATCGTCTACTAGCGAGAGTACAGATGGTTAATACAATATTATATATGTTAATATTTAAATGAACCTATTTAAATGTGAATATTTATTGTGTGTAGTAATTAGTATATCAATGCAGTTCCTTGTTATGAAGGGTACAACACAGGTACTTTTAAGTAAAAATGTAATGAATCAATGTATGAGAACTGATTTGAGTATATTAGATATATTTTTGATTAAAACAATGATTGAGTTTATATAATTTGTGTTGTTTTTTTTTTTTTAATGTTCATGTTAATATGTTATACACTGCTATGTGCGTTAGTGTAGAGACAGAACTACTTGAAGTGCTATGTGCACGTAGTTATGTTAATCCATACATACGTAAATCAAAGAAAGACACAAAACTAATTATAAATCTTAAAAAAAAAGACATGTTCGACTTAAACGCCTCAGTAGCCAAGCCAATAAATTCCAAGAAAAAACTAGAACAATTTATCTGTCAATGTCAAGTAGCTTGCTAGTTGCTATAATGCTGTTGACATTTAAACTAAATATCTGAATTTCGATATATCTGGATTTTTAAATTTCGAAGTTTGTAAACGGTTCATTAAAAAAAAAACAGCTAAGTGCGTGTCGGACTACGCACAATGAAGGGTTCCGCAGTTGGGATTACTTAACATAATCAGCCTATAATATTCCCACTGCTGGGACACAGGCCTCCGCTCAGTGAGAGGGAGTGGGCCGTAATCCACCACGCGGGCCCAGTGCGGGTTGGTAGATGTCACATGTCTTCGAATTTTTGGTTCTAGGACAAGCCGGTTTCCTTACGATGTTTTCCTTCACCGTTTTGAGCAGTGGCGATAAAATAATTTACACAAAGTAAAGCGCCTGTCAGGGTTTGAACCTACGACCTACAACTCGTAAGTCGCGGCCGTTAAAACTGGGCCACCACTGCTACTGGGATTACTTGGGACGAATTTATTCCAAAAACAAATTAACATTGTATTTGAAAAACTTGTTCTCCCATACATCGATATATACCACGGTCAATTCTCCAACTGCAAATTTAAGTTGGTCGACTTTAGTTTAAGTTTACGATGATGTTGTAGTTAAATAATTAACGAGAAAATATTAGAGATATTGAATTATTACAAAAAAAATGGACTGTCGATACGTATATTTCAATATTGAAATATCGATATAAGGCCCAAAAAAATATAAGTAATAAATATCGATGTTTCGATAATCCATATCGAAACATCGATATTACGTCGGTGATATTCTGAAACCGCGGAACTAACAGGTGTTTAAAACCGCGTATTTACAAAAGTAGCAAAATCGAGATTTCGGATTTTCTAATTCATTAATATATATTTTACCTAGCTAATGCCTAAAATATTAAGAAGAATTTATCAATATAAAAGTTTAAACAATAGAAAGTCAAGTGGTTTAGTAAATATTACGCTTTTTCGCGTTCCTGTAAAATTCACTGCACCTACCTTACGTGGTTTTAAACACTGTTAGTTCCGCGGTTTTAGAATATCACCGACGATATATTACTTATATTTTTTTGTTCATTATATCGATATTTCGATATGTCGATATTTTATCAACAGTCCTAGCTTAGTACATTCATAATATTATTAATCTGTGATGTCAACGGATGTCAAGCAAGTAGCTTATTTTCGAAATTTCTGTGTAAAATATGTGCTTTTTTGTGAAGGAATATCAGAATAAAGAACTGCCGGTTTATAAGTAGTAGATGGTGTTATGGAACAATAAACAAATTCCTATGAATTACCTGGAGTACCTGCTAAGAGATATAATAAATTTAGCTCTCTCCGGTTGCTGCCATAGACGTAATAGTTTTAAACAAGTCAATAAACAAAGAACACAACTTGATAATGTTGTGAAAGCTAGTTTTATAGTTAGCTCAAAATTGGCAAAGGCATTAAAACCATTTGCCGAAGGAGAATTTATCAAGGAGTGTATGTTAGAAGTTTGCAGAATTTTGTGTCCCGAAAAGAAAAATGAATTTGTAAAAATTAGTTTGTAAAGACGAACTGTTGTTCGACGTATAGAAATGATGGCTAATGATATAAAAACAACATTGACTGACCGTATGGCTGGTTTTGAATCATTTTCCATAGCATTAGACGAGAGCACCGATTTGTCTGACACAGCTCAACTGGCTATATTTATTCGAGGTGTTGATAAGGAGTTCACTGTTACTGAGGAATTGCTTGCTTTACAGCCGCTTGAAGGAACCACTACAGGAGAGGATATTTTTCTTGAAGTTCAAAAGGTATTCACAAGTTTTGGCTTGCCATGGTCAAAATTAATTGGAGTATGCACTGATGGTGCACCTTCTATGGTCGGCTTACGTAAAGGTTTCATCGGAATTTTGAATGAAAAAGCAACAGAATTAAACGTGCAAAAAGATGATTTGATAGTCCTTCATTGCATCCACCAACAGAACTTGTGTTCTAAGTCCATTCGACACCAGAATGTTATGAAAGTGGTAGTAAAAACCATCAACTTTATTCGATCCCGAGGTCTTAACAATCGTCAGTTCAAGGCGTTTTTGGATGAAATATCAGCTGAATATAACGACGTAACATATTATTGTGAAGTCAGATGGCTGAGCAAAGGAAAAATGTTGAAACGGTTTTACGAGCTTAGAAATGAGATAGCAGACTTTATGAAAATAAAAGATAAACCACTATCTGAATTAAGTGACCCAAATTGGATACGTGACTTAGCATTTCTGGTCGATCTTACAGGCTATTTGAATGATTTAAATTTGAAACTTCAAAAACAAGGACAGGTAGTAAATGATTTGTACAGCCATTTGAAAAACTACGCTTGTGGGAGTCACAGATGCTGTCTGGTAATAGTTACCATTTCAACACGCTCTCTGCGTATGAAAATATTGCTTATGCTCAATATGCTGAAGAACTCAAGTTACTGTCGGAACAATTTTCGAACAGATTTAGCGACTTCAAAAACATGATAGACTTTTTCAGTTTATTTGCTACTCCTACAAAATGTAATGTACAAAATACTCCAATACACTTACAAATGGAGTTGTACGATTATTTTATTAGAAAGAATGTGACAAAACGATTTTTCACATTCTGAATCGTATTTCACTCATATTTGTATATGCAAATGTATCTATAGAATAACGCAGCGCCTCCATGTTTTTCCTATTTCAATGATAAGAATAATTGACAGATAAGTGTTGGCTAATAAAAGTAAATATTTTTGTGTAGACCGCTACTTGAAAACCTAAGACAAAAAAAAAGCAATAAAATTACAGTGAAAACAATCTATGTAAAATAATAGTTATAAATCAAAAAAAGTCACTTCACAATTAAAAAGTCGCAAGAAAAACAAAAGAATAGATATGATAAAAAAAGAAAAAAACCATTAGAGTTCAAAGTTGGGGACTTGGTTAGAGTGGAAAGAGTAGCACATACTGTAGGTAAATGTAGAAAATTATTATCGAAGTGTTCAGGTCCATACAAAGTAACTAACGTTTTAGATCACGATAGGTATTAGGTAGAAGATACTCCTCTTACAAAAAAAGGGGCATCAACGTATAAGGGTATATTCTCCATCGATAAAATACATCCTTGGCTTTGTTTTAATAATAATGGTAGTGAATCGTCTACTAGCGAGAGTACAGATGGTTAATACAATATTATATATGTTAATATTTAAATGAACCTATTTAAATGTGAATATTTATTGTGTGTAGTAATTAGTATATCAATGCAGTTCCTTGTTATGAAGGGTACAACACAGGTACTTTTAAGTAAAAATGTAATGAATCAATGTATGAGAACTGATTTGAGTATATTAGATATATTTTTGATTAAAACAATGATTGAGTTTATATAATTTGTGTTGTTTTTTTTTTTTTAATGTTCATGTTAATATGTTATACACTGCTATGTGCGTTAGTGTAGAGACAGAACTACTTGAAGTGCTATGTGCACGTAGTTATGTTAATCCATACATACGTAAATCAAAGAAAGACACAAAACTAATTATAAATCTTAAAAAAAAAGACATGTTCGACTTAAACGCCTCAGTAGCCAAGCCAATAAATTCCAAGAAAAAACTAGAACAATTTATCTGTCAATGTCAAGTAGCTTGCTAGTTGCTATAATGCTGTTGACATTTAAACTAAATATCTGAATTTCGATATATCTGGATTTTTAAATTTCGAAGTTTGTAAACGGTTCATTAAAAAAAAAACAGCTAAGTGCGTGTCGGACTACGCACAATGAAGGGTTCCGCAGTTGGGATTACTTAACATAATCAGCCTATAATATTCCCACTGCTGGGACACAGGCCTCCGCTCAGTGAGAGGGAGTGGGCCGTAATCCACCACGCGGGCCCAGTGCGGGTTGGTAGATGTCACATGTCTTCGAATTTTTGGTTCTAGGACAAGCCGGTTTCCTTACGATGTTTTCCTTCACCGTTTTGAGCAGTGGCGATAAAATAATTTACACAAAGTAAAGCGCCTGTCAGGGTTTGAACCTACGACCTACAACTCGTAAGTCGCGGCCGTTAAAACTGGGCCACCACTGCTACTGGGATTACTTGGGACGAATTTATTCCAAAAACAAATTAACATTGTATTTGAAAAACTTGTTCTCCCATACATCGATATATACCACGGTCAATTCTCCAACTGCAAATTTAAGTTGGTCGACTTTAGTTTAAGTTTACGATGATGTTGTAGTTAAATAATTAACGAGAAAATATTAGAGATATTGAATTATTACAAAAAAAATGGACTGTCGATACGTATATTTCAATATTGAAATATCGATATAAGGCCCAAAAAAATATAAGTAATAAATATCGATGTTTCGATAATCCATATCGAAACATCGATATTACGTCGGTGATATTCTGAAACCGCGGAACTAACAGGTGTTTAAAACCGCGTATTTACAAAAGTAGCAAAATCGAGATTTCGGATTTTCTAATTCATTAATATATATTTTACCTAGCTAATGCCTAAAATATTAAGAAGAATTTATCAATATAAAAGTTTAAACAATAGAAAGTCAAGTGGTTTAGTAAATATTACGCTTTTTCGCGTTCCTGTAAAATTCACTGCACCTACCTTACGTGGTTTTAAACACTGTTAGTTCCGCGGTTTTAGAATATCACCGACGATATATTACTTATATTTTTTTGTTCATTATATCGATATTTCGATATGTCGATATTTTATCAACAGTCCTAGCTTAGTACATTCATAATATTATTAATCTGTGATGTCAACGGATGTCAAGCAAGTAGCTTATTTTCGAAATTTCTGTGTAAAATATGTGCTTTTTTGTGAAGGAATATCAGAATAAAGAACTGCCGGTTTATAAGTAGTAGATGGTGTTATGGAACAATAAACAAATTCCTATGAATTACCTGGAGTACCTACTAAGAGATATAATAAATTTAGCTCTCTCCGGTTGCTGCCATAGACGTAATAGTTTTAAACAAGTCACTAATATTGTACGCATCGCAACTGTGTTTTTCTACAATTTACATTAATGTAAATTTACTAGTACTTTTTGAGTTAAAAGATGGAAAAACTGCCTATGTGTAGGATATGTTTAGCGGAGAACGTTCGCATGTTTGTAGTGATCAACAGAAATTGGCATGAACTATATGAGAAGCTGACTGACATTCCCGTAAGTTGATATTTTTTGTAGAATTATGTAAATTACCTATTAGGTTTAAAATGCCTCTTCTACGCGAAGATGACATTATTGAAAGAAAACAGAGTGAGGAAAGCTGGAATTACCATAAATATTTACTTATATTAATTCTCCAGTCTGCCTTGAGCAAGAGTGGTGATCTATTCTCAAGCCTTCTTAGTAAAATGTGCACAGAAAGCATTAACCTATTTATACCATTAAAAAACAAAAACGTGCCAAACTACGAATTATTCTTTAAACTCTGTCATGTAGTCGTGACCGTGGCGTGATGGGCACATTTTGGTCTGTCGACCGACACATGTCGATACAGAACTGTGGCGGTCAAAAGGTTAAGGACAACCGACTGGTGGCTGGGACCGCATTACTATATATTAGTAAAAAGTATTTTCACAAAATAGTGTAAGACAAATTTTGTTGCAGTTTGTAACTGAAGACAGTAGACCGATTCTTGCTTGTTTCTTCTGCTGCGCTAAACTTAAGCAATGCTACCGATTACTGAGACAATGTCTGGAAGCTGAAGAGCTGTTCGCTCAGATGATAAATGAGGATTATGAGGTGAGGTATTCCTGAACAGCCATTTATTCTCATAATTTCAGTGTGTGGAAGTGATTCCTCTCAAGCTCATACCTATTAAAACAATGGTAGTTTGGAATCAACTAACTTTTAATGCACAGATAACTAATCTAATATTATTCTTACCACAGATGATTTACTTACATATAATATCTTACTAACATAACCTGTTGTGTCTGGTTCACGCCAATCGTACCATTGTGTGTTGAATGTTGATATGTATGCTATTGTCAGATGCAGGTGATTCTAATTATTTAGTTAAATACTCGACATAGTACTGTTATAAATTTGTATGAAACTAGTCTGTAGCAGTTTGAATACAGCCCTCTCTCATGTTAGTGCGAGCTATGCAACAATAGCTTGTGCAGTGGTCAGTGAGGTTATGGCCGACACTCGGAGGCTCTTGAATGAATCCTCCTGCCGGAGGCTCTACGCGAGGGTCGTGCGGTCCATGGCCATTTACGGGGCTCCTGTGTGGGCGCGTTCCCTGGCGCTGCGGCCAGCCCACCGGTTGAGCGTGGCCCAAAGGGTCATGGCCATCCGGCTGGTCTGGGGATACCGCACGGTCTCCTGTGAGGCAGCGAGCCTCCTTGCCGGATTGCCGCCATGGCATCTGGAGGGAAAACCCCTTGCACATGGGAGTGGTGCGAGGAGGCGAAATCGCAGCACAGCGGACGGAGCTCCGGCGGGATCTCATGGCGACATGGAGAGTACGGTTGTCGCAACCCAGTGCTGGGCACGCCACAATTGCGGTGATAAGTCCCCTCTTTGAAGAGTGGCTAGAGACATGCCAGGGCGCTAGGGCGCCACGGCGTCCTCATCTTCTGCCTGACGCAGGTCCTCACCGGACACGGCAGCTTCGGGAGGTTCCTGTGTCGGATAAGGCGGGAGGAAACGCCCGGGTTTCACCACTGTGTGGATCGCCCGGAGGACACGGTGGAGCATACGGTGGAGGTCTGCCCGGCTTGGGCAGACCTCCACCGTAAGCTCAACCGTGTCCTCCGGGCGATCGGCGGCTGAGTTCTCTCGCGTCCGGCCCTGGTTCAGGCCATGGTACGGAGCGAGAGGGCATGGGCAGCCGTCACCTCCTTCTGCGAAGCAGTAATGCTCGCGAAGGAGGAGGCGGGATGGTTGAGGGAAAGGCAAAAATCGCGCCCTCTCGCCCCTAGCCGCCGCAGGAGACGCCCTGGGCGTCGGGAATCCCGGGCGGATTTCCGGCCACCGTAGGCGCGAGCTTGCGGACGGTGAGCAATGGGTAGCTCACTGTCCGGTAAGGACCAGGCCCGGGTCGACGGCACGTTGTATTCCACGCGCGCTTCAAAGATATGTCGTCAGCACACAAGCGTAGGGGTCCACTAGGGCCGATGCCTGCCGGGGTCGCGGGAAGGTACCAAAGGGTTACCGAGCCCCCTGGCAACACAGGCAACGGAAGGAATACGGGTGGATTTTAGTCAGTAAGAGTCTGACACACTCTCCCGCTCCGCCCAGAGCGGGAGGAGTTATTTGATGATTTCCCACCCAAAAAAAAAAGGCTTTTTTGAATGACTTTAGTATATTTGTATAAAAGGTTTGTGCTCATGGGACTGTGATCACCAGCATATTTCCCTTACACTATAATCATCTTTTTACAGCCCAATCCTTTAATAAACCAAAACCACTTTGAGCGTTACAGTGGGTTTATTAAATCTCCAACAGAGAACATTAGTATAGTTCATGAATGTCAAACAGAAAGCACTGCTATCAAAGAAGAGTTACCAGCTGTTTGTGAAGAACTAGATGATACTATTGAGACAAAAGTGGAACATCAAAATGGTGGTATGTTTTTATGAACAAAATCAATATCCTTAAATATTACAAAACAAAGTCCCCCCGCCGCGTCTGTCTGTCTGAATGTGGTAAAACCAAAAACTACTGAACGGATTTTTAAACGGTTATTATTAAACGGTTTTCACCAATGGACGAAGTGATTCATGAGCAGGAATCGGAATCACGGTGGTCATCATTATAGCTCAGAACTTGAAATATTTTATGCTATTCATTTAGTATTCAAAAATTGATACTTTATAATATTTTTCAAATTGTAAATTAAGAACCATTCAGTTGGTTAATAATACTATTTTTGTTTCAATAAAAAGTTCACGATGGCATATGTGTGTCATCCATCTGTGGGTCAGCCACAGTAACCATTTTTATCGTTTAGAATTTGATAAAAATTTGTTTTTATCAAATTCTTTAATAAAATATTTTTTGAAGCTATTTTAGCCGTTATTTTAGGAATCCTTATCCAATAAAATATGTTATTTAAATTGGTCATTTAATTTAGATTAAAATATGCCTGTACATCATATCATTTATATGAATGCTGTAAAAGATGTCACAGATTAAAAATTAATTACGGTTGACGCGGCAGGCGCAGCGCTCGGCCATGACGTATGCGATCGGTTTCGTTTCCTTTTAATCCCGGTAGTACGTTCCCGTGGGATATTTCCCGACATCCACGCGGGCGAAGCCACGGGCAAAAGCTAGTTAATAATAAACGAGCTGACTGTTTTTGTTTACTTACAGAGCTAGAACCTGACAATTTAGACAATAGCTGTCTAGATGTAGCAGATATACTACCACACAACTCTGATCTAGAACATGATGTGCGTCTAATGGAGTTTAAAACTGAAGTGGAAGAACAAGAAGTATCTAAGAAGAAACGAAGAGCCAAGGAGACGAAAAGTAAGTATAAGTTAGTTAATGTACAGGTGAGCAAACAGGCCAGCGGTTCACTTGAAAGGAAATGATAAGCTTTACCTACAGGGCGTACCCGCTTACATGTGCGATGTTGAATTATATGTATAGGACTGTAACAAGTCACAAATGACAAACTAGGACCATCGTAGTTAAATATACAAACTGTTAATTTCTGATAACAATAACAAAACCATGGCCAGCAAGACGACCAGTCGCCACAAGCAGCACTCATCCACGAGCATAACGCTAAGATCAGCCATTACCCCTCGCTGTTTGTGTGCCCCGACGCTACCGCAAGCAGTGACGACTAGGGCCATGACGAGCTTGCTGCCAGTTGCTCAGACAAGAATCCTAACTAATCCTTACTAATATTATAAATGCGAAAGTGAGTTTGTTCGTTTGTTTGTTACGATATCACGCTAAATCTGTTAAACGGATTTGGATGAAACTTTGGCAGATTGTTAGACCATGAGTCACCATGACACCCAGGTCGTGGTGACTCATGGTATGACATAATAGGATACTTTTTAACCCGATATTCCCACGGGACCTACGCGGGTGAAACCGCGGGGCGCAGCTAATATTATACATGCGAAAGTAAGTTTAAAAAAGTAGTGAAAACTGCGGGACTCGATTCCTGAACTATTTATAATATGTACCTACAAATTTGTACGGAACCCTCGGTGGGCGAGTCCGACTCGTTCGTTCGACTCGATAACGTCTTATAATTCGATGAACGCCGGCTGCAATCACGAAAAAGCATGACTAAAATCAAAATCAAAATATTTTTATTTTACATAAACCTACATGGGCACTTATGAAACGTCAGAAGCTAGGTGCACGGTTCCAATGGGTCGTTTCCTATGGAGAAGAGCCGGCAAGAAACTCCACGGTTACTCTTTTAAAAATAATTGGCTTTTACAATGTTTTCAAATTACAGTGTTAATAGGTATGGGAGGACAGTGTAGGCCTGTCGAGACGTACCAGGTACTTAACAAAAAAAGAAAAAGGTCTACAAAATATCTAGTCTATTAAGCCTACAACGTTCTCACATTTACAAGGTACACACAAATCTGTGTAAAATATTAATAAAATAATAAAAATAAAAACCCATTTAAACCAAATGAAGTTTGCCATTACAAGTCTGAAATCAAAATTTTAGGTATATAATGTCAAACAGTGAAAATAATATGTCAAAAAGAAAATTTGTATAAAAATAATAATAATAAACATCGTAATTTGGGAGCAGTTAATAGACATTTACATAGTTATGCCGTTTATGAGGTACCAGGGAAGCCACATGTGCAGAAGGAATTATTGCCAAACTTCATTGTCTTCAACGTAGTCTTTAATCTTATAATATGCGTTTTTGGTAAGGACACGTTTGATGTGGGTTTTGAACTTTCGATCGCTAAATTCTGTAACTGACTTTGGCAACTTGTTATAAAAGCGGATACTGTTGATAACAATATGAAAAGAAGACTCATTGTCACGTTCCGCCTGAGCCGAACATGCAAGCGAAAGCGCGGGACTAGCGATAGAGAGGCACGACCGGCCTAAGCGTTCGGCTTGTGACGCAACTCTCTCTCGTTATCACGTAAAATTATCGAAAACCGACTTTACAGACAGCCAATTTTTTTTTTGAAAATACGCCGGAATAGTTTCAAAATTAAACTCGTTTTTGTTAAATTGAGCGTTGTTCCCGCAAAAAAAATATATTTTAATAATCTCCAAAAATCAATAAGCAAACAAAATGAATAACAAAATTAATAATCTAAAAACTTAGCATCAACTATACTAGTGTTGGCAAAACTATTATTGCCATCTTACAAAAAAAGTATTATTCATTTAGTAATCGACTAACTCAGCTCGATATAAATTGGGGGATAAACTCCACCCATGGGCTCCACCGCTGACGCAGAATCTCCGGCCCCAGCTTGTGGAGGACGTGGTGAGTGCTCTGTTCCCTTCGCGAGGGAACACACCTCCCCGCCCATGGCTCCGCATACTGCGGTATATTAATCCTCACCCAATAAAATATATTTTTTAAATTGGGCATTTAATTTTGATTAAAATGTGCCTTGACATAATAACATTTAAATGAATATTTTAAAAGATATCACAGATTAACAATTACGGGTAGTTAAATAATTATGATTGACGGCGGCGCGGTGCGAGTCCGGGGTTAATGACCTTTTTCTCTGCTATTACTACGACAGAAAAAAACGACTGAACGGATTTGGGTGAAGTTTGGCATACAGATAGTTAACACATTGGATAAATTAATCCCGGTAGTACATTTCCGTTGGATAATTTCCGCCCTCTACGCGGGCGAAGCCGCAGGCAAAAGCTATTACTAGCTTTTGCCCGCCATTTATAATAGTTTGTATGTTAAAAAATACAAAGCAACTATTAATTGAAATAAAGTTCAAGGCAAAACTTTAATTATTTAAAAGATTCAGACATCAGCGATGCACAGACCGCGGCCCGCCAACAAATTAAAAATTATGCCGAAATTAAATAAAATTATAAAATAAGTGCTGACAATGTTGTTTATCTAATTACCTATATTATGCGTGCATGTAATGCTAGCTTGCGGTCGTCGAAATATTCGGCTCACATTGCACTTAGGTGAGTTCAGGCGAGCGGGGTGGGGCGCGGCGCGCAAAAAAAATGTCACGGCAATGCAATGTCACTTATCAAACTAAATATTGTAAGTTTTACAAAAAAGATACCTAATTAAATTGTTTTAAAACGTTTACCTAGTTATTATTGTTTGGGCACATTATGAGCCAAAGGCGGGCCTCGCGGCCCGCCTGATTGGCCCCTATACTCTGTAAGTCTGTGTATCCACCTCACCACAGCTACATGTTTAGATAATATCTTTACTAACATATTACCTATTACTAAAAAAATATTAGTCGACTGGATTCTGACCACCGTGGTCAGCTGATTACATTTAGTAAACAAGATAGAAAAGTGGCTAGAGAGATATCACTGTAGAATACCAGCGCTGCGGTATTATTATTTTTTTTTAATATAGCAGCATTATGCTGAGGTAGGAGTCTTTTTTGCGTCGCACAAGTCGTTTTTATTTATTTTCTCTGTTGTTTTTAATCGAATAAATATGTAAATTTTGTTAGTTTTAAATGCTCCTTTTTTACTTTTTGTATTTCTTGTGCGTGTCCCAAATAAAATATTTTTCTTTCTTTCTTCTTTTCTTTCTTTAGTGCCAAAAACTGCCGGTCGCTTGGAAAGCTTTAAAAACAAACTTAATAGTCAATTAGCCTACTTGCCTTAAAGTGATGATCCTAATGAACTGTACAATTCCTTTTTTTTCCCTGTATTGTAAAGAATTTAACTCAACATTTATACCCAAGCAGACCTCAGTTAATGGTTCTGCAACCTTCAGTGAATAATAATAATAATAATAATAATATTATTCATAAGTTCACATAGAAATTACTAGAAGTGACATCATTACAAAGTTACATATTAATATTAGTAAGAAAATGTTAAACTATGTCTAAAATAAATCTAGTGTATAACTTATATAGATTATTTAAGGGTCTAATTGAATACAATAGCGTCCTGCCGGATATAGGTTTATTCAAACCTGTGTTTCAGGCCATCACTTAACAACGCTGAGTGCTTTAGTGGACAAAATGTTACTGTACCTATGTAGTTCTATAGCTAGCACATATTAATTATATTTTTAAATAAATATTGATTTGACATTAATAAGCTTATTGCATTACCTACATCTAGCAATTTTTCAGTGTCTGAGTAATTAAATGTCGCTAAATATTCACACAACATTTCACTACATTTTTTACGACTTACACTATAGATACTTAGAGACTTATTGATTTTATTATATAAGAACGGACCTAAAAATACATAAAATTTATTTATAAAAGTATGTTTAGTTTGAGGCTTTATGCAAACCAAGCCTTTTCTTCTCTTATCTATAGATATTGGGATATAAGAAAGTTTGCTATGCTGGAGTAGTACTATATTCAATATGAATAGTTGACGCACGGTTAACACCTTACATGCCGGGTAAAGCTCGTGTGTGGGAAATCTAAATAGGCGAAAGGTGGCTACCTTATGTATAGCTCTCTGCGCACGTTCTAATGGCAGTACGATTGATTTAGCAGCCCCACCCCATGAAGTTATACAATAAGTGAGAATGGATTGGCACGAAGCTAAATATACCTGTTTAATTAATTTGTACTCTGCTATGTATCGTAAATTCTTAAAAATGTAGATTAATTTACGCATTCGTGTGCATAATAAATCGATGTGTTTACGGAAATTCAGATTTGTGTCAATCGTTACACCTAGATATTTCATATGATTGGTTTTTGCTAAGGTAGGACAACTACATGCATTGTCAGCATACGTGTTGCACGTATGGGCATAAATGTTTATGTTAGTAGTTGGCAGGTTATTATTTCTAATAGTAAATAAAATGTGTTTGGTTTTATCTGCATTTAGTGTTAAAAGATTTACATGTAGCCAATTAGACACTATATTAAAACCGTTCTGGGCTTGTTAATACACCTCATCTCGAGATTTTTCTGAAAACAATAGAGCTGTGTCATCTGCATATGACATTAATATTGGAGTGACAAGCTGCACAGGTCATTTATATATACTAGGAATAAAGTAGTACCCAAAATACTACCTTGTGGTATTCCGTAATTACTATTTCGAAGCGCAGAACTAACGTATTGACCAATTTTGACACATTGTAATCAACACAGTATGACTATCTTTAGAAACATATAATTTTACTCCTTATATGCGTAATTATCTTCTCTCATACACTCATAGTAGTCAAGTACATAGAAACAAACAATCTTCTCTCAAACAATCAGTTTGGTTTCAGAGCAGGTAAGTCAACTTGTGATGCTGTCCACGAGCTTGTTGATTACGTGGTTAGGAATATTGACTCCGGTAAAAAAACTGTTGCCATATTTTTGGACTTGGCCAAGGCATTTGACACGGTCTTAGTGCCACTGCTTCTCAGTAAATTGGAAAGGTTGGGCGTAAGAGGTAATCAACTAAAAGTTTTATACAAGATTTGAATTTCATCTCATTCAGTTGAAGTATGTGGGTTGGAATTTTATTGTAACATGAAAGATGAGTCCAGTTTAGCCAGTCTGAAACTTGGCTGAGATAATAGGTCCCTATTTCTAGTACTACTCGTATAATTATGTCTTTCACCTCTTTTACTAAAAAGATGTAAATTTTCTTACGTACATGATGTTTTCGTAGATATATTGACAAGGTAACGTCATGATGTTAATGTCCTTAAACCGGTCCCTTAGATAATCGCGCCTGCGGATATTATAAATGGCTCTGATAGCTCTATTCTGCAGAATAAAAATTGACTCCATGACTCTTGACTCTTTCCTCAAAACACCATTTCAGACACCAATCTACATGGTCTGCACATGACCAAGTTTATGTCTGGACTTTAAAAGAGACTGTGACCTCTGAGTTTGTTTCGGCCGTTCTTTTCAGAGTAGTAGGTAGGTAGGTAGATAGGAAACGCTGAGCTCATCTACTTTTTTTTTTCTAAATATTGAGGGAGTGGGCCGTAATCCACCACGCAGGCCCAACTGATACCTTAAACCTGAAAATAAAAACGTTTCGATACATAGTTAATAGTTTTTGGCTTTCTACCAAAAACTACCGAAATTTAACTATGTTTTAATAATTGATTTTTTACTTTTCGGCGATCAATGTACATTTTCGTTTAAACGCATTACTAGATCATCAGTTGATATTATAACAAAATTAAATAATAGCCTAAAAATTCGGACACAAATTATTCTTGAATTATGAAACAAATCGCTAGAAGAAAAAAAAACAGACAAGCGCGATTTAAACTCGCCTGGTGTGGGTTCCGTACTAAAAATATGTTATCTACCATGTTTTTTATCCCAAGAACAAACTTAACAATGTAGTTGAAAAACATGTTCTTCCATACGTTCCAAATGCAAATGTAAGTTGGTACGCACAATATTGAGAGATTTACCATGTTATTTTAACACCATAGACTTACTATAGGGTTTCCTCTAATCTATAATTAAAGTAAAGATCTATTTTCTGTTTTTTTTCCACTTTTTCAACTTTAAAACTGTGCACTTTACCATTATAAAATATATTTCAGACCTTCTCAACAAGCCCTGTCAACGGTACAGTTTGCTAAACTTCTTTTGTAATTTTCTAATTTGCTCCCCAAAGTGACCCTCATATTTAAAAAAGGACGTATAACAGTAGTAGGTACGCATAACAGTGCAAACTGTTAGGTACTACATACACCAAAGTTATTAAGTACTTATACATACATATAAAAGAGGGAAAAGGCTTTTTTTTTCATTCTTCGTCATAAATCGAAATCTATACATCATAAAAATAGTTTAAGCTTGTGCTAATGAAGCCCTTTCATATGATACCCCACATGGCACGGTTAACTCTCTTCAAAATTTGGAGCCGTATATTTTAATTAAATCACAAAAAGACGGTCTTCATGCGGCATAAACGGCTGTATCTTTTTTTAACGTTAACTCAGAAGTTTGATTTTTCTCAAGCTTCAAGGGACTGAAGACTTGAGTATATGGTTTTAATTCCAACTTGATACTTCCACGCGTTCCCGAGATAAAGGGTCTTGACAGACAGACGGACTACAAAGTCATCCTATATGGGTTCCGTTTTTTTCTTTTGAGGTAAGGAACCCTAAAAATGGCAAATTTTTCGGTACCTCTCTAGCCAATTGAGCTAAGCTGTAAAAAAAATTGTTAGACAATTCCAAATTTTGGGGTGGGGTTTGGGATCTACCTCCTAGTGGTCCACCCCGGGCAACGGCACCACAGGCTTGCCTGTGGTACGGCTGAACGATCCCACTTAGCGGTGGTAGGCTCCGCAAGGAGCCGCCTGGCTCGCTACCACCCTCCCACCGGAGTCCGGCGCCAAGCAGCTTGCTGTGTTCCGTCGGTGTGTGGGAGTGCCAGTGCCTTTGGGGGAGTAGGAGATTTGTCAGTTGCGCTGTCCAGAACCGGTCTTGGTCTCTGGGCTTAACTTGCCGGGTAACTCATTGTGGAGGGTAGCGGGATCCGAAGCACGGTGCCAGCCGTTGGCCGACCGCAGTCAGTAGGGGGCCCAAGTAGCACGCCAGCCACGTGCCAAAGGCTGCCCCGCCAACTCGCGAAAAATCCCGGTATGCTCCACCGTGCCAGCCGGCGACTGGACGGGAGGACCCGGTGGCCATATCCGGGGGGGTTTGGGCGTCCCCGCAGTCTCCAAATGAGTTCCCCATAGGTTTTAGTTGAGTCTAGTGTTCCACTTGGATCTCTGAGCAGCGCCTCGACAAGTCGACTTCTTTCCCCAACAACTCCACTCAAAATGAAAAAGAGAAAAAGAAAGAAAGATAAGGTTAAACAACGGCTGTACTTCCTCCCACTAAAAGTGCACCTCACTAACATCAGAGGGTTGCACTCCAATCTCGATCCGGTCCATCACCACCTTGAGACCGAGAAGCCGCACCTGTTTTTCCTAACGGAGACGAAGATAACAACCCCGTCGGACGTGGCGTACCTCAACTACCCGGGTTACTCTCTTGAACACAAGTTCAAGAAGCAAGCTGGGGTCTGTGTGTACGTCCGCGATGACATTTGTTGTCGTCGTCTCCGTTGCTTTGAGAACTCGGGTTTTTCTGCCATATGGCTACTTCTGGACTCTGGCGTGGAGAAATTTCTCTACATCGGCGTTTACCGAACGCACAGCGGTGACCAGGAGACAACAGCGCTCTTTAATTTCCTCGTGGAGACGACTGACGTCGCCCAGCAACGGTACCCAACAGCGAAGCTCGTTTTTCTGGGGGACTTCAACGCCCATCATAAAGAATGGTTGTTCCCGTACCAGAAAACTGACCATGCTGGGTTAGAGGCGCGCAAGTTTGCTATTACGTTAGATCTAACCCAGATGGTGAATGTGGCAACGCGGGTACCGGATGTTTTTTTTTTTTTTTTTTTTTCTTTATTTGTTTAGGGACATTTATAATCGCAATGCGTATGTCAGTCCCATCGTACCCTAAGTACACGTTGGTCATATCTGGGCCATGAACCTGAACAGACTGGCCGCATCATCGCCATTCGGTTGAGCCAGGATTTTATGGTATGTGCCTATTTCAAGTCTGTTCAAACTCAAAACCCTAAACAAATCATGTCTCCCAGACTCGTGCCGAACACAGTCCATCAATAAGTGATGTAAGTCTTCAACAACTCCACACTCCACACAGTTAGGCGAGTTTGTTTTTCTCATCATGAACGCAAACTTATTGCATGGAATGTGTCCAGATCTGAGTCTATGAGCCGTAACAACTAGTTTTCGGCTTAAATTACTATTTACAAACCAGGGCACACGAAAAGGCTGACTCTGGATGGTTTTATACCAGATCCCTTTGTCTAAAGAGCGCTTGTCAAAATATTCCTTCCAATCATCATAACACTTATTTTTAAATTTAGGTAAAACTTCTGAATAATCCAAAATTATGTTAGTTCTTTTTCCGTTTTTAGCTGCAAATTTTGCCAGCATGTCAGCCCTTTCATTGCCCTGTATTCCAATATGCGATGGAACCCATTGCAATCTCAATGTTACACCTTTATGCATTAGTTCATCTATCTTAGATAGAATAACATAAGCTAGCGATACACCTCTGTGACCAGAGGCGCATCGAGCTAAATGTTGTAAGGAACTTTTGCTGTCTGTGCAAATAACAATATTGTTATGTTGACTACTGCTACAAAACGTAAGTGCTTCAGAGATCGCAATAAGCTCCAACGTCATAATGGACGCATTTTTATCTATTTTAAAGCAATTAATTTGACAACTTATTGGTTCACTAGGCACATAAAAGGCTGCTCCACGACCTTCTACACTCTTTGACCCATCTGTAAATACACTAAGCCATTCATTGTACTTCAAATGCAACTCTCTAATAACATCAACTTTTAATAAATCACTATTATAGCTTTGTTTAGATAGTTTCACTACATCTAAGTCCCATATAATTACTTCATGAATATTAATGTTGGTCATCCATGTCCTCAGAGTAAACATCAACAAGGGATGTGATGATGCTACATGATCTTCCTTCACTTCATCATATAAAGAAATCAGTAGAGGAATCTTTTTATTTCTCCAAAAACTATTCTGTCGAAGAGTGTGAAGCTCCTCTAACAAGTTATTGGTAACATTATTTTCCATAGATTTAGATTTTAAACAGAACTTATAACCTAAATATTTCCTCCGTAGATACAGCGGAGGTACACAGAGCTCACTTTCCATAACGTGGATAGGTGTAGTCTTGATAAAACCTCCTATTATTCTCAAAGCCTGGTTTTGAATTTTATTTAGTTTGTCTAGGTGACACTTTGCACTCACATCATATAAAAAGCTGCTGTAGTCTATACGACTTCTAATCAAGGCTATGTAAATATGTCTCAAATGTTTAGGGTGCAGACCCCATGCAGTGCCAGCCAAGACTTTGAGTAAACTTAGATTCCTCTGTACTTTTTCGGCTATCATATTGATGTGTTTACTCCAACGCAATGAACTGTCTAACCACACTCCCAAATACTTGTAATTATCTATTAACTGCAAGCTATGTCCATTTACGTTTAAATCTATTTCTAATTTTCTGAACCCCCTAGTGAAAATACATACTTTAGACTTAGTTGCTGATAATTCTAAACCCATACCATCCAAAATATTGCAAAATGTATTCAATGCTACCTGAAATTCATGTTCACTTCGATTAAGATTTCTAGAAGAACAATACAAAACAAAGTCATCTGCGTATTGACACATACGCACATTTTTAATCTTATGGAAAAATGTCATTGTGACCACATTAAAAAGAAGGGGAGAAATTGGGTCTCCTTGTGCCAAACCTCTATCAGTATACCTAATAAAATAATTATGCTGATCAGTCTCATCTTTCATCATAAGATGTCTTTCGCTTAGAAAGCTCCATAGATATTGACATATTTTTTGTCCAACTCCTATTTCATCTAGAGTATTAATCAGTACGTCTACTAATACATTATTATAAGCGTTAGAAATATCTAAAAAACAAGCTATAGTTGGAATCTTATGCGAAAATCCTACATAAATCTGGCATACTAATTTAACCATACAATCCTGACATGACTGCCCTCTTCTAAATCCGGACGTGAACGTAGAAATCAATTTATTTTTTTCTATGTACCATTCAAGTCGTTTTGTCAACATTGAGTGGAAAATTTTGCACACACAAGATATTAATGAAATTGGCCGTAGTTTAAGACTATTGTTAGGGCAATTTTTAGGAATGGGCGTCACCAGTATGTCGCGCCATTGGTTTGGAATATCCCCCGTATAAAAGATAGTATTATATAATTTTAATAAGTAATGCTTACTGACTGGTGAAAGATGAAAGATTAGTGAGTATGTTATACCATCGTTGCCAGGTGCTGAGTCTTTCCGCTTAAAGCAATGAGTCATCTCTTGTATAGTGAAGCTGTTATCTAATTCTGTATTATTTGATTTAAAACTGTTATAGGGCTGTCGGCACATATAATCAGGAGCTAAATTGCAAAGTAGTTCGATTTTTTGTTCATTGGAAGCATATGATCGTGAGGAACGAATTCCCTTAACCCAGCCCATACGTTTCCACATATCGGAGCTAGATGTTTGTTCATCTATGCTACTACAATATGTTTGCCAATCATTTGTTCTAGACCGCTGTATGGCCGTTTTCGCAGTTTCTGTTATTCGTTCAAGGACGGTTAGATTGTCTGGTGTAGGGTTGCTTCTAAATTTTTTTAAGGCCAGTCTTCGTTGTGCAACAAAATGCGAAAGCTTTGGGGTCCAATATGGCTTAGGTCGAAATCCGTTATTAGGTTTATCGCATACCTTTATCAGAGGTATGAATTGATCTGCGGCTTTCTCCACCTGCTTAATAAAGTGGTCATACATGGATTGTACAGTGACAGTTTCAACAGGTTGGAGCAAATAATTTTCTAAACACTTAGTATATTCTGACCATTTTGCTAGCTTAAAATTCCGTTTTTTGGTATTATAAACAGAGTGTGCTTTACTACTGTATTTGTACGAGATCTTAACAAACAAGTGATCGCTACCTAAACACTCATTCATAACATTCCAATTTAATAAATGCGACAAGTCGGTAGAAACAAATGTCACATCGGGAGAACTTCGTTGAATAATGTTATCAACAGAACTAATTCTTGTTGCGCTACCGTCATTAAGAGAAATGAAACCATTATCTAACGCGGAGTCATAGATTTGTATACCTCTCGCGTCAGTCTTACACGACCAAGTAGCGTGATGGCCGTTAAAATCTCCTGCCACAATACATTTGCTGGAAACTAATGAAAATACTTGTTCCCAATCGGATGTGCTTGTACGTACCGATGACGGACAGTATATTAGTACGATATTTTTAATTTGGTTACAGTTCAAAAGTTTAATTGACAGTATCTGTATTCCCGAGTTATTAATGTTAACAAAATTTGGTTGGACTTTAATCGACTT
Organism: Atethmia centrago; assembly: GCA_905333075.3. Lineage (NCBI taxonomy): Eukaryota > Metazoa > Arthropoda > Insecta > Lepidoptera > Noctuidae > Atethmia > Atethmia centrago. The sequence continues at coordinate 16,563,120 of HG995393.1, forward strand.
ATGTGCAATTATAGCTATTCCTCCGTATCCGTCAATCCTGTCATTTCTAAAGATATTATAGCCACTTATATTTATATGCGATTCCGGTTGTAACCATGTTTCGGATATTAACGCAATGTGTATTTTATCTTGTTGCAATAAGAGTTCTAATTCATTACGTTTAGGTCGCAAGCTTCGTGCATTCCACTGTATTATATTGAGTGAAACCATATTATTAGATTCATTAGCCATTATTAAACATAGATACAAAATGTTGCCAAAGATCTTCTCCACTCAGAACCTTAAAAAACCACTGTCCACATATTTCTATTAAAAACATTGCTAGTTGTTTAAATTTAACGAGCCAATTACCGTCAGATAAACATACTTCTCGGATTTTTTTATAAATACTGTACATACTAAAAGTTTTTATTGATTCCTCAGAACCTGGGTTCTGTTCTTTCTCCAGATTTGCCGTTTGTAGCCGACTATTGCTACTTTCTTCCGAATTTGTTTTTTGTTGGCTTGGATGTCGTGTTGTCGTGTTTACCTCTTGAGTCACTCCTTCCCGTTTCTTGTTTTGATCTACCCTCTTTTTTTTAATATTTTTCTGTTGACAGTCTTCTACCTCCATTTGATTCACCTCCCTTTCATTATGAATGAGAGCCTCAGTGACAAGTACATTCCTGTACGATGTCTCAAGGCTATCCTGCGCTGACTCATCTTGCGAGTTGACGATCGATTGTTGAGTGCTCTCTTCATTATAGTTGTGATGTTCAACGTTTAATTTTGGTGTTTCTTTGTGTTTCAAATAAATTTCAAGCGCTTTCCGATAGTTGCAGCTATTTTCCGTCATAATGGTCCTAATTTTTTTTTCTTTTAAGAAAACGGGACATTTTTTGAATAAGGCCATATGTGGTCCTTTACAATTCACGCAAATGTATTTTTCAGTCTCGCAATTTGGGTGATTGTTACCACATTTGGGACATACTTGTTTCCTAATTGGACATGACTTTGACAGGTGACCAAATCTCCAACATACTGAACATTGGGACACCGGGAAAGTGTAAGGTTCCACTTTAAACCTACAACCGTAACCATATACGTACGGTGGTAAAATGTTACCCTTGAAGCAAATTCTGATTGTTTCAGAAGCTACCCATTCTCCATTATCAGATTGTCTTCTTAGTCTTCTTACTGACATGACGTCGTGCTCACATGTAACGTTCTCTAAGATTTCTTTTTCTTCCATGTCTAAATCTACTTGTTTAAGAATACCGTAACATAGGTTAGCTTCGTCAGTCATCTGTACTCTGTATCCTAGATCCGATAGCTTCTCACAACTCAGTAACTTTGATGCATCTTCCGTGTTATTGAAGTAAATTAAGACCTTAAACGCATTTTTATATACGATTCTTGTTAAATTTTCAATATTTAGTGAACGTAGAAGTTTTGCCATCCCAAATTGTTTCGGTAATATTTCTATTCCTGTGACTGATACGATTACCTTAGACTTTCCGGCCTCATCATTATTCTCATTTGTTTTATCACTATTTGAATTTTTTCGATTAGCCTTTTTATGTCCCCTTCTTACTGTCACAAATCCATCTTCTATTATCTCTTCATCATCCTGTCTACCTCTCTTCTCTGCCAGTCGTTGCTCACAGTTTTTTTTCTTATTCATCTCTTCAGTTGAAGTTGTATCAAGTTGTTGTTCACCCTTTTTACTCGTACTCCTCTCATTAGCCAAAATGCTATTAAGTTGTTGTTCACATTCAATTACTGGTTCCTTCTCCATTATTTCACCGCCACTAGAGGCTCGCAAATTCAAATTATCATTTACTTTATCCATTCTTAATTATCACAATAAACATTGTCATGTATAATATGAAAATAACGCGATAGTAAAATGCGGTCCAAGCGTACGTGCATGCGCCTCGACTGCTCACGCGTCACTGGTACCGGATGTTGACGGCCATACACCCAATTGTTTGGACCTTCTGCTGGCATCTGATCCGGACAATAATTCAGTGTCGGTCTCAGCCCCGCTGGGAACGTCCGACCACTGTCTGGTGAAAACCGTATCGACCTGCTCTCCACCAGATGAGAGTCCTAGAGGCACGAGACGAGTGTGGCGATACGGGTCAGCGGACTGCGATGAGATGAGGCACTTTTTTGCGTCTTATCCATGGCGGCATGTGTGCTTCTCTTCGGATGACCCCTCGTGCTGTGCAGACGTGGTTGCGGACGTTATTCGGCAGGGAATGGAGTATTTTATTCCATTCTCCGACATCCCACTCGGCCATAAATCCCGGCCTTGGTATAATGCAGAGTGCGCCCACGCTGAGGCCCGAAAAGAGTCTGCCTACCAAGCCTGGGTCAAGGCCCGCGACCGCAAAGTTAGAGCTCGTAGGGTTCGCGCGAAGAAGAGAGCCTTTAACACTGCCGCCAAGTCCTGCAAGCGGGTTTTACGAGAGGCACGTTTTGGCCATGTCGGACGTATTGGGGCCAAGCTGGCATCGCACCCTCCGGGTAGTAAACAGTTTTGGTCCCTGTCTAAGGCGGCCGAAGCGAATTTCTGTCGTCCCACTTTACCTCCAATGTTGAAACCTGATGGGTCGCTGGCCCACTCCGCAAGTGAGAAAGCAAATTTATTTGCATCTCTCTTTGCAAGCAATTCACGTCTGCACGCTGGCTCCAAGCAACCACCTACAGTACCTCATTGTGACTCCTCGATGCCGGAGATCGCAGTTCACATTAGAGAGGTCCGAAAAGTATTGTGCAGTCTAGACGTGAACAAGGCCAGCGGGTCTGACGGCATTCCGGCGAGAGTGTTGAGGCAGTGTGCGCCTGAACTGTCTCCTGTGTTGACACGTTTGTTCCGCCTCTCTCTTAAGAAAGGAACGGTACCAAAATCCTGGAAGCTTGCAAATGTACAACCAGTGCCCAAAAAGGGCGACCGAGCAGACCCTGCCCATTACCGTCCGATCGCCATTACCTCCATTCTGTGCAAAGTTATGGAAAGGGTACTGAACAGTAAGTTGCTGACCTACCTCGAAGACAATGATCTCCTCAGTGACCGTCAATATGGCTTTCGCCGGGGACGGTCAACTGGTGATCTTCTTGTGTATGTCACGCACATCTGGGGCGAAGCCATCGAGAAACATGGCGAAGCACTTGCTGTATCGCTTGATATCTCGAAGGCTTTCGACAGGGTCTGGCACGCTGGTCTGCTCAGCAAGCTTCCTGCTTATGGCATCCCAGCTGGTTTTTGTAGCTGGATATCAGACTTCCTTAGTGAACGGTCGATCAGAGTAGTCGTTGACGGCTGCTCCTCTGACCTTATGGCTATTGATGCCGGAGTTCCTCAGGGGTCTGTTCTCTCTGCAACTCTTTTCCTGCTGCACATCAATGACCTACTACAGACTGGTATTGTTGGGTACGCGGACGACAGTACTGTTTCAGAGAGATACTTGTCCAGCGCAAAAACCAACGGGGCCGCAGTTCGTTCCTTGAGAGAGGCCTTGGTAGAGCGGACAGAGTTGACGTTAAGCCTTGTCTCCCAGTGGGGTGATGATAATCTGGTCACTTTTAACGCCACCAAAACACAGGCGTGTCTTTTTACCACAAAAAGGAGTCGTTTCGACCTGACTCCTACTTTTCGGGGTACATCGGTTCCTGTAACTGATCGGCTCGAGCTCCTAGGCACGGAGTTGACATCTAACCTCAACTTCGGCGCCACCATCGAGTACAAAGCCCAAACTGCGGCCAAGAAACTGGGCATCCTAAAAAAGGTGAAGCGATACTTTACGCCTGGACAGCTTTTGACCCTTTATAAAGCGCAGGTCCGATCCTGCATGGAGTATTGTAGCCACCTTTGGGATGGCTCGGCTAAATACCAACTTGCCGCGCTTGACTCGGTGGAACGCAGAGCTAAGAGGCTCATTGGCGACGTAAATCTGGTGGATGCCAAGCTTCACAGTTTGGCCCATCGTCGCAAGGTTGCCTGCTTGTCGGTCTTCTATAGATTGTACTTCGGAGAGTGTGCCCAAGAACTCCACGACCTCATTCCACCGGCCCCCTTCTATTATCGGTCATCTAGGCGCACTTCAGGTTACCATCCCTTCCTGGTGGCTATCCCACCAGCTCGCACTAAGTGTTTCCAAACTTCTTTTATAATGCGCACAGCAAAGGAATGGAACTCTCTGCCTGCGTCTGTGTTTCCGAACGCATACAACCCTAATCTCTTCAAAGTGAGAGTGAACAGGCTTCTTCTGGGTAAGCTCGCTCCATCGTCGACTTTGTTCCTGTCACCTCTGACATAGACTAAGGTCAAGAGCAAACCCATCACAAATAAAATAAAAAAAAAAAATAAAAAAAAAAATATGGCAAGTGATTGCGACTGGAATTTCCTACATTTACCAACCCGCACTGGGCCCGCGTGGTGGATTACGGCCCACTCCCTCTCACAGAAAGGAGGCCTGTGTCCCAGCAGTGGGAACATTATAGGCTGATTATGATGATGATGAAAGCTCGCATTCAAAAAGAAAATGTGTTACCCAATTAGCCTTCAGGGTTTGTTTAAGCTTTGAATCTCATCAAAGTTGGAATAGTTTGGAACAGACCATAATTATGTCGATGTTAGTACAATTATGTACTTCTTGCCTCTAGTCATAAAAGGTATTATTAAATGTCACCAAATCGTTCTTTTGACACCAAATATTTTTTCTAACATTGTACTTACATTTTTTTTTATAATTACAGCGGCGACCGTTGCAAAGAAACCAAAATTAGACAAACGAAGAACAAACCTAGAAGACGCAATGACAGGCGAGCAAACGAAAAAAGAAAAATCAGACTCGAGAGTTATCCGGAAGACTCAAAAATGTACGTCCCAACCTGGCACTTATTTCAAAGAACCTCACAAATGTGATCAGCGTAGTTCTTTTCATGGAGTAAAACAAATGACACAACATACTCGTTCACAAATTGGTGAAAAACCTTACAAGTGTGATGTATGTCAGCGTTGTTTTAGTGAAAAGAGTAATTTAACAAGACATATTCGTATACACACTGGTGAAAAACCATATAAGTGTGATGTATGTCTACGTAGTTTCAGGCAAAAGCGTTGTTTATCTAAACATATTCGTATACACACTGGTAAAGAATCATTTAAGTGTGATGTATGTCAGCGTTGTTTTAGTGAAAAGAGTGATTTAACAAGACATATTCGTATACACACTGGTGAAAAACCATATAAGTGTGACGTTTGTCAGTGTAGTTTTAATCAAAAGTCTGCTTTAACTTCACATATCCGTATACACACTGGTGAAAAACATTATAAGTGTGATGTATGTCAGCACAGTTTCAGTGAAAAGGGATCATTAACAAAACATATTCGTATACACACTGGTGAAAACCCATATAAGTGTGATGTATGTCAGCGTGGTTTTAGTCAAAAGAGTGATTTAACAAGACATATTCGTATACACACTGGTGAAAACCCATATAAGTGTGATGTATGTCAGCGTTGTTTTAGTCAAAAGAGTGGTTTAACAAGACATATTCGTATACACACCGGTGAAAAACCATATAAGTGTGATGTCTGTCAATGTAGTTTCAGGTTAAATGATTCTTTATCTAAACATATTCGAATACACACTGGTGAAAACCCATATAAGTGTGATGTATGTCAGCGTTGTTTTAGTCAAAAGAGTGATTTAACAAGACATATTCGAATACACACTGGTGAAAACCCATATAAGTGTGATGTATGTCAGCGTTGTTTTAGTGAAAAGAGTGATTTAATAAGACATATTCGTATACACACTGGTGAAAACCCATATAAGTGTGATGTATGTCAGCGTTGTTTTAGTCAAAAGAGTGGTTTAACAAGACATATTCGTATACACACCGGTGAAAAACCATACAAGTGTGATGTATGTCCACGTAGTTTCAGGCACAAGGTTTCTTTATCTATTCATATTCGTATACACACTGGTGAAAACCCATATAAGTGTGATGTATGTCAGCGTTGTTTTAGTCAAAAGAGTGATTTAACAAGACATATTCGTATACATACTGGTGAAAAACATTATTAAGTGTGATGTATGTCAGCGTAGTGTTAGTAGAATAGGTTATTTAACAACACATATTCTTATACATACTGGTGAATAACCATATAAGTGTGATGTATGTCCACGTAGTTTCAGGGAAAGGGTTTCTTTATCTCAACATATTCGTATACACATACACTGGTGAAAAACATTATAAGTGTGATGTATGTCAGCGTAGTTTTAGTAGAAAAGGTAATTTAACAATACATATTCGTATACACACTGGTGAAAAACAGTCTTAGTGTGATGTATTAAAACAATGGTGGTTTGGGATCAACTAACTTTTATTGCAGAGATAACTAACATTATTCTTTCCACAGATTATTTACGTTACTTATAATATCTTATTGACATCCTGACCTAACAAAATAATCTAATATTACAATTTAAACTTCAGACAAGCATAGCAATTTTAAAAACTTATAATGTTTCTTGGAACTCAAACTTTTTGTGAACATGTTTGCTGGCATTTCCAAGGCTTACTCATATTTTATTTCTAATTTCTTCACTAAAACACATTCTCTAACAAAGTAATGTCTTATGTCAATATGTTTGGTGCGCTTATTGTAAAACAATGGATTAATTGCTAATTTAATTGAACTTTGGTTATCCCTATACAAACACAGTGGCACATTTTCATTTAACACAATCAATTCACCTTATATATTCCTTAGATATATTGCCTCTTTACAGGATTCAGATAGGGCCATATACTCAGCTTCTGTACTGGAGAGTGCTACAGTTTTTTGTTTTTTTAGATTTTTGAATCTAAAAATCAAAAAACATCATAATGATCACTTGTTTCTTATGAGACACAAGTGATCCTGACATTATGAAACAAAACCCAGTATATGATCAACAAAGTATATGATGGACAATCATATACTGGGTTTTGTTTCATAATCATTACGGTTTTGTTGATGCAGTCAGCATCAACAAAACCGTACAGATTACATCCAGTCTTCCTATATACTAAACCATAACTAATAGTTTTCGTTAGGTATTTTAACAAACGTTTTAAATGTTTTCAATGAGTTTCATTAAAGCTATTATTATATTGACTCACTTAAAACTTATACTATAGGTAATATCTGGCCTGGTGAGTACAGACAAGTACACCAAGCTGGCAATTAATTGTTGGTATGGATATTTTTTAACAAGCTTATTGTTTAAAAATTTTTCTAATTTCAAATTACTTTCCATTGGAGTCTCTGAATGTAATCTAAATCTCTTTAGAATATTCTCTATAAATTGTTTTTGGTCAACAGTAATACTATCTTTATAAACATTTACATGCATTCCCAGACACTCATCTTAATTTGACCCTTTGGTCAGATTAAGATGTCTGGAAATGCATGTAAATGTTAATGAATGCATGTGAATGTTGTAGAATTGATAAATGAGTTACTAGCAAAATTTAGAATAAAAGACTTTTCTTTTATTCTTAATTTTGCTAGTAACTCATTTATCAATTCTTCATAAGTATTCTGACAATTATAGAAAACAAAAAAAAAACGTCTAAAAATAATGCTACATAAATCTTTACATTATGATCATTCTTTATAAAGAGACATGGGTCATAGTCTGACTTTTAAACTGTAACTTTCAACAAACTATCTTCTACGCGAGTGTACCAGGCTCTAGCTGACTGCTTGAGGCTTTCTTTAATTTTAGAACTTTGTTGATACAATTTTCAAAATCTGATCATTCTGGTATTTCCATATACACTGTTTCATGAAGAAATCCATTAATGAATACAGTGGGTTGATGTACCCACTGCATTTATTAATGGATTTCTTGTAGGTGGTTCATTTTCAGACCTAGTTCAACACTTAAAGCTAACAATAATCTAAAAGTAGAATATCTCAAAGTTGGTGAAAAGGTCTCATTAAAGTCTATGCCTTTTTTCTGGGTAAAGCCTTTTGCGACAAGTCTGGCCCTAAAACGCACTTCACCTTGTTAAATTTAATTTTAAATACCCACTTATTTTTCACAACCGTACCTTCATTTGGCCTATCCACTAGATCCTATGAATCACTATTATGAACAGATTTCAATTCCGCTTTCATTGCAATCTGCCATTGATCTTTTTCAGATCCACTTATTGCATCACTAAGAGAAATTAGTTCACCTGACATTTCCACACACATGTTTGCATGGTAAAAATCTGCGTCTAACACGGTTTTCTGGTAGACTGGTGTCACACTGCCTAGAGATGAGATTCTTAGCTTCTGGTGAAAAGACAAAGTGTCAACAAAACTGCAGCTGTGTCACTTGATGAATTATCAGGGACATAATATGTCATATCATTTTGTTTTTCTTCATCTGAATTGCTCACAGGAACCGCACCGGCTGACCCATCAGGTTGCTTGTTCCATTGCTTGAACATTTAACCTGTATACACCATACACCGCCATATATACCATACCTCGCCTATACAATCTTTCTGCGAGTTATGATATGAAACGTCCATGCTGATTAAATATCACTCTGTTGCTGATAGTAAGTTGGTGGTGAGGTTTGGTACACACAAAACATTGTTTATATCAATAAAATTGTAAACTCTATATCGCCGACACATGTGATCTGAAGGTCTTGGGAGCATAAAACTCGCACGACTGTTTAATTTGCAACTATTATCTCCTTAGTCTGGTTGATAACAAACTTTTGACAATTATTTCGCGTTCGAAACTATGTGTGACGCCGGAATCTAAGTGCCAATCTGATTGACAGAATTCTTTTGTAAGAAAAACTGCACTAAATGCTTTTGTTTTCGTTTTCTCTGCACCCGGACACTGATTCTTGAAATGTCCTATCTGTTTGCATTTGTAACAACGAATTATTTTCTTCCGCGCAATATTGTTTCCACTAACATTGACAAGTCAGCGCGTTCCGTCCGTTTCGTCCGTTTTTAGGAGGTAATTTAATGTAGTTTTGGAATAGTTTTCACATTTGCAATCGATTAAGTAGCTATACCCGTTTTTGTGAAGCACTATTCTTTTGTCTTCGACAAACTATCTCGCAGTTTGGCAGGTTTATAAAATATGTACAAGTTTTTTTCAGTAGTGCTTCAACGACTACAAAAAGAATATGAATGAGTGTCGAAGTTGTGTAATAATTGTAAATGGCCACTTGAGTCGTGTTAACAGAATCGTCTTTTTAATATGATTTGTCTACCTAGTGTAATGTTTAGTATGTAATCGTTGTTGCAGTGTAATAGTGATTTAAGCACCGCACGACACCGATTCGTATTAAACAAGTGTGCGTTACCCCAGCAAAATAATGTCGAAAATAGTCATTTCAATCTTATTGATAATTAGTTACCTAGCTTCTGTAATTGTTGCGCACATTTTTAAATTTGTTGCACTTATAGTTTTTTAGTTATTTCACAGAAACATTTCCTGCTGAGGTAACGTTTCAAACGTTACAGCAGCCAGACATTTTTATTTAATGGGAATTTTGAAACAAATATTAGCTATATAATTAGTTGTCTAGACGAGGTAAATGTTGCACCTTATTTTGTATTTGTTCTTTCTTCGGCTGCGAAGTTATTCGAGATCCTGCTGGAATAATGTTTGTGGTTTTGCTGGATCTCTGAAACGTTTAAGCGGATTCTTATCACCTTTTGTACATAACTTCTTAGGAATTAGTTGTAATTAGTTGTGCAATAAAAAACCAAAATAATGCACCGCTTAAAGGTTATTTAATTAAATATAAAAACACTTCAATAGATCCTTATACTCTAAATAAGAGCTTTAAAGACTTACTTTAAACATTATTTTGTAGCTTGTAACTGCCTCCAAATTTATGTGAAGTTTCATTAGTATCCTGTAAGTAACTAACAAATTATGATGATATTCAGTTCTCCACGTTCACGGTCACAATGCGCGCGAAGTTATTTGGCCACCGATAAACCTGTCTGTGGATATACAGGGTGTTTGGTAGATGGGTGCAAAGCCTGAAGGGGGTGATATCTTAGACCATTTAGAACGTTTTAAGCTAAACTTGTCATAGACGAAGTCTGTTCCTTGTATTTTTTTTTTAAACTCTAAGGTTTTTAACAATAAAATCCATTTTTTTTTTCAATTAATTGTTAATAGTGTCCAGTAAAAGCTGTTATGTTATTATTTTTATTTATTTTTTATTTATGTAATGTGTGATTACTCAAACAAAATAATTCCCAAGCATCTGTGTCATCAGAGAAACATTCTACGCCATATTCAAGCTTAAGAAACTTTTAAAAATCAAGAAAATGTTTTGTTTACGTCATTATAAAAAAAATAAAAAAATTGCCTCAGTCGTTCAAACCTTTTTCAAAACATGCTTGGTTATTGCCCTTTCTTTTGAGGTACTACTTACGCAGATATCTCATTAGCTCTTGGAATTAGGATATGTACAAAGCAAATTGAGTATGAAAATTGTTATTTCGAACAGATCAATAAAACAACATTTTTGTTAAAATAATTTATTGTTCATGTTCAAAATGTTGACCGCGGTTTCTTATACAATCGCGTGCCCGTCTTCTCACTTCTGTAGTGGTGATTTTTAATTTCATCTCCTGCTTCATGACTTGAAAGCCGTTTGGATTCTTTCTATTAATTCTTCTCTAGTTGAAATTTCAACGTGCGTGTAGACGAGCTCCTTGGCCCGTCCCCAAACATTAAATCCACAGGAGTTAAATCGGGTGATCGAGGTGGCCAAGGGATGGGCCCGTCTCTGCCAATCCAGCTATTTGGGAAACAATTATTTAAATGTTCTCTCACGTTTAGGGTCCAGTGTGCTGGACAACCATCTTGTTGAAAAATCATTGGTCTTCTCATTGCCAATATTGGTATTTCAGTCTCGTCCAGAAGCTCTGGGAGATAGTTTTGGAGGAATTCCAATAAAAAATTGCTCAGGCAATTTTTTATTATGCTGTAAACAAAACATTTTCTTGGTTTTTAAAAGTTTCTTAAGGTTGAATATGGCGTAGAATGTTTCTCTGATGACACAGATGCTTGGGATTTATTTTGTTTGAGTAATCACACATCACATAAATAAAAATAATAACATAACAGCTTTTACTGGACACTATTAATAATTAATTGAAAAAAATGTTTTTTTTTGTTAAAAAACTTAAGTTTAAAAAAAAAAATGCAAGCAACAGACTTCGTCTAAGACAAGTTTAGATTAATACGTTCTAAATGGTCTAAGATATCACCCCCTTCAGGCTTTGCACCCATCTACCAAACACCCTGTATAAACTGAATTTTATATCAATAATTAGTTGCTTAATTCAGTTTTATACCTGTAAAATTTCAGCGTAGTACATACAAAAAATAGAGATAATAAAATAAAAGTGCAAGACCGTGGTAGCCCGACCAAGTATTATGCTGTCTTACAAAATATGTAGGATAGTGTTACAAGTTTAGTACAGATGTGTACACAAGTGTTAAAAAAAACTACGTTTCTTAAATAATTTTTATTCACAAGTACAATAATCATTTCAAATGAACTTTTAAAATATTAATTAAACTTTAAAACAATCACAGATAGCAATTTTGCTTTTATGGCATTTTCCATTATTTAAATTTAAATACTAATTACAGGTATAAAACCGAACTAAGCAACTAATTATTGATATAAAATTCAGTTTATATATCCACATACAGGTTTATCGGTAGCCAAAAAACTTCGCGCGCATTGTGACCGTGAACGTGGAGAACAGAATATCATCATAATTTGTTAGTTACAGGATACTAATGAAACTTCACATACATTTGAAGGCAGTTACAAGCTACAAAATAACGTTTAAAGTAAGCCTTTAGAACTCTCATTTACGAGTGTTAGGACCTATTGACGTGTTTTTATATTTAATTAAATAACCTTTAAACGGTGCATTATTTTGTTTTTTTATTGCACCACTAATTACAACGAATTCCTGAGAAGTGATGTACAAAAGATGATAGAATCCGCTTAACTGTTTCAGAGATCCAGCAAAACCACAAACGTTACTCCAGCAGGATCTCGAATAACTTCGCTGCCGATGAAAGAACAAATACATATTAAGGTGCAACATTTACGTCGTCTAGACAACTAATTATATAGCTAATATTTGTTTCAAAATTCCCATTAAAAAAAAAATGTCTGGCTGCGGTAACGTTATAGACGTTACTCCAGCAGGAAATGTTTTTGTGAAATAACTAAAAAACTATAAGTGCAACAAATTTAAAAATGTGCGCAAAAAGCTAGGCAACTAATTATCTATAAGATTTCAATGACTATTTTCGACATTATTTTGCTGGGGTAACGCACACGTCAAACAATAGAAAATCAATTGTGTCTCATTAGCTGCTCTTGACCAATTTATTAAGTACTTACTATTAAATGATTTTATTATTAAATATGTCTTTTATTTAAATTTCTGGGGCCTTGGAATAATAAAACCGGCCAAGTGCGTGTTGGACCACGTACAATGAAGACTTCCGTAGTTGGGATGAATTTATTCCAAGACAAACTTAACATTGTAGCTGAAAAGCATGTTCTCCCATACATCGATATACGTCACGGTCAATTCTCCAACTGCAAATGTCAGTTGGTTGTCAGTTACTCGTTAACTTGTAAAGCCTACTGTGATAGGTTTCCTTTTAATTTCGTTGTACAGAGTCAAATCAAATTAGTTAGCGACACGAGACGTTATTTTAACGTGCTGATAAACCATACCCACACGTCTGCAAAATAAAAAGATGGTGGTTTGAATAGGTTTTTGTTATTTTTGTAATAACAGGCTTATTCATGAAGAATCGGTAATCAACATTCTTAAACATTACTTAAGAGGCCGATAACACCTAAAGCGCGGTCACTGTCGGACTGCATAGAAAAGAAACGGAAGCGCGATGAATTTATTGCAAAATATGAAGCAATTATCGATTTACAAAAAAGCTATACAAGGTGTTGCTTTGGACCTGCAAAACATTTTAGGAGGTAATTATGTTAGTGATTCTCGACCCGAATCAACAATAAAATGGCAGGTATTTTTTTTTTTTCATTTTATTCTTATTTACGGAAATCGGTAAGTGTGAACTCCCCTTTTTAAAACGCGGCCAGTCTGTACGTGTCCTTAAACTGCGCTTTCACACAAACACAAACAAACGCAACCGACATTTCTTTCATAGATCCAAAGCACCACCCACCGCACGCTCCCACTACCACTAGCCACGCCCCCGCGGCCATCACAAGCACATAAATCGGGTTTAATTTATTAGTGTGATTTATGGCGCCGGCGCGTGCATTCGCTTGCAAATTCCGCCCGTCAAGTGCGCCTTCGATTAACGGTCGCGATAGGTACCTTCTACCTAGTTGTAAAAATGACAGACCAATACTCCAATGTAGTTGGCGGAGATGGTACGCTTGTATGCCATCAGCGGAGACAATGTATCTCGTGCCATCGAAATGTTCGCAGAGTTATTTCCCAATCGGCATCGTCCCTTACACAGGGTAATGCTGGCTGCTTCGCAGAGACTCGATCATCGGCAGTTCGACGTTCCCCAGCATGCTTAAGGTCGCGGCAATGTAGGCCTGCCTGTCGCCTTGCAGGAAGATATTCTGGAATTCTTCCGGCGAAAGCCACGGTCAAGCAAACGGGAGGCTGGTCGACGGTTTGGAGTGCACCACTTCACAGTGTGGCGGCTGCTGCACAAAGAAATGCAGCATCCTTTTCATTACCGCAAGGTACAGGATCTCCACTAACTTGATAACGCCGCGCGAGTTACATTTTGTCGCTGGTTGCCGGAACACCAAGACACCAACATCCTGTAGACGGACGAGTGTTTATTTACTCCAGTTGGCGTCTACAATGTTCATAACAAACAAAAAGTGATCAGTGCTTTCGACACAATAAAAACGAATGTGTTTGTGTGGTGCAACGTCGTGCTAGACTGTGGCTGGAGTGTGACAGTGGAAACTTTGAACAATACCTCCAGGTAACATAAGTAGGTAATTTATTTATTTGAACATAGACAATAATTTGTAAATGCGATGTTAGCTAAATCAACTTGATAAGTGTAAATAAGTTGATTTAAAATTTTTAACTACGCCAAAAATACCTATCAGACAAAATAAATCATTTAAAATCCCTAACACATGGGTACCTACCTACTTAACTAGCACAAATTATCTTGAGGTATTTTTGTCGGTCCTCACCCCGTTAAAAAGCAGAAAAGAAAATCTTAAATCAACAATTTAATCTACAAATAAAAACGAAATCCGTCCTTGGGGCTGAATTTACATAGAGAGCCCGCCGCGGCATTGCGCCCAGTACCTACATAATCTTATTATTATTAGGCGCGCACGCGCTCGCGATTAGTTTCAGTTGTGCAACAGGAACTGCTTACGTGCTATGTAAGGTTTATTTATCGCCGCCTATTATTTTATTCATCAGCTGATAGGTAACTAACGACGCCAACGTGAACTTTTTTTTGGCGCAGTAGTATCTACTTCCTACTATTATTATTTATCGTAATAGCCCAGTGGTTAAGGCGTTCTCCTCTCATGCACGAGGTTACGGGTTCGCAACTGAGCAAGTACCACTGTGTTATTTTTAATTCATAATGATGTAAGTACTTTCTAAAACTTAGGACATCATTGAAATCATGTGTTTCGGAAAGCACTTAAAGCCTTTGGTTCCGATAGATTTGTAGCTCTCGGACAGTCGTTAGGGGGTCAACGAACACGGGTCGGTACGGGTCAACGAACTTACAGACCTGCCGTAGGGTCGATGGTACGGGTAATCAAAAGCCAGAAAGTCTGACAATTAGTCTAACAAATGGGTATCGTGTTATCAAGTAACTGGTTGGTTGAGGTCTGATACGCAGTCGCCCTACGTGATTCACTGGCACTCCATGTGATGAGCTGCATACAGTTAGACTGAAAGCCGACCCTAACATAGTTGGGAACAGGCTCTGCAGATGATGAACATTTTCGCATTGTTATGATGCTTAAAAATGAGTTATTATTTAGCAAATTTTAAAAACAATAATGTAGAAACAACATTGTTATTTTCAAATTCGAACTACATCTCAAGGTTAAATTATTTGCTATAAGTTGCTGTAGCCACAACAATTTGTAAAGATCGCGGCACGTTGGTTGAACCTTGCGCAGTAACAGATTTTCGAGTCCCAATCTAATTGCGGTATGCGTGCAACGCAACGACCGCCATTTTAGTTCAACTTACGTGCCGCGTTTTTTTCGTAGAAATGTGGGCGGAGCGTCGTACAGCCTGTCGTCACTGGTCATCGCATTCACGCACAGTGACATGACGCGCGATAAATCGCAATGGGTGATTCTGTTTTTTTTGAAGAGGGTTAGAGTTATTCTGAAAAACAATAAAATTTAAAAATCTAAAATAAAAAGTATTATTGATTATTGACTTGGTATCGTATTGTTATATGATTATTTACGAGTTTCATAATAACCTCCTGAAAGGTTTTGCAGGTTCAAAACTGCATCTTGTAGATTGTATAAAAAAAATAAAACACTATTATGCTAATATGTTGCTTGTAGAATAATCAAAATCAAAAGTCATGTATTCAAACTATGCTGAAAATCAGCACTTTTCGAACGTCAAAGTTACATAAGACAGTCCCCCAAAAATGCCCGCCCATCACCACTTCCTAGTGCTTTAGCTGGGAAGAAGAAGTGGTGGAACAAACTCCCAAGCAGCACATCTGTCTGTTTAGTTATATAAACTAAATTCTATACAAATCTTATGCAAAGTAATTAACATTACGAAACACAAAACATTAGATTAACTTTCACACTTGACATAATTATGTTAGCTAGCACACGCCAGTATACCAATAAAATAATGAACAAACTACTCAAGCAGATAAAAATGACAACATAAAAAAACGTAAATAGAACTTAAACAATTAAAACCATGATCAGCAAGACGACCAGTCACCACAAGCAGCACCCGTTCACGAGTATAACGCAAAGATCAGCCATCACCCCCCTCGCCATATTGGAGGGAAGGAGGCAACCCGACCCACGACGCTACCGCAGGCAGTGACATCTAAGGGAATAATCTTTGAATAATAATTGATTATATAAAATATAATCAATTATATGAACTCATATAACCTGTCAATAGGTAAGCTAATTCTGGAGAAAGAACATAAACATTGTCTTGAGTTAATCACAGCGACCAACTATTCTTATCGTTTAAGTAGTCATTGATACTATAGTATGCCTTTGAACAAAGGTTGGATTTTACTTTAGTTTTAAACGCATTAAAAGGCAAATCTAGCAAAGAAGAGGGCAGCATGTTATAAAAAGTTATACCAAGCCCAACAAATAAGTTATGTACCTTATGAAGCCGGTGAAATGGAGCTTGTAATTTGTCCTTATTTCTGGTGTTAATATTGTGAATATCACTGTTTTTAGTGTATAAGTGTATATTGTGCCTAATATATAAGATGTTGGCGAAGATGAATTGTGATGCCACCGTGAGAATACCAACATCTTTAAAAAAATCTCTCAGAGAAAATCTGGCACCAAGCAGGTAAATAGCTCGAACAGTTCGTTTTTGAAGAACGAATATATTTTGAATGTCAGCAGCTTTGCCCCACAGCATAATACCGTAGGACAACGCTATGAAAATAACTAAAATAAACTAATCGAGCTGTATCAACGTCTGTGTGTTCTTACTTTTCTGACGGTGTAGGCGGCCGAACTGAGCCTGCCCGCTAGGCTTGATATATGAGGGGCCCACTGTTTGGCATCTACTGTTATACCAAGAAAAACTGGCGAGTACCCCATTATCTGAGACGATGTTGGGACCTAGATTCCTAACATTTGACAAGGCAAACTTTATACATTTCGTTTTCTTGGTATTGAGAGATCTAGGTTATTCGTTGTAAACCAATCCGTAACCATTGAGAGTGACGGCGCGTTGTATTCCACGCGCGCCTCAAAGAGATGTCGTCAGCACATAGATAGGGGTCCACTAGGGCCGATGCCTGCCGGGGTCGCGGGAAGGTACTTATGGTTAACCGAGGCCCCCGCAACACAGGCAATAGGAAGGAATACGGGTGGGTTTTAGTCAGTAAGAGTCTGCCACACCCTCCCGCTCCGCCCAGAGCGGGAGAAGTTATTTGATGATTTCCCACCCTCAAAAAAAAAAAAACCATTGAGAGTGCACTGTTTACGTCATCAACATCTTGTCTATTCCTGTTTACTATAAAAAGAAGTGAGGTATCATCTGCAAACAATACAACGTCACAGATACCCTTTAAATAAAATGGTAAATCATTAATATACACTAAGAATAAGAATGGACCCAGTATTGAGCCTTGAGGTGCACCTAACTGAACTGGTAACCCGGAAGATTTTACACCATTCACATCTACACATTGGAACCTATAATGTAAATAAGAATTTATTACTTTGAGAGCTTCATTTTGGACACCATAACGACATGGTTTACGCAAAAGCGTGTCATGGTCCACGCAATCAAAGGCGTTGGAGAGATCACAGAAAACTCCAATAGCGTTTTGCGAGTTTTCCCATGCGTCAAATATGTGTTTCAGCAGTGCAACACCCGCATCTGTAGTCGAACGACCTTTTGTAAAGCCATATTGTTCATTATGAAGGAGGCTGTTTAAATTAAAATGTCTTAGCAATTGCTTGAGTATTAATTTTTCAAAAAATTTGCGTAAGATAGAAATAGGTCTGAAATTGCCAACGTCATTTTTATTACCTGATTTAAATAAAGGTATGACTTTACTATTCATGAGCTCAGGAAAAGAGCCCAAATCAACACATTTATTAAAAAAAGGAGTGTCAAACCTGAATTTTTTCAAACCATATAACTCGTATAGCGCGCTCTACTTTTATAAATACCTGGAGTAGCCCATTTGTTAAAGCCAGCGGAGGTGCCATTAATGTTAATGGTTTTGGTCTTGAAAGTAGATTGGTAATCTTTTTGCACAACATCAAAAAGGGCTCCATAGATGTCATTAGGATTCACGTGTATAGATGGTGTAATTCTATGAGCTATATTATTTTTAAACTTGTCGCACCGACTAGCTGTATAAGGCCTGCATTCTATTTTATGCGGCTTTTTATGTAATGATAGGGAAGCTAGCTAATAAACCACAGTGGTCAGACGTTAAGTTACTTAACACTAATTTATTTTTGGCATCACAATCACTAAACATATTATTAATACAAGTCGACGAGGACGACGTGATCCTGGTAAGTTCAAAAAACAAGTTAATTAAATTATAAGACCAAAACAAATTGAGTAAAATCTCCACATTTTACTCAATTTGTTTTGGTCTAGAAATTATACTTTTGTTACTACTTTTTAACCTATTGAATGAATCCTCCATTACCGATCCGAAAAGAATAAAATCTCCAGAGGGGGGTCGATAAACGCAAATTATAACGTATCGCTCGAGTTCAACACAAGACAACTCAATAGTGCGCTCTATAGAAAGATTAACTAAGTCTAAACGTTGTTTACACTTCAACTTGTTTGAAACAAAGACTAAAGATCCACCGCGAATAGCACTTTTTTTATAAAAGCACTTTGTACAGTAAAATAATCACTATTCACAAACACTAAACTAACACTAAACTTCATGTTCTTTCTTCATAGTTCTCCATAAATATGCAGGGTCTGTCCGGCAAAGAGTTAAGTACTCTAGCTCTTTGCCGGACAGACCCTGCATATTTTGATGTACAACATTCAACATATGTGGCTGACCCATTGTAGCACCTAATAGTTTAAACTACAAGGCGTATCAAAAGTAGTGTTAGTATCACTACTAACAGTAATCGATGGTACACTACAGGTACCAGTGTCACTGTGTATATTGAATGCTAAAAGATTAGCAATATGTCTCCTACAACTAGGTGGCAAGTACATTGTATAATTTGTCAGTTTGTAATCAGTAATAAATTGATTATATGATCTAAGTCGCCTACATCTGTGCCACATAAGCAAATGGGATCGTCGCTGATAGAAAGTTTGGCAAGATGGGCTGGTGAACAAACATGACCCAGTCGCATCCGTATTAAAATGGAGGTCTCCATCTCAAACTTGGCCCTGCCAAACCATGGTTTTTTTGGAACGTCAGGTTGGATAAGTGAAAAATAATGTCCCTTCGATTTGCTTCCGATATCCCAAGCTACCTTCCAGGTTTCCCAAAGAAAAGTCTTCGGTAACGACGCGAGGTCATAACTAAAATTTGTATATGGAACTAAGTCCCCACACTGCACCGCATCACCGGCAAGTTTATCAGCCACTTCATTGCAGCATGGGCCGGAATCCACACAAATTGTAGTGAATTGCCCTCAGAGATGGTCCTGAACGCAAATTCTCATATTAAATAAATGATAGGTAACTGCGATTTGTGTTCGAAAGCAGATTTATTGATGGCTAGAAGAGCACTTTGAGAATCAGTAAAAACTATAGATTTTTTGAGCTTCATAATACGGATATATTCTATGGCTTTAAAAATGCCAAAACATTCCCCGGTAAAAACAGAAGTCTCCGGAGGTAGTTTTATTTTTTGTACGATGTTGTATTGAGAATGGTAAGTACCCAACACAACCCATCGGAGAAGGCTTGGCAGCATCCGTAAAAATATGGTGGTACTCTAACTGTTCCGACAGAAAATGATTAAAACTTAAATGACAATTGGGATCTGATTTACTTACACAGTTATATTTTATAGAGGGACTGAAATGTAAACTCTCATAACTACTGCTAAATAGGGGAAGTTTATTGGAACGGTAAATAGGAGAAGAAAGTGAAAGGAATTTTTTATAACTTACAACTAAACAAGGAGCACGTTTATGGGACCAGTAATCTGAAGATTCAATCTGCAACACTAAAGCGTCCAGTTTAGGGATGAGAGGATGAGTTGAGAATTGAAGAATCCGGAACAAATATTTGTCAAATAGGAATTGTCTTCTAAGACTTAAAGGAGCATCCCCGCATTCCACTTGAAGTGCATTAATGGGACTAGACTTCATTGCACCTGAAATAATGCGTAATGCTGGACTGGATGCGATCCAATTTTTTAAAAGTTAGCTTAAAGAGTTGTTGTATAAAAAACGCACGCCTTTTTCCATGGGGTTAGGCAGAAACTACAGAACGCCACCTGCTACGATTCTTACATACTCCTTTTGCTTCGACCACGTTCATACACAGGGTCTTACATACACGCACACCGTTTTAAGCTTAAGTGGTCATACACACACGCAAAGCCTTAATGTTCTGTCATTTTTCCGCCACACGGCAGCGCAGAGAACCTCGGCGGCATCCTGATTCTCTTCAAGCTGGAAGTGCTGTGCGGGACAGACTTTTTACATCAGAAGAACTTCGTTTGATCCTTGAAGAACAAAGAAACGTGGAACTAACTGGCATAAGGATGGCTGTTGTAGAGTTGTGCGAGCATATGCAGCAGATCAAAGTGCATTTTTAAAGATTATTTTAGTTCAAATGGCATTTTTCAGTTTCTACAACCCGCTTTGACCGTTCGTTTTATTAATAAAAAATCGAAGATTTGTTCTAGTTCGTTTTAACCTTTCCTTGTAAACGGACTGCCCAAATATACTAACTTACTTGCTCCACACTCTTATCATTTATTTTCACATCACACACCAATATATCCTCTTTTCAAACACCATGTCACCTTCCACCTACCTTATTCACATTTCTTGCCAGCTACCACTTTCGTCTTATTTACATTTATATTCACCCCGTTCATCTTATATGCGTCATCCATCACAGTCACTATGTCTTGCAGCTGTTCTGCTGACGCTGCAAGTAGAACTTGATCATCTGCGTAAAGAAGGCATTTGACAAGCCACTCATTAATTCTCAAATCGCACTCACCCTCTCCTAAATCTATCAGACAACTATCCATATACAAGTTGAACAGCCACGGTGATGCCACACAACCCTGTCTAACACCCCTTGACATGCAGAACCAATCTGAACGCCGTATGAAAGGAGGCGGCACGCGCCGCAGACACTAGCGGTTTAATTGGCATATATCATTAATTAACTGGCAGTTAATGTGGCCGCGAGCCGCGAGCCTGCGCCTCAAACTAATGCTCGTTGAAAACACTTAGTGTCAGTTAATCGCATTCTCTATTTTTGTAAGCTATTTGTGTTTTATATTCGTTTGAGTTGGTGGTTCTTTTTATTTCATTGGGATTGTTTAGTTTAGCCGGCGTTGCGGGCGGTGCGGGCGGTGGCGGTGCGGCGGTGCGACGGTGGCGGTGCGGCGGTGCGGGAGCGCGCGCTGTCGCTATCAATGTGACACAAGTTTAATAGCTAAAGTCACGCGGAGGAGACTATTAATCTTCCGCGAAGATAACGACACGACTCGTGAATGTGTACACTAATCACAAATAAACCGAATCACACCAATTCTACAACACAACAAATGTTCAATGTAGTACCTAATTAATGTCAGATGCTACAACACGCGGGCGCCGCCGCCCGCCGTTCACAATATCGTTCATTCAACAATTAAATACTCGACAATTGGTTATAAGAATGGGAAACTCTTCGACCTATTGCTCTGTGAAAATTATAGTTTGAGTAGCCATTTTTTTTTTTTTTGAGGTTGGGAAATCATCAAATAACTTCTCCCGCTCTGGGTGGAGCGGGAGGGTGTGTCAGACTCTTACTGACTAAAACCCACCCGTATTCCTTCCTGTTGCCTGTGTTGCGGGGGCCTCGGTGACCCATAAGTACCTTCCCGCGACCCCGGCAGGTAGAGTAGCCAACAAACATAAATTGAGCTAATATTCTAAATGAGTGATAGTGGCAAAACTCACGAAGCGCTGTTTCCTCAGGCGCTATTATCAGAACGCAGTGTTATGTATAAATTAGATCATTCATGTATAACGTATAACAGTAGTGCTGCTAATAGAACTCAGACAAAACAATAAGAATATTACACAGAATTAAGTTAACACGTGTTGAACAATTTGTGTCTTTTCCAAGTGTTATGTCTGAGTGAGACAATAGAAAACATAATAATTACCCACTACCAGTTGGTCGTAGCTGCTAGAGTTCAATAGTTTGAATGATCAATTACCCCCGTAATATTATTATTACGGGGGTAATTGATCATTCAAACTGCCCGCCTTGCTTGCTGCCTTGTTTCCGCTGTTATCAGCGGAAACTGAAACTTCAAAAATGTATGGTTTGTCTGAAGAATATACTGGTTGTTACTTTACTCGTGTTTATTAGTTAAATTAATATTAACCCCTTTAGAATTAATATTTATTTAATTTAAGAACGTATGGGTACTCGTCCGACCAGACCGTGGGCTCCATCGCCGCGTTCTTTGCACTCAACTAGACTCTTGTGTTATGATATAAAATCATACGAGTAGATAAATACCTTTTCATGTTGGTCAATTTCTTTTTTCACCTTTTTCTTACAATCTGTCACTATGTATTAGGACATTCAGTAATTTTTATGACAGTGGTGCCGATTCTCTTGTCACAAATTTCTCTAAACTAGACCAAAAATCACCAAAATTTTGTTTATTCCTGTCAAACGACGTTTCCCATTCTGAAATTAACTAAGTGACAAATTAATTTAGTTACTTAATTTAGTGAAAATGGCAATTTTGCTATTCTGAATTAGACGTTATTCATCTAAAATTTAATTTTCAAACTAAATTAGGCTATTATATTTATTAATCGCGTTTAAAAAGGTGTGGAATAAAATGTCATCCTTGTCTAGCCATTGACCACATCTATAACTACTCGTAGCGATGCTACACGATATGTTAATTTGTTAGCATTGGAATATCACTCACACGGATAAATATGCGTATGCGTATGTTTATAGGAGCCGCAGCCCGTATAGCGCAGACAATAATGGTCATTGCGGTGTAAGTGGACTTCTAGACGTTGACTGTACATTGATCGTATAGAGAGCATCCAGAAAAGGTTTATCAAGTATTTGTGTTATCATCAGAAAGTGCCCTATCGGTCTGAAGATTACCTCAAACTCTGTAAGAAGTATCATATATTACCCCTAATTAATCGACGAGCAATCTCTGACTATTTCATTATTAAAAATATTCCGATATTCTATCCAAATTTTATTCTAACGTTCCCGGAAGGTCGAAGCGATGGGACGCACCGTAGCGTGTCCCATTTACCTCTACGAATTACAGGCAAAAATCATTTATAGTGCGTGCAAGTAGCAACTTTAATAGCATGTGTAAACGGCATGATTTTGATACTTTCATAACAGGTGTGTCCTCGGCCGAAAGTGCCTGAGCCTTGTCTTTTCTTCTTATTCAGGTTTTTTTTAGTAGTAATTTAGTAGTAGGAACCGAGATAACGGTAAACGAGTTAAGACAACAAGAGTACGTCCGTCTGTAAATAATGTTGTAAAGGGCTGTTTATTTTGTAGAATAAAAAGCAAAGCCAGCCAAACCCTCTACGGGAAACCTACCGTACCCCCGTTTAGCTCATCATGTACGACCTTTTACTTTCACTGGTTTAGATTATTTTGGCCCCATATCTGTTACTGTAGGTAGACATAAAGAAAAAAGGTGCCAAAGCCATTCAGGCGGAGCTGTACGAGGGGTACAGAGCGGCGAAGACCGCCCTCCAAGCGGAGATCCTGTGGGCCAGGGGATTGGCCCGCGAGGAGTCGCTGGGGACTGTAAGCAGGGACCCGTGGGGACGCCCGTACAAAGTGGTGCGGGATAAACTCCGCCCATGGGCTCCCCCGCTGACGCAGAGTCTCCGGCCCCAGCTTGTGGAGGACGTGGTGAGCGCTCTATTCCCTTCGCGAAAGGAACACACCTCCCCGCCCATGGCTCCGCCTACTGCAGTGCCCGATGCGGACCACACCGCCGACGATAACGACGACGATGCTCCGGAGGTGACCGAGGTAGAAATGAGAGCGGCGGTACGCAGGCTTTATGCCAAAAATACCGCCCCAGGACCCGACGGCTTACCTGGGAAGGCCTAGGTCCTGGCCTTGGAGGCTCTTGGGCCTCGACTTAGGGGGTTCCTAAGCGCATGCTTGGAGAGGGGCCAGTTCCCACTTCGTTGGAAGACTAGTCCTCATAAAGAAGGCAGGGCGCCCTGGGGACTCTCCGTCCGCCTATCGGCCCATCGTGCTGCTCGATGAGGTGGGCAAGCTCTTTGAAAGAGTCATTGCAGACCGCCTCGGCGGCCAGCTGGTGCGGGTGGGGCCGGATTTGGCGGAGAGCCAGTTTGGTTTCCGCTGACGACGGGGAATGTTGATGCCCAGGGTGGGGTCGTCTTGGCGGTGTCTCTAAACATCGGCAATGCCTTTAATACCCTGCATCAGGGACGCACTCCGGTACCACCGGATGCCGACCTACCTGTGTCGTGTGGTCGAGGCCTATCTGACGGACAGGGCCGTCATCTACCCTGGTCACCAAGGAGTGTGGAACCGGCAAGAGATGTCGTGCGGTGTCCCACAGGGATCGGTCCTGGGGCCGCATCTGTGGGACATCGGATACGACTGGGTGCTGCGCGCCGACCTCCCTAGCGGCGTCAGCTACGCTGACGACACGTTGGTCCTGGCGCAGGGGAGGTCGCACCAGGTGGCGGCCGAGTTAGCGGCACGCGGGGTTGCGACAATCGTCGAAAGGATCCGGCAATTGGGACTCGAGGTGGCCCTGCACAAGTCCGAGGCCATGTGTTTTCATGGTCCTCGGAACGCACCACCGTCGGGGACCCAAATAACGGTAGGAGGGGTTCCCATCGGCGTCGAGTCCACGATGAAGTACCTGGGACTCGTCCTCAACAGCCGGTGGAACTTCGTGGAGCATTTCCGACGTTTGGCTCCCAAACTGGAGCGGGTCCAAACGCCTCCTGCCGGAGGCTCTACGCGTGGGTCGTGCGGTCCATGGCCCTCTACGGGGCTCCTGTATGGGCGCGTTCCCTGGCGCTGTGGCCAGCCCGCCGGTTGAGAGCGGCCCAATGGGTCATGGCCATCCGGATGGTCCGGGGATACCGCACGGTCTCCTGTGAGGCAGCGAGCCTCCTTGCTAGATTGCTGCCATGAGATCTGGAGGCAAAAGTCCTCGCGCACATATGGGAGTGGCGCGAGGAGGCGAAACGCCGGGGCTTAATTCGGCTGCCGCGAGAAATCGTGGCACAGCGGACGGAGCTCTGGCGGGATCTCATGGCAACATGGAGAGTACGGTTGTCGCGACCCAGTGCTGGGCACGCCACAATTGCGGCGATAAGTCCCTCTTTGAGGAGTGGTTAGAGAGGCGCCACGGCGTCCTCACCTTCCGCCTGACGCAGGTCCTCACCGGACATGGCAGCTTCTGGAGGTTCCTGTGTCGGATAAGGCGGGAGGAAACACCCGGGTGTCACCACTGTGTGGATCATCCGGAGGACACGGTGGAGCATAAAGTGGATGTCTGCCCGGCTTGGGCAGAGCACCGCCGTGTCCTAGTGGAGGCGATTGGCGGCAGAGATCTCTCGCGTCCGGCCCTGGTTCAGGCTATGGTACGGAGCGAGAGAGCATGGGCAGCCGTCATCTCCTTCTGCGTAGTAGTAATGTTCACGAAGGAGGAGGCGGGACGGTTGAGGGAAAGGCAAATTTCGCGCCCTCTCGCCCCTTAGCCGCCGCAGGAGACACCCTGGGCGTCGGGAATCCGGGGCGGATTTCCGGCCACCGTAGGCGTGGGCTTGCGGACGGTGAGCAATGGGTAGCTCACCGTCCGGTAAGGACCAAGCCCGGGTCGATGGCGCGTTGTATTCCACGCGCGCCATAAAGTAATGTCGTCAGCACAAATGTAGGTGTCCAGTAGGGCCGATGCCTGCCACCCCGGCAGTCAAAAATTGGGGTCAAAAAAGGGGGGTCTAAGGGGCTTATCTGTATATAGGTTCTAGGCGGGTGGGTTTATTAGGGGGGAAAATTTGATATCTTCAGCCGTTCCCGAGATATTTGGATTTTAATCTAAGTAAATAATAAGTAAATATTAATTTTGTTTATGGAATTTATTTAATTATATAATGAGTGATATAATTTGGTGTGTAAAATGTTGTTATGTTACGCAGCACGAGTGTAGGGGTCCACTAGGGCCGATGCCTGCCGGGGTCGCGGGGAGGTACTAATGGGTCACCGAGGCCTCCGCAACACAGGCAACGGAAGGAATACGGGTGGGTTTTAGTCAGTAAGCGTTTGACACACCCTCCCGCTCCGCCCAGAGCGGGAGAAGTTATTTGATGATTTCCCAAGTGCTTTAGGTAGTGAGTCCAATGCGCGGTCTATAAGCTGGGCTGTACATACCTCCCGCGTCACCATTCATGGGCGGAGCATGGGGGAGGATGGTGAGGGCAGTCAAGGATGCACTATACGTCACACTAAAAGAAGTTCACCCATCAGACGAGACCCTCGCTACGCTACTCGTAGAAGTAGAAAATACGGTGAACACCAGGCCACTCACACATGTTAACGTGACACCAGACGAGACCGAAGCCCTCACGCCTAACCACATATGGATCAGCCCTAACTCACATGTACCCTCACCGGGCAATTTCACCGCAGCAGACGTCACAGCACGGCACCAATGGCGACGCGCCCAGGCACTCACAGACGTCTTCTGGCGAAGATGGGTACGTGAATATCTACCGCTCCTACAAAACCGGCGGGAGCCCTACGGCAGCGGCACCCCACCCAAGGTCGGAGACGTCGTTGTGATCTGCGACCCTAACCTCCCGCGCAACACTTGGCCCAAGGGAAGGGTGACGAAGGTGTTGCCAAGCCCAGACGGCGAAGTACGAGTTGTAGACGTGATGACAAAAGGACATGTACTCCGAAGACCAACGAAACGGATTGTCGTGCTCCCCACGGAGTCGCCTGATGGCAACGGCGGGAGAAATGTGCATGCCAGCGACGCAATCTCTAGCGGCGCCGCCGCCACTCTTTAGATTAAAATTTTATTTACCATATAAGTTATATTGTCTAACTGTCTAACTGGAAGTCCCCAGGGTAGGGCATGTAATATCGGAAGGTTTTCAATTCCGATACTGTGTGAATTGTGATCTGTCACGTCACTGTCTGTCACTTTTTCACAGCTCATATTTATTTAAATTTACATATTTTACGTGGCCCTAGATGTCCAAATTTGATCGTTTTCTTGTTAATCAAGGATTAACTGCTGTGCCAAAGTGTAGGCAGCTCCCAATTTTGAACAAATAATAAAATATCTTTTTGTTTCAGACGTTGCGGTCCTCCTTGGCAACGTTATGGCGTGTCGTCCTGACGTCCGACGTCAACGCTTCTGAAAGACTTTAAAATAGTTATATTTTAGTGATAATTTCTATTTTGTGTTTAGTTGAGTGTTTTTCTCTATTCAAGTGTTGTTTTCTGGTAAGTGGATGCATACCGCAACCCAATCCGGTGATGGCACGTTAAATCAAAATTACATTTGTTTACATTGCGATAGATCTTTTCAATCAAAAAGGGGTCTTAACATTCATATTTCAAAAAAACATCGTCTTTGTATTAGCCAGAACGGCCCTGCTCTAAATTTAGACCCAGTTTCTTTACCGGCACCTGTTTCCGACAGTCCAAATTCTACCCCATTCCATTTGTACCTTAGTTACCTAAAAAATAATGTGCCTGTTATCAAACGAGTCCCGCGCGGCGCCAGGATCTCCGTCGCAAACCACCTTTCAGGCTTGATTAAAAAATGTGTGGAGAGCAACCAAATTGTAGACTGGCATAATCTCTTCCTTTTTTCGTATACCACTTTGCATGTCAAAAAAGATGAGGCTACTATTTCTCTAACGCAAAAAATCAAAAATAACTGTTTAACAAAAACATCTTCACCTTTTGATTCTCCCAAGAGGGGAACATTATCTAGAATTAAATTAATTGAAGGCAAAATTGCCGACGGGGATCTCAAAGGCGCCGCACGTCTTCTTTTTACTAACGACGTGTTGTCGCCTGATACTCCTGATACCCTTTCGGCTTTGCATTCGAAACATCCCCCGGCTCCCGTGATCCCGTATTTTTTCGACTCTCCTACAGCAGACCAGGCCTGCCTCGAAATCGAAGGCAAAGACGTTATTGACGCAATAATTTCTTTTAAAACCGGTTCAGCGGCCGGCCTGGACGGAATCTCACCCCAACATTTAAAAGATTTAACTTCTTATTCTGTGGGTGATGCAGGTGTGCAGCTTATTTGCTCTATTACAAAATTAATAAATTTTATTTTTTCAGGCAAAATCAACGCTGATATTGCCTCACTTTTATTTGGTGCTAATTTGATCGCCCTAACTAAAAAGGACGGAGGGGTGAGACCCATTGCTGTGGGGTCAACTTTAAGACGTTTGGCATCCAAAATTGCGGTGAGACATATCAAATCTAAATTACAGTCTGTTTTCGAACCTATACAATTAGGATTTGGCACGAAAGGTGGGTGTGAGGCAGCCGTCCATGCCTTAAGAACCTACCTTTCGTATGATGATTGCGAAATTGTAGTCAAAATTGACGTCAAAAATGCTTTCAATTCAGTAAACAGGGATGCCATGCTGACAGAAGTTAAGAACAAAATTCCGGAACTCTATCAATACCTGCTTACCTGCTACGCAGAACCTTCAAAATTAATTTACCGTTCCCATGAACTTTCTTCGGAGGTCGGCTGTCAGCAGGGCGATCCCCTCGGGCCAGCAATTTTTAGCTTGGCTATAAATCCGATTATTCAAAATTTAAAATCAAAATTTAACGTTTGGTATTTGGATGACGGAACCCTGGGAGGCGATGTGGACACTGTGCTATCTGACTTATCAGATATTAAAACAAATTTCGAAAATATTGGTTTAGAATTAAATTTTAGCAAATGTGAACTCTTCATTCAAAAAACTTCTTACGGTTTGGATAATTTAAAATCCAAATTAAATTTTCTGGCACCGAATATCAAAATAGTAGACAGAAAGTCACTTTGCCTCCTGGGTTCTCCCATCTTTGAAGAATCTTTTCCTGATTATATTACTAACACTATTTCTAAATTCCAAAGTCACGCAAATTGTTTACTCGAAATCAGTCCTCATTATGCTCTTATAATTCTAAAGTTTTGCCTTTTTGTCCCTAAATTTACTTATGTGCTTCGCTGTAGCCCTTTTTGGAAACATCCAAATTTGCTTTCACCAATAGACGATTTAGTCAAAACTAGTTTAGAAACGATTTTAAATATTCAGCTCAATGAACCATCTTGGTTACAAGCATCCCTCCCTATTCGGTTTGGCGGTTTAGGAATCCGCAAAATTTCGAGTGTTGCTTCCCCAGCCTTTTTGTCGTCCACCCATAGCACGTCACGTCTCATAGGTAATGTCCTAAGGGCTTTGCCCACAAACTATGAGACTGCGGGCTTGGAGGATGCCAAGAATGCTTTTCAAATTGCTTGCCCGGGTAAAGAATTTCCAGACAACCTAAAATCTCAGAGGAGCTGGGACGATATTTATTGCGATTTAACATACAAATCGATTCTGAGCCGCAGTTCAGGTCCGGATCGCGCAAGACTTTTGGCGGTCGGA
Source organism: Atethmia centrago (assembly GCA_905333075.3). Lineage (NCBI taxonomy): Eukaryota > Metazoa > Arthropoda > Insecta > Lepidoptera > Noctuidae > Atethmia > Atethmia centrago. The sequence goes on from HG995393.1 coordinate 16,592,780, forward strand.
ACCAGAGAGGCCGGTCATTGGCTACATGCCCATCCTTCTCCATATACCGGTACCTTCCTGGATCCGACCTCGCTTCGTCTGGCGACTGGTCTGCGGCTTGGGGTCACGGTATGCACTCCACACACATGCCCTTGTGGCACGGACGTGGACCGACTGGGTCACCACGGACTTTGTTGTCAAAAAAGTGCAGGCCGCTTTTCAAGACATGCAACACTTAATGACATAATCCGCCGGTCTCTTGCCAGCATCAATGTGCCTGCTCTTCTTGAGCCGACTGGCATTGTCAGAGATGATGGCAAAAGACCTGATGGTGTGTCTTTGGTCCCGTGGAGTTTGGGACGGATGCTTGTGTGGGACGCTACCTGTGTAGACACACTGGCACCGTCCCACCTCCAACGGACTACTTCTAAAGCGGGTGCAGCGGCAGAAAATGCCGAAAATCTGAAAGTTATTAAATATGGAGGCCTTGGCAGAGAGTACAACTTTGTGCCCTTTGGCGTCGAGACCCTCGGTCCGTGGGGTCCCAGTGCGCATAAGTTATTTGCGGAAATCGCGAAACGTCTAGTTGATGTAACTGGTGACCGAAAAGCTGGCGGCTTTCTCGCGCAACGCATCAGCATTGCAATACAGCGAGGAAATGCCGCCAGCATCCTCGGTACAATGCCCCGAGGGCCTTTTTTAAGCTTAACTTAGTTTTAATTTAATTTAGTTAATGTTAATAATCATCTTGTAATTTGGTTATGTAAATAAATGATAGTATTCCGATACTGATTTCCGATATTAGATCTCAATCCGATATTGAGATCTAATATCGGAAATCAGTTAAAATTTCGTTATTTCGTTATAAATTGCACATTTTATTAATAAATTTCACAAATTCGGTATGAGGTTGGATTGAGTACAATAAAAAACATTTCACTTGTTCAAGAACTATTTTCACAATAGTATTTGGCGTTTTCGGTAAGTCGCATCCAATTTTTTTGAAGTGTTACCGTATAAATCCTTCTACAATCTGTCATTTTGTCTTTCGTTTCTAACGATCTTTGTCTAGGTCCTTTTTTATGCAGAAGGGTTTCTACGGCGGGATGTCAAAAAAGGAGAAATGAAATGTCACTTTGTTGTTGAAAGAGCCGTGTCTATTCTTCGAAGAAATAGAAAGCGTCATGCTAAGCCTGCTGCTTTTGTGATGTTGATTTGCTTGGAGTACTCTCCGATGAAGGGGGTCCAACTGCAGTGATTTTTGAGTGCACAGTTCGTAAATGTGTGTGCAAGCCCGTAGTAGACCTACCAGTACCTGCCGGGGTCGCGGGATGGTACTTATGGGTCCTCGGTGACCCATAAGTAGGTACCTTCCCGCGACCCCGGCAACACAGGCAACAGGAAGGAATGCGGGTAGGTTTTAGTCAGTAAGAGTCTGACACACCCTCCCGCTCCGCCCAGAGCGGGAGAAGTTATTTGATGATTTCCCACCCTCAAAAAAAAAAAAAAAGACCTACCAGTAGTTTTTAGTTTTTTTTTTAACATATCTGGCACGTAGCGGTATCCAATCGATGAAAATGATCCCATACATTTGATGAGCGTTTCTTGAGAAATTCTGAGTATGTGGCTTTCTTTTTGATGAAGCCCTGCAAAAAAAACAAAATATTTTATGTAATGCAGCTAAATAATTGTACAAACTATTTTTTTTAGTTTTCTGCTTTATTTAATAAATTATTAACTTCTTTTTACAATTTTAGTTTACGAAATGAAAATGGAGAAACAATCTTTTTACAGTCCGAACGAAAGAATCATTTTCGGTGTTTTTTTGTTTTATTTTGAGCTATAAAACCATTTAAACACTTGAATTGGAAACAACAATTAGATAATAATTTGTACTTACATCTTTTAAAGCGACGACGTTGCATGTAGCCACATAATACAAACACGTAGCGCGATATCACGAGCACGACAGGCAGCAATATGCCTGCCGCGCCCGCGATATCGCCCCAGTCTTCACGAGCCTTTAACTTACACAGTTCACGAGCGCAACTGATTGACAGGATATTTTGTTCGTTTGTGCGAATAAACAAGAAGTACACGCGCAGGTAAAGAGTGAGCGAGAGGAACAACCAAGACTATTATAGCTCTTGTATCGCATGATTAGCGAGCTGGCAACAGGATGGCACAAGGAATTAAAATATAGAGTTTAAAACTGAAATAGAAAAATTTGTCTGATTCCGATATTGGATCACTCAGTATCGGAATTGTAATATCGGAACTTACGCTTCGAGATTCCGATATTACGATATTCCGAGATTCCGAGATTCATGCCCTACCCCAGGGCCAGCCGGGCTGCACAAATTCTGGCTCTAATGGTTTCTAAGGTCGCAAGTTCGCTTGGCGGCTCAGTATCAGACTGCTTTGGAGTCTGGTTAGGTACCCCAATTTCTAACGACAGGAGTTACCCACCTGCTCCATAAATCAGATAGCACCGCGGAATCCAAAAATTATAGGCCGATCACGTGCTTACCGACGGTCTATAAAGTTCTTACATCTATTTTGTGAGTTCAAATTGACAAACATATAGACACAAACTCCATCATGTCTGCCTCTCAAAATGGATGTAGGAACGGGTCCCGCGGTACTAAGGGGCTACTCCTCATTGATATGGCCACTAGCCTACAGGTTCGTCGTTCTCGAAAGGATCTGTCGACATGTTGGATAGATTATAAGAAGGCCTATGACTCGGTGCCACATACAAGGCTCATGAGGGTGCTGGAGTTATATTATAAAGTAGATGCCACTCTGCGCACCTTCCTGATGTCATGTATGGGGCAATGGAGGACGGTCCTTCGCTATCCAGGATGTCAAAATACCCAGAGGAATAACGAGCCGATAAGGATCGAGCGAGGCATATTTCAGGGCGATAGTTTGAGACCGCTTTGGTTCTGCTTAGCCTTGAATCCTCTAAACACACTGCTGGAGGATTCAGGTCTAGGCTATCGGTTGAGGAGAGGTGTTCAGGTTATATCTCACCTCCTTTACATGGACGACCTAAAACTCTTTGCCTCTAATAATTTGCAACTGATGGAGCTACTGAAAATCACTAAAACTTTCAGTAGCGCCATCAGGATGGAATTTGGAGTGGATAACTGTGCGGTCATGCATGTAAAGCGAGGGGAGTTTGTGGATTCCATAAACCTTAGAGCCCTCTCCGCATCCGAAACCTACAAGTATTTGGGTATGTCGGAAGCGTTGGGCATCAATATTACTGACATGAAGCAATCGTTGAAGGAGCGCTTTTTTGGCCGCCTGAAGGAAGTACTTAATAGTCTTCTATCAGGCGGGAACAAGGTGCGCGCCTTCAACGGTTGGGTCATGCCCGTTTTGATGTACTCTTTCGGCGTACTCAAATACTCGTAGCTAACGAAGAGTATTTGCATAGACACAACCTTGTAGCCAGGATTATCCATCAGCAACTTGCTCTGAAATACAGCCTTGTAGAATCTGAAGTGCCGTTTTACAGGTATGTGCCCGACCCAGTTCTCGACAAAGGAAATATCACATTGTACTGGGATCGATCCATCATCACTGATAGGACTATTGTTGCCAATAAGCCTGATATAGTGGTGGTGGATCGAACAGAGCGGCGCGCAATGATTGTTGACATAACAGTCCCTCATGACGGGAATCTCGTGAAAGCCGAGAAAGATAAACAGTTAAGTATCTTGACTTGGCTCGCGAGGTTGTCGACATGTGGGATGTGGATTCAGCAACCATTGTGCCGATAGTCGTATCAGCCAATAGCTTAATTGCTAAGAGCCTCGACCAACACCTAAGGAGGCTCACGTTGGACAGCTGGATTAACACTTATTATTTATGGAAGCAAGGAATGTGTGTGTGTGTGTGGTGCGTGTGTGTGGTGTGTGTGTATTATTGGGTGTATATTTCGTATAGGTCACAGTATAAAATATATAATAAAGGAGTAATAAAATACCACGTCATTACTTTGAATTATACAAACAAATAAAACACACATGCCCCGAGGTTTTAACACAAGCGTACCTACTGTATCATGATTCATGAACCGCCTATAACTACCTATTTCATTTGTGTCAATCACTTTCCTTTACTCTTTTCACTTTATTTATTAATCCAGACATCATTTTTTTCAGGATTTTTTTCAGATTATCCATTAAAAGACACACATTATGTACCTACCTACTAGTAAGTAAAATTATTTTATAGTCTTACCTTTCAGCTTCCAGGTAATCTAAAAAAAGTTATCTCTGGATGCGTTATTGACGAATTCATGCAACCAAAAACAGCACAATATATCTTACTCGTCATATTAAATATGTACTTGATCTTATTTTTTGTGAAAAAATCGCGCGGTTATTTTCATTCATTTCTAAGTCAAGAACAAAATGTTAATAGAAAAAGGGGAGGTGGATTAAATAATACGATTGACAGCGGACCGATGGCACTATCAACGTCATGCAATAATGAATCATTTACTGACGAAGTAAACGTGCCTAGTGAGTGTTCATCTCTTGCACAAATCAGTGAACAAATCGATGCATTCTTGTCACTCATCGCCCGTTATTGAGACACGAATGACTGAGAAGGTGCAACTGCCGGTGAGATCCGGCAGCGCAGTGAGGGTGAGCGGGATGGCAGGTGAGTGCGTGTTGCGCCGTAGCACTTGCACTGATACTGATGTTAGCGCGGTGAAACCGGTTCTGACTACGGTAACTGAAACAGCTGTGGAGCGCAATGGCAGGTTGGTGGATACTGTTATTGTTAATGATAAGGAGGCTTATAATTTAACTAAGAATGCACTATCGCCGCCGAAACAAGTCTCCTTTGCCGATGTACTCCAGAAACAGGGTGAATGGAAAGTGACAGAGAAGGAAGAGCCATGGCATGTGGTACAGAGACAAAGATTTAAAAATCGTTTCATTAGTCAGACAGGCAGTGCGGTTATTATTTTTAGTGAGAATAGCTCCAGTTTCAAAGCGGCGGACACGAAAGTGCCACTATTTATATCTAACGTGCATAGGGATGTGGCTGAACATAAACGATTAAGTACATAAACGAGAAAACACGAGATACAGTTTCGTTGGTACAAATAAAAATGAAGCAAGAAAGAAACTACAACAACTACAAACTCTATGTAGCAAAATATAAAATCGCCACCTTCCTAGATGACAAGTTTTGGCCGTCAGGTATCTCGTTCAGGCGTTTTGTAAACTTTTACGAGAATAAAAAAAAAAGAGCAAGGGCTTCGAAGACAGTAGTATAGCAAGACAAATTAATAATATATGATGGATAAAAATTGCAACGAAATAATAACTTTTAATTGTAAATCTATGAAGAGATCTTTAGAAGGAATCAGAACTTTATGCTCAACAGCCGATGTGGTAGCCCTCCAGGAGACCTGGCTGCTACCGCATGACCTGCCGCTGCTCAATACGATCGACGACAAGTTCGGGTGCACCGGCACGTTCTGCGGTCGACACTGCGTCGGGTGTACTAAGCGGGAGGCCCTACGGCGGCGTGGCCCTGTTGTGGCGTAAGAGTGCGTTTGAGTCTGTATCTGTGATAGAATGTAATAAAGGTTCCTTCAAACAGGCGCGACACGCGACGCGACACAAAGGCACCGCGTGTAGCACTACAAGCGGTGCCTTTGTGTCGCGCTTGTTTGTAAGAGTCTTAACGTGCGGGTCTGTGCGATAAAGATAACCGTGTGCGGTAGGTCAGCAGTACTCTTTAGTGTATATATGCCTATAAACTCTTATGACAATCTACCTGAGTGTACCGCGTGTTTTGGTGCGATTCGTTCGCTAATTGAAGTGGAGGAGAACAATGGAGTTGAGGCCTTTTATATATTGGGCGACTTAAATGAGTTGTTCTATAATGAAATGTTATATTTTTGTGTGGATCTTGATTGGCTTTGTATAGATTTAAATATGTGCCCAAAAACCACCTATACATTTTATAGTGATGCTCACGGGTGTACCTACTAGATGGTTGGACCACTGCATGGTCACGCAGTCAGCACGGGATTCAGTCGTTGGTGTGACTGTTCTCTACGACGTGTATTGGTCGGACCACTATCCACTAGTAGTGGAATGTAATCTAAATAAGCTTAAGCCTAAAGTTAATGATATGATAGCGGAAAAAGCTGTTAACTGTATGGTATGGGGCGAGAGAAAGATACAGCAACTCAATCGATACCATGACATTTGTCATTCAAAGCTACGATTAATTTATTTTCCACAGGAGTTGAGTGAATGTTGTGATGGTTTTTGTACTAACAAAGAACATTACTCGGTTCTTGATAAGTTGTATGAGCAGATTACTGGTACGCTGTCTCGAGCAGCCATTCAAACATACAGAAAAAGGTGTCCTAGGAAGAAAGGTTGTGTCATTGGAAGGGATAAGCACGTTGCGGGCCCACATCGGGAGGCGCGGCTTAGATTTCAACTGTGGAATTTAGCTGGGCGGCCAGCTAAGGGTCAAATCTTTGATGAGATGTCGGGGGCAAGGAGACAGTTTAAAGCTAAGTTAAAATGGGGTCAGGTTAGGCAAGAGCAATTTAAAATGGACCTCCTTGCATCCGACCACTCCTCTAAGGATTTAAAAAGCTTTTGGAAACATACCAACGAAATGAACGTTAGGCCTAGTTTCCCGATGAGTGTTGGCAGTTCTGCTAATCACAAGACCATTGCCGAGGCTTTTAGAGAGCACTTTACTGTGCGGTCGCCCTTAGGTCCCCCGTCTGGTGAGGGGAGAGATAGTGAGCCCATTGTGACGGGGCAGAACGTAAAGATACCTGCCAAGAGTGTGGCTAAAATTATTAACGGAATGCAGCGTGGAAAATCTCCCGGTCACGATGGGCTCAGTATCGAGAATTTTAAATATGCGGGGGTTCATTTGCCGCGGGTACTGTCCATGTTTTTCAGTCTGTGCTTCGGACACTCGTACTTGCCGGAGCCGCTAATGCGGACAATAGTTGTCCCTATAGTCAAAAATAAGACTGGTGACACGTCTGACATAAATAACTATCGGCCTGTTTCACTCGCAACCACAACAGCTAAGGTGCTTGACAGTCTGCTAAACAGTCGCTTCACTGCACAGGTGCAGTTGCACGATGCCCAGTTCGGGTTTAAAGCAGGAGTCTCAACAGAGAGCGATATACTGAGTCTGAAGCGAACTGTCATGTACTACACAGCGAGGAGGACGCCGGTATACGCGTGTTTCCTTGACTTGTCAAAAGCTTTTAATTTAGTTGCATATGATATACTGTGGGACAAGTTGAGGAGCGCGGGTGTATCGGCAGGGTACAGCTCACTCCTCAGATATTGGTACTCTAATCAGAAGAACCGTGTGAGGTGGGTCGGTACTCTATCGGACGAGTACAGGCTGGAATGTGGAGTTAGGCAGGGGGGGCTGAGCTCGCCTCTGCTATTTAATCTGTATATCGATCAGCTTATCGAGCGACTGAGCAGTACACATGTCGGCTGCCATGTTGATGGAACATGTGTAAATAATATAAGCTATGCAGACGATATGGTGCTGCTCAGTCCATCGATAGGTGGGCTGAAGAAGTTACTAGCGACCTGCGAGGCCTATGCGGCGGAACATGACTTGATATACAACTCGAAGACGAGTGAGCTCCTTGTATTTAAAGCGCCAAAGCAGCAGCCGCGCAGTGTTCCACCCATAAGTCTCAACGGCGTAGCACTAAATATTGTCAATAGTTTTAGGTACCACGGCCACATTATCACAAGCGACTTAAGGGACGACGGAGATATAGAAAGGGAGCGCAGGGCGTTGTCTGTAAGGAGCAATATGCTCGCCCGCAGGTTCGCTCGTTGTACTACTAACGTCAAAGTAACCCTTTTTAAGGCATTCTGTCAATCGTTTTATACAAGCGGCCTGTGGGTGTCATACACGCAGCGAGCCTACAATGTCCTGCGTGTTCAATTTAATAATGCCTTCAGAATGCTGTTGGTACTGCCATGGCGCTGTAGTGCGTCGGAAATGTTCGCGGAGGCTCGGACAGATAGATGGTTCCCACGCCATCATGCGAAAGAAAGCAGCCTCCTTACTACAGCGCCTGCATGGTAGTGACAACAGCATTTTGAAAATGATTGCTGCCAGACCAGACTGCCCCTTTCAGAGAAACTGGGTGGGAACAGTATTAAACCTGAAAATGAATAAAATGTAAAAAACTAACAATACTAACCTATTTATTTAAGCACTATTGTTACTAACACTAAAATACTAACAAAACTATGGACTGAAGTCTGAAATAAATTTATTATTATTATTTTTTTTTTACATATCTCGGAACCATGGGGTCCCGGACCTTTGGAAGGCATACGAGGGGCCGAGGCCAACTCGCAGAGGCCCTTTGGACAATTGTAATGGAATGAGGCACCAACCGACGATTATCCCTGTTTGCTCTATGATGGTGCACCCAAGGACTTATTATTATTATAAGCTTTATTTATGTGTAAATGTCATGTAGTCGTGACCGTGGCGTGCTGGGCACTTTTTGGTTTGTCATCTATACATGATTGTGGCGGTCAAAAGGTTAATAAACATTTCAGGCGTTTCATCATCTCAGGAAACGGCTTTGATCAGAGGACGAATAAAGTCACGCCACTGTAGTATTAATGTATTCCTGCCGGGGTCGCGGGAAGGTACTTATGGGTCACCGAGGCCCCCGCAACACAGGCAACAGGAAGGAATACGGGTGGGTTTTAGTCAGTAAGAGTTTGACACACCCTCCCGCTCCGCCCAGAGCGGGAGAAGTTATTTGATGATTTCCCATCCTCGGAAATAAAAATAAATAAAAAAATTAGTTTATTACACATTGGTGCCGATTCCCTTGTTCACAAACTAAACTAAATTTAAGTTCAGTGCATGTTTTTCTTTCTATTTCATTAAGAAAAGGACAGAAGATACATTTTAGTTTAGTCCTGTCAAATTAATCAGCGTCTGTCACTACTCCATACAAGTTTAGACGTGATTAAAAACTTGCCTATTAAAATTACGTCAATTTACGTCAAGCGCTGATTAGACATCAGTCTGTCAGCGTAGTTTTGGTATAAAGAGTAATTTAATAAAGCATATTCGTATACACACTGGTGAAAAACCTTATAAGTGTGATCACTTATATGGTTTTTCACCAGTGTGTATACGAATATGTTTAGATAAAGAACCCTTTTCCCTGAAACTACGTTGACAGACGTCACACTTATATGGTTTTTCACCAGTATGTATTCGAATATGTTTTGTTAAGGATCCCTTTAAACTAAAACTACGTTGACATACATCACACTTATATGGTTTTTCACCAGTGTGTATTCGGATATGTGATGTTAAAACAGACTTTCGAGTAAAACTACGCTGACATACATCACACTTATATGGTTTTTCACAAGTGTGTATTCGAATATGCTTTGTTAAGGATCCCTTTTCACTGAAACTGTGCTGACATACATCACACTTATAATGTTTTTCACCAGTGTGTATACGAATATGTCTTGTTAACCCGCTCTTTTCACTAAAACTACGCTGACATACATGACACTTGTAAGGTTTTTCACCAATTTGTGTCCGAGTATGCTGTGTCATTTTTTTTACTCCATGAAAAGAACTACGCTGATCACATTTGTGAGGTTCTTTGAAGTAAGTGCCAGGTTTGGACGTACGTTTTTGAGTCATCCGGATAACTCTAAAGACTGATTTTTCTTTTTTCGTTTGCTCGCCTGACGTTGCGTCTTCTAGGTTTGTTCTTAGTCTGTCTAGTTTTGGTTTCTTCGCAACGGTCGCCGCTGTAATTATAAAATCTGGTAAGTACTATGTTGGACAATATATTGACATGCACACGAATCAAAATAAAAGCGGATTGCATGATTCGCACTAGGACCGAAAAGGACGATTTGGTGACATTAATACATTTTATCACTAAAGACAGGAAGTACGAAATTGTACCAACATCGAGATATTATGGTCTGTTCCAAACTGTTCCAACTTTGGTTACACTTTGAACTGCGTAACACATTTTCTTTTTTAATGCGAGCTTTAAATGTAGGAAATTCTAGACGCAATCACTTGCCATTTTTGGAATTGTTTAACAATTTTATTTCCAGTTCAGCTCAATTGGCTACAGAGGTAGGTACCTAAAAATTGGTAATTTTAGGGTTCCATACCTCAAAAGGAAAAAACGGAACCCTTATAGGATCAATTTGTTGTCCGTCTGTCTGTCTAAACCCTTTATCTCGGGAACGCGTGGAGGTATCGAGATGAAAATAAAACCATATAATCAAGTCGCGTGGAGGTATTGAGTTGAAAATAAAACCATATAATCAAGTCTAAAGTCCCTTGAAGCTGTGAAAAATAAAACTTCTAAGTTAAAGTTAAAAAAGCACACAGCCGTTCATGCCGCAAAAAACGTATATTTCTACACTCTTAAGGGAATCAAAACAAAACTTTATAGGGTAATATCGTCTTATACTACGAGTACAGGGAAAAATCTGAAAACTATACATTTATAATTAAATCATAAAAAATAAAGTCTTTATTTAAAGTACGACGGCGACACTAAATGGTTTTAGAACTGGCCACTTGTAAACGATATAATAAAAAAACCGTTCAAATTTTTAAAATGGAAATCTTTGCCAATATTATTGTGTATTTATTTTATTCATTTGGCATTTGTTTACGATTTGGCGGCAAATTGAAAATTGTCTGTGTCACGTCAGCATGAATTTAACGCGAGAAAATTTTCGTACAATGATTTTTTAAGACTTTCGTCATTAAGTCAACAATAAAGTTATGATAGACTTCGATTGGCCTTTCACAATGAAGCCCCATCTCGTGCCACTGCTTACAACTGGTTTAATGAATAAGTTTAAACGTGATCGCACTAATCTCACCGATGATCTGCGCGAGGGCCGACCTTCTACGGCGACGATTGAAGATAAAATCAGTGTTGTGCGGCGTATGATAGAGACTGTCAAAAGAGTGACTTATCATCAGATTCGGACAAGCTTAGGCATCGGTACGAGTCAAGTGCTGTGATATTTTGCTACACAAAACCACATCTTTGTTATATTTATAAATTTACCTTTGTTATAATCTCTATATTGTTTTCCTTGCTTCAAACATGAAATCTTATTATGTCTCTATCTTACATAAGTTTGAACACCACAAGTGAAAAGCAACACTACAATGAACTGTTTCTAACACTGAAAACTGTATTTTATATTATTAATTTGCTCTTGTTGTAAAATCTTAGAATATTTGTATAAAACATAAATTTGTACTATGGCAATTTAACTATTTTGTGTGGCAACTCCACACCATGTGTTCCGTATCTTTTCTCTCTCGGTCAAAATCATTGTAATCGTGTAAAAGTGTTTCTAACTAAAATAAATCAAGACAATTGTTAAACCGCAGTGATTTCATTTATTACAACTTCCATTGTGTCATTCATGGTGCCGAAAACTTTCAGTGTTATAATTTCCCAAAAACAATCCATTTTAGCAGTGAATTACGATTTGCGACTTGTGCAATTTTTCGGTCGGCAAAAGGGTTCGCCATTTTATCTAATACCTTGGCATCGCACGCGTCACGTCAGCCGCCGCCCGGTCCCTGTAGAGCAAGCGAGAGGTCCGCGGGTGAAAGGGACGACAACAAGTTCGTTCTCATTGTACGAGCGGCGCATCACCTGTAACGTGCCGGCTCCGTCTGGGCTATTCCGGCACGCGATTAGTGGAACGGTCGCAGTGCGTCTAAACCAAGAAGACCAATTCTGCACAAGCGCAACGAGAACAAAATATAACCTATACAAAATTACAACCAGTACATCCAACATCGTATTTTGAAAAGTATATTTAACTTTATTATAAAAGTTCTTTACAACTGTATGAGATGTCTAGACACGAGAAGAAAAAACTCGTGGCCGCGAGGGGCCAATGCAAAGCATCATTTACAAGGCTAGAAAAATATTTAGCCACTGATAGCAGCGAACTCACTGTGGAAGATTTACAGGTTAGGAAACAAAATTTAATAGAAAACTACACGCGCTACAGTGAAATTATAATCAGTTTGAGCGTATTGGAGGATTCTCAATCCGATACAGACAATGATGAGGACGACGACGACTGCGAAGAGCGGTACTTAAAGCTGCTGGCATCGATACAGCGTCTCTTAAAGTCAAAGGACCAACAAGAGGATCCCCCAAAGAACAGTGCTGTCACAATGGCAAAGTTACCAGCGTTGGACATACCTTACTTCGATGGCAAGGATATATCTGCCTATAAACCATTTATCGAAATGTTTAAAGCTGTTGTACATTATGATACAAGAATTACAAATGTCCAAAGACTGTGTTTTTTAAAGAAATATTTGCAGGAGGAACCCTTGCAAATTATCGATAGTTTACCGATCATTGGTAAGTCATATGAAAGTGCATTAGAAATTCTCCAAAACAGGTATGACAATCAAGCCTTATTAGTTGATAGTCATGTTACAAAATTGCTTGATTTACCAAATATACAGCGTAGTACAGCAAGGCCAATTAGAGAACTTGTAGCAGCGGTTAGACAACACCTTACTGCATTACAGAATCTTGGGGAACCAGTCACACAGTGGAACTCAATTTTATCTCGCATTATACTACGTAAAGTCGACGCTTTGACTGTTAGACTGTTCCACGCCGATCGGGATACCACAATGGTAGTCACCATTGATGAGTTATTATCCTTTATGGACAAACGGACAGCTTCTTTAGAAGCCAGCTCACCTGGTGAGAAGCAAACTTCCAGCAAACCTAAATCTTCAGTTAATATATCCACTGTATCCAAAAATAATATTAGTAACAAGTGCCCATTGTGTAGTGAAAGTCACAAATTATTCAAATGTGAAGCATTTATCGCACAATCTCTTCAAAAAAGGATTGAATTTGTAACTAAACATAAATTATGTCAAATTTGTCTGGTTTCACACCTGCAAAAATGTAGATATAAGTTCAAATGTTCTATTTGTCATTCCAGCACTCACAATGCATTAATACATCCTCATGGTGAAAGGCCTGAACCTGAAGCAAAGCAAGGTGAAAGCAAAAATACACAACAGGTAACTTTACATATTGCTCAGCCTATTTTTGATAGTGTTTTACTTCCAACTGCCAAGGTAGGTACTAGTTACCGGAGTCAATAACAAAAGGATTGTGGTCAGAGCTTTATTAGACTGTGGAAGTCAGACTTCATTTTGCACCACGGCTTTAGCCAATCGGCTAGGGCTGCCACAGTTCAATTTACAAAAGAGAATAGCCACTTTGGGTGATACTTGTCACAATAATAGTGCTAAGGGTGTACAGTTACATTTTGAGTCATTAGTAAATTCATTTCAAATGAATGTCACATGCTCAATAATAAATAAAATAACTTCCAAACAACCACAAAAACAAGTGGATTTAAGTAATTTTCTAATACCAATGCATGTTGCTTTGGCTGACAAGGAATTTTACATTCCAGGTGACATATCATTACTGCTTGGCAGTGATATATTTTTCAAGATAATGTTGGATGGAAAGATAGAAGGTGGCCCAGCTGATCCTATATTATTAAATACTCAACTGGGATATATCATCTCATCTATCAGCCCAATAGAATCTAACACAACCATCGCTATGCATACAACAGTTTGTCCCAATCCGGATATCTGTGTCCGTCAGTTCTGGGAGGCAGAGAAGGTACCAGAGTTCTATCATGAGTCACTTCCTGAGAACGAGTACCTATAGTGAAAAGGTATTTACAGAGTCAGTTACTTTAAATAACAAAAAATTTCAAGTCAATTATCCGCTCAAAGTTGAATTGCAGGCCATTGACCCTTCCAACTCATATGCAATTTCTGTGCAAAGATTATACAATTTAGAAAAGCGATTTTTAAAGGATCCAGAATATTATAATTTATACAAAAACTTTATACATGAATACATTGAATTAGGACATGCAAAAATACTTGATATAAAGAACTGTGATCCAATAGATGAACCCCGATTTTTTATGCCACACCATGGAGTGATCAGGCCATTAAAACATGGCAACAAGATTAGGGTTGTATTTGATGGTAGTGCAAAAAACAAAAATAGTCTCTGCCTCAATGATTACATGTACACTGGCCCAGTTGTACAAAACTCACTTTTTGACATACTCCTTATGTTTCGTTTATTCAAGTACACGCTTCAATGTGACATAAGTCATATGTACCGAAGAATAGAAGTGGCTCCCGATCACCGGTGCCTACAAAATATTCTTTGGCGTGAGAATGGGGTCATGAATGTACTACAATTGCAAACTGTGACTTATGGCTTAACCGGATCTGCCTTCTTAGCTACAAGATGTCTTATTGAGTTAGCTAGAAAATACAAAAATCAATATCCAATGGCCAGTGCTGCAGTCATCAATAATTCATATATCGATGATATTCAAGCCGGTCATGAAACATTAGAAGGTGTTCACCAACTTAAGAAAGAACTTATAGCTTTGATGGGGCATGCTAGCTTAAACTTACATAAATGGGTTTCTAATAATCCAGAGGTACTCCTGAATGTCCCACAGGACAAGTTAGGTATTACTTGCAGGAATTTGGATCGGGACAGCCCTGAAGCCAAGATATTAGGCCTATCTTATGACACAAGTAAGGATGTGTTCATAATAAGTGGTGAAGTAATCACTCCCACTAAAATACACAGCAAAAGAAGCATATTAAGTTCAGTAAGTAGGCTATATGATCCACTAGGTTTAGTAGGGCCACTGACTATGCGTGCTAAGCTTTTCCTACGGGAACTGTGGCAACGCAATTTAGACTGGGACTCTCCCCTGCCATTTGATTTAGAAAAGGCATGGAATCAATTTTATGCAAATATCATCACTATGCCAGAAATTATTGTACCACGATATGTACAAACTGATGGTGCAGATGAAGTCCAGCTGGTTGGTTATTGCGATGCTTCTTCTACTGGTTATGGCTGCTGCATTTATGTAAAGGTTGTGAAGGGTGATAATCATTATATTCACTTGCTTTGTTCCAGGTCTAGGTTAAATGGTATTAATTCAAAATTAACTATTCCTAAATTAGAACTTAATGGTTCACTGCTGCTAGCCAAACTTATTTCTCATGTATCTTTAGTTTTAAACATACAAAATGTACACCTATTTTGTGATTCTAAAATTGTACTTGGCTGGTTACAATTGTCGCCTATAAAGGTCCCTGCTTACATAGGAAATCGAATCCGCGAAATAAAAAGACTCACTGATGAATTCTCATGGCATTTTACACCTGGTTTGTTAAATCCAGCAGATATTTTATCCAGAGGAGCTGATCCAATAGATATTCAACATAATTTACTATGGGAGCATGGACCAGATTATTTAAAGATTAAACCTTCAAACTATAATTTTTATCTGGCTAATATTGACAGTTCACTGTTGCTACATGATGTTTGTAAGCAAACTACTTGTTTAGCTGTTTCAAGTAATGAGGCTATGTATCCCTTATTTGGAAAATATTCAAACCTGAGTAAAATGGTTCGCGTTATGGTTTATATCTTAAGATTTATTCATAGTTGTAAGAAAATTAAAATAAATTCAGGTCTAATCTCAGTAGGGGAGTACAGAGAAACTTTGGTTAACATTATCAAAGGTAGGTATTCAATGCTACTATTTCTCTAAAGAGTTAAAATGTATTGCAGAGAAGAGAGATATCACAACTTCTTTAAAATCTCTTCATCCATTTGTTGATGACAAGGGTGTTTGTCGTGTGGGTGGTAGATTACATAACGCTAAAGTTAATTATTCAAAGAAGTATCCTGTCATATTACCTAAACACTGTCATGTGACAAGGCTAATTATACAACAAGAGCATTTAACCTTGTTACATGGCGGTATAAAACTAGTTTTAAGTCATTTATCTCAAAAATATTACATATTAAATGCTGTAAGAGAGGTTAAAAATGTAATTCATAAATGTGTTATATGCTGTAGGCACAGGGCAGAAGCCTCCAAGCAACTCATGGGTTCGCTTCCTAATGATAGAGTAAATTGCGCACGAGTGTTTCAAAAGGTGGGCATAGACTACTGTGGTCCTTTTGACATTAAGCAGTCTTCGAAACGAAAAAGCATTGTAAGCAAGGGTTATGTTGCGTTGTTTGTTTGCTTCTCCTCCAAGGCAATACATTTAGAGGTTGTGTCAGATATGTCCACTGATACTTTTCTAGCGGCTTTCAAGCGATTTGTTGCTCGTAGAGGACTTCCGTCAGACATTTACTGTGACAATGCCACCACTTTCAAAGGTGCAAATAACCAGCTTACAGATTTATTTAAGTTACATATTAGTAAAGATTTTCAAGATGCTATTCATGGCTATGCCCTTCAGAGGGAAATAAAATTTCATTTTATTCCTGCATACAGCCCTAACCATGGTGGTCTTTGGGAAGCGGCTGTTAAATCCGCAAAATACCACATAAAAAGGATCTCAGGATGTAAAACTTTTACTTATGAGCAGTTTAATACTATCATGATAGAGATAGAAGGTATATTAAATTCTCGACCTTTGTTTACAGTTACTTCTCAGGATTTAGACGACTTTTCTTGTTTGACTCCGGGTCATTTTATAATTGGTTCTTCTTTAACAGCTGTTCCACAGCCAGACATAACAGATGTGCCTCTTAATCGTCTCCGCTTTTGGAGGAGTTGCGAACAAGTAAGGCAACATTTCTGGAAAATCTGGTCCAAAGATTATTTGTCAACACTCAATCAAAGAACGAAGTGGAGGAAAACATTTGCTAATCTTAAAATAGGTACAATTATTTTATTAATAAGTACTAACACTCCTCCTCTTCAGTGGCCCATGGGCAGAATCACAAGAGTAATCCAGGGCAAGGATGGCAATGTGAGGGTTGTTGAGGTGCAAACTTCTAATGGCAAGCTGCACCTGAGAGCTGTATCAAAGATTGTAGTTTTACCAACTGAATAATATTATCTACTTAAACATACTCAATTGAAAATGTATATTATTATTATTATTACTGTTTGCTTGTATTCATTCATCATTATTGTCTGTTGTAGCAAGATTTGTTAACGTTGAGTACCTAGTTCTGTTTCACCAAACTGCCCCCGGCAGATTATGTATAAAACATAAATTTGTACTATGGCAATTTAACTATTTTGTGTGGCAACTCCACACCATGTGTTCCGTATCTTTTCTCTCTCGGTCAAAATCATTGTAATCGTGTAAAAGTGTTTCTAACTAAAATAAATCAAGACAATTGTTAAACCGCAGTGATTTCATTTATTACAACTTCCATTGTGTCATTCAATATTTTTATCCATTTGACATCTTTCATCATAAATTGTCATCTGTCTAAGTTTTTCTTTCTCTATGCATATAGCGGCCATGATAAAGCTAGTTTCAGACTTAATTTAAGCTATGTACTCATGTAAACCGTTTTTATTGATCCTGGCAGTCATTCAAACTAATAATTTGAATAATGCTTCACAGAAACTTCTAGAATTTTTGCCAGAATCTATAAAAGCGATCATCAGACCTGACAAGGGTTCAGTCTGGTGCAGTTCAGTCTGTACACTTATTTTCGGTTCAGTTCTGTTTAGTTCTGTTAGGTCTGGTTCAGTTCTATCAGTCAGTTCAGTCTTGGTCAGCTTTCTCAGTCTTGTGCAATCCGCTTCAGTCTAAAACTAATACCTAACTTATTATTGTAAAAAAAATATAATCTTTTAAATAAACTCATAGTGTGTGATTTGTGATTCACTCACTTCCAGGCTTCCAGTTCGAGTGTACGGGACGCTTGGACGGCAGGATGCAGGATCGGCTAGCAGCAGCTGGACAGGATCGGCAGGTTGTTGTGAGACTGGATCGGCAGACAGTAGTGGGACAGGGCTGGCAGACGAGGCGGAGCACGAAGCTGAAGCTGTTATTTCACACGCCATAGTTGAAGTCGCCGCCGCAGTCAGTCGGCAACTCTGTCCCAAGGAGTAAAACCTCCCTTGTTAACCAAGAGGTTTTATGGTAATTTAGTGATATTTTTGTGTGTAATTGGTGTGATTTGTTTCACACTAGCAAAACAATTGTGTTAGTGTCTAACGCCACGTTGATAGATTTCCCTAGTAATGGAAGGGCTCTCCGTCCTGGAGTGAACTAGTAAGAGGGTGGCGTTGTCTGAATCTCGCTAATACGATGGATAGCGGAGGCGCCTTACAGCACCTCACGCTCCACGGGACGAGTGTCTGGACCTCCTATGACAACAGGAGTGGTCGGCTATGGCGCCCCAAGCCGCGCGACTATAACGCCTTCGGCCTTAGAAATCTCCCAAAGGCGTAAGTGAAAGGGCCGGAGGTTATGGAGAGTGAATCACAAATCACACACTATGAGTTTATTTAAAAGATTATATTTTTTTTACAATAATAAGTTAGGTATTAGTTTTAGACTGAAGCGGATTGCACAAGACTGAGAAAGCTGACCAAGACTGAACTGACTGATAGAACTGAACCAGACCTAACAGAACTAAACAGAACTGAACCGAAAATAAGTGTACAGACTGAACTGCACCAGACTGAACCCTTGTCAGGTCTGATGATCGCTTTTATAGATTCTGGCAAAAATTCTAGAAGTTTCTGTGAAGCATTATTCAAATTATTAGTTTGAATGACTGCCAGGATCAATAAAAACGGTTTACATGAGTACATAGCTTAAATTAAGTCTGAAACTAGCTTTATCATGGCCGCTATATGCATAGAGAAAGAAAAACTTAGACAGATGACAATTTATGATGAAAGATGTCAAATGGATAAAAATATTCTAAGATTTTACAACAAGAGCAAATTAATAATATAAAATACAGTTTTCAGTGTTAGAAACAGTTCATTGTAGTGTTGCTTTTCACTTGTGGTGTTCAAACTTATGTAAGATAGAGACATAATAAGATTTCATGTTTGAAGCAAGGAAAACAATATAGAGATTATAACAAAGGTAAATTTATAAATATAACAAAGATGTGGTTTTGTGTAGCAAAATATCACAGCACTTGACTCGTACCGATGCCTAAGCTTGTCCGAATCTGATGATAAGTCACTCTTTTGACAGTCTCTATCATACGCCGCACAACACTGATTTTATCTTCAATCGTCGCCGTAGAAGGTCGGCCCTCGCGCAGATCATCGGTGAGATTAGTGCGATCACGTTTAAACTCATTCATTAAACCAGTTGTAAGCAGTGGCACGAGATGGGGCTTCATTGTGAAAGGCCAATCGAAGTCTATCATAACTTTATTGTTGACTTAATGACGAAAGTCTTAAAAAATCATTGTACGAAAATTTTCTCGCGTTAAATTCATGCTGACGTGACACAGACAATTTTCAATTTGCCGCCAAATCGTAAACAAATGCCAAATGAATAAAATAAATACACAATAATATTGGCAAAGATTTCCATTTTAAAAATTTGAACGGTTTTTTTATTATATCGTTTACAAGTGGCCAGTTCTAAAACCATTTAGTGTCGCCGTCGTACTTTAAATAAAGACTTTATTTTTTATGATTTAATTATAAATGTATAGTTTTCAGATTTTTCCCTGTACTCGTAGTATAAGATGATATTACCCTATAAAGTTTTGTTTTGATTCCCTTAAGAGTGTCGAAATATACGTTTTTTGCGGCATGAACGGCTGTGTGCTTTTTTAACTTTAACTTAGAAGTTTTATTTTTCACAGCTTCAAGGGACTTTAGACTTGATTATATGGTTTTATTTTCAACTCAATACCTCCACGCGACTTGATTATATGGTTTTATTTTCATCTCGATACCTCCACGCGTTCCCGAGATAAAGGGTTTAGACAGACACGGACAACAAATTGATCCTATAAGGGTTCCGTTTTTTCCTTTTGAGGTATGGAACCCTAAAATTACCAATTTTTAGGTACCTCTGTAGCCAATTGAGCTGAACTGGAAATAAAATTGTTAAACAATTCCAAAAATGGCAAGTGATTGCGTCTAGAATTTCCTACATTTAAAGCTCGCATTCAAAAAGAAAATGTGTTACGCAGTTCAAAGTGTAACCAAAGTTGGAACAGTTTGGAACAGACCATAATATCTCGATGTTGGTACAATTTCGTACTTCCTGTCTTTAGTGATAAAATGTATTAATGTCACCAAATCGTCCTTTTCGGTCCTAGTGCGAATCATGCAATCCGCTTTTATTTTGATTCATGTGCATGTCAATATATTGTCCAACATAGTACTTACCAGATTTTATAATTACAGCGGCGACCGTTGCGAAGAAACCAAAACTAGACAGACTAAGAACAAACCTAGAAGACGCAACGTCAGGCGAGCAAACGAAAAAAGAAAAATCAGTCTTTAGAGTTATCCGGATGACTCAAAAACGTACGTCCAAACCTGGCACTTACTTCAAAGAACCTCACAAATGTGATCAGCGTAGTTCTTTTCATGGAGTAAAAAAAATGACACAGCATACTCGGACACAAATTGGTGAAAAACCTTACAAGTGTCATGTATGTCAGCGTAGTTTTAGTGAAAAGAGCGGGTTAACAAGACATATTCGTATACACACTGGTGAAAAACATTATAAGTGTGATGTATGTCAGCACAGTTTCAGTGAAAAGGGATCCTTAACAAAGCATATTCGAATACACACTGGTGAAAAACCATATAAGTGTGATGTATGTCAGCGTAGTTTTACTCGAAAGTCTGTTTTAACATCACATATCCGAATACACTTTCATCCAAATCC
Source organism: Atethmia centrago (assembly GCA_905333075.3). Taxonomy (NCBI): domain Eukaryota; kingdom Metazoa; phylum Arthropoda; class Insecta; order Lepidoptera; family Noctuidae; genus Atethmia; species Atethmia centrago. Next base: position 16,613,609 of record HG995393.1, read on the forward strand.
GTTTAGCCGTTTTAGGGTGAAAGCAAAAAAACTCACTTTTGCATTTATAATATTAGTAAGGATTAAAAAGGATTCTTGTCTGAGCAATTGGCAGCAAGCTCGTCTTGTTGCTAGTCGTCACTGCTTGCGGTAGCGTCGGGGCACACAAACAGCGAGGGGTAATGGCTGATCTTAGCGTTATGTTCGTGAATGAGTGCGGCTTTTTTTCTTTGGGTGGGAAATCATCAAATAACTTCGTTTTGAGGCGCGCGTGGAATACAACGCGCCGTCGACCCGGGCCTGGTCCTTACCGGACGGTGAGCTACCCATTGCTCACCGTCCGCAAGCCCGCGCCTACGGTAGCCGGAAATCCGCCCGGGATTACCGACGCCTAGGGTGTCTCCTGCGGCAGCTAGGGGCGAGAAAGGCGCGAAATTTGCCTTTCCTTCAACCGTCCCGCCTCCTCCTTCGCGAGTATTACTGCTTCGTAGAAGGAGGTGATGGCTGCCCATGCCATCTCGCTCCGTACCATGGCTCGAACCAGGGCCGGACGCGAGAGACCTCTGCCGCCGATCGCCTCCTCGAGGACACGGCGGTGCTCTGCCCAAGCCGGGCAGACCTCCACCTTATGCTCCACCGTGTCCTCCGGGCGATCCACACACTGTTGACACCCGGGAATGAGTGCTGCTTGTGGTGACTGGTCGTCTTGCTGGCCATGGTTTTGTTATTGTTATAAAAAATGAACAGTTTCTATTATATTTAAGTACGATGGTCCTGGTTTATAGTCACTTCCTTTCAAGTGAACCACTGGCCTGGGCCTCAAGTCTGCTATTACAATAGTTTCAGAATGGTCTTTCATTGATTTCATAATTGTTGATTTTGACAAGTTTGGTAATCTACTAATATAATGGCGTCATTATGACTTTCCGATGGTCAAACACTGACACTCCATTGAAAGAAATGGCATAGAATGGTAATCTCGTACATAATGTTAAATGAATGATTGGCGTATGCGGTAATCTGCTAAAATTTTGACAGTTCTTTTGATCAGTGACCTACCATTAGAACGTCATTGTGCAGTCATTGCTTTTAATAGCTCGGTTGTCAAAAAGTGTTTGCCATCTATCGTGTTTGTGGAATATTGAATGGAGAAATGTATTCACTACGAACAAATATGCTCGAGCTAGCCAACCCAGTGGATGCTAGAGAAAGAAGATGGGCGGAATGCAAAGGACGTCGTCGAGCCCGTCGCAAGTTATACAATTATTACTATATGCTTCCCACTATAATTCTGCAAGGCTACCAAAAGAAAAGTATTGCTTAGGTACCTGTTGCACTTTTTTCACTCTACTGTGATTTAATTTTGTTTAAAATTTTACTTTTATATTAAATAAAGAACTAAAAAAGTGCAAAAAATACAATCATGATACATTTCATAATGCATAGGTACCTATTACTAAATAATACTGTATTTAAGTACTTACAGTGCGCCATTCTGCCGTGTCGTTTTATTGGGGCAGTCCACCGATATCGAATTTAAAATTTGGGCGCACTCCATCCAATATCGTTTGGATAAACTTCTTGGTGGTTTTCCAGAAAATCAATTAGAGCCGAAATTTGCTCAACTAGCACCATTTTGTATAAAATGTAATAAATAAATAAAAGATAATTTAAATACACAAACAAAAATATAATTAAAACACTCAAATGAAAATAAATAACTAACAAAACACCGATCGCTAGAAATAAAAACCGGCCAAGTGCGAGTCGGACCGAAGTGTTCCGAAGGGCAAAAAAATCATGTCTGTTGTATGGGACCCCCTTAAATATTTGTTTTATTCTGTTGTTTATTTATTTATTTATTTATTTATTTAAACTTCTCGCACACAATTAAGTACAAAGGCGGACTTAATGCCTTAGGCATTCTCTACCAGTCAACCAAGGGTGGTGAAGAGATAAGATGGCAGGTGCTCTGAGAGAAAATAAAAATAACGAAAAATATTAAAGATAACATAATAGATTATAAATAGAATAAGTACAGAAATACATAAATAGGTTACAAGCATAAAATACAAATACATACATATTTACTACAATATATACCTACATTATACATATATATATACATACAAATTCAAGGAAAAGAGATACATAATTGAGATGACTCTACGCTATTTGTTTTGAAAATAACTCTGCAATTTCCGCTTAAATGCATACCGACTGGTGGCCGTCCTGATATCAAGAGGAAGCGCATTCCAAAGAAGAATGGACTGAATATGAAAGGAAGAATGAACAAAGTCAGAAGTATGAGAAGGACAGAGTAGAAGAAGGTTGTTGGAAGAACGCAGACTTTTAGCGTGCGAAGAACATAGATATTGGAAGTGAGACATAAGGTAAGAAGGAGGGGTGGGAGAGTTGAGAAGGGAGAAAAGAGTGGTCAAAGCGCGCAAGCTTCTTCTTTGGCGAATGGACATCCATTTGAGCTCAGACCTGTAGCTCGACACATGGTCATATTTCCTTAGGTTGAATATGAACCGGATACCATTGTTGAGTAGTCTGTCGAGCTTATCCAGCAGAACCGCGTTCAAGTCAAAGTAGCACACGTCACCATAGTCGATTATAGGGAAAATCAAAGTCTGCACAAGCATAGTCTTCGTCTTAGCGGGCAAAAAGTTCCTTAGACGATACAGGGATCGCAGAGTACCGTTGACCTTTTGACTAACACTAGACACCTGGCGTTGCCAGCCCAGCGTTGAGTCAAGATGCAAACCGAGATCTTTAACCGTAGGGGTAATGTGTATGACGGTACCATTAAAAATAAGAGAAGGAAGAGAGCTAAGTGCCACCCTACCCATCATGCGCGAGCTTCCAATTACAATGGCCTGGCACTTTGAGGGGTTTACTGACACCCCAAAACTATCAGACCATTTTTTGATAGCGTCTAAGTCTCGGTTTACATCTGCTATAGCGTCCGATAAAACTTCTACCCGCTCAGCTTTATACAACTGAAGATCATCAGCATAAAGATGATACGAACATCGAAGACGGTGAGTAATAAAATTAATGAAGATGGAGAATAACAGTGGGGAAAGAATACCGCCTTGTGGAACACCAGCATTCAGGACGCGCCAACTCGAAGAGCTCTCATCAACGCGAACCGACTGCTGACGACCCCGAAGATAAGAAGAGAACCATTCCAGGGCCTCGGGTGAAACCATAAGATGAGAGAGGATAGTAAGGAGAATATCATGACTGACGGCATTAAAGGCATTGGAGAAGTCAATTAATACCAAAACGGTAACCTTGGTATCCTCCATCGCTTCTCTAATGTCACCAGTCACTTTAAGAAGAGCGGAGGCTGTACTGTGCCCAGGCCTGAATCCAGACTGAAAAGAGCTAACAAGGTTGTTCTGGTGAACAAACCCCGTAAACTGCTTGTGTACGCAGGCCTCAAGCACTTTAGACAGGAATGGGAGAATGGAAATAGGTCGAAAGTGGCTGGGTAGGGAGGGACTTGGGATTTTAGGGAGTGGGCGGATATAGGCCATACGCCACAGGGATGGGAATTGTCCGGAATCAAGAGAAAAGTTGATGATGTGAGTAATCGGAGGGAGAAGGATATCGAGGATCCAAACGACCATACTACGGCTGATGCCGTCATAGCCCACAGCCTTGGATTTTATGGAAAGGATGATCTTTTTAATTTCTTCCAAGGTGACCGGAGTGAAGTGAAATGGTTCTATTATGGGACTAGCTAAGCCCGTAATGAAATCGACCGTCTGGGACATCACTTGGGAATCCAAATGACAGGAGGTTGTGAAGTGACGGTTGATATCATCAAGGCCAATCGTATTAGGAAAATCCACATGACGTGGTCTACCGATACCAAGAGTACCAAGGAACTTCCAGATATCAGCAGGAGAAGAAGAAGATATGTTTTCGAGAATATGGCGGCGTTTAGCGTTGCGTATCATCTGATTACACCGATTTCTAGCAGCTTTGAAAAAGTTGCGATTTTCTTCATTGCGATCCTTTTTAAATTTACGAAAGGCTCGATCCCTACGCCTCATCGCCATTCGAACCCCTGTCGTTATCCAAGGAGCAGGAGGACGCCGAAGTTTGATGTTCTTAACAGGAGCGTGTTTGTCATAGAGGGCGAGGACCGCTTGATCGAAAATACGCAGCTTCTCGTCCACAGCTGTCGCCGCGGCTAGGTGTTCCCAAGTGAGGTATGACGCATCCTCACGAAGCTTCTCAACGTCCATGCGCGCAAAACACCGCATGTGCAGAACTTTTGGGATAGGTTTAGGCGGTTTTAGGACATACGAGAGGAAAATGAGGTCATGATGGGAAAAACCAGGAGCAGGACACTGACCATGAGTGGGAACAAGGGAGGGAATGGATGTAAGGATTAGGTCGAGCCAAGTGTCATCGCCTGAGATATTGAAATGGGTAGGTTGCAGGGAGAGTACATGGAGACTAACGGACTCGATGATATTAAGGAGTTTACGGGATCTAGGGGTGTGGTGAGCAAGGTCGGTGTTAAAATCGCCCATGATGACGCAATGTGCAAACTCTGACCCTACGGATTCCAGTGCCAATTCGAGATTGGAAAAGTAGTCAACGGCGGGTGGACAATAGACAACACCAAGTAGGGTCTTGACGCCTTTGACGTAGACCTCTAAAAAGAGGTACTCAGCGGAGGCATGGTATAGTGAGGGAGATGAGGCAATGATTTTGAAAGGGAAATCGCTACGAAGATAGATAGCTACACCACCTCCTCCCTTTCCAATTCTATCATTGCGGATAAGAGTGAAACCTGGAAGAGGGTAGGTAGTGGAGAGAAGATGAGGTTTAAGCCAACTCTCAGAAACCAGAACGGCATGAACATTGGCGTCGGAAAAGGTGTCCAACAAATCACAGTAGTGACTTGGCACACTTTGCGCATTTATATGGCAGACATTGAACAAATTGCCTTTCTGTTGACTGAAACTCCGACGCACAAAGTCACCAAGGGTGTCGGTCAAGGAACTAAAACTTGCATTAGCAGATGAGCTAGAGGAATCAATGGCGGAGTAAAAAGAATCATCATCAGTTAACATAAAATACAAATAAAAATAATATTACAAATAACTGTTAAATATACAAATAAATTACTATCGCTTCAGGTGCAACACCACTATCTTTGCACCACCCACCAGCAGCACCAGTATTACAGTACAGTCGTACATGGATCCTTTGGCGCGTGGCCAATATTGGAACTATGCTACCAATCCGAACTTCGCTAGGAATAGGAGCCCAGCGTCTTGTTTTCCAACACGAAATAACAGTACAAAGTTATTCAAGCGTCAAAAGATCCCCGTAACACTGTACCGCAGTACAAAACAAAAATAATAAAAAAAAGACAAACAAGAGAAAATAGTAGCACAACCTAAAACACAAAATATTATGAACAAGCTAAGAATGATACATGACTAAGTTACGTGAGCAAAAACGGAACGCAATTTACGAAACAATCTAAGTTGGACAAAGAACATGGGACGTCAAATTTAGACAAATAAAAGTTCAAGATTAGTGATGGGTAACTCATCAATTTTATTTGAGGATGAGGGAGCACCTCATTTTGCCTCGTGAGGTCCTCACGAGGTACCCCTCATTTGAGGTGAGGATTTGAGGAATCCTCAACGGCGTATTCACCTCACGAGTCGTGAGCCCGAGCCGAACTCAGCCGAACGTGCGAGGGAGCGAGGCGGGCGGGCGCGACGACATTCACGAGTACTCACGACTCTCCGTCCGTTTAAGCAAATCTCTCTCACCTCTCACACATATTATTTTCTTTCGCTCATAAATTTTAGACCGCCAAAATAAACGAATCAATGACACTTGCTGATGCTTTTAGAGTTCATAATAATTAACCATAGCTGAAATAAAAATATTTTCTTTAAAATTCGTTTTGACTAATAATGTTACATACTAATTTTAACAGTTTACGTAATGTTGACCTTGGAGGTGCACGTGATATTCTTGTAACAATTACGTAGACTTTCGTTTCTTTTTTTGTGTTCGTACTTTAATCTAAATAATTAATATCCTACCAAACATCAGCATCACACTCACCACACACACATGACACAACTAACATCATTACATACTTAGGTACCTACATTATTTCATTAGGTACATACCAAAATCATAATGTTAATGTTTATTATGCTGCCAAAATTTCGAGACCAGACCTCACCTCACTCATTCTTTAATTCTATACAATTTTTTAAATCGGTTCATTCGCTCACTCGTTGAGGATCTCATCACTCAACCACTCAATACTCACTCGCGAGTCAAGCCTCACACCTCACCTCGCTCGCCTCACCCCTCGCCACAATTTCATATTGTCAATGTCAATTTTTGAGGACGCGTGAACGAATGAGGTGAGGTGAGGTAATGAGGTGGTTCATTGTTGAAAATCGAGTAACTCTTTCAATTTGCGATCACGAGGACCTCAAACGAGGGACCTCATGAGTGAGGGACTCATCACTATTCAAGATTGACAGGTGACAGTGACAAGAAAAATAATTATTTTGTTTCACTAGTTATGAATCAAAATAATTATTTTTCGTATCACAAACAATTGTGCTTAATACCGGCAGATAGTGAATTATGTAGTTTTGAGGTGAAAATAAGATATAGTAAGCAGGTAGTCCTGTACGATATCTATAATAATTACGTGAACTGACGTGCCAAGCACAGAAACTGATCAGTCGGAGAACAAATAAACGCGACTAGGTTGCAAACACTTAGTTTTTACGCACTGCACTATCAGGTTTGCCTCCTGTAACACCAGATGATTCCCCGGTTTTCTTAGGGTACTTAGCCAACAAGGGATTGAGTTCCTCTGAAGAACAAATCTTATGACGGGTTCCGTCGGGAGATCTGATGACAATAACCCCGTCTTGAGTCCAGCATGCAGGCATTCCGAAGTGCTGGCGCGCCCTGCTGAATACGGTTTGCCTAGACCTGGTCAAGAATTCCTTGACTGTGACTGTGGAGCCTTTTAATGCAGACTTTGCCTTCCAAACAGTGGATTTCTGGTCAACATTGGAGAACCTTACCAATATAGGTCTGCTGATCGTTGGTCCTTTGTTTGATACCCCAAGTCTGTGGCACACTTTGATGGAGGATGCAGTGATGTCAGGCAACGCCAGTCTGTTCTCCAGAACGTCCAACACTAGAGCCTTGCAATCCTCTTTGTCCGCTTCAGCAAACCCAGTGAAAATGAGAGCTTTCCGACGGGATCTTGTCTCCAATCCATCAACCACTCCAGAGCACTCCATGATCTGCTTCCTAAGAAGTCCCAGTACACCGAACATAAGCTCACGAAATGACCGGAACTCTTCAGCAATCTTTGCTACGGTATCCTTGGCGGGTCCAGCACAATGGATTTGTGCCTCAAGCTCGCCCATCTTTTTGAGGAAGCACTCCTCGAGGTTCTTCTGGGCCGATTGGATATCATCCAGTTGAGATGACATGGTGAAATGGAAGTACTTGTACTTAGTAACTATGAGAGTACTAGTGAGAAGCTGGCAGGTGGTGCAGTTTAAGTGCCTGTGTTACATGGAATGTTTTACCAATGTAAGTGCAGGTTATATAGTGCTATATACTACAAATATTATACTCGAAAGCTAGTCAAAATACTTAATAAGATTTTTAATTAAAATTGATCTAAAAAATTATGTGTTAACTTTTTTACACCTACCCCCGAAAAAAGTTTAGTATTTGTTGTTACAGCGGCAACAGAAGTACCTACATCATCTGTTAAAGTTTCAACTGTCTAACTATCACGGTTTATGAGATACACCCTGGTGACAGACGGACAGACAGACAGACGGTCAGTGGAGTCTTAGTAATAGGGTCCCGTTTTACCCTTTGGGTACGGAACCCTAAAAACAGATTAACCTCAGTAAGCAGTAATTTAACATTTGAGTTTGACAGCTAAACTGATAAAATATTATTGAGTTGTGTAGTTTCACATAAATTTAATGTTTTTGCTATTTACGAACTTCTTGCTACTTCATATTGCTTATAACACTAATAAATAATATGTAAATATATATATATAAATGAAATCTGGCATGACTAACTGTTCAAATTAAGTAGTAGTTTTTCGAAAATCATTTCTACTAACGGGTTTTATAATAATGGCAATACGACAATGTCATTCTACCACGATTCTATTACCTACGAGACCATTGACCGACCAATGATCGACCATTTTGAATTTAGCAGATTACGAACTTTTAGCAAAATGACAATGGGATCGTGTTGGAATGACGAGTTTATTAAAAATAGCAGACTTGGGCCCCTGTTTGCTCACCTTTACAATGGTGCCGATTCCCTTGTTCACAAACTAAACTAAATTTAAGTTCAGTGCATCTTTTTCTTTCTATTTTATTAAGAAAAGGACAGAAGATAAATTTTAGTTTAGTCCTGTCAAATTAATCAGCACTTGACGTAAATTGTCGTAATTTTAGTAGGCAAGTGTTTAATGACGTGTAAACTTGTATGGAATAGTGACAGGCACTGATTAATTTGACAGGAATAAAGTAAAATTTATCTTCTGTCCTTTTCTTAATGATATAGAAAGAAAAAGATGCACTAAACTTAAATTAAGTTAAGTTTGCGAACAAGGGAATCGGCACCATTAACTAACTTATACTTACTTTTCGTCTCCATTGCTCTTCGTTTCTTCTTAGATACTTCTTGTTCTTCCAGTTCAGTTTTAAACTCCATTAGACGCACATCCTGTTCTAAATCAGAGTGGTGTGGTGGTATATCTGCTACATCTAGACAGCTATTGTCTAAATTGTCCGGTTCTAGCTCTGTAAGTAAACAAAAACAGTCAACTCGTTTATGATTAACTAGCTTTTGCCCGTGGCTTCGCCCGCGTGGATGTCGGGAAATATCCCACGGGAACGTACTACCGGGATTAAAGGGAAACGAAAGCGATCGCATACGTCATGGCCGAGCGCTGCGCGCGCCGCGTCAACCATAATTAATTTTTAATCTTTGATATCTTTTTCAGCATTCACTTAAATGATATGATGTACAGGCATATTTTAATACAAATTAAATGCCCAATTTAAATAACATATTTTATTGAATAAGGATTAATATACTGGCTAAAATAACTTCGGAAATAACAAACAAATTTTTATCAAATACTGAACGATAAAAATGGTTACTGTGGGTCATCATCCTTAAAAGATAAAACAGATGCCATCGCAAACTTTATGTTGAAACAAAATAATATTATTAATCAACTGAATGGTTCTTAATTTACATTTTGAAAAAATATTGAAAGATATCAATTTTTGGATACCTACATGGCGGGGGTAATTGTTTTATAATATTTAAGAATATTATTTTGTTCTTAAAAATGTACCACCATTTTGATGTTCTTCTTTTGTCCCAATAGTATCATCTAGTTCTTCACAAACAGCTCGTAATTCTTCTTTGATAACAATACTTTCTGTTTGATATTCATCGACTATACTTATGTTTTCTATTGGGGATTTAATAAACCCACCGTAAAACTCAAAGTGGTCTTGGTTTAATAAAGGATTGGGCTGTAAAGGGTGATGATAGTGTTAGGGAAATATGCTGGTGATCAGTCCTATAAGCACAAACCTTTTATACATATATACTAGTCATTCAAAAGAACCTCCACAAGTGAGGACACCTAAATATATAAATTTACCCTGGAGTGTCGGCCATAACCTCACTGACCACTGCACAAGCTATTGTTGCATAGCTCACACTAACATGAGAGAGGACTGTATTCGAACTACCACATACAAGTTTCATACATAAGTTGTAACAGTACTATGTGGAGTATTTACGAGTAACTAAATAATTGGAATCACCTGCATCTGACAACAGCATACATGTAGGAGACGCCCAGGGCGTCGGGAATCCCGGGTGGATTTCCGGCCACCGTAGGCGCGGGCTTGCGGACGGTGAGCAATGGGTAGCTCACCGTCCGGTATATCAACATTCAAAAATCAAAATCAAAATATTTTATTTCATATAAACCTACATGGGCACTTATGAAACATTAGAAGCTAGGTGCATGGTTCCAATAATAACTGGTCGTTTCTTATGGAGAAGAGCCGGCAAGACTCTTTAAATTTCAGTCAATAGGTATGGGAGGACAGTGTAGGCCTGTCAAGAAGTACCAGGTACTTAATAAAAAATAAATGGTCTATAAATCTAGTCTAATAAGCCAACAACATTCTAATATTAACAAAATATTTAATAAAAGAATCTATGTAAAATATTAATAAAATAATAAAAACCTATTTAAACCAAATGACATGTTTGCCATTACAACACTGTAACAAGTCTTAATTAGCATCCTGTCCACAAAAGGTTCAACACACAATGGTATGGTTGGTGTGAAATCCAGAGACAATAGGTATGAGCTTGAGAGGAGTCACTTCCACTAATTTATACTGGTGAAATTAAGAGAATAAATGGCTGTTCAAGAATACCTCACCGCATCATCCTCATTCATCATCTGAGAGAAGAGCTCTTCGGCCTCCAGACATTGTCTCAGTAATCTATAGCATTGCCTAAGTTTACCGCAGCAGAAGAAACAAGCAAGAATTGGTCTACTGTCTTCAGTTACAAACTGCAACAAGATTTCTCTTACACTATCTTGTAAAAATACTTCTAATCTTACTAATTTATAGTAATGCGGTCCAAGCCAACAGTTGGTGGTCCTTAATGCTTTCTGTGCGCAACTTCCAGAGAGGGCTTGAGCATAGATCACCACTCTTGCTCAAGATGGACTGGAGACTTAATATAATTACATATTTAGGTAAGTGGGTCGTTTTAGGCAAGTCCAGCTGTCTGTTATCTTTCAATTATGTCATATTCGTGTAGGAGAGGCATTTAAAACCTATTATATAATTTACTTAATTCTTAATAAAAAATATCAACTTACGGGAAAGTCAGTCAGCTTCTCATATAGTTCTTGCCAGTTTTTGTTGACCACTACAAACATGCGAACATTCTTCACTAAACACATCCTACACCTTGGCAGTTTTTCCATCTTTTAACTCAAAATGTATCACCTATGTCATTTAGTTCAACTTTACATTAAGTTATATTGTAGAAAAACACAGTTGCGTTTATATAATAAGTTGTTTCTATCTATTACGTCTACGGCACTAGCCGGACAGAGTTAAACTTTTTATATCTCTAGTAGGTAGTCCAGACAATCTAAGTAATTCATAGGAATTTATTTAGTTATGTTCCTTTACAGACTTTACACCATCTACTACTTAAAAAACCGGCAGTTCTTTATTTCGATATTACTTCACAAAAACAAAAAAGCACATATTTTAAAAAGAAGCTTCAAAAATAAGCGGGAGCTTCGAAAAAAGAAATAGTACATTCTGTTCTAATTACTTTACTCTTTGATTCTGTTTCTCTGTACTTGCTTGACATTAGCTTGCTACATATTAGTACATAATCTGTGCTTGACATCACAGAATTCACAGATTACTATTTTTTTAAATAATATTTTAATGGCAGTGTGACCAGATTAAATTTTACGAAAATACCGAGGCACCTCAAAAAATACTGAAATATACCGACTTACATAGGACAGATATACCAATAAAAATAATGATTTTCTTAACACGTTTTATTTATTCATACTCACAATAAATGTTAGTGTTATATTTTAAACTTGTTAAGAAATATTACAAAGGAGTAGCTTATCAGTTTAAGAGCGCGTCTATAGTTTACGGCGCTTACGGGCGAACTGGTTTCGCCGGGCGCTGCACGAATCTAGAATACAAAACGATGTGTCAGCGCTCCTACGTGTTCACTTCACTTTGAAGAAAGCTGTTTCAATAGAACACTTGGCGTAATGAGATTACATAATAACTCTGTTCCCACAGTATTTTCGGTAAGTGTGTATTAAAATGATTGATTAATAATAGCCCGGCCCTTTGGCCTAAAAATACAATGTGAAGAGTCATATGTTTTGTGTGAAACAAGCAACGTTATAAATTGATGATTCTGCTACATCTACTGTAATGCCTCTATTGCAGTTACCCCATCGAATTGTGGACACGGTGCATATTTCACATTTCCTTGCATTGATCATTACCTTGTATTTATCATTACACACTTGTATCATAATGTACTACGGAAGCCTACTTTTCTAATCAAACGTTATACTATAATCATTATCACACCAATAAACAAAGGTATAAAAATAATTCTTATTTAATTTTTAATCCACTACTCGCATAATGCCTCGAAAGCCTAATGAAAAACAAGTTAATCACTAGATTTTCTTGTTTTTCATTAGGCTCCGCATACCTAACTGTAGCTACTGGGCAATGGCCTTCCAACGGATCTATCTCTTCCTGCTGTTCACTTAAATACGTAAACGTGATGCAAATAAAAAGCGTTTTTTATTTATGTGCAGAAAACAACACGACATAAATTTTATTCTCAGGTAACAGAACTTATGTTTTTCTGTTACAGCGGACTATAAGTATGTAATTATGATCCAAACGTGATATCTAGTAAGACTAATATCGATACTAGTTATAGTAACATCCATGTACCTTGATTGACACAACCCTAGCAACGGCAGCCATTTTATGCGCCAATATCGAATTGTAGGTATGCACCTTTTTTTTGTAGGTATTTCCAGTCCATATATTTATAAGTATATGAGCAAACTAGGACTGTTGATAAAATATTGATATTATTCCTTACAAATATCGATATTTATCAACATTAGTTTTAGTATAATATGTCAAACCTGAAACACGTGTCTAGTATATTTTTGTAAAGAATCTATGTACACAATTTCAAAACTGTAGCATACTGCATAAAAAATCATAAAGTTATATGCTCGTTATGTTACCTGGTTGTCCGTACAACAACATGCTCACCACGCACCGATCCCGCGCCGCCCGCGCTGCAGCGTCGTCTTGCGCTCATTGATAATAATTTGGGAGTAGGTATCTAACCGTACGGCGATTGTATTGTAATTAACTGGTGATATAATTTTCCATCACACTTGCAGGCTTTGAGCTGTCGTAATGGTCTAGTGTAGGTAGATATTACTAAGTACTGTATTCGTAAATGCAGCCGTAAGTGATAAAATGTAGTCAATGCGATTTATTGCACCTTATGTGGCACCACTTAGTTCAAATTGGATGAAAAGTGTTAAACATCGCATTACTTAGCAGGCTGTAGGTACAAATATGTAATAACTTTCTACAATTACCGTCTTAACGTGTTTAAAAATGTTAATCATCTCTATTTACAATGACTTAGAGTCGCCGCACACGAGCCACTCGCGACAGCCACAAACGCCGCCACGAGCAGCTAGAAGCGGCTACAGAGGTAGCTGAAGCGCGCGACAGCCATTTGTGGCCGGTGGTCGACACCGACGACACTTGCGGTCGATGGCTGCTACTTTTTTTAACCAATGCATGCAGTTAATAGGCATGGGTAATATCGCTTTTACACTGTATCAAATCGTATATATGTATCGGTTTGGAATATCGTATATTGCATCTATATATTTCAATACCTATACATTGGCTGAATCTGTGTAGCGCTCAAACGAAAGTGATACTGTGGTTTTTAGGTTTCGATTTTGTTTGATTTCTGTACCGAATTGTATTTTATTTGTAACTGTATACTCGAAATCAGTGAATTGTTTAGTATTGTTCATAATATGACATTCTGTAATGAAACTTGTACAGTCGTTTCGGTTTTTCGGATATCTTTTTATCAATTATTTATACAGGTACTAATCTGTGAATTGAACTTTCATTCTTACTTTTCTCAGGTTTAGGACTGACTGCTTTACTACCTAATAAGCGAATCATAAGAAAACAAATAATGTATTCGGTGTTAAACTCTATGCTCCTGTATATAGTGTTTAATATTTGTTTTAGACAATATTAGCGTATCACAATTCTATTTCGCTTTTTCACTTATACCTACATCACTCCTGCGCGCGTCGCAATCGCACACAGTACCGCAGTATTACAAGTACCCAAATCAGTTTGAACCGAATATCATAGTGCGATACGATATTGTGTTTTGACTGTTGTGACTCATACCACCTTCAACGCATTAGGTACGCGGATACCTGATATACAAGGTGTTGCTTTGGACCTGCAAAACATTTTAGGAGGTAATTATGTTAGTGATTCTCGACCCGAATCAACAATAAAATGGGCAGATATTTTTTTTTTCATTTTATTCTTATTTACGGAAATTGGTAAGTGTGAACTCCCCTTTTTAAAACGCGGCCAGTCTGTACGTGTCCTTAAACTGCGCTTTCACACACACACAAACAAACGCAACAGACATTTCTTTCATAGATCCAAAGCACCAACCACCGCACGCTCCCACTACCACTAGCCACGCCCCCGCGGCCATCACAAGCATATAAATCGGGTCAATTTATTAGTGTGTAGACATGCGCAAAATGTGTCAGTGAAATGAAATGAATGAAGTATATCTTTTGACTCAATGAAGTAGTCCACTCATTTAGTTCAGTACTTCATTTAGTTCAGCATATCAGAACGAATCAATGAGACAACGAGCTCGCGTAGTGTGATACGATGAATGAAGCACTTCACTTAGTTCACCTTTAAACGTATCTCGATTTTCCTTCATACTACATACATATAGGATTAGGACTGTCAACCACGAAATATGAAACCGACTTAAAAAAAAAACTAAAAAAATATTAATTTAAAATTAACAGTTTCAGAAGTAAGCAAAACTACATAAGTAATTATATTATTATTAAGTAGTATATTTTCTGTTTTTTTTTACTGATAGTTAGATTCCTTTTTGTCTAGGTTGGCGTAAAAAATAGTCATGTGTGTGTAAGCTAGACAAGCGACACACACATAGTATAGGCGCCGTCGTCGCTCGTCAGCCCGACTTCAGCCGACCGGCCGGCGAAGTGACACGAGCACGTACGAGTCATGCATGCGAGCGAAATGAAATAAATGAATGCTGAGTTGGTGCGAGCCAAAAGAAGGACTGAACTAAATGAAGGAGAGACACATTTGAATGACTACTGAAGGAAAGATAAGTTTATTTTGTGAAATGAAGTACTTCATTTCCTTCAATCGTTCGCGAACTACCCATGTCTATTAGTGTGATTGATGGCGCCGGCGCGTGCATACGCTTGCAAATTCCGCCCGTCAAGTGCGCCTTCGATTAACGGTCGCGATAGGTACCTACTACCTAGTTGTAAAAATGACAGACCAATACTCCAATGTAGTTGGCGGAGAAGGTACGCTTGTATGCCATCAGCGGAGACAATGTATCTCGTGCCATCGAAATGTTCGCGGAGTTATTCCCCAATCGGCATCGTCCCTTACACAGGGTAATGTTGGCTGCTACGCAGAGACTCGATCATCGGCAGTTCGACGTTCCCCAGCATGCTTAAGGTCGCGGCAACGAAGGCCTGCCTGTCGCCTTGCAGGAAGATATTCTGGAATTATTCCGGCGAAAGCCACGGGCAAGCAAACGGGAGGCTGGTCGACGGTTTGGAGTGCACCACTTCACAGTGTGGCAGCTGCTGCACAAAGAAATGCAGCATCCTTTTCATTACCGCAAGGTACAGGATCTCCACCAACTTGATAACGCCGCGCGAGTTACATTTTGTCGCTGGTTGCCGGAACACCAAGACACCAACATCCTGTAGACGGACGAGTGTTTATTTACTCGAGTTGGCGTCTACAATGTTCATAACAAACAAAAAGTGATCAGTGGTTTTGACACAATAAAAACGAATGTGTTTGTGTGGTGCAACGTCGTGCTAGACTGTTACTGGAGTGTGACGGTTGAAACTTTGAACAATACCTCCAGGTAACATAAGTAGGTAATTTATTTATTTGTACATAGACAATAATTTGTAAATACGATGTTAGCTAAATCAACTTGATAAGTGTAAATAAATTGATTTAAAATTTTTAACTACGCCAAAAATACCTATCAGACAAAATAAATCACATAAAATCCCTAACACATGGGTACCTACCTACATATCTAGCACAAATTATCTTGAGGTATTTTTGTCGGTCCTCACCCCGTTAAAAAGCAGAAAAGAAAATCTTAAATCAACAATTTAATCTACAAATAAAAACGAAAACCGTCCTTGGGGCTGAATTTACATAGAGAGCCCGCCGCGGCACTGCGCCCAGTAGGTACCTACATAACCTTATTAGATAGATAGATAGATAGAATACTCTTTATTATGTACACCATAAAAATTACAGATACAAATGTTGAAATTTTACAAGGGGTGACACAATGGGCGGTCTTATCGCTAAAAGCGATCTTTTACAGACAACCTTTGGATGGATGAAAGGGGGAGGAGAGACAATACTGCAGGTAGTCAGTGGTGTACCAGTTACATATACAATAAATACATAAAGCATATACTATACATAACATATATCAATCATACATACATACATACATATAGGCTTGCGATTAGTTTCACAGTTGTGCAACAGGAACTGCTGACGTGCTATGTAAGGTTTATTTATCGCCGCCTATTATTTTATTCATCAGCTGATAGGTAACTAACGACGCTAACGTGAACCTATTTTTTGGCGCAGTAGTATCTACTTCCTAGTATTATTATTTATCGTAATAAGCCAGTGGTTAAGGCGTTCTCCTCTCATGCATGAGGTTGCGGGTTCGCAACTGAGCAAGTACCACTGTGTTATTTTTAAACATGGACATCATTGAAATCATGTGTTTCGGAAAGCACTTAAAGCCTTTAGTTCCGATAGATTTGTAGCTCTCGGACAGTCGTTAGGTACCACACGACGACCTTACAGCCCTGCCGTAGGGTCATTGGTACGGGTAATCAAAAGCCAGAAAGTCTGACAATTAGTCTAACAAATGGGTATCGTGTTATCAAGTAACTGGTTTGTTGAGGTCTGATACGCAGTCGCCCTACGTGATTCACTGGCACTCCATGTAATGAGCTGCATACAGTTAGACTGAAAGCCGACCCTAACATAGTTGGGAACAGGCTCGGCAGATGATGAACATTTTCGCATTGTAATGATGCTTCAAAATGAGTTATTATTTAGCGAAATTTTAAAAACAATAATGTAGAAACAACATTGTTATTTTCAAATTCGAACTACATCTCAAGGTTAAATTATTTGCTATAAGTTGCTGTAGCTACAACAATTTGTACAGATCGCGGCACGTTGGTTGAACCTTGCGCAGTAACAGATTTTCGAGTCTCAATCGAATTGCGGTATGCGTGCACCGCGGGGCTGCGCGTAACCATAGCAACGACCGCCATTTTAGTTCAACTTACGTGCCGCGTTTTTTTCGTAGAAATGTGGGCGGAGCCTCGTACAGCCTGTCGTCACTGGTCATCGCATTCACGCACACAGTGACATGACGCGCGATAAATCGCAATCGCTGATTCTGTTTTTTTTTGAAGAGGGTTAATAAGAGAGTTATTCTGAAAAACAATAAAATTTAAAAATATAAAATAAAAAGTATTATTGATTATTGACTTGGTATCGTATTGTTATATGATTATTTACGAGTTTCATAACAACCTCCTGAAAGGTTTTGCAGGTTCAAAACTGCATCTTGTATAGGTACAGTGCCGTCCGATATATAGGTACTGGATATTGTGCCGATACATAAGTATTGTATCTATATACAGGGTTACTGGTAACTCGACGTATTCCTTGCAGGACGTCATAGTAGGGTTAAAATGCAACAAATTAAGCCACCAAATGTTCTACCGAAATTCAGTAGTTTTTGTATTAGTTAAGAGTTTTAGTTTTTTAATGAAAAATCCCAGATTAAACCATTTGAAACCAATTTAAAAATGATTTACGGCGCGACTGTACTGAAATTTAAGTTATTATCATAGTTGACGCCGTAGCAGACCTTTGTTAATAATTAAAAGTTCAATAATGCCTAAAACTTTGGCAAATATCACTAACAAAACATTTAATTTTTTGTAATTTTTGCTATTACTTCATAAAAAATGTAGTCTAGTGCAAAAAAAAAATACTACACCTGGTGTACAAATTACTAAGAAAATATCCTTGTCTTATCAGCTATCCAAAAAGGTATGAAAGTTAATACAAAATCATGGACTACATTATGAAAATCGTTTTTGATTTAGTACAGGCGTGCGTTTCACAAAAAGGTGATTATTCGAAAAATCAAAAACAAAATCGTGAACATTATTATTCTTTTTAATCAATATTAAAAACTTTAATTACACACATTTAACACGTCTTGTTCGATGTGCTGCCCTCGGTTTCGAATACATGTTCTTATTCACTTCCTTACTTCGGTTTTTGTTATTCTTGAGGTGATTGTTGCCCTTATCTGGTCCGCCGCATTTGTAATTCTCTCCCTTAGTTCTTCAATTGAATTTACTGGGGTCACATAAACTAGATCTTTCATATGACCCCAGACGTAAAAGTCTAGCGGTGTCAGATCAGGGCTTCGTGCAGGCCACGGAATCGGCCCACCGCGCCCTATCCATCGGTTTGGATAGTTTTCATCCAGCAATTGTCGAATTGTGATTCGGAAGTGGGCTGGACATCCGTCATGTTGGTAAATCATGTTTGCTCTTCTTTCTTCCGGTACATCCGTGAGCAGTGCTGATAAATGATTTCTGAGGAAATCTTCATAAAGTTCCCCATTTAGTGTTCGGGGTAAAAAATGTGGGCCAATTAATTTGTCGTCAATAATACCCATCCAAACATTAAGCGTGAACCTTCGCTGGGATGCGGTTGGTTTCAGTTTTTTAGGGTTTGCTTCTGCTTTCGGTGCCCAGTAATGTAAGTTGTGGTAATTTGTGATACCATCACGATCAAAACATGACTCATCGGTCCACAGAATGTTTTTTAAAAAGTTTTCGCTGTCGGCGTCGGCACTTAGCATAAAACGACAAAATTCAAGCCGTCTCGGCGGATCTCCTTCTTCTAATGACTGAACTGGTTGGTAATGGTATGGATGTCGGCCTGACAAGTGAACTACAGACCAGACTTTCCACTGTGACATACCAAGCTCACGCGCTACGATGTTTGTCGATGTGTTAGGATCGTCAATAAAACGTTGAAGAATAAGCTCCTCGTCCTCAGCCGTGTATCTCCGGGAACGACCAGTGTCAACTTGCCTGCTTCTTTGGACGCTGCCAGTTTCAGGTATTCGCCGATAAGTCGATCCGAAGACACTAACGTGGGGGAGTCGGCGGTTGGGAAAGCGAAGTTGATATTCTCGCCGCGCCTCAGCAGCGTTACCGTCACAAAGTCCGTAACAGTACATTATGTCAGCGTATTCAGGATTAGAATATGCAGCCATAGTCAGCGCTTATGAAGGCACAGCACAGCACAAGAGCAAGATACGCAGCAACAGTTAGGGAAATAGCCAGTAACAAAACACGAGCTTGCGCGACGTAGAGTTGAAACTAACTAACGCTGACGACCAAATTTTGCAAAATCGCACCCCCTGTCATGCCGAGAGAACAATAGCGACCAATCACAAAGCTCCCCGAGTGGTTGGAGTTCAAGCGCAGGTAAAAACTACGAATAATACGAATACGAAACAATAGGTTGACCGTCTCGCAATTTTACCTGCCCCCCATAAAACTCTTCTCTTCCCTGGCACACATGCAAAAGTATTGACAATCATACCTTTCTGAATAACTGATAAGACAAGGATATTTTCCTAGTAATTTGTACACCAGGTGTAGTATTTTTTTTTGCACTAGACTACATTTTTTATGAAGTAATAGCAAAAATTACAAAAAATTAAATGTTTGGTTAGTGATATTTGCCAAAGTTTTAGGCATTATTGAACTTTTAATTATTAACAAAGGTCTGCTACGGCGTCAACTATGATAATAACTTAAATTTAAGTACAGTCGCGCCGTAAATCATTTTTAAATTGGTTTCAAATGGTTTAATCTGGGATTTTTCATTAAAAAACTAAAACTCTTAACTAATACAAAAACTACTGAATTTCTGTAGAACATTTGGTGGCTTAATTTGTTGCATTTTAACCCTACTATGACGTCCTGCAAGGAATACGTCGAGTTACCAGTAACCCTGTATATACGATTTGAATCGCCCACTCCTGACTCCTAATGCAGTATCATAATGGACTCGGACGAAGAACGAAGGGGGGGAGAAGAGGGGTAGGAGGTTGGGGTTGGTGCCCCTTGCCCCCTGGCACCACTCCCATGAAAAGGTAACGCATCGTTCTTGAGAAAAATAAATTATTGTAACCTAACCTCAAAACTCTTAGTCGCTTAAAAAGCCGTAGTATGAGCCCAGCTTCGCGGGGGAGATTGGGGGGGTGCCCCCCTGTCCCCTGGCACCACTCCCATGAAAAGGTAACGCACCGTTCTTGAGAAAAACAAATTATTGTAACCTAACCTCAAAACACTTAAAGTCAATTAAAAGGCGTAGTATGAGGGTTTAAAAAAAATAACCTCGAAGTTGATGGCGGGGTCTGATCTCTCTGACCCCGCCATCCCCTTCGACCTAACCTGTCCGAGTCGGGGGGCCCCAAGTCCCGAGCTCGCTTCGCTCGCTCTTGCATCCTAAGTTTTCCTAGTAACAGTAGTAACATTGCCTTTTGTACACACATACGATCAGTGGAAGTACAAACACAGAGAAAAATTCACGCAACTCGAGGCGAAACGGACCGATCGAAAACAAATGACAGTGACACATGCATGACGCAAATGGCATACCTATTTTATTGTTTACGTTCCGTGTTATCGATTTTGCCCGATATTTTATACCACGGACTGACTACAAATACTGATACTGGATACTGACTACAGATACTGTGGCAGATTTGGTTGTCAATCGCCCATTTTAAACGTTTCGTTTTCGCCTTATCGGATTTGAGGTTAGAAACATTTTTTATTAATTTCTCGAAAAATATGCATTACCTTTTAATAAGAGTGGTAGCGTTATAATCGGGGACCCAACCCCTACCAACTTTAGCCCCTTATACCTCCCAACTCCTGCCAAACGATACTAGATCCAACTCAAAAAATAAAACACGTAGGTATTTGTATTTATTTATTCTGTGTTTATTATAATTTAGTTTCATTCGTCATCATCACGGAACATGTCTTCGATAACAGAACTGTTGTCCATAGACTTGTCAGAATAATATGAATGAGTTGGAGAAGGCTGAATTACAGATGAAGACGGGATAGATGTAGAAGCGTTTTGTGTAGATTATGATATCGTCGGCTTAGAGTGTAAACCTGCCAAATCCATTTTTTGACTATATGACGTTATTCATACCATTCGAAAGTGTAAAAAGAAATACACAATCTAGAAAAACAGCCACAGTCCGTTTTCCTTTAAAATTGACAAAAACGCGTACTGAGTAAAACTGTCAAATCCATAACGTCAAAAGTTTCCTGCTAACTCCGTGTAAGCCGCCATTTTGTACCGAGATTCCGATGCCGGCAAATGTGCTCGTACACACGGCTACACATAAAGCAATGCATTTCCAGTATAAGCTGATCTCGAATTGTGTAGGATTTCCGTACAATGAGAGGTCAGTGTAAACTGGAAATGTATAGCTTGATGTGTAGCCGTGTGTACAAATAATTGATGTTTTCTGTGATAACAATGTAAATAAAGGTTGAAAGTTAAAGGACTGAAAGGTATGTGTTTATACTGTTATCTTATTATTTGATTGTAATGATAAATTAAGCAATATTTATTGTAAAACTTCAGATAACCTATAGCCCAAACATGTGGGATTTAGCAGTTTTTCCTTACAATCAATCTTACATTTATTGTACTTAGCAGGTATTAAGTATCATCATAAATTAACTTTTAATTATGTTTTAATTAATATCTTGCTTAATAAGCTTTCTGTTAATGGGTTATAGTCAAGTATTTAATGCATTTATTCAAGTTTAAAATCTAATTGTCAAATTAGAATCTGAAATTATTATTAAAAACTACGTTTAGATTGGGACGTAATTTTAGAGTTTAAACGTATAGTATAATTTTATTTTATTTCGCTTTATTTCCTACAATAATTATTGTTATCAGAATGTATTAATTAATTCTTTATTTGCAGATGTCATCGAGGAAGCATTGGCGTGGCCGTAAAATCCTGGATATGTGTGCAAGCAAAGAAGATATAAATCGACAAACAGCACCGGAATCATCTCAAGCATCCTTCCCCAAAGAATGGTCTGTAGTTGAAAATGTCGAAATTGAAATGATTATATCTAAAGAAATATCTGATGACTTAAGCTCAAGTACACATTGCGACTCCTTCTCACTTGCCGATTTGAATAATGTACTTGTAGGAAGTATTTCTAGTATACTCTCTCCACGAAATAATGACACTAAATATGATTATGTAACTCTGAACCAAGAAGTAAATAGCAATAGTCATATTGAACCTCAAAATACAGAACAAGAAGTCCAATTCGAAGATATCAATATGATTTCCCCTTTAGATGAATCCCCTTTGCTTGAATTAATGACTGATGACCACCACTGTTCCAATAGTCTGGTTTCTGAAAATACTATCGAGCAGAACACTTTGCAACAAATTGAAAATAGTCCTAGAAATTCTTCTACAGGTACTATCGACCATTCTGTTACGTCAAGACCATCCATCCAAATAGATGATTTGATATCAGATGAAAGTATGCAAGAAGGTCTGGTACCATACAAAATTAATTCTGACTCTGAGTCTGACTGCGAAAACTATCCAAAGAAAAGCAATAAAAGAAGAAAAAGGATTCACATTCAAAAATCAAACTGGTATGCTGAAAGTAACAGAAAGTTGAGAGAATCTGGAAAAAAATACTATGGAAGAAAAAAAGAAGAAAAGTGGAATTATGAAGTTCCAAGGCAGCCTAGAACTATGAAGAATAGATGCTCGTGTAAAGAAACTCAAAAAGGATCTTTGAAATGTTCAATGTTTACAGAGACAGATAGGCAGAATATTTTTAAAGAATTTTGGACAATGAGTTGGATAGAAAAAAGTTTTTGTTGATAATCTTGTGACAGCTTTGCCTGTCAAGAGAGCAAGGGGAAGAAAAACTAATAATGAGGAATCGAAAAGAGGACAATCTTTATTTTATCATTTAAAAAAGGATGATGAGCCAATCAAAGTCTGCAGAACACAGTTTTTGAATACGCTTGGGATTGGTAGATGGACTGTTTTAAATTGGAAAAATAAAAAAGGGGCAGCTTTTAAAAAGAATGACAAGTATTTTGATTCCAAACAAACAAAAAAATCTTCTAAGCCTTTCGAATCAGAACGTAAGGAGCTGAAAAAGTTTTTAGAATCACTGCCAGCGATTGAAAAGCACTACTGTCGTGCTAGTACACAAAAGAAGTACTTGTTGCCAGAGTGGCGTTCAAAGCGATCCCTTTATGATTTTTATGTCAATGATTGGTGTAAAACACGTAATGTAGTTGCTTTATCCATCTGCAAATTTCATGAAGAATTTGACAATCTTAATCTCGGATTGTTTCACCCTAAAAAAGATCAGTGCGAAATATGTGCTCTCTATAAAGTCGGAAATAAATCCCAAGAAGAATATTCAGAACATCTAAAGAAGAAGAAGCTAGGTCTGTGAAGGAGAAAGACATACGTGAAGAAAATCTTGTTTTTACTGTAGACTTGCAGGCGGTTCTAATGGCCCCTAAATCAAATATTAGTAGTTTGTACTATAGAACAAAGCTCCAAATACCTACATAATCTTGCCTTTTTTTTAATTTAAACAACAAAGATGGCTATTGTTATCTTTGGAACGAAACTGAAGGAGGCTTGAATTCTGAAGAGTTTGCAAGTGTTTGGGTAAGCTTAATAGAAAAAAAGCTTTTACAAAATGAGTCAGAAAAACCAAATAAAATATTTTTTTTATAGCGATGGTTGTACCTATCAGAACAGAAACTGTGTGATGTCTAATGCATTATTATGCACGGCTATGAACAACAACATCATCATAGAACAAAAATTTCTAGAAGTTGGGCATACGCAGATGGAAGCTGACAGTATTCATTCTTCTGTTGAACGGGCTCTTAAAAACAACAACATCAATGTGCCCGCAGAGTACATCACCATTTGCAGATCAGCAAGAAAACACCCCGGACCTTACGACGTAACTTACTTAAACCATAGTTTTTTCAAAAGCTTTAATGAAGTTGGGTTTTTTAAAAGCATTCGTCCTGGACGCGATAAAGGTGACCCCAAAGTAACTGACAAAGCTCTTCGGTATACTCCAGATGGTGATATATTCTTCAAATTAAGATTCACAGAAGATTGGACCGTAGTACCGCAAAGAAAATCACCGGCAGTTAGTGCATTGCCTTTTGATTCTCTCCGAAATCAGCACCTTACTAGGAGGAAAATAACGAAAAGAAAATTTGATGATCTGCAATCTCTGAAAGATACCTTACCTGCAGACTATCGTAATTTTTACGACAATTTACCCCATGAGTAGAAAACTAAAGTTGAGACTGATTTGAACATTAAGACTGAGTAATATAATTTTGCTTAATTATAATACTTAATTATAAGAATAAAGATTTTATTTAGTTTATGCTAAGAAGAAAATAAAAAATATGTTTCTAGATTTTATAAGGCCAGAATCTACTTTTTGTTTATTTTGAGAGTTTGTTTTGTTTAAAAGTAATAATATTATAATTTTCATTTTGTAACTGAAAGTTTCAAAACTTTAATTTTAGTATAAAACCATATAAGTTCGTTTGACCTTGAAAGAAAATTATGTTTTTAAATTAAGGACAGAACCTAATTTTTGTTAATTTTTAGAGATTTTCTTTTGTTTTTGTTTTATGAATGCTATCAATACTTTTATTTTGGTTTATGAAAACCTGTTAAGTTGTTTTTTAAAATAAATATTTGAGTACGAAAACCTGCTAAGTGACAAAAGTAGTGTTAATTAAATAAATGCTGAAGTAAATTATCTTTTTTTTATTTCAAATTGTATGGTATACAAATACAAGTTTGAAAATATAAAAGTCTTTTCATAAATTATATTCATATTTTTTTAGGAATGTTATTACCTAATATGGAAATTTATGAAAATTTACCTAATATGGAGTTAGCAGGTTTACACTCTAAGCCGACGATATGTCAACCATAGACTAGTCGGAATAATATGAATGAAGTGGAGAAGGCAGGGTAGATTAGAAGCTTTTTGTGTAGAGTGTATGTTGGCATTTCCTGAAGAATATTGTGCCGAATATGTTTCATAATTTTGATTATGCATGTACTTTCTAATTAATAATAATAATAATAATATAATATATAATAATAAATATTTATATTGTACGGAATATAGCAAAAGTACAGAGAAGTGTCTTAAGAGTAAGTTGTACAACAGTGGCAAAAGTTCAAAGTCGAACGTCTGACTTCTAAACTAGGCAATAAGCCTGTATCTTAGAAGCCAATGTTCCCCAAAATAACAATGACATACAACTATTTATATGATACACGTGCAAGTACTTCTATACAACATTCTATACAACAAGAAAGAAAACAAACCTATGCGCATACAGCATTTAACTATTTAGGTATTAATTTTGAGATTTTCAGTTTCATCGTATGATAACTTTTGCAACCACTTGGTGAGAATGTTCTTAACCTCATATTTTGTGCGAATATAGATGGACAAAATTTTATTTATTTTATTATAAAGTCGAGTGCTTGTAGCGAGAAACTGTCGACTAGCTAATGCGGTACGACATTTGACAGTATCACTGACAGGGAATTGCTTGCGTCTTAAGAGAACACTTGGCGTTAAAGGTAGCATGGAGTGTCTACGCAGAACGGCACGGAGAATAAAAAGCTGCCTAACTGTCAGAACTTGTGCCTCGGAGTACAGTTGGGCTGAAGAGAAGTCTTTGCGTTTAAAATACATTAACTTTAGGATAGTTCGTTGAGAACGTTCTATGGTAAGTAAAGATGTTTTGTAGGTTCCACCCCAGGCTGAGATGCAGTATGAGATAAGGGACTGACAAAGACTGGTATACTAGAAGCATCAATTCTCGATCAGCAGAATGCCTAAGCTCCTTGAAGATATATATCAGTTTCCTGATCCTGGTACATAATGCTTGAATATGGGGTTGCCAGCTTAGCCTATAGTCTATGAAGACTCCCAGATATTTTATATCATGAACCAGAGATAGGGCAGGGCAGTTGCAGCCATTACTACTATCTGTGCAAGTATGAGCTATAACTAATCCTGATTCTGGGGGAGGACTAGGAGTATTAGGTAAGGAAAAGCGAATAATTTTTGTTTTTGCGATATTGAGGGTCAAGAGATTCTCTGAAAGCCATTCCATTACCATGCGAAGCGCGCATTCAGCTCTTTGTTTTGCCTTAATCCAATTGACGTCGTAAACTATCAATGCCGTGTCGTCAGCATATGTAAATATATCACAATTCGGAACCTGAGCTTGACACAGATCGTTGATATATAGAAGAAAGAGCGTGGGCCCAAGTATGCTTCCCTGTGGGACACCGAAATTGATAGTTTTATGATCACTTGTTAAAGATTCGATTTTTACACACTGCGTACGATTGGATAAATAGTCTCTAAAGA
This sequence comes from Atethmia centrago, assembly GCA_905333075.3. Lineage (NCBI taxonomy): Eukaryota > Metazoa > Arthropoda > Insecta > Lepidoptera > Noctuidae > Atethmia > Atethmia centrago. The sequence continues at coordinate 16,640,286 of HG995393.1, forward strand.
TACTCAAGGTCGATCCACGTACTCCTATTTTCTCAAGCTTCGTGACAAGAGCGGGAACAGATACCGTATCGAATGCTTTGGATAGGTCAAGGAAAATGCCGTAGCATTTCATTTTCCCATCCAATTTATCAACCAGTGTTTTTGTAACTTCAACTACTGCATCCTCAGTTGATATACCAGCTCTGAATCCATATTGGTTACACGCAATGAGTTTGTGTTTATTCAGAAAATTTATTAAACAATTGCTGAGGATTCTTTCAAGGATCTTTGATAACGAACTCAGTACGGAAATAGGCCGATAGTTTGTAATACTAACCCTGTCGCCACCCTTGAAAATGGGATGCACAACAGCTTTCTTAAAAGCGTCAGGGAAAACGCCGGAATCAATAGCTCGATTACAGATATGTGCTATTGGCGCAGCCAAGGTGATACTCGACTGCTTGAGCACCCTAGCTGGGATATTATCGTAACCTGTGGCACAGTCGCTACGTAAGGAGTCGATAAGGCTTTTCACGTGATCTACATCAACTGGCAGTATAGCAAGTGAGTTACAACTAGTTGAGCGTCCAGTCTCCACTTTGTCGCGTCCTGTAAGTGGTGTTATATTTGAAGCTAGAGTTTGCCCTATGTTGACAAAGAAGTTGTTGACATCATTTATTGAGGTTTTTGGATCGTTGGCTATTTGAAGCAGTTCTCGGGGGGACTGCGGTTGGGAACATGTATTTGTAATTTGTTTAATAGCTTTCCATGTAGCTTTTGGATTATTCTTAGCTTTAGACAACTCATTTTTATTATGGGTTCGCTTCATTTTTTTTAGTAAAGAATTTAGGAAATTACGATACCGCGTGTAGGTGACTTTAAGAATATTATTACTTGGATCCCTAGTTACTTTTTTATGCATCATGTCTCTATTTCGTATACAACGGACCAAGCCTTGGGTCATCCACGGTTTGAGAACACGAACCTTTCTATGGATTTGTATACGTTGTGTGTGTTTCATAATAATCTCTTGTGTCAAGATAATTAATAAATCGGCGGCCAGACTTAGATCTGGCTCTTCCAAGACTGGTTTAAAATCGGTAATATCTATTTCATTTTTTATTGCAGCATAATTATATCGATAGGATGTGTTGGAACTACTGTTCGTCATAATGCCTTTGGTCTTTAGACACAAGATGACGGGAAGGTGACAAGTAATGTAGGATTCCAGCAATATGACGCGTGCTATTCCCCTAGTTTTTAATAGAACGTGGTCTAAACAGTTTCCTGACCTCGTAGGTCGTAAGTGAGCAGGGAGTAGTCCCAGTGAGGCGGTCATGGTAAGATAATCGTTTGCGTGCTGGTCATTGTTGTTCGATTTTATGTCTATATTGAAGTCTCCAATGAGAACTATGTTATTATAATGTTTCAGGGTATTTATTAGGCTGTTTAGACTATGATAGAATTGATCCAGATTATGATATGAGGGAGAGCGGTATATACATTTAATAGCAGTATTTTCTACGGTACAAACAAGGCAATTTGCATCAAGATACGGGGGTTCGTGTGTAGCACTTGGTATGGATGCTTTAGAATATACTACGACTCCATCATTTTGTGACCGATTGTTGACAGTGGCATGACAATTGTATCCCTGGATCACTGGCAAGGGTCCGGATACTTTGAGCCAGCACTCAGTGAATATGACAAAATCAAATGTAGTTTTTGTAGTAGCCAACATCGCTATAAACTGGTCAAAATTTTTTTTTATACTTCTTATGTTTACATGAATTATTTTAAGATTTTCGTTTGGTTGAACAATAAAATCACTGCAAAGATTAGGAGAACATTCATGGACGCTGGCTAAAGAGAAGTCATCAATATCCTTAGATACATCATTAATTACCGCCATTTCTAATTAAGAGCACCATAAGCAGGGGTGGAAACATGTCAAGACTTTGTAACCTTAGGTCTACTTCGAGATTTTTTATGCCTAGGGCCATTTTTTTCAAATTACAACGTAAACTGAGTAGGGATATTGTAAACAGTGTGCAGTCACGTAATATTGTGTTGCAACAGTTGATCATATTATTTTCGAAAATAAATAATGCTTGTAAATATACTGTATGACATAGAAATATTAAATAAACATGCAATAATATAGAACAAAATAGTAGCTTAAGCAAAAAGGCAGTTAACAATTTTGGAATCAACAAAAATTGAGCAAATAAAAGAAACAAAAATATACAAGAAAATTTAAACGAACAGTATACTGGATACTTCTCGTTGAGAGAAGTATACGGAAGAGTAACTTTAATATAAAGTCATTGTTTCATCAAAGCTAATAGACACTTCGGTGATTTAATTTGAGTAGGTTTCTCATTAGGGTCTTTAGGATCTTTCCGTAGGAGAATCCTACCATAAGAGTTCCAGCAGGAGAAGTTATTAGCTTTCGCATATGTGCGGGCATCGTAGAACAACTTCTTCTTTGATGGTGGCAGATGCTCATCAACATAAATTGGTTTCTTTTCACCAGGTGCGCCAATTGAATGGGAGTTCAGCTTGTCAGCTACTGGACGTTCTTTATTATAGCGCCGCACGTTTAAGAGAAATTCATTCATTTTCGGAACTGATATAAACTCTGCCACCGTGGGTCTAGGACTTCCAGACGTTCCCGGTAGACGATAGAGATCACGTAAATTTGACGCCTGAATTTCCACGTTAACCACTTTTCCTACAGCTGACACCATGGCTAGAAGATCCTCTGAGCTTTCTTTAGCTTTTTGCGGAAGGTTCCTGAATTCAAGAGTTGCAGGTCGTGATTGGAGTTGCAGGTCCTGGATATGTTGTTCCAGCTGGTAGATGCGATCGTCACTTTCTTTCTTATGGTTTTCCATGTCGGTTACTCTGTTTTTTATACCTTCATAGCACGAATTCACAAACTCCATACCGCGGTCTAGTTTAAGGTGGGATTCCCGAATTTCCGAAATTTGAATTTTCAGATCACTCAAATCTTTAGTAAGTCCAGATAATACTGCGTCATGCTCAGATTTCCAGTTTGCGAGACGGTCATCATTCTCCGTCTTCCAAGAGGTAAGTATTTGCATAATTTCTCTTTTGAAATCATTGAATATCTGCGTGAATTGGTTTGATTCACAAATGGGAGAATCATCGATACGCTGGCGCTTGTTTCTCACAGTAATATTACCAACTTGCTTTCCTTCCGATTCTACAGAAGATGTTAGATCCGATTCGGACAATGATTGCCCTGTTTGAAGTGCTTTTGTTGAAGGTGGTGTTCGTGGAATATTCATATTAGAAACCAAACAATACTATAGATGAACTGTTGATGGTTTTCCAAAGTCAATAATACTGTTTACTTATTTATTCGTAATATAAGTTACTCGGGTCGCTCAAATAAACCACAAAAAGAGCAAAAATAAATTGTTGGATAGTGGATCGGAACCTGCGACGTTGATCTTCTCAGTCCAACGGACAGACCGCACGACTGTATCGGCTTGTTCTAACGAGCCGAAAATCACGTTCGTTATGGTCCGTAGGTGACACAAACTTGGTGGAGGGGTGACCTTTGTAGCTACTCAATGTCACGGTACTAACGAACAATCACTGGCACCCACGTTGTATTAATTAAGTTATTTAGTTATCCTGCTTGCAAAAGTCATCCAACACTAGCAGATATTTACACACTAAGATAGATAAGAGTAATAAACATACTTTGACAATATTTACAGTACTTTTGTGCACTTTAATCTATTTATAATAATTTGTAAACACAGCGATGGCACAAATACGTCTGACTCGCACGGGCGCGCGCGGGGAGCCACCTATTAACAGTAATATTTGAGATTGATAATCAAGTTTACAATTTTCGTCATTTTTTTTACACGTGGAAGCAGCGACGTCAGAAATTGCTTATCGGGGTCATTTTGGTCACTTATTTGATCATGTTTACATTTTGAATTTTCCGAAAGTGTTCTGAGAATTTCATTTTCTAATTTTTCAGCCCTTTTTCTATTAATGTTTCTGTTCATTTTCGGGCGAGGTGTTTCCGCATCATTAGTTTCACACTCGGAAGCAACATCGGTAGGCGGTCTCACTTCTTTTAAGGAATTCAAGAAAGATAGTTGATTGAAATGAATGTATTGTTTACTGCTTGTTGCTGCCGAACCACTCGCAACGTTCTTGTTTTTTGCATTTTCTCTATTAAAACTGTCACGAAGACTCTTCCACTTCCTCAGTAATTTAGTTACTGTAACAACAAGAAAATATAATATACTTCATTGTTTCAGGTATCTAGGAACTGGATGCTCGTTTGAGGATTTTGAACTCTCTTACCACCGTGGGGCCTCTACAGCAAGGAAAATTGTACAAGATACATGTCAACTAATTTGGAACTATTTAAAAGATGTTTGTATTCCAGAACCGACCCAAGACATGTGGAATGAAATTGCCAGCGGATTTCTTCAAAATACCCCCTATTATAAATAAATATTCCTAATTGTTTAGGGGCCATAGATGGCAAACATATAAGAATTATTCATCCATTCGATACCGGCTCCTTGTACTTTAACTATAATTTTTTTTTTTCAATAGTACTTCTAGCAACTTGCGACTCGAATTTACTTTTTACGTTCGTGGATGTTGGGGCATACGGTAAAGCATCCGATTCTACAATATTTAGAGAAAGTGAACTGTGTAATAAAATACACAGAAAGACATTAAATACCCCTCACCACGACAGGTCGGTAATCGACAACCATTGAACTATATATTTGTTGGTGATGATGCATTTGGTCTCAGTGAAAATATGATGAGGCCTTATGCTGGAACATATTTGGACTTAGCCAAAAAAGTTTTCAATTATAGGTTAAGCCGTGCCAGACGTTGCATTGAGTGTATCTTCGGCGTAATAGCAAACAAATGGAGAATATTACATCCCCGTCAGGGTATGTGTTTTGTGGAATTCACTTCTTTGAGAGCGGTCGCCAGCGCATCACGTTTTCGACGAATCGCTATCCATCGCCTTAATAATAGTGTATTTTAAAGTGATTAGTGTTGATCAGAATATTAGTAATTATCATTTACGCAATTGTAGAATTATTTCAATATTAAAGAAGTAAAATTGTTTAAGTTTCGAAGACAATACGTTTAATTTAAATTACCCTGATTGGTAAAACCCACCCGTATTCCTTCCGTTGCCTGTGTTGCCAGGGGCCTCGGTAACCGTTTGGTACCTTCCCACGACCCCGGCAGGCATCGGCCCTAGTGAACCCCTACGCTTGTGCTGACGACATCTCTTTGAGTCGCGCGTGGATTACAACGCGCCGTCGACCCGGGCCTGGTCCTTACCGGACGGTGAGCTACTCATTGCTCACCGTCCGCAAGCCCGCGCCTACGGTGGCCGGAAATCCGCCCAGGATTCCCGACGCCCAGGGCGTCTCCTGCGGCGGCTAGGGGCGAGAGGGCGCGAAATTTGCCTTTCCCTCAACCGTCCCGCCTCCTCCTTCGCGAGCATTACTGCTTCGCAGAAGGAGGTGACGGCTGCCCATGCCCTCTCGCTCCGTACCATGGCCTGAACCAGGGCCGGACACGAGAGATCTCAGCCGCCGATCGCCTCTATGAGGACACGGCGGTGCTCTGCCCAAGCCGGGCAGACCTCCACCGTATGCTCCACCGTGTCCTCCGGGCGATCCACACAGTGGTGACACCCGGGCGTTTCCTCCCGCCTTATCCCACACAGGAACCTCCCAAAGCTGCCGTGTACAGTGAGGACGCCGTGGCGCCTCTCTAGCCACTCATCAAAGAGGGAACTTATTGCCGCAATTTTGGCGTGCCCATGAAGGCCGTCCTGAGCTTTCAAATATGATCGATTTGTTATTATGATAAAACTTAATAAAATATGAACATGTGGGAGCAACATTGAATTTTTATTAATTTAAAAATATTAACGCCAGTTTTAGAGCAATGTCCGGTTTAATAAGTTGTTCTGTTGACTACTCGCCCCCACCCACTGACAAACAGCCCATAGTTTAAGAGAGCGCGCAAGTAGCTCGATCGCGCAGACTTTGTTCGACTACGGACTCGGCAAGACAATTCTGAATGGTCAGGTACCTACGTATTATTTTGATTGTATTAATTAATATTGATATGCTTTATTATTTTATGTAATAATGTTATATTACCACATCATTTTGTTGTGAAAATAATTACTGTGTGGATTTAATAATTATAAAATGGATCTATAACATCCATTAGTTTTATTCCATCAATATTTACGGCCACAAACATTATAATAAAAATTGTTTAATTAAGTTACCTCAAATCCAACATGATCAGACATGTTTGAGCATGAACTTCTTGGAATGCATTGTTCTTTAAGAAAAGACAGCTGATTATAGTACCATAACTTTGGCTTATGTATTTCATCAGGGCGTGCGCCCGACTTCAAAGACTCGGCAACTTTACGTTCCTGCTTTATGAAGGCTGTTTGCTGTTAATTTTATTTGTCACTAGGTCTGCATTCAGTTCTATTTCTTTAAGTTTTTCTATTAGTTTACAATAAGCAGCATTCTGCTTATCTCTGATATGGTAATCTTTATTTTTTATGTTCCTTAAACAGGATTAATTTTGATATATTTGTAAGAATTCTTCTAATACATCGCGGTTCGACATTATGCAATGCAACAAGTCCGCATAGGAACACTTCCGCAGGAACTACTGAGCGTTCGCAACGCACACACTCAAATTTTTTATCAGACTGTTTCATCAAAAATACTAAAATTCATATTTCTTCAAGCCATTTGATTACTCATTAAATTTGATCAAATTGTGCCACAGACATTCATGCCAATTTGATCAAACTATTTGAACCAGCCTGTTTGATCAAATTACTTGAACCATTATTATTCACAACAAGTCTTCCCGATTCTGCATTTGGGATCACATTTCGAGGTCAGTATCTTGTGTTATCTATACGCCATGAATTCCGACGACCTTATTGGCTAGACTTAAAGCACATTTCATAAGAAGATATGGCGTAAGAAAAATCGGAGTCTGTAGTCACGACTCACGAGCAAATTGCACGCGAGCAGCTTTCGGCTTCTGCGTTAATTTTTTTTTGCGAGTCTTTTGTGATGGATTCCAGCTCGATGCAACTCGTTTCTAATAGTTTGCGTCGAAACTCTGTAATCCTGCGCGAAACTGCGAGTGGGTGTGAAGGGGCTCTCTTGGTAGGTGGCTATCATATTACACAATTGATCTTTGTTAATAGCCCGGGGTCGAGGTGCTCGAACGCGTTCTTTTATTTGTCCTCCTTCTTCATATCTTCTTACCCAGCGGCGCACCGTGGTTCTCTGGAAAAAAAAATATAAAATACTAGCTGCGCCCCGCGGTTTCACCCGCATAAGTCTCGATCCCGTGGTAATATCGGGATAACAAGTATCCTATACCATAACCCAGGTCATGGTCTACTTATGTGCCAAATTTCATCAAAATCCATTCAGCAGTTTTAGCGTGAAACGTAACAAAGTACTGTAAACACTACTTTTCGATTCAAGGATTCGTTTGCGTAATATTAAGCTAATTTTTATTAGTCAAGTGACACCCAACCCCCCCCCCCCCGCCCCCCCTGCCAGCTAAATGGTTGTTTATGGAGATGTGAAGAATTCATGGCAGTAGCACATATAATGAAATTAAAAGGAAAACTATCACAGCTAAGTAGGCTTTACAAATTAACGAGTAATAGTCGACCAACTTAAATTTGCAGTTGGAGAATTGACCGTGGCATATATCGATGTATGGGAGAACATGTTTTTAAACTACAATGTTAACTTTGTTTTTGAGATAAATTCATCCCAAGTAATCCAGTTAGGTAGGTCCAACTTCGAAAAAGAGGTCAATCGTCGAATCCGACTCGGCTGGGCAGCGTTCGGGAAGCTACGCAATATCTTCTCGTCCCACATACCGCAGTGTCTCAAGACGAAAGTCTTTGACCAGTGCGTGTTGCCAGTGATGACCTATGGCACTGAAACGTGGTCGCTTACAATGGGCCTTATAAAAAAGCTAAAAGTCACTCAAAGGGCAATGGAGAGGGCTATGCTTGGAGTTTCCCTACGTGATCGAATCAGAAATGAAGAGATCCGCAGGCGAACCAAGGTCACCGACATAGCCCGAAGAATTGCCAAACTTAAGTGGCAGTGGGAAGGGCACATTGCTCGCAGAACAGATGGCCGATGGGGCCGAAAGGTTCTGCAGTGGCGACCGCGTACCGGAAGACGTAGCGTTGGAAGGCCTCCTACAAGGTGGACCGATGACCTTGTGAAGGCCGCAGGAATCCGCTGGATGCGGGAAGCACAAAACCGGTCGAAGTGGCGGTGCTTGGGGGAGGCCTATGTCCAGCAGTGGACGTCTTTCGGCTGAAATGATGATGATGATGAAGTAATCCCAACTTCGGAACCCTTCATTGTGCGTGGTCCGACACGCACTTGGCCAGTTTTATTTCTATCTCTATCTATCTGAACGTCGTCGTAGCGTTGGAAAGCCTCCTACAAGGTGGACCGATGACCTGGTGAAGGCCGCAGGAATCCGCTGGATGCGGAGCACAAAATCGGTCGAAGTGGCGTTGCTTGGGGGAGGCCTGTGTCCAGCACTGGACGTCTTTCGGCTGAAATGATGATGATCTATCTGAACACAAAAAACACAACTTACTTGCAGCTTCAACTTCACCGCAATTTGGGATATATTGAACCCTTTTTTATGCAAAACAATAATTTTATTCCTTTCTTCTTGAACCAGGTTTCGTTTTAGAGTTGTCCGGATAATTTTCAAGTCTGAATTCTCTGTTTTCTTTTGCTCGGCTGTTATTCCATCTTCTGGTTTTGGTTCTCGTGTTTCTAGTTTTGGATTATTCGCAACGGTCGCCCCTGTGAATCATACATCTGGTAAGTAATGTTGAAATAATTAAAAAAATAATAACGGATTGCATGATTCACACTAGGACTGAAAAGGAGTCATTTCTGGTAAAATCCTATCCTACTAATATTATAAACGCGAAAATTTGTGAGTATGTATGTATGTATGTATGTATGTATGTATGTATGTATGGATGTTTGTTACTCTTTCACGCAAAAACTACTGAATGGATTTTAATGAAACCGTACTATAAGTATATATAAAGTAGCTTATACATCAGAATAACACAATTTATAAAGATATTGTGTGAATTGTACAACATATACTGATAAGAGTCAAGTAAGTAGGAAAAAATTCTGCCATAAATACAATATAAATTGATATTATTTTTCTAAGTAGGGTAGGTAATCCTACCTACCCTACCTATCCAGGTAGGAAAGGTAGGGTAGATACTTACACCTACCCGTGCGAAGCCGGGTTGGGTAAAGCTAGTTGAATATAAACATGAAATGAAAATCATTTTTACGGTGATATAAAACTGGAATTTCGATTAATAATAATTAAAATTCTTGGAAAAAAATTTGTAGGTAGCACCAGAAATAGCATTAGTTTAAAATTTCATGAGATAGTTTTGCAATAGATTATACACAAAACACGACCACCTCACTAGCGCTCTTATAAAGTATTACTACTAATATTTTTATATCGATTTAAACAAAACTAGGCATAGGGATTTGTGGGATAGTGGGAGTATTAAGGATGGGGAAGATCACGTGGCGAGTCTAAATTTGAAGATGCAAAGGCCTTGGTGTTATTACCTGATAATATTTTGACGACGGTGATAAGCGTGAAAATATTGAATTTGAAAATGTAGAAAACATAGGAACAGTGACTTTATCAGAGTGATGATGATTAGTTTGAAATGTATTTTATTTTAATATGTAAGAGGGTGTGAGTGGACTAGGCCTCTTGGGGACACAACTTATAAAAAAACGCGCTTTGTTCTCTACCTTCTGTGATGTGGAAAAGAGAATGAAAAAAAAAATATCTGCAAAATCGAAGAAAATCGAAGCACGACATCATCATCTGCCTGCCTTTTTCCAACTATGTTGGGGTCGGCTTCCAGTCTTACCGGATACAGCTGAATACCAGTATTTTACATGGAGCGACTGCCTATCTGACCTCCACAACCCAGTTACTGCATAACACGATACCCCTTGGTAAGACTGGTTGTGACTGGTTGACTGTCAAAGATCTACAAATGACAGCCGGGACCAACGGCTTAACGTGCTTTCCGAGGCACGGAGGGGTCTTGGTATGTAAAGATGGTCACCCATCCACGGAACGACCGCGGCAAGCGTAGCTTAACCTGATCGATCGACCCGTGCGGCTGTTATTACTTAGCCACAAGCCCCTCGAAAATCGAAGCACGACATAAAGTTGATAATTAAGAAAGAAATCGCATAATTCAAATCTGCGAACGGTTTTTTGAGATGTCTTGAGAATCGGAAGTTATTCATAGAAATATAGTTCTTTTCATACAAAAAATAAATAAATGCTGTATTATCTAAGAAAATATTAAGTAGGTATAGTGAAAAATGCAAATTAATAAAATTGTCTTGTATTTAATAGTAGAATCCAAATATGTATTAGTTTTTTAAAGAATAGTGTGTTGATTTTTATGAATCTCTATGTAATTTTGCGGCGTGATTGCAGCCCACTGTGCGCCATCCCCTTCGAACCTAAACATTCATCATATTTCCTTTTTTTACTACCTACATCAGATACGTAACGCGTTTTACAAAACTTTTTGTAGTTTGCCCCCAAGACAAATAATCAATATTTACCTATGAAAAGATACTTCATCTTATTTCTTTTTTTTTTTTGGGATAAGTTTATATAAGTAATATTTAAAAACAAATTATTTAAAAAAACAAAAAACCCATCTGCTAAAGAATTTTGGTATCGCCGTGGAGGACAAACAAAAGTTACACCATATTTCAGGTTATTGGTTTGTCCCCTGTCGCCTGCGATACCAAAATTCTATAGATTATAATGCTTGTTTTTCTCTTTTCAGTTTAAATTTGTTTTAGCTGAGTTTTTTGGTATTTAATATTGGAGGGACAGGCGTATAAAATAGCCGTGTATCCTTGCGGGTCGAGGACGACAGAAAAATTATTATCTGGAATGCATAATAATTCAATTTGCCTTTTTTTTTGAGCAAACTTTCAAAGAGGAATTGGTGACGGTCAGGTGGCGTTTGTAGCCTAACTCCAGCAAATAATGCAAAAGCGGTACCTGTGCTTCTCCTGGCGAAAGTCTTGAAGAATCCTTCTGGGCAGATGGCCACCTTGCTTACTACATACATACTACCTTGCTTACTATATACTATATACATATACATATATGGAATTGACTCATTACTAGCAATTGTTTGATATCAATATTGTTCTAATTTATTTAAAAAAACCTTCTCCCTTTTTTGTATTTGCAGATGCAATATATAAATATTACATAGCATATCCCACACATAAGACGAATCTAAGGATACCTCTTATGTTAAAATCCATGAAGCCATGTAGGTAACAGAGCGGGCCAAATAAATATACCTACATACAAACTCTCGAAAAACATTACCCTCCTTCTGGGGCAGTCGGGTAAAAACAAAAGACGGCATTGGTGCCGATTCCCTTGTTCACAAACTAAACTAAATTTAAGTTCAGTACATCTTTTTCTTTCTATTTCATTAAGAAAAGGACAGAAGATACATTTTAGTTTAGTCCTGTCAAATTAATCAGCGCCCTTCGCTACTCCATACAACTTTAGACGTGATTAAAAACTTGCCTACTAAAATTACGTCAATTTACGTCAAGCGCTGATTAATTTGACAGGACTAAACTAAAATTTATCTTCTGTCCTTTTCTTAATAAAATAGAAAGAAAAAGATGCACTGAACTTAAATTTAGTTTAGTTTGTGAACAAGGGAATCGGCACCATTATTCGATTCTAACGATGGAGCGCTTCGTGCTGTACTGACTCGAGATTGTATTAGCTTTTGAATTTGTATTTGATTAGTTGGCCGCACAGATTACTAATATGTAGCAAGCTAGTTGGCCGCACCTCGTTCTGTGCAGCCTATCTGCTACTACTCTATAATCTGAGGTGTACACACTATATACCTTTGACCCCGCGGGTGACACAGACGTGATGCTGTGTGTTAGAACCAAAGTAGTTTGGGTTATTCAGTCCTAGTACCTACGAGTACTACTGGCCAGGGCCTCAAGTCTGCTATTACAATAGTGTCAGAATGGTCTATCATTGATTTTATAATTGTTGATTTTGACAAGTTTGGTAATCTACTAATATAATGGCGTCATTAATGAGGATCGGAACAGACCATTCTGACACTATTGTAATAGCAGACTTGAGGCCCTGCTGTCTTGTATGGATCAGAATGTTGGGCCACAAAAGGGATGAATGAAAGGCAATTGCATGCAGCTGAGATGAGAATGCTAAGAGCGATTTGTGGTGTGACACGAATGGATAGAATAAGAAATGAGTACATAACAGGAAGTCTAAAAGCGACGCTTTTGTCATTGTTATGAGAAATTAACAGTTAATTGATTTAACTACGATGCTCCTAGTTTATCATTTGTGACTTTGAGATAGAATATAATTGAAACATTGGCCCGTTTGCTCACCTATAGATTAACTAACTAATGCTTACTTTTGGTCTCCCTGACTCTTCGTTTCAACTTCATTAAAGGCACGTCATCTTCTAAATCTGATTCAGAGTGGTGTGGTGGTATATCTGCTACATCTGGACAGCTATTGTCAAAATTTTCCAGTTCTAGCTCTGTAAGTAAACAAACACAGTCAAGAATATTACTCATTTATTATTAATATTTGTTTTATTTCACAACATAATGTGGTATGGTAACCACTTTCTAGTAGTACAAAAAAAATTTGATTAATATAAAATAAGTAGATCTTTAATTTATTTTAAGATTAGCTGCGCCCCGCGGTTTCACCCGCGTCAATCCCGTGAGTATATCAAGATAAAAAGTATCCTATCTCCTAATCCCGGTCATGGTCTACCCATGTGCCAAACTTCATCCAAATCCGTTCAGCCGTTTTAGCGTGAAAGAGTAAAAAACAAACAAACTCACTTTTATCATTAAAAAAATAATATAAGTAAGATGAATTAAAAAGACTAATTATTTTTTTTCTTAAAACATACCATCAGTTTGATGTTCCTCCGTTGGCTCAATAATCGCATCAAGTCCCTCAAAAACAGCTGGGAATTCTTCTTTGATAGCAATGCCTTCTGTTTGACATTCAACAGCTATACTTACATGCACTATTGGAGATGTAATAAACCCACCGTATAACTCTAAGTGGTCTTGGTTTATCAAAGGATCGAGCTGTAAAAATATGATTACTGTATTAGAAAAATGTGCTGGTGACAGTACCATGAAAACAAACTTTTTTTCATTAAACTAAAGTCACTCCAAAGAGTCTCCACAAGTAAGGGTACTTAAGTAGGTCCAATGTGACCTGGAGACTCGGCCATGCTACCAACCTCATTGAGCACTGCACAAGCTGTTGTTGGATAGCTCGCTCAGACATGAGAGAGGACCGTCATCAAACTGCCAAATACAAGTTTCATACAGAAGTTGTAACAGTATTATGTGGAGTATTTAACATGTAATAATTGGTTGGTGTGAAATCAAGACACAATAGGTATGAGAATAAACAGCTATAGAAGAATACCTCACCCCATAATCCTCATTCATCATCTGAGCGAACAGCTCTTCCGCTTCCAGACATTGTCTCAGTAATTGGTAGCATTGGTTTAGTTTAGCGCAGCAGAAGAAACAAGCAAAAATTGGTCTACTGTCTTCAGTTACAAACTGCAACAAAATTTAGTTACACTGTATTGTGAAAATACTCAATCTTACTAATATATAGTAATCTGGTCCAAGCCAACAGTTGGTAGTCCTGAATGCTTTCTGTTATGGTGATCAATGCTCCTGCCTTCTATGTAAGATGCGCATCTTACAAAGAAGGCCTATGCATTGATCACCATCCTTGCTCAAGGCAGATTGGCAGCCTAATGCACATTTTAAGTACATCTTTTAGTACATATTTTAAGTCCAGCTTTCCTCCAGCCGTCAAGATTTTCCATTATCCCCTCTCAACGGAAAGTTCCCTATAATAGGTAATTTACTAATTTCTTATTAAAACTATCAACTTACTGGAATATCAGTCAGCTTCTCATATAGTTCATGTAAGTTTCTGTTGACCACTTCAAATATGCGAACATTCTTCACTAAACATATCCTACACATTGGCAATTTTTCCATCTTTAACTCACAAAGTATCACTTAGGCTAAATAGTTAATATTTACTTTTTATTATAGAAAATAACGTAGGAGTCTTTTATAATAACACTAGCTGTTTGCCGGGGTTTCGTCTGAGATCCAGGATGAAAGTACCCGATGTCCTTATCCAGCAGGCTTAAATAGAAATGTCTCTATTAAACTGTAGAAGAGAAATCGCTTGTCTACATTTCTCGGCAGAAAACTGTCAACTGCCTACACGGAAACGTTGTTTTTGTCAACTCTTTTGTCGACAAAACGCTTCGCTACGGTTCTCGTGCTAAGCCTGAGGTAATGGTCTATCTGTCTGCCAAATTTCTTCCAAATCCGAGCTGTTTTAGCGCGAAAGTGTAACAAGCAAACAAACTCACTTTCGCATTTATAATATTAGTTACGACTTCTTCTAGTAATCTACGAATATTTTCGAATAAAAGTTAGTTACATAACCCTTTTTTGTGGACCACAATAAGAGCTAAATAATGTCTTAAGCAGTCCAGACAGCCCGTTTAATGCATAGAAATCATACAATCTATTATCGTTCCCAAAACACCGTAGATAGTGTTATAGGACTAATAAGATATCATATAATGATTTAATTCCGGTAGTTCACGTTCATTTCGTTATTACTTCACAAAAAAACACGTACAAATCGTATTTAGTACAAAATCTGAAAAACTATGAAAATACAAGCACAGGCTAAAGTAAACATAGGTCACAGATAATTACTTTACTCTTGAGTCTTGGGGTCACAGTCACAGAGCATCTTTTATTATTGACACAGACTAAGTAGTACAACTAAGAAGATAATCTCCACAGACTGTACTCTCCCAAAAGGCACTCCGCTGCGCTGACATCATTTGATTATGACGTTTATTTTTTTATTCATTTTTTTTTTTTTTTTATGTATGGCATCTCGTAGTTGACCTTGAGAGGTCGTGACTACTTAACCGGACTTTCCTGTGGCTGCCTTAAGCGAACTCAAAGCCTCCAGCCAGGGGCGAATTACTTATAGTACTAAGCGACTGCACGCTAAGGGCACCCCCTGTGGGGTACGGACCTCGGCTTAGGGCGTCGCTGGGGGGAGGACAGCAAGATGGGACAGGCTGGATCTGGTTAATATTATTATTATTAATCGGGGAATTTAAAGCTACAGGCTCAGCTGCGGCGCGGGCTGGCACTTCTTCGAGCAAGGGTCGGGGGGGACAATTACGTCGGGGTTTACGCGAGGGACCTCGGCGGCGAGGTCGGAACGTAGGTCGGTGTGTTTTGTGCACTGTACTCGTTGCCCTATTGCTTTCCTGGAGGAGGGTAATGGGGTCATCGGGGTCGGAGAGGGTATGCCTTGGACGGCGAATAGAGCTAATGGTGGAGGGCCTATAACTGGCGGCCTGCACAACCAGAGGGTTGCGGTGGGTGGTGGCGGAGTCGAAGAAGCGCTTCGTGATGCGCTTCATGAACTGCTTGATGGTGGGGATTCTAAGATCGAGATGGAGGATCTCGTTTCGGACGAACCAGGGGGCTCCCGTTGCCTTTCGGAGGAAACGGTTTTGGAGGGACTGCATCCTGTGGATGTGGTGGGGTTTAGCGTGTGCGAAGACTGCACAGGCATAAGTCATGATGGGACGGATGCACGCTGTGTAAATACGCAATTTGCCCTTAAGGGACAATTTGCTGCGCGCATTTAGGACGGAGTGAAGTCTACCGAGAGCAAAAGCGGCACGCGAACGCACCTGCTTGATGTGCTCTGAGAACGAGAGATGGTGGTCAAGGGTCACGCCTAGGTATTTGGCTCGCTTCTCCCAAGGGATAGGCTTGCCGAACATGGTGAGCGGTCGGGGGGCGATGAGGTTTTTACGCTGTTTGGTGAAGAGAACAGCCTGACTTTTGTCGGGATTGACCTCGATTCTCCACTTTCTAAACCAAGCGCCAAGCTTGTTGACCTCGGTCTGGAGAGTGCGAGATATGTGGTCGTGGACTAACCCGGTGTAGTAGATGGCCGTGTCGTCTGCGAACAGAGCCAACTGCGCCTTTCTACTTTTCGGGTTGTCGCTGGTGAAGAGAGTGAAAATGAGAGGGGATAGTACAGAGCCCTGAGGGACGCCTGCACGGATAAGGTGAGGGGAGGATAGCGCTCCTTCGATGCGATAGCGGAAGGTGCGGTTCGACAAGAAGTCTCGTAAGATGAGCACGAGACGATCGGGCACACCGAGTTTGTAGAGCTTATATAATAAGCCGTTGTGCCAGACCTTGTCGAACGCTTTCGCTATATCGAAGAATACAGCACCGGTCGTAAGACCACGTTGAAAGCCGTGGCTTATGTGTTCAACGATGCGGTGGACCTGTTGGACGCAAGAATGTTGGGCTCTAAAGCCGAACTGCTGGTCGGGGATGAGGCCCTTTGTTTCTGCAAAATCTCTGAGGCGCTTTAAGATAAGCCTCTCATAGATTTTGCCAAAGACATTGAGCAGACTGATGGGCCGGTAGCTGGTGGGCTCCGTTTTCGGCTTACCGGGCTTCGGTATGCCGATGACGGTGGCCTTCTTCCACTCTTGTGGGAAGATGTTATTGCTCAGGGCTCCATTGAAGATGGTGGCCATGAGCATTATGAGGTGAGCGGGGAACAGTTGGAGCACCCTATTGGTGATTCCGTCTGAGCCGGGGGCTTTGCGAGGTTTTAGACCCTTGATGATATCATGCACTTCGTCTGGAGTGACGGGAGGCAGAGGATAGTCAGGGTCTTCAACGGGCGGGAGGGAGGCTCTACGTTCGACTTCCGCGTCGACCTGCGACAGGTGAGCTTGGTCTACTGGTTGAGAGCTAGGTGAGCATTGAGCCTCAAGACTATCGGCTAGGCATTCTGCCTTGTCGACGTCATCGAAAGCGATGGTCTTGTCGGGGCGCACCAGGGGGGGCATTGAGACGACTTCGTCGGATTTGAGTTTCCTCTGAAGGTCCCAGAACGCTCGGTGAGTGGGCTCTAGCTCGCTCAGCATCTTGTCCCATCCAGCGTCACGCAGCTCCGATAGGCGTGTCTTTACAGATCTCTGTAAATAGCGCATATGGGCTTTGTTCGCGTGGTTGGGAAAGTTACTGTACGCACGGACAGCCGCGTTCTTCTCATTCAACAGTTCGCGTACATCGTCCGGGAGCTTCCAGCGATGGTCGTCCATCGCCGGAACCTCCCTTGAACAGTCGTTCAGGACTGATTGTACGTGCACTGTGAATGAGTCGATCGCGGCTGTCGTGTCAGCGATAGAGTCGAAGTGGTCGGGAATGGAGTCTAGTCGGGGACCTAACGTGGTGGATTTCAGGCAGTCGCTTACTTTCCTCCAGTCTGTAACTAACTTGGTGAGAGGGGGTCTATCAGGGTCATGGAGACCTAGGCGTGGTGCCAGCTTTACAACAACTGGACGGTGGTCAGAGGAGAGTTCGTCAAGCGCCTCTATAGAGTCCAACCGTAGGTTGATACTCTTCAGAAGCGCTATGTCAAGTACGTCGGGGGTTTGGCTAGGGTCGTGGGGAAAGTGAGTGGGAGTCATCGGGGCGATGATGTCGAAGTTGAGGATGGGACATAGGTCAAACAGGTGTCTGCCTCTGGTGGAGGTCCTGGTGCTGTTCCAAGCATGATGTTTGGCGTTGAGATCGCCCGCTATGATAACGGAGTCACTCAGGCCAAGTAGAATGGAAAGGTCGTCAGAGAGGGGGGGAAGGGCTAACTCCGATGAGGAACCGGGGGGAACATAGGCCGATACTATGGTGATCGGTTGATGGCCAGTCATGCCTAGCTTGCATATGGACACTTCTAAACGCGAGAGAGGGGGCGGGTCCATTGGGATGCAGTGGAGGGTTGATCTGAAATAAATTAGGGTGCCGCCCCTGTGACATCTAGTCCTGTCATTGCGAACTATACGATAGTTGGCAATTGACGGGTTTCGACGGCTGGGCTTTAAGAATGTTTCCTGTAATAGGAGAATATCAATTTGGTGGTCGCGGAGGAAAGCAGCGATTTCATCGCGTTGATTTATCATGCCATTGGCATTAAAGAAACCTAACATTAGGGATCGGGGTTTGGTACGTGCCTTCGGTTGTAAATCCATTATTTGGGTTTCGCGAAGTTTTCCAGGGCTTGCGTTATCTCTGGATACGCGTGGAAAATACGCTGTATCTGGGCGAGATCGCAGGAATTACGGGCGGCAACGAGCTCGTTGGCCATTTTGCGCGCGCGGGGCGTAAAAAATAACGCGAAGGTCCCAGAGATCACGCTGAACGGATCTACTGGGATGGACGGGATGGACGGGCCGACCACCGGGGTGGTTGAAGCGGCGACGGGCCGTGGCGCAGCGGTTGCGGCAGCGGCCACGGGAGCGGGCGCGGGCCTCGCGGGTTGGACAGGCGCGGAGACGCGGATGCGGGGGTCCATCAGCGGTCTGATTGGAGGCGGGGTGGGTCTGGGCTGAACCATAGCAGGGAACGCCTGCTGATGATTCATCGCATTCCATGGGCTAGGCCTTTGCGGGCTTAGCCTCAGGGGGAGTTGGGGGAATGTCTGTGATGGGGGGGGAAGAACCCATATGATGGGCACTCTCTCTGCTGGCGGGCGTCTGCACGTTTCACCAGTTTTGATGAGGACGTCTTGGGGGCCATACGACAGCCCCGGTAGTTTGCCGGGTGCCCAGCCTCACCGCACAGTACGCAGCTGGGCGGCTCGGTGCACAAAGACCGGTCTTTAGGGCGGGGGCAGTCCGAAGTGCCATGCTCACCCAGGCACTTGACGCACCTGGGAGTCGCATGGCAGTTCTTCTGCGCATGCCCGTATAACTGGCAACGGTGACATTGCCCGACGACGCCGCTCTTCCGGGGCTTCTCGATGACGAGGCCCGTGAGATGGCATATAGAATTGACTTTAAATATAGGGTGATGCCCTTCGAACGGGGGGCATACGACAAGGATCATATCGTATGCCGAGCCCCCCCTGGCGCGGTGCATGCGATGCACCTCGTCCACGGGGACGCCTTGAGACTCAAGGTCGGCCTTGATGTCGGCTGTGAGAATTTCTTTCGGGATCCTACGGATCACCACGCGGATCTGGCGTTCCTCGGGGAGCGAGTAGGTGTGGTATGACACACCTCTCGCCCGGAGGACTCTGGTTAGGTCCCTATAGTCGCGGGACGTAGGGACGGTAATTTTAATGCCCTGTTGGGTCGCGGTGGCTTTAGAAAAGCCGATTTTTTGTTCGACGCACCATTTGGATACGTCCAACCATCTTGTTTTGTCCTGCAAGATTACAGGAGGGGGAGGGGGGATCTTTTTAGGGGCCGGAGTGGCCGGAATGTCCTTAGCGGACGAAGCGGTCGGGGTGGGGATAGTAGCGGAGGGCGCCACAGATACAGGGGGAGTGGGGGCAGAGAGAACCTCCGTGGCGGCTATTTTAGTCGCCTGCGAGGACGTCGCCTTCCTCTGTTTCCTCTTTTTCCCCTTTCCGGTGACGGCCACGAAGCCATCGTCCTCGGAAGAGGGAGCGGAGTGGGCAGAAGAAGAGTCGACTGACTCTACGTCAGAGTAGGAAAAAGGGGTCGGGCACCTCTTGTCTTGCGACAAGGGCTCCTCAATGTCCATGGACACTGAGGGGCTAGGAGGGATCACGGTCGCGGTCGATGCGGGGGTCAGAGCATCGCTGAAGTCAGCGATGGAGTCGGTTGATAGCGGCTGGCTAAGAGCCGCAAACCTAGCGCCATATTTGGCGAGGAAGTCTGGGTCCTTGAAGAGGACCTCTTTGAAGAACGCCAGAATTAAGGCGTCCTCCATGATGGGGGAGGGGGGGGGGGATTACGGGGGCGAAATCTTGGAATCTAAATTCCTCCTAACATAGACCTAACGGCCCTAAACCTAACTCCCCGGGTGGATAGGCCCGGGGATGAGTCGCCCTCCCTGTCGGGTGCAGACAGGGAGGTGAGTACCTAATTGTGAGCCCTAAGCTTGTAACCCTTTGCCAGTCTTAATGTGCAAAGGGGCCCTGAACCAGTCTAGCGCGAAGGGTGTAGACACACCCTAAAGACGCTAGGTGAGTAGCTGAAAAGGAATTCAGTGCACCAGAGCCGACTAGGAGATCCCCCAAGGCCGGTTAACTCTGGGACCCTTCCAATTAACTGCCTAGCCCTGAAGGGGTTCGGCGGGTGTATTGGGACAACAACACCCCACTCGGTTTCGTTGGCACCGTCAGGTATCCACCGAGGACCACGAAACAGTGGATTTAGCCCAGAGGGGGCCTATAAGCTACTCTGACAATTTTACTGTTAAAGAAATACCTGCCTTGAAAAAGGCACTTTTTGAGATCAATACGGCCGATTAATAAAATTAATCGACCGTGGATCGGGAGTAGTCGGCGACTACTGAGAGTTACGGCAGCGTAACGAGATCCGGAATTCGAGAGCGCAGTGATCGAGTGCAGCGAGCGGGAGCGGCAGCACGTCCGTTCACGGCGGGTGTCGAGCGCGGAATGAGTTTTTTATTCAATGTTTTGTCCCTCTTATGTACTTCTCGGTCGCTCCTAGTATTATGAAACTGAGTCTTTTTGCTAGGGTTTGTCGAGCACTGAACAGTTTGAGAACTAGCTGAAGGGGTTTGCGAAATATGAACTCCTTCTTGAATCAACTATTGTTTAGTGCTTGCATTTACAACAATATATTTTTCTTGAGACGAATCTTGGTGCACACGATGGCGTGCACACTAGCCTTTTAAGCAACTTAACCGACTGTGAAAAAGGGGTTCTGTATTCAACCCACGAGTATTAGAATTGGAAATCGTAATGATTAAAACGCATTTGGTATCATAAATTTTTACTTTTATTTAATTTTGAAACGAGTAGTTGACAGCCAAGTATTACAGAATATTTTTGAGTACTCTTTAAGCTCTATAACTGAATTTAAATATTTTACGGTAGTCTAAATGAGCAACACACACAACACACATATGAGTACTACTTAGTCTGTGCACATATGCAAAGTTCAAACATGAGTGCAAGAGCAAAATCTCATCAGAAACTCATGCCGGCTCCATACTGTCGTCCAATAGTCCAACTGTTCATCTAGCCTTCTACTTGTAGATAGATAGTTCGTGCATGATTGACAATTTTGGAGAGTTTGTTTTGATCGATCATGAGTTGTGACAGACTGGGTTCATGTTGGAATGTTGGACTGTTGGACGACAGTGTGGAGCCGGCATCAGAAAGACAAGAGACCCTAGAGCAATAGTGTTTTAAAATACTACAATACTCCGCTACGAGTAATAGTGTTCTGTGCCCTAGAGTACTACCTGTACTACCACAGAGTACTTTTATTTATTTGACAAGTACAGGGTATATATGTTCTGTGGTCTATGGACCCAAGCTTTTGTATGTTTTGAAATGACTTTTGTTGGTAGTGGTGAAGGCTTAACACGTGCTTTTTTTGTGTTACAAGTTTTTTAGATTTTAGTGGTTTTTATTGGTTTGAACTTCAATCGAGATCATTTTTTGTGTTTGTGTTTTGGCGTAAGGTTTGTTTTAACACTGATTTAGATTATTTTTAGAGATTTTAACTGGCGTCCACTATGGATGCCAAAAAACCACTCGACCCCCCTGATCCCTTTGATTTCTCTCCGATGTTAACAGTTACTCTCCCCGACGACAATGTGCAATTAGATATTATGGACTCAGAATCTGCAAATAGGAAAAGATCAGCTGGTTCCCCCCCGGCTACTTTAACTAACCCTCCTAAGCTAGCTAAAAACATAGTTGGAAGACAGATATACACAATGAGAGATTACCCCCCATACATAGTACACATATCTTTAAAAGATGGTCAGACCCCAGGTACTGTTCTGCACCCTGTTAAATTTGGTATGTTCTTGACACAAAATAATTACAGCAACATACTCCTGGGCAGTGTCAAACGCGTAGGAAGAAACCGGGTTTCAGTCGAGTTCAAGTCTCACCAGGATGCTAATAGTTCTTTAATCAGTCCCATTTTACTTAAAAATAATTTCATTGCTTCAATCCCACAATTTAACATCACTCGTTTAGGTCTTGTCAGAGACGTTCCCATAGAATGGACTGAGGAAGAAGTTATAGAGAACATCAAGGTTCCCACTGGATGCGCCCCTGTAATTAAGGCTAGGAGAATGAGCCGTGAGGTGATTTCTCTGGGTGTTACCGAATGGAAACCCACTCAAACGGTTGTTTTAACCTTTGATGGCCAAATTTTACCTAAGCGAGTCTTTTGTTTCTACTCTGCTCTCTCAGTTGAGACATACATGTACCCAACCATCCAATGCTTCAACTGTTGTCGATATGGCCACACACGCACAGTATGTCGCTCAAAACCCCGCTGTTTTAAATGCGGTCAAGACCACCCAGGTGATGGATGCCAAGTTACCTCTGATTGTGCCTTTTGTGTTTCCTGTTCTGGCAATCATTATGCTAACGATAAGACTTGCCCTGAATTGGGGCGACAGAAGGGCATAAAAGCTCTCATGGCAGAGAAGTCAGTCTCATATGCGGAAGCAAGTCAGGTCTTTCCATCGGTTTCAAGACCATATGCTGAAGTGTCAAGAATATCTCAAAAGACCAAACTAGTAACCAGTCCCTCTCATTCTCCCAGTCCTCTCCCCCAAACTCCAAAATCTCACCGTAAAACGATATTCCTTAAGGCTGAGGATATAAATATATTTTGTTTTTATATTGCACACCCACAAATTGAAGATCTTTTTACAATTAAAAGCTTGCTGAGTAATGTACAAGGCCCATTACTTGTTATGGGTGATTTTAATGGACATCATTTTAGATGGGGATCAGAAACCTGCGACAACTTTGGTATAGGCCTGGTGGACATAATAGATGAGCTTAACCTATGTGTAATCAATGATGGCAGTCCCACACGTAGGTCTGCTCCAGGGCAGAACAACAGTTGCGTTGATTTGACGTTCTGTTCATCTAGTATAGCCAGCATTTTTAATTGGAGTCGCTTGAATATGACTTATGGGAGTGATCACTATCCCATCATGGTTGAAATCCCTTCCAAGACTATCCCTGACAAAATCTCCCCTCCTTTATTAAAATACCAGCTGAACTCAGTTGATTGGGACCTTTACTCAAAAATTTTGGACTTACGTGTCTCTTCTCTTCCATCCATTAACGCTGAGACTGCTCAGGAATGCTTTTCGTCATTCTCCAACACCATTTCTTCTACAGCCGATGACTGCTTCCCTTCAAAAAAACCGCGAACGGACAAAATCCCATCCCCGCCATGGTGGGATAGGGAATGCTCTGCTGTGATCAGGGCCAGGAATGAGGCTGAAATTAATTTCAATTCCGACATGAACCTGGATAATATCATTGCTTTTCAACATGTATTGGCTAAATCCAAGAAATTACTAAAACATAAGAAGAGAGAAGGTTGGCGGAAGTATTGTGGCTCACTGAGTCCATCCACTCCAGTGTCAGCAGTGTGGCGTAAACTGAAATGTTACAGAAATAGTTTGAAGCCGCCCTCCGGGAGCGTGCTGGCTGCGGAATTGGGTAACCAGTTTTTCTGTAAGCTCGCTCCAGTCTATGTTCCTCATATGGATGAATGTGTCGCTTCAGGCTCTCAGTTGATATCGGATGACCCTCTGGATAGACCATTTACTCTGGAGGAACTTAGATCGGTCCTCGCCCATGTAAAGGATTCAGCTCCTGGAGTGGATGGATTCCCTTACTCCTTCATCACTAAAGCTGGTGACAAGACCCACCAATATTATCTGGATTTAGTCAATTATTGTTTTACCTCCGGTTATATTCCTCCCGATTGGAAGGTTCAAGTCGTAATCCCCATACTAAAACCTGGTAAAGATCCTAGTGACCATTCTTCTTACAGACCAATTGCTCTATCGTCCATACTTATTAAGCTGTTAGAACACTTGATTAAAAACCGACTGGAATGGTTTGTCGAAAACAGGAAGCTGCTGCCAACGACTCAATTCGGCTTTAGGAAAGGCCTGGGTACTGCTGATAGTGTGAGTACCCTCACTTCAGAGATCCGGCTGGCCCTCAGTAGAAATGAGTCTGTGGTAGCCGTTTTCTTAGACATTTCAGCTGCCTATGATTCTGTCCTCCTCCCAGTTCTCAGGCAGAAAATGCAAGAGCTGAGAATCCCGGCGAGGATTCGGCAAATCATTTGCAGCATTTTTTCTGATCGTAGCGTTCAACTCAGGATTCCAGGGGAGGGCTCTGAACCGAGGTCGGTTTGGAGAGGCCTACCTCAGGGATCCGTACTTAGCCCCCCCTTATACAATATTTATACCTCTGATCTTCCTTCGTGCCTAAATTTTAACTGTAAAGTACTTCAGTATGCTGACGATATTGCACTATTGGTCTGTGGCAGTTCCATCGAAGATGCCGCTCACTCCATTAACATTTCTCTGTCCTCATTAAACCGATGGCTCTTAGATCACGGGCTATCTTTAAGTGCTCCAAAGAGTACCGCAGTTATCTTTACTCGTAGACGCTTTGTCCCCCAGGTTGATATTAATATTGACGGTCAAGCTATCCCAGTTGAGGAGAAGGCCAGGTTTCTGGGAGTTACCCTGGATTACAGATTGTCGGGAATGGATCACATTAACACCACTTTAAAAAAATGTGAGCGCTCGGTTTCGGTCCTCAAGGCTTTGGCAGGTGTTTGGTGGGGAGCTCACCCATACACCTTAAAGCTAGTTTACAATGCACTGGTCAGAAGCGTGTTGGATTATTGCAGCTTCCTAATTGAGCCCTGTAACAAGGAACCTTTGCGTAGACTGGATTCTATCCAGTCCAAATGTCCGAGGATCATAATCGGTGCCATGAAATCCTCCCCCATAAATGCTCTCCAGGTTAAATGTGCAGAACCCCCTCTTAACCTTCGAAGACAATACTTAGCGGATCGTTTCTTGTCAAAAGTTTTCTCCCTTTCGTCCCATCCTTTACTCCCCATTTTGGAACAAATCTATCTCTCTCTTAACGCGTCTTCTTACTGGAATAATAAATCTATTCCGTTGATGAATAGGTACAGAGAGCTTAAACACCTCTCCTCACCTGTTTGTCAATACCCCTCTCTTCCTGTATTTTCTTCCGCGTATGAGGTGGTCCATTTCAGGCCAAAGGTCGTTTTGGGACTTGGTATTTCTAAAAATTCCCAGGACGTAAAGGGCGACTTTGATCGGGCCATTCAGAGATACTGGGAGGGTTGGAATTTATTTTACACAGACGCATCCAAATTATCGTCAACTGGTTGTACAGGTGTTTCAACATATTTCCAGAACTCTAAAATTGCTCTTTTATTCCAATGCCCACCAGAGGCTTCCGTATTTACGGGTGAATGTATCGGTATACTAGCAGCCATCAATTTCATTTTAAGCACTATTGTTACTAACACTAAAATATTAACAAAACTATGGACTGAAGTCTGAAATAAATTTATTATTATTATTCTTTACATATCTCGGAACCATGGGGTCCCGGACCTTTGGAAGGCATAAATTATTATTATTATAAGCTTTATTTATGTGTAAATGTCATGTAGTCGTGACCGTGGCGTGCTGGGCACTTTTTTGTTTGTCATCTATACATGACTGTGGCGGTCAAAAGGTTAATAAACATTTCAGGCGTTTCATCATCTCAGGAAACGGCTTTGATCAGAAGACGAATAAAGTCACGCCACTGTAGTATTAGCGTATTCCTGCCGGGGTCGCGGGAAGGTACTTATGGGTCACCGAGGCCCCCGCAACACAGGCAACAGGAAGGTATAAGGGTGGGTTTTAGTCAGTAAGAGTTTGACACACCCTCCCGCTCCGCCAAGAGCGGGAGAAGTTATTTGATGATTATCCATCCTCGGAAACAAAAAAAATAAAAAAAATAGTTTATTACACATTGTCATAATATATTTTATTAAAAGTGGCAGAGACTAGTCGGCAAAGTTGTATTTCTTATTATTACTGCAGTTGCATTATTGAAAAAAAAGGAGTGTTGGAAGCTGTGCTCAGGTGGTGACAATTGTCTGGTATCTTAAATGGGCTCGGAATCAAATTGAAATAGGTATCTCCACTTGCACAGTGTGTTCGAATATGGACCTTATAACTGAAACTACGCAGACATATACCAAACTTAGTTTGGCAACAATGTGATCATTTGAATATATAACTTTTCAAATTACAGAATTGGCTAAATCTACGCTCATATACATTTAAAAGGGTTTTCACAAGTGTGTACAAATATGATGTTTTAAAAGTCAATTTATACGAAAACTACGCTCACATTTCAAAGATTTCTCGCCAGTGTGCATTCGAAAATAATTTGCTAAAGTACCCTTTTCACTAAAACTACGCTCACATACACACTTGAGGTTTTTCACGTGTGTATACGAATGTCTTGATAAATAACCCTTTTTATTAAAACTACTTTGACAGACATCACACTTATATGGTTTTTCACCAGTGTGTATTCGCATGTGTTCTTAAATAACTCTTAATACTAAAACTACGCTGACATACGTCACACTTATATGGTTTTTCAACAGTGTATTCGGATATGTGATGTTAAAACAGACTTTCGAATAAAACTACGCTGACACACATCACACTTATAAGGTTTTTCACCAGTGTGTATACGAATATGCTTTATTAAATTACTCTTTATACCAAAACTACGCTGACAGACCTCACACTTATATGGTTTTTCACCAGTGTGTATACGAATATGTTTAGATAAAGAACCCTTTTCCCTGAAACTACGTTGACAGACGTCACACTTATATGGTTTTTCACCAGTATGTATTCGAATATGTTTTGTTAAGGATCCCTTTAAACTAAAACTACGTTGACATACATCACACTTATATGGTTTTTCACCAGTGTGTATTCGGATATGTGATGTTAAAACAGACTTTCGAGTAAAACTACGCTGACATACATCACACTTATATGGTTTTTCACCAGTGTGTATTCGAATATGCTTTGTTAAGGATCCCTTTTCACTGAAACTGTGCTGACATACATCACACTTATAATGTTTTTCACCAGTGTGTATACGAATATGTCTTGTTAACCCGCTCTTTTCACTAAAACTACGCTGACATACATGACACTTGTAAGGTTTTTCACCAATTTGTGTCCGAGTATGCTGTGTCATTTTTTTTACTCCATGAAAAGAACTACGCTGATCACATTTGTGAGGTTCTTTGAAGTAAGTGCCAGGTTTGGACGTACGTTTTTGAGTCATCCGGATAACTCTCAAGACTGATTTTTCTTTTTTCGTTTGCTCGCCTGACGTTGCGTCTTCTAGGTTTGTTCTTCGTCTGTCTAGTTTTGGTTTCTTCGCAACGGTCGCCGCTGCAATTATAAAATCTGGTAATTACTATGTTGGACAATATATTGACATGCACACGAATCAAAATAAAAGCGGATTGCATGATTCGCACTAGGACCGAAAAGGACGATTTGGTGACATTAATACATTTTATCACTAAAGACAGGAAGTACGAAATTGTACCAACATCGACTTATTATGGTCTGTTCCAAACTGTTCCAACTTTGGTTACACTTTGAACTGCGTAACAAATTTTCTTTTGAACGCGAGCTTTAAATTTAGGAAATTCTAGACGCAATCACTTGCCATATTTGGAATTGTTTAACAATTCAGCTCAATTAGCTACAGAGGTACCTAAAAATTGGTAATTTTAGGGTTCCATACCTCAAAAGGAAAAAACGGAACCCTTATAGGATCAATTTGTTGTCCGTCTGTCTGTCTAAACCCCTTATCTCGGGAACGCGTGGAGGTATCGAGTTGAAAATAAAACCATATAATCAAGTCTACAAGTCCCTTGAAGCTGTGAAAAATAAAACTTCTAAGTTAAAGTTAAACAAGCACACAGCCGTTTATGCCGCAAAAAACGTATATTTCGACACTCTCAAGGGAATCAAAACAAAACTATAGGGTACTTTCCGTTGACTTAACTATACAATTTAGCAAGTAATATCGTCTTATACTACAAGTACAGGGAAAAATCTGAAAACTATACATTTATAATTAAATCATAAAAAATAAAGTCTTTATTTAAAGTACGACGGTGACACTGAAAGGTTTTAGAACTGGCCACTTTTAAACGATATAATAAAAAAAACAGTTCAAATTTTGAAAACGGATATCTTTGCCAATATTATTGTGTATTTATTTTATTCATTTGGCATTTGTTTACGATTTGGCGGTAAATTGAAAATTGTCTGTGTCACGTCAGCATGAATTTAACGCGAGAAAATTTTCGTACAATGATTTTTTAAGACTTTCGTCATTTAAGTCAACAATAAAGTTATGATAGACTTCGATTGGCCTTTCACAATGAAGCCCCATCTCGTGCCACTGCTTACAACTGGTTTAATGAGTTTAAACGTGGTCGCACTAATCTCACCGATGATCTGCGTGAGGGACGGCCTTCTACGGCGACGATTGAAGATAACATCAGTGTTGTGCGGCGTATGATAGAGACTGTCAAAAGAGTGACTTAGCAGATTCGGACAAGCTTAGGCATCGGTATGAGTCAAGTGATATTTTGCTACACAAAACCACATCTTTGTTATATTTATAAATTTACCTTTGTTATAATCTCTATATTGTTTTCCTTGCTTCAAACATGAAATCTTATTATGTCTCTATCTTACATATGTTTGAACACAACTGAAAAGCAACACCACAATGAACTGTTTCTAACACTGAAAACTGTATTTTATATTATTATTTTTCTCTTGTTGTAAAATCTTAAAATATTTTTATCCATTTGACATCTTTCATCATAAATTGTCATCTGTCTAAGTTTTTCTTTCTCTATGCATAGCGGCCATGATAAAGCTAGTTCCAGACTTAATTTAAGCTATGTACTCATGTAAACCGTTTTTATTGCAGTCATTCAAACTAATAATTTGAATAATGCTTCACAGAAACTTCTAGAATTTTTGCCAGAATCTATAAAAGCGGTCATCAGACCTGACAAGGGTTCAGTCTGGTGCAGTTCAGTCTGTACACTTATTTTCGGTTCAGTTCTGTTTAGTTCTGTTAAGTCTGGTTCAGTTCTATCAGTCAGTTCAGTCTTGGTCAGCTTTTCTCAGTCTTGTGCAATCTGCTTCAGTCTAAAACTAATACCTAACTTATTATTGTAAAAAAAAATATAATCTTTTAAATAAACTCATAGTGTGTGATTTGTGATTCACTCTCCATAACCTCCGGCCCTCTCACTTACGCCTTTGGGAGATTTCTAAGGCCGAAGGCGTTATAGTCGCGCGGCTTGGGGCGCCATAGCCGACCACTCCTGTTGTCATAGGAGGTCCAGACACTCGTCCCGTGGAGCGTGAGGTGCTGTAAGGCGCCTCCGCTATCCGTCGTATTAGCGAGATTCAGACAACGCCACCCTCTTACTAGTTCACTCCAGGACGGAGAGCCCTTCCATTACTAGGGAAATCTATCAACGTGGAGTTAGACACTAACACAATTCTTTTGCTAGTGTGAAACAAATCACACCAATTACACACAAAAATATCACTAAATTACCATAAAACCTCTTGGTTAACAAGGGACGTTTTACTCCGCGCCGCCGCTGATGTCGCCGCCGACTGACTGCGGCGGCGACATCAACTACGGCGTGTGAAATAACAGCTTCAGCTTCGTGCTCTGCCTCGTCTGCCAGCCCTGTCCCACTACTGCCTGCCGATCCAGTCTCACAACAACCTGCCGATCCTGTCCAGCTGCTGCTAGCCGATCCTGCATCCTGCCGTCCAAGCTTCCCGTACACTCGAACTGGAAGCCTGGAACTCTCTATTTTAATACCTAGTCTAACCTTTTTAATATTTAGTAATACTATTACTCAATTTTTTTTTTAAACGTGACTTACGACTGGCCCTCCGGCCAATCGTAACGTCACAGTGCCCAAAATCCTCCATGAACATTTAGCTGTCAGGAACCTTTGTGCCCGGTGGATACCTCATAATTTGACAGAGGCCCAAAAACTCCGTCGTGGTGATTGGTGTCGTAAAATGGTTCAAAGATTTAACGGAGGTGACTCAAATGCTGTGTTCAACATACTCGTACTTTCGAGTGACGAAAGCTAGATTTATTGTTATGATCCTGAAACTAAGAGACGGTCTGCTGTCTGGGTGTTTTCTTCCGAGGAGTTGCCAACTAAAGTGAAGAGTTCAAAGCGTGGGAAAAAAGATGGTCGCCTCGTTCTTTGGAAGGACGGGTCATTACGCAACAATTGTTTTAGAGGATCGAAAAACAGTTACTGCAGAGTGGTACACTAACAATTGTTTGCCACTTGTTCTGAGAAAGGTTCGGGAGAAACGACTTCGCAGTAGGATCCTCCTTCACCACGACAACGCCTCGTCGCACACCACCAAGCAAACAAACGATTACTTGGCGACGTCAGACGTGGAATTACTGGATCAACCACCCTATAGCCCCGACCTCACACCTTGCGACTTTTATTTATTTCCGAAAATAAAAGAAAAATTTCGAGGAAAACGTTTTATGGACGCCGAGGAAGCAGTGGCTGCGTTTCAAAATGCCGTCGAAGATACCCCTAAGGAAGAGTGGGTAAAAGTGCTATTCTCAGTGGTTCCATCGGATGCAGCGATGTATTGATGTAAATGGACACTAGTTTGAAAAGATAATAAAACTAATAACTTGCTAGTTTGTCCAGTTTTTGGTTTTCTAAGAACTTTCAGTGTCACCCTCGTAACGTTGATTACGTTCATCGAGGTTAAGCATCGGTATGCGCGGTCATAATTCTATGGGTGACCAAATCTTTTTATTGTTTTTTTTTTAAACTTTTACTTATTCGTACAGAAGAGAAAATCTGAAAGCCATATATTTTTAATTAAATCACAAAAAAAAAATGTCTTTATGCAAGGAACGGC
Source organism: Atethmia centrago (assembly GCA_905333075.3). Classification (NCBI taxonomy): domain Eukaryota; kingdom Metazoa; phylum Arthropoda; class Insecta; order Lepidoptera; family Noctuidae; genus Atethmia; species Atethmia centrago. Next base: position 16,671,524 of record HG995393.1, read on the forward strand.
GCACAGTGGAACGAATGTATGGGAGCGGTTGGACGTAGACATGTCCGAAAAAAAAGAGTAAAATTATGCCAAACTAATGATGCCATCTTATTCGATTACTTAATGCCTTCATAACTTGTGGTGATGAATTTCTTCATAACTCCCATATTTCGGGAGTAATTTGAGAAAATGTGAAATTTTACTATGAAAATGAGTGTATCGAGCTCTCTCCCTCCTGATTCCGGGCTTGTTTCAAGTAGCGGTCTCTAATATCATAATGCTAATACTAAGAGCTATATTTAATACTAAGACACATAGTGCGCCAAATGTGCACTTTCTGGGATAAAGAGTGATGTTTATTTTATAACACAATTTTTTTATTTTTTGTTTATTTTGTTGATTAAAACCGTTTTTCTAAAGGTTTACCTTATTACAATAACATTTCTGAGCAGCCAATTAGAGAAGATATAAGCTAATTAGGATATATAATTAGGGACTTAAGGTTTACATATAAAACTGATGCACTAATGATTACTGATAAGAACATTGCTATTATTTAATTACTAAATGGCTCTTAATACACTAATTTAGCATGCATCATTTACTAATTATCACAATAACTAATTACCTTGCAATATTTAACAAAGGATACCTGGGATACCTGGATTTTATATAAATAGGTCACTATTAGTAACTTTAAAATCAGTGTTGATTTACACCTCGTTGTATCCAAGCTAATCTCGCAATGTATTTTCCAAATTTTAATACAAATCTTGATATTCACGTTGCTTTATGCGCACGCGCACATAAAGATTTACGCGACTTTAACTATTTGTTCAGTGTTTTAAAAGATAACAGTTGTGTTCAGTTATGTGAAAGTGCTGAAACAAGTTTAAAAGACTGGTGTCGTCGATTTTGCTACCGCATTTATGCAAAATGGACACAGTCTGGAAGAAGCACAGATAAGTTTCGGAAGAAACATGAGATTTGGCTACAGGCTGCAATTCAATGGCCGGAATTACAGAATGAAAATATGGAACCTTCTACAGAAAATATAAGTGACGTCATCGAGCCCATAATTTCTCCTGCTAAATCTGATGCTTCAACTTGTACACATCCTAGTCCTCGTAAATCTTTTGAGGACCTTAGTAACCGGCAAAAAAGAAGACGCACTGAAGATAGTCTTTCATGCAGCAGTAGCAGCGCTGAAATTATGTTTTCGGCCGAAAGGGCGCTTCAAAAGGCAGGACAAAGCGATACAGCTTATGTTATGAAATACTTGACGGAGAATCCAGAAGAGGCCTCAAAAATCAAAGCCTTCATTGAAGGTAAATCAATTCAGGTACGGGAAATATCCCCTTTGAAGGCATTGGCTCTTTATGTATCGATGAACTTATCGAAATGGCGCTATAACACTCTTCGGGATTTCAACACTCAAGAAGGAGCTCTTCAATACCCGAGTTACTACATGTTGGTTAAAGAAAAAATTAAGTGCTATCCGGCCAAAGAAGATCTCACAGTTACAGAGAGCTCTGCAAAAATCAAATTACAAGCCTTGATGGATTTAACCTCAAGAAGACTTATTAGGTCGTTAGAAACCCCTGTTGATCCCAATCAACAGCTCGTATTGACCAGCAAATGGGGTTTTGACGGATCATCTAGCCAAAGCATTTATCATCAAAGGACGAGTGAAGATGAGCAAATCGATCTTGCTAGTAATTTTATGATTAGTCTTGTACCACTGCGGCTCGTCTCAAAAGGTGTAACAATTTGGGAAAACGAGCGACCATCTTCCACTTCATTTTGCCGGCCAATATTGTTTAAGTTTATAAAGGAAACCAAAGAAAATGTGCAGAGAGAGATGGCTGAAATCGAAGCAGAGATTGAAGCCTTAACTCCATCCACCATCACTGATGGAATTAGTGTCAAACACCAACTGCTGTTGACAATGATTGATGGTAAAATTCATTCCATTATATCCAATACAGCAGCTTCAGTGTGTGACATATGCAAGGCTTGTCCTAAAGAAATGAATAATTTAGAGTTAATCAAAGATAAACACGCAAACGAGGACATGTATAAATATAGCTTAAGCACCCTTCACGCTTGGATTCGCTCAATGGAATGCTTATTACACATTTCCTACAAATTAGACATAAAATCATGGCAAGTAAGGGGTGATATAGCAAAAAGGCAAGTTGATGACAGGAAGAAAAGAGTTCAAGAGGCTGTAAGAAGAGAAACGGGCTTACTTCTCGATGTTGTGAAACAAGGCAGTGGATCCACCAACAATGGCAACTCGGCAAGGAGATTTTTTGAAAACTACACTAAATCTGCTGAACTGACCGGAATAGATGCTATGCTTTTAAGAAAAATCTGTGTGATCTTGCAGTGTATTTCATCAGGAGAGAAGATCAACGTAACTAAATTCCGAGAGTTCTGCTTTGATACTGCTAAGCTTTACGTGGAGTTATACCCATGGTATTATATGCCTTCTTCACTTCATAAAATTTTAATGCATGGGCCAGACATAGTTCAGAACATGTCAATTGTGCCCATTGGTTTTCTATCCGAAGAGGCATCTGAGGCTAGAAATAAAGATTTTAGAAAATATAGAGAGGGGCATTCTCGAAAGCATAGCAGTATCTCATGCAATGAAGATATTATGCACAATCTTTTACTGTCTTCTGATCCACTTGTTACAAGTATCCGTCCAAAAGGAAATAAGTTTGTAAAAAAATCTTCTTTTAAGGAATTTTATGAGCTTACGGATTCTGAGAAAAGTGATATCGAATTTGTTAACATAAATGATTTAGCGGACATCGATTCTGAATTTGAATTAATTGATGATGATGATGATGACGAAGATAATTAAATGATGTTATTGTTTTAAAATGTGTAACTTAGTAAATTAGAGCTTACATCTTAATTATTTATTGTACTTTTAATGAAACTAGGTAATTTATTATCAACTTACTTAAAAGTCATACTCTCATCAGTTCTTGTGAATATTTTTGTTAATATATATTTCTGTATATATACGAGGTGCATTCAATAAGTACCTAGCCTCATCGCCAGAGGGCGCTGTAGTTTCAAAAGAGTTTTACCACAGTGTAGCACATTCTTTTTTAATTCTTTTTTCAAATTTTCATTCCAATCCCTTCATTTGTTTTAATTTGACAACTTATGGAAGCGAACGTGTCGATCGGTTTTACAAAAATGGAAAAAGAGCAATATCGTTCGGTGATTCGATTCCTATTTTTGGAAGGGAAAACGCGCATCGAAATCAAAGAGCGCTTGGATGCTGTGTACGGTGACTCTTCTCCATCGATGGCCACCGTCAAGAATTGGTTCAACGAGTTTGCACATGGCCATACGACGGTTTTTGATGAACCACGTCCAGGTGCACCGAAAACAGCTGCTACGGAGGAAAACATTAAAAAAATCCATGATTTCGTATTGGCAGATCGCCGATTGAAGGTTCGGGAGCTAGCTGAGACTGTAGGCATTTCAGAAGGAACAGTGCATCATATTCTTCACGAGGAACTCGGCATGAGAAAGCTGTCGGCGCGATGGCTGCCGCGTTTACTCACACCAGAAAACAAGCGCAACCGTGAGACCACATCGGAGACGTGTTTGGCGCTGTTTAAGCGGAATCCAGCGGAGTTTTTGCGTCGTTTTGTGACCGTCGATAAAACCTGGATCCACTGGTACACACCAGAGACCAAGGAGCAATCAAAACAATGGATCCAGACCGGGGAACGTGCTCCAAAGAAGGCGAAAACTGTAAAATCGGCCGGAAAAGTTATGGCCACCGTTTTCTGGGATTCACAAGGTGTGATCTACATCGATTACCTCGAGAAGGGCAAAACAATTACAGGGCTTTACTATGCCGATTTATTGGGCCGATTCGACGCCGAATTAAAGAAAAAACGACCCCATCTGGCGAAGAAAAAAGTGCTGTTTCACCACGACAACGCACCGGTTCACACGTCTGCCGTTGCCATGGCCAAATTGGTCGAATTACGCTACGAATTGTTGCCCCATCCACCGTATTCTCCAGATTTGGCCCCTTGTGACTTCTTTCTGTTTCCTAATCTGAAAAAATCACTCGCCGGGAATAGATATGGATCGAATGAGGAGGTCATCGCCGCCACGGAGGCCTATTTTGCAGAGTTTGACAAAAACTATTTTTCGGACGGGTTAAACAGTTGGAGCATCGCTGGGCTAAGTGTATCGAACTAAAAGGAGACTTTGTTGAAAAATAAATTGCCACTTTTCCAAAATTTTCGTTTACTTTTTGTAGGCTAAGTATTTATTGAATGACCCTCGTATAATATATTTATAGACCTCTTAATAAGTCTGTCTGCGGTTTAAAGTAAATACAAATGGGGAAAAAACGTTTTTTTTTTTAAATTTTCATTTCCTTTTATCCCAGAAAGTGCACATTTGGCGCACTATGTGTCTTAGTATTAAATATAGCTCTTAGTAATAGCATTACGATATTAGAGACCGCTACTTGAAACAAGCCCGGAATCAGGAGGGAGAGAGCTCGATACACTCATTTTCATAGTAAAATTTCACATTTTCTCAAATTACTCCCGAAATATGGGAGTTATGAAGAAATTCATCACCACAATTTATGAAGGCATTAAGTAATCGAATAAGATGGCATCATTAGTTTGGCATAATTTTACTCTTATTTTTCGGACATGTCTACGTCCAACCGCTCCCATACATTCGTTCCACTGTGCGGCGGTCCAAATTTTAAACCGTACCATGTATCGGGTATCGTATGAAAGAGTTTCATTGGCATAAGCATAAACAGATTTTTAATTATTTTTATGATGTATAGTTTTCGTTTTATGACGAAGAATATAGATTCGCAACAGAAACTAGATATGGTCGCCCTAAATGTTTCACTTATATGAAATGCTTACAGTAGTTAGCTTAGAACATAATAAGTTGTTTTAATATAAAACTAATACGAGACTAACAATACCTACTGATCAGCCAAAGTAACGTTTCGTATTAAATGACGCTTACCTTCTTCTATTAATATTACTAACTCCCACCTACTTCATCTATTGTTATAGGTAGGTACTTCCCTTTCTCCGAATTACTATTCGGCGAAAGGGAACTACTACTATACTACTATTTATACTTATTTATTAATTTAATACTTTAAATTTGACTACATATTTATGATAATTTTTGTCTTAGTTTTTTATACTTTTTATTATTATTATAGTTCTATTCAATAAGTTTATTCAAACAACCCACAATAACTATTTTTCTTGTCGGGTAAGTAGATAATTGTCGGTGTATTGTCCGTCGCGGTCGGCGGCCTGTAGCGGTTTGTGAGTGCACCGTGCACGGATCAATCTAGCTAACCGCTACATACGAAAACAACAACTGTCCCAACAAAAACCTGTTCCGTTTTTGTTGGGACAGTTGTTGTTTTCGTATGTTTTGTTTTTGTTGTTATTATGTTTAATTAGTAATTAATGTATTCATTTATATTTGTATCTTCTCACTTTTATGGTGTTTATAAATGACTTTTGATTTTGACAGTTGATGCTAAGTTTGTAGATAGATGGTTATTTATTTTAGGAGATTATTGCAAAATATTATTTTTTTGCGGGAATAACACTCAATTTCATAAAACGAGTTAAATTTTGAAACTGGTTGTTCGCGTCGCCGCACGTACGGCAAAACGATCGATTTACGACGACAAAAATATTTATAATGGAAATTTGTTACAGTTAATTATTTAAACATATTTTTGAGTGGCTATTACCTATCCTAAGCAGTTAGTCGTTTTCTAACTCAACCTACGGACTTATAAGTAGTGATTTTTTTTAATATATTGAAATTATATTTTAATATTTATTTCTACATTGAAATAAAACAACTCAAAATAAATGGTAAACTTTGTATTATTTAAAAAAAAAACCTTATAAATCATCTTCTTCGTCATCGTCTTCCTCATTCTGATTATTAACAAAATATGTTGGCATCGTGAGCATATTCATAATGATATCATTAAATCCTTTCATCTGTTTTTTTTCACTGATCGATGTTGACTTATCAGGGGATCAGAGTTAATACATAGCCAGTGTAAAATGTCCGTGTTAGTATTAATTCTTGAAGTTTTTCGTGAGTGCATCAGTCGTATGTTTTTATACTCTTTTTGAGAGGCTTCCAATACGTCCTCTGATAGCTGCCCCACAGGCAGAGGTAGTTGACCTATGATGTCGCTGCTGTGGATAAGCAGTTTATTCACTGACGCACTCATCTTGTACCATCCATACAGTTCAATGCATTTTTTTTGCTGTTTCCATGCAATATAATTTGTACGTGTTTGTGTTAATGTAATGGCAACTGGAAATTGTCTTTAAAATATTTGAAAACCTTTCAATCAATTCTTTATCGATTCCAGTAATTTCAGCTACTATCTCCGGATTTTCAAAAAAATTACGTGCCGTGTTGCCGTCATTAGTGTTTCCACCTCCTTGCTTAGGTTGGTCCACTATTAAACTCATCTTCTCGTAAAACAGGTTGGTTATATTTTTCTTCTTCTCTTTTACTTGATTCTTCAATGTTGAGCCTCTAGCTTGCCATTGTTTAATATCTATTTTATAGGATATATGCAGAAGATATTCGAAACACCTTAGATAGGCAGGTAAAATAGATATTCCATACTTATAGGCAGAAGCATCGCAGGATCGTTGTAATACTTTATCCGAGTTGTTTATGTGCTTCGGAGTTACCTTACAAATGTTGCATGCTTGAGACGATGCAGTTTGTGTAAGGACATTGCATGTTTTGCCATCCATCATTGTGCAAATTGGAATATGACGAAAGGTTATTGGTTTTTCTTGCAGGCTTACTGTTGTTGATGTAACATCTCGTAGCTGTTGTTCAGTAGCATCGAATTCTTGTTTTATGGTCTGATTTGTTTCTTTAATTAACTTAAAACCAATAGGGCGACACCACTTTGTCGATGATGGGCTCGGGTTTTTCCAAAATACCATTTTTTCTTCTCCATGGAATATAGACATTTCGAGAGGAACAATAGTGCTCAATATAATATTTGAATCCGAGTACTTCGGACTGTCTGCGAAGTGCTGTTTATAAATGCTATGCCCGCCACTACCATCCAGCCCCCACTTATAGTAGACATCAATTTCGAATACTTCTGGTGGAAGATGAAGAGAAATAACTTCTTGTTGCACTTCAAATAATCTTCTGACTGTGTTATCAAGTAAGTTTTGCATAGGAATTCTGGCTTCGATCTCCGAAACAGTAATATTTTCGGGATAGCAAGTTTGCTTTATTTGCAAGATTTGATTATAGGCAGGATATATATTAGCACCTCTAGCTTTAGCTCCTCTTTGTACTTTTATATAGTCTTCTTTTGTCATACCAGTGTCAACAATAAGAGCTAGCGCTTCCACAGGTGTGTATGGTGTACAAGAGGGCTTGTTGTTTTTCGACCGTTGCATTCGTTTCAAACTTCTTGGTGATGACTCAAGGGCTAATTTCATCACTTTAGCAGCTTTGCGTTTTTCTGATACAACTAAGCTGGATTCAGTTGCAAACGAAAGTTGTTCCGGAGAAAGATCTTTCACAAGAGTTTGCACAGATCTTTGTTTAGAACGCAGCGACGAGACCACAAAATCCTTTTTTGGTCGTCCTGAAACCGGTTTCTTAGTAGGTGTCTGTTGGTCTCCTTGTATGTTTGGAACTTTGAACTCCTCATTTAACCAATCGTGACGATTTTTAATCAGTCGGTCATGGATGTGATGGCATTGTTTTAATTTTGCAAATAACTTTGCCACAAATATTGTAATTTTCAATTTGACCGATTTTTCGAAGTCTGCACCACATTTTTCAATATTTAATTTGTTCAAAATATACTTAAGCAATCGTTCAATACATTTAGGCGAAGAAAATTTAAAAAAACTTTTACTTTTTAAATCATAATATAGTTCAAGTCTTTTAATAGTTCGCGTTTCCACGTTATCACCTCGACTACCTGAAACAAAAATAACAAATACTCAGAGATGTGTATATATGTGGAGCTAAAACCAGTTTCCTCGTAATAACAACAATCAGAGCTATTGATAAGAAACAAATTTAAACTGGTACTCGTTGGAACTTTTTAGTAAAGCCTTCACGAATTATTTTTTTACAACAAAACAAGATTTTTTAAGTCTATCGTTATATTTAGATTGTTCTCTATCTTTAAAGTGTTGAAAGAACTCAATAATAGGTTTAAAATGAAGTACTTACAACATGGTAATGCTTCCATACTAAAAAACAAGATTTCACTTTAAAACAACTGCACATAGACACAACGAATTCGCACCGAGTTTGGTAGAATACTGGCAGCACGCCTAACAATAAGCGATGGGTTGAACAATAGCGGATTTTGTAAACGGGTCTCGCTCGCAAATAAAAAATCTTTTGTTGATTTTTGACCACTGAAGGGTAGAGAACACCTAACGTATGTAATAAGCGTATTTAAATGATTTTGTTTTTAATACTTTTGTCGTCGTAAATCGACGGTTTTGCCGTACGTGCGCCGGGTGATTTCCAAACTTTTTCACTCGCCCACCGAGGGATCCGTTCAAATTTGTAGATACATATTATAAATAGTTCAGGAATCGAGTCCCGCAGTTTTTACTACTTTTTATAAACTTACTTTCGCATTTATAATATTAGCTGCGCCTCAGGGTTTCACCCGCGATAGTCTCGGTCCCGTGGGAATACCAGGATAAAAAGTAAGGGTCTAACCATGTGTCAACTTTCATCCAAATGCGTTTAGCCGTTTTAGGGTAAAAGCAAAAAAACTCACTTTTGCATTTATAATATTAGTAAGGATTAATTAGGATTCTTGTCTGAGCAACTGGCAGCAAGCTCGTCTTGTTGCTAGTCGTCACTGCTTGCGGTAGCGTCGGGGCACACAAACAGCGAGGGGTAATGGCTGATCTTAGCGTTATGCTCGTGAATGAGTGCGGTTTTTTTTTTTTTTTTGGGTGGGAAATTATCAAATAACGTCGTTTTGAGGCGCGCGTGGAATGCAACGACGACCCGGGCCTGGTCCTTACCGGACGGTGAGCTACCCATTGCTCACCGTCCGCAAGCCCGCGCCTACGGTGGCCGGAAATCCGCCCGGGATTACCGACGCCTAGGGTGTCCAGCTAGGGGCGAGAAGGCGCGAAATTTGCCTTTCCTTCAACCGTCCCGCCTCCTCCTTTGCGAGCATTACTGCTTCGTAGAAGGAGGTGACGGCAGCCCATGCCCTCTCGCTCCGTACCATGGCTCGAACCAGGGCCGGACGCGAGAGATCTCTGCCGCCGATGGCCTCCACGAGGACACGGCGGTGCTCTGCCCAAGCCGGGCAGACCTCCACCGTTTGCTCCACCGTGTCCTCCGGGCGATCCACACACTGTTGACACCCGGGAATGAGTGCTGCTTGTGGTGACTGGTCGTCTTGCTGGCCATGGTTTTGTTATTGTTATCAAAAATGAACAGTTTCTATTATATTTAAGTACGATGGTCCTGGTTTATAGTCACTTCCTTTCAAGTGAACCACTGGCCTGGGCCTCAAGTCTGGTATTACAATAGTGTCAGAATGGTCTATCATTGATTTCATAATTGTTGATTTTGACAAGTTTGGTAATCTACTAATATAATGGCGTCATTATGACTTTCCAATGGTCAAACACTGACACTCCATTGAAAGAAATGGCATAGAATGGTACTGGTGGTATGGCACTCGTACATAATGTTAAATGAATGATTGGCGTATGCGGTAATCTGCTAAAATTTTGACAGTTCCTTTGATCAGTGACCTACCATTAGAACGTCATTGTGCAGTCATTGCTTTTAATAGCTCGGTTGTCAAAAAGTGTTTGCCATCTATCGTGTTTGTGAAATATTGAATGGAGAAATGTATTCACTACGAACAAAAATTCTCGAGCTAGCCAACCCAGTGGATGCTAGAGAAAGAAGATGGGCGGAATGCAAAGGACGTCGTCGAGCCCGTCGCAAGTTATACAATTATTACTATATGCTTCCCACTATAATTCTGCAAGGCTGCCAAAATAAAAGTATTGCTTAGGTACCTGTTGCACTTTTTTCACTCTTCTGTGATTTAATTTTGTTTAAAATTTTACTTTTATATTCAATAAAGAACTAAAAAAGTGCAAAAATTACAATCATGATACATTTCATAATGCATAGGTACCTATTACTAAATAATACTGTATTTAAGTACTTACAGTGCGCCATTCTGCCGTGTCGTTTTATTGGGGCAGTCCACCGATATCGAATTTAAAATTTAGGCGCACTCCATCCAATATCGTTTGGATAACCTTCTTGGTGGTTTTCCAGAAAATCAATTAGAGCCGAAATTTGCTCAACTAGCACCATTTTGTATAAAATGTAATAAATAAATAAAAGATAATTTAAATACACAAACAAAAATATAATTAAAACACTCAAATGAAAATAAATAACTAACAAAACACCGATCGCTAGAAATAAAAACCGGCCAAGTGCGAGTCGGACTCGCGCACGAAGTGTTCCGAAGGGCAAAAAAATCATGCCTGTTGTATGGGACCCCCTTAAATATTTGTTTTATTCTGTTGTTTAGTATTTGTTGTTATAGCGGCAACAGAAGTACCTACATCATCTGTGAAAGTTTCAACTGTCTAACTATCACGGTTTATGAGATACACCCTGGTGACATACGGACAGACAGACAGACGGTCAGTGGAGTCTTAGTAATAGGGTCCCGTTTTACCCTTTGGGTACGGAACCCTAAAAACAGATTAACCTCAGTAAGCAGTAATTTAACATTTGATTTTGACAGCTAAACTGATAAAATATTATTGAGTTGTGTAGTTTCACATAAATTTAATGTTTTTGCTATTTACGAACTTCTTGCTACTTCATATTGCTTATAACACTAATAAACAATATGTAAATATATATATAAATTAAATCTGGCATGACTAACTGTTCAAATTAAGTAGTAGTTTTTCGAAAATCATTTCTACTAACGGGTTTAATAATAATGGCATTACGACAATGGTGCCGATTCCCTTGTTCACAAACTAAACTAAATTTAAGTTCAGTGCATCTTTTTCTATCTATTTCATTAAGAAAAGGACAGAAGATAAATTTTAGTTTAATCCTGTCAAATTAATCAGCGCCTGTCACTACTCCATACAAGTTTAGACGTGATGTCCCAATAGTATCATCTAGTTCTTCACAAACAGCTCGTAATTCTTCTTTGATAACAATACTTTCTGTTTGATATTCATCGACTATACTTATGTTTTCTATTGGGGATTTAATAAACCCACCGTAAAACTCAAAGTGGTCTTGGTTTATTAAAGGATTGGGCGGTAAAGGGTGATGATAGTGTTAGGGAAATATGCTGGTGATCACAGTCCTATGAGCACAAACCTTTTATACATATATAATAGACATTAAAAAAGAACCTCCACAAGTGAGGACACCTAAATTTATAAATTTACCCTGGAGTGTCGGCCATAACCTCACTGACCATTGCACAAGCTATTGTTGCATAGCTCACACTAACATGAGAGAGGACTGTATTCGAACTACCACATACAAGTTTCATACATAAGTTGTAACATTACTATGTGGAGTATTTAACTAAATAATTGGAATCACCTGCATCTGACAACAGCGTACATATCAACATTCAAAAATCAAAATATTTTATTTCATATAAACCTAAATGGGCACTTATGAAACATCAGAAGCTAGGTGCATGGTTCAAATTAAGTAGTAGTTTTTCGAAAATCATTTCTACTAACGGGTTTAATAATAATGGCATTACGACAATGGTGCCGATTCCCTTGTTCACAAACTAAACTAAATTTAAGTCCAGTGCATCTTTTTCTTTCTATTTTATTAAGAAAAGGACAGAAGATAAATTTTAGTTTAGTCCTGTCAAATTAATCAGCACTTGACGTAAATTGTCGTAATTTTAGTAGGCAAGTTTTTAATCACGTGTAAACTTGTATGGAGTAGTGACAGGCACTGATTAATTTGACAGGAATAAAGTAAAATTTATCTTCTGTCCTTTTCTTAATTATATAGAAAGAAAAAGATGCACTGAACTTAAATTAAGTTTAGTTTGCGAACAAGGGAATCGGCACCATTAACTAACTAATACTTACTTTTCGTCTCCATGGCTCTTCGTTTCTTCTTAGATACTTCTTGTTCTTCCACTTCAGTTTTAAACTCCATTAAAGGCATATCATGTTCTAAATCTGATTCAGAGTGGTGTGGTGGTATATCTGCTACATCTAGACAGCTATTCTCTAAATTTTTCGGTTCTAGATCTGTAAGTAAACAAAAACAGTCAACTCGTTTATGATTAACTAGCTTTTGCCCGTGGCTTCGCCCGCGTGGATGTCGGGAAATATCCCACGGGAACGTACTACCGGGATTAAAAGGAAACGAAAGCGATCGCATACGTCATGGTCGAGCACTGCGCGCGCCGCGTCAACCATAACTAATTTTTAATCTGCGATATCTTTTTCATCATTCATGATATGATGTACAGGCATATGCCTGTACATCATATCATGAATGATTTAATACAAATTAAATGCCCAATTTAAATAACATATTTTATTGAATAAGGATTAATATAATACTGGCTAAAATAACTTCGGAAATAACAAACAAATTTTCATCAAATACTGAACGATAAAACTGGTTATTGTGGGTCATCCTTAAAAGATAAGACAGATGCCATCGCTTTATGTTGAAATAAAATAATATTATTAATCAACTGAATGGTTCTTAATTTACAATTTGAAAAATTATTGAAAAGTATCAATTTTTGGATACCTACCATAAATGAATACCAAAAAATATTTCAAGTTCAGAGCTGTAATGACCACTGATATTCCGATACCTGCTGATGAATCACTTCGTCCATTTGTGAAAAGCGTTTGAAAATCCATTCAGTAGTTTTTGAGTTTATCGCGTTCAGATAGACCGACATGGAGGGGGTAAATGTTTTATAATATTTAAGGATATTATTTTTGTTCTTAAAAACGTACCACCATTTTGATGTTCTTCTTTTGTCCCAATAGTATCATCTAGTTCTTCACAAACAGCTCGTAATTCTTCTTTGATAACAATACTTTCTGTTTGATATTCATCGACTATACTTATGTTTTCTATTGGGGATTTAATAAACCCACCGTAAAACTCAAAGTGGTCTTGGTTTATTAAAGGATTGGGCTGTAAAGGGTGATGATAGTGTTAGGGAAATATGCTGGTGATCACAGTCCTATGAGCACAAACCTTTTATACATATATAATAGACATTAAAAAAGAACCTCCACAAGTGAGGACACCTAAATTTATAAATTTACCCTGGAGTGTCGGCCATAACCTCACTGACCATTGCACAAGCTATTGTTGCATAGCTCACACTAACATGAGAGAGGACTGTATTCGAACTACCACATACAAGTTTCATACATAAGTTGTAACATTACTATGTGGAGTATTTAACTAAATAATTGGAATCACCTGCATCTGACAACAGCGTACATATCAACATTCAAAAATCAAAATATTTTATTTCATATAAACCTAAATGGGCACTTATGAAACATCAGAAGCTAGGTGCATGGTTCCAATAATAATTGGTCATTTCCTATGGAGAAGAGCCGGCAAGACTCTTTAAATTTCAGAGTCAATAGGTACGGGAGGACAGTGTAGGCCTGTCAAGAATTACCAGGTACTTAATAAAAAATAAATGGTCTATAAATCTAGTCTAATAAGCCTACAACATTCTAAAATTTACAAAATATTTAATAAAAGAATCTATGTAAAATATTAATAAAATAATAAAAACCTATTTAAACCAAATGACATGTTTGCCATTACAACACTGTAACAAGTCTTAATTAGCATCCTGTCCACAAAAGGTTCAACACACAATGGTATGGTTGGTGTGAAATCCAGAGACAATAGGTATGAGCTTGAGAGGAGTCACTTCCACTAATTTATACTGGTGAAATTAAGAGAATAAATGGCTGTTCAAGAATACCTCACCGCATCATCCTCATTCATCATCTGAGCGAAGAGCTCTTCGGCCTCCAGACATTGTCTCAGTAATCTATAGCATTGCCTAAGTTTACCGCAGCAGAAGAAACAAGCAAGAATTGGTCTACTGTCTTCAGTTACAAACTGCAACAAGATTTCTCTTACACTATCTTGTAAAAATACTTCTAATCTTACTAATTTATAGTAATGCGGTCCAAGCCAACAGTTGGTGGTCCTTAATGCTTTCTGTGCGCAACTTCCAGAGAGGGCTTGAGCATAGATCACCACTCTTGCTCAAGATGGACTGGAGACTTAATATAATTACATATTTAGGTAAGTGGGTCGTTTTAGGCAAGTCCAGCTGTCTGTTATCTTTCAATAATGTCATATTCGTGTAGGAGAGGCATTTAAAACCTATTATATAATTTACTTAATTCTTAATAAAAAATATCAACTTACGGGAAAGTCAGTCAGCTTCTCATATAGTTCTTGCCAGTTTTTGTTGACCACTACAAACATGCGAACATTCTTCACTAAACACATCCTACACCTTGACAGTTTTTCCATCTTTTAACTCAAAATGTATCACCTATGTCATTTAGTTCAACTTTACATATTGTAGAAAAACACAGTTGCGTTTAGATAATAAGTTGTTTCTATCTATTACGTCTACGGCACTAGCCGGACAGAGTTAAACTTTTTATATCTCTAGTAGGTAGTCCAGACAATCTAAGTAATTCATAGGAATTTATTTAGTTATGTTCCTTTACAGACTTTACACCATCTACTACTTAAAAAACCGGCAGTTCTTTATTTCGATATTACTTCACAAAAACAAAAAAGCACATATTTTAAAAAGAAGCTTCAAAAATAAGCGGGAGCTTCGAAAAAAGAAATAGTACATTCTGTTCTAATTACTTTACTCTTTGATTCTGTTTCTCTGTACTTGCTTGACATTAGCTTGCTACATATTAGTAATCTGTGCTTGACATCACAGAATTCACAGATTACTATTTTTTTAAATAATATTTTAATGGCAGTGTGACCAGATTAAATTTTACGAAAATACCGAGGCACCTCAAAAAATACTGAAATATACCGACTTACATAGGACAGATATACCAATAAAAATAATGATTTTCTTAACACGTTTTATTTATTCATACTCACAATAAATGTTAGTGTTATATTTTAAACTTGTTAAGAAATATTACAAAGGAGTAGCTTATCAGTTTAAGAGCGCGTCTATAGTTTACGGCGCTTACGGGCGAACTGGTTTCGCCGGGCGCTGCACGAATCTAGAATACAAAACGATGTGTCAGCGCTCCTACGTGTTCACTTCACTTTGAAGAAAGCTGTTTCAATAGAACACTTGGCGTAATGAGATTACATAATAACTCTGTTCCCACAGTATTTTCGGTAAGTGTGTATTAAAATGATTGATTAATAATAGCCCGGCCCTTTGGCCTAAAAATACAATGTGAAGAGTCATATGTTTTGTGTGAAACAAGCAACGTTATAAATTGATGATTCTGCTACATCTACTGTAATGCCTCTATTGCAGTTACCCCATCGAATTGTGGACACGGTGCATATTTCACATTTCCTTGCATTGATCATTACCTTGTATTTATCATTACACACTTGTATCATAATGTACTACGGAAGCCTACTTTTCTAATCAAACGTTATACTATAATCATTATCACACCAATAAACAAAGGTATAAAAATAATTCTTATTTAATTTTTAATCCACTACTCGCATAATGCCTCGAAAGCCTAATGAAAAACAAGTTAATCACTAGATTTTCTTGTTTTTCATTAGGCTCCGCATACCTAACTGTAGCTACTGGGCAATGGCCTTCCAACGGATCTATCTCTTCCTGCTGTTCACTTAAATACGTAAACGTGATGCAAATAAAAAGCGTTTTTTATTTATGTGCAGAAAACAACACGACATAAATTTTATTCTCAGGTAACAGAACTTATGTTTTTCTGTTACAGCGGACTATAAGTATGTAATTATGATCCAAACGTGATATCTAGTAAGACTAATATCGATACTAGTTATAGTAACATCCATGTTCCTTGATTGACACAACCCTAGCAACGGCAGCCATTTTATGCGCCAATATCGAATTGTAGGTATGCACCTTTTTTTTGTAGGTATTTCCAGTCCATATATTTATAAGTATATGAGCAAACTAGGACTGTTGATAAAATATTGATATTATTCCTTACAAATATCGATATTTATCAACATTAGTTTTAGTATAATATGTCAAACCTGAAACACGTGTCTAGTATATTTTTGTAAAGAATCTATGTACCTACACAATTTCAAAACTGTAGCATACTGCGTAAAAAATCATAAAGTTATATGCTCGTTATGTTACCTGGTTGTCCGTACAACAACATGCTCACCACGCACCGACCCCGCGCCGCCCGCGCTGCAGCGTCGTCTTGCGCTCATTGATAATAATTTGGGAGTAGGTATCTAACCGTACGGCGATTGTATTGTAATTAACTGGTGATATAATTTTCCATCACACTTGCAGGCTTTGAGCTGTCGTAATGGTCTAGTGTAGGTAGATATTACTAAGTACTGTATTCGTAAATGCAGCCGTAAGTGATAAAATGTAGTCAATGCGATTTATTGCACCTTATGTGGCACCACTTAGTTCAAATTGGATGAAAAGTGTTAAACATCGCATTACTTAGCAGGCTGTAGGTACAAATATGTAATAACTTTCTACAATTACCGTCTTAGCGTGTTTAAAAATGTTAATCATCTCTATTTACAATGACTTAGAGTCGCCGCACACGAGCCACTCGCGACAGCCACAAACGCCGCCACGAGCAGCTAGAAGCGGCTACAGAGGTAGCTGAAGCGCGCGACAGCCATTTGTGGCCGGTGGTCGACACCGACGACACTTGCGGTCGATGGCTGCTACTTTTTTTAACCAATGCATGCAGTTAATAGGCATGGGTAATATCGCTTTTACACTGTATCAAATCGTATATATGTATCGGTTTGGAATATCGTATATTGCATCTATATATTTCAATACCTATACATTGGCTGAATCTGTGTAGCGCTCAAACGAAAGTGATACTGTGGTTTTTAGGTTTCGATTTTGTTTGATTTCTGTACCGAATTGTATTTTATTTGTAACTGTATACTCGAAATCAGTGAATTGTTTAGTATTGTTCATAATATGACATTCTGTAATGAAACTTGTACAGTCGTTTCGGTTTTTCGGATATCTTTTTATCAATTATTTATACAGGTACTAATCTGTGAATTGAACTTTCATTCTTACTTTTCTCAGGTTTAGGACTGACTGCTTTACTACCTAATAAGCGAATCATAAGAAAACAAATAATGTATTCGGTGTTAAACTCTATGCTCCTGTATATAGTGTTTAATATTTGTTTTAGACAATATTAGCGTATCACAATTCTATTTCGCTTTTTCACTTATACCTACATCACTCCTGCGCGCGTCGCAATCGCACACAGTACCGCAGTATTACAAGTACCCAAATCAGTTTGAACCGAATATCATAGTGCGATACGATATTGTGTTTTGACTGTTGTGACTCATACCACCTTCAACGCATTAGGTACGCGGATACCTGATATACAAGGTGTTGCTTTGGACCTGCAAAACATTTTAGGAGGTAATTATGTTAGTGATTCTCGACCCGAATCAACAATAAAATGGGCATATATTTTTTTTTTCATTTTATTCTTATTTACGGAAATTGGTAAGTGTGAACTCCCCTTTTTAAAACGCGGCCAGTCTGTACGTGTCCTTAAACTGCGCTTTCACACACACACAAACAAACGCAACAGACATTTCTTTCATAGATCCAAAGCACCAACCACCGCACGCTCCCACTACCACTAGCCACGCCCCCGCGGCCATCACAAGCATATAAATCGGGTCAATTTATTAGTGTGTAGACATGCGCAAAATGTGTCAGTGAAATGAAATGAATGAAGTATATCTTTTGACTCAATGAAGTAGTCCACTCATTTAGTTCAGTACTTCATTTAGTTCAGCATATCAGAACGAATCAATGAGACAACGAGCTCGCGTAGTGTGATACGATGAATGAAGCACTTCACTTAGTTCACCTTTAAACGTATCTCGATTTTCCTTCATACTACATACATATAGGATTAGGACTGTCAACCACGAAATATGAAACCGACTTAAAAAAAAAACTAAAAAAATATTAATTTAAAATTAACAGTTTCAGAAGTAAGCAAAACTACATAAGTAATTATATTATTATTAAGTAGTATATTTTCTGTTTTTTTTTACTGATAGTTAGATTCCTTTTTGTCTAGGTTGGCGTAAAAAATAGTCATGTGTGTGTAAGCTAGACAAGCGACACACACATAGTATAGGCGCCGTCGTCGCTCGTCAGCCCGACTTCAGCCGACCGGCCGGCGAAGTGACACGAGCACGTACGAGTCATGCATGCGAGCGAAATGAAATAAATGAATGCTGAGTTGGTGCGAGCCAAAAGAAGGACTGAACTAAATGAAGGAGAGACACATTTGAATGACTACTGAAGGAAAGATAAGTTTATTTTGTGAAATGAAGTACTTCATTTCCTTCAATCGTTCGCGAACTACCCATGTCTATTAGTGTGATTGATGGCGCCGGCGCGTGCATACGCTTGCAAATTCCGCCCGTCAAGTGCGCCTTCGATTAACGGTCGCGATAGGTACCTACTACCTAGTTGTAAAAATGACAGACCAATACTCCAATGTAGTTGGCGGAGAAGGTACGCTTGTATGCCATCAGCGGAGACAATGTATCTCGTGCCATCGAAATGTTCGCGGAGTTATTCCCCAATCGGCATCGTCCCTTACACAGGGTAATGTTGGCTGCTACGCAGAGACTCGATCATCGGCAGTTCGACGTTCCCCAGCATGCTTAAGGTCGCGGCAACGAAGGCCTGCCTGTCGCCTTGCAGGAAGATATTCTGGAATTATTCCGGCGAAAGCCACGGGCAAGCAAACGGGAGGCTGGTCGACGGTTTGGAGTGCACCACTTCACAGTGTGGCAGCTGCTGCACAAAGAAATGCAGCATCCTTTTCATTACCGCAAGGTACAGGATCTCCACCAACTTGATAACGCCGCGCGAGTTACATTTTGTCGCTGGTTGCCGGAACACCAAGACACCAACATCCTGTAGACGGACGAGTGTTTATTTACTCGAGTTGGCGTCTACAATGTTCATAACAAACAAAAAGTGATCAGTGGTTTTGACACAATAAAAACGAATGTGTTTGTGTGGTGCAACGTCGTGCTAGACTGTTACTGGAGTGTGACGGTTGAAACTTTGAACAATACCTCCAGGTAACATAAGTAGGTAATTTATTTATTTGTACATAGACAATAATTTGTAAATACGATGTTAGCTAAATCAACTTGATAAGTGTAAATAAATTGATTTAAAATTTTTAACTACGCCAAAAATACCTATCAGACAAAATAAATCACTTAAAATCCCTAACACATGGGTACCTACCTACATATCTAGCACAAATTATCTTGAGGTATTTTTGTCGGTCCTCACCCCGTTAAAAAGCAGAAAAGAAAATCTTAAATCAACAATTTAATCTACAAATAAAAACGAAAACCGTCCTTGGGGCTGAATTTACATAGAGAGCCCGCCGCGGCACTGCGCCCAGTAGGTACCTACATAACCTTATTAGATAGATAGATAGATAGAATACTCTTTATTATGTACACCATAAAAATTACAGATACAAATGTTGAAATTTTACAAGGGGTGACACAATGGGCGGTCTTATCGCTAAAAGCGATCTTTTACAGACAACCTTTGGATGGATTAAAGGGGGAGGAGAGACAATACTGCAGGTAGTCAGTGGTGTACCAGTTACATATACAATAAATACATAAAGCATATACTATACATAACATATATCAATCATACATACATACATACATACATACATATAGGCTTGCGATTAGTTTCACAGTTGTGCAACAGGAACTGCTGACGTGCTATGTAAGGTTTATTTATCGCCGCCTATTATTTTATTCATCAGCTGATAGGTAACTAACGACGCTAACGTGAACCTATTTTTTGGCGCAGTAGTATCTACTTCCTAGTATTATTATTTATCGTAATAAGCCAGTGGTTAAGGCGTTCTCCTCTCATGCATGAGGTTGCGGGTTCGCAACTGAGCAAGTACCACTGTGTTATTTTTAAACATGGACATCATTGAAATCATGTGTTTCGGAAAGCACTTAAAGCCTTTAGTTCCGATAGATTTGTAGCTCTCGGACAGTCGTTAGGTACCACACGACGACCTTACAGCCCTGCCGTAGGGTCATTGGTACGGGTAATCAAAAGCCAGAAAGTCTGACAATTAGTCTAACAAATGGGTATCGTGTTATCAAGTAACTGGTTTGTTGAGGTCTGATACGCAGTCGCCCTACGTGATTCACTGGCACTCCATGTAATGAGCTGCATACAGTTAGACTGAAAGCCGACCCTAACATAGTTGGGAACAGGCTCGGCAGATGATGAACATTTTCGCATTGTAATGATGCTTCAAAATGAGTTATTATTTAGCGAAATTTTAAAAACAATAATGTAGAAACAACATTGTTATTTTCAAATTCGAACTACATCTCAAGGTTAAATTATTTGCTATAAGTTGCTGTAGCTACAACAATTTGTACAGATCGCGGCACGTTGGTTGAACCTTGCGCAGTAACAGATTTTCGAGTCTCAATCGAATTGCGGTATGCGTGCACCGCGGGGCTGCGCGTAACCATAGCAACGACCGCCATTTTAGTTCAACTTACGTGCCGCGTTTTTTTCGTAGAAATGTGGGCGGAGCCTCGTACAGCCTGTCGTCACTGGTCATCGCATTCACGCACACAGTGACATGACGCGCGATAAATCGCAATCGCTGATTCTGTTTTTTTTTGAAGAGGGTTAATAAGAGAGTTATTCTGAAAAACAATAAAATTTAAAAATATAAAATAAAAAGTATTATTGATTATTGACTTGGTATCGTATTGTTATATGATTATTTACGAGTTTCATAACAACCTCCTGAAAGGTTTTGCAGGTTCAAAACTGCATCTTGTATAGGTAGGTACAGTGCCGTCCGATATACAGCGTGGCGATTAGGTTATCACATTAAATAGTACAGCGGTTATTACAAGTTGTTATCAGTCTATTAAAATAATAAAAACAAAAATAGACCTAAAAATAGAAAACTGATTTTTTCTAACAAACTAAATAGCGTAAAAATTGGCAATAAATAATCCACCCTTGATACTATTAGTTTACTGACCTGTAAAAGCGGCAACGCCGCGGCGCGCGGCGCGGGCGGCTTGGCGGCGGGTGGCGCACACGCCAAACGACAGTGAGACTAGCGGAGGGTAGGTACTTGCGCTCACGCGCGGGGCGTTGGTAATAGTTGATATCAACAATGCAACACAAACTTTATGGTATTGTTACCAAGTAATCACAAATTAAGTTTTAAAACCTCCACTTAGTTCACTTTATGCAATTTAAATTTTAAAATTTTCGAAATGTCCGCCGCGCACCCGAATGCATAATCGACACCGTCGTATGATATTATTACGGACATTTCTTAATAGATCACCATTCGCGGCTAAATTATTTAAGTTGTGGAAAGCCTGAATTATTCTTATTTTTAAATCTTCCACTGTCGTCACTTCAGTAGCGTACACTTCATTTTTTACATGTCCCCATAAAAAAAAATCCAGTGGTGTTAGGTCCGGTGACCGTGCTGGCCACCGAGTAGGTCCGTATCGGCCAATCCACTGCTCTCCGAACATTTCAGTGAGGCGCTGCCTGGCAGCCACTACTGAATGAGCAGGTGCTCCGTCAAGCTGGTACCATACCTGGCCATTGCCACCCAACGGTAGTTCATCAATGTACTCCGACACTGTGCCGTCAAGTAGTTCCACAAACTTAGGCCCATTGAGGTTGCCATTGATAAACACCGGACCGATTATGTGGTCTCCATGTATTGCAGCCCAAACATTCACGGCAAATCGGTATTGGTGTGCGGACTCTCGGATCAGGTGCGGATTTTCTCGACTCCAGTATCGTAGGTTCTGTCGATTCCATATCCCGTTGCGCGTGAATGTACTCTCGTCTGTCCACATTATGTTGTACAAAAAGTTAGAGTCATTTTCTATTTTGCTCAGTAGCCACTGGAAGTAGGCTTCCCGGACTGGCTTATCTCTTCCTAATAAAGCCTGCACCTTTTGGTATTTGAATGGCTGTTGCTTATCTCTTTTTAAAATGTTGTGTACAGTCCTGTGGTGTACTCGAAATAGGCGAGCTGCTCTACGAAGACTTGCAGTTGGATTACGAGCGAAATAATTAAGGATTTGCTCTTCCCGACCCACGGTTACTCGCAGAGGAATTTCAACCTGATGTGGAACCAAAGATTGGTTATCACGTAATCTTTGGACTGCCCGTGTAAAAATCCGTAAATCTGAAGGACATACACGTGTGGTATTATACCTCTCTCGGTATGTTCGTAACGCCAGCGCTGCGTTTTGATAACATTCTCCATAAATCAATATCATATCGGTGTACTCCGATGACGTGAAATTGACACGAGGCATCTTGAGAACACAACACAAAAAGGAACAATAAAAGCGTCTGAATTCGCATAAACTGTCACACCACTTTCAAAAAGTTACCTACAACTAATTTTACTATTGTAATTACGTGTCCTATCACAAAAATAGGAACCGCACGAACTGTCACAATACTTAACTAATCTACAACTAATAATAACGTACCTATCCTATTTCTATTACAAATAAAACAAGAATCTTAACAAAACGTCCTCAATACAAACACCAAAAAAATGCAAATAGGCAACTGCTGTCGTGAACGAACTATCATCAAGGACAACGGCGCGGGCACTGGAGTGAGTCACACACACACAAAACACAAACAATCGCACACGCCGCCCGCCCGCCGAAAAAATACGAAATTTGACGACACACACCGGGGTTCCCCGTCCATTTCGCGCGTAGAGATTTATGCCGTAGACCGTTAGCAGTAAGAACATTTATCGCAGATGCTTTTTATTCCCCGCTGAGGTCCTTTATTTTTTAATTTTGCGCATAGCGAACGCCTTAAACTATTAGCCGTAAGGACATTTTTCGCTTGATTTGTTTACGTCTTTTGTAATTGTTAGTAATTCCAAGTAATTCGGAATGGCATCGTCTTACATCGTTTGATTGAACTATCTACGCCGGCCACGGGTCTTTGACCTACTAGTATTGGTCAGGTGATTTTCTTTATGCAATACATGATGTTGTTAAATACTAAAAGGGAAAAAAAGGTCTCACGGGTAGAATGTTAACTTTTATTAATTATTTTATTTATGTATGCTTAAAATACGTAATGAAGAATACGTGGTTTGAATTAATGTGATAGCTTATTCGCCACGCTGTATAGGTACTGGATATTGTGCCGATACATAAGTATTGTATCTATATACAGGGTTACTGGTAACTCGACGTATTCCTTGCAGGACGTCATAGTAGGGTTAAAATGCAACAAATTAAGCCACCAAATGTTCTACCGAGAGTTTTAGTTTTTTAATGAAAAATCCCAGATTAAACCATTTGAAACCAATTTAAAAATGATTTACGGCGCGACTGTACTGAAATTTAAGTTATTATCATAGTTGACGCCGTAGCAGACCTTTGTTAATAATTAAAAGTTCAATAATGCCTAAAACTTTGGCAAATATCACTAACAAAACATTTAATTTTTTGTAATTTTTGCTATTACTTCATAAAAAATGTAGTCTAGTGCAAAAAAAAAATACTACACCTGGTGTACAAATTACTAAGAAAATATCCTTGTCTTATCAGCTATCCAAAAAGGTATAAAAGTTAATACAAAATCATGGACTACATTATGAAAATCGTTTTTGATTTAGTACAGGCGTGCGTTTCACAAAAAGGTGATTATTCGAAAAATCAAAAACAAAATCGTGAACATTATTATTCTTTTTAATCAATATTAAAAACTTTAATTACACACATTTCACACGTCTTGTTCGATGTGCTGCCCTCGGTTTCGAATACATGTTCTTATTCACTTCCTTACTTCGGTTTTTGTTATTCTTGAGGTGATTGTTGCCCTTATCTGGTCCGCCGCATTTGTAATTCTCTCCCTTAGTTCTTCAATTGAATTTACTGGGGTCACATAAACTAGATCTTTCATATGACCCCAGACGTAAAAGTCTAGCGGTGTCAGATCAGGGCTTCGTGCAGGCCACGGAATCGGCCCACCGCGCCCTATCCATCGGTTTGGATAGTTTTCATCCAGCAATTGTCGAATTGTGATTCGGAAGTGGGCTGGACATCCGTCATGTTGGTAAATCATGTTTGCTCTTCTTTCTTCCGGTACATCCGTGAGCAGTGCTGATAAATGATCTGAGGAAATCTTCATAAAGTTCCCCATTTAGTGTTCGGGGTAAAAAATGTGGGCCAATTAATTTGTCGTCAATAATACCCATCCAAACAATAAGCGAGAACCTTCGCTGGGATGCGGTTGGTTTCAGTTTTTTAGGGTTTGCTTCTGCTTTCGGTGCTCAGTAATGTAAGTTGTGGTAATTTGTGATACCATCACGATCAAAACATGACTCATCGGTCCACAGAATGTTTTTTAAAAAGTTTTCGCTGTCGGCGTCGGCACTTAGCATAAAACGACAAAATTCAAGCCGTCTCGGCGGATCTCCTTCTTCTAATGACTGGACTGGTTGGTAATGGTATGGATGTCGGCCTGACAAGTGAA
This sequence comes from Atethmia centrago, assembly GCA_905333075.3. Taxonomy (NCBI): domain Eukaryota; kingdom Metazoa; phylum Arthropoda; class Insecta; order Lepidoptera; family Noctuidae; genus Atethmia; species Atethmia centrago. The sequence goes on from HG995393.1 coordinate 16,696,491, forward strand.
CTACAGACCAGACTTTCCACTGTGACATACCAAGCTCACGCGCTACGATGTTTGTCGATGTGTTAGGATCGTCAATAAAACGTTGAAGAATAAGCTCCTCGTCCTCAGCCGTGTATCTCCGGGAACGACCAGTGTCAACTTGCCTGCTTCTTTGGACGCTGCCAGTTTCAGGTATTCGCCGATTAGTCGATCCGAAGACACTAAAGTGGGTAAGTCGGCGGTTGGGAAAGCGAAGTTGATATTCTCGCCGCGCCTCAGCAGCGTTACCGTCACAAAGTCCGTAACAGTACATTATGTCAGCGTATTCAGGATTAGAATATGCAGCCATAGTCAGCGCTTATGAAGGCACAGCACAGCACAAGAGCAAGATACGCAGCAACAGTTAGGGAAATAGCCAGTAACAAAACACGAGCTTGCGCGACGTAGAGTTGAAACTAACTAACGCTGACGACCAAATTTTGCAAAATCGCACCCCCTGTCATGCCGAGAGAACAATAGCGACCAATCACAAAGCTCCCCGAGTGGTTGGAGTTCAAGCGCAGGTAAAAACTACGAATAATACGAATTCGAAACAATAGGTTGACCGTCTCGCAATTTTACCTGCCCCCCATAAAACTCTTCTCTTCCCTGGCACACATGCAAAAGTATTGACAATCATACCTTTCTGAATAACTGATAAGACAAGGATATTTTCCTAGTAATTTGTACACCAGGTGTAGTATTTTTTTTTTGCACTAGACTACATTTTTTATGAAGTAATAGCAAAAATTACAAAAAATTAAGTGTTTGGTTAGTGATATTTGCCAAAGTTTTAGGCATTATTGAACTTTTAATTATTAACAAAGGTCTGCTACGGCGTCAACTATGATAATAACTTAAATTTCAGTACAGTCGCGCCGTAAATCATTTTTAAATTGGTTTCAAATGGTTTAATCTGGGATTTTTCATTAAAAAACTAAAACTCTCGGTAGAACATTTGGTGGCTTAATTTGTTGCATTTTAACCCTACTATGACGTCCTGCAAGGAATACGTCGAGTTACCAGTAACCCTGTATATACGATTTGAATCGCCCACTCCTGACTCCTAATGCAGTATCATAATGGACTCGGACGAAGAACGAAGGGGGGGAGAAGAGGGGTAGGAGGTTGGGGTTGGTGCCCCTTGCCCCCTGGCACCACTCCCATGAAAAGGTAACGCATCGTTCTTGAGAAAAATAAATTATTGTAACCTAACCTCAAAACTCTTAGTCGCTTAAAAAGCCGTAGTATGAGCCCAGCTTCGCGGGGGAGATTGGGGGGGTGCCCCCCTGTCCCCTGGCACCACTCCCATGAAAAGGTAACGCACCGTTCTTGAGAAAAACAAATTATTGTAACCTAACCTCAAAACACTTAAAGTCAATTAAAAGGCGTAGTATGAGGGTTTAAAAAAAATAACCTCGAAGTTGATGGCGGGGTCTGATCTCTCTGACCCCGCCATCCCCTTCGACCTAACCTGTCCGAGTCGGGGGGCCCCAAGTCCCGAGCTCGCTTCGCTCGCTCTTGCATCCTAAGTTTTCCTAGTAACAGTAGTAACATTGCCTTTTGTACACACATACGATCAGTGGAAGTACAAACACAGAGAAAAATTCACGCAACTCGAGGCGAAACGGACCGATCGAAAACAAATGACAGTGACACATGCATGACGCAAATGGCATACCTATTTTATTGTTTACGTTCCGTGTTATCGATTTTGCCCGATATTTTATACCACGGACTGACTACAAATACTGATACTGGATACTGACTACAGATACTGTGGCAGATTTGGTTGTCAATCGCCCATTTTAAACGTTTCGTTTTCGCCTTATCGGATTTGAGGTTAGAAACATTTTTTATTAATTTCTCGAAAAATATGCATTACCTTTTAATAAGAGTGGTAGCGTTATAATCGGGGACCCAACCCCTACCAACTTTAGCCCCTTATACCTCCCAACTCCTGCCAAACGATACTAGATCCAACTCAAAAAATAAAACACGTAGGTATTTGTATTTATTTATTCTGTGTTTATTATAATTTAGTTTCATTCGTCATCATCACGGAACATGTCTTCGATAACAGAACTGTTGTCCATAGACTTGTCAGAATAATATGAATGAGTTGGAGAAGGCTGAATTACAGATGAAGACGGGATAGATGTAGAAGCGTTTTGTGTAGATTATGATATCGTCGGCTTAGAGTGTAAACCTGCCAAATCCATTTTTTGACTATATGACGTTATTCATACCATTCGAAAGTGTAAAAAGAAATACACAATCTAGAAAAACAGCCACAGTCCGTTTTCCTTTAAAATTGACAAAAACGCGTACTGAGTAAAACTGTCAAATCCATAACGTCAAAAGTTTCCTGCTAACTCCGTGTAAGCCGCCATTTTGTACCGAGATTCCGATGCCGGCAAATGTGCTCGTACACACGGCTACACATAAAGCAATGCATTTCCAGTATAAGCTGATCTCGAATTGTGTAGGATTTCCGTACAATGAGAGGTCAGTGTAAACTGGAAATGTATAGCTTGATGTGTAGCCGTGTGTACAAATAATTGATGTTTTCTGTGATAACAATGTAAATAAAGGTTGAAAGTTAAAGGACTGAAAGGTATGTGTTTATACTGTTATCTTATTATTTGATTGTAATGATAAATTAAGCAATATTTATTGTAAAACTTCAGATAACCTATAGCCCAAACATGTGGGATTTAGCAGTTTTTCCTTACAATCAATCTTACATTTATTGTACTTAGCAGGTATTAAGTATCATCATAAATTAACTTTTAATTATGTTTTAATTAATATCTTGCTTAATAAGCTTTCTGTTAATGGGTTATAGTCAAGTATTTAATGCATTTATTCAAGTTTAAAATCTAATTGTCAAATTAGAATCTGAAATTATTATTAAAAACTACGTTTAGATTGGGACGTAATTTTAGAGTTTAAACGTATAGTATAATTTTATTTTATTTCGCTTTATTTCCTACAATAATTATTGTTATCAGAATGTATTAATTAATTCTTTATTTGCAGATGTCATCGAGGAAGCATTGGCGTGGCCGTAAAATCCTGGATATGTGTGCAAGCAAAGAAGATATAAATCGACAAACAGCACCGGAATCATCTCAAGCATCCTTCCCCAAAGAATGGTCTGTAGTTGAAAATGTCGAAATTGAAATGATTATATCTAAAGAAATATCTGATGACTTAAGCTCAAGTACACATTGCGACTCCTTCTCACTTGCCGATTGGAATAATGTACTTGTAGGAAGTATTTCTAGTATACTCTCTCCACGAAATAATGACACTAAATATGATTATGTAACTCTGAACCAAGAAGTAAATAGCAATAGTCATATTGAACCTCAAAATACAGAACAAGAAGTCCAATTCGAAGATATCAATATGATTTCCCCTTTAGATGAATCCCCTTTGCTTGAATTAATGACTGATGACCACCACTGTTCCAATAGTCTGGTTTCTGAAAATACTATCGAGCAGAACACTTTGCAACAAATTGAAAATAGTCCTAGAAATTCTTCTACAGGTACTATCGACCATTCTGTTACGTCAAGACCATCCATCCAAATAGATGATTTGATATCAGATGAAAGTATGCAAGAAGGTCTGGTACCATACAAAATTAATTCTGACTCTGAGTCTGACTGCGAAAACTATCCAAAGAAAAGCAATAAAAGAAGAAAAAGGATTCACATTCAAAAATCAAACTGGTATGCTGAAAGTAACAGAAAGTTGAGAGAATCTGGAAAAAAATACTATGGAAGAAAAAAAGAAGAAAAGTGGAATTATGAAGTTCCAAGGCAGCCTAGAACTATGAAGAATAGATGCTCGTGTAAAGAAACTCAAAAAGGATCTTTGAAATGTTCAATGTTTACAGAGACAGATAGGCAGAATATTTTTAAAGAATTTTGGACAATGAGTTGGATAGAAAAAAGTTTTTGTTGATAATCTTGTGACAGCTTTGCCTGTCAAGAGAGCAAGGGGAAGAAAAACTAATAATGAGGAATCGAAAAGAGGACAATCTTTATTTTATCATTTAAAAAAGGATGATGAGCCAATCAAAGTCTGCAGAACACAGTTTTTGAATACGCTTGGGATTGGTAGATGGACTGTTTTAAATTGGAAAAATAAAAAAGGGGCAGCTTTTAAAAAGAATGACAAGTATTTTGATTCCAAACAAACAAAAAAATCTTCTAAGCCTTTCGAATCAGAACGTAAGGAGCTGAAAAAGTTTTTAGAATCACTGCCAGCGATTGAAAAGCACTACTGTCGTGCTAGTACACAAAAGAAGTACTTGTTGCCAGAGTGGCGTTCAAAGCGATCCCTTTATGATTTTTATGTCAATGATTGGTGTAAAACACGTAATGTAGTTGCTTTATCCATCTGCAAATTTCATGAAGAATTTGACAATCTTAATCTCGGATTGTTTCACCCTAAAAAAGATCAGTGCGAAATATGTGCTCTCTATAAAGTCGGAAATAAATCCCAAGAAGAATATTCAGAACATCTAAAGAAGAAGAAGCTAGGTCTGTGAAGGAGAAAGACATACGTGAAGAAAATCTTGTTTTTACTGTAGACTTGCAGGCGGTTCTAATGGCCCCTAAATCAAATATTAGTAGTTTGTACTATAGAACAAAGCTCCAAATACCTACATAATCTTGCCTTTTTTTTAATTTAAACAACAAAGATGGCTATTGTTATCTTTGGAACGAAACTGAAGGAGGCTTGAATTCTGAAGAGTTTGCAAGTGTTTGGGTAAGCTTAATAGAAAAAAAGCTTTTACAAAATGAGTCAGAAAAACCAAATAAAATATTTTTTTTATAGCGATGGTTGTACCTATCAGAACAGAAACTGTGTGATGTCTAATGCATTATTATGCACGGCTATGAACAACAACATCATCATAGAACAAAAATTTCTAGAAGTTGGGCATACGCAGATGGAAGCTGACAGTATTCATTCTTCTGTTGAACGGGCTCTTAAAAACAACAACATCAATGTGCCCGCAGAGTACATCACCATTTGCAGATCAGCAAGAAAACACCCCGGACCTTACGACGTAACTTACTTAAACCATAGTTTTTTCAAAAGCTTTAATGAAGTTGGGTTTTTTAAAAGCATTCGTCCTGGACGCGATAAAGGTGACCCCAAAGTAACTGACAAAGCTCTTCGGTATACTCCAGATGGTGATATATTCTTCAAATTAAGATTCACAGAAGATTGGACCGTAGTACCGCAAAGAAAATCACCGGCAGTTAGTGCATTGCCTTTTGATTCTCTCCGAAATCAGCACCTTACTAGGAGGAAAATAACGAAAAGAAAATTTGATGATCTGCAATCTCTGAAAGATACCTTACCTGCAGACTATCGTAATTTTTACGACAATTTACCCCATGACTAGAAAACTAAACTTTAGTTTTCGACTGATTTGAACATTAAGACTGAGTAATATAATTTTGCTTAATTATAATACTTAATTATAAGAATAAAGATTTTATTTAGTTTATGCTAAAAAGAAAATAAAAAATATGTTTCTAGATTTTATAAGGACAGAATCTACTTTTTGTTTATTTTGAGAGTTTGTTTTGTTTAAAAGTAATAATATTATAATTTTCATTTTGTAACTTAAAGTTTCAAAACTTTAATTTTAGTATAAAACCATATAAGTTCGTTTGACCTTGAAAGAAAATTATGTTTTTAAATTAAGGACAGAACCTAATTTTTGTTAATTTTTAGAGATTTTCTTTTGTTTTTGTTTTATGAATGCTATCAATACTTTTATAAATTTTATTTTGGTTTATGAAAACCTGTTAAGTTGTTTTTTAAAATAAATATTTGAGTACGAAAACCTGCTAAGTGAGAAAAGTGGTATTAATTAAATAAATGCTGAAGTAAATTATCTTTTTTTTATTTCAAATTGTAAGGTATACAAATACAAGTTTGAAAATATAAAAGTCTTTTCATAAATTATATTCATATTTTTTTAGGAATGTTATTACCTATGTTTGGAAATTTATGAAAATTTACCTAATATGGAATTAGCAGGTTTAATTCAATTCTCAATTCTCAATTCTTTATTGCGTACCATAATGTATACAGTTGGTGGGAAAAACAGTTACATCAGTCTCAATTATGGACCCTGTCGGGCACAGCATAGATAAAAGTAGGAGAGAGGAGGAAGAACGCTTGGTATTTAATAAGTCAAACTATGAGTTTATATATGTATTTATTAAAAATATTAGTAATGTTGTAAACTAATTACTTTTAAAAATATTAATTATTGTTTTATATATGTACTTATTATTAATTTTATTTATTATGTCAGTAATTTATTTATTATTAGTTTTATCAATTATTTAAGGTATTTAGTTATTATTATTTTTCTTTACTACGTAAATAATTAATTATTATATTTTATTTTATTTAAAGTAACTTTAATTAATATTATTATCCTACAGGGGTAAGTCATTTATTTCATATTTATAATTTATCATCTAAGTATTCGCCTATACTATAATAGCATTTACTTTCAAGGAAGATTTTTAATTTATTAATAAATATATTATAATTATCTAAATTCTTAATTATTGCGGGTAACTTATTATAAATTTTTATGGACATGACAAACGTGCTATCGGAGTGCATTTTTAATCGCGATAGTGGTAAGTTTAGTCAGTTTTTGTGTCTTAGAACAATTTTCTTTTGTATGTCCTCTCTTTTTGTAAAGAAATCTGGGTATTTACGTACGAACTTACAAACTTCAAATATATACAAGCATGGTAGGGACAAGATCTTTAGTTCCTGAAAGTGGGGTTTACAGCTATCAGTGACTTCAATATTTACTAAGATCCTAATTAGTTTTTTTTGTAATGTAAGTAACGTGGGCGCGTCAGTACTGTTTCCCCATAAGATGATACCATATGAGAGCCATGCGTGGGCATACGCGTAGTACGTTACTAATGCTGTTTTTAGGTCTGTGGTTTTTTTGATCTCGCGGAGGGCGTATGAAAATTTTGATATTTTTGATTTCACTTTCTGGATGTGAGACTTCCAATTTATGTGTGTATCAATATCTAAGCCTAGTAGGGTGAATTTATCAACTACGTCTAATTTATTATTATTGAAGCTAAAGTTAATATATAATGGGGTTTTTTGACGAGGGTGAAATGAAATTATTTTAGTTTTATTGAAATTTATTTCTAGATTGTGTTCAGTCATCCAATTTATTGTAGAATCTAATATGGAGTTTAATTTATCATTTAAATTGGTGTTATTTTCGCATGAGGTAAGTATAGATATGTCATCCGCAAACAGGACACATTCCTCATTTATATTTTTTGGAAGGTCATTTACATACACCAGAAATAAGAAACACCCCATTACGCTTCCTTGCGGTATTGAGGCGGTGATTTGTTTGGTGTGGGATCTGATAAATTGTATTTCATTTGTACTATTGTTGCAATGTTCGATTTCAACTACTTGTTCCCTATTGTTCAAATAAGATACAAACCAGTCGTAACATTTTCCGCGGAGTCCTATACTATATATTTTATTTAATAATATTTCGAATTGTACTTTGTCGTATGCCTTCGTCATATCAAGCAAAAGTCCTATCGCGTACTTTTTATCATTGATGATATCAAGGGCTTTTTGAATGTATTTGTAAACGGCCAAGGTAGTGGAGCGGTTTTTTCGAAAACCGTTTTGGCAGTCATTAAATATATGATATTTTTCACAAAAAGCATATACACGATTGCACATGGCTTTTTCGAATATTTTTGAAGCTGTCGGTAAGAGGGCAATTGGGCGATAATTATTAGGGTCGGTTTTATTATTCTTTTTATGGATTGGTTTTATGAGGGCTTTTTTTAAAAGATTGGGAAAAGATCCTTCTTCAAATGATTGATTTAATAGTTTAAAGAATGGCAATGTTAATTCATCTGCACATTGCCTTAATAAGGTAGGTGGTAGTTCGTCAACGCCATAACTTTTTTTATTTTTTAAGTTTTTTAGTAGTGAATTAACCTCGTAGGGATCAATTGGACTGAGAAAGATTGAGTTTTCTGTAGGGCATTCGACTGGAGAGAATCTTTTCGGTTTTCCGGTCGAGTTGTTTGTGGCCTCCCCGATAGAAGCGAAAAAAGTATTAAATATGTTAGCTACCTCTTTGGGTTCAGAAATCGCACTATTTTTTGTTTGAAGGGTTATGTTAGATTTCTCACTTGCTATTTTTTTATTTGTACGTTCATTTACTATGCTCCACATTGTCTTAACTATATTATTAGATTTGGTCATTTTATTTTTGTAGTGTAGTTTTTTAGCTGTCGTTACTGACTTCTTTAGAATTTTTTCATAGTTTTTGTAATGTCGAGTTAGTATACGATTGTCTGTTTTAGTTGTTAGTATTTTTAATAATCTTTTATTTTTGCAAGATTTTTTTATGCCAACGGTAAGCCAGTATTTTTTATATTTTGATTTTAACTTTAGTTTTTTTAATGGCATACATTGATTTAGAATGTCAATGAGGGTGCCACTAAAAGCCTCATAATTACTGTTCATATCTTTTCCAGTAGTAATGATATTATTCCAATTTAGTTCTTGTAATTTTGACTTAAATTTTAAAATATTTGTGTGATTGAAAAATCTTTTCTTTACATACCAGGTGATTCTTTTTGTTTGGTTGGGCAGGTGTAAATGTAAAACGGCACTATTATGGTCTGAAAAACCTAGTTCTTCTACAGTTGTGTACATATCTCTGAAATTAAAATTTGTAAATATTAAATCCAAGCATGTAGTTGTATTTGGCGTTACGCGTGTTGGGGTTTTTATGAATTGGGTAAATTTATATTCCTGCATTAAATTTATGAATTGATTTGATTTAACGTTATTTATTAGTATGTTAATGTTAAAGTCACCTCCTATAATTATGTTTAGTTTAGAAAATTTATCATTTATATATTTTAGAATTAGTTTAAGTTGTTGATAAAAAACTTCTTCCTCTCTTCTATTCCAATACATAGTTATAATTAATAAGTTTTCATTAGGTAATTCAGTAGCACATAACTCTAGTACATATTCTATAGATTTATCTGTTATATCACTTCTACGTATATAGTCTATATGTTCTTGAAGCAGAATACAGACACCGCCACCTGTACGGGTACTGCGACAGTATGATGAGGCAAATTTATAGCCGCTAATCTTTATTAGTTCTAGTTTTTCTTCCGAGAGCCAGGTTTCCGAGATACATATTGCTTTGTACGTAGAATTTTGGTTGATGAAAGCTTCAAGTAAGTGGTGTTTATTTTTAAGACTTTGGAAATTCTGGAATAGTATTTTAAATGGTAGGTCTTTGTTTACGAAATGTATGACCAATTGATTCATTCGGTATATCTATCTGGTGGGATGTGTTAGTGATGCTCATAGTTCTCGTATCGCTTTCCTGGTAAGTTGAATCTTCATGCTGAGGTTTCGTGTTATGATATTTTTTGTTAACCGATTTTCCATCTATGTATAGTTGGTTGTTTCTTATTATTGCGTGATGTCCGTTTTGTCTAGCCTTAAATAATTGTTCTCTCAATTCAGCCCTTTCCTTTCGTGATTTCGCGTCTAGAAACTCTGAAACACCTAGTCCAGTTCCCTGGAAACATTGGAAGCTGCTGACAATATACCTGGTCATTCTTTTACTGAGCAATTCTATTACGAGCGGTCTATTCTTTGTGCCTTTTCTTCCTACTCGATACATGTTTTCTATGTAACCTGATAGGTCTACATTGACTATATCGCGAAATAGATCTAACAGTCTGTTATATAGTTCACAGTCAGGTTCTTGATAATACTCTGGAAGGCCATAGAGTACTAGTTTATGATGGTGGTTTTCAGGTGTGTTTATTGGTTGGAATGTCCGAGTTGATAAATCCCTTACTTCTCTTTTCAATTTTTCGTTTTCCAATTGAAGTGTTCTTATTTTAATGCTAATGTTTTCTATTTCTTGTTTTCTTTGTTCATTTTGTATAGTTAGGGTATTCATTTTGGAGTCAAAATCTAGTTTCAATTCCGTTATGGCTCTATTTATTTCTGTTTGTATTGTGTTCTGTAGTTCTTCAATTATAGATTTATTGTTCTCTTTCAGACGTAGTATAATAAGTTCGCTCAAACTCTGCATGTTTAATTGACCCTGAGTGTTATTTAACAAGTCTATATTTTCATATGTAAAAGAGTTTTTCATTTCGTTGTTGGCAATATCCTCTGGCTGAAAAGTGTCTCCTAACAAACTCAGGTCTTCAGAGCCAATGGTGTCATTATTGGAATTTATAGTCTTGTAACGTTGTTGCTCGCTGTTGACGTGGTTAAGTCGTCGCATTCATGATTTTTTTGGGATCTTACGGGGGTGTCAGTATTTCCTGTTTTTGGTATTTTACAGACGCATGTCTGGCACTTCCAGGAGTGTCTAAGTTCCAATGTCATTGATTTCTGGTAATACTCTTTTGTTACACCTGCACACTCCAAGTCATATCTACACTTGCAGAGCGAGCAAATAAGGGTTTCTCTTATTGGCAACTTGAGTCGGCATCCTGCACATAGGGTAGCTGGCGCCATCTCTTAAAGAATTTTTTCGTAGTAGTTTAGAAAACCTACTGGAGGCGGCACCTGGTGTATTGTGTAGGTACTATATTATAGAAATCGATGGGTCTTTGGTTATGTTTCGTGTCAACAGATGGTGCCAGTTTCTTCGTAGCTTTGGTTTTCTGATTCAGTTTATTTTTAAGTTGGATAGATGGCGCTTATCCACAGTAAGTAAAGTAAGGATGACTTCGAATATTTATCTTATTTGGATGTTATTGGTCTATACTATTAGATTATGTACCTTTTCAAAAGATGTTTTCCTTATATTTTCCGAGATAGTCCAGTATACATCCGTTTATTGAAGAGTACTGATCACTTTTATCATCATCACTTTTGAATGTTATAGTCGTTATTTTTCCTCAATCACTTTTTACTGTTTTTAGTCAGTTATATTGAGTATTATGCACGTACTTCAATATCACTCTGTTTATGACACTAGTGCTTTATTTTAAATACTGTTTCAACAATAAATATTCACTTTTTCTATTATTAGGAATTATTTGTACGGAGCTGAATGTTTGTTTACGCACAGCAGCGCCCTCTCCACGTCACGTCACTAGTCACGACTCACGAGCAAATTGCACGCGAGCAGCTTTCGGCTTCTGCGTTAATTTTTTTTTTGCGAGTCGTCTGTGATGGATTCCAGCTCGATGCAACTCGTTTCTAATAGTTTGCGTCGAAACTCTGTAATCCTGCGCGAAACTGCGAGTGGGTGTGAAGGGGCTCTCATGGTAGGTGGCTATCATATTACACAATTGATCTTTGTTGATAGCCCGGGGTCGAGGTGCACGAACGCGTTCTTTTATTTGTCCTCCTTCTTCATATCTTCTTACCCAGCGGCGCACCGTTGTTCTCTGGAAAAGTAATACAAAATACTAGCTGCGCCCCGCGTTTTCACCCGCATAAGTCTCGATCCCGTGGTAATATCGGGATAACAAGTATCCTATACCATAACCCAGGTCATGGTCTACTTATGTGCCAAATTTCATCAAAATCCATTCAGTAGTTTTAGCGTGAATCGTAACAAACAACTCACTTTCGCATCTATAATATTACTAGCATTATATTATAATATTATTTAGTCCCCTATTCTAATTTTTATTAGTCAAGTGATACCCAACCCCCCCCCCCCCTGCCAGCTAAATGGTTGTTTATGGAGATGTGAAGAATTCATGGCAGTAGCACATATAATGAAATTAAAAGGAAAACTATCACAGCTAAGTAGGCTTTACAAATTAACGAGTAATAGTCGACCAACTTAAATTTGCAGTTGGAGAATTGACCGTGGCATATATCGATGTATGGGAGAACATGTTTTTATTCCTTCACAAGGTCACGATGACCTTGTGAAGGCCGCAGGAATCCGCTGGATGCGGGAAGCACAAAACCGGTCGATTTGGCGGTGCTTGGGGGAGGCCTATGTCCAGCTGTGGACGTCTTTCGGCTGAAATGATGATGATGATGAAGTAATCCCAACTTCGGAACCGTTCATTGTGCGTGGTCCGACACGCACTTGGCCGGTTTTATTTCTATCTCTCTATCTATCTGAACGTCGTCGTAGCGTTGGAAAGCCTCCTACAAGGTGGACCGATGACCTTGTGAAGGCCGCAGGAATCCGCTGGATGCGGAGCACAAAATCGGTCGAAGTGGCGGTGCTTGGGGGAGGCCTGTGTCCAGCACTGGACGTCTTTCGGCTGAAATGATGATGATCTATCTGAACACAAAAAACACAACTTACTTGCAGCTTCAACTTCACGGCAATTTGGGATATATTGAACCCTTTTTTATGCAAAACAATAATTTTATTCCTTTCTTCTTGAACCAGGTTTCGTTTTAGAGTTGTCCGGATAATTTTCAAGTCTGAATTCTCTTTTTTCTTTTGCTCGGCTTTTATTCCATCTTCTGGTTTTGGTCCTCGTGTTTCTAGTTTTGGATTATTCGCAACGGTCGCCCCTGTGAATCATAAATCTGGTAAGTAATGTTGAAATAATAAAAAAAATAATAACGGATTGCATGATTCACACTAAGACTGAAAAGGAGTCATTTCTGGTAATATCCTATCCTACTAATATTATAAACGCGAAAGTTTGTGAGTTTGTATGTTTGTATGTTTGTATGTATGTATGTATGTATGTATGTATGTATGTATGTATGGATGTTTGTTACTCTTTCACGCAAAAACTAGAGAATGGATTTTAATGAAACCGTACAATAATGTAGCTTTTACATCAGAATAACACATAGGCTATAATTTATAAAGATATTGTGTGAATTGTACAACATATACTGATAAGAGTCAAGTAAGTAGGAAAAAATTCTGCCATATATACAATAAAAATTGATATCTTTTTTCTAAGTAGGGTAGGTAGGATAGGTAGGAAAGGTAGGGTAGATACTTACACCTACCCGTGCGAAGCCGGGTTGGGTAAAGCTAGTTGAATATAAACATGAAATGAAAATCATTTTTACAGGGATATAAAACTGGAATTTCGATTATTTGAATACTTAAATATTCAAATACTTAAGTATTTGAATATTTAAGTATTTGAATATTTTAGTATTCAAATAATCGAAATTCCAGTTTTATATCCCTGTAAAAATTCTTGGAAATAAATTTGTAGGTAGCACCAGAAATAGCATTAGTTTAAATTTTCATGAGATAGTTTTGCAATAGATTATACACAAAACACGACCACCTCACTAGCGCTCTTATAAAGTATTACTACTAATATTTTTATATCGATTTAAACAAAACTAGGCATAGGGATTTGTGGGATAGTGGGAGTATTAAGGATGGGGAAGATCACGTGGTGCATCTAAATTTGAAGATGCAAAGGCCTTGGTGTTATTACCTGATACTATTTTGACGACGGTGATAAGCGTGAAAATATTGAATTTGAAAATGTAGAAAACATAGGAACAGTGACTTTATCAGAGTGATGATGATTAGTTTGAAATGTATTTTATTTTAATATGTAAGAGGGTGTGAGTGGACTTGGCCTCTTGGGGACACAACTTATAAAAAAACGCGCTTTGTTCTCTACCTCAGGGTGATGTGGAAAAGAGAATAAAAAAAAAATATCTGCAAAATCAAAGAAAATCGAAGCACGACATCATCATCTGCCTGCCTTTTTCCAACTATGTTGGGGTCGGCTTCCAATCTTACCGGATACTGCTGAATACCAGTATTTTACATGGAGCGACTGCCTATCTGACCTCCACAACCCAGTTACTGGGTAACACGATACCCCTTGGTAAGACTGGTTGTGACTGGTTGACTGTCAAAGATCTACAAATGACAGCCGGGATAAACAGCTTAACGTGCTTTCCGAGGCACGGAGGGGTCTTGGTATGTAAAGATGGTCACCCATCCACGGCACGACCGCGACAAGCGTAGCTTAACCTGATCGATCGACCCGTGCGGCTGTTATTACTTAGCCACAAGCCCCTCGAAAATCGAAGCACGACATAAAGCTGATAATTAAGAAAAAAAATCGCATAATTCAAATCTGCGAACCGTTTTTTGAGATGTCTTGAGAATCAGAAGTTATTCATAGAAATATAGTTCTTTTTATACAAAAAATAAATAAATGCTGTATTATCTAAGAAAATATTAAGTAGGTATAGTGAAAAATGCAAATTAATAAAATTGTCTTGTATTTAATAGTAGAATCCAAATATGTATTAGTTTTTTAAAGAATAGTGTGTTGATTTGTATGTGTCTATGTCCATTGCGGCGTGATTCCAGCCCACTGTGCGCCATCCCCTTCGAACTTAAACATTCATCATATTTCCTTTTTTTACTACCTACATCAGATACGTAAAGCGTTTTACAAAACTTTTTGTAGTTTGCCCCCAAGACAAATAATCAATATTTACCTATGAAAAGATACTTCATCTTATTTCTTTTTTTTTTGGGATAAGTATACAATATTTAAAAACAAATTATTTAAAAAAACAAAAAACCCGTCTGCTAAAGAATTTTGGTATCGCCGTGGAGGACAAACAAAAGTTACACCATATTTCAGGTTATTGGTTTGTCCCCCGTCGCCTGCGATACCAAAATTCTATAGATTATAATGCTTGTTTTTCTCTTTTCAGTTTAAATTTGTTTTAGCTGAGTTTTTTGGTATTTAATATTGGAGGGACAGGCGTATAAAATAGCCGTGTATCCTTGCGGGTCGAGGACGACAGAAAAATTATTATCTGGAATGCATAATAATTCAATTTTCCTTTTTTTTTGAGCAAACTTTCAAAGAGGAATTGGTGACGGTCAGGTGGCGTTTGTAGCCTAACTCCAGCAAATAATGCAAAAGCGGTACCTGTGCTTCTCCTGGCGAGTCTTGAAGAATCCTTCTGGGCAGGTGGCCACCTTGCTTACTACATACCTACTACCTTGCTTACTATATACTATATACATATACATATATGGAATTGACTCATTACTAGCTATTGTTTGATATCAATATTGTTCTAATTTATTTAAAAAAACCTTCTCCCTTTTTTGTATTTGCAGATGCAATATATAAATATTACATAGCATATCCCACACATAAGACGAATCTAAGGATACCTCTTATGTTAAAATCCATCAAGCCGTGTAGGTTACAGAGCGGGCCAAATAAATATACATACAAACTCTCGAAAAACATTACCCTCCTTCTGGGGCAGTCGGGTAAAAGCAAAAGACGGCATTATTCGATTCTAACGATGGAGCGCTTCGTGCTGTACTGACTCGAGATTGTATTAGCTTTTGAATTTGTATTTGATTAGTTGGCCGCACCTCGTTCTGTGCAGTCTATCTGCTACTACTCTATAATCTGAGGTGTACACACTATATACCTTTGACCCCGCGGGTGACACAGACGTGATGCTGTGTGTTAGTACCAAAGTAGTTTGGGTTATTCAGTCCTAGTACCTACGAGTACTACTGGCCAGGGCCTCAAGTCTGCTATTACAATAGTGTCAGAATGGTCTATCATTGATTTTATAATTGTTGATTTTGACAAGTTTGGTAATCTATTAATATAATGGCGTCATTAATGAGGATCGGAACAGACCATTCTGACACTATTGTAATAGCAGACTTGAGGCCCTGCTGTCTTGTATGGATCAGAATGTTGGGTCACAAAAAGGATGAATGAAAGGCAATTGCATGCAGCTGAGATGAGAATGCTAAGAGCGATTTGTGGTGTGACACGAATGGATAGAATAAGAAATGAGTACATAAGAGGAAGTCTAAAAGTGACACCGGTGGCTGAAAAGTTGTTCAGAAATCGGTTGTCATGGTATGGGCATGTGATGCGGAGGAATGTGGAAAATGTCGTGAGGAAAGTCTTGAATATGAATGTCGATGGCTATAAGAGTAGGGGAAGACCAAAGAAACGATAGATGGACTGTGTGAAAGAATATATGGCTAGAAAGGGGGTGACTACCGAGATGACAACTAATAGAGAAGTGTGGAAGAAAGCGACATGTTGCGCCGACCACTAATAAATTGGGATAAGGCCAGGAGAATGATGATGACCTACGAGTACTACTTAGTCCATGTACCTACATTTGGAAGTTTTTAAGTGTCTTGCGGATTTGCTCCCGCACGCGCAATCGACCCGCATGCGTCCCGCGTGCGTGATTTATTAATTATTCTTGTCTGAACAACTGGCAGCAAGCTCGTCATGCTCCCTCGTTATCACTGCTTGCGACAGGGTAATGGCTGATCATAGCGTTATGCTCGTGAATGACCGCTGCTTGTGGTGACTGGTCGTCTTGCTGCCCATGGTCTTGTCATTGTTATGAGAAATGAACAGTTAGTTGATTTAACTAAGATGGTCCTAGTTTATCATTTGTGACTTTGAGATAGAATATAATTGAAACATTGGCCTGTTTGCTCACTTGATTAACTAACTAATGCTTACTTTTGGTCTCCCTGACTCTTTGTTTCAACTTCATTAAAGGCACGTCATCTTCTAAATCTGATTCAGAGTGGTGTGGTAGTATATCTGCTACATCTAGACAGCTATTGTCAAAATTTTCCAGTTCTAGCTCTGTAAGTAAACAAAAACAGTCACGAATATTACTCATTTATTATTAATATTTGTTTTATTTCACAACATAATGTGGTATGGTAACCACTTACTAGTAGTACAAAAAAAAATTTGATCAATATAAAATAAGTAGATCTTTAATTTATTTTAAGACTAGCTGCGCCCCGCGGTTTCGAAATCCGTTCAATCAGTCAATCCCGTGAGTATATCAAGATAAAAAGTATCCTATCTCCTAATCCCGGTCATGGTCTACCCATGTGCCAAACTTCATCCAAATCCGTTCAGCCGTTTTAGCGTGAAAGAGTAAAAAACAAACAATCTCACTTTTATCATTAAAAAAATAATATAAGTAAGATGAACTAAAAAGACTAATTATTTTTCTTCTTAAAACATACCATCAGTTTGATGTTCCTCCGTTGGCTCAATAATCGCATCAAGTCCCTCAAAAACAGCTGGGAATTCTTCTTTGATAGCAATGCCTTCTGTTTGACATTCAACAGCTATACTTACATGCACTATTGGAGATGTAATAAACCCACCGTATAACTCTAAGTGGTCTTGGTTTATCAAAGGATCGAGCTGTAAAAATATGATTACTGTATTAGAAAAATGTGCTGGTGACAGTACCATGAAAACAAACTTTTTTTCATTAAACTAAAGTCACTCCAAAGAGTCTCCACAAGTAAGGGTACTTAAGTAGGTCCAATGTGACCTGGAGACTCGGCCATGCTACCAACCTCATTGAGCACTGCACAAGCTGTTGTTGGATAGCTCGCTCAGACATGAGAGAGGACCGTCATCAAACTGCCAAATACAAGTTTCATACAGAAGTTGTAACAGTATTATGTGGAGTATTTAACATGTAATAATTGGTTGGTGTGAAATCAAGACACAATAGGTATGAGAATAAACAGCTATAGAAGAATACCTCACCCCATAATCCTCATTCATCATCTGAGCGAACAGCTCTTCCGCTTCCAGACATTGTCTCAGTAATCGGTAGCATTGGTTTAGTTTAGCGCAGCAGAAGAAACAAGCAAAAATTGGTCTACTGTCTTCAGTTACAAACTGCAACAAAATTTAGTTACACTGTATTGTGAAAATACTCAATCTTACTAATATATAGTAATCTGGTCCAAGCCAACAGTTGGTAGTCCTGAATGCTTTCTGTTATGGTGATCAATGCTCCTGCCTTCTATGTAAGATGCGCATCTTACAAAGAAGGCCTATGCATTGATCACCATCCTTGCTCAAGGCAGATTGGCAGCCTAATGCACATTTTAAGTACATCTTTTAGTACATATTTTAAGTCCAGCTTTCCTCCAGCCGTCAAGATTTTCCATTATCCCCTCTCAACGGAAAGTTCCCTATAATAGGTAATTTACTAATTTCTTATTAAAACTATCAACTTACTGGAATATCAGTCAGCTTCTCATATAGTTCATGTAAGTTTCTGTTGACCACTTCAAATATGCGAACATTCTTCACTAAACATATCCTACACATTGGCAATTTTTCCATCTTTAACTCACAAAGTATCACTTAGGCTAATTAGTTAATATTTACTTTTTTATTATAGAAAAACACTGTTGTATTGCATACAAATAACGTAGGAGTTTTTATAATAACACTAGCTGTTTGCCGGGGTTTCGTCTGAGATCCAGGATGAAAAGTACCCGATGTCCTTATCCAGCAGGCTTAAATAGAAATGTCTCTATTAAACTGTAGAAGAGAAATCGCTTCTCTACATTTCTCGGCAGAAAACTGTCAACTGCCTACACGGAAACGTTGTTTTTGTCAACTCTTTTGTCGACAAAACGCTTCGCTACGGTTCTCGTGCTAAGCCTGAGGTAATGGTCTATCTGTCTGCCAAATTTCTTCCAAATCCGAGCTGTTTTAGCGCGAAAGTGTAACAAGCAAACAAACTCACTTTCGCATTTATAATATTAGTTACGACTTCTTCTAGTAATCTACGAATATTTTCGAATAAAAGTTAGTTACATAACCCTTTTTTGTGGACCACAATAAGAGCTAAATAATGTCTTAAGCAGTCCAGACAGCCCGTTTAATGCATAGAAATCATACAATCTATTATCGTTCCCAAAACACCGTAGATAGTGTTATAGGACTAATAAGATATCATATAATGATTTAATTCCGGTAGTTCACGTTCATTTCGTTATTACTTCACAAAAAAACACGTACAAATCGTATTTAGTACAAAATCTGAAAAACTATGAAAATACAAGCACAGGCTAAAGTAAACATAGGTCACAGATAATTACTTTACTCTTGAGTCTTGGGGTCACAGTCACAGAGCATCTTTTATTATTGACACAGACTAAGTAGTACAACTAAGAAGATAATCTCCACAGACTGTACTCTCCCAAAAGGCACTCCGCTGCGCTGACATCATTTGATTATGACGTTTATTTTTTTATTCATTTTTTTTTTTTTTTTATGTATGGCATCTCGTAGTTGACCTTGAGAGGTCGTGACTACTTAACCGGACTTTCCTGTGGCTGCCTTAAGCGAACTCAAAGCCTCCAGCCAGGGGCGAATTACTTATAGTACTAAGCGACTGCACGCTAAGGGCACCCCCTGTGGGGTACGGACCTCGGCTTAGGGCGTCGCTGGGGGGAGGACAGCAAGATGGGACAGGCTGGATCTGGTTAATATTATTATTATTAATCGGGGAATTTAAAGCTACAGGCTCAGCTGCGGCGCGGGCTGGCACTTCTTCGAGCAAGGGTCGGGGGGGACAATTACGTCGGGGTTTACGCGAGGGACCTCGGCGGCGAGGTCGGAACGTAGGTCGGTGTGTTTTGTGCACTGTACTCGTTGCCCTATTGCTTTCCTGGAGGAGGGTAATGGGGTCATCGGGGTCGGAGAGGGTATGCCTTGGACGGCGAATAGAGCTAATGGTGGAGGGCCTATAACTGGCGGCCTGCACAACCAGAGGGTTGCGGTGGGTGGTGGCGGAGTCGAAGAAGCGCTTCGTGATGCGCTTCATGAACTGCTTGATGGTGGGGATTCTAAGATCGAGATGGAGGATCTCGTTTCGGACGAACCAGGGGGCTCCCGTTGCCTTTCGGAGGAAACGGTTTTGGAGGGACTGCATCCTGTGGATGTGGTGGGGTTTAGCGTGTGCGAAGACTGCACAGGCATAAGTCATGATGGGACGGATGCACGCTGTGTAAATACGCAATTTGCCCTTAAGGGACAATTTGCTGCGCGCATTTAGGACGGAGTGAAGTCTACCGAGAGCAAAAGCGGCACGCGAACGCACCTGCTTGATGTGCTCTGAGAACGAGAGATGGTGGTCAAGGGTCACGCCTAGGTATTTGGCTCGCTTCTCCCAAGGGATAGGCTTGCCGAACATGGTGAGCGGTCGGGGGGCGATGAGGTTTTTACGCTGTTTGGTGAAGAGAACAGCCTGACTTTTGTCGGGATTGACCTCGATTCTCCACTTTCTAAACCAAGCGCCAAGCTTGTTGACCTCGGTCTGGAGAGTGCGAGATATGTGGTCGTGGACTAACCCGGTGTAGTAGATGGCCGTGTCGTCTGCGAACAGAGCCAACTGCGCCTTTCTACTTTTCGGGTTGTCGCTGGTGAAGAGAGTGAAAATGAGAGGGGATAGTACAGAGCCCTGAGGGACGCCTGCACGGATAAGGTGAGGGGAGGATAGCGCTCCTTCGATGCGATAGCGGAAGGTGCGGTTCGACAAGAAGTCTCGTAAGATGAGCACGAGACGATCGGGCACACCGAGTTTGTAGAGCTTATATAATAAGCCGTTGTGCCAGACCTTGTCGAACGCTTTCGCTATATCGAAGAATACAGCACCGGTCGTAAGACCACGTTGAAAGCCGTGGCTTATGTGTTCAACGATGCGGTGGACCTGTTGGACGCAAGAATGTTGGGCTCTAAAGCCGAACTGCTGGTCGGGGATGAGGCCCTTTGTTTCTGCAAAATCTCTGAGGCGCTTTAAGATAAGCCTCTCATAGATTTTGCCAAAGACATTGAGCAGACTGATGGGCCGGTAGCTGGTGGGCTCCGTTTTCGGCTTACCGGGCTTCGGTATGCCGATGACGGTGGCCTTCTTCCACTCTTGTGGGAAGATGTTATTGCTCAGGGCTCCATTGAAGATGGTGGCCATGAGCATTATGAGGTGAGCGGGGAACAGTTGGAGCACCCTATTGGTGATTCCGTCTGAGCCGGGGGCTTTGCGAGGTTTTAGACCCTTGATGATATCATGCACTTCGTCTGGAGTGACGGGAGGCAGAGGATAGTCAGGGTCTTCAACGGGCGGGAGGGAGGCTCTACGTTCGACTTCCGCGTCGACCTGCGACAGGTGAGCTTGGTCTACTGGTTGAGAGCTAGGTGAGCATTGAGCCTCAAGACTATCGGCTAGGCATTCTGCCTTGTCGACGTCATCGAAAGCGATGGTCTTGTCGGGGCGCACCAGGGGGGGCATTGAGACGACTTCGTCGGATTTGAGTTTCCTCTGAAGGTCCCAGAACGCTCGGTGAGTGGGCTCTAGCTCGCTCAGCATCTTGTCCCATCCAGCGTCACGCAGCTCCGATAGGCGTGTCTTTACAGATCTCTGTAAATAGCGCATATGGGCTTTGTTCGCGTGGTTGGGAAAGTTACTGTACGCACGGACAGCCGCGTTCTTCTCATTCAACAGTTCGCGTACATCGTCCGGGAGCTTCCAGCGATGGTCGTCCATCGCCGGAACCTCCCTTGAACAGTCGTTCAGGACTGATTGTACGTGCACTGTGAATGAGTCGATCGCGGCTGTCGTGTCAGCGATAGAGTCGAAGTGGTCGGGAATGGAGTCTAGTCGGGGACCTAACGTGGTGGATTTCAGGCAGTCGCTTACTTTCCTCCAGTCTGTAACTAACTTGGTGAGAGGGGGTCTATCAGGGTCATGGAGACCTAGGCGTGGTGCCAGCTTTACAACAACTGGACGGTGGTCAGAGGAGAGTTCGTCAAGCGCCTCTATAGAGTCCAACCGTAGGTTGATACTCTTCAGAAGCGCTATGTCAAGTACGTCGGGGGTTTGGCTAGGGTCGTGGGGAAAGTGAGTGGGAGTCATCGGGGCGATGATGTCGAAGTTGAGGATGGGACATAGGTCAAACAGGTGTCTGCCTCTGGTGGAGGTCCTGGTGCTGTTCCAAGCATGATGTTTGGCGTTGAGATCGCCCGCTATGATAACGGAGTCACTCAGGCCAAGTAGAATGGAAAGGTCGTCAGAGAGGGGGGGAAGGGCTAACTCCGATGAGGAACCGGGGGGAACATAGGCCGATACTATGGTGATCGGTTGATGGCCAGTCATGCCTAGCTTGCATATGGACACTTCTAAACGCGAGAGAGGGGGCGGGTCCATTGGGATGCAGTGGAGGGTTGATCTGAAATAAATTAGGGTGCCGCCCCTGTGACATCTAGTCCTGTCATTGCGAACTATACGATAGTTGGCAATTGACGGGTTTCGACGGCTGGGCTTTAAGAATGTTTCCTGTAATAGGAGAATATCAATTTGGTGGTCGCGGAGGAAAGCAGCGATTTCATCGCGTTGATTTATCATGCCATTGGCATTAAAGAAACCTAACATTAGGGATCGGGGTTTGGTACGTGCCTTCGGTTGTAAATCCATTATTTGGGTTTCGCGAAGTTTTCCAGGGCTTGCGTTATCTCTGGATACGCGTGGAAAATACGCTGTATCTGGGCGAGATCGCAGGAATTACGGGCGGCAACGAGCTCGTTGGCCATTTTGCGCGCGCGGGGCGTAAAAAATAACGCGAAGGTCCCAGAGATCACGCTGAACGGATCTACTGGGATGGACGGGATGGACGGGCCGACCACCGGGGTGGTTGAAGCGGCGACGGGCCGTGGCGCAGCGGTTGCGGCAGCGGCCACGGGAGCGGGCGCGGGCCTCGCGGGTTGGACAGGCGCGGAGACGCGGATGCGGGGGTCCATCAGCGGTCTGATTGGAGGCGGGGTGGGTCTGGGCTGAACCATAGCAGGGAACGCCTGCTGATGATTCATCGCATTCCATGGGCTAGGCCTTTGCGGGCTTAGCCTCAGGGGGAGTTGGGGGAATGTCTGTGATGGGGGGGGAAGAACCCATATGATGGGCACTCTCTCTGCTGGCGGGCGTCTGCACGTTTCACCAGTTTTGATGAGGACGTCTTGGGGGCCATACGACAGCCCCGGTAGTTTGCCGGGTGCCCAGCCTCACCGCACAGTACGCAGCTGGGCGGCTCGGTGCACAAAGACCGGTCTTTAGGGCGGGGGCAGTCCGAAGTGCCATGCTCACCCAGGCACTTGACGCACCTGGGAGTCGCATGGCAGTTCTTCTGCGCATGCCCGTATAACTGGCAACGGTGACATTGCCCGACGACGCCGCTCTTCCGGGGCTTCTCGATGACGAGGCCCGTGAGATGGCATATAGAATTGACTTTAAATATAGGGTGATGCCCTTCGAACGGGGGGCATACGACAAGGATCATATCGTATGCCGAGCCCCCCCTGGCGCGGTGCATGCGATGCACCTCGTCCACGGGGACGCCTTGAGACTCAAGGTCGGCCTTGATGTCGGCTGTGAGAATTTCTTTCGGGATCCTACGGATCACCACGCGGATCTGGCGTTCCTCGGGGAGCGAGTAGGTGTGGTATGACACACCTCTCGCCCGGAGGACTCTGGTTAGGTCCCTATAGTCGCGGGACGTAGGGACGGTAATTTTAATGCCCTGTTGGGTCGCGGTGGCTTTAGAAAAGCCGATTTTTTGTTCGACGCACCATTTGGATACGTCCAACCATCTTGTTTTGTCCTGCAAGATTACAGGAGGGGGAGGGGGGATCTTTTTAGGGGCCGGAGTGGCCGGAATGTCCTTAGCGGACGAAGCGGTCGGGGTGGGGATAGTAGCGGAGGGCGCCACAGATACAGGGGGAGTGGGGGCAGAGAGAACCTCCGTGGCGGCTATTTTAGTCGCCTGCGAGGACGTCGCCTTCCTCTGTTTCCTCTTTTTCCCCTTTCCGGTGACGGCCACGAAGCCATCGTCCTCGGAAGAGGGAGCGGAGTGGGCAGAAGAAGAGTCGACTGACTCTACGTCAGAGTAGGAAAAAGGGGTCGGGCACCTCTTGTCTTGCGACAAGGGCTCCTCAATGTCCATGGACACTGAGGGGCTAGGAGGGATCACGGTCGCGGTCGATGCGGGGGTCAGAGCATCGCTGAAGTCAGCGATGGAGTCGGTTGATAGCGGCTGGCTAAGAGCCGCAAACCTAGCGCCATATTTGGCGAGGAAGTCTGGGTCCTTGAAGAGGACCTCTTTGAAGAACGCCAGAATTAAGGCGTCCTCCATGATGGGGGAGGGGGGGGGGGATTACGGGGGCGAAATCTTGGAATCTAAATTCCTCCTAACATAGACCTAACGGCCCTAAACCTAACTCCCCGGGTGGATAGGCCCGGGGATGAGTCGCCCTCCCTGTCGGGTGCAGACAGGGAGGTGAGTACCTAATTGTGAGCCCTAAGCTTGTAACCCTTTGCCAGTCTTAATGTGCAAAGGGGCCCTGAACCAGTCTAGCGCGAAGGGTGTAGACACACCCTAAAGACGCTAGGTGAGTAGCTGAAAAGGAATTCAGTGCACCAGAGCCGACTAGGAGATCCCCCAAGGCCGGTTAACTCTGGGACCCTTCCAATTAACTGCCTAGCCCTGAAGGGGTTCGGCGGGTGTATTGGGACAACAACACCCCACTCGGTTTCGTTGGCACCGTCAGGTATCCACCGAGGACCACGAAACAGTGGATTTAGCCCAGAGGGGGCCTATAAGCTACTCTGACAATTTTACTGTTAAAGAAATACCTGCCTTGAAAAAGGCACTTTTTGAGATCAATACGGCCGATTAATAAAATTAATCGACCGTGGATCGGGAGTAGTCGGCGACTACTGAGAGTTACGGCAGCGTAACGAGATCCGGAATTCGAGAGCGCAGTGATCGAGTGCAGCGAGCGGGAGCGGCAGCACGTCCGTTCACGGCGGGTGTCGAGCGCGGAATGAGTTTTTTATTCAATGTTTTGTCCCTCTTATGTACTTCTCGGTCGCTCCTAGTATTATGAAACTGAGTCTTTTTGCTAGGGTTTGTCGAGCACTGAACAGTTTGAGAACTAGCTGAAGGGGTTTGCGAAATATGAACTCCTTCTTGAATCAACTATTGTTTAGTGCTTGCATTTACAACAATATATTTTTCTTGAGACGAATCTTGGTGCACACGATGGCGTGCACACTAGCCTTTTAAGCAACTTAACCGACTGTGAAAAAGGGGTTCTGTATTCAACCCACGAGTATTAGAATTGGAAATCGTAATGATTAAAACGCATTTGGTATCATAAATTTTTACTTTTATTTAATTTTGAAACGAGTAGTTGACAGCCAAGTATTACAGAATATTTTTGAGTACTCTTTAAGCTCTATAACTGAATTTAAATATTTTACGGTAGTCTAAATGAGCAACACACACAACACACATATGAGTACTACTTAGTCTGTGCACATATGCAAAGTTCAAACATGAGTGCAAGAGCAAAATCTCATCAGAAACTCATGCCGGCTCCATACTGTCGTCCAATAGTCCAACTGTTCATCTAGCCTTCTACTTGTAGATAGATAGTTCGTGCATGATTGACAATTTTGGAGAGTTTGTTTTGATCGATCATGAGTTGTGACAGACTGGGTTCATGTTGGAATGTTGGACTGTTGGACGACAGTGTGGAGCCGGCATCAGAAAGACAAGAGACCCTAGAGCAATAGTGTTTTAAAATACTACAATACTCCGCTACGAGTAATAGTGTTCTGTGCCCTAGAGTACTACCTGTACTACCACAGAGTACTTTTATTTATTTGACAAGTACAGGGTATATATGTTCTGTGGTCTATGGACCCAAGCTTTTGTATGTTTTGAAATGACTTTTGTTGGTAGTGGTGAAGGCTTAACACGTGCTTTTTTTGTGTTACAAGTTTTTTAGATTTTAGTGGTTTTTATTGGTTTGAACTTCAATCGAGATCATTTTTTGTGTTTGTGTTTTGGCGTAAGGTTTGTTTTAACACTGATTTAGATTATTTTTAGAGATTTTAACTGGCGTCCACTATGGATGCCAAAAAACCACTCGACCCCCCTGATCCCTTTGATTTCTCTCCGATGTTAACAGTTACTCTCCCCGACGACAATGTGCAATTAGATATTATGGACTCAGAATCTGCAAATAGGAAAAGATCAGCTGGTTCCCCCCCGGCTACTTTAACTAACCCTCCTAAGCTAGCTAAAAACATAGTTGGAAGACAGATATACACAATGAGAGATTACCCCCCATACATAGTACACATATCTTTAAAAGATGGTCAGACCCCAGGTACTGTTCTGCACCCTGTTAAATTTGGTATGTTCTTGACACAAAATAATTACAGCAACATACTCCTGGGCAGTGTCAAACGCGTAGGAAGAAACCGGGTTTCAGTCGAGTTCAAGTCTCACCAGGATGCTAATAGTTCTTTAATCAGTCCCATTTTACTTAAAAATAATTTCATTGCTTCAATCCCACAATTTAACATCACTCGTTTAGGTCTTGTCAGAGACGTTCCCATAGAATGGACTGAGGAAGAAGTTATAGAGAACATCAAGGTTCCCACTGGATGCGCCCCTGTAATTAAGGCTAGGAGAATGAGCCGTGAGGTGATTTCTCTGGGTGTTACCGAATGGAAACCCACTCAAACGGTTGTTTTAACCTTTGATGGCCAAATTTTACCTAAGCGAGTCTTTTGTTTCTACTCTGCTCTCTCAGTTGAGACATACATGTACCCAACCATCCAATGCTTCAACTGTTGTCGATATGGCCACACACGCACAGTATGTCGCTCAAAACCCCGCTGTTTTAAATGCGGTCAAGACCACCCAGGTGATGGATGCCAAGTTACCTCTGATTGTGCCTTTTGTGTTTCCTGTTCTGGCAATCATTATGCTAACGATAAGACTTGCCCTGAATTGGGGCGACAGAAGGGCATAAAAGCTCTCATGGCAGAGAAGTCAGTCTCATATGCGGAAGCAAGTCAGGTCTTTCCATCGGTTTCAAGACCATATGCTGAAGTGTCAAGAATATCTCAAAAGACCAAACTAGTAACCAGTCCCTCTCATTCTCCCAGTCCTCTCCCCCAAACTCCAAAATCTCACCGTAAAACGATATTCCTTAAGGCTGAGGATATAAATATATTTTGTTTTTATATTGCACACCCACAAATTGAAGATCTTTTTACAATTAAAAGCTTGCTGAGTAATGTACAAGGCCCATTACTTGTTATGGGTGATTTTAATGGACATCATTTTAGATGGGGATCAGAAACCTGCGACAACTTTGGTATAGGCCTGGTGGACATAATAGATGAGCTTAACCTATGTGTAATCAATGATGGCAGTCCCACACGTAGGTCTGCTCCAGGGCAGAACAACAGTTGCGTTGATTTGACGTTCTGTTCATCTAGTATAGCCAGCATTTTTAATTGGAGTCGCTTGAATATGACTTATGGGAGTGATCACTATCCCATCATGGTTGAAATCCCTTCCAAGACTATCCCTGACAAAATCTCCCCTCCTTTATTAAAATACCAGCTGAACTCAGTTGATTGGGACCTTTACTCAAAAATTTTGGACTTACGTGTCTCTTCTCTTCCATCCATTAACGCTGAGACTGCTCAGGAATGCTTTTCGTCATTCTCCAACACCATTTCTTCTACAGCCGATGACTGCTTCCCTTCAAAAAAACCGCGAACGGACAAAATCCCATCCCCGCCATGGTGGGATAGGGAATGCTCTGCTGTGATCAGGGCCAGGAATGAGGCTGAAATTAATTTCAATTCCGACATGAACCTGGATAATATCATTGCTTTTCAACATGTATTGGCTAAATCCAAGAAATTACTAAAACATAAGAAGAGAGAAGGTTGGCGGAAGTATTGTGGCTCACTGAGTCCATCCACTCCAGTGTCAGCAGTGTGGCGTAAACTGAAATGTTACAGAAATAGTTTGAAGCCGCCCTCCGGGAGCGTGCTGGCTGCGGAATTGGGTAACCAGTTTTTCTGTAAGCTCGCTCCAGTCTATGTTCCTCATATGGATGAATGTGTCGCTTCAGGCTCTCAGTTGATATCGGATGACCCTCTGGATAGACCATTTACTCTGGAGGAACTTAGATCGGTCCTCGCCCATGTAAAGGATTCAGCTCCTGGAGTGGATGGATTCCCTTACTCCTTCATCACTAAAGCTGGTGACAAGACCCACCAATATTATCTGGATTTAGTCAATTATTGTTTTACCTCCGGTTATATTCCTCCCGATTGGAAGGTTCAAGTCGTAATCCCCATACTAAAACCTGGTAAAGATCCTAGTGACCATTCTTCTTACAGACCAATTGCTCTATCGTCCATACTTATTAAGCTGTTAGAACACTTGATTAAAAACCGACTGGAATGGTTTGTCGAAAACAGGAAGCTGCTGCCAACGACTCAATTCGGCTTTAGGAAAGGCCTGGGTACTGCTGATAGTGTGAGTACCCTCACTTCAGAGATCCGGCTGGCCCTCAGTAGAAATGAGTCTGTGGTAGCCGTTTTCTTAGACATTTCAGCTGCCTATGATTCTGTCCTCCTCCCAGTTCTCAGGCAGAAAATGCAAGAGCTGAGAATCCCGGCGAGGATTCGGCAAATCATTTGCAGCATTTTTTCTGATCGTAGCGTTCAACTCAGGATTCCAGGGGAGGGCTCTGAACCGAGGTCGGTTTGGAGAGGCCTACCTCAGGGATCCGTACTTAGCCCCCCCTTATACAATATTTATACCTCTGATCTTCCTTCGTGCCTAAATTTTAACTGTAAAGTACTTCAGTATGCTGACGATATTGCACTATTGGTCTGTGGCAGTTCCATCGAAGATGCCGCTCACTCCATTAACATTTCTCTGTCCTCATTAAACCGATGGCTCTTAGATCACGGGCTATCTTTAAGTGCTCCAAAGAGTACCGCAGTTATCTTTACTCGTAGACGCTTTGTCCCCCAGGTTGATATTAATATTGACGGTCAAGCTATCCCAGTTGAGGAGAAGGCCAGGTTTCTGGGAGTTACCCTGGATTACAGATTGTCGGGAATGGATCACATTAACACCACTTTAAAAAAATGTGAGCGCTCGGTTTCGGTCCTCAAGGCTTTGGCAGGTGTTTGGTGGGGAGCTCACCCATACACCTTAAAGCTAGTTTACAATGCACTGGTCAGAAGCGTGTTGGATTATTGCAGCTTCCTAATTGAGCCCTGTAACAAGGAACCTTTGCGTAGACTGGATTCTATCCAGTCCAAATGTCCGAGGATCATAATCGGTGCCATGAAATCCTCCCCCATAAATGCTCTCCAGGTTAAATGTGCAGAACCCCCTCTTAACCTTCGAAGACAATACTTAGCGGATCGTTTCTTGTCAAAAGTTTTCTCCCTTTCGTCCCATCCTTTACTCCCCATTTTGGAACAAATCTATCTCTCTCTTAACGCGTCTTCTTACTGGAATAATAAATCTATTCCGTTGATGAATAGGTACAGAGAGCTTAAACACCTCTCCTCACCTGTTTGTCAATACCCCTCTCTTCCTGTATTTTCTTCCGCGTATGAGGTGGTCCATTTCAGGCCAAAGGTCGTTTTGGGACTTGGTATTTCTAAAAATTCCCAGGACGTAAAGGGCGACTTTGATCGGGCCATTCAGAGATACTGGGAGGGTTGGAATTTATTTTACACAGACGCATCCAAATTATCGTCAACTGGTTGTACAGGTGTTTCAACATATTTCCAGAACTCTAAAATTGCTCTTTTATTCCAATGCCCACCAGAGGCTTCCGTATTTACGGGTGAATGTATCGGTATACTAGAAGCCATCAATTTCATTTTAAGCACTATTGTTACTAACACTAAAATATTAACAAAACTATGGACTGAAGTCTGAAATAAATTTATTATTATTATTCTTTACATATCTCGGAACCATGGGGTCCCGGACCTTTGGAAGGCATAAATTATTATTATTATAAGCTTTATTTATGTGTAAATGTCATGTAGTCGTGACCGTGGCGTGCTGGGCACTTTTTTGTTTGTCATCTATACATGACTGTGGCGGTCAAAAGGTTAATAAACATTTCAGGCGTTTCATCATCTCAGGAAACGGCTTTGATCAGAAGACGAATAAAGTCACGCCACTGTAGTATTAGCGTATTCCTGCCGGGGTCGCGGGAAGGTACTTATGGGTCACCGAGGCCCCCGCAACACAGGCAACAGGAAGGTATAAGGGTGGGTTTTAGTCAGTAAGAGTTTGACACACCCTCCCGCTCCGCCAAGAGCGGGAGAAGTTATTTGATGATTATCCATCCTCGGAAACAAAAAAAATAAAAAAAATAGTTTATTACACATTGTCATAATATATTTTATTAAAAGTGGCAGAGACTAGTCGGCAAAGTTGTATTTCTTATTATTACTGCAGTTGCATTATTGAAAAAAAAGGAGTGTTGGAAGCTGTGCTCAGGTGGTGACAATTGTCTGGTATCTTAAATGGGCTCGGAATCAAATTGAAATAGGTATCTCCACTTGCACAGTGTGTTCGAATATGGACCTTATAACTGAAACTACGCAGACATATACCAAACTTAGTTTGGCAACAATGTGATCATTTGAATATATAACTTTTCAAATTACAGAATTGGCTAAATCTACGCTCATATACATTTAAAAGGGTTTTCACAAGTGTGTACAAATATGATGTTTTAAAAGTCAATTTATACGAAAACTACGCTCACATTTCAAAGATTTCTCGCCAGTGTGCATTCGAAAATAATTTGCTAAAGTACCCTTTTCACTAAAACTACGCTCACATACACACTTGAGGTTTTTCACGTGTGTATACGAATGTCTTGATAAATAACCCTTTTTATTAAAACTACTTTGACAGACATCACACTTATATGGTTTTTCACCAGTGTGTATTCGCATGTGTTCTTAAATAACTCTTAATACTAAAACTACGCTGACATACGTCACACTTATATGGTTTTTCAACAGTGTATTCGGATATGTGATGTTAAAACAGACTTTCGAATAAAACTACGCTGACACACATCACACTTATAAGGTTTTTCACCAGTGTGTATACGAATATGCTTTATTAAATTACTCTTTATACCAAAACTACGCTGACAGACCTCACACTTATATGGTTTTTCACCAGTGTGTATACGAATATGTTTAGATAAAGAACCCTTTTCCCTGAAACTACGTTGACAGACGTCACACTTATATGGTTTTTCACCAGTATGTATTCGAATATGTTTTGTTAAGGATCCCTTTAAACTAAAACTACGTTGACATACATCACACTTATATGGTTTTTCACCAGTGTGTATTCGGATATGTGATGTTAAAACAGACTTTCGAGTAAAACTACGCTGACATACATCACACTTATATGGTTTTTCACCAGTGTGTATTCGAATATGCTTTGTTAAGGATCCCTTTTCACTGAAACTGTGCTGACATACATCACACTTATAATGTTTTTCACCAGTGTGTATACGAATATGTCTTGTTAACCCGCTCTTTTCACTAAAACTACGCTGACATACATGACACTTGTAAGGTTTTTCACCAATTTGTGTCCGAGTATGCTGTGTCATTTTTTTTACTCCATGAAAAGAACTACGCTGATCACATTTGTGAGGTTCTTTGAAGTAAGTGCCAGGTTTGGACGTACGTTTTTGAGTCATCCGGATAACTCTCAAGACTGATTTTTCTTTTTTCGTTTGCTCGCCTGACGTTGCGTCTTCTAGGTTTGTTCTTCGTCTGTCTAGTTTTGGTTTCTTCGCAACGGTCGCCGCTGCAATTATAAAATCTGGTAATTACTATGTTGGACAATATATTGACATGCACACGAATCAAAATAAAAGCGGATTGCATGATTCGCACTAGGACCGAAAAGGACGATTTGGTGACATTAATACATTTTATCACTAAAGACAGGAAGTACGAAATTGTACCAACATCGACTTATTATGGTCTGTTCCAAACTGTTCCAACTTTGGTTACACTTTGAACTGCGTAACAAATTTTCTTTTGAACGCGAGCTTTAAATTTAGGAAATTCTAGACGCAATCACTTGCCATATTTGGAATTGTTTAACAATTCAGCTCAATTAGCTACAGAGGTACCTAAAAATTGGTAATTTTAGGGTTCCATACCTCAAAAGGAAAAAACGGAACCCTTATAGGATCAATTTGTTGTCCGTCTGTCTGTCTAAACCCCTTATCTCGGGAACGCGTGGAGGTATCGAGTTGAAAATAAAACCATATAATCAAGTCTACAAGTCCCTTGAAGCTGTGAAAAATAAAACTTCTAAGTTAAAGTTAAACAAGCACACAGCCGTTTATGCCGCAAAAAACGTATATTTCGACACTCTCAAGGGAATCAAAACAAAACTATAGGGTACTTTCCGTTGACTTAACTATACAATTTAGCAAGTAATATCGTCTTATACTACAAGTACAGGGAAAAATCTGAAAACTATACATTTATAATTAAATCATAAAAAATAAAGTCTTTATTTAAAGTACGACGGTGACACTGAAAGGTTTTAGAACTGGCCACTTTTAAACGATATAATAAAAAAAACAGTTCAAATTTTGAAAACGGATATCTTTGCCAATATTATTGTGTATTTATTTTATTCATTTGGCATTTGTTTACGATTTGGCGGTAAATTGAAAATTGTCTGTGTCACGTCAGCATGAATTTAACGCGAGAAAATTTTCGTACAATGATTTTTTAAGACTTTCGTCATTTAAGTCAACAATAAAGTTATGATAGACTTCGATTGGCCTTTCACAATGAAGCCCCATCTCGTGCC
Organism: Atethmia centrago; assembly: GCA_905333075.3. Lineage (NCBI taxonomy): Eukaryota > Metazoa > Arthropoda > Insecta > Lepidoptera > Noctuidae > Atethmia > Atethmia centrago. Next base: position 16,729,168 of record HG995393.1, read on the forward strand.
ACTGCTTACAACTGGTTTAATGAGTTTAAACGTGGTCGCACTAATCTCACCGATGATCTGCGTGAGGGACGGCCTTCTACGGCGACGATTGAAGATAACATCAGTGTTGTGCGGCGTATGATAGAGACTGTCAAAAGAGTGACTTAGCAGATTCGGACAAGCTTAGGCATCGGTATGAGTCAAGTGATATTTTGCTACACAAAACCACATCTTTGTTATATTTATAAATTTACCTTTGTTATAATCTCTATATTGTTTTCCTTGCTTCAAACATGAAATCTTATTATATCTCTATCTTACATATGTTTGAACACAACTGAAAAGCAACACCACAATGAACTGTTTCTAACACTGAAAACTGTATTTTATATTATTATTTTTCTCTTGTTGTAAAATCTTAAAATATTTTTATCCATTTGACATCTTTCATCATAAATTGTCATCTGTCTAAGTTTTTCTTTCTCTATGCATAGCGGCCATGATAAAGCTAGTTCCAGACTTAATTTAAGCTATGTACTCATGTAAACCGTTTTTATTGCAGTCATTCAAACTAATAATTTGAATAATGCTTCACAGAAACTTCTAGAATTTTTGCCAGAATCTATAAAAGCGGTCATCAGACCTGACAAGGGTTCAGTCTGGTGCAGTTCAGTCTGTACACTTATTTTCGGTTCAGTTCTGTTTAGTTCTGTTAAGTCTGGTTCAGTTCTATCAGTCAGTTCAGTCTTGGTCAGCTTTTCTCAGTCTTGTGCAATCTGCTTCAGTCTAAAACTAATACCTAACTTATTATTGTAAAAAAAAATATAATCTTTTAAATAAACTCATAGTGTGTGATTTGTGATTCACTCTCCATAACCTCCGGCCCTCTCACTTACGCCTTTGGGAGATTTCTAAGGCCGAAGGCGTTATAGTCGCGCGGCTTGGGGCGCCATAGCCGACCACTCCTGTTGTCATAGGAGGTCCAGACACTCGTCCCGTGGAGCGTGAGGTGCTGTAAGGCGCCTCCGCTATCCGTCGTATTAGCGAGATTCAGACAACGCCACCCTCTTACTAGTTCACTCCAGGACGGAGAGCCCTTCCATTACTAGGGAAATCTATCAACGTGGAGTTAGACACTAACACAATTCTTTTGCTAGTGTGAAACAAATCACACCAATTACACACAAAAATATCACTAAATTACCATAAAACCTCTTGGTTAACAAGGGACGTTTTACTCCGCGCCGCCGCTGATGTCGCCGCCGACTGACTGCGGCGGCGACATCAACTACGGCGTGTGAAATAACAGCTTCAGCTTCGTGCTCTGCCTCGTCTGCCAGCCCTGTCCCACTACTGCCTGCCGATCCAGTCTCACAACAACCTGCCGATCCTGTCCAGCTGCTGCTAGCCGATCCTGCATCCTGCCGTCCAAGCTTCCCGTACACTCGAACTGGAAGCCTGGAACTCTCTATTTTAATACCTAGTCTAACCTTTTTAATATTTAGTAATACTATTACTCAATTTTTTTTTTAAACGTGACTTACGACTGGCCCTCCGGCCAATCGTAACGTCACAGTGCCCAAAATCCTCCATGAACATTTAGCTGTCAGGAACCTTTGTGCCCGGTGGATACCTCATAATTTGACAGAGGCCCAAAAACTCCGTCGTGGTGATTGGTGTCGTAAAATGGTTCAAAGATTTAACGGAGGTGACTCAAATGCTGTGTTCAACATACTCGTACTTTCGAGTGACGAAAGCTAGATTTATTGTTATGATCCTGAAACTAAGAGACGGTCTGCTGTCTGGGTGTTTTCTTCCGAGGAGTTGCCAACTAAAGTGAAGAGTTCAAAGCGTGGGAAAAAAGATGGTCGCCTCGTTCTTTGGAAGGACGGGTCATTACGCAACAATTGTTTTAGAGGATCGAAAAACAGTTACTGCAGAGTGGTACACTAACAATTGTTTGCCACTTGTTCTGAGAAAGGTTCGGGAGAAACGACTTCGCAGTAGGATCCTCCTTCACCACGACAACGCCTCGTCGCACACCACCAAGCAAACAAACGATTACTTGGCGACGTCAGACGTGGAATTACTGGATCAACCACCCTATAGCCCCGACCTCACACCTTGCGACTTTTATTTATTTCCGAAAATAAAAGAAAAATTTCGAGGAAAACGTTTTATGGACGCCGAGGAAGCAGTGGCTGCGTTTCAAAATGCCGTCGAAGATACCCCTAAGGAAGAGTGGGTAAAAGTGCTATTCTCAGTGGTTCCATCGGATGCAGCGATGTATTGATGTAAATGGACACTAGTTTGAAAAGATAATAAAACTAATAACTTGCTAGTTTGTCCAGTTTTTGGTTTTCTAAGAACTTTCAGTGTCACCCTCGTAACGTTGATTACGTTCATCGAGGTTAAGCATCGGTATGCGCGGTCATAATTCTATGGGTGACCAAATCTTTTTATTGTTTTTTTTTTAAACTTTTACTTATTCGTACAGAAGAGAAAATCTGAAAGCCATATATTTTTAATTAAATCACAAAAAAAAAATGTCTTTATGCAAGGAACGGCGCACAGTGGAACGAATGTATGGGAGCGGTTGGACGTAGACATGTCCGAAAAAAAAGAGTAAAATTATGCCAAACTAATGATGCCATCTTATTCGATTACTTAATGCCTTCATAACTTGTGGTGATGAATTTCTTCATAACTCCCATATTTCGGGAGTAATTTGAGAAAATGTGAAATTTTACTATGAAAATGAGTGTATCGAGCTCTCTCCCTCCTGATTCCGGGCTTGTTTCAAGTAGCGGTCTCTAATATCATAATGCTAATACTAAGAGCTATATTTAATACTAAGACACATAGTGCGCCAAATGTGCACTTTCTGGGATAAAGAGTGATGTTTATTTTATAACACAATTTTTTTATTTTTTGTTTATTTTGTTGATTAAAACCGTTTTTCTAAAGGTTTACCTTATTACAATAACATTTCTGAGCAGCCAATTAGAGAAGATATAAGCTAATTAGGATATATAATTAGGGACTTAAGGTTTACATATAAAACTGATGCACTAATGATTACTGATAAGAACATTGCTATTATTTAATTACTAAATGGCTCTTAATACACTAATTTAGCATGCATCATTTACTAATTATCACAATAACTAATTACCTTGCAATATTTAACAAAGGATACCTGGGATACCTGGATTTTATATAAATAGGTCACTATTAGTAACTTTAAAATCAGTGTTGATTTACACCTCGTTGTATCCAAGCTAATCTCGCAATGTATTTTCCAAATTTTAATACAAATCTTGATATTCACGTTGCTTTATGCGCACGCGCACATAAAGATTTACGCGACTTTAACTATTTGTTCAGTGTTTTAAAAGATAACAGTTGTGTTCAGTTATGTGAAAGTGCTGAAACAAGTTTAAAAGACTGGTGTCGTCGATTTTGCTACCGCATTTATGCAAAATGGACACAGTCTGGAAGAAGCACAGATAAGTTTCGGAAGAAACATGAGATTTGGCTACAGGCTGCAATTCAATGGCCGGAATTACAGAATGAAAATATGGAACCTTCTACAGAAAATATAAGTGACGTCATCGAGCCCATAATTTCTCCTGCTAAATCTGATGCTTCAACTTGTACACATCCTAGTCCTCGTAAATCTTTTGAGGACCTTAGTAACCGGCAAAAAAGAAGACGCACTGAAGATAGTCTTTCATGCAGCAGTAGCAGCGCTGAAATTATGTTTTCGGCCGAAAGGGCGCTTCAAAAGGCAGGACAAAGCGATACAGCTTATGTTATGAAATACTTGACGGAGAATCCAGAAGAGGCCTCAAAAATCAAAGCCTTCATTGAAGGTAAATCAATTCAGGTACGGGAAATATCCCCTTTGAAGGCATTGGCTCTTTATGTATCGATGAACTTATCGAAATGGCGCTATAACACTCTTCGGGATTTCAACACTCAAGAAGGAGCTCTTCAATACCCGAGTTACTACATGTTGGTTAAAGAAAAAATTAAGTGCTATCCGGCCAAAGAAGATCTCACAGTTACAGAGAGCTCTGCAAAAATCAAATTACAAGCCTTGATGGATTTAACCTCAAGAAGACTTATTAGGTCGTTAGAAACCCCTGTTGATCCCAATCAACAGCTCGTATTGACCAGCAAATGGGGTTTTGACGGATCATCTAGCCAAAGCATTTATCATCAAAGGACGAGTGAAGATGAGCAAATCGATCTTGCTAGTAATTTTATGATTAGTCTTGTACCACTGCGGCTCGTCTCAAAAGGTGTAACAATTTGGGAAAACGAGCGACCATCTTCCACTTCATTTTGCCGGCCAATATTGTTTAAGTTTATAAAGGAAACCAAAGAAAATGTGCAGAGAGAGATGGCTGAAATCGAAGCAGAGATTGAAGCCTTAACTCCATCCACCATCACTGATGGAATTAGTGTCAAACACCAACTGCTGTTGACAATGATTGATGGTAAAATTCATTCCATTATATCCAATACAGCAGCTTCAGTGTGTGACATATGCAAGGCTTGTCCTAAAGAAATGAATAATTTAGAGTTAATCAAAGATAAACACGCAAACGAGGACATGTATAAATATAGCTTAAGCACCCTTCACGCTTGGATTCGCTCAATGGAATGCTTATTACACATTTCCTACAAATTAGACATAAAATCATGGCAAGTAAGGGGTGATATAGCAAAAAGGCAAGTTGATGACAGGAAGAAAAGAGTTCAAGAGGCTGTAAGAAGAGAAACGGGCTTACTTCTCGATGTTGTGAAACAAGGCAGTGGATCCACCAACAATGGCAACTCGGCAAGGAGATTTTTTGAAAACTACACTAAATCTGCTGAACTGACCGGAATAGATGCTATGCTTTTAAGAAAAATCTGTGTGATCTTGCAGTGTATTTCATCAGGAGAGAAGATCAACGTAACTAAATTCCGAGAGTTCTGCTTTGATACTGCTAAGCTTTACGTGGAGTTATACCCATGGTATTATATGCCTTCTTCACTTCATAAAATTTTAATGCATGGGCCAGACATAGTTCAGAACATGTCAATTGTGCCCATTGGTTTTCTATCCGAAGAGGCATCTGAGGCTAGAAATAAAGATTTTAGAAAATATAGAGAGGGGCATTCTCGAAAGCATAGCAGTATCTCATGCAATGAAGATATTATGCACAATCTTTTACTGTCTTCTGATCCACTTGTTACAAGTATCCGTCCAAAAGGAAATAAGTTTGTAAAAAAATCTTCTTTTAAGGAATTTTATGAGCTTACGGATTCTGAGAAAAGTGATATCGAATTTGTTAACATAAATGATTTAGCGGACATCGATTCTGAATTTGAATTAATTGATGATGATGATGATGACGAAGATAATTAAATGATGTTATTGTTTTAAAATGTGTAACTTAGTAAATTAGAGCTTACATCTTAATTATTTATTGTACTTTTAATGAAACTAGGTAATTTATTATCAACTTACTTAAAAGTCATACTCTCATCAGTTCTTGTGAATATTTTTGTTAATATATATTTCTGTATATATACGAGGTGCATTCAATAAGTACCTAGCCTCATCGCCAGAGGGCGCTGTAGTTTCAAAAGAGTTTTACCACAGTGTAGCACATTCTTTTTTAATTCTTTTTTCAAATTTTCATTCCAATCCCTTCATTTGTTTTAATTTGACAACTTATGGAAGCGAACGTGTCGATCGGTTTTACAAAAATGGAAAAAGAGCAATATCGTTCGGTGATTCGATTCCTATTTTTGGAAGGGAAAACGCGCATCGAAATCAAAGAGCGCTTGGATGCTGTGTACGGTGACTCTTCTCCATCGATGGCCACCGTCAAGAATTGGTTCAACGAGTTTGCACATGGCCATACGACGGTTTTTGATGAACCACGTCCAGGTGCACCGAAAACAGCTGCTACGGAGGAAAACATTAAAAAAATCCATGATTTCGTATTGGCAGATCGCCGATTGAAGGTTCGGGAGCTAGCTGAGACTGTAGGCATTTCAGAAGGAACAGTGCATCATATTCTTCACGAGGAACTCGGCATGAGAAAGCTGTCGGCGCGATGGCTGCCGCGTTTACTCACACCAGAAAACAAGCGCAACCGTGAGACCACATCGGAGACGTGTTTGGCGCTGTTTAAGCGGAATCCAGCGGAGTTTTTGCGTCGTTTTGTGACCGTCGATAAAACCTGGATCCACTGGTACACACCAGAGACCAAGGAGCAATCAAAACAATGGATCCAGACCGGGGAACGTGCTCCAAAGAAGGCGAAAACTGTAAAATCGGCCGGAAAAGTTATGGCCACCGTTTTCTGGGATTCACAAGGTGTGATCTACATCGATTACCTCGAGAAGGGCAAAACAATTACAGGGCTTTACTATGCCGATTTATTGGGCCGATTCGACGCCGAATTAAAGAAAAAACGACCCCATCTGGCGAAGAAAAAAGTGCTGTTTCACCACGACAACGCACCGGTTCACACGTCTGCCGTTGCCATGGCCAAATTGGTCGAATTACGCTACGAATTGTTGCCCCATCCACCGTATTCTCCAGATTTGGCCCCTTGTGACTTCTTTCTGTTTCCTAATCTGAAAAAATCACTCGCCGGGAATAGATATGGATCGAATGAGGAGGTCATCGCCGCCACGGAGGCCTATTTTGCAGAGTTTGACAAAAACTATTTTTCGGACGGGTTAAACAGTTGGAGCATCGCTGGGCTAAGTGTATCGAACTAAAAGGAGACTTTGTTGAAAAATAAATTGCCACTTTTCCAAAATTTTCGTTTACTTTTTGTAGGCTAAGTATTTATTGAATGACCCTCGTATAATATATTTATAGACCTCTTAATAAGTCTGTCTGCGGTTTAAAGTAAATACAAATGGGGAAAAAACGTTTTTTTTTTTAAATTTTCATTTCCTTTTATCCCAGAAAGTGCACATTTGGCGCACTATGTGTCTTAGTATTAAATATAGCTCTTAGTAATAGCATTACGATATTAGAGACCGCTACTTGAAACAAGCCCGGAATCAGGAGGGAGAGAGCTCGATACACTCATTTTCATAGTAAAATTTCACATTTTCTCAAATTACTCCCGAAATATGGGAGTTATGAAGAAATTCATCACCACAATTTATGAAGGCATTAAGTAATCGAATAAGATGGCATCATTAGTTTGGCATAATTTTACTCTTATTTTTCGGACATGTCTACGTCCAACCGCTCCCATACATTCGTTCCACTGTGCGGCGGTCCAAATTTTAAACCGTACCATGTATCGGGTATCGTATGAAAGAGTTTCATTGGCATAAGCATAAACAGATTTTTAATTATTTTTATGATGTATAGTTTTCGTTTTATGACGAAGAATATAGATTCGCAACAGAAACTAGATATGGTCGCCCTAAATGTTTCACTTATATGAAATGCTTACAGTAGTTAGCTTAGAACATAATAAGTTGTTTTAATATAAAACTAATACGAGACTAACAATACCTACTGATCAGCCAAAGTAACGTTTCGTATTAAATGACGCTTACCTTCTTCTATTAATATTACTAACTCCCACCTACTTCATCTATTGTTATAGGTAGGTACTTCCCTTTCTCCGAATTACTATTCGGCGAAAGGGAACTACTACTATACTACTATTTATACTTATTTATTAATTTAATACTTTAAATTTGACTACATATTTATGATAATTTTTGTCTTAGTTTTTTATACTTTTTATTATTATTATAGTTCTATTCAATAAGTTTATTCAAACAACCCACAATAACTATTTTTCTTGTCGGGTAAGTAGATAATTGTCGGTGTATTGTCCGTCGCGGTCGGCGGCCTGTAGCGGTTTGTGAGTGCACCGTGCACGGATCAATCTAGCTAACCGCTACATACGAAAACAACAACTGTCCCAACAAAAACCTGTTCCGTTTTTGTTGGGACAGTTGTTGTTTTCGTATGTTTTGTTTTTGTTGTTATTATGTTTAATTAGTAATTAATGTATTCATTTATATTTGTATCTTCTCACTTTTATGGTGTTTATAAATGACTTTTGATTTTGACAGTTGATGCTAAGTTTGTAGATAGATGGTTATTTATTTTAGGAGATTATTGCAAAATATTATTTTTTTGCGGGAATAACACTCAATTTCATAAAACGAGTTAAATTTTGAAACTGGTTGTTCGCGTCGCCGCACGTACGGCAAAACGATCGATTTACGACGACAAAAATATTTATAATGGAAATTTGTTACAGTTAATTATTTAAACATATTTTTGAGTGGCTATTACCTATCCTAAGCAGTTAGTCGTTTTCTAACTCAACCTACGGACTTATAAGTAGTGATTTTTTTTAATATATTGAAATTATATTTTAATATTTATTTCTACATTGAAATAAAACAACTCAAAATAAATGGTAAACTTTGTATTATTTAAAAAAAAAACCTTATAAATCATCTTCTTCGTCATCGTCTTCCTCATTCTGATTATTAACAAAATATGTTGGCATCGTGAGCATATTCATAATGATATCATTAAATCCTTTCATCTGTTTTTTTTCACTGATCGATGTTGACTTATCAGGGGATCAGAGTTAATACATAGCCAGTGTAAAATGTCCGTGTTAGTATTAATTCTTGAAGTTTTTCGTGAGTGCATCAGTCGTATGTTTTTATACTCTTTTTGAGAGGCTTCCAATACGTCCTCTGATAGCTGCCCCACAGGCAGAGGTAGTTGACCTATGATGTCGCTGCTGTGGATAAGCAGTTTATTCACTGACGCACTCATCTTGTACCATCCATACAGTTCAATGCATTTTTTTTGCTGTTTCCATGCAATATAATTTGTACGTGTTTGTGTTAATGTAATGGCAACTGGAAATTGTCTTTAAAATATTTGAAAACCTTTCAATCAATTCTTTATCGATTCCAGTAATTTCAGCTACTATCTCCGGATTTTCAAAAAAATTACGTGCCGTGTTGCCGTCATTAGTGTTTCCACCTCCTTGCTTAGGTTGGTCCACTATTAAACTCATCTTCTCGTAAAACAGGTTGGTTATATTTTTCTTCTTCTCTTTTACTTGATTCTTCAATGTTGAGCCTCTAGCTTGCCATTGTTTAATATCTATTTTATAGGATATATGCAGAAGATATTCGAAACACCTTAGATAGGCAGGTAAAATAGATATTCCATACTTATAGGCAGAAGCATCGCAGGATCGTTGTAATACTTTATCCGAGTTGTTTATGTGCTTCGGAGTTACCTTACAAATGTTGCATGCTTGAGACGATGCAGTTTGTGTAAGGACATTGCATGTTTTGCCATCCATCATTGTGCAAATTGGAATATGACGAAAGGTTATTGGTTTTTCTTGCAGGCTTACTGTTGTTGATGTAACATCTCGTAGCTGTTGTTCAGTAGCATCGAATTCTTGTTTTATGGTCTGATTTGTTTCTTTAATTAACTTAAAACCAATAGGGCGACACCACTTTGTCGATGATGGGCTCGGGTTTTTCCAAAATACCATTTTTTCTTCTCCATGGAATATAGACATTTCGAGAGGAACAATAGTGCTCAATATAATATTTGAATCCGAGTACTTCGGACTGTCTGCGAAGTGCTGTTTATAAATGCTATGCCCGCCACTACCATCCAGCCCCCACTTATAGTAGACATCAATTTCGAATACTTCTGGTGGAAGATGAAGAGAAATAACTTCTTGTTGCACTTCAAATAATCTTCTGACTGTGTTATCAAGTAAGTTTTGCATAGGAATTCTGGCTTCGATCTCCGAAACAGTAATATTTTCGGGATAGCAAGTTTGCTTTATTTGCAAGATTTGATTATAGGCAGGATATATATTAGCACCTCTAGCTTTAGCTCCTCTTTGTACTTTTATATAGTCTTCTTTTGTCATACCAGTGTCAACAATAAGAGCTAGCGCTTCCACAGGTGTGTATGGTGTACAAGAGGGCTTGTTGTTTTTCGACCGTTGCATTCGTTTCAAACTTCTTGGTGATGACTCAAGGGCTAATTTCATCACTTTAGCAGCTTTGCGTTTTTCTGATACAACTAAGCTGGATTCAGTTGCAAACGAAAGTTGTTCCGGAGAAAGATCTTTCACAAGAGTTTGCACAGATCTTTGTTTAGAACGCAGCGACGAGACCACAAAATCCTTTTTTGGTCGTCCTGAAACCGGTTTCTTAGTAGGTGTCTGTTGGTCTCCTTGTATGTTTGGAACTTTGAACTCCTCATTTAACCAATCGTGACGATTTTTAATCAGTCGGTCATGGATGTGATGGCATTGTTTTAATTTTGCAAATAACTTTGCCACAAATATTGTAATTTTCAATTTGACCGATTTTTCGAAGTCTGCACCACATTTTTCAATATTTAATTTGTTCAAAATATACTTAAGCAATCGTTCAATACATTTAGGCGAAGAAAATTTAAAAAAACTTTTACTTTTTAAATCATAATATAGTTCAAGTCTTTTAATAGTTCGCGTTTCCACGTTATCACCTCGACTACCTGAAACAAAAATAACAAATACTCAGAGATGTGTATATATGTGGAGCTAAAACCAGTTTCCTCGTAATAACAACAATCAGAGCTATTGATAAGAAACAAATTTAAACTGGTACTCGTTGGAACTTTTTAGTAAAGCCTTCACGAATTATTTTTTTACAACAAAACAAGATTTTTTAAGTCTATCGTTATATTTAGATTGTTCTCTATCTTTAAAGTGTTGAAAGAACTCAATAATAGGTTTAAAATGAAGTACTTACAACATGGTAATGCTTCCATACTAAAAAACAAGATTTCACTTTAAAACAACTGCACATAGACACAACGAATTCGCACCGAGTTTGGTAGAATACTGGCAGCACGCCTAACAATAAGCGATGGGTTGAACAATAGCGGATTTTGTAAACGGGTCTCGCTCGCAAATAAAAAATCTTTTGTTGATTTTTGACCACTGAAGGGTAGAGAACACCTAACGTATGTAATAAGCGTATTTAAATGATTTTGTTTTTAATACTTTTGTCGTCGTAAATCGACGGTTTTGCCGTACGTGCGCCGGGTGATTTCCAAACTTTTTCACTCGCCCACCGAGGGATCCGTTCAAATTTGTAGATACATATTATAAATAGTTCAGGAATCGAGTCCCGCAGTTTTTACTACTTTTTATAAACTTACTTTCGCATTTATAATATTAGCTGCGCCTCAGGGTTTCACCCGCGATAGTCTCGGTCCCGTGGGAATACCAGGATAAAAAGTAAGGGTCTAACCATGTGTCAACTTTCATCCAAATGCGTTTAGCCGTTTTAGGGTAAAAGCAAAAAAACTCACTTTTGCATTTATAATATTAGTAAGGATTAATTAGGATTCTTGTCTGAGCAACTGGCAGCAAGCTCGTCTTGTTGCTAGTCGTCACTGCTTGCGGTAGCGTCGGGGCACACAAACAGCGAGGGGTAATGGCTGATCTTAGCGTTATGCTCGTGAATGAGTGCGGTTTTTTTTTTTTTTTTTGGGTGGGAAATTATCAAATAACGTCGTTTTGAGGCGCGCGTGGAATGCAACGACGACCCGGGCCTGGTCCTTACCGGACGGTGAGCTACCCATTGCTCACCGTCCGCAAGCCCGCGCCTACGGTGGCCGGAAATCCGCCCGGGATTACCGACGCCTAGGGTGTCCAGCTAGGGGCGAGAAGGCGCGAAATTTGCCTTTCCTTCAACCGTCCCGCCTCCTCCTTTGCGAGCATTACTGCTTCGTAGAAGGAGGTGACGGCAGCCCATGCCCTCTCGCTCCGTACCATGGCTCGAACCAGGGCCGGACGCGAGAGATCTCTGCCGCCGATGGCCTCCACGAGGACACGGCGGTGCTCTGCCCAAGCCGGGCAGACCTCCACCGTTTGCTCCACCGTGTCCTCCGGGCGATCCACACACTGTTGACACCCGGGAATGAGTGCTGCTTGTGGTGACTGGTCGTCTTGCTGGCCATGGTTTTGTTATTGTTATCAAAAATGAACAGTTTCTATTATATTTAAGTACGATGGTCCTGGTTTATAGTCACTTCCTTTCAAGTGAACCACTGGCCTGGGCCTCAAGTCTGGTATTACAATAGTGTCAGAATGGTCTATCATTGATTTCATAATTGTTGATTTTGACAAGTTTGGTAATCTACTAATATAATGGCGTCATTATGACTTTCCAATGGTCAAACACTGACACTCCATTGAAAGAAATGGCATAGAATGGTACTGGTGGTATGGCACTCGTACATAATGTTAAATGAATGATTGGCGTATGCGGTAATCTGCTAAAATTTTGACAGTTCCTTTGATCAGTGACCTACCATTAGAACGTCATTGTGCAGTCATTGCTTTTAATAGCTCGGTTGTCAAAAAGTGTTTGCCATCTATCGTGTTTGTGAAATATTGAATGGAGAAATGTATTCACTACGAACAAAAATTCTCGAGCTAGCCAACCCAGTGGATGCTAGAGAAAGAAGATGGGCGGAATGCAAAGGACGTCGTCGAGCCCGTCGCAAGTTATACAATTATTACTATATGCTTCCCACTATAATTCTGCAAGGCTGCCAAAATAAAAGTATTGCTTAGGTACCTGTTGCACTTTTTTCACTCTTCTGTGATTTAATTTTGTTTAAAATTTTACTTTTATATTCAATAAAGAACTAAAAAAGTGCAAAAATTACAATCATGATACATTTCATAATGCATAGGTACCTATTACTAAATAATACTGTATTTAAGTACTTACAGTGCGCCATTCTGCCGTGTCGTTTTATTGGGGCAGTCCACCGATATCGAATTTAAAATTTAGGCGCACTCCATCCAATATCGTTTGGATAACCTTCTTGGTGGTTTTCCAGAAAATCAATTAGAGCCGAAATTTGCTCAACTAGCACCATTTTGTATAAAATGTAATAAATAAATAAAAGATAATTTAAATACACAAACAAAAATATAATTAAAACACTCAAATGAAAATAAATAACTAACAAAACACCGATCGCTAGAAATAAAAACCGGCCAAGTGCGAGTCGGACTCGCGCACGAAGTGTTCCGAAGGGCAAAAAAATCATGCCTGTTGTATGGGACCCCCTTAAATATTTGTTTTATTCTGTTGTTTAGTATTTGTTGTTATAGCGGCAACAGAAGTACCTACATCATCTGTGAAAGTTTCAACTGTCTAACTATCACGGTTTATGAGATACACCCTGGTGACATACGGACAGACAGACAGACGGTCAGTGGAGTCTTAGTAATAGGGTCCCGTTTTACCCTTTGGGTACGGAACCCTAAAAACAGATTAACCTCAGTAAGCAGTAATTTAACATTTGATTTTGACAGCTAAACTGATAAAATATTATTGAGTTGTGTAGTTTCACATAAATTTAATGTTTTTGCTATTTACGAACTTCTTGCTACTTCATATTGCTTATAACACTAATAAACAATATGTAAATATATATATAAATTAAATCTGGCATGACTAACTGTTCAAATTAAGTAGTAGTTTTTCGAAAATCATTTCTACTAACGGGTTTAATAATAATGGCATTACGACAATGGTGCCGATTCCCTTGTTCACAAACTAAACTAAATTTAAGTTCAGTGCATCTTTTTCTATCTATTTCATTAAGAAAAGGACAGAAGATAAATTTTAGTTTAATCCTGTCAAATTAATCAGCGCCTGTCACTACTCCATACAAGTTTAGACGTGATGTCCCAATAGTATCATCTAGTTCTTCACAAACAGCTCGTAATTCTTCTTTGATAACAATACTTTCTGTTTGATATTCATCGACTATACTTATGTTTTCTATTGGGGATTTAATAAACCCACCGTAAAACTCAAAGTGGTCTTGGTTTATTAAAGGATTGGGCGGTAAAGGGTGATGATAGTGTTAGGGAAATATGCTGGTGATCACAGTCCTATGAGCACAAACCTTTTATACATATATAATAGACATTAAAAAAGAACCTCCACAAGTGAGGACACCTAAATTTATAAATTTACCCTGGAGTGTCGGCCATAACCTCACTGACCATTGCACAAGCTATTGTTGCATAGCTCACACTAACATGAGAGAGGACTGTATTCGAACTACCACATACAAGTTTCATACATAAGTTGTAACATTACTATGTGGAGTATTTAACTAAATAATTGGAATCACCTGCATCTGACAACAGCGTACATATCAACATTCAAAAATCAAAATATTTTATTTCATATAAACCTAAATGGGCACTTATGAAACATCAGAAGCTAGGTGCATGGTTCCAATAATAATTGGTCATTTCCTATGGAGAAGAGCCGGCAAGACTCTTTAAATTTCAGAGTCAATAGGTACGGGAGGACAGTGTAGGCCTGTCAAGAATTACCAGGTACTTAATAAAAAATAAATGGTCTATAAATCTAGTCTAATAAGCCTACAACATTCTAAAATTTACAAAATATTTAATAAAAGAATCTATGTAAAATATTAATAAAATAATAAAAACCTATTTAAACCAAATGACATGTTTGCCATTACAACACTGTAACAAGTCTTAATTAGCATCCTGTCCACAAAAGGTTCAACACACAATGGTATGGTTGGTGTGAAATCCAGAGACAATAGGTATGAGCTTGAGAGGAGTCACTTCCACTAATTTATACTGGTGAAATTAAGAGAATAAATGGCTGTTCAAGAATACCTCACCGCATCATCCTCATTCATCATCTGAGCGAAGAGCTCTTCGGCCTCCAGACATTGTCTCAGTAATCTATAGCATTGCCTAAGTTTACCGCAGCAGAAGAAACAAGCAAGAATTGGTCTACCGTCTTCAGTTACAAACTGCAACAAGATTTCTCTTACACTATCTTGTAAAAATACTTCTAATCTTACTAATTTATAGTAATGCGGTCCAAGCCAACAGTTGGTGGTCCTTAATGCTTTCTGTGCGCAACTTCCAGAGAGGGCTTGAGCATAGATCACCACTCTTGCTCAAGATGGACTGGAGACTTAATATAATTACATATTTAGGTAAGTGGGTCGTTTTAGGCAAGTCCAGCTGTCTGTTATCTTTCAATAATGTCATATTCGTGTAGGAGAGGCATTTAAAACCTATTATATAATTTACTTAATTCTTAATAAAAAATATCAACTTACGGGAAAGTCAGTCAGCTTCTCATATAGTTCTTGCCAGTTTTTGTTGACCACTACAAACATGCGAACATTCTTCACTAAACACATCCTACACCTTGGCAGTTTTTCCATCTTTTAACTCAAAATGTATCACCTATGTCATTTAGTTCAACTTTACATATTGTAGAAAAACACAGTTGCGTTTAGATAATAAGTTGTTTCTATCTATTACGTCTACGGCACTAGCCGGACAGAGTTAAACTTTTTATATCTCTAGTAGGTAGTCCAGACAATCTAAGTAATTCATAGGAATTTATTTAGTTATGTTCCTTTACAGACTTTACACCATCTACTACTTAAAAAACCGGCAGTTCTTTATTTCGATATTACTTCACAAAAACAAAAAAGCACATATTTTAAAAAGAAGCTTCAAAAATAAGCGGGAGCTTCGAAAAAAGAAATAGTACATTCTGTTCTAATTACTTTACTCTTTGATTCTGTTTCTCTGTACTTGCTTGACAATGGTGCCGATTCTGTTGTTCACCGAACTTAACTAAACAATCACTAAAACTTCTTATTTTTGGTTAAGAGAATCCTAAAGGCTATTCTGCAAATAAGTTTCACTAAAATTAGAAACAATTTTGACACAATTATATTCGAGTTTGACAATCGTAAGTTAAGTAAACCATAGGCCAAAATAGAGGTGACAAAATGCGTTCGACACAGATTATATTCAAAATAGTCGAATAAAGAACAATAAATTTGTCAAATCCATGATTTTTGTATCTGTCGTAACTTCGACAGACAAAAGTAAAATATTTTATTGGAAAATTCGAATTTATTTCAATGTGTTTGCGATGGTAGCAATGAAAATAATAAGCTCCATTAAATAGAATACAAGTGCCTTAAGCTGACCATGTGAAAGACCTTGGTATAAACCTCGACAGACGTCTTCCTTGGAAAAACACATTTTCACTAAGAAAGTTCTACTGGTCACTATTTGACCTGGAAAATAAAACAAAGCTATAATCGAGCCTTTATCCCTATGGCATTCAGCTATGGAGAACAGCATCATACTCTAATATAGAGATAACACAGCGATTTCAGACCAAGCTTCTAAGAACAATCACAAACGCCCCATTGTTGTACCAAATGAAGCTCTACACCATGATATAAAAATACCGACAGTAAAGAGGAAATAAAAAGCTATCTCAAGTCGTATAAAGAAAGAATTACTCGGTACCCATATATCCAGGCTAACAACCTAATGGATAAAAAAGGAATACACAGGCTAAAACACAAAATTCTACAGGATTTCATCGGACAAACTTAGCTTGTTGTTTCATAACTGTGTGGATTGTTTCATAACCTTGGATGTGTCAAAGGACACTTAACAAGCAAGACAGAACAAGTCATAAAAAATACTGAATGTCCTAATACATAGTGGCAGATTGTAAGAAAAAGGTGACATAAAGAAATTGTCCAACATGAAAGGTATTTATCTCTGATTTTATATCTACTTACTAGAACTGTCTTACTTAAATGTAAACTGACCAAATAAAGTTAAAGCAGTAGCTTATAATAGCTATGTATTTTCATGTCCTTTATGAGCTTGTTCACACAAATATACCATTTAGAAATATATGTAGGTACTAATGTATATTTTATATTACTTCCTATTGCTTTTGCACCAGGGTTTCAGTGTTTTTTAATAACAAATTATACTTGTTTACAGGTACGAGTTTGACTGCTGCTATGAAAGCTACACCAAGCACCAATACTATTTAACCTCGCAAAGACAGCGAGGGAGGAGACCATTCTATGTGAAAAAGATGAGGAATGAGGGTGGCATGAGAATAGAATGGCACCCATGTCTTTATAGGAAGAATATAGGAAACAAAAACTTAATGAATAAACAAAAATGTAGCTTTATTATTTATAAAAATATATTGTTTTCTAGAAAAATGTCTCGTTATTTGTGTGTAACTACCACAACGTGGCTTTAGTCCTGCTGTTCTGTTGAGCTGGCGTCATAATATGGGTACATGGGATAACACATTGGATAATCACTATCTACGATGAGCTTTTTCACTAACTCATTCCATTCAAACCTGAGCGCCTACTGAGCCTCCTCCTGATTGAGCTTTCTCTATAAATCCGGTTTATCGTTCAGTAAAGTCTCCGGTATTCTTGTCGCCGTAGGAAAGCCCTATCAAGGACATCTTGTTCGTCTGTCCCAATCTAGGGAGTAGGTAAGTACAAAAATCTTTTTTCAGGCATTTGGAATGGGTTGGAACGGTCTTGCAATGTTTCCAACTGATAGTTTAACTCTAATAACTGAACTCTTTCTTTAAAGTTAAAAAAAATAGTTTCTTATTTCACAGAATCTGGAAATGGATTTATCCACTTGTTTTCCAAATTATACACATACACACACGTACATAAACTCACGCCTTCTTCCCATGGGGGTAGGCAGAAACTATAGAATGCCACCTGCTACACTCCTTACATGCTCCTTCTGCTTCGTTTACGTTCATACATTTAAGTTTGGTCATACACCCACGCCGGTTGCGAGTACTACGTACCTGACCTTTTTGACAAACATCATTAATGAGGTCACTTTAAGTATTTCTGGGGCGTCCCCTCCTGGCATTTCCACTCACATCTGCCTTGTAAATACCTTTTGTTCATTCATCCTCTCAACATGACCAAACCATCTAAGCATACTTTTTTTCAATTTTTGTCACTACATCTTCCTTTAAACCGCATCGTTGCCTTATCACATCAATTTTCAGCCTATCATTTATAGTCACACCACACATGCTTCTCAAGGAACGCATTTCCACAGCATTTACTCTACTTTCATGCTTTTTCCAAATTATAACTAAGTCATTAGATGTTCAGTACAAAAATACCTCTAAGTTATCACGAATGAATTTCTAATATCAATAATTTTATTATTTCTTTCTGCCGCATCGACAACAGCTCAATAGCTGCAATCACATAAGCGTCCTTACTGATCTAAGATTTTCCAAACCCACAAGCATCCAAACTTTCAAGAAATCTAAGAGAAATGTGGTTTGTAAATTTTAGTTCATGACAACTAATTTTATTCCACACCTTTTTAATCGCGATTAAAAATAATCTGATTTAGTTTGAAAATTACAATTTTAGGTGAAAAACGTCAAATTCAGAATAGCATAATTGCCATTTTCACTAAATTGAAAAACTAAAATGACATTAGTGCTGTCAAACTATAATATAGTTAATCAATGTCACTTTAGTTAATTTCAGAATGGGAAACGTCGTCTGACAGGAATAAACGAAATTTTGGTGATTTTTGGTCAAGTTTAGAGAAATTTGTGACAAGAGAATCGGCACCATTAGCTTGCTACATATTAGTAATCTGTGCTTGACATCACAGAATTCACAGATTACTATTTTTTTAAATAATATTTTAATGGCAGTGTGACCAGATTAAATTTTACGAAAATACCGAGCACCTCAAAAAATACTGAAATATACCGACTTACATAGAACAGATATACCAATAAAAATACTGATTTTCTTAACACGTTTTATTTATTCATACTCACAATAAATGTTAGTGTTATATTTTAAACTTGTACGAAATATTACAAAGGAGTAGCTTATCAGTTTAAGAGCGCGTCTATAGTTTACGGCGCTTACGGGCGAACTGGTTTCGCCGGGCGCTGCACGAATCTAGAATACAAAACGATGTGTCAGCGCTCCTACAGTACCTACCTGTGTTCACTTCACTTTGAAGAAAGCTGTTTTAATAGAACACTTGGCGTAATGAGATTACATAATAACTCTGTTCCCACAGTATTTTCGGTAAGTGTGTATTAAAATGATTGATTAATAATAGCCCGGCCCTTTGGCCTAAAAATACAATATGAAGAGTCATATGTTTTGTGTGAAACAAGCAACGTTATAAATCTGATGATTCTGCTACATCTACTGTAATGCCTCTATTGCAGTTACCCCATCGAATTGTGGACACGGTGCATATTTCACATTTCCTTGCATTGATCATTACCTTGTATTTATCATTACACACTTGTATCATAATGTACTACGGAAGCCTACTTTTCTAATCAAACGTTATACTATAATCATTATCACACCAATAAACAAAGGTATAAAAATAATTCTTATTTAATTTTTAATCCACTACTCGCATAATGCCTCGAAAGCCTAATGAAAAACAAGTTAATCACTAGATTTTCTTGTTTTTCATTAGGCTCCGCATACCTAACAGTAGCTACTGGGCTATGGCCATCCAACGGATCTATCTCTTCCTGCTGTTCACTTAAATACGTAAACGTGATGCAAATAAAAAGCGTTTTTTATTTCTGTGCAGAAAACAACACGACATAAATTTTATTCTCAGGTAACAGAACTTATGTTTTTCTGTTACAGCGGACTATAAGTATGTAATTATGATCCAAACGTGATATCTAGTAAGACTAGTATCGATACTAGTTATAGTAACATCCATGTTCCTTGATTGACACAACCCTAGCAACGGCAGCCATTTTATGCGCCAATATCGAATTGTAGGTATGCACCTTTTTTTTGTAGGTATTTCCAGTCCATATATTTATAAGTATATGAGCAAACTAGGACTGTTGATAAAATATTGATATTATTCCTTACAAATATCGATATTTATCAACATTAGTTTTAGTATAATATGTCAAACCTGAAACACGTGTCTAGTATATTTTTGTAAAGAATCTATGTACACAATTTCAAAACTGTAGCATACTGCATAAAAAATCATAAAGTTATATGCTCGTTATGTTACCTGGTTGTCCGTACAACAACATGCTCACCACGCGCCGACCCCGCGCCGCCCGCGCTGCAGCGTCGTCTTGCGCTCATTGATAATAATTTGGGAGTAGGTATCTAACCGTACGGCGATTGTATTGTAATTAACTGGTGATATCATTTTCCATCACACTTGCAGGCTTTGAGCTGTCGTAATGGTCTAGTGTAGGTAGATATTACTAAGTACTGTATTCGTAAATGCACCTTATGTGGCACCACTTAGTTCAAATTGGATGAAAAGTGTTAAACATCGCATTACTTAGCAGGCTGTAGACTGAAAGCCGACCCTAACATAGTTGGGAACAGGCTCGGCAGATGATGAACATTTTCGCATTGTAATGATGCTTCAAAATGAGTTATTATTTAGCGAAATTTTAAAAACAATAATGTAGAAACAACAATGTTATTTTCAAATTCGAACTACATCTCAAGGTTAAATTATTTGCTATAAGTTGCTGTAGCTACAACAATTTGTACAGATCGCGGCACGTTGGTTGAACCTTGCGCAGTAACAGATTTTCGAGTCTCAATCGAATTGCGGTATGCGTGCAACGCGGGGCTGCGCGTAACCATAGCAACGACCGCCATTTTAGTTCAACTTACGTGCCGCGTTTTTTTCGTAGACATGTGGGCGGAGCCTCGTACAGCCTGTCGTCACTGGTCATCGCATTCACGCACACAGTGACATGACGCGCGATAAATCGCAATCGCTGATTCTGTTTTTTTTGAAGAGGGTTATTAAGGGAGTTATTCTGAAAAACAATAAAATTTAAAAATATAAAATAAAAAGTATTATTGATTATTGACTTGGTATCGTATTGTTATATGATTATTTACGAGTTTCATAACAACCTCCTGAAAGGTTTTGCAGGTTCAAAACTGCATCTTCTATAGGTACAGTGCCGTACAGAGGTAGCTGAAGCGCGCGACAGCCATTTGTGGCCGGTGGTCGACACCGACGACACTTGCGGTCGATGGCTGCTACTTTTTTTAACCAATGCATGCAGTTAATAGGCATGGGTAATATCGCTTTTACACTGTATCAAATCGTATATATGTATCGGTTTGGAATATCGTATATTGCATCTATATATTTCAATACCTATACATTGGCTGAATCTGTGTAGCGCTCAAACGAAAGTGATACTGTGGTTTTTAGGTTTCGATTTTGTTTGATTTCTGTACCGAATTGTATTTTATTTGTAACTGTATACTCGAAATCAGTGAATTGTTTAGTATTGTTCATAATATGACATTCTGTAATGAAACTTGTACAGTCGTTTCGGTTTTTCGGATATCTTTTTATCAATTATTTATACAGGTACTAATCTGTGAATTGAACTTTCATTCTTACTTTTCTCAGGTTTAGGACTGACTGCTTTACTACCTAATAAGCGAATCATAAGAAAACAAATAATGTATTCGGTGTTAAACTCTATGCTCCTGTATATAGTGTTTAATATTTGTTTTAGACAATATTAGCGTATCACAATTCTATTTCGCTTTTTCACTTATACCTACATCACTCCTGCGCGCATCGCAATCGCACACAGTACCGCAGTATTACAAGTACCCAAATCAGTTTGAACCGAATATCATAGTGCGATACGATATTGTGTTTTGACTGTTGTGACTCATACCACCTTCAACGCATTAGGTACGCGGATACCTGATATACAAGGTGTTGCTTTGGACCTGCAAAACATTTTAGGAGGTAATTATGTTAGTGATTCTCGACCCGAATCAACAATAAAATAGGCAGATATTTTTTTTTCATTTTATTCTTATTTACGGAAATCGGTAAGTGTGAACTCCCCTTTTTAAAACGCGGCCAGTCTGTACGTGTCCTTAAACTGCGCTTTCACACACACACAAACAAACGCAACAGACATTTCTTTCATAGATCCAAAGCACCAACCACCGCACGCTCCCACTACCACTAGCCACGCCCCCGCGGCCATCACAAGCATATAAATCGGGTCAATTTATTAGTGTGATTGATGGCGCCGGCGCGTGCATACGCTTGCAAATTCCGCCCGTCAAGTGCGCCTTCGATTAACGGTCGCGATAGGTACCTACTACCTAGTTGTAAAAATGACAGACCAATACTCCAATGTAGTTGGCGGAGATGGTACGCTTGTATGCCATCAGCGGAGACAATGTATCTTGTGCCAACGAAATGTTCGCGGAGTTATTCCCCAATCGGCATCGTCCCTTACACAGGGTAATGCTGGCTGCTACGCAGAGACTCGATCATCGGCAGTTCGACGTTCCCCAGCATGCTTATGGTCGCGGCAACGAAGGCCTGCCTGTCGCCTTGCAGGAAGATATTCTGGAATTATTCCGGCGAAAGCCACGGGCAAGCAAACGGGAGGCTGGTCGACGGTTTGGAGTGCACCACTTCACAGTGTGGCAGCTGCTGCACAAACAAATGCAGCATCCTTTTCATTACCGCAAGGTACAGGATCTCCACCAACTTGATAACGCCGCGCGAGTTACATTTTGTCGCTGGTTGCCGGAACACCAAGACACCAACATCCTGTAGACGAACGAGTGTTTATTTACTCGAGTTGGCGTCTACAATGTTCATAACAAACAAAAAGTGATCAGTGGTTTTGACACAATAAAAACGAATGTGTTTGTGTGGTGCAACGTCGTGCTAGACTGTGCCTGGAGTGTGACGGTTGAAACTTTGAACAATACCTCCAGGTAACATAAGTAGGTAATTTATTTATTTGTACATAGACAATAATTTGTAAATACGATGTTAGCTAAATCAACTTGATAAGTGTAAATAAATTGATTTAAAATTTTTAACTACGCCAAAAATACCTATCAGACAAAATAAATCACTTAAAATCCCTAACACATGGGTACCTACCTACATATCTAGCACAAATTATCTTGAGGTATTTTTGTCGGTCCTCACCCCGTTAAAAAGCAGAAAAGAAAATCTTAAATCAACAATTTAATCTACAAATAAAAACGAAAACCGTCCTTGGGGCTGAATTTACATAGAGAGCCCGCCGCGGCACTGCGCCCAGTAGGTACCTACGAGTACATAACCTTATTATTATTAGGCTTGCGATTAGTTTCACAGTTGTGCAACAGGAACTGCTGACGTGCTATGTAAGGTTTATTTATCGCCGCCTATTATTTTATTCATCAGCTGATAGGTAACTAACGACGCTAACGTGAACCTATTTTTTGGCGCAGTAGTATCTACTTCCTAGTATTATTATTTATCGTAATAAGCCAGTGGTTAAGGCGTTCTCCTCTCATGCATGAGGTTGCGGGTTCGCAACTGAGCAAGTACCACTGTGTTATTTTTAAACATGGACATCATTGAAATCATGTGTTTCGGAAAGCACTTAAAGCCTTTAGTTCCGATAGATTTGTAGCTCTCGGACAGTCGTTAGGTACCACACGACGACCTTACAGCCCTGCCGTAGGGTCATTGGTACGGGTAATCAAAAGCCAGAAAGTCTGACAATTAGTCTAACAAATGGGTATCGTGTTATCAAGTAACTGGTTTGTTGAGGTCTGATACGCAGTCGCCCTACGTGATTCACTGGCACTCCATGTAATGAGCTGCATACAGTTAGACTGAAAGCCGACCCTAACATAGTTGGGAACAGGCTCGGCAGATGATGAACATTTTCGCATTGTAATGATGCTTCAAAATGAGTTATTATTTAGCGAAATTTTAAAAACAATAATGTAGAAACAACATTGTTATTTTCAAATTCGAACTACATCTCAAGGTAAAATTATTTGCTATAAGTTGCTGTAGCTACAACAATTTGTACAGATCGCGGCACGTTGGTTGAACCTTGCGCAGTAACAGATTTTCGAGTCTCAATCGAATTGCGGTATGCGTGCACCGCGGGGCTGCGCGTAACCATAGCAACGACCGCCATTTTAGTTCAACTTACGTGCCGCGTTTTTTTCGTAGAAATGTGGGCGGAGCCTTGTACAGTCTGTCGTCACTGGTCATCGCATTCACGCACACAGTGACATGACGCGCGATAAATCGCAATCGCTGATTCTGTTTTTTTTGAAGAGGGTTATTAAGAGAGTTATTCTGAAAAACAATAAAATTTAAAAATATAAAATAAAAAGTATTATTGATTATTGACTTGGTATCGTATTGTTATATGATTATTTACGAGTTTCATAACAACCTCCTGAAAGGTTTTGCAGGTTCAAAACTGCATCTTCTATAGGTACAGTGCCGTCCGATATATAGGTACTGGATATTGTGCCGATACATAAGTATTGTATCTATATACAGGGTTACTGGTAACTCGACGTATTCCTTGCAGGACGTCATAGTAGGGTTAAAATGCAACAAATTAAGCCACCAAATGTTCTACCGAGAGTTTTAGTTTTTTAATGAAAAATCCCAGATTAAACCATTTGAAACCAATTTAAAAATGATTTACGGCGCGACTGTACTGAAATTTAAGTTATTATCATAGTTGACGCCGTAGCAGACCTTTGTTAATAATTAAAAGTTCAATAATGCCTAAAACTTTGGCAAATATCACTAACAAAACATTTAATTTTTTGTAATTTTTGCTATTACTTCATAAAAAATGTAGTCTAGTGCAAAAAAAAAATACTACACCTGGTGTACAAATTACTAAGAAAATATCCTTGTCTTATCAGCTATCCAAAATGGTATAAAAGTTAATACAAAATCATGGACTACATTATGAAAATCGTTTTTGATTTAGTACAGGCGTGCGTTTCACAAAAAGGTGATTATTCGAAAAATCAAAAACAAAATCGTGAACATTATTATTCTTTTTAATCAATATTAAAAACTTTAATTACACACATTTCACACGTCTTGTTCGATGTGCTGCCCTCGGTTTCGAATACATGTTCTTATTCACTTCCTTACTTCGGTTTTTGTTATTCTTGAGGTGATTGTTGCCCTTATCTGGTCCGCCGCATTTGTAATTCTCTCCCTTAGTTCTTCAATTGAATTTACTGGGGTCACATAAACTAGATATGACCCCAGACGTAAAAGTCTAGCGGTGTCAGATCAGGGCTTCGTGCAGGCCACGGAATCGGCCCACCGCGCCCTATCCATCGGTTTGGATAGTTTTCATCCAGCAATTGTCGAATTGTGATTCGGAAGTGGGCTGGACATCCGTCATGTTGGTAAATCATGTTTGCTCTTCTTTCTTCCGGTACATCCGTGAGCAGTGCTGATAAATGATCTGAGGAAATCTTCATAAAGTTCCCCATTTAGTGTTCGGGGTAAAAAATGTGGGCCAATTAATTTGTCGTCAATAATACCCATCCAAACAATAAGCGAGAACCTTCGCTGGGATGCGGTTGGTTTCAGTTTTTTAGGGTTTGCTTCTGCTTTCGGTGCCCAGTAATGTAAGTTGTGGTAATTTGTGATACCATCACGATCAAAACATGACTCATCGGTCCACAGAATGTTTTTTAAAAAGTTTTCGCTGTCGGCGTCGGCACTTAGCATAAAACGACAAAATTCAAGCCGTCTCGGCGGATCTCCTTCTTCTAATGACTGGACTGGTTGGTAATGGTATGGATGTCGGCCTGACAAGTGAACTACAGACCAGACTTTCCACTGTGACATACCAAGCTCACGCGCTACGATGTTTGTCGATGTGTTAGGATCGTCAATAAAACGTTGAAGAATAAGCTCCTCGTCCTCAGCCGTGTATCTCCGGGAACGACCAGTGTCAACTTGCCTGCTTCTTTGGACGCTGCCAGTTTCAGGTATTCGCCGATTAGTCGATCCGAAGACACTAAAGTGGGGGAGTCGGCGGTTGGGAAAGCGAAGTTGATATTCTCGCCGCGCCTCAGCAGCGTTACCGTCACAAAGTCCGTAACAGTACATTATGTCAGCGTATTCAGGATTAGAATATGCAGCCATAGTCAGCGCTTATGAAGGCACAGCACAGCACAAGAGCAAGATACGCAGCAACAGTTAGGGAAATAGCCAGTAACAAAACACGAGCTTGCGCGACGTAGAGTTGAAACTAACTAACGCTGACGACCAAATTTTGCAAAATCGCACCCCCTGTCATGCCGAGAGAACAATAGCGACCAATCACAAAGCTCCCCGAGTGGTTGGAGTTCAAGCGCAGGTAAAAACTACGAATAATACGAATTCGAAACAATAGGTTGACCGTCTCGCAATTTTACCTGCCCCCCATAAAACTCTTCTCTTCCCTGGCACACATGCAAAAGTATTGACAATCATACCTTTCTGAATAACTGATAAGACAAGGATATTTTCCTAGTAATTTGTACACCAGGTGTAGTATTTTTTTTTTGCACTAGACTACATTTTTTATGAAGTAATAGCAAAAATTACAAAAAATTAAGTGTTTGGTTAGTGATATTTGCCAAAGTTTTAGGCATTATTGAACTTTTAATTATTAACAAAGGTCTGCTACGGCGTCAACTATGATAATAACTTAAATTTCAGTACAGTCGCGCCGTAAATCATTTTTAAATTGGTTTCAAATGGTTTAATCTGGGATTTTTCATTAAAAAACTAAAACTCTCGGTAGAACATTTGGTGGCTTAATTTGTTGCATTTTAACCCTACTATGACGTCCTGCAAGGAATACGTCGAGTTACCAGTAACCCTGTATATACGATTTGAATCGCCCACTCCTGACTCCTAATGCAGTATCATAATGGACTCGGACGAAGGACGAAGGGGGGGAGAAGAGGGGTAGGAGGTTGGGGTTGGTGCCCCTTGCCCCCTGGCACCACTCCCATGAAAAGGTAACGCATCGTTCTTGAGAAAAATAAATTATTGTAACCTAACCTCAAAACTCTTAGTCGCTTAAAAAGCCGTAGTATGAGCCCAGCTTCGCGGGGGAGATTGGGGGGGTGCCCCCCTGTCCCCTGGCACCACTCCCATGAAAAGGTAACGCACCGTTCTTGAGAAAAACAAATTATTGTAACCTAACCTCAAAACACTTAAAGTCAATTAAAAGGCGTAGTATGAGGGTTTAAAAAAAATAACCTCGAAGTTGATGGCGGGGTCTGATCTCTCTGACCCCGCCATCCCCTTCGACCTAACCTGTCCGAGTCGGGGGGCCCCAAGTCCCGAGCTCGCTTCGCTCGCTCTTGCATCCTAAGTTTTCCTAGTAACAGTAGTAACATTGCCTTTTGTACACACATACGATCAGTGGAAGTACAAACACAGAGAAAAATTCACGCAACTCGAGGCGAAACGGACCGATCGAAAACAAATGACAGTGACACATGCATGACGCAAATGGCATACCTATTTTATTGTTTACGTTCCGTGTTATCGATTTTGCCCGACATTTTATACCACGGACTGACTACAAATACTGATACTGGATACTGACTACAGATACTGTGGCAGATTTGGTTGTCAATCGCCCATTTTAAACGTTTCGTTTTCGCCTTATCGGATTTGAGGTTAGAAACATTTTTTATTAATTTCTCGAAAAATATGCATTACCTTTTAATAAGAGTGGTAGCGTTATAATCGGGGACCCAACCCCTACCAACTTTAGCCCCTTATACCTCCCAACTCCTGCCAAACGATACTAGATCCAACCTTCACGGAACATGTCTTCGATAACAGAACTGTTGTCCATAGACTTGTCAGAATAATATGAATGAGTTGGAGAAGGCTGAATTACAGATGAAGACGGGATAGATGTAGAAGCGTTTTGTGTAGATTATGATATCGTCGGCTTAGAGTGTAAACCTGCCAAATCCATTTTTTGACTATATGACGTTATTCATACCATTCGAAAGTGTAAAAAGAAATACACAATCTAGAAAAACAGCCACAGTCCGTTTTCCTTTAAAATTGACAAAAACGCGTACTGAGTAAAACTGTCAAATCCATAACGTCAAAAGTTTCCTGCTAACTCCGTGTAAGCCGCCATTTTGTACCGAGATTCCGATGCCGGCAAATGTGCTCGTACACACGGCTACACATAAAGCAATGCATTTCCCGTATAAGCTGATCTCGAATTGTGTAGGATTTCCGTACAATGAGAGGTCAGTGTAAACTGGAAATGTATAGCTTGATGTGTAGCCGTGTGTACAAATAATTGATGTTTTCTGTGATAACAATGTAAATAAAGGTTGAAAGTTAAAGGACTGAAAGGTATGTGTATATACTGTTATCTTATTATTTGATTGTAATGATAAATTAAGCAATATTTATTGTAAAACTTCAGATAACCTATAGCCCAAACATGTGGGATTTAGCAGTCTTTCCTTACAATCAATCTTACATTTATTGTACTTAGCAGGTATTAAGTATCATCATAAATTAACTTTTAATTATGTTTTAATTAATATCTTGCTTAATAAGCTTTCTGTTAATGGGTTATAGTCAAGTATTTAATGCATTTATTCAAGTTTAAAATCTAATTGTCAAATTAGAATCTGAAATTATTATTAAAAACTACGTTTAGATTGGGACGTAATTTTAGAGTTTAAACGTATAGTATAATTTTATTTTATTTCGCTTTATTTCCTACAATAATTATTGTTATCAGAATGTATTAATTAATTCTTTATTTGCAGATGTCATCGAGGAAGCATTGGCGTGGCCGTAAAATCCTGGATATGTGTGCAAGCAAAGAAGATATAAATCGACAAACAGCACCGGAATCATCTCAAGCATCCTTCCCCAAAGAATGGTCTGTAGTTGAAAATGTCGAAATTGAAATGATTATATCTAAAGAAATATCTGATGACTTAAGCTCAAGTACACATTGCGACTCCTTCTCACTTGCCGATTTGAATAATGTACTTGTAGGAAGTATTTCTAGTATACTCTCTCCACGAAATAATGACACTAAATATGATTATGTAACTCTGAAACAAGAAGTAAATAGCAATAGTCATATTGAACCTCAAAATACAGAACAAGAAGTCCAATTCGAAGATATCAATATGATTTCCCCTTTAGATGAATCCCCTTTGCTTGAATTAATGACTGATGACCACCACTGTTCCAATAGTCTGGTTTCTGAAAATACTATCGAGCAGAACACTTTGCAACAAATTGAAAATAGTCCTAGAAATTCTTCTACAGGTACTATCGACCATTCTGTTACGTCAAGACCATCCATCCAAATAGATGATTTGATATCAGATGAAAGTATGCAAGAAGGTCTGGTACCATACAAAATTAATTCTGACTCTGAGTCTGACTGCGAAAACTATCCAAAGAAAAGCAATAAAAGAAGAAAAAGGATTCACATTCAAAAATCAAACTGGTATGCTGAAAGTAACAGAAAGTTGAGAGAATCTGGAAAAAAATACTATGGAAGAAAAAAAGAAGAAAAGTGGAATTATGAAGTTCCAAGGCAGCCTAGAACTATGAAGAATAGATGCTCGTGTAAAGAAACTCAAAAAGGATCTTTGAAATGTTCAATGTTTACAGAGACAGATAGGCAGAATATTTTTAAAGAATTTTGGACAATGAGTTGGATAGAAAAAAGTTTTTGTTGATAATCTTGTGACAGCTTTGCCTGTCAAGAGAGCAAGGGGAAGAAAAACTAATAATGAGGAATCGAAAAGAGGACAATCTTTATTTTATCATTTAAAAAAGGATGATGAGCCAATCAAAGTCTGCAGAACACAGTTTTTGAATACGCTTGGGATTGGTAGATGGACTGTTTTAAATTGGAAAAATAAAAAAGGGGCAGCTTTTAAAAAGAATGACAAGTATTTTGATTCCAAACAAACAAAAAAATCTTCTAAGCCTTTCGAATCAGAACGTAAGGAGCTGAAAAAGTTTTTAGAATCACTGCCAGCGATTGAAAAGCACTACTGTCGTGCTAGTACACAAAAGAAGTACTTGTTGCCAGAGTGGCGTTCAAAGCGATCCCTTTATGATTTTTATGTCAATGATTGGTGTAAAACACGTAATGTAGTTGCTTTATCCATCTGCAAATTTCATGAAGAATTTGACAATCTTAATCTCGGATTGTTTCACCCTAAAAAAGATCAGTGCGAAATATGTGCTCTCTATAAAGTCGGAAATAAATCCCAAGAAGAATATTCAGAACATCTAAAGAAGAAGAAGCTAGGTCTGTGAAGGAGAAAGACATACGTGAAGAAAATCTTGTTTTTACTGTAGACTTGCAGGCGGTTCTAATGGCCCCTAAATCAAATATTAGTAGTTTGTACTATAGAACAAAGCTCCAAATACCTACATAATCTTGCCTTTTTTTTAATTTAAACAACAAAGATGGCTATTGTTATCTTTGGAACGAAACTGAAGGAGGCTTGAATTCTGAAGAGTTTGCAAGTGTTTGGGTAAGCTTAATAGAAAAAAAGCTTTTACAAAATGAGTCAGAAAAACCAAATAAAATATTTTTTTTATAGCGATGGTTGTACCTATCAGAACAGAAACTGTGTGATGTCTAATGCATTATTATGCACGGCTATGAACAACAACATCATCATAGAACAAAAATTTCTAGAAGTTGGGCATACGCAGATGGAAGCTGACAGTATTCATTCTTCTGTTGAACGGGCTCTTAAAAACAACAACATCAATGTGCCCGCAGAGTACATCACCATTTGCAGATCAGCAAGAAAACACCCCGGACCTTACGACGTAACTTACTTAAACCATAGTTTTTTCAAAAGCTTTAATGAAGTTGGGTTTTTTAAAAGCATTCGTCCTGGACGCGATAAAGGTGACCCCAAAGTAACTGACAAAGCTCTTCGGTATACTCCAGATGGTGATATATTCTTCAAATTAAGATTCACAGAAGATTGGACCGTAGTACCGCAAAGAAAATCACCGGCAGTTAGTGCATTGCCTTTTGATTCTCTCCGAAATCAGCACCTTACTAGGAGGAAAATAACGAAAAGAAAATTTGATGATCTGCAATCTCTGAAAGATACCTTACCTGCAGACTATCGTAATTTTTACGACAATTTACCCCATGACTAGAAAACTAAACTTTAGTTTTCGACTGATTTGAACATTAAGACTGAGTAATATAATTTTGCTTAATTATAATACTTAATTATAAGAATAAAGATTTTATTTAGTTTATGCTAAAAAGAAAATAAAAAATATGTTTCTAGATTTTATAAGGACAGAATCTACTTTTTGTTTATTTTGAGAGTTTGTTTTGTTTAAAAGTAATAATATTATAATTTTCATTTTGTAACTTAAAGTTTCAAAACTTTAATTTTAGTATAAAACCATATAAGTTCGTTTGACCTTGAAAGAAAATTATGTTTTTAAATTAAGGACAGAACCTAATTTTTGTTAATTTTTAGAGATTTTCTTTTGTTTTTGTTTTATGAATGCTATCAATACTTTTATAAATTTTATTTTGGTTTATGAAAACCTGTTAAGTTGTTTTTTAAAATAAATATTTGAGTACGAAAACCTGCTAAGTGAGAAAAGTGGTATTAATTAAATAAATGCTGAAGTAAATTATCTTTTTTTTATTTCAAATTGTATGGTATACAAATACAAGTTTGAAAATATAAAAGTCTTTTCATAAATTATATTCATATTTTTTTAGGAATGTTATTACCTATGTTTGGAAATTTATGAAAATTTACCTAATATGGAATTAGCAGGTTTAATTCAATTCTCAATTCTCAATTCTTTATTGCGTACCATAATGTATACAGTTGGTGGGAAAAACAGTTACATCAGTCTCAATTATGGACCCTGTCGGGCACAGCATAGATAAAAGTAGGAGAGAGGAGGAAGAACGCTTGGTATTTAATAAGTCAAACTATGAGTTTATATATGTATTTATTAAAAATATTAGTAATGTTGTAAACTAATTACTTTTAAAAATATTAATTATTGTTTTATATATGTACTTATTATTAATTTTATTTATTATGTCAGTAATTTATTTATTATTAGTTTTATCAATTATTTAAGGTATTTAGTTATTATTATTTTTCTTTACTACGTAAATAATTAATTATTATATTTTATTTTATTTAAAGTACTTAACTTTAATTAATATTATTATCCTACAGGGGTAAGTCATTTATTTCATATTTATAATTTATCATCTAAGTATTCGCCTATACTATAATAGCATTTACTTTCAAGGAAGATTTTTAATTTATTAATAAATATATTATAATTATCTAAATTCTTAATTATTGCGGGTAACTTATTATAAATTTTTATGGACATGACAAACGTGCTATCGGAGTGCATTTTTAATCGCGATAGTGGTAAGTTTAGTCAGTTTTTGTGTCTTAGAACAATTTTCTTTTGTATGTCCTCTCTTTTTGTAAAGAAATCTGGGTATTTACGTACGAACTTACAAACTTCAAATATATACAAGCATGGTAGGGACAAGATCTTTAGTTCCTGAAAGTGGGGTTTACAGCTATCAGTGACTTCAATATTTACTAAGATCCTAATTAGTTTTTTTTGTAATGTAAGTAACGTGGGCGCGTCAGTACTGTTTCCCCATAAGATGATACCATATGAGAGCCATGCGTGGGCATACGCGTAGTACGTTACTAATGCTGTTTTTAGGTCTGTGGTTTTTTTGATCTCGCGGAGGGCGTATGAAAATTTTGATATTTTTGATTTCACTTTCTGGATGTGAGACTTCCAATTTATGTGTGTATCAATATCTAAGCCTAGTAGGGTGAATTTATCAACTACGTCTAATTTATTATTATTGAAGCTAAAGTTAATATATAATGGGGTTTTTTGACGAGGGTGAAATGAAATTATTTTAGTTTTATTGAAATTTATTTCTAGATTGTGTTCAGTCATCCAATTTATTGTAGAATCTAATATGGAGTTTAATTTATCATTTAAATTGGTGTTATTTTCGCATGAGGTAAGTATAGATATGTCATCCGCAAACAGGACACATTCCTCATTTATATTTTTTGGAAGGTCATTTACATACACCAGAAATAAGAAACACCCCATTACGCTTCCTTGCGGTATTGAGGCGGTGATTTGTTTGGTGTGGGATCTGATAAATTGTATTTCATTTGTACTATTGTTGCAATGTTCGATTTCAACTACTTGTTCCCTATTGTTCAAATAAGATACAAACCAGTCGTAACATTTTCCGCGGAGTCCTATACTATATATTTTATTTAATAATATTTCGAATTGTACTTTGTCGTATGCCTTCGTCATATCAAGCAAAAGTCCTATCGCGTACTTTTTATCATTGATGATATCAAGGGCTTTTTGAATGTATTTGTAAACGGCCAAGGTAGTGGAGCGGTTTTTTCGAAAACCGTTTTGGCAGTCATTAAATATATGATATTTTTCACAAAAAGCATATACACGATTGCACATGGCTTTTTCGAATATTTTTGAAGCTGTCGGTAAGAGGGCAATTGGGCGATAATTATTAGGGTCGGTTTTATTATTCTTTTTATGGATTGGTTTTATGAGGGCTTTTTTTAAAAGATTGGGAAAAGATCCTTCTTCAAATGATTGATTTAATAGTTTAAAGAATGGCAATGTTAATTCATCTGCACATTGCCTTAATAAGGTAGGTGGTAGTTCGTCAACGCCATAACTTTTTTTATTTTTTAAGTTTTTTAGTAGTGAATTAACCTCGTAGGGATCAATTGGACTGAGAAAGATTGAGTTTTCTGTAGGGCATTCGACTGGAGAGAATCTTTTCGGTTTTCCGGTCGAGTTGTTTGTGGCCTCCCCGATAGAAGCGAAAAAAGTATTAAATATGTTAGCTACCTCTTTGGGTTCAGAAATCGCACTATTTTTTGTTTGAAGGGTTATGTTAGATTTCTCACTTGCTATTTTTTTATTTGTACGTTCATTTACTATGCTCCACATTGTCTTAACTATATTATTAGATTTGGTCATTTTATTTTTGTAGTGTAGTTTTTTAGCTGTCGTTACTGACTTCTTTAGAATTTTTTCATAGTTTTTGTAATGTCGAGTTAGTATACGATTGTCTGTTTTAGTTGTTAGTATTTTTAATAATCTTTTATTTTTGCAAGATTTTTTTATGCCAACGGTAAGCCAGTATTTTTTATATTTTGATTTTAACTTTAGTTTTTTTAATGGCATACATTGATTTAGAATGTCAATGAGGGTGCCACTAAAAGCCTCATAATTACTGTTCATATCTTTTCCAGTAGTAATGATATTATTCCAATTTAGTTCTTGTAATTTTGACTTAAATTTTAAAATATTTGTGTGATTGAAAAATCTTTTCTTTACATACCAGGTGATTCTTTTTGTTTGGTTGGGCAGGTGTAAATGTAAAACGGCACTATTATGGTCTGAAAAACCTAGTTCTTCTACAGTTGTGTACATATCTCTGAAATTAAAATTTGTAAATATTAAATCCAAGCATGTAGTTGTATTTGGCGTTACGCGTGTTGGGGTTTTTATGAATTGGGTAAATTTATATTCCTGCATTAAATTTATGAATTGATTTGATTTAACGTTATTTATTAGTATGTTAATGTTAAAGTCACCTCCTATAATTATGTTTAGTTTAGAAAATTTATCATTTATATATTTTAGAATTAGTTTAAGTTGTTGATAAAAAACTTCTTCCTCTCTTCTATTCCAATACATAGTTATAATTAATAAGTTTTCATTAGGTAATTCAGTAGCACATAACTCTAGTACATATTCTATAGATTTATCTGTTATATCACTTCTACGTATATAGTCTATATGTTCTTGAAGCAGAATACAGACACCGCCACCTGTACGGGTACTGCGACAGTATGATGAGGCAAATTTATAGCCGCTAATCTTTATTAGTTCTAGTTTTTCTTCCGAGAGCCAGGTTTCCGAGATACATATTGCTTTGTACGTAGAATTTTGGTTGATGAAAGCTTCAAGTAAGTGGTGTTTATTTTTAAGACTTTGGAAATTCTGGAATAGTATTTTAAATGGTAGGTCTTTGTTTACGAAATGTATGACCAATTGATTCATTCGGTATATCTATCTGGTGGGATGTGTTAGTGATGCTCATAGTTCTCGTATCGCTTTCCTGGTAAGTTGAATCTTCATGCTGAGGTTTCGTGTTATGATATTTTTTGTTAACCGATTTTCCATCTATGTATAGTTGGTTGTTTCTTATTATTGCGTGATGTCCGTTTTGTCTAGCCTTAAATAATTGTTCTCTCAATTCAGCCCTTTCCTTTCGTGATTTCGCGTCTAGAAACTCTGAAACACCTAGTCCAGTTCCCTGGAAACATTGGAAGCTGCTGACAATATACCTGGTCATTCTTTTACTGAGCAATTCTATTACGAGCGGTCTATTCTTTGTGCCTTTTCTTCCTACTCGATACATGTTTTCTATGTAACCTGATAGGTCTACATTGACTATATCGCGAAATAGATCTAACAGTCTGTTATATAGTTCACAGTCAGGTTCTTGATAATACTCTGGAAGGCCATAGAGTACTAGTTTATGATGGTGGTTTTCAGGTGTGTTTATTGGTTGGAATGTCCGAGTTGATAAATCCCTTACTTCTCTTTTCAATTTTTCGTTTTCCAATTGAAGTGTTCTTATTTTAATGCTAATGTTTTCTATTTCTTGTTTTCTTTGTTCATTTTGTATAGTTAGGGTATTCATTTTGGAGTCAAAATCTAGTTTCAATTCCGTTATGGCTCTATTTATTTCTGTTTGTATTGTGTTCTGTAGTTCTTCAATTATAGATTTATTGTTCTCTTTCAGACGTAGTATAATAAGTTCGCTCAAACTCTGCATGTTTAATTGACCCTGAGTGTTATTTAACAAGTCTATATTTTCATATGTAAAAGAGTTTTTCATTTCGTTGTTGGCAATATCCTCTGGCTGAAAAGTGTCTCCTAACAAACTCAGGTCTTCAGAGCCAATGGTGTCATTATTGGAATTTATAGTCTTGTAACGTTGTTGCTCGCTGTTGACGTGGTTAAGTCGTCGCATTCATGATTTTTTTGGGATCTTACGGGGGTGTCAGTATTTCCTGTTTTTGGTATTTTACAGACGCATGTCTGGCACTTCCAGGAGTGTCTAAGTTCCAATGTCATTGATTTCTGGTAATACTCTTTTGTTACACCTGCACACTCCAAGTCATATCTACACTTGCAGAGCGAGCAAATAAGGGTTTCTCTTATTGGCAACTTGAGTCGGCATCCTGCACATAGGGTAGCTGGCGCCATCTCTTAAAGAATTTTTTCGTAGTAGTTTAGAAAACCTACTGGAGGCGGCACCTGGTGTATTGTGTAGGTACTATATTATAGAAATCGATGGGTCTTTGGTTATGTTTCGTGTCAACAGATGGTGCCAGTTTCTTCGTAGCTTTGGTTTTCTGATTCAGTTTATTTTTAAGTTGGATAGATGGCGCTTATCCACAGTAAGTAAAGTAAGGATGACTTCGAATATTTATCTTATTTGGATGTTATTGGTCTATACTATTAGATTATGTACCTTTTCAAAAGATGTTTTCCTTATATTTTCCGAGATAGTCCAGTATACATCCGTTTATTGAAGAGTACTGATCACTTTTATCATCATCACTTTTGAATGTTATAGTCGTTATTTTTCCTCAATCACTTTTTACTGTTTTTAGTCAGTTATATTGAGTATTATGCACGTACTTCAATATCACTCTGTTTATGACACTAGTGCTTTATTTTAAATACTGTTTCAACAATAAATATTCACTTTTTCTATTATTAGGAATTATTTGTACGGAGCTGAATGTTTGTTTACGCACAGCAGCGCCCTCTCCACGTCACGTCACTAGTCACGACTCACGAGCAAATTGCACGCGAGCAGCTTTCGGCTTCTGCGTTAATTTTTTTTTTGCGAGTCGTCTGTGATGGATTCCAGCTCGATGCAACTCGTTTCTAATAGTTTGCGTCGAAACTCTGTAATCCTGCGCGAAACTGCGAGTGGGTGTGAAGGGGCTCTCATGGTAGGTGGCTATCATATTACACAATTGATCTTTGTTGATAGCCCGGGGTCGAGGTGCACGAACGCGTTCTTTTATTTGTCCTCCTTCTTCATATCTTCTTACCCAGCGGCGCACCGTTGTTCTCTGGAAAAGTAATACAAAATACTAGCTGCGCCCCGCGTTTTCACCCGCATAAGTCTCGATCCCGTGGTAATATCGGGATAACAAGTATCCTATACCATAACCCAGGTCATGGTCTACTTATGTGCCAAATTTCATCAAAATCCATTCAGTAGTTTTAGCGTGAATCGTAACAAACAACTCACTTTCGCATCTATAATATTACTAGCATTATATTATAATATTATTTAGTCCCCTATTCTAATTTTTATTAGTCAAGTGATACCCAACCCCCCCCCCCCCTGCCAGCTAAATGGTTGTTTATGGAGATGTGAAGAATTCATGGCAGTAGCACATATAATGAAATTAAAAGGAAAACTATCACAGCTAAGTAGGCTTTACAAATTAACGAGTAATAGTCGACCAACTTAAATTTGCAGTTGGAGAATTGACCGTGGCATATATCGATGTATGGGAGAACATGTTTTTATTCCTTCACAAGGTCACGATGACCTTGTGAAGGCCGCAGGAATCCGCTGGATGCGGGAAGCACAAAACCGGTCGATTTGGCGGTGCTTGGGGGAGGCCTATGTCCAGCTGTGGACGTCTTTCGGCTGAAATGATGATGATGATGAAGTAATCCCAACTTCGGAACCGTTCATTGTGCGTGGTCCGACACGCACTTGGCCGGTTTTATTTCTATCTCTCTATCTATCTGAACGTCGTCGTAGCGTTGGAAAGCCTCCTACAAGGTGGACCGATGACCTTGTGAAGGCCGCAGGAATCCGCTGGATGCGGAGCACAAAATCGGTCGAAGTGGCGGTGCTTGGGGGAGGCCTGTGTCCAGCACTGGACGTCTTTCGGCTGAAATGATGATGATCTATCTGAACACAAAAAACACAACTTACTTGCAGCTTCAACTTCACGGCAATTTGGGATATATTGAACCCTTTTTTATGCAAAACAATAATTTTATTCCTTTCTTCTTGAACCAGGTTTCGTTTTAGAGTTGTCCGGATAATTTTCAAGTCTGAATTCTCTTTTTTCTTTTGCTCGGCTTTTATTCCATCTTCTGGTTTTGGTCCTCGTGTTTCTAGTTTTGGATTATTCGCAACGGTCGCCCCTGTGAATCATAAATCTGGTAAGTAATGTTGAAATAATAAAAAAAATAATAACGGATTGCATGATTCACACTAAGACTGAAAAGGAGTCATTTCTGGTAATATCCTATCCTACTAATATTATAAACGCGAAAGTTTGTGAGTTTGTATGTTTGTATGTTTGTATGTATGTATGTATGTATGTATGTATGTATGTATGTATGGATGTTTGTTACTCTTTCACGCAAAAACTAGAGAATGGATTTTAATGAAACCGTACAATAATGTAGCTTTTACATCAGAATAACACATAGGCTATAATTTATAAAGATATTGTGTGAATTGTACAACATATACTGATAAGAGTCAAGTAAGTAGGAAAAAATTCTGCCATATATACAATAAAAATTGATATCTTTTTTCTAAGTAGGGTAGGTAGGATAGGTAGGAAAGGTAGGGTAGATACTTACACCTACCCGTGCGAAGCCGGGTTGGGTAAAGCTAGTTGAATATAAACATGAAATGAAAATCATTTTTACAGGGATATAAAACTGGAATTTCGATTATTTGAATACTTAAATATTCAAATACTTAAGTATTTGAATATTTAAGTATTCAAATACTTAAGTATTTGAATATTTTAGTATTCAAATAATCGAAATTCCAGTTTTATATCCCTGTAAAAATTCTTGGAAATAAATTTGTAGGTAGCACCAGAAATAGCATTAGTTTAAATTTTCATGAGATAGTTTTGCAATAGATTATACACAAAACACGACCACCTCACTAGCGCTCTTATAAAGTATTACTACTAATATTTTTATATCGATTTAAACAAAACTAGGCATAGGGATTTGTGGGATAGTGGGAGTATTAAGGATGGGGAAGATCACGTGGTGCATCTAAATTTGAAGATGCAAAGGCCTTGGTGTTATTACCTGATACTATTTTGACGACGGTGATAAGCGTGAAAATATTGAATTTGAAAATGTAGAAAACATAGGAACAGTGACTTTATCAGAGTGATGATGATTAGTTTGAAATGTATTTTATTTTAATATGTAAGAGGGTGTGAGTGGACTTGGCCTCTTGGGGACACAACTTATAAAAAAACGCGCTTTGTTCTCTACCTCAGGGTGATGTGGAAAAGAGAATAAAAAAAAAATATCTGCAAAATCAAAGAAAATCGAAGCACGACATCATCATCTGCCTGCCTTTTTCCAACTATGTTGGGGTCGGCTTCCAATCTTACCGGATACTGCTGAATACCAGTATTTTACATGGAGCGACTGCCTATCTGACCTCCACAACCCAGTTACTGGGTAACACGATACCCCTTGGTAAGACTGGTTGTGACTGGTTGACTGTCAAAGATCTACAAATGACAGCCGGGATAAACAGCTTAACGTGCTTTCCGAGGCACGGAGGGGTCTTGGTATGTAAAGATGGTCACCCATCCACGGCACGACCGCGACAAGCGTAGCTTAACCTGATCGATCGACCCGTGCGGCTGTTATTACTTAGCCACAAGCCCCTCGAAAATCGAAGCACGACATAAAGCTGATAATTAAGAAAAAAAATCGCATAATTCAAATCTGCGAACCGTTTTTTGAGATGTCTTGAGAATCAGAAGTTATTCATAGAAATATAGTTCTTTTTATACAAAAAATAAATAAATGCTGTATTATCTAAGAAAATATTAAGTAGGTATAGTGAAAAATGCAAATTAATAAAATTGTCTTGTATTTAATAGTAGAATCCAAATATGTATTAGTTTTTTAAAGAATAGTGTGTTGATTTGTATGTGTCTATGTCCATTGCGGCGTGATTCCAGCCCACTGTGCGCCATCCCCTTCGAACTTAAACATTCATCATATTTCCTTTTTTTACTACCTACATCAGATACGTAAAGCGTTTTACAAAACTTTTTGTAGTTTGCCCCCAAGACAAATAATCAATATTTACCTATGAAAAGATACTTCATCTTATTTCTTTTTTTTTTGGGATAAGTATACAATATTTAAAAACAAATTATTTAAAAAAACAAAAAACCCGTCTGCTAAAGAATTTTGGTATCGCCGTGGAGGACAAACAAAAGTTACACCATATTTCAGGTTATTGGTTTGTCCCCCGTCGCCTGCGATACCAAAATTCTATAGATTATAATGCTTGTTTTTCTCTTTTCAGTTTAAATTTGTTTTAGCTGAGTTTTTTGGTATTTAATATTGGAGGGACAGGCGTATAAAATAGCCGTGTATCCTTGCGGGTCGAGGACGACAGAAAAATTATTATCTGGAATGCATAATAATTCAATTTTCCTTTTTTTTTGAGCAAACTTTCAAAGAGGAATTGGTGACGGTCAGGTGGCGTTTGTAGCCTAACTCCAGCAAATAATGCAAAAGCGGTACCTGTGCTTCTCCTGGCGAGTCTTGAAGAATCCTTCTGGGCAGGTGGCCACCTTGCTTACTACATACCTACTACCTTGCTTACTATATACTATATACATATACATATATGGAATTGACTCATTACTAGCTATTGTTTGATATCAATATTGTTCTAATTTATTTAAAAAAACCTTCTCCCTTTTTTGTATTTGCAGATGCAATATATAAATATTACATAGCATATCCCACACATAAGACGAATCTAAGGATACCTCTTATGTTAAAATCCATCAAGCCGTGTAGGTTACAGAGCGGGCCAAATAAATATACATACAAACTCTCGAAAAACATTACCCTCCTTCTGGGGCAGTCGGGTAAAAGCAAAAGACGGCATTATTCGATTCTAACGATGGAGCGCTTCGTGCTGTACTGACTCGAGATTGTATTAGCTTTTGAATTTGTATTTGATTAGTTGGCCGCACCTCGTTCTGTGCAGTCTATCTGCTACTACTCTATAATCTGAGGTGTACACACTATATACCTTTGACCCCGCGGGTGACACAGACGTGATGCTGTGTGTTAGTACCAAAGTAGTTTGGGTTATTCAGTCCTAGTACCTACGAGTACTACTGGCCAGGGCCTCAAGTCTGCTATTACAATAGTGTCAGAATGGTCTATCATTGATTTTATAATTGTTGATTTTGACAAGTTTGGTAATCTATTAATATAATGGCGTCATTAATGAGGATCGGAACAGACCATTCTGACACTATTGTAATAGCAGACTTGAGGCCCTGCTGTCTTGTATGGATCAGAATGTTGGGTCACAAAAAGGATGAATGAAAGGCAATTGCATGCAGCTGAGATGAGAATGCTAAGAGCGATTTGTGGTGTGACACGAATGGATAGAATAAGAAATGAGTACATAAGAGGAAGTCTAAAAGTGACACCGGTGGCTGAAAAGTTGTTCAGAAATCGGTTGTCATGGTATGGGCATGTGATGCGGAGGAATGTGGAAAATGTCGTGAGGAAAGTCTTGAATATGAATGTCGATGGCTATAAGAGTAGGGGAAGACCAAAGAAACGATAGATGGACTGTGTGAAAGAATATATGGCTAGAAAGGGGGTGA
The DNA here is from genome assembly GCA_905333075.3 of Atethmia centrago. Taxonomy (NCBI): domain Eukaryota; kingdom Metazoa; phylum Arthropoda; class Insecta; order Lepidoptera; family Noctuidae; genus Atethmia; species Atethmia centrago. The sequence continues at coordinate 16,770,863 of HG995393.1, forward strand.
CTACCGAGATGACAACTAATAGAGAAGTGTGGAAGAAAGCGACATGTTGCGCCGACCACTAATAAATTGGGATAAGGCCAGGAGAATGATGATGACCTACGAGTACTACTTAGTCCATGTACCTACATTTGGAAGTTTTTAAGTGTCTTGCGGATTTGCTCCCGCACGCGCAATCGACCCGCATGCGTCCCGCGTGCGTGATTTATTAATTATTCTTGTCTGAACAACTGGCAGCAAGCTCGTCATGCTCCCTCGTTATCACTGCTTGCGACAGGGTAATGGCTGATCATAGCGTTATGCTCGTGAATGACCGCTGCTTGTGGTGACTGGTCGTCTTGCTGCCCATGGTCTTGTCATTGTTATGAGAAATGAACAGTTAGTTGATTTAACTAAGATGGTCCTAGTTTATCATTTGTGACTTTGAGATAGAATATAATTGAAACATTGGCCTGTTTGCTCACTTGATTAACTAACTAATGCTTACTTTTGGTCTCCCTGACTCTTTGTTTCAACTTCATTAAAGGCACGTCATCTTCTAAATCTGATTCAGAGTGGTGTGGTAGTATATCTGCTACATCTAGACAGCTATTGTCAAAATTTTCCAGTTCTAGCTCTGTAAGTAAACAAAAACAGTCACGAATATTACTCATTTATTATTAATATTTGTTTTATTTCACAACATAATGTGGTATGGTAACCACTTACTAGTAGTACAAAAAAAAATTTGATCAATATAAAATAAGTAGATCTTTAATTTATTTTAAGACTAGCTGCGCCCCGCGGTTTCGAAATCCGTTCAATCAGTCAATCCCGTGAGTATATCAAGATAAAAAGTATCCTATCTCCTAATCCCGGTCATGGTCTACCCATGTGCCAAACTTCATCCAAATCCGTTCAGCCGTTTTAGCGTGAAAGAGTAAAAAACAAACAATCTCACTTTTATCATTAAAAAAATAATATAAGTAAGATGAACTAAAAAGACTAATTATTTTTCTTCTTAAAACATACCATCAGTTTGATGTTCCTCCGTTGGCTCAATAATCGCATCAAGTCCCTCAAAAACAGCTGGGAATTCTTCTTTGATAGCAATGCCTTCTGTTTGACATTCAACAGCTATACTTACATGCACTATTGGAGATGTAATAAACCCACCGTATAACTCTAAGTGGTCTTGGTTTATCAAAGGATCGAGCTGTAAAAATATGATTACTGTATTAGAAAAATGTGCTGGTGACAGTACCATGAAAACAAACTTTTTTTCATTAAACTAAAGTCACTCCAAAGAGTCTCCACAAGTAAGGGTACTTAAGTAGGTCCAATGTGACCTGGAGACTCGGCCATGCTACCAACCTCATTGAGCACTGCACAAGCTGTTGTTGGATAGCTCGCTCAGACATGAGAGAGGACCGTCATCAAACTGCCAAATACAAGTTTCATACAGAAGTTGTAACAGTATTATGTGGAGTATTTAACATGTAATAATTGGTTGGTGTGAAATCAAGACACAATAGGTATGAGAATAAACAGCTATAGAAGAATACCTCACCCCATAATCCTCATTCATCATCTGAGCGAACAGCTCTTCCGCTTCCAGACATTGTCTCAGTAATCGGTAGCATTGGTTTAGTTTAGCGCAGCAGAAGAAACAAGCAAAAATTGGTCTACTGTCTTCAGTTACAAACTGCAACAAAATTTAGTTACACTGTATTGTGAAAATACTCAATCTTACTAATATATAGTAATCTGGTCCAAGCCAACAGTTGGTAGTCCTGAATGCTTTCTGTTATGGTGATCAATGCTCCTGCCTTCTATGTAAGATGCGCATCTTACAAAGAAGGCCTATGCATTGATCACCATCCTTGCTCAAGGCAGATTGGCAGCCTAATGCACATTTTAAGTACATCTTTTAGTACATATTTTAAGTCCAGCTTTCCTCCAGCCGTCAAGATTTTCCATTATCCCCTCTCAACGGAAAGTTCCCTATAATAGGTAATTTACTAATTTCTTATTAAAACTATCAACTTACTGGAATATCAGTCAGCTTCTCATATAGTTCATGTAAGTTTCTGTTGACCACTTCAAATATGCGAACATTCTTCACTAAACATATCCTACACATTGGCAATTTTTCCATCTTTAACTCACAAAGTATCACTTAGGCTAAATAGTTAATATTTACTTTTTATTATAGAAAATAACGTAGGAGTCTTTTATAATAACACTAGCTGTTTGCCGGGGTTTCGTCTGAGATCCAGGATGAAAGTACCCGATGTCCTTATCCAGCAGGCTTAAATAGAAATGTCTCTATTAAACTGTAGAAGAGAAATCGCTTGTCTACATTTCTCGGCAGAAAACTGTCAACTGCCTACACGGAAACGTTGTTTTTGTCAACTCTTTTGTCGACAAAACGCTTCGCTACGGTTCTCGTGCTAAGCCTGAGGTAATGGTCTATCTGTCTGCCAAATTTCTTCCAAATCCGAGCTGTTTTAGCGCGAAAGTGTAACAAGCAAACAAACTCACTTTCGCATTTATAATATTAGTTACGACTTCTTCTAGTAATCTACGAATATTTTCGAATAAAAGTTAGTTAAGTAACCCTTTTTTGTGGACCACAATAAGAGCTAAATAATGTCTTAAGCAGTCCAGACAGCCCGTTTAATGCATAGAAATCATACAATCTATTATCGTTCCCAAAACACCGTAGATAGTGTTATAGGACTAATAAGATATCATATAATGATTTAATTCCGGTAGTTCACGTTCATTTCGTTATTACTTCACAAAAAAACACGTACAAATCGTATTTAGTACAAAATCTGAAAAACTATGAAAATACAAGCACAGGCTAAAGTAAACATAGGTCACAGATAATTACTTTACTCTTGAGTCTTGGGGTCACAGTCACAGAGCATCTTTTATTATTGACACAGACTAAGTAGTACAACTAAGAAGATAATCTCTACAGACTGTACTCTCCCAAAAGGCACTCCGCTGCGCTGACATCCTTTGATTATGACGTTTATTTTTTTATTCATTTTTTTTTTTTTTTTTTTTTTATGTATGGCATCTCGTAGTTGACCTTGAGAGGTCGTGACTACTTAACCGGACTTTCCTGTGGCTGCCTTAAGCGAACTCAAAGCCTCCAGCCAGGGGCGAATTACTTATAGTACTAAGCGACTGCACGCTAAGGGCACCCCCTGTGGGGTACGGACCTCGGCTTAGGGCGTCGCTGGGGGGAGGACAGCAAGATGGGACAGGCTGGATCTGGTTAATATTATTATTATTAATCGGGGAATTTAAAGCTACAGGCTCAGCTGCGGCGCGGGCTGGCACTTCTTCGAGCAAGGGTCGGGGGGGACAATTACGTCGGGGTTTACGCGAGGGACCTCGGCGGCGAGGTCGGAACGTAGGTCGGTGTGTTTTGTGCACTGTACTCGTTGCCCTATTGCTTTCCTGGAGGAGGGTAATGGGGTCATCGGGGTCGGAGAGGGTATGCCTTGGACGGCGAATAGAGCTAATGGTGGAGGGCCTATAACTGGCGGCCTGCACAACCAGAGGGTTGCGGTGGGTGGTGGCGGAGTCGAAGAAGCGCTTCGTGATGCGCTTCATGAACTGCTTGATGGTGGGGATTCTAAGATCGAGATGGAGGATCTCGTTTCGGACGAACCAGGGGGCTCCCGTTGCCTTTCGGAGGAAACGGTTTTGGAGGGACTGCATCCTGTGGATGTGGTGGGGTTTAGCGTGTGCGAAGACTGCACAGGCATAAGTCATGATGGGACGGATGCACGCTGTGTAAATACGCAATTTGCCCTTAAGGGACAATTTGCTGCGCGCATTTAGGACGGAGTGAAGTCTACCGAGAGCAAAAGCGGCACGCGAACGCACCTGCTTGATGTGCTCTGAGAACGAGAGATGGTGGTCAAGGGTCACGCCTAGGTATTTGGCTCGCTTCTCCCAAGGGATAGGCTTGCCGAACATGGTGAGCGGTCGGGGGGCGATGAGGTTTTTACGCTGTTTGGTGAAGAGAACAGCCTGACTTTTGTCGGGATTGACCTCGATTCTCCACTTTCTAAACCAAGCGCCAAGCTTGTTGACCTCGGTCTGGAGAGTGCGAGATATGTGGTCGTGGACTAACCCAGTGTAGTAGATGGCCGTGTCGTCTGCGAACAGAGCCAACTGCGCCTTTCTACTTTTCGGGATGTCGCTGGTGAAGAGAGTGAAAATGAGAGGGGATAGTACAGAGCCCTGAGGGACGCCTGCACGGATAAGGTGAAGGGAGGATAGCGCTCCTTCGATGCGATAGCGGAAGGTGCGGTTCGACAAGAAGTCTCGTAAGATGAGCACGAGACGATCGGGCACACCGAGTTTGTAGAGCTTATATAATAAGCCGTTGTGCCAGACCTTGTCGAACGCTTTCGCTATATCGAAGAATACAGCACCGGTCGTAAGACCACGTTGAAAGCCGTGGCTTATGTGTTCAACGATGCGGTGGACCTGTTGGACGCAAGAATGTTGGGCTCTAAAGCCGAACTGCTGGTCGGGGATGAGGCCCTTTGTTTCTGCAAAATCTCTGAGGCGCTTTAAGATAAGCCTCTCATAGATTTTGCCAAAGACATTGAGCAGACTGATGGGCCGGTAGCTGGTGGGCTCCGTTTTCGGCTTACCGGGCTTCGGTATGCCGATGACGGTGGCCTTCTTCCACTCTTGTGGGAAGATGTTATTGCTCAGGGCTCCATTGAAGATGGTGGCCATGAGCATTATGAGGTGAGCGGGGAACAGTTGGAGCACCCTATTGGTGATTCCGTCTGAGCCGGGGGCTTTGCGAGGTTTTAGACCCTTGATGATATCATGCACTTCGTCTGGAGTGACGGGAGGCAGAGGATAGTCAGGGTCTTCAACGGGCGGGAGGGAGGCTCTACGTTCGACTTCCGCGTCGACCTGCGACAGGTGAGCTTGGTCTACTGGTTGAGAGCTAGGTGAGCATTGAGCCTCAAGACTATCGGCTAGGCATTCTGCCTTGTCGACGTCATCGAAAGCGATGGTCTTGTCGGGGCGCACCAGGGGGGGCATTGAGACGACTTCGTCGGATTTGAGTTTCCTCTGAAGGTCCCAGAACGCTCGGTGAGTGGGCTCTAGCTCGCTCAGCATCTTGTCCCATCCAGCGTCACGCAGCTCCGATAGGCGTGTCTTTACAGATCTCTGTAAATAGCGCATATGGGCTTTGTTCGCGTGGTTGGGAAAGTTACTGTACGCACGGACAGCCGCGTTCTTCTCATTCAACAGTTCGCGTACATCGTCCGGGAGCTTCCAGCGATGGTCGTCCATCGCCGGAACCTCCCTTGAACAGTCGTTCAGGACTGATTGTACGTGCACTGTGAATGAGTCGATCGCGGCTGTCGTGTCAGCGATAGAGTCGAAGTGGTCGGGAATGGAGTCTAGTCGGGGACCTAACGTGGTGGATTTCAGGCAGTCGCTTACTTTCCTCCAGTCTGTAACTAACTTGGTGAGAGGGGGTCTATCAGGGTCATGGAGACCTAGGCGTGGTGCCAGCTTTACAACAACTGGACGGTGGTCAGAGGAGAGTTCGTCAAGCGCCTCTATAGAGTCCAACCGTAGGTTGATACTCTTCAGAAGCGCTATGTCAAGTACGTCGGGGGTTTGGCTAGGGTCGTGGGGAAAGTGAGTGGGAGTCATCGGGGCGATGATGTCGAAGTTGAGGATGGGACATAGGTCAAACAGGTGTCTGCCTCTGGTGGAGGTCCTGGTGCTGTTCCAAGCATGATGTTTGGCGTTGAGATCGCCCGCTATGATAACGGAGTCACTCAGGCCAAGTAGAATGGAAAGGTCGTCAGAGAGGGGGGGAAGGGCTAACTCCGATGAGGAACCGGGGGGAACATAGGCCGATACTATGGTGATCGGTTGATGGCCAGTCATGCCTAGCTTGCATATGGACACTTCTAAACGCGAGAGAGGGGGCGGGTCCATTGGGATGCAGTGGAGGGTTGATCTGAAATAAATTAGGGTGCCGCCCCTGTGACATCTAGTCCTGTCATTGCGAACTATACGATAGTTGGCAATTGACGGGTTTCGACGGCTGGGCTTTAAGAATGTTTCCTGTAATAGGAGAATATCAATTTGGTGGTCGCGGAGGAAAGCAGCGATTTCATCGCGTTGATTTATCATGCCATTGGCATTAAAGAAACCTAACTTTAGGGATCGGGGTTTGGTACGTGCCTTCGGTTGTAAATCCATTATTTGGGTTTCGCGAAGTTTTCCAGGGCTTGCGTTATCTCTGGATACGCGTGGAAAATACGCTGTATCTGGGCGAGATCGCAGGAATTACGGGCGGCAACGAGCTCGTTGGCCATTTTGCGCGCGCGGGGCGTAAAAAATAACGCGAAGGTCCCAGAGATCACGCTGAACGGATCTACTGGGATGGACGGGATGGACGGGCCGACCACCGGGGTGGTTGAAGCGGCGACGGGCCGTGGCGCAGCGGTTGCGGCAGCGGCCACGGGAGCGGGCGCGGGCCTCGCGGGTTGGACAGGCGCGGAGACGCGGATGCGGGGGTCCATCAGCGGTCTGATTGGAGGCGGGGTGGGTCTGGGCTGAACCATAGCAGGGAACGCCTGCTGATGATTCATCACATTCCATGGGCTAGGCCTTTGCGGGCTTAGCCTCAGGGGGAGTTGGGGGAATGTCTGTGATGGGGGGGGGGAAGAACCCATATGATGGGCACTCTCTCTGCTGGCGGGCGTCTGCACGTTTCACCAGTTTTGATGAGGATGTCTTGGGGGCCATACGACAGCCCCGGTAGTTTGCCGGGTGCCCAGCCTCACCGCACAGTACGCAGCTGGGCGGCGGTGCACAAAGACCGGTCTTTAGGGCGGGGGCAGTCCGAAGTGCCATGCTCACCCAGGCACTTGACGCACCTGGGAGTCGCATGGCAGTTCTTCTGCGCATGCCCGTATAACTGGCAACGGTGACATTGCCCGACGACGCCGAACTTCCGGGGCTTCTCGATGACGAGGCCCGTGAGATGGCATATAGAATTGACTTTAAATATAGGGTGATGCCCTTCGAACGGGGGGCATACGACAAGGATCATATCGTATGCCGAGCCCCCCCTGGCGCGGTGCATGCGATGCACCTCGTCCACGGGGACGCCTTGAGACTCAAGGTCGGCCTTGATGTCGGCTGTGGGGATTTCTTTCGGGATCCTACGGATCACCACGCGGATCTGGCGTTCCTCGGGGAGCGAGTAGGTGTGGTATGACACACCTCTCGCCCGGAGGACTCTGGTTAGGTCAATATAGTCGCGGGACGTAGGGACGGTAATTTTAATGCCCTGTTGGGTCGCGGTGGCTTTAGAAAAGCCGATTTTTTGTTCGACGCACCATTTGGATACGTCCAACCATCTTGTTTTGTCCTGCAAGATTACAGGAGGGGGAGGGGGGATCTTTTTAGGGGCCGGAGTGGCCGGAATGTCCTTAGCGGACGAAGCGGTCGGGGTGGGGATAGTAGCGGAGGGCGCCACAGATACAGGGGGAGTGGGGGCAGAGAGAACCTCCGTGGCGGCTATTTTAGTCGCCTGCGAGGACGTCGCCTTCCTCTGTTTCCTCTTTTTCCCCTTTCCGGTGACGGCCACGAAGCCATCGTCCTCGGAAGAGGGAGCGGAGTGGGCAGAAGAAGAGTCGACTGACTCTACGTCAGAGTAGGAAAAAGGGGTCGGGCACCTCTTGTCTTGCGACAAGGGCTCCTCAATGTCCATGGACACTGAGAGCTAGGAGGGATCACGGTCGCGGTCGATGCGGGGGTCAGAGCATCGCTGAAGTCAGCGATGGAGTCGGTTGATAGCGGCTGGCTAAGAGCCGCAAACCTAGCGCCATATTTGGCGAGGAAGTCTGGGTCCTTGAAGAGGACCTCTTTGAAGAACGCCAGAATTAAGGCGTCCTCCATGATGGGGGAGGGGGGGGGATTACGGGGGCGAAATCTTGGAATCTAAATTCCTCCTAACATAGACCTAACGGCCCTAAACCTAACTCCCCGGGTGGATAGGCCCGGGGATGAGTCGCCCTCCCTGTCGGGTGCAGACAGGGAGGTGAGTACCTAATTGTGAGCCCTAAGCTTGTATTTAGCCCAGAGGGGGCCTATAAGCTACTCTGACAATTTTACTGTTAAAGAAATACCTGCCTTGAAAAAGGCACTTTTTGAGATCAATACGGCCGATTAATAAAATTAATCGACCGTGGATCGGGAGTAGTCGGCGACTACTGAGAGTTACGGCAGCGTAACGAGATCCGGAATTCGAGAGCGCAGTGATCGAGTGCAGCGAGCGGGAGCGGCAGCACGTCCGTTCACGGCGGGTGTCGAGCGCGGAATGAGTTTTTTATTCAATGTTTTGTCCCTCTTATGTACTTCTCGGTCGCTCCTAGTGTTATGAAACTGAGTCTTTTTGCTAGGGTTTGTCGAGCACTGAACAGTTTGAGAACTAGCTGAAGGGGTTTGCGAAATATGAACTCCTTCTTGAATCAACTATTGTTTAGTGCTTGCATTTACAACAATATATTTTTCTTGAGACGAATCTTGGTGCACACGATGGCGTGCACACTAGCCTTTTAAGCAACTTAACCGACTGTGAAAAAGGGGTTCTGTATTCAACCCACGAGTATTAGAATTGGAAATCGTAATGATTAAAACGCATTTGGTATCATAAATTTTTACTTTTATTTAATTTTGAAACGAGTAGTTGACAGCCAAGTATTACAGAATATTTTTGAGTACTCTTTAAGCTCTATAACTGAATTTAAATATTTTACGGTAGTCTAAATGAGCAACACACACAACACACATATGAGTACTACTTAGTCTGTGCACATATGCAAAGTTCAAACATGAGTGCAAGAGCAAAATCTCATCAGAAACTCATGCCGGCTCCATACTGTCGTCCAATAGTCCAACTGTTCATCTAGCCTTCTACTTGTAGATAGATAGTTCGTGCATGATTGACAATTTTGGAGAGTTTGTTTTGATCGATCATGAGTTGTGACAGACTGGGTTCATGTTGGAATGTTGGACTGTTGGACGACAGTGTGGAGCCGGCATCAGAAAGACAAGAGACCCTAGAGCAATAGTGTTTTAAAATACTACAATACTCCGCTACGAGTAATAGTGTTCTGTGCCCTAGAGTACTACCTGTACTACCACAGAGTACTTTTATTTATTTGACAAGTACAGGGTATATATGTTCTGTGGTCTATGGACCCAAGCTTTTGTATGTTTTGAAATGACTTTTGTTGGTAGTGGTGAAGGCTTAGCACGTGCTTTTTTTTGTGTTACAAGTTTTTTAGATTTTAGTGGTTTTTATTGGTTTGAACTTCAATCGAGATCATTTTTTGTGTTTGTGTTTTGGCGTAAGGTTTGTTTTAACACTGATTTAGATTATTTTTAGAGATTTTAACTGGCGTCCACTATGGATGCCAAAAAACCACCCGACCCCCCTGATCCCTTTGATTTCTCTCCGATGTTAACAGTTACTCTCCCCGACGACAATGTGCAATTAGATATTATGGACTCAGAATCTGCAAATAGGAAAAGATCAGCTGGTTCCCCCCCCGGCTACTTTAACTAACCCTCCTAAGCTAGCTAAAAACATAGTTGGAAGACAGATATACACAATGAGAGATTACCCCCCATACATAGTACACATATCTTTAAAAGATGGTCAGACCCCAGGTACTGTTCTGCACCCTGTTAAATTTGGTATGTTCTTGACACAAAATAATTACAGCAACATACTCCTGGGCAGTGTCAAACGCGTAGGAAGAAACCGGGTTTCAGTCGAGTTCAAGTCTCACCAGGATGCTAATAGTTCTTTAATCAGTCCCATTTTACTTAAAAATAATTTCATTGCTTCAATCCCACAATTTAACATCACTCGTTTAGGTCTTGTCAGAGACGTTCCCATAGAATGGACTGAGGAAGAAGTTATAGAGAACATCAAGGTTCCCACTGGATGCGCCCCTGTAATTAAGGCTAGGAGAATGAGCCGTGAGGTGATTTCTCTGGGTGTTACCGAATGGAAACCAACTCAAACGGTTGTTTTAACCTTTGATGGCCAAATTTTACCTAAGCGAGTCTTTTGTTTCTACTCTGCTCTCTCAGTTGAGACATACATGTACCCAACCATCCAATGCTTCAACTGTTGTCGATATGGCCACACACGCACAGTATGTCGCTCAAAACCCCGCTGTTTTAAATGCGGTCAAGACCACCCAGGTGATGGATGCCAAGTTACCTCTGATTGTGCCTTTTGTGTTTCCTGTTCTGGCAATCATTATGCTAACGATAAGACTCGCCCTGAATTGGGGCGACAGAAGGGCATAAAAGCTCTCATGGCAGAGAAGTCAGTCTCATATGCGGAAGCAAGTCAGGTCTTTCCATCGGTTTCAAGACCATATGCTGAAGTGTCAAGAGTATCTCAAAAGACCAAACTAGTAACCAGTCCCTCTCATTCTCCCAGTCCTCTCCCCCAAACTCCAAAATCTCACCGTAAAACGATATTCCTTAAGGCTGAGGATATAAATATATTTTGTTTTTATATTGCACACGCACAAATTGAAGATCTTTTTACAATTAAAAGCTTGCTGAGTAATGTACAAGGCCCATTACTTGTTATGGGTGATTTTAATGGACATCATTTTAGATGGGGATCAGAAACCTGCGACAACTTTGGTATAGGCCTGGTGGACATAATAGATGAGCTTAACCTATGTGTAATCAATGATGGCAGTCCCACACGTAGGTCTGCTCCAGGGCAGAACAACAGTTGCGTTGATTTGACGTTCTGTTCATCTAGTATAGCCAGCATTTTTAATTGGAGTCGCTTGAATATGACTTATGGGAGTGATCACTATCCCATCATGGTTGAAATCCCTTCCAAGACTATCCCTGACAAAATCTCCCCTCCTTTATTAAAATACCAGCTGAACTCAGTTGATTGGGACCTTTACTCAAAAATTTTGGACTTACGTGTCTCTTCTCTTCCATCCATTAACGCTGAGACTGCTCAGGAATGCTTTTCGTCATTCTCCAACACCATTTCTTCTACAGCCGATGACTGCTTCCCTTCAAAAAAACCGCGAACGGACAAAATCCCATCCCCGCCATGGTGGGATAGGGAATGCTCTGCTGTGATCAGGGCCAGGAATGAGGCTGAAATTAATTTCAATTCCGACATGAACCTGGATAATATCATTGCTTTTCAACATGTATTGGCTAAATCCAAGAAATTACTAAAACATAAGAAGAGAGAAGGTTGGCGGAAGTATTGTGGCTCACTGAGTCCATCCACTCCAGTGTCAGCAGTGTGGCGTAAACTGAAATGTTACAGAAATAGTTTGAAGCCGCCCTCCGGGAGCGTGCTGGCTGCGGAATTGGGTAACCAGTTTTTCTGTAAGCTCGCTCCAGTCTATGTTCCTCATATGGATGAATGTGTCGCTTCAGGCTCTCAGTTGATATCGGATGACCCTCTGGATAGACCATTTACTCTGGAGGAACTTAGATCGGTCCTCGCCCATGTAAAGGATTCAGCTCCTGGAGTGGATGGATTCCCTTACTCCTTCATCACTAAAGCTGGTGACAAGACCCACCAATATTATCTGGATTTAGTCAATTATTGTTTTACCTCCGGTTATATTCCTCCCGATTGGAAGGTTCAAGTCGTAATCCCCATACTAAAACCTGGTAAAGATCCTAGTGACCATTCTTCTTACAGACCAATTGCTCTATCGTCCATACTTATTAAGCTGTTAGAACACTTGATTAAAAACCGACTGGAATGGTTTGTCGAAAACAGGAAGCTGCTGCCAACGACTCAATTCGGCTTTAGGAAAGGCCTGGGTACTGCTGATAGTGTGAGTACCCTCACTTCAGAGATCCGGCTGGCCCTCAGTAGAAATGAGTCTGTGGTAGCCGTTTTCTTAGACATTTCAGCTGCCTATGATTCTGTCCTCCTCCCAGTTCTCAGGCAGAAAATGCAAGAGCTGAGAATCCCGGCGAGGATTCGGCAAATCATTTGCAGCATTTTTTCTGATCGTAGCGTTCAACTCAGGATTCCAGGGGAGGGCTCTGAACCGAGGTCGGTTTGGAGAGGCCTACCTCAGGGATCCGTACTTAGCCCCCCCTTATACAATATTTATACCTCTGATCTTCCTTCGTGCCTAAATTTTAACTGTAAAGTACTTCAGTATGCTGACGATATTGCACTATTGGTCTGTGGCAGTTCCATCGAAGATGCCGCTCACTCCATTAACATTTCTCTGTCCTCATTAAACCGATGGCTCTTAGATCACGGGCTATCTTTAAGTGCTCCAAAGAGTACCGCAGTTATCTTTACTCGTAGACGCTTTGTCCCCCAGGTTGATATTAATATTGACGGTCAAGCTATCCCACTTGAGGAGAAGGCCAGGTTTCTGGGAGTTACCCTGGATTACAGATTGTCGGGAATGGATCACATTAACACCACTTTAAAAAAATGTGAGCGCTCGGTTTCGGTCCTCAAGGCTTTGGCAGGTGTTTGGTGGGGAGCTCACCCATACACCTTAAAGCTAGTTTACAATGCACTGGTCAGAAGCGTGTTGGATTATTGCAGCTTCCTAATTGAGCCCTGTAACAAGGAACCTTTGCGTAGACTGGATTCTATCCAGTCCAAATGTCTGAGGATCATAATCGGTGCCATGAAATCCTCCCCCATAAATGCTCTCCAGGTTAAATGTGCAGAACCCCCTCTTAACCTTCGAAGACAATACTTAGCGAATCGTTTCTTGTCAAAAGTTTTCTCCCTTTCGTCCCATCCTTTACTCCCCATTTTGGAACAAATCTATCTCTCTCTTAACGCGTCTTCTTACTGGAATAATAAATCTATTCCGTTGATGAATAGGTACAGAGAGCTTAAACACCTCTCCTCACCTGTTTGTCAATACCCCTCTCTTCCTGTATTTTCTTCCGCGTATGAGGTGGTCCATTTCAGGCCAAAGGTCGTTTTGGGACTTGGTATTTCTAAAAATTCCCAGGACGTAAAGGGCGACTTTGATCGGGCCATTCAGAGATACTGGGAGGGTTGGAATTTATTTTACACAGACGCATCCAAATTATCGTCAACTGGTTGTACAGGTGTTTCAACATATTTCCAGAACTCTAAAATTGCTCTTTTATTCCAATGCCCACCAGAGGCTTCCGTATTTACGGGTGAATGTATCGGTATACTAGAAGCCATCAATTTCATTTTAAGCACTATTGTTACTAACACTAAAATATTAACAAAACTATGGACTGAAGTCTGAAATAAATTTATTATTATTATTATTATTATTCTTTACATATCTCGGAACCATGGGGTCCCGGACCTTTGGAAGGCATAAATTATTATTATTATAAGCTTTATTTATGTGTAAATGTCATGTAGTCGTGACCGTGGCGTGCTGGGCACTTTTTTGTTTGTCATCTATACATGACTGTGGCGGTCAAAAGGTTAATAAACATTTCAGGCGTTTCATCATCTCAGGAAACGGCTTTGATCAGAAGACGAATAAAGTCACGCCACTGTAGTATTAGCGTATTCCTGCCGGGGTCGCGGGAAGGTACTTATGGGTCACCGAGGCCCCCGCAACACAGGCAACAGGAAGGTATAAGGGTGGGTTTTAGTCAGTAAGAGTTTGACACACCCTCCCGCTCCGCCAAGAGCGGGAGAAGTTATTTGATGATTTTCCATCCTCGGAAACAAAAAAAATAAAAAAATTAGTTTATTACACATTGTCATAATATATTTTATTAAAAGTGGCAGAGACTAGTCGGCAAAGTTGTATTTCTTATTATTACTGCAGTTGCATTATTGAAAAAAAAGGAGTGTTGGAAGCTGTGCTCAGGTGGTGACAATTGTCTGGTATCTTAAATGGGCTCGGAATCAAATTGAAATAGGTATCTCCACTTGCACAGTGTGTTCGAATATGGACCTTATAACTGAAACTACGCAGACATATACCAAACTTAGTTTGGCAACAATGTGATCATTTGAATATATAACTTTTCAAATTACAGAATTGGCTAAATCTACGCTCATATACATTTAAAAGGGTTTTCACAAGTGTGTACAAATATGATGTTTTAAAAGTCAATTTATACGAAAACTACGCTCACATTTCAAAGATTTCTCGCCAGTGTGCATTCGAAAATAATTTGCTAAAGTACCCTTTTCACTAAAACTACGCTCACATACACACTTGAGGTTTTTCACGTGTGTATACGAATATGTCTTGATAAATAACCCTTTTTATTAAAACTACTTTGACAGACATCACACTTATATGGTTTTTCACCAGTGTGTATTCGCATGTGTTCTTAAATAACTCTTAATACTAAAACTACGCTGACATACGTCACACTTATATGGTTTTTCAACAGTGTATTCGGATATGTGATGTTAAAACAGACTTTCGAATAAAACTACGCTGACACACATCACACTTATAAGGTTTTTCACCAGTGTGTATACGAATATGCTTTATTAAATTACTCTTTATACCAAAACTACGCTGACAGACCTCACACTTATATGGTTTTTCACCAGTGTGTATACGAATATGTTTAGATAAAGAACCCTTTTCCCTGAAACTACGTTGACAGACGTCACACTTATATGGTTTTTCACCAGTATGTATTCGAATATGTTTTGTTAAGGATCCCTTTAAACTAAAACTACGTTGACATACATCACACTTATATGGTTTTTCACCAGTGTGTATTCGGATATGTGATGTTAAAACAGACTTTCGAGTAAAACTACGCTGACATACATCACACTTATATGGTTTTTCACCAGTGTGTATTCGAATATGCTTTGTTAAGGATCCCTTTTCACTGAAACTGTGCTGACATACATCACACTTATAATGTTTTTCACCAGTGTGTATACGAATATGTCTTGTTAACCCGCTCTTTTCACTAAAACTACGCTGACATACATGACACTTGTAAGGTTTTTCACCAATTTGTGTCCGAGTATGCTGTGTCATTTTTTTTACTCCATGAAAAGAACTACGCTGATCACATTTGTGAGGTTCTTTGAAGTAAGTGCCAGGTTTGGACGTACGTTTTTGAGTCATCCGGATAACTCTCAAGACTGATTTTTCTTTTTTCGTTTGCTCGCCTGACGTTGCGTCTTCTAGGTTTGTTCTTCGTCTGTCTAGTTTTGGTTTCTTCGCAACGGTCGCCGCTGCAATTATAAAATCTGGTAATTACTATGTTGGACAATATATTGACATGCACACGAATCAAAATAAAAGCGGATTGCATGATTCGCACTAGGACCGAAAAGGACGATTTGGTGACATTAATACATTTTATCACTAAAGACAGGAAGTACGAAATTGTACCAACATCGACTTATTATGGTCTGTTCCAAACTGTTCCAACTTTGGTTACACTTTGAACTGCGTAACAAATTTTCTTTTGAACGCGAGCTTTAAATTTAGGAAATTCTAGACGCAATCACTTGCCATATTTGGAATTGTTTAACAATTCAGCTCAATTAGCTACAGAGGTACCTAAAAATTGGTAATTTTAGGGTTCCATACCTCAAAAGGAAAAAACGGAACCCTTATAGGATCAATTTGTTGTCCGTCTGTCTGTCTAAACCCCTTATCTCGGGAACGCGTGGAGGTATCGAGTTGAAAATAAAACCATATAATCAAGTCTACAAGTCCCTTGAAGCTGTGAAAAATAAAACTTCTAAGTTAAAGTTAAACAAGCACACAGCCGTTTATGCCGCAAAAAACGTATATTTCGACACTCTCAAGGGAATCAAAACAAAACTATAGGGTACTTTCCGTTGACTTAACTATACAATTTAGCAAGTAATATCGTCTTATACTACAAGTACAGGGAAAAATCTGAAAACTATACATTTATAATTAAATCATAAAAAATAAAGTATTTATTTAAAGTACGACGGTGACACTGAAAGGTTTTAGAACTGGCCACTTGTAAACGATATAATAAAAAAAACAGTTCAAATTTTGAAAACGGATATCTTTGCCAATATTATTGTGTATTTATTTTATTCATTTGGCATTTGTTTACGATTTGGCGGTAAATTGAAAATTGTCTGTGTCACGTCAGCATGAATTTAACGCGAGAAAATTTTCGTACAATGATTTTTTAAGACTCGTCATTTAAGTCAACAATAAAGTTATGATAGACTTCGATTGGCCTTTCACAATGAAGCCCCATCTCGTGCCACTGCTTACAACTGGTTTAATGAGTTTAAACGTGGTCGCACTAATCTCACCGATGATCTGCGTGAGGGACGGCCTTCTACGGCGACGATTGAAGATAACATCAGTGTTGTGCGGCGTATGATAGAGACTGTCAAAAGAGTGACTTAGCAGATTCGGACAAGCTTAGGCATCGGTATGAGTCAAGTGATATTTTGCTACACAAAACCACATCTTTGTTATATTTATAAATTTACCTTTGTTATAATCTCTATATTGTTTTCCTTGCTTCAAACATGAAATCTTATTATGTCTCTATCTTACATATGTTTGAACACAACTGAAAAGCAACACCACAATGAACTGTTTCTAACACTGAAAACTGTATTTTATATTATTATTTTTCTCTTGTTGTAAAATCTTAAAATATTTTTATCCATTTGACATCTTTCATCATAAATTGTCATCTGTCTAAGTTTTTCTTTCTCTATGCATAGCGGCCATGATAAAGCTAGTTCCAGACTTAATTTAAGCTATGTACTCATGTAAACCGTTTTTATTGCAGTCATTCAAACTAATAATTTGAATAATGCTTCACAGAAACTTCTAGAATTTTTGCCAGAATCTATAAAAGCGGTCATCAGACCTGACAAGGGTTCAGTCTGGTGCAGTTCAGTCTGTACACTTATTTTCGGTTCAGTTCTGTTTAGTTCTGTTAAGTCTGGTTCAGTTCTATCAGTCAGTTCAGTCTTGGTCAGCTTTTCTCAGTCTTGTGCAATCTGCTTCAGTCTAAAACTAATACCTAACTTATTATTGTAAAAAAAAATATAATCTTTTAAATAAACTCATAGTGTGTGATTTGTGATTCACTCTCCATAACCTCCGGCCCTCTCACTTACGCCTTTGGGAGATTTCTAAGGCCGAAGGCGTTATAGTCGCGCGGCTTGGGGCGCCATAGCCGACCACTCCTGTTGTCATAGGAGGTCCAGACACTCGTCCCGTGGAGCGTGAGGTGCTGTAAGGCGCCTCCGCTATCCGTCGTATTAGCGAGATTCAGACAACGCCACCCTCTTACTAGTTCACTCCAGGACGGAGAGCCCTTCCATTACTAGGGAAATCTATCAACGTGGAGTTAGACACTAACACAATTTTTTTGCTAGTGTGAAACAAATCACACCAATTACACACAAAAATATCACTAAATTACCATAAAACCTCTTGGTTAACAAGGGACGTTTTACTCCGCGCCGCCGCTGATGTCGCCGCCGACTGACTGCGGCGGCGACATCAACTACGGCGTGTGAAATAACAGCTTCAGCTTCGTGCTCTGCCTCGTCTGCCAGCCCTGTCCCACTACTGCCTGCCGATCCAGTCTCACAACAACCTGCCGATCCTGTCCAGCTGCTGCTAGCCGATCCTGCATCCTGCCGTCCAAGCTTCCCGTACACTCGAACTGGAAGCCTGGAACTCTCTATTTTAATACCTAGTCTAACCTTTTTAATATTTAGTAATACTATTACTCAATTTTTTTTTTAAACGTGACTTACGACTGGCCCTCCGGCCAATCGTAACGTCACAGTGCCCAAAATCCTCCATGAACATTTAGCTGTCAGGAACCTTTGTGCCCGGTGGATACCTCATAATTTGACAGAGGCCCAAAAACTCCGTCGTGGTGATTGGTGTCGTAAAATGGTTCAAAGATTTAACGGAGGTGACTCAAATGCTGTGTTCAACATACTCGTACTTTCGAGTGACGAAAGCTAGATTTATTGTTATGATCCTGAAACTAAGAGACGGTCTGCTGTCTGGGTGTTTTCTTCCGAGGAGTTGCCAACTAAAGTGAAGAGTTCAAAGCGTGGGAAAAAAGATGGTCGCCTCGTTCTTTGGAAGGACGGGTCATTACGCAACAATTGTTTTAGAGGATCGAAAAACAGTTACTGCAGAGTGGTACACTAACAATTGTTTGCCACTTGTTCTGAGAAAGGTTCGGGAGAAACGACTTCGCAGTAGGATCCTCCTTCACCACGACAACGCCTCGTCGCACACCACCAAGCAAACAAACGATTACTTGGCGACGTCAGACGTGGAATTACTGGATCAACCACCCTATAGCCCCGACCTCACACCTTGCGACTTTTATTTATTTCCGAAAATAAAAGAAAAATTTCGAGGAAAACGTTTTATGGACGCCGAGGAAGCAGTGGCTGCGTTTCAAAATGCCGTCGAAGATACCCCTAAGGAAGAGTGGGTAAAAGTGCTATTCTCAGTGGTTCCATCGGATGCAGCGATGTATTGATGTAAATGGACACTAGTTTGAAAAGATAATAAAACTAATAACTTGCTAGTTTGTCCAGTTTTTGGTTTTCTAAGAACTTTCAGTGTCACCCTCGTAACGTTGATTACGTTCATCGAGGTTAAGCATCGGTATGCGCGGTCATAATTCTATGGGTGACCAAATCTTTTTATTGTTTTTTTTTTTAACTTTTACTTATTCGTACAGAAGAGAAAATCTGAAAGCCATATATTTTTAATTAAATCACAAAAAAAATGTCTTTATGCAAGGAACGGCGGTCCAAATTTTAAACCGTACCATGTATCGGGTATCGTATGAAAGAGTTTCATTGGCATAAGCATAAACAGATTTTTAATTATTTTTATGATGTATAGTTTTCGTTTTATGACGAAGAATATAGATTCGCAACAGAAACTAGATATGGTCGCCCTAAATGTTTCACTTATATGAAATGCTTACAGTAGTTAGCTTAGAACATAATAAGTTGTTTTAATATAAAACTAATACGAGACTAACAATACCTACTGATCAGCCAAAGTAACGTTTCGTATTAAATGACGCTTACCTTCTTCTATTAATATTACTAACTCCCACCTACTTCATCTATTGTTATAGGTAGGTACTTCCCTTTCTCCGAATTACTATTCGGCGAAAGGGAACTACTACTATACTACTATTTATACTTATTTATTAATTTAATACTTTAAATTTGACTACATATTTATGATAATTTTTGTCTTAGTTTTTTATACTTTTTATTATTATTATAGTTCTATTCAATAAGTTTATTCAAACAACCCACAATAACTATTTTTCTTGTCGGGTAAGTAGATAATTGTCGGTGTATTGTCCGTCGCGGTCGGCGGCCTGTAGCGGTTTGTGAGTGCACCGTGCACGGATCAATCTAGCTAACCGCTACATACGAAAACAACAACTGTCCCAACAAAAACCTGTTCCGTTTTTGTTGGGACAGTTGTTGTTTTCGTATGTTTTGTTTTTGTTGTTATTATGTTTAATTAGTAATTAATGTATTCATTTATATTTGTATCTTCTCACTTTTATGGTGTATATAAATGACTTTTGATTTTGATTTTGACAATTGATGCTAAGTTTGTAGATAGATGGTTATTTATTTTAGGAGATTATTGCAAAATATTATTTTTTTGCGGGAATAACACTCAATTTCATAAAACGAGTTAAATTTTGAAACTGGTTGTTCGCGTCGCCGGGTGATTTCCAAACTTTTTCACTCGCCCACCGAGGGATCCGTTCAAATTTGTAGATACATATTATAAATAGTTCAGGAATCGAGTCCCGCAGTTTTTACTACTTTTTATAAACTTACTTTCGCATTTATAATATTAGCTGCGCCTCAGGGTTTCACCCGCGATAGTCTCGGTCCCGTGGGAATACCAGGATAAAAAGTAAGGGTCTAACCATGTGTCAACTTTCATCCAAATGCGTTTAGCCGTTTTAGGGTAAAAGCAAAAAAACTCACTTTTGCATTTATAATATTAGTAAGGATTAATTAGGATTCTTGTCTGAGCAACTGGCAGCAAGCTCGTCTTGTTGCTAGTCGTCACTGCTTGCGGTAGCGTCGGGGCACACAAACAGCGAGGGGTAATGGCTGATCTTAGCGTTATGCTCGTGAATGAGTGCGGTTTTTTTTTTTTTTTTGGGTGGGAAATTATCAAATAACGTCGTTTTGAGGCGCGCGTGGAATGCAACGACGACCCGGGCCTGGTCCTTACCGGACGGTGAGCTACCCATTGCTCACCGTCCGCAAGCCCGCGCCTACGGTGGCCGGAAATCCGCCCGGGATTACCGACGCCTAGGGTGTCCAGCTAGGGGCGAGAAGGCGCGAAATTTGCCTTTCCTTCAACCGTCCCGCCTCCTCCTTTGCGAGCATTACTGCTTCGTAGAAGGAGGTGACGGCAGCCCATGCCCTCTCGCTCCGTACCATGGCTCGAACCAGGGCCGGACGCGAGAGATCTCTGCCGCCGATGGCCTCCACGAGGACACGGCGGTGCTCTGCCCAAGCCGGGCAGACCTCCACCGTATGCTCCACCGTGTCCTCCGGGCGATCCACACACTGTTGACACCCGGGAATGAGTGCTGCTTGTGGTGACTGGTCGTCTTGCTGGCCATGGTTTTGTTATTGTTATCAAAAATGAACAGTTTCTATTATATTTAAGTACGATGGTCCTGGTTTATAGTCACTTCCTTTCAAGTGAACCACTGGCCTGGGCCTCAAGTCTGGTATTACAATAGTGTCAGAATGGTCTATCATTGATTTCATAATTGTTGATTTTGACAAGTTTGGTAATCTACTAATATAATGGCGTCATTATGACTTTCCAATGGTCAAACACTGACACTCCATTGAAAGAAATGGCATAGAATGGTACTGGTGGTATGGCACTCGTACATAATGTTAAATGAATGATTGGCGTATGCGGTAATCTGCTAAAATTTTGACAGTTCCTTTGATCAGTGACCTACCATTAGAACGTCATTGTGCAGTCATTGCTTTTAATAGCTCGGTTGTCAAAAAGTGTTTGCCATCTATCGTGTTTGTGAAATATTGAATGGAGAAATGTATTCACTACGAACAAAAATTCTCGAGCTAGCCAACCCAGTGGATGCTAGAGAAAGAAGATGGGCGGAATGCAAAGGACGTCGTCGAGCCCGTCGCAAGTTATACAATTATTACTATATGCTTCCCACTATAATTCTGCAAGGCTGCCAAAATAAAAGTATTGCTTAGGTACCTGTTGCACTTTTTTCACTCTTCTGTGATTTAATTTTGTTTAAAATTTTACTTTTATATTCAATAAAGAACTAAAAAAGTGCAAAAATTACAATCATGATACATTTCATAATGCATAGGTACCTATTACTAAATAATACTGTATTTAAGTACTTACAGTGCGCCATTCTGCCGTGTCGTTTTATTGGGGCAGTCCACCGATATCGAATTTAAAATTTAGGCGCACTCCATCCAATATCGTTTGGATAACCTTCTTGGTGGTTTTCCAGAAAATCAATTAGAGCCGAAATTTGCTCAACTAGCACCATTTTGTATAAAATGTAATAAATAAATAAAAGATAATTTAAATACACAAACAAAAATATAATTAAAACACTCAAATGAAAATAAATAACTAACAAAACACCGATCGCTAGAAATAAAAACCGGCCAAGTGCGAGTCGGACTCGCGCACGAAGTGTTCCGAAGGGCAAAAAAATCATGCCTGTTGTATGGGACCCCCTTAAATATTTGTTTTATTCTGTTGTTTAGTATTTGTTGTTATAGCGGCAACAGAAGTACCTACATCATCTGTGAAAGTTTCAACTGTCTAACTATCACGGTTTATGAGATACACCCTGGTGACATACGGACAGACAGACAGACGGTCAGTGGAGTCTTAGTAATAGGGTCCCGTTTTACCCTTTGGGTACGGAACCCTAAAAACAGATTAACCTCAGTAAGCAGTAATTTAACATTTGACTTTGACAGCTAAACTGATAAAATATTATTGAGTTGTGTAGTTTCACATAAATTTAATGTTTTTGCTATTTACGAACTTCTTGCTACTTCATATTGCTTATAACATTAATAAACAATATGTAAATATATATATAAATTAAATCTGGCATGACTAACTGTTCAAATTAAGTAGTAGTTTTTCGAAAATCATTTCTACTAACGGGTTTAATAATAATGGCATTACGACAATGGTGCCGATTCCCTTGTTCACAAACTAAACTAAAGGAGATGTTTCATTTTCGGCCATAAAGTGTACGGTAATGACAAAATAGGAAAAAAATCCACGAACTGAGGAAAAATATTATTTCCTGAATATTCCCCCGATTACTTCGGCGCAAAAAATAATAGTTTTTCAAATTATTGCCATATTTTAATGATCATGGCGTCCTCTTACTTGCATACTGGTTTCGTCCAGAAATCATGTTACATTAAAACATAATAATATCACGTAGACGTTTTATTATTTAAATATGAAAGGCTTGTATTTCTGTGTTATTAAGATAAGATAGTAAGATAGCTATCTCAGACAACTTGTATCGTTTAAAAAAACAGTACTTTTGTGGATTGTAGATTTGTAGGGGTACTTCTGGACGAAAAAATCAAACATACTGTTTGTATTGTTATTGGACATTGACATCATATTTGTCAGTCAGTCTCGTTCGTCAGTTCGTCTTGACTTCGTGGCTTTCGGTGTTATTTTGCATTTCATTTCTTTTCTTTTAACTTCTTACGACTTCGGCTTTTGTATAACGGTTTTTTGTGATTTCTACTCGTTTCTGGAATTGACTTTGGCTTTGTTTAACGGTACTTGAAATCAGATTTTGCGATTTGGATTTGTCTGCCCATTGAAAATCTTCTGTTTTTACTCACAGGTAAATAAATAAATGTCGTTATAAAACAGTTGAATTAAGTTAGGAAGACGAAGTTTCAAGAGACACTATCATTTCATCTCTGTTACAGGTTTCTTGGCTTGTTATAAAATGGCTTGTGTTAAGTGCAACAGAAGTATACTCAGTGATGAAATCCACTATATTGCAGCAGATTTGGGTCCAGAGATATTGTTTATTATTGAAGAAGACATGGCTCATGAGGTAAGAATATACTTTCCGATGAACAGATTTAAATGCTTGTGACTTTAAACAGATAATTGAAGTGTTTTTAATAAATATACTCTGCGAAAAACAAGATTTCAGAGTTGAAATACGAGACATACTAATCTGTTTCAGATTGCTGCTGATGCTGCACTATGCGAGGCATGTTTTAATTCTGTAGCTAATCTTGAGAGCATGCATAACAGTACTGAAGTAATTCAAGATTATACAATAGAATCTGTCAGTGGAACAGAAACAAATGAATGTGTGTGGTGCCTTGTACCTTTATTAACAAGGAGGACCCATTACTTAACAAGTGGCCCTCAGAGAGACGCAATATCCAATATAATTGCCCCAAGACAGGTAATTTTTATTTTTACATGATTCATACTTTGCTTACATTATTTTACCTTACAACGGTGGTTAATAACAACTTCCAAATAATAAATGCAGGTACCAGATGGTGGCCTTGTTTGCCACCGATGCTGGACACGTGCCTGCAGGCTGGTCGGTGTATCAGCATCTAACTCTGGACAATCACATCATATTTGCGTTTGGTGTAGACTTTCTCTCTCCCGAAGAAGAACACACATTATTTCACATGGTCCCGAGAGAGATGAAATCATAGCACAAATAGCTCCACGCCAGGTTTGTCAAACAACTTCCTTATTTATAACTATGTTTAGATCAGTAGATTACAGCCCACTCACTCTGACAAGAGTGAACGCCTGTGTCCCAGCAGTGGAAACATTAAAGGCTAATTATGAATTATGATGTTCAGATTGAACTTATAGTTGTCCTACAATGGACTGATCGATTTGACAATAGGGTGATACCATAATAACGTTCATAACATCACGCCTTGTTTCCCCGAAGGGTTGGGTAGAGGTGTACCTGTAGTACACCCACATTTCGCCATGTTTAAGTCGCATGTAATAGGGGGCGAGCCTATTGCCATTAACTGGGTACAAATCCAGACCCCAGCTGCTACAGAGAAATTCTAGATGGAAAAACCCAATAACACTTTGCCCGGGAATCAAACCCAGGATCACTACTACCAGCCACCAGGAGCGCTACTGCTGAACATGAGTTCAGTAGTAGTGCTTGCAACCACTAGACCAACAGATCATCAATAATAATGTTATGGAAAATAATATGTAATATAAACTATGAAAATATACTAACAAGCTTGGTTCCATTGTTTAACAGCATTCGATTTTGATTATTTGTCAAAGACTGATGCTCTTAAACAATGTCACGACTAACAATCATAGAAAATGTATTATTTTTAGATACTCCCTGGAGATAGAGTTTGCTACGCATGCTGGGTATCTGCTCGAAGAAATGTTCAGCGAGCAACTAATCCTGACCTAAATACCAGAAATGTTTGTATTGTGTGTTCAACATCAACAGTACGAAGGCGAACACATCTATTAGTAAATGGTCCAGTAAGGGATGTTATTTCAAGAAGAATAAATCCCCGACAGGTGGGTAATATACTGAAGTGTAACTCTAAGAATTATGTATTTATCAATTTAATATATGAGTTTATCATTCTTTACTTTTTTTATATAGATCACTAATCATTCATTGGTGTGCATTGACTGTTGGACTTGGGCTCAAGATGCTGTTCATCAAGCAAATGAACATCCTGTTCAACCTAACCAAGAAGAGCCTCAGCAAGTTTTGGATATGCCTCAACATATTCAATTAAACTCATACAAAAAAATAGGTATGTCCAGTTCTAGTTGTTTTGTACCCGGGTGTACAAATACAGAACGTCACATAGTACCTAGTTACCTGAGAAAAAATATTCTGTCAAATTATAAAGTATATATAGCTGAAAATGCAAGAGTTTGCATGATTCACAAGACCACTTATGATTGGGACCATATTTTGAATTTGGACATGTTAAATAATGTATTCAGTGCTGAAGACATTGAAAAAATGATGCAAGTAAATAATGATTCCCAAACTGTACACCTTAATTTTTCAAATCTAGAAAATATTGATGACTCTATGTTTCATTATTGGACTGGCTTAAGCAAAGACCAGTTTTTGAGTGTCTCTAATGAAATCCCCCATTTAACAGAAAATTGTAAAATGCCAAAAACAGCCCTTGGATTATTTGTTGTAAAAGCTCGTACAGGAGATTCTCACGAGAGGCTAGGGACGTTATTTAGAATGAGTAAAGTAAAAGTCACGCGTCTACTTAAGAAGGCTCGAGAAGCTTTATTATTACAATATGTGCCTAGCCATTTAGGGTTAGGACACATTAGTCGTGAAGACATAATTAACAAAAACTTAATAATACCCGAGGGTTTATTTGGTGACAGGGAAGAAAGGAAACCAATAGTCATTTTCGATGGCACTTACATATATATTCAAAAGTCGTCCAATTATCTGTATCAAAAAATGACTTACAGCCTCCACAAATACCGTAATTTAGTTAAGCCTTTTCTGTTAGTGGCAAGTGATGGTCACATAATAGATGTGTGCGGCCCATATCCAGCAACTATGTCTGATGCACACATTATGACATTATTATTCCAAAATGAAAATGGCCCATACAGGCAATATTTTAGACCTGGTGATATTTTTATCCTGGACAGAGGTTTTCGAGATGCCCTGCCGTTATTAGAAAATATATACAAGGTTTGCAAACCTGAATCTTTAGAAGCAGGGGAAACCCAACTGTCAAGAATTAATGCCAATAAAAGTAGACTTGTAACTTTGTGTAGGTGGGTTGTGGAGGTTGTGAACGGTCGCTTTAAACTACAGTTTAAATTATTTCGACAAGAATATTTCAATGTAGCATCCTCCCATTTAATGGATGACCTTAAGATATGTGCTGCTATTTTAAATGCCTTCCATTCTCCCCTGGTAGACCGTCCAGATGCTGAGGCAATATTGTATCGAGCCCAGCAGCGGGTGAATTTGCCTAATGCATTAGGAGATTTTATTGTTGAAAATAATATAAATAGACGAAGAGCTAATTTTTCAAGTATAGACGCAAATCATCCGCTGCTAGAAGTTTTCCCACAAATGACCATGTCTGACCTTATATTATTTGCTTTGGGGATATACCAAATTAAACAAGCACGGAGTTACTTTGGTGAACATACAAGGCAGAATGGATCTTTTGTGGTAGAATTATGCAGTGAAACCATGGTGCCAGGCACACTGTCATCACATGAAAGTATTTTCATAAGAGGAAGAATTAAATCTCGACATCGCAGTAATAAAATATATTACACATACATTCTAATAACTGCTACACCAAATAATTGGGAAAATGCTTTAGAAGGGTATTATTGCAGTTGCATTTGTGGCATGCGAACTGTTGGATGCTGCGCTCATGTGATGACAATAGTCTGGTACCTTGGTTGGGCTCGATACCAAAATAATGTTGTGGCACCAGCATCTTTTCTTGACGATGTATTAGTAAGAGAAGAAGAATAAATCTTTGAAATCAATTAAATGTAGTTTCATTTATTTAAATGCAGGACATCTATGTAGTTTTTACCTTACCTTTACCTTTCATCCGATTACTTAAAATATCATACCAATAGATTTAATAGAAAGGGATGAATATAAATGTGAATAAGACGAAGGTCATGGTTTGAAAGAGAAGAGGATGTATAGGTGTGTGATGTGAAAAAAATGAGGAGCAAGTGAGTTTGTATATTTGGAGGGTCTCTTTACAAGGGAAAGAAAGATTGATGGAGATGTGGAAAGGAGAGTAAATGCGGGAAATAAAGTGAATGGTGCTATACATATGATTGTGACCAACCAGTTGATGTCTAAAAAGGTTCGACTAGCTGTTCACAGTGGTGTGCTGGTGCCTACGATGTCATGTATGGAAATAATTGTTGGGTGTGGCAAAAGAAGCATGAAAGTAGAATAAATGCTGTGGAAATGTGTTCCTTGCGAAGCATGCGTGGTGTAACTATAAAATTATACGCCGAGGAATGATGTGATAAGACAATGGTGTGTTGTGAAAATATTACCTATGCTTAGATGGGTCATGTTGATAGGATGAATGAAAGGCGAATAACAAAAGGTAGATGGCAGATGTGAGTGGAAACGCCGGGAGGGGACGCCCTAGGAGGTGGATTAGTGATGTTCTTCAGAGAGGTCAGGTGAGTAGAACCCGCAACCGGCATGCGTGTATCACCAGACGTATGAACGTATATGAGGCAAAAGGAGTACGTATGTAAGGATCGTAGCAGGTGGCGTTATGTAGTTTCTGCCTACCCCCGTTGGAAGAAGGCGTGAGTGTATGTATGTATGTATTTTCTTTCCTAGAATGGGTTAATTAAATTGAATTAAGCCACCACATCTCTTTCAAGAACATCACCAATAAGGTCACTATATTATGTCCTCCTAGGGACACTTAACACTTTTTATAACCTTTAATCAAGATGAGTTGAAACCCAGAAATGGTGCAAAAGATTTGGTCGTGTCTTGGAGTGCCACTTTTGTCTACTTGAGTCATAATAAACAATATTATCGAAAACAACAATCACAGTTTTGACAAATTCTAGGTTATGTAAACGTCATCTCGGCAACCTGTCATGGCTGACTGCCGGTAGTCATAACTCTCGTAGGAAACGTCAAACATTTTCAGTTTTTATTTAGTGCCTAAAAAATACTAGTTATTATGAAAATAAACATTCTTTATTGTATTCAGGGGTTAGATTCCCAGGTTTTCTAAAGTGTACATGTTATGGCCGGAGTCCCATACAAAAATGAAACGTCTCCTTTAAGTTCAGTGCATCTTTTTCTTTCTATTTCATTAAGAAAAGGACAGAAGATAAATTTTAGTTTAATCCTGTCAAATTAATCAGCGCTTGACGTAAATTGACGTAATTTTAGTAGGCAAGTTTTTAATCACGTCTAAACTTGTATGGAGTAGTGACAGGCGCTGATTAATTTGACAGGACTAAACAAAAGTTTGTCTTCTGTCCTTTCTTAATGAATTAGAAAGAAACAGATGCACTGAACTTAAATTTAGTTTAGTTTGTGAACAAGGGAATCGGCACCAATGTCATTCTACCACGATTCTATTACCTACGAGACCATTGACCGACCAATGATCGACCATTATGAATTTAGCAGATTACGAACTTTTAGCAAAATGACAATGGGATCGTGTTGGAATGACGAGTTTATTAAAAATAGCAGACTTGGGCCCCTGTTTGCTCACCTATACAATGGTGCCGATTCCCTTGTTCACAAACTAAACTAAATTTAAGTCCAGTGCATCTTTTTCTTTCTATTTTATTAAGAAAAGGACAGAAGATAAATTTTAGTTTAGTCCTGTCAAATTAATCAGCACTTGACGTAAATTGTCGTAATTTTAGTAGGCAAGTTTTTAATCACGTGTAAACTTGTATGGAGTAGTGACAGGCACTGATTAATTTGACAGGAATAAAGTAAAATTTATCTTCTGTCCTTTTCTTAATTATATAGAAAGAAAAAGATGCACTGAACTTAAATTAAGTTTAGTTTGCGAACAAGGGAATCGGCACCATTAACTAACTAATACTTACTTTTCGTCTCCATGGCTCTTCGTTTCTTCTTAGATACTTCTTGTTCTTCCACTTCAGTTTTAAACTCCATTAAAGGCATATCATGTTCTAAATCTGATTCAGAGTGGTGTGGTGGTATATCTGCTACATCTAGACAGCTATTCTCTAAATTTTTCGGTTCTAGATCTGTAAGTAAACAAAAACAGTCAACTCGTTTATGATTAACTAGCTTTTGCCCGTGGCTTCGCCCGCGTGGATGTCGGGAAATATCCCACGGGAACGTACTACCGGGATTAAAAGGAAACGAAAGCGATCGCATACGTCATGGTCGAGCACTGCGCGCGCCGCGTCAACCATAACTAATTTTTAATCTGCGATATCTTTTTCATCATTCATGATATGATGTACAGGCATATGCCTGTACATCATATCATGAATGATTTAATACAAATTAAATGCCCAATTTAAATAACATATTTTATTGAATAAGGATTAATATAATACTGGCTAAAATAACTTCGGAAATAACAAACAAATTTTCATCAAATACTGAACGATAAAACTGGTTATTGTGGGTCATCCTTAAAAGATAAGACAGATGCCATCGCAAACTTTATGTTGAAATAAAATAATATTATTAATCAACTGAATGGTTCTTAATTTACAATTTGAAAAATTATTGAAAAGTATCAATTTTTGGATACCTACCATAAATGAATACCAAAAAATATTTCAAGTTCAGAGCTGTAATGACCACTGATATTCCGATACCTGCTGATGAATCACTTCGTCCATTTGTGAAAAGCGTTTGAAAATCCATTCAGTAGTTTTTGAGTTTATCGCGTTCAGATAGACCGACATGGAGGGGGTAAATGTTTTATAATATTTAAGGATATTATTTTTGTTCTTAAAAACGTACCACCATTTTGATGTTCTTCTTTTGTCCCAATAGTATCATCTAGTTCTTCACAAACAGCTCGTAATTCTTCTTTGATAACAATACTTTCTGTTTGATATTCATCGACTATACTTATGTTTTCTATTGGGGATTTAATAAACCCACCGTAAAACTCAAAGTGGTCTTGGTTTATTAAAGGATTGGGCTGTAAAGGGTGATGATAGTGTTAGGGAAATATGCTGGTGATCACAGTCCTATGAGCACAAACCTTTTATACATATATAATAGACATTAAAAAAGAACCTCCACAAGTGAGGACACCTAAATTTATAAATTTACCCTGGAGTGTCGGCCATAACCTCACTGACCATTGCACAAGCTATTGTTGCATAGCTCACACTAACATGAGAGAGGACTGTATTCGAACTACCACATACAAGTTTCATACATAAGTTGTAACATTACTATGTGGAGTATTTAACTAAATAATTGGAATCACCTGCATCTGACAACAGCGTACATATCAACATTCAAAAATCAAAATATTTTATTTCATATAAACCTAAATGGGCACTTATGAAACATCAGAAGCTAGGTGCATGGTTCCAATAATAATTGGTCATTTCCTATGGAGAAGAGCCGGCAAGACTCTTTAAATTTCAGAGTCAATAGGTACGGGAGGACAGTGTAGGCCTGTCAAGAATTACCAGGTACTTAATAAAAAATAAATGGTCTATAAATCTAGTCTAATAAGCCTACAACATTCTAAAATTTACAAAATATTTAATAAAAGAATCTATGTAAAATATTAATAAAATAATAAAAACCTATTTAAACCAAATGACATGTTTGCCATTACAACACTGTAACAAGTCTTAATTAGCATCCTGTCCACAAAAGGTTCAACACACAATGGTATGGTTGGTGTGAAATCCAGAGACAATAGGTATGAGCTTGAGAGGAGTCACTTCCACTAATTTATACTGGTGAAATTAAGAGAATAAATGGCTGTTCAAGAATACCTCACCGCATCATCCTCATTCATCATCTGAGCGAAGAGCTCTTCGGCCTCCAGACATTGTCTCAGTAATCTATAGCATTGCCTAAGTTTACCGCAGCAGAAGAAACAAGCAAGAATTGGTCTACCGTCTTCAGTTACAAACTGCAACAAGATTTCTCTTACACTATCTTGTAAAAATACTTCTAATCTTACTAATTTATAGTAATGCGGTCCAAGCCAACAGTTGGTGGTCCTTAATGCTTTCTGTGCGCAACTTCCAGAGAGGGCTTGAGCATAGATCACCACTCTTGCTCAAGATGGACTGGAGACTTAATATAATTACATATTTAGGTAAGTGGGTCGTTTTAGGCAAGTCCAGCTGTCTGTTATCTTTCAATAATGTCATATTCGTGTAGGAGAGGCATTTAAAACCTATTATATAATTTACTTAATTCTTAATAAAAAATATCAACTTACGGGAAAGTCAGTCAGCTTCTCATATAGTTCTTGCCAGTTTTTGTTGACCACTACAAACATGCGAACATTCTTCACTAAACACATCCTACACCTTGGCAGTTTTTCCATCTTTTAACTCAAAATGTATCACCTATGTCATTTAGTTCAACTTTACATATTGTAGAAAAACACAGTTGCGTTTAGATAATAAGTTGTTTCTATCTATTACGTCTACGGCACTAGCCGGACAGAGTTAAACTTTTTATATCTCTAGTAGGTAGTCCAGACAATCTAAGTAATTCATAGGAATTTATTTAGTTATGTTCCTTTACAGACTTTACACCATCTACTACTTAAAAAACCGGCAGTTCTTTATTTCGATATTACTTCACAAAAACAAAAAAGCACATATTTTAAAAAGAAGCTTCAAAAATAAGCGGGAGCTTCGAAAAAAGAAATAGTACATTCTGTTCTAATTACTTTACTCTTTGATTCTGTTTCTCTGTACTTGCTTGACATTAGCTTGCTACATATTAGTAATCTGTGCTTGACATCACAGAATTCACAGATTACTATTTTTTTAAATAATATTTTAATGGCAGTGTGACCAGATTAAATTTTACGAAAATACCGAGCACCTCAAAAAATACTGAAATATACCGACTTACATAGAACAGATATACCAATAAAAATACTGATTTTCTTAACACGTTTTATTTATTCATACTCACAATAAATGTTAGTGTTATATTTTAAACTTGTACGAAATATTACAAAGGAGTAGCTTATCAGTTTAAGAGCGCGTCTATAGTTTACGGCGCTTACGGGCGAACTGGTTTCGCCGGGCGCTGCACGAATCTAGAATACAAAACGATGTGTCAGCGCTCCTACAGTACCTACCTGTGTTCACTTCACTTTGAAGAAAGCTGTTTTAATAGAACACTTGGCGTAATGAGATTACATAATAACTCTGTTCCCACAGTATTTTCGGTAAGTGTGTATTAAAATGATTGATTAATAATAGCCCGGCCCTTTGGCCTAAAAATACAATATGAAGAGTCATATGTTTTGTGTGAAACAAGCAACGTTATAAATCTGATGATTCTGCTACATCTACTGTAATGCCTCTATTGCAGTTACCCCATCGAATTGTGGACACGGTGCATATTTCACATTTCCTTGCATTGATCATTACCTTGTATTTATCATTACACACTTGTATCATAATGTACTACGGAAGCCTACTTTTCTAATCAAACGTTATACTATAATCATTATCACACCAATAAACAAAGGTATAAAAATAATTCTTATTTAATTTTTAATCCACTACTCGCATAATGCCTCGAAAGCCTAATGAAAAACAAGTTAATCACTAGATTTTCTTGTTTTTCATTAGGCTCCGCATACCTAACAGTAGCTACTGGGCTATGGCCATCCAACGGATCTATCTCTTCCTGCTGTTCACTTAAATACGTAAACGTGATGCAAATAAAAAGCGTTTTTTATTTCTGTGCAGAAAACAACACGACATAAATTTTATTCTCAGGTAACAGAACTTATGTTTTTCTGTTACAGCGGACTATAAGTATGTAATTATGATCCAAACGTGATATCTAGTAAGACTAGTATCGATACTAGTTATAGTAACATCCATGTTCCTTGATTGACACAACCCTAGCAACGGCAGCCATTTTATGCGCCAATATCGAATTGTAGGTATGCACCTTTTTTTTGTAGGTATTTCCAGTCCATATATTTATAAGTATATGAGCAAACTAGGACTGTTGATAAAATATTGATATTATTCCTTACAAATATCGATATTTATCAACATTAGTTTTAGTATAATATGTCAAACCTGAAACACGTGTCTAGTATATTTTTGTAAAGAATCTATGTACACAATTTCAAAACTGTAGCATACTGCATAAAAAATCATAAAGTTATATGCTCGTTATGTTACCTGGTTGTCCGTACAACAACATGCTCACCACGCGCCGACCCCGCGCCGCCCGCGCTGCAGCGTCGTCTTGCGCTCATTGATAATAATTTGGGAGTAGGTATCTAACCGTACGGCGATTGTATTGTAATTAACTGGTGATATCATTTTCCATCACACTTGCAGGCTTTGAGCTGTCGTAATGGTCTAGTGTAGGTAGATATTACTAAGTACTGTATTCGTAAATGCACCTTATGTGGCACCACTTAGTTCAAATTGGATGAAAAGTGTTAAACATCGCATTACTTAGCAGGCTGTAGACTGAAAGCCGACCCTAACATAGTTGGGAACAGGCTCGGCAGATGATGAACATTTTCGCATTGTAATGATGCTTCAAAATGAGTTATTATTTAGCGAAATTTTAAAAACAATAATGTAGAAACAACAATGTTATTTTCAAATTCGAACTACATCTCAAGGTTAAATTATTTGCTATAAGTTGCTGTAGCTACAACAATTTGTACAGATCGCGGCACGTTGGTTGAACCTTGCGCAGTAACAGATTTTCGAGTCTCAATCGAATTGCGGTATGCGTGCAACGCGGGGCTGCGCGTAACCATAGCAACGACCGCCATTTTAGTTCAACTTACGTGCCGCGTTTTTTTCGTAGACATGTGGGCGGAGCCTCGTACAGCCTGTCGTCACTGGTCATCGCATTCACGCACACAGTGACATGACGCGCGATAAATCGCAATCGCTGATTCTGTTTTTTTTGAAGAGGGTTATTAAGGGAGTTATTCTGAAAAACAATAAAATTTAAAAATATAAAATAAAAAGTATTATTGATTATTGACTTGGTATCGTATTGTTATATGATTATTTACGAGTTTCATAACAACCTCCTGAAAGGTTTTGCAGGTTCAAAACTGCATCTTCTATAGGTACAGTGCCGTACAGAGGTAGCTGAAGCGCGCGACAGCCATTTGTGGCCGGTGGTCGACACCGACGACACTTGCGGTCGATGGCTGCTACTTTTTTTAACCAATGCATGCAGTTAATAGGCATGGGTAATATCGCTTTTACACTGTATCAAATCGTATATATGTATCGGTTTGGAATATCGTATATTGCATCTATATATTTCAATACCTATACATTGGCTGAATCTGTGTAGCGCTCAAACGAAAGTGATACTGTGGTTTTTAGGTTTCGATTTTGTTTGATTTCTGTACCGAATTGTATTTTATTTGTAACTGTATACTCGAAATCAGTGAATTGTTTAGTATTGTTCATAATATGACATTCTGTAATGAAACTTGTACAGTCGTTTCGGTTTTTCGGATATCTTTTTATCAATTATTTATACAGGTACTAATCTGTGAATTGAACTTTCATTCTTACTTTTCTCAGGTTTAGGACTGACTGCTTTACTACCTAATAAGCGAATCATAAGAAAACAAATAATGTATTCGGTGTTAAACTCTATGCTCCTGTATATAGTGTTTAATATTTGTTTTAGACAATATTAGCGTATCACAATTCTATTTCGCTTTTTCACTTATACCTACATCACTCCTGCGCGCATCGCAATCGCACACAGTACCGCAGTATTACAAGTACCCAAATCAGTTTGAACCGAATATCATAGTGCGATACGATATTGTGTTTTGACTGTTGTGACTCATACCACCTTCAACGCATTAGGTACGCGGATACCTGATATACAAGGTGTTGCTTTGGACCTGCAAAACATTTTAGGAGGTAATTATGTTAGTGATTCTCGACCCGAATCAACAATAAAATAGGCAGATATTTTTTTTTCATTTTATTCTTATTTACGGAAATCGGTAAGTGTGAACTCCCCTTTTTAAAACGCGGCCAGTCTGTACGTGTCCTTAAACTGCGCTTTCACACACACACAAACAAACGCAACAGACATTTCTTTCATAGATCCAAAGCACCAACCACCGCACGCTCCCACTACCACTAGCCACGCCCCCGCGGCCATCACAAGCATATAAATCGGGTCAATTTATTAGTGTGATTGATGGCGCCGGCGCGTGCATACGCTTGCAAATTCCGCCCGTCAAGTGCGCCTTCGATTAACGGTCGCGATAGGTACCTACTACCTAGTTGTAAAAATGACAGACCAATACTCCAATGTAGTTGGCGGAGATGGTACGCTTGTATGCCATCAGCGGAGACAATGTATCTTGTGCCAACGAAATGTTCGCGGAGTTATTCCCCAATCGGCATCGTCCCTTACACAGGGTAATGCTGGCTGCTACGCAGAGACTCGATCATCGGCAGTTCGACGTTCCCCAGCATGCTTATGGTCGCGGCAACGAAGGCCTGCCTGTCGCCTTGCAGGAAGATATTCTGGAATTTATTTATTTATTTATTTATTTATTTATTTATATATACTTTATTGTACACCACAAAAAATACATGACAAAAAATAAATCAAACACTACAAAATATACAATGGGCGGCCTTATCGCTTTCTGCGATCTCTTCCAGGCAACCATAGGATGGACAGTGATTTGCCTGGACATAAAGTGGGGCTGTCGTTGGTGTAAAAAATAAATAAATACAATATACTAAAATTGATACACAGATATATATATATAACCTAAATAATATATACATAAATACATACATATCAAATGTATAAGCAACGAAAATAAATGAAGACTATAGATAATTACAGTTACGAGAACAAGCTCACAGCGACAAGTAATGTTCCTTTACGAGTCTTTTAAATGCGTGTAACGATTGCGCGCGTTTTATTTGAACTGGCAAAGCATTCCACAAACGAGTGGCCTGGACAGTAAAGGATTTGTCGACGAACGTTGTGGAATGCATAGGCATTTTAAGCTTCAAGTTATCTGATGACCTTAAAAATTTCGTGTGGGAGTCGCCAAGAAACTGGAAACGTTCCTTGAGATAGAGAGGGGTGGAAGGGGAAAAGAGGACATTATACAAAAGGGAAAGAATATGAGCATTCCGGCGAAGGCGAATTGGTAACCACTTGAGCTTCACACGAAATTCGGAAACATGGTCAAATTTACGCAAACCGAATATGAACCTTATACAAAAATTTTGAAGCCGCTCAAGTTTATCAAGTTGGTCTTGGGTAAGGTCAAGATAGCAGGTATCAGCATAGTCAAGGATGGGTAGAAGAAGCGTTTGTGCAAGCGCAATCTTGGTGGCAGTCGGTAGAAAATTACGCAATCTCTTCAAAGCTGCAGCGGATGCATATAGCTTGCGGCTAACTTCCTGTAGCTGGGCAGTCCAAGAGAAGTTCTTATCAATCAATATTCCTAAGTTTTTAACTTTCTCACTGAAGGGAACAACTGAGTTGTCAAAAGAAACTTGGGGAAGAGTCGTCCAGTCGATCCTTGAGATCATCCTAGAACTGCCCACCACCACAACCTGCGTCTTTATGGGGTTGACCATAAGTCCATATCTCTTGCTCCATTCGCATATACGGGCCAAGTCACGATTAATCGTAAAGATAGCTTCGGACAGATTTCCCAAAGGAGCTCGCGAGTAAATTTATTCCGGCGAAAGCCACGGGCAAGCAAACGGGAGGCTGGTCGACGGTTTGGAGTGCACCACTTCACAGTGTGGCAGCTGCTGCACAAACAAATGCAGCATCCTTTTCATTACCGCAAGGTACAGGATCTCCACCAACTTGATAACGCCGCGCGAGTTACATTTTGTCGCTGGTTGCCGGAACACCAAGACACCAACATCCTGTAGACGAACGAGTGTTTATTTACTCGAGTTGGCGTCTACAATGTTCATAACAAACAAAAAGTGATCAGTGGTTTTGACACAATAAAAACGAATGTGTTTGTGTGGTGCAACGTCGTGCTAGACTGTGCCTGGAGTGTGACGGTTGAAACTTTGAACAATACCTCCAGGTAACATAAGTAGGTAATTTATTTATTTGTACATAGACAATAATTTGTAAATACGATGTTAGCTAAATCAACTTGATAAGTGTAAATAAATTGATTTAAAATTTTTAACTACGCCAAAAATACCTATCAGACAAAATAAATCACTTAAAATCCCTAACACATGGGTACCTACCTACATATCTAGCACAAATTATCTTGAGGTATTTTTGTCGGTCCTCACCCCGTTAAAAAGCAGAAAAGAAAATCTTAAATCAACAATTTAATCTACAAATAAAAACGAAAACCGTCCTTGGGGCTGAATTTACATAGAGAGCCCGCCGCGGCACTGCGCCCAGTAGGTACCTACGAGTACATAACCTTATTATTATTAGGCTTGCGATTAGTTTCACAGTTGTGCAACAGGAACTGCTGACGTGCTATGTAAGGTTTATTTATCGCCGCCTATTATTTTATTCATCAGCTGATAGGTAACTAACGACGCTAACGTGAACCTATTTTTTGGCGCAGTAGTATCTACTTCCTAGTATTATTATTTATCGTAATAAGCCAGTGGTTAAGGCGTTCTCCTCTCATGCATGAGGTTGCGGGTTCGCAACTGAGCAAGTACCACTGTGTTATTTTTAAACATGGACATCATTGAAATCATGTGTTTCGGAAAGCACTTAAAGCCTTTAGTTCCGATAGATTTGTAGCTCTCGGACAGTCGTTAGGTACCACACGACGACCTTACAGCCCTGCCGTAGGGTCATTGGTACGGGTAATCAAAAGCCAGAAAGTCTGACAATTAGTCTAACAAATGGGTATCGTGTTATCAAGTAACTGGTTTGTTGAGGTCTGATACGCAGTCGCCCTACGTGATTCACTGGCACTCCATGTAATGAGCTGCATACAGTTAGACTGAAAGCCGACCCTAACATAGTTGGGAACAGGCTCGGCAGATGATGAACATTTTCGCATTGTAATGATGCTTCAAAATGAGTTATTATTTAGCGAAATTTTAAAAA
This sequence comes from Atethmia centrago, assembly GCA_905333075.3. NCBI lineage: Eukaryota > Metazoa > Arthropoda > Insecta > Lepidoptera > Noctuidae > Atethmia > Atethmia centrago. Next base: position 16,808,831 of record HG995393.1, read on the forward strand.
CAATAATGTAGAAACAACATTGTTATTTTCAAATTCGAACTACATCTCAAGGTAAAATTATTTGCTATAAGTTGCTGTAGCTACAACAATTTGTACAGATCGCGGCACGTTGGTTGAACCTTGCGCAGTAACAGATTTTCGAGTCTCAATCGAATTGCGGTATGCGTGCACCGCGGGGCTGCGCGTAACCATAGCAACGACCGCCATTTTAGTTCAACTTACGTGCCGCGTTTTTTTCGTAGAAATGTGGGCGGAGCCTTGTACAGCCTGTCGTCACTGGTCATCGCATTCACGCACACAGTGACATGACGCGCGATAAATCGCAATCGCTGATTCTGTTTTTTTTGAAGAGGGTTATTAAGAGAGTTATTCTGAAAAACAATAAAATTTAAAAATATAAAATAAAAAGTATTATTGATTATTGACTTGGTATCGTATTGTTATATGATTATTTACGAGTTTCATAACAACCTCCTGAAAGGTTTTGCAGGTTCAAAACTGCATCTTCTATAGGTACAGTGCCGTCCGATATATAGGTACTGGATATTGTGCCGATACATAAGTATTGTATCTATATACAGGGTTACTGGTAACTCGACGTATTCCTTGCAGGACGTCATAGTAGGGTTAAAATGCAACAAATTAAGCCACCAAATGTTCTACCGAGAGTTTTAGTTTTTTAATGAAAAATCCCAGATTAAACCATTTGAAACCAATTTAAAAATGATTTACGGCGCGACTGTACTGAAATTTAAGTTATTATCATAGTTGACGCCGTAGCAGACCTTTGTTAATAATTAAAAGTTCAATAATGCCTAAAACTTTGGCAAATATCACTAACAAAACATTTAATTTTTTGTAATTTTTGCTATTACTTCATAAAAAATGTAGTCTAGTGCAAAAAAAAAATACTACACCTGGTGTACAAATTACTAAGAAAATATCCTTGTCTTATCAGCTATCCAAAATGGTATAAAAGTTAATACAAAATCATGGACTACATTATGAAAATCGTTTTTGATTTAGTACAGGCGTGCGTTTCACAAAAAGGTGATTATTCGAAAAATCAAAAACAAAATCGTGAACATTATTATTCTTTTTAATCAATATTAAAAACTTTAATTACACACATTTCACACGTCTTGTTCGATGTGCTGCCCTCGGTTTCGAATACATGTTCTTATTCACTTCCTTACTTCGGTTTTTGTTATTCTTGAGGTGATTGTTGCCCTTATCTGGTCCGCCGCATTTGTAATTCTCTCCCTTAGTTCTTCAATTGAATTTACTGGGGTCACATAAACTAGATATGACCCCAGACGTAAAAGTCTAGCGGTGTCAGATCAGGGCTTCGTGCAGGCCACGGAATCGGCCCACCGCGCCCTATCCATCGGTTTGGATAGTTTTCATCCAGCAATTGTCGAATTGTGATTCGGAAGTGGGCTGGACATCCGTCATGTTGGTAAATCATGTTTGCTCTTCTTTCTTCCGGTACATCCGTGAGCAGTGCTGATAAATGATCTGAGGAAATCTTCATAAAGTTCCCCATTTAGTGTTCGGGGTAAAAAATGTGGGCCAATTAATTTGTCGTCAATAATACCCATCCAAACAATAAGCGAGAACCTTCGCTGGGATGCGGTTGGTTTCAGTTTTTTAGGGTTTGCTTCTGCTTTCGGTGCCCAGTAATGTAAGTTGTGGTAATTTGTGATACCATCACGATCAAAACATGACTCATCGGTCCACAGAATGTTTTTTAAAAAGTTTTCGCTGTCGGCGTCGGCACTTAGCATAAAACGACAAAATTCAAGCCGTCTCGGCGGATCTCCTTCTTCTAATGACTGGACTGGTTGGTAATGGTATGGATGTCGGCCTGACAAGTGAACTACAGACCAGACTTTCCACTGTGACATACCAAGCTCACGCGCTACGATGTTTGTCGATGTGTTAGGATCGTCAATAAAACGTTGAAGAATAAGCTCCTCGTCCTCAGCCGTGTATCTCCGGGAACGACCAGTGTCAACTTGCCTGCTTCTTTGGACGCTGCCAGTTTCAGGTATTCGCCGATTAGTCGATCCGAAGACACTAAAGTGGGGGAGTCGGCGGTTGGGAAAGCGAAGTTGATATTCTCGCCGCGCCTCAGCAGCGTTACCGTCACAAAGTCCGTAACAGTACATTATGTCAGCGTATTCAGGATTAGAATATGCAGCCATAGTCAGCGCTTATGAAGGCACAGCACAGCACAAGAGCAAGATACGCAGCAACAGTTAGGGAAATAGCCAGTAACAAAACACGAGCTTGCGCGACGTAGAGTTGAAACTAACTAACGCTGACGACCAAATTTTGCAAAATCGCACCCCCTGTCATGCCGAGAGAACAATAGCGACCAATCACAAAGCTCCCCGAGTGGTTGGAGTTCAAGCGCAGGTAAAAACTACGAATAATACGAATTCGAAACAATAGGTTGACCGTCTCGCAATTTTACCTGCCCCCCATAAAACTCTTCTCTTCCCTGGCACACATGCAAAAGTATTGACAATCATACCTTTCTGAATAACTGATAAGACAAGGATATTTTCCTAGTAATTTGTACACCAGGTGTAGTATTTTTTTTTTGCACTAGACTACATTTTTTATGAAGTAATAGCAAAAATTACAAAAAATTAAGTGTTTGGTTAGTGATATTTGCCAAAGTTTTAGGCATTATTGAACTTTTAATTATTAACAAAGGTCTGCTACGGCGTCAACTATGATAATAACTTAAATTTCAGTACAGTCGCGCCGTAAATCATTTTTAAATTGGTTTCAAATGGTTTAATCTGGGATTTTTCATTAAAAAACTAAAACTCTCGGTAGAACATTTGGTGGCTTAATTTGTTGCATTTTAACCCTACTATGACGTCCTGCAAGGAATACGTCGAGTTACCAGTAACCCTGTATATACGATTTGAATCGCCCACTCCTGACTCCTAATGCAGTATCATAATGGACTCGGACGAAGGACGAAGGGGGGGAGAAGAGGGGTAGGAGGTTGGGGTTGGTGCCCCTTGCCCCCTGGCACCACTCCCATGAAAAGGTAACGCATCGTTCTTGAGAAAAATAAATTATTGTAACCTAACCTCAAAACTCTTAGTCGCTTAAAAAGCCGTAGTATGAGCCCAGCTTCGCGGGGGAGATTGGGGGGGTGCCCCCCTGTCCCCTGGCACCACTCCCATGAAAAGGTAACGCACCGTTCTTGAGAAAAACAAATTATTGTAACCTAACCTCAAAACACTTAAAGTCAATTAAAAGGCGTAGTATGAGGGTTTAAAAAAAATAACCTCGAAGTTGATGGCGGGGTCTGATCTCTCTGACCCCGCCATCCCCTTCGACCTAACCTGTCCGAGTCGGGGGGCCCCAAGTCCCGAGCTCGCTTCGCTCGCTCTTGCATCCTAAGTTTTCCTAGTAACAGTAGTAACATTGCCTTTTGTACACACATACGATCAGTGGAAGTACAAACACAGAGAAAAATTCACGCAACTCGAGGCGAAACGGACCGATCGAAAACAAATGACAGTGACACATGCATGACGCAAATGGCATACCTATTTTATTGTTTACGTTCCGTGTTATCGATTTTGCCCGACATTTTATACCACGGACTGACTACAAATACTGATACTGGATACTGACTACAGATACTGTGGCAGATTTGGTTGTCAATCGCCCATTTTAAACGTTTCGTTTTCGCCTTATCGGATTTGAGGTTAGAAACATTTTTTATTAATTTCTCGAAAAATATGCATTACCTTTTAATAAGAGTGGTAGCGTTATAATCGGGGACCCAACCCCTACCAACTTTAGCCCCTTATACCTCCCAACTCCTGCCAAACGATACTAGATCCAACCTTCACGGAACATGTCTTCGATAACAGAACTGTTGTCCATAGACTTGTCAGAATAATATGAATGAGTTGGAGAAGGCTGAATTACAGATGAAGACGGGATAGATGTAGAAGCGTTTTGTGTAGATTATGATATCGTCGGCTTAGAGTGTAAACCTGCCAAATCCATTTTTTGACTATATGACGTTATTCATACCATTCGAAAGTGTAAAAAGAAATACACAATCTAGAAAAACAGCCACAGTCCGTTTTCCTTTAAAATTGACAAAAACGCGTACTGAGTAAAACTGTCAAATCCATAACGTCAAAAGTTTCCTGCTAACTCCGTGTAAGCCGCCATTTTGTACCGAGATTCCGATGCCGGCAAATGTGCTCGTACACACGGCTACACATAAAGCAATGCATTTCCAGTATAAGCTGATCTCGAATTGTGTAGGATTTCCGTACAATGAGAGGTCAGTGTAAACTGGAAATGTATAGCTTGATGTGTAGCCGTGTGTACAAATAATTGATGTTTTCTGTGATAACAATGTAAATAAAGGTTGAAAGTTAAAGGACTGAAAGGTATGTGTATATACTGTTATCTTATTATTTGATTGTAATGATAAATTAAGCAATATTTATTGTAAAACTTCAGATAACCTATAGCCCAAACATGTGGGATTTAGCAGTCTTTCCTTACAATCAATCTTACATTTATTGTACTTAGCAGGTATTAAGTATCATCATAAATTAACTTTTAATTATGTTTTAATTAATATCTTGCTTAATAAGCTTTCTGTTAATGGGTTATAGTCAAGTATTTAATGCATTTATTCAAGTTTAAAATCTAATTGTCAAATTAGAATCTGAAATTATTATTAAAAACTACGTTTAGATTGGGACGTAATTTTAGAGTTTAAACGTATAGTATAATTTTATTTTATTTCGCTTTATTTCCTACAATAATTATTGTTATCAGAATGTATTAATTAATTCTTTATTTGCAGATGTCATCGAGGAAGCATTGGCGTGGCCGTAAAATCCTGGATATGTGTGCAAGCAAAGAAGATATAAATCGACAAACAGCACCGGAATCATCTCAAGCATCCTTCCCCAAAGAATGGTCTGTAGTTGAAAATGTCGAAATTGAAATGATTATATCTAAAGAAATATCTGATGACTTAAGCTCAAGTACACATTGCGACTCCTTCTCACTTGCCGATTTGAATAATGTACTTGTAGGAAGTATTTCTAGTATACTCTCTCCACGAAATAATGACACTAAATATGATTATGTAACTCTGAAACAAGAAGTAAATAGCAATAGTCATATTGAACCTCAAAATACAGAACAAGAAGTCCAATTCGAAGATATCAATATGATTTCCCCTTTAGATGAATCCCCTTTGCTTGAATTAATGACTGATGACCACCACTGTTCCAATAGTCTGGTTTCTGAAAATACTATCGAGCAGAACACTTTGCAACAAATTGAAAATAGTCCTAGAAATTCTTCTACAGGTACTATCGACCATTCTGTTACGTCAAGACCATCCATCCAAATAGATGATTTGATATCAGATGAAAGTATGCAAGAAGGTCTGGTACCATACAAAATTAATTCTGACTCTGAGTCTGACTGCGAAAACTATCCAAAGAAAAGCAATAAAAGAAGAAAAAGGATTCACATTCAAAAATCAAACTGGTATGCTGAAAGTAACAGAAAGTTGAGAGAATCTGGAAAAAAATACTATGGAAGAAAAAAAGAAGAAAAGTGGAATTATGAAGTTCCAAGGCAGCCTAGAACTATGAAGAATAGATGCTCGTGTAAAGAAACTCAAAAAGGATCTTTGAAATGTTCAATGTTTACAGAGACAGATAGGCAGAATATTTTTAAAGAATTTTGGACAATGAGTTGGATAGAAAAAAGTTTTTGTTGATAATCTTGTGACAGCTTTGCCTGTCAAGAGAGCAAGGGGAAGAAAAACTAATAATGAGGAATCGAAAAGAGGACAATCTTTATTTTATCATTTAAAAAAGGATGATGAGCCAATCAAAGTCTGCAGAACACAGTTTTTGAATACGCTTGGGATTGGTAGATGGACTGTTTTAAATTGGAAAAATAAAAAAGGGGCAGCTTTTAAAAAGAATGACAAGTATTTTGATTCCAAACAAACAAAAAAATCTTCTAAGCCTTTCGAATCAGAACGTAAGGAGCTGAAAAAGTTTTTAGAATCACTGCCAGCGATTGAAAAGCACTACTGTCGTGCTAGTACACAAAAGAAGTACTTGTTGCCAGAGTGGCGTTCAAAGCGATCCCTTTATGATTTTTATGTCAATGATTGGTGTAAAACACGTAATGTAGTTGCTTTATCCATCTGCAAATTTCATGAAGAATTTGACAATCTTAATCTCGGATTGTTTCACCCTAAAAAAGATCAGTGCGAAATATGTGCTCTCTATAAAGTCGGAAATAAATCCCAAGAAGAATATTCAGAACATCTAAAGAAGAAGAAGCTAGGTCTGTGAAGGAGAAAGACATACGTGAAGAAAATCTTGTTTTTACTGTAGACTTGCAGGCGGTTCTAATGGCCCCTAAATCAAATATTAGTAGTTTGTACTATAGAACAAAGCTCCAAATACCTACATAATCTTGCCTTTTTTTTAATTTAAACAACAAAGATGGCTATTGTTATCTTTGGAACGAAACTGAAGGAGGCTTGAATTCTGAAGAGTTTGCAAGTGTTTGGGTAAGCTTAATAGAAAAAAAGCTTTTACAAAATGAGTCAGAAAAACCAAATAAAATATTTTTTTTATAGCGATGGTTGTACCTATCAGAACAGAAACTGTGTGATGTCTAATGCATTATTATGCACGGCTATGAACAACAACATCATCATAGAACAAAAATTTCTAGAAGTTGGGCATACGCAGATGGAAGCTGACAGTATTCATTCTTCTGTTGAACGGGCTCTTAAAAACAACAACATCAATGTGCCCGCAGAGTACATCACCATTTGCAGATCAGCAAGAAAACACCCCGGACCTTACGACGTAACTTACTTAAACCATAGTTTTTTCAAAAGCTTTAATGAAGTTGGGTTTTTTAAAAGCATTCGTCCTGGACGCGATAAAGGTGACCCCAAAGTAACTGACAAAGCTCTTCGGTATACTCCAGATGGTGATATATTCTTCAAATTAAGATTCACAGAAGATTGGACCGTAGTACCGCAAAGAAAATCACCGGCAGTTAGTGCATTGCCTTTTGATTCTCTCCGAAATCAGCACCTTACTAGGAGGAAAATAACGAAAAGAAAATTTGATGATCTGCAATCTCTGAAAGATACCTTACCTGCAGACTATCGTAATTTTTACGACAATTTACCCCATGACTAGAAAACTAAACTTTAGTTTTCGACTGATTTGAACATTAAGACTGAGTAATATAATTTTGCTTAATTATAATACTTAATTATAAGAATAAAGATTTTATTTAGTTTATGCTAAAAAGAAAATAAAAAATATGTTTCTAGATTTTATAAGGACAGAATCTACTTTTTGTTTATTTTGAGAGTTTGTTTTGTTTAAAAGTAATAATATTATAATTTTCATTTTGTAACTTAAAGTTTCAAAACTTTAATTTTAGTATAAAACCATATAAGTTCGTTTGACCTTGAAAGAAAATTATGTTTTTAAATTAAGGACAGAACCTAATTTTTGTTAATTTTTAGAGATTTTCTTTTGTTTTTGTTTTATGAATGCTATCAATACTTTTATAAATTTTATTTTGGTTTATGAAAACCTGTTAAGTTGTTTTTTAAAATAAATATTTGAGTACGAAAACCTGCTAAGTGAGAAAAGTGGTATTAATTAAATAAATGCTGAAGTAAATTATCTTTTTTTTATTTCAAATTGTATGGTATACAAATACAAGTTTGAAAATATAAAAGTCTTTTCATAAATTATATTCATATTTTTTTAGGAATGTTATTACCTATGTTTGGAAATTTATGAAAATTTACCTAATATGGAATTAGCAGGTTTAATTCAATTCTCAATTCTCAATTCTTTATTGCGTACCATAATGTATACAGTTGGTGGGAAAAACAGTTACATCAGTCTCAATTATGGACCCTGTCGGGCACAGCATAGATAAAAGTAGGAGAGAGGAGGAAGAACGCTTGGTATTTAATAAGTCAAACTATGAGTTTATATATGTATTTATTAAAAATATTAGTAATGTTGTAAACTAATTACTTTTAAAAATATTAATTATTGTTTTATATATGTACTTATTATTAATTTTATTTATTATGTCAGTAATTTATTTATTATTAGTTTTATCAATTATTTAAGGTATTTAGTTATTATTATTTTTCTTTACTACGTAAATAATTAATTATTATATTTTATTTTATTTAAAGTACTTAACTTTAATTAATATTATTATCCTACAGGGGTAAGTCATTTATTTCATATTTATAATTTATCATCTAAGTATTCGCCTATACTATAATAGCATTTACTTTCAAGGAAGATTTTTAATTTATTAATAAATATATTATAATTATCTAAATTCTTAATTATTGCGGGTAACTTATTATAAATTTTTATGGACATGACAAACGTGCTATCGGAGTGCATTTTTAATCGCGATAGTGGTAAGTTTAGTCAGTTTTTGTGTCTTAGAACAATTTTCTTTTGTATGTCCTCTCTTTTTGTAAAGAAATCTGGGTATTTACGTACGAACTTACAAACTTCAAATATATACAAGCATGGTAGGGACAAGATCTTTAGTTCCTGAAAGTGGGGTTTACAGCTATCAGTGACTTCAATATTTACTAAGATCCTAATTAGTTTTTTTTGTAATGTAAGTAACGTGGGCGCGTCAGTACTGTTTCCCCATAAGATGATACCATATGAGAGCCATGCGTGGGCATACGCGTAGTACGTTACTAATGCTGTTTTTAGGTCTGTGGTTTTTTTGATCTCGCGGAGGGCGTATGAAAATTTTGATATTTTTGATTTCACTTTCTGGATGTGAGACTTCCAATTTATGTGTGTATCAATATCTAAGCCTAGTAGGGTGAATTTATCAACTACGTCTAATTTATTATTATTGAAGCTAAAGTTAATATATAATGGGGTTTTTTGACGAGGGTGAAATGAAATTATTTTAGTTTTATTGAAATTTATTTCTAGATTGTGTTCAGTCATCCAATTTATTGTAGAATCTAATATGGAGTTTAATTTATCATTTAAATTGGTGTTATTTTCGCATGAGGTAAGTATAGATATGTCATCCGCAAACAGGACACATTCCTCATTTATATTTTTTGGAAGGTCATTTACATACACCAGAAATAAGAAACACCCCATTACGCTTCCTTGCGGTATTGAGGCGGTGATTTGTTTGGTGTGGGATCTGATAAATTGTATTTCATTTGTACTATTGTTGCAATGTTCGATTTCAACTACTTGTTCCCTATTGTTCAAATAAGATACAAACCAGTCGTAACATTTTCCGCGGAGTCCTATACTATATATTTTATTTAATAATATTTCGAATTGTACTTTGTCGTATGCCTTCGTCATATCAAGCAAAAGTCCTATCGCGTACTTTTTATCATTGATGATATCAAGGGCTTTTTGAATGTATTTGTAAACGGCCAAGGTAGTGGAGCGGTTTTTTCGAAAACCGTTTTGGCAGTCATTAAATATATGATATTTTTCACAAAAAGCATATACACGATTGCACATGGCTTTTTCGAATATTTTTGAAGCTGTCGGTAAGAGGGCAATTGGGCGATAATTATTAGGGTCGGTTTTATTATTCTTTTTATGGATTGGTTTTATGAGGGCTTTTTTTAAAAGATTGGGAAAAGATCCTTCTTCAAATGATTGATTTAATAGTTTAAAGAATGGCAATGTTAATTCATCTGCACATTGCCTTAATAAGGTAGGTGGTAGTTCGTCAACGCCATAACTTTTTTTATTTTTTAAGTTTTTTAGTAGTGAATTAACCTCGTAGGGATCAATTGGACTGAGAAAGATTGAGTTTTCTGTAGGGCATTCGACTGGAGAGAATCTTTTCGGTTTTCCGGTCGAGTTGTTTGTGGCCTCCCCGATAGAAGCGAAAAAAGTATTAAATATGTTAGCTACCTCTTTGGGTTCAGAAATCGCACTATTTTTTGTTTGAAGGGTTATGTTAGATTTCTCACTTGCTATTTTTTTATTTGTACGTTCATTTACTATGCTCCACATTGTCTTAACTATATTATTAGATTTGGTCATTTTATTTTTGTAGTGTAGTTTTTTAGCTGTCGTTACTGACTTCTTTAGAATTTTTTCATAGTTTTTGTAATGTCGAGTTAGTATACGATTGTCTGTTTTAGTTGTTAGTATTTTTAATAATCTTTTATTTTTGCAAGATTTTTTTATGCCAACGGTAAGCCAGTATTTTTTATATTTTGATTTTAACTTTAGTTTTTTTAATGGCATACATTGATTTAGAATGTCAATGAGGGTGCCACTAAAAGCCTCATAATTACTGTTCATATCTTTTCCAGTAGTAATGATATTATTCCAATTTAGTTCTTGTAATTTTGACTTAAATTTTAAAATATTTGTGTGATTGAAAAATCTTTTCTTTACATACCAGGTGATTCTTTTTGTTTGGTTGGGCAGGTGTAAATGTAAAACGGCACTATTATGGTCTGAAAAACCTAGTTCTTCTACAGTTGTGTACATATCTCTGAAATTAAAATTTGTAAATATTAAATCCAAGCATGTAGTTGTATTTGGCGTTACGCGTGTTGGGGTTTTTATGAATTGGGTAAATTTATATTCCTGCATTAAATTTATGAATTGATTTGATTTAACGTTATTTATTAGTATGTTAATGTTAAAGTCACCTCCTATAATTATGTTTAGTTTAGAAAATTTATCATTTATATATTTTAGAATTAGTTTAAGTTGTTGATAAAAAACTTCTTCCTCTCTTCTATTCCAATACATAGTTATAATTAATAAGTTTTCATTAGGTAATTCAGTAGCACATAACTCTAGTACATATTCTATAGATTTATCTGTTATATCACTTCTACGTATATAGTCTATATGTTCTTGAAGCAGAATACAGACACCGCCACCTGTACGGGTACTGCGACAGTATGATGAGGCAAATTTATAGCCGCTAATCTTTATTAGTTCTAGTTTTTCTTCCGAGAGCCAGGTTTCCGAGATACATATTGCTTTGTACGTAGAATTTTGGTTGATGAAAGCTTCAAGTAAGTGGTGTTTATTTTTAAGACTTTGGAAATTCTGGAATAGTATTTTAAATGGTAGGTCTTTGTTTACGAAATGTATGACCAATTGATTCATTCGGTATATCTATCTGGTGGGATGTGTTAGTGATGCTCATAGTTCTCGTATCGCTTTCCTGGTAAGTTGAATCTTCATGCTGAGGTTTCGTGTTATGATATTTTTTGTTAACCGATTTTCCATCTATGTATAGTTGGTTGTTTCTTATTATTGCGTGATGTCCGTTTTGTCTAGCCTTAAATAATTGTTCTCTCAATTCAGCCCTTTCCTTTCGTGATTTCGCGTCTAGAAACTCTGAAACACCTAGTCCAGTTCCCTGGAAACATTGGAAGCTGCTGACAATATACCTGGTCATTCTTTTACTGAGCAATTCTATTACGAGCGGTCTATTCTTTGTGCCTTTTCTTCCTACTCGATACATGTTTTCTATGTAACCTGATAGGTCTACATTGGCTATATCGCGAAATAGATCTAACAGTCTGTTATATAGTTCACAGTCAGGTTCTTGATAATACTCTGGAAGGCCATAGAGTACTAGTTTATGATGGTGGTTTTCAGGTGTGTTTATTGGTTGGAATGTCCGAGTTGATAAATCCCTTACTTCTCTTTTCAATTTTTCGTTTTCCAATTGAAGTGTTCTTATTTTAATGCTAATGTTTTCTATTTCTTGTTTTCTTTGTTCATTTTGTATAGTTACGGTATTCATTTTGGAGTCAAAATCTAGTTTCAATTCCGTTATGGCTCTATTTATTTCTGTTTGTATTGTGTTCTGTAGTTCTTCAATTATAGATTTATTGTTCTCTTTCAGACGTAGTATAATAAGTTCGCTCAAACTCTGCATGTTTAATTGACCCTGAGTGTTATTTAACAAGTCTATATTTTCATATGTAAAAGAGTTTTTCATTTCGTTGTTGGCAATATCCTCTGGCTGAAAAGTGTCTCCTAACAAACTCAGGTCTTCAGAGCCAATGGTGTCATTATTGGAATTTATAGTCTTCTTTCTCATTGTAACGTTGTTGCTCGCTGTTGACGTGGTTAAGTCGTCGCATTCATGATTTTTTTGGGATCTTACGGGGGTGTCAGTATTTCCTGTTTTTGGTATTTTACAGACGCATGTCTGGCACTTCCAGGAGTGTCTAAGTTCCAATGTCATTGATTTCTGGTAATACTCTTTTGTTACACCTGCACACTCCAAGTCATATCTACACTTGCAGAGCGAGCAAATAAGGGTTTCTCTTATTGGCAACTTGAGTCGGCATCCTGCACATAGGGTAGCTGGCGCCATCTCTTAAAGAATTTTTTCGTAGTAGTTTAGAAAACCTACTGGAGGCGGCACCTGGTGTATTGTGTAGGTACTATATTATAGAAATCGATGGGTCTTTGGTTATGTTTCGTGTCAACAGATGGTGCCAGTTTCTTCGTAGCTTTGGTTTTCTGATTCAGTTTATTTTTAAGTTGGATAGATGGCGCTTATCCACAGTAAGTAAAGTAAGGATGACTTCGAATATTTATCTTATTTGGATGTTATTGGTCTATACTATTAGATTATGTACCTTTTCAAAAGATGTTTTCCTTATATTTTCCGAGATAGTCCAGTATACATCCGTTTATTGAAGAGTACTGATCACTTTTATCATCATCACTTTTGAATGTTATAGTCGTTATTTTTCCTCAATCACTTTTTACTGTTTTTAGTCAGTTATATTGAGTATTATGCACGTACTTCAATATCACTCTGTTTATGACACTAGTGCTTTATTTTAAATACTGTTTCAACAATAAATATTCACTTTTTCTATTATTAGGAATTATTTGTACGGAGCTGAATGTTTGTTTACGCACAGCAGCGCCCTCTCCACGTCACGTCACTAGTCACGACTCACGAGCAAATTGCACGCGAGCAGCTTTCGGCTTCTGCGTTAATTTTTTTTTTGCGAGTCGTCTGTGATGGATTCCAGCTCGATGCAACTCGTTTCTAATAGTTTGCGTCGAAACTCTGTAATCCTGCGCGAAACTGCGAGTGGGTGTGAAGGGGCTCTCTTGGTAGGTGGCTATCATATTACACAATTGATCTTTGTTGATAGCCCGGGGTCGAGGTGCACGAACGCGTTCTTTTATTTGTCCTCCTTCTTCATATCTTCTTACCCAGCGGCGCACCGTTGTTCTCTGGAAAAGTAATACAAAATACTAGCTGCACCCCGCGTTTTCACCCGCATAAGTCTCGATCCCGTGGTAATATCGGGATAACAAGTATCCTATACCATAACCCAGGTCATGGTCTACTTATGTGCCAAATTTCATCAAAATCCATTCAGTAGTTTTAGCGTGAATCGTAACAAACAACTCACTTTCGCATCTATAATATTACTAGCATTATATTATAATATTATTTAGTCCCCTATTCTAATTTTTATTAGTCAAGTGATACCCAACCCCCCCCCCCCCCCCCCTGCCAGCTAAATGGTTGTTTATGGAGATGTGAAGAATTCATGGCAGTAGCACATATAATGAAATTAAAAGGAAAACTATCACAGCTATGTAGGCTTTACAAATTAACGAGTAATAGTCGACCAACTTAAATTTGCAGTTGGAGAATTGACCGTGGCATATATCGATGTATGGGAGAACATGTTTTTATTCCTTCACAAGGTCACGATGACCTTGTGAAGGCCGCAGGAATCCGCTGGATGTGGGAAGCACAAAACCGGTCGATTTGGCGGTGCTTGGGGGAGGCCTATGTCCAGCTGTGGACGTCTTTCGGCTGAAATGATGATGATGATGAAGTAATCCCAACTTCGGAACCCTTCATTGTGCGTGGTCCGACACGCACTTGGCCGGTTTTATTTCTATCTCTCTATCTATCTGAACGTCGTCGTAGCGTTGGAAAGCCTCCTACAAGGTGGACCGATGACCTTGTGAAGGCCGCAGGAATCCGCTGGATGCGGAGCACAAAATCGGTCGAAGTGGCGGTGCTTGGGGGAGGCCTGTGTCCAGCACTGGACGTCTTTCGGCTGAAATGATGATGATCTATCTGAACACAAAAAACACAACTTACTTGCAGCTTCAACTTCACGGCAATTTGGGATATATTGAACCCTTTTTTATGCAAAACAATAATTTTATTCCTTTCTTCTTGAACCAGGTTTCGTTTTAGAGTTGTCCGGATAATTTTCAAGTCTGAATTCTCTTTTTTCTTTTGCTCGGCTGTTATTCCATCTTCTGGTTTTGGTCCTCGTGTTTCTAGTTTTGGATTATTCGCAACGGTCGCCCCTGTGAATCATAAATCTGGTAAGTAATGTTGAAATAATAAAAAAAATAATAACGGATTGCATGATTCACACTAAGACTGAAAAGGAGTCATTTCTGGTAATATCCTATCCTACTAATATTATAAACGCGAAAGTTTGTGAGTTTGTATGTTTGTATGTATGTATGTATGTATGGATGTTTGTTACTCTTTCACGCAAAAACTAGAGAATGGATTTTAATGAAACCGTACAATAATGTAGCTTTTACATCAGAATAACACATAGGCTATAATTTATAAAGATATTGTGTGAATTGTACAACATATACTGATAAGAGTCAAGTAAGTAGGAAAAAATTCTGCCATAAATACAATAAAAATTGATATCTTTTTTCTAAGTAGGGTAGGTAGGATAGGTAGGAAAGGTAGGGTAGATACTTACACCTACCCGTGCGAAGCCGGGTTGGGTAAAGCTAGTTGAATATAAACATGAAATGAAAATCATTTTTACAGGGATATAAAACTGGAATTTCGATTATTTGAATACTTAAATATTCAAATACTTAAGTATTTGAATATTTAAGTATTCAAATACTTAAGTATTTGAATATTTTAGTATTCAAATAATCGAAATTCCAGTTTTATATCCCTGTAAAAATTCTTGGAAATAAATTTGTAGGTAGCACTAGAAATAGCATTAGTTTAAATTTTCATGAGATAGTTTTGCAATAGATTATACACAAAACACGACCACCTCACTAGCGCTCTTATAAAGTATTACTACTAATATTTTTATATCGATTTAAACAAAACTAGGCATAGGGATTTGTGGGATAGTGGGAGTATTAAGGATGGGGAAGATCACGTGGTGCATCTAAATTTGAAGATGCAAAGGCCTTGGTGTTATTACCTGATACTATTTTGACGACGGTGATAAGCGTGAAAATATTGAATTTGAAAATGTAGAAAACATAGGAACAGTGACTTTATCAGAGTGATGATGATTAGTTTGAAATGTATTTTATTTTAATATGTAAGAGGGTGTGAGTGGACTTGGCCTCTTGGGGACACAACTTATAAAAAAACGCGCTTTGTTCTCTACCTCAGGGTGATGTGGAAAAGAGAATAAAAAAAAAATATCTGCAAAATCAAAGAAAATCGAAGCACGACATCATCATCTGCCTGCCTTTTTCCAACTATGTTGGGGTCGGCTTCCAATCTTACCGGATACAGCTGAATACCAGTATTTTACATGGAGCGACTGCCTATCTGACCTCCACAACCCAGTTACTGGGTAACACGATACCCCTTGGTAAGACTGGTTGTGACTGGTTGACTGTCAAAGATCTACAAATGACAGCCGGGATAAACAGCTTAACGTGCTTTCCGAGGCACGGAGGGGTCTTGGTATGTAAAGATGGTCACCCATCCACGGCACGACCGCGACAAGCGTAGCTTAACCTGATCGATCGACCCGTGCGGCTGTTATTACTTAGCCACAAGCCCCTCGAAAATCGAAGCACGACATAAAGCTGATAATTAAGAAAAAAAATCGCATAATTCAAATCTGCGAACCGTTTTTTGAGATGTCTTGAGAATCAGAAGTTATTCATAGAAATATAGTTCTTTTCATACAAAAAATAAATAAATGCTGTATTATCTAAGAAAATATTAAGTAGGTATAGTGAAAAATGCAAATTAATAAAATTGTCTTGTATTTAATAGTAGAATCCAAATATGTATTAGTTTTTTAAAGAATAGTGTGTTGATTTGTATGTGTCTATGTCCATTGCGGCGTGATTCCAGCCCACTGTGCGCCATCCCCTTCGAACTTAAACATTCATCATATTTCCTTTTTTTACTACCTACATCAGATACGTAAAGCGTTTTACAAAACTTTTTGTAGTTTGCCCCCAAGACAAATAATCAATATTTACCTATGAAAAGATACTTCATCTTATTTCTTTTTTTTTTGGGATAAGTATACAATATTTAAAAACAAATTATTTAAAAAAACAAAAAAACCCGTCTGCTAAAGAATTTTGGTATCGCCGTGGAGGACAAACAAAAGTTACACCATATTTCAGGTTATTGGTTTGTCCCCCGTCGCCTGCGATACCAAAATTCTATAGATTATAATGCTTGTTTTTCTCTTTTCAGTTTAAATTTGTTTTAGCTGAGTTTTTTGGTATTTAATATTGGAGGGACAGGCGTATAAAATAGCCGTGTATCCTTGCGGGTCGAGGACGACAGAAAAATTATTATCTGGAATGCATAATAATTCAATTTGCCTTTTTTTTTGAGCAAACTTTCAAAGAGGAATTGGTGACGGTCAGGTGGCGTTTGTAGCCTAACTCCAGCAAATAATGCAAAAGCGGTACCTGTGCTTCTCCTGGCGAAAGTCTTGAAGAATCCTTCTGGGCAGGTGGCCACCTTGCTTACTACATACTACCTTGCTTACTATATACTATATACATATACATATATGGAATTGACTCATTACTAGCTATTGTTTGATATCAATATTGTTCTAATTTATTTAAAAAAACCTTCTCCCTTTTTTGTATTTGCAGATGCAATATATAAATATTACATAGCATATCCCACACATAAGACGAATCTAAGGATACCTCTTATGTTAAAATCCATCAAGCCGTGTAGGTTACAGAGCGGGCCAAATAAATATACATACAAACTCTCGAAAAACATTACCCTCCTTCTGGGGCAGTCGGGTAAAAGCAAAAGACGGCATTATTCGATTCTAACGATGGAGCGCTTCGTGCTGTACTGACTCGAGATTGTATTAGCTTTTGAATTTGTATGTGATTAGTTGGCCGCACCTCGTTCTGTGCAGTCTATCTGCTACTACTCTATAATCTGAGGTGTACACACTATATACCTTTGACCCCGCGGGTGACACAGACGTGATGCTGTGTGTTAGTACCAAAGTAGTTTGGGTTATTCAGTCCTAGTACCTACGAGTACTACTGGCCAGGGCCTCAAGTCTGCTATTACAATAGTGTCAGAATGGTCTATCATTGATTTTATAATTGTTGATTTTGACAAGTTTGGTAATCTATTAATATAATGGCGTCATTAATGAGGATCGGAACAGACCATTCTGACACTATTGTAATAGCAGACTTGAGGCCCTGCTGTCTTGTATGGATCAGAATGTTGGGTCACAAAAAGGATGAATGAAAGGCAATTGCATGCAGCTGAGATGAGAATGCTAAGAGCGATTTGTGGTGTGACACGAATGGATAGAATAAGAAATGAGTACATAAGAGGAAGTCTAAAAGTGACACCGGTGGCTGAAAAGTTGTTCAGAAATCGGTTGTCATGGTATGGGCATGTGATGCGGAGGAATGTGGAAAATGTCGTGAGGAAAGTCTTGAATATGAATGTCGATGGCTATAAGAGTAGGGGAAGACCAAAGAAACGATGGATGGACTGTGTGAAAGATGATATGGCTAGAAAGGGGGTGACTACCGAGATGACAACTAATAGAGAAGTGTGGAAGAAAGCGACATGTTGCGCCGACCACTAATAAATTGGGATAAGGCCAGGAGAATGATGATGACCTACGAGTACTACTTAGTCCGTGTACCTACATTTGGAAGTTTTTAAGTGTCTTGCGGATTTGCTCCCGCACGCGCAATCGACCCGCATGCGTCCCGCGTGCGTGATTTATTAATTATTCTTGTCTGAACAACTGGCAGCAAGCTCGTCATGCTCCCTCGTTATCACTGCTTGCGACAGGGTAATGGCTGATCATAGCGTTATGCTCGTGAATGACCGCTGCTTGTGGTGACTGGTCGTCTTGCTGCCCATGGTCTTGTCATTGTTATGAGAAATGAACAGTTAGTTGATTTAACTACGATGGTCCTAGTTTATCATTTGTGACTTTGAGATAGAATATAATTGAAACATTGGCCTGTTTGCTCACCTATAGATTAACTAACTAATGCTTACTTTTGGTCTCCCTGACTCTTTGTTTCAACTTCATTAAAGGCACGTCATCTTCTAAATCTGATTCAGAGTGGTGTGGTAGTATATCTGCTACATCTAGACAGCTATTGTCAAAATTTTCCAGTTCTAGCTCTGTAAGTAAACAAAAACAGTCACGAATATTACTCATTTATTATTAATATTTGTTTTATTTCACAACATAATGTGGTATGGTAACCACTTTCTAGTAGTACAAAAAAAAATTTGATCAATATAAAATAAGTAGATCTTTAATTTATTTTAAGACTAGCTGCGCCCCGCGGTTTCGAAATCCGTTCAATCAGTCAATCCCGTGAGGAAATCAAGATAAAAAGTATCCTATCTCCTAATCCCGGTCATGGTCTACCCATGTGCCAAACTTCATCCAAATCCGTTCAGCCGTTTTAGCGTGAAAGAGTAAAAAACAAACAAACTCACTTTTATCATTAAAAAAATAATATAAGTAAGATGAATTAAAAAGACTAATTATTTTTCTTCTTAAAACATACCATCAGTTTGATGTTCCTCCGTTGGCTCAATAATCGCATCAAGTCCCTCAAAAACAGCTGGGAATTCTTCTTTGATAGCAATGCCTTCTGTTTGACATTCAACAGCTATACTTACATGCACTATTGGAGATGTAATAAACCCACCGTATAACTCTAAGTGGTCTTGGTTTATCAAAGGATCGAGCTGTAAAAATATGATTACTGTATTAGAAAAATGTGCTGGTGACAGTACCATGAAAACAAACTTTTTTTCATTAAACTAAAGTCACTCCAAAGAGTCTCCACAAGTAAGGGTACTTAAGTAGGTCCAATGTGACCTGGAGACTCGGCCATGCTACCAACCTCATTGAGCACTGCACAAGCTGTTGTTGGATAGCTCGCTCAGACATGAGAGAGGACCGTCATCAAACTGCCAAATACAAGTTTCATACAGAAGTTGTAACAGTATTAAGTGGAGTATTTAACATGTAATAATTGGTTGGTGTGAAATCCGGACACAATAGGTATGAGAATAAACAGCTATAGAAGAATACCTCACCTCATAATCCTCATTCATCATCTGAGCGAACAGCTCTTCCGCTTCCAGACATTGTCTCAGTAATCGGTAGCATTGCTTTAGTTTAGCGCAGCAGAAGAAACAAGCAAAAATTGGTCTACTGTCTTCAGTTACAAACTGCAACAAAATTTACTTACACTGTATTGTGAAAATACTCAATCTTACTAATATATAGTAATCTGGTCCAAGCCAACAGTTGGTAGTCCTTAATGCTTTCTGTTATGGTGATCAATGCTCCTGCCTTCTATGTAAGATGCGCATCTTACAAAGAAGGCCTATGCATTGATCACCATCCTTGCTCAAGGCAGATTGGCAGCCTAATGCACATTTTAAGTACATCTTTTAGTACATATTTTAAGTCCAGCTGTCAAGATTTTCCATTATCCCCTCTCAACGGAAAGTTCCCTATAATAGGTAATTTACTAATTTCTTATTAAAACTATCAACTTACTGGAATATCAGTCAGCTTCTCATATAGTTCATGTAAGTTTCTGTTGACCACTTCAAATATGCGAACATTCTTCACTAAACATATCCTACACATTGGCAATTTTTCCATCTTTAACTCACAAAGTATCACTTAGGCTAAATAGTTAATATTTACTTTTTATTATAGAAAATAACGTAGGAGTCTTTTATAATAACACTAGCTGTTTGCCGGGGTTTCGTCTGAGATCCAGGATGAAAAGTACCCGATGTCCTTATCCAGCAGGCTTAAATAGAAATGTCTCTATTAAACTGTAGAAGAGAAATCGCTTCTCTACATTTCTCGGCAGAAAACTGTCAACTGCCTACACGGAAACGTTGTTTTTGTCAACTCTTTTGTCGACAAAACGCTTCGCTACGATTCTCGTGCTAAGCCTGAGGTAATGGTCTATCTGTCTGCCAAATTTCTTCCAAATCCGATCAGCTTTTTTAGCGCGAAAGTGTAACAAGCAAACAAACTCACTTTCGCATTTATAATATTAGTTACGACTTCTTCTAGTAATCTACGAATATTTTCGAATAAAAGTTAGTTAACCCTTTTTTGTGGACCACAATAAGAGCTAAATAATGTCATAAGCAGTCCAGACAGCCCGTTTAATGCATAGAAATCATACAATCTATTATTGTTCCCAAAACACCGTAGATAGTGTTATAGGACTAATAAGATATCATATAATGATTTAATTCCGGTAGTTCACGTTCATTTCGTTATTACTTCACAAAAAAACACGTACAAATCGTATTTAGTACAAAATCTGAAAAACTATGAAAATACAAGCACAGGCTAAAGTAAACATAGGTCACAGATAATTACTTTACTCTTGAGTCTTGGGGTCACACTCACAGAGCATCTTTTATTATTGACACAGACTAAGTAGTACAACTAAGAAGATAATCTCCACAGACTGTACTCTCCCAAAAGGCACTCCGCTGCGCTGACATCCTTTGATTATGACGTTTATTTTTTTAATTTTATTCAATGTTTTGTCCCTCCTACTTGTCGGTCGCTCCTAGTGTTATGAAACTGAGTCTTTTTGCTAGGGTTTGTCGAGCACTGAACAGTTTGAATACTAGCTGAAGGGGTTTGCGAAATATGAACTCCTTCTTGAATCAACTATTGTTTAGTGCTTTCATTTACAACAATATATTTTTCTTGAGACGAATCTTGGTGCACACGATGGCGTGCACACTAGCCTTTTAAGCAACTTAACCGACTGTGAAAAAGGGGTTCTGTATTCAACCCACGAGTATTAGAATTGGAAATCGTAATGATTAAAACGCATTTGGTATCATAAATTTTTACTTTTATTTAATTTTGAAACGAGTAGTTGACAGCCAACTATTACAGAATATTTTTGAGTACTCTTTAAGCTCTATAACTGAATTTAAATATTTTACGGTAGTCTAAATGAGCAACACACACAACACACATATGAATACTACTTAGTCTGTGCACATATGCAAAGTTCAAACATGAGTGCAAGAGCAAAATCTCATCAGAAACTCATGCCGGCTCCATACTGTCGTCCAATAGTCTAACTGTTCGTCTAGCCTTCTACTTGTAGATAGATAGTTCGTGCATGATTGACAATTTTGGAGAGTTTGTTTTGATCGACCATGAGTTGTGACAGACTGGGTTCATGTTGGCATGTTGGACTGTTGGACGACAGAGTGGAGCCGGCATCAGAAAGACAAGAGACCCTAGAGCAATAGTGTTTTAAAATACTACAATACTCCGCTACGAGTAATAGTGTTCTGTGCCCTAGAGTACTACCTGTACTACCACAGAGTACTTTTATTTATTTGACAAGTACAGGGTATATATGTTCTGTGGTCTATGGACCCAAGCTTTTGTATGTTTTGAAATAGTACATATTTTCTATTCGATTCTATTTAACTATTGGTATTTATTCAGATTGTGTGGGACTAATAAATTAATTCCTATTAATTACCTAGACTGTCTCGACTACCTACGAGAGATATAATAAGTTAAGCTCTCCGGCTGCTGCCGCCTTACCGTGTTCCAGTGTTTACTAACTTCGCAAAATATTCGTAGATTACTAAAAGTAGGCGTACTAATAATACACAATATAATATACAAGTTGTTAAATTTTGTACGTAACGCAACAGTGTTTTTCTATAATATAAATTATTGTAAAGTTGAACGTTTAGTGATAGTTTTTGAGATAACGTTAGAAACGCAACAGTGTTTTTTTTCTATACTATCAATAAGTTGTACTAAATAACATAACTGACATTAAAAAGATGGAAAAACTGCCAATGTGTAGGATATGTTTAGTGGCGAATGTTCGTATGTTTGTAGTGGTCAACAGAAACTGGCATGAACTATATGAGAAGCTGACTGATTTTCCAGTGAGTTGATATTTTTAATTAGGTGTAAGTAAATTACCTTTTAGGTTTTAAATGCGTCTCCTGCACAAAGATTCATATTACCTACCTGCATGAACCGGTCAGAGTTTATTCTTCGGGAAAATTAAAAAAATCACTGTCATTGATAAAGGAAAACAGCTGGACTTTATATGCACTCTGCCTTGAGCAAGAGTGGTGATCAATGCTCAAGCCGCCTCTGTAAGATGTGCGGTCAGTGGGTCGTTTAGAGATGTGCACAGGAAAAATTAAGGACCACCACCTGTTGGCTTGGACTGTATTATAAAAAAATAGTAAGATTAGAAGTATTTTCACAATATAGTTTAAGACAAATTTGTTGCAGTTTGTAACTGAAGACAGTAGACCGATTCTTGCTTGTTTCCTCTGCTGTGCTAAACTAAAGCAATGCTACCGATTACTGAGACAATGTCTGGAAGCGGAAGAGCTGTTTGCTCAGATGATGAATGAGGGTTATCAGGTGAGATATTCTTCAACAGCTGTTTATTCTCATAATTTCTGATTTCAGTTTAATGTGGAAGTGATTACTCTCAAGCTCATTTCTATTGTGTCTGGATTTCACACCAACTGTACCATTGTGTGACATATGTACGTTATTGTCAAATGTAGGTGTTTACAAATTATTACATGTTAAATACTCGTAATAATACTGTTACAACTTCTGTATGAAAGTTTCATGTTGGTACGAGTAACAATAGCTTTTGCAGTGGCCAGTGAGGTTATGGCCAACACTCCAGGATATATATATAGTGGGCCTACTTAGGTGTTCTCACTTATGGAGGCTCTTTTGAAAGACTTTAGTTTGTATGTATAAAAGGTTTGTGCTTGTGATCACCAGCATATTTCCCTAATGCCATAATCACCTTTTTACAGCCCAATCCTTTAATAAACCAAGACCACTTTGAGTTTTACGGTGGGTTTATTACATCCCCAATGGAGAATATAAATATAGTTGATGAATGTCAAAATGACAGCATTGCTATCAAAGAAGAACTAACAGATGTTTGTGAGGAACTAGATGATATTATTGAGCCTAAGGAGGAACATCAAAGTGATGGTATGTTTTCAAGAACAAAAATAATATTATGAATAAAGATAAAGGGGCTTGTGGCTAAGTAAAAACAGCCTCACGGGTCGATCGATCAGGTTA
The DNA here is from genome assembly GCA_905333075.3 of Atethmia centrago. Taxonomy (NCBI): domain Eukaryota; kingdom Metazoa; phylum Arthropoda; class Insecta; order Lepidoptera; family Noctuidae; genus Atethmia; species Atethmia centrago. The sequence goes on from HG995393.1 coordinate 16,832,358, forward strand.
AGCTACGCTTGCCGCGGTTGGTCTGTGGATGGGTGACCATCTTTACATACCGAGACCCCTCTGTGCCTCGGAAAGCACGTTAAGCCGTTGGTCCCGGCTGTCATTTGTAGATGTTTGACAGTCGTTATGGGTCGTCAGAAGCTCGAAAGCCTGACAACCAGTCTTACCAAGGGGTATCGTGTTACCCAGTAACTGGGTTGTGGAGGTCAGATAGGCAGTCGCTCCATGTAAAATACTGGTATTCAGCTGTATCCGGTAAGACTGGAAGCCGACCTCAACATAGTTGGGGAAAGGCTAGGCAGATGATGATGATGAATAAAGATAAAATGTTTTTATTTAATATTGATCAGAAATGTTTTGACTACAAAGTTTTGTCAGTGTTAGGTTTAACCTATTGACCGCCACGTCAAAAAAGGTAAAACGTGCTCTCGGCGCCAAGCTACGAATAATACTTTAAAATCTGTCATGTAGTCATGACCGTGGCGTACTGGGCACATTTTGGTCTGTCATCTATACATGACTGTGGCAGTCAATAGGTTAATTCAACTTAACGATAACCGGTAACCACATTATGTTGTAAAATAAAACAAATATTAATTTTAAATGTGTAATACTCTATTTTTGTTTACTTACAGAGCTAGAACCAGACGATAGCTGTCTAGATGTAGTAGATATAACACCACACCATTCTGAATTAGATTTAGAAGATGATGTGCCTATAATGGAGTTTAAAACTGAAGAGGAAGAAGAACAAAAAGTATCTAAGAAGAAACGAAGAGCCAGGGAGATGACAAGTAAGTATTAGTAAGTTAATTATATCCATAGGACTGTATCTCAAAGTCACAAATGATAAACTAAGACCATCGTAGTAAAATCAATAAATTGTTAATTTCTAATAACAATAACAAAACCATGGCCAACAAGACGACAAGTCACCACAAGCAGCGGTCATTCACGAGCATAACGCTAAAATCAGCCATTACATCCTCGCTGTTTCCGTACCTCGACGTTATGGCAAGCAGTGACAACTAGGGAGGATGACAAGCTTGTTGCCAGTTGCTCAGACAAAAATCCTAACAAATATTATAAATGCGAAAGTGAATTCGTTTGTTACACTTTCACGTCTTAACTACTCAACCGATCATCATGAAATTTTGCATACACGTTGTCAGGGGCACAGAGAAGGACATAGTGTCCTTTCATCCAAAAAAAAGTACTGTTCCCGAGGGATAGAAAATTAACTTTACAAAATCTACATTAAGAAAAAGGTAAGCTAGTACTTAATACTATTCCGCGTGCGGGGCAAATCCGCATGACACTAATCACCCAAACGTACTAGGACTGAGTAATAGACATGGGTAGTTCGCGAACGATTGAAGGAAATGAAGTACTTCATTTCACAAAATAAACTTATCTTTCCTTCAGTAGTCATTCAAATGTGTCTCTCCTTCATTTAGTTCAGTCCTTCTTTTGGCTCGCACCAACTCAGCATTCATTTATTTCATTTCGCTCGCATGCATGACTCGTACGTGTTCGTGTCACTTCGCCGGCCGGTCGGCTGAAGTCGGGCTGACGAGCGACGACGGCGCCTATACTATGTGTGTGTCGCTTGTCTAGCTTACACACACATGACTATTTTTTACGCCAACCTAGACAAAAAGGAATCTAACTATCAGTAAAATAAACAGAAAATATACTACTTAATAATAATATAATTACTTATGTAGTTTTGCTTACTTCTGAAACTGTTAATTTTAAATTATTATTTTTTTTAGTTTTTTTTTTAAGTCGGTTTCATATTTCGTGGTTGACAGTCCTAATCCTTTAAAAAGTATGAAGGAAAATCGAGATACGTATAAAAGTGAACTAAGTGAAGTGCTTCATTTATCGTATCACACTACGCGAGCTCGTTGTCTCATTGATTCGTTGTGATATGCTGAACTAAATGAAGTACTGAACTAAATGAGTGGACTACTTCATTGAGTCAAAGACTTCATTCATTTCTTTTCACTGACACATTTTGCGCATGTCTACTGAGTAACCCAAACCACTTTAGTAATAACACACATCGCCAGTGTGACCATCTTAAAATTATCAATACTGCCATAGTTTGGTCTGAAACCTGCCAAAGACTCGAGTGAAAAATGCCAAAAAACTGCCGAGTTTGTTTAGCGTAATAGTTAGTAGTAAAAAAATAAAAACAGTTTGTTTTACATATCATATTTGTATTATTGATTAGGTCAAATGTAAATTAAACATTGCAATTAGCCTCATATTCTTCATTTTCTATCTCTTTATACATGGGTTTATTCATACGATTTAACATTTCTTTGTTTATTATTTTAAGTAACTACGTCTATGACTGATTGAATGAAATAACATAACAACCATAAAATTACGAATAGAGAATACTCGTTTTACGATTGTCAACTGTATAACTACTACTGTTAAGTTCTTAGTTGAATGAGATACAAACATAACACGAGAAGTACACCTTTGCACAGACTTCATAGAGAATATCCCTTACGATCTGTTTTAGAGTTGCCATTTTCGACAATTTGAGATGTCAGTATGGATTTATTTTCTACATTGCAATTAGGGTTGCCAACCATACTGTTAAAAACAGTATTATACTGTTTTTCACTCTAAAATACTGTTTACTGTTCAACAAAAATAAAGTATATGAATATACTGTTTTCACTGATATCCAGAGCTATACCTAAATAAAAAGTTTAATCTATTACGCAGACCATCGTGCATGCACCTGGGCGGGGGCGCGGTGATTCAGCTAGCCTTCGTTTCAGAATGAAACTGTTAATGTGTCTCGTATTTTCGGGACATAGTAAATTGATAATTGCTATCGGAATACTAAAAGGTGGAACGACAGAAATAGAGCTTCAATACATTTAATAAAAATATTGCTCCTCGTTTATTTAGTGAGGCTTACGAAACCCTCAAAATCGGTGCTAAATTGATGAGATGCGCGAGGCTGTCTGTACCTATTAAAAAAAATACTTAAAGCACTGTTTATTTTTCCAAGATACTGTTTATTTCCCCACTTTGATCATAATATACTTTATTTCTGGTACAAAAAGTTGGCAACCCTAATTGCAATACTGCCAAAAACTGCCAATTTTATAAAACGTTAACAAAACATGCCGGAGGCTAAAATAGAAGGCAAATCCTGCCAAAAAGGCAGGAAACTGCCACATATGGTCACACTGCACATCGCGTCTGTATCACCCGCGTGGTTAGAGGTGTGTAGTATAGTAAGGACACCTACATTCCGCGATGTCACATTATTAAGAGGACTACAAGACCTAAATGTCCTTGAAAAACGCATGCACACATTTACACAATCGACGTGAACGCCGTCTAACGACGACGCCCATGTAACTAACGGCATAGCGAGGTTACGCCTGAGTATTCTAATAGATGGCGCAGCAACGACGCGCAAGTAAAGATATAGATCTAACAAAAAAAAGATAGGACAATGAAATTATTTTTATTTGTTTTATGTGTTCATAACTAATATTATAAATGAGAAACTGATTGTATTGACTTAGATAAAATTTGGGACATGGGCAGACCATAATACATTTTAGTTCTAAGCTCTTTTTCAGGTTAAAATTATGTGACATTTAGTTTTAAGCTCCTTTTCAGGTTAACATTATGTGATATTTAGTTTTACGCTCTTTTCAGGTTAACGTTATGTGAAATTTAATTTCAAGCTTTTTGTTAGGTTTCTATCTAATGATCCGTGATTTGAGATCTCATATAACTTTACACAACATGGGAAACATTAATAATCCTATGTCCAATTTGGATGTTCTTTTCAGGAGTACCTATAGTTTTCCATCTGAAAAAGAAATGAATACAAATATAATTTCTTGATAGATAAGATAAATTTTTATTCGTATAAAACATTGAAATATTAAACCTACAAGAATTCGAAGTAATCAATCTAAGTAAAATAATATGTTTGCGAAAAAATCTTCTATAATAATTTAAGTTTTCTATAATAATCATTAATTTATTTTTTTATTTTTTTTATTTTCCCGGTTTTCACGTTGGACATGATATTGCCTTACAAGCCACCTAAAATTCCATTATTATTTTTAAAACCAATTGAAACAAATCTAAACGTGTTTGTGGCAAGGTGATGTTATAAAATAATATTACCTGTCTACTAAAGGCTTCTTCTAGTACATGCTTAGATGAATATGTACCTTTATCAATAACTTCACAATCGTGATCTTTCTGTGGCACCTCTGTTTTCAATCTATAAAAATATTGAAGATATTAAATTACGTAGAAATGTCAATTCTAAATATTGTAGTTCTATGATGTATTGTAGTTCACAAGATAGGTAATTGAATTTCGTTTATTTTTGTATTTGACTTTGAAAAATTGTTAAGCTGCAAGTAAAAGATTAGGTAGGTACCTAAAATTCATAAGTAGGTACATAATTATAGTGCCTATGTATTATAAACAAAAACAATAAAATTAAATTCTTACTTGTGACAAATAACATCGCAATTTTCAGATGAACCAGTTATTTCGTCATGCCTAATAACAAATAGGCCGAGGTCTTTTTCTGAAAAAAACAAAAACATTTTGTATTTTTAGCTTCTATTTATTGTTATTATAGCTTATATAAGGTGGAGGTACTTACGTATTGGAATAACTTCCGTGTTGATATTTTCGACCGTTTTTCTCCTGTAAAAAATAATTCGATTTTAAAGGTTTTTTTTTTATTTATTTACTTAATTATAGAAATGTATTTAATAAATACATGTACATCGTAGTAGTTTAAATAAAAAACGAAATTCCTGAGATTTGAACCCAGGCATTTTCGACTGTAGATCCACACTTCTTTTAAATACGCCACGAAAATACAGACCATATAAACTGATTGCACTTACTTAGACGTTTCCAAAATTCATAGTTTTATGGTTATAAAAATAAATATTTAGTAATAATAAAATGCTCTATCTTACCTTTTAATTTCGTTCATAAGTTCGGCATTTGATTTATATGAACGTTTTTTAATTTTTAGTCTTCGCAACGGGTTTCACTTTCTTTCCCATGACATTCCATTTCTATCTACTTTGTTTATTTTTTCTTTTTTTTTGTTGACTTTTCTTTTACAAATGATACAATTTTATAACACACTACTTTATTACGCTATTTTAACTTAAAGTATTTTATATCTACACGAAATAAAAATATTTACGCAAAGAAAATATGAAACAATGAATTCACAAACAAAACTTTACAAAAACATTAAACAATCGGGGCGGAAATAATGCGGCGAAAAGAGCGACACGTCTGTATAGCATCAGGCCTCGGCCGGTACTGTCGGTACACAGGCGTTTACGCACACATGCGTACGTATTATGCTCGGAAATAAGAATATACGATTTACAATAAATCCATTGATTGGATCAAAAAATTAAAACACTATTATGCTAATATGTTGCTTGTAGAATAATCTGACAAAAAATCAGAATGATTATGCAATCATTCTGATTTTTTGTCAGATTATTCTTTTAACGCGTAAAAATCATGCTAATATACATGCGTATATTAGTATGATTTTTACGCGTTAAAATATTTTTTTAGAGATGTTTTCAACACACTATCTACCTAGTATTTAACCTGAAGAATATCATATATTTTTCTGATTTTGTTTACTGCAGTGGATCATATACTTTTAGGCGTTATAAAACTTGCGTTTAGCTCCTCTAGGCCTCTTAAAAACTCCCGAGAGCCCGCCATATGACGCCTCACGCCGTAGAACGTCCGGGACACTCGATGATACCCACTAGGCCACTAAAACTAAAGCTAGTGAAGTAGTGAGGTGACCGCGTGATGTATAATATATAATCTATTCGAGAAGTATCTGATGAAAATGTAAACAAATCGACCAGTAAAAGTATCTGTGAATGACAATTTATGGTGTCACTTAAAATGAGTTTTTTTATTTAATTATTTGAATACTTAAACTCGAAATTCTAATTTTAAATCACCTTTATGATGTTTGTCCTATGTGATGATGATGATGTTTTTTTTTGATAATTGAGGTTATTTTTGTAACCTCATTTTTTGTCAATGATTGTTTAATTTCAATTTAATTAATAATAATTATTGCTTGAATAATATTATTCAAATTCATTTAAGTCATATAACTTAATCCATACAGGTTGATTTAAATAAAAATAAAATAAATTCAAATTACTCGCTTAATAAAGGTTCTCCATATTGGAGAAGAGACCGCTTCTGCTACAGTCATCAGAATTCCGTTGCAGCTGCCTCGCATTCTGCAGATCAGGGATATAGTTTTCTTGCAGATAACGGCATGAAAGCCATCAGTGCGATACAGCGCAAACATCTCCGATGCACTACAGAAGCGAGGCAGATCCAACACTATCCTGAAGATGCCGTAGAAATTCGAAAGGGTTACTGAGGCCCCTGGCAACACAGGCAATGGAAGGAATACGGGTGGGTTTTAGTCAGTAAGAGTCTGACACACCCTACCGCTCCGCCCAGAGCTGGAAAAGTTTTTGATAAAATCCCACCCTAAAAAAAAATCCTGAAGATGTTAATACTGGACAGCGATCTTTTGGTGTGACTGACCCACAGATTTCCCGTATAAAAGCTTTGACAATACGCCTTAAACAAGATTAAGACATGCCACTTTTTCCAACAATAATTGTTGTAAAAAGTAGTAATGTATTACTATTTCCCTTGAACAGCAGTCTAATTGCGAAACGGATTCTTGTTCTACAATTTTCATTAATTTCTCAACAAGCGACCGTAATTTGCTTAAGACAACGCTTATTTCTAATTGCGTAACACCAATATCGTGTCAAATAAATGCCTCTTTTTTTCAAATGCTAAATAGTGAACCGCGAGGAAGTTATTGGCATAGTAAGTCTATTTTTCAAATTGTATAACCGAATATGGAAGTGAATGTTGGATGTTGCAAAAGAAGCATGAAAGTTGAATGAATGCTTTGGAAATGCGTTCCTTGCGAAGCATGTCTGGCTTAGAAAGATAATGAATAAGTAAGTAAAGTTTAGGGAAAAATCGATATTAAATACCTTTTTTTTGTTTTTTGGATTTTTATCGATGTTTTTCCATAGTACCTAACCTTATAAAAATTATAGTAACCATATATTTTTTTTACAATATCTTTTTCAACTAAAAAATAGTTCTGAAAATAAAAAATGAAAAAATTTTGTTCGTCAACTGTTTTGATAAAAAAATTGAGCCTTTTATTCAATTAAATTCGTAGAAAAATAAAACAAAAATAATTAATAGCATGAAAAAAATTGCAGCTTATTTAAAACTAAAATATTTCCCGATACAGTAGTCATGGCTATTTATAGACCACCTTCTCAAAATATGGATAGATTTTTAGACTCACTTGTTAAGTTTGTACTTAAAAAATACAATATGTAACAAAAACCCTGTTGTTCCTTCTACCTATGTTTTAAGAATCGATTTACTAAGCGGATAAAGCAAGTCATTTATAAAAAAAAGTTCAATACAAAAATTAAAATAAATATTTAATTAACTACTATTTGTCATGTTTAATCGATTTGTTACCTCTGCAATTCTGCATGAAGCGATGACGCGAAACCAGAAGTAGATAGAACGTTCCCGCCCTCTCTTTGATCGGTGCCGCCGCGCCGCCGATTATCTATCTATTTTTCTACACAAGTTCGTGACCTTGTCAGCTGTTGTTTATCAGTATCACTTTAACGAATTAATCTTTGAAAATCTTGGTTTACACAGTATTTTTAAGCACAATTGATAATTTTTAAAACTACATTTAACACTTCACTACGTTAAAAAAAACAAATTCGCCGCGTCTGTCACATAAAACCTGATGTACCTATTTAAATTTTAATGCATTGATTTATTATGATATCTACTTGACGGCCACGGAGTTGCTGTTCGATATGACCACCTTGTACCTCTACACTTCTTGGCTCATAGTCGGAGGGAAGTAGTGATTGGACGCGACAATAGTGAAATGGGTGCTGGCCATCTTCTTTGAGTACTCTCCTAACGCGCATATGTTTTACTCCGAGTTCGTGTCCCACTGAGCGTGTACTTCGCGTTGGATCGTGCCCAAACAAGTCCAAGACTTCTGTCTCGAGTCCTCGGTCTGCCTGCGTCAGCTCGATGTCAGGTCTCGGCGGTGCACATTGCCGGTATTGTACGTACGTATGTACAAACGTTGGAATGCCATCGCCGACGGTAATGATCGCAAAACGTTCTTGGTAGAGTCTGCGTGCTTCTGCATAATTGCAGTCACATTTCCGAAGACACATCAACATAATAAAATATTTTACGTTAGAATAAGACATTGCCAACGTTTACGTAAACAAAACACAATTCACTCACTACGTAGGTCAACAATAACATCCATTCGAAAGCAAGCTGCGCGGGAGACTGACTAAGGAAGTGATTCGCAGGGAGACGGGTGGCGGGGCGGGGTAGGTAGGCACGTGGTACCGACCCGCCGACATGCGCGGCTGGTGTTTTTGGCGGCGTCTTTTGTCGCATTCAAAGAAAGCCGCCGAACTAGTAGGCTATTTAGCGAAATAAAGATGTACTTGTAAAATCAGATACTCTAAACATTTTTTTGAATGTGTCGATTTTAATAGTTATTTGATTTGACCTTTTGACTAGCCAATACTTATTTTTTTTAAATTATAATTTCATCAATGTTCTGCTTATAGGTAAATGTATACGTTCCTAAAAAGGACAACAGGGTTTTTGTTATATATTGTATAACGTCTTTTAAAAACGTAATACTTTTGGGCGATATTAACGTTGCTTCCGGGAAAACCGATACCCATGTACATAATTATCTGAATATTTGCTCATTTCATGGACTTTTGCCAGCTCAGTATCGCCCCACGCATCAGAGCGGCTCATGCTTAGACCATATCATTCTAAAATCAAAAAAAACCCATCCAAAACATTGGTTACTAATTCTTCGCTTACCGAACATCAAGCTGTTCTACTAAAATTACAAATAAGTTCATCTAAAGTCTGTTTTTTAATCTCGGAGACTAAATTGACACATGCAAATGGCAAACCCCAAATTGAAAAAACGAACAACAATCATTTGAAATGTCAAAGTCTCTGGGATTAAAAAACGAACTTTAGAAAAAACTGCATGCGTAGCTACACTAAAGTCAATATGAGAAACCTTGAAAGTGACATACGCGGTATTAAGTTTGACCCAGTTCATTCAAACCAAGCAAATTTTTCTTAAATGTATTTCATGAATTCGCTACAATATGCAATAAGGAAAAACACATTCACTAAGGCAATGCCTAGAAAGTATAGATGTATTTAAACCTGGATCACACCCGGTCTCGTCCGTTGTATAAGACATAGAGACAAACTTCACCTTAAATTGAAACTTGCACCTGATAACGAGATACAATCTGTTGTATGTAAAAGGTACCTTTTGAGAAAACTTAAAAATTAGTATAATAAACATGATAATGAATAATGAATTACAGAAGGCGGGAAAAAATAGTAAACTTTTCTGCAAATGTATTAAGAGCGTTTCGTCTAGCGCGGGACATAATGTGAGTCTCACACAGAAGCGAGCGTAACTGTGCATAGATTTGGCGCGTTCGCTCTGTTTATGTTAGACTTACCCACTTTGATCCGTTCGCTTTAGAGCAATAATTGTGATATCAAAATTAAACAGGAATTTAAATCCAACTTCAATTTATTGATACTTATGATTAGTACACACATACATAAACTCACGCCTTCTTCCCAGGGGAATAGGCAGAAAATTTAGTTCGCCACCTGCTACGCTCCTTACATACTCCTATTGATTTGTAGTTTTATAATGAATAAATACCTAATACTATTATATTTAAAAGAAACAGTTTATTTATACAAATTATTCTTGCATGATGAAACAAATCGCTGTAAGAAAAAAATATATGACCAATTTTTAGGTACGTTTCTAGCCAAGAGCTGAACTGGATAAAACATTGTTAGACAATTACGAATATGGCATGTGATTGCGACTGGAATTTAGTACATTAAGGCTCGCATTTAAAAAGAAAATATGTAACGCAATTAGCTTACAGGATTTGGTTTAATTTTGAATCTGATATTAAAGTTGGAAGAGACCATAATATGTGTCCATGTGAACACATGAAGTACAAAATAGTACTACTATTTTGTACTTCATGTCTCTAGTGATAAAATGACTTATTTAATGTCACCAAAAATCGGCCTTTTCGGTCCTAGTGCGAATCATGCAATTCGCTATTATTTTGATTCGTGTGCATGTCAATGAACATTGTGCTTACCAGATTTTGTAATTACAGCGGCGACCGTTGCAAAGAAACCAAAACTAGACAGACGAAGAACAAACTTAAAAGACGCAACGTCAGCCGAGCCAACGAGAAAAGAAAAATCAGACTCGAAAGTTATCCGGATAACTCAAAAATGTACGTCCAAACCTGGCACCTATTTCAAAGAACCTTACAAATGTGATCAGCGTAGTTTTTTTCATGGATTGGAAAAACAATATGGTGAAAAACCTTACAAATGTGATGTATGTCAGCGTAGTTTTAGTGAAAAGGGTTATTTAACAAAACATATTCGTATACACACTGGTGAAAAACCTTGTGGAAAACCTTACAATTGTGATGTATGTCAGCGTAGTTTCAGCGTAAACATTGAATTTATAAGACATATTCGTATTCACAATGGTGAAAAACCTTATAAGTGTGATGTATGTCATCGTAGTTTTAGTCAAAAAACTAATTTAACAACACATGTCCGAATACACACCGGTGAAAAACCTTATATCTGTGATGTATGTCAACGTAGTTTCAGGCGAAAGGGTGATTTATCAACACATATTCGTATACACACTCGTGAAAAACCTTATAAGTGTGATGTATGTCAGCGTAGTTTTAGTCAAAAGTTTGTTTTAACAACACATACCCGAATACACACTGGTGAAAAACCTCATAAGTGTGATGTATGTCAGCGTAGTTTTAGAGAAAAGAGTTATTTAACCAAACATATTCGTATTCATACTGGTGAAAAACCTTACAAATGTAATGTATGTCTGCGTAGTTTTAGACAAAAGTGTGATTTGACAAAACATATTCGTATACACACTGGCGAACAACCTTTCAAATGTTAAGTATTACTTAGTTTTCGTAAAAATTGGCATGAAAAATTCTACATTTGTATACACTTGTGAATTGTGTGTACCTGGGCACGTGGGGCGACGAAGGCGGCCGCCGCTGCTGTGAATGCCGCCCGCTCGCACTAACCTGCTTGGCCCTGCACGCGCGCCCTGCATACACTCAATATGGTGTCACAACAGATTGACTACTTCAATTGTACTCTGAGTGAATTGCCTCATTTTGTAAAACAACTCGTGGTTGTTCATAAGAATACAATTGTAAGTCTAATCTGTGTAAGCTATTATAACTATAACTACAATATTGTATTAGGTAAGCCTGTGATGATAGTTGTATGTGTGTTCAAACAAATAAATAAATTAGGTATTTATCAACATCTTAGACATTCATGCACCTTCTCAACTGCACTGAGAGTGTCTACATCAATCTCTTTCATCCTATCCTACTAATATTATACTCGTAAATGCGAAAGTTTGTAAGAATGGATGGATGTTTGTTACTCTTTCACGCAAAAAGTACTGAACAGATTTGGATGAAATTTGGCGCACTTTTTATTCCGTTATACCCACGGGGTCAAAACTTATGCGGGTGAAACTGCGGGGCGCATCTAGTGTATTATAATACAAATCTATCGATTATCGGATGGATACCTATGAAATCGGAACAAGAGATAGTTAATCGTTAAATGAATTTACTGTTTTTTATTGAAACGAAGTGTCTTAAGGAGTCTTCTACCCACTACACCGTATCATATCATAACCGTGCTAGGAACGTATCAGGCAAAAAATATTATTTATATTGAAAAGTATAAGACTATGCCCACTAGACCGTTGCGTCGCCGACCGACACCGGAGCTTGGCATGATCGGACCGTCAACAATTTGTCGGCGAGAATATTTTGCACGGGTATAATCTAGTTAGTACGTTCTAGTGGGCATAATACTCCGTTTCATGGTTCCTTCCGTGCCTGATACGTTCATCCATCCATCCATCCTTACAAACTTTCGCATTTATAATATTAGTAGGATCAAGTACTCGCCCTTACGTACCTAGTTATTTTCTACTCATTATCTGTCAACATCTCAACACTTAATCTTGCCTACATTCATATCTTTCACACAGTCATGCATTATACCACATGTTATATTATGCTCTTTTTTTTTTGGTTGGGAAATGATCAAATAACTTCTCCCGCTCTGGGCGGAGCGGGAGGGTGTGTTAGACTTACTGACTAAAAACCCACCCGTGTTCCTTCCATTGCCTGTGTTACCAGGGGCTCGGTATCCCTTTTCAACTTTCCCGCGACCCCGGCGCTGGCATCGGCCCTACTGGACCCCTACACTTGTGCTAACATTTCTTTGAAGCGCACGTGGAACACAACGCGCCATCGACCCGAGCCTAGTCCTTATCGGACGGCGAGGTACCCATTGCTCACCGTTTGCAAGCCCGCGCCTATCGGTAACTGGGATTCCCGACGCACAGGGCGTCTCCTGCGGCAGCTAGGGGCGTGAGGGCGCGGACTTTGCCTCTCCCTCACCCGTTCCGCCTCCTCCTTCGCGAGTATTACTGCATTATACCCACTAGACCGTTGTGTCGCCTTTTCATGGTTTCTTCGATGCCTGATACGTTCATAGCACGGTCATGGTATGGTACGGTGTAGTGGGCCACTACACCGCGACCCCCTGCTCCCTTCTGCCACAACGTGCGATAAAGGTGTACCTTTATCGCACGTTGTGGCAGCAGGGAGCTAGCCGAAAACAACGCAAGTAACGAAAATCGTTAAAGGATTTTTATTTCTGTACAAAATACATTACTTCTTAAGTAATACCTAAGTTCGACACTTGGCGAATGTGCGACGCAATGAACATGTTGCATAACGATACTTCGACAGAAATATGCGTCGCTTGGTGTGGCCGCTCTATACTGCAAAGCATTAGCGATGTCACGTGCAAATTACTGTTATAGGTTAACTATCGGCGACATGGTCGTATTGTTATACTTTTATACGTTTGTTAATATTTTTCAAATATCGTTAGAAATAATCGTTTCTACCGTCTGTCTCACTTAATCACACGTTTTTATTTCTCAATCATTTTTTTTCGTCCATCTATCGCATGTCGCATTACAGTCTGCCGCGGAGTAGGGGTAAAGTGAAAGGCGCTTGGCAGAGCAGCCAAGGCCAATATGTCGGCGCCCATGGCTCGCGTCAGCTAGCCGTGTAGCATTTATATTCTCACTAATTCGTGCAAGTGCTCCGCGGTATTTGTGTGTTATGATCAGTGTATTAATGTATAGTTGGATATCTTGTCTACTATTGATTTCACATTATCATTCCCATTTTCCAATTATTCAGTTGAAGATTAAAAACACGATTTTAACACCCTAAATCGAATAATTTTACGAAAATGTTAGTTAAATGCCTACGATCCGAAACAACAGTTTCACTTGCATCGTGGTTTCTTAAAACCACACAATGTTTTTTATGTATGGTACTGTTAATGTGTAAGTAATAAGTTCATCTTGTCAGTTATAGTTCGTCGAAATTATATTGTGCTAGATAAATATCAAATCACGATCATAGCACCATTTTACATACTAAGATCCCTCCGTGCCTCAGAAAGCACGTTAAGCCGTTGGTCCCGGCTGTCATTTGTAGATCTTTGACAGTTGTTACGGGTCGTCAGAAGCCCGAAAGTCTGACAGCCAGTGTTACCAAGGGGTATCGTGTTACCCAGTAAATGGATTGTGGAGGTCAGATAGGCAGTCGCTCCATGTAAAATACTGGTATTCAGCTGTATCCGATAACACTGGAAGCCGACCCCTTCATAGTTGGGAAAAGGCAGGCAGATGATGATCATAGCACCATTTTGTAGATTGTCGGTCAGAGTAGTAGTTTTACAATAAACGTCGCGATCATTTCATATGTCATCAAGTGCGAGCAGGCCTCCTGATAACAATTAACAATTGACTTTTTATAAGGTTAGAAAAAATCAACAAATTAGTAAACCGGGAGGATGCAAGAATAATAAGGCAGCTAAAGTTGATAAAACTCAAGCAGATCTCGAGATAACTGATAAAGATAATTCTGTGTCAACATTTGAATCAGCTCATTCAATCAGTACGCATGACTTGACTCACCATATTAACGTGCCTCCAAGTGATACTGCTGTCTTTTTAATTTCTTCAAATATGACCCATATATCAAACTCCTATGAATCACTTTCAATTGAGAACCAAGAAAACGTTCCGTCTAGTGAAACGAGTGAAAATTGTTCTCTTCCAAACCTAAATTTGAGTAAGAACATATCTTATTTCGATTTAACTTCTAATAACACTCCTGACTCTCAGATAAATACGTTTTGCAAATCATCTGATATATTTTTGAATGACTTACGAATTTCCTCCAACTATAGATGTGTCTCTTCTATCATGAACTGCATTAGTCGTGTTAAACTAATCTCAAATAACCTTACTTACCTCTCAAACGATAATCCTGAAGAGCCTCCACATATATCGAAATACATTAGACATCTTGATCCTGAAAATATACGCTCAAATAACCCTACTTGTATGTCATGATCATGATTTTGATTTTGATTTCATCTCCGAAATCCCTACTTACAGTTCAAATTGTTTTCTTTGCGTTATGCTCGTGAACGGATGCACAAGCAGCATCCGTTCCGGTTCCGGTGTCTGGTCGTTTTGCTGACCATTGTTTTATTATTGTTATTAGTAATTAGGTAACTGTTTATTTATTTTATTTCGATGGTGCTAGTTTATAATTTGTGACTTTGAGTTACAACTACAGCTTTATGTAAGCGGACACGCCCTTTATGCCAAAAGGCTTTTATTTAGGTATTAAATTCTCTTACGTTTTTATTTTGTAATTTTTATTTCTGCTTTAGTACAGCATTTTGCACAAATGTCTTGATTATGAAATACTAATCCTGAAGAACCTCGGACTATCTCGAACTACATGAAACATCTTCATTCTGAAAACACAGTCTCAAATAACCTTACTTACCTCTAAAACGCTGGTCCTGCCTGCGCCAGGAGCACTCGAATCTCCTCCTATCTCGAACTTACTTTTTGATACTCTCATCTCTAAAGTCCCTACTTACAGTTCAAATACTAGTTATACGCAGTTGCAATACAAACATGTTTATTCTCCATGCACAGTGGCCAATTATGAGAATCATGGCACACAAGAACCCGATTTTGACAAGGAATATGACGTAAGTGGAGTTTCAAATGACTGGGATTATATACCATCACCGTCTGATGACGAGCAAGACTTAATAATGGAAAATTATTGTTTGGATGAATCACATAAGGTTAGTATAATATCGATATGCATACATAGCTACAACACGAGATAGTACTTTTAATTATTTTTGAAGTCTGAAACGCTGTTTGGGGTATTTACATGGCCATAACCTACAATTTTTGCAACTGATTACTTACAATAAGTTTTAACTACCTTAGGCATTAAGAGAGCATTATTATCATACAAATCTGAGCGTCTAGTTGAAGCCTTTTAAGAATATAATCAAATACAAAAATTATTTGCAGGTTGTTTCAGGTGGCTTGAAGGGTATACATACAATAGAAAAGGGAAATGTTTGTCTAAAAGAAATGACATCAGAAGAAAATTCTAAAGATGAAGAAGAAGTAAATAGAGAAAATTTAGAAGAAACAAGCAGAAGTTCACAATATAAAGAAATATCTGTAGATATTGTAAAAGATAAACGTATCAGAAAAAGAGATTTTTGTATCTACTGTGAACATTTCGTTTTAAATTTTTCACGACACATGGTTCGTCACCATTTAGCCGAACCTGAAGTTCAATTAGTATTATCGTATCCTAAAAACAGCCTTAAACGTAAAACAGCATTTTCAGATTTAAGAAAAAAGGGTAATTATATTAATAATGTACAAAGTACATTCAAACCTGTGAAGAAGAGTAGGTTTTCTGATAAATTGGATTACTTACCTTGCTCTAAATGTTTGGGTTTTTATTCAAAGAAATATCTGTGGAAGCATAAAAAAAATTGTCAGGCTGCTGAAGCCCTTAATGTCAAGAAATTGAATAAAACGACTTAGGTTCCACTTGCTGCTGATTAAAAGTTGTTCAAGGAATATCTTTGTGGAGTATCAAAACAGTCATCTGATAATTTAACACAGGCTAAAGATAAATATAACATTGTAGCTTTTAACAATTTGGTAGAGTCTACATACTGTCGCATACTTCTCCTTATTAGACACCGTCCCGGTGAAATACAACGATTAAAATTAAATGATTACAATGAACACGGAAAAAATAATAATAAATATGATGAATTTGAAAAAGTTCTTTCTTCAACTGAAAAGATATTATAAGATAAATTAAAAATAATTGTGATCCGCGGTAAAAGAGGAAGAGGAGTACCAGTTTTATTTAATACTGAAATTCAAGATGATATAAAAAAAAATATTGAAAAAGACAATAATTTGTTGTTTGTCAAAGAGAGCCACTGTTTGTGGCTACAACGTTTTAGAAAAGTATGCAAAGGCTTGTGGTGCTAAAAATGATAGGGCTCTTACATCTACGCGGCTTCGGAAACATTTAGCCACAATGACCCAATTATTCACTATGACTGAATCAGAACTAGAACAACTAGCAACCTTCATGGGTCACACATTAAGTGTACATAAAGACAATTATCGGTTGCCTAGCGATGTTTATCAGACTGCAAAGATTTCCAAACTTTTACTTTGATGGAAGATGGAAAAGCCGATAAATATAAAGGAAAGACTTTAGACGAAATAGACTTAAACTTGGATGAAGAATTTAAAGGAGACGAAATAGAAAATGAAGAAGTGATTGAGTTTGAATTAGAAGAAGCGGATCCACCTAGAAATGATAACACGAGTGTCACAAATAATTTGATTGTCCCCGAACCACTTTTACCAGAATTAACAAATAAGACTAATGTGAAAAAAAAGAGAATACTTATTCCTTGGACAACTGAACAAAAAAATATTGTGACCAAGTATTTTAAGCAACATATCAAAGACAAAAAACCTCCGAAACGTACAGATTGTGAAGAATTAAAAAATAAATATCCTACACTTCTTCACAATAAAGACTGGCTAAAAATTAAAGTGTTTATTCAAAATAATTATATTAAAAAATTATAACATTTTATATTATTAAATTCTTATCAGATGAATAATTTTAATGTTAATTTGTCCAATAACATTTATGTGACTATTTTATAATTTGATTAGCCCTTAGTTATATAATTATTATAAAGATGTTCTATCTCACAAGTGCGTTTGGCTATGGATGTTTTTAGCCGTTATCAAAAGCACTAAATTGCTGCTACGCACACTAAAACATTATGTTTACGGCTAACAACATTCATAGCTAAACAAGTTTTATTATTAGATATCTTTTATACAATATATTACATAATTATATATATTACTGATAATAAATATGAAGCGCGATGTCATATTTTATTAACTGGTGATAAAATAACGAAACAGAAAAATGCGGGAATATTAAACATTAAAAAACTTATTTTTTTTTAATTTCTTACATTCATATTAATTACATAATATGTTTATGAAAGTTAGTTAGTAATACAAACAAAATTTAAATATAATGATAGCAGATCCCACTATGCTATCATTGTATTTAAATTTTGATTATAATAAAATATGACATCGCGAGTTTAATACGGATACGGTAAAATCTTCTGAAAAGTAAATAAAATTGATCTGCCGACATCTCCTGTTTTGTTGATAATTTATATTGATATAAGTTAAATCATTGTATTGTTTAACTAGCGGTTTGTATGTAACTGCTAGGCTAAGTTTCAAGTCATAAAATAATAATGTTTAAACTTCTTTACCAAAGTCACATAGTGTTAAATATAATTGTTAAATAATTATATTAATAGTAATTATAATTTATAAATATTAATGTACTTTTCACCCTAATTTTAGAGGCCATAGCGTTACGTATTGTTTTAATTTCTTTACATTGTTAGAATACTCAAAACTAAAAATCTTTATAATAATAATAATAATGCTGGGTCGAGGCTTTTTAAATGCGAAGACCCTCCACAACCGCGAGATATGCAGTCTCAGGGAATATTTTTTGAAAGCCGAAGTGGGTATGCACTGTGATGTGGTCGCAGTGGACAAGGGGCTCACCCCACTTTCCATGGGTAAAGAGAACTGGTGCAAACCTGTAATACTTACAACGGATGACCGCAAGGAGATATGGCAAAACAAAGAGCTACACGGGCGCTTCTATCTGGCTCTTCATGAGCCCGACGTAGATTTTTTAGCGTCCGTATCCTGGCTACGTTTTAGGTACCTTTTCGGGGAAACTGAAGGTTTTGTCTGTGCAATTATGGACGAAGTTATCTTGACGAATAACTACCGGAGACACATTATGAAGGACGGTTTACGTGTGTCGGGCATGCCACCGTCCGGGTGAGTCTATTAGACATATTATCTCTGGTTGTTCTCGTCTGGCTAACGGCGAGTACTTGCACAGACATGTGCAAGTACAAGTGGCTAGGATTATTCACCAGCAACTTGCTTTGAAATATAAACTTGTGAACTCTGAGGTACCGTATAACAAGTATGCGCCCGACCCAGTTCTCGAAAATGACCATGTCACGTTGTACTGGGATCGGTCTATCATTGCTGACAGGACTATTGTCGCCAATAAGCCTGATATAGTGGTGATAGATCGATTAGCGCGCCGCGCAATGATAGTCGATGCTACCATTCCACATGACGAAAACCTCGTGAAAGCTGAGAAAGAGAAGCAAATAAAATATCTCGACTTAGCACACGAGTTTGTTGACATGTGGAATGTTAACTCGGCTGTCATTGTGCCGATTGTCGCTACGGCCAATGGCCTGATGGCTGAAAGCCTCAACCATCATCTCTCGAGGCTCTCGTTAGGCGGCTGGATCAAGGGCCTGATTCAGAAGGCAGTACTCCTCGATACGGCCCGCATTGTGAGGGGGTTCCTGTCTCTGGAGTCCTAACCACCGGTAGCTTGGACACTGCTCCCGACACCGGCGGACCACTATTTTTTATATTTTTAAATGTTTATTTTTATACCTTTTTTCAAGAAATATTTAAAAATATATTTTATATGTAAAAAAATAAATAAACGAAATAATAATAATAATACGAGGGATTGTGGAATCTGTGGGAACCCAACTCTCGGATTCCATAAACCTTAGAACCCTCTCCGCATCCGAAACCTACAAGTATTTGAGTATGTCGGAAGCGTTGGGCATCAATATTACTGACATGAAGCAATCGTTGAAGGAGCGCTTTTTTGGCCGCCTATAGAAAGTATTTAATAGTCTTCTATCAGGCGGGAACAAGGTGCGCGCCTTCAACGGTTGGGTCATGCCCGTTTTGATGTACTCTTTCGGCATACTCAAATGGACTCGGACCGAACTCGACGCCCTGGATAGGCGAGTCCGTACGCTGCTGACTGCATATCGAATGCATCACCCACGGTCATCGGTAATGAGACTGTATATCCCGCGAAAGTGTGGAGCTCGAGGCTTTTTAAACGCTAAGACCCTCCACAATCGCGAGGTATGCAGTCTCAGGGAATATTTCCTAGAAACCGAAGTGGGGATGCATCGAGATGTGGTCGCGGTGGACAAGGGCCTCACCCCACTCTCCTTGGCTAAAGAGAACTGGCGCAAGCTTGTAGTGCTTGACACTAACGATCGCAGGGAGGTATGGCAGAGTAAGGAGCTTCACGGACGCTTTTTCCGGGCCCTACATGAAATTGTCGACATGTGGGATGTGGATTCAGCAATCATTGTGCCGATAGTCGTATCAGCCAATGGCTTAATTGCCAAGAGCCTCGACCAACATCTAAGGAGGCTCACGTTGGACGGCTGGATTAAGGGCTTGATTCAGAAAGCGGTACTTCTGGACACGGCTCGCATTGTTAGGAGGTTCCTCTCTCTGGAGCCCTGACCGCCGGTAGCTTGGACCCTGTTCCTGTTCCTGTTGGTCTACCATTTTTTTATATTTTTAAATGTTTTTATATATTTTTGTATATTCTAATATTTAAAAATATAATTATCAGTACCTAAGTACAGCATTATTGTATTGTTTTAGATTGTTATTATAATTAAATGGAGTAAATGAATGAACAATACAGTTTATTTCTAAGTGTAGGTGTTCCTTGCAGGTAGGTAAAAATACTGTGGTTTAAAAATAAACAAACAACATTATTATAAATATTTTAACGGGATATAGGATAGGACGGAAAAATAGGATCAGTATAATTATAAGTAACAAGGATACCATAAGGATAAATGAAAACAAAAAAATTACAACTTGATATTATTTAGAATAATGAATGAGACTATACATTTATATACTAGAGAGCTATTTGTACAAAGTAAGGAAAGTATTGAGGTAGGAAAAGGAGTACGGAGGGATAAGAGGTTATTTAAGAAAGGAAGAACGGTCATTTAAAGGACAGGACAAAAAAAACATGATCTAAGTCGCCTACATCTGTGCCACATAAGCAAATGGGATCGTCGCTGATAGAAAGTTTGGCAAGATGGGCTGGAGAACAAACATGACCCAGTCTCATCCGTATTAAAATGGAGGTCTCCATCTTGCCAAACTTGGCCTTGCCAAACCATGGTTTTTCTGGTATATCAGGTTGGATAAGTGAGAAATAATGTCCCTTCGATTTGCTTCCGATATCCCAAGCTACCTTCCAGGTTTCCCGAAGAAAAGTCTTTGGTAACGACGCGAGATCATAACTAAAATTTATATATGGAACTAAGTCCCCACACTGCACCGCATCACCGGCAAGTTTATCAACTACTTCATTGCCATGGATTCCAGCATGGGCCGGAATCCACACAAATTGTAGTGAATTACCCTCAGAGATGGTCCTGAACGCAAATTCTCTTATTAAATAAATGATAGGTAACTGCGATTTGTGTTCGAAAGCAGATTTATTAATGGCTAGAAGAGCACTTTGAGAATCAGTAAAAATTATTGATTTTTTGAGCTTCAAAATACGGATATATTCTATGGCTTTAAAAATGCCAAAACATTCCCCGGTAAAAACAGAAGTCTCTGGAGGTAGTTTTATTTTTTGTACGATGTTGTATTGAGAATGGTAAGTACCTATCCCAACACAACCCATCGGAGAAGGCTTGGCAGCATCCGTAAAAATATGGTGGTACTCTAAGTGTTCTGACAGAAAATGATTCAAACTTAAATGACAATCGGGATCTGATTTACTTACACAGTTATAATAATAATAATAATAAGATTTATTGTTGAACTAGGACTAGATTACATGGCAAGGTAATATATAAAGCACAAGCATAAAGTTTCTTAATCTAGTTAGTGGGTGCCGTACTGTTCTCCTAGATAGGTTACAAAATAACCTGTGTTTAGGAGAAACAGTTGCGATCCCCGTCATAAATGGTTGACTTATAACTGCTCGTGTTAAATATTCATGGATATCGTAATCATTACAGCAATCTAGGTCACTAAACAAAAAAAAAAAAAAAACTACATCTAGAAAGTTGCAGTTTTCGAAAAATCAAATTTATAAAAAAGAAATGTTCAGTATGTAGGTGTGGTGAGTATTTTGTTAGTGTAGTGAGTGTTTCGTTAATTTAAGTAGTGTGTAATGCATGTATGTGTTTGAGATCACTTCTTTAGGAATTCTTCTGTTTCGTCGTAGTTTAGGTTTAGAAAGAAGGACCGAACAGTCTTTTTGCAATTAAAGTTTGTTAAGCCGTAAATCGAAATGATTGCGTTAAGTTTATTGTAGAGTGATGGGCTAAGGTAGAGGGGAAACTTTTTTATAAAAGCTGTGCGTGTAGGTGGTATTGTGCAAATTAGGTCTTTGCGGCGTTTGGATATTTTTTTGAAAGGTGTTCGTCGGTGTTGCAGAAGGACTATGTGTAAAATATATTGTTGCCTTACATTTATACAGTTCGATAGTTGGAGACAGTATCGGTCGGAACGTAGCCACTTTTAGAATAGCTCTGTGAGCGATCTCCAGAGGCTTAAGTAGGGTCTTTGCAGCACCACCCCAGCATGAGATACAATATATTAGTATTGACTGGCAAAGAGCAAAGTAAACGTTTCGGATGATTAGCGGGTTGGCTACATTTCGCAAGGTTTTAAAAACGTAAATTAACTTTCGTACGCGACCAGAAAGAATGTTTATATGAGATTTAAAATTAAGGTTTCTGTCCAGAACAATACCAAGATAGTTACGAGGTGCATTCAATAAGTACCTAGCCTCATCGCCAGAGGGCGCTGTAGTTTCAAAAGAGTTTTACCACAGTGTAGCACATTCTTTTTTAATTCTTTTTTCAAATTTTCATTCCAATCCCTTCATTTGTTTTAATTTGACAACTTATGGAAGCGAACGTGTCGATCGGTTTTACAAAAATGGAAAAAGAGCAATATCGTTCGGTGATTCGATTCCTATTTTTTGAAGGGAAAACGCGCATCGAAATCAAAGAGCACTTGGATGCTGTGTACGGTGACTCTTCTCCATCGATGGCCACCGTTAAGAATTGGTTCAACGAGTAAGCACGTGGCCGTACGTCGGTTTTTGATGAACCACGTCCAGGTGCACCGAAAACAGCTGCTACGGAGGAAAACATTAAAAAAATCCATGATTTCGTATTGGCAGATCGCCGATTGAAGGTTCGGGAGCTAGCTGAGACTGTAGGCATTTCAGAAGGAACAGTGCATCATATTCTTCACGAGGAACTCGGCATGAGAAAGCTGTCGGCGCGATGGGTGCCGCGTTTACTCACACCAGAAAACAAGCGCAACCGTGAGACCACATCGGAGACGTGTTTGGCGCTGTTTAAGCGGAATCCAGCGGAGTTTTTGCGTCGTTTTGTGACCGTCGATGAAACCTGGATCCACTGGTACACACCAGAGACCAAGGAGCAATCATAACAATGGATCCAGACCGGGGAACGTGCTCCAAAGAAGGCGAAAACTGTAAAATCGGTCGGAAAAGTTATGGCCACCGTTTTCTGGGATTCACAAGGTGTGATCTACATCGATTACCTCGAGAAGGGTAAAACAATTACTATGCCGATTTATTGGGCCGATTCGACGCCGAATTAAAGAAAAAACGACCCCATCCGGCGAAGAAAAAAGTGCTGTTTCACCACGACAACGCACCGGTTCACACGTCTGCCGTTGCCATGGCCAAATTGGTCGAATTACGCTACGAATTGTTGCCCCATCCACCGTATTCTCCAGATTTGGCCCCTTGTGACTTCTTTCTGTTTCCTAATCTGAAAAAATCACTCGCCGGGAATAGATATGGATCGAATGAGGAGGTCATCGCCGCCACGGAGGCCTATTTTGTAGAGTTTGACAAAAACTATTTTTCGGACGGGTTAAAAAAGTTGGAGCATCGCTGGGCTAAGTGTATCGAACTAAAAGGAGACTTTGTTGAAAAATAAATTGCCACTTTTCCAAAATTTTCGTTTACTTTTTGTAGGCTAAGTATTTATTGAACGACCCTCGTAACTTGTTCTACTGAGGTTAAGGTAGGGCATTGACAATTCATTTGAGATTGTGTGGGACAAGAATGAGCTTTAATAGAAATTGGGGCATTCGGCTGGGAAGTATTGGTCATTGAAAAAGTGATGAAGTTAGTTTTGTTGGCATTAAGAGTAAGAGTATGAGAGGAAAGCCACTTCAAGGCAGAATTAACGCCATCTTGAGCAGTAACTTGGAGTTCCGACCATGAGTTTGCGGAGAATGTGATGGCAGTATCGTCTGCAAAGGAAACTATTTTGGCATTTGGAATTTGCAGAGGTCGTTAATGAACACAAGAAATAGTGTGGGCCCCAGAATGCTACCCTGAGGCACGCCATACTGAATGGATAGTTCATCACTCTTGTAATTATCTATATTGACTAATTGCGAGCGATCAGTAAGATAACTTTTGAAAAGATCAAGTGAAGACCCTCTGATACCTAAACTTTCAAGCTTGATTAGAAGAGTGGAGACGGGAACGGTGTCAAATGCTTTCGCAAGATCTAAAGATATTCATGTTAGTATTTAAGTTATGTACTATATTGTTGACTAACGAATGTACAGCATCACAAGTGGATTTGTCCCTGCGAAAGCCGAACTGCTGAGGTGATAACAGTTTGAAGTGTTCGAGGTAGAGGACTAATCGCTTGTTTAAGAGGCGTTCAAGTACCTTAGACAGTGCACTAAGAACTGCTATTGGACGATAGTTGTTTGGCATGGTTCCGTCACCACCCTTGAAGATAGGATGGATAATTGCTCTTTTAAAAGAAGAGGGGAAGATAGCTAATTGAAAGCAAAGGTTGAAAATGTGGCATAGTATAGGTGCCAGGGTCCATGCGTATCTGTTAAGGAAGGTTTGAGATATGTCATCCCAACCAGCAGCAGCATTAACTCTAAGCTTGTTAATCGTACTTAAAACTTCATCAGGATCTGTCTGTTCTAAAACGAAAGATTTATTGAACTTTGAAGTTTGAGGGGGAGTTGAGTGGAATTGGGGGCTCTTTATATTTTCTGCGAGTTTTTTCCCAATGTTAACAAAGAATTATACCAGGCAGTAGGGAGACCGAGGGGAGTTGAAACAATTTTGACATTTTGTTTCCTACACCAAATACTATAGACAGAAATCGTATGATATTAGTACCAATCGATAGGTCAATCTTTACACTTGCGAATGACTAACTTAAAGAAATTGTAAACGTTAAATAATGTGGTGAAAAATCGACTTAACCGTAACAAGTGAACTTGGTTCAACTCCCCTCATACCGAGGTAAGATGAAACAGGGGTCGAGGAGAGTTGAAACATATTTTTTGAATAGTATAAAGGGCTGTAAAATACAAAAACAGATATAATTTAAAGGTATTTAATAAAATAAAACTTTTCAAGTTCGAAAGAACTCTTTTTAATTAGTATTTTGTTACAAATAATCAACTCACTAAGTACTATAACGTCATATTCGTGACATTTATATAAAACAGTCAGTTAAACTAAATGTTTTACATTTTGTTTAACAAAATTAAAATTAAAAATCTAAATCATATACATTCTAAATCTTTGGCATAAAATAATTATTACCTCTCAGTCGTTTCTTAAGAATTACTAATCAGTCTTAATCAATATTTCTTCAAATATTTAAGTTACAATAATCTCACAAATGTCTAAAACAAAAAAAAATGAATATAAAAAAACATTAATCTGACAAGCAGTTGTGGCAAACATAAGAAAGTTCCCCTCCAGTGCAAGCCTCATGAGCCCAGTTTTTACATTCCAGACATTGCACCCATTTTTCTCTGACTCTGCTATTTGAAAATGGCTCAAAACAACAAAGGCAAAAGGACTCTTCTTCTTCTTCTTCTTCACTGTCTTCGTTTCCGCTTTGTTTCTTGACAACCTTGATCTTTTTAGTTTTAGTGCCTGGTTTTGATCTTTTTCTTGGTTTTGCTTCTTCAAAGTTAGGTTTTTTTACCTTTTTCTTAGCCGTTCTAGCTGCTTCGATTGCAGCTAGTTCATTCTTTACGGGAGTGTCGGTTAAGATAGCAGATTTCACTTTGCGTCTATTTGTTTGATTTCCTTTCCTTGGTGGTGCCTTTGGCAAGGGTCTAAGAGTTTCAGGTGAGAATGGAATTGCTGTCACACTTACTGAAGTATCTCGTGATGTGGATGCTACTGGTATTATATGGGATGTAAGAACTGTTGAGGGAACAATGGATTCAGTGTTTGAAGACATCGTGATAGTTTGAAGCATTACTTCAGATATCGCCAGATCAGGTGAATTCTTGTCAGGGTTTTCTGCAGACTTGGATACGTCTTGTGTTTCGTTGCTGATTGGAGAAGGAGTAGCCTTACCGGCTTTAAGATTGATGGACTTGGTGTTCGAGAATTATATAAAACACTATTTGCAAGGGGACGTTCATCACTTGTGCTAGAAGTAGGACATGGCGTAGGTTCTTCACTTCTTGATATCCCCACCAAGTTAGAGCTGGATGGATCAGTACTAACGGAAAATGCCAAAGGTCGATCAGTAATTTGACTCGGAAGATAATCAGCGTCCTGGAATATTTCTGTGTTAACTGGCCAAAGTCCGGTATGGATGAATCCGGAAGATATATTGCGCGGTGTGACAGCTATATCAAACGACGTTTTCACTATCCCAGGAATATCATAGATGGACATTACTTTTCCTGGATTAGACCGCATCCAATTGTCGCAAGCAGTGTTAACTGCTTTCTTCACTGGCCCAAAAACGGCTCTGTCCATTGGCTGCAATTTATGGGTGCAGTGAGGTGGAAAAGTCAATAAAATTATGCCATTTTCCTTGCAGAACTCGATATTTCTAACTGCTGTGTGTGAAGCGTGGTTATCTAATAGCAATAGTGCTTTATTTTCTTTTGATGGCCTAATTTGGTCTTTGAAAAATTTAAGAAATATATAGAAGTCTTCTTCCTGCATCCACCCTGACCCATTCGCAGTGCCAATTGATCCAGTAGGTGCATCGCGTATAAAGTGATCATTAAATCTTTTCCGCGGAAAGATGAACATCGGGGGTATGTGATTTCCAAGGGCATTTCCTGCTAGTGCTATAGTAACCAATGTTCCTCTCTCTGCGGAAGTCATGGCACTCACTTGTTTCTGTCCTCGTCGGGCAATGATGCGATCTGGTTTCTGAACAGTTGTGATGCCAGATTCGTCAACGTTCCATATATCCTTTCCTTGCAATTTGTGTTTGTCAACTACAGCGGTATAATTTTGAAAAAAAAGTTCCACGTTCGTTCTGTTAAAACTTGTAGCTCGAGCGATACTTGTAGGTTGAGGTAGTCTCAAAGAAAGAATAGGATGACGTTTCATAAAAGAACGAAGCCAAACCTCTCCAGCCATTTCATGCTCAGTCCAAGAAGAAGGAATTTTTTTATTATATTTTACAGCCAGCCTATAGGCAAAAGTTCTGGTTTCCTTAGTTCTGAGGCCAAAGTTAGCAGCAGCGCAGTTTAATAGATAGTCACAGAGTACCTTCTCCTCTGAAGCTGTAAAAACAGTCTTTTCAGGATATCCCACCGTTGGAGCCTGTAGAGGGAGGTATGGTTCAGGTTGAAACTTGAAGCCGCGTCACGGAGACATTTCCGTCGCAAAGTTACTTCTTCTGCTGCGAGTTCGTACATTTCTCGACTTATAATCAGTAGGCATACTGAAACAAAATTATAAACAAATTAAAGCATAAAAAAAATTGTTCCCGTTATTTTCTGATATAAAATTGAAAATGAGGAGAGTTGAAACAGCCTGTTTCAAATCTCCTCAGCACGAAAAATCCTCCCAATTTTTATTAAATGCACCATCAAGAAGCAAATACACAAAAATCTATTCTACCAAATATGTATAATAAATCTTTAGTTAACGATCTTTCGAAACATATATAACTTAAGCCATAATACAAAAACTTTATCAAAATATAGAGATCTTAAAAAAACGTTAAAAACTTACTTTTTACGATTTTTGTCACATGAGACGCAGAACTCCACAACCGCACGACTTACGTCCCCGACGCGAACTGACATTTCAGCGGGCGGGGGGAAGGGATTGAAATGCGACGTTGTCAACTCGCTAACGATTGTATGTTCGACGAAATCGGTCCTGTTTCAAATCACCTTTGTTTCAAATCCCCTCGGGCTCCCTACAAATTTTTAACAGGTTGCCACTCGACCTTAAAAGTTCGATATATACGTCCTCGTTTACGCCCAAGCTTAGAGTTTTTCTCTTGAATAAATGCCTCTACTCCATTGATGAATTATAACTTGACACTCTAATTTCTTTTGACATTCAAATTTCTTTTGACCTTCTAATTTCTTTGACATCTTAATTACCTTTACTTGACATAACATTATTATATTGGTTAATTTGACATCTTATTAAAATACCCAATAAATTTGTGATTCTACTATATCTCTGACATGTAAACTGTTCAGTAAAATAAATATACTAGTATGAATTAATGGATTGTAATGGAATTAAATTATGTCAAAGTGTTTCCTATTGTTATTGATATTGAGTTGCTGGGTTATTTTATTCACCGCGTTGTCAATTTTTTTTTTTTTTTGAGTTTATTGGGTTTATAATTAAAGGCTCCTACATACTGGCGCGACCTGTCGCGCGACGCGACGCGACACAAAGACACCGCGTGTAGCGGTACACGCGGTGTCTTTGTGTCGCGACGCGTCGCGCGACAAGTCGCGCCAGTATGTAGGAGCCTTAAGGGTATGTGTGTAGGTATTTATCTGAGTTGATGCAAAAGGTATAGGACGTTATAGGTGAAGCCTACTTGTAACATTAGACTGCAATGACTGACTGCTTGTTTATTATTGTGATTTTTATTGTTTTTATTTAATTTGGTGATGGTATATTTTTGTATTTATTATTAGTCGAGTTGTGTTTTTATTTTTGTTTAGTACCTAATTTTATTTTATTAATTTAAACTTTTTTATGTAACACATTCAGACACAATTTGTATTGTTATTGAATAAATAAATATGAATAAATATTCGTTTACATGGTTGCAAGACTGTCTGGGAGAATAAGAGTGGGTTATTAGTTGGTTGGAGGGGTTCCTCATTTCCTGTGTATTTATTACTTTTTCTGTAGGTTTTTAAAGTGTCCCAGAGTTTTTTAGGGTTGTAGTGTGCCTTATTGAATCAAATTTTCTTTTTATTTTTCTTAAAAGGTTTGTACAAAAGTTTCTGTGTCGCTTATATGTGATAATTAGAGTTTGATTGTCTGGTGACTGCTTAGCTTTTTTATGAAGAGAATCTCGGTTCCGGATACAACGCAGCAAACCTGGAGTAATCCATGGTTTCAAAATCCTTTTACTAGCTGGGACTTTGACAAGTGTCGTGCATTCATTTATGGCATTTTTAATTATCTGTATAAGCTTGTCTACCGCGTTGTCTGGGTCTGAGATAAGGAAAAGTAGGGTAAAGTCTAGGTTTTTCATAGTTTTATCAAGCGCATCATAGTCCACCTTAGATATTATTTTTATGGAGGATGATTTTGATTTTTTATTTTGATTTACACATAATGGGGAAGAACAATGATCTATTACCGTTGTATCGTAGACTAGAGTAAGAATAGTAGCTTTGGATCGAATCATAATGTGATCTAGACAGTTTTTGCCTCTAGTGGGATGTGTATGGGCTGGTAGGAAACCGTGATACGCCAGGGTGCTAAGATATTCATGGGATCTTGAATCTTGGGCATTAGGTTTAATATCCAGGTTAATGTCTCCAGTTATGTTAACCGATTTGTAGGTACTAAGGGTTGGAATAATATTATTGAGTGCAGTCAGGAATGAATTAATGTTGTCTATTGAGGGGGGGGCGGTAGACACACAGTAGAGCCACTTCAGAATTTAACTTCACAAGTAAGCCTGAAGCTGATGCAAGAAAGTTAGGCTCTTCACATATGGCTAGTATATTGACTTAGCATAGACAACTAAACTACCCCGTCGCTCTGATTAAGATGTTTGGTTGTTTTGTAAGTGATATAATTATCTAGGATGGGAATGCAGGAGTTACTTGAGCACGGTAGCCAGCATTCTGTAAGAACCAGAAGATCACAGTCAATATTCATACGGTGAATTAGGGTTTGAAGGTTTAAGTAATTACAGTTTATGGACCGGATATTTTGCGTTAATGTTGTAAACCAGAAGCTTCCGTTCTTAACGTATGATTTAGTTTCTTCGGGGGTACAAATGTGAGTCTCAGATACAGAAAATTGGTCAAGATCAGACATTACATAATTTATCGTATTAGACATTGTTGTATGAAATTAAGGGTAACAGAGGTAATAAATAAGGCTATAGAATGAGGCAGTAAGAACTTTGGGACGTTAACTATGAGTGATGGTGAGCATTCTGTAGTGTTATAGTGTTTTAACCTTATGATAGAAATAGGCTTTAAGTGATAATTGTTTAAAGTGTTCTTGGTTGAGATGTTTCGTGTGCAGTAGTTTACATTAAGTGACTTAAATAAAGTGATAGAAAAAGTAATAACATAATAAAAAGTAACTGAAGTAACTACTGCTAAATAGGGGAAGTTTATTGGAACGGAAAATAGGAGAAGAAAGTGAAAGAATTTTTTTTATAACTTACAACTAAACAAGGAGCACGTTTATGGGACCAGTAATCTGAAGATTCAATCTGCAACACTAAAGCGTCCAGTTTAGGAATGAGAGGATGAGTTGAGATGTGAAGAATCCGGAACAAATATTTGTCAGATAGGAATTGTCTTCTAATGCTTAAAGGAGCATCCCCGCATTCCACTTGAAGTGCATTAATGGGACTAGACTTCATTGCACCTGAAATAATGCGTAATGCTTTAGACTGGATGCGATCCAATTTTTAAAAGCCATTACACTACCAGGTTCTAGAGCGAACAATCCATAATCCAGAGTGCTTCTGATGATTGCGTTGTAAATGAGTTTCAAAGAAAAGGGATGTGCACCCCACCACACACCAGAGAGGCATCTAAGCATGTTTAGGTGATTTTCGCATTTGTTAACAATATATTCACAATGAGGGACACTACTTAATTTACAGTCAAGTATTATACCTAGATATCTGAATTTATCTTTAACTGGAATAGGTATTTCCTTATGAAAGAGATTTACTAAGGGAATATTTCTCATCCGGGTGAATAAAACAGCCGCGCTTTTAGATGTGGATAAATCCAAACCGTTTAGATGAAACCATGACTCCAAAATAGATAAAGCAGAATTGATAGCAGAGCTAGCTTGCTCAACAGATTGACTTGAAGAATATAATAATAAATCATCGGCATATTGAAGAACCGTAACGTGACTAGTTAAGGATAGATCTAAATCAAAAGTGTAAATATTGTATAGAAAGGGACTGAGCACAGAACCCTGTGGGAGACCCCTCCATACAAGATGTGATATCTCATGGTCTCCTATTAACATGTTAACAGAGCGTTCAGTCAAGATATTAATAATGAAATTCGACAAATTCAAAGGAACTTGTAAGGCTTTTAATTTATTTTGTAAAACCGATAATACAACATTATCATATGCCGCATTAATATCAAGGAAAACTGCAACGGTGGATTGGTTATTAGAGAAGGATAACCGAATATCAGATGTTAAAATACATAAACAGTCAATTGTACTTTTACCCTTTCTAAAGCCATATTGTGATTCTGCCAAAAGACCCTTACTTTTAACAAACCATTCTAGGCGTTTTTTATTAAATGTTCCGCTAATTTCATCAGAATTGAAGACAAAACTATGGGACGATAGAAAGAAGCATCAGAAGGAGTTTTATTTGGTTTAAGGAATGGCAACACCTTTTGACGTTTCCATTCAACAGGGATGTTCCCTGTATACAGAATAGAATTAATAAGTTCTAAATAATAGCTGAGGACGTCATCATTTAAATTGGAAAAAAAGGAATACGGGATGCCATCCATGCCTGGTGCAGAATCATTAGTCTTAAGAATAACAACCTTTAATTCAGTGAGAGTGAATGGAAGATCTAGCGTCGTATGAGTGTCTTGGTTATTGAATAAGCGAGACAGGCTATTATTAGTACAAATAGCCTCAGGAACCAAAAAACCCAACCTAGGTTTTTTCGGGTACGACGGCGTTTATTGCAATTTTTGCACACATGCACGCGGCTTCTTTTAAGATGGCGAGCCGACGACGACCCATCGGTATCCATGCCCGATTCGTTGGACATTATAGTGACAAAATTGCCTGCCGGGGGAACAAAGTCCCCCGGGTCAGGCGGGTCTTTCATTTTCCCGCGCTATAAAATATTAGTAAAAAAAACTTACCCTACTGAAGAAAATATACAAAACTAAAATTAAAATATAAGTGAAAGAAGATAAAACACTAAAACTACTACTACTGATCCTATAATACAAGTTAATTAATAATTTTCAATTTAAGTAAAAAAGGACACGTCCACAAAGTTGTTTCCCGCGCTTTTTTTTCTTAGACGTAATTAAAAACTTGCCTCCTAAAATTACGTCAATTTACGTCAAGCGCTGATTAATTTTACAGGACTAAACTAAAATTCATCTTCTGTCCTTTTCTTAATGAAATAGAAGGGAAAAGATGCACTGAACTTCAATTTCATTTAGTTAGTGAACAAGGGAATCGGCACCACTATCTACCTAGCATATATCCTTAAGAATATCATCATTTCTGATTTTGTTTACTGCAGTGGAACATATACTTTAAGGCATTATAAAACTTATAAAAATTGCGTTCAGGTCCTGTAGTCCCCTATAATTCGTAGCTTGGCGCCGAGGGCACGTTTTTGCGTGTTTGATGTGGCGGTCAATAGGTTAATAAAATATAAGCACTACTTACCAAGTTTAGTACAATAAAGTCAGATCTTTTGTTTTTCTTACAAAGATATTTTTTTTTATGAAAGGTCGTTTCAATGCGCATTTTTTGGCACTATTCTGAGTGTCGACTAGTAATTCAATATTAAATATTAGGATGTTTTATTAGAACTTGGACAGTAAATGAGTGTTCTCTTAGTAGGTACGTACATTTATTTTTGTTTGAAAAATGGAATAATTAGAGGATGTCCAATTATCGGCCATCTCTTTCTTGTATCACTAACAATTAAATAAGAACTGGTAGTCGAGAGCTTCTAGGTCTACCTCTTCTACTGCCATTACCAAGAGCCCGCTCCATAGTTCACGACCTTATATATATTTTCCGAATAGTGGTATTAAGTACCTAAGTACTTGTCCTAAATAGGTAACATGACTATAGACCGATCGCTTAACTGAGAGTGTTTTCACTAAATTTATTATCATCATAATTCAAAAAAACCGGCCAATTGCGTGTCGGAGCACGCACACTGAAAGGTTTCGTATTTGGGATGTTGGGATGAATTTATCTCAAAAATAAACTTAAAATTGTAGTTGATAAACATGTTCTTCCGTACATCGATATATGCCACGGTCAATTCTCCAACTGCAAATTTAAGTTGGTCGAATATCAGACATTTTTTGCGGAGGTTGCTCGCTCAGGTAGGAAACATGTTTCTTGTCTGGTGGTCCTTTCCGTGGAGTGTGCATTATTTTATTTTTATCAATACCACTACTAACCCTAGAATATAAGTTGTTTTGTAATACTAACACAATATGGATCACTGCTGTCTGAAAATAAATGATTTTTTTTTTTGTTTTCTAATTAATTAATTAATTAATAAATAATTAATTAATTAATTAATAGTTTTCCTTTTGATTTCATTAGATGTACTACTGCCATGGTTTTTTTTCATATATCCTTAGACAACCATTTAGATGGCGGAGGGGGGGACACTTGACTCTAACAGAAATTTGCACTTTAATGTTTAATATTACGCAAGCGGATCCTTGAATCGAAAAGTGGTGTGCACCAATGCGCAATATTTTTGAACGGACTATCCAACAATACCCCACACGCATGGGATAGACGAGAAAAAAAATATCATCCCCACATTACGTGCAAGGGAGCGTTTATTCCCGTTGTCCCCGTACGCCATATCCCCGTCACGGGGACAGCGGGACGTGATTAAATTTATTTCCCGTTGTCCCCATAACGTACATTTAAGTAAAAAGTAGCAGCTTAATAATCAGTTGTTAGCTTTGTTTTAATTTAAACTGGCATCGAGTTTTTGTTTTGGTAATAGAGGGGATCTGGCGCTCGGAGGTCGCTGCCGCGACACACTCGCTTCGCTCGCTCGCCTTCGCGCGTTAATGGTCACTGTTCTAACCTAACCTAACCCAACAACTAATTATTAAGCTGCTACTTTTTAGTTAAAATTATCCTTCGCTGTAGCTGCCAACCTAAGACTAATCTACCAATATTCCATACACTTTGTTTCTTGGGTAAAAGATGCACATAATACTACAGAAAAAACGGGGACTGTGGGCAATATTTTTTACTTATTTTATTCAACTATATTAACGGGGACAGTGTACGGGGACAACGGGAAGTATTTTTAAATATGTAATTGAAGTACCGCAGTCCCCGCAGGACGGGACAGTACGGGGACAACGGGAATAAACGGTTTTAAATGCTTTTATACTGCACAGAAGCAGCGTCATGCCAGACGGACAAGCGGCTATCACGGATCACTGTGAATTTCGCAAGACGCTAATTCGTTAGCTTCTTGCGAAATTAGGCGCACTGTGGGCTGGATTCCGGCTTTCATAGACATCCGATCAGTAACGTCGAAAGTGGTTACTTTTATGCCTGCATAATATGTTTCGGAAGACCAAATACATACTCAAAAATTGTATCATTATAGTACAGACTTATAGACGGCTCACTGAGTTTTTTTTTTTTTAATTGTATTGAGCTGACAGAATAAAACGTTGCCTCCGGTCTCGCACAATTGGGCCTAATTCTTTTTCAGGGAGTCAATCTTTGAATTATTTGATTTTTTTTTGTAGATATATATTGCATAATAAGGCCACAGGTGCGAAACTTTGTTTTTTTAATAATCAAACATTTTTTTTTTGTATTGTATCAAATTTAACTTTATTCCAGCTTGGCATCTATAACTAGCGCCATAAAAGTAAGACGACCACGAAAATATATCAGGGTGTAGTAAAAACATATTTTAGTGACAAGTATTGAACTTTTTTTTTAAATAATCGTTTTTTTATGTGTTTTGTATCTAAAATTTAATTTGATTGCAGTTTGGCATCTACAACTATGACCTAAATAATAAGTACGACCACCATTATTAAATAATTATGTCGTAAAACAAACATTAACTTGTCGATTCGGTGTTAAACAATAGAAAATCAATTGTGTCTCATTAGCCTTGATCGATTTAAGCATCCAAAACCCATTTGCTGCATCTAGTAATGCAAAAACTTTAGCGTTTTGCATCTGTTTTTTAATTTCATCCAAAGTAGGCAATTGATATTTGGGTTGATGTTGTATTTGGTGTGATGTTGTGATGTATTTGTTTGTTTGTGTGCCGTGTGGTGCCAGACGTAAAGAATAGCACCACCCTATTGCTTCCCGTGGGTGTCGTAAAAGGCGACTAAGGGACTTACTAGAGAATGGGCAGCAGCGTTTTCTATGCATTTTAACACCATACTGCGATCGCCAACCCGCTTGCCAAGCGTGGCGATTATGGCAACCCCCTTCCTATTGGGGGAGGCCTATGTCCAGCAGTGGACGTCTTTCGGCTGGAATGATCATGATGATGTATTTGTTTTGTCCTTGGGTCAATGCGTACTTATTCTCAATTTACCATGTCGTTTTCGAACAGGAACTAAATTATATACCCATTTTGTAGGCCCAGTTACTTTTTCAATAACACCTAACTCTCTATTTTATCTAGTTCCTGGCGCAGTTCTGGCAGTAATGAAAACGGAACTCATCGGACAGCTTGTACCTATAGTTTTTTTTTTGGGTGGGAAATCATCAAATATCTTCTCCCACTCTGGGTGGAGCGGGAGGGTGTGTCAGACTCTTAATGACTAAAACTCACCCGTATTCCTTCCGTTGCCTGTGTTGCGAGGGCCTCGGTGACCCATTAGTACCTTCCCGCGACCCCGGCAGGCATCCACCCCCTAGTGGACCCCTACATTGTGCTGACGACATCTCTTTGAGGCGCGCGTGGAATACGACGCGCCGTCGACCCGGGCCTGGTCCTTACCGGACGGTGAGCTACCCATTGCTCACCGTCCGCAAGCCCGCCCCTACGGTGGCTGGAAATCCGCCCGAGATTCCCGACGCCCAGGGCGTCTCCTGCGGCGGCTAGGGGCAAGAGGGCGCGAAATTTGCCTTTCCCTCAACCGTCCCGCCTCCTCCTTCGCGAGCATCACTGCTTCGCAGAAGGAGGTCACGGCTGCCCATGCTTTCGCTCCGTACCATGGCTTGAACCAGGGCCGGACGCGAGAGAAGCTTGTACGGTTGGAACTGCTTCACTGTTCAGTTGAATATTCACTGATCCGGGAATGCAATCAAGACCACCATGAAATAGCTTACTGAAATTCGTTTTCAAAGTTTTAATTAAACTGCTAAACGTATCATTCTCACATGTCACGTTATGTATGTTCACAAGATTTGTGTTTGCTGAAACAAAATTATAGGTTAAACATGTTCTACAACCCAGTAACGTTGAATTTTTCCTTCAATTATGATGAATTTAACATTATATTTCTTTTTACTTGGGTGTGCAAATTCTACAAGTTAAAATTTCTGAATTTTTTAAATCAATTTGTTTACAAACACATTACAAATCCATTCACATTACAAACTGCTCCCATGTCCAATTTTTTTTTTTCGCACTGAAAATGCCTGAATTATCTCATTGCCAAAATATCCAATGAACAAAAAATCACCCTTTTTCGTTTTCTTCTGTGAACCTCTTCAACTACATACCCCATACCTGTTTTCTGAAGTTTTGTTTCCTAGTGCTATGACACTCCGTGCCGAAATGGTTCTGTTTCTCGAATTTGTAACATGTGTTTCCAAAGGCTGGGCATTGGTTTACAATATGAGTGGAGCTACAGTTCCGACAGTTTTTGATAAGTTTGGTGGACATCTTTTTGTTTATAAACAGTATTTCATTCTGATCTGTTTTTTCTTGCCTCTGTAACTCAATTTTATCTTGTAAATACCTACTGGAAGCCTCCGCACTCAGTAGATACTTCATGACATAGTTCGAAGATAGCTTGCCATCGTCTGCTGCCATGAGTTTAGATTTTAGTTCGTTGTATTTAGAGTCAAGTCCAGCTATTATTTTCGACGCCGTTTAACTTATTATTAGCTATTATTTTTGACCATGTGGATGTAACCTGTCTCCTAAAAGATATCTTAAAACTGAAAAACCAGATCAGCGCTTTAGAAGACAATACCGATAATATCTAAGGAGCAGTTTCTATCGCTCCAACTAGAGGTGACTAGACTTAAACAGGCATCTTTAATAATAATAATCAAATATATATATCAGGTTCATAATAAATCAGGTTCCATTTTGTTAGTATTACAGTCTTAAAGAAAATGCTAGTACGTAAAATATTAAACTAATCGGGCATGAAAGGAGAACCACTCATCTCCTGTTGCAAAGAGAGTGCCACCCCATCCACGCCTGCAGCATTGGTGAATCCCACCGTTCAGACAAGGTCTTCAGGAGAACGTTAGAGGTGATCCGTATCCGACTCAACCATGAAGCGCAGCGCGTGCGCATCACAGCGAAGAAATCCTGTGTGCGCGCTTCTGCGAACATGGCAGATGCGCTGCACCACCGCGGCAGCCCCAGCATTCCCCTGAAGGTGTTGTTATATTGGACGCGAAGGGCACTGTACGCGCGATGCGTATAATTCACCCATAGCCCGCACGTGTACAGTGTCTGGCAGTACGACTTGAATAAAGTAATTTTTACGTCTCTTGTACAACGTGCGAACCTACGAGCGAGCATATTACACCGCACGGACAGCGCCCTTCGTTCCCTCTCAATGTCCATATCATCCGATGAGTCGTCGGTGACCCAGTGACCAAGATATTTAATCTTACTCACCTGTGAAAGTGGTGTGCCGCAAAGAGTGATCACGGGCGCACGATATTGTTTTTTTCCCGCTTTAAATATCATAAATTCACTTTTTTTGGCGTTATATCTCAGCCCATGAGCCTCCGAATACGCCTCACAAATATTCAAAAGACACCTTAAAGTTCTGACTGAGGGACTCAACAGCACCATATCGTCAGCGTAACTTATGTTATTTATGCATGTTCCGTCTATCGAGAATCCGAAACCGGTGCCGCTGAGCTCCTCAATCAGACCATCAATATACAGGTTGAAGAGGCGTGGTGAGCTCAACCCCCCTTGCCTCACCCCACACTGCAACCTGTACACTTCAGATAAAGTACCTGCCTATCGAACAGTATTCTCTTGATTACTGTACCAATATTTAAGCAACCAAATTAATTCAGAAGGGAGCCCCTCAACATAGTGAAGTTTGCTCCATAAAACATTATAATTTACAAGGTCAAATGCCTTGGAGAGATCTAAATACACGACACTCCTACTGTTAAGATTGGTAGGTAATATAAATGTGAGAAGATGAGCATGTTTACAAAACAAATCAGAAATCGAAAGTTATCATAGGATGTGTTCTGATAAACTGCGAGAGATAAACCTCCCACAGGAGTTTGCGGTGTGCAGTCACGGGTCTTGCAACTTGGACGATCACAAAGTTGTCCTTGATAATATTTACAAGAATATTGTAGATGTTCTGTGTGAGGCAGCGAGGGAATCTAATAAAGTACACCAGAGACCTAAGCGGGGTAGTCCGTTATGTGGGTGGAACAAACAGGTTCGAGACGCGCACCGCGAGGTCAGGCTTGGTTTCCAATCCTGGATATTAGCTGATCGACCAAACTCTGGTACTGTTTACGATCAAATGTACGAGACGCGTAAAATTTTCAAAAGTCGGCTAAAGTACTGCCAAAATAGGCAAGATCAAATTAAAATGGACGTACTCGTATTACCAGAACAACGAGCAAATAATAATTTCGGTGCATTTTGGAAGTCCACAGGCAAGTTGAAAGCTAGGCCTGGTCTTGCGGCGGATGTGGGTGGGGTTACTGAGCATAGGGACGTTGCTAATTTATTTAGAGACAACTTCAAAGTCAGGTCTCCACTTGACCCTCAGTGTCGGGAATCGGCATTGGCTCTCATGACCGAGGGGAGGAGCCGCTACTGCGCTTCACCACGGAGCAAGTAAGGTCGGTGATAAATAGTATGAGTAGGGGTAAATCCCCTGGGCATGATGGGCTGAGCGTAGAACATCTGAAATATGCAGGCATGCATATGCCGAGGGTCCTGTCCTTGTTCTATACGATGTGTCTCTGCCATTCGTATTTACCGGCAGACTTAATCAAGACCATTGTCGTACCCATCGTGAAGAATAGGACAGGAGACATCTCGGACATAGGCAATTATCGCCCGATCTCTCTTGCAACTGTTGCTAAGGTGTTGGACAGTATGATTGAATCTTATTTGGCAAAATATGTAAAGTTACAAGATGCACAGTTTGGCTGTTATCCTGGACTATCTACCGAAAGTGCTATCTTAGGTGTCATGCATATTGTCAAGTACTACACTGACCGTAGGACGCCGGTGTACGCCTGCTTCCTTGATCTCTTTAAAGCTTTCGATTTCGGTGAACAAGGCATATGCATCTACAATTCATTTAACTGTGGCGGAGAAGAAACTTTATCAGAAGTTATCGAGAAATTCCAAAAATATTTCGCCCCAAGAAAACGCCTGACCATTCAAAGGATCGAATTCTTTACAATAACTCAAAATCATCAAATAACTTCTCCCGCTCTGGGCGGAGTCGGAGGGTGTGTCAGACTCTTAGGTACTAACTAAAACCAACCCATTATTCCTTCCGTTGCCTGTTGCCAGGGGCCTCGGTAACCCTTTTGGACTTTCACGCGACCCCGGCAGGATCACACTAGACTTGAAGAGTTTTTTCAGAAGGTCGTAAGCCTCGGCAATACCTGCGAGTTCCAAGAACTGAGAGTGAGTCAATAATGATAATAAATAATTAAATTCACATTTTTTCCCGACTGAGTAATTATTACCCAAAAGTTAGTTCAACCTAAAGGACCTTACCAGTAACAAGTTTATAATAAGAAGGTAATTCCAATATTTTAATTATCAAAGTCACAGCACTAATCTCGTTTGTGACGACATCCACGTTAAAAGGCGTCAATTAAAAAGTTAAAATAACAATTTCCATTGTTCTACCGGTGTCACGTCACGCCAGTCTGCACGAGCCTTTAGAACCTTATGTTCTATCACATAACGTTCATTATAGCACAATCACGTAAATAAATACATATATCTGACGCGCTGTATTTTTTTTCAATATACCCTCTCTTTGGTAAGTTTTAACAGACGTGTTGCTTATTAATACTCTAGTCTTCCAACCTTAACGATAACCAGATAATTATTAAAATTGCTTAACGACATGATTTATTGAAATGCATGAAGGAGTATTCCAAATACGCGATAAGGTTCAAATTGGTTAAAACTAAAGGGGGTAAGGAAGTGTTGATCACAGACCATCTGTTTCCCACCTGCTTTTCTGTACGCATTGATCTCATACTTGGACAAAACCCAGGTTATATTCGACGAACACATCACCCGGGACCGATTGCTGTCAATGGCGGTGCTCTTGAGGTTGTTCAAGAATACGTTTACCTCGGGAAAACTGTGCAGTTTGGTAAGAACAACTTTGAGTGGGAGGCTAACAGAAGAATTCAGCAGGGCTGGGCAACGTTTGAGAAGCTTCGTCGAGTCTTCTCGTCGCGTATTCCACAGAGCCTAAGACT
The DNA here is from genome assembly GCA_905333075.3 of Atethmia centrago. NCBI lineage: Eukaryota > Metazoa > Arthropoda > Insecta > Lepidoptera > Noctuidae > Atethmia > Atethmia centrago. The sequence continues at coordinate 16,873,040 of HG995393.1, forward strand.
AAGATCTTCAATCAGTACGTCCTGCCTGTTACGACTTACGGAGCCAAAACGTGGACACTCACGACAGGGCTGATCCATAAATTCAAGTTTTCTCAGCGGTCTATGGAACGGGCAATGGAACGGTTAATGAGTTAAACGGTTAAGTGAGCTAAAGTGGCAATAGGCAGGCCATATTAGCCGTAGATCTGATGAACGTAGGGGTAGACGTGTTCTTGAGTGGAAACCGCGAATTGGCAGACGTAAGGTGGAACGCCCTCAGGCTAGGTGGAGCGCCGATCTTTGCAGGCGTCGGTAGCAGCTGGATGATAGTTGCCAAGAATCTAGCTGAATGGCGTGCAATTGAAGAAGCTTTATAATAATAATAATACCATTTATTTCAGGCGTCACAGGCCCTTAGAAAAAATACCTTAACCTAAAAACATACATATTTTAATATACTTGAAAAATATGTTAATAAATAGCTTAAAACTATGTTAGTAGCACTTCACTTCACTAGCTTGTACTTGTGCTGTCTTGTGGCACTTGTCCGCGGAAGCGACGGAACACCACGTCCTGCGGCCAAGTCCTCTTCCATGACGACGGACAGATAACAATTCGGTACTCGCACCACAAACGCCTTGAAGTTGACGTTGCGGTGTGACACGATGTCCTCCGCCTTTTAGTGGTGTAGTCTTAGTCGCTTACAAACTTTGCCGCCTCAGAGTTAGAGATGTACCAGTGCGACATATTTTTAATTAACGATATTATTGCATGATAGGTAATATTATAAAAACGTGATTATTATATTTCTAGAATAGTATAATGAAGTGTTAAATATATGTATAATTATTGTTGTAACTACCTAAAGTTAATTGTGTTCAGTGCCTACAATAATTCATCTGAATTAAGTTATAGTAGGTACCTGGTCAACCGAGCTCTGCTCGTGTGAAAATAGAGAAAACTAAATCTAAAATCCTCTAAATCATCAATGTTTAAAGACAATACATATCATCGTCTTCTAAACCTTTTAACACTCGAAAGAGCTGTTGTCATTGGACTTGGAGATATTTTTATTTTGTGAATTTAGGGATAATAAACGACACATATTTTGTCTTAAAAATTAATAACTTATGTATCTATTATTTCCTACTAAAATATTGCACAACACTGTCCTATCAATGTCCGGCAGCGCGGTTGATGTCATAGCGCGCCGTCTGATCTGATCCCGTCTGTGGCGTACAAAGTACCTACTGGATGGTAAAGGATTCCCCTGACAGGGATGCGCGAGTTTCCCCAAAATTATTGATTTACACTAATTTACTCATGAGTTTGTCACTACTTAGGTAGTTCTATTTTATATTTTGCTTTGTATTTAATCTGATGTAAAATGTATTAAACAAGAAATACGTTTCGTCATATAGTAGAGTAGTGTTTTATTTGTTTTCGTAAAATATTTCATAGAGCTTTTATCGTAATCGTGGGAAAATATCACAATGAAAAACACCATGCAAAAAGGAAAGCATTCCTTACCCATCACTAGCTGACGTCTCTTCACGTCTGTGGCGTGGATTTGCACGCCAAATGATACATTTTGCATGGTGTTTTTCATTGTGATATTTTCCCATTACACAGTGATATATAGATATATATATCACAAAAATAAATATATACTTATACCTTTGTGTAATATTATAATAAATGTCTTTTTTTTTTTTTTTGTGGGTGGGAAATCATCAAATAACTTCTCCCGCTCTGGGCGGAGCGGGAGGGTGTGTCAGACTCTTACTGATTAAAACCCACCCGTATTCCTTCCTGTTGCCTGTGTTGCGGGGGCCTCGGTGACCCATAAGTACCTTCCCGCGACCCCGGCAGGCATCGGCCCTAGTGGACCCCTACTTTGTGCTGACGACATCTCTTTGAGGCGCGCGTGGAATACGACGCGCCGTCGACCCGGGCCTGGTCCTTACCGTCCGCAAGCCCGCGCCTACGGTGGCTGGAAATCCGCCCGGGATTCCCGACGCCCTGGGCGTCTCCTGCGGCGGCTAGGGGCGAGAGGGCGCGAAACGTGCCTTTCCCTCAACCGTCCCGCCTCCTCCTTCGCGAGCATTACTGCTTCGCAGAAGGAGGTGACGGCTGCCCATGCCCTCTCGCTCCGTACCATGGCCTGAACCAGGGCCGGACGCGAGAGGTCTCTGCCGCCGATCGCCTCCACGAGGACACGGCGGTGCTCTGCCCAAGCCGGGCAGAATAAATATGTCTAAGAATTAATAATAGGAAAAAAAAACACTCCAAACATTTTTTTGTATGTTTATTTTGAACTGTAAAAAGTGGTATTTTCGACGTGCCATGCCGTCGGTAGCACGTTTTGATTTGACGTCTATACTTCTATAGACGTCCGTGGCGGTCAGAAGGATAATGTGACCATCAGTTGCTACGATTAAGAAGGGCTTGACCAAATTGCGGTATTTGTGGAGGCTGTATGTCAGCTTTTGAAAAAGATAATTGGATTACTTCTGAATATAGGCTCCTACATACTGGCGCGACGCGACACAAAGACACCGCGTGTAGCGCTACACGCGGTGTCTTTGTGTCGCGTCGTGTCGCGCGACAAGTCGCGCCAGTATGTAGGAGCCTTATAAATATAAGTGCCATCAAAAATAATTATTGGCTTTTTTTTTCCTTCAAAAATAATTATTGGCTTTTTACTTGGTTTGAGAACAAGCTCTCTGGATAAACAGGTTTTATTATTATTTCTTCACGACTTATGTGTTCTAAGCCTAAATGGCTGGGGACATTTTCTTGTTTTAAGGCTTCTCGGGCCTTTCTAAGGAGACGAGTTATTTGGGCTTTGCTTATACGAAATAAAGTCAAATTATTTATTTCAAATAGGCACAAAGGCACTTTTGAACGTCAAAATTTACAAAAAAAAATAATTGATTTTAGTCGCCCCTTCCAAAAGGTAGTTTCGTATGGAGAAGAATGGGCAAGAAACTCCACCATTAGTCTTTTAAAATGTTTTACAATATCTTGTATAGGTACATTAATTATATAATTATATGTGATGACTATGCACCTAGAATAAAATGACTATACCAAAATAAGTAAAAAAAAAGAATTAAAAATGAAGCAATGACAGATAAATTAATTATGTGATACGTAAAGCGCAAGCGACACACCCTCATTGGCTGATATTCTGGACCACCGCTCCCTCGCCCCCACACATCGCTATACTGTTTAAATTCTTCCGCACGGCACAGGAAAGGAGCTCACCGACCCCGATGACCACATTACCCTCCTCCAGGAAAGCAGTAGGGCCACGAGTACAGTGCACCAAACACACAGACCGACCTTCCGACCTCGTCGACGAGGTCCCTCGCGAAGACCCCGATGTAATTGTCCCCCCCGACCCTTGCTCGACGAAGTGCCAACCCGCGCCGTAGCTGAGCCCGTAGCAAGTAATAGGTCAGTGTATGAGATAAAGTAATCACAGAAAGTAAAATCAACATTGATTTATTATTTTTATTAAAAAAAAATATATATACAATTAAAATATCAACCAGTTTGATTTTGTCTACACTCTAGATTGTCCTATGGAGCTGGACCAGCATGTTTCCAAGCATTCTTATCTTGGATATAATCCTCAATTCGTAATATGCTTGTTTACAAAGTGTACCTACTTTTAATATGAGTTTTAAATTTTCATCCATTTAATTGCAACAAATAAAATGGCTAATCTCCCATGTGAGTCTCCAGTACGATCTTTAACTAAAAATAAGCCGAGGGCTATTTTTGGTAACTTGCTAATTTGCATCAACAAAGGAATTTCATTTAAGATTGTTAAAAACTGTTGTTTGGTTAGCCCTGTCCAATATTTAAAAGAATCATCATCAATATTTTCCATTCTCGAAAAGTTAAATGTATATTTTATCTATCTATCATTATCTATGACACACATCATCTTTTCAATCTCAGCTGCACTAAATACATTATTAAGATCATCCAAATTAATAACATTGACCCAATCATAAATAGTTTTGTGATACATGCAAACTCTTCCATTTTCGCAAATATATATTTTATAATTTGACAGCATATTTTTTCTTAGATACCTGGGCACAGTGTACCGTTCGATGTTAGTGCATCCTGGTACAAAACAACTCGAACTAGACATACCAACTTTTCTATAAGAGTTTAGTTCTATATGACGGGGCAAATTGCCCAAATCTTGCAGAGGCCTTTCTTTATCACTTTCAGGCTGAAGGGGGTCATTGATTTCTTGCTGAACAGCATTTTGAACCCAAGTCCAACATTCATGACATACCAATGCATGATTAGTGATCTGTAAAAATTAAGAAGTAATTAAATAATTGTACTCGAACATTACACAATGTAGCATAGTGAAATCATGTATAATTATAGTAATTACACATACCTGTTTTGTATATATTCTCCTTGAAATTACATCTCTCACTGGACCAGTAGGTAACAGATGTGTTCGCCTTCTCACAGTTGAAGTAGAACACACTATACAACCAATTCTTTTGTATTGCTTGGGGTTGTTTGCTCGATGGACACTTCTTTGAGCAGATACCCAGCAAGCATAGCATACTTTATCTCCCGGGAGTAAAGTACAAACAAACAAACTTAGTTTATGGTTTTACTAGCTTTTGCTAGCGGCTTCGCCCGCGTGAATGTCGGTAATTATCCCACGGGAACGTACTAGCGGGATAAAAGTATCTTATCCTCGTAAGGCCCAACCCAAATTTAGGTCGATATATATTTTTATGATTAGATATATAATTTAAATGATTTTAAATAGTGTCTCGGGCCGGAGTGTCAAAATTTTTTTGTCATTAAATTAGGTCGTTGGGCCTTACGAGGCTATGTCCTAATCGAAATCATGGTCTACCCATGTGCCATATTTTTAGCGTGAAAGCGTAACAAACAAAATCACTTTCACATTTATAATATTGGTTAGGATTACTCATCATAAACAGATTACAAAACTTCAAAATCCAAAAACATGGTATGTAATCGGTCAAGGACAGCTAATGAGGCACAATTGATTTTCTATTGTTTGACACCGAATCTGTGTCGCGCACCGGGCTTCATAAGTTAGACCACAGACTAAATAAAAAACCCATACAAAGCACTGTGCAAAACTTTTTTTTTTTACACCTCACTCTGAGCATACATGCTCACATTTACATCAAAACTACACCTCATTATGTGCACACGTTTATGAAACCTGAAATATGCTGTCTCACCTCACTGTTACAGTGCTATATCTTGGTTTGTTATTTAGTTTGACATCATTCTACATGTGCAGCCTGTGGGCTGACTATACTCAAAAGTCTTATATATAGGCATGATCGCTAGTCGGCTGGACTATGGTTACATCAATCATTGCTGCGCCATTTGTCATGGAAGCAGGAGTGCTTGAATTAACTTTCTTTTATATGTTTTATTGTGGGTAGTTTTAAGTATTACTAACACTATAATAGACTATAAGAACATTGCTACTAACAAAATGGTCACACGGTCTGAAATAGTCTTTAATAATAATAAATATAACATTCAACAATACCTGCCTTGGACCTATTTCTGCTGTGATAACATCTCTCTCAGGACCACGTGGAATGGTGTGTGCTCTTCTATGAGCAAGAGAACATCTACACCAAATGCATATATGTTTATATGGTGATTGTTCATGACTAGATGCAGTAGATGTGGATGCATTCAAAAGCCTGCTGGCTTGTACCCAGCATCGGTAACAAACAATGCCACCATCTGGTATCTGAAAATATTGTGATTAATTTTGTGCTTAATTTGCTCACCAAATAAAAGTTGCATATAAATGATATAATTACCAATCCAAATATAAATTATAACAGTTACCTGTCTTGGGGCAATTCTAGTTGATATTAGATTCCTCTGTGGTCCAATTGGCAATGAATGACTCCGCCTTCCTGATAATGATAAGAGGCACCACACACAGCCATTTCTCTCAACTGGTGTTTCACCGACTTGTTGAACAATTGTGGTATCTGGATTTTCACTACTGTTACATGAGTTTGTAAAAACATTAATAACAGAATTAAAACAAGTCCCACATAAAACAGCATCATCAGCCATCTGAAGTGAACACTATGAGTTAGAATGTAAATAAATATAATTTGTAATTAAAAATGTTTTTAGAAATAACTCTTACCTCCAAAGTTAACTGCTGTTGAATAATAAAAAACAGTTCTGGGCCCACGTCTGCTACTAAATAGTATTGCTCATCACTGAGTATACCCCTGTTGCACTTCTCACAAGCCATTTCGTAAGAAACCTGTTAACAGATTATAAACAAGAATTATATAGAGAATTAGAAACATAGTAGCAGTTTATTGATTAGTTTATGCACTTTTACAGTCCGTGCGCGACAAGTTGAGACCTGCGCGCGGTTTAAATATAAAGATTTAGATATTATAATGCTGAGCTGTTCCCAAGTAACATAGGATGTTAATAAATAAAACGCGGGCATTTTAACATAGCCTGTTACTATTTGTATTACCGCGGTATCTCGCACGTATTGTATTTACCTTTAGCGTCAGTGACAAATGGAATTCCGAAGCGATCCAAATCACATAAGCTAATCTCAAGTACGGTTATGTAAGCCGAAGTCAATTAAGTAGGTATTAGCAGATATTACAAAAACCGTTTAAACAATGCTGAAGTCCTAGGGAAAAATCGCAAAATAACACTGTGAAGCCAAACGAACACAAACAAACAACGCACGGGACGAGACTGATTGACACTTGACAAAATGACAATGACAGATGACACTCGACACACCCCTAAACTCGACAGTCATGTCAAATAAAACGTTCGGAAATCGGAAGTACACTGCCCGAGTAGATTCTATTAATCGGACTAGGATATTATTTCGTTTCCAATAACACATTTATTTATTTACCCGGTAACTCCCCATTGACTTCCGAATAGGAGTCGCACTCCCGAACCCTTCAGTCCCCACTGACACCGAATAGGTGTCTTGGGCCACGCGGTTTGCAACTACACACATCAACACGGTCTAGGGATATTTTTAAAAAAGCGAATTACTATCAATGTGTTAATTATTTATATGACATGTATATATTTAAAAGATACGTTATTTAATATTCTACCATTTTTTAATAATGGTTAAGGTACTTCGATTAAAATTTCAGGATTTAATGGAAAAAAAATTAAGCATAGACGGAAACCGTATATGAATTAACTTTTAATTTATGAGTAAAAACTGAAAAAAATAGAAAAATCATTAAATTTGTGTTTATAAACTTGAAGTTAGTAGTCTGAGAAAGCGCCCATGATGTTCATAACACATCGGCAACGATTCGGCATGCTCAGAACAAGGTTGTCAATGTCTTGCTGCGGAATATTGTCCCATGTCCTTCTGAGGTGCGCAAAAAGTTGATCTTCTGTAGCCAGATTTTCAGGAACTTCCTTCAGAGCTCTTCTTTGCAGCATATCCCACGCATGCTCAATGGGATTTAGATCTGGCGATTGAGCAGGCCAGTCTAAGGCCCTAACATTGTGTGTATGTAACCAAGCTGCTATCGTTCTCGCCGTGTGTGCCCGGGCATTGTCGTGCATGAGCAGGAAATCTTGCCCCATTTGTGTTCTGTGGGGCAAGATTACGGGCCCCAGCACCTGTTGGACGTATCGTTCTGCCGTCATATTGCCCCGCACCCAAACGAGATCCGTCCGTCCTCCAAGACGAATTCCTGCCCAAACCATAATTGTTCCTCCTTGGTATGGGTGAACTTCCTGAGGGTTCTGAAGACGGCTCCATCGTCCAGGAACTCGCCAAACACGCGTCCTTCGTGAATCTGGATGGAAGCCGAACCTGGATTCATCCGTGAACAGCACATTGGACCATTGCTCACGGCCCCAGTCCACGTGGTTCCGAACCCATTCTAATCGTCGTCCACGATTGCCTCTCCGTAAAGGTGGGACCCGGAGTGGTCTACGAGAGCGTAGATTGCTTTCATGCAGTCGCCTTCTTACAGTTTGGTCACTCACAAGCACTTGGTGTTCCACTCGCAGCCTTTGGACCAATTGAGTCGCCGTTGCATTTGGTTGAGCTCGCGCAGTAATTTGCAAAAATCGATCTTGTCTGGGGGTAGTGATGCGACTTGGCTCCCGGTGCCTCTCCGCTACTTCACCTGTGGCACGATAGCGTGTCCACAATCTTGAAATTACATTTTGGTGGGTCCCTATGGCCTCAGCAACATTACGCTGAACAGACCCAGCTTCCAGCATTCCCACAGCTCGTAACATCTCCGCCCTCGTCAAATATTGGCGTTGCATGGCTACAATACCTCAATTTTAACTTTATCTTTCGTTTAAAAATGAAAAAAAACTGTAACTAAACGTAATTCGTATTGTTTTCTAAATTTCGCACAAATGAAAATTCCCTCTCCTACACATCAAGACATTTTTATGCCACCGAAACAAAAGAATTTTCAAAAATTTGAATTTGGAATTAGTCTGAGATAAATTACAAACAAATCGGTGTATGAAAGATTACAATGCGGCCAGTACTTTTCGAGTTATTTAATTGAGTATGAAATATCCCTAGACCGTGTTGATGTGTGTATATGTTAATGCAATAAGGTGCTCATCCGTTATAATAGAGTTGCAAACCGCGCACCCCAAAGACTCCGAATAGGTATCAGTGGGGACTGACGGTTGGAGGAGTGAAACTCCTATTCGGAGTCAATGGGGACTGACCGGAACCAAATTACAAGATGATTATTAACATTAACAAAATTAAATTAAAACTAAGTTAATCTTAAAAGGCCCTCGGAACATTGTACCGCGAATGCTTGCGACATTTCCTCGCTGAATTGCAATGCTGATACGTTGCGCGAGAAAGCCGCCAGCTTTTCGGTCACCAGTGACATCAATAAGATGTTTCGCGAATTCCGCAAATAACTTATGCGCACTGGGACCCCACGGACCGAGGGTCTCTCTGCCAAGGCCTCCATATTTAATGAAACTACAATTTACAGTGTTCAATGTAACTACTTTATTTTTAGTTAGGCTTAACTTAGTTTTAATTTAATGTAGTTAAAATCAAATCAAAATCAAAATATTTTTATTTCACATAACATGGGCACTTATGAAAAGTCAGAAGCTAGGTGCATGGTTCCAATTGGTCGTTTCCTATGGAGAAGAGCCGGCAAGAAACTCCACGGTTACTCTTTTAAAAATAATTGGCTTTTACAATGTTTTCAAATTACAGTGTTCATAGGTATGGGAGGACAGTTTAAGCCTGTCGAGAAGTACTTAACAAAAAAAAAAGAAAAGAAAACGGTCTACAAAAGATCTAGTCTAATCTTATTAATGTTAATAATCATCTTGTAATTTGGTTATGTAAATAAATGGTTAGTAGTTACTAATTCCATGCTATCAAAAAAAAAGTAGCTTTTTTAGCATCCACCCAAAAACAAACAAAAAGTTGTATCATTGGTTGTGGTAGTTTCTGTTCGTGGTACGACGTGTTTTGTTTTTCTTTGAAACACAAATTTAACGTGAACTACCGGTGTCCGGTACTTAAATAAGTAATAGATGGTGTTCTGTTAGGGGACTACTAATCTAATTCCTATGACTTACCAGGACTGTTACGAGAGATGTAATAAAAATTAACGTTTATTTTCAAAATATTTGTAGATTACTAGCACAGAACCTAATATTAGAAGAATTCGTTATTTGTACGCAAGTGTACACGGTGTTTCTATATAGGTCCTATAGATGTAAAGTTGAACTAAATAACATAATCGATACTTTCTGAGTTAAAAAAAGATGGAAAAACTGACAGTGTGCAGGCTATGTTTAGCAGAAAATGTTCGCATACATTTAGTGGTCAACAGGAACTTGCACGAGCTATATGAGAAGCTGACTGGTATTCCAGTAAGTTGATATTTTTATTAAGAATTATGCGAATTGCCTCTATGGTTATAAATGCCTCTCTCTCGCCGCGTAGGTACATGAACACAACATACATAAACTTTTGGTCAGAGAGGAGTCTTAGGGGCCAATGGAAATCACTGACATGGGTGAAAGAAAACAGCGTGAGGAACCCTTGACTTATAATAAATATGTACGGTATATTATGTCGTCGATCTGCTTTGAGCAAGAGTGGTGATCAATGCTCAAGCCTTCTCTTTAAGATACGCGCAGAAAGCATTAAGGATATATAGGTATTTTCTTCATAAAAACATAATAGTGTAAGACAATTTCTGTTGCAGTTTGTAACTGAAGACAGTCGACCGATTCTTGCTTGTTTCTTCTGCTTCGCTAAACTAAAGCAATGCTACCAATTACTGAGAAAATGTCTGAAAGCCGAAGAGCAGTTTGCTCAGATGAAGAATGAGGATTATGAGGTGAGGTATTCCTCAACAGCCATTTATTGTTATTATTTCATTATAATGTAGAAATCTAGTCACAACAGGTACCATATGGATTTAACACCAACCATACTGTAGAGTGTTGAATTTTGATATGTACGCTTTTCTCAAATGTAGGTGTTTACATTATTACATATTAAATACTCCACATATTACTGTTACAACTTCTGTATGAAACTTGTATGTGGCAGTTTGATAATGGACCTTTTTACCCGACTGCCTCAGGAGGGTAATGTTTTTCGAGAGTATGTATGTATGTATGTCTATTTTTTTGGCACGCTCTGTAGCCTAAACGACTTGATGGATTTTAACATATGAGGTGTCCTTAGATTCGTCTTAATTGTGGAAGTGACATAGGCTATATAATTTTATAAATTGCATCTGCAAATATAAAAATAGGTGAGGATGTTTTTTTTTTTTAAATTAATTGCAACAATATTGATATCAAATAAAAGCTAGTAATGAGTAATTTTCAAATATATATATATATTAATAAAACTAAAAAGCTTGAAATAAAATAAATTATTTAAAAAACAAAAAACCCACCTGCAAAAACACATAACTGAAACAAGCATTATAATCTATAGAGTTTATTTCAGGTTATTCGACTTTCCCCGGCGGGCACAGTCGAATAACCTGAAATAAACTAACTTTAGTAACTTTTGATTGTCCCCCCCGCCTGCGATACCAAAATTCTATAGATTATAATGCTTGTTTTCCCTTTTCAGTTATGTGTTTTTGCAGTCGGGTTTTTTGTTTTTTAAATAATTTATTTTATTCATGTCAGCAAGAGCTATGCAACAATAGCTTGTACAGTGGTCAGTTAAGTTGGTAGCGGCCAATTCTCCTGAGTACATTGGACCTTCTTACGTATCCTCGCTTGTGGGGGCTTAAGTTTTGAGTGGCACTGTGATCACCTGCATAGTTTCCTAATACTACAACTATCTTCTTTCAGCCTAATTCTTTAATAAACCAAAACCACTTGGAGTTTTGTGGTGGGTTTATTAAATCTCCAATAGAGCACATAAATATAGTTGATAAATGTCAAACAGAAAACATTGCTATCAAAGAAAAATTACCAGCTGTGCGTGAGGCACTAGAAGATATAATTAATCCAAAGGAGGGACAAAGTGGTGGTATGTTTTTAAGCACAACAATAACAATATCTCTTTTTTTTTTCACGGGTTGGTTCTAGTATCGTTTGGCAGGAATTGGGGTAAAAGGGGCTAAAGTTGGTAGGGGTTGGATCCCCGATTATAACGCTATCACTCTTATTAAAAGGTAATGCATATTTGTCGAGAAATTAATAAAAAATGTTCCTAACCTCAAATCAGATAAGAAGCGAAAATGAAACGTTACATTTGACAACCAAATCTGTCCCAGTATATTGTCCGTGGTGCAAGATGTCGGGCAAAATTGATAAAACGGTACTTAAAAAAACAGTATGTTGTATTGGCAATTTTACTATTGTTACTAGGAGCTCGGGGCTTGGGGCACCCCGACTCGGACAGGTTAGGTTCGCAGGGGATAGTGGGGTCGGAGTTCGCTCGCTCCGCTCGCTCACTAGACCCTGCCATCCCCTTAGTGTTTTTTTTAAACATTAAGCCCTGCAAAGCGCGGCTCTGACTACGCCTTTTAAGCAACTTTAGTGTTTTGAGGTTAGCTTACAATAATTTGATTTTCTCAAGAACGGTGCTTTGCCTTTTCATGGGAGTGGTGCCGGGAGAGAGGGGCATTCCCCCTTCCCCCCACCTACCTCATCCTGCCAAACGATTCTAAATTTTTACTGTTTTAACACTGATTCACAGTAAATAGCAACAATTGCAACCGGAAACGAAATAAACATAATTGTGCGAAATCGAGCAAGTCGAGTGATGAACAAAGTCCCTACCGGTTTTCTTACATTTACTATCTCGCTCGCACTCATCCAACTCATATCCTCTTTGTCTAACATGTTCAAAAGACGGTAAACCTCAATGGTCAGGTACATGTAATGTAAATAAAAATTCAAATATTACAAATTTTGTCCATCGTAAAAAAGTAAGTCTCATTTCCTACAAAATGTATGGGAATCGTTTTTTTGCAATTGCTGACTTCTAGTACTCACCTCTGTTGGTCTAATAGAATTTTTTGATCCCTGTAAGAATCAGAATCGATTGGCACCAAAAAAGTTTTTGTGACAACTGCCCATTTTCTTGCGGACTGTACATTTTTTTCAAAATCAGTGAGTGCAGATCTAAATTTCTCAAAAAGTTAAGGACGGTAGACCGTTTTCCTGTAGCTACAACGGTTAAGGCGCTTACTGCCCCGTCTCTTTTGTCAAGTCGTAAAAACCGCGCGAAGGAAAAGCGACCCGCCCCGTCGCTAGTTGATAAACTCTTGGCTGATTGTGTTTACTTACAGAGCTAGAACTGGAAAACTTAGACACCTGCTGTCTAGATGTAGCTGATATACCACCACACCATTCTGAATCAGATTTAGAACATGATGTACTTATAACGGAGTTTAAAACTGAAGTGGAAGAAGAAGTTTCTAAGAAGAAACGAACAGCCAGGGAGACGAAAAGTAAGTAATAGTTAGTTAATCTATAGGTAAGCAAACAGGCCGATGGTTCTCCCGATAGGAAGTGGTTAGCGTTACCTACAGGGCATACCTGCTTACATGAGTTACACCTTCTCCCTGCGTTATAAAAGGAAGCCATGTGCTAAATTTCATGTTCCTAGTCCCAGTAGTTTTGATTGTTCCTCTTCAATTATAATGGTTGCTTGAATTACATTATTAAATTGCCATATTTTCTAACAATTGTTGTTGAAAAATGGGGTGAGCTATAAAGTTGAAGACGATTGTGTTACTAATTCCCTTGAACAGGGTTTGTTTAAACTTCGATCACTTTCGGAACAGATCATAATTATGTCGGTGTTAGTACAATTTTGTATTCATGTTTCTGGTGATAAAGCGTATAAATCAATGTCAGAAATTCCGTCCAAAAAGGAATTTCTGATTCATCATGTAAAACGCTATTATTTTGATTTGTCTGCATGTCCATCTTCTTTCAACATTGTACTTACCAGCTTTATAATCACAGGGGCGACTGTTGCGAAGAAACCAAAACTAGACACACGAAGAACAAAACTAGAAGATGCAATAACACCTGAGCAAACGAAAAAAGACAAATCGGACTCGAAAGTTATCCGGACAACTGAAAAGCGTACGTCCAAACCTGGCACTTATTTCGGAGAGCCTTACAAATGTGGTCTGCGTAGTTTTAATCGAATAAAAAATGTATACAACATACTTGTACACAAATTGGTGAAAAACCTTTTAAGTGTGATGTATGTCAGCGTAGTTTTCGTTACAAGACTAATTTAGTAAACAACGCAAAAGTAATTATAATTCATAGTTGCATATAATTGAGGAGTATTCATTCAGTTAAAAACATATCTCGAAGTATTCGCAAGTGTGTGTTACGATTTTATGTTCCTATCATTGAACCATTGAATTAAACTGTCAAATTCAAACTGCCGCAACAACCACTAGGCTGTACTGTAGGTCATATTGATAAAAGTTATCGATAACATCGAATGTTTTTTATTGTAAAAGAGTTTTAATATATTTTTTTATAAAATAATATTATATTTATTTTAATTTGTAAAGTTGTGTAATGTAATTCAAATTATGAGGACATTTATTTTTAGAGATAATGGTGAGTTCGAACGTTGGGCAGGACGAGGACCCAGAGGAAGAGTCCCTTGAACTTTCGGAGCCCGGGGAGCAGGAGGAGGTGTACGATGCTTACGAAGAGCTGGAGTACCTCGACCTCGAGTACTTCGAACCGGCTCTGGAGGTAAATCCTTTTTCTTTTCTTATAGGGGATGGCCAGGAATCTTAAGTTGTCTTGTGTGTATAATATAAGTACGAGGGTCATTCAATAAATACTTAGCCTACAAAAAGTAAACGAAAATTTTGGAAAAGTGGCAATTTATTTTTCAACTAAGTCTCCTTTTAGTTCGATACACTTAGCCCAGCGATGCTCCAACTTTTTTAACCCGTCCGAAAAATAGTTTTTGTCAAACTCTGCAAAATAGGCCTCCGTGGCGGCGATGACCTCCTCATTCGATCCATATCTATTCCCGGCGAGTGATTTTTTCAGATTAGGAAACAGAAAGAAGTCACAAGGGGCCAAATCTGGAGATACGGTGGATGGGGCAACAATTCGTAGCGTAATTCGACCAATTTGGCCATGGCAACGGCAGACGTGTGAACCGGTGCGTTGTCGTGGTGAAACAGCACTTTTTTTTTTCGCCAGATGGGGTCGTTTTTTCTTTAATTCGGCGTCGAATCGGCCCAATAAATCGGCATAGTAAAGCCCTGTAATTGTTTTACCCTTCTCGAGGTAATCGATGTAGATCACACCTTGTGAATCCCAGAAAACGGTGGCCATAACTTTTCCGGCCGATTTTACAGTTTTCGCCTTCTTTGGAAAAGAAAGAAAAGAAAAGAAAGAAAAATTGTTTATTCTGCACAAACAAAACGCACATTACAAAAATTTACGTAAACTAAACACATATACAAAGTAGCTAAAAGCCTCGTAATCAATCCATTTTAGTTTGACAATCCTGTCGATTATGTAATATTTACTCTGTGTTGCGACACTGGCAGATGACAACCAATGACATAACATACAATCATAACAAAAACAGAATGACGATTACAGAGAGAGGAAATAACTACTATTATAACAAATAAACAACTATAGCTAGAACAATTAAACCGCTCGTCGCTCCTGTGCAAGAAAAGGTCGTTGCTCAGCGAAATGCTGTGACTTCAGACAAGCCTATCGTCAACAGCGCTGATTTTCAGCAATTACCTACTTGTCGAATGACGTAATGACGTCCCCTGTGTGAAGTAATAAATCAGGTACCTAAGTGAAAATTTTCCACAGAAATATTTGTGATTCAAGCTGAATAAAGTATGTGTATATATATATAAATAATAAATATATATCTGTAACAATGCGTAACTTTAAAAAATAAAAAGATACATCATAAACTAAGACTATAATACAATGAAAAATAATAAGAATAAGTACTAAGTAAGTAATTTAATTACTCAAGGCGTTGAGTTAAGTGTGGTGCGTATTTATGCTATTTTATAATTATAGTAACAATATATTATTATTTCGTTACACTAACAATATTCCATTGCGAAATAATGAAGTTTTCATCAATACATTATAATTTCATAGATACACCGTGAGAATTGCGATGGCGGCCATTTGCCAACGGCGTGCATCGAACCATTTGGAGCACGTTCCCCGGTCTGGATCCATTGTTTTGATTGCTCCTTGGTCTCTGGTGTGTACCAGTGGATCCAGGTTTCATCGACGGTCACAAAACGACGCAAAAACTCCGCTGGATTCCGCTTAAACAGCGCCAAACACGTTTCCGATGTGGTCTCACGGTTGCGCTTGTTTTCTGGTGTGAGTAAACGCGGCACCCATCGCGCCGACAGCTTTCTCATGCCGAGTTCCTCGTGAAGAATATGATGCACTGTTCCTACTGAAATGCCTACAGTCTCAGCTAGCTCCCGAACCTTCAATCGGCGATCTGCCAATACGAAATCATGGATTTTGTTAATGTTTTCCTCCGTAGCAGCTGTTTTCGGTGCACCTGGACGTGGTCCATCAAAAACCGACGTACGGCCACGTGCAAACTCGTTGAACCAATTCTTGACGGTGGCCATCGATGGAGAAGAGTCACCATACACAGCATCCAAGCGCTCTTTGATTTCGATGCGCGTTTTCCCTTCCAAAAATAGGAATCGAATCACCGAACGATATTGCTTTTTTTCCATTTTTGTAAAACCGATCGACACGTTCGCTTCCATAAGTTGTCAAATTAAAACAAATGAAGGGATTGGAATGAAAATTTGAAAAAAGAATTAAAAAAGAATGTGCTACACTGTGGTAAAACTCTTTTGAAACTACAGCGCCCTCTGGCGATGAGGGTGCTTATTGAATGCACCTCGTAAGTATATAATATAATATAAGTTATTTTGTGTGAGCCGATAGATTCAATTGTAGTAATTTCGTTTTATTTCTTTGACTCTTCAGTATGTTGAGTCGCCACCGACGCTCCTCCAGGAGGGAGAGGAGGTCCCATTGGGTCTTCCTCAAGGTCCTCCGATGGCTCGACCCTCGCCTGCCGTTATGTAAGCAATAGAACATGTTTTGATCGAAATAATTATATTGAGTTATAATATTTGTAATAACGAAAACTATTTATTCCAGTTCGCCACGACCGTCAACATCGGCTTCCTTTGCCCCCATGACGGTGGAAAAAAATGGGCCACGCGTGATGCAGCCGTAAGTTATAAAACACGTTTTGGTTGAAATAATTATATTGAGTTATAATATTAAATTTCTAATAACGAAACTATTTATTCAAGTTCGCCACAACCGTCACCATCGACTTCCTCTGCCCCCATGGCGGTGGATAAAAGTGGGCCACGCGTGATGCTGCCGTAAGTTATAAAACACGTTTTGGTTGAAATAATTATATTCAGTTATAATATTAAATTATTAATAACGAAAACTATTTATTCCAGTTCGCCACGACCGTCACCATCGACTTCCTCTGCCCCCATGGCGGTGGATAAAAGTGGGCCACGCGTGATGCTGCCGTAAGTTATAAAACACGTTTTGGTTGAAATAATTATATTCAGTTATAATATTAAATTATTAATAACGAAAACTATTTATTCCAGTTCGCCACGACCGTCACCGTCGACTTCCTCTGCCCCCATGGCGGTGGATAAAAGTGGGCCACGCGTGATGCTGCCGTAAGCTATAAATCACGTTTATGTTGAAATAATTATATTCAGTTATAATATTAAATTATTAATAACGAAAACTATTTATTCCAGTTCGCCACGACCGTCACCATCGACTTCCTCTGCCTCCATGGCGGTAGATAAAAGTGGGCCACGCGTGATGCTGCCGTAAGCTATAAATCACGTTTATGTTGAAATAATTATATTCAGTTATAATATTAAATTATTAATAACGAAAACTATTTATTCCAGTTCGCCACGACCGTCACCATCGACTTCCTCTGCCCCCATGGCGGTGGATAAAAGTGGGCCACGCGTGATGCTGCCGTAAGCTATAAAACACGTTTTGGTAGAAATAATTATATTGAGTTTTTGTGTACCGATGTAATTGACCTGATACATCGTGTCTGCTTGATGTTTTCAACGGTTTTTTTTTCATTCGTGCTTGCTTTTTTCCAATTGTATTTTTGGGTACCTACTTAGGTACTTGACCTCATACATCGTGTCTGCTTGATGTTTTCAACGGTTTTTTCTTTCATGCTTGCTTTGATTTCA
Organism: Atethmia centrago; assembly: GCA_905333075.3. Classification (NCBI taxonomy): domain Eukaryota; kingdom Metazoa; phylum Arthropoda; class Insecta; order Lepidoptera; family Noctuidae; genus Atethmia; species Atethmia centrago. The sequence goes on from HG995393.1 coordinate 16,890,865, forward strand.
ATGGTATTTTTGGGTACCTACTTAGGTACTTGACCTCATACATCGTGTCTGCTTGATGTTATCAACGGTTTTTTCTTTCATGCTTGCTTTGATTTCAATGGTATTTTTGTGTACCTACTTAGGTACTTGACCTCATACATCGTGTCTGCTTGATGTTTTCAACGGTTTTTTCTTTCGTGCTTGCTTTGATTTCAATGGTATTTTTGTGTACCTACTTAGGTACTTGACCTCATACATCGTGTCTGCTTGATGTTTGCAATGGTTTCTTTTATTAATTATTTTTTCTTTGCTGGCATTTTTTCAACGGTTTTCCCTACTGCGGCGATGCAAAAAAGAGGGTTATGATTTTTTTTTCTTTGCAGTTTATTTTGTTTGCCTTCTTTTACCGCGCGCACGCTTCTTTTTTTTCAAAGGCCTCTTGGTATGCAGGTACTGAATAAAGAAAAACATGATTTTTTTTAATGTTTAACTGGGTCTATTTCTAGGTCTCAAGAAAATTACGCAGATGTGGGGCAGGAGGAGGCCCGAGGCCGTAGGAGAGGACGAAAGCGTGGGCGTGGAAGGGGGCGTGGTATATCGGTGTATGTATCTTTTACGTTTTTGTGTAACATTCAGTATATTTTTAAAGATAGCTTCCATGTTTAACGGCTGTATAACTTTTTGGCAGTGACGTTCTGGAAAACCCACTAGCTTATGTACGTGCAGAGAGGCAGGCGACGCAGCGCCGCCTGGCCGCGCTGCCCGCTGGTGCCCGGCAGCAGGTCGTGCTCCGGAACAGAGATGCTCATCTTGAGCGAATGCTCCTGCCGGACGCGCCACCGCGCAAACGCCAAACACGGTATTTTGATCAAGTTATTGTTTTTTTTTCTGCTACTTCCATTTTATTTATCTACATAATTTTATTTCACCCTGCTATTCTCTGAAGTCCAAACTTCATAGTCAAGTCTGTCTAGTTTTTTTTATGCCGGGGTCGCGGAAGGTACAAAAGGGTTACCGAGGCCCCTGGCAACACAGGCAACGGAAGGGATAAGGGTGGATTTTAGTCAGTAAGAGTCTGACACACCCTCCCGCTACGCCCAGAATGGAAGAAGTTATTTGATAACACAACAACAAAAAAAGAAGTCTGTCTAGTTTGTCTGCCAAGTTTATGAGTTATTTGGACTCGTGTGATTAATGTTTTTTTTTTTATTTTACAGAAAAGCCTCTCCAGAACGTCATGCCTGTATATTCGTCCCACCATCCACCGACGAAGCTACAGCGTCGTCGTCGGGACTGTCCCGTTCTCTTCGTAAGATGGGTTTTTGACTGCCGTCTTTAACGATCTACCATGTTTAATGTTGGCTACATCTTGTCTTGTTTGTTACAGAACTGATTAGCGACGTGGAAATTGAGTACAGTAAGTTATTGTTTTGCTCAAATATTTCAGCCGACAAAAAGACTAAGAATGAGTTTGTAATAAATATTTGTTTTTTACAGTAGATGAAGCCGCAGCCGCACCAGTACCATACTATGGCGGGGATAGTGACGGAGAACTAGGTACGTCTGTAGCCGACGCAGTACCTAATTTCCCGTACAGCTCCCCAAGTAGGCTTTCGAGCGCCCTAAGCCCGCAATGGGCCTATTGAGCCCCATCAAGAAAGCTGCGCAAAGAAGTTCAACAGAGTTCAATGAATGGTCAATAGTTTTTTACTTGCGCAGAGAGAGAAGCTCTTCATCAGAGTCAGATGATTGGTTAATAGTTTTTTGTTGTTTTTAATTCTGAGTTTCTTTCTCCAGAACCTGGTGCGGAAGTGGTTGTGGGTGCAGCTGCCTCGCCGCTTGGTGATGGGCTCTCTGAAATTGGTAAGTATAAATAACTGGTACTAACGATTTTTCTTTCTTTTTTATCTTTTGTATACAGTGTTCCGTCGTTCAAACAGTAATATCAGTAAAACTTCAGTGTCTTATTGTTTGTTTCAGGTATAAGTGACGACCGATTTGACGTGACTGTACACGACTGGCTCGAACATGACGATAACAGTGACGTTGACGACAGACCAGACGATAACTCATACGAACGACCGACTGAGCCAGCCTGTACTAACGACTTGACGTTGCTTCAATTGGAAGTGTTGCAGAGGGAGGATGCCGCGAATGACCGAGCACTTCGCGACATCGTGCCCGAGGACAGCTTCACTTTTAATTGGAGCAAAGACAGACAGACGTTTCACGGAAAACGTGAGATTTTCGACAGCCCGACTGGACCGACATTTGCCGTGACTGACCAGACTGGACCGGTCGACATTTTTTACAAAATGTTCGACACCGACTTCATTGACAGACTTTGTACGGAGACCAACCGGTATGCGGACAAGAAGATTGCCTTGCTCAGAGAGCAAAACAAACTTACTCGGATGTCTCGTTTCACTCGTTGGTCTCCTACATGCAGGGACGAAATGATAAGCTTTTTAGCAGTAATTATCCTGCAAGGGCTTTACCCTTTACCCGAGGAACAGGCGTACTTCGGGTACAATGGTTTTGGCACCATGCCTAATTTCTCGAGGGTAATGTCCTATAACAGGTTTTTACTGCTGAAAACCTTTCTCCATTTCGTCGACAGTGACAATATGACGGACACGACGCGACTGAATGAAATCAGACCAGTGCTTGACTATTTGAATGACAAGTTTTCCAGTTTATACATGCCCTCTCAAGAGTTAGCTATTGACGAATCTCTTCTCAAATGGCACGGGCGGTTGTCATTTTCTCAGAAGATTTCGTCGAAGGCCGCACGAGTCGGGGTGAAAACTTACGAGTTGTGCGAGTCATCAAGTGGCTATCTCTGGAAGTTTTTTGTATATACAGGAAAAACTCAACCGACAACCGCCACGGACAGTACCGACAGACGACCAGACGATGACAATGACGTACAGCCTGACAGACCTACGACTGGCGATAGAGGTGACCGCCCCACCAACGCTACTGCCAAGATCGTATACGACTTGATCGAGCCGCTACTTCACCGTGGACACACTTTAATAATGGACAATTTTTATAATAGTCCATTATTATTGCGTAGTCTGAAAAACAACAAGACTGACTGTTACGGAACATTACGACTGAACCGGGAATTCGTTCCTGATTCAGTCAAGACTTTGACAAAGACTGACCTTCGACGAGGAGAAGTAGTGGCTACGTACTGTTCCGATTTGGCGGTGTTGGTATGGCGAGATGCTAACATAGTTAGCATGATCTCTACATACCATAACCTTCAAATCGGGACACAAGACAAGTATAACAGACTGACATACAAGCCAAAGATAGTCCTCGACTACAACAAGAGCATGGGAGGAGTTGACAGGAAAGACCAGTTCTTGGCAGCTCAACCCGTGGAACGTGTGAGGAATATCGTTTGGTACAAGAAAGTCTTCCGCCGATTGTACAGTACGGCAGTTTTTAACTGCTTTGTGATATATTCCAGTGTCCACCGGAATATATCACATCGTCAGTTCCGTACTGTATTGGCGGAAGGCTTGCTTAAGAGACATCGACAGATTGACTTGACAGCGGAAACCCGACTTAACATAAGGTCAAGCACCTCTGGACAGACAGTGGTACAACGTAAAGTTAAGCACAGGACACAGGCCAGACCGACTTTAGAGCACAACCACTTTCCAATTCGTACCGGCTCTAAATGGACCGTTTGTGCTCTTTGCCCCAAACGGACCCGGACGATTTGGAAATGTGAGGAGTGCGACGTAAATCTTTGCGTTGACGGATGTTTTAAGGCCTACCACAAGCCTTAGGCATTCACGGACCGACCGACTGACATACCAGTCAAGGACGGGACGAGGAGACGTTGACGATGACAGACCTGACTATACCATTCCAGAGAGACCAATTTACATGGTCTGCACTGGAGAGCGGAAACCAAACACCCGTACGACGAATTCACCGCCCCGCAGGACCAGCTCAAGCTGGGCTGTACCGTTCTCCTGGTAAGATGGTTTTTTGACTGTGTCATCTGTAATAATTCATGTTTAATGTTGGCTACATCTTGTCTTGTTTGTTACAGAACAACACCTATCTGCAGGACCAGGACCGGCAACTCCGGCAAACCGGCAAGTTCTCATCGTAAAATGGTTTTTTGACTGTGTAATTTACCATGTTTAATGTTGGCTACGTCTTCATTTTGATTGAGTTGATTCAGTTCGATTCTCGGCAAATCTCATCCAGCTGCTACCAGCCACCGTGCGAAGATCGTCGCTCTACCTAGCTTGAGGGCATCCTACCTTACGCTTTTAAGGTATGATAGACCAGTCGAGGACGAGGCCATTGACAGACTTGACGATGACGAGGCCGTAGACAGACTTTACGATAACGAGACATACGACAAATCTGACTTCGTCTTGGTCTTTTGAATACCTGCATTGTTGTAAAATAACTATTACTTTGAATACCTACATTGTTGTAAAACAACTATTACTTTGAATACCTACATTGTGGTAAAGTAACTATTACTTTGAATACCTACATTGTGGTAAAAAAACTATCACTATGAATACCTACATTATTGTAAAATAACTATTACTTTGAATACCTACATTATGGTAAAATAACTATTACTTTGAATACATTGTGGTAAAATAACTATTACTTTGAATACCAAAATTGTTGTAAAATAACTATTACTTTGAATACCTACATTGTTGTAAAATAAGTATTACTTTGAATACCTACATTGTAGTAAAATAACTTACTTTGAATACCTACATTGTGGTAAAATAACTATTACTTTGAATACCTATGTTATTGTAAAATAGCTATTACTTTAAATACCTACATTGTGGTAAAATAACTATTACTTTGAATACCTACGTTATTGTAAAATAGCTATTACTTTAAATACCTACATTGTGGTAAAATAACTATTACTTTGAATACCTACATTATGGTAAAATAACTATAACTTACTTTGAATACCTACATTGTTGTAAAATAACTATTACTTTGAATACCTACATTGTGGTAAAATAACTATTACTTTGAATACCTACATTGTGGTAAAATAACTATAACTTTGAATAGCTACATTATGGTAAAATAACTATTACTTTGAATACCTACATTGTGGTAAAATAACTATAACTTGCTTTGAATACCTACATTGTTGTAAAATAACTGTTACTTTGAATACCTACATTGTGGTAAAATAACTATTACTTTGAATACCTACGTTATTGTAAAATAACTGTTACTTTAAATACCTACATTGTGGTAAAATAACTATTACTTTGAATACCTACATTGTGGTAAAATAACTATAACTTACTTTGAATACCTACATTGTTGTAAAATAACTATTACTTTGATTACCTACATTATTGTAAAATAACTATTACTTTGAATACCTACATTGTGGTAAAATAACTATTACTTTGAATACCTAAATTGTTGTAAAATAAGTATTACTTTGAATACCTACATTGTTGTAAAATAACTATTACTTTGAATACCTACATTATTGTAAAATAACTATTACTTTGAATACTTACATTGTGGTAAAATAACTATTACTTTGAATACCTACATTGTGGTAAAATAACTATTACTTTGAATACCTACGTTATTGTAAAATAACTATTACTTTAAATACCTACATTGTGGTAAAATAACTATTACTTTGAATACCTACATTGTGGTAAAATAACTATAACTTTGAATACCTACATTGTGGTAAAATAACTATAACTTACTTTGAATACCTACATTGTGGTAAAATAACTATTACTTTGAATACCTACATTGTGGTAAAATAACTATAACTTACTTTGAATACCTATATTGTTGTAAAATAACTATTACTTTGAATACCTACATTATTGTAAAATAACTATTACATTGTGGTAAAGTAACTATTACTTTGAATACCTACATCGTGGTAAAATAACTATAACTTACTTTGAATACCTACATTGTCGTAAAATAACTTACTTTCAATACCTACATTGTTGTAAAATAACTATTACTTTGATTACCTACATTGTGGTAAAATAACTTTATAATTGTTTGTTGTTTCTTTTTGTGTACCTACTGTGCAAATATTTCGACACTTATTTTATTTTTGTTATGAAATAAATAACTTGAACTTGAATGTCATGGATATTTAAACTTGTTTTGGGTTGGATCTAGTATCGTTTGGCAGGAGTTGAGGGGTAAAAGGGGGCTAAAGTTGGTAGGGGGTGGGTCCCCGATTCTAACGCTACCACTCTTATTAAAAGTTAATGCATATTTTTTGAGAAATTAATAAAAAATGTTTCTAACCTCAAATCAGATATGAAGCGAAAACGAAACGTTAGAATGGTAGATTGACAACCAAATCTGTGCCAGTATCTGTAGTCAGTTTCCAGTACCAGTATTTGTAATCAGTCCGTGGTACAAAATGTCGGGCAAAATCGATAACACGGAACGTAAACAAAAAAAACAGGTATGCCATTTGCGTCATGTGTCACTGTCATTCGTTTTCGATCATTCCGTTTCTCGAGTTGCGCGAAATTGTTCTCTGCGTTTGTACTCCCACTGATCGTATGTGTGTACAAAAGGCAATGTTTCTACTGTTACTAGGAGAACTTAGGATGCAAGAGCGAGCGAAGCGAGCTCGGGACTTGGGGCACCCCGACTCGCGTGGGGTTATTTTATTTATAAACACTACTACGCCTTTTAAGCGACTTTACGTGTTTTGAGGTTAGGTTACAATAATTTGTTTTTCTCAAGAACGGTGCGTTACCTTTTCATGGGAGTGATGCCAGGGGGCAGGGGGTACCGCCCCAACCTCCCCCGCGAAGCGGGGCTCATACTACGACTTTTTAAGCGAATAAGTGTTTTGAGGTTAGGTTACAATAATTTGTTTTTCTCAAGAACGGTGCGTTATCTTTTCCATGGGAGTGGTGCCAGGGGGCAGGGGGCACCACCCCCCACTCCCACGCCCCCTCTCCTGCCAAACAATACTAGATTTTTACCCTCGTTTTCATTTTTTCTACATCACACGAACAAAACCCAATTACACCTAAAACACCCGTGCTTAAGCCCACCTAGGTTTAAACCCGGGTTTTCCGGGGTTAACATCACATTAACAAAACCCAATTGATGTAATGTTAACGGCTTAAATCTATACTCTGAAATTTGCAAATAATTAACTAAATACATTTATTTCATCACCACTGCTCTCAAAACGGTGAAGGAAAACATAATAATCTTTTATAAATAATAACCTATAAATTAATAACATTATAATCTGTTAACCTTAATGCCCCATCGTTATTTCAATATCATTTACTGATGACGTTGAGGGTAATTAGAAAATTACTCGCACTCAAATAGAGTCGATATAAATATCCATTCTAATTGAGTGGATATTTATATGCTATCCCAATTTCTCCCCACTCAGTTCAAATTCAAATTCAGCTCAACCATTTTGAAGGGAGCTAAATGATCCAACACACGCGCCACCATCAGAGAGACATCTGAGTGAACATGACATACTCTCAGCCGCCAGGGCCCATTCAAGACAATTACATAACCGGTAAATGGTAGCTCTATTATACATAGTAGTCACACCTGTGCAATGCAATTATACAATACAAAGTAGATTGAATTTATACAATGCAAAGATAGTCTTACAATGTTCAGCTGCTCCAACAGTATTTTCAAATGTTAATTACTCAATTGGTTGTGGTTGTGGAGCAGGACCAGCATTGAGCCAAGCATTTGTATCAGCGATGTAATCACCCAACTTATAATATGCCTGCCTGCAGTGTGCGTTTGATACAAGATTTGAATTTCATCTCATTCAGTTGAAGTATGTGGGGTGGAATTTTATTGAAACATTTTAAACAGTACCCCATGAAAGATGAGTCTATTTTAGCCAGTCTGAAACCTGGCTGAGATAATAGGTCCCTATTTCAAGTACTATAATTATGTGTTTCACCTCTTTTACTAAAAAGATGTAATTTTTTTCTTACGTACATGATGTTTTCGTAGATATATTGACAAGGTACCGTCATGATGTTAATGCCCTTAAACCGGTCCCTTAGAGAATCGCGCCTGCGGAGATTATAAATGGCTCTGATAGCTCTTTTCTGCAGAATAAAATTTGACTCGATGTCTGCAGCCCGTCCCCAAAGTAAAATACCGTAAGACATGATACTATGAAAGTAACTAAAATAGACTAGCCTCGCGGTATCTACATCAGTAAATTGACGGATTTTTCTAACAGCATATGCCGCTGAACTTAGCCATCCTGCAAGAGATGTTAAATGAGGACCCCATTGTAGCCTTGAGTCGAGCGTGATCCCCAGGAAAACAGTTTTATCGACGAATTCTAGTTTCTCTTGATTCAATACTATCTCATAATCACCACTTTTGACATTTGGTAAAGAAAATCTAATGCACTTAGTTTTTTTCCCATTTAATACTAAATTATTGGCTGTGAACCAATTCTGAACCTGCAATAGGGTGTTATTTACGTCGTCAACATTAGTAGCACGTCTATCTACCTTAAAAATTAAAGAAGTATCATCAGCAAATAACACCATTTGTGGTTGATTATTTAATAAATGGAGTAGATCGTTAATATACACTAAAAAGAGGAAAGGACCCAATATCGAGCCTTGTGGAACATCCATTTTTACTTTTAAACCGAGTGAATTGATACCATTAATTTGTACTTGTTGTTGTCTATCATTTAAATAAGGTTTTACCAAGCTGAGCGCATGTTTTCCAAGTCCGTAATGCTCAAGTTTCAAGAGTAAGGTTTCGTGGTCGACGCAATCAAATACCTTGGAGAGGTCACAAAAGATTCCTATGGCGTCTTGCGCTTCACCCCACGCGTTAAAAATGTGTCTTAGTAAGGTTACACCGGCGTCGGTCGTACACCGTCCTTTAGTGAAACCATACTGTTGATCGTGAAGGATTTTATTCGAGTTAAAATCATTGAGCATTTGATTAAGCACTACCTTTTCAAACACCTTGCTGAAAACCGGCAACACGTCTATAATTATTGGTGTCTTTACTGTCCCCGGATTTGAAAAGTGGTATTACCTTACTGTATTTCATTAAATCCGGGAAGACTCCTTGATCCACACACAAAAAATAAATATTAAGGCTAAGTAGGGCGCTATAGTCTTAATTATAGAGGTACAGACTTTAATGGACATTCCCCAAAGATCTTCAGACAATTTGATCTTGATTTGCTTAAAAACTTTAATTACTAATATGGAATTAATATGCTTAAAGTTAAATTCAATCGTGCAAGCTGAAAGGTTTTCCCCTACTAAATCAAAAGCGAGCGAGGGCGAGGAATTTAAGGTTTCAGTAGTTTTAAGCGGGACACTGGTAAAAAAAAAATACAAATTCTTGAGCAACTTCTTTGCTATCGCTAATGAGACCACATGACGTCTCCAGTGTGTAATCAGAATCATGCTTTTTGTCCCTATTCGTTTCATTATTGATAATTTTCCAAACTGTCTTTATTTTATTGTCTGCTGATTTAACCTTCTTGCTAATTTACAAGTCTTTAGCTGCCTTACAGTGTTCTTAAAAATTCTAGAGTAAGTAGCAACATACCTATTAAAAATTTCAGTGTTTATGTAAGGCTTAAGGCCATACAGCTCAAAAAGTATTTCCCTACTTTTCCTGAGTCCTCTAGTTGCCCAGTCACTAAATAAAAACCTAGGGCTGATAGTTTTAGTGTTCTTCTTAAAATAATTATTGAACTCGGTCTGGACTACCTAAAAAAAAAATTATACAAGATATTTACATTGTTCATTGTAAGATCCTGATCGCTTAACTTACAAATTAAAGTGCTATTAAAATTTAAATTAACAGATGTTATTGGTCTGACTTGTATATGCACTTTTTCTATTCTTAGGTTGGACTCAAAAGTTACGGTTTGACCACTGTGGTCAGACGGGGAGATAATTAACGATGGCTTTATCTAAATAGTCGCAGCAACAAAAAACGTTATCAATACACGTAGCAGAAGTCGTAGTTATTCGGGTTGGTTCCACAAACACATTTGACAATAAATGATTTAAACAAATTTAATAATCTACTGCAGTGTGATTCTATAAGACCTCATTCTATACTTCGAATCTGCATGTCGATTCTGTAAAAGTCTCACCGTGAAAACTCGCGTGGAGTGAGCTGTCATGTCATCCCACTGATGCTAGGGAGTGACCAAGCATTACATTTATAATCCTAATCGAGATTTTAATAATATTTTTATGCTTTTTTTATTGATAATTTTATATTATTTCAAAAGTAGTATTTAAGTGTTGGAACGTTACTATTTAGGGTTTTCTTTTCAAATAAAATAGCAAAACAGAAATTCAGTCAGAAACTCAATTTGCTTTTTTTTATACCAATAGGTAATTTTCGCAACCGCCATCTTGCTTCTTAGATTTGACCTCACTATCGGTTTTAACACCCCTGTAAACCATGAAAACGACACCCATGATGAAAAATCTGAATATTTTTGGAGCCGCCATCTTGCTTTTTAATTTTGACCTCACTATCGGCTTTAACACCCCTGAAAACCAAGAAAACGACACCCATGATGAAAATCTGAACATTTTTGAGGCCGCCATCTTGCTTTTTAATTTTGACCTCACTATCGGATTTAACACCCCCGTAAACCATGAAAAGGATACCCACGATGAAAAATCTGAATAGATTCGCAGCCGCCATCTTGCTTCTTAGATTTGACCTCACTATCGGCTTTAACACCACCGAAAACCAAGGAAACCCATGATGAAAATTGTAGCCGCCATTTTGGATTTTGATATAAAGCTGGTAAAACCAAATTTTTATTTGTCGCGCATTTAAAAATAAAAAAGGCAATTTAAAAAATAATTCCACTTGATATTAATAACAGCGGCTCAAGCGCGCAAGCGCGGCGTGATCTTATCACTTCACCCGATTCTCGTAATCATAGTAACCACCCGCGCTAAAGTGAATCGGTTAGGTGAAGTGAGTCGGTAAGCGCGACGCGCAAGTGTCGTGATCTCATCACTTCACTCGATTCTCGTTACCATAGCAACATCACTTCACTTGGGCTGGATGAAGTGAGCCTAGCCACACGCTGGCCGGTGCGCGCGCTGCGCGAGTTTCAATTGAACTGTTGAATTTTGATATAGTATTGATGACGGTGATTTTATGAATATTATTTTATTATTGGCAACGGGTAGGTCGGTATAAATTTACCTACCTAAAATAAAATATTAGAAAAGTACTTATTACATAATCCGCACGTTTTTTATTCAAATGGACACTTCGTTTAGTTAGGTTTCCACATAGTTTGTGAGGGGATAAATTATATGGTCCGTCAGCCAGGCACACTTTTAGCACCTGATCACTTGACACACTTGGTTATCTCTTCTTATTGAATAGATTTGGGTTAATAACAACGCTGAAAACTTTCGCTTCTTCTAGACAAATCGCGGTTGGGTCACGGGATTGCGTTTATTTAATCAGTTAAAACACATCGCGATTGGGTCATGGGATTGCGTTTATTTAATCAGTTAACACTTTCACCGCTAAGTACATAGAATACATACAAATTGGCATGCCATATAATGTTTATTGCAAATCTATAACAATTCAATCAACAGAAGTCATCTGAACAGAAGTCATCTTTAGCTACATATAGCGACGACTCGGATGCGAGTTGTGGGCACACGAACGAATTATTTTTCGAGCTGGGTGCTTGGCATAGAAAGTGTTAACCGATTATGATCAATAGAATTAGCATAAAAATTTTATTAAAATCTCGATTATGATTTTAAATGTAATCCTTGGTCCATCCCTAGTATCAGGTGGGATGACACTGACAGTTCACTCCACGTTCACTTCACTTAAGTTTTCACGGTGAGAAGGTTACAGAATAGCACTGCTGAATCCGCCGTGAATTTCTTGATTGGCATTCTAAAAACTCGGTTGATGCACTAGCGCTGCCCTTACGAGCGTGTCGGCGAGTTGAACTAAATTGACCGTGAGATTTTAACAGATAAAGTATGAGATGACGTAAGAAGTAGTAATGGCAATTAATGCGATTTCGAATAAATTTCATTAACATGTTAATTCGTGAGTCTTAGCATGATAATTGCTATTGCTATGCTATTTGCTAATATGACGATAATTGATAATATGACGATAATTGATAATAATGAAGTATGTGAATTTTGCTAAATTATGCGAATTAAAAAGCGCGTTCGCCTTAGGACGTCTCCTAGCGTGCGTTTAGTTTACTCGCCGATAACGTTTTATTTGTGCCAGTACACTTGCTTATGTAATGTGTTAAGATTGATCACATAATTATCAGCATTCTGCACCTGACGCACCTGTACCGAACGGGACCGAGTCGGTTCACATTCGACCAAAAAGTTATTGTAATAGCCAATGTGTTTAAGTTTGAGATGGGTTTTTAAATTGGTGATTGATGTTCGGTAAGAAAGGTTTTTAGAGCACTGATTACAGTTAGCAATTTTATTTTCACTAACAATATTAGAAAAATAATCCCATATAGTCTTAGTTCGGTGAGACATTGTCACGTTCAAGTCCGTTCAACAGTTTATTTACACTAAAATATTTATATACTAAACTTAAAATTATTATTTACACTTTTATACATGCCACTTCTCTATCTCACGTATTAAGTTCACGCAATTATCTATAAGTACAATATTATGCACAAAACGAAAGAATGTAAGTACTGTATAACGAATACGTAAACCAAAATCTCACTATCACTTGCCAAAACGTACTGAACGAACACAAAACGACGTGCGCCACGCGCGTACCACGCAAATATATTATTAAACAATCACGCATTCATTCAACCAATACACGACTCTAAGTACGAGCAAATCAAAGACAATAAGGTAATAATTTCTTAACATCATTCTTCGCACCATCCATAATTTAAATACATTAAACAAGCACAAGCATTCATTCAATATACAACCTTAAGTACGCACAAATCAAAGATATTAAGATAACAATTGCTTAACCCATTATTCGTAAGTTCGCAGCGAGCAAGGTCACTGTGACGTGAAACCGATATATTTAGTATTCCCGACTTCCCGTGGGTGCGACGGAGAGCGCACGCTACCGCTGCGTGCGCCGACACTCTGACGAGTCTGACGTATGATAGTCATTAAATTAAAAAATTACGAAAATTGAAATAAATTTTCGTAATTTTTTAATTTCACAGAATTTCGCAACTACATTTAATTTGCTAAATGCTAAATGAGCTTTCGCAAGCTAACAATGAATGCTAATGCTAATTAATCCATCACTACAGATATTCTATTTCACGAAGTCCGTTCGGCTTTGATTGTAGTAGTGACGTATCCCGACAAGCGCGCTTGTGTGTGTAAAAGTAGGTAACGTTAGCAAAAAAATCTGATATATATTCAAGTCGAGATTTAATAATCTAAATAAAATTTTGGTTTTAAAAGTATATACATTTTGTAAATAAATTAGATTAGGTTGCAATAAATACAAAAATATTAGGATGTGTAGGCATTTAATTAAGCATTGGTGTTACAGAATGGAAACGAAACAAGTAGGACTATTCAGTATTTTCAATCACTATCAGATAAATTTTCGATTTCCGATTCCGTTTTGCTGTCGTCAGAATCATCTTGTACATTGATTATAAATTCAAAAATATTTCAAGTAGTCTTTTTCAATTTTTTCAACATGATCACAAATTTTTTGCCACGTTTCACTGCTAACTTGGCCCAAACTTTCATTGATCAGTCTTTCCGTATTCGTCATGTTTTGCTCGATATTTTTAGATGCGACATAATTTTTAACGATCCCCCAAATATTTTCAATCGCATTTAATTCTGGGTGATAAGGGGGAAGGTGTAAGACATCAAAACCCTTGCTTTTTATAAAATCGTCAATCTTGTAGATTACGTGTTGGGCTTTGTACTTCTTTATTGTATCGTACAATTCCAATTTAAGAAGAGATTCATCAAATGCTATACCCTTATCCCTGAGCCATTGCTGCATATCGGCTTTCTTTGTAGATTGCGTCGGTAGTCGTTCAGCCCGTGTGTTGTGATAAGATGCATTGTCTAAGACAATGACAGAGCGCGGAAGTAAATTGGGTAGCAACTTTTCATTTAGCCATTTTACATAGTTATCATAGCTCATATTTGAATGATAATCACCAGCTGTTGAGTTGGCCTTATAAACCAAGGAAGCATTTTCAATAAAACCATCCTTGGTTCCCGCGTGCACTAAAATAAAGCGAGTGCCTGTGCAATTTTTTTTAAAAACGGAGTTCTTTCCTTTTTTTTTGCCCAGGTGTTGTTTCGCACGTGTGTCGAAAGGACGTAGCTCTCATCGGTGTAGACAATGGGCCGACTTTGAGAGCGGTACTCTGTTATTTTTTTTAAATATTTTAAACGCCTCATTTGTATATCATGACGCTCCGTCAAGACTTTACGGTTGTTCTCTGTTTTGCGCCACTTGTAACCTAATTTCAACAGTAACTTGCGAACAGTTTCTAAACAACCTTCGAATCCGATTTTTTCATTCAATGCTGTTCTTAACTTAGCTAATGTTGGAATTTCTTTATGGACAATATGGAAATCTTGTACAGTACTGCGAACCACATCGCCTGTAAAAATATCTATATCCACTTTATTATCTCGCTTTCTCCTTTTCTTCATAGGTGAAGTGAATTTTGATGAAGTGGATGGCAATTCCTTCTCTTCTTTTAATATTCTTTGAACTGTTTTTTGGCTCACACCCGTAGCTTCAGCTGTACGGCGTGTAATGTCTCGTAAATGAGACAAATCACAGTTGAGTTCCATTAATGATTTTGTAAATTCATATTCTTCTCGCAGAAAATGATAAACACTAGCTATCATGTTTCGACCCTAAAACAAAATGTAATCAAAATAATTAAGTAATATAAACATTTTATAACACAAAAAACATTCATTTTATAAATACTTCTATTGCTATATTAAGTATCTTTGTATAACATTTTAATTGAAAACGTATAAATAAATATTACCTCACTATGGACAACTCTTCTTCGTTTTGTTGCCATGCTGACCTTACTCCGTGAAACAATTTGGCGCGAACTAAAAACCACTACTGATCCGGACCGTGTCCCGATCGACACTGAGCGCTCTCGAGGTTACGCACACAAAAGCAATGTGCATGTGCACGCTTGACAACATTCATAGCCAAACGGACTTCGTGACATAGAACATCTGTAGTAAGAAGTGGCATTCTGTAAGGTAATTCCCCGTCAATTCGACGTTCCCTTCGATCTCGATCGAACCCGATTCAGTGTCAAATAAAAAGCATCTATTTTACGAATGAAAATAGAAGAAATCCTCTAAGAAAAGCGTTAAAATAATATTTTTTATGTGACAGTGTTAAAAATCAGTACAATAACTTTAAATTTGCGGTTAAAAACTACTTTTAGGGCGTTTGTAAAGTGAAGCGATAACGATGGCAAGAATGTTTTTGTGTAAATCTTTATTAGAAGAGGCTCATGCTTTGGATAAACTAGATAAGCGTCGACAATCTTACCAAATTCGAAGTTTATCTTTATTAACCCGAGATGATGACTATGTGAGCGTATATAGATTGTCAAAAGAACTGATTGACCAACTTGAGTATGAGTTACTGCCTCTGATGAAGCCCACAAAACGTCGAGGCAAAGGACTTTCAACACGTTTAAAAGTAAGTGCTTCATTTTACTTTGTATAAAGTTACTTTTGTAAGTATTTACACAGTTTATAGCTGATAGATTTGTAACATTGTACACCAACATAATTTATCGCGTAAAACTCATGAAAACACTTCATAATAGGGAGTATTCCCTTTAAGTTGTTTCCCTGCTAGCTACGTTTTGATAATAGCTAAGGACCCTATATTTATAGTTACAATATAGGTACTCGGTATTATTATTAGGCATGTAAATAACAAAATTGGTCCCTATTTTGGTTTGACTAGATCTAGATTACCTACTTAATTTTTTTATTGATTTATTGTTTCACAGATATTATGCACCTTTTTTTTTTTTTTTTGGGTGGGAAAGCATCAAATAACTTCTCCCGCTCTGGGCGGAGCGGGAGGGTGTGTCAGACTCTTACTGACTAAAACCCACCCGTATTCCTTCCTGTTGCCTGTGTTGCGGGGGCCTCGGTGACCCATAAGTACCTTCCCGCGACCCCGGCAGGCATCGGCCCTAGTGGACCCCTACTTTTGTGCTGACGACATCTCTTTGAGGCGCGCGTGGAATACGACGCGCCGTCGACCCGGGCCTGGTCCTTACCGGACGGTGAGCTACCCATTGCTCACCGTCCGCAAGCCCGCGCCTACGGTGGCCGGAAATCCGCCCGGGATTCCCGACGCCCAGGGCGTCTCCTGCGGCGGCTAGGGGCGAGAGGGCGCGAAACTTGCCTTTCCCTCAACCGTCCCGCCTCCTCCTTTGCGAGCATTACTGCTTCGCAGAAGGAGGTGACGGCTGCTCATGCCCTCTCGCTCCGTACCATGGCCTGAACCAGGGCCGGACGCGAGAGGTCTCTGCCGCCGATCGCCTCCACGAGGACACGGCGGTGCTCTGCCCAAGCCGGGCAGACCTCCACCGTATGCTCCACCGTGTCCTCCAGGCATATTATGCACCTTGTCATTCTTGGCTAATGGCAGTTATCAAAAAATAATAAAAGAAAATATAAGAACATATATATCGCAACCATCAGCATCTCGTTGCATAAATGAAGTAGTGGAAGCTCTTAATAATCCGGCAATAGTAAAAAATATATAAGGTTTCCTCAAAATATACAAGAAAGACAAAAGTTAAAAGAAAGGTTAGTAGGTATATTATAATTAAAGTGACCCTTATTTGATTTTTACATTTTTGTGATAGTTAATCATATTAGTGGTTACTTTAGATTACAGGTTCTACAAAAAGTTTGGCTTCCCAGCAGCTCTTGGGTGTGTCGATGGCACTCTCACTCAAACGCAATCTCACTCAAAACCAGTAGAGAATGAAGAACGTTTCTACTGCTGCAAAGGATGCCATGCAAGAAATGTGCAATTGGTAAAATGGATTTCAATGTTGTAATCTATTACTATTAGGTATTTAATTGGTCTTCTAAATATTTCTTTTCTTACATTTTTTTTTCAGATAACAGATGCTGATCTAAATATTTTAAATGTTGATCCAACATATGGTGGAGCTACTCATGATAGCTTCATTTTTAACTATGGTTTTATAAAAGCCCACTTAGAGGCATTAACAAATGCTGGCGAAGAAGTTGTTTTGCTTGGTTAGTTAATCCCTCCTTCAAAATATAAGCCTAATTAGGTATAAAAACTACATAATTGTTTGAAACTTTTTTTTCTTATTTGCGAATGAATAAGCCGACAAAGTGCTAAAATAAAATCTTGAAAAAAAAAATATATCATCCCCACATTACGTGCAAGGGAGGTAACTTGCAGGTAATGTGGGGATGATATTTTTTTTCTCGTCTACCCCTTGGTGTGGAGTATCGTTGGATAGGCCGTCCAAAATTATTCGGGTCTGTGAACAACACTTTTCTATTCAAGGAGCCGCTTGCGTAATATTAAGCATTAAAATGCTAATGTTTGTTAGTCAAGTGCCCCCCCCCCACCCCTGCCAGCTAAATGGTTGTTTAAGGAGATGTGAAAAAAATCATGGCAGTAGTAGGTACATATGTATAAAGAAATTCAAAGGAAAGCTATCACAGCTAAGTGGGCTTTACAAGTTAATGAGAAGTAGTCGACCAACTTAAATTTGCAGTTGGAGAATTGATTGTGGCATATATCGATGTATGGGAGAACATGCTTTTTAACTACAATGTAAAGTTCAATTAAAGTTAATTTCAGTTAAAGTTAATTTTTAACTACGATGTAAATCACCAATAAAATAAAATCAAACCAAATCCAAACTAATCACCAATGGACTTTCAATAAAACCGCTCTAGTATCCGTTTAAAGTGTACCTCTATTCATAGCCTCTGCCAATGCTTGCAGCCCTTTCCCCACTGCAGCCACAGCTTCAGCCAAGATCCTATCTCTCTCTGCACTCCTTTCATCCATGGCCCTTTCTCTTTCCGCACTCCTCTCAAGAAAGGACTGCAGGATTTGTGCATTTAGTCGCTGTATCTCCAGCTGCTGTTCTTCCACCCTCAAGAATCTCTCAGTAGAGGTGGAGAATTCCGTTCGCCGTTGAGATGGTGGAGGAGCAGCAACTAAAGACGTGTGACGTGATGCTGAAAAAAGAACACCGATTACTATGATGCATAAATAAAAAATCTTAAATAGCAGCTTTTCGTTGTCATTCGTTTGAACAATTAAGTTTTGATAGTTATTTTTATTTTGTACTTACACACAGAACCAGCACCTCGACTTGCACGAGCCATATTTGACCTGGGGCGGCCGGAAGGGGAAGCAATTGGCGTTGCGTGACGTGAAGCTAAAAAGATAAATATTTACATACATATGAAGGTTCTATAATCTCAAGTTTTTTCTAACTCGAATAGGTATAAAATAAAAGTACAAATCAACTCAGATAATGGCGCCGATTCCCTTGTTCACAAACTAAACTAAATTTAAGTTCAGTGCATCCTTTTCTTTTTATTTCATTAAGAAAAGGACAGAAGATCAGTTTTAGGTTAGTCCTGTCAAATTAATCAGCGCTTGACGTAAATTGACGTAATTTTAGTAGGCAAGTTTTTAATCACGTCTAAACTTGTATGGAGTAGTGACAGGCGCTGATTAATTTGACAGGACTAAACTAAAATTTATCTTCTGTCCTCTTCGTAATGAAATAGAAAGAAAAAGATGCACTGAACTTAAATTTAGTTTAGTTTGTGAACAAGGGAATTGGCGCCATTATATGTTTATGAACTGAGTTCATCATTGAGCAGAAATTACCACTATTTGTTTTAACTTAGTCAAAACTTATTTTTGTTGCTTAATCTAAGTGGCATATTACGTTATGTTATTTTTTAAACATAGTGCATAAAAGTTTTAAAACATTAGTTAATGTTCATGGTTGTTATATAAATTAAGAAAATGTAAAATGCAACTTCTTTAAAATTCTAATAGTGGTGAAAGTTGTTTAACATTATTGGTCACTTACATGTCGAAGCAGCAGTTCAACGAATCACTGGGGAGGCTACTTGGGTGGAACCGCGGCGTGAGGGAGGTGTGGGTGTGTGTCAAAGTGTTATTGGTGGAGGGGACAGGCTAGGATGATATGTATGAGGATTTGGAGGAGTCTGTTCTAACTGGATATTCTGAAACAACAGAAACAATCATAAAAATGAAACCCACTTACCTATATTATAATTAAATATAGGCAATTCCAAGGAAAGTTGCTAAAGTGCCGCAGTAAATAATATTAAAGCACTTAAAATATCAAAAATAAATTTTAACAAAATCTTTTGTAGATGTTATTATATAATAAGAAACTAAAGTAGGTAAGTTGCTACCTCCCAAAACTTAAATAAATAACTTAAATAGCACGGGTCAGAGTGTAGTGGATCTGTACTCAAGATATGATTTCTGTAGTGGACTGTATGTTTTTTGGGGATGAATAAAACTTGTTCCCAATTCTTCTTGTTTATTTTCAGAGTTCTTGATTGTTCGGGAGCTGGAGACCGACTGTGTCCCAGCCTTTTTATTTTTTTTATTTTTTTATGTATGGCATCTCGTAGTTGACCTTGAGAGGTCGTGACTACTTAACCGGACTTTCCTGTGGCTGCCTTAAGCGAACTCAAAGCCTCCAGCCAGGGGCGAATTTCTTTTATTACTAAGCGACTGCACGCTAAGGGCACCCCCTGTGGGGTACGGACCTCGGCTTAGGGCGTCGCTGGCGGGAGGATCTGATCAGTATTATTATTATTAATCGGGGAATTTAAAACTACAGGCTCAGCTGCGGCGCGGGCTGGCGCTTCGTCGATCAAGGGTCGGGGGGGACAAAAACTTCGGGGTTTACCCGAGGGACCTCGGCGGCGAGATCGGAACGTAGGTCGGTGGTTTTGTGCACTTTACTCGTGGCCCTACTGTTAAAAATTAAGTGGCAACATTCATTAGTTCCTGTTTTTGACACAGAAAAGTGTGTGGTCTATCTGTGACACCTGTCAATAATAAAAAGGCCCGTCATCATGTCGCATCTGCCGCGTTTGATTCCATCCAATAAATCTATCCTAATCAGGGTGATCCCCACGAACTTTCAATAGGTTATGGGCCCAGACATTGCTTTACGGCCTAACGGTCGTGGTGGATCGAAATTGTGAAGAAAGCGGCCGGTAAAGGTCGAGAAAAAAGGGGTGGCGAACGGGGTGCGTGAAAGGTATCCCTCCCAAGTAGTAAAACGACGGTTTAGGGCTCCGTCGATGGCCGGTCAAGGCTAAGAACAAAGGTACCTACAATACGACGGATAGCGACTCCGTCGGTGGCCGGAAAAGGTCAAGAAAAAAGAGCTGCGCGCGTCACGAGCGTGAGACCGGTAAAGCTACTGTTATTGTGGTAAAGCAATA
This sequence comes from Atethmia centrago, assembly GCA_905333075.3. Taxonomy (NCBI): domain Eukaryota; kingdom Metazoa; phylum Arthropoda; class Insecta; order Lepidoptera; family Noctuidae; genus Atethmia; species Atethmia centrago. The sequence goes on from HG995393.1 coordinate 16,911,450, forward strand.
TTACGATGATGGATTCTGTCGGAAATATGGTAAACGGACCAGGCTGCCAGCAGCTAGAAGGTGTAGAGAATTGGACCACATGGTCATTCAAAATTAAGGTCATCCTTAAGGCGGCGGATCTCCTGAGTGTCGTAGAGGGCACATCCAAAGTCCCTCCGGTAAAAGATGAAGAGCGTGAGAAATGGATACTGAAAGATGCAAAAGCGCAAGGTATGTTGGTTACACGCATATCTGAGAAGGTCATACCTCAAATAGTAAGCTGCAAAACAGCAAAAGAAATATGGGATAACCTACATACAATATATGAACAACGCAGAGAGCTGTCGGTGCTGTGTACTGCAACATAAATCCTTTTCAATGAAATTTGAAGAGAAAGGAATTGTATCACAGTTCTTGGGACGGTTCGAGAGTCTCCTGAGTAAATTGAAAAATCTCAATGCTGTAGTGAGTCAAACCATGGCGATCACCAAGATAACATCATCGCTACCATCACAGTTTCAACATTTTGTGTCTGCATGGGAATCGGTGCCAGCAGAGAAGCGGACCATGGATGAGCTAGCAGCGAGGTTGCTGATTGAGGAAAAGCGTGCTACTTCCAAAAATGGAGAGAAGTCTGCAGCGCTGGTGTCCAAGTCTGCAAAAAAGTGCTTTCAGCGCGGTAAAATGGGACATATGAAGAAGGATTGCAAATCATATATATATAAAGGTAATAATTACTGTAATTATTGTAAGAAAAATAATCACAAAAGTGTAGATTGTTGGTTTAAAAACAATAAGAATAATACTAAGATATACTAAGATAAAAAGCTAGAATGTCCTAGGCCAATTATTATCGGTGACGGTAAAGTCATACAAGCCATAGGAATTGGTATTATTTCCTTGGAAGCATATACAGGTAAAGAATGGATAAATACAACATTAAGTAATGTTTTACATGTCCCTAGTATTAAAATGAATCTATTTTCAGCAAGCTCAACAGCAGATAAAGGTTATGTTATGGCAATAAATAATAAGTGGTGTTATTTCACAAAAAAGGGAAATAAAAATGTTTGTGCATTAGCATATCGTGAAAATAACTTGTTTATTATGAACTTTAGGTTCAATAAAGTTGAAAATGCTTGTGCAGGTAAATCAAGTGAGAATCTTTCTGAGTGGCATGAGAAAATGTGTCATCAGGACATAGAACAGGTAAAAGGTGTGTTAAATAAATGTAACATAGATTTCTGTGTTAGTAAACAAGAGGAAGTAACATGTGAGCCATGTCTTCTTGGGAAGTTGCATAAAAAACCATTTCCGTTAAGTGTGAACAGGGCAGAACGGCCCGGTCAGTGTTTACATGTAGATTTATGCGGAACTATGGAAACTACTTCCTTAGGTGGTGCCAGATATTATTTATTAATAAAAGATGACTACTCAAAGTATAGAACAGTTTATTTTCTGAAAAATAAGTTAGAAACAGTTTATAAAATAAACAGCTTTTTGAATTTTGTTACTAAAAATTTAGAATATAAAGTGGAAATAATAAGATCAGACTGCGGTTCAGAGTTTTTAAATAAAGAGATGAAGTCTCTCTTAGATAATTTAGGTATAGTACACCAAACTAGTGTTCCGTACACACCTGAACAAAATGGTTGCATAGAACGTGAAATGCGTACAATAACTGAAGCGGCTAGAACAATATTATTGTCAAGTGGTTTAAATAAGTCTTTGTGGGCTGAAGCTGTTAACACAGCTGTATACGTTATTAATAGAACTGGAAAAAGTAGAATTAAAAATGTAACTCCATACGAGCTTTGCTTTCTGCGAAGCAGTAATGCTCGCGAAGGAGGAGGCGGGACGGTTGAGGGAAAGGCAAGTTTCGCGCCCTCTCGCCCCTAGCCGCCGCAGGAGACGCCCAGGGCGTCGGGAATCCCGGGCGGATTTCCGGCCACCGTAGGCGCGGGCTTGCGGACGGTGAGCAATGGGTAGCTCACCGTCCGGTAAGGACCAGGCCCGGGTCGACGGCGCGTCGTATTCCACGCGCGCCTCAAAGAGATGTCGTCAGCACAAAGTAGGGGTCCACTAGGGCCGATGCCTGCCGGGGTCGCGGGAAGGTACTTATGGGGCCGAGGCCCCCGCAACACAGGCAACAGGAAGGAATACGGGTGGGTTTTAGTCAGTAAGAGTCTGACACACCCTCCCGCTCCGCCCAGAGCGGGAGAAGTTATTTGATGATTTCCCACCCTAAAAAAAAAAAAAATAAAAAAAATACGAGCTTTGGTATAAAAAGGGATCATATGATATAAATAAATTTAAAATATTTGGATCAAAAGTAGGTGTTCATGTTCAAGAACAAAATCGTAAAAAATGGGATAGTTAACCTGAAATAGGATATTTTGTAGGTTATAGTGAAACAACAAAAGGTTTTAGAATTTATTTTCCACACAAAAATGATGTTTTGATAAAAAGAGAGGTAACATTCCTGAAAGGTAAGTTTAATCAGAAAATAGGCAATTACTCTCAGGACCATAGCTATATAACCCCATATAAGGAAGAAGTGTCAGAACAGTCGGAAAAAGCAGAAGAACAGTCAGAAGACGCAGCAGCAGCGTCAGAACTGCCAAAAGAAGCAGAAAAACAGTGAGAAAACGCAGAAGAAGAGTCAGAAGACGCAGAAGAAGAGTCTGAGGACGCAGCAGAAGCGTCAGAACTGCCAAAAGAAGCAGAAGAACAGTCAGAAGACGCAGAGGAAGAGTCAGAAGACGCAGAAGAAGTATCAGAAGAGGCAAAAGATGAAGAAGAAGAATTGACACATTCAAGGAGAGGCAGAGAAATAAAGAAACCATTGAAGCTAAATGATTATGATACTAATTTTTATCAATTGACAAGGAACCAGTCTCTCTAGAACAAGCACTTAACTCTAGTGAGAAAGAAGAGTGGAAGAATGCTATGAAGACTGAGCTAGATACTCTGAAAGAGAACACCACATGGACAGAAGTAAGCAGTGTTCCAGAAGGAAATAAAGAAATTTCTAGCAAATGGGTTTTCAAAATTAAAGAAGTAGGTGGTAAAAAGGTACATTAGATTACTCGTTGGTGTACAATAGCACCGGCACAGAATTGCAAGGTTTTGTTGATGCAGATTGGGCGAGTGACACCCAAGATAGGAAATCAACCACTGGTTATTTCTTTAAAATATTTGATTGTACTATGTTATGGTGTTGTAAAAAACAACTTAGTGTGTCATTATCCTCCACTGAGTCAGAATATATTGCATTAAGTATGGCTATTACAGAAGCATGTTGGTTGAAAAGCCTGTTGTGTGATTTTGATGTTATCAATAATGAAGCGACACTGTATGAGGACAATCAGTCAGTAATAAAACTAGTTTATAATAATGAAAATAATAAAAGATTAAAACACTTGGATATCAGGTATCACTTCATTATGGACATAATAAAAGAAAAATGTATCTCTGTGAAATATGTTAAAACTGAAGATAATTTGGCAGATTTGTTAACTAAGCCATTGGGTAAAACTTTATTTGAAAAGTTTGTTAAGTTATTTTTTTTTTAATTTCAATAAGAGTACTTTGTAATGGTTACAACTGTTTTGCTATCAGGAAAATAAATGTTGAGGGGGGTGTTAAAAATTAAGTGGCAACATTCATTAGTTCCTGTTTTTGACACAGAAAAGTGTGTGGTCTATCTGTGAGACCTGTCAATAATAAAAAGGCCCGTCATCATGTCGCATCTGCCGTGTTTGATTCCATCCAATAAATCTATCCTAATCACCCTGATTAGGAATCCCCACGAACTTTCAATACCTACTGCTTTCTTGGAGGACGGTAATGGGGTCATCGGGGTCGGTGAGAGTATGCCTTGGACGGCGAATAGAGCTAATGGTGCGCTTCGTGATGCGCTTCATGAACTGCTTGATGGTGGGGATTTTAAGATCGAGATGGAGGATCTCGTTTCGGACGAACCAGGGGGCTCCCGTTGCCTTTCGGAGGAAACGGTTTTGGAGGCTCTGCATCCTGTGGATGTGATGGGGCCTAGCATGTGCGAAGACTGCACAGGCATATGTCATGATGGGACGGATGCACGCTGTGTAAATACGCAATTTGCCCTTAAGGGACAATTTGCTGCGCGCATTTAGGACGGAGTGTAGTCTACCGAGAGCGAAAGCGGCACGCGAACGCACCTGCTTAATGTGCTCTGAGAACGAGAGATGGTGGTCAAGGGTCACGCCTAGGTATTTGGCTCGCTTCTCCCAAGGGATAGGCTTGCCGAACATGGTGAGCGGTCGGGGGGGGGATGAGGTTTTTACGCTGTTTGGTGAAAAGAACAGCCTGACTTTTTTCGGGATTGACTTCGATTCTCCACTTTCTAAACCAAACGCCAAGCTTGTTGACGTTGTCGGTCTGGAGAGTGCGAGATATATGGTCGTGGACTAACCCGGTGTAGTAGATGGCCGTGTCGTCTGCGAACAGAGCCAACTGCGCCTTTCTATTTTTCGGGATGTCGCTGGTGAGTCCCAGCCTTACAATGGCCCGTTTTATATACCGTTCTCCCTATGTTCCGGGAGCGAGCGGACCGAGTCACACAATTTACATTTATTATTCCTAAGTGACTCTTACATGGTCCTGACGGCTCAAATCACATTTACTTTTACAAATTATGCTAATCCGGTTACAAATCACTAAATTAACTTATTCTAAACTGCGTTTTTCGTAGTCCCGCCGCTACTTGTGCCCTAGTGCACAGATAGGGTCTGTTTGAGCCTACGCCTGCTCGTTTAGAAGGAGCAAATCAACGTTGCGTACTAATTAGATGTAAGGATTATCTGTACTTGCTTGTCATTCTCTCTTCCATTTTTATTCGTCATCAAGGCAATACAAGTTTGACTAAAAATCAGCATATTCGGAGTTTCTTTGAAGAGTCACCTAAAATTCCCCAACATTTTGGTCCTTCGAGCCGGATTGGTAATCCTATGAAGATTTGATAAAAATCAGTGGATTTGGATATTAGTATCGTGGAGTTCTGCCGAGGAGGTTTTAAACTGGCAACGTGACTGTTGTGAACAAAGGACGTCAAGCTAATTTACGGTGTTAAGAATATAAGAGTTAAAATATCATCACCCAACACTCGTTCAGGTAGTACCTATTTAACCATAATTAAGGATTTTAAAAGGTTAGTATTGTTGTATTTACCTGAATACCTATATTGTTTAAAGTAACATATTTACCTATTTTTGAATAGTTTCTAGCACTTATCATTTTTTTGATGATACTTATTTGCAAATACAATTATACGTTCTTTCTATTATTAAAGTGAAAAGTCCAGTAGATATTTTGCTACATTTATAATTGTATAGCAGTATTTTAGTTATCTATTCATATTCAATAGTTATTAGTGCGTAGGTTGGTGTTAGATAGATATTACAAGTGTTTATTAGTCTTTATTCAGTTAATTAAACCGTATTAGTCAATTTAATTGATTATTTGTTAGTGTATTGCCTTAAAGTTCGACGTTAGGTAATTAAGTGTTCAAGTTTTGAGGAATTTATCTAGTTAAAATAAAAGTCTAAATTAAAAATCTATTTTTGTATTCACATAATATTTACAACAGGTTGAAGTCACTATTTTCGGTATAAATTCGGTTTAAATCGAAATTAAAGCTAATCGTAGGTTAAATTATTTAAGTGTTGTATACAAATATACCTAAGTTATTATTATACAAATTCCAGGTTGACTGTATTCGATTTCCAGTATGTCCGAAGAAAGAGAACTAGTTAAAAAACGAGGAAGCATTAAGGGTCGGTTAACTGCATTCATTAATTACCTTGATACATCCAGTGACAAGGACTTAACCAGTTGTGGTCAAGGTCAAGGAATTGCAATTAAGCATTTGAAGAATCGAGTCTCTGTATCATCATTACGACGAGGTACAGTTGCGATTAGAATGTCTGGTGGAAGATGTTAAAGCTCAATTCTCTGAGCGTACTGAATTTGAGTCACAGTATTACAAAGCACTGTCTAGGTCACAGGAGCTGTTATGTAAGTATAACAATGATAATGAGTCGATGAGTAGCGAAAAATGTACCCGTTTCATTCAACGTAAGCCTGTTAAGTTGCCCACAATACAGTTACCTAAACTTAATGGGAGTTTTAGCAATTGGTTGGAGTTCCGTGACACTTTTACTAGCCTCATTCACTGTAACGATGAAATCGACCAAGTTAACAAATTCCATTATTTGCGAGCGTCCCTGGAAGGATCTGCTGCTGTTGTAATCCATGCGATTGAGTTTTCTGCAAGCAATTACGATACAGTTTGGAAGCTAATTTGTGATCGTTTCGATAACAAAAGGTTGTTAGTTCAAAACCATGTGTCATCCTTATTTAACTTGAATGCTATTACGAAGGAGTCCTCTGTTGCGTTGAAGGGATTGATTGACCAACTTAATAAAAATCTCCGTGCGTTGGAATCATTAGATGAGCCCATTAAGTATTGGGACACTTTATTAATATTTATCATAACTCGGAAGCTGGACCAGTTAACTTATCGTAAGTGGGAGGAGCACAAAGGTCGTATAGACAAAGATAGCACAATAACATTTACTGCACTCATGCAATTCATTCGCTTTCGCGCTGACTTGTTAGAAACATTAGAAGCAGCACGAAATAACAATAATCCCACTCCCGCTAAACCTAGTTCACATTCTAATATGATGAAATCTATGATTGTATCACTAGATTCTAATAATTCCAGCACTGAATTAAATAAGTTGTGCCCGCACTGTAAAGCTGATCACGGTTTAAGTGTTGTTCACAATTCCTTGCACTTAGCATAGACGCCCGACTCAAATTAATACCTAACTATAAAGTGTGCTATAACTGTTTTCGTGCAGGTCACGATGCAAAAAGCCAGGTTGCAAGATATGTAAGCGCCGACATAACACTTTGATTCATTCGTCGGAGACTAAAGGTACGGCGAATTCTTGCAATAATGACAACAAATCACACGGTAGCTCGTCCCATTCTGTATCAACGTCATCACCCGCTGAAGCCGTGGCTAGCACTGATGCGCATGCGATTGCAAATAATTTAACTTTGTCTGCGGATCTCAGTTCGTTAAGTAGTGTGCGTAAACAAAGCGCTGTGTTATTGTCCACCGCTGTTATCAAGTTATGTGATCACAATGATCGTGAGCACATAGTGCGAGCCATGCTTGATAGTGGTAGCACATCGTGTTTTATGTCAGAAAGATTATGTACACGGCTTAACTTAACTACTAATCTGATAAATGGTTCGGTCTATGGCATCAATAACGTAAGTTCGCGCGTAGGCGAAACATGTCATGTGAAAATGGCGTCATTAGACAATAGTTATGTTGCTAAGTTTTATTGTTTTGTTTTGCCATCATTAACGACTGTTGTGCCTTGTCGTGAAGTCGACATTTCAGACCTCAACATTCCAGATAATATCTGTTTAGCTGACCCCACCTTTTACAAGCCTTCAGAAGTAGATGTCTTAATAGGAGCGGATCTCTTCTGGGACTTGGTTAGTTCACAGAGAATTAGACTAGGAGTAGGTAAGTCAGTGTTGTGTGAAACGTTGCTAGGCTGGATTGTTCCTGGCCCTGTTACCTATAATAATGGTAAATTAAGGTCGACTAATATTTCATGCTCAATTTAACACAAACTGATTCCCCTAGTAACGGTGATTTAAATAAAATTCGCACAGATTTAGTAAAATTCTGGAATCTGGAAGAGTTTAACTCACAATCCTCACATTATTTACCTGAAGAGAAGTTGTGTGAGGAGCATTTTGTCAAGAATACGACACGTTTAGAGAGCGGTCATTTTTGTGTCCGTATTCCTGTTAAGCAAAACCCTTCTATTTTAGGAGAATCTTTCCAAAGGGCTTCTAAGTGTCTATATTCCCTCGAACGCAGACTGAAGTCTAAGCCAGAGTTCGGTAAGTTATATCGTGACTTCATGTCTGAATATGAGACTTTAGGACATATGACCGAAAAAACGGATAATGACATTCCTAGTGGATATTTCATACCACATCACGGGGTACTGCGTGAATGTAACACAACTACTCCGTGTAGTTTTTAATGCAAGTTGTACTACTTCTTCAGGAGTATCCTTTAATGACGTGCAGATGGTGGGTCCTACAGTGCAGGACGATCTTATATCTATACTTCTTCGGTTTCGACAACACAAGTTCGTCTTGTCAGCTGATGTTACAAAGATGTATAGATGTATATACGTCCACCCATCGGATAGGTACCTGCAACAGATTCTGTGGCGTGATAATGCATGCGATCCCGTTAAGGTTTATAAATTGAATACCGTCACATATGGGACGGCTAGTGCACCATTTCTTGCTACACGTTGCCTTAAGCAAATAGACATGAATTATCAAACCAATAACACTATCACTTCACCATCTGTGGGTGAGTCATCCTCAGGTAGCAGAGATACGATTGCTGAAATCATCAAGCATGATTTTACGTCGATGACCTCTTGACTGGAGGCGATGATTTAAATGAAGTTATGTTTATCCGCACAGAGGTCACCAACGCACTAGCATCTGCTTGTAGGTATGCCGCTTAGAAAGTGGAGATCCAATGTCCCTAACTTAATCTCCGGAGCTTCTCAGTCGTCATTAGATTTAGATATGGGATCTAATGGACCCAATAAGTTATTAGGGCTGGACTGGTTTTCTAGTTCGGACGAACTTGGGTTTTCAAGTTTAACGTTACCTTCTAATGATTCTGTTACAAAGCGTGATGTACTTTCTGCCATAGCACGTATTTTTGACCCCCTTGGACTTTTATCTCCTTGCGTAGTCACAATGAAAATGTTTTTATAACGGATGTGGTTAGACAAGCTCTCGTGGGATGAGCCGTTAACCCCGGCACTTAATACCAGTTGGAATGCTATTGTCAAAGCTTTGCCGCTTATTAATAATAATCGTGTTCCACGACTCGTTATATGTGATGCATTTACTATACTGGAACTACATGTATTCACAGACGCATCTGAGCGAGCGTATGGTGCGTGCGTCTATGTACGTAGCGCCAATGATCAGGGTAAGTATATGGTTCGCCTGTTAGCCGCTAAAAGTCGAGTGGCGCCGATAAAGCCGACCACCATTCCAAGACTGGAACTGTGTGGTGCCGTAGTCGGAGCTCGTTTGTGCGAGAAGGTTATGAGTTCACTGCGACTAAAGTTTAGTCATGTTTATTGCTGGACTGACGCCACCGTCGTGTTGGGATGGTTGCAGATGTTACCTTCTAAGCTACAGCCATTTGTACGAAATCGTGTTGCTGAAGTTTTAGATAAGGCCGGGCACTGTACTTGGCGACACATCCCAACCGCCAAAAACCCTGCAGACCTAATATCTCGTGGCGTGGATATTAGTGTTCTGCAATCTTTGGACTTGTGGTGGAGTGGTCCCAGTTTTTTGAAGCAAGTCCAGTCTTTTTGGCCGTCTCAACATAAGTCTTTAGAGTCAGACAAGCTGCCTGAAACTCGACCTCATGTTTTATTGAGCGCCAGTGTTAATAATAATATTCAATGTCATACATTTATCGATTTTAATCGTTTTTCTAGTTATTTAAGACTGATCCGTAGTGTAGCAACAGTTTTAAGGTTTATAAAATTGTGTAGGAAAATTCCTTCTATTGGTAAATTTTTATCACAAGCCGATTTGCAGGATGCATTAAATATTATTATAACTAGAAGCCAAATTGAGTCTTTTCCTGAGTATGAAATACTCATTAATTATCAGAAGTTGCCTTGTAAAAGCGCCCTTATAAAATTTAACGTATTCTTAGACAATAATAAAATCATGCGTGTTGGAGGACGCTTAGCCAATTCAACTTTTTCTTTTGATAAAAAGCACCCTATTCTTTTACAGTCCACTCACAAATTTACCAAGTTACTATTTGAATTTGAACATGTAAAGCTGATGCATGCAGGTCCTCAGTTATTGCTGGCTTCGATTAGGGATTCATACTGGCCCATAGGCGGACGAAGCCTAGCAAAGAGTTGTTATCGTAATTGCGTGCGTTGTTGTCGCATGTCGGGTAGAACAGTTACTCCTGTGATGGGTCATTTGCCACAGCAGCGTCTTCATCCAGGAGGTTATCCTTTTGAAAGCACTAGTGTGGATTATGCTGGTCCCATCATGGCGGCTAGTAGGCAAGGTCGGGGATGTAGGCTGGTAAAAGTGTACACAGCCATCTTTGTGTGCTTTACCACCAAGGCTATTTATTCACTTAGAGCTGGTGAGTGACTTAACCAGCAATAAGTATTTACTAGCTTTATCTAGATTTATCTCGCGATGGGGAAAACCCAATGACATCTACTCCGACAACGGTACCTCTTTCGTCGGTGCCTGCAACGAACTTTCGAAGTTCCTTAAATCTAATTGCAATTCCTTGGGCGAACAATTGGCTAATGACGGAATTAAATTCCATTTTATACCTGCGTATACTCCTCATTTTGGCGGACTCTGGGAAGCGGGTGTTAAGTCAACAAAATATCATCTAGGCGAGTGTTGGGAAATTGTAATTTAACCTTTGAAGAGCTTAACACCACATTAGTCCAGATTGAGGCGATACTGAATTCACGTCCACTGACGCCGCTGTCATCCGATCCAGTGGACTACACCCCGCTGACTCCGGGTCATTTTCTTGTTGGCCGGCCGCTGACGTCACTTCCGCAGCAAGACCTAAAGAACCACTCCACTGCTTCATTGACTCGTTTCCAACGGATCGAGCAGCTACGCTAACATTTTTGGGCTCGTTGGAGTAAAGAGTTCGTGTCCGAGCTGCAGCAAAGGCCCAAGTGGCATACCAGCAAAGACACGCTAAAGTTGGGTTCTTTGGTCCATCGAACCATCTTCCTCCTCTTAAATGGAGATTGGGAAGAGTCGTCGCCGTCCATCCAGGATCAGATGGAATTGTGATTGTGAGATGTTCGTGTGGCAGACGTCAAAACATCCGCTGGAGTCGTCAGAAGACCCTTTAACAGGATTTGCCCACTGCCCGTTGATTCTGCGTCTGGTTGAAAGCGCCTCTGCTGCTTTCAACATCCGGGGGCATGTTCGAGCCTACGCCTGCTCGTTTAGAAGGAGCAAATCAACGTTGCGTACTAATTTGTTTGTAATTAGATGTAAGGATTATCTGTACTTGCTTGTCATTCTCTCTTCCATTTTTATTCGTCATCAAGGCAATACAAGTTTGACTAAAAATCAGCATATTCGGAGTTTCTTTGAAGAGTCACCTAAAGTTCCCCAACAGGGTCTTATCCTAAACTATCTGTCGAGAATCGAACCTCGACATCTTCGGGTGCTGCAAGCAGCGCGTACGAGCCGCTGAGCCAGGCGGTGCAGTGCGCGGAGCGGGCGGCGCGGGGGACGCAGGCGACGGGCTGTGCGGGCGACGGGCGGCGCGGTACGGCCGGCGTCGCGCACTCGCGCCGCATACAGAACACTTCTCCTTAGGCCACCGCGTTGCACATATGTCAGATTCTCAATAAATTCAGTTTGTACCAGCGTATACATACAGTCCACTTATTTCTCGTCACCATCATCGAGACCTCCACACTGTACTCAACACTATCTTATCCTAATTTTCACTTCTTATATCTATGTGGAGGGTCAAAAGACACACAACACTGTCTCTCCACCTTGTATGCTTGGCGTTAATTATAGTCACAAACACACGACACTGTTTTCACACTTTGCACGCTCGGTGTTCGTTACAGTTCTCCCCCCGGCGCAGCTTGCGTAGCCTCTTCCTTTTTCATTACGACGACGAGCTTGCTCACGGGGCGTTGGAAGGTGCCGGTTCTGGTGCGCACCTCGACGACCCTGATGCCGCCGTCTGGTCCTTGATGCGTGCGCTCGACGACTCCCATCGGCCAGGTGTTTCGGGGCAGCGTGTTGTCGACCACGAGGACTACGTCGCCGGCCTGCATCGGTCGCACCTCGTTCTGTGGCTCGCCGCGAGGCACCAATGTGGGCAGGTACTCGCGTAGCCAGCGTCGCCAGAAATGGTCAGCGAGCGCCTGACTAGCTCGCCAGGTCCTTCTGTCGGCCTCGTCACAGGGTCCCGTTGCTGGCAGCCCGCTTGATGACCCCAACAGGAAGTGGTTGGGGGTTAGAGCTTCGGGGTCGCTGGGGTTTACGCTGACGTGGGTTAGCGGTCTCGCGTTGATGGAGAACTCAGCCTCGGTGAGTAGTGTCCTCAAGACTTCCTCTGCCGGCGCCTTCTCCCGCAGGGTGATGTTGAGCGCCGCCTTTACGGAACGCACCACCCGCTCCCACGCGCCGCCTTGGTTGGGCGCACCGGGAGGGATGAAGCGCCACTCCATTCGGTGTAGCAGTCCTTCGTCTTGTAGGGCGGGCATCCACTTGGTGTACGCGTCGCGGAGCTCTTGGTCTGCCCCGCGAAAGTTGGTCGCGTTGTCGGAGTACATTAGCCTTGGCCAGCCTCTGCGCGCAGCCATTCGTCTCAGCGCCATGATTGCTGAGTCGGTGGACAGCGATGCGACGAGCTCGATGTGCACAGCGCGGCAAGTGAGGCACGTGAAGAGCGCGCCCCACCTCTTCTCTCGGCGGCGCCCCACCTTGACCATCATCGGCCCGAAGTAGTCCACCGCGCAGTTGGTGAACGGGCGGTGGAACGGGTCGAGACGGGCGTGTGGCAGGTCCCCTGTAGCCGGTGTTTGCGGCGTTGCTCGTCGCCTCCTGCAGAAGGCGCAATTCTTTTCTACGGCGCGTACCCTGGGTCGCAAGTGGACTGGAACCATCGAACCCCTTCATTGATGGGCGTGACACAGAGTCGGGTGGCGTCGTCGGCCACGTTGCATGTGGTGGGCAGCCAACGCCACTCTTCCTTCCGCGTCAACTCCTCCGTTCAGGTGAAGAAGTTGTGATGGTCCTTCTGCTCCGATGCTCTCCGCCAGTTCCTTATCCACGAGAGTGATTGTGGCTCCTTCATCCAGGAGGGCGTACGTCTTTGCTTCCCCCCGTGGTCCGGACACGACGATAGGGCACATTTTCAGCAGGACTGTACGTGGTCCGGCAGTTGGTCGTATTGCTACGGACAGGACCGCTTCTTCTTTCGGTGGTTCAGCTGGCTTCGGGTCTTCCTTCTTGGCTTCCCTTACTTGATGTAGGGTCGCATGATGCGGGTTGTGACACTGGTCCACGCCGCACGGCTTCGCTTTGCAGCTTATACGTCTGTGTCGCTTCTGGTTACATTTGAAGCATATTCCGTTGGCCTTGACAAAGGTCCATCGCTCATGCGTATTGAGTGCCTTGTACTTGGGGCACTGCGTCAGGACGTGAGCTTGTTCACATTTGGGGCAATTGTCCTTTTCTTCTTCCGTTGCCCCGGACGTGGTGAAGACGCTCGCCTTCATTTTCAATGTCACGGTAGGTCGAGTCTCCTTTCTCTGGCTCACGGCGCTTGTAGATGGTGTGTACGTGTAGCGTAGCGCTCTGTCCGCTTCTCGCATCAGGAAACGGGACATGATGACGATCTCCGGGTCCGTAGTGCCTTCATGGTCGTAGGCGTAGTCGCACCAGCGGGAGCGGAGATGCGGGCTGAGCTTGTCCAACCCTTCTCTCGTCATCAAGGGGTTGAAGAGGTAGCCCCTTCGGTCAATCGTCTTCAGCACGCAGATGATGTTTTGCAGCTTATTCGCGAAACTGTTCAGTTCAGCTGCTGATGTACCCGGTTTCGGCAGCTTCTTGAGGTCTTCCAGTGCTTTGTCGATTATCACTTCAGGTCTTCCGAAGCACTGCTCCAGGGTCTTCATGATGACGTCCGGATCGGTGGCCGTATGCAGGAGGGCGGCCACGGCGACTCTCGCTTCCCCTTTGAGGCAGCTCCTCAGCCTGTGGATGTTTTCTGCTGCCGATATCTGATACATGCTGGTCGTGTCTCGAACTGCTGCTTTGAACGGTAACCACTCGTTGGCCGATCTGGAGAAGACAGGTAAGTCCGTGTGTCGGGGCCTGCGTCTGGCCATTTTCTCCAATGTGGCCGCCAGGTGCTGTTCCTGTTCCTCATCGGAGTCGGTGATCATGCTCGTGGAACTTCAAACCGTATTTGCTTCGGTTCTTCTGTTGTTCCCTCCTCCCCTCGTGGGCCGAGGGGGTTCGTCCTCAGCCATTCGTCCACCTTCTGACGTGGTTCTTTATGAGGAGGACTGATTTCTTCATGTACGCTATCTTCGTCGTTGATCGCAGACACTTCGGCGGCCAGTCGCTTCTTGATTAGGTCCGCTTCCAGGTCCAACTCCTTTCTTCTGATGGCTGCTAGCTTCTCTGCTGCGTCCAGTTCTGCCATCCGTAGTCGTGTTGTTACACTGGTCGTAGATCGTTGTGATCTAACCGATCTGGTTGGCGATACCGGTCTCCTTTGAACGGTTGCTGTATGGAGTCCGGAAGGTCCCGCTGTGCTGGTGTCCGCTACCTTGGAGAATGGTGATGCCGGCGGGTCCAGTGAGAGCCTTCTTCTGCGTTCTTGTTCGATGCGCTCCGCTTCCTTGCGTCGCGCCTCCTGTACCTGGGCTCGTCGCTGCTCTTCCATATCCGCTGCATCCCCTTGGCTTCTTGTTACCAACATTTCGGATCTCGAACTTTGCGTTTTTTCCACTTGGTTCTTCGGGTGACGGTTCTTCGGCACGGCGCTAGTAGGTCGTGTCGTCACGTCGTAACGGGTGACGGTTCTTCGGCACGACGCTCGTTCAGTAGGTCGTGACGTCACGTCGGTACGCAGACTGTACTTCAACACGACGCTCGTTCAGTAGGTCGTGTCGTCAAGTCGGCACGGGTGACGGTTCTTCGGCACGACGCTCGTTCAGTAGGTCGTGTCGTCACGTCGATGCGCAGACTGTACTTCAACACGGCGCTCGTTCAGCAGGTCGCGTGTCGATGCGCGAACTGCAGTCGGCTTCCGTTCTTCGCTTTGGCTGCGGGTTCTTCGTTCTTCTTTATCCGGCGCTCGAAGGACCAAAACTGTAGTGGACTGTATGTTTTTTGGGGATGAATAAAACTTGTTCCCTATTCTTCTTGTTTATTTTCAGAGTTCTTGATTGTTCGGGAGCTGGAGACCGACTGTGTCCCATCGCTCCCTGGCCGCGGAGGGTCTGCGTTGGTCCGTTAATACGGACCCCTCGTTTTGGGCGCCTATTGGCGGTTTAAAAATCGTCGGCCGCGTTTTAATGCGTCCGTGTCACTGGTTGCTAAGTGTAAATCTGTAGGCACGCCACGACGCTAGTACATTAGCGCCGCTTTCTTCACGACTCCACGGCGGTCAGTCCCCGCCAGGTGAGACCCCCGGTTACCCGGGGGAGGCCCAACGAGGACGACCAGCGACAGTGGAGCCGACTCGACGTTCCTACAGAATAGGTGTATAGTCCCCGCCCGCCCCGCTCTCAGATCTAGCCGATTACGGTCCGGACTAAGGAACTGTCGTGTGTGTGTGAACGGCATTGTGTTGTGTGTAACGCCGTTCAGTGTCTACGTGCGTCGCGGCCCGCGCCGCGCACGCACGTGTGAGTTAAAAGCTTGTTTAGTAATGGGTGTCTGGTTTAATTACGTGACGCGCCTATATTAACTTAGCACACGCCACGCAATAGATGTATGTCATATGTAGAGTTCTATTGAGTCGAGTAAGCCGCGTGTAACCTGGGTGCGACTTACTCGAGGCGTCCAGTCCGGTGTATGGGGTCACTCGTCCGCTACCAGGTCGCGGGGCAAGGGTCTCGCGTCAGGGGGGCGCGTATGCCAGGGCGCTATCTGCTTGACATGGGGCCAAGCAGACGCATCGGCACGCGCGTACATCCCCTTCGCGAGGCGCCGCACAAACTCATCCAGGCTTTCGATCCCGAGGTCCCGCTGGATTACATCGTTCCTCACGAAGCGAGGAGCGTCAACAATGGTCCGCAGCGCAATGCTCTGTTGCGCGCGGAGCAGCTTCCGGCTCGACTCGCTCGTGAGGGCGAACCAAGCGGGGGCGGCGTACGTCAAAATTGGGCGCACGTACAATTTGTACACGCCCAGTTTGACGCGCACCGGGATGTGGGACGAGAGCACAGGTTTAAGCAGGTTGCGGGCGACCCTACCCTGCGCGGTGACCTTGCGGACATGTGGCCCCATAGTGAGCCGACGGTCGATGGTGACACCCAGGTATTTGACCCGGGGCGACCAATCGATTTCGGCTCCTTGTAGTTTCAAGGGTGGCGGGAGGCGCGCTGATCCTGTGACCATCGCCTGCGTCTTACCCACGTTCACCGAAAGCCGCCACTTCGACAGCCACTCGGGAAGTTGATCGAGCGCGCGCTGCATTTTGACCGCCGCGTACTTCGCATTAAGCGACGTTGTAATGTACGCGGCGTCGTCGGCATACAGCGCGAACATCGCGTCGGAAGTGGCGGGGATGTCGTCGGTGTAACGTGAGTAACACGTCGGCGACAGACAGCTGCCCTGCGGCACACCTGCCAGCACTGGGCGCGCGCTAGACAGGGCGCCGTCGACCACCACCCTGAAGCACCTGTGGGACAAAAAGCTAGAGACCACTTTTACTACGCGACGGGGCGCGTCTGGCGTAGCCAGCTTGTGTGTTAGGCCATCGTGCCACACGCGGTCGAAGGCCTTCTCCATGTCGAGGAATACTGCCACCGAGTACTCCTTCTTGTTGGCCGCAGCTGTGAGGTGGTGCAGTACCCTCGACAGCTGGAGCGTCGTGCTGTGTTCCGCCCTAAACCCGAACTGTTCCGGGCGCGGGGCGATGTGTGGCTGGAGATGTCGCAGCAGGAGTGCTTCGAACACCTTGGAGACCGTCGGCAACAGGGTGATGGGCCGATAGCTCTCCGGCTTCAGTATATTCTTTCCCGCCTTGGGCAGCATAATGACACGCCCTTCCTTCCACGAAGCAGGGAAAGCCCCGTGCGCAGTATCGCCGTGTACAGGCGCGCTACCGCCGCAACCATTCGGTGCGGCAAGTGGCGCAGCACTACGTTGGAGATACCGTCGGCACCTGGGGCCTTCCTGGGCTTCGTCTTAAGGATGGCGCGTCTGACTGCGCCAGGCGAGAAAAATATAGGGTCCTCATCGGGAGCTATCGGCGAGCCGAAATAGTCTCCCAGGTGTTTCTCGACCGCTGCGACATGTTCGATGTCATCGGTCGGGTTGGGGAGGAACTGACGCTCCAGGCGTTCTGCGAAGACCTCCGCCCGGTCCTCCGCTACATATTTGAGCGCCCCGTCACTACCTAAAAGCGGTCGCACCGGGGCTGGGGTGTTGGAGAGCTGGCGGCAGAGTTTATGGACCGACGACCATCTGTGGTCGCGTCGATTCGTTCCTCCCAGCCCGCGGCGGTATGCGCCTTAAGCTCGGTCTTTACCTTCTCCGCGAGACGGTTCAGCTGCGTTTTCATGGTAGGGCATCTTAACTGTTGCCACTGCTTGCGAAGGCGCCTCTTTTCGGCGATCAACGCTTGCAGACGCGCCGGCAGGGGCGGCAATAGCACTCTCCCCTGCGGCTGCGTCGTAGTCGCCGCTTGTAAGGCGCTTTGTATGTAAGCAGTGACGTCGCAGGCCATCTGTTCCACGTCCGCGGTGGTGACAATGGGCCGAGTAGGCGTAGTGGTCTCTAGCTCTTCCACGAATTTTGTCCAGTCCGTTGTTCGACGTGGCGCTATGGGCTTCAGTCGGGTCGGCATACCCGATAAGACGACGAGTACAGGCTGGTGGTCCGATTGTAACTCGTCGTCTATCACTTGCTGCGTGATCTGGCAGTGTAGCCCTCGGTGGACTACGATGTCCAGCACGTCCGGTGTGTTCACTAATACGTCCGGGTAGTGAGTCGGCATTTCTGGGCCGGACACCGTATAGCCGAAGGCTTCCGCGTCCGCGAAGAGCCGTCTCCCCTCGGTATTCGTATTTGCTGAATTCCACGCTGGGTGTTTACAATTGAAATCACCGGCGAGGATGGTTGCCTGTGGCGTGTTAATAAGCGCCCGCAGCTCTATCGGGTCCAAATGGGCCGCGGGCGGCTTATAACAGGCATATATGTTAATATCCTCACCGGCTACATGTAGCTGCACACCCAGCGCGTAAAAACTGTTGAGCGACGGCAAGGGGAGTTGTTGATGGACGACTCTTCGTCTCACAAGGACCGCCAGACCACAATAGCGGATATTGTGAGCCGACCTTTCATCCTTCCTGTAAGCGAGGTATCCCGGGAACCTAACCCGGTCCTCGGGGCCCCAGGAGCGTCTCGCTTATGAGCGCCACGTCGATGTCCTGTTCCCTCAGGAGGTGGCGGAGACGCGACTATAACGCCTTCGGTCTTAGAAATCTCCCAAAGGCGGAAGTGAGAGGGCCGGCGGCTATGTAAGGTGAATCACAAATCACACACACTGAGATTCTTTAGATATTATATTTTTTACACGTTACAATTATTAGTACGAGAAATAAGTAAGAAGTAGGAAAGAAGTAAGAAACAAGTAAGCTATAGGACTGAACTGACTGAGTCGGTCAACCGAGTGAACTAAACTGACTGAGTGGCCTAAACTGACTGAGCCCTTGTCATTTTTTTTTTTTTTTATGTATGGCATCTCGTAGTTGACCTTGAGAGGTCGTGACTACTTAACCGGACTTTCCTGTGGCTGCCTTAAGCGAACTCAAAGCCTCCAGCCAGGGGCGAATTTCTTATAGTACTAAGCGACTGCACGCTAAGGGCACCCCCTGTGGGGTACGGACCTCGGCTTAGGGCGTCGCTGGGGGGAGGACAGCAAGATGGGACAGGCTGGATCTGGTTAATATTATTATTATTAATCGGGGAATTTAAAGCTACAGGCTCAGCTGCGGCGCGGGCTGGCACTTCGTCGAGCAAGGGTCGGAGGGGACAATTACGTCGGGGTTTACGCGAGGGACCTCGGCGGCGAGGTCGGAACGTAGGTCGGTGTGATTTGTGCACTGTACTCGTTGCCCTATTGCTTTCCTGGAGGAGGGTAATGGGGTCATCGGGGTCGGAGAGGGTATGCCTTGGACGGCGAATAGAGCTAATGGTGGAGGGCCTATAACTGGCGGCCTGCACAACCAGAGGGTTGCGGTGGGTGGTGGCGGAGTCGAAGAAGCGCTTCGTGATGCGCTTCATGAACTGCTTGATGGTGGGGATTCTAAGATCGAGATGGAGGATCTCGTTTCGAACGAACCAGGGGGCTCCCGTTGCCTTTCGGAGGAAACGGTTTTGGAGGGACTGCATCCTGTGGATGTGGTGGGGTTTAGCATGTGCGAAGACTGCACAGGCATAAGTCATGATGGGACGGATGCACGCTGTGTAAATACGCAATTTGCCCTTAAGGGACAATTTGCTGCGCGCATTTAGGACGGAGTGAAGTCTACCGAGAGCGAAAGCGGCACGCGAACGCACCTCTGAGCCCTTGTCAGGTCCGATCACCGCTTTTATAGATCCTGGCAAAGGTTCTAGAAGTTTCTGTGAAACATAATTCAAATGATTAATTTGAATGCCTGCCAGGATCAATAAAAACGGTTTACATAGCGAAGTAAGTCTGAAACTAGCTTTATCAAGGCCGGTACGATTCATAGAGAAAGAAAATATTAGACAGATGACAATTTATGATTGAAGATGTCAATGGATAAAAATATGTTATTTTACAACAAGAGAAAATTAATAATATAAAATACAGTATTCAGTGTTAAAAACAGTTCATTGTGATGTTGCTTTTCAGCTGTGGTGTTCAAACATATGTAAGAAAGTTAGAGAAATAATATGATTTCATATGTTTGAAGCAAGGAAAATAGTACAGGAATTATAACAAAGGTAATTTTATAATTATTAACATAAAGATGTGGCTTTGAGTAGCAAAATACCACAACATACTAACTGTTCTCATAAGAACAAATTTGCTATACCTACAGTGTCTTCTTACCCATAACGAAAAATCTGAAAACAGCATTTGGGTTTTAGATAGCGGATGTACGTCTCACATGAC
Organism: Atethmia centrago; assembly: GCA_905333075.3. Lineage (NCBI taxonomy): Eukaryota > Metazoa > Arthropoda > Insecta > Lepidoptera > Noctuidae > Atethmia > Atethmia centrago. The sequence continues at coordinate 16,931,485 of HG995393.1, forward strand.
TTATCAACGAGACTTATTTAGGACTATAGAGATAACATCCGGAAAACTAAACTTTGCAACTAAAAAACAAACTGCAGAGATTAAAGGAAAAGGTACTGTCTCCTTTGTAACAAAAAATGGTAATGGTATAGCCCTGGCTGTTCTGTCCTCTTCACAGACACTAAAGCGACGGTCAACAATCCAAAAGATGGTATAACTCTCACCGCATTTAAACAAGGAGATGGTCTTTATTACATCAAACCAAATAAACACGAGCGCAACAATCTGGCTAATCATAATGATGACACTGTTCCGATTCCAATTGCTAAAAAGAAAGCGAACTCATCAAACATCTACGACTGGCACAGAAAACTTGGTCACATGAACGCCAAAGATCTGAAACATGCACTCAAAAACAATAATTTGCTTGGCTTGAACTTTGATGCTTCTGAAACCTTGGCAGACAGTGAAATCTGTATCCAAGCAAAACTCCATCGTGTTCCTGTCCCCCGTGAGAAAACAACTCAACGAACAACAGAACGCTTAGAAATCGTTCATAGCGATGTATGTGGACCTATCAGAACGCCCACAGTAAGCGGAAACAAATACTTCGTTACTTTTATAGATGACTATAGCAGATACAGTCGAATTTACATGATTAAAAGCAAGAACGAAGTATTAGAAAAGTTTAAAGAGTTCAAGGAGTTAGCGGAGACGCACACTGGGAACAAAATCAAATTCATACAATCAGATAATGGTTCTGAGTATGTGAACAAAGAGTTCAACGCTTATCTGAAACGTTGCGGGATACAGAGACGTCTCACCGCACCCTACACCCCGAACCAAAAACGGAGTTGCTGAAAGAAAGAATCGTACCCTTGTGGAGAAAGCGAGAGCAATGATGATTGACGCACAGGCACCATTAAAATTCTGGGGCGAAGCAGTATTCACTGCTAACTACCTATCAAACAGGAGTATAAACAGCGCCGTTCAGAACCAAACGCCATTCGAGCGATGGGTTGGGAGAAAGCCATGTATTAATCAGTTATACGTGTTCGGTAGCAAGACTTACGTTCTGATGAAGGGCACTAACGGCCTTTGGTGCAAATTTGGGACAAATTTGCACCAAAGGCAATTCCTGGCATGTTTGCGGGATACTCTGAAACGTCTAAAGCTTTCAGGGTGTTCATACCCTCGAAGAACAGCATCATAACTTCAAAAGACGTTAGGGTATTGAAGACTATGTTCTATGATGAATCGAATAAAAATGCAATCTCCAGACTTCTCACCGATTTAGAGTTTTCACACGAACAACCTGATGAAACACGCAAGCGAGTGGATATTAAACTTGACAATAATGAAGGAGATGATCAGCAACATGATAGTGATAGTGACGCAGATGATCAAGATAAATCACTGCAACAAAGTTTGGTCGGTAGTACTGAAGACGTTCGACAAGTGGACCCAGCGAATAATGAAAGTGAATACGAATCTCTTTCCGGATCTTTTACCGCTTTCGATGATAATGAACCTGATGCTGATGCTGAAGAAAATGCACCGTTCAAACGAGGGTTTTAAGAGACAGGTCAAAAATCACAGCTCCTAAGCGGCTACGATATTTTTTTTTTGGCAGCAGCTGAAGAAATCGAAAATTTTCACAAGCCTAACGAGCCTGAGACTTTCAAAGAAGCGATGGAATCTCCCAACAAAACAAAATGGCTAGATGTCATGCACAATGAAATAAGTTCACTGCATGACAACCAAACCTGGGATCTGGTTGATTTACCCAAAGGACGAAAAGCCCTCCCTTGCAAATGGGTATATAAAGTTAAAATGAATCCTGATGGTACCGTCGATAGGTATAAAGCCAGAATGGTTATCAAGGGTTACTCCCAACAACCTGGAGTTGATTATTATAAAACATTCAGTCCAGTGGTTCGTCTGAGTACTGTACGAGCATTGCTTGCTATAGCTGCTCGAGAAAATCTGAAACTACATCAGTTTGATGTTTCAACTGCCTTTCTAAACGGCACAATAAAGGAAGATGTATATATGAAACAGCCTGATGGCTATCAGGATGGCACCAAACGAGTCTGCAAGCTGAAACGCAGCCTCTTTGGTCTGAAACAAGCACCGCGCTGCTGGAACACCTGCATTGCCGAATTCTTAATAAATTCTGATTTCCAACAGAGTGAAGCGGATCCATGCTTATATGTTCGAATCAGAGGACAATCTAAAGTCTTTATTGGTCTCTATGTTGACGATGGACTTGTAGCATATGATACAACCAGAGCAGGAGACGAATTTATCAAGGAATTGAAAACAAGGTTTAAGATAACTACGAAACCTGCGACATACTTCCTTGGAATGGAAATTAATGTCCGTAAGGACAAGACCATTTCACTTTGTCAAAAGGCCTACACAAAGAAAGTGTTAGAAAAATATAGGATGTCCAATTGCAAACCAGCACCAACGCCAATCATCAAAGAAAATGAAACGGCAGAGGAAGAGGATGTCAACGCGAGCTTCCCATATAGACAAGCCGTGGGTGCTTTGGCATACTTATCAGTAGGCACAAGGCCTGATATTTCATATGCTCTGGGTGTTGCATCTCGAAACCTCGGAGCACCTACTAACAAAGATATCATGCTGGTAAAACGCATCTTCCGATACTTGAAAGGGACCCAACAGAATGGGCTAACCTATACGGAAAAGTCGCCTGCACGCTTAGTCTGCTACAGCGACGCAGATCATGCAGGAGACCAAACTACGGGAAAGTCGACATCTGGAATGGTGTGCTTATTTTCTGGAGCTGCTATTAGCTGGAGAAGCCAGAAACAAACGACAGTCTCCATCTCCTCGACTGAAGCGGAGATTATAGCAGCAAGCGAATCGGCACAAGAGATTTTATGGTTGAGTCGCCTTATTAATAACTTGATTAAAATTGAGAAACCAGTACTGAACCTGGACAATGAATCGGCTGTAAAACTTGCGCACAATCCAAAGTATGAATATCACAAGCGTACAAAACACATCAAGCTAAAACATTTTTTTGTAAGAGAATGTGTTAGCAACGGAGACTTCAACGTAACGCATGTTCCTTCGGAGCAGCAGTTGGCTGATATGTTAACCAAACCACTGTTTGGCCCCAGGCTGCATAATTTAAGTTCAGCATTGGGATTGAAGAATATATTACCTTAATATTCTTCTAAAAAGTTCCGAGGATGTGAAGATCTATGGCAGACCAGTAGTTGCTAAGATACAGTTGTTTATACTTTGATGTTGTCACTTAGAATAAAATAACTGTGTACTTTCAGTCCAAAATATTGTATTTCTATATTTTATCGTTCACAATATTTAGCAAAAGGTCGCGAGAATTATGACGACTGGTGTTTCGCGGCCGAAAATGTGCTCGTGTTGGAGGGAATGGCGGACGCCAACAAGGCACCTCGTATCATATCGTCATCAGCTACCCCGGGTCAGCAAGCAGATGATTTAAGGACGAAAGCAAAGCTAACATTGACAATCGACGCTTCTCTGTACGTGCTTATCAAACAAGCGACAACAACACACGACTTGTGGAAGACGTTGAAAAATATGTTCGACGATTCAGGATATTCACGTAAAATCAGTTTGCTGAGAAATCTTATTAGTACACGCCTAAAAAACTGCGAGTCTATGACCAGCTATATCAGCCATATAATTGAAACTGCTCAAAATTTAATCGGCACCAGCTTCGAGATAAATAACCAGTAAATTGGGTCGCTTAGGTAGCTGGATTACCGGAGTTTGGTGCAATGATTATGGCAATTGAGCATTCGGGCATAAGCATCAATGCGGACGCTATTAAAACGAAGCTATTAGACATGAGTGATGAGTGCAGATTTTGAGGTTAAGTCGGAGGGTGCATTTGCTGTCAAAAATTTCCACAGGCGTAATGTTGGCAGCCCTGCAACTCAAGCTCAACAACGTAGCAATGGCGAAACGGACGGAACGCGCCGACTTGTCAATGTTAGTTAGTAGTTAATGGAAACAATAATATTGCGCGGAAGAAAATAATGTTAAGGAATGCATCTTTATGAGTACTCTATGGTTGTGTTGCCTAGCAATACTCTCTCTTGTTAAATATGTCATTCCTGTTATTCGTTTTTATTCGTTAGATATCAATATACATTGTAAATCATTTTCTCTTATTAACTGTTTTCCTATATCCTCACCACCTAACTTTAATATGGTAGCAGAGCGTTGAAAGTTGCGAGAGAAGCTGCAAAAGTTTTTCCTAGTAGGAAAGAATAAGTAAGAAACATAAAATTATTCTAGCAGAAGTGTACCTAGACAAATCCATCGAAAATGGATAGGGCTATAGCTGAAGCCTCAAAGGTACAAATAGTGCACCTAAACGGAAATAACTGTTGTGAATAATTGTTGAAATAAAACAAGTTTCATATTTATATTTTCTTCTATTCAATGACACAAACAAAACGTTGCTAGGCACCACATTAAAGCAGCGCACCCAGGCGCGAACAAGTCAACAACCACAAATTATAGTTTGCTTTCAATGAACTCTTAAATAGTTTTCTAACACCCTCCCTCAATGAAAGCAAACTAACAAACTTACCCAAACAATACAAAAAAAAAAAACAAAATATATCAAGAAATCAACAAACAAAACAAGTGTTTCTAACAACGATAAACTTACTGTCCTTGAGCCATAGACTACTTAGTTTGAACTAAATTTAAATTCGAACAAATTTCTTCAAATACACCCCTGTTCAAAGGCTTAGTACAAACATCAGCTAATTGATTGCTAGAGTTTATATAAATCAAGCTAACTATACCTTTGCTGACTTTATCCCGCACAAAATGCATCTTTAAATCGATATGTTTTAACCGTTTATGATGTTCAGGATTTTTAGCAACATGAATAGCGGATTGGTTGTCAACATACACTTTGAAGCTATCACAACTTAACCCTAATTCCCTCAGTAAATTTCTTATCCAACATCCCTCAGTTATTCCTTTACCTAACGCAACATATTCTGATTCAGTGGATGATAAAGCGACACACTGTTGTTTAACACTACACCAAGACACTGTACACCCATACACTTTCAATATACATCCCGATGTAGATTTTCTATCATCTTGATCTCCAGCCCAATCTGCATCGGTATATGCTATAAGCTCTTTTCCACCTCTTCTGAATATTAACTTAAAATCTATAGTTCCCTTAATGTAACGCAGGACACGCTTTAGTGCATTCCAAAGTTGTTCACTTGGATATGCTTGGTATCTACTAAGATAGCTAATCGCATAGCATAGGTCAGGCCGTGTCCCCAGTGAAGCATACATGAGACTTCTTATTAAAGCTCTGCATCTGTTCTCCAAATTCTTGTCTTCTGACTTTCCTTTCTTTAAATCCGTCCCAGATTCAATAGGAGTACTAACTGCCTTGCAATCTTGCATTTTATACTTTTTCAGCAGTTCTTCCAAAAATTGTTTTTGATCAATTTCAATAACATCTTCTTTCTTATTTATATGAATTCCTAAACATTTCAAATTGTCCCTTCCGAGTTCAGTCATACAAAAATCAGCCTCTAAAGCTTGTTTGAACTTCTCTATCCATTCCTTATTCTCTCCAAATATCATTATGTCATCTACGTAAACTAACACGTAGAACCTTTTACCTTCTCTATAGTATAAACAATAATCGCTCTTGCTTCTCACAAAAGATTGTTTAACCATAAAACTATCAAACTTGTCATTCCAATTTCTAGGTGACTTCTTCAGACCATATAGCGACTTGTTTAGTTTAAGTACTTTATTATTATATCTCTCAATTCCCTGGGGAATTTTAATATAAACGTCTTCATGTATATCCCCATATAAGAAAGCACTTTTTACATCCATTTGTAACAAATTTAGCTTATATCTGATGGCTATAGCTAAAAGAATTCGTAGTGTTGGTAATTTCGCAACAGGAGCATAGATTTCTGCAGAGTCAAACTCATCTTCCTGTTGAAACCCTCTGGCCACTAATCTAGCCTTGTACATCTCCTGGCCTTCTTCTCCCCTTTTAATTTAAAAAACCCATTTTCCTTCAACTATCGTTTTGTCTTTGGGAAGTGTTGCTTCTGTCCAGGTGTTGTTAAATTCCAGAGCTAGTAGCTCTCTCTATGGCGTCTTTCCACTGATCAGCATCTTCTCTCTCCATTGCCATCTTATAAGTTATTTCATCGTCTTTCTTCGCAGTGAATGTATAGTAATCATCAAACCTTTTAGGTCTTCTCACAAGTCTTGTTCGTGTTCTTATTCTTTGTTGCTCTATAATTTCATTTTCAGTCGTTGGTTCAACTGTGTGTTCTATATCTGTACCCGAGTCATTGGCTTCATAAAACGCTACTTCATTACTATCTCGAGATTGACCCGTTTCTTCCCGTTGTATTGAAATTTAAAAATAAGTTAAACTCCTGTTAAAGCTCTTATAGCAATTTGTCGCAGACGCCACGTGACTCATAGTTCGACGGAGCTTACGTTTTACGTAAGCAAGGCAAGCATTCGTTTCGTCTACATTCCGTTCATAAATTTACGCACACTCGTGTATATTTTCGTGTGTATGAACGGCACACAATAGTGAAATGGTTTAAATTAGGGGCGTAAGGAGCTTGGTCCTCATTGGTTGTGTGTAAAGTGAAGATTTAATGAATGAAAAATATTGAAGACCAGGGTTCCCAATTTTTGGACAATTCCCCGAATTGCGGGGAAGTTTCCTTCATGACTACCAGACTACTAGAGACAATTAAAAAAAAAGGGTGGTATTGTTGAATTTATACCTTCCAAACAATTATAAATTGTAAGGAATAGGCAAAAGCCCTATAGAAATAATTAAAAACTTCATAATTTTTTATTTTTCTTCTCATATTTGGGAAATTTCGTTTGGTTTTTGGGGAGTTAGGAAAATAAGTTTCGGCAAGCACAGTCCAGTTTGTCAGTGTTATCCGGCAAAATATGGTAGTCCCTTTTGTGGAAGAACACGGTATGACAGTGATACAATTTTGGTAGTGTTTGTTTCATGTGACAGTAACACGACACATAATGACAGTGACACGTAATTTATATGTGATCTTGAATGTTTAGCTTTTAAAGATCTTATTATGTTATAAGTATGTAATTGGTTTTGAAACGTAAAGTAGTGTAAATATTATGTGTTGTGTTATTATTTGTTTATTTACCTAAGAATGGTGTTCTGTTGTGAAGTTTGCGCTGATAATGTGTTGGTTAGGTTAGGTTAGTCGCACTTGTCGTTTAATGATAAGATTCAAGTTGTGTCTAAAGGTAGATGTGTGCCCGAATTAAGAGAATTAATCCAAAAACATGATAATTCATGACTTCGGATATCTTGCAAGAGACGTGTTCTGTAATTATCACCCACCCACTTGGTTATGATAATTGAGGTGGCCGAATCTTTCCTCTGTTTGCATCGTTAGAAAATCGTGTTTTAAGCCTTGAATAATGTGGTTAGTTCTTGTATGTAGAGCCGCGCTGTGATGTTGCGCGAATTAGTTTTTTTTATTGGTGTCAGTATGCATGGCCTACCCTCTGTGGAAAACCACTGCACGCCACTGTGAATAGAATCATAGAGTATGACGTATCGTAGCAGTTATTAAGCGCTGTGATTTTGAGTATCAACCCGCAGGGTTTTGTCACCACTTTTAATTTTTCGGATGTCATCCAGTGTGCGGAGTGCAAAAGAAGCCATGCCGTCGCGTTCGCGTACAAGCACTGTTGAGTTTTTAACCCACACATACTTAAAATCGTGTTGTTTAGCGGCCTCTTTACGTTTCCGAAATAACTGCTTTGTTTTCAGGGCGAATGTTCATTTAGGTATATTCTAGTTGTTAACCCTGTTATACCAATTTGATCGGACTTCAGTTCCTTAGCCAGACGGTATGCGCTAAAAAGATTATCGCGTATAATTCGTATAGTGAATTTAACAATAATATTCTTCGGTCTGTTACTGGTTTGTTGAGCGTGTTGTACCTGATAGATAGAGATGATGTCTTTCTGTGATGTTGGGAAATTGAAGGCAGTGCCCATCAGTTCAATCATGCGAACTAAGTTTTCACCGCGCCTTTCAGGGACGTTGCAAATTTTAATAATTACAGTTCCTCACTTGCTGCTCTAAGGAATCATTTTTTTGCTCGAAGCTGCTGACTAAGGTCTGAGATTGGTCAGAGCTGTGACGGGCAATGGTGTCAATACGTTCCTTAAGATCCTTTTGCTCGGCTGCTTGGAACTGTGCTGAGGATTTCAATTCTGAAACATCATGAGCCACTGAGCTAACGCATTGTCTTAATTCCTCGTGTTCGCTGCGAAGGGTGTTAATTTCCTGCTTCATTTCAGATAGAGTACATTTAATACTGTCATTGAATTTGGGCATGCTTATCTCAATTTCCTCACGCCAGCTGCGCAGCGTGCCTTTAATATCATCCGTAAACTTGGCCATGACGTGGTCCATGTCAGTGCGCCATCCTTTGAGTGTATTGTGTAGTCCTGTGATATTATGTTAAGGCTGTCAATGGCGGTGGAGTTGGACATAGCACCCGTGACAATCGTTGATGTGGAACTCGTTGACGAGTTCGGTGATGCGGATTGTTGTTCCAAATATTGCAGGACATATTCATCGCATCTTCGCAGTTCTCGTCGATGTAAACAGAGCGGTTTAGCGAGGCCGAGGTGGGGCGACCCCGCTGCGTGATGTTACTACAGGGAAGACACTTCCACTGGGCTTTTTGTTCGTGGGTAAAGCTTGAGAATTGTTGTTGTGTGACGTTAAGGCACTCAGTGGTATATACAACATGTAACGTAATTAACGCACACCCTCAAACACCCCAATTAGAATATTATGTTATAATCATAATACATACACTGAATTTTTAATTTAACATGTATATGCATTGTTATTTACTAAATTAGTTATACCAATTCTTGGAGAACTTTTTAGTCATACGCACGCAACGCACACAGTCGCACAAGCAGTTATCGCGCCGCTCGACTCGACACAACATAACGAAACTACGGAAAAAGCCGACAATACACGATTGTTTACGTTGACGAAATATTATGAAACCAATGATATTTTATTAAAATATCATTGTATGAAACATTAACCGACGACGTCCGAGAAAAGAATTGTTTATTTACGATCTATGTCTAGAAAACATTATGATTGCATCTTTCCATCACACTTTTCAGGCTTTGGACTGTCGACTCTGAACAATTTCGTTTATTGAATATGATACAATGCCAATCGGTAATGAACTGCTGAAAATAAGAGGCGATACGACAACATTATTCAGAGACGGCGTGTTTAAAAGATTGAATCAAAATATTTACAGTAATTTAACAAAAATCAAATAACTTACATATTACTGATTGCCTAAACACTCATACGACGTTGTCTTTTTAACACACTTTCAAAATGTCCACCACCTTGTTCAATACATTTTAATGCCCGTTTTCTTATTTGATGTTTTAATTTAGAAAGCACTTCAGTGTCATTTCTCACTATTTCAAAAGCGTTCACTATCCTATTTTTTAGGTCCTCGGCACTTGTTGTATCATTAAAATAAACTAACGATTTAATTCGTCCCCACAAAAAAAAGTCAAGAGGCGTCAAATCAGCTGATCTGGGGGGCCACTGGACAGGGCCGCCGCGACCGATCCAGCGCTCTCCAAACTCTTCATCAAGGTGCTGCCGAACACTTCTAGTGAAATGGGCAGGGGCACCATCGTGTTGGTAGAATACCTCTTGTAAATTATGAGGAATGTCTTCTAGCAGCGTAGGTAGAGTTTCTCGTAAAAACAGTAAATATGCGTCTCCTGTTAATCTTTGTAAGAAGACTGGCCCCAGTATGTGTGTACCAATGATACCGGCCCAGACGTTAACTGAGAAACGGTGTTGGAAGGAATCCACTCTGCATGCGTGAGGATTTTCGTGCATCCACAAATGTGTGTTATGTTGATTGTACATCCCCACGCGTGTGAATGTACTTTCGTCTGTCCAAATTATGTTCCGCTGCCAATTTTCTAATAACCAGCGGCTGAACTGCAAACGTGGTACGTAATCGTTTGGAGTCAACTCCTGGCATCTTCTGAAGTGGAATGGGTGTTCTTTATCACCACGAAGTGTTCTCCACACATGCATATGACTACATTCAAAGTGTGGCGCTGCTTCTCGGGTACTGGCATGGGGATTCTCATCGAAATAGTCCAGGATTTCATTTTGAAGACGAGTACGTGTACGCACGTTGGCTCCCCTGTCGATGGCTGTGTTTGGACGGAATGTGCCGTGGTCGCGAAGTCGCTGAGTAGCAGCTAACATTGTCCTGCGGGCCACTCTTGTACCATACCTTTGGTTAAACGTTCTGCAAGCTAGAGCCACATTATCACCACACATTGCCAAAGTCCTCACCATTTCGGTATACTGAACATTAGTGTATTGGAACGACATTGCACGCGAAAGAATATTTGATAACACTACGTAACTTCTTTCCACTAATATTGCCCGCACGTGACTAATGTTTACATTTATGTTAGCTTTCATCGTAGCCGCGCAAGCGGTGGTACATTGTGGCTATCTCACTCTATCCTGGGCTTTTAGTTTGCAGGAGAAAGGGAACGAAAGTAAGTAGGTGGTTTATCGGTGTCCTTTGTCCAGTTCCTGTTAGTGTGTGCGTGCGGTCAAATCGCTAAGTTTACAATGCATTTGTAAAGACCTTAACGTTTTTGGAATAAGGTTTATTTTTCTTTATTTTGTATTGAATAATGGAATTTGTATGAATACAAATAAAACTGCGATTTTAAGTCTTATTACTTTGATTTACGGTCCATTTCAATTTGTTTTGACCGTACAGCGTTAATATGACAATAATTTCCGTAGTTTTAATTATTTTTGGGATAAAAAATTACCTATATTAAAAATTATATAAATCGATTCAGTAAACGATTCTGAACAAACTATTTTCAGGATGTGCGTTAATTAAGTTACATGTTGTATATCGTCGCATATATGACACTTTAAAAACAATGCCAGCGGTCCAACAACTCCATTACAATGAAAACAGGAACAATTATTATTCATGTTCGTAGGAATTGTTTAAAATGTCTGTTACGGTACCAGTGGTGCCACCTGTTTTAGGTATAACTATTATGGGTTGAATGCGCGGTACGTATAATTGATCACAAAACGATCAAGGATGTGATAACCAAAGTTCAATTAAATTAGCAATTAATCCATTGTTTTACAATTAGCGCACCAAACATATTGACATAAGACATCACTTTGTTAGAGAATGTGTTTTAGTGAAGAAATTAGAAATAAAATATGAGTCAACCTTGGAAATGCCAGCAGCCATATTCACAAAAAGTTTGAGTGCCAAGAAACATTATAAGTATTTAAAATTGCTAGGCTTGTCTGAAGTTTAAATTGTAATACTAGATTATTTTGTTATGTCCGGATGTTAATAAGATATTATAAGTAACGTAAATAATCTGTGGTAAGAATAATATTAGTTATCTCTGCAATAAAAGTTAGTTGATTCCAAACCACCACTGTTTTAATACATCACACTAAGAACGTTTTTCACCAGTGTGTATACGAACATGTTTAGATAAAGAACACTTATGCCTGAAACTACGTGGACATACATCACACTTATAAGGTTTTTCACCAGTGTGTATACGAATATGTTGAGATAAATAATCCCTTTGCCTGAAACTACGTTGACAGACATCACACTTATAAGGTTTTTCACTAGTGTGTATACGAACATGTTTAGATAAAGAACACTTATGCTTGAAACTACGTGGACATACATCACACTTATAAGGTTTTTCACCAGTGTGCATACGAATATGTTGAGATAAATAATCCCTTTGCCTGAAACTACGTTGACAGACATCACACTTATAAGGTTTTTCACTAGTGTGTATACGAATATGTGTTGTTAAATTACCCTTTCTACTAAAACTACGCTGACATACATCACACTTATAATGTTTTTCACCAGTGTGTATACGAATATGTTTAGATAAATAAACCCTTTCCCTGAAACTACGTTGACAGACATCACACTTATAAGGTTTTTCACCAGTGTGTATACGAATATGTTGAGATAAAGAAACCTTTTCCCTGAAACTACGTTGACAGACATCACACTTATATGGTTTTTCACCAGTGTGTATTCGGATATGTGATGTTAAAGCACACTTTTGACTAAAACTACACTGACATACATCACACTTATATGGTTTTTTACCAGTGTGTATACGAATATGTGTTGTCAAATAACTCTTATCACTAAAACAACGCTGACATACATCACACTTATATGGTTTTTCACCTGTGTGTATACGAATATGTCTAGATAAAAAACACTTTAGCCTGAAACTACGTAGGCATACATTACACTTATATGGTTTTTCACCAGTGTGTATACGAATATGTCTTGTTAAATTACTCTTAAAACTAAAACAACACTGACATACATCACACCTGTAAGGTTTTTCACCAATTTGTGAACGAGTATGTTGTATCATTTGTTTTACTCCATGAAAAGAACTACGCTGATCACATTTGTGAGGTTCTTTGAAATAAGTGCCACGTTGGGACGAACATTTTTGAGTCTTCCGGATAACTCTCGAGTCTGATTTTTCTTTTTTCATTTGCTCGCCTGTTATTGCGTCTTCTAGGTTTGTTCTTCGTCTGTCTAGTTTTGGTTTCTTTGAAACGGTTGCCGCTGTAATTATAAAATCTGGTAAGTACAATGTTAGAAAAAATATTTGGTGGCAAAAGGACGATTTGGTGACATTGAATAATACGTTTTATGACTAGAGACAAGAAGTACAAAATTGTAATAACATCGACATATGGTATGTTCCAAACTTTTCCAACTTTGATCAGATTCAAAGTTTAAACAAACCCTGAACGCTAATTGCGAAACACATTTTCTTTTTGAATGCGAGCTTTAAATGTAGGAAATTCCAGTCGCAATCACTTGCCATATTTGGAATTGTCTAACAATTTTTTTTCCAGTTTAGCTAGAGAGGTACCGAAACATTTGTCATTTTTAGGGTTCCGTACCTCAAAAGGAAAAAACGGAACCCTTATAGGATAACTTTGTTGTCAGTCTGTCTGTCAAGAACCTTTATCTCGGGAACGCGTGGAAGTATCAAGTTGAAATTAAAACCATATACTCAAGTCTTCAGTCCCTTGAAGCTTGAGAAAAAATCAAACTTCTAAGTTAACGTTAAAAAAATATACAGCCGTTTATGCCGCAATAAGCGTATATTTCGACACTCTCAAGGGAATCAAAATTTATAGGGTACTTTCCGTTGACCTAGAACTATGAAATTTGGCAAGTAATATCGTCTTATACTACAAGTACAGGGAAAATCTGAAACCCATACATTTATAATGAAATCATAAAAAATATAGTCTTTATTTAAAGTACGTAATCAATCATCGAGGTTAAGCAACGGTTTTAACAATTAACAAACTTTTACTCATTTGTAAAGAAAATAAATTCTGAAAGTCGAGTATTTTTAATTAAATCACAATGTGTTTTTGTGATTTAATTAAAAATATACGGCTCCAAATTTTGAAGAGAGTTAACCGTGCCATACCCCAGTATCATATGAAAGGGCTTCATTAGCACAAGCTTAAACAGATTTTAAATTATTTTTATGATGTATAGTTTTCGATTTATGACGAAGAATGAAAAAAAAACCTTTTCCCTTTTTTATATGTATAGGTACCTAATAACTTTGGTGTATGTAGTACTTAACAATTTGCACTGTTATGCGTACCTACGTAGTCCTTTTTTAAATATGAGGGTCACTTTTTGGGAAGCAAATTAGAAAATTACAAAAAAAGTTTAGCAAACTGTACCGTGTGACAGGGCTTGTTGTGAAGGTCTTAAATATATTTTATAATGGTAAAATACACAGTTTTAAAGTTGAAAAAGTGGAAAAATACAGAAAATAGTGCTATTTTTTTGTCTATGGTGTTAAAATAACATGGTAAATCTCTCAATAGTGTGCGTACAAACTTACATTTGCATTTGGAATGTATGGAAGAACATGTTTTTCAACTACATTGTTAAGTTTGTTCTTGGGATAAATTATCTTGGAATAAAAAACATGGTAGATAACATATTTTTTGTACGGAACCCACACCACGCGAGTTTAAATCGCGCTTGTCCGGTTTTTTTTCTTATAACGATTTGTTTCATAATTCAAGAATAATTTGTGTCCGAAGTTTTAGGCTATTATTTAATTTTGTTATAATTCCAACTGATGATCTAGTAATGCGTTTAAATGAAAATGTACATTGACCGCCGAAAAGTAAAGAATCAATTATTAAAACACTTTCTACCAAAAACTACCGGAATTTAACTACGTATCGAAACGTTTTTATTTTCACGTTTAAGGTATCAGTTGGGCCCGCGTGGTGGATTACGGGCTACGGCCCGCTCCCTCTGACAGAGAGGAGGCTGGTGTCCCAGCAGTGGGAACATTATAGGCTGATTATGTAAGGCAGGGATGATGATGAAATGATTTTATTTTCTGTAAGTACCTTTGTACAAACTTTTTACACTTCAATTATATTTAGAAAAAAAGACTAGATGAGCTCGGCGTTTCCCATCTGACTACTCTGAGAAGAACGGCCGAAACAAACTCAGAGGTCATGGTCTCTTTTAAAGTCCAGACATAATCTTGGTCAGATTATGTGAAGACCATGTAGATTGGTGTCTGAAATGGTCTTTTGAGGAAAGAACCACACAGATTGAGTGGATCTATCCAGTCAGTGCACGCATTTGTATTTGCAACCTCTACAGAATTTCCTCATAGATCAGCAGATTTTTTAACATTGAGTGTATTGAAAGTTATAATAATATCCCGAGTACTAACGTAGTTGAGATTACATTCATGGTTACAAATATCAACATTTTCTTTCAATATGGAATCGGCAACAGTGGGTGATGACTTTAAAAATTTAGTGGTTGAGACTGGATAGAAATTTTTAAATACTGTGGCAACTTCTAAAACCGTTTTAATAACTGTATTGTTAATATTAAGGCTGTATTCACAATAATGGTTTCTATCTCTTCCAGTCTCATTGTTTATAATTTCCAAAGTCGTTTTTATTTTATTTTGACTATTTTTAATTTTTGAACCTAAATATCGAAACTTAGCTTCGCTACATGCTTGTTTAAATAAATTGGAATAGTTCTTAACATATTGATAAAATTCTTTACTTTTATTATTATTTCTTTCTTTCTTTATATACGAGTAGTTCAAAAAGTTTGATTCTACTACTTTTTTGCCCTTTAGTTGCTCATTCACTGAAGGTTGCAGAAACATTAACTGAGATCTGCTTGGGTATAAACGTTGAGTTAAATTCTTTACAATACAGGGAAAAAAAGGAATTGTACAGTTCATTAGGATCATCACTATAAGGCAAGTAGGCTAACTGGCTATTAAGTTTGTTTTTAAAGCTTTCCAAGCGACCGGCAGTTTTTGGCACTACAGTGATATCTCTCTTAGCCACTTTTCTATCTTGCTTACTAAATGTAATCAGCTGACCACAGTGGTCTGAATCCAGTTGGCTTATAGTTTTTTAGTAATAGGAAATATGTTAGTAATATCTAAACATGTAGCTGTGGTGAGATGGATACACAGACTTATAGAGAATAGGGGCCAGTCAGGCGGGCCGCGAGGCCCGCATTTGGCTCATAATGTGCCCAATGAATAATAACTAGGTAAACGTTTTAAAACAATTTAATTAGGTATCTTTTTTGTAAAACTTACAATATTTAGTTTGATAAGTGACATTGCATTGCCGTGACATTTTTTTTGCGCGCCGCGCCCACACCGCTCGCCTTAACTCATTTAAGTACAATGTGAGCCGAATATTTCGACGACCGCAAGATAGCATCACATGCACGCATAATATAGGTAATTAGGTATACAACATTGTCAGCACTTATTTTATAATTTTATTTTATTTTCGGCATATTTTTAATTTGTTGGCGGGCCACGGTCTGTGCATCGCTGATGTCTGAATCTTTTAAACAATTTTAAGTTTTGCTTTGAACTTTATTTCAATTTATAGTTGCTTTGTATTTTTTACCATACAAATTATTATATATGGCAGGCAAAAGCTATTACTAGCTTTTGCCTGCCATATATAATAATTTGTACGCGGGCGAAGCCGCAGGCAAAAGCTATTACTAGCTTTTGCCTGCGGCTTCGCCCGCGTAGAGGGCGGAA
This sequence comes from Atethmia centrago, assembly GCA_905333075.3. Classification (NCBI taxonomy): domain Eukaryota; kingdom Metazoa; phylum Arthropoda; class Insecta; order Lepidoptera; family Noctuidae; genus Atethmia; species Atethmia centrago. Next base: position 16,947,799 of record HG995393.1, read on the forward strand.
ATTGTCCAACGGAAATGTGCTACCGGGATTAATTTATCCAACGTGTTAATCCAGTTTACTTACTATCTGTATGCCAAACTTCACCCAAATCCGTTCAGCCGTTTTTTTCTGTCGTAGTAATAGCAGAGAAAAAGGTCATTAACCTCGTACTCGCACCGCGCCGCCGCAATCATAATTATTTAACTACCCGTAATTGTTAATCTGTGATATCTTTTAAAATATTCATTTAAATGCTATTATGTCAAGGCACATTTTAATCAAAATGAAATGCCCAATTTAAAAAATATATTTTATTGGGTGAGGATTAATATACCGCAGTAGGCGGAGCCATGGGCGGGGAGGTGTGTTCCCTCGCGAATGGAACAGAGCGCTCACCACGTCCTCCACAAGCTGGGGCCGGAGATTCTGCGTCAGCGGTGGAGCCCATGGGTGGAGTTTATCCCGCAATTTATATCGAGCTGAGTTAGTCGATTACTAAATGAATAATACTTTTTTTGTAAGATGGCAATAATAGTTTTGCCAACACTAGTATAGTTGATGCTAAGGTTTTAGATTATTAATTTTGTTATTTTGTTTTTCATTTTGTTTGCTTATTGATTTTTGGAGATTATTAAAATATATTTTTTTTGCGGGAACAACGCTCTATTTAATAAAAACGAGTTTAATTTTGAAACTATTCCGGCGTATTTTCCAAAAAAAAATTGGCTGTCTGTAAAGTCGGTTTACGGACGATAATTTTACGTGATAACGAGAGAGAGTTGCGTCACAAGCCGAACGCTTAGGCCGGTCGTGCCTCTCTATCGCTAGTCCCGCGCTCTCGCTTCCATGTTCGGCTCAGGCGGAACGTGACAATGAGTCATGCTTTTTCGTGAGTGCAGCCGGCGTTCATCGAATTATAAGACGTTATCACGGAAATATTTTCGAGTCGGACTCGCCCACCGAGGGTTCCGTACAAATTTGTAGGTACATATTATAATGTAATGCGAAATTATTATAATGCGGAACGTGACAATGAGTCTTCTTTTCATTTGTTATCAACAGTATCCGCTTTTATAACAAGTTGCCAAAGTCAGTTACAGAACTTAGCGATGGAAAGTTCAAAACCCACATCAAACGTGTCCTTACCAAAAACGCATATTATAAGACTATGAAAATGCCACCCATTTTTTTTTTTTTGTTGGGAAATCTTCAAATAACTTCTCCCGCTCTGGGCGGAGCGGGAGGGTGTGTCAGACTCTTACTGACTAAAACCCACCTGTATTCCTTCCGTTGCCTGTGTTGCGGGGGGGTCTGGGTGACCCATTAGTACCTTCCCGCGACCCCGGCGGGCATCGGCCCTAGTGGGCCCCTACACTTGTGCTGACGACGTCTCTTGGAGGCGCGCGTGGAATATAACGCGCTGTCGACCCGGGCCTGGTTCTTATCGGACGGTGAGCTACCCATTGCTCACCGACCGCAAGCCCGCGCCTACAAACATACTCACAAACTTTCGCGTTTATAATATTAGTAGGATAAACTGTTGTATTAAGTTAGGTTTGTGCGTGCTGCGACGTAGGTCGGGGTCCGGGCAGGTCCGAATTTGTCTTTCGTTCAAATGCCACTAAAATACGACGGTAAAGGTACTTATATCAGTTTAAGTTGTGAGCACTTAACTATGAAAATGCCACCCATGAAGACACATTTTAAAATTATCCATATATCACAGCCACCATCTTGGACTTTTATTTTGACTTCATTATCGGTTTTGATAATTTTACAAAAAATATAGATTATTCCGATCTGTCACCCCGCTTTGTCCCCTTAGGGTGACAGATAGGAAAAAAAAGTTTGATCTGTCCCCCTGTTAGCAATGAGGGGACAGTTCGAACTTTATTCACTCCTTAACGGTTTCATCTGTCCCCCTATCACTGACAGGGGGACAGATGAAACTTTTTATTCCTGTTTGTCCCCCACAGAATTTAATATATTAATTCTTAAAACTAATGCCACACATACTGCAACATTACATTAAATTAAAGACTAGTGGTTTAGGTTTGTAATCATCTGTATTTAAATAAGTTACAAATATTTAAAAAAAAATCAAATGTATCACTGTCATTTGTTTTCGTTCCGTTTCTCCTTTAGTTGCGTGAATTTTTTCTGTGCCTGTACTTCCACTGATCGTATGTGTGTACAAAAGGCAATGTTACTACTGTTACTATAAGAATTTAGGATGCAAGAGCGAGCGAAGCGAGCTCGGGACTTGGGGCACCCCGACTCGGATAGGTTAGGTTCGAAGGGGATGGCGGGGTCTAGTGAGCGAGCGGAGCGAGCGAACTCAGACCCCGCCATCCCCTTCGAGGTTATTTTTTTTTTTAAACCCTAGAGGCCCGCGAAGCGGGCCTCATACTACGCCTTTTAATCGACAAGTGTTTTGAGGTTAGGTTAGGTTACCTAAACCACTAGTCTTTAATTTAATGTAATGTTGCAGTATGTGTGGCATTAGTTTTAAGAATTAATATATTAAATTCTGTGGGGGACAAACAGGAATAAAAAGTTTCATCTGTCCCCCTGTCAGTGATAGGGGGACAGATGAAACCGTTAAGGAGTGAATATAGTTCGAACTGTCCCCTCATTGCTAACAGGGGGACATATCAAACTTTTTTTTCCTATCTGTCACCCTAAGGGGACAAAGCGGGGTGACAGATCGGAATAATTCAAAAATATCGCTCATTGGCAAGAAGGATGACATAACAAAAATCTGCATTTTTGTGTTGGCTGCAATTGCCGCTGCCGTCGACGAGTCGACGGCTGCAGTTGCCTCTGCCGTTGGTGTATATGAGATGAGCACGAAAAATAAGGGAGCTAGAGAGGTGTAACTTTATACTTCGTCGCATTCTTACCGCTGCGCTGCTTTAAAACTTTGAATTCGTTATTTTGGGTATGACGAATTCAAAGTTTCTACTACTCATTTTGAATTATGTCAAGCTTCTCGCAAATTAACGATATATCAATTTTATTTTTTTTATTATTTAGCACCCTCGAAAATCATGAAAACAACACCTATGATAACGAAAAAAAAAAACGAGCGAGCCTTACAGTAGTCACATACAAACTGGCACGTATCGGACGAGCCATCTTGCTCGGACCATAGAAGGATACGCTTCAAAATAACTACCAATACAAGGAAACCTGCACCAAGGCGGAATCCGCGGCGCACCGATGTCCCCGGGTTTAAACGTCTCCCTCTCTATTAGATAGGCACTTATCACAGGTAACCCTAAGATACCAAGCGCAACTGGAATACACCGTGACAAAGCTATCAGAATACCTAAACGAAGCATACAATGCGTGCTGCAAACTAAGAGCGCCACAAACCAAGGGCGAGAGGAACCCCTGGTGGAATGCAGAACTTAGTAAACTCACGAGACGCATTACGTAAACAATTCAACAGAGCCAAACACACTAGACTCCCGGACGACTGGGACCTATACAAAGAAACCCAATACGCATACAAAAAACAGATCAGAACCGCCAGGAGATCAGCACGGCGGAAATTCTGTCCATCGAGACAAATAACGAAGCCGCTAGGATAAGGAAGATTCTGGCAGCAGATCAGGACCGAACTCTCGGCGCGCTGAAAAAGTCTGATAATGCATACACACTAACCGACCAGGAAACCAGTAAGGTCCTTCTCGAGACCCACTTCCCAGACTGCAGACTCCTGGGAATGGGAGGTGGGAGGCTGAACCAGAATGGACCCTAACTGATCAGGACTGGTCCAGAGCCCGCAACATAGTATCAGAAGATCGGCTAAGGCGGGCTATTGACAACTTTCAGCCTTACAAGTCCGCGGGGCTGGATGGCATTTTCCCAGCCCTGCTGCAGTGGGGGTTAAATCATCTGATGCCATTGCTGACGGAGATCTATCGAGCCTGCATGGCACTCAGATACATACCCTCGCATGGCGCGAAGTGAAAGTCATTTTCATACCCCAAACCTGGCAAAACTGACTATACACAACCCAAGGCTTACAAGCCTATAAGCCTCACATCCTTCCTACTGAAGACCCTCGAGAGAGACTTTGCGATAGACACATCGGGCCTATTCGGGCCAAACCCCTTCACAAACAACAGCGTGCGTACACCACAGGCAGATCAACAGAATCCACGCTGAAAAGCGTGGTTTCCAAAATTGAATGCGCAGTGGACCACAAATGCTCGGCACTGGCCGCCTTCATTGACATCGAGGGCGCCTTTGACAAACAAAACAATGTTCAATAGCATCAACACGGCCCTTGACAGACATAACATAGACCCGACCATAAGTGGCTGGATCTCAAACGTGCTTAAACTGAGAGCTGTACAAGTCACAACCCTAGCCAAGTCAAGTAAACGACACTATACGACACGGCCATAGTGGCGAAGGGCTGCCCACAAGGCGGCGTCCTCTCGCCGCTTTTATGGAACCTGGTCGTCGACAACCTCATCAAAACACTCAACGATAAAGGTTACTTCACCGTAGGCTACGCGGTTGACATAACCATAATAATAAATGGCATCCACGAAAATACTCTAAGCAACCTTATGCGCCAAGCCATAAAAATAGTAGAGGATTGGTGCAATAAGCACCAAATATCAGTAAACCCTACAAAAACCGAATTGGTTCTATTCACAAAGAAGAGGAAATTGCCAATATTACAGGTACCACGACCCCGGCAGTTTGGGACCACCCTAAGCCTGTCAACTGAAACCAAGTACTTGGGCAACTTCTTGGTCAATTTTTTGATTGGGCAAAACGTACCAACTACATCATTACAAAAGCCAGCATATCTCTGTGGCAGTGCAAAAGACTGCTCGGCAGGAACTGGGGAATTAACCCCAAGGCTATACACTACGGTCATCCGGCCAATTATCACATACGGCTCACTAGTCTGGTGGCCCAGGACAGACCTGAGCACAGCCCAAAAAGATCTCGAAAAACTGCAACGTTTGCTTGTGTAGCAATCACGGGCTGTATGAGAACTACGCCCACCGCCGCCTGCCCTACAGGCGAAGCTTGGATTGCCGCCTCTGCACCTCATCGTTCGGGAAGAGACGGCCCTGGCCGCTTTTAGGCTTAACATAACAGGAACCCTGAGCAAAGACTCTAGAGTCAAGCACATACGCATAAGGGAGGATGCGATCAAACGAAGACCGATGATGGCATCACCCTGCGACACAGCCCCAAAACTACACTGTTTCCAAAAGCACTACAACATAATACTCACAGAGGAACGGTGTGACTATTCAGGCCCGTATGAGGTAAGAGTATACACCGATGGATCAAAGACCAACTCCGAAACCGGAGCTGGCGTTTTCTCACACAACCTTAACATAAACACATCCAGCCCGCTGGGAATGTTCAACACCGTCTACCAGGCGGAGTGTGTATTATACAAGTGACGTAAGCCATAGAAGCCAGGAGAGTCACGGACACTCATGTACGTATGCTCTCCGACAGCGCCTCAGTTAGACGCGTAGAAGAAACATAATACTTCGAGATTAACACAAGAATGTCACAATGCGCTAGAACGTATAACGGTATTCAACCGCGACACAGTGACACTGCAATGGATAAAAGGACACAGCGGATCGCTGGGCAACGACGCAGCTGACGAACTAGCCAGGAGAGCATCAGGCACGTCAGTCTGCGGACCTCTAGTCTCAATTGCCGGATCCTTTCAACGATTGTCGAATCCTTTCAACGATTGTCGCAATCCCGCGTGTTGCTTCTTCAGCCTCCACCTGGTGCGACCTCCCTTGCGCCAGGACCAACGTGTCGTCAGCGTAGTATGCACTACGCTGACGCCGCTAGGGAGGTCGGCGCGCAGCACCCAGTCGTATCAAATGTCCCACTGATGCGGCCCCAGGACCGATCCCTGCGGGGCACCGCACGACATCTGTTGCCGGTTCCATACTCCCTGGTGACCGGGGTAGATGACGGCCCTGTCCGTCAGATAGGCCTCGACCACACCGACGAGGCGGTCTGCAATGACTCTTTCAAAGAGCTTGCCCACCTCGTCGAGCAGCACGATGGGCCGATATGTGGACGGAGAGTCCGCAGGGCGCCCCGGCTTATTTATGAGAACCAATTTCCTCGTCTTCAAACGAAGCGGGAACTGGCCCCTCTCCAAGCATGCGTGTAGGAGCCCCCTTAGTCGAGGCCCGAGAGCCTCCAAGGCCAGGACCCAGGCTTTCCCAGGTAATCCGTCGGGTCCTGGGGCGGTATTTTTGGCATTCAGCCTGCGTACCGCCACTCTTATCTCTACCTCGGTCACCTCGACCATCGTCGTCGTCGTCGTCGGCGGTGTGGTCCCAATCGGGCACCGCAGTAGGCGGAGCCATGGGCAGGGGAGGTGTGTTTCCCTCGCGAAGGGAACAGAGCGCCCACCACGTCCTCCACAAGCTGGGGCCGGAGACTGCGTCGGCGGGGGAGCCCATGGGCAGAGTTTATCCCGCAATTTATATCGAGCTGAGTTAGTCGTAGTACTAAATGAATAATACTTTTGTAAGATTTGCAAGAATAGTCTTGCCAACACTGGTATAGTTCATGCTAAGTTTTTAGATAGATGGTTATTGATTTTTGGATATTACAATTTTTTTTTTTGCGGGAACAACGCTCAGTTTAATCAAACGAGTTTAATTTTAACTAGTTGTTCGTGCCCGTTGTCGCCGGGTGATTTCCTATAACGATTCGGATAAATGGATATTATGATAAGGTGCCTCAATTGTGGCATATCCATAAGGCGGGTTCAAAGGCATATTATGTCAACGTTAACCTTGCCCCTGCAAGCGAGACTTGCCCGATGGTTGAACAATCAGGTATGTACCTATACCACATTGAAATACTACTTAACAACAAGACAGCTATAAAGCCTGACACGGCGGTTCGATTACATGTGAGCATCAATACTTAACAAAGCAGAGTTTATTTGGTGGATTGCATGAGCCAGGCTCATGAATAGTCAATCTATTATGATTATTGCTACACATCGCTGAATAGGCCACTGACTATAAGTCAAGTGTGTATGTTCTATGTTAGAGGGTTTGGTTTCCGCACTTAGTACTTCAGGTGGACCATTGTGCGTGGACCATTGCGGCCGTTTTTTTTGGTGGTTATTCCAACCAGCCCACCTCCCTCCAGAAGTTGATAACATCTCCTGGTCTGTTTAGAATTTCTGTATAGGATCTGGGTGCCCCGAGGGTTTCTGTTCTAATGTGGGTGACGCCTGTGCATTCGAAGAGCACATGCGCAACGGTTTCCTCTGCCTCCATGCAAGCCCTGCACAGAGGGCTGTCCGTTATGCCTATGGTGTGGAAGTGTTTGTTTAGCGAGCAGTGGCCCGTGATGGTCCCCGTCAACAGGCGGAGGCCGGTCCTGTCCAGACGTAACAGGCGCCTGGTTAACTTACTATCCAAGGATGGCATAGCCTCCTTGGACTGTCTGCACCCCTGTGCCGAGGACCACCAGCTCTCCGCTTGTGTGTGGGTGAGCTCCTGTAGCCACCTGCGTAGTTGGTTGAAGGGGATGGGCGCGATCGGCTCCGGTCCGCAGACTGACGTGCCGGATGCTCTCCTGGCTAGTTCGTCAGCTGCGTCGTTGCCCAGCGATCCGCTGTGTCCTTTTATCCATTGCAGTGTCTCTGTGTTGCGGTTGAATACCGTTATACGTTCTAGCGCATTGTGACATTCTTATGTTAGTCTCGAAGTACTGTATTTCTTCCCTAGGGATTGGAGAACTGAGGCGCTGTCGGAGAGTATACGTACATGAGTGTCCGTGACTCTCCTGGCTTCTATGGCATACGCCGCTTGTATAATGCCCACACACTCCGCCTGGTAGACGGTGTTGAACATTCCCAGCGGGCAGGATATGTTTATGTTAAGGTCGTGTGAAATAACGCCAGCTCCGGTTCCAGAGTTGGTCTTTGATCCATCGGTGTATACTCTTACCTCATACGGGCTTGAATAGTCACACCGTTCAGTATTATGTTGTAGTGCTTTTGGAAACAGTGTAGTTTTGGGGCTCTGTCGCAGGGTGATGCAATCATCGGTCTTCGTTTGATCGCATCCTCCCTTATGCGTATGTGCTTGACTCTAGAGTCTTTGCTCAGGGTTCCTGTTATGTTAAGCCTAAAGGCGGCCAGGGCCGCCTCCTATCGCACGATAAGGTGCAGAGGCGGCAATACAAGCATCGCCTGTAGGGCGGCGGTGGGCGTAGTTCTCATAGAGCCTGTGATTGCTACTCAAGCAAACCGTTGCAGTTTTTCGAGATCTTTTTGGGCTGTGCTCAGGTCTGTCCTGGGCCACCAGACTAGTGAGCCGTATGTGATAATTGGCCGGATGACCGTGGTTAACAGCCAGTAGGTAATCTTGGAGTTAATTCCCCAGTTCCTGCCGAGCAGTCTTTTACACTGCCACAGAGATATGCTGGCTTTTGTGATGATGTAGTTGGGTGTGCTTTGCCCAGCTCAACTGTTTGTCCAAGAAGATGCCCAGGTACTTGGTTTCAGTTGACAGGCTTAGGGTGGTCCCAAAGAATCTGGTAGTGGTAGCTGTAAAATTGGCAGTTTCCTCTTCTTTGTGAATATAACTAATTCGGTCAAGTCAAGTGTGTAATATACATACAAGTCTGAATTTTCATAGAATTTCATATAACAGGTTTTTTAAACAGTTAGTATACAAAATAAAAAGATATTTTATTTTTCATCTGCCATTAGATGCATATGTTTGTCACCCATGTTTCAACTTATTGAACAGGCTGGCAATGAGAGATTGCTAGGTCATATCATTATATGACCTAGATTAGAAGCACAGTCCTCTGACTGAGAGACCACACCCACGACATACCATTGTATGTCGTGGGTGTGGTCTCTCAGTCAGAGGACTACGCTTCTATATGATTCCTGCAGACAGCCCGTTACTACCCATTATTTCCAATGATAATTATCAGGTAAGATATTTGATCATCTAATTGCAGGTATTTATGAGATACAATGGTTAGTTAAAGAAAGTATAACTTTTTACGTTCTGCTGTTCATGATGTGAACTTATCTTGGTGCAGTAATTCCACGTGATTGGTAACAACCACAATACTATGCTGTATTTGTCACACTCAGTCTTTAGATGGATGACCATTGATCAACATTATAATAGCATTTAAAAATCAATATTAATAAGTAATTGTATATTTAGGATGCGGCAACCATTTATGAGTGTCGAGCCTGTTGGACTCGAGCAACAGACGACTTTCATCATTATTCAATTTATCTCAGTCAACAGTAGGTACAATTTCTTTTGAAAAATGTTAGAAATTGTTTAAAAGATCTCTTTGTACCCCAACATATTGGTCCAGGTCATATTACTCATGAGCAGCTTCATCATCAGCCTATAATGGTCCCACTGCTGGGACACAGGCCTCCTCTCTGTGAGAGGGAGAGAGGGAGGCTTCCTCTCTGGATGAGCAGCTTACTGCTAGAAAACTTAAGAGTACCAGAAGCTCTGTTTGGAAACCCAGATGCAGAACCACGATCAGCAATTGCTGTTTGATGGTACCTACTTATATTTTTATGCAGAAAAGCTCGAATTATCTTCTTTTTTTTAAACCTACAGTTTACACAAATATGACAATATTGTAAAACCATTTGTGATTTGTTCCTGTGATGGCGTGGTAGGTCCATATGCTGCTACACAAAGTGATGCAGACATCATGAAAAGGCTATTTGAAATTGAAGATGGTCCATTGCGAAACCTGTTAAGGCCAAATGATATTTTTATATTGGACAGAGGATTTGGAGATGCCATTAATACTTACGTTTCTTCTCTTTCGTTCTTCGTTTCTTATTAGATACTTCCTCTTCCACTACAGTTTTAATCTCCATTAAAGGCACATCATCTTCTAAATCTGATTCAGTAATGTGTGGTGGTATATCTGCTACATCTAGACAGCTACTGTCTAGATTTTCCGGTTCTAGCTCTGTAAGTAAACAAAAAACACTGAAGAGACTCATTTATTATTAATATTTGTTTTATTTCACAACATAATGTGGTTACCATTAAAAATTAAATTGGTCGCGCTCAGGTGCAGACGTGTTTTGTGTTATTTTAACTTATTTATGGAGCATAACATTAATAATGTAAGCAGTATTGACTCTGAAGTGCGTTGACAATAATGTGTAACAAGTACTAAAGTGGAGTGAACTGAGTTTTTGAATTTTATTAGCGAGTTCTATATCGCACAGCTCGCGTTCGCTGAGGTACGCTCTTCCTCACCTCGAGGAAAAGAGACGAGCTGCGAAAAATAAATAATTTACCCTTGTCGCACTGCTGGGAACCGCGGAGTGAATTTTGGTTATGAACCGAAACAAAAATGCCTAATAATTGGCTTGCGGTTCAATAATAAAAGATTTATATATGGAATGTTCCAATGTAGATTGCAAGGGAAAAGACGACTTAGCATATCTTGAAATAAATAAAGAAGCGTTTAAGTCATATAAAAAAAAATAGTTATTAATTGTCACAATCTTTACATTGAAAAAAAAATGCGTACATTGAAAAAAAAATGCGTACTTTAAATTTAGATACTGCTTAAATGTATTGTGCCAAAAGTACTGATACTGATTCCCAAACTAAGCTGCAGCTTGTATTTTGGGAGACAGTGTTCAGTCGTGGAATATGAAACGATATTACATTTTATACAAACTTCAGGTGAACGTCGCTGCAAAAAACCCTGGAGAGGATAATTTCAGAAAAATATATAAAAATAAAGAAAAGTTGTTTGTATAGTGGAAGGTCGTGGGTTACTTGTGCGTGTTCGTGTGAATGAGTTGTGTGTTGGAGTGTGTGTGTGCGTGTGTGTGTGTGTGGGGGGGAGAAATGTGTTTGTGTATGTGGGTGCATACATTGGTGTGTGTGTGTGTGGGTTTTGGTTGTGCACGCTCATGTGTCGCGCATCGCGTAACGTAAACTCATAAGTTTACGTTACGCGATGTATGAATCAGAATCAGAATGCTTTATTTGTAAACATAGGTCAAATTACAACAGAGTGTGAGATGTTACAGATAGGTAGATCTTCTATGTTTTGCCCAGAGGCGTACAAATATATTTAATTAACATTGTCAAATTTTTACTTTTGAACACACATTTTACTTTTAAAATATCATAAAATGTTAGAATTACGTAACTTTCACATCGCTAGTAAGGTCAGTATTAATAGATACATGCACATCAATACAAATTTAAAATACAATCAATTTCAATAAATGTCAAATAGATTAAGTTACATGTCATATTAATGTTAATATCAAACAAAATTTAAGGTCGTCAAAATAGGTGAGGTAATAAATAATTTTCTGAGGCAGTAACTATAGAATTGTCGTCCAAATATTCCTTTAGTGAGTAATAGCATTTATTTATCAAAATTTTAAATAGTGCTTTTTTGAAATTGTCCAGATTTAACGTTTTTATTTGTTCAGGTAATTTGTTAAATATTTTTTTGGCCATACAGAAGGTACTTTTATTCATTAGTGCAGTTTTGCCATAAGTCACTTCGAGTTCTGACTTATTTTTATCGCGTAATTTTCTGTAGTAACTTTTAGCAGCTATTTTGTATAATGAGATGTTAGATTTGACAAACACATTTGTTTCGTATATGTACAACGATGGCAAGGTCAGAATTTTTAAACGTTTAAAGAACGGTTGACAACTGTCCGTGCTTTTAAGGCTACACATAGCTCTGACACATCTTTTTTGGGCTCTAAATACAAGTTCTCTATCTACTGAATTGCCCCAGTATATTACGCCATATCTGAGTGTTGATGCAACATAGCCGTGATAGGCTGTTAGTACGGATTCTAGGCTCACTATTTTTGATAGTTTATAGAGAACATAGGCAAATTTATGAAGTTTTTTACATATTTCGTCTGTCTGAGATCTCCAAGTCAAATTATTGTCTATATTAATACCCAGAAATTTAGTAGCAGTAGCTGGTAGTAATGGCAATTAATGCGATTTCGAATAAATTTCATTAACGAGTTAATTCGTGAGTCTTAGCATGATAATTGCTATTGCTATGCTATTTGCTAATATGACGATAATTGATAATATGACGATAATTGATAATATAACGATAATTGATAATAATGAAGTATGTGAATCTTGCTAAATTATGCGAATTAAAAAGCGCGTTCGCCTTAGGACGTCTCCTAGCGTGCGTTTAGTTTACTCGCCGATAACGTTTTATTTGTGCCAGTACACTTGCTTATGTGTTAAGATTGATCACATAATTATCAGCATTCTGCACCTGACGCACCTGTACAGAAAGGGACCGAGTCGGTTCACATTCGACCAAAAAGTTATTGTAATGGCCAATGTGTTTAAGTTTTAGATGGGTTTTTAAATTGGTGATTGATGTTCGGTAAGAAAGGTTTTTAGAGCACTGATTACAGTTAGCAATTTTATTTTCACTAACAATATTAGAAAAATAATCCCATATAGTCTTAGTTCGGTGAGACATTGTCACGTTCAAGTCCGTTCAACAGTTTATTTACACTAAAATATTTATATACTAAACTTAAAATTATTATTTACACTTTTATACATGCCACTTCTCTATCTCACGTATTAAGTTCACGCAATTATCTATAAGTACAATATTATGCACAAAACGAAAGAATGTAAGTACTGTATAACGAATACGTAAACTAAAATCTCACTATCACTTGCCAAAACGTACTGAACGAACACAAAACGACGCGCGCCACGCGCGTACCACGCAAATATATTATTAAACAATCACGCATTCATTCAACCAATACACGACTCTAAGTACGAGCAAATCAAAGACAATAAGGTAATAATTTCTAAACATCATTCTTCGCACCATCCATAATTTAAAAACATTAAACAAGCACAAGCATTCATTCAATATACAACCTTAAGTACGCACAAATCAAAGATAATAAGATAACAATTGCTTAACCCATTATTCGTAAGTTCGCAGCGAACAAGGTCACTGTCACGTGAAACCGATATATTTGGTATTCCCGACTTCCCGTGGGTGCGACGGAGAGCGCACGCTACCGCTGCGTGCGCCGACGCTCTGACGAGTCTGACGTATGATAGTCATTAAATTAAAAAATTACGAAAATTGAAATTAATTTTCGTAATTTTTTAATTTCACAGAATTTCGCAACTACATTTAATTTGCTAAATGCTAAACGAGCTTTCGCAAGCTAACAATGAATGCTAATGCTAATTAATCCATCACTAGTAGCTGGTTCTATTTTCGTCCCTAAATAGCTAATGTCAAGGATTTTTGTGGGATCCTTTGATAAAAATGCATAATTTTAGTCTTTTCTAAGTTTATAATTAGATTATTGTTGTCAAACCATGATATTATTCTATTTAATGTCATATTTATTTCATTTTCATAAGTGTTGGGATCATCACACTTAATCACTACGGTGCTATCATCGGCGAATAGTACCATGGGGTGGTTTATTTGCCCCGGAAGGTCATTAATGTAGAGCAAAAAATGGAGGGGTCCCAGCACGCTACCCTGAGGGATGCCGTATTTAATTATCTCGCTTTCAGAACGATATTTTTTCTCGTAGCTATGCAAGTAAGTCTTCAGTTTGTTCATAGTCTAGTTGCTGGAGCCATTCAGCAACTTTACTTTTAACTGTGTATTTATTCAACCCAACGATATTTAGGTCTTTATTAATGCAGTTGTACAATTTGCTACTTAGGCTACTGAACTGCCTTCTGGCAAAATAACTCTTACACGGTACTTGTGGGCATACAGGGATCTGGCTGTGTCTATTTGGGCCGGGACGGGGGACTTCCTTGTGTCTTCTGAAAGTTGATTTGAGCACAAAGAGCTGACGAACTGTCAGTACTTTGCATTCAAAAAATAGTTTCGCGGTGGAGTACCTATACGGCTTTTTCGACATAACTTTCAATACAGCTCTTTGTGCTCTTTCCAAACCAATTAGAAGCGTTTTGACAGCCCCTCCCCAAATTGGTATGCAGTATTGAATAATGGACTGACATAAGGCCAAGTAGTCTGAGCTTATCAGGTGGGGTAGAATCTCTGAGATTTTAAATATGTGGATTAGCCTCCTCACCCTGCATGTAACAGTATCTGTTGGATACGGGACACGGGGATACAAGTGAAACTAGGACGGGCTGTGAACGCACTGACGCTTTATTTGTGACACGCGTGCGCGAGCCCGATCCGGGGGGCGCGGGGCGCTGCGCGGCGTCGTCTGCGCAGGCAGCCTACATGGCCGCGCATCGCTACACACATACATCCTGCTAGTACACAACATCTCCCAACCTTATTTCTAAAGATATAATACAAGATACAATAGCATAGCATAGTAGCAGGATTAAAAACATAATAATAATACTAAAATACTTAAAGGTCCTTACAACAACATACAAGTACAAAATTATGACATCCACTGGTCACTTGCCTAACGCAAGGCTTCTATAGTCCACCTTTGTAAGCTGGCGCAACATCCTACCGTGACGGGCGGGCGGCACAAGCGCGGGCGGTGAGGTCGGCGCCGCTGGTGGCGTATTTACACCCTGTCCGCCCTCCTCCGCTGCGTCAGCTTGAGACGCGGGTTGGGGGCTCAGTGGTGCCGCTGATGATATGTCCTCGTCACCATCATCCTCTAATTCGCCAGTATTCCAACTTTGTTGTACATTGCCCTTAAATAACACAATCTGGTTTTTGTGTTTTTTTATTACACAGGGAGTGTAATTAAAAAACACAAAAAATAAGTTAAATGATCGGAAATTAAATACACAACTCTACCACTCCTGTCTATTACTGTGCCTCTGCACCATGTGAACTTTTCTTTATTGTTAAATTTTTTGTATAAAACTTCGTCCCCGTTTTTAAAAAAATGTTTATTTTTACCGCCATAGAATTTACTCTGCAAACACTGTTTAGATTTCACTGTGCTGTCCAGTGACGCGTTGGAAGGCGACGACAGCAGTTTTGGCGACAATAGATCCAACCTTGATCTTAGCTTGTGACCAAAAACTGTCACTGAATGCACTGAATTCCTGTAATCAAAAAGATATTTTAACAGTTTGACCCTAGTGTCTTTTTGGCTGTTAATCGATAAAATACAGGATTTAATACCTTTTTTTGCGATCTTTACGTAACTTTCGGCCTGACCATTGCTCGCAGGATTATAGGGCGGTGACGTCACGTGCTCAATGCCGTTAATTGTACAAAACCTTTTAAAATCTTGTGACGTGAAAGCCGTGCCGTTATCGCTTACAATTGTATTTGGTAACCCGAACCTTGATACAAACTCGTATAGTTTTTCTACTGCAGCTGATGAGGTCGTTGAACCACACATATCGTAAACTTCCACCCATTTCGTATATGCATCTACTACAATTAAATAATGTCTATTATCTAACGGACCCAAGAAATCTATATGCAACCGGTAGAATGGGTGAGGTGGGTATTGCCAGGGGGCAAGCGGGGCACGCGGAGGGGTTTTTTTTTTTTTTTTTTGAGGGTGGGAAATCATCAAATAACTTCTCCCGCTCTGGGCGGAGCGGGAGGGTGTGTCAGACTCTTACTGACTAAAACCTTCCCGTATTCCTTCCTGTTGCCTGTGTTGCGGGGGCCTCGGTGACCCATAAGTACCTTCCCGCGACCCCGGCAGGCATCGGCCCTAGTGGACCCCTACTTTGTGCTAACGACATCTCTTTGAGGCGCGCGTGGAATACGACGCGCCGTCGACCCGGGCCTGGTCCTTACCAGACGGTGAGCTACCCATTGCTCACCGTCCGCAAGCCCGCGCCTACGGTGGCCGGAAATCCGCCCGGGATTCCCGACGCCCTGGGCGTCTCCTGCGGCGGCTAGGGGCGAGAGGGCGCGAAACTTGCCTTTCCCTCAACCGTCCCGCCTCCTCCTTCGCGAGCATTACTGCTTCGCAGAAGGAGGTGACGGCTGCCCATGCCCTCTCGCTCCGTACCATGGCCTGAACCAGGGCCGGACGCGAGAGGTCTCTGCCGCCGATCGCCTCCACGAGGACACGGCGGTGCTCTGCCCAAGCCGGGCAGACCTCCACCGTATGCTCCACCGTGTCCTCCAGGCGATCCACACAGTGGTGACACCCGGACGTTTCGTCCCGCCTTATCCGACACAGGAACCTCCCGAAGCTGCCGTGTCCGGTGAGGACCTGCGTCAGGCGGAAGGTGAGGACGCCGTGGCGCCTCTCCAGCCACTCCTCAAAGAGGGGACTTATCGCCGCAATCGTGGCGTGCCCAGCACTGGGTTGCGACAACCGTACTTTCCATGACGCCATGAGATCCCGCCGGAGCTCCGTCCGCTGTGCCACGATTTCTCGCGGCAACGGACTTACGCCCCGGCGTTTCGCCTCCTCGCGCCACTCCCATACGTGCGCGAGGACTTTTGCCTCCATATCCCATGGCGGCAATCCGGCAAGGAGGCTTGCTGCCTCACAGGAGACCGTGCGGTATCCCCGGACCATCCGGATGGCCATGACCCTTTGGGCCGCGCTCAACCGGCGGGCTGGCCGCAGCGCCAGAGAGCGCGCTCATACAGGAGCCCCGTAAAGGGCCATGGACCGCACGATCCCCGCGTAGAGCCTCCGGCAGGAGGCGTTTGGACCCCCTAGATTGGGCAGGAGACGCTTCAATGCAGCGCCCGCCCGCTCCAGTTATATAGTTAGATAGAGTTGTAGTTAGATAGTTTCTATTTCTTTATCAATACCCGGAAACCAGATACGGGAACGAGCTTCGGCCTTTGTTTTTACAATTCCCAGGTGGGAAGTATGAAGTTCGTTCAATATTTTCATTTTTAGCCTTTCTGGTAAAACCAATTTATGGCCTCTCATAACACAGCCGTCTTCATACGATAATTGATTCCTGCATGCGTGGAACGGTTTTAAAATCTCATCAGAAACGCTTCTAGGCCAGCCCTTAAAAATAAAATCAATCACGTTCATTAAATTAACATCTCGGGTAGTTTCCTTGCGTAATTCGTCCCGCGTAACTGGCATATGTCCGTCTATTACGAAGTGAACATATGACGCGCGATCAATCGGGGCGGCCGCAGCGGCAGCGTGTTGAGCGCTGTCCCCCCGTTCGCAGTCCGCGGCGGTCATTGACCGCGACCGCTTATCGTTGTCGGGAAGACTTGCACGGGATAAATAATCCGCGCTGTTATTTTCGCTACGAACGTATTCGATTTTGTAATTATATGCGCTGAGGAACAACGCGTATCGTTGTAATCTGTTTGCCGTAACCTCCGGTATACCTTTGTGCGGGCCAAAAATTTAAATTAAAGGCTTGTGATCGGTGCGAAGGATGAACGGGTGACTTACCGTACAAGTACTGATGGAATCTTCGAACTCCAAAAATAATAGCGGTTGCCTCTTTCTGAATTTGAGAATAACGTTTTTCAGCTGTGTTTAGAGTGCGGGACGCAAATGAAATAGGACGCTCGCATCCATCCTTATCGCTTTGCGATAAAATCGCACCTAACCCATTAGGTGAAGCGTCCACTGTGAGGATTAACTTTGCATTTGCGTCGAAATGCGCTAACACCTGATCCGACGTTAAATGTTTTTTTATTTCGACGAACGCTCTCTGATGTTCGTCGGCCCAGTGCCATTTAACACCCTTCCTTAGAAGATCGTATAAGGGACTTAGAATTTCGGACGCCTTAGGTACGAAATTACGGTAGTAATTTACTAATCCTAAAAATGATTGCAGTTTGCCTATATCTGTGGGCACGGGGGATTTCTCAATTGCTATTACTTTATCTGATGATTTTTTTAACCCGTCTTTGTTAATTACATAACCTAAGTAATTGATTTCATTCTTAAAAAATTCGCACTTTTCTTTTTGCAAGGTTAGTCCCGCATCTTGCAACCTCTGTAACACTGCCGTCAACCGTTGTAAATGTAAACCCGGTCCATCGGCTGTGATAAGGACATCGTCTAAAAGACACAACACACCGTCCATACCAGACAATACATTTTCCATTGCGCGCTGAAAAATAGACGGTGCGCTGGTTAACCCAAAAACCATACGTGTATACTGAAACAATCCGCGGTGAGTATTTATCCATGTAATCTTTTGTGAGTCTTCGTCTAAAACAAATTGATTATAGGCCATGGACAGGTCTAACTTTGAGAACTGTTGACGTCCGTGCAATTTTGAAGACAGCTCGTGGACTGTAGGCAACGGGTATTGTTCTACAACTAATTGTTTATTTATGGTTACAGAATAGTCTGCACACAGTCTAACACTTCCATTCCGTTTTAATACTGGCACTACAGGTGATGCATACTCCGAGTGATCGACCTGTTTAAGTATCCCTAAGTTTACAAGGCGGACTATCTCTTTATCTACCTTGTCTCGCAATGCAAAAGCGGTGGGACGCGCTTTGAAAAATATTGGCACTGCATAACGTAATTTGACCTCGAATTTGTTGAATTTACCTAATTTTTCTGAAAATACTTCTCTGAATCTATTATGCAAGTCATCGATTGTTTTTGCTTCATTTTTTATGAAATTACAGGGTGCTATTTTTAACTTAAATAAGGATAAGAAATCCCTTCCGAGCAATGGCGGGCCTTCGCTGCGTACCACGTAAGCATCTAGTGTGTGTGTGCGGAGCCTATATGTGACCGATAGGCGAACTATACCGAGGCACACAATACTACTGCCCGTGTAGGTAAATAGCCTTTTCTTAGGTGATAACAAGGGCAACCTGCTAAAACATTTTGTGTATAAACTCTCGGAAATTACCGTTACTGCAGATCCACTATCAATCTCAAATTTGATTTGTGAGCCGTTTATGGACACGATTTCTGTCATGGGTTCTCCCCGCTCTGAAGTGATGTTACAACATAAAAACTCACCATCGTCGTCCTTCTCACTCACGTCACCAGTCACAACACTCTTTACTTTGCACATTCTACGTAAGTGACCCTTTGTATTACACTTCCTACAAGAAAAGTTCGCGAATCGGCACTGAGACGATGCATGGTTCTTGCGTCCGCACACGGAACACTTCTCCATTACCGGTTCCTTATCAGAACCCGCACTCTTGCCCTGCACCTAGAACACTGAATGTTCTTGCTGTGTGATCGACGCCGTCGTGGAAGCGCCGGCGGCGGAGCCTGCCCGCGCGCACCGGACGCTCTGCGCCAACTCCACTGCCTTGGCCAGGATCAAGGTATCTGTGTCCTTTGTGAACAGTTTGTCCCTCTCGGGACCTGCCAACATGCCCATCACGAAACGGTCTCGTAATGCCTCTTCTACGTTGGCGAACTTGCAATGTTTCGTGAGGCCACGCAGTCTTGCCGCCCACTGCGCATGCGTCTCACCCGTTTGTTGCGTTGCCGCGTAAAATGCGTACCGCTCCCCGAAACCACACTTTGTTGGGGAAAAGTGAGTATCGAGAAGCTTATAAATGTCTTCTACTGGCACCTCCTCCAGTTGTTTTGGCAAAGCCAAGTCGGCTGCGAGCTGGTAGGTGCCGTCCGCGAGTGCGCTCAGTAGAATTGCTCGCCGTCTTGAACCCGTTGCGTCGTTTTTTTCGGAAATATTGTTTGCCACGAACCATTGCCGCAGGCGACTTTTGTACGCCTACCATTCGTGCACTGTGTGGTCGAAATTACTTAATATACCGAAACTAAACTGAGCCATCGTGATATAGCGTGGATCGCTCTCGTCGCCACTGTTGGATACGGGACACGGGGATACAAGTGAAACTAGGACGGGCTGTGAACGCACTGACGGTTTATTTGTGACACGCGTGCGCGAGCCCGATCCGGGGGGCGCGGGGCGCTGCGCGGCGTCGTCTGCGCAGGCAGCCTACATGGCCGCGCATCGCTACACACATACATCATGCTAGTACACTACAGTATCTATTTGCTTATCCTATCTCAGTCTACTCTCCAAGTGTACATTCAGATATTTTGCATATTTCAAACGGGTAAGTACAGTACGATTCACGAAAGATGACCACAAATGGCGGCCGTCTGCGCACGTACACTCATGAAGAAAAGACTTAAGACAAAATAATATTTTAATGTTAGTTAAATAATTTGTGTAATGTTGTAAATGCTGGTTATGCAAATAAATCAAACGTAAGTAATTAAAAATGTTTATTAAAATAAATTGAACTAAAAATATTATAAATAAGTAAACCGCATTAAATTTAGTCCCTATCGCTATTCTCAAGTTCCATGATTCCCTCTATCATGGAACTTGAGGGAATCGTGGAACTTGAGGAACTGGGGCCGGGTTCCATATTAAAGTCTTCCGCTTCATCTTCCGATGATTCAGGAAAATCCACATCTGTCGAATCTTCGCTCTCGTCAGATTCTCCCACACGTATAATTAATTATATAAACAAATACAATAAAATAATATACAAATTTTCTTTTTGACATATTATTTTCACTGTTTGACATTATATACCTAAAATTTTGATTTCAGACTTGTTGTAATGGCAAACTTCATTTGGTTTAAATGGCTTTTTATTTTTATTATTTTATTAATATTTTACACAGATTTGTGTGTACCTTGTGAATGTGAGAACGTTGTAGGCTTAATAGACTAGATATTTTGTAGACCTTTTTCTTTTTTTGTTAAGTACCTGGTACGTCTCGACAGGCCTACACTGTCCTCCTATACCTATTAAACACTAATTTGAAAACATTGTAAAAGCCAATTATTTTTAAAAGAGTAACCGTGGAGTTTCTTGCCGGCTCTTCTCCATAGGAAACGACCCATTGGAACCGTGCACCTAGCTTCTGACGTTTCATAAGTGCCCATGTAGGTTTATGTGAAATAAAAATATTTTGATTTTGATTTGATTTTGAATTCCTCCGTAAGGACATCCACGATGTGGTCACTTTTTATATACCTTTCTTCTATAGATTTTACTTTGTCACATAGTTTTTGCCATTCCTCTGGTCCCATCAGATTCACTTTTTCTTTAATTAAATCTATAACGCAGCCAATATTCCACTTTACGTTTTTGCTACTCACGTAACCCTTTATAGAGGCCCAAGCCATTTCTATCGGATTTAAATCCGGATGGTACGGTGGGAGACGGAGAACATCGTGACCATTTTCCATCAAAATTTTGTCTACTGAGTATTTCTTTAAACGAGATTTGTTATTTTTTATTATGTCGTACAATTGAGGTTTCAACATATTGGAATCAAAGCTGATTCCATTTTTGGTAAGCCACGCTTGCATGTCGGATTTTCGGGAATTAGATGTCGGAGTCATATCATATTCTTGATTGTGGTATGGGGCGTTGTCTACCACAACAACGGAGTTCGGTGGGAGATTGTGTACCAATTGAGTTCGAATCCATTCCTGGTAATTTTCAAAAGTCATGTCGTCATGATAATCTCCTGATTTTGTGCGCGACTTGAAAGTTAATAATGCATTGGGCACAAATCCAGCCTCTGACCACAGCCTCTGACGGCATGAACGATTACGACACGTTGGCCTTTTGAGATAGGCTTTTTCAGACCTGCTGTAGAACCGTCAGCCCAGCCCATGGGTTTTGCATGTGTAGCATGGACGTACGATTCATCAGTATAAATGATTGGTCTATTTTGTCTTCGATATTCTTGGAGTTTTTTTAGGTAATTGATTCGTAACAACCGAACAGCTGATGTTTCTATTAAAATATTTCGGTTATTTTCTGTTTTTTTTTCACTTAAATCCAATTCTTTTTATTAATCGACCCAAACTTGTTTTGGATCCTTTAAAGTTAATATCTTGACTTAATTTTGCTCGTAACTTCTCTAAAGTTGGCAATTCTTTTTCAGTTAAATGAAAGTTATGGATACATCTCTTAATTACAACTTTGTCAAAGTCGTCAACGTCGGAGGCAGGGTTACGGCGCGGTCTCTTTTTACCAGGAGTTCTAAAAACCACTAAGAACGGCGAAGATTTACTTTCTTTTATAATTATTTGTACTGTCGATACAGAGGTCTTTGTTGCCGCGGCCGTTTTTTTGTAAGCTTCGAGTATTTTAAAATCTTGTGAAAAATATTGAAACACGTTGTACACCAAACTTCTCGACTGTCTATTCAAAGCATTGCCTTTTCCTCGCGGCATTGTGATGGCTTAAAATAGCAAATAAGTTCAACACAATAACAAATCTCAACAAAAAACTTAACAAACAACGAAACTTAACAAATAAAAAACATATTAAAACAAAGAAACACTTCTTTTCGACTGTACTCGAGAGCAGTGTGAGCGCGTCAACGCCGCGATAGACGAATAGCGACTGAGTGGCCTATTGATATAGAGGTGTTATTCCTGATCGAGAAGGCCACATAATGTGTTTTTGCGATATTTAAAGATAGTAAGTTGTTAGAGAGCCAATCCATTATTTTAGATAAGGAATATACAGCGCCCTCCTTGACCGATATACACAGGCATATTAGAATAACTGGACGTGCCCGGATTGCAATTGTTCAAAACAGAAAAGAGGGAATAGTGACATTCCAGTCATGAATACACCTGACCTCAAGATTAACACTGCTACACCAATGAGCAAGGTAAATTTGCAACGTGAGTGTCAGACTCATTTTTCACCAATAACTAGAGATGCGGATTCTGTACTGCTAGAGGAATTGAGAGAGTTTCGATCAGACATGGTAGCTCGCATGGACAGCCAAGCAAAAACTATAACGATCTTATTGAACCAGTTTTCTCAAACAAAAACCGAAATGAACAACGTAGTTAAAATTATGAGGGTACTCGAGGAAAAGGTAGAGGCTAAGATAAACCAGGAACAACCAATTCAAAGTCAAGATGTAATTAAACACTCGTCCGACAATCCTCCTTCTACTTTAGCAGTGACAGTCAGTCAAAATAGCAGTTCTAACTTACGCGTGCCAAAGAAAACTTCTTCAACCCACACCATAACGCAAATTGTAAACAACGGCGATGGGGCCACGAAGTCCGCTGTGCTACCGGTAAAGACTACGTATATTGTTAATCCACTAGCTGCTAATGAACCCACGAATGCAGGGATAGAGGATAGTGAACCGGGCCGGACAACTGTACGAAATAAAAAAAATAACCGGCAACCTAAAGATGTGAGAGTAGGAACAAATACGGAGTTGAAGGCAATCCAAGCTACAGAACGGAAAAAGCACGTTTATGTCTGGCGGTTGAATCCAGAAACTACGCTGGAAGCCATAACCGGTCACGTGAAAAACGTATGTGGCCCAAATGTTTCAATCAAAGTTGGCAAAATCAAACACAAAAGCGAGCGAGATTACTCGTCGTTTATTGTAGGAGTGCCTGATCAATGGTTTGAAAAATTAAACCAAGCAGAAATTTGGCCCATGAACGCGGAATTTAGTGAGTGGATTTGGTTTCAGAAGTCAACCAAAACAACACCCAATGAATAACGTTGAAATATTCTATCAAAACGTCTGCGAACGAAGTTGGATGAATTCAGAAATAATATAAATTCTCTATACACATACGGCATTGATGAATTTTATATATAAAATGACATAAATATTTACTTGTAGAGTATTATATGTTTTCAATTATTGTGAATGTGAAGACTATGTGGGTCATTGTTGTTTTTTTTCTCATTTAGTATTAATCATGGTCGGGCAGTTTCAGTAATTTATGCGGCCTACCCAAATGTTCTTTATTTGGTATTGTTCGTCGCATCGTTAGCTCCTTAAGTTCTGAGTTGAGCTGCACGATTACTAACAAATGCGTGCACTGACTGGACAGGTCCACTCAATCTGTATGGTTCTTTCTTCAAAAGGATTCAGATACCAATCTACATGGCCTTCACATGATCTGACCAAGATTATGTCTGGACTTTAAAAGAGACTGACCTCTGAGTTTGTTTTGGCCTTTCTTCTCAGAGTAGTCAGATAGGAAACGCCGACCTCACCTAGATTTATTTAAAAATATGATTGTCGTGTAAAAGTGTTAGTATAAACCTACTTACAGAAATAAAAATCATTTATCATTTCGTTTAATTCTGACTTATACGCAAATCACGGAATCTGGTTGCAATGATTCTATATCACATACTTCGCTGTGATCGAGCGGATGGTTTCAAAGCTGATTATAAATTGCTGTATTCAAATTTAGTTTCGATTGATTCAAGAATCTTGTATGAAATGAGCGACTTAGGAGCAATTTTGGATTTATTTTACAGTACTCTTAATAATATTTTGGATGACTGTCCCAGGAAACAATCTGATCCAAAGTCGCGGTACATTTATCCGGAACGGTACACGAGCGAAATAATAAAAGATTTAAAAACTAAAACTAGATTTCACAAGATATTTAAAACAACTAAACTTAGTAGGGATTATGAAGAATATTCTAAATACAGGGCGCTTTTTAAAAAATCTATAGAAGCTGCTCACAAACTGCATCAACATAAAATCCAGTGTCAGTTTGCTATAGATCCTAAGTCATTCTGGCAATACATACGATCAAAGAAAAGTGCAGTAGGCAAGAAAACTATTATAAAAGATGGTGAGCATTTATCGGATAACGAGTGTACTAAACAGTTCGCAAAATTTTTCGCGAAGCGAGCTCGGGAGTCGGGACTTCGGGCACCCCGACTCGGACAGGTTAGGTTCGAATGGAATGGCGGGGTCTCCTGAGCGAGCGGAGCGAGCAAACTCAGACCCCACCATCCCCTTCGAGGTTATTTTTTTTTTTAAACTCATACTACGCCTCTTAAGCGACTAAGTGTTTTAGGTTAAGTTACAATAATTTGTTTTTCTCAAGAACGGTGCTTTACCTTTTCATGGGAGTGGTGTCAGGGGACAGGGGACACCACCTCCCAACCTCACCCCCCCCCCCCCCCCTATTCCCATCCCCTTCTCCTGCCAAACGATACTGGATTTTTACCTAAATGCCCAATTTAAATAACATATTTTATTGTATATGGATTAATATAATACCGGTTCAAATAGCTTAACTTTAACGGTTTATTTATTGAACTACGATGGTCCTAGTTTATTATTTGAGACTTCGAGTTATAGTCCTATTGATAGAATTCAACATTGCACATGTAAGCGGGTACACCTTTTGGCTTTATGTAACGCAAACCACTTCCTATCAGGTGAACCATTCACC
Organism: Atethmia centrago; assembly: GCA_905333075.3. Taxonomy (NCBI): domain Eukaryota; kingdom Metazoa; phylum Arthropoda; class Insecta; order Lepidoptera; family Noctuidae; genus Atethmia; species Atethmia centrago. The sequence continues at coordinate 16,972,989 of HG995393.1, forward strand.
TGTTTGTTTAGCTACAGATTAACTAACTAATACTTACTTTTCTTCTCTTTAGTTCTTCGTTTCTTCTTAGATACTTCTTCTTTCACTTCAGTTTTAAACTCCATTAAAGGCATATCATCTTCTAAATCTGATTCAGTATGGTGTGGTGGTATATCTGCTACACCTAGACAGCTATTGTCTAGATTTCCCGGTTCTAGCTCTGTAAGAAAACAAAAACAGTGAAGAGTATCGCTCGTTTGTTAGTCTATTATTAATATTCGTTTTTTCACAACATAATGGCGCCGATTCCCTTGTTCACAAACTAAACTAAATTTAAGTTCCGTCCATCTTTTTCTTCCTATTTCATTAAGAAAAGGACAGAAGATAAATTTTAGTTTAGTCCTGTCAAATGAATCAGTGGCGCCAATTCCCTTGTTCACAAACTAAACTAAATTTAAGTTCAGTGCATCTTTTTCTTTCTATTTCATTAAGAAAAGGACAGAAGATAAATTTTAGTTTAGTCCTGTCAAATTAATCAGCGCCTGTCACTACTCCAAACAAGTTTAGACGTGATTAAAAACTTGCCTACTAAAATTACGTCAATTTACGTCAAGCGCTGATTAGTTTGACAGGACTAAACTAATATTTATCTTCTGTCCTTTTCTTAATGAAATGGAAAGAAAAAGATGCACTGAACTTAAATTTAGTTTAGTTTGTGAACAAGGGAATCGGCGCCAATGCCTGTCACTACTCCATACACGTTTAGACGTGATTAAAAACTTGCCTACTAAAATTACGTCAATTTACGTCAAGCGCTGATTAATTTGACAGGACTAAACTAAAATTGATCTTCTGTCCTTTTCTTAATTAAATAGAAAGAAAAAGATGCACTGAACTTAAATTTAGTTTAGTTTGTGAACAAGGAAATCGGCGCCAATGTGGTTACCATTAAGTTGAATTAAACTAAACACTGACAAAACTTTGAAGTAGTTAAAAACATTTTTTTATCACTACAAAATAAATAGTTTTTATCTTTCATCTATTTTAAGATATTATTTATTGACCAGTTTTTGCCCGTGGCTTCGCCCGAGTGGAGGTCGGAAAATATCTCACGGGAACATACTACCGGGATTAAAAGAAAACGAAAGCGATCGCATACCTATTATTTTGTCACACGTAATTTTTAATCTGTGATATCTTTTATAGCATAAATGTATATATGATGTAAGGCATATTTTACTCTAAATTAAATGCCCAATTAAATAACATATTTTAATGTATAAGGATTAATATAATACCGGTTAAAATAGCTTCGGAAATAACAAAGAAATTGTCAAATTCTGAAAGATAAAATTGGTTACTGTGGGTCACCCTTTGAGGATAAACATATGCTATTCTGGACTTTTTTGTTGAACTTTTTAGGATGTTCAATGCTGTAGAACATAAATTTTATGAATCTCGTACGGTTTACGCGCCAGTAAAGCTTCAAGCAGTCTGCAAGATTGTTTCCAACACCTTCAACAATAATCGTCACACTTCAGCAAACTTACACAAAACCATGAATTATACACATTTTTCCTCATGAATCACTCCATACATTGGTGAAAACCGTATGAAAATCTGTTCAGTAGTTTATGAGTTTAGCTTGTTCAGACAGACAGACAGACAGACACATGCAGCTTTTGTTTTATAATATATGTAAGGTTAATATTATTTTTGTTCTTAAAAACATACCATCACTTAGATGTTCCTCTCCTTGTAATTCTTCTTTGATAGCAATGCTTTTTGTTTGACATTCATCAACTATACTTATGTGCACTGTAGGAGATATAATAAACCCACTGTAAAACTCAAAGTATTCTTGGTTTATTAAAGGATTGGGCTGTAAAAAGATGATTTTAGTATTAGGAAAATAATGATCACAGTCCCACAAGCACAAACCTTTTTTCATTATACTGAAGTCACTCAAACATCACAACTAACAACAAACTTCACTTAAGTAGGTCCAATGTAATCTGGAGCGTTGGTCGTAGTACCAACCCCACTGACTACTGCACAAGCTATTGTTGCATAGCTTGTGCCGACATTCAATGAGAGAGGACTGTTATCAAACTACTACATACAATTTTCATACAGTGGAGTGTTTAACACGTAATAATTGTAAAACCTCCATTTAACAATAGCATACAATGTATATATCAACATTCAACACTTGATGGTACCATTGTAGTATAATCCGGACACAATAGGTATGAGATTGAGAAGAAACACTTCCACATTATACTGAATTAAAAATAATAAGAATAAATGGCTGTTGAAGAATACCTCACCTCATAATCCTCTTTCATCATCTGAGCGAACAGCTCTTCAGCATCCAGACATTGTCTTAGAAACCGGTAGCATTGCTTTAGTTTAGCGCAGCAGAAGAAACAAGCAAGAATCGGTCTACTGTCTTCAGTTACAAACTGCAACATAATTTGTCTTACACTATTTTATGAAAATACTTTTAATCTTGCTTATATATAGTAATGTTCTGCCCCTAAGACGACCTACTGACCCCTAAAAGGTTATTTTGTTTAATGCTTACTAAAAATATCAACTTACTGGAATATCAGTCAGCTTCTTATATAGTTCATGTAAGTTCCTGTTGACCACTACAAACATGTGAACATTCTCCACTAAACAGATCCTACACATTGGCAGTTTTTCCATCTTTTATCTGAAGTAGTATCACTTATGTTATTTAGTTCAACTTTACATTTATATTATAGAAAAACACTGTTGCGTCGTATACAAATAATGAGCGAGGCTTATATATTATTATTACGAGTTCTTTGAACGAACATTTGCGAATAAATTGAGTAAACACTTCCTTTGTGGATCACGGTAAGACGCCAGCAGCCGGAGAGAGTTAAACTTATTAGATATCTCATAGGTAGTTCAGATAGTCCAGGTTATTCATAGGAATTCGTTTGTTAGTCCCATAATACAAGTGAAAACATAGGAGTTCACGTTTATTTTTCTAACAAATTACAATATTATCAAAAGATTCAAAAGCTATTTGACACCTTGCTGCTTGTCAACCACAGATTACTAATATGTAGCAAGCTATTGTCATGAAGTTATAGATAAAAATGGAGGCCACACTTGGAACAACATCTTGAGTCAAATACCTACGTATCTCTATCTCTCTCTCTGTGGGCAGACCTCTCTTTTTAGTGTGGATTATAGTATTGCTATCTCCTTATTTAAATCTCCTAGTAAATTGTTAGAAATAGTTACCACACTAACCAAAGCGGAAGTTAAACACCGTCAAATAATGCACCTATAAATAAATAGTTGAATTACTATTAGTTAAATTAAATGTCCTAAAACTGAAGGTCACGTACGCATAACTGGGTTTCCGAATTACGGAACTACAGTCCCATTTCCTAAGGATTCGGTAATGTGGCAACATTGGCACTAGATGTCAACATAAATCGGGCCAATATGGCGGTTGTTTACTTTGCAGTTCATGACTTCGTTTAAGATTTTTCACAGTAATCTTTGTTATAAATTAAGAAATGGTGCAAACGTGTGTAGTTCGTGGTTGCGGTAGTACGTGGTGTCCAGGAGGTGATATAAGATTTCACGCGTAAGTGTTTAATTCGTGATTTCTGACATTGAATCATTGTAAACATATTTCTTTGTATTTTCACTTAATTTCTTCCTAAAACGTTTTAACAGTGTTTTCAACGTATTAGTAAATGATAACTATGCCAAGATCAAATCGTTTTACGTTGCCTTTCATTGATATTGCGCAATTTTGCTCTTTTTGTGTTTATGAAGTCGTACTGAAGTAGTGTGACCATATTGAGGATATATCTGGGACTTTCCGTGGGAACTTAACTAATTATACATGTTTCTGGTTATTATATACACATACTGTTAAAGCAGAGATTTTATTTTAATATTTAATTTTTGTTTCTCATTATTCTGATATTTTATATTAACATACCTAATTATATTTTTTTTTTTAGATTTCCTAAAAATAGTACTCAGAGAAAATTGTGGTTATCCATTGTACCATTGAAAATGAAATTTTATGAAAGCGCAAGGATTTGCAATTTGCATTTTCAAGAATCAGATTATGATTCAACAACAAGGCGCTTAAAACAAACAGCAGTTCCTACTATATTAATAAATCAAGAAACAGTATCACCAGGCAAGGTAATTTAACATAATTTAATTATCTATACTTATTACATATTATTTAGAAATAAAGTAGTTCAAATATGTTTGAATAATATGACAAAAGGCAACATTTTGTAAAATATATTATAATTTTCAGACAAGTTCATTACATGATGAGTCTATAGTGCAAATAGCTGCTCTGGCTGTACCAAGCACTAGTTCTGGAATTTATAAAAGTAATTCTCCGCTTAAGAAAATGGGAGTAAAACGTGCTGGCTGCAATGTTGAGGACCAAACCAGTAAAAAACAATGTCGAAAAGTTCTTGAAAATATAAGCAATCTTAAGCAGTCACTTGTAAGTTTCCCTTTATTTTACTATTATATTAAATAAATACCATTTATGTGAATTTATTATGTATAGTTTCAAATACTATATATTTAAACTCGTTAGTGGCGACCGCGGTGTGGTAACCGTCGCTACGACACTAAGCATGAAACTTCTTGTTTTGGCGTCTCTTCATGTCTAGTGTATCATTTATTTTTGCTAATGGAGGCGCCCCTACATGACTGTCGCGTCAGTTCAGCTTACTCGTGAAGGCGCACTTCTTCAAATAATGTGGTGTATCATTCCTGTCTACGTATACAGGCCTTATGGCCTATTATGTCATGTAAATTTATACTAATATTATAAAGCCGAAGAGTTATTTTTTTCATACTTTTTTTGTTTGAACGCGCCAATCTCTGGAACTACCAGTCGGATTTGAAAATCATTTTAGCATATGTTAGCCGAATTCTTCAGGAAGACTACCAAACATCACGCCACGACCCTTAGGAGTGGAGCAATGCGGGTAAAACCGCGCGGCAAAACTAATATTTAATAACTATTTAAATTAAACAATCAAATGAATTATTAATAGAAAGTACTGATTTCATAAAGTTTTCTTGTTTTCTTAGGTCAGCAGTGAAGACCACGTTCCCGCGAAGATTGATAGGGGCGTGCAAGTGAATATAAAGTCTACTAAGGAAGAAATACTTCAGAAGAAAACTAAGATTCTGAAGCAAAAAGTGGCGCGTCAAACTCAAAAAAATCAGGATATGTCTTCCTTAATGGCAACTATTAAAAAGTATATGCGTCAGTCAGAAATTGAAAATATTATTCAAGGGCGTTTTGCTGATATCTGTAAGGAATTCAAAATACCACAGAGTAATTCACATGGTGTTCGATATAGTGAAGAAGTGAAAGCCTTTGCTTTAACTTTGAACTTTTATTCACCTAAGGCTTACGAATTTTTAAGAAAATATACAACTTTGCCTCATATAGAAACGTTACGAAGATCTTTGTCTTTATTCAACTGTAATGTTGGTTTCTTATCTGAAGTATTCGAATATTTAAAAAGTCAAGTAAAATTACCTGAAAAAATGTATTTAAAAAACGTTGCTTTAATATTTGATGGAATGGCAATAAAAGAAAGTTTGGCATATGATCAAAAATTGGACAAAGTGGTTGGATATGTGGATTTAGGACCAATTTCTGTAAGTGATCCAGAAAAATTAGCTTCTGAAGCCCTCGTATTTCAGATAGTTTCATACGGTGTACGCTTTAAATGCCCAATTGCATATTTTTTTATTGCAAATAACTTGCCTGGGGAACTGCTATCCGAATTAATAAAAACAGCAATAATTCTGCTTGATGAAATTGGTATCAACGTAAGATCTCTGACTTGTGATGGTGCATCATCCAATATAAAGGCTTATGAATATTTAGGCTGTTCACTAGATCAAAATAATTTAAGACCGTTCTTTCAACATCCCAACGGGAAGAGCAATATTTATTGTCTGCTTGACGCTGCACATATGTTAAAACTCGCTAGAAATGTGTTGGCCGATTTTGAAGTGAAGTCAAATACCGGCGATATTTCGTTTGAATATATACGAAAATTACACGAAATACAAAGCAAGGAGGGGTTGAAATTTGCCAATAAATTGAGCGCTTTACATATAGATTTTAAAAACAAAAAAATGAATGTTAGGCTTGCTGCGCAAGTACTCAGTTCATCAGTTGCTGATGCAATCGATTTTTTGAGGGTTAGTGGTCATCCTGACTTTCTAAACAGCGAAGCGACTACAGAATTCTTGCACATGATTGATAGACTTTTTGATCTAATGAATTCAAAGTCACCCTTCGGAAAAGGTTCTAAGTCTCCGTTATCGGTGAAAAACAAACATTATTGGGAACCAATATTTAATGATACTGAAATGTATTTAAAATCCTTAACAATAAATGGTAGAGGTATTTTCAATCATCGTAGAAAAACTTTTTTATTAGGGTTCCTAATGAACATACATAGTTTGACATTACTTGTTAATGATTTGTGTACACTGGAGCAAAATCCATTGAAATATTTGTTGACTTTTAAGTGTTCTCAAGACAACTTGGAAATTTTTTTTTCATGCATTCGGGCTCGCGGTCGGGCACAAGATAACCCATGTCCTCTCGAGTTCCGCTATATTATGAGAAAGATGTTGTTCAGACATTCTATTCAACCGTCCATCAACGCCAACTGCATAGAAAATGGCTTTGAGACTTCACACGTCTTCGATTTCAATAAACCGAAAAGTTTGTTTCAAACTCGGGAAGAACCTGACTATCAACAAACCGTTGAAAATGTGTTTAAAAATTTAGACGCAATTCATACTAGTCCATACCAGGAAAATATATTATATTATATAACTGGTTACATTATAAAACAAATTCTTACCCGCATTTCTTGTGGACATTGTTATAATGCGTTAGTAGCACTTAAAAATCTGCCAACAGATCATTCATATACTGCAATTATAAATAAATTTAATTCATTTACGACATTTGTGAACCGAGGCAGACTTTATTTTCCTTCGGTAGCAGCTTACAAAATTGTAAAATATTGTGACAAAGTTTTTCAACGAGCTAATTTGATGGGCCAACTTAGAGCCAATAACATAGAAAACAAATTGATTAATGTCGTATCACAACATTTTACTCCTCTGTTGCAGGAAATGTTTAACCATCCGATCACGGACTCAATTGATTGTAATGATTTGCATGAAACTATGATAGTTAAGCAAATAGCAAATTCATTTTTTAAAATGCGTATACGTGCTCACTTAAAAAGTCATACAGAAAATATACTCAGTGATTTACGTGGCAAGAGACAGAAACTACACAGAGCAATGATATTTAGTCATGTATAACAGAAAAGTTATAATAAATGATTTTAATTTGGGAGTTGTTTTTGTTTCCTTTTTGCGGTTTTTTACATATTACCGTTACTATTATAGTCCCGTATAATATACAGGTGTGGCGAAAATAGTGGTCCAAAGTTAAGGGGCCGACACACCCTATATTCAGCTATCATGTACCACAATTTAAACCATTTTGTTACATAGGTCTCAGAATAAAATATTTGTTATTTTTTTTTTATTTACTTCGTTCTTTACCAATTTGGCTGTAATTTCTATAAATGAATTTTGTTTCTAACTGTGGAATACATGTGCTAACTGCTAGCTATGTGCATGTGTTTTGGAGTTTCGAATTTAATTATGAAATAAACACTTAATTGACATGACATTTAAAATATTACTGGTTTGCATGTGATAAACCAGTTATAAACAAAATACAAAATTAAAAAATAATGTCAATTCTAGAAATTACAGCCAAATTAGTAAAGCATGGTGTAAATAAAAAAAATAAATAAACAAATATTTTATTCGGAGACCTATGGAAAAAATGGTTCAAATTGTGGTAGGTATGTGGTAGCTGAATATACGGTGTATCGACCCCTTAACGTTGGACCACTTTTTACGCCACATCCCTGTATATAAATAATAGCAATCAGCTGTTCATTATGTTACATTAATCTACAAAATTAATGAAACATCTGATTTCTTTTTAGCGATTTCAGGGTTGGTCCTAGTAAGAGTTATTGGAAAATGAGTACAATGCTCCTTTATCGTATTTTCGTTACACAAAAAGTAATATTTCAGCTTCTGCCCGCGGCTTCTCCGCACCCGCACAGATCTCAGTCATTTATTTAGTATTGCCGCGGGAACCAAACTATGCAAGGAAATACACCAGGACCAGGAGGGTCCCGGTGTATTTCCTTGCAAAATTCTGTACATTTTGACCCATGCTTATGACAATGACATGCAATGACAAACAGCCAAAAACACTCAGAAACATCCAACCTTTCACACAGAACTTCAAAACAAACAAGCTTCTTTCGTAATTCATTACACGCATATATATCATGAGATTCATGATGTATACAATGTTTAGGGGTTAGGTCTTAGTAGTAAACAGAGTTGTAGATATTTATAAATAAACACAGCAACTACCTATAGCGATGTCCTGGGAAAAATAAAATAAAGGTTACCCTACTTAGAAAGAGAGGGTCTGCCCACAGAGAACGAGATAGTGATACATAGGTTAAGCTTCAAGTAGGTATTCGAAGTGTGGTCTCCATTTTTATCTATAACTTCATGGCTATTGTCAATAGATTGATATTAATAGCTTTTTTTTTGGCCTGCTTTAGTCACAAGCCTATCAAGTCAAGTTAAAAAGCAAAAATGTTATTTGAACATATTATGTCACCGCAAGTGTCTACCTGTTAAGATTATTACATCTTATTCGTAACAAACGACATATTCCATTTTATCAGAATCTTAATAATTACGCCCTCGGTGGGATATTGTTACAATCAATACAGCGCGTTAACACGTTGTAATGATTGTAACAGTATCTCAATAATAATCATTATAATAAAAAAAAATATTTATTTATCTAACACGACATAAATTAAAAAATAGCAAAATGAACCATAACATAAACACATTTAATCAAAAACTGCAGAATGGATGGATGCCAATCTATTACTATACTCTATGATGGATGGTGACATGACAGATGTCACCTCGCGATAAAATAGCATGAATACGGATCAGAAATCGAAAAAATGTTGACTAGAGCAGCTTCGAAACGAGCACGCCCACCACCTCCGGACTCTTCGCTCAGCTCCGCCTCGCCGCTGCCGGTATCCAGCCCCATTGTAAGCGCAGTGATTGCACCGGCCGCGGTAGTTGCGTCGAGCTCGAGCGACGAGTATTTTTCCCCGCCGACGTCGCCATACCTGTACGTCGGCAGGGGAGAGGCCGGCCACCGAAGAACTTGGGATTTAGGGGCCATCCGGCCCCGAGCCGGGTCCCCGCTGCCGGTGGTTGTGTGCAGCGCATGAGATGGACTCAGTCTATGAACGAGAACGTCATGCGCGCATATTATGGGTCTACAGAGGGGGGAACTAACCTCACTGCGTACCGTGTTAGGATGCTGTCTCTGTTTCAGGAACTAGAGCCAACCGTCAACGTCTCGGCCCAACGATTATCGGATCAGGTGCGGGTCATCCAACGCAATCGTAGGTTGGACGATGCCGCACTTGTTAGGCTGCGTTCAGAGGTACTGAGCAACCATATCGTATCGACTCCGGCACAAACCGCGGCACATGCCCAAATTATTGATGTAATCCCGCCGCGGTCCGATCACAGTGTTGAAGAGGAGGATGATAGGGCTGCCACAGTAAGTAGCCAGTGCAACGCCAGGTTGAGGAGCGCACTGGAAGATGCCTTTCGCGAGTATAGGTCCACTCCAACCGAACTTAGACCCCGACTACCACGCCTACCTATGCACAAGAAAAATAGGGCGCTGGTGTGTGCCTTGGAGCGAGTGCTTAAGGATTTTTTCGAGAGCAGCGAGGATCTCGTTGATACACACTCGATCCTGTATTGCGCAGCTGTTGCGGCATGTCGTTTAGCGAACGTTAAGTTCCCAAACTGTGACGGAGCTACTCGACCAAAACCAGCCGTACCGGCTTGGCAGTGCAGGATCCAGCGTCGTATCGATGGGACTAGGGTACTCATCGGCAAACTATATTGCTTCAGGGAGGGCAATACACGACCACGAGTGATGCGCTTTGTGAGGCGGGCATTCTCGGGGAATACATATCCCATGTCACAGAGCGCATCGACTTCCTGAAGCAGAAAGTTTGTGCATGGGCGAGCCGTATTTGGCGGTATAAGCGGAGAGTTGATCGACACACGCAAAATCGCATGTTCCAGAGCGATGAAAGGTGGGTATATAGAGCTTGGGAGCGACCTGAGCAAAATGTGACAGACATGTGCCGCCCGGATGATGCCAACACGAGTGCATTTTGGCGCATCTGGTCGGTGCCTGTCTGTCACGCTGAGGCTGACTGGATGCGGGATGTCGAGCGAGTGTGTAGAACTATACCAGAAATGGAAGTTGTAGTCATTACGCCATCAGACATAGCCAGTGCGGCCCGTCCGTTACCGAATTGGAAATCACCGGGACCGGACGGACTGCACAACTTTTGGCTGAAATGGCTAACAACTAGTTCACACACTTGCCTGGCATCTCAGTTCCAGTCATCCTTAGAATCTGGGTCGCTACCGCAGTTTCTAACAACAGGCGTTACCCACCTGCTCCATAAGTCAGGTAGTCCCGCGGAACCCAAGAATTATAGACCGATCACATGTTTGTCGACGGTCTATAAACTTCTTACATCCATTTTGAGAACGAAAATTAATACTCACATTAACAATAATTCAATTATGTCAGCCTCTCAAAATGGTTGTAGGAACGGGTCCCGCGGTACTAAGGAGCTACTCCTTATCGACATGGCCATTAGCCAACAGGTTCGTAGATCCCGCAAGGATCTGTCGACTTGCTGGATAGATTACAAGAAGGCCTACGACTCAGTGCCACATACGTGGCTCATGAGGGTGCTGGAGTTGTACAAGATAGATGCAACTCTACGCACCTTCCTTGAGTCGTGTATGGGGCAATGGAGGACGGTCCTTCGCTATCCAGGATGTCGACAGATCCAGGGAAATGATGAGCTGTAAGGATTAAAAGGGGAATATTTCAGGGCGACAGTTTGAGTCCACTTTGGTTCTGCTTAGCCCTTAACCCTCCAAGCACATTGCTGGAAGATTCAGGTCTAGGCTATCGGTTGAGGAGAGGTGGTCAGGTCATATCTCACCTCCTCTACATGGATGACTTGAAACTCTTTGCCCCCAACAAATTACGACTGATGGAGCGACTGAAGGTAACCGAAACTTTCAGTGGCGCCATCAGAATGGAATTTGGTGTGGACAAATGTGCAATCATGCATGTGAAGCGAGGGGAAATTATGGAATCCGAGGGAATTCAACTTTCGGATTCCATACACCTTAGATCCCTCTCTTCATCCGAAAGCTAAAAAGTATTTGGGTATGTCGGAAGCGTTAGGCATCAACGTTACTGACATGAAGCAATCGTTGAAGGAGCGCTTTTTTGGTCGCCTGAAGAAGGTGGTAATTAGTCTTCTTTCAGGCGGAAACAAGGTGCGCGCCTTCAACGGTTGGGTCATGCCGGTTTTGATGTACTCTTTCGGCATACTCAAATGGACTCAGACCGAACTCGACGCCCTGGATAGGAGGGTCCGTACACTGTTGACCGCAAACCGGATGCATCACCCACGATCATCGGTGATGAGACTATACATCCCGCGGAAGTGCGGAGGTCGAGGCTTTTTAAGGTGCAGATATATGATTTTAGTGACTTTTAAATCTGTTATTACGCCTTCAATTAATGCAAGTAAGTTACGCAAAAAATGTATGTTAAACTAGCCCGCATACACATCAATTATATCTGTGAATATTTTAGTATTGTAGTAAAATACTTTATGAAATAAATTCAGGAAGTAAGGTCTACCCAAATATAAAAATCGAAATTACTTCCAAACTACTAAAGATATTTTCATGGTTTTTTTTTGTATGAATAGGCTATTTTGTTATCTATAATTCTATCTGTGATTTTTTCAAATATTCATACTTTTATTACTAAAAATAAATATTTCCTATAAAATCAAACGGATCGGCATGCGGCGCTCTGCGCGGGCGACGGGCGGCACTCGGCAGTGTACCGCTGACCACTGTCACGGGTAGACGCTGACACTTTGCGCGACCGCTGTACTTACGTATTTTTTCGACAATATGGGTAGAACAACTAAAGTTCTGAAATAGAAATGACGTATACATGAAAGAAACAGGATACTGAGGTAAGTTTCTCATATATTATTATAATATAATGAGGTTAGCTAAATGTTATTTTGATAATAATTTGTGCGCGAGTATATCCATTATTTACGAGTAAGTTCAAACATAACTTTAGATCCGCATCAATTTTTTTTTTTTTAGTAGGATAAAAAAATAATACGGATTCCCGAAACGAAAATGCGGAGAGCAAGTAAGTACCTACATAATAAATTGTAGACTACCATTTATTATGGTTTTTTGAGGACAATCCCGTTACAGCAGACTTGAAATTTACCTAGCTTAAAAAAAAAAAACAGGTGTAGTACATAATAAGATTATGTTTTACTATTTTAGTTGTTGCGACCCGACGGAAGTAAATAATGATAAAAATAATTAAAGAACTGACAATGATTCCCAACATGAAAAAGCGGAGACAAAGTGAGTATTCAACTGTAGATTCTAGGCATACCATTTATTATGGTTTTATGGGGACAATCCCGTTATAGTCGGTTAGAAACTTGTCTAGTTTAAATAAACAGGTGCAGCTCATTAATAATATTATGTTTTAATATTTTAGTTGTTGCGACCCGACGGAAATAAATAATGATAAAAATAATGAAAGAACTGACAATGATTCCCAACATGAAAATGCGGAGACAAAGTGAGTATTAAATAAATTGTAGATTCTAGGCATACCATTTATTATGGTTTTATGGGGACAATCCCGTTATATTAGGTTAGAAACTTGTCTAGTTTAAATAAACAGGTGCAGCTCATTAATAAGATTATGTTTTAATATTTTGGTTTTTGCGACCCGGCGGAAATAAATAATGACGAAAATAGTGAAAAAACTGACAATGGTTCGTTATTTATTATATACAATGTAGATTCACAGGTTTTTTTTTATATTTCCAGGACCATCAACTGGAATGGAATCAATGATTTTGGTTGAAGGCAAAATACAGACAAAGAAGAGACAGAGAAACAGGAAGATCAAGACACTCGACAAGAGGAATATTTCGAAAAATGACTACATTTCTACGAAATGTTAAAAAAATAATTAGTACAAACAAATTCACGCCTTCTTCCCAAGGGGAAGGCAAAAACTATAGAAGGCCAGCTGCACGCTTCTTTTAAACCGCACCGTTGCCTTATCACATAATTTTTCAGACTATCATTTATAGTCACGTCACACATGCTTCGCAAGGAGGCATTTCCACAGCATTTAGGACCGATTTTTTAATCATCAGTTAACTTCTATCTGAGGAATAAATATGGCGCTTTGACATATTTTATATACAAAAGCTGTCAAAACGTCAAACATATTCTTCACATAAAAGTTATCTGGCGATTGAAAAATCGGCCCTTATTCTATTTTTATGCTTCTTTTGCCACACCCAAAATTCATTCACTTCCATGCATAAGCTTAGACACCAGCACACCATTATGAACAGCCAGTCGAGCCTTTTTAGGCATCGACTAGTTGGTTACAGTCGCATGTATAGTACCATTCACTTTATTTCCCGCATTTACTCTCCTTTCCACATCTTCATCAATCTTTCCATCCCTTGTAAACTGACTCCCCAAATATACTAACCTACTCTGGGGGGCGATTCTACTAACAACATTGTTCTAAAATGGCAATTGAACCTCAACTCAATCAGGGTTTTCAAGCGTTTTCATATTTTACTTATGAACAACGTATGATTATTTTTGCTATTGTAGGCATACGTAGGTACCTACCTAGGTACGCACCGGACTATTAATATATTTGATGTTAGAACTAATATTATACGAAAATCATTGAATACTTATCACATCACACATCATACCGTGATACCTACTGATCCTAAAAATATTTCTTTGTTTCAATGACATGCAACAGTGATCAGCGACTATTGGCATGGCCACCATGCCACGTAGTATAGTAGTTAGTATAGTATTCCATTCCCGCTGTTTATTTTATAGTAAAGTAACTCTATCCGACATTCAAAATCCGTTTCGTTTTACGCGATTCGAACCGCCCAGACTGTTTCCTTTAAGAAAATCTGCTAATTTACAATTATTAAAATATATGGAAAAAATCATTTACTTTTCGTGGTAAATATAACGGAAAATAAGTTTTAATGGGTTTATTATTCGTATAAACTTTATTTGTTATTTAACCATTTTTGTTATAGTAATATTATAAACTTACTAATTGAACTATAGGTAACACTCATTCATTGCCATTCATTCCCGTAGTGATTGAGTTGGGTTTCGACTTGGTTACAGTCAGTTACAGTTTCAGTTATTGTCATAAAAATTGTAGAATAGATTTATGGGGGACGAACGAGAGCCGAACGAAACCGAACCATTGATGAGACGGCACAGAGCGTATAAATTTGCAAATTAGTAGAATCGGCCCCCTGATCCATACAGCCCATTCCGTCTCTAAATCTTGCCTGCACATCTCATATTTTCTCATCTGTCACTAAAGAAATTAATTGTTTTATTTTGGAATTAAATTTATTTATTTAGATTTTTGGCTTTTCATTTCACTTTATATTGTTTCCATAGCTAAAGAGCTCGTTAGTCGCATCACAGCCGCACGGGCCGATCAATTAGGTTAAGCTATTCTTGCCGCGGTTGTTACGTGGATGGGTGAGCATCTTTACGTACCGAGACTCATCCGTGCCTCGTAAAGTAGCGAAAAAAAAATCTGCTGTTTCGCTACATTTATGTTCGCTTAATTCGTCAAAATGTAGGGAACAGCTGATTTTTTTTTCGCGATTTCATGTTTAGTCCAAGTCATTTCATGTTGTGTCCAATATAGTAAAAGTTGTTTATAATGATGCGTACAATGACGAGAGAGGTTGATGGTGTTTAAA
Source organism: Atethmia centrago (assembly GCA_905333075.3). NCBI lineage: Eukaryota > Metazoa > Arthropoda > Insecta > Lepidoptera > Noctuidae > Atethmia > Atethmia centrago. The sequence goes on from HG995393.1 coordinate 16,988,138, forward strand.
ATTACACCCTGTTTAAACAAACTTATTCAATGCAAACTATTAAAATAATATAATATATTACAATCTTATTTTATTATCAGAATATTACCTTATTTATGAACACTACATAAAAAAAATTGGATTGTGATAAAAAAATCAGGCAGGACAGTCCACACAATCTGAAACGTATGGTTACCCTACGTTATGTGCGAACGGTTGCGGGGTCGCGGGGGGTGACGCAAGCTCCTCCCACTCGCTCAAGGTCGCTGGCATTTATCGTCCTCTTAAATGCAAAGACCCTCCACAACCTTGAGATATGCAGTCTCGGGGAATATTTTTTGAAAACCGAAGTGGGTATGCACCGTGACGTGGTTGCAGTGGACAGGGGACTCACCCCACTTTCCATGGCTAAAGAGAACTGGCGCAAAACTGTAGTACTTACCACGGATGACCGCAAGGAGATATGGCAAAGCAAGGAGCTACACGGGCGCTTCTATCGGGCTCTTCATGAGCCCGATGTAGATTTCATAGCGTCCGTATCCTGGCTACGTTTTGGGGACCTTTTCGGGGAAACTGAAGGTTTTGTGTGTGCAATTTTGGACGAAGTTATCTTGACGAATAACTACCGGAGACATATTATGAAGGACGGGACGGTTGACATGTGTCGGGCATGCCACCGTCCGGGTGAGTCTATAAGACATATTATCTCTGGTTGTTCTAGTTTGGCTAACGGCGAGTACTTGCACAGACATAACCAAGTAGCTAGGATTATTCACCAGCAACTTGCTTTGAAATATAAACTTGTGAACTCTGAGGTACCGTATTATAAGTATGTGCCCGACCCAGTTCTCGAAAATGACCATGTCACGTTGTACTGGGACCGGTCTATCATTACTGACAGGACTATTGTCGCCAATAAGCCTGATATAGTGGTGATAGATCGATTAGCGCGCCGCGCAATGATAGTCGATGTTACTATTCCACATGACGAAAACCTCGTGAAAGCTGAGAAAGAGAAACAAATAAAATATCTCGACTTAGCACACGAGGTTGTTGACATGTGGAATGTGAACTCGGCTATCATTGTGCCGATTGTCGTAATGGCTATGGCCTGATGGCCGAAAACCTCAACCAACATCTCTCGAGGCTCTCGTTAGGTGGCTGGATCAAGGGCCTGATTCAGAAGGCAGTACTCCTCGATACGGCCCGCATTCTGAGGAAGTTCCTATCTCTGGAGCCCTAACCACCGGTAGCTTGGACCCTGCTCCCGACACCGGCGGAACACTATTTTTTATATTTTTAAATGTTTTTTTATACCTTTTTAAGAACAGATAAAATCCAGAAGATAACCGCATATTTGGAAAAACAGCAACAAATGTTTCATAAACAAAGAACACAACTTGATAATGTTGTGAAAGCTAGTTTTACAGTTAGCTCAAAATTGGCAAAGGCATTAAAACCATTTGCCGAAGGAGAATTTATCAAGGAGTGTATGTTAGAAGTTTGCAGTATTTTGTGTCCCGAAAAGAAAAATGAATTTGAAAAAATTAGTTTGTAAAGACGAACTGTTGTTCGACGTATAGAAATGATGGCTAATGATATAAAAACAACATTGACTGACCGTATGGCTGGTTTTGAATCATTTTCCATAGTATTAGACGAGAGCACCGATTTGTCTGACACAGCTCAACTGGCTATATTTATTCGAGGTGTTGATAATGAGTTCACTGTTACTGAGGAATTGCTTACTTTAGAGCCGCTTAAAGGAACCACTACAGGAGAGGATATTTTTATTGAAGTTCAAAAGGTAATCACAAGTTTTGGCTTGCCATGGTCAAAATTAATTGGAGTATGCACTGATGGTGCACCTTCTATGGTCGGCTTACGTAAAGTTTTCATCGTAATTTTGAATGAAAAAGCAACAGAATTAAATGTGCAAAAAGATGATTTGATAGTCCTTCATTGCATTATCCACCAACAGAACTTGTGTTATAAGTCCATTCGACTCCAGAATGTTATGAAAGTGGTAGTAAAAACCATCAACTTTATTCGATCCCGAGGTCTTAACAATCGTCAGTTCAAGGCGTTTTTGGATGAAATATCAGCTGAATATAACGACGTAACATATTATTGTGAAGTCAGATGGCTGAGCAAAGGAAAAATGTTGAAACGGTTTTACGAGCTTAGAAATAGATAGCAGACTTTATGAAAATAAAAGATAAACCACTATCTGAATTAAGTGACCCAAATTGGATATGTGACTTAGCATTTCTGGTCGATCTTACAGGCTATTTGAATGATTTAAATTTGAAACTTCAAAAACAAGGACAGTTAGTAAATGATTTGTACAGCCATTTGAAAGCGTTTCAGATCAAACTACGCTTGTGGGAGTCACAGATGCTGTCTGGTAATAGTTACCATTTCAACACGCTCTCTGCGTATGAAAATATTGCTTATGCTCAATATGCTGAAGAACTCAAGTTACTGTGGGAACAATTTTCGAACAGATTTAGCGACTTCAAAAACATGGGAGACTTTTTCAGTTTATTTGCTACTCCTACAAAATGTAATGTACAAAATGCTCCAATACACTTACAAATAGAGTTGTACGATTATTTTATTAGAAAGAATGTGACAAAACGATTTTTCACATTCTGAATCGTATTTCACTCATATTTGTATAAGCAAATGTATCTATAGAATAACGCGGCGCCTCCATGTTTTTCCTATTTCAATGATAAGAATAATTGACAGATAAGTGTTGGCTAATAAAAGTGAATATATTTGTGTAGATCGCTACTTGAAAACCTAAGACAAAAAAAAAATCAAAATTACAGTGAAAACAATCTATGTAAAATAATAGTCTGAGTGACTCACAAAACTAATTATAAATCTTAAAAAAAAAGACATGTTCGACTTAAACGCCTCAGTAGCCAAGCCAATAAATTCCAAGAAAAAACTAAAACAATTTATCTGTCAATGTCAAGTAGCTTGCTATAGGGCTGTTCATATTTAAACTAAATGAATTTCGATATATCTGGATTTTTAAATTTCGAAGTTTGTAAACGGTTTATTAAAAAAAAAAACAGCTAAGTGCGTGTTGGACTACGCACAATTAAGGGTTCCGCAGTTGGGATTACTTAACATAATCAGCCTATAATGGTGCCGATTCCCTTGTTCATAAACCAAACCAAATTTAACCGATAAAGCCCCAATGGCTCCGAATAGGAGCCCTCGCGGCGCGCGATTTGAAAGTAGTTATCGAATAAAAAAGTTTTTTGTGAGCGGGAGAGATGACGTTATTGAGCCAGGGGCCTGAGTTCAGTGCATATTTTTCTTTCTATTTCATTAAGAAAAGGACAGAAGACAAATTTTAGTTTAGTCCTGTCAGATTAATCAGCCCTTGACGTAAATTGACGTGATTTTAGTAGGGAAGTTTTTAATCACGTCTAAACTTGTATGGAGTAGTGACAGGCGCTGATTAATTTGACAGGACTAAACTAAAATTTATCTTCTGCCCTTTTCTTAATGAAATAGAAAGAAAAAGATGCACTGAACTTAAATTTAGTTTAGTTTGTGAACAAGGGAATCGGCACCAATGTTTCCACTGCTGGGACACAGGCCTCCGCTCAGTGAGAGGGAGTGGGCCGTAATCCACCACGCGGGCCCAGTGCGGGTTGGTAGATGTCACATTAGAGGTGGGCGTTGAATCAATAAACTGTTTTTTTTAACGACTTTTCGTTCGTCAACGAGTTAACTGTTTTTCATCAATGAAAATACTGGTTGTAAATATTAGCTGTTAATTTACGTCAACGCACTCAACGTCTTTACACATTACTTTATTCATTTCCGAAAAAAACTGATTGAAAATAATTGCTGTTAATTTGCGTCAACGCACTAAACTATTATTTTATTCATTTCTAAGAATTACGTAGTATGCGGAACGAATACTTCCGAAGGATACCGAACACTAGGTAGCGATTCTGGCGCGAACACCGCTGCACCGTCGCGTCGACGCATTGGAGGCGGACTTATGCGTGTGAGCGAGAAAAGAAAGTTCAATTTGTTATTTTTACATAAAATTGATGAATAATGTATATAAAATCAGACGATCATTTAAGTACGCCTGGAATCCTGGATACTATTTTTACCCAGCCAGTCCTAAGCCTGGAAAAGTACGAAGGGAAAGTCATTCTCATTACAGTTCAAAATAGAAATTAAGTAATCTTAATTCTTAACAAAACAATAATCTTCAATAAATTAGTTGCAACAAAATTGTTATTGATCGAAAATTCAATAAATTGTTTGCAACAAAACTGTTATTGATCGAAACCGTTGACATACATTGACGCTAAACGCCAACAATTGAAATTTAAATACCTGTTAATAATTTAACAGTTTTTTCAACCTGTTGACCATTGATGTTTAACAGTTAAATTACATTAACCAAAAAACCGTCAATGACACATGCCTATGTCACATGTCTTCGAATTTTTGGTTCTAGGACATGCCGGTTTCCTTATGATGTTTTCCTTCACCGTTTTGAGCAGTGGCGATAAAATAATTTACACAAAGTAAAGCGCCTGTCAGGGTTCGAACCTACGACCTACAACTCGTAAGTCGCGGCCGTTAAAACTGGGCCACCACTAGTACTGGGATTACTTGGGACGAATTTATTCCAAAAACAAATTAACATTGTAGTTGAAAAACTTGTTCTCCCATACATCGATATATACCACGGTCAATTCTCCAACTGCAAATTTAAGTTGGTCGACTTTAACTTAAGTTTACGATGATGTTGTAGTTAAATAATGAACGAGAAAAAATTAAAGATAATAAATTATTTAAAAAAAAATGGACTGTCGATACGTATATTTCAATATTGAAATATCGATATAACGCCCAAAAAAATATAAGTAATAAATATCGATGTTTCAATAATCCATATCGAAACAACGATATTACGTCGGTGATATTCTGAAACCGCGGAACTAACAGTGTTTAAAACCGCGTATCTACAAAAGTAGCAAAATCGAGATTTCGGATTTTCTAATTCATTAATTTATATTTTACATAACTAATGCCTACAATATTAAGAAGAATTTATCAATATAAAAGTTTAAACAATAGAAAGTCAAGTGGTTTAGTAAATATTACGTTTTTCCTCGTTCCTGTAAAATTCACTGCACCTACCTTACGCGGTTTTAAACACTGTTAGTTCCGCGGTTTCAGAATATCACCGACGATTTATTAATTATATTTTTTTGGGCATTATATCGATATTTCGGTATGTCGATATTTTATCAACAGTCCTAGCTTAGTACTATTATTAATCTGTGATGTCAACGGATGTCAAGCAAGTAGCTTATTTTCGAAATTTCTGTGTAAAACATGTGCTTTTTTGTGAAGGAATATCAAAATAAAGAACTGCCGGTTTATAAGTAGTAGATGGTGTTATGGAACTAATAAACAAATTTCTATGAATTACCTGGATTACCTACTAAGAGATATAATAAGTTTAGCTCTCTCCGGTTGCTGCCATAGACGTAATAGTTGGGGTGCGTGCAGAAAACCTCCTCGTGTGCTTGATTGCTGCTGATTCCCTGCGAATACGTTCGGGGGAAAGAGCAGTCGTCGGGCCGGTGCATCCTGGGTACGGCCAATAGTCTCTCCATGTTTCGGAGAGGGTATTGACCGTGGCGAATTTCTGCGTGGCGGGGAGCTTCATGCTCGATCGTCGGTCGTCCACTCCCCTCTCTGCTTACAGAGGGCAGGTCGAGTGGGCGAAGAGTGGCGGTGCTTGCTGTGCACTTACCCTGCCAGCGAGCAAGCAGCGGGAGAATGAATCTTCTGCCTGCAACCGTCGAAATCGGAATCCGTAAAGAGACCACAGTCATGTTTTGTGGCTTGGAACGGGACGAGGATCTTGGCTTAGTCGCCCGGATCGCGAGGAAGATAACCTCTATAAAAATTCCTCTAATATCAAGTTTTGGTGCGCGGCGAGGATATGAATGGCTGAGGAGTAGTGTCATCTGCAACTTCGCAGTTGTAGGTGGCGCATCAGTCGTTAGCGCACCCCCAGCCAGGGTACCAGTGGACCCTCTGGTTGGGTTATAAATTTACACTTACCTAGGGACAGGGGGTGAACCTAGGTGGACCGATTAAATCCCCCACACTCGTGGGAACAAAATGGAATCTTTTAAAAAACAACTAACAACTGGACGTCAAGGGGAGGAGAGCGATGCGGGGTCGGAGTCCGACCCTGCATCAGGCGGAGAGAGCTCGGGGAGCTCGCAGCGAAAAGGGGTGCTGGAGAGGAGCCGAGAGTACAGGCGGACCTCCAAGCGGCCCAACTCGGGGTCTACCTCCGACGATGGAGTCGGCCGGAGGAAGAAGATCCACTCCAGCCGGCGGGGTGGAGCCCGAGGTGGTGGAGGGGTGGACAGAGTGCCCCCCACAAAGGAGGCGGGCAAGCCAGGCCGGGCTGGCCCGGTCGAGCTGACCAGCCCGGCCGGGCTGGCCGGACCGGCCGGGCTGGCCGGACCGGCCCAGTTGGCCCGGCGACCCGAGAGGCTCGCCAAGGAGGGGCCCCCCTCTGAGGCTTCTGGAGGTGGGGCGGAAGCCGCTGGCGGTTCCGGGTCGGAGCGTGCGGCCGGGTTTGCGGAGGTCGTGAACGCTGCGATCAAGGCGGTATCTGTGAAGAGGCTTAGGTCCTCTAAAGATCAGGCCATAGCCGCGGCCACGGCCTCTATTGTGGCGGCAGCGGAGGCCCTTCACGTCAGGCCTCCTTCGGACGGTATGTCTGAAATGCGGGCGGAGGTCGCCCGCCTGACAGCCGCCATGGAGCTTCTCCGAAAGGAGAACGAGAAGCTCCGAGTGGACCTGGCTGGGCTCCGAGGAGCCGGCCCGCGAATGGAGCTGCAAGGGGGGCAGCAGCAGGAACAGGGACGGCCCGTGCCTGTGGAGGACCGGGTTCTAACCCTGGTGAGGCAGGAAATGGCTTCCTTGCGGAGTCGTTTCTCCGCCCTGGAGGCCATCGTCCTACGCCCCCCGTTAGCGGCGAGCCAGCCGGCCTCTGGCAGGTCGAAGGCCGCCTCATATTCAGCCGCTGCAGGTTCCACGGCCAAACCGGGGTCGACGGGATAAACCAAGGGCGCGGCGAAAGCGCAGGTGGCGAAGGCTCCAGCCCCAGCGGCGGGAGCTCCAGCCCCAGTGGCGAGAGCTCCAGCCCAGGAGGCGAGGGCTCCGGTCCTGGCGGCGAGACGGCCACCACCGCCTCCTAAATCTCTTCCGGCCAATGCCGAATGGCAAGTGGCCGGGGAGAAGAAGAAGGCTAGTAAGGCAGCAAGGGCGGCCAAAAAGAGAGAGAGGCGGCAGCGGCGCAAGAAGCGCACCGCCGCGGCTAGGCTCCGCGCCCCGAATTCCGCAGCGGTAGTGATTACACTACAACCGGATGCGGAAAAGAAGGGCGTGTCCTACAAGACCGTCCTTGAGAAGGTGGGTGAGGTAGTGCGCCTCGAGGAGCTCGGCGCTGCCGGGGGCCTTAAAATGAAAATTACGGCGACTGGAGCCCGAATGGTGCAGGTTCCCGGTGCGGCTAGTGGCCCGGCCGCTGACGCCCTGGCCGAAAGGCTTAGGGCGTCACTAAATGCGGATGAGGTCCGAGTGTCCAGGCCCACCATGTGCGCCAGAATGCGCATCATGGGCCTGGACGACTCCGCGACGGAGGACAATGTGGTCGCCGCGGTGGTTAGGACCGGGGGGTGCTCTGCCGAGCAGGTGAAGGCAGGCACCATCCGTCCTGACTCCACGGGGCTGCAAACCGTTATGGTGAGCTGCCCCGTGTCGGCGGCGAGAAAAATTGCCGGGGAGGGCCAACGGCTATTGGTGGGCTGGGTTTCCGCGCAGGTGAAACTGCTGGAACCCAGACCTCTGAGGTGCTTCCGCTGCCAGGTGGGCAACCACGTGCAAGCGAATTGCACCTCGGAGGTGGACCGCAGCGGTCTTTGCTACCGCTGCGGTCTGCCCGGGCACAAGGCCGGCTCATGCAATGCCACGCCGCACTGTGCCGTATGTGCGGCGGCTGGCAAGCCGGCCGAGCACCGGATGGGGGGCAAGGCCTGCGCCCCACCCACCAAAGCCAGGGCCAGAGGCAAGCCCTCCGCCACCGCCGTCACCGCCGCAGCCGCCACCACTGCCACCGCCGCTGCCGCCTCCAACACCGCCGTCGTCGCCGTCGCCACCGTGGCCGCTGCGGCAGGCCCCTCTCAGGGGGCTGGGAAGGAGGCCCAAGAGGGGACTGACATGGAGTGCCATTAATGGCCCCATTACGCCTCCTCCAGGCGAACATCAACCACTGCGCCGCCGCTCAGGATCTGTTGCTCCAGAGCATGGCGTAGTGGTCGATTAACATCGCCGTGGTCGTTGAGCCGTACTTTGTCCCGCCCAGGGATGACTGGGTGGAGGACCTGAGCGGCTCAGTGACCCTAATTTCGTCGGCCGCCGCCGGTACTCCGTCCCTCGAGGTCGTCAAGAGAGGACGGGGCTGCGTAGCAGCACGGTTCGGGGAGATTGTCGTGGTAGGGGTCTACTTCTCTCCGAACCGAACTCTTGCCGAGTTCCACAATTCCCTTGCGGAGTTGAGAGACGTCGTCGTCGGGTTTGGTTCCCTCCCCGTGTTCGTCCTCGGGGACTTCAATGCCAAGAATTTGGCTTGGGGTTCCCGGTTAACGGACACACGGGGCAGGATGGTGGAGGACTGGGCTCTGGAGACAGGCCTGGTCGTCCTAAACCGGGGTTCTGTCCCCACGTGTGTGCGGATGCGGGGTGAATCAGTGGTGGACATCTCATTCGCCAGCCCCGCTCTGTCGCCGCGTGTAGTTGACTGGCGTGTCATGGAGGGGGTGGAGACCTATTCCGATCACCGGTATATCCGGTTCGACGTCTCCGCCCAGACCTCGGACGCGCCGGTCCGACGGGCCCCGAGTGGTCCGCGGTGGGCGCTGAAGCAGCTGGACCGGGAGCTCCTCCTGGAAGCCTCGATCGTGCAGGCCTGGGTGTCACCACCGGACAGGCCTGCTGACATCAACGACGAGGCGGAGTGGTTCCGGGAGGCCATGTCCGACATATGTGACGTGGCAATGCCCCGGGTCCAGCCTGGACGTGCCTCGCGCCAGGTGTACTGGTGGTCGCAGGAGCTGACGGCTCTGCGCACTGCGTGCGTGGCTGCGCGACGCCGGTACACCAGGCACCGCAGGCTCCGTATCAAACCTCCGGATACGGAAGCCATTCAGGCGGAGCTGTACGAGGGGTACAGAGCGGCGAAGACCGCCCTCCAAGCGGAGATCCTGCGGGCCAGGGGGTTGGCCCGCGAGGAGTCACTGGGGACTCTTGACAGGGACCCGTGGGGACGCCCGTACAAAGTGGTGCGGGATAAACTCCGCCCATGGGCTCCCCCGCTGACGCAGAGTCTCCGGCCCCAGCTTGTGGAGGACGTGGTGAGCGCTCTGTTCCCTTCCCGAGGGGAACACACCTCCCCGCCTATGGCTCCGCCTACTGCGGTGCCCGATGCGGACCACACCGCCAACGACGACGACGTCGACGATGCTCCGGAGGTGACCGAGGTAGAAATGAGAGCGGCGGTACGCAGGCTTAATGCCAAAAATACCGCCCCAGGACCCGACGGCTTACCTGGGAAGGCCTGGGTCCTGGCCTTGGAGGCTCTCGGACCTCGACTTAGGGGGCTCCTAAGCGCATGTTTGGAGAGGGCCAGTTCCCGCTTCGTTGGAAGACGGGAAAACTGGTCCTCATAAAGAAGGCAGGGCGCCCTGCGGACTCTCCGTCCGCTTATCGGCCCATCGTGCTGCTCGACGTGGTGGGCAAGCTCTTTGAAAGAGTCATTGCAGACCGCCTCGTCGGCCAGCTGGTGCGGGTGGGGCCGGATTTGGCGGAGAGCCAGTTTGGTTTCCGCAGAGGGCGCTCTACGGTGGACGCCATCATGCGTGTGCGAGCCCTGACGACGAGGAATGCTGTTGCCCAGGGTGGGGTCGTCTTGGTGGTGTCCTTAGACATCGCCAATGCCTTCAATACGCTGCCTTGGAGTTGCATCAGGGAGGCACTCCGGTATCACCGGATGCCGACCTACCTCTGTCATGTGGTCGAGGCCTATTTGACGGACAGGGCCGTCATCTACCCCGGTCACCAGGGAGTGTGGAACCGGCAAGAGATGTCGTGCGGTGTCCCACAGGGATCGGTCCTGGGGTCGCATCTGTGGGACATCGGATACGACTGGGTGCTGCGCGCCGACCTCCCTAGCGGCGTCAGCGTAGTGTGCTTCGCTGACGACACGTTGGTCCTGGCGCAGGGGAGGTCGCACCAGGCGGCGGCCGAATTAGCGGCACGCGGGGTTGCGACAATCGTCGAAAGGATCCGGCAATTGGGACTCGAGGTGGCCCTGCACAAGTCCGAGGCCATGTGTTTTCATGGTCCTCGGAACGCGCCACCGTTGGGGTCCCAAATAACGGTAGGAGGGGTTTCTATCGGCGTCAAGTCGACGATGAAGTACCTAAGACTCGTCCTCGACAGCCGGTGGAACTTCGTGGAGCATTTCCGACGTTTGGCTCCCAAACTGGAGCGGGCGGGCGCTGCATTGAAGCGGCTCCTGCCCAATCTAGGGGGTCCAAACGCCTCCTGCCAGAGGCTCTACGCGGAGGTCGTGCGGTCCATGGCCCTCTACGGGGCTCCTGTATGGGCGCACTCTCTGGCGCTGCGGCCAGCCCGCCGGTTGAGCGCGGCCCAAAGGGTCATGGCCATCCGGATGGTCCGGGGATACCGCACGGTCTCCTGTGAGGCAGCGAGCCTCCTTGCCGGATTGCCGCCATGGGATCTGGAGGCAAAAGTCCTCGCGCACGTATGGGAGTGGCGCGAGGAGGCGAAACGCCGGGGCGTTAGTCTGCTGCCGCGAGAAATCGTGGCACAGCGGACGGAGCTCCGGCGGGATCTCATGGCTTCATGGAAAGTACGGTTGTCGCAACCCAGTGCTGGGCACGCCACGATTGCGGCGATAAGTCCCCTCTTTGAAGAGTGGCTGGAGAGGCGCCACGGCGTCCTCACCTTCCGCCTGACGCAGGTCCTCACCGGACACGGTAGCTTCGGGAGGTTCCTGTGTCGGATAAGGCGGGAGGAAACGTCCGGGTGTCACCACTGTGTGGATCGCCTGGAGGACACGGTGGAACATACGGTGGAGGTCTGCCCGGCTTGGGCAGAGCACCGCCGTGTCCTCGTGGAGGCGATCGGTGGCAGAGACCTCTCGCGTCCGGCCCTGGTTCAGGCCATGGTACGGAGCGAGAGGGCATGGGCAGCCGTCACCTCCTTCTGCGAAGCAGTAATGCTCGCGAAGGAGGAGGCGGGACGGTTGAGGGAAAGGCAAGTTTCGCGCCCTCTCGCCCCTAGCCGCCGCAGGAGACGCCCAGGGCGTCGGGAATCCCGGGCGGACTTCCGGCCACCGTAGGCGCGGGCTTGCGGACGGTGAGCAATGGGTAGCTCACCGTCCCGTAAGGACCAGGCCCGGGTCGACGGCGCGTTGTATTCCACGCGCGCCTCAAAGAGATGTCGTCAGCACATACAGTAGGGGTCCACTAGGGCCGATGCCTGCCGGGGTCGCGGGAAGGTACTTATGGGTCACCGAGGCCCCCGCAACACAGGCAACAGGAAGGAATACGGGTGGGTTTTAGTCAGTAAGAGTCTGACACACCCTCCCGCTCCGCCCAGAGCGGGAGAAGTTATTTGATGATTTCCCACCATCAAAAAAAAAAAAAAAGACGTAATAGTTTTAACTTAAGTTTACGATGATGTTGTAGTTAAATAATTACCGAGAAAAAAAAATTAAAAAAAAATGGACTGTCGATACGTATATTTCAATATTGAAATATCGATATAACGCCCAAAAAAATATAAGTAATAAATATCGATGTTTCGGATTTTCTAATTCATTAATATATATTTTACATAACTAATGCCTACAATATTATGAATTTATCAATATAAAAGTTTAAACAATAAAAAGTCAAGTGGTTTAGTAAATATTACGTTTTTTCTCGTTCCTGTAAAATTCACTGCACCTTACGCGGTTTTAAACATAGTTAGTTCCGCGGTTTCAGAATATCACCGACAATTTATTACTTATATTTTTTTGATCATTATATCGATATTTCGATATGTCGATATTTTATCAACAGTCCTAGCTTAGTACATTTCATAATATTATTAATCTGTGATGTCAACGGATGTCAAGCAAGTAGCTTATTTTGGAAGGAAATTTCTGTGTAAAATATGTGCTTTTTTGTGAAGGAATATCAAAATAAAGAACTGCCGGTTTATAAGTAGTAGATGGTGTTAAGGAACTAATAAACAAATTCCTATGAATTACCTGGACTACCTACTAAGAGATATAATAAATTTAGCTCTCTCCGGTTGCTGCCATAGACGTAATAGTTTTATACAAGTCACTAATATTGTACGCATCGCAACTGTTTTTCTGCAATTTACATTAATGTAAAGTTACTAGTACTTTTTGAGTTATAAGATGGAAAAACTGCCTATGTGTAGGATATGTTTAGCGGAGAACGTTCGCATGTTTGTAGTGATCAACAGAAATTGGCATGAACTATATGAGAAGCTGACTGACTTTCCCGTAAGTTGATATTTTTTATAAAGAATTATGTAAATTACCTATTAGGTTTAAAATGCCTCTTCTACGCGAAGATGACATTATTGAAAAACAAACAGAGTGAGGAAAGCTGGAATTACCATAAATATTTACTTATATTAATTCTCCAGTCTGCCTTGAGCAAGAGTGGTGATCTATTCTCAAGCCTTCTTAGTAAAATGTGCACAGAAAGCATTAACCTATTGACCGCCACGTCAAAAAACCAAAAACGTGCCAATTTATGAATTATTCTTTAAAATCTGTCATGAAGTCGTGACCGTGGCATGCTGGGCACATTTTGGTCTGTCGACCGACACATGTCGACACAGGACTGTGGCGGTCAAAAGGTTAAGGACAACCAACTGGTGGCTTGGACCGCATTACTATATATTAGTAAAAAGTATTTTCACAAAATAGTGTAAGACAAATTTTGTTGCAGTTTGTAACTGAAGACAATAGACCGATTCTTGCTTGTTTCTTCTGCTGCGCTAAACTTAAGCAATGCTACCGATTACTGAGACAATGTCTGGAAGCTGAAGAGCTGTTCGCTCAGATGATGAATGAGGATTGTGAGGTGAGGTATTCCTGAACAGCCATTTATTCTCATAATTTCTTATATCAGTGTGTGGAAGTGATTCCTCTCAAGCTCATACCTATTAAAACAATGGTAGTTTGGAATCAACTAACTTTTATTGCACAGATAACTAATCTAATATTATTCTTACCACAGATGATTTACTTACATATAATATCTTACTAACAATACCTATTGTGTCTGGATTTCACGCCAATTGTACCATTGTGTGTTGAATGTTGATATGTATGCTATTGTCAGATGCAGGTGATTCTAATTATTTAGTTAAATACTCGACATAGTACTGTTATAACTTTGTATGAAACTAGTCTGTAGTAGTTTGAATACAGCCCTCTCTCATTTTAGTGCGAGCTATGCAACAATAGCTTGTGCAGTGGTCAGTGAGGTTATGGACGACACTCGGAGGCTCTTGAATGAATCCTCCTGCCGGAGGCTCTATGCGAGGGTCGTGCGGTCCATGGCCCTTTACGGGGCTCCTGTGTGGGCGCGTTCCCTGGCGCTGCGGCCAGCCCACCGGTTGAGCGTGGCCCAAAGGGTCATGGCCATCCGGCTGGCCAGACCAGCCGCACGGATACCGCACGGTCTCCTGTGAGGCAGCGAGCCTCCTTGCCGGATTGCCGCCATGGCATCTGGAGGGAAAACCCCTTGCACATGGGAGTGGTGCGAGGAGGCGAAATCGCAGCACAGCGGACGGAGCTCCGGCGGGATCTCATGGCGACATGGAGAGTACGGTTGTCGCAACCCAGTGCTGGGCACGCCACAATTGCGGTGGTAAGTCCCCTCTTTGAGGAGTGGCTAGAGACACGCCAGGGCGCTAGGGCGCCACGGCGTCCTCATCTTCTGCCTGACGCAGGTCCTCACCGGACACGGCAGCTTCGGGAGGTTCCGTGTCCTCCGGGCGATCGGCGGCAGAGATCTCTCGCGTCCGGCCCTGGTTCAGGCCATGGTACGGAGCGAGAGGGCATGGGTAGCCGTCACCTCTTTCTGCGAAGCAGTAATGCTCGCGAAGGAGGAGGCGGGATGGTTGAGGGAAAGGCAAAAATCGCGCCCTCTCGCCGCCGCAGGAGACGCCCTGGGCGTCGGGAATCCCGTAGGGGTCCACTAGGGCCGATGCCTGCCGGGGTCGCGGGAAGGTACCAAAGGGTTACCGAGTCCCCTGGCAGCACAGGCAACGGAAGGAATACGGGTGGATTTTAGTCAGTAAGAGTCTGACACACCCTCCCGCTACGCCCAGAGCGGGAGAAGTTATTTGATGATTTCCCACCCAAAAAAAAGGCTTTTTTGAATGACTTTAGTATATTTGTATAAAAGGTTTGTGCTCATGGGATTGTTATCACCAGCATATTTCCCTAACACTATAATCATCTTTTTACAGCCCAATCCTTTAATAAACCAAAACCACTTTGAGCATTACAGTGGGTTTATTAAATCTCCAACAGAGAACATTAGTATAGTTCATGAATGTCAAACAGAAAGCATTGCTATCAAAGAAGAGTTACCTGCTGTTTGTGAAGAACTAGATGATACTATTGAGACAAAAGTGGAACATCAAAATGGTGGTATGTTTTTATGAACAAAAACAATATCCTTAAATATTATAAAACAAAGTCCCCCCGCCGCCGCTGTCTGTCTGTCTGTCTGTCTGAATGTGGTAAAACCAAAAACTACTGAACGGATTTTTAAACGGTTATTATTAAACGGTTTTCACCAATGGACGAAGTGATTCATGAGCAGGGATCGGAATCACGGTGGTCATCATTATAGCTCTGAACTTGAAATATTTTTTGCTATTCATTTAGTATTCAAAAATTGATACTTTTCAATATTTTTCAAATTGTAAATTAAGAACCATTCAGTTGATTAATAATATTATTTTGTTTCAACAAAAAGTTCGCGATGGCATATGTGTGTCATCCATCTGTGGGTCAGCCACAGTAACCATTTTTATCGTTTAGAATTTGATAAAAATTTGTTTTTATCAAATTCTTTAATAAAATATTTTTTGAAGCAATTTTAGCAGTTATTATATGAATCCTTATCCAATAAAATATTTTATTTAAATTGGTCATTTAATTTAGATTAAAATATGCCTGTACATCATACAGATAGTGCAATTCACGAAGACGCGCCCCACCAATTTTCGGTTGAGGGGTTCGCGGGGTGCGAGGAGTTTGCTCCGAGCGGCAGTCGCGAACCGTCAGCGGTTCGATGCACACGAATACTACACTCTATGCTGCGAAAATCCAGACTCGTCACGAAAGTTGCTCTACTTTATATATTTTTAAAATGTCGAGAAAATCTCAGCGTGTTGTTCTTAAAAGCCAGGTATGTAAAGAAGTTTGCAGTTACTAAAACACATGAAATAAGCTAACGAAAGTAATTTAATTTTAATAAATAGCAAATTTTAGTAATAGTAGTGTTCATTTCATTTTTAAAAATAAGTAAAACTATTTGATATTTTTTTTATTTTAGACAAGAGAAATTATTTCTAAAGTTTATGATTTTATGAAAAAAGAAGCAAGTAAAAATTATGCAGAAAAACTCACTGATGCGCGATGGAGAACCGCACAGGCTGTTGGAGTATCTGAAAGCACAGTGACTAGAATTCTACGCGAAAGAAAGGAATATACTAATACAATGAAGCATACTACAGTACCTGCTATGGAATCGAATATAACTATGGAAACGGATGCGATAGTTCCTATAGCCACAAGTGCGGAGCGTACAACAGAGCCGACTACGGAAGCGGATATTGAGTCTGAAAATGAAGCGAGTACGTCGCATTCGAATTTAGTATACAGAAGTGCTTCTATTTTTACATCACCTATGAAGAAGAGAAGGGTAAGACCACGAAAAATTAATTTAGACGAATTTGATATTGGTGTAGTCCGAAGAACTATCCAAAACTATCATATAGAACATCGTCAATTTCCAACATTATCACGACTTAATATTGCTTTGAAAGACCGTATACAATTTGATGGATGTATAACAACTCTAAGAACATTGTTACTTAAACTTGGTTATAAATGGAGAAAACTGAGAATAACAGGAAGGTGCTAACCGAAAAACATGATATTCAAATGCTAAGATTGAATTATTTAAAACAGGTAAAGTCTTTTCGCAATGCAGGTAGACCTATAGTCTACACAGATGAATCATATATTCATACCAACCACGTGCAAAAAAAGTCTTGGGCCGAAAAAAGTTCTAAAACAGCAATAAAACAAAACTTAACAAAAGGAGTGCGCATAATTATAGTACATGGCGGAAGTGCAGAGGGTTTCGTACCAAATGCGTTGTTGAC
Organism: Atethmia centrago; assembly: GCA_905333075.3. Taxonomy (NCBI): domain Eukaryota; kingdom Metazoa; phylum Arthropoda; class Insecta; order Lepidoptera; family Noctuidae; genus Atethmia; species Atethmia centrago. The sequence continues at coordinate 17,004,725 of HG995393.1, forward strand.
ATACAGAGCAGAGATTAAATCCGGAGACTACCACGATAACATGAACACAGAAAATTACTTAAAGTGGCTAAAGGAGAAACTAATACCAAATCTCCCAAATGATGCCGTGGTAGTCTTGGATAATGCAGCCTATCACAATACTAGTTCGGAAAAAATACCAACATCCAACTCCAACAAATTAGTCATGCAGACTTGACTGAATGCAAAAAATATCCATTTTGAACCAAGCAACAAAAAACCTGAACTTGACCTTATATTAAAAAACAAAGAAAACTTCCGCAAGTACAAAGTTGACGAATTATTGAAAGAACATGGATTCACAGTGCTTCGGCTGCCACCTTATCATCCGGATTTAAACCCAATCGAAAACATTTGGGGTATTGTAAAAAACGACGTTGCTAGCCGCAATATCAATCAAAATTACACTTCGATTATGCCCATTTTAAATGAAGCATTTGATCGAGTAAATAAAGATGTCTGGTTCAATACTTGTCAGCACGTGGAAAAAATAGAAGACGAATACATGAGACATTGTGATCTTGATTTTAGTTTTATTGTAAATGTCGGTGATACATCAGACTCTGAATCAGATATTTCTGAAACGAGTGATTGACGATTTTCATTTCCCAATAAAGTTCAATAAAACTATTTCCGTATTTCATTTATGTCTATTATTACCTCCTATTATAAAAATAGTAATATTATCGATATTAATTAATAATCATATAAAATATCCACACCTAAAAATTAAATTTACATAACCTTTTCCTTGCGGTCGGGTAAAAAATATAAAATTGAAGTAGAGCATCTTTCACATTGACCATGACGCTCTCTCCTGATTAGTCAATTCATTGTAGTGTGCGTGTGCACTCATAGGTAATTAGTGTGTACCGATAACACTCAAACATTGACGGAAGCTTGCACACATATACTATAAACGGTTAGGAGGAATAGTGGGGCGCGCCTTCGTGGATTGTACTATCTGTATCATTTATATGAATGCTGTAAAAGATATCACAGATTAAAAATTAATTACGGTTGACGCGGCGGGCGCAGCGCTCGGCCATGACGTATGCGATCGCTTTCGTTTCCTTTTAATCCCGGTAGTACGTTCCCGTGGGATATTTCCCAACATCCACGCGGGCGAAGCCACGGGCAAAAGCTAGTTAATAATAAAAGAGCTGACTGTTTTTGTTTACTTACAGAGCTAGAACCGGACAATTTAGACAATAGCTGTCTAGATGTAGCAGATATACTACCACACAACTCTGATCTAGAACATGATGTGCGTGTAATGGAGTTTAAAACTGAAGTGGAAGAACAAGAAGTATCTAAGAAGAAACGAAGAGCCAGGGAGACGAAAAGTAAGTATAAGTTAGTTAATGTACAGGTAAGCAAACAGGCCAGCGGTTCACTTGAAAGGAAATGATAAGCGTTACCTACAGGACGTACCCGCTTACATGTGCGATGTTGAATTCTATGTATAGGACTGTAACAAGTCACAAATGACAAACTAGGACCATCGTAGTTAAATATACAAACTGTTAATTTCTGATAACAATAACAAAACCATGGCCAGCAAGACGACCAGTCACCACAAGCAGCACTCATCCACGAGCATAACGCTAAGATCAGCCATTACCCCTCGCTGTTTGTGTGCCCCGACGCTACCGCAAGCAGTGACGACTAGGGCCATGACGAGCTTGCTGCCAGTTGCTCAGACAAGAATCCTAACTAATCCTTACTAATATTATAAATGCGAAAGTGAGTTTGTTCGTTTGTTTGTTACGATGTCACGCTAAATCGGTTAAACGGATTTGGATGAAACTTTGGCAGATGGTTAGACATGAGTCACCATGACCTGGGTGTCAGGGTGACTCATGGTATGACATAATAGGATACTTTTTAACCCGATATTCCCACGGGACCTACGCGGGTGAAACCGCGGGGCGCAGCTAATATTATACATGCGAAAGTAAGTTTAAAAAAGTAGTGAAAACTGCGGGACTCGATTCCTGAACTATTTATAATATGTACCTACAAATTTGTACGGAACCCTCGGTGGGCGAGTCCGACTCGTTCGTTCGACTCGATAACGTCTTATAATTCGATGAACGCCGGCTGCACTCACGAAAAAGCATGACTAAAATCAAAATATTTTTATTTCACATAAACCTACATGGGCACTTATGAAACGTCAGAAGCTAGGTGCACGGTTCCAATGGGTCGTTTCCTATGGAGAAGAGCCGGCAAGAAACTCCACGGTTACTCTTTTAAAAATAATTGGCTTTTACAATGTTTTCAAATTACAGTGTTAATAGGTATGGGAGGACAGTGTAGGCCTGTCGAGACGTACCAGGTACATAACAAAAAAAAAAAGAAAAAGGTCTACAAAATATCTAGTCTATTAAGCCTACAACGTTCTCACAGTCACAAGGTACACTGAAATCTGTGTAAAATATTAATAAAATAATAAAAATAAAAACCTATTTAAACCAAATGAAGTTTGCCATTACAAGTCTGAAATCAAAATTTAGGTATACAAGGTGTTGCTTTGGACCTGCAAAACATTTTACGAGGTAATTATGTTAGTGATTCTCGACCCGAATCAACAATAAAATGGGCAGGTATTTTTTTTTCATTTTATTTATATTTACGGAAATCGGTAAGTGTGAACTCCCCTTTTTCAAACGCGGCCAGTCTGTACGTGTCCTTAAACTGCGCTTTCACACACACACAAACAAACGCAACCGACATTTCTTTCATAGATCCAAAGCACCAACCACCGCACGCTCCCACTACCACTAGCCACGCCCCCGCGGCCATCACAAGCACATAAATCGGGTCAATTTATTAGTGTGATTGATGGCGCCGGCGCGTGCATACGCTTGCAAATTCCGCCCGTCAAGTGCGCCTTCGATTAACGGTCGCGATAGGTACCTACTACCTAGTTGTAAAAATGACAGACCAATACTCCAATTTAGTTGGCGGAAATGGTACGCTTGTATGCCATCAGCGGAGACGATGTATCTCGTGCCATCGAAATGTTCGCGGAGTTATTCCCCAATCGGCATCGTCCCTTACACAGGGTAATGCTGGCTGCTACGCAGAGACTCGATCATCGGCAGTTCGACGTTCCCCAGCATGCTTAAGGTCGCGGCAACGAAGGCCTGCCTGTCGCCTTGCAGGAAGATATTCTGGAATTCTTCCGGCGAAAGCCATGGGCAAGCAAACGGGAGGCTGGTCGACGGTTTGGAAGTGCACCACTTCACAGTGTGGCGGCTGCTGCACAAAGAAATGCAGCATCCTTTTCACTACCGCAAGGTACAGGATCTCCACCAACTTGATAACGCCGTGCGAGTTACATTTTGTCGCTGGTTGATGGAACACCAATACGCCAACATCCTGTAGACGGTCGAGTGTTTATTTACTCGAGTTGGCGTCTACAATGTTCATAACAAACAAAAAGTGATCAGTGCTTTCGACACAATAAAAACGAATGTGTTTTTGTGGTGCAACGTCGTGCTAGAGTGTGACGGTTGAAACTTTGAACAATACCTCCAGGTAACATAAGTAGGTAATTTATTTATTTGTACATAGACAATAATTTGTAAATACGATGTTAGCTAAATCAACTTGATAAGTGTAAATAAGTTGATTAAAAATTTATAACTACGCCAAAAATACCTATCAGATAAAATAAATCACTTAAAAACACATGGGTACCTACCTACTTAACTAGCACAAATTATCTTGAGGTATTTTTGTCGGTCCTCACCCCGTTAAAAAGCAGAAAAGAATATCTTAAATCAACAATTTAATCTACAAATAAAAACGAAAACCGTCCTTGGGGCTGAATTTACACAGAGAGCCCGCCGCGGCAACGCGCCCAGTACCTACATAACCTTATTATTATTAGGCGCGCACGCTCTCTCGATTAGTTTCACAGTTGTGCAACAGGAAGTTCTGCTTACGTGCTATGTAAGGTTTATTTATCGCCGCCTATTATTTTATTCATCAGCTGATAGGTAACTAACGACGCCAACGTGAACTTTTTTTTTGGCGCAGTAGTATCTACTTCCTACTATTATTATTTATCGTAATAGCCCAGTGGTTAAGGCGTTCTCCTCTCATGCATGAGGTTGCGGGTTCGCAACTGAGCAAGTACCACTGTGTTATTTTTAATTCATAATGATATAAGTACTTTCTAAAACTTAGGACATCATTGAAATCATGTGTTTCGGAAAGCACTTAAAGCCTTTGGTTCCGATAGATTTGTAGCTCTCGGACAGTCGTTAGGTACCACACGTTTCGGTACGGGTCAATGACCTTACAGCCCAGCCGTAGGGTCATTGGTACGGGTAATCAAAAGCCAGAAAGTCTGACAATTAGTCTAACAAATGGGTATCGTGTTATCAAGTAACTGGTTTGTTGAGGTCTGATACGCAGTCGCCCTTCGTGATTCACTGGCACTCCATGTAATGAGCTGCATACAGTTAGCCTGAAAGCCGACCCTAACATAGTTGGGAACAGACTCAGCAGATGATGAAGGTTTTCGCATTGTAATGATGCTTAAAAAGGAGTTATTATTTAGTGAAAGAACAATGCCCACTTCCCATACATTTAAAAACCTGATAATGAAAGTTAATGTATAGTTATGAGGTATAATAGAAAGGCTACCTATAAGTTTAGACAATAATGTCTTATAGTCATTTTTACGATTTAAACGCTACGAAGACCAAAAATATTAATGTTACCTTTTACTCTTTTTAGGTTAGGATTTGCTGTTACCAAATAGATAATACAGAAATAAACGTGCTAGAACTAATTATTAAAGCTCGAAGTTTAGTCTAAGATAAGAACACTTATCTAGCTATGTTAAAACGTCTTTTTTACTTTGTGAATTTTTTGAAACCAACACATAAGTACCTACTTAACAGTTATTAACTATATATATTTTTTAGTAAAAACCGATAGTTGAGATAGTTTATATACCTATAGAAAGTCTAACTGAGTTCTTGTATTGTCAAAAGTGATCACTTATCTACCCAACACATTTCATTGGCCGCGGTACATAATTACATACATAGGTACCTACCTGATGAACAAAACGGGAAAAACAAATAGAACACATAGTGTTCTATGTGTTGTGTTGTCAAAGTCAAGGTTTATTAATTATCATCATTTTCATCTAAATCTCTTATAACTACGTCATCCAGAAATTCTGCTGGAGCAGAGATATTTTCTTGATACCTAGCCCATCCAAGGTACTACACTAATGTTATGACGTCCAACATCTTATGGTCCGTCGACCGACCAAACAATCGCAGAACTGTCAAATCTCAAAAAAAATCCGTTTCAATCGTGCGAACACACATACTTACTGCATGATTAATTAATTTATTTATTTTGTTGTTCTTAATTAATTTTTATTATACACAGACTAATAAAAAAGTACTAACTGATTAAATAAAATGTAAAATAATGTATAAAACTCAGAAATAGAGTTGAAAAAAGTCAAGTAGCAGTGTGTGAAATGGAACGTCGTAAAAAATGGGTAGTTGGGATGCGTTCAGGTTACTAAAAGGTTACCTTTGGCGTAGAGTAAGCAATGAGAAAAAAAAAAAAAAATACTGCGTTTCTTTTAACATTGTGATAAGCGTAATTAATATACAATTAAATAAGCTGAATTTTAAGATTTATTTCATTTCTATACATAGTCAGGTGAAAAATGGTCATTCTTCTTTTAAAAACAATAATGTAGAAACAACATTGTTATTTTCAAATTCGAACTACATCTCAAGGTTAAATTATTTGCTATAAGTTGCTGTAGCTACAACAATTTGTACAGATCGCGGCACGTTGCTTGAAACTTGCGCAGTAACAGATTTTCGAGTCTCAATCGAATTGCGGTATGCGTGCAACGCGGGGCTGCGCGTTGCCATAGCAACGACCGCCATTTTAGTTCAAATTACGTGCCGCGTTTTTTTCTCAGAAATGTGGGCGGAGCCTCGTACAGCCTGTCGTCACTGGTCATCGCATTCACGCACACAGTGACATGACGCGCGATTAATTGCAATGGGTGATTCTGTTTTTTTTTGAAGAGGGTTATTAAGAGAGTTATTCTGAAAAACAATAAAATTTAAAAATCTAAAATAAAAAGTATTATTGATTATTGACTTGGTATCGTATTGTTATATGATTATTTACGAGTTTCATAACAACCTCCTGAAAGGTTTTGCAGGTTCAAAACTGCATCTTGTATAATGTCAAAAAGAAAATTTGTATAAAAAATAATAATAATAAACATCGTAATTTGGGAGCAGTTAATAGACATTTACATAGTTATGCCGTTTATAAAGTACCAGGGAAGCCACATGTGCAGAAGGAATGATTGCCAAACTTCCTTGTCTTCAACGTAGTCTTTAATCTTATAATATGCGTTTTTGGTAAGGATACGTTTGATGTGGGTTTTGAACTTTCCATCGCTAAGTTCTGTAACTGACTTTGGCAACTTGTTATAAAAGCGGATACTGTTGATAACAAATGAAAAGAAGACTCATTGTCACGTTCCGCCTGAGCCGAACATGCAAGCGTGAGCGCGGGACTAGCGATAGAGAGGCACGACCGGCCTAAGCGTTCGGGTTGTGACGCAACTCTCTCTCGTTATCATGCAAAATTATTAAATAGAGCGTTGTTCCCGCAAAAAAATATATTTTATTAATCTCCAAAAATCAATAAGCAAACAAAATGAATAACAAAATAACAAAATTAATAATCTAAAAACATCAACTATACTAGTGTTGGCAAAACTATTATTGCCATCTTACAAAAAAAGTATTATTCATTTAGTAATCGACTAACTCAGCTCGATATAAATTGCGGGATAAACTCCACCCATGGGCTCCACCGCTGACGCAGAATCTCCGGCCCCAGCTTGTGGAGGACGTGGTGAGCGCTCTGTTCCCTTCGCGAGGGAACGCACCTCCCCGCCCATGGCTCCGCCTACTGCGGTATATTAATCCTCACCCAATAAAATATATTTTTTAAATTGGGCATTTCATTTTGATTAAAATGTGCCTTGACATAATAGCATTTAAATGAATATTTTAAAAGATATCACAGATTAACAATTACGGGTAGTTAAATAATTATGATTGACGGCGGCGCGGTGCGAGTACGGGGTTAATGACCTTTTTCTCTGCTATTACTACGACAGTAAAAAACGGCTGAACGGATTTGGGTGAAGTTTGGCATACAGATAGTAAGTAAATTAGGATTAACACGTTGGATAAATTAATCCCGGTAGCACATTTCCGTTGGACAATTTCCGCCCTCTACGCGGGCGCAGCCGCAGCTAGCTTTTGCCCGCCATATATAATAATTTGTATGTTAAAAAATACAAAGCAACTATGAATTGAAATAAAGTTCAAGGCAAAACTTAAATTGTTTAAAAGATTCAGACATCAGCGATGCACAGACCGCGGCCCGCCAACAAATTAAAAATATGCCGAAAATAAAATAAAATTATAAAATAAGTGCTGACAATGTTGTATACCTACTTACCTATATTATGCGTGCATGTGATGCTAGCTTGCGGTCGTCGAAATATTCGGCTCACATTGTACTTAAATGAGATCAGGCGAGCGGGGTGGGCGCGGCGCGCAAATAAATGTCACTGCAATGCAATGTCACTTATCAAACTAAATATTGTAAGTTTTACAAAAAAGATACCTAATTAAATTGTTTTAAAACGTTTACCTAGTTATTATTCATTGGGCACATTATGAGCCAAATGCGGGCCTCGCGGCCCGCCTGACTGGCCCCTATTCTCTATAAGTCTGTGTATCCATCTCACCACAGCTACATGTTTAGATATTACTAACATATTTCCTATTACTAAAAAACTATAAGCCAACTGGATTCTGACCACTGTGGTCAGCTGATTACATTTAGTAAGCAAGATAGAAAAGTGGCTAAGAGAGATATCACTGTAGTGCCAAAAACTGCCGGTCGCTTGGAAAGCTTTAAAACAAACTTAATAGTCAGTTAGCATACTTGCCTGATAGTGATGATCCTAATGAACTGTACAATTCCTTTTTTTCCCTGTATTGTAAAGAATTTAACTCAATATTTATATCCAAGCAGATCTCAGTTAATGTTTCTGCAACCTTCAGTGAATGAGCAACTAAAGGGCAAAAAAGTAGTAGAATCAAACTTTTTGAACTACTCGTATTTAGAGAAAGAAAGAAATAATAATAAAAGTAAAGAATTATAAAATTCTTTACTTTTATTATTATTTCTTTCTTTCTCTAAATACGAGTAGTAAAATAAATTGGAATAGTTCTTAACATGTTGATAACAACATGTTAAGAACTATTCCAATTTATTTAAACAAGTTTGTAGCGAAGCTAAGTTTCGATATTTAGGTTCAAAAATTAAAAATAGTCAATTAAAATAAAAACGACTTTGGAAATTATAAACAATGAGACTGGAAGAGATATAAAGCATTATTGTGAATACAGCCTTAATATTAACAATACAGTTATTAAAACGGTTTTAGAAGTTGCCACAGTATTTAAAAATTTCTTTGCAGGTATCCAGTCTCAACCACTAAATCTTTAAAGTCATCACCCACTGTTGCCGATTCCATATTGAAAGAAAATGTTGATATTTGTAACCATGAATGTAATCTCAACTACGTTAGTACTCGGGATATTATTATAACTTTCAATACACTCAATGTTAAAAAATCTGCTGATCTATGAGGAAATTCTGTAGAGGTTGCAAATACAAATGCGTGCACTGACTGGATAGGTCCGAACGTTGAGGAAAGAACCACACAGATTGAGTAATCTGTGTGGTTCTTTCCTCAAAAGACCATTTCAGACACCAATCTACATGATCTGACCAAGATTATGTCTGGACTTTAAAAGAGACCATGACCTCTGAGTTTGTTTCGGCCGTTCTTCTCAGAGTAGTCAGTTAGGAAACGCCGAGCTCATCTAGTCTTTTTTTTTTCTAAATATGATTGAAGTGTAAAAAGTTTGTACAAAGGTACTTACAGAAAATAAAATCATTTCATCATCATCCCTGCCTTACATAATCAGCCTATAATGTTCCCACTGCTGGGACACCAGCCTCCTCTCTGTCAGAGAGAGCGGGCCGTCATCCACCACGCGGGCCCAACTGATACCTTAAACGTGAAAATAAAAACGTTTCGATACGTAGTTAAATTTCGGTAGTTTTTGTAGAGTTTTGTAGTTTTAATAATTGATTCTTTACTTTTCGGCGATCAATATACATTTTCATTTAAACGCATTACTGGATCATCAGTTGGAATTATAACAAAATTAAATAATAGCCTAAAAATTCGGACACAAATTATTCTTGAATTATGAAACAAATCGCTATAAGAAAAAAAAACCGGACAAGCGCGATTTAAACTCGCGTGGTGTGGGTTCCGTACAAAAATATGTTATCTACCATGTTTTTTATTCCAAGATAATTTATCCCAAGAACAAACTTAACAATGTAGTTGAAAAACATGTTCTTCCATACATACCAAATGCAAATGTAAGTTTGTACGCACACTATTGAGAGATTTACCATGTTATTTTAACACCATAGACAAAAAAATAGAACTATTTTCTGTATTTTTCCACTTTTTCAACTTTAAAACTGTGAATTTTACCATTATAAAATATATTTAAGACCTTCACAACAAGCCCTGTCACACGGTACAGTTTGCTAAACTTTTTTTGTAATTTTCTAATTTACTTCCCAAAAAGTGACCCTCATATTTAAAAAAGGACTACGTAGGTACGCATAACAGTGCAAATTGTTAAGTACTACATACACCAAAGTTATTAGGTACCTATACATATAAAAAAGGGAAAAGGTTTTTTTTTCATTCTTCGTCATAAATCGAAAACATAAACATATACATCATAAAAATAATTTAAAATCTGTTTAAGCTTGTGCTAATGAAGCCCTTTCATATGATACTGGGGTATGGCACGACTAACTCTCTTCAAAATTTGGAGCCGTATATTTTTAATTAAATCACAAAAACACGGTCATTGTGATTTAATTAAAAATACACGACTTTCAGAATTTCTTTTCTTTACAAATGAGTAAAAGTTTGTTAATTGTTAAAACCGTTGCTTAACCTCGATGATTGATTACGTACTTTAAATAAAGACTATATTTTTTTATGATTTCATTATAAATGTATGGTTTTCAGTTTTTCCCTGTACTTGTAGTATAAGACGATATTACTTGCCAAATTTCATAGTTCTAGGTCAACGGAAAGTACCCTATACATTTTGATTCCCTTGAGAGTGTCGAAATATACGTTTATTGCGGCATAAATGGCTGTATATTTTTTTAACGTTAACTTAGAAGTTTGATTTTTTCTCAAGCTTCAAGGGACTGAAGACTTGAGTAAGGTTTTAATTTCAACTTGATACTTCCACGCGTTCCCGAGATAAAGGTTCTTGACAGACAGACTAATAACAAAGTTATCCTAATAAGGGTTCCGTTTTTTCCTTTTGAGGTACGGAACCCTAAAAATGACAAATGTTTCGGTACCTCTCTAGCTAAACTGGAAAAAAAATTGTTAGACAATTCCAAATATGGCAAGTGATTGCGACTGGAATTTCCTACATTTAAAGCTCGCATTCAAAAAGAAAATGTGTTTCGCAATTAGCCTTCAGGGTTTGTTTAAACTTTGAATCTGATCAAAGTTGGAAAAGTTTGGAACATACCATATGTCGATGTTATTACAATTTTGTACTTCTTGTCTCTAGTCATAAAACGTATTATTCAATGTCACCAAATCGTCCTTTTGCCACCAAATATTTTTTCTAACATTGTACTTACCAGATTTTATAATTACAGCGGCAACCGTTTCAAAGAAACCAAAACTAGACAGACGAAGAACAAACCTAGAAGACGCAATGACAGGCGAGCAAATGAAAAAAGAAAAATCAGACTCGAGAGTTATCCGGAAGACTCAAAAATGTACGTCCCAACGTGGCACTTATTTCAAAGAACCTCACAAATGTGATCAGCGTAGTTCTTTTCATGGAGTAAAACAAATGACACAACATACTCGTTCACAAATTGGTGAAAAACCTTACAGGTGTGATGTATGTCAGTGTTGTTTTAGTTTTAAGAGTAATTTAACAAGACATATTCGTATACACACTGGTGAAAAACCATATAAGTGTGATGTATGCCTACGTAGTTTCAGGCAAAAGTGTTTTTTATCTAGACATATTCGTATACACACAGGTGAAAAACCATATAAGTGTGATGTATGTCAGCGTTGTTTTAGTGATAAGAGTTATTTGACAACACATATTCGTATACACACTGGTGAAAAACCATATAAGTGTGATGTATGTCAGTGTAGTTTTAGTCAAAAGTGTGCTTTAACATCACATATCCGAATACACACTGGTGAAAAACCATATAAGTGTGATGTCTGTCAACGTAGTTTCAGGGAAAAGGTTTCTTTATCTAAACATATTCGTATACACACTGGTGAAAAACCATATAAGTGTGATGTCTGTCAACGTAGTTTCAGTGAAAAGGTTTCTTTATATAAACATATTCGTATACACACTGGTGAAAAACCATATAAGTGTGATGTCTGTCAACGTAGTTTCAGACAAAGGGGTTCTTTATCTAAACATATTCGTATACACACTGGTGAAAAACATTATAAGTGTGATGTATGTCAGCGTAGTTTTAGTAGTAAGGGTTATTTAACAACACATATTCGAATACATACTGGTGAAAAACCATTTAAGTGTGATGTATGTCCACGTCGTTTCAGACAAAGCGGTTCTTTATCTCAACATATTCGTATACACACTGGTGAAAAACCTTATAAGTGTGATGTCTGTCAACGTAGTTTCAGGGAAAGGGTTTATTTATCTAAACATATTCGTATACACACTGGTGAAAAACATTATAAGTGTGATGTATGTCAGCGTAGTTTTAGTAGAAAGGGTAATTTAACAACACATATTCGTATACACACTAGTGAAAAACCTTATAAGTGTGATGTCTGTCAACGTAGTTTCAGGCAAAGGGATTATTTATCTCAACATATTCGTATACACACTGGTGAAAAACCTTATAAGTGTGATGTCTGTCAACGTAGTTTCAGGCAAAGGGATTATTTATCTAAACATATTCGTATACACACTGGTGAAAAACCATATAAGTGTGATGTATGTCCACGTAGTTTCAGGCATAAGTGTTCTTTATCTAAACATATTCGTATACACACTGGTGGAAAACGTTCTTAGTGTGATGTATTAAAACAATGGTGGTTTGGAATCAACTAACTTTTATTGCAGAGATAAATAATATTATTCTTACCACAGATTATTTACGTTACTTATAATATCTTATTAACATCCGGACATAACAAAATAATCTAGTATTACAATTTAAACTTCAGACAAGCCTAGCAATTTTAAAAACTTATAATGTTTCTTGGCACTCAAACTTTTTGTGAATATGTCTGCTGGCATTTCCAAGGTTGACTCATATTTTATTTCTAATTTCTTCACTAAAACACATTCTCTAACAAAGTGATGTCTTATGTCATTATGTTTGGTGCGCTTATTGTAAAACAATGGATTAATTGCTAATTTAATTGAACTTTTGTTATCACATCCTTGATCGTTTTGTGATCAATTATACGTACCGCGCATTCATCCCATAATAGTTATACCTAAAACAGGTGGCACCACTGGTACCATAACAAACATTTTAAACAATTCCTACGAACATGAATAATAATTGTTCCTGTTTTCATTGTAATGGAGTTGTTGGACCGCTGGCATTGTTTTTAAAGTGTCATATATGTGACGATATATACCACTGTGAGTGCCTTAACGTCACACAACAACAATTCTCAAGCTTTACCCACGAACAAAAAGCCCAGTGGAAGTGTCTTCCCTGTAGTAACATCACGCAGCGGGGTCGCCCCACCTCGGCCTCGCTAAACTGCTCTGTTTACATCCGCGCGAACTGCGAAGATGCGATGAAAATGTCCTGCGATATTTGGAACAACAATCCGCATCACCGAACTCGTCAACGAGTTCCACATCAACGATTGTCACGGGTGCTATGTCCAACTCCACCGCCATTGACAGCCTTAACATAATATCACAGGACTACACAATACACTCAAAGGATGGCGCACTGACATGGACCACGTCATGGCCAAGTTTACGGATGATATTAAAGGCACGCTGCGCAGCTGGCGTGAGGAAATGGAGATAAGCATGCCCAAATTCAATGACAATATTAAATGTACTCTATCTGAAATGAAGCAGGAAATTAACACCCTCCGCAGCGAACACGAGGAATTAAGACAATGCGTTAGCTCAGTGGCTCATGATGTTTCAGAATTGAAATCCTCAGCACAGTTCCAAGCAGCCGAGCAAAAGGACCTTAACCCTAGCTCACTAACCTTAATTTCGAGTAACGTTAACACTAACCATTCGTAAATTTTACGACGGATTAAAATATCAATGTTTATTTAATCAACTTCATTTATGTCACAAAACGACCTTAATTAGCAGTCTTAGTTTTATCTTTATCCAATAACGTATCTGTTAGAAATAACCTACATTGAAAAATGATTGCTCATACAAACCATATTTTCCCTGCAAATCGCTCTTCTGCAGCCCTTGCAGAAGTGCGTAGTCATGCGGCTTTTTTTTGCAGCTGCAAGTTTTGCGAGTTTTGAGAACGTTTCGGCTAAAACCTTTATTGATCTAGTTTACAATTTTGAAGACCTCCGCAATGATTTGCCTCAAATTTCGTTGCAAAGTTAGTCTGAAATTTGACGACGTTCATACGATATATCCCGATCTAATAAGTGTGCATCCGCAATGAGTGACTGAAGATCACTAATTAGGCGAATCAGGAAGGTATTAGAAACAGGTGGGGTGACGGAGTACGGGATCTTACCAAAACACGAAATGCGCAAGGTACGTGTTAGCGAGCACAGCAATCTCATTTTGTGAGCATGTACCTTGTACCTTGTAGGAGTGACGTCACGGACTAGCCTAGTAAACGGATAGCTATTTAAAAAAAAAACTGAGCACAGTTTACCGCACTTTTGTAACAACCCTGAGAAAATAAATGACCACTTTCTGGATGTACCTGGCAGTGGTGGGGTCAGTAATGCTGATTTAACTTACTTTGAGCACCACAGATACAGTAATAGCCATTTCGAGCTTGCGCCAGTCCGGGAGGACACAGTGTTGAGGCTTTTACATGGGCTTAAGTCCAATGCTCAGGGATCTGACCATATCCCTGGAGATGCTGATTATGACTCTTCCTCGTGCACTAGCAGCTATAACGGCCATAATCAACAGATCCATAGCCACCTCCTCTTTTCCGGATCTATGGAAATTGGCTATAGCTAGGCCCATTCCCAAAGTATCTAACCCTACCAGTATGAAAGATCTTCGCCCAATTAGCCTGTTACCGTGTCTCTCCAAGGTTCTGGAGAAAGTGGTGTCTAACCAGCTTCGTGCATATCTTGAGCAGCACGGTATTTTGCCACTGGCTCAATCAGGATTTCGTAAGGGGCACAGCACAGCCATAGCTCTTCTTGATGTGGTTGGCAATATCCTGGAAGCCAGAGAGCGAGGTATGGGTACCATGCTTGTGCTGCTGGATTTTTCACGCGCCTTCGACTCAATAAATATCTCCCTCCTCCTCTCCAAGCTGTCTTACTACGGATGTCAGCCCGCAACAGTCCAATGGTTTCGGAGTTACCTGAGTCACCGTTCTCAGTTTGTCCAGGTGACAAATGACAGTGATGGAGATGTTATGTCCTCTAGTCCCATGCAAGTGTACCGCGGCGTACCACAAGAATCGATCTTAGGCCCGCTTCTCTTCATTCTGTACAGTGCTGACATCATCAACTGTCTGATCAACACCAAGTTCCACCTATATGCTGACGATCTGCAGATGTATTTCTCTTTCCGCCCTCAGCACTCTGCTGAAGCTGTAGAAAAAATGAATGAGGATTTAGAAAGGATTTCAGCATGGTCAATAAGGAACTCTCTGGTTCTAAATCCTATTAAATCCAAGTACATTCTCATGGGATCAAGAGATTTTTTAAATAAAATGTTAGGGTACAATCTGGATTTAAAGATTGACGGGTGTTCTATTGATAGGGTGCAAGAAGCCCGTAATCTTTTTTTGTTAGTTTTTACCGTCTAAAGCTTTTGTACTGTGGACGGCCCTACATAAGTGTGGATATGCGTGTCATGCTGTGTGAGTCACTTGTTTTATCCAAGCTGAACTACGCTGACACTGTGTATGGGGCGTGTATTCTCGGTAGAAGCGACAAGTTGATCCAGCGGGTGCAGAATGCTTGTGCGAAATTTTGTTTCAATGTCCCTCCCCGATCTCACATAACTCCTTTTTTAAATAAGGGTAATTTGATGAGAATGTCAGATCGGAGAAAGCTTCATCTGGCTACCCTACTCTTTGGCACCATTCTCACAAAAAAACCAGAATATCTATATAGGAAATTGACTAGGTCACGTGATATAAATAAGGTTAAAACAAGAGCATCTTCTTACCTTCTGTTGGCCTCAACGCACAAAACTGCTGCATTCCGTGGAAGCTTTAAATTCGCTGCCTCTCGCTGCTGGAACGACTTGCCACCTACTTTTCGTGCTTTAAAAACAGTTGAAACTTTTAGTACTAAATATAAGCATCACTTGATACGAGTACAAAAGGAAACCAGTTTCTAACTCACCCGGGGACTGCACGCAGTTGTTATTTGTGACCCTTAGCCAGGTCCTAACTTCCTTGCAGTGTGATTTTTCTTCGATCCCTTTGTTTTGCTCGGTAAATAAAACATTTTCTTCCGATTTACACAACACAGTCAGTCATACACACTACAATACTTTATAGTATTTATTTGCACTACTTCCTTGCATGATCTTCTATTAATCACTCATTGTTCTATTTGCATCAATTTAAGTATCAATCACTATTATAATTTATTTTCATAAAACGTTTTACAAAAACATTGACAGCCGAACGTATGCAACGCAATGACACAGAGTACTTTTTTAAATACGGGCCAGATGCGCCTACGTCCCCTCGCTTGTCGTACACGATAGACAATAGTTTATGTCATGGACAAGTGAAGTGCGAGCGTCGGAGTCAATCCTAATATTTACTGTACATCTATTATATATATATATATTTATTTACTTCTGTATTTTATTCATTATAAATTGTCTTTTTATTTAATTTTTTTTCCCCTGGTGGGATATATTGTTTATTGTGTCCGTAGATGTGTCCGTGGCATCACAGCGGGCCCTATCAGTATTCTGATAGCGCTGCGGTATTTATTTTTTTAAATATTTAGTTTTAAATGCTTCTTTTTTTTACTTTTGTATTTCTTGTGCGTGTCCCAAATAAAATATTTTTCTTATTTTCTTTACATATCAAGATATACTCATAACTATGAAACCCGACTGATTGGAATGTTAATTAGTATGAAACACCATCAGTCGGGTCCCTTTAGATAATATATGTATCTTCTAGAACGAACGGAGCAGGTTTTGTCCAGAAACAGGACTGGTTCAACCCATAATAACGCATAGTACATGGAATATTGCACCATGATTACTCATGCAAGCTATATTGCAACATTACATGAGATATTGCACCATAATTACTCATATTAATTATGTTGCAATAGTACGCGACAAGTCACAACCTGATCCGTTGGGAAAGTCCATTTCTATGAGCTCTGTATGGAATAATGCCCGAGGGTACGATATAGGTGCTCCCGCAACTTGTATGTAAGTAGAAAACTACTTAACCGCTAAACCCCCGAACGGCGCGCGGTATGCCAGTTAGCCCAAACCGTCAAGCCCCGCCGGCGCGCATGTGAGCCACCTCTGGCGCGCGGTTTGCAACTCTATTATAACGGATGAGCACCTTATTGCATTATAATAGAGTTGCAAACCGCGTGGCCCAAGACTCCTATTCGGAGTCAATGGGGAGGTGCACCACTTTGGTGTATCAAGTGTATATCAATAGTAAATCAAACAGTAGTCATTAGGACTCAGTTAACAACGGTGCGTTATGCATCAGATGTCCATCAGCCCTCAGCTGGCATCTGTTCCCATAGAGTCTTCAGATTATAGGACCTATATTTAGTTAGGGAAAGTAAAGTATTTAGTTAGGATAAGCTTACGTAATTGTGTTCTCTGTGTTAATGTGCTAGTATAGTGATAATGGATGATTGTTGGTAGCTTTAATTATTGTGTATTGTGTGTGCGAATATACCGTCTTTTTAAACCAACCCCTGGCTCATTTGATTTGCCAAATATTTTACCCCGCACCTGGGAGCCTACCATGAACTCTTATAGCAGGTCAATTTTCGACGTAAAGTGAACTGTCGGGCTATGTTGTACTATGAACACGTCAAATAACAGGCGAGCCAGCGATCACGTGACCAAAGCCGGTCAGTAGTCACGTGACACCATTTCATTGGTCTGACCTGCCTTATGCTGTAACATCAAGTCCTTTTTGACATGTATACACTTGAAAACTGAACTGCCCTGCAGTCATATTAAGCAGCCGTGTAAAACTAACTTTTACTGAACTGTTTTTCTTAATTTAAAATAAACAACTGAAGGACGTGTTAATTTGTGAATACAATACTATTGCGGCGTTATTTAACATTATAGACAACACACAAAACAATCTCTTTGCCGTTTATTTTAGATGTGTGACCAAAATGAAATTTTTGAGTTTCTTGAGGAAGTTGATGATACAAACACTGTAAAACATATGGCTAAAATCCAAAGGCAAGTTATGAGACGCATGATAAAACCCTTTGACTTGCAGGATGGCATGTTTGTCAAACGGTATAGGCTCACCAAAGAACTATTACTTGAGCTTTGCAATGAGCTTCGAGCTTTCATGCCACGCACCACAAAATCAATAGATTTGTCGATAGTGGTTAAGGTTTGTACTAAAATAATAAATCTGTTTATCGCACTAATTAGGTATCATAAGAACAATTAAATACAGTATGATCACAAATGACCTCGTACAGTTTTGTGGTGTTGACAATATATTTGACACTTAACAAATTGTTTTCGTTCGAAAATAGCAATAACTTTGGTAAGATTTTAAAGTAGGTACCTTTACCTACCGTTCCTTAAGTATCTAAAAGGGTCTCGAACGTCCTAATCGTGTTAAATAAGATTTTTTGCTACGAAACATAGTTTTTTAGAATTCTTCTGATCATTATAAACTGTTATTAAATTAATTTGATCTACTTCATTAAAACCGTAAAACCGGTAATACTGCGAAAAAGTATTTCCGAACGTTTGTTTATAATATGGCGTACCGGCCAGCGATAACGTAGCAGGTCAGTGTACGCATTTGTAAATCGTGTAACTCAACTCAGAAATGAAGGAGCACAACGACTCGCCGAACAATACCAAAGAAAGGACATTTGGGTAGGCCGCATAAAGTACTAAAACTGCCAGATTATCATTAAAAGTAACTGAGACAGAAAAAGAAATATATATTATGACCCATATGGCCCTGACATTCCAGGTCTGAAGTTGATACATTGCAGGTCAGACGGAAATGCTTATGGTACAACTAGAAAACCTGTCAGGTTATTAACCTGCTAAGTTGACCTGTCATGTACTTGGCAAGTTTTTTTAATGTTGATGGTAAGGCCCCAGAATAGCTTACAGTACGCGTCGTAACTTTTACGAATGGTTAGTGACCCAGGGTTAAGGAACGTGTTGCAACATTGCCCGTCACAGCTCTGACCAATCTCAGACCTTAGTCAGCAACCTCGAGCAAAAAATTGATTCCTTAGAGCAGCAAGCGAGGAACTGTAATATTGAAATTTGCAACGTCCTTGAAAAGCGCGGTGAAAACTTAGTTCGCATGATTGAACTGATGGGCACGGCACTGCCATCAATTTCCCAACATTACAGAAAGACATCATCTCTATCCATCAGGTACAACACGCTCAACAAACCAGTAACAGACCGAAGAATATTATTGTTAAATTCACTACACGAATTACACGCGATAATCTTTTGAGCGCATACCGTCTGGCTAAGGAACTGAAGTCCGATCAAATTGACATAACAGGGTTAACAACTAGAATATACCTAAATGAACATCTCACCCTGAAAACAAAGCAGTTATTTCGGAAATGTAAAGAGGCCGCTAAACAACACGATTTTAAGTATGTGTGGGTTAAAAACTCAACAGTGCTTGTACGCGAACGCGACGGCATGGCTTCTTTTGCAGTCCGCACACTGGATGACATCCGAAAAATTATAAACGGTGACAAAACCCTGCGGGATGATACGAAAAATCACAGCGCTTAATAACTGCTACGATACGTCATACTCTATGATTCTATTCAGTACACCATGTCTGGCGTTTGATGTTCACAGTATTATTAGAATTAAGATTGTTTATAGTTTGTACTTTTTAACACTAACGTTACGCGTTGAATTTCCTCTCTCTCTAACTTATTTCCACTTCAAACATATACTACTTCATAGAGGCTACTATTGTTATTATTTTATTTAAAAAAAAAATATTTGTCAAGTTTACACCTGAAACATAACACACGATATTTCTTCTCTGTTAAACTCAAAACTGAGCTATACGAAATGTTGAAATTACGCTCTTATTGTAAAAGGGAGTTAGTTTTTTACCTAATATGCGTTTGTAGGTACTGCAACTGGTTAACTAGAGTTAAATCATTATTTTATGTTATTTTAAAGTCACATTTATCACCAATTACGTTTAGCATCTATTTTTTGCCATTCTTATATTTTTAATACATAATACCAATACACATACAGATTCTACCATTACCAGTGACTGACAAACACTTAAATATTTATTATCAAAACTGTAGGGGTATCAGTACGAAACTGCAGACTTTAGTTATGAACATCCTCACGAGAACATATGACGCTATAATACTCACAGAAACATAGCTAGTGGCGGAAATTAATAACAATGAATTCATTGACCAGCGCTACATTGTGTATAGGTGTGATCGCGATCTGGCTAGTACAAAAAAACTAGACGGTGGCGGTGTACTAGTGGCAATCTTAAAAACTCTCCGACCTATTGAAATTGACTTAAACACTTTCGCTAATGTCACTCTGTTACACAACTCATCGAGCAAATTGCTGTCGAAATACCTAGTGGTCAAAACCTAAAGCGTCAAATCGTGGCTGCTGCATACATACCACCTAAGACTCCCACGCTTATTTATGAAAAACACTTCGATTAATTTTACGACGTTTTGGGTGATCCTAGCGTCGAATTCTTTTACTTAGTCGGAGATTATAATCTTTCAGAAGCAACATGGCACATGACATCTACCCTAAATACACCAACAAGTTCTCCTTTGTGTTCTGGATCACCTGTGTCTTGTGATCATCTAAACAACTTCTTGTCGCTTTTCAAACGAAAGTGAACCTTAACTTCAAATCATAAAGGTTCACTTTAATCTGTGTACCGACCGGTTCGGGCTTAGCCAAGAGAACAATGGGAACCAAATTCCTCAGCAGTAAGACTGTCAGTCTTGTTATCGGTAAAGTTTTATTAAGTTTTAGTGAATTTAAACTTATGGTATAATGTATTATTGGTCTAAAAACAGTTACTGCGCATGCATCTGCACGAAGTTTGGGGCTGTCAAGTTATTTTGCGTCTACTGTAAATATACGTACACAATTTTATGTCATTAAAAGTCATACCTAACACGTAAAACCAATGCAAAATAGGAAATAAAAATTATGCCATGTAAGTGATCTCTCAAAATACCTATCACTACTATTATAAAAAAGTAATCATTAACAAAATATATTTAGAATCAAAGGTTGTTAAATCCTGGAAAACGCCCTTAGGCGTCTTCAGCACCTAGAAAGGACTTCGCATTTTTTTTTTATACATAAAAATCCGGAAACTATGAGCAGTACTTTGTGCATTTAAAACATATAGCACCTATTGCAAAATTTTTCCCATTTTAGGGCTGGTTTTTGCCAAGATATATACAATTGTAAAAAAACACCGATAGGCGTCTGCCCCAGCGAATGGGTTAACGAAGCCTCTATACAAGCCAAGGCTGCTCTATCTGACTGAGCTGATGAGCCTCATGTGAAGAAGGGAGGGAATGTTAAGAAGAGGTTCTAATATTTATTTTGAATCTCGAATTGTCATTCGATCTTTTACTGTCAAATATACAGGGTGATTGGAAGATGGGTGCAAAGCTTTAAGGTGAAGATAGTATAGACAATTTAGAACCATTTAAGCCATGGTTGTCTTAGATGAAGTCTTACCAAATTTTTAAGTTTTTTTTTCGGAAATTCTCAAAATTTAATGTAAACTGCATAATTATGGCCAAATTGAATGATAAATGAATAAATTTTTTATTTATTTAATTAAAGTAATGTGTAAGCAACCAAGCAAAACATGTTTTAGGCTTCTGTGTCATTAGACATTTTTTTTACAGATATTTAAAGCTCAGAAAAAATAAAAAATTGGTACAATACGTCTTTTAAACCTTATTTAAAAAAAAAACGGAGGGTGCTTTTTTTGTTCAAACCTTTTTGAAGACATGCTTGATAATCGCTCTTTCTTTTGAGGTATCATTTATGCGGATATCTTACAAATTATTGAAATTAGGACCTACAAACCAATTCGAGGGAGAAATTTTAAATTTTAGGCAGTCTAACAAAACACAAAATTTTTGCTTAAAAGAATACTTTATGTGCTCGAAATGATAACATTGTTCAATTCTAAGAATTTTTGGCACATGCAGGAACCAATTGAGGGGAACCCATTGAGGGGATTCTCTAAACAATGGCCACCGAGCGCGGTGCGACGGCATTTCCAGGTAGAACGCCCAATGAATAGCAAAAAGCGATAAGAGTTGGTTTTTACAGCAAAATGGTCTTAGTTACTGAGGCAACAAAGTCGTTTTTCTTTAGTCAGGGTCAGTCGGTCTGTGATGAAGCCGTTACATCTTTTACTTATTAGTCAAACTACTGCCCTTGTGAGTGGACGTTGTCGTGTTGATTAACAATTTACCGTGTTCAGGTGTAGCCCTTTGCGTTCCTGCACGTGTTGTTTGCGTTAGTTTTGAACTTTTTTGTTTCACCGTGTCCAGTCGTAGCCTCGCGCTCCTGCACGTGTTGATTTTTGACTTAATTGTGTTGAGTTGACATTTAGTGCGCTCCTACGCCGTTTTTCTTAATTGTTAAGTGACTATGGCTACTTTTTCCAATCAAGAATATGCGGATATCGTATTTATGTACAGTAGAGCAGACGGCAATAGATCTTTGGCGCGATGGATGTATCAAGAGCGCTATCCTAATCGCAGGATACCGAATGTCCGAGTGTTTTACAACACGTTTCGTCGTCTTGCCCAAGATGGGTTTCACCGCGTGGAACCTGGAGTCAACCTGGGCAGACACGAAACTGCCGTCGACGAAGACATTTTAGCAGCATTTCAAATGGATCCTACTACCAGTACTAGAGCAGTAGCTCGAAATTTAAACATTTCTCAATGGAAGGTGTGGCATACAATGCACCAAAATGATAAGTATCCGTTCCATGGCAGGAGTGTGCAAGGTCTAGTAGAGCAAGATCCTCAAAGAAGAATTCAGTTCTGCCGTTTCCTCCTCAACAGAGACATCGAAGATGCGTGGTTTCTGAAATCAATCTTGTGGACGGATGAAAGTAAATTTTCAAGGGAAGGTATTACAAACTTTCACAACATCCATGAATGGGCCGACGCAGACAACAATCCACATTTTAAGAAGCAGGTGTCATTTCAGATGAAATTCTCTGTGAATGTATGGGCTGGAATAATTGGCAGAACATTGATTGAGCCCCACTTTTTGCCTGATCCATTGAATGGCGAAAATTATTTGCAATTTCTGCAAATTGATTTACCACTGCTGGTAGAGGAATCAGGTGTCCCGATCTTCGAAAGAGACCGAACAGTCATCTTTCAGCAAGACGGCTGTCCAGCGCATTGGACTTTAAATGTAAGGGAACACCTCAACAATTGCTTTCCTGATAGCTGGATCGGCAGGGATGGACCCATCCCTTGGCCCGCTCGCTCCCCAGATCTGACCCCGTTGGACTTTTTCGTGTGGAGCCGGGCCAAGGAACTGGTGTATAACAACATAGAAATAAACACTAGAGAAGAATTGATACAAAGAATAAATTCAGCGTTTGAGACAATGAAGCAGGAGATGATGTTGAAAATAACGACTACAGAAGTTAGAAGACGGGGCCGTGCTTGTATTAGGAATCACGGCCGTCATTTTGAACATGAAAAATAAATAATTTTAATTCAAATGTTGTTTTAATTAGTCTGCCTAAAATAAAAAATTTCTCCCTCAAATTGGTTTGTAGGCCCTAATTTCAATAATTTGTAAGATATCCGCATAAATGATACCTCAAAAGAAAGAGCGATTATCAAGCATGTCTTCAAAAAGGTTTGAACAAAAAAAGCACCCTCTGTTTTTTTTTTAATAAGGTTTAAAAGACGTATTGTACAATTTTTTTATTTTTTCTGAGCTTTAAATGTCTGTAAAAAAAATGTCTAATGACACAGAAGCCTAAAACATGTTTTGCTTGATTGCTTACACATTACTTTAATTAAATAAATAAAAAATGAATTCATTTATCATTCAATTTGGCCATAATTATGCAGTTTACATTAAATTTTGAGAATTTCCGAAAAAAAACTTAAAAATTTGGTTAAAAATATTTGGTAAGACTTCGTCTAAGACAACCATGGCTTAAATGGTTCTAAATTGTCTGTACTATCTTCGCCTTAAAGCTTTGCACCCATCTTCCAATCACCCTGTATTTCGAAAAAAAAGCGCGGGAAACATAACTTTGTGGACGTGTCCTTTTTTACTTAAATTGAAAATTATTAATTAACTTGTATTATAGGATCAGTAGCAGTAGTTTTAGTGTTATATCTTCTTTCACTTATATTTTAATTTTAGTTTTGTATATTTTCTTCAGTAGGGTAAGTTTTTTTTACTAATATTTTATAGCGCGGGAAAATGAAAGACCCGCCTGACCCGGGGGACTTTGTTCCCCCGGCAGGCAATTTTGTCACTATAATGTCCAACGAATCGGGCATGGATACCGATGGGTCGTCGTCGGCTCGCCATCTTAAAAGAAGCCGCGTGCATGTGTGCAAAAAGTGCAATAAACGCCGTCGTACCCGAAAAAACCTAGGTTCCGAGTCTTTGGGTTGTGGTTGCTTGGACTCTACTCCTCCCTCTCTAACTCCATCGGAGCCTAAAAGCTCTGAAACAATTATTGTATGTAAAGATATTCCGGATATTTCTGCTCCGCCTTCAGTTATTCCCACTCAGATTGGTCGAAAAACTTATGATAAAACTGACAGCGCGCCATACGTTGTTCACGTACAAAAAATATTAGTATCACCAGATGATGGAACGTCATTGCACCCTATTACATTTGGCAAGTTCCTAAAACACAACGCTTTCCAAAATATTATAAACGGTCGCGTCAAAAAAATCGGACGTAATAAAATATCTATTTCTTTTTCCAATTTCCTGGACGCAAATTCTTTTATTACACATAATAGCCTTGAAACATATAATTAGAAAGCTTTTATACCTACTTTTAATGTCACTAGAATGGGTTTAGTGCGTGGTGTTCCTGCGGAATGGTCTCCGGAGGAAGTTATTGATAATATAACGGTACCAATTGGTTGCGGTCCAATTTTAAAAGTCAGACGTCTCAATTTTATAACTGTTGTTGATGGTACAACCATTTGGAAACCATCCCAATCTATAGTTATTACTTTTGATGGGCAGATTCTGCCTTAAAGAATTTTTATGTGTTATAATGCATTACCTGTAGATTTATATATTTTCCCTACTGTACAGTGTTTCAGTTGGTGTCGTTTTGGTCACACAAAAATTCAGTGCAGGTCCAAACCACGTTGTTATAAATGTGGCCAAGGACATACGGGGGACAGTTGTGAAAGAGAACAAGAAAGTGCATCTTGCTGCCTTTGCTCCGGTTTTCACTATGCTACTAATAAATCTTGCCCAGAAATGTCTAGGCAAAAATTAATTAAAACATACATGGCACAAAGTTCAGTATCTTATGCTGAAGCGGCAAAAATGTATCCCCCAGTTACTAAATCGTATGCCGATACACTTTTATCTTCTCCTTCCAAAAACTTTGCAGATACTCCATCTTTCCCTTCAACTAATAGAGTACCTGTTTCAAGTAGCTATAAAAAAACTGTCTTCCTTAAACCACGCTCACCACCCAAACCTGTACAAGGATATAATAAAGAGGCTCACAATGCCATTATTAAAGATTTCAACATTCCCCAACCATCAAATGGTTGTGCTTTTTCTAATCACAATAACGGACAAATCGAAGCAAGTTTTTCCATAAACGATTTTCTTTCTGCATTACACAATCTTCTGTCTCAGTTCAACATTTCACCGTCACACGTTGCCCCATCTTTCAATGTATCTCAATCCATTCATAATGGACAACACATCCAAAATAATCCAGTGGAACTGCCGCAGTCTAGTAAACAAAAAGAGTGATGTTATATATCTTATAAATAAATATGAGCCATTTGCCTTTGCTTTAGCAGAGACTTGGCTCAAATCTAATCATAGTTTTAAAATTAATGGTTATTTAACCATTAGAGAGGATAGATCTGATGGGTATGGTGGAGTAGATATACTTATCAAGAATTCTATATCTTTCTCCACTATTACATTACCTCCTCATAGTGAGGAAATTTCTATTGTAGCTATTAAAGTGCATCATACTTGTCTTGTTTCTATTTACATTCCTCATCCCTCTTTTTCTGTTCTTCAAGAGATGAATAATCTTGTTTCTTTTCTTCCAAAGCCATTATTAATACTGGAGGATTTTAATTGCCATCACCAATCATGGGGTTGTGCAACTTCTACCTGTTATGGCGATGAGTTACTAGATATAATAGACTTACATAACTTATGTATTTTAAATTCAGGAGCTGCCACACGTCGTTCAGATCCCAATCAGAACCAAAGCGCAATTGACCTTTCCATCTGTTCTCCAAACTTAGCCTCTTCATTAACTTGGCATACTTTAACCTCTACTCATGGTAGTGGCCATTTTCCAATAGTTATTTCTTATCCTCTTTCCAAACCAAATGCACCATTATGGAAATCAAACGTAAAATATAAACTACCTAATAGAAATAGTACTGACTGGGACAAATTTAGGAACATTGTTGACAGTAAGCTTTGCTCCTTGCCTGTAATTTCTGATGGCAATGAAAATAGTTGTGCTGAAGCTTTAGCACTCATATTAATTGCAGCGGCAGATGACGATTTTCCTGTAAAAAATAACAACATAGTACAATTCCCTCGCCTCCATGGTGGGACTGAGTGCACTGAATTGATTAAGAAACGTAAAGAGCTCTGCTATCAATTCTGCTTTATCTATTTTGGAGTCATGGTTACATCTAAACGGTTTGGATTTATCCACATCTAAAAGCGCGGCTGTTTTATTCACCCGGAAGAGAAATATTCCCTTAGTAAATCTCTTTTATATGGAAATACCTATTCCAGTTAAAGATAAATTCAGATATCTAGGTATAATACTTGACTGTAAATTAAGTAGTGTCCCTCATTGTGAATATATTGTTAACAAATGCGAAAATCACCTAAACATGCTTAGATGCCTCTCTGGTGTGTGGTGGGGTGCACATCCCTTTTCTTTGAAACTCATTTACAACGCAATCATCAGAAGCACTCTGGATTATGGTTTGTTCGCTCTAGAACCTGGTAGTGTAATGGCTTTTAAAAAATTGGATCGCATCCAGTCTAAAGCATTACGCATTATTTCAGGTGCAATGAAGTCTAGTCCCATTAATGCACTTCAAGTGGAATGCGGGGATGCTCCTTTAAGCATTAGAAGACAATTCCTATCTGACAAATATTTGTTCCGGATTCTTCAATTCTCAACTCATCTTCTCATTCCTAAACTGGACGCTTTAGTGTTGCAGTTTGAATCTTCAGATTACTGGTCCCATAAACGTGCTCCTTGTTTAGTTGTAAGTTATAAAAAATTTCTTTCACTTTCTTCTCCTATTTTCCGTTCCAATAAACTTCCTCTATTTAGCAGTAGTTATGAGAGTTTACATTTCAGTCCCTCTATAAAATATAACTGTGTAAGTAAATCAGATCCCGATTGTCATTTAAGTTTGAATCATTTTCTGTCAGAACACTTAGAGTACCACCATATTTTTACGGATGCTGCCAAGCCTTCTCCGATGGGTTGTGTTGGGATAGGTACTTACCATTCCCAATACAACATCGTACAAAAAACAAAACTACCTCCGGAGACTTCTGTTTTTACCGGGGATTGTTTTGGCATTTTTAAAGCCATAGAATATATCCGTATTTTGAAGGTCAAAAATCTATAATTTTTACTGATTCTCAAAGTGCTATTCTAGCCATTAATAAATCTGCTTTCGAACACAAATCGCAGTTACCTATCAATTATTTAATAAGAGAATTTGCGTTCAGGACCATCTCAGAGGGTAATTCACTACAATTTGTGTGGATTCCGGCCCATGCTGGAATCCATGGCAATGAAGTAGCTGATAAACTTGCCGGTGATGCGGTGCAGTGTGGGGACTTAGTTCCATATATAAATTTTAGTTATGATCTCGCGTCGTTACCAAAGACTTTTCTTCGGGAAACCTGGAAGGTAGCTTGGGATATCGGAAGCAAATCGAAGGGACATTATTTCTCACTTATCCAACCTGATATACCAGAAAAACCATGGTTTGGCAAGGCCAAGTTTGGCAAGATGGAGACCTCCATTTTAATACGGATGAGACTGAGTCATGTTTGTTCTCCAGCCCATCTTGCCAAACTTTCTATCAGCGACGATCCCATTTGCTTATGTGGCACAGATGTAGGCGACTTAGATCATATTTTTTTGTCCTGTCCTTTAAATGACCGTTCTTCCTTTCTTAGTAATCTCTTATCCCTCCGTACTCCTTTTCCTACCTCAATACTTTCCTTACTTTGTACAAATAGCTCTCTTGTATATAAATGTATAGTCTCATTCATTATTCTAAATAATATCAAGTTGTAATTTTTTTTGTTTTCTTTTATCCATATGGTATCCTTGTTACTTATAATTATACTGATCCTATTTTTCCGTCCTATCCTAAATCCCGTTAAAATATTTATAATAATGTTGTTTCCCTACCTTTAAAATAAAACTAAACGTGACAATGGTGCCGATTCCCTTGTTCACAAACTGAACTAAATTTAAGTTCAGTGCATCTTTTTCTTTCTATTTCATTAAGAAAAGGA
The DNA here is from genome assembly GCA_905333075.3 of Atethmia centrago. Lineage (NCBI taxonomy): Eukaryota > Metazoa > Arthropoda > Insecta > Lepidoptera > Noctuidae > Atethmia > Atethmia centrago. The sequence continues at coordinate 17,033,209 of HG995393.1, forward strand.
CAGAAGATAAATTTTAGTTTAGTCCTGTCAAATTAATCAGCGCCTGTCACTACTCCATACTAGTTTAGACGTGATTAAAAAGTTGCCTACTAAAATTACGTCAATTTACGTCAAGCGCCGATTAATTTGACAGGACTAAACTAAAATTTATCTTCTGTCCTTTTCATAATGAAATAGAAAGAAAAAGATGCACTGAACTTAAATTTAATTTAGTTTGTGAACAAGGGAATCGGCACCATTGTCTAAATGCACAAACCGTGCGAAGCCAAAGAAAAAAAAAAAAAAATATATATATTTCAATGAAAAACACACGGTTATATTTAATTTAACAGAAATAACAAAATTATTGTTATTAGAACACAATACGAAATTCATTCCTGAAAACTTAGAGGTATTTTTGTACTGAACATCTAATGACTTCATTATAATTTGGAAAACATGTGGATACATCCATTTCCAGATTCTGTGAAATAGGAAACTATTTTTTTAACTATCAAGAAAGTTCAGTTATTATTAAGAGTTCAACGATCAGTTGGAAACATTGCGAGACCGTTCCAACTCATTCCAAATGGCTGAAAACGATTTTTATACTTACTCCCTAGATTGGGACAGACTAATTCAAGATGTCCTTGATAGGGCTTTCCTACGGCGACGAGAATACCGGAGACTTTTTACTGAACGATAAACCGGATTTATAGAGAAAGCTCAATTCAGAGGAGGCTCAGTAGGCGCTCAGGTGTTATCCCATGTACCCATATTATGACGCCAGCTCAACAGAACAGCAGAACTAAAGAAAAGCTACGTTGTGGTAGTTACACACAAATAACAAGAGACATGTTTCTAGAAAACAATATATTTTTATAAATAATAAAGTAACATTTTTGTTATAAATTGATTAAGTTTTTATTTCCAATATTCTTCCTCCAAAGACATGGGTGCCAATCTTTTCTCATGCCACCCTCATTCCTCATCTTTTTCACATAGAATGCTCTCCTCCCTCGTTGTCTTTGCAAGGTTGTATATAATATTGGTGCTTGGTGTGGCTTTCATAGCAGCAGTCATACTCGTACCTGTAAACAAGTATAATTTGTTATTAAAAGGCACTGAAACCCTGGTGCAAAAGCAATAGGAAGTATTATAAAATAGACATTAGTACCTACATATATTTCTAAATAGTATATTTGTGTTATCAAGCTTAAAGGACATGTAAATACAAAACTATTATCAGCTACTGTTTTAACTTTATTTGGTCAGTTTACATTAAGTAAGACAGTTCTAGTAAGTAGATATAAAATCAGAGATAAATAATAAAAATAAAATAAAAACCTTTTCATGTTGGACAATTTCTTTAAGTCACCTTTTTCTTACAATCTTTCACTACCTATGTATTATGACATTCAGTATTTTTATGACATGTTCTAATGTCTTGCTTGTTATGTGCCCTTTGAGACATCCTAGTAATTATGAAACAACAAGCTGTTTGTCCGATGAAATCCTGTGGAATTTTGTGTATTTGCCTGTGTATTCCTTTTTAATCCATTAAGTGGTTAGCCAGGATATATGGGTGCTGAGTAATTCTTTCTTTAGAAAAGACAAAGTTAAAAATTAGAATGGTAAAACTAAGAATAATATTCAGATATTAATGTTCAGTAAAAGAAGAATTAATAAGAATAATGTTGTTAAAGCTTCGCTCCGCAGCTTCGCTGGCTCCAGCACCGTCACAGAACATATATACCCCTCATTGCCTTTTTAGTCGAGATGTATTATTGTTAAATAAGATATAACCTTTGGAATAATGGGTTTAATTAGCAAAATAAAAAGAGTCTTATTGACAGAAATGACACTTCAAATTAACAATAGTTCTATTTGTAATCCTTAGAAACTCATTGGAGTTTCTTTTACACTACAGTTATTTTTGTATAGTGTAGTCGTTTGCTGTAAAATTTTACTTATCTGTATAAATAAAGAATAACTGTCAAACGCTAGCGAAACTTAAATTTCATTAATTTGAACACATTGAACCTTTTAGTACTGAATTCAGTGTGCATTGAGTCGGTGCACTGAATCGATACCCAAATAAAATAACGAAAAAGAATGTGAATTTTCATTATGAAAAAAAGTGCACGTTAATTTATTATTTGCAAAATCAAAACGCAATAATGAAACTCCATATAATAGCAACACCTGCTGTCAAAATTACGTCAAAAGCAATAAAATTGGTCAAATCAGGGTCTAGTGTGTGTTCTGTGGTCAAATGTTGAGGATAAATTAGCAGTTTTATATTTTTCATTTCAGTTCAGAAAGTATTCATTTCCTAGACCTGAATTGTAGTGAGATTATTCAAGATATTAACTGTAAAGTACTTTGCACAAAAAAATATAATTGATGTGTATACGAGTCCCGTATATAAAAGACCAGCTCGTCCTTTTTGAGAAATAATAACGAAATAAACGTAAGGGACTAATAATCCAATGTTCAATGTACATAAGGTGTTCTTTAATAAATAAATAATTCCTATGATTAACCTGAACTGTTTGGACTACCTACGAGAGATAAAATCAATTTAGCTCTCTTGCTGCATTCATACCGTCGTCAACAAAGGAAGTGTTTACTAATACTAGAAGTAGTCGTAATAAAAATATACAAGCCTCCCTCGTTATTTGTGTGCAACAACAGTGTTTGAACTAAATATCATAAGTGATACAATTTGAGTAAAAAGATGGAAAAACTGCCAATGTGTAGGATATGTTTAGCGGAGAATGTCTGCATGTATGTAGTGGTCAACAGGAACTTGCATAAACTATATGAGAAGCTGACTGATATTCCAGTAAGTAGACATTTTTAATTAGAATTAAGTAAATAAGTTTTTAGGTTTTAATTGCCTCTTGTCCTACATGAAGATTCACTCTACCTGCATGAACTTTGGGTCAGAGGGTCGTCTTAGGGGAAAATAGAAAACACTGACATCAGGAAAGGAAAACAGTGTGACAAAACCTGGACAAAAGTGGTTATCAATGCTCATGCCTTCTACAAGATGTGCACAAAAGCATTATGGACCACCAACTGTTTGTTTGCTAGGTATATATTTGTAAGATTAGAAGTATTTTCTTTCTTAAAAACAAAATAGTGTAAGAATAATTTTGTATTGCAGTTTGTAACTGAAGACAGTAGACCGATTCTTGCTTGTTTCTTCTGCTGTGCTAAACTAAAGCAATGCTACAGATTACTGAGACAATGTCTGGAAGCGGAAGAGCTATTCGCTCTGATGATGAATTCGGATTATGAGGTGAGGTATTCTTTAACAGCCACTTATTTTCATAATTTCTAATTTCAGTGATTCCTCTCAAGGTCATATCTATTGAGTCTAGATTTCACACCAATCGTACCATCAACTGTAGGTGTTTACAAGTTAATAATAAGGTTACAACTTCTGTCTGAAACTTGTATGTATGTGGCTCTTTGATAATGTGCCGGATACGACAATAGCTTGTGCAGTGTTCAGTGAGGTTGGTAGCATGGCTGATTCTACAGGGTACACTGAACCTATATAAGTAGCCTCACCTGTGGGGCTTTTTATAAGTGACTTTAGAATAACGAAATAAGATTTGTCTTCATTGGACTGCAATCACCTGCATATTTTCCTAATCCTGTAATCATCTTTTCCAGCCCAATTCTTTAAAAAACCAAGACCACTTACAGTTTTGCACGGGGTTTATTAAATCTCCAATAGTGCATGTAAGTATAGGTGTTGAATGTCAAACAGAAAGCATTACTATCAAAAAAGAATTACCAGCTGTTTGTGAACGACTAGATGATATTATTGAGACAAAGGAACATCAAAGTGATGGTATGTTTTTAAGAACAAAAATAATATCATTAATAAATAATATGTCAAAATCTATTTATTTATTTGTCAGTGTAAAGTTTAATTCACCTTGACTGTAACCACATTATGTTGTGAAATAAAACAAATATTAATTCTTGACTGTTTTGTTTACTTACAGAGCTGGAACTGGAAAATTTAGACAATAGCTGTCTAGATGTAGCAGATATCCTTCCACACCATTCTGAATTAGATTTAGGTGATGATGTGCCTTTAATGGAGTTTAAAACTGAAGTGAAAGAAGAACAAGAAGTATCTAAGAAGAAACAAAGAACTAGGGAGACAAAAAGTAAGTATTACGCAAACACGTCAAAGGTTCACCTGATAGGAAATAATTTGCGTTACCTAAAGGTGTACCTGCTTACATTTTGCAATGTTGAATTCTATCCATAGGGCTGTGCATACATTATAAACTAGGACCATCATAGTTGAATAAATAAACTGTTCATCCAGAGATGAACAGAATAACAATAACAAAACTATGGCCAGCAAGACGACCAGTCACCGCAAGCAGCACTCATTCTCGAGCATAACACTAAGGTCCGTATTACAGAAGGTTCGTCAAGTCTAGTTTGAGCGTCAATCAGTCGATCACTGTTTAAGTATAGAATCAGTACTCGAGCATCGGTCATATTCCAGAACGGTAATCAATCTCTATTAAGCTGAATCGAGACTCAAATCGAACCTCAAGCAGAGATGTGTATTGTCTATGTATCAGCCTGTTTTCGTTTACGATTTATTTATTTACCAACTTTGTTTTAATCTTCATTGGATTAGAAATATTAAAATATATCATAAGCGCCCAATTATTTAGGAAATCTGCGTTATTAGTTCGGTCTAGTTCCGTCCCGAATACTCGTAGTACAATTCCTCATTTATTTAAATAAAGTATAGTAATTTTATAAGCATAATAAATTATTGTAAGGCTTAAAATACTAGTATCTAGGGCCATAAATAGGTACGCTATTTAATAAAATTGTCAGTATGTCAAACAATTTATGCAAATGAAAACATCGTAGATATTTTGATTAGTTTTGTTATTTGTTTTGCTGATTATTATTTATTCTTATAACTTTTTAAATGGCAGGACGAAAGAAAAATAAAACACAAGAATTTGCAATTCTGGGGCTAGGGGATGCCCACGGTTATGTGGTTTTCTTAAGTCGTGGTCTATCATAGGTAGAATTCAATATTTTACCACGTCTTGTGAAAACCTGTACCTCTTTATGAAGTTTTCACAATTATATGGGTCCTGTGTATCTCTTAAATATCTAAGAGGAACGCTAAAGTTCAACCTTCTATTTGCATCATCATTGAATAAATGATTGTAATGATCTACTTCTTCAAATATATCCATTTTGATATTAAAACTCGATAACTTACGCTTGAAACAAAAATTGGCATGACAATTCTATGCTCAAGCGCGGTCTCGACCACACTTGGGCGATTACAGATCAAATCACTGCTTGGGTTCGCTTTACGAACTGAGTAACGTTCTAAAATAAAGCGATACTCAGCTGAACTATGATCAATGAATCTATGCTTGAGGAACGTTCTAAAATTAAAACTTGACTTAAAACTAGTTTTAAACAGAGATCAATGCTTGAGTTTCCTTCTGTAATACGGGCCTAAGATCAGTCATTACCCTATTTCTGTTTTTGCGCCCCGGCGCTACCGCAAGCAGTGACAAACAGAGAGCTTGTTGCCAGTTGCTCAGACAAGAATAACCTACGTCGCTGAATGTAGGTGTGATCAATAACTAATACACCTTCATTCCGTGATATCACATTATTAAAAATAACGCTTTTGAACGGCTTAGTCCGATCGGATCCCACAATCCGATACATTCCTAACGAATCCCACGATTCGTTAGGAATGTGGGTAAAATTCATATTTTGTTCCGAACTGATCCCAGTACGAAATGATCCATGCTGTGAAAAAAAAAAGAAAATAAAGAGTTTGACATACAAATTATAGAAAAATAAATGATAAAATATAAGTGTACTCACAGTTATGGGCACTTTATATACAGTGTGTCGTAAATAGTGGTCAACGTTAAGGGGTCGATATACCGTACATTCAGCTATCACATATCGCAATTTGAACCACTTTTTTCCATAGGTCTCAGAATAAAATATTAAAGTGAAACTTCTATTTCATAGCCTCAAATTTATTTGTCCATCTATCGCATGTCTCATTACAGCCGGCCGCGGAGTAGGGGTAAAGTGAAAAGCGCTCGGCAGTAGTGATGGATTAATTAGCATTAGCATTCATTGGTAGCGTGATAGTGAGATTTTGGTTTACGTATTCGTTATACAGTACTTACATTCTTTCGTTTTGTGCATAATATTGTACTTATAGATAATTGCGTGAACTTAATACGTGAGATAGAGAAGTGGCATGTATAAAAGTGTAAATAATAATTTTAAGTTTAGTATATAAATATTTTGGTGTAAATAAACTGTTGAACGGACTTGAACGTGACAATGTCTCACCGAACTAAGACTATATGGGATTATTTTTCTAATATTGTTAGTGAAAATAAAATTGCTAACTGTAATCAGTGCTCTAAAAACCTTTCTTACCGAACATCAATCACCAATTTAAAAACTCATCTAAAACTTAAACACATTGGCCATTACAATAACTTTTTGGTCGAATGTGAACCGACTCGGTCCCGTTCGTTACAGGTGCGTCAGGTGCAGAATGCTGATAATTATGTGATCAATCTTAACACATTACATAAGCAAGTGTACTAGCACAAATAAAACGTTATCGGCGAGTAAACTAAACACACGCTAGGAGACGTCCTAAGGCGAACGCGCTTTTTAATTCGCATAATTTAGCAAAATTCACATACTTCATTATTATCAATTATCGTCATATTAGCAAATAGCATAGCAATAGCAATTAACATGCTAAGACTCACGAATTAACATGTTAATGAAATTTATTCGAAATCGCATTAATTGCCATTACTACTCGGCAGAGCAAGCAAGGCCTGTATGGCGGCGCCCATGGCTCGCATCAGCTAACCATGTAGCATTCATATTCTCACTCATCTGTGCAAGTGCTCCGCGGTATTTGAGTGTTTCGAGCAGTGTATTTACGTAAATGTTGTTGTTCACTTGATCGCGATGGACAACGATACAGCAAGTGAGTCAAATAAACCGATCAACGACAGAAAAACCAAGAATAGTGCGAAAATATCCGATGAAAAAACTTTCACTTCCATCGTGGTTTCATAAAACCAAACAATGATTTAATTTTTATTTATTTAATTTTTTTTTTTTGTTTTAACTGTGGAATACAATACATGTGTTACCAGTGTTATCACATGCAATCTAGTAACATTTTAAATTTCATGGCAAAAATATGTTTATTTCAAAATTCAATTCGAAACTCCTAAACACATGCACATAGCTAGCAGTCAGCACATGTATTCCACAATCATTAACAAAATTAAAATATAATGTAATTTATAGAAATTACAGCCAAATTAGTAAAGAAATAAGTATTTTTTTCTAAAAATAATAAATATTGTTTGATCTATGGAAAAAAAAATGCTTCAAATTGTGGTACGTGATAGCTGAATATACGGTGTATCGATCCCTTAACGTTGGACCACTATTCACGCCACACGCTGTATATAGTATTAATATTATAGATATTACCCGTATCTTAAGAAATGCCATTTCAAAAATATCCTAAGAATACCACACGGTACGTTGCCAGTGCCTTGCGATGCCGGGGCGGTGGCGCTGCGTCGTCCTACATTATAAAGGTACAATTCCAAATGTGACGGCAGACTGCAAACATCAGGCGGTTGGGCAACCGCAATGACAGATCGCAGCGACACTACCCCCGGGTCAACGGCGCGTTGTGTTCCACGCGCGCCTCAAAGAGATGTCAGCACAAGTGTAGGGGTCCACAAAGGGCGATGATGCCTGCCGGGGTTGCCAGAAAGTCCGAAAGGGATACCGTGTCCTCTGGCAACACAGGCAACGGAAGGAACACGGGTGGGTTTTAGTCAGTAAGAGTCTGACACACCCTCCCGCTCCGCCCAGAGCGGGAGAAGTTATTTAAAACATTTAATACCAAAAAAAAAATGACGCTACTGTTCTCTATGTAACTCTATGAAAACGCTCCTGTAGATGGCGGCTTTGCCGCCTGCCGCTGCGGTCGTGCGGACGACTGCATACAGCACCAACCAGTAGCTGTGTTGTCAGTAGCTGTCACGAACAGAGCGATATAACCGTCGATGTTATATCGTCGCATTTGGAATTAAAACATCAGCGGCACTACGCTTGAGGTTATTGTCAACCGTAACTTCGCACAGTGGGTAAAAATGTACTAAAATCTTCTCGGACACAAATTTAACTGTAACCCATAAATTTTTATTTTGAACTACTTACGATAACCTACTTTAACAGTGGAACTGCGACCAGACTGAAATAAAAACGGTTTTACTTGGCACTTATGTTTAACAGCAACAACCAACTAAGCTTAATTACCCAAAAAGTGTCAAACCACAATTACACAAGTTACCCACAAACCCTTAACCCATGAAACATAACTAAAAATGAAATGAAATGAAATTATTTTCTGTAACGAGGTTTGTACAAACACTTTTACACGTCAATCATATTTAGAAAAAAAAAAACTAGATGGGCGTTTCCTATCTGACTAATCTGAGAAGAAAGGCCGAAACAAACTCAGAGGTCACAGTCTCTTTTAAAGTCCAGACATAATCTTGGTCAGATATGTGAAGACCATTTAGATTGGTGTCTGAAATGGTCTTTTGAGGAAAGAATCACACAGATTGAGTGGACCTATCCAGCAAGTACACGCATTTGTCAGTAATGGTACAGCTCAACTCAGAACTTGAGGAGCTCAACGATTCGACGAACATTACCGTTAGGTATTGTTCGTCGAATCGTTGAGGTCCAATCGTTGAGGTCCAATCGTTGAGGTCGAATTGTTGAGCTAATTAATAATATGGGTTCAGAACCTGTGTTATTGTGATTTGCATTTTTTGGATAATTAAGCTGTTAACATAGTGCCAAATAAAAATGTTTTTATTTCAGTCTGGTCGCAGTTCCACTGTTAAAGTAGGCTATCCTGAGTAGTTCAAAACAAAAATGAATGGGTGACAGTTAAACTTGTGTCCGAGCGAGATTTTTGTCCATTTTTAGCCTACTGTGCGTCGCTGCCGTCTGTGGTCTGCCATAGCCTTCGCAAGTGTACCATAAACTACGATATGCCACATGGCGCGTTGGGATGTCGTGCGGCGGCCGGTAACGCATATGCGACGCCTGTTTGGCTCACCCCGAATAATAGTTGTTGATTTGGTTTTTTGTATTTTTAAAACTAATTTTTGGTTTTAATAATTGTTAAAAAACGGTTTAGATAATAATTATTTAGGATCAAAAGTAATTTATCCTAACTAGGCTGAGAATCAGCACTTTTCGAACGTCAAAATTACATAAGACAGTCCCCAAAAACGCCCACCCTTCATCACTTCCTAGTGCTTTAGCTGGGAAGAAGTGGCGCAACAAACTCCCCAGCAGCACAGCTGTCTGTTTAGTTATATAAACGTGATTCTATACAAATCGTATGCAAAGTAATTAACACTACGAAACATAAAAAAATAAATTAAATTACCTGCCATATGTTAGGTAGCACACGCCAATATACCAACAAAGCAATGAAAACTGTACTCAAGCAGAAATAAAAATTACAATATAAAAACGTAAACAGAACTTAATACCTAAATAAAAGCCTCCAGGCATAAAGGGCGTGCCCGCTTACATAAAGCTATAGCTGTAACTCGAAGTGAGAAACGATTAATTACTAATAAAAAACAAAACTATGGCCAGCAAGACGACCAGTCATCACAAGCAGCACCCGTTCACGAGCATAACGCAACGATCAGCCATTTTATTATATATTATAGCGGTCCCGCCTGACGAGAACCTCGTGGAAGCTGAAAAAGATAAGCAGATTAAATATCTTTACCTGGCCCACGAGGTTGTCGACATGTGGGTTGTGGATACAGCAGTCATTGTGCCGATAGTCGTGACGGCCAATGGCATAATAGCCAAAAGCCTCGACCAACACCTGAGGAGGCTCTCGTTAGGCAGCTGGATCAAGGACTTAATCCAGAGAGCGGTACTTCTGGACACGGCGCGTATCGTTAGGAGGTTCCTCTCTCAGGAGCCCTGACTACTATTTTTTAATATTTTATATGTAGTTTTGGTGATAAAAAAAATATTTAAAAATAATAATCAACTTCAGCAGCAACTTGCGCGGAGGACCTTATACGTTGTCCTAGTATTAAATATAATTTTAGGCTCAGCAGTTTCGGATGTATGGGGGAATGGTCAATGTTCTTTAATAACTTTAAAACGAATTATTTAAAAAAAAAAAAAAAAACCAAACAAGCCCTTTCATTTGATATGTCACACGGTACAGTTTGGAATACATTTTTATGTTTTCCCCCAAAATTGAACCCCATAATCAACATTCATTTATTTACGTTGCATGTTCGTGTTTGGGTTACAGAAATTCATGTGTACCAAATTTTCAAATTAATCGGTCCAGTAGATTAGGAGCAAATCAGCTAGGCGGCTGTGATCCTATAAGGTCGCAGACACAAGTGATCCTATAAGGGTTCCGTATTTTCTTTTTGAGGTACGGAACCCTAGAATTGAGTAAACAGAATATTAATTCAAATCCCACCGCCGCATCTCCACGATGACGTCGTGGTCTTGCGCGCTCCTATAAACTCTATAAACTGTCTATAGGTCTGTGCCGGTAGAGTTAAATTTGCCGAATCCAGGCTAGGATTAGGCGCCAGACTAAAAGATACATTAAGGCGCTGATAAGACCCAATTGACCAAAATAGGCTTCTCTTAAGAAAAAAAAAATGGCCAAATCTGTATAGTTTGTGGTAGCGGAAAAAATATATGTTAATTTTGAACATATTTCCCAGAACTTGGCTGTTACCAAAACACGTTTTGAAAAAAAAATCTCGATACAAACTAACGTTAACCTAACCTCTTACCTTGAGTTCTAATCCAAAATATCTGCATTAAATATCAACATACGTTACGTATTTAATTAATAACAAGAACGTCTTATTTGAATGCAGAACTTGGTTGTTTTTTATTTTCGATTACTCAACTCAATTTTGAGTAAATAGATAATTGCTTCATATTTTGCAATAAATTACAAGCGTTATGTCATCGCGCTTCTCTTTCTTTTCTATGCAATCTGACAGTGACCGCGGTTTAGGTGTTGTCAGCGTCTTAACCATAAATCTTCCGGGAGTTCTTGTTCCTCATCTCTGGCTTGTCTTTCTGCTGGAGTGAACACTGACGAGGAACAGAGTGCCCTCCTCTTTCTTGCCTTTATTGGCCGACTTGAGTGAAGAGTCGCCAGTCGTGAAGACCACCCGTGGTCGGAGGAAGGAAGTATTCCAGTAAGATGCAGGTAGCCGTGGTATACCTCTCCACTCCTCAAGCACCTCAAGATATGTTGCTCTGGTGGCCACGTCTCTATGTGCTAGCGACAGTTTCCGGAGTCCCATTATTGAGTGTGCAAGTGACCCGCTACAATTTTATCCGTGTATATTATATATCATCGATCAGGCGGGGGTATAGTCCTTCCACAGTTCTAGGTAACCAATCCACTATAGCCAACCAAACCCATTGCCCAATATGTTTTGTTTCCATGTTATGCATTAGTCCTGTACCAACCGTGGGTTGTTCTTAAGTGCACTTGCATTTTGCATAGGTACAGGGATAATCGTCGGTTGGTGCCCCCATCACTTAATATAGTCTAACGGGCCTCGGGCCCCTGCGAGTCGGCCTCGGCCCCTCGTACGCTTTCCAACGGTCCCTGAAGGACGATGTTGGAAACTACAGGCCCATCTGGGCCTGTAGTTTCCAACATCGTCCCTAAGGTTCCGAGATATGTCAAAGACATATTTTAAAATAGTATTCTGTACTCTTTTCGTTACCGTTTATCGTTTCTCAACCCCTGCTGAGAAACATCTAGAAATCATTTCGTACTGGGATCGGTTCGGAACAAAATATTAATTTAATCCACATTCCTAACTAATCCCACAAAATGAGATTGGATCAGAACAAAATATCAATTTTATCCACAATCCTCACTAATGGATAGTGGGATCCGATCGAAATACCCCTCGAGAGCGCGCCTTATGACGCCCCCGCGCCATAGAGCGCTCGGGACACTCGATGATACCCAAGAAAGCTAGTGAGGTGGCCGTGTGTTGCCTATAATCTATTCCAAAACTATCTGATGAAAATGAAAACAAATGGATCTCAAAACTTACCTGTGGATGCCAGTATTCGTGCTGCCGCTTACAAAATGCAGATCTTTTTTTATTTGAATACCATGAAAATGATTATCATTTGATGTTTTTTGATGCTTTTTGTTTGAAGAATTTGTTTATAATTTAATTATACAGGGTGTTTGGTGCATCGTGTGCCAAAGTTGAATTGGTCGACTGAGGGGGGGGGTCATCCGCTTTCCTTACAGACCCCTCTCTAAACACTTCTCATGTCCTGTGGATTTTTTGTCATCGACTTTTTATTGATATATTAAAAAATACCAAAATTGTACATTCAGATACAAATTTAAAAAAAAGTACAAGGTGTACTCTGAATTTTAATTTTATATAGATGAAAACAAAAGCGACCGGGCTCTTCCAACTCCCTCAAAAATTATCTAGTCTATCCTCTTGCTAGTGATGTGCCACATGCCGTAAAAATGTTTTTACAACTTTGTGAATTCGCGTTTTCCGTTTTGTTTGTCCAGTGGTGCAGATTGTGAAGATTGATAATCCCTTCTTTGGTAAATTTGGATTCATCCGTCCACAGTATTCTTTTAAAAAAATAGGATTTTCCACATCCCTGCGTAAGATGAACCGACAGAATTCCACTCGTTTGTCAAAGTCGCCACCCTCAAGAGCTACAAACAAAGAACTCAAATTCCTGTTGAGCAGTAAATAATTGCACAATAAGATGTTTTAAGGACCGGCGGACTGCCTGTATGGGCTAAATTCACTACCTGGAAGTGACGTCATACCACACCAAACAAACACACACATACACACATACTAAACAAAGGCATCGTCAAACAAAGCGTGTACGGGTTTAAAGTTTGTGTGTTTTAAAATTACGTACCGGAGTGTAGTGGAATGGATGCTTTTCGTTTTGCTGAAGAACTTTCCACACTTTCCATATCGAAATATCAAGATGATGTATTCTCTCGTCCACTTCAACATTATCCCAGCTAGCAAAATAGTCTTGTAAATAATTACTTAAAAGAATAAAAGCATTATAAAACATTTATAAGTGTCCTGATTAAGAAGGGGCCTCTTATAAAGGCATGTATAATGGGGATTTGAACTAAAAGAATGTATAAACTTATAAAGAAGTCTTATAGATATATAGAAGAACTCCTTGTAAAAATATTTATAAGAATAAAAGTTTACAAGCGCACTTGTGTAAGACTAATTACTCTTGATATTTTTTATACTTATTTAGGCATCTTATAAGATCGTATGTTCTTATAGATTTCTTGGGTAAGTATTTTAAAAGAGTACTGATCTTACTAAAGCATGATATATAACTGTTGAAGAACCAAAAAGTTATAAGTGTAATTTGTCTGAGCTAAATCATATTAAAGAGTAAGCTCACAAACGTCGTAAGCATGCTTTATTAAGTATATTACCGATCTTCACTGCGTTATAATGGACATAAAGTACCGTGTTTAATAATGGATTTAAATATGTGGAAACGGTTTAAAAGAAGTGGTGCATACCGCAGAAAAGTAAATAAAGAATACATGAAATTAATGGAAGAGCCAGAATCTTCACAAGTTTTACGAGGAACAGGAACAGGACAAGCTGGATCCAGAAATATGGTTGTTGGTTCCGCACAAAAAGAAAGTTGTTGTTCTAGTGATGACAGTGAACGTGAGTTTGACTACGAAAACTTTGTAGAGTATGAAAATAATCTGCAGTTGCGCGAAGATATTAAAATCTGGGCCGTTAAATGTAACATATCACACTCAACGTACAATGAACTTGCAGTGATTTTAAATAAAAATGGTAAACACTTTTTACCTGAGGATGCTAGCACGCTTCTTCAAACAACGGGCCAAGAAATACAGATTATTGCTGCCTTAGGGACAGGAAATTATTGGCATAATGGCTTAATCAAACAATTAAGAAAACATTTAGAACACTTTGATTACATGCCTAATAATATTTCATTGAATATTAATATCGATGGTTTGACACTTTACAAGAGCTCCAGAAAACAATTTTGGCCAATATTGTGTAGTATTTTTGAAGTGCCATGCTTACCTCCACTGGTAATATATGAATACATATTTATTTAAATTGCGTTATTTTCATGCAGACTAACAAAAAACACTTCATTTATTTTTAGGTATATACGCGGGAGATAGCAAGCCATCTAATTTAGAAGCCTTTTTGGATCCTTTTGTAATGGAGTTAAACGAACTTACATGTTCAAGTGGTTTAAAGGTGACCTTTAAATCAACAGGACTTGAAACAACGGTTCCCGTAAAAGTCAGAGCTTTTATTTGTGACTCCCCAGCTCGAGCACTAATTAAAGGAGTTGTCAATTTTAACGGCTTGCACGGATGTCTGAAATTTACGGTTGTAGGTGGATATTCACAGGTGTCTCGCACTGTTACGTTTCTAAACTATGATTGTCCTAAAAGAAATGACAAGGATTTTCGATCAAAAAAGGACGAGGAGCACCATAAGCTGGATTCCCCACTTTTAAAACTTAATATCGATATGGTAGAAAACTTTCCAGTTTGTGACTCGCTCCACTTGACTGATCTTGGTGCTATGAAGCGTTTGTTAACTGGATGGAGAGATGGTAATTTTGGTAAATATCTTACTAAATGGTGCAGCAAAGATATCGAAAAAGTCAACCTTTTTTTATCCAAATGCAGCATGCCTAAAGAAATTCACAGATCTGTGAGCGTGTGATGTGTTAGCCTATTGGAAAGGCGCGGAATATCGCACCTTTCTCTATTATTTAAGTATTGTAATACTTAAAGATACATTACCAACTCAGGCTTATTATCATTTTTTACATTTGTTGTGTGCTATTACGATTTGCTCCAATGAAAAACATTTTAAATTTCTTTCGATTGCTGACAGAATGCTACAAATTTTTTTGATATCTTTAAAAATATTTATGGAAAGGACTACATCTCCAGCAATATACACAATTTAACACATATTGTTGATGAAGTAAGAAAATTCGGGACACTACAAAGCTTTAACGCTCATCCATTCGAAAATAAGCTATATGTTATAAAAAAACTTAATTAGGCAAGGGAATAAGCCACTTCAGCAAGCTGCTCGACGATTAAATGAAAGATTTAATCTAGATATTGAAAACTTTCATCAAAATCAAAAAGGCAAGTTTTCATTAAAGAAAGCCGAACCCAAGGTAGAACGACTGTGTGTGTGGAGAACTTTGTTTCGACTCGTTTACTCTACCGGCGAAAGAGCAAAATAAATGGTTTTTAAGGCGCTGACAAGACCCAATTGACCAAAATAGGCTTCGCTTGAGGAAAAAAAAATGCCAAATATGTATAGTTTGTGGTAGCGGCAAAAATATATATTAATTTTGAACATATATCCCAGAACTTGGTTGTTACCAAAACACGTTTGGTAAACAAAATCTCGATACAAACTAACGTTAAACTAACCTCTTACTTTGAGTTCTAATCCAAAATATCTGTATCAAATATCAACATACGTTACGTATTTAATTAATAACAAGAACGTCTTATTTGAATGCAGAACTTGGTTGTTTTTTATTTTCGATTACTCAACTCAATTTTGAGTAAATAGATAATTACTTCATATTTTGCAATAAATTACAAGCTTTGTGTCATCGTGCTTCTCTTTCGTTTCTATGGAATTTGACAGTGACCGCGGTTTAGGTGTTGTCAGCGTCTTAAGTGAGGAAGACTATGTAATTGAACAACAGACATTAAGTACCGACAGTAAAGATGATTCCGAAGATATTTCAATACACGGATATCGTTTTAACAACGTTTTTGACGTCTTTGATGAGCCTCTGAAATCTTCTTTTTTAAATATTTACAAATGCGATCGTAACAACTACAATAAAAGTAAAGTGGTTTATGGTGTTTCAAAAGTGAAATGTAAAATTGAATATAACTCAGAATTGTTTTTTATACCTTTATACACTTTGTAAAATAAATAAATAGAAAAAATACGACAACGTGTTGTTTAATAAATTTTCTTTATTACTCCTTTTCATTGAAATATTCTTAGTCAATTATTTTGTACTATTTTTGTACTAGCCATTGCAACTTGTAATTCGAGAAAATCATATTTAATTTAAAAAAAAAATGGGACGTTGAGATTCAGTTTTACAACACAATCGTGTTTGACTAGAGTCATTTAATAACAATAATCAAGTCACTATTTTTTTAATATTAACATGTAAGAAGATAAATCAGTCTTTAACATTATTAATAATAATAAAGTCTCATTAAATTGGGTACGCTTTTTTTTTTTTTGAGGGTTTGAAATGATCAAATAACTTCTCCCGCGAGCCGCTCCGAGCGCGCTCCGGAGCGGGAGGGTGTGTCAGACTCTTACTGACTAAAACCCACCCGTATTCCTTCCTGTTGCCTGTGTTGCGGGGGCCTCGGTGACCCATAAGTACCTTCCCGCGACCCCGGCAGGCATCGGCCCTAGTGGACCCCCTACCTTTGTGCTAACGATCTCTATGAGGCGCGCGTGGAATACAACGCGCCGTCGACTCGGGCCTGGTCCTTACCGAACGGTGAGCTAGCCATTGCTCACCGTCCGCAAGCCCGCGCAAATTGGGTACGCTGAGATTCAGTTTTACAGCACAAACGTGACCTAGTATTTAACTAGATGCATTTAGTAACAATGATCAAGTCTCAATTTGTTATATATTAACTTATAACTAGATAAATCAAACAGTCTTTAACATTATTAATAAAAATAAAGTCACATTAAATTGGGTACGCTGAGATTCAGTTTCACTGCATAACATGATCTTGTCTTAAAATGCATTACATGCATCTAGCATTACTAACAATTACCAAGTAACTATTTTATTTTTTTATTTGAGGTTTACACATTTAGACAAAAAACTTAGAACAAAAAATAAAGTCCGTTCTTCGGAAACAAAAAAAGTTAAGAATACACCCGTTAGCATTTACTGCCCTTTATTCGAAACATATAACCGGTCGCAGTCTCTTCATCAGATACGTCACTATTTTGTTTTGAATAGTTTTCACGAAAAAACGGTCCTACTGTCGCTTCTGTCGATGATCCTGCATCGGATTCTTGTGGTTTTGGCAGAACTGGCAGCTCATTTGAAATTAACTCTTCACCTAATGCCAGTATTGAGGATTTTTTCCCTTTTCCTTTAGGTTAGTATTGCTGATTGTCAGAAATTGAAGTTCCAGAAGGGCAAGCTGTAGTTAGTGTTTTTACTTTCTGGCGGCATCTTGTTGTAGACAATCTTGTTTGTTTATTCACAAGGCGTCGACAAGAATTTTTTAAAACTGTATTTAAGAACTTTTAGCAATCTGGCTTTTTAAAATCAGGGTCTGATTCGTGAATAACTGAGAAAAACAAATCGATAATATTGGTAAAACTTTTGAGACAAATTTTTGAGCTTTCTGTTTTACATCCACCAGCCCATGAACACTGACATAAAAAGCTTCTTTGAATCAGAACATCAATCACAGCATATGCATTATTGGTTCCTCTGTTTTTGCCTTTACTGCATAAAACATCTATTTTGTTCTTGATCTCTGTTCTAAAATCAGGATCTCTTAACATAAATTCTAAATCTTGTAGCTCCTCTAAGTTACTAACAGGTTTGATGGCAGGTATATTTTCATGTTTTTTTTGCTTACAAGAGGCTTTTATAAATTCTTCAAATTGTATACTAGTTTGCGTAAGTTTAATTAGTATTTTGGTTTTCAAAAAGTTTATCGATGTCTTGCTTCATACCATCAAGTTTTTGCAAGACTAAAGTCATCGCATCATCTAAACCAATCACATTAGTATAATTTGTATCCGGTGCGGGTGGTATAATACCATTTTTTGCCGTAAAAACCTGGGCTGCCGAATGTATACTACCTATTTTAGTAGGCTCTTCAGTAAACACATCAATATTTTCCGCCGTAATTATCTGGGATTCTTGGTTCATGTTTTCGGTTATAGTATGATTTTGATTAGGAGGAATTGTAATGTCCCTATTTATGATAACTGACTGAAGAGGAAGGGGAGGAGGAACATTCAAGAGAATCGTGTTTTCTTTGTTTATGATTTGTGTGACTGATGCTCCTGAAATTATAAAAAAACCTTAATTTAATTAAAGTACAAATAACTAATGATAGGCAAATATCACAGGTGCTCCTTTCCCCGCGGCTACTTGAACAGCTACTACCGCGGGGATAATTATGGAATTTCAATGTAGTTATTTCGCCAGTGGCACAGTGTCTTGCTTAGAAAAATTAAGTTTTATCCAATCTTCCCAAGGAAGATAGGAAGCGACATTTGTTCGGTGATTTGTAGAACAGATGTCAAGATAGTTTTAACCTCTGCACCACACGGAAGCCACTTGTATCAACAAAAGGTGTCAGTCACACGAAATAAGTCCAAGTCTTCTATCACTGTATACAAAGACGTAAAATGCACAAATCACTATCAAAAAAGTACTTTGATCAACTAAGAATAACTAGACAGAAATACAAAAATTAAACTGATTTCCCAACCTGCGACGATGCAAATGGAATTGATTATTACTTTACTAAAATCCAAATTTTCTATAAACATGTACAGGGTTATTGGTAAAACATTAACAACCTCTCAAGAGGTCATTTTACTCATAATTATGAACAACTTTTACTATGGGAACAAACCTGAAATCGCGAAAAAAAATCAGCTGTTCCCTACATTTTGACGAGTTATACGAACATAAATGTAGGGAACAGCTGATTTTTTTTTAGTAGGTAGTATAGTAGTATATTATAGTAGGTACTCACAGCATAACATTCTCTTGCTATTTCATTAAAGTTTTGTTGAATTTTTGATGTATTTCTCATTTTCGCGTGATATCTAGTGACCTGGTAATTTTCATTGTCAGTCTCGGTATCGGAGGCGTTGGACATATTATCGATTTCAAATTCAGCCTGCGCAAGACTTGGTAAGTTTGACCTTTTAAGAATGCAATTAATTGAATTCCAATTTGTTTCAGGTTTTGAGTTTTCTATTCTCCGTAATTTTTCATGTTTTTTTGGCCAAAACAAAATTCAATTATTTTCCCACTCGTGCGGTACTGCAGTCAATAGAGGCCTGCCTCTATCTATAGTCTGCACTATTTTAAAGGGCATAGTTTAAATAGCTAATCTGAAATAAAACAATGTACGAAAATTCCGATTAAACAATGTCAATGATTTATCACTAGCATTTTATTAAAACGATGTCATTAAATTGTATCAAACTAACTTGACTTGAACACTACAATGTACCTATACGAACTATTTTATATGTAATGTAAATTTAGTCTAGATATTATTACTTCTAATGTAAACAAATGTGTGGAACCACACGCGTGTCGCTAACAGACGCTAGACCTCTGAACAGTACGAGCGCACTGATCGAATTGAATAGATTTAAGGCTCCTTCAAACAGGCGCGACACGCGACGCGGCAGAAAGGCACCGCGTGTAGCACTACAAGCGGTGCCTTTGTGTCGCGTCGCGTGTCACGCCTGTTTGTAAGAGTCTTTATCCGGTTATCCCCGCGCGGTATGCGCGCCGCCCGCGCCCGCGCCCGTGCCTGCGCCCCCCTCGATGCAGGCGCGATAAACTATAAACATATCATTCTACTACTCGTGCGCGATAAGTTGGGACCTGCTAGGAATGCGACTCCCCGCCCGCTTCCCCTGCACTTCCCCGATGGCGCCCGTATTGTACCGTTCGCATCACTATTTTTTACTAGGGTTTTTAGTCTCGTACTTATTTATCGGATACCTCTTCGTCAAGTGATTATAGTGAGACTGAGGACGAAGAACAACCTCTAGAAGGCATAAATCCACTAAGTAGGGACGAAGATGAGATAATGGTGCCGATTCTCTTGTCACAAATTTCTCTAAACTAGACCAAAAATCACCAAATTTTCGTTTATTCCTGTCAGACGACGTTTCCCATTCTGAAATTAACTAAAGTGACATATATTAACTATATTATAGTTTGACAGCACTAATGTCATTTTAGTTATTCAATTTAGTGAAAATGGCAATTAGGCTATTCTGAATTTGACGTTTTTCACCTAAAATTTTAATTTTCAAACTAAATCAGATTATTTTTAATCGCGATTAAAAAGGTGTGGAATAAAATTAGTTGTCATGAACTAAAATTTACAAACCACATTTCTCTTAGATTTCTTGAAAGTTTGGATGCTTGTGGGTTTGGAAAATCTTAGATCAGTAAGGACGCTTATGTGATTGCAGCTGTTGTCGATGCGGCAGAAAGAAATAATAAAATTATTGATATTAGAAATTCATTCGTGATAACTTAGAGGTATTTTTGTACTGAACATCTAATGACTTAGTTATAATTTGGAAAAAGCATGAAAGTAGAGTAAATGCTGTGGAAATGCATTCCTTGAGAAGCATGTGTGGTGTGACTATAAAATTGATGCGATAAGGCAACGATGCGGTTTAAAAGAAGATGTAGTGACAAAAATTGAAAAGAGTATGCTTAGATGGTTTGGTCATGTTGAGAGGATGAATGAACAAAAGGTATTTACAAGGCAGATGTGAGTGGAAATGCCAGGAGGGGACGCCCCAGAAAGACTTAGTGACCTCATTAATGATGTTTGTCAAAAAGGTCAGGTGCGTAGTACTCGCAACCGGCGTGGGTGTATGACCAAACTTAAATGTATGAACGTAAACGAAGCAGAAGGAGCATGGAAGGAGTGTAGCAGGTGGCATTCTATAGTTTCTGCCTACCCCCATGGGAAGAAGGCGTGAGTTTATGTATGTGTGTGTATGTGTATAATTTTGAAAACAAGTGGATAAATCCATTTCCAGATTCTGTGAAATAAGAAACATTTTTTTTTAACTATCAAGAAAGAGTTCAGTTATTAGATTTCAACTATCAGTTGGAAACATTGCAAGACCGTTCCAACCCATTCCAAATGGCTGAAAAAAGATTTTTGTACTTACTCCCTAGATTGGGACAGACGAACAAGATGTCCTTGATAGGGCTTTCCTATGGCGACGAGAATACCAGAGACTTTACTGAACGATAAACCGGATTTATAGCGAAAGCTCAATCAGGAGGAGGCTCAGTAGGCGCTCAGGTTTGAATGGAATGAGTTAGTGAAAAAGCTCATCGGAGATAGTGATTATCCAATGTGTTATCCCATGTACCCATATTATGACGCCAGCTCAACAGAACAGCAGGACTAAAGCCACGTTGTGGTAGTTACACACAAATAACGAGACATTTTTCTAGAAAACAATATATTTTTATAAATAATAAAGCTACATTTTTGTTTATTCATTAAGTTTTTGTTTCCTATATTCTTCCTATAAAGACATGGGTGCCATTCTTTTCTCATGCCACCCTCATTCTTCATCTTTTTCACATAGAATGGTCTCCTCCCTCTCTGTCTTTGCGAGGTTAAATAGTATTGGTGCTTGGTATGGCTTTCATAGCAGCAGTCAAACTCGTACCTGTAAACAAGTATAATTTGTTATTAAAAAACACTGAAACCCTGGTGCAAAAGCAATAGGAAGTAATATAAAATATACAGTAGTACCTACATATATTTCTAAATGGTATATTTGTGTGAACAAGCTCTTAAAGGACATGAAAATACATAGCTATTATCAGCTACTGCTTTAACTTTATTTGGTCAGTTTACACTATGTAGGTAAGACAGTTCTAGTAAGTAGATATAAAATCAGAGATAAATACCTTTCATGTTGGACAATTTCTTTATGTCACCTTTTTCTTACAATCTGCCACTATGTATTAGGACATTCAGTATTTTTTTATGACATGTTCTGTCTTGCTTGTTAAGTGTCCTTTGACACATCCAAGGTTATGAAACAATCCACACAGTTATGAAACAACAAGCTAAGTTTGTCCGATGAAATCCTGTGGAATTTTGTGTTTTAGCCTGTGTATTCCTTTTTTATCCATTAGGTTGTTAGCCTGGATATATGGGTACCGAGTAATTCTTTCTTTATACGACTTGAGATAGCTTTTTATTTCCTCTTTACTGTCGGTATTTTTATATCATGGTGTAGAGCTTCATTTGGTACAACAATGGGGCGTTTGTGATTGTTCTTAGAAGCTTGGTCTGAAATCGCTGTGTGAACTCTATATAAGAGTATGATGCTGTTCCCCATAGCTGAATGCCATAGGGATAAAGGCTCGATTATAGCTTTGTTTTATTTTCCAGGTCAAATAGTGACCAGTAGAACTTTCTTAGTGAAAATGTGTTTTTCCAAGGAAGACGTCTGTCGAGGTTTATACCAAGGTCTTTCACATGGTCAGCTTGAGGCACTTGTATTCTATTTAATGGAGCTTCGATTTATTGGAGCTTATTATTTTCATTGCTACCATCGCAAACACATTGAAATAAACTTTATTTAATATATCATCCAAATTTCTCATTGAATGTGCTTCTTCCATTGCCTTACCTATCTCAATTTTGTTTTCCAAATCTTTAGCTCAAGGTGTTGTCCCCAGAGTGTGGAAATCCGCCTTTATTACACCCGTTCATAAAAAGGGATCTAAAACCGAAGTTACTAATTATCGGCCTATATCTAAATTGTGCATTATTGCTAAAATATTTGAGCGGATTATTTACAACCAGTTATATCCCGCCCTCTCTAACTCATTTAGCTCATTCCAGCATGGTTTTTTGAGAGGGCGATCTACCACTTCAAATCTCATTTTGTTTAATGATTTCATTACCGATACTATGGATGAAGGTAAGCAGGTTGATGTCGTTTACACTGACTATAGTAAAGCATTTGATCGGATTGACCACGTCACCCTGATTAAGAAGCTAAATTATATGGGTATTCGCGGAGACCTCCTGAGGTGGTTTTCATCTTACATAGACAACAGGTCGCAAGCAGTAGTGCTCAATAATTATATGTCCAGCTGGGTATGTGTGCCCAGTGGAGTGCCTCAGGGCTCGTTGCTCGGTCCTTTATTATTTGTGATCTATGTGAACGACATCGACCTGTGCCTGAAATCATCCAAATTATTAGGTTTCGCCGATGATATGAAAATCTTTGCCAAGATCTCATCGCCTGAAGATGGGATAGCACTTCAGGCTGACTTGTACCGTCTTGAAGAGTATTGTCGGGTTAACAAACTCGACTTAAATCCATCAAAGTGCTCAGTAATTACTTACACTAGGAAACGGGCAGTCCTGACCACAACCTATACCTTGTCGGGCCAAACCTTGCCAAGGTGTGACAGTATTCGTGATCTGGGAGTTCACCATGACAATAAGCTAGTTTTCGAAACACATATCGACGCCATTGTAAAAAAAGCCTCTAAACTGCTTGGATTCATAATGCGCCTTTCTAAGTGCTTTAAAAATGTCAAGACATTAAAAATTTTGTACTGCACTTTTGTAAGAAGTCAGCTGGAGTATGCATCTCAGATATGGAACCCGCGTTACAATAAGTATATCGACCGTATTGAAAACATACAAAAACGATTCATTAAATTTCTCTGTTATCATCAAAAGATTCCATACCATTCGATTGATTATCTCCGACTCTGTAAAAAATACCATCTATTACCACTCAAAGACCGACGTGAGATTGCCGACTGTCTGTTTCTGTTAAAAATATTTAGTGATAACATTGACAGCCCCGAGTTATTACCAAAATTTTATTTTAATGTACCAGGTAAATTATTTCGTTTCAATCCGCCCTTACGTGTACCTCATACTTATACGAACTATAGGCAGAACAGTTATATTGTGCGTGTGAGCAAGCAGTTCAATATGATATGTAAGCGGCATGATTTGGATCCTTTCACAACGAGTGTGACATCAGCGAGAAGGTGCTTAAGCCTCAAGTTTTTCAAATAGCCTACAATTTGAGTTTATTACCCCATTTTCTTGATTCTTTTATTATAACTTGTTATTTTAATTTTACTGTAAACAAAGCGACTTTTGATAACCACTTTCTAAACCTCTGTATGTACAACTGTCGTTGTCTAATAGACATACCTATACTTTATTAACCTTAAATTAATCATTGTACTGACGTGTGTTCACATAATTTCTAGCCTATTTCTATACGTGAGGACTTGTAATTGGCTTTCTGTTTTCTATGTTTGTTTATGTTAAGTTTTTATATAGCTGTAAGTCTTCCATAGTGTCATAAATAAATAAATAATAAAATCAAATACGAATTTTCCAATAAAATATTTTACTTTTGTCTGTCGAAGTTACGACAGATACAAAAATCATGGATTTGACAAATTTATTGTTCTTTATTCGACTATTTTGAATATAATCTGTGTCGAACGCATTTTGTCACCTTTTTTTTGGGCTATGGTTTACTCAACTTACGATTGTCAAACTCGAATATAATTGTGTCAAAATTGTTTCTAATTTTAGTGAAACTTATTTGCAGAATAGCTTTTAGGATTCTCTTAACCAAAAATAAGAAGTTTTAGTGATAGTTTAGTTAAGTTAGGTGCCGCCTATATAGGAACCGCATTGAGCAAGGTAATACCGATGACGAGGGAGATGACGGTGAGTTACTTTTAAATATTAACTGTGTCAATGAAGTGCAATTGACAGAAACTAAATAAAAAAAAAAACAAAATCAAAAGTCATTTATTCAAACTAGGCTGAGGATCAGCACTTTTCGAACGTGAAAATTACATAAGACAAACTGTGAGTCTGGAGGGTAAAAGCATAAAATGTGAAATAGACAGCGGTTCTCCTGTTTCTGTTATTTCAGAAAACTTATACAAAAGTACTTTCTCTGAAGTTCCGTTATCAGCACCAACAAAAAAATTGTTCACGTATACCAGCACTTAAATGTTAGTAACAGGATGTATGACACTGAACATTTCATATCGAGGTCGAACAATCAGATTGCCTGTTTATGTTATTCGCAATGGCGGCCCTCCCCTCCTCGTTCGTGATTTTATGTGTGGGTTTGAATTAAGTCTTGTAAACACACTCTGCTATTGTAATAATATAACTGACGCTGATAATCTATTACAAGAACTAATTATGGCATATCCGAATGTGTTCTCAGATGAACTAGGTTGTTTTACTAAATCTGAAATAGACCCCTTAAGTCAGATGCAAAGCCTGTGTTTTTCATGTCTCGCCCAGTACCATTAGCATTAAGAGAAAAGGTAAACAAAGAGTTGGACAGATTGGTCTCGCTTGGTATTTTGAAACCAGTCTCTTATTCAGAGTATGCGCCACCGATAGTGCCTGTCCTCAAGAGTGATGGAAGTGTTCGCTTATGTGCTGATTACTCGGTAACATTAAACAAACAATTACATGTGGAAAATATCCTTTTCCAACTGCGCAAGAGCTGTTTACCAAACTGCATGGTGGGGTTTTCATTCAGTAAACTAGACTTATCAGTGGCCTACAATCAACTGAAAATTAATGAAGACTCGCAAAAAATAACGTGCATAAACACTCCCCGGGGTTTGTTTAATCACACTCGCCTTATCTTTGGTTTAGCTAGCGCTCCTTCAATTTTTCAAAGGGTTATAGAAACCATAATGGGTAATATGGAGGGGGTATTAGTATTTCAGGATGACATTTGCATTACCTACTGGTTCTAATAGATTTGAGCACATGAATCGGCTGAACGAAGTGTTAAGGCGATTGCAAGAAGCCGGTTTTACATTAAAAAAGGACAAATGTGTTTTCTTTCAAAAAGAAATATCCTATCTAGGTTACATAATAGATAAGAAGGGTGTTAGAAAGAATCCACTTAAGGTTGATGCTATTTTGCATGCAGTTGTGCCTAAAAATGTAAATGAATTACAATCATTTCTGGGTCTGATTAATTACTACAGAAATTTTACTCCTAATGCGTCTACTATATTGAGTCCATTACATGAGTTATTAAAAAAAGGCAGCAAATGGTACTGGGGATCCGAGCAGAGTTCAGCTTTCAGCACCATTAAAAAAATATTGTCTTCTGATAAAGTCCTCGCACATTTTGATAACAATGCTCAAATTATTTTAACAATAGATGCGTCCCCAGTCGGTTTGGGTGCAATATTATCACAAATAGGTAGTAATGGCATAGAACAACCGGTTTCCTACGCGTCGCGTGCACTAACTGTAGCTTAAAAGAAATACTCGCAAATACAAAAGGAAGCTACGGCGATCATTTTTGGTGTTAGAAAATATCATCAATATCTTTATGGTAGGCCAAAACCATTCACCCTACGTACAGACTATAAGCCATTAACGATTATATTTAAACAAAGCCGTGGTATGTATACCAGCAGGCTTAGCATGACACTCTCTATTTCTTCGAAGAATAGACACGGTTCTTTCCATACAAAGTGACATTTCGTTTATCCTTTTTTGACATCCCACCGTAGACACCGTGTTCAGAATAGTTGGCCCCGCAAGATAACAGATGATTTCAACAAACCATATTTTTTATGCCGTATGCAAATATCGATAGAAAATGGAATTCTTTTGCGAGGCCATAAAGTAATACTACCAAAAATAATGCGAAGTAAAATATTAAACGAACTCCACAGTTCACATTTCGGAATAGTTAAAATGAAAGCCGAAGCCAGGACTCGATTCTGGTTTCCAGGCATTGATGAAGCATTGGAAAAATTAGCTAGTGCATGTGCGGTTTGTGCACAGTTACGGCCTTCTCCGCCACGCGCGCCGCTCGCACCTTGGCAACACCCGCCCAATGCGTTCCACAGAAATCACATGGATTTCTTAGGCCCAATGTGCAATAAAATGTTCTTGGTAAATAAAGTAAATAGTGGACGCATATTCCAATTGGGTTGAGTGCTATGTGATGAATAATAATATAACAAGAAGTACTTTTAATATTTTTTTTTCTTTCTGTTTAACTTTTTATTTCCTTGTTTTGAGAAGGGGGAAAAGTGTTATGTATATACCTACATAGATATAAGTAGATGTGGCTGCGACACATAATAAGCGCAAGCGATAAATACACCAGTGTGAATCATTCCGTCTTTGCATTGACACCTCTATAGGCTTCCTATACAACAGATTGTAAATAATGGAAAAATGGTGACATTTTGTATTATTTCACATTTTACTAAATCAATAACTATTATTCAAAAACACATCTCAGAAATGGCCCGAGATTTTAATGTTACGAGGTGCATTCAATAAGTACCTAGCCTCATCGCCAGAGGGCGCTGTAGTTTCAAAAGAGTTTTACCACAGTGTAGCACATTCTTTTTTAATTCTTTTTTCAAATTTTCATTCCAATCCCTTCATTTGTTTTAATTTGACAACTTATGGAAGCGAACGTGTCGATCGGTTTTACAAAAATGGAAAAAGAGCAATATCGTTCGGTGATTCGATTCCTATTTTTGGAAGGGAAAACGCGCATCGAAATCAAAGAGCGCTTGGATGCTGTGTACGGTGACTCTTCTCCATCGATGGCCACCGTCAAGAATTGGTTCAACGAGTTTGCACGTGGCCGTACGTCGGTTTTTGATGAACCACGTCCAGGTGCACCGAAAACAGCTGCTACGGAGGAAAACATTAAAAAAATCCATGATTTCGTATTGGCAGATCGCCGATTGAAGGTTCGGGAGCTAGCTGAGACTAGGCATTTCAGAAGGAACAGTGCATCATATTCTTCACGAGGAACTCGGCATGAGAAAGCTGTCGGCGCGATGGGTGCCGCGTTTACTCACACCAGAAAACAAGCGCAACCGTGAGACCACATCGGAGACGTGTTTGGCGCTGTTTAAGCGGAATCCAGCGGAGTTTTTGCGTCGTTTTGTGACCGTCGATGAAACCTGGATCCACTGGTACACACCAGAGACCAAGGAGCAATCAAAACAATGGATCCAGACCGGGGAACGTGCTCCAAAGAAGGCGAAAACTGTAAAATCGGCCGGAAAAGTTATGGCCACCGTTTTCTGGGATTCACAAGGTGTGATCTACATCGATTACCTCGAGAAGGGTAAAACAATTACAGGGCTTTACTATGCCGATTTATTGGGCCGATTCGACGCCGAATTAAAGAAAAAACGACCCCATCTGGCGAAGATTAAAGTGCTGTTTCACCACGACAACGCACCGGTTCACACGTCTGCCGTTGCCATGGCCAAATAGGTCGAATTACGCTACGAATTGTTGCCCCATCCACCGTATTCTCCAGATTTGGCCCCTTGTGACTTCTTTCTGTTTCCTAATCTGAAAAAATCACTCGCCGGGAATAGATATGGATCGAATGAGGAGGTCATCGCCGCCACGGAGGCCTATTTTGCAGAGTTTGACAAAAACTATTTTTCGGACGGGTTAAAAAAGTTGGAGCATCGCTGGGCTAAGTGTATCGAACTAAAAGGAGACTTTGTTGAAAAATAAATTGCCACTTTTCCAAAATTTTCGTTTACTTTTTGTAGGCTAAGTATTTATTGAATGACCCTCGTATTTACATTAAAAATACTTCGAATAAACCTACTCCGCAGATAGTTCAACATTATAAGAATAGTAAGATACAAGTAACATATAAATATTTTAAATTATAAAGTTAATATACAAAGTACTTACTTTTTTAAAGATTTTTATTATATTCACTGCATGCGCACAACGGTTTGTTAAAATGTTCGACCGCTTAAAAATACTCTTACACTGAGATCACAAAGAGGTAAAAAAGGCGAATCACACTTAGAACGGCATTCGTAAGGCTACACAATGGCATTTTACCTTTACACCATGCCAGTGTAAGACACTTGTAAGACTAATTGCTTTTACAACGGCACTAGGCAGATCACTATAAGATTGAAAACACTCTTCATAAGAGCATAATACAATAACAATAAGGGCAAACACTCCTACAAAGTGCGCCCAATTCCACACTTACCAACGTTTATAAGTGTACTAAAAGAGTAAGAAAAATATGCTCTTAGGATACTTGTAATACCAAGTTTTGCTACCTGGGAGGTCGCACAATATGGCCCCTTGGTTCAAGAAAAGTGACACTGCCAGTCTCCTGTATGCGTCGGTATGTGTCTTGGAAGACTCTGCGGCCAGGTAATCGTCTACCAGGAAAGTGTTCCTGGTAAAGTCGTTGCGCTGCACGAGCGACACAACATGGCCGGCTCCATAAGCCATCATGATGTCAGCATATTCTTCGTTAGAGAACGTCGCCATTGCAACAACAAAAAAGTCAACGAAGTTTAACAATAACACCAAAAGTTAAAACGTAACAAAAACCAACAAAACAAAGTAACAAAATGGAAAAATCGCGGAGTACGGTGAACTAGCACACACGTCAGCTTGCAGAGGTAGTGATGTCTTGACTAAAATAATGACGGATTGACGGCGTCGGCGGCAGTTCGTCGTTTGTTCAAACTAGTTTACGCTATGCAAGAGAGAGATAGAAGATAGATTTTACTTCGCGAGAGTGAGAAAACAAATTTTACCTGTTTCTCAAGTAACAAATACGCAAAAATACTTTTTTTCTTTAGAATTTGTAATTTAGTATTTTGTGACCCGATTCACAATTCTAGCACACTCCACTTTCCACTACACTCCGGTGCAAGGTACGTAATTTTAAAACACACAAACTTTAAACCCGTACACGCTTTGTTTGAAGATGCCTTTGTTTAGTATGTGTGTATGTGTGTGTGTTTGTTGTTTGTTTGGTGTGGTATGACGTCACTTCCAGGTAGTGAATTTAGCCCATACAGGCAGTCCGCCGGTCCTTAAAACATCTTATTGTGCAATTATTTACTGCTCAACAGGAATTTGAGTTCTTTGTTTGTAGGTCTTGAGGGTGGCGACTTTGACAGACGAGTGGAATTCTGTCGGTTCATGTTACGCAGGGATGTGGAAAATCCTATTTTATTAAAAGAATACTGTGGACGGATGAATCCAAATTTACCAAAGAAGGGATTATCAATCTTCACAATCTGCACCACTAGACAAACAAAACGGGAAACGCGAATTCACAAAGTTGTAAAAATATTTTTAAGGCATGTGGCACATCACTAGCAAGAGGATAGACGAGAGAATTTTTGAGGGAGTTTAAAGATCCCGGTCGCTTTTTTTTATAGCAATGTACATAGCTGTAACATGGACAGCTTTAATTGAAGTCCGAAACTTTGCGAGTAAATAAAAAAAAGACTAGATGGCTAATGTCACTAATTTTGAATTGAAAAGTACTGTAATACAATACACATCTATATAAAATTAAAATTCAGAGTACGACTTGTACTTTTTTTTAAAATTTGTATTTGAATTTGGGTATTTTTTTAATAAAACAATAAAAAGTCGGTGAAAAAAAATCCACAGGGCGGGCATGAGAAGTGTTTAAGGGTCTGGAAGGATAGCAGATAACCCCCCAGTCGACCATTTCAATTTGGCACACGATGCACCAAACACCCTACTACATAAAATTACGTAATAAAATATTGCTTGAATAACATTATTAAGTGAGATATAAAGTTGAAACTTTTTTAATACAGATAATTGTGTTACTAATTACCTTGAACAGGGCTTGTTTAAGCTTCGATCAGATACTTTTGGAACAGACCATATGTCGATGGTAGTACAATATTATTCTTCATGTCTCTGGTGATAGAGTGTTTTATTCAATGTCACCAGAAATTGTTCCTTTTCGACCCTAGTGTGAATCATGCAATCCACTATTATTTTGTTTCGTGTGCATGTCAATCTTCTTTCAACATTATACTTACCAGATTTATAATCACAGGGGCGACCGTTGCGAACAATCCAATATTAGAGACACGAACAACAAAACCAAAAGATGCAATAACAGCCGAGCAAACCAGAAAAGACAAATCAGACTCGAAGGTTATCCGGACAACTCTAAAACCTGGCACTTCTTTCAAAGAGCCTCACAAATGTGATCAGCGTGGTTTTAATCGAGCAAAAACAAATATACAACATACTCGTACACATATTAATGACAAAGTTTACAAGTGTGATGTATGTCAGCGTAGTTTTAGTCAAAAGTGTCATTTAACAAAACATATTCGTATTCACACTGCTGAAAAACCTTATAAGTGTGATGTATGCCAACGAAGTTTTAGTGAAAAGAGTAATTTAACAACACATATTCGTATTCACACTGGTGAAAAACCTTATAAGTGTGATGAATGCCAACGTAGTTTTAGTGACAAGAGTAATTTAACAATGCATATTCGTATACACACTGGCGAACAACCTTATAGGTGTGATGTCTGTCAACGTAATTTTAGTGTAAGGGGTTATTTATTAAATCATATTCGTACACACACTGGTGAAAAACCTTATAAGTGTGATGAATGCCAACGTAGTTTTAGTAACAAGAGTAATTTAACAAGACATATTCTTGTACACACCGGTGGAAAAACCTTATAAGTGTGATGTATGTCAGCGTAATTTTAGAGAAAAGGGTAATTTAAAAAAACATATGTGTATGAAAGTGAACAAATCAAAAGGAGTATGTAAGGGTCGTAACTGCGTTCTGTAGGTTCTGCCCACCCTCATGGGAAGAAGGCGTGAGTTTATTATGTATGTATTTTCGTATACACTAGTGCTCCTAATAAAAATACAATTCATAAGGTTCAATTAACCAAACGTACTAGAAGTAATCTAACCCGCATTAGTAAAATATAACACACACACACACACACAACATCACGCCTGTCATCCCCGAACGGTTAGGCAGATATGTACCTATAGTACACCAACATTTCGTCAGTTATGTTTAAGTCCCATGTAATAGGGTACGAGCGTTTCCATAAACAGGGCACAAATCATGACTCCAGGCTGTTTTTGAGAAATTCCTGATGGCAAAACCCAATAATTCTTTGTCCGATCCAGGAATCTAGCCCAGGATCTCGTGCTCAACAGTAGCGCTTGCGACCACTGGAGCAACGAGGCAGTCTACGGAATATCTCATTGAAAAAATCAAAAACTTGACTGCTACCAAAAAGTTCAAAACAAGGTTACTTTTTAAGCAGTCTGATGCCATGAACTGCATCAGACTGCTTCTAAATAAAGTAAACTTGTTTTGTAGCAGTCGGGTTTTTTGTTGGTCTAGTGGTTGCAAGTGCTACTTTTGAGTCTGAGGTCCTGGGTTCGATTCCCGGTCGGGCAAAGTGTTATTGTGTTTTTCTATCTGGAATTTCTCAATAGCAGCCTGGAGTCTGGTTTGTGCCCGCTAGATGGCATTAGGCTCGATAATTGCATTCTGTAAATGTAAATCCGTAGTTTCGGCCGAAGTTACGGGCTATTCCTACTCCGTATCAACTACGGACGTAAGGATTTAAATTTTGAATTATATCCCCTTCGTGATTATTTTCTTTTAAACCACCCAGAATCGACAACAATGTCGATTGCCTAATGAATAGTATTACTATTATAGTTTATTCTTCAATTTGTCAATCGTTTTAACCCGATTCGATTCCATGTGAAATAATGTTTTTTACTCAATAAGATTTTCTCATAATGTTAATCTTGTTTTTATTTACATAATAATATATTTTTTTAGCTACATTATTGTTTATTTATATTATATTAGTATCTGTATATCGTTTAATATTTATTTTATTTTCAAGAGCACAAAAAAATTAATACTATAATAAATGGAAGAATCAATAACTTTACGATTTAGTCAATCACTAGCGTATATGTAAAATAAATAGCTTTTTCATCCCATCTATTCGAAAAGATACGAAGGGTTCCTCGATAAGTGCGAGCAAAAAGGGTCATTCCGGCGCACTTAATAACAGTGACAAAATGATTTGGAGCATTATTTAGTTAACAAGTTTGAACGCAATTCGCTTCGATAAAGTCCTGACCGGTAATAAAAAAGCGCGCCTGGCACGCGGCATTGGTTAAACAAATAAAAAAAATACGTGTAAACTTCAACTTCTTATTCGTTTTTTTCATTACTTTTGGTCAAAATATTAAAGACAATTTTAATTTGATATTCGTCACTACCGTCATGACCAAATATTAATAAAATTTGTAGTGATTTTAAATACTAAATATAAAATTGAAAGTATGTGATTTGCTTCAAATGATTTTTGTATCAGGGTAGTCATGAAGTTTAAAATCTATCTTATCAGTACTATCTCTATCTAATTTGACAGTTACCGTAAAAGTACTGGTTTTTTTAACAAAACCGAATGGAAAACATGATATATTTGGTGTGACGCGTAGTTGCTAAGTTAGTTCTCTTCGAGCCTCGGAATCTACAGATTGTCTAAGTCTAAAGTCAATTCTGATATTATATTGTTAAATATTGTTATATACCAAGTTTGTATGTGTGTAAGAATATAAATACAGAAATATTGGTACTGACAAGGCGTTTTCATTTCACTACTAAAAGCATCTCTTATTTATTTTTCTCATACTCGTAGAGGGGGATGAAAAGCAGAGCGTGCCACACGGTACTTTGGATCCCTCGCTACGCTTAGGATTCTACTCTAGAATCTTTCGCTTCACTCTGGATTCAAACAATCGCTCTCGCCCGCAATACATTATTTTGGTCTCTTATGACACAATCTACTATTGCACATCAAAACGATAGCGATCGATATTTTGGTGTG
Organism: Atethmia centrago; assembly: GCA_905333075.3. Classification (NCBI taxonomy): domain Eukaryota; kingdom Metazoa; phylum Arthropoda; class Insecta; order Lepidoptera; family Noctuidae; genus Atethmia; species Atethmia centrago. The sequence continues at coordinate 17,067,031 of HG995393.1, forward strand.
AGCAAGTTGTATGGTGCATGGTAAATGCACGCTTTGTGTGATGGAATAAGGTTTATAATGTATTATGTAGTACGTTCTGATTTATGAATTGCGAGTGTGTGCGACTTCGTATCTATTGCTTTAACTGAACTGCATGTGTAGTTGTGACGAGTGGTAGGGACAAATTGGAGACACCGGGTTCTGATACAGTTTAAACTACCGGGCATATCTCTTTCTTTCTTTCTTATATCTATGATTGTTATTACTAATTATCTAATAAAATGAATTACACAAAATATAAATTATAAAATTAAAATAAAATATTAATTAGGAATCATTCAAATTTCAATTCATTTAAAATAAATAATTTCCGAGATTTAAACAATATTTTTTTTTTAAACTGGGTGTCTGTAAAGTCGGTTTACGGACGATAATTGGACGTAGTTACACAAAAAGGATCCAATCCACAAAAAATCCAAAATTGAGTTAAGTATACCAAAAAGACCGTAAAGGTTTCACGGTCTTTTTGGTACACTTAAGTCAATTTTGGATTTTTTGTGGATTGGATCCTTTTCGTGTAACTACGTCCAATTTTACGTGATAACGAGAGAGAGATGCGTCACAAGCCGAACGCTTAGGCCGATCGTGCCTCTCTATCGCTAGTTCCGCGCTCTCGCTTGCAAACTCGGCTCAGGCGGATCGTGACACATTTTCGTGGGTGCAGCCGGCGTTCATCGATTTATAATACGTTATCACGTCAAAATCAATCAATAAAAGGCAAATAAATGTCTGAAACCGATGGTAAATAAATGGTGGAAGTCATCCCATTTTGATGTCGTCATTAAAAAAAAACATTCAGTTAAGTTCTATTATCCACCAGCAGGTTTCTGAGCTGTTTACTCGTAATATGTATTTTTCATTTTGTTCCATTTTTATGTCATATGGTATTTTAGTTATAATGAAAACGACATTTTCAAATATTTAAATTTAAAAAAAACATAAACATCCGCTACTTATCAAAAAAAAACTTATAAGATTTTCTTGTCAAGCAGGAAAATCTAATTTAAAAAAAAAATTGCTTCCACCACCATGATGATGGACTACTGTTGGAGCATTCCAACAGTAGTCCGCCATCATGTGAGCATTCCAGTGACCCTGGTACCGCTCCTCCATTTTCAGAATATCTTGATAGAACCGTTCCCCTTGTTCTTCACTCAGATTACCAACAATTTCAGGGAAACGCTCCAAATGGCTGTGGAGGAATTTAATTTTTTTTTTTAATCATCGTTTGGAATTAAGTATTTTGTGACTCGATTCACAATTCTAGCGAATTCACAAAGTTGTAAAAAGATTTTTATGGCATGTGGCATATCACTAGCAAGAATACAAATAGTTTATTTTCTTTAACAAGCTTGTACTACACATACTAGTGATAGAAGTGTCCCTTTAAGCAAGTAAATGCCTGTATTAGGACACTCCCCTCTTCCGTAACTTAAATTTACATAATGTACACAAGAAATGCCACTGTTTACTATTTATAATTAATTACAATTTTAAGAATTAGATTAGATTAGATTAAATATAACTTAGCGTGCGTTTTGTGTATGTAATGTGAGGTGAGGTGGGCATAATTATGTGATCTGTGTTATGGGATGTATGTTAGTGTAGGGTGTGTGTGTGTGTGTGTGTGTGTGTGTGTGTGTGTGTGTGTGTGTGTGTGTGTGTGTGTGTGTGTGTGTGTGTGTGTGTGTGTGTGTGTGTGTGTGTGTGTGTGTGTGTGGCCTCAGGTGTCCATTCAGTTATCCATTGCATTACCAGTTTTTACATTCTAGAAATTGTTTGGTGTAGACATATATGTCTTTATTTATTTTATTATAGAGTTGAGATGACCGTCTCTCGTATTGCCTGCTACAAAAACTGGTTTTTGTTTGAGGAATCGGTGCTATAACATCTTTCCTCCTTTTTGATAAGATAGCGGTATCATAAGGCAGCTCTTTGTGTTTTTTAAAAATAGTCTGAACAATGTAAAGTTTTCTCACCGAAAGCAAACCACTTATCTGATAAAGACTCTCGGTGGGCATTTGGATTTAGCTGGGGCAGCTAAATCCAAATTTATTACTGTGGAACGATCCTTTAATAGATTTCCAAATGGGTCTCCGGTATCAGTAGCATTTTTTGGAACAACATATCTCAGTGTTTTAAAAATCCAGCTGAGTTTACGAATCCTATTTGAGACCTGCTCAAGGTGAGGATACCAAATAATCTGTGGTCAATCATGACACCCAAATAGCAAGAGGATAGACTAGAGAATTTTTAAGGGAGTTGGAAGATCCCGGTCGCTTTTGGTTTTTTTTTTATAGCCATGTAAATAGCTGTAACATGGACAGCTTTAATTGAAGTCCGTAACTTTTCGAGCAAAAACTTGAATTTAAAAGTACTGTAATACAATACACATCTATATTAAATTAAAATTCAGTCTACGACTATTTTTTAAAATTTGTATTTGAATGTAAAATTTGGGTATTTTTTTAATAAAACAATAAAAAGTGTTTAGTGGTCTGAAAGGATAGCAGATGAACCCCCCAGTCGACCATTTCAATTTGGCACACGATGCACCAAACACCCTAGTATTATATTGTTTTTTCAATTATTGTGAATTTGAAGACTATGTAGATCATTGTTTTTTTTTTTCTCCTTTGGTTTTAATCTTGTTCTGGCAGTTTGAGTAATTTAAGCGGCCTACCCAAATGTCCTTTCTTTGGTAGGTATTGTTCGTTGAATCGTTGAGCTTCTTAAGTTCTAAGTTGAGCTGCACGACTACTGACAAATGCGTGCACTGACTGGACAGGTCCACTCAACCTGTGTGATTCTTTCCTCAAAAGACCATTTCAGACACCAATCTACATGGTCTTCACATGATCTGACCAAGATTATGTGTGGACTTTAAAAGAGACTGTGACCTCTGAGTTTGTTTCGGCCTTTCTTCTCAGAGTAGTCAGATAGGAAACGCCGAGCTCATCTAGTTTTTTTTTCTAAATATGATTGACGTGTAAAAGTGTTTGTACAAACCTACTTACAGAAAATAAAATCATTTCATTTCATCATTTCATTTCATTCCCTGTATAATTCTATCTGTTTTTTTCCAAATATTCATATTTTCGTTACTAAAACAAACGAAGGCGGCATCGTGAACGCGACGCGCATTTGGATGGCCGAGATCAACGGCGTTTATTCGACCCTTAATACATACATAAACTCACGCCTTTACATAGGGGTAAAGTAATATAATCATAAAAATAATAATATATAGTTGGGAAGGCTAGGCAGATGAGATGATGAATAATATAAAAATACCCCTTCAATCAGTTATAAAAAATCTCTTCCATACGTATCTGTGAACGGCGTTTTGCCAGTCCTTCGGTTCAAAAATCAGGGTATCGAACAAGTGTCATTGTCGATAGGGTAGCAAGAAGTACCTCTGTGTATAGCTATGAAGATGTCGCTACTATCACGTGTTCAAGAATTTGACAGTTAGCTGTCACTATTCATATATTTTTTGTAAAGAAGCAACTTCTTTTACACATAATTAATTAATATGCCACGTTGCGCAGCTGTTGATTGCAAAAATACGGGGATCCATGAATCCAAAGATGTTAAATGACGAAAACTGCGGGGGAAACCTCTCCGAAAAAAAATTGGAAACCCGATATTTGTTGAAACCTGAAGACTTATGGTGTAAATTCTTATACAGGGGATGCTCTCAAGATAATTAAGTCTGTTTTCATTATCTACAGGCACTTGTGTGGTATTAAGTAAATTACAGTAAAGAAGTGTGCGTCTTTATATGTCATATTGGATCAGCTAGAATTAACATCTCTGAAGTTTTTTAGTCAGGAAGACCTCGAGTTAGTTTTCAACTCAAATCGGGTTATTCCTGTCGTACGCCTTTAGTCTTAAACACAAAATAAACTATAAAACGTTCATAATATATGGACCTTTTCACTAAATCTGCTTTTTGGAATGAAGTTCCTTAACGCGGCTTGCGGCAGCAGTTGACTGGTAGAAATCGTCACGTAAGGAAAAAGCGTTATGCCCTCTCCATACGACTCTCTCTCTCTCTCTCTCTCTGTCTCTTATCTATTATATACGAGTGCGTGTGCGTTTGAGTGCCGAGAAGCAGATGGGCATAGTGCGCCTCCGGATGTATAACCTCAATACTGAACACGTCGAGATTTCGTTAACTTCCCCGTCCGGAACGAAGTTCCTTACGGGAACGAACACCCATAGGCACACTTTTTTTACCAGTGGTAGACGCTTCCCTTTTCCTTAACTCGTATTTTAATTGTGCTACACTCCCAAGTCGCTTACATTTTATCTAGTTTTCGTTTTTTTTTTGTGATCCACATAGCAGTGAACACATATACAACAATGGTGGTTTGTGGACGGACAACAGTGCTGCCACCTATGAAGAACTTCGAGTTTTTAACCCCATTGTTCATAGCAGCTAGCGCGTCACCATAGATAACCGCATTTTGTTCGACCTTTTTCTAAATGTCATAAGGAAAGTTTTGAGTATGAATGTAGATGGATGAGTAGGGGAAGACCAAGGAAACGATGGGTGGACTGTGTGAAAGAAAGAATAACAATAACTTGGCAACAGTTCGTGAAACCAAAAACCAAATAAAACATTTTGTTAACAACAACAGTGTTTCAGCATTAATGCCAAACAGATGCTGTCTGACGCAGCTTTTTTAATGAAAAAGAAAAATGGGTGGTGACTACCGAGTTGACGAATAATAGATATAAGTATGGAAGAAAATGACATGTTGCGCCGACCCCAAGTAAATTGGGATAAGGGTAAAATAATGACTAAATCACATCTAGAATTTAAAAAAAAATACATTTATTTCAGGCACAATTAAAATTGTCCATATTAATGTTAGTAACAAAGGTCTTTAAAACTATATTAGTATTGTAACATTCTCGAATAAATTCACATAAAAAATAAAAGAAAAATCCAATCAAAAAATCCTTTTTTTTAATGACCTGGACACTAGGACCTTTTAGCCAAAAATCCAATTAATGTCAAAAATAATATTAAATAAAAATATTGTGTCAGAATAGACGTCACAGTCTATTCTGTGAAAATCTCGCCGTGTAAACTTACGTGAATTGACCTGTCAATAGTGTCAATCCCGAGCATCGGGTGGAATGACAGCTCCCTTCACCTAAGTTTTCACGGATATATTTACAGAATAAACCGGTAGTATTGCGTGCTAAAGGCGAGTTTGTTCGCACATGATCGAGAATGTTTTCTATCGCAACTTCTGTAAGAACGTGCTCGAGAGGCGGCCTTGTGATGGCTGCGTCGATGCTCTTGCAATTTTGTACTTTATGTATTATTATAAAGTGTATTGTCCAATGTATCCCAATCTCTTTCGAAAGTAGTTCTTACCAGATTTACCTACTATCACAGGTGCGCCCGCCGCCAAGAAACCAAAACTAGACACACGAAGAATAAAAATAGAAGAAGCAATTACAGGTGAGCAAAAGAAAAAGGAACTTGCAGACTCTGAAATTAAGCAGAACCCTCAACATTGTACGTCCAAACCTGTTACTAAATCAAAAAAGCCTTTTACTGATACAAAACCTGATGTAAATAACAGTTTTAGTGAAAAGGGTACTTGGACAGAACATATTCGTATCCACACTGATGAAAAACGTTACAAGTGTGCTTTATGTCAGTGTTGTTTTAGTCATAAAGGTCATTTAACAAGACATGTTCGAAGGCACACTGGTGAAAAACCTAACAAATGTGAGGTATGTCAGCGTAGTTTTAGTCAATTCAGTAATTTAAAAAGACATTTTCGAATACACAATGGTGAAAAACCTTACAAGTGTGATCTATGTCAGCGTTGCTTTAATGATAAGAGAGATTTATCAAAACATATTCGTATACACAATGGCGAAAAACCTTTTAAATGTGATATATGCCAACTTAGTTTTAATGATAAGAGAGATTTAATAAAACATATTCGTAAACACACGGGTAAAAAGCCTTTCACATGTGATATCTGTCAACGTAGTTTTAGTTATTCCTGTGACTTAAAAAAACACGTTCGAATACACACAGGTGAAAAACCTTACAGTTGTGAAGTATGTCAGCGTAGTTTTAATATTCAGGGTAATTTAAAAAAGCATTTTAGTATACACACTGGTGAAAAACCTTTCAAATGATGTTGTCTCAGGCAAGGATCATCGAAAGCAATCGTTATTTCACGAGAAATTAGCTTTTGAAATGTATTATCCATCTATTTACCCCGCATTGTCCCACTGCCGGGCAAAGGCTTCGCTTTCCCTTTGCCACTCCTAATTAGGTACCGTAAAACGGGTGAACCAGGACGAAACGTTAAAATGGATTTTAACGTTGAAATAATATAGTTCGTTGTCAAAAAAGACTCCAATGTGAAATGAACACGCCTTGTCAGTACGAATATCTCTATCTGTATTTATATGTGGCGGTGCGGGCAAGACCTCACTAATTAAAGTAGAACGAGCTCAGCGTGCTTTACTAAAAGTTGCCTATAGACGTCCTTACTGGTACCCTACGAATAAACTCTACACTGAAGTGGGAGTTCTTAGGGTGAGACAGCTTTACATACTGTCTGTCACCCAGCGATTTCATAAAACAGCCGTGAGCACTTGTATCACTTCAAGTCGAAGGGTAAATTGGGATAAAATCCGATGCCGTAAAACAATCGGCAGAAGGTCTTACGGTTTTATTGGACCTATACGCAAAACTCAACGGTATACACAATATAGGTACTAAAAGTAACACAAAAAAATGCAGAGAGTAACAAACTGGCTTTTGACATTGGACTACGACATGACCGAAAGTCTCGTAGCTCTCGTAAAACCTAACAGTACACTCATTTGATATTTCACAAATATACGTGCACTCACTGACATACGTATAACATAGATACACTCTCTTACAACACCAACACAACTGACTCAAATCTCACCACTATACATACACTCTTTATATACCTATTTTAAGTTTGAAAATGTACCTTTATTTTTAATTTATGGATAAAATTGTAAACGGAACGAAGGAGCCTGGATCTCACAACACAGGGAATCCTAGTGTGAGGTCTAGGTATTCAATCCACTAGAATGTAATTTTTGCGAAATAAATTTATTCTTATTCTTATATTCTTGCACACATACAAACTTGGTATTTAGCAATATTTAACAAACTGTTTAATTATTTGATTAGGTAATTAGGTTTTCATTGTTTTGTTGGTATATTGGTGTGTGCTAGATAACATATGGCAAATAATTTAATTTAATGTTTTGTGTTTTGTAATGTTTATAACTTTGCATACGATTTGTATAGAATCAAGTTTATATAACTAAACAGACAGGTGTGCTGCTGGAGAGTTTGTTCCGCCACTTCTTCTTCCCAGCTAAAGCACTAGGAAGTGGTGAAGGGCGGGCGTTTTTGGGGGACTGTCTTATGTAACTTTGACGTTCAAAAAGTGCTGATTCTCAGCCTAGTTTAGAATAAATGACTTTTGATTTTGACTCAATATAATATCAGTATAGACTAAAGTCTAGACTTCTTGAAGACAACCTTTTAGACTCCGAGGCTCAAAGAGAACTATCTCAGCAACTACGCGGCACACCAAATATATCATGTTTTCCATTCGGTTCTTTTAAAAAAAACAGTACTTTTACGGTAACTGTCAAATTAGATACTTTTTAAACTTGATGACTACTCTGATACAAAAAAATTTGAAGCAAATCACATATTTACTATTTTAAATCGCTACAAATCTTATTAATATTTGTAAATCATGACATTCGGCCATCCGACACTGTGTTGCCTCCTGGTACACACACAACAATCCTACATTTTTTTTTATTTTTATAAATCATGACATTCTTGCTTGTTAAATAAAAATTTAAAATGTAAATAACATCCTATCGAATATCCTACAAAGCATTGCATTTTATTTGAACATACAACAACCAATACAATATACTTAAATATACAAGAAATAGAAAGGTGCTGCTATGTAAAGAAGACAAAGACAATTGTACATAAGGAGCGAAATGCACATCGATCGGTTTTCGACTACAACGCAGGCAGGTTATGTGCTAACATACTCCAATTTCATACATACGCAGTTAAGCTTATCATTATGCAGGCACTCTTAGCTCATAGATTGTGTGGCGAGTGTACATAATATATGCATGCATTTTGTATTGTACAGATTTAATAATATATATTAATAATTCGAATTCGAGCGGTGGTGCTGTGGTGGCCCAGTGGTAACGGCCGCGACTTACGAGTTGTATGTCGTAGGTTCGAACCCAGACAGGCGCTTTACTTTGTGTAAATTATTACATCACCACTGCTCTCAAAACGGTGAAGGAAAACATCGTGAAGAACCGGCATTTTCTAGAACTAAAAATTCGAAGACATGAGACATCTACCAACCCGCACTGGGCCCGCGTGGTGGATTACGGCCCACTGCCTCTCACAAACAGGAGGCCTGTGTCCCAGCAGTGGGAACATTATAGTATAGGCTGATTATGTACCTATTATGTAATTCGACTTTAGAATAAAATTAAACACAAGTAAATCAGTAACACAACCTTTTTATTAATAAAACAAACCTTCCATTTTACAAGTACAAAAAATTACGAACGAAATTATAAGATATGAAATAAGATAATACCTATTTGATTTCGATATTTTTTTTCAATATTTGAACTCCCTAAGTAGGGAAACGCTAGAACCACCAGCTATTCACAACCATCCGATACGCTTCCGTGCCGAATCGAACATCAATCAATGTTATTAAAAGAGTCTTCAAAATGCTGTTCACAAATCTAAAACCCGAAAATGTTCTCAGTTTAAATCAAATAGACGACCGGCATTCTTCCGACAGTTATTTGCTGTCTCCCAGCAAGGCGAATCGGTAATTAAAAATGTATCATTTTCGACACGGCAGCCTTTCGAACGGTTGAGAATAATTAGGTTGAGCACAGAGATTTTTAGTACCTATTTCAGCCAAATTCTAAAATGAAACACCATTTTAAGTCGCCGTAGATGGGCTGTTTAACTTGGTTAGTAGGAAGTTACTGAATTCGGACAAGTGTAATCGCACTCAGCAATTTAGCCTCAATAAAGCCCAAGTTAGAAAAAAGACAGTTCGCGATACGTCCATCTCTGTCGCACTTTATTCTGCAGCTTACTAAAAATCCCCTCTTCCTAAAAAAATACTGAATTCAGGGACCAATTATAGCCATCCCCTTAAAGCTGATATCAGACCTTCACTTTTTGTTCATGTTTGCCTTTGATTAGGCATCTTTCACTCGTAGTGAAACAACTGAACATAAAATAAATCAAAAATGAAAAATGATTTCATTAGTGTACCAACCCAACGATGTTGTATTTCGCTACTCAGCATCTTTCACTTGCCTAACAAATGATCGAAAAATTAAATGAAACGAGCAACAACGACAACGGTGTCGTGTGAACGAGAAAAATGAAACTTACTCGAGTGAAACGTCTGCTATCGGCTTTAGAAACAATCTAAAGAAAAAAAAAACTTAATTTTGACATTTAAAGTTAGGATGACGACATTTTAGCACTTAGTGTAACATAATATACTGTTGTGTTGTTAAGATTAAGGGTGGAACTGTTGGGGTATTTGCGGGTGCTTCTTTTCCACGGCAGGCGTCATTGAGCGGCAACGCTGTGAGTATAAAAAATTGCGATTAGAATGAGTAAGGGGCTTGTGGCCAAATAATAACAGCCGCACGGGTCAATCGATCAGGTTAAGCTACGCTTGCCACGGTTGGTCCGTAAATGGGTGACCATCTTTACATACCAAGACCCCTCCGTGCCTCAGAAAGCACGTTAAGCCGTTGGTTCCGGCTGTCATTCGTGGATCTCTGACAGTCGTTACGGGTCGTCAGAAGTCCGAAAGTCTGACAACCAGTCTTACCAAGGGGTATCGTAGGTATTACCCAGTAATTGGGTTGTGGAGGTCAGATGGGCAGTCGCTCCATGTAAAATACTGGTATTCAGTTGCATCCAGTTAGACTATAACCCGACCCCAACGTAGTTGGGAAAAGGCAGGCAGATGATGATGAATGAGTAAGTAAGTTTATGAAATGAATATAATATAACATCACGCCTTGTTCCCGTGTAGTACACCCACATTTCGCCAGTTATGTTTAAGTGCCATGTAATAGGGGGCGAGTCTTCTATTGCCATCAACCAAGCACAAATCCAGACTCGGGCTGCTATAGAGAAATGTCTAATGGATAAACCCACCAACACTGCCCGACCTGGAAATCGAGCTCAGCAGTAGCGATTGCGATCAGTAGACCAACGGAGGCAGTCTATAAACCATGATAAAAGTTTTTTCTATAAGTAGAACTTTTAAGACAGACGTAAATTTTTATCAATATTTTATAACTACCTATGTAATAATAATAAAATAAAAAACTTTATTGACACAAGAATAATTTACAAGTAGATTTCGGTAAACAGTAGGTACAATTCTGCAATTGAACACAATTCGAATGACCACTAACACCTAAACTAGGCCGAGCCTGTACCTTAGGCGTTAGATCTTTCCCGGGTAGGTACATGTTTCATCTACAGACGTGTACATGTAGCGCCGGCATTTCCTTAAACTCAAAGCATTTATTATAATTAAACCATTTACAGGCACTTTTGAATTGTCAAGGAGTCGGTCAGTTAGAAATATGAAGCTAGTTGCCCATTCCAAAGCGTAGTAGATTCCTATGGAGAAGAACCGGCAAGAAACTCCATGGACACTTATAAAAAAAAGATTAGTATAAACAAATGTTGAATTTATAACTGAATGTGTAGTACAATTTAAAAATAAAATAATTCTAAAATAACCCGCGGCAGCTAAGAGATGACCAGTCCCAACTTACGGCACCCGTTCACGAACATGCCGCATGGATCAGCACCATACAGCTCAACAATTTTGAAGACAGTTAATTAGCTAAACGATCCAACACGCGCCACCATCAGCGAGAGATCTGAGTAAGCATGGCATACTCTCAGCCGCCAGGGCACATTCAAGTCAATGAAAGACATATTAACCGGTCATATTAAGCTCTATTAACCTCCTAGCTGGCTAGTCCCTGAAAAAAAATGCCGAAACCAACTCAGGGGTCATGGTCTCTTTTACAAACCAAACATTATAATATTATTAAGATTTTTTTGGGGTGTGAAATCATCAAATAACTTCTCCCGCTCTGGGCGGAGCGGGAGGGTGTGTCAGACTTTCACTGACTAAAACCCACCCGTGTTCCTTCCTTCAGTTGCTTGTGTTGCCACAGGCCACGGTATCTCTTTCGGAAGTTCCCGCGACCCCGGCAGTTATGTGAGTCTACAGTGTTTTTTTTTTTTTTTTTTTTAGGGTGGGAAATCATCAAATAACTTCTCCCGCTCTGGGCGGAGCGGGAGGGTGTGTCAGACTCTTACTGACTAAAACCCACCCGTATTCCTTCCTGTTGCCTGTGTTGCGGGGGCCTCGGTGACCCATAAGTACCTTCCCGCGACCCCGGCAGGCATCGGCCCTAGTGGACCCCTACTTTTGTGCTGACGACATCTCTTTGAGGCGCGCGTGGAATACGACGCGCCGTCGACCCGGGCCTGGTCCTTACCGGACGGTGAGCTACCCATTGCTCACCGTCCGCAAGCCCGCGCCTACGGTGGCCGGAAATCCGCCCGGGATTCCCGGAGTCTACAGTGTACGGCCATATCTGGAAGGGCCTTTTGAAGATACTGCCATTTCAGCTGTGAGTTGACCTGTCCCGACGACATGCCAACCTTATTTTAGAGAGCTCAACGACTCGTCACACAACGCCAACTGAGTAGGCACTCAGGTAATCACACCATCTGTCTAGCCTTTTCCCAAATACGCTGGGATCCACTTCTAGTCTGTGGCGGCATCTACTGCGCCACATGTGAACTAAGCAGCACACTGACGTCACGCAAAATCTTGCATCGCGCAAGCAGAGTTTACCGCGCAACTAGCGTATATACAACATCCCGACATCAACCGTCGGGCAGTTGCCCACCAGATACGACACCCGTCTGGTCGGAGGATCCTCCCTTTTCTATTGAGGATGAGCGAATTTTACACCCTGTTCCTCATGCCTCTATAATGGTGACCCTGACGTGATGGTCACAAGTCTAACCGGATGCAGCTGAATACCAGTATTTTACATGAAGCGACTGCTTATGTGACCTCCGCAACCCTGGGTAACACGATACCCCTTGATAAGACTGGTTGTCGGACTTACGGGCTTCTGGGGAACGCTTATGTCCAGCAGAGGGCGTCTTTAGGTTGAAATGATGATGTTAAAACGAATGAGGAAGAATGTCAAATCCCGTGGTCCTTTGCCAATAGCTAGACTTTCAAGAGACACGCGTGTGTCGCTTGACGCAAGTCACATCGCTCGAGACCGTGAACGAGCCTTACCTCTCTGTAATCAGCTTCACACATGACTGGGTTCCTCATCTCCACCTTCCTGGGTGGCATCAGATCCTCGTCGTGCACCAATTTGTAGACCTCCGAATGCTTCAGGTGTTCCAACGAAACGGGAGGCTTTTCGTATTTCATGAAGTTTATCCTGAAATATTAGGGAAAGTGTTAGGCTTTTGTTTTCAAGTTTTGTGGAGGGTCTGTACCTGCTCGCTGCCAGCACTCGCATCGCGAAATTGTTATGCAATCATTCGTTGCGAGAGCTTTTGTTACACGATAAACATTAATTCGAGGACAGTGGTGAATCACGCACGTGAATCTGCCGAGCGCGTAAAAAAAGCTCACCCAAGTTCGGTATTGAATGCTCGCGGTGAGTACGGTCGATACCGTGCTTCGTACTTTCGTAGTATTTTGAAGTGGCGTAATTAGGTACCTAATGTATACAACACAGAGCACGGAGTACCGTCAACACCTTACAAACCTAGCGTGTCAGTGGGCGTCATACATCTGACAATGCCTGAAACAGCCGAAATTCCGCTTAGCGGTAATTGGTGGACCACGAATATTATTAGTAATGGCGTTTCTAGTCGCTGCGCTGCACGCTGCCGGCGATTCCGTACTCTGTGATTTATTTCGATCTTTGCAGACCCGAAGCACGCTAACTTCTCTAGAGAAAGGGGTACGTAACGGGGGGTAGGGGGTCAAAAATCGGAACAATCTACTATTCAATGAATGATTAAGATATAAAATACTGGTGATTGTGAATTAACATCTTGTGGTCAGCAATACATTGACTATCCTAGCTAGGCCTACCTATCTGCCATAAAAATTGATCAAGAGACCAAAATACCTCAGCGCCACCTCTCTCTTTATCTCGCTCGCACGCTACTGCTCGGTCACGCAAGCAAGCGAGACAGGGCGGCAGGGAGAAGGCTCCAAGGCGCCGATAGTATACGTAATTTCTTTTTACAGTGAAAACAACGGTAATTTAAAACAATAAAAAACATAGCATCTGTTTTATATTTAGTTCAGTTATTATGCAGTTTCATAATCTAATTTGAAGTATTTTTTTAATATTAGCGGTTTAATCTTCAGTTTGGAAGTAACTTAGTATTTTTTTTCTGTAGAGAAACATTTGTCAAACAAAGTACTTAGCATTAATCCTCGACTTTGCGATATAAGTATTTATTTTACAATTACACAGTGCTGTAGTATTTTCGATATAAAGGAGGATCATGATAAGCAGTTCGGTATAGGTACTCATGTTCTGTACGTAATAACATAAACAGCCTGGTGGAATGAGCTTGAAGTTTGCTGACAATACTGTCAACATCTAGAATGACAGCACTTCAATCTCACTTCCCCTGTGTTTTCAGGGTGAGATTTTTACAGAATGGCCACTACAGGGTTAAAACAGAGAATAATAAAAATCTCCGTTTTGTTACAATTAAGATCATGACGAACGAAAATAGATTATTAACAAAAAAACGTGTGGCCCCCGTCAGGAACGAAGTTCCTTCTCACGTATGATTTAATACAACAACAAAACTTTTGACATTTGAAACTTAAAGACCTTGAAACTTACTTATTTTTCAAAGTTTCTTTTAGTTCGTGTAATACTGTTTTGCCCACCCACAGACGCGTTTTTAATACAGAGCCATCTAGTATAAGTACATAGAAGCTTCTAAAAAGTTATACTAGATGGCTCTGTATTAAAAACGCCTGTTAAATCCACAAGTTCTGTCTCTTTCTGTTATATACATATAACTACTAGAAAGAGAGAGAGAAAGTCGAATGGAGGGGGCATAACGCTTTTTCCTTACTTGACGATTTCTATCAGTCTTATACTAGATGGCTCTGTATTAAATTCGCACTTTCAGTCTTTTTCTATTAAATATAATAGAAGAAGACAGAGACAGAGAGAGAAAGTCGCATAGAAGGGGCATAACGCTTTTTTCTTACGTGACGATTTCTACATACCGCAAGCCGCGATATAGAACTTCATTCCGAAAATTCGCCAGCAGTAGTAGCTTTAGTTGACCTCGTAATTGCGTTAACACTTTTGATAACAATTTCCAATCAATTGAAACTTCACTAAGGTTGAAACTATCTCTCTGAAACATAACCCTTGTTGTGTACCTTAGGGTGATAAGGAAACTACGAGGTCGTCTAAACTAAACTTGGAAATAAGTCTTTCTCTTACTTACATTCTAAGCAAGTAGGAACTAAAAACTAAAATAAAACAGTCGAGAGGTGTCGTGAGACACCCGGTTGGAACGAAGTAAGGAACTTCGTTCGAAAATCACGAAAATTTTGTCACGTAAGAAGTGTCGAGAGTCGTGACGGTCAAAATGTTACCCTTTTTTCGGTGTTACTCTCTTTTGACAAATGTGCAGAGTACAATGTGCGATAAGGCACTTCGTTCCAATAAGTGTGATTAGGAAACGATACAAGAAAAACATTATGGAGCACCGCGAGCATTTGCTAT
The DNA here is from genome assembly GCA_905333075.3 of Atethmia centrago. Classification (NCBI taxonomy): domain Eukaryota; kingdom Metazoa; phylum Arthropoda; class Insecta; order Lepidoptera; family Noctuidae; genus Atethmia; species Atethmia centrago. The sequence continues at coordinate 17,082,046 of HG995393.1, forward strand.
TCGCTTCACGAGTTTGTTTTACTTGCCAAACAAACAGTTTGGTGGGTACGTGTTAAAAATTAAGTGGCAACATTCATTAGTTCCTGTTTTTGACACAGAAAAGTGTGTGGCGCTAGACGTATTGAGATAGAATCATTATCAGAAAAAATCGCATTTGAATATTTTCCCTCAGCGAAGTCCGAATGTAAAGGAACATAATATTTGCTCTGTAATCATCTAATGTACCTATATATAAGTCAGCCTGTGGCATATTCATTAAAATGTACCAGTAATGTGCTCTGTGTAATCTGTGGTCTATCTGTGACATCTGTCAACAATAAAAAGGCCGTCATTATGTCGTATCTGCCGTGTTTGATTCCATCCAATAAATCTATCCTAATCAGGGTAATCCCCACGAACTTTCAATAGTACGTGAATCCAAACCTGAAAAATAAATTCTCTAGAAACTGCTCGCGAACGAATATTCGTAATAAAAGCGCAACTAATGTTTCGAAAATCAAATCACGGAGTGAATGCTCGCGGCTAGTACGGTCCTTCAGCAAGTCATTCAACAACAAATAAACATGCGTTGAAATTACTAACAAGCAAGATGGACTTAACAACCGGTTTCAGGAACGAAAATCATCGACGTGTCAAAATTAAACGCATGTAGCGTTGCTAGGCGTCCGGGTAAAGCCGGACAAAGACAGGCTTCTTGGTTGCGTGTACGGCCAAATTAGACTATGTCCGGCTTGTCCGGCTTTTTTTAAGCATTTTTTTTAACATGACCTTTTGTATTACTTGGTTTTCCATTGCAAATTGCAATAGTAGTTAACTACTGCAGCTGCTAACTACTATTGCAATTATTGAAATTAATATTGTAATGATTAATGAAGACTGATTCATTCAATTTTATTTTTATAATTAGAATTTAAGGTAAATAATAAAAAGCCTTGTTTTACTTATAAAATAATTGTCGTGTTATACTAAGACTAAAAAATTAAGGGTGTCCAGCCTTTTTACCCAAATGTCCGGATAAACTGGATGGTCTGTCCGGCTTTTTTTTAAGACCTGGCAACCCTAAACGCATGTCATGTGATCTCAATGTGCACTTTTATCATTTCTAACCCGACGATATTATCGTGGACGTCACGGTATCACGATAACACAGGGAAACATGAAGTAAAATGTATGGAAACATGAAGACGCTTTAAAATTTCCGTCCACGATAACGTTAAAAGAGCACATATTTTCGATACATTATAGGGACGTGTACGTGGATGTCAACGATAATATCGTCACGTTAGAAATTATGAAAGCGCAAATTGCCTGTTGATAATTCGGTCAACCAATCACAGCAGCTGACGCGCGCTTAATATTTTTTTTTGGAAATTTTTGTTCCAGAAACCATGCCAGTTTTTTTAATGTGTAATATCTTTTCTCTCGCTTTCTGTGGAGTGATTTCGGACGGAAGTGTGTAGACAGAAAGTGACAGCTTGAGCATGGAATAAGTTAGTACTTTTAATAGCATGAAATTAGTAAATACTATAAGGCTACTGTAAGGCTCACTCGCCTTTTTCTTTTTTGTTAAATTTTGACTATGAGTGTAGTGGTGTGATAGTATGAGCAATAATTAAATATCGAAAAATTTAATTTCGCAGGCTACCTAATCGCATCCCTCATAACTACAAAACTAACATGAATTAGAGCGATTCAATGAAAAGTTTCAATCTGAGAGTTCCATGATTAAAAAAACGATGTGTAACTTAAAAGATTTAAATCGTTAGGTCCACCCTACCGGGTCAAAGATAGGCGCGTTCCTGTTTCGTTTTGACAACTCTGACACACAATGACGCATGGACTTGCCTTGATTGTCATCGAAACGCTATTAATAATGTGTGCGCTCGCTCTCTTATCCGTATGGACACTTTTTCGCGTGACAGTGAGGGCAAATCTAGCGATTTAAATATTTGGTGTAACTCACTTCAATCAATTTATCATAAGTATCGATCATTGTCTCTCGCAGTCTATGAAAGTCTACTAGGTGACAGTTCGACTCTCTGGAATTATTTGAAATTAGAAAAAAAAAAGTTAAGCAAATAATACACATGACTGTAACTTGCACAGAAGTAGGCAAGTAGCTTGCATGCCATTCACCAATTGCAAGTCAATGATCACGCTTGTAATCCCCGAAGGGTTAGCCAGAGGTGTACCGATAGTAACACCCATATTTCACCAGTTATATTTAAGTCCCATGTAATAGAGGGCGAGCCTATTGCCATCAGCCGGGCACAAATCCAGACTCCGGGGTGCCACTGAGAAATGCCTGATGGAAAAACCCGATAACACTTTGTCTGGCTTGGGATTTGAACCCAGGACTGTTGTGCTGAGATGTTATCTTGGTTATTTAAAGTTAGTTATTTTAAGGTACCTATGTATCTGAGAGCGGCAGTACCTAGGATTTTTACAAAAAAAAAAAAAATACAATTCATAAAAAAAATACTAATAACTAAACTATCTACATACCTATACTTCCTACAGTAAGACTTGGTATCACCCCACGGCCAGATTTCGTTCCAATTGTCAATCTGCGACGCGCACATGCAAACAAACAGAAAAAACAGACACGTAAGCAAGCAAGCTAGCTAGATGTAGTCGTTTCAAATTACGAACGCGTCATTAATATGGGGGCTATCGTTTTTGTGCTCACTAGTTGGCGCCACTGTCGAGTAAGGTCCTGCCAGTACTTTTATTTGTTACTAGCTGACTCAACAAAACGCTGTTTGAGTCCTATGCAAATTTAATTCTCAAATTCAAAGAACTAAAAAAAAAATAACAAATTCGGGAAACTAAACGTCGGACTCTCGAACTAATTTTTCTTTCCATGAAAACCTTAACCATTATTATGGACTACTACAGTACCAAACTTTATATGCCTAATGTTTATTTTATTACCTCCATTTTATAACTTGAAATGTTCCTAAAATACGCAAGCATGTAACAAACAAATAGTATTCTTTCTTTAAGTGCTTCCAAATTAGGTCTTAAGTTGTTACTTAAAAATCTTATGCCCCAATTAATCAGGACTGGCACTATCATTACAATAGGTAATCATGAATAAAATTAGTAAAACTACGCGTCGCGATAAAGTATCCCACTAACAGTTAAAAGTTCAGATAGCCCTCATTACATTGATTGACGCGCGCTCATGACATGACTACAACGTGAATACTCGTATATTGGCAGAAATATATAATGAAATGTGGATATCGGATAAGTGGATATCGCGAACCGATGCCGACTAATTCAGGGGGCAGCTCACTAAGTCCGTCACCGGAGATACGGGCCCGTCCAAAAGTAATTAGTTGAACCGTCAAAAAAAAAGGACAAATTCATTTTTCGAACGGGCACAAACACATTGCGAGTAGGGACAGCTGTCAAATCGTGCTGTCATTAATTCTCAGTTCAGGCTCCGAAGTAATTATATCCGTAGGTGATACGAAGTAGGAAACGCCCGGCCGAAACTTCGGATTTAGTGCTTACAGATTAGGCCCCCAGATAGGTACGAACTTGTCGGCGCTTACTGGCGACGGTTCGCGCCGATTTAGCAAAAGGTATGAAATCTGCCAGCGCCGACCAGCGTTGACAACCAGCGCTTGTCGGAGCCGGTTACCAGCTTTCTGCGTGCGTAAAGCGATATATACACATAAAAAATATTCTATATATTCATACAACGAATGATATAATACAATTACATATACATGGACAATACAAATACGTTCGTACACAACGGTTTACAAAAATAAAATACTTACACAGATTCACATAGACAATTAATGTATAGTCGTACTCGTATTCGCAGTACCACTTTAAAAAAAAAACTGGCCAAGTGCGTGTCGGACCACGCACAATGAAGGGTTGGGAAGTTGGGATGAATAATCCCAAAAACAAACTTAACATTGTAGTTGAAAAACATGTTCTCCCGTACATCGATATATGCCACGGTCAGTTCTGCAACTGCAAAAAGTTGGTCGACTATTACTCGATAACTTGTAAATCCCGCTTAGCTGTAACAGTTTTTAATTTCATTAATATGAACTACTGCCATGATTTTTTTCACATCTCTTACGGAGATGATATACAACCATTTAGCTGGCAGGGGGGGGACACACTAGACTCTAAAAAAATGAGCACTTTAATGATTAATATTACGCAAGCGGATCCTTGAATCGAATAGTGGTGTCCATACCCACATTACGTGCAAGGGGGGTACACTAAAAAAAAAAATTGTCAAGATTTTATTTTAGCACTTACTCGGCGTGATTAATATGTATACCTATGCCAAATTACAGCTTTCCAGTACTGAGCGTCTCTGAGCTACAGCGGGGACAGACAGACAGACGGACATGGCGAAACTATAAGGGTTCCTTGTTTACTACGGAACCCTAAAAAGGCCCAGTAAATCAAAACTTCATTAAGGTCGAAATTATGGAACGTCGAACTGTCACTTTGTTCTTAAAACAAAAATAGATTTTGACAATTATTTATGACGTGCAACCTTAAGGCGGTCTAACGCAATTACGAGGTCGATTATACATATTATACTATACATAATATATTAATTTTAACTATCTTGTAAGGCACTGGGGCACAATCAATTAAAAAGTAAACAAATCAAATAACAAAAGAGTATTTTTTTTTTATTTTTCTTCAGACTCAGATTCAGTTGTAGTAGCGTATGTAGTCACCAGCACTTAAGTTATCTCAAACTGTCAAATTTCTCCAAATGATTTAAAATCTTAAAATGTTGAGGGTTAAGTTCAACATCAAATGAGAAAATTCGTTTGAAAAGTTTGCTCTTCGGAAATCGTCGTCTATCTTCGGTAATACGAACGCGCGATGTTGTGATCTAACACAGAGTTGTTACAATCATGGAACACATACAATTCGTTCGTTTTTTAATCCCAGAGACTAATTTGACAGTTCAAATTATTGTTGTTCGTTTTTTCAATTTGGAGTTTGACATTTGCATGTGTCAATTTAGTCTCCCAGGTTAAAAAACAGACTTTAGAGAACTCTATTTATAGATTAACATCTCAGTGCAATTCCAAAACTTTTTAAAAGTGTTGAGTAACAAATAAAAAGAAAGAAGAGAAAAAAATATTTGGGACACGCACAGAAAATGCAAAAGACAAAAAAAAAACAAAATTTAAATAATTAAATATAAAAAAAAACAATAAAAAAAGACCTGTGCGAGGCCAAAAAGGCTCCTCAGCATAATGCTGTGATATTTAAAAAAGAAATACCGCAGCGCTGGTATTCTGATCTGCGACTGAAGTAGGTAACCTGACAGTGAAAACGTCATGAAACGCGTAATGATAGTTTACTACGGCATATATTTAACGCGGCGACAAATTAATCTGAATATGGGATTAAACAATAATTAAAGGCGGTAGCAAATATACTCGTAGTAGGTTGGCAGCTACAGCGAAGGGTAATTTTAAGTAAAAAGTAGCAGCTTAATAATCAGTTGTTAGCTTTGTTTTAATGGCATCGAGTTTTTGTTTTGGTAACTGAGAATCACCAACAATAGAGGTGATCTGGCGCTCGGCGGTCGCTGTCGCGACACGCTCGCTTCGCTCGCTCGTCTTCGCGCGCTAATGGTCACTGTTCTAACCTAACCTAACCTAACCCAAATTATTCAATAATCCTTCGCTGTAGCTGCCAACCTACTATATTTGCTACCGCCTTTAATTATTTTTTAATCCCAAATTCAGATTAATTTCTCGCCGCGTTAAATACATGCCTAATAATATTTAATCACTGCCAAGTAATTTTTTTAATAGGAAATAGTTTGTCGCCCTTTAAATTCTTAGTCGCCTGGAAAATAATTAGCCGTGCACTACTACAAAGCTCAGTTAGCTCGGTAGTACACAACTTAAAGTCGAATTATTCATTAACAGGAGCAATCTGACATGTGCTAGCGGTCACTTTGTGTAATAAAATGGTCATATTTTATTGTATTTCATTTATTCTAGACACACTTATTATTATTATACATTTATTTTACACATAAATCTATACGATCACCACTACAATAAATATGATCATTTTATTACACACAGTGACTGCTAGCACATGTAAGATTACTTCATTGAATTAATCATTCGACTTTGGAAGCATTGCTTCTGTGGGCGGTAACTCTGTGGCGCGATGTTCGTGCTAATTCGGAAACACGAAGATTACCGAAGTGGATGACATGTATTCTATTTAGACTTATCTCGGCAATTTACTAGTAGGATTTTTTTTTTGTATAAAGAGATTTGAAGGTAGGCCTAATTAATTGTGCCTTAGTGCGTTAAAAAACACAACACAACAATAATTCTACTTATCAAACGGACAAAAACATGGACGTATACAATTCTAAAATATACATACGTAGGTACATAATATACACATTTACATTTTATACAAAAACATAATAGAAGTATAATTTTTGAATACCTATATAGGTAGTAAGGTTATGTTTGGGTAAGCTCGGCGCTAGGATAAAACCGTACGCAGCGCAGAACACTGAGGGGTTAATTTGTAAACGTTGCTTAAAGTTATAAACGTCAAAAATGTACGGTTAAGTAATCGCTAATCATTGTTTCAAACCATCAATTGGGGTTTAAGCAAACTTTAACCTGTTAAGCCCAGCGCGGCACCGATTCGGAGTCAAACTATAGAAAATCAATTGAGTCTAATTAGCTGTCCTTGACCGATGCAACGTTATAAATAAACCCCAATCTGTCTGCATTAAAAACATTACCGCTCGGTTTAGTCGTCGCAAGCGTAAGTATAAGCTAAGCATGAGGTTCTGGGTTTCAATGTGTCGGGCAAAGTGTTATTGCGTTTTCCATCTGAAATTTCTCAGAAGGGCTTGCGATGAAGGGCTTGCCCCCTATTACCTGGGACTTAAACATAACTGGCCAAATGTGGATGTACTATAGGTGCACCTCTGCCCAACCCTTCGGGGATTACAGGCGTAATTTTATGTTGTGTTTGTTAAAATATTACCGAATAAGCCTGGAATTTGTAATATTTTTGAGTGAAATGAAGTATTCTAAACAGTAATATGATTCGTACGGTCTTATCCCGGTGCCGAACATACCCCAACATAATCTATATTTTCTAATAACCACAATGATATTTTACACAAGATATTATGTTACGTTCATAGTAACAGACGTTTATAATCTGGTCGTGGCACGTGACTGCTCGTCACCCTTCTTGACGCGTGGACTAAAGACAAAACGTCACAATTAGGACGTTTTCGTCCTCATGACGCGCGCGCTAGACACATATCTGCCTCTTTTTTGTATGTATTATCCTTGAATACCTACGATTTTGTTGCAAATGAAAATAATTGTTACCTACCTACCAAAAGATATTTGATATTTGAAAGATTGTGATACAGGTTTACCCTAGTACATGCATCAAACTTAATACCTACGTTATTTATAAGAATTATACTGTATTTTTAATGTAATAAGTATAAGCATACTTACCTAAATATAATGTATTGCTGACCACAATATAATAAGATAAAAACAATAAAATGAATAACCCACTTAAATCAGAACCCCAATTGCGTATCACACTTTCATAATCATAATCCAAAGGATTTTGAAGGAAATCGCTAAACCATTGCTTTATATGTTTGAAAACTTAGCCTGCTTGACAACGTAAATTACGCAATAAATATTGTTGAAATGTCAAAATGAACGACATTTCAACTGTAAGTGTGTTACGTAACTACCCCGCAGTTGTATGAATTTTAAGTCAACTTAAATTATTGGATTATTTCTTTCAATATTGTTGTAATTTATTTTAAAAAACCTTTCCCTCCCTTTTTGTATTTGCAGACGCAATATATAAAAATATACAGCCTATTTCACTCCCACAATGAAGAACAATCTAACGACACATCTTATGTTAAAATCCATCAAGCTCTTAGGCTACAGAGCGTGCCAAAGAAATAGACATACATACATACATACTCTCGAAAAACCTTACCCTCCTTCTGGGGCAGTCGGGTAAAAAGAAAGTAAGAAAATAAATTTGATTTGTTTTTTTCTTATTTGATTTGATATCAACAGCTTACATGATATGTGACAAAAGCGGGGTAATTTCGTAACACACTCATAGCAATGTTTTTCGTTTTGACGGTTCAGCGGCGAGCAGACGAATTTTTCAAACATGTGAAGCAATGTATCCATTTTCTTCAAAATATTTGGGATTGTGATTGAAATTAGTGCATAATTACAGTGTGAATTTTGTAGGAATTCAGAACCCGAGGTAAATGAAAATAATAACGAGTAAATTAGGATCTTAAATCATGCAATATTAGGGTGAACTCGCACAACACACATGGACCATCATCTTTCTGTATCTCTATCCGCAACTTGGAGGCGTCATTCTTAAGAGCAAAATTAAAATTAAATCAAAATCAAAAGTCATTTATTCAAACTAGGCTGAGGATCAGCACTTTTCGAACGTCAAAATTACATAAGACAGTCCCCCAAAATATCCACCCTTCGCCACTTCCTAGTGCTTTAGCTGGGAAGAAGAAGTGGCCAACAAACTCCCCAGCAGGCCAACAAACTCCTCAGCAGAAGTCTATTCAAGCAAGAAGTCTATTCACACGACATATGCCGTAGTTTAAGTATTGTTTAGATTAACTTTATACCTTTTATGATAGCCTTTGAAAGTCAATTGTAAACTGGTACTATCCAATGTAGTCGGGAATACTTTGCAAAGAAATCGTACCTTGACAGCTGCTGGTAGCCGTTTTGTTGGGCCCCAATTTTTGGCTACCTAACAACTGGGGTCAGACAAAAAGTTTGCATAAGCGAAGGGGATAGAGAGAATAATAATATTTCTGTCTCGTTTAGGTACTCTTACTGGATCTAATAAGTGTGACCAGCCGAGACAATCTATAAAAAAAATACCGTGACAACTTAAGTGAGGTGGAAATCATCACGTGGAAAGAGCTGATGTTTTCACGGTGAGATTTTTACAGATCTCATATTATTTTGTGACTTGTCTATTGATATACGCTGTCTACGTAAAATGTGCTTTAAATTCAAATGAGTGCTGACCATGGTTTTATTGTTGTTATTAGTAATAATTATTTTACTTCGATGGTGCTAGTTTATCATTTAGAAGTTCACTTCGAGTTACAGCTATAACCTTACGTAACCACGCCCTTTATGCCTGGAGGCTTTTTTTTAGGTATTTTTATGTTGTAATTTTTATTTCTGCTTGAGTACAGTTTTCATTGTTTTGTTGGTATATTGGCGTGTGCTACCTAACTTAGGGCAAGTAATTTAATTTAATGTTTTGTGTTTCGTAATGTTAATTACTTCGCATACGATTTGTATAGAATAAAGTTTATATAACTAAACAGACAGCTGTGCTGCTGGACAGTTTGCTGCGCCACTTCTTCTTCCCAGCTAAAGCACTAGGAAGTGGTGAAGGGCGGGCGTTTTTGGGGGACTGTCTTATGTAACTGTGACGTTTGAAAAGTGCTGATTCACAGCCTAGTTTGAATAAATGACTTTTGATTTTTTGATTTAGTGCGAATGAAGTTTATATAATGTGACAGAATGAAAAATAAATCATTTGCACTTCATTAAGTAACTTGTAATATATCAACGAAAGGTATACGTCATTTGATCATCAAGTGCTCTGCTAGTGCTGTGCACTTCTGTAAGTGATGAAATCACAAAACCTATAACTGTATGTGATTTAGTGAATAAGTCGTTAAACTGGCATATCATTATACAAATAAATACGTACAGAAAAATGCTGACCCGTGCGTGTACTACCAAGTGTTATTTGATCCTACAATTCGATATTTACTAAGCGACTATAGTTGTTTGCGTCATTTTTCGATCTCAGCACTTCGTAATGTCTTTATCAACGTTGCCAGACATTACTTGTCTCATTTACGCGTCGTTGCCAACGATTACGAAATGAAGAAAACCTTGCCAAGTTCTCTTTAGATTTAGGTATTCATTACAAACTGTCTTTTCCCCACTAGGTATACTTAGCTAGACTTAGCTTTACCAACTAAATTCCCATTAAGGCGCTGACAAGACCCAATTGACCAAAATAGGCTTCGCTTAAGAAAGAAAATTGCCAAATCTGTATAGTTTGTGGTAGCGGAAAAAATATATGTTAATTTTGAACATATTTCCCAGAACTTGGTTGTCACCAAAACACGTTTTGAAAAAAAAATCTCGATACAAACTGACGTTAAACTAACCTCTTACCTTGAGTTCTAATCCAAAATATCTGTATTAAATATCAACATAAATTACGTATTTAATTAATAACAAGAACGTCTTATTTGAATGCAGAACTTGGTTGTTTTTTATTTTCGATTACTCAACTCAATTTTGAGTAAATAGAGAATTGCTTCATATTTTGCAATAAATTACAAGCGTTGTGTCATCGCGCTTCTCTTTCTTTTCTATGCAATCTGACAAAGACCGCGGTTTAGGTGTTGTCAGCGTCTTAAATTGAAACGTCACTGAGGTTCAAACTATTTAAGTAAGGGTCACACGGTCAAATATACCTTGTCGTATTGTTACAGTTTTTTTGTCTCACGAAGCGACGCGCACTTTACTTGTGTTTACCAAGAGTGAAAACACGTTGTGATTGTGTGTGTAAGCGCAGGGGATCTCGATACCGTCCGAGAACTCAAACTCAAAGCATTTATAACAAATAAACCAAATAAAGGCACTTTTGAATTGTCAAGGGGTCGGTCAGTCAGAAAAATGAAGCTAGTTGCCCATTCCAAAGCGTAGTAGGTTCCTGTAGAGAAGAACGGGCAAGAAACTCCACGGACGCTCTTTTAAATCAACGTATTATGGTTACAAAATTTTGTTTACATCATTGATTTTGAAATTATACATGTGAGAACGATGCAAAACGTAAAAGCGTCCGTAATAAAAATATTAAGAAAAAAACAACAATTCAAAATTTAAAATAAGCCGTGGCAGATGACCAGTCTCTACTGACGGCGCCCGTTCACGAACATGACGCATGGATTAGCACCATTCAGCTCAACCATTTTGAAGGGAGCCAAATGATCCAACACACGCGCCACCATCAGCGAGACATTAGAGTGAGCACGACATACTTCCAGCCGCCAGGGCACGTTCAAGTCAATGAAAGACGTATCCAGTAAATGGCAGCTTTATAGTACATAGTACTCACATAACAATGTGCTGACATGACAATGGCGAAGTAGGGACTGTGTGAGTGTTATGTGCTGATGCTACGCACACATTCACAGACTGTTTGTACACTTAGCACTTATTCACGAATATTTGAACGACCAATTATTATAATGATGCAATTTTACCTATAAATAATAAGTACTGTGACTATTTATTGTTTTTGATGTATTTGACGTTTCTGTATTCCTTTTAATTATATTAAAATATTTAAGGATGCATAATCTAATGACACATAATGGGTTCCGTGTGGTGCCGGACGTAAAGAATAGCACCATCCCATTTCTCCCCATGGGTGTCGTAAAAGGTAACTAAGGGACTTACTAGAGAATGGGCAGCAGCGTTCTCTATGTATATTAACACCATACTGCGATCGCCAACCCGCCTGCCAAGCGTGGCGATTATGGCAACCCCCCCCCCCAATTTGGGGGAGGCCTATGTCCAGCAGTGGACGTCTCTCGGCTGAAATGATGATGATGATGATGAATGGGTCACTTATACATTTGTATGTCATAATTATGACAAAACATAGCGCACTTACGTATTTAAGAAAACACTTATGTTTCACAAATAAATTGATTGATTAGATACCACAAGTAAAGCGCGCGTCACTACGTCAGATAAAAATACTGTACCGGCAAGTGACATTAAATCTTAAGGTGGTAAATCTAAGCTTATATGCTAAGAATCTTTTGCAAAAAATCTTTAAACTATGCTCAGAAGATAGATGAAAAGTGTTGATCCCATAATTTATCAGTCGCTTAGAAAATATCATGTTTTAAATAATACAAGACTGTCAAACTTTTCTGTGAAATGTCAGATAGACGAAACAAAAAAAAAAACGGTTTATTATGTACAAAACTTACCGTGAACATTTAGATGAAGTGAGCTTAGTGACTTTTAAGCTTAATACTGTCAATCCTATAGGGGCATGAGTGTAAAGTTCACTCATCCTCCATATAAAAGGGAGGATCCTCCGACCAGACGGGTGTCGTGTCTGGTGGGCAACTGCCCGACGGTTGCTGTCGGGATGATGTATACAGGGTATGTCGTAAATAGTAGTCCAACGTAGAGGTCGATACACCATATATTCAGCTACCACATACCACAATTTGAACCATTTTTTCCCATAGATCTGTTTTTTTTTTTTTAGAAAAATTACTTCTTTCTTTAGGTACTCATTTGGCTGTAATTTCTATAAATTATATTATTTTTTAATTTTGTTTTTGTTTATGACTGTGGAATACATGTGATAACTGCTAGCCAAATTAGTAAAGCAAGGTGTAAATAAATAAAAATAGCAAATATTTTATTCTAAGACCTATGGAAAAAAGTGGTTCAAATTGTGGTATGTGATAGCTGAATATACGGTGTATCGGCCCCTTGACGTTGGACCAATATTCACGACACACGCTAGTTGCGCGGTAAACTCTGCTTGCGCGATGCAGGATTTTGCGTGACGTCAGTGTGTTGCGTAGTTCGCCTGTAGCGATGTAGATGCCGCCACATCGCCACAATTCCAAGCATTAGATGAAATGACAGTTCAGTTCACCTAAATTTTACGGTGAGATTTTTAACAGCATAGACCGGCAGGAACTAAACTGTTGACCTTTTTTTGGGGACATACCAACTTCACATTAAGGCACTGACAAGACCCAATTGACCAAAATAGGCAACTCTTAAGAAAAAAAATTGCCAAATCAGTATAGTTTGTGGTAGCGGAAAAAATATATGTTAATTTTGAACATATTTCCCAGAACTTGGTTGTTAGTAAAACACGTTTTGAAAAATATCTCGATACAAACTAACCTCTTACCTTGAGTTCTAATCCAAAATATCTGTATTAAATATCAACATACGTTAAGTATTTAATTTATAATAAGAACGTCTTATTTTAATGCAGCACTTGGTTGTTTTTTATTTTCGATTACTGAATTCAATTTTGAGTAAATTATAGATAACTGTTTCATATTTTGCAATCTGACAGTGACCGCGGTTTAGGTGTTGTCAGCGTCTTAAATCATCAACATTTCATCGTGTTAGTATATGACAGTGAAACTGATAGAGTAACTGCGATCTATACTTCGGGTAGACAAAGGAAATTACTTAAATAAGAAAAATATATCGCCTCATTTCACAGAAAAGATGGATGAGCCTTAAACTTAAAATATGTAATGTAATTTAATGACATGTCAAACCTGGTATCATGGACTCGATCGCTTTGGAACCTAAAATGATACATAACATGTTTATAAATGATAAAAAATAAACACTTTCATTGCCACCTCTATTTAGAAGTCATATTATTACATATTGAGACAAACACGCCGCGCAGGTTAGCGGCACTGCATTTGAGCAACCTTTATAGATGGTTTTTTATACTCGAACGACCTCAAAACTTACCAATTTATACAGCTTGTATCGGAAAGGTGTGGTCATATTTAAGGATGATGGTACAGACCATCAAAATGCACAACTTTCTCTATGGGACCAACATCGTAATTGCGAAAAAATAATCAGCCGTCCCATACACTTGGGTCGTGTTGATATTGAAATTTTGTATGAGACAGTTGATAATTTTTTCGAGATTACGATATTGGTCCCATGGAGAAGGTTGTTGAGTTTGATGGTCTGTACCATAACTTTAAGGGTCGGGTAATCGCCGCTCACGCCGAATATTAATTATTAGTAACAAAATTATGAATATTTGAAAAAAAATCACAGATTGTAAAATAATCTGTTCATACAAAAAAAATCCTCATAAGTAGTTTGAAAATAATATCTTTTTTTATGGTTTGGTAGGACATTACTTCCTGAATTTATTTCAAAGTATTTGACTACAATACTTAAATATTCACGTATAGAATTGGTGTGTATGCGTTTTTATACATTTTTGCATAACTTACTTGCATTATATGAAGGCGTAATAACAGATTTAAAAGTCACTAAAATCATATATCTGCGCCTTAAATATGACCACATTTTGTCTGATACATGCTGTATACATGTAGGTACATGTAATTACGTACATACATACAAGGTGTTGTTTTGAACCTGCAAAACATTTCAGGAGGTTGTTATGAAACTCGTAAATAATCGTATAACAATACGATACCAAGTCAATAATCAATAATACTTGATTTTTAAATTTTATCTTTTCTTTTTATTTTTTTATTACTTAATTATTTTTTTCAATTTATTTTTTTTTTTATTTTTTGTTTAATTTTTTTTTTTTTTGTTGATTCGGGTCGAGAATCACTAACATAATTACCTCCTAAAATGTTTTGCAGGTCCAAAACAACACCTTGTATAAATTAACATGAATTTGTATACTATGATTTTGTACTTGACAAATTAATTTGAACATATTGCTAAAGGTTCAAAACACACGGGGCGTGTAAGAGGCACTGAAAGTGTTAAATTCTCTTCAGTAGGTCTAAAGCACTTTGTACACACGCTAGTAATGTATGCGAGTAGCTTGCATGCCATCATTTGTCTAGCTTTTTCCAACTATGTCGGGATCGGCTTCTAGTCTTACCGGACACGGCTGGATACCAGTATTTTACATGGAGCGACTGCCTATCTGACCTCCACAATCTAGTTACTGTTAAGATACCCATTGGTAAGACTGGTTGTCTGGTTGGCTTCTCACTGCCCGTAACGACTGTCAAAGATCAGCTAGCATGCCATTGTGACACTATTGTCAATGCTTTCAACAATCTGAAGTTGTATGGCGTTCAAGTTACTTGTTCCAAGTTACTAGCCTGTGTATTCCTAGCTTAAAGAATCAAATTAAAAATGTATAAAGATCTGAGATATGCTTTAAATATTGTTCTTTGAAATGCCAAATTCATGAATATATGAATTTCTTTACTAAATGTGATCGATCAATTCTCAGGCTCAGGGCCGCGATCGGGGCCTTAATAATGAATACAAACTTAACAATTAAAACAAAATTATACCCAATAGCTTTTCCTTTGATAACTTCAGACTGCTTTTCAAACATTTCTTTGATCATCTGTTCATCATACACGTCCTGTTGTTGCCTCCACCTGCGTCCTCCAGGAAGGACAACGGCCCTGGCCTCATCTGGGTCCAAGGGCCCAAACATCCTCTTCGGCTTGTTGACGGCGACCCGGGGCGTTGGGTGTTGCTTCACTAAACGCGATTCGTGTTCTATTCTTTCTTGCTCCTAGATTTTTGTGGATAGATTTTTCGAATAGGTTAGGTTTTGAGAGGATTAAGGACTTATGTGACATAGATGAAAATATTGTTTAGGCCTATTTCAAATTTTAATTAGAAACGTTTAAATTAGTATAAATTTTCGTTGAAGCGTTGCCAAATTTCGTTGAAGTGATGCTCAAAGCTGACATTACGAGGTCTTTGTCATTTTAAAAGCATAAGGTAGCTTTTACAATTCTGAGTCCAAGCAAAGATATCCTTGATTCAACTGCCAGCAGCCTGAAACGTCCCAATGCTGGGACACAGGCCTCCTCTATGAATCCACCACTCGGTCCCAGTGCCGGTTGGCGGATATCACATCGTATCGAATTTTAAGTTCTAGGACATGCCGGTTTCCTCACGATGTTCTACTTCTATCTTACCGACAGAACACGGAGAGGTCTCGACGGCCGCTGCTGTAGGCGCCATTACCAGCACTTCCTTTGCAAACCAAGCCTGTCACCGTTTCCTCCCACTACGACTACTGCTTTGAAGGTCTCAACTTACTTTCGGCGCCACGAATTTTACTAGTAATAACGTGTATAGACGGCCGGCGGCGTGGCGATTCCGTGCTGATTATGCCATTTGTATATAATAATACCAGCCTCTTTTCCTACCGCAGGGCAAAGGCCTCGTCCCATATAGAGAAAGCACGAGCAATGATTTGAATAGAATTGAATAGCGATTTCAGACTTATATTAATTAACTATACGTCCAGATTTTCTCACGAAGTTTCCCCTTCACTGATGTCAATAATGTCTAAGATAAAATCAGAAAGTACATCGGGTTCCAGTCTACCCGGATGCAGCTGAATACCAGTATTTTAAATGGAGCGACTGCCTATCTGACCTCCCCAACCCAGTTACTGGGCAACACGATACCCCTTGGTAAGACTGATTGTCAGACTTTCGGGCTTCTGACGACCCGTAACGACTGTCAAAGATCTACAAATGACAGCCGGGACCAACGGCTTAACGTGCTTTCCGAGGCACAAAGGGGTCTTGGTATATAAAGATGGTCACCCATCCACAGACCAACCGCGGCAAGCGTAGCTTAACCTGATCGATTAACCCGTGCGGCTGTTATTACTTAGCCACAAGCCCCTCAAAAACAGAAAGTACATATGGATTGAAAAAGTCACATTGGAACTTGCCCGGATTTGAAACCACAACCAATAGAAATCAAGAGAGGCGAGACCTTAACCACCAGGCTCTCACGACTTTTGTCTATAACTATAAAAAAAAAATACAGCAACTTTCGAACCTACGATCTAGAACTCGTAAGTCGCGGCCATTACCACTGGGCCGCGGCTTACGAGTTGTAGATCGTAGGTTCGAACCCAGACAGGCGCTTTACTTTGTGTAAATTATTTCATCACCATTGCTCTCAAAACGGTGCAGGAACATCGTGAAGAAACCGACATGTCCTAGAACCAAAAAATTCGAAGACATGTGATATCTACCAACCCGCACTGGGCCCGCGTGGTAGATTTTGGCCCACTCCCTCTCACAGACAGGAGGCCTGTGTCCCAGCACTGGGAACATTATAGGCTGATTATGTGATGTATGTGTGTACACCTACCTTCCTCTGTTTTTCATTCCTCATCTCCTCCTCCGTCATGACAGGAGTCACTCTCATGTGCTCCTGTCCTTGCTGCTGCCCCATCTCCATTTGTTCTTGCACTACTTCTATCGTGACTTTATTTGCTTCGTTTTGCTGTGCTTCGTTTTGCGCTGCTTCTGTAGCTTCATTTAATTCTTGTATTGTCGGCATTTCTTGCTGGGCTGGAGATAAGAAAATGATTTTTAGTGCCTCATTGGCCAGCTTGCACTTTCTTTTTCACAATACGAACAATTTTGAAAGAAACCCCTAATCCATTGCTCAGTAATAATTATGTTTGAAAAATCCATCTGCTCGACAGCTTAAATAAAATAAATGATTATTAACATTAACTAAATTAAATTAAAACTAATTTAAACCTAAAAAAAAGCCCTCAAGGCATTGTACCAAGGATGCTGGCGGCATTTCCTCGCTGAATTGCAATGCTGATGCGTTGCGCGAGAAAGCCGCCAGCTTTTCGTTAACTAGTTACATCAACCAGACGTTTCACGATTTCCGCAAATAACTTATACGCTCCGGGACCCCACGGACCGAGGGTTTCAATGCCACAGGTCACAAAGTTGTGTGTTCAGTCATGGGTCCACATGGTCCTCACATGATCTGACCAAGATTATGACTGGACTTTAAAAGAGACTTTGACCCTTGAGTTTGTTTCGCCATTTCTTCTCAGGGGTAGTCAGATAGAAAATGTCGACTCCATCTAACTTATTTTCATTTATTTTTTTTAATATGTCGTGTAAAAGTGATTCTGATATCCTATTTACAAAATAAACAACTTCATTTCATTTCACTTTCTGCCAAGGCCTCCATATTTCACCGAGGCCCCCGCAACGCAACACAGGCAACAGGAAGGAATACGGGTGGGTTTTAGTCAGTAAGAGTCTGACACACCCTCCCGCTCCGCCCAGAGCGGGAGAAGTTATATGATGATTTCCCACCCTCACAAAAAAAAAAGGCCTCCATATTTAATAAGTTACAGAATTGTTAAAATGAAAGTTGTTGCGGAATTACCCCGCTGGTTGCCAGTGTGACTGTTGAGCTCCTTAAGTTCTTGGTTGAGCTACGCGATTACTGACTGACTGGCACTGACTGGACAGGTCCACTAAAATTTGAGTGGTTCGGTTTATCCTCAAAAGACCATCTCAGATAAGTTAATCTGCGTGGTCTTCACGTAATATGACCAAAATAATGTCTGGACTTTAAAAGAGACCTGAGTTTATTTCGGTTTTTCTTCTCAGAATTTTCGGATAGGAAACGTCGATCTCATCTAGTTTTTATATTTGTATTAGACGTCTAGAAGTAACATATCATCACGCCTAGCGTTGCCAGGCATCCGGATAAAGTCAGGATTTTTGGTTGCTTGTGTGGCCAAATTAGACGTTGTCCGGCCTATCCGGCTTTTGTTAGGCTTTTTAAATTTGACCATGTTTTTACTATATATTTTTATCATGACCATTTTGTTTTTATTTGTTTTCCATTGCAATAGTAGTAATTGTTAACTACTATTGCAATTATTGATATTAATATTGTAATAAATATTGAATTATTAATACTATACAATATGTAACAAAAACCCTGTTGTTCCTTTTAGGAACGTATACATTTACCTATTAGCAGAACATTGATGAAATTATAATTAAAAAAAATTAAGCATTGGCTAGTCGAGAGGTCAAAATCAAATAACTATTAAAATCGACACATTCCAAAAAATGTTTAGAGTATCTGATTTTATAAGTACATCTTTATTTCGCTAAATAGCCTACGAGCTCAGCGGCTTTCTTTGAATGCGACAAAAGATACCGCCAAAAACTGCCGCCGCGCACGTGCCCCGGGTCGGTACCGCTACCCCGCCACCCGTCTCCCTGCGAATCACCTTAGTCTCCCGCGCACGTTACTGACGAATGGATGTTATTGTTGACCTACGTGATGAGTGACTTGTGTTTTGTTTACGTAAACGTTGACCATATCTTATTCTAACGATATTTTAATATGTTGATGTGTCTTCGGAAATGTAACTGCAATTATGGAGAAGCACGCAGACTCTACCAAGAACGTTTTGCGAGTCTACCATTACCGTCGGCGATGGTATTCCAACGTTTGCACATACGTACGTATAATACCGGCAGTGTGCACGGGCGAGACCAACAACGAGCTGACGCAGGCAGACCGAGGACTCGAGACAGAAGTCTTGGACTTGTTTGAGCACGATCCAACGCGAAGTACACCCTCAGTGGGACACGAACTCGGAGTACATCATATGCGCGTTAGGAGAGTACTCAAAGAAGATGGCCAGCACCCATTTCACTATTGTCGCGTCCAATCACTACTTCCCTCCGACTATGAGCCAAGAAGTGTAGAGGTACAAGGTGGTCATATCGAACAGCAACTCCGTGGCCGTCAAGTAGATATCATAATAAATTAATGCATTAAAATGTAAATAGGTACATCAGGTTTTATGTGACAGACGCGGCGAATTTGTTTTTTTTAACGTAGTGAAGTGTTAAATGTAGTTTTAACAATTATCAATTGTGCTTAAAAAGAGTGTAAACCAAGATTTTCAAAAATTAATTAGTTAATGTGATACTGATAAACAACAGCTGACAAGGTCACGAACTTGTGTAGAAAAATAGGTAGATATGCGGCGGCGCGCGGCGGTTTGTACCGGCGCGGCGGCACCGATCAAAGAGTATGGCGGGACCGTTCTATCTACTTCTGGTTTCGCGTCATCGCTTCATGCAGTATTGCAGAGGTAACAAATCAATTAAACATTACAAATATTAATAATTAAATATATATTTTTTTTATTTATTGAACAGTTTTTTATAAATGACTTGCTTTATCGCTTAGTAAACCGATTCTTAAAACGTAGGTAGAAGGAACAACAGGGTTTTTGTTACATATTGTAGAAGACTGATTCGTTCAATTTTATTTTTGTTTCATTATAATTTATGAAGATTTTATGTTAAATGATAAAAAACCTTGTTTTACTTGAATAAAAATTGTCGTGTTATACTAAGACTAAAAAATTAAGGTTCTCCGGCCTCTTTACCCAAATGTCCGGCTAAACTGGCTGTTCTGTCCGATCTTTCGGTTTTAAGACCTGGCAACCCTGATCACGACTGTAATGCCTGGAGTGTTAGGCAGAGATGCAGAACCTGTATTACACCCACATTTCGCCAGTTATGTTTAAGTCCCATGTAATAGGGGGCGAGCCTATTGCCATCAAACGGGCACAAATCCAGACTCCGGGCTGCTACTGAGAAATTCCTGATGGAAAAACCCAACAACACTTTGCCCGACCTAGGGATCGAACACAGGACCTCATGCCCAGCAGTACTACTTGGACCACTAGACCAACGAGGTGGTCCGTCTCGAAGTGTTTGTTAAATACCAGTCAGAAAAAATCATTATTTATCGTTTTATCCATTTTCGTCATGTGTGGAGTGACGAAAATGGATAAAGTAAGAAATGAATATGGCAGCTTGAAAGTGGCGCCAGTGACAGAAAAGTTGAAAGGAAATCGTTTGGCTTAGTGATGAATATGAATGTTGATGGGTGGAGAGGGAGAGGAAGGCCAAAGAAAAGATGGATGGATTGTGTGAGGAATGATATGAAAGAGAAGGGAGTGAATGATAGCATGACGGCTGACAGGGGAGGATGGAAGAAGATAACGTGTTGCGCCGACCCCAAATAACATGGGACAAGGGCAGAAAAATGATGACCCTAAAAGCGTTTTTGGATTCCTCCATCTATAGATGATAGTCTCGACCCCAATATCATGGAATTTACAGTAAAACAGCGGGTACAAGCCAGACATGCCTGCCGGTCTATCCTGTAAAAATCTTATTCGGTGAGATTTTAGGTGGCTAAGTGAGCTTGAAGTGAGCTTGTCAATTGTGTCATTCCCTAGCTTCAAATGGAATGACATCTCACTTTTAACTATATAATAATAATAATACATTCTTTATTGCCATAAACAAGTTACAGAAAAATTGAGACCCTGGCTCCAGAGACAGGTTACAGAAAAATTGAGACCCTGACTCCAGAGCTAGGTTAGAGTCTGTATTTCAGGAGCCAGTGACTTCTTCCATTTAGGTAACAGTGAAGCAAGTATATGCAGCAAAAGGTGATAAATAGGTCTTACTTAAAATGAAGTCTAATAGTGAACATTTTAATTTAAGCACTAAAAATAGAATTAGAAAAATAAAGTTAGAATTAATGAAATAAAATAAAATCTAAAAATAAAAAAAAGGTTAAAACAAAATTAGATTAGAAAATTGAGACCAATATTAAAATTAAAATAAAATAAAATGCTTGCGTGCGTTTGTGTATGTACGTATGCGTGTGTATACTAATGTATGTATATGTGTGCGTATGTTTGTCTGAATACCAATGATTTTTGTTCTTATAAATTTAGGTTGATTGCAGTCAATTTTCAGTTGTGATGTAGAAAGATGTGAAACTCACTTCACCTAAGCTTTTACAGAGAGATTTTTACAGACTAGCCCCGCTGGTGATATGTACCTAAGCTTATTTAAATAACAAGGGTCACAACACTAACCTTCTTGCTGGTAGCTCTCTTGAGTCACTTGCTCGTGCGACTCCTGGAAATAAAATGATAGATAAGGTTACCTTGTTGTACAAAGAAACGGATGATAATAAGGTAAATGAAGCTATTACCGACACTGTTAAAACTTTTATGAGTCGATGGCAATTATTAAGAAGAGTATTGCTTTCACACTTAGATTTTTTTTAAATACAAACACAATAAGACAATAAAAATTAAAACACTGGTAACACTAATGCATGGGAGTATTTTGAAACTATCGGATAAATTTTGAAATCGAATTTAAAAATCTGTTATTTTCAAACTAACTAATTAAGTATTAGTGATGGGTCGACTATGGGTTTTCCGTTCTTTGACTAGTGACTATTGGATGGACTTTAGGGACTATTGGATATATTTGGTTGATTTTTTGTATGCAGACTTGGAACGTCATTTTAGATATACGAAGTTTATTTTATTTTCGTATTGTCGTCTCCATCTTGTATACAATTACAATTTTATTGTTATACAGGGTGATTGGAAGATGGGTGGAAAGCTTTAAGGCGAAGATAGTACAGACAAATTAGAACCATTTAAGCCATGGTTGTCTTAGACGAAGTCTTACCAAATATTTTTAACCAAATTTTTAAGTTTTTTTTCGGAAATTCTCAAAATTTAATGTAAACTGCATAATTATGGCCAAATTGAATGATAAATGAATTCATTTTTTATTTATTTAATCAAAGTAATGTGTAAGCAATCAAGCAAAACATGTTTTAGGCTTCTGTGTCATTAGACATTTATTTTACAGACATTTAAAGCTCAGAAAAAATAAAAAATTTGGACAATACGTCTTTTAAACCTTATTAAAAAAAAACGGAGGGTGCTTTTTTTGTGCAAACCTTTTTGAAGACATGCTTGATAATCGCTCTTTCTTTTGAGGTATCATTTATGCGGATATCTTACAAATTATTGAAATTAGGGCCTACAAACCAATTTGAGGGAGAAAATTTTTATTTTAGGCAGACTAATTAAAACAACATTTGAATTAAAATTATTTATTTTTCATGTTCAAAATGACGGCCGTGATTCCTAATACAAGCACAGCCCCGTCTTCTAACTTCTGTAGTCGTTATTTTCAACATCATCTCCTGCTTCATTGTCTCAAACGCTGAATTTATTCTTGTATCAATTCTTCTCTAGTGTTTATTTCTATGTTGTTATACACCAGTTCCTTGGCCCGGCCCCACACGAAAAAGTCCAACGGGGTCAGATCTGGGGAGCGAGCGGGCCAAGGGATGGGTCCATCCCTGCCGATCCAGCTATCAGGAAAGCAATTGTTGAGGTGTTCCCTTACATTTAAAGTCCAATGCGCTGGACAGCCGTCTTGCTGAAAGATGACTGTTCGGTCTCTTTCGAAGATCGGGACACCTGATTCCTCTACCAGCAGTGGTAAATCAATTTGCAGAAATTGCAAATAATTTTCGCCATTCAATGGATCAGGCAAAAAGTGGGGCCCAATCAATGTTCTGCCAATTATTCCAGCCCATACATTCACAGAGAATTTCATCTGAAATGACACCTGCTTCTTAAAATGTGGATTGTTGTCTGCGTCGGCCCATTCATGGATGTTGTGAAAGTTTGTAATACCTTCCCTTGAAAATTTACTTTCATCCGTCCACAAGATTGATTTCAGAAACCACGCATCTTCGATGTCTCTGTTGAGGAGGAAACGGCAGAACTGAATTCTTCTTTGAGGATCTTGCTCTACTAGACCTTGCACACTCCTGCCATGGAACGGATACTTATAATTTTGGTGCATTGTATGCCACACCTTCCATTGAGAAATGTTTAAATTTCGAGCTACTGCTCTAGTACTGGTAGTAGGATCCGCTTGAAATGCTGCTAAAATGTCTTCGTCGACGGCAGTTTCGTGTCTGCCCGGGTTGCCTCCAGGTTCCACGTGGTGAAACCCATCTTGGGCAAGACGACGAAACGTGTTGTAAAACACTCGGACATTCGGTATCCTGCGATTCGGATAGCGCTCTTGATACATCCGTCGCGCCAAAGATCCATTGCCGTCTGCTCTACCGTACATAAATACGATATCCGCATATTCTTGATTGGAAAAAGTAGCCATAGTCACTTAACAATTAAGAAAAACGGCGTAGGAGCGCACTAAATGTCAACTCAACACAATTAAGTCAAAAATCAACACGTGCAGGAGCGCGAGGCTGCGACTGGACACGGTGAAACAAAAAAGTTCAAAACTAACGCAAACAACACGTGCAGGAACGCAAAGGGCTACAACTGAACACGGTAAATTGTGAATCAACACGACAACGTCCACTCACAAGGGCAGTAGTTTGACTAATAAGTAAAAGATGTAACGGCTTCATCACAGACCGACTGACCCTGACTAAAGAAAAACGACTTTGTTGCCTCAGTAACTAAGACCATTTTGCTGTAAAAACCAACTCTTATCGCTTTTTGCTATTCATTGGGCGTTCTACCTGGAAATGCCGTCGCACCGCGCTCGGTGGCCATTGTTTAGAGAATCCCCTCAATGGGTTCCCCTCAATTGGTTCCTGCATGTGCCAAAAATTCTTAGAATTGAACAATGTTATCATTTGGAGCACATAAAGTATTCTTTTAAGCAAAAATTTTGTGTTTTGTTAGACTGCCTAAAATTTAAAATTTCTCCCTCGAATTGGTTTGTAGGTCCTAATTTCAATAATTTGTAAGATATCCGCATAAATGATACCTCAAAAGAAAGAGCGATTATCAAGCATGTCTTCAAAAAGGTTTGAACAAAAAAAGCATCCTCCGTTTTTTTTTTTAAATAAGGTTTAAAAGACGTATTGTACAATTTTTTTTTTTTTTTCTGAGCTTTAAATATCTGTAAAAAAAATCTCTAATGACACAGAAGCCTAAAACATGTTTTGCTTGGTTGCTTACACATTACTTTAATTAAATAAATAAAAAATTAATTCATTTATCATTCAAGTTGGCCATAATTATGCAGTTTACATTAAATTTTGAGAATTTTCGAAAAAAAACTTAAAAATTTGGTTAAAAAAATTTGGTAAGACTTCGTCTAAGACAACCATGGCTTAAATGGTTCTAAATTGTCTATACTATCTTCACCTTAAAGTTTTGCACCCATCTTCCAATCACCCTGTATATTAGCGAAAAAAGAGAATCAACTAAACATTACGTGTCGGTCATTACCGACTCATGGATCGGTAATAGCTTAATTTAAATCATTATTATTTTATGTAATATTCTTTTATTCCCCAAATAATAACAATTAATTGTTAAATTCCTTTTTTTATTAATTTATCTAATTTTTAATGTTATAAATCATTGTTTTTATTAAAATAAACTAATGAAAAAATAATAATTTAACTTTAAAATTACTTATTTTCAATTTTTGATTCTATAAGTTACATACGTAACTTATTTTTAATTTTTGATTCTATTCAGGGGCTGCGTTGAAGAGTACCTACTTAAGGGCCCCCATAGCCCCAGTGCAAGTGTGCGAGGGAACACAAAAATCTCAATTTAAAATGATAAGTACATAACTTATTTTCAATTTTTTATTGGATTCGAGGGCTTTTTTTTTGGATTTTAGGGCTGCTTTGAAGCCCATAGCCCCAGTGCACGTGTGTGAGGGAACGCGGGGTGGTTTTAGTCATTAGAATTCTGACAGACCCCTAGACTTAGAGCCGTTGGTCGCAGTTACTTTGCTATTTAGTATTTTTAAGACACCAATATGGGAATTATTTGAGGCTTACAAAAAGAGGCACATTTGTTATACAAGATGCAGTTTTGAACCTGCAAAACATTTCAAGAGGTTGTTATGAAACTCGTAAATAATCATATAACAATACGATACCAAGTCAATAATCAACGTAGTGTGCTACGCTGACGACACGTTGGTCCTGGCGCAGGGGAGGTCGCACCAGGAGGCGGCCGAATTAGCGGCACGCGGGGTTGCGACAATCGTCGAAAGGATCCGGCAATTGGGACTCGAGGTGGCCCTGCACAAGTCCGAGGCCATGTGTTTTCATGGTCCTCGGAACGCGCCACCGTTGGGGTCCCAAATAACGGTAGGAGGGGTTTCTATCGGCGTCGAGTCGACAATGAAGTACCTGGGACTCGTCCTCGACAGCCGGTGGAACTTCGTGGAGCATTTCCGACGTTTGGCTCCCAAACTGGAGCGGGCGGGCGCTGCATTGAAGCGGCTCCTGCCCAATCTAGGGGGTCCAAACGCCTCCTGCCGGAGGCTCTACGCGGGGGTCGTGCGGTCCATGGCCCTCTACGGGGCTCCTGTATGGGCGCGCTCTCTGGCGCTGCGGCCAGCCCGCCGGTTGAGCGCGGCCCAAAGGGTCATGGCCATTCGGATGGTCCGAGGATACCGCACGGTCTCCTGTGAGGCAGCGAGCCTCCTTGCCGGATTGCGATCTCCTTGCGGGATCTCATGGCGTCATGGAAAGTACGGTTGTCGCAACCCAGTGCTGGGCACGCCACGATTGCGGCGATAAGTCCCCTCTTTGAGGAGTGGCTGGAGAGGCGCCACGGCGTCCTCACCTTCCGCCTGACGCAGGTCCTCACCGGACACGGCAGCTTCGGGAGGTTCCTGTGTCGGATAAGGCGGGAGGAAACGTCCGGGTGTCACCACTGTGTGGATCGCCCAGAGGACACGGTGGAGCATACGGTGGAGGTCTGCCCGGCTTGGGCAGAGCACCGCCGTGTCCTCGTGGAGGCGATCGGCGGCAGAGACCTCTCGCGTCCGGCCCTGGTTCAGGCCATGGTACGGAGCGAGAGGGCATGGGCAGCCGTCACCTCCTTCTGCGAAGCAGTAATGCTCGCGAAGGAGGAGGCGGGACGGTTGAGGGAAAGGCACGTTTCGCGCCCTCTCGCCCCTAGCCGCCGCAGGAGACGCCCAGGGCGTCGGGAATCCCGGGCGGATTTCCGGCCACCGTAGGCGCGGGCTTGCGGACGGTGAGCAATGGGTAGCTCACCGTCCGGTAAAGACCAGGCCCGGGTCGACGGCGCGTCGTATTCCACGCGCGCCTCAAAGAGATGTCGTCAGCACAAAGTAGGGGTCCACTAGAGCCGATGCCTGCCGGGGTCGCGGGAAGGTACATATGGGTCACCGAGGCCCCCGCAACACAGGCAACAGGAAGGAATACGGGTGGGTTTTAGTCAGTAAGAGTCTGACACACCCTCCCGCTCCGCCCAGAGCGGGAGAAGTTATTTGAAAATTTCCCAACCTCAAAAAAAAAAAAAAAAAGTCAATAATCAATAATACTTTTTATTTTAGATTTTTAAGTTTTATTGTTTTTCAGAATAACTCTCTTAATAACCCTATCTAAGATCTATGAATGAAATGTCGGTTGCGTTTGTTTGTTTGTGTGTGTTGTTTGAGCTTAAGGACACGTACAGACTGGCCGCAATAAAAATAAATTTAAAATAAATACTTGCCCATTTTATTGTTGATTCGGGTCGAGAATCACTAACATAATTACCTCCTAAAATGTTTTGCAGAACCAAAACAACACCTTGTATAGAGTCCAATAATATTTTCAGGACATCAAAATGGGAATTAACTGAGGTTTGATTAAGGCCCAAATAAAATACCTGATGAGTCATCTTGCTGAGCTGCTGCGTGACTAGCTCGAGCGACTGCTGGATGACCTCTGGGATCTGAGCCAGCGCGGCCAACTGCGCGCGCATCTGAACCAGTTGCTGATCCAGACTGGCGTTCGGATCTGGAAAAAAACATCAATAATGTCAAGACTTAATCTATTATGATCCTTACATGGTCAGACCAACAGTCTGGACTTTAAAAGAGACTGTGACCTTTAAGTTATTTCCGCCATTTCTTCTCAGGGGTAGTCATATAGGACATGTCAACTTCATCTAGCTCATTATTTTTTTTTATTATGACGTGTGATTCCAATATCTTATTTTCTGAATAAACAATTACATTTCATTTCAAAGAATCTACAGATTTTCAATGAAAAGTATGCTCTTCGGTAATATTCGTGTCTCCCGTCGCATTTCATTTGTCATTCAAAAGTTTTGAAAAGTTTTTGGATTTGCATAGAGTTGTTAATCTATTTTGTAATCATGGTAATACAAAATAGGCAAGTTCTTCCATGGTTGTAACAGCTCTATACTAGATCTCATCATCACGTGAAAGTATTTCCGAAGATAGACACCACAGACTACCTACAGTGTTGTCTCTCCTTCTCCCTTTAATCCATCCAAATGTTGTTTTTAAAAGATCGCTTTTAGCGATAAGACCACACATTGTGTCACCCAATTTCTATCTTTGTATCTGTAATTTATAATTTTCCCTCTATGCTATCTGTAATTTACATCCCACTAAAAACATGTTCATGTAAAATGTTGCCAAGTCGAGACCACATGGCTCGCGCTGTCAAAAAGTTATCAAATCTCATGTAGAGCCAAGCTTCTAACTCTACGCGCCCTAACTCTACAAGCCCTAACTTCACAAACTCCTACGCCTTAGTCAAAATATGTGGCTTGGCTATTTCGCTACATTCACATGGCCATAAGGTGAAAAATGTATTCACTGTTCATTCGTTTTCTGTAATACAATAGTTCTTGTAGTAACGAAACGGCCAAGCCACACGTTGACTAAGGTGAGTTCGAGTGACTTACTGTCACTCGACCCGCGCGGCTGCTGTTAAACAAACGAATCTCATATAATATGTACTCACCGACCATCTTCTGTACGCTCTTAACTAGCTGCTCAGCCATTCCTTTCTCGAAATCTTCTTCCGTTTCTTGCTTTTCTTCTTCTTGCACTACTTCTTGTTCGTCTTCAACTTCTGGTATTGGTTCAGCTTCTGGTGCCTGTTCTTCTGTTAATGGTGGAGAGGTAGGTTCTCTGGGAGGCGGCAAGGGTATACCTAAGGTATACATTTGTTTTGTAACTATAATAATTATTTTTAAAGAGTTGCGAGTGCTTGACTGCTTCTGGCTTATGGTAAAATGTCCATATCGCGTCCTTGACCAAATTCATTTGTTTAACCCTTTCTCAATTATGTTGCTTCCTGTCTCTCCGGATTCTGCTGAATACTTTACATGAAGCGATTGCCTATCTGACTTACATATCACAACCCAGTAATTACTTGGGGCTTGGTAAGAATGGTTTTCAGACTTCCGGGCTTCGGACTACCCTTAACTACTAAATGATTTATAAATGACAGCCGGGACCAACAGCCTAGCGTGCTTTGTGAGGCACGGATGTATGAATAATGTAACATATTGTATTGTTTCATACACTTTCAAATTGTCGTGCGTGGTTACTATGGTATGTCCAACTCATGTGGATAAGAATATGGGAAGACCAAAGAAACGATGGATGGACTGCGTTTAACATGATATGGTATATAAGAAGACATGCTGCACCGACCCCCAATGGTAAAAGGGCATGAAAATAATGCTGTCTAACTCACCAGTATCTTCAAGATCAGGAACCTCGCTCTCCTTCAATGGATCAACAGCTTCCAAGAATTCTGGTACCTCAGGTATAAGTATAGGCTCTTCTGGTTCTACTGAAGGAAGTGAAGATTCTATCGCAACCCTCTCTTCCCAAGGTAAGGGACCTGTTTCGAAGTCCTGCGGAGAAGCGATGGAGAATGAGGGGTGATGGTGGAGAATATACAGTTGACGTTGATAAATATTATAATTTAGATGTTTTACAATGTAAGACTCAAGATGGGAAACGTTTTGAAGTATTTTTTTACAAAGATGTTAATTTAGTTCGTAGCCACACGACAGGTGATTTGCTTAGTGCCTAATGCGTGCTAGGTGACATACTCTAGCGAACGGCTACAATGACGCTTGGTGTCACGCTACATGACTATAATTTGTCACTTGTCTTGTTCAAGTTACTCTACTCACCAAGCGCATCACCACATACCTATGTGGCTTAGCCATCAATTAAGATTTCAACAAACAAAAATAACAACTTTGCTTGATTAAAAATATTTTAAAATTGTTGTTTTTATAGTCAATGATGTAGTACCTTCAAAAATAATTATTTTGCCCGTAATAAGGCAAAATCTTTTGACTAATGATCTCTGGATAATGTTAGATATAAAAAGATATAGAGAGTTAGATATAAAGAGATATGTGTCTTGGACAACCACAAATGTTATATACACGTATTCTGAATCGAAAAAGCACGTAAAACGTCTACAAATTTAAAATGTATGACAAATAAATGAATATTTTTCAATGCCGTAGAGAAGAATGCCTTTGATATTTTACATTTATTCAAACAATAATCATGAATCACAAAATGTACAAAAATAAATCCCTGAGACTATATGAAAATATTCATTTATTTATTTTTTAAATAAAATCATTAACATCAAATTAAATTAAATATTAAAAGATAATAGCAGAAATAATAAAAAATATAATTGACAGAAAAGTCCAACATTTTTAAAAGAAAGGAATTGCAGTAGTCATAACATTGCCAATAAAATATTGATTATGAAATAATAATTTAAAAGCAAATAAACAATCCTGATATATTGTGAATCAGAAGAACAATTAACTAATAATAAAGTAGTAACAATTAATATTAGATCGCTTATAATAACAAATAATGATGCTATACCTCCGGCTTATAGTCAGGTGCGACTTTAGGCTTGGCCTGTTTTACTATTTTCACTTTATATGGTTCCTGAAAATAAAAACAAAAATTAGAAGGACTAGACCACTGAGCTTTGCTCAAAAGAGAAAAATTAAGATCCATATGGCAATTAACTGAGTCTGGATATAACTAAAACCTTTTATCAGTTGCCAGTTAATTCATAGACGATGTAGTCATACCACTTAATAGGACGATTTTAAATATTTTGGACAGCTATTCTACTTAAACTGGAAAATAATTATACCCATGTAATAAATATAATAACGAAGACAATACCAATTAAGAAGTAAACGACACTCATAACTAAAACCCTATTTAAAATTCGCAAATTCGAAATGAAAAACTCACTATTTAAAAATCTATGTCGGTACCGACCACCCGCTAGAAAAACCGAACAAAAACTGAATATAATATTTCCATCTAAGCCAATAGTCTTTCATTGAATTTATGCCAAAAATTCTGAATGTCAAATCGGAAGAAATATATCGATTGTCAATAAGGAAGCTGGTATAAATAGATTTGTAGTATGTGGCCCTGATATAGATGAAAATATCGATTGTGTGACGGATGAAATAGCTCATTGTTTCAAACTATCAAATAAATAACAGTTATTTTACATTTGCTCTGACAGCAGTAACCCAACATCAACCTTATTGTTACGAGAATAAAGATCACTGTGATTTTGACGAATTTGTCAGTGGCAGCAACCCAACAGCCATCTTATTTGTACGAGAATAAAGATCACTGTGATGTTGACCGTGATGCAAAATCAGAGGTAAAATAACTGAAAGGGCAGTAGATTGCAGCCATGTGTTGGTATTATAAACGTTATAGCTGACAACTTTAAGTGCTTTGTCCTACAATGTTTTGGATGTTTTTAGTTCCGCTTTGTAATACCTTATCTACTAAGTAAACAGGGCAGACAGTTTATATTTTTTTGTAAATATAAAGATATTGCCCATGAATTTTAGTGCCGGTACCTTCGCGGATGTGCGCACGACAACATCGACAATACTTTCTTAGTGCTCATTTTTGTTAGAAAAGAAACTTTTGCAATTTCATACTGCTAGGCTGCGGTTTAGGCTGTGCACTGTCTGCCAATTTAAGATTTTTTTAAAGTAGATTTCTAAACTCACCGCCACAACCTGTTCATCCTCTGTCCACCCTTGATACCCGAATTTCGCTTTCGGCACCGGTCTTTTCGGTTTCTGCAGGAAGGTCGTCCACTTCTTCTCTTCATTCTTTCTCTCTTCCTCTTTCTTTCTTATCATTTCTTCGTTTAGTGCTTTAATGACTTCTGAATCCTTAAGGGAACCAATCATCGGTTTGATCGGCTGTAATTCTGCAGTTGGGTCATCGGCGCGATGCATGTGTGAGTTCAACACTCTTGCAAGGCTATTTTAATGGAAAATATGTCTGTATTAGTGTTTTGTTTTGGTAGGTTGGTGATGCGGTAATATTCAGCACATCATCTGCCTAGCTAAAC
This sequence comes from Atethmia centrago, assembly GCA_905333075.3. Classification (NCBI taxonomy): domain Eukaryota; kingdom Metazoa; phylum Arthropoda; class Insecta; order Lepidoptera; family Noctuidae; genus Atethmia; species Atethmia centrago. Next base: position 17,113,890 of record HG995393.1, read on the forward strand.
TGAATACTAATATTGGTATATATACTAGTACTGCCTATCTGACCTCCATAACCCAGTTACTAGGTTACACGATACCGCCTGGTAAGACTGGTTGTCAAACTATTGCACTTCTGAGGCTGCGAAAAGGGAGCGGGAGATCTCTTCCACTCACCCTGCCCGCAGCAGGCTCACCGGGTGTTAGCGGAGGGTGGACAACGCCCTCTTCCAGCCCCAGCCCCCCTAAATGGGTCCAGGGGCGACGGACTCGGGGACATCCCCCACATAGCAGGACCCGAGGTGGCGCCAGTCGTAACGACCAAGATCTATGAATGACAGCCGGAACCAACGTGCCTTCCAAGGCATGGAGGGGTTTGATATGTAATATATGGTCACTCATCCACAAGCCGACGTCTCTTATAGTTATCTTACTGTAACTTCAGATTATGAAGTGACTTATTGTTTTAATAAGCTATGCCTACCCCATAACGTGTGCCTCTCTTAACATGTCATCGTCTCCTGATATTATTGGTTTTATCTCCTCTTCCGGAATGCCAGGTCTACCAAGCAGTTCTGCAAAAAATAATTAATGTGTTTATTTTTATATACAGTTAGGGAAATTAATTGTTTATCAAACTGACACGCTGTAACAATAAAAAAAACATAAAATACCATTATAAGGTCTGTAGCGTCCCCTTGTAGCAAATAATAACACAGGTCAACAAATGAAAGATTTTTTTTTGGTGCCGAGATCGTATTAGCAGTTTTGTGTTAAGTGTGCATTGGAAACACTAAAAATATTTTTTATCTTTTTTTCCCACGTGTAGTTTTGTGTCTACCCTCTGATTTTTAAATTTGCTCTAATTAGTACTTTCGGGAACACGGTTTTAAGTCTTATTAGTACCTTTCTATAAATAAATCGATTTTGATATCATGTCTTCATCGCGAAGAAGTTGTCTAAATGATCCGAATGTGTTTTGTTACATTTGTGGGGAATATATAATCAAAAAGTTCAGGAAACCTATAACAGATTTTATAAAAAGTGCATATTTTTCGTACTTCAAGTCGCAAATTGTAGACGAAAAAAAGCCGTGGATACCTCAAAATGTTTGCAAAACGTGCTATGAACACTTGAGACAGTGGGTAAGAGGTAGAAGAAGCCGTATGAGGTTTGGGGTGCCTATGCAATGGAGAGAACAAAAAAATCACTTCGATGACTGTTACTTCTGCTGTGTCAATTTGCGTGGTATTAATGTTAAAAAATGACTTATCCAGACTTAAAATCGGCTAGAAGACCTTTACCACATTCAGAAGAAGTACCTGTTCCAACATTTTGTTCTAACCGTGAACCATCATTTGAAGAAACCTGTAGTAAAGTGTCTAGCGATAGTGATATTGAAGAAATAGCATCTACAGAGCCAAAACCTTTTTCCCAAGAAGAACTAAACGATTTAATAAGTGTTTTTGATGGCCCACAGATAAGAATATTGATAAAAGATACTAATTTCTCAAGTTCAATGACCAGTTTGGAACAACTTGCGTGGAATTCGTTTGTTGAAGTTACTAAAAACTTTCTGGGAAATCACAAGTCAAGTAACCACTCCGAAATTGTAAATAACATGCTGGATAATTTCAAAAACTTAGGGTGTAACATGTCAATCAAAGTGCATTATCTCCACAGTCACCTTGATCAGTTTCCAGATAATCTAGGTTCGAATAGCGAAGAACAAGGGGAACGCTTTCACCAGGACCTAAAAACTATGGAGGAGAGGTACCAAGGCCGATGGGATCAGCATATGATGGCTGATTACTGCTGGGGGATGCAACGTGATTGTCCTGCTACACCTCATTCGCGAAAATCGCGTAAAAGAAAGTTTTTATGTACATAATAATTTAATAAATGTTTGATTTTGGTGTAAATATATATTTTTCTATTCAATTAAAAATCTAGAAAACTACACGTAGGAAATAAATTTTTTTGCTATAAATGTAATCAGTATATGGCCCTAAATTAAAAAAATATTACAGCTTCTTGGCACCAAAACCACTGTTGACCTGTGTAATAATCATGGTACAAGTTTACCACTAAATCAACTAGATGGCGCTAGGTTCCAATGGATTAAATGATGCATATATTTCTTAGAATTTGTGTAAATAATAAATAATTATGAACTACCTACCTATATGACGACATTTTTCTGATACATCATCATCATTATTCTCTTAAAGACATGTTGTGTCGACCCCAAATAAATTGGTATAAGGGTACCAATTTATTTGTGGTCGACGCAAGGTCTTTTTCTTCCACACTTCTCTATTAGTTGTCATCTCGGTAGTCACCCCCTTTCTAACCATATCATCTTTCACACAGTCCATTCATCGTTTCTTTGGTCTTCCCCTACTGGTATAGCCACTGGTATGGACATTCATACTCAAAACTAATTACTTTTTTAGACATGCTGTATAGTTAATAGAAAGGAATACTTACTGGCAATCTCAGGGTCCATCACAGGATCTTCAAGGCCATCAACAATTCCTCTTATAGTGCCGATCTGTTCCCCTGTGTCTGTCAAGTACGGAGATAACCGTGGATCTCGGGTGGCAGGGGGGGGCTCCTAGAATTAAAGAGCATGTTTAAGCTATACAATATTCTATCCTAACTGTACTCTACATCTCGGTTTTCTATTCACAAAAGTAAAATAACAATGGGGCCTTTTACAAGGTTTCCAGGAAGAGCGGTGGCCGCCACGTAGCGTCCGGAATTTACCGGCGAATGACGTCACTGTAACCTTATTTATGTAAGTAAGATGGTGTATTTTCTTATAGAGCTTTTTTGACGCCGTAATATCAAAACCCACTGCCCAAACATTTTAATCGCTAGATTTGCAGTACTTAGTCAGGTGAAAAAGTGTCCATACTGAGAAGAGCGAGCTCATGATTAAATTACAAAGAGCGTTATCATGACAAACAAGTCAATCAAGTCAAGTCACTGCGTCATTGTGTATCAGAGGTGTCAAAACGAAACAGAAATGTGAATAAAGTCGAATTATTCATTCACTGGAGTAATGACACGTGCTTTGTGTAATAAAATGGTCATATTTATTGTAATGGTGATCGTTTAGTTTAATCGATTTATGTAAGTGTAAAATAAATGTATAATAATAAGTGTATCAGTCTAGAATACAATAAAATTACAATAAATATGACCATTTTATTACACAAAGTGACAGCTAGCACATGTCAGATTACTCCAGTGAATTAAAAATTCCACTTAAAATACTTATTTATTTACATAACCAAATTACAAGATGATTATTAACATTAACTAAATTAAAACTAAGTTAAGCCAAAAAAGGCCCTCGGGGCATTGTACCGAGGATGCTGGTGGCATTTCCGCGCTGAATTGATATGCTGAATTCCACTTTAAATCTTTTGACGCGGTAGGTCGAATCTAAATTAAATATTTAGATTCGCCACTTTCGATACCTGCCACTTTAATTTTTTTTATTCATATAAAACATGTTATTAATAATACTCTTGTGTTTCAAGGGACAGGCCGTAAGCCGCTGCCATTATTTTCATGACAGCAGTTACAAAACCGGGTCGACGGCGCGTTGTGTTCCACGCGCGCCTCAAAGAGATTTCGTCAGCACAAGTGTGCCCACTAGGGCCGATGCCTGCCGGGGTCGCGGGAAAGTTCGAAAGGGCTACCGAGGCTTCTGGCAACACAGGCAACGGAATGAACATGGGTGGGTTTTAGTCAATAAGAGTCTGACACACCCTCCCGCTCCGCCCAGAGCGGGAGAAGTTATTTGATAATTTCTTACCCAAAAAAATAAGCAGTTACAAAAAAAAAATCGTGAAAATAATAAAAATGTGAATGTGTTTTAAATATCGCGGCCACCGCTCGTCTAGGAAACCGTACCTAAAACACAAAATAGACGAAAGAGAATTTATGTAAAAACAAAAGCTGTCAATTTTGGTTTAACTTCACAATAGGTAATAACTTTAAAATATTTTGAGAGTCTCATTGGTTCCGTCTATTCTTAGTCTGTTTGTTATTAACGGTATTTTTAATGTAATCGTCATGGGGCCCTTTTTTTAATCTGGCATCTCGTAGTTGACCTTGAGAAGTAGTCACTACTTAACCAGACAAGTCAGGAGGCCCGCGTGCGCGTCTCCTTTTAAAGTAAATTTCTCGCCGACTGATCGACACTTCATGTGACCAAAGGGCTGGCTCGTTCTTTGGACAAAGAATTAGCATTGCCATTCAGCCTGGCAATGCTGCCAGTCTTCTGGGTATGTTTACGGATGACAGCGGTACGGACGAGTACTTCAACACCTAAGTCATCATCTGCCTAGCCTTTACCTAACTATGTTAGGGTCGGCTTCCAGTGTTACCGGATACAGCTGAATACCAGTATTTTACATGGAGCGACTGCCTATCTGACCTCCACAACCCAGTTGCTGGGTAACACGGTACCCCTTAGTAAGACTGGTTGTCAGATTTTCGAGCTTCTGACGACCCGTAATGACTGTCAAAGATCTACAAACGACAGCCGGGACCAACGGCTTAACGTGCTTTCCGAGGCACGGAGGGGTCTTGGTATGTAAAGATGGTCACCCATCCACGGACCAACCGGGGCAAGCGTAGCTTAACCTGGTCGATCGACCCGTGCGGCTGTTATAACTTAGCCACAAGCCCAACTTCAACACCTCAGTGTCCTTTTGTTTTTTTGTAGTTATTTGTATGTAATTTTTCTAATGACTTGATTTTGGAGTCAACACGTAGCACTATTTTTAAGATCTTTATCTAGGGAGACAAACTGTATCTCCTTAATACAGGTAGCTCTGCTACCTAGCTAGGAAAACAGTAGTTCACCCCTACAGATATTTCTTAGTTTTACTACTACGCTTACATAATTACTAAACTCTGATATGTACGTACTACAAATACCTTATTATTATTATAGAATAAATAAATAAATATTATTATTATTATATTTAATTAGTTGCGTCATACATTGTACCTATACAATGATTTTAATGTATTTGAAATTTAAAAAATAATACTTATATCTATTAATCGTCTAAGAGCTAAAATTGTTTGCTTGCTTGTAAGAGGCCATCTCTGGAAGTACTGATTCGATTGTTTTATGGAACAGTGGAATTTCACGTGGATGAAAGTCACAGGCTAAAGCTCGTCAATATGAATTTAGCTACGAAGATGGAATAATGATTTGGAACTTAAAACGAATAAGATTTGTAGAATGTTAACTAAATTATAAAACAACCTATCATGACGTCTGTAATCACCTTCGTGGTGAGGCAGAGGTTTACCCCCACATTTCGCCAGTTACTTGAAGTCCCATGTAATAGGGGGCGAGCCTATTGCCATCAACTGGGCACAAATTTCGACTCCGGGCTGCTACTGAGAAATTTCTAATGGAAAACCCAAAACCGAACCCAGAACCTCATGCGAAGTAGCGCTTACGACCACTGAACCGACAAGGCAGTCAAATAAATATCAATAAACAGGAAAAACCTGAATTATACTCACTTGAATATATACATTACTTGTATCGTAATACTGTCCACTAGCTCCACGTTTCTGTATATTCTCTGGGTCAAATACTACAGGTCTAAACCCAAGCAAAGCATCTGATCTTTCTTCCTTTGTCTCTACTTGGTCTGTTCTTACTGGTTCTGGCTTTAGTTCTACAGGTGTTTCAGGAATAATTGCTATAGGAGGTGGCGACCTTGCTCTTGGTTTAATTTCGACAGTTTGAGTTATGTCTTCAGGTAAACTTTCTTTTCGCTCAGCAACAATAATTGTATCTCCTGCATTTTCGACTTCTACAATTTTTACCTCACTCTCGAATTTTACTGTCTTTTCTTTCGGTTTTAAATCCTGTTCAATTATAGGTCCAAGTTCATGCTTGACCTCAATTTCTATAATTTCTTTTCTAGATTCTTTCTCTTCCACCTCAGTAACAATGCCTGTGTTTTCAAATTCGTTTGTGTTATTTGCTTCACCATTTTCAAGAGACGCTAATGCATTACATTTTTCTATAATTTCTTCAATGTTTGTATCAATTTCTTCAAAACCATTTTGTGTTGATCCTTTTCGAACCTCTTTGTTGAAGGGTTCTTCTAGGTAACTCCTGGTTATTTTCTCTTCTTTAAATTCCTGGACTTTTACTTGTTTTTTGGTGTCTATTCCTACTTCTTCTTTATATTCTTCTATACTCTTAATAGTCTCATCTATCGCTGACGCTAGTAGTGAGGATTTTCTCTCGATTTCTCTCATCTCCTCCTAATTATATTGAATTGATTAGTATTTAGAAAAGAAATTGAATCACGCGGTATTGATTAAAAAAAACCTAATGAAATGGGAACTGTAACTGCACTGTAGTAGTTATGTATTTGTGTGTGTCTATATTTGCTTATAGGTCTAATGCATATTCATGGAAAACATCCACTTGACCTAAGCTTTCACGGTGAGATTGTTACATAATAAACCCGTGTTATTTGGTTTGATATGACATGATGCATATTTCTAGACATAGGAAAGAAAAACCATGGCCTCTATCAAATACTGTGAAAAGTAAAAATATCATCAATATTTTTACAACTTATTACTTTTGGGATGAGCTGGACTCCTAAAAGGATTGGCATGCAATCGCAGTAGACCGGGAATAATTGAAAGAGGAAAGGGAGGCATCTGCACGGCAGAAGGAAAATAAAAGCTTATGATAATACTTTTTAACTGAGGACCCGGGTCCTGGACCTTTAGAAGGCGTACGAGGGGCCAAAGCCAACTCGCAGGGACCCCTTAAACGATTGTAAATGGATTGAAGTACCAGCCGACGATTATCTCTGTATGCACTATTCAAGTGCACCCAAGGACAATCCCCGGTTGGTGGATGACTATTGCAGCGCTGCAAAAAAAAGATAGTAGACTATAGGTTTGGGTGGCTAAAGTGGACTGGTTACCTAGAACTATGGAAGGACTATGGTCCCTACCAAAACAATGTTTTATATAATACACGGATAAAATGGCAGGGGGTGACTGCACACTCAACAATGGGCCCCCGAAAACTGTCGCTTGCACTTAGTGACGTAGCGACAAGGGGGCAACATATCATGAGATGCTTGAGGAGTAGACAGGTTAATATTATTATTAGTCGGCTTTCAACAATTTTTGTGGCAAAAGCCAATGATATTATGTTTCTTAAACTTAACATATTCTCATCCTACATACCTTCGAATGTTCTGGTTTATCAGCGCCGCCAAACAAACCCGGTTTTCTATAAACCGGGAACCGAACCCTACCCGCACCGCCCTTTAATCCGGGCTTATTATAAACTGGTCTAACTTTACCCGCACCACCGTTTAAAACAGGTTTCGTATAGACTGGAGACTGTGGTGTCTCTGTAGTCGGGGTGGATAAAGGAGGATCATAGACTACCTGTTCAATGGTTGTTTCAATGTGAGGAATTAAATGCTTTTTAACTATGTGTGGGTCTTCTTCTTCGGGACTAAGAGTGCCATCTCTTGGTACCGGAGTACAACTCCTACTTTTAGGTAAAGCCATGGATAATTTGAACACATATTCGTCAGTTAAAGGAGTAGGAGGGATTGTGGACGGTGTGGGAGTATCAATAGTGCTTGGAGGACTTTGCGTTGATAGCTGCCTTTCCAAATCGATCCTTAAAGCTAAGTTTCTGTCTTGGGATTTAGCTGTAGACGATGCTTCTTGGAGTACACCTTCTGATGATTTGCTCAATGACTCAACTTGTTGTGATACAGCCATTTCTTTTTTAACCGAAGATGTTGTGATCTGAGAAGATACTTGGCTAGTTTTAGAGACATCTGCTATAGATTCTCTCTTTGTTATTTGAGAGGAGATATCCACTACTGAGTCTCTCTTTGCTTGAGATGTAGCACTAATTTCTGAACTAACAGGCATCTGACTAGCTTGAGATAGATCTACGATTGATTCTTTCTTTACTTCGGACTGACCAATTTGAGTACTAACGCATGATTTCTCCGACAATTTTTTTGACGCGTCAATCGTGACCTGGTCTCCAACTTGAACTTTGCTGACAGCCGTTTTGGAAATCAATTCCGATATGTCTTCAACTTCAATGATTTCAGGTGATAAGTTAGCGTCGATTTCAACTCTTTTAACTATTTTTAGAGCAGCAAACTCTTCGTGAATGGGCTTTTCTTCTTTGGGCTTTATTTTTATAGTTTCTGTTATTTCTACTACTTCTATTGGCTTTGGTTCGACTGTTTCAGGTTTGGTTTCAACTATTTTTTCTTCAACTCCCTCTTCTTCTACAATAGCCACGGTTTCTTTTTTCATTTCAACATTGGTAAACTCAGTCTTTGATTCGTGCACGCTTACTTCTGCTGATTCAGCAACAGAAAGCGATTCATTGATATCGATAGCAGCTTTTTCAACTTTTTCAAATTTCTCTTCTTTAATTTCTACAATGGGCTCCATAATCTGCTTTGTTTCTTGGACCACAACTTCTTGAATATCAGTAGACTGTATTGCAGTTTCCTTTTTAAATTCTTCTTGTACTAATTCTTTAGTATCAAGCAAAACTTCTTCAATCTTTTGTACAGTAGCAGAGCTTTCAGCCGTGACTGTGGCTAGTTTGTGAGACTCTTCAACAATCTTAGCGGTATCTAATTCTTTGATAGCGCTTTCAATAGCTACGTTTTCAGCGCTTATGGTTTCTATTGTTTCTACTGCTGTGTTGATTTCTTCAGCACTTTGTACTGAAGATGTTTCAGATAAATCAGCTACATATTCTTCAAATATAGCATCCTTATTTGTGAAAACATGTGACTCTACTATAGCTATATAAGTTTGTTTTGTTGTTTTAGGCTTTTTGTGTTTCGGTTCTTGTTTAGTTTCAACGAAAGTCTTCTTTTCCATAGTTTCTGAGGAAGAGAATTCTTTTTTAGACATTTCACTTCTTTCCATCGAAGTTCTTCGGCTATCTACTTTGTCTAACCATTCTAAAGGATCACTCTCTTTCATAACTTCTTCTTCGATCTTGCTTCTGCTTCTGGATCTTCTCTTAACATCTTCCACTGTGACGGTTTGAAATTCAGATATGACAGCGTCCAGCTTTTGAGTCATGTCAGGCGTAAGTCTTTTATCTGAACGTTGAGCCATCTGAGCTCCTGTTACTGCTTTTTCTATCTTTTGTTCTTGTTTTGCCTCTAACTTTTCAACTTTTACTTCCTCTGTCACTTCTTTTACAGGTACAGGTCTTACTACTTCTTTCTTCTCAACCTTAGTCTCTTGGACGGACTCAACTTTCATATCTTTTTCAATTTTTTGAAAAACTGATTTCACCTCTTGCGTCTTTTCTACCGGTACAGGAGTTACAAGTTGTCTTCTTTCCTGTTTGCTCTCTGCTACTTTCATTGTTGCTTCTTGTCTTTTTTCTACCTTTTCAGTTACTTCTTGTGAATTCTTTCTCACTTGCGAATCTCCGCTTTCATACGTGCGAGTTTCACTCACAGAAGACCGTTCTAATTGGTTGAAGGCTGGTTGACTTAGTAGGAATCTAGATAAAGCTACCATCACATCAGTTAGATGTAAGAAAAAGGTTCTTAAAAGCAAATCGTAATGGCAAGAAGAATGTAATGTGCCTCTAATATTAGGAATAGTTTGTATACCCATAGTGTAAGCTCTCTGCTCTGCAGATTTTTTATCACCTTTAACACTAGAAACAGCAATTTTTGCCGCCTTTTTGAATTTGGCTTTAACATCAAGCTTACCATCTTGAGCTGAAGATTCTCGTCTTCTCGATTCTTGCCTAAGTTCCTCATGTTGATATTCTTCTGAAAGTAGAGATTTTCTGTGTACGTCTTTGCCGTCCTTGGTAACTTTTTCCGATATTTCAGATTCATTGCAATTTTTTCTGTCTATTTTCTGTGAACTATCTTCTTGTGTTTCAATTCTTTCTTCTCTACTCATTTTTCTTTCGGCGTATTCCTTGCTTTCAGTTTTATCAATGATTTCGGATGATTCTTGTGTTTTTTCAGACTTTACAGATTTTTGTTTCTGTTTAGATTCTGACTTTTGTTGGACTTCAGAAGTCATCTCTTCATCGATCTCTTTTTTTATTTCCTCAGCCACAGACACAGCTCTCTCAATACTTTCGTCTACAACTGTCATTGCTGTTTCTTCTATTTTCTCCATCTCCATATTTTGCCTCATCTTGTCAATATTTTGCAATTCTTCTCTTATCGATTCTTCCTCTACTTCTTCTCTGAATATTTCCTTTCTTTCCATAGATTTACTATCCTTTCTCATACTGTCTTCATGTTTTGTAACTTCCTCACTAATTGTCACTCCTTTCTTTTCAACTTTAACATCTCCTTTCATGCTTTCTCTCCTCAAATCTTTAGATAAGGCTTCTCCGGTCACAGTATCAATAAGTTTAGTTTCTTTTGTAACATCAACAACTTCTAAATCTTTACTCAAACTCTTAACATGCTTTTCATACTTAAGTAGCTTCTCGGTGACTTCAACATTCTGCTTAAATCTGGTTCCATCTGGATCATATTGCTCGGAAATAGGCAACTTATACTTACTTTCGCCCAATTCATGTTTACCAAACGCGTTAATAAGATAATCAGGATCATTATCGAAAGGAGACTTTCCGAACTCATCTCGGTAATTAGGATTAAGGATAATTGGGTCTTCTAGAGGAGGGACTTCGACTATAGGCTCAGTTGAAAAGGGACGGTAAGGTTTTGTTGGAGTTACAAAAGGGGAGGCAGTTAAGGATCTCGATTCTGTCAATCCTGGAGGACTGCCGAAGTCTATCAGGTGGCTGCCAATGTCCGAGGGTTCTACAAATTGTTGTATTTGAAAGACTACCTCAGTCGGTTCCGATTGTCGGCCTAAAATTTCCTCGTAATCGTAACAAAGGGGCTCTGTGTCGTCCAAAACCGGGTCGTAGAGACCGCTGGAACAAAGAAAAACGATGGTTTAATATCTACACGCACATTGTAAAGTCAGGGATATTTATTGCTAAGCAAATTCTTTACCAACTTAAATTGTCCCTACAAAGCTAAAGGGTTCATTCGGCGCGTGGCCAGAATTGGAACTAACACCACCATCTTGTCTGTTTAATACAATATCTGTGACAGTTTCACAAATGTGTATCAACACCGCCCTCTTGTCAATGTCATTCAGGCGCCAACTGTCATTCTTTGATAGTTGTAAGAAATGGCTACAACAAGGGAAATTGACGTACGGTGTAAATTTCCTTAACAATAAATTGCCCTGATTCATCAGTATATCAGCTCCTGTCAATTCCCCATTCTATTAAATTGAAAAATCACTCATTGATGAATTCGGAAGCCTATGAATGTGTGTCATAAATGTCTGCGCAGAATTTTATACAATGTGGAGACGACAATACGACAATAAATAAAAATACTGCCCGTAGCAGTATTTTGAAAGTATTGACAAATAAAACATTGTGAGGAAACCAGCATGTCCTAAAACCAAAAGTTCGAAGACATGTGACATCTACCAACCAGCACTGGGTTCGCGTGGTGGATTACAGCCCACTCCCTCTCGAAAAGAGGGTGCCTGTGTCCCAGCAGTGGGAACATTATACATCGAAATTTTTTCAAACTAACTAAATGCTAACTAAATGAGCCAACTATGGGGTTTACTAATCTTTGACTAGCTAAAGTGACTAAACTATTGAAATTACTTAGTTGAAGTTTTGTATGCAGACTGGGTACGTCATTAGATGTACGAAATTTCATTTATAGCACTGTGTGACTTAAACCCGCACTTAAGTCACGCTTCTCCATGACTTAAGTAGTCCATTTTTACACCGTGCGAAAATGAATCTACTAATTTCACAGATGCATAATGAACAAGAGAATATACTTTTAAATGTTCTTTGATACTTAATTTACTGCACACAAATGTTAAAATAGGGTAGGCTAGCATTTTGCTTAAAAACAGTTTCATGCCGTAGAAAAAGTGACGACGCAATTTCAGACGAAACGCTAACCTAGCTACCACTTCTAGATTTGGTTTTCAGTTTTTAATATTTTCTTAAGCCAGTTTGTTTTTCGTGGATTAGCATATTTTTTCAGTGTTAAACTGTGATTTTATGAACTATTCAGAAAGTGAATTAACTGAAGATGAGACTGGTGACATTGTCCCAGTAGCAATCAGAAAAATGGCCAAAAACGTAACATTGAATTTGTTGCCTAATCATTCTAAAAGATTGTATACATCAGCATAAAACACATTTAAGAAATAAGTCAAATTCTTTTGACGATTCTTTTGAATGTTGTTTTTGTCTTTAAGATGGCGGGTTTATGTCACACGAGCTATAATGTAGTATACGATACTCGTGACTTAAGTACCTACCTAAGTATATTAATGCACGGCGTTTAGCTAACTTCACGCCGTGCAATAATGGACTGCTTAAGTCACACGTATCGTAATGTACTATAATAATAGTACAATACGATACGTGTCTTCACCTTGCAGGTAGACAAAAATGGAAAAGAATATTGGCCACATCTAGCGCACCCTTGGCATATTTTAGAGTGTGCTTAAAATACTCATGTGATTCAAGGTCATTGACAATAGACGGTCTATTATGTAAAAGACTCACAGTTAAAACTTAGGTGACGTGAGCTGTCATTGAATAGGTTGGCAGTATAGTTTTTATCTCTTAAAAGGGACTAACTTTTAGGAATAAAATCAAATCAAAATATTTTTTTCATCCCATCTATTCGAAAAGAGGCGAAGGGTTCCTCGATGCGTGCGAGCAAAATGGGCCATTGGGTCATTCAGTCAGTGACGAAATGACTTTTGAATTTGGTACGCTATTTAATTAAAAAGTTTGAACGCAATTCGCTTCAATAAAGTCCCAGCCGGCAATAAAAAAAGCGCGAACAAAACAAAAAAAAATACACGGGAACTTCTTATTCGTTTTTAAATTACTTTTTGTCAAAATATTAGACAATTTTAATTTGATATTAATATAAATTTGTAATTTGGTTATTTAAATATAAATATTTGTCACTGCTAAAAGCATCTCTTATTTATTTTTATCATAGAGGGGGATGAAAAGCAAAGAGTGCCACACGGTACCAAAATTATTAAACCTCGAGCGACGTACTTTGAATCCCTCACTACGCTTAGGATTCTACTCTAGAATCCCTCGCTAGGCTCGGGATTCTACTCTAGAATCCTTCGCTTCGCTCTGGATTCAAACAATCGCTCTCGCTCTTAATACATTATTTTGGTCCCTTATGACACAATCTACTATTATTTCACATAAACCTTCATGGGCACTTATGAAACGTCAGAAGCTAGGTGCGCGGTTCCAATTGGTCGTTTGCTATGGAGAAGAGTCGGCAAGAAACTACACACGGTTACTTTTTTTTAAATAATTGGCTTTTAGAATGTTTTCAAATTAGTGTTAATAGGCATGGGAGGACAGTGTAGGTCTGTCAACAAGTACCAATGGCTAGTATACTAAGTATACACAGAGTTCACAAAAGTCGATACTAGATCTACGTTACCCTCGAAAGAAGGTTCATTTTTTCACACGGCACCGACGAAATTACATAGGAATGAACGTTTATCTGCTCCTTTCATATAATTTTTTGGCCATTCGGTAGGCGAATAAAAGATGCCGAGTGCCGAAATCCAACATCGTTGGATCGGTTCACTAAAGAATAAATTTTTCTCTTTTGATTCATTTTGTAAGCCTAAAGGACTAATACTCCTATATTGAAATTATGAAAATATAGTTTTTGGGTGTTGGCAACACAGGCAGAAGGCCACCAACACCACGCAAGGGGGGATATGTAAAACACAGTGCAAGATTAAGGGCATTTTACTAATTGGAAAACGGTAGGTGTTGGATATTTCGGCAGAAACAATACAGTAGAGATTCAAAAACAGATGTCATGACAAAAGAGACATTATAGGGTGCGTTTAGAAACCTGAATGCAATTCTAACAGAAGAATCTTCCTATTTCATCAACTAAGTCGTTTTATTTACAATTTTATGTTCAGACGTGATGTCAAAATGTGATGCGTCTGAGATCGGCTTTAGTAAGAGAAAAAAACTGTTAAATCATAATTTCAAGGTCACTTAAAACGTAATGACAGGAGAAACAAATTATATTTCCATATTAAATTGCTTATTATATTTATTATTTCAATTATATTTCCAAAAACGAAATATATATTTTTTTACAAAAGCCTTTAACACTACTTTACAATTGAACAAAAAATTCCAACTGCTATAATAATCATCATTTCAGCCCAAAGACGTCCACTGCTAGGCACAGGCTTCCCCCAATCTTTGCCAGATTGCCACCATGGGATCTGGAGGCAAAAGTCCTCGCGCACGTATGGGAATGGCGCGAGGAGGAGAAACGCCGGGGCGTAACTCCGCTGCCGCGAGAATTCGCGGCACAGTGGACAGAGCTCTGGCAGGATCTCATGGAGACATGGAGAGTGCGATTGTCGCAACCCAATGCTGGGCACGTCACAATTGTGGCGATAAGTCCCCTCTTTAAGGAGTGTGTAGAGGCGCCACGGCGTCCTCACCATCTGCCTTACGCAGGTCCTCACGGGACACGGCAGCTTCGGGAGGTTCCTGTGTCGGATAAGGCGGGAGGAAACGCCCGGGTGTCATCATTGTGTGGGTCTCCCGGAGGACACGGTGGAGCATACGGTGGAGGTCTGCCCGGCTTGGGCAGAGCATCGCCGTGTCCTCGTGGAGGCGATCGGCGGCAGAGATCTCTCGCGTCCGGCCCTGGTTCAGGCCATGGCACAGAGCGAGAGGGCATGGGCAGCCATCACCTCCTTCTGCGAAGCAGTAATGCTCGCGAAGGAGAAGGCGGGACGGCAGTGGCGGTACCTTCATACAAGCCCAAATGCCTTACTAAAACGCTCGATAGAGAATTTATTGTACCTAACCAGTAGTTTATGAGAAAATTGCGATGATACATACGTAGATACGTAGGTACCTACATACTCAGTCGAAAACTGAACTTTCTTTTTTTGAAATCGGTTAAAATTTTATTGGGCTTGCGTTATTTTGAAACCCTAGGCAAGCCACTGCGGGACGGTTGAGGGAAAGGCAAATTTCGCGCCCTCTCGCCCCTAGCCGCCGCAGGAGACGCCCTGGGCGTCGGGAATCTCGGGCGGATTTCCGGCCACCGTAGGCGCGGGCTTGCGGACGGTGAGCAATGGGTAGCTGACCGTCCGGTAAGGACCAGGTCCGGGTCAATGGCGCGTTGTGTTCCACGCGCGCCTCGAAGTCAGCACAAGTGTAGGGGTTCACTAGGGCCGATGGCTGCCGGGGTCGCGGGAAAGTTCGAAAGGGTTACCGAGGCCCCTGGCAACACAGGCAACGGAAGGGACACGGGTGGGTTTTAGTCAGTAAGAGTCTGACACACCCTCCCGCTCCACCCGGGCCCGCTCCGAGCGGGAGAAGTTATTTCATAATTTCCCACGCAAAACAAAAGGCCTCCCCCAAGCACCGCCACTTCGACCGGTTTTGTGCTTACCGCATCCAGCGGATTCCTGCGGCCTTCACAAGGTCATCGGTCCACCTATAATAATACTACCAGCCAGCAGGCTATAATAATACCAGCCTATGATTGCCCCACTACAGGACATAGGCCTCGTCTCATACCAGAAGGCACGACCATTGATCACCACGCTTGCTCAAGACAGGTTGGCGATTTCAGACTGGAGACTACAGGACCTAAACGCAACTTTTATAAGTTTTATAATGCCTTAAAGTATATGATCCACTGCAGTAAACAAAATCAGAAAAATATATGATTTTTGTAAGGATATATGCTAGGTAGATAGTGTGTTGAAAACATAATATAAGTAATTTGATACGATAGAAAAAAATCACGAAGATACCTCTAATAAATTATTTTAACGATTAAAAACCATACTAATATACATGCTATTTTACAAGCAACATATTAGCATAATAGTGTTTTATTTTTTTTATACAATCTATAGCTTTTTTGTAAATCGATAATTGCTTCATATTTTGCAATAAATTACCAGCGTTGTGTCATCGCGCTTCTCTTTCTTTTCTATGCAGTCCGACAGTGACCGCGCTTTAGGTGTTGCCTCTTAAAGGCTCCTACATACTGGCGCGACATGTCGCGCGACGCGTCGCGACACAAAGGCACCGCTTGTAGCGCTACACGCGGCGTCTTTGTGTCGCGTCGCGTCGCGCGACAAGTCGCGCCAGTATGTAGGAGCCTTGACTATAAGTTCAGGTTTTCTCACGATGTTTTTCCTTCACCGATGGTAATGTCCAAGATGAACTCGGAAAGTACATGACATATTTTATGACATATGTAAATATCATAAAAAAAATAAGCCAGCCATAATAAAACCACGCACACCATGAAGGGTTCCGTAGTTTGGATGAATTTATCCCAAAAAGAAACTTAACATTGTACTTGAAAAACATGTTTTCCCATACATCGATATACGTCAGGGTCAATTCTCCAAGTGCAAATGTAAGTTGGGCGACGAAGTTGTAAAGCCTACTTAGCTGTGATAGTTTTCCTTTTATTTTCTTTATTTATACTACTGCAATAATTTTTTTCACATATCCAAAAACAACTATTTGGCAGCATTTAGCGCCTCAAAGAGATGTCAGCACAAGTGTAGGGTTCCACTAGGGCCGATGCCTGTTGGGGTCGCTGGAAAGTTCGAATGGGTCACCGAGGCCCCTGGCAACACAGGCAACGGAAGGAACACGGTGGGTTTTAGTCAGTAAGAGTCTGACACACCCTCCCGCTCCGCCCAGAGCGGGAGAAAGTACCTATTTGATAATTTCCAACCCAAAAAACGGAGAAAAAAAGAGGGACAGTTGACTGTAACAAACAATAACACTTTAAACCTTAATACTAAGCAAACTAGTACTAGTACTAGTTTCTACGGAACCCCAAAAATATAAAAGTATAAGTTCAGTAACTTTTATTAAAAAAAAGGATAAAAAAGTAAGTTGTATCGATATTTAAATGGCTGTTCCTTAACATGTTTAATATTAAAATTCTGATTAATTATAGGTAAGGATCATCGTCCAAGGAAATTATGAAAAGATGAAATGAAGAGGTATGAAAACTCAATAATGCTGTACAACGATTTTTGGCCATTAACCTATTGACCGCCACGACAAAAAAGCAAAAACGTGTCCACGGCGCCAAGCTTCGAATTATTCCTTAAAATCTGTAATGTAGTCGTGACCGTGTGGCGTGCTGGGCACATTATGGCCTGTCATCTATACATGTCATCTATATATGTGACGGTCAAAAGGTTTATGGACTTATTGAAAATACTAACATTTTCGTAATCATATCTGTAATATCTTGTTATCACGATCGCCAACAGTTTTACTTCACTCACACATTCGCCACTCATTTTTAATTAAATAAAAAAACAAAAAGGCTGTCTGACAGCAACAAGATCAAAAGAGAATGGTTATCAAACAAATACTGACTGATCATTGCAAAACATTGGCTAACAGTGTGTTTAAAAATAAACTTCAGATGACTTTGATAGTTCATCACCATTCTCCTGCCCTCATTCCAATTTATTTGGGGTCGTCGCAACATGTTTTTTTAATTCCATACTTCTCTTTTAGTTGTCATCTCGGTAGTCACTCCCTTTCTATCGCTATCATCTTTCACACAGTCCATCCATCGTTTCTTTGGTCTTCCCATACTCGTATACCAAATAAAAAAAAAAGTATAAATATCTAAGAGCAATTGAATTTGTCTTTTTTTTATTTAATGACTTTTTTTAAGGATTTTGGTGAATTATACACCTCTGCTTATACCTTCGGGGAATATTAGGATGATGTTAAGTTTCATTTTAAATAGAAAATTGCAGGAATGATTGATGTGCCAAAATATGAAAGGTATTAAAATTATTTTTCATAGCAATTCGCAAGTACTTACCTAAAGGTATTTTTTCAAAAAGCTTACATTTTATTAAGACACTAAAACTCAAACTCAAAGCATTTATTTCATTGTACCATGTAGGCACTTTTGAATTGTCAAGGAGTCGGTCAGTCAGAAATGTGAAACTAGTTGCCTTAGATTTAAAGCTCAGTAGGTTCCTATGGAGAAGAACGGCCAAAATACCACGGACATTCTTTTAAATCATAACACAAAAATATTGAAAGATATTTTTTGATCTCTAATTCTTAATCTTCTTAATAATTAATTACAATCTAGCGTATAGGAATATTAAGCAAATTTAATCTAACTTAATTCTTTACGTGATAATTATTTTAAAACTTAGAATAGTGTTCATGGCACTTTACACACGTCCGTTCCACTTTCTTAGAGTCTGATATAATAATGTAAACACTTTGTTAATGTATTAGATACAGTGGTCACTATTATTTTCACACTTTTTACACTACAAGATAAAGCTAGCTGCCCATTTCAAAGCTTAATAGGTTCCTATGGAGAAGAACGGGCAAGAAACTCCGTGGACACTTTAAAAAGAACAAATAATATAGTAAGATGTCACAAAATACTTACTGGTCCTGATAGAGCAAGTAGAACCTCATTTTTAATACAAAAAAAAAAACTATTTATCTAAAAATCGATCGTTTTCGCGCCGTTCTCAACTGTCAAATGAAAACCAAAAGCCAAATACAGATTAGAAACGTGTTTATATGCGAGGCAAATAATGCTTAAGGACAAATGGCTATTTTTATGTGACATTAATTATTAATTTGGTATCGGCTGTCAATACAAATTTAATTAGAATTGGCAAAGTATTGTGAGTGTCAAGAGTGCGATGGTCATGTTCATTTTTAATGTTTTGAGTACGGATGATTTTATCATGCACGTCTTTCTACATCGTTCTCACATGTATAATTTCAAAATGTAACAAATTTTGATTTAAAAAGTGTCCATGGAGTTTCTTGCCTGTTCTTCTCCATAGGAACCATCTAAGCATTGAAATGAGCAATGAGCTTTATCTTTCTGACTGACCGACACCTTGACATTTCAAAACTGCCTGTAAATTGTTTAATTGAAATAAATGCTTTGAGTTTGGTTTGAGTTTTCTTAAGGACTACAGGACCTAAACGCAATTTTTATAAGTTTTATAATGCCTTAAAGTATATGATCCACTGCAGTAAACAAAATCAGAAAAATATATGATTTTCTTAAGGATATATGCTATCATGGAGGGGGTGGAGACCTACTCCGATCCGTGGTGGGCGCTGAAGCAGCTGGACCGGGAGCTTCTCCTGGAAGCCTCGATCGTGCAGGCCTGGGTGTCACCACGGGACAGGCCTGCTGACATCAACGACGAGGCGGAGTGGTTCCGGGAGGCCATGTCCGACATATGTGACGTGGCAATGCCCCGGGTCCAGCATGGACGTGCCTCGCGCCAGGTGTACTGGTGGTCGCAGGAACTGACGGCTCTGCGAACTGCGTGCGTGGCTGCGCGACGCCGGTACACCAGGCACCGCATGCTCCGTATCACACCTCCGGATACGGAAACCATTCAGGCGGGGCTGTACGAAGGGTACAGAGCGGCGAAGACCGCCCTCCAAGCGGAGATCCTGCGGGCCAGGGGATTGGCCCGCGAGGAGTCGCTGGGGACTCTGGACAGGGACCCGTGGAAACGCCCGTACAAAGCGGTGCGGGATAAACTCCGCCCATGGGCTCCCCCGCTGACGCAGGGTCTCCGGCCCCAACTTGTGGAGGACGTGCTGAGCGCTCTGTTCCCTTCGCGAGGGGAACACACCTCCCCGCCCATGGCTCCGCCTACTGCGGTGCCCGATGCGGACCACACCGCCGACGACGACGACGAAAAGTCCGAGGCCATGTTTTTTCATGGTCCTCGGAACGCGCCACCGTTGGGGTCCCAAATAACGGTAGGAGGGGTTTCCATCGGCATTGAGTCGACGATGAAGTACCTGGGACTCGTCCTCGACAGCCGGTGGAACTTCGTGGAGCATTTCCGACGTTTGGCTCCCAAACTGGAGCGGGCAGGCGCTGCATTGAAGCGGCTCCTGCCCAATCTGGGGGTCCAAACGCGGGGACTACGCGGGGGTCGTGCGGTCCATGGCCCTCTACGGGGCTCCTGTATGGGCGCGCTCTTTGGCGCTGCGGCCAGTCCGCCGATTGAGCGCGGCCCAAAGGGTCATGGCCATCCGGATGGTCCGGGGATACCGCACGGTCTCCTGTGAGGCAGCGAGCCTCCTTGCCGGATTGCCGCCATGAAAGTCCTCACGCACGTATGGGAGAGGCGCGAGGAGGCGAAACGCCGGGGCGTAAGTCCGCTGCCGCGAGAAATCGCGGCCCCGCGGCCCAGCGGACGGAGCTCCGGCGGGATCTCATGGCGTCATGTAGAGTACGGTTGTCGCAACCCAGTGCTGGGCACGCCACAATTGCGGCGATAAGTCCCCTCTTTGAGGAGTAGCTAGAGAGGCGCCACGGCGCACATTCCGCCTGACGCAGGTCCTCATCGGACACGGCAGCTTCGGGAGGTTCCTGTGTTGGATAAGGCGGGAGGAAAAGCCCGGGTGTCACCACTGTGTGGATCGCCCGAAGGACACGTTGGAGCATACGGTGTAGGTCTGCCCGGCTTGGGCAGAGCACCGCCGTGTCCTCGTGGAGGCGATCGGCGGCAGAGGCCTCTCGCGTCCGGCCCTGGTTCAGGCCGGTACGGATCGAGAGGGCATGGGCAGCCGTCACCTCCTTCTCTCTTCCTCTGCGAAGCAGTAATGCTCGTGAAGGAGGAGGCGGGACGGTTGAGGGAAAGGCATGTTTCGCGCCCTCTCGCCCCTAGCCGCCGCAGGAGACGCCCTGGGCGTCGGGAATCCCGGGCGGATTTCCGGCCACCGTAGGCGTGGGCTTGCGGACGGTGAGCAATGGGTAGCTCACCGTCCGGTAAGGACCAGGCCCGGGTCGACGGCGCGTTGTATTCCACGCGCGCCTCAAAGAGATGTCGTCAGCACAAAGGTAGGGGTCCACTAGGGCCGATGCCTATCGGGGTCGCGGGAAGGTACTTATGGGTCACCGAGGCCCCCGCAACACAGGCAACAGGAAGGAATACGGGTGGGTTTTAGTCAGTAAGAGTCTGACACTCTCTCCTGCTCCGCCCAGAGCGGGAGAAGTTATTTGATGATTTCCCACCCTCAAAAAAAAAAAAGGATATATGCTAGGTAGATAGTGTGTTGAAAACATAATATAAAGGCTCCTATATACTGGCGCGACTTGTCACGCGACGCGACGCGACACAAAGACACCGCGTGTAGCGCTACAAGCGGTGCCTTTGTGTCGCGACGCGTCGCGCGACAAGTCACGCCAGTATGTAGGAGCCTTGATACGATAGAAAAAAACACGACGATACAACTAAAAATGTTTTTAACGATTAAAAACCAGACTAATATACATGCAACCATTCTGATTTTTTGTCAGATTATTCTACAAGCAACATATTAGCATACCTAATAGTGTTTTATTTTTTTATACAATCTATAGCTTTTTTTGTAAATCGATAATTGCTTCATAATTTGCAATAAATTTATATCAAAAGAGGTAGAAACAAGGTAGGTACTAATTTTTCAAAAAAATATGTTGTTTGTAGTAATAAGGTACGAGTGGACTGACATGTATTTAATATAAAAGTCTGAATTAAATAAAGAAATTAAAATTGTAATTTTTTAAATAAATCAAATCAAAATATTTTTGATTCACAAAAACCTACATGGGCACTTATGAAACGTCAGAAGCTAGGTGCACGGTTCGTCAATTGGTCGTTTCCTATGGAGAAGAGCCGGCAAGAAACTCCACGGTTACCCTTTTAAAAATAATTGGCTTTTACAATGTTTTCGAATTACAGTGTTAATAGATATGGTACTTAACAAAAAATAAAAGAAAAAGGTCTACAAAATATCTAGTCTATTAAGCCTACAACGTTCTCACATTCACAAGGTACACAAGAATCTATGTAAAATATTAATAAAATAATAAAAATAAAAGCTATGTATTTAAACCAAATGACATGTTTGCCATTACAATAAGTCTGAATTAATATCTTGTCCACAAAGCCTAGAGAGTATTCTAGTGCGAAAACTTCAAATTCTAATGAATTTGTTTGTGAACTTGTGGGTTCATTTATTGGCTAGATTATATTATACAGGGCGTCCCACGACTTTGTACTGTAGATAGAAAAAAATACTGAATGAAGTCTTCATTTTAAAAACAATACAAATTGCATTCAATTTTTTTTAAATAATCGCCAGTCTTAACTGGGAATTGAACCGCAAAATTAAAAAAAACCTGTAATGTTATTGTACCGATCGAAAGGCTATCATAAACATGTAGGGTGGTGTGGATGACCGAAAAAAACACTGTTGACTTCTTAATAACTTCTTTAATTAATTTTAAAGCTTCTTACAAAAATGTATACGTCTCTTTTTTTTTGGGTGGGAAATCATCAAATAACTTCTCCCGCTCTGGTCGGAGCGGGAGGGTGTGTCAGACTCTTACTGACTAAAACCATGCTTACTGAGAAATGCCATGTTATTTAGAAGAAATAAATGTATATGATTGAGCCTTTCGATCGGATCCTACAGTAAAATTACAGGTTTTTTTCGCGGGTTCAATTTCCGGTTCAGACAGGAGGCGATTATTTAAAAGTCTTTGAATGCAGTTCGTAATGTTTATAAAATAAAAAAGAATTATTCATTCAGTCAATTCTTCTAAAGAGTTTTTCTACAAGAACTTTGTTATTCAAAATAAAATAAAAATAATAATTTAGATGAAAATTATTCAAATTTTTATTGTATTAATATAGAAAGAGTAAGGTTTGGCAATTATTAATGAAAAATGATATGAGACAAATGTCTACCACGACCACACTCACAGGACGGACAAGTGTCACAGCCAACGAAACGGGTGCCCGGGTGTCATCATTGTGTGGATCTCCCGGAGGACACGGTGGAGCATACGGTGGAGGTCCTCGTGGAGGCGATCGGCGGCAGAGACCTCTCGCGTCCGGCCCTGGTTCAGGCCATGGTACAGAGCGAGAGGGCATGGGCAGTCGTCACCTCCTTCTGCGAAGCAGTAATGCTCGCGAAGAAGGAGGCAGGACGGTTGAGGGAAAGGCAAGTTTCGCGCCCTCTCGCCCCTAGCCGCCGCAGGAGACGCCCAGGGCGTCGGGAATCCCGGGCGGATTTCCGGCCACCGTAGGCGCGGGCTTGCGGACGGTGAGCAATGGGTAGCTCACCGTCCGGTAAGGACCAGGCCCGGGTCGACGGCGCGTCGTATTCCACGCGCGCCTCAAAGAGATGTCGTCAGCACAAAGTAGGGGTCCACTAGGGCCGATGCCTGCCGGGGTCGCGGGAAGGTACTTATGGGTCACCGAGGCCCCCGCAACACAGGCAACAGGAAGGAATACGGGTGGGTTTTAGTCAGTAAGAGTCTCACACACCCTCCCGCTCCGCCCAGAGCGGGAGAAGTTATTTGATGATATCCCACCCTCAAAAAAAAAAAAAAAAGCCAACGAAACAATGAATTTATTGCAAACCAAATTTCCCTCACGTCTTATCATCCCCACATTACGTGCAAGGTTACACAAAAAAAAAAACTATTTTCAACATTTTGTGTTAGCACTTTGTAGGCGGAATTAATATGTATACCTATGTCAAATTACAGCTTTCTAGTACTAAGCGTTACTGAGCTACAGTGGGGACAGACAGACAGACTGACAGACGGACATGGCGAAACTATAGGTATGGGTTCCTTGTTTACTACGGAACCTTAAAAAACAACGTTTATTTGGACACAGTTCGTGAAACACAAAATATAAATAACAGAATAAAATGAAAAAAATATCATTTATTTACATAACCAAATTACAAGATGATTATTAACATTAACTAAATTAAATTAAAACTAAGTTAGGCTTAAAAAAGGCCCTCGGGGCATTGTACCGAGGATGCTGGCGGCATTTCCTCGCTGAATTGCAATGCTGATGCGTTGCGCGAGAAAGCCGCCAGCTTTTCGGTCACCAGTTACATCAACTAGACGTTTCGCGATTTCCGCAAATAACTTATGCGCACTGGGACCCCACGGACCGAGGGTCTCGACGCCAAAGGATAGATAATGGTACGGATACCTTCGTGCGAGAGTTCGACTCGCACTTACCCGGTTTTTTATTTACTAAATGTTAGGTTCCTCCTATGCTCACGGCCTCTTGGGCCGGGGGCCCCTTCAAGTCGGGGGCCTGTGGCATTTTGCCCCCTTGTTGTTACACCACCGGTCAGCTGCGTAGTACCTACCTACTAGCAACCGGAGTGCGTGTATTGACCAGATGTATGAACGTAAACGAAGCAAAAGGAGTATGTAAGGATCGTAGCAGGTGGCGTGCTATAGTTCCTGCCTACTATCTACGTAATTACGAGTATTTTCATCAATTGTGGACCGATTTTTTAAATTATGTTTTCATTTTATAGAGGAAGCTCACGTGGTGGTTCCGTAGTTATTATTTTTTTTATTGTTTGCTTTGGTAGTTTTGAGTTAGCTTCAATAATAAGTTTTTATCCTTTTTGTGTATGACAATGATGTTATAAAATTTGCTATCACTGTTGTTTACATAACAACTCAATATACGAAATTGGTAGGAATACAATTCAAACAAAATATAAAACTATTTATATTAGAGCAGTGGTGGCCCATTGGTAAGGGGTGCGACTTACGAGTTGAAGGTCGTAAGTTCGAGCCCAGACAGGCGCTTTACTTTTTGTAAATTATTTATTTCATCACCACTGCTCTCAAAACGGTGAAGGAAAACATCGTGAGGAAGCCGGCATGTCCTAGAACCAAAAATTCGAACACATGTGACATCTACCAACTCGCACTGGGCCCGCGTGGTGAATTACGGCCCACTGCCTCTCACAGAGAGGAGGCCTGTGTTCCAGCAGTGGGAACATTCAAGGCTACACACACATAAACTATTTATACATACATACACTATTTTACAAAAAAAATAAAATAACACACTTTGTATGATTGCTATTAGTGTTTTTTTTTTTGGAAAAGTTTTTATTAATTTGTAATCTCTTACCGCAGTACTCCAACAGTGAGGCTGTGCCCAGACTCCTCAACTCTTCGACTGGCGACGTCCACGGACATATCAATGGCTTCTTCACCATTGATCGTCAGAATGTTGTCTCCATTCAGCAGACCAGCTCGCTTAGCTGGGGAGTCCGCTTCGATCTGAAAATGAGGATAAACGTTTGATAGGTTTGAAATGTACTCACATAAGTGCCCTTTTTAATTAATTTCGGCTCTCCCAATAAATATTTGCCTATTAAAAGACACGTTTCTTGTCCATACAAAAAACGTGTTTTTTTTCCCCTTCAGTTACTTAAAAATTATTTTATTTTTATTATTTGTTGTTACAGCGGCAATAGAAATACACAATCTGTGAACATTTCAACTGTCTACTTATTACGATTCATGAGATACAGCCTGCTGACAGACAGACGGACGGGGGCTTAGTAATAGGGTTCCGTTTCGCACCCATCAGGTACGGAACCCTAAGACAATATTGCGCGAAATTTTATTGAAAAATCAAGAAGGTGGCGTTATTTCTAATTTTGAACATGCTCCAATCAAAGATCCCTGAACAACTTTAAATTAATGGAGAATAAATAATTGTACCCTAACCATGTGAGGTATCAAAATAAATGACTTGTTGATTGGAAAAAATTTCAAAAATATTATAAACAAAAAGGTTGAAAAAAAATTATGTCTATTTCTTTGACACGCTCTGTAGCCAAAACGGCTTGATGGATTTTAACATATGAGGTGTCGTTAGATTTGTCTTAATTGTGGAAGTGACATAGGCTATATAAATTATATCTGCAAATACAAACAAAAAGGAGGTAGTTGTTTTTTTTAATAAATTGCATCAATATTGGTATCAAATAAAAGCTAGAAATTCTCAAATATACATATGTATATAATATATTAATAAAACTAAAAAGCTTGAAATAAAACAAAAACCCGACTGCAAAAACACAACTGAAAAGGCAAAAACAAGCATTATCTTATATATAAAATTCTCGTGTCACAATGTTCGTTCCCGTACTCCTCCGAAACGGCTTGACCGATTCTCATGAAATTTTGTGAGCATATTGAGTAGGTCTGAGAATCGGCTAACATCTATTTTTCATACCTAGAAATTACTTAAAAATTATTTATATGGCAAAACAACGTTTGCCGGGTCAGCTAGGAATCTATAGAATTTTGGTCTTGTAGGCGGGACAAACGAATAATCTGAAATATGGTGTAACTTTTGATTGTTCCCGCCTGCGATACCAAAATTCTATAGATTTTAATGCTTGTTTTTGCGTTTTCAGTTGTGTTTTTGCAGTCGGGTTTTTGATTTATTTCAAATTACAGTGTTAAGGTATCGGAGGACAGTGTAGGCCTCGTTCTCACATTCACAAAATATAAAACATAAATAAAATAATAAACACAAAAATCTGTTTAAACCAAATGACATGAATGCTATCACAACTGTAAAAAATCTGAATTAATATCCTGTCAACAAATTAGAATTGTAGGTATATATATATATGTCAAGATATTATACAAAAAAAAATCGTATTTTGGGAGCACTTAATAGACATTTAATAGTTATGCCGTAACACTTTGCCCGACCCGGGAATCGAACCCAGGACCTCATGCTGTAGCGCTTACGACCGCTATAAAAACAAGCCAATAATCTATAATACTTTATCGTTAATCAGATACCCGCTGAATTATATCTTGAGTAACATTGATCGGTTAAGAAATGGGGCACAAGGGCGCGAGGCAGACTGCCAACGAATTGTGTATCGACAGCGATGGATTTATTTCAGTACCAATGTCAGTTTAGAAGCATGTGACAGCTGATTCGGTTTTGTGTAATGAATTTTTAACTTCTGATTTCAAAAACCGGACAAGTCCGCTTTGAACTCGCGTGGTGAGGGTTCCGTACAATGAATATGTTATATATCATGTTTTTATCTCAAGATAATTTTCCCGAGAACAAACTTAACACACACATATGAATTTCTATGACCCAAACACGGACGTGTAACCTAAATAAATGAATTTTAAATGTGAGGGTCACTTTTAGGGGCAAATTAAAAAAAAAAAAAAGTTTTGCAAACTGTACCGTGTGATATATCAAATGAAAGGGCTTGTTGTGAGGGTCTCAAATATATATTTTTTATAATTTTTAATATAAATAGTTTTAAACTATTTTTAAAATAAATAGTTTTAAACTATTTTTAAAATAAATAGTTTTAAACTATTTTTAAAATAAATAGTTTTAAACTATTTTTAAAATAAATAGTTTTAAACTATTTTTAAAATAAATAGTTTAAAAAAAATCTGAAAGTATTTAGTTGTTTACTTATAGATTACAGGAAAGCTATAAAATGTCTATGGTGTTAAAATAACAGTAAATCTTTCAATGTTTTGCGTCCAAATTTACATTTGCAGTTGAAATGTATATCAACTACAATATTAAGTTTGTTTTTGGGATAAATTCATCCCAACTTCCCAACTGCACTGTTTCCCAATTGTGCGAGGTCCGACACGCATTTGGCCGGTTTTTTTTTTGTATGCATGATCATTAATATCTTCGCCAATTGTAGATTGATTTCGATGATTTCTTTTTGTTGTTCGAAAGAGTATTTTGTTGTATGTTGATGATGTTATTAAACTTCTTGTCACTTTTGTTTAGGTAGGTACATAGCAAGTAGTGGTATACGAATTTGTGTGGGATAGGTTAGTAGGAAGCACAACTAAATAACTTTAATTTCGGTCCACCGACTTCCGAAACTAAAGTTATTTTTAGTAAAAAATAACTTTTTTTTTATTTTTGGAAGTCGGTTGTTAATTTTGTCCGCATCCATTAATCGACAGTAAACTAGTTAGGCTGTGGTTTTAGGCCCTATTTACAGACTGACAATAGTAGGTACATATACAGGGTGACATTGAAAACATGCGACAAATCGAAATGGGAGATTGTACTCATCATTATGAACAACTTTTACTAAGGGACCAAAGCTACAATACAATACAATACCTCATCAAAATGTAGGAATAGCAGATTTTTTTTTTGGGATTACAGCTTTGGTCCCTTAGTAAAAGTTGTTAATAATGATGTATACAATGTCCCATTTCAGTTTGTCGCAAGTTTTCAATTTCAACCTGTATAGGTACTATGCCATCCTTGGATAGTAAGTTAACCAGGCGCTTATTACGCCTGGACAGGACCGGCCAGCGCCTGTTGACGGGGACCATCACGTCGCTAAACAAACACTTTCACACAACAGGCATAACAGACAGCCGCCTGTGCAGGGCTTGTATGGAAGCAGAGGAAACCGCTGCGCATGCGCTCTTCGAATGGCACAGGCGTCACCCACATTAGAACAGAATCCCTCGCGGCACCCAGATCCTACACAGAGGATCTATACAGACCAGGAGATGTTATCAACTTCTGGAGGGAGGTGGGTTGGTTGGAATAACCATCAAACGGCCGCCATGGCCCCCCACAATGGTCCACCTGAAGGACTAAGTGCGGAAACCAAACCCTCTAACATAGAACATAGAACATTATAGGTACATTTTGATGCAAGTGTACAAAGACAATTGTAATGGCTCGTGCAGACTGGTGCATATCACGGGCACGACTGGCAGCGCGACACTCCATGAAGTTTTGATCGAAATTGTGCTACTAGTGTTGCGTCGTGCCCGTCTATAGGAACCTTGAGGCGAGATTGAAACTCGAGCCGAAGGAGCAGGCTAAATTGAGCCGAGATTGCAAAGAAAAATGCTCACGCGCATCAAATGTTGAATTTTAACATATTTTTTTTTGGCTTAAAAAAGGCATGAACGTATTAACGTTCATGCCTTTCTTAAGCCAAAAAAAATAGAATTATCTAGGCATTCAAAAAATACACGCTTCTGACATATGTATACCTAAAGTGACCATACGTCCCGTTTTGAACGGGACTGTACCTTTTCTTGGTCACCGGTCCCGTTGTCCCCGGGCAAAGCTCCGGGGTGCAAAATAGTCCCGTTTTCTGAAACCGCGCGAAAATTCGTCTAAATATAAAATAACCAATTAAAAAAAATATGTTGCTTATAAAAGAGATGGCATTAATATTGCTCACCACGCTTGCTCAAGACGGGTCGGCGATTTCAGACTTATTCTCCTAACTCAGAGCACCACCGTGCCCTCGTGGAGGCGATCGGCGGCAGAGATCTCTCGCGTCCGGCCCTGGTCCAGGCCATGGTACGGAGCGGGAGGGCATGAGCAGCCCTCACCTCCTTCTGCGAAGCAGTAATGCTCGCGAAGGAGGAGGCGGGACGGTTGAGTGAAAAAAAATTTTCGCGAATCGCAAATTTCGCGCCCTCTCGCCCCTAGCCGCCGCAGGAGACGCCCTGGGCGTCGGGACCCCTGGCAGATTTCCGGCCACTGTAGGCGCGGGCTTGCGGACGGTGAGCAATGGTTAGCTCACCGTCCGGTAAGGACCAGGCCCGGGTCGACGGCACGTTGTGTTCCACGCGCGCCTTAAAGAGATGTCAACACAAGTGTTGGGGTCCACTAGGGCCGATGCCTACCGGGGTCGCGGGAAAGTTCGAAAGGGATACCGAGGCCCCTGGCAACACAGGCAACGGAAGGAACACGGGTGGGTTTTAGTCAGTACGAGACACACCCTCCCGCTCCACCCAGAGCGAGAGAAGTTATTTGATGACTTCCCACCCAAAAAAAAAATTCTCCTAATATTATAAATGCGAGAGTGAGTTTGTTTGTTTGTTACGCTTTCACGCTAAAGCGGCTGGACGGATTTGGATGAAATTTGGTACATGGGTAGACCATGAGTCCATGACCTGGGTTTGGACATAAGTTACTTTTCATGCTGGATCGCAGACGAGGTCGCAGGCAACAGCTAGTTAATATAAGTCCAGGTTTTCCTTCAGCGATAGAATAGAAAATAGAATAGAATACTCTTTATTATGTACACCATAAAAATTACAGATATTAATGTATAAACTTTACATAGGGTGACACAATGGGCGGTCTTATCGCTAAAAGCGATCTTTTAAAGACAATCTTTTTGAATGGATTAGGGGGGAAAGGAGAGACAATACTGCAGGTAGTCTGTTGTGTACCATTTACATATATACAATAAATAAATACATACATACATACATAGAACATATTAAAACCGATGACAGTCATGTCCAAGATAAACTCAACTACGTATGAATTGAAAAAGTCACATTGGTACTTACCCGGATTTGAACCCACAATCGTGCATGAGAAGCGAGGTCTGAACCACTGAGCCATCAGGAAATTTTTGGATAAAGTAATTATGTAGACTACATTATACTAAGTACTTTTTCTTTACACAACAATTACAAGATGGTTATTAACATTAACTAAATTAAATTAAAACTAAATTAAGCCTAAAAAAGGCCCTTGGGGCATTGTACCGAGGATGCTGGCGGCATTTCCTCGCTGAATTGCAATGCTGATGCGTTGCGCGAGAAAGCCGCCAGCTTTTCGGTCACCAGTTACATCAACTAGACGTTTCGCGATTTCCGCAAATAACTTATGCGCACTGGGACACCACGGACCGAGGGTCTCGACGCCAAAGGACACAAAGTTGTACTCTCTGCCAAGGCCTCCATATTTAATAAATACATTATTAGTTACCTTCTCAATAGTTAAAGGCATATCGTCGTCAACTCCTCCAAAGATCTCGAAGCCCCATGGCTCATCCACATCGCGAGATAAACGAACATCTAGCGCCATCTGTAGGACAAAAGAAAAGTATCATTATTATTTAGAACGAAATTCTTTAATTAACTCGGCTTGCGGTAGGAGTTCACTGGTAGAAATCGTCACGTAAGGAAAAACGTTATGCGACTTTCTCTCTCAATCGAAAGTCTGAACTTAATACGCGTTTTTAATACAGAGCCATCTGGTGTAAGTTTTTAGAAGTTCTCATAACCTAAGACAAATGTGTGGGTGGGTAAATCAGATCGATTGTTTTTTTTGGGTCTTGCTTTCATGACTTTATTTTTTTCTGGTGTCCTGAAATACAGACCTCACATCTAGTTTAGGCACCAGTCTCCCACAGTATAATTATTGCCGTTACGTATTTTGTAATGATACCTCTCTAATGTGCCTATATTGTGGTGAGAAAATAAATCATTATTATATCCTTTATTTCCTTTATCACGGTTTCGGCGTGATTAACATGTACTAAGAATCTCTGAGCTAAGCCGGGGACAGACAAACTCATAGACAGTCGGATATGGCGAAACTGTAAGTGTTCAAAAGTGAAGCCCATATCCAAAGTTAATTTATTTACGTTACACGTCCGTGTTTGGGTCACAGAAATTCAAGTGTACCAAATTTCTACTTAAGAGGACGATAAATGCCAGCGACCTTGAGCGAGTGGGAGGAGCTTGCGTCACCCCCCGCGACCCCGCAAACGTTCGCACGTAACGTAGGGTAACCATACGTTTCAGATTGTGGGGACTGTCCTGCCTGATTTTTTTATCGCAATCCAATTTTTTTTTATGTACTGTTCAAATAAGGTAATATTCTGATAATAAAATAAGGTTGTAATATACTATATTATTTTAATAGTTTGTATTGAATAAGTTGGTTTAAACAGGGTGTAATTTTAAACACCATCAACCTCTCTCGTCATTGTACTCATCATTATAAACAACTTTTACTATATTGGACACAACATGAAATAACTTGGACTAAAAATGAAATAGCGAAAAAAAAATCAGCTGTTCCCTACATTTTGACGAATTAAGCGAACATAAATGTAGGGAACAGCAGATTTATTTTTCGCGACTTTACGAGGCACGGATGAGTCTCGGTACGTAAAGATGCTCACCCATCCACGGAACAACCGCGGCAAGAATAGCTTAACCTAATTGATCGGCCCGTGCGGCTGTGATGCGACTAACGAGCTCTTTAGCTATGGAAACAATATAAAGTGAAATGAAAAGCCAAAAATGTAAATAAATAAATTTAATTCCAAAATAAAACAATTAATTTCTTTAGTGACAGATGAGAAAATATGAGATGTGCAGGCAAGATTTAGAGAGGGAATGTGCTGTATGGATCAGGGGGCCGATTCTACTAATTTGCAAAGTAATGGTTCGGTTTCGTTCGACTCTCGTTCGTCCCCCATAAATCAAATCTACATTTTTTATGACAATAACTGAAACTGTAACTGACTGTAACCAAGTCGAAACCCAACTCAATCACTACGGGAATGAATGGCAATGAGTGTTATAAATAAATAAATAAAAGAAAGTTCAATTAGTAAGTTTATAATATTACTATAACAAAAATGGTTAAATAACAAATAAAGTTTATACGAATAATAAACCCATTAAAACTTATTTTCCGTTATATTTACCACGAAAAGTAAATGATTTTTTTCCATATATTTTAATAATTGTAAATTAGCAGATTTTCTTAAAGGAAACAGTCTGGGCGGTTCGAATTGCCATTTTAGAACAATGTTGTTAGTAGAATCGCCCCCCAGAGTAAGTTAGTATATTTGGGGAGTCAGTTTACATGGGATGGAAAGATTGATGAAGATGTGGAAAGGAGAGTGAATGCGGGAAATAAAGTGAATGGTACTATACATGCGACTGTAACCAACTAGTCGATGCCTAAAAAGGCTCGACTGGCTGTTCATAATGGTGTGCTGGTGTCTAAGCTTATGCATGGAAGTGAATGAATTTTGGGTGTGGCAAAAGAAGCATAAAAGTAGAAAAAGGGCCGATTTTTCAATCGCCAGATAATTTTTATGTGAAGAATATGTTTGACGTTTTGACAGCTTTTGTATAGAAAATATGTCAAAGCGCCATATTTATTCCTCAGATAGAAGTTAACTGATGATTGAAAAATCGGCCCTAAATGCTGTGGAAATGCCTCCTTGCGAAGTATGTGTGACGTGACTATAAATGATAGGCTGAAAAATTATGTGATAAGGCAACGGTGCTGTTTAAAAGAAGCGTGCAGCTGGCCTTCTATAGTTTTTGCCTTCCCCTTGGGAAGAAGGCGTGAATTTGTTTGTACTAATATTTTTTTTTACATTTCGTAGAAATGTAGTCATTTTTCGAAATATTCCTCTTGTCGAGTGTCTTGATCTTCCTGTTTCTCTGTCTCTTCTTTGTCTGTATTTTGCCTTCAACCAAAATCATTGATTCCATTCCAGTTAATGGTCCTGGAAATATAAAAAAAAAAACCTGTGAATCTACATTGTATATAATAAATAACGAACCATTGTCAGTTCTTTCACTATTTTCGTCATTATTTATTTCCGTCGGGTCGCAAAAACCAAAATATTAAAACATAATCTTATTAATGAGCTGCACCTGTTTATTTAAACTAGACAAGTTTCTAACCTAATATAACGGGATTGTCCCCATAAAACCATAATAAATGGTATGCCTAGAATCTACAATTTATTTAATACTCACTTTGTCTCTGCATTTTGATGTTGGGAATCATTGTCAGTTCTTTAATTATTTTTATCATTATTTATTTCCATCGGGTCGCAACAACTAAAATAGTAAAACATAATCTTATTATGTACTACACCTGTTTTTTTTTTAAGCTAGGTAAGTTTCAAACCTGCTGTAACGGGATTGTCCTCAAAAAACCATAATAAATGGTAGTCTACAATTTATTAGGTAGGTACTTGCTCTCCGCATTTTCGTTTCTGGAATCTGTATTACTTTTTTATCCTACTAAAAAAAAAAAATATAGATACGGATCTAAACTTATGTTTGAACTTACTCGTAAATAATGGATATACTCGCGCACAAATTATTATCAAAATAACATTTAGCTAACCTCATTATATTATAATAATATATGAGAAACTTACCTCAGTATCCTGTTTCTTTCATGTATACGTCATTTCTCTTTCAGAACTTTAGTTGTTCTACCCATATTGTCGAAAAAATACGTAAGTACAGCGGTCCCGCAAAGTGTCAGCGTCTACCCGTGACAGTGGTTAGCGGTACACTGCCGCCCGTCGCCCGCGCAGAGCGCCGCGTGCCGTTCCGTTCGATTTTATAGGGAATATTTATTTTTAGTAATAAAAGTATGAATATTTGAAAAAAATCACAGATAGAATTATAGATAACAAAATAGTCTATTCATACAAAAAAAACCATGAAAATATCTTTAGTACTCGTAGTTTGGAAGTAATTTCGATTTTTATATTTGGGTAGACCTTACTTCCTGAATTTATTTCATAAAGTATTTTACTACAATACTAAAATATTCACAGATACAATTGATGTGTATGCGGTCTAGTTTAACATACATTTTTTGCGTAACTTACTTGCATTAATTGAAGGCGTAATAACAGTTTTAAAAGTCACTAAAATCATATATCTGCACCTTAATCGGTTCAGTAGATTCGGAGCAAATTAGCTGTAACAGACGGACATACAGAGAGACAAGAGTGATCCTATAAGGGTTCCGTTTTTTCCTGTTGAGTTACGGAACCCTAAAAAGCTGCGTTTATCGACGTTTTCCTCGTCTTTAGGGTTCCTGCCTTTAGCTCAATTATGTCATTGTGATCGGCGCAGCATGTCTTGTTCATCCATAGGTACCTACGGGTGTGTGTACGCTCTGTCATCTCAGTATTCACCCACTGTGTACGTGTGACTTCCACGTCAATATAATATATACTGAAATACGTGCACGTTATAACGTTATCGTGGACGAAAATAAGAAAGAAAGAAATAAATAAAGAAAAATATTTTATTTGGGACACGCTCTAGAAATACAAAAAGTAAACAAGTCCGTGTCACACAATGAGGGGTTCCGTAGTTAGAATTGTTGGGATGAATTTATCCCAAAAACAAACTTAACATTGTAGTTGAAAAACATGTTCTCCCATACATCGATATATGCCACGGTCAGTTCTCCAACTGCAAATTTAAGTTGGTCGACTATTACTCGTTAACTTGTAAACCCCACTTAGCTGTGATATTTTTCCTTTTAATTTCATTATATGTACTAATGCCATTAATTTTTTCACATCTCCACAAACAACGCACTTGACTCTAACAATTAGCACTTTAATGCTTAAGGCGCTGACAAGAGCCAATTGACAAAAATAGGCTTCTCTAACGAAAAAAAATTGCCAAATCTGTATAGATTGTGGTAGCGGAAAAAATATATGTTAATTTTGAACATATTTCCTAGAACTTGGTTGTTACCAAAACACGTTTTGAAAAAAAAATCTCGATACAAACTAACGTTAAACTAACCTCTTACCTTGAGTTCTAATCCAAAATATCTGCATTAAATATCAACATACGTTACGTATTTAATTAATATCAAGAACGTCTTATTTGAATGCAGAACTTGGTTGTTTTTTATTTTCGATTACTCAACTCAATTTTGAGTAAATAGATAATTGCTTTATATTTTGCAATAAATTACAAGCTTTGTGTCATCGCGCTTCTCTTTCTTTTCTTTGCAATCTGACAGTGACCGCGGCTTAGGTGTTGTCAGCGTCTTAATAATACGCAAGCCGATCTTTGAATCGAAAAGTAATTTTCACAGACCCACAATATTTTTGAACGGCCTATCCAACGATGTCCCACACCATGGGGTAGACGAGAAAAAAATATATCATCCTCACATTACGAGCAAGGGAGGTACCCTAAAAAAATTGTTTTCCAACATTTTATTTCAGCACTTTGTCGGCGTAATTAATATGTATACCTATGCCAAATTATAGCTTCCTAGTACTAAGTGTCTCTGAGCTACAGTGGGGACAGACAGACAGACAGACGGACATGGTGAAACTATAAGGGTTCCTTGTATAGTACGCAACCATAAACACAGGAGCATTTAAAACTAACAAAATTTACATATTTGTTGAATAAAAAAAAAAACAACAAAGAAAATAAATAAAAACTACTTGTGCGACGCTAAAAAGGCTCCTATCTCAGCATAATGCTGCGATATTTAAAAAATAAATACCGCAGCGCGAAATAAAACCGTCTTCATATAATTTCCATACATTTTACTTTCCTGTGTTATTATAATGCCGTGACGTAGACGAGGACGGCCACGATAATATCGCCACTTTGGAAATGATAGTGTATATTTTATAGCCATATTACCGTTCACACAATCAATCCATCGTCTTTGTACACTTTGTATGTGGAGTCAGAAGCCTGAAACTATGACCTTGAAATACGCAATGGGCTGATAATGACGAGAAATTAAAGAAAATGTTCAATTACCTTCACACAAGTCTTCACAAGTATACTGAGCCACGGTTAAAATTTAACTAACTGATTCTTTTGGCAAGGGTTCCCGTTGACACCAATTTTTCTAGTTATCTAGGCTAGACCTACATTTTACTGGCTCAACGGAGTCCTAGAATAAAATTGTTTGTACATACTCATCAATTGATTCATTGTAAAAGTTATTTCTTAGTAACAGCCCGGAGACTAGATTCACACATACATACATATACTCGGCGTGAGTATATGTATGTATGTGTGAATCTAGTCTCCTCTCTTCCTCCTTCTTCCCATTGGGTTAGGCAGAAACTACACTACGCCACCTGCGTAGTAAACAATTATAGTTTCGCCATGTCCGTCTGTCTGTCTGTCCCCGCTGTAGCTCAGAGACGCTTAGTACTAGAAAGCTGTAATTTGGCATAGGTGTACATATTAATCACGCCGACAAAGTGGTACAATCAAATCCTGAAAAAAAAATTTTTAGGGTATCCTCCCTTGCACGTAATGTAGGGATGATATTTTTTATTTATTTTCTTTGTTGTTTTTTGTTTATTCAACAAATATGTAAATTTTGTTAATTTTAAATGCTCCTGTTTTTATGGTTTCGTAGTAAACAAGGAACCCTTATAGTTACACCATGTCCGTCTGTCTGTCCCCGCTGTAGCTAAGAGACACTTAGTACTAGAAAGCTGTAATTTGGCATAGGTATACATATAAAACAAGCCGACAAAGTGATAAAATAAAATCTTGAAAAATATTATTTTAGGGTAACCTTCCTATCACGTTTAGGGTACCTCCCTTGCTCGTAATGTGAGGATGATATATTTTTTTTCTCGTCAATCTCACGGTGTGGGGTACCGTTGGATAGGCCATTCAAAACTATTGCGGGTCTGTGCACACCACTTTTCGATTTAAGAATCCGTTTGCGTAATATTAAACTTTAGCTAATTTTGTTATAGTCAAGTGTGTGTGTCCCTGATCGGCGGCAGAGACCTCTCGCGTCCGGCCCTGGTTCAGGCCATGGTACGGAGCGAGAGGGCATGGGCAGCCGTCACCTCCTTCTGCGAAGCAGTAATGCTCGCGAAGGAGGAGGCGGGACGGTTGAGGGAAAGGCAAGTTTCGCGCCCTCTCGCCCCTAGCCGCCGCAGGAGACGCCCTGGGCGTCGGGAATCCCGGGTGGATTTCCGGCCACCGTAGGCGCGGGCTTGCGGACGGTGAGCAATGGGTAGCTCACCGTCCGGTAAGGACCAGGCCCGGGTCGACGGCGCGTTGTATTCCACGCCCGCCTCAAAGAGATGTCGTCAGCACACAGGTAGGGGTCCACTAGGGTCGATGCCTGCCGGGGTCGCGGGAAGGTACTTATGGGTCACCGAAACCCCCGCAACACAGGCAACAGGAAGGAATACGGGTGGGTTTTAGTCAGTAAGAGTCACACCCTCCCGCTCCGCCCAGAGCGGGAGAAGTTATTTGATGATTTCCCAACCTCAAATAAAAAAAAAAGTGTCCCCCCCCCCTGCCAGCTAAATAGTTGTTTATGGAGATGTGAAAAAAATCATGGCAGTAGTAGTGGCTAAGTGGGCTTTACAAGTTAACGAGTAATAATCGACCATTTGCAGTTGGTTTTTGGGATAAATTCATCCGAACTTCCCAACTACGGGACCCTTCATTGTGTGTGGTTCGACACACCTTTGGCCGGTTTTATTGAGTCTAGATTTGTGCGCAACTAATGCCAATATGATGAGCAGTGATGGCACAGTGGTAATGGACTCGACTTGCGTGACGTAAGTTATTCGAAATCATGCTTTGAATAATTTATTTCATCACCACTGCCCCGAAAACAGTGAAGGGAAAACATCATGAGGAAACCGGCATGTCCCAGATCCAAAAAAACGAAAAAGACATTTGACATTCACCAACCCACACTGTGCCCGCGTGCCATGGCGGATTATGGCACACTTCTCACAAAGAGGTATTTGTCCTAGCAGTGGAAACATTATATGCTATGCTCCTAATACACATAAACATAACTGGTGAAATCAAGGTGTAGGTACTATTACAAGCAAATCATTTAGTTATCAACAGTATCCACTTTTATAACAAGTTGCCACAGTCGGTTACAGAACTTAGCGATGGAAAGTTAAAAACCCACATCAAACGTGTCCTTATTAAAACGCATATTATAAGATTAAAGACTACGTTGAAGACAAGGAAGTTTGGTGATAATTCCTTTTGCACATGTGGCTTCCCTGCATAACTGTGTAAATGTGTTTTTTTACATACTTGCTTGACATAATATTTTCGTTATTTGACATTACATACCAACAATTTTGATTTCAAACTATTTATTAGTGGATTTTGTGGACAGGATACTAATTCAGACTTGTTACAGTTGTAATGGCAAACCATTTGGTTTAAATAGGTTTTTATTATTTTATTAACATTTTACATTGATTATTTTATTGTGAATGTGAGAACGTTGTAAGCGTTAACCATTTATTTTTTGTTAAGTGCCTGGTACTTCTTGACAGGCCTACACTGTTCTCCCTTATATAGTATCATTGTAATTTGAAAACTTTGTAAAAGGCAATTATTTTTAAAACACTAACCGTGGAGTTTCTTAGCGGCTCCTCTACATAGGAAATGACCAATTGGAACCCTGCACATAACTTCTGACAATAAAATAGTGAAATAAAATATTTTGATTTTGGTTAATCAGTAAGATATAGATAATCAATTTGGGTGTAACAAGGTACACCGCTGCCTAGTCCTTCGGAGAATACAGGTGTATAATAGCTCCTTGTCTCTGAATGAATAAAAGTGGCAAAAGCACCAGATAACATAATTCCTACCGACTTGCCTTCGGAGGTTCAAATCAGCAACTCTACCGATATAGAGCTAGTACGAGTGGATTGGGATAATCAGTCCAAAGACAACCGAACCATTTTTATAATCTATCACTTCATATTTTCCAACTGCAACTGTTGACCTGCCTAAATTTTATTGTCAAAATTAATTTAAACGATTTTTGCCTATATTGTGTTTATTATTAAGTTACTCTGTATGGTTGTCTCATATTCATGAATAATGATTTTTATTATTTTCTTTTATTTCATTAGATACATACACATAAATTATATTTATATATATTAGAATATAAAAAAATACAAAAACATTTAAAAATATAAAAAATGGTAGCCCACCACTATCGCGAACAGGGTCCAGGGTCCTACCGGCTGGTCAGACCTCCAGAGAGAGGAACCTGAAAAATAATTATTATTGTTATTATTGAAAAATGGCTCAGTCAATAGTGCTTATTTTTGCCAAAAAATAACGGGTTTTTAATTCATCATAACACATTCAAACAATAAAAACGCCTATTGTTAGATTTGAATTACAACAACATGAAAAAAAAAAACTAAAATAACCCAGCGCCAAAACGTCATAATCGGAAACTAAAAATACATACCTACAATAGCGATCCCGGTCGCTTTAGGTCACGTGACACCGCTTGATATGGACGAAAGCAAGCCGCTGCACAACGGGTTACGATAGAGACAGCTATAGAAAAATGCGTCAGCGATCGAGAGAGATGGAGGAATATTGCATATTTTATTTAGTTTTCACTTGTTTAACTGTAATGTATTCGATTATTTTTATTCCTATAATCATTTTAGAATGATAGTACCTAATATAGTTGAGTTTATTTATGTTAATGATTGAAAGTTTTGTTTGTGTAGTGATATCTTTGTGGTTCTGCTACTTGACGATAGATGGTGTTAAATGCAGTAAAGGAAATACTTCTATTTTTAAGTTAATAAATACATTTTTATTTTATTGATAAATACATAATCAGCCTATAATGTTTCCACTGCTGGGACACAGGCCTCCTCTCTGTGAGAGTGGGCCGTAATCCACCACGTTGGTAGATGTCACATGTCTTCGAATTTTTGGTTCTAGGACATGCCGGTTTTCTCACGATGTTTTCCTTCACCGTTTTGAGAGCAGTGGTGATGAAATTATTTACACAAAGTAAAGCGCCTGTCTGGGTTTGAACCTACGATCTAAAACTCGTAAGTTACGGCCGTTACCACTGGGCCACCACTGCGCTATTGATAAATAAGTTGGTTAAATCCAGCTTGTCTCAAACAAAAATGGACACCTCACCCCTGCTGAATACCAGTATGTTACATAGAGCGACTGCCTATCTGACCGCCACAACCCAGTTACTGGGCAACACACCACCCCGTGCAAGACTTCTTGTAAGCCTTTAAGGCTCCAGACTACCCGTAACGATTGCCAAGGAAATATTCCGAGAAAGGATTTTTTTATTTTAATTTTTAAATCGCGATGGCTCGATCCTTCCTCAATCACGTTGGTCTCCGAAGCTTTTCATCCAATATCAATATCAAAATACAGAGAAAAATACTACTAAATAAACAAATAATGCGTTTAATGATAATAATGATGCTTTTCTCACTAATCTACATAGTGTCTGGTAAAAGTAATGTGAAGACTTTAACAGAACCCATGGGACAAGAAGTAATTGAAATAGGAACTCCTATTAAAGGTATGTTTTTACATTTGCTTTGAAATCAATTTGGGAAGCTTCGTCGAGTCTTCTCGTCGCATATTCCACAGAGCCTAAAGACAGGTCTTCAATCAGTGCGTCCTGCCTGTTATGACTTACGTCACCGGATCTTGGACACACACGATACGGCTGATCCATACATCCAAGGTCGCTCAGCGAGCTATGGAACGGGTTATGCAGTGATTGGAGTTTCTTTGAGGGATCAAACCTGGAACGAGGTGATCCGGCAGAGAACCAAAGTTGTCGAGACAGCTCACAGAATAAGCAATCTGAAGGGGCAATAGGCCAGTTATATTAGCCGTAGAACCGGTGGCCGTTGGGGTAGCCGTGTTCTTGAGTGGAGACCGCGAATCGGCAAACGTAAGGTAGGACGCCCTCAGGCTAGGTGGACCGATGATCTTCGCTGGTAGCAGCTGGATGAGAGTTGCCGAGAATCGAGCTGAATGACTGGAGAGGACTACGTCCAGCAATGGACCGCTTTAGGCTGATAATGATGTGAATGAAATAATAAAACAACTTATGGCCAAGCAAACTGACGTCGACAATGATTGCAACAATCATCTCGGTGTTTCCTGCAATACCAACTTTTATGATGAACACAACATAATATTACGCCTTGTTTCCCCGAAGGGTTGGGCAGAGGTGGACCTATAGTACACCCACATTTCGCCAGTTATGTTTAAGTCCCATGTAATAGGGGGCGAATCTATTGCCATCAATCGGGCTTAAACCCAGACTCCGGGCTGCTACTGAGAAATTCCTAATGGAAAAACCCAATAACACTTTTCCCGACCTAGGAATCGAAACTCATGCATAGTAGCGCTTGTGACCACTAGTCCAACAATCTACATAATATATTGATACTAGCTGCGCCCCGCGGTTTCACCCGCGTTAATCTCGATCCCATGGTAATATCGGTATGAAAAATAGATGTTAGCCGATTCTCAGACCTACTCAATATGCTCACAAAATTTCATGAGAATCGGTCTAGACGTTTCGGAGGAGTACGGGAACGAACATTGTGACACGAGAATTTTATATATAAGATTACTTAAATAATACCTATTGAAAAAAAACATTATTCTTGCTATTTCTTTTGTACATGACAACATTATTATTTAACGCTATTTTTAATATAAATTATTATTTTAAATTAATAGAATTGTGTTTAACTTTATTTATTGCATTGTAATTTAAATTATGAAATTATTATTAGTATTTTTATGTTATCGCTAATTACTAAATGATATAGAGATACAAGATAATAAAGAAAATAGCTACTTACTTACCAATAATATAAAATATTGATGACGATTATTAATTAAATATACAAATAAATACAAAAAGAAACCAAAAATCAAATGAACTCATGGATTTTTTTTAATGATTGATGCTCTGGTGCTTTTGCAACAGCAATCAGTTGTTTTTGAATATCTTGATTTTATTTTACTAATTTATAACGAATAAAACGGTAATGTTTTCCCATTGTTTGTCTTATCTGTTTAGTATATTTGTGTATTTATTTGGTCTTATGTATAATTATATGTATTATATTTAATAGGTATATGTATGTATATACTTATATTTTAACAATTATTTATTCCACAGTTTTTGTTATTGCACCAGTAGTAGATGCAATAACTGTCTGTCTAAAAGTCTGTCTCTGCATTAAGTCCGCCTCTGTACATTTGTGTGTATAAAGTATTAAATAAATAAACAAATATAACTTAGATAATATAATAAAATTGAATTATTTCTATTATTTTCATTGACTTTTTGTTAATTATTAAATTTTCATATATAATTTAATTTTAATTTTTAATAATAGCTATGTATCTAAAAACGATTTTTGCTGTGCTCTGATAGGGTCTACAACGACTCTAAGCTCTAAGCTTTTTGTTAACATCTTGTACCTTGTGGAACGCAAATAAATGAATATGAAGATGTAAAATCCGAATGTTCCACGACTGAAACCCATAGATCTTCAGAACTTATGTTAGCTACCTATATTCTTACAAATAAATATATCATTCATTCAAAAAGGCAGACAAATAAACATTAATAAACAGTAAAAAAACTTAATTATACTCACTTGAATATACAGGGTTACTGGTAACTCGACGTATTCCTTGCAGGACGTCATAGT
Organism: Atethmia centrago; assembly: GCA_905333075.3. Classification (NCBI taxonomy): domain Eukaryota; kingdom Metazoa; phylum Arthropoda; class Insecta; order Lepidoptera; family Noctuidae; genus Atethmia; species Atethmia centrago. The sequence goes on from HG995393.1 coordinate 17,157,047, forward strand.
AGGGTTAAAATGCAATAAATTAAGCCACCAAATGTTCTACCGAAATTCAGTAGTTTTTGAATTAGTTAAGAGTTTTAGTTTTTTAATGAAAAATCCCAGATTAAACCATTTGAAACCAATTTAAAAATGATTTACGGCGCGACTGTACTGACATTTAAGTTATTATCATAGTTGACGCCGTAGCAGACCTTTGTTAATAATTAAAAGTTCAATAATGCCTAAAAATTTGGCAAATATCACTAACAAAACATTTAATATTTTGTAATTTTTGCTATTACTTCATAAAAAATGTAGTCTAGTGCAAAAAAAAATACTACACCTGGTGTACAAATTACTAAGAAAATATCCTTGTCTTATCAGCTATCCAAAAAGGTATGAAAGTTAATACAAAATCATGGACTACATTATGAAAATCGTTTTTGATTTAGTACAGGCGTGCGTTTCACAAAAAGGTGATTATCCGAAAAATCAAAAACAAAATCGTGAACATTATTATTCTTTTTAATCAATATTAAAAACTTTAATTACACACATTTCACACGTCTTGTTCGATGTGCTGCACTCGGTTTCGAATACATGTTCTTATTCGCTTCCTTACTTCGGTTTTTGTTATTCTTGAGGTGATTATTGCCCTCATCTGGTCCGCCGCATTTGTAATTCTCTCCCTTAGTTCTTCAATTGAATTTACTGGGGTCACATAAACTAGATCTTTCATATGACCCCAGACGTAAAAGTCTAGCGGCGTCAGATCAGGGCTTCGTGCAGGCCACGGAATCGGCCCACCGCGCCCTATCCATTAGTTTTCATCCAGCAATTGTCGAATTGTGATTCGGAAGTGGGCTGGACATCCGTCATGTTGGTAAATCATGTTTGCTCTTCTTTCTTCCGGTACATCCGTGAGCAGTGCTGATAAATGATTTCTGAGGAAATCTTCATAAAGTTCCCCATTTAGTGTTCGGGGTAAAAAATGTGGGCCAATTAATTTGTCGTCAATAATACTCATCCAAACATTAAGCGAGAACCTTCGCTGGGATGCGGTTGGTTTCAGTTTTTTAGGGTTTGCTTCTGCTTTCGGTGCCTAGTAATGTAAGTTGTGGTAATTTGTGATACCATCACGATCAAAACATGACTCATCGGTCCACAGAATGTTTTTTAAAAAGTTTTCGCTGTCGGCGTCGGCACTTAGCATAAAACGACAAAATTCAAGCCGTCTCGGCGGATCTCCTTCTTCTAATGACTGGACTGGTTGGTAATGGTATGGATGTCGGCCTGACAAGTGAACTACAGACCAGACTTTCCACTGTGACATACCAAGCTCACGCGCTACGATGTTTGTCGATGTGTTAGGATCGTCAATAAAACGTTGAAGAATAAGCTCCTCGTCCTCAGCCGTGTATCTCCGGGAACGACCAGTGTCAACTTGCCTGCTTCTTTGGACGCTGCCAGTTTCAGATATTCGCCGATAAGTCGATCCGAAGACACTAACGTGGGGGAGTCGGCGGTTGGGAAAGCGAAGTTGATATTCTCGCTGCACCTCAGCAGCGTTACCGTCACAAAGTCCGTAACAGTACATTATGTCAGCGTATTCAGGATTAGAATATGCAGCCATAGTCAGCGCTTATGAAGGCACAGCACAGCACAAGAGCAAGATACGCAGCAACAGTTAGGGAAATAGCCAGTAACAAAACACGAGCTTGCGCGACGTAGAGTTGAAACTAACTAACGCTGACGGTCATGTCGAGAGAACAATAGCGACCAATCACAAAGCTCCCCGAGTGGTTGGAGTTCAAGCGCAGGTAAAAACTACGAATAATACGAATACGAAACAATAGGTTGACCGTCTCGCAATTTTACCTGCCCCCCATAAAACTCTTCTCTTCCCTGGCACACATGCAAAAGTATTGACAATCATACCTTTCTGAATAACTGATAAGACAAGGATATTTTCTTAGTAATTTGTACACCAGGTGTAGTATTTTTTTTTGCACTAGACTTCATTTTTTATGAAGTAATAGCAAAAATTACAAAAAATTAAATGTTTTGTTAGTGATATTTGCCAAAGTTTTAGGCATTATTGAACTTTTAATTATTAACAAAGGTCTGCTACGGCGTCAACTATGATAATAACTTAACTTTCAGTACAGTCGCGCCGTAAATCATTTTTAAATTGGTTTCAAATGGTTTAATCTGGGATTTTTCATTAAAAAACTAAAACTCTTAACTAATTCAAAAACTACTGAATTTCGGTAGAACATTTGGTGGCTTAATTTGTTGCATTTTAACCCTACTATGACGTCCTGCAAGGAATACGTCGAGTTACCAGTAACCCTGTATACATTACTTGTATCAAAATACTGTCCAACAGCACCACGTCTCTTTGTATTCTCTGGATCAAATACTACTGGTCTAAATACAAGCAAAGCATGAAGTCTTTTTTCTTTGTCTCTACTTGGTCTGTTCTTAGTGATTCTGGCTTTAGTTCTACAGGCGTTTCAGGAATAATTGCTATAGGATGTGGCGATGGCATACATCCAAACTCTGGGCTATTATTGAGAAATTTCGGATATTAAATCGAACCTCGGCAGTAGCACTTAAGACCAACACGACCATAAGACCAACAATGCAGTGTTATATGATAAAGTTGAAATATTTCTTAAGCCTGTAGTACCGATAGATAGGTATCCTTCCTTCCTATCGTGTTGCCCAGTGACTGGGTTATGGAAGCCAGGCAGGCAGTCTTGCTGACCATGGTTTTATTATTATTATATTTTCACTGCTTGCGGTAGCGTCGGGGGTGGGGTTGCCTCCTTCCCTCAAATATGGCGATGAGGGTAATGGCTGATTTTTGAGTTATGCTCGTGAACGGGTGCTGCTTGTGGTGACTGGTCGTCTTGCTGACCATGGTTTTATTATTGTTATCAGTAATTAACTGTTTATTTATTTTACTTCGATGGTCCTAGTTTATTATTTCTCACTTCAAGTTACAGCTATAGCCTTATGTAAGCGGGCACGCCCTCTATGCATGGAGGCTTTTATTTAGGTATTAAGTTCTGTTTATGTTTTTATATTGTAATTTTTATTTCTACTTGAGTACAGTTTTCATTGTTCTGTTGGTATATTGGCGTGTGCTAGCTAACATATGGCAAGTAATCTAATATAATGTTTTGTGTTTCGTAGTGTTAATTACTTTGCATACGATTTGTATAGAATCAAGTTATATAACTAAACAGACAGATCTATGTGCTGCTGGGGAGTTTTTCCGCCACTTCTTCCCAGCTAAAGCACTAGGAAGTGGTGAAGGGCGGGCGTTTTTAGGGGACTGTCTTATGTAATTTTGACGTTCGAAAAGTGCTGATTCTCAGCCTAGTTTGAATAAATGACTTTTGATTTTGATTTTGAGTCGCTCCATTTAAAATACTGGTGTTCAGCTGTCCGGTTTGGCTTGACCCCAACATAATTGGCACAGGCTAGACAGATGATGACCAAATACTCAGTTAGTTTCTATCATGGTCTGGCAGTTTGAGTAATTTATGCGGCCTACCCAAATGGCCTTTCTTTGGTATTGTTCGACAAATCTTTGAGCTTCTTAAGTTCTGAGTTGAGCTACACGATTACTGACAAATGCTTGCACTGACTAGACAGGTCCACTCATTCTGTGTGGTTCTTTCTGCAAAAGACCATTTCAGTCACCAAACTACATGGTCTTCACATGATCTAACCAAGTTTATGTCTGCACTTTAAAGAGATCGTGCCCTCTGAGTTAGTTTCGGTCTTTCTTCTCAGAGTAGTCAAATAGGAAATGCCAAGCTAATCTAGAATTGAAACTTGCATAACTTTCAGAACTTCCGATGGGTTTAGAAGAGGAACCTTCGTCAGAAGACGATAGTGATGACAAGGATTCATCGCAGACGACTGGCAACACTCCTGTATTTGCTACCAAGAAAGAGGCGAAAAAAGCTACTACTGTAAGTATTTCTCTTGTATTCCAACTAAGAATGAATGTTTTCCCATTGTTTGTCTTATCTGATTTAGTATATTCGTGTATTTTTGTGTATTATTTGGTCTTATATTTATGTATAATTAGGTAGGTATATATTATATTTAAAGTTTTTAATAGGTATATGTATGTATATCCTTATATTTTAACAAATATTTACTCCACAACTAACTAAAACAGAAGGGAGCCTAATAAGTTGTTATAATATAAAACTAAGAAGAGACTAACAATACCTACTGATCAGCCAAAGAAACTTTTCGTATTAAACGACGCTTACCTTCTTCTATTAATATTACTAACTCCCACCTACTTCATCTATTGTTATAGGTAGGTACTTCACTTTCACCAACATACTCAGCCTATAATGTTCCCACTGCTGGGAAACAGGCCTCCTCTCTATGAGAGGCAGCCTCTTCACTTTCTCCGAATAGTATTAAATTTGACTATTCATGATTAATTTTTATTCATGATTTTGTCTTAGTTTTTATACTTTTTATTATTTTTATAACTATTCAATTTGTATAATCAAACAACCGACAATAACGGTGTATTGCCCGTCGCTCGGCGGCCTGTAGCGCTTTGTGAGTGCACCGCGCACGGATCAATATAGCTAATCGCTAAGAACAGGTTTTTGCTGGGAAAGTTGTTGTTTACGTATATTTTGTATTTTTTGTTTTTGTTATCATACTAATTTAATTACTAATTCATATATAAGTATACAAATTATGTATGTTAGGTATGTTGAAACTGTTTGTCCTCCCCGTCAATTATCCCTAAAGATTCATTAGAAAACCAGCGTCAGACAGCATCTGTCTGGCATTAATGTTGAAATGAACCTTTTTGGTGCAGCCGTGAGACACACACTATTGATATAAAACATTATTTTGACTTTTTTGAAAATGCATATCTACACTAATATTATAATAATGTTTATTTCCAGTAAAATGATTACAAGGTTACAAGTACAATGATAAATGATAAATGATAAATGATTTATTTTCTGTAAGTAGGTTTGTACAAACACTTTTACACGTCAATCATATTTTTTTAAATAAAGCTAGATGAGGTCGGCGTTTCCTATCTGACTACTCTGAGAAGAAAGGCCGAAACAAACTCAGAGGTCAGTCTCTTTTAAAGTCCAGACATAATCTTGGTCAGATCATGTGAAGGCCATGTAGATTGGTGTCCGAAATAGTCCTTTTGAGGAAAGAACCACACAGATTGAGTGGACCTGTCCAGTCAGTGCACGCATTTGTCAGTAATCGTGCTGCTCAACTCAGAACTTAAGGAGCTCAACGATTCGACGAACAATACCAAAGAAAGAACATTTGGGTAGGCCGCATAAATTACTCAAACTGCCAGACCATGATTAATACTAAAAGAGAAAAAAAAAAGCAATAATGACCCACATAGGCTTCACATTCACAATAATTGAAAACAATATAATACTTTACAAGTAAATATTAAGTTCCAAACAGTATATTGAACTCCACAAAGTAAATATGTCAAAATGGTATATAAATAAAATAAAAGTTTCAGTATGCAATAATTGGAGCAGCTTAATCCCAAGCCTTTTTGTCCTCAATATAATCTTTAATAGTATAAAAGGCTTTCTGGCACAACTTACTTTTAATAAATGATTTGAATTTATTAAGGCTTAGATCTTGAACGTGGCTTGGAAGTTTATTATAAAAACGTATACATTGACATCTGAATGAGCCACCTATTTTCTTGAGCCTTGTTGTAGGTACAACAAATTTGTGTTTGTTCCTAGTATTTATATTATGGATATCACTGTATTTTTTAAACAATTTTATATTTTTATGGGCATTTCAAAAATGAGCAGAAACAGCGCCTGTCACTACTCCATACAAGTTTAGACGTGATTAAAAACTTGCCTACTAAAATTACGTCAAGTGCTGATTAATTTGACAGGACTAAACTAAAATTTATCTTCTGTCCTTTTCTTAATGAAATAGAAAGAAAAAGATGCACTGAACTTAAATTTAATTTAGTTTGTGAACAAGGGAATCGGCACCATTGTCAGAACCCTGCTTTCCCTAAAAAGTTCCAAAGTAGGGTATCTATATGGCTTGCAGAACATAACTGTGAGAACTGCTCTCTGAGCTCTCTAATTTCAGAAAGTATGTTTTGCAAGCGCCACCCCAAGCTGGCAAACAATAGGACATGGGCAGCCGCCACCTCCTTCTGCGAAGCAGTAATGCTCGCGAAGGAGGAGGCGGGACGGTTGAGGGAAAGGCAAGTTTCGCGCCCTCTCGCCCCTAGCCGCCGCAGGAGACGACCAGGGCGTTGGGAATCCCGGGCGGATTTCCGGCCACCGTAGGCGCGGGCTTGCGGACGGTGAGCAATGGGTAGCTCACCGTTCAGTAAGGACCAGGCCCAGGTCGACGGCGCGTTGTATTCCACGCGCGCCTCAAAGAGATGTCGTCAGCACATATAGTAAGGGTCCACTAAGGCCGATGCCTATTAAGTTATTATTTTATAATTTCCCACCCTCAAAAAAAAAAACAAAAAAAAAAAACAAATATAGGAGAAGAGACTGACAGAGTGAATAATAGACCATGATAAGTGTTTCCGAGTCAGCTGAACAACGGAGTTATAAAGAGCTATTTGTGAGTTTTACATACAGGGTGACATTGAAAACATGCGACAAATCGAAATGGGAGATTGTACTCATCATTATGAACAACTTTTACTAAATGACCAAAGCTACAATCCCAAAAAAAAAACTGCTGACCCCTACATTTATGTTCGCAATACCTCATCAAAATGTAGGAAAAGCAGATTTTTTTTTTTGGGATTACAGCTTTGGTCCCTTAGTAAAAGTTGTTAATAATGATGTATACAATGTCCCATTTCAGTTTGTCGCAAGTTTTCAATTTCAACCTGTATACGCCGTTGGTCTATGTAGTTAAAAAACGTAAACAAAAAAACACGTGACGAGAGAGCTGTCAAGTAACCGACTAAACGTGAAACCTGTCACTTCAGTTGTCATGCTACGTTACAGTTGTACTCTTCAATTTAGCAACGTTATAATTTGTTGACGTTTAGAGAACCTGTCTTTTTGGGCTCTTTACAATACACAGATTATAGTATCATTATAAATCTAATTAAAAAATTGTGCTCAAGCAGTTAGATCTACGAAGAGTAGTTTAAGAAGAAATGCAAGTATATCTATATATATATATATATATTAATTTTATTAATGTATATATATAGTATATATATATATACATTAATAAAAGAGGAAACTACCGAAGAAATCAAAAATAAATTTTATAAAAGTTACAACGTATTTATAAATAAGAAAGTGTCATCTATAAAAACCCTTTTTTTACGATTGGTTTACTTATATTTAATTACCAATAGAGTATATTATAGGCAATAATCTTCGGAACTTCTGATCTGACTCCGAAAATTATGATACCAATGGGAAGCTACAGTATTGCCGTATAATCATAGGATATACAGGGTGAAATTTTGGGCATCCTCTTAAGACGCTGACAACACCTAAACCGCGGTCACTGTCAGATTGCATAGAAAAAAAAGAGAAGCGCGACGACAAAACGCTTGTAATTTATTGCAAAATATGAAGTAATTATCTATTTACTCAGAATTGAGTTGAGTAATCGAAAATAAAAAACAACCAAGTTCTGCATTAGAATAAGACGTACTTGTTATTAATTAAATACGTAATTTATGTTGATATTTAATACAGATATTTTGGATTAGAACTCAAGGTAAGAGGTTTAACGTTAGTTTGTATCGAGATTTTTTTTTCAAAACGTGTTTTGGTGACAACCAAGTTCTGGGAAATATGTTCAAAATTAACATATATTTTTTCCGCTACCACAAACTATACAGATTTGGCAATTTTCTTTCTTAAGAGAAGCCTATTTTGGTCAATTGGGTCTTGTCAGCGCCTTAAGGGGTAATTGTACGCCTGCCGGGGTCGCGGGAAGGTACTGAAGGGTCACCGAGGCCCCTGGAAACACAGGCAATGGAAGGAATACGGGTGAGTTTTAGCCAGCAAGAGTCTGACACACCCTCCCGCTCCGCCCAGAGCGGGAGAAGCTATTAGAAAATCTCTAAACTAACCTTTTACCTTGAATAAAACAAAATATCAGTATTAAATAATTTAATTAATAACAGGAACGTCATATTTGAATGCAGAACTTGGTTGTTTTTATTTTCGATTACGCAACTCATTTTTGAGAGCAGTGGTGGCCCAGTGCTAACAGCCGCGACTTACGAGTTGTAGATCGTAGGTTCGAACCCAGACAGGCGCTTTACTTTTAGTAAATTGTTTCCGGTTCTCTTCCGGATAACTTCATTTCTGACCTGACAGGTGCTTTACTTTATGTAAAATATTTCATCACCACTGCTCTCAAAACGGTGAAGGAAAACATCGTGAGGAAACCGGCATGTCCTAGAACCAAAAATTCGAAGACATGTGACATCTAACAACCCGCACTGGGCCCGCGTGGTGGATTGCAGCCCACTGCCTCTCACAAAGAGGAGGCCTGTGTCCCAGCAGTGGGAACATTATAGGCTGATTATGTATATATTATGTAACTCATTTTTGAGTCTATAGATAATTGCTTCATATTTAGCAATAAATTACGAGCATTGTGCCATCGCGCTTCTCTTTCTTTTCTATGCAGTCCGACAGTGACCGCGCTTTAGCTGTTGACAGCGTTTTTAACTGTTAGTCAAAGGTGCGCGATCGTTGTTTTGTTTTGTCACCTCGAAGACTTGGCAGGGGCTTTCAGCCTCCGTAAATTTATCAAAACTGATGATCAAAATTAAAGTCATAGTCAAATAAATCATCTATTTAAAGTAGGCGAATTTCAGTCACTTTTGAACGTCAAAATTTACAGGAAAACGGAATAGGGATTAGTGTTGCAACAGAACTCCGCTTCCGCTTCCGCAACTGCAGAAGTTCCGCATTTTTTTTCACTTCCGTTTCTGCTTCTGGTTCCGCAAACTTTATAACAGAACTCTGAACGGAAGCGGGGACCCTTATGTGGTGGAATGGAAATGCGCACAAATACCCCCATATTTTGCCAATAGTTCGCCAATACTTATCAGCTCCCCCCACCAGTGTAGCCAGCGAGCAATTATTTAGCGGAGCTGGTTTAATATATGAAGAACATCGAAATAGGCTGAAAGGTGAAAAAGCGGCCAAGTTACTCTTTATTAAATATAACTTGCCGCTGTTTAATTTTGACTACTAAAATACAAATTTAATAAAAAAAGTTTTAAATGTACAATTGTGCTTTTTTTTTCATAGTGTTAACGCTTCCGTTTCCGCTTCCGTTTCCGTTTCCGCTTCCGTTAAGATTTACTTTTGACATCTGTTTCCGTTTCTGCTTCCGTTATGCCAGTTCCGTTGCATCACTAATAGGGATGATGTGTGGGTAAAAAAAAAGAAATCCTATTTAGTCCGTCAATCAGATAATAAAAAAATATGAGACACGTATTTTTGCTTTATCATATTAATAAAAAATGACTTAGATAAAACGCATTAAAGTTGGGCAGTGGGGGCTCGCTACGTTAAAACCCAGTATAAAATCTAGCAAGGCGTGGGGTTACCGAGGCCCCTGGCAACACAGGCAACGGAAGGAACACGGGTGGGGGTGGGTAGAAGGGGTTCACATCGGCGTCGAGTCGATGATGTAGTATCTGGAACTCGTCCTCGACAGCCGGTGGAACTTCGTGGAGCATTTCCGACGTTTGGCTCCCAAACTGCCGAAGGGTCGAGGCTGCCTTGAAGCGGCTCCTGCCCAATCTAGGGGGTTCAAACGCCTCCTACCGGAGACTCTACGCGGGGTCTTGCGGTCCATGGCCCTTTACGGGGCACCGGTATGGGCGCGTTCCCCGGCGCGGTGTCCAGCCCACCGGTTGAGCGCGGCTCAAAAGGTCATGGCCATTTGGCTGGTCCGAGCATACCGCACGGTCTCCGGTGAGGCAGCGAGCCTCCTTGCCGGATTGTCGCCATAGGATCTGGAGGCAAAAGTCCTCGCGCACGTATGGGAGTGGCGCGAGGAGGCGAAACGCCGGGGCGTATTTCCGCTGCCGCGAGAAATCACGGCACAGTGGACAGAGCTCCAGTGGGATCTCATGGCGACATGGAGAGTGCGATTGTCGCAACCCAGAGCAGGGCACACCACAATTGCGGCGATAAGTCCCCTCTTTGAGGAGTGGCTAGAGAGGCGTCACGGCGTCGCGAATCCAGGCGGATTTCCGGCCACCGTAGGCGCGGGCTTGCGGACATTGAGCAATAGGTAGCTCGCCGTCCGATAAGGACCAGGCCCGGATTGACAGCGCGTTGTGTTCCACGCGCGCCTTTAAGATATTTCAGCACAAGTGTAGGGGTCCACTAAGGCCGATGCCTGCCGGGGTATGTCTATTTCTTTGGCACGCTCTGTAGCCTAAACGGCTTGATGGATTTTAACGTATGAGGTGTCCTTAGATTCGTCTTAATTGTGGAAGTAACATAGGCTATATAATATTTATAAATTGCATCTGCATATACAATAAAAGGAGGGGAAGTTTTTTTTTAATTCAATTGCAACAATATTGGTATCAAATAAAAGCTAGTAATGAGTAATTTTCAAATATATATATTAATAAAACTAAAAGGCTTAAAATAAAATAAATTATTTAAAAAACAAAAAACCCGACTGCAAAAACACATAACTGAAAAGGGAAAAACAAGCATTCTAATCTATATAATTTTGGTCTTGCAGGCCCCCGACAGTCGAACAACCTGAATTATGGTGTAATTTTTGATTGTGGGCCTGCGATACCAAAATGATATAGATTATAATGCTTGTTTTTCCCTTTTCAGTTATGTGTTTTTGCAGTCGGGTTTTTTGTTTTTTAAATAATTTATTTTATTTTGTGTAATAGTTTAAATAAATAAATAAATAAATATGTTTTCTTTTCACTTAATTAATGTGGGTAGCAGACCACAGATAACATGATAATTATAAAAGTATTTTTTCAGCTGGTAAGTGTAAAGAAAAACGTGAAAGACGAGAATAAAGTTAGGATAGAGAAGGAACTGGGAGAGATTTACAAAGATACCCCTGGTGAGTACAATTCTCGCATAGGGTCGCAGCATTATGCTGAGTAATGGCCGTTTTGCGTGGAAGTGACGCATTTTTTCCCTCAGATAAGAAAGATGTGAAAGACGTCGACACAACAGATGGATTGAACCAAGACGAGGAGGAAGCTAGGATAGAGAAGGAACTGGCGGAGATATACAAGGATACTTCTGGTGAGTACAACACACTAAATTTCGTTTTTTAATCATGCGCGTACGCCGTTGCCGATGGAACGGAATGTTACCATTTATAATATTATATATTTATATAAACGTTTGTTTTTATCTATTTTTTATTTCTTATTTATTAATCTCATTATACAATGAGATTAATAAATAAGGTGCACCGGTTGACGTCATCACGCCAACACTGGCTGTCGCTGAAAACCAGCGCTAGGGCTCTGTCTTGCATAGGGTCGCAGCATTATGCTGAGCAATCGCCGGTTTGCATGGATTTGACGCATTACTTTTTGTATTTGTGTTCCTTTTTTGCGTCGTGTTTACCGCAAATAAACGTATTTTCTTCATGTTTCTCTTTTTTCTTTCTAATCTAATATAGTAATTTGATAGGTGCAAATGTCAAATTCTAAATAAAAAAAAACAAACCATAAAGATCTTAATTGTCGGGATTCTCACCACGGTGTTCTTGGTTAGCACATGTGTTTAGATTTTTTTGCCGTTTTTGAGTGATTGTTGATACTTTTGTGACTTGTTCGTAACCAGGTTTGTATTATGATTGTCTTATTTTTTACTCTTTTTTCCAAGATCAATCCCCCGATCCTGATCACTGTTGGATAAGAGTGGGTTGCACTTTTTCAGGGGCGGTCGCCGCCTAGCTGTGCGGTGCATCACTAGAAACCCATCCGTACGGACAAACGTGCTCCCCACCGCGCCTCTCCGCCCACCCCAAAATCCGCTTCGCCGCCTCCGTCCTCCGCGGCGGTGAGCGGTATCATGTGAAAATCGCCTAAAACAGCATCGACTATGAATAAAACGAATGATTTATTTGATGCAGACTACAAGACAGACAGTTCAGAAGAGAAGGTCTTAGCAAAGGAACCTCCACCTGCCGTCGTCGAGCAAGTTACAGAAGAAGAAACATCGGCAGAAGAGACTGACAAGCCTATAGGGAGAGAGAGGAGCAAGTGAGTCAAACTCAAACTCAAAATCAAAGCATTTATCCCAATCCTAATCCTAACTAATATTATAAATGCGAAAGTGAGTTTGTTTGTTCTTTTTTACGCTATAACGGCTGAAGAAATTTGGATGAAATTTGGCGCATGGGTAGACCGTGACCTGGATTAGGACATAAGATACTTTTAATCCCGATGTTTCCAAAGGATCGAGACGTATGCGGGTGAAACCGCGGGGCGCAGCTAGTATAAAATAAATCAATTACTGGTACTTTTTCAAAGGAGTCAGTTAGTCAGAAAGATGAAGCTATTTCAAAGCGTAGTAGGTTCCTATGGAAAAGAATGGGCAAGAAACACTTTGGACACTGAGTTATGACCTATGGTGTCATTAGTATTTGTTGGTCTGACACCTAGTATTACCAAGGAGTATCTTGTTACTTAGTAACTGGCTTGTGGGGGTCAGATAGGCAGTCGCTGTAAAATAGTATTCAGCTGCATCCGGTTAGACTCGAAACTAACCACCAATATCATCTTCCTGCCCTTGTCCCTGTAACGTGGGGTCGGCGCAACGCGTTTGGTTCTTCATTTCTCTTGTCCCTGTAACGTGGGGTCGGTGCAACGCGTTTGGTTCTTCCCTTCTCTTGTCCCTGTAACGTGGGGTCGGCGCAACGCGTTTGGTTCTTCATTTCTCTTGCCCCTGTAACGTGGGGTCGGTGCAACGCGTTTGGTTCTTCCCTTCTCTTGTCCCTGTAACGTGGGGTCGGCGCAACACGTTTGGTTCTTTCCTTTTCTTGTCCGTGTAACGTGGGGTCGGCGCAACGCGTTTGGTTCTTCCCTTCTCTTGTCCCTGTAACGTGGGGTCGGCGCAACGCGTTTGGTTCTTCGCTTCTCTTGTCCCTGTAACGTGGGGTCGGCGCAACACGTTTGGTTCTTTCCTTCTCTTGTCCCTGTAACGTGGGGTCGGCGCAACACGTTTGGTTCTTCCCTTCTCTTGTCCCTGTAACGTGGGGTCGGCGCAACGCGTTTGGTTCTTTCCTTCTCTTGTCTCTGTAACGTGGGGTCGGCGCAACGCATTTGGTTCTTTGCTTCTCTTGTCTCTGTAACGTGGGGTCGGCGCAACGCGTTTGGTTCTTCGCTTCTCTTGTCTCTGTAACGTGGGGTCGGCGCAACGCGTTTGGTTCTTCCCTTCTCTTGTCTCTGTAACGTGGGGTCGGCGCAACGCGATCGGTTCTTCCCTTCTCATGTCTCTGTAACGTGGGGTCGGCGCAACGCGTTTGGTTCTTCCCTTCTCTTGTCTCTGTAACGTGGGGTCGGCGCAACGCGTTCGGTTCTTCCCTTCTCTTGTCTCTGTAACGTGGGGTCGGCGCAACGCGTTTGGTTCTTCCCTTCTCTTGTCTCTGTAACGTGGGGTCGGCGTAACGCGTTTGGTTCTTCCCTTCTCTTGTCTCTGTAACGTGGGGTCGGTGCAACGCGTTTGGTTTTTCCCTTCTCTTGTCTCTGTAACGTGGGGTCGGCGCAACGTGTTTGGTTCTTCCCTTCTCTTGTCACTGTAACGTGGGGTCGGCGCAACGCGTTTGGTTCTTCCCTTCTCTTGTCTCTGTAACGTGGGGTCGGCGCAATGCGTTTGGTTCTTCCCTTCTCTTGTCTCTGTAACGTGGGGTCGGCGCAACGCGTTTGGTTCTTCCCTTCTCTTGTCCCTGTAACGTGAGGTCGGCGCAACGCGTTTGGTTCTTCCCTTTGTCAACCATCACGCTATCATTCACACTCCTCGAAATCGATCCCAACTTAGTAGGAAAAAGGCAAACAGACGATGGGGAAACACGAAGAAGAGATTGGCACCGGCAGATGATGCCATCTAATTCAATTAACGTCATAGAAGCAAACAGCAAAGTTCACGCACCCCGTATCACCGTTGGGCCACAATTCGTTTGACGTTAAACCTTTTTGAAGTAAAATCTTGATGAAGATTGTGAGAACCGTTATTTTATAATCTAACGGTATTATTTCCGTTAGATTATAAACTGTCGACAAATTGTGAGCTAGGTGAACTGGGAACCTAACCTAGGTTAGAACTGTGACTAACCGCGCACGAACCGAGCGAGCGGTGCCAGGGCAGCCGCCGGCGAGCGCTGGCAGGCTATTTAGTATTACCGCAAAGTGCGTTAAATTACAAGTAAGTTTGTTGCAGTTCACAATTTATCGATAGTTTATATAATCTATAACGGAAATAATGCCTGTAGATATAAACTTACAAAGTTCATAATTATAAGGTGACATATACAATTGCTTCTTAATTCACACAGCTTCAGATTCCAACCGGACTCTACAGACAAAGTAAGCGTCGAGAAGTTCCGGACATCGATTGACGAGATCAGCTGCAACAACAGGCAGAAACTTAGCGGGACTGTCACTGTGAGTATTCGCTTCTTGATCTTCCTTGCTGCCTGCCTGACCGACTCTCAAAATTCCAAACTCAAGGTTTGCCAAAGGGCGATGGATAGTTGCGTATTGGGTATTAAGGTCAATGACGGACTACGTAATACCGCGATACGTTCCAAAACAAGAATCGCCGATGTGGGCAACAAGTCTGCCAGGCTGAAGTGGGAGGATGCATTAGGACAGATGAGCCAGAGTCGTCGCCTAGAGAGGCCTAGGAAACGCGTGATGACTTAGAGGCGTTAATAGGTGATGGGTCAGAGAAGGCAACACACAGGGAATAGTGGAAAGCTGTGGGGGAGAACTTTGCCCAGTAGTGGGATGATATAAAAAACTAGCTTGCTGCACCTACAGTATACATCAAAACGTGCAGAAAGCACCAACATAACGTTTAACTAAACAACTTCATGCCAACATTACACATAGATTTACTGCTTTACATAAATATGTCGACATCCCGTTTCTGAGCAATCAGGGCGTTCAGCATTTTAAGGGTCACTGCCCACCCACTGCCTTAGAACTGTACACCAGCTGCAAGCGGACTGTGCAATCGTTTATTTAGTTATTTCAACAGTATTCAAACTGCAATCTTGCAGCTGGCGTGCAGTTTAAATGCAATCCATTTGTTTATTTAGATAGTAAAGATTCCTACAGAGATATGAACTGAAAAATTGAAATTTGATTAAAAAATATAGTATGCGAAACTACTATACTTTTATTTCAATACAAAATGGCGAGTTTATTGCAAAAGGGCCAGTATTATAATTCATCTTATAAAAGCTGAATTAATGGTATTTTGTAACTTAATTTACAGTGTAAAAATAGTTATAAGACATTAAACAAAATAAAAAGTCAGTAAAGGTTCATAGTAGCATAAAATATGCATTTAAACAATTAAAATGTTTGAAATATGCGTACAATTTTTTGTTTTGCCATCTCTTATATTTTAGAGGCAATGGCTTCGCAAATACCATATTTGATATAAACAAACCCTATCTGGTGGACTAACCTAGTGTCAGAGTTTTTATGGCGTCCATGGGCTTCTGACTTGGCTTCACATGCCGTCGAGGCTATACCATAAAACTAAGGCTGAATTTGGTAGAATTTGAGTTGTTTCGTTTCTCGACTCAAGCAAGTACTTTGTGTTCACATAAATTGAGAAAATATAGGGAATAGCTGATCATAATTATGAGTACAATGACCCCTTTTTATTTAAGTTACAGACCAGGTAAATAAAAACCCAGCTTGTATTAGTAGAATGTAGCAATGTCTAAAGTGCCAAACATTTTCTTTTTGCAGCCCTCTTCACAAACTACTCCTAATGACGCATTCCGCACGGCCAGCCATGGGATGATACTGATTACAGCCGTGTTATCTTATGTTTTCATATGTACCTAATTAACAATAGCAATTGATTGACATGAGGAACTCAGTTATCTCACTAATTTTTAGAAAACATAGGTGGTTCTATGAAGTTCAAGACGGTGTTCCTCAAGGGTGTATGTTGGTACCAAATGTAATTTCGATTTAGGTTTTCAAAATTGATACGCCTCAAATTGTGCGCTTAAAAAAAAAAAATACCAGCTAGATAGAGGTAACAGTGGTAACAACTCCGTCTTTCGATGTTGGGTTTAAATCCAGTCACGCGCTTTACGCTGTGTACAAAAACATCGTGAGAAAACAAAGAATGTCCTAGAATAAAAAAATCGAATGTGACATCACCCAACCCCCTCTCACAGAGAGGAGGCCTGTGTCCAGTGGGGACATTGTAGGCTGATTATGATGAGGTAAAGGTATACCTCTAGGGTCTATGCTAGGACCAAATCTAATATTAATTCATAGTTTTAGGCGGATCAAGCCTTGATTAATGAGACAATATAAATTATCTCTACATGGCTCTTTTGGGAGTATAATGTGGATGTCGAAATGCTTTTTTTTTTTTTATAGATTAGTGAGTTAGCTGATTTCAATGAATGCTTTAAATATTTAAAGGAAAATGCTTTATAAATTATATGTGTATAGTAAATTTCAAATTGGTTGTCGTTTAATAAAAGTTTATTGATTTAGTGAATTTGTTTTATTTATATACCAGCGAGGCGCCCCTGCTTCGTACGGGTGCATTGTAGATTTGTACTGATGTGGTAACATGTCAAAACATTAAGATTTCTGTGCTGTATCAAAGTTAAATATTAATGTACCAGCTTCTGGCCGTGACTACGTTCGTGTGGAAGTCGTAAGACACCACAATATTCTAAAATAACAGCTACATTTTTTATAAAACTTCCATTTATACTACGTTTGTAGTTTTGGTCTCAGCTGCCAAAATATAAAGTCAGTACTGGTGACGTGGGGGCAAGCGACGTACAGTCCCGTGTGAGAAGCAACTCGTCCTGAAGACGACTCCCGCAGTCTGCAGTTTAGCAATTTCCCATTGCTTCCGAAGTATTTCGTTTTTAGTGAATTAATAAACGCCTGCGTTCCTGCATCATCATCATCCTCATCTGCCTAGCCTCATCCCAACTACGTTGGGTCGTCTACCAGTCTAAACGGATGCAGCTGAATACCAGTAACATACATGGAGCGACTGCCTATCTGACCTCCACAACCCAGTTACTGGGACGATACCCTTTGGTAAGACTGGTTGTCAGACTTTCGAGCTTCTGACGACCCGTAACGACTGTCAAAAATCCACGAAAGACAGCCGGGACCAACGGCTTAACGTGCTTTTCGAGGCACGGAGGGGTCTTGGTATGTAAAGATGGTCACCCATCCACGGACCAACCGCGGCAAGCGCAGCTTAAATTTAGCCTGCGTTCCTGCATATACTACCTAATGACACAACAATGATCCACTGAATGATGCAATCTTACAGATTGTTCCAGACAAACAGCTATCAATAAAATTATATAACAGTAGAGTGATACACATGGAAATCTATTATAAGCATAGATAACAGAAGAGGCCTAAACTGAATGTTCTTCTGTGTACGTTCTACGAACTATCACTTATTAGTCAAAGTATTACAAAATGTAAAATAAAAAACGAGCGAGCCTCACAGTAGTCGCATGTCATGTGTAACATCTGGCATCTCACCTTAGTAATAAGCAATTGACCAGCGACAGAAATAACCTCAGAATTTAAAAAAGCTAAATACTGAAATACACATACAAACATAAACTCACGCCTTCTTCCCATGGGGGTAATCAGAAACTATAGAACGCCACCTGCTACGCTCCATACATACTCCTTTTGCTTCGTTTACGTTCATACATCTGGTCATACACGCACGCCGGTTGCGAGTACTACGCACCTGACCTTTTTGAAGAACATCATTAATGAGGTCACTATATGTCTTTCTGGGGCGTCCCCTCCCGGCATTTTCACTCACATCTGCCTTGTGGCAAAACCATCTAAGCATACTCTTTTCAATTTTTGTCACTACATCTTCCTTAAAACCGCACCGTTGCCTTTATCACATCATGTTCCAGCCTATCATTTATAGTCACACCACACATTCTCAAGGAACGCATTTCCACAGCATTTACTCTACTTTCATGCTTCTTTTGCCACACCCAACATTCACTTCCATAGATAGGTGTAGACACCAGAACACCATTATGAACAGCCAGTCGAGCCTCTTTGGGCATCGACTGGTTGGTCACCATCGCATGTATAGCACTATTCACTTTATTTCCCGCATTTACTCTCCTTTCAATAACTTCACTTCTTTCTTTTTTAATTACTGAAATATTTATTCGAATAATTATTCATTACCAGTGGTCGCCTACTGGTCGAAATTAGACCCCCTTTACTTACAATCTATATAGTACCTACACTAATTCCATGCTATTATAAAGTACTTACTTATTCCATGCTCAAGCTGTCACTTCCTGTCCCACAGAAAGCGAGAGGAAGGATGCGTTACACATCAAAAGAAGCACAAAATATATCAACTGTTGGGAATAGAACTTAGGTGTGCAAAGCAGTGTAGGGGTCCACTAGGGCATATGTCTGCCGGGGTCGCGTGAAAGTCCGAAAGGGATACCGAGGCCCCTGGCAACACAGGCAACGGAAGGAACACGGGTGGGTTTTAGTCAGTAAGATTCTGACACACACACCGCTCCGCCCAGAGCGGGAGAAGTGATTTGATAATTTCCCACCCAAAAAAAACCGCTAAGCTATTTGCTTTGTTGAAAGATTGCCGCTCTTATACAATGCCGCCCATGGGCATGTGACCGGGCGTATTTTTCTATATATTTTGGGATATTTTCATTCGACTTTAGGCAAATATGACAGAAGAATTTTGTTTAAGTTTATTGAACTCTAGAACTCAGCCGCATGCGAATAGAACTCACATTTTGTATGCTCTGCTGGGAAATGATCTGCCAAGTTCACCCACATCACTGAGCCCGCGTGGTATCCACCACTTGATAACTTGTAATAGTCGACCTCCTTTTTGCAGTTTGAGAATTGACCGTGAGTCCGTGACATATATGGATGTATGGGAGAACATGTTTTTCAACTACAATGTTAAGTTTGTTTTTGAAATAAATTCATCCCAACCCTTCATTGTGCGTGGTCCGACACGCACTTGGCTAGTTTTTTTATTTGTTAATAGTTTAATTTAGGTTAGAATAATATATTTATTTGAATGTTAGTATGAATATTAATTAGGTTCTAAGCTTTTAATAAATAACATGGCTTTTTTAACCTTTTGAACGCCTGAGCGTAAACGCATCGGCGGCGGCACCACTGCTACGCCAAGCCAGAAATTCAACGCAAATACCTACAAAAAAAAAATAGGGATTCATTAAATTTAATCATTGCTTTTCGTTCAATATTTCTTAAATTAAATAGGTTTTACACAGTTTAAAATGGAAGTCGGTTTTATCTCTTCTATCACCATCGATTTAATACTTAACGATCGATGCACCAGCTGCAAATGTTTATTGATCATGCGAATTGAAAACTCCTTGTCAGTACGAATATTTCTGTATTTATATTATTACACTCATACAAACTTGGTATATAGCAATATTTAACAAACTATAATTAATATCAGTATAGACTTTAGAGTTCTTGAAGACAACCTTTAGATAACGAGGCTCGAAGAGAACTAATTTGGCAACTGCGCGGCATACCAAATTACATATCATGATTTCCATTCGGTTGTGTAAAAAAACAGTACTTTTACGGTAGCTGGAGAACTGTAGGAAGAGGCACCCTGGTGTATGCTGTTTGCCGATGACATTATGCTGATTGCCGAGAGCGGCTTAGAGGTCCAGAGCTAATTGGAGTTGTGGTGGGAAAGATTGGAGACCGTTGCCGCGTTGGCCTGAGATATGTCGGACCAAAACAGAGTACTTGTTTTGTGATTTTAGCGGTCTGTATCATATATCTCGCCAGAACGCCTTTACCGATCTGCTCCGACTTTCGGTACCTCGGGTCGATTGTCCAAGGGGATGGGGAAATGGACCGAGATGTAATGCACCGGATCAACTCGGGATGGATGAAATGGCGACAGATCACAGGAACAACCCACGGATGCCCCTCAAGTTAAAGGGGATAATTTACAAGTCCGTGATAAGGCCTGTCGTACTGTATGGATCGGAGTGCTGGGCCGTGAAGAACAGGAACGAAAAAAGAGTGCATGCAGTGGAGAAGAGAATGTTGCGATGGATGTGTGGAGTGACGAAAATGGATAAAGCAAGAAATTAATATATAAGTTGCAGCTTGAAAGTGGCGCCAGTGACAGAAAACTTGAAAGGAAATCGTTTGACATGGTATGGGCGTGTGATGAGGAGGGATGAAACGCATGTGACTAAAAGAGTGATGAATATGATTGTTGATGGGTGGAGAGGGAGAGGAAGTCCAAAGAAAAGATGGATGGATTGTGTGAGGAATGATATGAAAGAGAAGGCAGTGAATGACAGCGTGATGGCTGACAGGAGAGGATGGAAGAAGATAACGAGTTGCGCCGACCCCAAATAACATGGGACAAGGGCAGGAAAATGATGATGTCAAACATGATGATTATCCTGATAGAAAAATCATTTGAACCAAATCACATACTTTCAATTTTATATTTAGTATTTAAAATCACTAAAAGTCTTATTAATATTTGGAAATCATGACATTGGTTTTTGTCAAAACAAAATTACGTGATAAAATCGTCACTAATACCTACGCTAATAGGTAGTAATTCACACACATCGTGATTGCCATGAGCCAAGGTCAAATCGGTGCCGAGGAACGTAAGTTGTTGAAGCCGTCGCGGTTGATGTCAACCCTCATCATCTGCCAGCCTTTTCCCAACTATGTTGGAGTCGGCTTCCAGTCTAATCGGAACTGAATACCATTATTTTGACAACATTTTTTTCAGTTACTGGGTAATACGATACCTCTAGTTAAGACTGGTTGTCAGATTTCCGGGCTTTTGACAACCCGTAACGACTGTCAACAGCTTAACGTGCTTTCCGAGGTAGGTACGTAGGGGTCTTGGTATATAAAGATGGTCACCCATCCACGGAACAACAGCAGCAAGCGTAGCTTAACCTGATCGATCGACTGTTATTACTTTGATTGCTGTTTTTATAACACTTTGGGTAGGACGCGACCTACCTCTTTGAGAACAAAATATTCATTCAAACAGCTCCATCTAATGGCTAATAGCAAGTAAACAGGAAATTAAATTCCAATAGCAGTGCATAGTGCCTTGAACGAAACCATAGCGCGATTTATTTAGACGCCAACACCATTTATCGAGCTTCGAAGAAGTGCAAAATATAAATATTTCGTTGTACTTGTTTTTCTTATTATTATTATTTTTTTCTTTATTTTCGGAAGGCTTACAGACTAATAACATTATATGAACAGTAATGTACAAATAAGTTGCTAATTACAAGCCCCCACAGATAGAAAGACGCAGATATATGATGTTAGCGACTTTTAAATCCTTTAAGACGCCTACATACAATGCAAGTAAGTTATGCAAAAATAGTATGTTACAAAAACTGGAACGCATGCACATCAATTCTCTATGTGAATATTTAAGTATTTAGGTAGCAAAATAGTTTATGAAATAAATTCAGGAAGTATTGTCTATCCAAAGCATAGGCGTAGTCGGGTAATACATACAAACATTAACATACTTAGTAAACTGCTAAAATCATAACCCTTCCTTTTGGCTTTGGCGTAGTCGGTAAATACATACAAACATACATAAACCGCTAAAATCATAACCCTTCCTTTTGGCTTTGGCGTAGTCGGCTAAAAACAGGCGCGATGTTTTGTATTTTGGCAGCGATGCCACATTATAATTTCGATTTATTCCATAATCTTAACCGCATCAGCAGATAAGGCTGGGAACACACATCTGAGTGATAACGCTCAGCGGAATATAGCACACATAATCGCGCCATATTTATTTTTATTCGATTCGCATTGTTCATTTAATTTGATTTAAATTGACTTAATTTGATTTTGTTTGATTTAATTTAATTTGTTTTATTTCAATTTTATTTTATTTTATGAGATTTATGTTTGGCTGTAAATTACCTGAAATAATGAGTTTTTATTATAAATCCACTTCATCGCAAATCTCCGCGAAAATAAGCGTCTGCAGATCGGTAGGTTAATTAAGGGTGCTTTTGTACTGAGCCGTGATTCTAGAAATCTAGAGACACATGCAGGAATTGATCCATCAGATTTTTTAGTATCCACATTGCGCTCCGGGATAGGAATGGACCATAGCAGACTAGAGATCTGCGTTTGGTTGCTGTCCCGGCTTCAATACGCTTTCAGTACATTTGCGCGAACCATAGTAAAAATCTACGTTCATCACACAATCGTCTTCTTCAATGTCCCACTCACCGCACTGACTTTATTCACTCTTCCTTCTTCGTTCAGTCTATCTCTCTGTGGAATGCGCTCCCCCAGGAAATCAGGATGGCAACCAACCGACTATCCTTTAAAGTTAAAGTTCTCGAGCACATTCGTAAGAAGCTGGCAGTATCATCACAACGGTAATGTTTTCCCATTGTTTGTCTTATCTGTTTAGTATATTCGTGTATTTTATTTATATTTATGTATAATTAGGTATATGTATTATATTTAATGTTTTTAATAGGTATATGTATGTATATATTTATATTTTAATAAATATTTATTCCAGTTTTCGTTATTGCACCTACCACTGTCTGTCTCTGCATCACCCAAAGGTTGACTGGTAGAAAATGCCTATGGCATTAAGTCCGCCTCTGTACATTTGTGTGCGTAAAGTATTAATATAAATAAATAGATAAATAAAGTGCTAAAATAATATCTTGATTTTTTTTTTATTAGGCTTGCTCTTGCACGTAATGTTGGGATGATATTTCTTTTTCTCGTCTACCCCGTGGTGTATGGATATCGTTGGATAGGCCGTTCAAAAATATTACAGGTCTGTGAATACCACTTTTCGATTCAAGAATCCACTTGCGTAATATTAAACATTAAAGTGCTAATTTTTGTTAGAGTGAAATGTCCCCGTCCCCCCCCCCCCCCCCCTATGGGAGAACAGGTTTTACAACTACAATATTAAGTTTGTTTTTGGAATAAATTAGTCCCAAGTAATCCCAACTACGGCTCCTTTCATTGTGTGTGGTCTGACACGCACTTGGCAGGTTTTGTTAATTAAACATATTTTAATCAAATAAATGATTTGATTTTACACAGAAAACGTACGCGGAATTTCTGTCGGCGGTGTATAGCTAGCCTAAGATTGTTACCTATTGTTATCAAAATTATCATAATCATATGGTTATCTAAACGTGACTCACTAGATACAGAGATAACTTATCTTTGGCAACGTTCGTACACAAAAATTAAATCATTACTCATATTCCCTCGTCAAGTGTAGTGTATCAAAATGGACCACCCAGCGTTTGCTGAAGCAGGGGGTAATCCCGGTATCGAAATTTGGACCATCGAGGTTAGTAAAATAATATAAACTAAAAAAAAATGTTTTTTAATGTTTTTTTGAAGTAAAACTTCTTTTGCGTCGCTCAAAGCGTTGAGCGATTTTTGGTAGAGGCAAATCATAGAAGTTCGCGTCACCGATATGCTATTGTCGGTGACGCGAACGAGTCAATTAAGTAGACTTTTTAGCTAATAAAGTAAAGGTAAGGAATTTACACAATGTATTTATTTTTATCAATAATTTTTATTAAAATCCAGCTGATTATACGGAAATTTTTGACAGCTATTTGCGACGTTGACAACTTTCAGAATGCAGTGCATTCTGAAAGTTGTCTTAAACAGAGAATAACGAAAAACTTACTACTAATTAATAATTAATAATTACAATAATAATTAATAATTAATAATTACTTATCATTACTTTATTTTTAAGAATTTTACTTTCAATACTCAATTTTCAATATCTTTATTGCTTTACCATAATTTGTACATATGTGGTAACTATACATATATAATTGAGATCAATATGAACCCTGTAGGGCACAGCAAAAGGATAGGAGAGAGGAAACCCTGTTTTAGGAGATGATTAAGTTGTTAGTGTGGGAACAAGTTTTAACTTAAAGTAAAAGTCGACGGAAAGAGATCCCGAAAAAGATATAGGTACTAACATTTCGCTTATCATTATTATTTATTATTTTATCTGCAAAATGTACTTAAATATTTTAAATTATTTTTATATAACCAAATTACAAGATGATTATTAACATTAACTAAATTAAATTAAAACTAAGTTAAGCTTAAAAAAGGCCCTCGGGGCATTGTACCGAGGATGCTGGCGGCATTTCCTCGCTGAATTGCAATGCTGATGCGTTGCGCGAGAAAGCCGCCAGCTTTTCGGTCACCAGTTACATCAACTAGACGTTTCGCGATTTCCGCAAATAACTTATGCGCACTGGGACCCCACGGACCGAGGGTCTCGACGCCAAAGGGCACAAAGTTGTACTCTCTGCCAAGGCCTCCATATTTAATAACTTTCAGATTTTCGGCATTTTCTGCCGCTGCACCCGCTTTAGAAGTAGTCCGTTGGAGGTGGGACGGTGCCAGTGTGTCTACACAGGTAGCGTCCCACACAAGCATCCGTCCCAAACTCCACGGGACCAAAGACACACCATCAGGTCTTTTGCCATCATCTCTGACAATGCCAGTCGGCTCAAGAAGAGCAGGCACATTGATGCTGGCAAGAGACCGGCGGATTATGTCATTAAGTGTTGCATGTCTTGAAAAGCGGCCTGCACTTTTTTGACAACAAAGTCCGTGGTGACCCAGTCGGTCCACGTCCGTGCCACAAGGGCATGTGTGTGGAGTGCATACCGTGACCCCAAGCCGCAGACCAGTCGCCAGACGAAGCGAGGTCGGATCCAGGAAGGTACCGGTATATGGAGAAGGATGGGCATGTAGCCAATGACCGGCCTCTCTGGTTCCGACCGCCAAAAGTCTTGCGCGATCCGGACCTGAACTGCGGCTCAGAATCGATTTGTATGTTAAATCGCAATAAATATCGTCCCAGCTCCTCTGAGATTTTAGGTTGTCTGGAAATTCTTTACCCGGGCAAGCAATTTGAAAAGCATTCTTGGCATCCTCCAAGCCCGCAGTCTCATAGTTTGTGGGCAAAGCCCTTAGGACATTACCTATGAGACGTGACGTGCTATGGGTGGACGACAAAAAGGCTGGGGAAGCAACACTCGAAATTTTGCGGATTCCTAAACCGCCAAACCGAATAGGGAGGGATGCTTGTAACCAAGATGGTTCATTGAGCTGAATATTTAAAATCGTTTCTAAACTAGTTTTGACTAAATCGTCTATTGGTGAAAGCAAATTTGGATGTTTCCAAAAAGGGCTACAGCGAAGCACATAAGTAAATTTAGGGACAAAAAGGCAAAACTTTAGAATTATAAGAGCATAATGAGGACTGATTTCGAGTAAACAATTTGCGTGACTTTGGAATTTAGAAATAGTGTTAGTAATATAATCAGGAAAAGATTCTTCAAAGATGGGAGAACCCAGGAGGCAAAGTGACTTTCTGTCTACTATTTTGATATTCGGTGCCAGAAAATTTAATTTGGATTTTAAATTATCCAAACCGTAAGAAGTTTTTTGAATGAAGAGTTCACATTTGCTAAAATTTAATTCTAAACCAATATTTTCGAAATTTGTTTTAATATCTGATAAGTCAGATAGCACAGTGTCCACATCGCCTCCCAGGGTTCCGTCATCCAAATACCAAACGTTAAATTTTGATTTTAAATTTTGAATAATCGGATTTATAGCCAAGCTAAAAATTGCTGGCCCGAGGGGATCGCCCTGCTGACAGCCGACCTCCGAAGAAAGTTCATGGGAACGGTAAATTAATTTTGAAGGTTCTGCGTAGCAGGTAAGCAGGTATTGATAGAGTTCCGGAATTTTGTTCTTAACTTCTGTCAGCATGGCATCCCTGTTTACTGAATTGAAAGCATTTTTGACGTCAATTTTGACTACAATTTCGCAATCATCATACGAAAGGTAGGTTCTTAAGGCATGGACGGCTGCCTCACACCCACCTTTCGTGCCAAATCCTAATTGTATAGGTTCGAAAACAGACTGTAATTTAGATTTGATATGTCTCACCGCAATTTTGGATGCCAAACGTCTTAAAGTTGACCCCACAGCAATGGGTCTCACCCCTCCGTCCTTTTTAGTTAGGGCGATCAAATTAGCACCAAATAAAAGTGAGGCAATATCAGCGTTGATTTTGCCTGAAAAAATAAAATTTATTAATTTTGTAATAGAGCAAATAAGCTGCACACCTGCATCACCCACAGAATAAGAAGTTAAATCTTTTAAATGTTGGGGTGAGATTCCGTCCAGGCCGGCCGCTGAACCGGTTTTAAAAGAAATTATTGCGTCAATAACGTCTTTGCCTTCGATTTCGAGGCAGGCCTGGTCTGCTGTAGGAGAGTCGAAAAAATACGGGATCACGGGAGCCGGGGGATGTTTCGAATGCAAAGCCGAAAGGGTATCAGGAGTATCAGGCGACAACACGTCGTTAGTAAAAAGAAGACGTGCGGCGCCTTTGAGATCCCCGTCGGCAATTTTGCCTTCAATTAATTTAATTCTACGAGGTGCATTCAATAAGTACCTAGCCTCATCGCCAGAGGGCACTGTAGTTTCAAAAAAGTTTTACCACAGTGTAGCACATTCTTTTTTAATTCTTTTTTCAAATTTTCATTCCAATCCCTTCATTTGTTTTAATTTGACAACTTATGGAAGCGAACGTGTCGATCGGTTTTACAAAAATGGAAAAAGAGCAATATCGTTCGGTGATTCGATTCCTATTTTTGGAAGGGAAAACGCGCATCGAAATCAAAGAGCGCTTGGATGCTGTGTACGGTGACTCTTCTCCATCGATGGCCACCGTCAAGAATTGGTTCAACGAGTTTGCACGTGGCCGTACGTCGGTTTTTGATGAACCACGTCCAGGTGCACCGAAAACAGCTGCTACGGAGGAAAACATTAAAAAAATCCATGATTTCGTATTGGCAGATCGCCGATTGAAGGTTCGGGAGCTAGCTGAGACTGTAGGCATTTCAGAAGGAACAGTGCATCATATTCTTCACGAGGAACTCGGCATGAGAAAGCTGTCGGCGCGATGGGTGCCGCGTTTACTCACACCAGAAAACAAGCGCAACCGTGAGACCACATCGGAGACGTGTTTGGCGCTGTTTAAGCGGAATCCAGCGGAGTTTTTGCGTCGTTTTGTGACCGTCGATGAAACCTGGATCCACTGGTACACACCAGAGACCAAGGAGCAATCAAAACAATGGATCCAGACCGGGGAACGTGCTCCAAAGAAGGCGAAAACTGTAAAATTAGCCGGAAAAGTTATGGCCACCGTTTTCTTGGATTCACAAGGTGTGATCTACATCGATTACCTCGAGAAGGGTAAAACAATTACAGGGCTTTACTATGCCGATTTATTGGGCCGATTCGACGCCGAATTAAAGAAAAAACGACCCCATCTGGCGAAGAAAAAAGTGCTGTTTCACCACGACAACGCACCGGTTCACACGTCTGCCGTTGCCATGGCCAAATTGGTCGAATTACGCTACGAATTGTTGCTCCATCCACCGTATTCTCCAGATTTGGCCCCTTGTGACTTCTTTTTGTTTCCTTATCTGAAAAAATCACTCGCCGGGAATAGATATGGATCGAATGAGGAGGTCATCGCCGCCACGGAGGCCTATTTTGCAGAGTTTGACAAAAACTATTTTTCGGACGGGTTAAAAAAGTTGGAGCATCGCTGGGCTAAGTGTATCGAACTAAAAGGAGACTTTGTTGATAAATAAATTGCCACTTTTCCAAAATTTTCGTTTACTTTTTGTAGGCTAAGTATTTATTGAATGACCCTCGTAGATAATGTTCCCCTCTTGGGAGAATCAAAAGGTGAAGATGTTTTTGTTAAACAGTTATTTTTGATTTTTTGCGTTAGAGAAATAGTAGCCTCATCTTTTTTGACATGCAAAGTGGTATACGAAAAAAGGAAGAGATTATGCCAGTCTACAATTTGGTTGCTCTCCACACATTTTTTAATCAAGCCTGAAAGGTGGTTTGCGACGGAGATCCTGGCGCCGCGCGGGACTCGTTTGATAACAGGCACATTATTTTTTAGGTAACTAAGGTACAAATGGAATGGGGTAGAATTTGGACTGTCGGAAACAGGTGCCGGTAAAGAAACTGGGTCTAAATTTAGAGCAGGGCCGTTCTGGCTAATACAAAGACGATGTTTTTTTGAAATATGAATGTTAAGACCCCTTTTTGATTGAAAAGATCTATCGCAATGTAAACAAATGTAATTTTGATTTAACGTGCCATCACCGGATTGGGTTGCGGTATGCATCCACTTACCAGAAAACAACACTTGAATAGAGAAAAACACTCAACTAAACACAAAATAGAAATTATCACAAAAATTTTATATTTTTAAATTTTTATATTACATAATTATGTTTTATAAATCTGTTTATTCATTTGTATATTTATATTTTAAGAGGTAGAGATAGGATTATTTGACGCCGTGTAATATCCCTACGCATACACGGTCAAATTAGATCTGCTATCAAAACTCTGCAGACGTGACCAAAGATAAAAAAGTAATTACATATTTTTTGGGGTTCAACAACCCCTAGTAGTGTTGTTACTTGAAGTATGAGTTGAGAAAATCAATTTTCTTTGGTTTTTGGTGTTTTTTTTTTTTACTGATATTTTAAGTGACTACACTAATTGCGGTCGTTAACCCCATGAAAACATCTAATTAATAATGTATTTGTTTTATCATATTTAGATATTCATACGATTACGTCGGCGGAATTTAATTTGACCCTGTAGTTCGATCGATGTTCGGATCATAGAGAATTTTTTGTCATAGTTTAGTGATATTTTTTCTTATCTAAATTACTATTTTATAACTTCTCTAACTAACCATTTTTTTCAGCAATTCGAGCCAGTACAAGTTGACTCCAAGAAGTATGGAAAGTTCTTTAACGGAGACTCTTACATTGTTTTAAAGGTAAATAACTTGGTTCCTATTGATTTTGCCTCAGAGCACGGAATCGCTGCGCCAGCGCTGGTGCCGGCAGCCTCTTAAAATAGAGACGGCAATATTAATGTTGAAAGGCACGTATTTGATCCAACCTCTAATAGGAATTATCCTATTTTGCGCTCCTAAAATTATGAATGAACACTCTAATATAATGATTGCACGTCTTTTTACGAACCTCTAATAATTCCAATTTTGCGCTCCTAAAATGATTATTGAACACTCTAATATAATGATTGCACCTCTTTTGTTACCTTCTAATAATTCCTATTTTGCGTTCCTAAAATTATTATTGAACACTCTAATATAATGATTGCGCCTCTTTTTGTGGACCACTAAAAATTCCAATTTTGTAGTCCTAAAAATATTGAATAGCCAAGTAACTGCGACCAAAATCATAACATTTTATTTCACATAAAGCTACATGGGCACTTATAAAACGTCAGAAGCTAGGTGCACGGTTCCAATTGGTCGTTTCCTATGGAGAAGAGCCGGCAAGAAACTCCACGGTTACTCTTTTAAAAATAATTGGGTTTTACAATGTTTTCAAATTACAGTGTTAATAGGTATGGGAGGACAGTGTAGGCCTGTCAAAAATACCAGGTACTTAACAAAAATAAATGGTCTACAAATCTAGTCTATTAAGCCTACAACGTTCTCACATTCACAAAATATAAAAGAATCTATGTAAAATATTAATAAAATAATAAAAACTATTTAAACCAAATGACATGTTTGCCATTACAACTGAGGGCTATAGATGCAAAACCGCGTCTGTCCATTAAACATCAAACTATGTTTTTTTGTGTCCGGTGACTCTTTATCACATTATCCATGGTTCTGTAAAATCAGTTACATACGTAAAGCCCGAAATAATAACATGTGAGATTCAAAACCTACACTATCCAGTTGCTAAAATGCAAAATCGCCGTTTCAACCAATCACCGAACAGCAGCCATCATCCTAGTGTTTTAATACTTATTACGTGCAAAACCGCCTCTGTTCCTATGAATGAAGTCCAAAACCGCCTCTATCCAGGGTTGAGGTGCGAAATCGCCTCTATTCACTTTTTAGTTGAATTGTATTCATAAGATATTAAAGTTATTGTTATTAAATTAATTATGAGCTGGTAAAACTATATCTTTCATAAACCTAGAAGACATCTCCTAAAATTTTAAGGTTTTTTAAGCCACGGAATGTTTTTTAACTGCTGTGAACATTTTCAGAAACTGGATAGATGTGGATTTGCATCTATACGGTCCCTCAACTGTAACATGTTTTAATTGGTATCCTGTCCACAACTTGCCCATTCGGTCAGAGTGCCCTAGCTCAGTTACTGCGACCAATTTATTGTGAGAAAAGTCCAGAAAGTTAAAAAGGGGCTCGATTATTTAAAAAAGTGCGCATCGTTTGACGTGTGAAAAGTTTTTAGAGGATCAGTAAATTATTTCCCTTAATTATAGGTATTCGTAGGACCGTTAAGTTAGTGCAAGCATAGTAGGTATATCTGTCACAGACCGCTTTCTAAACTGTCAACGGTGTAAACGGTGCTACGCTTGGTGTGTGTGGTAAATGTTGACCATGCCACCTCTAGGAGCGGCCGCCGGCCTCTAGGTGCTCTGTGGATTTTGCACTGCATTAAAAGCCTGCTTCAAAAAACTCATGGGTCCGCACCGGCAACGCATCGTGTGTCTTCGTTCTTAGCCGTAGATATGATGACTGTTGAGGTAGACGTGTTCTTGAGTGGAGACCGCGAATCGGCAAACGTAGGGTAGGACGCCCTCAGGCTGGATGAGGTGGACCGACGATATTCGTAGCTGGATGAGAGTTGCCGAGAATCGAGCTTAATGTCATGCAATAGGAGAGGCCTATGTACAACAGTGGGCTGCTGTAGACTGATGATGATGAGGCCCTTTGGTGTAATATGGGTCTACTATGCACCTCTGCCAACCCCTTTTAGGATGCTCCTACGGGGCCCGATGTGAGCCTGCGTGCCGCAATGCCCAACACACCTATGTATTCAACCGCCTGAACTACACAACAAAAGTGGAGGACATCGTGGAGTACGAGTGCCAGATGACGAGGTACACACCGAGGGTGCAGTTACTGGAGTCGCGCCGCAATGTCAACTTTAAGGCGTTGCACGTACCGAATTGTTATCTGCCCCTCGTTGCAAAAGACTTTTGGCCGCAGGACGTGGTGTTCCGTTGCTTCCGCGGACACTTTCCACAGGACAGCACATAGTCAAACTAGTGTAAAGTGAAGTGCTACTAATATAGTCTAAAGTTACAGGCGATAGATATGTTATGTTATATTTCCAGACCACAGGCCAAAGCAACTCCTCGCTCAACCACGATGCTCACTTCTGGATCGGCAGCAAAACCACCCAAGACAAAAAGGGTTCTGCTGCTATATGGACCGTGACTCTTGATGATATGTTGGGAGGCAAAGCAGTTCATCATAGGGAGGTGCAAGGACACGAGTCCAGCAAGTTTCTGGGGTATTTCAAGCCTGGTGAGTTTGCCAACCATTGCCATTATCAAAATTAATCTGCCATACTCAGCACTGAAAGAAAGGTCGTAACCCCAAAAATATATTATCAATATTTTTTTGTTTCATCGTGTTCAGATGTCGATACCCATAACGTCTGTGGAGTATCGCTTAATAATTTAGTTTGATCCTGCATGTACATTTTTATATTTGTCTAGTTGGTAAAAATACAAGGTGAAAAAATTGCCAAAATATGAAAATGCATAATATGGAAACATTCATTTGAATAAGGTCTGTGATGATGATAACAAAAGGTATACAAGGCCGATGTGATTGGAAACGCCGGGAGCGGACGCCCCAGGAAGACATGTAGTGACCTCATTGATTATGTTCTTCAAAAAGGTCAGGTGCATAGTGCTCGCAACCGGCGTGCGTGTATGACCAGATTTATGAACGTAAACGTAGCAAAAGGAGTATGTGAGGATCGTAGCAGGTGGCGTGCTGTAGTTTCTGCCTACCCCCGTGGGAAGAAGGCGTGAGTTGTGTGTATGTATGTATGATAATAACAAGTCCTTTTCTCTAGCCATCACATACATGGAAGGCGGGAATGAGTCAGGCTTCACGGAGGTGGAGACCAACGCGGGCGCTGAGAAGAGGCTCTTGAGACTCTCCGGTTGTGATAACATGAGGATTGAGGAGGTAACGTAGAACATACACGTACATAACGGTTGTAAAAATAGTCTTATCAAAGCGAGAGAGCCACTTGTTCTTCCCGCTATTATGATAATTTGTTTGGACCGGACCATACCTGGGAAAATTGGAACTTAAACATCTCCGTCACGAGAAGGTGTTCTCGTGACGGAGATGTTGAACTTCCAACTTTTAAAGCAAACAAGCTTTCGCGGGAAGGTACTAAAGGGTCACCGAGGCCACCGAAACACAGGCAACGGAAGGAATACGGGTGGGTTTTAGTCAGTAAGAGTCTGACACACCCACCCTCCCGCTCCGCCCAGAGCGGAAGAAGTTTTTTGATGATTTCCCACCAACAAAAAAAAAAGCAGGCTTCAAGTGTTGCTCCACGATCCCTGTATCGTTGTATGCACCCATAAGCATTCCCGCTATTATGATAATTTGTTTGAACCGGACCATACCTGGGCACCTTCTCGTGACGGAGATGTTAAAGTTCGTAAATAGCGAATTTTCACTCCAAAAATAAAAGTCGTTTCCCAGCAATTATTTTTGCTCAAAGCTTGATGTGCAGAAGGCGTGGATGATGGCTTCGTGATGGATTATTTTTTCCCTGTATAATAATACTTACAAGCTTAGGTGCTGGATCATTAAGCTCCCTTAAAAATGGTTGAGCTGAATGATGCGTCATGTTCGTGAACGGGCGCCGTCAGGAGGGACTGGTCATTTCTTAGGTGCTAATTTAATTTTTTAACACGTTGACTGCCAACCTACGTGTATACTCGTAGTACAAGATCTGGGCCCCACTGCCAACTACGAGTATTCTCGTAGTTGATTGTATGCGATTTCTAACGAATTCTAGACAAGTGGCAGTGAAAGGAGGGCGGGGTTACATTTTTACAACTACGAGTATACTCAAAATCAAATCAAATTAAATCATTTATTTTTGCTGAATACACTGTTACAATGGTGTTATAAGAATTACATGTTTCAAGTGATTCTACCGTAAGGCATGCAAAAATTTATACAGTCATAGTTATTCATCAATTAATCAAAATAGACACTCGTACCTACCATTTTGTATGGTGGCAATGGGCATAAAAAAAGGTTACTACGAGTATACTCGTATGGCAGCCAACGTATTAATTGTTGTTTTTTTCTTTTTATTACGGACGCTTTTGACGTCTTGCACCGTTCTTACATGTATAACTTCAAAATGAATTATGTAACCAATATGTTGTAACCATAGGTATGTTGGTTTAAAAGAGTGTCCGTGGAGTCTCTTGCCTGTTCTTCTCCATAGGTACCTACTACGCTTTGGAATGGGCAACTAGCTTCATATTTCTGATTGTACGACCCGTTGACAATTCCAAATTGCCTGTAATTGGTTTACTTGAAATATTTATTTTTAGTTTGAGTTTGAATTTGAGTTTAGTCATTATACTCAACATGACTAACCCTGAAATCACGTTAAAAAATTAGCTTCTTCATTACAGGCATATGAGAAGCGAGAAATACCTATAAGTCTGTGATTAGTATTAATCATTATTTGTACAGATAACATTGATTACTTAGGCTCTTTTAATAAATTATTATCAAAAAAACCTGCAATGAGTATTAAATTGCTCATACTTAGCTAATATTAAAAACTTCGATTTTCTTAAGTTATTCCAATTTTTAACGAAATCTCCAAACGGCTGGTGGACACTTCCCGTGACCCAAGGGCTGGCTTTTATCTTGACCTGAGGTTAAACATTACCATACAACGTGGCAATGCCGCCAGTCTCTTGGGTACATTACCAGTCGACAGCGATGTGGATGAATATTTCGACGCCATATTTTAGTTTGTGAATAGTTTTAGTTAAGTTTATATTTTTATTGATTATTATAGATTATTTATTTATTGAATATATTTTTTTTATAATTTTGTTATATTTATTTAAGTATTCAAAATATGCATGTAATTTTAATCGTATTGTGTATCCAGATTTTTATAAACTATCGAAAAATTTTGTTTGTTGCAACAAACCAACAATTGTTATATGTATGTATGTATGTATGTATGGTATATATCTGGAAGGACATATTATAGTGACCTTATTGGTGATGTTTTTCAGAAAGGTCAGGTGCGTAGTACTCGCAACCAGCGTGTGTATGACCTGCAGGCTTAGCACGAGAACCGTAGAGAAGTGTTTTTTCGACGGAAGAGTATACAAAAATGACGTTTTAGTGTAGACAGTTGACAGTTTTCTACCGATAAATGTAGACAAGCGATTTCTATTCTTCAGTAAAGTAGTAATAAAAAGCGTCATGCTAAACCTGCAGATGTATGAACGAAAACGAAGCAAAACGAGTATGAAAGGAGCGAAGAAGGTGTGAGTTTATGTAAACCGTGACATTGGTGCCGATTCCCTTGTTCACAAACTAAACTAAATTTAAGTTCAGTGCATCTTTTTCTTTCTATTTCATTAAGAAAAGGACAGAAAATAAATTTTCGTTTAGTCCTGTCAAATTAATCAGCGCCTGTCAGTACTCCATACAAGTTTAGACGTGATTAAAAACTTGCCTACTAAAATAACGTCAATTGACGTCAAGCGCTGATTAATTTGACAGGACTAAACTAAAATTTATCTTCTGTCCTTTTCTTAATGAAATAGAAAGAAAAAGATGCACTGAACTTAAATTTAGTTTAGTTTGTGAACAAAGGAATCGGCACCAATGTCACTCTTTGCAATCTTGACACGCTTAGGGATGTTTTTCCCTGCCACACATACAGCTCGTCGCCAGTGTCCAAGACGTAGATTCCATCATCAGAAAAATCCTGTGAAGACCACCAATTATGAAACCAGTGGACATAAGCCTAATACTTGGACGATCCCGGCTACAGCATCAGGAGGACATCTCTGGCAAATTAAAAATGTGTGACGTGTGTGTCTGTGTGTGTGAAGGTGTGTGTCTGATTATGTAGGGGTATGTAAATGATCGTAAATGGTGGACCATCTTTACATACCAAGACCCCTCCGTGCCTCGGAAAGCACCTCGGAAGTCCCAGCTGTTATTTGTAGATCTTTGACGTGTCGTTACGGGTCGTTTGTCGTTACGGGTCGTCAGAAGCCCGAAAGTCCGACAACCAGTCTTACCAAGGGGTGTCGTGTTACCCAGTAACTGGGTTGTGGAGGTCAGATAGGCTGTCGCTCCATGTAAAATATTGGTATTCAGCTGCATCCGGAAGCCAACCCCAACATAGTTGGGAAAAGGCTAGGCAGATGATGGTGATGTAATTGATCGTAGCAGGTGGCGATTTGTAGTTTCTGCCTACCCTCATGAGATGCCACGGCTTATTTTAACTTTAATTTTTGAATTGCTTTTGTTTTTGTTGTAATCTTTTTATTACGGACGCTTTTACGTTTTGCATCGTTCTCACATGTATAATTTCAAAATTAATGATGTAAACAATATTTTGTAACCATAATACGTTGATTTAAAAGAGTGTCCATGGAGTTTCTTGCCCGTTCTTCTCCATAGGTACCTACTACGCTTTGGAATGGGCAACTAGCTTCATCTTTCTGACTGACTGACACAACCCTGGACAATTCAAAAGTGCCTGTTATTGGTTTATTTGAAATAAATGCTTTGAGTTTGAGAAGGGGTGAGTTTCTAAAAAATATTCTTTTTTTTGCTTTTAGGTGGAAGCCGACGCATCCTCTCTGACGACAGATCACTGCTTCATTCTGGAAGTGGACCATGACATCTTCGTGTTAATGCCCGAGGGAGCTAAGGCTACCCAGAGGAGGAAGATCATCAGCGTTGCCAACCAGTTGAGAGATGACAATCATAATGGACGCGCTACTATTGAAATCATTGGTAAGCATCGTGTAGTTTTTAGTCTCAGCTTTAATTCGTAGATCTTTGAATGTCGTTAAGGGTTAGTCAGGAACCCAAAATTTAAGTCTGAATACCAGTCTTTAAAAAAATATTTATATATTAAAAAACACGCCTGCCTTGTACAAAAGTGAATTACAATGATTGAAATAATACAAAACAAAAGTTAATTACAATGATTGAAATAATACAAAACAAAAGTGAATTACAATTATTGAAATAATACAAAACAAAAGTGAATTACAATGCATAGTTAGCTTGTTTTTAATTTTTTACTTCACTCATTGTAATTCACTTTTGGACAAGGCAGGTGTGTTTTTTAATTTATTAATTATTATTTTTTTATTTCATACCTTTTAGTAATAATACGATATTTTTGCAAACGCACAAGTGCCGCAAAAGATAACTTTTATTTTTTAAGAAATCGATATCGCGCAAATAATAACGTGAAACTATATTTACTGTGTTTTTTTTTAATTGTGATTAAGAGATCTGAGGCGATTTAGTTCTTGCTCGTTATATATGTTTGTTATGTACTAAGGAAGCTCTAGACGATAATAGTACACCTAGTCAAATTATTATGAGAAAAACAGCGGTTTTTTTCATGAACCATTGCTCCCCCACTATATTTTCACCAGCCTATGTTACCCGGGATAATGCAACGCTTTTAACGATACCTTATACATTGATATCGGTTAAGCCGTTTAGAAGTTATGGTGGAATAAAGACACTCACAAAC
Organism: Atethmia centrago; assembly: GCA_905333075.3. Taxonomy (NCBI): domain Eukaryota; kingdom Metazoa; phylum Arthropoda; class Insecta; order Lepidoptera; family Noctuidae; genus Atethmia; species Atethmia centrago. The sequence continues at coordinate 17,194,133 of HG995393.1, forward strand.
ACACCCTGAAAACGTAATACTCCTTTTTTTGTGGGCAGTCGTGTAAAAATAACAATCGTCTTCCAAAAAACACTACAAAGAGAAAAATAATTTTAATTTCGGAAGTTGGTGTCTTTAGTGTTGTGTTTTCATTTTTTTCCACCGACTTGGAAATTAATTGAAGTTATTTTTCACTTTGTAGTGTTTTTTTTAGGGAAGTCAATTTTGTTTTCTTGTCAATTTTTTTTTTTCACTTTTTTGTTTGTAGTTGTGGTCTCCCCACACAAACTCGAATACACTATCTGCTATGTAAATAACAGTGACAAGAAGTTATTATAACATCATCCACATAGACTAAGTGGGGAAAATACGTATTATTGATTCTAAATCAAAAACTACCCAAGCGAAGTTAATCCAATTTATCGCGACCGCGCAAGCTTCCTGTACCAAATGAAAAAATAATTTCCAAAATCGGTCCACAATTGATCTGGGCCTCAAGTCTGCTATTACAATAGTGTCAGAATGGTCTATCATTGATTTCATAATTGTTGATTTTGACAAGTTTGGTAATCTACTAATATAATGGCGTCATTAATGAGGATCGGAACAGACCATTATGACACTATTGTAATAGCAGACTTGAGGCCCTGTTATTATTATATGCCTTCATTTAAAACGCAAATAAGTTTTGCAAAAATGTATGTTAAACTAGAACGCATATACATCAATTATTTATGTGAATATTTGGGGTATTTGAGTAAATTCTATATGAAATATCTATGTCTTAAAAAAACGATATATCTTTCAAACTTCTTAAGATATTCTGATGATTTTTATTTGTATGAACAGCCTATTTTATTATTTTATCTGTGATCTTTTTCAAATAATTATTCATATTTTCGTTACTAAAAATTAATATTCCCTATGAAACCGAACGGCGGCGCGGCGTGAGCGTGACGCGCATTTGTATGGCCAAGGTTTACGACGATTACACGACCCTTAACTACTTACATACTTAAGTTTGACTTGGTGGGTAAACGCTGTTGACACTTTTACGGTACCTATAATACGGCCGATGAATCATGGCCGATCCGAAATTTGCACTGGAGACTGCCAAATAGCCGGATCCACGCCAGACGATCCAACGCGCTCCGATCGCGTGCGGCAAGAGCGCGCTCCATAGGAGCGTTTGATGTGGACTTGCCTCGCGCGATCCAAACTGCGCGGCAGGAGAGCGCGCTCCTTGCCGCGAGCGATCCGTCAGTTGTCGGTTTTTGTTACTAGCACACAGGCGCCTCAGTCTCTCGGCGCGCTCGGTGTAGACGTTTGTGTGTGGAGCGCGCGATCACACATTATGGAAAATTTTGAAAGTCGTCGTCTAATATCCCTTTACAAGGAACATAAATGCGTAAATATTTAAGAAGAATGTAGGTTGTTGCTGCCACAGCAATTCGACGTCGTTGCTGCACGTGTGACTCCATAGCGACCGACAGTTCAACTGTGCTATACTTAGGTGGATCGGTTGGAGCGTGTCGGTGCGACGCGGCGGGATCGCAAGAAAAGTTAAGTTCGTCAGACGACACGATCCATGATCCATGCCTCATATATGCTCCCGGATCGCGGATCGCAGGAATTGGCGATCCATTTTGGATCGTCTGGTGTGGATCCGGCTAATAACATTTTAAAGGAACCAAATGGTAATATGAAGCGAGTATGAACGAGAGACCATTCGCAAAAGACCGTATATATACCTACTCGTTTTGTTCTGCAGTTTCTGTCAAGGCCAGACGGACTATTTGATTGCATTTTACGAATCAATGCGTGACTTACCTAATCACACATCCTTATTGCAGCCGACAAACATTAAATACAATCAAAATGATAACTCTAATCGATGCTTTATTTAAATGATGTATCGCCAAATTTGTCTGATAAGGATACCTTAAAGGAAACATCAAGATATGAAAATCGGTTTACGGACGATAATTTTACGTGATAACTAGTGAGAGATGCGTCACAAGCCGAACGCTTAGGCCGATCGTGTCTCTCTATCGCTAGTTCCGCGCTCTCGCTTGCACGCTCGGTTCAGGCGGAACGTGACAATAAGTCATGCTTTTTAGGTGCGTGCAGCCGGCTTTAATCGATTTATAAGACGTTATCACGTCAAAAATAAAACTTATCTTTTCCCTAAACAAGGGAAAGGATTGTTATCAGTTTATATTGAGGAAAATCTGTTTCCCACCTCCAACGGACTACTTCTAAAGCGGGTGCAGCGGCAGAAAATGCCGAAAATCCGAAACTTATAAAATAAAGAGGCCTTGGCAGAGAGTACAACTTTGTGCCCTTTGGCGTCGAGACCCTCGGACCGTGGGGTCCCAGTGCGCATAAGTTATTTGCGGAAATCGCGAAACGTCTAGTTGATGTAACTGGTGACCGAAAAGCTGGCGGCTTTCTCGCGCAACGCATCAGCATTGCAATTCAGCGAGGAAATGCCGCCAGCATCCTCGGTGCAATGCCTCGAGGGCCTTTTTTAGGTTTAACTTAGTTTTAATTTAATTTAGTTTTTATATTAATGACCTTCCCCACTGCTTTTACTTTTTCGAGTGCTTTCTTTACGCTGATGACCTAAAGTTTGCTCGAAGAATCGAATCATCAAGCGATATCGCGCTTCTTCAAGATGATCTGAACAGACTTGTTGAATGGTGTGAGACTAACAAAACGGAACTTAATTTAAAAAAGTGTTACCATTTGTGATTTTCAAGACAGTCTCACCCTATAAACTCGGAGTACTACATAGGTAATAAAAAAGTACAAGAAGTAGATGCATATAGGGATCTGGGAGTGCTGTTTGATAAAAAAATAACTTTTGTGCCCCACATCGAGAATATTACTAAGAAAGCATCGAAAATGTTAGGGTTTGTGCTAATTTAAGGAACACCAGGGGCTTTAAACAGGTTGGTACTAAAATAATGCTGTACTATAGCCTTGTACGAAGCGTCCTGGAGAATTGCAGTGGTGTATGGAGACCACACTGCACCACTGATAAGTTACTTTTGGAAAGAGTTCAAAAACGGTTTCTGTGGCACCTCGCATTTTCTAAAGGAAAAGTAAACAGCTGCTCTCCTATAATAGTCGTCTCAATTATTTCAAAATGCACTCGTTATCAACCCAAAGTGAAGTTATCGATGCCTTGTTTCTCTATAAGCTGCTAAGAAATAAAATTGACTGCTCAAACCTACTGAGCCTCCTAAAGTTTCGTGCCCCAGCCAGATATCCGCGAAATCCTATCACACCACTATACCCACCCTTGCGCAGAACGGTACTGGGTGCTAACTCACCGATTTCACGCCTGTGTAAGAATTTAAATAGTTGCAGTGATCTTCTGACAATAACAGCTTAGGACATTTTTATAAAATTATTATTGAGTACTTTGCCCTTTTTTAATTTAATTCTCCATAATATTTGTATTAAAAGATGAGATTTTATTATATGTTATCAATCTGTTTTTTAAATTATTTAGAATTAAATTCTTGTTATTATTATTGTTACGTGTATACAAAAAATATTGTTTTTAATTGTAAATATATTTTTGGCTTTGTAATATTTTCTAAACCAAAAATAGTGCATGTTGTGTTAGCCTGTAAGTAATTGTTGCACTTATAAACGTTTTAATAATAATAAATCCATTTATTTCAGGTAAATTACACCCATAGAAACTAAACACAAAACACGTAATGAATACAAAAGATGATAGATAAGCATTACAAATTACAAACAAATTACAATATTAAGGAAAGGTTTTAAGGAAATAATGTTAAATGTATTGTATAATCAATTGTTGGCTAACCTAAAATAAATAAATAAATAAACACGATACCCCTTGGTAAGACTGGTTCTCAGACTTTCGAGCTTCTGACGACCCGTAACGACTGTCAAAGATCTTCAAATGACAGTCGGGACCAACGGCTTAACGTGCTTTCCGAGGCACGGAGGGGTCATGGTATGTAAAGATGGTCACCCATCCACGGACCAACCGCGGCAAGCGTAGCTTAACCTGATCGATCGACCCGTGCGGCTGTTAATCTTTTCAAAACTTTTGAGTGACAGATGACGATCTGTGGCCGGAGTATTAACCTGGCAGAGACAAAACTTCATACAAACGCGCAGTGATAGGAGATTAGGAACATTACTATAAAGCGATACCCCGATTAAACTGGTAAGTAATTTAAGTTAGTCGCAGTTACTTGGCTATTTAGTATTTTTAAGACCCCAAAATTGGAATTATTTGACGTTCAAAAAAAGAGGCGAAATCACTGCTCCGTGGGCGAAATAATAGAGTGCTCAATTTTATTTTTAGAAGCGCATAATGGGTATTAAAAGAGGTTCGAACTCAAACTCAAACTCAAAGCATTTATTTCAAATAAACCAATTACAGGCACTTTTGAATTGTCAAGGGTTCGGTCAGTCAGTCAGAAAGATGAAGCTAGTTGCCCATTCCAAAGCGTAGTAGGTACCTATGGAGAAGAACGGGCAAGAGACTCCAAGGACACTCTTTTAAATCAACGTATTATGGTTACAAAATATTGTTAAAAAACAAAAGCAATTCAAAAATTAAAGTTAAAATAAGCCGTGGCAGCTAAGAGATGACCAGTCCCTACAGACTGCGCCCGTTCACGAACATGACGCATGGATCAGCACCATGTTACTGACGATGTAAATAATGCTCTCTCTAAAATAGTACATTGGTTTAGTGTTAATAATTTACTTTTAAACGAGAAAAAGACCAAATGTATTAGATTTCTGACACCTAACGTTAAGCAGGTAAAAACCAATGTACTAGTAAATGGGGCGGAGTTGGATCTTGTGGACACCACTGTGTTCTTAGGTATTACTTTGGACTCAAAGCTACAGTGGGGCCCACATATAACCAAATTGTCGAAGCGGCTAAGCTCTGCAGCCTACGCGGTGTATAAAATCCGTCATTTGACTGATGTAGAAACAGCTCGATTAGTATATTTTAGTTATTTCCATAGTGTAATGTCGTACGGCATTTTGCTGTGGGGAAATGCAGCCGACATTCAGGCTATATTTGTGCTGCAGAAACGAGCCATTCGAGCAATTTATAACCTAAGTTGTAGGCATTCACTGAGGGATACATTTAAGGATATAAACATAATGACAGTCGCATCTCAATATGTATATGAGAACCTGATTTATGTCAAAAAGAATATTAACCTATATTCTAGACACAGCGACATTCATAGCATAAATACTAGAAACAAAGACTTACTTATTGTGCCCAAGACTAGGCTCCAAAAAATTAGTAATTCATTTAAGTGCCAAAGTATACGTTTTTACAACAAACTCCCAAGCCATGTCAAAGAACTGAGTCTCAATAAATTTAAATCATTTATTAAACAGAAACTCTGTCAAAAAGGTTTCTATAAAGTTAAAGATTACTTGGACGACAAAAAGGCTTGGGATTAATTAAGCTACTCCAATGTACCCCCAGGCAACAAACTAATTTTATTTTTATACTAAGTGTGACATTGATGATTTTGTTATACTTATACACTATGACATTAATATTTACTTTTTGAAGTATTATATTCTTTTTTTAAATTATTGTGAATGTGAAGACTATGTGGATTATTGTTTTTATTATTTCTCTCATTTAGTTTTCATCTTAGTCTGGCAGTTTGAGTCATTTATGCGGCCTACTCAAATGTCCTTTCTTTGGTATTGTTCGTCGAATCGTTGAGCTCCTTAAGTTCTGAGTTGAGCTGCACGATTACTGACAAATGCGTGCACTGACTGGATAGGTCCACTCAACCAGTGTGTTTTTTTCCTCAAAAGACCATTTCAGACACCAATCTACATGGCCTTCACATGATCTGACCAAGATTATGTCTGGACTTTAAAAGAGACTGTGACCTCTGAGTTTGTTTCGGCCTTTCTTCTCAGAGTAGTCAGATAGGAAACGCCGAGCTCATCTAGTTTTTTTCTAAATATGATTGACGTGTAAAAGTGTTTGTATAAACCTACTTACAGAAAATAAAATCATTTCATTTCATTTCATTTCATCATGTAGCTCAACCATTTTGAAGGGAGCCAAATGATCCAACACACGCGCCACCATCAGCGAGACATTAGAGTGAGCACGACATACTCCCAGCCACCAGGGCACATTCAAGTCAATGAAAGACGTATCCAGTAAATGGCAGCTTTATAGTACATAGTACTCACATAACAATGTGCTGTGCAGCTATACAATACTAAGAGATTGAATTTATACAATGCAAAGAGTTTTTAAAATCTTCAGCAGCTCCAACACTATTTTCAATACCTGATCAATTAGTTTTTGCGCCCTTGTGGAGCAGGACCAGCGTTGAGCCAAGCATTTTTATCAGCAATGTAATCCCCCAATTTATAATATGCTTGACTAAATAGTGTGCGTTTTATACTCTATATAATACATGCCCTCTATAAATGAGTCTATGAGTTTGTGAACCTGGATGATTGTTTAACAATCATGGATCATGCGTTAATGGCTCGTGGCTGAATTATAGCAGCCGTACGGGTTGATCGATGTTTAAGCTACGCCTGCCGCGGTCAGTTCGTGGATGGGAGGCCATCCATTACGTATCGAGACCCACCGTGCCATTTTTTTTTGGGTGGGAAATTATCAGATAAAGTTCTCCCGGTCTGGGCGGAGCGGGAGGGTGTGTCATACTCTTACTGACTAAAATCCACCCTTGTTTCTTCCGTTGCCTGTGTTGCCAGGGACCTCGGTAACCCTTTCGTACTTTACCGCGACCCCAGCAGGCTTAAGCCATAGTGCAGTGGCGTGCAGTGGTTCTCCACAGAGGGTAGGCCATGCATACTGACACCAAAAAAAAAACTAATTCGCGCAACATCACAGCGCGGCTCTACATACAAGAACTCACCACATTATTCAAGGACGATTTTCTAACGATGCAAAAAGAAGAAAGATTCGGCCACCTCAAATATCATAACCAAGTGGGTGGATGATAATTACAGAACACGTCACTTGCAAGATATCCGAAGTCATGAATTATCATATTTCTGGATTAATTCTCGTAATTCGGGCACACATCTACCTTTAGACACAACTTGAATCTTATCATTAAACGACAAGTGCGACTAACTTAACCTAACCAACACATTATCGGCGCAAACTTCACAACAGAACACCATTCTTAGGTAAATAAACAAATAATAACACAACACATAATCTTTACACTACTTTACGTTTCAAAACCAATTTACTTATAACTTAATAAGATCTAAAACGGCAAAACATTCAAGATCACATATAAATTATGTGTCACTGTCACGTGAAACAAACACTACCAATTGAAATTGTATCACTGTCATACCGTGTTCTTCCACAAAAGGGACTATCATATTTTGCCGGATAACACTGACACACTGGACTGTGTTGCCGAAACTTATTTTCCTAACTCCCCACAAACCAAGCGAAATTTCCCAAATATGAGAATAAAAATAAAAAATTATGAAGTTTTTAATTACTTTTATAGGGCTTTTGCTATTCCTTACAATTTATAATTTTTTGGAAGGTATAAATTCAACAATACCACCCTTTTTTTTTAAATTGTCTCTAGTAGTCTGGTAGTCATGAAGGAAACTTCCCCGCAATTCGGGGAATTGTCCAAAAATTGGGAACCCTGGTCTTCAATATTTTTCATTCATTAAATTTTCACTTTACACACAACCAATGAGGACCAAGCTCCTGCCGCCGTTACGCCCCTAATTTAAACCATTTCACTATTGTGTGCCGTACGAGTGTGCGTAAATTTATGAACGAAATGTCGGCGAAACAAATCTTTGCCTTGCGTACGTAAGCTCCGTCGAACTGTGAGTCACGTGGCGTCTACGACAAGTTGCTATAAGAGTTTTAACAGGAGTTTAACTTTTTTTTTATAGTTTGTATTATTGTATTACATAGTTAAAATAAATGCATTTGGCGTTGTTGGTAGGGTAGGCTAGGCCTAATTGCCTCTATGGACGGCACGCCCCTGCCATAGTGGCCCCTACACTTGTGCTGACATCTCTTAGAGGCGCGCGTGGAACACAACGCGCCGTTGTCCCGCCCCTGGTCCTTATCGGACGGTGAGCTGCCCATTGCTCACCGTCCTCAAGCCCGCGCCTACGGTGGCCAGATATCCGCCTGGGATGCCCGACGCCCAGGGCATCTACTGCGGCGCCTTTGCCTTTCCCTCAACCGTGCCGCCTCCTCTTTGGCGAGTATTACTGCTTCGCAGAAGGACCCTTCGTGCCTTGGAAAGCACATTAAGCCATTATTGGTCTCGGCTGTCATTAATAGACCTATGAGAGTCGTTACGGGTCGTCAAAAACCCAAAAGTATGAAAACCACTTCGTCTTGTTACCCAGTAACTGGGTTGTGAAGGTCAGACAGGCAGTCGCTCCATGTAAAGTACTTGTATTCAGCTGCATCCTGTCAGACTGGAAGCTGACTCCGACATGGTTGGGACAAGGCTGGGCAGATGAATGATAAATGCAATAACCCATTTTTAGGGTTCCGTAGTAAACACGGAACCCTTAAGGCTCCTGCATACAGAGGCGATATCGCGGGCGCGATAGGCAGCAATATGCCTGTCGCGCCCGCGATATCGCCTCTGTATGCAGGAGCGTTTATAGTTTCACCATGTCCGTCTGTGTGTCTGTCTGTCTGTCTGGCCCCGCTGTAGCTCAGAGACGCTTCGTCCTAGAAAGCTGTAATTTGGCTTTAGTATACATATTAATCACGCTGACAAAGTGCTAAAATAAAATCTTGAAAAAATTTTTTTAGCTTACCGCCATTGCACTTAATGTGGGGATGATATTTTTCCCTTCTACCCCATTGTGTGGGGAATCGTGGGATAGGGCGTTTAAAAATATTGCAGGTCTATGAACACCACTTTTCGATTTAAGGATCCACTTGCGTAATATTAAGCGTAAAAGTGATAATTTTTGTTAGAGTTGAGTGTTAGCTGGCAGATGGGGGGGGGGGGGGGCTGCCAGCTAATCGGTTATTTATGGAGATGTGAAAAAATTCAAAATAACGAGTTATAGTCGACCAACTTACATTTGCAGTTGGAGAATTGACCGTGGCATATATCGATGTATGGGAGAACAGGGCCTCAAGTCTGCTATTACAAGTGTCAGAATGGTCTATCATTGATTATATAATGGCGTCATTAATGAGGATTGGAACAGACCATTCTGTCACTATTGTAATAGCAGACTTGAGGCCCAGGTTTTTCAACTACAATGATAAGTTCATTGTGCGTGGTCCGACACGTACAATGAAGGGCGGCTCCTGTTTTTTAGCTAATGTTGTAGGAAAAGAGGCAAATCTTATTTATAATAAACATTGATCAACAGATGAGTACTCGTCCGATGAAGACTATGGGTTATTCTTCGAAGCACTTGGTTCAGGATCCAAAGATGAAATCGCCAGCGACGATTCTGGCTCTGTAAGTATTTACTTAAATTAATTATAATCCAGAACGTTTCGCAGTAACAGCACGGAGTTTGGATTTGTGCTCGGTTGATGGCAATAGGCTCGCCCCTTATTACATGGGACATAACTGGCGAAATGTGGGTGTACTATAGGTACACCTCTGCCTAACCCATTGGGGAATACCGGCGTGATGTTGTTTCTGTCCTAGTCAAGAAAATCCGATGTACAGTCGCCAACACTTCAAAACACTTTGAGTTTGAGTGTTAGTCTGACAAAATATTCTTTTCAGGATTCCTTACCTCAAAAGGAAAAAATGAAATCCTCATAAAAAAAAAATTAATCCATTTATTTCAGGTTCTCCCATATTACAATCACAAAGTTACGAAACACGAGATAAATACAAATCACAATATAAAAATAAATAGAATGTTATCAAGTTTAAATTAATCGGAAATTAATAATATAAAATATTCGTAAAAATAAAACTTTAGGGCAAATTTTGGGTAAAAATAATAACATAAATTTATAAAACAGCAAATATCACGACGTTCGTTAAAACGTCCTGGTTACATGCCTACTGCAACACTTCCTAATATAAGGGCAGTCCAAACGTCCGGCAATCATCTCTAGGACAGCATTGGAGCTGACCCGCACCCTGCGCACCAAAGACGTGCTCATAGGGTCACTCGTGTGTCTGTCTGTCATAGCGGATTTGCTCCGAATCTACCGAACCGATAAAGTTGAAAGGTCCACATATGAATTACTGTGACCCAAACTCGATTGTATAATGTTATGAATTTTGAATATTTGAATGTAATATGAATATTTTGGGGTTAATTTTTGAAAAATTGTTTTTTTTTTTTAAATACAGAGAACAATTCTGTACTTATAAATTACAGGAAAATCTATAAGAAGTCTATGGTCATAACGACTATGATCCCGACACCGGTATTCGAGACGTTAAAATAACATGGTAAATCACAAAAAATTGTGCGTACATTTGCAGTTGGAATGTGGGAGAACATGTTTTTCAACTACAATATTAAGTTTCTTCTGAGATAATTTTTTTTTTTTTTTTTTTTTTTTTTTTTTTTTTCAATAATATCATTTATTTACATAACCAAATTACAAGATGATTATTAACATTAACTAAATTAAATTAAAACTAAGTTAGGCTTAAAAAAGGCCCTCGGCGCATTGTACCGAGGATGCTGGCAACATTTCCTCGCTGAATTGCAATGCTGATGCGTTGCGCGAGAAAGCCGCCAGCTTTTCGGTCACCAGTTACATCAACTAGACGTTTCGCGATTTCCGCAAATAACTTATGCGCACTGGGACCCCACGGACCGAGGGTCTCGACGCCAAAGGGCACAAAGTTGTACTCTCTGCCAAGGCCTCCATATTTAATAACTTTCAGATTTTCGGCATTTTCTGCCGCTGCACCCGCTTTAGAAGTAGTCCGTTGGAGGTGGGACGGTGCCAGTGTGTCTACACAGGTAGCGTCCCACACATGCATCCGTCCCAAACTCCACGGGACCAAAGACACACCATCAGGTCTTTTGCCATCATCTCTGACAATGCCAGTCGGCTCAAGAAGAGCAGGCACATTGATGCTGGCAAGAGACCGGCGGATTATGTCATTAAGTGTTGCATGTCTTGAAAAGCGGCCTGCACTTTTTTGACAACAAAGTCCGTGGTGACCCAGATAATGAGATAATTCATTTTTTCGGTTAATTTTTAAAGTGTCAGAATATTGTTATTATTTTTTCTTCTTACGTGTTTTATTATCTTCCAGAGTTATTACCGTGAAGACATTTCTGCTGTGTATCTGTACAGAGTCGTCGTTGGCGACGAGCTCGACCTGATCTCGCTCAACAAGCCATACAAACAGAAGCACCTGTCTTCAGATGTAAGTAGTTACTTTAACATTTTAATTGGCACGTATTTAATCAAACCTCAAATAATTCCCATTTTGCACTTCTAAAAATATTATTGAACACTCTAATAAATAATGACTGCGTCTCTTTTTTTGAACCGCTAATAATTCCCATTCTGGGGTCCCAAAAGTGCTAAATAGACAAGAATCTGCGACCAGCTGTGAAGTCCAGAAAGTTAAAAAGTGGCTCAATTAATAAATATCTATTTACATTACCAAATTACAAGATGATTATTAACATTAACTAAATTAAATTAAAAGTAAGTTAAGCCTAAAAAAGGCCCTCGGCGCATTGTACCGAGGATGCTGGCAACATTTCCTCGCTGAATTGCAATGCTGATGCGTTGCGCGAGAAATCCGCCAGCTTTTCGGTCACCAGTTACATCAACCAGTGGCTCAATTATTACAAAAAAGGGTGCATTATTAGAAGCACAAAAAGTTTTTGCAGGTTCATTATTATTAATTATCTTTTTGACTAGACACTCTTATTAGAAGGTCAATAAGTTTTTAGAGGACTGATCCTCTGAATGGAAATCTATAACTGATTTAAGGCTCCTACAAACAAGCGCGACACGCGACGCGACACAAAGGCACCGCTTGTAGTGCTACACGCGGTGTCTTTGTGTCGCGTCGCGTGTCGCGTCGCGTGTCGCGTCTGTTTGAAGGAGCCTTAAAGATTTCCCCTTTTTCCACATTATTATAGTACTCCAGACCGAAATTCGGCCATGGTGGCAAATCTTAGCGGAGACTAGCCATTGACGCGGGAGATATTATAGCGTGTGCGCAGACACAAGTGCACTCTCAATACTATACATTGGTGCCGATTCCCTTGTTCACAAACTAAACTAAATTTAAGTTCAGTGCATCTTTTTCTTTCTATTTCATTAAGAAAAGGACAGAAGATACATTTTAGTTTAGTCCTGTGAAATTAATCAACGCTTGACGTAAATTGACGTAATTTTAGTAGGCAAGTTTTTAATCACGTCTAAACTTGTATATAGTAGTGACAGGAGCTGATTAATTTGACAGGACTAAACTAAAATTTATCTTCTGTCCTTTTGTAAATGAAATAGAAAGAAAAAGATGCACTGAACTTAAATTAAGTTTAGTTTGTGAACGAGGGAATCGGCGCCAGTGTCCGATAAATTAACGGATAGCCTTGAAATGGATCATAAAAGAACTTATGTAAACTGAGACGGATGTTTTAATGATTAGAATATCACGGTACTATTCGAGGCAGTTCAAGTCGAATGATTAAAGGCTCCTTCAAACAGGCGCGACACGCGACGCGACACAAAGGCACCGCGTGTAGCCCTACAAGCGGTGCCTTTGTGTCGCGTCGCGTGTCGCGCCTGTTTGTAAGAGTCTTAATTCACTAATCTGACATGTTCTTGCTATCACTTTGTGTAATGGTGTAAAAATGGTCATATTTATTGTAGGTATTTATTTTATTCTAGAATTTTACATTTATTTTTAACCCCCGACGCAAAAACGACGGGGTGTTATAAGTTTGAAGTGTCTGTTTGTGTGTGTCTGTCTGTGGCATCGTAGTTCCCGAATGCATGGACCGATTTTGATTTTGTTTTCTTTGTTTGAAAGGCGACTTAATCGAGAGTGTTCTTAGCTATGATTCAAGAAAATCAGTTCAGTCGTTCGAAGGTTATCAGCTCTTTTCTAATTGATATTTACCTCACTCACCAACTTACAGTGCAGGTATCTTATTGCCAAGCGTCGTCTAGTCGGGGGACGGCTAAAGAAAACGTCAAACAGACGAGGCTTATATCTAGCAATAATGAATGTATGCTATTGTAGAAAGAATAGGTTAATAATAACTTCCTATTTTCTTTTGCCGTCCCCCGACTCGACGACGCTTGGCTCAAAATATTACCTAAATTTATATTAAACTGAAAGAGTTCAATACGTATTATTTTGTTACTTTCTAGATGCTTTTGTTAGTGTCTCAGATACTCCAGTGAATTAGTCATTCGACTTCAGAAGGAGAAGTTCGTGTCATATTAGTCTATGGTTCGTGTGTCACCGTAAAACTTAGGTTTGTTTAAAGTGAGCTTGACGTAGGATGTCATTTCACCTTATGATAGGAATTGACAGCTACTTCAAGCTAACTTCACTTACGTTTTCACGGTGAGTATTTTACAGAATCGATCGGCTGCATACAGGTTAGTTGACACACCGATTGTGTCTACTAGTAATGGCAATTAATGCGATTTCACATTAATTTCATTAGCATGTGACATCTTGAGTCTTAGCATGCTAATTACTATTGCTATGCTATTTGCTAATATGACGATAATTGATAATAATGAATTATGTGAATTTTGTTAAATATGCGAATTAAAAAGCGCGTTCGCCCTACGACGTCTCCTAGCGTGCGGTTTGTTTACTCGCCCATATCGTTTTATTTGTGCTAGTACCTACACTTGCATATTTAATGTGATTAAGATTGATCACATAATTAAATATTTTTAACAATATACAACCTTTCATTATTTAAGAGATTTTTGATATTTTGATTTGAATGTATTGGGTTCACACTATTATCTATTTAAGTACAATAATAAATAGGTAACAGCCGCACGGGTCGATCGATCAGGTTAAGCTACGCTTGCCGCGGTTGGTCCGTGGATGGGTGACCATCTTTACATACCAAGACCCCTCCGAGCCTCGGAAAGCACGTTAAGCCGTTGGTCCCGGCTGTCATTTGTAGATCTTTGACAGTCGTTACGGGTAGTCAGAAGCTCGAAAGTCAGACAACCAGTCTTACCAAGGGGTATTGAGTTACCCAGTAACTGGGTTGTGGAGGTCAGATAGGCAGTAAAACATTGGTATACAGCTGGATCCGCTTACAGAAGCCGGCCCCAACATAGTTGGTAAAACCCTGGGCAGATAATGATAAAACTTTAAGTTTTTTCTCTGAAATCGCAGGAGGTCTACATCTTGGACACTCCGTGCTCGGGGGTGTACGTGTGGATGGGTTCCGGAGTCGACGCTGACGTCAGGAAAGCCTACCATGATATTTCCAATAAATACTTCGAGGAGAAGAACTATCCTTCTTGGGTAAGTACCTACCATCGTACAGCATAATCAGCCTATAATGCTCCCACTGCTCGGAACTGGGAGTTTTATAGAAATGTATCTTCTGTCCTTGTCTTAATGAAATAGAAAGAAAAAGATGCACTGAACCTAAATTTAGTTTAGTTTGTGAACAAGGGAATCGGCACCACAAAAAAATAAAACACTATTATGCTAATATGTTGCTTGTAGAATAATTTGACAAAAAAATCCGAATAATTGCATGTATATTAGTATGGTTTTTAATCGTTAAAATATTTTTTTAGAGGTATCTTCGTGATGTTTTTCTATCGTACAAATTAGTTATATTATGTTTTCAACACAGTGGTGCCGATTCCCTTGTTCACAAACTAAACTAAATTTAGGTTCAGTGCATCTTTTTCTTTCTAGAATAGAATACTCTTTATTATGTACACCATAAAAATTACAGATACAAATGTTAAAATTTTACAAGGGGTGACACAATGGGCGGTCTTATCGCTAAAAGCGATCTTTTACAGACAACCTTTGGATGGATTAAAGGGGGAGGAGAGACAATACTGCAGGTAGTCAGTGGTGTACCAGTTACATATACAATAAATACATATAATACATAAAGCATATACTATACATAACATATATTTCTATTTCATTAAGACAAGGACAGAAGATACATTTTAGTTTAGTCCTGTCAAATTAATCAGCGCTTGACGTAAATTGACCTAATTTTAGTAGGCAAGTTTTTAATCACGTCTAAACTTTTATGGAGTAGTGAAAGGCGCTGATTAATTTGACAGGACTAAACTAAAATTTATTTTCTGTCCTTTTCTTAATGAAATATAAAGAAAAAGATGCACTGAATTTAAATTTAGTTTAGTTTGTGCACAAGGGAATCGGCACCACTATCTACCTAACATGTATCCTTAAGAATATCATATATTTTTCTGATTTTGTTTACAGCAGTGGATCATATACTTTAAGGCATTATAAAACTTCTAATAATTGCGTTTAGGTCCTGTAGTCCCCTTAAAATATTATTTAACACTCTAATATAATAATTGCGCTTCTGTTTGTGAACTTCTAATACCTAATTCATATTTCGGGGTCCGAAAAATATTAAATAGCCAAGTAGTAACTTGGCTATTTAGTTTTATTTTGTTTGTTTTTCCAAGTTGGTCGCAGTTGCGACCAACTTGGATGACCCGGTTGTTCACATTTCTAACACTTTTTTTTGTTTTATAATGTCTTTTTTTTTGCTTGGGAAATTATCAAATAACTTCTCCCGCTCTGGGCGGAGCGGGAGGGTGTGTCAGACTCTTACTGACTAAAACCCACCCGTGTTCCTTCCGTTGCCTGTGCGTTGCCAGGGGCCTCGGTAACACTTTTGTATCTTCCCATGACCCCGACAGGCATCGGCCCAAGTTGAGAGCAGTGGTGGCCCAATGATAACGGCCGTGACTTACGAGCTTCAGGTCGTAGGTTCCAACCCAGGCAGGCGCTTTACTTTGTGTACATTATTTCGTCACCACCGCTCTCAAAACGGTAAAGGAAACCGGCATGTCTTAGAACATCAAAAAAAAAATTCGAAGTCATGCGATATCTATCAACCCGCACTGGGCACGCGTGGTGGATTACGGCCCACACCCTCTCGAAGAAAGGAGGCCTGTGTCCCAGCAGTGGGAACATTATAGGCTGATGACATAAATAACTGGCGAAATGTAGGTGTACTATTTATTATACAATATGTAACAAAAACCCTGTTGTTCCTTCTACCTACGTTTTAAGAATCGGTTTACTAAGCGATAAAGCAAGTCATTTATAAAAAACTGTTAAATAAAAAAAAAAAAAAAGAAATTATTAATATTTGTAATGTTTAATCGATTTGTTACGGTACCTCTACAATTCTGCATGAAGCGATGACGCGAAACCAGAAGCAGATAGAACGTTCCCGCCCTCTCTTTGATCGGTGCCGCCGCGCCGCCGATTATCTACCTATTTTTCTACACACGTTCGTGACCTTGTCAGCACAATTGATAATTGTTAAAACTACATTTAACACTTCACTACGTTAAAAAAAACAAATTCGCCGCGTCTGTCACATAAAACCTGATGTACCTATTTACACTTTAATGCATTAATTTATTATGATATCTACTTGACGGCCACGGAGTTGCTGTTCGATATGACCACCTTGTACCTCTACACTTCTTGACTCATAGTTGGAGGAAAGTAGTGATTGGATGCGACAATAGTGAAATGGGTGCTGGCCATCTTCTTTGAGTACTCTCCTAACGCGCATAATGATTTACTCCGAGTTCGTGTCCTACTGGTAGAGTCTGCGTGCTTCTGCATAATTGTAGTCACATTTCCGAAGACACATCAACATATTAAAATATTCTACGTTAGAATAAGACATTATCAACGTTTACGTAAACAAAACACAAGTCACTAGGCACTAGTCACGTAGGTCAACAATAACATCCACTCGGAAGAAATTATATTACTAGGCTATTTAGCGAAATAAAGATGTACTTGTAAAATCAGATACTCTAAACATTTTTTTGAATGTGTCGATTTTAATAGTTATTTGATTTTGACCTCTCGACTAGCCAATACTTAATTTTTTTAAATTATAATTTCATCAATGTTCTGCTTATAGGTAAATGTATACGTTCCTAAAAGGAACAACAGGGTTTTTGTTACATATTGTATTGTACACCACAAAATACATAACTAAAAATAAAGAAATCAAACACTACAAAACATATAATTTATTATTTATTTATTTATTTATCTATAATTAAGACACAAACACAAATAATAGTAATTATACAACACAACACAGATACGTATTATCTATTATGCCAACTGGAGACACCCGGCAACAATTCATGCACTGCGCACAGGTGTCCCAGCAGGTGGCCTTCAGACTTATTAGCAACAATGCTCAAGAGACTGTTGCCGCTGTCTCGCATCCGACGCAGCAGTGACGCGGATCTTTTATATGTATGATCGCAAAGATATCATATGTACGCGCTGCTGCGAACATCCCTGAAGCGCTACAGACAATACAATACAATGGGCGGCCTTATCGCTTTCTGCGATCGGTTCCAGGCAATCATGGAATGGACCGTGATTTTCCTAGACATATATAAAGACCTTTTTGTCTTTTTATTTTACATTTTAATGTGGCGTAATCACAGAGCATTGCTCCGTGGGCGTAATCTTATAGTTAAATCAACCAACTCAGCCTTTGCAATCCACTGCTGGACATAGGCCTCCCCAAGACAACGCCACAACATCCTGCCGTCGGTCCATCTAGCTGGGGGGCGTCCCACACTATGCTTGCCATTACGCGGTCTCCACTCCAGGACTCGTCTGCTCCACCGGCCATCGGTCCTTCGATAAACATGGCCGCCAGCCCACTTCCACTTCAGTTTGCTTGCTCTGCAAGCTATGTCGGTAACTCCGGTTCTTTAGGTAATCTTATAGTTGTGGTCTTAAGACGCCGACAACACCTACACTGCGGTTACTGTCAGATTGCATAGAACAGAAAGAGAAGCGCAATGACACAAAGCTTGTAATGTATTGCAAAATATGAAGCAATTATCTATTTACTCAAAATTGAGTTGAGTAATAGAAAATAAAAAAACAACCAAGTTCTGCATTCAAATAAGACGTTTTTGTTATTAATTAAATACGTCATGTATGTTGTTAATATTTAATACAGATATTTTGGATTAGGACTCAAGGTAAGAGGTTAGTTTAACGTTAGTTTGTATCGAGATTTTTTTTTCAAAACGTGTTTTGGTAACAACCAAGTTCTGGGAAATATGTTCAAAATTAACATATATTTTTTCCGCTACCACAAACTATACACATTTGGCATTTTTTTTTCTTAAGAGAAGCCAATTTTGGTCAATTGGGTCTTGTCAGCGCCTTAATACTTGTATTTGTTTTCATTTTTCAGGTAAATGTAACTAAAGTGTCAGAAGGTTCTGAAAGTTCCACGTTCAAGCAGTACTTCACCAACTGGGAATCCATTTCTGTCAACTCCAAGTTGGTCACAGATTCTGGTAGGTACCACTTTATTATTTTTTGTTAGAGTATAATACCTCAAATTGCTTATCATGATCCTGCGTTATATCGAAAATCCTGCAGCAATAATTTTGATATAAGGATTTCTTTCGATGTCATATATGGCGAAACGAAATGTCACTTTGTATAGAATTTGTCTATTCTTCGAAGAAATAGAAAGCGTCATGCTAAGCCTGCTGCTGTCTCAAAATAAATTAATTTTAATTTAATTTAATTAGAAATTAAAAAAATGTAGAGGTTCATTGATTTAAGAAAGCGTACTTACACCTATATAAGGTCAATGAGTTCTAAGAAGGTCTACTTACACCTATATAAGGTCAATGAGTTCTAAGAAGGTCAATCATTTTTTTTTAATAACCGTTTAAATGTCTGTTGTTTTTCCTACTTCTCTGCTGACATTACTATTAGTATGTAATGATGTAGTATTATGGATATTATAGTTTTTGCTTCTGACAACTAATTTTTTTTATTTTTTTATTTTGCTTTGTGGTTTTGACATTTATTGATTTAATCTGACATTTAACTGCTACTCATATTTTTACGTCATTTAATTAACTTTATTCTTTTATTAATCACTCAAATTTTTATCACTTATTTAATTGCACAAAGAGTGACACTTATAAAATTGATAAAATTATGTCGTTTTTTGTATTTAATATGGGTTAAGGACCTGAAATAAATTATTTTTTAATTACTGCTTTTAACTAAGACTGATCTGATACGTTACAGATGCTGGCTACTACTCCGAGGATGCTGAGCATTCGGCGCAGACAGCCAAGCAGATCGGCAAGAGTGCAGCCGCCAGAGGATACATGCCAGACCAGGGTGAAGGCAGCGTTACTGTCACCAGGTAAATTTCAAATTTAAACCTTCTGCACACATGGAATAAGGTCGCAATTCCACTTCTACGTAGGATGGGGCCGGAGAGGTTGGCTACAAAACCCGTGCGGTTCATTTGTATGCATTTTTAGGAAGCCTTTAACTTTTTTTTTCGCTTGGGAAATTGTCAAATAACTTCTCCCGCTCTGGCCGGAGCGGGAGGGTCTCATTGTTCCTCTCAAACCGAGCACCTGCCATCAAATCTCTTCACCACCCTTGGCTGACTGGTAGAGAAAGCCTGAGGCATTAAGAGCCATTTCACAAAATTATTGCGCTCGAGTTTAGGTAAAAGACGGCAGTATTGTGTATGTGTGCGCAGCTATCCACACATACACAATGCAAGCAGTGTAGCGCGAGTGTTGAGATGGACTAAACAGTCTTGAGCCTTTATAATCGTAATGCACCATGGTTAGAGATTTATGAAAAAAGTTGTTTTATTTATTCAGTCTACTAAAGCTTTCTAGACTAATAAAAAAAACACAAATATATGTTATGTAAAGTATGTAATAAAAATGAACTGGGAAAAATCACATATCATTTACATTATATGAATTCGTAAAAGCATTGATTTTGCCTTTCTAGGGTCTATGATTTCGGCGGCAGAGACCTCTCGCGTCCGGCCCTGGTTCAGGCCATGGTACGGAGCGAGAGGGCATGGGCAGCCGTCACCTCCTTCTGCGAAGCAGTAATGCTCGCGAAGGAGGAGGCGGGACGGTTGAGGGGAAGGCAAGTTTCGCGCCCTCTCGCCCCTAGCCGCCGCAGGAGACGCCCAGGGCGTCGGGAATCCCGGGCGGATTTCCGGCCACCGTAGGCGCGGGCTTGCGGACGGTGAGCAATGGGTAGCTCACCGTCCGGTAAGGACCAGGCCCGGGTCGACGGCGCGTCGTATTCCACGCGCGCCTCAAACAGATGTCGTCAGCACAAAGTAGGGGTCCACTAGGGCCGATGCCTGCCGGGGTCGCGGGAAGGTACTTATGGGTCACCGAGGCCCCCGCAACACAGGCAACAGGAAGGAATACGGGTGGGTTTTAGTCAGTAAGAGTCTGACACACCCTCCCGCTCCACCCAGAGCGGGAGAAGTTATTTGATGACTTCCCACCCTAAAAAAAAAAAATTCTAGCAATACACAATCTTGGTAAAACTTTGGTAAAACCTTTTCAGTCGGTCGATATTTAAAAGTTTACGTTCGTTTAGAGGTATAGCTGTATCTTTTTGAAGTAGCAAGTTACAAACATACAATTTCTGTTATCGAATCTGACGTTCCACTTGTACCCGGTACGGTGGTGGCGTGTCTTCTAAAGGTACTATCCTCCTCTACTCGATTCATGCGATTTCTCATTCTGAAATGAAAACAAAATAGCTGTCAAGTTTCAATATCTACGAATAAATATTTTTTTTTATCAATAAATGATTATCAAAAACATCAATATTTTTATATGTCGAAGTGTCAGTGTATACAAATCCTTAAAATTGTAATTACGGTTTTATAGTTCATGTCGATATGTACTTATTTGATCGATTACTGTGTACATAATATCGCAATCGAATCGCAAATTTTATATATCTCGCTTCTGTTGCTTTCTTTAAGGCTGCAGAATTTTTATTTTTCCTTTTTTTGACACAATGGTATACACAACCCTTTCGCTCCATTGCTAAAACTAATAAAACAAAAATATGTAATTATTCTCAAACTACTAAACTAATACTTAACTTGATAATAAATTAAACTCTTACCTTATGCAAAATAAATACGAAGTGAATCAAAATGTTGTAGTCGTAGTATAATAATTCGTTCACAATACGTGCGCTCGAAAATCGAGACGCGGGAAAATTTGGCGCAGGTCCTACCTCGACCGGCACTCACGCCGTACTAAACGGTTGCCCGCTTAGCATCGGAATTTATTCTAATTTAGAGTGATTTTAATAACGATATTATGTCTAATTAAATGAAGGGATTTTAATAAAACTTTAGAATTCGGTTTGTTAAAAACCATAGTTTATTTCGCCAATAAAAAAAAATGTAATTACGCTTTATTTAAACCAAAAAATCACGATTTATTAGCGATACAAAACCTAAAAATTGGCATAAGACTTTATTTTTTTACTAATTAATGTTATTAAGAATCGATATTCTAGTACTGTATGTGTCGATCAAATTATATTTCTGATGCTTTATGTATTTTTTTCAGTTAAATTTATAAATATTAATGATAGATATAGGAGTTTGAAATTGACTCGGCGATGATATTTCAGTAAACTGGTTGTGGGAGATTAATCACCACAAAGTAAACAAATAAGTTTTTGTAAATGTGTTACATGAAGTGTCAAAAAGAAGGATTAGTCTATTTTTTACATGTATCCACCAATGTCAGAGTATTACCTAAGATGGTAAATTAGGCGACTGAAATCTGCGATATTCGCGCGAAAACGTGAAATGGCTCTTAAGTCCGCCTTTGTACCTTAGTGTGTGTTAAAATAAATAAAGTGAGTTTATTTGTTTGTTACGTTTTCAACCTAAAACTGGCTGAACCTGGAGAAGGACATAAGTTACTTTTCATCATGAATCTCAGACAAAGTCGCCGGCAACAGCTAGTAATGCTATAAATTTTCCATTTTTTCATTCGGACATACGGAAACCTTAAATGGGAAACCTGTTCGTTTTTATACCCTTGATAGGGTACAGAAACCGCTATCATCGCTCTCCTGAACTCAATCACAGATCTTGATATGTTTGCGAATGAATGGACGATACTGTCAGAATGTCTGAATTTTTGCAAGAGGAATGAATGACTGTGTTAAATAAATTATATTTTTAAATAGTGTAATTGACTTCGGCTGTTCTATTTAAAATAAATAAATTAAAAAAAAAACCGGCCAAGTGCGAGTCGGACTCGCGCACGAAGGGTTCCTTACCATTATCTATAAAAACGGCAAAAAATTATGTCTGTTGTATGGGAGCCCCCTTAAATATTTATTTTATTCTGCTTTTTAGTATTTTTTGTTATAGCGGCAACAGAAATACATCATCTGTGAACATTTCACCTGTCTATCTATAACGGTTCATGAGATACAGCCTGGTGACAGACGGACAGCGGAGTCTTAGCTAAAAGAACTACTAACTAAAGCCATTTGAAATGTGCTCAAATAGAATCTGTTCTTCTCAGGATATCATCAGGGGAACAAGAAGACGTGACTGACGAGTTCACGTCAGGAGTCTCAGTGCTGTACCAGAGTGACGTGTACGTCGTCAAGTATGAGTACACTGACGCCAACGGAGCCGACGCGTTCATTGTCTATTACTGGATTGTAAGTGCAATCTCTATTATGTTTTTGATGTGTACATCTTTCCTGTCGCTTTCTGTGTTTGTATTTCGTGAAAAAGGACGGAGTGTAACAAGAAGTGACAGATTGAGCATAGAATAAGTAGGTACTTTTTAATAGCATGGTATTAGTAAGTACTTTATAATAGCATGGAATTAGTACGTACTATATAGATTTTGAAAAGGGGGTCGAATTTCGACCAGTGGGCGACCACTAGTAATGAAAAAATTATTCGAATAATATTTCAGTATTTAGCTTTTTAAATGAGGTTAATTTCTGTTGCTGCTCAGTTGCTTATTAACCCGTCACCCCCAAGTCTACTATTCTGTGTCTGGCTTTCCGGGCAAAATGTCCGGCTCAATATGAATGTGTGTCTGGCTTTTCTATTTTTGGGCCTGGCAACCCTAGTTCCCGGAGAGCAATGGTGACCCAGTGGTAACGGCCGCGCGAGTTGTAGGTCGTAGGCTCGAACCCGGAGAGGCGCTTTACTTTGTGTAAATTATTTCATCTCTACTGCTCTCAAAAACGGTGAAGGAAAACATCGTGAGGAAACCGGCATGTCCTAGAACGAAAAATTCAAAGACATGTGACATCTACCAGTCCACACTGGGCCCGCGTGGTAGATTACGGCCCACTGCACTGAGAGGAGGCCTGTGTCCCAGCAGTGGGAACATTATAATAATAATGATAATAATAATAATCATTTATTTGATCAGACAACAAATGAGGTCCATTGTGTTAGTAACAATCTTACTTAGCCTATGTTAGTACTTAATAACTAAAACAGATCTTGTCCGCTCTGCTAACGCCCACACAAGCGGACTATCTGCCCGGGCGGCTATCGAGTGCTGAATGATGTTGGGACTGTCACGCAACCTGCGAAGTAACGAGGCAGATTTTTTGCGCCATACTGCGTCAAAGCTGTCAGTGGGTGCCTCGGCAAATATCGCCGACTCACTGCAGAAACGTGGCAGTCGCAACAGCACCCTGAACGCGTTGTTATATTGGATACACAGAGCATTGCAAGCCCTTTGGGTATATCTGAACCACAGGGCCCCCGAGTACAGTGTTGTGCAATACGCCTTAAAAAGGGCTATTTTAACTGGAACTGTACATCGAGAGAACCTGCGGGCCAGCATGTTCACCCGAACTGACAACGCTCTGCGCTCCCTCTCCAAATCTGAATCGTCTTTCAGGGAATCTGTTACCAGATGGCCCAAATATTTAAATGTATACACCCTGTTTATTGGGTGACCTTCAAGTAACAGAGGAGGGACCGTAGATGGACATCTGGCACCAGACCTGAAGACGATATACTCTGTCTTTTTAGTGTTATATATCAAACCATGAGACTCCGCATACGACTCACACACAGCCAGTAACTTTCGGAGAGCATTGATCGAGGGAGCCAGCAGCACCATGTCGTCCGCGTAGCTCAGATTATTAAAACAAACACCATCCACATAACAGCCGACACGCATGCTGCTGAGTCGCTCGACCAAAGCATTCACATAGAGACCGAAGAGCAAGGGTGAGGACAGTCCCCCCTGTCTCACCCCACACTCCGGCCTGCATGGCTCCGAAAGCTCCCCTACCCATCTCACCCGAGTCTCTTGGTGTAGGTACCAGTATTTGAGGAGAGATGCGAGCTCTGGCGGCACTGTTGTGTCTCCTAGCTTCTGCCAGAGTAAATCGTAAGAGACTAGGTCAAAGGCCTTGGATAGGTCCAGGAAAACCGCGTACACTGGTGTCTGTCTATCCGTGTAATACTTAACAGCATGCTTCAGACTAAGAATAGCCGTCTCCGTTGACAGCCCTGCCCGAAAACCGAACTGGGCATCATGAATTTTGACATGCCCATTTAGATGCGAGTTGAGCACGCTGTCAAGTACCTTGGCTATGATAGTGGCTAGTGAGATTGGCCTGTAGTTTGACCCGTCCGATACGTCTCCAGTCTTGTTCTTGACTACTGGCACCATCAGAGTCCGCATCATGTCCGAGGGCAAGTACGAATGAGACAGACACAAGTTAAATAGTAGTGCGAGTACTCGTGGCAAGTGCGCACCAGCATGCTGTAGGTGCTCGATGCTTAGCTCATCGTGACCTGGGGATTTCCCTCTAATCATATTTTTAATTTTGGCTCTGACATTTTCACCAAGACCATCGTTGGTAGCTCCTTATCTTTGGGAAGAGCATCAAGCTCCCCGCATGGTGGTCCCAGGGGCGACTGTGTGGTAAACTGGGTTCTAAACAACTCAGCAATATCATTTGGGTTGGCAGTCCCATCGATACTCACAGGAATACCAGGCCTAGGATTAAGCTTACTAGTACCTTTCCAGAAACTTTTAAAGTCTGAATTGGCATAGTGCTTTGCTAACGAATCCATCCTTAGCTGTTCCTGGTGGTTTTAGCACCACTTGACTTTTCCTTTGAATTCCCTTGAATTTCCGCGATTTCACCATTGAGTCATAAACGGGACCCGATGAGGGCTTTCCGTAGTCGCACCATGTAATGAAACCCAGTCTGGCATTTCTATGAGCCTCGCTCACATACCTATTCCACCCAGCCAATGGTTTCCTTCGTTTAAAAGTATTTTGCTCGTAAGTGACAACAGCGTTCATACATAAGATATTTACTACCTCTTTATACACACTGTCTATGATCTCTCTATGAGACGTAATATTACAATATTTGCCACAGCACTGTTGTAACTCAGTATCTAAATCAATGAGCCTAAGTTTAGAATTACTCGTACATAAGCTTTCGTAAGCCAGACATTGACTTGCATTCCTGTCTCCCCATTTAATTCCGTTACAAACAGGGTTTATTGGCAATGCCTTTTGCTTAATAACATCTAGGTTGCAGTTGATGACTAATGGAAGATGATCAGACCAATAGACGTCGTATTTAACATACACATTGGTAATACAATCCAAAGCTGCGCTTGTAACCATGCAATGGTCCAGCCAGCGTTTGCAACCATTTGCCTCACTAATAAATGTGAACGTCTCAGATGTTAGCTGCAACCTACTAGTGTCCACACATGTCCAGTCTTGTTCCAGGGAGAAAGTTAAAAGCTCACGATAAAAACGCTCACCTGGATGTGAGTTGAAATCCCCTAGCATGATTACGGACTCAATATCACTATCATCAATTAAGGCACTCACCGCACTTAAACAGTCTGTGAATTCCGGCACATTTTCCGCGCAGTCAGTGGGCATGTAAACACTAAACACTAGCACTGGCCGATCATTCGTCATCACCCGTATAGCTGCAATACGCGGATTCACACACGAGACCACAGAGACGCACGGGAAAAGCGCCTTACGCCACAGTAGTGCAACTCCACCGAAAGGCCGTCCTCTTAGAATACCGGCCGCCGCGTCAACAGCCGATGTCCCAGTACTCCCAAACTCACTGTGCACGTCAGCCAAGTACGGTATCTCATCCGGCAGCAACCACGTCTCTTGCAAGGCAATTATATCTGCAAAGCTACACATCTGTTGTATACCCTCAACGAAGCGCTTGATATTCTTACAGTTATATGTCACTAAGGTTGTGCACATAATTGTATCGAATGCTTTCTGTTTTCATCCTTGTCAGACCTGGGGTTCTTGTAAGGTCTGAAACGTCTACATGTTATACCTGCTGGCCATAACTCATCGCTTAGGAACATGTCTAACTTGATAGTGCAAACTATTATTTTATACGCATTGTATTCTTTTTCGGCTGGTTAAGTATCCCTAGTCCCATAGGACACACTGCATATACATTTGGGTCGAGTATTGAAGTTTTTTTTTATGGGAAGGTTGTTTTTTTTTTTTTCGTGTTGACGACATCGGTCCCATGGAAAAAGTTGTCTAATTTGATGGTCTGTATCACACCCTTAAATATGACCACGTATTTCTTTGGAGTTCGAAAATTATCATATGTCCTTACCCAGATCTTGGTATATCTGTGTACCAAATTTTATCGAAATCCGGTCAGCCGTTTTTGCGTGGTCGAGTGTGTGTCAAATGTCAAATGTCCTTTCTTTAGTATTGTTCGTTGAATCGTTGAGCTTCTTAAGTTCTAAGTTGAGCTGCACGACTACTGACAAATGCGTGCACTGACTGGACAGGTCCACTCAACCTGTGTGGTTCTTTCATCAAAAGACCATTTGAGACACCAATCTACATGGTCTTCACATGATCTAACCAAGATTATGTCTGGACTTTAAAAGTGACTGTGACCTCTGAGTTTGTTTCGGCCTTTCTTTTCAGAGTAGTCAGATAGGAAACGCCGAACTCATCTAGTTTTTAAAATATGATTGACGTGTGTGTGTTTGTACAAACCAATTTACAGAAATAAAATCTCTTTTCAAAAAACATAGAAACTATCACATTTATTAAATATTATTAGTAGGATAGCTAATCATGGGGTTCGTTCTCAGGGTTCTGAAGCGAGTGCTGATGACAAGAAAGCAGCATTGGAGCTGGTGGCACAGATTGAGGAGGAGCTCGAAGGCGCTCCCACCGTCGTGAAGGTTCCACAAGGAAAGGAGAACAAGCATTTCTTGACCATCTTCAAAGGTAAGGCAAATGAAAAATAATGAAGTTTGATGTTGATCCTAGGTACCAGCGGGGTATTGCGGCCTTTTATTTTGACAGTTGAGCCAGTCATTCCGTTATTTACTCTGTTGAGCAGACGATTTTTTTTAAACCTTGAAGCAAATGACATTAAAATGAAAGGCATTGGTGCCGATTCCCTTGTTCACAAACTAAACTAAATTTAAGTTCAGTGTATCTTTTTCTTTCTATTTCATTAAGAAAAGGACAGAAGATACATTTTAGTTTAGTCCTGTCAAATTAATCACCGCCTGTCACTACTCCATATAAGTTTAGACGCGATTAAAAACTTGCCTACTAAAATTACGTCAATTTGCGTCAAGCGCTGACTAATTTGACAGGACTAAACTAAAATGTATCTTCTGTCCTTTTCTTAATGAAATAGAAAGAAAAAGATGCACTGAACTTAAATTTAGTTTAGTTTGTGGACAAGGGAATCGGCACCATTATGTCGACAATGAAGTGACAAGAATTCCTAACTGACATTTTGGCGATTTGATTTTTTTACGTAGATCATCATAATCATCAAATAATCGTTTTATGGAGCTGGCAAAAGCAGCAAACTTTAAATCTTACTTTTTAGGGTTCCGTACCCAAAGGGTAAAACGGGACCCTATTACTAAGACTCCGCTGTCCGTCTGTCTGTCTGTCTGTCTCTCTGTCACCAGGCTGTATCTCATGAACCGTGATAGTTAGACAGTGGAAATTTTCACAGATGATGTATTTCTGTTGCCGCTATAACAACAAATACTAAAAAACAGAATAAAATAAATTTTTAAGGGGGCTCCCATACAACAGACATGATTTTTTTTGCCGTTTTTATAGATAATGTTACGGAACCCTTCGTGCGCGAGTCCGACTCGCACTTGGCCGGTCTTTAACGAATGACTGCAGGCTTGTAATGACATTCTCTATTTCTTCGAAGAATAGACTCGGCTCTTTCCATACAAAGTGACTCAGAGTATAGTCAGATAAGAAACGCCGAATCTCATCTAGTTTTCTTTTTACTTCAAAATCATTCAGATGGTGATTCAAACTGTGGTACGCAATTGATCGGACATATATTTGTTTCAGGCAATCTTGCGATTATGTTTGGAGGCAAAGACAGACCAGACAATTCTAAAGGATCCTACGACGAAGATAACATTCGTCTATTCAGAGTAAGTACCTGCCTATGTCCGATTTCCATTACATTACCGACAGTTCAGTGGTTTTTAGGGTTCCGTAGGAAACAAACACGAACCCCTTTTTTGTAAACTGAAGCATAAACAAAAACATTTTTTTTTTATTTTTTTTTTTTATAGTTTTGCCATGTCCGTCGGTCTGTCTGTCGCTACTGTAGCTCAGAGACGCTTAGTACTAGAAAGCTGTAATTTGGCATAGGTATACATATTAATCCTGCCGACAAAGAGCTAAAACATCGTGAAAAAAAATGTTTTTTAGGGCGCCTCTCTTGCACTTAACGTGGAGATGATATTTTTTTTCTCGTCTACCCAATGGTGTGGGGTATCGTTGGACAGGCCGTTCAACTCAAAATATTGCGGGTCTGTGAACGCCACATTTCGATTCAAGGATCCACTTACGCAGTGTTAAGCATTAAAGTGGTCATTTTTGTTAGTCCCCCTGTTTTTGGGATAAATTCATCCCAACTAGGGAACCCGACACTGTGATCCGACACGCACTTGGCCGGTTTTTTAATGGCACGCATTTAATCGTACCTCCAATAACTCCCATTTCGCGCTCCTAAAAATATTATAGAACACTGTATAACATATTGATTGCGCCTCTTTTTGTGATCCTCAAATAATTCATAATTTGGGGTCCTAGAATACTAAATAGCCAAGTAACTGTGACCTATTTGGATGTAGCACTCCATCTAGCTTATTTTTTAATATGACTTGTAAAAGTGATTCTGTTATCCTATTTACAGAATAAACAATTTCATTTCATTAGCGCGAGGTTGGTTAGAGTTCCAAGGTTATTTTTTCTTTTTTCCAAAAAATCCTCATGGATGTCCTCCGCCCTGGGGTGGACGGAGGGGTCTGTCAGAGTCTTACTGACTAAAAACCACCCGGTGTTCCCCTCCACACTTGCACCGGGGATCATGGGATCTTATGCGACTTCCGCCCCGCGGGCCTCCTCAGACCAGCGGGGGGAGTGAGCGCGTGGAACACTACGCGCCGCCACCTTGGGGCCTGTTGTGTGGGGGGCGACGGATGTCCCCGAGTCTGTCGCCCCTTGACCCATTTATGGGGGCTGAAATAGGGCGCTGTCCGCCCTCGCCGACGCGGCGACGCCCGGTGCGCCTGCTACGGGCAGAGTCAGTGGAAGAGATCACCCGCTCCCTTTCTGCAGCCTCCTTCTACGACATCACTGTTTCGCAGAAGGATACCACCGCGTCCC
The DNA here is from genome assembly GCA_905333075.3 of Atethmia centrago. NCBI lineage: Eukaryota > Metazoa > Arthropoda > Insecta > Lepidoptera > Noctuidae > Atethmia > Atethmia centrago. Next base: position 17,223,933 of record HG995393.1, read on the forward strand.
AGTACCATCCTTACCTAACCCATTTAATCGGGGTACCCTAGCTTAGTTACTGCGACCAACTGTGCCGAAAAGAACATAGTTAAAAAAGGCTCAATTATTCAAAAAAGTGTGCATCATTAGAAGCACAAAAAGTTTTTTAGAGACTTATTTATTTAAAAAACTTGAATAGACCGCTCGTTGATCTAATGGTTGCAAGCGCTACTGCTGAGGTCCTGGGTTCGATTCCCGGGTCAGGCAAAGTGTTATTGATTTTCCATTTGGAATTTCTCAGTAGGAGCCCGGAGTCTGGATTTGTATCCGGTTTATGGCAATAGGATCGCCCCCTATTATATGAGAATTATAGATAATTAGCGACATGTGAGTGTTACTACAATATAGGTACACCTCTGCCGATTCCTTCGGGGATTAGGGGCGTAATGATATGTCAATTTAAAAAAACCGACCAAGTGCGTGTCGGACCACGCACAATGAAGGGTTCCGCAGTTGCGAAGTTGGGATGAAATTATCCCAAAAACAAACTTGACATTTTTTTTTTTTAAAAACATGTTCCCCCATACATCTATTTACGTCACGGTTAATTCTCCAACTGAAAATTTTAGTTCAACGACTATTGCTCGTTAACTTGTAAAGCCCACGTAGCCGTGATAGTTTTCCTTTTAATTTCATTATATGTACTACTGCCATGATTTTTTTCACATCTCCATAAACAACCATTTAGCTGGCAGGGGGGGGACTTGATCTAACAAAAATTAGCACTATATTTTTGAACGGCGGTCGCGGGAAGGTACTAAAGGGTTACCGAGGCCCCTGGCAACACAGGCAACGGTAGGAACACGGGTGGGTTTTAGTTAGTAAGAGTCTGACACACCCTCCCGCTCCGCCCAGAGCGGGAGAAGTTATTTGATGATTTCCCACCAAAAAAAAAAATATTTTTCTACATTTTGTTGTAGCATTTTGACGGTGTGATTAATATGTATACCTATGTCAAATTACAGCTTTTTAGTACTAAGCGTCTCTGAGCTACAGCGGGGACAGATAGACAGACAGACGGACATGGCGAAACTTATTAGGGCTCCTTGTTTACTACGGAACCCTAAAAAGTGTCCATCATTAGAAGATCAATAAGACTTTAAAGGATCAGTTACAATTTCCCTATATTGTTTCAATTTGAAGGTGGAAGGCACAGAAGTAGGTGTCGACATGAGAGCTATCCAGGTCGCGGAGACAACTGACAGCCTGGAAGACGATGACGTGTATGTGCTGGAGACCAAGGACACCGTGTATGTATGGATTGGCAAGGTAAGATCCTCATATCTTTGTCCTTTTTACCCGACAGCCCCAGAAGGAGAGTAATGTTTTTCGAGAGTATGTATGTATGTATGTCTATTTCTTTGGCACGCTCTGTACCCTAAACGGCTTGATGGACGTCGTTAGATTCGACGTAATTCTGGGAGTGACATAGGCTATATAATATTTATATATGCATGCTTTATGTATAACCAAGATGTAAAATCTAAATATTTGCACGGCTGGAATGCCGAATATAGTGAAACCCTTAGATCCTAAGAACTTATGTCAGCTACCCATATTCTTGCTAATAAATATATCATTCATTCATTCATTCATTCATATATTGCAACTTGCAATAGACAAAAGGGAGGAGACGGTTTTTTTAAATAAATTATAACAGTATTGGTGTCAAATAAAAGCTAATAATGAGTAAATTCCAAATATATATTATATTAATAAAAGTAAAAAGCTTGAAATAAATCAAATTATTAAAAAAAAATACGCGCCTGCAAAAACACAGGACAAGAGAAAAACAAGCATTATAAATTATAATCTCTAGATTTTTGATACCACAGGCTTGGGACAAACAAAAGTTACACAAAATTTCAGGTTATTGGTTTGTCCCCCGCCTGCGATATCAAAATTCTATGGATTATAATGCTTGTTTTTCTCTTTTCAGTTATGTTTAAGCCGTCGGGTTTTTTTATTTTTTTAATAATTTGTGTTTGTATTTTGTAGTGTACTTACAATAAATTGTTGGCTTGACTGACTCGTTGTCGCAACCGTTACTATTGAGTATGAGGTCGTGGGTGCGATTCCTTGGTCGGGGAGTGTTATTGAGTTTTTCTATCTGGAATTTCTCAGTAGCAGCCCGGAGTCTGGCTTTGTGCCCGGTTGGTGGCAACAGACGCCCCCTATTACATGGGACTTAAATATAACTAGCGAAATGGGGGTGTACTATAGGTACTGTACTATGCCAAACCGTTAGGCGAATAGAGGCGTCATGTTATGATATCATTAATGATATTTTCTTTTTATTCACAGGAATCAAATGACACAGAGAAGGAGGCTGTTGCTAGCTTCGTTGAGAAAGTGGTGAAGGAAAAGGAGAAGGAGATCACCACCATTGAGCAGGGAGAAGAGCCTGATGAGTTCTGGGACGCTTTAGGTACGTGGCCGTGTTTCTATGACTTAGCGATCAAAAAGGAGTAAAAGCGCAGAATACTACCAGAAGTGGTCATCGTATTAGTGAGTCAACAGCTTGAATAATATCATTAGGATTGTGCCGAAATACCAAATAACAGTTCGTCGAGGAGATGGTATGGTATCCCTTGACATCATCTGTCGTCAGAAGACAGCCAACCCGCAACGATCGATGCGATATGGACGCTCTGCTAGAATGACAGAAATCAGTCAGTGGTGCCAATTCCCTTGTTCACAAACTAAACTAAATTTAAGTTCAGTGCATCTTTTTCTTTCTATTTCATTAAGAAGAGGACAGAAGATAAATTTTAGTTTAGTCCTGTCAAATTAATCAGCGCTTGACGTAAATTGATGTAATTTTAGTAGGCAAGTTTTTAATCACGTCTAAACTTGTATGGTACTCCATACAAGTTGACAGGCTCCATACAGATTGTCACTGTTATCCGACCTCTTCGGTGGTTCCTAGTAACCACTTCGTAACCAGCTAGACGGCGCCACTTACTGCGCCGGCGCCGTCAGGTGTACTTGACACTTCGCGGTCGGCACTGAATTTTGCAGCCATGTGATTGGTAGTTCTGTTCGTCAGTCGCCATTTTAAACTCTATTAAAACGAACAAAATTCAGTACTACCAATTGTGTTACGCGTCAAGATAAAGTGAACGCACTATTCAACATGGCGACTTACAGAACAGAACTGTCAATTGACATGACTGCAAAATTCAGTGCTAACAATCGTGTTATGTGTCAAGTTATAATGAACGCACAGTGTATGGCGGTCCACCTGTTCCGGTTTTTTTACTTGATACTTATTTACTGACAAGTCGTGTGTTCGTCTAGACCAGGGATGTCGCAGATGCAGATTTTTTAACATCCGGCGGATGCGGAATTTTGGTGGCTCACATCCGGGGATGCGGATGCGGGTCTCAAGCTTTTTTAAGGGATCCATTAAAGCGGCAAGGCGAAATTCAACATTTCTTCAATCAATTAACTCAGCCTATGCCACTGCTGGACATAGACCTCTCCCAGGCTACGCCACAACACCCTGTCCTTCGCCTTCTGCATCCAGTCTGACCTAGCCACCTTCTTAAGGTCGTCGGTTCATCGGGTGGCGTCCCACACTACGCTTGCCGATACGCGGTCTCCACTCCAGGACAACATTTCATTCAACATTTCTTACTTTTTTGCAAATTGCAGCGCCGTTTCGTTGTATTTTGATCATAATACGATCCGCGGCAATTATAATAAAATAATTACTAAATTATAATCATTTAAAAATCAATAAAGCTCTCGAAATTATATGTGTTTGATGGACATAAGACTATTAAGTGAAATGTGACGATTTAGAGCTATATTAATGATGAATTTCCATGTTGTTGATTATGATTTTACTTATATTCACCCTTTTCTACCACATCTGCATCTGCATGAGCTTCGCATTGATAAATGCCGATACGGATCCGGATGCGGAGGTCTAAGTAAATGCGGGAGCTCTGCAATTGTGGATGTGGATGCAAACATCCGCAACATGGTCTTGGCCCAGCGGTGTAGGCTCTGTGATGTCTGTCAGTTAGTGATGAGTCCCTCACTCATGAGGTCCCTCGTTTGAGGTCCTCATGATCGCAAATTGAAAGAGTTACTCGATTTTCAACAATGAACCACCTCATTACCTCACCACACCTCATTCGTTCACGCGTCCTCAAAAATTTACATTGACGATATGAAATTGAGGCGAGGGGCGAGGCGAGCGAAGTCGTGACTCGCGAGTGAGTATTGAGTGTTTGATTGAGCTCAGTGAGCGAATGAACCGATTTAAAAATTGTATAGAATTAAAGAATGAGTGAGGTGAGGTCTCGAAATGACAACACAGTAAACATTAACATTATGATTTTGGTATGTACCTAATGAAATAATGTAAGTATGTAATGATGTTTGTTGTGTCATGTGTCTGTGGTGAGTGTGATACTGATGTTTGGTAGGATATTATTTAGATTAAAGTACGAACACAAACAAAACAAAAGTCTACGTAATTGTTACAACAAAATCACGTGCACCTCCAAGGTCAACATTACGTAAACTGTTAAAATTAGTATCTAGCATTATTATTCAAAAATAATTTTAAAGAAAATATTTTTATTTCAGTTATGGTTATTTATTATGAACTCTAAATGCATCAGCATTTAGATTGATAATCAAGTGTCATTGAGTCGTTTATTTTGGCGATCTAAAATTTATGAGCGAATGAAAACGATATGTGTGAGAGATGAGAGAGATTTGCTTAATCGGACGGAGAGTCGTGAGTACTCGTGCGTCGTCGTCGCGTCCGTCCACCTCGCTCCCTCGCACGTTCGGTTGAGTTCGGCTCGGGCTCACGACTCGTGAGGTAAATACGCCGTTGACGATTCCTCAAATCCTCACCTCAAATGAGGGGTACCTCGTGAGGACCTCACGAGGCAAAATGAGGTGCTCCCTCAACCTCAAATAAAATTGATGAGTTACGCATCACTACTGTCAGTAAATTAATTTTATTATTTATGACGCTGGCAACACCTAAACCGCGGTCACTGTCAGATTGCATAGAAAAGAAAGAGAAGCGCGATGACACTACGCTTGTAATTTATTGCAAAATATGAAGCAATTATCTATTTACTCAAAATTGAGTTGAGTAATCGAAAATAAAAAACAACCAAGTTCTGCATTCAAATAAGACGTTCTTGTTATTAATTAAATATGTAACGTATGTTTGTATGTTGATATTTAATACAGATATTTTGGATTAGAACTCAAGGTAAGAGGTTAGTTTAACGTTAGTTTGTATCGAGATTTTTTTTCAAAACGTGTTTTGGTAACAACCAGGTTCTGGGAAATATGTTCAAAATTAATATTTATATTTTTTTCCGCTACTACAAACTACACAGATTTGGCAATTTTTTTTCTTAAGAGAAGCCAATTTTGGTCAATTGGGTCTTGTCAGCGCCTTAAGTATACATATACTTACAACTTAATGAAGGGCTGATGGCTAAATGATAACAGCTACACGGGTCGATCGAAGATTAAGCTACGCTTGCCGCGGTTGGTTCGTGGATCGGTGACCATCTTTACATACCAAGACCCCTCCGTTCCTCGGAAAGCACGTTAAGCCGTTGGTCCTGGCTGTCATTTGAAAATCTTTGACAGTCGTCACGGGTCGTTACAGCCCAAAAGTCTGGCAACTAGTCGTAAAGTGGTATCGTGTTACCCAGTAACTGGGTTTTGGAGGTCAGATAGGCAGTCACTCCTTGTAACATAGTACTGATATTCAGCTTCATTCATAGGAACCGATACCAACATAGATTAGAAAAGGCTAGACAGATTGATTTGATACTTACAACTCAATCATTCCAGGTGGTGCCCCAGAGGAGAAGGAGGACCCTTCAGGCTGGAGGAACGCAGTGAACCGGAAGATCAACACCCCCCGCACCCTGACCGCTGTCACCGTCAGTGTCACCAAAAAGATCAAGTTTGAAGACCTGGATATGGAGTATACGCAGCAGGTAAAGCACCACACTTTGACCTTCAAAATATTATATTTCTCATAAACCTACATGAGCACTTATGAAACGTCAGAAGCTAGGTGCACGGTTCCAGTTGGTCGTTACCTATGGAAAAAAGCCGGCAAGAAACTCCATTAGCATTTACAATGTCTTTAGACCCTTCCCGCCCCGAAAACAAGACAATACTATTTAAATGTCATCAACAACGAAACAGAAACAAGAGAGGGGCTTGTGGCTAAGTAATAACGGCCGCACGGGTCGATCGATCAGGTTTAGCTACTCTTGCCTCGGATAGGTGACCATCTTTACATACCAAGATCTCTCCGTACCTCAGAAAGCATGAAGCCGTTGGTCCTGGCTATCATTTGTAGATCTTTGATAGTTGTTACGGCAGAAGCCCGAAAGTCTGACAACCTGGCTTACCAAAGGGTATCGTGTTACCCAATAAGTGGGTTGTGAAGGTCAGATACGCAGTCGCTCCATGTAAAATACTGGTATTCAGCTGTATCCGGTAAGGCTGAAAGCAGAACCCAATGTAGTTGGGAAAAGGCTAGGCAGATGATGATCAATGAAACAGAAACGTGGCCATCTTTTGACGAGGTCGGGCGAATCAAACGATTTTCTTCAACATCTTACACACACAGACACACACGTCACACATTTTTAATTTGCCAGAGATATCCTACTGATGCTGTAGCCGGGAGGGTCTCAGCAGGCTCATGCCCACTGGTCTAATTGATTGTGTTTACAGGACTTGTCCGATGACGGAATCTACGTCTTGGACACTGGCGAAGAGCTGTATGTGTGGCAGGGAAAGAACATCCCTGAGCGTGTCAAGATGGCAAAGAGTGACATTGTCACGGTAAGTTTAAAAAACACTGAATTCAATATAATTTACAGGGTAGGCAGAAACTACAGAACGCCACCTGCTACGATCCTTACATACTCCTTTTGCTTCGTTTACATCTGGTCATTCACTAAGGTCACTATTACGAGTATGTCCTTCAAGGGCGTCCACTCTCCGCTTACATCTGCCTTGTAAATACCTTTTGTTAATCGCCTTTCACTCATCTTCTAAACATGACCAAACCATCTTAAGCATACCTACTTTTTTAAATGTTTGTCACTACATCGATAAATTTAATTACAATTATACCTTCATGGCTAATGTTTTTTTTTTTATTCTATATGAATTAAAAGGTCCCTTCCACAATCCGTTCACCATTTTTGTCGGATTTGAGAGCAGTGGTGGCCCAGTGGTAACAGCCCCAACTTACCCCGCGTCTTAGGCCGTGTCCTAATACAAAGCGATCGTCGCGCGAATACGCGATCACTTTCTATGAGGACGCGGGGTTAACCAAAATAATCGTTCGCGCGAATAAGCGATGGTCCCGTTCATATGTCACTTTTGTTTGGAAAACTGGAGGGCGCCGTCTGTTGGCGCCACCACGCGTTCGAGTTCGCCGAAGGCAGCGACCTAACCAAACGCGATCGTCGCGTTCGTATCTATGTCAGTTTTTGTTCGGAACACCGATCGTGGGTCGAAACCAGTCAGGCAATTTACCTTCTGTAATTTATTTCATCACCACTGCTTTCAAAACAATGCAGGAGAACTTCGTGTGGAAATCGGCATGTCCTTGAAAACATCGAAGACATGTGGCATCCACCAACAATGTGCCCGCGTGTTGGATAAAGATGTTTCCTAGAAGACCGGTGGCCGCCACATAACAGCCACGGTGACTGCCGTCATGAAAATTATGACAGCGGTGTTTGACTTCACAGCGTCAAAAAAGCTCTCTAGTAAAACACACCAACTTACTTTCACAGATAACGTTTCACTGACGTCATTCGTCGATAAAATAGTAGACGCTATTTTGGATATCGGTACGCCCCTGTAAGGGGCTAAGCCGCGGATGCCTTAGGGTAGACCGTGAGCACGAGCCCCACATTTTAAGCGCCTATAGCGGCAGTGATACTGGGTACTTTAATTGCACCCATGTGTGTGATTGATATGTGTATTTCTGTAGGCGCGCCGCGACGCTAGTTTATTTAGGGCCGCTTTCTTCACGACTCCACGGTGCTCAGCTCCCGCTAGGGGCGGCAGATGCTATGTGGCGGCCACCGGTCTTCTAGGAAACTAGCTTAACTGCCCACTCCCTCTCACAGAGAGGCTATCTTAGCAGTGGGAACGTCATGTGCTGATTGTACTTGTGCTTGTGCGTTTTATTATTTATCATTACTACATTCCCTGTCATCCCTACATTCCCTACATTCCCTATCATTACTACACCCTGAAAGGTTGAGCAGAGGTGTACCTGTAGTACACCCACATTTCGCCAGTTATGTTTAAGTCCCATGTAATAGGGAGCGAGCCTATTGCCATCAACCTGAGCCACTGAGAAATTTTAGATGGAAAATCTCTATGTCACTTTAGGCTTCACTTGAGGGCTATGCTTGGAGTTTCCCTACGTCATCGAATCAGAAATGAAGAGATCCGCAGGTGAACCAAAGTTACCGACAGCCCGAAGAATTGCCAAACTTAAGTGGTAGTGGGCATTGCTCGCAGAACAGATGACCGATGGGGCCGAAAGGTTCTGGAGTAGCGACCGCGTACCAGAAGACGTAGCGTTGGGAAGGCCTCCCACAAGGTCGACCGATGACCTTGTGAAGGCTGCAGGATTCGCTGGATGGCGGCGATGAAGTGGCGGTGGTTGGGGGAGGCCTGTGTCCAACAGTGGGCGTCTTTCGGCTGAAATGATGATGATGATGAATGACACTTTGCTAGACCCGAGAATCGAACCCAAGATCTCACGCTCAGCAGAAGCGCTTGCGACCAGACCAACAAGACAGTGCGCTTCATTATTTATCAAAATTGTTTTTTATTTTATTACAGGAATACATAGAAGATGACGGCTTGGGTCGTACGGTGGACACGGCTCTGGTGGTCTTCGTGAAACAGGGCGAGGAACCCAGTGTCTTCAAGAAACTGTTCCCTGAATGGGACAGTGACATGTGGACCGTAAGTACACAGTGTTGGGCAGAGGTGTACCTGTAGTACACCCACATTTCGCCAGTTATGTTTAAGCCCCATGTAATAGGGGGCGAGCCTATTGCCATCAACCAGGCACAAATCCAGACTCCGAGCTGCTACTGAGAACTTCCAGATAGAAAACCCAATAACACTTTGCCCGACCTGGAAATCGAACCCAGGACCTTATATCGCTCAGCAGTAGCGCTTGCGACAACTAGACCAGCGAGGTAGTCAGTTGTATAATTTCACATGACTTGTTTTGGTTTTATCCGCATTAACAGTAGGGTGTTGTAACTTTTAACCGTCGATTATTCCGGTTATCCACCCTAAATGAAAGAAGAGGTATTTATCGGGACTCGCAGGAGATCACAAATTAAACCAAAAAAAAAACACTCATAGAAACAAAAGATAAAAAACAAAATCTTGCAGGCTCAGTTTTTGACATCTCACCATATAAATCCTTCTACAATCTGTCATCTTGTCTTGCTTTTCTAACGATCTTTGTCTAGGTCCTTTTTTATTAAGAAAGATTTCTACAGTGGGATGTCAAAAAAGGAGAAACGAAATGTCACTTTGTATGGAATGAGCCGTGTCAATTCTTCGAAGAAATGTCATGTGTCATGCTAAGCCTGCTGTACGAAGTCAAAAGGCTCCTATCGGTGTAACACATAATTTCCACCTCTTTTAATTTTGACAATTCGACAACATTTATTGCGTTTTTACTTTGTCGAGCAGACGAATTTTTCAAACATAGCAATGGATTCGGAGAGTAGTTGTGGCCCAGTGATAACGGCCGCGCCTTACGAGTTGTAGGTCGTAGGTTCGAACCCGGACAGGCGCTTTACTTTGTGTAAATTATTTCATCACCACTGCTCTTAAAACGGTGAAGGAAAACATCGTGAGGAAACCGGCATGTCCTAGAACCAAAAATTCGAAGACATGTGACATCTACCAACCCGCACTGGGCCCGCCTGCCTCTCACAGGGAGGAGGCCTGTGTCCCAGCAGTGGGAATATAATGTTCCCACTGCTGGGACACAGGCCTCCTCCCTGGCTGATTATGAAAGCAATGGATTCGGAATTTCCTTCAAAATCCTTCAGATTGTGTTCACAATTGGGCCGATGGTGAAGCGCTGTGCAACGCACTTACCAGCCAAACTAATTTCAACTTTGTTACAGTTGACATAAAGTAAAAAGTAAATAACCTTAACCTCTTTTGATGCTCTCTAAGACTAATAGTTTTACTTTATTTCAAATGATGCAAGGTTGATATTTGCCTGGCAATGAACACCGCGTAAGGGCACAATTCCATTGTTTGCGTATTTAATTTATATTATTTAAATGTTTATTTTTCGTTACAGAACCAGACTTCTTATGAAGATATCAAAAATGAAACGAAGGAAAAGAATTCTAAGTAAAAATGAAATACATATAATTTATTTTATACATTTTTATTATTCACATTATAATACACTTTGCAAATATAAACTACATATTTAGTACATACACATGAAGTTTTATTTATTTAGGAGCTAGGCTAGCATTTAATTTACATAGCAATTGCCTAGTATGGCTGTACAATCTAAAAAACGTATTAATCATGTTAGAACTATTTAATTATTTATACTAATATTATTAAGATGAAAGATTGTTTGTTCGTGTGTGTGTTTGTTTGGAGCAGTGGTGGCCCAGTGGTAACGACCGCGACTTACGAGTTGTAGGTCGTAGGTTCAAACCCAGACAGGCGCTTTACATTGTGTAAACTATTTCATCACCACTGCTCTCAAAACGGTGAAGGAAAACATCGTGAGGAATCTGGCCTGTCCTAGAACCAAAAATTCGAAGACATGTGACATCTACCAAACCCGCACTGGGCTCGCGTGGTGGATTACGGCCCACTGCCTCTCACAGAGAGGAGGCCTGTGTCCCAGCAGTGGGAACATTAAAGTCTGATTATGATTATGAATGAGGTGAGGACAAACGTCGTGACGCGCTCGCTAGAGGGAGCAGCACGTGAGCACAGTCGTGTGAAGGAGAGTGATTAAAAGAGGAGTTCCTACGCGAAATAGTTTGGCCGAACTTAAAAAATAATGCTTACAGCGTTAATTATTCTGAAAGTGAAATATTTACTCATTTGCTGTATCTGTAGGCCATCGCTGACACCGTCATATGTATTTATGTATTTAAAATCGTTGATAGCCAAGTCTATTATTTTCTATAGAATCTACAAATCATGCCGCAGCGATACATTGGTTTATAATCTGCACGAGATTCTTATTCTCTAACGCAGCGGCGATCCTCTCCTTATCCGCCAATTGTTTGTTTACCGCGTGCTCCGATACGTGGGAGCCTTCCGAGACTTCTACTGTCACTTTAAAGCGGCTCGGCAGTGCGCGGAGGAGTTGTACGCGAATTGATAAGCCTGGAAGAGAGACTATGTTTTAGTATCTTTTATAAGAAATATAGACATAATAATATAACTTCACGCATTGTGGCCAGAGGGTGGTACCTGTAGTACACCCACATTTCGCCAGTTATGTTTAAGTCCCATGTAATAGGGGGCGAGCCTATTGCCATCAACCAGGCCCAAAAAAAGAAGGAAAATAATATACGAAAGAAAAGGAAGACAAAATCCTACTAATATTATAAATGCGAAAGTTTGTAAGTATGGATGGATGTTTGTTACTCTTACACGCAAAAAGTACTGAACGGATTTGGATGAAATTTGGCACACAGATAGTTTATAACCAGGAATAACACATAGGATACTTTTTATCCCGATATACCCACGGGGTTAAAACTTATACGGGTGAAACCGCGGGGCGCATCTAGTAACAAATAAAAAATGAAATATAATGAAGAAAGAAATATAGGATAAATAATAACAGTCGAATGGGTCCATCGAAGGTTAAGCTACGCTTGCCGCGCTCGGTTTGTGGATGGGTAACCACCCATTACATATCGAGACCCCTCCATTCCTCGGAAAGCACGTTAAACCGTTGCTCCCGGCTGCCATTCGTAGATCTTTGACAGTTGTTACGGGTAGTCAGAAGCTCAAAAGTCTGACAACCAGTCTTACCCTTTATTGATTGATATTTACACTTTATTGATGTGTAACAGTGTTTGTACAAACCTACTTACAGAAAATAAAATCATTTCATCATCAATCATTTAATTTCATTTCATTTCATTTACCAAAAGGTTTCGTGATACCGAGTGACTGGTTTGTGGAGGTCAGATCGGGGGTCAGAAGCTGTCGCTCCATGTAAAATACTGGTATTCAGCTGCCTCCGGTTAGACCAGACCCCAATATAGTTAAGTAAAGGCTAGGCAGATTGATTGATCAAAACAAAAAAATTAGCTTAACTGGGCAAAGACAGCTAATGAGACACAATTGATTTTCTATTGTTTGACTCCGAATCGGTGTCGCGCGGGGCTTAACAGGTTAAATACAATTTACTAGCTAACACTAAAAATATATATAACTAGCACTTCACCTACAAGATTCAACACTCTCTCAGTCCATTTTAAAGATGATGATGATGATGATGAATGATTGCGATCATTTTATTTATTATATTATGATATACTTTATTATTTACTACAAACTAGGTAATAATTGTCAGACTTGATAAATGGGTGAACCCAAAGTTATAAATATGTGTAGATAAGACAGTCAAAGCTGTGAACTTGTCAAAAAAAATTGCATCCAACTGTTGGCCGCAAAATGCACGCACACTAGAATAACATAATGACAGCACAATGACGTGGCACGAGTGTAAAATCAAAATCAAGTCATTTATTCAAATTAGGCTGAGAATCAGCACTTTTTGAACATCAAAATTACATAAAACAGTCCCCCAAAACGCCCACCACTTCCTAGTGCTTTAGCTGGGAAGAAGTGGCGGAACAAACTCCCCAGCAGCACAGCTGTCTGTTTAGTTAAATAAAAAGGATTCTATACAACAGTATAAGACGTAGCTGAATGCAGACCAGCATAACAAAGTTGGCCTGTTTGTTTTAGTTCTTTTGCAGCGCAACACTATCATGATCTGCCTAGCCAACTATGTTGGGGTCGGCATCCAGTCTAACTGGATGCAGTTGAATACCAGTATTTTACATGTAGCGACTGCCTATCTGACCTCCACAACCCAGTTACTGGGTAACACAATACCCCTTGGTAAGACTGGTTTGTCAGACTTTCGGGCTTCTGACGTAACAACTGTTAAAGATCTACAAATGACAGCTGGGACCAACCGCTTAACGTGCTTCCCGAGGCACGGAGAGGTCTTGGTATGTAAAGATGGTTACCCATCCATGGACCAACCGCGGCAAGCGTAGCTTAACCTTATCGACCCACCCTTGCGGCTGTTATTACTTAGCTACAAGCCCCTTTATGTAAGCAGCGCAACACTATGTAAATATATAAATAATCAAAGGGTGAATATATCGTCCTAAAGTTATTAAAGCATTACGTTTTAGAGTACCCACAGGAAGGCAGAGGATATCTTGTTCTTTGAAAGATAGAAGCTGATGAAACTTACCAATCAGAGTAGCCATACTGCAATGTGGTATCGTCGGCGTAAAGTTAACAAATACAGTATTATCCTTATTATCGACTCTAATATTACTCTCTTCTATCACACGGAGCTCTTCTAGCGTCAGAGGATGCTCAGGATCATTGATATTGCGAATAAGATCGAAAATTTCACGTTCGTCAAATAAATCTTCTACGTCTTCGTCGTAGTCAGCTGCAGTCTTTACCCGCTCAGATTCCTTGTCGTATATGTTGGGATTTACGTTGTCGGCTACGGATTTCGTCATTTTTGTGTGATTTTTGAGTATAATTACAATGAAAATACAGAAAATATAACAACGCACTATCTGTCAATGTCAACACAAGTATTGATTGACAATTTGACATTAATATATTCGTTCAATCACTGTTTGGACGTGGTTTGGACAGCTGGTTTATTATCAAAAATGTCTTTTTCTTTGCTCTATCAATAAAGTATTTTGAAATATTAATTTCCGTCATTCCATAATGTTTCACTTGTTTCAAGCTACAGGAAACAAACAAACAATTAGTACTGAAATTGAGCATGAAAAAGCTATTTAATTAACTTTTAGTAACCACTGAGAAAAACCACAAAATTACTTTTTTTATAAACACTAGTAATACTTTCTGAACGAAACCTCAACTGACATCCTCCACTTCCAAAACTTGATCATTCACTTTTTGTAATTTCAAACATAAAATTGTCGCCTTACTCTTTTACTCTACAGACCATTGTGATATTATACATAAATGTTTAGTAGACAGACAGATTCGATACGCCATCTCTTTCCACCTAAATTGGGTTCCAAGAGCTGAAACGCGCTGCTTGACAGCTCAATCAAAATCAATACATATTCAACCAAACGATTTCCTTTCCGTGTTTTTCAAACAAAATAACTTGTGAGGGGCGTATCACATCCTACAGAACTTCGGAGGAACACAGGATATGTAAGCAAACATATTTAATATGGCTTTAACACCTCAACATTCGTTTATACACCCCCTTTTCTATTTAGAAAGTTCTTTAACTAAATGTATTTGTTTTCGGATTAGAATTTGTCATAGCGATAATTAATCGCTTAAAAGAACGTTTGACAAACGACACATGTAGGAAGTACCTATGTAAGATATGTTTAAAGTTCTATTCTGCTAGTTTTTCTACGACAATTCGTAAGGGTGGGTATGGCTAGGGTAGTTTGTGACGTAATTCGCTGCAGGCTTTGAATTTAGTATTGTCGACTTACCCTTTAGTTTTTTTTTTTAATAATGTTGTGATTGTAGGTAAGTACACGTACTTAAACATATGCCTACCCATAGGAGTAGGCAGACATCATAGAACGCCACCTGCTACGATCCTTACATACTCCTTTTGCTTCGTTTACGTTCATA
Organism: Atethmia centrago; assembly: GCA_905333075.3. NCBI lineage: Eukaryota > Metazoa > Arthropoda > Insecta > Lepidoptera > Noctuidae > Atethmia > Atethmia centrago. The sequence goes on from HG995393.1 coordinate 17,238,933, forward strand.
CATCTGATCAGACGGGCACTACGCGATTACTACGCACATGACTTTTCTTCAGACTCTTCAGTAAAAATGTTGCTTTAAATTAATACTGTAATTGGAGGTAAGTTTATATTAAAAAAGTCCTTTATTGGTTTTTACAGTAGAAGAACTAGTTGAGAGTACATAAAAGAACATAGGAAGGGACTGCCAACAGAAGTGAAAACTTATCGCTCTACGTATCTGAAATTGAAAAAGTTTTGAATTTAACTTCACTTACTGCTAGCTACTACAGCATGTCGGCGCGGGCACGTCGGTGACGCGAACCCATAAGTTTTTCCCCGACCAAAAATCACTCAAAAGAAGTTCTCATTTCCAAAAATCAAAATAAAAGTCATTTATTCAAATTAGGCTGAGAATTGCTCTTTTTTAACATCCCCCAAAATGCTGGGAATTGGGAAGAAGTAGCGCAACAAACTCCCGAGTTATGCTTCACTGGTCCAGTAGTCACAGTAGAATTCATGAATAGCACTGCTATTTATGAATTCCTAGGTTCCCCATATTGGGCAGTGTTATTGGGTTATTCTATCTGGAATTTGCAGTGATATTCTATCTGGAATTTCTCAGTAGCAGCCCGTAGTCTGGATTAGTGCCCGGTTGATGGCAATAGCCTCGCCCCCTATTACATGGGACTTAAAACATAACTGGCGGAATGTGGGTTATTGCTACACCTCTGCTTAACTCTTCGGGAATTAGAGGTGCGAAGATATGTTATGGCATTTTGCTCTTGTTTAAGATAATTTTTTGAAAAGAGATACATAATCATGGACCCCTTATGAATAGAAAAAATATAATTGTGAGGGATCTGGTAGCAGCTGGATGTGAGCAACTGAGGAGTGGGTAAGGGTGCTCGCACATGTCAGACTTTTTGTAGAGCCGATTATCGGGCCGATTCAAATTCTATTCATTTATACGAACGACTTTTTGTAGGACGTGTGCGTTGCACTATTATAATTGCCATCAGTACGTTCTATTTTTCTCCTGCATACATCGGTCACCGATTATTGTACGTGGGCGGGCAGCCTTAGAAAGGTTTGCTGTTGACGAAGAGTTAAAAAACCGGCCAAGTGCGGGTTTTACCACGCACAATGAAGGGTTCCTTAGTTGGGAAGTTGGGATGAATTTATCCCAAAAACAAACTTGATATTGTAGTTGAAAAACATGTTCCCCCACACATCGATATATGCCACGGTCAGTTCTCCAACGGCAAATTAAGATTTTATACCACTTTGTCGCTAAGCGTATCTGAGCTACAGCGGGGACCACGGCGAGAACAGACAGACAGACAGAAGGACATGGCGAAGCTATAAGGGTTGTACTGGCAACCAGCGTGCGTGTGTGACCAGATGTATGAACGTAAACGAAGCAAAAGGAGTATGTAAGGAGCGCAGCAGGAGGCGTTATATGTTTCTTAATTTAAGTATTAATTCCTGTTTCCGTTGTTATTAAACTTCTGCTTGAGTATAGTTTTCGATGTTTTTTTGTTGTTGTTGTTGGTATAGTGGTGTGCTAGCTGACATATGCCTAATAATTTAATGTTTTAGCGTTGTGTAAATTATTTTTGTATACTATTGTATAGAATTATTTTTTCCTAACTGAACAGACAACTGTGCTGCTGGGGAGTTTGTTGCGCCAGTTCTTCTTCCCAGCTAAAGCACTAGGAAGTGGTGAAGGGTGGGCGTTTTGAGGGACTGTCTTATGTAATTTGTTCGAAAAGTGCTGATTTGAATAAACGACTTTTGATTTTGATTTCTGCCTAGCCCCATGGGAAGAAGGCGGAGTTTATGTATGTGTAAATATTTTGATATTCCTTGAATGCTCCTTCCTCAGCAGTATGGCATCAGACCCTTGGATAGTGCAGCCGCACGAACATGCCAAGTTTACGGATCACTTCCGCAACCTCGGGCCGGTTAATGGTCACCTCACCGGGGAACAGGCGAAGCGGTTCATGTTACAGGTATGCTGATGTACAGTTGAACAGGCTATTAGCGAGAACTTGTATTGTGTATTTGGTTTATTTTTTACTGGCGGCCACCGCGGTTCAACCCGCATAAGTCTCGATCCTGTGGGAATATCGGGATAAAAAGTATCTTATGTCCTTATCCAGGTCATGGTCTACACATTTCATCCTAATCCGTTCAGCCGTTTTGGCGTGAAAGCGTAACAAACAAACATATAAAAGATCAAACTCACTTTCGCATGTATAATATTGGTAGGATTATTTACTAGCTGACCACCTCTGCCCAGGGCGGGGTGACGGCCGCGTCTTACGTTTTGTAAGTCGTAGGTTCGAACCAGGGTTGTTGCTGATGCATATTTTTTTCACATCAGCGGATGCTGATGCTGATGTTTTATCATTGACATCAGCGAGTGCTGATGCTGATTTTAATTATTAAAAAAAAAGCAGTGATCATTATGAATATTTATACCTAAAAGTTGCACAGTTTTTCTTGGTATTGCACAGTTGGTGTTGCACAGTTTTCCTTGATTCACTAATTTAAAATACGACCATATTCCACTTCTCAACGGAGGCGGCATTCTTTTTATCACAGAACAGTTTACAAAAAGAACAGGAACTTTCACGCGCAATGACGTATTATAACGTAATGAGACAAGTTTGCGTTTGTTTACAATCGCAATCACCGCGGTCGACCTCTGGATTGGTCAAAACTCGCAAGCGAACTCGTGCTACAAGCCCCGCCCCCTCTGCGGTCATATCACGACTCTAACTTCAGCATTAATAATCAGCATCGATCAATGCGGATGCTGATGCTGGTGTTCGCAACTACCCTGGTTCGAACCCTGACAGGCGCTTTACTTTGTGTAAATTATTTCATCACCACTGCTCTCAAAACGGTTAAGTAAAACATCGTGAGGAAACCGGCATGTCCTAGAACCAAAAATTCGAAAACATGTGACATCTACCAACCCGCACTGGGCCCGCGTTGTAGATTACGGCCCACTCCCTCTCACAGAGAGGAGGCCTGTGTCCCAGCAGTGGGAACATTATAGGCTGATTATGTACTAGCTGACACGACAGTCATTATCCTGTTCAAATTTTAATTATTCATACAACAATCTCATAGAAAAATGGATGATCAGTTTTACCAGAATTTGATTTTTTTCCGCGAATCTTTTCCAATTTTTCTTTTCATATGAACCAAAATTTGGACGATCCCGAACAACTTAAAATAAAAAATGGCCTCCATAATCGGTCCAGCCGTTCTCAAGTGATGTGCTTACCACCGAACAGCATTTAATTTTTATATAAATAGAAGATTTTGTATCTCATTTGATACTGCAGCGGTTGGCGTCATCACGTCGCTGAAAACCAGCGCTGGGGCTCAGTCCGCATAGGGTCACAGCATTATGCTCAGCGATGGCTGTTTTGCGTGGATGTAACGCATATTTTCCCCCAACTTCTTATTTTCTGTGTTTGTGTTCTTTCTTGGCGTCATGTTTTACCTAAAATAAACGTTTCTTTTCTTTCTTGTTTAACCATTTGACCGCCACAGTCATGTATAGATGACAAACCAAAATGTGTCCAGCACGCCACGGTCACGACTACAGACAGATTTTAAGGAATAATTCGTAGCTTGGCGCCGTGGGCACGTTTTTTCTTTTTTGACGTGGCGGTCAAAGAGTTAACAAGCCACGTCTGAGTAGGTTATTTTCCTGGTATTTGTTGACGAATTTGGCAACTAAATTGTGAACGCATATAGATGTGAAGACATCCTGTTTATTGTGTTTTGGAAGCAAAAAATATACAGGATATTATGTGCTTTCCTTCCTACTCATGAATCTATGCTTATAATATAAAGAGGTAAAATTTGTGTGATTGTATTGTATGTAGGGGGTAATCGAAGGGGAAATCCGAAAATTATTTCAGAGTAATGAGAAGCTACAGTATTGTCGAGTGTCATAGGATGTATTTTGTGTTACAACAAGAAATATTATGCGGATGAAGTCATGTCACGCTGCGGCAATCAACGCCCTGTGCGTACAGTACAATAATTAGTGTCTAACAGAAAATGGATTTTCAGCCGAAAATCAAAACTAAAAAAAGCTTCGGCTTTAGTTTTATTTTTGGCCGAAAACGAAAATTATTCAGACATTAAAAAATAAAATAAAATCTTTTTTGTTTTTTTTATTTACACCTGGGGAGAGAAAGAACAATTATATATTAAATACATAATCAGCCTATAATGTTCCCACTGCTGGGACACAGGCCTCCTCTCTGTGAGAGACAGTGGGCCGTAATCTACCACGCGGGCCCAGTGCGGGTTGCTAGATGTAATATGTCTTCGAATTGTTGGTTCTAGGACATGCCGGTTTCCTCACGATGTTTTCCTTCACCGTTTTGAGAGCAGTTACGAGTATTATTAAATAATTTACACAAAGTAAAGCGCCTGTCTGGGTTTGACCTACGACCTCGACCCCGTTCAGAACCCAATAATTTATGCGCGTGAAAAAAAGGTACAACATAACCTCGCAATTTCAAAACAAAATCGCGTCCGTTTAAGTCAGATGAATGAAACCACGAGCGGACCCGATTTACCCCGAAGTTACCCGAACGCCACCTGGTTTATTAGCGATGCTATGTTGATTATCGATACTCATCGAGTTTGCGGAGTTTGGCTAACTAATTCAAAATAACCCTGTATATGTAGTTTATTTTTATTGTGTCATCATTCTCCTGCCCTTATCCCAATTTATTTGTGGTCGGCGCAACATGTCCCTTTCTTCCACACTTCTCTATTAGTTGACATCTCGGTAGTCACCCCCTTTTTAATCATATCATCCTTTACACAGTCCATCCATCTTTTCTTTGGTCTTTCCCTGCTCTTATAGCCATCCACATTCATCCTCATTCTTACGCATCACATGCCCATACCTTGACAACCGATTTCCGCACAACTTTTCAGTCACCGGTGCCACTTTCAGACTTCCTCTTACGTACTCATTTCTTATCCTATCCATTCGTGTCGCACCACACATCCCTCTTAACATTCTCATTTCAGCTGCATGCATCCCTTTTGTGGCCCAACATTCTGATCCATACAAGACAGCAGGAAACCTTCCGGAATAAATTCTCTAAATGATTGTGACAAGCGCATCAAAGTTGTGTAGTTTAGAAGAACAATGGAGTCACACAGACAGACACGAAAGCGACTTTAACATGCGCATGTGTCGATCCCGTGGGAATATCGCGATAAAAAGTATTTTATGTCCTAACCCAGATCATGGTCTGCCCGTGTGATTTCTTAACAAAATACTTTTATTTCACAGTCTCAACTGCCGCCACCGGTTCTGGGACAAATCTGGTCCTTGGCCGACACCAACGCTGACGGCAAACTGGATCTCAGAGAGTTCTCCATAGCTTGCAAGGTAAGTTAATAAAAAAAACTACTACTATAGTTGTCGCATTTTAGCACAGCAATATCGGTCATTGACCCACCTACATTTTCTGGCATTCTTTATTTCAAAAACTGAAATAAAATGCGTTAACGCCCTGAATCAATGTTTATCGTGATCTTCAACATGTTCTAATAACGAAAAACCATACCAAGTTTATTGTTTGGGTTCGGAGGTGATACGGAGGATTATTAGGGAAAGGGCAATGACCGATATTGCCACGATAAAGCGCAACAACTATAGTTACTTTCTATATCTTATTACGGTAAAGAAAGAAAAATCAACGCAAATAAGAAAGTTGTTAAAAGAAGTTCAAAAATAACATAACAATGCGTCATTAACCCCCGAAAGGTTAGGAAGAGGTGTACTTATAGTAAGTACACCACATTTACACTCCAGGGTGGAGTCGCAGGGTGGACGATGAGCAATGGGTAGCTCACCGTCCGGTAAGGACCAGGCCCGGGTCGACGGCGCGTCGTATCCCACGCGCGCCTCAAAGAGATGTCGTCAGCACAATGTAGGGGTCCACTAGGGCCGATGCCTGCCGGGGTCGCGGGTAGGTACTAATGGGTCACCGAGGCCCCTGGTAACACAGGCAACAGGAAGGAATACGGGTGGGTTTTAGTCAGTAAGAGTCTGACACACCCTTTCGCTCCGCCCAGAGCGGGAGAAGTTATTTGATGATGATTTCCCATCCAAAAAAAAAAAGGGGTGGAGTCGCCTCTGCCGGGGTCGCGGTAAGGTACAAAAGGGTTACCGAGGCCCCTGGCAACACAGGCAACGGAAGGAATACGGGTGGGTTTTAGTCAGTAAGAGTCTGACACACCCTCCCGCTCCGCCCAGAGCGGGAGAAGTTATTTAATGATATCCCACCCAAAAAAAAAAAGGGTGGAGTCGTCTGTCTCCACCTAAGTAGGGTTTCCTTGCTTCGGCGAACCTTGTCTGGACTCAGGAATATACAGGAATGGATTCTATCCATCATAAAAAGTAAGTAGGAGTCTCATTTCCAACGAAATGTATGGGAATTTTGTTTTTGTGAAATCTGACTTTTCTAGTACTCAATCAAACCTCAGTTGGTCCGATAGAGTTTTCGATACGTGTAAGAAACAGGATCGATAGGCATCAAAAAAGTTTTTTGTGAAAATTGCCCATTTTCATGCTTACTGTATTTTTTTTCAAAATCTGGGCATGCATAAACACGTTGAGTCTTGTTACTTGATTAAATGAATTATTATTGTTATAACAAAATATGTCAAAAAATTAGGGACAGTCTCATAAGACCCTTTTTGCTGTAACTACAACGGATAAGGTCACCTGCCCTAACTGCCCCATCTCAAAACCCATCCTGTATATTGAAAAACAGTCCTTTCTGCGAGGAACGAGTCTGATGCCGAAAATATAGTTTTTAGATTGTTTTTCCGTTTGTCTGGATGTATGTATGAGGGGCTTGTGGCTAAGTAATAACAGCCGCACGGATCGATCGATCAGGTTAAGCTACGCTTGTCCCGGTTGGTCCGTGGATGGGTGACCATCTTTACATACCAAGACCCCTCCGTGCCTCGGAAAGCACGTTAAGCCGTTGGTCCCGGCTGTTATTTGTAGATCTTTACAGTCGTTACGGGTAGTCAGAAGCCCGAAAGTCTGATAACCAGTCTTGCCATAAAACTTTTTTGATGCCAATCGATCCTGTTCCATACACGTATCGTAAACTCTATTGGACCAACTGAGGTTTGATTGAGTACTAGAAAAGTCAGATTTCCCAAAAACAAAATTCCCATACATTTCTTTGGAAATGAGACTCCTACTTACTTTTTATGATGGATAGAATCCATTCCTGTATATTCCTGAGTCCGGACACAGGTTCGCCGAAGCAAGGAAACCCTACTTAGGTGGAGACAGACGACTCCACCCTTTTTTTTTTTATCTTTAAATAACTTCTCCCACTCTGGGCGGAGCGGGAGGGTGCGTCAGATTCTTACTGACTAAAACCCACCCGTATTCCTTCCTATTGCCTGTGTTGCCAGGGGCCTCGGTGACCCTTTAGTACCTTCCCGCGACCCCGGCATGGTTGCCCCCCTGGTAGTAAGTTCCCGTGTGGTAATCAAACTCTAACTCAAGACATTGATTTCAAATAAACCATTTACAAGCACTTTTGAATTGTCAAGGGGTCGGTCAGTCAGAAAGATGAAGCTAGTTGCCCATTCCAAAGCGTAGTAGGTTCCTGTGGAGAAGAACGGGCAAGAAACTCCACGGACACTCTTTTAAATCAACATACTCGTATTACGGTTACAAAATATTGTTTACATCATTGATTTTAAAATTATACACGTGAGAACGATGCAAAACGTAAATCCTCCGTAGTAAAAATATTAACAAAAAATAAAAATTAAATTAAAATAAGCTATGGCAGCTACGAGATGCGCGTTCACGAACATGACGCATGGATTAGCACCATTCAGCTCAACCATTTTGAAGGGAGCTAAATGATCCAACACACGCGCCACCATTAGCGAGACATTAGAGTGAGCACGACATACTTCCAGCCGCCAGGGCACATTCAAGTCAATGAAAGACGTACCCAGTAAATGGCAGCTTTATAGTAGATAGATATATTCGTACTGCTATGTAATCTGACCTCCACGCGGGCGAATCCGCGGGCAGAAGTTTACTAAATTATCATAATCTGCCTGCCTTATGCCAACTATGTTGGGGTCAGCTATCCGGTCTAGCAGCTAGCCAGTCTATCCGGATGCAGCTGAATACCAGTATTTTACATGGAGCGACTGCCGATCTCAACTCCACAACCCAGTTAGGTCCCGTGGCGTTGTTGCAGAGAATAGCTCTAGGCGAGCACCTAGATAAACTTTGTACCACTTTTTCTTTCTTTCTTTCAGTACCTACTTAACTGGGTTGTGGAGTTCAGATAGGCAGTCGCTATGTAACATACTGGTATTCAATTGCATCTAGTTAGGCTGGTTGTCAGACTATCGGGCTTCTGACGACCCGTAACGACTGTCAAAGATCTACAAATGACAGCCGGGACCAACGGCTTAACGTGCTTTCCGATGCATGGAGGGGTCTTGGTATGTAAAGATTGTCACCCATCCACCGACCAACCGCGGCAAGCGTAGCTTAACTTGATGGATCGACCCGTGCGGCTGTTATTACTTAGCCACAAGCCCCACAAGCCAGGCCAACTGCCTCGTAATGGGCACAAAGTCAATGCAGCAAATGTCAAAGATGTACAAGTGACAGCCGGGAACAATAGTTTGACGTGCTTTCCGAGGCACGGAGGTGTCTCCATATGTAATGGATTCCATACACGGACCGACCTCGGCCAGCGTAGCTTAACCTAAGAACGACCCGTTCGACTGTTATTATTTTGCCATCAGCTATCACTAAATAAAAATGGAGCAGTGGTGGCCCAGTGTTATCGGCTCCGACTTACGAGTTGTAGGTCAGGAGTTCGAACCCAGCCAGGAACTTTACTTTTTATATTTAATTTCATCACCACTGCTCTCAAAACGGTGAGGAAACCGGCATGTCCTAGAAACAAAAATTCGAAGACATGTGACATCTACCAACCCGCACTGGGCCCGCGTGGTAGATTACAGCCCACTCCCTCTCACAGAGAGGAGGCCTGTGTCCCAGCAGTGGGAACATTATAGGCTAATTATGTCTATCTCAAAATAAACTTATAAAATAAAACCTTATTTCCAGATAATCAACTTGAAGCTCCACAATATAGAAGTTCCGAAAGCCTTGCCTCCATCATTACTTGCCTCCCTCAGCCCTACCGGTAAGTTTTAACAATTCATTTAGTTCTGAAATGAGAGTGTGGCGGCATCTACATCGCCACATGCGAACCACGCATCAAATACCTGACGTCACAGAAATCCTGCATCGCGCAAGCAAAGTTTGCCGCGCGCTTGACATATATACAACATCTCGACATCTACCGTCGGGCAGTAGCCTACCACACACGACACCCGTATGGTCGGAGGATCTTCCCTTTTCTATGAAGGATGAGTGAACTTTACACCCTGTTCCTCATGCCTCTATGAGAGTTTGTTTAGATGGTTTGGTCGTGTTGAGAGAATGGATGAAAGGCGACTAACAAAAGTTCTTTAAGTGAATGGATACGCCGGGAGGGGACGGCCCAGGAGGACATATAGTGGCCTCATTGATGATGTTCTTCAGAAAGGTCAGGTGCGTAGTACTTGCAACCGGCGTCCGTGTATGACCAGATGTATGAACGTAAACGAAGCAAAAGGAGTATGTAAGGATCGTAGCAGGTGGCGTTCTATAGTTCGTGCCTACCCCCATGGGAAGAAGGCGTGAGTCGATGTATGTTATGAATGTACTGCAAAGATTTATAGATAGAAATAACACAGTGGAACACAACTCATCATTCATTTCCGAGCTATAGTCCGGCCGATGAGAGGATGTGTTCCTGACAACTATCAGCTGAGTACGAAAGAAACAAGTTTTACGAATTTAAACTTTATTAGTTCTTAATCGTGTCCATCTAACGTCTGGAAGAGCTACTGGTCCATGAAGGAATTATTCAAGCGTGAGTTACCTGTGACACTGAAACGCAGGCTCATGGACATGGGTATTCTTCCCGTCTTAACCTATGGTGCACAGATTTGGTCTTAGAATAACATCCAAAAGTCAAGGTCTGCCAACGAGCAATGGAGCGCAGTATACTATGCAAAATAAATTAATGGATCGTGTGTTCGAAACACAATACTGCGCTCGAAAAGAAAGATAGGTGACGTGGCTCAAAAGGCTGCCCAACTTAAATGGGACTGGGCTGGACTTGTCTGCCGCATGCCGGACAAACTGTGGGCTAAAATGTGGGCGAATTGGTACCCTGAGACAGAGAGACGGGTCGCGGCAGACCACGTAGGTGATGGTAGGACGAACTGGATAGGTTCCGTCAAAATTGGAAGGAGCAACTGCGGGCTCGCTAAAGATGTAAGGTGTGAAGGGGGCCTTAGCCCAGGAGTGGGACAGCGTAAGATAGGAAAAAAAATTTTTTCTTTCTTTCTTTTTGCTGACTCTACAAACGTGAACTATTGCATTTTTTTATGGAACCGCAGAACATGTGAACTGAAACGAGACGATATTATCGTGGACGTCCACGTTATCACGATAACACAGAGAAGTAAAATCTATAGGAATAATATATGAAGACGCTTTTAAATTTCCGTCCACGATAACGTTATAAAATGCATGTATTTCCATACACACGGGAAACGTTTTGTAATGTAACAAATATATAATATATTTGTGATAATAAGCAAAACTTGTATGCTCTCTAATGTGTGTTTAAACAACTTTATACACCATGTTTTATGCAAATAAATATTATGTCTATTTCTACATTTAATGGACGTGGACGTCCACGATAATAACGTCACGTTAGAAATTATAAAAGCTCACAATGATTCTTTTATGAAAAAGAAGATAACCCCAATTTTTTCTCTCCACAGCGACTCAAAAACCACAATTTGCGTCCCCCACCCCCACGCCAATTAAGCCACCGATACCACCCATGCCATCCCTACCCCCACAGCCACAGCAACCATTGATCTCCGGCCTTACATCATCCACCAGCAACCATTCCCTTTTGGGGGACCTAGTAGGGGCGCCAACGGTTAGCCCCCAACCACCTTTGATCCCACCAATAGCTGGACCCGCCAAACCTGTGGTACCAAATGTACCTGATCTAATTTCTGGAGTAAAGCCAGGACAACCAATGACTCCGCAGTCTTTGGTTAACACCCAAACGTTGATCGGTGGGCCACCAACCATGGTTGCTTCTCAGCCCATGGTTGCGTCCCAACCGTTGGTGAGTTCGCAGCCAATGGTTGCTGGTCAACCCACGCAGCCAATGTTACCTTCCCAGCCTCTAATGAATCCTTTAATAGGCCAGCAACCGCCTCTCATTCCGAACCTACCAATAGACCAAGCATTTTCATTGAATCAGCCTTTAATTCAGCCCGTTATGCCCCCAAGTCAAAATAGGTCGTTTGGATCGCCGCCAGAGGGTACTCAGTCTTCGCTAGGTTCCCAGCCTATGGCAGGGCAGTCTCCGTTGGCTTCCCAGTCTATTTCTGGGTCGCTTATAGGCTCGTTGATCAATAGTCCTCCATCTGGGGTGAATGCTGCTGGGAGTGTGGGCAGTCAGCCGGTGACCTCAACTCCCCTGATGAAAAGTGATAGCATGTCCAAACCAGGTAAGATTATTTAACTATTTCTAAACTATGTGGAGACGACGCATGTAACGCATTATTTTTCGATAGTTTATAATCTATCCATGGGAAACCGACAAATTGTGTGCGCTAATATTAAATAGCCAAGTTACTGCGACCAATTTGGAAGAAGCGCTCGCCGGCCGCTCCCGCTCCTCCGCTCGCTTCGCTTGCTCGGCTCGCGCCCGGTTGGTCCCAGTTCTAACCTACCCATCGGCCCATTTTGTCGGGGTGCCCTGGCTTAGTTGACGATTTAACATTGATAGATTATAAACTTCAGAAAATGAATGCGTTATATTGTAACTGTTCACAATTTTTCTATAGAGTATATAATCTCGCTAGATATATTATAAACTAACGGTGCTCAAAATCTTAGGGTGACATATTATATTTGATTGATTTTCGTAATGTCGTCTCCACGTTTTTTTTTTTTTTTAAGATTGGGTAGGCATACGTCTAACTCACAGACTAGCATAATATAAACTCAAAAGTCAAAGTCAAATCATTTATTTGAAATGGGTACATAAAAGGCACTTTTGAACGACTCTAGTCGCTCCTTCCAAGAGTAGGTAGTTTCGTATGAAGAAGAATGGGCAAGAACTCCACCGTTAATCCTTTAATTTTTTTTTACAATAATTTGTATACATTAATTATAATTATATGTGAAGACGATGCACCTACAATAAAATTACTACATGAAAATTGGTAAAAAAAAATTAAGCAATGCCAGATAAATTAATAATACATGGTGCTCACATATTTACAAAAGTTGTAAAAGTAGACGATTTTCATAAAATTTTAACAAGTTATAAGTAAAATGAGTCAAAGAATTAATTTATCAAATAAAAATTCTACGTATTATCAGCTACTCACTTTTAGTCGCGAAAATAACGCTGGGTTTCACTTAAAAGCGTTGGTTTCCTAAGAAAGCGGTAGGCCCACAATAACGGCTGTCCAGATATAGAGCGTTTTTTTAACACTTTGTGATCCCGCCTCAGTGGTGTAGTGCTCGCAAGCGCTACTGCTGAGCATGAGGACCTGGGTTCGATTCCCAGTTCAGGCAAAGTATTTTGGATTTTTTCATCAGGAATTTATCAGTCCGTACTCTGGTTTTGTGCCTGGTTGATAACTGAATAAATTTGGGTGTAAGTACCAAGGTACCTACGCCTCTGCCCAACCCTTCGCGGAATTCAGGCGTGATGATGTTATGTTATGTTTCTTACAGGATCTTTGGTGACAAGTCCCACTGAGATGCCAATGGGGGTAATGAGTCCCCCAACGACGGTCGAATGGGGCTTACCACAACCACAAAGACTGAAGTAAGTTACCGAGTTTAAATAGAAAGAAAAAAGAAAGAAAGAAAGAAAAAAATATTTATTTGGGACACGCACAGGAAATACAACAGTAAAAAAAGGACATAAAACTAACAAAAGCATGAAAACATAAAAAAAAAATATATAATAGTGAAAACAAAACAAAATAGAAGACCTGTGCGAGGCCAAAAAGGCTCCTATCTCAGCATGATGCTGCGATATTTATTTAAAAAAAAAAAACAAATACCGCAGCGCCTGGTATTCTGATATGGCCCGCTGTAATGCCACGGACACACCTACGGACACAAAATAAATCCCAATAGAGGATGCGGTAAAAAACAATAATAAATAAAATAAACAATAAATTAGAAAAATAAATAAATTAAGTAAATGAAAACCGTATTTCTTACGATAACTCATTGGATGTTACGAGTGCGACTGACCCACACCCGACGCTACATCAACGCTTGTCCATGCTACAGACTATAAAATTGTCTATTGTCTATGACAAACGAAGAGACGCGAACGCAGGCGATGTAATCCAAAGAGTAAAGTAAATAAATAATGCGATCGGCTGTCGATGATAAAGTACTTGTGAAAATTAAAAACATTCCTAAATATCGTACAATAATTATCAGCATTAGAATAACACTAGCTGAGATTCGAGTGAATATTAAAAGATCGAGACAAGGAAGTGGTGCAAATATGTAGTAAAATGTATCGTTGTTGTGTTTGATTGAGTGTGTTGTGCTGTTGTGCAGTCTGAGTCGAAAGAAAAAGATTCTATCACCAACCAAAACATAGTGACAAAAGCAAATCCAAGGAACAATAGACTCCGCTAAGGTCATCAATACTAACTGCGTGCAGTGACAAATGAGTAGAGACATATCTCCATGTCATGTTCGGTAGCAAGGACTAAACTTAGAGACTTAATAAACACACTTAAACACCCTTGCACACCCTCACACACACACACACATTCACACCGGCTTTTTTTTTTGGTTGGGATATTATCAAATAACTTCTCCCGCTCTGGGCGGAGCGGGAGGGTGTCAGACTCTTACTGATTAAAACCCACCCGTGTTCCTTCCGTTGCCTGTGTTGCCAGGGGCCTCGGTAACACTTTTGTACCTTCCCCCGACCCCGGCAGACAAACACCGTCTAAGCCGTCATCTACGCATTCTTGACATCAAACTAAGTAACTTTGTGCAAAAATAATTGCTAACGACTTTTATTTTTGTTGTGAAAATTCGCTGTTTACGATACGCACGCAGAACATTGCGCTTATGGGTGCATGCAGCGGTACTGGGACCGTGGAAGTATTTGAATTTAATTTATAAAATCTTAAAAAACAACTAAGAAATAAATCAACTGCTCCATACAAAAACTTCGACCCAAATGTGTGACACGGTTTATAATTTTTTCGCGATTACGATGTTGGTCCCATGGATTCCACATCCTTAAATAAGACCACACCCTTCTGATCCACATTATATACCGATGACAGTAGGTTATTTTGTATTTTAATTGGTTTTATCTTGATCAAAATATGATTCTCGACCATAAAAAAATATGACGGAGAAGGTACGTCTCTCTCGTTATCATCAGCTATATTTTAACTACTGTGGGCGTACAATGGGAAGTGTTGGTTATTGCACAATAGAAAAACCGTTTGCAGTTTAAATCAAATTATAATTTACGATCAAATAATCACAAACTGTAGGTACACGACACAACTATACGGAACGCGTGACGATTTCTAAACGTGTTCACTCCTTGACCGCCTCCGACAATACTGAACTTAACCCCGGTCAAGCGTTCTGTTGTAGACAATGTCGAGCGCCGCTTGGTGGCGCTGGCGTCCCGATTAGTCAAACGAGTGACTAACGTATTTCCGACAAATAATATATTTACAGAATTAAAATCATTAATACATCTCCTTAAGTTAGACTTGTTCCATAAAAACTTTTCCATAAGAGAGATGTATTCATCAAGATACAACCTGACACTGACCTGCTAGCTTAGCATGACGCTTTCTATTTCAACGCTACTAAAGAATAGAAATCGTTTGTCTACCAAAAATGTTCTACTCTCTACACGGAAACGTCATTTTTGTCTACTCTTCCGTCGACAAAACGCTTCTCTATGATTCTCGTGCTAAGCCTGCTGCAAATTGCAAAAAACGTAAGAAAATTAGAATTTCGCGGGCAGGCTTTTTTTTGGGTCGGAAATCATCAAATAACTTCCCCCGCTTTGGGCGGAGTAGGAGGGTGTGTCAGACTCTTACTGACTAAAACCCACCCGTATTCCTTCTGTTGCCTGTGTTGCCAGGGGCCTCGGTGACCCTTAAGTACCTTCCCGCGACTTCGGATCCAGCTTAAGACGCTGACAACACCTAAACCGCGCTCACTGTCAGATTGCATAGAAAAGAAAGAGAAGCGCGATGACAACGCTTGTAATTTATTGCAAAATATGAAGCAGTTATCGATTTACTCAAAATTGAGTTGAGTAATCGAAAATAAAAAAAACAACCAAGTTCTGCATTCAAATAAGACGTTCTTGTTATTAATTAAATATGTAACGTACATATGTTGATATTTAATAAAGATATTTTGGATTAGAACTTAAGGTAACAGGTTAGTTTAACGTTAGTTTGTATGGAGATTTTTTTTTTCAAAACGTGTTTTGGTAACAAACAAGTTCTGGGAAATATGTTTAAAATTAACATATATTTTTCAGGCTACCACAAACTACAGATTTGGCAATATTTTTTTTTCTTAAGAGAAGTCAATTTTGGTAAATTGGGTCTGGTCAGCGCCTTAAGTAATAACCACATTAACTTCACTCTCCCCCACAGATACACGCAACTGTTCAATGCCACAGACCGCGCTAAGACCGGCGCCGTATCCGGGGCGCAAGCCAGATCCATCATGTTGCAGTCGCGTCTAGCGCAGCAGGCGTTAGCGCAGATCTGGGCTCTGGCGGATCTCGACTCCGACGGGAAGCTAGGTGAGTATTGCCGACACTGGCTAATATAAGCACCGTAGGGGGGTAATACTGCCGCCATGGGATCTGGAGGCAAAAGTCCTCGCGCACGTATGGGAGTGGCGCGAGGAGGTGAAACGCCGGGGCGTAACTCCGCTGCCGCGAGAAATCACAGCGGACGGAGCTCCGGCGGGATCTCATGGCGACATGGAGAGTACGGTTGTCGCAACCCAATGCTGGGCACGCCACGATTGCGGCTATTGCCCTCTTTCAGGAGTGATTAAAGAGGCGCCACGGCGTCCTCACCTTCCGTCTGACGCAGGTCCTCACCGGGCACAACAGCTTCGGGAGGTTCCTGTGTCGGATAAGGCGGGAGGAAACGCCCGGGTGTCACCACTGTGTGGATCGCCCGGAGGACACGGTGGAGCATACGGTGGAGGTCTGCTCGGCTTGGGCAGAGCACCGCCGTGTTCTCGTGGAGGCGATCGGCGGCAGAGATCTCTCGCGTCCGGCCCTGGTTCAGGCCATGGTACAGAGCGAGAGGGCATGGGCAGCCGTCACCTCCTTCTGCGAAGCAGTAATGCCCGCGAAGGAGGAGGCGGGACGGTTGAGGGAAAGGCAAGTTTCGCGCCCTCTCGCCCCTAGCCGCCGCAGGAGACGTTCTGGGCGTCGGGAATCCCGGGCGGATTTCCGGCCACCGTAGGCGCGGGCTTGCGGACCGTGAGCAATGGGTAGCTCACCGTCCGGTAAGGACCAGGCCCGGGTCGACGGCGCGTCGTATTCTACGCGCGCCTCAAAGAGATGTCGTCAGCACAATGTAGGAGTCCACTAGGGCCGATGCTTGCCGGTGTCGCGGGAAGGTACTAATGGGGCACCGAGGCCCCTGGTAACACAGGCAACAGGAAGGAATACGGGTGGGTTTTAGTCAGTAAGAGTCTGACACACCCTCCCGCTCCGCCCAGAGCGGGAGAAGTTATTTGATGATTTCCCATCCAAAAAAAAAAAGGGTGTAATACTGCCACCGGTGGGTAATATAGCCAGAGCTGTCTAATATTGCCACTAGGATAACATTGCCGCCGTTGCGTAATATAGCCAGCGCTGACTAATATTGCCACTGGCGGGTAATATAGCCATCGCTGACTAATATTGCCACCGTTGGGTATTATAGCCAGTGCTGACTAATATTGCCACCGGTGGGTAATATAGCCAGCGTCGACTAATATTGCCGCCGTTGGGTAATATAGCCAGTGCAGTCTAATATTGCCGCCGTTGGGTAATATAGCCACTGCTGTCTAATATTGCCACTATGATAATATTGCCGCCGTTGGGTAATATAGCCAGTGCTGACTAATATTGCCACTATAGGAGAATATTATCCATATAACATACTGGTATTCAGCTGCGTCTAGACTGGAAGCCGAGCCCAACATAGTTGCGAAAAAGGCTAGGCATTGGCACATTTAGCTGTTAGGGTGTTATTTACAAAATTTTAGACAACATAAAGTACATAAACTCATGCTTTCTTCCCATGGGGGTAGGCAGAAACTATAGAAATAATAATAATAATAATAATAATAAGGAGGTTCCTCTCTCTGGAGCCCTGATCGCCGGTAGCTTGGACCCTGTTCCCGATACCGGTGGGCCACCATTTTTTTATATTTTTAAATGTTTTTATATATTTTTGTATATTCTAATATTTAAAAATATAATTATATTGTGTAAATAATGAAATAAAAGAAAATAATAATAAAACCTCGTGAAAGCTGAGAAAGAGAAGCAAATAAAATATCTCGACTTAGCACACGAGGTTGTTGACATATTGAATGTTGACTCGGCTGTCATTGTGCCGATTGTCGTTACGGCCAATGGCCTGATGGCTGAAAGCCTCAGATCAAGGGCCTGATTCAGAAGGCAGTACTCCTCGATACGGCCCGCATTGTGAGGAGGTTCCTGTCTCTGGAGTCCTAACCACCGGTAGCTTGGACTCTGCTCCCGACACCGGCGGACCACTATTTTTAATATTTTTAAATGTTTTTTTTTTATACCTTTTTTCAAGAAATATTTAAAAATATATTTTATATGTAAAAAAATAAATAAACCAAATAATAATAAAAAGTGTTTATTTCTCACCACAAGCCAAAAAAAAATTATTAAATATTTTACACACAAGAAATAGCTAACAAATATATAGAACCCACCTGCTACGCTCCTTCATACTCCTATTGCTTCGTTTACGTTCTTTCATCTAGTCGATGAACATCACCATATGAGTAATGAGGTCACTATATGTCTTCCTGGGGCGTCCCCTCCCAGCGTTTCCACTCACATTTGCCTCGTAAATACCTTAATAATGCTTCTCTTGTCCCGCAGGATGTGAGGAGTTCGTGCTAGCCATGTATCTGTGTGAGAAGGCCACGCAGGGTGAGCCTGTGCCTGCTAAACTGCCCCTAGAATTGATACCGCCTACTTTCAGGTAAGTTTTTTTTTTTTCAAAGTTGTTATAGTTTTTGATGTTGTGATGCCCCAGTGGCTAAGGCCTTTTTTTAGGTGAGAAATTATCAAATAACTTCTCCTGCTCTGGGTGGAGCGAGAGGGTGTGTCAGACTCTTACTGACTAAACGGAAGGAACACGGGTGGTCCCGTGTTCCTTCCGTTGCCTGTGTTGCCAGGGGCCTCGGTAGCCCTTTCGAACTTTCCCGCGACCCCGGCAGGCATCGGCCCTAGTGGACCCCTACACTTGTGCTGACGACATCTCTTTGAGGCGCGCGTGGAATACAACGCGCCGTCGACCCGGGCCTGGTCCTTACCGGACGGTGAGCTACCCTTAGCTCACCGTCCGCAAGCCCGCGTCTACGGTAGCCGGGAATCGCCCTGGGATTCCCGACGCCCAATTGGTTCATGCGCGAGATTTTGGGTCCAAATATCTCTCCTTCTCTTCTGAGTTTATCTTGGACTATTATGACATCGGTGACGGGAAATATCGTGAGAAAATCTATTATATTCGTAGTTAATATTTATTTATTTAATTCAGACACAAGTGATCCATATTATCATTAGTATACTTAAGAATTATGTTAGTAACAGAATATCTAATACACACTAAACTTAAACTATTGTAACTAAAATCAAATAACAGTACCTACTCACATAAATAAAAATACAATCATCCTTAAATTCATTAAAATATTTAAAACTAGATGCGCCCCGCGGTTTCACCCGCATAAGTTTTGACCCCGTGGGTATATTGGGATAAAAAGTATCCTATGTGTTTGTTATTCCTGGTTTTAAACTATCTGTGTGTCAAATTTCATCCAAATCCGTTCAGTACTTTTTGCGTGAAAGAGTAACAAACATCCATCCATCCATACTTACAAACTTTCGCATTTATAATATTAGTAGGATCATCAATATTATTATTCCCCTGGGTCTGCCTCGTTGGTCTTGGGTTCGATTCTGGGGTAGCGGTACTGCTGAGCATGAGGTCCTCGATTCCCGGGTCGAGCAAAGTGTTATTGGGTTTTTCTACCTGGAATTTGTCAGTAGCAGCCTGGAGTCTGGATTTGTGCCCTGTTGATGGCAACAGACGCCCCCTATTACATGGGACTTAAACATAACTGGTGAAATGTGGGTGTAGGTACTACAGGTACACCTCTGCCCGACCCTTCGGGGAAACAAGGCGTGATGTTATGTATGTTATATTATTATTAAAATCAAGAAATTCATTGGATTATTAAAAAAAAACAAAATAAAAAGAAACATGAATAAATAAAAATAAAAACAAAACAATACATTTTTTTCATCTGTTGCTGTTCTTTTGAACTTGCTACTTCACACAATGCCATAATATTGGGCAGTCAATTCTGCCAGCCACAATGCTAAGAATGCTGTTGCCACTGCCACGGACACGATTTACTTGCTGCTGCTTGCGGCTTCGCTCGCGTGGCTTTTTCTAAAATATGAAAGTTCGAACGCTCGAAAGCCAATGCAAGTTCTAACGCTATTACCGAACGTTTGACTGGCAGTACGTGAACCACTGATGACTGTTCACGTACTGACTAATGTTAATATATTTTTTTTTTGTTTTTCTATTATAAATTCCTTATTTTTTAAATAATAATGTATTTTTTTTTTTGAGATCGCAGAAAGCGATAGGTCCGCCAATTGTATATAATTTGTAGTGTTTGATTTATTTTTGTTATGTATTTTTGTGGTGTACAATAAAGTATATATAAATAAATAAATAAATTTTCAATGTTAATGTAATTCTTTAATTTGATAAATATTTTTCTCCCATACCTACCCAACATAACATCTCGCCTTGTTTCCCTGAAGGGTTGGGCAGAGGTGTATCTGTAGTACACTCACATTTCGCCAGTTATATTTTTAAGTCTAATGTAAATGACCAGATGTATGAACGTACATGAAGCAAAAGTAGTATGTGAGGAGCGTAGTAGGTGGCGTGCTATAGTTTCTGCCTACCCCATGGGAACAAGTCGTGAGTTGTATGTTATGTATATTTTGTTATGTTTTAACGAAATTTCTCAGTAGCAGGGGGAAACACGCCATGTTTTTTCGAAGGATTGGGCAGAGGTGTACCTATAGTATTCTCACATTTCACCAGTTATGTTTAAGTCCCATGTAATAGGGGGCGAGCCTATTGCCATCAACCGGGCACAAATCCAGACCTCGGACTGCTATTGAGATTTTCCAGGTAGAAAAACCCAATAACACTTTGCTCGACCCCGGAATCAAACCCAAGACCAACGAGGCAGACCCAGAGGAATAATAATATTGATGATTTTAAATATTTGAATGAATTTAAGGATGATTAGACCAGATAGAAAAACCCAATAACACTTTGCCCGACCCGGGAATTGAACCCAAGACCTCATGCTCAGCAGTACCGCTTGCGACCACTAAACCAACGAAGCCCATACCTATAAACACTGTAATTCGAAATCATTGTAAAATTCAATTATTTTTAAAAGAGTAACCGTGGAGTTTGTTGCCGGCTCTTCTCCGTAGGAAACGACCAATTGGAACCGTGCACCTAGCTTCTGGCGTTTCATAAGTGCCCATGTAGGTTTATGTGAAATATATTATATTAAATAATTTAATAATAATAATTATAATTATTAATAATAATATTATAATTTATAATTAATTATAATTTAATATATTTATATTTGATTTGATCTGCAGACGCGACTCAATCTCCTCAAACGCAAGCGCTAAGTCCTACGAAGATAGAAGAAGGGAAAACATGGCTCGAGGTCAGGCCGAGCTAGAGCGCAGGCGATCGCAGCTAGCTGACGCGCAGCTCAAAGAGAAGGTGAGCTTCAGGACAGCAAATAATATTATAGAACAACTTTATAATACAGGGTGAGCAGTGGTGGCCAAGTGGTAACGGCAGCGACTTACGAGTGTAACTAAATTATTTCATCACCACTGCTCTCAAAACGGTGAAGGAAAACATCGTGAAGAAACCGGCATGTCCTAGAACCAAAAATTCGAAGACATGTGACATCTACCAACCTGCACTGGGCCCGCGTGGTGCATTACGGCCCACTGCCTCTCACAGAGAGGAGGCCTGTGTCCCAGCAGTGGGATCATTATAGGCTGATTATGTATTTATCAATAAAATAAAAATGTATTTATTAACTTAAAAATAAAATTATTTCCTTTACTGTATTTAACACCATCTATCGTCAAGTAGCAGAACCACAAAGATGTCATCACTACACAAACAAAACTTTCAATCATGAACATAAATAAACTCAACTATATTAGGTACTATCATTCTAAAATGATTATAGAAATAAAAAGAATCGAATACTTTACAGTTAAACAAGTGAAAACTAAATAAAATATGCAAAATTCTTCCGCCGATTATGCCGATTATGTATACAGGTGAAATTGAAATAATGGGCATCCTCTTAAGGGGTCATTGTACTCATCGTTATGAACAACTTTTACTGCGGGACCAAAACAGAGGTCGCGAAAAAAAAATTCTGCTGGTCCCTATACAAGGTGTCGTTTTGCATCCTCGTCAAATTCAAGGAGGTAACTATGCTAATGATTCTCGGCACGAATCAATAATAAAATAAGTAGATCTTTTTTTCTAAATTTCGGAAATCGGCATGTGTGGTACATGCATGTTAAAACGCGGCCCGTGCGATACCCCACCGTAACTGCCCTTTTACACACACACTACCGCATACGGAACGGGTGATTCTGTTCTGTGAAAGTGGTGTATTCTAAAATACTGTCAAACTTAAATAACTAAAAAAACAAGTATGTATTAATTATTGAGCAGGTATCGTAATTTTATTTGATTATATATGTCTTTCATAGCAGCCTTCTGAAATTTGATGAGGATGCAAAACGATACCTTTTTTTTGTATGGGTAATCATCAAATAACTTCTCCCGCTCTGGGCGGAGCGGGAGGGTGTGTCAGACTCTTACTGACTAAAACCCACCCGTATTCCTTCCGTTGCCTGTGTTGCGGGGGCCTCTGTGACCCATTAGTACCATCCCGCGACCCCTGCAGGCATCGGCCCTAGTGGACCCCTACATTTGTGCTGACGACATCTCTTTGAGGCGCGCGTGGAACACAACGCGCCGTCGACCCGGGCCTGGTCCTTACCGGACCTTACCGGACCTTACCGCAAGCCCCCACGACACCTTGTATTTATGTTCGCTTAACTCAAAGCCAAAATGTAGGGAACAGCTGATTTGTTTTTCGCGATTTCACTTATAGACCCGTAGTAAAAGTTGTGCATAATGATGAGTACAATGACCCCCTTAAGAGGATGCGCATGAATTCAATTTCACCCTGTGTACATAAAAACGCCTCTTTTGGAATTTTCTCATACAATTGTTTTCGACGCTTATAAAAAACGCGCGTCGGATCATGCAACGCTTGTGCAAATTCGCTCGTAGCGAACTTCGCTGCTGCTTGCAGCGCTACTTTGTGGCCTTGTAGATAATAGACATACATTTGTTGTTGACGCTTGCAGCGCAAGGCGAATTCGCTTGGGGCATCGCATTTCGTGGCCCTCGGGTAATGATTCTAATTTTGGGATACTAAAAGTACTTAATAGCCAAGTAACTGCTTCAAACTTGGATGTAGCACTCACCGGCCGTTCTAACTAGGTTACTGCGACGTAACTGTGAGGAATAGTCAGTTTAAAAAAGCTAATTTATTTAAAAACAAAAGTTTAAAGTT
The DNA here is from genome assembly GCA_905333075.3 of Atethmia centrago. Classification (NCBI taxonomy): domain Eukaryota; kingdom Metazoa; phylum Arthropoda; class Insecta; order Lepidoptera; family Noctuidae; genus Atethmia; species Atethmia centrago. The sequence continues at coordinate 17,262,168 of HG995393.1, forward strand.
TTTTGGTCTTCCCCTACTCGTATAGCCATCGTCATTCATACTCAAAACTTTCCTCATTCCTCCGCATCACATGCCCATACCATGCCAACCGATTTCCACACAACTTTTCAGTCACCGGTGCCACTTTCAGACTTCCTCTTATGTACTTTGTGTGCGAACTGTTATGATATACATACTTATTCCGACCTGATTCATATTGACTCATGTAATATTTTTTTCTTTAACGCTACCTAGGAAGCCGAGGTAAAAACCATTGTCTAATAAGGCCATCTTTTAGTACAATATCTTTATCCCACGAAGCGACGCGCGCTTTACTTGTGGTTACCGAGTGTTCAAACACGCTGTGAATGTGTGTGTAAGCGCAGGAGCTCTCGGTACCGTCCGAGACAATGCCGAAGTCGGAAATGTGTGTGTTTTTGGGTGGGTAATTATCAAATAATCTCTGCTCTGGGCGGAGCGGAAGGGTGTGTCTCTTACTGACTAAAACTCACCCGTGTTCCTTCCGTTGCCTGTGTGGACAGGGGCCTCTGTATCCCTTTCGGACTTTCCCGCGACCCCGGCAGACGCTACTCATCCTTACACACCCATTCACAGTGTTTTTTTACACTCGGATACCACAAGTTAAGCGCGCGTCGCTTCCTGAGATAAAAATGCTTCACGACGGTAGTTTATTTAACCAGTTAATACCTCTTACGGAACACTCAGTATAAGTTCAAATTATATTAGTTTTTTTTTGTTCCGGGGTGGAAAATCCTCATGGATGTCCTTCGCCCTGGGGCAGGCGGAGGGGTCTATCAGACTCTTACTGACTAAAAACCACCCCGGTGTTCCCCTCCCACAACTGCACCGGGGATCATGTGATCTAGTGCGACTTCCACGATCCCCGGCTAGGGCCGGCCCGCCATTGCGGGCCACCTCAAGCTCGCGGGTGGAGTGAGGTGTAAAACTCCCCCCGCGACGTCCAATAGGGCCGCGCGTGGAACACTATGCGTCGCCACCTCGGGTCCAGCTGTGTGGGGGGCGACGGATGTCTCGGAGTCCGTCGCCCCTGGACCCAAAATTATATTAGCTAGCTTAACTCCACAGACATGATCAGTGTCGATGTTTAAACATGTTAAAATAAAAACAAAAAGAAATCTGATTTTTTTTCGGAATCAACTATCGCAAGTATTGTAGGTTCTTGAATTGTGAGTTTAGAAAAACATTTTTTTTTTTAAGTTTCATCGTGTTACATCCGTCTCGCTTGTCCAGTTTATACAAATAAAAAGATTTTTAAACTGATATTTCAAATAACTGCGCTGCCTGCGGTCATTGGCCCCAAAAAAACTATTTTGTTTTATGTTAACTTATCGATACACATAATGTCTGTGGAGTTACTCCAGCTAATTTAATTTGACCCTGTATAAATAGTGAATTTACATTTACATGTTGACAGATATACAATTAATGTAAGAGGGGTTTTGTGGCTAAATAATAACAGTAGCACGGGTCGATCAAAGGTTAAGCTACGCTTGCCGCTGTCGGTTCGTGGATGGGTGACCATCTATTACATACCGAGACTCTCCGTGTCTCGGAAAGCACGTTAAGCCGTTGGTCCCGGCTGTCATTCGTAGATCTTTGTCAGTCGTTACGGCTCGTCAGAAGCCGGAAAGTCCAACAACCAGCCTTACCAATGAGTACCGTGTTACCCAGTGACTGGGTTGTGGAGGTCAGATAGGCAGTCGCTTCATGTAAAATACTGGTATTCAGCTGCATCCAGTTAGTCTGGAAGCCGACCCCGACATCGTTGGGAAAATGCTAGGCAGATATTTGATTTTGCATATAATTAGATTATCTGTTATGTAGCTAAACTATCTACTCTCAGACGCTATTCATCATCTGCCTGCCTTTTTCCGACCATGTTGGGGTCAGCTTCCAGGCTAACCGACTGTCTATCTGACCTCCACAACTCAGTGACTGGGTAACACGATACCCTTTGGTAAGATTGGTTGTTAAACTTTCGGGCTTCCGACTACCAGCAACAACTGTCAAAGACTGTCCTGACTAGCCGGTACTGTCAGACGCTGTTATTGATTAAAAATTGTTCTAAATGTCTGCAGGCCGAAAGAGAGCGAAAAGAACGAGAAGAAGCCGAAAAGAGAGAAAAGTTGCGCCTCGAATTACAGAAGAGAGAACAAGAGGAGTTGAACAGAAAGCAGAAGGAAGAACAAGTAAGTCACTACACGTCAGATTTCACTACACAGGTGTTTATTTATTTACATGAGATCTCCAAAAAAGATACACATCTATATGAATTAGAATAATTTTACTAACGTGATAACGTCTTATAAATCGATGAACGCCGGCTGCATGCAAGAAAAAGTGTCACGTTCCGCCTGAGCCGAGCGTGCAAGCGAGAGCGCGGAACTAGCGATAGAGAGGCACGATCGGCCTAAGCGTTCGGCTTGTGACGCATCTCTCTCTCGTTATCACGTTAAATTATCGTCCGTAAACCGAATTTACAGACAACCAACTTTTTACACACACACACAATTTTAGTAAAATATAGACATAGAAAATAGGCCCAAACTAGGCTCAGCCTGTATCTTGGGGGCCCAAAATAAAAATTAATCCCTATTTCCATTGGTCACGGCATCACGCGTGAACGGCTGGACCGATTTCGCTATTTTTTTTTTTTGCTGTGTTTTTTATTGTCAGGAGAAGGTTCTTATGTAAGCAAAAAAAAACCTCCACGCAGGCGAAGCCGCGGGCAAAAGCTAGTACAATATAAATCACAATAATAAAAAGCACCGGCCAAGTGCGTGTAGGACCACGCACAATGAAGGGGTCTGTATTTGGGATGAGTTTATCCCAAGAACAAACTTAACACGTTCGCTGACAGTGAGCACTTACCCTGACACCACATTACGGCAGTAGAATTTTCCATACTAAATGACAAACGTTTCACAACGTAGTGTCATTTTGGCCATATGTTTGCCTGCCGAAATTTGGTACTACGGCGATGGACGTGAACGTTTCTCGACGTTGTGATATATTAGGCATGTGTTTGCTTGCCCAAATGCGACACTACGTCGACAGACACTACGTCCCTCGACGTACTGTCATAACGCACTATTTTAATTTCCCGCCTAACGACGTACTGTCAGCGAACGTGTTAATGTTGTAGTTGAAATCATGTTGCCCGATACAATCCAACTGCTAATGTAAGTTTGTGCGCGCAATATTATTTATTATGTTATTTTAACAGCATAGACTTCTAGTAGGTTTTCCTCTAATCTATAAGTAAAGAACTTTTTTTTTTCAAAATTTTAGGGTCAGTAGTTACGGAGAGAAGGGCCCTTATCTGTGAAACTACTGAGCCTAAAATTTTGAATGATAGGTCATATTTCATACATTTTCTTAAATATCTTTAAACCTTTTAATATTTATTATAAAAAAAATCTCTCGTGGTATGGTCCAGTACAAAGTATAGGAAACGACCAATTGGAACCGTGCACCTAGCTTCTGACGTCTCATAAGTGCCCATGTAGGTTTATGTGAAATAAAATATTTTGATTTGAAATATCATAATAAAACTAGAAGAATAATTGACTCTCGGCTTCGTTATGGATAGTTTTCACCCATTGTAAATGCAATAATTACTCTATTAAACGAGTTTCCCTATACAAAGTTGATCCATAAAAAAACAAACGAGCGAGCCTTACAGTAATTACATATGATGTGTAACATCTGACATCTCACCTTGGTAATACTAATCAGAAATTAACCTCATAATTTAAAATGTTAAATACTGAAATATTTATTTGAATAATTATTAATTACTAGTGGTCGCCCACTGGTCGAAATTCGACCCTCTCTACTTACAATCTATGTAGTATTTACTAATTCTATGAGTACACTAATTCTATGCTATTATGAATTACTTACTAATTCCATGCTATTAAAATGTAGTAATGAAGTGACAGCTTGAGCATGACATAAGTACTTACTTATGCCATGCTCAAGCTGTCACTTCCTGTTCCACACTTCCGTCGCAGAAAGCGGGTCTTTCTGTGGGAGTGATTTCGTGGAAAAGCATACCTACTGTCCGCCATTTTGGTTTTTAAATTTTTTTAAATTGTGGCCACGCTTGAAATCTATATAAATCGATAGCTGACATCAATGCAAACAGAAATTAGGTATTGCTCTTTTGTAGGTAACAGCTGTTTATTTTTTAATAACCGACTAAAAATTTCAACGGTTCCAGGATCATGTACTGAATCCATGATAACAGGTTGCGCGTGATTTCGGAAGATATTACACATCAAAAAAATATTTAAGAGAACTTTCACCTCTGGAAAGATATGTAACCCAGTATCTGTACGAACACTCAAGATTTCATAATATTTTTCTTATTAGGAAAAGCGTGAAGCAGCTCGTAAAGAAATGGAGAGGCAGTGCCAGCTGGAATGGGAGAAAAAGAGGTAAGTTTTATTAACTACCGCATAAATTATGTTAGTTTAATATTGAAACTTCGTTCTGTCCGCGACTTCATTTGCGTGGAAGTCATAAAATACACAATATACTAAATCAGAATCTTTATTTGTTAAACATAGGTACTTAGGTTGACATATTTGAGCGCTATGTTTTGCCGCGAAGGCATACAAATTTTAATTAAAATGTAATTGAATAAAACTAAATTACTTAAAAAACTAACTAAAACAAACAATAAAAACAAAATAACAGCCACATTTTTCTTTTTTCTCGGCTCCTAAGGGTCGTAACGTGATGTTTAATAGCCTATAACCTTCCTCAAGAACTAAAAAAAAAATATTCAAAAATGTAAGGTATAACATTTAATACAGTTTTTCTTAAATCTATGTCAAGTTCACTCATGATTTGTGCCTGAACTGGGTAATCCTGTGTTTCAGGCCATTGGAGCATTCGGGCACGATCGGAAATCTTCGGAACCGATCGTGGCCGGACGATGATGTGCATTATATGAGCTAAATGGGAAAGGTCAACGACCCCAGTGTTCGTTCTTGCCTCAAGGCGAATGCGCGCTCGGTATAGCGACACATAGTTTCCAGAACCTTTAGAACTCTAGTCTCTCCCAGTTAGCCCCAACCATTTTATGTGCAAATTGTCCTTATTGTTGTTTTGTACCTGTAATTGTTTAAGAAGTGCCGTGGTAGGCAGTAATACAAGCCGTTTTTACTAAATAATAGTTTATTATTTAAACTACCCCGTAACACTTCAGTAACATTTATTGATTAAATAATCACATAACATATTAATATTATTGCTAAATACGAGGGCGGCACTGAAAATTTCGGGAATCAAGGAAGTGACACAACATTACTATTTAAAAATGTATTTATTGATTTTCGAAGTATTCTCCGCGAAATTTGACACATTTTTCCATACGATGGAACCAATCATTGAAGTAACCATTCCATTCGGAAGTTGGGGTCTCTAAAATGGCCGTTTTGTAGGCGTCCACAGCTTCTTCAGGTGATGAAAATCTCTGTCCTCGCAATTTATTCTTTAATTAAGGGAAAGTATAGAAATCATTAGGGCTTAGGTCGGGGCTGTACGGCGGATGGTCTAATAATTCTGTTATCTTGCTCTAAAAACTCTTTTGTTCTGTGCGCGGTGTGAGAACTCGCATTGTCGTGATGGAGGATGATGCGGCGGTTGCAGTTCTCTTTACGGAGTTCAGAAACGACCTGTGGCAAACAAATGCTAGCATACCATTCTGCATTAACCGTTCTTTGTCCCTCAAGAGGAATAGTCGTAACATGGCCGGTTTTGGAGACAAACGTGGCCACCATTTTTTTGCAACACTCCGTGAACGAACAATTTTTGTCAGTGGCGTGCAGTGGTTCTCCACGAAGGGTAGGCCACGCAAATAGACACAAAAAAAAAAAACCAATTCGCGCAACATCCCAGCGTCGGTCAACATATGGTGACCCTCAAAGTAGTCATCATTGATTTAAAAAGTTTGGAAAAAAAAACATTGAAAATAATCCTGTAAAAACAAAAGTTATAAATACAAGAATTCACCACATTATTCAAGGTTCAAAACACGATTTTCTGACGATGCAAACAGAAGAAAGATTCGGCCACCACAAATATCATAACCAAGTGTGTTGGGGAATTTTGGGTGACTCTTCAAAGAAACTCCAAATATGCTGATTTTTAGTCAAACTTGTATTGCCTTGATGACGAACAAAAATGGAAGAGAATGACAAGCAAGTACAGATAATCCTTACATCTAATTACAAACAAATTAGTACGCAACGTTGATTTGCTCCTTCTAAACGAGCAGGCGTAGGCTCGAACATGCCCCCGGACGTTGAAAGCAGCAGAGGCGCTTTCAACCAGACGCAGAATCAACGGGCAGTGGGCAAATCCTGTTAAAGGCTCTTCTGACGACTTCAGCGGATGTTTTGACGTCTGCCACACGAACAATTCCATCTGATCCTGGATGAACGGCGACGACTCTTCCCAATGTCCATTTAAGAGGAGGAAGATGGTCCTCCTTTATGATGACCAAAGAATCCAACTTCAGCGTGTCTTTGCTGGTATGCCACTTGGTCCTTTGCTGCAGCTCGGACACGAACTCTTTACTCCAGCGAGCCCAAAAATGCTGGCGTAGCTGCTCGATCCGTTGGAAACGAGAAAATGAAGCAGTGGAGTGGTTCTTTAGGTCTTGCTGCTGAAGTGACGTCAGCGACCGGCCAACAAGAAAATGACCCGGAGTCAGCGGGGTTTAGTCCGCTGGATCGGATGACAGCGGCGTCAGTGGACGTGAATTCAGTATCGCCTCAATCTGGACTAATGTGGTGTTAAGCTCTTCAAAGGTTAAATTACAATTTCCCAACACTCGCCTAAGATGATATTTTGTTGAATTAACACCCGCTTCCCAGAGTCCGCCAAAATGAGGAGTATACGCAGGTATAAAATGGAATTTAATTCCGTCATTAGCCAATTGTTCCCCCAAGGAATTGCAATTAGATTTAAGGAACTTCGAAAGTTCGTTGCAGGCACCGACGAAAGAGGTACCGTTGTCGGAGTAGATGTCATTGGGTTTTCCCCGTCGCGAGATAAATCTAGATAAAGCTAGCAAATACTTATTGCTGGTTAAGTCACTCACCAGCTCTAAGTGAATAGCCTTGGTGGTAAAGCACACAAAGATGGCTATGTACACTTTTACCAGCCTACATCCCCGACCTTGCCTACTAGCCGCCATGATGGGACCAGCATAGTCCACACCAGTGCTTTCAAAAGGATAACCCCCTGGAAGAAGACGCTGCTGTGGCAAATGACCCATCACAGGAGTAACTGTTCTACCCGACATGCGACAACAACGCACGCAATTACGATAACAACTCTTTGCTAGGCTTCGTCCGCCTATGGGCCCGTATGAATCCCTAATCGAAGCCAGCAATAACTGAGGACCTGCATGCATCAGCTTTAGATGTTCAAATTCAAATATTAACTTGGTAAATTTGTGAGTGGACTGTAAAAGAATAGGGTGCTTTTTATCAAAAGAAAAAGTTGAATTGGCTAAGCGTCCTCCAACACGCATGATTTTATTATTATCTAAGAATACGTTAAATTTTATAAGGGCGCTTTTACAAGGCAACATCTGATTATTAATGAGTAATTCATACTCGGGAAGAGACTCAATTTGGCTTCTAGTTATAATAACATTTAATGCATCCTGCAACTCGGCTTGTGATAGAAATTTACCAATAGAAGGAATTTTCCTACACAATTTTATAAACCTTAAAACTGTTGCTACACTACGGATCAGTCTTAAATAACTAGAAAAACTATTAAAATTGATGAATGTATGACATTGAATATTATTATTAACACTGGCGCTCAATAAAACATGAGGTCGAGTTTCAGGCAGCTTGTCTGACTCTAAAGACTTATGTTGAGACGGCCAATGAGACTGGACTTGCTTCAAAAAACTGGGACCACTCCACCACAAGTCCATTGATTGCAGAACACTAATATCAACGCCACGAGATATTAGGTCTGCAGGGTTTTTGGCGGTTGGGATGCGTCGCCAAATACAGTGCCCGGCCTTATCTAAAACTTCAGCAACACGATTGCGTACAAATGGCTGTAGCTTAGAAGGTAACATCTGCAACCATCCCAACACGACGGTGGAGTCAGTCCAGCAATAAACATGACTAAACTTTAGTCGCAGTGAACTCACAACCTTCTCGCACAAACGAGCTCCGACTACGGCACCACACAGTTCCAGTCTTGGAATGGTGGTCGGCTTTATCGGCGCCACTCGACTTTTAGCGGCTAACAGGCGAACCATATACTTACCCTGATCATTGGCGCTACGTACATAGACGCACGCACCATACGCTCGCTCAGATGCGTCTGTGAATACATGTAGTTCCAGTATAGTAAATGCATCACATATAACGAGTCGTGGAACACGATAATTATTAATAAGCGGCAAAGCTTTGACAATAGCATTCCAACTGGTATTATGTGCCGGGGTTAACGGCTCATCCCACGAGAGCTTGTCTAACCACATCCGTTGTAAAAACATTTTCATTGTGACTACGCAAGGAGATAAAAGTCCAAGGGGGTCAAAAATACGTGCTATGGCAGAAAGTACATCACGCTTTGTAACAGAATCCTTAGAAGGTAACATTAAACTTGAAAACCCAAGTTCATCAGAACTAGAAAACCAGTCAAGCCCTAATAACTTATTGGGTTCATTAGATCCCATATCTAAATCTAATGACGACTGAGAAGCTCTGGAGATTAAGTTAGGGACATTGGACCTCCACTTTCTAAGCGGCATACAAGCAGATGCTAGTGCGTTGGTGACCTCTGTGCGGATAAACATAACTTCATTTAAATCATCACCTCCAGTCAAGAGGTGTTCGACGTAAAAATCATGCTTGATGATTTCAGCAATCCTATCTCTGCTACCTGAGGATGACTCACCCACAGATGGTGAAGTGATAGTGTCATTGGTTTGATAGTTAATGCCTATTTGCTTAAGGCAACGTATAGCAAGAAATGGTGCACTAGCCGTCCCATATGTGACGGTATTCAATTTATAAACCTTAACGGGATCGCATGCATTATCACGCCACAGAATCTGTTGCAGGTACCTATCCGATGGGTGGACGTATATACATCTATACATCTTCGTAACATCAGCTGACAAGACGAACTTGTGTTGTCGAAACCGAAGAAGTATAGATATAAGATCGTCCTGCACTGTAGGACCCACCATCTGCACGTCATTAAAGGATACTCCTGAAGAAGTAGTACAACTTGCATTAAAAACTACACGGACTTTGTAGTCGTGCTACATTCACGCAGTACCCCGTGATGTGGTATGAAATATCCACTAGGACTGTCATTATCCGTTTTTTTCGGTCATATGTCCTAAAGTCTCATATTCAGACATGAAGTCACGATATAACTTACCGAACTCTGGCTTAGACTTCAGTCTGCGTTCAAGGGAATATAGACACTTAGAAGCCCTTTGGAAAGATTCTCCTAAAATAGAAGGGTTTTGCTTAACAGGAATACGAACACAAAAATGACCGCTCTCTAAACGTGTCGTATTCTTGACAAAATGCTCCTCACACAACTTCTCTTCAGGTAAATAATGTGGGGATTGTGAGTTAAACTCTTCCAGATTCCAGAATTTTACTAAATCGGTGCGAATTTTATTTAAATCACCGTTACTAGGGGAATCAGTTTGAGTTAAATTACATGAAATATTAGTCGACATTAATTTACCATTATTATAGGTAACAGGGCCAGAAACAATCCAGCCTAACAACGTTTCACCCAACACTGGCTTACCTACTCCTAGTCTAATTCTCTGTGAACCAACCAAGTCCCAGAAGAGATCCGCTCCTATTAAGACATCTACTTCTGAAGGCTTGTAAAAGGTGGGGTCAGCTAAACAGATATTATCTGGAATGTTCAGGTCTGAAATGTCGACTTCACGACAAGGCACAACAGTCGTTAATGATGGCAAAACGAAACAATAAAACTTAGCAACATAACTATTGTCTAAAGACGTCATTTTCACATGACATGTTTCGCCTACGCGCGAACTTACGTTATTGATGCCATAGACCGAACCATTTATCAGATTAGTAGTTAAGTTAAGCCGTGTACATAACCTTTCTGACATAAAACACGATGTGCTACCACTATCAAGCATGGCTCGCACTATGTGCTCACGATCATTGTGATCACATAACTTGATAACAGCGGTGGACAATAACACAGCGCGTTGTTTACGCACACTACTTAACGAACTGAGATCCGCAGACAAAGTTAAATTATTTGCAATCGCATGCGCATCAGTGCTAGCCACGGCTTCAGCGGGTGATGACGTTCATACAGAATGGGACGAGCTACCGTGTGATTTGTTGTCATTATTGCAAGAATTCGCCGTACCTTTAGTCTCCGACGAATGAATGAAAGTGTTATGTCGGCGCTTACATATCTTGCATCCCGGCCTTTTGCATCGGTTAGCAAAGTGACCTGCACGAAAACAGTTATAGCACACTTTATAGTTAGGTATTAATTTGAGTCGGGCGTCTATGCTAAGTGCAAGGAATTGTGAACAACTACTTAAACCGTGATCAGCTTTACAGTGCGGGCACATCTTATTTAATTCAGTGCTGGAATTATTAGAATCTAGTGATACAATCATAGATTTCATCTTATTGTGTGAACTAGGTTTAGCGGGAGTGGGATTATTGTTATTTCGTGCTGCTTCTAACGTTTCTAACAAGTCAGCGCGAAAGCGAATGAATTGCATGAGTGCAGTAAATGTTATTGTGCTATCTTTGTCTATACGACCTTTGTGCTCCTCTCACTCACGATAAGTTAACTGGTCCAGCTTCCGAGTTACTATAAATATTAATAAAGTGTCCCAATACTTAATGGGCTCATCTAATGATTCCAACGCACGGAGATTTTTATTAAGTTGGTCAATCAATCCCTTCAACGCAACAGAGGACTCCTTCGTAATAACATTCAAGTTAAATAAGGATGACACATGGTTTTGAACTAACAACCTTTTGTTATCGAAACGATCACAAATTAGCTTCCAAGCTGTATCGTAATTGCTTGCAGAAAACTCAATCGCATGGATTACAACAGCAGCAGATCCTTCCAGGGACGCTCGCAAATAATGAAATTTGTTAACTTGGTCGATTTCATCGTTACAGTGAATGAGGCTAGTAAAAGTGTCACGGAACTCCAACCAATTGCTAAAACTCCCATTAAATTTAGGTAACTGTATTGTGGGCAACTTAACAGGCTTACGTTGACTGACACGGGTACATTTTTCGCTACTCATCGACTCATTATCATTGTTATACTTACATAACAGCTCCTGTGACCTAGACAGTGCTTTGTAATACTGTGACTCAAATTCAGTACGCTCAGAGAATTGAGCTTTAACATCTTCCACCAGACATTCTAATCGCAACTGTACCTCGTCGTAATGCTGATACAAAGACTCGATTCTTCCAATCCGTATTTGCAACTCCTTGACCTCACAACTGGTTAACTCCTTGTCACTGGATGCATCAAGGTAATTAATGAATGCAGTTAAGCGACCCTTAAAGCTTCCTCGTTTTTTAACTAGTTCTCTTTCTTCGGACATACTGGGAATCGAATACAGTCAACCTGGAATATGTATAATAATAACTTAGGTATATTTGTATACAACACTTAAATAATTTAAGGTACCTACGGTTAGCTACTATGGTATAACAATTTAAACAAAGATGTTAATACTGCAAATAGTGACTTCAACGTGGGTGGGTGATAATTACAGAACACGTCACTTGCAAGATATCCGAAGTGGCCTTTAAAGGCCCTATTTCATGTGATTCGCCTGTATAAATATATTTAATAAGCTAACTACGGGTTTGAAATTGTGAAAAAATCAACTCATTTATAAATTAAATCTACGCGCCTATCCTTTTTCAAATATGATTTTAAGACCTCGTCATAAAAAGTAGGCTTGCGTCGTAGTTCGACCATTAATTCTTTTTCTATAGAAATTAAAGATAGATTTGTGAGTCGTTGCTGACTTTGTGTGTTTCTTAGATAGGTGTGGATACGTTTTAAGGACGAAAATGAACGTTCTGCCGATGCGCTGCTTGCTGGGATAGTAACAATAAACTTCGCCAAACGTAAAACTTCTGAAAAAACTTTAAATGATTTTTATACAAATTTTGAATGATACTATATATGCTACAATTCGTAAATTCAGGCGATCTATAAATACAGCGCAGTTCATTTTTTAATCTATCAAAATTAAAATTTGCCTGATAAGTATTAGTGAACTCTCTGATTTCCTTTTCAGGGAATTGTTCACTATATTTACTAAAATTCTCACAAGAAAGTAACTCAAAGAATTTTAATTTTTTTAATATTCAGATAACGATCTCTTAATTCGCTAAGTATATTATCAATTATTTCGGTAAAAATTCGCCGATAGTGTATTTTTACATCATCGACATTGCGCTTTCTTTTAGGTGGTCCGGTTATGAGAGCAGTTGCATCATAATTGATCTCGAACCTGTCTCTGTAACGAGCTACAAATGACTCGAATTGATTTATCTTTTTAACACAATACGCGATGTCACAAGTTTTTTTCTGTATAATATCGTATAAAATATCGGTTTCAAAAATATCCGCGAATGTTTTTAAAAAAAAAATAAATTCAAATTCTTTCATGTTAAATAAAAATTGTCCCTCTACTGTTATAATTCTCCAAATCGATATCCTGTACCGATGTCACCATAGTCGGTAGAATTGACACGCGAGCGTTCACTAAAACTACGACAATTCAGAAAATACGGATCGTAGCTCTACAAACCCCTAGTCATTGAAGTTGTTATATGAAATAAGCTACCAGGTAATATAGGGTTTAGTGCAGTTTCACCTTGCAATATATTGCTAATTCGAAGTTGAAAGTAGCGTGAGCGACTTTTTCGTACAAATATCGTCATATTTATAAAACAAAAGCAATAAGTCCAAAAGATAATACGTAACTTTCTTAAAACCACACTTCTTTACAATATTCAAAGAAAGAACAGAGATCTCTATGCGTTTTTTTAAATGACAAGCTTATCAAAAAATAACCTTATTGCAAAAAAAAAAAGGTATGCTTACACAATTATTCCGGGAACTCTGTAAGCCCCTTAGCTTCGGTTCTTATCTCATCACTATGCTTGATACGTCAACATAACACAAATAAATCTTTAGCTGATAAGAATGTTTAATTTACGATCACTGAGCACTTGAAAACATTTCAAAATACCCGTTATGAATGACCGTCTCATACTTTTAATGACACAATTCACACATTGTTGTATTTATTTTAAATGTAACTTTGCATTCTACACTAGTATGATATTCACTAATGGAAAAACACAAAACAACTATGTTGCATAGCAAAAACATTAACCAAATCGACAACATAACATCGCGGTCGACTAATGCCAAAATGTGGGCGTGACCACAGATTATTATAGAATTTACTAAAATACGTTCCGGAGCGAAACGTTGCTAGATGTTTAACATGTGATGTTATTTGCGTTGCCTTGTTAATGCTCTACATTATAAATACGCGCAAGGGAACGCAGAATCGCGTAAACAGGCAGAATCGCGCCATTTTGTCGACTCGGAATGACGAAACTCAAAGAGGCTATGGGACATGCGTGCGGAAGTTTTACAGGTCACTCAAAGAGTTTGCTATACAGACCAGGGGCCAGTCGTGAAGGAAACTTCCCCGCAATTCGGGGAATTCTCCAAAAATTGGGAACCCTGGTCTTCAATATTTTTCATTCGTTAAATTTTCACTTTACACACGACCAATGAGGACCAAGCTCCTGCCGCCGGAGTTACGCCTCTAATTTAAACCATTTCACTATTGTGTGCCGTTCATACACACGAAAATATACACGAGTGTGCGTAAATTTATCAATGAACTGTAGGCGAAACGATTCCTTGCCTTGCGTACGTAAGCTCCGTCGAACTGTGAGTCACGTGGTGTTTGCGACAAGTTGCTATAAGTGTTTTAACAGGAGTTTAACTTTTTTTTTAATATTTTGTATTATTGTATTACATAGTTAAAATAAATGCATTTGGCGTTGTTGGTAGGGTAGGCTAGGCCTAATTGCCTCTATGGACGGCACGCCCCTGATTTTTGTTGGCTTTAACTCATTTCCGAACACCCAAACTCGTGACTGGTTTTTTGTTTCGGGTTTGTACGCGTATATCCAGGATTCGTTACCTGATACGATGTTGTATACAGCATTTGAGGATCCTGCGTGGAATCTTTCGAGAGTTCTGACGCACCAAGTAACGCGAGCCGCTTTTTGCTCTTCACAGAGCGAATGCGGTATCCATCGGGAAAACAACTTTTTTACACCTAATTGTTCATGCAAAATTATTTGTATTTGACTCATGCCAATGTCTAAAGTTGCCTGAATTTCGCGGTATGTCACATGTCGATCTTCCTCAATCAGCTTACGCACAGCATCAACGTTTTCTTGGGTGACTGCAGTTTTTGGACGACCTTGACGGGATCACCACTGAGCTTGACACGTCCACGTTGAAATTCAGCAAACCAGCGATAAATTGTGGTTTTGGATGGGGCTTCATCACAAAATGCAGAAATCATCCGGTCAACACACTGTTTTTGTGTTAAACCACTTCGAAAGTCATAATAAATGATCGCTCTTGAATTTTCTCGAGTCAATTCCATTTTCTCAACGACTAAACAAGTTTGACAAGACCGAGAATCTTTTTTTAAATAAATAATTGGTATTCGATTTTTAAAACCAAGGAGTTTTCAATTAACAAGATTTTAATATGACAGGAACACTGGAAATATTCCATTCCCGATACTTTTAGTGCAGCCCTCGTAAATGTAAACTGGACAAAATCATATGTAAAACCATTGTTCAAATCCGACTGGTAGTTCCCGAGTTAAGCGCGTTCAAACAAACAAACAAACTCGTCAGCTTTATTATTATAGTAGTATACTATCGTTTGTCCGCGGCTTCGCCCGGGTGGATGTCGGAAACTATCGCACGGGACTACCGGGAATAAAGCTAAACGAAGCGGTCGCCACGCCGTCAACCACAATTATTTTGTAACGCGTAATTTCTAATCGCATTTCTCATCTGAAATGAACACAATTTACTAAATTCGTCTAAAACCCGTCCTAACACTCCAAGCGCCCAAAATGAAATGGCCGAGGAAATGAGCTCGCCGCTGCAGTTGTCCGTCTGCCCCACTCTTGCGCCTCGTGACGTCATTCAGACGCCACACCTTCAATCTATAGG
Organism: Atethmia centrago; assembly: GCA_905333075.3. Classification (NCBI taxonomy): domain Eukaryota; kingdom Metazoa; phylum Arthropoda; class Insecta; order Lepidoptera; family Noctuidae; genus Atethmia; species Atethmia centrago. The sequence goes on from HG995393.1 coordinate 17,277,539, forward strand.
ATTCTCCGCTAAAAGCTATTCTATTCTAATGACGGACATTTTTTTTTGAATAAATGAACCACTAAAAACGTTTAGTTCTTTTAATCATTAGAAGAGCTAAAAGTTTGTAGAGGTTCAAAAAAAGTGTGCATCATACACACTATTCTAAATACCAGCGGTCGTTGACCCCAATTTTTATTTTATTTTATTATTTTGCTTTTTTTTCTATATTTCCAGAACACGCGAACTCGAAGCAATGCGTACGGAAGAGCAGACCAAGGTGTTCTCCCTCAAGTCCAGGGGTCAGAACTTGACGGCAGAGCTCAGCTCCGTGGTGCTGCGCGCTGGGAACCTGGCCAAGGACATCCGCGAGACCAGGAGCAGCGTCGCGGCCGCCAAGTGCACCATCGACGGGATGAGGTGCGTGGCTATATTATTCCAGGATGATGCATGAATCAGAAAGTTGTGGTCATATTTAAGGGGGTGGTACATACTATCAAACTGAAAAACTTTGTCCACGGAGACAACATCGTAATCGCAAAAAACATATCACCTGTACAGTAATGAGCACTAATATGTATACACTTAGCAAAATACAAAAGCGATTTTATCGTGGAATAACGACTGCAACATTGAGGTAAGACCTATTTCATAATAGCATGGGTTCCAAAATACTTTGTTCGTACATACATACATAAACGAGCTTTCTTCCCATGGGGGTAGGCAGAAACTACAGAACGCCACCTGCTACGATCCTTACATACTCCTTTTGCTTCGTTTACGTTCATAAATCTGGTCACACACGCACGCCGGTTGCGAGTACCACGCACCTGACCTTTTTGAAGAACATCACTAATGACGTCACTATACTATGTCTTCCTGGGGCGTCCCCTCCCGGCGGTTCCACTCACATCTATCTTGTAAATACCTTTTGTTCATCCTCTCAACATGACCAAACCATCTAAGCATACTCTTTTCAATATTTGTCACTACATCTTCCTTTAAACCGCACCGTTGCCTTATCACATCATTTTTCAGCCTATCATTTATCATTTACTGTGTTCGTAACGACATAAAATTACAATCAACACAGAAGGCGAAAATAACTTAAAAGTTGCTAAGGTTATACATATTAGTGCTCGTGACTGTACCATACAAAAATTCAATACCCACTTGACTCAAATGTATGCTGTTGATTATTTTTTGTCAGCATTCGCGTATAATCAGCCTATAATGTACCCACTGCTGGGACAGGCACCGATAGGAGGCTCTCTGTGAGAGGCAGTGGGCCATAATCCACCACGCGGGCCTAGTGCGGGTTGGTAGATGTCACATGTCTTCGATTTTCTGGTGCTAGGGGGAAGGGGGGTCGCGGGAAGGTACTTATGGGTCACCGAGGCCCCCTCAACACAGGCAACAGGAAGGAATACGGGTGGGTTTTAGTCAGTAAGAGTCTGACGGTTGAGGGAAAGGCAAGTTTCGCGCCCTCTCGCCCCTAGCCGCCGCAGGAGACGCCCAGGGCGTCGGGAATCCCGGGCGGATTTCCGCCCACCGTAGGCGCGGGCTTGCGGACGGTGAGCAATGGGTAGCTCGCCTCCGGTAAGGACCAGGCCCGGGGCGACGGCGCGTTGTATTCCACGCGCGACTCAAAGAGATGTCGTCAGCGCATAGGTAGGGGTCCACTAGGGCCGATGTCTGTCGGGGTCGCGGGAAGGTACTTATGGGTCACCGAGGCCCCCGCAACACAGACAACAAGAAGGAATACGGGTGGGTTTTACTCAGTAAGAGTCTGACACACCCTCCCGCTCCGCCCAGAGCGGGAGAAGTAATTTGATGATTTCCCACCCAAAAAAAAAATAAAAAGGGGGAAGGGGGGACACTTTACTCTTAACTATAAAGCTTAATATTACGCAAACGGGTCCCTGAATCGAAAAATGGTTTTCACAGACCCGTAATATTTTTGAACGGCCTATCCAACGATACCCCACACCATGGGATAGACGAATAATAAATATATCATCCCCGCTTTACGTGCAAGTACCTCCGTACCACATAATCATTATGTTTGCAAGATTTTATTGTACCGCTTTGTCGGCGTGATTAATATGTACTCGTATACCCATGCCAAATTACAGCATCCTATTACTCAGAGTCTGAGCTAAGCCGCAGACAGACAGACAGACGGACATGGTGAAATTATAAGGTTTCCTTGGGGCCTACAGCCTAAGCACTAAATCCGTAGTTTCGGCCGAAGTCTCCGTATCACCTACGGACATAAGATTACTTCGGAGCCCGAACTGAGAATGATTGATAACACGATTTGACAGTTGTCCCTACTCGCAATGTGTTTGTGCCCGTTCGAAAAATTTAATTTGTCACTTCTATTTCGGACTGGACCGTATCTTCGTTGACGAAGTTAGAGAGTAGTCCCTCTGGGCCGTCTTCTGGTTAGTCAGTTTTATGCCGCACATAAAGCCGGGTACTCATTAGCGAGCTGTAACCGTAACCGTTTTATGCACCGTTACCAAAAAACATAGTGTGTACGTGGTTCGCTAACCCGGATCAATTACTTTCGGACGGGCCCGTATATCGTTGACGGATTTAGAGAGTAGTCCCCCTTGTTGACAAGGGATCCTAGAAAAGACAAAACTCTAAGAAACTTAATATTTGTTCCAGATCCGACCGCGATGCCAGTATGTCTGAGATGCAGCAACTTAAAGCAAGAGTGAAAGAGTTGAATTCGAAACAGATATCTTTGAATAAGGAGAAGGCAGAGTTGGATGCTAAGGTAACTAACATCATCGTCGTTTGCCTTTTTTTTTTCGCGCCTAGTCAAAAGCCCCCAGCGTCCTCGCGGTAAATCCCGTTCTCCAATAGGGTCTTACACCCATTTTTGAAAAGTGTCTTAATTCAATTCTATAGTGCTAATATGCCCCAAAAAAATCACAAAATTTTTATTCAATCGCCATAAAAATGCATTTAAATTTTACATTTTCAAAGGAGAATGAGCAAAATGGTACCCGGCTCCAATAGATATGGTTGTAGTGTCGTTTAAAAGGTCTTACCAAGAGGAACAATATTTACTATAGCCGCCAGTCTCAAATCTGATTGCGTTTGGAGATAAACGACAGTCTTACTAACTAATAAAAACCCTATTCCTTCGGTTGCCATTTGCGTTCCCGGATCACGGTAACCTGTTTAGACAGTCCCGTGGCCCCGGCGATAAACATACATAATACGAGTATATTAGGTACCACTTACTCTACTTAAAATAATGAGTAGGTACCAAGGTAATATTTTCTGCATTTTTCCGTTCATGTTTTCTATTAATAATGCTTTTACGTCAGACTTCACCATGCACCCGGCCTCCTTTTAACTCGAGCCCCGCTGCTCCTGAGCGCGGGGTGTGCGCAGGAGCAGTGAGGGAGGCGTCGGTGTCCGCGTCAGTCGATCGTTCGTATTGCGCTTGTGACGACGTTTAGCTGCTGTTTGAGTTTCTTTTGTGCTTTTATAACTCGGTTTTATTAACTACTGACCCCTGCGCTCCTACTGGACTAGTTACCCGCTATTAACGTTGACCTGTGCTAGTGTTGTGGACTATACTGATTTGCTTTTCGAACTGGAATATCGCAATGGAACGTCTCAACTGTGTAATGTGTCGGCGAGCTTTATATACCAGAAGATACCAACAACATGTTTTGACAGCTAATCTGTCAAGAACGCGCCCTGAGTTCGCTGCGTTTATTCATGAACATGCCGTTCTGGAGGTAAGGACTTCCATTATTATAATCTAAGTGTAGTTTTATTTCACCATCCCTTCGTCCGTGTCGTTTGTTTTCTTAATCTAAGTATATTATGTTCTTCATTTTAAATAAGCACATTTGATGCCATTTAAGACGGTCATTACCCATAACAATAGATAAAGGTTAGCAATACAAACAAAAGGGCCTATCCTTTCTAACTCGATATTACCTGGACACTGTGCGCACGTGTGGAGTCATCGGACCTTCGAAAGTCAAAATACGTGTCAATATACGTGATATTGTTTTCTCAGTTTTTTTTTACTTAGTTAAAAAAAAAACATTCAATTGTATTTTTACTACTTTCAGGTGGTGTTCGATGGCACACGACGTGTGTGTCACCGATGTTGGCAGTCCGCTGATAATGCAGTGATAAGTCTTGCGAACCCTGCCGTGCCCGGAGCAATGCCTGAAGCAATGCCTGAAGCAATGCCGGAAGCAGTGTTGGAAGCAGTGCAAAATGTTCAGGAATTTCAAGTTTCAGAGTATACACGAGCTCCAAACACACCACGACATTGTATATTTAACGGCTGTCCAAACACAACTCGCCATCGAATCCCGATAACAATAAAAACTCACATCTTTTGTGAATATAAGCTTTATATTCCAAATGGTGCAAGAGTGTGTACACAGCACTTAGAGAACAATGTTTGGGATGAGCTACCTCAAACATGTAATGCCACTCATGATTTTAATACAGACCAGTTTACTGACATTTGTGACATGTTAAGAATGACCTTACAACGTGGACCTCGGCTAGACTTCAACACGAGAGGCGCTTTAACCAACGAGGAGATGCACTTTTGGACAGGACGCAAGTGCGAAGAGTTTGATGCTATGTTGGTACAAACACCTACACTAAATGAAAGATGTAGGGAACCGAGAACTGCATTAGGTATTTATCTTACAAAACTGCGTACAGGGGACCCAGATGAAAGACTTGCGACATTATTTACATGTCACGACGAAAGCTTGAACGTTTGTTGGTTATTGTGAGGGAGTGTCTCAATAACAATTATGTCGGTATGCATTTGGGAGTGGATCACATTGACAGATCACGATTATTGGAAAAAAATCTCACTGTACCAAAAGCATTATTTGGAAATGAAAATAATGATAAGTTATTATTGATTGGCGATGGTACTTACATTTACATAAATAAAAGCTCGAACTTCTTATTCCAAAGATTGTCCTACAGTTTACACAAGTTTCAGAATCTACTGAAACCTTTCCTACTTGTATGTACTGATGGATACATATTAGATGTAATGGGTCCATACGCTGCAACAAAAACAGATGCGCAAATAATGAGCGACATTATGAATGATGGACAACATCTACTACATTGGTTACTCCGAACAAACGATGCTTTTATCTTGGATCGAGGTTATAGGGACAGCTTGGACCTCATTGATGAATGTGGGTATGAATCCTATGTCCCGCCAACAAAGAACCGTCAAGAGACACAGCTGACCACTGAACAATCCAACGAAGCTCGATCGGTAACGCTATGCCGGTGGGTTGTGGAAGTGGTAAACGGCCGGTTTAAGCGTGATTTTAAGCTCTTGCGGCAAAAATATTTTAATAAGTCATTGCCCAATATGTTCACCGATTTTAAGATAGCCGCAGCTATCACGAACCACTTCCACCAACCCATCGTGGATAGCATACACGCAGACGAATTCGTCAATATTATAAGGCAGAAAATAGATACCCCGAATCTTCTGCATATGTATGTAGAGAGAAAACGGCTTAATCACAGAAGAGTAGATTTTCAGAGGATAGAAGCGAGCCAGATAGAAAACTTCCCTTCAATGACGGAGGAGGATATAATTCTACTAGCGCTAGGTACATACCAACTCAAGCTGGCAAGATCTTACTGTGCCGTGCATTTGTCAAATGGTCTGTATATTATTGAAACGTACAGAGAGGGAGCACTTGAAGATCTGCCAGACTATGGTATACACGAAGATGCCTGGCTTTTGCGTGGACGAACCCAGTCGCGACATGTCCGTGTAAAAACATATTTTTGTTACATATTGATCAACAGTGCAAATACTATTGTCCAACAATATTGCACATGTTTAACCGGGCGACGTACGATGGGCACTTGTGCACACATAGTGTCCATCGTATGGTACCTAGGCTATGCGAGGCATACGAGATTTACTGCTCCGGCATCTTTCCTTAATGCTGTTATAGTTGATGCCGATATGTAATGTTTTAAATCTACTCACTTATTGCTAAAATATATGATTTTTATTTGAAGAACGCTTGTTTTCTTACTTCTTTTAATAATAGAATCCTAAGTGTGTTATATCATCGTCTAAGTCAATCTTATCCTAGCTTTATTTTACTAATATAAATAGTTTGTAGTAAATTCTCATTTATAAAACTTAGTGAGATTACTGCTTCCCAAACGTGAATAGCGACAAGCGCCATGGTAGACATTTTTGTGCATCAAAATGTCTTTTCAATGATATATTAATGATGACTATTGGAGCGGGTACCACGTCCCATACATTTTTGCCCATTGTCCTTTCGCGCGTAGTTTGACGAAAACGCTGGACGCAGTGGACGCCATGTTGCTCTGTGGTCATGACGTCACTTGACTATGCGCTGATCTATTATTAGACTATCAGTTGACAGTTGAAACGTTTTAGTTTACTAGCGGTATGACGTAATAACATGGTGGCTACTATTTCATGGTGTTTTTTTTAACAGATTAGAAAAACTGGAAACGTTGAATTGAATTTTAAAATTTATTTTGTTATTTTATGAACTAAAAGTAACATTTTCTGACTCCTTTTTGCCTAAACTATCTCAATAATCTATTTATAGATTTTTTCTCGTATATAGTAAAATACCCTCTTGGCCCACGATGTCGGGCGAACCAGTGTCGTGGTCCAATCATTGAGCGACCTATTATCCCGCTAATCAATATTAAATGAAGGGTTGACATTCCCAAACAATAGTAATGAATCGTTTCGTGAATGTTGTGTAACATTCAACATATTTATATAAAACAAATATGTTTACAAAATTAACGAATTTTAACAATTATCTTTCAAAAACATATGCTACTATTTATTAAAAGGAACAAAACTTAACAATCGCCCGTCCTGACATCGTGTGCGTACCTGCACACGGCTCCAGGTGGAAACCTAACAATCGGGTTCCTGGATCGAAAATCCTCATGGATGTCCTCCGGTATGGTGGTGTCCATGGTGTTGCCCCCCCTCCCCCCACACCTGCACTGGGGATCATGGGATCTGGTGTGACTACCGCGATCTCCGGCTGGTCCGCACCTTGGGCCCGTCCCCGGTTCCTGCTACCATCATCTGCCTGCCTTTTCCCAACTATGTCGGGGTCGGATAAGATAAGACAAACATGTCAGGACTGGAGGCCGATTGGCACTGGATTCTTCACCGTTGAACATTTTACTGGGCGTAGATGTATTATGTAGCGGGCAAGAAAAAAAAACTGAAGTTGATTATTGATTTTTAGGTCAAACCTGACCAGAGGTGTACCTGTAGTACACCCATATTTCACCAGTTATGTTTTTAAGTCCCATGTAATAGGGGGCGAGCCAATTGCCACCAACCGGGCACAAATCCAGACTCCGGACTGCTACTGATAAATTCCAGATAAAAAAAAACCAATAACACTTTGCCCGACCTGGGAATCGAATCCAGGACCTCACGCTTGCAACCACTACACCAATGAGGTTAAATTTAAACTTGACTAAATGTATAAAACGGAAAATAGGACAGTTTCTAGGCACTTGTTGCTCGCACGATGTCCGATGGTCAAGAATTATAGAATTATAGAATTTATTTCCAGCATAAGTGTTACATTGTATACCACAACTTATATTAAGACTTAATCATAATAAGTACATACAATAAGTTTCCAAGAAACGCATTCTTTAAAATTAATCATCCATAATTAGTAGTCATTTCGTACGCTAAAATGAAACGTTTTACTTTGGATTTCAACTAAACAGAAAAAAAAAAAAAAAAAAAGAATCTGATGTTAGAAAGTAGAATTATGATAGCATAATTATGTTTGAACAAATAAAACTAATTGGCGGTATACAGATAAAAATTCTTTATCTTCCGCGCTAGTCATAGACTGTGTTACGGCAAGGTAAGGATTCTCGCTCTAGAAATACCAACTGTAAGTTAATTGACATAAGGACAATTATCCAATGTATATAGCCATATGGAGCATACAAAAGGTGCGATAACGGCTAATGAGTTTGGCGTAAACAAGTAGTACATGCAAAAATATCAGACAACATGACTTATAACAAACCATAAGTGTTATTGTCAGTTCATAAATAAAATACCATGTTACAAAATAATGTTATAAATGTTTTAAAACTATTGTACTTATATTAAACAAAGGTATTATGGAATTTACATTAGTATGCTAATTTGACATGAAATCATCTCAGCTATACATTATTCGTGAATGTATGTATATATATATGTACATTTAAAAATTATATAGATATATATCCATATAGCAGGATTAGTGTAAGAGATATATATATATATATATATATATATATATTTTTTTTTTGTTTATTTAGGTATTAATATTATATATAATTACTTGCATATTTGAATTAATTTTGAAGAGAGCTGGCCACGCTGCTGTAGCGGTCTCGTCGACTCGCACGAACGTCAGGCTAGATCAGTCGAAGCGCGCCAACTTCACACTTGCGTTTCGTTGTCAATTGACGTCCCGTATTCATGACCTAACAGTAGTTCTTTGACACTTTCGAAAAATTACATTTATTGAAATTATATTTTATTTGTTTTTGATCAGGCTAAAGCTTCCGAAGGGGCAGGCGAAGACGGGAAACTGAATATGATGGAAATAACTCTGAAACAACTGCGTGATAAGGTAAGAAATTATTTTCTACCAAAAATATAAGATAAATAGCTACCAAAACCCCTTATGAAACGACACAGTCTAGTGGCGGCATCTACATCGCCACATCGAACTACGCAACACACGCAAATCCTGCATCGCGCAAGCAAAATTTACCGCGCTACTGGCATGTACAGACTCAGGATAAGTTTTAAAAGGAGTGTGGATATTTTGGGAGGTAATCAGATGCATAAAAATGAACATAGGTCGAAATCTAACTGACGTACACGCATTTGTCAGTATTCGTGTAGTTCAACGACTCACGACTACAATGGTTTCAATTTGAGTTTGACAGCGTCTTAATTCTGAAACAGTAAGGGTGATTTTCGTGCATCAAGTGTTACTACTCACGTTCCTATAATTTCGACACAAAGTACTCAAATTCAACAATCATACAATATTTAAAAAAAATAAAAGACGAAATAAATAGCTAACTAAGTATAAAAAAAACTATCATATTTAAATATGACAATTTTTTTTTTGGGTTTTTTTCTGTAAAAATTGGTTATGAAAAATGTTTAAGAAAAATGTTATATTGTCAGATTTCACACCGATTAATTATGAAATTGGGGTAAATGATAAATGATAAATGATTTATTTTCTGTAAGTAGGTTTGTACAAACACTTTTACACGTCAATCATATTTTTAAAATAAAGCTAGATGAGGTCGGCGTTTCCTATCTGACTACTCTGAGAAGAAAGGCCGAAACAAACTCAGAGGTCACAGTCTCTTTTAAAGTCCAGACATAATCTTGGTCAGATCATGTGAAGGCCATGTAGATTGGTGTCTGAAATGGTCCTTTTGAGGAAAGAACCACACAGATTGAGTGGACCTGTCCAGTCAGTGCACGCATTTGTCAGTAATCGTGCTGCTCAACTCAGAACTTAAGGAGCTCAACGATTCGACGAACAATACCAAAGAAAGAACATTTGGGTAGGCCGCATAAATTACTGCCATAAATAACTGCCAGACCATGATTAATAATAAATGAGAAAAAAAAAAAAAACAATAATGACCCACATAGGCTTCACATTCACAATATTTGAAAACAATATAATACTTTACAAGTAAATATTAAGTTCCAAACTACTCAAAGTAAATATGTCAAAATGGTATATAAATAAAATAAAAGTTTCAGTATGCAATAATTGGAGCAGCTTAATCCCAAGCCTTTTTGTCCTCAATATAATCTTTAATAGTATTTTTTTTTTTTTTTTTTATTTGTGATGGGTTTGCTCTTGACTTTAGTCTATGCCAGAGGCGACAGAAACAAAGTCGACGATGGAGCGAGCTTACCCAGAAGAAGCCTGTTCACTCTCACTTTGAAGAGATTAGGGTTATATGCGTTCGGAAACACAGACGCAGGCAGAGAGTTCTATTCCTTTGCTGTGCGCATTATAAAAGAAGTTTGGAAACGCTTAGTGCGAGTTGGTGGGATAGCCACCAGGAAGGGATGGTAACCTGAAGTGCGCCTAGATGACCGATAATAGAAGGGGGCCGGTGGAATGAGGTCGTGGAGTTCCTGAGCACACTCTCCGAAGTACAATCTATAGAAGACCGACAAGCAGGCAACCTTGCGACGATGGGCCAAACTGTGAAGCTTGGCATCCACCAGATTTACGTCGCCAATGAGCCTCTTAGCTCTGCGTTCCACCGAGTCAAGCGCGGCAAGTTGGTATTTAGCCGAGCCATCCCAAAGGTGGCTACAATACTCCATGCAGGATCGGACCTGCGCTTTATAAAGGGTCAAAAGCTGTCCAGGCGTAAAGTATCGCTTCACCTTATTTAGGATGCCCAGTTTCTTGGCCGCAGTCTGGGCTTTGTACTGTATAAAAGGCTTTCTGGCACAACTTACTTTTAATAAATGATTTGAATTTATTAAGGCTTAGATCTTGAACGTGGCTTGGAAGTTTATTATAAAAACGTATACATTGACATCTGAATGAGCCACCTATTTTCTTGAGCCTTGTTGTAGGTACAACAAATTTGTGTTTGTTCCTAGTATTTATATTATGGATATCACTGTATTTTTAAACAATTTTATATTTTTATGGGCATATAAAAGATTTTCAAAAATATACTGGGAGGGCACAGTCATTACATTAATCTCCTTAAATTTCTCTCTGAGAGAGTGTCTCGGACTTAATCTATAAATTGACCGAACAGCTCTTTTCTGCAAAACAAAGATAGTCTGAATGTCAGCGGCATTTCCCCACAACAGAATACCGTACGACATTACACTATGAAAATAGTTAAAGTACACGAAACGGGCTGTCTCTATATCAGTTAAATTACGAATTTTTCTAATAGCGTATGCTGCGGAGCTTAGCTTTTTCGACAATTTATCTATATGTGGACCCCACTGAAGCTTAGCATCCAAAGTTAAGCCCAAGAATACTGTGCTATCTTCAGGGTTCAATTCTTCGCCCTTTATCAATACATTAGTTTTCACCTGCCTAACGTGAGGTAGCGTAAACTTAATGCATTTGGTTTTTTTTTCATTAAGAAGTAAATTATTAACATTGAACCAGTGAACTACTTTTGAGATCGCACTATTAACATCGTCAGTAACCAGCTGCTGACGTTTAAGTTTAAACAAAAGTGAAGTGCCATCCGCAAACAACACTATATCATGATTATCCTTTATGAGGTATGGCAAATCATTAATGTAAATAAGAAACAAGAAAGGACCAAGAATTGAGCCCTGTGGGACTCCCATTGTTACTATAGATCCGGAAGATCTTTTCCCATTAAAGTCAACGCTCTGAATCCTATTACTCAAGTATGAAGTAAGAAGATCCAGAGCGGTGTTCCGGATCCCGTAGTGGCGGAGTTTCCTGATTAACGTTTCGTGAATAACGCAATCGAATGCCTTGGACAAATCACAAAAGATGCCCAATGCATCGCGTTTATCTTCCCATGCATTATAAATATGTCCTAAAAGTTCCACACCGGCATCAGTAGTCGAACGACCCCTTGTAAAACCGAACTGTTTATTGTGCAATAATTTATGTTTATTAAAAAACCTTTGTAATTGGACTAAAATTATTTTTTCAAAAATTTTACTAAAGGTAGGTAGTACTGAAATAGGTCTATAATTGGTGGGGTCTGATTTAAACAAAGGTATTATTTTACTATTTTTCATAAGGTCAGGAAACTCCCCACAGTCAATGCAATTATTAAAGATACGAGATAAAGTAGGAGCTACAATGTCAATAATTGACTTAGCAACTTCTACAGAATTACCCCACAGATCTGCAGTCTTTTTTACATTTAAAGTGTGAAAGGTTTTAATTATATCTCTACAGGTAATATTCTCAAAATGAAATTCCGAATCGCAAACATTAACATTTTCCTTGAGCAAAGACTCAGCAACAGAAGGTGATGAGTTTAGGGATTTAGTAGTTGAAACGGGAATATCTGAAAATAAATTTTCAAAGGCCGCGGCGACTTGCGAGTCTGATTTTATTATTTTGTCATTAATTGACAGGCTATATTCAGTATTTCGGTTACTAGACCTTCCCGTTTCACTATTAATAATATTCCAAGCCGTTTTGATTACATTACTACTATTTTTAATCTTCGAACTCAAACGAAACAAACTTTTTTAAATAATTTTGAATAGTTTCTAACATATAAATTAAATTCAGCAGTGTTTATGTATGCCCTTTCATTGTACAGCTCATAAAGCCGTGTTCTACTTTTATGACTACCAATGGTAGCCCAATCACTGAAAGATGCGTTATTATTAATCGAGATAGTCTTGGGAATAAAAATGGAATGAAATTGTTTACAGTATATATTAAAGAAATCATCATATAGATGATTAGGATCAGCAGGAATAGACAAAACTGGTAATTTATTTATGAGTTTAACTTTAAAAGCTTCCAAGCGACTTGCAGTTTTAGGGTTAACAATGATATCTTTTTTAGCCATTTTATTGTTTTGGTTTTGAATAGTAATCTTTTGCCCACAATGATCTGAGTCTAGTAAATTTATAATTTCTTTGTGGCTTGGTATAATATCTGTATAAATATTATCTAGGCATGTGGCACTCGTAGGGCTTATTCTTGTGGGCTCTAGAAATAGATTTACAAGATTGTAGGACTGAAACAGACTTATTACTTTACTACAAGAACCTGAGTTTTCTAATAAATTAACATTAAAATCACCACAAGTGATAATAGACTTGTTTGAGTCACAAATCTTATGTAACACTTCATCCATTACCTTTTCAAAGCAGTCATACAATCCTGAAGGGGGTCTGTACACACTTAATACAATAAACTGCTCCAATTCTATACAGGCTATTTCAACTGTCCGCTCAACAGATAGGCTCACAATATCCTTACGGTCCTTAAATTTAAGCTGATTACTTACTAAAATTAATGAGCCACCGTGTATAGCATTTACTCTGCTGAACGAACTACCAACCTGGTGATTGTTAAAATTGAACAAGAACTGGTGGCTTTTAAGCCAATGTTCTGTTATATAAAGAATATCAATACTGTTAACATTCATAAATAACTCTACCTCTAAATCTTTGTTTAAAAATCCTTGAATATTCTGATGCACCAGGTTGATACTATTGACTGATTTTAAACTTTTATTTGATTTATTTTTGCAGTTCTGTACATTGCTAGAGATTTCCTCTATTGTCTTAATTTCTAATTTCTAATTTATATAGGGTAAAGTTACGCTAAACTTAAACCTTGAAAAATATACGGTTAAACTGAAGTGAATACTGGTTGTAACTTCGCATTTATTAATAAAGGGGACCGTAGGCTTTTATTTAAGTATTAATTTTTGTTTCCGTTTTTATTAAATTTCTGCTTGAGTATAGTTTTCAATGTTTTTTTTGTTGTTGGTATAGTGGTGTGCTAGCTGACATATGCCTAATAATTTAATGTTTTATTGTTGTGTAAATTATTTTTGCATACTATTGTATAGAATTATTTAGTGGGGCTTGTGGCTAAGTAAAAACAGCCGCACGGGTCGATCGATCGGGTTAAGCTACGCTTGCCGCGGTTGGTCCGTGGATGGGTGACCACCTTTACATACCGAGATCCCTCCGTGCCTCGGAAAGCACGTTAAACCGTTGGTCCCGGCTGTCATTTGTAGATCTTTGACAGTCGTTACGGGTCGTCAGAAGCTCGAAAGTCTGATTACCAGTCTTACCAAGGGGTATTGAGTTACCCAGTAACTGGGTTGTGGAGGTCAGGTAGGCAGTCGCTCCATGTAAAATACTGGTATTCAGCTGTATCCGGTAAGACTGTAAGCCGACCCCAACATAGTTGGGAAAAGGCTAAGCAGATGATGATGATGTATAGAATTATTTCTTTTTCTAACTGAACAGACAGTTGTGCTGCTGGACAGTTTTTTGCGCCACTACTTCTTCCTAGCTAAAGCACTAGGAAGTGGTGAAGGGGGCGACTATCTTAAGTAACTTTGACGATCGAAAAGTGCTGATTCTCAGCCTAGTTTGTATAAATGACTTTTGATTTTGATTTATAATAATAATAATTCATTTAATCAAGTAACAAGACTCAACGTGTTAGTAACAAAATACTTACAAACTATGTTAGCAAAACATTAACACAAACAATATGTGACATCACTGCTGCAAGGTCACAGGCCCAGCCGATACCCTGCAGCAATGGTTCACAAACGCACCATCTAGCCTGCTTGCTACCATAGACAGGATGCTGTGGGTGCTGCCCCGCACCCTACTAACCAGGGATGCGCAGCTTCCGCATCACAGTGTAGAAGCAGTCAATGCGAGCTTCAGCAAACATCCCTGACGCGCTGCAGTATCGGGGCAACCCCATCAGCACCCTGAAAGCGTTATTGTATTGAACGCGAAGTTACTTAATTACTTCGTTCTACTTTTTTTTTTTTTCTTCTTTTTTTTTTTTTTTTCTTGGGTGGTAAATCATCAAATAACTTCTCCCGCTCTGGGCGCAGCGGGAGGGTGTGTCAGACTCTTACTGACTAAAACCCACCCGTATTCCTTCCTGTTGCCTGTGTTGCCAGGGGCCTCGGTGACCCATAAGTACCAGTCCGCGACCCCGGCAGGCACTTCGTTCTACTTGAATCTACAGGGGGCAGGGACATCGACGAGCAATCTGTTACCAGTACATTATTCTGTATCTTTTTCGTCGGTTGCTGCGACATATTTCGTCGGTTATTTAAAAAAAAATTGCTGTTCCATACATTTTGACTGAGTAGGTATTGCAGTTTTCTAGACACCAGCATATTATTTTTTGATAACCGACGAAAAATTTCTACGCTAGAATCATGTGCTGAATTCATGGTTACAGTTTGCGCGTCAATGTCCCTGTCACTCTGTATGCTAACATAATAAATCTGAAGCCGTTTATCTCTGAAACTACCAGTCGAATTTGAAAAAATATGTTTGCATTTGATCGACCAATTCTTGAGGAAGATTCATCATCTGCCTAGCTTCCAGTCTTATCGGATACAGCTGAATACCAGTATTTTACATAGAGCGACTGCCTATCTGACCTCCACAACCCAGTTACAGGGTAACTCAATACCCCTTGGTAAGACTGGTTGTCAGACTTTCGAGCTTCTGACGACCCGTAACGACTGTCAAAGATCTACAAATGACAGTCGGGACCAACGGCTTAACGTGCTTTCCGAGGCACGGAGGGGTCTTGGTATGTAAAGATGGTCACCCATCTACGGACCAACCGCGGCAAGCGTAGCTTAACCTGATCGATCGACCCGTGCGGCTGTTATTACTTTGCCACAAGCCCCTCGCCCCTTCTTGAGGAAGATTATAGGCTATTAAACAACAGGGTAAGACCCCTTAGAGCACAGCAATTGCCGGGGTCGTGGGAAAGTCCGAAAGGGATACCGAGGCCCCTGGCAACACAGGCAACGGAAGGAACACGGGTGGGTTTTAGTCAGTAAGAGTCTGACACCCCGCTCCGCCCAGAGCAGGAGAAGTTATTTGATAATTCCCACCCAAAAAAAAAGAAGCACAGCACAAAGAAAAAAAGTTAGAAATAATGTCAAGTGTAAACGAAGTAATAGCGCGGGCGGGCGATGCGATGCGACGCGTTGGGTCGGGGGTCGAGGGAGTTTTATATAAATGTGGCTGTAATTTAGTATATTGTGTATCTTAACACCTTCCACGCGAACGAAGTCGCGGGTGAAGCTTATTTATTAATAAGGGGACAGTGTGTATTTATACAGGGAGAATTTTTGAGATGGGGCAGTAAGGGCAGCTATATATACCTTAACCGTTGTGGCTACAGGAAAAAGGTTTTAGGAGACCGTCCTTAATTTTTGAGGCATCTAGATCTGCATTCACAGATTTTGAAAAGAAAATACAGCCCGCAAGAAAATGGGCAGTTTTCACAAAAACTTTTTTGGTTCCAATCGATCCTGTCTCTTACGGGGATCAAAAAACTCTATTAAACTAACAGAGGTTTGAGTACTAGAAAAGTCAGAAATCGCAAAAAACTTATTCGATACATTTCGTAAGAAAGAAATTCAAACTTACTTTTTTATGATATATTCAGGAAATAAGACCGTTTTTGGAGACCGCTATTTAAATTCAGTTAAACCATTTACATGCACTTTTAAATTGTCAAGGAGTCGGTCAGTTAGAAATATGAATCTAGTTACCCATTCCAAAGCGCAGTAGGTACCTACTGAGAAGAACGGACAAGAAACTCCACGGACACTCTTTTAAATTATATTGTTACATAAAGATTAGTATAAATAATGTTGAATTTATAACTTAATGTGAGGACGATGTAAATAAAAAACACGTCCATAATAGCAAAATAAACAAAAACAATTTCTAAACAAAATAATTACAAATACGAGGGTCATTCAATAAATACTTAGCCTACAAAAAGTAAACGAAAATTTTGGAAAAGTGGCAATTTATTTTTCAACAAAGTCTCCTTTTAGTTCGATACACTTAGCCCAGCGATGCTCCAACTTTTTCAACATAAACAAAAAAAAAACAATTTCAAAATAAAATAATTACAAATAAGCCGAGGCAGCTAAGAGAGGTGACTCCTATGACCGTTTTCCTGTAGCTACAACGGTTAAGGTAGCTGCCCTTACTGCCCGTCTCAAAAATCCACACTATTTGTCGTCAATGTGTGTATATAAATACTTTGTTCTCCTTGAATTTTAGATAAAATAAACTTTCTTCCAACAGGTCGAAGCCGCAAAAGCGCTAGTCGAGAGCAAGAAACAAGACTTACAGACGAACACATCCCAGCTATCAGAACTGACCAACACCGTCACCGAACTTGGGGAAAAATGTTCCCGAGTGTGGAGACTGTATGAGGAGAAGAGAGAGGAGTATCTTACTAGGAGCTCGGCTCCGGCTGAGAGCGCTTGGAGCGGAGCTGGTAAGCTAAAAAAAGTTTTGGTGAAAGCTGCCCGATGGTTGCCGGCAACTGCTGCCCGCAACATACTCTTAGATGGGTTACAGTATGATGGAGGCCTGCAGAATGTTTCGCTGTTATTTGCAGAGATTGTTTTTATTAGGAAACAGTGGTGCAACTGTAGGGCAACAGTGTCGCAACTGTAGGGCAACAGTGTCGCAACAGTGTCGTAACTGTAGGGCACAGTGTCGTAACTGTAGGGCAACAGTGTCGCAACTGTGGGTCAACAGTAGGGCAACAGTGTCGCAACTGTAGGGCAACAGTATCGTAACTGTAGGGCCACAGTGTCGCAACTGTAGGGCAAAAGTGTCGCAACTGTAGGACAACAGTGTCGCAACTGTAGGGCAACAGTGTCGCAACAGTAGCGCAACAGTGTCTAGTTAAATTGTGAGGCCATTGTGTGGCAACAGTGGGCTATCAATGACTGCCATTAAGTTGCAACTATTGGAACTGAAAAATACTGTGACCGAACTTGGCAAGAAATGTTCCCGAGTATGGAAACTGTATGAGGAAAGGAGTATATATCTAAGAGCTCACAGCGCTGCAGCGTGCAATTGATCATATTTTGTGGGCTGATGCTGCTATATTGATCATATTTGCTCAATATCATTTTCAGTGATGCATCTTTTTGCGTGTATATGGGGCTAATATGTATTATTGTCAGTTTTGAGGGGTCTGGCGCTGTATGCCGAGATACAGGACTTGTCCTAGTTCGGCTACAGATGCTCCCATATTATACAAGGTGTTGTTTTGGACCTGCAAAACATTTTAGGAGGTAATTATGTTAGTGATTCTCGACCCGAATCAACAAAAAAAAATAAAAAGAAAAGATAAAATTTAAAAATCTAAAATAAAAAGTATTATTGATTATTGACTTGGTATCGTATTGTTATACGATTATTTACGAGTTTCATAACAACCTCCTGAAATGTTTTGCAGGTTCAAAACAACAGCTTGTATACTCTTTATTACAGGCTTATAAGTATGTGTAGTCCATTGCATTATTTCCGGTGAAATAAATACTCGAAAAAAAAAAAAAAACTCGCCGAGGCCCCTTAAATAATTGTAATGGAATGAGACACCTAGGCAAATTATTATTATTATATTTTGACTGTTTCGTTGGTCTATTGGTTGGAAGCGCTACTGTTGAGCATGAGGAGGTCCTGGGTTCGATTCCCAGGTCGGGCAAAGTGTTATTGGGTTTTTTTATCAGGAATTTCTCAGTAGCAGCCCGGAGTTTGGATTTGTACCCGGTTGATGGCCATTACATCTGGCCCGGTTGATGGGACTTAAACATAACTGGCGAAATGTGGGTGTACTACAGGTGCAACTCTCCCCAACCTTTCGGCGAAACAAGGTGTGAAGTTATGTTATGTGTGTTATGTTAAAATGATGTGTATTGTGTGTAGAAGCGGACTGGGGCGCGCCGGCCGGCGACGAGTGGGGCGCGGCGCCCGCCGCCGCCTGGGGCGACGCGCCCGCAGCTACAGGTCTGACCTTCTATAATAAACCCTTCTTAAAAACCTTCATTTTCTAGTAAATGTCGGCCGTTAAGACGCTGACAACAGCTAAACCGCGGTCACTGTCAGACTGAACAGAAAAGAAAGAGAAGCGCCATGACACTCTTGTAATTTATTGCAAAATATGAAGCAATTATCTATTTACTCAAAATTGAGTTGAGTAATTGAAATTAGAAAACAACCAAGTTCTACATTCAAATAAGACGTTCTTGTTATTAATTAAATACGTAACGTACGTTGATATTTAATACAGATATTTTGGATTGGAACTCAAAGTAAGAGGTTAGTTTGTATCGTGATTTTTTTTTCAAAACGTGTTTTAGGTAACAACTAAATTCTGAAAAATATGTTCAAAATTAACATTTATATTTTTTTCCGCTACCACAAACTATACAGATTTGGCATTTTTTTTCTTAAGACAAGCCTTCTTTGGTCATTTGCCTCTTGTCAGCGCCTTAATATGACACTTTGGCTTTTTTGTAGGTAAATTTTCTTTTTCTCTTGATTTTTAACGATTTTCTGGAGTTTGAGTACTTTATGCGGCCTACCCAAATGTCATTTCTTTGGTGTTGATCGTCAAACGGTTGAACTCCTAAGTTCTGTGTTAAACTACATACTAAGACTACAGTCTCTGTGTGGTTCTTTCCTCAAAAGACCATTTCAGTCACCAATCTGTGTGGTAGTCACATGATCTAACCAAGATTATGTCTGGACTTTAAAAGAGACTGTGACCTCTGAGTTTGTTTCGGCCTTCCTTCTCAGAGTAATCACATAGGAAACGCTGATCTCATCTAGTTTTTAAAATATGATTGACGTGTAAAAATGTTTTTTTTAAAAAGACACTCGTCACACTTTTTTGAATGACAGGAACGACGTGAGACAAACTCGATGTGCCATTTTAGTGGCCTCAATCTATAGGGTCAAATTGAATTAATTAACAAAACTCCGAAGACGTGACGGGTATCGATAAAACAAAAAAAACTAATGTTAATTTTTTTTTTGGGGTCAACGATCGCTGGTAATATTGCTACTCTTTTTTTTGGGTAAGAAATCATCAAATAACTTCTCCCGCTCTGGGCGCAGCGGGAGGGTGTGTCAGACTCTTACTGACTAAAACCCACCCGTATTCCTTCCTGTTGCCTGTGTTGCCAGGGGCCTCGGTGACCCTTTAGTACCTTCCCGCGACCCCGGCTGGCATCGGCCCTAGTGGACCCCTACACTTGTGCTGACAACATCTCTTTGAGGCGCGCGTGGAACACAACGCGCCGTCGACCCGGGCCTGGTCCTTACCGGACGGTGAGCTACCCATTGCTCACCCCTGCTACTCCGCCCGGGATTCCCGAAGCCCAGGGCGTCTCCTGCGGCGGCTAGGGGCGAGAGGGCGCGAAATTTGCCTTTCCCTCAACCGTCCCGCCTCCTCCTTCGCGAGCATTACTGCTTCGCAGGAGGAGGTGACGGCTGCCCATGCCCTCTCGCTCCGTAATATTGCTACTCGAAGTAAGAATTGAGAAAATGTTTTGTTTATTTTGTCGTGTTTAGACATCGATAACCAATACATCTGCGGAGTTTGGTAACTAATTTAGTTGACCCTGTATACTATAATATTTATCAGTCTTGTCTAGCTAGTCTCACGGAAGCTTTAACCATTTGACCGCCACAGTCATGTATAGATGACCGAGCAAAGTGTGCCCAGCACGCCACGCTCACGACTAAATGACAGATTTTAAGGAATCATTCGTAGCTTGGCGCCGAGGGCACGTCTTTGCTTTTTGACGTGGCGGTCAATAGGTTAACGGCCCCAACTTACGAGTTGTAGATCGTGGATTCAAACCCATGCAGACTTGCAATTTACATCACTATGACGGAAATAGTGAAATAAAAACGTTTAAAATAAAAATATTCTACTTTAATTTCGGAAGTCGGTAGTTTAAAAAAAATCAACTCGTGGAGTGGAATACGTCCTCCTTTTTTGAAATCGGTTAAAAACTGCATATAGGCAGCTAGTACCAAAAAATCTAAGACATGTGACATCTACCAACCCGCACTGGGCCCGCGTGGTTGATTACGGTCCACTCCCTCTCACAGACAGGAGGCCAGTGTCCCAGCAGTGGCGACAATATAGGCTGATTACACTAGCATGTCCTTGTGAGTTGTAGGTCAAGCGCAAAATAAGGTCGGACGCACTCGCATATTTCATATACTTTTTAACTCCAAGACTGCGACGGTTCTCAAACTTTTTAGACTGATACATGCTTCGTGTTCGGCACTCGTCAACTGCCCGAGGAATTATGTATAAATAAAACAATCTGTTCCAAGCAAGTACCAAAAAAACATTGGGAAGTCGCTACGCCCCCGTCAGGGGGCGCGGCTAGCGGAACCGGGGCGTCGCCCCTCGGCCGCGGGAGCAATTCGTTGGCCCGTAAATACGGGCCCCTCGTTGTGGATGTAATTTTATAAATGACGCCTAGATGATTGGGCGCGTTTACTAGTAACGCGCCCATGTGAGTGATTGCTATTGTGTTACTGTAGGCGCATCACGACGCTAGTACTGTTAGCGCCGCTTTCTTCACGACACCACGGCGGTCAACCCCCGCCAGGTGAGACCCCCGGTTACCCGGGGGAGGCCCAATGAAGGCGACCAGCGACGTAGGTGCCGACTCGACGCTCCTACAGTATAGGTGTATAGTTCCCGCCCGCCCCGCTTTCAGATCGAGCCGATTACGGTCCGGGCTAAGGAACTGTCGTGTGTGTGTGGGCGGCATTGTAATTGCGTAACACCGCCCAGTGTCTACACATATCGCACAGCCCGCGCTGTACGTATGTGTGTGAGTTTAGCTGCCTGTTTAGTGGTGGATGTCTGTGTTTATTACGTGACGCGCCTATATTAACTTAGCACACGCCACGCAATAGATGCATGTTATCTGTAGAGTAATATTGAGTCGAGTAAGCCGCGTGTAACCTGGATGCAGCTTACTCGAGGCGTCCAGTCCGGTGCGATGGGGTCAGTCGTCCGCTACCAGGTCGCGGGGCAGGGGTCTCGCGTCAGGGGGGCGCGTATGCCATGGCGCTATCTGTTTGACGTGTGGCCAATCAGATGCGTCGGCACGCGCGAACATTCCTTTCGCGAGACGCCGCACGTACTCATCCAGGCCCTCGATCCTGAGGTCCCTCCGGATGACATCGTTCCTCACAAAGTGAGGGGCGTCCACTATGGTCCGCAGCGCCAGATTTTGTTGCGCGCGGAGCAGCTTACGGTTCGTCTCACTTGTGAGGGCGAACCATGCCGGGGCGGCGTACGTCAAGATAGGGCGCACGTACAGCTTGTACACGCCCATCTTGACGCGCACCGGGATGCGGGATGAGAGCACCGGCCTGAGTAGGTTGCGGGCTACCCTACCCTGCGCGGCGACCTTGCGGACGTGTGTCCCCATCGAGAGCCGACGGTCGATAGTGACACCCAGGTATTTGACCCGGGGCGACCATTCGACGTCGGCTCCTTGTAGCTTCAGGGGTGGCGGGAGGGGCGCAGATCCAGTAACCAGCGTCTTACCCACGTTAACCGACAGCCGCCACTTCGACAGCCACTCGGGAAGCAAGTCGAGGGCGCGCTGCATCTTGACGGCCGCGTACTTTGCATTCAGCAAAGTTGTAATGTACGCGGCATCGTCAGCATACAGCGCGAGCGTCGAGACCAAAAAAAAACTCGGAGAAGTCGCTGTGCCCCCGCAAGGGAGCGCGGCATGCGGAGCCGGAGCATCGCTCCCTGGCCGCGGAGGGTCTGCGTTGGCCCGTTAATACGGGCCCCTCATTAAGGGCGCCTAGTGGCGATTTAAAAATCGTCGGACGCGTTATAACGCGTCCGTGTCACTGGTTGCTAAGTGTAAATCTGTAGGCACGCCACGACGCTAGTACATTAGCGCCGCTTTCTTCACGACTCCACGGCGGTCAGTCCCCGCCAGGTGAGACCCCCGGTTACCCGGGGGAGGCCCAGCGAGGACGACCATTCGACGTATAAAGTTTGCCTTGCCAAATGTTAGGAATCTAGGTCCCAACATCGTCTTAGATAATGGGGTGCTTGAAACTGTAGACCCGGCAGTTTTTCTTGGTATAACAGTAGATGCCAAACTTCAGTGGGGCCCTCATATATCAAGCCTAGCGGGCAGGCTCAGTTCGGCCGCCTACGCCGTCAGAAAAGTAAGACAATACACTGACGTTGATACAGCTCGATTAGTTTATTTTAGTTATTTTCATAGCGTTATGTCCTACGGTATTCTGCTGTGGGGCAAAGCCGCTGACATTCAAAATATATTCGTTCTTCAAAAACGAGCTGTTCGAGCTATTTACCAGCTTGGTGCCAGAGTTTCTCTGAGAGATTTTTTTAAAGATGTTGGTATTCTCACGGTGGCATCACAATTCATCTTCGCCAACATCTTATATATTAGGCAAAATATACACTTATACACTAAAAATAGTGATATTCACAATATTAACACCAGAAATAAGGACAAATTACGAGCTCCATTTCACCGGCTTCATAAGGTACATAACTCATTTGTTGGGCTTGGTATAACTTTTTATAACATGCTGCCCTCTTCTTTGCTAGATTTGCCTTTTAATGCGTTTAAAACTAAAGTAAAATCCACCCTTTGTTCAAAGGCATACTATTGTATCAATGACTACTTAAACGATAAGAATAGTTGGTCGCTGTGATTAACTCAAGACAATGTTTATGTTCTTTCTCCAGAATTAGCTTTCCTACTGACAGGTTATATGAGTTCATATAATTGATTATTTTTTTATTTTGACTGTATAAGTCAATGTAATTTAATTAGTTAAATTTTAATTTATTAGTTACATAATCTACTCATTACAATGTGTGTTTTATGAGTTGTATTGCAATAAGTGGTTAGCTAGCGTCCTCGACTATTGATTATACTATTCTTGCCTGAGCAACCGGCAGCAAGCTCGTCATGCTCCCTTAGATGTCACTGCCTGCGGTAGCGTCGGGGATCGGGTTGCCTCCTTCCCTCCAATATGGCGAGGGGGGTGATGGCTGATCTTTGCGTTATGCTCGTGAACGGGTGCTGCTTGTGGTGACTGGTCGTCTTGCTGATCATGGTTTTAATTGTTATTAGTAATTGTTTACTTATTTTACTTCGATGGGGCTAGTTTATCATTTCTCACTTCGAGCTACAGCAATTGCCTTATGTAAGCGGGCACGCCCTTTATGCCTGGAGGCTTTTATTTAGGTATTAAGTTCTATTTACGTTTTTTTTATGTTGAAATTTTTATCTGCTTGAGTACAGTTTGTTCATTGTTTTGTTGGTATACTGGCGCGTGCTAGCTAACGTATGGCAAGTGTGTAATTTAATCCAATGTTTTGTGTTTCGTAATGTTAATTACTTTGCATACGATTTGTATAAAATCAAGTTTATATAACTAAACAGACAGACGTGCTGCTGGGGAGTTTGTTCCACCACTTCTTCTTCCCAGCTAAAGCACTAGGAAGTGGTGACGGGCGGGCATTTTTGGGGGACTGTCTTATGTAACTTTGACGTTCGAAAAGTGCTGATTTTCAGCCTAGTTTGAATAAATGACTTTTGATTTTGATTTTGATTTTGACGACCAGCGACAGTGGAGCCGACTCGGCGTTCCTACAGATAGGTGTATAGTCCCCGCCCGCCCCGCTCTCAGATCTAGCCGATTACGGTCCGGACTAAGGAACTGTCGTGTGTGTGTGAACGGCATTGTGTTGTGTGTAACGCCGTTCAGTGTCTACGTGCGTCGCGGCCCGCACCGCGCACGCACGTGTGAGTTAAAAGCTTGTTTAGTACTGGGTGTCTGGTTTAATTACGTGACGCGCCTATATTAACTTAGCACACGCCACGCAATAGATGTATGTCATCTGTAGAGTTCTATTGAGTCGAGTAAGCCGCGTGTAACCTGGGTGCGACTTACTCGAGGCGTCCAGTCCGGTGTATGGGGTCACTCGTCCGCTACCAGGTCGCGGGGCAAGGGTCTCGCGTCAGGGGGACGCGTATGCCAGAGCGCTATCTGCTTGACATGTGGCCAATCAGATGCGTCGGCACGCGCGTACATCCCCTTCGCGAGGCGCCGCACAAACTCATCCAGGCTCTCGATCCCGAGGTCCCGCATGATTACATCATTCCTCACGAAGCGAGGAGCGTCAACAATGGTCCGCAGCGCAATGCTCTGTTGCGCGCGGAGCAGCTTCCGGCTCGACTCGCTCGTGAGGGCGAACCAAGCATCCAAAAAAAATTTATTTATTGAATCCTTATACCATATTCGCGGAGAGTCTTAACACCGCGATTCAGCCGGCGACATAAACTGTACAACGCCATCTATTGAGCATGCGGTGAAACTCGCGACCGAACACTTCGATTTAAGTCTTTGCTACCGACCTGTCATTTGTAGATCTTTGACAGTTTTTACGGGTTGTCAGGAGCCCGAAAGTCGTAACAACCAGTCTTAGCCCGAAAGTCTGACCTGCCTATTCCCTATAATGTTGAGTTCGGCTACCAGTTTAAACGGATGCAGCTGAATACCAGAAAAAAGCAAGAGAGGTGCCGCGGGACACTCGGTTAGATTAAGTTCCTTTCAGTTTTACACACTTTTTTTTTTTTGAGGGTGGGAAATCGTCAAATAACTTCTCCTGGCCATCCTTGTTAATTGATGTTGCTTCCTATAAAATACATACACAAACTCACGCCTTCTTCCCATGGGGGTGGGCAGAAATTATAGCACGCCACCTGCTACAATCCTGCTTCGTTTACATTCATACCTCAGCAGGCTTTTTTTTTTTGATGGGAAATCAAATAACTTCTCCCGCTCTGGGCGGAGCGGGAGGGTGTGTCAGACTCTTACTGACTAAAACCCACCCGTGTTCCTTCCTGTTGCCTGTGTTGCGGGGGCCTCGGTGACCCATAAGTACCTTCTCGCGACCCCGGCAGGAGTTTTACACACTTGGCGAATGAGAGCGATACCGAAAAAATGTACAAAAGTGTCGGGATTTTTGACCGTCTCGCCACTTTTTTACGTGACAACATTTTTGTTATAGTCCGCGTGCGACTGCTAGTCACCTCCTGAGGTTTAAGAGCGGTGCGATGGCGGAGGACGCAACTTATAACATTTATTTTTAAATAATAATATAGTTATAATATTCGCAGACTGAGTTAGCTTGGCCTTTGTCTACCTCCCCCGTCTCACCGCTGACATACCTCAGATAATGACTAGCAGTCGCGCGCTATCTATACTCTTTTTTCGTTCTAGATCTTATTCTCCAAGTGTGCAGAGTACAACGTGCGATAAGGAACTTCGATTTAAAAGAATATGATGTTTTTTCTTATCAAAAATCAAAATCAAAAGTCATTTATTAAAACTAGGCTGAGAATCAGCACTTTTCGAACGTCAAAGTTACATAAGACAGTCCCCCAAAAAACGCTCTTCCCTTCACCACTTCCTAATTCTTTAGCTGGGAAGAAGTGGCGCAACAAACTCCCCAGCAGCACACCTGTCTGTTTAGTTATATAAACTTGATTCTATAAAAATCGTATGCAAAGTAATTAACATTACGAAACACAAAACATTAAATTAAATTACGTGCCATATGTTTGCTAGAACACGCCAATATACCAACAATTTATGTTAATTGAAAGTCCAAAGTACATTGAACTTTAAAACACCAGCTGGAGAAAACTAATTGGCTAATATATCGATAGGTGTTACTTTACTAGCAGTGGTGGCCCAGTGGTAACGGCCCCGACTTACAAGTTGTAGTCGTGGGTTCGAACCCAGACAGGCGCATTGCTTTATGTAAATAATTTCATCACCACTGCTCTCAAAACGGTGAAGGAAAACATCATGATGAAACCGGCATGTCCTAGAACCAAAAACTGGAAGACATGTGTCATCTACCAACCCGCACTGGGCCCGCGTGGTGGACAGCCTCTCGAAGAGAGGGGGCCTGTGTCCCAGCAGTCGGAAAATATTATAGGCTGATTATATTACTTTTCTACGCGCAAAGTTTGAGAAACTCAGTTATTTTCTTTTATTTTTTTCTTTTGCCAGCTATTGTTCCGTTATCAGCCGCGATTATTAAGGCCTTATAACTGAACAACTTCAAATGTAACCCTCTAATGATCTTGAACCATGACCACCCATTACATATGGAGACAAGAGACAAATGACCAATGTAGCCTTGTCTTAAAAAAATTGGTTGTCTGTAAAGTCGGTTTACTGACGATAATTTTACGTGATAACGAGAGAGAGATGCGTCACAAGCCGAACGCTTAGGCCGATCGTGCCTCTCTATCGCTAGTTCCGCGCTCTCGCTTGCGCGCTCGGCCCAGGTGGAACGTGACCATGATTTATAACACGTTATCACGTCAAAAAAAATTGCCGAATCAGTATAATTTGTGATAGCGGAAATAAAATATGTTAATTTTGAACATATTGAACAGAACTTGGTTGTTACCAAAACACGTTTTGAAAGAAAATCTCGATACAAATGAATGGTAAACTAACCTTTTACCTTGAGTTCCAATCCAAAATATCTGTATTAAATATCAACGTACGTTACGTATTTAATTAATATCAAGAACTTCTTATTTGAATGCAGAACTTGGTTGTTTTTTATTTTCGATTACTCAACTCAATCTTGAGTAAATAGACAATTGCTTCATATTTTGCAATAAAATACAAGCTTTGTGTCATCGCGCTTCTCTTTCTTTTCTATACAGTCTGACAGTGACCACGACTTAGCTGTTGTCAGCGTCTTAAGCCGTTGGTCCTCGTTGTCATTCGTAGATCTTTGACAGTCGTTACGGGTAGTCAGAAGCTTGAAAGTCTGACAGCTAGTCTTATCAAGAGGTATCGTGTTGCCCAGTAACTGGGTTGTGGAGGTCAGATAGGCAGTCGCTCCATGTTAAATACTGGTATTCAGCTACATCCGGTTAGACTAGCCGATCCCAACACATTTGAGAAAGGCAGATGACAATGATATTTTTAAGGTTGGCGCACCATCTCTCTTCCACATTCTTTCATCCATCATCTCAGTATCTACACAATTAAATAAAATTTAAGCGTTTTACATATCAAAGTATATATACGGTGCTTATAACAAAAAACATGTTTTTTTTTTTTAATTTTGTCTGTATGTTAGTTCCCGCTAATCTCCTAAACGGTCTTACCAATTTTGATGGGACTTTCACTGGCAGATAGCTGATGTTATAAGGAGTAACTTAGGATTATTTTAGAAAAAGCCACGCCGGCGAGGCCGCGGGTAGCAGCGAGTTTTGAGTTAATTCCCCCGTTTCTAGAAATATCACCTACACACTATCCATCCACAATTTCTGTGGTGTTTCTGCATGCTCGTGAACGGGCGCCGTCAGTTGGGACTGGTCACCTCTTAGCTTCCTCGGCTTACGAGGTGCATTCAATAAGTACCTAGCCTCATCGCCAGAGGGTGCTGTAGTTTCAAAAGAGTTTTACCACAGTGTAGCACATTCTTTTTTAATTCTTTTTTCAAATTTTTATTCCAATCCCTTCATTTGTTTTAATTTGACAACTTATGGAAGCGAACGTGTCGATCGGTTTTACAAAAATGGAAAAAGAGCAATATCGTTCGGTGATTCGATTCCTATTTTTGGAAGGGAAAACGCGCATCGAAATCAAAGAGCGCCTGGATGCTGTGTACGGTGACTCTTCTCCATCGATGGCCACCGTCAAGAATTGGTTCAACGAGTTTGCACGTGGCCGTACGTCGGTTTTTGATGAACCACGTCTAGGTGCACCGAAAACAGCTGCTACGGAGGAAAACATTAAAAAAATCCATGATTTCGTATTCGGCATTTCAGAAGGAACAGTGCATCATATTCTTCACGAGGAACTCGGCATGAGAAAGCTGTCGGCGCGATGGGTGCCGCGTTTACTCACACCAGAAAACAAGCGCAACCGTGAGACCACATCGGAGACGTGTTTGGCGCTGTTTAAGCGGAATCCAGCGGAGTTTTTGCGTTGTTTTGTGACCGTCGATGAAACCTGGATCCACTGGTACACACCAGAGACCAAGGAGCAATCAAAACAATGGATCCAGACCGGGGAACGTACTCCAAAGAAGGCGAAAACTGTAAAATCGGCCGGAAAAGTTATGGCCACCGTTTTCTGGGATTCACAAGGTGTGATCTACATCGATTACCTCGAGAAGGGTAAAACAATTACAGGGCTTTACTATGCCGATTTATATGGCCGATTCGACGCCGAATTAAAGAAAAAACGACCCCATCTGGCGAAGAAAAAAGTGCTGTTTCACCACGACAACGCACCGGTTCACACGTCTGCCGTTGCCATGGCCAAATTGGTCGAATTACGCTACGAATTGTTGCCCCATCCACCGTATTCTCCAGATTTGGCCCCTTGTGACTTCTTTCTGTTTCCTAATTTGAAAAAATCACTCGCCGGGAATAGATATGGATCGAATGAGGAGGTCATCGCTGCCACGGAGGCCTATTTTGCAGAGTTTGACAAAAACTATTTTTCGGACGGGTTAAAAAAGTTGTAGCATCGCTGGGCTAAGTGTATCGAACTAAAAGGAGACTTTGTTGAAAAATAAATTGCCACTTTTCCAAAATTTTCGTTTACTTTTTGTAGGCTAAGTATTTATTGAATGACCCTCGTATTTGTAATTATTTTGTTTAGAAATTGTTTTTGTTTATTTTGCTACTATGGACGCGTTTTTATTTTACATCGTCCTCACATTTAGTTATAATTTCAACATTATTTTTGTACTAATCTTTATGTAACAATATAATTTAAAAGCGTGTCCATGGAGTTTCTTGCCCGTTCTTCTCCATAGGTACCTACTACGCTTTGGAATGGGCAACTAGCTTCATATTTCTAACTGACCGACTCCTTGACAATTCAAAAGTGCCTTTAATTGAAATAAATGCTTTGAGTTTGAGTTTGACCGCAGCCGTATTTAAAACATTGTGTGGTTTTATGAAACCACAATGCAAGTGAAACTTTAGTGAAGCTGATGCGAGCCATGGGCGCCGCCATATTGGCCTTGTCTGCTCTGCCGAGCGCCTTTCACGTTACCCCTACTCCGCGGCCAGCTGTAATGCGACATGCGACAAATGGACGAAAAAATTTGAGGCGATGTAATAAAAGTCTCACATTTAAACGTTAACCTGGACAATGTAGGGTTGCGCAATTTAAGCCCCGTTGAACTTTTTTTTTGGGTTGGTGGGAAACCATCAAAAAACTTCTCCCGCTCTGGACGGAGCGGGAGTTTGTGTCAGACTCTTACTGACTAAAAACCACCCGTATTCTTTCCGTTGCCTGTGTTGCCAGGGGCCTCGGTAATCCTTTAGTACCTTCCCGCGACCCCGGCAGGCATCGGCCCTAGTGGACCCCTACATTTGTGCTGACGACATCTCTTTGAGGCGCGCGTGGAATACAACGCGCCGTCGACCCGGGCCTGGTCCTTACCGGATGGTGAGCTACCCATTGCTCACCGTCCGCAAGCCCGCGCCTACGGTGACCGGAAATCCGCCCGGGATTCCCGACGCCCAGGGCGTCTCCTGCGGCGGCTAGGGGCGAGAGGGCGCGAAATTTGCCTTTCCCTCAACCGTCCCGCCTCCTCCTTCGCGAGCATTACTGCTTCGCAGAAGGAGGTGACGGCTGCTCATGCCCTCTCGCTCCGTACCATGGCCTGAACCAGGGCTAGACGCGAGAGATCTCTGCCGCCGATCGCCTCCACGAGGACACGGCGGTGCTCTGCCCAAGCCGGGCAGACCTCCACCGTATGCTCCACCGTGTCCTCCGGGCGATCCACACAGTTGTGACACCCGGGCGATTCCTCCCGCCTTATCCGACACAGGAAAAGCCCCGTTGAACTTGATGATAATTTAACGGCAACCTAACTTATATTACGTTACACGTTACAATAATTAAGATATCATGTGGCAACCCTAAGTGGGGGGATTAAAGGGACTGCGTGGCTATCGTCCTTCAGACCTCCCCTAGCTGACTAGTTTCCTGAAGACCGCTTGGCTATCGAAGCAGGATCAGATCTGGCTGCGTGACTTCCGGGCTCAGAACCTCTAGCTAGTGAATGAAAATTTGTCGAATTCATGCCTGGCCTGATCGAGTCATCAAAAATCGTTCGAGGGTTCGATAAAAAGTTGTCATGTTATAACTGCCAATATTTTTTGTACCTTATTTCTTTGTTACCAAAGTCTTAATCAGGTTAACTCCATACGTGTTATACAGTGAACAAATAATTTAAGTAATTTATTGTTTTTGTGTTAAATTCAGTCTTATTTGTTTTGTACTATGGTTGTGTTTTGTCTGACTGCGTTCCTGATTTTAGGTAGGTAAGTTTTTATTGATATATGTATGTATTTATTTACATAACCAAATTACAAGATGATTATTAACATTAACTAAATTAAATTAAGTTAAGCCTAAAAAAGGCCCTCGGGGCATTGTACCGAGGATGCTGGCGGCATTTCCTCGCTGAATTGCAATGCTGATGCGTTGCGCGAGAAAGCCGCCAGCTTTTCGGTCACCAGTTACATCAACTAGATGTTTCGCGATTTCCGCAAATAACTTATGCGCACTGGGACCCCACGGACCGAGGGTCTCGACGCCAATTGGTATTTTTTTTAGTTTTGTTGTTTTTTAGGAGGACCTTTTTTTTTCAATATTGTGCTGTTTTAATTGTCAATGTCAACTTAAACATTCAGATTAATCCGTGCTTACTAGAGCACAGCAAGCCATCTGGTCTAACCCTAGATTAGAAGTTTTTCCCAATAATATTGGGTTGTTACAAAATTTCTTTCTCACATTGAAATTAAACTTCCATTTTTGTAATATTTATTTATTAGAACAAATAATATCGACAATATAAATGATTTATTTCCTGTAAGTAGGTTTGTACAAACACTTTTATAAATCGCTCGAAGATGTTGTTGATCCATTTTGTCAACTCTAAGTCCCAGTTTTTTTTTTTTTGGTAATGGCTTATTTGCAGGGATCCCTCGGGGGATCTTGACTGCTTAACCGGGCTTCGGTGGGGCCAGAAGGGCCTCTCACCTATAATCTAAGTCCCAGTAACAAGCTGACGCTTATATACCCTACGTAAAAGATACGAGAACATTCTACTATATACTGATACCACAACGAAAAAAAAAAAGGAAAACAACCGACTTCCGAAAAAACACTCATCATCACCCTCATATGCCTGCCTTTTCCCAACGTTGGGGTCGGCCTCCAGGCTAACCAGCAGCTGTATACCAGTATTTTACATGGAGCGACTGCCTATCTGACCTCCACAACCCAGTTACTGGGTAACAAGATACCCCTTGGTAAGACTGGTGGTCAGACTTTCGGGCTTCTGACGACCCGTAACGACTGTCAAAGATCAACGAATGACAGCCGGGACCTACGGCTTTTTTTTTGTATTGTAAATCATCAAATAACTTCTCCCGCTCTGGGCGGAGCGGGAGGGTGTGTCAGACTCTTACTGACTAAAACCCACCCGTGTTCCTTCCTGTTGCCTGTGTTGCGGGGGCCTCGGTGACCCTTTAATACCTTCCCGCGACCGGGACCAACGGTTTAACGTGCTTTCCAGGCACGGAGGGGTCTTGGTATGTAAAGATGGTCACCCATCTACGGACCAACCGCAGCAAGCTTAGCTTAACCTGATCGATTGACCCGTGCGGCTGTTATTACTCAGCCACAAGCCCCTACTCCAATAAAACACTACAATGTGAAAAATAACTATAATTTCTGAAGTCGGTGGCAAAAAACGAAGTTTTTTTTTTTTTTTGTAAAATATTTTTCACAGGATACTATTGAAACAGACCATATATAGTTACATAAACTCACACTATTATCCCACGGGGGTAGGCAGAAACGATAGAACTCTACATTTTAATGTATTCGACAATGTTTTAATTATTATTTATCTCTTCTGCAGCGACAGAGGCAGTGTCTACAGCCAGCACTCCTAGATGGCGCTGTGTGTATGAGTTTTCAGCGCGTACAACCGATGAGCTAAGTCTCCAACCAGGAGACTTGGTAAGTTACATGACTATTTCCCTTCTTAAGAGGCCGACAACACCTAAAGCGCGGTCACTGTCGGACTGCATAGAAAAGAAAGAGAAGCGCGATGACACAACGCTGGTAATTTATTGCAAAATATGAAGCAATTATCGATTTACAAAAAAAGCTATAGATTTTATAAAAAAAAAACACTATTATGCTAATATGTTGCTTGTATAATAATCTGACAAAAAATCATAATGATTGCATGTATATTAGTATGGTTTTTAATCGTTAAAAGAAATTGTTAGAGGTATCTTCATGATTTTTTTCTATCGTATCAAATTAGTTGTATTATGTTTTCAACACACTATCTACCTAGCATATATCCTGAAGAATATCATATATTTTTCTGATTTTGCTTACTGCAGTGGATCATATACTTTTAGGCATTATAAAACTTACAAAATTTGCGTTTAGGTCCTGTAGTCCCTTAATGGTTGAGCTGAAAGGTGCTGATCCTTGCGTCATGTTCGTGAGACGTAACGTTCATATTTTTGTGTAGGTTAGCGACGCACCAACACCTCGAGGTGATGCGGAACCTGGTTGGAGGTGGGGAACAGCTAGAGGTAAGAAACGTTACTAACTACACACACACACACACACACACACACACTTGTATAATAAAATGGTCATATTTATTGTAATGGTGATCTTTTAGTTTAATCGATTTATGTAAGTGGCCTTACGTGATCAGTTTCCCTACGTGATCGAATCAGAAATGAAGAGGTCGTAGGCGAACCAAAGTTACCGACATAGCCCGAAGAATTGCCAAACTTAATTGGCAGTGGGCAGGGCACATTGCTCGCAGAACAGATGGCCGATGGGGCCGAAAGGTTCTGGAGTGGCGACCGCGTACCGGAAGACGTAGCATTGGAAGGGCTCCTACAAGGTGGACCGATGACCTTGTGAAGGCCGCAGGAATCTGCTGGATGCGGGAAGTACAGAACCGGTCGAAGTGGCGGTGCTTGGGGGAGGCCTATGTCCAGCAGTGGACGTCTTTCGGCTGAAATGAATCATGATGATGATGACATATCAAATCTAGACAAAATCAAACTGGTTGCTATTATAATT
Source organism: Atethmia centrago (assembly GCA_905333075.3). Lineage (NCBI taxonomy): Eukaryota > Metazoa > Arthropoda > Insecta > Lepidoptera > Noctuidae > Atethmia > Atethmia centrago. The sequence continues at coordinate 17,311,416 of HG995393.1, forward strand.
GTACAATTTATTATTTGATACAAATAATAAATCAATGTTGAATTTTAATTCTGTGATTACTTTAACTCACACACTGACTTTATTTATTATTTTTAGGAAAACGTATACTTTTACAATGTTTGTAAATATGTGAGCATGATGCTCACTTCACACTGTACCTATCACACAATTCATTTATCTGTCATTGCTTTATTTTTCATTTTTTTTTTACGTATTTTGGTATAGTAATTTTATTCTAGGTGCATCGTCTTCACATATAATTTTAAAATGTACATATACAAAATTTTGTAAAACATTTTAAAAGAGTAACGGTGGAGTTTCTTGCCCATTCTTCTCCATACGAAACTACCATTTGGAAGGGGCAACTAGAATCAATTCTATTTTTTTTTTTTTGTTAATTTTGACGTTCAAAAGTGCATTTCATGTGCCTATTTGAAATAAATAATTTGACTTTGACTTATAAGTGTAAAATAAATTTATAGTAATAAGTGTAAAAAAAGTCGAGAAAACAACAAATGTGACCATTATTTTTATTTTTTACCAAAGTGACAGCTAGCACATTTCAGAATACTCCGCTGAATTAATAATTCGACTATGTATGTATGTTCATCTGTATCATAACTTCTAAACTTTTAGTCATATTTTGACAAATAAGTTCTTGTCGGAAGCGTCATGTTGTTCCGCGGGTTATATTGCTAGGAATTAAAACTAATGTGCGTTCGTATAGCCGGAGTCAGACGTCACTACTAAATATGTACAAATTACGTGTGATTTTCTGATTATTAGTGTTTTTGTCGTAGATTTACTTTTTATCTTTCTTTTTTTCGATGATTACATAAAACGAATAAAATCAAATGACAACAACAGACTTTATTTGAACGCAGTTGGCCGCAAGACATAGCGTTAATTTTTAGGGTTCCGTACCCAAACGGTAAAACGGTACCCTATTACTAAGACTTCGCTGTCCGTCTGTCTGTCCGTCCGTCTGTCACCAGGCTGTATCTCATCCTGCCGGGGTCGCGGGAAGGTAACACGGGTGGGCTTTAGTCAGTAAGAGTCTGACACACCCGGCCTCCCGTAAAAAGGCCTTCATAAAGTCCTCACAAATGGCATATATTTAATCGAAACTTAATTCACATTTTGCGCTCCTTAAAATATTATTGAACACTTTTTTTTTGTGGGAAGTCATCAAATAACTTCTCCCGCTCCGGGCGGAGCGGGAGGGTGTGTCAGACTCTTACTGACTAAAACCCACCCGTATTCCTTCAGTTGCCTGTGTTGCCAGGGGCCTAGGTAATCCTTTGGTACCTTCCCGCGACAATATAATGATTGCGCCTCTTTTTGTGTACCTCAAATAATCCCTATTTTGATGTCCTAAATAGCCAAGTTACTGCGACCTTGCGAATTTAGATGTAACGGGTAGACTTGCGCGGTTTGTCACAGTTTATCTAGTTAGGGTACTAAAGCTTGTTACTACGGCCAACACAACACAACACGACAAACGCGAGAGAGTTAAAAAGAGGCTCTTTGAGAGCTCTTTCTAGAGGCTTTTTGTTAATCTTTTTATTACGGACGCTTTTACGTTTTGCATCGTTTTGCATGTATAATTTCAAAATGAATGATGTAAACAATATTTTGTAACCATAATACGTTGATCATTTAATGAGGCAGTCGGGTAATAAAAGAGTGTAGTTGAGTTTCTTGCTCGTTCTTCTCCATAGGTACCTACTACGCTTCGGAATGGGCAACTAGCTTCATCTTTCTTAGTGACCGACTGACCCCTTGACAATTCAAGAGTGCCTGTAATTGGTTTATTTGAAGTAAATGCTTTGAATTTGAGTTTGAGTTTAACTATTTAAAAAAGTGTGTATCATTAGAAGCGCAAAAAGATTTAGAGGTTCATTATGTTAAAACAGTGTCCATCATTAGAATGTAAATAAGTTTTTAGAGGATTAGTTAAATATTTCCCCTTACAAATCTTTCCTTCGATTCTCTTCTTAGGTCAATCCGGCTGGTTCCCCGAATCCTACGTTGAGGACTTCAACGCTCCCGTCGCCTACGCAGAGGTCATCGACCCCTTGGAGACCAAGACCCAACTGGAAGGCATAGCAGAGGTTCCTGAAGCTGAGCTGAACAATGATTTGGGTGCAGCAATGTCTTCTATTGGTAAGTTTAATTAAAAATATAAAAAAAAAAAAACAAATTAAAAAAATGGCCTCACACTTGGCAATGGTCAGCAACGGTCAACCACTGCTGGCCAGCGACAGCCACTAGAGGCCATTTTCAGTCACTAGAGACCAATGTCAGCCACTAGACGCCATTGTCAGACACTTAAGGCCAACGTGCATGACTGTTGCTGACCACAAATCGCCCTTATGTAGAGTTCATTGACCCCATGGAAACCAAGACCCAACTGGAAGGCATAGCGGAGGTGCCTGAAGCTGAACTGAACAATGACTTGGGTGCAGCAATGTCTTCAATAGGTAAGTTCCACAAAAAAAAGTCCATTGTCACTAGAGGCCATTGTCAGCCACTAGAGGCCATTGTCAGCCACTAGAGGCCATTGTCAGCCACTAGAGGCCATTGTCAGCCACTAGAGGTCTTTGTCAGCCACTAGTGGCCATTGTCAGCCACTAGAAGCCATTGTCAGCCACTAGAGGCCATTGTCAGCCACTAGAGGCCTTTGTCAGCCACTAGAGGCCATTGTCAGCCACTAGAGGCCATTGTCAGCCACTAGAGGCCTTTGTCAGCCACTAGAGGCCATTGTCAGCCACTAGAGGCCATTGTCAGCCACTAGAGGCCATTGTCAGCCACTAGAGCCCATTGTCAGCCACTAGAGGCCATTGTCAGCCACTAGAGGCCATTGTCAGCCACTAGAGGCCATTGTCAGCCACTAGAGGCCATTGTCAGCCACTAGAGCCCATTGTCAGCCACTAGAGCCCATTGTCAGCCACTAGAGCCCATTGTCAGCCACTAGAGGCCATTGTCAGCCACTAGAAGCCATTGTCAGCCACTAGAGCTCATTGTCAGCCACTAGAGACAACAATTTTTTTTAAACCATTGTATTAGGTTTAGTATAAAATATAAAAATAAATGTAAAATATACAAAAAAGTGTTTAAAATAAAATACCATCGACAGTTCACTACAGGCTATTGCCAGCCACTAAAGGCCATTGTCAGCCACTAAAGCCCACTGTCAGCCACTAAAAGCAATAAACTGATTTGATTTGGAACCCACTAAAGGCCATTTTCAATCACTTAAGGCCATCCACAGCCACAGGATGCCATCGGCAGCCACTAAAGGTCATCGGCAGCCACTAAAGGTCATCGACAACCAATAGATACCATCGACAACCAATAGATACCATCGACAACCAATAGATACCATCGACAAACACTAGATACCATCGACAACCACTAGATACCATCGACAACCACTAGATACCATCGACAACCACTAGATACCATCGACAGTCGCTACAGGCTATTGCCAGCCACCAGCTTAACCAGCTAACTTTCCGTTCCTCGTTACAGAGACCAAGTCTGCCGCGCTGGAAGGCATAGAAGAGATGCCGGAAGCGGAAATGACGAATGACCTAGGAGGAGCCATGCCTGTCGTTGGTAAGTTGCATTTATACATCCCAATAAGCTTGGAAAAAAATAATGTTATTTATACATATGAGTAGAGCAATAGTGGCCCAGTAGAAACCTCCGCGACCGAAGAGTTGAAGGTCGTAGGTACCCAGGCAGGCACTTTACTTTGTGAGTATTATTTCATCACCACTGCTCTCAAAATGGTGAAGGAGAACATCGTGAGCGAACTAAAAACTCGAAGACGTGTCAAAATCAAAATCAAAAGTTATTTATTCAAACTAGTCTGAGAATCAGCAGTTTTCGAACGTCAAAGTTACATAAGACAGTCCCCCAAAAACGCCCGCCCTTCACCACTTCCTAGTGCTTTAGCTGGGAAGAAGTGGCGCAACAAACTCCCCAGCAGCACACCTGTCTGTTTAGTTATATAAACTTGATTCTATACAAATCGTATGCAAAGTAATTAACACTACGAAACGCAAGACATTAAATTAAATTACTTGCCATGTGTTAGCTAGCACACGTCAATATACCAACAAAACAATGAAAACTGTAATGATGTGACATCTACCAACCCGCACTGTGACCGCGTGGTGGATTACGGCCCACTGCCTCTCACAGAGAGGAGGCCTGTGACCCACCAGTGGGAACATTATAGGCTATTTATACATATAACTCATTTGACAATTGTTTAATTTTTTAAAAGTTGTTCTTAAGGTGATTTAAAATTAGAATTTTGGTAGTATATTCAAATAATCAAATCGATGCAGTCAATTTGTAACAAATTGACATCCACAGCCCCACAGGTATGTTTGCTGATTCATTTGTTTACATTTTCATCACTTTTAAGACAGACTTGGGAGGGGCTCGTGGCCAAGTAATAACAACAAAACAAACAGCGTACAAACAAATAGCCTAGAGTCATCTCAATTATGTACCTCTTTTCCTTGGATTTGGATGTATGTATATATAATGTAGGTATATATTGTAGGAAATGTGTATGTATGTGTATTATATGTTTGTAACCTATTTATGTAATTCTGTACCTATTCTATTTATAATCTATTATGTTATCTTTTAATATTTTCCATTATTATTATTATTTCATCTCAGAGCACCTGCCATCTTATCTCTTCACCACGCTTGGTTGACTGGTAGAGAATGTCTAAGGCATTAAGTCGGCCTTTATACCTAATTGTGTGTGAGAAGTTTAAACACATAAAGAAATAAGCTATTATTTCACTATCCTAGTGTGGGCAATATCCCTTTAGGGTGTCAATATTACCCAGTGTTGCCAGTGTTTTCCTAGGGTGTCAATATTACCCAGTGTTGGCAATATTACCCTGTGTCGGTAATACTTAAAATCCGACAGTGCCCAAATGGGCGCTAAGCTTTAACGTAACTTAATGGATCTAGTATAATATACTTTTGTTACATCTCACCTAAGAGCTTGTGGTTAATTAATAACAGCCGCTCGGATCGATCAACCAGGTTAAGCTACGCTTGCCACGGTTGGTCCGTGAATAGATGACCATCTTTACATACCAAGACCCCTCCGTGCCTCGGAAAGCACGAAGACTGACTATTAAGTTTTTCTGTGGTCTCTTGAGTGCACCACACAAAAACATTTTTTTTTGTATAAGTTTTTTGGTAACTTCTCTGTAAACTCCAAAATATAAAAACACTACAATCACCACAATACAGAAGGCGGTGACTTCTACATCGCTGCTTACCCGTACTTATCGGCGGAACCCGGAGACCTTACCTTCGAGGCTGGCGAGAGGATCGAGGTCATCAGAAGAGATGGAGACTGGTGGACTGGCAGAATTGGCATCAGGTAAATGAAAGTTTTGAGTATGAATGCGGATGGCTGTAAGAGGGGACGACCAAATGATGGATGGACTGTGTGAAAGATGATATGGCTAGAAAGGGGGTGACTACCGAGATGACAACTAATAGAGAAGTATGGAAGAAAGGGATATGTTGCGCCGACCACAAATAAATTGGGATGAGGGCAGGAGAATGATGATACTAGCTGACGCGACAGACGTTGTCCTGTTCAAATTTTAGCAACAAACACGTTCAGTTTTTCCAGAATTTTCCAATTTTCCGGGCAACCTTATTCGAACTATTAGGAAAAATGACCAAATCGGTCCAGCCATTCTCAAGTGATCTGCTTACCAACGAAGTCTGCCCGTGACTTCGTCCGCATTAAATTTCTTATTACCCACTGCGTCGCATTGCATGGCCCGTCCGCGCTATTACTTTGCCTGCGTGTAGCCATGCCGGTGGGCTGGCTGCGCCCACGCTTTGACTTCGCGCCGCTAGGGTGCCGGTAGTCATCCAACCATCGCATTGCGCACGTCGCTCATTTTTCTCCATCAGACTTATATCAGATTCAGACTTCAGAATTTATCAAACTTGTAAACTAAAATACAACAGATTTGTACCAGTAAACGTCCATTATTTCGAAGTCCATAAAGAAACATTACACGGTGGCTGCAGCCGGAACAGTGATCCGGCTCGAAGGACCAATGGCTTTACACCCAGCTTCCAAACATCCTGTATGAGTATAATATTAACATTTATTTCAGAAAACATCCATATTTCAACAGACCGTTTTAAAAACAACTAATCCACATTAAAATAATACAAACAAAACAACATACTCCAAATAAAAGCAGTTACGGACACAGTTACATACATTTGGACCGGGAGGAACTGTCCACTGCTCACAATTTTTTTTTATTTCAATTTATTTATTTCAATTTATTTAATAAAAACGTTTACAAAAGGTGTAAATTTAGCCAATAGTAGTATAAATATCCTATACAATTATAGTGCGTACTAATAAACTAAAGCTAAAATATTTTTAATTACAGGTGCAAGTAATGATGATTCGGAATTAGAATGCTTAGCGTCCCGCCCGAACTAGGTTTATTCAAACCTGTGTTTCAGACCATCACTTTACATTTTAATTACATTGAGACAAAGTAAAAGTAATATAAAAATAATCTATTAAAAATAAAACTAAATCTATCCTATGTTAAATAAATACAAAAGTACTACTAGTTACATACGAGGGAATAAATTAAATCATGACAAAATTTCTAGAAGTTTTTCTGTGTCTGTGTAATTGAGTATCGCTAAATATTCTGATAAGATTGTTCTACATTTTTTATAGCTAACACTATAGAGGCTTAGTACCTTGTTCAGCCTATTATACAGAAAAGGTCCTAAGAATACATAAAATCGATTAGCAAACGCATGTTTAATTTGAGGCTTGATGCAAACCAAGTCCTTCCTTCTCTTGTCGTAGGGTACTGGGTCAAAAGGAAGTGCAGTGTGCTGGTGTAGAACTATGCTGAGAATGAATAATTGCCGTACTGTTAGCACATTACATGCTATGTAAAGCTGGTGCGTAGGAAATCTAAAAGGGCGAAAGGTAGCAACCTTTAGAACTGCTCTTTGAGCGAGCTCTAGGGGGAGTAAAATTGTTTTTGCAGCACCACCCCAAGAAGTTATGCAATATGTAAGAATGGATTGACACAAAGCTAAATAAACCTGTTTAATTAATTTATAATCAGCTATATTCCGTAAATTCTTAAAAACATATATTAATTTGCGCACTCTAGTACATAGTAAATCGATATGTTTGCGGAAATTTAGGTTGGAGTCAATAGTGACACCTAGATATTTCAGATGGTCAGCGTTAGCTAAAGTGGGACACGAACATGCAGTGTCAGCGCTCGTGCAACAATTATGTGCGTAAATTTTTAGATTAGTAAGCGGTATGTTAGTATTTCTCATTGTAAATAAAATGTGTTTTGTTTTATCTGCATTTAATGTTAGGATATTATCATGGAGCCAATCAGACACAATGTTAAAGCCTTTCTGAGCATGTTCATATACCTCAACTCTAGATTTAGCTGAGAACAATAGAGCGGTATGCAAACGTATCCAGTGGTGCGGCAGTGGAGAGTCCCTCCTGTCTACGAACACGCTTATTATACTGTTGCTATTGGACCTAACTTGACTCAGCGACGCACACTGCTTACTTATAAGAGCATGAAATCTATCAGTGTGCACTTCTACGAACATGTCGAAGTACTGCAGAATCGTGGTAGCCCCAGCAGCACCCTGAACGCGATGTTGTATTGCACACGTTGGGCGTTATATGACCCAATAGGGAATATGCATGTATTTTTTTTTCACTATATCAATAATAGACAGGAATATAAACCCAAGAAAAGTATTAAAAGTTAAATTCAACTACTGCTTGTTGCTCAAAAAATTATGAAACTCCAACAATTGTCTACTACAGTTCAAACGACCGTATCTGTCGCGGGCATAGTGAGGTCAGATAGGCAGTCACTTCATGCAAAATACTGGAATTCAGCTGCATGCGGTTAGACTTGAAGCCTACCGCAACATAGTTGGAAAAAGGCTAGGCAGATGATATGATGAAATCTTTTTATCTTTCCTTGTTTCCAGAACCGGTATCTTCCCTTCAAACTACGTGACAAAAGATACGACGACTTCAGCGGACATGATAGCGGCCATCCCGGAGGCGGCGGAGCCCGGCGACGGCGGGGGCGGCGCCCAGCGGAGCCCCGCGCTGCCGCAGGACGCGCCGCCCGCCGCGCCCTACTCGCCGCCCATACTGGTAAGAAAATAGAAAGATAAATTGTTTCTTCTTCTTCTACGGCACCTGAAACACCGCCGGCGATTAACGAGAAGCAAGTGCGCGACGGCTGTGAGCTCGCTGGTATGCGTGACGCACCAAGCGTGAGTCTCTCAGCAAGTGTTCTGCCCGCCAAGCGAGCGTCGCTAAGTTAGTACTCTCTTTGATAGCTCTTGCCACTGCGACAAACGAGCACTAGCCGGCGGTGTGAAGTCAGCGATCAACTATTAATATATGTATTTTTTTTACTTACACGGGGCCTACAATCTTTTATACGTTCGTTGACCTAGAAAATCGTTGATAGCTGGTCGCTTTCTCGTCGGCGGTGGGACAGATGCCTTAGCGTGTCGATGGCAAACTAAATAGAATCGGCACAGAATTTGGCACCTTCAGTAGCATCCATCAGTTCCTGTAACGCGCAGGCGACTGGACACGCTGGATACGATATTAAGTGTCCCATTGTTTATGGAACAGCACCACATTTACACTCCAGGGCGGAGCCATCTGTGAATCTCCACCTGAGCAGGTTTTCCTTGCTTGGGCAAACCGGTCCGGAGTCTAAAGACTTCCAAGTAAGCCCAGGCAACTCATGTCCAAGTGGGAGATTTTCAGCAGGTGGAACTATTGTTTATACTGCACAAAGAAGACGCACATTATAAAATATCCATAAATGCATACAATAAATATACATACTATATTATCAACCGGGCACAAATCGACTCTGGGCTGCTATTTTTCCCTACCTGGGAATCGAACCCCAGGATCTCATACTCAACAGTAGCGCTTGCGACCACTAGACAGGCAGTCACGCTTCCTTTTACATGGAACTTAAATGTAACTGGTGAAATGTGGTTGCTCTATAGATGAACCTCTGCCTTACCCTTGAGGATTACAATCGTGATGATGTCTCAATCTGTCAAAAATAACTAATTTCCCTTCATTTTTTTGACCCTGAGATATTGAGAGAAGATTTTAACGTTTTAAATTACGGGAATTAGCCTTTTAGGCTCTAGTTAATCTAGAGTCCGGTGGGAAACTAAGTGAGTATTTCCAACACTGGCAAATATTGTCACCTTAGGTTAATATTGCCAAAACTTGGTAGTATTGTCATCAATGGTTAATATTGCCACCCTTGGGTAATATAGCCAACGCTGGGTAATATTACCAACACAGGTTAATATTACCAGCAATGGTTAATACCTCCATGCTTGGGTAATATTGCCAACACTGGTTAATATTACCAACAATAGTTAATACCGCCTTACTTGGGTAATATTGCCCCCCTAGGGTAATATATATATATATTATTTTAATTCTAATGTAATGTTGATTTTGTTTTTTTAAAATGAAATACTTATGCATGGGAATATCGTCCACAGGAACAGAAATCGTCCACCCCCATATCGTCGGAGGTGGCGTCCATCATAGGGTCGGGGCCCGGCGCGGCCGGAGCCCCGCGCCCCGCCTCCGCCACGCGCCGGGACTCCGGCCGGGACTCCGCCACGGGCCGCCGCAAGAACGAGATCGCGCAGGCCATCGCCAACTACACTGCCACCAGGTAACACTACTGTTTTAACAGTTTTGATATTATTATTATTATTTTTCATTTATTTGAGTTACATGACTCAGAAATAATATTTAATACATTACACACACAATAGACAATACAAAACAAAAAACCACCGCACTATCAACACTTACATTCCCCGACTCTTGCTCGACGAAGTGCCAGCCCGCGCTGTAGCTGAGCCTGTAGCTATAAATTCCCCTGATAATAATAATTATCCAGTTCAGATCCAGTCTGTCCCATCTTGCTGCCCTCCCCCCAGCGAAGCCCTAAGCCGAGGTTCGTACCCCACAGGGGGTGCCCTTAGCGTGCAGTCGCTTAGTGATGTAAGAAATTCGCCCCTGGCTGGAGGCTTTAAGTCCGCTTAAGGCAGCTCCAGGATAGTCCGGTTAAGTAGTCACGACCTCTCAAGGTCAACTACGAGATGCCATACACAAAAAACCACTTCGACTGTAAGTGACGTGCAAGTCACCGCAGCGTGCAGTGTGTAGCGCCGCACGCTGCGCACGCGCACGCACCTACACAGAAGCAGTCGACGCTAACTTCGGAAATCATACCCGTGGCACTACAGTGTCGCGGGAGCCCCATCAGTGCTCTGAAGGCGTTGTTACACACAGAACCAGCATGTATTTTTCGAGCCACAAATAATTCCCATTTAACTTTCCTAAAAATATTAATGAAAATCTAATAAATATCGATGTCTAAACGTGATAAAACAATAAAATACTTAATTTAATGATTTTTTGGGGTCAATCATTGTAGTCACTTGAAATATCATTTAAAAAAACGTTTTTTTTTTTATAAACGTCACATACGTGATGGGTATCGAAATCTAAACACGATAACACATAAGAAATAGTAGATTGTGTCACAAGGGACCAAAATAATGTATTGCGGGCGAGAGCGATTGTTTGAATCCAGAGCGAAGCGAGGGATTCTAGAGTAGAATCCTAAGCGTAGCGAGGGATTCAAAGTACGTCGCTCGAGGTTAAATAATTTTGGTACCGTGTGGCACACTCTGCTTTCATCCCTCTCTATCAGAAAAATAAATAAGAGATGCTTTTAGTAGTGACAAATATTTATATTTACATACCTATCCAAATTACAAATTTATATTAATTGGTCAAGAACGGCTAATGAGATACAACTGATTTTCTATTTTTGGACACCGAATCGGAGTCGCGCGGGGTTACGGGGTTACGGGGGGCGCTTGACAGGTTAATATCAAATTAACATATATTATATAAAAAGTAATGAAATACGAATAAGAAATTCCCGTGTATTTTTTTTTTTTTTGTTTGTTCAATGCTGCGTCGGCAGGCGCGCTTTTTTTTATTGCCGGCTGGGACTTTATCGAAGCTAATTGCATTAAAACTTTTTAATTAACTAGTGTACCAAATTCAAAAGTCATTTCGTCATTGTTATTAAGTACTCTCTCCTCCTCTTTTCGAATAGATGGGATGAAAACAGTTTTTCTTACTGCTGATCAAAATGCTTGGCTCAGTGCTGCAACAAATTTTTTGGAGGACAAATTTGTGGACAAACAAATCAAATTTGTTTGTTAGATTTGTTCTTTTTGTCGTTTGTTTGTCCATTGTTTGTTGTACTCCCCCACAACCACAACCAATTGATTAACATTTGAAAACGCCTCTATACCATGACGATTCAAAAGTGCCTGTAAATGGTTTAATTGAAATGAATTCTTTGAGTTTGAAGTAAAAACACTAACAGCGGTCTTTGACCTCGCAAAAAAGACATCTAATATTTTACTTTAATATGTTTAGACATTGATACCCCCCCCCCCCCCTCGTGTCTGCGGAGTCTAGCTAGCTAATTTAAAATAACCCTGTATAAACAAATAAATAAAAATAATATTTTCTCTCTCTCTTTTTAGTTCAGAGCAGCTATCCCTCACTAAAGGCCAGCTCCTCGTGGTGCGAAAAAAAGCCGACAGTGGTTGGTGGGAAGGCGAGTTGCAGGCGAAAGGCAGGAACAGACAGGTGGGCTGGTTCCCAGCCAGTTACGTGAAGGTAAGGGGTTCGCTATATTTAGTTGCTGTTTATTGATTGTGTCTTGACTATAAATGATAGACTTTTTTTTCGATTCTTAAATCGATTCGAATCGAAATCTGATAAGTCGATACCCAATAAATCGAGGTTCAAAAAATCGATTTTCCAGAAATCGATCTTATTTCGATTTGCTTTTCGTGTTTGTATTTTCTTTGTTAATGTTAAAAAATACTTTTGTAGTACAAACGAAGGAAACTAAGTACACAGCCATCTAGCGAGTTTTTGAGTAGTTAGTGTACAACACATTCTACTAATTGTAGGTATATAATGGCAAATAATAAAAATATTATGTCAAGGAAGTACGTAAAAAAAGAAAAAAAATAACGTATTTTGGGAGTAGTTAATAGATATCATAGTTATCCCGTTAATGAGGGACCAGGGAGGCCACATGTGCAGAAGGAATTATTACCAAACTTTCTTGTCTTCAACGTAGTCTTTAATCTTATAATATACGTTTTTGATAAGAACACGTTTTTTTTTTTGGGTGTGAAATTATCAAATAACTTCTTCCGCTCTGGGCTCTGGAGGGCGTGTCAGACTCTTACTGACTAAAACCCACCCGTGTTCGTTCCATTGCCTGTGTTGCCAGGGACCTCGGTATCCCTTCCGGACTTTCCCGCGACCCCGGCAGGCATCGGCCCTAGTGGACCCCTACACTTGTGCTGACATCTCTTTGGAACACGTTGCGCCGTTGCCCCGGGCCTGGACGGCGAGCTACCCATTGCTCACCGTCCGCAAATAAATGATAGGCTGAAAAATGATGTGATAAGGCAACGGTGCGGTTTAAAGGAAGATGTAGTGACAAATATTGAAAAGAGTAAGCTTAGATGGTTTGGTCATGTTGAGAGGATGAATGAAAGGTGACTAACAAAAGGTCTTTACAGATGTGAGTGCCGAGAGGGGACGCTCCAAGAAAGACATATAATGACCTCATTAATGATGTTCTTCAAAAAGGTCAGGTGCGTAGTACTCGCAACCGGCGTGCGTGTATGACCAGATGTATGAACGTAAACGAAGCAAAAGGAGTATGTAAGGATCGTAGCAGGTGGCGTTATATAGTTTCTGCCTACCCCCATGAGAAGAAGGCGAGAGTTATTTAAATTTAATAACTTATATGATCTTAAAAACACGATATACACAATAGTAAGTTTGTTTGTTTGTTACGCTTTCCTGCTAAAACGGCTGAACGGATTTGGATGAAATTTGACACACAGATAGTTTATAACCAGGAAGTTATAAACTATCTGTTATCCTATGTGTTAATATAGGATACTTTTATCCCGATATACCCACGGGGTCAAAACTTATGCGGGTGAAACCGCGGGGCGCATCTAGTTTATTATAAAGGTATTAGTGATGTGATCAATAACATGGTCCATACGACACAGCATCTTATATCTTCTTTTATTAATAATTATTAATTATTCTGTGGCAGCCAGAGATAAGGTTTGGTGAAAACTTAGGTGTTTATTAGATTGTCAATTATTCCTCGTTGATCTATTGGTTGCAAGCGCTACTGCCGAGCTTGAGGTCCTGGGTTCGATTCCCGGGTCGGGCAAAGTGTAATTGGGTTTTCTATCTGGAATTTCTCAGTAACAGCCCGGAATCTGGATTTGTGTCCGGTTGATGGCAATAGGCTCGCCCCCTATTACATGGGACTTAAACATAACTGGCGAAATGTAGGTGTACTACAGGTACAGCTCTGCCCTACCCTTCGGGGATACAAGGCGCGAAATTATGTGTAAAAAAAAATACCTAACTTTTCACAGATCCTCCAGTCTTCAGGCCGGACATCTGGTCGCACTACTCCAGTGTTATCCAAGATGGATACTTTGCCAGCTGAAACAGTCATTGATAAGGTAAACTTAAAATATTTATTTACTTAAAGGTTCACCCACAGGACATACATATACATACAAATTGTTAATCATATGCTAATATTTTAATATGTTATTTGCGGAAATCGCGAAAAGTCTAGTTAATGTAACTGGTGACCGAAAAGCGGGCGGCTTTCTCGCACAACGCATCAGCATTGCAATTCAGCGAGGAAATGCCGCCAGCATCCTCGGTACAATGCGCCGAGGGCCTTTTTTAGGCTTGACTTAGTTTTAATTTAATTTAGTTAATGTTAACAATCATCTTGTAATTTGGTTATGTAAATAAATATATACAGGATGGATTTTTGAGACGGAGCAGTAAGGGCAGCTACGTTAACCGTTGTAGCTACAGGAAAACGGTCTTAGGAGACCGTCCTTAACTTGTTGAGACATTTAGATCTGCGTTGACAGATTTTGAAAAAAATGTACAGTCAGCAAGAAAATGGGCAGTTTTCACAAAAACTTTTTTTGATGCCAATCGAACCTATTTCTTACAAGGATCCTTTAGTTCTGATTTGAGCTGCACAACTACTGACAAATGCGTGCACTGACTGGACAGGTCCACTCAATCTGTGTGGTTCTTTCATCAAAAGACCATTTCAGACACCAATCGACATGGTCTTCACATGATCTGACCAAGATTATGTCTGGACTTTAAAGGAGACTGTGACCTCTGAGTTTGTTTCGGCCTTTCTTCTCAGAGTAGTCAGATAGGAAACTCCGACCTCATTTAGTTTAAAAAAATATGTTTGACATGTAAAAGTTTTTGTAAAAACGTACTTACAGAAATAAAATCATTTATCAAAAAACTCTATTAGACCATCAGAGGTACAGATGTTCTATGTCACGAAGTCCGTTTGGCTATGAATGTTGTCAAGCGTGCACATGCACATTGTTTTTGTGTGCGTAACCTCGAGAGCGCTCAGTGTCGATCGGGACACGGTCCGGATCAGTAGTGGTTTTTAGTTCGCGCCAAATTGTTTCACGGAGTAAGGTCAGCATGGCAACAAAACGAAGAAGAGTTGTCCATAGTGAGGTAATATGTATTTATACGTTTTCAATTAAAATGTTATACAAAGATACTTAATATAGCAATAGAAGTATTTATAAAATGAATGTTTTTTTGTGTTATAAAATGTTTATATTACTTAATTATTTTGATTACATTTTGTTTTAGGGTCGAAACATGATAGCTAATATTTATCATTTTCTGCGAGAAGAATATGATTTGTCTCATTTACGAGACATTACACGCCGTACAGTACGCCGTACTGAATAGTCCTACTTGTTTCGTTTCCATTATGTAACACCAATGCTTAATTAAATGCCTACATATTCTTAATATTTTTGTATTTATTGCAACCTAATCTAATTTATTTACAAAATGTATATACTTTTAAAACCAAAATTTTATTTAGATTATTAAATCTCGACTTGAATATATATCAGATTTTTTTGCTAACGTAGGTAACGTTAGCAAAAAAATCTGATATATATTCAAGTCGAGATAAAGCAAAACTAAAATTGATTTGGTGTTTTTTAATGAATCAAAATCAAAATATTTTTTTTTTCACATAAAACTACATGGGCACTTATGAAACGTCTGAAGCTAGGTGCACGGTTCCCATTAGTCGTTTCCTATGGAGAAGAGCCGGCAAGAAACTCCACGGTTACTCTTTTAAAAATAATTGGCTTGTACAATGTTTTCCAATCACAGTGTTAATAGGTATGGGAGGACAGTGTAAGCTTGTCAACAAGTACCAGGTATTTAACAAAAAAAAAAAGAAAATGGTCTACAAAATATCTAGTCTATTAAGCCTAAAGCGTTCTCACATTAACAAGGTACACAAGAATTTGAAGAAGGTATCTTCCCTGATTTATTAAAAATATCTGTAATAAAACCAATCCACAAAAAAAAAGCGAAAACAGATCCTAACAACTATCGTCCCATAGCTCTCTTACCCTCAGCCTCAAAAATCTTTGAGAAAGCTATGTGTGACCGTATTTATACGTTTTGTGAAAAATATAATATTTTTGATGACTGCCAGAATGGCTTTCGAAAAAACCGTTCCACAACTCTAGCAGTCTACAAGTATATCCAAGAAGCACTTAACATTATAAATAACAAGAAATACGCTGTTGGATTATTATTAGATATGACTAAAGCCTACGACAAAGTACAATTTGGGATATTGCTAAAAAAATTATACGGAATAGGTATACGCGGAAAGGCTCACGAATGGATAACGTCCTATCTAAAGAATAGGGAACAATTAGTAGAACTAGAATACTTTGACCATAAAAATAATGAAATTAAACAAATCCGATCACATAGTAAAACAATTAACGCCTCAATCCCTCAAGGAAGCGTAATAGGATGCCTCTTATTTTTAATATATATTAATGACCTACCTAAAATCATAGAAGGGCCATGTGTCCTATTCGCCGACGATATATCCATATTAGTCTCATGCCAAGACAATGTAAATATAGAAAAAACCCTTAATTCCATTCTTACAAAAACTTGCAATTGGATGAACGAGCATAACCTCGAGATAAACTACTCCAAAACAAAATTAATAACTTTTCACCCTTACCAAAAAACTCCTTTAACTTTAGATTTTACGTTCAATGGCTCAAAATTAGAAACTGTTAACGAATTTACATTACTCGGACTAGTTATAGACACACACGTAAACTGGAAATCACACATACAGAAAACTCACTCAAAGATTTCTAAATTCTCATTCATACGCCCTCCGTGAAATAAAAAAGACCACCAATTTTCAAACAGCCCTCACCACCTACTATGCTTATGCCTATGCATGGCTTAGCTATGGTGTCACTCTTTGGGGAAACAGTACAGATGCACAAATACTGTTCACGCTGCAAAAGAAATTGGTCAGAATCCTGGTAAACATTGAGCAAACCGATAGTTGTAAACCTTTCTTCCAAAAACACAATATTTTAACCCTTCCGTGTATATATATCTTAGAAACATGCAAATTTGTGCGAAAACATCACGAGTTCTACTCAAAACGTGAAGACATCCAGTCGCGCTATCTACTCAGACACCGATCTAGGCTAAACATACCAAGTTCTCGACTAAAAATGCACTCAAAAAGTCCCTATGTAATGTCCATTAAAGTATATAATAAACTACCCGGATCAATAAAAAACGAAGAAAAAACTCACACATTTCTAAAAAAACTAAGAGATTTTTTGTTAAAGAAAAGCTACTACTCATTAAATGAATATTTAAGTGATATACATATAAAGTCATAATTTTAGTAGTCAAAATTAAATATTTATATTATATTTATTAATTATTACAAGATCTCCCAATAGATACCTATTTATATTCTATAAGTATTATAAATACCTACTATTAGTTTATCTTAGAAATTACCTACCTACTGTATAATAATTATAATTTACAAGTGCTTCCTCTCTCCTAACTCACTTATTTGCTGTGCCCGACAGGGTCCATGTGATCTAATTTTAAGTTTTACCACCTAAGTACTACATGTGGAATGCAATAAAGTATTGAGTATTGAGTATTGAGAATCTATGTAAAATATTAAGAAAAAAAAAACCTATTTAAACAAAATGACATGTTTGCCAGTAAAACAAGTCTGAATTAATATCCTGTCCACAAAAGCCAATAATAAATAGTTGAATATCACAATTGTAGGTAATATAATGGGGTCGACGTCCTCCAGTATTGTTATTTGAACATTTTGAACTATCAGTTAATAATCAAATTATTTTGTTATGTAACGATTACGTCTGTGAAGTTTACACACAATAAACTGCTTTTAGGGTTTCGTACCTCAACAGTAAAAAACCGGCCAAGTGCAAGTCGGACTCGCGTACGAAGGGTTCCGTACCATTATCTATAAAAACGGAAAGAAATCATGTGAAATACATCATCTGTGAACATTTCAACTGTCTAACTATCACGGTTCACGAGATACAGCCTGGTGACAGACGTTTATACTTTGGATACGGATACCTTACAGGATCACTTGTCTGTCTGTCATAGCCGATTTGCTCCGAATCGACTGGATTGATTAAGTTGAAATTTGGAACACATATGAATTTCTGTGACCCAAACACGGACGTGTAACGTAAATAAATGAATTTTGAATATGTGGGTCACTTCTGGGGGTAAACTAGAAAGTTTTGCAAACTGTACCGTGTGAAATATCAAATGAAAGGACTGTTTTTGAGGGCCCCAAACATATTTTCTTTTATAATAAAAAAAAACAGTTTTAAAGTTATTTAAGCAAATAAGTGAAAATTGACCATTTTCTTTTTCATGATATGGGGCGTCTGGTTGTGGCCATATTGAATGTCTTTGGTGAAAATAATATAACTAAGTTTACCAAGTGTCTAAGCGAGATGAACGCTATAATAGAAAATATTCGATATATGTTTGTGTAGGGTGACTATAATGCTCATACCAACCCCCCCTTATCTCCGAAACTGCTGAGCCAAAAATTTTGAAAAAAATACAGAAAATAGTTCTTTACTTATAGATTACAGGAAAACCTATATGAAGTCTGTAGTCTTAAAAATAACATGGTAAATCACTCAATATTGTGCGTACAAAACTTACATTAAAAAAAATGTGTTTATTATCTTAAATCTATACAATTAAGTTGCCGGGGCTTCCCAGAAAGTAATCCGAAGATACTTGTAATGGGATAAACCTCGCTCGTCCTCGATTAATTTACACATTTTTTCGTTACACATTTTCAACTACAATGTTGAGTTAGTTCTTGAGATAAAGTCATCCCAATTACGGAACCCTTTATTGCGCGTGGTCCGACTCGCACTTGGCCGGTTTTTTTTTTAAATGATATTTCAAGTAAATACTCCAAAATAAAATATTGTCAATTTTTTTTTTATCATTTTTCGATATCCGTCACGTCTGCGGAGTTGCGCTAATTTATTTTGACCCTGTATAAGTTGACATAAGATTTGATAACATAAAGTTAATTAGCGCATCTTCCTTAAAAGAATAGGGTCTTACACCCATTTTTGAAAAGTGTATTAATTAAATTCTATAGTGCTAATATGCTATTATAATTATTCAATAGATAAGTGCCATAAAAATGCATGTAAATTTTTACATTTTCAAATTTCGCGCGTAGTTTGACGAAAACGCTGGACGCAGTGGACGCCATGTTGCTCTGTCATGACGTCACTTGGCTATGTAAACAAATGCGCTGATCTATTATCTAACTATCAGTTGACACTTGACACGTTTTAGTTTACATAACGGTAAGACGTAATAACATGGTGGCTACTATTTCATGGTGTTTTTTAACAGATTAGAAAAACTGAAAACGTTGAATTGAATTTTAAAATTAATTTTGTTATTTTATGAAGTAAAAGTAATATTTGACTCCTTTGTGCCTAAACTATCTCAATAATCTATTTATAGATTTTTTCTCGTATGTAGTAAAATACTCTATTCTAACTAAGATATTTGTATTAACGATTTTAATAATTATAATTCTGTTAATACATATTTATAATGGTTGCGAATCATATTTTGAAAATTGCAAAAATGGAAAGAAAATTTTGTATTTCGCGGGCTACGTTAGCGCATCTTCCATAAGTGAATTGACAATAAAATTCTTAGACTGTTGTATGAAATGGCTATAAATGATAAATGATTTTATTTCTGTAAATAGATTTGTACAAACAGTTTTACACGTCAAACATATTTTTTTAAACTGGATGAGGTCGGCGTTTCCTATCTAACTACTCTGAGAAGAAAGGTCGATACTAACTCAGAGGTCACAGTTAAAAATATAGCCGACTGTACATTGAATAGGAAATAGAAAATGGCTAATTTAGAAATTGTATTTTGCGTAAAAGATTGTCGTTTCGTGACAATTGAGATTATTCTAACTGCGTCTAGTGGTCGCAAGCGCTACTGCTGAGCATGAGGTCTTGGGTTCACTTCCCGGGGCAAGCAAAGTGTTATTGGGTTTTTCTATCTAGAATTTCTCAGTAGCAGTCCGGAGTCTGTATTTGTGCCCGGTTGATGGCAATAGGCTCGCCCCCTATTACATGGGACTTAAACACAGCTGGCGAAATGTGGGTGTACTATAGGTCTATCTGCCTAACTCTATGGGGATTACAAACTTGATGTATGATATTGTGATTAATAACTTGTATGTCGCATTGCTGCTTGCTT
Organism: Atethmia centrago; assembly: GCA_905333075.3. Taxonomy (NCBI): domain Eukaryota; kingdom Metazoa; phylum Arthropoda; class Insecta; order Lepidoptera; family Noctuidae; genus Atethmia; species Atethmia centrago. Next base: position 17,331,418 of record HG995393.1, read on the forward strand.
TAACTAACACTTGCTTATGCTCCGCTTATTCAACAGAATCAATGTAATTTTATCATGTTTTGTTTTTACACCCTTTTAATATTAATTATAGCAATCATTTCGATAAAAAAGAAGGATTTTTTTGTCTCAAACTCAAAGCATTTATTTCAAATAAACCCATTACAGTCACTTTTGAATTGTCAAGGGGTCGGTCAGTCAGAAAGATGAAGCTAGTTGCCCATTCCAAAGCGTAGTAGGTTCCTATGGAGAAGAACAGGGAAGCAACTTGCTTTTTTCACTTTTTAATATTGTAGGTAACTGTCAATGAATTCAATAAATACAAGAAGAATTTTATGACAAACTACAAAATAAAACAAATAGTATACAGTGTGTCCCTGGATAAAGTGCACAAACGAAAATGGGTGAAACTAGACCATTATTCATCGCCAAAAAAATTGGTTGTTTTTAAATCGATGAAAATTAAAAAAAAATAAGAAACCATAGACAATATTTTCAAAAAAAAAATTCAAAGAAACCATTTTTTTTATTTGATGGCTGTATTTTTAGGGGTTTGTTTCTTCACAATGCAGCATCAATTATCAGCCAACATTATTGTTATTATTTTAACAAAATTCCCTCAACTAATAAAAAGTTATTACATTTTCAATACCACGAACACACACACGAACACACATACCCTCAATCCATTTAATTAATTGGATTAAAATTATGTACTTACCTATTTGCATAATACTTATCTAGATTACTTTTCAACTATTATTCTGTATTTCTGTAGTACTGATTTAATTATGTATGCCTCTATTGCTTGGCACCTATTCTTGTATTATAATACTCAAGAGGAATGGTGCTGATAGCCGAAACATGCTATGCCTAGTTCGGCTACAGACGCTAATTTCTTTACAGTAATTGAAATTGTTGCCATATTGCCATTGTAAAGTAGTACTAAGTTTTTTTTATTTTTTTGGTAATAAACTATTAGGTATTAATACGCCTCTTTGATAGGCAATAAAATAGTAAAAAAATCAATAATAATTATTACGATTTTTCTTTGTTTATTAATTATGGTCTAGTTTCACCCATTTTCGTTTATGCACTTTATCAGGGGACACACTGTACGTATAATACTTCGCAAATAAATGTCGACTCCTCCGAATGACCTCGTTGGTCTAGTGCAAGCGCTACTGTTGAGCATGAGGTCCTGGGTTCGATTCCCGGGTCGGGCAAAGTGTTATTGGGCTTTTCTATCTAGAATTTCTCAGTAGCGGCCCGGAGTCTGGCTTTGTGCCCGGTTGATGGCAATAGGCGCGCCCCTATTACATGGGACTTAAACATAACTGGCGAAATGTGGGTGTACTATAGGTACAGCGCTGCCCAACCCTTCGGGGAAATAAGGCGTGATGTTATAAGTGTATGTTAATTCCAATGTGAACTAAGTCGATTTTAAGATGACATTTCACTAGAAAAAAATGTAAAATAGCTTAGATGAAACTGAACTTTGGCTGATGTGAATTAGGTTCAAAATAATTAATTATCCATTTAAAAGTTGCTTCATCTTATTTGTTGTTAAATTTCATATCAATTTATTGTTTAATTTCGTTTGTTGATGATGATGGTTTTCTATCAGTTTCAACAACCCAAATATTTTTAGATGCAGAAAAACAATCTTGAATTTACAAAAAAAAATCCATTTTATCTGAAATATTTCTGGTGGAGGAATTAAGATAGACCAAGAGATGTAATTTTTACGTACACATTTTTCTTAACGAGTTAAACCTTATTTCAAGCTTTAACTACCGAGCCAGTTATTGTATTTTGAACTTTATTCTAATTTAAGTAAAGTTCTTATTACAAAATTGACAACTTAGACTCTGATCTGAACTCGTTTTTGTATTAACAACCGTAAAACGGGGTGAAGAGGGACGGACTTTTTGGCAACAAACTGTATTATTTCAACGTTAAAAATCCATTTTAAAGTTTCGTCCCGGTTCACCCCCGTTTTACGGTACGTCAAAATACAACAGCAAGCTCAAAGGGACTAAAGTTAGAATTCGGTTTGGCGGTTAAGTTAAATAAGACGGTTTGGTGGTTGGTAAAATACTTAAGTTATTTTACAATCTTTTGGTAGTTGGTTTAACTTTTAAAACTAAACTGACAGTTAAACAAATAACTTTCAGGTAATCGCACTTTACCCGTACACCGCACAAAACGCTGACGAATTAAGCTTTGAAAAAGATGACATTATAGCCGTCACAGACCGATCACAAGACCCCGCTTGGTGGCAAGGTAACTAACATCCACACATAGAGAATTGACTGAGCGTTCCGTATTCAGTTGTGCAGTCAATACAGGCTGAAAAGTACGACAGACAAAGCGAATGTGTGGCCAATAGTCGTCTCTTTCTAGAATTCTGATTGGTCCACGTCACTGGCGGTCAGGACTGTGTCGTTCTGCGGTGCTATAAAAGCGGAAAGAGACAGGTAGTAGCCGAACCCCCTCCGCGACACTTGCTCCCCCCCGTCCCTTGCTCCCCCCGACACTTGCTCCCCCCGACCCTTGCTCCCCCCGACACTTGCTCCCCCCCGTCCCTTGCTCCCCCCGACACTTGCTCCCCCCCGACCCTTGCTCCCCCCGACACTTGTTCCCCCCGACCCTTGCTCTCCCCGACCCTCGTTTTCCCCCGACTCTTGCTCCCCCCGACCCTCGCTTTCCCCCGACCCTTACTTCCTCCTGACCCTTGCTCCTCGACCCTTGCTCCCCCCCGGCCCTCGCTTCCCCCCGACCCTTGTTCCCGCCCTATTCTTACTTCCGCTCGACCCTTGTTCCCCCGACCCTTGCCCCCCCCCGACCCTTGCCCCCCCGACCCTTGCTCCCCCCCGACCCTTGCTCCCGCCCTACCCTTACTTCCCCTGACCCTTACTTCCTCCCGACCCTTGCTCCCGCCCTACCCTTACTTCTCCCGACCCTTGCTCCTGACCTACTCTTACTTCTCCCGACCCTTGCTCCCGCCCTACCCTTACTTCCCCCGACCCTTGCTCCCCCCGACCCTTGCTCCCGCCCTACCCTTACTTCCCTCGACCCTTAATCCCCCGAACCGTGCTCCCGCCCTACCCTTACTTCCTCCTGACCCTTGCTCGATGAGGTTCCAGCTCGCGCCATAGCTGAACCTGTAGCTTTAAATTCCCCCGATAATAATAATTATCCTGTTATGATCCAGCCTGTCCCATCTTGCTGTCCTGTCCTAAGCCGAGGTTCGTACCCCACAGAGGGTGCCCTTAGCGTGCAGTCGCTTAGTGATGTAAGAAATTCGCCCCTGGCTGGAGGCTTTGAGTTCGCTTAAGGCAGCCACAGAATAGTCCGGTTAAGTAGTCACTACCTCTCAAAGTCAACTATGAGAAGCCTTATAAAAAAAAAGTATTGGCCGTTTAATCCGTTCCACCCTGTCCCTTGCTGTCCCCCCAGCGACGCCCTAAGCCGAGGTCCGTACCCCACAGGGGTTCCCCTTAGCGTGTAGTCACTTAGTTTGTAAACTTTAATGGGCGCACAGTCGCTTTTCTCTATCTTGACAGTGGTCACTTTTGTGGGACTAACGCTCAGTCCATTCTCTATGTCTATGCATCCACAGAGCACGGACACGCCGTCGGCCGGGGCTAGAGGCGACTTTGTCTACAATTTCCATACCAACAAAGCGTGGAGATGATACAAGAATCTTTTGGCACGAATGACTTTGACAGGGGCGTGTTGTTGGTAAACATTTTGTGAAATGGGAAAGGTAATTAGTCAAAATGGCGCTGTCATAGCTAGTTCCCAAAACAAACTAATAATACAAGGCGTGAGATGGTTTTATTTTATTTTTGCGAAAATAACTCGTTGTGTTGCTAAATACTTTGAAATTATAGTCCACCACTTTCCGGTAGACCCTAAAATTAAAAAAATGTGTCTTAAAGCTTGGGATTTTTTTTTTACTAAACAGATCTTAGGCTGTGTCGGAAAGATTTTGAAGAAAGTGATTACGAGGAAATATTTAGAGTTTTAAATTGTGACACTTTCCACGCCAAATACTTGATTTAAAAAACATTGAAATCTCAGAAAATAACGAAATGGCGACAAACACAAAATAAAATGAATGGATGAAATGTAAAATGTATTGTAGGCCGTAGGGACCGAGCTATGGTCACGCCATCTACAATTAGCTTCGACCAACCTTCCCCAATGTCACAGAAATTAAAGATGGCGGCGTTAGTTCTAATTTTGGCGCCAAAAAATCTTTGTACCATTGTACTCGCTCTACGACGCTAATGACTAGGGTTGCCAACCTTACTATATAATATAGTATCGAATATAGAAGCCTAAATTGCATATTTAAAAAAAAATATTGTAGGTGAAACTACTATATTTTCGAGGGAATATTGAATTAACCCTATGGGTTTGGCTTTTGGAATGAATACAAAATGGCGAGATGAGCGTAATTGGGCCAGTATTAATCTCTTGAAATCGTAGAAGAATTAATGATATTTTGTATTTAGAATGTCGAATCATTAAAGAAACATAAAAAAAACTGTTAATAAAGGCTTAAGAGAGAGTTGGCAACGTCGCAAATAGCTGTCAAATATTTACGTGCTTTTATTAAATTCTGTTTTTTTATGAAATATCGGTAAGTAGTGACTTAAAATATTAATAATGAATTGCAATGATTACACTGAATTTGATGTTGTAGCCGTTTTAGGTATAAAAAGGGCATTTTGAAAGTTTCCCAATACTTTTTTTACATGTAAAACTAAATATTCGGCGTTACGATATTAATTATTGCATTTGATATTCAATATTTTAGTTCATTATTTAGCGATATTTAATATTTCCATACAGTTAAATTGCCAAATTAATCAAAACAGCGAAATATTTGACAGCTATTTGCGACGTTGCCCTCTTTCAGAATGCACGCTCCAAAAGTAGCAAAAAATATGCTTTAAAAAAAATATTTTTATAGGTACTATATATTTTTTTATTTTTTGCCATCTACTATCGGACAATAGCTTCGACAATACTATATTTGATATAATAAATAAAGTTGGCAACCCTACTAATGACGTATACAAACTGAGAGCTTTGACAGCGGTCCCTGACAGCACTTTTGAACTTTCGACGCCGCGAATTTGTTGTGTCTAGACGCTACCGGCGCGGCATTTCCGTGCTCTACGCTAACAATTACAGTGGCTGAGATTAATAAATGTCTCTTAGCACTAGTTTTATTCGCTAGAAAAGGATGATAATGATGGCGATTCCCTTGTTCACAAACTAAACTAAATTTAAGTTCAGTGCATCTTTTTCTTTCTGTTTCGTTAAGAAAGGGACAGAAGATAAATTTTAGTTTAGTCCTGTCAAATTAATCAGCGCTTGACGTAAATTGACGACATTTTAGTAGGCAAGTTTTTAATCACGTCTAAACTTATATGGAGTAGTGACAGGCGCTGATTAATTTGACAGAACTATACTAAAATTTATCTTCTGTCCTTTTCTTAATGAAATAGAAAGAAAAAGATGCACTGAACTCAAACTTTAGTTTTGTTTGTGAACAAGGGAATCGGCGCTATTATGTTCCCATCTCTATCTTGCATTTAATATCTGCCTAGCATTTTCCCAACGACAGTGCGTTCACTATAACTTGACGCGTGACGCGATAGGTAGTACTGGATTTTGTAGTCTTAGTTTCAATATTAATAGAGTTCAAAATGGTGACTGGCAGAACAGAACTTACATGGCATTACATGGCTGCAAAAATCAGTGCTACAGTCCGCGCGCGACTGCTAGTCACCGTCTGAGGTACGTGAGCGGTGCGACGAGGGAGGTAGACAATGGTGAAGCTGACTCCATGTCAATGGGGCTTCAGTTGCGCGCAGACGTTTTAATGAACGCACTGAATGTTGGGGTAGGCTACCAGTCAAATCGAATGCAGCTAAATACACATAAACAGGATGTAATACAAATAACTGAAAACCTCTTAAGGTGGATCCGCAATGGTAGCCCGCGAAATTCAAATTTTCTTAATTATAATCATTAATACATCTCTCTAAATTAGATTTGTTCCATAAGAACATATAGAGGCATGAGGAACAGGGTGTAAAGTTCACTCATCCTCCGTAGAAAAGGGAGGATCCTCCGACCAGACGGGTGTCGTGTCCGGTGGGCAACTGCCCGACGGTTGATGTCGGGATGTTGTATATATGCTAGTTGCGCGGTAAACTCTGCTTGCGCGATGCAGGATTTTGCGTGACGTCAGCGTGCTGCTTAGTTCGCATGTGGCGATGTAGATGCCGCCACAAATATTTCCGTAAAAGATTTATTCTTGTGAAACAAATCTAACTGTGAGAGATGTATTAATGATTATAATTCTGTAAATACACATTTTTTATGGTCGCGAATGATATTTTGTTGAAGATACAACCTGATATTGACCTGCAAATTGCAAAAAAGTAAGAAAATTTGAATTTCTCGGGATACCTACCACTGCACTCATCATTATGATCAAATTTTCCTATGAGACCAACCCTGAAATCGCGAAAAAAGAACACATTTTGTCGTTATGCGACCTTAAATGTATGGGTCAGCTGATTTTTTCGCGATTTCAAAGGTTGTAATTCCCGTGTTTTTGAGGACAGTGTCAGAAAGAATGCTTTTCTAAAATGCGTTTTAAGTAACGATTTATTAATCTCGGCCCGAGTCTTATTAAGTTTTAAAGGAATGACCTTGAACTTTTGTGGAAATAGTTTTGTAAATTACCTTAATTTTTGTACTAAAAAAGAACCATTACAAACGCAAAGATACACTCATAAACCATTATGTCAAAGGATGCACAATGAGCGCGAATTGTTAGTTGATAATTAGCTAATGCGCACACGCAGATAAAGACCTATCGATAAGTCATGTTAAATCGTTATGCACAACACTAGCACTGCTCCATAAGAGTCGTGAGTGCGAGCGAGAGGTCCGATAAAAATGATTTATCTCTAACTTTGCGTTTGTAATGACCCGAGTTTAAAGAACTTCCAGAAATGCATTTAGGAGGGATTCGATTTCGTTCAAGGTCATTCCTATTCTTATTTTTAATATCGCATTTAAATAGATTGCTTTATATTGGTGCACATCTGTAAGATATGTTTTTGATACTATTTGACCGTCATGAAAAGTAAATTAATCTTATATTGCCGCCTTAGTGCGTTTGTCTACCGCCGCCGTCACCGGGACGTCATCGAGAACGAGATGACGGCGCTGAAGTAGCGATTCACACATACCCGCGCATATTTACTATAGCCGCGTGTCCACCGCACGTCCGTCACCTAAACGCCGTCATCCCGGCTGCCGAAGTGTCGACTAGTTCGTTGCGACCTTTAGAACTCGGCCCGATATTGTGACGGACTGATGTGTCGGCAATACAAAACACGTTTGATCTTGTTCACACACTGCCAATGCACCGCACCGTGTGCCCGTCGGTCGCGGTGGACACGCGATCGCCGACACTGCGGCGTCACGTTCGGATGAATAATCTCGTTTCTCGGTGACGTCCCGGTGACGGCTGTGGCGGACAGACGCCCTTATGGGTGAAATTTCCAAACAACCTTTCTTACTGGATACCTACATTATATTTCACGGTAGGAACATGCTATCGTGAAAAAATAGCAAAAATTTATAGATTTAACACCTTGACTAAAAGCCATTTCAGTCAGTTTTTTTTTAATATATACAGAAGATTTTAATTATACTAATATTTCGTTTCAGGTGAACTTCGAGGGATGACGGGACTGTTTCCAAGCAACTATGTAACGAAATTAGTTAACTAAATTATGTTTAGTAACACTCAATCTTGCTTAGTTCGACAAAATCAACTTTAGTATATCTAAAACCAGTTTATTTCAACTAAATGGAAGTTTGGTGGCCACTTTTATCAGCTACTTTTGGAACAGACTATAGTTCATTAGTGCGGTTCAACTAAATCAAATTTAGTGAAACTAAATCTAGTTTTAGCTGACTAAATCGAAAACTATACTATTTTAGCGATAGTAGGTGTTTTGAAGATAACTGTTTACTGAACAATGTTTATTATTAATCTTGCTGGCTTAAACGTAGAATGTAAAAAAAAAATTGAAACAACGAGAGGTGTTCTGGGACACTCGATTGGAACGAAGTTCCTTTCGCTTGAGAAGTTAACATTTTGACCGTCACAAAACTATTGTTTCGTAGCAAAAGTGTCGTGATCATCATCATCAGTCTACAACAACCCACTGCTGGACATAGGCTTCTCCAGTTGCACGCCATACAGCTCGATTCACAACAACTCATCCAGCTGCTACCAGCCATCCTTTTTTTTTAGTGTGGGAAATGATCAAATAACTTCTCCCGCTCTGGGCTCTGGAGGGTGTGTCAGACTCTTACTGACTAAAACCCACCCGTGTCCCTTCCGTTGCCTGTGTTGCCAGGGGCCTCGGTAACTCTTTAGTACCTTCCCGCGCCCCCGGCAGGCATCGACTCTAGTGGACCCTACATGTGTGCTGACATCTCTGAGGCGCGCGTGGAACACGTAGCGCCGTCGCCCCGGCCTGCCACCCTGCGAATCTCGTCGCTCTACCTAAAGTCGAATTATTCATTTACTGCAGTAATCTGCTAGACATGTGCTAGCTGAAACTTTGTGTAATAAAATCGTCATATTTATGGTATTCTAGACACTTATTAGTATACATTTATTTTACCTCTTATATAAAATCGATTAAAACGATCACTGTAGGGGCGCGACCTAGGTACCTGGTAACACTCTAAACAAACACTTCCACACAATAGGCATAACGGACAGCCCTCTGTGCAGGGCTTGCATGGAGGCAGAGGAAACCGTTGCGCATGTGCTCTTCGATTGCACAGGCGTCACCCACATTAGAACAGAAACCCTCGGGGCACCTAGATCCTACACAGAGGTTCTAAACAGACCAGGAGATGTTATCAACTTCTGGAGGGAGGTGGGCAGGTTGGAATTACCACCGAAAACGGCCGCCATGGCCCACGCACAATGGTCCACCTGAAGAACTAAGTGCGGAAACCAAACCCTCTAACATAGAACATAGAAGTTAAACTCAAATAACTTTAAACAGTTCATTGCTGAGAGTTAACTAAGCTAAGTTATCGCTAAAATAAACGAAACTATGAAAATGAATGCACCCGGTTGTTGTACATTATACACTGAGCTCGCGGCGCATTCGACCGTATTGTATCGTTAGGTCAGCAAACGTGGTCGATTGCAATTATTGCATCGAACATTCACCATTACAATAAATATGACCATTTTATTACACAAAATGACAGCTAGCACATTGGTTACTTCAGTGAATTAATAATTCAACTTTAACCTGAGAGCTCCACTCAAGAACACAGGAGCAATGCTGACTCAGTGGTAACGGCTCAGACCTACGAATCGTGGGTTCGAACCCAAGCAGGCGCTTTACTTTGTGTAAATAATTTCGTGAGGAAAGTAAAAATTCGAAGACATGTGACATCTACCAACCCGCACTGGGCCCGCGTGGTGGATTACAGCCCACTGCCTTTCACAGAGAGGAGGCCTGTGTCCCGGCAGTGGGAACGTTATAGGCTGATTGAGTCAAGAACACGTCTACCTCAAAGGTCATCGGTTCTACGGCCAATATGGCCGGCCCATTGCCACTTGCCAAGGTGTCGTGACGGTCAAAATGTTACACTTTTTTCGGTCTAGCGCTCATTCGCCGACTGTGCAGAGTATAACGTGAGGTAAAGGTAAGGAACTTCGATCCAAAAATAATTTTCTCCACTATTTTGTAATAATTGAAAAGTATTATTTGAAAATCGCACTCTTATTGTATCATTATTGTTAAATACTTACTTAAAGTATGTACAGTCAATAGCAAAAGTGAAGATGATAATATTAAATTTAATTAAAAGTCAGTCATGAGAACTGCCGACTGAAGTGAAACCTTCACGTGGTCAATTTAACTTCATTTACTGCTACTACAGCATGTCGTTGACGAAGTCACATTAGCATGTCGATGACGCCGCCATGACGGCGACGTGAACCCATAAGTTTTTCCCCTACCAAAACACTCAACGAGCCTTAAGGCGCTGAAAAGAGGCAAATTACCAAAGTAGGCTTGTCTTAAGAAACAAATGGTGACATCTGTGTAGTTAGTGGTAGCTGAAAAAATATATGTTAATTTTGAACATATTTCTCAGAACTTGGTTGTTATCTCGATACAAATTAACGATAAACTAACCTTTTACCTTTAGTTCCAATCCAAAATATCTGTATTAAATATCAACGTACGTTACGTATTTAATTAATAAAAAGAACGTCTTATTTGAACGCAGAACTTGGTTGTTTTTTATTTTCGATTTGTAACTCAATTTTTAGTAAATATATAATTGCTTCATATTTTGCTATAAATTACAAGCGTTTTGTCATCGCGCTTCTCTTTCTTTTCTATGCAGTCTGACAGTGACCGCGGTTTAGGTGTTGTCAGCGACTTGAAGGTTTTACTTAAAAAAGGGTATGTGTCCTTATGACCACACGATAGAACTGAAAACTTAGGTACGACTGAAGCCGAGTATAGACGATTCAGCGTCACCGAAACGAGCGTGACGGTTCAGTTTCGCTTATCGTTCAGAAAGAACGCAACGTGCGCCTAATGACGTTTTCACTTCAAAAATGCTACTAAAATAACAAAACGTAATGAGTTTTATTTTATACTTCACAATAAACATCATTTACTTTTAAAATTGACTGTAACTATTGTAATATTATAAATTATAAATTGTAGCTATTTTATAATGGATATTGTTAAATTAGACAACTATTAGAGCAGAGCATTTAAAATTAAGACTCCATGTATTATTAGGAATGAAATACTTATTTTATTTTGTATAATGGCATGTCTTCTCATACATATAAGTGCTAGCGGAAACTATTCATCTTGTCGCTGCCACAAGACGCAAATTTGTAGTTGGCATTTGTCTTGTCGCTGCAACAAAACGCAAAGTTGTCGTTAGCATTTTTCTTGTCACTGCAACAAAACGCAAAGTTTTCGTTGGCATTTGCCTTGTCGCTGCAACAAAACGCAAAGTTGTCGTTAGCATTTTTCTTGTCGCTGCAACAAAACGCAAAGTTGTAGTTGGCATTTGTCTTGGCGCTGCAACAAGACGCAAAGTTGTAGTTGGCATTTGTCTTGTCGCTGCAACAAAACGCAAAGTTGTCGTTGGCATTTTTCTTGTCACTGCAACAAAACGCAAAGTTGTCGTTAGCATTTGTCTTGTCGCTGCGACTGTACGCAGAGCTATTATGGTTAGTGTTTGCGGCTGGACGTTACGACAGACGTCGTGCAGGATACGATAACTTTTTTTGAGTATTCGACGCGTTTCCACGTCTGGGGTCTACTCCGTAAGCACGAAATCTTTAGTTTCGGCGGAAGTTACGGGTATTTTCTACTCCGTATAACCTACGGTCCTAAGATGAATGACAAAATGATTTGACAGTTGTCCCTACTCGCGACGTGTTTTTGCCCGTTCGAAAATTTTTATTTGTCAATGGTTTTGATAGATGAAATACTTTCGGACGGGCCTAGAGAGTAGACCCGTGATTTGAAAACATCGACGTCGAACTTCTTGAATCCACGTTGAAATTCGCACACGTGCGCCTTCCTCAGTGCTCACAGCAAGACTGACGCTGACCGAATTGAAGACGAACAGGGAAATTCTCGTCCCTGATTATGGCACAAACTGGAATGAAAATTGTAAATAGTGCTTATTTTAAATGCTCTGAAATTAAATTATGTATCATTTTGCCGTTACTATTGCCATCTCGAAAGTAACTTTTAAAATGTTTTTAAATTAAATATTTAATTAAAATAATCGTGTATAATCATTAATCATGTAGTTGAGTTCAGTAGGAATAAATGTTAAAATCTTTAACTTTTTGTTTTATTTTTTACTGGTGAATTCGAGTGACCAAAGAAATGATGGATGGACTGTGTATTCTCTAAGGTGAAAGATGATATGGCTAGAAAGGGAAAGACCGAGATGACAACCAATAGAGAAGTATGGAAGTAAATAACTTATGTTGATTGCAGTCTAATCTAAATTCGCCCCACGTTGTCTTACCTCGCTACTACTAATTTGCGTCGTCCATAAATAAATTCGGATAATATGAAACATGTCCATTACACCAGTGAATTAATAATTCGACTTTAGGCTACTTTTATTTTAGAAAAATCCACGCGGGCTGCAGCTAGTTCATAGTAATATATGTAGGTATATTAGGGGCGTAGCTCCCACCGTATCCATGATACAGGCCCCCGACCGACAGGTTCAAGAATTTGTAAAATGTTATCCACAACTTCAAATTATTTATCAGTGACCCGGTAATTAACGAATAATGGTGCCGATTCTCTTGTCAAAAAGAAGACTCCCTCTTCTTTTTGACAAGAGAATCGCTAACAAAAATTCAACTAGGCTGGGCAGCGTTTGGGAATCTTCGTCGGGTCTTCTCTTCGCGTATCCCTTTAAGCCTAAGGACTAAGGTCTTCAACCAGTGCGTCCTGCCTGTTATGACTTACGTCACCGAAACGTGGACACTCGAGGTACGGCTGGTCCATAAATTCAAGGTCACTCAGCGAGCTATGGAGCGGGCTATACTCGGAGTCTCTTAGAGGGATCGATCGAATCCGGAACGAGGTGATCCGACAGAGAACCAAGGTGCTTGAAATAGCTCACAGAATATAAACAAAATTAAGTGAATACTTATGTACCTTGAAAAGTATTATATTACTTTAATTATTGTGAATGTGAGCACTATGTTGGTCATTTTTATTTATTTCTTGTTGATTTTTTTTCTCTTAGTTTTAATGATGGTCTGGCATTTTGAGTACTTTATGCGGCCAACCCAAATGTCCTTTCCTTGGTATTGTTCGTCGAGTCGTTAAGTTCCTTAAGTTATGAGTTGAGCTACACGATTACTGACAAATGCGTGCACTGACTGGACAGGCCCACTCAAATTTGTGTGCTTCTTTCCTCAAAAGACCATTTCAGACATGGATCTACATGGTCCTCACTCATGGACTCTAAAAGAGACTTTGACCCTTGAGTTTCTTTCGCCATTTCTTCTCAGGGGTAGTCAGATAGGAAATGTCGACTCCATCTAGCTTATTTTTTTATATATATATTTTTAATATGACGTGTAAAAATGATTATCATATCTGATTTACAAAATAAACAATTTCATTTTATTTCAATAAGTATGCTGGCAAAGGACCAGCCTTATTGGACGTAGAGCCGAGAAGAGTTCTTGAGTGGAGACCGCGAATCGGCAAACGTAAGGTAGGACGCCCTCAGGCAGGTGGAGCGACGATCTTTACAGAGTGGCTGGTAGCAGCTGGATGAGCGTTGCTGGGCACCGAGTTGAATGACGTGCAACTGGAGAGGTCTATGTCCAGCAGTGAACTGCTGTAGGCTGATGATCATGATGACGAATAATTATTTTTGTTCTAGTATAATGTGTTTTTAATTGATTTTATAAAATAAACCCATTACTTTTAAATTATAGCTACTTACTTTGATAATGCTAGTCTTTGTTTATTTTGTAAAAAATAACTACCCTCCTTTCGAGCTTCACCGCTGTAATCCGGGTAGACTCCCTAAAAATATTTTGATACAGGGCCCATTCTTCTTCGAAATATCGAATATTCCTTTCGTATATTTATAAACTTGCTATTTCACGTGTCTTTGCCCGAATGTCTTTTTCTAAAATAAAATAGCTTAAGTTACTCCTCATAACATCAGCTATCTGCCAGTAACAGTCCCGTCAAAATCGGTCCAGCTGTTTCGGAGATTAGCCTGACCAGAATTCTGCCATCTCAACAGCCTTAGCGAGCCTCGCAAAGGTCTTCCAGTGCAGGTGTTGTTGCACAGCGAGCACGACAAGAGGTGAGTCATCAATCTGATGTGGCTTCACAGTCGCACTGGGGCTTATCGGGAGCATCGGCATCTTAGAGCCTGTTCACACGATGCGTTGCGGCGCCGCACCGCAAAGATTTCACCCATTCTTATGCCGTACAGATAACTGAGCGGTGCCTCTCCTGCGTCGCAACGCGTACACCCCGCCCCGTCTCGCGGGTTGCAAGTCCGGTGTACGTGCGGTGCGATGCCGGAACGCACCGTGTGTAATACCATGAATATTTATATGTCGGACGCCGCAGACACCGTTCCAGGCATCGTGCGTATCGGCCCTTAGTCGGTTAAGGCAAAAGCGTCAGGCTAGCCCACGAAATTCTGCCGAGGTCTCGGGAAAGTCCATAAGGGATACCGAGGCCCCTGGCAACACAGGCAACGGAAGGAACACGGGTGGGTTTTAGTCAGTGAGAGACCGACACACCCTCCCGCTCCGCCCGGAGCGGGAGAAGTTATTTGTAATTTCGATTTATTCCAGTGGGGATCGTTACTTTTTTCCCAGAAATCCCCACTAGTTATATAAACTCAGCCTACTAAGGATTTTTGGAAAAATAAAAATAATCCCCACCAGGTGTTGTTGTTTCTAAATTATTAAATTATTGTCAACTTTCATTATAAATTGTTTGCATTGAAACGAAAATCAAAAATATTTACAACTATTAATTAGATTCAAACCAAAGTTATTCAAACATTATAGGATCACGTAAATCGCGATTGTGAATTTATCTCATGATAAACAATTCACCAAGCATACGACAAATTTTACCCACAAAGCCAGTAAGTTTATACAATATTCATGTCGCAGCCAACTAGATTAATTAGCCGATTAGTTAACAGCCTAACCGTCTAAAGAAGTAGCGCTCGCCGCCCGCTACCGCGGCACCGCTCGCGGTCACAGTTCTAACCTAACCTAACCCATTTGATCTGTTCATCCTGGTGGGGATTGTTACTTATTTTTTTCAAAAATCCCCACTATTTGAGTTTATATAACTAGTAGGGATTTCTGGAAAAAAATAGCATTCCCCACCGGTGGGCCTTTGTCGGTGCGGATTTCTGGAATAAACTATAATTTCCCGTCCAAAAAAAAATCCCGCGAAATTCAGATTTTCTTAAGTATTTTCCAATTTGCAGGTCAGTGGTACCGATACCCTTGTTCACAAACTTAAGATAAATTTTAGTTTAGTCCTGTCAAATTAATCAAGTGCTTGACGTAAATTGACGTAATTGTAGTAGGCAAGTTTTTAATCACGTCTAAACTTGTATGGAGTAGTGACAGGCGCTGATTAATTTGACAGGACTAAACTAAAATTTATCTTCTGTCCTTTTCATAATGAAATAGAAAGAAAAGGATGCACTGAACTTAAATTTAATTTAGTTTGTGAACAAGGGAATCGGCACCATTATCAGATTGTTGATATTAATGAACATGCAACCACTGACTGACCTGGTTACAATAAAAGAAAATTTGAATTTCGCGGGCTACCTTAGCGCATCCTCCTTAAGGAACTTTCAGGTGGGCCGAGGCAGTTAGTGGCTCACTTAGACCTTTTCTTTTAGGGACCATTTAGGACTAAAGTCGAATTATTCATTCACTGGAGTAATCTGGCATGTGCTAGCTGTCACTTTGTGCAATAAAATGGTCATATTTATTGTCATAGTGGTCGTTTAGTTTAATCGAGTTTTATAAGTATACAATAAATGTATAATATTATAATTTAAATTTTTAAAAGGTGAGAAATGAAACACAGTAAAACGATTTTTCATTTTTTTAAAATAATTTTTCACTATTACTTAATCCAACAGTATATAAATAGTATTACTATATACTTAACTCCAAAAATCGACGCCAGATGTAAACACGACCTTATGACATAAAGTTCAATTTTGTCTGAAAAGTATTTTTCTTTAGAAAATGTTCTTGATTTTTTTACAATAGGTTTTTTCGCCAATAACTGGACTCATGCATATCCTTAAGCCAGATATTCTTGGAGAATATTGCCAAAATCACCATGGTTGGCACAATAAATGTCAACAGTTTCTAGTATTATTTGTATGTTATTAAAAAAAAACTGATCAAGTCAAGAAAGGTTATTATACAGTTATTGAGGTCGACATACTGGCCAACGTTTTGGTGTCGTCATTGTTCCAAATTTGAATTCAGAAACATCTAAAAGTTACAGACCTTTATACAAAAAAAATATGCAAAGTAGCTCCATTTAGGTGTCTGGAAGTGATTTCAATCATCCAATCAAAGTGCAATGAAAAGCAAAAAAGTAAATAAAGATTTGAACAGTTTTTTCACAGTTATTTTAAACACAAGCAACCTTATTACAAAGAAAATAAAGATCACTTTGATTTTGACAGCGAGGCAAATACAGAGTTAAAATATCTGAAATGACTCAGGGACACAGGCCTCCCCTCTGTGTGAGGGAGTGGCTGGGCTATCAGTCACGCGGGTCACTCCAAAATATTAATCATGACAAAATTGAACTTCACATCTAAAAAGTCTTCATGCATTGGAGTTTCACAAAAAAAAACTAAAATTTATAAAAGGAAAGAAAACAATAAGTTTTTGGATTTCAGGAAAAACAATAAAATACATAATTCTGGAATTCTTATGTCTTGGTTAATTTTGACTTCAGTACACTTTGAGATACAAATCAAATCAAATATGGTGTGTATTTGAAAGGCAAGATTGAATTAAAAAATTGGATACAGAGTTCCTAAAACCCTGTATACAAACAGAAACTCACGCCTTCGTCCTAAGAGGGCGGGCAGAAACTACAGAACGGCGTGCGTGTATGACCAGATGTATGAACGTAAACAAAGCAACAGGAGTATGTAAGGAGCGTAGCAGGAGGCGTTCTGTAGTGTCTGCCTTCCCCCATTGGAAGAAGCCTTGGGTTTAGTATGTATGCATTCTATATATTTCCATTTTAAAGTTAGACATTGCTTTTCAAACCACCTGTATATTGATTGTATTGTTGGATCGGAGTTCTTTATCGCACGTTATAATCTGCACACTTGGAGAATGACAGCTAGACCGAAAAAAATGTAACATTTTGACGGACTTCTGCAATGTGAAACGAACCGTTCCAACTGGGTGTTCCAAGACACCTTAAGTTTTTATTTCATTTGTATCAACAATATTTGATTGAATTCGTTAAAACAACTGACTTCATTTAGCGGTATCATCATGCATTATATACCTTATGTTACAAGCTGAAGTGTAGCTGCACTTCATATAAAAAATACTAAATCATTAGTAGGATTGAAGACTTTCTTTTTTGAAAAAAAAAAAAAACTGGTTTGACTTAATGTCTATAAACTTCCAGTTCTTCGTTACGAGTAGTCAGTAGCCAGAGTCTGACGATCAGTCTTACCGCGTGGTATCGCACGTGTTACCCAGTAACTGGGTTGTGGAGGTCAGATAGGCAGGCGCTCCATGTACAATACTTTTTTTTTGGGTGGGAAAAGGAGGCAGATGAAGCTTGCAAAGATTAATTCTAACTTAGAACTGGATAAAATCAATGAACATTTTAACTCGACAATAATAAATTAAGCTTCTTTTCTCACGTCAACACGAATTATAAAAAAAATCATTCCGTCGTTTATAGCCGGTCCGAACTTTGCGCAGATATTTTTTGGGAATCAAATGGTGACATGAGGCGTTTGAATAACAGATTTTACAGTTCACTAATATATTTACATAGATAATATATGTCTATATTGGATATTTATATAATTATAATTGGGTTGATTATTGGTTTTAAGTAACTTTACGTTCCAACAAAGTTAAACAACTTTGTTAGAACGTAAAGTTTTAGTTTTAAGTAACTTTACGTTTTAACAAAGTTATTTAACTTTGTTAGAACGTGTAGTTTTAGTTTATATTCCAATTCGTTAATGTGCTAATAAAGTAACATGCGCGACAGTTCGTAGTGCCTATGTTCAGACCGGCCATGATAAATCGCCGTTTTGTAAAAATCTTAGCCAGTCAGAAAAGTTTGAAACTGATTGTGCAGGGCATCCAGCATACAAAATTTGATTATATATTTAGATCAAAATATTGATATAACAAAATCAGTTGTTTCAACATAAAAAGTGATTCTGAATATTATTTGGTGGTGATGTCAGTCATGACTGAATTTGACTTGTGGAGACGCCATGTTGATTTTTACTAGGTCCCTATTACCTGGGAGTTGGGACTTTAAACTTACTATACAGATTACACCTCTGCCCAACCCTTTGGGGAATAACGGCGTGTTTATATGTTAAGTGTAACTACTTACAGTAGTCCATAGAGAACGTTTCCGCAAACTCAAACCATTCTTTTGAATAAGGGTTTTCTGAAATGACGTTCACAAGGTGGCAGCACTGAGATGACAGCTCTGGACACCTGTCAAAAGTGTCAAAGCACCTATATTTCTGACTGAATGATGAACGAATGAATGAAAAGAATGACGAACGTCATATATTTTATATTCATTGTCGAAATGGAAGACCGCTTGTCAAAGTGGCGCCAACTAGTGGCGTGAATTCTGAATTGTCAAGGAGTCGGTCAGTTAGAAATATGAAGCTAGTTGCCCATTCCAAAGCGTAGTAGGTACCTATGGAGAAGAACGGGCAAGAAACTCCATGGACACTCTTTTAAATTATATTGTTACATAAAGATTAGTACAAAAATAATGTTGAAATTATAACTAAATGTGAGGACAATGTAAAATAAAAAACGCGTCCATAGTAGCAGAATAAACAAAAACGATTTCTAAATAAATGGTTTAATTGAAATAAATGCTTTGAGTTTGAGTTTGCCACCACTCTTCTAGGAAATCATAGCATTAAGTTGAATGTCACTTGAACGTCATAAAACGTCGAGGTCTATTATTTGGCTTTCAAAACCAATGTATGAAATCTATAACCGATACTAACGCGTACTTTGCCTAAGTGTTATTCCTTTCATTGTCGCAGGAAATACAGTATGTTAATTGGCGAAAAATATTACTTTTAAAAAGATTTTTTTAAATACAAAAATATTAAAAAAAAAAACTTTTTTTTTTCATGTTTGGACGTTATACTATTTGGGGTTAACGGGAGCGCCTTTCGTTAATTAAAATACTGTGTATCCAAGTCAAAGCACGAGCTAAGTAACGTTTATAGATCTCGGTCTCAATTTAGTTTTAATTTACCAGGAATTGTTGTCAAAAATGTTAAAGAAATTACGAAGTCGACGTAAGTTATTGATATGTCAAAAATTTTGACATTTCTCGGGTCCTGTCAAATGTATTAGTAGACCACTGGAAGTAGTTACACTGTGGATGGAACGTGTCCATGTGACTACATGAAGTTCAGTCTATTCAAATTAATATCAACTTTATTTCCATTAAAATTAAGTTGATTTCAGAATGATTAGTACTAACATAATAACACCAACCTATTTCATCACCATGCTTGGTCAAGACGGGTTGATCATTTCAGACATATATTAAAAACGAATCCAGAATAATAATACTACTGTTAAAACGAGACCTAAGTAAATTATTATTGCTATAGACAATATCATAACAATATTAAAGTTGTAGTGGAATCTAAACTTTATCTGTAGGTATTAAAGTTACTTTTCGAAATGACATAAATTGAAAACTAAATAATTAAAACGAATGCAGTCTTAAGATACGAATGTAACCGAGAACCGGCTATTTTTTAAGCGTCTAAACTTGTGTGGTTAATTTTAAATAATTTGGGGTTGATTTGAGGGTAGCTATGTCCTATGTTGGCAGTAGACGTTTGATTTTCGGCTGAATGATGATGATTTTTAAGGTCAAGGACAAATCTAGTAATACATAACTCAACATGGCGTCTCCTCAAGGGATAATTAAAATAATCTACTGATGTTGGCTGGAGTTAGGCCCCGAGTGGTCGCGGTGGTCACGCCAATGTCGCTCCACAAATTTCTTTATATAATTATATGGTTTTGATTCTTTTTCGCCTATGACATTGTCAACCTGGAACAGAAGATAATATTTAGTTTAGTTATATATAAAGAAAGATGAATGGGGCAAGTACAAAGTACTTGCATATCAAAGTTAAACTGAATAGATATAATAAACTGGATACTGGAGCATTTCGAAGTAAAACTGAATAATAAATTGGAACAAAAATAATAGTTGCAAGCGGAGCAACACATAGGGAATCGAATCTCATGCTCTCCTGAGCATGAGTTCTTGGGTTTTATATTCTGGTTGTTGGTATTCATCAATATTAGCGTACGGCTGTCAACTGCTGCACATTGGCGTCAACACAGTGCTTAGCAACACTCATCCAGCTGCTACCAGCCGCCCAGATCGTCGCTCCACCTAGGCTGAGGGCGTCGCCGATTCGCGGTCTATTGCTAATATGGCCGGCCTATTTCCCCTTTAGCTTAATTATTCTGTGAGCTATTTTGACAAATTTGGATCTCTGCCGGATCACCTCATTTCGGATTCTATGCCTCAGAGAGACTCCAAGCATAGCCCATTCCATACCTCACTGAGCAACCTTGAGTTGGACGTAGTTACATGAGAAGGATCCACTCCAATTACATGAAAAGGAAAAAATCGAGTTAAGTATACCAAAGAGACCTTAAAGGTTTTACTGTCTCTTTGGTATACTTAACTGAATTTTTGCTTTTTTTTGTTGGTGTAACTACGTCCAATTGTTTGTATGAATTGGTAATGGTTGCAATAACCTTAACATACCTTATAAGGGGGTGTAATAATAACTTCGTTATAAACTCTGATGTTCTGGCCGGCCCAGGACACATCATCAATGACCCGAGCGATCGCCATGAACAGCCGTTGACCCTCGGGGTCCAAGCATGCTGATAGGGCTGAAACCTGGAATGTGTTAAGGTGAAAATTAAGTGGTGTGGTATGTGAGAACTGTCATCATCATCTGCAGTCTTTTTACGAATATGTGAGGTAGCTTCCAGTCTGACTAGATGCAGCTCAATGACAGTATTTTACACAGAGCCCATCTGATGTCAACCCAATTAACCTAGTTTTTGAGTAACACAATACCCCATTTTTTATTTTTTTGGGTGGGAAATCATCAAATCACTTCACCAGCTCTGGGCGGAGCGGGAGGGTGTGTCAGACTCTTACTGACTAAAACCCACCCATATTCCTTCCGTTGCCTGTGTTGCCAGGGGCCTCGGTAACCCTTTAGTACCTTCCCGCGACCCCGGCAGGCATCGGCCTTAGTGGACCCCTACACTTGTGCTGACGACATCTCTTTGAGGCGCGCGTGGAACACAACGCGCCGTCGACCCGGGCCTGGTCCTTACCGGATGGTGAGCTACCCATTGCTCACCGTCCGCAAGCCGGCGCCTACGGTGGCCGGAAATCCGCCCGAGATTCCCGACGGCCAGGGCGTCTCCTGCGGCGGCTAGGGGCGAGAGGGCGCGAAATTTGCCTTTCCCTCAACCGTCCCGCCTCCTCCTTCGCGAGCACTACTGCTTCGCAGAAGGAGTTGACAGCTGCCCAAACACAATACCCCTTGGTAAGACTGGTTGTCGGACATTCAGGCTTCGGATTACCAGTAGTAATTTTTTTTTTCGCAAGTAGTAATATAATCATAAAACAGTTCCTTAGAATGTGGTAGGCCTAGCAGGCAAAAAAAATTAATGACAAAGAAATTAATACCCATCTTAGCTCTTTGTTCTGAGTTGAGCTACTCAATTACCAACTAATTCTTGCACTGACTGGACAGGTCCACTCAAATAGGTATGGTTATTTCCTCAAAAGACAGTTTCAGATCACTAATCTATGTGGTCCTCTCATAGGGATAGTTATAATATGTCGACTCCATCTAGATTACTTTAATTTTTTTTAATATGACGTATAAAAGTGATTCTGATAAGTGAAGGGCGGGCGTTTTGGAGGACTGTCTTATGTAATTTTGACATTAGAAAAGTACTGATTCTCAGCCTAGTTTGTATGACTGTTGAACAAAACAATTTCATTACTTTTGATATCATTACACAAAAAGATTTATTGTCACTATCACACAGGAAGTTGTGATTCTGATTTAAGATTTGAAGATTAAATGTTAACTAGATGTGCCTTATTGCAGCAATGCTGACTCTACTAGGATTAAAAGTATATCTAGCCGAGTACCCCTATGCAATAAATGCTAGTTCAAAATATAGGTATCAGCTAGACTAACCTGGTATAATGCATCAGTTAATCTTCCTAGCATTATGCAAACTGTGTTGGGTTTACTATCCAGTCTAACCGGATGCAGCTGAATACCAGTATTTTACACAGAGCAACTGCATATCTGACCTGCACAAGAGAGTTACTGGGATGGTATAATACAGACTTGCGTTATTTGAGACTTACAATCAGTACTTTCTCTTACTTTCCCCTGTCTATCTACTACAACTTACTATTTTGACAAGCTTACATACAAGTTTTAGACAAAATATGTTCATATTGGAACCGGAAACTATCGCAGACATAGCCGAAAGGAGGCCAAATTATATAAACAATTTTATCACCCAATAACCACATTTTATTAAAAAAAACCGCGAAACACTAAAGAGGTTGTTAAATACAGGTTGTATACTCACTAATCTTCTCTTATTCTCTATTGAATTGCGAACTCGTGTGTTTAGTCTATGCAGGTTTAGAGACTGTGGTGGTTCAGGAGCCGTGGTGACTTCTTTCTTGATTTGCACATCACTGACCAGCGATAGGTTCACGATATTCACGTCATGGCGTTTAGGATTGCCGCTGGAAGATGGACATTTGAGAATCAGCATCTTCGTTTGAGGATCGAAAGCTAGTACTTCGCCCTCGATATTTTCATTATAGCATGTCCGCGTTGCTACTATGCTGCCGATTGTGAAGCAGTCCGACACGACAGTGGACATTATACGCTTTTGTTGTTTACTTGGTGGAAATTAATTTCATGTAGCGTTTAAATTGTGTTCGATCGGTAAAATGTGAAATTATGTTTTGTTACGATCAGAATACGAGGTCGTCCGCCATTGAAACTTTGACAGATTTTGTTACAGATAATATAGATGAAAGTTTTGAAGTTTATGGTTTTGCGTTTCGTAACCAATCGAAGGAAACTAAACGCATATTGCGTTTCGTTTCCTTCGATTTCTTATGGGTTAATAGGTTACACGCTTGAATTATCAGCGCTTTACTTTTTAGGGTTTCGTAGTCAACAAGGAACCCAACATGTTTCACCATGTCCGCTTGTCTGTCTGTCTGTCCTCGGCTTATCTCAGGGACTCTTAATACTTAAAAGCTGTAATTTGGCATGGGTATACATACATATTATCACGCCGACAAAGTAGTAACAATCTTGAAAAAAATAAATCATAAACAAATAAAAATGTAACTAACTTAAAAACTACTTAACTTCGGTAGAACATTTGGTGGCTTAATTTGTTGCATTTAACCCTAATATGACGTCCTGCAAGGAATATGTCGAGTTACCAGTAACCCTGTATATGTATAACGAAGTTAAATGGAAAACTATCGCAGCTAAGTAGGTAATAGTCGACCAGCCTACATTTGCAGTTGGAGAATCGACCGTGACTGGTGACCGTGATGTTGTTTGTTTTTGGGATAAATTTATCCCAACTACGGGACCCTTCATTGTGCGCGGTCCGACACTCACTTAGCCCGTTTTATTTATTTTTTTTGAATTGTAAAGCAAGTTATTACCAAAACATATTTTCGTTAAATTCTGAAAGCTACCATAGTTACCTACACCCGCCGTTGGTTTATTAACGATTTCTTAAAGAACGTATGCCATGTACTAGTTTCAGCATTGGCTACATGCTAATACTACCTGCAGACTTTGACTAACTACAAAAACTTTTATTACAGAGGGCAACATGTAGCATAATTATAAGTCATCCTAAACCACCTTAGACTATTAACTTCCTCGCGTGAGCTTCCTCGCGGGTCGCGGGAAGGTACAAAAGGGTTACCGAGGCCCATGGCAACACAGGTAACGGGAGGAACACGGGTAGGTTTTAGTCAGTTAGAGCCTGACATACCCTCCCGCTCCGCCCAGAGCGGGAGAAGTCGTTTTGTAACATCCCACCCAAAAAAAAAATGACTATTTAACTTCAATAGCTCAAGTAAACTACAGACTGTGATTAGTTTCCCCAAAAAAAACTTTATTCATGAGCGTAGTCAAAAATGATAGAACACCATGCGATACGTATCCACGTTCATGCATCTAGGTCAATCACGCGTGTCTGTTTTTTGCTGACCGTTACTGAACAGAAACTGGACGAGAAGGCATTTTACTCTATTTTTAGTTCTTCCCTGCTTTACTAATTATTGCCACCGAATCCACTACATTCCCAATTTGCTATATTAAACTGATGAAATACAAAATGCACGCAGACGAAGTCGTGGCGTCTCGCGGGCTAGTGTAAAATAATGAAATGCTGATGTTCTTCAGAAAGGTCAGGTGCCTATTGTCACAACCGGGGTGCGTGTAGCACCAGATGTACGAACGTAAACGAAGCAAAAGCAGTATGAAAGGATCGTAGCAGTGGCGTTCTGTAGTTTGTACCAACTCCAATGATGGAAGAAGGCGTGAGTTTATGTTTGTATGCAATAAAATGCTTGCTTACTGTCGTGTCCATTTGAGTAGATTTTGTTATTGAATAGCCAATCCATCTTAGTTGGTACCACAAAATCACAAACAAGATTATACAATTCAAGAACGGTGAAGCGAAAAGCAATATTTGAAACGGGTCATAGGAAGCTTGGAAGTATATTTATGTCTTTAGTGGCAGACAACAGCTATAAAAAGGCTTATCACAGTGGTGATAAATGGAATGCCCTTCCAAGTCATTTTACGAGATGGAGATGGGGAGACCCCATTTTTTTTGTAAAAAGATTTACCATGATCTACCTGAGATTTTGGGATTTTAGAGAAACGGCTGACCTGACAGCAGTCAGATGGACTTGACAGTTGAAATTGTTACCATTGCTAAAAAAAAAACATTTTTTTTTAGTCTGAGAGCATGGAGTCTAGTCTTTGACGGAGACGCCATAGATAATACACTATAATATACTAGCACAGAATTGTACCTACAATAGCCTCGGCGGCCGCTGATAGAGCCGTACCTATCCCTTTATATATGAGGAGTGTTATTCGATACCCCCCACAGAAGATATTATGTTCTGTGGGGGGTATCGAATAACACTTTCCATACAAATCCAGGAAATCCAAGAAATCAAGCGTGTCGCACTTTGTACGATACAAATAATGTATAGAAACTGACGACGGACGTCCGTCATAGAAATTTTACCCTCAACGCACTTTCAGTGCCATGAATTATATTGGTACTGCAGTCTTTAGACGCAGCCGGCGCGGCGCGACGATTCCGTGCTCTGGTTCTTAACCTTTTGAACGCCAGAGCGTAAACGCATCGGCGCCACTGATACGCCAAGCCACAAATTCAACGCAAATACCTACAAAAAGAATAGGGATTCCAACATCTTATCGATAACCAATTAATCATTACTTTCATTACTTTTCGTTCCATATTTTTAAATAAAATATTACTCTTTGCTTTATTCTTTTATTTAATTTGTCCCTATTTGGTATAATACTATTATTAAACATTAGAACTCCAACCGAAGAAATCAAGTAATAATAAGGTACATCACTAATCTCGTTCGTGACGTCATCCGCTTTCGGGAAGACACGACTCTGGCGTGGCTGGCACGACTTTTGACAACTTCCTCGCATGCGAGTAGGGATGTGTTATTGTGGGACATAATAAATAATAATCATATAGTTGTATTTAAAACAATTTAATCAATTTACTTATAATAAAATTATTACTCTGATTCTTCGTAAATTGGCAAACATCCAAGTCCTTTTGCTGTCGTACTTTTCTAATAACGTTCAGTATATTGACATAAGTTACTGAACTATGCAATAAATTTCATTCAATTAAGATGTTCGTGACATCTGAAATTAAACTAAAATACCTAATAAAACTAGTTGATAAACAAAAAAAAAAAACAATTAAAGAATCAGTCTTAATTGCGTTATTCTCGCAGTACTAAATAAAATTATAAAAAAAACACCGATCATAGTAAAAAGTGTAGGAAATCAGTAGCAGTCTCCCGTAGCGCTAATGACGTCACCGCTTGACGTCCATTTCCTAATGTGGCGTACAGTACAGGTTACTGTTTATGCGCTTTTGCGTAGGGATGCGCGAGAGTGGACAGTAAACTATCGATCTATGGATATTTATTATGATTTTTTCCACAATTTTATAAATATTATGCATTAGGAATATTAAGATACGAATAGTTGTCATTAAAAAATAATTGTCGAAGTAATAGTGAGCTACTTTTAATAAAATATTTAATAAATTTGAAATATAAGTTACCTTACTTACCCATCACTAGCTGTCGTGTCTTGACGACTGTGGCGTGGGGAAGAACACGTTTTTACGGATTTCGATTAGCAATTTTTGATGATTGTTTTTTCTAGTGAACTGTAAGTAATGAATATATCTTTGTGCCATTTTACAAAATGTAATTAATGTAGTTTTAAATAATAGGAAAAATAAACACAGAAAACTTATTTTCGTATATTTATTTTGTACTTAAAAAATGTCGTTTTCTTGTCGGCTGTAGACGACGGTGGCGTGTTTGGCACGTTTTCGTTTTATCCGACCGTGGCGTTCAAAAGGTTAAATTAATTATTTAAAATTATTGAAATAACAGACATCTAAGTTTTTTCATGGTTGAGGTTGGTAGATGTTAATAGTGCACAGGATGGGGACCGATATGAAAACCTCTCGTTCGCAAGCCCGCGCTTTACCGTTGAGCTGTTGGCACTACTAGTCCGGCCGTCGAGAGAATACATTCTTGACAATTGTCAGTTTCACTAGAAATCGTAGAAACTGACAGATGACAGAAACGCATACTCTCAACGGCGGGACTGTATGTTATTGTATAGCGGGCTGGTCAACTCGTGTATTCCCGTTCGTCCCCACGACTTCGTCCACCTAGTGGGACGAACGGGAATTCGTTGTTTTTTTTCCCGATCGTCCCACTGATTTTGTTGGTGGGACGAACGGGAATAATTTAAAATTTTTTTTTTGAGTCCCATTGGTCCCACCAAATAATTTCGGACTGGTTGTTCAATAGGGTTCACGGAAATGTGACAATGTTATTGGCACTCTTTTGTTGAGTAGCGGCATCGCCAGCCGGTGCATCTCGCCCGAGCCATGTAAATTTATACAGAACAATTTATTTTGTAAAATAATTATTATATCCAACCAAGTAATTTGAAAAGTAAACTGTAAAACAACACGATTAACATTTCATGCACAATATTATTTAGGGGGACGAATGGCACTAATCTAAGAACATATTCCCATTCGTCCCTCTAAAATCCCGAGTGGGACGATCGGCAACAAATTGAGTATTATTTTTGTAAATTCCCGTTTGTCCCACTAGGTGGACGAAGTCGAGGGGACGAACGGGAATACACGGGTTACCTGTAATCACTTGGTCCTCAACTCGACGACCAAGCGCTTATTTCGCGTAAAGCCCCATTTACACGGTGCAAGTTTCTGGAACGTTCAAGAACGGCAATCACATGCCATAAAGCACAAGTGTTTACAGGCGAGCGATTTCCATAATTAAAGATTTGCCACTCAATAATTGCATGCGACTTCTGTTTACACAAAGGCAATTATTGCGTGAAATTTTGCTTCGTCTAAACATGTTGCACGTCCTTGTACAATCGCCAGCACATTAGGTTATCACAAACTGTCAAATTTTCTCATTCGATTTTGAACTTAACTATCAATATTTTAAGGTGAAATAATAATTTGGAGAAACCTGACAGATCGTGATAACTTGATGTGTATGTGCTGTTCACTATATCAGTTTTGAACGACAACTTGCCCGTATCGTGTAACAATTATTATTGCATGTGTTTAGACGGTGCCAGTCAATTGTTGCTTAGATTTTAAGTTAGGCCACAGGCAATAAACTTGCACCGTGTAAATGGAGCTTAAAGGGAACCTCGACGACAAAACGACTTGAAATAAAACAAGATTTTTAATAAAATGCATATCCTTATATTTTAAGCGCCTTAAGAATTAATGATTAAAATGACACAACATATATATTTACAATCTGTGATAGTAAATGAAAAAGTTCGGGCCTCGAGCGCTGTCCGAAGATGCACGAGGGTTCCCGAACGTTTGCGACGATACACGAATATACAAGCCGTAAGCAAAAGCGACAGATTTTTTTTTCTTAGCTTTTTTTTCCTTATTTACTATCACATTTTCTGTAGTGAATACAGATAAACGAAGCATTATGGTAAAAAGCTATGATTTCCTAGAAGAGAGGTGGCCGCCACATAACGGCCGTAGTGACGGCTGTCATGAACAAGATGGCGGCAGGGTTGACTTTACGGTGTCAAAAACGCTCTCAAAGGGTAACACCAACTTACAATGACGCCATTCGCTGCTAAATTACAGACGCTATGTTGCGGCCGAAACCGTAGCTAAGTCACTTAAAGAAGATATCAAAAAGTGATGGTAAGAATTTAAACCAAATAGAAAATATTTATGAAGAACTGGCAAGAAATTAAAATGAAATAGAAATGACTTAGCCCAACAGTGGGACAGTTTAGGCGGACAATAAGATGCATAGAAAATATGAAAAACGAAATAAAAAAAGAACTTTTATCCGTTACGCAACGCTTACCTATCCACCACAATTATCAAATATAAAAAAAAAAAAACAATCTAGCCGATTCTTCTAATAACAGAAAAAACATTACTATACCTTTTTTAAACTAAAACTTTTGACATAATAAAATATACTGCCAGTGCTGTCGTGTGGTAGAAAGTAATTTCGTCACATGGCAACACCGCCGCAGATAATAAATAAGTTTTTTTTTTTTCAAATCACAGAGACAATGACATGTGATTTGTCTTTAATGGCGAAGTTATAAGAATAAGTATTATGCTTATCTCATAATACTAAATAGAAAATAAAGAAAAATGAAGTAGTTGTATTTGTAGATATTTTTGACGAATCCCGAATCCCGCGCGGGACGCGACACGTGATGTTTTGATGAAGTCTGAACACCTCTATACAAGTTAGGTGACACAATAACCATCGTGAGGGAATTTCATCCCGCATCCCGCTCGGTATTCGCCTCAGTTTGACCAGAGTTTTTAGATTCCAAAAACATAATTATTATTAAAGCGTTTTTTTTAAATTTAAGAAATATTCAAGTATCTTGCACTAGGAAAACACTTCTTTTTCAGTACGAAGTCGGTCAAAAACACCTACAAATATAATTAAAACTAGCTAAATGTAGTGTTCCTCTTACATACTACGATAATATAAAAAATATTTTATAGTTTTATAGTTACTGTGGCGCTAGGTTTGTTAGCAACGAGAGAAAACGGGGTAGGCAGAGTTATAACCGACGCCCAGCTGAGCATGATAAGCGGTCCCTGTCGCCTAAGGACAGCGCTATCGCAGGTGCGTATTACAAAGACAAAGCTGAAAATGTCTCATGTTCCTGTAATGAGGGTTCTCTGAAATTATCACTAGATGGCAGCACTGAGATGACAGCTCTGGACACCTGTCAAAAGTGTCAAAGCGCCTATATTTTCTTTAGCCATGACTGAATGATGAACGAATGAATGAAACGAATGGACCTCTTGTCAAAGTGGCGCCAACTGGTGGCGTGAATTTTCATTACACCGGAAACCGGTACAGCAACGCTGCTTGGCCTCAGAAATAGGTACTCTTAGACCAAGGTATACTCCTTTTAGTATGAAATTAGACTAAGTCTCGAGTATGAACCCAAGGCACGCACCTCTTGAATTTTCAGATTCATGTGCTGATATTGTATTATTAACACTTCTTAAAAACATCGTGAGGAAACAGACATGCCTGAGAGATATTTTTCGACGGCATGTGAAGTCAAGTCATCGGGTTAGTCACTTACCACACGAGAGAGAGAGAGATAACATTAGAAAAATATCGACAGTTATTGTGTGTTATTGTTGAAATGACTGCACTTAATAGTTTTTTTTTTTTTTTTTAATAAAATTGGTAAATAGATTATATTGCTTTGTATTTATCTTGAAATAGAAAAGAATACTCTTTATTATGTACACCATAAAAATTACAGATATAAATGTAGAAATTTTACATAGGGTGACACAATGGGCGGTCTTATCGCTAAAAGCGATCTTTACAGACAACCTTTTATATTGAAATAACGACAGAGTGATAACCATTATTTTTCTAATGTTATATTATAAGTAGTAATTATAAAACTACCATTAAAACTACCATTACGCCTTGTTTCCCCGAAGGCTTAGGCAGAGGTGTACCTGTAGTACACCCACATTTCACCAGTTATGTTTATGTAATAGGGGGCGAGCCTATTGCCAGCAACCGGGCACAAATCCAAACTCCGGCCTGCTACTGAGAAATTCCATATAGGAACACCCTAACCATTTTGACTTTGTTAAAAGTCGGTTATATCTCTGCCTACCCCCGAATAGCAATAACCTTTTGACCGCCACAGTCATGTATAGATGACACACCAAACTGTGCCCAGCACGCCACGGTCACGACTACATGACAGGTTTTAAAGGATGAATTCGTAGCTTGGCGCCGAGGGCACGTTTTTGCTTTTTAACGTGGCGGTCAAAATGTTTAAACTAACAAACCGAGCGCGGAGAGTGTCGAAATGTAAGAAAAATACAAAAACTTGTACCTAGACACTACATATTAGTTTTTTTTTCCTTTTTTTCAACATACTCAAGACAGTCTGATACCTGTTAGTGCTAGATAACTTATGCTACCTAAGTTTGAATACATTTTTTAAGCATTTAGAGTACACACCCATCATTTTCCGAACCTAAACGATGGTAATATAACCTCAATGTGACCTATCTTCCCTTCTCGGGACGGACAGATCACCAAATATATTTTTTTTGTATACGGGTGCACACCCATCCTTTTCCAAACCTCGGCTACGGTAGCTTAACCTTTCCCCGTTAGTCCATTTACGTTTCTAAAAGTTAGAGAAACCACCGAGTATCCTATCTTTCATGTCTAGTGCACACCCATCATTTTCTAAAACAACGATGGTAACTTGCTGAGGGGTACCGCATACTCAGTAAATGTGTTGTGGAGTTCAGATAGGCAGTCGCTCCATGCTAAATACTGGCATCCAGCTGCATCCGGTTAGATTGGACGCTGACCCCAACAGAGATGGGAGAAGGCAGACAGATAAACAACTTAAGTGTAACCTCTAAGGACACAGATCATCGACAGTCCCTCAACTTACAGGGTGTGCACACCCATCATTTTCCAAACCCCAGCGTGAGTAGCTTAACCTCAGTTGTTAAATCATCTAATACTAACAGTATTACATTTCTAAAACTAACACAGCCAGTTTCTTATTGTGATGCGATGAACAAGATCAGTAAAAAAAAAAAAAAAAATCAAGCATTTAACTAATCGATATGCATAATGATATTATAAAAAATATAATATGTATATATTACATACTGAAGTCGAAAACTGTTTGAATTACCTGTTTGTCAGTCACAGGCGGTTATCTTCAAGACAATTTGACATATTTTTATCTAGCATCTGCTTTACTATTAAAAAAACTTGGCAACATTACTTTTTACCCGACCGCGGCAAAGCCCAAATAGGAGGGTAATGTATTTAACTTCGTGTTTGTCAGTGTGTCAGGCCCAAACGACTATCTCGAAAACTTTGACACATGACACTTAAGTAATATTTTTCACGTTGTTCGCATCACATTAAGAGACTGTAAGAGTGTCCCTCGAACGTCGTTCAGTCTTAGTTTAGTTCAGCACTATCAGTCTGGGCGGCAGCATGCCTCGCTTGCTCAGCCACATTCTGCAACAAGACATTATTTAAGTTAAAACTAGAATAAAATTAAAAGCATAATCATAATCAGCCTACAATGTTCTCACTGCTGGGACACAGGCCTCCGCTCTGTGAGAGGCAGTGGGCCGTAATCCAGGCGGGCCCAGTGCGGGTTGGTAGATATCACAAATCTCTTTGTATGTTTATTTCTAAGACATGCCGGTTTCCTCACGATGTTTTCCTTCATCGTTTTGAGAGCAGTGGTGATGAAATTAAATGAATAAAATGATCAAAGAATTATTTTTTTATATTCAACACGGTCAATACAACATCCAACAATATGACTCATCAATTTATTTGTGGTCATCTCGGTAATCCCCCTTTCCCTGCCGGGGTCGCGGGAAAGTCAACGGCAAGAAACACAGGCAACGGAAGGAACACGGGTGGGTTTTAGTCAGTAAGAGTCTGACACACCTTTCGGAGAAGTTATTTGATAATTTCCCACCCAAGAAAAAAAACCCTTTTCAAGCCATATTGAGATTCACACAATCCATCTTTAAGATTATAAAAACCGTTAGTTTATAATCTATCGGTATTATTTCTGTGTCGGCCGAGGTCGAGGTCGGAATGTCTTGGTTGGTTTTGTGTTTTTTGTGCACTGTACTCGTGGCGCTACTGCTTTCCTGGAGGAGGGTAATGGGGTCGCCGAGGCCGTGCCGCCCCACGCAACTCACCCGATGCCCGCGCCGAGCAGCAAGGACACCATGTTGGTGAGCAGCACGGCGGCGATGGCGCCCCGGCTGAACAGGCACGTGCGGCGCACGGACAGGCAGTGGCTCTGGGGGTAGGAACATGGCACGTTAGCACGAACTAGCAAAGTTAATCATATGGGACCACCAAGGAAGTATACTGTTTCAAACAAAAAATTGTAGATTATGTCACATGGGACCAAAATAATGTATTGAGGGCGAAAGCGATTGTTTGAATCCAGAGCGAAGCGAAGGGTTCTAGAGTAGAATCCTAAGCCACCACAGTATGTATATTACCTGCTGCATGACGGGAGGAGCCAGCTGCTGCTCCAGCACTTCGATGGAGGAGGTGGCGGAGGGCGGCCCGCGAGCCGACGTGGGGTGCTTGAAACGCCAGTCCCTGGAGAAGAAAACATTTGATTAATGTTTTTTTTTAACCGATGTAAATAACGTTTTGCCAGTCCCTCGGTTCAGAAAACAAGTTATCGAACAATTGTCTTTGTCGATACGGTAGCGAATCGTATCTTTGTGAATAGCTATGCAGATGTATGAACGTAAACGAAACAAAAGGAGTATGTAAGGAGCATAGCAGGGGGTGTTCTGTAGTTTAAGGATACCCCCATGGGAAGAAAGCGTGAGTTTATGTGTATATTAATTTAATGAACAAAAAAGATTTTTTTTAAACATAATTGTAGTGACTTTGACAAGTGTGATAGATTGATTTTCTTTGCTACGTATTCTTGCGAATCATCTATTTTGAGGATTGGTGTCATGGCGTCCAGACCATTAGAAAAGTTGGCTGTTTGTAAAGTCGGTTTACGGACGATAATTTTACGTGATAACGAGAGAGAGATGCGTCACAAGCCGAACGCTTAGGCCGATCGTGCCTCTCTATCGCTAGTTCCGCGCTCTCGCTTGCACGCTCGGCTCAGGCGGAACGTGACAATGAGTTGCGTTCATCGATTTATAAGAAGATATCACGTAAAAAAAAATGGTCTGAAATTTAATTAAATAAACTTCAAGTAAGCAGAAGATGCAATATCATTCCATCCGTAGACCGTACATATCCAATTTCTGTGCTGTCATAAAACTGTTATCTGCAGTAATCCGATAATCCACCATTGTGTGCACAGTCCATTTAATTTTACAATATTGATATTCACTATGATTGTATTCAAATAAGCGTGGGAAATAAAATGTCTCCTTATCGATAAATTAAATCCTAACTAATATTATAAATGCAAAAGTTAGTTTATTTGTTTGTTACGCTTTCACGCTAAAGGTTCATGCACACACGTCAGTCACGTCAACGTGAAGTCTCCGATCAGTCACGTCAATTTCAGGGACCACACGGGATCTGGACCTTGACGTGACTGACGTGTGTTTAAAAAAAAAGATTTTAAAAATTTTTAGGCCCATTTCTATACAATACATTAAATAGGAAATTAAATATCTATAAATTAAATATGTATAAATTAAATAACTACGACTGTAAAAAGGTTATTCTGCAATTTTTACTTAGCATATCATACAGTGAGATAGAGGATTTACTCGTTGTCTGTAAATAAAACATGTTAGTCTTTTAAGTTAATATTAGTTTTTTATTTGTTTTCTCAGTTGTTAATTATATATTTTAAATTTCTAAGCATCTTTCTAGCCTGAAACACAGGTCCTACCTAGTTCAGGCAAATGAGCAACTGTGTTCTTTATATTTTTTTTGATAAGTTATTGTAAATCTGCACCATTTTTACAAATAAACGATATTATTATTATTATTATTATTATTAGTATTATAAACCTTTAGCGTCATAGCAACGCTTCGGTTACAAATTGTCTTTGTGAAGAATCGAGAATTCGAAGACATGTGACATCTACCAACCCGCACTGGGCCCGCATGATGGATGACGGCCCACTGCCTCTCACAGAGAGGAGGCCAGTGTCTCAGCAGTGGGAACATTATAGGCTGAACTTGCTATGAAAAGTCGACTTGCGGATATGGTTCAAATGATATTCATGTCTTGGTGGGTACTTTTTTTCAAATGCCATTAATTACCGCGCGGGGTCTGAGAGACCCCGGTCGGTATTTAAACATTCATATTTCCGAGATTTATACGTCTACCGCCTTTTAATATTGTAAGTTTTTGTGTTGTTATTATTATTTTGGTAAAATAAAAGCTGTTTTTGCTAGAGTTCAGTGTTTTATTTGTATTATTTGTAATCAAAAATCTGGATCTATCAGACCCCGCGCGACTGATAATGTAAGTATTTTGGCGTGAGTAATTATTAAGAGGCCGACAACACCTAAAGCGTGGTCACTGTCGGACTGCATAGAAAAGAAAGAGAAGCGCGATGAAAAAACGCTGGTAATTTATTGCAAAATACGAAGCAATTATCGATTTACAAAAAAGTTATAGATTGTATAAAAAAACAAAAACACTATTATGCTAACGTGTTGCTTGTAGAATAATCTGACAAAAAATCAGAATGATTGCATGTATATTAATATGGTTTTTAATCGTTAAAAGAAATTTTTAGACGTATCTTCGTGATTTTTTTCTATCGTATCAAATTAGTTATATTATGTTTTCAACACACTATCGACCTAGCATATATCCTTAAGGCGCTGACAAGACCCAATTGACCAAAATAGGCTTCGCTTAAGAAAAAATATTGCCAAATCTGTATAGTTTGTGGTAGCGGAAAAAATATATGTTCATTTTGAACATATTTCCCAGAACTTGGTTGTTACCAAAACACGTTTTGAAAACAAAATCTCGATACAAACTAACGTTAAACTAACCTCTTACTTTGAGTTCTAATCCAAAATATCTGTATCAAATATTAACATACGTTACGTATTTAATTATTAAAAAAAACGTCTTATTTGAATGCAGAACTTGGTTGTTTTTTATTTTCGATTACTCAACTCAATTTTGAGTAAATAGATAATTACTTCATATTTTGCAATAAATTACAAGCGTTGTGTCATCGCGCTTCTCTTTCTTTTCTATGCAATCTGACAGTGACCGCGGTGTAGGTGTTGTCAGCGTCTTAAGAATATCATATATTTATCTAATTTTGTTTACTGCAGTGGATCATATACTTTAAGGCATTATAAAACTTATAAAAGTTGCGTTTAGGTCCTGTAGTCCCCTTAAGGGTTAAAGATAGAGTTAGGTATAGCTAGTTAACAGTTTTCATGCGCAGAATGATGAGATTATGAGCAGAATGCTAAAAGTACTAAGAAAACAGAAGCATGCAGAAGATAAGCTGAAAGATACATTCTCCGATCACATATTTTTTGACAATGGTGTTCTTATTGTCGAATCCCCTTTTTTAACCCCCGACGCAAAAACGACGGGGTGTTATAAGTTTGAAGTGTCTGTCTGTCTATGTGTGTGTCTGTCTGTGGCATCGTATCTCCCGAATGCATGGACCGATTTTGATTTTGTTGTTTTTGTTTGATAGGTGACTTAATCGAGAGTGTTCTTAGCTATGGTTCAAGAAAATCAGTTCAGTCGTTTGAAGATTATCAGCTCTTTTCTAGTTGATATTTAACTCGCTCACCAACTTACAGCGCAGCTATCGTGTTTGGGCTCATTGTACTCAATAAATAGGTTATAGTTAGATGGTGATCAGGGTCTAATGACGGAGAAGGAAAAATAAATAAGGGTTAACTAGTAAGTACTAGTAAGCACTTTGGGAAAAATACCTACAGGGGCGCAGATTTCGGCGAGATACGTATCGATGGCAGCGTGTCTGAACTACTAGTAAAATATAAAGTTTAAAAAGTAGGTAATAAAAGTTAAATTTAAAATTTAAAAACCCCCGACACTAACAAAAACATCTAAAAAGTAACAAAATAATACGTATTGGGCCCTTTCAGTTTAATATAAATTTAGGTAATATTTTGAGCCAAGCGTCGTACGACTACGTCGTACGTTGCCAACGACAGAGGCAACTGCAGGCTTAGCATGGCACTCTCTATTTCTTCGAAGTATTGACACGGCTCTTTCTATACAAAGTGACATTTCGTTTCTCAGTTTTTGACATCTCACCGTAGAAATCCCTCTACAATCTGTCATCTTGTCTTTCGTTTCTAACTATCTTTGTCTAGGTCCTTTTTAATGTAGAAAGATTTCTACGGCGGGATGTCAAAAAAGGAGAAACGAAATGTCACTTTGTATGGAAAGAGCCGTGTCTATTCTTCGAAGAAATAGAGAGTGTCATGCTAAGCCTGCTGCAGCCGTCGACACTCGTCGGCGACAGCCGTAGACGCGTCGACGGCAGCTGCCGACACGTCGACGGCTACAGTTGCCTCCGCCGTTGGTACGTGCCGCTCCTGTATGTGGATGTGGGTGAGCACCAAGAGACAATTTTCTTGGAAAATATAAAAGTATATCCAATTGAGTACTCACTTGGGTGGAAGCTGGTCGGGTCTACTGCTCCACTCCCAGACCCAGTCGTTGGAGTCGTCCTGAAACATTACACATGGAACATTAAATAAATGTTAAAGTTTTATGCTTTTTTAAATGAGTAAATTTACACGAACGAAGTTCTTTACGCGATTTTTTTTTTTGTGAATTGCATTTCGTAGTTGACCTTGCGAGGTCGTGACTACTTAACCGGACTATCCTGTGGCTGCCCTAAGCTAACTCAAAGCCTCCAGCCAGGGGCGAATTTCTTATAGTACTAAGCGACTGCACGCTAAGGGCACCCCCTGTGGGGTAAGGACCTCGGCTTAGGGCGTCGCTGGGGGAGGACAGCAAGGTGGGACAGGCTGGATCATACATAATCAGCCTATAATGTTCTCACTGCTGGGACACAGGCCTCCTCTCTGCGAGAAGGAGAGGGCCGTAATCCACCACGCGGGCCCAGTGCGGATTGGTAGATGTCACATGTCTTCGAATTTTTGGTTCTAGGATTTGCCGGTTTCCTCACGATGTTTTCCTTCACCGTTTTGAGAGCAGTGGTGATGAAATAATTTACACAAAGTAAAGCGTCTGGGTTCGAACCTACGACCTACAACTCGTAAGTCGCGGCCGTTACCACTGGGCCACTACTGCTCAAAACTGGATCATAACTGGATAAATATTGTTATTATTATCATGGGAATTTAAAGCTACGGGCTCAGCTACGGCGCGGGCTGGCACTTCGTCGAGCAAGGGTGGGGGACAGAGAGAGAGTCGCATGGAGAGGGCATAACGCCTTTTCTTTACGTGACGATTTCTACCATTCTACTCCTACCGCAAGCAGCGTTAAGGAACTTCGTTCCAAAATATTGCGCACTTTAGTGCCATTTAATCCTGAGTTGTTATTATTACACCCTCGACGAGCAGGTCACAGCAGAACATAGGCTTCATCATATACAAACTGAAGCTGACTTCGAATGAGTGTCGAAAGGCGAGCATTTGAGCTTGTTTAATTGTTTAACCTTTAAAAATGGGAAAATTCAGGGTCAAATTTAATTAGCTGGCGAAACTCCACAGATTTAAGGTCATCCTTAACTAAACGAATGATAAAACAAAGAAAAAAAAAAGATTTACTTAATGTTTTTTTTTTCTGTGATGTGAAGTAACTTGAAGTAGTTGAGAAAGTATTTTGTTTTATCGTGGTAGATATCGATACCCATCACGTTTGTGAAGTTTACACAAAAAAAAACCAATTTGAAACTGATATTTCAAGTAACTACTACAATCGTTGACCCCAAAAAGAGCAAAGAATCTTTTTTGTTTTATAAATGGTATTTAGAGAGTCATTCAGTTCTGCGGAGTTCCGCTTGCTAATATAATTTGACCCTGTATAATGTAAAGAAGCAGAAATAAAACCAGCTCAGGTAGAGTTTAACATATGACTTCGCCCTTTTTTTTTATTGGATGGGAAATCATCAAATAACTTCTCCCGCTCTGGGCGGAGCGGGAGGATGTGTCAGACTCGTACTGACTAAAACCCACCCGTATTCCTTCATGTTGCCTGTGTTGCCAGGGGCCTCGGTGACCCTTTAGTACCTTCCCGCGACCCCGGCAGGCATCGGCCCTAGTGGACACCTACACTTGTGATGACTTCGCCCTGGAGTGTATGTGGTGCTGTTCCACAAACTATGGGACACTTGTGTCCAGCGTATCCTGTCTCTAAGTACTCTCTAAGTCCGTCAACCAAGATACGGGCCCGTCCGTAAGTAGTTGATCCATCAAAACAAGTGACAAATTCAAGTTTTCGAACGGCACAAACACATTGCGAGTAGGGACAACTATCAAGTCGTGTTGTCATTCATTCTCAGTTCGGGCTCCGAAGTAATCTTATGTCCGTAGGCGATACAGAGGAAGAAGCGCACGTAACTTCGGCCGAAACTACGGATTTAGTGCTTAGGGAGTAGGCCCCCAGGAACTGATGGACGCTACTGTAGGTGCTGAACCCGTAGCCAAATATTGGCTCGACTCTTTTAAGATTGTCATCCACACGCCAAGAAGATACCGTGGACTGGAATTGATGATGAAGACCACAGATGGCCACCGGTACTTTAATATGGTTGCTAAGCCATTTATGCTCGTCACATTGCATATAGTGAGTTGCAGTTCTCCTGGTTCTTACTTCCTCGACTTGTTTTTTTTTTGTAAAACGTTTTCTATATAGTCACACAGACTTATCATTCAATTACTTCAAGCTCTTTCACAATTGGCTCCGTGCACGAAAATGTCAATGTCAATTTCTTATATAAGAAATTGACATTGACATTTTCGTGCATGGAGCCTTAATAAGATGGTGATAAAAAAAAAATAACTCGATTTATAAGCTACTTACTCTCCAGCAGTTTATGTAGACTCCTTTCAGCTCATCCTCAGTGGAAGGTTCTAGGTTCGGACTGTTTGGCGGAGACTTCGGACTGAAATAGAACAAAACAGATTCTGTCAGTTTTGTACAAAAACATTAAAGAAGCGGAAAAAATGAAGGGACTT
Organism: Atethmia centrago; assembly: GCA_905333075.3. NCBI lineage: Eukaryota > Metazoa > Arthropoda > Insecta > Lepidoptera > Noctuidae > Atethmia > Atethmia centrago. Next base: position 17,371,069 of record HG995393.1, read on the forward strand.
TCCTAAGTTGTCATTAAATTGTTGAACTATTAATGTTAGCATGTAACTGTCCCAATGCAGGACCAGGGGGGAAACCACTGCCTCATACAGCAGTATTATTTTAATTGGTCAAGGACAGCTAATGAGACACAATTGATTTTCTATTGTTTGACATCGAATCGGAGTCGCGCGGGGCTTAAAAGATTAATATTGCTTCACAGTGGGAAAAAGATGGAGCTATACCCCCTGTATTTACCGAGGCCTCTGGCAACACAGGCAACGGAAGGAACACGGGTGGGTTTTAGTCAGTAAGAGTCTGACACACCCTCCCGCTCCGCCCACAGCGGGAGAAGTTATTTGATAATTTCCCACACAAAAAAATAATACCCCTTGTATATCTCCATCTTATTCTCATACTGATGTTGTTGGCCCCCAGGGATTTTTTGCTTCGTAATATTTTAGACTGTATTTTTACCCGACTACGGCAAAGCCAAAAGAGGGTTGTGATTTTAACAGGCTGTGTATGTATGTTCATCTGTTCACTCATAACTCCTAAACTCGTCATATTTTGACAAACAAGGTATCGTTGGAAGCGTCATATTGTTCCGCGGGTTATAGGCTATAAGACGTCACATAAAATCCAAGATGGCGGTTTATAGCGGATGTAGTGTTACCGTTTTTTTTTAATAATGTCGTTTCCTTTTTTACTAGGTATCGAATTTTAAGGCCACATCGCATTAGTTTTACAACTTGTTTTTTTTATATGTGGAAAATATAAACCAATGAGTCAGAACATCAGGAAAAACACGCGTCGCAGAACCGAGACTTCCAGCAAATTGACCTTGAAATCCTTGAAAACACGAGTTTAACTGAAAAACGTGTAATATCACTTAGAAGTGTCTTCACACGCCCCTCAAGATATTAACACAAGAGTGTATTAATTACTTTTAATAAAAACACTCTTATAACAATTATAGTTATTAAGATAACGACTTATATACTCGAAAAGTACCGAAGTACAGTTCAAGTTGCTTAAATAAAATGAATGAATGAAATGCACCGACCCCAGCGTGGTTAAACCAGACTCGATTGCTCGAATGAACCCAGGGACACTAGTCCCTGGAGCCTCATGTTTCATGGGACTACAGAGACCATTGCATATCAAAGAGTAGACCGGGGGGCGCGGTAATGGTCAGGAAGACGTGCCCTTAGGATAGGAAGGATTATTAGAGCCTACCGGATATGCATCCTTGACAAGCAATGGAATAGTGGAGAGACGGGTAATTTATCTATGGGATCTTTTAACAACGTCGCCGCCAGGTCGGCTCAGGTCCAGTTGCTTTCTCCACTCTTTTCTGTGTCACTGCTAGTTGTGTTGGACGTTGCTGTTTCCAATGTCTTCATCTGAGGTCTCGCTACTATCCGTTTCTGATTTCTTGTAAATCTCGCTACTATCTGTTTCTGATTTCTTGTAAATCTCGCTAGCAGCCTCTCTAATCTTGTCTCGATCTTCATCCAAAAGTTGATTTCCTTATCGAAGTAAGTCATGTCTTGCTTTATGTTGTCATTCATAAAACACTGTTACCGCCAGGTTGGCTCGGGTCCGGCTTCATCGGATCTTGAATGAATGATGAATGAATGAATCTTTTGGCGTGGTTTAACTGCTTTTTCGACGCTTTTCTGTCACTGTTATGCTGTGTTATACGTTGCTGTTTCCAATGTCTTCTTCTGAGGTGTCGTTACTATCCGTCAGTTCAAGTTGCTTAAATAAAAAATAAATTATATCTTCTGAACCGATTTTGGTTATTCTGGCCAATCTCAACGGAGATTAGCCAGATACGCAAGAGATATGCAACATGTCCCGGAATTAACGCAAACTATCAAACACCTCAATTAGAATATTTTTATAATCATAATACATACATAAACTCACGCCTTCTTCCCATGGGGGTAGGCAGAAACTATAGAACACCACCTGCTACGCTCCTTACATACTCCTTTTGCTTCGTTTACGTTCATACATCTGGTCATATACGCACGCCGGTTGCGAGTACTACGCACCTGACCTTTTTGAAGAACATCATTAATGAGGTCATTATATGTCTTTCTTGGAGCGTCCCGTCCCGGCGTTTCCACTCACATCTGCCCTGTAAATACCTTTTGTTAGACGCCTTTCATTCATCCTCTCAACATGACCAAACCATCTAAGCTTACTCTTTTCAATATTTGTCACTACATCTTCCTTTTAACAATAAAATTGAAATTCAAAATTCAAAACTGTAAAAAGCGCTAACGAGTGCAATAAGAGAACATTCCAAAATTGTTAAAGTGGCAGGCATATTTGACAAAAACCAAATAAATAAAACAGTAAAAAAAAAATTAAATTAAAAAGTAGGTTATAGTAGGTTATGAAATTATGTATATTACACATACACTGTATTTTTATTCGTTTGTTATATGAATATCGTATCTATATGAATTGTCGTTTGTTAGTCTCACAAAAACTCGAGAACGGCTGAACCGATTTGCCTAATTTTGGTTTAGAAATATTTGTAGAAGTCCAAGGAAAGTTTAAAAGGTGAGAAAATATAAAGAAATTGCAATGGAAGTAGTAAAAAAGTTGTAACTATGAACCTATCAAAAAGTATTAGGGTTGCATTAATTCACGATAGTATTTCAATCATTATCCACAATAGGATTTGGATGATATAGGGTAAGTAGGTAGATAGGGTAGGGAAGGTAGGTAGGATAGGTAGGTGGAGTAGGCAGGGTAAGGTAGGTAGGGTACAGTAAGTAAGTAGGGTAGGTTATACAAGGTGTCGTTTTGCATCCTCGTCAAATTTCAGGAGGCTGCTATGAAAGACATATATATTCAAATAAAATTACGATTCCTGCTCAATAATTAATACATACTTGTTTTTTTAGTTATTCAAGTTTGACAGTATTTTAGAATACACCAGTTTCACAGAACAGAATCACCCCGTTGCGTATGCGGTAGTGTGTGTGTAAAAGGGCAATTACAGTGCGGTATCACATGGGCCGCATTTTAACATGCGTGTCCCACACATATCCAAAAATTAGAAAAAAGAGATTTGTGTAAACTATTACATCACCACTGCTCTCAACACGGGGAAGGAAAACATCGTGAGGAAACCGGCTTGTCCTAGAACCAAAATTTCGAAGACATTTGTGACATCTACCAACCCGCACTGGGCCCGCGTGGTGGATTACGGCCCCCTTCCTCTTATAGAGAATAGGCCTGTGTCCCAGCAGTGGGAACATTATAGGCTGATTCCACGAGTAAACCTATAAGGGGTGTTTTTTCCTTTTGAGGTACGGAACCCTAAAAATTGGAAAAGTTTCCTGGAAAATGTTCTGAACGTCCTTTTTCTATGAGATTTTCTGATGAATTCTTCTTGAAATTTGGAGAGGACCAATGTCTTTCAGGTCAGCTAGTTTTTGACGCTGGATTTAACGTTCAAAACTGCCTTTTATGTGCTTATTTGAAATAAATGATTTGACTTTCGACTTCAATTTACTCATAAATCAAAGCTTCGGAAGGAGTCTATGCAATCACCCAACTCAAGTTACAAAACATATGAAAAAGTAAAGCCGTTGAAATGCGTCTGGCGCCGACAGACCGCACGTAACATGATCCTGTAGTGAATAGTGATACCTCTGTGCTCATCTGACTGTGGAAAATACTGTGTGAATGACAGCCTGTCAGATGCAGAAGGTGGAGATATATAAAGGTTTATATTCCAAATAGTTATTAGTGGTGGAGGATGAATGAAAGGCGACTAATAAAAGGAAACGCCGGGAGGGGACACCCTAGGAGGACATAAGTACTGACCTAATTGGTAATGTTTTCAGAAAGGTCAAGTGCTTAGTACTCGCAACCGGCGTGCGTGTATGTCCAGCAGGCTTAGCATGACGCTTTGTATTTCTTCGAAGAATAGACACGGCTCTTTCTATACAAAGTGACATTGCGTTTCTCCATTTTTGACATCTCACCGTAGAAATCCTTCTACAATATGTCATCTTGTCTTTCGTTTCTAACGATCTTTGTCTAGGTCCTTTTTATACAGATGGATTTCTACGGTGGGATGTCAAAAAAGGAGAAACGAAATGTCACTTTGTATGGAAAGAGCCGTGTCTATTCTTCGAATAAATACAAAGCGTCACACGGAAAAACAGGATGTCTTAAATTAAGACAATATCCTTTTGGTCAAGACAAATATTGATTCATATAAGGGGAAAACAATATATTCTTGAATGAAGTAAAATTTTGTCTTAGTTTTATTGTCTTCTTCGAAGACATTATACTTAAATGAAGAATTATTAAGTTTAGTTTTAAGAATATTATTTCTCCCTTAGAATAGTTTCTTCAATTAAGATTATTATATTTTTGAATCAAAAATATTTACTTAAGTCAAGAATAAAAACCCAAGTACTTACTATTCTTAATTTGAGTAAACAGGTTTTCTTGGACTGAGTACATTTACTTACGTTAAGAAAATATTTAATTGAATTGAAACAATTTTTCTGAGAATATTGATATTCTTCGCTGAAGAGACCCTTTTTTTTCCGTGCATGCTAAGCCTGCTAAGGTTCACCGAGGCCCCCGCAACACAGGCAACAGGAAGGAATACGGGTGGGTTTTAGTCAGTAAGAGTCTGACACACCCTCCCGCTCCGCCCAGAGCGGGAGAAGTTATTTGATGAATTCCCACACTCAAAAAAAAAAAAAAAGGTATGCATGTAAACGAAGCAGGATTGTAGCAGGTGCCGTTCTGTAGTTTCTGCCTACCCTCATGGGAAGAAGGCGTGAGTTTATGTATGTATGTTATTGGAAGCAACATCAATTAACAAGGGTGGCAATTTTTTAAATTGTAACTAATCATGTGGCGACATGTCAAAACATCGAGATTTCTGTGTTAGGGGGTTTGGTTTCCGCACTTAGTTCTTCAGGTGGACCATTGTGGTGGGCCATGGCGGCCGTTCGGTGGTAATTCCAACCAGCCCATCTCCCTCCAGAAATTGATCACATCTCCTGGTCTGTTTAGAACCTCTGTGTAGGATCTGGGTGCCCCGAGGGTTTCTGTTCTAATGTGGGTGACGCCTGTGCATTCAAAGAGCACATGCGCAATGGTTTCCCCCGCCTTCATGCAAGCCCTGCACAGAGGGCTGTCCGTTATGCTCTATAACGTTCTGAAATCATCACATCGCTCTGATTTCTGTGCTATATCTAAGTTTAATATGCATAAATTGGTGCCATTCCCTTGTTCACAAACTAAACAAAATTTAAGTTCAGTGCATCTTTTTCTTTCTATTTCATTAAGAAAAGGACAGAAGATACGTTTTAGTTTACTCCTTTCAAATTAATCAGCGCTTGACGTAAATTGACGTAATTTTATTAGGTAAGTTTTTAATCACGTCTAAACTTAAACTTTTAAAAACAAATAAACCATCAAAACAATAAAATTAATACCTTTCGTTCTACTTTATGTTTGCTGAAGACTTTACAAGTAACCTCGAAAACATCCCAGGTTTCTCCACTATGAGCTACTACAGACCATATGTGGCCAGGATTATCGTTCACATGACATTCAGCTGGCACGTTTCTCAATGGCAATCGATTACTTAATTGGAGTAGTCCCCATCAGACCAACGACAACCGGATACTGCAAATGGCAATTTCCTAATAAAAACTACTTTTAACAAAAGCTGAGATCATTCAGTTCAAAGTTTTTAAGCTGAATCGTATTAGTATACAAGGTCAAGCTAAATTAGCTGCAGACGATATCTTACATAATACACACACATAATCAGCCTATAATGTTCCCACTGCTGGAACACAAGCCTCCTCTCTGCGAGAGGGAGTGGGCCGTGAACCACCTCGCAGGCCCAGTGTGGGTTGGTAGATGTCACATGTCTCCGAATTTTTGGTTCTAGGACATGCCGGTTTCCTCACGATGTTTTCCTTCGCCGTTTTGAGAGCAATGGTGATGAAATAATTTACACAAAGTAAATTTACAAGTAACTTGTAAGTCGCGGTCGTTACCACTGGGCCACCACTGCTCTCACCGATATCTAATCACGATAAAAGACCAAAAAAATCCCTATTTTTGGCGTTAAACGACCGCTGGTAATTTATTCACTTGAAGTATGAGTTGAGTAAGTCGTTTTTTTTTGTTGTGGGATTTAGTAAGAATTTTTTTTTATACTTTCACACTCCCACCACACACACAACCACTTTTGGTTTTAACTTTATATCTAAACAATTTTTCTAAAAAATATTGTTTGCATAGCATTGTTAAGGGGATTACAGGAGCTAAACGCAAGTTTTATAATAATGCCTAAAAGTATATGATCCACTGCAGTAAACAAGATTATTCTTCAGGATATATGCTATGTAGATAGTGTATTGAAAACATAATACAACTAATTTGATATGATAGAAAGAATCACGAAATACCTCTAGAAATTTCTTTTAACGATTAAAAACCATACCTACTAATATAGGTACATGCAATCATTCTGATTTTTATCAGATTATTCTACAAGCAACATATTAGCATAATAGTGTATTATTTCTTCATCCAATCAATAGATTACACTGAGGGCTCCCGCAGACTGGGGCGATATCGCGGGTGCGACATGCATATTGCTGCCCGTCGCGCACGCGATATCGTGCTAGTTGCACGAGCCTTGACTCCTAAGGCACAGGATCTCCTAGTTTGGGAGTCAGGAATTAACTTTATCTGTATGACCTTTAAATCACTGAAATTCATGAGACCTAGTTTTCAAGCATTGTTAAAGGTTATTGTATAAATAACGAGTTTTATTATTATTATTTTCTTTTATTTTATTACATACACTTTGTAATTATTATTATTAGATTATTTGTAAATAGATAATTGCTCCATATTTTGCAATAAATTACCAGCGTTGTGTCATCGCGCTTCTCTTTATTTTCTATGCAGTTCTCTATGGACATTGACCACGCTTTATCTGTTGTCAGCCTCTTAAATTGCAATTGAAAAATCATCGACGAAAGTTAAGGTTCGATACTAATTAATTGGTCAAGGGTAGCTAATGAGACACAATTGATTTTCTATTGTTTGACTCCGAATCGGTGTCGCGCGGGGCTTAACAGGTTAACCTCAATTCTCAAATGAGAAACATCTTCATGGTGATTCAAAGTTACAATTTCGTAAGAGTACATATTTCAAATCAAAGCAATCAATTTGTAAGTGACACTACTTGGCATCCACAGGTACGTTTTTGATCCATTACATGTTCTTCAGATACTTTTGCAACAAACTATGCTTAACTAGACGAGTATCGATTTGAACCGCACAGTTAATTACTATTGTGTGCAGTGAGAAGCCATAATGAGGTGGCTTCATCGCTTGTGCAACTGCTGACGTTACTCAATACTCGTCAATATGCGTGTTAGTATTCAAACTGGGTTTCAGCAGAATTACATCAGCAGTTTTTTTCTGTAATGGGATAGCAATGTATAGGTGGTCGTGGATTTGAGCTCCTTAAGTTCTGAGTTGAGCTGCACGATTACTCAAAAATGCTTGCAGTGACTGGAAAGGACCACTCAATCAATCCGTCTGGTTCTTTTATCAAAATACCATTTCAGAAATTAATCTGCATGGTCCTCCACATGATCTGAGTAGGATTATGTCTGGACTTTAAAACAGACTGCGACTTCTGAGTTTGTTTCGGCCTTTCTTCTCAGAGTAGTCAGATAGGAAACACCGACCTCATCTAGTTTTTAAAATATGATTGACGTGTAAACGTGTATTTGTGCAAACCTACTTACAGAAATAAAATCTTTACTTTGTGCAAGATGTCTCATGACCACTGCTGTCGTTGGTCAAATGGTCGCAAGCGTTTCCCAAAGCGGGCCAAGTGCGTGTCAGACCACGGCCAATAAGCAATGGGAGCAGCACGGCCAATGGGGTACCGTATTTGGGATGAATTTATCCCAAGAACAAACTTAACATTGTAGTTGGAAAACGTGTTCTCCCATACATTCCAACAGCAAATGTAAGTTTGTTCGCACAATACTGGGAGATTGATCGTGTTGTTTTAAGACCAGAGACTTCAAGTATAGAACTGTATTCTCTGTATTTTTTTCAACATTTTATGCTCAGCAGTTTCGGAGATTAAAATTTGGCATTCCCCCATCCCCCATATTCTCTGGTATGAAGGATGGGAAAATGATAAATCTTCATATATTTTATTTTCTTTAATAACTTTAAAACCAATTCCATATACTAAAAAAAAATAATAAAATTTAATCCTCTTTACAAGTCCTTTCATTTGATATGTCACACGGTACAATATGCAAAGCTTTTTTTTTACACGTCTGCACTGGTCTAAACTGGTTAAATTTTTGAAAAATGACACAGAAACTACAAATACCTATTATGTATGAGTTACAATTTTGTAGACTAGTCACTACAATTTACATATTTGTAAGGTGTTTCAATAAGTTGTTACAATAGGGTATTTTACTACATACGAGAAAAAATCAATAAATATATTATTGAGATAGTTTAGGCAAAAAGGAGTCGGAAAAGTTAGTTTTAGTTCATAAAATAACAAAATAAATTTTAAAAATCAATTCAACGTTTTCAGTTTTTCTAATCTGTTAAAAAACGCCATGAAATAGTAGCCGCCATGTTATTACGACATACGGCTGTGTAAACTAAAACGAGTCAACTGTCAACTGATAGTTAGATAATAGATCAGCGCATTTGTTTACATAGCCAAGTGACGTCATGACCACAGAGTAACATGGCATCCACTGCGTCCAGCGTTTTCGTCAAACTACGCGCGAAATTTGAAAATGTAAAATTTTAATGCATTTTTATGGCACTTCTCAATTGAATAAAAATTTGTGATTTTTTTTGGGGCATATTAGCACTATAGAATTTAATTAAGACACTTTTCAAAAATGGGTGTAAGACCCTATTGTGTGGCTTAGAGTTGTGTGGTACACGGACTTGTAAGATTTACAAATTTGTAAATTGTAACTACAATTTTGTGTTATAGGGCCCTGACCTCCACAACTCTGTTACTGGGTAACCCACCTGCAAGCCGCTTGGCAAGAATGGTTGTCAGATTTCCGGCGTCTGACTACCCGTAACGACTGTCAAAGATTACCGAATGACAGGAGGGACGAATGTGGAGGCATGGAACGGTTTATGTGGGAAATGGATGATCACCCATCCACAGAGCTATCTCGGCAAGCGTTGCTTAACCTATTGACCGCCACGTCAAAAAAGCAAAAACGTGCCCTCGGCGCCAAGCTACGAATTATTCCTGTAAAATCTGTCATGTAGTCGTGAGCGTGGCGTGCTGGGCACATTTTGGTCTGTCATCTATACATGACTGTGGCGGTCAAAAGGTTAACCTTGATCGATCGACCTACACAGCTTTTACCGTGAACAATAAAAATATTCAAGAAACGAAATCTGAGCGAAAACTCGTATGATAGTTCTCGCTTCTTATAGAGACGCGGGAAGTCGCAATCCAAACCTATTTATAGGCATCAACTCGTAGAGAAACTAGTTCGACCGCATTACATGTATCTTGGTAGACATATCGTTTATGTACTGTAGGGAATCTGTTTATGTCTATACAGGTTCAAAGACGTGAAGGGTAAGGATGTCTAAACAGGATAAAACAAAAAAAAAATATATGATGAGTTTTTTTTTTGGTGACATCAATCAGTAGTGTAGTCACTTGAAATATCAGTTTAGAAAAACGGTTTTTTTTTTCGTGTAAACTTCACAGACGTGATGCTTGCATATCCTTTTTATGATTTTCGCGTTAAGACGCTGACAACTAAACCGCGGTCACTGTCAGATTGCATAGAAAAGAAAGAGAAGCGCGATGACACAACGCTTGTAATTTATTGCAAAATATGAAGCAATTATCTATTTACTCAAAATTGAGTTGAGTAATCGAAAATAAAAAACAACCAAGTTCTGCATTCAAATAAGACGTTTTTGTTATTAATTAAATACGTAACGTATGTTGATATTTAATGCAGATATTTGGATTAGAACTCAAGGTAAGAGGTTAGTTTAACGTTAGTTTGTATCGAGATTTTTTTTTCAAAACGTGTTTTGGTAACAACCAAGTTCTGGGAAATATGTTCAAAATTAACATGTATTTTTTCCGCTACCACAAACTATACAGATTTGGCAATTTTTTTTCTTAAGAGAAGCCTATTTTGGTCATTTGGGTCTTGTCAGCGCCTTGAGTATTTTGATTTATTTTAATATTTTTACCTTGTCCAACTTACGTTAACTAGATTATATGTAAATGATGTGGTCTACGTCGTGTGGATAAATCTTCGGAACTACAGGTCCAATCATTCTGCCTATTCTTTTTCCAACTATTTTGGGGTCGGCTTCCAGTAACCCAGTTACTGGGTAACACAAACACAATACCCGTACAGTAAGACTAATTGTCTGTTGTAACGACTGTCAAAGATCTACGAATGACAGCCGGGACCAACGGCTTAACGTGCTTTCTGAAGCACGGATGTAATGCTTGGTCTGGGTTACCCATGAACCGATCGCGCCTCTGCTCAGAACTAGTGGTCCAATTCCGAAAATTCCTTCAGTGATAAAAAGCTACGCTAGTCGCTATTGTGTAGTGTCATAGGTTATATTTTATGTTAAAACAAGCGGGCGAAGTCGCGGGCAGAAGACTAAAGAAAAATTTCAAGCTGGTTACCGACCTGCCTTTGACGCTGGATGCGCGCGAGTGCCTCACGGAAGAGTCCCGGCTTTCCCTCTGGGCTTCCCGCAGTAGTCTGATATACTCGTTCTCAACGGCGGCAAGTCCTCCGCCGGAATTGAGTTCTACCCACGATTCTGTAACAAGGATGAAGGAGATAAGTATCACATTCCAATCTTAGATTTCTTAGGTCTGTTTTGTTAAATCTTGTGTGCACTAATAAATAATAGTCCAAGGGTTTAAATGAGATTAATTTCGGGTCCCTGCTAATATTTATCAATATTTGAACATTTTTTATCCGGATTCTCTTAACCTTTTGACCGCCACAGTCATGTATAGTTGGCAAACCAAAATGTGCCCAGCACGCCACGCTCACGACTACATGACAGATTTTAAGGAATAATTCGTAGTTTAACGCCATGGCCAAGTTTTTGTTTTTATGACGTGACGGTCAAAGGGTTAAAACTTTTACTCTTCAGCACTGAATGTCGATATCGTTATTACCATCAAATTGCATATTATTGAAATTCAAATTCTTCTAACAAATAAAGTTGTCGAAGGCTTTAATTTTGTTCGGTATGTGTTGGTTTTAAACAGTCGCACGGGTTGTTCCATGGATAGGCTTTACATACCGAGACTCCTACGTGCCTCGAAAAGCACGTTAAACCGTTGGTCCCGGCTGTCATACGTAGATCTTTGACAGTCGTTACTGGTCGGCAGAAACCCGTAAGTTTGACAAGCGGTCTTATCGAGCGGTATCGTCTTAACCAGTAACCGGGGTGTGGAGGTTAGATAAGCAGTCCCTCCATGTAAAATACTAGTGTTCAGCTACCGCTAGCATCCGGATAGACTGGAAGCCAACCCTAACATAGATGGGACAACGCTGGGCAGATTGATGTGTTGGTTTTGAATATTTTGATTTGATTTGAGGGAACACTTTTTTTATTTGGTGTGAAATTATCAAATAACTTCTCCCGCTCTGGGCGGGGCGGGAGGGTGTGTCAGAGTCTTACTGACTAAAACCCACCCATGTCCCTTCCGTTGCCTGTGTTGCCAGGGGCCTCGGTAAATACAGGGGGTATAGCTCCATCTTTTTCCCACTGTGAAGCAATATTAATCTTTTAAGCCCCGCGCGACTCGGTGTCAAACAATAGAAAATCAATTGTGTCTCATTAGCTGTCCTTGACCAATTAAAATAATACTGCTGTATGAGGCAGAAGACGCGGAGGAAATGAGGAAGAAGAGGCGGACAGAAGCCCGCATACACCTGCTTCACACCTGCCAAATAAATATTATTTACAGCCATTTTCCGACTGAGAGATCACAATCTGTCATTACCACCAGCACAATTATCATTAATTACGAGCAAGTCAGTAACATCCGCTCACAACACAATCACAGTAATGGCCGCACGTGATTTTTTTGAAGTTGTTATTGCATCCTGTTTTAATAAATGCGTGTTTGTTGCGGGACACCGGTTTTTGAGGTCATTTTTTGTGCTTTTATACTTGTTTTTACGACTGCCTCGTTCGTCAAGTGATGAGCATGAGGTCCTGGGTTCAATTCCTAGGTCGGCCCATCTGGAATTCCTTAGTAGTAGCTAGTCTTTTTTTTTTTTTTTTGAGGGTGGGAAATCATCAAATAACTTCTCCCGCTCTGGGCGGAGCGGGAGGGTGTGGAAGCAGGAAGGAATACGGGTGGGTTTTACTAACTAAAACCCACCCGTATTCCTTCCTGTTGCCTGTGTTGCGGGGGTCTCGGTGACCCATAAGTACCTTCCCGCGACCCCGGCAGGCATCGGCCCTAGTGGACCCCTACTTTTGTGCTGACGACATCTCTTTGAGGCGCGCGTGGAATACGACGCGCCGTCGACCCGGGCCTGGTCCTTACCGGACGGTGAGCTACCCATTGCTCATCGTCCGCAAGCCCGCGCCTACGGTGGAGTAGCTAGAGTCTGGATTTGTGCCCGGTTGATGGCAATAGGCTCGCCACCTATAACTTGGGACTTAAACATAATTGGCAAAATATGGGTGACCTATTTATACACCTCTGTCTAACCCTTCGCGGATTGCGTGATGTTATGTGGAATACTGGTATTCAGCAGCATCTGGTTTGATAATTATCCGACCCTCTAATCTAGTTCAAGCGTCAACAATGATGTCAAAGCTATTATTAATAATACAATGATTCGATAAGGCTTTCTCTTACTTGACATGGTGTGACCTGTGATAGTGGGTAGACTTTGATATTGTCACGTCATTTTAAGCTCGCGTGTGGGAGACGTGGGTCGGGCTGTGTATATGCTTAGGTTTGGTCGTCTTGCTGATCATGTTTTTAATTGTTATTAGTAATTGTTGACTTATTTTACTTCGATGGGGCTAGTTTATCATTTCTCACTTCGAGTTACTACAATAGCCTTATGTAAGCGGGCACGCCCTTTATGCCTGGAGGCTTTTATTTAGGTATTAAGTTATATTTACGTTTTCTTATGTTGTAATTTTTATCTGCTTGAGTACAGTTTGTTCATTGTTTTGTTGGTATACTGGCGTGTGCTAGCTAACATACGGCAAGTATGTAATTTAATCTAATGTTTTGTGTTTAGTAATGTTAATTACTTTGCATACGATTTGTATAGAATCAAGTTTATATAACTAAACAGACAGATGTGCTGCTGGGGAGTTTGTTCCGCCACTTCTTCTTCCCAGCTAAAGCACTAGGAAGTGGTGAAGAGCGGGCATTTTTGGGGGACTGTAACTTTGACGTTCGAAAAGTGCTGATTTTCAGCCTAGTTTGAATAAATGACTTGATTTTGATTTTGGTCATGTTAAGAGGATGAGTGAAAGGCAACTAACAAAAGCAAGATGTGAGTGGAAAAGCCGGGACCGTGACGCCTGAGATATTGTCACCTTATTGGTGATGTTCTTCAGAAAGGTCAGATGGGTAGTAATCATAACCGGCGTGCGTGTATGACCATGAATGTAAGTAAACGAAGCAAAAGGAGTATGTAAGGATCGTAGCAGGTGGCGTTCTGTAGTTTCTGCCTACCGTCACTAGAAGAAGGCGAGAGGAGGCTTAGACTGGAAGCCCACAACGTTCAACATAGTTGGAGAAGGCATTAAACTTTTTAAATAAAACCGTGGTTATTTTTACTGTAAGCTTATGGCTCAAATACGCATTAATCATTAATGTTAATCTTTAGCGAAGCTAATGTTTATTCGTCAACAAGTTTTGTGTGATGTGACAGTCAAAGTCTAGTGGACTATCGTGAGGTCACTTGCGATACTTATCGGTGCATTGTTAAGTGTTTGTTCAGAATTGAATTGATTGCACTTGAATATTGTGTTTACTTGTTTAATTATATTGTTGATGATGTTTTTACTAGTATTGTATTCATCTCAACATAGAACAGCAATAAAATAAAGAGTATTGAATTCATAGCAAAATTCAACATTCATTTTACTGATACGTAAATGGTCAGGAATTCTATTTAAAAGTCTATCTTGTCTGTGTTAAAAATCTAGTGGGGTCCCACAAGGTGCGGTTTTGGGTCCTACAAACACTATGGTTGTGTCTGTAAACGCATACAAGATTTTAGGATGGATGACAAATCTTGACTGTGTTAAAGATCTTGAGGGGTCCCACAAGGTGCGGTTTTGGGTCCTATGAACACTATGGTTGTGTCTGTAAACGCATACAAGATTTTAGTATGGATGAAATATCTTGACTGTTTTACTTGAGGTGTCCCACAAGGTGCGGTTTTAGGTCCTACGAACACAATGGTTGTGTCTGTAAACGCATATATACAATTAACTTTCTCAATATTCAACTATAAATTAAATGATATTTATTTATGTAAACGGTTTCACGTTTCACTAAAAACCTGCCAATACTAGGTTTATATAACTATGAAAGTCACTCGATACGTTCGTGGGTCCGATCATATTCATAAATTACGTTCGTTAAAATAGAACCAGTTTTTATACAAGTTCTAAATACAGATCACGTGACTGATAACAAAAATGGAGGCTTCGCACTAGGCACTGTTGAGGTTTTTAACCGACTGCCAAAAAAGGAGGAGTATGTACATCTATACCGATTTTACCGTGATTACTGGGCTGATTTGACCAATCTCGCGAGTAGCTCCTTATAAATTTTATCAACTTCGCTAGTCTTATACGAATTTTTGTGGGGTATATAGCATAACTAAAAGTGATTTTGGAAATGGATGGGTGTGCACTCCCAGACGAAAAAAAATGATATTCGGTGATCTGCCTGCCCCGAGAAGGGAAGATAGGTCACATTGAAGTTAACATCATCGAAGCTTAGAAAATGATGGGTGAGGACTCAAAATTAAAGATCATCATTCATCATCCGAAAGACGTCCACTGCTGGACATACGCCTCCCCCAAACACCGCCACTTCGGCCAGTTTTGTGCTTCCCGCATCCAGTGGATTCCTACGGCCTTCACAAGGTCATCGGTCCACCTTGTAGGAGGCCTTCCAACGCTACGTCTTCCGGTACGCGGTCGCCACTCCAGAACCTTTCGGCCATCGGCCATCTGTTCTGCGAGTAATGTGCCCTGCCCACTGCCACTTAAGTTTGGCAATTGTTCGGGCTATGTCGGTGACCCTGGTTCGCCTACGGATCTCTTCATTTCTGATTCGATCACGTAGGGAAACTCCAAGCATAGCCCTCTCCATTGCCCTTTGAGTGACTTATAGCCTTTTAATAAGGCTCATTGTAAGCGACCACGAAGTGAAAGATAAATCCTTAAAAATGTAATTGGAGCGAGGGAGCATAAATTATCTAGCACTAACATGGAGCGATAACCTATCTTTCATTTGGGTGAATGTCTACCACTCCCAGACACATTAATAACCCTGACTTTGAAAGTTCAATGCACTTCATTATCACAAACACGTCTGCAACCATTTATCGAGATAAGGACATTCTGTCTTATAATTTCTTCACATATTGCGAATAAATTTGTAAGAAAGATGTTTTAATAAAGGAAAACAATAATGTTTTTGTTTTGATTCTGATCTTGTTATAGATCAAAATCTAGCATGTCCTAACGTGACTTTTTTAATGATAGTCACGAAAAAATTTTGAGTACGAAAGTGGAAGACCAAAGAAATGAATTTTGTGAAAGATAATATGGGTAGAACGGGAGTGAATACTGAGATTTACTGAGATTTGAAGCAGCTGCGAGGCACACTTTCCTGCTAACTTCCTTTTTTATTTCTTTTCTTTTTTAGAATGAAAGAAAGAAAGAAAACATGGTTATTCTGCATAAACAAAACGCACATTACAAAAAAATAACAAAATAAACACATACAAAGTAGCCAAAAGCCTCGCAATCAAGCCATAAAAGTTTGACAATCTTGTCCGTTGCGTAATATATACTCTGTGTTGTGACACTGGAAGATGACAACATACAAACAATAAAAACAAAAACAATGCCGATTGCAGAGTGGGGAAATAACTACTTTTGTAACAAACAAACAACTATAACAAAGCGTCGCATCTGTGCAAGAACAGTTCGTTGCTCAGCAAAATGCTGTGACTTCGGACAAACCTATCGTCAACAGCGCTGATTTTCAGCAATTACCTACTTATCGAATGACGTAATGGGACGTCACCCTGTGTGACATAATAAATTGGGTAAGTAAAATATTCTCCACAGAAATATTTGATCAAAATATGCTCTTATAAATATAAGATACATCTGTATAATGCGTACCTAACTTAACAATACAAAAAATACATAAACTAAGACTAAAATACAATGAAAAAAATACTAAGTAATTCTAATTACTCAGGCGTTACTTGTAGTACTTATAATATGTGTCGGATAAGGCGGGAGGAAACGCCCGGGTGTCACCACTGTGTGGATCGCCCGGACGACGATCTCTCGCGTTCGGCCCTGGTTCAGGCCATGGTACGGAGCGAGAGGGCATGGGCAGCCGTCACCTCCTTCTGCGAAGCAGTAATGCTCGCGAAGGAGGAGGCGGGACGGTTGAGGGAAAGGCAAATTTCGCGCCCTTTGGCCCCTAGCCGCCGCAGGAGACGCCTCGGGCGTCGGGAATCCCGGGCGGATTTCCGGCCACCGTAGGCGTGGGTTTGCGGACGGTGAGCAATGGGTAGCTCACCGTCCGGTAAGGACCAGGCCCGGGTCGACGGCGCGTTGTATTCCACGCGCGCCTCAAAGAGATGTCGTCAGCACAAAGGTAGGGGTCCACTAGGGCCGATGCCTGCCGGGGTCGCGGGACGGTACTTATGGGTCACCGAGGCCCCCGCAACACAGGCAACGGAAGGAACACGGGTGGGTTTTAGTCAGTAAGAGTCTGACACACCCTCCCGCTCCGCCCAGAGCGGGAGAAGTTATTTGATGATTTACCACCACAAAAAAAAAAAAAAAGTACTTATAATATGTCGTATTGTGTGCCTTTTAGTCTGTTCTAAATAAATGTATTTTCTTTCTTTAAATTTCGGCTAGAGAGATCAGTCGTCATCTCAGTATTCATCCCGTCTTAAAATTGGGAATTAGACGTGCTGCGCTAATTTATACAAACAATTACAATTGAAGTGTCTGTTTGAAATGTCAAAATAACAGTTTTTTACTAAATCCGCATGAAAGTTTATACGGTATACAGGGTGTCCAAGAACCTGGCGTCCAACTGGATTCCCACGATGCCCCAAGTTCTAACAGTACTCAGAAAAATATTTTAAAAAATCCACCCCATGTACTTACAGAATTATACTGATTTCAAAAAAAAAGGGGAAATGAGCACCCTGTGACATACTTTTGAATGCTGTGACTGCTAATGCTGATAATTTCGATATTTCTTGGAGGTTTTGTAATCTAGGGTATTGCTGTGTCTAAATAGAATGTAAAAATAATGTACTTATTGTACCATTTTAAAATAAAATATTATTTTAACTAAAGGTGATATGGAAAACTATTGAATTTCGCAACTTTGACCGACTGTAGTGTAAAAAAAATGTACCAAAATAGTATGGCAAGTGACGTCAAATTTTGACGCGTTTATTCCTCTTTTTAAAAAGGTATAATACTTACACATTAATTTGAAAAAAAAAAATTTGATAATATTTTTACTCAACAACCCAATTTTTACGAAGTGCCTACCTACTAACGGTAACTGTCGGACCCTTTCTTATCTTAGAAACTGTTATGTTACTACTATTATTTACTTCGGTTCCAAGAGTGAGCAAGAAGGAAATACACACAGGTAGATGGGTTCCCAGTAGAATAAAAGCAAAGAATGTTAGTTTAAAGATATTTTATTACAATAAATGTTCAAAATGTTGACCACCCGCGGCAATACAAGCTCTCACTCTCCTTAAAAAGGACCGCTTTATGTTTCGCGAGTAACTTTTTTGACGTATCACCTGCACTGCTTGTGTTATCTTCTCACGAAGGTCAGCGATGTCATTAATGGGCTTCGCATAAACGAGCTCCTTCATAGTTCCCCAGAAAAAAAAATCCAGCGGATTTAAGTCAGGTGAGCGGGCTGGCCACGGGATTGTTCCTGATCGCCCAATCCACCTGTTCGGGTATTGCTCGTCCAAAAACTCTCTAACGGATACGCGAAAATGTGCTGGACAGCCGTCGTGTTGGAACCACATATCTGGTGGGGTCTCTTCTAGTAAGTTTGGCAAATCATTTTGAAGAAAATTTAAATATGATTCGCCAGTCAAATTCTCGGGCATCTCAAATGGACCAATAATATTCCCACAGAGAATACCGGTCCACATGTTCACTTTGAACCGGTACTGGGATCTATCTTCTCGCATCAAGTGCGGATTTTCCACATGCCACTCGTGCAAGTTGTGTAGGTTCATGTAGCCATCCTTCTTAAATGTTGATTCATCTGACCACAAAATTTTGTCGATAAAGTTTTCGTCTTCTCGATGTTTTTGCAGGATTGTTTCACAAAACGCGACTCGGCTCGGATATTCTCGAGGTAAAAGACTTTGCACTCGCTGTACGTGGTACGGATGATATTCTTCTTTTTGGAGAATACTGTGTGCTGTGCTCTTCGGTATCCCCGTATCAGCTTCTATTCCTCGCACAGAGATGCTTGGATTTGCCGACACCGCCTCTAAAACTTCATCGCGTATGAAGTCATTTACGGGTCGTCCTTCACCAGCTACTTGATTGGGGAACCGCCCGTCACATAGTGATCTGTGCACATTAATGAAAACTCGATGGTCGGGATATCGCGTAGCCCTCGGATACCTTTCTCTGTAAAGTCTCGCTGCAGCTCGTCCATTACCTCTACATTCTCCATAAATGTAGTGCATATTTGCGTATTCTTGCGGAGTGTAGGTCGCCATGGTAGCACACACAAAACACAAACTGTCCAAACACAGGCAAAGGTCGTCGTAAAGAGTTCGTTTCAAAGTCCAGAGCACAAAGAGTAATCGAGTCCAATAAACAAAGCTTTAAATCGTAGTACGTGATCAATGGTAACAATAAGAGAGAGGTGCGTAGTAACGGCAGGAGGCAGTGACGCGTACTGACCGTACTGTTATCCTAAATAGCACGATCCCAGATAGCGTCACTATCTATCTCACTCGCACCTCTAACCTTTTTCTCCCTCACTCTTACCTGAATAATGGGGTACCATAAAGAAGAACCAGCAAATCGCAAAGATAGTTTCTGTCTTGCTCCCTCCTGTTGTAATAACGAATCACTATGGTGAGATGCATGCACATACCGTCCCTTACGGTCTAACCTGTTTTTTGAGAGGCCTGTTGTTATTTTTATGAGCATACAATAGTAATTCTTTAGAGGTTAGATTCAATTCGTCGTAAATTTTTCTTTCTAAGAATTCTGTAAGACATCGTAAAAATTGGGTTGTTGAGTAAAAATATTATCAAAAATTTTTTTTTTCAAATTAATGTGTAAGTATTATACCTTTTTAAAAAGAGGAATAAACGCGTCAAAATTTGACGTCACTTGCCATACTATTTTGGTACATTTTTTTTACACTACAGTCGGTCAAAGTTGCGAAATTCAATAGTTTTCCATATCACCTTTAGTTAAAATAATATTTTATTTTAAAATGGTACAATAAGTACTTTATTTTTACATTCTATTTAGACACAGCAATACCCTAGATTACAAAACCTCCAAGAAATATCGAAATTATCAGCATTAGCAGTCACAGCATTCAAAAGTATGTCACAGGGTGCTCATTTCCCCTTTTTTTTTTGAAATCAGTATAATTCTGTAAGTACATGGGGTGGATTTTTTAAAATATTTTTCTGAGTACTGTTAGAACTTGGGGCATCGTGGGAATCCAGTTGGACGCCAGGTTCTTGGACACCCTGTATAACAAAAAATCTTTTATTTATGTTTTTATCTGTCTGTTTGTTCCGGCTAATCTCCGAAACGGCTGGACCGATTTTGACGGGACTTTCACTGGCAGATAGCTGATGTTATATATAAGGAGTAACTTAGGCTTATATTTTGGCGA
Organism: Atethmia centrago; assembly: GCA_905333075.3. Classification (NCBI taxonomy): domain Eukaryota; kingdom Metazoa; phylum Arthropoda; class Insecta; order Lepidoptera; family Noctuidae; genus Atethmia; species Atethmia centrago. Next base: position 17,391,327 of record HG995393.1, read on the forward strand.
AGCCGCGTACAGCGGGTATTTACAAAAAAATCAGGATAACGCAATTCTCAGTAGCAGCCCGGATTCTGGAATCGTGCCCAGTTGATGGCAATAGGCTCGCGTCCTATAACATGGGTCTTAAACGTTCTTTCACTTTGAGTGTTGAAACTCGAGACACTTCACCAAAAGATGTTTTCCGAGAGGAAATGCACAAGTTAATATAAAAAAAAAACCCAAATATCTAACGGTGTGCCTTTAACCTTTTGACCGCCACAGTCATGTATAGATGACAGCGCAAAATGTGCCCAGCACGCCACGCTCACGACTACATGACAAATTTTAAGGAATAATTTGTAGCTTACTGGCGCTGAGGGTACGTCTTTGCTTTTTTGACGTGGCGGTAAATAGGTTAAAATGTGAGGATTTCCCTCGATTTCCATGGGATCCCCTCATCAGTTAATGACTTGGTGACAATGGGACCACCTCGGGAGCATACCCTTTAAAACCAAAAAAGCATTTTCAAAATTTTAGTTCGGTCCACAATTGACGGAGAAATCGCCAAAAATACATTAAAAAAAAAATATTATAAACATCCGAATTGCGAACCTCCTCCTTTTTGGAAGTCTGTTAAAAATACAAATAACAAAATAAAAAAGTGAAAATAATATTTATGTCGTGTTATTATTTATGTTTGTGTTTGTAATGTTTATATTAGCTTAAGAGGCCAGCTTGTACTGGTTTTGTGACTGACGTGCGGCCTACGTGGTGTAATGTAACTATGTCTGTCGGTCTTTTTATAGGATTTTCGCGAAAAAGCTTTCCAGAAATCAGCAACAGTTCTGACTCATGATTCCAGTATAACACAGACAAGAATACATTTCTTTGTGCTTTAGTTCATCGGCCTTCATTACGAGTGTATGTGGACACTTCTATTAGCGCCTTTGAAGTTGTTTAGCCAACAACATGGCGTTAAGTTTAGTATAATTGCTAGATTTGGTGTGAGAAGAACTCTTTGTTGTTTTTTTTAGTTTATTGTGTCGGTTTGTTGCATCTAAGAAAAGGTTGTGGGATCATTAACAAAGACATCAAAAGAGCCAAGATTGACGATACTAGTACGCTACATGCCAACGACTCTGAAAAGAATTATCTACACACTACGGCCAGCTAAGTTTAAGTCTGAGATAAATAGACGTTATTTTACTCTTTATAAGCCTCTGTCCATATTTTGGATACCATAATAATTAAATTTTGCCGGCTGAATGAAACGTCAGGCAAATTCGACTTTTTACTCTGGGATTTGACAGTATGTTAGCAAAGACAAAACGTAAAAAAAAACAAAAGCGAATTCCATGGACACCATGATTTGTATCATAAAAAAAAACATCTATATACATATATAAAAATGGATCCCTATTTCCCTTGGTCACGGCATCACGCTAATACGGCTGAACGTATTTGGATGAAATTTGGCACATGGGTAGACCATGACCTGACTTAGGACATAGGATACTTTTTATCCCGATATTACCACGGGATGGAGACTTATGCGGGTGAAACTGCGGGCGCAGCTAGTATTAATAAAGAGGTCCTAGATATCATAATAGGGTATTTTACTGCATACGAGAAAAAATCTATAAATATATTATTGAGATAGTTTAGGCAAAAAGGAGTCGGAAAATGTTAGTTTTAGTTCATAAAAAACTAAATAAATTTTAAAATTCAATTCAACGTTTTCAGTTTTTCTAGTCTGTTAAAAAACACCATGAAATAGTAGCCGCCATGTTATTAAGTCATACCGCTGTGTAAACTAAAACGTGTCAACTGATAGTTAGATAATAGATCAGCGCATTTGTTTACATAGCCAAGTGACGTCATGACCACAGAGCAACATGGCGTCTACTGCGTCCAGCGTTTTCATCAAACTACGCGCGAAATTTGAAAATGTAAAATTTAAATGCATTTTTATGCACTTATCGATTGAATAAAAATTTTGTGATTTTTTTTGGGGCATATTAGCACTATAGAATTTAATTAAGACACTTTTCAAAAATGGGTGTAAGACCCTATTATCATTTTTTTATGTCCATACCCTTTATTTTTTTGGTTGGATAATGGACAATCATCAAATAACTTCTCCCGCTCTGGGCGGAGCGGGAGGGTGTGTCAGACTCTTACTGAATACCCACCCGTATTCCTTCCGTTGCCTGTGTTGCGCGGGCCTCGGTGACCCTTTAGTACTTTCCCGCGACCCCGGCAGGATGCCCATACCCTTAGCAGTTTCCTGTGCCTTATTAAGGGTTACTGTGGATCCACATTGGTGCCGATTCCCTTGTTCACAAACTAAACTAAAATTAAGTTCAGTGCATCTTTTTCTTTTTATTTCATTAAGAAAAGGACAGAAGATAAATTTTTGTTTAGTCCTGTCAAATTAATCAGCGCTTGACGTAGATTTAGTAGGCAAGTTTTTAATCACGTCTAAACTTGTATGGAGTAGTGACAGGCGCTGATTAATTTGACAGGACTAAACAAAAATTTATCTTCTGTCCTCTTCTTAATAAAATAGAAAGAAAAAGATGCACTGAACTTAAATTTCGTTTAGTTTGTGAACAAGGGAATCGGCGCCAGTGGCAGCGAAATTAAAATGTTCTTACGTTTTTTGTAATTTGCAGGTCGGTGTCAGGTGGTATGTTGATCAAAATGTATTTACAGAATTATAATCACTAAAATATTTAATACATGTGTATTTTGTTTTCTCTTCTACTCTTACACACGGTGTCTACATCTCTTTGTCTACTGTCCTGTCGCAGGTATGCTGGAAGAGATTTCTTTAGAAATAAGCATCACCTTTGTACGTATTTTTCTGTTCCTTTCTTCTTGTCTGTTTATATGTGTGTACATAAGCTGTTAAATAAAAAATAAAAAAAATACGTCTCTCTAAGTTAGATTAGTTCCATAAGAGATGTGCTGTGTGAAAATTTCGAGAAAGAACGCTAATAGCGTAATTATCTCCCAATTTCACGAGGTCATAATCGCGGGGAAAAGCTAGTCTACAAATAACTATAAAAGTACATTACTGCGCGTCTTGAACTGCGAACAACCAACTCATAACAAAACCAAAATTATTATCTTGCCCGTATCCCAATCTATTCATGATCGACGCAGAGCCTTCTTCTTCTTCCTCATCTCTATTAGCCATTATCTCCGAAATCCGCCTTTCTAAGCACAACATCCTCTATCTCAGAAATCACCCCCTTGCTAGCCACATCATCCTCCATCTCTGATATCACCCCCCTTCCTAGCCACATCATCCTGTATCACCGAAATAAACTCCTTTCTAGCCACAGCATACTGTATCTCCAATATCACCCCCTTCCTAGCCACATAATCCTCTCTCACATGACCCATCCATCATTTCTTTGATCTTCCCTTACTCTTAAGGGCCCGTGAACATTATTTTTGTGCTATATTTTGTATCAAATTTGAAAGTAGTTACCACTTAGCCACGTGCATGTAGACCATACAATGATGTTGATGATACTAATGATATTTCTATGTTCGAAATCAAAAGTAGTTTCTAGTAAAACGATGATCAAACAGTCTCGCGTCATTTTTCGAAAAACTGTCAATTTAAAATTCATCGAGAACCACTAATACTCGCAATTATTTGAAAAATCCTTTAAAATATTTGTCCTGCATAATTAACTAAGAACGACTTGTCAAGTCACGAACAATTTTGTTCAAATTCTTTATTTTTATAATCGACTCTAGTTCGTCGGCGGAATCTGTTATTCGAAGACGGCTGGACCGATTTGAATAATATATTTTTTATTTTGAATGGGTACTTCCTAGGTGGTCTCATATCCCGCACAAGCTTCCTCTACCAAATGATAAAAACAAAAATCCTACTTCTTTTTGAAAGTCGCTTAAAAATGTATCAAAATCAGTCTATTTCGAGCACGGCACTAAAGCACCAATCCGATTTAGTATAGTGTTTTAGCACGGCCAGACGAAATAAATTACCTCCGGCGCATGAAATAGTTATCCATTTCCGCCACTTGAGCATGTCCAACTTGTGTTGAATACTAATCAGTTGATACTTTACTTTTAAGTAGCGTCTAGGTTACGGAAAGATCCTTCGTTATCCTCCCGAGTGTTGAAATAGACTAGGGAAATATTTTAAGAACACAGGCCAGAATATTAGAGCCGGATCACACGTACTACAATCACACTACAACGACAACCCGTGGACGGTCTCTTATTACACTTGTACCTGTAAATACACCCACATTTCGCCAGTTATATTTAAGTCCCATGTAATAGGGGCGAGCCTATTACCATCAACCGGGCACAAATCAAGACTCCGGGCTGCCACTGAGAAATTCCAGATGGAAAAATCCAATAACACTTTGCCCGATCCGAAAATCGAACCCCTTCTGTCGGGGTCGCGGGAAGGTAAAAAAGGGTTACCGAGGTCCCTGGCAACACAGGCAACGGAAGAAACACGGGTGGGTTTTAGTCAGTAAGAGTCTGACACACCCTCTCGCTCCGCCCAGAGCGGGAGAAGTTATTTGATCATTTCTCAACCACAAAAAAAAGACCTCATGCTTGCAAGACCAACAAGCACATGCTTCAAAATATTCATAGTGATTCTATATGTAAATTGCATAGTTAATTTAACATCTTGAAATGATAAAATAGAATATAATAAAATAGAGAAAGGGGCTTGTAGCTAAGTAATAACAGCCGCACGGGTCGATCAATCAGGTTAAGCTACGCTTGCCGCGGTTGGTCCGTGGATGGGTGACCATCTTTACATACCTAGACCCCTCCGTGCCTCGGAAAGCACGTTAAGCCGTTGGTCCCGGCTGTCATTTGTAGATCTTTGACAGTCGTTACGGGTCGTAACCAGGCTTACCAAGGGGTATCGTGTTGCCCAGTAACTGGGTTGTGGAGGTCATGTAAAATACTGGTATTCAGCTGGATCCGGTAAGACTGGAAGCCGACCTCAACATAGTTGGGAAAAAGCTAGGCAGATGATGATAAATGATAAAATAGAGACACATTATCTCAAAAGGACAATGACCAATGAAGATAACACTTTCACAAACAGAAAACCCCAAAATAATAATACTGTAAGAAAAACTCTGCTGTTATTAAACAAGGTCAATAAACGTGATTATTAATCACGTTCATTGACTTCGTTTACAGCAGAGTTTTTAGGGCGACATTGATAACTATTGTAATTGTCTGTAATCACTTTGTAATTACAAATAATTACAATAGTTATCGTATGTCGCCCGCGGTTATTTGGCGTCAGGCGGCGACGGCGCGTTGTGTTCCACGCGCGCCTCACAGAGATGTCAGCACAAGTGTAGGGGGGTCCACTAGGGCCGATGCCTGCCGGGGTCGCGGGAATGTCCGAAAGGGTTACCGAGGCCCCTGGCAACACAGGCAACGGAAGGAACACGGGTGGGTTTTAGTCAGTAAGAGTCTGACACACCCTCCCGCTCCGCCCAGAGCGGGAGAAGTTATTTGATAATTTCAAAAGGCGGCGAAATAGAGCACGACTGCACGAGATAAACCATGCTGGAAATATTGAATTATACATACATATGCTCATGCCTTTTCCCCCCATGGGGCAGAAACTACAGAACGCCACCAGCTACGATCCTTACATACTCCTTTTGCTTCGTCTACGTTCATACTTCTGCGGGGTAAACGTGTAACACACGATCAGTAGCAAAGGGTTGGATTTTGACAGTTTAACAAAATTCATTGCGGTATTAACGTTGTTGAGCAGACAAATTTTTCGAACATATGAAGCAATGGATTAGCAATACCTATACTTCAAAACCATTAAGATAGTGATTGAGTGTGCCTTACCCAATTATGGTGTTGGGGCTGCAGTCTAGAAATAGATAGCGCTCGCTTTACGACCTAATTCGGTCGGGGGACCCTATTTGGGCATTGCGACCGAATTCGGTTAAAATTGCTTGACAAGCCCGAAAAAATAACAATGTTGTCAAGCCAATGAAGTAGACCGTCTAGGGAATCCATTGGGACTTTGCGACCGAATTCGGTCGTAAAGCGATCGCTTTCTATGTCGAGACTGCAGTCCCTGGTCATACACGCACGGCGGTTGAGTACTACGCACCTGACCTTTCTGAAGAACATCAGCAATGAACTATACGTCCTCCCAGGGCGTCCCCTCCCGGCGTTTCCACTCACATCTGCCTTGTAAATACCTTTTGTTAGTCGCCTTTCATTCATCCTCTCAACATGACCAAACCATCTAAGCATACTATTAAATTTTTTGTTACTACATCTTCTTTCAAACCTTGAATTATAAGTAGTCACAAATTCAGAACCACGTATGGAACGATTTATGCTAGACCGTACAGGCTGCAAGTCGTGCTCGTGAGTCGTGCCACGTACGTGGTGCGGACGAGGCATGGCTCCAAAACTTCACGAAAAGGAAGCAGTCAAAATCAAGTCATTTATTCAAACTAGGCTGATGATCAGCATATTTCAAACGTAAGACAGTTCCCCCTTCACTACTTCCTAGTGCTTTAGCTGGGAAGAAGTGGCGCAACAAACTGTCCAGCATCACAGTTGTCTGTTCAGTTAGAAAAACTATACAAAAGTATGCAAAATAATTGACATTACGCAACACAAAATATTATATAAAATTATACCAACCTACATAAATTATACAGCCACTATACCAACAAAAAAACATCAAAAACTGTAAACAGAACTTAATACCTAAATAAAAGCCTCCAGCAGGCTTAGCATGACACTCTCTATGTCTTCGAAGAATAGACACGGCTGTTTCTATACAAAGTGACACTTCGTTTCTCAGTTTTTGACATCTCACCGTAGAAATCCTTCTACAATCTGTCATCTTGTCTTTCGTTTGTAACGACCTTTGTTTAGGTCGTTTTTTATGTAGAACGATTTCTACGGTGGGATGTCAAAAAAGGAGAAACGAAATGTCACTTTGTATGGAAAGAGCCGTGTCTATTCTTCGAAGAAATAGAGAGTGTCATGCTAAGCCTGCAGGAATAAAGGGCGTGCCCGCTTACTTAAAGCTATAGTTATATCCAAGTAAAATAAATAAACAGTTAATTATTAATAACAATAACAAAACCATGGTCAGCAAGACGACCAGTCACCACAAGCAGCACCCGTTAGTTCACAGGTGTTGACACCAAAAAAACATGCACTGTTAATTTAGCTTTGAGACTGAGATTTGTGTGTGACGACGCGACGTGACTTGCGACGACAGACACATTTCCCAACGGAAAGCACTACACGTAATTATTTAATTACATTTTTGTTATATATATCAAGGTAATCTTATAATGTCAAGTCTTTAGTTTTTTAAACTTCCCTGTTAATTAATATGAATTCCTTGTATAATTGAGAGTATGAAATGATTAATTGTTGGAAAATATTGACAAGGCGACATATCGAGAGTAGAGCACTCTCAGACGCTGGAGCCTTGTGTTTTAGTTTAGGATAGATAAGTTGTACCCACATTTCTGTTTTTTTTTTATTTTCTTTGTATTCACAGTATTGAAAAATTCTATATTTTGTAATGGACTTTGAACAACAATCTTGCGCTAGCAGAGCCCATAAAATTTTAACTTTGTGTAGTGTTTGGGTCACCAAGATACAGGTTGTGCCTAGTTTGGGACACGTTGTTTAATCCGTCTGTCTTTTATTAGTGATAATTTCATACCACGTTACTTGTATATTAAATAACTTTGTGTTAGCTAAATTAATTAATTTTTAATTTTAACTTGTAATTATTAATTTTAGTTGTTAATACAAATTAACAAATAAAATAATAACCGATAGGACCGCCCATTGTGTCCCTATGTGGAATTACTACATTTATAGCTGTAATTTTTATGCTGAGTATTCTATGTATCTGTCTATCTATTTATTACTTAATATTAACACATAGAAAAGTTTTACAACGAACTCTGCTACCACTGAAATTAATAATGAATAAGCCTCGTAATGAATTGCTAATGTTCGTGAATATATTAACCTTGGGATTGAACAAGTGCACAGCACCAGACCGTGTCGAAAGGTAAACAAAATACACCTTTCATTATTATTTTTCAAACCATATTAATTAACGATAATATTGTGCGCAGTTTTGCCCAGTTTAGCATAATTATGGCGGGCGTGACGTCACCAGTCTTTATTTTTTTTTTATTATTATGATTTGTTTATTTATTTATTTCCAAAACACTTTATTTTACAACTGGTTTAAACCACACAACAAAAAGCTCTCAGGGTTTAATCTGTGTGATGGCAAGCCGTTCATATTATCTGGGCCTCAAGTCTGCTTATTACAATAGTGTCATAATGGTCTGTTCCGATCCACATTAATGACGCCATTATATTAGTAGATTACCAAACTTGTCAAAAAAACAATTAAGAAATCAATGATTTTGACCATTCTGACACTATTGTAATAGCAGACTTGTGGCCCTGTTGTTCCGATCGTAGACCATCATAATGAAACAATATATTTTCAAAAACAGTGATTAAAAAAGTCAAGGGAGAATTTCCCAAAAACTAAAATCTCCTCATCATCTGCCTAGCCTTATCCCAACTATGTTGGGGTCGGCTGCCAGTTTTACCAGATACAGCTGAATACCAGTATTTTACATGACCTCCACAACCCAGTTACTGGGCAACACGATACCCCTTGGTAAGACTGGTTGTCAGACTTTCGAGCTTTTGACGACCCGTAACGACGGTCAAAGATCTGCAAATGACAGCCGAGACCAACGTCTTAACGTGCTTTCCAAGGCACGAAGGGCCAAGACCCCTTCGTGCCTCGGAAAGCACGTTATGTAACGATGGTCACCCATCCACGGACCAACCGCGGCAAGCGTAGCTTAACCTCATCGATCGACCCGTGCGGCTGTTATTACTTAGCCACAAGCCCCTCTAAAATCTCCTAAAAACTAAAATCTCCTAAACCATAAAAATCGCGAATATTTACATGGGGTTGTTTCGGGAAGCCCTTAAGAGAGGCTTCTAAATTATTTCTTTGGACATAGTTTCACAGGCCACCGTGTAAAGGGAACCCTTGTGCAAAATGTAGCTTCCAGACTCAGCAGTTAAAGGTCATAGCACATATATCAACTCGGAAAGGGATCGTTCACCGTCGCCTTTCGTCTCGCGCTCAAACAGGCGTCAACACAACGTAAGCATGTAACCAAAGCGGATCAGCAGCTTCGATACGTCGTCTCGGCTAGGGTTGACCTGGCTGGCACCAGATCAGTTTGAGGGGGGCAAGGGTGGCGGAAGAGACGTAAGCTCGGGTACGGAGAGATGTAAGCGCGGGGCGACGAGCCGTAAGCGTGGGAACTGCAAGTTGACCACGCACCGCACCGCGGTTCGTGAGCTAGTCTCGAAGCGAGGCGATGACGTTACGATTTCGACTAGTGTTGCAGTAGGTAGTTTCATACAGAAAACTGAATGGCTCGAGTTGATACGGTAACGACGATCCCTTTCTGATTGAATATGCGTGCTATTTTTCTTTTAGGCAGTGCAGTGTTGTCTGTGATTAAATGACTAAGATTTTTATTAAGTGGATGTGTTAAGTGATAAATTTTATAATGCATACTGTATACACATATTTAAAGAAAAAAAAATGTATTTGAAACATACCTACAATATTTTTAAGATTCTTTCGCCATCTTCAATATTTTTAGAGGCAATGGCTTCGAAAATTCCATATTTGGCATAAACAGTTGGCATAGGCTGTTCGTTAGTAGGTATGTCAGTAAACGAATGTATTTTAGATTTTTAGATGTAAAGCACTGATTTTCATCCTGGACCTTGACATTACCAGCAAAATTATTTATTACTCCTACAAGGACCAACTCTGTCAGAAGGTTATCATTTCACCGTCTGCGAGGGCCGGTCATAATTCTGGTCTGACATTAAGGCTCAATTTACATTGCCACAGAACGGAATCAAAGCGAGTTTCTGTAACGAGATTGTACGTTACAATATTGACATGAAGTTCAATATGCTTTGTACAAAAAACATCGCTTCCATTCCGTTCCGCGGGAATCTAAATTGAGCCTTATAATAAATAACAGGCGACTGATAAGAGCCGATTGTAGGCTATTTGTGTCTGAGCACACAGTGTACTGATTTGATGTTCAAATTTTTTTATACGATGTTTTTGAGGATAACCGAGCTGATGATGGGTTTATTATTTTTTAACTCGTTAAACTACCTAGGTACCTAACTTTACAAGCACTTTTGAATTGTCAAGGAGTCGGTCAGTTAGAAATATGAAGCTAGTTGCCCATTCCAAAGCGTAGTAGGTACCTATGGAGAAGAACGGGCAAGAAACTCCATGGACACTCTTTTAAATTATATTGTCACGAAATATTAGTTACATCATTAAGGCACTGACAAGAGGGAAATGACCAATGACCGGATGGTATTTTTTTTTTCTTAAGACAAAAGCTTGTCTTAAAAAAATCTGTATAGTTTGGTAGCGGAAAAAATATATGTTAATTTTGAACATATTACTAATAAGCACCACCTTTGTACGTATTTTTCTGTTCCTTTCTTCTTGTTTGTTTATATGTATGTACATAAACTGTTAAAAAAAAATATATTTCTCATTCTCAGAACTTGGTTGTTACCAAAACACGTTTTGAAAAAAAATCTCGATACAAATTAACGGTAAACTAACGTTTTACCTTGAGTTCCAATCAAAAATATCTGTATTAAATATCAACGTACGTTACGTATTTAATTAACAACAAGAACGTCTTAGTTGAATGCAGAACTTGGTTGCTTGGTTGTCAGGGCCTGAAGACACTGACAACACCTAAACCGGGGTCACTGTCATATTGCATAGAAAAGAAAGAGATACACGATGACACAACGCTTGTAATTTATTGCAAAATATGAAGGAAATATCTATTTACTCAGAATTGAGTTGAGTAATCGAAAATAAAAAACAACCAAGTTCTGCATTCAAATAAGACGTTCTCGTTATTAATTAAATACGTAACGTATGTTGATATTTAATGCAGATATTTTGGATTAGAACTCAAGGAAAGAGGTTAGTTTAACGTTAGTTTGTATCGAAATATTTTTTCAGAACGTTTTTTAGTAAAACCAAGTTCTGGGAAATATGTTCAAAATTAACTTACCTATATTTTTTCCGCTACCACAAACTATACAGATTTGGCAATATTTTTTCATAAGAGAAGCTTATTTTGGTCAATTGGGTCTTGTCAGCGCCTTAAGGCACAATCAATAAGGCATCTTAGACGTATTTCCCTTTCCCGTAGAAATAATTTATTTCCTTATAAAGTAGATATACGGATAAGATGATTTTTTATAAATAGTCCCGATACTACTACTGCTGAGCATGAGGTCCTGGGTTCGATTCCCGGGTCGGGGCAAAGTGTTATTGGATTTTTCTATCTGGAAATTTCTCAGTTGCAGTCCGGAGTCTGGATTTGTGCCCGGTTGATGGGAATAGGTTCGCCCGTTATTACATGGGACTTAAACATAACTGGCGAAATGTGGGTGTACTACTGGTACACCTCTGCCCAATCCTTCGGGGAAACAAGGCGTTATGTATGTATGTATGTGTAGTCCCGATACATTTTACCTTACAACAACATATGCATGCAACATTAAAAAAAAATAACTAATATCATTATAACAATACGACACGGTTGGCGTAATGGCTGAGCGATCGACTGCTACGCAGCGTGTCGCGGGTTCGATCCCCGCACGGAACAAGTATTTGTATGATCTGCAAGTAATTGTTCTGGGTCTGGGTGTTTGTGTTTGTGAGTTTCTATGTTTGTAAACGCACCCACAATACAGGAAGAAATTCCTAGTGTGGGGCAACGTTTTTTTTCTTTAAAACAAAAAAAACAAAAAAACAATAATATTTTTATCTTAGTAATGCTCATTCATTGCTAATATTTTTTTTTCATATTTTGTTAATATCAATAAAACTGTTTAATTTATAATGTTTGTCGCACAAACACGCAATGTAAAATGTTTTCCTGCTAAGCGTTACATATTTTTATCAGTAAACAATTTAATTAATTAACTGTATAACGTAATAAATGCGTATTTCTAACTTTAGGCAATTAACTAGAGCGACCCGCCTCCGCTTCGGGCGGGTTTTACGACTTGACTGGACAACGAGATTTCTATCTTACATGTAAGTTTAATATGAATGTATTAATTATACCTACACATAAACATTCCGGAATAAATTATCAAAATTTTGGTAAAACCATATAAAAATCCGTTGCGTAGTTTAGAAGAAAAACGCGGTCACACAACAGACACGAAAAGCTACTTTAATTTATAATATCTGTCAACAATTTTCATAATATATGCAATTTAAACATGAGAGCAGTGATGGACCAGTGAGGTTCGAACTCAGGCAGACGCTTTACTTCCTGTAAACGATTTCATCACCACAAAACGGTGAAGGAAAACATCGTGAGGAAACTGGCATGTTCTAGAACCAAACAATCGAAGACATGTGACGTCCACCAACCCGCACTGGACCCGCGTGATGGATTACGACCCACTTCTTCTCACAGAGAGGCCTGAACATTATAAGCTGTTTCTGCCTTTTTTTTTTTTTGATGGGAAATCATCAAATAACTTCTCCCGCTCTGGGCGGGGCGGGAGGGTGTGTCAGACTCTTACTGACTAAAACCCACCCGTATTCCTTCCGTTGCCTGTGTTGCCAGGGGCGTCGGTAACCCTTTTGTACCTTCCCGCGACAAGCTGTTTCTGCCTGACAGATGAATTCATCACATTCCAAAAAATTCATCTGCCTGCCTTTTCCCAACCATGGTTGGGGTCGGCTTCCAGTCTTACCAGATACAGCTGAATACCAGTATTTTACATGGAGCGACTGCCTATCTGACCTCCACAACCCAGTTACTGGGTAACACGATACCCCTTGGTAAGACTGGTTGTCAGACTTTCGAGCTTCTGACGACCCGTAACGACTGTCAAAGATCTACAAATGACAGCTGGGACCAACGGCTTAACGTGCTTTCCGAGGCACGGAGGGGTCTTGGTATGTAAAGATGGTCACCCATCCACGGACCAACCCCGGCAAGCGTAGCTTAACCTGATCGATAGACCCGTGCGGCTGTTATTACTTAGCCACAAGCCCCCAAATTCCAAGAAATTACGCGCAATTTTCTACTCTTCATAAAAAAATGAGTAGTAGATGTTAAATTCGAAAATTCAAGGCATTTATTTCAGTTAAACCAATTACATGCACTTTTGAATTGTCAAGGGCTCGGTCAGTCTGTCAAGATGAAGCTAGTTGCCCATTCCAAAGCGTAGTAGGTAACTATGGAGAAGAACGGGCAAGAAACTCCACGGACGCTCTTTTATATGAAAATATTTTTACAAAAAATACAATAAAAAATCGAATATATTATGACTTACAAAAATCTAAATATAAATAATAAAAACCTACACTTGAACACTAAACGACAAAACAATATCGAGAAAAACCGGTTTCGTTAAAAATCAATTTCCATCAACATCTTATGTATCACCTCTCTAATGTCTTTAAATCCACGTGTATCAAAACTATGTATTTATTTAAGAATCAATCTCATCATCGTACACACAATTTGACCTTGAAAACTTGCCAAAAGATGAAAAAAAATACTACAAACAAACAAACAAACAAGTACTTTCGATTTCCGTTGAAGTCAATACACTGAAATATAAACAAAGGAATTATTTACCAAGTTCATCCACAGGGACAGAGCTCAACGGCTCCATAGCCATCATTGACCACAATAAACCACAAACACTCACAAAACAAAAGAAAGAAATTCAAAAAAATCACTTTATATTTAATCAACTGCGTAAAAAGTCACTGAAAATTTCGAGCGAGACGACCGTCCACCTTGACGGTCTGTGCGGTACTGATGTTAAATTTTAAATTGAGAACGCGTGGACTGGTGAGTAAACAAAGCGATGTGCGTCGGCGCACACGTTGATACACAATAGTCTAATAGTCACAGAAGGTTTGCTCTACGGGAAGTTATAGCTCTGACGAATTGTTTGACGTAGGAAAACATATTAATAAATATATTTGATGTACAAACTGCAGCGACTCGTGCGATTAAGTTTTCGATGAACAATTGCAGTGAATAAAGAAAGCGGTCTTTCTTTCGACCTCATTGTTACTGTAATAATTTTAACATAAATACAACGCCTGTTTCTCCGAAAGTTTAGGCAGAGGTGTACACATTTCGCCAGTTACGTGTAAGTTCCATGTAATAGGCGAGCCTATTGCCATCATACGGGCAAAAATTCAGACTCCGGGCTTTTTTTTTTTTTTTTGAGGGTGGGAAATCATCAAATAACTTCTCCCGCTCTGGGCGGAGCGGGAGGGTGTGTCAGACTCTTACTGACTAAAACCCACCCGTATTCCTTCCTGTTGCCTGTGTTGCGGGGGCCTCGGTGACCCATAAGTACCTTCCCGCGACCCCGGCAGGCATCGGCCCTAGTGGACCCCTACTTTGTGCTGACGACATCTCTTTGAGGCGCACTTTATATTTAATCAACTGCGTAAAAAGTCACTGAAAATTTCGAGCGAGACGACCGTCCACCTTGACGGTCTGTGCGGTACTGATGTTAAATTTTAAATTGAGAACGCGTGGACTGGTGAGTAAACAAAGCGATGTGCGTCGGCGCACACGTTGATACACAATAGTCTAATAGTCACAGAAGGTTTGCTCTACGGGAAGTTATAGCTCTGACGAATTGTTTGACGTAGGAAAACATATTAATAAATATATTTGATGTACAAACTGCAGCGACTCGTGCGATTAAGTTTTCGATGAACAATTGCAGTGAATAAAGAAAGCGGTCTTTCTTTCGACCTCATTGTTACTGTAATAATTTTAACATAAATACAACGCCTGTTTCTCCGAAAGTTTAGGCAGAGGTGTACACATTTCGCCAGTTACGTGTAAGTTCCATGTAATAGGCGAGCCTATTGCCATCATACGGGCAAAAATTCAGACTCCGGGCTGCTACTGAGAAATTCCTGATAGAAAATCTCAGTCAGCAGTAGCGTTCGCTACCGCTAGAACACTTTGATAGTACTTTGAAATGAGGAAGGAGTGAATTTGGATGATTACCATACAAATCCAGAATAAAGAAAGACCAAAGAAACGATGGATGGATTGTAAGATGATATGGCTAGAGTGATGGCTGATACAGATATATGGATGAAGAAGTGAGAGAAAAAGTCAAAATCAAAATCAAAAGTCATTTATTCAAACTAGGCTGAGAATCAGCACTTTTCGAACGTCAAAATTACATAAGACAGTCCCCCAAAACGCCCACCCTTCACCACTTCCTAGTGCTTTAGCTGGGAAGAAGAAGTGGTCAACAAACTCCCCAGCAGCACAGCTGTCTGTTCAGTTAGAGGGAAAAAAAATAGATTCTATACAACAGTATGCAAAACAATTTACATTACGTGCAACATAAAACATTAAATTATTAGCCATATGTCAGCTAGCACACCACTATACCAACAAAAAAAAAAGAAAAGGAAAACACCGAAAACTATTAATTCTCAAGCAGAGATAAAAACGTAAACAGAACTTAATGCCCAAAAAGTGAAAAGGGCCGGTAGCAGCTGGCCTGGATAAGAATAAAATGGCGTGCGATTGGAAAAGCGTATGTCTACGAGGGCTGCACCAAAAGTATCGGGAATGGAATATTTCCACTGTTCCTGTCATATTAAAATCTTTTTAATTGAAAACTCCTTGGTTTTAAAAATCGAATACCATTTATTTATTTATTTATTTAAAAAAAGATTCTCGGTCTTGTCACAAGGTTTTGTCAAACTTGTTTAATCGTTGAGAAAATGGAATTGACTCGAGAAAATTCAAGAGCGATGATTTATTATGACTTTCGAAGTGGTTTAACACAAAAACAGTGACCGGATGATTTCTGCATTTGGTGATGAAGCCCCATCCAAAACCACAATTTATCGCTGGTTTGCTGAATTTCAACGTGGACGTGTCAAGGTCAGTGATGATCCCCGTCAAGGTCGTCCAAAAACTGCAGTCACCCAAGAAAACGTTGATGCTGTGCGTAAGCTGATTGAGGAAGATCGACATGTGACATACCGCGAAATTCAGGCAACTTTAGACATTGGCATGAGTCAAATACAAATAATCTTGCATGAACAATTAGGTGTAAAAAAGTTGTTTTCCCGATGGATACCGCATTCGCTCTGTGAAGAGCAAAAAGCGGCTCGCATTATTTGGTGCGTCAGAACTCTGGAAAGATACCACGCAGGATCCTCAAATGCTGTATACAACATCGTATAAGGTGAAGAATCCTGGATATACGCGTACGAACCCGAAACAAAAAACCAGTCACGAGTTTGGGTGTTCGAAAATGAGTTAAAGCCAACAAAAATTGTTCGTTCACGGTGTTGCAAAAAAAATGGTGGCCACGTTTGTCTCCAAAACCGGCCCTTTACGACTATTCCTCTTGAGGGACAAAGAACGGTTAATGCAGAATGGTATGCTAGCATTTGTTTGCCACAGGTCGTTTCTGAACTCCGTAAAGAGAACTGCAACCGCCGCACCATCCTCCATCACGACAATGCGAGTTCTCACACCTCGCACAGAACAAAAGAGTTTTTAGAGCAAGAAAACATAGAATTATTAGACCATCCGCCGTACAGCCCCGACCTAAGCCCTAATGATTTCTATATTTTCCCTAAAATAAAGAATAAATTGCGTGGACAGAGATTTTCATCACCTGAAGAAGCTGAGGACGCCTACAAAACGGCCATTTTGGAGACCCCAACTTCCGAATAGAATGGTTGCTTCAATGATTGGTTCCATCGTATGGAAAAATGTGTCAAATTTCGCGGAGAATACTTCGAAAAGCAATAAATACATTTTTAAATAGTAATGTTGTGTCAGTTCCTTGATTCCCGAAATTTTCAGTGCCGCCCTCGTAGCAGTGGACTGCTATAAGCTGATGATGAATGATGAAGAAGGGCAGGTAGAAGATAATTTCATTAGTAGACTTCAATGAAGCAGCGTTTTCTCAATCTTATTTTCTTCTATAGTCCGCGGGCAATTGCAAGTCATCGTCTGACGTATGTGAGTGGTGAGACGGAGGGAGTCTCCTTTGTCAAGATTGGCAGACTGAGTTAGCTTGGCCTTTGTCTACCTCCCCCGTCTCACCACTCACATACCTCAGACGGTGACTAGCAGTTGCTATAGTTATGGTCTTGCCTTTTGTTTCTGTAATTTTGGACGGGAACATACTACCGGGATAAAGAGAAACCTATGTCCTAACCAGGTCTGGTACTAATTTTCGTCGAAGACAGAGCTACTTTCGCATTTATAATACACTAACCTGTGACTTGGCCCGCGTGAAATTTATTGTTTCATCATATAAATATATCATATGACCATCGCCATTATAATAATAATAATAATAATAAATAAATATGTGTGTATATGGTTACTATATGTAGAAGTATGGATGAATAGTCATATTATATTCTTACCTTCTGTTTATTATTTCACAATTTTATTACTAATAAGTCATTGTTCTATAACGAAGCAACTCGATAATGGGACGACATTCTAAATAATCTCTGTGTGTAAATTTAGCCGCTTGCAACGTGCTCACTACTTGTGTTGTTGTTATTGGAAAATTCATATCTATAATAATCTATATATTAATTTCATGAAGCTGAAGAATTTGTTATTTGTTTTTTATTTGGAAGCCCTTATCTCTGGAAATACCAGTATGATTTGAAAAATTCATATACGAGTAGCATTTGATAGCCCAATTCTTGAGGAAGGTTACAGGTTAACCTCACGCGACTAGATTAGAGATCCCTACGATAATTACAATAATGTAACCCAAGGTATCAAAAAATTGCCTGTAAAGTACTCAAGTATTAAATATGTAAGGAAGCAATCATCATTCTCCTGCCCTTATCCCAATTTATTTGTGGTAGGCGCAACATGTCGCTTTCTTCCACACTTCTCTATTAGTTGTCATCTCGGTAGTCACCCCCTTTCTAACCATATCATCTTTCACACAGTCCATCCATCGTTTCTTTGGTCTTCCCCTACTCATATAGCCATCAACATTAAATTTATACTCAAGACTTTCCTCACGACATTTTCTTTATTCCTCCACATCACGTGCCCATACCATTTAAGGAAGCAATGAATAGGATATAAGTTTTAATGGTGGTATTCGTCATGTGTTAATTTTTTGAATAAGTGTATTCACAACTAAGGTTTGTTATCGAAATGACAATAGACGCTGAACTTGACAAATCATGGATTAAACATTTATACATTTTTCTTTCTTTGACGAATCTTCTTTGTGTATTGGTCATCAGCACGACTGCAGCGTCGGGTCCTGGAGTCAATGCTCTGGCCGGGCAGTGTTATTGTGTTTTTAGGAAACGGAAGGGCTTGTTGTAAAGATTTCAGATATATATTTGTTTTATAATTTTAAAAGATAAGTTACCTATTTAAGAAAATACATGAAAATTTACCATATCTCCAAAACTACTGAGTCTAAAGTTTTGAAAAAATACAGAAAATAATTCTTTACTCATTGATTTCAGACCAAATAGAAAATTAAGACAGGCGAACAATACAGTGAAGCCATGCCAAAACTACACCTCGCTCTGTGCGTACACGCTCAAACGCACACATTTACAACCAAACTACACCTCACTAAGTGCACACATGTTTACGAAATCGGCCTCACGTCACTGTTGACAGCGCTGTCTTGGTTTTTTATTTAATCTGAGTTATAGATATCAAGAAAACCTATAAGAAGTCTATGTTCTTAAAATAACATGGTAAATCTCTCAATATTGTGCGTACAAACTTACATTTGCAGTTGGAATGTATGAGGGACATGGTTTTCAATTACAATGTTAAGTTTTTTCTTGATATAAATTCATCCCAACTACGGAACGCTTCATTATGCGTGGTTCGACACGCACTTGGCCGGTTTTTTTTTCTTTGACTTATGAATTCTTTGTCTAGGTCATCAGCACGACTGCTGCGTCGGGTCCTGGAGTCAATCCTCTGGCCGGGCAGTGCTAGTGTTTTTTTTTTTAAATAGGAACATCTGAGAGCAGCTTAAGTCCAGACTCTTTTTTTTTTTGGGTTGGAAATCATCAAATAACTTCTCCCGCTCTGGGCGGAGCGGGAGGGTGTGTCAGACTCTTACTGACTAAAACCCACCCATGTTCCTTCCGTTGCCTGTGTTGCCAGGGGCCTCGGTGACCCTTTAGTACCTTCCCGCGACTAAAGTCCAGACTTGTGTCTGCAGGCTTAGCACGAGACAGTTTTCTACCGAGAAATATAGACAACTGATTTCTATTCAACGGTAGAGTACAAATATAAAGCGTCATGCTACGCCTGCTGGTTAATGGTAATGGTAACAGACCTGAGTCTGTTACCATTACCAAGACCTGAATTTTATTGCATGGCTAACTGGCGAGACATGGGTAAAGCTTCAGTTTCCTTGGAAAGCGGTTCCATATACATGTCGGAAATACGTTAGTCACTCGTTTGACTAATCGGGACGCCAGCGCCACCAAGCGGCGCTCGACAAGAGTCTACAACATCACGCTTGACCGGGGTTAAGTTCAGATTGTCGGAGGCGGTCAAGGAGTCAACACGTTTAGAAACTGTCGCGCGTTCCGTACAGTTGTGTCGTGTACCCAGTGTGTGAATAGCCAGTGTGATTATTTGATCGTAAATTATAATTTAATTTAAACTGCAAACGGTTTTTCTATTGTGCAATAACCAACACTTCCCATTGTACGCCCACAGTAGTTAAAATATGGCTGATGATAACGAGAGAGACGTACCTTCTCCGTCATATATATTATAAAGAATAAACGGCCGTCGTATAAAATCTGTAATTTTCACCAGTATTTGACATTAAGGTAACGCTCTGTATTTGCAAAGCCGTTATTGTGTGACCCTCATCCGTGTTGTTAGGAAACAAAATCTTAAGTATACTATACATCTATATCCCGTCAAAACTGTAATTTGAAAACATTGTAAAATCCAATTATTTCTAAAAGAGTAACCGTGGAGTTTCTTGCCGGCTCTTCTGCATAGGAAACGCCCAATTGGAACCGTACACCTAGCTTCTGACGTTTCATAAGTGCCCATGCGATGCAAAAAATCAATCAAAATATTTTATTTCACATAAACCTATTACGTGAAATAAAATATTTTGATTGATTTTTTTTACCTCTACCTCTTCAGAAAAACAGGCGTGTCGCGTGTAAACGAGGATGACACTAAAGATTCTAGAAATGTAGATCCTCAGAGAAAGTGGTGGAACAGTCTATATTAAGCCATGAGTGTATGACCTCAAAGAACCAGGAATGTCGGAATTGGATCGCATATTTACACCACAATTCTCACCAAATATATTTGTCAGCGAGGCGCTCATAAATTGGGATTAACTTGCCTTGTCTCCATTTTGTTGAATCGCACCTAATTTCGACAGTCATTGTCTTTATAAGTGGTTTATACAAGGCCCATGGCTAAGTAATAACAGCCGCACGGGTCGACCATTCAGGTTAAGCTATGCTTGCCGCGGTCGGTTCGTGGATGGATGATCATCTTTACTTACTGAGACCCCTCCGTGTCTCGGAGAGCCCGTTAAGTCGGCTATCATACGTGGATCTTTGACAGTTGTTACGGGTCGTCCGAAGCCCAGAAGTCTAACTACCAGTCTCACCAAGTGGCATCATATTACCCAGTAACTGGTTTGTGGAGGTCAGATAGGCAGTCGCTCCATGTAAAATACTGGTATTCAGCTGTATCCGGTAAGACTGGAAGCCGAACCCAACATAGTTGGGAAAAAGGCTAGGCAGATGAGAAGTGGTATACACTCTTTGAATTTCGAGAAAGTATATCTCAGGAAGGACGCATTTATTCCTAGCTTATCAGCCACAGATTTTAGAATTTAAAGCTCTAGTTAACTATTTAAGACGCTGACAACACCTAAACCGTGGTCACTGTCAGATTGCATAGAAAAGAAAGAGAAGCGCGATGACACAACGCTTGTAATTTATTTTGCAAAATATGAAGAAATTATCTATTTACTCAAAATTAAGTTGAGTAATCGAAAATAAAAAAAACAACCAAGTTCTGCATTCAAATAAGACGTTCTTGTTATTAATTATATACGCAACGTATATTATGTTGATTGAATACAGATATTTTGGATTAGAACTCAAGGTAAGAGGTTAGTTAAACGTTAGTTTGTATCGAGATATTTTTTCAAAATGTGTTTTGGTAACAACCAAGTTCTGGGAAATATGTTCAAAATTAACATATATTTTTTCCGCTATCTCAAACTATACAGATTTGGCAATTTTTTTTCTTAAGAGAAGCCTATTTTTGTCAATTGGGTCTTGTCAACGCCTTAATTGGTTGTTATCATTGTGGTCAATGAATAACAACAGGTAACATGGGATTCGACAACGAATTTACTGATTAGGCTACCGAAAATCCATTCGTGACATATTTCATCTAACAAAAGAGATTTTTGTTACTCTCAATCATTTTCTCCCAAATCGGCACATACCGTATAGAAATAGACCAGGTTGTGGTAAAAAAAAACAGTAAGATGATGGTAACTGTCCAGACGTACTTACATTTAAGGAACTCTACAAGTGGAAACAATTCTAATGCAACATCTAAAGATATCGTGGGTAACATGGGATATCGTCTTACCCAGTAACTGGCAGATAGGCAGTCGCTCCATGTATAACACTGGTATTCAGCTGCATCCACACTTGCCGCGGTTGGTCCGTAGATGGGTGACCATCTTTACATCTTTACGTTGGTCCCGGCTGTCATTCGTGGATCCTTGACAATCTTTACGGGAGCATCATATTACCCAGTAACTGGGTTGTGGAGGTCAGATAGGCAGTCGCTCCATGTAAAATACTGGTATACAGCTGAATCCAATTAGACTGGAAGCCGATCCCGACATAGTTGGGTAAAAGCTAAGCGGGCAGATCTAAAGAAGATTATATTCCCGAACAAGAGCCCCCAAATAACCTTATTTGTCCTCACGAGTCCCCAGAAACACTCCTGGGCTTACAAAGGAAACACTCATTATTTTCTGACTGCAGACATCCAAACAATCAGCTCAACGGAGACAGTGACCGATCGAGGTCAATATGGCGAATTGTACGTCCAAAATTAATAAGCCAGTTGACCGAGAGACGAGGGCTTGGTCACGTAGGCAGAGAGTGGGACGCTTCATCATGTCTGAAGACGTGTAGTTAGATCGTTAAAGCTACGATTTCCTAGAAGAAGCGGTGGCCGCCACATGGCGTCTGCAATTTACTGGTGAATGACGTCACTCAAACGCTATCTATGAAAGTGTGTTTTTCTACAGAGCGTTTTTTGCCACCGTAAAAGTCAAACTCCGCTGCCATCATTTTCATGATAGACTGCGGCCGTTATATGGCGGTCACCGCTGTTCTAGGAAACTAGCATTAGTTTTTCATTAGAGAGCGAGAGGGTGTGGCACTCTTACTGACTAAAGGCCACCCGTGTCCCTTCCGTTGATTGACAGTGGTTACTTAGGTCTTGGAGTTTAGAAGTAAACTATAAAAAAAAACTCTGGAGACGTGATGGGGAAAAATAAAAAAGATTTAATGGTTTATTTTTGGGGTTCAACGACCGCTGGTAGCATTGTTGCTTGAAATATTAGTTGAGAAAATCGGTTTTCTTTTGTTTTATCGTGCATTCGTGCATTTCGTGTTTGATCGTACATTGATGGTTTTATTAACCTTTTGACCGGCACAGTCATGTATAGATGACAAACCAAAATGTGCCCAGCACGCCACGCTCACGACTACATGACAGATTTATAAGAAATAATTCGTAGCTTGGCGCCGAGGGCATGTTTTTGGATTTTTGATGTAGCGATCAAAGGGTTAATAAATGCCACCAAGTGGTGGTGACAGAGAGAGAAGCGACTGAATCGACAAGAAGACAGGAAAATCACATACCTAGTCAACTGTACTAGAGCAACGTGGCTAGGTGACCAATTAAGTAATTGGCCTGCGCGAACTAGATTATCTGACGAAGTTGCAAGACGGGAGCACAGTCACGTATGTCGGATTTAATAGAGTTTTAATTATCTTGCTTCTAGATTGATGTGTTCAATTACCGGTTTAAATGGTGGACTGAGAGTTAGTTCAAAATGGCCATTATTTGAAGATATGAAATTCTGCATTAGATTCAGAGTCATCATCTGCCTAGCCTTTTCCCAACTGTGTTGTCGGTTTCCTGTCTTACCGTATACAGCTGAATACCAGTATTATACATGGAGCGACTGCCTATCTGACCCCCACAACCCAGTTACTGGGTAACACGATACCCCTTGGTAAGACTGGTTGTCAGACTTTCGAGCTTCTGACGACCCGTAACGACTGTCAAAGATCTACAAATGACAGCCGGGACCAACGGCTTAACGTGCATTCCGAGGCACGGGGGGGTCTTGGTATGTAAAGATGGTCACCCATCCACGGACCAACCGCGGCAAGCGTAGCTTAACCTGATCGATCGACCCGTGCGGCTGTTATTACTTAGCCACAAGCCTCTCAGATTCAGATTCAGAGTATTTATATGTAAACATTTACAGATACACAGGTGTGTGAGATGTTACATTTTTGTAAGTTCTCTATGCTTTGCCATTAGGCGTACAAATTTTAGTTTAAATATCAATTATTTCATTATTCATTTCACAATATCAAATAACTGGGATTTATTATTATTAAAACATCCAGCGACCTTTTCGTGTAGTTGACCCAAAGATTACCATTCTATAGACTTTACATACATTGATAGGTCAGCTTACACTGGCACTGTATTACCTGCTATATCTTCGTGTGTACTGACCAAACAATCTGGCGACCACGTGTAATACACGATCTTTCAATGACTGACGTCAATGGGTACACTAATAGTAATTCAGTATTAGTACTTATTTATAAATTCAAGTTTGGATAGAGTTTGTCTCGGATGGGAATTAAGCAGCTATTCCATCGTCGCGCCGACGAGGAAGCTCAAGAAACGTACAAAAGATTGTAAACCCCGTGTAAGTAAAAAATAAATTCATATATTAATAGTGGAAATGCGTTCCTTGAGAAGCATGTGTGGTGTGAGTGTGTGACATTAAATGATAGGCTGAAAAATTATGTGATAAGGCAACGGTGCGGTTTAAAGAAAGATGTAGTGACAAATATTGAAAAGAGTATGCTTAGATGGTTTGGTCATGTTAAGAGGATAAATGAAAGGCGACTAACAAAAGGTATTTACACGCATTACAACGCCGGGAGGGGGGGGACGCTCCAAGAAAGACATATAATGACCTCATTAATGATGTTCTTCAAAAAGGTCAGGTGCGTAGTACTCGCAACCGGCGTGCGTGTATGACCAGATATAGGAACGTAAACGAAGCAAAAGGAGTATTTAAGGAGCGTAGCAGATGGCGTTCTGTAGTTTCAACCTACCCCCATGAGAAGAAGGCGTGAGTTTATGTATGTATATATATTAATAGTTGATCGCTGGCTGTCCACACCACCGGTGAGTACTCGTTTGTCGAAGCGACATGAGCTATCAAAGAGAGAACTCGCTCACCGACGCTCGCTTGGCAGGTAACTCACGCTTGCACGCTTGGTTAACAAACCAAAAATTCGAAGACTTGTGACATCTACCAACCCGCACTGGGACCGCGTGGTGTATTACGGCCCACTGCCTCTCACAGAGAGGAGGCCTGTGTACCAGCAGTGGGAACAATATAGGCTGATTTTTACTCCCCAAAGCTTTAGGCAGAGGCAGAGGGAGGGGGACAGTTACAAGTAATAGGGGGCAAGCCCCTAAACTGTAACTGAGGATTCCCCAATGGAAAAATTCATAACACTGCCCGAGACGGGGGTCGAACCCAGGAGACAACGGTCAGCAGGCGCCTGCTACCAGTACACGAACACACATCCACAAATGCCACCATATGTGACCATCCACACTATGTGGGCTTATCGACTGATTATAGAGGTGTCTTTGTTGATGCAATATGCAATTCGTAGTAGTTATGATTGTAGGCGTCTATTTTCATATTTATCTCTGGGTGATGGCTCAATCTATCATGGAGTGCACTGACTTGGAGAAGTTATGAAAGACAAATATAGCGCAGATTGCAAGGGAACAGATGTAGATAGAATAAGTCTTATTGCAAACCTTAAGAGGGACAGAGATACAGAGGTCTCTAGGGCAAAGACTCCTTCTCATTTAGCGACGGAACGAACATTGCAGAGCGTAAAGTTTGGGTTAAGACGACGTTATTCGAGTACATAGTAGAGCGTTAAAGCCCTTTGAATGTAAAAAATAGTCAGTCATAGGGACTGCTGAGATAAGTGAAAACTGAAAAGATCGGGATAACATAGATATGTCACGTACGCAGGCCGCTGCGCGTCGCCAGTGTGGCGGAACACTTAACATTAGCGTATCGATGACGCGAACCCTAAAAATAACTTTATTTTTATTTTTTTTCTGTTTTTAATCTTTTGACATTATACATATAATTTAGAATCATTTGCCGACATTTAATATATCTTTTGACATTACATATATTTTTTTTAAACTGTTCGACATGATAATTAAAACTGACATTAGATATGAAACTATTTGACACTTTATTTGAACTTTGTTTTATCTAATAGTTCATAGAATTATTTTGTTTTTTTTTTTGTATATTTTTTTAATATTTGTATGTAGTTTGCATGTTGTCTGTATTCAACACAATGTGATTTGTTTGCGAATAAATAAAATAAAAATGAAATCAAATGACTCTAGACCCTACTAAAAATCGCTCAACACGGCTAAAGGAGTTTTCACTTCTAAAAGTCCAAAGTTGTTCTCCACCAAAATAGTGTTATTTTAGATCAAGTTTTCAGATTTAAATCTACAAGCAACCAACCAGTGATGGAAAATAGGTATGATAACCTCTCGACGCAATAATCATGTGTTTATGTCATTTTATTAGCCACGGTACAGTACGACACAACTTAGATGTAGCATCGACATAATCTACGCATCATTTTTAAAGTCAAGTCAGTAAATTCATATAACCAAATACTTTCGGTATTTGGTTGTATGATGATGATGATGATATATGACTTTACACGTTATTGCGTTTGCGTAAATATCATATCAATAAAATCTTAAGTATAAGAGCTTTGCAATTGAAACTTTTATGTTTAATAAGTCCACTATTGACATCATATCCCGAGAATTTGTATTTATCTAGTATATCAAAACCCAAGTTATGAGGGTTCAAAAAAAACGACGAAGCTCTTCAAGAAAAGGTAGGTTGCGCTTCGCTTGCCTCGTCTTGGCGGGGGCACTACCGTTACCCCAGATTTTCGCATAAATCAGTAATAAAGATTGGTCATTTTGAAGGAGCTCTCATTTCGGATGTGATCGGTTTTACGAAATTTGCCGATGCTACATCTAAGTTGTGTCGTACTGTAATTCCGAAGCAAATACAAATGACAGTGCTGAATTTAACTTTAGGAGATTAATAAGACCTATTATTTTTAGAACCTATTTCTCTTCATACAGAAATAGATCGAACAGCCAATGAGTAGGGGGATATGTTGTATGGTGTGATGTTGATGGGCGGAGCCTGTAACGAAGATAGCAATGATGATCTTGGACGGTAATGCGATGTATTAACGATGACGATATAAAAGAAAAGAAACAAAACATGATTATTATTCTGCAAAAACAAAACGCATATTAAAAAGAAAAAACCGGCCAAGTGCGAGTCGGACTCGCGCACGAAGTGTACCGTACCATTATCTATAAAAACTGCAAAAAAAATCATATCTGTTCTACGGGAGCTCCCTTAAATATTTATTTTATTGTTTTTTTTTTTTGTATTTGTTGTTATAGCGGCAACAGAAATACATCATCCGTGAAAATTTCAACTGTCTAACTATCACGGTTCATGAGATACAGCCTGGTGACAGACGGACAGCGGAATCTTATTAAAGTCCCGTCGTACACCGTGGGTCACCACGTTTCGGGTCCCGTTTTTCGCTTTTGACCGCCACAGTCATGTATAGATGACAAATCAAAATGTGCCCAGCACGCCACGGTCACGACTACATGAAAGATTTTAAGTAATAATTCGTAGCTTGGCGCCGTGGGCACGTCTTTGCTTTTTTGACGTGGCGGTCAAAGGGTTAAGGAAGAATTTATCCTAAGAACAGTTGAGAAACATGTTCCCATTCACTCCAACTGCAAACGTAAGTTTGTACGCACAATATTGAGAGATTTACCATGTTATTTTTTAGACCAAATCACCAAACACATCTCATAGGTTTTGTTTTACTGTAATCTATAAGTTCAGAACTATTTCCTGTATTTATAGATAGAATGGTCAATTTTCATCAATTTTCTTAAATATCTTGTTCTTCTCTTCTGCTACTATAACTAACTATACAAAAATATATTTGAGACCCTCACGGTAAGCCTGATCTGTCACACGATACAGTTTGCAAAAAAAACTCTTTTTTTTTTCATTCATGTGAACGCCCTGGGGCAACCAAGAAGTGGAAGCCCCGAAAAAAAAAATAGAACAGACGAATCATGTTTTTTCACTGTTTTCGATCATTTATAAACGGTGGATTTTTGAGACGGGGCAGTAAATAGGTACCTTAACCGTTGTACCTACAAGAAAACAGTCTGGGAGACTGTCTAACTTTTCGAGAAACTTTGATCTGCATTCACAAGTTTTGGAAAAAAAATTGGAAATGAAAAAGGTACTTGTGAATGTGTACTTATTTCTATTTGATAGACACAAAGGGTGTTTTTTTTTTCTTTTCTAAAACAAAACAAATTGTGGAGGCCCGGGACTAGAGCCCCTGTTGCCCCGCCCCAAATCCGGCCCCTGATCACTTGCTTGAAAAATGGCAAAGGAAAACATCGTTAGAGATATTTGTCGACGGCAAGCCAAGTCAGAGAGGCCCGTGGACGGCTTCAAAACTTTGACACCAGGTTAGTCACTAACCACACGAAAAGGAAGATGCAGAGCTGAGGTATTTTTTATGTTACAAGCATAATTTTGTCTTCTTTTTGTGAATGTTGTGTTTTAATTTTTTTATCGAGTCAATAAATCCAATTTTCTCTGTCTTTAGAAGGGAAAAAATACACAATACTTTTAAAGATTTAGACACAGCAAGGAGCAGTGGTGGCCCAGTGGTAACGGCTGCGACTTGCAAGTTGTAGGTCATAGGTTCGAACCCAGGCAGGCGCTTTACTTTGTGTAAATTATTACATCACCCTACTCTCAAAACGGTGAATTCAAAGTTATTTTTAAATTGGTCTTCGAGGGTGTGTGTTAAGTAGTGGTGGCCCAGTAGTAACGGACTTACTAGTTGTAGGTCGTAGGTTCGAACTTTGTGTAAATAATTTCATCACCACTGCTCTCAAAACGGCGAACATCGTGAGGAAACCGGCATGTCCTAGAACGAAAAAAATCAAAGACATGTGACTTCTACCAACACGCACTGTGCTCGCGTGGTGGATTACGGCCCACTCCCTCTCACAGAGAGGAGGCCTGTGTCCCAGCAGAGGGAACATTTATAGGCTGATTATACAGATTGAAATTGAAAACATGAGACAAACTGAAATGGGAGATTGTACTCATCATTATGAACAACTTTTACTAAGGGACCACAGCTGCATTCGCGAAAATAAAATCAGCTGTTTCCTACATTTTGTCGAATTATGCGGACATAAATGTACCTAGGGAACAACTGATTTTTTTTTCCGCGATTTCAGTTGTGGTCCCTTAGTAAAAGTTGTTCATAATGATGAGTACAACTGGCCTCGGTGTACATGCCAGGCGAGGACGCAAACTGTCCTCCAAAGGAGATGGCCGACCTAGTGCAGCACTGTGAGCGCGCCAAACTGGAGCTGATAATCTGCACCGATTCGAACGCTCACCACCCTCTATGGGGCAGCGACGCACCGAATTCCAGAGGAGAGGTATTATCCACCTATTTATTTTCTACTAATCTTAACATCATTAACCGCGGCTCTGAACCCACTTGGGTCACAGTCCGAGGACAAACGATCATAGACTTAACACTTGCTACAGAAAACGCGACTAACTTTATTATGAACTGGCACGTATCGGACGAGCCATCTTGCTCGGACCATAGGAGGATACGCTTCACAATAACTACCAATACAAAGAAACCAACACCAAGGCGGAACCCGCGGCGCACCGATGTACCCGGGTTTAAACGTCTACTAGCCTCTCTATTAGATAGACACCTATCACAGGTAACTATAAGAGACCAAACGCAACTGGAATACACCGTGACAAAGTTATCAGAATATATAACCGAAGCATACCATGCATGCTGCAAACTAAGAGCGCCAAAAACCAAGGGCGAGAGGAACCCCTGGTGGAACGCAGAACTTAGTAAACTCAGAGATGCATTGCGGAAACAATTCAACAGAGCCAAAAACACCAGACTCCCGGACGACTGGGAACTATACAAAGAAACCCAATATGCATACAAAAAACAGATTAGAACCGCCAGGAGATCTGCTTGGCGGAAATTCTGTGAATCCATAGAGACAAATAACGAAGCCGCTAGGGTAAGGAAGATCCTGGCAGCAGACCAGGACCGAACTCTTGGCGCGCTGAAAAAGCCTGATAATTCATACACACTAACCGACCAGGACACCAGTAAGGTCCTTCTCGAAACCCACTTCCCAGACTGTAGACTCCTGGAGGATGGGAGGTGGGAGGCTGAACCAGAATGGACCCCAACGGATCAGGACTGGTCCACAGCCCGCAACATAATAACAGAAGACCGGTTAAGGTGGGCTATTGACACCTTTCAGCCGTACAAGTCCGCAGGGCTGGATGGCATTTTCCCAGCCCTGCTGCAGTGGGGGGTAAATCATCTGGTGCCATTGCTGACGGAGATTTATCGAGCCTGCATGGCACTCAGGTACATACCCCTCGCGTGGCGCGAGGTGAAAGTCATTTTCATACCGAAACCTGGCAAAACCGACTATACACAACCCAAAGCTTATAGGCCTATAAGCCTCACATCCTTTCTACTGAAGACCCTCGAGAGACTTTGCGATAGACACATTCGAGACGGACCACTTCGAGCCAAACCCCTCCATAAACAACAGCATGCGTATACCACAGGCAGATCAACAGAATCCGCGCTGCACAGCGTGGTTTCCAAAATCGAATGCGCAGTGGATCACAAATGCTCAGCACTGGCCGCCTTCATTGACATCGAAGGCGCCTTTGACAAAACGATGTTCAAAAGTATCAACACGGCCCTTGACAGGCACAGCATAGACCAGACCATAAGTGGCTGGATCTCAAATATGCTTAAACTGAGAGCGGTACAAGTCACAGTGAACGACACCACCAGGGCCATAGTGGCGAAGGGCTGCCCACAAGGTGGCGTCCTCTCGCCACTCTTATGGAACCTGGTTGTCGACAGTCTTATCAAAACACTCAACGATAAAGGTTACTTCACCGTAGGCTACGCGGATGACTTAACCATAATAATAAACGGCACCCACGAGAATACCCTGTGCAACCTTATGCGCCAAGCCTTAAAAATAGTAGAGGTTTGGTGCAATAAGCACCAACTATCAGTAAACCCTACAAAAACCGAATTGGTTCTTTTCACAAAGAAGAGGAAATTGCCGCTACTACAGCTACCACGATTCTTTGGAACCACCCTAAGCCTATCAACTGAAACCAAATACCTGGGCATTTTCTTGGACAAACAGTTGAATTGGGCAAAACACACCAACTACATCATTACAAAAGCCAGCATATCACTGTGGCAGTGCAAAAGACTGCTCGGCAGGAACTGGGGAATTAACCCCAAGATTACCCACTGGCTATTCACCACGGTCATCCGGCCAACTATCACATACGGCTCACTAGTCTGGTGGCCCAGGACAGACCTGAGCACAGCCCAAAAAGATCTCGAAAAACTGCAACGGTTTGCTTGTGTAGCAATCACAGGCTGTATGAGAACTACGCCCACCGCCGCCCTACAGGCGATGCTTGGATTGCCGCCTCTGCACCTCATCGTGCGAGAGGAGGCAGCCCTGGCCGCCTTTAGGCTTAACATAACAGGGACCCTGAGCAAAGACTCTAGAGTCAAGCACATACGCATAAGGGAGGATGCGATCAAACGAAGACCGATGATGGCATCACCCTGCGACAGAGCCCCAAAACTACACTGTTTCCAAAAGCACTACAACATAATACTCACAGAAGAACGGTGCGACTATTCAGGCCCGCATGAGGTAAGAGTATACACCGATGGATCAAAGACCAACTCCGGAACCGGAGCTGGCGTTTTCTCACACGACCTTAACATAGATATATCCTGTCCGCTGGGAATGTTCAACACCGTCTACCAGGCGGAATGTGTGGGCATTATACAAGCGGCGTATGCCATAGAAGCCAGGAGAGTTACTGACACTCATGTACGTATACTCTCCGACAGCGCCTCAGTTCTCCAATCCCTAGGGAAGAAACATAATACCTCGAGATTAACACAAGAATGTCACAATGCGCTAGAACGTATAACGGTATTGAACCGCAACACAGTGACACTGCAATGGATAAAAGGACACAGTGGATCCCTGGGCAATGACGCAGCTGACGAACTAGCCAGGAAAGCATCCGGCACGTCAGTCTGCGGACCAGAGCCAATCGTGCCCATCCCCTTCAACCAACTACGCAGGTGGCTACAGGAGCTCACCCACACACAAGCGGAGAGCTGGTGGTCCTCGGTACAGGGGTGCAGACAGTCCAGGGAGGCTATGCCATCCTTGGATGGCAAGTTAACCAGGCGCCTGTTACGCCTGAACAGGACCGGCCTGCGCCTGTTGACGGGGACCATCACGGGCCACTGCTCGCTAAACAAACACTTCCACACAATAGGCATAACGGACAGCCCTCTGTGCAGGGCTTGCATGGAGGCAGAGGAAACCGTTGCGCATGTGCTCTTCGAATGCACAGCCGTCACCCACATTAGAACAGAAACCCTCGGGGCACCTAGATCCTACACAGAGGTTCTAAACAGACCAGGAGATGTTATCAACTTCTGGAGGGAGGTGGGCTGGTTGGAATAACCACCAAAAAACGGCCGCCATGGCCCACGCACAATGGTCCACTTGAAGGACTAAGTGCGGAAACCAAACCCTCTAACATAACATAACATAACATGATGAGTACAATCGCCCATTTAGATTTGTCGCATGTTTTCAATTTCACCCTGTATATGATGTGTGGTACAGTTCCAAAAGCACACGTCAACATCCAATAAATAATCCAGGCACCTGCGTTTATCGATAGGCTGTTCCCGTGTTCCTTAGAACCCTTACAACAGCAAGAAATGTCTGTAAGTGTACTCTCTAAGTCCGTCGACGAAGATATGGGCCCGTCCGAAAGTAGTTATCCGTCAAAACGACTGACAAATTCAATTTTTCGAACGGACAAAACACGTCGAGAGTAGAGACAACTGTCAAATCACGTTGCTTAATTCTTAGTTCGGGTTCCAAAACAATATTTCTGTACGTAGGTGATACGGAGTTGGAAGTGGCCGTAACTTCGCCGGACACTACGCATTTCGTGCTAAGAGAGTAGACCCCTGCTCCGCTGCACCGTTAACATAATTTCGAAGGCCGTCGACCGGTTTTGGAGTACGTGACTTGTGAGATGTACACACAGCATCCAACAGATGCTTTGGTAGTAACAACGTTAACACGTGTGCACGATAACACGCTTTGGTGGAAAGTTCTCGGCCTATTTAACATTGATTTTTATCGCCTTCCAATTGCTCAAATAAAAAACAGGCCAAGTGCGAGTCGGACTCGCGCACGAAAGTTTCCGTACCATTCTATAAAAACGACAAAAAAATCATGTCTCTTGTATGGTGATCCGCCTTAAATATTTATTTTATTCTGTTTTTTTTTTGTATTTGTTGTTATAGCGGCAACTAAAATACATCATCCGTGAAAATTTCAACTGTCTTAAGACGCTGACAACACCTAAACCGCGGTCACTGTCAGATTGCATACTTAAGAAAGAGAAGCGCGATGACACAACGCTTGTAATTTATTCCAAAAAATGAAGCAATTATCTATTTACTTAAAATTGAGTTGAGTAATCGAAAATAAAAAACAACCAAATTCTGCATTCAAATAATACGTTCTTGTTATTAATGCAATACGTAACGTATGTTTGTTTATATTTAATAAAGATATTTTGGATTAGAACTCCAGGTAAGAGCTTAGTTTAACATTAGTTTGTATGGAGATTTTTTTTCAAAACGTGTTTTGGTAACAACCAAGTTTTGGGAAATATGTTCAAAAATAACATATATTTTTTCCGCTACCACAAACTATACAGACTTGGCAATTTATTTTCTGAAGAGAAGCCTATTTTGGTCAATTGGGTCTTGTCATCGCCTTAACTATTACGGTTCATGAGATACAGCCTGGTGACGGATAGCGGAATCTTAGCAATAGGGTCCCGTTTTACCCTTTGGGTACGGCACCCTAAAAACCAAAACATTGCGCTGAGTGACGAGATGCCGGTTTCGTAAACATTTGTGCACTTAGCGCTACTGCTGACCACGAGGTCCTGGGTTCGATTCCCGGGTTGGGCAAAGTATTATTGGGTTTTTCTATCTGGAATTTCTCAGTAGCAGCCCGGAGGCTGGATTTGTACCCGGTTGATGGCAATAGGCTCGCCGCCTATTACATGGGACTTAAAAACATAACTGGCGAAATGAGGGTATACCATAGGTACACCTATGCCCAACCCTTTGGGGAAACAAGGTGTATGTGTGTGCACTTAGTGAGGTGTAGTTTGGTTGAAATGGGTTGTAAATGTGTGGGTGTGACCGTGTTTGCACAGAGCGGAGGTGTAGGTTTGGAATGGTTCCCTGTATAGTTCGCAGTGCCGGGGTCGCGGGAAAATCCGAAAGGAATACCGTGGCCTCTGGCAACGGAAGGAACACGGGTGGGTTTTAGTCAGTAAGAATCTAACACACCCTAGCTCCGCCCAGAGCGGGAGAAGCTATTTTATAACTTTCCACCCAAAAAAGCGTTGTCTTGGTTTTTTATTTGATCTGAGTGCACACCTTATTATTAATGACAGATTTCAATGCTGCTGTTAAACAACGAATATTAGCGTTCCGTTTTATCAGCGTTCTTTGCGAAGCATGAGGGAAACTATCAAATAACTTCTCCTGCTCCGGGTGGAGCGGCAGGGTGTGTCAGACTCTTACTGACTAAACTTACCCGTGTTCCTTCCGTTGCCTGTGTTGCCAGGGGCCTCGGTATCCTATTTTGTACCTTCCCGCGACCCCGGCAGGCATCGGCCCTAGTGGACCCCTACATTGCTTTGCACACCTAAGTTCTATTCCCAACAGTTGATATATATTTTGTGTGTGTGTATTAATAGATGCTGTAAACAAATATTTAAAAGAATTTATGGTTTGGTCATGTTGAGAGGATGAATGAAAGGCGATTAACAAAAGATTTACAAGGATGATGTGAGTGGAAACGCCGGGAGGAGAACTCCTAGAAGGAAGGACATTTAGCAACCGTATTGGTGAACGTATACCAAGCAAAAGGAGTATGTAAGGATCGTAGAAGGTAGCGTTCTGTAGTTTCTGCCTACCCCCATGGGAAGAAGGCGTCAGTTTATGTATGTATTAGCAAGAAGCCTATTATTTATGCCATTTCTCCTAATCCAAATTGAAAGAATTCTTTCTTTTTTCACTATGAATTTAAGCGAAACTTCAGTTTCTCACAGATCCTGCTGTAACCAAGATATCCAACCCTGCAACCATGTTAAATCTACCAGAAAAGGCTTCCTAAGCCTCGGAAGACACTTTATTAAGACGCTGACAACACCTAAACCGCGGCCACTGTCAGATTGCATAGAAAAGAAAGAGAAGCGCGTTGACACAACGCTTGTAATTTATTGCAAAATATGAAGCAATTATCTATTTACTCAAAATTGAGTTGAATAATCGAAAATAAAAAAACAACCAAGTTCTGCATTCAAATAAGACGTTCTTGTTATTATATAAATATTTAACGTAAGTTAATATTTAATGCAGATATTTTGGATTAGAACTCAAGGTAAGAGGTTAGTTTAACGTTAGTTTGTATTGGGGTTTTTTTTTCAAAACGTGTTTTGGTAACAACCAAGTTCTGGCCAATATGTTCAAAATTAACATAATATTTTTTCAAGACCATAAACTATGCAGATTTGGCAATTTTTTTTCTTAAGGGAAGCCTGTTTTGGTCAATTGGGTCTTGTCAGCGCCTTAAATACAAAATCCTAAAACTACAGTACAGGTAACTTCGAAGGACGCAAACCAGTTCCGGCGCTAGCTACGTGACTCAACGCGTGCTTTACAACCGACGTGCGTACGCGCATATCTTTGTTTTGATGACGAAGAGGGAAAGGCGGGGGGGGAGGGGGGACGACGCCCGCCTGGTGGGTGTTATCATGCGAGTCTGTCGGTCAAGTGGGAACTTGTTCCGGTGTAATCCGACAGCCATCTTACCAAGGGGTGTTGGTGTTACTCAAGTAACTGTGTTGCGTGGGTCAGATAGGCAGTCGCTCCATGAAATATA
Organism: Atethmia centrago; assembly: GCA_905333075.3. Lineage (NCBI taxonomy): Eukaryota > Metazoa > Arthropoda > Insecta > Lepidoptera > Noctuidae > Atethmia > Atethmia centrago. The sequence continues at coordinate 17,427,176 of HG995393.1, forward strand.
CTGGTATCGGCTGCATTCGGTTAGATTGGAAGCCGACCCCAATATGGTAAGCTAGGCAGATAATGATTAAATATAGAAGTAGAAATAACTTCTCCATGCATTCTACATGGTTATGTTTTTAAAATCCAAATGTTCTGTAACAGATACTCTATAAAGTAGCGGCAAGCATATAGATGCAAAACGAATTTTAAACGTTTTAAACCACTTTGTTTTAAACCGTCTTTTTGGTTTAAAACTAAACTTAGCGGTTTAACAATAACAACAACAACATTAACAATAACAATGCAAGCGTAGTCACACCAGCCCGCCCCCTCTCTTCTCATACCTACGTTGCGATTTTGGTAGCAAAGTGTAAAATAAAAATGCGACGTTGCATGACTTCACCTATTTTAATCAAAATGGTGAATTATTTCAATTAACTTTGTACCCTTTGGCGTCGAGACCCTCGGTCCGTGGGGTCCCAGTGCGCATAAGTTATTTGCGGAAATCGCGAAACGTCTAGTTGATGTAGCTGGTGACCGAAAAGCTGGCGGCTTTCTCGCGCAACGCATCAGCATTGCAATTCAGCGAGGAAATGCCGCCAGCATCCTCGGTACAATGCCCCGAGGGCCTTTTTTAAGCTTAACTTAGTTTTAATTTAATTTAGTTAATGTTAATAATCATCTTGTAATTTGGTATAAATATGGTATAAATAAAATTCATTTCAATTAGCCTTTCTAACTTAAATTTTAAAGTAATACGTAATCAATGTACGGCCCACGTTATCGTTGTTTTAAACAGTTTTAAACAAATCTAAAACCGGTTTAAAACCACTGATTTTGGTTTAAAATGGTTTATTTACAATATACTGGAGTAATCTGACATGTGCTAGCTGCCACTTTGTGTAATAAAATGGTAATATTTATTGTATTCTAGACTTTTACACTTATTATTATTATACATTTATAAAATCAATTAAACTAAACGATCACCAATACAATAAATATGATCCTTTTATTACACAAAGTGACGGCTAGCACATGTCAATTTACTCGTGAATTAATAATTGGACTTTAGTTACATTTCCGGGACATAGCTCACTGATTAGACTTATCGGTGACAGACAGATAAAAAACTTAAAAGTTTCAAATGCCCGAGTGATTCAATAGCTTAGGGTATACGATCCTGCCGGAGTCGCGGGAAGGTACTAAAGGACCACCGAGGCCCCTGGCAACACAGGCAACGGAAGGAATACGGGTGGGTTTTAGTCAGAAAGCGTCAGACACACCCTCCCGCTCCGACACAGCAGGACAAGTTATTTGATGATTTCCCACCCAAATAAAAAAAAAAAAGGGTATACGATATTCTGAGCTGTCTTGAAACAAAAAGAAATCAAAGTTCCATACAAAACCGGCCTAATATAGGAGTATTTTGTACTGTACATTGTTTTGTTTGAACATTCTCTCTGAAACTAATATCAACTTTACAAAAGTGTTAATTAAGTTCACTTCAGAATCATCAACTGCCTAGCCTTTCCCAAACTATGTTGGGGTCGGCTTCCAGTCTTATAGTCTATTTTACATGGAGCGACTGCCTATCTGACCTCCACAACCCAGTTACTGGGTAACACGATACCCCTTGGTAAGACTAGTTGTCACTTTCGAGCTTCTGACGACCCATAACGACTGCCAAAGATCTACAAATGACAGCCGGGACCAACGGCTTATCGTGCTTTCTGAGGCACGGAGGGGTCTTGGTATGTAAAGACGGTCACCCATCCGCGGACCAACCGCGGCAAGCGTAGCTTAACCTGATCGATGAATGACTATAGAAAACTTCATCAAAATGTTTTAAGTTGTACTTACCGCATTATTTTTCCAAAAACACTTATTTGTTGACATTTTGGGAAACTAAATTGCAAACGCAGGATAGGTTCATTACACTTCGTTTGTATGTCGCTTTAAAATTCACAGTGTATCACAATATATTTCTTTTTATATCCCATAAATTTAAAAAAAAAAATCCTTTCCCAAAAAAGCATTCATTCATTAAATCAATAATCTAATCTTTCACTCAATTCACTCGTCATGTATTCTGTTTTTATTTTTATCTCACGTAGCATTAAAATAATAAACATTTTAGTAATAAGTGGATAATGTTGTTAGTAGTATAATAAGTATTTTGTTTAATGAGTAAGATTAGTATGTATAACATTTAATTGTACTCCTGTTTTTTATCCCGAATTAAAAAAATATATATATTCAAAGTCATTGCAGTCAGGAGTCTGTAGTCAGAAGCCCAAAATGTCGGACAGCCTGTCTTACTAAGGGTTATCGTGTTACCCAGGAACTGGGTTGTGGAGGTCAGATAGGGCAGAGCAGTCGCTCCATGTAAAATATTGGTATTACGCTGCATTCTGTTTGACTGGCTAAGAAAGGCTAGGCAGATTGATTGATACGTTATTTTGAGCTGTAATATTATATGGTAAGAAAACTGTCTGGCAAATACGTTTTTCTTCGTTTTCTTTGGTACTCGGTACCAAAACAAGATACAACGCGGTAAGACTGGTTGGTTTTACTTATCTAGTAGTTAGCCTTATTCCATTATTTTTGGAATCAGCTCTCCTCATCATTGATCTGGGTCATCGAGACATCTACTTGTGCTTTCATCAGATAGTTGATGAGTATGACGGTCATAGGTGAGATCTTCCTTCGCTTCTTGACCGGTGTTAATTAATACTCAGTACTACTAGTCTTGTCATATGAATTTTCAAGTCTTTTCATTTGATAGACTTACCACCTCAAGTGCTTCAAAGAGAGAAAGAGAGACAAAGTTATGTCGTGTTAAAAAAAATTACCAGTCAGGACCAAGCAGACAGGTGCGAAATTGAATTCGGTCCCAAAACTCACGAAGTTATCCGGCTCGAAGGACCAGCTAAAATAATAGCTAAATTAGCAATAGGTATAAAAGGCCATTGTCAGAAGCAAAATGAAAAAGAAAAACGGGACAAAGACGTCACTGAATAATATCTGAAAGAGGGAAAGAGTAAGACCGATGCGTAGGTGGGAGATGACCTGAGATTGACAGCAGGTGCGACAAGGACAAAGAAAGCTCAAGACCGAGAACTGTGGAAGAGTCTGAGGGAGGCCTATGCTGGAAAGCAAAACAAACTTACCGATGTCTAATATACGTACAAAATGTATTATAACATAGTAAGTAGTTTGTTAATAAAGGGAATTTGAATATCATTGTCAAGCAACAAGGCATAGCAACAACCTGACTAAGGATACTAGAATAAAGACCCGGATTTTTGGTAGTACAGATATTATGAGCCACTAAACCTTATCTCAGTAACTCTAAACATACCATTTGCATAGGCCCGTCACGCGACTGATAGTGCAGATAAGACTAACTCATTAGTAGTTAGTACAATATTGATTTTTGGGCTATTGTGCTGGCTTGATAACAAGTGGTAATGGTGGCTGAACTGTGGCACTATTAGGGCAAGACTCGCGTACGAATATGCTAACATAATATAACATTATTACCTTTTCCATCGACTCATGTATCAGAAAAGTGTGATCATACAAGAGTTGGTATTCACAGACCATCAAACTTAAGTCAGTAAAGTCCGCCGTCCGAGGCATGTTCTCACCGACCCCGATGACACCATTACCCTCCTCCAAGAAAGAAGTAGGGCCACTAGTACAGTATACAAACACAAACAACCGACATTCCGACCTCACCGCCGAGGTCCCACGCGAAGACCTCCCCGACTCTTGCTCGAAGAAGTGCCAGCCCACGCCCGTTGCTGAGCGTATAGCTTTAAATTCCCCAGGTAATAATAATTATCCAGTTATGATCCAGCCTGTCCCATCTTGCTATCCTCCCCCAGCGACGTCCTAAGCCCAGGTTCGTACCCCACAGGAGGTGCCCTTAGCGAGCAGTCCCTTAGTAATGTAAGAAATTCGCCCCTAGCTGGAGGCTTTGAGTTCGCTTAAGGCAACCACAGGATTGTCCGGTTAAATAATCACGACCTGTCAAGGTCAACTACGAGATGCCAAACAAAAGGAATACCATCAAACTGATCTGAACCGTGTAAAAATAAATCAGCTGCCCCATACTTTTGGGTCGAGTTATCGAGTAGATATTGAAGTTATGTGTGGGACAGTAGGTAATCTTTTTGCGATAACAATGTTGGTCCCATGGAAAAATCCCGGCATGTCCTAGCACTAAAAATTCGAAGTCACGTGACATCTGCCAACCCGCACTGGGCCCGCGTGGTGGATTACGGCCCACTCCCTCTCACCGAGAGGAGGCCTGTGTCCCAGCAGTGGGAACATTATACGCTGATTATACTGCTGCATGCCCATGGAGAAAGTGGTTCAGTTTGATGGTCTGTATTCTCTTAAATATTGACCACACCTCTCGGATACACGTTGTAGATCTCAGCCTTAAGAGCAGCCAACCTGTCATACTTTTCATACAAACGCTCGTACGTGGTTTTGGCGTTTTAACACTTCCTTCTTTAAAAAAAATTGAACTAATAGGTATTTTGTACGCTATATCCAGGTTTTTATGAAAGCAAAAAATAACCATTTGGAGAAACAAATTCAGTATAATCCTGCAAAAATCTGCTTTTTTGCACAAATTTTACCTGAAGTGGCCGTTCATAATGTACTCATAAATTGTAAAAGTAAAGATAACACCTTCTTATAAAGCTCGCACATGTAACGGAGTCATTCTAAATGACAAACATTTATTTCATAAACTTGTAAAATTGACTCTAAACTAAAACACGTATATCCTGGAACAAATTTTATGAAATTTCCGCACATTATTTTTAGTTCAATGTTATCAGTATCACGTTCTCATTTGCTTGTTAGTAGTTCTCACTTGCTTGTTAGTAGTTCTCACTTGCTTGTTAGCAGTTCTCATTTGCTTGTTAGTAGTTCTCACTTGCGCTGGATGAAACCACAAGCTTTTCGACCGTACTCGCTTTGACGATAGACGGAGCGGGAAGAGTTGATATCGACGTAACACCACAATAATGTTACACTAACTACGCATTAAAACATCCTTGTGTAAGTAATTTATATGAAACAGGTCGAAAGTCACAAAACAATGGACCAGCTATTAAATAGATTACTGATTAATAATACAATAGCTGGAATAGTCAAGGCCATGTTCTGTTCATTCATACTTTTTTTTATTGCACGCTTCTTATAACGCTTCATGTATGTGCTCTACTCTCGACATGTAGCCTTGTCTAAATATTCCAAAATAATAATCGTTTCTATACTGTCAATTGTACATGGAATTCATATATTGTTGGTATATTGGCATGTGCTAGATAACACATGGCAAGTAATTTAATTTAATGTTTTGTGTTTCGTAGTGTGAATTACTTTGCTTACGATTTGTATAGAATCAAGTTTATATAACTAATCAGACAGCTGTGCTGCTGGACCGTTTGCTTCTGTTTGCCACTTCATCTTCCCAGCTAAAGCACTAGTCGTGGGGAGGTACTAATGGGTCACCGAGGCCCCCGCAACCCGCAACACAGGCAACGGAAGGAATACGTGTGGGTTTTAGTCAGTAAGAGTCTGACACACCCTCCCGCTCCGCCCAGAGCGGGAGAAGTTATTTGATGCTATCCCATCGACAAAAAAATAAAATAAAAGTTAAAGCACTAGGAAGTAGTGAAGGGTGGGCGTTTTTGCGGGACTGTCTTATGTAATTTTGAAGTTCGAAAAGTGCTGATTCTCAGCCTAGTTTGAATAAATGACTTTTGATTTTGATTTGATTTATAAGCTGGAATGTTTTAAAAGCTAGAGCTCCATGTGGAAGTGTGTCTTTCCGTCTGTGAAGCGTGCACTTTGGATTTTTTTAAACATAACATCAAGCCGAGGGGCTCGTGGCTACATAATCAGCGCCGCACGGGTCGATCGAAGATTAATCTACGCTTGCCGCGGTTGGTTCATGGATGGGTGACCATCCATTACATATCGAGACCCCACCGTGCCTAAAAAAAACACGTTAAGCCGTTGGTCACGGCTGTCCTTTGTAGATCTTTGACAGTCGTTACGAGTAGTCAGAAGCCCAAAGGTCTGATAATCAGTCTTACCAAGGGGTATCATTTTTCCCAGTAACTGGGTAATATATTGGGCCAATATCTGGTTCTGGAGGTCAGATAGACTTCCACAATCAGAGATCAAGAGCTGGCCAATTCCGCAGTAAAAATTAATCAAAGAAACCACAATGAAGTGTATTTTTGAAAGGCATATTCAGTCTGACAAGCAGTCTTACCAAGAGGCATCATGTTACCCAGCAACTGGGTTGTGAAGGTCAGATAGGCAGACGCTCCATGTAAAATACTGGTATTCAGTTGCATCCAGTAAGACTGGAAGCCGGCCCCAACATCGTTGGTAAAAGTCTAGGTAGACTGATTGAGGCAAGAGTTCAATTTATCGTTTTATCTACACCCATGCTATAAATGCTCTATAAAAGTTTCTGAAACAGTTAGCTTATTGCCAACATTAAAAAAACCAGTGTCATGGTAACCATAATATCATCCAAACGAGTGTTATAATGTTGTACTAATTTCATTACGCAACTCCTTTTCAAAAAAATAACATTGTCATACACGCGCGTTTTACTACCACAGCGCGGTAATTAAAAAAAAAAAACTTTTAAGTTATTCGAATCGACGTCGTATCCCGCCATTTTTGTTCGATATTAGTATTGCAAAAATGTATTATTTTGTTGTTTACAAAAATGAGTGATACAAGCCTTGATAACACACCACCAGATATTTCTAATGCAGCAAAGGACATTTCTAACCAATTATTACCAGAAACGTTCCATGAATTTAGTTCTTACAACACCCTATGGTTTCAGAACCTTTTATAGAGGATTCATATCATGTGTGTAGATAAAGTCTTGTACTCGTATGCAACTGTACATAATTAGGTATTAAAACAGTTGCATAAATAACTATTATTTAAGGGGACTACAGGACCTAAACGCAAATTTTGTAAGTTTTATAATGCCTTAAAGTATATGATCCACTGCAGCAAACAAAATCAGAAAAATATATGATATTCTTCAGGATATATGCTAGCTAGATAGTGTGTTGAAAACATAATATAACTTATTTGATACGATAGAAAAAAATCACGAAGATACCTCTAAAAATTTCTTTTAACGATTAAAAACCATACTAATATACATGCAATCATTCTGATTTTTTGTCAGATTATTCTCCAAGCAACATATTAGCTTATGCTAAAAATTTATTTTAACGTCTAAAAACCATAATAATATACATGCAATCATTCTGATTTTTCGTCAGATTATTCTACAAGCAATATATTAGCATAATAGTGTTTTATTTTTTTTTATACAATCTATAGCTTTTTTGTGAATCGATAATTGCTTCACATTTTGCAATAAATTACCAGCGTTGTGTCATCGCGCTTCTCTTTCTTTTCTATGCAGGCCGACAGTGACCGCGCTTTAGGTGTTGTCGGCCTCTTTATCCGCACATGTATTCGCCAGATCTCATTAGCCACATGCTAAATATCTTAAATAACGACATATGGTAAAGTACTTGCATGAAGAGTGACGTAGACATTAGGTATGTCAAGGTTGAATGTCGACATTGCTAACATATTAACCTATTGATCTTGTTTATTTTATTTGTTTAGAATTGGAGCAGGATGTATGTGCAGTGTTTACTTGATATATTATTTAAGCAACTTTTAAATCTATTATTACCACGGAATAGAAAAAACAGTGGAAGTGCCACGCAGCTATCGCGCGTGTGTTACAATTATGCGGAGCTCCGCAACACCGGCTCAGTCGCGGTTAGCTACTTGCTATGATACGACGTCTCGAACGTAACGAAAAATATTACTAACATGCCATATTGTGCAATTTTTACATGCAAATATGATAGCAGGACAAAAAATGTATCTTGCGGAGGTGTATCGTATCACCGGTTTGTATTAAACTATGATATATTTCAATAAAATTGCTTTTATTGACAAAACCATATTTACTGTGTGTACTGTTTTTTTTTCTATTCCGTGGTTATTACGCCTTCATATAACGCAAGCAAGTTATGAAAAAAATGTACATATGTTAAATTAGAACGCATACACATCAATTATATATGTGAACATTTAAGTATTGTAGTAAAATACTTTACGAAATAAATTCAGGAAGTTAATGTCTAACCAAAGCATAAAAAAACGATATTACTTTCAAACTACTTAAGATATTTTCATGATATTTTTTTGTATGAACAGACTATTTTATTATCTGTAACTTTGTCTGTGATTTTTTTTAAATATTCATATTTTCGTTACTAAAAATAAATATTCGCTATGAAAAGGAACGGCGGCGCAAACACAGCGCACATTTGTACGGTCAAGGTCAGCGGCGATTAACCGACCCTTAAAGTCAGGACTACACATACAAGTACCTTGCATACCATTGAGCCATAACAACTTCTGATCGGTGATTATCAGAGGTCGGAGTAGGTAGATTGATTTTATATACTTGCGTCAAGATATTATAATATGGACATGCCATTTTATCCATAATGTGCGGGAAGTACCGGAAAAAGTTCCGGAATTGGAATTATGGAATAAAATAAAATAAAAAACATACAGATAGGCTAACCTGGAACACAGCGCGCGCGCATTGTTCTAACAAACACCCAATGAGTCATACAGGATACTTGCTTCTGATTGGTCGTTGCGTGCGGTCAATGCGTTGTGAACATAGATGAACATGAGATAAAGAAACAAAAGGCCCTGTCTAAGTTTTGTCTCACACTGTCAAGCGTCATTTCTAATTCAACAGTAAGGGACAAAACACGGTGTAACTATTCCAAGGTATTTTTGTATAAAATAAAATACTGATTTCTTTCACCATTAGCTAACACTGGTAGCGTAGATTGATATTATTAATACGTTTTTCACCTTAAACACAAATTCGTGCTAATTTCAAAATTCCGGAACAAATATTACAATAAATATGAAGTTCCGGTATTTTGGAGGCATATCCATATTATCCTCTACGTTTGACGTCAACGAACTTAAATCAATCTACCTACTCCGACCTCTGGTGATTATCATAATGCATGTAATGGCATTGTACGAGAGCCCACGACTAAAACCATGTCGCATCGTGGTCGTAAGACCAAAACCGTATAAAATTACAGATCGGATTCCCAAACTATTTTGGGTAAGAGACCCTTTTCCAAAATGAACTATTTTTTCATCTTATACGAACTTGTGCACGCCTATCGACTTGTTGAGTTTTTTTAAAGTACAAAAATAATACTTCCTACTAAAATATTAGTTGTTCTTATAACAAGTTGGTACACGTAACGCAACTTATACAATATCTTAAAAGTTTCAAATAACAACTTGTGTTAATTAATAGGGGTCGATTTTTAGACCTCGTCGACCCCCAAAATTAGTTTTTGTTTATGTCGACCCCCGGGAAACTGATTTCGACATCGATATCCCTGCCGGGGTCGCGGCAAAGTACGAAAGGGTTACCGAGGCCCCTGGCAACACATGCAACGGAAGGAACACGGGTGGGTTTTAGTCAGTAAGTGCCTGACACACCCTCCCGCCCCGCTTAGAGCGGGAGAAGTTATTTGATATTATTATTATTTTTTTTTTTCCCACCCAAAAAAATCGATATCGACCACTTTGGAAATCCCTGGTTTAGATGATTATGAAACCGACTCGGTTAGTCGGTCAGAAACGTCGCAGTTTTAAGGGGGCCATTTCTGCTACGTAAAAAAAAAATAGGCAGACGATTTTATCACAAGATGTCTGATATTAAAAATGTACATAAGTTTTGTCAGTTTATTAAGAAAAAAATTGTTATCAGACATTTTGCGCGTCACGTCAGACAAAAATTTTGGTCATGGGCTTTCGTACGTAATGGCATGCAAGCTTTTGTGTAAGTTGTTGGCATGCGTATTCCTGCATTAATGAAAAGAAGTAGAGGCCATTCAAATTTAAAATGTCCAACACGAGAGGCACTTTGTGCAGTCAGCCTCGCTTTCTGCTGGACAGTTTGTTGCGCCACTTCTTCCCAGCTTGTCAGATTTTGGAGTTTCTCTAGACGACCCGTAACGACTGTCAAAGATCCACAAATGACAGCCGGGACCAACGGCTTAACGTACTTTCAGAGGATCGGAGGAGTCTGAGTATATCAAGATGGTCCTGACGTCAGGTAACGACTGTCAAAGATCCACGATTGACAGCCGGCACCAATGGCTTTACGTACTTTCTGAGGACTGACTCAGTATGTGTGTGTGGTGGAACTATTTAAATTTTAAGTTTACTACAATATCGCATTGGGTCTAGCCTGTAAGGATATTTGTATGCTTGGAGTGAATAAATAAATGTGAAGATGGTCACCGATTCACGGACCGACCGCGGCAAGCATTGCTTAACCTGATCGATCGACCCGTGCGGCTGTTAAGACGCTGACAACACCTAAACCGCGGTCTTTCGACAGATTGCATAGAAAAGAAAGAGAAGCGCGATGACACAACGCTTGTAATTTATTGCAAAATATGAAGCAATTTTCTATTTACTCAAAATTGAGTTGAGTAATCGAAAATAAAAAACAACCAAGTTCTGCATTCAAATAAGACGTTCTAGTTATTAATTAAATACGTAACGTATGTTGATATTTAATACAGATATTTTGGATTAGAACTCAAGGTAAGAGGTTAGTTTAACGTTAGTTTGTATCGAGATTTGTTTTTCAAAACGTGTTTCGGTAACAACCAAGTTCTGGGAAATATGTTCAAAATTAACATATATTTTTTCCGCTACCACAAGCTATACAGATTTTGCAAATTTGTTTCTTAAGAGTAGCCTATTTTGGTCAATTGGGTCTTGTCAGCGCCTTAATACTTACCGCCGAGAGTATATGTATGTATTGACAACTCATTTACTAATTCGTCACAATATGCACTAACAGAATATTAAGTTGCTTCACATGTTAACTCAGCCGTGCAGTCTTTGAAATTGTGAATATATGAGAAATCAGTTCCGGATGAACGGCTTCCAAGCGAAGATATTGTGAAAGTGTTGTGGCGATCTCGCTTAGAAAACGCATGAATGGAATGGTGTGATAAGCGCCTGCAGACTGAGGCCCGTATTATAGAACGTCACTCAATACTCAAGCACTACTTAAAACTAGATTCAAGCCATTTGATTGGTTAAAACTAGTTTTAAGTAATGCTTGAGAATTGAGTGACGTTCTGTAATACGGAACTGAGTGTTCTATGACTCATTAACTCATGTGTTTGTTTTACGGTCAGTCGCATGTTATACACATTTTTAGGGTTCCGCAGGAAACAAGGAACCCTTATAGTTTCGCCATGTCCGTTTGTCTGTCTGTCCCCACTGTAGCTCAGAGACGCTTAGTACTAGACAGCTGTAATTTGGCATAGGTAAGTAACATATTAATCACGCCGACAAAGTGCTGAAATGAAATCTTGATATTTTCCCCATGGTGTGTAGTATCGTTGGATAGGTCGTTTAAAAATCTTACGGGTCTGTAAACATCACTTTTCGATTCAAGGATCGGCTTGTGTTATATTGAGCATTAAAGTGCTAATTTATGTTAAAGTCAAGTGTAGCCAGCTAAATGGTTTTATGGAGAAGTGAAAAAATTCATGACAGTAGTACATATTTATAATGAAATTAAAAGGAAAACTATCACGGCTAAGTAGGCTTTACAAGTTAACGAGTTAAAGTCGACTAACTTAAAGCAGTTGGAGAATTGACCGTGACATAACACATAACATAGAACAGGTTTTTCAACTACAATGTTGAGTTTGTTTTTGGAATAAATTCGTCCCGAGTAATCCCAACTACGGGACCCTACATCGTGCGTGTCGGACACACGCACTTGGCCGGTTTTATTGTAGATATATTGGCTTGTACTAGCTGTCACCGTCATCATCATTCTCCTGCCCTCATCCCAATTTATTAGTGGTCGGCGCAACATGTCCCTTTCTTCCACACTGCTCTATTAGTTGTCATCTCGGCAGTCACCTCCTTTCTAGCCATATCATCTTTCACACAGTCCATCCATCGTTTCTTTGGTCTTCCCCTACTATTATAGCCAGCTAGCTGTGTGCTAGATGACGAATGGCAAATAATTTAATTTAATGTTTAGATTTTCGTAATGTTACTGTCCCTTTCTTCCACACTTCTGTATTAGTTGTCATCTCGGTAGTCACCCCCTTTCTAGCCATATCATCTTTCACACAGTCCATCCATCGTTTCTTTGGTCTTCCCCTACTCTTATAGCCATTTAGCTGTGTGCTAGACGACGAATGGCAAATAATGTAATTTAATGTTTAGATTTTCATAATGTTACTGTCCCTTTCTTCCATACTTCTCTATTAGTTGTCATCTCGGTAGTCACCCCCTTTCTAGCTATATCATATTTCACACAGTCCATCCATCGTTTCTTTGGTCTTCCCCTACTCTTATAGCGAGCTAGCTGTGTGCTAGACGACGAATGGCAAATAATTTAATTTAATGTTTAGATTTTCCTAATGTTACTGTACATACTATCGTATTGAATCAAGTTGTTCTAACTGAACAGACAGCTGTGCTGCTGGACAGTTTGTTTCACTATTTCTTCCCAGCTAAAGCGGTGAAGGGCGGAAGTTTCTCTGGGTGGCAACCATCACCTCTTATAGCAGTATTATTATAATATTACTTCACAGTGGGAAAGTGATGAAGCTGTACAGGACTTATAGCTCCATCTCTTTCTCGCGCTTAAGTAATATTGAAATAATACTGCTATAAGAGGTGATGGTTACCCCCTGGACTGTCTTATGTAACTTTGATGGTAAAAAAATGCTGATTCTCAGCTTATTTTTACCGTCAAAATTACATAAGACAGTCCAGAGAATAACTACAGACATACGAATGACCAACGTATGTCTGTAGTTATTCTCTACGAAAACTCCCCCACTTTTTCCCAACTATGTTCGGGTCAGCTTCTAGTCCAACCGGATGCAGCTGTATACCAATATTTTACAGTCGCAGGGTGTGGATATATCCCGGAGGACACGGTGGAGCATACGGTGGAGGGCTGCCCGACTTGGGCAGAGCACCGCCGTGTCCTCATAGAGGCGATCGGCGGCAGAGATCACTCGCGTCCGGCCCTGGTTCAGGCCATGGTACGGAGCGAGAGGGCATGGGCAGCCGTCACCTCCTTCTGCGAAGCAGTAATGCTCGCCAAGGAGGAGGCGGGACGGTTGAGGGAAAGGCATGTTTCGCGCCCTCTCGCCCCTAGCCGCCGCAGGAGACGCCCTGGGCGTCGGGAATCCCGGGCGGATTTCCGGCCACCATAGGCGCGGGCTTGCGAACGGTGAGCAATGGGTAGCTCACCGTCCGGCAAGAAACAGGCCCGGGTCGACGGCTCGTCGTATTCCACGCGCGCCTCAAAGAGATGTCAGCACAAATGTAGGGCTCCACTAGGGCCGATGCCTGCCGGGGTCGCGGGGAGGTACTTATGGGTCACCGAGTCCCCTGGCAACACAGGCAACAGGAAGAAATACGGGTGGGTTTTAGTCAGTAAGAGTCTGACACACCTTCACGCTCCGCCCAAAGCGGGAGAAGTTATTTGATGATTTCCCACCGTCAAAAAAAAAAAAAAGGTGTGGATATAGACAGAGCTATCTCGCAAACTATGTTCCACCTCCTATCGTTCCCTCTGTGTCCCAAATCTTGCAGTCAAAGTTACCTCAGCGCTGCCACCGACGACGCCGTGGAAGTGGCGAAGTTTTGAGCCAACAAGATTTGAAATACTGACGTGCCAGCAACACGAAGAAGAGGCCAGTATGTTACATAGAGCCTGCCGGGGTCGCGGGAAGGTACTTAAGGGTCACCGAGGCCCCTGGCAACACAGGCAACGGAAGGAATACGGGTGGGTTTTAGTCAGTAAGAGTCTGACACACCCTGAAGTTATTTGATGATTTTCCACCCAAAAAAAAAAAAAAAGTATGTTACATGGAGCGACTGCCTATCTGACCTCTACAACCCTGTTACTGGGTAACACGATACTCTTTGGTAAGACTGGTTGTCGGAATTTCGGGCTCCGGACCCGTAACGACTGTCAAAGATACAGAATTCATCAATAAAGTTAAATGCCGATAAAACACAAGACAGAATGCTAAATTTTATCGATACTACAACCCACATGCATCCTTGTAATCCCACATACATCCTACACATATCCTACATCTTATCACTAAGTATTATAAAATAATGTCCCCGCCGCGTCTGTCTGAACGAGTTAAACTCAAAAACAACAGAACGTATTTTCATACGGTTTTTACCAATGAACGGAGTAAATTCATAAGAAAGGTTTAGGTTTTGTGTTAAGGCGCTGACAAGAGGTAAATTACCAAAATAGGCTTGTCTTAAGAACAAAAATTGCCAAATCTGTATAGTTTGTGGTAGGGGAAAAAAAATATGTTAATTTTGAACATATTTCTCAAAACTTGGTTGTTACCAAAAAAAGTTTTGAAAAAAAAACTCGATACAAACTAACGTTAAACTAAACTTATACCTTGAGTTCTAATCCAAAATATCTGTATTTAATGTCAACATACGTTACGTATTTAATTAATAACAAGTACGTATTATTTTAATGCAGAACTTGGTTGTTTTTTTTATTTTTGATTACAATGATTATTCAACTCAATTTTGAATAAATAGTTAATTGCTTCATATTTTGCAATAAATTATAAGCGTTGTGTCATCGCGCTTCTCTTTCTTTTCTATGCAATCTGACAGTGACTGCGGTTTAGCTGTTGTCAGCGTCTTAAGCCGTTGGTCCCGGCTGTCATTTGTAGATATTTGACAGTCGTTACGGGTAATCAGAAGCTCGAAAGTCTGACAACCCCGTGCAAAGCCGGGGCGGGTCACTAGTAAACTATAAACATCAGTTTATTTTCTGCACAATCAGATTCACTCGTAAAAGGCAAAATTTATATCTTTAGCCTTGATAGTGGAATAAAATTGGACGTCTGCGAATAGCGGTTGCTGTGTATATTGATTGTTTTATTTATTGATGCTATTAATAATTAAATTATAAAATAACATTACGCCTGTACTCATCAGAATACCAGAAGTGTACGAGTATAGTACACAACACAAAGTTGATTAGACAGAGAGTTGAATAATTAGAGATGGCTGTTCGTGGAGCAATTTATACGTAAAAAAAAAACTGCTGCCCGCGTCTAAAATAAAAGAACCCTAAGTTACTCCTTATTACATCAGCTATCTGCCAGTGAAAGTCCCTTCAAAATCGGTCCAGCCGTTTCAGAAATAAGCCGGAACAAACAGACAGACAGACAAAAATTATAAAAAATTTATCTTGGTATATGTACCGTTGTATACATCCATATATGCATTTAGTAAAAAGCGGTTATTTTAATATCACAAAAAGACACTACAATTTTATTTATCTGTATAGATTATTATACTTTGAATGGTCAAGATACAGAAAAGTGAATACGATTAAAAGACTTTGTATTTCTATACGTACCGTAAAAAGAGGTGAATAGAAATGCAGGGGTGAATCGGGACGTAACTTTAAAATGGATTTTAACGTTGAAATAATACAGTTCGCTGCCAACAAGGAAAGTTAGTCGTTAATTATTAAACAGTTAACACATTTGAGTCCTTTTTGGCAACAAAACATTATTTAACAATTACATTGTCGTTTTGCATCCTCGTCAAATTCAAGGAGGTAACTAACTATGCTAATGATTCTCGACACGAATCAATAATGCAATAAGTAGGTTTTTTTTGTTAATTTTTAAATTTTCGGAAATCGGCATGCGTGGACACGCATGTTAAAACGCGGCCCGTGTGATACCGCACTGTAACTGCCCTTTTACACACACACAACCGCATACGCAACGGGATGATTCTGTTCTGTGAAAGTGGTGTATTCTAAAATACTGTCAAACTTAAATAACTAAAAAAACAAGTATGTATTAATTATTGAGCAGGTATCGTAATTTTATTTGATTATGTCTTTCATAGCAGCTTCCTGAAATTTGACGAGGATGCAAATCGACACATTGTATTTATTCAATGTTAAAATCCTTTTGTGTGGTTCTTTCCTCAAAAGGACCGTTTCAGTCACCAAACTACATGGCCTTCACATGATCTGACCAAGATTATGTCTGGACTTTAAAGGAGACTGTGACCTCTGAGTTTGTTTCGGCCTTTCTTCTCAGGGTAGTCAGATAGGAAACGCCGACCTCATCTAGCTTTATTTTAAAAATATGATTGACGTGTAAAAGTGTTTGTACAAACCTACTTACAGAAAATAAATCATTTATTATTTTAAAGTTTTGTCCCGAGTCACCCCTGCATTCCTATTCACCCTGTCTTACTATGTATTCCGTATTGTAAGAGCACTTCTTCGTTATGGCATGTGTAGCGACTAGCGACGTACCACTCAGGTTTTGTCTATGTATCAATACAATATGTATTGAAATCTTATGTAAGTATTGTCAATATGTACTGTCGACTCCTCGTGACACGTGTACCTGGTAATTATGTGATAAATAGTCATTGTTTCACTTAATTAGCGAGGTAGAACTTGTGTGATAATGTTTAAGAACGCAGCTAGAGAGGCGCCACGGCGTCCTCACCTTCCCCCTGACGCAGGTCCTCACTGGACACGGCAGCTTCGGGATCGCCCGGAGGACACTATGAAGGTAAGCCCGGCTTGGGCAGAGCACCGCCGTGTCCTCGTGGAGGCAATCGGCGGCGGAGATCTCTCGCGTCCATCCCTGGTCCAAGCCATGGTACGGAGCGAGAAATACCGAGGCCCCTGGCAACACAGGCATCGGAAGGAACACGGGTGGGTTTTAATCAGTAAGAGTCTGACACACCCTCCCACTCCGCCCAAAGCAGGAGAAGATATTTGAAAATTTCCCATCCAAAATTGGTTCCTTGATAATTCGGTGATTTTGGTTGATTCATGATTTTTACAGCAGTAACTAAGCTAGGGCACCCCGGCAATGCAGTCGGAGGCATCTAGGATGTATTGGACCCTTTAAGCTTAATATACGTTTTAGGTAATATTTTGAGCCAAGCATCGTCGCGTCAGGGGACGGCTTAGGGTAGTTTTTTTTTTTTTCAAATTTATATGGGACCAGCTTCGGGGTATATCCACCCTCTCCAATAAACAAAGAATCATCAAAATCGGACTATTCTGTAAAAAGTTATGCGTGGTCATACATAAAAAAATATATATACGCGTCGACTTGAGCTACGCTTGCCGCGGTTGGTCCGTGGATGGGTGACCATCTTTACATACCAAGACCCCTCCGTGCCTCGGAAAGCACGTTAAGCCGTTGGTCCCGGCTGTCATTTGTAGATCTTT
Source organism: Atethmia centrago (assembly GCA_905333075.3). NCBI lineage: Eukaryota > Metazoa > Arthropoda > Insecta > Lepidoptera > Noctuidae > Atethmia > Atethmia centrago. Next base: position 17,444,633 of record HG995393.1, read on the forward strand.
GACAGTCGTTACGGGTCGTCAGAAGCTCGAAAGTCTGACAACCAGTATTACCAAGGGGTATCGTGTTACCCAGTAACTGGGTTGTGGAGGCTGTATCCGGTAAAACTGCTAGCCGACCCCAACATAGTTGGGAAAAGGCTAGGCAGATGATGTCGACTTGAGAACCTCCTTCGTTTTTTCCACGGTTAAAAAAGAAAGCATTTTACAACTTAAGGCTCCTACATACTGGCGCGACGCGACACAAAGACACCGCGTGTCTACAAGCGGTGCCTTTGTGTCGCGACGCGTCGCGCGACAAGTCGCGCTAGTATGTAGGAGCCTTTAATGTTTCTACAAAACCGGTTTTCTACTTGTTCCATCTCATTTTACTCGATCAACTGAAAGTCAGCGCGTCAGAAGTAGTTATGATAATCACATCCGATGCTCTCTCACACAAGTGAACAGCAGTTTGTCAACAGCTGAGCAAAATATCCGGATGAACAAACAGATTTTAAACAAAAAAACATCAACAAAAATACGTACATTGTTTGAATTCCGCGAATAGAATGTAAAAATACCACAAATCACGTCTGAGAAGATTCCTTAGCTAGTATGAAGTAATCACTTCATTTAGATCTAGACCAACGAGGCAGTCGCAGTTATAATTGCCGTAAATTAAATTATGATCAATATACAACGAAACAGAGCTGCAATTTGCAAAAAAAAGTAAGAAATGTTGAATTTCGCCTTGCCGCTTTGAGAGCTTTGTGGATCTCAAGTCGCCTTAAGAGACCGACCACACCTAAAGTGCGGTCACTGTCGGACTGCATAGAAAAGAAAGAGAAGCGCGATGACACAACGCTGGTAATTTATTACAAATATGAAGCAATTATCAACTTACAAAAAAGCTATAGATTGTATTAAAAAAATAAAACACTATTATGCTAATATGTTGCTTGTAGAATAATCTGACAAAAAACAGAATGATTGCATATAAATATTAGTATGGTTTTTAATCGTTAAAGAAATTTTTAGAGGTATCTTCGTGATTTTTTTTCTATCGTATCAAATTAGTTATATTATGTTTTCAACACACTATCTACCTAGCATATATTATATCCTTAAGAATACGAGGTGCATTCAATAAGTACCTAGCCTCATCGCCAGAGGGCGCTGTAGTTTCAAAAGAGTTTTACCACAGTGTAGCACATTCTTTTTTAATTCTTTTTTCAAATTTTCATTCCAATCCCTTCATTAGTTTTAATTTGACAACTTATGGAAGCGAACGTGTCGATCGGTTTTACAAAAATGGAAAAAGAGCAATATCGTTCGGTGATTCGATTCTATTTTTGGAAGGGAAAACGCGCATCGAAATCAAAGAGCGCTTGGATGCTGTGTACGGTGACTCTTCTCCATCGATGGCCACCGTCAAGAATTGGTTCAACGAGTTTGCACGTGGCCGTACGTCGGTTTTTGATGAACCACGTCCAGGTGCACCGAAAACAGCTGCTACGGAGGAAAACATTAAAAAAATCCATGATTTCGTATTGGCAGATCGCCGATTGAAGGTTCGGGAGCTAGCGGAGACTGTAGGCATTTCAGAAGGAACAGTGCATCATATTCTTCACGAGGAACTCGGCATGAGAAAGCTGTCGGCGCGATGGGTGTCGCGTTTACTCACACCAGAAAACAAGCGCAACCGTGAGACCACATCGGAGACGTGTTTGGCGCTGTTTAAGCGGAATCCAGCGGAGTTTTTGCGTCGTTTTGTGACCGTCGATGAAACCTGGATCCACTGGTACACACCAGAGACCAAGGAGCAATCAAAACAATGGATCCAGACCGGGGAACATGCTCCAAAGAAGGCGAAAACTGTAAAATCGGCCGGAAAAGTTATGGCCACCGTTTTCTGGGATTCACAAGGTGTGATCTACATCGATTACCTCGAGAATGGTAAAACAATTACAGGGCTTTACTATGCCGATTTATTGGGCCGATTCGACGCCGAATTAAAGAAAAAACGACCCCATCTGGCGAAGAAAAAGTGCTGTTTCACCACGACAACGCACCGGGTTCACACGTCTGCCGTTGCCATGGCCAAATTGGTCGAATTACGCTACGAATTGTTGCCCCATCCACCGTATTCTCCAGATTTGGCCCCTTGTACTTCTTTCTGTTTGCTAATCTGAAAAAATCACTCGCCGGGAATAGATATGGATCGAATGAGGAGGTCATCGCCGCCACGGAGGCCTATTTTGCAGAGTTTGACAAAAACTATTTTTCGGACGGGTTAAAAAAGTTGGAGCATCGCTGGGCTAAGTGTATCGAACTAAAAGGAGACTTTGTTGAAAAATAAATTGCCACTTTTCCAAAATTTTCGTTTACTTTTTGTAGGCTAAGTATTTATTGAATGACCCTCGTATCTTCGTGATTTTTTTCTATAGTATCAAATTATAATAATAATAATAATAATGTTTTATTTTCTCACCACAATATTACAAAATACATATTACATGGTATCAGAGTCAGACAAAATTTTAATATTGTGGGAGACTGGTGCCTAAACTAAGCTCTAGGCCTGTATTTCAGATCACCAGGTCTCCGCCCTTTTACAAAATTATACATTTTATTTTTTTATATACTTGTACACTGACAACCTAAAAGAAAACAACATTATAGAAAGATTGGTGGCTCGGGTGGAAATTTTAAACTTTACATATTATAAACTAAACTTTTTTTAAATAGGTTATTTGTGTACGGAAGTGTTTGTGTGTGTGTGTGTGTGTTTGTTTGTGTGCGTGTGCGTGTGTGTGTGTGTGTGTGTGTGTGTGTGTGTGTGTGTGTGTGTGTGTGTGTGTGTGTGTGTGTGTGTGTGTGTGGAGTGGTGTTAGTCAGTGCGAGCGTTATATTTTTTATTATGTGACTTAAAGGTAACTTGAAGACTTGAGAAGGATGATGTAGATAGGTTTTTATTTTGTAGGGATATTGCTACAGCTGCGATATTACACCATAGAGGTAAGTAAGTTTTCAGTATCCTGATAGTTTAGTTGTTGTAGTAAGGCTCTTTCTTTTTGCACATAGTTCTAGTGAGGTTAACTATGGGTGACATCCTGTTTATTTTATTATATAGAAAACCACCCAGGTGGCAAAAAAACCGCTTTGAGAATTGGGTAGTAGATAGGTGTTTAAGACGGCGGTCTACAGGGTTGTACCGTCTTTTTCGATGTGAGGCCGTGGGATGATAAGTAAGTAATGAGTGCTGTTTTAATATGATGTTATGAATAAAAAGTTGACGCACTGTCAAAACTTTAGCCTCCTTGTATAGGAGCTCTGTGGGATAGCGGTAAGGGAGGAATGAGGACACTTTCAAGATAGCTCTCTGGGCTCTCTCCAGTTCAATAATTGTAGTTTTCGGAGCACCTCCCCAGACAGAGATACAGTAGGTTAACAGTGACTGAGCAAGGGCAAAGTACACAGATTTTTTTAACTTGTCATCAGCTACTCGTCTCAAGGTTTTGAAAATATATATCAACTTGCGTAACCTGGTTTTAAGTGTATCAATGTGTTGCTGGAATCTAAGGGTACAATCGATTGTAACTCCCAGATACTTAACGTGTCTAGTGGCGCAAAGGTGAGTGCAGGTACACATATTCTCATCGTGTGGTTCTGGACAATTGTGTGTTATTATTGTGTAGGGCGCTGATGAGTTTGGGACGTTAACGTTTGCTTTAAGAGAGAAGGTCATATAATTGGTTTTCTCCGCGTTGAGTGTCAGAACATTACTGCGTAACCAATTTGACACCATATTAAAGCCCGATTGTGCGTATGAGAAAACTTCATCCCATGTATCAGCGCTAAAGAGGAGCGCCGTGTCATCTGCAAATGTAATCATCCTACCCTCGGGGAGTGTGAGCATACCCAGGTCATTAATATACATAAGGAACACAGTGGGACCCAACAATTAGTTATATTATGTTTTCAACACACTATCTACCTAGCATATATCATATATTTTTCTGATTTTGTTTACTGCAGTGGATCATATACTTTAAGGCATTATAAAATTTGCGTTTAGGTCCTGTAGTCCCCTTAAATAATAGTTATTTATGCAACTGTTTTAATACCTAATTATGTACAGTTGCATACAAGACTTTATCTACACACATGATATGAATCCTCTATAAAAGGTTCTGAAACCATAGGGTGTTGCAAGAACTAAATTCATGGAAAGTTTCTGGTAATAATTGGTCCCCTTAACAAAACTTGAGATCCGCAGCAAAGCTCTTACGTACTTATGATTTTGGTGATTGGAGGAGGCTTGTGTCCCAACAGTGGGAATGTATACGTGTTTTGACTGCCTCGTTGGTCTAGTCGTCGCAAGCGCTACTGCTGCGAATTACCTTCTGGGTTCGACGCCTAGGTCTGGCAGATTTATTGGGTTATTCCATCAGTAATTTCTAAATATCAGGCCAGAATCTGGATTTGTGTCCGGTTGATGGCAACAGGCTCGCCCCTATTACATGGGACTTAAACATAACTGGAGAAATGTACCGAACACTTCGGGGATTACAGGAGTGAATGTTATTATTCTAATTATTCGGGTGAAGGACACTGAACCAGACATAATAAACGTTTTATTGTTAGTACGTCTAGGGGTTTAGTGTCCCTCGTGTGTTCGTGTTTTATGACTAGCTGCGCCCTGCGGTTTAACCCGCATAAGTCTCGAGCCCGTGGGAATATCGGGATAAAAGTATCCTATGTCCTAATCTAGGTTATAACAAATTTTATTGAAATCCGTTGAGCCGTTTCAGCGTTAAAGTGTAACAAACAAACTCACTTTCGCATTTATTATCGCATTGCATACAAGTAGGTACAAAATCTCGACTTGTAAATTACAACAGACTTATGATATTAAGTATCAAAGTATACATGAATGTACCAAACGGTAAACAAAAATATTTACATACAAAACAAAACAACCAAGCGCTCAAACTTTTATCTCAACTCCCATCGACACGACTGCACGCGACAAAAGTTGTAAACAAAATGAATTTAACAAATCGAATATCGAAGAGCGTTGACCTTTGCGGAAACGATTCTTTTTACAAAACGGTAGCGGATATATGTGTTATTTTTTCCAATTTGTAATTTGGGTAGCATGCAAGAATGATAATTATATTAGTTTCTAAATAAGGCAGGCTTTTTCCGTACCTAAAGGGTAAAGGCTTCTGCAGAGTGGGGCGATATCGCGGACGCGACAGGCAGGAATATGCTTGTCGCGCCCGCGATAACGCCCCAGTCTGCAAAAGCTTTAAAACGGGACTCTATTACTAATACTCCGCTGTCCGTCCGTCCGTCTGTCTGCCGTTTTTATAGATAATGGTATGGAACCCTTCGTGCGCGAGTCCGACTCGCACTTGGCCGGTTTTTTCAAACTGGAACTTTAATTTATTATTGTTTTTAGTGAAGATTGCGAAGTAACTATTTTGGGGAATTTATACATAAACTTCTTTCAATCTGTATGCCTGTCAAGATTTGTGTTTGGTTAATGGCAACATGCTCGACCTATTTTTTTAATGGGACTTAAACATAACTGGCAAAGTGGCGTGTACAGTGCCACACGGCCACACGGCCTTTGACTTACTCAGAAAAACATCACTTTCAACAACAAAAACAAACGCTTCAGCTCATTCCTACTAATCAAAAAACATTGACATGTCACAGTAATTGATAATAATCTATCCTGTTATTACCACACACATAATTGAGGCGATTCTCGTGAACGCGTTACAGACTATCATTCAATCAAGACCACATACCACGCCACTCTTGCGTAGTCGAGTGAAAATGAGGATAAAAGCAGAATGCTCATCATCATCATCATCATTTCAGCCGAAAGACGTCCACTGCTGGACATACCCCTCGCCCAAGCACCGCCACTTCGGCCGGTTTTGTGCTTCCCGAATCCAGCGGATTCTTGCGGCTTGGAAGGACTCCTACAAGGTGTACCCACCTTGTAGGAGGCCTTCCAACGCTACGTCGTGCGGTACGCGGTCGCCACTCCAGAACCTTTCGACCCCTTCGGCCATCCGTTCTGCGATAATGTGCCCTGCCCACTGCCACTTAGGTTTGGCAGAATGCTTAAGTACAAAAAATGTAAGAGCTTTTTAACACATCCTGTATAATGGAGGCGCGCGCAGCCAGAGAGAGGATCAACTCAGCCTATAACAGTCGCTGGACATAGGCCTCTCCCAGGCTGCGCCACAACACCCTATCCGCCGCCTTCCGCATCCAGTTTGTCCCAGCCACCTTTTTAAGGTCGTCAATCTATCTAGCTTAGGGGGCGTCCCACACTACGCTTGCCGATACGCGGTCTCCACACCAGGACTCATCTGCTCCACCGGCCATCGTTCCTTCGACAAACATGGCCAGCTCACTGCCACTTCAGCTTGTTTACTCTGCAGGCTATGTCAGTAACTCCGGTTCTCTTCCGGAGAGAGGGTAAAAAGCAATAATTTCCATCACCAAAAGTACTATAGGAATTGGAACATTGACATCTCACCTTAGTAATAAGCAACTGGGCAGCGACAGAAATTAACCTCAGAATTAAAGCTAAATACTTTATATGTATTCGAATAATTATTCATTATTACTAGTGGTCGCTCACTGGTCGAAATTCGACCTCCTCTACTTACAACCTATATATAGTACTTACTAAATCCATGCTATTAAAAAGTACTTATTCCATGCTCAAGCTGTCACTTCCTGTCGACACACTTTCGAAAGCGTGAGGAAAGATTGAAACACATTAAAAGAAACTATGCATACTTTAATATTCATATTTCAGCTGCATTTAAATAAGTTAGATGACCGACCCCAACACAGCTGTGAACGGTTTGGACTACTTGCAATCAATCAAAATCAGTTATTTATTCAAATTAGGCTGAGAATCAGCACTTTACGAACGTCAACATTACATAAGACAGTCCCCCAACACGCGCACCCTTCACCACTTCCTAGTGCTTTAGCTGGGAAGAAGAAGTGGCGCAACAAACTGTCCAGCAGCACAGCTGCCTGTTCAATTAGAAAAAAAAATCTATACAATAGTATGCAAAAATAATTTACACAACGCTAAAACATTAAATTATTTGACATATGTCAGCTAGCACACCACTATAACAACAACAAAACAAAAAAGGCGAAGACTATACTCAAGCAGAAATTTAATAAAAACGGAAACAGAAATTAATACCTAAATAAAAGCCTCCAGGCATAAATGGCGTGCCCGCTTACATATAGCTATAGCTGTAACTAAGTCACAAATGATTAACTAGTGGACCATCGAAGTAAAATAAAGAAACAGTTACTACTAATAACAATAACAAAACTATGATCAGCAAGACGACCAGTCACCACAAGCAGCACCCGTTCACAAGCATACCGCAAAGGCCAGCAATACGTAATAAACAATCATTATCACTGATCATAAGAATCGATGTTTTATTCAACAATTAAATGTCATTCTGCACAATTACACATCTCGTGCGCAGGTCGAGGAAGCATCATTGGGAAACTGCGGTAAGATGTGAGTGACTCAAATGAAAAGAGGTGATCTGTATTTCCCGATCCCGGGGTACAAGGTTGCAGTGAGGAAAAGCTTTAACTGACGTAAATCTAAACCAGAACCACACATCATCGTCATCATCCCCGACGTAGTTAGCTTCAGCTGCCAATCTAACCGGATGGAGCTGAATACTAGTAGATACATAGTTTGTTTAACCTTCAATTTCCACAACGACAACAGTTAAACCGCGGTCACTGTCAGACTGCATAGAAAAGAAAGAGAAGCGCGATGACACAACGCTTGTAATTTGTTGCAAATTCTGAAGCATTTATCTATTTACTCAAAATTGAGGTGAGTAATCGAAAATAAAAAACAACCAAGTTCTGCATTCGAACAAGACGTTTTTGTCATTAATTAAATACGTAACGTATGTTGATATTTAATACAGATATTTTGGATTGGAACTCAAGGTATGAGGCTAACCTCTTACCTTGAGTTCCAATCCAAAATATACGTATTAAAAAAAAAAACTCGATACAATTAACGTTAGTTTGTGTTTACCGACATAGCTTGCAGAGTGAGTAAGCTGAAGTGGAAGTTAGCTGGCCGTGTTTGTTGAAGGACCAATGGCCGGTGGAGCAGACGAGTCCTGGAGTGGAGGCCGCGAATTGGCAAGCGTAGTGTGGGACAGACTGGATGCGGAAGGCGGAGGACAGGGTGTTGTGGCGCAACCTGGGAGAGGCTAATATCCAGCAGTATCCAGTAGTGTGGGATGGCCTTAAAAAAGTGGCTGGGACAGACTGGATGCGGAAGGCAGAGGACAGGGTGTTGTGGCGTTTAAAGGTAGCAGCAGAACACCGTGTGATTTTAGTCAGTAAGAGAGTGACAGACCCCTCCACCCACCCCAGGATGGAGGCCCAGGGGTCTGTCACTCTCTGCCCAACCATGAGGATTTCCAAACGATAAAAAGGGTGTTGTGGCGTCGCCTGGGAGAGGCCTATGTCCAGCAGTGGACTGCGATAGGCCGACTTAATTGATTGATTGATTGCTCTTTGTGTCGTTCACAAGTCCTGTAGTAGGTAAACAAAATCGTCTCAAGTAGATTGATGTGATGAATACTAATATTTATCTGGATCTGGATAGATAACGCGCCAACGAAAACAAACTTGGAAACTTAAATGGTGGCTAAACTAATAAACAAGATACGGCGCAGAACCAAAGTGAAGGTAATGAAAAAGATTTCAAGGTTACATTCAGGCCGGGGCTTGTCACAATGTTACATCTTGTTGCATTCGTCTGTAGTGTAACCTTTACCCATGACGTACTTAGCCGTGTTATCAACCTATTTAATTATACTAGTGGTCGCCCACTGGTCGAAATTAGACCATAAGTAATTTAAAAATCTATGTAGTACTTACTAATTCCATGAGTACACTAATTCCATGCTATTGAAAGTACTTACTTAATCCATGCTCCAGCTGTCATTTCTATCACCTATCTATCTTCAAGTCATGAGGCCCTGGTACTGTGTATGTGTCAAACGCATGGTAATGTGTGTAATTTTTTATTTTACATATAAAAAAGTATCTTTTTTCACTCTTCCTCCATATAAACTTTAACTGTGCCAAATTTCGTACTCCTTCGTCAGCGTAATTTTCGTAAAAAGGGGGTGCAAAGTTTTTGCTTCACGTATTTATATAATGATGTATTAACCTATCCTGTTGATTTCAATTATCTGTCTACACTACCTAGCAGCAGGCTTAGCATGACACTCTCTATTTCTTCGAAGAATAGACACGGTTCTTTCCATACGTGTTTGAGTATTCGCCTGTAACGTAACAATCCAAGATTCCACTGTAATGGTTAGGGCTTTACAAGTAGACTGCGCAGGCGTCAACAGCAGGCTTAGCATGACACTCTCTATTTCTTCGAAGAATAGACACGGTTCTTTCCATACAAAGTGACATTTCGTTTCTCCTTTTTTGACATCCCACCGTAGAAATCTTTCTACATAAAAAAGGACCTAGACAAAGATTGTTAGAAACGAAAGACAAGATGACAGATTGTAGAAAGATTTCTACGGTGAGATGTCAAAAACTGAGAAACGAAATGTCACTTTGTATGGAAAGAACCGTGTCTATTCTTCGAAGAAATAGAGAGTGTCATGCTAAGCCTGCTGTTGACGCCTGCGCAGTCTACTTGTAAAGCCCTAACCATTACAGTGGAATCTTGGATTGTTACGTTACAGGCGAATACTCAAACTCAAACTCAAAGCATTTATTTAAAATAAACCAATTACAGGCACTTTTGAATTGTCAAGGGGTCCGTCAGTCACGAAGATGAAGCTAATGAAAAAAGCCCATTCAAAGCGTAGTAGGTTCCTATAGAGAAGAAGGGGCAAGAAACTCCACGGACACTCTTTTAAATTAAAATATTGTTACAAAAATATTGGTTACATCATTCATATTGAAATTATACATGCGAGAACAATGTAGAAAGACGTGCACGTTAAAAGTGTCCGTAATAAAAAGATAAAATCAATTGAAAATTTAAAATCAGCCGTGGCAGCTAAGAAATGACCAGTCCATGACGGCGCCCGTTCACAAACATGACGCATGGATCAGCACCATTCATTCATTCATGGAGCTTAATGATCCAACACCGGTGAGGGAGCGCCTTTATGGCCAAGACGAGGTATACGACAGTACAATATGTCGTTGTTAAGAGCTTCGGGCGTCAGTTCCGTGGTGGTAAAAAGATGTAGGTACCTAGGCTGACTGCCAATGGAAATGAGGGAAAAAATCCAAGTGAATGGACCAGCTTTCGAGATTGATTTAAAAATAGGTACTATGCACCTTATCCATTATTTTAATAATGCATTGTATTGTGTAGGAGTCAAGAAACAAATTACTATAAAAAAATAAAAAATGCAATATTTATTTTGCATTTCTTTATTTTATGTTGCGTTTTTTTGGTGGAACGGAACGCAAACTCAAAACGCGTCGTCTTCGACAATGCCGGAAGTGACGAAAACTAAATTTACTACGTGAATGAAAATCGGTTCTTTGCAAAATGCTTGAAATCTCACTAAGGTAAGTAAGTAAGTGCGATTTCTGATTGAATAAAGCCTATGCAATCATTTAATTTATATGATTTGGAGACAAAAAACTGTTGTAATCAAAGCAGTTTCGTGGTAGGTAAATGACGTCACATCATGATCGCGACGGAAACGAACGTTTGTATTGTAAGTTCAGCGCAGCGAACAATACAGTGAAGCAATGCCAAAACTACACCTCGCTCTGTGCATACACGCTCACACACACACACATTTACAACCAAACTACACCTCACTAAGTGCACACATGTTTACGAAACTGGCCCCACGTAGCTGTTCACAGCGCTGTCTTGGTATTTTGTTTGATCTAACGAAAATTGTTGTAGTTTCATCATTTTTTTCGAGCACAACAAGCAGTAGATGAATGTAACTTTTAATATATTGTTCTTGGATTTTCATTACTGTCTCATCATCTGCCTAGCCTTTTCCCAACTATGTTGGGGTCGAGTCCAGTCTTACCGGATGCAGCTGAATACCAGTATTTTACATAGAGCGACTGCCTATCTGACCTCCACAAGCACAACCCAGTTAGGTACTGGGTAACACGATACTCCTTGTTAAGACTGGTTGTCACGGGCTTCTGACGACCCGTAACGACTGTAAAGATCTACAAGTAACAGCCGGGACCAACGGCTTAACGTGCTTTCCGTGGCACGGAGGGATGTCATGGTATGTAAAGATGGTCACCCATCCACAGACCAACCGCGGCAAGCGTAGCTTAACCTGATCGATCGACCCGTGCGGCTGTTATTACTTAGCCACAAGCCCTCATATTACTGTCCATTACTGATTTAATAAAAAAAAATCATTACATGCATATTCCCTATTGGCAGAAGGCCAACGGTTAATGTGAGTCATGAGTATAAACTTTGTCTGTTGCGTTAATGACCCGAAACACATTATTTTTCTTCTGGAAATGCATGGATGTGTTGTCAAACATATCGGGAAGAGGGGTATGTCAGAATCTTATTGACTAAAACTACACGATGTAACGCCCAACTACCTCCAACCTGCGGGTGTGTGCGCTTGCGCAGATCATCCTCCATAATCATCATCATCATTTCATCCGAAAGACGCCCACTGCTGGACATAGGCCTCCACCAAGCACCGCCACGTCGACCGGTTTTGTGCTTCCCGCATCCAGCGGATTGCTGCGGCCTTCATAAGGTCATCGGTCCACCTTGTAGGAGGCCTTCCAACGCTACGTCTTCCAGTACGCGGTCGCCACTCCAGAACCTTTCGGCCCTATCGGCCATCTGTACTACGAGCAATGTTGCCCACTGCCACTTAAGTTTAGCAATTCTTCGGGCTATGTCGGTAACCTTGGTTCGCCTGCGGATCTCTTCATTTCTGATTCGATCACGTAGGGAAACTCCAAGCATAGCCCTCTCCATTGCCCTTTGAATGACTTTAGCCTTTTAATAACGCTTATTGTAAGCGACCACGTTTCATTGCCATAGGTCATCCTCCAACCACAAGCAAATTCTTGTTTCAAAATCAAAATATTTTTATTTCACATAAACCTATATGGGCATTTATGAAACGTCAGAAGCTAGGTGCACGGTTCCAATTGGTGGTTTCCTATGGAGAAGAGCGGGCAAGAAACTCCACGGTAACTCTTTGAAAAATAATTGGCTTTTACAATGTTTTCAAATTACAGTGATAACAATAGGTATGGGAGGACAGTGTAGGCCTGTCGAGATGTACTAGGTAATTAACAAAAAAAAAAGAAAATGGTCTACAAAATATCTAGTCTATTAAGCCTACAACGTTCTCACAGTCACAAGGTACACAAGAATCTATGTAAAATATTAATAAAATAATAGTAATTGTAGTTTGCCATTACAACAAGTCTGAAATCAAAATTGTAGGTATATAATGTCAAACAATGAAAATATTATGTCAAAAAAGTATGTATAAAAAAAAAGCATCGTAATTTGGGAGCAGTTAATAGACATGTACATATTTATGCCGTTTATGAGATACCAGGAAAGCCACATGTGCAGAATGAATTATTGCCATACTGCCTTGTCTTCAACGTAGTCTTTAATCTTATAATATGCCGTTTTGATAAGGACACGTTTGACGTGGGTTTTGAACTTTCCATCGCTAAGTTCTGTAACTGACTTCGGCAACTTGTTATAAAAGCGGATACTGTTGATAACAAATGATTTGCTTGTTTTTGTTAATCTAAATTTGGGTATCACAATTTCATGTTTACTACGTGTATTTATATTATGGAAATCACTTCATGTTTTGAAAAGACATAAGTTTTTGCGAACATACAAAATACTTTCTAAGATATAAAGAGAAGGCAGAGTTAGTACATTAATTTCTTTGAATTTGTTTCTAAGGGACTCACGAGGACCCATTCTATAGACTGCGCGGATTGCCCTCTTTTGTAAAATAATAATTGAATCTACAAAAGCTGCCGATCCCCACAGCAGAACGCCATAAGACATAATACTGTGGAAATAAGCAAAATATACTAACCTAGCTGTGGCTATATCAGTCAACTGTCTAATTGTTCTTACTGCATATGCAGCTGAACTTAATCTACCTGAAAGAGCTCTTATGTGGTTTACCTTAGTTAGACGTGTTATCAAGTATGCATGACGGAATTCCGTAACAATGTTTCTGACATTGCAATTCCGGAATTACATCTTTATTCAGATTTTTACATTCTTTCTAGTGTCAACGAATCACAGCACACGTGTTTTAATTCACAATCCAAGGTCGTTTCCCTAGCTCGTGCCGTCGTATTGCCAATGAATATATTTCGCAACAACAACTAGGTAGGTACTTATCTCACCGTGAAATGTGCTATCACGACCTGCGCAATAGATCTGCGCAGTACTTTGTTTATGTGTCTTAGTTTTTCCCAAGTTTGTTTTGATCGGTTTCTTGTTTATGGCCTCTTACGATTAAACTGTCTTTATAATTATATACTTATGCGAAAATTACATAACATCACGCGTTGTTTCCCCGAAGGGTAGGGCAGAGGTGTACCTGTAGTACACCCACATTTCGCCAGTTATGCTAAAAGTCCTGTGTAATAGGGGGGCGAGCCTGTTGTCATCAACCGAACACAAATCCAGACTCCGGGCTGCTACTGAGAAATTCCAGATAGAAAACCCAATAACACTTTGCCTGACCCGGGAATCAAACCTCATGCTCAGCAGTAGCGCTTGCGACCACTAGACCAACGAGGCAGTCAAATAGTAAATAATAAAATTATTTACTTCAACTTATATAACAATAACTTGTGCCCGCGGCTTTCGCCCGCGTGGTGGTCGGGAAATATCCCACGGGAACGTACTACCGAGATTAAAAGGAAATGAAAGCGATCGCATATCTCACTCATGGCCGAGCGCTGCGCCCGCCACGACAACCATGATTATTTTGTTACGCGTAATTTGAATCGGTGATATCTTTTAAAACATTCATTTAAATGAAATGATGTCAGGGAATATTATAATCTAAATTAAATAAATGCCTAATTAATATATTTTATTGGATAAGGATTAATATAATACCGGTTAAAATAGCTTCGGAAATAACAATGAAATTTTTATCAAATTCTGTAAGATACAAAAAAAAAAAATATAAAGAAATTATGCTATAGCGAACTTTTTTGCTGACCTTTTTAAGATGTAGGTACCTACAATCCTGTATGACGGCATGATTTTTTCCGACATCTTCAACAATAATCGTCATTTTCCAGTCAATTTACACAAAACCTTAATGAATTATACACATAAACCTTCCTCATAAATCACTACGTCCATTGGTTGAAAGCCGTTTCAAAATCCGTTCAGCAGTTTTTGAGTTTATCGCGTTCAAACAGACAGACGCAGCGGAGGGACTTTGTTTTATTTTATAATATGTAAGGAAATCTTTGAAACAACGAAACTCTAACAATTAAATACAGCAAACTATCATTCAATACTTGTATCTAATAGGGAATATGCATGTAACCTTTTTCTTTTCACTAAATCAATAATAGACAGTACCTACTAAAAACCAAAGAAAATTATTAAAAGTTAAATTCAACAACTGCTTGATGCTCAAAAAAAAAAAATGAAACTCCAACAATTTTCTACTACAGTTCAAACGTCCGTTTCTGTCGCGGGCATGATCTGACGTCATTTACCACGAATCTTTGTTTCAACTGCTTTTTAGCCCCATATCATATAAATTATATTATTTTCGTGCTTTATTTCAGCAAAAACCGCACTTACTTACTTTAGTGAGATTTCAAGCACTTTGCAGGGTTAATAGATTTTTATTCACATAGTTTATTTCGTCTCTTCTGGCATTTTCGAAGAAGACGCGTTTGAGTTTCAATTTTTATTTTTTATTCCAATTCATTATTTTATGTTGAGTTAACACAACATAAAATAATGAATTGTAAAATAAGTATTGCATTAAAAAATATAAAAATAATAGGAATTTGTTTCTTTCTTGCATGTTTAAATAATGAATTAGGATGAATGAATTTAGGATTTCAATTATTTGCATATTCCCTATTAAATCAACAATAACATACCTGTTACGACACAATACTAGTCTATAACTGTTGAAATACATCTGCCCCACGATAACAGAGTACCTACAATAAAATCTACATAAGTACACAAAGCATAAATTCAAATTAATTTCTTGATGTAAAGATCGTTAATTACCAGAATTGCTCGGGTAACTGAGATTTGGGGGATTCGGGATTTGGCGAGTAAATTCGTTTAGCGCAAAACAAATTTTAAACATCGTTATTTTTTTGTCAATCGTTTGAAGATGACGGTCTTTTTTTTTTTTTTGGGTGAGAAATCATCAAATAACTTCTCCCGCTCTGGGCGGAGCGGGAGGGTGTGTCAGACTCTTACTGACTAAAACCCACCCGTATTCCTTCTTGTTGCCTGTGTTGCGGGGGCCTCGGTGACCCATAAGTACCTTCCCGCGACCCCGGCAGGCATCGGCCCTAGTGGACCCCTACTATGTGCTGACGACATCTCTTTGAGGCGCGCGTGGAATACAACGCGCCGTCGACCCGGGCCTGGTCCTTACCGGACGGTGAGCTACCCATTGCTCACCGTCCGCAAGCCCGCGCCTACGGTGGCCGGAAATCCGCCCGGGATTCCCGACGCCCTGGGCGTCTCCTGCGGCGGCTAGGGGCGAGAGGGCGCGAAACTTGCCTTTCCCTCAACCGTCCCGCCTCCTCCTTCGCGAGCATTACTGCTTCGCAGAAGGAGGTGACGGCTGCCCATGCCCTCTCGCTCCGTACCATGGCCTGAACCAGGGCCGGACGCGAGAGGTCTCTGCCGCCGATCGCCTCCAAGAGGACACGGCGGTGCTCTGCCCAAGCCGGGCAGACCTCCACCGTATGCTCCACCGTGTCCTCCGGGCGATCCACAAGATGACGGTCTATGATGTGTATGATGTTTTGAGTACCTATCATCATTCTCCTGACCTTATCCCAATTTATTTGTGGTTGGCGCAACATGTCTCTTTCTTCAACACTTCTCTATTAGTTGTCATATCAGCAGGCTTAGCATGACGTTTTCTATTTCTTCGAAGAAAATACACGGCTCTTTCTATACAAAGTGACATTTCGTTTCTCCTTTTTTGACATCCCACCGTGGAAATCCTTCTACATAAAAAAGGACCTAGACAAAGATCGTTAGAAACGGAAGACAAAATGACAGATTGTAAAAGGATTTCTACGGTGAGATGTCAAAAATGGAGAAACGAAATGTCACTTTGTATAGAAAGAGCCGTGTCTATTCTTCGAAGAAATAGAGAGTGTCATGCTAAGCCAGCAGTAGTCACTCCCTTTCTAGCCATATCATCTTTCACACAGTCCATCCATCGTTTCTTTGGTTTTCCCCTACTCGTATAGTCATCGACATGCATACTCAAAACTTTCCTGGCGACATTTCCCTGATTCCTTCGCATCACACGGCCATAGCATGACAACCGTTTTCCACACAACTTTTCAGTCACCGGTGCCACTTTCAGACTTCCTCTTATGTACTCATTTCTTATTCTATCCATTCGTGTCACACCGCACATTCTCATCTCAGCATTAATCATCCCTTTTGTGGCCCAACATTCTGATCCATGCAAGACTGTCTAGTGAGTGTGTCTAGTAGTTTTTTTTTTTGGGTAGTAAATGATCAAATAACTTCTCCTGCTCTGGGCGGAGCGGGAGGGTGTGTCAAACTCTTGCTGACTAAAACCCACCCGTGTTCCTCTCGTTGCCTGAGTTGCTAGGGGCCTCGGTATTCCTTTCGGACTTTCCCAAGACCCCAGTCATCGGCCCCAGTAGACCCCTACACTTGTCTTTGAGGAGCGCGTGGAACACAACGCAGGTCAGTATAAGGTGGTATGTTGATATAAATATGTACGATTCGCGGCCGTATCAAATATTTATTTATAGAATTATAATCATAAAAAAACCGGCAAGTGCGTGTCGGCCCACGCACAATAATTCCGTAGTTGGGATTGTAGTTTCGGAGGACTTCTGAGTACGTTTCTGTTTCTTCTCAGAGTAGTCAGATAGGAAAAACGCCGACCTCATATACTCTTTAAATTATGATTGACGTGTAACAGTGTTTGTACAAAACGAATTACAGAAAGAATAAAAAGCAGTGTTTCTATTAACCAGACGCTACTGAATATCGTGACAATAACTTATAAATCTACGAAACGGCAACCTTCGTGCTATTCAGAAGTCTATTCATGTTTTACAAGAGGTTTAAAATACTTACAACCAAAAGTTTGCATTTTTACGCGACTACGACCAAAGCCAAACGAGGGTTATGATTTTAACAGGCTGTGTGTATGTTTGTATGTATGTTCATCTGTTTTGTCATAATTCCTGAACTAGTTGTCGTATTTTGACAAACGAGGTATCGTTGTAAGCGTCATGTTGTTCCGCGGGGTATGGGATATTAGGACGTCACAAGAAATCCAATATGGCGGCTTACAAGTTATAACGGACGTAAAGCGTAACCGTAGAAAAAGACAACTATATCGAGTTTGGTATCAAATGAAAGATCTTGAGGAGTACTTTCTAAAAATATATTGGTTTTAAATAATTATACA
This sequence comes from Atethmia centrago, assembly GCA_905333075.3. Taxonomy (NCBI): domain Eukaryota; kingdom Metazoa; phylum Arthropoda; class Insecta; order Lepidoptera; family Noctuidae; genus Atethmia; species Atethmia centrago. Next base: position 17,462,395 of record HG995393.1, read on the forward strand.
TACATTTTTAATTTAAACCCGAATTCAAGAGTAAAGCAATTACGTTTTATTATTGACTATTTTCAACATTAAACACCGCAAAACACTCAAAGCCATAAAATAAAAGAAATGAAAAAAAAATTAAACCCGCCTACGACAAAAAAAAACGGTTTCCGTACGGAGTCGCACGTAATCTGTACGATGTCCGAATTTATTTTTAAGGCGCTGACAAGACCCAATTGACCAAAATAGGCTTCGCTTAAGAAAAAAAATTGCCAAATCTGTATAGTTTGTGGTAGCGGAAAAAATATATGTTAATTTTGACCATATTTCCCAGAACTTGGTTGTTACCAAAACACGTTTTGAAAACAAAATCTCGGTACAAACTAACGTTAAACTAACCTCTTACTTCGAGTTCTAATCCAAAATATCTCTATCAAATATCAACATACGTTAAGTATTTAATTAATAACAAGAACGTATTATTTGAATGCAGAACTTGGTTGTTTTTTATTTTCGATTACTCAACTCAATTTTGAGTAAATAGATAATTACTTCATATTTTGCAATAAATTACAAGCGTTGTGTCATCGCGCTTCTCTTTCTTTTCTATGGAATTTGACAGTGACCGCGGTTTAGGTGTTGTTAGCGTCTTAAGGCGCAGATATATGATTTTAATGACTGTTGAATTTGTTACTACGTCTTCATGTATAGTCCAATCAACGAGGAAATTTATTGTATGGAGATTCCGAAAAATTCCCCCGCTTATGAAATTTGGCATATGATGAAGTTAGGTATTACAGATTACAGATGTACAATAAGCCAACAATTTTCATTACGAGAAGTTAGGTATTTTTACCTAAACATGAAAATCGCTTATAACTCTCTGAGAATATTTTCTCAGACTGAAATACTTTCTGTATACGTACGTATGTACTAGTTATAATAAGTATGTAAAGACATCCAACATTTTTTCGATTTCAGAGATACCCCAAATGTGACTTTTAACATTTTGCGCTATAACTTCTACTGAAAAATTGGTCTGCTAATTGTTATTTTTTAATATGTTTTTATATCCTTATATACATAGCTTTGTTTAGTTATCCAAAAGATTTTCCTTTTTAATCACATTTTTTTTATTTTTGCTTAACTACGTAATGTGAAAAATAACTCCGTCAGTTTTAATACCTTTATAAGTCATATGATTTAATATTAAAACAGATTTATCAATTATCCAACAATTTTTCGAACGTTCATATATTTTTTAGGATATGTTCGGTGATTTATGCTAGAGCGTAAGGGTTGACCTTCACTTGACCGCTCGCTACTGCTTTGCCACGCACTTCTGAAATAGTGTAGGCAAGTTTGGTGGCCACAGTTTAATATGCACAGCGTACAACGGGCGTTTAGAAATTGGAAATTTTAAAAGGAATATTATTTTATTAAATGCATTTAAAATAAACGTTAGATACTACCTGAAGGACTTTGTACAACATGCGAAAAAAAGCCAATAAGTCTAATAATGTTTAGAAAGGCACCTACTGAGGAGATATGGAGTTAAGAAAAAAAAGTTTCGTTCAAAAGTGTCCGAACAATATACAGGGTGTACCAGAAAGATGAGGTCAAATTTAAGGGTGGTGGTACAGACCATCAAACTGAACAACTTTCTCTATGGGACCAACATCGTAATCGCGAAAAAAATATCAGCCGTCTCCCCGCCAGCCGTAATCCCATAAGGGGGATAAAGCTGCTCGCGTCCATAAGTTTTACCACCTTCTCCTAGGCCACCCCGTATGTGTCCATCGGGTGGTGCTAAATGAGCAGCAACGCCGAGCAACAGGCGGCGGTAAATAACCCGCCCACAGGCATTCGCAGGCCTGGGTAGGATTAAATCCCTTCCAAAAGTGCGACCTACCTACCAGTACCTTGGGAAAGTGCCAGTATGTCCCAACTCGTAATATGAAAGTCTAGATGATAACGATGTCGATTTGACATGCGATCCGAACGCCCGACGCTCGCAGGTACGCGAGTGGGAAATTGGCTACCGAAATCTGCGCAGGGTTAGATAACCAGGCCCCTAGTGACAGAAAATGCTACAGGCAGCACAACAAGGAATCTTATACAGCAGGCGTTTCATCCGAGCCTCTTTATCTCAAGACCTAGATCTTCCTCGCTTGGAAATATACCAAGCAAAACTAGCACAACAAAAAGGAAATACTTACCTCCCACACCACTAGCGAGGATCACCATAGAGAATGATGACAACAGGTTTCCTCTCACATGGCAAAGAATACCCACCCAACGCAACCTAAAGAGAAAAAGAGGCTATCTAATAGCCCACCTTCCACGGAAGGATATAAGAACCTATCACAGAACTCGCAGAGCTCTATTAATACTTCCAACAGATAGAGTGGACTTCCAGTAGATACACCTGATGACTCCGCTGAACCAATGGAAAGTCAAGAGGATAAGGTGGTGGTTTGCTAAAAAAAATAGCAAACCACCACCGATAATCCTATATGATATTACGGACATATCAAAACTGAAAAGTTCCGTACCAAGCGACACTTACACCTATAAAATAGTCAATAGATCAGTTGAGAGTAATGGCGCCGACAAGTGAAGCGTACAGAAATATCATAGACCTAATTCCAAAGAATGGGCCATACGTTCACACAAAAAGATACGAGGAGCTGCAGAATCGTGACTAAGAATCTGCACCACACGACTCCAAAAGAAGCAATTGTTGAGGAAATAGAAAAAACTGGTAATAAAGTCAGAGGTGAAATCATATGTGCACTCTCAAGAAGAAACAAGAAGCCACTGAACATGTTTTTCGTGAATGTAGAAGCTGGCCCAAACAACCCCGAACTTAAACGTATATATTCTATATACCATACGAAAGTTAAGATAGAATATCCACGAAAATACAAATGAAATTCCTCAATGCCCTAGATGTCAACAATATAGGCTCACTAAAAATAACTGCACGCGACTTTACCGTTGCGTTAAATGCGAAGGACATAAAACTATAGACTGCCTAAAAAGGACAGGAACAAACCAGCCACATGTACATTCCGCCTTGGAGACCACCCCGCTAACTACAAGGGGTGCCAAGTATACAAGGAGATTCGCGCAAGGAAAATTTCACAGCAACCCCACAAAAAAGCTGCATTACCAAATATGAATCCACGAAATAACACTTTCCCCTTTCAAATTGATGAATTTCCACAATTACAGCCAAGAAGCCACGTTAGACAACAACCACCTAATCCACGCACTCAACACACAGGAAACACTGCACAATAGAACAAAAAACAAGAGAATATACAATCTCAGCCAACAAATCCACTAGAACAAATCGTCACTAAACAATCAGAGAAAATAGATATTCTCATACAACAAATAGGCACCCTAATGGGGGTCTCCTTGCGACTCTAGTTACCCAATATATGAAATGAAATTTCTACGCATCGCAGCATGGAACGTAAATGGTCTATCTTCTAATAAACAGGAAGTAGGACTTTTCATGAAACACAAAAAAATAGATTCTCCTAATCTCAGAGTCACACATGTCTGACAAAAAAGCCATCCTTATCAAAGGATATAACATATATCACAGTAATCATCCCGATGGAACATCACATGCTAGGACTGCAATTATAATATAAGAAAGTATAAAACAACACTCTCTCCCAATCTTTAAGCAAGCATACCTACAAGCTACTGTTGTATCGATAGACGATTGGCAGGGCCCACCTAACATCGCTGTTCCCCGCCTTGGCATCAAGTTGACGAACAAATGTTTAGCGATTTTCATAACACGCTCGGTGGCAGATATGTCGCTGGAGGAGATAGGAACGCCAAAAACATCTTTTGGGGCTCCAGACTGACCAAAACTGGAGGCAGAGAATTGAAGAAGGGAATAGATTCAAAATCACTCAATATACTGACTACAGGAGAGTCAACTCACTGGCCATCTGATCCCAACAAAACACCTAACCTCATCGATTTCTTTCTTACCAAAGGAATGTCAGAACTATACACAAAAGTCGAATCATGCCTGGACGGTAACACCGATCATTCACCAGTAACATGCACACTAAGCACCACAGCTATTTGTAAAGAGCCCCGCGAGATGCTTTACAATCGTAAAACTAATTGGGAGTCTATAGAAGAAGAACTTTATAGAAGAAAATACCAACTTGCAATGCCCCTCAAAACAGAGGAAAACATAGAAAATGTAGCCTGGTACTCGTATACAACTAACCTGATCCAAACAGCCGCTTGGATGTCTACTTCGTGGTTACGCTGATTCGATTAGAATTTTAGTACTTATTGTCATTTCCTGTCTATTTTTCCTTAACTTCCTTTCCTTACTTCCTATCTTAGGAGATAGGAAGTTGCAATACCAACTATATCTATTAATCCAATGGCAATGTGCAGGATGGGACAGGTCCCAGCCTGCACTTTGCCTTTCATTCGCGTGTGAGCACGATGAGTACACCAAGTGGCGCTGAACCGCGCAATCGCGTCACTTCATGCATATGAACGAGAGAAGACAAAAAATATGTTGATTGTATTTGAAAACGCGTCGCGCTCGCAACTCCTGCGTTGAAACTCGAAGAAACAAGAAAGATTCGTGAAATTGCATGCATATCGTCGCTCCAGGCCTCCAACGCATCCAGTAAGGTACTGTGCACCCTTTCCTTTGTACAAACTGTCGTTTTACGTCCAGTTTCTCTCCAAACAGTATTGTACGCCATACATTGTTTTTTTTTGTAACACCTACGCAAAATCTATCAAAATCGCTTATTCGCGCATCCACCATGTATAAAATACAATACTCAAAAACATGATTACGAGTATACACTTAAAATAAGGGAGAAGGTAGCTGTAAAATGGAGACTGAGACGACAATGGCAAACTAGCAGTAACGCACACGATAAAAGAGCCCTCATAAAGCACAAAAGGAATTAAAGGAAACGCTTAAAGAATACAATAACGCCACTCTGCAAGATCAACTAAAGATTTTATAACCCCACAAAGCAGATGACTATTCCCTATAGAAAATAACTAAGTCACTAAAACGGCCATAAAAACTCATGCCTCCTTTAAGACAGCCAAAAGATGAATGGGTGAGAAAACCTGCTGCTAAAGCCGCGCTATTTGCTAAATTCTTAAAAGATGTATTCAGACCAAATGAACCCGTCATCATGTATCCAGAAGAAGAAATTGACAAAATTCTTGAGTGATCAGCAAATGTCTCTACCGTTGCGACTGTGTACCCCAAGAGAAGTTTGGCAAGCTATTAATAACTTGAAGAAGAAAAAGGCTCCAAGTTTTGATCTGATTATATCAGAAGTCCTTAATCAACTACCGAGACTGAAAGCTAAAACAGGAGACTACTTATCTTCATTCTATCCCTTAGAAGCTGGCGTTCCCCAGGGTTCTATGCTGGGCCCTGTTCTGTACACAGTCTACCCTGCTGACCTACCCACCTCAAAGCAAACAAGATTGGATCATGGCTGAAAAAGTAGAGAATCAAGGCTAGTGCTGCCAAGTCTGTCCATATTACCTTCGCCCTACGAATACTTAGGTATGCACATCGACAGAAGACTTACCTGGCGTGAATATATAAAGACCAAAAGGTACCAAGCAAACATACAACTAAGAAAAATTCACTGGCTCACAGGCAGACAGGCTTGGGCAGAGCACCGCCGTGTCCTCGTGGTGGCGATCGGCGGCAGAGATCTCTCGCGTCCGGCCCTGGTTCAGGCCATAGTACGGAGCGAGGCACGCCACAATTGCGGCGATAAGTCCCCTCTTTGAGGAGTGGCTAGAGAGGCGTCACGGCGTCCTCACCTTCCGCCTGACGCAGGTCCTTACCGGACACGGCAGCTTCGGGAGGTTCCTGTATCGGATAATTCGGGAGGAAACGCCCGGGTGTCACCACTGTGTGGATCGCCCGGAGGACACGGGGGAGCATACGGTGGAGGTCTGCCCGGCTTGGGCAGAGCACCACCGTGTCCTCGTGGAGGCGATCGGTGGCAGAGATCTCTCGCGTCCGGCCCTGGTTCAAGCCATGGTACGGAGCAAGAGGGCATGGGCAGCCGTCACCTCCTTCTGCGAAGCAGTAATGCTCGCGAAGGAGGAGGCGGGACGGTTGAGGGAAAGGCAAATTTCGCCCCTCTCGCTCCTAGCCGCCGCAGGAGACGCCTTGGGCGTCGGGAATCCCGGGTGGATTTCCGGCCACCGTAGGCGCGGGCTTGCGGACGGTGAGCAATGGGTAGCTCACCGTCCAGTAAGGACCAGGCCCGGGTCAACGGCGCGTCGTATTCCACGGGCGCCTCAAGGAGATGTCGTCAGCACAATGTAGGGGTCCACTAGGGCCGATGCCTGCCGGGGTCGCGGGAAGGTACTAATGGGTCACCGAAGCCCCCGCAACACAGTCAATGGAAGGAATACGGGTGGGTGTTAGACATTAAGAGTCTGACACACCCTCCCGCTCCACCCAGAGCGGGAGAAGTTATTTGATGATTTCCCATCCAAAACAAAAACCTGTATGGACATATAAAATAGAGCTCTGGGGATCGGCAAGCCACTCGAATATTGAGATAAAACAGCGCTTCCAAATTAAAGCACTAAAAACCTTAAGTGGTGCACCCTGGTTCACAAAAAACATTGAAGTTCATGAATGCCTACAAATCCCAACTATCAAGGAGGTTGTAGAAAGGTCCTGCAAGAATTATAAGGAAAGACTTCAACGGCATAAAACTGAACTCGCTGTACAGACTGTACCAACAGACTTAAAAGAGAACGAATAGCGGCAATCTAACCAACACTAATAAATCAAATAACGAGATGACGCATTTAAAGCTTGAATTAAAGCTCAAGGGCTGATTGTAGATCGAAATAATAAAAGAAAAAAAAAAGCCGTCGCGTACATTTGCATCCAGTAGGTATTGAAGTTAACAGTTTTGTGATCTATGGGACAGTTGATAATTTTTCGCGATTACGGATTACAGTTTGATGATCTGTAAGTACTACACCCTTTTTGATCACACTTTTCTGGTACATTCCGTATAAAAAATTTATTCTACATTTTTAATTAATTTAATTATGTTGTAGAAAACAATAAATAAACATAAAATACCTCTTGGTAAAATCACGAAGAAAATGTGCCGCCCGCGCCGCCGCACCGCTGCGCGAGCGTCCCGCACCTCTCTTCACACCCGCAGCCGATCGTTGCTAAGCGACAGCAACACTTGTACTTAGCAATAATTGAGATTGTAAAAACTTTGGTATTAGGTCGAATTTCCATTGGCTTATTAGAAAATCTAATAAAATACGACTCATAAGTGATAAACGTATTGAATTAACCTGAGCAATTATTCACATAAGTATATTGTTCGAACACTTTTGAACGAAACTTTTTTTTTCTTAACTCGATATATCCTCAGTAGGTGCCTTTCTAAACATTATTAGACTTATTGCCCTTTTTTTCGCATATTGTACAAAGTCTTTCTTCTAACGTTTATTTTAAATGCATTTAATAAAATAATATTCCTTTTAAAATTGAAAGCGAATTTCTAAACGCCCGTTGTACATTGTGCATATTAAGCTGTGGCCACCAAACTCGCCTACACTATTGCAGAAGCGAAGTGCGTGGCAAAGCTACTTACCGAGCGGTCAAGTGAAGGTCAACCCTTACGCTCTAGCATAAATCAGCGAACATATCCTAAAAAATATATGAACGTTCGAAAAATTGTTGGATAATTGATAAATCTGTTTTATTATTAAATCATATGACTAATAAAGGTATAAAAATTGACGGAGTTATTTTTCACATTACGTAGTTAAGCAAAAATCAATAAAATATGATTAAAAAGGAAAATCTTTTGGATAACTAAACAAAGCTATGTATATAGGGATATAAAAACATATTAAAAAATAACAATTAGCAGACCAATTTTTCAGTAGAAGTTATAGCGCAAAATGTTAAAAGTTACATTTGGGGTATCTCACAGTGGAACGAATGTATGGGAGCGGTTGGACGTAGACATGTCCGAAAAAAAAGAGTAAAATTATGCCAAACTAATGATGCCATCTTATTCGATTACTTAATGCCTTCATAACTTGTGGTGATGAATTTCTTCATAACTCCCATATTTCGGGAGTAATTTGAGAAAATGTGAAATTTTACTATGAAAATGAGTGTATCGAGCTCTCTCCCTCCTGATTCCGGGCTTGTTTCAAGTAGCGGTCTCTAATATCATAATGCTAATACTAAGAGCTATATTTAATACTAAGACACATAGTGCGCCAAATGTGCACTTTCTGGGATAAAGAGTGATGTTTATTTTATAACACAATTTTTTTATTTTTTGTTTATTTTGTTGATTAAAACCGTTTTTCTAAAGGTTTACCTTATTACAATAACATTTCTGAGCAGCCAATTAGAGAAGATATAAGCTAATTAGGATATATAATTAGGGACTTAAGGTTTACATATAAAACTGATGCACTAATGATTACTGATAAGAACATTGCTATTATTTAATTACTAAATGGCTCTTAATACACTAATTTAGCATGCATCATTTACTAATTATCACAATAACTAATTACCTTGCAATATTTAACAAAGGATACCTGGGATACCTGGATTTTATATAAATAGGTCACTATTAGTAACTTTAAAATCAGTGTTGATTTACACCTCGTTGTATCCAAGCTAATCTCGCAATGTATTTTCCAAATTTTAATACAAATCTTGATATTCACGTTGCTTTATGCGCACGCGCACATAAAGATTTACGCGACTTTAACTATTTGTTCAGTGTTTTAAAAGATAACAGTTGTGTTCAGTTATGTGAAAGTGCTGAAACAAGTTTAAAAGACTGGTGTCGTCGATTTTGCTACCGCATTTATGCAAAATGGACACAGTCTGGAAGAAGCACAGATAAGTTTCGGAAGAAACATGAGATTTGGCTACAGGCTGCAATTCAATGGCCGGAATTACAGAATGAAAATATGGAACCTTCTACAGAAAATATAAGTGACGTCATCGAGCCCATAATTTCTCCTGCTAAATCTGATGCTTCAACTTGTACACATCCTAGTCCTCGTAAATCTTTTGAGGACCTTAGTAACCGGCAAAAAAGAAGACGCACTGAAGATAGTCTTTCATGCAGCAGTAGCAGCGCTGAAATTATGTTTTCGGCCGAAAGGGCGCTTCAAAAGGCAGGACAAAGCGATACAGCTTATGTTATGAAATACTTGACGGAGAATCCAGAAGAGGCCTCAAAAATCAAAGCCTTCATTGAAGGTAAATCAATTCAGGTACGGGAAATATCCCCTTTGAAGGCATTGGCTCTTTATGTATCGATGAACTTATCGAAATGGCGCTATAACACTCTTCCGGGATTTCAACACTCAAGAAGGAGCTCTTCAATACCCGAGTTACTACATGTTGGTTAAAGAAAAAATTAAGTGCTATCCGGCCAAAGAAGATCTCACAGTTACAGAGAGCTCTGCAAAAATCAAATTACAAGCCTTGATGGATTTAACCTCAAGAAGACTTATTAGGTCGTTAGAAACCCCTGTTGATCCCAATCAACAGCTCGTATTGACCAGCAAATGGGGTTTTGACGGATCATCTAGCCAAAGCATTTATCATCAAAGGACGAGTGAAGATGAGCAAATCGATCTTGCTAGTAATTTTATGATTAGTCTTGTACCACTGCGGCTCGTCTCAAAAGGTGTAACAATTTGGGAAAACGAGCGACCATCTTCCACTTCATTTTGCCGGCCAATATTGTTTAAGTTTATAAAGGAAACCAAAGAAAATGTGCAGAGAGAGATGGCTGAAATCGAAGCAGAGATTGAAGCCTTAACTCCATCCACCATCACTGATGGAATTAGTGTCAAACACCAACTGCTGTTGACAATGATTGATGGTAAAATTCATTCCATTATATCCAATACAGCAGCTTCAGTGTGTGACATATGCAAGGCTTGTCCTAAAGAAATGAATAATTTAGAGTTAATCAAAGATAAACACGCAAACGAGGACATGTATAAATATAGCTTAAGCACCCTTCACGCTTGGATTCGCTCAATGGAATGCTTATTACACATTTCCTACAAATTAGACATAAAATCATGGCAAGTAAGGGGTGATATAGCAAAAAGGCAAGTTGATGACAGGAAGAAAAGAGTTCAAGAGGCTGTAAGAAGAGAAACGGGCTTACTTCTCGATGTTGTGAAACAAGGCAGTGGATCCACCAACAATGGCAACTCGGCAAGGAGATTTTTTGAAAACTACACTAAATCTGCTGAACTGACCGGAATAGATGCTATGCTTTTAAGAAAAATCTGTGTGATCTTGCAGTGTATTTCATCAGGAGAGAAGATCAACGTAACTAAATTCCGAGAGTTCTGCTTTGATACTGCTAAGCTTTACGTGGAGTTATACCCATGGTATTATATGCCTTCTTCACTTCATAAAATTTTAATGCATGGGCCAGACATAGTTCAGAACATGTCAATTGTGCCCATTGGTTTTCTATCCGAAGAGGCATCTGAGGCTAGAAATAAAGATTTTAGAAAATATAGAGAGGGGCATTCTCGAAAGCATAGCAGTATCTCATGCAATGAAGATATTATGCACAATCTTTTACTGTCTTCTGATCCACTTGTTACAAGTATCCGTCCAAAAGGAAATAAGTTTGTAAAAAAATCTTCTTTTAAGGAATTTTATGAGCTTACGGATTCTGAGAAAAGTGATATCGAATTTGTTAACATAAATGATTTAGCGGACATCGATTCTGAATTTGAATTAATTGATGATGATGATGATGACGAAGATAATTAAATGATGTTATTGTTTTAAAATGTGTAACTTAGTAAATTAGAGCTTACATCTTAATTATTTATTGTACTTTTAATGAAACTAGGTAATTTATTATCAACTTACTTAAAAGTCATACTCTCATCAGTTCTTGTGAATATTTTTGTTAATATATATTTCTGTATATATATAATATATTTATAGACCTCTTAATAAGTCTGTCTGCGGTTTAAAGTAAATACAAATGGGGAAAAAACGTTTTTTTTTTTTAATTTTCATTTCCTTTTATCCCAGAAAGTGCACATTTGGCGCACTATGTGTCTTAGTATTAAATATAGCTCTTAGTAATAGCATTACGATATTAGAGACCGCTACTTGAAACAAGCCCGGAATCAGGAGGGAGAGAGCTCGATACACTCATTTTCATAGTAAAATTTCACATTTTCTCAAATTACTCCCGAAATATGGAAGTTATGAAGAAATTCATCACCACAATTTATGAAGGCATTAAGTAATCGAATAAGATGGCATCATTAGTTTGTCATAATTTTACTCTTATTTTTCGGACATGTCTACGTCCAACCGCTCCCATACATTCGTTCCACTGTGTATCTCTGAAATCGAAAAAATGTTGGATGCCTTTACATACGTATTCTAAGTAGTATATACGTACGTATACAGAAGGTATTTCAGTCTGAGGAAATATTCTCAGAGAGTTATAAGCGATTTTCATGTTTAGGTAAAAATACCTAACTTCTCGTAATAAAAGTTGTTGGCTTATTGTACATCTGTAATCTGTATTACCTACCTTCATCATATGCAAAATTTCATAGACGGGAGAATTTTTCGGGTTACATAAGCCCCGTTGATTGGACTAGTAATGCAAGTAAGTTATGCAAACAAACTAGATCGCATACACATCAATTCAGTATGTGAATATTTAAGTATTGTATTGTATACTTTATTAAATAAATTCAGGAAGTAATGTCTACCCAAAGCATAAAAAAACCGGCCAAGTGCGTGTCGGACCATGCACAATGAAGGGTTCCGTATTTTGGAAGTTGGGATGAATTTATCCCAAAAACAAACTAACATGGTAGTTGAAAACTTATGAATCGTCAGAAGCTAGGTGCACGGTTCCAATTGATCGTTTCCTATGGAGAAGAGCCGGCAAGAAACTCCACGGTTAGTTTTTTCAAAATAATTGGGTTTTACAATGTTTTAAAATTACAGTGATAATAGTTATGGGAGGACAGTGTAGGCCTGTCAACAAGTACTTAACAAAATATAAAAAAAATACATAAAAATAATAAAAACCAAATGAAATCATTTTTATTATAACTACAACAATTCTGAATTAATATCCTGTCCACAGAAGCCATTAATAAATAGTTGAAATTATAATTGTCGGTATATAATGTCAAATAATGAAATAATGAAAAGATTATGTTGTCAAGGAAATATCTAAAAAAAAAAACATCATTTGGAAGCAGTTTATAGACTTTTACATATTTTATGCCGGTAATGAGGTACCAGGGAAGCCACATATGCAGAAGGAATTATTGTCAAACTTCCTTGTCTTCAACGTTCTTAGAAACATACATACATAAAATAACGCCTTCTTCCCATGGGGGTAGGCAGAAACTATAGAACGCCACCTGCTACGCTCCTTACATACTGCTTTTGCTTCGTTTACGTTCATACATCAGCAGGCTTAGCATGACACTCTATTTCTTCGAAGAATAGACATGGGTTTTTCTATACAAAGTGACATTTCGTTTCTCAGTTTTTGACATCTCACCGTAGAAATCCTTCTACAATCTATCATCTTGTCTTTCGTCTCTAACAATCTTTGTCAAGGTCCTTTTTTATGTAGAAAGATTTCTACGGTGGGATGTCAAAAAAGGAGAAACGAAATGTCACTTTGTATGGAAAGAACCGTGTCTATTCTTCGAAGAAATAGAGATTGTCATGCTAAGCCTGCTGGTTATCCTGCCGGGGTCGCGGGAAGGTACTTATGGGTCACCGAGGCCCCCGCAACACAGGCAACAGGAAGGAATACGGGTGGGTTTTAGTCAGTAAGAGTCTGACACACCCTCCCGCTCCGCCCAGAGCGGGAGAAGTTATTTGATGATTTCCCACCCTAAAAAAAAAAAAAAAAAAGCCTGCTGGTTATACACGCACGCCGGTTACGAGTACTACGCACCTGACCTTTTTGAGGAACATCACCAATGAGGTCACTATGTCTTTCTGGGGCGTCCTCCCCGGCATTTCCACGTAATTTAATAATTTCCACTGTTCTTTTCCAATAACAGGCACAATTATGCCTGTTATTTACGTAATACACAACGAAAGGAACTTCGATCCAACCAGCACTCTAATTACGTAATAGACTATCAATCACATTCTGAATGATATTGAAAAATATTGCTAATCAATTGCTTCATAATGTTCGAAAAATTTGTCTGCTCAACAACGAAATGAATGTTGTTGAACTGTCAAAATAAATTGCTACTATGTGTTACTCATTTACCCTGCCGGTGTCCCAAGACAACTCTCCAGTTTTTGTTTGATCGTTTTTAAGGGTCGGATAAACACCGTTGACTTTGGCCTTACAAATGCGCTCACGTCATGCTGCCGTTCGGTTTCAAAGGGAATATTTATTTTGGGTAACGAAAATAAGAATAAATTGAAAAAAATCACAGATATAATTATACATAAAAGAATAGTTTGTTCATACAAAAAAAAAAAATCATGAAAATATCTTAAGCTTAGGTCCAAAGTTTTTTTTTCGATTTTAAGCTTTAGGTACCTACCTAGACATATTACTTCTTGAATTTATTTTATAAAGTAATTTTCCATAATGCTTACATATTCACATAAGTAATAGAATTGATGTGTAGGTACGCGTTATAGTTTAACATACATTTTTTGCTTAACTTATTTGCATTATTCGAAGGCGTAATAACAGATTTAAAAGTCACCAAAATAATATATCTGCGCCTTAAGTATCGATAACAAAGTAAAAAGTTTTCAAATGAAAGGACTAGTTATGAAGATTTCAAATATGTTTGTTTATAATTTTAGGATAATTAGTTTTAAAGTTATTAAAGAAAATATATGAAAATTGACCATTGACCTAGTCTCTGGAACTACTGAGCCTATAATATTGAAAAATATACAAAGAATAGTTATATAGTTTTACAGAAAAACTTATAAGAAATCTATTTGGACAACAAAAATTTGGCATGAGTACAGAGTCAAGTCGAACAGCATAGGTTAAAAAATACAGTCAAATTCACCAACATAATTATCACTTTCTTTGCAAAATAATCTTTCAACACACCCATTAGATACTCATTCACAGATTTTACAGCGTCTAGACCTACCCTTGCAAAATCCCCTTTGTCCTGCACCAGTGTTGGAGGTATAAGGTCACGCAGTCCAATGACCTTAGTGCAGACGTCTGGGGGGCGACCTTGGGCGACCTTCGATGCGTAGATGTAGCTGGTATGTATGCACTAGTATTTAGAAAGTTCATTGGACAGATGTTGGTGAAAGTTCTTTGTCTCTCGTATTGATAAGTATAATCTCATATCAGTATAACGGAGGGTAAGCCACTTATTCTTATTTATTTATATATACTTTATTGTACCCTACAAAATATACAATGGACAGTGATTTGCCTGGACATAAAGTAGGGCTGTCGTTGGTGTAAAAAATAATTAAATACAATATACTAAAATTGATACACAGATATATATATATATATATATATATATATATATATATATATATATATATATATAGTTCTTGTCGTTATTATGATAATTTTATTGCACTGGACCATACCTGGGAACCTTCTGGTAACAGAAATATTAAAGTTCAAGGTTCGAACGTTTTTTTGACGTTTGTTCACAAAAATATGTTCTAAATTTTATAAGTTATAACAACTTAAGAAGTCGCAGATACATGATTTTAGTGACTTTTAAATCTGTAATTACACCTTCATATATACAAATAAGTTGTGCAAAAAATATATGTTATACTAGAACGTATACACATCAGTTCTATATGTGAATATTTAAGTATTGTACTAAAATACTTTACGAAATAAATTCAGGAAATAATGGTGCCGATTCCCTTGTTGACAAACTAAACTAAATTTAAGTTCAGTGCATCTTTTTCTTTCTATTTCATTCAGAAGAGGACAGAAGATAAATTTTAGTTTAGTCCTGTCATATTAATCAGCGCCTGTCACTACTCTATACAAGTTTAGACGTGATTAGAAACTTGCCTACTAAAATTACGTCAATTTACGTCAAGCGCTGATTAATTTGACAGGACTAAACCAAAATTGATCTTCTGTCCTTTTCTTAATGAAATAGAAAGAAAAAGATGCATTGAACTTAAATTTAGTTTAGTTTGTGAACAAGGGAATCGGCACCATTATCTACCTAAAGCATAAAAAAAGATATTACTTTCAAACTACTTAAGATATTTTCATGATTTTTGGTTGTATGAACAGACTATTTTATTATCTATAATTATATCTGTGATTATTTTCAAATATTCATAGTTTCAATACTAAAAATAAATAATCCCTATGAAACCGAACGGCAGGGCGGCGCGGCGTGAGCGCGACGTACATTTGTATGGCCAAAGTCAACGGCGATTCCCCGACCCTTTACTTCAAATACTCCAAGATCCCTGTAACGTTGCCTGCATCCATAAACACAACGTTTTGCGTGCGTTACATTGCGCACCAAAACCATTGGCAAAACAGCGAATTTTCACACCAAAAAGGAAAGTCATTTCCCAGCAATTATTTTATTGCACAAAGTTACTTAGTTTGATGTACACATAATCAACCTATAATGTTCCCACTGCTGGGACACAGGCCTCATCTCTGTGAGAGGGAGTGGGCCGTAATCCACCACGCAAGCCCAGTGCGGGTTGGTAGATGTCATACGAGTATGTCTTCCAATTTTTGGTTCTAGGACATGCCGGTTTCCTAACGATGTTTTCCTTCACCGCTTTGAGAGCAGTGGTAATGAAATAATTTACACAAAGTAAAGCGTCTGTCTGGATTCGAACCTACGATCTACAACTCGTAGGTCGCGGCCGTTACCACTGGGCCACCACTGCTCTCTGTAAGAATACATAAATCACGGCATCGTGAGAGTCTTTTTTTACATGCCGTGTATAAGAGAATAGGTTAATTAAGTCATGGTGGAAGTATTAGGTAGTCAAAGACGTCTCCTGCGTCCACGACTATCTAGGGTGCAACAGACTTATATCCTGTTCCAAAACTTTTTGTATAAAAGTGTAAACAAATCTGTTCAGGTTAAATTCGTAAAAAAATATTTAAAAAACAAAAAACCCGACTGCAAAAACACAACTGAAAAGGGAAAAACAAGCATTATAATCTATATAATTTTGGTGTCGCAGGCGGGGACAATCAAAAGTTACACCATATTTCAGGTTATTCGACTGTCCCCGCCTGCAAGACCAAAATTATATAGATTATAATGCTTGTTTTTCCCTTTTCAGTTGTGTTTTTGCAGTCGGGTTTCTTGTTTTTAAATAATTTATTTTATTTCAAGCTTTTTAGTTTTTTATTAACATAAGTATATATTTGAAAATTACTCATTACTAGCTTTTATTTGATACCAATATTGTTGCAATTACTTAAAAAAAAAAACCCTTTCCCTCCTTTTTTTTTGTATTTGCAGATGCAATTTATAAATATTATATAGCCTATGTCACTCCCACAATTAAGACGAATCTAACGACACCTCATATGTTAAAATCCATCAAGCCGTTTAGGCTAAAGAGCGTGTCAAAGAAATAGACATACATACAAACATACATACATACTCTCGAAAAACATTACCCTCCTGACGCAGTCGGGTAAAAACACTCACTACAGAGGGACTACTCTCTAAGTCCATCAACGAAGATACGGGCCCGTCCGAAAGTAGTTGATCCGTCAAAACAAGTGACAACTTCAATTTTTGGAACGGCACAAACAAATTCCGTGTAGGGACAACTGTCAAATCGTGTTTTCATTGATTCTCAGTTCGGGCTCCGAAGTAATCTTGTGTCCGTAGGTGTTACGGACTAGGATACGCCCATAACTTCGGCAGAAACTACGGATTTAGTGCTTAAGGAGTAGGCCCCCGTACGTAGTATTATGTTATCTGTGCTAAAGGAATTAGTAACACATTCATCTGTATTTTCCAGGTCTAACGGTGACGTAATTTTAATAGTAAAGCAGATTCACGTGAAAAGCCTCGGAACAAATCCGTCCTCCGCGTTTTTCATTGATATATAATCTGTATCTAGAAAGTTTCAACTTAATATCTCAACTTTTCCAATAATTATTGTTTGTCTTTTATAATAACAATATTAAATTGTAATTGAAAAATCATCGAAAATCGAAGTTATAATCATAAAATTAACCTCAATTGTCAAATGAAAAACATCTATAATAAGTTGATTTAAAATAAGAACATCCGGTTTATTCAAATAAACGAATCGAAGCACTAAATTTGTAACTGGCACATTTTTTTTTTTTGTATAATGTTTATTCAATTGTAATTAAAAAATCGTCGACGCAAATCGAAGTTATAATTATAAAATGAACCTAAATTATATTGTCAAATGATAAAGTTGATTTAAACTTAGAACATCGGGTTTATTCAAATAGACGGAATCGAAGCCCTCAATTTGTAACTGGCACAATTTTTTTTTTTTATAATGTTTTAGTTCGCTAATTGATAGTGCCGTACTGTCCTATAATTTAGATACATACGAGTGCAATGTTATAACAAAGACTTTGGGTTAATCCTGTATAATTATGTGTTTAGTTAAAAACTCTTGAAATTTTGTTTGTTTGTACCAAATAAGCTCCGAAACTACTAGGCCGATTTTAACCATTTATTCACAAATAGAAAGCTAAAGTATCAGGAAGTATGCATATGCCATATATGCCATATTTTATTTAAAAAAAAATAGAGATCCCTACAAAAATTACAATAACGTAACCCAAGGTATCAAAAATTTGCCTTTATTAAGTCACTATTTGGCGTGCGCTGCGAAAAATATTAATGGTACATAAAAATAATGTACTACATGTTTATAGTACTCTTCATTACCCACAAAAAATTCTGCGAGGTTTAAGTAACTAATATAGTTAAGTCACAATAACCGTTTTTGTTCAAACTAGTCTGATTTGAAAGATTCTTTTGCATTTTATAGCCTAATCCTTGAGTAAGGTTAAAGGCTATTTACCATCACGCGACGACCCTTGGGAGCCGAGCAAAAAGAAAAAAAAAGCCAGAAAAACGCTTAGCGAAAACGTGCGGGCGGGCGATAGGATTCGACGCGGTGGATCCCCGGGCCAAAATTTCAAGCGGATGAAGTCACGGTCAGAAGCTAGTTAAGGCGGATATTTCTTGAAAACGGCCAAAAAGGTGATTTTTAAAGCAGTGTATCTCTTACCACAAATATTTTTGGAAAAAAAAATAGGATATTTTCAAGTCCTTTTTGCGTACAGTAGGGCATGTATCTCGGAATATCGTAATATCGGAATCTCGGAACGCAAGTACCGATATTACAATTCCGATACTGAGTGATCCAATATCGGAATATGAATTAATTTTCTATTTCAGTTTGAAACTAAACCTATATTTTAACTCCTTGTGCCTTCCTGTTGCCAGCTCGCTAATCATGCGATACACGAGCTATAATAGTGTTGGTTGTCTGTCTCGCTCACTCTTTATCTGCGCGTGTACGTCTTGTATAGTCGCACAATCGAACAAAATATCCTGTCAATCAGTTGCTCTGTGAACTGTGTAAGTTAAAGGCTCGTGAAGACTGGGGCGATGTCGCGGGCGCGGCGCCTGCATATTGCTGCTTGTCGCGCCCGTGATATCGCGCTACGTGTTTGTGTTTTATGTGGCTACATGCAAAGTCGCCGCTTTAAAAGATGTAAGTACAAATTATTATCTAATTGTTGTTTTCCAATGCAAGTGTTTAAATGGTTTTATAGCTCAAAATAAAACAAAAAACACCGAAAATTATTCTTTCGTTCGGATCGTAAAAAGATTGTTTCTCCATTTTCATTTCGTAAACTAAAATTGTAAACAGAAGTTAATAATTTATTAAATAAAGCAGAAAACTAAAAAAAAAAGTTTGTACAATTATTTAGCTGCATTACCTAAAACATTTTTTTTTGCAGGGCTTCATCAAAAAGAAAGCCACATACTCAGAATTTTTCAAGAAATGCTCATCAAATGTATGGGTTCATTTTCATCGATCGGATGACGGCCAAACCGCTAAGTGCCAGATATATTAAAAAAAAACTAAAATCTACTGGTAGGTCTACTACGGGCTTGCACACACATTTATGAACTGTGCACTCAAATATCACTGCAGTTGGACCCCCTTTATCGGAGAGTACTCCAAGCAAATCAACATCACAAGAGCAGACGAGAAAGCTCAAGAAACGGAAACAGATAGGTCTTCAGAATCAATGGAAGCTATTGTTTTTCGTATAACCGCTTTATATGGTGCAAGTTTCAAATTCTTTGCTGAAAGTCAAGATCTTCGGCAACACTTCAAAAAAATTGGATATGACTTACCGAAAACGCCAAATACTATTGTGAAAATGGTTCTTGAACAAGTGAAATGATTTTATTGTACTCAATCCAACCTCATACCGTGCAATTTAAAATTTTTGAATTTGTGCAAACTCCGATATTAATATCGGAATTCCGATATTGAGATCTAATATCGAAAATCAGTATCGCAATTGAAAACCTTCCGATATTACATGCCCTAGCGTACAGTGATAGAACTCAAAACACAATGAAACAGACTTTAAAACGTCAAAAAAATCTTCAAAAACACCTCATAATTATCTTTAAAAGCTTTTTATCTCTTCATTAACTATTATAGTTATAATTAAAACTATATCATAAAATTTCGAATGCCAAACTGCATCCAGTGATGGATTATTTATTATTAAATTGTTAATATTTAATTTTATACGAATTTATTAGCATTTTTTCGACAAGCGTAGTGTCAACGCGGTTCTCTTTCTTTTCTAGGCAGTCTAATAGTGACAGCGGTTTACGTGTTGTCAGCGTCTTAAAGAAATAAATTGGCATCCACAGGTACCTATTTGAATCAATTTGTTTACATTTTAATCAGATACTTTTGGAACAGACCATACATTAGTGTAAATACGGTAACAAATAGGTCAACAGTCTGCTATCAGCACTTGTTTTTCCGCGAGTATTAGATCACGTACTCGCTTATCAACGCATAGTACATGATAACTTGTACCTATTTAGTTTAATAGTGCATGGGCAGTTTCCGTTTAGAGCCTGTCAAGACGACGCAATGTGCGCGCGAATCCACTCGCCCGTTCCCGAGATACTGGGGCTGCTACATACCTACATCCCGTCCAGATGCTGCCGCGCGTTTCCTCACTCGCGCGTAAAACGCTTGCAATGAGCGGGACTATAGACGCGTTTTACGCGCGAGTGGAGATACTCGGGCGCCCCTTTTTTTTGTGGGAAATCATCAAATAACTTCTCCCGCTCTGGGCGGAGCGGGAGGGTGTGTCAGACTCTTACTGACTAAAACCCACCCGTGTTACTTCCGTTGCCTGTGTTGCCAGGGGCCTCGGTAACCATTTAGTACCTTCCCGCGACCCCGGCAGACTCGGGTGCCCTTGCTGTGTCCAGTACCTACTACGCGCGAGTCCGTGGCGAGTGGACGTATTTTTTGGTTCGAAATGGAGCGCGATAACTTCGATACGGAACTTTTTATTGGAGAAGTTGTAAAAAGTATCTGTATCAGAGTCCATGTTTATAACTGGCAGGGAATCCCTCCTAGCGCAGAAACGCGCGTAAAACGCGGTATCTGGACGCAATATGGTACGTTGGACGACACGGTTGGCGTAATGGCTGAGCGATCGACTGCTGCGCAGCGTGTCGCGGGTTCGATCCCCGCACGGAACAAATATTTGTATGATCTGCAAGTAATTGTTCCGGGTCTGGGTGTTTGTGTTTGTGAGTTTCTATGTTTGTAAACGCTCCCACGATACAGGAAGAAATTCCTGGTGTGGGGCAACGTTAAAAAATAAAAAATTGGAGCGCTTGAGTGGACTCGCGCGCAGGTCGCCTCATCTGGACAGGCTCTTAGTCCCTCTACACTCGAGTCCCGCTATGCCCGACTCGTAAAATACCTACTAAAAAGTTTCAATATGCACGAAATTCTTCGATCCTACGTAAAGAATGGAAGGTACCTACAGCTGACAAGAACAGTGTTTGAATTCAAGTTAAAAATTTTATAGCGCTATTGGTATACGCGTAAGCTGTGGGGCTTGTGGCTAAGTAATAACAGCCGCACGGGTCGATCGATCAGGTTAAGCTACGCTTGCCGCGGTCAAGACCCCTCCGTGCCTCGGAAAGCACGTTAAGCCGTTGGTCCCAGCTGTTTATTGGTAAATCTTGGACAGCCGTTACGGGTCGTCAGAAGCCCGAAAGTCTGACAACCAGTCTTACCAAGGGGTATCGTGTCACCCAGTAACTGTGTTGTGGAGGTCAGATAGGCAGTCGCTCCATGTAAAATACTGGTATTCAACTGTATCCAGTAAGACTGGAAGCCGACTTCAACATAGGGAAAAGGCTAGGCAGATGATGATGGTATACGTTTGTGTACTTTATCCAGGGACACACTGTATATCCCGTCCGGATGCTGCCGCGCGTTTCCTCGCTCGCGCGTAATACGCTTCCAATGAGCGGGACTCTTTAGACTCGCGCGGTTTACGCGCGAGTTGAGACACTCGGGCGCATCATCTGATGATGATGGTATACGCGTAAGCGTCGTTAAAATTTGTTTTGTCTCGTTAACCTCCGTCCTGTTTTAATATAGTTAATGAAAGAATAGGATAACATATTTATGTACTAGGTTTTCTTAATATACTTTTTAAATGGTTAAATAAAATATTACACTGTAATAGTTTTCTTCATTATTGCTCGCGAATGTGATTTCGTGCATAGCGAAACTTTTGTAGGTATTTTACGAGGAGTCTGCAAGCGTTCTCCGACAGTCATTTCTCCTTTGGACTGATCACCGACAGGACGTTTCGTTTTTGAGAGATTCGTCGATAGAACGTTTCACCTATGGACACTTCGCCTACAGAACCTTTCATATGCGTCACTTTAGACGACAGAAATAGAGGGGATCTGGCGTTAATGGTCACTGTTCTAACCTAACCTAACCCAACATTATCCTTCGCTGTAGCTGCCAACCTACTATATTTGCTACCAAGGGCTGACCTAGAGGGACTAACCGAAGGTTTCGTGTCAACTATAGTTATTAATGAAGTACAGTTATTTATTTAAACTTTTAACACACGAAAGGTACAATGGCAGACTATATGCCTTAGGCATTGTCTACCAGTCAACCAAGGGTGATGAAGATTTGATGGGTGGTGCTGTTTGAGAGTAACAATGAGAATTCCTTATTAAAATTACGATTATTCATTATTCTACTAGAAGAGAACATATAATTCTCATGTTAGTTTTAAGTACAAATTTGCATGCTAAGTACAATTCTGGCAAAACGTGTAAGCTCTTTATTGTAATTATTGAAACACCATGTATACCATGTTTTTTTGCAAATAAATACTTTATTATTATTATTATAGAGCACGGAATCTTTGTGCAAGCAGTAGGGTTGCCATTTTTTTGTACAAGAAATAAAGTAATTATATTATTATCAAAGTGGGAAAATAAACAGTATTTCGGCAAAAAAAAAATATTTTAAGTATACTTTAATGTTTTAAATGGATATGTCGCAGCCATCTGGTTAAATTAGCCAGCTAATTGGACGCCTAGGCCGTTAAATAAACGCCGGCACCGCCAATATTGGACGTCGCGGGGGGTTTTACACCTCACTCTCACCACGATCTTGAGGTGGCCCGCGATGGCGGGCCAGCACCAGCCGGGGATCGTGGAAGTCGCACTAGATCCCATGATCCCCGATGCAAGTGTGGGAGGGGAACACCGGGGTGGTTTTTAGTCAGTAACTCCGCCTGCCCCAGGGCGGAGGACATCCGTGAGGATTTTCCTCCCCGGAAAAAAAAATGGTTAGAACTGTGTCAAACCGCGGCGAGCCGAGCGGTGCCGTGGCAGCGGTCGGCGAACGCTACTTCTAACGGTTAGGCTGTTGTAAGCCTCACCGAACATACGAGGAGTAGTTTTTGGTAACACGATACCCCTTGGTAAGACTGGTTGTCAGACTTTCGAGCTTCTGACGACCCGTAACGACTGTCAAAGATCTACAAATGACAGCCGGGACCAACGGCTTAACGTGCTTTCCGAGGCAGGGGTCTTGGTATGTAAAGATGGTCACCCATCCACGGAGCCACCGCGGCAAGCGTAGCTTAACCTGATCGCTCGACCCGTGCGGCTGTTATTACTTAGCCACAAGCCCCTTGACCACTAGTAATGAATAAAATAAATTCGAATAAATATTTCAGTATTTAGCTTTTTTAAATTTGAGGTTATTTCTGTCGCTGCTCGGTTGCTTATTACCAAGGTGAGATGTTAGATGATGAAGGTGAGATGATGACATCATATGCGACTACTGTAAGGCTCGCTCGTTTTTTTTTTAATGTACAATTTAATTGAAGCTCTATGTCTGTCGTCCGACCACTTAGCCATTATCACTTAAAACACTCAATCTGTGAATACTGAGGTGGCTAAACTAATTACAGCGGTTTTCTCTCTGATCACTCTTGCTTTGAAGGCAAGGCGAGTTTGCGGGTTTGTATGTGGATATATGGATCAGGATATAATTAGAATCCATAAATAAAATAAAATTAAATATTTGTTTATTTAAGGCAACTAGGCCAAATTGTTAATAACGTTGTTCTTAAAAAATATTGTTAGTACAGAAACACAAAAACAAAAAGGTTAGCTGTGGGGTCTTCTAACCAGCACCTCCACAGCGTGCGACAACCAAGGTGCGTCGTACTTTTCTATTAACATACTTAGGATGCTGTTAGAACTAGACCGCGCTCTTGACAAGATGGAACTTGTTTTTTTGCGCATTATGGCGTAAAAATCATCGGTATGCGCAAACGCGAACTTACCGCCTACCGGACGCACTACAATGGTGCGGCAGTCCCAACAGAACATCCTCGAACAAGAGTCTATGAACTGCCTCGTTGGTCTAATGCTCACAAGCGCTACTGCTGAGCATGAGGTCCAGGGTTCGGTTCCTAGATCGGCCAAAGTGTTATTGGGTTTTTCCATCTGGAATTTCTCAGTAGCAGCCCGGAGTCTGGATTTGCGCCCGGTTGATGGCAATAGGCTCGCCCCCTATTACATGGGACTTAAACATAACTGGCTAATTGTGGGTTGTACTACAAGTACACCTGTGCCCAACCCTACGAGGAAACAAGGCGTGAAGTTATGTTTAATAAGAATGTCGTGCACGCTTGTTAAGTGATGCATTTACACAGTAAAGAAGACTCGCGATTACCCATTGTTACTATCCTTGTAAACATGTCGTTGGTGAGCCTTGCTCTATAAATAGATCGTACATCAGATATCAGCCGAAAGACGTCCACTGCTGGGCATAGGCCTTCGCTAAGGACCGCCACTTCGAACGGTTCTGTGCTTTCCGCATCCAGCGGATTCCTGCGGCTTTTGCAAGGTTACCTTAGAACTTAGAACCTTCGGCCCCATCGGCCATCTGTTCTGCGAGCAATGTGCCCTGCCCACTGCCACTTAAGTTTGGCAATTCTTCGGGCTATGTCGGTAACCTTGGTTCGCTTGCGGATCTCTTCATTTCTGATTCACGTTCCGATCACGTAGGGAAACTCCAACAATAGCCCTCCATTGCCCTTTGGGTGACTTTTAGCCTTCTAATAAGGATCATTGTGAGCGACCACGTTTCAGTGCCATAGGTCATCACTGGCAACACGCACTGGTCAAAGACTCTCTTGTGAATAAATATGTAAGTAAATAAAGTAATTAAAAACAAAATGGCCGACTAATTACAATTATTAACTAGTTAAAGGATGAATACGGATGTCGACAGTTCATCGGCTCGTATTGTTTTATGATTATTTGCATATAATTTCGACCTGGCAGGCTTCCAGTGTCCGCTGTATGTACTGAAGTTTTAGGATTCATGTGTATGTTGATTATTTTTGGGGTGTGATTGCGAAGAACCAAAAATTCACATTGATCAATCTGTTCACAGAGAGGAGACCTCAGTCACAGCTAGGGTTGCCAACCCTACTTTATAAGATAGTATCCTGCTAATAATATAAAATAATACAGTATAATAAATAGGCCAAATGTAATTTATATTTTATTTATAAATATAATTTAATATCTAGGCCAAATTTCTGAAGAAAAATATACATATACTTAGTAGGCGACACTACTATATTTTTATTACTATACAAAACTAGATCTTTCCCGCTGCTTCGCCCGCGTGGAGGTTTTTTTCTTTCTTACCTAAGAACCTTTTCCTGACAATATCAAACACAAAAAAAAATAATTTGCGAAATCGGTCCAGCCGTTCACGCGTGATGCCGTGACCAAGGGAAATAGGGATTCGTTTTTAGGGTTCCGTACCCAAAAGTAAAACGGGAAAATGTTTTCTACTAACTTTTTAAACCTATTTATCCGGCTTATATGAAGTTTCATTAAAATCGGTTCAGTCATATCGAAAAATAAGGAGTTGAAAATTTGTATGAAATGCCCGCACGGCGTACACGCTCTTATGGCGATACCAAAATAAATTGAGGGCTTTTTTATAACCATTTATTTCACTATTACAGCATTTATGAATAAAATATTTGATTGGATATATGTTTATTGAATATTTGATAATTACTCGGACTGAAGGAAAACGCAATCGGGTTAAATTTCCTCGATAGAATTTAATTCCGAAAACACCTCCACCTTTTCTGTAATTCTAAAATCCTACATAATTTAATTACAAAATTGCATTCAAAATGTGTGTATTATTTAGAATCAGAATCAGAAATTATTTATTTACCATGAATGTGGGTACAAAATAGCTTGTAAACATTATAAAAGCTGTTCAAACACACTCTACCTTACAGCATGCAAAAGTAAAAACATATATATATCTTCTAATTAGACAAACAAAAAAAGAAAAGAAAATAAATAAAAGTACAGTTATGTGAATATACAGACATCAAAACAACTAAAACTAAACATCAAAATCAACAATATTTGTACGTTTTTTACCAATTATTGATTAAATTGAATTATTTTGCCTACATTACCAAGGTACATAATGAAATTTGAAATAAAATATAATAAATTAATATAACATTATAAACTTTTATTAAAAAAATCTCCGAAAAGACCTCTACTTTTTTCTGTAATTCTAAAACCCTAAATAATTTCATTGCAAAATATTGCATTCAAAATAAGTGTATTCGGTAATTGAAACCTGGCAGAATTTTTTTTTATACATTGTTTAATTTATTTTTAAACAATTTATATTTGGTTTGACGCTGTTACGTTGTTATATTTCTCTTTTTGTTATGTCTCGTATTTGTCTCTGTCACTTTCTTATGCCCCGCCAAGTTCGCTATGATTTATTTTTTACTCATTTTTTGGGTGGCGGGAGGGTGTGTCAGACTCTTACTGACTAAAACCCACCCGTGTGTGTGCCAGGGGCCTCGGTAACCCTTTTGTACCTTCCCGCGACCCCGGCAGATTTTTTTTTTTTACTTATTTAGGTCATCAATACCACGCTTCGGCGCATTTTGAAATAACCTTACAAACAAGATATTACAGAACTGTTTATTAAAACAGTTGGAGAATTTTAAAAGTGTGTAGGGCTTTATTTGATTGAATTTGTGTTTAGATAACCTAAAGCCGAATTTACATTACGAAACTAGCTGCGCAAACAGACAGATTTATTCACTGATAGTTTTACGTGTAAATAGATCATTATTTACACACATGAAACCATCAGTGAATAACTAAGTTTGCGCAACAAATTTCGAAATGTAAATTCGGCTTAAAACGCTGACAACACCTAAACCGCGGTCACTGTCAGACTGCATAGAAAAGAAAGAGAAGCGCGATGACACAACGCTTGTAATGTATTGCAAAATATGAAGCAATTATCTATTTACTCAAAATTGAGTTGAGTAATCTAAAATAAAAAACAACCAAGTTCTGGATTCAAATAAGACGTTCTTGTTATTAATTAAATACGTAACGGAATATTTTGGATTGGAACTCAAGGTAAAAGTTTAGTTTACCGTTAATTTGTATCGAGATTTTTTTTTCAAAACGTCTTTTGGTAATAACTAATTTAGCACAATATTAACATATATTTTTTCCGCTACCACAAACTATACAGATTTGGCAATTTTGTTTTCTTAAGACAAGCCTATTTTTGTCATTTGCCTGTTGTCAGCGCTTTAAATAACAACAGATTACCTTACATTGGCTTTCGGAAATCGATTTACAAAATCCTCTAGAGAAGACGCAGCAAATTGCAATACAATTCGTAGTATGCAAGTCATACTTAAATATTGATACACACACGACTCATAACGTACAATGTTTGCCAAAAGCGCAGTAAAATACATGTTAACTTCAATAATTGACACGTCATAACAATTAATATTAATTTCTATATTACTTCAGCTGCCAAACATCGTTGCTGTGTTCCGGTTTCAAGGGTGTAGGCCCGGCTTGGGCAGAGCACCGCAGTGTCCTCGTGGAGGCGATCGGCGGCAGAGATCTCTCGCGTCCGGCCCTGGTTCAGGCCATGGTACGGAACGAGAGGGCATGGGCACCCGTCACATCTGTCTGCGAAGCAGTAATGCTCGCGAAGGAGGAGGCGGGACGGTTGAGGAAAAGGCAAATTTCGCGCCCTCTTGCCCCTAGCCGCCGCAGGAGACGCCCTGGGCGTCGGGAATCCCGAGCAATGGGTAGCTCACCATCCGGTAAGGACCAGGCCTGGGTCGACGGCGCGTTGTGTTCCACGCGCGCTTCAAAGAGATGTCGTTAGCACAAGTGTAGGGGTCCACTAGGGCCGATGACTGCCGGGGTCGCGGGAAGGTACAAAAGGCAACACAGGCCGCGCTTCAAAGAGATGTCGTTAGCACAAGTGTAGGGGTCCACTAGGGCCGATGTCGGCCGGGGTCGCGGGAAGGTACAAAAGGTAAAACAGGCCGCGCCTCAAAGAGATGTCAGCACAAGTGCAGGGGTCCACTAGGGCCGATGACTGCCGGGGTCGCGGGAAGGTACAAAAGGTAACACAGTCCGCGCCTCAAAGAGATGTCAGCACAAGTGCAGGAGTCCACTAGGGCCGATGACTGTCGGAGTCGCGGGAAGGTACAAAAGGCAACACAGACAACGGAAAGGACACGGGTGGGTTTTAGTCAGTAAGAGTCTGACACCCTCCCGCTCCAGAGCGGGAGAAGTTATTTGATAAATTCCCACCCAAAAAAAAGGGGTGTATTTACAGTGTTATATGTTTTTTTTTTTTTAGGGTGTGGCGTAAATAGTTATCCAACGCTTAGGGGCACTTACCACAATTTGAACCGTTTATATCACCCGTGTGGTAGATGACTGCCCACTCCCTCTCACAGAGAGGAGGCCTGTGTCCCAGCAGTGAGAACATTATAGGCTGATTATGTATCCTAATGAATGAGACGGCTGATAAGTTTTTCGCAATTACAATGTTGTTTCCATGGAGAAACTTGTTCAATTTGATGGGCCTCACCGCACCCTTAACCTTTTGACCGCCACAGTCATGTATAGTTGACAGACCAATATGTGCCCAGCACGCCACGGTCACGACTACATGACAGATTTTTCGTAGCTTGGCGCCGAGGGCACGTTTTTGCTTTTTTGACGTGGCGGTCAATAGGTTAAATATGCCCAGATGTTGCACTATTGAAAATGTGTTAACCTTCATCAAGAAACTTTAAAAACTGCAACAAACATATATTTCAATGCTCATCTATTTACACATTATATGGTCAATCACCTCATTGTGTTAACAACTTTGGCAGTCAAATGCATTTACGTCATTCTCGTCATAAGTATTTCTGCGTAACATCACAGGTGGTGCCACCTATAGTAATTTTAAAAACATTACGCATAGATTCTGTGTATTGCGATTCTAAGTGAAGATACGAGGATGACTGGAGTCGTTACGGGTCGTCAGAAGCCCAAAAGTTTGACAACCAATCTTACCAAGGGCTATCGTGTTATCCAGTAACTGGGTTGTGGAGGTCAAATAGGCAGTCGCTCCATGTAAAATACTGGTGTTCAGCTGCATCCGGTTAGACTCGAACGCCGACCCCATCATAGTTGGAAAAAAGCTAGGCAGATTGATATTGGCACATAAACTCAAGCTATTTTCTAATAGGGGTAGATAGAAACTACAGAACCACTCCTAGCAAGGCCCACTCACCCGGTTATCTTGCTAGCAAGGCCCACTAACCAGGAAATCTTGCTAGCTAGGCCCACTCACCAAGTAATCTTGCTAGCAAGGCCCACTAACCCGGAAATCTTGCTAGCTAGGCCCACTCACTAAGTAATCTTGCTAGGAAGGCCCACTCACCCGGTAATCTTGCTAGCAAGGCCCACTCACCCGGTAATTTTGCTAAGAAGGCCCACTCACCCGGTAATCCTGCTAGCAAGGCCCACTCACCCGGTAATTTTGCTAGCAAGGCCCACTCACCCGGTAATCTTGCTAGCAAGGTCCACTCACCCGGTAATCTTGCTAGCAAGGTCCACTCACCCGGTAATCTTGCTAGCAAGGCCATCTTTTAATATCACGTGTTAAGAAATCAGCTGCTTCTTTGTTTTTATTTCATCCTTGATAAGATACTGACAGCACCTAATTATTTAATTACTACGTCATTTGTAATCACAAAGTTTGAGTCATATAATATTAAATCTCCATATACATGTAATTCTAATCTATTTGATAAGCAGGGTTGATAAAAAACATGTTTTTTTTTGTTTATGACAGATTTTATTTATTTTAAAATAAAATCAAATAAATCATGTTTTTTTTTTTATTTTTATAAATCTTGCTTTTTCTTCATCGTGAATGGTAGATTTTGACATCATTAACTGAGTTACTTATTTCAACTTTACCAGACAGAAAAGACAGAATACCTAAAATACTAGGGAGACCTTGGTAAAAAAAAAAAAACAGAAATAACTAAGGGTTGGTGTCATGAGAAAATAGTTGTTGAGGAGTTTGTTGCGCCACAAAAAACGTCTAGCGACATCGCGGTATACCCAAGCGAAGATGGCGGGACGAGCTTGACGCCTATTAATACAGGGTTTTACGTCTAGCAACTAGCGACATCGCGGCATATCCAAGCGAAGATGGCGGGACGAGCTTGACGCCTATTAATACAGGGTTACGTCTAGCGACTAGCGACATCGCGGCATATCCAGGCGAAGATGGCGGGACGAGCTTGACGCCTATTAATACAGGGTTACGTCTAGCGACTAGCGACATCGCGGCATATCCAGGCGAAGATGGCGGGACGAGCTTGACGCTTATTAATACAGGGTTACGTCTAGCGACTAGCGACATCGCGGCATATCCAAGCGAAGATGGCGGGACGAGCTTGACGCCTATTAATACAGGGTTACGTCTAGCGACTAGCGACATCGCGGCATATCCAGGCGAAGATGGCGGGACGGGCTTGACGCCTATTAATACGGGGTTACGTCTAGCGACTAGCGACATCGCGGCATATCCAAGCGAAGATGGCGGGACGAGCTTGACACCTATTAATACAGGGTTACGTCTAGCGACTAGCGACATCGCGGCATATCCAAGCGAAGATGGCGGGACGAGCTTGACGCCTATTAATACAGGGTCAAGTTAAATTAGCTAGCGAAACTCCGCATATGAGATGGGTATCCATAATAGCAGCGCAGCGGTTGTTGACCCCCTAAACATGAAACCTTTATCGGGTTTAGATATCGACACTACGACATTAACTACTTCTCTCGCTCCGCCCGGAGCGGGAGAAGTTATTTGATGATTTCCCACCCAAAAAAAAATGGGGCCTTTTTGAAGTCAAGGGGCCGAGAATATTTTGATTTTGGTTTGGCGGGCCGCAATACAAGTGACATTGATTACATATATTCGATATTTAAGGCGCTGACATGACCCAGTTGACCAAAATAGGATTCTCTTAAGAAAAAAAATTGCCAAATCTGTGTAGTTTGTGGTAGCGGAAAAATATATGTTAATTTTGAACATTTTTCCCAGAACTTGGTTGTTACCAAAACACGTTTTGAAAAAAAAAACTATGAATGAAAGAATGATTTTATTTCTGTAAATGGGTTTTTACAAACACTTTTACACGTCAAACATATTTTTTTAAAACTAGATGAGGTCGGCGTTTCCTATCTGACTACTCTGAGAAACGAAAAAGAAAACGCCTCAAAGATGTCAGCACAAGTGTAGGGGTCCACTAGGGCCGAAAAACATGAAAATATCGTAAGTAGTTTGAAAGTAATACCGTTTTTTTCCTTTGGGTAGACATTACGTCCTGAAATTCGTTAAGTATTTTACTACAATACTTAAATATTTACATATATAATTGATGTGTATGCGTTCTAGTTTAACATACATTTTTTGCAAAACTTACTTCCAATATAAGAAGGCGTAATACCCGATCTAAAAGTCACTAAAATCATATATCTGCGCCTTAATTGCCACAATCAAACTACGCATCGGGGATGAGGAACTTTACACCCTGTTCCTCATACCTCTAAGCCTCAGATTCTGCAGGAAAAACAGTCCAAAAAAACAAACATTTGAACTGTTATCAGTTATATTGTGCGACCTTGTAATTGTAACTATAGCTTATCGGCAGTTATGTAACTGACGTCGTAACACGCGTTAGAATTTTACTTCGTTTTCATTGGTATGGTAATCACTGATTGGAGCGACTACAAAAACAAAAATGGCGTCAGCCCCAACAGCATCCTGAAAACTATAGCTGGCAGGTGGAACAGTCCCAAACTGGGGCATTGGATGCGCCTACATGCCACTGTAGCGCATAATTAATAATTGTTTCGTTTTTGTTCTTCGGGTAGATATAAGTAAGTACTAACACTAGTTTCTAAGTTGTGTGTTGTACTAACCAAATGGACTTTGTCTGAATAAAAATATTTTTAATTTAATCTATTGGAGGCCATCGGCACTTTAAAGATATGTAGAATGCAGAATGCAAGAGCGACATCGAAATTTATAGCAGCCCGCCTCGGAAAGGTTAGGATTTCTTTTGACTGTTCATACAGAAATAGTAGTAACTTTATCGTTCTAAGTTGTGTGTTGTACTAACCAAATGGACTTTGTCTGAATAAAAATATTTTTAATTTAATCTATTGGAGGCCATCGGCACTTTAAAGATATGTAGAATGCAGAATGCAAGAGCGACATCGAAAATTTTAGCATCCCGTTTAGAGACTCTTAAAAGAAAAGAATCTCTCTCTAGCTACGACACTGGCAGGAACTACCCCATGGCTCGCGGGGCCCTGGGCACTTGTCCAAAGTGGCCAATGGCAAAGATGGCTCTGATTGCCAGTAGTCAACTAAAGTCACTCGGAAAGTTGCCACGGTAATATGGAGAAGGGTTGGACACATCTGACGCATGTCAGACGATCAATCAGTTAAACTCACGACCTAATCTGTCCCTGTATATGGCAGGCCCAGGCGGGGAGATGGCGGGATGACTTGTGTAACACCTTCACAATCCCAATGCTACTATTCATTTTGAAAACTCATCAATAGGTATTCTTTGCGTTTTGTACGTTGTCCAGCCGACGAATTTTTCAAACATATGAAGCATATGATTACGAATTTCCTTCAAAATCATTCGGATTGGGGTGCTGGAATCTTAAAAATACTGATCCTCAATAGCTCTAGAACGAGAGAGAGAAGTGGAAGTTCCATTTGCTAAGATATTGTTAGTATTAGAGATGTGCCGAATATGACTGGCTGACTTAGCCGACTAGTCGGCACGTCTCGGCCAAACCAATCACGGTTTCGGGGGTATCCGGCAATTTCCGTGAGGCTTCGTTTCCAGCTGATTCGCGCGCAAGTCGCAACCGCCGCCTGCGAGCGTATAGGAACATGTCTTACTTAGCATTGTTTCTTGATTTTTAGGGTTCCGTACCCAAAAGGTAAAACGGGAACCTATTACTAAGACTCCGCTGTCCGTCTGTCTGTCTGTCTGTCCGTCTGTCACCAGGCTGTATCTCATGAACCGTGATAGTCAGACAGTTGAAATTTTCAGAGATGATATCATTCTGTTGCCGCTATACAACAATAAATACTAAAAACAGAATAAAATAAATATTTAAGGCGGCTCCCATAAAACAGACATGTTTTTGCCGTTTGTATAGATAAGGAACGCTTCGTGCGCGAGCCCGACTCGCACTTGGCCGGTTTTTACTTTTTGCACTGGTCAGAGCGATGATTTTGTGTAAAAATAAAGAATTAAAGACAATACTGTTATTGTTAAAATATTAATTAAGAATCAAGGTTTTTTTTTAATGGAATTCCTCCAATACATTTTTTTTAAATAATTAAAATAAGAAGCCGGATAGTCGGCGCTCTTTGACGAATAGTCGCCGACTACGAAAGTGGCCGGATAGTCGGTCTTACCGACTACTCGGAACATCTCTAGTTAGGATAAATGGACAATACTAGTAAAGACTACGTTAGATTTTTGGTAAAAAAATGTGTGATGTTTTGAAAGAATTTTTAACCAAAATCCGGTAGTTTGGAAATCCAGCATAAAGTCCCAAACTGCCCATGACAAAACCCGAAAATATTTACAGAACAGCCAAAATAAATCAAAATTAAAAGTTATTTATTCAAACTAGGTTGAAAACCAGCACTTTTTGAACGTTCAAATTACATAAGACACAGACACACACATTCCTCCAACGCCCGCCCTTCACCATTTCCTAGTGCTTTAGCTGGGAAGAAGTGGCGCAACAAACTGTCCAGCAGCACAGCTGTCTGTTCAGTTAGAACAACTTGATTACATACGACAAACCTTATTATAACCTGTGCTTCATGCGACCATGGTCTACATAGCAACGAAGTAAACAAAACGCTATTGTTCAACTACCCACATGTATAGCATTGTCTTAAGTATCTTGACGCGACTAGTATATCTTGAACTAGTCCCCACCTTGTTATATTATGTAATATCACGCTTGTTCTCCTCTCTCTGTAGATGGAAGTATACAGTATACTGTGGCGGCATCTACATCGCTACATGCGAACTACGCATCACACTGACGTCACGCAAAATCCTGCATCGCACAAGCAGAGTTTACCGCGCAACTAGCATATAATACAACATCTAGACATCAACCGTCGGGCAGTTTCCCACCAGGCACGACACCCATCTGATCGGAGGATCCTCCCTTTTCTATGGAGGACGACTGAACTACCCCCACATTTCGCCAATTGTGTTCTAAGTCCCATGTTATAGTAGGGGAGATTTTAACGTAACACAAATCCAGACTCTGGACTGCTGCTACATAGAACATCTTAATGGAAAAACCCAATAACACAGTTCGAATCGAGGATCGAACCCAGGAACATAGGTAAAATCTCTTAATATTGTCCATACAAACTTACATTTGCAGTCGGAATTTACGGGAGAACACGTTTTTCAACTAAAGTGTTATTATTGGGATAAATTCATCCCTTCATGGTGCGTGGTCGGACACGCACATAGCCGGTTTTTATACGCACGTGCTTCGGTAGCAAATTTTTCTTTCTTTCTTATTCTTTCTGCCGGACCCCGCTACAGACTACCTTGCTGACTGACCATTATTCTTACTTAATTTATACTGATTTATCATGTTTATCCCACGAAGCGACGCGCGCGTTACTTGTGGTAACGAAATGTACAAACACGCTGTCAATGTCTTCGTGAAGACGAGTAGCGTCAGCACATAACACACTCACGCACCCTTCCGATTTCGCCTTTGTCTCAAATCAAAATCAAAATAAAAAGTAATTTATTCAAACTAGGCTGAGAATCAGCACTTTTCGAAAGTCAAAATTACATAAGACAGGCCCCCAAAAACGCCCGCCCTTAACTACTTCTTAGTACTTTAGCTGGGATGAAGAAGTGGCACAACAAACTCCCAGCAGCACAGCTGTCTGTTTAGTTAGATAAAACTTGATTCTATACAAATCGAATGACAAGTAATTAACATTACGAATCACAAAACATTACCACGTCTCGGACGGTACCGAGAGCTCCTGCGCTTACACACACTTTCACAGCGTGTTTTTAGACTTGCGAACCACAAGTAAAGCGCGCGTCGCTTCGTCAGATAAAAATACTTTATGAGAGAATCGTGTTAAGGCGCTGACAAGAGGCAAACGACCAAAATAGGCTTGTCTTAAGAAAAAAAATTGCTAAAGCTCTTCAGTTTGTGGTAGCGGAAAAAATATATGTTAATTTTGAACATATTTCTCAGAACTTGGTTGTTACCAAAACACGTTTTGAAAAAAAATCTCGATACAAACTAACGTTAAACTAACCTCTTACCCTGAGTTTCAATCCAAAATATCAGTATTAAATATCAACATACATTACGTTTTTAATTTATATCAAGAACTTCTTATTTGAATGAAGAACTTGGTTGTTTTTTATTTTTGATTACTCAACTCAATTTTGAGTAAATAAATAATTGCTTCATATTTTTCAATAAATTACAAGCGTTGTGTCATCGCGCTTCTCTTTCTTTTCTATACAGTCTGACAGTGACCGCGGTTTAGGTGTTGTCAGCGTCTTAAGGAGATGTTCCAATTTATACCAGTCTTTGATAAACTTGATACGAGAATAGCTTGCAATTTTTCAATCTACCCGCATCGGCTATATTTAGTCCAGTCCAGGGTCTTTGTCCGACAATTGGTCTTAACGTTCTGATTGAAAGATGGGACCACTTGAGGTAGTGATGTCATTTAGTTTGCAGGAGGTCGATAAAACATCAATGTGGAATATTAGGACGATCGTATATCATTCAATTGGTATCTTAGCAACATTGAATATTGTTGTTTTTATCCGACTTTCAAAAAGGAAGAATGTTTATACAATATTTATTTGTATGTATGTTCGCCGATTTCTCCGTCAATTGTGGACCGATTTAAATTTTTTATTTTTTTTTGGTTTGAAAGGGTATGCTCTCGAGGTGGTCCCATTATCACCAAGTCATAATCTGACGAGGGAATCCCGTGGAAATCGAGGGAAATCCTCAAATATTATAGGTACACCTATAGCGATTAGGGTATTTTGTATAGTAATGTATGCATTTGCTCTCGGAAAGCACCATTTGGTGAAGTGGAACTGACGATGAACACCACAGATGGCCACCGGAACTACTTAATACTTTTAACGAGTTGCGATTCGATAAGGTGCTTTCATACGGTTGCTAAGCCATTTATGCTCGTCACAATGCATATTATGGTGAGTGGCAGTTCTCCTGGTTCTTACCAGGAGAACTCCTCAACAATTAAAGACTGTGCTTCGGGAAAAGCAATATTTTGTAAAAGGTGATGAGCAGTTTACATTAGGCTATTGTAACTTAGATAAATTACAAACTGACTCACTAAAAAGTGTAAAATAAAAAACTTTTTACAAAAAATATCAACCGAAGTCCAAAAAACACAAAGATTAAGTGAAAAATTGAAAAACTTTAATTTCGGAAGTCGGTGTCTTTACACCGACTTCCGAATTAAAGTTATTTTTCACTTTGTAGTGTTTAATGGAAGTCAGTTGTTTTTTTGGATTTTTTTTTTATAATTTCTCATCTTCGTGTTGAATTCTTGTCTTTTACCGACGAATTTTGACAATCAATCTTACCAAGGGTTTTCCTGTTACCCAGTAACTGGGTTGTCGAGGGCAAATAGGCAGTCGCATCATGTAAAATACCGCTATTCAGCTAGTAATAATATTAACAAATAATAATAATATAATATACTTAAGTATAAGGGTTACCTTTTTCTTTTGAGGTACGGAACCCTAATAATCCCGAATCTAATCTTATCATTGAAGGACCAATTTAATACAAAGATATTATTATGAACTTATCTTGTATTTGGAAGATAAGAAACGATTTCCTTATTTACCGTGTTATTGACATCGTTTTTAGCGATAATGCAACTAAATCCTTTAAACTAGCCCTGCCCCACAGTTTCACCCGCCTCGCTCGGTTCCTAAGGGACGTAGCGTGATGTTGAAATTACATATAGCCATCCTCAAGAATTGGGCTATCAAACGCAGAGATAATTTTACAAATCCGACCAGCAGTTCCAGAGACAAGCACTAAGGAAAGGTACATGGCAGTTGTGAGTGGATTGACCAGGCCCGAGTCGACGGCGCGATGTCGTCACCACAAGTGTAGGGGTCCACTAGGGCCGATGCCTGCCGGGGTCGAGGGAAAGTCCAAATGGGTTACCAAGGTCCCTGGCAACACAGGCAACGGAAGGAATACGGGTGGGTTTTAGTCAGTAAGAGTCTGACACACCCTCCCGCTCCAGAGCAGAAGTTATTTGATAATTTCACGACCAAAAAAAAAAAAGATGTGAGTGGAAACCCTGGGAGGAGGCGCCCTAGTGGGACATATTGTGACCTTATTGGTGATGTTCTTCAGAAAGGTCAAGTGCGTGCGTGTATGACCAGAAGTATGAACGTAAACGAAGCAAAAGAAGTATGTAGGAAATACGGACTGGTGTCCGCAACTCCACGTCAATGCGCGTATTTTGAGTATGGGTGGGAAATCAATTATTCGATCCACCCCGGCTCCTCAAGAAAGGCCAGCAACGCCTTGGTGTTACTGACCACCTCACGGAGGGATGAAGAAGTACCTATGTAATGAGCTAGCAGGTGGCGTTCTCTAGTTTCTGCCTACTCCCAGGGGAAAAAGGCGTGAGTTTATGGATGTAGTTTCCACGACTGGCCATACTTAAACCAGTCTTACGGCGTGGTATCGTGTTACCAAGTAACAGGGTTGTGGAGGTCAGATAGACAGTCACTCCAGGCAAAATACTGGTTATTCATTTGTATCCGGACTGGAAGCCGACCCCGACATGGTTGGGAAAAGCCAGGCAAATGATGACTCACTCGCACTCTGGGCAGTCAGCTCAGATACCACGTCACTGACTGGCTACCACGACGTGAAGTATTATTAAATCGTTCCCGTGGCTGAATTTGGTGTCCGCAGGACTGGTCAATGCGATCAGAATGCCTTTTCCAGAATTGGACATTCGTTCAACCGTAAAGGCTTCCCGCAGACAACCGCGACGCAATTTCTATAAAAACTTAATGAAAAGTGTCGCGCTGCCAGTCGCGCCCGCGATATTGCGCCAGTCTGCACGAGCCTTAGTGCGATATCCCTTGGTAAGACTGCTTGTCAGACTTTCGGGCTTCTGTCGACCCGTAAAGACTATCAAAGATCTATGAATGACAGCCGGGACCATAGGCTTTACGTGCTTTCCGAGGCACGGAGGGGTCTTGGTTTGTAAAGATGGTCACCCATCCACGGACCAACCGTGGCAAGCGTAGCTTAACCTGATCGTTCGACTCGTGCGGCTGTTATTACTTAGCCATGAGCCCTGCAATGGCAAATATATTTTCTGTTGTATTGTAACATTATCCCTATCAGTCAATATTTTCCTTCTTAAATTACTCCAGAGTTACATGAAAGATGACGCTTTAAAAGAAACAATGCATAATAAATAACATCGTACGATACTAAAAGATTACAGTTAAAACAAATGCGCAGATGATGCGTAGGTACTTATTGCGAAGTAGCTAAATGAGTCATATTATACCTAATGTTTTTGTTTTTGTCTAAAGACAACTGTTTACATAAAGAAAAGATAGTGCCCTTGGTCGTGTTACATGTTGTTAAACAGAGAAATATAGCCTAAGTTGAATTATTATTATTAATTGTATTGAATAATCTGACACAAGCTGTCACTTTGTGTAATAAAATGGTCATATTTATTGTATTTATTTATTTTACACTTAAATAAATCGATTAAACTAAACTTACAATAAATATGACCATTTTATTACACTAAGTGTCAGCTAGCACATGGCAGATCACTTCAGTGAATTTTATTAATAATT
Source organism: Atethmia centrago (assembly GCA_905333075.3). Lineage (NCBI taxonomy): Eukaryota > Metazoa > Arthropoda > Insecta > Lepidoptera > Noctuidae > Atethmia > Atethmia centrago. Next base: position 17,501,484 of record HG995393.1, read on the forward strand.
CGACTTTTTGGTAGATGTCACTTGTCTTCAAGTTTTTAGTTCTAGGACATGCCGGTTTCCTCACGATGTATTTCTTCAGCATTTTGAATTCAGCGGTTATGAAATAATTTACACAAAGTAAAGTGCTTGTTGGGGTTTGAACCTACGACCTATAAATTCGCAATTCGCGGCCGTTTATACTGGGCCACCACTGTTTATTTATCGCATCCTCTGCCCTTACTCTAATAGTCAGCGGAGCATGTCTCCTTCCACGCTTCCACACATCTCCATCAGTCGTCATCTCAGTAGACACCCCTTTTCTAGCCATCATCTTTCAAGCAATGCACCCATCTTTGGTCTTTGGGACTCACAGCCTGCACAAACTTATAGTGTATTTTATACCCGAGCTAGACCGAATACTTATTTTGAACAAATCGGAATAAGTACAGAGCTATAAAATTAGAATGATTTTAGTTAATATTGCATTTTGCTAAGTCACGGCATTTTCTTTATGCTTTTCTTTTGCCCTTGAGAATCTGATTGATACATAAGTACCTATGTGCAAATCGATACTGTACATATGTTGTTTTCTAATAAATGGGTAGGGTAGGCAGAAAGACAAAGGTCAACCTGTCACCCTCATTATTATAATTTTACCTAATCGTGTAGAACAAAGGCACTGAATACCTAGTTAACTATGTTCTTAAGCATTATCGCTACCTACGACACAAAAAGATAGCGCAATTGTAAACAAATAAGGTCTAAAACAAATCAGTGTGCAGTCAATAGGTAAAAGTACCAGGCTGCAATAATATCGAGGAGACTGCTTTGAACGGTTGAACCTACAGGTATAACGCGACCATATACGGAAGTCGTGACTTGCAACAGCTTCCGCTCAAGACGGTGTGGATATTTATAAAGTCGGTTAATCACAGCTCGTATCACGTACGCGTTATTATGACGCAAATTAAATTATTGACCTCGGGAGTTCAACTACTGACGCCATATTGGTTATGTTGAAACGTATTTTTAAAACGTAAACATTGGACATGGAATTTTGTATTCTACGTTTTAGCTTGTTATCTGGTTTAACAGCGTTTTGTGTAGATATTTCAACAAATATACATGATTTTGAAGTCATAAAAGAAAATAAAGCTATTAGAAACACGTAAATAGTATTTCGTCACGCACCAAACAAGTTTTGTTGACACAAGTTCTTTATTTATTTATGTGTGCAGAATGTACTCACCGCTCAGATCTTCGATGGTGTTCAGCTTTCGAGTCGTCATTTTCACTTTTACCGAATTCACTACACGATAAAACAGTTATCACGTCGAAATATCGCACTTTCAACGGAAAATAATCGAGATATTTTCAAGTTTTCACAAAGAGAACAACGTTTCTCGACTGCCTTTGTTTTCTTTTTGTGTTGTGTTTTGATTTTGTTCCGCTATGACAGAAGGCGTTCAAATCGCAATCTCTGTTGATTGGCCATTCAGTGATTTCGCTGAGCCAATCCAGTAGGAGGACGTCACTATCACAACTTTTGATTGGTTTAGATTTGTAAACAAAATATAATGCTGCCAGTGCAGAATATTGAAATAATCTTTCAAGGACTTCACTTTCACTGGTTAACCAAGCAAGTCTTTGATTATTATTTGTTACTGAATTTGATATTCCGTAAAATAAGCATTCCGTTTTTGCAAAAACACTGCAAAAACATTTCCTTACCAGCCTTGAATGTCTATGGTAACAGATCATTTTTTGTATAATGAAATAATTTTGTTTCAGTTAATGGTGTTACTGTAAAAAGGACTTATTATTATCATTTTAACCTAAAAGTATAAATTCATTCTCGCATTAAAGTACAAGAAAATGCATTTGTAACATAAAATGAGATTAAAAATCTTTACAGTTATTGTTTCGTGGCAACATTAGAATTGTGTATATCTTTTGCGACTTCATTCAAAAAAGTTCAATCTGTCATTCAGTCATTCAACTTCCCGAATTTGTGTGACTGTGTAGTGTGTTTGTGTGATGACTTAATTCCTGTCAAGAACTGCTATTTTACAGTTGATTATTTGATTAATAATAAAAATATAATAATGAGTGTAAATACGGATAATGAGGAGAGCCCCCCTATGTCTAGAAACTTCGATGAAGTTGAAAGTGCTCGGTAAACACTGAATTCTAGTCTAAATCTGTGCAATTTCAATGTTGTAGTCTGACAGCTGATTGTACCGGCGGGAAAGTCAAAAGGCGCGAAATGATTAAGATGTAAAAAGTGATATTTTCAAGTAAAAATTGTTCTGTGTACTACAAATACTCCATATTTCGCAGGAAAAAGATGCGTACTGATAATTCGAGCCGTAAAAGCTGGAGTTTGATGGACCGGAAGACGGATCATGAGGTGAGTTGTCGTTGAATTCCCGCTTTTTTCGTGGACTTTTTTTGGTTATGACTTACATTCCGAGGTGGGAATTCTACGTGTCAATTCCCCAAATAGATTGTTTTTGACCCGGTAATGTTCTCTAAATAGCTTTTCCGGCTGTAGTTTGGCGGTAAACCCCGATAAGTAACCTTAATTTTACAGTTCTTAGTGCTTATTATCTGCGATTTTAGAGGATATCTTCTAATCACCAAAAGCATTGGTTATCTCTTGCCTACAATTCTATCGAATTCCTTGTTGTATTTGACCGAAATCTAGCCGTAATTTGCGTATAAAGCCGGCCCATTTGTCATGGTCGTCATACTTGGTTCGTCGACCTTAATTTTGGATTGTCTGAAGCTGTCATAGATAGTGGTGGGAAGTCTTGACAACAAAATGAGACTTGTTATGATTATGATTGTGAATCATCGCCACCCCTAGGATATGCCACTGATAAAATTTAAGTGAATTCAGCATACCTTCATTAGCTGGCTAAGAAAAATTTTGTCTATGTAGAAGTTAGCTGCTGCCCGCGGCTTCGCCCGCGTGGCATACTCTAAGATAAAAGTAGCCTTGGTTATTCCTTTTGTCAGCAACTATCTGCCAGTGAAATATCAGTCCAGCCATTTCTGAGATTAGCCGGAACAAACAGACCGTCAGACAAAAATGTTAAATATTGTATGTTTTTGTTATAAGTATATACTTTCATATGTATTTAGTAAAAAGGGGGCTTGTGGCTAAGTAATACACAATAACAGCCGCACGGGTCGATCTATCAGGTTAAGCTACGCTTGCCGCGGTTGGTCCGTGGATGGGTGACCATCTTTACATACCAAGACCCCTCCATGCCTCGAAAAGCACGCTAAGCTATTGGTCCTGGCTGTCATTTGTAGATCTTTGACAGTCGTTACGGGTCATCAGAAGCTCAGTCTGTCAACCAGTCTTACCAATGGGGTATTGTTGCTAGTTTTATGATTAATTATTATTGAATAATTTATATAGATAATTTTAATATGTTTTATGTATGTATGTATGTATTTATTGTATATATGTGAATGGTACACCACAGACTACAGTATTGTCCTGCAGTATTGTCTCTCCTTTCCCGCTTAATCCATCCAAAGGTTGTCTTTAAAAGATCGCTTTTAGTGATAAGACTGCGCATTGTGTCAGCCTATGTAAAATTTCTACATTTATAGCTGTAATTTTTATGGTGTACATAATAAAGAGTATTCTATCTATCTATCTATTGTGTTACCCAGTAACTGGGTTGTAGAGGTCAGATAGGCAGTCGCTCCATGTAAAATACTGGTATTCAGCTGTATCCGGTAAGACTGGTAGCCGACCCCAACATAGTTGTAAAATACTGGTAGACTGCTGGACTACTGGTGGTATACTGGTGTGAGTTAGACTGGAAGCCGCCGTGGTCGCGGGAAGGTACTTATGGGTCACCGAGGCCCCCGCAACACAGGCAACAGGAAGGAATACGGGTGGGTTTTAGTCAGTAAGAGTCTGACACACCCTCCCGCTCCGCCCAGAGCGGGAGAAGTTATTTGATGATATCCCACCCTCAAAAAAAAAAAAAGACAAATATTTATCTTTAAAAGGCTAGGCAGATGATGGATAGATGAGTTTGTCTCTGTGTATACCACCTCAAGCACTCCATACCGTGACAACCATATCCATACTAACATTATAAATGAGAAAGTAACTGTCTATCTGTTAACTTTTCACTCCTAAACCACTGAACCAATTTAATAGGTAGTCTGGACCTGCAGGGTGATTGCATAACACACCATCAATAGGTTTAATTTTACAATTCAACAACATTCATTGCCTAAGGCCTACAACGCTCTTCGAATTCAATATAATAACGCCTTCCGGATGCTGCTGGGGCTTCCACGGTTCTGTAGCGCGTCGGGCATGTTTGCTGAGGCAGGCACAGATAGTTTTGAGGCTATCACGCGTAAAAGGGCGGCCTCCTTGATGCGTAGGATACGTGGGAGTTCCAACAGCATCCTAAGCGTTATTGCTGAAAGACCAGACTGCCCTTTCCTTGCGCACTGGTCCCGTAGGCATGCCTGCAGGCCCGGTGCAGTTTTGAATTAAACTTTTGTGATTGTGTAATTAATTAATTTAAAATTTTTGACGACACGGTTGGCGTAATGGCTGAGCGATCGACTGCTACGCAGCGTGTCGCGGGTTCGATCCCCGCACGGAACAAGTATTTGTATGATCTGCAAGTAATTGTTCTGGGTCTGGGTGTTTGTGTTTGTGAGTTTCTATGTTTGTAAACGCACCCACAATACAGAAAGAAATTCCTAGTGTGGGGCAACGTTTTTTTAAAAAAAAAAAAAAAAAAAAAAAAAAAAAAAAAAAAAAAAAAATGATTTTGCATAAGGTTACGAACATAGTAGTAAGTTTTTCTGTGACTAACTCATTATGGATTTTTAATTATGTCCGAATTAAATGATTATTAATATATTACAAATTTTTCAAACATAAGAAGCAATGAATTATCAATATCCTTCAAAGTCGTTGAGATTTTGATTGACAGTTTGTTAATTAGGGTCCTGGAGAAGGACATAGACTAGTTTCCATCCTGGATTATTTGTTTAAAAAATGATGATATATAAGTTGTATGGAAATGAAGTTGTGTGCAACAGTTGGAAGGCGCTGACAAGACCCAATTGAGCAAAATAGTTTTCTCTTAAGAAAAAAAATTGCTAAATCTGTATAGTTTGTGGTAGCGGAAATAATATATGTTGATCATATTTCCCAGAGCTTGGTTGTTACCAAAACAGGGGTGATGGCTGATCTTTGCGTTATGCTCGTGAACGGGTGCTGCTTGTGGTGACTGGTCGTCTTGCTGATCATGGTTTTAATTGTTATTAGTAATTGTTTACTTATTTTACTTCGATGGAACTAGTTTATCATTTCTCACTTCGAGCTACAGTAATAGCCTTATGTAAGCGGGCACGCCCTTTATGCCTGGAGGCTTTTATTTAGGTATTAAGTTCTATTTACGTTTTTTTATGTTGTAATTTTTATCTGCTTGAGTACAGTTTGTTCATTGTTTTGTTGGTATACTGGCGTGTGCTAGCTAACATATGGCAAGTGTGTAATTTAATCTAATGTTTTGTGTTTCGTAATGTTAATTACTTTGCATACGATTTGTATAGAATCAAGTTTATATAACTAAACAGACAGCTGTGCTGCTGGGGAGTTTGTTCCGCCACTTCTTCTTCCCAGCCAAAGCACTAGGAAGTGGTGAAGGGCGGGCGTTTTTGGGGGACTGTCTTATTTATCTTTGACGTTCGAAAAGTGCTGATTCTTAGCCTAGTTTGAATAAATGATATTTGATTTGATAAGCTGAAGTGGCAATTGGCTAGCTATGTTAGCCTAGAACTAATGACTGTTGGGGTAGACCTGTTCTTGAATGAAGCCCGCGAATCGGCAAACGTAAGGTAGGACGATCTTCGCTGGTAGCAGCTGGATGAGAGTTGCCGTGAATTGAGCTGAATGACGTGCAACAGGAGGGGCTTATGTCCAGCAGTGGGCTGATGATGAGTAAACCTAAGCTATACTAGTACATATGTCGTCTAAATTTGAAATTAGCCTATTTTGTCTGGCTAAACAAAATCATCATCTGCCTAGCCTTTTCCCAACTATGTTGGGGTCGGCATCCAGTCTAACCGGATATATTTTACATGGAGCGACTGCCTATCTGACCTCCACAACCCAGTTACTGGGTAACACGATACCCCTTGGTAAGACTGGTTGTTAGACTTTCGGGCTTCTGACTACCCATAACGACGGTCAAAGATCTTCAAATGACAGCCGGGACCAACGGCTTAACGTGCTTTCCGAGGCACGGAGAGGTCTTGGTATGTAAAGATGGTCATCCATCCACAGACCAACCGCGGCAAGCGTAGCTTAACCTTATCGATCGAACCGTGCGGCTGTCATAACTTAGCCACAAGCCCGCTAAACAAAATAACAAACCTATATACCTAAATCAGCCTATAATGTTCCCACTGCTGAGACACAGGCCTCCTCTCTGTGAGTGGGAGTGGGCCGTAAACGACCACGCGGGCCCAGTGCGGGTTGATAGATGTCACGTCTTTGAATTTTTGGTTCTAAGATATGCCGGATATATTCCTTGACCGTTTTGAGAGCAGTGGTGATGAAATAATTAATTCAATAACAACCTAATTCACAATATTGATATCAATCATAACTGTTGTATAAGTTTATCCTTGTAAGTCTTATTTGGTTGCAAACTGACTTCCTGTTACACAGGAAACAATTGTCATTCATGGCATTTTTATGATGCTTAAATAATTCCCAATAGTCACATCATCACATCACGCCTTGTTTTCCCGAAGGGTCGGGCAGAGTAACAGGGGGCGAGCCTGTTGCCATCAACTGGACACAAATCCAGACTCAGGCTAGTACTGACAAATTCCAGGTAGAAAAACCCAATAACACTTTGCCTGACCTGGGAATCAGACCCAGGACCTCATGCTCAGCAGTAGCGCTTGCGGCGGCTAAACCAACAAGGCAGTTAGTCAGGGAATTCTTAACAGTTATAGACAGAAACTATTGTACTTACCCCAGTCTAGAGAAGACCGGATATCTTTGGAGGAGGCCTCCACCTGTAGAGGGGTTCTTGCAGAATAAATTATATAATATAGAACACTTAGAAAAATAAATAATGTAAACACACGTTAACATACCGCTTAGAATATAATTAAGTACTAACATTTAGTACAAAACGGTGAAGGAAAACATCGTGAGGAAACCGGCATGTCCTAGAACCAAAAATTCGAAGACATGTGACATCTACCAACACGCACTGGGCCCGCGTGGTGGATTACGGCCCACTCCCTCTCACAGAGAGGAGGCCTGTGTCCCAGCAGTGGGAACATTATAGGCTGATTATGTATGTATGTATTTAGTTTAATTGGTCAGCTAATGAGACACAATTGATTTTCTATTGTTTGACTCCGAAACGGTGTCGCGCGGGGCTTAACAGGTTGTTCATTTTTATTTTATTTTGGTTGGCAAGAAATATTAGTCCTTATATTTTATTTATTTACTATTGTACCTGCAAACGGTGATATTTTTTATCATGATCGTCCAATTCTGGACTTGACCATTGTCATCACCATTTCAGCCGATTGACTTCCACTGCTGGATGTAGACCGAACCTGTGCTTCTGGACATGGATAGAAAGTATTCAATAAACTTTAATTACTGCCTCGGTCGTCTAGTGGTTGCAAGCGCAACTTTTATAGGCATTTAGTAAAATACTTTTATTTTGACATTATAAAACAGACACTTAAATTTATTAGTTACATTTAAATTTTATGAAATGAAAATGAAATGAAATTGTTTATTCTGTAAATAGGATATCAGAATCACTTTTACACGTCATATTGAAAAAAAAAAAATAAGCTAGATGGAGTCGACATTTCCTATCTGACTACCCCTAAGAAGAAATGTCGAAACAAACTCAAGGGTCAGCCTCTTTTAAAGTCCAGACATAATCTTGGTCAGATCATGTGAAGACCATGTAGATTGGTGTCGACTGAACGGTTTCTGAACTTTATTAGTTAGTTACCCAGTAACTGGGTTGTGGAGGTCAGATAGGCAGTCGCTTCATGTAAAATACTGGTATTCAGCTGCATCCAGTTAAGACTGGAAGCTGACCCCAACGTAGTTAGGAGTTAACATGAGTTTGTCTCAATGTATACTGTCTTAACTCAACCACTCCATACCATAACAACCATAATAGGGTCTTACAACCATTTTTGAAAAGTGTCTTAATTAAATTCTATAGTGCTAATATGCCCCAATAAAATCACAAAATTTTTATTCAATCGATAAGTGCCATAAAAATGCATTTAAATTTTACATTTTCAAATTTCGCGCGTAGTTTGACGAAAACGCTGGACGCAGTGGACGCCATGTTGCTCTGTGGTCATGACGTCACTTGGCTATGAAAACAATTATGCGTTGATCTACTATCAGTTGACAGTTGACACGTTTTAGCCGTACGACGTAATAACATGGCGGCTACTATTTCATGGTGTTTTTTAACAGATTAGAAAAACTGAAAACGTTGAATTGAATTTTAAAATTTATTTTGTTATTTTATGAACTAAAACTAACATTTTCCGACTCCTTTTTGCCTAAACTATCTCAATAATATATTGATAGATTTTTTCTCGTATATAGCAAAATACCCTATTATCCATACTAACATTATAAATGTGAAAGTAACTGTCTATCTGTTAACTTTTCACTTATAAACCACTGAACCAATTAAATAGGTAGCCTGGGACCTGGTTCAATGAGGTCCTGGGTTCAATTCCTAGGTCGGGCAAAATGTTATTGGATTTTTCCATCAGGAATGTCTCAGTAGGAGTCTGTATTTGTGCCCAGTTGGTGGCAATAGGCTCACCCCCTATTACATGGGACTTAAACATAACTAGCGAAATGTGGGTGTACTACAGGTACACCTCTGCCCTACCCTTCGGGGATTACTGGTGTGATGTTATGAATGTTATAATAACTAAATTGTTCATTAATTTACAGGTGCTCCAAGAAATGGGTGTCAGTCTGCTAGAACCTGATGACTCTGAAAACTTATGTGATCCTGGTGCTTCTGGGATGGTGAGATTATTTATACCTATTTTAAGGGGACCACAGGAGCTAAACGCTAGTTTTATAAGTTTTATATTGGTACCGATTCCCTTGTTCACAAACTAAACTAAATTTAAGTTCAGTGCATCTTTTTCTTTCTATTTCATTAAGAAAAGGACAGAAGATAAATATTAGTTTAGTCCTGTCAAATTAATCTTCGCTTGACGTAAATTGGCGTAATTTTAGTAGGCAAGTTTTTAATCATGTCTAAAATTGCATAGAGTAGTGACAGGAGCTTAAGGAGAGAACAAGGGAATAGGCACCAATGCCTAAAAGTATATGATCCACTGCAATAAACAAGATCAGAAAAATATATGATATTCTTCAGGATATAGGTAGATAGTGTGTTGAAAACATTACATAATCAGCGTATAATGTTCCCACTGCTGGGACACAGGCCTGCTCTCCGTGAGTCCCTCTCACAGAGAGCAGGCCTGTGGGCCGTAATCCACCACGCGGGCCCAGTGCGGGTTGGTAGATGTCACATGTCTTCGAATTTTTGGTTCTAGGACATGCCGGTTTCCTCACGATGTTTTCCTTCACCGTTTTGAGAGAGTGGAGATAAATAATTTACACAAAGTAAAGCGCCTGTCTGGGTTCGAACCTACGACCTTACAACTCGTAAGTCGCGGCCGTTACCAATACAACTAATTTCATACGAAAGAAAAAAATCACAAAGATGCCTCTAAAAATTTATTTTAATGATTTAAAACCATACTTATATAGGTGCATGCAATCATTCTGTTTTTTTGTCAGATTATTCTACAAGCAACATATTAGCATAATAGTGTTTTAATTATTTTATACAATCAATAGATTTTTTGTAAATCGATAATTGCTTCATATTTTGCAATAAATTACTAGCGTTCTGTCATCGCGCTTCTCTTTCTTTTCTATGCAGTCCGACAGTGACAGCGCTTTAGCTGTCGTCAGCCTCTTAACAAAAAAGTCTATTTTTTCTATCTGAACGTTTCGCAGTTATAGCCTAGTGGACTCGGACTGTCAAGTCATAGGCCTCGAGTTCGAACACAAGGCACGCCTCTGACTTTTCGGATTCATGTGCGTATTGTATAATTAGGTATCACTTGTTTAAAAAACGGTAAAGGAAAACATTGTGAGGAAACTGACATGCCTGAGAGATATTTCTCGAAGGCATGTGAAGCCAAGTCAGAGGCCCATGGGCGGCATAAAAAATCTGACGCCAGGATAGTCTCATACCACACGAAAAAGAAAGACAAAAAGTCTGATCAAATTACAATTGTTTGAAAATAGCCGTTGTTTGGTTTCAAGTTTAGGTGACCACATCAATAGGAACATATCCAAAATCAAAAATCATTTATTCAAATTAGAGTGCAAATTCGCACTTTTAAAACATTCTTATTTTATACCCACTAACTAACTTATGTAGATAATTACATGCTTTATGTATGTATGTATGTATGTATGTATATATATATTGTATGTAACTGGTACACCACTGACTACCTGCAGTATTGTTTCTCCTTCCCCCTTTAATCCATCCAAAGGTTGTCGGTAAAAGATCGCTTTTAGCGATAAGACCGCCCATTGTGTCACCCTATGTAAAACTTCTACATTTATATCTGTAATTTATATGGTGTACATAATAAATAGTATTCTATTCTATTAAAAATATTGCATAAAGTTACTTATCCATCACAAAAAAAAAATGGCATTTATTAATCATTACTTAACTATAATCAATGTGTATAAGAAAAAGGGAAAATTGATAAAAGACAGCTCCCAAAACACCCTTCCTTATGTGGTAAAACGCTAAAAGTCATACTATTTCATCTAGGAACAATATAGTTAATGTGGGAGTACTATACGAGTAGGTACACCTCTGCCTAACTGTTCGGGGATTACAGGCGCGTATTATGTAAGAATATCTAGTAAAAATTCTGGACAATAATAAAAGTAACTTTTTAAAGCAATTTCTTTTTTATTGGCACACAATCAGCCTATAATGTTCCCACTGCTGGGACACGGCCTCCTGTCTGTGAGAGGGAGTGGGCCGTAATCCACCACGCGGGCCCAGTGCGGGTTGGTTTTTATTGGCATCACAGAAAAAAAAAAAAATACTTTAAAACTTTAAAAAACAGAAAATAATGCTTGTAATGCCAACAGGACCTTAGCTCAACATAATGTCAGATGACAGCACAAAATATACAACCTTTTTTCTGGTTGGGAAATTATAAAATAACTACTCCCGCTCTGGGCGGAGCGGGAGGGTGTGTCAGACTCTTACTGACTACAACCCACCCGTGTTCCTTCCGTTTCCTGTGCTGCCAGAGGCCACGGAATCCCTTTCGGACTTTCCCGCGACCCCGGCAAAGTATACCACCTGATGCTGAATTTTCAGCCCACGAGTGTCATACGCTAGAATAATCGTGTCCACTTTAATAAATTATGAACATACATTAAAGTTGATAATTTAAAATAGCTCATACGAAATCAAATAAAAATGTTTTGCTAAGTATCTGATGCCAACAGAATCAATAAAATCATTTGCCTTTAGATTAGTCAACATAAATAATTGGGTAATTGTGCCACACATCTTGCAGTGGAGTTATGCATAGTTATTGTTTTAATAAGATTGCTGAATAAGCATTCTTATAAAAAAACGGTCACGCGCGAGTCGGACTCGCCCACCGAGAGTTCCGTACAAATTTGGAGGTACATATTATAAATAGTTCAGGAATCGAGTCCCGCAGTTTTTTTCCGAGCTTTTCCCGAAAGAATTACTTATATTATTGAACAGTTCATACCTAAATTAGTTAGGTAACCTAATCAAAGTTGTTTTTTGTTTAGATATCAAAAATCCAGATTTGTAAGTGGTGACTGAAAAAAATAAGGGTACTTTAAATAAAGACTATATTTTTTTATGATTTAATTACAAATGTATAGTTTTCAGATTTTTCCCTCTACTTGTAGACGATATTACTTGCCAAATTTCATAGTTCTAGGTCAACGGAAAGTACCCTATAAATTTTGTTTCCCTTGAGAGTGTCGAAATATACGTTTTTTTGCGGCATAAACAGCCGTATAGTATTAGTCTTGACAGACAGACGGACAACAAAATGATTATAAGGGTTCCGTTTCTACCTTTTTAGGTACGGAACCCTAAAAATGGTCAAGTGCGAGTCGGACTCGCACATGAAGGGTTCTGTACTACGATACAATATTTAGCAAACAAACTCCTGATTCTTTGGCCTAAGAATAGGCCAGCCCTCTGGTCACCTGAAGAGTCGACGAACCGCTTGGCGATGTCCCGAAATACTCGATGAGCGCACGGACCCCACGGCCCTAGTGTTTCACCTCCAGACAGCTCAAACATATAGCTCCCAATAAGGTTAATGATAACGGTAGGTAGATAAAACTATTGTTAAGACGCTGACAACACCTAAACCGCGGTCACTGTCAGATTGCATAGAAAAGAAAGAGAAGCGCGATGACACAACGCTTTCAATTTATTGCAAAATATGAAGCAATTATCTATTTACTCAAAATTGAGTTGAGTAATCGAAAATAGAAAACAACCAAGTTCTGCATTCAAATAATACGTTCTTGTTATTAATTAAATACGTAACGTATGTTGATATTTAATGCAGATATTTTGGATTAGAACTCAAGGTAAGAGGTTAGTTTAACGTTTGTTTTGTATCGAGATTTTTTTTCAAAACGTGTTTTGGTAACAACCAAGTTCTGGGAAATATGTTCAAAATTAACATATATTTTTTCCACTACCAGAAACTATACAGTTTTGGCAATTTATTTCTTAAGAGAAGCCTATTTTGGTCAATTGGGTCTTGTCAGCGCCTTAATTCAAAAGTGCATTGTATTAGGGAAAAACATTATTATTTGCATTGGTGGAAATGCCGAGAGGGGACGCCCCAGAAAGACATATAGTGATCTCATTAATGATGTTCTTCAAAAAGGTCAGGTGCGTAGTACCCGCAACCGGCGTGCGTGTGTTACCAGATGTATGAACGTAAACGAAGCAAAAGGAGTATGTAAGGAGCGTAGCAGGTGGCGTTCCATATTTTCTGCCTACCCCCATGGGAAGAAGGCATGAGTTTTTGTTATTTTTAAACTAACATGTTTAATAAATGCATAACTCTGAACAGACTAAGGTTTGGAACTTGGCGCTATAGTAACTTTAGTTCAGCTCAAAAATACCTATCAAACGATGTACACGTAGCTGTTGGACGGTGGGACCAGAGTTCATACAAATACTGGCATTCATTTCGCAGTTTGTTACAACTGTATTCTTGTTCATATAGAATTCACAAAATAGGTCGGTCGTTGCAAGCACAATAACGGACAAAACCGGCCAAGTGCGAGTCGGATTCGCACACGAAAGGGTTCTGTACCACCGTACAATATTTAGCAAAACACGATGAAAATTCCAATTTTTTTAAGCTTTGTTCACAGTCTCTATTCACAATACTAGCTATGATGGCTAACTTAATAAATAAAACCGTAATGAATGAGCTGTAGCGTGGGCAATGGCTTCGTACCTTGCAACATCAGGAACTATCAGATATCTACCTATTTCTGACTCCTTATATTCGAACGCAATGTACATTGTTACTGAATAAATAAATAAAATTGAAATTGAATTGAATTGAAAGTCACAGGACAGATTGCATTAAAAAGGAGATTAAAAAAAATGATGGTTGGCCATTTAAACTTAATCAGCCATCATCTTTTTAGGGTTCCGTACCCGAAGAGTGCACACACGGAACCCTATTACTAAAGGCTTGTGCAGACTAGCACTACAGTCAGTCAGCAATAGCGCCTGTCGCGCCCGCGATATCGCCTCAGTCTGCACGAGCCTTAAGCCTGTCAGCGGGTTGCATCTCATGAACCGGAAGACAGTTGAAAATTTCACAAATTGTGTATTTCTATTGCCGTTATAACAAACAATAAAATTTAAATTAAGTTAATAATTAAAGGGACAAACAAAAGAAACGTGTTTTTAGGCGTTTTTTTGTTCGACCTTAATACGGTACGGAACACATGTGTTTGTGTTCTATTTTTGTGTTGTTTTTATCGCTATTAAACGTATTTTTTTATTATTTATTTATTTTACACATTTATACACATATTAGTACACATATAAAAAACAGAAAGGAAGAACATCAGAAAAATACGTACAAAGGTGATGCTTATTTCTAAAGAAATCTCTCCCAGCATACGTGCGATAGGACAGTAGACAAAGAGATGTAGACACCGTGTGTAAGAGTAGAAGAGAAAACAAAATACATAAAATCGAAACAATTTACTTGACCAATAATATGGGAATATACTAAGTCAAAGTCAAAATTTTTATTTCAAATAGGCACATATAGGGCACTTTTGAACGTCAAAATTTACTAAAAATAGTAATTGATTCTAGTTGCCCCTTCCAAAAGGTAGTTTCGTATGGAGAAGAATGGGCAAGAAACTCCACCGTTACTCTTTTAAAAATGTTTTACAATATTTTGTATAGATACATTGATTAAGTATATAATTATATGTAAAGACGATGCATCTAGAATACAAGTATTAAACCAAAATAGGTAAAAAGAAGTAAAAATTGCAATGACAGATAAATAAATTCTGTGATAGATACATGGTATTCACATATTTACAAACTTTGTAAAAGCTTTTCAAAAAAAATAAATTGAGTCAGTGTGTGAGTTAAGGTAATCACAGAATGTAAAATAAAAATAATACATTATACCAATACAATGCAACCAGTTTGATTTTGTCGTCTAAACTCCAGATTGTCCTATGGAGCTAGACCAGCATGTTTCCAAGCATTCTTATCTTGGATATAATCCTCTAATTTGTAATACGCTTGTTTACAAAGTGTACTTTTAGTGTTTTTTAAATTTTCTTTCATTTAATTGCAATATATTACAAGGTATTTTGCTAACATATGTACATACATACATACATACATACATATACAAGGTGTTGTTTTGAACCTGCAAAACATTTCAGGAGGTTGTTATGAAACTCGTAAATAATCGTATAACAATACGATACCAAGTCAATAATCAATAATACTTTTTATTTTAGATTTTTAAATTTTATCTTCTCTTTTTATTTTTTTTATTATTATTTTTTTTATTTTTTTTTTTGTTTATTCGGGTCTAGAATCACTAACATAATTACCTCCTAAAATGTTTTGCAGGTCCAAAACAACACCTTGTATATATATTTTCTTTACAGGCCTTAAAACAACTAAAACGAAAACACATGGACATCGAAAACATGAACCCGAACGCCAACTTAGTGACATCTCCGAGATGTACCACTTCACCGCGATCTAAGTTCAGTCCAAAGAGTCCCAGGGTGAAGCCCTGTATCGGCAGCCCTAACGCTGGGCCTTCAAGGCTTAAGAGCCCAAGGAGCACTGAGAAACGTGAGTATAACATAATCTGTTAAATTATTTATTTATAAACTAGCTGCGCCCTTCGGTTTCACCCGCGTAAGTCTCGATATCTGGATAACGTGGGATCCCGTGGGATTATCTGGATAAAAAGTGTACCAATGCGGATCCACTTTAAGTGCTTTTTTTTTTTTTTTGAGGGTGGGAAATCATCAAATAACTTCTCCCGCTCTGGGCGGAGCGGGAGGGTGTGTTAGACTCTTACTGACTAAAACCCACCCGTATTCCTTCCTGTTGCCTGTGTTGCGGGGGCCTCGGTGAACCATAAGTACCTTCCCGCGACCCCGGCAGGACCGCGACCCCGGCAGGACTTTAGGTACCTGCCGGGATCGTGGGAAAGTCCGAAAGGTATACCGAGGCCCCTGGCAACACAGGCAACGGAAGGAACACGGGTGGGTTTTAGTCAGTAAGAGTCCGACACACCCTCCGCTCCGCCCAGAGCGGGAGAAGTTACTTGATGATTTCGCAACCAAAACAAAAAGTGTTTTGGGGAACAATAGCCTCGGAGTTACACAGTCGCTAAGTACCTACTGGTTAACCGCCATTCTCAGAAATAGATGATAACACATTAAAATAATAAAACTAGAGGCTCTGGAATTTAGTAATGTCAAAAACAATAGGTACTTCTATCTCCGTGACGCGTCATGACGATAACTCGCTGACTAGCCGACGCCGTCATTCCGGCCATGTATGAATGTTCTTTTCGCTGTACCCGTTACTTGTGTGTGTCACTTAAGACGCTGACAACACCTAAACCGCGGTCCCTATCAGATTGCATAGAAAAGAAAGAGAAGCGCGATGACACAACGCTTGTAATTTATTGCAATATAAGAAGTAATTATCCATTTACTCAAAATTGAGTTGAGTAATCGAAAATAAAAAACAACCAAGTTCTGCATTCAAAGAAGACGTTCTTGTTATTAATTAAATACGTAACGTATGTTGATATGTAATGCAAATATTTTAGATTAAAACTCAAGGTAAGAGGTTAGTTTAACGTTAGTTTGTATCGAGATTTTATTTTCAAAACGTGTTACGGTAACAACCAAGTTCTGGGAAATATGTTCAAAATTAACATATATTTTTTCCGCTACCACAAGCTATACAGATTTGGCAATTTTTTATCCTAAGAGAAGCCTATTTTGGTCAATTGGGTCTTGTCAGCGCCTTAATATTAATGATTTTGACATATAAGCCTTCTGGAATGAATTCTGTGAGGTGGAAACCGGATCAAAATTCGTTGCGTAGTTTACAAGATCAACGCGGTCACACAGGCAGACACAAACACGACTTGAATTAATAATATGTATAGATTGATGGAAGGTCTTTATTTTACAAATACCTACATTGTTACAATGGTGTTAGAAATAAATATCTTATTCTACTTTTTTTTTATAACAACAAACAATACTAATTCGCTACTGCTGAGCATGAGGTCCTGGGTTCGATACAAGGGTCGGACAAAGTGTCAGGCCAACCCTTCGGGGAAACAAGGTGTAATGTTATGATTTTGCATAATATTCCCTATTCTCCTGATTTTTTTTCGTGATAACTTTTCCATGACCATAAACAAAACAATAAAAGAATTACACATATCCATAGTTTGAATCGTGGGTTTTTCTATCTGGAATTTCTCAGTAGCAGCCCGGAGTCTGGATTTGTGCCCTGTTGATGGCAATAGGCTCGCCCCCTATTACATGGGACTTAAACATAACTGGCGAAATGTGGGTGCACTACATGCACACCTCTGCCCAACCCTTCGGGGAAACAAGGCGTGGTGTTATGTGTGAATCGTGTGTTATGATCTTGAGTTCATACAAAAATTCTATAGAAAGAAGGACGTTCAGTTTTCCCCGAATTTGAAATTTGTCCAGGAAACTTTTCCAATTTCTCTTGCCATAAAAACCTAATTCGAACTATTGCGAACATTTTAAAACAAAAAATAGTCAAATCGGTCCAGCCGTTCTCAAGTGCGCGGGCTTGCGGACGGTGAGCAATGGGTAGCTCACCGTCCGGTAAGGACCAGGCCCGGGTCGACGGCGCGTTGTATTCCACGCGCGCCTCAAAGAGATGTCGTCAGCACAAGTGTAGGGGGCCACTAGGGCCGATGCCTGCCGGGGTCGCGGGAAGGTACTAATGGGTCACCGAGGCCCCTGGCAACACAGGCAACGGTAGGAACACGGGTGGGTTTTAGTCAGTAAGAGTCTGACACACCCTCCCGCTCCGCCCAAAGCGGGAGAAGTTATTTGATGATTTCCCATCCAAAAAAAAAGTCCCTTTCTCAAGTGATGCGCTTACCAACGAATACCTAGCATTTAATTTTAAGAGTTTCGTAGTCAACAAGGAACCCTTATACGAGGGCGGGTCAATAAGTCCGTGACTTTTTGAAATTCTGACCACTTTACTGAAACAGCAACAGTGCTCCTGTCAACAGGCATCTGTCAGTTGACTCCTGTCAAAATTTAAACTTGCTGCGTCAGTTAGTTTGTGTTTGACAGCTATTTTTATCAGACTACTCACTAATTTGAGGAGAAAATGGAAAAAAGTGAATTTCGTGTGCTTATTAAGCATTATTTCTTGCGAAAAAAAACCATTACCGAGACCAAGGCTAAGCTTGATAAATACTATGGGGACTCTGCACCATCGATTTCAATGGTAAAAAAGTGGTTTACTGAATTTCGTTGTGGCCGTACAAGCACTGAAGATGCCGAACGTCCTGGACGCCCAGTTGAGGTCTCTACACCCGAAACAATCGAAAAAATTCACGATATGGTGTTGGCCGACCGAAGATTGAAAGTGCGAGAGATTGTGGAAGCCGTAGGGATCTCGCATGGCTCAGTGGTTTCAATTTTGAATGATCACTTGGGCATGAGAAACCTTTCCGCAAGATGGGTGCCGCGTTTGCTCACAGTCGACCACAAACGCAATCGTGTAACAACTTCACAGGAAGGTTTGGCGTTGTTTAATCGCAATATGGAGGAGTTTTTGCGCCGTTTTGTAACCGTGGACGAAACATGGATCCATCACAACACACCAGAGACCAAACAACAGTCAAAACAGTGGGTTTCTAAGGGTGAATCGGCGCCGAAGAAGGCCAAGGTGGGTTTGTCAGCCAATAAAGTTATGGCGACTGTTTTTTGGGATGCACGTGGGATAATCCACATTGACTACCTTCAAAAGGGAAGAACAATCAATGGGGAATATTATGCCAATTTATTGGACCGATTCAATGACGATTTGAAAAAAAACCGACCTCATTTGGCCAAGAAAAAAGTTCTTTTCCACCAAGACAATGCAAGGGTGCATACATGTGCAGTTGCCATGGCAAAAATCCATGAATTGGGCTATGAATTGCTCCCTCATCCGCCCTATTCTCCAGATTTGGCTCCGAGCGACTACTTCTTGTTCCCAAACCTGAAGAAATGGCTTGGTGGAAAAAGATTTGACTCCAATGATGAAGTCATCTCGCAAACAAAGGCCTATTTGGAGGACCTCGACAAATCATTTTTTTTGGAAGGGATAAAAAAATTGGAGAAGCGTTGGACAGAGTGTATAGAGCTCAAGGGAGACTACGTTGAAAAATAAAATTATTTTTTTATCAAAAAATCTGTGTTTTATTCCAAAAGTCACGGACTTATTGACCCGCCCTCGTAGTTTCGCCATGTCCGTCTGTCTGTTCGTGTCAAAAACCCAATAACATTTTGCCCGACCCGGGATTCGAACCCAAGACCTCATTCTCAGCAGTAGCGCTTGCGACCACTAGAGAGCAGGCAGGCAAGGCAGGCAAAATCAAGTCATTTATTCAAACTAGGCTGAGAATCATCACTTTTCGAACGTCAAGCAAAGCTAAGCACAGAACCATCGGCTGTCGGGTTAGCTCGTCTTTGAATAAGGTATAAAGAAAAGAATGAAATAAAATATATTTATTACAACTGGTTTTTAAGACCGAAACCGAATTTCGGCAACGGTCTCAGTTTCGGCCGAAACCGAAACCGTATCTTCCTAACAAGGATCATGTTTTGAGGGATAAATAAAGAAAACGTTATTATAATCAGTCAGTTTTATTTTTTTATCTTTAAACCACATAGCAATGCAACATAACAACCCCTCATTTAAAAAAAATATATTAAAGGCCTGAGCAGACGGGGGACTTTTGTCCGCGGACAATTTTGTCCGCGGACAATTTTTTCCGTGACGATAAAACTTATGGAAATCTATCCAATAACGCACACGTAGGACAAATAGACTGTCAGGATTTCCATACATTTTATCGTAACAGACAAAAGTCCCTCGTCTGCGCGTGACTTAATTGGGCCTTAAAAATACTTAAAATAGGTGAGGTCTTTATTTGAGTAGGTAGATTCTTCTTTTGTATATTATTCATGGTTTTTTAAATCACATGATAAAACTTACCGAATTCAAAATAAATCACACGAAAACTCACAACAAACAAAACGAACTGCCAACATAAGCCAGTCATGACATGATTAGGCACGTGGACGCGGCAAAATGTCTTCGTCGCTTGGATGGAATTTACCAAACATGACCGAGCACAGCGCGGGACCTCCCGAATGCAGTTTCGGTTTCGGTCGTAGTTTCGGCGGATTTGCCGCCGAAACCGAAACTAAACCGAAACCCGTTTTTTTGCCGAAACTCGACCGAAACCGAACTTTCTGTCGGACACTAATAACAACACACATACATTACATACATACATTTATAACTTTTAACTTCTTACAGACAAACCCCTCCAGCCGACAGACCAGCATATTCAAGAAACTAGCCTGTTGCTGGACGAGTACCTAATAGATGAGGAGACCCCGCTAGCTCAGTCAGTGAGCGCGGGGTACTTACCGACCCCAGCGGCGCAGTACAGTGGCGCCACCAGTGACAGTAGCGGTGGAAAACATCGTTATACACGTAAGTATGATTTGACAATCATTTGATTCCATCGAAAACAGGGATTCCCAAACTGTATTGGGCAAGAAACCCCTTTTCCAAAATGAACTGATACCTCAGACACCCATAGCCAAATTTTTTCATCTTGTACGAACTTGTGCACGCTTATCGACTTGTTGAGTTTTTTAAAAGTACAACAATAATACTTCCTACTAAAATATTAGTCGTTCTTGTTCAGTTTGTTGTTCAGTCAACTAATACAGTATCTTGAAAGATTGGAATAAGAACTTGTGTTAATTAATAGAGGTCGATTTTTAGACCTCGTCGACCCCCAAAATCAGTTTTCGTTTTACTCGAGTCCTGGGAAACCGATTTCGACCCCAAGGGGTCGATATCGACCACTTTGGGAATCCCCGATCTAGGATATTCCAGGATAGTCAGAAGCCCGAAAGTCTTACAACCAGTCATACCCATGGGTACCGTATTACTCGGGAACTGGATTGTGGTGGTCAGATAGGCAGTTGTTCCATGTAAAGTACTGGTATTCAACTGCATCCGGTTAGACTAGATTTGTCCCGGCTGATGGCAACAGGCTCGCCCCTTGTTACATGGAACAGGAAATATTACTGGCGAAATGTGAGTTTACTATAGGTCTGCCTAACTCTTTGGGGAATATAGGCGAGATGTTCATCATCATCATTTCAGTCGAACGACGTCCACTGCTGGACACAGGCCTCTCCCAAGCACCGCCACTTCGACCGGTTCTGTACTTCCCGCATCCAGCGGATTCCTGCGGCCTTCACAAGGTCATCGGTCCACCTTGTGAGAGCCCTTCCAACGCTACGTCTTCCGGTACGCGGTCGCCACTGCAGAACCTTTCAGCCCCATCGGCCATCTGTTTTGCGAGCAATGTGCCCTGCCCACTGCCACTTAAGTTTGGAAATTTTTCGGGCTATGGGTAACCTTGGTTTGCCTGCGGATCTCTACATTTCTGATTCGATCACGTAGGGATACTCCAAGCATAGCCCTCTCTATTGCCCTTTGGGTGACTCAGCCTTCTAATAAGGCCCATTGGAAGCGACCACGTTTCAGTGCCATAGGTCATCACTGGCAACACGCACTGGTCAAAGACTTTCGTCTTGAGACACTGTGGTATGTGGGACGAGAAGATATTGCGTAGCTTCCCGAACGCTGCCCAGCCGAGTCGGATTCGACGATTGACCTCTTTCTCGAAGTTGGACCTACCTTACTGGACAGTTATGTTAAAACAAATTTGTAAATTTTTATCTGTCTGTCTGATTATTTGTTTCGGATAATTTCCGAAACGGCTTGACCGATATCGAAGGGACTTTCACTGGCAGATAGCTGATGTTATGAGGAGTAACTAGGCTTTTATTTTAGAAAACGCCACGCGGGCGAAACTGCAGGCAGCAGTTAGTGAAGAAATAAATAAATGTAATTTTGTTACAGCTCTAGGATTAGAAGATGAACAAATAATAAGCCGGAGACATAAATCTGAGCCAGTTGGAGCGACGTCCTTCAATATACTGTCCGATGAGATGATACTCAGCGTGTTCAGATGGTTGCCCAAGCGGACCCTGGCGCATTGCATGATGGTTTGTAAGAGGTAAGAAAAGTAAAACCATTTAAAAGGTCAAATTAAATTAGCTGGCGAAACTCTAATCAAATCAAATGTCATTTATTTAAAATAGGCTGAGAATCGGCAAGACAGTCCCCCGAAAACGCCCTTCACCACTTCCTAATGCTTTAGCTGGGATGAAGAAGTGGCGCAACAAACTGCCCAGCAGCACACCTGTCTGTTTAGTTAGAAGAACTTGATTCTAGACAATGCAAAGTAATTAATATTACGAAATACAGAACATTAGAACACTATAACAACAAAATAGAAAGGTGGTGGGCACGATAAAAAATAAGAAAAGATTTGAAGTGTTTTTTTTTTTTGGGGTCAACAACCGCTGGTAATTTTGTTACGCTACTGCTGAGCATGGGGTCCTGGGTTCGAGTCCCGGGTCGGGCAAATCGTTATTGGGTTTTTCCATCAGGAATGTCTCAGTAGGAGTAGGGATTTGTGCCCGGTTGATGGCAATAGGCTCGCCCCCTATTACATGGGACTTAAACATAATTGGCGAAATGTGGGTGTACTACAGGTACACCTCTGTCCAACCCTTCGGGGATTAGAGGTGAGATGTTTTGTTATGGACTTTTTTTTTGGGTGGGAAATCATCAAATAACTTCTCCCGCTCTGGGCGGAGCGGGAGGGTGTGTCAGACTCTTACTGACTAAAACCCACCCGTGTTCCTACCGTTGGGAACCCTTTCGGACTTTCCCGCGACCCCGGCAGGCATGGACCCTAGTGGACCACTACACTTATGTTATGTACTTATTGTACTTTCAAACTTGTGTTTTTTGCCATAATTTTGTATACCGATGTAACACACTTTTTTGTAATACGTTCTTGGTATCGTAGTGACCGCAGAACACTGACTCCTAAGGCACAGGATCTCCTAGTTTGGGAGTCAGGGTTTGCTTTATCTGAATGACCTTTATTCATACTGAAATTCATTCATCAGAAAAACTTTTAACAATGCTTAATAATGAGGGACCTCATTATTAAGCATTGTTAAAAGTTTTTCTATAAATAAATAAATAAACACATAACATAACGCCTTGTTTCCCCGAAGGGTTGGGCAGGGGTGCACCTATAGTACACCCACATTTCGCCAGTTATGTTTTAAGCCCCATGTAATAGGGGGCGAGCCTATTGCCATCAACAGGGCACAAATCCAGACTCCGGGCTGCTACTGAGAAATTCCAGATAGAAAACCCAATAACACTTTGCCCGACTCGGGAATCGAACCCAGGACCTCATGCTCAGCAGTAGCGCTTGCAACCACTAGACCAATGAGGCAGTATTAAATAAAGATTTTTATTATTATTATTATGTGTTTGAGTACAGAATTATTATTTTACTTGTTACAGATGGCATAGAGTGGCATGCGATGAGACGCTATGGCAGAGGCTGGAATTAGGCAACAAAACACTTTCAAGAGACGCCATAGGAAGAATACTAGCTAGGAAACCTATTATTGTCAGATTGGCTAGCTCTGAGGTAAGATATTCTTTTTATGCCAGCTATCTGATTACTCTGAGAAGAAAGGCCGAAACAAACTCAGAGGTCACAGTCTCCTTTAAAGTCCAGACATAATCTTGGTCAGATCATGTGAAGACCATGTCGATGGGTGTCTGAAATGGTCTTTTGAGGAAAGGACCACACAGATTGAGTGGACCTGTCCAGTCAGTGCACGCATTTGTCAGTAGTCGTGCAGCTCAACTCAGATTAACGATATGTATTTTTTACCCGACTGCCTCAGGAGGGTAATGTTTTTCGAGAGTATGTATGTATGTATGTCTATTTCTTTGGCACGCTCTCTGTAGCCTAAACGGCTTGATGGATTTTAACGTATGAGGTGTCCTTAGATTCGTCTTAATTGTGGCAGTGACATAGGCTATATAATATTTATAAATTGCATCTGCAAATATAAAAAAAAAGGAAGGGAAGTTTTTTTTTTTAATTAATTGCAATAATATTGGTATCAAATAAAATGAGTAATTTTCAAATATATATATTAATAAAACAAAAAACCCGACTGCAAAAACACATAACGGAAAAGGGAAAAACAAGCATTATAATCTATATAATTTTGGTCTTGCAATCGGGTACAGTCGAATAACTCGAAATATGGTGTAACTTTTGATTGTCCCCGCCTGCGATACCAAAATTATATAGATTATAATGCTTGTTTTTCCCTTTTCCGTTATGTGCTTTTGCAGTCGGGTTTTTTGATTTTTAAATAATTTATTTTATTTATTTAAACTTCTCGCACACAATTAGGTACAAATGCGGACTTAATGCCTTAGGCATTCTCTACCAGTCAACCAAGGGTGGTGAAGAGATAAGATGGCAGGTGCTTTGAGAGGAAATAAAAATAACGAAAAATATTAAAGATAACATAATAGATTATAAATAGAATAAGTACAGAAATACATAAATAGGTTACAAGCATAAAATACAAATACATACATATTTACTATAATATATACCTACATACAAATTCAAGGAAAAGAGATACATAATCGAAATGACTACGCTTTTTGTTTTGAAAATAACTCTGCAATCTCTCTCTTATCTTACAGATAGCAGAATGGCACCCCCCCTCCCTACCCGCAGCGTCCCGCATACATTACCTAGACCTGAGCATGTCAACCATAGACATAGCGACACTCAACAATTTACTGGAAACATGTCCCAGCCTCAAGAAGTTGAGTCTAGAGAGTGTTCAACTAGACAATAGTAGCTGTGAGTTAATTGGTGAGTACTGGACTATTTTATGACTTTTTAGGGTTCCGTAACTCAAAATTAAAAACGGTACCCTTACAGGATCACTCTTGTGTCTGTCAGTCACAGCCGATTTGCTCAGAATCTACGAGAAAGTTGAAATTTGGTACACATGAATTTCTGTGACCCAAACACGGACGTGTAACATAAATAAATGAATTTTGAATACAAGCACTTTGGGGAGAATATTAGAAAATTTAAAACAAATGTTTTGCAAACCGTATCGTGTGACGCATCAAATCAAAGGGCTTGTTTTGAGGGTGTCAAATATATGTGTGTATCTTTTATAATTTTAAAATAAATACTTTTAAAGTTATTTAAGATAATAATTGAAAACTAAACATTCTAAGATAAGATAAGGGGGCCCTTATCTCCGAAACTACTGAGCCAATAATTATGAAAAAAATACAGACCATAGTTCTTTAGATAGTTAACACAAGATATAAGTTTAGTTAATAAGATGTATATATAATAGTTTATAGATTACAGGAAAACCTATAAGAAGTCTATGGTCTTAAAATAACATGGTAAATCTCTCAATATTGTGCGTACAAACTTACGTTTGCAGTTGGAATGTATGGGAAACTTGTTTTTCAACGACAATGTTAAGTTTGTTCTTGGGATCAATTCATCCCAACTGCGGAACCCTTCATTGTGCTTTGACCGACACGCACTTGGCCGGTTTTTATAATTTACACTCACTCACTTTTTTTTTTTCAGCTTTAAAGAGTGAAAACAACAATCTCGAACAAAAATGTAATTTTGTTTTTTTTTTGTGTTTCAGGTAAATGTCGTAATTTAGAAACATTAAATTTAACGATGGCGCAAGGCGTGACCAGTGAAGGACTGCACTCAGTATTAGAAGGGTGTAATGGGTAAGTTTAATTTCATGATTTTTCTCTCATTATTATTAGTAATAAAAAATATACTCATATATTTAAATATATATAAAAAATATAACCCTTCGTGGGCGAGTCCGACTCGGTTTTTTGTATTTGTGTTCCTTCTTTGCGTCATGTTTACCGCAAATAAATGTATTTTCTTTCTTTCTCTATCGTAAAACGGGGTGAATAGGGATGAAGCGTTGAATCGGGACGAAACTTTAAGATGGATATTAACATTGAAATAATACAGTTAGTTGCCAAAAAGGACTGTAATGTGTAAACACATTAATTAAATAACTGTAATAATTACCTACATTATTCTTATGCAATACATAAATTAAAGATAACTATTATATACTATACCTTTACACACAAACTTACACACAAACCAACAATCCGAAGCCTGAATGTCCGACAACCAGTCTTACCAAGGGGTATTGTGTTTGGGCAGCCTTCACCTCCTTCTAAGAAGCAGTAATGCTCGCGAAGGAGGCGGGACGGTTGTGGGAAAGGCAAATTTCACGCCCTCTCGCGCCGAGACGCCCTGGGCGTCGGGAATCCCGGGCGGGTGCCGCCCACCGTAGGCGCGGGCGTGCGGACGTGAGCTATGGGGAGCTCACCTCCGGTAAGGACCAGGCCCGGGGCGACGCACGGTGGATCGAAAATCGGCTGTAGAAGACATAGGATCTCGATTTCTTAAATGTTATTTTTTTTGCTGGAAATGACTTCTGCTGATCATTACTGTTCTATAAAATGTCATATGAAGTAATTGTGTGCACAAATGGAAGAGTTATAATTTTTATAAGAAAAAAAAAGTATGGAGCTGACATGAAAAATGAGGATATCTCTGGAATCGCAAGGTTGGCCGTTATATCCTTGCACACTGTTATAGTACTATTTATTTGTGAATTTTTGACATACTTAATATCGCGGCATCACTTGCGATTTTTTTTTTTTTTAAATCTTCAAAATTAAAAAAAAAAAAAGTATGTGATACATTTTAATGCTTAAATATGGCTATACCAGGTGTAATTTACAATATTTTTTATGCTTAGACCAAAACATTCTAAGAAATCACAAAGTCGTATTACCTACTTATTTGAAATGACATGGTAATTATGAATTACGTAATACGTAATCTTGTCTAATGCCTCAAGTCCACATTAGCTAATGATTAATAAAACTTAATACCTATATACCTGTTAAAAGGATACGTACCAAAATAATTTGGGGTACTCGCTAATTTAGCAATTAGTGCAGGATTAACTTAATGAAAGTAATTAGATAAATGTGATACCAACATTAGTCAATAACAATCAATAGTCAAACATTGGATTCACAACTTCAGTTCATTTAGAGCATTTCTAATACTAACATCTATCCTACCGTGTCTTTTTACTCAGTGATCGTGAATAATGGAAAGCATTATTACAAATTTGGATTTGTTTGTTATTCTGAGCAATCAGGATGCTTCGTCTTTCGATCATGAAATATTGTTCAACACACTTGTTATTCGACTGGGCTCTAGCCTTTCAAATGAAGACAGTGTTACCGTGAATGAATTTTGTCGAAGATTTACACGGGCAGTTCAAAAGAGATGGTTACGATCCCACAGGAAAAGTGAAGTTTTTAGACGTGAAAACAGTAATTGGCTTGAGGCAAATATTGACTGGCCAAACTGCGTGCAAACCAATTTGCTCATTCAAGAATCAACAAGTGAAAATATTTCTACTGAACCTGTACCTGAACCTGTACCATCAACTTCAACAATGAAATCAACTTCAACGATGACAAAAAGATCTCGAAAGCCGTTTGAAGATCTAAGTAACAAGCAGAAGAAGAGGCGATCTGATGAACATATAGGCGATGACCCTAATGAAGTAGCTTATTCAGCTGCAGCACTTTTGAAAGGAGATGGTCGTGAGGATATTGCATCTGTTATTGAACATATGCTCCAAAATCCAGAAGCAGCAGCAAAAATCAAGGAAATGTTGAACAAACCAGCTCCTTCAACAATATTTTCACCAGAAAAAGCACTGGGTTTGCTACTTTAATTAAAACTATCGAAATGGCAATATATCACATTAAGGGAAACGACTATTCGAGAAGGTTCAAAGGAGATATAGAGGCATGAGGAACAGGGTGTAAAGTTCACTCATCCTCCATAGAAAAGGGAGGATCCTCCGACCAGACGGGTGTCGTGTCTGGTGGGCAACTGCCCGTCGGTTGATGTCGGGATGTTCTATATATGCTAGTTGCGCGGTAAACTCTGCTTGCGCGATGCAGGATTTTTGCGTGACGTCAGTGTGATGCGTAGTTCGTATGTGGCGCTGTAGATACCGCCACAGAGATATATCCGTCTTACTATAAAGTGCAAAAAGCTAAGCTACAGTGCTACCCTCCGAAGACATTTGTGACTGTAAAGGATTCATCTGCTAAGATTGCACTACAAGCGTTACTAGATTTAACAGTGAACAGAATTTTTGAAACTATTCGTAGTCTTGATGCGATACAAGATAAACAATTGATATTAATATCATAGTGGGGATTTGACGGTGCATCTAACCAAAGTAGATATAAGCAAAACATAGAGAGTGGTCAAGATGATTCCAGCATATTTATGACCTCTTTGGTTCCATTAAAGTTGACAGCTGACGGTGATACCGTATGGGTGAATCCAAAACCCTGCTCACCTAGGTATTGCCGTCCAGTCCAGTTTAGTTTTGTGATAGAAACCAAAGACGTTGTCATAAATGAAAAAACTGCAATGGATAACAAAATTGAAGCTCTCGTTCCCTCAAAATGTCAAGGACATGAAATTAGTCACAAATTAATGATGACGATGATTGACGGCAAAATTTGTACATATCTGTCTGAAGCTAAGTCAAATGCGGCCTGCTACCTGTGTTTGGCTAAGCCTACAGAAATGAATAAGTTAGATGTCATTGCGTCAAAAACCATTTCTTCTGGTGTGTATGTATGAGTTCGGATTATCATCACTTCATGCCCGCATTAATGTGATGGAATGTCTTCTACACATAGCGTATCGTCTCGACTTCAAAAAGTGGTCTGCAAGAGGAGAAGGTCATCAAGAGTTATTGCATTCACGAAAAAAACTCATTCAAGATCGATTCAAAGATGATCTCAACCTTTTGATTGACATCGTTAGGCAAGGATCAGGCACAACTAACGACGGGAACACAGCAAGGCGGTTTTTTGAATTTCCTGATAAAACTGCAGCGATCACTGGATTAGATGAAGACCTAATACGCAGATTTGCTGTGATTCTGCAAGCTATCACATCTGGAGAGATTGTAGACGTGCCGAAATTTAAAGAATACGCTAGAACAACCGCTGAAAAATACGTGGAACTGTACGATTGGTACTACATGTCATCAACCGTCCACAAATAGTTGATTCACGGAGGGGACATAATTGCAGAAAATGCTATTGTACCAATTGGAAGTCTTTCGGAAGAAGCTTCAGAGGCCCGAAAAAAAGACTTTAGGAGGTTCAGAGAACACCATTCGAGGAAAAAGAGTAGACAAGCATCAAACGAGGATATCCTCAATATGCTTATCGTCTCTTCTGATCCTCTAATTTCTTCCACAAGACCAAAATTAAATGCCCACAAGAGGCAGACATACTTTAAGTAAACAGTAGAACTACTGAAACTTCAGGATCAGGAAGCTCCGACAGAGTTCTTAGAAGTTATATCTATTGTAGAGCCTGATTCTGAAGTGGATTCTGATGGTGACGAAGTATAAAATAAGTTAACTTTTATTTTTTATGTTAGGTTAGGTTAAGTTAATATTTTTTTTTTAATAATTTGCTTTTATTTTTAATCATACAATAGTTTACCATTTATTGTTATTGACTAATGATCACGTTTATCTAATTACCCTCATTATGGTACGTAACCTTTTAACAGGTATATAGGTATTAAGTTTTATTAATCATTAGCTAATGTGGACTTGAGGCATTAGACAAGATTACATATTATGTAATTCATAATTACCATGTCATTTCAAATACGTAGGAAATACGACTTTGTGATTTCTTAGAATGTTTTGGTCTAAGCATAAAAAATATTGTAAATTACACTTGGTATAGCCATATTTAAGCATTAAAATGTATCATATACTTTCTTTTTTTAATTTTGAAGATTTAAAAAAAAAATCGCAAGTGATGCCGCGATATTAAGTATGTCAAAAATTCACAAATAAATAGTACTGTAACAGTGTGCAAGGATATAACGGCCAACCTTGCGATTCCAGAGATATCCTCATTTTTCATGTCAGCTCCATACATTTTTTTTTTATAAGAATTATAACTCTTCCATTTGTGCACACAATTACTTCATATGACATTTTATAGAACAGTAATGATCAGCAGAAGTCATTTCCAGCAAAAAAATAACATTTAAGAAATCGAGATCCTATGTCTTCTACAGCCGATTTTCGATCCACTGTGCGACGGCGCAACGTGTTCCACGCGCGCCTCACAGAGATGTCCCCCTACACGTCAGCACAAGTGTAGGGGTCCACTAGGGCCGATGCCTGCCGGGGTCGCGGGAAGGTACTGAAGGGTTACCGATGCCCCTGGCAACACAGGCAACTGAAGGAATACGGGTGGGTTTTTGTCAGTAAGAGTCTGACACACAGAAATTATTTATGATTTCCCACACAGAAAAAAAAGCCAACTAGCTTAATTAGCCGTTTAATTAACAGCCTAACCGTTAGTAGTAGCGCTCGCTCAGCTCGTGCGCGGTTGGTCACGGTTCTAACATAAATTTGATCGGGGTGCCCTGGCTTAGTTACTGCTACCACTTCGGCTCGCGCGTGGTTGGTCACAGTACTAGTTGTAATTGGGTGCCGGCGTTTAATGAACGGCCTAGGCGTCCAATTAGCTGGCTAATTTAACCAGATGGCTGCGACATATACATAATAAACATCCAATTAAACACATGTAATCATTTATAATAATATTGAATTTCTTGAATTGCGACTTAGCCCTCTTCCTCTCTCCTAATGTAGCTGTGCCCGACAAGGTCCATATTGATCTTTTACTTTTTATACCATCTATATAATACATATGCAATGCAATAAAGAATATTGAGTCTATGCGAAAGTGAATTTGTTTGTTTGTTACGCTTTCACGATAAAACAGCTGAACGGGTTTGGATGAAATTTGGCACATGGGTAAATCCTGGGTTAAGACATAGGATTGCCTTAGCCTCCTTGCCGGATTGCCGCCATGGGATCTGCGCCACGGCGTCCTCACCTTCCGCCTGACGCAGGTCCTCACCGGACACGACAGCTTCGGGAGGTTCCTGTGTCGGATAAGGCGGGAGGAAACGTCCGGGTGTCACCACTGTGTGGATCGCCCGGAGGACACGGTCGAGCATACGGTGGAGGTCTGCCCGGCTTGGGCAGAGCACCGCCGTGTCCTCGTGGAGGCGATCGGCGGCAGAGACCTCTCGCGTCCGGCCCTGGTTCAGGCCATGGTACGGAGCGAGAGGGCATGGGCAGCCGTTACCTCCTTCTGCGAAGCAGTAATGCTCGCGAAGGAGGAGGCGGGACGGTTGAGGGAAAGGCAAGTTTCGCGCCCTCTCGCCCCTAGCCGCCGCAGGAGACGCCCAGGGCGTCGGGAATCCCGGGCGGATTTCCGGCCACCGTAGGCGCGGGCTTGCGGACGGTGAGCAATGGGTAGCTCACCGTCCGGTAAGGACCAGGCCCGGGTCGACGGCGCATCGTATTCCACGCGCGCCTCAAAGAGATGTCGTCAGCACAAAGTAGGGGTCCACTAGGGCCGATGCCTGCCGGGGTCGCGGGAAGGTACTTATGGGTCACCGAGGCCCCCGCAACACAGGCAACAGGAAGGAATACGGGTGGGTTTTAGTCAGTAAGAGTCTGACACACCCTCCCGCTCCGCCCAGAGCGGGAGAAGTTATTTGATGATTTCCCACCCTCAAAAAAAAAAAAAAAAGACATAGGATACTTTTTATCCTGATATTCTCAAAAGATCGAGAGTAATGCGGGTGAAACTGCGGGGGGCAGCTAGTTCAATAAGAGTTTTGTAAGATTTAATAAGATTAAAGACTACGTTGAAGACAAGGAAGTTTAGAAATATTTTTTTCTGCACATGTGGCATGACTATGTAAATGTCAATTAACTGCTCCCAAATTACGATGTTTATTTTCTTTTATTTTTTGTACATACTTCCTTGACATGATATTTTCATTATTTGACATTATATACCTACAATATTGATATCAAACTATTTATTAGTGGCTTTTGTGGACAGGATGCTAATTAAGACTTATTACAGTTGTAATGGCAAACATTTAATTGGGTTTAAATAGGTTTTTATTATTTTATTAATATTTTACATAGATTGTTTTATATTTTGTGAACGTGAGAACGATATAGGCTTAATAGACTAGATTTTTAGACCACTTATTTTTTGTTAAGTACCTGGTACTTTTTGACAGGCCTACACTGTCCTCCCATACTTATCAACACTGTAATTTGAAAACATTGTAAAAGCCAATTATATTTAAAAGAGTAACCGTGTAGTTTCTTGCCGGCTCTTCTCCATAGGAAACGACCAATTGGAACCGTGCACCTAGCTTCTGACGTTTTATAAGTGCTCATGTAGGTTTATGTGAAATAAAATATTTTGAATCTATTTTGTTACAGGTTATTGTCCCTAAACATATCCTGGTGCAATCTATCCGAGGCAGCGCTGGAAGTGCTGGTGACAACAGCTCCACAAAGACTGCAGCGTCTTAACATTGGCGGCGCAAGGAGATTGAGCGACGACAGTAAGTCTAAAAAGACTATCTGCCTAGTATCTGTCCCAACTATGTCGGGGTCGGATTCCAGTCTAACCTATCTAACTATGTGCCTATATCTAAGTATGTGCTTGGAGCGACTGCTGATCAGACCTCCACAACCCAGTTACTGTATGATCTCGCGTTAATTTACGAAATTCAAGGTGAATTTGTCCCAGTTGTGGCCAGTCCCGAATTTCCACCTAAGCATATAGGGACGTAGCACAGGGGCCCAGCAAGCAACCGCGACCAGGTAGCTTGCCTGCCTGCAGGCGGACAAGGCCGGGTTAACCACGTAGCAGGTGGAGCAAATGGTACAGGCCTCGTGCTCATACCATGGTACCTATACCACCCGTAGGTCCAATGGAATATTATCTATCAATGGTCAAAAGAAATGGAAAATATTTTCGAGCTCGCTTCGCTCGCATAGCTTCTCTTCGTTCTCCAGCTTTTCCGCCTAAGTTCCTAGGAACTTATACTTGTGTTTTAAATTATCAAAAGAAATCTAACCTCTCCGAAGCGAGGTGCTAAAAGTTTTCGAGATCGCTTTAATCGCTCCTACATCTTAGTTACTCTTAATTCTTCAATTTCCTTGCATAAGTCGACATAGTAACTCCTTTAATAGTCAAAGAAACTGACCTATAAGAGGTGCAAAATTTTGCTTCGGGATAGGGGAGCCTCAAAATAACAAGTGTCTAGGAACCCTGGGTCTCTTACGTGCGGGCACTAGGAGCCCTGGGTCTCTAAGTGCGGGTACTAGGGGCCCTGGGTCTCTAAGTGCGGGTACTAGGGGCCCTGGGTCTCTCAAGTGCGAGCACTAGGGGTCCTGGATATCAAAGTGCGGGCAGTAGGGGCCCTGGGTCTCGTAACTGCGGGCACTAGGAGCCCTGGGTCTTTAAGCGCGGGCACAAGGCCCCTGAGCCTCTCATGTGCGGGCACTAGAGCCCCTGGGTCTCTCAAGTGTGGGCACTAGGGGCCCTTGGTCTCTAAGTGCGGGCACTAGGGCCCCTGGGTCTTTAAGCGCGGGCCCTAGAGCCCCTGGGTCTCTCAAATGTGGGCACTAGGGCCCCTAGGTCTCTAAGCGCGGGCACTAGGGCCCCCTGGTTCTCTAAGTGCGGGCACTACGGGCCAAGGGTCTCTAAGTGCGGGCACTAGGGGCCTTGGGTCTCTTAAGTGTGGGCACTAGGGGCCCAGGGTCTCTAAGCGCGGGCATTAGGGCCCCTGGGTCTCCCAAGTGCGGGCACTAGAGGCCCTGGGTCGCTAAGTGCGGGCACTAGGGGCTTTGGGTCTCTAAGTGCGGGCACTAGGAGCATTGGGTCTCTTAAGTGTGGGCACTAGGGGCCCAGGGTTGCTAAGCGCGGGCACTAGGGCCCCTAGGTCTCTCGAGTGTGGGCACTAGGGCCCCTAGGTCTCTTAATTGCGAGCACTAGGGGCGATGGGTCTCTAAGTGTGGGAACTAGGGGCCTTGGGTCTCTAAGCGCTGGCACTAGGGCCCCTGGGTCTCTCAAGTGCGGGCACTAGGGGCCCTGTGTCCTAAGCGTGGGCACTTGGGCCCTTGGGTCTCTAAGTGCGGGCACTAGGGGTCTTGGGTCTCTTAAGTGTGGGCACTAGGGCCCAGGGTCTCCAAGCGCGGGCATTAGGGCCCCTGGGTCTCTCAAGTGCGGGCACTAGAGGCCCTGGGTCTCTGAGTGCGGGCACTAGGGGCCTTGGGTCTCTAAGTGCGGGCACTAGGAGCATTGGGTCTCTTAAGTGTGGGCACTAGGGGCCCAGGGTCGCTAAGCGCGGGCACTAGGGCCCCTAGGTCTCTCAAGTGTGGGCACTAGGGGCCCTGGGTCTCTTAAGTGTGGGCACTAGGGCCCCTAGGTCTCTCAATTGCGGGAACTAGGGGCGATGGGTCTCTAAGTGTGGGCACTAGGGGCCCTGGGTCTCTAAACGCTGGCACTAGGGCCCCTGGGTCTCTCAAGTGCGGGCACTAGGGGCCCTGTGTCTTAAGCGTGGGCACTTGGGCCCTTGGGTCTCTAAGTGCGGGCACTAGGGCCCCTGGGTCTTTAAGCGCGGGCCCTAGAGCCCCTGGGTCTCTCAAATGTGGGCACTAGGGCCCCTAGGTCTAAGCGCGGGCACTAGGGCCCCTGGGTCTCTAAGTGCGGGCACTAGGGCCCTGGGTCTCTAAGCGAGGGCACTAGGGGCCCTGGGTCTAAACGCGGGCACTAAGGGCCCTGGGTCTCTTAAGTGTGGGCACTAGGAGCCCTGGGTCTAAGCGTGGGCACTAGGGCCCCTGGGTCTCTAAGCGCGGGCACTAGGGCCCCTGGGTCTTTAAGCGCGGGCACTAGGGCCCCTGGGTCTCTAAGCGCGGGGACTAGGGGCGTGATAATAACTAAATTAGAGATTATTACAACTGGAGTTGGAAGCGTGCATGCTTGCGCATGTTTTGACATTTTTCACTCAAAACTTTACAACCAAGAGCTAGCATTTTGCTGGTCTGTCTGACACTTTTGCGTCGTTCGTCGGATCCTGTGTCTCGCATCCTGTCGCTTGGTGGGGGCTAGTGTGAATGATGCATTACTAAAAAAAAAAACGCGATAAAAGAGTAACCGTGGTGTTTCTTGCCGGCTCTTCTCCATAGGAAACGACCAATTTAACCGTGCACCTAGCTTCTGACGTTTCATAAGTGCCCATGTAGGTTTATGTGAAATAAAAATATTTTTCATTCCATCCATTCGAAAAGAGGCGAAGGGTACCTCGATAAGTGCGAGCAGAATGGGGTATTGTGGCGCACTTAATAACAGTGACGAAATTACTTTGGAATTTTTGAATTTTGTATTTATTTTTGAATACTATTTAATTAAAAAGTTTGAGCGCAATTCGCTTCGATAAAGTTCTGGCCGGTAATAAAAACAATTGGCAAGCAAATAAAAAAAATAAAAATAACTTCTTATTTGTTTCTTCGACACTTTTGGTCAAAATATAACAGACAATTTTAATTTGATATTAATATAAATTTGTAATTTGGTTATGTAAATATAAATATTCGTCACTACTAAAAGCATCTCTTATTTATTTTTCTCATAGAGGGGAATGAAAAGCAGAGTGTGCCACACGGTACCAAAATTATTTAACTTCGAGCGACGTACTTTGAATCCCTCGCTACGCTTAGGATTCTACTCTAGAATCCCTCGCTTCGCTCTGGATTCAAACAATCGCTCTCGCTCTCAATATATTATTTTGGTCCCTTATGACACAATCTACTATTGATTTAATTAACCTTATTATGGTTTCCCCCGCAGTAATAGAGCGGCTGGTGTGCCGCAGCCCGCGCCTGCTGGAGCTGGACATCTCGGACTGCGGCCGCGTGACGGCGTCCAGCGTGCTCGCGCTCACCGCGCTGCAGCGCCTCGAGCACCTCGCGCTCAGTCGCTGCTACCTACTGCCGGCACACGCCCTCACGTAAGTGACGCTCACCGCGCTGCAGCGCCTCGAGCACCTCGCGCTCAGTCGCTGCTACCTACTGCCGGCACACGCCCTCACGTAAGTGACGCTCACCGCGCTGCAGCGCCTCGAGCACCTCGCGCTCAGTCGCTGCTACCTACTGCCGGCACACGCCCTCACGTAAGTGACGCTCACCGCGCTGCAGCGCCTCGAGCACCTCGCGCTCAGTCGCTGCTACCTACTGCCGGCACACGCCCTCACGTAAGTGACGCTCACCGCGCTGCAGCGCCTCGAGCACCTCGCGCTCAGTCGCTGCTACCTACTGCCGGCACACGCCCTCACGTAAGTGACGCTCACCGCGCTGCAGCGCCTCGAGCACCTCGCGCTCAGTCGCTGCTACCTACTGCCGGCACACGCCCTCACGTAAGTGACGCTCACCGCGCTGCAGCGCCTCGAGCACCTCGCGCTCAGTCGCTGCTACCTACTGCCGGCACACGCCCTCACGTAAGTGACGCTCACCGCGCTGCAGCGCCTCGAGCACCTCGCGCTCAGTCGCTGCTACCTACTGCCGGCACACGCCCTCGCGTAAGTAACACTTTATATTTAATATTAGCTTCGCCGCGGTTTCACCCACATAACTGCAAGGCCGGATTTAAGGGAGGCAAAAGGGCCCTGGCCCCGCAACAATTGGGGCTTATATAACTTGTTTTTTTTTTTTTTTATAAAAAAAAGATCACTCAAAAGACCTTTTTGCCTGTCAAAAGTCTGTCAAAGTTGTTCCTACTGAGTATTGAAAATTATTTTACTCCGCGAACTGGAATTTACCGGAATAATAACACCCATTTTTGAAAAGTGTTTTAGTTAAATTCTATAGTGCTAATATTCCAAAAAAAACACAAAATTTTTATTCAATCGATAAGTGCTATTTATGCTAAAAACGCATTTAAAATTTTACATTTTCAAATTTCGCGCGTAGGTTGACGAAAACGCTGGACGCAGTGGACGCCATGTTGCTCTGTGGTCATGACGTCACTGGGCTATGTAAACAAATGCGCTGATCTTTGTATGATAATTGACACGTTTTTGTTAACATAGCCGTATGACGTAATAACATGGCGGCTACTATTTCATGGTGTTTTTTAACAGATTAGAAAAACTGAAAACGTTGAATTGAATTTTAAAATTTATTTTGTTATTTTATGAACTAAAACTATCATTTTCCGACTCCTTTTTGTCTAAACTATCTCAATAATATATTTATGGATTTTTCTCGTATATAGTAAAATACCCTATTATCAATGATCAGTTGTGGGTATGTTAGGATCTTCATTAGTTTTGCAACACATAATTTCATGATATAATTCTGTTGGTCCAGCAAGCTAGGCAGCATGGCGGGGCTGCAGTACGTGGACGTGTGGGGCATGCTGCCGGCGCACGCGCTGGGCGCGCTGCGCGCCGCGCTGCCGCACGTGCAGCTCAACACCTTCATGTTCAGGTGGGCCAGCTTACTCACCTACAACTACACTCCAGCCGATGAAAGATTGCGTCCCTGGCACCTGTCAGCTGAGTTCAATAGAAAACGTGTTTTACGATTTTAAACTTTAAGGCGCTGACAAGACCTAATTGACCAAAATAGGCTTCTCTCAAGAAAAAAAATTGCCAAATCTGTATAGTTTGTGGTAGGGGAAAAAATATATGTTAATTTTGAACATATTTCCCAGAACTTGGTTGTTACCAAAGCACGTTTTGACAAAAAAAAACTCGATACAAACTAACCTCTTACCTTGAGTTCTAATCCAAAATATCTGCATTAAATATCAACATACGTTACGTATTTAATTAATAACAATAACGTCTTATTTGAATGCAGAACTTGGTTGTTTTTTATTTTCAATTACTCAACTCAATTTTGAGTAAATAGATAATTTCTTCACATTTTGCAATAATTTACAAGCGTTGTGTCATCGCGCTTCTCTTTCTTTTCTATGCAATCTAACAGTGACCGCGGTTTAGGTGTTGTCAACGTCTTAAGGTGTCCAACTGAAAGGTGTCAGGAAGAGAAAGAAAGAAAAAGTTATATTTGGCAAGGTGCGGTTTAAAGAAAGATGTAGTGACAAAAATTGAAAAGAGTAAGCTTAGATGGTTTGGTCATGTTGAGAGGATAAATGAAAGGCGAAAACAAAAGGTATTTACGAGGCAGATCTGAGTGGAAACGCCTAATTATGTAAAATGGAAAACCTGTCTAATTATCTATAATGTTAAGAGCGTGTAAAGTCCTTATTTTTCGATATGAGTGAACCGATTTTTATGAAGCTTCATACCCATAAGCAGGATAAATAGGTTTATAAAGTTAGTCGAAAACATTTTCGCAAAATCGTGTCACAGTTAAATTAGAGAAATTTTAAATACGAACAAATTTCCAATTATGTTTTTTTAAACAAGACATCCGCAGGCGAACCAAGGTTACCGACATAGCCCGAAGAATTGCCAAACTTAAGTGGCAGTGGGCAGGGCACATTGCTCGCAGAACAGATGGCCGATGGGGCCGAAAAGTTCTGGAGTGGCGACCGCGTACCGGAAGACGTAGCGTTGGAAGGACTCCTACAAGGTGGACCGATGACCTTGTGAAGGCCGCAGGAACCCGCTGGATGCGGGAAGCACAAAACCAGTCGAAGTGGCGGTGCTTGGGGGAGGCCTGTGTCCAGCAGTGGACATCTTTCGGCTGAAATGATGATAATGAAACAAGACATTTCGAAAATATTCTCTACTAACATTTTATTTATTTAAACTTCTCGCACACAATTAAGTACAAAGGCGGACTTAATGCCTTACGCATTCTCTACCAGTCAACCAAGGGTGGTGAAGAGATAAGATGGCAGGTGCTCTGAGAGGAAATAAAAATAACGAAAAATATTAAAAGATAACATAATAGATTATAAACAGAATAGGTACAGAAATACATAAATAGGTTACAAATAGGTTACTTTAGACCTATGTATCCTGCTTATGTGTGAGAAGATTCATTAAAATCGGTTCAGTCATTTAGAAAAATGGACTTGTAAATTCGTATGAAATGCCACACACTCTTAAAAAATCATCAATTATAATCATTTAAATGTGACTAAATCAGTCTTTATTTAATTTATTTTTCATTGTATAATAAACTAATTCCTGTATATTTTGTTACAGTGCCATCGCCCGCCCTACCGTGGGGACGCGCCGCACCTCTATATGGGGTCTACGGACAAGAGACTGAAATATTATATAACACTAAACAAAACATGACGCCTGTATTCCCCGTAGGGATAGACAGAGGCGTATACAGGGGTAAAAAAATAGCTAGCTAAATACCGCAGACATGATGGGTATCAACATCTAAGTTCTGAGTTGAGCTGCACGATTACTGACAAATGCGTGCACTGACTGGACAGGTCCACTCAATCTGTGTGGTTCTTTCCTCAAAAGACCATTTCAGACACCAATCTACATGGTCTTCACATGATCTGACCAAGATTATGTCTGGACTTTAAAATAGACTGTGACCTCTGAGTTTGTTTCGGCCTTCCTACTCAGAGTAGTTAGTCAGATAGGAAACGCCGAGCTCATCTAGTTTTTTTTTTTCTAAATAGGATTGACGTGTAAAAGTGTTTGTACAAGCCTACTACAGAAAATGAAATCATTTCATCATCATTTCATTTCATTATAAACATAATAAAATGAAAAAGAAATTATTTTATGAGTTTTGTGGGGTCATTGACCGCAGTTAGTGTAGTCACATGAAATATAAGTTTATAATGGTTTTTTTTTGTAAACTTCACAAACGTGATTTGTATTGATACCTAAACACGTGTTAATAAAAGAAAATAGATTTTCTCAATTTATTCTTCAAGTACCAACACTACCACATGTCGTTGACCCCTAAAAAAAAACTTCTGTAAGTATACACAAACATTCGTGTGTGTCTGAGCAGAAATGTATCTTTTATTTGCAACAAAATAATTATAATATACGATTTCTTCCCAAATAAAATATTTTTATTTTATTTAAAACTAACACAATAGGGTCTTACATTCATTTTTGAAAAGTGTCTTAATTAAATTCTATAGTGCTAATATGCCCCAAAAAAAAGCACAAAATTTTTATTCAATCGATAAGTGCCATAAAAATGCATTTAAATTTTACATTTTCAAATTTCGCGCGTAGGTTGACGAAAACGCTGGACGCAGTGGACGCCATGTTGCTCTGTGGTCATGACGTCACTTGGCTATGTAAACAAATGCGCTGATCTATTATTATCTAACTATCATTCCGCTAGCTAATTTTATGTGACCCTGTATTACACCCACATTAATATCGCCAGTTAATTTTAAGAGGGTTACCCTAAAGTAGACCGCGAAATATTTTCTTAGGTTTTTTGCAATTTTTGGATACCGAGGCCCCTGGCAACACAGGCAACGGAAGGAATACGGGTGGGTTTTAGTCAGTAAGAGTCTGACACACCCTCCCGCTCCGCCCACAGCGGGAGAAGTTATTTGATGATTTCCCACACAAAAAAAATGGGTATTTGCTATTTGCCGGTCAGTATCAGTGTATGAGGTTGTAAGTTGATCAAAATATGATTCGCGACCGTAACAAATATGTATTTACAGAATATTAATCATTAGAATCATTAAGGCGCTGACAAGACCCAATTGACCAAAATAGGCTTCTCTTAAGAAAAAAATTGCCAAATCTGTATAGTTTGTGGTAGTGGAAAAAATATATGTTAATTTTGAACATATTTCCCAGAACTTGGTTGTTACCAAAACACGTTTAAAAAAATATCGATACAAACTAACATTAAACTAACCTCTTACCTTAAGTTCTAATCCAAAATATCTGTATTAAATATCAACATACGTTACATATTTAATTAATAACAAGAACGTCTTATTTGAATGCAGAACTTGGTTGTTTTTTATTTTCGTTTATTCGACTTAATTTTGAGTAAATAGATAATTGCTTCATATTTTGCAATAAATTACAAGCGTTGTGTCATCGCGCTTCTCTTTCTTTTCTATGCAATCTGACAGTGACCGCGGTTTAGGTGTTATCAGCGTCTTAATACATCTTCTCTTAGTCAGATTTAACGTCGAATGTTAAGACTTCATGAAATAGTCAATCAATGGAGTAATTTGATAATAGGGAATATGCAAGTAATTCAAAACTTATCCATTATATAAATATACATTTTGTAGGAGTCAAGAAACAAATTCCTATTCTTTTTACATTTTTTAATGCATTACTTATTTTACAATTCATTCATTTACGTTTTTTTTTGTGGAACGGAACGCATACTCAAAACGCGTCGTCTTCGGCAATGCTGGAAGTGGCGAAAGAAACTATGTTAATAAAAATCTTTTCTTAGCTAAGTGCTTAAAATCTCACTAAATTCAGTAAGTAAGTGCGAAGTCTGCTTGAATAAAGCACAACAAATAATTTCATTCATGTGATTTGGGGCTACAAACAGATGTTAACAAACAAGTTTTGTGGCAAATGACGTCACATCATGCCCGCGACAGAAACGGTCGTCTGAACTGTAGTAGACAATTGTTGGAGTTTCATAATTTTTTGAGCAACAAGCAGTAGTTGAATTTAACTTTTAATACTTTTCTTGGATTTATATTCAATCAACTCAGCCTGTAACAGTCCACTGCTGGACATAGGCCTCTCCCAGGCTGCGCCACAACCCTCTGTCTTCCGCCTTCCGCATCCAGTCTGTCCCAGCCACCTCCATCGTCG
The DNA here is from genome assembly GCA_905333075.3 of Atethmia centrago. NCBI lineage: Eukaryota > Metazoa > Arthropoda > Insecta > Lepidoptera > Noctuidae > Atethmia > Atethmia centrago. Next base: position 17,543,304 of record HG995393.1, read on the forward strand.
CTGGGGGGCTCCCACACTACGCTTGCCAACACGCGGTCTCCGCTCCAGGACTCGTGTGCTCCACCGGCCATCGTTCCTTCGACAAACATGGCCAGCTCACTGCCACTTCAGCTTGCTTACTCTACAGGCTATGTCCGTACCTCCGGTTTTCTTCCGGATAACTTCATTTCTGATCTTATCCTTCAAAGAAACTCCGAGCATAGCCTGGCTCCATGGCGCGCTGAGCGACCTTGAATTTGTGGAGCAGCCCGACTGTCAGTGTCCACGTTTCAGCACCTTTTGTCTTATTGGGCAGAACGCACTGGTTGAAGACCTTAGATTTATATTCCTGTCTATTAATCATATACTGGAAAAAAAAATACATGCATATTTCCTTCTCTATAAATACTTATTTATTATGGTCGTGAATCAATAATTTATTATAACTCTTATTGTACTCGTAATGTCTATAAGCATATTATTGCATGCACTTAGCTTATTTCATTTTTCTACACCAGCAATGGTAGTATATGTGAATCTATGTTTAATTTAAGATCTCAATGTACCATATACTTGGAAATAAATAAATATTATTATTATTATTATATTATTATTGAATCTTATTTTGAACAACAAATAACTTTATACTGACTTCCTAATTGCAAAAAACGTAAGAGAATTTTAATATCGCGGGCTACTACTCCGGCACTTTCGCTTTAAGTCCCATGTAATAGGGGGCGAGCCTATTGCCATTAACGGGGCTTGAGAAATGAACTACTATTGAGAAATTCCTAATGGAAAATGCGTGATTTTTATGATGTTTCATAGTAAAAGATGAGTTATGATGATAAATTATATTTTATTTCTGTACATTGGTCAAAATTAAATTATTTTTAAAACTAGGCGAGTTCGGTGTTTCCTATTTGGCTACTCTAAGAAGAAAGGCCGAAACAAACTCAGAGGTCACAGTCTCTTTTAAAGTCCAGACATAATCTGGGTCAGATCATGTGAAGACCATGCAGATTGGTGTCCGACATGGTCTTTGACGACAGAGCCAGAAAGAAGTGACACGCAAAGGAAATACAAACAGTAATTACTATTTCGCGCCAAAATCCGCCATTTTGTTTTTTTTTTTCTAACACCTTGACACTTGGGGTTTTTAGACGAATATAACGATACCTTACCTAATTGCCGAAATCCATCCTGCAGTTTGGAAGATACGAGGTAGTAAAGAAATTTACATACAAGATACGCGCGAACATAACCCTTCCTTGGCAGTCGGGTAAAAACGGACCATTTAAAACTAACAAAAAAAAACTTTGCGAGGCCTAAAAGGCTCCCTAAATCAGCATAACCACACAGTTATATGAGTTTTTTTTTTATCCCCGGAGAGATGTAATATCAGAACTTTAATATCAAAATCCATACTAATATTATTAAGCAAAAATAACTTTGTTTGTTACCTATTTACGCCAACATCAATGAATCGATCGTTATCAAAGGCAAATAGATAGCCAGGGACCTGGAGAAGAACTTAAGCTACTTTTCATCCAGAATATATGAACCTATAAAAAATGGTAAAATACAAAATACACGCGGGCGAAGTCGCGGAAAATAGCTAGTGTAACATAAACTTTGTATTTGGGGTTTACTTTATACAATAAAATGATTATTATTTTTGCAAATATTTTTGCTGTTGTTAAAATGCATTTATTACTTATTAATAATTGATGCCATCAAGTGGCTTGGAAAAGCTACCGGCTGACTTTGAATTCAAAGATATTTTTAAATTGCTGTTCAAGCGTTTGTGTGAAGCAGTGGTGGCCCAGTGGTAACGGCCCTGACTTACAAGTTGTAGGTCGTGGGTTCGAACGTTGTGTAAATAATTTCATCACCACTACTCTCAAAACGGTGAAGGAAAACATAGTGAGGAAACCGGCATGTCCTAGAACCAACAATTCTAAGACATGTGACATCTACCAACCCGCACTGGGCCCGCGTGGTGGATTACGGCCCACTGCCTCTCACAGAGAGGAGGCCTGTGTCCCAGCAGTGGGAACTTTATAGGCTGATTATGCTTGGGTATTAAGGGGAGTGTCTCATATTCTTGAGTACATTTAACCTTTGCATGAAAGCTAATGAATTCATAATCGACCGGTATTTCTAGAGTTATAGAAGTTATATTTGATGAAATTTGTATATGTATGTATTTATACGTACACTCCACGCGCAGTGCTAGTCATAGCCTGAGGTACGTGAGCGATGAGACGAGGGCCTCGCATTGACAAGATTGACAGACTGAATTAGCTTCAGAAAGAAAGAAAATACATTTTTTTAGCTCCAACTAAAAGGCACACATCTATACTTGGCATCAAGGCTTCACATTGGTGCCGATTCCATTGTTCACAAACTAAACTAAATTTAAGTTCAGTGCATCTTTTTCTTTCTATTTCATTAAGAAAATAGAAAGAAAAAGATGTGATGAAATTTCCTCCTTCTGTGGCAGTCGGGTAACCCAAAAAAATAAATATTTGGCCTACCAATGGGTATGAATTGAACATTATACACCCAGTGCCGGATTAAGCAAGCTCGGGGCCAAATTTTATCGAGGGGCCCATCTGCTATGCGTTCTATGTATGCTATTGGGTGCTATGTATAAATGTAAATAATGTAGACTAAGTCAAACTCAAACTCAAATATATTTCGCATTTATTTCAAATACAGGCACTTTTGAATTGTCAAGGGGTTGGTCGGTCAGATAGTCTTACAATCTTACAAATAAATGAGCCATATCAATTCTGCTACGCATCCACACTGAGGGTCGAGTAAGGGTGCTTGCACACATCCGACATTGTAGAGCCGATTCAAATTCTATACATTTTTAAGAATGACTTTTTGTAGAACTTGTGCGTTTGCCCTATGAAGTTCTGTTTTATTTTCGTCAACGAAATAATGGTGCCGATTCCCTTGTTCACAAACTAAACTAAATTTAAGTTCAGTGCATCTTTTTCTTTCTATTTCATTAAGAAAAGGACAGAAGATAAATTTTAGTTTAGTCCTGTCAAATTAATCAGCGCCTGTCACTACTCCATACAAGTTTAGACGTGATTAAAAACTTGCCTACTAAAATTACGTCAATTTACGTCAAGCGCTGATTAATTTGACAGGACTGAACTAAAATATATCTTCTGTCCTTTTCTTAATGAAATAGAAAGAAAAAGATGCACTGAACTTAAATTTAATTTAGTTTGTGAACAAGGGAATCGGCGCCATTGTCACCGATTGTATGACGTGGATTGTCTTAGTCGAAAAAGGTGTTTCACGTTTTTGTGAAATCAAATGAATTCAATATACCACGTCTTAATAATAAGTAAGTTTCACTCAAAAAATTATGCTCAGGCGGAAGTGGGCGGGTTTGGATACGCGGGGCCCGTAACAATTTCTAATACGTAGAATCCGGCACTGAATACACCATAATAAACTTTAAATTTAAGTAGATAATTTATTTTCAAATTACTTAGTACATATATGTTTTGTAAGTTGGTTTTGTTTTAAGTCAAAATTGTCGAATTTTCTATACTTGTAGACTTATGAAATCAACGTTAGTTCTTCTTTAAAGTTATAATTATAAATAAGGTCTTAGTTACTAAGTAAATTTATTGTAATTGTAAAAATTATCATCGAGGTTTTTTTTTATATAAAAATAAATAAATAAACTTTATTTAATTATTGCGTTTTCTTTTTTCATGGAACCTTTTCATTACTAATTTGTTATTAGCCACTGCACTTGATAACATTAAAGAAATAATACCTACTTCGAATAAAAAATAACACCCACCCCTATACAAGCTGTCGTTTTGCATCCTCGTGAAATTTCAGGAGGCTGCTGTGAAAGACATACAGCCTTGGCCAAAAGTATTGAGCACCTTACAAATGTCGCTCGTTCACGGTAAGTATGGGAGAAAACCAAATCTACTGTTGAAATATTCTTTTGTCGGTCATCTACAAAGATTTAAAAACAATGACCCATGCCGCAGCTAGCAATAAAACACCTGGGTGCAATAAAATGTGTCTTTTACTTTTAATTTTTGTATTTATTTATCGGTTCGCTACCATCGCTCGTTGTGAACACATCCAGTGATCTAGTGCGCCTTTGGTATTTTATTTCAAAGTTTTAAGTGTTATCGTTGCAATATGCCTAAACGAAACGAACTTTCTTTAGAAAAATGTGTGTGCAGATACAGCTTCTGCATGAGCAAGGGAAATCACAAAACTCCGTGCAATATGCTATTAAGCGATTCTCTGCTACCGGATCACATCAAAATAGACCGAGAACCGGGCGCAAACGCATCACCACAGACCGTCAGGATCGTCAGTTACTGAGAGAGTCGTTAAGAAATAGGAAAAAAACATCTTCAGAGCTCGCTGCTGTGTTGTCAGAACAAATTAAGAAATCAATTTCTGCTCGAACTACTCGTAGAAGACTTCAGGAAGCTGGCCTGAAAGGCTGTAAAGCTAGGAAGAAGCCATGGCTCTCCCACAACAACAAAAAAGCTCTTTATAAATGGGCCTTAAAACACCGAACTTTCACCGCTGAAGAGTGGTCAAATGTTGTGTGGTCAGACGAATCAAACTTTGAGGTGAATAAGTCAATTTAATGCCCTAATAAAATTATATAAAATGGTTTAAAAACCAAACGCATAGATGAAGTTTTTTTTTTCCGGAACTCAATATTTTTCTCTTTATTGCAGATTTTTGGTACACCTGGTGTGACCTTTGTGCGTCGCCGGGTGGGCGAAGAATTTAAGCCAGAGTGTGTGATCCCAACCGTAAAACACGGCGGCGGCAGCATAATGATCTGGGGTTGAATGACCGATTCTGGAGTTGGCGAATTGTTCGTGTGTGAGGGCCGCATGGACTCTACTAAGTATACACGTAAACATAAATGTACTAGAAACTGCGTTGCTGCCTTCATTCACGAAACTTTTCGGCGACACGAACATGGATGGTGTTAAATTCCAGCAGGATAACGCGCCATGCCACAAATCTGCCCGCACTATGACATGATTTCGGGAAAATAACACAGAGCTTCTTCAGTCAAGAAGCTGCCCAGTCGCCAGATCTGAACCCCATAGAACATTTATGGGGTTTAGGTATTAAAGCGTAGAGTTAAGCGCCACTCAATTAACAACAGAGAAGATTTGAAGCGCTACCTGCGCCTAGAATGGAACGCGATTACTGCTGAAGACTAAAAATCTTGTTAGCTCTTTACCAAAAAGAATTTCTGCCGTAATTAAGGCAAAGGGTGGACTCACAAGATATTAATTTTCAATTAATAAATACCTAGTAAAATAAACCTATACAAAACATTTTGTTTTATTTCTATTTGAGGATTCAAGGAATTGAGGATGCAAAACGACACATTATATTTATAAAAGTTACTTAAAGTTAAGAGACGTTTGAACGTCAAAATTTTATGGTTAAACTGTCGTTAATCATTGCATAACTATAAGCAACGAAATCTCGTTACTAGCCTTCGAACTCAATGCAATGGGTAGCTCGCCGTCCGATAAGGACCAGGCCCGGGTCGACGGCGCAACGTGTTCCACGCGCGCCACACAGAGATGTCAGCACAAGTGTAGGGGTCCACTAGAGTCGATGCCTGCCGGGGCGCGGGAAAGTCCGAAAGGCATACCGAGGCCCCTGGCAACACAGGCAACGGATGGAACACGGGTGGGTCGGTAAGAGTCTGGCACACCCTCCCGCTCCGCCCAGAGCGGGAGAAGTTATTTGATACCTAATTTCCCACCCAAAAAAAGCCTACAACTCAATGACGTAATACGCCCAGTTCTCTTCTATACAAACTGATATTTCCTTTTCTTTGGTAGGTAATGGTGCCGATTCCCTTGTTCACAAACTAAACTAAATTTAAGTTCAGTGCATCTTTTTCTTTCTATTTCATTAAGAAAAGGACAGAAGATAAATTTTAGTTTAGTCCTGTCAAATTAATCAGCGCTTGACGTAATTTTAGTAGGCAAGTTTTTAATCACGTCTAAACTTGTATGGAGTAGTGACAGGCGCTGATTAATTTGACAGAACTAAACTAAAATTGATCTTCTGTCCTTTTCTTAATGAAATAGAAAGAAAAAGATGCACTGAACTTAAATTTAGTTTAGTTTGTGAACAAGGGAATCGGCACCAGTTACTGGTTGAGAGAGGTAACTTACTGGTTGTAGGCAGAAACTACAGAATGCTACCTGCTACGCTTCTTACATACTCATTTTGCTTCGTTTACGTTCATACATCTGGTCATACCTTTCTGAAGAACATCACCAATGAAGTCACTTTATGGATAAATAAAACAAATAAATTTTCCAAAACGGTATATTTAATCAGTCGAAAATGGTTTATTTTTAATACCCGAAATAATAATGATAACAGTCAAGAATACAACAGGGATACATCATTTGTAGACTACAGGAAATTTAATGTTATGTTACAGTTTAGAAAGTGGAAGAAAAATACAAAAAAAAAAAATCGAGACCTCTTTCTTTGAAGTAAGTTAATATAGTTATTATTAAACTGATTTTAAATTTGCTAGACCAAAATGACAGCTGCGAACGACCATTTTTCAAGGGACAACACGCCAAAAGTGAACGATTTATTGGTAACTAGATTTTTTTATGTCGACACTAACTATCAATTTATTCTAGCAAATAACAAAATCAGAGTTCAGGTAAAATTATCACAATATTTTGTCAATAACACAACAACCGATTGATTTGTAATACTTGTAATTTTTTTTTGTATATTAATGACTAAACAAATGAGAAAAGTACTTAATTCCAAACAATATCAATATGTAAAAATACTTTATGTACACAAAAAAGTGAATAAAAAATGCCTTCAACTGTAACTAAAAAGATTATCATCCTTTTGGGCTTCGCCACAGTCGGGTAAAGAAGTTTAATTAGGTATGAAGGTGTAGTTAAAAGTTCATAAAACGGCTGAACTTGATAAAAGAATATAAACAAAACAACTGTTTTTAAGATAACTAAGCATTTACTACCAAGGAACCAAGCTTGATAAAAACACTATGTACTCTGTTTAAGAGACAAAAGGTACAGTAAATTGCACAAAAAAAAAACCTTCTAACTAAACAGACAGCTGTGCTGCTGGACAGTTTGTTGCGCCACTTCTTCCCAGCTAAAGCACAAGGAAGTGGTAAAGGGCGTTTTTGAGAGACTGTCTTGACGTTAGAAAAATGCTGATTCTCAGAATTGAATTAATGTAAAGAAAATAACTTTTCTTTTTTCTGAAACTTTTGTTTTTATTCTGAGTATTGAGTGTAAACTAAGATGGCACCGTTAAAAAAGTCGTTTTTATAAAAAAAAGTTATTTTTTTTAAAGGAAGTGAATATTTAATTGTTTGGCTTTATTATTATATCTAATATATTTAGAAGGTAATAAAATATTAAAAAATAAAATAAAAATATAAATATAATGATGAAGAACATAAAAAAGGAAAAATTATTTCTTTTTTCGGAAAAAGATTGTTAGTGAAATGAAAAAGTATTTTTTTCCAGTATTCCCATAATCTACAACTGCTGTACAATGATATGAACACGTTTTTGGGATCACAGATTACACTCAGAAGGCCATTGCATGCGATGACTTAAAAAAAAACAGTTTTATGTACAAATAAGTGATTTTTAGCTTTTAAAACTTGTCCAAAAATCATAGGGACAGCCAGGATTGGTATCTTTTTAATTTTATGAAAACGTGTTATTTTAATTTTGGAAATAATTTGGTTAACATTATTACATTTCTATTTTCGATTTTGTTAAAAAACTGCAAAAAAAATACATTATTTTTTGTTTTTTAAAAGCCATCGCATAATTAATTCCAACAACTATTTTTTAACAATGTTTTTTTCCTAACAACAGTTTTAATCACAGTAGTGCTATTAATGACAATTTAGTAAGTTTCACTAACGCTCTATGGAACACATTTTTGCCTCATTTGCAAAGGGTTAAATTATTGAATGATTTACATTTAAAATTATGAATGATCAATATGATCATGTGTAAATTGTAACAGTGGGTCCACTATTTGAGATGCGATGGCTAGAAGATTATTATTTATGTTAGACAGAGCCGCAGCAGAGCTCTTAGCTAGGTAATACCAGCCGCACGGGTCGACCGATCAGGTTAAGCTACGCTTGCCGAAATCGGTCCGTAGATGGGTAACCATCTGTTCATACCTCCGTGCCTCGGAACGTTAAGACCTTGGTCCCGGCTGTCCTTCCTGGATCTTTGACAGTCCTTACGGGTTGTCAGGCACCCGAAAAGTCTGACAACCAGTCTTACTGCCTGGTATCTTTTTACCCAGTAACTGTGTTGTGGAGGTCAGAGAGGCAGTCGCTCCATGTAAAATACTGGTATTCAGTTGCATCCGGATAAACTGTAAGGCGACCCCAAAGGCTAGACAGATGATGAGAGCCGTAACATGACATGAGCGAGCAATTTTAAATTGTGATTGTGAGAACACGTAGCCGGCTAACGACCAGGGACAAGTTAGATGGTTTAAGATTGGAGAGGAGATGATATAGTTGCCTCACAAGGTAGACCAACCACCTAGCGAAGGTCAAACCCAGGACCGCTCGATCGAAGAGGCCTTCAGCAGTGGACCTTATTTGGCTGGTATAATGATGATAGTATTCATACTAAATGGACGGACGGACTGTTTGAAAAATGGTATGGCTAGAAAGGGTGTGATTACCGAGATGACTAATACAAAAGTATGGAAGAAAAAATTCGGATAAGGGCAGAAAAGAAATTGATCGTTACACAAACCTATACAACTCGGCTTGGGTCTGGTCCTCACATAACACATAATAATGTTCCCACTGCTGGGACACAGGCCTCCTCTCTGTTAGAGAGAGTGGGCTGTAATCCACCACCCGGGCCCAGTGTAGGTTGGTAGATGTCACATGTCTTCGAATTTTTGGTTCTAGGACATGCCGGTTTCCTCACACTGTTTTGAAAGCAGTGGTGATGAAATAATTTACACAAAGTAAAGCGCCTGCTTGGGTTCGAACCTACGACCTACAACTTGTAAGTCGCGGCCGTTACCACTGGGACACCACTGCTCCACCACTGGTCTGGTACTGTCGAACATAAATTATCGTAGAGGTTGCCAAACTGCGTCATTGGTAGTTTGGTAAGCGGTGATTCTCGTCTCATCCCACGATTGACCTGTAGCGATCTCTAAGTCAACACACTGTTACTTCATAGGTTGATGTGTGACAAATGATGGTTATGTATTATGCTATTTTCGTTCTAAACACTAAGATGAGCTATTTATATGTATATTTGAACCGAAAACAAATATGATTTTTAGTTCTAATGCACTCTCTTCTAGAAATAGGTAATTGACAAGAATAGTATTGTGAGAATGTGAGATTTTAGATTTAGTTTTAACATTTGCTGAAAAGTCAGACATTTAAATTTATTTCAAGAGAATTTTAGTAACAAATTTTGAAGAAAGTTTGTTTTAAATATTACGGCACCGAATCTTTTGGACACTCGATTATTGCCTTTTTTTCATTTGTAGATTAAATTAGAAAGAGATGGATGTATTAGCTGCCAAGTTAGGTCGGAATTAATTTTATAAAGACCGTTTTGTGATGTCTAATTTATATTTGACCACACTAAAAGTTAGGTACTTCTTTATTTGAGGGAATAAAGAAGTACCTAACTTTTAGTGTGCCTGTAAGTCTCAAGAGAATCGGCGCCATATTAAGAATGCTGTTTACAAAGTTCAAAATTACGTTTTTAAGTTATTTTTACTTGTATTACATTACAGTTACACTTACATGGCTTACTTAACTAGAACTCTAGAAAGATATGCCTTACAATTAGTTTTTTTGTTTTTTTTTTTCGTTTATCTTAATCTAAGTTAGCATACATGAGTATATCTTTTTAATTTAATAAGTCATTGCAATGGAATATGTGCATCTTTAAATTTTATAATTTCCACAACTGTTTTTTTATAATTTTGTTTTTGTAAGTGCAGATTTTTTAACTCTGAAGTTATTTTTGTGTAAAGTGTATTTTTAATCAATAAGTGTAACAGTGTCTTTTTTAATCAATTTGTTTATAATATGGTACATTTTCTGGTCTTCTACGAAGCTTAAAATATCAATATTAGTACATGATTATTGATTATATTTAATTAAAAGTGCTAATTACAATCTAGCTTAGCATAGGCGGTTGCGAAATGGCGAAAAACACGAAAATAATTAAGTAAAAATAAGAAAAATAATGTTCAGATTCGGTTTTCATAAAATTAAACTAAAATCTTATCACAGTTATGTATTCTTTTTTTTTGTTTTTACAAAAAAAAATGGTTTGCGGCGAAAACATATCCAATTTTTTATCACAGCAGGGAGGATTTTTTTTCTTATTTTTACCTAATTGTTATAATTTTTCCTGGATAACAACATTTCATTTGGATAAAAAATGGCATCAAAAATCAGTCTTTTGAGTTTTTTTTTCTAAATTGAGGCAATTTGAGATCAGTAATGATTGCTATTGACTAAATACGAATTAGCTACCATACCTCATGAAGAAATTAAAGAAAACCGTTTTTAAGAAGCAGCAGTCATGGAAGTTATGACTTTATTGGAAATAGTGAAACAAATTCTATATAAATAGATCATTTTAAATTACAACAGAATTGTGAGAATTGAATATTCTGACACCGTGATTCCTTAATAGTTACTTCCAAACAGTAAGAAAAAAAAATCGAATATTCGATTTTTTTATTTATTCGAATTCTTTGATAAATGTAGGCCCTAACTTCGCAGTAACTAACAGCCAAACGGTTTTTTTTAAATCCTTCAGATAGTATGGAGCTCTAAAACAGACTTATATTATTATTATCTTAGACACTACATGATTTTGATAATATATGACTTCAAGTTTATAACAAATTGTAGGACACTGCCAATTACATTTTTATCAATCAAAAACATGAACGCTTTTTCTGACGCAGTCAAATAGAAAAAGATACATCGCTTCAAATGTAAACAAAAATAACAATTTAAAACGTCGAATCAACAACAAAAGTTAAAAATATATTCAAATAAATATCTTAAGAGTTTGTTTCAATTTTAAAACAGAAAATGAATATTAAACAAAAAGTAAAATCAGTCCGTAATACTTTGCACGATTTTGCAATTTTTCTTATAATTAAGATTATTATATTTTATAGGCGTTAGTTATTAATGTGCTTAAAATACTAATATTACACACAAGAGCTAAGTTACGCTAAGTTAAAACAAAAGATGTAAAAAGTCTTCTAATAACACCCTGTTTTTGAGAAATGCTTTTGTAGTAGTCGCTTTTCGTTGCAAATAAAAAATATTGTCATTATATTATATAATTTTTTTTTTATACCCTTTGATTCCTTCCCCCTTAGTATATATACTTGTACATATTATTATTTTAAGAATGTTAGCTTTTAAATTATGTAAATCAAAGTAATTCATTGTAGTATTTAAATAACTAATTAAAGAAATTAAAATGGGGTAAATTATTGCCCTCTTGTTTCACTTCAAAATAACAAGATAGCTTTTTTAAAGAGTTTGAGACTAAAAAATTTATAAAGGATCATAGGAGGGCGCTTCAATCTAACTTTTAATCAGATAATTTACTTGTATGTGTATAACATAGTCATTATATTACTTAATTGATAGCTGGACACCACGACACAGGGGATTCTAGTGTGGACTCCAGGGAAATTAAAAAAAAAATCAGCACTTAAGGCTCCTAGATAATCTATTACTAGTTTTTTAGAATATCATAGTGTTTTTATGAACTGAATAAAGTTTTTATTGAATATGGTAACAAATTACTACAGCAGATCGATTAGCATTACAGCAAACATTTTAACAACTTTTTTTTTTACGAAAAGCGACAACCACAGAAAGCACACGGTTTTTTATTTCGCTAAAATTGTAACAATGGACAGACAGAATCATTTGAACACAATCTGCACTAAAGTGAGTCCACAAGCACCTTTATATTTTTTATTTATACTAATTAATAATAATTACTAATCGTCGATTTTTGTAAACACAAAAAAGACAAGGAATAGGTATAAAAATATGTAGATTTCATTTTTTTTTTGTAAAAATGTAGAAAAAGAAGTAGATTTAAAATGTCATTGGTTGGGATATTTTTGCAAAAGAGCCGATTGTTGTATTTTATTTTATTTAACAGTATAAAAAGATGCTGACTTTTAGTAAATAAAATAAAAAATTGCTAGTTGCTGCACTTCTTAATTTCATTTCTTCTCAATAGTGCCTAGGGTATATTCCAACAAAAAAAAAAAAACTTAATAATTGATTTATCCAAGCTGTTTTTTCACAGGTGAAAAAGTATCGCCTGCTTCGTAAGACATGTTTAGACACAACATTGATTAACAAAAAACCTCAATCATCTCCAACAAAAATAGCCAGCTCTTTTGCATATTTCGTAGAAAAAACAAACACTTGCTGATACATAGTCCAGAAACAATCAGATAAGAGAAGAAATATTGAGAATAAGAAGTACTGCCCTATCATAATGAAAGAAGAATAAGAAATTAGATAAACAATAGTTACCAGGTCCTGCCATGTAAGATTAATTTATTCTCCAGTTTCAATCAAACATCTCATACATTTTTTCTTTGCGGTCTGCATGTATTTCTTCAGCACAATGTGCCATCAAAATTGACTCCCCAACAATATTATTTTCAAAGCACAACGAACAAGCATACACCGCATCTCCAAAGCAAACGATTTTATTGTCATCTCGGTACATTGTCATTGGATTAAGCACTGTACTTGGTTGAATTTCTCTTCCTAAAGCAACACATTTTTTGATGTAAACACTTTTGTACAGAAAATGTATTTTCTCGCAATGTTTTTGGCATAAGATGTGTTTTAGAAGGCCATCTTCATCATTTTCTGTGGTGTTGCATGCTGGGCAGTAGAAAGAAATTGAGTTCTTCTTGTATTCATTTTCATCAGTTGTTTCGCAGTGTATCTGTATACTATGAACTTGCACATAGAAGGTAATGCGTTCAACCGCTGGCTTCTGCTGCAGAGTATTAAAAAGAGTCGAATCATCAAAGCTATTGTAGCTTATAACTTGATCAAGGGACTCAGAATAAGCGGAAAGAGTAGTGGAATCCAGGCTGAAGTTACCGATAGACGAAGTGATCGACTGATTTGAGAGATTATCTTTAGTTGTCAGACCAGAGTCTGACTGGCTTAAGGACTGATTGTGGCAGTTACAGCCACATTTATGACCTGACCCATCTTCTGTATGGTCTAACTGTGTGTCTGTCTCGTCAAAATCAGCCTCTTTAAATAAGTTGAGAAGAGCATCTCTGTAGTCTGGAAAATCAAAGTGTTTTATGCGTTTCTTGTTTGAGATTTTCATGTTTTTGTGCGTTCGTTTGCCTTTGTGAAGATCAAAGGTGATGCTGCGTTTGATGATGGGCTTCACTCTTGTCTTAGGCTGTTGAGTCTGTAAGTAATTCCCGGTGAAACTATCCAAGCAGTGTTTTAAAGACTGCAGTTGCTTACGGAACTTGTATTTGGTAGCAACATCTTCTTTTTCCATTATAATGTTCCAGGATTCCGTTGGGCTGTCACGGTTGACGTTATCCATGTACGTGACTTGTCCCAACATCTTCGGTATATTAGAAACATCAGTACCAGGTAAAGCAGTGACAAAAGACCTGCCGTTAAATATCTTGGAGACTTCAATGTGGAATTGAAACTCTGAGAGCAGCTTCTTTAAAAGACATTCAACTTTCTCAAACTTCATTTGGTAGTTCAGAAGTAATGAGATCCGTTCCTCCTCATTTCGGTCTAGTTCAACATCACCAAATGATTCTGGAGTAGTGGAAGGCACCAACTGGTTTTCACAACTTGATTCAACTTTCCGGCACATTTTTACTTCCAATTTTTCTTCTTCTTTGACAGAAATGTCCGTATCGGAGCATTCGGACAACGATTCTATATCTATCTCCTCTTCCGAATCCGATGAGATGTCAAACTCAAAGGAACGACTGAAGTTTAACTGTTTTAATTTCTGGCTGAATAAGTCAGCGCTTCTGCAATCTAAAGAGATGTGCTTCGGAGTATTTTCGATGTAAGGATTGTCTGTTTGAGGTTGAGACAGAGATTCGTTCATGGACTGGCTGGCTTTCCTGATATCTAGTTTCAATTTTCTGTTTTTTCCTCTACAGTTCTTGGCGCCAACTTCGTTGATGTGAAGGAGGTCGGTATCAGATAGTGAACCTTTTTTTGCAGCGAATTTTTTCACTGATTCAGGCAATTTCAAACTCGCAGTATGTTTTGATGTCGAATCAGGTTCTATGGATTGGAAATCCATGTTTTGAGGCGGTTCGTCCGACATGTATCGTCGACTTGAAGAATCACTGGCATGATAGCCGTCTGGACTGGGCTGGTCTCCAGATTTTGAAAAATACGATATATTTGAAAACATTTTTCGTATAGAAAACGCCATTTTGGTAGCGTAATCTTACTTTTCGACGGCAATTATAACGTTTCTCCAGTTTACAGCTACTCTAACGACCTAATAGACAATAAAATTCTTACTTTAATCATTTTGTAACAAAGGCAATGTATTACGAATGTACGGTGAATAAATTAATAATAGATTAATTTACCTTCTGCGATGACAATGCGGCTGGTTATCACTATTTTTGATGCTTCAAGTCATATTTGAGAAGTAAAAAACATTTTTTACTGCGATTACCCTCAGATTACGATAAAATGATCAATATTTTAGCAAAACAAAAACTTTAATTGACAAATCGTAAAACTACTTTACGTATTACTCGATCGATTTCTAAGAGACATTGGTTTTTATTATCACCTAATTTTGGCGCTAGCTGTCTTGAAAATGTTATGCATTGTGAAAAAAATACGCCTTTTCTAGGAACTTCTATTTTTGATACGGTAATACGTCAATATTTACCTTTATTGCTGCTTGACAATAAATAAAGCTACGGTTAAAATGGTAGAATATTTTTATTGGTTCCTTGATTTTAGTCATAGTAGTTTGGATCACATGATATCGTGGCCAAGAGCACGTTCAACCCCTAATAAAAAATAATTGTTTCCAGCTAGCCAAAAATAGTTATTTTTTCGGTGACTGTTTTTGTATTATAATAAGAAAAGATAGAAATCGATCGAATAAAATTTTCTACTAAAAATAATTTGCAACATTACGAAACGTTCTTACGTTCCTCTACAATTCATACAGTTCAGTCATGTAGCTAAAAACATATTTTTATACCAAAAGATTTATTCAACTCATGTGTGTGAACTAAATCCAATTTTAATTCTACACAAAGATAGAAAGAATATAAGAAAATAGTCCAATAATTGTTTTATACGCGTAATTTAACTTGGACCATAGATAACATTTAACAAAACGAAACAGCTGTCATTGTCAATGTTAAGTGTCATTGTGTCAAAACAAAGAAATCAAATCATCCATAATGCATACCACCAGACCCACGCCACGTTAATTTGTTAAAAAATCTCTGTAAATGCGATAATAAAAATAAACAATGAAACCCATCGTAGACATTAACTCGTTACGCACGGAGCACGAATCTGACGAACAATGGGAAGTGAGACGCAATTTCATGGAGGAACATAAAGATGATTTTGAAGAGGGTGAACTGATTACCCTGGCACAACTGTTTACTAACATCGAGTTTTTGGGATGTCGGTACGTTAAATAAGCTTTTTAATGGAACCCTAAGGGTTGGTGACAACTATATTTAGTAGCACAAATTAGAATGTTTTCAACTTGAGAAGCTCGAGAACGCATAGGGAACGGTATGCTAGCCTGTAGTGTCCAATTTAGATGGATTGCGGAAGTCGCACTAGATCCCATGATCTCCGGTGCAAGTGTGGGAGGGGAACATCAGGGTGGTTTTTAGTCAGTAACGCCCGCCCCAAGGCGGAGGACATCCATTAGGATTTTCCACCCTGGAAAAAAAAAAGGTGGGACAGGGTGGGTACTTACTCATCCCGGTAATACGATCCTGTGGGATAATTCCCGACCTCCATGCCGGCAAAACCTAGCATTAAAAAACCGGCCAAGTGCGAGTCGGACTCGCTCACGAAGGGTTCCGTACAGTTATCTATAAAAAAAAAATCATGTATGTTGTATGGGAGCCCCCTTAGATATTTATTTTATTCTCTTTTTTAGTTTTGTTGTTATAGCGACAACAGAAATACATCATCTGTGAAAAATTCAACTGTCTAACTATAACGGTTCATGAGATACAGACTGGTGACAGACGGACAGGCTGTCAGACGGACAGCGGAGTCTTAGTAAAAGGGTCCCGTTTTACCCTTTGGGTGCAGAACCCTAATAAAGTTAAAGGACATTTTTGGGTCTCTTGTATGGGGGTCGCCCATACAAAACATTTCTTAAATAAATATGTAGTGGTAAATATTGTATGGTGGTACAGAACCCTTTGTGTGTGAGGCCGACACGCTCTTGGCTGCAAAACTTTCAAAGTCTATTAAATATTTATTTCTTTTTCCTCAGATACCCAGCAGAAACAATGAAGCGCATAGCCAAACTGTCAGAAAATGTATCAGCTAAATACAGAGAGAGCAGGCAACACAAACTCAAGAGGACATTTGTACAAGCCAGCGACGCGGCTGAGCAGAAGGCCAAGAGGACTTTCACTAATACATAGAATTATTGTGTGTAATAAAACTTATTGCTGTGACAATTGTTATGTTTTAAATTTTTATTATGACCCACCTGTGCAGCCATCTATCGGCCAGTAGCAACATCGCCCGCAAATCAATGTCGCTCTCCAAATGCATGTACTTTGGTGTTTGTTTAGTTAGTTACTTTCGGGACCAATAGATGGCACTTTTTATTTGAGTCCAAAAGATAGATCGCGTGTCGAGATTCTCCGCCGATTACCTACATATTTTTCATGTTTTAAGGTTTCAATTTGTACATATTATTAATGTAACCAACATAGGTAATTAAAACATTTTTGATTAATGGCCCGATGTTTTATTTTGGAGTCAGTCTTAATGAACGTAGGGAACATCAGACAGCGTCGTTGTGACCACCATGAAGCCCGAGGGTTCATATGACCTATCTTTTAGCAGCAAGTACCAGCTCGCAAGGTGAGCGAGCAACCCCAGAACCCTCACCAAGCCCGAGGGTTTAACACCTACCTATTAAAGTGCAGTGCCGTGTGGCGTGTGCAGTGGTGGCCCAGTGGAAACGGCCCCGACTAACGAGTTGTTGGTCGTGGGTTCGAACCTAGTTCCGTAAATTATTTCATCACCATTGCTCTCAAAACGGGAAGGAAAAGGAAAAGATCGTGAGGAAACCGGCATGTCCTAGAACTAAAAATTTCAAGACATGTGACATCTACCAATCCGCACTGGGCCCGCGTGGTGGATTACGGCCCACTCCCTCTCAGAGAGGAGGCCTGTGTCCCAGCAGTGGGAACATTATAGGCTGATTATGTCGATGGCGTACGTAAGAATAAGAACTAACATTCAACACACGATTTCTGTCCGAAAGACGTTGTGTATGTTTTCCTTCACCGTTTTGAGAGCAGTGGTGATGAAATAATTTACACAAAGTAAAGCGCCTGTCTGGGTTCAAACCTACGACCTACAACTCTTAAGTCGCGGCCGTTACCACTGGGCCACTACTGCTCACGCCATCTATTGAGGTTTATTCAAACTATGATTCGTTCGTTCGTAAAGCTACTAACTACATGTAAAGTTAGTACATTTATTACTATAATATGGTGATAATTATATTATAATATAAAAAATAGTTTTATACGTGTATCTTTAGTTACACATCACTTTTATTTTAAGCATTAAAACAGAAGTGTGGGAAACGGTATAGTTGCCGGCATTTAACTTTAGCTCTCGGCGGAGTGGTGGGGGTTTGTGTGCGCATCGTATTGTCTCAGGAGTAAGGTCCAAAATCGCTTAAAGTAATTAAGGATCAGAGCTCAAGATAAATGCCGGCAATTATAGTTAGCGGTGGCGATTAGGCATGTCGTAAGCTGGGTAAAAGTTATAAAGGTAAGACGACGGAAATAAAAAAAACCCTAAATCCTATTTCGTAGCTTGAGTCACACCTGAGTGCAACAAAGCATTTAGAAACAATAGATCAATGAATTTAGCCGAAAATTGCAAACAAAGGGTTTCAATGTTTTTGTTGAACTTCTCAGGATTTGAAACAATACGAGGGCCACACTGAAAGTTTTCAGAACTGGCCACTTGTAAACGATATAATAAAAAAAACTGTTCAAAATTAGAAAATGGAACTCTTTGCCAATATTATTATGTATGTATTCTAATCATTTGTCATTTGTTTACGATTTGGCGGCAAATTGAAAATTGTGTGTCGTCAAAATCGTCAGCATGAATTTAACGCGAGAAAATTTTCAATGATTTTTATGACTTTCGATGTCATTTAAGTCAACAAGAAAGTTATGATAGACATCGATTGGTCATTCACGATGAAGCCCCATCTCGTGCCACTGTTTACAACTGGTTTAATGATTTTAAACGTGGTCGCAATAATCTCACCGATGATCTGCGTGAGGGACGGCCTTCTACGGCGACGACTGAAGATAACAGCAGTGTTGTGCAGCGTATGATAGAGACTGACTAAAGAGTTACTTATCAGCAGATTCGGACAAGCTTAGGCATCGGTATGAGTCAGGTGCACAAAATCCTCCATGAACATTCAGCGGTCAGGACAGAGGCCCAAAAACTCCGTCGTGTTGATTGGTGTCATGAAATGGTTCAAAGATTTAACGGAGGTGACACAAATGCTGTGTTCGACATACTTACGGGTGACAAGAGCTGGATTTATTGTTATGATCCTGAAACTATGAGACAGTCTGCTGTCTGGGTGTTTCCTTCCGAGGAGTTGCCAACTAAAGTGAAGAGAGGTCAAAGTGTGGAAACAAAGATGGTGGCCTCGTTATTCGTTACTGCAGAGTGGTACCTACACTAGCAATTGTTTGCCACATGTCTTGGAAAAAGTTCGGGAGAAATGACCTCGCAGTGGGATCCTCCTTCACCACGATAACGCCTCGTCGCACACCGCCAAGCAAACAATCGACTACTTGGCGACGTCAGACGTGGAATTACTGGGTCACCCGCCCTATAGCCCCGACCTCGCACCTTGCGATATTTATTTATTTCCGAAAATAAAAGAAAAACTTCGAGGAAAACGTTTTATGGACGCCAAGGAAGCAGTGGCTGCGTTTCAAAATGCCGTCGAAGAGACCCCTAAGGACGAGTGGGTAAAGTGCTTTTCTCAGTGGTTCCATCGGATGCAGCGATGTATTGATGTAAATGGACACTATTTTGAAAAGATATAATAAAATTAATAACTTGCTAGTTTGTTCATTTTTTTATTTTCTAAGAACTTTCAGTGTCACCCTCGTAGCTAAATTTTCTTTGATCCAAATTGTACGCCGAAGTACCAACATGCTTTGTTCTATACGATCTCTAATATGACAAAAAAAAAATCAGGTCCAATCCGACTTAGGTACCTACTTACACTGAGCTTAGCTTAGCGTCCGTTTCATTGCGTATTCCCCATAATATTACTTTTTTCAACTTGAACTCTTAGTTGTTTTTCCTACGGGCAGGCTAAGTCATCGGACCGTCTGCCTAGTCTCACGTGTATTGTTTTATTTAGTTTTGGAACCTACATAAATAAATTAGGTAGGTACCTACTTAAGTCGTTTCTTAAAAATATGTAGGCATATCATGTAAGGTTCTCTTGGCGTAAGTGTTTAGATTTTTAAATACCTAGAAAACAAATAAAAATATATAAAAAAATGAACAGTGCAGTTTATTTGTGTTCAATAAAAAGTTCGCCATTCGACGACCCTACTACCCGGCTGGCTGGTGTGGGCGTGGCTTAGTGAACTCGGATTCGGGTGCTGGGGCATAGGGGCACGTAACCCTGCCGGGGTCGCAGGAAGGTACTTATGGGTCACCGAGGCCCCGGCAACACAGGCAACAGGAAGGAATACGGGTGGGTTTTAGTCAGAGTCTGACACACCCTCCCGCTCCGCCCAGAGCGGAGAAGTTATTTGATGATTTCCCACCCTCAAAAAAAAAAAAAAGGGGTACGTAACCATCACACCGATGGACTCGACTGACAGGTTGTTATAGATTTGCGAAACACTTTATAAGGCATGCCAATTTGTATGCATTCTATGAACTTAGCAGTGAAAGTGTTAAGATTAGTTAGGATTCTAACTAGGTACCTACAACTCCACCAAGCTAAGTTTGCACCTTGCTGGAATGCGGCGCCTCGCCCGCTTCTCCGCTCACCTTCCCGCGATCGCCCTGTCGTGTCAGTACGGTACCTAAGCGTCAGTGTGACGTAATCGACGCGAGGTGTAAACTTAGTTTGGTCGAGTTGGCTTGGTTGGTTTGCTACTTCATGCCCCAAAATGTGAGAAAAGTTTTGAGTATGAATGTGGAGGGCTATAAGAGTATGGGAAGACCAAAGAAACGATGGATGGACTGTGTTAAAGATGATATGGCTAGAAAGGGGGTGCCGAGATGACAACTGATAGAGAAGTATAGAAGATTGGGACATGTTGCGCCGACCACAAATAAATTGGGAGTGATGATCATGTTGAACCCTAGGAAGGCGAACGATTAGAGGATGTTTTTGTATGGATAGGGACTTCTAAAACAATTGACTTTGCAAGTTATACAGTGGCACAGCACCACAAAATCAATTCAACAAGTCATATAATCGAACGTCAATATTACATAAGACAGACCCCGCACGCCCGCCCTTCACCACTTCCTAGTGCTTTAGCTGGGACCCACGTCTTCATCCCAGCTAAAGCACCTTTTTTTTTTGGGTAGGAAGTCATCAAATAACTTCTGGGGGTGTGTCAGACTCTTACTGACTAAAACCCACCCGTATTCCTTCCTGTTGCCTGTGTTGCGGGGCCTCGGTGACCCATAAGTACCTTCCCGCGACCCCGGTAGGCAGCTTAAGCACCTGTTTGTAAAGTTGGAAGAACACATAACACTATTACTCCTAGCGGAGAACAGCACAATCAATTGCATTTTAGAGTTCCGTACTCGAAGGGTGTCAAACACAACCCTATTACTAAGTTACTAAGCCTCCGCTGTCCGTCCGTCTGTCTGTCAGCGGGCTGTATCTCAAGAACTGTAATAAGAAGACAGTTGAAATTTTCAGAGATTGTGTATTTCTATTGCTGCTTTTTTCGTCGTTATATGCTATAAAATATTCTAGGGAGTCTCCCTTACACGCCGACCAACCAACTAACTAATAGCCGACCAACTTAAATTTGCAGTTGGAGAATTGACCGTGATGTATATCGATGTATTCTATTCTTAAAAGAGTAACCGTGGAGTTTTTTGTCGACTCTTCTCCATAGCTTAAAAGAGTATCCATGAAGTTTCTTGGCGGCTCTTCTCCATAGGAAACGGCCAATTGGAACCGTGCACCTAGCTTCTGACGTTTCATAAGTGCCCATGTAGGTTTATGTGTGATTTATTTTAAATAAATGTTACGTCCTTTAAAAATAACAAATCCTTATATCCTTTCTAATATTATAGATGCGAAAGCTGACTTTTCTAGTACTCAAACCTCTGTTGGTCTAATAGACTTTTTCTGATCCCTGTAAGAAGCAGGATCGATTGGCACCAAAAAAGTTTTTGTGAAAACTGCCTATTTTCTTGCTGACTGTACAATTTTTTCAAAATCTGTGAACGCAGATCTAAATATCTCAAAAGTTAAGGGCAGTCTCCTAAAACCGTTTTCCTGTATCACAACGGGTAAGATAGCTGCCCTTACTGCCCTATCTCAAAAATCCATCTAGTATATTTTAGTGTTAGCTTGAAATTAAATTTATTTATTTGCCAGAATATAGGTACTTACATAATAACATGGTAAAATAATTTTAGTCTCACTATATTCGACTTATCAGTCGTGCAAATATTTCTAGTACATGCATGAAATTACATCAATGTCATTATTCATACACATCACATTCGTAATAAAATTTAATAGAATATTAAGTAGGCACATTCAATTATAAAATATATTAAGTTAGTTTATTAGATTAAATATCACAGTCAAGACAGTTTATCAATTTATTGATTAGATTTTATAAATAATTTTAATAATTATGATTTAAATAAGTTTTCGTAAATTTATATAGTACATCACGTCTGTTTAAAATTTAAATAATCATCTATTGAATAAAAATATCTGTCACAAAGCCAATTGTTTAAAGTTCTGTTAAATTCAAAGTTTATTTTTCTTATTTTTTCCGGTAATTTATTATAAATTTTCACCGCCATGGTGTAGCAGTTTCTGTTACATAACTTTAATCTGCTTGTTTATCTATTGTATTTAAGATATCTCAAAATAAATAGAATATTTAAAAAATACTAATATCATAAAGGAAGGGGCTTGTGGCTAAGTAATAACAGCCGCACGGGACGATCGATCAGGTTAAGCTACGCTTGCCGCGGTTGGTACGTGGATGGGTGACCATCTTTACTTACCAAGACCTCTCTGTGCCTCGGAAAGCACGTTAAGCTGTTGGTCCTGGCTGTCATTTGTAGATCTTTGACAGTCGTTACGGGTCGACAGAAGCTCCAAAGTCTGACAACCAGTCTTACCAAGGGTATTTTGTTATCCAGTAAGTGGGTTGTGGAGGTCAGATAGGCAGTCGCTCCATGTAAAATACTGGTATTCAGCTGTATATGGTAAGACTGGAACCCGACCCCAACATGTTGGGAAAAGGCTAGGCAGATGATGATAAAGGAAGGTTAATAACGTGGGTGGTTTTACAGATAGGCCATACAAACAAAAAAAACAAAATTAAATTATTTATTTTTTATTTCTTTCAACACAGACAAACATGGTCTTTTAAATGGTGATTTATGTAATTCAATAAGTCCTTCCATACCAGCACAATCAGCGGGTCGTTTTAAATGTTTTTCATATTGTAAAAATGCTAACAAAAGTTTTCCATAATTTTTGTCACTGGAACAAAACTCACCATGTTTTTTTAAGGAAGAAAATATGTAATATTGAATGGAATCTGTTTTATTACAAGATTTATATGCTGTGTGTATGTTGAATAGATTATGTGAGAACTCTTCAGAAGTAAATTGAATGTCTGATATAATTTCTAGGAACTTTGTTTGATTGTTGGCACTTAAATTCAAAATTAAGTCGTTGACCACATTATTTTGTATTTCCAAGTCTTTTAATAATACTTTTAATGCTATTTTCAAGTATTGAGGATATTTATTAAAGGTTTGGAGAAGAACATTAGTACATAATCGTGAATTTTCGCGTTTTATATAGTTGTGTAGGAAATATTTATAAAAGGCATTTAGAAAATCATTGTTCACATCTTCAGTGTTCAGAATATGTTCAAATACCTTCTCTGCAGTACTCGTAGGTAGGCTTCCAGCAAGTTCAACCAATAATTTCGGATATTTTCTACACTTTTCAACCAAATAACCAAACTTTGATAGTAAGTCGATTTGCGAGTCTAAAAACTCTTCTACCGCGTTTGAAATGTCCTCATCTTGGTTTTCTTGCGTTGCTAGGACCTCATCGATTTCCGGAGAATCAGTTACAGTAATAGTTTCAGTAATTTTGTTTATTAAATCCATGTTTCTGGGTCCGAACTTTTGTAACCATTTATTTGATTCGTCTGGAGGCGCGGCAACACTTAAACAGCGCTGTAATAGTGCTTTATTTTCAGGTGAAAAAGTCCAAATATATGACATACTTTCTGTGATAGTAAAGCGGTTATAAATTAAATAATTTGTTCTTTCAGCTGCAGCCAAAATGTTTATCATCCAAAATAAACATAATAACGTTACTGAGTTACTGTCATGCATGTGTCAAGTCGTAGTTTGACAGAATTTTATTTGACGTTGGTAGAGATGCCCAAAATCACAACATACATTGTAAGCCGAATGATTAAGATATCAGATATGACAATAAGTAGTTAAAACTTATTTTAGAGACTCTAGGAACGCTTTTGTCCCCAGAACAACAATTATTTTTAATGCAAATGGAATATTACTTGGAAGGATTTAACAAGCCTTTGTTTTTTCCTTTTCGTGGATTTTATGATACTATTCAAACAAACAAACAACAGATGGTTTATCATACATTTTATTTACATTAGCGGGCAGTAACACTTATAAGCTTATACTAGTTACAAAAGTAATATTTTTGTAAGAAAAACATTTAATGTTTTAAAATATAACCTTTAATAAAGTTATATTTTAAAAAAGCTAAACATGTTTTAACTTCATCAGTTTAGTACGATGTGTTCTACCTAGTATTAAAAGATTTTTAAATTTAAAGTAATACACGAGATTCTAACAGCACAAGAAAACGTTAGGTATTTTACTCTGTTTTGACAGATGCCACAACGGAAGAGTCGTCTACATTTACACATTAGAAGCTTTTCCTTAACTTATTTAATTAGTAAAAAAGAAACAGTTGTACGTTACAGCATTATTAAAAAAATAGTATTGGTAGTAATTTATTAACTAAAATCACATTTTGGCACTTAAATATAATTCTAATATTAAGTAATATATTCTACATCCGGAAAAGTTCCACTGGCCTTGGAATAACAATTCTCGGTCTTCCGAGAACATTCAACCCGGCTATTGATTCCAAAAATAATTTCGCTAAAGCCGATGTACATGGGCTTTTGTAAGACGTACAATGATTTTTTACAAAATTCATCAAAACTTTTAAACATACGTTAAACCCCGTTACACTTTCTATGAAACATAATAAAAGTCTCCCAAAATTTTTATTGTAAGCACAATTTAGCTCATATAATTCTAAATTAGCCTGTATGTATTGGACAATACTGTCGTTTTTCTCACATTTTTTGAACATCAAGTATATTATCGGTAGATTATGATTGAATTGTTCGGGTGTCAACTGTAACTCACACACAACTTTCATCAAATTCGTGCAGTCCTTCTCTTTTAAAGTTTCAACATAATCTAGAAGAATATTATTTGGAACATCGGTGTCTGTCAACATCGTTTTAATTGTTGTTTTAAAATGCAAAGGGTAAGCCTTACTAGCTTTTATCAGCAAATGCAGCGAGGACCAAGAATAATCTCTTTTGAAGTAGACACGAAAGAAATACTGGTACAAAAGTTGAACAAATTGTTCATTTATGGCTTTTTTAGAGAATATTCTGTCGCAGATTTTTTCAACAGTTCTTGAGGATAAGTAGAGAGCCATTCTTGGTATTAAAATGAGGGTGTTGATGGATTGCCTTTCTATATATTTGTAGCTTCTTATAGGATCTGCTTCAATGATATCGTATAAGCTTCTCTCCACTGCTTGTGGTGCCCGGCACACCACTTCTTCACGGCAATCGTGTTCCATCATTCTTTTTTTCAACATTTCTTCACTTTTTAGGTAGTTCAGGTTGATGAATCTGTGGCCTATTCTGACTAACCTATCATGTCTGGGCGCTATGATGTCAATGCAGCAGTTTTCTGATTCATCATTTGAATGGTTAATGTTCCGAATTGCGTTTGCACAGTTCTAGATAAAAGTTTTGATTTCAGTCACTGTTTACTTTATTTTAAACTGCCATCACTTATCACATAGTCTTTTAAAACACACAAGAATCCCTTAGTTAAATTTACAATTCTCCATTTAGGCAAACTTTAGTCCAACTTCTCTAACTTTGCTAAATAAACATCCACTTATTAACCAAAATAGAAATTTCTCAAAAATCCGACCAGCGAGTTTTAGCACACCTTTTCATGGCGATGGTTACTTACATACTAAATAAATATAGCACCCTGGGAGTAAGTTAATAACTAATACATAAGCCTCTTTACCGGCGGCACCCATTGTTATAAACTGCCATTGTCTGCTCGTGTTAATTTTAACTTTTACATTATCAGTTACTTTTGTTAAAATGTTAAAAAAATCATTTGTGTATTTTTTCTTGTCATTCTATTACGTTTCATAAGAAATAATTAGGTAATTATCAGATTGTGAGAGCAACTATTAAAAAGTTCCTTTGCAGATTTGATAATCCGTGTTTCCAATCTCTAATAATACTGAGCCTATTTCAAGTAGAAGCTCAAGCTACTAGCCAGCTTAGTGACTTCATAGTACTAACTATTAAACAGACATTACGGGCCGTGCTTGAATTTCTCCATTCTATGATTAAAATAAATGAATAGTAATAGAAATATCGATTACATATTAATACAATCAATCGACTATGTTTAACTTATCACGCACACACGACACTAACAGAAAATACTCATTCATGTTGACGATAATGAATAAGTGACAGTGATGAAAAGGTGAAGTCTTGTGTCAAACAAATATATCAATTTGTTAGTTTGATTTTGTATACTGTGGCGTGGGGTCGTGTTGAAAATTATCACAAAATCAATATTTCGATTACGTCCGTGTTTTACTAAACACATGTAGAAGAAAACAGGAGATTGTGGTGAGTACCTATTGCATTTTTGTAAACTATAGTGTCATTTGTTATAACTTTGGCATGCATTGAGACGCGGCAGAATAATAATAATCATTATTTACATAGCCGATACAGTCATACAAAAATACCGATAAATTTGTCTGTTTATTTATTTCACACAGTTTCCTTATACAGCACAGTTTTGTAGACGGGTATAGTTTTATCGCATTTATTTAACATTGATCTTAGATTTACGAAATAGGTATTTTTTTTTTCTTCACAATAGGTCAGTATAATGATTATTCACGTAGGTATGTAGGCAAGCCTGTTCTACTCGAAATAAACGACTTCTCTATAAGTTTCATGTCCTCACAATTTTTTTATTTACTTCACTATTCAATTGGTATTGTAGTCGAAACGGCCACTTCTGGCCATAGGATCTTCGATTTGATTCCCTTGTTGGGCAATGTTATGGAGTTTTTCAATTATGAATTACGCTGTATCAGCATGGGGTCAGGATTTGTGCCTGGTTAGTGGCTGGGCTTGCCCCTATTTGGCACTTGGTTCTAAAACATAGCTGGCGATATGTGTACGTCTCGGAATGCAGACCGAATAATATTTTTTCCCTTTTGATCCCCATTCTGCCAAGAAGACAGATTTGCAGTGTCTAGATTGATGGCTGTTGTTTAAGGCGCTGACAAGACCAAATTGACCAAAATAGGCTTCCCTTAAGAAAAAAAAATTGCCAAATCTGTACAGTTTGTGGTAGCGGAAAAAATATATGTTAACTTTGAACATATTTCCCAGAACTTGGTTGTTACCAAAACACGTTTTAAAAAAAAATTCGATACAAACTAACGTTAAACTAACCTCTTACCTTAAGTTCTAATCCAAAATATCTGTATTAAATATCAACATACGTTACATATTTCATTAATAACACGAACGTCTTATTTGAATGCAGAACTTGGTTGTTTTTCATTTTCGATTACTCAACTTAATTTTGAGTAAATTACCTTAAGTTCTAATCCAAAATATCTGTATTAAATATCAACATACGTTACATATTTCATTAATAACACGAACGTCTTATTTGAATGCAGAACTTGGTTGTTTTTCATTTTCGATTACTCAACTTAATTTTGAGTAAATAGATAATGGTGCCGATTCCCTTGTTCACAAACTAAATTAAATTTAAGTTCAGTGCATCTTTTTCTTTCTATTTCATTAAGAAAAGGACAGAAGACAAATTTTAGTTTAGTCCTGTCAAATTAATCAGCGCTTGACGTAAATTGACGTAATTTTAGTAGGCAAGTTTTTGATCACGTCTAAACTTGTATGGAGTAGTGACAGGCGCTGATTAATTTGACAGGACTAAACTAAAATTTATCTTCTGTCCTTTTCTTAATGAAATAGAAAGAAAAAGATGCACTGACCTTAAATTTAGTTTAGTTCGTGAACAAGGGAATCGGCACCAATTGCTGCATATTTTGCAATAAATTACAAGCGTTGTGTCATCGCGCTTCTCTTTCTTTCCTTGCAATCTGACAGTGTCCGCGGTTTAGGTGTTGTCAGCGGCTTAAGTAGTTAATAGGTACCATGAGTATCGAGTAAATTACTAGCTGGATCTAGATTCTTCAAAATAACACCGCTTTTATACAAATTGGAACTCGTACTATCTAAATATAACATAAAACGATATAAAAAATACGAGTATTTCCACACCTACCCTATCAAATCAAATCAAATCCTTTTATTGTGGGCATAGGTTATGCATACAGATGTTAGGTAAATACGGGGTAAAATAAAATTATAAAAAATATTCCCTTATAGTGAGAATTTATCTGATATCAGCGGCTTGAAGCAAGCTAGTTACACTATTTTTTTCCCTCGTTCACCCATCGTAGCAAACACAAACAATTAACATTAAACAGAAGAATTTTGAAAACAATACCCGCGATCGACGTCGAATGCGATGCTCGTCGCAAACTGACAACACTAGCGCTAGAAGTTGACAGGCCAAATTTGATTTATTGGGTTCTTCTTCGAACAACGGTTGAAGAAAGTTAGTGGACGAAGTGTACTTTAAATATAATCGAACCATAAAACCCAACAAACACATTTGTTTGGTTTTAGCTTTTGGTTTGTTCGTTTTCTTATCTACATTTATGTAAAGGCTCCTACATACTGGCGCGACTTGTCGCGCGACGCGTCGCGACACAAAGGCACCGCTTGTAGCGCTACACGCGGTGTCTTTGTGTCGCGTCGCGTCGCGCGACAAGTCGCGCCGGTATGTAGGAGCCTTAAAGCTAAAACCCGATAAATACAAATAGTGGTTATTGCCTTTATGCAGTTAGGTATTTTTAGTTGAAATGATTGAACACTCAATACAAATAAATAGCTTTATGTGTGATATTAAGCGTGAAATAATTATAATTATGATTTATCAAGATAACACACTTTAACGTGTTCCAGTTTTTAAGTTTTGGCTAAACATCATAATCATCATTCTCTTGTCCTTATCCCAATTTATTTGTGGTCGCCGCAACATGTCGCTTTCTTCCACACTTCTCTATTAGTTGTTATCTCGGTAGTCACCCCCTTTCTAGCCATATCAACACAGTCCATCCATCGTTTCTTAGGTCTTCCCCTACTCTTATAGCCATCGACATTCATACTCAAGACTTTCCTCACGACATTTTCCTCATTCCTCCGCATCACATGCCCATACCATGACAACCGATTTCCACACAACTTTTCAGTCACCGGTGCCACTTTCAGACTTCCTCTTATGTACTCATTTCTTATTCTATCCATTCGTGTCACACCACAGATCGCTCGTAGCATTCTCATCTCAGCTGCATGCAATTGCCTTTCATTCATCCCTTTTGTGGCCCGACATTCTGATCCATACAAGACAGCAGGTCTTACCATTGTTTTATATATCTTCCCCTTAAGTTTAAGGGGAATGCGGGAGTCGGAATGCGGCAGATTGTTCCCGTGAGCTGCTGCCATTTCATCCATCCAGTGTTAACTCTATGCTTAAGGCGCTGACAAGACCCAATTGACCAAAATAGTCTTCGCTTAAGAAAAAAAATTGCCAAATCTGTATAGTTTGTGGTAGCGGAAAAAATATATATTAATTTTGAACATATTTCCCAGAACTTGGTTGTTACCAAAACACGTTTTGAAAACAAAATCTCGATACAAACTAACGTTAAACTAACCACTTACATTGAGTTCTAATCCAAAATATCTGTATCAAAATATCAACATACTTTACATATTTAATGAATAACAAGAACGTCTTATTTGAATGCAGAACTTGGTTGTTTTTTATTTTCGATTACTCAACTCAATTTTGAGTAAATAGATAATTACTTCATATTTTGCAATAAATTACAAGCTTTGTGTCATCGCGCTTCTCTTTCTTTTCTATGGAATTTGACAGTGACCGCGGTTTAGGTGTTGTCAGCGTCTTAACCGTCCGATTTACTTCGCCATCGCTTTGCACGTGGTAATTTTATTGGCTTATTACATCAAGTAAGTAAGGCAACGGAAGGGACACGGGTGGGTTTTAGTCAGTAAGAGTCTGACACACCCTCCCGCTCCGTCCAGAGCGGGAGAAGTTATTTGATGATTACCCAAAAAAAAAAAGACTTGTACATATATTTCGCCAGTTATGTCTCTTAAAATAGGGCGAAATTTACACCATGGTCATATTCAAGGATGTGGTACTGACCCTCAAACTGAACCACTTTCTCCATGGAACCACCATCGTAAACGTAAAAAAATTATCAGCTGTCCCATACAAAACTTCCATACTTACCTACTCGACCCAAATGTATGGGAGGGCTAGTGTCGAATCTAAACACGATAACATCACGCTTGTAATCCCCGAAGGATGAGGCAGAGGTGTACCAATAGCACACTCGCATGTCGCCAGCAGGCTTAGCATGACGCTTTGTATTTCTTCGAAGAATAGACACGGCTCTTTCTATACAAAGTGACATTTCGTTTCTCCTTTTTTGACATCTCACCGTAGAAATCCTCATATTATACACTGCAGTAAACAAAATCAGAAACTTAAATGATATTCTTCAGGATATATGCTAGGTAGATAGTGTGTTGAAAACATAATATAACTAATTTGGTACGATAGAAAAAAATCACGAAGATACCTCTAAAACAATATTTTTACGACTAAAAACCATACTAACAAACATGCAATCATTCTGATATTATTTTTCAGTTTTTCTACAAGCAACATATTACCATAATAGTGTTTTATTTTAGTAATCATTCTACATTAAAAAGGACCTAGACAAAGATCGTTAGAAACGAAAGACAAGATGATAGATTGTAGAAGATTGCTAACCCTTCAGTTGTTTCAATCCCATGTAATGGGGGGCGAGCCTATTGCCATTAACCGTGCACGAATTCAGATTCCGGGCTGAGAAATTCCAGATAGAAAAACCAAATAACACTGCCCGACCTGGGAATCGAACCCACGACCTCATGCTCAGCAGTAGCGCTTGCGACGACTGGGCCCACGAGGCACTCAATTTTATGCCGTGCTAATTAGGCGTTTTTATCTAAAAAACACTATACAAAACAATTATTATGTATGGAGGTATGTAGGTGACTTGATTGAGTAGTAATGTCATGGGAATTTAAAAAAAACATGATTCTTGATTGTATGGCTGATAGACACGCAATGGCATGGTATACGAAATCATGGAAAAAATCCATACTTCCTACTAATATTATAAATGCGAAAATTATTAAGGATGGATGTGTTTTTTTTGATGGGTAATCATCAAATAACTTCTCCCGCTCTGGGCGGAGCGGGAGGGTGTGTCAGACTCTTACTGACTAAAACCCACCCGTGTTCCTACCTGTTGCCTGTGTTGCCAGGGGCCTCGGTGACCCTTTAGTACCTTCCCGCGACATGGATGGATGTTTGTTACTCTTTCACGCAAAAAGTACTGAACGGATTTGGATGAAATTTGGCATACAGATAGTTTATAACCAGGAATAACACATAGGATACTTTTTATCCCGATATACCCACGGGGTCAAAACTTATGCGGGTAAAACCGCGGGGCGCATCTAGTTTATTATATTTGTAGGTACTTTTATATCCATACTTCTATATCTACAGGGTCAAGAGAAACTGCAGAGGTGATGGTAGATTCCGATGGTACTTTTTTATTTGAAAGGTAATAATTCTAAGTTGGTCTCATAGACATTTGGTGAAGATTTGTTGAGGATTTTCGGCGTGATGTGCTCAAAGAAGGACCGATTTCACAAAAAAAGAAATCCCACGTGAGCAATTTACTGCATTTTGAGGAGCCATTCTGCTGAACCATTAATCACTGGGTTCGAACGCAGGCAGGCACTTTACTTTAAGCGAACTACACTCAAAATGGTTAAAGATAACATCTTGAGGAAATTGGCATGTTCTAGAACCAAAGATTCGAAGACATTTGACATCTACCAACACGCACTGTGTCCGCATGGTGGATTACGGCCCACTCCCTCTCACATAGAAGAGGCGTGAGTCCCAGCAGTGGGAACGTTGTAAGCTGATTGCACTACTATTGCGATGTAAGTATATGGCGAATTATAATGACGAGTGATTTGTGGAATCTGTCCTTCGGCGTGATGAGCACATCACGCCGAAGATCCTAATCAGATCTTCACCAAATGTCTAGGAGACCAACTTAAATTTATTACCTTTCAAATAAAAAAGTACCACCGGAATCTACCGTCAATCTACCACGTGAGCAATTTACTGCATTTTGAGGAGCTATTCTGCTGAATAGCTCCTCAAAACGCAGAAAATTGCTCACGTGGGATTTCTTTTTTTGTGGAATCGGTCCTTTAATTACTAGGCAGGGATTTATGGAGCACGTGGGACCATTTTCTCATCACAAAACTAGGCTACAGCGTTTTTTAAAAACAAAATACATACAACAATAATATTCCGTTTAAAAAAACTTTAGTGATAAATATTAATTGTTGCAAAAAAGTTTGCAGAACTACTAGTTAAATTATAAAACTAACGTAGACAAAACCCGGTTAGTGTGTTAACTAAAACGGTGCTACAAGTACCAGGATACCATAAGTTCTAACAAGTGCGCCACAGTTATTCGACATACCTTTTTTCTTTCCATTCCTGTTTCAATTGCTGGCTTGGACTGTATGTGTTACTTAGAGGTATTTCCTTGTTATGAACACCATTTTATTTATATACAAGCTTTTGCTCGCGACTTCGTCCACGTGAGATGTCTTGTTTTAAGAGGCTGACAACAGCTAAACCGCGGTCACTGTCGGACTGCATAGAAAAAAGAAAGAAGCGCAATGACACAAGGCTGGTAATTTATTGCAAAATATGAAGCAATTATCTATTTCCAAAAAATCTATTGGTTGGATAAAAAAATAAAACACTATTATGGTAATATGTTGCTTGTAGAATAAACTGAAAAAAAATATCAGAATGATTGCATGTTTATTAGTATGGTTTTTAACCGTTAAAATATTGTTTTAGAGGTATCTTCGTGATTTTTCTATCGTATCAAATTAGTTATATTATGTTTTCAACATACTATTTACCTAGCATATATCCTGAAGAATATCATATATGTTTCTGATTTTGTTTACTACAGTGTATAATATGAGGATTTCTACGGTGAGATGTCAAAAATGGAGAAACGAAATGTCACTTTGTATAGAAAGAGCCGTGTCTATTCTTCGAAGAAATAGCAAACGTCGTGCTAAGCCTGCAGGATAAAACGTATACGATTTCCTCGCCCAGGTCATCGTCTATCTCTGACTCTCTGTGCTACACTTGGTAATCCCTTCAGCCGTTAAGGCGCAGATATATGATTTTAGTAACTTTTAAATCTGTTTTTATGCAGGCTCATATAGTGCAAGTAAGTTATGCAAAAAATGTATGTTAAACTAGAACGCATACACATCAATTCTGTATGTGAATATTTAAGTATTTTAGTAAAATACTTTATTAAATAAATTCAGGAAGTAATGTCTACCCAAAGCATAAAAAACGATATTACTTTCAAACTACTTAAGATATTTTCATGATTTTTTTTTGTATGAACAGACTATTTTATTATCTATAACTCTACCTGTATTTTTTTTATAATGTTCATATTTTCGTTACTAAAAATAAATATTCCATATGAAACCGAACGGCGCGGCGGCGCGGCGTGAGCGTGATGCATATTTGTATGGCCAAGGTCAACGGATTACCCGACACTTAAGGATTAATAAGTATCCTATGTCCTTACTTTTTACATGAATGCACAAAAAAGGTGTGTAATGTTTTCAGGGTTCATGTATGGAGGTGAGTTTCTTTAAATTGTCCTGGTAGTACGTTCCCGTGGGATATTTTTCGATGTCCAAGCAAAGTAAAAAAAAATATGGTGTGCCCTGCCGGTGTAGTCAACGCTGCTATCGATTTTGCTGTCTAAAGTCTACACAAACACTTGACTCTAACAAAAATTAGCACTTTGAAGCTTAATAATACGCAAAATGATCCCTTGAATCGAAAAATAGTGTTGACCGACTCGCAATATTTTTGAACGGCCTATTCAGTGATACCTCACACCATGGAATAGACGAAGAAGAGGGAGGTACCTTAAAAAATCTTTTTTCTATTATTATTTTAGCACTTTGTCGGCGTGATTAATATTATAGTAAACCTCTGCCAAATTACAGCTTTCTAGTACTAAGCGTCTCTGAGCTACAGCGGGGACAGACACACAGACAGACGGACATGGTGAAACTATAAGGGTTCCTTGTTTACTACGGAACCCTAAAAATTGTCATATTTATTGTATTTATTTTGTTCTAAACTTTTACACTTATTAATATACATTTATTTTACACTTATAAAAAATAAATTATTTAAAAAACAAAAAACCCGACTGCAAAAACACACTGAAAAGGGAAAAACAAGCATTATATTCTATATAATTTTGGTATCGCAGGCGGGACAATCAAAAGTTACACCATATTTCAGGTTATTCGACTGTCCCCGCCTGCAAGACCAAAATTATATAGATTATAATGCTTTTTTTTCCCTTTTCAGTGTGTTTTTGCAGTCGGGGTTTTTGTTTTTTAAATAATTTATTTTATTTCAAGCTTTTTAGTTTTATTAATATATGTATTTGAAAATTACTCATTATTAATTAGCATTTATTTGATACCAATATTGTTGCAATTCATTTAAAAAAAACTTCCCCTCCTTTTTTTTTGTATTTGCAGATGTAATTTATAAATATTATATAGCCTATGTCACTCCCACAATTAAGACGAATCTAATGACACCTCTTATGTTAAAATCCATCAAGCCGTTTAGGCTACAGAGCGTGCCAAAGAAATAGACATACATACATACATACATACATACTCTCGAAAAACATTACCCTCCTGAGGCAGTCGGGTAAAAATTGATTAAACTAAACAATCACCATTACAATAATATTACGAGTGACAGCACATGTCAGATTATTTTAGTGAATTAATAATTCGACTTTAGCTTATCATAGTTATCATAACACCACGTTATTGACTTCGTTAAAGGGCATAAAAACATGCTTATTTACTACTAGACAAATGTTGCAATGAAGATTTAGGTCACAAAACACTTCAGTTAATCCGTTATCTTCAATTATCTTGAACGCGTTTCATAAATGCTGTATAAAGTAAATAGTTTGCTTAAGACGCTGACAACACCTAAACCGCGGTCACTGTCAAATTCCATAGAAAAGAAAGAGAAGCGCGATGACACAACGCTTGTAATTTATTGCAAAATATGAAGTAATTATCTATTTACTCAAAATTGAGTTGAGTAATCGAAAATAAAAAACAACCAAGTTCTGCATTCAAATAAGACGTTCTTGTTATTAATTAAATACGTAACGTATGTTGATAATTGATAGAGATATTTTGGATTAGAACTTAAAGTAAGAGGGTAGTTTAACGTTAGTTTGTATCGAGATTTTGTTTTCATAACGTGTTTTGGTAACAACCAAGTTCTGGGAAATATGGTCAAAATTAACATATATTTTTTCCGTTACCACAAACTATACAGATTTGGCATTTTTTTTTCTTAAGCGAAGCCTATTTTGGTCAATTGGGTCTTGTCAGCGCCTTAATAGCCACTTATTTTTGCTACTGAAGTCGATTATATATGGTGTTTGATTGATATAACTTCACGCTTGAGTTCCCTAAAGGCATATTACACTCTCATTTTGCCCGTAAATGTTACAAAACATTTATATTGGTCACAACGGTGATGATTCTGTTGTACAAATCTGCTACTTACAAATTCCACTTTGATGACCTTGGGGTCGAACCCAAGACCTCAGCGGTCACGCTAGTGACCAACGAATAGCTAGATTAAAAAAAAAAAACCGGCCATGTGCGAGTCGGACCCGCGCACGAAGGGTTTCGTACCATTATCTATAAAAACGGCAAAAAAAAATCATGTCTGTTGTATGGGAGATCCCTTAAATATTTATTTTATTCTGTATTTTTAGTGTTTGTTGTTATAGCGGTAACAGAAATACATCATCTGTGGAAATTTCAACTGTCTAACTATCACGGTTCATGAAACACAGCCTGGTGACAGACGGACAGCGGAGTCTTAATATTAGGGTCCCGTTTTACCCTTTGGGTACGGAACCCTAGGCTGTCATGGGACTGCCGATAGAAGCGAAAATTTCTCGTTCAACGCGCCTAAAGAAGTTTTTTACTTCAATAAAATAATGATTAACTAAAACACAATTTAAACAATGCACAGTATAACTTTTTTTTTTTTGGGTGGGAAATCGTAACTTCTCCCGCTCTGGGCGGAGCAGGAGGGTGTGTCAGGCTCTTACTGACTAAAATCCACCCGTATTCCTTCCGTTGCCTGTGTTGCGGGGGCCTCGGTGACCCATTAGTACCTTCCCGCGACCCCGGCAGGCATCGGCCCTAGTGGTCCCCTACACTTGTGCTGACGACGTCTCTTTGAGGCGCGCGTGGAATACAACGCGCCGTCGACCCGGGCCTGGTCCTTACCGGACGGTGAGCTACCTATTGCTCACCGTCCGCAAGCCCTGTCTAAATTAAACTCGTCACGTGGTATTTTTGACATCGCACCGTAGAAATCCTTCCACAATCTGTCGTTTTGTCTTTCGTTTCTTACGATCTTTGTCTAGGTCCTTTTTAATACAGGGTCGCCAGTGGATCAAACGCAACTAGGGGTTAGATGGGGTCATCGGCTGCAAAAAATTGTTCTACGGGAGGTCCTTAAGGTCAACCCCTGCAGAGTTATAATTTATTTTGTGTGTTTTATGAGATAATTGACTTTTTTTACTAATTCTTAATAAAATTCGAAAAATCTACATCCTGTATCTTTTTTATAATTTTCACTAGATTGGTACTGACGAGTCCTTGCGTTAGACATGCTATTCATGGTTGTTTATTGGGTGTGTTGAAGACAATATTAAGTTTTACGAATTTAATTTCTCAAATCATAACTTTTTATTTACTTCTGACCCCACTGTGAAAAAAAAAAACACTTTACCGATAAGTGACCCTGTATTACAAGTTTTGGCGCATTTAATAGGGATTCTAAAAAGGTATTACACATGGCTATGCGTGGCTTTGATATCTTTCGAGGACGATCATTCGTAGCAAGGCGAAAGTTAACCCAACCATAAAACTCGGTTAAGCCTATTTAAAAACTGGAACTAATACAATTAATGACAAAGACTCTCTACCTCTCTTTTACACTAACCATTTCATCCTTTGTCAATAAAGGCCAGTTCGCCCGTCAGTTCAGGTAGCGATATCTTTTGACTACGCACGTGTTCTTTTTCTCGGTTTTACGATGACTTGTGATCAGTATCTTTCCTTTGACCTACGCTTTGTTTTTCGGACTTGCGATAGATTGCCTACCTGTGACCAGTGCTGTGTGAATCGGACTAGATTCGGAATCGGACGGATTGGCTACAAAGGTGGACAGATGGCTGCTGCGAGGAGAGAATACACCCAACGGGAGTATGCAGAAATGCATTAACTATATGGCTTTTGCGACTAACCGAGTTGGGTTGGGTTAACTTTCGCCTTCCTACGAATGATCGTCCAAACACATTGTGGGAAATCATCAAATAACTTCTCCCACTCTGGGCGGAGCGGGAGGGTGTGTCAGACTCTTACTGACTAAAACCCACCCGTGTTCCTTCCGTTGCCTGTGTTGCCAGGGGCCTCGGTGACCCTTTAGTACCTCCCCGCGACGTCCAAACACACTAACGTCAAACACGTCGTCGTCGTCGTCTAACACTAGTTTATAAGTTTACATTGTCACTAACAAATATGGAAGTGATTCTGAAATAAATGTTTTATTATTATTATAATAAATAGCATGTCTAACGCAAAGACTCATCAGTACCAATTTAGTGAAAATTATAAAAAGATACAGGTTGTAGATTTTCGAATTTTAACATGAACTAGTAAACAAGTAAATTTTCTCATAAAAACACATAAAAATAAATTATAACTCTGCAGGGGTTGACCTTAAGGACCTCCCGTAGAACAATTTTTTGCAGCTGATGACTCCATCTAACCCCTACTTGCGTTTGATCCACGACTTTTTGGCCATCCTGTCTACGCCGACATGCTACTACAGCATGTCGGCGTAGGCATGTCGGTGACGCGAACCCATAAGATTTTCCCCTACCAAAAATAGCTCAACGTGCCTAAATAAATTTTCAGTTCAAAAAACGACAGGTACCGTGGGCACTCGTGGGACACCCGGTTAGAACGAATTTCCTTTCGCTTCTGGAAGTCTACTCTCTAACTCCGTCAACGGAGATACGGGCCCGTCCGAAAGTAGTTCATCCATCAAAACGATTGACAAATTCAATTTTTCGAACGAGCAATAACACGTCGCCAGTAGTTCATTCTTAGTTCGGGTTCCAAACTAATCTTAGGTCCGTAGGTGATACGGAGTAGGTAATTCCCCTTACTTCGGCAGTCACTACGGATTTCGTGCTTAGGGAGTACGGGGTCGCGTGGAAGTTTGAAAGGGTTACCGAGGCCCCTGGCAACACAGGCAACGGAAGGAACACGTGTGGGTTTTAGTCAGTAAGAGTCTGACGAGTCTGACACACCCTCCCGCTCCGTCCAGAGCGGGAGAAGTTATTTGATAAATTCCTAACAAAAAAAAGGGAGTAAATTCCCTGCACAGTTGGAGAATCACAGCAAGACCGAAAAAGTATAACATTTTTAACGGACAAAATGTTTTATCGGTGTAGTTCTCATTCGCCAAGTGCGTTCGTAGCGTATAACAATTACGTGCGATAAGAAACCTGGTTCCAAAAAATGTATTGATTGGCTCACTCATTAAGTGCTCAAGAAAACAATTTACCTATTTTAAAAGTAAACTAATTTCTTTTACATTTTAAAGATTAGAAAACTATTTAAAGCGACTAATTATATTTTAAAGATAATTCTTAGTTATTTACATAATTACTGGCACTATCGTAAAAGTCGTTAAGTAATTATCAATACATTAGGAATTTGTTACAAATTCTGAGAATATTTGAGATTAAGTGAAATAACAAAACATCACGCGTGTATTCCCCGAATGGATAAGCAGAGGTGTAACTATAGTCCACCCACATTTCGCCAGTTATTTTTGGGTCCCATGTACCCAAATCGGGTTGCTACTGAGAAATTCCTGATAGAAAAACCCAAAATAACTTTGCCTGACTGATCTGAGAATCAAACCCAGGACCTCATGCTCAGCAGTAGTGCTTGTGACCCCTAGACCAACGAGACAGGATTTGCATCTGTATTTTACGTATAAATTCTTATAAAGATAATAAAACCGTGCCAATGATCTAGCTAAAATTCATTGACCTCTTGATAATTTTAATCAGAAATTTGAACTTAAACAAGAAGTTTAAATAAAAAGTCAACACCGCATGACTGAAAAGTCGATCTCTAACTGGAGTACCTACCTTGTGACACCCGAATGCCATTACGAACTAAGGCCATAATCTACAAGACGGCTGTTCGACCCTCAATGTTGCTTGGAGCGCTGGACATTAGGGAATATGCATGTAATTTTTTTTTTCACTGTATCAATAATAGACAATAATATAAACCGAAGAAAAGTATTA
The DNA here is from genome assembly GCA_905333075.3 of Atethmia centrago. NCBI lineage: Eukaryota > Metazoa > Arthropoda > Insecta > Lepidoptera > Noctuidae > Atethmia > Atethmia centrago. Next base: position 17,583,119 of record HG995393.1, read on the forward strand.
AAAGTTAAATTCAACTACTGCTTGTTGCTCAAAAAAAAATATGAAACTCTAAGTTACTACAGTTCAAACGACCGTTTCTTTCGCGGACATGATGTGACGTCATTTGACACAAAACTTGTTTGTTTACATCTGTTTGTAGCCCCAAATCATATAAATTAAATTATTTGTTGTGCTTTATTCAAGCAGAAATCGCACTTACTTACTTGCCTTAGTGGAATTTCAAGCACTTTGCTAAGAATACATTTTATTAACATAGTTTCTTTCGTCACTTCCGGCACTGTCAAAGACGACGCGTTTTGAGTTTGCGTTCCGTTCCACCAAAAAAAAAAATGCAACATAAATGAATGAATGTAAAATAAGTAATGCATTCAAAAATGTAAAAAGAATAGGAATTTGTTTCTTGACTCCTACACAATGTATATTTAAATAATGGATAAGTTTTGAATTACTTGCATATTCCATAATGCTGTGCTGGGCGGGCGGTGTAACACGTCTGAACAGAATACGAAAAGACCACGTGAGAGGATGTTTTGGAGTGGCCCCAATAACAGACAAATTAAAAAAAAGCAGGCTTAGGATGGTACGGCCACGTAATGAAAAGAGGTAATGGCTTCTCAGTAAAAACATTCGTGAATATCCCTACGAAACGCCTGGGAAGAGGAAGACCCTCGCTACATGGTGGTACAGTATCGAGAGGGAGATGCAAGCCAATGACAAACCAGGACAGAGCGTCTTGGCGCCACCGTACAAGAAGACCTGACTCCAGATAGAACTGGGATTAAGGGATGGGAGACGAATGCCAGCCAATAAAGGCAAGAAAGAGGTGTGAGCTCTGTTCCTCGTCAGAGTTCTCTCTAGCCGGCCAATAAACGCAAGCCAGAGATGAGGAACAAGACTTCTCCCTGGAGATAGGGTCCATGGGGTCATTTCTGCTCAACAGCTCGCCACGTGTTGCCCTGCGGTTTTATGTATCTCAAACTCAAACTCAAAGCATTTATTTCAAAGAAACCAATCACAGGCACTTTTGAATTGTCAAGGGGTCGGTCGGTCAGACAGAAATATGAAGCTAGTTGCCCATTCCAAAGCGTAGTAGGTACCTATGGAGAAGAACGGGCAAGAAACTCCACGGACACTATTTTAAATCAACGTATTATGGGTACAAATTATTACTTACATCATTCATTTTGAAATTATAAATGTGAGAACGATGCAAAACGTAAAAACGTCCGTAATAAAAAAAATTAACAAAACAAAAAAAAAGCAATTCAAAAATTAAAATAAGCCGTGGCAGCTAAGAGATGACCAGTCTCTACTGACGGCGCCCGTTCACGAACATGACGCATGGATCAGCACCATTCAGCTCAACCATTTTGAAGGAAGCTAAATGATCCAACACACGCACCACCATCAGCGAGACATTAGAGTGAGCACGAGATACTCCCAGCCACCAGCAGGCTTAGCATGACACTCTATTTCTTCGAAGAATAGACACGGCTCTTTCCATAAAAAGTGACATTTCGTTTCTCCTTTTTTGACATCCCACCGTAGAGATCTTTCTACATAAAAAAGGACCTAGACAAAGATCGTTAGAAACGAAATACAAGATGACAGATTGTAGAAGGATTTCTACGGTGAGATGTCAAAAACTGAGAAACGAAATGTCACTTTGTATAGAAAGAGCCGTGTCTATTCTTCGAAGAAATAGAGAGTGTCATGCTAAGCCTGCAGGGCACATTCAAGTCAATGAAAGACGTACCCAGTAAATGGCAGCTTTAAAGTACATAGTACTCACATAACAATGTGCTGTGCAACTATACAATACTAAGAGATTGAATTTATACAATGCAAAGAGAGTTTTTAAAATCTTCAGCAGCTCTAACATTATTTTCAATAGCTGATCAATTAGTTTTTGTGTCCTTGTGGAGCAGGACCAGCGTTGAGCCAAGCATTTTTATCTTTCTTTGTGGCACCTCACCGTGAGGCTCCTCACGTTTAGAGTGAGGACCTCACCCTAAACCTGCAGGCTTAGCATGACGCTTTCTATTTCTATTCTACGATCTTGTAGAATAGACATCGCATGTTTACCCTTCTCAAAATCTCTTCTTCCCGAGCACGAGGTCACACTTAGACTCGGGTTTCTTCGTAGACAGTGTCATTTCCATACTAACGGGGTAGTCGCTAGTGATGTGTAATACTACCCACATAACATACATAATCAGCTTATAATGTTCCCACTGCTGGGACACAGGCCTCCTCTCTGTAAGAGGGAATGGACCGTAATCCACCACGCGGGCCCAGTGCGTGTTGGTAGATGTCACACGTCTTCGAATTTTTGGTTCTAGGACATGCCGGTTTCCTCACGATGTTTTCCTTCACCGTTTTGAGAGCAGTGGTGATGAAATAATTTAAACAAAGTAAAGCACCTGCCTGGGTTCGAACCTACGACCTATTAATCGTAAGTCGCGGCCGTTACCACTGAGCCACCACTGCTCTATTGGATATTGGTGTTACGACCCAATTGTGTTGCGTTTCGTTCTCAAACAAATAGAAGAAGTATATGAAGCAGTGTTTTGAACGAATCTTTTTTTTAATAACAAAACGCGAATGATATATTTTTTAGTCATCAATTTTGATATAAGGCCACCAGCCGTTTTTCCTTTTGACCGCCACAGTCATGTATAGATGACAGAGCAAAATGTGCCCAGCACGCCACGGTCACGACTAAATGGCAGATTTGAGGAATAATTCGTAGCTTGGCGCCGAGGACACGTTTTTGCTTTTTTGACGTTGGGGGTCAATAGGTTAAACCACCAATTTTTAAAACTCATTTATGTGTATAGCGGCCGACGAGCGCTAATTCCAAATTTGTGGAGTGATTTTCATAAAAATCTGATAACTTCATGTTAAAATTGTCCTTTAAGGCGCGGATATATGATTTTTGTGACTTTTAAATCTGTTATTATGCCTTCATTATAATACAAGTAAGTTATGCAAAAAATGAATGTTAAACTAGAACGCTTACACATCAATTCTGTATGTGAATGTTTAAGTATTGTAGCAAAATAATTTATGAAATAAATTCAGGAAGTAAGGTCTATCCAAAGCATCAAAACGATATTACTTTCAAATTACTTAAGATATTTTCATGGTTTTTTTTTTGTATGAACATACTATTTTATTATCTATAATTCTATCTGTGATTTTATTCTAATTTTCATGAAATGAAATGAAATGAAATGAAATGAAATGAAATTGTTTATTCTGTAAATAGGATATGACAATCACTTTTACACGTCATATTAAAAAATAAGCTAGATGGAGTCGACATTTCCTATCTGACTACCCCTGAGAAGAAATGGCGAAACAAACTCAAGGGTCAAAGTCTCTTTTAAAGTCCAGACATAATCTTGGTCAGATCATGTGAGGACCATGTAGATCTATGTCTGAAATGGTCTTTTGAGGAAAGAACCACACAAATTTGAGTGGACCTGTCCAGTCAGTGCAAGCATTTGTCAGTAATCGTGTAGCTCAACTCAAAACTTAAGGAGCTCAACGACTCGACGAACAATACCAAGGAAAGGACAATTGGGTTGGCCGCATAAAGAACTCAAAATGCCAGACCATCATTAAAACTAAGAGAAAAAAAAACAACAAGAAATAAATAAAAATGACCCACATAGTGCTCACATTCACAATAATTAAAGTAATACTCGTATAATACTTTTTAAGGTACATAAATATTCACGTAATTTTGCTTATAATATTCATCAATGTCAATATGTACATATAGTTGTATATAATGATGATTTTGCATAATTTAAACTTCAAATTTTATGGTTTTAGCACAAAGCTTATCAGAGCGAGCAGCTCAATCCCAAGCTTTTTTGTCTTCTAAATAATCTGAAATTTTATAGTACCCTTTTTTACAAAGTTTGGTTTTAATACAGCTTTTAAATCGTTTAATGGGTAAATTTCGAATAGCAATAGGAAGTTTGTTGTAAAAGCGTATACATTGACCCATGAATTTCATTTCATTTCATCATATTTTCGTTACTAAAAATAAATACTTCTTGAAACCGAACGGCGCGGCGCGGGCGTGAGCGAAGTGGTGGCCAAGGTCAACGGCGACTACCCGACCCTTTCTTTTTTTTGTGTGGGAATTCATCAAATAACTTCTCCCGCTCTGGGCGGAGCGGGAGGGTGTGTCAGACTTTTACTGACTAAAACCCACTCGTATTCCTTCCGTTGCCTGTGTTACCAGGGGTCTCGGTAACCCTTTAGTACCTTCCCGCGACCCCGGCAGGCATCGGCCCTAGTGGACCCCTACACTTGTGCTGACTACATCTCTTTGACGCCTCGCGTGGTATACAACGCGCCGTCGACCCCCTGGTCCGTACCGGACGGTGAGCTACCAATTGCTCCCAGACCCTTAAAATCACTGTTTTCAACTGAGTTTGTAATAATGCAAAACAGCGGATTCGACAATCCTTTGCGACAGATACATGCATTGAGTTTGCCTTAGTCAGGCGAGTATAAAAAATAACAGCTCCATTGGTCTCAGGTCATTGCATTTCGAGAGTAAGCATTCTAGCTTTCTTTGGATTATATCCTACGTAGAAATGGTGTAGAATTACTGTCATGTCTGAATGGGTCTAGTGACCTAGTTTGAAATATCTTGTTCCCTCGACCCACTGCGTCGTATTGCATCGCCCGCCCGCGCTATTACTTCGTTTTCGCATAGCGTTTTTTTATGACTTTTTAGGGTTTTGTAGTAAACAAGGGACCCATATAGTTTCGCCATGTCCGTCTGTCTGTCTGTCTGTCTCTGCTGTAGCTCAGAGATGCTTTGTACTAGAAAGCTGTAATTTGGCATAGGTATATTAATCACGCCGACAAAGTGCTAAAATAAAATCTGTAAAAAAAATTTTTTTAGGATGGCATTTTTATATCAAAGTATGGGAGAACATGTTTTTGTTTTATGGTTTTGTTTTTGGGATAAATTCATCCCAACTTCCCAACTACGGAAGTGTCGTAGCATGATGTTAAATAGCATTTATCCTTCCTTAAGAATTGGGCTAAGAAATGCAAAAAGATTTTTTGATAGTTCCAGAGATTACCCCTTATAAACCCCTTGTCTATGGGGAAGAGCGGGCATACTTGGCTTTTACGATATATCCAAATTACAGTGTTAATAGGTGTGGGAGGACAGTGTAGGCCTGTCAACAAGTACCAGGTACTTAACAAAATAGAAAATGGTCTACAAATCTACAGCCTACAAGGCCTACAACGTTTTGTTCTCATTGTAATCAACTTCAATCAACTTTATTTATTTATTGACCACAATATACATCAATTATTTTACATTGGTCAGATGCGACAATGATACAAAATAGGGAATATGCATGTAATTATTTTTGGTTCACTATAATATCAACAATGTACAGTAATATAAAACCAAGAAAAGTATTAAAAGTTAAAATCAACTACTGCTTGTTGCTCAAAAGTTATGAAATTCCAACAATTTTCTACTACAGTTCAAACGACCGTCTCTGTCGCGGGCATGATGTGACGTCATTTACCACGAATCTTCTTTGTTTGCATTTTTTTGTAGCCCCAAATCATATAAATAAAAAAAAAAATGTGCTTTATTCAAGCAGAAATCGCACTTCGGCTGCTTAAAATCAAAACATAGTAACTCGTTCCAAATGTTCAGGAGAGCCAAAAAACTAGTCGGCTACTTTGATTCGGTCGCCCGAAGAAACTAGAAGAGATAGCAATTTGGATGTTTGGCGAAAAGTTGTGCTATATTGTTGACATTTTAGTTGTTATACTCGTAATCATTTTTAGAGTATAGTTACACTTGAAGCGCTCATACTTTATTTTTATTTGTGAATTTACCCAAATATAAATGTAAGAACAATATCAAAACTTAGTAAGTCTGCTTACTAGGTTATCAATTTGATTTACTATGGTAAACATGAAGACTAAACAAATTCATTATACATTAAGTGTTTATAAAATTAAAAAATAAAATTATCCCAAAGTACCTACGAATGCAGATTTTGAATAAAAATCATGTTGACTTATAAAATGATATTTATTAACGTACTTCAAAGGACTCTTATCAAATTAAAACATGACTCACACTCTCAACAGTCAACCAAAACTAAAAAAAATAAACTTAAGCTAAAATAATTATTATTGATAATGAACTACTCATTGTTATCGGTAACGATTTGACCATCAGTTTGCAAATCAATGGAGTTATCACTCGTGGGTTGATTCAGCCAAAACTCCCTTCTGTTCAATGGCATTAGGGGGACCAATTTTGAAACAATACCATCTTTCTTCGATGATTTCATCCCTCGGGGGATAGTATTTGAAAGTGGGGGAATAGTGTTGACATTAAATTTCTGCATCAAGAAGTTTAGTTCTTGGTATGACTCATCAAAATCTGTTTTATAAAACAGATTTCGTGATCCTTTGAGGAACTTAGCTTCAACCACTGGCTTAAGCAAAAATGTGCTGAGAGCTGAATCGTCATTTGTGTTACGCCTTGGAACTCGTTTCTTTTTCACCCATTGGTATGATTTTTGCACTTCGATAACGTCAATGTTCTTTCTACAGTTCGCTATAATAGACTTGTAGTCCTCGTAATCATAAACTCCATCTCGACGCCTCATCTCTTTTTCTATATTTCCGTGTACGCCGTCAGCAGACATATGGGTATGGCCTTTAGTGAGAAATCTCAGAGTAATAGTATCGATATTAATGCACTCAGAATTAACAACCATTACCGGCGCTGTAAATAAAAACCAATTTTTATTTGGTCCAGTGCAATTGTCACACCACAGTGTTAATTTTTTCACATCTCTTTCCGAAACAAGAAAAGCCATCAATGCATCTATTATATTATTAGCATCTCGACCCATCATTGCTTCATGCCACACGACACATTTGCTGTTTATCTTTGCATCTTTACATAGTGGTGCAAATGTTAAATTGAAAGCCACTAGACGGCTCAAAAAAAATGAATCCTTAATTTTTGGCATATCTGGCAATAATGTCACTTTCTGAAGATCCATAGAAAAATAGTGTTCCATAGTATCGTTGCCTTTCTTCGCATCTTCTTTGTAATTTTTTATAGCTTTTCCAGCTTTAACCTTGTGTTGAGCAAAATCATTCTGTAACCTTTCCACAGCTGATGCCTCACTTCCATTTTTAATCTTTTCCACGAATACTCCGCAATCAACACATTGGTCTCCTTTGGGATATTTTAAGGAAACTTTCATTGATTTCATAGTATTTCTGTAGGTTTCAATGGAACATTTGACATCAGGATTCTTCGATATGAAGTCAGTATGCATAGATTGCAGCGTAAGCGTTCGTGGCAAGTACCGTGTCAACGGTGCGTTGTTTCTCCTGTAGTGGCTCAATGTCGGGTTATAGCTCATGATATGGTCTTCGATCGGTGTTCTTGATAGTCTAGGTTTCTTACCACCTCGATTTTCTTTAACTAATTCGTAAAAGGGTTTCCGTTTTAAAGCTCTACTTAGCTCGGTAATAACACCATCTGTACAATGACCCAGAGTATTCAGAAAAAATGATTTACAAACATTTATCTCTTCATTCCCGAGACAAAAGTAGTAATACCTCGACTCGTTTTTTACGTGTTTTTTGTCTGAGTTAGGAACAGATGCAGATTTCTCTTTGATTGGTGCAATCTTTACACATTTGTTCAAAAACTGGCGGCGCTGAGTATAGTTAAGATTCCAGTAAATATTCCAAATATCCTCTCGTTGCTTTTCTGTGAAGTTATTGCAACGTCGTCTACATTTACCGTCGCACATTTTAGATATCATGGGATGCATCGTTTTATTTCTTATAACCTTTGCTATTTCTGTGGGATTATCTGAAATTTCGATTAATGTGCCCGTATCAAATATAGGGCCTGGATAATTTGCAGTGAACCGAGCTGGTGGACGGTAGCCATCTGCTTGTTCAGAGTCGATGAAAATAATTGAATTTGGGTAAGTAGCAATGAAAATTGGCATTTCTGGTACAGGGGATTGCATTGGAGGTGGTTCGGGTAGATTCTCTATGGCAAACGTAGGTTCTAGGAGATTGAGATCTTGAAAACAATCTTCGGAATTATCATCAAACAACTGTAGTGCAGGTTTCTGTGCTACCAAAGGTATATAATCGGAATCAGCTACGGAATCATCACTCAAGTAAGCGGTATCAAATCCAATGTTACTATCAAAAACGATACTATCACAGATCGTTACATTTTCGGCTGATGACCCAGGGATAGGATTGTTGTAGTCGATAACAGTTTGGCCAGTATCTGTTTTAGCTTCATCATTTGCTCTGAAAGCGGAAAAAAAGAACAAAGTTAACACGCAACCAACACCAAAAACAAACATGCAAATAAGGCAGTAAGTATTAGTTAAATAGCTTGGGTAAAGAAAAAAAAACTTCTTTTTTTGTTTGGGTAAAGTCCCGTTCTGTTCTATAGGGCAAAAAGTAAAGGGGATTTATGTGGAGCTAGTAGCGCCCGCACTAGTTAAAATTATTATCTCTATAAATACAATTCAATTTAAAAATCGGCCAAAAATGGACACTTCAATAAAATGTTTCTAGTATCTTTTGATAAAGCATAGGGCGTGTTTTAATGAAAAGTGGTTACTTTTGTCATAAACATACCCTGTATGTTACATAACTTTTTAATTAGCAACTTCTTATATGGTATCACATTAAAAATTACCGAAATACAAAACACAAAGAATCCAATAAATACCTGATTTTGGAAAAAGAATAACGTACGAGGTGCATTCAATAAGTACCTAGCCTCATCGCCAGAGGGCGCTGTAGTTTCAAAAGAGTTTTACCACAGTGTAGCACATTCTTTTTTAATTCTTTTTTCAAATTTTCATTCCAATCCCTTCATTTGTTTTAATTTGACAACTTATGGAAGCGAACGTGTCGATCGGTTTTACAAAAATGGAAAAAGAGCAATATCGTTCGGTGATTCGATTCCTATTTTTGGAAGGGAAAACGCGCATCGAAATCAAAGAGCGCTTGGATGCTGTGTACGGTGACTCTTCTCCATCGATGGCCACCGTCAAGAATTGGTTCAACGAGTTTGCACGTGGCTGTACGTCGGTTTTTGATGAACCACGTCCAGGTGCACCGAAAACAGCTGCTACGGAGGAAAACATTAAAAAAATCCATGATTTCGTATTGGCAGATCGCCGATTGAAGGTTCGGGAGCTAGCTGAGACTGTAGGCATTTCAGAAGGAACAGTGCATCATATTCTTCACGAGGAACTCGGCATGAGAAAGCCGTCGATGAAACCTGGATCCACTGGTACACACCAGAGACCAAGGAACAATCAAAACAATGGATCCAGACCGGGGAACGTGCTCCAAAGAAGGCGAAAACTGTAAAATCGGCCGGAAAAGTTATGGCCATCGTTTTCTGGGATTCACAAGGTGTGATCTACATCGATTACCTCGAGAAGGGTAAAACAATTACAGGGCTTTACTATGCCGATTTATTGGGCCGATTCGACGCCGAATTAAAGAAAAAACGACCCCATCTGGCGAAGAAAAAAGTGCTGTTTCACCACGACAAAGCACCGGTTCACACGTCTGCCGTTGCAATGGCCAAATTGGTCGAATTACGCTACGAATTGTTGCCCCATCCACCGTATTCTCCAGATTTGGCCCCTTGTGACTTCTTTCTGTTTCCTAATCTGAAAAAATCACTGGCCGGGAATAGATATGGATCGAATGAGGAGGTCATCGCCGCCACGGAGGCCTATTTTGCAAAGTTTGACAAAAACTATTTTTCGGACGGGTTAAAAAAGTTGGAGCATCGCTGGGCTAAGTGTATCGAACTAAAAGGAGACTTTGTTGAAAAATAAATTGCCACTTTTCCAAAATTTTTGTTTACTTTTTGTAGGCTAAGTATTTATTGAATGACCCTCGTACCTTTAATATAAAGTTTATTTGAACTTATAATTCCAAGTCAATCCAAAGACTTCAAAGCAACCCGTTTTAAAAAACGGAAATTCATTGATAAATACCTAATAATTTATAACCAGTGCGGGTGCCACTAGCGCCGCCTAAGGCCCCTTAACCCGGAACCACTACTTTTCGTCGATAATTAGCAAATACCCTTAAAATAAGCAAAATCGGCTTTTGCACATTCATTACACGAAAGCCAGCACAACATACCAGTTTTGTTAGTTTTATTATGAAAATAATGCAACGACAATTATATTTTGAGGTTATGTCACGTTTCTTTTACATTTTCGTGACTATAATAAATAAGTTATTTCTTACCTACATTCGTTTACGTTCTGCAAAGCACGCATTATACGCCTGGACCGATAAAATTGCCTATAACTCATTTTATTATTTTTTAATACGGAGCGAAACACTCGTGCGCCGGTGACACTGGACATCAGTGTTGCCGCAACTCAGTTCCCAAAAGGTACATATCCAGCGCTGAAAAGGTACATTTTGGATTAAAAAGGTACATCAGCAATGCTTTATTACTAAAATCACTCACTCACTACTGCTTCTCTCGCTCTCTCTTGCAATGAATTCGAGGAAAGGAGAGACTGCCTGCTTGCCAGCAGAAGTTCTGTTTTTTGGATTCTAAATGTGAGAAAACTTACCTATCTAATATTATAAAAATCTCGTGTCACGGTGTTTGTGGTCGTTCTCCTCCGAAACGGCTCGATCGATTTTTATGATTTTTTTATGTATATTTGGTAGGTATGAGGATAGGTCGTAAAGTAAATTTCATACCGTTACCTAATAAGAAAAAAAAAATAGGAAAAAAAATAAATTGTAATTTTGACAGGACAACGTCTGGCGGGTCAGCTGGTATTATACATCTAAAAATCCCCGCAGATTTATGATAGGTACTCATTGAATTGTTTTTCGTGGTTAATATAATGGAGAAATCACACGATAAAAAAATCGAAATCGTGATTGTCGTTCAAGCTATACCTATCCATAATGTGAACATTAAAAAATATACTATACATAATATGCTCATTATTGTCAGTTAAAACTAAAATAATAAATTAATTATGTTACTAATTCTACAATAAAGTCATGCATGTTTGTTGCAACAAATGCCTTCACCAAGCTTTAGTTAGCTCAGGAGATCACCAGGACGTTAGGTATGTGTTAATTATAATATAAAATTGTTAGTAAGAATAATCATTGTTTAAATGGCCTGTGGTGTGGCACCACCCCACCCCCCTGAGAGTGTCGTAAGAGTCGACTAAGGGAAAAAACCGTAGGATCTACATATTAGTAATCTGTGCGTAGGATGGTCAGCAGCGTTCTTTACGCGTACTGTACCACCACACTGCGATCGCCAACTCGGAATGCCAAGCGTGGCGATTACGGCAAAACCCCCTAACTTGGGGAGGCCTATGTCCTGCAGTGGACGTCTTAGTAGTAGTTAGTAGAAGTAGTGATAGAATCAAAGCCCACAGCAAAACACAATGGAACACATACACACACACAAAATATCTAGTAATAGTCTCAAGGAAGTATTTTACAAATTACCAAGCACCACAGCGAGCGAATAAAGGCACCGGTCAGCCACGGGGCCACCACGACCAAATCGAACACAGGATTCGATTAATGGAAATGGGCTTATTTAATTTATTTATTGTACACCTAAGTATACAAGAAAGAAAATCACTCCCCCATAAAGCAGAGACCAATATCTCGCGCGCTTAAAAATACAAAACAAAATGTACTTAGCAAAACTATCCTCTTTGCAAACAAGCGCCCTGTGAGTATAGCGTGCGTTCTGTATGTGTCTGTGGTACTTAGGACCGAAGATCTATCTCGTTTTCTCGTTTTGGCGGCGGTTTCAAACATTGAATGTTCAGTTGAAAAGGTACGTCAAATGGACCCCATTAAGGCTCCTACATACTGGCGCAACTTGTCGCGCGACGCGACGCGACACAAAGACACCGCGTGTAGCGCTACACGCGGTGTCTTTGTGTCGCGACGCGTCGCGCGACAAGTCGCGCCAGTATGTAGGAGCCTTTACACATTACACATGGGAGGCTTAAAAGGTACGTCAAATGTGTAAAATGTACGCTAACGGCAACGCTGCTGGACATACTAAACGAAATTTCATCTATTTTGCAATTGGCGCCAAATTCAAAACATAGCAAGTTGGTATTTCAAATTCATAACTTAGTAAGTCGCTTGAGCTGCTAGGGTTTTAAATTTGTATTTTGACATACTAAGTTTAAAATTTGTACTTCAAGGAAATTTTCGTAATCATGCCAAATTGCTTAGACTTGCTAATTTTTTTTTTTTAAATTACGTATGAAACTGGGTGTTTTAAGGTCCACATCATTTTGATACTATCTAGTAAGTCGAAAAATGCCAAAAACCGTTTTTTTTTCAAATCACCTGTTACTAGGTTTTGAATTTGGGCAGCCGACTTGATTACTTACCTTAGTAAGATTTTAAGCACTGCTAAGAATAGATTTTACAACACCTAAACCGCGGTCATTGTCAGATTGCATAGAAAAGAAAGAGAAGCGCGATGACACAACGCTTGTAATTTATTGCAAAATATGAAGCAATTCTCTATTTACTCAAAATTGAGTAGAGTAATCGAAAATAAAAAACAACCAAGTTCTGCATTCAAATAAGACGTTCTTGTTATTAATTAAATACGTAACGTATGTTGATATTTAATACAGATATTTTGGATTAGAACTCAAGGTAAGAGGTTAGTTTAACGTTAGTTTGTATCGAGATTATTTTTTCAAAACGTGTTTCGGTAACAACCAAGTTCTGGGAAATATGTTCAAAATTAACATATATTTTTTCCGCTACCACGAGCTATACAGATTTTGCAAATTTGTTTCTTAAGAGAAGCCTATTTTGGTCAATTGGGTCTTGTCAGCGCCTTAACATAGTTTCTTTCGTCACTTCCGGCATCGTCAAAGGCGACGTGTTTTGAGTTTCCGTTCCGTTCCAACAAAAAAAACGAAACATAAAAATGAATGAATTGTAAAATAGTGATGCATTCAAAAATGTAAAAAGAATAGAAATTTGTTTCTTGACTCCTACACAATGTATATTTAAATAATGGTTAAGCTTTGAATTACTTGCATATTCCCTATTCAGGTAAGTATACATATATTCTGGGAGACTGGTTTCAAGCTCGTGGTCTGTGTTTCAGGACACCCGGATCCCTTTACATTTTTATTTTATAAATTATGTACTAAGTGCGCTGACAGAATGTAGTAAGGAATCATACAACATTTTATAGTTTTCTTTATTTTGATTAATATCTAGGTCAGTTCATCGTCATCATCATCATTTCAGCCGAAAGACGTCCACTGCTGGACATAGGTCTCCCCCAAGCACCGCCACTCCGACCGGTTTTGTGCTTCCCGCATCCAGCGGACTCATGCGGCCTTCACAAGGTCATCGGTCCACCTTGTAGAAAGGCTTCCAACGCTACGTCTGTCGGTACGCGGTCGCCACTCCAGAAACTTTCGGCCCCATCGGCCATCTGTTCTGCCGATTTTTCTGCGAGCAATGTGCCCTGCCCACTGCCACTTAAGTTTGGCAATTCTTCGGGCTATGTCGGTAACCTTGGTTCGCCTGCGGATCTCTTCATTTCTGATTCGATCACGTAGGGAAACTCCAAGCATAGCCCTCTCCATTGCCCTTTGAGTGACTTCTAGCCTTCTAATAAGGCCCATTGTAAGCGACCACGTTTCAGTGCCATAGGTCATCACTGGCAACACGCACTGGTCAAAGACTCAATCACACAGGTTAATTAACGGGACAGGTCAATTATGCGAGACGAATGTTAGTACATGTGTAGTATGGCTGATTGTGTGGGTGTGTGAGTGTATGATTGTGTGTTTAGGTCTTTATAAGGAAGATGTCAGCATCATTATAGTTTAATTTTAGTAGCCAGTCAGTTAATTATTCTCAATTCTCAATTAATAAATTATTGCGTACTATAATGTATTTATGTAGTTGGTAAGAAAATAAGTATTAGTCACAATTATGGACCCTGTCGGGCACAGCATAGATCTGTATACTGTGTCTTGTACTAAACAGAGATCGAACCCTGAATCCTGTATAGTTAGCAGTGGCGCTTGCGACAACTAGACCAAAGAGGTTGAGAGCAATTGTCCTGGTTATAAATAGCCACGTCCGTCCGTCTGCTTTTATAATTAACTGGACAGGCGACATTGTAAGAATAGCCAGACAATGGACAAAACAGGATGACGACCGGAAATATTGCGTCTAGAGACTCATCAATCAAAATAAAATATTATTTCACATAAACCTACATGGGCACTTATGAAACGTCAGAAGTTAGGTGCACGGTTCCAATTGGTCGTTTCGCTTCCTATGGAGAAGAGCCGGCAAGAAACTACACGGTTACTCTTTTAAAAATAATTGAATTTTAAAATGTTTGGAAAAACATTGTAAAAGACATTGAATTTTACTAGATATGGGTGGACAGTGTAGGCCTGTCAAGAAGTACATAACAAAAAATAAATGGTCTACAAATCTAGTCTATTAAGCCGTTCTCGTTCGTTCGTTCTCAGATTCACAAAATATAAAAGAATCTATGTAAAATATTAATAAAATAATAAAAATAAAAACCTATTTAAACCAAATGACATGTTTGCCATTACAACTGTAACAAATCTGAATGAATATCCTGTTCACGAAAATCACTAATAAATAGTTTGATATGAAAATTGTAGTTATATGTATAATATCAAATAATGAAAATATTACTTCAAGGAAATATGTATAAAAAAAAACATCGTAATTTGGGAGCAGTTAATAGACATTTACATACTTATGGCGTTTATGAGGTACCAGGAAAGCCACATGTGTAGGAGGAATTATTGCCAAACTTCCTTGTCTTCAACGTAGTCTTTAGTCTTGAATCATATTAAATCTTATAAAATTATTAGAGAACTAGCTGCGCCCCGCGGTTTCACCCGCATAAGTCTCGATCCCGTGGGAATATCGGGATAAAAAGTATACTATGTCTTATCCTAGGTCATAGTTTACTCATGTTACTCTGTTTATGAGGTACCAGGGAAGCCACATGTGTAGAGAGAATTATAGCCAAACTTCCTTGTCTTCAACGTAGTCTTTAATCTTATAATATGCGTTTTTGATAAGGACACGTTTGATGTGGGTTTTGAGCTTTCCATCGCTAAGTTCTGTAACCGACTTTGGCAACCTGTTATAAAAGCGGATACTGTTGATAACAAATGATTTGCTTGTTTTTGTTATTCAAAATTATGTTTAATATGTGTATTTATATTATTACGACAATTTTTTTAACTACAGTCTAGTTAGACACTACTGCCCGTTGTCAGTTCTACAATCACAGCGACACCTAGATGAATGCCTAAATAAAAAAAGCACGATGATAATCTAAATGGGATTATCAACTTTCTGTGCTGAGCCGAGCGTTGAAAATCCAACAGCGCGCTTTTAAACGGACATAAGTGCACCACCCGGGGCCGAAAAAAAACCGGGCAAGTGTGAGTCGGGCTCGCGCACTAAGGGTTTCGTACCATTATTTATAAAAACGGCAAAACAATCATGTCTGTTGTAAGGGAGCCCTTAAATATTTATTTTATTCTGTTTTTTAGTAGTTGTTGTTATAGCGGCAACGGAAATGCATCATCTGTGAAAATTTCTACTGTCTAACTATGACGGTTCATGAGATACAGCCTGGTGACAGACGGACAGACAGACGGATAGCAGAATCTTAGTAATAGGGTCCCGTTTTACCCTTTAGGTACGGAACCCTAAAATTATAATATTGTCTGCCTCGTTAGTCAAGTGTTTGATATTTATTCGATCAAAGATTGGGTGCCCCTGAAAGTACATCTCTCGTACGGAAATCCTACACAATGATCGCACTGTGTAGGATTTCCGTACAACGAGAGATGTACTTTACAAATTGCTTACTACATCAACTTATACTGGAAATGTATAGCTTAATATCTAGCCATGTGTACAAGCAATTATAGAAATTAATCTTATTTTTAAAGTTAAAATGCTCTTTTTAGTCCAAAAAAACCAAAGAACGATAAATTGTTAAAGAACCAATTTTTTTGGGTTCCGTACTTCTAAAGGAAAAAACGGAACCCTTTTATGATCACTTCGTTGTTCGTCTGGCTGCCTGTCTGTGTGTTAGTCTGTCAAGACCTTATTACTCAGGAACGCGTGGAGGTATCAAGTTGAAATTAATATCAAATACGTTGGTCTCTAAAAAAATCAAGCTATTAAGTCAACGCAATAAAAAATACGGTCATTTATGCGACATATTTTGAAACTCGCAAATGAATCAAAACCTATAGGGTACTTCCCGTTGACCTAGAATCATGAAATTTAGCAAGAAGCAAGGTAACAAGACAAGTAAAGAAAACGTCAGAAAATCGTTAATTTGTAGTTGAATCACTTTTTTTTTGCGATTACAGACTTACATTTGCAGTTGGAGAATTCTCCAACTAAGGTCTCCCACACAAAACTGCGAATTCGCATCGCATTGCAAAAATCTGCGAGCTCGATGTTATTTTATTCGATGCGGCGCGGCGTCGTATCGCATCGCATCGCAGTTTTGTGTGGGAGCCCTTAGACCGTGACGTATGGGAGAACATGTTTTTCAACTACAATGTTAAGGCGCTGACAAGACCCAATTGACCAAAATAGGCTTCTCTTAAGAAATAAAATAGCTAAATCTGTGTAGTTTGTATTAGCGGAAAAAATATATGTTAATTTTGAACATATTTCCCAGAACTTGATTGTTACCAAAACACGTTTTGAAAAAAAAATCTCGATACAAACTAACGTTAAACTAACCTCTTACCTTGAGTTGTAATCCAAAATATCTGTATTAAATATCAACATACGTTACGTATTTAATTAATAACAAGAACGTCTTATTTGAATGCAGAACTTGGTTGTTTTTTATTTTCGATTACTCAACTCAATTTTGAGTAAATAGATAATTGCTTCATATTTTGCAATAAATTACAAGCGTTGTGTCATCGCGCTTCTCTTTCTTTTCTATGCAATCTGACAGTGACCGCGGTTTAGGTGTTGTCAGCGTCTTAAGTTTGTTTTTGGGATAAATTCATCCTTACTACGTAACCCTTCATAGTGCGTGGTCCGACACGCACTTGGCCGGTTTTTAACAATTTGCGAATCTTGTTACAATAATAACCGCAATTTATACGTACATGTTTTTTTTTTAGAGAATAAATAATTTATGTCATTGTTATACGCTACATGATCAGCATAAATCATACCGTCTTTGAGGTCCTCGTCCCTTGTTAAAACAATCATTTTGTATTATGTATAAATTATTTACCATACATTACATTCAAACATCAATCTTGTGGCTGAGTACTCGCACGTTACATCCATACATCAATCTTGTGGCTGAGTACTCGCACATTACATCCATACATCAATCTTGTGACTGAGTACTCGCACGTTACATCCATACATCAATCTTGTGGCTAAGTACTCGCACGTTACATCCATACATCAATCTTGTGGCTGAGTACTCGCACGTTACATCCATACATCAATCTTGTGGCTGAGTACTCGCACGTTACATCCTTACATCAATCTTGAAGCTGAGTATTCGCACATTACATCCATACATCAATCTTGTGACTGAGTACTCGCACGTTACATCCATACATCAATCTTGTGGCTATGTACTCGCAATAACAGCCGCACCGGTCGATCGATCAGGTTAAGCTACGTTTGTCGGGGTTGGTCCTTAGATAGGTGATCTGTACATATCAAGACGCTCAGTGCCTCAGAAAGCACGTTAAACCGTTTGTCGCGGTTGTCATTTGTAGATCTTTGACAGTCGTTCCGGTCGTCAGAAGCCCGAAAGTCTGACAACCAGTCTTATTAGAAAAAATAAAACTGGTTGCTATTTTAATTGTATAATTTATTATTTTTATGATGTTGATTTTACATTCTGTGTTATCACATAATTAATATATCTGTCATTGCTTCATTTTTAATTATTTTTAACTATTGTGATGTAGTAATTTTATTCTAGGTGCATCGTCTTCACATATAATTATAAAACTAATGTACCTACCTAGACCTCAGAACCCAAAATTAAAAGAGTAACGGTGGAGTTTCTTGCCTATTCTTCTCCATACGAAACTACCTTTTGGAAGGGGCATCTAGAATCAATTTTATTTTTGACGTGATAACGTCTTATAAATCGATGAACGCTGGCTGCACGCACGAAAAAGTGTCACGTTCCGCCTGAGCCGAGCGTGCAAGCGAGAGCGCGGAACTAGCGATAGAGAGGCACGATCGGCGTAAGCGTTCGGCTTGTGCTTCTCTCTGACGCATCAATCTCTCGTTATCACGCAAAATTATCGTCTGTAAACCGACTTTACAGACAACCAATTTTTTTTTATGACGATATGTGCCTATTTAAAATAAATAATTTGACTTTGACTTTACCAAGGGGTATCGTGTTACCCAGTAACTGGGTTGTGGTAGTCAGATAGGCAGTCGCTCCATATAACGTACTGATATTCAGCTGCATCCGATAAGACTGGAAGCAGACCTCAACATGGTCCCTACCATGTTGAGCTCTGCTTCCAGTCTGACCAGTCAAAGGAAAAGGCAGTCTGATGATGATGACATCCATATAATTAAGAATAACTTCCGTTCCGTTGTTTCAGACTACAATGTTGATAATACTGCTCCTGTGTGCAGTTGGCAGCGTGTACTTGGTGCCACTGCAGGACGTCGTGCCTCCTGTCGTAGGAGAGACTTGTGGATATGAGGTTAGTCAACAACAGGGATGTTGCGGATAGCCGCATCCGCATCCGCAATTTCGGAGCTCCTGCATTTATTTAGATGCGGAGGCATCCGATTTAATCAATGCGGAACTTATGGGGATGTAGATGTGGTAGAAAAGGGTGAATATAAGTAAAATCATAATCAACCAAAAGGAAACTTATCAACAATAAAGCTCTAAATCGTCACATTTTCGCAAAATAGTCTTATATCCATCAAACACATAATTTCGAATAAAAAAATCAATATAGCTCTCTTAATTGATTTTTAAATTATTATAATTACATGACTGCCCAAAAAAAGGAGTGTTATGTTTTCAGGGTTCATGTATGTTTGTGAGTTTCCATATTCCACCATAACTTCTAAACGGCTTAACCGATATCAATATCGTTAGATGCGTTGCGTTATCCCGGGTAACATAGGCTGGTGAAAATTTTAAAAAATATAATGGGGGAGCCATAGGGGTTTATGAAAAAAAACGTTTTCTTTTTAAATAAAAAATTGGCTACGTATACTATCATCTAAAGATTGCTTAGTAGGTACATAACAAACATATATAGGTAACAGGCAAGAACTAAATTGCCTCAGAGATCTTAATCACAATTAAAAAACCAACATAAAAATAGTTTCACGTTATTATTTGCGCGATATTCGATTTCTTAAAAAATAAAAGTTATCTTTAACACTGCGTTTGCAAAAATATCGTTTTATGACTAAAAGGTACCTATGAAATAAAAAATAAATAATTAATTAATAAAACAACAACAAACAACACAACAACAAACAGAACAAAAAAATTAAAAACAAGCTTAATATGCCCAAAAGTGGAAAACTAAAAACCAATCTTTTCATTGCAGTCGGGGGACGGTTCCTTGGAACAGTTCTTAACAGGTCCCCCGATTTTGCTAAAAATATTGGTTTTCAATCATTGTAATTCACTTTTTGACAAGGCAGGCGTGTTTTTTAATTTATGAATTATTTATTTTGTTATAATTGCCGCGAATTGAATCAAGATCAACATACGACACAGCGCTGCAATTTGCAAAAAAAGTAAGAATTGTTCAATTTTGCCTTGCCGCTTTTGCGGATCCCTTAAAAAAACTTGAGATCCGCAGCAAAGCGAGAAGCTCAGCAGACGTGATGGGTGTCGTTATCTAAATATTATTTGATGATTTTTTGGGGTCAACAAGCACAGCTGTAGTTACTTGAAGTATGAGTTTAGATCTCAACCTGAGACGCGTATGGTCTTTTTTTTTTGGCTGGGAAATCATCAAATGACTTTTCCCGCTCTGGGCGGAGTGGGAGGATGTGTCAGACTCTTACTGACTAAAACCCACCCGTATTCCTTCCGTTGCCTGTGTTGCCAGGGGCCTCGGTAACCCATTAGTACCTTCCCGCGACCCCGGCAGGCATCGGCCCTAGTGGACCCCTACATTTGTGCTGACGACATCTCTTTGAGGCGCGCGTGGAATACAACGCGCCGTCGAGCCGAGACTGGTCTTTACCGGACGGTGAGCTAGCCATTGCTCACCGTCCGCAAGCCTGCGCCTACGGTGGCCGGAAATCCGCCCGGTATATATTGTGATGCTTGCCAAGGTCAGTTGTGGTTCTAGTGAGTCGGAACCGGGTGCCGCATAGTTCTCGGTGAGTCGGATCTGTCTGCGGAGATTCCCCAGTGATTCGGGGTGGCGCTGAGTTATGCTCCAGTGAGTTGGATGTGGTACAGCGCCGGGCTGAGGTCGATCAGGAGATTTATTAAGGCCTCTTCTTGTGGACTGGCTAAAAGTGCAATGTGCTGTGCCAAGGTTGCTGATGAGGCTGAGGGTGATGAAAATACTGTTGGAGCAGCTGAACATTGTAAGACTATTTTTGCATTGTATAAATTCAATCTACTTTGTATTGTATAATTGCATTGCACAGGTGTGAGTACTGTGTATAATATAGAGCTACCATTTAACGGTTAAAGGCTCCTACATACTGGCGCGACTTGTCGCGCGACGCGACGCGACACAAAGACACCGCGTGTAGCGCTACAAGCGGTGCCTTTGTGTCGCGTCGCGTCGCGCGACAAGTCGCGCCAGTATGTAGGAGCCTTAATATGTAATTGACTTGAATGGGCCCTGGCGGCTGAGAGTATGTCATGCTCACTCAGATGTCTCGCTGATGGTGGCGCGTGTGTTGGATCATTTAGTTCCCTTCAAAATGGTTGAACTGAATGGTGCTGATCCATGCGTCATGCTCGTGAACGGGTGTCGTCAGTTGGGACTGGTCACCTCTTAGCTTCCTCGGCTTATTTGTAATTATTTTATTAAGAAATTGTTTTTCTTTATTTTGATAAAATGGACGCGTTTTTTATTTTACATCGTCCTCACATTTAGTTATAATTTCAACATTATTTTTGTACTGATCTTTATGTATCAATACTTATAATTTAAAAGAGTGTCCATGGAGTTTCTTGCCCGTTCATAGGTACCTACTACGCTTTGGAATGGGCAGCTAGCTTCATATTTTTAACTGACCGACTCCTTGACAATTCAAAAGTGCCTGTAAATGGTTTAATTGAAATAAATGCTTTGAGTTTGAGTTTGAGTTTGACCAGGTATGCGCGGTCGCTGTATGCTGGTGGTCAGGGTACCCGTTGAAGTCAAGGGATGCGGGAAGGTGCAGGAAGTGATGATGATGAAGACGTCACTCTGAACCAGCTGCTCGAAGGCTGCGTCAATGTCCATGTGCCCTTGTAGTTGCCGCCACAAACTTATTAAATCGCAAACAAAACTTTCTACACATTTGGCAGATAAATACAGAATTATTATCTGAGTGTAAAGTTCAAATGTTATCGTTCACAATATTATCAATAATAGTGCTTGTACATATACTGTTGAATGGGTTCAACACATTACATACCATCTCGCCTGTGTTCCACGAAGTGATAGGCAGAAGTGTATTTGTATAGGACACCCTCATTTTGCAAGAGTTGCTTATTGATGAATGAAAAATTATTTTGGAGTTGATTAGTTTGGATCTGTGCCCGGTTGATGATAAAATAATAAATTCATTATTTATACCAAAAATTTATTTTATTTATGTTGCCAAAAATAAATTTATAGGCATTAAGACCTTTTTTGTGCAAAAAGTTTAAATAAATAAATACAAATCATTAGATAAACCAAATAAGATGAAATACAATCTAATAAAATAAAATCAAATTAAATGAAATCAAAATAAATCGAATACTAATAATCAAAATTAATACATCATCAAAACAAGAAAATTAATACCTTCTCTCCGACAGTGGTACAGCATGTCTGCTGGAACAATGCCAGATGAAGGGGCAGTCCAGCCTTCCCGCAATCATCGCTAGGACGATGTTGGGGCTAACCCAAATCCTGCGCACTAAGGACGCGCCTCGCTTGCGCATGGTAGCGTGAAAGCAGTCGGTGCGCGCCTCTGCGAAAATACCCGAGACGCTGCAGTATTGGAGTAGCCCCATCACCGCCCTGAACGCATTATTGTACTGGACGCCGATGGCGCTATGTCTTCTATTAGAGTAGTGTGCCCACAGACTGCATGAGTACGCTCGACTCTAAAGAGCTGCGACGATAGAAAACGAGGAAGCGATATAAATAAAATAACGGCTTTAATCTGCACGTTTTATTGTACCTGTGGCTGTTGGGCCTAATTATCTTAGTCTTAGAAAAAAAAATACTTTATGCACTAGAGCATAAAAAGCGGTTTTATGTCGCCTACGCACAGCATAAGGACGAACTTTTAGAACATGAGAAGTGAAAAATAAATTGTATAGCATACAATAGAATACACTTTATTATGTACACCATAAAAATTACAGATATAAGTGTAGACATTTTACATAGGGCGACACAATGGGCGGTCTTATCGCTAAAAGCGATCTTTTAAAGACAACCTTTGGACGAATTAGGGGGAAAGGAGAGACAATACTGCAGGTAGTCTGTGGTGTACCATTTACATATACAAAATATATTCAATAATAATCATAAAACAAGTGTTAAAAACAAAAACGTGCTAAGAACAAAGAAAATAAAAAATATGTTTAAGGAGAGAGATAGTGTTTTTTTACCATAATTTTAAAAATGGACTGAGTTTGAGCACCCCTTATCGACACGGGCAAGGCATTCCACAATCGTACTGCTTGAACTGTAAAAGATTTATCATAGAAAGTGGTGGAATGCATCTCTAGTATAAAGTTTTTCGATGACCTCAAGTATCTATTATGTGTGTCATTTAGGAACTTGAAACGAGGGGGTTGTAGGATTGAACAGGATACTGTAGAGCTGAAATAAGATTTGTGAATAAAAATTAAATAAATTTTATGTGCTTTGCCTTTGTTGTTTTGGGTGTAAAATTTTCAAATAACTTCTCCCGCTCTGGGCGGAGCGGGAGGGTGTGTCAGACTCTTACTGACTAAAACCCACCCGTGTTCCTTCCGTTGCCTGTGTTGCCAGGGGCCTCGGTATCCCTTTCGGACTTTCCCGCGACCCCGGCAGGCATCGGCCCAACTTCGTTGATCCAAAAATAAAAACATCGTATCGTTTTCATTTTAATTTTTTTTTGCTTGGATATCGATACCCATGACGTCGCGCGTCCGCGGAGTTTTTCTAGCTAATTTAATTTGACCCTGTATTTATAACATGAGGGGCTCGTGGCTAAGTAATAACAGCCGCACGGGTCGATCGATCAGGTTAAGCTACGCTTGCCGTGGATGGGCGACCATCTTTACATACCAAGACCCCTCCGTGCCTCGGAAAGCACGTTAAGCCGTTGGTCCCAGCTGTTATTTGTAGATCTTTGACAGTTGTTACGGGTCGTCAGAAGCCTGAAAGTCTGACAAGACCAAGTCATACCAAGGGGTATCGTGTTAGCCAGTAAATGGGTTGTGGAGGTCAGATAGGCAGTCGCTCCATGTAAAATACTGGTGGCATCCAGTTAGACTCGAAGCCGACCTTAAGGTCCCTCGCCCACGGCGACTTTTTGTAGCGATGCAGTAGCGATGCTGTTGCGCGTTTACGAAACGCGCGACAGCATCGCTACAAAAAGTCGCCGTGGGCGAGGGCCCTAACATACATAGTTGGGAAAAGACAGGCAGATGATGATTTATGAATTTCCAGAGTTGTCACGCCACCCCAGCTGGGATGCTCAACGTGCACATCGTTCCCCACACGCACGACGACGTCGGCTGGCTGAAGACAGTGGACCAGTATTATTACGGAAGTGAGTATAACCACATCTCGGAAGTGAGTATACCACATCTAATAACTTCTCCCGCTCTGGGCGGAGCGGGAGGGTGTGTCAGACTCTTACTGACTAAAACCCACCCGTATTCCTTCCTGTTGCCTGTGTTGCGGGGGCCTCGGTGACCCATAAGTACCTTCCCGCGACCCCGGCAGGATCTATCTAGGCTGATTCCGCTAGTTTCACCTCAATACATATCCTTCTTCCCATGGGGTTAGGCAGAAAGGACAGAACTGCACCTGCTACGATCCTTACATACTCCTTTTGCTTCGTTTACGTTCATACATCTGGTCACACACGCACGCCGGTTGCGAGTACTACGCACCTGACCTTTCAGAAGAACATCACCAATGAGGTCACTATATGTCTTCCTGGGGCGTCTCCTGGTGCTTCCCCTCACATCTGCCTTGTAAATACCTTTTGTAAGTCGCCTTTCATTCATCCTCTTAACATGACCAAACCATATACAGGGTGATTGGAAGCTGGGTGCAAAGCTTTAAGGCGAAGATATTATAGACAATTTGGAACCATTTAAGCCGTGGTTGTCTTAGACGAAGTCTTACCATTACTTTTTAACCTAATTTTATGTTTTTTTTTTTCGAAAGTTCCCATAATTTTAACTAAAATGCTTATTCATGGCCAATTTGAATAATAAATGAATTAATTTTTATTTTATTTAATTAAAGTAATGTAATGTGTAAGCAATCTAGCAAAATGAGGTTTAGGCCTCTGTGTTGTTAGTATTTTTTTTTACAGACATTTAAAGTTCATAAAAAAATTAAAAATTCATGAATACTTTTTGTAAACCTTATTTAAAAAATCTCTGAAGTCTGCCGAAAATTGAAAAAGTTTCCCTTAAATTGGTTTGTAGGTCCTAATTTAAATAATTTGTAAGATATCCGCGTAAATAATACCTCAAAAGAAAGAGCGATTATCAAGCATGTTTTCAAAAAGGTTTGAACAAAAAAGGCACCCTCGGTTTTTTTTTTTAAGTAAAGTTTGCAAAAAGTATTTATGAATTTTTATTTTTTTTATGAACTTTAAATGTCTTTAAACAAAATGTCTAACGACACAGAAGCCTTGAATATTTATCTAGATTGATTACACATTACTTTAATAAAATAAAATAAAAAATAATTCATGTATCATTCAATTTAGCCATAAACAAGAAGTTTAGTTAAAATTTTTTGAAATATACGAAAAAAAACATAAAAATTAGGTTAAAAAAAAATGGTAAGACTTCGTCTTAGACAACCATGGCTTAAATCGTTCTAAATTGTCTGCACTATCTTCGCCTTAAGGCTTTGCACCCAGCTTCCAATCACCCTGTATATATTATGCATATTCTTTTAAAATTTTTGTCACTAATATCTTCTTTTAAACCGCACCGTTTTACCTCAGTAATATGAAATTAAATCGAAAGTAATGTTTACTAGTGATTTATGACCTTATCAGAGCATTTAATCAACATATACTCGTATAATCATATTGTTTTTGGTACGTGAGAAAATTTTGATGAATGATAGGTACCTACGATAGCATATTCAAAGGCTAGAGAGGGGGTGACTACTGAAATGATGGCTGATACAGAGTTACAATGCCGCCCATGCATATGACCGCCCGTATTTTTCTGAATATTAATGAAAAATTATCGAAAATTAACTTTAAGTCTATCTTTAATATTTTTCTTGTTATTTAATTTGAAGACATTAAAAAAAAATCTGTATTAATAACGCTTAAAAAGTCACCCTATGGGGGGATTTTATGGAATTACACTTGTGTTTTTTTAAAATAAATACAATTTTTTTCTTGCACTTGACAAATTTTAATAAAAAATGTATATAATAGTAAATCCGATAAAATAACTTAAAAGCTTTTAGAAATAATAAACAGAATCCAAATCGAGCCAATAACATCGGAGATATGGCAAAAAATGTAAAGCAAGGTCACAAACGGTACCTACTCAAAAAAACAAAAACATTAATAACGTATAAAAATATTAAAGATAGACCCCTTTTAAAGTTAAGTTTGGAAAAAAATTCATGAATATTCAAAAAATATGGGTCACATGCCAATGGGTGCCTTTGTATAGACCACTAATCAATTGTGCTGAGGGCAAGAGGATCAAAGAGATCATGTAAAAGAGCTTCTACTGACAATTATTTGGGAAAAAGACTCTCACTAGCTTTGAATCCATACCCTACTTACTAAGACTATACATACAGTCAGTCAGGGAAGTTATGTCTTTGATTGACTTGAATGTGCCCTGGCGGCTGAGAGTATGTCGTGCTCACTCAGATGTCTCGCTGATGGTGGCGCGTGTGTTGGATCATTTAGCTCCCTTCAAAATGATTGAGCTGAATAGTGCTGCGTCATGTTCGTGAACGGGTGCCGTCAGTTGGGACTGGTCATCTCTTAGCTGCCACGGCTTATTTAATTTTTTTTGTTTATTTTGCTGAAACTGAAACTGAAAATATGAACTCGTTTGTTTACATCGTCCTCACATTTAGTTAGAAATTAAACATTATTTATACTAATATTTTTATAAACAAATAATTTAAAAGAGTGTCCATGGAGTTTCTTGCCCGTTCTTCTCCTTAGGTACCTACTACGCTTTGGAATTGGCAACGAGCTTCATATTGCTAACTGACCGACTCCTTGACAATTCAAAACTGCCGGTAAATGGTTTAATTGAAATATGTGCGGAGTATGATTTTTTAGTTTGTTAATTGTTTATTAAATTGTCATATTTCACCAATTTACCGTGTTATATGTAGTAATTTCATAAAACGGGCAATGTGATCATCATCTCCTGTCCTCGTCCCATGTTACTCGTGGTCGTCGCAAAACGATTACTTCTTCATCATTAAGTTCTGAGTTGAGCTGCACGACTACTGACAAATGCGTGCACTGACTGGACAGGTCCACTCAATCTGTGTGGTTCTTTCATCAAAAGGACCATTTCAGACACCAATCTACATGGCCTTCACATGATCTTACCAAGATTATGTCTGGACTTTAAAGAGACTGTGACCTCTGAGTTTGTTTCGGCCTTTCTTCTCAGAGTAGTAAGATAGGAAACGCCGACCTCATCTAGCTTTATTTTAAAAATATGATTGACGTGTAAAAGTGTTTGTACTAACCTGCTCACAGAAACAAAAATCATTTATCATTATCATTCTCTCCTGTCAATCGTCACGCTATCATTTACTCCCTTCTCCTTGATATCACTCCTCACACAATCTATCCATCTTTTATGTTTATCACTCTTTTGGTCACAATACTCTTTTAGTTAATTCGGGCAATGTAAGTTGCTCTTAATTTCCCTGACTACTCCAAGAATGATGATCTTCTTTACATTTTCAGGTCGAAACAACATTCAGAAGGCTGGTGTCCAGTACATCTTGGACTCTGTCATCAAAGAACTCTGGGAAGACCCAAAAAGAAGGTACGTAATTTTGTCGCTTACTTAGTTCTAGGAGAAGACTCATTTTCTTTCCGACGACTTGATCAGGCTTTCAAAAACGGGTTTTTCCACTAAGTCTACAGTCTTTTGCGAGTATCGTAAAAGTCGACTTAAGGATTATGTTGGGGCAGCAGCATCTGCCTGTCTCCTAATAACGACATACCAAGGTCATCCCTCTTCCCCATTTTCTTGAATCAAGAGGTCAGGTAGCAACGCTTCTCTCTAAAATACGTGTCACGAAAGATGAGACTTGACGAGCGTCAGCTGTGGGAAGCCTGTGCAGGTACAGTCGTGTACGAAATAGTTATTTGAATAGAATAATATTTATTTGCTAAAAACATGGTATAAAAAGATGGTAACATACAAAATAACAAGACATAGTTATACGAAAGAGTTAGTATATATATTTTTTTAATTCGAAATAGTTATTAAGGCGCTGACAAGAGGCAAATTAACAAAGAAGGCTTGTCTTAAGTAAAAAAATTGGAAAATCTGTGTAGTTTTTGGTAGCGGAAAAAATATATGTTAATTTTGAATATATTTCTCAGAACCAACACACCTTTGGAAAAAAAAACTCGATACGAATTAATGGTAAACTAATCTTTTACCTTGAATTCCAATCAAAAATATCTGTATTAAATATCAACGCACGTTACGTAAGGAATTCTTATTTGAATGCAGAACTTGGTTGTTTTTTCTTCTTCTTCATATTTTGCAATAAATTACAAGCGTTGTCAAATCAAAATTAAAATCAAAAGTCATTTATTCAAACTAGGCTGAGAATCAGCACTTTTCGAACGTCATAGTTACATAAGACAGTCCCCCAAAAACGCCCGCCCTTCACCACTTCCTAGTGCTTTAGCTGGGAAGAAGAAGTGGTGGAACAAACTGTCCAGCAGCACACCTGTCTGTTGTGTCATCGCTCTTCCCTTTTTTTTCTATGCAGTTCGTCAGGGACTGCGCTTTAGCTGTTGACAGCGCCTTAATGTCGTTATCGTCTACTGTGCAAGTCAAACTACGTGGTGAGTCAAGTCTCATCTTTAGTGGCAATACGTGCCACTAAATAGAGCAGTGGTGGCCCAGTGAGAGCAGTGGTTGCCCAGTGGTAACGGCCGCGACTTACGAGTTGTAGGTCGTAGGTTCGAACCCAGACGGGCGCTCTAATTTGTGTAAATTATTTCATCACCACTGCTCTCAAAACGGTGAAGGAAAACATCGTGAGGAAACCGGCATGTCCTAGAACCAAAAATTCGAAGACATGTGACATCTACCAACCCGCACTGGGCCCGCGTGGTGGATTACGGCCCCCTGCCTCTCACAGAGAGGAGGCCTGTGTCCCAGCAGTGGGAACATTATAGGCTGATTATGCAAAGAGGGTGTGTAATGGTTGATATAACAACAAAAAATCTAACGTTCACTTTGACCTAATTTCAGTTAAATATACTTTTGTTTAGTATAACGATCAGTTGAGATAATGAATTGTTGATATAATTTCATTTTACCTAATTTCTTATGATATAATGAACATTTCCTATAATGCACATTTAACATACTTAATATTCATTTAAACATTCATTTTTATTCTGGAGAAACTGGATGCAATCTGGACTTTAGGGTACCCTGACTCGGATAGGTTAGAAGGGGATGGATGGTGGATGCGAGCGAGCGAAGCGAGCAAATAGACCCCGCCATCCCCTTCGTGATTATTTTTTTATAAACCACTCAGAAGTAGGACCCGCTCCGTCAGCCAAGCCCACCCTCGACCATGCATAGAATATTTTCAGGTTTGGTTTTGGTGCCATTTGAGTTAGTTTAGAACGGTGACCATTAAACATGAAAATTAGGTCAAATGAACGTTATATAAAAAGAATATTATACATATTGAAAATTATATGATATAAAACATTAGGTCATATGAATTTGGGTTATTTGATATTATATCATATGAAAATTATATTATATGAACGTTATTTCAAGTGAAATTAGAGCATTTGTTATTATACCAAACATTACACACCCGACTAAAGATGAGACTAACTAAATCTAAAATACCACAATCTCTGGATTTCTACGATATGAAATATAACATACATAACATCCCGCCAGTAATCCCCGAGGGGTTAGGCAGAGGTGTACATATAGTACACCCACATTTCGCCGGATACATTTAAGTCCCATGTAATAGGGTTGAGCGATGTCATCAACTGTACACGAATCCAGACTTCGGGCAGCTACTGAGAAATTTTAGATGGAAAAATCCAATAACACTTGCCCGACCCGGAAATTGAACCCAGGACCTCGTGCTCAGCAGTAGCGCTTTACCACTAGACCAACGAAATATAGGTATGACAATAAACTGTCTGACAAGTATGGTGATTGTTGTTTCTCTTTGACTGTTAATTGAAAGAAAAGAAAAAAGAAAAAAGAATTGGGGCACGCACAGATAATACAGCAATAATAAAGGACATAAAACTAACACATATATAAACTCACGCCTTCTTCTCATGGGGGTAGGCAGAAACTATAGAACGCCACCTGCTACGCTCCTTACATACTCCTTTTGCTTCGTTTACGTTCATACATCTGGTCATACACGCACGCCGGTTGCGAGTACTACGCACCTGACCTTTTTGAAGAACATCACCAATGAGGTCACTATGTCTTCCTGGGGCGTCTTCACTCACATCTGCCTTGTAAATACCTTTTGTTAGTCGCCTTTCTTTCATCCTCTCAACATGACCAAACCATCTAAGCATACTCTTTTCATTTTTTGTCACTACATTCTCCTTTAAACTAAAGGGGCTTTTGGTTAAGTAATAACAGCCGCACGGGTCGATCGATCAAGTTAAGCTACGCTTGCCGCGGTTGGTCCGTGGATGGGTGACCATCTTTACATACCAAGACCCCTCCGTGCCTCGGAAAGCACGTTAAGCCGTTGGTCCCGGCTGTCATTTGTAGATCTTTGACAGTCGTTACGGGTCGTCAGAAGCTCGAAAGTGACAACCAGTCTTACCAAGGGGTATCGTGTTACCCAGTAACTGGGTTGTGGAGGTCAGATAGGCAGTCGCTCCATGTAAAATACTGGTATTCAGCTGTATCCGGTAAGACTGGAAGCCGATCCCGACATAGTTGGGAAAAGGCTGGGCAGATGATGACATCTTCCTTTAAACCGCACCAAAAAAAAAACAAAACACAAAAGCTGATTTTGTTAGTTTTATATAATAAAAATAAAAAATAACATAATAGTGAAAACAAAAACAAAAAAGAAGATAGATAGGAGCCTTTTTGGCCTCGCACAGGCGAGGCTAAAAAGGCTCCTATTTCAGCATAAAATTGATTGAAAGTGTTCAGCTTTTAAGGGGATTACATCGCTCAAATCCCAAAAATACCGTATGTTTAACGAAGTTTGTAGATGAAACCTGTAGTGCGTTTTCGATATAAAAATATATGTTATACTTAAGGTCATTACAAATGAATTGTATTGTTTAAAATTTTAATAAACTTTCCCAAATTTTGGAAAAAAAATATAGTAAATAGGTCCTTTTTCAACCTAAATTGTAAATGTTCTCTGTAATGGCTGAATAGTTCGGCATGAATTTTGTACCAAAAAATACGTAATGACGTATTTAACAAATTGTATTGTTTTTTTTTTCGTATTTCATTAAATAATTTTTAATAATAAATAAAAACCCGAAACTTCGCGAGAAAGGCCTGTGATGCACGCTCGGGACGCGACACTTCAGTGTCTCTATGACTCTGGTGACGGGTGGACTATACGCACGTTATTTTTTTTAAATTAAATAGTTAAGTTCACTTTTTGAATGATTTCTGAATTAAATCATATTGTAAATAGTACAAATATAAATATTTCGTAAAATAAGAATATAAATTAAGTTTGTAAATATATATAAAGTAGTTTGTAGTTTTGTTTTGTTTTTTGAACCCATCATAGAGTAAGCTTGAATATGCCTAAATATAAAAATAAATGTAAAGTGAAGCGTGGACGAGCTCTCCAAAACTATTGGTAAGTACCTACCCT
The DNA here is from genome assembly GCA_905333075.3 of Atethmia centrago. Taxonomy (NCBI): domain Eukaryota; kingdom Metazoa; phylum Arthropoda; class Insecta; order Lepidoptera; family Noctuidae; genus Atethmia; species Atethmia centrago. Next base: position 17,614,798 of record HG995393.1, read on the forward strand.
TTTAGTGTATATACATATTATTATTTCTATGGCGTTTATTTTTTTATCGTTTAACTATCTCGAGAATTTCGTTTGATGGAGGATGGAGACCTAGGTGACTAATGATGTCACCTACCTGATGGTGGACTCCGAAGGTGGGTATAGGATCTCATTGATGGCACTACGTAGAACCGTCGTGTTTGGACTCATTTGAAAGAGCTCGTGGAGAGCTAGGCGACTGGTGATGTCACCTACGTGATAGTGGACTCCGAAGGTGGTAAAGGACCTCATTGACGGCACTACTTAGAGCCGTCGTGTTTGGACTCATTTGAAAGAGCTCATGGAGACCTAAGTGACTAATGATGTCACCTACCTAATGGTGGACTCCGAAGGTGGGTATAGGATCTCATTGATGGCACTACGTAGAACCGTCGTGTTTGGACTCATTTGAAAGAGCTCGTGGAGAGCTAGGCGACTGGTGATGTCACCTACGTGATAGTCGACTCCGAAGGTGGGTAAAGAACCTCATTGTCGGTACTACGTAGAGCCGTCGTGTTTGGACTCATTTAAAAGAGTTTATGGAGACCTAGGTGACTGATGATGTCACCTACCTGATGGTGTACTCCGAAGGTGGGTATAGGATCTCATTAACGGCAGTACGTAGAACAGTCGTGTTTGACCTCATTTGAAAGAGCTCATGGAGACCAAGGCGACTGGTGATGTCACCTACGTGATAGTGGACTCCGAAGGTGGGTATAGAATCTCATTGATGGCAATACGTAGAACCATCGTTTTTGGACTCATTTGAAAGAGCTCATGGAGACTTTGGTGACTGATGATGTCACCTACCTGATGGTGGACTCCGAAAGTGAGAGAGAGAGAATGTGAGAAGATAGCTGAAGTTATAAGGAGTAACATAGATTGCTTTTGTCCCGGTAGCACGTTCCCGTGGGATAATTTCCGACACTCACACGGGCGAACCCGCGGGCAGCAGCTAGTCAATTATGAAAAAGAACGTTCATATTTAGGCGTCAGTAAACATTTAATAATAATAATAATAATAAATCAATTTATTTCAGGTCCATAAATTACACCCATAGAAACTAAACACAAACACATAATGAATAAAAAAGATTAGAGATAAGCATTACAAATTACAAATTACAATATATTTACATAAAATCATTGCACCGAAATAAATAAAAATAAAAATAACATTCAACTAATATTTCAAAATTTATAAATTAGAAAATACATAAATGAGTCAATTAAAAATGTAAAATAATTAAATCAATTAAAAATTAGAATATACATAAAATCATTGCATCGATAATCAATTAAAATTAAAATGAAAATAAAATGGATCACTTAATAAATGGTGACGAACTGGCATGAAGGTGCATCCACCTCTCCAGCAGCGCCGAGTCCCACCGCTCAGACAATACGCTCAGGATACTGTTAGTGCTGCGTCGGAAGCGACTTAATAGCGAGGCGCTCCGCTTCCTAATAATAGCGTAAAAGTCATCGGTTTGCGCCTGCGCGAACATTGTAGAAGCGCTGCAGAACCGCGGCAGCCCCAGCAGTACCCTAAACGCATTGTTGTACTGGACACGCATGGCACTGTATGCTCGCTGCGTATAGTTGGTCCATAGGCTGCACGTGTAGAAAGACTGACAATAGGCTTTAAATAAGGTCACCTTAACTTGTTCAGTACAGCGCGCAAACCTACGAGCCAACATATTACAGCGAACCGACAGCGCCCTACGTTCCCGCTCGATGTCCTCATCGTCAGACAAGTTGTCTGAGACCCAGTGGCCCAGGTACTTAAAATGGTTAACCCTACTCAAGCTAGCACCGCAAAGGGTGATCGGTGGTATAAAAGAGTAACATTTGGTACCGGCTTTAAAAATCATGTACTCACTCTTCTTAGGGTTGTACCTGAGCCCATGAGCCTCAGCATATGTCTCACAAATGCGCAGGAGTTTTCGCAACCCTCCAACTGACGGGCTCAGCAGCACCATATCATCCGCGTAGCTAATGTTATTAATAGGCACTCCGCCTATTGAGCAACCCGCATTAGCACTGCTGAGCCCGCCGAGCAGCCGGTTCATGTACAGGTTGAACAAGCGGGGCGAGGTTAACCCTCCCTGCCTCACACCGCAATCCAACCCGTACACGTCGGAATATACTCCCGCCCATCTCACACTGTTCCGCTGGTTATTGTACCAATACCTAAATATCGACACTATCTCACCCGGTACCTGTGTCTCACTATGCAGCTTGTGCCACAGCATGTCGTAATTTACTAAATCGAAAGCTTTCGAGAGGTCTAGGTAGCAAGCGTACACAGGAGTATTTCTAGCTGTGTAGTACTGAACAGTCTGCTTGAGACAGAGGATAGCACTCTCAGTCGACAAACCAGGCGTGAAGCCAAACTGAGCGTCATGTATATTAAGGTGCTTCTCCAGCTGTCTGTCAAGCAGCCTGTCCAGCACCTTGGCTATGACAGTAGCGAGCGAGATAGGTCTATAGTTAGAAACATCCGACACATCACCCGTTTTGTTTTTTACGATTGGAACTACCACCGTGTGCATGAGATCATCGGGTAAGTAATTATGGCTGATACACAGATTAAACAGCATAGCCAGTACCCTGGGTAGATGCACACCAGCGTGCTTCAAGTGCTCAATGCTAAGGTCATCATGACCTGGAGACTTACCTCTTACCATCTTTTGAATGATGACCGCTATATCCTTGGCTGAAAAGCTTATACTAACGGCTCCATGCTGACACTCAGCACCGAGCACATGCGCCGCCGGCCCAAGCGGTGACTCCACCTTAAATTGGCGCTGGAAGAGGCTAGCAATGTCGCGTGGATCATGAGCGTCACCTACACTCACCGGAAGGCTCGACCCCGGGTTTAATTTATTTGTTGACTTCCAAAATTTATTGAATTTCTTATCAGTGTGATGTTTTGCAATAATGTCCATTCTGATCTGATCCTCATTGTTTTGACAGTATTTCAATTTTGATTTAAATACTTTTCTAGTCTCACACATTTTACTATAAACATGTCCGGATTTTGGTTTACCGTGTAATAACCACATTTGAAAACAAAGTCGAGCCTCCCTGTGTGCACTACTCACATATTTGTTCCAACCAGGTACATATGTATTGTACTTCCGCTTAGGTACACTATAACTTAATTCCGCACCCGTAGATAATATACTAACGATATCAAGGTACACTTTGTTTAATAACAACTTATGTTCCTGATTATTACATAATGTATCTGCACAATTAACAAATTCTGATGGAAAGTCTAACTGTTTAAGATTTAAATTACAATAATCATAATATTTTTGTATTTGAGATTGATCCCTTTCCCCCCACTTTACACGATTACAAACTTTACTAATATTAATACGTTTAGGCAAAATAACATTAAGATTACATTGAACTGATATAGGATAATGATCTGACCAGTAGGTATCATAAATGACGGACACATTAAGTACAGACGTTCGCGCGGCGCTTGTTATTAAACAATGGTCTAGCCACGACTGTGTACCGCTCACCTGACACACAAACGTATGTGAGTCACTCGGCAACAACTCCATATCTACACACGACCACGATTGTTCCGCACAGAAATTTAATAAATCTTTCGAAAATAAACCGCCCGGGTGTGAGTTGAAGTCACCAAGCATAAAAACAGATTCCACCTTATTGCTTTCAATTATTGCACTTATTTCACCGAGACACTCCGAAAACAATGGTTGGTTTTCACTTTTGTTTGTAGGCATGTATACCGAAAATACTATTATTGTGCGCTCGTGGTCAAGTTTCACTTTAATTGCCTCGAGTCGCACACTACGACACTGTATAACAGACACCGACGGGAAAGCAGATTTCCTCCATAGCAGAGCTACTCCTCCGTATGGCCTCCCAGTTAGGACTCCTTCAGACGTATCCACAGCAGACTTGCCCGCGTATGAAAAAGCGATGTCAATATCACCCAGGAAAGGCAAGTCGTGTGGAAGTAGCCAGGTTTCTTGTAGTGCCACGATGTCCGCCGAACGGCAAAGTTTTCTCACGCATTCAACGGATCTTTTGATATTTTTACAATTAAAGCTAATGAGTGTATTTTTGTTCACCATTATTATTGTGTGGGTGTTTAATTAGCCATATCTCGATTTTTTCACGGAGTCAGTACGTCTATTAAATTCCACAAAAGGGCGATATAGTACTCCCTCTGGCCAAAAGTCGTCAGTTAAAAATGTATCCAGTTTACACTTAGGGACATACACCTTATATGCATCATAATCTTTCACCAATTTCATGTTTACTTTCTCTAAGCGTACATCAATGTTAGTCTTACTCTTAACATAGGTTATGATGTCACACACGGACGCGTCCTTTGACACATTATAAATATAAAGAGGTACCTTACTGTCCGCCGCCTTGAACTTAGAGTCGGCACCAACTGTAGCTTTTCCAGTTTTTCCCAAAAAGCGATTCTGAAGCCTTTTTCTTTGAACATAGGTCCATTTGTCATCCTGTTTCTGGGATTTCCACTCGCCTTCATGTAACACATCTGAGAAACTTTTCTTTGCAATTGCACATCGATTGTTTTCATTCGGGGGAGCTGTGTGTACCGCAGTAGCGTGCACTAGAGGCGGAGTCAGATGACTCACCAACGGTGCCAGCGGCGGTTGGCGAGCGACGTTTAGCTCACTATCAGCTGATTTGTGCTCGAGCGGCCGTCCGTTAAAAATACCGCACGGTGTTTTCACACTACCCTCTGTTGGCAGGATGTCACGCTGTGGAGACAAAGCTGGGGGTCCACTCTCGTACTCAAAGCTCGATAATCTAGTTCTTCCCACACCCCGTCTTAGGGTAACATTGTTAACAATTGATGCATTTTTGAGCACTTCAATTTCCAATTCCAGTTCCTTAAACTGTTTTACTGTCACATATTCATCACAAATTCGTTCCATTTCGCCTCTCATTGTCACCAAGTCTTTTAGTAAGCGGGTAACATCTACATGGTCAAATAGCACCGGCGGCAACTTATGCAGATCTCGTGCTACGAAAGTAGGAATATCCTCCGGATCAGTCTCCTTGAGCACGCATATGATGTCGTCAATATCCCTTAAAGTTTTCCCCTGTCGTTTTCTTATCTTCTTACGTTTTGTTGTCGATATGGAGTCGAACAACAAGTTTTTAGCAGCCAATATCTCGGTGTCATCGAAAGCACTAACACAAATCTGACCAATACTTTGCTCGTTCATAACGTCAAGCTTATTACAAATAAAAGCCAAGACCTCGTTGATCACCACATTACAACTAGCACATTTCACAATTTTGGAAGCCATTATGAATAACGGCCCCCACTCGCGCGGTAGGTATACGTGCAATTAGGACTCGATACGTGCGATGCCCGGCGCGTGCGAGTCGACAATGATTGAGATTTAGGTATTATCAGTATTTTTGTTCATTTTATCATTTAACAAAAGGCTCCGAATTTGTCTTCGTGGTGCCGAAATTTCTAAGAAAGACACCTGAGGTCGTAAACAGCCGCCTTGCTTTTGTTATTGTTAATTGCCTAGAACACGTGTGCCATTGCCCTTAGATAATGTAATTAGGAGCCTATTGATTCAAATATAAAAAAAGTATTATGTGATATTTCTATTTTTTTTATTATGTATTTTTCTTTCTTCACTCTACATAACGAAAAAAATGCTCGGGCCCTTGAGTTTCGTTAAAAAGAAGTTACATTGTATAATATACCGGCTGACTATTTTTACCGTCTTGAATAAAATTGGGTATTATACCTTTGGTGAACGGAGCAGAAAGCCTACGGCTTATTTTTTTTTTTAGTTTTCACTAGCATAGAGAGACATTAATCTATCACTAAATAGTAAACATATGAAGTATTTTTTCACACTAAAACAATAAAAACAGAAACCTGTGATTTGAACTTGGATATTCATTTATCGATTTATTTATTTTTTACTAATTGCGCAGAATATATCAATGAATTCGTAGCGCGATTCTATCCTTTGAAGCCTGCCGATAGATACTCGCCACACTCGCTCGCCCGAGTCCCGCTCTCTCTCTCTCTCTCTAGTACTTACATCATTCATTCATGCGTGATCGCAGCCAACGCCGCCATTTCCTATCTTCTCCTGTTTTGGCTATTATATCGGAACTTTTACAAATTCAATGGTACTAACGAAATATAACCAAAACAATTTTCAGACTTTAAAAATGTCATTCGGTATATATTCTTTTTGACCCTATATCGGCTGTAAAAACATATGACTAAGTATTTTCTTAGCCCTAGAACAAAAAAAAAAAAAACTTAAATATCATCTTGTATATTATTAAAATGTTTGTTATAGCTTGAACAACATGAAGATTTAGCAGATTTGATTATTGAAGAAACACAATCACAAGCAGAAACAAAATATATATCTGGAAGACGAGTCATTGACATTGCTTACTTTTTTCCAAAATTCAAGAAATAGGTGGTCATGGTGCTTTAAACTGTGGTATACAATGTTTGAAACTCATCGGAGAGAAACGCGTAGGACTTGCATCTAAGTTTACAGTAGAGTAGTTTTTTGAAAATACAATGAAAATAAAATTATGTACATTTTATTTGAATTGTTTTTTGCCGGAACTTTTGGATACGCGGCATAGTCGAAATATGGAAATTAGAAATCCGCCATATATATTACAAGCAATAAAGAACAAGGAAGACTGGAAAAGGTGCATAACGTACAAAAACTAGAAGACAAAGATATGTGCGCGCTTCAAGAAAGCCTACATGCACCTTCAACACCAACACCAATCCCAATAAATGACCAACCGACCTGTTCACGCTTTTTGGATTTCAATGACTTTTAACGGTAATTAAAAGTTTTAGATTTTGTAAAGGAAACATTAAAAAAAATTAAACTTATTTTTTATTTTACTAGTCATTATCAGACACCCAACTTTATTACCTACACACATAGGAAAATACATGGTCAAATCAAATCGATCTGATGACATTATTTATGATTGTGGTTACTACTGACACTGACATGGTCATCATCAGACCTTCAGAATGTATCATGTAGTAGCATCCGTGCTCAATTAGATAAATGTTAAAAGCTAGGTCATCCTAACTATTTCCATTACTGAGCACCGATAAGCACTTACCTGGTCATCATCAGACCTTCAGAATGTATCATGTAGTAGCACCCGTGCTCAATTACACAAATGTTAAAAGCTAGGTCATCCTAACTATTTCCGTTACTGAGCACCGATAAGCACTTACCTGGTCATCATCAGACCTTCAGAACGTATCATGTAGTAGCACCCGTGCTCAATTAGACAAATGTTAAAAGCTAGGTCATCCTAACTATTTCCGTTACTGAGCACCGATAAGCACTTACCTGGTCATCATCAGACCTTCAGAATGTATCATGTAGTAGCACCCGAGTTCAATTAGATGAATGTTAAAAGCTAGGTCATCCTTACTATTTCCGTTACTGAGCACCGATAAGCACTTACCTGGCCATCATCTGATCTTCAGAAAGTATCATGTAGTAGCACCCGTGCTCAATTAGATAAAAGTTAAAAGATAGGTCATCCTAACTATTTCCGTTACTGAGAACCGATAAGCACTTACCTGTTCATCATCAGACCTTCAGAATATATCATGTAGTAGCACCCGTGCTCAATTAGACAAATGCTGAAAGCTACGTCGTTCTAACTATTTCCGTTACTGAGAACCGATAAGTGCTTACCTGGTCATCATCAGACCTTCAGATTGTATCATGTAGTTAGCACCCGTGCTCAATAAAATAACTGATGAAAACTAGTTCATTAAGCAAAGTGCATCTACAATTACAAAATAAATACAAATTATGATGTAGGTACTCGTACAAGACTCTTATGGGACAAAATGTATTAAATCTCTCAGAGAGCGAATAAAATAGGCAACAACGATGACAACTCTGCGACACATCTGTGTTCTTGCTTTATCTTAAGTTCGTTTTAGTGAAGTATGGCCGTTTGTCGGTAGGTGGCGCCAAAGTAACTAATACCAGAACGGAGATCAAATCATCAAGGTCATCGAGCAATGTAATACCCTTAAAATCCCACTTTTAGGCAGAACTCTCCGTTCCTAACTTACCAGTGGTTTTCTTTCACAGATTCATTTACGTAGAAACAGCATTCTTCTGGAAGTGGTGGGTCCGTCAGCCAGCCAGAATCCAGCAGAAGGTGCACACACTGGTGCGTGAGGGACGGCTGCAGATGGTGGGGGGCGCGTGGAGCATGAACGACGAGGCAGCGGCGCACTACCAGAGCACTATCGACCAGTTCACCTGGGGACACAGGTGAGGAAGTAGCTAGGAGAAGCTGCCTTGAAAATTACCAGCATCCATCAAAAACTCCCAGAACGCTTAAGGATCACCTGATTGAGAAGGTTTCGAAGAGAAATCAGATGACTCTGAAATGTTCCTGTTGTTTTTTAAAGGTTCTGGGTGATTTTGAGTAAGTCCGAGTCATTTGGAAGGTAGTTTTGGGTGCTCCTAGTAGGATCTAGGAGATTTTGAGGGAATCTAGGTAGTTCTTTTAGAACTGTAGATTTTTTGAAGGGATTCTGATAGTTTAAAGCTAGTTCCAGTTATTTAGGGAGGGATGCCTGAATTGACGTTGACTTAAGTAGTCTTTTTGGGCTGAGAAGTTTTAAAGTAACTTTGATAAATCGCCGTGTATTTTTAATGTGTAACTAGTTAATGTTATCCTGTTCAAATTAAAAAAAATCCCAAGTAAAATGACATTCAGTTTTTTCCCGAATTTGGAAATTATTCCAGAAAGTTACCAAATTTTATTTCCATAAAAACCTAATTCGGACTATTGCGAGCATTTGAAAATGAAAAAATATCCTAATCGGTTCAGCCATTCTCAAGTGATGCGCTTACCGACGAACAGTCATTTCATTTATAAACAAAGAAAAGAAAGACATTTTTTTTTTTTGAAACGCGCATAGGTAAGTAATACATGATAGACTCGAATAAACGAGTATCTATACAAATTTACGTAAAATTAAAAATAAAATTGAATCCGTTGGAATATCAAAATATCAACTAGAAAGAGCTGATAATCTTCAAACGACTGAACTGATTTTCATGAACACTCTCGATTAAGTCGCCTTTCAAACAAAAAAACAAAACCAAAATCGGTTCATGCGTTCGGGGGCTACGGCCTACGATGCCACAGACAGACACATCAAACGACGAGGTGTTATAACACCTCGTCGTTTTTGCTTCGGGGGTTAAAAATAACAACTTTTACTAAATGCTTAAGAAAGTATTCACGGTACTTAACAAAAACATTAAATTTAATTTTTATGTGTCTGTTTGTTCCCGCTAATCTCTGAAACGGCTGGACCGACTTTGCAAAATAACAAAACAGTACAAACTAACAGGTTTTACTAAATGCATTAGAAAGTATATACGGTACATACATACAACAAAAAACATTTTTTTAAATTTTATCTGTCTGTTATTTTGTTTCGGCTAATCTCCGAAACGACTGGACTGATTTTGACGGGGCTAATAGCTGATGTTATAAAGAGTAACTTGGGGTACTTTTATTTTAGCAAAATGCAACAGTTAGTGGATCAATAGAATTCTTGCATTTTGAATGCAGAGTCGATCTTTCTCCATTGTTTTTTTGTAACTGGCGGAACTGTTACTATGTGTATTCACATTGGACACAGATAATAACCTATACTCTGGCATCGTTTAGAAATTGCTAACAAGGTCAAACTAGTACAAAAGGTAATATAAAATACACAATAACTGTACACCAATCAATTTGGATGTTTTTTGTAAAAAAAAATAATGTTTATCTGCGTGAATAAATACGTTTGTCTCGTTTGGTCTAGTGGTCGCAAGCGCATGGGGTCTTGGGTTCGATCCCCGAGGCGGGCAAAGTTTTCCTTTAGCAATTTGGAGTCTTTTTTTTTTGTGTGTGAAATCATCAAATAACTTCTCCCGCTCTGGGCGGAGCGGAAGGGTGTGTCAGACTCTTACTGACTAAAACCCACCCGTATTCCTTCCGTTGCCTGTGTTGCCAGGGGCTTCGGTAACCCTTTTGGACTGCCACGTGACCTCGGCAGGCATCGCCCCTAGTGGACCCCTACACTTGTGCTGACATCTCTGTGAGGCGTGCGTGGAACCCGTTGCGCCGTCGACCCGGGCCTGGTCCTTACCGGACGGTGAGCTACCCATTGCTCACCGTCCGCAAGCTCGCGCCTACGGTGGCCGGAAATCCACCCGGGATTCCCGACGCCCTGGGCGTCATTACTACTTCGCAGAAGGAGGTGACGGCTGCCCATGCCCTCTCGCTCCGTACCATGGCCTGAACCAGGGCCGGACGCGAGAGATCTCTGCCGCCGATCGCCTCCACGTGGACACGGCGGTGCTCCGCCCAAGCCGGGCAGACCTCCACTAGCAATTTGGAGTCTGGACTCAAAATCAAAATATTTTTATTTCACATAAACCTACATGGGCACTTATGAAACGTCAGAAGCTAGGTGCACGGTTCCAATTGGTCGTTTCCTATGGAGAAGAGCCGGCAAGAAACTCCACGGTTACTCTTTTAAAAATGTTTTCAAATTACACAAATTAGGTATGGGAGGACAGTGTAGGCCTGTCGAGAAGTACTTAACAAAAAAAAGAGAATAGAAAACGGTCTACAAAAGATCTAGTCTATTAAGCCTACTCTCTCGATTCTGGAGTTTAACCCCATTAGTAGTTCAAGCTCTACCCCTATTTCTATATCCCAGCTAAAGCACTAGGAAGTGGTGAAGGGGGGCGTTTTGGGGGACTGTCTTATGTAATTATGACGTTCAAAAAGTGCTGATTCGTCTACCTAGCCTTTTCCCAACTATGTTGGGTTAGAATCCAGCCAAACCGGATACAGCTGAATACCAGTATTTTACATGGAGCGACTGCCTATCTGACCTCCACAACCCAGTTACTGGGTAACACGATAGCCCTAGGTAAAGGCTCCTACATACTGGCGCGACTTGTCGCGACCAAAGGCACCGCTTGTAGCGCTACACGCGGTGTCTTTGTGTCGCGTCGCGTCGCGCGACAAGTCGCGCCAGTATGTAGGAGCCTTAAGACTGGTTGTTAGACTTTCGAGCTTCTGACTACCCGTAACGACTGTCAAAGATTTACAAATCTAATCTAATTTGAATAAATGACTTTTGATTTTGATTTTTAGATTTTTCATTTAATGGAACTTATCTGACGAAATGTGGGTGTGCTACCTACCCTAAAAAACAGGAATGATATTAAAGCGCTCACAAGACCCAATTGACCAAAATAGGCTTTTCTTAACAAAAAAAAATTGCCAAATTGTATAGTTTGTGGTAGCGGAAAAAAAATATATGTTAATTTTGAACATATTTCCCAGAACTTGGTTGTTACCAAAACACGTTTTGAAAAAGAAATCGCGATAAAAGCTAACGTTAAACTAACCTCTTACCTTGAGTTCGAATCCAAAATATCTGTATTAAATATCAACATACGTTACGTATTTAATTAATAACAAGAACGTCTTATTTGAATGCCGAACTTTATTGTTGTTTTATTTTTGATTAGGTACTCAACTCAATTATGAGTAAATATATAATTGCTTCATATTTTTCAATAAATTACAAGCGTTGTGTCATCGCGCTTCTCTTTCTTTTCTATGCAATCTGACAGTGACCGCTGTTTAGGTGTTGTCAGCGCCTTAAGAGTCTACAATACCTCAAATAGCTTAGCATGGTCCTCCGTTATATCGAAAACACTGCAGCAATCATTTTGAAATTTGTTAATTTCGATTCCATAAAATTATCTCGACGGAAAAATATTACAAAGTTACTTCTAAACCGAACAATAATCCGCTACTATTAAAAAACGAGAGTAGTGGTGGCCCAGTGGTAACGGCTGCGACTTACGAGTTGTGTCGTGGGTTCGAACCCGGACAGGCACTTTACTTTGTGTAAATTATTTCATCACCACTGCTCTCAAAACGGTGAAGGAAAACATCATGAGGAAACCGGCATGTCCTAGAACCAAACATTCGAGGACATGTGACATCTACCAACCCGCACTGGGCCCGCGTGGTAGATTACGGCCCACTGCCTCTCACAGAGAGGAGGCCTGTGTCCCAGCAGTGAGAACATTATATGCTGATTATGTATGTATGTATTAAAAAAATAGCATAATAACTGAACTACATATAAAGCCGATGCTATGTTTTTTATTATGACCAGTATTTTTATCTTAAAAAGGAATTACCTAAACTATTGGCGCCTTGGAGCCTTCTCCCTGCCGCCCTGTCACGTGACCGCGAGCAGTAGTGTGCGAGCGAGAAAAACAGTGAGGTGGCGCTGGGGTAGTATGGACTCTTAAGGCGCAGATATATGATTTTAGTGACTTAAATCTGTTATTATCTACGTCTTCAAAATCATCACTTAAGTTTGCAAAAAAAATATATGTTAAACTAGAACGCATACACGGTAATTCTATATGTGAATATTTAAGTATTGTAGTAAAATACTTTATGAAATAAATCCAGAAAGTAATAATACCGACCTTTGCTTACAAAGCCTGGACCATTAACCACTCATTAATCACAAGGTTCGAACGCAGCCAGGCAATTTACTTTGAGCGAACTGCACTCAAAACGGTTAAAAAAAACATCTTGAGGAAATTGGCATGTTCTAGAACCAAAGATTCGAAGACATGTGACATCTACCAACCCGCACTGTGTCCGCGTGTTGGATTACGGCCCACTCCCTCTCACAGAGAGGCTTGAGTCCCAGCAGTGGGAACGTTGTAAGCTGATTACACTACTATTGCGATGTAATTACGAGTATATGGCGAATTATAATGACGGGTGATTTGTGACAATCACGGCGCCCATTTTGTGTGGCCAAGGTGAACTGCGATTACCCGGCCCAAAACACAGAACACAGATTTGCCGCCATCCGTTTTTATACATAATTACTGTCGTAGTTAAAGTAAACGGTGTGCACAGAGGCGAAACATCACATAAATTTGGCAAAAATCCAAATCGCAGTTTTTTGGACGAGTTTTAATTGTAAAACTCGTCCAAAAAACTGCGATTTGGATTTAATTTTATTTATTTATTTAATTTATGTATTTAATGTATCAATAACATTTATTTATTTACTTAACAGTTTATGTACACATATAAACAGATTATTTCTAAATAAATCTCTTCCAGCATACCTGCGATAGGACAGTAGACAAAGAGATGTAGACACCGTGTGTCAAAAAAAAAAACTATTCACTAATTTAAATATATACAATAAGAGAATATATTTACATAAATACATACTTCTAAAATAAATATCACTAAAATACTTATATATAATTAATAGTATAAAATAATAAATACATAATATGCAACTATGACAAAGTGGAAATATAGTGTTCTTTCACTAAGCTCTTCTTTTAAAAACAGCAACAGTCATTAATATATTAAAAAAATACTTCTATCATAGTTATTAACTAAACAGGATTGTAAATGAAAAGCGAAATAAAAAAACCGTTTATTAATTTAATCATCATGGATTAAACATATTTCATTAACACGGTTTTTGGCGGTAATTTCCTTAAGGCAAGAGGCAAATGACCAAAATAGGCTTGTCTTAAGAAAAATATTGCTAAATCTGTATAGTTTGTGATAGCGGAAAAAAATATAAATGTTAATTATGAACATATATCGAAGAACTTGGTTGTTACTAAAGCACGATTTGAAAAATAATCTCGATAAAAACTAACGTTAAACTAACCTTGAGTTCCAATCCAAAATAATGTATTAAATATCAACATACTTTACTTATTTTAATAAATAACAAGAACGTCTTATTTGAATGCAGAACTTGGTTGTTTTTTATTTTCGATTACTCAACCTCGATTTTGAGTAAATAGATAATTGCTTCATATTTTGCAATAAATTACAAATGTTGTGTCATCGCGCTTCTCTTTCTTTTCTATGCAGTCTGACAGTGACCGCGGTTTAGGTGTTGTTAGCGTCTTGACCCAGTAATGTATGGGTTTAAAGATACCATTCATCTTTGAAAAGTTCCATTGTTATTTTTCTCGATAATTTTCTTGAATAATTTTGTCTATATTTTCTGAGAACTTTGTTCCTAGTCTTGAGCATCTTCACTTAACAGGTTCACTGTCCACAGACCACATACGGTCTGTAGAGAGACTTCCATATCAGTCCACAGACCGTATGTGGTATGTTCGCCCGTACAATTTCTAAGCCATCTGATACTGTGGACGTAAGGAGAAAGTCTCATATTTAATGCGGACTTGGCAGGACACATCATAAGGATTATAAAAAGTGCTGGGACATAGGGAAAAAGTCGATATTTTTTTTCTAAAGTAAAAAGTGTAAGCATATTTTTTTTTTTCGAGGTTTTATTGTTTCATTACTTAGAAATAAGCTAATCAATGGGTAAGTAGATAACAAAATACGGTTAATGAATAGAAAATGTATTATATAGGACAAAAATTATACATGGACTTGAGACTCACGAGGTGATTTTTCCCGTCCTGGAAGCGCTACGAGTCAACAGACCATATGTGGTCTGTGTTAAAAAATCTATTTCAGTAGAGTATAAAATTTTTGTAACACATGTGCATACATTTTAATCACAAATAAATTGACTTTAAATAAAACCATAACTGGACTTATGGACCATTCCCACTCTGGAGCCTGGACAGCACCTATTGCACTGCCAATATTGGTGCCGATTCCCTTGTTTACAAACTAAACTAAATTTAAGTTCAGTGCATCTTTTTCTTTCTATTTCATTAATAAAAGGACAGAAGATTAATTTTAGTTTAGTCCTGTCAAATTAATCAGCGCTTGACGTAAATTGACGTAATTTGAGTAGGCAAGTTTTTAATCACGTCTAAACTTAATTTACGTCAAGCGCTGATTAATTTGACAGGACTAAACTAAAATTAATCTTCTGTCCTTTTATTAATGAAATAGAAAGAAAAATATGTACTGAACTTAAATTTAGTTTAGTTTGTGAACAAGGGAATTGGCACCACTGTCTATAATGAGGGGCCCATGAACTAAAATTTTGTGCGCCAGTACACCCACACACAGATTATTTCAGTGATGCTGATGAGAATACCGGGTCAACATTATGAGAATGTCAGATCACTTAGTTCTACGTCGTTGTTAGCAAAGGAGGGACTGGTACCTACAGATTGTTTGTGAAATATTACCGTGATCATATATTCTTGGAAACATACATTCGTGAACGAGAAAAAGTCTACAATTACTCCTTAAAAACAATTATTATTATTATAGGAAGACTAGCTGCGCCCCGCGGTTCCACCCTCATAAGTCTCGATCCCGTGGGAATATCGGGATTAAAAGTAACCTATTTCCTAATCCAGGTCATGGTCTATCTATGTGCCAAATTTCATCTAAATCCGTTCAGCCGTTTCAAAGCGTAACAAACAAGCACTCTTTTGCATTTATAATATTACTAAGGGCCGATTTTTCAGACCGATAGGCTTTATTCGATAGATATCAAAAACATCAGTTATTCAATCGTCAAATAGGCTTTATTCGTTGAATAATTCGCTTATCTGAAGAATAAATATATTTGACTCTTTGACGGCCAGATAACCGCTTATTCCATAGATAAACAAAGTTGACGTTACTAAGTTTTAGGTTAGTTTTCCTGCTTTACAATTAGTTTACTTAGGGCCGGTTTTTCAATCCTCGGATAAAAGCAGCAATAGCTACCTACCTAAAAAATTAAGTTATTAGACTCTTTATTAGTCTGATAAGTGGTTGTCAATTCATATTTAACTTAAGAATAATCATCTGACCGATTATCTCATCTGTTAAAGCGCTAACTTCAGGGAGGTGAAACAAATATACAGAAAAAACGAATGTTAGAACAGGACGGACTATTTCTTTGAATGCTGTCAATGTCAAAAAAAAGGGTCAGCGTCATGCCACTTTTATTACGTTACGTCCGGTACGAGGTTGTTTGTTTGACTCGTGGTGTTTTTATTTGTGATTTTTAATTTTATTGAAATAATGGAAACCAAAAAGGGAGCGGTTACCGAACTTTGATAATGCTGAGGTTCATACAAGCAAATAATAGATAGTTCTTCGAGATAACATTGTATGTTGTCCAAGTCAATATAAATATATGTGATTATACTTATAATAACACACGTTAAAGTGTTCGATCCTAGGTCTTACAGTTCTTTCTTTTCTTTCACTGGAGAATGGAAGAAGCCATAATAAATTAATATATGAATGCACATATATATTAATTTATTATGGCTTCTTCCTCAATTGCCATATCGTCAATACTATCGAAAATATCCAAAGCACGAAAACTAACCTCATCTCAAGAATTACGGTTGTGGAATGCCTTGCCCGTGTCGATAAGGCGTGCTCAATCTCTGTCCACTTTTAAAATTATGGTCAAAAAACACTATCTCTCTTCTTGAACATATTTTTTATTTTCTTTGTTCTTTGCACCTGTTTTGATTCTTAGCGCTAGTTTTGTGATTAATTATTATTGAATATATTATATAGATAATTTTAATATATTTTATTTATGTATGTATTTATTGTATATATGTGAACGATACACCACAGACTACCTGCTGTATTGTCTCTCCTTTCCCTCCTAATCCATCCAAAGGTTGTCTGTAAAAGATCGCTTTTAGCGATAAGACCGCCCATTGTGTCACCCTTTTTTTTTTGTGGGTGGGAAATCATCAAATAACTTCTCCCGCTCTGGCCGGAGCGGGAGGGTGTGTCAGACTCTTACTGACTAAAACCCACCCGTATTCCTTCCTGTTGCCTGTGTTGCGGGGGCCTCGGTGACCCATAAGTACCTTCCCGCGACCCCGGCAGGCATCGGCCCTAGTGGACCCCTACTTTTGTGCTGACGACATCTCTTTGAGGTGCGCGTGGAATACGACGCGCCGTCGACCCGGGCCTGGTCCTTACCGAACGGTGAGCTACCCATTGCTCACCGTCCGCAAGCCCGCGCCTGCGGTGGCCGGAAATCCGCCCGAGATTCCCGACGCCCAGGGCGTCTCCTACGGCGGCTAGGGGCGAGAGGGCGCGAAACGTGCCTTTCCCTCAACCGTCCCGCCTCCTCCTTCGCGAGCATTACTGCTTCGCAGAAGGAGGTGATTGTGTCACCCTAAGTAAAATTTCTACATTTATAGCTGTAATTTTTATGGTGTACCTCAAACTTAACGTCAATTTCGTTTATCTATGGAATAAGCGGTTATCTGGCCGTCAAAGAGTCAAATAGATTTATTCTTCAAATAAGTGAATTATTCAACGAATAAAACCTATTTGACGATTGAACAACTGATTTTTTTGCTATCTGTCGAATAAACCCTGTCTGTCTGTTTATCTGAGGATTGAAAAATCGGCCCTTAATTTAAAATGGATGTTTTCGACAATATTGATGACATGGCAATTGAGGAAGAAAAGAAAGAATAGTAAGACCGGATCGAACACTAACGTGTGGGATTCAACAGAATTCCATCGTCGATTCAGACTTACTAAAGAATCAGTGCAATATTTGCTGTTCTTAGTAAAAGATAAAATCGAAAGCAAGACACAACTAAAGCTAAATTATTATAAACAATGGTGCCGATTCCCTTGTTCACAAACTAAACTAAATTTAAGTTCAGTGCATCTTTTTCTTTCTATTTCATTAAGAAAAGGACAGAAGACAAATTTTAGTTTAGTTCTGTCAAATTAATCAACGCCTGTCACTACTCTATACAAGTTTAGACGTGATTAAAAACTTGCCTACTAACATTACGTCAATTTACGTCAAGCGCTTGACCATAATAGGCTTATCTTAAGAAAAAAAATTGCCAAATCTTTATAATTTGTGGTAGCGAAAAAATATATGTTAATTTTGAACATATTTCCCAGAACTTGGTTGATACCAAAACACGTGTTGAAAAAAAAAATCTCGATACAAACTAACGTTAAACTAACCTCTTACCTTGAGTGCTAATCCAAATATCTGCATTAAATATCAACATACGAGTACATTACGTATTTAATTAATAACAAGAAAGTCTTATTTGAATGCAGAAGTTGGTTGTTTTTCATTTTCGATTACTCAACTCAATTTTGAGTAAATAGATAATTGCTTCATATTTTGCAATAAATTACAAGCGTTGTGTCATCGCGCTTCTCTTTCTTTTCTATGCAATCTGAGAGTGACCGCGGTTTAGGTTTTGTCAGCGTCTTAAAATACTTAAATTTTAACAATAAATGAAACAAAACACATCAAGTTAAGCTTTGGACTAAGATACTACGTACGTAGTATCTTAGTCCAAACGGATGAAGGGGATTAGTCCATACGGGGATGAAGGGGGCGAGGGCCGCTTACGCAGGTAACTAGCCCGTTTTACTGAGAATGTTGTTTAAACAATAAAAACCAGTTATCGTGCAATTTGTAAAGTTTAGTTTTTGCCAACTTTTAGTGTTATTTTGCTTGTGTGCGGTGGCACGTTTGGTTTGGATGGAAAGCATTGACCATGACGCCTCCAGCAGCGGCTGCCGCCGCACATTGGGGACAAAGTCAAAGTCAAATTATTTATTTCAAATAGGCACATAAAAGGCACCTTTGAACGTCAAAATTTACAAAAAAAATTGAATTGATTCTAGTTGCCCCTTTCAAAAGGCAGTTTCTCTTTTAAAATGTTTTACAAAATTTTGTATAGGTACATTATACACTTCTGGACACATCTATTGGCCCACCTTAGAGTTTAGGTTTCGATGGCCCCTACCGAAATATGATTGCTAGATTGAACAAAAACTGTTGATGCAGTTTTAAACCTGATACATTTTACCATCTTTTTCGATCGTATTGTTTTAAATTTGAATTCAGAATACCATACGACATGGAGCTACGCCTAACAAGTCGGATATGCGCCTTGTTAAAGGCAATTGATTTTTGAATAAAAAACATGTTTTATCAAATAAAGGTTTAATTTAATAACGCGTGTTGCCTCCATGGGCATCTACCACAGCTCTCATACGATTAGGCATAGAGTTTATCAACCGCTCTATGAAATTTTGAGGGATCATCTCCCATTCCTCTTCTATGGCAGTTTTCAACTCCTGCATCGTCTGGGCAACTGGCTGACGAGCCCTAACACGTCTTTTTTTCTCAGTCCATAACTGTGATGTTCACATCCCGAAGATATTCCCTGACGATGCCGGCCGCATGGGCTCTTGCATTATCATGCATAAAAAGTAAATTTGAACCCACATAGTCCGCGTATGGTATCACGTGAGGTTCTAAGCACTCACGAATGTACCTTTCAGCATTTAATGTTGGCAGCCGTGGTCCTGTAACAACCTCAAGTTGAGTTTTGCCGCTCGCGGATATACCGCCCCAGACAGTCCATGAGCCACCGCCATAAGCAACCCTCTCTTCAAAGCAGCATTGTGCGAAACGCTCTCCCTTACGTCGGTAGACCTTCTTCCTTCCATCATTGCCATGTAACACAATTTTAGACTCATCAGAAAAGAGTACACGGCTCCAATCATGCTGTGTCCAATTTAAATGACTGCGTGCGAAATGAAAGCGCGCTGTTCGGTGGGCTCGCGTTAGTTTGGGCCCATTAGCTGGCTTGTGTGGTACCATATCGCGTTTTTTTAACCTTCTCCGAACAGTTCGAGCGCTCACAGATACTCCGTGGAAGTCGCGAAGTTGGTTTTGTATCTCAATGGAGGTAAGGTGACGATTTCTCAAGCTGGTCGTCACGATGAATCGATCCTGCCTTTCAGTTGTGACCCGAGATCGTGGCCTTCCTTGGCGACGAACAAAGCCGCCAGTCTCTAGGTACCTCCGATAAACATTTCGGACCGCAGATCGACTTAAATTAAGTTGAGCACTCACATTTCTTTGGCTGTGTCCGGCCTGAATAAGTGCCACAGCTTGGGCGGCGACTTCAGGTGAAGTATCCATAAATTATTGATAGAACCTCACCTTAATGTTAAGAATAAGTAATGTTTGTTGCAAAACCAAAGATATCAATCACCTTTTCAAGAATTAAATCCAAGTAAACCAATAAAACCAAGTTTTCTTAGTATTCGATTGCTTGATATCAACAAACAGGCTCCAAATTGTCTTTTGTTTCTTTAAATTCTGTGTTCGAAATTCAAAAAAAGACTATTGAATGAAATTGTGAATGTGCCAGGTTCAAAACTGCATAAAAACTTTTTGCTCGACCTAATATAAAATTTTAGCTAGGACCAAACGAAACTGAAAATACAAGGTGGGCCAATAGATGTGTCCAGAAGTGTATAATTATATGTAAATAAGACGATGCACCTAGAATAAAATTACTATACCAAAATAGGTAAAAAATACATTGAAAATAAAGCAATGACGGATAAATTAATTATGCAATAGGTACATGGTGCTCATATATTTACAAACATTGTAAAAGTATACGTTTTCCTAAAAATAATAAATAAAGTAATAAAGTAAATAGGTCACAAAAACTTCTAAACCACCTAGAAACCACAAATATTAACCAAATTGAACAATTTTTGCACAGAACTGTTTAAAATTAAATTACAAAGAGCCTCACGAAGCCCGATTTGCAAAATTAAGTTGTTGTAAAACTTGCTCTAGGTAGGGCTAGAAGGGGTAAAAGTTTTGGGCTTCCGCGATTTATCGTTTTTTAGGGTTCCGTGGTAAACAAGGAACCCTTATAGTTTCGCCATGACCGTCTGTCTGTCCGTCCCCGCTGTAGCTCAGAGACGCTCTGTCCTCGAAAACTGTAATTTGGCATAGGTATACATATTAATTAATTACGCTGACGTAACGTGGGGATAATATTTTTTTCTCGTCTACCCCATAGCGTGGGGTATCGTTGGATAGGCCGATCAAAATATTGTGGGTCTGTGAACACCACTTTTCGATTCAAGGATCCACTTGCGTAATATTAAGCATAAAAGTGCTAATTTTTGTTATAGTCAAGTGTTCCCCCCTGCCAGATAAATGGATGTTAATGGAGATATGAAAAAAATCATGGCAGTAGTGCATATAATGAAATTAAAAGGAAAACTATCACAGCTAGGTGGGCTTCAGAAATTAACGAGTAATAGTCGACCAACTTAAATTTGCAGTTGGAGAATTGACCGTGGTATATATCGAAGTTTTTCAACTACGATGTTAACTTTGTTTTTGGGATAAATTCATCCCAACTCCGGAACTCTTTATTGTGCGTGGTCGAACATGCACGTGGCCGTTTTTTTTATCGTAAAACAGGGTAAAATTTGCTCTAGGTGGGGTTAGGTGGGTCTAGATGGGGAGCTTTGGACTTGCACGTTTCTTTGCTATTTATTTAACAAAACAGGGTAAAGCTCGCTTTACGTTGAGTTTGGTGGGTCATGTCATGTAGTACTGGATTTATGAAATATCACACACACATAACGGCCCCTTAGTCTGGAGTGTGACCGGCTCGACCTGGAAGCATCTGCAGACGGGGGTCTACATTCTCAGCGGGGAGCGCCTTAAGTCGGCACCTCTGTCGCTGGTCGTCTCCCGCCGGGCCTCCTCCGGGGAACCGGAGGTATCATCTGGCGGAGACAGACCGCCGGGGTGGCGTGAAGAAAGCGGTACTGTGAAACAGTGCCGTGGCGCTCCTGCTGAATACCAATGCATCCACACACAGGCAAGTTACGCTACTGCCGCACCTGCCCCAGGCCAGGCCTATATGGCCCCCCAACGAACGTGCCCGTATTGACGGGCACCGTATTATACCGCGGGATCTTAAGGGCCATGCCCATAACGCGCCTGCCGCGCCCTCTGACGGGGACGTAGCGATTACCCCATTGAAATATCACAAATCGGGTTTCGTTGTTCTCGTGAGTGAGAACTTCTCTGTCCAAAAATGTCTCTTTTGGCTTATGTTTGCACTTCCCATGGGGATAGGCAGAAACTATAGCACGCCACCTGCTACGCTCCTTACATACTCCTTGTGCTTCGTTTACGTCCTTACATCTGGTCACACACGCACGCCGGTTGCGAGTACTACGCACCTGACCTTTCTGAAGAACATCGCCAATGAGGTCACTATGTATGACACATAATTATGGTAGCAGGATTTGTAGGTTGGTTATGGGTAATATCTCTCTCTCCGATATAGGACTTAAGAGGGTGCATTTTGAAAGTTGGCAACGTCGCAAATACTTCGCTGTTTTGATTAATTCAAATTCAAATCATTCATTGAAAGAAAGAAAAATGTGATTATTGGCATTATAGCAAAAAAATACACCTTAAAACTATAAAGAACATAAAACAATGATGACTACAAAAAAAAAAAGTTTGCGTCAAATAACTTTGCCGCTCTGAAGTAGGCTACAAATAACTGTGCATAGTCAATCTTACGAACAAAACAGCAGCGCGCATGCGCGTTTAGCGCAGCAAGGGGCGGGCAACAGCGTTGTGTTTCTGTCTCAGTCGCTCGTATACGTCCGATGCTTGCTTGTGTTCCACTCGCACAGTACGGTAGGCTGTCGATGCCAAAAGTGTTACGTATTTACATTGTTTTTAGTTTGTTGTTTCTTTTGTTATTTCTTATTGTTGCCTTTGCCTTGTTATTGTTACTGGTTGACGTTGCAATTTGAGTTTTGTGAAAGAAATCCCGAAACGGAACACTTTACGCCTTCAGGCGAGATAAATAATTCACCACATGCGTGCATAATGTTGCAAATAAAAATAAAACCTATTAAACTTTACACTTGAAATATTTTTTCGTAAGTGAACATTTCTTTACGCGTACAGTAGGCCAAGAAAAAGCACTTTGGAATGTCCAAATTTACAAGAAAATTGAGTTGTAGTCTCGTATGGAGAAGAATAGGCAAGAAATTCCACCGTTACTCCTTTAAAATGTTTTACAATATTTTGTATTCTTTAATTATAATTATATTGTGTGAAGACGATGTATCTAGAATACAATAGGGATGACGATTGGATGTTGAATTGGGTAAAAAAAAAGAAACCCTGTTTATTCCGTCAGTCAGATAATAAAATAAATAATATTAATTAATAACAAATGACTTAGATAAAACGCATTAAAGTTGGCGAGCTACGTCACAACTCAGTATAAAATCTAGCAAGGCGTGACGTCATGTCATATTTTAACTCGAATGTATCGCCGCAATCTTTTGATTACGTAAAAAAAAATAACACGTGACCAATATTTTTTAATAATCTAGTTAACGGACGGGCAAAAAAAAAAATTTCATCATCCCTATTACTGTTACAATGGGTAGATAGTATACAAAATTAAGCAATTACAAATATATTTCTGTAATTGCTTAATTTTGTGTACTTTCCGTCAGTTATCAAGATTATTAAAAAATATTAGACACGTGTTATTTCTTTGATAGAACTAAATTAAATTACGAAATAACGGTATGTGTTGTAATAAAATATTGATTATGAATTGCATAATTTGTTAAGCCTTAAAGCATGCATCAGAAAACATGGTCAAATTTTTAAAGGACAGCTGTCCCATACAAAAGTTCGATATCTACTCGAGCCAAATGTATGGGACGACTGATTATTTTTTCTCGATTACAATGTTGGTCTCATGTAGAAAGTTTTTCAGTTTGATGGTCTGTACCACACCCTTAAATATGACCACACCTTTCTGATAAGCGCTGTATATCTCTGCCTTCTTCTGGGCCTACAAGCATGATATTCAAAATCAAAATCAAAAGTTATTTATTCAAACTAGGCTGAGACCAGCACTTTTCGAACGTCAAAATAACATAAGACAGTCCCCCAAAAACACCCGCCTCTCACCACTTCCTAGTGCTTTAGTTGGGAAGAAGAAGTGGCGCAACAAACTGTCCAGCAGCACAGCTGTCTATTTAGTTAGAAAAATTGATTCTATACAAATCGTATACAAAGTAATTAACACTACGAAACAAAACATTAAATTAAATTACTTGCCATATGTTAGCTAGCACACGCCAATATACCAACAAACAATGAAAACTGTACTCAAGCAGAATTAAAAATTATTGAAATCAAAACTTAATACTTAAATAAAAGCCTCCAGGCATAAAGGGCGTGCCCGCTTACATATAGCTGTAATTGTAACTCGAAGTGAGAAATGATAAACTAGCACCATCGAAGTAAAATAAATAAACAGTTAGTTACTAATAACAATAACAAAACCATGGTCAGCAAGAACAATATTAAAAATAATGTAATACTCGTATTTCCTTACAGAAAATTGAACCAAACTTTCGGCCACTGCGGTCGACCCCGCGTCGGTTGGCAGATAGATCCGTTTGGGCACTCCAGAGAGTTCGCCTCTCTCCTGGCTATGATGGGATTCGACGGCTTGTTCCTGGGCAGGATTGACTACCAGGACAAGAGGGCCAGGTTCCAGAATAAGAACATGGAAATGGTTTGGAGAGGAGATGATGTTTTGGGTAAGAACTTTTTTATTAATACTTTACTGGTGATTGAGAGGGGCTCGTAGATAAATATTAACAGCCACATGGTTCGATTGAAGGTCAAGCTATGCTTGCCGCGGCCGGTTCCATTAAATATCGAGACTCCTCCGTGCCTCAGAAAGCACGTTAAACCGTTGGTCCCGGCTGTCATTTGTGGATCTTTGACAGTCGTTACGGGTCGTCAGAAGCTCGAAAGTCTGACAACCAGTCTTAGTAAGGGGTATCGTGTTACCCAGTAACTGGGTTGTGGAGGTCAGATAGGCAGTCGCTCCATGTAACATACTGGTATTCAGCTACAACCCTTTAGACTGGAAGCCGACTCCAGCTTAGTTGGGAAAAGGCAGGCAGATTATAAAGAGGTAAAATTTGAGAGTTTGTGTGTAGGTGATAATCTTCGGAACTGCTGATCCGATTCCGGAAATTCTTTCATTAATGGGAAGCTACAGTATTGACGAGTGTCATAGGATATATTTTGTGTTAGAAAAATAAATCATACGCGAACGAGAACTCGCGGCAGAAATTAGTTTTATAAAAAAAAAATTATTTGCATTTCAGGAAAATCGTCCGACATATTCACCGGAGTACTTCACAACACATACTCCCCGCCTCCCGGGTTCTGTTTTGATGTTCTTTGTTCAGACGAACCTATTATTGATGACCCGAACTCGCCTCTATACAATGTGGAGAACAAGGTACTGTAACATTTTTGTTTTGGGGTGTCATTTGCATTTATTAGTATTCTTTCAGGGGATTTAAGTACTCGTGAATAGCAGTCGGGTAAAAACTAACGTTATGATCGAGAAAGACCAGGTATGCGTGGGCAATTTTTTAATGCGACGATTTATTATAACGCATTCGATTTTCAACTCTCCGTGTTGAGCCGATCATTGAGAATCTAACAGAGTGCTTCCCAGCGCGCCATAAAATACTGTTTGATTTTCAACTCTCAACGCTAAACAACGAGTTGAAATACCAGTGCGCGAAAAAAAATCGACCGTGGGTACAAGGGCTTAAAGTTATCAATTTTGTATAATACACTTTACGAACGTTGAAATAAAGTTCAAAATACAAAAACCAACTCGATTGTTTAAGCTTGAACTAAAATTAGAAAACGTTTTGTAATAAGGCGGTAAGATTTATTTGGCTGTTGTTACTCTACTAATATCGACCTAATTGCTTTAAGCTTAAAGTTTACATTAATCTAGAAATTGTGTCTTTTTTTTCATATAAGTGCTTTCATATTTTCGTAGTGGTATCTATGCTGGGCTTGTATTTATGTAAGTCGATAAATCTTTCTATCTATGAAGATTACGCTCTATAGCCGCTATAAAAAAAAACTTGTAAAAAAAATTACAACATGTATTAGAAATTTGTGGTCATATTTAAGAATGTCGTACAGCCCATCAAACAAACAAACAAACAAACACACCATCGGGTCGTCAGAAGCCCGAAAGTCTGATAATCAGTTTTACCAAGGGGGTCCTGCCGGGGTCGCGGGAAAGTCCGAAAGGGTTACCGAGGCCCCTGGCAACACAGACAACGGTAGGAACACGGGTGGGTTTTAGTCAGTAAGAGTATGACACACCCTCCCACTCCGGCTAGAGCGGGTGAAGTTATTTGATAAATATCACCATCCCACCCAAAAAAAAAAAACAAAAAGACTTACCAAGGGGTAAGGTTGGTAAGGGGTAAGGTAATTCAAGGCGTTACCCAGTAACTGGGTTGTGGAGGTCAGATAGGCAGTCGCTCTGTGTAAAATACTGGTATTCAGATGCTTCCAGTTAGATTGGAAGCCGACCCTGACGGACCCTGACATAGTTGGGAAAAGGCAGACAGATGGTGATGATGGTACAGACCATCAAACTGTACAACTTCCAACATGGGACCAACATCGTAACCGCGAAAAATAATCAGCCGTCAATGCCCCAGACATCTGTGTGTTTACTCCCAAATCACGAAATCCGTAATTTCGGCCGAAGATACGGGCTATTACTACTCCGTATCATTTACGGACCCAAATTAGGTCGGGACCCGAACTAAGAATGATGACAACACGATTTGACAGCTGTCCCTAATCCCGATGTGTCAAAATTGAATTTGTCACTTGTTTCGACGGATCAAGTACTTACGGAGAGTTATGGTGGCCCAGTGGTAACGGCCGCAATTTACGAGTTTTAGGTCGTAGGTTCGAACCCAGCTTTACTTTGTGTAAATTTTTTCATCGCCACTGCTCTCAAAACGGTGAAAGAAATCATCGTGAGGAAACCGGCGTGTCCTAGAACCAAACATTCGAAGACATGTGACATCTACCGAACCGCACTGGGCGGAGCTCCGGGTGTGATAAATGATAATGATAAATGATTTTGTTTCTGTAAGTAGGTTTGTACAAACACTTCTACACGTCAATCATATTGAAAAAAAAAACTAGGTAAGGTCGGCGTTTCCTATCTGACTACTCTGAGAAGAAAGGCCGAAACAAACTCAGAGGCCACAGTCTGTTTTAAAGTCCAGACATAATCTTGGTCAGATCATGTGAAGACCATGTAGATTGGTGTCTGAAATGGTCTTCTGATGAAAGAACCACACAGATTGAGTGGACCTGTCCAGTCAGTGCACGCATTTGTCAGTAATTGTGCAGCTCAACTCAGAACTTAAGGAGCTTAACAATTCGACGAACAATACTAAAGAAAGGACATTTGGGTAGGCCGCATACATTACTCGAACAGCTAGACCAAGATTAAAACTAACTGAGAGAAAAATAAAAACAATGACCCACATAGTGTGGATGGCCACATATGGTGGTATTTGTAGTTGTGTGTTCGTTTACTGGTAGCAGGCGCCTGTTGACCGTTGTCTCCTGGGTTTGACCCCCGGTTCGGGCAGTGTTATGAATTTTTCCATTGGGGAATTCTCAGTGGCAGTTCAGAGTCTAGACTTGTGCCGGATCGATTGCAATAGGTTCGCCCCCTATTACTTGTGACTGTCCCCCTCCCTGTGCCTCTGCCTAAAGCTTTGGGGAGTAAAAATCAGCCTCAGTAATAATGTTCCCACTGCTGGGAAACATGCCTCCACTCTGTAAGAGGCAGTGGGCCGTAATCCACTACGCGGGCCCAGTGCGGGTTGGTGGATGTCACATGTCTTCGAATTTGTGGTTCTGGGACATGCCGGTTTCCTCACGATGTTTTCCTTCACCGCTTTGAGAGCAGTGGTGATGAAATAATTTACACAAAGTAAAGCACCTGTCAGGTCAGAAATGAAGTTATCCGGAAGAGAACCGGAGTTACTGACATAGCCTGCAGAGTCAGCAAGCTGAAGTGGCAGTGGGCTGGCCATGTTTGTCGAAGGACCGATGGCCGGTGGAGCACACGAGTCCTGGAGCGGAGACCGCGTGTTGGCAAGCGTAGTGTGGGAGCCCCCAGCTAGATGGAGGTGGCTGGGACAGACTGGATGCGGAAGGCGGAGGACAGGGTGTTGTGGCGCAGCCTGGTAGAGGCCTATGTCTAGCAGTGGACTTTTATAGGCTGAGTTGATTTGATTGATTGAAACCTCCTGTCAGGGTTCGTACCTACGACCAACAACTCGTAAGTCGCGGTCGTTACCACTGGGCCACCACAGCTCGACTGCCTTGAGAAGTAATAGCGTAAAAATAAATCTTTTTGTGTAGGTGGACAATTTCCTGTCAATATCTCGAAATATGTCAGAGAAATATCGATCTCATAACGTATTAGTTACTATGGGGGATGACTTCAACTACCAAGATGCTGGAATGTGGTTTACAAATCTAGATAAACTGATTGAGTAAGTGAGTTTGTGTGTGTGCAAATAATGTACATGTGTGTATGTTAATAATTTGTGTATGCTTGTGATCATGAGTTTGTTTTTAATTTGGATTCTTGTAAACCTGATTGTTGTTGCTTGTTTGCTTTAATAGATGTTTTTAATTATTGTATGTGCATATTAATAATGTGTGCAAGCTTTTGAGCATGGACGTGTGTTTTACATGGGTTTTCCAGAATTTCCAATGCTTGTCTGCGTATTAAATACAAAAAGTAAAGTTAATGCTATTGTAAAAATATTAGGTGCGGAACTAAGTCTAGAACACACTGAAGTTTGAAACCTGTTGAAATATCTCGCTGAAAGTCACTAAGATTGTGAACCCGCAAAGTGCCCTACATAAAACCTTTGGGCAACGTAGCCATTTCTCTTCTGAACTCTTCAAAATTAGTTTGTATGTTTGAGGTCAAAAGGAACAAACGGAAACCTTGTAGGATCACTCGTGTGTCTGTTGGATCGATTGAGTTATTATTATTAAAATTTCGTACATAATATGTACAAAATTTTAACTCAATCGGTCACGTCCGTGTTCGGGTCGGTCGGTTCGGTCCGGGGTCGGGGAAAAATGAGAAAATTAAAAAAAATGAGGGTTGCAATTTTTTTATAATTTTAAATAATGTCAATCAATCAACTCAGCCTATAGCAGTCCACTGCTGAACATTAAAACATGTAGTTCGTTTTAAAGTTAATTAAATTAATAAAACAAAACAAAAATACAGAGAACAGTTCTAGACTTATAGATTACAGGAAAACCTATATACAGGAAGTCTATGGTTTTAAAATAACATGGTAAATCACTCAATATTGTGCGTACAAATTTACATTTGCAGTTGGAATGTATGGGGGAACATGTTTTTCAACTACAATGTTAAGTTTGTTCTTGGGATAAAGTTATCCCAACTACGGAAGCCTTCATGTGCGCAGTCTGACACGCACTTGGTCGGTTTTTTTATAACCAACAATCGCTCAACGCGTCTTAAGAAGTGTTCACTTCAAATACAAAAGGAAAATCCAACTATTAAACTAATGAAAACTATTAATTTATAAACATGTCGGAAATACGTTAGTCACTCGTTTGACTAATCGGGACGCCAGCGCAACCAAGCGGCGCTCGACAGAGTCTACAAAATAACGCTTAACCCTTAAGTTCAGATTGTCGGAGGCGGTCAAGGAGTCAACACGTTTAGAAACTATCGCGCGTTCCGTACAGTTGTGTCATGTACCTACAGTGTGTGAATAGCCAGTGTGATTATTTGATCGTAAATTATAATTTGATTTAAACAACAAACGGTATTTCTATTGTGCAATAACCAACACTTCCCATTGTACGCCGACAGTAGTTCAAATATGCAGCCATATTTGAACTACTGTGGGCGTACAATGATAACGAGAGAGACGTACCTTCTCCGTCAAACACATTAAAAAAATAACCTAATATAATCACATACATAAAATAAACTCACGCCTTCTTCCCGTGGGGGTCAGCAGAAACTACAGAACGCCACTTGCTACGATAATCAAATACTCCTTTTGCTTTTTTTTTAAATAATTATTCCTCTTGTTAAAGATAAACACATTCTTGGCGATCTGTGCGAACATATCGAAGGTGTATCGAAGCAACAATATTTTGATAACCATGGGAGAAGACTTCCACTATCAGGATGCTGCCATGTGGTTTAAGAATTTAGACAAACTTATTGAGTGAGTCTGCATGTTTGTTTATGGCACGTATTTAATTGAACCTCTAATATTTCCCATTTTGCGCTCCTAAAAATATGTTTGACCACTTTAATATAATGATTGCTCATAACCTCAAATAATTCCTATTTTAGGGTCGTTGGTCTAGGGGTCGCAAGCGCTACTGCCGAGCATGAGGTCCTGGGTACAATTCCCAGGTCGGGAAAATGTTATTGGGTTTGTTTCTATCTGGAATTTGTTAGTAGCAGCCCGGAGTCTGGATTTGTGCCTGGTTTATGGCAATAGGCTCGCAAAATCCTGCATCGCGCAAGCAGAATTTACCGCGCAACTAGCATATACAAGGTGTCGTTTTGCATCCTCGTCAAATTTCAGGAGGCTGCTAATAGACATATAATCAAATAAAATTACGATACCTGCTCAATAATTAATACATACTTGTTTTTTTAGTTATTCAAGTTTGACAGTATTTTAGAATACACCACTTCCACAGAACAGAATCATCCCGTTGCGTATGCGTTAGTGTGTGTGTAAAAGGGGCAGTTACAGTGCGGTATCACACGGGTCGCGTTTTAACATGCGTGTCACACACAACACTCAAATATTGAAAAAAATAAATAAAAAAAACACTACTTACTTTATTATTGATTCGTATCGAGAATCATTAACATAGTTATCTCCTTGAATTTGACGAGGATGCAAAACGACACCTTGTATACAACATCCTGACATCAACCGTCGGGCAGTAGCCCACCAGACACGACACCTGTCTGGTCGGAGGATGCTCCCTTTTCTATGGATGAGTGAACTTTACACCCTGTCCCTCATGCCTCTATACACTAATTCCATACTGTTATAAAGTACTTACTAATTCCATGCAATTAAAAAGTACTTACTTATTCCATGCTCAAGCTGTCACTTCCTGTCTACACACTCCGTCCCCTTTTCACGCAATTACTCTCCCAGAAAGCGAGGAGAAAGATGTAACACATTCAAAAGTGCTACATACAAGTTTGATTGCAGTTACTTGCCCATTAATTTTTAGGTCCCCAAAATAGGAATTATTAGAGATTCTCACAAAGAGGCGCAATCATTATATTAGTGTTCAATAATATTTTTAGGAGCGCAAAATGGGAATTATTAGAGGTTTGATTAACACACCAATAACAGAAAACCAAAAGACTAAAGTTATTTTCTATTTAATAAAGACATTTCTGCCAAGCAGACTTATGACATAATAAGTAGTTTATTGAGAAATGAGTTTACATGTTATGACGCGAGCTAAAGCGTGGTCACTGTTGGACTATAAATGAAAGAGAAGCGCGATGACACAACGCTTGTAATTTATTGCAAAATATGAAGCAATTATCTATTTTCTCAATATAAGTAATCTAAAATAAAAACAAGCAAGTTCTGCATTCAAATAAGACGTTCTTGTTATTAGTTATATTATAACCAACGTACGTTGATATTTAATACAGACATTTTGTAATGGAACTCAAGGTAAAAGTTTACCGTTAATTTGTATCGACAAGTTTTTTTTTTCAAAACGTGTTTTGGCAACAACTTACTGAGAAATATGTTCAAGATTTTAACATATTTTTTTAAGATAAGCCCTACTTTGATCACTTACCTCTTGTCAGCGCCTCCAGTAGGTACCTAATAAAAAGAAAAAAAGGTGCATGTTGAATTTATTTTCGTAGTTAGATTGGGGTAATTTGATGTTAATAAAAAAATACAAGAAAAGTAGATACGTCTTCACCGTCGTGTCGATGGTACGATAGTGTATACATTTCTTTTGACCCAAATCTTCGCCACATCCACGGCCTCGTCGGTGGTAGCGCAGATGTGGCTATGACTGTATTTTTTAAGGCAAAGAGCCAAAATAAGAGGATAAGCAAAGGTAAAGGCGAATTATTCATTCACTGGAGTACCTAATCTGACATGTGCTAGCTGCCACTTTGTGTAATAAAAAGGTC
Source organism: Atethmia centrago (assembly GCA_905333075.3). Lineage (NCBI taxonomy): Eukaryota > Metazoa > Arthropoda > Insecta > Lepidoptera > Noctuidae > Atethmia > Atethmia centrago. The sequence goes on from HG995393.1 coordinate 17,646,909, forward strand.
ATATTTATGGTAACGGTGATCGATTTTAAAATAAATGTATAATAATAAGTGTAAAAGTCTAGAATACTATAAATATAACCATTTTACTACACAAACAGCTAGCACATGCCAGATTAATCCAGTGAATTAATAATTCGACTTTAGATTTGATAGCGTTACTTAATTAATAACGCTGACAACACCTAAACCGCGGTCACTGTCAGATTGCATAGAAAAGAAAGAGAAGCGCGATGACACAACGCTTGTAATTTATTGCAAAATATGAAGCAATTATCTATTTACTCAAAATTGAGTTGAGTAATCGAAAATAAAAAAACAACCAAGTTCTGCATTCAAATAAGACGTTCTTGTTATTAATTAATTACGTAACGTATGTTGATATTTAATGCAGATATTTTGGATTAGAACTCAAGGTAAGAGGTTAGTTTAACGTTAGTTTGTATCGAGATTTTATTTCAAAACGTGTTTTGGTAACAACCAAGTTTTGGGAAATATGTTCAAAATTAACATGTATTTTTTCCGCTACCACAAACTATACAGATTTGGCAATTTTGTTTCTTAAGAGAAGCCTATTTTGGTCAATTGGGTCTTGTCAGAGCCTTAAGCTTCGAATGTAGATTATTTGTGGGGTGATTATGACTTTGTTGCATGTTTTAATGTTTTGCACGTGCGCCTGTTGTTAGCTCACGCTTGCTATGCTTAAGGTGCCTACGCAATCAGAAAAAGTTATTGAAGTGAACACTTCTTTAGGCGCGTTAACGATTTTTGGTAGGGGAAAAGATTATGGGTTCGCGTCACCGACATGCTAACTGCGTCACGTGACGTGTTGCGCCAGATTGGCGACGCGCAGCGGCCTGTGTACATGTATACACAATATCTATGTTATTCGAAAGTTTTAAGATTTTACTTCTGTTGGTAGTCCCCATGACTCCCCAAGAGGGGCTTGTGGCTAAGTAATAACAGCCGCACGGGTCGATCGATCAGGTTAAGCTACGCTTGCCGCGGTTGGTCCGTGGATGGGTGACAATCTTTACATACCAAGACCGTCCGTGCCTCGGAAAGCACGTTAAGCCGTTGGTCCCGGCTGTCATTTGTAGATCTTTGACAGTCGTTACGTGTCGTGCCCAGTAGCTGGGTTGTGGAGGTCAGATAGGCAGTCGCTCCATGTAAAATACTGGTATTCAGCTGTATCCGTTAAGACTGGAAGCCGACCCCAACATGGTTGGGAAAAGGCTAGGCAGATGATGTTGGTAGTCCCCATGACTGCCTGTCTTTTGCGCTAAAAAATCTGTACGATTAGTTTGAGAAGTTGTGCAGAATCTCGTTATTGGTTCTTCATCTTAATATGTGTCGCCAATGGGGCCGAAAGGTTCTGCAGGCTTAGCACGAGCACCGTTTTGTCTACAGAAGAATAGACAAAAATGACGTTCCGTGTAGAAAGTACAACGACAGCAAAGTAGACAGAGTCAACTGCCCTTTTTTACGAAATTCACTCTTTTACATAATTCGACTCAGAATTCTTTGTTTTGTTATACGATTTTTTTCTGTTTGATTCTCAATTTTTACTGATATTAAGTCACGTATATAAAAACAACTACAACAATTTTTCTCAAAGTGTCGAAGTAGCGTATTTTGAAACAAAAACATATTATAGTGATATTGGCCTTCATCATTTCCTTGGTAATGTCCTATTAACTAAATTATGTAAAATAGGAGAAGATAGCCTTGTTCTTCTATTAATTATCACAGTTTTGCGTTCAAAACGCTCTCCTGTAAAATCATGATTTTGTAGATAACCGTATATACTTTGTGGCCGTCGAGTAGAAAAACGCAAATTGTCTTCACTAGCTTAGACAACTATCAGTTGTCAGTGTGATTTTCACAGTTTGGTGTATAAAGTTTTTTCTGAAATAGTCTACATATAAAAGGACCTAGACAAAGATCGATAGACACGAAAGACAAACTGACAGATTGCATAAGGATTTCTACGGTGCGATGTCAAAAATGGAAAAACAAATGTCACTTGGTATAGAAAAAGCTATGTCTATTCTTCGAAGAAATAGAAAGAGTCATGCTAAGCCTGCTGGAGTGGCGACCGCGTACTGGAAGACGTAGCGTTGGAAGGCCTCCCACAAGGTGGACCGATAACTTTGTGAAGGCCGCTGGAATCCGCTGGATGCGGGAAGCACAGAACCGGTCGAAGTGGCGGTGCTTTGGGGAGGCCTGGATTCAACAGTGGACGTCTTTTCGCCTTTCGGCTGAAATTAATGATGAATGAAATGAATGCGCCTTTAATAGTTTGTCAAGATTTATATACCACAGGCCAGCGTTTAACATAATTGATATTTCCAAGTTAAATACCGTTTTCAGGAAAATGTAGAATAGTAGATTATGTCATAAGGGACCAAAATAATGTATTGAGGGCGAGAGCGATTGTTTGAATCCTAAGCGTACCGAGGGATTCAAAGTACGTCGCTCGAGGTTAAATAATTTTGGTACCGTGTGGCACACTCTGCTTTTCATCCCCCTCTTGAGAAAAATAAATAATAGATGCTTTTAGTAGTGACGAATATTTATATTTACATAACCAAATTACAAATTTATATTAATATCAAATTAAAATTGTCTGTAATATTTTGACAAAAAGAAAAAACGAAAAGGAAGTTCCCGATATTGTTTTTTATTTGTTTGTGCAATGCCGCGTCGGCAGGCGCGCTTTTTTTTACTACCGGCTGGGACTTTATCGAAGCGAATTGCGTTCAAACTTTTTAATTAAATAGTGTTCCAAATACAAAAGTCATTTCGTCACTGAATGACCCATTCCGGCGCACTTAGGTAATAAGAGCGCTGGAATGGGTCATTCCGGGGCACTTATTAGGTGCGCCGGAGTGACCCATTTTGCTCGCACTTATCAAGGAACCCTTCGCCTCTTTTCGAATAGATGGGATGAAAAATATTACCTAGCATTGATACCACTCGGGGTAGTTTGTTGCGCTACTTCTTCCCAGCTAAAGCACTTGTTTAAAGCATTTGTGAAGAGCGCGGGCGTGCCCCAACTGTCTTTTGTAATTTTGACGTTCGAAAAGGGCTGATTCTCAGCCTAGTTTGAATAAATGACTTTTGATTCTGACTTGAATCATATAATTATCTGACCCTAATCGTCAACTGGTCAACATAAGTATAACATACATAAGGTCTTTTATATTTTTTTTTGGGTGTGAAATCATCAAATAACTTCTCCCGCTCTGGGCGGAGCGGGAGGGTGTGTCAGACTCTTACTGACTTAAACCCACCCGTATTCCTTCCGTTGCCTGTGTTGCCAGGGGCCTCGGTAACCCTTTAGTACCTTCCCGCGACCCGGCAGGTCTGTTTAACAGGATGCTGAGAGCCTAATCAATGTTATCTGTAAAAAAAAAAGAAATTTCAACTTAAATGATTGGGTTGTTGTTATTTCTCAGTGGAAATCATTAAAGCTTACCTGATTTTTGGTGGTCACATCTTCTCTCCTGTAACTATCCTAATTTAATATTTTAAATGAAAGCGAGTTTGTTTTTTTTGTTACGCTTTCAAAACGGCTGAACGGATTTCGATGAAATTTGGCACATGGATAGACCGTGACCTGGGTTAGGATATAGAATACTTTTTATCCTGATATTCTGGCGGTAGCGAGACTTATGCGGATTAAACCGCGGTGCGCAGCTAGTAATATAACTGCGGAAGTGAGTTTGTTTGTTTGTTTGTTACGCTTTCACGCTACAACGGGTGAGTGGATTTAGATTAAATTTAGCACATGGGTAGACCGTGACCTGGAAAAAGACGTAGGCTACTTTTTAACCTGGATCGTAGACAAAGTCGCGGGCAACAGCTAGTATTATAAAAGCTAATTAATCTCGTAAAAATATCCAGTCAGTGGCCAGTCAGGAGTGTGGTAGCGAGGCTAAAGTTACGGATTTCTAGAAGAGTGGTGGCTCAGTGGCGTAGCGTGTATTTCTACCGCCCGGGGCAAATCATAAATTTGCCTCCCCTCCCCCCCATTTTTGCAACAAAGGATTATTGCAATGTAAGATTAGTAGTATAATATATTTATATTATAGCACAGTTAACTTCACATGATTTGGAATACTAATGTATACCTTCCTATTTTTTTTTTTACGACAAATCTATTTTGAACAACTTCCATTTGTCCCAGTGTCTTGAAATTCTTCGTAAATAAGTACATTTTCTCATTCTGTTATAAAATTAAACATCAACATTTGAAGATTTAATCATTTGAAGAAATTTGACAGTTGGTGGTAACATGATGTGCTGGCGACTGTACATAAGAAGTCCTCTGGTGACAATACAGTTAGGATGACCTGACGCCTTTTTTTTTTTGTGTATGGCATCTCGTAGTTGACCTTGAGATGTCGTGACTACTTAACCGGACTTTCCTGTGGCTGCCTTAAGCGAACTCAAAGCCTCCAGCCAGGGGCGAATTTCTTATAATACTAAGCGACTGCACGCTAAGGGCACTCTGTGGGGTACGGACCTCGGCTTAGGGCGTCGCTGGGGGGAGGACAGCAAGGTGGGACAGGCTGATCTGATCAGTATTATTTTTAATAATCGGGGAATTTAAAACTACAGGCTCAGCTGTGTCGCGGGCTGGCGCTTCGTCGAGCAAGGGTCGGGCGGGACAGTTACGTCGGGGTTTACGCGAGGGACCTCGGCGGCGAGGTCGGAACGTAGGTCGGTGTGTTTTTGCACTGTACTCGTGTGACCTGACGCCGCCGCCGCCCCCTATATTAGCGCCGCCCGGGGCCATGGGCCCCTCTGCCCCCCCCCCCCACGCTACGTCACTGTGGTGGCTGCCACATAACGGCCGCAGTGTCAGCTGTCACGAAAATGATGGCGGCAGCCAAGATTTAAATCGTTAGTTTCGCCCTACCGCGTCAAAAGATAGTTGCGTTTTGACTCTGAGAATAATGACGCAGTGACTTGATTCGATTGTCATGGAAACGCTAATTAATAACGTGTGAGCTCACTCTTCTTAGTATGGCCCCAGAAGGGTTATATTTTCTATTTCTTTGGCACGCTCTGTAGCCTAAAGGGCTTGATGGATTTTAACATAAGAGGTGTCATTAGATTCGTCTTCATTGTGGGAGTGACATAGGCTATATAATTTTTATATATTGCATCTGCATATACAAAAAAAGGGAGGGAAACGTTTTTTTTTTTAAATAAATTACAACAATATTGATATCAGATACGAGTAAAAGCTAGTAATGAGTCAATTCCATAAATATATTAACTAAAAAGCTTGAAATAAAACAAATTATTTAAAAAACAAAAAACCCGACTGCAAAAACACATACCTAGCTGAAAAGAGAAAAACAAGCATTATAATCTATAGAATTTTGGTATCGTAGGCGGGGACAAAACAATAACCCGAAATATGGTGTAACTTTTGTTTGGCCCCGCCTGTGATACCAAAACTATGTAGATATAATGCTTGTTTTTCTCTTTTCAGTTAGGTATGTGTTTTTGCAGTCGGGTTTTTTGTTTTTTAAATAATTTGTTTTATTGAGGTACCCATTTCTCACCGTCCGCAAGCCCGCGCCTATGGTGGCCGGAAATCCGCCCGGGATTCCCGACGCCCAGGTTGTCTCCTGCGGCGGCTAGGAGCGTGAGGGCGCGAAATTTGCCTCTCCCTCACTCGTCCCGCCTCCTCCTTCGCGAGCATTACTGCTTTGCAGAAGGAGGTGATGGCTGCCCATGTTCTCTCGCTCCGTACCATGGCCTGAACCAGGGCCGGACACGAGAGATCTCCGCCGCCGATCGCCTCCACGAGGACACAGCGGTGCTCTGCCTAAGCCGGGCAGACCACCGAGCGGGATTTGACTATACGATGTCAAAAACGCTCTGTAAGAAAACACACCAACTTACTTTTATACATAACGTTTCAGTGACGTCATTCGTCGGTAAATGACGCCATGTGGCGGTACCGCTCCTCTTCTGGAAATCGTAGTTTAACTGTCCAATAGTCATACAATTAAATCCGACACATCAAAGGGGCCATTCAAGTATTACGTAAGCACCAAAGAGGGTCGGGGGGTCTTTGCTTTGCTTATTTTTGATGACGTGGGAGACGGGGGTCTTTTTTTTTGGGTGGGAAATCATTAAATAATTTCTCCCGCTCTGGGCGGAGCGGAAGGGTGTGTCAGACTCTTACTGACTAATACCCACCCGTATTCCTTCCGTTGCCTGTGTTGCCAGGGGCCTCGGTAACCCTTTAGTACCTTCCCGCGACCCAGGCATCGGCCCTAGTGGACCCCTACACTTGTGCTGACAACATCTCTTTGAGGAGCGCGTGGAATACAACGCGCCATCGCTCCGGGCCTGGTCCTTGCCGGACGGTTAGCTATCCATTGCTCACCGTCCGCAAGCCCGCGCCTCCGATGGCCAGAAATCCGCCCGGGATTCCCGACGCCCAGGGCGTCTCCTGCGGCGGCTAGGGGCGAGAGGGCGCGAAATTTGCCTCTCCCTCAACCGTCCCGCCTCCTCCTTCGCGAGCATTACGGAGGTGACGGCTGCCCATGCCCTCTCGCTCCGTACCATGGCCTGAACCAGGCCGGACGCGAGAGATCTCTGCCGCCGATCGCCTCCACGAGGACAAGGGATGGTGATCACGTCAGCAATATTTGTTAACTTTCCTGATTTTTCTGCAATATTTAGATTTTGTTTTGAACAAATATGACAACTTTACTGTCTATGTTCGAAAGCGAAAAGCATGTTCAGGTATTCCCCAAAATAATTGATATTGCTTACTCGCTCTCACGCGGTGTTTTATGGTTAATTTATAAAAAGTCATTAAATTCTTGTATAGTCTATAAATTCCTTATTTCTAGACTCATGAATAACAATTAAGAAAATTACTAAAATTCTGCTTACGTAATACTTGAATGGCACCAAATACATTTATTTGCAGATTGCAGTATTTTTAGATAACGTAAAGAATCAAGCTAGGTACTATAGATCTAATAATGTTGTGTTCACTATGGGCGGTGACTTCACGTACCAGGACGCAGCGATGTGGTATATAAACCTTGATAAGCTAATTCAGTAAGTATTTTGATATGCCATTTATTTCCCAATAACTCCCATTTTGCGTTCCTAAAATATTATAGGAGACCTAAAGTGCTTAATAGCCAAATAACTCCGATAAACTTCGATGTAGCGCTCGGCCGCCGCTGCCGCGGCACAGCTCGCTTCGCACGCTCGGCTCGCGCGTATTTCGTCACAGTCCTAACCTAAACTAATTGGTCTGGGTGCCATAGCTTAGCTACTGTGACCAATTCGGCATTAGTAGCCACTCTTAACACTTATTGTGACTGCAGATAAGCCATTCTGCGTTATGTGGGAACAGTATTTTTATCTCACGAAGTGACGCGCGTTTTACTTGCGGTAAACAAGTGTACAAACACGTCGTGAATGTGTGCGTGAAGACGAGTAGCGTCAGCACATAACATACATAGGCACCGACGGTACCGAGAGCTCCTGCGCTTACACACACATTCACAGCGTATTTGCACACTTGGTAACCACAAGAAAAGCGAGGGTCGCTTCGTGATATACTTAGCAGTTTTGTTAAACGTGGCGCATAAATCGGAGCTGTTGTTTTTTTTTCTGTTTGTTTTTTTTTTAATAATTTTTATTAGATATTAGAAGTTTTGCCAGTTAATTTTATGTCACTTTCTATATGGTAAGCACATGCCGTGGTGAGGATATTTTCCAGTCGGTAAGGTGGTAGCAGGGTTGACTGAACCACGTGCAGTCAGAGAAATTAATTGTTAATCAAATTGACACACTCCGTGTTAGAGAAATTTCGTACAACTGTCAGAGAATGACAGTTGTGGATTGAATATACAAACAATTTATGTTGGTAGTTAGTTAACTTAATAAACAATTAATTTGACTGACTACATTTTAGTACTGACACTCGTGGATACTTTTGGGACAATACCCGGTATCGGTATCAAAAATACCGATAATCAAACTGCTTGCTTCGCTGTTTGTTACTTTAAGAGCGTTTAGGCCGTACGGAATTTCATACAAATTTTCAAGTCCTTATTTTTCGAAATGACTGAACCGATTTTAATGAAACTTCACGCACATAAGCACAGAAAAATTGTGTTACAGTTAAATTAGAGCGATTTTAAATTTTACATACAGACAAATTTCCAATTATCTTTTTTTTAATAGTCATTTCGAAAATGATTTTTACCAACGTTTTGGACCTATCTGTGTGAAGTTTCATTAAAATCGGTTTAGACATTTAAAAATAACGACTTGAAAATTTGTATGAAATGCTGTACGGCGTAAACGCCCTTAAATACCGAATTTATTTAAATAATTTTGCATGAGTGTGTGCATGTTAAATAACTAACAATTTTGAATGGTGTCATGTCGTATTTCGGGATTATTTGGTCACATTTTAATTATTCGTAATAATATTCTTTATAATTTCAGATATACTAACTTGAAGGCAGCCAAAGATGGGCTTAATGTAACATTGTTTTACTCAACTCCGGATTGTTATTTGAAATCTATTAAAGATGCTAAGTAAGTATGTTTTTGCACTAATTAGTAAGCAGGCCTTGTGGACTGTAGATTTGTTAACCATTTTCTATTTTGTTAAGTACCTGGTACTTGTTGACAGGCCTACACTGTCCTCCCATACCTATTAACACTGTGATTTGAAAACATTGTAAAAGCCAATTATTTTTTAAAGAGTAACCGTGGAGTTTCTTGCCGGCTCTTCTCCATAGGAAACGACCAATTGGAACCGTGCACCTAGCTTCTGACGTTTCAAAAGTGCCCATTTAGATTTATGTGTTTTTTATTTTAAATAAATGTTACGTCCTTTAAAAAATAAAAAATCCATATCCTTTCTAATATTATAGATGCGAAAGTGAAATCGTTTGTTTATTTGTTGGTTACGCTTTCACGCTAAAACGGCTGAACTGATTTGGATGAAATTTGGCAAATGGGTAGACCATGACCTTGATTAGGACATAGGATAGTTTTTATTCCGATATTCCCACGGGATCGCGACTTACGCAGGAGAAATCGCGGGACGTAGATAGTCTTTTATTAAAAAAAAACAAAAAGAGTTACACACACCGTTAGTGAAGTTTCCATTTTGGTTCCTTAATAAGACACCATTTTTTTATTTTTAGCGGTTATTAGCCCGGTACTTATTATTATAGAATAAACTGTGCCATTACAGTTATTTCTGGTACCGGTGGTACCAAATATATCCCGGTAAATCTCCCGGTATCGGCCGCGACTTACGAGTTGTAAGCCGTAGGTTCGAACCCTGACAGGTGCTTTACTTTGTGTAAATTATTTCATCACCACTGCTCTCAGAACGGTGAAGGAAAACATCGTGAGGAAACCGGCATGCTCTAGAACCAATATTTCGAAGGCATGTGACGTCTATCAAACCGCACTGGGCCCGAGGGTGCTGTGGCGGCATCTACATCGCCACATGCGAACTACGCAACACATTGATGACATGAAAAATCCTGCATCGCGCAAGCAGAGTTTACTGCGCAACTAGCATCTCGCCATCAACCGTCGGGCGTCCCACCAGACACGACATCCGTCTGGTCGGAGGATCCTCCCTTTTCTATGGAGGATGAGTGAACTTTACACCCTGTTCCTCATGCCTCTATAGTGGGTTACGGCCCACTCCCTCTCACGGAGAGGAGGCCTGTGTCCCAGCAGTGAGAACATTATAGGCTGATTATGCTTAAATATCCCGATATTCAGCCATACCGGTATTTTTGGTACCGATTCCAAATTATCGTTATCAATTCCGATACGTACTTGTGACCTCGTGAGTTTGTTTCGGCCTTTCTTCTCAGAGTAGTCAGATAGGAAACGCCGACCTCATCTAGCTTAATAAATGTGATTGACGTGTAAAAGTGATTGTACAAACCCTACTTACAGAAATAAAAATCATTTATCATTTATCAAAAATTGTTTGCAGCCCCACCCTGCCTACAAAACAGGACGACTTCTTCCCGTACGCCAGTGATTCCACGGCGTATTGGACTGGCTACTTTACCTCCAGACCCACCACCAAGTACTTTGAGAGAGAGGGGAATAATTATTTACAGGTACGTAAAGAAATAAGGGAAGAAACGAGAAAAAAAACGCATACAGACGACCATATAACCTCCTCCGTTTTGGAAGTCGGTTAATAAACCGACCAAGTCCGAGTCGGACTCTCTCACGAAGGGTTCCTTACCACCGATCAACAATACAATATTTAGCAAAAAACGCAATTTCATGGTCTTCCTTTTATTTTAGATGCTATGTTATCTGGAAGAAATAAATGTATATGATTGAGCGTGTCGATTGGCACAGTAAAATTACAGTTTTTTTTTCACATTTAGCGGGTTCGATTCCCGGTTCAGACAGGCGATTATTTAAAATTCTAAGAATACAGTTCGTATTGTTTTTAAAATAAAAACGAAGTCTTCATTCAGCATTTTTTTCTATATAAAGTATTTAAGGTACTTTCCCTCAATGTGGCAAAGTCTTGGGACGGCCCTGTATACTCATTTCTTATATTATCCATTTTCGTCACTCCACGCATCCATCTCAACAAGTTTGTTTGCTTACAGATGGTAAAGCAGTTACAAGTGCTAGCAGAATTAGAAAAACATAATCAATTCGTATTGGACGAACTGAAAAGTGCTATGGGTAAGAAAAACTATGTAAACGTGTGGGTGCGCATATCGTACCAGCGTAATAAAGACTATGCCTGGTTGTAGCGCTCGGCCGCTATAGTAACGCTTACCTACGCTCATTAAGGCGCTGACAAGACCCAATTGACGAAAATAGGCTTCTCTTAAGAAAAAAAATTGCCAAATCTGTATAGTTTGTGGCTGCGGAAAAAATATATGTTAATTTTGAACATATTTCCCAGAACTTGGTTGTTACCAAAACACGTTTTGAAAAAAAAATCTCGATACAAACTAACGTTAAACTAACCTCTTACCTTAAGTTCTAATCCAAAATATCTGCATTAAATATCAACATACGTTACGTATTTAATTAATAACAAGAACGTCTTATTTAAATGCAGAACTTGGTTGTTTGTTATTTTCGATTACTCAACTCAATTTTGAGTAAATAAATAATTGCTTCATATTTTGCAATAAATTACAAGCGTTGTCTCATCGCGCTTCTCTTTCTTTTCTATGCAATCAGACAGTGACCGTGGTTTAGGTGTTGTCAGCGTCTTAACCAATAGCATCGTCGCATCAGATTTTTGCTGAGCCCCTTGTTTTTGTAATTTAAAAAAAAGGCCGTAAAAGGAACAGGTAAAGGGTTGTCAGACATCTATGATCATTGTAACAGAGCCTGATGAATGTATTTAAACAAAATATATTATTTGTTATTGGTCGACGCAAAAAGGGGCGGTAAACAGATGTGGCCATTGTGAGCACGGAACTTTAAAAACCCGCGGTAGTACATTGTTTCAAACCCCGATTAATAATAATAATAATAATAATAATAATAATAATAATAATATTTATTGGAACTAAAAACAGGTTTACAATTTTTTTGTGTTCGTTAACAGCTACGATAGTTTTATACAAACTGTGTTGCAGCCATTAGCGCCCACCTCCGAGAGAGGAGACGTCGGCGTTCCAACATTTATAATTTATAATTTTAGGCAGTAAAATAAAATAAAAAACAGTTATAAAATAATCTAAAGAAAAAGTAAGTAAATACATAAAATTTAACTACAATATTAATAATTACATTTCATTCGTATTCCTTATTCCTATTACATTTATCATGAAAAAAATAAAATAAAATAATGAAATTATGATTAATTATTGAATTGAATTAGGTATGAATTAGGATAAAGATAAGTTGGACCAGTTCTCTAATGTGATATGTATGTATGTATGTCTGTATGTGTGTGTGTATGTACGTATGTGTGTGTGTGTGCAGGGTGTATGTGTGTGTATGTGCTTGATTGAATACTAATGAAAGGAATATTAATACCAGGACAAGTTTAAATAACCAGATTTTCTAACTCCTCGTACGTCAGGCTTTGGAGCCATTTGTCCGTGAGAGCTCTGCACTCCCTTAAGGTAAGTGGATAAATACTTAGTATCTTGTTTACTCTGTTGTACAAAACAGGGCCAAAGAAGTGATATTGACGTTTGACCAAAACTACAATGGCGGGCTCAGTCTGGCACACTCTATCCGCCCTTCGTCTTTTTGAATTATGGTTAGGGTCAAAATTAAGTTCCGAGTGCTTGCGTAATATAGTGCTTAGGAAAAATGCGTGCCTCACTGTAGGCACTTTGCAGAGAGCATAGAGTTCGGTGGTTGGGAAACGAATAGGTTTGTGTGCCATAACCTTAAGAACTGCCCTCTGTGCCCGTTCCAGTCTAAGCAGTAAACACTTACCAGAGCCACCCCAAGCCGCTATACAGTAGGTTATGATAGAGTGCGCCAAGGCAAAGTAAACCATCTTCAAAGTTTGAAAGTCGGCAGAAGATCTCAAATTTTTAAATACAAATATTAGTTTCCTTACCCGTGACACCAATGACCCGATCTGTTCTTTCCACGACATAGTACTGTCGATTATAACACCAAGATATTTTATGTTGTTAGTTCGCATAATCATGTTACAGCAACAGGAAGTATCAGTTAACGCACAGCAATTGTGTGCAGTTAGGCTATAGGGTGAAGACGGTTGGGAAGCTGCTCTCGGCGCAAACGTGATAAATTTCGTTTTCTCCAGGTAATAATAAATAAAATAATAATAATAATATTAACCAGATCCAGCCTGTCCCATCTTGCTGTCCTCCCCCAGCGACGCCCTAAGGCGAGGTCCGTACCCCACAGGGGGTGCCCTTAGCGTGCAGTAACTTAGTACTATAAGAAATTCGCCCCTGGCTGGAGGCTTTGAGTTCGCTTAAGGCAGCCACAGGAAAGTCCGGTTAAGTAGTCACGACCTCTCAAGGTCAACTACGAGATGCCATACAAAAAAAAAAAAAATTGTTTCAAAATCGTTTGAATTTATAGTTATAGCTAGAGATGTTCCGACTAGTTAGGGACTAGTCGGTAAAGCCGACTGTCCGGCCACTTGTAGTCGGCGACTATTCGGCAAAGAGCTATCCGGCTTCTTACTTTGTATGTATTTCTTAACAATAATAATAATATTTTTTTATATTTTTAAATGTTTTTTTTTTATATTTTTGTAAAAATATTTAAAAATGTAAATAATATGTTTTTAAATGGAATAAAGAAAATAATAATAATAAACATATAATATTTTGGACTATACACTTGTACATATTTTATAAACCTGCCAAACTGCGTGACAGTTTGTCGGCAAGTCTAGTCAAGAACTACATTAAATAAAATAAAAACCTTGCTATTTAATTAATATTTTAACAATAAAAGTATTATTTTTAATTCTTTACATAAAAACAAGAAACAATGCGTGAAAGTAAAAAAATACATGGTCCGACACGCTCGCAGGCGGGTGTTGCGACTTGCGCGCGAATCAGCTGTAAACGAAGCGCCACGGAAATTGCCGAATACCCCATTATTATTAAATATTAATATTATTAAATATTAATATTATTAAATATTATCAAATTTCAACATTTGTATCTGTAATTTTTATGGTGTTAATAATAAAGAGTATTCTATTCTACCCCCGAAACCGTGATCGGCTTGGCCGACTAGTCGACCGATTAGTCGACTTTTTTACAACTCGGCCAAAGTCATAGTCAGCACATCTCTAGTTATAGCCTAGTTGTAGGAGTCTTGAAAGGTAACGAAAAGATTAAGTTAAAAGATAAGTATACTATAAATCACCAAAAATGACTGTTTTGCATTGGTCTAAAGGTCAAAAGTGCGACCGCTACCTTGGGTTCGATCCCCAACTTGGGCAAAGTGTTAGTGGGTTTTCCTAACAAGATTTTCTCAGTAGCAGCCTGCAGTCTGGATTTATGCCCGGTTGATGGCAATATGATCGGCTTCTGTTACATGGGACTTGAACAGGACCACCGAGCTATTAAAAGCAATGACTGCACAATGACGTTCTAATGGTAGATCACTGATCAAAGGAACTGTCAAAACTTTAGCAGATTACCGCCTAAGTCAGCCATTCATTTGTCATTATGTACGAGATTACCATTCTATGTCATTTGTTTCAATGGAGTGTCAGTGGTTGACCATTGGAAAGTCATAATGACGCCATTATAATAGTAGATTACCAAACTTGTCAAAATCAACAATTATGAAATCAATGATAGACCATTCTGACACTATTGTAATAGCAGACTTGAGGTCCAGGACTGGTGAAATGTGTGTGTACTATACGCCTCTGCCTAACCCTTTACTTATACTAATACTATAATTTTTAACGGAATTTCATTTAATATTCCCTTTTTCTTTCGCTCCAGGAGTGATGCAGCACCACGATGCTATAACGGGCACGGAGAAGCAGCACGTGACGCACGACTACGAGCGGCTGCTGAACCAGGCCATCGACGACGCTCTTATCATTGCTAAACAGGCTTTCAAGTAAGTGATTTGAACGCCGAAATCTCGAAAATCATCAGCTGTTCCATACATTTTGCCGAAAAAATTAACGTTGTATATTGACAATACATATTACTGATAGACATTTGTGTTTTATAGTAAAGGATATTGTTACGTGTTTTTGTCCATTATTTTTTATTCCGAAAATATGGAAAATTTATTTCACAAGCAAAAAAAGATTCCAACATATAGGTACACATACGGATCATCAAACTAAAGATCTCTATTTGTGAAATCGGTTGGCAATAAATAAAAAAAATATAATAAATGAAATAAATATTTAAATATTATTATTTTCAGTAAAATGACCGTGAACGACGCAACCAAGCCGCCTCTATTTGACTTCCAAAGATGTCATCTGAACGAATCAAGCTGCTTTATTTCAGAAAACAGTGAAAAGTTTGTTGTAAGTATATTTTTTTTTATAAAAGCTTCTGTGATTGAAATCATTAATTGCGTAAAATACTTTCAATCATAATTCGAAAGACTTTGAAAGAATTTCAAAATGAAAAGCATTGCTACCAATTGTCATTTTATGTTTGTAACGAAATGACCCCACTGGACTTGAAATTAAATACGGTGTCATCTTGTGTCAGCACGAACTATATCGGCATTATTACAAAATCTCGCGCATTCGCATTGTTTCTTGATTTTTACTTTTGCATTGGTCAGTCAAAACGGTGTTTTTATGTAAAAAAAAAGTAGAATGAAACACAATACACATAATATTGTTTGTAAATATTAATTAACAATAAAAAGCTTTTATTTAATTTAATGTAATACCTCCTATATACACTTTATTGAGATTTACATACAAAGCCGTCGGCGTTCTTTGCCGAATAATCGCCGACTATGAAAGTGGCCGGATAGTCGGCTTTACCGACTAGTCGAAACATCTTTACAAACAATCAGATCAAGTGCCTGTCTATAACTATACAGGGTGGATTTTTAAGATTATAAGCTTTTTAAGATGGGGCAGTAAGGACATACTATCCTTACTGCCCCATCTTAAAAATCTTTTTGCGATTTCTGACTTGGTCCAATAGAGTATTTTGATCCTTATAAGAAACAGGATCGATTGGCATCAAAACAGTTTTTTTTTTAAACTGCCCATTTTCTTGCTGACTGTAATTTTTTTTTCAAAATCTGTGTATGCAGATCAAAATTCTGTTACAGCAAAGAAATCAATATGAAAGCGTTTCTATTCGACTATAAATTCAAGAATGAGTAATTTTTATATTTCAGTAGGTATTTGATTATATTATTGTATTGTTTAAATTCCAGATTACTATCTACAATCCTCTGGGTTGGACTGTGAAGGAACCGATCAGGATACCGGTCGGTGGTGGCACATTTGAAGTGTATGATTCTGATGGTGAGTTATTACTTACCTGACTATAGAGTTTATTGTCCATTCTTATTATAATATTTACATAGACATGTAGAATTTAGTACCTAGTTCGTATTTATTTTATGTTTTATTTCTTATTTGTAATTTCATTATATACTGCACCGGTTGACGTCATCACGTCAAAGTCGGCTGTCGCTGAAAGCCAGCGCTGGGGCTCTGTTTTGCACGGGGTCGCAGCATTATGCTGAGCGATCGCCGTATTGCGTGGATGGGACGCATATTTTCCCCCAACTTTTTCTTTTTGTATTTGTGTTCCTAATTTGCATCATACATAGATACATAAACTCACGCCTTCTTCCCATGGAGTATGCAGAAACTATAGCACGCCACCTGCTACGCTCCTTACATACTCCTTTTGCTTCGTTTACGTTCATACATCTGGTCACACACGCACGTCGGTTGCGAGTACTACGCACCTGACCTTTCTGAAGAACATCACCCATGAGGTCACTACATCTCCTCCTGGGGCGTCTCCTCCCGGCGTTTCCACTCACATCTGCCTTGTAAATACCTTTTGGTTGGTTGCCTTTCATTCCAATTTGCGTAATGTTAACGCAAATAAATGTATTGTCTTTCTTCTTTTTTCTCCATACGAAATTGCCTTTTGGAATCAATTCTATTTTCTTGTAAAGTTTGACGTTCAAAAGTGCCTTTTAATGGTCTTCTTGAAATAAATGTCATTTTTCTTTTCAAAGGTGTTGTCATGTTTAATACCGGTACTAGAAATACCAATACCATAACAAAAAACTGGTATTTTACCGCAAAGGTACCGGTATCATCAATTTTCATTGTTTTGACTTGTTCTTACTAAAGTTATTTGTGCAAGTTATTGTGTTGTCGTCGCCATCTTGTGTTTGATGGCGAGAGATGGCGACGACAACACAATATGTGTTATTGTAACTTTATTATTATTTCATAAAACGTTAGATATCTACTGCAACCAAACCTTTTTTTTTGGGTGAGAAATTTTCAAATAATGGGTGCGCTAAGGTACACCTCTGCCTTATCCTTCCGGGAATATGGCGTGATGTTTTGTAATATCTTACTCAAAAACCCCTTTTATTCCACAGGTAAACAAATCAAAATCCAAATGGTCCCCCTACCAACAATTGTCACAAGCATACCAACACGGAACTCTAAAGCGACACAAGAAATTCTTTTCATAACTGACTTGAAACCTCTATCATACAAAGGTCTCTACATTAAAAAAACGTCAAATAGAGCAAAAAGAAATATAAAAAAAGATTACGATTTTTATTCTAATATCTATCATAATTTCTGGGACCCGTTAAAAGAACCTGTTATTAATAGGCTAGATGACAGGATCCATGAAAAAGATGCAAAAGATATTTTAAGTAAAATTCAAGCGATACCATACGCTCCAGTTTATTCCGAAGACATTTTAAATTTGGATGACAGAGAAACGAATCTAGATATCTTGAAAGATGGTAAAAATGATGAAGAGGTTCTGGAGCTAGAAAAGTTTTTAAGTGAAGGTAGGAAGAAGAAAGAAAAGAAACTTGACAGGATGATAATGTATCCTAATTTAAATATGGATGAGTTGAGGATGCTGTCAGATGAACCAAAGACGGTTGAGAAGTTTGATGACGAGCTGATTATTGGAAATCAGGTGAGTTTTTCGCTGTAACTGCCGCAATTAGAACCGTAACTTAAAATTATTGAATGATTATTTGGGGCCGGGGTAACACGTCTTTTTCTTCTCCATCAGTCGTCTTCTCGGTAGTCACCTCCTTTCTATCCACATCATCTTCCACACAATCCATCCATCGTTTCTTTGGTCTTCCCCTAATCTTATAGCCACCCAAATACATACTCAGAACTTTCCTCATTGAGAAATATAAATTGAACGCTGTCTATAAAAAAATATGATAGATTGAGAACATATTAATATTGTTGACATGTGTTATATTAATCATTATTAGATGATATCTCTAAGTATCACAGTAAGATTGAAACTATAATTATATCAATAAGGGCCTGTTTCATGACCTGCGGATTACTTT
Source organism: Atethmia centrago (assembly GCA_905333075.3). Taxonomy (NCBI): domain Eukaryota; kingdom Metazoa; phylum Arthropoda; class Insecta; order Lepidoptera; family Noctuidae; genus Atethmia; species Atethmia centrago. The sequence goes on from HG995393.1 coordinate 17,664,972, forward strand.
TGGTTAAATTACCTGGCAGATAGTATTTCTCTCCTATCGCAGGTCTGTATGGCAGTGGTGGCTCAATGGTAACGGCCGCGACTTACGATCGTGAGGTCAAACCCCGGCAAGCGCGTTACTTTGTGTATTTTATTTCATCACCACTGCTCTCAAAACGGTGAAGGAAAACATCGTGAGGAAACCGGCATGTCCTAGAACCAACAATTCTAAGACATGTGACATCTACCAACCCGCACTGGGCCCGCGTGGTGGATTACGGCCCACTGCCTCTCACAGAGAGGAGGCCTGTGTCCCAGCAGTGGGAACATTATAGGCTGATTATGTTATTTATTGAAACTAATATTATAAATGGATGCGAGAAGTACAGAATCGGTATGTTGCCTTTATTTCATACGGGAATACGAACAACAATGAAAAAATATTCTTTCTTTTCAGTTCTACAAACTAAATGTCAACAAAGCTACCGGAGGGATTCGCGAAGTCACCTTCCCTGATCATTCTAACCTCAACCTATCCATTAACATGTACTATTACACCGGCAGCTGTGGCGACAATCAAGATACCAACAACCGTTCCTCCGGCGCTTATATCTTCAGACCAATCATCGATAATCCTATTAAACTAGCGAAACAGAAAGCTGAAGTAATAAACGGAGATCTAGTGAAAGAATTTAGAGTAAATTTAAGTCCAGCTGGTTTTATAAACGCAAAGTTATATGACGGTCTAAATTTTATTGAAACTGAATGGATCGTAGGACCTATCCCGATCACTGATAAACTAGGCAAGGAATACGTTATCAAATACGAAACTAATATTATAAATAATGGTGAATTCTACACTGATTCTAGTGGCAGACAGATGTTGAAAAGGAAATTGAATTATCGACCACAGTGGAATTTAACGCTAGCGGAACCGATACCAGGGAACTATTACCCAGTGACTAATGAGATTTATATAGAGAATGATGATATGAGACTGACGGTTTTGACTGATAGGTCGGAAGGAGGAACTTCTCTAGTTGAAGGAGAAGTAGAACTAATGTTACATAGAAGATTATTATGTGATGATGCTTTTGGGGTAGGAGAAGCATTGAATGAGACTGCAAATGGACAGGGTTTAGTAGCTAGAGGCAAACAAAGAATTATTATAGGCAAAGATAGAGAAATTATCAAAAGGAATGTATTAGGCATGCATTTGAGCCCGACAGTCTTATTCTCAGATGCAGTAAATATCAAATATGATGAATGGCTTAAAATGAATAATGAATTCAGTTGGTTAGACAAAGATTTGCCCAAAGGAATTCATTTGCTGACTTTAGAACCATGGGACGAGAAACTGTTGATCAGATTAGAGAATTACTTAGAAGATGAAAATACGTCAGTTGAAGTCAATTTGAAGGATGTTTTTAAAAATATTGAAATCAAATGTTTGAAAGAAACTATGTTGTCTGTTAATATGTTTGTAGAGGAATATGAGCAATGGGTTTGGGAAAAAGAGGGTAGTCAGGAAAAAACTGAAGAATCACTGGAATTAGTTGATAATGATTTGAAAATTAAAATCAAGTCGAAACAAATTAGGACTTTCATAGCGTGTTTTGAAATTAAACAGAAATCATAAATCATAAATTGCGATCCCTTAGTAGGTATATCTGCCGCTCTCAAAGACGTCGTTAAGAATCCATAATCCTTCAGCGCCACCTCACTCTTATCTCGCTCGCACACTACTGCTTGCGGTCACGCGAGCAAGCGAGACAGTGCGGCAGGGAGAAGGTTCCAAGGCGCCGATAGTTTAGGTATTTTTTTTCAGTGTAAATAACGGTAATTAAAAATATTACAAACATAGTATCTGCTTTACATTTAGTTCAGTTATTATGCAAAGTTTCACGATCTATTTTGAAGTGTTTTTTTTTAATACTAGCGGCTTATTGTTCGGTTTGGAGATCAATTTGGAACTTTTTTTTTATGGAATCGTGTTTTTTAACATTAATACTCAACTTATTAAATGAATGCTGCAGTTTTTTCGATATAACGGAGGATGAAGGAGCAATTTGGGGTGTTATGGATTCTTTAGAATAATCATTAAGTGATATCTCCGATTCTCCGAGTAGCACGGTCTCTGATTATTGCAAAAGTTGAAGATTACAGAGATAATCAATACCAATTTTTTGAGATGCATATTATTAGAGAGATACTTACATTTAATTTTACAGATAGTACACATGAATGCTTAGTTTATTAATGGTAAAAATGTTATTTATAATCAAGTTTTTTTCGTCATTTAGTTCAACATCCGATCTGAATGATTTTGAAGGTTTTGCTGATCCATTGTTTCATATGTTCGAATGTTTTTCTGCTCATTAACTGACTGATAATGTTTTACGAAATTACTACGCAGGTCAGCAAAAAAATAAGGTCACCTGTATTTTATCTGTTTATATTACGATGATTTGCGTGACATTTCTAAAACAGTTTCGTGTTTTTTTTACATTGTGAAACCGATATTGATTATTGACCGGTATTAAGACGCTGACAAGACCCAATTGACCAAAATAGGCTTCTCTTAAGAAAAAAAATAGCCAAATCTGTATAGTTTGTAGTAGAAAAAATATATGTTAATTTTGAACATATTTCCCAGAACTTGGTTGTTACCAAAACACGTTTTGAAAAAAAAACTCGATACAAACTAACCTCTTACCTTGAGTTCTAATCCAAAATATCTGTATTAAATATCAACACACGTTACATATTCAATTAATAACAAGAAAGTCTTATTTGAATGCAGAACTTGGTTGTTTTTTATTTCCGATTACTCAACTCAATTTTGAGTAAATAGATAATTGCTTCATATTTTGCAATTAATTACAAGAGTTGTGTCATCGCGCTTCTCTTTCTTATCTATGCAATCTGACAGTGACCGCGGTTTAGGTGTTATCAGCGTCTTAATATAAAACTCTCGACAATCGAATAACCAACTTTAGATTTACGATCCTAATTTGACAATTATCCTGAGTCATATTTAATATAATAAAATAAGAAATATATTTTTTTGTTTTTGATAATTTTATTTATAGATATAACAACTTATAGTGACTTATTTTTATAGATAGTTTAAATGTTCATATATTACGTGTGCTCTAAAAAGATGATCCAAATAAATACTTTTATATTTTTAAATATTTTTTGTGTATTATTTATATGTTCGATTTCCGAGTCGGGCAAAGTGTTATTGGGGGTGGTTTCTATCTGGGATATCTCAGTAGCAGCCCGGAGTCTGGATTTGTGACCCGTTTAATGGCAATAGGCTCGCCACCTATTACATGAGACTTAAACATAACTGGCGAAATGTGGGTGTACTACAGGCACACCTCTGCTCAACCCTTCGGGGAAACAAGGCGTGATATTGTGTTTATGTTTATGTAATATAGTAGCCGCCAAAAAAAACTGTTTTCTTATGGGAAATAAGACCCTCAATTTTTTTTTACTATTACACTGAGAGTATAAAAATAACCCTTTAAATATCATAAAGTTATTCAAACTAGGCTGAGAATCAGCGCTTTTTGAACATCAAAGTTACATAAGACAGTCTCCTTTGGCACGCCCGCCCTTCACCACTTCCTAGAGCTGTAGCTGGGAAGAAGTGGCGCAACAAACTGTCCAGCAGCACAGCTGTCTGTTCAGTTAGAAGAACTTGATTCTATATAATAGTATGCAAAATAATTTACAGTATGCAACACAAAACATTAAATTAAATTATTTGCCATATGTCAGCTAGCACACGCCAATATACCAACAAAAAACATCGAATACTAAAGCAAAAATTTAAAATAAAAACGTAAACAAAACTTAATACCTAAATAAAAGCCTCCAGGCATAAATGGCGTGCCCGCTTACATAAAGCTATAGCTGTAACTCTGTCACAAACGATAAACTAGGACCAAATATATTAATAAAAAAAACATATTTTTACTTAAAACGTTTTAAGCATAACATTTTTAAAACTAACATAACATCATCTGCCCCTAGCCTTTTCCCAACTATGTTGGTCGGCTTCCAGTCTAACTGAATACCAGAATTTTACATGGAGCGACTGCCTATCTGACCTCCACAACCCATTTACTGGGTACAGTGACCGGCACGAGTCGTGAGCACAGATGGGCAGTAGTGGGGGCAAGCTCGCGCATATACGAAAGTGTACAGTAGCCGAATGACACGTGAGAGTCCAATAGAAGACGAGCATCGACTGACGAACCAATCGCGTGCAGCCTCGGCGCCCCCCGCCTTCTTCATTCCGCCAAAGAGACCGAAAAATGAACTACTGCGCAGGTGTCAGTTTGTGCTCACGACTCATGCCGGTTATTATAACACGATACCCCTTGGTAACGGCTGTCAAAGATCTACAAATGACAGCCGGGACCAACGGCTTAACGTGCTTTCCGAGGCACGGAGGGGTCTTGGTATGTAAAGATGGTCACCCATCCACGGACCAACCGCGGGTAGCGTAACTTAACGTGATCAATCGACCCGTGCGGCTGCTATTACTTAGGCACAAGCCCCTTCCACATTTTAAAAACTACCGACTGTTAATTGAAAGTTTCCGTTTCCGTTTCACCGGCTTCATAAGGTACATAACTCATTTGTTGGGCTTGGTATAACTTTTATAACATGCTGCCCTCTTCTTTGCTAGATTTGCCTTTTAATGCGTTTAAAACTAAAGTAAAATCCATCCTTTGTCAAAAGGCATACTATTGTATCAATGACTACTTAAACGATAAGAATAGTTGGTCGCTGTGATTAACTCAAGACAATGTTTATGTTCTTTCTCCAGAACTCGTAGCTTACCTATTGACAGGTTATATGAGTTCATATAATTGATTATTTTTTTATTTGACTGTATAAGTCAATATAATTTAATTTAGTTAAATTTTAATTTATTAGTGACATAATCTACTCATTACAATGTGTGTTTTATGAGTTGTATTGCAATAAGTGGTTAGCTAGCGTCCTCTACTATTGATTATACTATTCTTGCCTGAGCAACCGGCAGCAAGCTCGTCATGCTCCCTTAGATGTCACTGCCTGCGGTAGCGTCGGGGGTCGGGTTGCCTCCTTCCCTCCAATATGGCGAGGGGGGTGATGGCTGATCTTTGCGTTATGCTCGTGAACGGGTGCTGCTTGTGGTGTCGTCTTGCTGATCATGGTTTTAATTGTTATTAGTAATTGTTTACTTATTTTACTTCGGTGGGGCTAGTTTATCATTTCTCACTTCGAGCTACAGCAATTGCCTTATGTAAGCGGGCACGCCCTTTATGCCTGGAGGCTTTTATTTAGGTATTAAGTTCTAGTTACGTTTTTTTTATGTTGTAATTTTTATCTGCTTGAGTACAGTTTGTTCATTGTTTTGTTGGTATACTGGCGCGTGCTAGCTAACGTATGGCAAGCGTGTAATTTAATCCAATGTTTTGTGTTTCGTAATGTTAATTACTTTGCATACGATTTGTATAGAATCAAGTTTATATAACTAAACAGACAGACGTGCTGCTGGACAGTTTGTTCCACCACTTCTTCTTCCACTAGGAAGTGGTGAAGGGCGGGCATTTTTGGGGGACTGTCTTATGTAACTTTGACGTTCGAAAAGTGCTGATTTTCAGCCTAGTTTGAATAAATGACTTTTGATTTTGATTTTGAGTAACATCCTGAACATTTTTTTACTATTACGACATACGTCTACAATTATCCGCCTGGCTGCTACTTTGATAGTCCAAAACTGTTAATGGCGCCGATTCCCTTGTTCACAAACTAAACTAAATTTAAGTTCAGTGCATATTTTTCTTTCCATTTCATTAAGAAAAGGACAGAAGATAAATATTAGTTTAGTCCTGTCAAATTAATCAGCGCCTGATTCGCAGGGAGACGGGTGGCGGGGTAGGTAGGCACGTGGTACAGACCCGCCGACATGCGCGGTGGGAGTTTTTGGCGCCATCTTTTGTCGCATTCAAAGAAAGCCGCCGAGCTAGTAGGCTATTTAGCGAAATAAAGATGTACTTGTAAAATCAGATAGGTACTCTAAACATTTTTTTGAATGTGTCGATTTTAATAGTTATTTGATTTTGACCTCTCGACTAGCCAATGCTTAATTTTTTTAATTATAATTTCATCAATGTTCTGCTTATAGGTAAATGTATACGTTCCTAAAAGAACGAACGACAGGGTTTTTGTTACATATTGTATACAACATCCCGACATCAAGCGTTGGGCAGTAGCCCACCAGACACGACACCCGTCTGGTCGGAGGATCCTCCCTTTCCTATGGAGGATGAGTGAACTTTACACCCTGTTCCTCATGCCTCAATAGATCAGATTCCGAAAATTCTTTCACTAATGGGAAGCTACAGTATTTTAGAGTAGTTAATTATCTTAAAACAAGACATTTCTAAATAAGTCGCGGGCAGTAGCAAGTGTAACCATAAAATGCAAACAGATTTTAACTTTAAGTTTAACATTTTAATTCCCTGACGGTACCAACGGTGTTAATGAAGAAAGAAAGAAAGAAAATACGTTTATTTGTGGAAAACATAACGGAAAAAAAACCGGCCAAGTGCGAGTCGGACTACGCACAATGAAGGGTTCCGTTGTTGGGAAATTGGGATGACTTTATCCCAAACACAAACTTAACATTGTGGTTGAAAAACATGTTCTCCCATACAACGACATATGACACGGTCAACTCATAACATTCTCTTTAAACTCCACCACGCAACCCTTAACACCCATTACTCTACATGCTCACATCTGCCAAGCTAATTCGGCCTCTTGAAACTGTCCTAAATTTTTTTCTACTGACACAATAAAATACTTCGGTATAATCCTAGATAAACACCTCAACTTCAAAGCACATGTCACCCCCCTTACTGCTCGAGTTCGTAAACTGATATATCTTTTTAAGATCCTCAGACACATTGCCAATACTTATGTAATACGCACCGTGTATCTCGCCATGTGCCAGTCAGTTGTCTCGTACTGTATTAATAGTTGGGGTGGAGCTGCGAAAACTACACTCAAGCCTCTGGAAGTAACACAGAGAGCCATTCTAAAGGTTGCTACTTTCCGGCCAATACTCTACCAGTTTTGATCTATATAAAAAATGTAAAGTCCTCACGGTCCGGCAGACATTCATTCTCAACACTTTATTACAACAACACACAAAAACTCCTTTTACACAAACTCAATCCTCACTTAGGCGAAAGTATGAAATTTGCAAAGTACCCTTCACACGCTTTGCTTTACTAAACGTTTCTTTTACTACCTTGGGCCATTTTTATATAACAGAATAAACAAAACTGTCCCTGTACATCAATTCCCTTACGAAATGTGTAAAAAACAGATAACATGCTTTCTATCCAATTTAAACTACCACGACACTGAATTTCTGCTTACTTCACAATCGTAGTGAGTTCTCTAACACTCCGTATCCAAACTCAACCTCTTTCTGTTTACACACACACACACACACACACACACACACACACACACCACACCTACATCATAACACTCATACACACCACACCACACCACATCTCATCAAAAAACACACACATACTAACACTTCACATACTTAGTATAAGTTAAAATACGTTTGCACCTAAGCAGTCTCTATTAAAATGTCTGTACTTCTTTAAGACCCTGGGCTGGCGAACCTTAATACAGGTTACCATGTAACCTAGCCAGGACGCCAGATTCAATTATGTTGTTACTCTATTTACGATTTTTGTTGTAGGCTTAAAAGACTAGATATTTTGTAGAACTTTTTTATTTTTTTTTATTTTTGTTAAGTACCTGGTACGTCTCGACAGGCCTACACTGTCCTCCCATACCTATTAACACTGTAATTTGAAAACATTGTAAAAGCCAATTATTTTTAAAAGAGTAACCGTGGAGTTTCTTGCCGGCTCTTCTCCATAGGAAACGACCCATTGGAACCGTGCACGTAGCTTCTGACGTTTCATAAGTGCCCAGTAGGTTTATGTGAAATAAAAATATTATGATTTTGTTTTGATTTTTTCCCTAAAATGTTAAATCTTACTGATGTAACAGACTGTATGTACCACACTTTTTTAGAAACAATAAATTATTATTTATTTATATTACGCTAACGGATCCCTGAATCGAAAAATGGTGTTATTTTTGAATGGCCTATCCAACGATACCCCATACCATGGGGTAGACGAAAGACGGGTTAAAAAGTATCTTATGACCTAACCCAGGTCATAGTCTACCCATGTGCCAAATTTCATCTAAATCCGTTCAGCAGTTTTAGCGTGAAAGCGTACCAATTCACTTTCGCATTTATAATATTAGTGTCGATAAGTCCAAATTTCCTTATGATGTTTACCTTCCCCGATGTCGGTAACGTCCAAGATAAACTGAGAATGTACATCATCATCTGCCCAGCCTTTTCCCTACTATGTTGGAATCGGCTTCCAAGCTTACCGGATACAGTTGAATACCAGTACTTTACATATACTTCGTGCGTAGTGGTGAGACCGTAACCACTGAACCATTACGCTATTATGCTTAATCGTGCAGCTCTGCGGGTGGTGAGCAGCATCAAGAATCTGGGTCACGTTGTAACAGACATGTTGCAGGATGACGCAGACATAGAGAGGAAGCGCAGAGCTTTGGCAGTCGGAGGGAATATGGTCGCACCCAGGTTTGCTCGCTGCTCGAGGGCAGTGAAAAATAATGTTTTCAAGGCGTACTGCCTAATCGTTATACTCGAGCAGTCTGTGGGTAACCTACGAGTATACTCCGGGCTGCTAGTGCTCTGCGTGTCCATTACAACTACGTCTTCAGGATGCTGATGCGGCTGCCTCGGTATTGTAGTGCGTCCGGAATGTTGCGAGGCAGTAGCAACAAGCTGCAGATTGTTGTATCTCGTGTGGATTGCCCTATCCAGAACAAATGGATGCATTTATTGCATGATTGATTTTACTAACACAATAAGTACCTATAATAATTATTTATGTCTCTGTATTTTTCATTGTATTTTTATCTTTTTGTAATTTTATGGATTAATTTTTATCTGAAATAAATTGATTAATATAATTACGACATTCCGCACTGTGTACCTAATAAGTGAAATATTTAGTGTTCGATCTTACGTGGTGATGGAGATTAAATCCCAGGAGTTAATTTAAATTTCACGCCTTCTCGCCCCTAGCCGCCGCAGGAGACGCCCTGGGCGTCGGGAATCCCGGGCGGATTTCCGGCCACCGTAGGCGCGGGCTTACGGATGGTGAGCAATGGTATAATAGCGTAGGTAGGTGGGTATAATAACTCGCTGTCCGATAAGGACCAGGCCCGAGTCGACGGCGCGTTGTGTTCCACGCGCGCCTCAAAGAGATGTCGTCAGCACAAGTGTAGGGGTCCACTAGGGCCGATGCCTGCCGGGGTCGCGGGAAAGTACGAAAGGGATACCGTGGCCCCTGGCAACACAGGCAACGGAAGGAACACGGGTGGGTTTTAGCCAGTAAGAGTTTGACACACCTTCCCGCTCCGCCCAGAGCGGTAGAAGTTATTTGATAATTTCCCACCCTAAAAAAAAACAAGGCGGTAATGCAGATGTTTGTTGTTAAGGTGACATGACATGACAAAGACGACCTCTAAGGAACCTGTCCTTCCCCGGCGATTAACGAGAAGCGGACTTTGGGCAGTTGTCCCACCGCCGGCGGTTAACGAGAGGCGAACTTTTGGCGGTTGTCCCACCGCAGGCGATTAACGAGTAGCGAGTAGAGTAACTGAAAAGGAGTTAGCGAGCAGTGAGTGTGTCGTTCCGATAGTTTAGTCGCTGGGCTACCAGTGAGTGTCCGAGTGCGACGGGCGATTACTCGCACCACTCGCTCGACCGCTGGTTGGTCTCTCGGCGTGAGTTCTGTTCGCCAAGCGAGACAGAGCCCCAGCGGTTTCAAAATAACGCAAGCCCAATAAAATTTTAACCGATTTCAAAAAAGAAAGTTCAGGTTTCGACTGAGTATGTAGGTACCTACGTATCTACGTATGTATCGTCGCAATTTTCTCATAAACTACTGGTTAGGTACAATAAATTCTCTATCGAGCATTTTAGTAAGGCTTTTGGGCTTATATGAAGGTACCGCCACTGCGCTGGTGATTTCTTTTGTTTATATGGAATATGTATTGTAAAGTTTCTTGAGCGAATAGCCGATAGTTAGTCGCTTCCTCGCCGGCGCGGGCGGTGGCACAACTGCAAGCTAGCAACTTAAACGGATTGGCGAATAGCGATTATTCGCTCGTACGCGTATGTACCAAGCATGAGTCTCTCAGCGAGTGTTCTACCCGCCAAACGAGCTTCGCTAAGCGAGTACTCTCTTTAATAGCTCTTGTCGCTGCGACAATCGTCAGCGATCAACTAATAATATAAGTACTTTTTTTTGGGTGGGAAATTATCAAATAACTTGACGGGAACGGGAAGGTGTGTCAAACTTTTACTGGCTAAAACCCACCCGTGTTCCTTCCGTTGCCTGTGTTACCAGGGGCCACGGTATCCCTTTCGTACTTTCCCGCGACCCCGGCAGGCATCGGCCCTAGTGGACTCCTACACTTGTGCTGACATCTCTTTGAGGCGTGCGTGGAACACAACGCGCCGTCGACCCGGGCCTGGTCCTTACCGGACGGTGAGCTACCCATTTCTCACCGCCCGCAACCCCGCGCCTACGTTGGCCGGAAATCCGCCCGGGAATTAATATTAATACCTATCTCTTACTTACACGGGACCTGCAATATTTTGTACGTTGATGTTAGTTGATCGAAAGAATCGTTGATAGTTAGTCGCTTCCTCGACGGCGTTGGGACAAGCCCGATTGCGTCCTTATTTTATTATTAAGACTGTATCGTTGCTTTAGTGGTTGCAAGCGCTACTGCTGATTGTGAGGCCTTAGGGTCAACTCCCAGGTCAGGTATATTTTTTGGGTTTCTCCTTCAGGAATTTCTCCGGAAGTCTGGATTTGTGCCCGGTTGATGGCAACAGGCTCGCCCATTACATGGGACTTAGCAATACTGGCGAAATGTGGGTTTATCTATCGCACCCAATAAGCTTAACTTACCGTTTGTTTACGAGTAACTTCCTAACTCAATCACAGCCATATGGTGAAATTAGCCAGCTAATTAGACGCCTACGCCGTTCATTAAACGCCGGCACCCAATTAAATAGCTGAAGGACAACTAGAACTTTGACCAACAACGCGCGCCGACGTGGTAGGTAGTACTTAGTAACTAAGTAGTAACTAACTCTGACAAACCGCGCGCGAGCCGAGCGAGCGCTACTTCTAACGGTTAGGCTGTTAACTAACTGCCCTTCCTTCACCACTTCCTAGTGGTTTGACGCGGCATTCCAAAACAGGTATTATGAGCATAGACAAGAAGGCTGCCAGGTTCAAATGGGATTAGGCGGGTCACGTCAACCGCATGTGTGACTGTTTGGCAAAAGTCTCCAGACAATGGGTGCTAGAAGATGGACTGCATCGCCGAGGCCAGCCCAGAAAGAGGTGGCGAGTCGACCTGTACGCGTACCGTGTTGGGAATCGCACCCAACACAACACCTCGCGCGTGCCGGCGGCGTGATCAACACGTCATCGGCACGCTGAGGCGAAGTGCGGCTGCGACCACTTGCTTCAATGGACTCCACCGCGACGGACGATTCTCCTCGATTCTCTTTTTTGTCCGGGAAGTTATACACCGTGTCTGTGAACGGGTGTCCAAAAATTAAGGGCGAGGTGCAGACCATCAAACTGAGCAACTTTTTCCCGGGGACTAAGATCGTAATCGTGATAAAAAAATCAGTCGTCCCATACAAAACTTCAATACTTACTCGACCTCGACGAAATATATGAGACGACTGATAATTTTTACGCGATTCCGATGTCGGTCCCCGGGAGAAAGTGGTTCAATATGACGATCCTTAAATTTTGGCACTCCGTATACAGACACATTGTCTATTGGTAAAGATTAGACTGCAATAAACCATTGGCTAAAATACAGTCTACTCTTTTCTTGGTCCCCGCGATAACGAACCGCGAGGGCTGGTTCGAGGGGAGTTATTGGAAGGACTTGGGGGAGGCCTTTGCCAGCAATGGGGCAAGTATAAGCTAAGTAAAAAAAACAGTGACTGAAATAAAACAACAAAAACCAGTAAACCGAAGAACTATATTAACGCAACTTAACTTATATATAAACAAAATAATTTATCTTCTAATATAACTAACTATAAATGTCCTAATTTGTTGTGGTTTTAGCCCAATGCCTTCGTTAAAAAAAAACACAGGCGTCGGCTTCGTAATACCTCCTTGATTAGCACTGAATTCTATGTTAGTATGATTACCATAGGCTTCATTAAAATTCTTTACGAACTTATCCGTCCGCCATTTCAAAGGTACGTGGTCCTCCAACCAGATGTGAGCTGACAAAGTAGTTTCCTTTGCCCCAGTAATCTTAAAATCTTTAAAAAGTTCTTGAATAAAAACCCTCTTAAATCCATTCCTAACGACATCCGATTTTTCTAAATAATTTTCTAGCCTCAACAAGAGTTTGTCATGCCATTTTTCTAGCGTCAAAATATGTACACCGACGGGTAGTTTCGTTCTTAGAGCTGAGTATTCATTCTTTCTGCTAAACCATCCTTCATAAGTTATATTGTAGTAAGATTGATGGATTGACGTGAACGCTGTCGGTGCCAACTCCAGCTCTTTGGCGAATTTCTTCTCGAAAACCTTGTTCGGTCTGTAATCTGCCTTTGAAATGTACAAGTGATGTTTACCTCTTACGATAAGTCCTTTGTCATATTCTGTTTCGTTGAGCAACGTTGCTATCCCGGTGTCGTCTGTAAATATTCTTCTATGTAGCATCATGTCGACGGTTCCATCGAAAAGGCTCGTTCCACCTTGGGCTCTGTCAGTAAATATTGAAAGACGAATGTTCTTCTCTAAATCTTCTATGTAGAGTTTTGATGTTACTGGGTAGATGTTACCTGGAAAGGAGATTAATATGTACATATATAAGTAACCTCACATCTTCCCATGAGGGTAGGCAGAAACTACAGACCGCCACCTGCTACGCTCCTTACATACTTCTCTTGCTCCGTTTACGTTCATACATCTGGTCATACATGCACACCAGTTGCGAGTATTACGCACCTGAACTTTCTGAAGAACATCTGATGTTTTAGTTCAGGTAGAATATCGTAGTTTATTTAGTAACTAGCTGCGCCCCGCGGTTTCACCCGCATAAGTCTCGATCCCGTGGGAATATCGGGATAAAAAGTATTCTATGTCATAACCCAGGTCATGGTCTAACTATGTACCAAATTTCATCCAAATCCGTTCAGTCCTTTTAGCGTGAAATCGTAACAAACAAACATACAAAAATTTAAATCATTCTCCTTATAGTATTAGTTTAGATTGAGATAAATTCATGGGGCTAAAATATAATGGCAAAAATGTGGGTGTCCTAAACATATACCTACCTCTGCTAACCTTCGAGGAATATAGCGTGATGCTATGTTATCTTTTTTCATTTCTACCGCAGCATTATGCTGAGATAGGAGCCTTTTGGCCTCGTACAGGACTTTTTGTTTTTATTTTCATTTTACTTTGTTTTTTTTTATGTTTCTATGAGTGTTTTTTAGTTTGATTTGTGATCTCTTGTGTGAGGCTGTGTGAGTCCCAATAAATAATGTTGCTTTCTCTATTTTAACGTATCCCGACTTAACTTAGCTTTTTATTATTATCTCAATTCTATACAGTTTTACTGCCGCACTCAGAGATGTCACTAATCTATACAAATAAATAAAATAGAATTGTCTGTTTGTAATGTCAAAATAACAGCATTTTAAGGTGCCGTAGTAAACAAGGAACCCTTATAGTTTCACCATGTCCGTCTGTCTGTCTGTCTGTCCCCGCTGTAGCTCGGAGACGCTTAGTACTAGAAAGCTGTAATTTGAAAAAATATATTAATCACGCCGACAAAGTGGTGAATTTTTTTTTTGGGGTACTTTGCTTGCTCGTTCTGTGGGGATGGCTTTTTTCTCGTCTACCCCATGGTGTGGGTTATCGTGAGATAGGCCGTTCAAAAATATTGCAGGTCTGTGAACACTACTTTTCGATTCAAAGATCCGCTTGCGTAATATTAAGCATTTAAGTGCTAATTTATGTTAGAGTCAAGTGTCAGCTAAATGGTTGTTTATGGAGATGTGAAAAAATTCAGGACAGTAGTTCATATAATGAAATTAAAAGGAAAATGATCACAGCTAAGTGGGCTTTACAAGTTAACGAGTAATAGTCGACCAACTTAAATTTGCAGTTGGAGAATTGACCGTGGCATATATCGATGTATGGGAGAACATGTTTTTCAACCACAATGTTAAGTTTGTGTTTGGGATAAATTCATACCAACTTCCCAATTACGGAACCCTTCATTGTGCATGGTCTGACACGCACTTGGCCGGATTTTACTAAATAAATATGAAAGTATATACTTGTAAGCAATTACAAAATAAATCAAGATATTTCAATGTGAATTTAACATTTAATTAGTACGCAATTTGACTAGATTAAAGATGATACTGTGTTTAAATATTATGTTATGATTAAATACGTAGAAATTAACTTTAATCCATATAAATAACATTAATAATTAATGTCATAAATTTAAATTATATTCATAATTATATAATTAATTAATAAAAATAACAAAATGATATCCTATCTTAACTAAAACTATACACAAACAAAAAGGCGGAAGAGCTCATTGGGCATCAAAAAATTCGTCCGCATCGCTGTCAATGAGAAAAGTGCCCAAAAGGCTGGCAGCATTGCCACGTTGGATGGCAATGCTGATTCTTTGGGCTAGAAAAAGGCCAGCCCTCTGGTCACGTGAAGACTCTACCAACCTTTTGGCGATATCCCGAAATACTCGATGGGCACTCGGACCCCAAGGCCCTAGTGTTTCAACCCCAAACGGCTCAAACATATAGCTCCCAATAAGGTTATGTCCACATTTGACTTAAAATTCGCGCGCTTTGCGCCACTTTTGTAACGTGGACACAGAGCTGTCAAGTAAATCGAATACTATTTGCTGGGGCATTATTTTTTGGACTGTCGAGCGGTACAGTACATACCTAGTGTAAAAGTGTTAATTATTATATACGAGTAGTGTTTTAATTAAAGGAATTTACCACAGTATATGTTTCTTTCAATACGGTACATAACAAAAACGTTTTTGACGGGACTTTCACTGGCAGAAAAAACACTTACTAGCAATCCCAGACTCTCCAGTATCCAGCGCAGGAGTATATGTAGCTCGTAAGTCCCTCATCCTCTTAATAGTCTGCCTTCCATTGCTATCGGTGAAGAACTCACCGTTATTCTGAATATCAGTCACATATCTGACGAACAAGTCTTTGCCAAAACCGTCTTCGTATGGTATGGGGCCTACGACCCAATCAACCTGTAGAATAAAATGCTTCTTAAGACGCTGACAACACCTAAACCACGGTCACTGTCAGATTGCATAGAAAAGAAAGAGAAGCGCGATGACACAACGCTTGTAATTTATTGCAAAATATGAAGCAATTATCTATTTACTCAAAATTGAGTTGAGTAATCGAAAATAAAAAACAACCAGTTCTGCATTCAAATAAGACGTTCTTTTTATTAATTAAATACGTAACGTAAGTTAATATTTAATACAGATATTTTGGATTAGAACTCAAGGTAAGAGGTTAGTTTAATGTTAGTTTGTATCGAGATTTTTTTTCAAAACGTGTTTTGGTATCAACCAAGTTCTGGGAAATATGTTCAAAATTAACATATATTTTTTCCGCTACCACAAACTATACAGATTTAGCAAGTTTTTTTCTTAAGAGACGCCTATTTTGTTCAATTGGGTCTTGTCAGCGCCTTAAATAGTACTTACAGCGGTTTTTATTATCATTACAAGTTGTTAACAGTCTGTTAAAATAACAAAATGAACAATTTTACTAAAAAATTGAAACTGATTTTTTTAAACAAAATTGAATGCGTAAAAATTGGCACGAAATAAACCACCTTTGATAATAAGGCACACGCGGGGCGATGGTATCAACAATTCAACACAAACTTTAAAGTATTACCAAATAATCACAAATACTAAAACAAAATAAAGGTCCCACGGCTAGAATATTAGTTTGAATTGGGTACGTTCAAAATATGTAATACCCCACACTGTTTAAAAACTAGTGCAAAAAAAAATATTTTAAACAAACCTCTATGGTTGGTAGACCTTTGTATAATTTAAAACATATCCCCGCGTAATTTGAAAATCGAATCTGTAATTCTTGCACAATATCAGCTTTGACGACTTTGGAGTCGAAAAAGTCTGTTATCAATATAGGATGGGGGTCAATAGGTCTGAAGATGTATGCTCCTGGGTTCTTTTTTTGTGTTTCTAGTTTTTGGGGGTCGTCAGACACATAGTATAACATTTGAACGTCGAAAGTAATGTTGACGCCGTTTGAAAGGACAATGCTTGACAAATTGCGAGAGGAATCGAAGTTTATTTGGATGTACTGAAAAAAAAATAGAAGTTAAATAATTGTATGTCTTATCGACGTTACCACCCTAAGGGCGTTTGTCCACTGTTGCTGTAGTTTATAGAGGCATGAGGAACAGGGTGTATAGTGCAGGACAGGGAGGATCCTCCGACCAGACTGGTGTTGTGGGCTACTGTAAATCAAATCAAATCTTTTTATTGTGGGCTTAAGCTTGACAGTTGGTGTCGGGACATTGTTTATATGCCAGTCGCGCAGTAATCTTTGCTTGTGCGATGCAGGACTTTACGTGACGTCAGTGTGATGCGTAGTTCGCATGTGGCAATGTAGATGTCGCCACAAACAGAACAGGGACGTCGCTTACTAATAATCAATCATTACCTATAATTTACAAGTAGTTTTAAATGGGGAAGGCAGCTGTCAAAATGGTGGTGTCGTAGCTAGTTCCCAAAACAAACTAATAGTACAAGGCGAGAGGTGGTTTTAATTTATTTTTGCGAAAATGATTGATTGAAATGATTGATGATTGTTGTGTTCCTAGATGCTCCGAAAGTGGAGTCCACCATTTCGCGAAAGACTTTAAAATTAGAAGATTGTGGCTTAAACCAATTCCTAGAGAATTTGTTACGAACCAGAGTTTGAGGTTATGTCGTAAACATTTTGAAGAAAGTGATTCTGACACTTTTCATGTCGAATATATATTAAACTATTAAAACCACTGAAAATAACGAAATAGTGAAGTAAAACCAAACTCCTGAATGAACCATTGAATGAACACGAAATGGAATGAACGGCATTGAATGGACGAAATGTCAAATTTAGTATAGGCTGACCTAGCTATGGTCACGCCATCTACAAATAGTTTTGATCGGCCTTCCCCATTGCAACGCTGTCAGTCAATAATATGACAGATATATTCAAACGAGAAATATTTAACTGACCCCCAATGGACCAACTGGTCAATAATAGCGTGGTAGCTGGTGGTAGCCTTGTCACTCATGCTCCATCCATCACTGAAACTGAGAGGCAACATCAAAAATCTTACCTCATTTTTAATAAAATTGTCACTAGATTCAGAGCTATGGTAACCAGATTTTTCCATTCTCCTATAATACTTTTCAAAGTCAAAATGATGCGTAGTACTGACTACAGGTTCATTGTTGTCTTCATAATAATACTCTATGTCAGCGACTGGGGCGGGCTTCTTCGTTGTGGGGTCGAATTTTCTGGTGGTTATCACTGGGGGACGAGTTGTTGTCGTGCGAGTTGGTATTGATGTTGTGGTCGTGCTGAAAAAATAAAACGATAAATAAACTAACTTATTACGCAATACAAGTCTTTTAAAAACAGGATTACATAAAAACTGGTCGAGTGCGAGTCGGATGCGCGAACTAAGAGTTGCCATGATATATGAGTTGCTATCAATAATAAAGAACTATTGTTACTAACTTATTGAGTGCTCTGACTTGAACTTGTTCATTACAAGTGGTCGCCCATTGGTCGAATTTAGACCCCTTCTATTTACAATCTATACAACTTGTTTTTTTTTTTATATCCCATAACTCTGGGGTTATATTCTATATGCAAAAATAATACAAAAAGTCCTAGAATATGTGGTCCAAAAATGCATAGTTTTGAAGATATCATAATACTAACAATAGACTCTCGATGTTGTCGGTATCTAAGTTTCATTGATAAATACGAGCAATTAATTTTCATTCATATTTAAAGCTAAGAAAATGCGACGTTGTCATATTTCATAGTTTAAGAGTGTTTTACATTAATAAAATAAATAAATAGAATAAAATCATTTAATTATAAATATTATTTTTATTTTTTATACATTATTAGTAATAATCGTGACTGTCGAATTATTTTGTATGAAAAATAAAAACAAAAAAAAAGGCAAATGAAAAATAATTCATATGCCATTTGATTCTTTGATATGGTCTCATTCATACCCTAGAGTTATGGGATATAAAAAAAAAATACCTTGTATCACATCATCAGTCTATAAAGTTCCCACTGCTGGGACACACGCCTCCTCTCTGTGAGAGACAGTGGGCCGTAATCTACCACGCGGGCCCAGTGCGGGTTGGTAGATGTAACATGTCTTCGAATTGTTGGTTCTAGGACATGCCGATTTCCTCACGATGTTTTCCTTCAGCGTTTTGAGAGCAGCAGTGGTGATGAAATAATTTACACAAAGTAAAGCGCCTGTCTGGGTTTGAACCTACGACCTACAACTCGTAAGTCGCGGCCGTTACCACTGGGCCACCACTGCTCTACACCTTGTATAATACTTACTAATTCCATGAGTACACTAATCCCATGCTACTTTTTCATTTTATTTATTCGGAGAACAAAC
Source organism: Atethmia centrago (assembly GCA_905333075.3). Taxonomy (NCBI): domain Eukaryota; kingdom Metazoa; phylum Arthropoda; class Insecta; order Lepidoptera; family Noctuidae; genus Atethmia; species Atethmia centrago. Next base: position 17,683,933 of record HG995393.1, read on the forward strand.
AATTACTCAAGAAATATTACAAATAAATAAAATCTTAGGAGTTATACAAATTTGCAACCAACAACGTTCTCCACAGATACACAAAAAGACAAAGTCAAATTACTAATTCCATGCCATTAAAAAGTACTTACTTATTCCATGCTCAAGCTGTCACTTCCTGTCTACAGACTTCCGTCGCTTTTCACGAAATCACTCTTACATAAGAGGTTACACATAAAAAAGCAACAAAATCACTTACGTAGTTCTGGTAGTGGAAGCAGTAGAAGTCGTGGAAGCAGTTGAAGTAGAAGCAATGGTAGTAGAAGACGAGACAGTCTTTCGAGCCTCATTCTCACCATCTTCCATACTAGAACTTCTTGTCGGAGGCGTAACATCAGTATAAAATTCCAACTCTCTGGCCTTTGTGACATTCACAGACAGGATTTTACCAACACTTTCCGTCGCATCTTCAAAATACTCATACTCTGGAATGTCATCTAGTAACGACTTGTCATCTATCTTCAGAGTATTCGTTTGTCTCGTCAGATATTTCTTGCTTTTGGAATTCTTGTTTAGCTTTTTAATAATGGATCTTTTATATCTAGTGCGGAGCTGAATTTGGTCAACGTAGTAAGATCTGTAGCCCATAGGCGGTAGTTTCTCGGCTATGAAGACCAGTTCATCTTCAGTGAGGAATTCGCCTCTTCCTGGGAGTGTCATGACTAAATCTGGGATACTTACTATTGAGTGGTTTTGTTTTACACCTGGGAAAATAAATAATAATAATATCACGGGCAGAAATAGGAGGCTAAATAATAGCAGCCGTAAGGGACAATCGAACACGGCAGTTTCGGGAGGTTCCTGTGTCGGATAAGGCGGGAGGAAACGTCCGGGTGTCACCACTGTGTGGATCGCCCGGAGGACACGGTGGAGCATACGGTGGAGGTCTGCCCGGCTTGGGCAGAGCACCGCCGTGTCCTCGTGGAGGCGATCGGCGGCAGAGACCTCTCGCGTCCGGCCCTGGTTCAGGCCATGGTACGGAGCGAGAGGGCATGGGCAGCCGTCACCTCCTTCTGCGAAGCAGTAATGCTCGCGAAGGCCTGTAGCGGGACGGTTGAGGGAAAGGCAAGTTTCGCGCCCTCTCGCCCTTAGCCGCCGCAGGAGACGCCCAGGGCGTATTCCGGCCCCCGTAGACGCAGGCTTGCGGACGGTGAACAACGGGTAGCTCACCGTCCGGTAAGGACCAGGCCCGGGTCGACGGCACGTTGTATCCCACGCGCGCCTCAAAGAGATGTCGTCAGCACATAGGTAGGGGTCCACTAGGGCCGATGGGAAAGCCGGTGGGAAATCATGGTGTGTCAGACGTATTCCTTCCGTTGCCTGTGTTGCCAGGGGCCTCGGTAACCCTTTTAAATTTTCACGCGACCCCTGTAGCATGTGTACATTTTTTTGACATTATATTTTCTTTATTTGACATTATAGACAATGGAAAACATGTCATTTGGTTTAAATAGGTTTTTATTTTTACTATTTTAATATTATTTTACATGGATTCTTGGTGACCCTCGGTGACCCATTAGTACCTTCCCGCCACTTCGGCAGGCATCGGCCCTAGTGGACCCAGTAGACTGGAAGCCGACCCTAACTTAGTGGAGAGTAGACTAGTGATATGATGATAACTATGAAATAGTTTGTTAATTACCTTGTGGATCAAACACGCTGTATATTCCTCTAGCCACCGGTAATCTGACCGGGATGGTTACCGGCCAGGCTAGCGGGTTGTATACCACAACCTGTTACAGAAATATAATGGTAAGTTGTCGAGTTTCTTCCTATACATACAACGATGTAGATCAGTTTTTCTGTACACGGACCGAGCTTTCATGACCACATTTGGTTTTGCTAGTCATCAGAGACCTAACGAAAGAAATGGAAAGTAGTCTGGGTCGATGTCGCCGGATGCGGTGAAGAGGACTATCCAAGGTGTCGTTTTGCATCCTCGTCAAATTTCAGGAGGCTGCTATGAAAGACATATATAATCAAATAAAATTACGATACCTGCTCAATAATTAATACATACTTGTGTTTTTTAGTTATTTAAATTTGACATTATTTTAGAATACACCACTTTCACAGAACAGAATCACCCCGTCGCGTATGCGGTAGTGTTTATAAAAGGGCAGTTACAGTGCGCTATCAACCGGGGCCGCGTTTTAACATACGTGTCCTACACATGCCGATTTCCGAAAATTAAAAAAAAAACCTAAGTACTTCTTTTTTTATTGATTCGTGTCGAGAATCATTAGCATAATTACCTTCTTGAATTTGATGAGGATGCAAAACGACACCTTGTATATTTGGGCACTTACAAAGAACTCGGTCGTCAGGGTAAATTTCATGAGCAAAGTTTTGAGTATGAATGTGGATAGCTGTACGAGTACGGGAAGATCAAAGAACCGATGGATGGACTGTGTGAAAGATGATGTGGCTAGAAAGGGAGTGACTACTGAGATGACCATTAATAGAGAAGGGTGGAAGTAAAAGACATGTTGCGGCGATCACTAATAAAATGGGAGAAGGAGTTTGATGATGGGCACTTACAAAGAACTGCTCTCCCTGTATGTTCCAACAGGATGACATGTTGTACTGGCAGGCGTAGTAAATCATTGTTTTTGGAGAGCTCCGGAGTTTGCTGGGGAAAAAAAGCTAAACAATAATATCTTTATTTATTTTTCTAAATCTCCCTTGCGTTATCACATCAGGTCATACACCTGTAATGATAGATTACAGGTGTATGACCTGATGTGATAACGCGGTCTTAAAATTAACTTACTTACAATTTAAAACTATAAAAAAACGTAAACAAAAAAACAAAACTAGTAGCACTTCATCATCATCATCATTTCAGCCGAAAGACGTCCACTGCTGGACATAGGCCTCCCCCAAGCACCGCCACTTCGACCGGTTTTGTGCTTCCCGCATCCAGCGGATTCCTGCGGCCTACACAAGGTCAAGAATACTAGGTACTAGAGACTACTACAAGGTACTAGAGAATGGGCAGCAGCGTTCTCTATGCATTTTAACACCATACTGCGATCGCCAACCCGCCTGCCAAGCGTGGCGATTATGGCAACCCCCTCCCCCAAATGACAAGCACTAAAAAAAAATACGGCCCCTAGTACCCAGCGGCTACTCTTAGCTAACGGTAGCGGTCAAAGCTACGGTGAGGCAAGGTACTAAGAATCCCCGGAAGAGTCCGGCTGCCACAACCAGTAGTAGCATTTAGAAATAATAATGAACTGCTTCCCTAAATATAAAAACACACAGGCCCACACAGGTCTTAGGGCCTTATCAGTCACAATAATTTAAGCATACATACAGGATAATCGTCAAATTTTCTCGAAATAGTCTTTTTACTAGATTTTCAACACTCAGTGTTAAGCCGAGCGTTGAGAATCCAACAGAGCTTTTAAACTATTTAATATCCGTTTATTTTACTAATACTTACTTGACTTAGGGCCTGTGCCCGCTGGCGGCACGGCACGGTACAGCATCTTTCAGCATCACTACATGCAAGCACATAGTGTCGGCAATGATGCCACGGTATCAAATCAAATCAAGTCATTTATTCAAACTAGGCTGAGAATGAGCACTTTTCGAACGTCAAAGTTACATAAGACAGTCCCCCAAAAACGCCCGCCCTTCACCACTTCCTAGTGCTTTAGCTGGGAAGAAGAAGTGGCGCAACAAACTCCCCAGCAGCACACCTGTCTGTTTAGTTATATAAACTTAATTCTTTACAAATCGTATGCAAAGTAATTAAAGCTACGAAACACAAAACAATAAACTAAATTACTTGCCACATGTTAGCTAGTACACGCCAATATACCAACGAAACAATGAAAACTGTACTCAAGCAGATAAAAATTATAACATAAAAACGTAAACAGAACTTAATACCTAAATAAAAGCCTCCAGGCATAAAGGGCGTGCCCGTTTATATAAGGCCATTGCTGTACTCGAATTGAGAAATGATAAACTAGTACCCATCGAAGTAAAATAAATAAACAATTACTAATAACAATTAAAACCATGATCAGCAAGACGACCAGTCACCACAAACAGCATCCGTTCACGAGCATAACGTAAATATCAGCCATCACCCCCTCGCCATATTGGAGGGAAGGAGGCAACCCGACCCCCGACGCTATCGCAGGCAGTGACATCCAAGGGACCATGACGAACTTGCTGCCGGTCTATCCTCCGTACCGTCCGTAGACGGTATCAATCCATGTATCAATTTTATTGACATACTATTAAGTTATATTCCTATTTGTTTTATAAACATCCCTTGCCATGCCGTGACGCCAGTGGGCGCAGGTCGTAACTCGATGGTCTAGTGGTCGCTAACGCTACCGCTGAGCATGAGGTCCTGAGGTCGATTCCCAGGTCAGGAAGTGTTATTGGGTTTTGCATCTGGAATTTCTTAATAGCAGCTCGGAGTTTGGATTTGTGTCCGGTTGATGGCAATAGGCTCGCCCCCTATTACATGGGACTTCAACATAACTGGTGAAATGTGGATGTAAAGTACACCTCTGCTTAACCTTTCGGGGATTAGAGGCGTCATGTTATGTTACTTACTTCAAAGCCTGCCGGTATATCTGCAGACACAACTGCTTAGCTAAGAAGGCTTTCCTGGCGTAATACTCGATGACGTGGGCTTTGCTTGCCCCCGATATGATTGAATGGTCTTGTAACACTCCTGAAAAAATAACTTAATTTCTATCCGACTTCCAAACGAGTCAGACTCGCACAGGACATATGCATATTTAAAAATATTTTTTTTACTAACACGTTTCTTGTATTTTTAACTTTATTTTATTTTTATTACTTGTCTTATAGCGGTCATAGAGGTACACAATCTGCAAAGAGGGACTCGTGGCTACGTAATAACAGCCGCACGGGTCGATCGTTCAGGTGAAGCTACGCTTGCCCCGTTTGGTCCGTGGATGGGTGACCATCTTTACATACCAAGACCCCTACGTACCTCAGAAAGCACGTTAAGCCGTTGGTCCCGGCTGATATTTGTAGATCTTTGACAGTCGTTACGGGTCGTCAGAAGCCCGAAAGTCTGACAACCAGTCTTACCAAGGGGTATCGTGTTACCCAGGGACTGGGTTGTGGAGGTCCGAGATGGGGCATGTGATGCGGAGGAATGAGGAAAATGTCACCAGGAAAGTTTTGAGTATGAATGTGGACGGTTATACGAGTAGGGGAAGACCAGAGAAACGATGGATGGACTGTGTGAAAGATGACATGGCTAGAAAGGGGGTGACTACCGAGATGACAACTAATAGAGAAGTGTGGAAGAAAGCGACATGTTGCGCCGACCACTAATAAATTGGGATGAGGGCAGGAGAATGATGATTAAATATACGATTAGTCTATTCTATATAAAAATAGCTGAAATGAGCTTGAAGTGAGTTAGTTATCAATAGTTCCAGTCCACTTCAAGAACTTGGAACCTCCTAAAATTATTTTGTTGAAAAAAAACACGAACATGGCAGTGCAGTGGTAGGTATAGATTGTATCGTTATTTTTCTCAAGTGAATACAAGAAGTATTCACTTGAAACTTTACTAGTTAGTAAACGTTGGACACTTTTGGGATGGGGAAAAATCACTGATCTCGCGTGACCGTCACGCTTAGATAAGGATAGGAAGTTTACACTTCTGACGTGCAGTACGACTGACAGTATTTTTTTATCACGGATTTTCCAGGAATTCTTTGTCCAGGAGAAAGCAGGGACGTTAGTATAGAAACACCGCCACATATTCTCTAAAATAAAGCGCAAAAAATCAATATTGCTTCTTATTTTCGTATGTAGCGCGCGATCTATACAAATATGGATTATATACATACTATACATACCTTGGATCCACATCATTTCTTCAAAATGCTGGTCATAGTTGCCGAGTTGACCAAATATTTGTAAGTGCTTCGCCATCTATGAACATGAACAACAATGGAACACTTAAAACGTGCTCCTTTCGTCTCAAAACAAAATCAAAACTTAAAGCAAGTATTTCAATTAAAACCAAATACAGGCACTTTGGAATTGTCATGGAATCGGTCAGTTAGAAATATGAAGATAAGCTAGTTGCCCATTCCAAAGGGTAGTAGATTCCTATGGAGACGAACGGGCAAGAAATTACATGATTACTCTTTTAAAATAAGTTATTCCATTATCAGAGCAGCATTATATGATACTATATTATTGTACAGTCAAAAGAATTACACAGGAGTGCAAAATTTTAACTTAATTGAATCAAGGGAAGTGGGTCAAAAAATAATCAAAAGCAGTGACTACGGCGTAGCCAGCATTGACTACGGCGTAGTTAGCATTGTCTATGGCGTAACAAACATTGAATACGGCGTAGCACACATTCTCTAAGGCGTAGCTAGTATTGTCTACGGCGCGCGGCGTAACTAACAGTGAATACGGCGTAGCACACATTCTCTAAGGCGTAGCTAGTATTGTCTACGGCGCACAGTGGAACGAATGTATGGGAGCGGTTGGACGTAGACATGTCCGAAAAATAAGAGTAAAATTATGACAAACTAATGATGCCATCTTATTCGATTACTTAATGCCTTCATAAATTGTGGTGATGAATTTCTTCATAACTCCCATATTTCGGGAGTAATTTGAGAAAATGTGAAATTTTACTATGAAAATGAGTGTATCGAGCTCTCTCCCTCCTGATTCCGGGCTTGTTTCAAGTAGCGGTCTCTAATATCGTAATGCTATTACTAAGAGCTATATTTAATACTCAGACACATAGTGCGCCAAATGTGCACTTTCTGGGATAAAAGGAAATGAAAATTTAAAAAAAAATACGTTTTTTCCCCATTTGTATTTACTTTAAACCGCAGACAGACTTATTAAGAGGTCTATAAATATATTATATATATACAGAAATATATATTAACAAAAATATTCACAAGAACTGATGAGAGTATGACTTTTAAGTAAGTTGATAATAAATTACCTAGTTTCATTAAAAGTACAACAAATAATTAAGATGTAAGCTCTAATTTACTAAGTTACACATTTTAAAACAATAACATCATTTAATTATCTTCGTCATCATCATCATCATCAATTAATTCAAATTCAGAATCGATGTCCGCTAAATCATTTATGTTAACAAATTCGATATCACTTTTCTCAGAATCCGTAAGCTCATAAAATTCCTTAAAAGAAGATTTTTTTACAAACTTATTTCCTTTTGGACGGATACTTGTAACAAGTGGATCAGAAGACAGTAAAAGATTGTGCATAATATCTTCATTGCATGAGATACTGCTATGCTTTCGAGAATGCCCCTCTCTATATTTTCTAAAATCTTTATTTCTAGCCTCAGATGCCTCTTCGGATAGAAAACCAATGGGCACAATTGACATGTTCTGAACTATGTCTGGCCCATGCATTAAAATTTTATGAAGTGAAGAAGGCATATAATACCATGGGTATAACTCCACGTAAAGCTTAGCAGTATCAAAGCAGAACTCTCGGAATTTAGTTACGTTGATCTTCTCTCCTGATGAAATACACTGCAAGATCACACAGATTTTTCTTAAAAGCATAGCATCTATTCCGGTCAGTTCAGCAGATTTAGTGTAGTTTTCAAAAAATCTCCTTGCCGAGTTGCCATTGTTGGTGGATCCACTGCCTTGTTTCACAACATCGAGAAGTAAGCCCGTTTCTCTTCTTACAGCCTCTTGAACTCTTTTCTTCCTGTCATCAACTTGCCTTTTTGCTATATCACCCCTTACTTGCCATGATTTTATGTCTAATTTGTAGGAAATGTGTAATAAGCATTCCATTGAGCGAATCCAAGCGTGAAGGGTGCTTAAGCTATATTTATACATGTCCTCGTTTGCGTGTTTATCTTTGATTAACTCTAAATTATTCATTTCTTTAGGACAAGCCTTGCATATGTCACACACTGAAGCTGCTGTATTGGATATAATGGAATGAATTTTACCATCAATCATTGTCAACAGCAGTTGGTGTTTGACACTAATTCCATCAGTGATGGTGGATGGAGTTAAGGCTTCAATCTCTGCTTCGATTTCAGCCACCTCTCTCTGCACATTTTCTTTGGTTTCCTTTATAAACTTAAACAATATTGGCCGGCAAAATGAAGTGGAAGATGGTCGCTCGTTTTCCCAAATTGTTACACCTTTTGAGACGAGCCGCAGTGGTACAAGACTAATCATAAAATTACTAGCAAGATCGATTTGCTCATCTTCACTCGTCCTTTGATGATAAATGCTTTGGCTAGATGATCCGTCAAAACCCCATTTGCTGGTCAATACGAGCTGTTGATTGGGATCAACAGGGGTTTCTAACGACCTAATAAGTCTTCTTGAGGTTAAATCCATCAAGGCTTGTAATTTGATTTTTGCAGAGCTCTCTGTAACTGTGAGATCTTCTTTGGCCGGATAGCACTTAATTTTTTCTTTAACCAACATGTAGTAACTCGGGTATTGAAGAGCTCCTTCTTGAGTGTTGAAATCCCGAAGAGTGTTATAGCGCCATTTCGATAAGTTCATCGATACATAAAGAGCCAATGCCTTCAAAGGGGATATTTCCCGTACCTGAATTGATTTACCTTCAATGAAGGCTTTGATTTTTGAGGCCTCTTCTGGATTCTCCGTCAAGTATTTCATAACATAAGCTGTATCGCTTTGTCCTGCCTTTTGAAGCGCCCTTTCGGCCGAAAACATAATTTCAGCGCTGCTACTGCTGCATGAAAGACTATCTTTAGTGCGTCTTCTTTTTTGCCGGTTACTAAGGTCCTCAAAAGATTTACGAGGACTAGGATGTGTACAAGTTGAAGCATCAGATTTAGCAGGAGAAATTATGGGCTCGATGACGTCACTTATATTTTCTGTAGAAGGTTCCATATTTTCATTCTGTAATTCCGGCCATTGAATTGCAGCCTGTAGCCAAATCTCATGTTTCTTCCGAAACTTATCTGTGCTTCTTCCAGACTGTGTCCATTTTGCATAAATGCGGTAGCAAAATCGACGACACCAGTCTTTTAAACTTGTTTCAGCACTTTCACATAACTGAACACAACTGTTATCTTTTAAAACACTGAACAAATAGTTAAAGTCGCGTAAATCTTTATGTGCGCGTGCGCATAAAGCAACGTGAATATCAAGATTTGTATTAAAATTTGGAAAATACATTGCGAGATTAGCTTGGATACAACGAGGTGTAAATCAACACTGATTTTAAAGTTACTAATAGTGACCTATTTATATAAAATCCAGGTATCCCAGGTATCCTTTGTTAAATATTGCAAGGTAATTAGTTATTGTGATAATTAGTAAATGATGCATGCTAAATTAGTGTATTAAGAGCCATTTAGTAATTAAATAATAGCAATGTTCTTATCAGTAATCATTAGTGCATCAGTTTTATATGTAAACCTTAAGTCCCTAATTATATATCCTAATTAGCTTATATCTTCTCTAATTGGCTGCTCAGAAATGTTATTGTAATAAGGTAAACCTTTAGAAAAACGGTTTTAATCAACAAAATAAACAAAAAATAAAAAAATTGTGTTATAAAATAAACATCACTCTTTATCCCAGAAAGTGCACATTTGGCGCACTATGTGTCTTAGTATTAAATATAGCTCTTAGTATTAGCATTATGATATTAGAGACCGCTACTTGAAACAAGCCCGGAATCAGGAGGGAGAGAGCTCGATACACTCATTTTCATAGTAAAATTTCACATTTTCTCAAATTACTCCCGAAATATGGGAGTTATGAAGAAATTCATCACCACAAGTTATGAAGGCATTAAGTAATCGAATAAGATGGCATCATTAGTTTGGCATAATTTTACTCTTTTTTTTCGGACATGTCTACGTCCAACCGCTCCCATACATTCGTTCCACTGTGCGGCGCGCGGCGTAACTAACAGTGAATACGGCGTAGCACATATTCTCTAAGGCGTAGCTAGCATTGTCTACGGCGTAGCTAGCTTTGACTACGATGTAGCTAGCTTTGACTACGACGTAGCTAGCTTTGACTACGACGTAGCTAGCTTTGACTACGGCGTAGCTAGCATTGTCTACGTCTTAATATAAACGCGAGCCGTTAGACGTTTAAGGCAATCTAGCTTTTGCCCGCGGCTTCGCCCACATGGAGATCGTAAATTATCCTACGAGGAATTACTACCGACATAAAAGTATCCTAACCCAGGTCATGGTCTAGCCTTGTGCCAAATTAAAAAGAAAAAACAATAAAAACGTGTAGACATTTCAAACACCAAGGAACTCTCACTATTCAAATATAATTTGCGTATTTTTTTAATTGACAAAGCTTACTACATGATCCAAGAATTTCTTAATAATTGGTACCTACTAAAATCTGCATACACCTAATTTTGTAAGATTTGCTTTATAAGTAATCTCTAAATTTATTATACTGTATAATTTATTATTGCATGCCTATCAGGCAGGACATAATGGATCCGTAATTTACCTCACATATGTCTGTATAACCTATGCTCACTATAAAAAGATTTGATTTGATTTCATCCAAATCCGTTCAGCCGTTAAGGCGCTGACAAGAGGCAAATGACCAAAATAGGCTTGTCTTAAAAAAATTGCCATATCTGTATAGTTTGTGGTAGCGGAAAAAAATATGTTAATTTTGAACATATTTCCCAGAACTTGGTTGTTACCAAAACACGTTTTGAAAAAAAAGCTCGATACAAACTAACGTTAAACTAACCTCTTACTTTGAGTTCCAATCCAAAATATCTGTATCAAATATCAACATACGTTACCTAGTTAATTAATAACAAGAACGTGTTATTTGAATGCAGAACTTGGTTGTTTTTTATTTTCGATTACTCAACTCAATTTTGAGTAAATAGATAATTGCTTCATATTTTGCAATAAATTACAAGCGGTGTGTCAACGCGCTTCTCTTTCTTTTCTATGCAATCTGACAGTGACCGCGGTTTAGGGGTTGTCAGCGTCTTAAGGCGTGAAAAGGTGTAATTCAGACAGACAGAGTTACTTGACAGATGTCTAGATAACATGCTCAGCTAGTAACTATACTATTTTATATCCAAGCTTCTGTGTTCAAAGTCCAAGTCAAATCATCTATTTTAAATACGCCATCAAAGGCAATTTTAACGTAAAAATTTACAAGAAAGGTAGCTTCGTATGGGGAAGAATGGCCATAGCGCTGCGGTATTTTTTTTTTAATATCGCAGCATTATGCGGAGATAGGAGCCTTTTTGGCGTCTCACAAGTCGTTTTTATTGATTTTCTTTGTTGTTTTTTATTTATTCGATAAATTCGAACAAATACGTTACTTTTTACTTTTTGTATTTCTTGTGCGTGTACAAAAAAAAAAGAAATCTATTTTATTCTTTTTTTCTTTCTAGTTACTTTTTTAAAAAAACTGTTAACTTACCTGTACGAACAAATGCGTCTCTCTGGCGATGTACTTTATGACCGGTCGCGAAGTAAACGCACCTGAGCCATGTGTGTCCTTATCGTAAGTAAAAGGATAAAAATCATCCTGTTTCGTCATTAATTTCGGTCTGAAAATGTCATAAAATAAACGTCAAGGCTGTATTCCCCGAAGGGTTAGCAGAGAAAGAAAAATAAATAAAGAAAATACGTTTTTTGCGGTAAAAAAATGACGCAAAGAAAAAACACAAAAAATTAAAACAAGTTTGGGGAAAATCTGCGTCACATTCACGCCAAGCGGTCATCTCTCTTTCTCCTTAATGTTATGATCTTATGCCAGACAAAGCCACAACGCTGGTTTTCAGCGACAGCCGGAGAGAGCTCTCTTCATCTCTCCTACTAAAAAATTAAAATTGAATAATTACCACCTGTATGTGTACATTATAGATGGCAATAATGATTAACTGATTGATATATAGTACACCCACATTTCGCCAGTTATGTTTAAGGCGCAGATATATGATTTTAGTGACTTTTAAATCTGTTATTTCGCCTTCATATAATGCAAGTAAGTTATGAAAAAAATGTATGTTAAACTTGATCAGCGACCGCCGAGCGCCAGAGCCCCTCTATTACTGTCGTTGAAAGTGACGCATATGAAAGGTTCTGTCGGCGAAATGTCCGAAATTTATAGAATTGCTTAGAATGAGATTTCTTACCGACAAATTCCGATTTATTACTGCCCACACGTAACCGCTCGTTCAATATTTTTTGCCGCCCATTTAATTATTTTCCTGCTCAATTATATATTCACTGATCCATTTCATTATTTTTTATTACTCATTTTTGTTTACTTTACTGCTTAGTTTTAACTGCTGAACTAGTTATTAAACGTGCCATTTATAATTTTTAACTTACCAAAACCGCTATTTACGACTGCCTCTTTAAATCAGTGCCTTTTATTATCTATAATTCTATCTGTGATTTTTTTCAAATATTCATATTCTCGTTACTAAAATTAAATTAATATTTCCTATGAAACCGAACGGCGGCGCGGCGTGATGGCGACGCAGATTTTGTATAGCCAAGGTCAACGGCGATTTCCCGACCCTTAAGTCCCATGTATTAAGGAGCGAAACTATTAACATCGACCAGGCACAAATTGAATTTAGGCTCCGGCCTGTTACTTAGAATCTCTTAATGGAGAAACACAATACTCGACCTTTTTTACTCTTTTATTTTTCGTGATGAAATGGTAATTGAGCTGCACGATTACTGACAAATGCGTGCACTGACTGGATAGGTCCACTCAATCTGTGTGGTTCTTTCATCAAAAGACCATTTCAGACACCAATCTACATAGTCTTCACATGATCTGACCAAGATTATGTCTGGACTTTAAAAGAGACTGTGACCTCTGAGTTTGTTTCGGCCTTTCTTCTCAGAGTAGTCAGATAGGAAACGCCGAGCTCATCTAGTTTTTTTTCTAAATATGATTGACGTGTAAAAGTATTTGTAGAAACCTACTTACAGAAAATAAAATCATATCAAATCATATCATCATTGACTGGGGCCCTACTATCCTGCAGGGCTAACATGACAAGCGCGAGAACGCTCTCTTTCTCGATTTGTCGAAATTTGTCTACGATTCTGACGTCATCCAAATGCCTAACATGACCGCTAAGCGTGAGTAAACTCGAGAAAGGCACTTTGACAGTTCTTTATCTCGCGACGAGAAACCGATGTAGCAAATTATTAAAAAGAAATCATTTTTATTTTAGCAACATCAGCTCATTCGATAAATTTTACGCATGGAATTAGTATGTACTATAATGATTTTACATCCACCTCTATATCATTTATTTACATAACCAAATTACAAGATGATTACATAACCAAATTACAAGATGATAACATTAACTAAATTAAATTAAAACTAAGTTAAGCTTAAAAAAGGCCCTCGGGGCATTGTACCGAGGATGCTGGCGGCATTTCCTCGCTGAATTGCAATGCTGATGCGTTGCGCGAGAAAGCCGCCAGCTTTTCGGTCACCAGTTACATCAACTAGACGTTTCGCGATTTCCGCAAATAACTTATGCGCACTGGGACCCCACGGACCGAGGGTCTCGACGCCAAAGGGCACAAAGTTGTACTCTCTGCCAAGGCCTCCATATTTAATAACTTTCAGATTTTCGGCATTTTCTGCCGCTGCACCCGCTTTAGAAGTAGTCCGTTGGAGGTGGGACGGTGCCAGTGTGTCTACACAGGTAGCGTCCCACACAAGCATCCGTCCCAAACTCCACGGGACCAAAGACACACCATCAGGTCTTTTGCCATCATCTCTGACAATGCCAGTCGGCTCAAGAAGAGCAGGCACATTGATGCTGGCAAGAGACCGGCGGATTATGTCATTAAGTGTTGCATGTCTTGAAAAGCGGCCTGCACTTTTTTGACAACAAAGTCCGTGGTGACCCAGTCGGTCCACGTCCGTGCCACAAGGGCATGTGTGTGGAGTGCATACCGTGACCCCAAGCCGCAGACCAGTCGCCAGACGAAGCGAGGTCGGATCCAGGAAGGTACCGGTATATGGAGAAGGATGGGCATGTAGCCAATGACCGGCCTCTCTGGTTCCGACCGCCAAAAGTCTTGCGCGATCCGGACCTGAACTGCGGCTCAGAATCGATTTGTATGTTAAATCGCAATAAATATCGTCCCAGCTCCTCTGAGATTTTAGGTTGTCTGGAAATTCTTTACCCGGGCAAGCAATTTGAAAAGCATTCTTGGCATCCTCCAAGCCCGCAGTCTCATAGTTTGTGGGCAAAGCCCTTAGGACATTACCTATGAGACGTGACGTGCTATGGGTGGACGACAAAAAGGCTGGGGAAGCAACACTCGAAATTTTGCGGATTCCTAAACCGCCAAACCGAATAGGGAGGGATGCTTGTAACCAAGATGGTTCATTGAGCTGAATATTTAAAATCGTTTCTAAACTAGTTTTGACTAAATCGTCTATTGGTGAAAGCAAATTTGGATGTTTCCAAAAAGGGCTACAGCGAAGCACATAAGTAAATTTAGGGACAAAAAGGCAAAACTTTAGAATTATAAGAGCATAATGAGGACTGATTTCGAGTAAACAATTTGCGTGACTTTGGAATTTAGAAGTAGTGTTAGTAATATAATCAGGAAAAGATTCTTCAAAGATGGGAGAACCCAGGAGGCAATGTGACTTTCTGTCTACTATTTTGATATTCGGTGCCAGAAAATTTAATTTGGATTTTAAATTATCCAAACCGTAAGAAGTTTTTTGAATGAAGAGTTCACATTTGCTAAAATTTAATTCTAAACCAATATTTTCGAAATTTGTTTTAATATCTGATAAGTCAGATAGCACAGTGTCCACATCGCCTCCCAGGGTTCCGTCATCCAAATACCAAACGTTAAATTTTGATTTTAAATTTTGAATAATCGGATTTATAGCCAAGCTAAAAATTGCTGGCCCGAGGGGATCGCCCTGCTGACAGCCGACCTCCGAAGAAAGTTCATGGGAACGGTAAATTAATTTTGAAGGTTCTGCGTAGCAGGTAAGCAGGTATTGATAGAGTTCCGGAATTTTATTCTTAACTTCTGTCAGCATGGCATCCCTGTTTACTGAATTGAAAGCATTTTTGACGTCAATTTTGACTACAATTTCGCAATCATCATACGAAAGGTAGGTTCTTAAGGCATGGACGGCTGCCTCACACCCACCTTTCGTGCCAAATCCTAATTGTATAGGTTCGAAAACAGACTGTAATTTAGATTTGATATGTCTCACCGCAATTTTGGATGCCAAACGTCTTAAACTTGACCCCACAGCAATGGGTCTCACCCCTCCGTCCTTTTTAGTTAGGGCGATCAAATTAGCACCAAATAAAAGTGAGGCAATATCAGCGTTGATTTTGCCTGAAAAAATAAAATTTATTAATTTTGTAATAGAGCAAATAAGCTGCACACCTGCATCACCCACAGAATAAGAAGTTAAATCTTTTAAATGTTGGGGTGAGATTCCGTCCAGGCCGGCCGCTGAACCGGTTTTAAAAGAAATTATTGCGTCAATAACGTCTTTGCCTTCGATTTCGAGGCAGGCCTGGTCTGCTGTAGGAGAGTCGAAAAAATACGGGATCACGGGAGCCGGGGGATGTTTCGAATGCAAAGCCGAAAGGGTATCAGGAGTATCAGGCGACAACATGTCGTTAGTAAAAAGAAGACGTGCGGCGCCTTTGAGATCCCCGTCGGCAATTTTGCCTTCAATTAATTTAATTCTAGATAATGTTCCCCTCTTGGGAGAATCAAAAGGTGAAGATGTTTTTGTTAAACAGTTATTTATGATTTTTTGCGTTAGAGAAATAGTAGCCTCATCTTTTTTGACATGCAAAGTGGTATACGAAAAAAGGAAGAGATTATGCCAGTCTACAATTTGGTTGCTCTCCACACATTTTTTAATCAAGCCTGAAAGGTGGTTTGCGACGGAGATCCTGGCGCCGCGCGGGACTCGTTTGATAACAGGCACATTATTTTTTAGGTAACTAAGGTACAAATGGAATGGGGTAGAATTTGGACTGTCGGAAACAGGTGCCGGTAAAGAAACTGGGTCTAAATTTAGAGCAGGGCCGTTCTGGCTAATACAAAGACGATGTTTTTTTGAAATATGAATGTTAAGACCCCTTTTTGATTGAAAAGATCTATCGCAATGTAAACAAATGTAATTTTGATTTAACGTGCCATCACCGGATTGGGTTGCGGTATGCATCCACTTACCAGAAAACAACACTTGAATAGAGAAAAACACTCAACTAAACACAAAATAGAAAATATCACTAAAATATAACTATTTTAAAGTCTTTCAGAAGCGTTGACGTCGGACGTCAGGACCTCTATTAATTATGTTGTAATTTTTTGTGTAACCGACCTTTTTTATTAAAATTTAATATTTTTCTATGGCATGCCGAAATTAAAATACAAAATGACGGAAACGAAAATGAGTGAGTCATTTTTGTTAGGGGAAAAACCTGTGGGTTCGCGTAACCAATATGTTAACCGCATCACCGACATACTAACCACGTCACCGACATCCTAGCCGCGTCACCGACATATGAACAGCATCCCTTGAATATGCAATCTGCGTCACCAACATGCTAACTGAGTCACCGACATGCTCAATGCGTCATCAATATGCTCAATGCGTCACCAACACGCTAACCGAGTCACCGACATGCTAACCGAGTCACCGACATGCTCAATGCGTCATCAATATGCTCAATGCATCACCAACACGCTAACCGAGTCACCGACATGCTAACCGAGTCACCGACATGCTCAATGCGTCATCAATATGTTCAATGCGTCACCAACACGCTAACCGAGTCACCGACATGCTAACAGCGTGCCCTACCTGCTAGCAGCGTGCCCGACGTGCTGGCAGCGTCACCGAAATGCTAGCAGATTTACGAAATGCCAATCGACTTACGCCGTGATAACCGCGTCACCGACATTCTGAAAGCACTTGTTGACATGCAATTTGCGTCACCAACATGCACACCGCGTCACCGACATCCTAACCACGTCACCGACATGCAGACTGCGGCACCAACATGCTACCCAAGTCACCGACATGCTAATGTAACGTGTGCATCAGACTGGCGTCGCGGAGCGGCCTGTGTACGTATATGTATACGCATATATATACTTATATATGTTATCCCAAAGTTTTAAGTTTTCATTTCTGTCACCAGTCCCCATGAATGCCATATTTTTTTGTATTATAATTTTGTCTACTCTTCTCGTCGTCAAAATCGAGGACGACTAAATGACAGCAGAATCGAAGATTATCTCGTGTTGAATTGTCAAAATACGAGATAACTTAGGTGCCATGTTAGGGTTTGTCGAGAAAATATCGAGTTTGACAGAACGAGTCGAGTGTTTTGTATGGCAGCGCTGTCAGAAAACGAGAAAATTGACAGAAATAGACAAAAATTACTCACGCGAGAGTGAGTAATTGTCGCGTGTGTCATGTTAGCCCTGCTGGTAGGGCAATGTGTTACTGAACTTTTGCACCAGGAATTTCTAAGCGGCAGCCCAGAGCAACGCCCTATTCAAAATCAAAATCATTTATTTAAACTAGGCTGAGAATCAGCACTTTTAGAACGTCAAAATTACATAAGACTGTCCCCGCACGCCCGCCCTTCACCTCTTCCTAGTGCTTTAGCTGGGAAGAAGAAGTGGCGCAACAAACTGTCCAGCAGCACACCTGTCTGTTTAGTTAGAAAAATTTGACTCTATACAATAGTATGCAAAGCAATTTACATTACGCAACTTATAAACGCAACAGAAGGTAATAAAAGCCTCCAGGCATAAAGGCCCGCTTACATAAAGCTATAGATGTTCGACTCCCAGGTCGGGCAAACTGTTATTGGGTATTTCCATTAGGAATTTCTCGGTAACAGCCCGGAGTCTGGATTTGTGCCGGGTTGATGACAATAGGCTCGCCCCCTATTACATGGGACTTAAAAATAACTGGCGAAATGTGAGTGTATTGTATAAAATCAAAATCAAAATCAAAAGTCATTTATTCAAACTAGGCTGAAAATCAGCACTTTTCGAACGTCAAAGTTACATAAGACAGTCCCCCAAAAATGCCCGCCCGTCACCACTTCCTAGTGCTTTAGCTGGGAAGAAGAAGTGGTGGAACAAACTCCCCAGCAGTCTGTCTGTTTAGTTATATAAACTTGATTTTATACAAATCGTATGCAAAGTAATTAACATTACGAAACACAAAACATTGGATTAAATTACACACTTGCCATACGTTAGCTAGCACGCGCCAGTATACCAACAAAACAATGAACAAAGTGTACTCAAGCAGATAAAAATTTCAACATAAAAAAAAAACGTAAATAGAACTTAATACCTAAATAAAAGCCTCCAGGCATAAAGGGCGTGCCCGCTTACATAAGGCAATTGCTGTAGCTCGAAGTGAGAAATGATAAACTAGCCCCATCGAAGTAAAATAAGTAAACAATTACTAATAACAATTAAAACCATGATCAGCAAGACGACCAGTCACCACAAGCAGCACCCGTTCACGAGCATAACGCAAAGATCAGCCATCACCCCCCTCGCCATATTGGAGGGAAGGAGGCAACCCGATCCCCGACGCTGCCGCAGGCAGTGACATCTAAGGGAGCATGACGAGCTTGCTGCCGGTTGCTCAGGCAAGAATAGTATAATCAATAGTCGAGGACGCTAGCTAACCACTTATTGCAATACAACTCTGCCTAACCCATCAGGGGAGACATGCGTGATGTTATATTATAAATAAAAGAAAACTTACGAAGCTTCATGAACAGCTCTCAAATAGCACGCCGGAGTTGAATAGAACAGATAAACTTTCTGTTTCTGAGGTATTTGTCTTTGATTCACGTTACTGAAAAATATTGATAAAGAAGAATGTAGTAATGAGGTTCTTGTGAGAGTGATGGCTGCCACAAAGCGTCCGCAATTCCCCTGCGAATGACGTCACTAAAACGTTATATTAAGACGCTGACAACACCTAAACCGCGGTCACTGTCAGATTGCATAGAAAAGAAAGAGAAGCGCGATAACACAACGCTTGTAATTTATTGCAAAATATGAAGCAATTATCTATTTACTCAAAATTTAGTTGAGTAATCGAAAATAAAAAACAACCAAGTTTTGCATTCAAATAAGACGTTCTTGTTATTAATTAAATACGTAACGTATGTTGATATTTAATGCAGATATTTTGATTAGAACTCAAGGTAAGAGGTTAGTTTAACGTTAGGTTGTATCGATTTTTTTTTTTCAAAACGTGTTTTGGTAACAACCAAGTTCTGGGAAATATGTTCAAAATTAACATATATATTTTCCGCTACCACAAACTATACAGATTTGGCAATTTTTTTTCTTAAGAGAAGCCTAATTTGGTCAATTAGGTCTTGTCAGCGCCTTAAGTTAGTGTGTTTAGGAAAACACAAAACAATCGCTCTCTAGGAAGAGAGCGTTTTTTGACAACGTGAAGTCAAACCACGCTGCCATCATTTTCATGACAGCCGTCATTGCGGCAATAGGGTAATTTACTATATACGAGAAAAAATCTATAAATATATTATTGAGATAGTTTAGGCACAAAGGAGTCGGAAAATGTTACTTTTAGTTCATAAATTATCAAAATAAATTTTTAAATTCAATTCAATATTTTCATTTTTTCTAATCTGTTAAAAACACCATGAAATAGTAGCCGCCGTGTTATTACGTCACACCGCTATGTAAACTAAAACGTGTCAACTGTCAACTGATAGTTAGATAATAGATCAGCGCATTTGTTTACATAGCCAAGTGACGTCATGACCACAGAGCAACATGTCGTCCACTGCATCCAGCGTTTTCGTCAAACTACGCGCGAATTTAGAAAATGTAAAATTTAAATAGTAGCCGCCATGTTATTACGTCATACGGCTATGTAAACTACAACGTGTCAACTGTCAACTGATAGTAAACCTTTTGACCGCCACAGTCATGTATAGATGACCAACCAAAATGTGCCCAGCACGCCACGGTCACGATTACATGACAGATTTATAAGGAATAATGCGTAGCTCGGCGCCGAGGTCACGTTTTTGCATTTTTGACATGGCGGTCAAAGGGTTAATAGATCAGCGCATTTTTTTACATAGCCAAGTGACGTCATGACCACAGAGCAACATGGCGTCCACTGCGTCCAGCGTTTTCGTCAAACTGCGCGCGAATTTTGAAAATGTTATATTTAAATGCATTTTTATGGCAATTATCGAATGAATAAAAATTTTGTGATTTTTTTTTTGGGGCATATTAGCACTATAGAATTTAATTAAGACACTTTTCAAAAATGAATGTAAGACCCTATTATGTAGCGGTCACCACTCTTCTAGCGAAACCGTAGCTTAAGTAACAGCTAAGATCAAGGTTATGTTACATATGGCGCGGTCCGTGGATGGGTGATCATCTTTTACATACCGAGACCTCTTCGTGTCTCTGAAAGCACGTTGGTCGCGGCTCTCATTCGTAACTCTCTTTGCAGGTCGTTACAACCGAAAGTCTGACAACCAGTCTTACAAATCGTTGTTACCCAGTAACTGGGTCGTGGAGTCAGATAGGAAACTGACACCAACATAGTTGGGAAAAGGCTAGGTACATTGATTTTTGTTGTAGGTGTGTTGAGGTGGTAAGATTAAGACATCGCGCCTGTAATCTCCAAAGCAAGTGTGTAGATATAAGTCGCATATTGACTACCTCTTTGGTCAGTGGTCTCAAGCGGGATTGAGCTTGAGTTCAGGTATCGTATCCAAACTCAAGCAGCAAGAGAAGTGGATTTAGGAAAAGTCTAGCAGGTGATGATGACTTACGCTATGAGCTTGTCTATGTTTGCGAACCAGATCGGCGCGTCATGGAACCCGAGTCGTTGTCCCATGATAACCATGACGTTCTTCGTGGTGTAGTACGGGCTCTGACGTTTTAGCATCTGCTGCATAAACGTGTCCACCTATAATGTACAGGGGCTGCAGTCTCGACATAGATAACGAATTTGTTCCCACCATGATCAGCCTATGACGTTCCCACTGCTGGTACACAGGCCTCCTCTCTGTGAGAGGGAGTGGGCCGTAATCCACCACGCGGGCCCAGTGCGGGTTGGTAGATGTCACATGCCTTCGAATTTTTGGTTCTAGTACATGCCAGTTTCCTCACGATGTTTTCCTTCACCGTTTTGAGAGCAGTGGTGATGAAATAATTTACACAAAGTTAAGCGCCTGTCTGGGTTCGAACCTACGACCTACAACTCGTAAGTCGTGGCCGTTACCACTGGGCCACCACTGCTCTCTTTGAATTTGGTCGCACGGTCCTAATGCGGTCCTTACTTGAAAATTGGCACATGATTTTTTCGTGCTTCTGAAGCAATTTTGACCGTCTAGAGACCCCTCCCGACATCTTTCATGTCGCTTTCTGTGGAATTTCGTGAAAAAAGACGGAAGTGATAGCTTGAGCATGGAATAAGTAAGTACTTTTTAATAGCATGGAATTAGTTAGTACTTTATAATAGCATGGAATTGGTAAGTACTATATAGATTGTAAGTAGTAGTACAATCCTAATGTTTAAAAATAAACTGACAGCGTTATTACTTGATAAGTGTTATTACTCAATTAACGATTTTTAAATGACACTACACTTTAGATTTATTATTTGACATTGTGTATTTCCTTATTATTATAGTCGCTATAAATTTATCATATCTTTTATCATTTTTAATTTATTATTTTTGCAAATTTTGATTTGATTGAGTGTTTTTAATAAAAAAAAATCAATGTTTGCATGCCTAATTTAGGGTAGATTGTACAGGGATCACAAATTCTGTAACCACCTTTATTTTATGTACCTACTTTCTAAGCAAAATAAACGATTACTAGTCATGAATTCAAATAAATATTTCAATATTTAGCTTTGTTATAATCTGAGGTTAAATCAAAGTCAAAAGTCATTTATTCAAACTAGGCTGAGAATCAGCACTCCAAAAAACGCCCACCCTTCACCACTTCCTAGTGCTTTAGCTAGGAAGAAGAAGTGGCGCAACAAACTGTCCAGCAGCACAGCTGTCTGTTTAGTTATATAAACTTGATTCTAAACAAATTTTAGTTTAGTTAATTTCTGTCGCTCCTCAGTTGCTTATTACTAAGGTGAGATGTCAGATGTTACACATCATAATTATGCGACAATTGTGAGGCTCACTCGTTTTTTATTTTTGAACATAACTCAATAATTGACTCTTTGCACGATACCTAACACGTTCGCTGACAGTACGTCGTTAGGCGGGAATAATTTCCCGCCTTCCCGCATTTTATTTTTATTTTTTTTAATAAATAGTGCGACACGACACTACCTCGAGTGACGTGCACGTCTGTCAACGTAGTGTCGTATTTGGGCAAGCAAACACGTGCCTAATATAACACGAGAACTACGTCGAGAAACGTTCACGTCCATCGACGTAGTATCAAATTTCGGTAAGCAAACATATGGCCAACATGACACTACGTTATGAAACGTTTGTCATTTAGGATGGAAAATTCTACTGTCGTAATGAGGTGTCAGGGTAAGTGCTCACTGTCAGCGAACGTGTTAACACCCTCACGGACCGGACAGGGTTTTTTTACATGTTGTATACAAGGTGTCGTTTTTCATCATTCATATTTTTTTTCTAATTTTCGGAAATCGGCATGTGTGTGACACGTATGTTAAAACGCGGCCCGTGTTATACCGCTCTGTGACTGCCCTTTTACACACACGCTACCGCATACGCAACGGGGTGATTCTGTTCTGTGAAAGTGGTGTATTCTAAAATACTGTTAAACTTAAATAACTAAAAAAAACAAGTATGTATTACTTATTGAGCACTGTATCATAATTTTATTTGATTATATATGTCTTTCATAGCAGCCTCCGGAAATTCGACGAGGATGCAAAACGACACCTTGTATAATCTCGCGAATAACTCTGCTTGTCCGATGCAGCATTTGTGTGAATGACGCCACGTTTATGATGATCGCACGTGGCGTTGTAGATCAGATGCAGCCAAAAGTACATGAAGTTTGATTTTTTTACACATACATACATAAACTCACGCCTTCTTCGCAAGGGGGTAGCCAGACACTACAGAACGCCACCTGCTGCGCTCCTTACATACTCCTTTTGCTTCGTTTACGTTCCTATATCTGGTCATACACGCACGCCGCTGGTTGCGAGTACTACGCACCTGACCTTTTTGAAGAACATCACCAATGAGTCACTCTTTCTGGGGCGTCCCTACCGGCGTTTCCACTCTTCCTTGTAAATACCTTTTGTTAGTCGCCTTTCTACATCCTCTCAACATGCCTTAACTATATAGGCAAACTCTTTTCAATTTTTGTAACTACATTCATTTTTTTACCTTTACCTTTATTTAAAAATAAACCTACAAAAAGTGTTTTTCAAACCACAAAAGGAGGTCAAATTGGCTACTACCGTGGTGATGAGAGATTCTGCGCTCTTGTATTTGCTTACAGCATTCGTGTCTTGAAATAATAGTGTTATTATTAATAATATTGGGCGCTGGATGGTCTTCAGCTAATAATTATTACTTGCTTTAATATTACTAGGACTTAGATCGGCTCCTAGCACACCGATTTCCGGAGTAGCAACGGACCTCCCAACGTACAACCTCACAATAATCTCCTCTACAAAACTGATACGAAAATTTCACTTGCGAGATGCAGGATTTCAACTTTGGGATATTTTTTCTCTTATCTCACTATACTTTGGTCCTAACTATTTAGTTTTAAATTAAAGTTAAAACAATATTTTTTCGTCACGTATTTGTTGTGTTGCGAAAAAGCTTTTGGTTTTAATTTTATTTAAGGGTGAAATTCTGAAAATTCATTTATGATTTTTCCTATGAGAGCGAAAAGGTGAAGAAATTTCCCTCAACAGTAGTTTAGGGTGTCCTCATTGGGTCTTAAATTCATTTGGTAACGTTACTGGTGCTACTACCCCTACTATGACGCCCATATATAGATTAAAAGACAAAGACAGCAACAGGATTTTCAGTGCAAACAAAAGAGATGAATATATTTTCCTAACTTCTGCTTCTAAAGCCCATTTTCCGAGTTTTTTCGATTTCATTTCGTTTATAGATGTTAAAACAACATTAAATTCACTAAATATTATAAAAATAGTTTTAAAGAATTTATTATACTGGTAGACTGAATGACTAAGGTATCAAAATATCTTTGCCTGTTACCTGTCAAACGTCACATTCGCGCATGCGTGGTAATTTTATTTTAGGACGCTATGAAGGGAACCATTTTTAACCAGAAACAAGCTTTAGTTACGGACAGCCTTTAAAGTACGTATTAATTCCATGGCTTTTACACTGTATGAATGAACGTAGTACGCATGCGGACTACCATTGTGAAGATCGTAGAACGTAGCGTTCTGTAATTTCTGCCTTCATCTATGTGAAAAAGATAGGGAATTTAGAAAAATAAATTAAAATATATTTGTGAAACCAATCTAGTAAGTAAATACTGTTTATCTCCTGATAAATTCACCAACATGTTTCAGGAGATAAACAGTATTACATTAATTATATGAAATGAAAAATGAAATGAAAACAGTATTAATGTGTAGTTAAACTTAAATCAGCCCAAAAATTAGTGTTGTTTTTCGTGCTGTAATCGCAATATTGAGCGATGGTGACCCACTAGTAAGAAGCCCGACTTTCAAGTTATAGGTCGCGGTTTCGGACCCAGCCCTATACATTCTACTTTTACTTTTTTTCATCACCGGTTTTTACAAAAGCATCTGATAAAGGTGTAAATAAACCCTGTTTTGGTTATATTTTACAGCAATTACTGAATTAGTAACACATTCATATATATCTTGAAGATTTCAACTCTTTTTGTCTCACCACTTTTTACAACAATTACCTATTTTTTGAATAGCATTATTTAATTGTAATTGAAAAATCCTTGACAAGGATTTAGGTTATACCTACAATTAACCTCAATTGGGAATATACTTACAAGTAATTCCAAACTTGTCCATTATTTAAATATACTAATAACATTGTGTAGGAGTCAAGAAACAAATTCCTATTCTTTAAAAAAAAAATGCATTACTTATTTTACAATTCATTAATTTAAGTTGCTTTTTTTTTGTGGAACGGAACGCAAACTCAAAACGCGTCGTTCGTCTTCCTCAATGCTCGAAGTGACGAAAGAAACTATGTTAATTAAATCTATTCTTAGCAAAGTGCTTGAAATCTCACTAACGTAATTAAGTAAGTGCGATTTCTGCTTGAATAAAGCACAAAAAATAATTTAATTTATATGATTTGGGGCTACAAACAGATGTAAACAAAGAAGTTTCGTGGTAAATGACGTCACATCATGCCCGCGACAGAAACATTCGTTTGAGCTGTTGTAGAAAATTGTTGGAATTTCATTTTTTTTTTGAGCAACAAGCAGTAGTTGAATTTAACTTTTAATAGTTTACTTGGGTTTATATTACTGTCTAATAATGTTATAGTGAAAAATAAATTACATGCATATTCCCTATTGTCAAATGAAAAACATCTATGTACTAAGGTTATTTTTTAATTATTAATTAATTATTGAAATAGGCTTCGTACACAGCCCGCAAACAATACGTATGGCGAGCGAACTACCGGTTATATTATACCGAGACTTATTAATATTCTAACCTCGGAAATAAACAACTGCAATACACCTAAAAATATTAAATCTAAACTTAAGCAATATTACTTAAGTAATATGTAGGAATGACTGTAAGTACCTATTTAAACACCTGAATATGTTAATAATTGTATCTTCAATAACGCGTAATAAAATGTTTGTAACTATTAAATATGTAAAGATGTTATTAATTGTATCGACATTAACGCATACATATAAAATGCTTCATTGTATTGTATGATATTGAGATAGACTTATGATAGCACAAGTTTAAACCTTAGTGGTTTTTGGTTGCTATCTAATTATGTAATCCTGTGTTCTTTTGTATAAATGATAAATAAACAAAATAAAAATCTAGGACATTCCGGTTTCCTCACGGTGTTTTCTTTCGCCGTTTTTGAGAGAGTAAAATGAAGAAACAGCTTTACACACAAAGTGAAGCGCCTGCCTGGGTTCGAACTTAGGACCTACAAGTCGTAAGTTACCACTGGGTCTCCACTGCCATTAAAAACGGTGAAGGAGAACATCGTAAGGCATGTCCTAGAACCAAAAATTCGAAGACATGTTACAACTTCCAACCCGCACTGGGCTTGCGTGGTGGATTAAAGCCCACTCCCTCTCACAGAGAGGAGGCCTGTGTCCCAGCAGTGGGAACATTATAGGCTAATCAAGACTTAAAATTGGCATCCACAGCTGTACATTTACAGTTCAATTTGTTTACAATATCATCAGATTTTTTTCAAAAGAAGAGATCTTACGGCGGCTTAGTCGATGAATGCCCAACTCGTATAATGCCTAGCATTCTATAAATGCCTAATTCGACAAATGGCTGATTTGTGAAAGGACTAATTCTTAAACTGGCAAATTCGCAAAAGGACTACTTCTTAAAATGGCCAATTCGAAAAAGGACTTACATACGGTCCACTCCCTTTCACAGGGAACCTTTTTCAGGGCCTAAATTCTAGCAGTGAAAAAATTACTAAGTAATCTTGTTAACATACCCTCTCCTCTACATTCCTGAATGCCAAATCCGTCGTAACGATAAGAGGATCTTCGCACAAGTCTCCAAAGCAGAAGCCCGGTGGAGCCCAGAAGCCATCGAACAGCTTGTGGGTGTAAATGTCAGTCTCGGAACCTGGAACATTCAAACCATCATCACAGTCATCGAGGAGCTCGTGGCTAAGTAATAACACGGGTCGATCCATCAGCAGGCTTAGCATAACACTCTCTATTTATTCGAAGAATAGACGCGGCTCTTTCTATACAAAGTGACATTTCGTTTCTCAGTTTTTGACATCTCACCGTAGAAATCCTTCTACAATCTGTCATCTTGTCTTTCGTTTCTAACGATCTTTGTCTAGGTCCTGTTTTATGTAGAAGGATTTCTACGGTGGGATGTCAAAAAAGGAGAAACGAAATGTCACTTTGTATGGAAAGAGCCGTGTCTATTCTTCGAAGAAATAGAGTGTCATGCTAAGCCTGCAGGTTAAGCTACGCTTGTCGGGGTTGGTTCGTGGATAGATGACCATCATTACATACAGAGACTCCTCCGTGGCTCGGAAAGCACGTCAAACCGCTGGTTCCGGCTGTCATTCGTAGATCTTTGCCAGTCTTACCAAGTATCATCGTATTACCCACAGTTACTGGGTTGTGGAGGTCAGATAGGCAGTCCCTCCATGTATAATACTGATATTCAGCTGCTTCCCGAAACCGGCGAAGCGCGTGTCGGACCACGCACAATGAAGGGTCCCGTAGTTGGGATGAATTTATCCCAAGAAGAAAATATTGTAGTTGATAAACATCGCTCCCCCCACTGAATAATATGGATTGCCATATTATTCAGTGGGGGGATAAATCTAAATTTTACAGGAAAAATAAAACAGATTTTTTATTTTTTAACAGCTTTTATGCGTATATTTCATCACGGGTAGATTGTAAGATAGACATTTATACGTCAAAACAAAGCTATTTTCTAACAATATATTTTATATTATGATTTTTTTTTTATAGTAACAAAATTAAGTTATTGACAAAAAAAATATTACTGAAATTAAAGGGCAAAAGTATAGTATGCAACGCATCATCACAATAATATTCGCGTGTAAACACAACGATATCGTAGTCAATCTTAATGCATTATACATAGTATTAGGTATTCGTTGAAATACGGTGTCAAAAAACCTAACGGCAATATGATATTACGATATTATTCGGGTGAAATCCAAGCGATAGTATATAATATTCAAAAATATTAACTATATAAGACACAGTGAACGACGTAACTATTTTGCATAAATAACTAACTCGTTTTGTAAAAAGACATTACCAAATCCTGTAAATAAAAACAACACATGAATACTCGTATAATTGTTTTATAGTTTACGTGGAAAAAGATATGCATTTCTTACGCGAATATACATAATGGTAATCGTCGCTTACCGAAAAAGTTAATGATTGCATAATCTGTAATAACTTGTTATGGTATTATTCGTGCAAAAAGTGTGTTTAGATTTTAAGGGAATAATATTGTTGTGTTAATTACGGTACCATTGAAATTATTGCACTTTTATAAATATACATAGAAAAAAAACAAAAAGAAATTACAAGATGGTAATTAATGCTATAAATACCGGATTTGCAATAAAACGAAAACTGTCGTAGTACCACATTACCATATTATTCGGTGGGGGGAGCGACATGTTATCTCGTACATTCCAATTGCAAATTTAAGTTGGTCGACTATTACTCGTTAACTTGTAAAGCCTACTTGCTGTGATAGTTTTCCTTTTAATTCCGTTCTAATAATATGTTGGGGAAAAAGTTTCTTCGCATTTTGCCATCTTGTAGGTAGGGACATGATCCCATAGCTATAGAAATTTTGGGACTTCTGATCAAAATACCGCGACAAGTGGTTTTGGCAGTCCTCTCGTGATGTTAACCTGACACTGTCTAAAGAATTCTGAAGAGACCGAAACAGGTGGAAATCTGAAGGTGCAAGGTCAGGACTATACGGCGGATGCATTAACACCTCCCAGCCAAACACTCTTAATTTTTGCTGAGTGGCTAAAGATGTGTGAGGTCTAGCGTTATCATGATGAAAAACCACACCCCTTCTGTTGATTAATTCCGGCCGCTTTCTCTCAACTTCTTGCATTAATCTCATCAGTTGTTCGCAGTAGAGTTCAGAATCGATGGTCCTGCCTGGTGGTAACAGCTCATAATGAATAATGCCTTTCCAATCCCACCACACACACACAATCACCTTGTTGCGAGTTAACCCGGGTTTCGCCACAGTCTGTGGAGCCTGACCGGCCTTTGACCACGACCTTTTTCGCACGTTCTTGTCGTACGTGATCCACTTTTCATCACCAGTTATCAGCTTCTTCAAAAATGGTTCAGTTTCATTACGTCGTAATAAAGAATCACAAATGAGTACACGGTTCATTAGGTTTCTTTCAGTGAGCTCGTGAGGTACCCAAATAACGAGCTTTTTTGTGTACCCAGCTTTTTTCAAATGCGCCAAAACTGTTTGATCTTGCTCCACTTTTTCAAAAATGGCATCCATTTTATCCGTAATAGGGCGATCAGAGCGACGTGCATCTTTGACATCAAAATTTCCGGATTGAAAACGCTTAAACCAAATTTGTGCTACTCTCATAGACACTGCACTAGGTCCATAAACATCGCAAATTTTTTTCGCGGCTTGCGTTGCATTTATACCTTTTTTGTAGTAAAATTTTAAAATGTATAGAATCACTCATCTTGGCGGTACGAAAAACAAATGAAAATCACACATTTTCCTAATTTGAATTTGGAATTATGTTCTTTAAAATTTAAACTTTCAATGATACCAAAACCAGCGAGATACAAATAGTATACCCAAAGAGATTTTATTAAAACAAAAACAACTATTTAGTTAGCCCTTTAAAGCTTACCCGCAATAGTTTTAAAGGGCCTATCCTACACTATGGGATAGAAATTTCGCGCCCTCTCGGCCCTAGCCGCCGCAGGAGACGCCCTGGGCGTCAGGAATTTCGGGCGGATTTCCGGCCACCGTAGGCGCGGGCTTGCGGACGGTGAGCAATGGGAGCTACCCATTGCTCACCGTCCGCAAGCCCGTCCGGTAAGGACCAGGCCCGAGTCGACGGTGCGCCGTCGACTCGGGCCTGGTCCCACGTGTTTCACGCGCGCCTCAAAGAGATGTCGTCAGCACAAGTGTAGGTGTCCACTAGGGCCAATGCCTGCCAGGGTCGCGGGAAGGTACAAAAGGATTACCGAGGCCCCTGGCAACACAGGCAACGGAAGGGACACGTGGGTTTTCGTGGGTCAGTAAGAGTCTGACACACCCTCCCGCTCCGCCCAGAGCGGGAAAAGTTATTTGATAATTTCCTAACCAAAAAAAAAAAAAGAGGCGAGACTCTCAGCGATTGTTCTCAAGCGAGCATCACTGAGCGAGTAATCTCTTTGATAGCTATGTTGTCGCTGCAACAGACTAGTACCTGCTCGCTGGCGATGTGAACAGTCAGCGATCAACTATTAATGTAATATCTCTTTTAATTAAACATAAGGTGAAGATATATAAAACAATGGTAAGACCTGCTGTCTTGTATGGATCAGAATGTTGGGCCACAAAAGGGATGAATGAAAGGCAATTGCATGCAGCTGAGATGAGAATGTTAAGAGGGATGTGTGGTGTGACACGAATGGATAGAATAAGAAATGAGTACATCAGAGGAAGTCTAAAAGTAGCACCGTTGACTAAAAAGTTGCGCGGAAATCGGTTGTCATGCTATGGACATGTGATGCGGAGGAATGAGGATGAATGTGGATGGCTATAAGAGTAGGGGAAGACCAAAGAAACGATGGATGGACTGTGTGAAAGCTGATATGGCTAGAAAGGGGGTGACTACCGAGATGACAACTAATAAAGGAGTGTGGAAGAAAAGGACATGTTGCGCCGACCACGAATAAATTGGGATGAGGGCAGGAGAATGATGATGATGAATTACACGGGCCTTACAATATTTTGTTCGTTAACGTTTGGTAATCGTGAAAATTACGTCAATAAAATCGTCCATCGACGAAGAAGCGACTAGCTAGTCGCTTCTTCGTCGATGGTGGGACAGGTGTCTTAGTTATGTATCTTACCTAAATCATCACTCCCTCGCCACACGAACTCCATCGTCTTTGTCTTCATTCGGGTCAGTTCATCATCGAAGCTGATTGGGCTGATAAAGTGTCCATCAAAGCCCATCTGAGCCATGAGAGAAGCAAACTCTTTAGAATGTCCGAAGACGTCTGTCTGCCACGTTACCAGCGGTCGCCCACATTCCAAGAATGTTGCATTGATTTTTCTGGAAACATAATAAAACATTACATATATGCCAAGTCTCGTCGGTCTAGTCGTCGTATCTGCAGGCTTAGCACAAGCACCGTTTTGTCTACAGAAAAATAGACAAAAATGACGTTCCGTGTAGAAAGTACGACGGCAGCAAAGTAGAAAGAGAAAAACAAGCATTTTAAGCTATAGAAATTTGTATCACAGGCGGAGACAAACAAAAGTTACACCATATTTCAGGTTATTGGTTTGTCCCCGCCTGCGATACAAATTACTATAGCTTATTTTTTTTTTTTTTTTTTTTTATTTGTGATGGGTTTTCTCTTGACTTTAGTCTATGCCAGAGGCGACAGAAACAAAGTCGACGATGGAGCGAGCTTACCCAGAAGAAGCCTGTTCACTCTCACTTTGAAGAGATTAGGGTTATATGCGTTCGGAAACACAGACGCAGGCAGAGAGTTCCATTCCTTTGCTGTGCGCATTATAAAAGAAGTTTGGAAACGCTTAGTGCGAGTTGGTGGGATAGCCACCAGGAAGGGATGGTAACCTGAAGTGCGCCTAGATGACCGATAATAGAAGGGGGCCGGTGGAATGAGGTCGTGGAGTTCCTGAGCACACTCTCCGAAGTACAATCTATAGAAGACCGACAAGCAGGCAACCTTGCGACGATGGGCCAAACTGTGAAGCTTGGCATCCACCAGATTTACGTCGCCAATGAGCCTCTATATAATGCTTATAATGCTTGTTTTTCTCTTTTCAGTTAGGTATGTGTTTTTGCAGTCGGGTTTTTTGTTTATTAAGTAATTTGTTTTTTTTCAAGCCTTTTAGTTTTATTAATATCTACAATTGACTCATTACTAGCTTTTATTTGATATCAATATTGTAGTATATTATTTAAAAAAAAAAGTTTCCCTTTTTTTGTATCAGCAGATGCAATATATACAAATTATATAGCCTATGTCACTTCTACAATGAAGACGAATCTAACGACACCTCTTATGTTAAAATCCATCAAGCCGTTTAGGCTACAGAGCGTGCCAAAGAAATAGACATACATACATACATACATACATACATACGAGGGCGGGTCAATAAGTCCGTGACTTTTTGAATTTCTGACCTCTTTACTGAAACAGCAACACTGCTCCTGTCAACAGGCATCTGTCAGTTGACTCCTGTCAAAATTTAAACTTGCTGCGTCAGTTAGTTTGTGTTTGACAGCTATTTTTATCAGACTACTCGCTAATTTGAGGAGAAAATGGAAAAAAGTGAATTTCGTGTGCTTATTAAGCATTATTTCTTGCGAAAAAAAACCATTACCGAGACCAAGGCTAAGCTTGATAAATACTATGGGGACTCTGCACCATCGATTTCAATGGTAAAAAAGTGGTTTACTGAATTTCGTTGTGGCCGTACAAGCACTGAAGATGCCGAACGTCCTGGACGCCCAGTTGAGGTCTCTACACCCGAAACAATCGAAAAAATTCACGATATGGTGTTGGCCGACCGAAGATTGAAAGTGCGAGAGATTGTGGAAGCCGTAGGGATCTCGCATGGCTCAGTGGTTTCAATTTTGAATGATCACTTGGGCATGAGAAAGCTTTCCGCAAGATGGGTGCCGCGTTTGCTCACAGTCGACCACAAACGCAATCGTGTAACAACTTCACAGGAAGGTTTGGCGTTGTTTAATCGCAATATGGAGGAGTTTTTGCGCCGTTTTGTAACCGTGGACGAAACATGGATCCATCACAACACACCAGAGACCAAACAACAGTCAAAACAGTGGGTTTCTAAGGGTGAATCGGCGCCGAAGAAGGCCAAGGTGGGTTTGTCAGCCAATAAAGTTATGGCGACTGTTTTTTGGGATGCACGCGGGATAATCCACATTGACTACCTTCAAAAGGGAAGAACAATCAATGGGGAATATTATGCCAATTTATTGGACCGATTCAATGACGATTTGAAAAAAAACCGACCTCATTTGGCCAAGAAAAAAGTTCTTTTCCACCAAGACAATGCAAGGGTGCACACATGTGCAGTTGCCATGGCAAAAATCCATGAATTGGGCTATGAATTGCTCCCTCATCCGCCCTATTCTCCAGATTTGGCTCCGAGCGACTACTTCTTGTTCCTAAACCTGAAGAAATGGCTTGGTGGAAAAAGATTTGACTCCAATGATGAAGTCATCTCGCAAACAAAGGCCTATTTTGAGGACCTCGACAAATCATTTTTTTTGGAAGGGATAAAAAAATTGGAGAAGCGTTGGACAAAGTGTATAGAGCTCAAGGGAGACTACGTTGAAAAATAAAATTATTTTTTTATCAAAAAATCTGTGTTTTATTCCAAAAGTCACGGACTTATTGACCCGCCCTCGTACATACATACATACATACATACATACATACATACTCTCGAAAAACATTACCCTCCTGAGGCAGTCGGGTAAAAAGACAGATTGCAGAAGGATTTCTACGGTGCGATGTCAAAAATGGAGAAACGAAATGTCACTTTGTATAGAAAGAGCTGTCTATTCTTCGAAGAAATAGAAAGCGTCATGCTAAGCCTGCTGCTGAGCATCAGGTCCTGCGTGGTAAATGTGTAAACACACATAAAATGCCAAGATCGCATTGGGTTACATTTTGACAGTTCATTGCTTTATTTACGTTGTTGAGCTGACGAGTTTTTCAAAGCTAAGAAGCAATGCATTAGCAATATCCTTTAAAACTCTCGGATGGTGATAGAAAGTTTATTTCGCAGTCCGGAGTCTGGATTTGTGCCCGGTTGATGGCAATAGGCTCGCCCCCTATTACATGGGACTAACTAAAAAAACAAGCTAGCTTTACAGTAATCGCATGTGATGATGTGATGTGTAACATCTTTTTTTTTTTTTTTGAGGGTGGGAAATCATCAAATAACTTCTCCCGCTCTGGGCGGAGCGGGAGGGTGTGTCAGACTCTTACTGACTAAAACCCACCCGTATTCCTTCCTGTTGCCTGTGTTGCGGGGGCCTCGGTGACCCATAAGTACCTTCCCGCAGGACTAACTAACTAAAAAAACAAGCTAGCTTTACAGTAATCGCATGTGATGTGTAACATCTGACATCTCACCTTGGTAATAAGCAACTGAGCAGCGACAGAAATTAACATCAGAATTTAAAAAAGCTAAATACTGAAATATTTATTCGAATAATTAAAACGCACATTACAAAAAATATTACATAAAATAAACACATAAAACGTAGCCAAAAGCCTCGTATTTAAGCCATAAAAGTTTTACAATCTTGTCTATTCATTGTCCACTAGTAAGTACACTTTATTATTCCATGCTTAATAGCATAGAACTAGTAAGTACTTTATAATTAAAGTACTTACTAATTCCATGCTATTAAAAAGCACTTACTTATTCCATGCTCAAGCGTCACTTCCTGTCTACACACTTCCGTCCCTTCTCACGAAATCACTCCCACAGTAAGCTAGAGGAATGATGTCTCACATCAATAAAAAAGACGGCGCTAAAGATAAGTTAATACCTCAAGGTGTAAGTGAAGTGGTCAATAATAGCGTGGTAGCTGGTGGTGGCCTCGTCACTCATGCTCCATCCACCACCCACGAAGTACAACCTGCCCTGGCGGAGGAGTTGGTATACCATGCGTTTAACTGCAACACGAAGTAATAAGAATTATAAACCTTTAGGTAACATCAGACCACAATAAGGGCGTCGCCAGCCGATGGCCCAGGGGGGGCAAGTTGATATATGGAGGATGGGACAAGTATGGATTGTAGGTACACGTTGTGGACGGTAGAGCGATCATAATCCTCAACGCTTATCTCGTTTCTGGAAAGAATGTTGTTGCGCCTTTTAGGAAATCAAGAACGGTTAGATTTATTCATTTATAACAATATATATAATAATAATTGGGACGGATGCTTGTTTGGGCGCTACCTGTGTAGACACACTGGCACCGTCCCACCTCCAACAGACTACTTCTAAAGCGGGTGCAGCGGCAGAAAATGCTGAAATTCTGAAAGTTATTAAATATGGAGGCGTTGGCAGAGAGTACAACTTTGTGCCCTTTGGCGTCGAGACCCTCGGTCCGTGGGCTCCCAGTACGCATAAGTTGTTTGCGGAAATCGCGAAACGTCTAGTTGATGTAACTGGTGACCGAAAATCTGGCGGCTTTCTCGCGCAACGCATCAGTATTGCAATTCAGCGAGGAAATGCCGCCAGCATCATCGGTACAATGCCCCGAGGGCCTTTTTTAGGCTTAACTTAGTTTTAATTTAATTTAGTTAATGTTAATAATCATCTTGTAATTATTATAATAATAAAATGTATTCAGGTATAAAGTAAAATATGATTTACATTAATTACAACCGAGGCTTGTATTCTGCCCTGATCTGAAACACAGGTTTATGAAAACCTGTGTTTCAGGCCATCAATTTATATCACACAATTAAAATGAAGACAACAATAAATGTATTAAAAGCTAAATTAAAAAGAAGATATAATATTTTCAATTACTTATAGTAAATAAAGTGGAGACTATTATTAATTAGGTAAGTAAAGGAAGAGACTTCTATTCGAGTAGGTAGATAGAAATTCTATTTTAATATTTCTAGTAGTTTTTCCGTGTCTGCATAATTGCGTTTGCCAAATATTCCTGTACTAGTAAATTACACATATTATAACTTAAACTATAAAACTTTAGCACTCTGTTAAACTGGTTATAAAATACAAGAAGTGTCCTAAAAATAAATAAAATCGATTAGCAAAAGCATGTTTAGTCTGATAGTTAGCACAAACGAAATCTTTTCTTCTCCTATCTGAAGGAAATGGGTTAAAATAAAGTTCAGTGTGTGGAATTCAAAACAAATAGGTAATTGACGTACTGTTAGCACCTGACATGCCTTATAAAGCTGGTGTGTAGGAAATCTAAATGGACGAAAGAAAATTGCTGCCAAACTTTAATAAACTTTTTTATATACGGTAAATCATAATATTGAACGTTAGTTTCGCAAATCGGTCAAGCAAATGAAGTGAGCGGGTGCTTTCGTTGCTTTGCATTTGGCTACATTTTTTTTTTAATCTCTAAGGGGACAGCTGCCCGGGGTCCTGGAAAAGTCCGGAAGGGATATACAGGCCCCTGGCAACACAGGCAACGGAAGGAACACGGGTGGGTTTTAGTCAGTAAGAGTCTGACACACCCTCCCGCTCCGCCCAGAGCGGGAGAAGTTATTTGATAATTTCCCACCCAAAAAAAAAGGGGGACAGCTGCCCCTCCCTGCCCCCCTCGGCGACGCCTTTGAACCACAATGACTGCATACAATAGTGTTAGTAACGAAAACTTAAAACTAATGTTAGTATCTCAATAGAATAATAATATTATCAATATGATTGAAGTCAATAAACTGAGTGGTGTGTTAATATGTGAAATCTTTAATTGATCCTCTTAAAACTAATTGACTTTCTGAATGTTTTTTTTTTTTAATTTTTATAAGCTAGACTCTTTTCATCTGTCTGGCGTTTTCTCAAGTTTGTTTGCAGTAACTTAGCTAGGGCATCCCGACCAAAGAGAACACGCGCGAGCCGAGTGAGCAAAGCGAGCGGTGCCGCGAACATTACTTCTAAGTTGGTCGCAGTTACTTGGCTATTTACCCTCAAATTATTCCTATTTTGGGGTTCTAAAAATACTTAACATTTCGTATACCGTAATTACAGAATAAGCCATTGTGTCTCTCGTGGACTTTCTGGCAATATGGGTTAATAGCCAAGTAACTTTGACCAACTTGGATGTAGCGCTCGCCGACCGCTACCGCGTTACTGCTGTTTCCGCTCGCTCGGCTCGCGCGTGGTTTGTCACAGTTCTATTTAGATTAAATTTTAATTAGATTAAATCCGACTAAATAGGTTAGGTTAGACCTAACTTATTTAGTCGGAATGGCGTAGCTTAGTTTCTGAGACCAACTGTGAGGAAAGGACAGAAAAAAATATTTTTTGTTCATTAATTTCAGCATTTTTTTTTATCAGTTTTTTTTTTCTTATTTAGTATTAATCATGGTCTGGAAGTTTGAGTAATTTATGCGACCTACCCAAATGTTCTTTCTTTAGTATTGTTCGTCGCATCTTTGAGCTCCTTACGTTCTGAGTTGAGCTTCACGATTACTGACAAATGCGTGCACTGACTGAACAGGTCCACTCAATCTGTGTGGTTCTTTCTTCAAAGGGACAATTTCAGTCACCATGTAGATACATGGCCTTCACATGATCTGGCCAAGATTATATCTGGACTTTAAAAGAGACTGTGACCTCTGAGTTTGTTTCGGCCTTTCTTCTCAGAGTAGTCAGATAGGAAACGCCGACCCCATCTAGCTTTATTTTAAAAATATGATTGACATGTAAAAGTGTTTGTACAAACCTACTTACAGAAATCATTTATCATGATTTATCATTTAAATAAGGAGCAGTTAATATTACCCTATTACAAACTAGTATAACGTCTTTACTAAAGTTTTAACTATTAACTAAAATATTACCTGTTAGATCCCTGTTCTTCCACCAATGATAGAGAAACGGCATGTCTGAGAACGTGAACCTGAAACAAAAGATTATAAAAATTACCGCTCTATGCCTCGAAAAGCACGCCGTCAGTTGTAGATCTTTGAGAGTCGTTAGGAGTAGTCAGAAGCCCAAAATTCTGACAACCAGTCTTACCAAGGAGTAGGTTGTTACCCAGTAACTGGGTTGTGGCTCAATGTAAAGTACTGGTATTCAGGTGCAACCGGTTACACTGGAAGAGTGGAAGCCAACTCCAACATAGTTAGGAAAAGCTAGGCAGGTTGATAAGATGAAATTAAGTTGTGTTGTGTTGTGTTGTGTTGTGTTGTGTTGTGGACTAGAAGAATTTATTAGAGTTTCGTAAAAATTGATTTATGTTATTTCTACTTTTAAATGAATATTAACTTTACACTAGTGTAAATTAAGTCGATATCAGAATGACAAGTGGTATTGAAAATGTCTTAAAAATAATAAAGTTGTAACTTTATGTGCAGGTAATTAAGTTATAATTATTTCGCCCTGGCCAAACTGAAGCGAACTCCTGCGGGATGCGGGACGAAATTCGCTCGCACCGATTGTATCAATTACCTTGTGTGTGGAGGTGTTCAAACTGGCGCGAATTGTCACATGACTTCCTAATCACCTGTTAAGCCCCGCGCGACACCGATTCGGAGTCATTCAATAGAAAATCAATTGTGTCTCATTAGCTGTCCTTGACCGATTTAGAGTTCATAATACTTCAGCGCCACCTTACTCTTTATCTCGCTCGCACGCTACTGCTCGTGGTCATGCGAACAAGCGAGACAGCGCGGCAAGAAGAAGGCTCCAAGGTGCCGATAGTTTAAGTAATTTCGTTTTATGGTTAAAATAATGATGCTATTTAAAAAAAAAACATTATAGTATCTGATAGATTTAGTTCAGTTATTATGCAAAGTTTCATGATCTTATTTGAAGTATTTTTTTAATACGAGCGGCTTTTTGTTTGGTTTGGAGGTAACTACTTATATAATTTTTTTGTCGAGAAAATTTTATGGAATCGCGTTTTTGTCAAACATTTTCGTACTTAACTTAATCCTCAACTTTACATATTATATTTATTTCAAAATGAACGCTGCAATATTTTCGATATAACGGATGATCGTGCTAAGCAATTTGAGTTAGGTATTGTAGAAGCGCGCAGTCACGTACTAGCGTTGTAAATAAACCGTTTTTAATCAAAATCAGTGGTTTAAAACTGTTTAAAACCGCGTATGAGCGGCCGCGTATGACCGTATTATGAGCGGATTTTTTTTTATATAAGTTTTTGTGAATAAGTCATTATGCCTCTCTCTCGTAAATTTGGAATCAGTTTTTGTCATTTCTGAAGTCGATGGTAAAAACATGTCTTGTGCAACTTCTGTAATGCAGAGTACAATTTGCTATGGCAAATAAACTTACAAATCATATTTTAAAGTGAAAAAAGTGTCACAAAAATATGAAGAATAAATTTACTTCGAAATAACTACAACATCGGTTTCATTTCCCGCTCTAGCAACCACCACCCACCAGCACATCAATAGCGTCGACATCATCAATAAACGGATTTTTAACTCAGACACCTGCAACAACCTCCTGTGAACACAGTGAAATCCATATTGCTTTAGCAAGAGCAGTTTATGCCAGTGGCGTTCCATTATCAATGCTGGAGTCTCCATATTGGCGCACCGTCTTAAGCTTGTTGAATCCCTCGTACTAAGTACCAAAAATATATGCACTTAGTAGCCCGATTTTGAATACTGTAAATGCGCGTGTAGTAATAATGGTGCCAGTCGATTTATGTAGTCTGTACATGTTAATAATAAAGGTTGATTATTAAAAAAAAAACATTTAATTTGAATTGCCATATAAGCCTAAATAACCTACGTTATTGATCACTTCGTATGAAGCCTCAGTGCATTCTATTGGAAAAACATTTTAAACCATTATTATGCCGCTGAGTTTGGTTTTAAACGTTTTAAACCAAAAAGACGGTTTAAACCCAAATGGTTCAAAACGTTTAAAATTCGTTTCGCATCTATACACGTGACACGTCCCGCATCTCGCGCGGGATTCGCCTCACTGTCGTCGGAACTTGAAGTCGTCATTTTATGTGTATGATCTGTTCTAAAAGTATCATAAAAAAGTGTAAGGAAACGCTGTCCAAGTTAAATTCGGCATGTATCGCGGCGACAAATTAATTTGAATTTGGGATTAAAAAATAATTGAAGCCGTTTGTAAAAATGGTAGGTTGGCAGCTACAGCGAAGGATAATTCTAAGTAGAAAGTAGCAGCTTAATAATCAGTTTTTAGGTTTGTCTTAATTTTAACTGGCTCGAGTTTTTGTTTTGGTAACTGAGAGTCACCAACAATAGAGGGGATCTGGCGCTCGGCGGCCGCTGCCACGTCACGCTCGCTTCGCTCGCTAGCCTTCGCACGTTAATGGTCACTGTACTAACCTAACCTAACCCAAATGTACTTCAATAACAGTAAATGGTATCATTCGAATCATAGTATGGGTAGTTACTATATTGATTGTGTGAACTAAATAAAAAATCTACTTAGCTTTTGTTGATTTAGATTTCAAAATAATATTTAATCGCTGCCAAGTTATTTTTTAGTAGCAAATAGTTAGTCACCCTTTAAGTTGTTAGTCGCCTGGAAAATAATTAGACTTTCAATTCTTACGCAATCACTCAATAAATGGTAGTTAGTAACACATTCATCTGTATTAAAAAGGATTCATCTTTATTGTGTGTTGTTGTTTTAATAACATTATAATTGAAAAATCATCGACGTTAATTGAGACTATAAAATATAACCTCAATCGTCAAATGAAAACCGGCCAAGTGCGTGTGGAACCTCGCACAATGAAGGGTTCCGTAATTGGGAAGTTGGTATGAATTTATTCCAAACACAAACATAACATTGTAGTTGAAAAACATGTTCTCCCATACATCGATATACCTACCTATGCCACAATCCAACTGCAAATTTAAGTTGGTCGACTATTACTCGTTAAGGCGCTGACAAGACCCATTGACCAAAATAGGCTTCTCTTAAGAAAAAGGGGAGGGAGGACACTTGACTCTAACAAAAATTAGAACTTTTATGCTTAATATTACGTAAGTCGATCCTTGAATCGAAAAGTGATGTTCACAGACCCGCCATATTTTTGAACGGCGGAAATTACAGCTTTCTAGTACTAAGCGTCTCTGAGCTACAGCGGGGACAGACAGACAGACGGACGGACATGGCGAAACTATAAGGATTCCTTGGCTACTACGTAACCCAAAAAACATCTCTATGGTGCTTAAAAAAATAAATGGTTTTAGTATCTATTCAAATAATCAAATCTACACGGAAAAAAAGGATGTCTTAAATTAAGACAATATCCTTTTGGTCAAGACAAATATTGATTCATACTCGTATATGGGGCAAACAATATATTCTTGAATGAAGTAAAATATTGTCTTAGTTTTATTGTCTTCTTCGAAGACATTATACTTAAATGAAGAATTATTAAGTTTAGTTTTAAGAATATTATTTCTAAAACTAGATAAAAACTAGAAATTTTCTTCAATTAAGATTATTATAGTCTTGAATCAAAACCAAGTATTTATTATTCTTAATTTGAGTAAACAGGTTTTCTTGGACTGAGTACATTTACTTACGTTAAGAAAATATTTACTTGGATTGAAACAATTTTTCTGAGAATTTTGATATTCTTCGATGAAGAGATCCTTTTTTTCCGTGTAAGCACTCAATTTGTGGCACTACGAATAGGCATCCACAAATAGGTACTTTTCCCGGTGATTTTTTTTACATTTTTTTTATGATACTTATTTTATTTTATTTTATTAGGGACATCAAACAGCAGTATATTAAATATTACACATGATTGGAGTACTAAAATGATAGAATTAACAAATACACTACTCACGACGTTATCCACAGATTACCATATAACATACTTAGCATAGGTACTGTTAATAATAACAATAAGGGCAAGCTAAAAGGTACTCAATACAAAGTTTGAATTATTACTCAGTTTGTTACTGAAATGTATCTCGGAGAACATAAAATAAAGTGAAAAAATCTAATAAAATCTGCATCTTAATACTAGGGACAAATTTAAAGGGAAAAAAAGGACAAACTTAAAGCTTAAATACATGAGGTGTAGAAAAACTTGAATGCCTACATGGGGTATAGGAATCAGAATTAAGTAACATCAAAAATAATGGCTGTTCCTTAAAATGGACATAATTTGATTTTTAAAACTATTCATCATTCTCCTGCCCTTATCCCAATTTATTGGTGGTCGGCGCAACATGTCGCTTTCTTCCACACTTCTCTATTAGTTGTCATCTCGGTAGTCACCCCCTTTCTAGCCATATCATCTTCATTCAGAAATATAATATCAATTGATCCAAACTTCTTATTATAAGTGTCAACCAATCGGTGCAGCGGTGAGCGTTCGCCTGAGTTGGTACGACAGAGATTAGTGGCAAACAAACATCGTGAACGTACTTCTCTACTCTGTACTGTGCACAAATTTTTCACAAGATCAGAACAGTCAAATTTGTTGCGGCATATACTGAACAGGGTCATCATTTCTAGGAGTGTGTAGATACTTTTGTAATAGTTGTTATTTGTGCAATTGCATGCAACTGTCATGAGGATGCTACAAGAGATTTGTGGTGGTGTGGGAATGGAAATGTTGTGCGGAAATCGGTTGTCATGGTATGTCATGTGATGCGGAGGAATAAGGAAAATGTCGTGGATGGCTACAAGACCAAAGAAACGATGGATGGACTGTGTGAATTGTGTGAAAGATTATATGGCTAGAAAGGATGTGACTTCCGAGATGACAATAGAGAAGTGTGGAAGAAAGAGACATGTTGCGCCGACCACAAATAAATTGGGATGAGGGCAGAAGAATGATAATTTTACCAGTAAATAAACAACAAAAGTTATTTTTTAGAAAGCCTATAAATAAGCAACTATACAGTGAAGGCAGTCTACATAGATCAAGTATACGTACTTTCTCTTATCATTTGACCAAAGGCCCGTGATGATATTGTCCATAATATTCTTCATATTAACATTAGTGTGGGCAAACCCGGGTTCATCTGAAATGAAGGGTATAAATTACTTTTGCTACCCGACTGCGAAGCCAGGGGTATCTTTTTGACCGGTGTGCTATATAAAGTGTACTAGTCTATGCTTATACTATAATAAAATAATATTATACAGAATAGAATAGAATACTCTTTATTATGTAAACCATAAAAATTACAGATATAAATGTAGAAATTTTACATAGGTTGACACAATGGGCGGTCTTATCGCTAAAAGCGATCTTTTAAAGATAACCTTTGGATCGATTAGGGGGAAAGGAGAGACAATACTGCAGGTAGTCTGTGGTGTACCATTCACATATATACAATAAATACATACATACATACATACATAAAACATATTAAAATTGTCTATATAATATATTCAATAATTATCATAAAACTAGCGCTAAGAACCAAAACAGGTGCAAAGAACAAATAAAATAAAAAATATGTTTAAGGAGAGAGATAGTGCTTTTTTACCATATTTTCTTTACTTATGTATTATAATATTTTAATTAATAATATTATAAAGAGTTAAAAGTTTGTTGTCTATGCTTGTATGTAGGGCTAATCTCTTGAACTACCAGTTGGATTTGCAAAAATATGTTTGCATTTGATAGTCTGATTCTTGAGGAAGGTTATTATACTTAGGTGTTAACATCACGCAACGACCCTTAGAAGCCGAGCTAAAAGAAAAAAGTCAGAAAGAACACTCAGTGACAACGAAGTAATAGCGCAGGCAGACGATGCATTGCGACGCAGTGGGTTGGGGGAACAAAAAAATTGACGTGGACGAAATCGCGCGCAGAAGCTTTTCTTTTTTTGGGTGGGAAATCATCAAATAACTTCTCCCGCTCTGGGCGGAGCGGGAGGGTGTGTCAGACTCTTACTGACTAAAACCCACCCGTATTCCTTCCTGTTGCCTGTGTTTCGGGGGCCTCGGTGACCCATAAGTACCTTCCCGCGACCCCGGCAGGGCGCGCAGAAGCTAGTGTGTATAAATATGGGTCAGCGCAGACCGACAGTAACTGGGTTTTGGTGATCAAATAGGCTGTCGCTCCATTTAAAATAATGGTATTCTGCTGCATACGGTTTAAACTGGAAGCTGTTCTCGCCATAGATGGAAAACGACGATGATTGTTATACTCACTTCCTGTAAAATGTTCGTAGAATGTGCGTGTGTATCCCAATTCAGCGTGCGTTGATGGCACTATGTGCACGTTCAACGTGTTTTCTCCCATTAACGGACAGCTCTGGAAGAAATCAGACATTTAGAATTTCATGTAGGTAGTAGAGGAGGCAAAAGGAGCATGTAAGAATCGTAGCAGGTGGCGTTCTATAGTTTTTGCTTACCCCCATTGGAAGAAGGTGAGTTTATGTATGTGTTAATGTAGGAATAGAGCACTTTATGAATGTGCTC
The DNA here is from genome assembly GCA_905333075.3 of Atethmia centrago. NCBI lineage: Eukaryota > Metazoa > Arthropoda > Insecta > Lepidoptera > Noctuidae > Atethmia > Atethmia centrago. The sequence continues at coordinate 17,728,194 of HG995393.1, forward strand.
ATCGGGGGAAGCACTATCACCAGGGCCCTACACCACCAGAGCGGACAGAGCTCCGGCGAGATCTCATGGCGACATGGAGAGTGTGATTGTTGCAACCCAGTGCTGGGTACGCCACAATTATGGCGATAAGTCCCCTCTTTGAGGAGTGGTTAGAGAGGCGCCAAGGCGTCCTCACCTTCCGCCTGACGCAGGACCTCACCGGACAAGGTAGGGGAGGTCCCTGTGTCGGATAAGGTGGAAGGCAATGCCCGGTGGACCATATGGTGGAGGTCTGCCCGGCTTGGGCAGAGCACCGTCGTGTCCTCGTGGAGGCGATCGGCGGCGGAGATATCTCGCGTCCCGCCCTGGTCCAGGTCATGGTACGAAGCGAAAGCGCATGGGAAGCTGTCACCTCTTTTTGCGAATCAGGAATGCTCGCGAAAGAGGAGGCGGAACGGGTGAGGGTGAGGCAAAATTCGCGCCCTCACGCCTTTTGCTGCCGCAGGAGACGCCCTGGGCGTCGGGAATACCCGCCGATTCCCGGCCACCGCAGGCGCGGGCTTACGGACGGTGATTAATGGGTAGCTCGCCGTCCGATAAGGTTCAAGCCCGGGTCGACAGCGCGTTGTGTTCCACGCGCGCCTTAAAGAGATGTCAACACAAGTGTAAGGGTCCACTAGGGCCGATGCCTGCTGGGGTCGCGGGAAAGACCGAAAGGGTTACCGTGGCCCCTGGCAACACAGGCAATGGAAGAAAATATTGCGTAACACAGAAGTTACAAATGTGTAAAATGTCGACTTGTCACTACAATTTATATATTATTGATGTATATTATTATTATCTCTTTCTGTGGCAGGAATTTCGTCGAAAGGGACGGAAGTGTGTAACGAGAAGTGACAGCTTGAGCATGGAATAAATAAGTACTTTTTAATAGCATGGAATTAGTAAGTATTTTACAATAGCATGGAATTAGTGTACTATATTTGTAAGAAGAGGGGTCGACTTACGACCAGTGGGCGACCACTAGTAATGAATAATTATTCGAATAAATATTTCAGTATTTAGCCTTTTTATAATTTTGAGGTTAATTTCTGTCGCTGCCCAGTTGCTTATTACCAAGGTGAGATGTTAGATGTCATAATATGCGACTACCGTAAGGGTCGCTCGTTTTATTTATTTATAACAATTAGTAGTTTCTTTTTAATATTTTTTTCGTGTAAGATGTGATGTGTTTCGAATAGTTTCGATATCTAACCACGATAAAACAAAAAGAAAACAGATTTTAACATAATAACAGATTTTCTCAATTCATACTTCACAACACTACAAGCTGTCGTTGACCCCAAAAAAATCATCAAATCTTATTTATAAGTCATCATGATCCCGATACCCATCACGTCTGCGGAGATTCCCAAGCTAATTTAATTTAACCCTGTGTAGTTATAGTTAGGATTGTGGCTAAGTAATAACAGCTGCACGGGTCAATCGATCAGGTTAAGCTACGCTTGCCGCGGTTGGTCCGTGGATGGGTGACCATCTTTACATACCAAGACCCCTCCGTGCCTCGGAAAGCACGTTAAGCCGTTGGTCCCGGCTGTCATTCGTGGATCTTTGACAGTCGTTACGGGTCGTCAGAAGCCCGAAAGTCTGACAACCAGTCTTACCAAAGGGGTATCGTGTTACCCAATGACTGGGTTGTGGAGGTCAGATAGGCAGTCGCTCCATGTAAAATACTGGTATTCAGCTGTATCCGGCAAGACTGGAAGCCAATCCCAACGTTGTTGGGAAAAGGCAGGCAGATGCTGATAGTTACAGTTATGATTATATTTAAATCACAAGTATGTATTACTCTACTCACCGAATATATTTAAATCACAAGTATGTATTACTCTACTCACCGAATATATTTAAATCACAAGTATGTATTACTCTACTCACCGAATATATTTAAATCACAAGTATGTATTACTCTACTCACCGAATATATTTAAATCACAAGTATGTATTACTCTACTCACCGAATATATTTAAATCACAAGTATGTATTACTCTACTCACCGAATATATTTAAATCACAAGTATGTATTACTCTACTCACCGAATATATTTAAATCACAAGTATGTATTACTCTACTCACCGAATATATTTAAATCACAAGTATGTATTACTCTACTCACCGAATATATTTAAATCACAAGTATGTATTACTCTACTCACCGAATATCCACATCCCTCGCCATACTCTATTATTGGGGTCAGCAGATCCTTCGTTACGGGCGTCATGGTCAGAACGGGAGACAGGCACAGCAGTTGTAGTAATATTGTGGAAATCATTGTGATCTGTGCACATAACATTAAAAATGTTATAAAAATAAACATTTTTTATTTTTAGGTGGGAAATTATCAAATAACTTCTCCCGCTCTGGGCGGAGCGGGAGGATTACATTAACAATGTTCCTAACTAAAATAAATAATCATGAGTGAATAAAAGACAATTTTATTGTACAGTAATGCTATTTTAATTCTATTAAATTTCAGTCAAAATAGTGCAAGTAGGTATTATTTTTCTTGCGCCGAATGTTCGGCATCTTAACAGAATTTCGGCTCATCCCTGATTCTCAGTGTGTTCGCAGATCGGTGGGATTCCCTGATGTTGCGGAGGTGGATGCAGCTCCACGCTGAATTTTATTTGTTTGTTAATCTGTGTCTGTACAACACTAGAGGATAAGTAAAATTGTTATGAATCCTGTGGACTTTGTCTGAAATAAAAGTATTCTATTCTATTCTATTGTATACCTATTGACATCAGTATGGTAGGTATATTGACATTAGTATTGTATATCGACATCAGTATTGCATATTGACATTAGTATTGTGTATTGACATCAGTATTGCATATTGACATTAGTATTGTATATTGACAGCAGTATTGTATATTTAAATTAGTATAGTATATTGACATAGTCTTGTTATTTGTTTTCAGTCTGTGTCTATGATTTACTGTACTAAAAAACATATTTTTTTTTCTTATAAGAAAAAATATAAAACATTTTTTTTTTTATAATTTGTTTATTTATCTATTTATTTGTCTATTTATTATTAAATAATTTGTGTTTTGAAATGTGATTTTTTTTTGATTTTGTTTTTTTTTTCAAGCTTATTTTATTTGATTATTAAGAGATGGCCGGCTTTATTACTTCATTACAAAGATTTGTACGCTCTCTGGCACATAGCGCACTTTTTATTATCTTTATATAGGTACCATTATTATTGTACATAGGTTAAGCAAATTAATAAACGACTTATGATTTTTAAGGGTTCGTACGGAATCCTAAAAACAAGTCTAAGTCTAAAGTCTTATAAATATTTGATGAAACGACTTAATGCAGGACGCTAAAATTATAATTATTAATGTATTCATTTGTAGTTTAAAAGCATTATAAACGGGAAATATTTTACTGATCCTCTTAAAAACTCTTTTACCTTCTAACGCTTTTAATGAATAAGCCTTTTTTATTTCTCGCCTGTTTATACAATTGGTCACAGTAAGTAAGCGCGCGAGCCGAGCGAGAAAACCGAGCAGTGTCGCAGCTGCTGCCACCGAGCGCTACACCCAAGTTTTTTCTATTTTCAGGTACCCAAAATATGAATTACTAGAGGTTCTCAAAAAGAGGCGCAATCATTATATTAGAGTGTACAATACTATTTTAAGGAGTGCAAAATGAGAATTATTTGAAGTTTGATTAAATACAATACATTAAAAATCAAAAATAACTGTTTGACAAAAACATCTTCACCTTTTGATTCTCCCAAGAGGAGAACATTATCTAGAATTAAATTAATTGAAGGCAAAATTGCCGACGGGGATCTCAAAGGCGCCGCGCGTCTTCTTTTTACTAACGACGTGTTGTCGCCTGATACTCCTGATACCCTTTCGGCTTTGCATTCGAAACATCCCCCGGCTCCCGTGATCCCGTATTTTTTCGACTCTCCTACAGCAGACCAAGCCTGCCTCGAAATCAAAGGCAAAGACGTTATTGACGCAATAATTTCTTTTAAAACCGGTTCAGCGGCCGGCCTGGACGGAATCTCACCCCAACATTTAAAATATTTAACTTCTTATTCTGTGGGTGATGCAGGTGAGCAGCTTATTTGCTCTATTACAAAATTAATAAATTTTATGTTTTCAGGTAAAATCAACGCTGATATTGCCTCACTTTTATTTGGTGCTAATTTGATCGCCCTAACTAAAAAGGACGGAGGGGTGAGACCCATTGCTGTGGGATCAACTTTAAGACGTTTGGCATCCAAAATTGCGGTGAGATATATCAAATCTAAATTACAGTCAGTTTTCGAACCTATACAATTAGGATTTGGCACGAAAGGTGGGTGTGAGGCAGCCGTCCATGCCTTAAGAACCTACCTTTCGTATGATGATTGCGAAATTGTAGTCAAAATTGACGTCAAAAATGCTTTCAATTCAGTAAACAGGGATGCCATGCTGACAGAAGTTAAGAACAAAATTCCGGAACTCTATCAATACCTGCTTACCTGCTACGCAGAACCTTCAAAATTAATTTACCGTTCCCATGAACTTTCTTCGGAGGTCGGCTGTCAGCAGGGCGATCCCCTCGGGCCAGCAATTTTTAGCTTGGCTATAAATCCGATTATTCAAAATTTAAAATCGAAATTTAACGTTTGGTATTTGGATGACGGAACCCTGGGAGGCGATGTGGACACTGTGTTATCTGACTTATCAGATATTAAAACAAATTTCGAAAATATTGGTTTAGAATTAAATTTTAGCAAATGTGAACTCTTTATTCAAAAAACTTCTTACGGTTTGGATAATTTAAAATCCGAATTAAATTTTCTGGCACCCAATATCAAAATAGTAGACAGAAAGTCACTTTGCCTCCTGGGTTCTCCCATCTTTGAAGTATCTTTTCCTGATTATATTACTAACACTATTTCTGAATTCTAAAGTCACGCAAATTGTTTACTCGAAATCAGTCCTCATTATGCTCTTATAATTCTAAAGTTTTGCCTTTTTGTCCCTAAATTTACTTATGTGCTTCGCTGTAGCCCTTTTTGGAAACATCCAAATTTGCTTTCACCAATAGACGATTTAGTTAAAACTAGTTTAGAAATGATTTTAAATAATATATTATAAAATAATATATAATTCAGCTCAATGAACCATCTTGGTTACAAGCATCCCTTCCTATTCGGTTTGGTGGTTTAGGAATCCGCAAAATTTCGAGTGTTGCTTCCCCAGCCATTTTGTCGTCCACCCATAGCACGTCACGTCTCATAGGTAATGTCCTAAGGGCTTTGCCCACAAACTATGAGACTGCGGGCTTGGAGGATGCCAAGAATGCTTTTCAAATTGCTTGCCCGGGTAAAGTATTTCCAGACGATATTTATTGCGATGTAACATACAAATCGATTCTGAGCCGCAGTTCAGGTCCGGATCGCGCAAGACTTTTGGCGGTCGGAACCAGAGATGCCGGTCATTGGCTACATGCCCATCCTTCTCTATATACCGGTACCTTCCTGGATCCGACCTCGCTTCGTCTGGCGACTGGTCTGCGGCTTGGGGTCACGGTATGCACTCCACACACATGCCCTTGTGGCACGGACGTGGACCGACTGGGTCACCACGGACTTGTATTATATTGTCAAAAAAGTGCAGGCCGCTTTTCAAGACATGCGACACTTAATGACATAATCCGCCGGTCTCTTGCCAGCATCAATGTGCCTGCTCTTCTTGAGCCGACTGGCATTGTCAGAGATGATGGCAAAAGACCTGATGGTGTGTCTTTGGTCCCGTGGAGTTTGGGACGGATGCTTGTGTGGGACGCTACCTGTGTAGAAACACTGGCACCGTCCCACCTCCAACGGACTACTTCTAAAGCGGGTGCAGCGGCAGAAAATGCCGAAAATCTGAAAGTTATTAAATATGGAGGCCTTGGCAGAGAGTACAACTTTGTACCCTTTGGCGTCGAGACCCTCGGTCCGTGGGGTCCCAGTGCGCATAAGTTATTTGCGGAAATCGTGAAACGTCTAGTTGATGAAACTGGTGACCGAAAAGCTGGCGGCTTTCTCGCTCAACGCATCAGCATTGCAATTCAGCGAGGAAACGCCACCAGCATCCTCGGTACAATGCCTCGAGGGCCTTTTTTAAGCTTAACTTAGTTTTAATTTAATTTAGTTAATTTTAATAATCATCTTGTAATTTGGTTAAGTAAATAAATATATATTATACATGCCAATATAAGTTTATATCCAAAGTTGTTAGTACTTTCAGTTTAAGACGCTGACAACACTTAAACCACGGTCACTGTCAAATTCCATAGAAAAGAAAGACAAGCGCGATGACACAACGCTTGTAATTTATTGCAAAATATGAAGTAATTATCTATTTACTCAAAATTTAGTTGAATAATCGAAAATAAAAAACAACCAAATTCTGCATTCAAATAAGACGTTCTCGTTATTAATTAAATACATAACGTACGAGTATGTTGATAATTGATACAGATATTTTGGATTAGAACTCAAAGTAAGAGGTTCGTTTAACGTTGTTTTGTATCGAGAATTTGTTTTCAAAACGTGTTTTGGTAACAACCAAGTTCTGGGAAATATGTTCAAAATTGACATATATTTTTTCCACTACCACAAACTATACAGGTTTGGCAATATTTTTTCTTAAGCGAAGCCTATTTTGGTCAATTGGGTCTTGTCAGCGCCTTAATGAATTGAAAGTAGGACTGTCATTAAAAAATTCTAGAACATACATACTGCCTCAATAGGATGAGAGACAGACGGTGATGGTGGAGACGAAAATACGGCAATAAATGAAACTTCATATATATCTAATGACGGTCCTAATCTACAAACAAAAATTCAACCAAATTTAATAAATTTATTCGTTAATAGTTAATACGCTGACAACAGCTAAACCGCGGTCACTGCCAAACTGCATAGAAAAGAAAGAGAAGCGCGATGACACTACGCTTGTAATTTATTGAAAAATATGAAGCAATTATCTATTTATTCAAAAACAACCCAAAATATACAATAAGTTGCCAAAAAGTATCTGAGACCGATACAAAATAAACCGATTACAATCAGGTTTGCACGAATTCCTAGTTGCAAAATGTTACTATTCCATTAATGAATATTTAAATGAAAGATGACTGATTTTATGAGAAATGGCACCAAATATAAAGAATTTTATTATATTTTTATTTTTTGGCATTTCTCTTTTTATATGTATATCAATTTATATGCTGTATATTAAAAGTAAGCGACGGTCGCTTACAATGGGCCTTATTAAAAGGCTAAAAGTCACTCAAAGGGCAATGGAGAGGGCTATGCTTGGAGTTTCCCTACGTGATTGAATCAGAAATGAAGAGATCCGCAGGCGAACCAAGGTTACCGACATAGCCCGAAGAATTGTCTAACTTAAGTAGTAGTGGGCAGGGCACATTGCTCGTAGAACAGATGGCCGATGGGGCCGAAAGGTTCTGGAGTGGCGACCACGTACCGGAAGACGTAGCGTTGGAAGGCCTCCTACAAGGTGGACCAATGACCTTGTGAAGGCCGCAGGAATCCGCTGGATGCGGGAAGCACAGAACCGGTCGAAGTGGCGGAGCTTGGGGGAGGCCTATGTCCAGCAGTGGACGTCTTTCCGCTGAAATGATAAATGATGATGATGACTACAATCTGTCACCATACACCTAATTATTATTTTGTAACATTATGAAATTGATTGAAAATTGTTTGAAATTGTTTGAAAATTGTTTGAAATTGTTTGAAAATTGTTTGAAATTGTTTGAAAATGTTTGAAATTGTTTGAAATTGTTTGAAAATTGTTGACATAGTTTATTATTGTATGCCTACTAGGCAGGACATAATGTATCTGTAATTTACCTAACATATGTCTGTATAACCTTTGCCCACATTAAAAAGTTTTGAGTTGATGTATTTATTGTCGCATAGTCGACTCCGTTCTCCTAATGATGATGAAACCCGCACCAAAATTCGTTGCGTAGTTTAAAAGAAGTATGCGGTGACACAAACAGACACGAAAATCGACTTAATTTACAATAATATGTATAGATTAACACTGTGTAAAGACGTCCATTGAAAGCGACACTATGAAACGTACTAAAATATTTCGTTTCGTTTCGTATTTAATTGTTAATCAATGGCTGAGGAATTTAATAATAGCCCTCATGACAATTGAGAACAATAAACAAACTTACGTTGATAACAACAAACATTTCGTCATTACAATAGAGTTCCATGAGAAATGTTTTTGTAAATGTTATATGATTTTATTCCTGTAAGTTTGTACACGACAATCATATTTTAAAAACTAGATGAGGTCGTCGTTTCCTATCTGACTACTCTGGAAAGAAAGGCCGAAACATACTTAGAGGTCAGTCTCTTTTAAAGTCCAGCAGGCTTTTTTTTTTTTGAGGGTGGGAAATCATCAAATAACTTCTCCCGCTCTGGGCGGAGCGGGAGGGTGTGTCAGACTCTTACTGACTAAACCCAACCGTATTCCTTCCTGTTGCCTGTGTTGCCAGGGGACTCGGTGACCCATAAGTACCTTCCCGCGACCCCGGCAGGCATCGGCCCTAGTGGACCCCTACATTTGTGCTGACATCTCTTTGAGGCGCGCGTGGAATACGACGCGCCATCGACCCGGGCCTGGTCCTTGCCGGACGGTGAGCTACCTATTGCTCACCGTCCGCAAGCCCGCGCCTACGGTGGCCGGAAATCCGCCCGGGATTCCTGACACCCAGGGCGTCTCCTGCGGCGGCTAGGGGCGAGAGGGCGCGAAACATGCGTTTCCCTCAACCGTCCCGCCTACTCCTTCGCGAGCATTACTGCTTCGCAGAAGGAGGTGACGGCTGCCCATGCCCTCTCGCTCCTTACTATGGCCTGACGCGAGAGATCTCTGCCGCCGATCGCCTCCACGAGGACACGGCGGTGCTCTGCCCAAGCCGGGCAGACCTCCACCGTATGCTCCACCGTGTCCTCCGGGCGATCCACACAGTGGTGACACCCGGACGTTTCCTCGCGCCTTATCCGACACAGGAACCTCCCGAAACTGCCGTATCCGGTGAGGACCTGCGTCAGGCGGAAGGTGAGGACGCCGTGGCGCCTCTCTAGCCACTCCTCAAAGAGGGGACTTATCGCCGCAAGTCCAACAGGCTTAGCATGACGCTTTCTATTTCTTCGAAGAATAGACACGGTTCTTTCTATACAAAAGTGACATTTCGTTTCTCCTTTTTTGACATCCCACCGTAGAAATCCTCCTACATAAAAAAGGACCTAGACAAAGATGGTTAGAAACGAAAGACAAGGTGACAGATTTCTACGGTGAGATGTCAAAAACTGAGAAACGTAATGTCACTTTGTATAGAAAGAGCGTGTGTCTATTCTTCCAAGAAATATGTAGAGAGTGTCATGTTAAGCCTGCAGATAGAATCGTGGTCAGATCATGTGAAGACCATGTAGGTTGGTGTCTGAAATGGTCTTTTGAACCACACAGATTGAGTGCACCTGTCCAGTCAGTGCACGCAATATTTTTATTTCTATACAAAATGGCGAGATGATCGCTATAGGGCCAGTGTTATAATTAATTTCATAAAAGATGAATTAATGGTATTTTGTAACCTTAATTTGGAGTTCACGTTTAAGGGAAGTAACGTAAATAGTTTCATGGTTTTTTTTTACTACTTTGTCGGCATGATCAATATGTATCATCATCATCATCATTTCAGCCGAAAGAGGTCCACTGCTGGACATAGGCCTCCCCCAAGCACCGCCACTTCGACCGGTTTTGTGCTCTTCGCATCCAGCGGATTCCTGCGGCCTCACAAGGTCATCGGTCTACCTTGTAGGAGTCCTTCTAGCGCTACGTCTTCCGGAAACCGGTCGCCACTCCAGAACCTTTCGGCCCCATTGGCCATTTGTTCTGCGAGCAATGTGCCCAGCCCACTGCCACTAAAGTTTGGCAATTCTTCGGGCTATGTCGGTAACCTTGGTTCGCCTGCGGATCTCTTCATTTCTGATTCAATCACGTGGGGAAACTCCAAGCATAGCCCTCTCCATTGCCCTTTAAGTGACTTTTAGCCTTTTAATAAGGCCCATTGTAAGCGACCACGTTTCAGTGCCATAGGTATTCACTGGCAACACGCACTGGTCAAAGACTTTCGACTTGAGACACTGCGGTATGTGGGACGAGAAGATATTGCGTAGCTTCCCGAACGCTCCCCAGCCGAGTCGGATTCGACGATTGACCTCTTTCTCGAAGTTGGATCTACCTAACTGGACAGTTTGTCCTAGGTAAACATACTCGTCCACAATTCAATGAGAGTGGGTGTAACATGGGCATTTGACATGACCTTTGTCTTGTCCATGTTCATTTTAAGACCCACTCTTTCGGAAGCTCTACTGATCTATCAATATGTATACCCATGCCAAATTACATTTTTATAGTACTAATAGTTTCTGAGCTAACCCAACTAACCATTTAACGTCGTTCAAAGGTTTAGTAAACGTTATCTTAATTGCATTGATCGTAATACCTAAGTCGCACTAACGTTATAATAACGTTTACTAAACGCGAAAATGGCCACAGTTATACAACCAACATTGTCGTATAATGGACATACAAAAGTCACAAGCTGACTTCGTTAACGTCATACAAAAGTCGTATGACTGTTATGGAATTACCACTTTCGTCGCGCAGAAGTCGCATCATAACTTTACAACGACTCGTTTGTTGTATTGTCGTCATACATGTGTTTTTGAATGACTAAAACGTTTTATTTGAGTCAATGAACAACACCTGTAATACTTATTCATTTTTCTTGTTAGTGACACGTGTTTGTGGTTTTGTTTCGAGATTTGAGTGCAAAATAAATAATTACAAGGAAATAAAAGGTGAGTGTTATTTAACTTATATTTATATATCTCGCTAATAACTGTATCTGTCTCTTATGCCGTTTAGTTCGACTGGGTATTAAAGTTATATGATAATATACCTATGTGGATTTATTTCAGATTTTCATGCCCCCTCGCAATTTTGTGTTTAAATTATTATATTTTTATTAATAAAACTATGTTTATTTCCAAAAATGTTGCATTTGTCACACACTTATCTCTTTATGACGTTATAAAGACATAAAGTCGTATTAAGGTTATTTCAAGACCATGCAATACGCCATGACATCTAGCTATTAGGGTTCCTCATAAATTTAAAACCCTTTTCGTAAAAGTGCAGTGCAGATCTCTTGTGCTTGACAACTCTGAATGATCGCTATTATAGTCGCCTGTAAATCAAAAATTAAGTATAAATTTAATTTTTAAAGATAATCATTATGATAAATAAAATACCAATACAAATAGTTTTACAAATATTCCGAAACACCTATGAATATAGGGTGTCATTTTATCAGTATACGACCTGTCAAGGTATGGAATTAAAACAAATAACTTTTCCTAAGAAACATGCGTCGAAATATGAAAAATAATTTGGCCTTCCCATACTTCTCTGTGATCGCTTTATTATGGGAAGTTCAATATTTTTTTTTATTTCGACCCATGTTTCTAAGGGAAGTTAATTGTTTTGATGGGTACTTTCACAACTTGACGGGTCGTATACTAATAAGATTACACCCTATATACTTGAAGCTTAATAGACTGGTAGGTAGTAATGGCAATTAATGCGATTTCGAATAAATTTCATTAACGAGTTAATTCGTGAGTCTTAGCTTGATAATTGCTATTGCTATGCTATTTGCTAATATGACGATAATTGATAATAATGAAGTATGTGAATTTTGTTAAATTATGCGAATTAAAAAGCGCGTTCGCCTTAGGACGTCTCCTAGCGTGCGTTTAGTTTACTCGCCGATAACGTTTTATTTGTGCTAGTACACTTGCTTATGTAATGTGTTAAGATTGATCACATAATTATCAGCATTCTGCACCTGACGCACCTGTACCGAACGGGACCGAGTCGGTTCACATTCGACCAAAAAGGTATTGTAATGGCCAATGTGTTTAAGTTTTAGATGGGTTTTTAAATTGGTGATTGATGTTCGGTAAGAAAGGTTTTTAGAGCATTGATTACAGTTAGCAATTTTATTTTCACTAACAATATTAGAAAAATAATCCCAAATAGTCTTAGTTCGGTGAGACATTGTCACGTTCAAGTCCGTTCAACAGTTTATTTACACTAAAATATTTATATACTAAACTTAAAATTATTATTTACACTTTTATACATGCCACTTCTCACTACACACTACTTCTTACTACCTCCTATTATTTACAGGTAGATATTGAGTTCACGCTATTATCAATACTTAAGTACAATATTATGCACACAACGAAAGAATGTAAGTACTGTATAACGAATACGTAAACCAAAATCTCACTATCACTTGCCAAAACGTACTGAACGAACACAAAACGACGCGCGCCACGCGCGTACCACGCAAATATATTATTAAACAATCACGCATTCATTCAACCAATACACGACTCTAAGTACGAGCAAATCAAAGACAATAAGGTAATAATTTCTAAACATCATTCTTCGCACCATCCATAATTAAAATACTTTAAACAAGCACAAGCATTCATTCAATATACAACCTTAAGTACGCACAAATCAAAGATAATAAGATAACAATTGCTTAACCCATTATTCGTAAGTTCGCAGCGAACAAGGTCACTGTCACGTGAAACCGATATATTTAGTATTCCCGACTTCCCGTGGGTGCGACGGAGAGCGCACGCTACCGCTGCGTGCGCCGACGCTCTGACGAGTCTGACGTATGATAGTCATTAAATTAAAAAATTACGAAAATTGAAATTAATTTTCGTATTTATTTAATTTCACAGAATTTCGCAACTACATTTAATTTGCTAAATGCTAAATGAGCTTTCGCATGCTAATGCTAATTAATCCATCACTACTGGTAGGTAATGCGTTACGAAAAAAAACTAACCATTTGTTACCACAGCCGACCCACTAGGAACACTTTGAATAACGTCAACTGTAAACAAAAATCATTCTCATAATTTTAAACTAATTTTCATAATTATATAGGATGTAAAAAAAATTACTGGCATAACTTTCAGGGGTGAACCTACCAAAGAAACTGAACAACTTTCCCCTAGAAACATGGGTCGAAATATGAAAAAAAAAACATTTTTTTTTATAAGTTTTGCTGGCAATTTTTTTTACAACCTGTAAAGAATAATCATTTTAAAATTTAGTGATTAAAAACGAATCAATCAACACAACATTTACTGATAAATAACGAATTCAATATTGGAAGAAATCACACACAATATTTTTATAGAAATAAAATAAATATTGATACTGAACCTTTTTGTTGTTAATGTGTTGTACACTTTTCTTCTTCAACATTTGTTATTAATGCCATGGTTGTTGGCGTTGTACTTTTTAATAAAAGGAAATCTCGATTTACTTTCCTTTTGAAACTTCCACTACGCTTAAGTCTTCTACACGAATTTTTCGCTTCCATTTTTCGTAGTAAATTTAATCAAACGTTCCGTAAATGTGACGGCCTAGTCGTTTTAAAGTCAAACCCTGACTTAAATGCGCCTACAAGTTTGATTAAAGCCAGGGCATGACATCAAACGGACATCATGTAATATATAGGTTATATTTGAGTATTAATTAAACAACCAAGTCATTTAAGAGTCTCCAATTGACCGCTGTAAAACAGGATAGTGATCGTTATATAAACGTCACTGTGAAAACTTCTATACAACTGCTACGTTATATAAATGTCATATAAAGGTTTTTCAAAGACCTAATTTGGTCAGATCAAAACGTTTAATGGACTCTAACGTTAGTATGACTATTGCGTTGTCGTACAAACGTTTTAGCTAAGACTGTAATATAACGTCGTTTAGTTTAGTCTTACCAACGTTGCTAAGACTAGCTTATTATGACATATTCGTCGCACGACTAATAAGTTAAATTAAAGACGTCTAAATGACCCAGTAGTCATCTCACTATCATTATTAGACTGCTATCCAACTTTATGTCGTATAAGTCAAGACTTATATGACGTTTTTGTTTGTTAGGTAAGTCATCGGTCCTTCGACAAACATGGCCAGCCCACTGCCACTTCAGCTTGCTGACTCTACAGGCTATGTCGGTAACTCCGGTTCTCTTCCGGATAACTTCATTTCTGATCTCATCCTTCAAATAAACTCCGAGCATAGCCCGCTCCATGGCGCGCTGAGCGACCTTGAATTTGTGGAGCAGCCCGACTGTCAGTGTCCACGTTTCGGCACAGTATGTCATAACGGGCAGGACGCACTGGTCGCAGTGTTTGAAGACCTTAGTCTTCAAACACTGCGGGATTAGCGACGAAAAGACTTGACGAAGTTTTCCAAACGTCAAGGAGTCGGTCTGACAGAAATATGAATCTAGTTGCCCATTCCAAAGCGTAGCAGATACCTATGAGAACGGGCCGTCATCCACCACGCGGGCCCGGTGCGGGATGGTGGATGGTCACATTTCTTCGAATGTTTGGTTCTAGGACATGCCGGTTTCCTCACAACGTTTTCCTTCACCGTTTTGAGTGCAGTGGTGATGAATAAATTACACAAAGTAAAGCGCCTGCCTGGGTTCGAACCTACAACTTTTAAGTCTGGGCCGTCACCACTGGGCCACTACTGCTCCAAAATGAAATGAAAATGTAAATACTTTGACAGTATCTGACGCTTTGATAATTTATGTGTTACATTCTTAACCAAAATATGTTGGCGAATATCAATAATAATTTTTCCATCACACATTTTGTCTCCTTCATCTAAAATTTCTTTCACATCTTTTACTTTTTTTCGTATCACCGTTTTGTCGTTTGTAGACGTTTAAAGTGCAATTTTTGTGATTTAATAACATTAGGTAAGTATCTTTTTTCTTGATAATTTGTCAAAATTATTAAATACTAGCTGACCCGACAGACGGTATCCTGTCCAAATTTAAATGATTCATAGAAAATGCACTTTCTGTTTTCCAAAATTTTCACATTTTCCCGGCAAATTTTCCAACTTTTTCTTTCAGAGAACCTGATTCGGGCTATTACGAACATTTTAAAACAAAAATTTGCCAAATCGGTTCAGACGTTCTCAAGTGATGCGCTTACCAAGGAACAGCATTTCATTTTTAATATACAGGGAGGTCGGAACATTGACGTCCAAAAATAAAATTTAGGTCCCTCGTATCGTGGGGTATCCGAATCACCCCCATGTATGTTCCGCGACTTTTCATAGTTTTCGAGTTATGAATATTTTTCTGAATTTTTGAGAATGTTCGACCTGACCAATCTAAAAAAATTCAAAAAAAAGTACAAGACTTGTCGTGATTTTTTTTTGCAACTGAATCTTTATGAGTAGTTCTTTTATGCATAAAATAATCAGCTTCGTTTCTGTGATGAAAGTTATGAAAAAGTTGGTCTAAAATGATAAAATTACGTTCGGTAAATTATGACTTAAATTTTCAACTTTAAATAAAAAAAAATAAACAGGTGACTTCATGGTTCTTAAGTAGGCTTCAAGAATGCGCCAGACTCTCAGCTTTCTGCATATTCACTTAACGTGTAACTCATCTTTTACACATCCAAGTAAACAAAGTTTAAATCAGAATGCAAAACACAGTCCAATAAACGAACAAAGTAGTCAAACAAGTAGGCAGCGGGCTCCGTGGGCAAAGCGAGTGTGGTAAAGACAAAATGGCGAGACGCGTATGGCAGTAAACACAATGTGTTTAATGTGTTTATTAAGAAGTAACGATTACCTAATTCTAATAATATTAATTCATATTGGACATAAACATAATGTATGACATTTGAATATTTGTAAACCATACGTTATGGTTATACTTTTTAATTTTTTTTTTCTGTTTTTAATCTTTTGACATTATATTTAAAACTGTTCGACATAATCATTATACCTAGTTGATGTAACTGGTGACCGAAAAGCTGGCGGCTTTCTCGCGCAACGCATCAGCATTGCAATTCAGCGAGGAAATGCCGCCAGCATCCTCGGTACAATGCCCCGAGGGCCTTTTTTAAGCTTAACTTAGTTTTAATTTAATTTAGTTAATGTTAATAATCATCTTGTAATTTGGTTATGTAAATAAATATAATTATACCTAAAACTGTTTGACACTTTATTTGAACTTTGTTATAACTAAAATAATTCATAGATTTATTTTGTTTTTTTGTATTTGTATGTAGATTGCATGTTGCCTGTATTGAACACAATGTGAATTGTTTATGAATAAATAAAATGAAATGGTACAATGTATAGAACTTAAAAAATATGAACACCATAATATGTAAAACTACATTCTTACAAATAAATAAATTCTGATTATGAATCTGAAGAATAGCGGTTATTGGCCGCCATGCCTTAAGTCGGTCTGGAGGATCTACCAGAAAAGTTAAACCTTACAAACCTTAATAAATCCAGAACTTGTGAAACAGACTCCAAGACTTTAAATCACACATAAATTAATAACACTTCAACGAAATAATTTGAACTGTTCAGAAGAAGGTAACGCACGCTTAATATATACGACACATGATATTTATTTATTTTGTCATACGAACCACAGTTGTACAGATCATTTGTGTATATATATATTATAAATTAATGTCGTTTTTCGTGGCTGTCTGTATTACTGAATTGTTCTTCGAAACTGCACAACGGATTTTGATGCCGTTGTCAGCATTATTTAGATAATTTATTCGGGAAGGTATAAGTGTTTACAACACTAGTCGTTCTGCGAACAGTAGACCTCGCGTGCACAAACTTTCTTGTAACAATTAATATAACAACCGCTAAAGTTATTTGAAACAGGATATTTGCCATGCTTTTTCCGATTCCACGGGTAGATATCTAAAAACGAGCAATTACTTCATTTTTAGGAGCTATTCTGCTCATCACAACCAAGATCCTCATCAGATCTTCACCACCACTTTCTATGCTACCACCTCTATTTTTATTTTTTTGGGTGGGAAATTATCAAATAAATTCTCCCGCTCTGGGCGGAGTGGAAGGGTGTGTCAGACTCTTACTGACTAAAACCCACCCGTGTCCCTTCCGTTGTCTGTGTTGTCTGTAACCCTTTTGTACCTTCCCGCGATACCGGCAGATGCTACCACCTTAAAGTTACTCCCTTTCAAATAAAAAAGAACCATCGAAAAATAATCATCAGATCTCATAAGGCGGAGATATCCAGTAGCCCCCTTTTTGCCCCTTTTTGGAGGAAGTACCTACCACTCCAATCAAAAATCCCCGACGACAAAAAAAAATATAATGTCGTAAAACCTGTACTCAATTTTCGTCCAGATCGGTTGTAAAATACAACCTGTGGAGTGTAGAGAAGTACCAACAAACTGGCAGAGGCAAGCAAATTTTGCTAGACTTGAAGCAGAGACGCTTCGCTCGCTCGGCCAATAAAGAAATCTCGATGTTTTGTCAAGCCGTAAAATATTGTGCGAAGAAAGGACGGGTCACTACCACTAGTGTATTACACGTCCAGTTTGTTTTCAATTGTTTCTTGTTGATGTAAATCTAGTTACTGTTTATTATTTTAATTCACTTGATCCTCAATTGTTTAATTCTTCTCAGATACGCCAGAGACATAAGACATACCATGTGGGGACACAAACACGACAATAAACGAAAACACTGGCATATAAATAAATACAACTAGGACTTCGCCAGCGACTTCGTCTGTGTAGATTTCGTATCTTCGCCTACAAAGTTCAACACTCTCTTCATCCCGTTTAAAAGGGGTGTGTAATATATGGCATAATAACATATAGTATAATTTTCATATGCTATAAAACCAAATAAACTGATTTCATGTGATCTAATGTTATATTTAATATAACCTTCGTTTGCTATAATAATATTTCGTTCATTTCATATAATTTTCAATTTGTGTAATGCTCTTTTTATACATATCAGGTTCAGTTGACCTTATTTTCAGCCAAAATTCTGTAATAATTAAGTAAGTATCAGGAAACCTCATACGTACCGTTATAACCTCATCTAACCCAAATAATTCACCAACAATAGAGGGGATCTGGCGTTAATGGCCACTGTTCTAACCTAACCCAAATGATTCAATAACAGTAGATATGGTAGTAGTTTGATTTAACAGTAGATATGGTATCTGACGCAGGAAAAGAAAACACAAAAAAATATATTAATACGTATTTATTGATTCATATAACAATGTTTTATCTGATATGGTTAGTCAATCATAAAATATTTATGATTGACTAACCTTATTTCAGTTTTAACTGAGAGGAAACTATACTAAACGTTACTTATAGATTTTGAATATTATAGTAACTGAATATTATACTAATTGAATATTAATTCAAAAGTGCATAATAGAAAATGTTCATTAGACTTACCATATAGAATTAGGTAACATTCAATTATTTCAATAATTATTTATTAAATTAAAAAGGCTAGATATTAAATCATCAGTTTATTTTGTCCCTAATAGTTTAATTAGATACATGTGATAGTGTACCAATTTCGAGTATGAGGTCAATCGTCGAATCAGGGCAGTGTTTGGGAAGCTACGCAATAACTTCTCGTCCTACATACCGCAGTGTCTCAAGACGAAAGTCTTTGACCAGTGCGTGTTGCCAGTGATAACCTATGGCACTGAAACGTGTTCGCTCACAATAGGCCGTATTAGAAAAAAAGGTAAAAGTCACCCAAATGGCAGTGGAGAGGGCTATGCTTGGAGTTTCCCTACGTGATCGAATCAGAAAAGCGCAGGCGAACCAAGGTTACCGACATAGCCCGAAGAATTGCCAAAAACTGGCAGTGAGCAGGGCACATTGCTCGCAGAACAGACGGCCGATGGGGCTGAAAGGTTCTGGAGTGGCGACCGCGTACCGGAAGACGTAGCGTTGGAAGGCCTCCTACAAGGTGGACCGATGACCTTGTGAAGGCCGCAGGAATCCGCTGGATGCGGGAAGCACAGAACCGGTCGAAGTGTGATTGGGGGAGGCCTATGTCCAGCAGTGGACGTCTTTCGGCTGAAATGATGATGATGAAAGTGTAACTAGCTTTAAACTATAAATAATACGTGTATGGCAATTATAATAATATTAACTGCAGAGTTTCAATTCCGCTCTTCGATCCCAACTTCACCTCCAATACGCGGAAGGTATTCTTCCTGGGTTCACCCTTGTTTGATAGAACAACGTTTGATATAATATTACTAAATCGAATTTTAGTTGCAATAAAGTCATTTCGAAGAATTATTCATTTGACCGAATAATTCATTGGTAATTTTTTATTTAGCGTAATTATTTATTTGAACTAATTTCATTTGAACTAATTTCATTTCGCCGAATTTTCAAATGTACTGTTTTTATTTAAACTAATGTTTCACTAGACTAATAATGATTTAGTCGAAGATCGTATCGAATATTCAGTTCTTAATGAACTGAATATTCGATACGATCGTTCTCAATAGCCTGCTAAAAATAATCTCATATTTACAATGTTTTATTTTCTGCATTACATTACACCAATTGAATATTCGATAAAATACATGGTTATACCATCTGAACATTACATCAAATGAACATTATTATACCTTTTGATCATTAGCGCAAATGTTGTTAATATAGTATATAATAGCAAATAAATATTCGATGAACTGAAAATTCTGTTAAACGATATTATACAAAGTGATGATTTTCTTAAACGTTGTTCGATTTAGTAATATTATATCAAACGTTGTTCTATCAAACAAGGGTGAACCTTCTTCCTGTATATGTCCCCAAAAGTGCCTATTTGAAATAAATGTTTTGTCTTTGACTTTGAGTTTGTTTAACTGCAGGCTTAGCATAACACTCTCTATGTCTTCGAAGAATAGACACGGCTGTTTCTATACAAAGTGACATTTCGTTTCTCAGTTTTTGACATCTCACCGTAGAAATCCTTCTACAATCTGTCATCTTGTCTTTCGTTTCTACCGATCTTTGTCTAGGTCCTTTTGTATGTAGAAAGATCTCTACGGTGGGATGTCAAAAAAGGAGAAACGAAATGTCACTTTGTATGGAAAGAGCCGTGTCTATTGTTCGAAGAAATAGAGAGTGTCATGCTAAGCCTGCTGGTGGATTACGCCCGCTTCCTCTCCCAGAGAGGAGGCCTTTCTCGCAGCAGTGGGAACATTATAGAATGATTATCTATGGCAGTAAGTATCTATATTAATGAATAATACCAAATTAATTAGTCCGCTGTTGTCGGGAACAGGTTAATTAGTAGTTTAGGCTCCTACTGCATCTAGCAGCTCAACAACTTACGTTTAGGATATAACCATTGTAACACCTAGGTTGCCTACCTTTTTCTGGTCCCTCCTTGTTACAACTCCCGTTTATACCTGTTGATCTCGTGCTTGCAAGCACGACTGCTGCTGAGCGTGGGGTCCTGGATTCCATTCCCAGGTCCGTCAAAGTGTTTATAGGGTTATTCCATTAGGATTTTTTTTTGTAACAGCTTCGGAGGGCATGTTAAGCCGTTGCTGCGCCTGATCTCACCCCGGCAGTGAGAGACGAGAGAGTCCACCTGTGACTGCGTACACACTTGTGCATTATAATATCTCCCGCGCCTATTCGAGCGCTGCTCGTACGTGAGAAAGCTGGTCTCGAACTTCAAATGTAAGTTTGTACGCATAATATATTTATTTACCATGTTATTTTAACACCATAGACTTCTCATAGTTTTCCTGTAATTAGATAAGTAAAAAACTATTTTCTGTATTTTTTTTAAATTTTAGACTTGGTAGTTTCAGAGATTCACTTTCACTTTTCAAGGAGTGGTCACTTTTCATCTATTTTCATAAATAACTTTAAAACTATTTATTTAAAATTCGAAAAAAAAAATATTTGAGACCCTCACAATAAGCCCTTTCATTTGATATGTACACGGTAAAGTACGCAAAACTTTCTTTTAAATTTTCTAATTAAGGGCATGGGCAGCCGTCACCTTCTTCTGCGAAGCAGTAATGCTCGCGAAGGAGGAGGCGGGACTGTTGAAGGAAAGGCAAATTTTGCGCCCTCTCGCCCTGGGCGTCGGGAATCCCAGGCGGATTTCCGGCCACCGTAAGCGCGGGCTTACGGACGGTGAGCAATGGGTAGCTCACCGTCCGGTAAGGACCAGGCCCGGGGCGACGGCGCGTTGTATTCCACGCGCGCCTCAAAGAGATGTCGTTAACACAAATGTAGGGGTCCACTAGGGCCAATGCCTGCCGGAGTCGCGGGAAGATACTACAGGGTCACCGAGGCCCCTGGCAACACAGGCAACGGAAGGAATACGGGTGGGTTTTAGTCAGTAAGAGTCTGACACACCCTCCCGCTCCGCCCAGAGCGGGAGAAGTTATTTGACGATTTCCCACCAAAAAAAATGGCTTCATCAGGTGTTGGCCCTAATCTTGGCTACAGCAACTTTTGGCGTAATAAAAGTCAAATCTGCTTATGTAAGTATGAAGATCAAGCCAAGTCTTAGGTCTCGAGTTCGAACCCAAGGCACGCGCCTCTGACTTCTCTGATTCATGTGCGTATTGTATAATTATTACTTGCTTAAAAATGGCGAAAGAAAACATCGTGAGGAAACCAGCATCATCATCATCTGCCTAGCCTTTTCCCAACTACGTTGGGGTCGGCTTCCAGGAGTCCAATTAACAGACCATATTCGCAACACCACACAGAGGGGCTTGTGGCCAAGTAATAACAGCCGCATTTCCCAATCATGTTGGGGTCAGCTTCTAGTATAACTGGATGCAGCTGAATACCAGTATTTTACATGGAGCGACTGCCTATCTGACTTCCACAATCCAGTTACTGTACGATACCCCTTCGTAAGACTGGTTGTCAGACATTTCGGCTTCTGACGACCCGTAACGACTGTCAAAGATCCACAAATGGCAGGGGAAAACCAGCATGCCTGAGAGATATTTCTCGACGACATGTGAATCCAAGTCAGATTCATATTAGTCACTAACCACTGAAAAGAGAATTTTTTTTGCGGTATTGATATAAGATTATAAAGTTCTATAGAAAATATTTTATTTTATAAAGTTAAATACATGGGTAGCGCTTGAGTTGATATGAGTTTAGTTTGATACTAAGACACATCTTCCAAAATCCATAACAAATCGTAGAGAAGAAATACATAAAAATATCTTCGCTACGCGGCTCGCTACGGCGTAGTTTGAACTGTGCTACGACGTAGCTAATACTGTGCTACGGCGTAGCTCACATGACACGTCATTTGTCATTTTCTGTGCCCACTGTAACTCAGACACGCTTCGTACTAAAGTCTGTTTTTTAATCCCAGAGACTAATTTGACATTTCAAATGATTGTTGTTCGTCTTTTCAATTTGGTGTTTGACATTTGCAAAAATGTCAATTTAGTCTCCGAGATTAAAAAACAGACTTTAGAAAGCTGTAATTAGGCATAGGTATACATATTTATCAAAGTGGTAAAATAATAGTAATAAAATATTTTTAGGGTACCACCCTTGCACGTATATTTTTTTCTCTTTTATCCCATAGTGTGGGGTATCGTTAAATAGGCCGTTCAAAAATATGCGGGTCTGTGAACACCATTTTTAGAATCAATGACCCGTTTGCGTAACATTAAGCTAATTAAATGCAAATGCCAAAATGCCCCTGCCAGCTAAATGTATGTACTACTGCCATGATTTTTTTCTCATCTCCATAAACAACATGGAGATGAGAAAAAAATCATGGCAGCAGTACATATAATGAAATGAAAAGGAAAACTATCACAGCTAATTAGGCTTTAAAAGTTAGCGAGTAATAGTCGACCAACTTAAATTTGCAGTTGGAGAATTGACTGTGACGTATATCGATTTATGGAAGAACATGTTTTTCAAGTTTGTTTTTGGGATAAATTCATCCCAACAATTCTAACTACGGAACCCCTCATTGTGCGTGGTCCGACACGCACCAGCCCGGTTTTTTACAAATTTTTTTGTTAAAAACAGGAATTCGTTTTAAATGTTTGGAGGGAAATATTATGAGGTATGTACCTACTCACGAAAGTACGTCCTCTCTAAGTCGTAGGATGATTCGTAAGGAGAAAGGAGACAATTTCGAAAGTGTTTGATAGACTCAGAGGTAGTGCCTGAATATCTAGTCTTTCCGTGTTTCAAAATGGTAGCCATCATGGCCACCACAAGAAATCCACAACGCATGCGCAAATCCGACATTTTGACAGTTAACGGGCAAAGGAAACATGTTTCAGCCTTCGAATTTTATAATTCTTATTCAACTTGTTTTTAGTGTAGTAAGATTATTAAACGTTGTTTTAATATCTAGTTACAAAGAAAAGTGGAGAAAACTTGTTTTTTTTTTTAATGAAATTTAGAGTTAATGAAATATGTTCATCCTTTTTCAGTGTTGAGAAAAGACTGCTGCTATCTACGCCTTTCAAATCCATAAATGGGCGTAACAGTGAAAATAGTTGAGCCAGTAACGTGAACAGATGAATTTAGGACCCAATAAGAACATGCTAAACTACTGTTGAGGGAAATCTATTTACCTTTTCATGTTCACAGGAAACAACGTAAATGAATTTTCAAAAATTCACATTGATATAAAATTAAAACCAAACACGCTACGGAAAAACAAAAAATACGTGACGTAACTTTATTGATATACCTTTGATTTCAAACAAAGATGTAAGAACAGAAGTATAGCAAGTTAAGAGAAAAAAAATCCCAAAGTTGAAATCCTGCATCTCGCAAGCGGAGTTTTCCTATCAAGTTTGTAAAGGAGACAATTTCGAGGTTGTAAGTTGGGAGGTCCGTTGCTACTACGTAAATCGGGGCGTTAGGAGCCGAACTAAGTCCTAGCTATCTGGCTGACGACGATCCAGCTCCCAATATTCAATAATAATAATAATATTACAAGACAGAATGTTAAAACAGAGTGCTATGTCTCTCAATCCCACGGCAGCAGCAAATTTGACCTCCTTTTGCTAGTTTTATTTGGATTTAATTACATTATTAGTGACAAAAGGTGTTTTTTTTTATGTACCGAAGCATACAAAATGCGAAGTGTTTTTGTGTCTTTCCTTTAGGATATTTAGCGGAGTCGGATTTTACGCGGATAATTCGTCTCCTAGTAAATGCGACTCTATTTAGGGAAATACATCAAAACAACTAAATTATGTATTTCCTGCTGCTTTTTACCAACGGCGAAGGAAAACATCGTGAGAAAACCTGAACTCTCTGAAATCGCCAATCCGCCATGAGCAAGAGTGGTGATAAATGCTCGCGAAGAGGCCTTGGCCCTCCTATGGAACAATAATAGGTATATAATGGCGCCGATTCCCTTGTTCACAAACTAATCTAAAGGAGGACGGGCAAAAATGTATGGAAGCCAGCCTAGAAACCAATAACAACATGCGATATATCATTGTAAAGGTTTTTTTATGTACTTTAACTATCGTTATGGCGGGAAGTCCCAAATCGCTGTGTGGAAAAAGTTATTGCTAAATAAAGCCAGACTTCATTCACAAAAATATGTGTTTATTTTTATGTTTATCATCAATATTAGGTTTTTTTTTTTGTAAAACTAACATAGAGAAGTACCAAAAAAAAATAAACCTGTAAAGTGCGAGTTGTACTCGCACACTAAGGGTCATTCCTTTAGCACCATCACTGTAAATTGGCTGTAGGCTGAAGCTAGCAGCACTAGTAGCATAAGATGAGTGAGAGCGAGATATGACAAATCTAAACGTCAAATCCATAAAAAAAACTCAATCGAGATATGTCACAAGTAAAATGATATGTACATATGCCTACGTATATTTTTATCAATTGATAAAAATTGTATGGATTTGACGTTTAGATGTGACATATCTCGCTCTCACTTTTAGCTCATGCTACAAGCGCTGGTATGCTTAAACTCGAAGTACCTACATACACACATACACTACTTTATCCACACATTTTGTTTCTGAGAAAATAAGTAAGGACTGGAGACCCTAATATTGCTCTAAAAAAATAAAACAAACAAGTGAGAAAAAAACATTTTTGAGATTTAATATCAATAACAATGAATTTTAAACGTTTTACAACATTATACTCTGCTAAAGAAACATTTGAGACGGTCATTAGTGACAATAGATACAAGTTAAAGGATTTAAAACAAAAACAAAAGTTTTAAATACTCCAGCGCACCCTTACATGCCTTATAAATATACAATATAATAATAAATCAAATACATATTATTTTCATTAGTTAAGTTTTACAGTTAGATAAAAAAACTCCTTTTCAATCTTCATCAATTATGATACCAATTAAATCTCCCGCTGGAGGATTAAACGGCTCATGCCTTCCGAAACCAAGATACCAGACAATAGAGGTTATATGGGCACAACTCCCTATTGTCCGGCGCCCTGTCAAGCAAGTGCAATAATATTGTGCTATCGCACTAATGCCAATTGCGTCCCTAATAACCAAAAGGTAACAAAGATATATTTTTGCCCTTACATGGCGAGACTGTATACGGCCTCTTAACAACCAAACATTTTGAGGCATATTGTACCGTTGCAAATCCCCAATTATATCATCTCTTTTCACTTCAATTATATATAGGCCATTGTGCAAATGCTCTGCACAATATGATTTCGCTAGTTTAAGCTGATATGATCCCAAAGTGAAAAGCTTTAAATCACTTTCTGTTAAACGAGGAAAGTAATCTAATTGTTGGTTTACATCTATCGCCACGAATGCGATTCTTTGTCTATTAAGATTGTTGTCATTTACATAATTGTATAAATGATTTGGTATGTTGATCCTTTCATTAATTGAATTTAATATCATTTCCGCGTCTACATTATCAGTCACAGGTTCACGAAAAGAGTTAATAAGTGCACCTGCAATTTTAAAATCTGGAAACAGATTCCGTAGTGTTGTATTAAAATAATCTTGACGCAACAACTTGAAGTCACGTTTAAAACGACCGTTAATGACCTCAACTACCCACCGACACAAAGTAACGAGTCTCGATTTGTTGGCCTGTTCGGTAGATAGTTGACTGTCATTTCTGTCTTTTGTTGGTGGCAAATGAACATTATAACCGCATGCTTCTAAACCCGGAACACAATCACGAAAACCTCTATCGAGGATTAAAACATCATTTCGTTCAAAAAACCAATGGAAAACGCCGTTTTCATCATTAACAAAGTCGGACATGATGGATGCATCGGACTTTGTGGCAGCAAAAGGTCCTAAGATATCTATTATATAACCGTCTGAACAAACAATTAAAAAGGGTTTTAACAAGTTTTGGAACTTATGTAAGCTATACGTTAAACGCTGAAACAGAAAATTGGAACTTTTCTGAATGTATGCATACGTTCCGTCGCAAATGATCATAGCTTTAGTATTTTCTTGATTTCCAAATATTCCTTTATGTATTGTTAGGTTACGTTCTAAAACATCATTTCTTTGAATGTGGTCAAAGCCCAAGTGTTGTGGCACAAATTCTCTTAGTAAGCAATATCTTACTATCTTTAATATTCTTTGTATACTTCGTCGAGACGTATTGAATTGACTGGCTAGTCGTTCGTTTGACTCTCCGGTTCGTAGTTTATAAAGGTAAATACCCAATGCCAACCGCGGTTTTCTATGACTTTCTAGCAAAGATGGAGTTTCTTGTAGGATTATATCAAATTGCCTATTTTTTAACCCGGTCCAAAAATGCATCTCATCATCAGTGATAGCACCTACAGTTTCAAAGTCTAATTGTTTACCATGTCGAACTGCTTTGGTTAATATATCGCAAATATCGTCGAATTGAGCACTGTTAAAGTTTTGTGTAACATTACAGAAATTCACTAATTCATCCCACGCATTGGCTAGGAGATGTTCTCGACACGAACGAGCATTATGCGGTACATACAGATTATGTTCACATAGTAAATATACTTTTTACGCTTCTATTATATGTGAGTTCGCTTGGTTACGACAGTTATTAAAAATGCAGTGTGCACTCGTGTTTGGTGCTCTTCTATAAATAGCAGATTGAATGGTGGCAGCTTCATTTTGTTCTGGGTGGACATTTTGAACAGTTCTTCTTATTGCATTTTGAGCCCTTTGCCAGCACCGGTGGCACACTAAACGCGTATTATTGAATATAACCTGGAAAGAAAACAATCAAATTCTTAGTTAATCCTCTTAGTGAGTGTATGAATCGGCTTAAATACCATTCAAGTCGTAATTCGCAGAAAGCGATAAGGCCGCCCATTGTATATTTTGTAGTTTTTCAATATTTTTTTGTTATATATTTTTGTGGTGTAGGTTTAAATAGAATATACTTATATAAATAAATTATTCTAGATATAAATAGAAAAAAATATTAACTAATCCAACTTTTAACTAACATTTTTTATTACCAGGTAGGTCTACACGTATCGGCCCGGTGGCCCGATTTCTGTACGTAGTAATCGGTTCTCAGGGCTTAATTACTTAAAAAAGGCACCGTTGAATGACCATAATTAATATGTTTGCGTTTAATCTGTCTTTAACGCTATTTATGTATGAATAGAAGATGAACGAACACAATATAACCCTATTATAAAATATCTACTGTAATAAACAAACAACAAACCTCCAATAGTGCATGTTCCCGTAAATAATCTGCAAGCTCAGGTCGATCTTGTGGAATATTTTCAGCCAAAATGTGACGCTGATACCTTCTGTTGTGCAGCCCACGCTGGCACATAACACAATTGTTGTGGTATTCACTCATGACTAAATAGGCCTTATTTAATAGCTTAGTTTTGAGTCCGATAAACAAAGCCAGTGGTATAACATTTAACAAATCACAGTGTCCGATAAACAAAGCCAGTGGTATAACATTTAACATATCACAGGGTCCGATAAACAAAGCCAGTGGTATAACATGTAACAAATCACAGAGTCCAATAAACAAAGCCAAAGGTCGTAGTCGATTGATATGATGACGAATGAAAATGGTAGTAGTAAAACGTACTCGCTACACTCAAATCAAAATAACGACTAACGCGCGGGCCATCTGTGTTGGGCGCCGTGGCTCACTTTCCCCTCACCCCCGCAAACACCCCTTGCCACTCGCTTACTGGCTGTCTCATTGAAGGCGATAAAGTAAACATAAGAAACCAGTGGTATAGACAAGTTGCAGATATTTTAATATACATTTTGTATGCGCCCGCGCATATTGACGCAGGTTGATATTTTAGTCAGTACAGACTGAGTTGTAGTACCTAAATAAAATGACATATTGCTTGTTGTTATATACCACTTTAATATTACGAAATGCCGAAAAAAAAAGAAACATTTTTTGCTCTTGAATGACTTTATTGTGCAATAACTTTTTCCACACAGCGATTTGAGACTTCCCACCATAACAATAGTTAAAGTACATAAAAAAACCTTTCCAATGATATATCGCATGTTGTTATTGGTTACTAGGCTAGAATGCCCGTTCTCCTTTAAGTTCAGTGCATCTTTTTCTTTCTATTTCATTAAGTAAAGGACAGAAGATACATTTTAGTTTACTCCTGTCAAATTAATCAGCGCTTGACGTAAATTGACGTAATTTTAGTAGGCAAGTTTTTATTCACGTCTAAACTTGTATAGAGTAGTGACAGGCGCTGATTAATTTGACAGGACTAAACTAAAATTTATCTTCTGTCCTTTTCTTAATGAAATAGAAAGAAAAAGATGCACTGAACTTAAATTTAGTTTAGTTTGTGAACAAGGGAATCGGCGCCAATATCATTATTTCACCAATTTTTCATTTGGTGTAACTTTGTCCGTCCTAACTACTAAACATACGTATTTTTAATCTAATCAGTGTTTTAGTTATAAGAACTGTAAAGAAATGAGGTGACATTTCCCTCTAGCGTCAATAAACTATCTCGCAACTAGGCGGGATGATATTAGTTATCGTACGGCATTCTGTATTCAGTACACTTTTTGACAAATGTTGCTTGCGCGATGTAGGATGAGTGGTGCCCTCTACACCAAGCGCGCTATCTGTCTACGAAGTACTTTCGTTGCTGTATAGATGTCGCTACAAACGTATGTCATCATCTTCCTGCCCTTGTCCCATGTTTCTGGTCGGCGTAACACGATTTTTTCCCTCCATTTTCCTCTGTCAACCTATCATTCACTCATTTTTCTTTCATATCATTCCTCACACCAACCATCCATCAACATTTGATATCTGTATACCGGAGGCAAACAATCATAAGTCACATTAAGCTAATTATTCATTGCACATGTTTTAAGTCTCAATTTGAACACTACTCATTTAAGTCACTTGACTACAAATTGTGTGAACTTCTAAGTAAAATTTTATTTGTTGTTTTTATTGGACTTAAAATAGTATACCACTAAGTAGATCTATAAATGTTTGTTTCAAGGAAATTACAAAGTGAATGTTAAAAAAATGGACTTAGGATAGTATACCTCCGGTATACAGATATGTATTAACCTCTTTTTTATACCAAGACAAATGATTCTCTTTCCACTTTTCTTTTTGAAGTTACATGTCATAGCCAAGTTATGACCAATCAAAAGTTTAGTATAATAGATGTAGTTTATACATATATTATTTTTTATTTAAATGACTGTGAGATCTCATCAACGCGCGTTCGTCTTTCCGGAGATACACGATGATTCCCGAAATGCACACTTTTCTTGGGATATCTTTACTTGCATACTTTTGTGAAGTTACTAAATATCAATACTTACTTTGGAGGAGCTTGTGGCTAAGTAATAACAGCCGCTCGGGTCGATCGATCAGGTTAAGCTACGCTTGCCGCGGTTGGTCCGTGGATGGGTGACCATCTTTACATACCAAGACCCCTCCGTGCCTCGGACAGCACGTTAAGCCGTTGGTCCCGGCTGTCATTTGTAGATCTTTGACAGTCGTTACGGGTCGTCAGAAGCCCGAAAGTCTGACAACCAGTCTTACCAAGGGGTATCGTATCACTCAGTTACTGGGTTGTGGAGGTCAGATAGGCAGTAGCTCCATGTAAAATACAGGTATTCAGCTGCATCCGTTTGGTTTGGAAGCCGACCCCAACATAGTTGGAAAAAGGGTAGGCAGATTGATTTTGCAAAACTACTGCTTTCTGGGTAACGGCAAGGATTGTAATGAATAAAAACACCAGTAAATAACAAAATATAACAAATATATTTTTATAAATTTTAATCTTAAATCTAGACATGATTAGACTTATTATTGTTCACAATTAATATTTTTTTATTGTAAGTACACAAATGATACATATTTGTTTTTTTAACACAATAATAGTTAAATTCTTATACATATACTGGTGACAAACAAGATTTTAGTGCCCTTAGGTCGCGTCTTAATCAAAAGCGATCATCGCGTTCCTAAGTCACTTTTGTTCGGTGAACCAGAACGCGTAGTCGCACCGAAAGAGGGCGCCTTCCGGTTCTCCGAACAAAAAAGTGACATACTAACGCGACGATTGCTTTTGGTCAGAAAGCGGGATTACACTACTTTACGATAAGTTCCAGTTATGTATTTTGTTAACCGTAATAGACAGACATTTGAAATTTTCACAGACTGTGTACTATTATGGCTGGTATAACAATAAAAATTGAATAAAGTAAAAAAAATAAATAAAGTGTCTCCATACAAGAATCGTGTATTTTTTGGCGTTTTAGAAAATATTGTTAAATATTGTACAGTGGTACGGAACCCTTCGTGAACGAGTCCGACACGCAGTTGACCGCTTCTATTAAAAAGAAACTATAACATTTCTCTAAAAATACAATGCTTTTTCTTCCAACAGTGCAGACAAAAAAAAACTAAGAAAAAATTGGTTGTCTGTAAAGTCGGTTTACGGACGTTAATTTTACGTGATAACGAGAGAGAGATGCGTCACAATCCGAACGCTTAGGCCGATCGTGCCTCTCTATCGCTAGTTCCGCGCTCTCGCTTGCACGCTCGGCTCAGGCGGAACGTGACATTTCTTCGTGCGTGTAGCCAGCGTTCATCGATTTATAAGACGTTATCACGTCAAAAAAAGTAGTTTAAACATGTCCCCTTTACAACTAAAATATTAGGTTTAAATAAATAAAAAAGTACCCTTACACCGAATGCTTATTTATTAGCAGAAAAATCTACATACCTGTTGCATAAAAAAAAAACTAGTAGGTATAAATATAAGGTATGGAATATACAGGGTCAAATTGAATTAGTTAGCGAAACTCCACAAAAAAATAATTATTTTATGAGATTTTTTTTGGGTAACTAACCGGTAGTGAAGTCACTTGAAATATTAGTTTAAAAAATCAGTTTTATTTGTGTAAACTTCACAGACGTGATAGGGTATAAGTAAACACGATAAAATAAAAATTAACCGGTTTTTTCAACTCATACTTCCAGTAACAACACTGCCAGGGGTTGTTGACCCCAAACAAAATCATCAAATCTTAAAAAAATATTCTTTATAAATATCGATACCCATCACGTCGGTGGAGTTTCGCTGGACCCTGTAGTTAAGATGAGGGTAGCGTTCTGTATTTTCCGCCTACTCTCACATTCGAATGGTTTGAGTTACCCATCATACCCATGGGCGATTTTTGAGACTTGAAAATCTAAGTGTCATTTTTTGACGCGCTGGAATGCTATTCTTCTGTTGGATTCTCAATGCTCGTTGCATTAAGAATCCAACAGAATCATGATCAAAATATGGCTCGCGACATAACAAATATCTACTTACAAAATTTAGAATCATTCATAAATCTCTCCAAGTTAAGATTTTTGTTCTATTAAATGTGACTTTTTCATTCATGAAATCATGACATTTGGGAATACATCTAGCTTGGAGAGATGTATGAATAAAAGATTTTTATTAGCTGCTAAAGTACATCTTTTTCATTTTGTAAAATTGTTTTGAATTGTATTCTTAAGATAAGGAGATTTAAAATTGTGGGTACACCACGTAAGTTTAAGCTTCGGAAGAGCGAAGTGTCCTAATACAGGCAATTTAAGGTCACTTCAACCACTAGATAAATTGTGACAGAAAAGAAATTATTTGTATTTGTAAATTGTTATTTGTAAAAAAAAAATTGTAAATTATTTGTATTTGTAGATTAATTTTATTTATTTGTAAATTATTTGTATTTGTATTAATGATTCTAATGATTATAATTCTAATTTGTAAATACATATATATTTGTTATGGTCGCGAATCATATTTTGATTAAGATACAACCTGCAAATTACAAAAAACGTAAGAATAATTATATTTCGCGGACTAACACTGCGGATCCAACTCAACTATAGTCGTTCATCATCCGCAACAGATATGTACCAAGCACGCCATTACATTACATTTAGTTAATAACAACCATAACAATATCATAACTAGAGATTGGATATTGGGATGCATATTCACCTATTATTGAATACGGTTTTGTATCGAAAAAATCCCGCGTTTCCGGGATTGATAAATTTAGGTTTCTGAGTATAGAATCGGTTGTATTTTTACTTAGTTTCAAATGTTGGCTTGTAAGGAATGCACTTTTGTATCGATCGTAAAAATCCCGCGAAACCGGATATTTGTGGTTTTTTTTTCTGACTATAGAATCGGATGCATATTTACCTGCCTACCATTGTAAAGTAGGTAGCTACCTACCTACTTTACAATATTAAGCAGGTAGATACACACATATATATATTTAGAATAATTTTATCTAAATAGTTATACAATTCATTTGAATTGTGGATTGCATAACAACAACAACAAAAAAACGGGATATTTATCCCGTTTTTTTTAATAAGTATTTTTTTAGAAGTCGCTTCCATATTAATTATGCAATCGATGTTCCTGGCATCCCGGGATTTTATTTACAGAAAAAATATTTTAAGAAGCCGCTTCCATACTTTCATAGCAAAAAATCCCTTTAGAAAATCCCATTCGAATATCCGATCTCATAACATAGTATCTACAATCTACAGCATCTTCCTAATCATATAGTTCAAAATACCTCCGTTCTTGAAGTATGTGAGATCAACCTCTGTATCGAAACGAACTTTGACTTGGAATGACTTGCCGTTGCTTACCTGTGGGAATAAATTAAGTAGGTTATTGCGGGGCTCGTGGCTAAGTGACAAAGAGTTGTTGAGGGTCTCGTGGCTAAGTAACAAAGATTTATGGACGGGCTCGTGACTAAGTGACAGAGCTGCGGAGGGGCTCGTGGCTAAGTGACAAGGAGTTCTTGAGGGGCAAGTGGCTAAGCGACGATGTGTTGGTGGGCTCGTGGCTAAGTGACAGAGTTGTGGAGGGACTCGTGGCTAAGTGAAACAGTTGCGGAGGGGCTCGTGGCTAAGTTACAAGGAGTTCTTGAGGGGCACGTGGCTAAGTGACGATGTGTTGGCGGGCTCGTGGCTAAGTGACAAAGTTGTGGAGGGGCTCGTGGCAAAGTGACAGAGTTGCGGAGAGGCTCGTGGCTAAGTGACAAGAAGTTCTTGTGGGGCACGTGGCTAAGTGACAGAGTTGTGGAGGGGCTCGTGGCTAAGTAACAAAGAGTTGTGGAGGAGTTCCTCGCTAAGTAACAAAGAGTTGCGGAGGGGCTCGTGGCTAAGCAACAAAGAGTTGTGGAGGGGCTCGTGGCTAATTAACAATGATATATAGAAGGGTCCATGGCTAAGTGACAAAGAGTTATGGAGTGGCTCTTGGCTACGTAACAGATTTAGCGAGGGCTCCCGACTAAGTAACAAAAAGTTATTGAGGGGCTCGTGGCTAAGTGACACGTTCACAGTAACAATATGGCGCGATTTCGACACCTATCTCGATATCGTACTGCTCACTACCGTAGAGCTCGAAGCTGTCAGCGTTCTGTCTTTCGAGGAACTGTAGAGGAATAATTATTATCTCTCACCTTCACAGTCACAATATGGCCGGGCGCCACATTGATACCCAGCTCGATGTCGTACTGCTCGCTACCGTTGAGCTCCAAAGAGTCAGCGTTCTGTCCCTCCAGGAACTGTAGCGGAATGATACCCATGCCCACGAGGTTGGAGCGGTGGATGCGCTCGAAGGACTCCGCGATTACCGCGCGGATACCCTGGGGATGAGAAAAATAACGTTATTAAGGCGCTGACAAGACCCAATTGACCAAAATAGGCTTCGTTTAAGAAAAAATATTGCCAAATCTGCATAGTTTGTGGTAGCGGAAAAAATATTATGTTCTTTTTGAACATATTTCCCAGAACTTGGTTGTTACCAAAATACGTTTTGAGAAAAAATCTCGATACAAACTAACGTTAAACTAACCTCTTACCTTGAGTTCTAATCCAAAATATCTGTATTAAATATCAACATACGTTACGTATTTAATTAATAACAAGAACGTCTTATTTGAATGCAGAACTTGGTTGTTTTTTATTTTCGATTACTCAACTCAATTTTGAGTAAATAGATAATTACTTCATATTTTGCAATAAATTACAAGCGTTGTGTCATCGCGCTTCTCTTTCTTTTCTATGGAATTTGACAGTGACCGCGGTTTAGGTGTTGTCAGCGTCTTAATGTTCCTTGATGTTTAGAATTGAGGAGGGCTTAGTAATGACAGCCGCACACGTCGAGCCGTGGATGCGATCTTTACATACCAAGACCCCTCCGTGCCTCGAAAAGCACGTTAAGCCGTTGATCCCTGCCGTCATTTGTAGATCTTTGACAGTCGTTACGGGTCGTCAGAAGCCCGAAATTCTGACAACCAGTCTTACCAAGGGATATCGTGTTGCCCAGTAACTGGGTTATGGAGGTCAGATAGCAGTCGCTCCATGTAAAATACTGGTATCCAGCTGCATCTGGCCACAAGCCCCTCTGTGTGCTGTTGCGGATATGGTCTGTTAATTTGACGCCTAGAATACTGTGCTCCATCGCATGTTGGCAAACCTTGAGTTAGAACTTTTTAATGTAATATTTACTCACAAGTAAGTAAGGTCCCTTGGCCGCCCAGTCGCGACTGGATCCAGAGCCGTAGTCTTTACCCACGATGGCTATCAGAGGCACGTTCTCAGACGCGTATCTGTTGAAGAAATTAAAGTATGTAGATTACTTAATAATACAGGGTGTTTGGAAGCTAGGTGCAAAGCCTTAAGGGATAGTTGACCCCATTTGGAGCATGTTTAAAAAAGGTTCAAACCTTTTTATTGAGGCTATTTTATTTTTCAAATTTTAAAAGGATTCTATGACTTCAAAATTGTAACAGATGATTTTTCAAATTTTTAAAGTATTCTACGTTTTCAAAAGTGTAACACAGATGATTTTTCAAATTTTTAAAGTATTCTACGACTTCAAAAGTGTAACACAGATGATTTTTCAAATTTTAAAAGTTTTTTAATCGATTTAAAAAATGAGGAGGTTCTCAATTGGTCAGTATATTTTATATTTTTTGTATGTATGTTCTCGTATAACTCTCACATAACATGAACCGATTTCAATGTTATTATTTTGTTTGAAATATCTTTTTTTCCGGTCCCATCTAAATGGATGAGATTTGGTGAGGATTGATAATGGAACTCTCCTTGATAGACTTCGGCGCGAGGGTTGCCAGATTGAAATATTGTCTCTAATAAAAAATTAAAATAAGGACTCTTGAGGGATTTATTCGCCATTTTTTAAGAGAAAATCAATATTTAACACAAAATGAATTTAATTTAAGAGGCCGACAACACCTAAACCGCGGTCACTGTCGGACTGCATAGAAAAAAAAGAGAAGCGCGATGACACAACGCTGGTAATTTATTGCAAAATATGAAGCAATTATCGATTTACAAAAAAGCTATAGATTGTATAAAAAAAATAAAACACTATTATGCTAATATGTTGCTTGTATAATAATCTGACAAAAAATCATAATGATTGCATGTATATTAGTATGGTTTTTAATCGTTAAACTAAATTTTTAGAGGTATCATCGTGAGTTTTTTCTATCATATCAAATTAGTTGTATTAAGTTTTCAACACACTATCGACCTAGCATATATCCTGAAGAATATCATATATTTTTCTGATTTTGTTTACTGCAGTGGATCATATACTTTAAGGCATTATAAAACTTATAAAAGTTGCGTTTAGGTCCTGTAGTCCCCTTAACAACAAAATGCTTTAAAGTAACAGTTAACAATAAAAAGTTTTGGTAATGTGATTCAGGCGTGATCCGTGTCACAGTTAGAGTTGTGGACGGGGCGCCCAGTCGAATCGGACTGTCCCCGCCCGGCGTCAGGGCTTCGCCCCCCACCCGCGGAGGATACACGGTGGCCCGTGAATACGGCCCCTCATTTGATGCGCCTGGAACGGCTAGTGGCAGTTGAGGGTGTTACTAGGCGCGCCCGTGTGAGTGGTTGATATATTTATTTCTGTAGGGGGCCCTGCCAGCGAGCAGCGACGTGGGGCCCACTCGATGCTCCTACAGATTGTCCCCATAAAGGCCGGTCACTCCACAACCCGCCCGGAGTCTGGATTTGTGTCCGGTTCAAAATCAAAAGTCATTTATTCAAACTAGGCTGAGAATCAGCACTTTTCGAACGTCAAAATGACATAAGACAGTCGGGGCACGCCCGCCCTTCACCACTTCTTGGTGCTTTAGCTGGGGAGAAGTGGCGCAACAAACTGTCCAGCAGCACAGCTGTCTGTTCAGTTAGAGAGAAAAAAAAAATTGGTTGTCTGTAATGTCGGTTTACGGACGATAATTTTACGTGATAACGAGAGAGAGATGCGTCACAAGCCGAACGCTTAGGCCGATCGTGCCTCTCTATCGCTAGTTCCGCGCTCTCGCTTGCACGCTCGGCTCAGGCGGAACGTGACACTTTTTCGTGCGTGCAGCCGGTGTCCATCGATTTATAAGACGTTATCACGTCAAAAAATGGATTATATACAATAGTATGCAAAATAATTTACCCTATGCGCAACATAAAACATTAAATTGTTAGCCATATGTCACACCACTACACCAAAAAAAAAAAAAGAAAAACACCGAAAACTATACTCAAGCAGAAATAAACCCCTGGGGTCGGGCGGGTTTTAGTCAGTAAGACTCTGACACACCCTCCCGCTCCGCCCAGAGCAGAAGTTATTTGATGAATTCCCACCCAAAAAAAAATAAACAAATAGAAATAAAAACGTAAGTATAACGTAAACGTAAGGCAATAGGTTCGCCCCCTATTACATGGGACTTGAAACATAACTGGTGAAATGTGGGTGTACTACAGGTACAGCTCTGCCCAACCCACCTGGGAACAAGGCGTGATGATACAATGTTATTATTATTACCTGTCGGCGGCATCGAATATGTCCATAGCGTCCCCACTGGGATGGTGCGTGGTCTTGGGCCCGGCCGTGGCGGCCATCTTGTTCACGAGCCGAATGTTCGCGAACGTGCCGCGCGACATGATGTCGTCGTTGCCTCGCCGGGAACCGTACGAGTTGAATTCTCTGGGAGTTAAGCTGCGAAGGAGAAAAAATTATTTTAATTTAACATTTTTACCACAAGAGCAGTGGTGGCCCAGTGGTAACGGCCTCGTCTTACGAATTGTAGGTCGTGGGTTCGAACCCGGACATGCGCTTTACTTTGTGTAAATTATTTCATCACCACTGCTATCAAAACGGTGAGTGATAAATAATTTTATTTCTGTAAGTAGGTTTTTACAAACACTTTTACACGTCAAACATATTTTTTTCTTTTCTTGGTTTTGGAAAACATCGTGAGGAAACCGACAAGTCTTTAGAACCAAAAAATTCGAAGACATGTGACATCTACCAACCCGCACTGGGCTCGCGTGGTGGATTACGGCCCACTGCCTCTCACAGAGAGGAGGCCTGTGTCCCAGCAGTGGGAACATTATTGGCTGATTACTACCACAAGAGTTGAATGTGGACAGGCATGAAAACAGAGCCGTATATTATAATTAGCGTAATCAGCCATTAATGTGTTCATGGAGGAAGTTTTCAGTTTTGATGGTTTGAACCACACCCTTAAATATGACCACACAAATTATTTTATTTCTGTAAGTAGTTTTGTACAAACACTTTTACACGTCAATCATATTTTAAAAACTAAATGAGGTCGGCGTTTCCTAGCTGACCACTCTGAGAAGAAAGGCCGAAACAAACTCAGAGGTCACAGTCTCTTTATAATCTTGGTCAGATCATGTGAAGGTCATGTAGTGGTGTGTGGTGTCTGAAATGGTCTTTTGAGGAAAGAACCACACAGATTGAATGGACCTGTCCAGTCAGTGCAAGCATTTGTCAGTAATCGTGCAGCTCAACTTGGAACTTAAGGAGCTCAACGATGCGACGAGCAATACCAAAGAAAGGACATTTGGGTAGGCCGTATAAATTACTCTAACTGCTAGACCATGAATAATTACCGAGGCCCCTGGCAACACAGGCAACGGAAGGATCAAAGGTGGGTTTTGGGTTTTAGTCAGTAAGAGTCTGACACACCCTCCCGCTTCGCCCAGAGCGGGCAAGAAGGAAGAAGTTAGAGAAGTTATTTGATAATTTCCCACCCAAAAAAAAAAAATCCGGCCAGGTGCAAGTCGAGTTCCGTACCATTATCTATAAAAACAGCAAAAAAAATCATGTCTGTTGTACGGGAGCCCCCTTAAATATTTATTTTATTCTGTTTTTTAATATTTGTTGTTATAGCGGCAACAGAAATACATCATCTGTGAACATTTCAACTGTCTAACTATCACGATTCATGAGATACAACCTGGTGACAGAGAGACAGACAGACGGACAGCGGAGTCTTAGTAATAGTGTCCCGTTTTACCGTTTGGGTACGGAACCCTAAAAAAACCATAGATAAGACTAATGCTGCATACATACATACACATTCATGTACTTTTTCAGAGATTATAAGCGAGATGTAACGCGACTCACCCTCGATCAGCAAGGAACCTGGCTGCTGGAGAGTTTCTGGCGATGGAGCCAGCGGGAGAGATGTGGTCGGTGGTGACGGAATCGCCCAGGAGTAGCAGGCAACGCGCCTTCTTTATGCCTACAGTAGGTTTTAGCTCCTGGAAATAAACAATATAGGATTATTGAGTCACTTTCCCAGCGTCTTCGTTGGCCATATATTCCTTATCGCATGGGAATTTTGATCAATCCGGGCTTATTCCTTGTCGACACCATAATTACTATCTGCCAAATGTATTTTTTACAGGAAACACAAAAACGTGTTTTGTTGAATACCGACTATTTCCGTCTCATTACAAAACGAGTTCTAACTTTGATCCAAGCTTAAACCTTCGAGCCAGTTTTTGTATTACGAACCTGATTTTGACCGTAGTAGAGTTCTTTATACGAAATTGATTGATTAGACTCGGGTTAAAAATCTGTTTTTGTATTAAGAACTTTATATTTGTTGAAATAAAGTAACAGTTAGTAGTTGTAGTATTATCGGGATAAAAAGTATCCTATGTCCAAACACAGGTCTTGGTCTACCCATGTGCCGAATTTCATCAAAATCCGTTCAGCCGTTTTAGCGTGAAAGCGTAACAATATTATATAATTTATTGTTTTTATTTTTGTAATGTATCTAGTGTACAATAAAGTATGTATAAATAAATAACTAAAATAAATATAATTGGGCCTTTCTCTACTAACTGGAAACTTGTCTATTGACAGTTGTCCCAACCCTATTTTTCTAGAAAATTAAAAATATAATAATTATGTTAAGTTGATAGATAGTTATAATAAAAATACATATAAACAAGAAACTATTGTAATTTTCCCTTATTTTTCGAATTATAGGCAATTTTGTAAAAAAATGCGGCAGAGGACTGTTTTGCCACCCAGAGGACTGTTTTTTCCACCCAGAGAACAGTTTATGTCAATGTTTATAGGAAGAAAAACACAATGTTAATTATTAAATGTAATCAAATAAATTCGCTTCTTTATTGAATACTATATCACATACATAATTTAAATACTTATATTTATCAGGAACAAACTGCGAGTTTAGCTCTCTAAGTAACGAATTAAAATAATTATAATCAAAATTAAGCTTAGGTACTAAGAATCAGCCTTGTTTACTTATCAATGCAGACTTATTTCTCAAAAACAGGTACAGGTATATTAAAATAATAAAATATTCGTTTCCCTCTTAGGGCATTATCTGGGTTTGGCAACTTCTTTAATACTTGGTCAAAGGACACATCAGAAACATCATTTTCATCGACTCTGAATGTGTGTCCTTTGTCATCACAATTTTTTAAGAAGGTTACTGTTAGTTCGCCTTCTTCCGTGTCTATCTTATTGATTACTGCAGCATTACAATATTCAGTGTTTCTTACTAGAAATTTAACCAAGACGTAATCACCGATGGTGTAATTCTGTTGGTTGATTGAACTAGGTCCAGCCAGTGCAGCGTCGTCGTCGGTCTCCATTGTGGAATCCTGTGAGTTGTCCATGTTTTCACTTTCAGAGTCCGTGTGAATATCATCTACGTTAAGTTTTGTCTTGTTTTTGTACTGTAACACTCCTAAATTGAAATGCTGGCACTCGTCTTCACAAGTGCAACTTAAACTTTTCATTATGAGTCTAGCGGCACTTGGAGCTGATTCCAAAGTACTTCTTAATATTTCAGCCTTTACTTGATGTATTTTTAGAGTGCCATTAAAGCTTTTTAAATTAACTGTTTCATTTTGAAGGTCGTCAGTCAATTCTTGGATGGCTTTATCGTCGATTGTGAACAAGGTAATTGCGGAACGTCTTCGTTGAATGGCCTCTACATGATTCCAAGCTATCAATATCACCTCCTGTAGCGACGATGGCATCAGCGGTTCTCTTGCAAATCGCTCCAATGCCATCAGGGGCCCCTTTGCCATGGCCACTCTCTGAATAGTTCCACGTAAACGCGATAGGTAGCACAGTGCTTTCTCCATTCTTTAGTCACAGCTTTGTGTTCACGTCGACTCATATCTTTAACTGGCTTTCTTGTACCTTTTCCTTCTTTCTTTGGTAGTTTCGTCGTTCATTTTCCTTCAATTGCTCTCTTTTTACAGGGTCATTTTTGAGCCGTTGATATCTTAATCTTTCTGCAATTCTTTTTCTGCTCTTTTATATCTTGTTTGGTTTTAGGTTTCTTCCTTGGTGGCATTGCGGCAATACTAAAACAATAAAACATACTTTCAATATTTAAAAAAAACCGTAAGGGTTTAAAAACAGGTAGTTACTAGGTACGTATTATTTTATATTCCAAAATCCATAATAATAGAAAAGAAAAGACCTGAATTAGCGTGACAGGCCAATGTAAGAAAGAAAGAGGCTAAGCGACAAGCAGTAGGTTAGTGCAGACTATAAAGAATATTAATAAAATACGCGGACGTCAAATAAAACAGTCCTCTGTCACATTGAACAGTCCTCTGTGTTATAAATTTCCAGAGGACTGTTGCACAGAGGGCTGTTATTTTTACGTAAAAAATGTCATACCACGTATCAGTTTAAATATTACTTCATAACACAGAAACAGCTATAAGTTATCACACTGAGCAATTTTTTTGTTAAATAAATATAATTATAACACATAAAACACTGTAAAATAGACTTACCAGAGGAATGTTCACTCAACACTACAGAGACGTGGATCCCACACAGACGCGGAGTTATCACTGCGAAAAATGCCGGCGACTTGTTTAGCATGGCGACCGAGCAAACTTCACACTGTTAACGTTCGGTTTCAAGGGAAATGTAACCACAATAGTGTTTAATATTTTTGTGGCGCGATATTCAAATTGTGACAGAGGACTGTTCAAAAATGTTTGGACAAAATTCGAACACTAGTTTTTAGTACTAAAAAATTCTCTAAAATTATAATTGTATTTTGTTCACATGCATTCAATATTCTTTGTTTTTATAAAGTTATAAGATTTTACATTTTTAAATACAACTAATAAAAACCGAACCGAATCATACTCGATCCGGAATTAGGACATAACAGAGGACTGTTTTTAGTGGCTTTTAGACCGAATTTACGAAATGATTATGATTCTAAATATTGATTAGGCTTGGCTCCTTAAATAACAGGTTATATATTAAGTGTTTTAATAAATAAAACTATGCATTAATATAGCCAAAGTA
This sequence comes from Atethmia centrago, assembly GCA_905333075.3. Classification (NCBI taxonomy): domain Eukaryota; kingdom Metazoa; phylum Arthropoda; class Insecta; order Lepidoptera; family Noctuidae; genus Atethmia; species Atethmia centrago. Next base: position 17,770,458 of record HG995393.1, read on the forward strand.
AAAAAAAAACGCTTGGACCATGATTTTCCTGTTAGTAGAGAAAGGCCCAATTAGCATATATAATTACTTAGGATATCGCAGCATTATGCTGAGATAGGAACCTTTTGGCCTCGCACAGGTTTTTTTTCATTATTTTTTTTTTTGTTTTTATTTTAAATGCTCCTTTTTTTCTGTTTGTAATTCCGTTGCGTCCCAAAAAAAAAAATTTTCTTTTTCAATTGCTTAACGGTATTTTCGAGGCACGTAGGTGTCTCAGTATATAACAGATGGTCACCCACCCACGAACCGACCTCGGCAAGCGTTGCTTAACCTAAAAGATCGAAAATAAACAGCACCTACCCTGGTCATGCCATCAAAGAAGGGTGGTCTCTTGATGTACGTAGAGCTGAGGTCCCATCCGTACAACTTGCCCTGGGGTACTGATAACGCCTGCCACGATGGAGAACCTTGCTCGATTTTTGCGTAGACCTATAAGTGATCGCAATAAAATTGTAAATAAGTAGACGACACGCAGTAAAAAAAAGGTAAGTTGAAAAAAGTCGACGAAGAAAGTTGGTGACCGAGTGGGACTAGCATAATCAGCCTATAATGTTCCCACTGCTGGGACACAGACACTAACTCAACCCGAAATAAAGGTCACAGAAAAGATCACAAAAAGTCGACAGGTGTCGAGTAGTGTACTCCTCTGCCCAGCCCTTCGGGGAAACAAGGCATTTTATGTTAAACATCAGTTATTTATTTATTTGTACTTGCACAAATTTAAGTTCTGTGCAACTTTTTCTTTCTATTTCATTGAGAAAAGGACAGAAGATAAATTTTAGTTTAGTCCTGTCAAATTAATTAGCGCTTGACGTAAATTGACGTAAGTTTAGTAGGCAAGTTTTTAATCACGTCTAAACTTGTATGGAGTAGTGACAGGCGCTGATTAATTTGACAGGACTAAACTAAAATTTATCTTCTGTCCTTTTCTTAATGAAATAGAAAGAAAAAGATGCACTGAACTTAAATTTAGTTTTAGTTTGTGAACAAGGGAATCGGCACCATTATCACGCCTCGTTTCCGCGAAGGGTTGGGCAGAGTTGCCCAATCCTTTGGGTTTGAGAAGGGTTGGGTTTTGTTTAAATACATTTCTCAGGCTCTGTTACAATGATCACAGATGTCTGACCACCCTTTACCCGGGTTTTTTTTTTAATTTAATTTACAAAAACATGGGGCTCAGCAAAAATCTTGTCCAGCGATGCTATTGGTTGATGAGGTTAGGTAAGCGTTACTATAGCGGCCGAGCGCTGCATGCAGGACTAATCCTTACGGTGATAGTACACTTTTTAAATTAATGACCCACTAAAAAATTTTTGGGCTTCTAATGACACACTTTTTAGGGTTCCGTAGTAAACAAGGAACCCTTATAGTTTCGCCATGTCCGTCTGTCTGTCTGTCCCCGCTGTAGCTCAGAGACGCTTAGTACTAAAAGGTGTAATTTGGCGTAGGTTTACATATTATTTTTTTCTCTTCTACCTCATGGTGTGGGTTATCGTTGGATAGGCCGTTCAAAAATATTGCAGGTCTGTTAACACCACTTTTCGATTCAAGGATCCACTTGCGTAATATTAAGCATTAAAGTGTTAATTTTTGTTAGAGTTTAGTGTTCGACCCGTCCTCCCTCCCCCCGCCAGCTAAACGGTTGTTTGTGGAGATGTGAAAAAAATCATGACAATAGTACATATAATGAAATTAAAAGGAAAACTATCACGGCTAAGTAGTCGACCAACCGTGGCATATATCGATGTATGGGAGAACAGGTTTTTCAACTACAATATTAAGTTTGTTTTTGGAATAAATTCGTCCCGAGTAATCCCAACTAAGGAACACTTCATCGCTTTCACGGTTACTTGGCCGGCTTTATTAAATGGATCCTCTTTTTAAATTTTTGGCCTTTTCTCATAGTTGGTCGCAGTAACTAAGCTAGGATACCCCGATCAAACTGGTTAGGATTATTTTAGAACCGCGCGCGAGCCGAGCGAGCGCTACATCCAAGTTGGTGGCAGTTACTTATCTATTTAGTATTTTAAGGACCCCATAATAGGAATTATTAGAGATTCACGTAAAAAAGCGCATTCATTATACTAGATCAAGGATTCTCAAACTTTTATGGGCAAGAGACCCCTTTTCCAAAATAAACTAATACCTCAGACCCAGCCGGGGTCGCGGGAAGGTACTAATGGGCCACCGAGGCCCCCGCAACACAGGCAACGGAAGGAATACGGGTGGGTTTTAGTCAGTAAGAGTCTGACACACCCTCCCGCTCCGCCCAGAGCGAGAGAAGTTATTTGATGATTTCCCCATCCAAAAAAAAAAAGAGACCCCCCATAGCCAATTTTTTTCATCTTGTACGAACCTGTGCACGCTTATCGACTTGAGTTTTTTTAAAGTACAAAAATAATACTTCCTACTAAAATATTAGTCGTTCTTATAACAAGTTGGTACACGTAACGCAACTTATACAGTATCTTGAAAGTTTCAAACAAGAACTTGTGTTAATTAATAGGGGTCGATTGTCCTCGTCGACCACAAAATAAGTTTTCGTTTATGTCGACCCCTGGGAAACCGATTTCGACCCCAAGGGGTCGATATCAACCACTTTGGGAATCCCTGTACTAGTGTTCAATAATATTTTTACGAAAACCAAATGGGAATTATTTGAGGTACGATTAAATACAATCCTTTTCATTTATTTTTCTACTAGCTGCGCCCGGCGGTTTCACCCGCATAAGCCTCGATCCCGTGGGAATATCGGGATAAAAAGTCTCCTATGTCCTAATCTAGGTCACGTTCTATCCATGTGCCAAATTTCATCTAAATCCGTTCAGCCGTTTTAGAGCGATAGCGTAACAAACAAACAAACTCACTTTTGCATTTATAATATTAGATAAAATATTACTCCTCTGTGTGCCCAGAATAAATAAGTTTTCTTCATTTTTTTAAGGGAAGAATGGTAATATTTGAATGGCATACCTCTTTAAACATGCCGGGAATAACATGCTTGTTCTCAACCTCCTGTATCTCGGCCCTGGTCGGCCAGATCTCACGGAGGTATACGGGAGTACCATCGGCTCTGTTACCTGTAATAGGGAATATTACGCAAAGCTGAGACAGCAAATGGCGCCACTTTGACACGAGGTAAACAAAGCAAGTGCTGTTAAAAACGTTTTTTTTTGTTATAAGTACTGTATATACTTTCATATGCATTTAGGCCGCACGGGTCGATCGATCAGGTTAAGCTACGCTTGCCGCGGTTGGTCCGTGGATGGGTGACCATGTTTACATACCAAGACCCCTCCGTGCCCCGGAAAGCACGTTGGGATGGAGGGGATGGATGTGACACTTGAAGTTACGTAGTTAATTAAGACTTATGATGATATAGGCCGCGAAATAATGGTAAATTAGGGAAGGCTGAATGAATGATAAGTAAGAGTGAGTGAATGAATGAATGACTGGACGATAATTGAATGAATTACACTTATTTTTAAGTGTCGCAGCATTATGCTGAGATAGGAGCCTTTTGGTCTCGTACAGGGCTTTTTGTTTTTATTTTCATTTTACTTTGTTTTTGTTTTTTTTTTATGTTTCTATGACTGATTTTTAGTTTAATTTATGATCTCCTATGTGAGATCCAATAAACACTTTTTCTATAACTTACCCAATGGCTGTGTTTCAAAATCAATATCCACAGTTCCCGCCAGGGCGTACGCTATGACCAACAATGGCGACGCTAAGTAGTTGGCGCGAGTGTTGGGGTGGATACGACCCTCGAAGTTCCTGTTGCCTGATAGTACACCGCAACAAACCAGCTCGTTCTGTAAGAGAGAAACATGTATATGAAAGGTTTTACGTACAATAACCGCGGTTAGCATACTGATTTGTTCCGTTCGTTTCAGAGCACTGATGGCTTAGTAGTAACGGCTGCGACTTACGATATCCTTACTTGACACACTTGGACAGGTCCACTCAAATCTGTGTGGTTCTTTCCTCCAAATACCAATTCGACACCAACCTACATGGTCCTCAAATGATCTGACCAAGATTATGTCTGGATATACACATTGACATTGATGAATTTTATTTATGCAATGACATGAATATTTACTCTGTGAAGTATTATATTATTTTAATTATTGTAAATGTGAAGACTATGTGGGTAATGACCCACATAGTCTTCACATTTAGTTTAATTTTGTTTTATTCTCAGTTACTTTTTAACATGGTCTGGCAGTTTGAGTATTTTTGTGGCCTAGCCAAATGTCCATTCTTTGGTATTGTTCGTTAAATCGTTGAGCTCCTTTAGTTCTGAGTTGAGCTGCACAACGACTGACAAATGCGTGCACTGACTGGACAGGTCCACTCAATCTGTGTGGTTCTTTCATCAAAAGATAATTTCAGACACCAATCGACATGGTCTTCACATGATCTAACCAAGATTATATCTGGACTTGAAAAGAGACTGTGACCTCTGAGTTTGTTTCGGCCTTTCTTCTCAGAGTAGTCAGATAGGAAACGCCGACCTCATCAAGTTTAAAAAAATATGTTTGACGTGTAAAAGTGTTTCTAAAAACCTACTTACAGAAATAAAATCATTTATCATTTATTTATCTTGCTCTTTGGCAGAATTTCAGAAGGTGACACTTAACATATTCTCCTCTGTATGACTTGTCTGTACTCAGGTTCTATTTTAAATTAAATTGGGACTACATTGTTGTATCGAGTTTCCCACCTGTAAAAAATAAATGTCAGTGGTAATAATAATTAAATAAATAATGACAAGGACTCACCTTCTCAATAGTGTTAGCAATATTATCGTCTATGGGTCCCGAGTTACCAATGCAAGTCATACACCCGTAGCCCACTATGTCGAAACCTAACTTGTCTAGGTATGGAATTACGCCGGATTCCTGAAAATATAAAAAGAATATAAAATAAATTAACTTAAAAAATAAAAGCTGAATGTTTCTTTCCAGGGTTCCGTACCTCAAAAGGAAAAACGGAAGTTTTTAAAACAAAAAATTGCCCAATCGATCCAGCCGTTCTCAAGTGATGAGCTTACCAAAAAACAGCATTTCATTTTTTATTTATATACATAGATGGATACCGCAGTGTCTCAAGACGAAAGTCTTTGACCAGTGCGTGTTGCCAGTGATGACCTATGGCACTGAAACGTGGTCGCTCACAATGGGCCTTATTAGAAGGCTAAAAGTGACTCAAAGGGTAATGGAGAGGGCTATGCTTGGAGTTTCCCTACGTGATCGAATCAGAAATGAAGAGATCCGCAGGCGAACCAAGGTCACCGACATAGCCCGAAGAATTGCCAAACTTAAGTGGCAGTGGGCAGGGCACATTGCTCGTAGAACAGATGGCCGATGGGGCCGAAAGGTTCTGGAGTGGCGACCGCGTACCGGAAGACGTAGCGTTGGAAGCCTCCTAAAAGGTGGACCTATGACCTTGTGAAGGCCGCAGGAACCCGCTGGATGCGGGAAGTACAAAACCGGTCGAAGTGACGGTGCTTGGGGGAGGCCTATGTCCAGTAGTGGACGTCTTTCGGCTGAAATGATGATGATGACATAGATGGAAAGATTACAGGTAGGCTCGTGTTTGACTACCATCTTTCACCAGATATTAAGGCGCCTCCTCCAGGGGCGAGAAAATCACGATGATAGTCTCGCCGTGCCATCAAATACAATAGAAATTCTACGAAACAATCTCCACACGGCGATAATTTAAAGTCACAGCGTGAGTATCGCCGCAATTCTCTCACCCGTGGAGATGTCGCCTTAGCAATGGTGTGGAACAAGAATTATACGCAATTTAATTAAACCATGCTGCTGGCGGGACTGTGTTAAATGAAGCATACCCTTAGATAGTAGGTGACCACGCCAGACCCAGGTGACAAGGAAGTCTTGATGTAAGGAAGGACGCGCAGGCCATTCTCTACCGCCTTCTTGGCTAGGAGACCTGAAAATTAAATGAAGAGATATACCATGTGGGAACGACAATACGGCAATAAATGAAAACACTAGTAATACTAGTGAATAGGAGTACTTTGAAATATTAGGTACTGGATCTTTCCCGCGGCTTTGCCCGCGTGGTTTTTTTTTTTTTACATAAGTACTTTCTCCTGACAATAACAAACACAAAAAATAATTAGCGAAATCGGTCCAGCCGTTCATGCGTGATGCCATGGCCAAGGGAAATAGGGATTCATTTTTATTTTATATTTTATTAGGGTTCCGTACCTCAAAGTGTAAAACGGGACCCAATGACTAAGATTCCGCTGTCCGTCTGTCTGTCTGTCCGTCTCTCACCAGGCTGTATCTCATGAACCATGATAGTTAGACAGTTGAAATTTTTGCAGATGATGTATTTCTGTTGCCGCTATAACCACAAATAGAATAAAATAAATATTTAAGGGGGCTCCCATACAACGGACATGATTTTTTTTTGCCGTTTTTATAGATAATGGTACGGAACCCTTCGTGCGCGAATCCGACTCGCACTTGGCCGGCTTTTTAGTTGTATTAATAATATGTATTTGAAAATGACTCATTACTAGCTTTTATTTGATATATATTGTTTGTTAAAATCCATCAAGCCGTTTAGGCTACAGAGCGTGCCAAAGAAATAGACAAAGACATACATACATACTCTCGATAAACATTACCCCCCTGAGGCAGTCGGGTAAAAACAGTTGCATAATTAAAAATGTGTTTCAAGCAGCGTAAATTGTAATCAATTAGTTAACGTTTTCAATTGCGAAATGCTAGTACTGAAAACATCGATATCGACGCTCCGGCAGACCGCATTACAAGTATGACTCGCTCTGATTAAGTATGAATTTCGTCTGTAATTCGTTCCTACCACAGGAGTATGCAATAGATAAGGATTGCGCAGAAAAGCAGCAGGAACCCGCAGTCCAATTTTTTTCAGCAATTCGGGGAGCTCGGTTGAACCGTTAGCAATTCTAAATAAAAACGCCAAGTCTGCAATTCTTGTACGTTCAGAAAGAGGAAGTAGATGGAATCTTTTACAACGTAGGAGATAAGTGTTGGGGGTGTGTAAGCTATCCTATTTGTGTTTTATTGGGTGTATGTGTGCGTTAGGCGTATGCATTTGGAGTGTGTGCTTGTTGGTTGTGTGTGTTGGTTGTGTGTGTTTGTTGGGGGTGGATTTGAAGGGTGTGTGACTCACCGGCTCCCAGCATGACGCTAGGGTTAGAAGTATTGGTGCACGAGGTTATAGCCGCGATAATGACGGAACCGTGTGTGATGGAGTACGTCTTGCCGTCACTGTAGCTGAAGCTGCCGGTTGTTGATAGGTTTGCGGGCGGTATGCCGTAGCCTTTGAAGCCGACCTGGGAAAGAAGAGAAATGGGGATTAAAAAACAACAATTTCGATAATAGACTGAATTATATTTATAGATTTCTCGATACCTGAGAAAAGAAAAGCCACAGAGAAAAAAATTGTGTAATTATCTCAAAAAATTGTGAGCGTTATTAAGGTGTATGTTAGACAGAGACAGCACTGCTAGCATCTGAGGTCGCAAGTCAAAAGGGCCATGGTAGCGTTTGCGTCATCCAGTACAATAACTTAAAAAGCCTGTAATTTCCCCATTTTCCACAGAGTATCACAATTTGTCTTTTTAGGGTTCCGTACTTCCGAATGAAAACATGGAACCCTTATCTCCGAAACTACTGAGCCTAAAATTGTGAATAAACAAACAGAAAATAGTTCTGTACTTATAGATTACAGGAAAATCTATGAAAGTTTAAGGTGTTAAAATAACATCTCTCTACAAGGTGTCGTTTTGCATCCTCGTCAAATTCAAGGAGTTAACTAAGCTAATGATTCTCGACACGAATCAATAATAAAATAAGTAGGTCATTTATCTTTTTGTTTTTAAAATTTTCGACAATCGGCATGTGTGGGACACGCATGTTAAAACACGGCCCGTGTGATACCGCACTGTAACTGCCCTTTTACACACACACTACCGCATACGCAACGGGGTGATTATGTTATGTGAAAGTGGTGTATTCTGAATACTGTCAAACTTAAATAACTAAAAAAAACAAGTATGTATTAATTATTGAGCAGGAATCGTAATTTTATTTGATTATACATATGTGTCTTTCATAGCAGCCTCCTGAAATTTGACGAGGATGCAAAACGACACCTTGTATAATGTGCGTTCAAATTTATATTTGCAATTGTATGGGAGAATATGTCTTTCAACTGCAATGTTAAGTTTGTTCTTGGAATAAATCCATCCCAACTATGGCACCCTTCATTGTGCGTGGTACATAGACTCATCATAATCAGCCTATAATGTTCCTACTGCGGGGCCTCCTCTCGGTAAGAAGGAGTGAATCGTAATCCACCACGCGGGCCCAGTTCGGGTTGGTAGATGTCACAATTTGGTTCTAAGACATGTCGGTTTCCTCACGATGTTTTCCTTCACCGTTTTGAGAGCAGTGGTGATGAAATAATTTACAAAAAATAAAGCGCCTGTCAGGGTTCGGACATACGACCTACATACACTCGTAAGTCGCGGCCGTTACCACTGGGCCACCACTGCTCTCACGGTTTTTAGTACACGGAAAAAAAGGATGTCTTAAATTAAGACAATATCCTTTTGGTCAAGACAAATATTGATTCATACATGGGGAAAACAATATATTCTTGAATGAAGTAAAATTTTGTCTTAGTTTTATTGTCTTCTATGAAGACATTATACCGAAATGAAGAATTATTAAGTTTAAAACTAGATAAAAACTAGAAATTTTCTTCAATTAAGATTATTATAGTCTTGAATCAAAAATATTTGCTTAAGTCAAGAATAAAAACCAAGTATTTATTATTCTTAATTTGAGTAAACAGGTTTTCTTGGACTGAGTACATTTACTTACGTTAAGAAAATATTTACTTGGATTGAAACAATTTTTCTGAGAATATTGATATTCTTCGCTGAAGAGACCCTTTTTTTCCGTGTAGTATCTTTAAAATACATATATACGAATTTATGTTTATTTTTTTATAGAAGTCGAAAACCCTATTCTATGGATGGTAGAAAATCCGAATGCCCACTTTAGGGTCTGCCTATAGTGTGAACATCTTCAATACAAGAAACATCGCGATCTGTTCCCATCAATATACAACAGCTATTCAATTCATCTTTATTGTGGATCATAGGAAAGTGTACATAATACAACTGGTGTTAATTTAGTGCTTTGCGAACAGCTATGCCCTGCCCTTAAGGCGTACAATAAATATAGGTACATACAGGGAGTTTACATGTTGCATGTCAACAATAATATTATAACAATACATTACACATTTTAGACCGTTAAATATTAAAAACAAAACCCACAAAACGCATCATGACCTAGGCAGATTGTATTCTAACAATGATTTGTCGGAATAGAAGTCTTTCTCAGAGTAGGTATAACATGTGTTTACTAACAGTTCATGGAGAATCTTTTTTAATTAATTTTATTTCAGTAATTGCTCATAAAGGCTTTGGAATGTTATTGAAAATACTTATTACTAGTCACTATGTCTAGCTTGTCCGGATGCCGTATACGCGTTCGATATTTAAATAGATCTATATTGTTTTCAACAAAAACTGCGACCTCAAAAATATATAGACACGATAATGTTAATACGTTCATCTTTTAAAAAAATGGTTCACAGGATTCAGTTTTTTTGTAGGTTGAAAATTGCAACGTTTCTGTGCAATGAACGCGCGTTCTTTATCAACACTAAACCCAAAGACATACTCGTAACTGTAATTATCTACAGTCTTCATTTATTTTCGTGGCTTATACATTTAATATGTATGTATTTATGTATATATTATTTAGGATATGTATATATCAGTGTATCAATTTTAGTATATTGTATTTATTTATTTTTTACACCAACGACAGCCCCACTTTATGTCCAGGCAAATCACTGTCCATTCCATGGTTGCCTGTAAAAGATCGCAGAAGCGATAAGGTCGCCCATTGTATATTTTGTAGTGTTTGATTTATATTTTTTTTATGTATTTTTGTGGTGAACAATAAAGTATAAATAAATAAGAGTTTCTTGCCCGTTCTTCTCCATAGGTACCTACTACGCTTTGTAATGGGCAACTAGCTTGTTATTTCTGACTGACCGACTCCTTGACAATTCAAAAGTGCCTGTAAATGGTTTAATTGAAATAATGCTTTGAGTTTGAGTTTGGAGTATATATAAATAAATACTCGTACGTAGCTGAAATCTCAAATAATAATATAACACAGATACGACAAGTCCCCGCTTGCTCAGTAATCAGTAGCGCCCTAAACCTAGGTTCGAGTCCCACTATGGGACGCTCTTGGCTGTGCTACCTAAACTGTTATATAACTAGGTGAGAGGCCCTTCTGGCCCCACCGAAGCCCGGTAAAGCAGTCGAGGATCCCCGAGGGACCACTGCATAAAAGCCAGTATTAAAAAAAAAAAACCTAGCTGAAATGTCTCAAGTACCGTAATAACACACAGAAATGCTGCCTTCTGGCTGAATAAGGGAGATGTAACAATGGCAGGATGGTCCAGAGCCTTAGATGCGAGCCTATTGCCATTAACCAAATCTAGACTCCTGAATTTCAAAGCCTCAAATTTTTTCGTCCATCTATCGGATGTCGCATTACAGCCGGTCACGGAGTAGAGGTAAAGTGGAAGGCGCTCGGCAGAGCAGCGACGGCCAATATGGCGGCGCCCATGGCTCGCATCAGATAACCGTGTAGCATTTATATTCTCACTCATTCGTGCAAGCCCGCCGTATTTTGATCAGTGTATTCATTTATAGTTGGATATCTTGTCTACTATTGATTTCACATTATCATTCCAATTTCCCAATTATTAAGATTAAAAACGCGATTATAATACCCTAAATGTCCTTTCTTTGGTATTGTTCGTCGAATCGTTGAGCTCCTTAAGTTCTGAGTTGAGCTGCACGATTACTGACAAATGCGTGCACTGACTGTATAGGTCCACTCATGTGTGGTTCTTTCCTCAAAAGACCATTTCAGACACCAATCTACATGGTCTTCACATGATCTGACCAAGATTATGTGTGGACTTCAAAAGAGACTGTGACCTCTGAGTTTGTTTCGGCCTTTCTTCTCAGAGTAGTCAGATAGGAAACGCCGAGCTCATCTAGTTTTTTTTCTTTCTAAATATGATTGACATGTAAAAGTGTTTGTACAAACCTACTTACAGAAAATAAAATCATTTCATTAAATCGAATAATTTTCCGAAAATGTTCAGTTAAATGCCTACTATGCGAAAAAAAGTTTCACTTGCATCTTGGTTCCATAAAACCACACAATGTTTTTTTCTTAAACACCCAATAGAACTGCCCGGGGATCGGACCCGAACCCAAGCTCAGCATTCGTGTTTGGACCACTTTACCAACGAGGTAGTCAACATGCGACTTATAAAATCAAAAATCAAAATCTTTTTATTTCACATAAACCTGCACGGACACTTATGAAACGTCAGAAGCTAGGTGCACGGTTCCAATTGGTCGTTTCCTATGGAGAAGAGCCGGCAAGAAACTCCACGGTTACTCTTTTAAAAATAATTGGCTTTTACAATGTTCTCAAATTACAGTGTTAATAGGTATGGGAGGACAGTGTAGGCCTGTCGAGAAGTACTTAACAAAAAAAAAAGAAAAGAAAAAGGTCTACAAAAGATCTAGTCTATTAAGCCTACAACGTTCTCACATTCACAACGTACACAAGTATCCATGTAAAATAATATTAAAATAATAAAAATAAAAACCTATTTAAACCAAATGACATGTTTTCCATTGTCTATACTGTCAAATAAAGAAAATATAATGTCAAAAAAATGTACACATGCTACCGGGGTCGCGTGAAAATTTAAAAGGGTTACCGAGGCCCCTGGCAACACAGGCAACGGAAGGAGCACGGGTGGGTTTTAGTCAGTAAGAGTCTGACACACCCTCCCGCCCAGAGCGGGAGAAGTTATTTGATCATTTCCACCCAAAAAAAAAAAATTGGTACACATTTAGAGATTACAGGAGCGATGTCATAATCTTACAAGGTCGACACACCTACAACAAAAATCATCTGCCCAGCCTTTTCCCAACTACGTTGGGATCGGCTTCCAGTCTAAACCGATACAGATGAATACCAGTATTTTACATGGAGCGACTGCCTATCTGACCTCCACAACCCAGTTACTGGGTAATACGATACCCCTTGCTAAGACTGGTTGTCAGACTATCGGGCTTCTGACGACCCGTAACGACTCTCAAAGATCCACGAATGGCAGCCGGGACAAACGGCTTAACTTGCTTTCCGAGGCACGGAAGAGTCTCGATATGTAAAGATCGGGACAAACGGCTTAAGACGCTGACAACACCAAAACCGCGGTCACTCTCAGATTGCATAGAAAAGAAAGAGACGCGCGATGACACAACGCTTGTAATTTATTGCAAAATATGAAGCAATTATCTATTTACTCAAAATTGAGTTGAGTAATCGAAAATAAAAAACAACCAAGTTCTGCATTCAAATAAGACGTTCTTGTTATTAATTAAATTCGTAACGTATGTTGATATTTAATGCAGATATTTTAGATTAGAACTCAAGGTAAGAGGTTAGTTTAACGTTAGTTTGTATCGAGATATTTTTTTCAAAACGTGTTTTTGTAACAACCAAGTTCTGGGAAATATGTTCAAAATAACCATATATTTTTTCCGCTACCACAAACTATACAGATTTGGCAATTTGTTTTCTTAAGAGAACACTATTTTGGTCAATTGGGTCTTGTCAGCGCCTTAACGTGCTTTCCGAGGCACGGAAGAGTCTCGGTATGTAAAGATGGTCACCCATCCACGGACCAACCGTGACAAACGTAGCTTAACCTGATGGACCAACTCATGCGGCAGTTATTACTTAGCCACCAGCCCCTCACATCTACAACAAAACTTCTAAAACACACGTGTATTTCAACAACATACATGCTAATGTTATACAAATATTAATAAGAACGAGTCGCACTTCCGCTTAGTAAGCGATTTTGATGTCAGTTCTTAGTAATGACCTTGATTTGTAAGCATTGTGTGAGACGTAGCGAATGCTATGAGTTTGCTTGCTTTTATATTTATATTTATTTGATTCTTTTATATTTTATTATAATCTCACTGTGTGCTGCACCGGTCGACGTCATCACGTCAACGCCGGATATCACTGAAAACCAGCGCTGGGGCTTTGTCTACCGTTTTACGTGGATGTGACGCATATTTTCCCTCAAATTGTTTCTTTTTTGTATTTGTGTTCCTTCTTTGCGCCACGTTTACCGTTAATAATCGTATTTTCTTTCTTTTTATTCAATCACTAATTTGTATGTAAAATTAAATAAATATTTAAATTGGTTAAGTTTTTTAAATCAAGGTCTGTTCCTAAGTGTGGAACACAAAGTAGATATATCTAGTTTTGTTACTTATTAGATGATAGTGAATTCTAGGGTTGGGCTGTTTTTAGATTTTTCAAGTAAGAAGTTCTAGCGGTGTGAAGTTCGGATATGTTGTACCCGGTTATTGGTCTAAAGTTTCATTGGTAAAGTCGTATTAAGGCGCTGACAAGACTCAATTGACGAAAGTAGGCTTCTCTCAAGGAAAAAAATTGCCAAATCTGTATAGTTTGTGGTAGCGGAAAAATATATGTTAATTTTGAACTTGGTAATAACCAAGTTCAACCAAAACACGTTTTGACCAAAAAAATCTCGATACAAACTAACGTTAAACTAACTTCTTACCTTGAGTTCTAATCCAAAATATCTGTATGAAATATCAACATTCGTTACGTATTTAATTAATAACAAGAGCGTCGTATTTGAATGCAGAACTTGGTTGTTTTTTATTTTCGATAACTTCAATTTTCAGTAAATAGATAATTACTTCATATTTTGCAATAAATTACAAGCGTTGTGTCATCGCGCTTATCTTTATTTTCTATGCAGTCTGACAGTGACCGTGGTGTAGCTGTTGTCAGCATCATAAGCAGAGGTGACCACACAGTAGGCACACCAACATTTAGCCAGTAATTATTTTGAAGCCACGTGTTATATGCAGAGAGCGAGTTTATTGCCATCAACTGAACACAAATCCAGAAATCGGCTGAGAAATTTGAGGAACTCGAAATTTCATCACTTTGTACTTGGAATCGAATTCAGGACTTCATGGTCCTGAGTTCGATTCATCATCAACATCTGGCTGAGCATGAGCTCAGCCTGATGCTTTCATAAACCTAGCTATTTTATTTCCAGCGAACTTTAAAAATCTCCCCGGGCACCTTTGACTTGTGACGTTTAAGACAAATATTTGCATTTTATAACAAACTGACTTGCGTGTCTCGTAGTGGTCACAAGCGTTCCTGCTGAACACGTGGTCTTGGGTTGGATTCCCGAGTCGGACAAAGTGTTATAGTTTTTCCATCTGGAATTTCTCAATATCATCCCGGAGTCTGGATTTGTGGCTTGTTGATGGCAATAGGCTCGCCCCCTATTACATGGGACTTAAACATAACTGGCGAAATGTGGGTGTACTACAGGTACACCTCTGCCCAACCCTTCGGGGAATACAAACTTGATGTTATATTATGTTAACAACAAACGAAACTGACAAACAAACATACACAAATATATAATTATTATATCAATCGATCAACACGGAAGAGTGAAAGAAAATGCTGACTTAAAGCTTTTACATTAATAAAACTTAATAATTTCACTTGTATTAACACATTTCGTTACTGTGTCTTTTAGAGGGTGTTCTCTGTTATTGGTGATAGATTTTTTGAGAATTTCTGTTTTAAAATTTATTTTTGTGATAGAGTGTGAATATTGAATATTAGTGTCCAGAGTGATCATGTTTAACAAGTAAGTTGATCAATGCATTTATTTTTCAAAATTCGCGGTATACATACTTAACGATTTCGTTTTTGTGCCCGCCATAATCGGGTAATTATCAGCGTGGCAATTCTGGTAATATTAATTGGTCAAGTACAGCTAATGAGACACAATTGATTTTCTATTTTATGACACCGAATCGGAGTCTAGAACGTTCGCATTCTTATCTCAGTCAAAAATTGTAGTGTGTACCTACATTTTTGTCATTTGATTGTCGCTGAGAGGAGTATATTTTGAAAATTATTAATGACGGGAATTGGCATTCTGATACTAAAATTATTGGGTTTTTACTACGTAGTCTATCTGCCTAGCCTTTTTCCAACCATGTTGGGGTCGTGCGCGGTTGTTGGCAATAGGCTCGCCCCCCATCACATGGGACTTAAGACGCTGACAACACCTAAACCGCGGTCACTGTCAGATTGCATAGAAAAGAAAGAGAAGCGTGATGACACAACGCTTGTAATTTATTGCAAATTACGAAGCAATTATCTATTTACTCAAAATTGACTTGAAATCGAAAATAAAAAAAGACCAAATTCTGCATTCTAATAAGACGTTCTTGTTATTAATTAAATACGTTACATATGTTGATATTTAATGCAGATATTTTGGATTAGAACTCAAGGTAAGAGGTTAGTTTAAAGTTAGTTTGTATCGAGATGTTTTTTTTTTCAAAACATGTTTTGGTAACAACCAAGTACCTACTGGGAAATATGTTCAAAATGAACATATATTTTTTCCGTTACCACAAACTATACAGGTTTGGCAATTTTTTATTCTTAAGAGTAGCCTATTTTGGTCAATTGGGTCTTGTTAGCGCCTTAAACTTAACTGGCGAAATGTGGGTGTACTACAGGTACACCTCTGAACTGATCCATAAAAGTTTGATGTCAGCAAAATATTTTGATTTCTGCTTCCCTCATTCTATAATATATTCATTAAAGCCATTAGTGACTAATTAGGTCATTAATGAGGACAATGCGTAATAAGAGAAAGTAGATTCCTTAACGATATAATGATTGGGTATTAAGTATAATAAGTATTTAATTAACAAGGCAATATTATTGTGATTCCTTGAAATGCATTTAAAATACGTTACTTTAGTCGATACAATTGTATGATGAGAATGTGTCTCCAGATAAAGCGGGGTAATTAAGTAACACAATGTGAAAAACAAATCATTCGCCGGTTCACCAGCTTACTGAAAATAATAACGCAAAGTTCCTCTGACAGCAATTATTAAATTATATGCAACACATTTTTTTTATTATATTTATATTAAGGCGCAGACAAGACCCATTTGACCATAATAGTTTTTTCTCAAGAAAAAAATCGCTGAATCTGCATAGTTTGTGGTAGCGGAAAAATATATGTTAATTTTGAACATATTTCCCAGAACTTGCTTGTTACCAAAACACGTTTTGAAAAAAAAATCTCGATACAAAGTAACTTTAAACTAACATCTTACCCCGAGTTCTAAACTAAAATATCTGTACTAAATATCAAGATACGTTACGTTTTTAATTAATAACAAGAACGTCTTATTTGAATGCAGAACTTGGTTGTTTTTTATTTTCGATTACTCAACTCAATTTTGAGTAAATAGACAATTGCTTCATATTTTGCAATAAATTACAAGCGTTGTGTCATCGCGCTTCTCTTTCTTTTCTATGCAATCTGACAGTGACCGCGGTTTAGGTGTTGTCTGCGTCTTAACAGATGAATTTTCGCGCGGTTTAATGTCGACAGTTCAACAACATTCATTCCATTATTTAAGTTACTGAGCAGACAATTTTTTCGAACATATGAAGCAATGGATTAGCAAAACACTTCAAAATCATTCAACTTGTGATTCAAACTGGGATACGCAATTAAAGTGCTGGTCCTTTTTTTTGGGTCGGAAATTATCAAATAACTTCTCCCGCTCTGGGCGGAGCGGGAGGGTGTGTCAGACTCTTACTGACTAAAACCCACCCGTGTCCCTTCCGTTGCCTGTGTTGCCAGAGGCCTCGGTAACCCTTTTGTACCTTACCGCGACCCCGGCAGACATCGGCCCTAGTGGATCCCTACACTTGTGCTGAAATCTCTTTGAGGCGCGCGTGGTACACAACGCACTGTCGACCCGGGCCTGGTCCTTACCGGACGGTGAGCTACCCATTGCTCACCGTCCGAAAGTGCTGGTCTAGATTTTTTTTAGGGACGCATAGAAACGTATTTATAAAAAAAATCTGCTACGTTGTTAAAAACTTGGAATAAACCACAAAATAAATATGAATATCAAATGACCACAACAGAAGTAGGTCATCGTTAAATTGATTCAACTATCATTAAAGATACCGGAATTTTTGAGGTAATTCTATACAGGTTGTTGGTTTTTGTAAGCCTAGTAAATTATTTTTGGTTCCATGGGAAATAGAAACAACATTTCTGAGATGCTGATGATGTTGACACTTAAAAGTCGAATTATTAATTCATTGGAGTAAATGACATGTGCTACGAGGGCGGGTCAATAAGTCCGTGACTTTTGGAATAAAACACAGATTTTTTGATAAAAAAATAATTTTATTTTTCAACGTAGTCTCCCTTGAGCTCTATACACTTTGTCCAACGCTTCTCCAATTTTTTATCCCTTCCAAAAAAAATGATTTGTCGAGGTCCTCAAAATAGGCCTTTGTTTGCGAGATGACTTCATCATTGGAGTCAAATCTTTTTCCACCAAGCCATTTCTTCAGGTTTGGGAACAAGAAGTAGTCGCTCGGAGCCAAATCTGGAGAATAGGGCGGATGAGGGAGCAATTCATAGCCCAATTCATGGATTTTTGCCATGGCAACTGCACATGTGTGCACCCTTGCATTGTCTTGGTGGAAAAGAACGTTTTTCTTGGCCAAATGAGGTCGGTTTTTTTTTCAAATCGTCATTGAATCGGTCCAATAAATTGGCATAATATTCCCCATTGATTGTTCTTCCCTTTTGAAGGTAGTCAATGTGGATTATCCCGCGTGCATCCCAAAAAACAGTCGCCATAACTTTATTGGCTGACAAACCCACCTTGGCCTTCTTCGGCGCCGATTCACCCTTAGAAACCCACTGTTTTGACTGTTGTTTGGTCTCTGGTGTGTTGTGATGGATCCATGTTTCGTCCACGGTTACAAAACGGCGCAAAAACTCCTCCATATTGCGATTAAACAACGCCAAACCTTCCTGTGAAGTTGTTACACGATTGCGTTTGTGGTCGACTGTGAGCAAACGCGGCACCCATCTTGCGGAAAGCTTTCTCATGCCCAAGTGATCATTCAAAATTGAAACCACTGAGCCATGCGAGATCCCTACGGCTTCCACAATCTCTCGCACTTTCAATCTTCGGTCGGCCAACACCATATCGTGAATTTTTTCGATTGTTTCGGGTGTAGAGACCTCAACTGGGCGTCCAGGACGTTCGGCATCTTCAGTGCTTGTACGGCCACAACGAAATTCAGTAAACCACTTTTTTACCATTGAAATCGATGGTGCAGAGTCCCCATAGTATTTATCAAGCTTAGCCTTGGTCTCGGTAATGGTTTTTTTTCGCAAGAAATAATGCTTAATAAGCACACGAAATTCACTTTTTTCCATTTTCTCCTCAAATTAGTGAGTAGTCTGATAAAAATAGCTGTCAAACACAAACTAACTGACGCAGCAAGTTTAAATTTTGACAGGAGTCAACTGACAGATGCCTGTTGACAGGAGCAGTGTTGCTGTTTCAGTAAAGAGGTCAGAAATTCAAAAAGTCACGGACTTATTGACCCGCCCTCGTAGCTGTCACTTTATTACATTCATAATCAGCCTATAAAGTTCCCACTGCTGGGACACGGGCCTCCTCTCTGTGAGAGGCAATGGGCCGTAATCCACCACGCGGGCCCAGTGCGGGTTGGTAGATGTCACATGTCTTCGAATTTTTGGTTCTAGGATATGCCGGTTTCCTCACGATGTTTTCCTTCACCGTTTTGAGAGCAGTTGTAATGAAATAATTTACACAAAGTAAAGCGCCTGTCTGGGTTCGAACCAACGACTTACAACTCGTAAGTCGCGGTCGTTACCACTGGGCCACCACTGCTCATTTGCTGTATTACGATTAAATATTTTTATTGAATATAATAGAGTAAATATTAAAAATAATTATAAATAAAATACAACGATCTAGTACTTAGCTGGAAAAAAAGGTACGTCTACTTTAATTGAAATTTAATAAAATAATCACGAAAGCCCTCTAGAAATGTGACGTTGCCAGCTCGCTTGGTATGAACGCTCTTAACTTTTTAGAACGTGCACCCTATTGGATGAAATTTGTCAAACAGGTAGACCATAACCTTGGTAAGGACTTAAGATACGTTTTATTCCGGTAGTACGATCCCGTGGGATAATTTCCGACGTCCCCGCGGGCAACAGCTAGTGGCCTTTAAGTTTTATAATGCCTTAAAGTATATGATCCACTGCAGTAAACAAAATCAGAAAAATATATGATATTCTTCAGGATACATGCTAGGTAGATAGTGTGTTGAAAACATTATACAACTAATTTGATAAGACAGAAAACAATCACGAAGATACCTCTAAAAATTTCTTTTAATTATTAAAAACCATACTAATACACATGCAATCATTCTGATTTTTTGTCAGATTATTCTACAAGGTACATATTAGCATAATAGTGTTTTATTTTTTTATACGATCTATAGATTTTTTGTAAATCGATAATCGCTTCATATTTTGCAATAAATTACAAGCGTTGTGTCATCGCGCTTCTCTTTCTTTTCTATGCAGTCCGACAGTGACCGCGCTTTAGGTGTTGTCGGCCTCTTAAATATATTTATTCTATTATTTTTTAAACACGCTGTATATTTTCCAACAATCAACTAAACCACAAAAAAGATAAGGAATATTTAGTCACTATATATTTTGTTATAACCACATATACTGTTATTATTACAAAAACTATTGACTTGGTGAGTAATATCATACTATTTAATTTTAATGTCATGAGCAGATCTCGAAGTAACTTTGTCATCATTACCATAAAACCTCATCATCTGCCTAGCCTTCTCCTAACTACGTTGGGTTCGGCTTCCAGTCTAACTGCTGAGCGACTGCCTATCTGACCTCCACAACCCACTTACTGGGTAACACGATCCCCATTGTTTTTTTTTTTGGGTGGGAAGTTATCAAATAACTTCTCCCGCTCTGGGTGGAGCCGGAGGGTGTGTCAGACTCGTACTGACTAAAACCCACCCGTGTTCATTCCGTTGCCTGTGTTGCCAGGGGCCTCGGTAACGCTTTTGAACTTCCACGCGACCCCGGCAGGGCCAACACGATACACCTTGATGAGAGTATTTGTCAGACTTTTGTCGAGCTGTATGTACGTTGTATGTTTTTCTATTGCCCCGTTCGACTGGTAGTTGTCAACGCGACTACTGAATGATTCCTGTGTTCGATCTCCGAAAACCCCATGAGATTTTTTTCAGTAAAAGCCGGAGTCTGAATTTGTGCCCGGTTGATGGCAATAGGCTCGCCCCCTTGGCTTAAACACACATGGGACTTAAACATAACTGGCGAAATGTAGGTCTACTATACACCTTCCGGACAGGTCTAATTTTATGTGTTACATATATTTTTAGGAGCAGCAGTGGCCCAATAGTAAAGGTCCCTCCCGACTTACGCGTCGTAGGTCGTGGGTTAAAACCCAGACATTATTTTGTGTAATTTATTTCATCACCACTGCTCTCAAAACAGCGGTCGCTATCGGAATACCAGCGCTCCGGAATTATTTCTTAAATATCGCTACATTATGCTGAGATAGGATCGCACAGGTATTTTTTTTAACGTTAATTTTGATAGTTATAAGCTTCTTTTTTCTGTTTGTATTTCTTGTGTGCTACTGCTGAGCATGAGGTCCTGGGTTCGATTCCCGGGTGTTATTGTATTTTTCTATCTCGAATTTCTCAGTAGCAACCCGGAGTCTGGATTTGCGCCCGGTTGATGGCAATAGGCTCGCCCCCTATTACATGGGACTTAAACATAACTGGCGAAATGTGGTTTGTACTACAGGT
Source organism: Atethmia centrago (assembly GCA_905333075.3). Taxonomy (NCBI): domain Eukaryota; kingdom Metazoa; phylum Arthropoda; class Insecta; order Lepidoptera; family Noctuidae; genus Atethmia; species Atethmia centrago. The sequence goes on from HG995393.1 coordinate 17,791,550, forward strand.
ACACCTCTGCCCAACCCTTCGGGGAACAAGGCGTGATGTTACATATGTGTATGTATGTGTCCCAAATGAAATATTTATCGTTTTCAAAACGGTGAAGGAAAACATCGTGAGGAAACCGGCATGTCCTAGAACAAAATATTCAAAGACATTTGACATCCACCAACACGCACTGTGCCCGTATGGTAGACTACAGCCAGCTCCTCACAGAGAGGAGGCCTGTGTCCCAGCAGTGGAAATGTTGTAGGTTGATTATGCTAACTTTTTTTAGGTTTTCAGCTGACTTTCAAGATGGCGGACACAGCCTAGTCGTACGATTTGGTGAGTTAGCTTATGAAGTGACAATTATTATCTTAAAGCTAAATCACTAAATAGTATTACTGGGTATTCGCTACTTAGAGACAAGAAAATAACCTACTGCGGACAAGGAACGGAGGACTTTGACGTAAACCCGTAACCGGACTTGATAGAATGATCTAAATATGTTCTTATGAAAAGTGATTTTGTGTTACTTATTGTTTTTTAAATGATAAATGATTTATTTTCTGTAAGTGGGTTTGTACAAACACTTTTACACGTCAATCATATTTTTAAAATAAAGCTAGATGAGGTCGGCGTTTCCTATCTGACTACTCTGAGAAGAAAGGCCGAAACAAACTCAGAGGTCACAGGTTTATTTAGTAACGGACTTCAAAAAAAGGAGGTGCAACGTTCGTCTGCATGTTTTTTTTTTAGTTTTTCTTCGATATTTTCGTCAATTCTGGACCGATTTTAAATTATTTTTTTCATTAGGTAGAGGAAGCTTGCACGGTTGTCCCATATATTTTTTTTAACTTTGGGAAGTTTTTGAGTTAGCTTCAATAATAAGTATTTTTCCCACTTATGATGTTATAACTTCCTGTCACTGTTACTTACATACCAGGTAGTAAATTCGAATTTGTGTGGGGTAGGTATGACAACTAAAAAGTGAAATATAAAAACTTTTAACAAAAAAAAAACCACAAAGTGAAAAAATACTTTATCCGAAAAAAAAAACTTTGCAGTGTTTTTTTGGAAGCCATTGTTTTTTATTTTTCGCTATTTTATATGATATTTGTATGAGTCTGAATTTGTGCCCGGTTGATGGCAACGGGTTCGCCATCTATTACACCACGCCACGTTGGACTAGTAGTTGTCAACGCGACTACTGAATGATTCCTGTGTTCGATCTCCGAAAACCCCATGAGAAATTTTTCAGTAACAGCCGGTGTCTGAATTTGTGCCCGGTTGATGGCAATAGGCTCGCCCCCTATTACATGGAAACATAGCTGGCGAAATGTGGATGTACTATAGGTACACCTCCATGTTATGTTTATGTGTATGATTAATTATTCATTTTAGTAGGCAATACTTTGCGGGAAGGTACTTATGGGTCACCGAGGCCCCCGCAACACAGGCAACAGGAAGGAATACGGGTGGGTTTTAGTCAGTAAGAGTCTGACACACCCTTCCGCTCCGCCCAGAGCGGGAGAAGTTATTTGATGATTTCCCACCCCCAAAAAAAAAAAAAGTAGGCAATACTTTGTATTTTACACGTTCGTTTTATTTTGTTTTGTGTGCGTTTATTACTTCGAAAATATGTAACTAGTTTATTTTTTCTCTTCTTATTACATGTAGGTACTAAAACAGTAACGAATAATTTTTGCCCGTTTCTCTGGATGTATGTTCCGGATTGGTGCAAAAACGGCTGAACGAATTTGGCAACACAGATAGTTTATAACCTGGACTAACTTAAGGTACTTTTAATCGTTAGTACGTTCCCATGGCATATTTTCCGATAAAAAGTTAGTTTTTAATAAAATATAAGTTTTCGTAAAATACTTAATTATGCAGTTTTATTTGTCTTACCTACCATCTTTATACAAATATAAAAATAATCTGAATAGCAAAAAACCTGGAACTACCAGTCGGATGTAAAAAATTCTTTTTGCATTTGATAGCCCAATTCTTGAAGATGGCTTTATTTAACATCACGCTACGACCCTTAGGAGCCGAGCAAAAATTAATAAAATAAAATTCAGAAAGAAAGCTAAACGAAAACGAAGTAGCACAGTAACTAAAATATTATAAGTTAAAACAAGACATTTCAGGCGAACGAAGTCACGGGCAGAAGCTGGTATTAGATATTTGCTACACGTCTACGTCTAGCTAGGTGTTTGTTATTCTAATCCAGTCATAAACATTTTTTGTTTTTTTTTTTATAATCTTAAATTTTTTAGAGGCTTTTATCCACAATGTCAGCCTCATCATAACTTAAAATTATTCTAAACTACATCTACAAATATAATATACATTAGGCATGTCGAAACAAATCAGCCAGTAGGTTTGCTATCTCAGGTGAAGGTTGAAACTTTAACATAAGGACCAGTATCAGATTCATTTATTTTTATTTTATTCAACAGTCTCTCTTTCCTTCTTTGTCTTAATACACTCCTTAAGTAGATGGTTAACATCTTCAACCGTTCCGCATGTTTCACAATTGGAAGAACACTTAAATCGAGCTGCGCCCCACGGTATCATCCGCATAAGTCTTGATCCCGGGAATATCGGGATAAAAGTATCCTTTGTCCTAACCCAGGTCATGGTCTACCCATGTGCCAAATTTCATCCAAATCCGTTCAGCCGTTTTAGTGTAAAAGCGTAACAAACAAAAACACTTTCACATTCATAATATTAGTCAGGGTTTAACACAGAAACCTTCTAGGATACATTCTATTAATGATGGTGGACACCGTATTAAAATCCATTGTGCAGTTTTGAACAACTAAGCTGTCACAGACACTAGAAGTGAGCATCTCTAATAATAAAAAATAAATTATCTAATTTACCTACGCCTTGTTTCAACTTAAGGCGCTGACAAGACCTAATTGACCAAAATAGACTTCCCTTAAGTAAAAAAAATGCCAAATCTGTATAGTTTGTGGTAGCGGAAAAAATATATGTTAATTTTGAACATATTTCCCAGAACTTGCTTGTTACCAAAACCTGTTTTAAAAAAAAAATCTACAAACTAACGTTAAACTAACCTCTTACCTTGAATTCTAATCCAAAATATCTGTATTAAATATCAACATACGTTACGTATTTAAACGTCTTATTTGAATGCAGAACTTGGTTGTTTTTTATTTTCGATTACTCAACTCAATTTTGAGTAAATAGATACTTGTGCTCTGCCCATAGTAAAAATCTTCGTTCCACCAACAATCGTCTTCATCGATGTCCTTCTCACCGCTCTGGTTTCATTCGCTCTTCTTTCTTTGTCCAGGCTGTCTTTCTTTGGAATGCGCTTCCTCTGAACATCAGAACGGTGACCTGTCGGTTGTCTTTTAAACTGAAGGCACGTGAACATATACGTAAGAAGTTGGCAGAAACATCCCAGCGCTGATATTTTGCTGGATTCGTTTTCTCCTCTACTGATCGATATTTCCCCACTACCGATCGTTATTTCTCCTGACAAAGTTTATTCTGTTTATATGTATGTATCTACGTATGTATTCTTGTATTGTAAAGTTATTTTCGTGTTATCTATCCCTTAAGTTGCACCTGCCATGTGTCTTCTCTGCATCACCCTAAGGTTGACTGGTAGAAAATGCCTCAGGCATTAAGTCCGCCTTTGTACGGTATTATTTTTTTTATACTTGTGCATAAAGTTTTAATAAATAAATAAATAAATAAATAATTGTTTCATATTTTGCAATAAATTACAAGCGTTGTGTCATCGCGCTTCTCTTTCTTTTCTATGCAATCTGACAGTGACCGCGGTTTAGGTGTTGTCAGCGTCTTAAGTACAGCACAAATACAAAAACATCACTATGCAATGCACTAGCCATTTTAGTGTGAAATCTTAATAAACAAATAAACAAAAAAAAAACTCACTTTCGCATTTATAATATTAGTTAAGGATACAATTTTGCTAAATTAATTGCCTCATTACTTACCCAAACTACCTAAAGTTGCTCAAAAATATCATAAAGCTTAGTAAACAAAAAACAATGACATTGTTTTGAACAGAGCTAAAAATAAACGTTTAGTGGTAATGAAAACATCATCATCATTTCAGCCGAAAGACGTCCACTGCTGTACACAGGCCTCCCCCAAGCACCGCCACTTCGACCGGTTCTGTGCTTCCCGCATCCAGCGGATTCCTGCGGACTTCACAAGTTCATCGGTCAACCTTGTGGGAGGCCTTCCAACGCTACGTCTTCCGCGACGCGGTCGCCATTCCAGAACCTTTCGGCCCCATCGCTCATCTGTTCTGCGAGCAATGTACCCTGCCTACTGCCACTATCGTCTTATTTGAATGCAGAACTTGGTTGTTTTTTTTTTTCGATTACTCAATCTATTTTCAGTAAATAGATAACTGTTTCATATTTTGCAATAAATTACAAGAGTTGCGTCATCGCGCTTCTCTTTCTTTTCTATGCAATCTGACAGTGACCACGGTTTAGGTGTTGTCAGCGTCAAGTACAGCACAAATACAAAAACAGCACTATATTACTACGCCTACGCAAAACTCGTGGCTAAGATATGGAGTGATGTTATGGGGAAACAGCGGCAATGCAAGTGAAGTATTTATAATCCAAAAATAAATGTGTTAGAATACTTGCCCACATTGACAATACCCAAAGCTGTAAACATATTTTGTTAAATTAAAACCTAAACTAATCTTACCTTCTATACAAGGTGTCGTTTTGCATCCTCGTCAAATTCAAGGAGGTAACTATGCTAATGATTTTTGAGGCCTAGCCAAATGTCCTTTCTTTGGTATTGTTCGTTGAATCGTTGAGCTCCTTTAGTTATGAGTTGAGCTGCACAACGACTGACAAATGCGTGCACTGACTGGACAGGTCCACTCAAACTGTGTGGTTCTTTCCTCAAAAGACCATTTCAGACACCAATCGACATGGTCTTCACACGATCTGACCAAGATTATGTCTGGACTTTAAAAAAGACTGTGACCTCTGAGTTTGTTTCGGCCTGTCTTCTCAGAATAGTCAGATAGGAAACGCCGGCCTCATCTAGTTTAAAAAAATATGTTTTGACGTGTAAAAGTGTTTGTAAAAACCTACTTACAGAAATAAAATCACTTATCATCCTCGACACGAATCAATAATAAAATAAGTAGATATTTTTTTTTCTTTTTTTTTTCAAAATTTCGGAAATCGGCATGTGTGGGACACACATGATAAAACGCGGCCCGTGTGATAACGCACTGTAACTGCCTTTTTACACACACACTACCGCATACGTAACGGGGTGATTATGTTATGTGAAAGTGGTGTATTCTAAAATACTGTCAAACTTAAATAACTTAAGAAAACAAGTACGAGTATGTATGTATTAATTATTGAGCAGGTATTGTAATTTTATTTGATTATATTTGTCTTTCATAGCAGCTTCCTGAAATTTGACGAGGATGCAAAACGACACCTTGTATATTCCTTAAGACCTTTGCAGATTTGTATTTAAAAAGTGCAATTTTTTTTCCAAAAACAAAGGTTATCCATAACTTAAAAAATAAATTATTGAAAAAACAAAAAACCCGGCTGCAAAAACACATAACTCAAAAGGGAAAAACAAGCATTATAAATCTATATATTTTTGGTCGTGCAGGCCCCCACAATCAAAAGTTACACCATATTTCAGGTTATTCGACTGTCCCCGCCTGCAAGACCAAAAATATATAGATTATAATGCTTGTTTTTCCCTTTTCAGTTATGTGTTTTTGCAGCCGGGTTTTTTGATTTTTCAATAATTTATTTTATTTCAAGTTTTTTAGTTTTATTAATATATATATTTGAAACCAATATTGTTGCAATTAATTAAAAAAAAAACTTCCCCTCTTTTTTTGTATTTGAAGATGCAATTTGTAAATATTACATAGCCTATGTCACTCCCACAATTAAGACGAATCTAAGGACACCTCATATGTTAAAATCCATCAAGCCGTTTAGGCTACAGAGCGTGCCAAAGAAATAGACATACATACATACATACATACATACATACATACATACATACATACTCTCGAAAAACATTACCCTCCTGAGGCAGTCGGGTAAAAACACGCCATAAAAATAGATTACATCTTCCACCCTGTCGGATCAAAATGCTTTACCATACGAATCTAAGGACACCTCATATGTTAAAATCCATCAAGCCGTTTAGGCTACAGAGCGTGCCAAAGAAATAGACATACATACATACATACATACATACATACATACATACATACATACTCTCGAAAAACATTACCCTCCTGAGGCAGTCGGGTAAAAACACGCCATAAAAATAGATTACATCTTCCACCCTGTCGGATCAAAATGCTTTACCATAGCCCATATTATATGGCAATAAAACCTTTCAACAAATTACCGAAATAAATGAAAGAAGAAACCAAATTCAAAAAAATCTACAGGAAATTAAAAGAATATGTAACACAGAAATGCTTTTACTCGGTCGCAGAATACATAGAACAAAATATTTAGTAAATATGATAGCTAGATACTTTTTAATTTTTATTTTATTTATTTCTAAAACTCTTAACCTCTCAGGCTTTAACTGTGTGCTGCGAGCCGTTCAAATAGAATTTACAAAAAATGTTACTTACAACTATATAATCATCATTCTCCTGCCCTTATCCCAATTTATTAGTGGTCGGCGCAACATGTCGCTTTCTTCCATACTTCTCTATTAGTTGTCATCTCGGTAGTCACCCCGTTTCTAGCCATATCATCTTTCACACAGTCCATCCATCATTTCTTTGGTCTTCCCCTACTCTTATAGCCATCGACATTCATACTCAAGGCTTTCGTCACGACATTCATTCACTTACATACTACAATGATACAATAATTTTAAAATGATGATAAGAATTTGTGGGAACATTTAACCTGTTAAGCCCCGCGCGACACCGATTCGGAGACAACAATAGAAAATCAATTGTGTCTCATTAGCTGACCTTGACCAATTAATACATACATACATTTACATTATGAGAAATTTTGTGTAAGGAAACGTTTTGATGTGTACTTATAACTTTTCGAATTCGCTTTGTATAACGTTTGTAAGTCTTCTGGTTGTTTATTAAGGAAAAGAGGTAAAAAGTAATCTGCAACCCTCATCCCGTACACATTATTGAAATTTGGTATAATCAGGTTAAGCTACGCTTGCCGCGGTTGGTCCGTGGATGGGTGACCATCTTTACATACCAAGACCCCTCCGTGCCTCGGAAAGCACGTGAGAGTATTGGTTCAAGTTGTCCGGCTCACACTGAAGAAATTTTCTAACTAGCATGCATGTGTGAAGAATCACTGCCTTCTGCAGCAGTTGGTAGGTGTTAGATGGCAGGTTAAGGGAACTAAGGGACTGATGAAGCTGTTTAGGTATTACTCCTGTTGTAGATAGCACTATGGGGACTATTGTGACTTTTTGAAGATGCCAAAGTCGGGTTATTTCGTCTTTTTGTTATTATTATTATATTGCCTTGGAAGCAGCTTAATAATCAGTTGTTGGGTTAGGTTAGAACAGTGACCATTAACGAGGCCAGATCCCCTCTATTACCAAAACAAAAACTCGATGCCAGTTTAAATTAAAACAAAGCTAACAATTGATTATTAAGCTGCTAGTTTTTAGTTGAAATTATCCTTCGCTGTAGCTGCCAACCAACAACATCGTGAGGAAATGTCCTAGAACAAAAAAATCGAAGACACGTGACATCCACCAACTTGCACTGGGCCCGCGAAGTGGACTACGGCTCACTCCCTCTCACAGAGGAGGCCTGTGTCCCAGCAGTGGGAACATATGTATATATATTCATTTTTGTTCATTTTAATATTTTTGACACTCACATGTTACTGTTACATCAAAACCAATAACTATTTTCAACCGACTGCTTGGTCTAGTGCTGAGCATGAGATCCAGGGTTTGATTCCTAGGTCAGGCAAAGTTTTATTGGGTTTTTCTATAAGGAATTTCTAAGTAGCGGACCGGAGTCTGGATATGTGCCCGGTTGATGGCAATAGGCTCGCCCCCTATTACATGGGACTTAAACAGCTGGCGAAATGTGGGTACTCCTGTGCCTAACCCTTCGGGGATGCAGGCGTGATGTTATATGTATATGTATGTTTAATTATTCATTTATTTAGTCAATGCTTTGTATTTTACATGTTTAAAATCAAAAATCTAAAGACTTTTATTAAAACTAGGCTGAGAATCAGCACTTTTCGAACGTCATAATTACATAAGACAGTCCCCCAAAAACGCCCGCCCTTCACCACTTCCTAGTGCTTTAGCTGGGAAGAAGCAGTGGTGCAACAAACTCCCCAGCAGCACAACTGTTTGATTAGATATATTAAGACGCTGACAACACCTAAACCGCGGTCACTGTCAGATTGCATAGAAAAGAAAGAGAAGCGCGATGACACAACGCTTGTAATTTATTGCAAAATATGAAACAATTATCTATTTACTCAAAATTGAGTTGAGTAATCGAAAATAAAAAACAACCAAGTTCTGCATTCAAATAAGACGTTCTTGTTATTAATTAAATACGTAACGTAAGTTGATATTTAATGCAGATATTTTGGATTAGAACTCAAGGTAAGAGGTTAGTTTAACGTTAGTTTGTATAGAGATTTTTTTTTCAAAACGTGTTTTGGTAACAACCAAGTTCTGGGAAATATGTTAAAAATTAACATATATTTTTTCCGCTACCACAAACTATACAGCCTATTTTGGTCAATTGGGTCTTGTCAGTGCCTTAACTTGATTATATACAAATCGTATGCAAAGTAATTAACATTACGAAACACAAAACATTAAATTAAATTACTTGCCATATGTTTGCTAGCACACGCCAATATACCAACAAAACAATGAAAACCGTACTCAAGCAGAAATAAACATTACAACATAAAAACGTTCGAAAATTTGTATTTTTTTTTTGTGTGTTTATTACTTCGAAAATAAATGTTTTTATTTTTATCTTGTAGAACTTTTACCTGGTAAAATATAGTGTCAATAACAAGTGAACAACTTGTTATTGTCAATATTTCGACTCCAAAAAAACAAAACATATTTTTCACACTCACAGGTTCCTCTTATTAATAACACTAATTATTTTCAACCCTAATCCCAGTTAAATTACTTCAACTCTATATGGTGTCAATAATAATCACTAACGATGTAATCTTTCCCAATTAGATAATTACTAACTGTCACCTAATTAGAGACAGGTATATCTCATTAATAATTTTAATATAAATACTTTGGTAGTTCGATATTTAAATCAGTATTCCCTTGGTACTTGCACAAGTAAGTTGTTGTAAGCGAGCTTTAATTGTAAAATTATAGGTGATACACAACTAACATAACTGGCGATACCTCTGCTTAACCCTTCCGGGAGCACAGGCGTGAAGTATGCTACGTTATGTTGTCAATATAATCAAAAAGCAAAGTTTTATATTAAGTTATATTTTGGTGAAGTGACATGATCGTGAGTTAAATTTGTGTAGCCTTTTCCCAACTATGTCGGTGTCGCCTTCTAGCCTAACTGGACGCAGCTGAATACCAGTATCTTACATGGAGCGGCTGCCTATCTGATCTCCACAACCCAGATTAACACGATACCCCTTGGTAAGACTGGTTACTTTAATAGAAATATGCGTCTCACCAGTAGTGATCACTCACTCAGTAGACATGTTTATATGTATAATTCTGTCACTGGGTTTAGTGATAACTGCCTCTGAGTGACACTGATCACCTCATCATTATCATCATTGGCAGTTTTGTTCCAATCACTATTGAGTAAAGGCCTCCTACATTTTGTGCCAAGCTTCCCTAGGCTGTGCAAGTCTCATCCAGGTCTTCTCCTCATAGCTGTAGAAATGAACAGTGCGTGTGAACTGTCTTTAGTATGATTATTTTCAGTGGCGGTGGCATTTTGTAGTCTCAGCCTACGCACATGCGAAAAAGGCGTGAGTTTATATAATTGTATGTGTGTATTTTCACTTTCAGTAGTAGTGCTCACTCACCCAGTAGACGTGTTTTTCATTCTGTCACTGGGTGTAGTAATAACTGCCACTGATTGAAACTTTAAATCATTATTCAAAATCGTATATTTCAACCTATCATCTTTTTGCATCGTCGTATTTGTCTGTCTGGATGTAGTGATAACTGCCCCTGATTGGTACTTCACATCATTCTAACATGGTTTATTTCAGCCTATCATCTTTTTGCATCATCGTATTTTTCTCTCAGCAGTAGTAGTCAGTCACGCAGTAGACATGTTTTTCATTCTGTCACTGGGTGTAGTGAATACTGCCGCTGAGTGATACTGATCGCCACATTCTTTGTCGTCACGTCATAACAAATTGTTCTTCCTCATAAGTCTCTCAGTAGTAGACATGTATTTCATTTTGTCACTGGGTGTAGTGAATACTGCGGCTGAGTGATACTAACCGTAACATTCTTTGTCGTCACGTCATAACAAATTGTTCTTCCTCATATGTCTTGCAGTAGCCGTGATCACTCACTCAGTAGACATGTTCATAATTCTGTCACTGGATGTAGTGATAACTCCCGCTGATTGACACTTCACATCATTCTAAAATCGTTTATTTCAGCCTATCATCTTTTTGTATCATCGTATTTTTTTTCTCAGCTGTAGTAGTCAGTCACGCAGTCTACTGCGTGACTGACAAAAACATGTCTACATGTTTTTGTCCGTTGAGTGATACTGATCGTCACATTCTTTGTCGTCACGTCATAACAAATTGTTCTTCCTCATAAATCTCTCAGTAGTAGTAGTCAGTCACACAGTAGACATGTTTTTCATTCTGTCACTGGGTGTAGTGAATACTGCCGCTGAGTGATACTGATCGCCACATTCTTTGTCGTCACGTCATAACAAATTGTTCTTCCTCATAAGTCTCTCAGTAATAGACATGTATTTAATTTTGTCACTGGGTGTAGTGAATAGCAGTATTCACTCAGTAGTAGTAGTCACTCACGCAGTAGACATGTTTTTCATTCTGTCACTGGGTATAGTGAATACTGTCGCTGAGTGATACTGATCGTCACATTATTTGTCGTCACGTCATAACAAATTGCTCTTTCTCGTAAGTCTTGCAGTAGCCGTGATCACTCACTCAGTAGACATGTTTATAATTCTGTCACTGGATGTAGTGATAACTGCCCCTGATTGGTACTTCACATCATTCTAACATGGTTTATTTCAGCCTATCATCTTTTTGCATCATCGTATTTTTCTCTCAGCAGTAGTAGTCAGTCACGCAGTAGACATGTTTTTCATTCTGTCACTGGGTGTAGTGAATACTGCCGTTGAGTGATACTGATCGTCACATTATTTGTCGTCACGTCATAACAAATTGTTCTTCCTCATAAATCTCTCAGTAGTAGTAGTCACTCACGCAGTAGACATGTTTTTCATTCTGTCACTGGGTGTAGTGAATACTGCCGCTGAGTGATACTGATCGCCACATTCTTTGTCGTCACGTCATAACAAATTGTTCTTCCTCATAAGTCTCTCAGTAATAGACATGTATTTAATTTTGTCACTGGGTGTAGTGAATAGCAGTATTCACTCAGTAGTAGTAGTCACTCACGCAGTAGACATGTTTTTCATTCTGTCACTGGGTGTAGTGAATACTGCCGCTGAGTGAAACTGATCGTCACATTATTTGTCGTCACGTCATAACAAATTGTTCTTCCTCATAAATCTCTCAGTAGTAGTAGTCACTCACGCAGTAGACATGTTTTTCATTCTGTCACTGGGTGTAGTGAATACTGCCGCTGAATGATACTGATCGTCACATTATTTGTCGTCACGTCATAACTAATTGCTCTTCCTCATAAGTCTTGCAGTAGCCGTGATCACTCACTCAGTAGACATGTTTATAATTCTGTCACTGGATGTAGTGATAACTGCCCCTGATTGGTACTTCACATCATTCTAACATGGTTTATTTCAGCCTATCGTCTTTTTGCATCATCGTATTTTTCTCTCAGCAGTAGTAGTCAGTCACGCAGTAGACATGTTTTTCATTCTGTCACTGGGTGTAGTGAATACTGCCGTTGAGTGATACTGATCGTCACATTCTTTGTCGTCACGTCATAACAAATTGTTCTTCCTCATAAATCTCTCAGTAGTAGTACTCACTAACGCAGTAGACATGTTTTTCATTCTGTCACTGGGTGTAGTGAATACTGCCGTTGAGTGATACTGATCGTCACATTCTTTGTCTTCACTTCATAAAAATTTGTTCTTCCTCACTCATAGGTCTCTCAGTAGTAGTAGTCACTCACTCAGTAGACATATTTTTCATTTTGTCACTGGGTGTAGTGATAACTGACGCTGATTGACACTTCACATCATTCAAAAATCGTTTGTTTCAACTTATCATTTTTGCATCATCGTATTTGTCTCTCAGCATTAGTAGTCACTCACGCAGTAGAAATCTTTTTCATTCTGTCACTGGGTGTAGTGAATACTGCCGCTGAGTCATACTGATCGGCACATTCTTTGTCGTCACGTTATAACAACTTGTTCTTCCTCATAAGTCTCTCAGTACTAGTAGTCACTCACTCAGGAGACATGTTTATAATTCTGTCACTGGGTGTAGTGAATACTGTTGCTGAATGATACTGATCGTCACATTCTTTGTCTTCACTTCATAACAAATTGTTCTTCCTTCCTCAATAGTCTCTCAGTAGTAGTAGTCACTCACGCAGTAGACATGTTTTTCATTTTGTCACATTATTTGTCGTCATGTCATAACAAATTGCTCTTCCTCATAAGTCTTGCAGTAGCCGTGATCACTCACTCAGTAACATGTTTATAATTCTGTCACTGGATGTAGTGATAACTGCTGCTGATTGACACTTCACGTCATTCTAAAATCGTTTATTGCAACCTATCATCTTTATGCATCATTGTATTTGAGTATATTTAGTAGTGTGACGGTATGTCAACATATTGTCATAACTGTATTTGAGGGTGTGTGGAAATAAATCAGTGTTTAACAAAAAAATTACTAAAATGAACAGTACGAATGCTTACAAATCTGTTCTTGGGTCGTGAATAAGAAGGGCAACAATTGACTGGGTATTATTAAAATGGAAATAAACATAGAAAATAAGTAAACATTGGCATTTTTTTCTTAGAAAGGAAGAGATGTAGTAGATTTAGTAGTGTGACGGTATGTCAACATATTGCCGTAACTGTATGTGAGGGTGTGTGGAAATAAATCAGTGTTTAACCAACCTGCGTGTGTTTCATTACAGTATTGGTCTCTCAGCTGTAGTAGACATGTTTTTTATTGTCACTGGGTGTAGTGAATACTGTCGCTGAGTGATACTGATCGTCACGTCATAACAAATTGTTCTCCCTCATAAGTCTCTCAGTAGTAGTAGTCACTCGCTCAGGAGACATGTTTATAATTCTGTCACTGGGTGTAGTGAATACTGTCGCTGAATGATACTTATCACCAAAATTCTGTTATATTTAATTGTTTTTGTCATCCATCTATCTTGTCAGTAGCAGTGATCACTCACTCAGTAGACATGTTTATAATTCTGTCACTGGGTGTAGTGAATACTGTCGCTAAATGATACTTATCACCAAAATTATGTTATATGTAATTGTTTTCGTCATCCATTTATCTTGTCAGTAGCAGTGATCACTCACCCAGTAGACATGTTTTTTATTCTGTCACTGGGTGTAGTGATAACTGCAACTGATTGACACTTCACATCATTCTAAAATCGTTTATTTCTACCTATCATCTTTTTGTATCATCGTATTTGTCCCTCAATAGTAGTAGTCACTCACTCAGTAGACTTGTTTATACTTCTGTCACTGGGTAGTGATAACTGCAGCTGAGTGATACTAATTCTACTTATATCCTCTGCGTTTTTAAACTATTTGTATGACATTGAAAATGTGAATTTTTTATCACTCTGACGCTAACTGGGAGCATGATAACTGCTGTCGAGTGATGTCATCGTCTCATAAGTCGTTCAGCAGTAGTAGTCGTCACGTAGTAGACATATTTCTATTTCTATCACTGGGTCTAATGAAAACTGAAGCTGATTGACACTACATCATTCTAAAAAACGTTTATTTCAACTTATTATCTTTTGCATCATCGTTCATGTCTCTCAGTAGCAGTAATTACTCACGCAGTAGACATGTTTTCATTCTGTCACTGGGTGTAGTAAATACTGTCGCTGAATGATAATAATCACCAAAATTCTGTTATATTGAATTGTTTTTTTATCATCCATTTATCTTGTCAGTTGTAGTGACCACTCATTCAGTAGACATGTTTAAATAATTGTGTCACTGGGTGTAGTGATAACTGCAGCTGAGTGATACTGACATCGCACGTTGTAAACCAACAATCTCATTTCTGTTGCAATTAATATTTTCATTAGCATTATTTGTCTTTCAGTAATAGTGTTATGTTACAGCAGATACACTATCCATTCTGTCACTGGGAGTTTGATGACTGTCGCCAAATGACACGAATCATCGGTCTTTTTATCAACTAATATAATTTTATACGTCTTTCAGTAGCAGTAATCACTCATTCAGTAGACATGTTTATAGTTCTGTCACTGAGTGTACTGAATACTGTCGCTGGATGGCACTTGCCTCACAGTTATTTAAAAAAATAATATACTGTTCATTCACAGACAATAATTTTACAATACATATTACTTCTGCCAAACTGCAAAGCAGTTTGTTGGCAGACGTAGTTCCTTACATAAACATAATTTATAATAACACTTTTTCACCTACGCCAATATATTCATGCATTCTTTAAGTGTTATCATGCATATGAGTAACAGAGAAACAGATATACAAGTTTTTTAAATATTCTCTACCGTGAGGCTTTTTTTTTGTCACTTTGGGGCAGTTATCACTCATTCAGTAGACATGTTTACCATTCTGTCACTGGGAGCGTGATGACTATCTTCAAGTGATTTCATCAACATTATTGAATCGTCTTGTTGTACTTGCATGAAAATTTTACAACTGAAAGATTTTCTGTGTAATGACTTATGACTACTGTGAATTCTTATGGTGCTTATACTTTTTTATTTATTACTAATGAAATATATATTTTTTTTATTTATATAATCAAATTACAAGATGGTTATTAACATTAACTAAATTAAATTAAAACTAAGGTTAAACCTAAAAAAGATAATAATATCATATTACTAATTACATAATAATTATTGCAACATAATGACGCATTTCACGTTAGTATTAAGATATATTTACTAATCACTTTTTGTCAACTAATCAGCGACAGGCAAATCTTATTAATATTTTATGTATAAATAGCTATTTATTACTCATTACATAATAATTATAATTGCAACATAATGACGCCGGATTATTTCATGTGAAGATTAAAATGTATTTACTAATCACTTTTTGTCAACTAATGCTTCCCAAATTTAAATCAGTTCCTGCTTGGAGCTTGCTAGTAACTAGAGAAATTGTGTAGTGATTTAAGGTAAAGTGTGTTCCTGTAATTTTGATATTGTCTCTCGGTAGTCGTGGTCACTCACCCAGTAGACATGTCTATAATTCTGTCACTGGGTGTAGTGATAACTGCCGCTGTGAGCAACTTTCACTATTATTTTGAAGGAACACCTGATGTACTCACTGTCTCTTAGCAATAGTTGTCACTCACTGGGTAGACATGTTGATCATTCTGTCACTGGGAGTTTGATGACTGTCGCCAAATGATACGAATCATCACAGCCTTATTGTTCCACTAATATCACTTAAGACGTCTTCCAGTAGCAGAAATCACTCACTCAGTAGACATGTTTAAATATTTCTGTCACTGGGTGTAGTGAATCTCTACCGTGCGGTTTTTTTCTGTCACTTTGGGGCAGTTATCACTCATTCAGTAGACATTTTACCATTTTGTCACTGGGAGCGTGATGACTATCTTCAAGTGATTTTATCAATATTATTAAATCGTCTTGTTTTACTTGCATGAAAATTTTACAACTGGAAGATTTTCTGTGAAATGACTAATGACTAGTGTGATTTCTTATGGTGCTTATATATTTTTATTTATTACTCATTACGTAATAATTATAATTGCAATATAACAACGCTTGAATATTAAATGTGAAAATTAAAATGTATTTACTAATCGCTTTTTGTCAACTAATTAGCGACAGGCAGATCTTATTAGTATTTTAAACAATTTATATTTAAAATACTAATAAGATCTGCCTATCGCTATGCGTTCCCAAATGTAAGTCAGTTCCTACTTGGAGCTTGCTAGTAACTAGAACAATTGTGTAGTGATGTTTACGATCAAGTGTGTTCCTGTAATTTTGATTGCAATAGTTAGCCGCGAGACAACTTGTAGTAAAGACGAAACTGGTCATCACGTGTCTAGCCGACCCAACTATGTTGGGGTCAGCTTCCAGTCTAACCAGATGCAGCTGAATACCAGTATTATACATGGGGTGACTGCCTATTTTACTTCCACGAAGGAAGAAACTGGTAAGGCTCATTTATTATTATTTCATTATCTTCAAATAATGCATTTGTTTTGGCATGTGTATTAGGGGATGGGGTTGCACTGTGTGCTATATGTCTCTTAGTAGTAGTGATCACTCAGTCAGTAGACCTGCTTGAGATTCTGTAACTGGGAGCGTGATGATTGCTGTTGATAGTTGCTGATCGTCAAATTATGATATGATAACTTTACAATTGTCTCTCGGTAGTCGTGATCACTCACCCAGTAGACAGTCTATAATTCTGTCACTGGGTGTAGTGATAACTGCCGCTGTGAGCAACTTTTACCATTATTTTGAAGGCACAGCTAATGTACTGACTGTCTCTTAGCAATACTTGTCACTCACTCAGTAGACATGTTGATCATTCTGTCACTGGGAGTTTGATGACTGTCGCCAAATAATACAAATCATCAGTATTATTTTTCCACAAATCATTATCTCTCATTGTGTCCATAGAAAATGTTTTTATTTTTTGTTTTAATGTGAGATTTTTGATCTGAACTGTAGGTATTTATTTCATATTTTACTTAGCACAATTAAGTTATAGCATATTCATTTTGAAAATTTTTAATATATTAGTAGACGACAACTACTGCCGACAAACTGTTTTGCAGTTTGGCAGACTTTATTTATGTTATTGTTAGTACAAATTTTGAATAAATAAAAAAATATATTTAAATAACTTTATAGGTCTTCCAGTAGCAGTAATCACTCATTTAGTAGACATGTTTATAGTTCTGTCACTGGGTGAAGTGAGAACTGCAGCTGAATGACAGTAACCAACTCATTCTCATGAAATAGTTTGTTTTTAGCATCGTTTGTCTGTCAGTACCAGTAGTCACTCACTCAGTAAACATGTATAAATATTTCTGTCACTGGGTGTAGTGAATACTGCCGTTGATTGACCATTTCGTCATTGTACTTCTTATTTCGAACGACCATCAAGATTCCAGTATATTGTACAGTACCAGTAAAAACTCACTCAGGAGACACGTTTATAGTTCTGTCACTGGATGCAGAGATTACTGCAGCCGAATGATACCAATAATCTTATTTTCGTTGTAATAATTGTTTTCAGCACCATTATAATCTACCTGTCTCTCAGTAGTCGTGATTACTCACTTTGTAGACATGTTTACACATCTGTCACTAGATGTAGTGATAACTACTACTGAATGGCATTACAACAGCGCTTGCCGATCCGGAACTAATGTACTATAACATGGTCTCCTAGCTTAGTTTCACTCACGCAGTAGACAAGTTTATATATCTGTCACTGGGTGCAGTGATAACTCTTGCTGAGTGACGATTATCATCATGTCGAGTCCAATATTTTATCATTTCAAGACATTTGTCACTCACTGGGTAGACATGTTGATCATTCTGTCACTGGGAGTTTGATGACTGTCGCCAAATGATACGAATCATCACATTCTTATTGTTTTACTAATATCACTTTATACGTCTTCCAGTAGCAGTAATCACTCACTCAATAGACATGTTTATAGTTCTGTCACTGGGTGAAGTGATACCTGCAGCTGAATGACATTAATTAACTCATCTTCCTGTAATTATTGGTTTTTAGCATCGTTTGTCTGCCAGTACCAGTAGTCACTCACTCAGTAGACATTTTTAAATATTTCTGTCACTGGGTGTGGTGAATCTCTATCGTGCGGTTTTTTTTTCATCACTTTGGGGCAGTTGTCACTCATTCAGTTGACATGTTTACCATTTTGTCACTGGGAGCGTGATGACTATCTTCAAGTGATTTCATCAACATTATTAAATCGTCTTGTTTTACTTGCATGAAAATTTTACAACTGGAAGATTTTCTGTGAAATGACTAATGACTAGTGTGAATTCTTATGGTGCTTATATATTTTTATTTATTACTCATTACGTAATAATTATAATTGCAATATAACAACGCTTGAATATTAAATGTGAAAATTAAAATGTATTTACTAATCGCTTTTTGTCAACTAATTAGCGACAGGCAGATCTTATTAGTATTTTTAACGATTTATATTTAAAATACTAATAAGATCTGCCTATCGCTATGCGTTCCCAAAATTAAGTCAGTTCCTACTTGGAGCTTGCTAGAACAATTGTGTAGTGATGTTTACGATCAAGTGTGTTCCTGTAATTTTGATTGCAATAGTTAGCCGCGAGACAACTTGTAGTAAAGACGAAACTGGTCATCACGTGTCTAGCCGACCCAACTATGTTGGGGTCAGCTTCCAGTCTAACCAGATGCAGCTGAATACCAGTATTATACATGGGGTGACTGCCTATTTTACTTCCACGAAGGAAGAAACTGGTAAGGCTCATTTATTATTATTTCATTATCTTCAAATAATGCATTTGTTTTGGCATGTGTATTAGGGGATGGGGTTGCACTGTGTGCTATATGTCTCTTAGTAGTAGTGATCACTCAGTCAGTAGACCTGCTTGAGATTCTGTAACTGGGAGCGTGATGATTGCTGTTGATAGTTGCTGATCGTCAAATTATGATATGATAACTTTACAATTGTCTCTCGGTAGTCGTGATCACTCACCCAGTAGACAGTCTATAATTCTGTCACTGGGTGTAGTGATAACTGCCGCTGTGAGCAACTTTTACCATTATTTTGAAGGCACAGCTAATGTACTGACTGTCTCTTAGCAATACTTGTCACTCACTCAGTAGACATGTTGATCATTCTGTCACTGGGAGTTTGATGACTGTCGCCAAATAATACAAATCATCAGTATTATTTTTCCACAAATCATTATCTCTCATTGTGTCCATAGAAAATGTTTTTATTTTTTGTTTTAATGTGAGATTTTTGATCTGAACTGTAGGTATTTATTTCATATTTTACTTAGCACAATTAAGTTATAGCATATTCATTTTGAAAATTTTTAATATATTAGTAGACGACAACTACTGCCGACAAACTGTTTTGCAGTTTGGCAGACTTTATTTATGTTATTGTTAGTACAAATTTTGAATAAATAAAAAAATATATTTAAATAACTTTATAGGTCTTCCAGTAGCAGTAATCACTCATTTAGTAGACATGTTTATAGTTCTGTCACTGGGTGAAGTGAGAACTGCAGCTGAATGACAGTAACCAACTCATTCTCATGAAATAGTTTGTTTTTAGCATCGTTTGTCTGTCAGTACCAGTAGTCACTCACTCAGTAAACATGTATAAATATTTCTGTCACTGGGTGTAGTGAATACTGCCGTTGATTGACCATTTCGTCATTGTACTTCTTATTTCGAACGACCATCAAGATTCCAGTATATTGTACAGTACCAGTAAAAACTCACTCAGGAGACACGTTTATAGTTCTGTCACTGGATGCAGAGATTACTGCAGCCGAATGATACCAATAATCTTATTTTCGTTGTAATAATTGTTTTCAGCACCATTATAATCTACCTGTCTCTCAGTAGTCGTGATTACTCACTTTGTAGACATGTTTACACATCTGTCACTAGATGTAGTGATAACTACTACTGAATGGCATTACAACAGCGCTTGCCGATCCGGAACTAATGTACTATAACATGGTCTCCTAGCTTAGTTTCACTCACGCAGTAGACAAGTTTATATATCTGTCACTGGGTGCAGTGATAACTCTTGCTGAGTGACGATTATCATCATGTCGAGTCCAATATTTTATCATTTCAAGACATTTGTCACTCACTGGGTAGACATGTTGATCATTCTGTCACTGGGAGTTTGATGACTGTCGCCAAATGATACGAATCATCACATTCTTATTGTTTTACTAATATCACTTTATACGTCTTCCAGTAGCAGTAATCACTCACTCAATAGACATGTTTATAGTTCTGTCACTGGGTGAAGTGATACCTGCAGCTGAATGACATTAATTAACTCATCTTCCTGTAATTATTGGTTTTTAGCATCGTTTGTCTGCCAGTACCAGTAGTCACTCACTCAGTAGACATTTTTAAATATTTCTGTCACTGGGTGTGGTGAATCTCTATCGTGCGGTTTTTTTTTCATCACTTTGGGGCAGTTGTCACTCATTCAGTTGACATGTTTACCATTTTGTCACTGGGAGCGTGATGACTATCTTCAAGTGATTTCATCAACATTATTAAATCGTCTTGTTTTACTTGCATGAAAATTTTACAACTGGAAGATTTTCTGTGAAATGACTAATGACTAGTGTGAATTCTTATGGTGCTTATATATTTTTATTTATTACTCATTACGTAATAATTATAATTGCAATATAACAACGCTTGAATATTAAATGTGAAAATTAAAATGTATTTACTAATCGCTTTTTGTCAACTAATTAGCGACAGGCAGATCTTATTAGTATTTTTAACGATTTATATTTAAAATACTAATAAGATCTGCCTATCGCTATGCGTTCCCAAATTTAAGTCAGTTCCTACTTGGAGCTTGCTAGAACAATTGTGTAGTGATGTTTACGATCAAGTGTGTTCCTGTAATTTTGATTGCAATAGTTAGCCGCGAGACAACTTGTAGTAAAGACGAAACTGGTCATCACGTGTCTAGCCGACCCAACTATGTTGGGGTCAGCTTCCAGTCTAACCAGATGCAGCTGAATACCAGTATTATACATGGGGTGACTGCCTATTTTACTTCCACGAAGGAAGAAACTGGTAAGGCTCATTTATTATTATTTCATTATCTTCAAATAATGCATTTGTTTTGGCATGTGTATTAGGGGATGGGGTTGCACTGTGTGCTATATGTCTCTTAGTAGTAGTGATCACTCAGTCAGTAGACCTGCTTGACATTCTGTAACTGGGAGCGTGATGATTGCTGTTGATAGTTGCTGATCGTCAAATTATGATATGATAACTTTACAATTGTCTCTCGGTAGTCGTGATCACTCACCCAGTAGACAGTCTATAATTCTGTCACTGGGTGTAGTGATAACTGCCGCTGTGAGCAACTTTTACCATTATTTTGAAGGCACAGCTAATGTACTGACTGTCTCTTAGCAATACTTGTCACTCACTCAGTAGACATGTTGATCATTCTGTCACTGGGAGTTTGATGACTGTCGCCAAATAATACAAATCATCAGTATTATTTTTCCACAAATCATTATCTCTCATTGTGTCCATAGAAAATGTTTTTATTTTTTGTTTTAATGTGAGATTTTTGATCTGAACTGTAGGTATTTATTTCATATTTTACTTAGCACAATTAAGTTATAGCATATTCATTTTGAAAATTTTTAATATATTAGTAGACGACAACTACTGCCGACAAACTGTTTTGCAGTTTGGCAGACTTTATTTATGTTATTGTTAGTACAAATTTTGAATAAATAAAAAAATATATTTAAATAACTTTATAGGTCTTCCAGTAGCAGTAATCACTCATTTAGTAGACATGTTTATAGTTCTGTCACTGGGTGAAGTGAGAACTGCAGCTGAATGACAGTAACCAACTCATTCTCATGAAATAGTTTGTTTTTAGCATCGTTTGTCTGTCAGTACCAGTAGTCACTCACTCAGTAAACATGTATAAATATTTCTGTCACTGGGTGTAGTGAATACTGCCGTTGATTGACCATTTCGTCATTGTACTTCTTATTTCGAACGACCATCAAGATTCCAGTATATTGTACAGTACCAGTAAAAACTCACTCAGGAGACACGTTTATAGTTCTGTCACTGGATGCAGAGATTACTGCAGCCGAATGATACCAATAATCTTATTTTCGTTGTAATAATTGTTTTCAGCACCATTATAATCTACCTGTCTCTCAGTAGTCGTGATTACTCACTTTGTAGACATGTTTACACATCTGTCACTAGATGTAGTGATAACTACTACTGAATGGCATTACAACAGCGCTTGCCGATCCGGAACTAATGTACTATAACATGGTCTCCTAGCTTAGTTTCACTCACGCAGTAGACAAGTTTATATATCTGTCACTGGGTGCAGTGATAACTCTTGCTGAGTGACGATTATCATCATGTCGAGTCCAATATTTTATCATTTCAAGACATTTGTCACTCACTGGGTAGACATGTTGATCATTCTGTCACTGGGAGTTTGATGACTGTCGCCAAATGATACGAATCATCACATTCTTATTGTTTTACTAATATCACTTTATACGTCTTCCAGTAGCAGTAATCACTCACTCAATAGACATGTTTATAGTTCTGTCACTGGGTGAAGTGATACCTGCAGCTGAATGACATTAATTAACTCATCTTCCTGTAATTATTGGTTTTTAGCATCGTTTGTCTGCCAGTACCAGTAGTCACTCACTCAGTAGACATTTTTAAATATTTCTGTCACTGGGTGTGGTGAATCTCTATCGTGCGGTTTTTTTTTCATCACTTTGGGGCAGTTGTCACTCATTCAGTTGACATGTTTACCATTTTGTCACTGGGAGCGTGATGACTATCTTCAAGTGATTTCATCAACATTATTAAATCGTCTTGTTTTACTTGCATGAAAATTTTACAACTGGAAGATTTTCTGTGAAATGACTAATGACTAATGTGAATTCTTATGGTGCTTATATATTTTTATTTATTACTCATTACGTAATAATTATAATTGCAATATAACAACGCTTGAATATTAAATGTGAAAATTAAAATGTATTTACTAATCGCTTTTTGTCAACTAATTAGCGACAGGCAGATCTTATTAGTATTTTTAACGATTTATATTTAAAATACTAATAAGATCTGCCTATCGCTATGCGTTCCCAAATTTAAGTCAGTTCCTACTTGGAGCTTGCTAGAACAATTGTGTAGTGATGTTTACGATCAAGTGTGTTCCTGTAATTTTGATTGCAATAGTTAGCCGCGAGACAACTTGTAGTAAAGATGAAACTGGTCATCACGTGTCTAGCCGACCCAACTATGTTGGGGTCAGCTTCCAGTCTAACCAGATGCAGCTGAATACCAGTATTATACATGGGGTGACTGCCTATTTTACTTCCACGAAGGAAGAAACTGGTAAGGCTCATTTATTATTATTTCATTATCTTCAAATAATGCATTTGTTTTGGCATGTGTATTAGGGGATGGGGTTGCACTGTGTGCTATATGTCTCTTAGTAGTAGTGATCACTCAGTCAGTAGACCTACTTGACATTCTGTAACTGGGAGCGTGATGATTGCTGTTGATAGTTGCTGATCGTCAAATTATGATATGATAACTTTACAATTGTCTCTCGGTAGTCGTGATCACTCACCCAGTAGACAGTCTATAATTCTGTCACTGGGTGTAGTGATAACTGCCGCTGTGAGCAACTTTTACCATTGTTTTGAAGGCACAGCTAATGTACTGACTGTCTCTTAGCAATACTTGTCACTCACTCAGTAGACATGTTGATCATTCTGTCACTGGGAGTTTGATGACTGTCGCCAAATAATACAAATCATCAGTATTATTTTTCCACAAATCATTATCTCTCATTGTGTCCATAGAAAATGTTTTTATTTTTTTGTTTTAATGTGAGATTTTTGATCTGAACTGTAGGTATTTATTTCATATTTTACTTAGCACAATTAAGTTATAGCATATTCATTTTGAAAATTTTTAATATATTAGTAGACGACAACTACTGCCGACAAACTGTTTTGCAGTTTGGCAGACTTTATTTATGTTATTGTTAGTACAAATTTTGAATAAATAAAAAAATATATATATATATATAACTTTATAGGTCTTCCAGTAGCAGTAATCACTCATTTAGTAGACATGTTTATAGTTCTGTCACTGGGTGAAGTGAGAACTGCAGCTGAATGACAGTAACCAACTCATTCTCATGAAATAGTTTGTTTTTAGCATCGTTTGTCTGTCAGTACCAGTAGTCACTCACTCAGTAAACATGTATAAATATTTCTGTCACTGGGTGTAGTGAATACTGCCGTTGATTGACCATTTCGTCATTGTACTTCTTATTTCGAACGACCATCAAGATTCCAGTATATTGTACAGTACCAGTAAAAACTCACTCAGGAGACACGTTTATAGTTCTGTCACTGGATGCAGAGATTACTGCAGCCGAATGATACCAATAATCTTATTTTCGTTGTAATAATTGTTTTCAGCACCATTATAATCTACCTGTCTCTCAGTAGTCGTGATTACTCACTTTGTAGACATGTTTACACATCTGTCACTAGATGTAGTGATAACTACTACTGAATGGCATTACAACAGCGCTTGCCGATCCGGAACTAATGTACTATAACATGGTCTCCTAGCTTAGTTTCACTCACGCAGTAGACAAGTTTATATATCTGTCACTGGGTGCAGTGATAACTCTTGCTGAGTGACGATTATCATCATGTCGAGTCCAATATTTTATCATTTCAAGACATTTGTCACTCACTGGGTAGACATGTTGATCATTCTGTCACTGGGAGTTTGATGACTGTCGCCAAATGATACGAATCATCACATTCTTATTGTTTTACTAATATCACTTTATACGTCTTCCAGTAGCAGTAATCACTCACTCAATAGACATGTTTATAGTTCTGTCACTGGGTGAAGTGATACCTGCAGCTGAATGACATTAATTAACTCATCTTCCTGTAATTATTGGTTTTTAGCATCGTTTGTCTGCCAGTACCAGTAGTCACTCACTCAGTAGACATTTTTAAATATTTCTGTCACTGGGTGTGGTGAATCTCTATCGTGCGGTTTTTTTTTCATCACTTTGGGGCAGTTGTCACTCATTCAGTTGACATGTTTACCATTTTGTCACTGGGAGCGTGATGACTATCTTCAAGTGATTTCATCAACATTATTAAATCGTCTTGTTTTACTTGCATGAAAATTTTACAACTGGAAGATTTTCTGTGAAATGACTAATGACTAGTGTGAATTCTTATGGTGCTTATATATTTTTATTTATTACTCATTACGTAATAATTATAATATAATAACGCTTGATTATTAAATACGATGATTAAAATGTATTTCCTAATCACTTCTTGTCAACTAATTAGCGACAGGTAAATCTTAATAGTATTTAAATAGCTATGCGTTCCCGTATTTAAACCAGTTCCTACTTCGAGCTTGCTAGTAACTAGAGCAATTGTGTAGTGATGTTATAGGTCAAGTGTGTTCCTGTAATTTTGATTGCTACATTAAGCCGGGAGAAAACTAGGAGTAAGGACGAAAATGGTCATCATCTATCTAGCCTTTTCACAACTATGTTGGGGCCAGCTTCTGGTCGCCAGATGTAGCTGAATACCAGTATTATAAATGGGGCGACAGCCTATTTGAGTTTCACGAAGGAAGAAACTGGTAAGGTTCATTTATTTTTGTTTCCTTATCTTCAAATAATGCATTTGTTTTGGCGATGGGGATTCATTGTATACTTTAAGACTATTAGTAATAGTCGTCACTTGATAGTTGCTGATCGTCACATTTTTATATAATATCATTATTATTGTCTCTCAGTAGTAGGGATTACTAACTCAGCAAACATGTTTATGAATTCTGTCACCGGGTGTAGTGATAACTGCCGCTGTAAGAATCTCACATCATTATTTTGAAGGAATAACTAATGCATATATATATATATATATATATATATATATATATCGAGGCTTTCAGCAATAGTTGTCACTCACTCAGTAGACATGTTTATGAACTCTGTCACTGGGAGTTTGATGACTGCTGTTGATAGTTGTTCTTTATCAGTTTATCATATTTTATTATATGTAATTGTCATTGCAGCATTGCTTTTAGTTTATCACTCTGTAGTAGTGTTCACTCGCACAGTAGACATGTTTTTATTCTGTCACTGGGTGTTATGATAACTACAGCTGTGAGAAGCTTCACACCATTATTTTCATATCATTTTGGAGTAATCATCTTTGTTACAAATCGAGTCTCTTCGCATAGTTGTTACTGACTCAGTAGACATGTTTATAATTCTGTCACTGGGTGTAGTAATAACTGCCGCCAAGTGACGCTGACTATATCTTTTTTTTTTGGATTTTTCTTGCATCACTCTCATCCTGTTTGGTCTCTCAGTAGTAGTGATCACTCACTCAGTAAACATGCTGTTTATTCTGTCACTGGTTGAAGTGATAACTACCGCTGACTGACACTGATCATCACGTCGGATACTTTTATGTTATTTATGATTTTGAGTAAACAGAAAACACGTTTTAATCCTGTCACTGGGTGTAGTAATAACTGCCGCCAAGTGACGCTGACTATATTTTTTTTTTTGGATTTTTCTTTCATCACTCTCATCCTGTTTGGTCTCTCAGTAGTAGTGATCACTCACTCAGTAAACATGCTGTTTATTCTGTCACTGGGAGCGTGATGACTACTGCTGACTGATACATTCACCATCAACCAAAGAGGTCAAGTGTTGTGTTGAATTTTACTTATTCAGTGATTTTTGC
This sequence comes from Atethmia centrago, assembly GCA_905333075.3. Classification (NCBI taxonomy): domain Eukaryota; kingdom Metazoa; phylum Arthropoda; class Insecta; order Lepidoptera; family Noctuidae; genus Atethmia; species Atethmia centrago. Next base: position 17,818,583 of record HG995393.1, read on the forward strand.
TTTCATTACGTTTTATAACGAACACGGTTGATTGTCATTTTATTCTTATAGTTGCCAATATTATAGGTTCACTTAGCAGTAGTTGTCACTCACTCAGCAGACATGTTAACTATAATACTGCCGCTGATTGTTGGCGGGGACCGATTTTTGTCATTGTATCAGTCATTCTTTGTCTCTCAGTAGTAGTGATCACTCACACAGTAGACATGTTTATCATTCTGTCACTGAGTGCAGTGATAACTACAACTAAGTGATACCAATTCTACTTAACTTATGTCCTTTTCGTTATTTAATATTTTACATGGCATTAAGTAGTTAGTATTATTGCCGTTGAGAGTCGTAAAATATCACATGGCTTTACAGATAATTTTTATTTTGTTTACATTTTTAATTTTTTATTGGTGTTGTGAGTTTTTACGTCTTAATAGAAATGCAAGAAATACTAACAACTGATGTATTTAAAAAAAAAAAGGTTGTTTTTTAGCAATAGTTGTCACTTGCTCAGTAGACATGTTTATAATTCTGTCACTGGGTGTTTGATGATATCTGCTGAATAATATTGATTCTCTGATGTAGTGTGACTCTGATTTTAAAAATTCTTATTGTTTTTGTTTGTGTATCGTTTGGAAGTAGTGATCACTCACTCAGTAGACATGTTTCCAATTCTGTCACTGGGTGTAGTGATTATTGCTGCAAAGTTACATTCATCATCAGCATCTTCTGTGAAACGTTCTAATTCCATATTTTTTACTTTCAGAAAATTATCACGACTTTTTTTCGGCTCGCAATATTTCAGTGGTAGTTTTCACTCACTCAGTAGACATGTTAACAATGCTGTCACTGGGAGCGTGATGATTGCTGCAGAAGTATAATATGATCATCGTCATTTGTTCATGTAACAATTTCTGCCTCCCAACAGCAGTAATTACTCACCCAGTAGAAATGTTGACAATTCTGTCACTGGGTGTAGTGATAACTGCTGCTGGAAGGTATAGTAGAGCATCTTTTAGCTTAAGTAGTCACTCACACAGAAGACATGTTTGAAATTCTGTCACTGGATGAAGTGATTACTCTGCTGAGACATACTATCACAAAATGGCGCATAACTCATGTTATATTAAATATCCATTACTAGTTTATTTACATATTGGGAGAATTGTCACTCATACAGTAGACATGTTAATAATTCTGTCACTGCGAGCGTGATGATTGTCACTGAGTTATATTGTCATTATCATCATATCAGTTTTCAGAAATTGGTGGTCTATTTTGTCATTTCAAAGTCAAAGTCAAATTATTTATTTCAAATAGGCACATAAAAGGCACTTTTGAACGTCAAAATTTACAAAAAAAATAGAATTGATTCTAGTTGCCCCTTCCAAAAGGTCTCTTCGTATGGAGAAGAATGGGTAAGAAACTCCACCGTTAACTCTTTTAAAATGTTTTACAAAATTTTGTATAGATACATTATATAACTAAATGACGATGCACCTAGAATAAAATTACTATACCAAAATAGGTAAAAATGGAATTTAAAATGAAGCAATGACAGATAAATTAATTATGTGATAGGTACATGATGCTCACATATTTACAAACATTGTAAAAGTATACGTTTTCCTAAAAATAATAAATAAAGTAATAGGTCAGTGTGTGAGTTAAAGTAATCACAGAATTTAAATTCAACATTGATTTATTATTTGTATCAAATAATAAATTTTACAATTAAAATAGCAACCAGTTTGATTTTGTCTAGACTCTAGATTGTCCTATGGAGCTGGACCAGCATGTTTTCAAGCATTCTTATCTTGGATATAATCCTCTTATTTGTAATATGCTTGTTTACAAAGTGTACATTTAGCTCTATTTTTCAGTAGAGTTGTCATTCACTCAGTAAACATGTTTTAGTGGTGGTTGGTGTAGTGATAATTCCTACTGAGTAATATTTATCGATGGACTACTCGCTTATCTATACTAATATTATAAAGAGTTAAAATATGTGAGTTTGTATGTAGGGTGTAATCATCAAAACTACTGATCCGATTCCGAAAATTCTTTCACAAATGGGAAGCAACCGTATCGCCGAGTGTCATAGGATATACTATATGTTAAAACGAGAACCTTCAAACGAACTAAGTCGCGGGCAAAGCTAGTCTATTATATTTTCGTAAAATCATGATATTCCCCACAGTACAGTATGAATATGCATAAGTACTGATCAATTGCTATTATTATAATATTCTTGTAGTTACTAATGCTATTATGTCTGTTATTATTTGTAATATATTTTTAAATCTTCCCACATTATGTTATTCTAATTACTCAAAGTCCACCTCATTTGATAATCGCTCATTAAGAATATAAAATACTGTAATGAGCACCCTTTTCTGCGAGCAGGTACATCTCATTATTATTAACAATAAAAATACGTGCCTTTTTCAATATTTATTCATTACTCGTTGGGGACTTGCACTAGTAACAAGTAAAACTTAAGTGACGTTTTTAAAGATGATAATGATCTTTACATATTATAAATTAAATTCGGATTTCATGTTTGTGTGACGGCGTTGTTCTTCTCAACTACGCAACAGAGTAACTATTTTTTCAGTAGTAGTAGTCGCTCACTCAGTAGACATGTTTATAATTCTATCACTGGATGAAGTGATAACTCCTGCTGGGACATAACATCACTAAATGGCGCATAACTCATGTTAAATTACATATCGATTACTAGTTTATTCATATATTTTATAAGTATACAGGGTGTCCAGTAAATAGCACGACATACTGCAGGGGGTGATAGCTAGGGTCACTACCTATCAATACAACACAATATATGTTCAGCAAAATCTTACGGATTTACAGTTTTACAAAATTTTCCGAAATATCGAAAAATCTCTACCTTGAAACAGATTTTTAAGTATCTCGTAATGAAAAAATCCTTTTCTAGAACTTTTTTTACATCAAATTATTCGTGAATAGGTTACTCTACTCATTATAAGTTTTTTTTTGATCAAAAACAAGAAAGTTTTGAAGAAATAGTTTTTTTTGTTAAAATTTTCACAGAACGATTTTCTTTTCGCATAAGTTTAACCTACAGTGGTGAAAAAAAAATGTTTGTGGCAGTTTTGTACAACAAACTTAAAAGATAGCCTGTTTAATGGTGATTTAGGAAAGATACAATACTAGTGCATTTTCATTAAAAAAATACAAAAAAATGCTATTTTAGTTCCAGAGAAGCTGATTTTGTTGAAAATGTAATTAACGTAATTTTGACAAAAACCACTATGAGAATAAGTAATAGCTGCTCATTTACGCGAATTATTATAAAACTAGTTGTGACACGTAAAATGCGACGTGCACGCGTAATGACTAAAGGTTTTTACCTGCTCGCCGACCGACCCGACCCGACCGGTTACTGTCTAACAAAAGAAGCGCATGTGCTATCCCGCTCTTTCTTGCATTGTGATTTTGTGTCTCACTCTCAACCTTATTTGCGACACTTGTCAGTACGCTACCTTAAACCGTGCGCAACGCATCTCTGTGTTCACAAATTATTGTTTCGTACTGACGACTGTTTTGTGCCTTGGACCCCGGACTTTGTTTGCCTTACGATTTGGACTTTTTGTTGTGATCACTACGACGACTTGGCGACCACCTGGACTTTTGTGTTTTATAACATGGCCAACCGCCGCGTTTTTCCTGGTTATACGCAGCGAGAGTATGCTGAGATGCACCTTATTTACGGAGAAGCTGGCCAAAGTTCCCGAGCTGCTGCCACCCTCTACAGGGAAAGGTTTCCCGATAGGAGACATCCACACCATGAAATGTTTACCAGAGTGCATAACTCCTACATTGAAGGCAGAATCCCTGGTCAACGTGGCGGTGGACGGCCTCAAGTTGTTGACGAAGACATAGGCTTCAGGAACGAGAACAAGACCCGACAACTTCGGTTAGGGCGATACAACGGCGCACAGGGATACCGAAGTCCACTGTTCATTCAGTACTTAAGAGGTATGGATACCATCCATTTCACGTACGACGCGTGCAAACTCTTTTAACTAGAGACAACCTGCCGAGAGTTCAATTCTGCCGCCGCATGCTTGAAATGCATCGGGAGGACCCAAACTTTTTAATAAGGTGTTATGGAGTGATGAGCCAGCCTGCAGAAAGGACGGCTACTTGAATTTGCATAATTTACATAGTTGGCAATTAGAAAATCCGTATGTGTCAAGAGAAGACAGGTCCCAGTACCAATTCAAAATAAATTTATGGTGTGGGATTTTTAATGGCCAGATTGTGGGTCCCGTCGAGCTTCCACCTACATTAAATGCCAATAATTACTTGGAGTTTTTACGAGAAACCCTACCCACGCTCCTTGAAAATGTTCCGAGTGAGCTAAGAGAGGTGATGTGGCTTTAAAATTATGGGTGCCCTGCTCATTATGGCCGGGAAGTAAGAGCCTACTTAGATGAAGCTTATCCAGGCAGGTGGATTGGGCGACTGGGACCGATATTATGGCCACCTAGGTCTCCGGACCTAAACCCCCTGGATTTTTTTTTATTGGGGTGCCATGAAGGACAAAGTCTATGAAAAACCGATCCAAAATGACAATGAATTGAGAGCAAGGGTTAACATTGCAGCAAGAAAAATATCGAAAATAAGCCTGAGAAGACTCAAAAGCTCATTTTTAAGAAGATGCCGAGCGTGTATTAGGGCACAAGGGAAGCAATTTGAGCATTTATTGTAATTTATTTAAATAAATGTTTATTAAAGTTAACTCCTCTGTTTTTTTTACTATCGCCTTATCCTTCAAGATGTCATTTACAGACCGGCCGGCCGGTCGGCTGTAGATTAATTATTATGTAATTCGAACCGTAGTACGACCTTACAACGATTCGAATTCAAAGTCACATTACTTGCATTTAAAATAAAATGCTCTTATTAACTAAAATAGCTTATTTTTCGTATTTTTTAAAATGAAAATGTACTAGTACTGTATCTTTCCAAAATCACCATTAAACAAGCTATTTGTTAAGTTTGTTGTACAAAACTGCCACATACATTTTTTTTTCACCACTGTAGGTTAAACTTAAGTGATAAGAAAATAGTTCTGTGCAAATTTAAACAAAAAATAGTATTTCTTGAAAACATTCTTGTCTTTGATAGAAAAAAGACTTATCAATGAGTAAAGTAACTATTCACGAATAATTTGATGTAAAAAAAGTACTAGAACAGGATTTTTTCATTACGAGATGCTTAAAAATCTGTTTCAAGGTAGAGATTTTTCGGTATTTCGGAAAATTTTGTAAAACTGTAAATCCGTAAGATTTTGCTGAACATATATTGTGTTGTATTGATAGGTAGTGACCCTAGCTATCACCCCCTGCAGTATGTCGTGCTATTTACTGGACAACCTGTATAAAGTATGCATAAGGTATGTATGTTGAAGCTGTTCGTTACTTCCCGTCACTTGTCCCTAAAGGTTGATGTTTATAATACTGTCACTGGGTGAAGTGAATACTGCCGCTGTTAGATATGAATCACTAGAAATTTTGTGTCGTCATCATCATTTTATTTAAATATTTTATTCTGTTTGTTTTTTGTGTTCTTTTATTTTGTTTTGTTCTGACTGTGTTTAGTTTGTTTTGTTTTATTTATATATTCGTGCTACTCCAATACGCTTTCAATCACTCTTAGAAGTAGTTGTCATTCACTCAGTAGACATGTTAAAGATTCTGTCACTGGGTGTAATTATGACTAAGTGACACTGATCATCATCATCAGGCCTGGATTTAACTGTCACAGATCTTACAGAAGTAGCAATCACTTACTCAGTAGACATGTCATATCATTCTGTCACTGGAAAAGTGATGACTGCCGCCGAGATTCTACATCAGAAAAAACTCTAATGAATTTTTAGTTTTGTCCTTTTACGTCATTTATTGTCAGTTGTCAGACATTCAGTAGACATGTTGATAATTAATTCAGTAAACCTGTGCGGCACCGCACCGAGTGGACCCAATATGCTGCTGCGCCCCGCTGTGCCTACGACGCAGCTGTACCTTTCGCGTTTGCATCACTCCACTACAAACGAGGAAGTCGTGCAGTATTTAAAAGTGAAGACCAACTGGACTCTGAGGGTTGAAAGGTTGGAATCGCGCCACAACATCAACTTTAAGTCATTCGTGGTACGAGTTCCAACCTACCATCTACAGACTTGCCTGAAAGAGGACTTTTGGCCGAAAGGTGTCGTATATCGACGTTACCGAGGACGGTTACGCGACACCACGCAGCGATACACGACGCCGTCAACATTACGTGTATAGTCATAATTGTTTAAGGTTTTTAATATGTATTAGTTTATTATTGTATAAAATTATTTTGTGTATTCTATTTATGGGCCCTAGTTGCCTGATAATAAAATGATTATTATTATTATTATTCTGTTACTGGGTGTAGTGATGATTACTGGTAAATGCTATTCTCATCAAATCATCGAGAGCAATATTAATTGCTCTCGATGATTTGATGAGAATTGAATGAGAACATTCATAATTTAGGATGTATTACAAATCATAATTTTGTTACCTAAAAACATTTCAGATTTTATTAAGTATCGCCAGTAGCAGTTTTCACTCACTCATTAGCCTCGTAAGGCCCAACGACCTAATTTAATGACAAAAAAATTTTGACACTCCGGCCCGAGACACTATTTAAAATCATTAAATTATATATCTAATCATAAAAATATATATCGACCGGTTGGGCCTTACGAGGATATACATGTCTATAACTGTCACTGGGTGTAGTGATTAATTACTGTTTCTGAGTGATAATATCATCATTTATTATCGCACTAAGAAGAATCATAATCGCTGAATATATCATCAATAATTATAAAACCAGTTGTAGTCACTCACTCAGGAGACATGTTAATAATTCTGTCACTGGGTGTAGTGGTCACTGTTGCTGAGCGACCAATTCTACAGATAATGTAATCACCTGTTTTATGATATTTGAAAAGGATGATTAAAGTTTCTCCGTGATTACATCAATTTGAGGTAAGGTAAAAGTCCCAAGACATTTTTATATTATATGTAATTACAATTCTGTAATATCTAAGCGATTGGGTTACTGAGTTTCAATAAAATTAATGTAATCTACACTTAAATTATGACATTATTATTAGTATTTTTATATTATTGCTAATAATTATTAAATGTGTACTGTATGCTTGCTTTATGTATAACCAAGATGTAAAATCTAATATGGTGAAACCCATAGATCCTAAGAACTTATGTCAGCTACCTATATTCTTGCTAATAAATATATCATTCATTCATTCATTCATTCATTCATTGTATATCGATACAGCTTATTCCAATATCAGCTTAATCGGTCCAAAAGATTCGGAGCAAGATGATGATGGCAGATGGACAGACAAATAATAATAATAATCAATAATAATAATAATCGATTGATCGTTTTTTTCCTTTTGAGATACGGAACCCTAAAAAATATAATATTATTAGCGGAGAACGAGAGACGAAGAATGACGTCATTCAGCCGCCACGCCTTTAATCGTAGGAGATTATCACGACGTCACGAGGAGCAAGAGTGGGGGCAGACGGAAAACTGCAGCTCATTTCCTCGACCATTTCATTTTGGGCGCTTGGAGTATTAGGACGGGTTTTAGCTAGATGTATTAAGTTAATTGTGTTTATTTGAGATAATTATATATTTTTGTTTATTATTTTTACAGAATTATTATAATCTTTATTTGCGGTCGTTGTCTATTTAGGGTTCTGTACCCAAAGGGTAAAATGGGACCCTCTTAAAAGACACCGCTGTCCGTCTGTCTGTCTGTCCGTCTTTCACCAAGCTGTATCTCATGAACCGTGATAGTTAGACAATTGAAATTTTTACAGATGATGTATTTCTGTTGCCGCTATAACAACAAATACTAAAAAACAGAATATAATAAATATTTAAGGGGGCTCCCATACAACAGACATGATTAATTGCCGTTTTATAGATAATGGTACGGAACCCTTCGTGCGTGAGTACGACTCGCACTTGCCAGGTTTTTTTTTAAACTCCAACTTGTTCACTCTGCTTATAATATAATAAACTAACCTTGTTCGTCAGACAGTCCTGGAAGTCCTTCTTCATGACTGACACGGACACCCTGTCTTGCGGCCTCTTCGGGCCACTCACTGACGTCACTACCGTTGACAGGTCCAGCTCTACTACCTGGAAAATAAGTTTATAAATTCAATTCAAAATCCAAATCCCAACCTTTTTTTTTACTAGCCTGCCATATACCACTACTGGACAAAGGCCTCCCTCCACCCCCTCCATCTTTAGCGAGCCCGAGCGTCCTCCTAATATTATAAATGCGAAAATGAGTTTGCTTGTTTGTTTGTCTGTCTGTTACGCTTTCACGCTAGCGGCTGACCGGATTTGGATGATGTTTGGCACATGGGTAGTTCATAATCTGGGTTATGTCTTAAGATACTTTAATCCTAGATCGCAGACATCATCATCATCATTTCAGCCGAAAGACGTCCACTGCTGGACATAGGCCTCCCTCAACAGGGGGCGGAGGGGGGGGTTGCCATTATCGCCACGTTTGGCAGGAGGGTTGGCGATCGCAGTATGGTGTTAAAATGCATAGAGAACGCTGCTGCCCATTCTCTGGTAAGTCCCTTAGTCGCCTTTTACGATACCCACGGGAAGAAATGGAACGTCAACCAACACAAACTTAAGCTTTTGTCAACTTCATTGAAAAAAAAAGTCACGCATTTTTTCCAGATTAGAGTGAATGATGAGAACATCTGAAGAATCGAGAGAAGAATATTGCTTTTAGAAAAGTATACATAGCTTATATGTAAATAAACTTTATCTTACCTACCTTCACACAATAATAAATAATTAAAATATACATCAAAATTTTTGAGATGTTGGTTCTCAAATAAAATGCATGAGATGAATCAATTTTTTGCACGCCTGCGACTGCCTATCTGTCCTCCACAACACAGTGACTGGGGAACACGATAACCTTGGTAAGACTGATTGTCAGACTTTCGAGCTTCTGACGACCCGTAACGACTGTCAAAGATCTACAAATGACAGCCGGGACCAACGGCTTAGCGTGCTTTCCGAAGCACGGAGGGGTCTTGGTATGTAAAGATGGTCACCCATCCACAGACCGACCGCGGAAGGCATAGCTACAAAATGGAATATGACTGTATAAAAGCTTTGTATGGGCGAAATCTTACCTCAGAGAAGATGGGATCCTGCTCAGGGTTATTGTAATCTCTGAACTGCTTGGTAGCGCGCAGGTAAGCTTCAATGATGGAGATCTTTTCCACGGAACGATCTGGAAACGAGACAAGAATTTTATTGGAATTTAATTTCTCGTTGGTCTGGAGAGAAGTGGTGGCCCAATGGTAAGGGCCGCGACTTACGAGTTTTACGTCGTAGGTTCGAACCCAGACAGGCGCATTACTTCGTGTAAATTATTTCATCACCACTGCTCTCAAAACGGTGAAGGAAAACACCGTGAGGAAACCGACATGTCCTAGAACCAAAAATTCGAAGACATGTGACATCTACCAACCCGCACTGGGCCCGCGTGGTGGATTACGGCCCACTGCCTCTCACAGAGAGGAGGCCTGTGTCCCAGCAGTGAGTTTATTGTAAGGCAATAGATGGCGCTCGAGAACCATCATGAAGTCGACTACTGCGAAGATAGCAACGCGCGGGCGGCGCGCCCGGCTGGCATATTGCACCGACGCATTCGCTCTCTTTGCTCGCGGACACCGACGGCTCAACATCTTCCTAAAATTTTGTTGTACTGCTTATGTGTATTTTAATTAAATGTTTTATCAATCTTTTACCTTGTTTATCTGAGCTGGTTGTGAATAGTGTACTATTCACAACCATTCCACAAATCCTGAAAATTTCGACAGTTTAAATCTAATATACGAGCGCTATAGTACCGACAGCTATTTTTTGTCCGGGACTAGGCAAATCAGGTAACCGAAAAATACTATTTTCGACAGGGAAACCTGTCGAATAGTTGTGAATAGCTAGCAGGGCTCATTTCTGACTTCTCTAGGCTCAATATAGCCTAAGAATCACCGTTAAGGCGCTGACAAGACCCTATTGACCAAAATCGGCATCTCTTAAGAAAAAAAAACTGCCAAATCTGTATAGTTTGTGGTAGCGGAAAAAAAATATGTTAATTTTGAACATATTTCCCAGAAATTGGTTGTTACTAAAACACGTTTTGACAAAAAATCTCGATACATACTAACTTTAAACTAACCTCTTACCTTGAGTTCCATTCCAAAATATCTGCATTAAATATCAACATACGTTACGTATTTAATTAATAACAAGAACGTCTTATTTGAATGCAGAACTTGGTTGTTTTTTATTTTCGATTACTCAACTCAATTTTAAGTAAATAGATAATTGCTTCATATTTTGCAATAAATTACAAGCGTTGTGTCATCGCGCTTCTCTATGCAATCTGACAGTGACCGCGGTTTAGGTGTTGTCAGCGTCTTAATGACCATTCCGGCTATTCTAACTTTTCTGACTACACCGACTTACTAGTCTGACTGAGGTACTGCAGCGAGCGCTCGTCGACCGGGAAGTGCGCCACCGTGGCACCGAACTCGGGACACATGTTCGCGACCGTGGCCCTGTCCGCGATGCTCAGAGCGAACACCCCGGGGCCGTAGAACTCCACGAATTTACCGACTACGCCGAGCGAGCGGAGGTGCTGTGGACAACATTCATTTGCATATTAAAAATACTTAGGATTGATTTTCCCAATGTGGAATACTTTTTATCCGTAGAATAAAATTGACGTTTGCCCGTTTTTATGTGGAAAAAACTGTTAATCGTCATTCTCCTGCTCTTAGAGGCCATTCGAATGTTACATAAGCAGAATTCTAGTCATTTTTAACCGGCTCCTGCAGCATTGGCAAGGTTTCATTACTCTCATGAGTCAAGAAATAAGAGATTTATAGACTATACGGGAATTTAATTTCCTATATCCAAAAAAAAAAACAACCCTCTCCCCCGGAAGGAATCTTTTTTTCTATGTACGAATTATTATGATGTGTGGACATACGTTACAACATTAATATTGGGTCAGGACCAAATTTTTGACGTAATTGCACAACGGAAATGTATCGCACTGGAAAATAAATGTAGCAAAATATAATTATCGGGGTGTGTGTAAATCGTCGGCATATTTTAGGCACATTTCAGTTATGATTTTTGTACAATTACGTCAAAAATTTGGTCCTGACCCTTCTACTTATAAAATAATTAATTACTATTTAAATATTATATTAAATGAATAAATATTATAAATATGTCGGAGGAAGTAATCGGAGAGTAGATTGTTGGTTGCATACGATTAATTGATAATGTTGATTGTTAATCAAAATAACTTTTTATTTTTTATTTGGTTTATTACATTTTAATATTGTGTAAATCTAACTAATTTATTTATTTAAAAGTCACTGCATTGTATAACGTCCAATCAGAGCAGAGGATAAATCTAGAGTGGGGTCGAGGCGCCATCTTAACTTTGGTGGGGCGGAGTGAGGATTCATTACAGTAACGGTGGTCGATCGAGGTGGATCGCTAGTGCTAAAGTTAGATTGGTGTCGCGAACCTGCTGCTCGAATATAATTATTTAAGCAAATTGACTATTGTGAATTATTGATTCTTTCAGTGATTATCAACATTGTAAGAAAACTGCCATTAAACTGTATGAATACTTTGTTTTGTGCTCGCATTTCACCCTAATGACGCCCACTAAACTCGTGACCACTAATAACGATGTCGAGGAAAATGCTGTTTCTCAGACAAATATATAATATTAGTATAACAATGATATGATAATTATTATATTAATTGATTTAGCTGTGTGTACTGCTGATGACAATATTGAACGCATACCTTAGTAATAGTGAGCACCAAGTCGGTGGAGGTGACGAGCGGGTTCAGTTCCCCGACGAGCTTGTACCCGACCACTTTCGGTAACAGCATGCTGATGGCCTGCCCCAGCATCACGGCTTCAGCTTCGATACCTGAAAGATGAGAAAATGATATGTTACTAGCTGCGTCCCGCGGTTTCACCCGCATAAGTCTCGATCCCGTGGGAACATCGGGATAAAAGTATCCTATGTCACAACTCCTAATCCAGGTCATGGTCTACACATGTGCCAAATTTCATCCAAATCCGTTCAGCCGTTTTATCGTGAAAGCGTAACAAACAATTAAACAAACCCACTTTCGCATTTATAATATTAGTTTGGATTAAAAGTTAGCTTTCGTTACGCCCGCAGCTTCGCCCGCTTGTAAAAGACCCTATTAAAACCTTCTCCATGAAAAATACTTAGACTGTAGACAAATACACTTTTTATTCTACAAAAGAAATGTGTACGAATTCTTGCCAATATAGATAACACAGAAAGCTGCAAGCCATTTTTTGTAAAGTACAAAGTCCTTACACTAACTGGTATCTACATTTTAGAAGTAAATAAAATTTGTAAGAAAACACCAGTCACTTTTCCCACTCACAAAGGACCTTCGCCCGCAACATCGCAGTTTTAGAAGCGAAAACAAAAATGAATTAGCCTTACCAAGCTCAAAATTAACTATGTTCCATTCAGGGCCTTTAGCCATGTGCGTGAAAATATATAATAAGCTTCCAAATTCAATTAAGGATATAGAGTACGAAAATAAATTTAAAAACGGTCTCCAAAAATACCTTATATTAAAATCGTATTTCACTCTAAAGGAATTCTTTGACGATAAGTAAATCTTGACATTTCAATTCATACTGGTACACAATACACACAGCACCTACAATTTTGACTTACTACCTACCTATGTAATGTTATTTTTCCATGATTATAATTGTTATCGCTATTTGTTTTAATTATTTTTTTTTATCTTATTTAATTTATGCATGGAAAAAATTACTAATTAATTGTTCTTACCCTATCCTATATTATATCATAACAGTTACTTATTTAAATATCTAATGACAGGACATCTGATAAACATGTTAAAATTAGTATTTTTCGTTTAAGCACAGTGGTTTTAATATTGTGACACTGTGGCATTAAACTATTTATATTTATATTGCTGTGCGCTAGCAGGGTTCATATATGAAATCTATATACTTGTAACAACTTGTAAACTACATGGATGCAATAAATAATTATGATTATTATGTTTACTAAGTGCCAACTTTCATGACGATTTGTCAAAAGGTATCAAAGTCTATTAATCTCGGACAGATATAGATTTGAAATCAGAATCTGATATAATTTTATTTATTTATTTATTTCTTATTTATTTAACAGTTTATGTACACAGATATAAACAGACAAGAAGAAAGGAACAGAAAAATACGTACAAATGTGATGCTTATTTCTAAAGAAATCTCTTCCAGCATACCTGCGATAAGAGAGTAGACAAGGAGATGTAGACACCGTGTGTAAGGTAAAACTATTCACTAATTTAATTATACACTATGAGAATATACTTACATAAATACATACTTCTAAAATAAATATCACTAAAATACTTATATACTTATAATTAATAGTATAAAATAATAAGTACATAATATGCAACTATGGCAAAGTGGAAAGATAGTGTTCTTTCACTCTTCTTTTAAAAACAGCAACAGTTTGGCAGTCCCTAATGTCAGGTGGAAGTGAATTCCACAGCCGAACCGCGTGCACAGTGAAGGGGTAGGAGTATTATCAACTTTAAAAAAAGTTTAGCAAACTGTACTGTGTAACATATCAAATGAATGAGCTTGTTGTGGGGTCTCAAATATTTATATATTTTTTTTTATAATTTCAAGATAAATAGTTTAGTTATTTAAGAAAATAGATGAAAATTCAACATCCCCCCCTTATCTTCGCAAGTACCGAGCCTAAAATTTTAAATTTATTTTTAAAATTTTTTGAATAAGAAATACAGACAATAGTTCTTTACTTACTTATAGATTACAGGGGAAAAAATAACTTGGTAAATCTCTCAATATTGTGCGTACAAACTTACATTTGTAGTTGAATTGTATCGGGGAACATTGTTTTCAAATAAGTAGGCTTTACAAGTTAATGAGTAAAAGTCGAGCAACTTACATTTGCAGTTGGAGAATTGACCGTGACGTATATCGATGTATGGGACAACATGTTTTTCAAGTACAATGTTAAGTTTTTTCTTGGGATAAATTCATCCCAGTTACGGAACTCTTCATTGTGCGTGGTCCGACACACTCACTTGGCCAGTTTTTTTTACATCGTCCTCACATTTAGATATAAATACAACATAATTTATACTAATCTTTTTGTAACAATATAATTTAAAAGGGTGTCCATGCAGTTTCTTGCCCGTTCTTCTCCATAGGTACCTACTACGCTTTGGAATGGGCAACTACCTTCATATTTCTAACTGACCGACTCCTTGACAGTTCAAAAGTGCCTGTAAATGGTTTAATTGAAATAAATGCTTTGAGTTTGAGGTAAAAACAACTCACCGCCCACACCCCACCCCACGACTCCGAGCCCGTTGATCATGGTGGTGTGACTGTCGGTGCCCACGACTGAGTCGGGATGAAGCATGTCGCCACTGAACACTACGCGCGCTAGGTATTCGAGGTTCACCTGGAAAAACAAAGTAAAAAAAATATTATCTGAATTTTTAGGGTTCATTAACGCTTATCTAAACTTAGACTAGCATAACTACCACGTTTAAGAGACAACGCGGTCACGTGGTCGTTGGCGTTTAAATCATACTAACGTATACCTCTGTTTTCTGCCTGGTTAACCAGGTAGAAAACTGAGGAATACTACTATAGTCCAATCCTAGTACAGTGCTAGTATAGTCCAATTTTTAGGGTTCCGTACCCAAAGGGTAAAACGGGGCCCTATTTCTAAGACTCCGCTGTCTGTCTGTCCGTCTGTCACCAGGCTGTATCTCATGAACCGTGATAGTACAGTTGAAATTTCCACAGATGATGTATTTCTGTTGCCCCTATAACAACAAATACTAAAAAACAGAATAAAATTAATATTTAAGGGGCTCCCATACAACAAACATGATTTTTTTTTGCGGTTTTTATACATAACCGAGTCCGACTCGCTCTTGGCCGTTTAAAAAAAAATATGATAATATGTATTTCTTCCACTGCCATGTCCCTATGTTTTGTTTTGTGGCGTAATTAAATACGAGGTGTAAACACAAAACCATGAAACCTCTTAAGGCGCTGACAAGACCTAATTGACCAAAATAGAAATCTCTTAAGAAAAAAAAATGCCAAATCTGTATAGTTTGTGGTAGCGGAAAAAATATATGTTAATTTTGAACATATTTCCCAGAACTTGGTTGTTACCAAAACACGTTTTGAAAAAAAATCTCGATACAAACTAACGTTAAACTAACCTCTTACCTTGAGTTCTAATCCAAAATATCTGCATTATATATCAACATACGTTACGTATGTAATAATTAACAAGAACGTATTATTTGAATGCAGAACTTGGTTGTTTTTTATTTTCGATTACTCAACTCAATTTTGAGTAAATAGAGAATCGCTTCATATTTTGCAATAAATTACAAGCGTTGTGTCATCGCGCGTCTCTTTCTTTTCTATGCAATCTGAGAGTGACCGCGGTTTAGGTGTTGTCAGCGTCTTAAGGGAACATTGTAAGTACTTATCATTACGAAAAAAAACAAACGAGCGAGCCTCACAGTAGTCGCATATGATGTGTTTTGTTTATTTATTTTACTTCGATGGTCCTAGTTCATCATTTGTGACTGTTCCAGCTATAGCTAAATGTAAGTAGGCACGCCATTTTTATTTAGGTATTAAGTTCTGTTTATGTTATTATCACTGCTTGAGAATAGTTTTCAGTGTTTTTCTTTTTTTTTTGTTGGTATAGTGGTGTGCTAGCTGACATATGGCTAAATATTTAATGTTTTGTGTTGCATGTGGTGTAAATTATTTTGCATACTGTTGTTATAGAATCCATTTTTTTTTCTTTAACTGAACAGACAGCTATGCTGCTGGGGAGTTTGTTGGCCACTTCTTCTTCCCAGCTAAAGCACTAGGAAGTGGTGGCGGGCGGGCGTGCCCCGACTGTCTTATGTAATTTTGACGTTCGAAAAGTGCTGATTCTCAGCCTAGTTTGAATAAATGACTTTTGATTTTGTAACATCTGACATCTCACCTTGGTAATAAGCAACTGAGCAGCGACAGAAATTAACCTCAGAATTATAAGGTGTTTCCAAATTAATCCAACATACTTTAACAGGTGCTTTAACCTATTGACTGCCACGTCAAAAAAGCAAAAACGTGCCCTCGGCGCAAAGCTACGAATTATTCCTTAAGATCTGTAATGTAGTCGTGACGTGGCGTGCTGGGCACATTTTGCTCTGTCATTTATACATGACTGTGGCGGTCAAAAGGTTAAACCATCTGCTGTTACATACATACGCACATGGGAATGTTATAGGCTCATTATGCTGTGAGCAGCTGTAGGTACAGTAACAGTCAGAAGTCGACCAGCAATCTCACAAAACTATGGAATAGCGATATTAGTTGTACTTATGACCTTCTTCTATAAGAACGTTTGACAACACTACACATTGGCATCTTGTTGCCCGTATAGCTCAGGCGATAATGGTCATTGCGGTGTAAGTGGACTTCTGGACGTTGACTGTACATACATTTTAGATGCACAGGGGGTGCAAGCGACACGGGCGCCGCATTTTGTAGCAATAACGACACCATGTCATATTAAATGTTAGTCCTAACTTCTCATTTGTGGTTCTCTCGATCCCTACCCAGCCTAGGACAACCCATCATTAATTTAGAAGCTTGCAAATGACCTAGGCTTTGTCAATTTTCGTCCAAAGTGTACTGTATCTCATCCCATCACAATACGCTTGGTGTGAGACAGTATTGTGCTTGAGTAAAGTTTTCGATGTTTTTTTTTTTGTTGGTGTAGTGGTGTGTGCTAGCTGACATATGGCAAATAATTTATGGTATTTCTTGCGTAATGTAAATTATTTTGCATACTATTGAATAGAATTAAGTTTTTCTAATTGAACAGACAGCTCTGCTACAGAGGAGCATCTTGCGCCACTTCTTCTCCCCAGCTAAAACACTAGGAAGTGGTGAAGGACGGGTGTTTTGGAGGACTGTATTATGGAATTTTGGCGTTCGTGCTGTAATTATGACGTTTAAAAAAGCCTATTTAAATCCTTTTATTTATTAATGTTTTATTCCCACTTAGCAAATATAAACTTTATGATAGTGTTAATAAAGTTTATTTTAGAATGACTTGTACAATTGAAAAGTCATAAAAAATTTAATTGTAGCGCAAACTGAACTTCATGTGTAGGTCTTAGAGTTGATTTTCTAAAATCTCATATGAGTTGCAAATTCTGATTACATACCTGATGGACAATACCGGATCCTGGGGGTACGATCAACATGTTATCGAAGGCCTGCGCGCCCCACTTCAGAAACTGGAACCGCTCCTTATTTCTCTCGAATTCTAGTTCCTGGTTCTTGTTCAGCGCGTCTGGACTGGAAATAAAACATACATTTCGTCAGTTATTTTATTTATGTTTGAGTGACACTGCTGACGCCCACAAAAACGATATTTTTCCTGTTAAGCCCCGCGCGACACCGATTCGGAGTCAAACAATAGAAAATCAATTGTCTCATTAGCTGTCCTTGACCAATTACGCTGACAACACCTAAACCGCGGTCACTGTCAGATTGCATAGAAAAGAAAGAGAAGCGCGATGACACAACACTTGTAATTTATTGCAAAATATGAAGCAATTATCTATTTACTCAAAATTGAGTTGAGTAATCGAAAATAAAAAACAATCAAGTTCTGCATTCAAATAAGACGTACTTTTTATTAAATAAATACGTTACGACGTTCTTGTTATTAATTAAATACGTAACGTATGTTGATATTTAATGCAGATATTTTGGATTAGAACTCAAGGTAAGAGGTTAGTTTAACGTTAGTCTGTATCGCGATTTTTATTCAAAACGTGTTTTGGTAACAACCAAGTTCTGGGAAATATGTTCAAAATTAACATATATTTTTTCCGCTACCACAAACTATACAGATTTGGCTTTTTTTTTCTTAAGAGAAGCCTATTTTGGTCAATATGGTCTTGTCAGCGCCTTAAGGTGGTTTTTTTTTCTATTTTTGCAATTGTAGGTCACTGTCAGGTCGTATCTTGATCAAAATATGATTCGCGACCATAA
Source organism: Atethmia centrago (assembly GCA_905333075.3). Lineage (NCBI taxonomy): Eukaryota > Metazoa > Arthropoda > Insecta > Lepidoptera > Noctuidae > Atethmia > Atethmia centrago. Next base: position 17,836,935 of record HG995393.1, read on the forward strand.
CAAATATGTATCTACAGAAATATTATCATTAATACGTGTCTCTACACTGAAAAAAATGCAGACTGACTAAGATACATTTTCTCTTAGTTGGCATTAAAATGTTTAGAATTATCATGTATATATTTACTGTAAACAAGATTGTATATTTGCTAGAACAAATTCATTTTATTTATATCGACAAATTCGCACATGTACAAAATAATCAACGTTCTTTGTTACATCAATCATGCTTAATTTGAATTTATTTCTTCACTTTTATAAAGCAAATAATAATGTAAGTTCATGGTAACAAGCAACTTGTTAGCATTATATCATTTATATCATAGTTTTTAACAATGAGCATGGTTGAATAAATAGCCTGCTTAGTTAAATCAAACAAAACAAGTGGTCGCATCTAATAACGCTTTGTAATGTCAACAAAACGTGATGTTTCCCGCGCTTCTCCCGCACCACACTTGCTCAAATTGCTCATAGACTAGCCGAACTTGTCAAAACGCGTACGTGTTATGTTACCTAATTTTAATTTTGTATTTACATATTTTAAATTCTGGTGAGTGCTTTAAACACTATTGAACACATGGACGAGGTGGCCGAATTATTAAAGACATGGGAGCTGCCCGATCTCATCCCAAAATTTGCAGGTAAGATAAATCATGCACTAACCTTAGTACTTATGTATAATAGTGAATGCTATTTATTTGTAAGTATTGGTAGTTAGGTAATTTGCAACGCACCATTGATTTTGAACGTTGTCTAATATAAATACTTTGCGCACTGCAAAATACGCTGCTGGTGCCGATTATATCTCTAATACTTTCATATTCAATCACTATATTGCGTAGGTACCTATCTTCTAGCGACATTGCGTTCAAAAGTTAATCTGTAACCTAAGAAGAAAACTTTTATACCTTGTACTTGTTTTGAAATTGACTAATTAGGTTCACCAGTTCATGATACATTTACACTGTTAATATAGAGCAGGCGATTAACATCCAAGCCTTATCGGCGTTGACCCCAGACGACGTCAAAGACATTATCCCTCAAACAGGGCCAAGGGTCCTGTTTATGAGGTGCTGGAGAGCTTGGAAGGCTGAATTCAACAATACATCTTTACCGGTAAGAATACATGATTAAATAGGTACAGTTGTAAAGGGACCTATATATTATTTTAAATTGGCATTATAAGTGATAAACTCCATCAAACTATTTTCTATAGCGCAAAGTATTCTTTTAATTTACTCATTTTGTTCACTTTTAAGCATTCATGTTTACAAACTAACATCATAAAACCTCGATGTTATACTTACATTTATTGTAAATAGTACCTACATAACAAAATATGTATTTTACCCTACAGTGACTAATTGACCTTATTTTTGCTTGCAGAAACTAGATTTATCGGATTTTGAATTTGGGCGGGACCCACAAAACATATCTATTGTGGAGGAGAAAGAAAATGTGCCCACTAGTAATGTCGCAAATTTTATAATTCTGGAAGAAAATGTGAAAAGTACAGAAGTCGATCAAAGAACTCAGAGAGGGGTATGTTTATTTTTAGCTTTTATGTTTCAATCACCAAATTGGTAATTTAGCTGCATATTTTAGGAGAAGAACAACTTGAATTAATGGCACAAAAATAAACTAAGTAGAAAGAGTGACATTTAACAATATGTAATGAAAAAGTATTAAAATAAAATAGGAATTTACCTTTTAATTTATACTTACATAGTAAAGAGCAGATAAATTACATTTTGTAAAACTAAACAAACTAAATGTGAACTGTTTTAGTTCACATTTAGTTTGTTTAGTTTTACATAAATATTAAAATATGTACATTGACTATGCATCAAATAGGAATACATACGTATAAGTATTCCTATTTGATGCATAGTCAATGTTTAATCAATCTGTACTACATACTATTATACCTACTATCCTACTTAATTATAAATTCAATACAAGCTCATATCTGTCTGTCTGGTGCACTATCATAGCTAAACTGCTAAACCAGTTATAATAAAATTTGGCATGTAGGTAGACTCATTCCACGTGAATGAAGTTGCAGGTCAACATAAAAATACATGTAAAAATCTAACTAGCATTTATTACCTTATGTACTGCACCTACCATTACTGAACCTAAAAAACTGCAATTGTAAAATAATAATACTTATTGAAGGTACCTCAACTCCCTGGTACATAAATTAACATATCCTCTTGATTTATTTTGAACCTTTTTAATTTTTAAATGTTTATTTCTCTGAATTTACTGGACGGACATAGTTGTATTTCTGAAAGTTTTATTTTTTTCAGTTACTTGAAAATATATTGCTAAAGTCACTCGAGACATCTTCACTGTTAATATATAAAGGTGGAACTCTTGATGGAGATGGTACCAGAAATTTATTGGCTTCCACAGTTGCCAGAGAAATATTAAATGAACACACAAACTCACCGATTGTGGGACCAATATATTTTAAGTGGGCAAATTTGATAAAAGAACTTTTCCCTGGTGAAAGGACCACCACCTATTACATTCCTGCATGTACAACTGCCTCTGGTGCAGTTCTTCAAGCGCGAGGTAAGCTTGTACACCAGGTCTTGAATAAAAGAAGACGTTTACAGCAGTTAGGGGCTCTGACAACTAAAGGAAAGAGAAGCAGAGAGGAAAGCCCTGCATCCTCGTCTTCATCATCGCCTAGACCATTGCCTGTTCTGCTTTGCGAAAGCAACACACTGGATGAAAATTTTGAAGATGATTTACAGTGGCTTCGAAATTCGTCAGAACCTTGGAGCCTGGTGGAAATAAAATGGAAAAACACATTCAAATATCGAATTAAGCGTCTTCACAACAATCATAACGATCAGACTTTGGAATCTTATATGAACGAGTACCCGGCGCTAAGAAAACCGCAAGGTTATACTCTGGTAAGGTTTGGCATATAATTATATTTGAGCTATATTTTGTTAATTTAATGTTAATATTTATATTGCGGTTTTTGTTTTTTAGTTGAACATTGACTTTGAAGCGGCTTAAGCAGACCAAACAAATAATTTGTTTGTTTATTTACCCATGGCAAAAATTAAAATCTTGGAATTATTAAGAAAAAGAAAATTAAAAGATAACATTGGCCAGGAGCTAATCTCTCTAGCTGATTGTAAGTATATTTTTCTTTGTTAATTCAGCTTATATACATCCCATTGCTGAGCAGTGGCCTGCACGCAGAGGGCTTGAGCCGCTCTGAATATCTTCTCCGGTATACACCAGTGAAAAACACATGGTGAATTTGAAATTCAATGAACCCATCTATTGGCCACCACAATATACTACTTCACGGTATACCTACCACATATAATATAGGTAGTTATTTATCTATTTTAACGTGCTTCTCACATGAAAATTAAGCTCTCTGGAAAATTGATTTTTCTTATATTTCAGCACCTAAAGAAGAAGATAAGAATCTTGCAGCATTATTGGCAATTCCCCACCTATTGAATACGACAACTGTTAAACAGAAGAAAAAACAAAAGAAAGTGGAGCCTAGCTGCAACTGGAAACCATCTAAGGCAGAAACGCGGGATGCTTTCATCCGACATTTAAGTTCTGACGCTGAAATCGGTCAGTCTATTGAACTTCGGCTAAAAACATTACAAAATAAAGGGGCAACATCACAGCCTTACATAATTATTGTTGGTGAGTCATTAAAAGAAATCAAAACGTATTTAGTAGTTGTCAACAAATCGGTTATATATCAGAGGGTCAATATTATGCAAGCTGTCGACACTTGTTATAAGGCCATTTGGGCTTTAAATGCGGAGTATGGAATTGACTCAAACGCAATATGGTACTTCATACAGAGAGGCTTATACAAAATGACATCTCAGTTCGATCGAGGTTCAACTTCAGCTGAATCTCTCTTAACAGATTGTAATATGTAGAGTACCTTTGTGATACGAGTGTGTCCATTTACTTGTAATTGGCAGCTTTCAAGATACTAAATAAATAATACTATTTATAAAATAAATAATTATCTACCTACATTATATATTAATAATGTTATATTACTAGTGATTAATAAATAATTTAAAAATAAATACTTTAATAAAAAAGGGTTCTTACTCCAATTTTATGTTTTTGAATATTTTATTATTGTTATATTTTATTAAGTTTCGATATTACTGACTATATTACGACTGATTAATAATAATTAGGTACCCGATTAAAGAGTAGAAAGTGGTTATGCTTATATAAGTCCTATAAAAAGTTAAATTGTAACAGTTTTTGATATCTTCATTTGAGTTTTATTGTATTTGTTATTTATCATGGTGACTTGTTTTGTATGCCGTATGCAACTGTTAAATATAAAGATTCTTAAATCGCACTTTGAGCTAATGCATAGTGCTGAGGAGTTACGAGTATATGTATGCGTAGAAGATGACTGTTATCGCCAATTTCAGTTGTTCAATTCTTTTAGGAGACACATCTTGCAGAAACATTTGTATATAAACATTTCAGACAACGCCTTACAGCCATGTAGAACAAAAGAGCTAGAGTCTGACTATTCAACTGTAAATCCTGTTAGAGATCAGTCGCAACCAAGAAGAGATAGTTGAGAGCGCATTTTCAAATTTTGTTGCAAGTTTGTATGCCAATCAATCTTTGCCGAGAAATGTTGTTCAAACTGTAATAAACGGATATAGTGAATTCATGGCAAAGCCTTTAGCTTTAGCAATTGGGAAGAAACTTGAAATTTTATCTTCAAATAACGTAATCCCACAAAGCAGTCTAAAAACTGTCATAAATGCAGTCGAGCCTCTGTTAACAAATCCTTTGAACAAACTTGATACCGAATATAAGCGATTGGAATATTTTCGAAACAAAAATACATATATTCAACCGGAAACGATAGTAGTAGGTGAAAGATTAGAAAGAGTGAAGCGAACAGGTATCAGTCGCATTTTACCAATAACCTGTGAACAACATTTTATACCACTCCGCAAAGTATTAAAATCATTTTTTTCACTTCAGAATGTTCTTTCTGAAACAATAGATTACATGCGTAGTCTCAACAGAGCAGATGATGTTGCAATAGAAAACTTCATTCAAGGGTCATTTTGGCGCAATAGGATGTATCAACGCCAAGGTAAAATTGTAATTCCTGTATTTGTATTTTTTGATGACTACGAGATTGGAAATCCATTAGGTTCTCGAGCTGGACAGCACAAGTTGGGAGCGGTTTACGCATCTATTCCTTGTTTACCGCCATGTCGTTCTTCAGCCCTTAGCAACATATTTCTTCTTCTTCTCTTTCACTCATCAGATAGGGTAGTATTTGGCAATAATGTTATTTTTAACTGTGTGATTGAGGAGCTCAACTATTTGAGTAAAAATGGCATCGAATTTGATCTTCCAGATTTTACAGGCGTCGTTCACTTTGAACTTGGATTGATCTTGGGAGATAATTTAGGTATACATGCTATATCAGGTTTTGTTGAAAGTTTCTCAGCAAATTTTTCTTGCAGGGTATGTAAAGTTCCAAAACAAGTTATGAAAACGCAATGTTTGGAAAACAAAGAGTTATTACGTACTTTATCTGATTACGAATCAGACCTTCGTCTCGGTAATCCTTCAGAGACAGGTATTAAAGAAAAATGTGTTTGGTTTGGTGTAAAAGATTTCGATTTATTCAATCAGATAGGTGTCGACTGCATGCATGACATTTTAGAAGGTGTTGCTAAGTATGTGATGCAATTGATACTTCTTCAGTACATAAGACGTTCCAAACTTTTTTCATTGACTGAACTCAATAACAGAATTCATAACTTCGAGTATGGTCCTGACAGTAGAAATCAGCCATGTACTTTGGCTATGGATAATTTAGTTCACGGAAATGTGCGTATGACAGCGTCAGAGATGCTAACTTTTTTGCGATATTTTGGTTTATTAGTGGGAGAGTTTGTACCTAGAGAGGATGAAACATGGAAATTGTATAAAAAACTAAAAATTGTATTGGATATAGTTTTATCTACAGCTTTTGCCAAAGGAACTGAAGAATTGTTACAGACCGCAGTATCGGAGCTTAACACTACGTATTTATCACTTACCAAAGATTCATTGAAACCAAAGTTCCATAATTTAGTTCATTATCACACTGCTCTAGAAAAATATGGGCCTATCGTTTCCTTGTGGTCAATGCGATTTGAAGCCAAACATCGAATATTTAAAATAGCTTCAAATGCTTCATGTAACAGAAGGAACGTTACATTAACTTTAGCTATAAAACATCAATTACAATTAAACGATTTTTTTTTTAAAGGCATGTTGCCTGATACTGTCAGGACTGGTCCTGTTTCTCGTGTAACTCTTGCTGAATCTTCTAATGAACAATTCATACGATCTAGCTTAGTATTATGTCAAAGTAAGTCACTTGTACAAGTGACTTGGGCCACCGTATCTACTACGCGATATGTCAAAGGTACTGTGTTAGTTTATACTACCAGCCCTGATGATCCACTGCCTGTTTTTATCAAAGTGCAAAATGTTTTCTTTTATAATTCAAATAGTCTGATTCTAATGGGACAATTATTGCAAACATTAGAATTTGATGAACATTTTTTGGCTTATGAAGTTAAAGAACTAGAACCAATGGAAAATGTTGTTAAATTCCATAATTTTTTGTCGCATCCTATACCGTGCAATATAAATATTCTGAGCAATGGTAAAAAATATGTTACACTAAGATGCGCAATATGAATAATGTGTTTTGCATAAATAAAGTTAAAATTCAAATATGGTTGTTTGATTGCTTTAAAGAACCTTTTTGCATGTGCGATATTTTTTATATTCATATTATTGTGTTTATTTATTTATGTTATTGAAGTTTTTTTCTAATTAAAACAGTTATACGGGGCTTGTACGCATTGTCAGTCACGACAATGGGTCAGGGAATTATCCCTTATCACACAAGTGAATAGGCGGCACTCGCAGTCGTGGCTGAATAATGCACCAGCGTTAATACATTCTTTATTGTACTTCTATTTACAAAGGCGTAGGTATACAGATTATTAAAATAGTTACATACGGTAGACTTCGTGTTTGAATCTCTAAAAAGTATTTTATAATGTATCATCATTATAAAATACTTTAAATTGTTACTGTTATTAAAAATGTCTGCGCGCTGAAATTAATTGTCGATTTAGAGCAAGTATCCTACCCTATTATATAGTAAAATATTAAACTGTACGTTAAACAAGTATTAAATATTGGATAATGTATGATGTTTTGTGCGCATATCAAGAAAACATTTTGATTTAAGCTTAATATTTGCCATAAATCTATATTTAATTTCAGCGCCCGCGCGGATATATTTAAGAACTTCTCCACAAAGATATTAGTAATTTTAAAAAAGTAGGTACTCACCAATAATTATTACAATAAAATTACCTTGTTTGTGTGCAAAAGACACTGACTTGGATTGACGAATACAGGTAGTACATATGACAATGGTACATGTTTACGTTGAATACGAAGTTAGTTGCATTAATCAGTTTATCACGGTTATTTTATGCAAGATTTTAGTTGAAACAATAAACAGTAGGTACTCAACCATAATTATTGCAGTAAAGTTACTTTGTTGATGTGCAAAAGACACTGACTTGGCTTGACGAATACAGGTAGTTCATATGACAACGGCTCATGTCTACGACGAATATGAGGTTAGTTGAATTAATTCGTATATCACGGTTACTTGATGCAAGATCTTAATTGAAACAACATAAGAATTTCATTGATCTGATGACGTTTCACAGACGTATCGTGCAAGATCTTTGTTGAATCTACAACTTAAGTGAGTTAATGGTACAATGTCTCATTCTTAAACTGGCCAACATTTTAGCTAAGTTAAATAACTACCCGTGATTAAAACAAATCATTACTTCGTAGACGGAAATATGATAATTTAACAAAGTTCTCATAGCTTCAGAAGTTAAGATCTTGTTAAGCTCGTATGGAGTCATGATGTGTGATCACATTAAACAAGATGTTTATTAAAGCAAACAATTTTTTTTTTCAGTGTATAAGTTAGATTTGTTCTAGAACTTTTCCATTAGAGATTTGTTCTTACGGAACAAATCTAACTAAGAGAGATGTATTAATGATTCTAATGATTATAATTCTGTAAATACATATTTCATATGGTCGCGACGCATATTTTGATTAAGATACAACCTCACACTGATCTGCAAATAGCAAAAAACGTAAAAAAAAAAAAAAAAACACGGGCGACCACTGTGGATCCACCGTAACATAATCAGCCTATAATGTTCCCACTGCTGGGACACAGGCCTCCTCTCTGTAAGAGGCAGTGGGCCGTCATCCACCACGCGGGCCCAATGCGGGTTGGTAGATGTCACATGTCTTCGATTTTTTGGTTCTAGGACATGCCGGTTTCCTGACGATGTTTTCCCTCACCGTTTTGAGAGCAGTGGTGATGAAATAATTTACACAAAGAGAGTGATTTCCGTTGCAAGAACGTGGTGCGTCAGAACAAGTAAAAAGTTGGTGAAGAGATAGGAACCTTTGTTACGTTTCCAATTGAGAGTCAAGTTGGTGTCGTGATATTCATATACAATGCAACGTTTTTTATTACGACTACACTCAAAAAAATTCAAAAATACTCAAAGTATTTATTTCAATTAAACCATTTACAGGCACTTTTGAATTGTCAAGGAGTCGGTCAGTTAGAAATATGAAGCTAGTTGCCTATTCCAAAGCGTACACTGCAAAAAAAAATCGGTAAACCCAATCGATTTTTCGGTAATATTCACCGCTTTGGTCAGTAAAAATAGAGCCTATTGTCCAAAGAAGTAAAACTAACTGAAAAGAAAACAGTTGAGTTATAACAGTAGATTTTACTGTGCATCTCTTAAGCTCTGAAAACGGCAATACCTAAAGGAAACTGTTTCAGTAAACTTTAATGTTTACCCAAATGAAATAACTGTTTAGCTCTTTACTGTTTTTGCCCATTTCAGTGCACTGTCAGTAATCAATTATTTTAACATAAAAATAAGTTTTCAGAACCGTTTTTTTTTACTGTACAACAACAGTAAAAAGTATCGTTTTAGTTTTTCAGTGTAGTAACTTAAACATGACTGGCGAAATATGGGTGTACTACAGGTACACCTCTGCCCAGCCCTTCGGGGAAACAAGGTGGGATGTTATGTTATGTAATTTATAACTAAATGTAAGGACGATGACCATAACTTTTGGAAGGAGCAACTAGAATCAATTCAATTTTTTTTTTGTTAATTTTGACGTCCTTTTGGACGTCAAAATTAACAAAAAAAATATTTTTTTTTTATGTGCCTATTTGAAATAAATAATTTGAGTTTTACTTTGACCCCATATTCAAAGTTCATTTATTTACGTTACACGTTCGTGTTTGGTTCACAGAAATTCATAAATGTGTACCAAATTTCAACTTGAATCGATCCAGTAGATTCGGAGCAATTCGGCTGTAACAGACGGACAGACAGACAGACACACGAGTGACCCTATATGGGTTCCGTTTATTCCTTTTCAAGTACGGAACCCTAAAAAGAAATAAAATATTTTATTATTACAATTTTATTTGAATATTGGACCAAAGCGATGAATGAACTTCTTCATAAATGAAGAAGGTGATAAAATAGACCTACCTCCTGTCGCTGGAAGGTACGAAAGGGTTACCGAGGCCCCTGGCAACGCAGGCAACGGAAGGAACACGGGTGGGTTTTAGTCAGTAAGAGTCTGACACACCCTCCCGCTCCGTTCAGAGCGGGAGAAGTTATTTGATAATTTCCCAACCAAAAAAAAAAAGGGTTACCTCCTAGAAAAGTCGACCTGCACAGAGTGATCAATGACCAGGTCAGCTGGACATATGGGATTGATCTTCTGAGGGTCACCACCCAGGTTCTTCACGGCATCTCTCATAGCTGCGAAGTCTACCACCGCCGGCACTCCTGTTAAGTCCTGTAATTCGAAATAGAGTATTGTTAACCATATAGTATAGTATAATAACAGGTTTAAGGTACTGTTCGGGCCGCCGCGTCACTGCAGCGCTTCAGCGATGTTTGCGGTAAAAAGCGTGGACGGTTGTCATGCCATCATGAGGAAGCGTTGTGCGTCTCTTATGAATAGGCCTGCCATCCGTCTGGGTTTCCCCGGATTTGTCCTCGTTTAGAGGGCGTGCCATCCGTCCGGGTTTCCCCGGACTTGTCCTAGTTTAGAGGGCGTCCGGGGAGCGTCCGGACGGGTTTCATTTGTAGTCCGACTCGCGATTTTGTTGCTTGACTTTTAAGAAGACTATATTTAGCTTAAGTTTCTTAGAGACATTTTATGTTCTTAATATGGCTGCTTATGACAACTTTAAGAAAGAAAGAAAGAAAATACGTTTATTTGCGGTAAACATGACGCAAAGAAGGAACACAAATACAAAAAAAGAAACAATTTGGGGGAGAATATGCGTGACATCCACGCAAAACGGCCAACGCTCAGCATAATGCTGCGACCCTGTGCGAGACAGAGCCCCAGCGCTGGTTTTCAGCGATAGCCGTTGACCGATAGGCGTTGACGTGATGACGTCGACCGGTGCACAGTGAGATTGTAATATGAAAAAAAAATAACATAAATACAAATATTTAAAATGGCAACATTCCGTACCGACGGGAACGACGTACGCGCCGCCGGCCTAAAGTAATCTGTGCGCGCAGCTGTCAGAAAACTATTTGTTTGACGTTTTGACACGCAGGTGTTACATAATTACTACATAATTCTAATTATCTAACATGGATGGCGCATTATGTAAAACTGATATGAGGGAAAAACAAAAGATGTATTTGGTGTTTTTTGTTTCTCAATTATTCGACTGATTTTATTTGTGTTTTTTTCACAAAACGACTCTTTTTAGTAACCATCTTATTTAAAATAAGTATTAATTCATGTATTCCTATGATAGAAGTCAAATACCCAATTGTGTGTGTGGAGGGGCTCCATACACACATAATGCTGACCCACCATTGTTCTTATCATATCTGTCTGTTTCCGCCTTGTCTCGTACTCCTCACCTGGAGTATAACCCTGGCGGGTTTGAAGGCGATCTCCACGGCTTCCCCAGCCTGGTTGGTCTCCCACTGCAGCACGTTCTGAACATCCTTCTCTAGCACCTGGAAGCCGTCGCAGTTCCTCACACACGACTCCAGGAGTACCCGCACTGAGTATGGTAGACGATCTGGAAAAAAAAGGAGGCTGGTTTGAATAATACATTACATTTTGTCTGTTAAATTATTTCACAATTATTAACAAAAGGGAATTAGTAAATGATAAATGATTTTATTTCTGTAAGTAGGTTTGTACAAACACTTTTACACGTCAATCATATTTAAAAATAAAATAAACGATTTAAGAAAACAAAAAAACCCGACTGCAAAAACACATAACTGAAAAGGGAAAAACAAGCATTATAATCTATAGAATTTTGGTATCGCAGGCGGGGAAGAATCAAAAGTTACACCATATTTCAGGTTATTCGTTTGTCCCCGTCTTTTTTTTTTTGGGTGGGAAATCATCAAATAACTTCTCCCGCTCTGGGCGGAGCGGGAGGGTGTGTCAGACTCTTACTGACTAAAACCCACCCGTATTCCTTCCGTTGCCTGTGTTGCCAGGCCTCGGTAACCCTTTAGTACCTTCCCACGGCCCCGGCAGGCATCGGCCCTCGTGGACCCCTACACTTGTGCTGACGACATCCTTTGTGCTGACGGTGAGCTACCCATTGCTCACCGTCCGCAAGCCCGCGCCTTCGGAGGCCAGAAATCCGCCCGGGATTCCCGACGCCCAGGGCGTCTCCTGCGTTTGTCCCCGCCTGCGATACCAAAATTCTGCGTGCGCTGCGAAAACTATTAACTAAGTACTCATCATTATCCACAATAAAGTCTGCGAGGTATATGTCCAACTATCATAGTTAAGTCACAATAACCGTTTTTGTTCAAATTAGTCAATCAAAACACAGGCAAAATCGAAAGATGATGCGCGATGATCTCTGGAAGTGCCAGTCGGATTTGAAAGATTCTTTTTGCATTTGATAGCCCAATTCTTGAGAAAGGTTAAAGGCTATTTAACATCACGCTACGACCCTTAGGAGCCGAGCAAAAAGAAAAAAGTCCGTAATAACGCTGAGCGAAAACAAAGTTACAACGCGGCCGGGTGATGGAATTCGACGCGGTGGGTCGGTGGCCGAAATTTCAGGTGGAAGAAGTCGTGGGCTAAAGCTAGTTTGGTATATTAAGAATTGGCGAAATGGGTACTATGCGCGACGCTATATTAGTACTAAGAGATTTATTTCTTAAATTCGATTATTTACATAATCAAATTACAAGATGGTTATTAACATTAACTAAATTAAATTAAAACTAAGTTAAGCTTAAAAAAGGCCCTCGGGGCATGGTACCGAGGATGCTGGCGGCATTTCCTCGCTGAATTGCAATGCTGATGCGTGGCGCGAGAAAGCCGCCAGCTTTTCGGTCACCAGTTACATCAACTAGACGTTTCGCGATTTCCGCAAATAACTTATGCGCACTGGGACCCCACGGACAGAGTCTCAACGCCAACACAAAGTTGTACTCTCTGCCAAGGCCTCTATATTCAATAATTTTCAGATTTATTAACTTTAATTAACACTGTTAAAACCAATTACAATAATTAAAGGCAGAGACACATACACAAAAAAACAAAAAGATCAGGTAAAAACAAAACAATAAAATAATTATAAGACTTTCATGAATTCCTGTCACAGTATTTCTGACATGCCAATAAAATCTTCGTCCATTCATCTGCAAACAGATCGGTTGTTGGATTAGAATCCAAGAGATCATGGCGGAGATATATGATTTTAGTGACTTTTAAATATGTTATTACGCCTTCATAAAATGCAAATAAGTTAAAAAAAAATGTATGTTAAACTAGAACGTATACACAACAATTCTATAAGTGAATGTATAAGTATTGTACTACGAGTACAATACTATATGAAATAAATTCAGGGGGGCAACCATCACCTCTTATAGCAGTACATAATCAGCCTATAATGTTCCCACTGCTGGGACACAGGCCTCCTCTCTGTGAGAGGCAGTGGGCCGTCATCCACCACGCGGGCCCAGTGCGGGATGGTAGATGTCACATGTCTTCGAATTTTTGGTTCTAGGACATGTCGGTTTCCTCACGGTGTTTTTCCTTCACCGTTTTGAGAGCAGTGGTGATGAAATAATTTACACAAAGTAAAGCGCCTGTCCGGGTTCGATCCTACGACCTACAACTCGTAAGTCGCGGCCGTTACCACTGGGCCACCACTGCTCTCGTAAGTCGCGGCCGTTACCACTGGGCCACCACTGCAAGAGCAGTGGCAGACTTATAGCTTCATCTCTTTCTCACGCTGTCTTCAGCGTGAGAAAGAGATGGAGCTATAAGTCCTGAGGTGATGGTTGGCCCCCAGGAAGTAATGTCTACCCCAAGCATAAAAAAGCCGGCCAAGTGCGTGTCGGACCACGCACAATTAAAAGTTTCGTAGTTGGGAAGTCAGGATGAATTTATCCCAAATATAAACTTAATATTGTAGTTGAAAAACATGTTCTCCCATACATCAAAATATGCCACGGTCAATTCTCCAACTGCAAATTTAAGTTGGTCGACTATAACTCGTTCACTTGTAAAGCCCACTTAGCTGTGATAGTTTTCCTTTTAATTTCATTATATGTGCTACTGCCATGATGTTTTTCACATCTCCATAAACAACCATTTAGCTGGCAGAGGGGGGCACTTGACTCTAACAAAAATTAGCACTTTAAAGCTTAATAAAACTATTGAAAAGGTGTTCACAGATCCGCAATATTTATGAACGATACTCCACACCATGGGATAGACGAGAAAAAAATATCATGCCCACATTACGTGCAGGGAAGATACCCTATTAAAAAAATTCAAGATTTTATTTGAGCACTTTGTCGGCGTGATAAATATGTATACCTATGCCAAATTACAACATTCTAGTACTAAGCGTCTCTGAGCTACAGCGAGGACAGACAGACAGACAGACCCAGAGATGATAATTTCATGCTTTTTTTGTATGAACAGAATATTTTATTATCTATGTATTTGTGACTTTTTTTCAAATATTCATATCTTGTTGCTGGTTACTGGGAGGTATGGCGGCTCTCTAGTTCACAATACAGTATAGTTTAAAAGAGACTGGACTTTAAAAGAGACTGTGACCTCTGAGTTTGTTTCGGCCTTTCTTCTCAGAGTAGTCAGATAGGTAACGCCGACCTCATCTAGTTTAAAAAAAAATATGATTGACGTGTAAGTGTTTGTAAAAACCTACTTACAGAAATAAAATCATTGATCATTTAGTACTGATGTACTTAATTCAAGTTATAGTGTCATTTCCCAATGATTTAAAACTATGAGGAACATAAGATCACACCTGTATTCCCCGAGGGCTTAGGCAGAGGTGTACTCATGGGACACCCACATTTCGCCAGTTATGTTTAAGTCCCATGTAATAGGGGGCGAGCCTATCGCCATCAACCGGGCACAAAGCCAGACTCCGGGCTGCTATTGAGAAATTCCATATGGAAAAGCCTAATAACACTTTTCCCGACCCATGAATCGAACCCAGGACCTCATGCTCAGCAGTAGCGCTTCCAACCACAACAGCAACGAGGCAGTCAAACTATGAGTACATACATTTTAAATACAATGTACAATTCTGCAGTCTCCAGCATATAAAGTTACCACAAACTGTCAAATTTTTCCAAATGATTTTAACCTTTTGACCACCACTGCATGTCTAGATGACAAACCACAATATGCCCAGGGCAATGCGCCACGGCAATGACAGATTTTAAGGAATAATTCGTAGCTTGGCGCCGAGGGCACGGGTTTGCTTTTTCGACGTAGCGGTCAAAGGGTTTTATTTTTTTTTTGGGTGGGAAATCATCAAATAACTTCTCCCGCTCTGGGCGGAGCGGGAGGGTGTGTCAGACTCTTACTGACTAAAACCCACCCGTATTCCTTCCGTTGCCTGTGTTGCCAGGGGCCTCGGTAACCCTTTAGTACCTTCCCGCGACCCCGGCAGGCATCGGCCCTATTGGACCCCTACACTTGTGCTGACGACATCTCTAAGAGGCGCGCGTGGAATACAACGAGCCGTCGACCCGGGCCTGGTCCTTATCGGACGGTGAGCTACCCATTGCTCACCTTCCGCAAACCCGCCCCTACGCTGGCCGAAAATCCGCCCGATTCCCGACGCCGAGGGCGTCTCCTGCGGCGGCTAGGGGCGAGAGGGCGCTAAATTTGCCTTTCCCTCAACGGTCCCGCCTTCGCGAGCATTACTGCTTCGCAGAAGGAGGCGGCCAAAGGGTTATACCATAAAATGTTGATGGTTAAGTTTTCAAAATCGAATGACAAAATTTGACAGTCTGTGGTAACTTGATGTACCTACTGGCGACAGTATATTCCTTTGTGCAACGGGTGTGTGAATCCGTGAAACTTCGCACCGCAGAGGCCAGTTTAATTAAAACGTCAAACAATACGCTAACATGTATTCCTTCCGTTGCCTGTGTTGCCAGGGGCCTCGGTAACCCTTTAGTACCTTCCCGCGACCCCGGCAGGCATCGGCCCTAGTGGACCCCTACACTTGTGCTGACGACATCTCTAAGAGGCGCGCGTGGAATACAACGAGCCGTCGACCCGGGCCTGGTCCTTATCGGACGGTGAGCTACCCATTGCTCACCTTCCGCAAACCCGCCCCTACGCTGGCCGAAAATCCGCCCGATTCCCGACGCCGAGGGCGGCTCCTGCGGCGGCTAGGGGCGAGAGGGCGCAAAATTTGCCTTTCCCTCAACGGTCCCGCCTTCGCGAGCATTACTGCTTCGCAGAAGGAGGCGGCCAAACGGCCATCAACATTTTATACCATAAAATGTTGATGGTTAAGTTTTCAAAATCGAATGACAAAATTTGACAGTCTGTGGTAACTTGATGTACCTACTGGCGACAGTACATTCCTTTGTGCAACGGGTGTTTGAATCCGTGAAACTTCGCACCGCAGAGGCCGGTTTAATTAAAACGTCAAACAATACGCTAACATGTATTCCGAGTACATTAATCGACACCTCGTTGTTTACCAACATCTCTGACGCAAAACATTGCTGCTTGCCGGTTTAAAGGTGACATCATGTCGACATGAAGTAGGTATATGAATGAATAAAATGCACCGACCCCAGCGTGGTTACACCTGCCGGGGTCGCGTGGAAGTTCGAAAGGGTTACCGAAGCCCCTGGTAACATAGGCAACGGATGGAATACGGGTGGGTTTTAGTCAGTAGGAGTCTGACACATTCTCGCTCCGCCCAGAGCGGGAGAAGTTATTTGATGATTTCCAACCCAAAAAAACAAAGCATGGTTACACCTGACTCGATTGCTCGAATGAACCCAAGGATTCACACTAGCCCCTGGAGCCTCATGTTTCATGGGACTACAGATACCATTGCATATCAAAGAATAGACCGGGGGCGTGGTAATGGTCAGGAAGAAGTGCCCTTAGGATATTGAAGGATTATAAGAGCCGTCCCGGATATACATCCTAGAGTAAGCAATGGAATAGTGGAGAGACGGGTGATTTATCTATGGGACCATCTTTTAACAACGTCGCCGCCAGGTTGGCTCAGGTCCAGTTGCTTTTTCGACTCTTTTCTGTGTCACTGCTATGCTGTGTTACACGTTGCTGTTACTAGTCTACATCTGAGGTCTCGCTAATCTTATTTCGATCTTCAGTAGTGTCCATCCAAAAGATGATTTCCTTGTCGAAGTAAGTCATGTCCTGTTTTAGGTGGTCATTCCATGTGTAAATAGGTCAACCAAGTTTCTTGGATTTAGCCTTGTACTGCATTGCTGCATGTAACAGGTGTGAATCACGGCGAATATAAACATGTGCAAGATAGCACATTCTGTGATTCTTGATGCGTTTGTTTATAGTTTTTCCGTCTATGATTTCATGGATTTTCTTTTGTTTTGTTTTATTCTCAGCGTGGTTCATTTGCCGACTCTTTATTTCCTACAGCGCCAATGGGCTACTTATAATATGAAAATGCGGGATTTTGGGCGTCCCGCTCAGGGTTCGGACACAGTCCGAGAGAGCTAAACAACGGGATGTCCCGCCAAAAGCAGGACAACACTATCGAGGAGGTCAGATAGGCTATCGACCGATCACAACTATAGATGCTGGCGGGAAAAATTCCGAATCATTCCCGTCGAATACTTCGGAAGTATTCCGAAATATTCTGAAACTTTGGGAATATTTCAATTGTCAAAAAAAAACCGGGAAAATTGTATTAACCTATTAAAAGTCACTGTACTCGATTGAGTACAGCGTAACGAAGTAAAATAATAAGGTGTATCACTTAAAATTTACAAGATCTGTAATTTACACTTCGGGATAAGGCTGTACTCAATTGAGTACAACATACTTTAATGGGTTAACAGTAATAAAAACAGAACGGATTTCAATAAAGTTCCGTCTTTATTGAAGTTGGTTCTATGTTCTAAGATTTTATTGAAGAGGTTGGTTTGAGGTGCTCCGGCTTCATTGAAGTTGGTTCTATCTTTTTACTTAAATATTTTTATCTCAACATTTGTTTATGTCACGTATACATATAGTGACTATAGTCCGTCTTATGAAAGCGCGACCTGAGAAAAAGAGGTTAAAACAAAAATTTTGTATGTGGTATTACTAACTAGTAGGAGAATTATTTCTTGACACTTAAATTTTTTTTGTTTCCTACAATTGCGGCTGAATAATGTTGCCAATTAAATTAAAAAAAAAAACTCCATGTCGCGCTTTCATTAGACGCACCCTAGTAATATTGTTCTAAAAACTGCATCAAAAGCGGTTTAACGCGAGATAATCGCGGACAAACATACACACCTACATACGGTTCAAACTCATAACCTCCTTTTTATTGAAGTCAGTTAATATATATCAAAACCTACTCCTAAGTATAGCAAATAGGTACTTTTCTGAAAACCGCATCAAAACGTGTTTGCTTGCAAGGTTTGCCTTTATTTGTTTTTATTGACTTTTATACGCGATATGTAGATAAGTAGGTAATGATTAATACATATCTATGTGACTCGCGAATACTCGGGATGCGAACAGAAGAGCTATATACAAACTAATCAAAAACATAGGTATCCCTTTTTCAAAAAACAAATCAAATATGCTCGGTGGTTTTTTATTCCACAACTAAGTACCTAACATTTAGAAAAAGAGCATTTGCAAAAATAGCACAAAGAAATAAAAATCCTGTTAATCGCAAGATAACATATTTACCTATAAAAATATCAACATAATATATTATACTTAATCAATCATATTTATAATAAAATAAACATTTATATTTTACTTACTTATGTGCCACTAAAAAATAAATTCACCCACCACACAACAAAATAAACACGTTTAGGTATTCCTGAATAATTCGGTCGAAATATTCCGCGGAAACATTCGATTGCGGGGTATGAATCTTTCTCCGGGGGCGAAAACTTCCGGGGAGCATCTCCCCTCTTACCGCACCCCGCACCGCCATCGCCTGCATCACCGCTAACAAAGAGTTTCAAATAAATGTCACTAGATGGCACGACATTTATTGATCTATGATTGAAGTGTAATTTCAAAGTTTTTGTTGACTTTTATAAGGTTTATTCATACATAATCAACAAATAATAATCATAATCACACCAAATTATGTAACAATAAGCTCTTAGTACAAATTTCAAAGATGATTGGAATGCACAATTAATATTTATACCAGTAGATGGCGCTGTATTAAATTTCAAAGGTTAACATCTCGATTTTTTAAATTTTGTTTTGTTTAATAATATCACTGATAATAGGAGTAAGGAGTACGTAGCAGCAGTACAAAAGTACAGTGTGCTTTTAACGTCATCTATTCGGAATAAAAGTATAATGTAACCCTTCCTTCAAAGTCGCTACTAACACCATCTATTGGGAACGAACGCGATTGATGTACAAAAATAGCTAGAATTGCCAGATGAAATCTGCTCTTTACGTCGGGACATTTCTTTGTATGGGATGAGGCATCTGTATGCTAGTATCGATGCAAAATACGATATTTCAGCAAAAAAAATAAAAATTTCAATAAAATTCATTTTGAATAATTCTGATTTAAAGAAACTTTCCCAGAAGTATTCCGGAATTATTCAGAATTTTTCAGAAGTTTTGCAACTATAATCACAACATAGTTTGGAGAAGGCTAGGCAGATTGATTCGGTGACAGGAAACCCAATAAATTATTTTTGGTCAGGCCCGGTATTCGAATCAGAGACTTCAGGATTCGCGTTATGCTCGTGAACGGGTGCTGCTTGTGGCGAATGGTCGTCTTGCTGACCATGGTTTTATTATTGTTATTAGTAATTGTTTATTTATTTTACTTCGATGGTGCTAGTTTCATAATTTCTCACTTCGAGTTACAGCAATAGCCTTATGTAAGCGGGCACGCCCTTTATGCCTGGAGGCTTTTATTTGGGTATTAAGTTCTGTTTACGTTTTTATGTTGTAATGTTTATCTGCTTGAGTACAGTTTCCATTGTATTGGCGTGTAGTACACGTCGCTAGCGTCTCAAGCTAGGCTAGTTTGATAGGATGGGGTTCTATTTTTGGCTAGTAGCACCCTCAGCATTGGCCTTTTTCACATTGGACGATAACTTTAACAACACGAGATCGTCGGACTGATAATTTCATACAATTACTACGCAACCATAGCACGCATCCATAGCACCCATCCATAGCACGCATCCATAGTACGCATCCATAGCACGCATCCATAGCACCAATACACAGCACGCAACCATAGCACCCATCCACAGCACACAACCATAGCACGCATCCATAGCACCCATCCATAGCACCCATCCACAGCTCGCATCCATAGCACGCAACCATAGCACGCATCCATAGCACGCATCCATAGCACCAATACACAGCACGTGATCATAGCACGCATCCATAGCACGCAACCATAGCACCCATCCACAGCACACAACCATAGCACGCATCCATAGCACCCATCCATAGCACCCATCCACAGCTCGCATCCATAGCACGCAACCATAGCACGCATCCATAGCACGCATCCATAGCACCAATACACAGCACATGAACATAGCACGCATCCATAGCACGCATCCACAGCACACAACCATAGCACGCATCCATAGCACCCATCCATAGCACGCATCCATAGCACCCATCCATAGCACCCATCCATAGCACCCATCCATAGCACCCATCCACAGCACACAACCATAGCACGCATCCATAGCACCCATCCATAGCACCCATCCACAGCTCGCATCCATAGCACGCAACCATAGCACGCATCCATAGCACGCATCCATAGCACGCATCCATAGCACCAATACAAAGCACGTGATCATAGCACGCATCCATAGCACGCAACCATAGCACCCATCCACAGCACACAACCATAGCACGCATCCATAGCACCCATCCATAGCACCCATCCATAGCACGCATCCATAGCACCCATCCATAGCACCCATCCACAGCACACAACCATAGCACGCATCCATAGCACCCATCCATAGCACCCATCCACAGCACACAACCATAGCACGCATCCATAGCACCCATCCACACCACACAACCATAGCACGCATCCATAGCACTCATCCATAGCACCCATCCACAGCTCGCATCCATAGCACGCAACCATAGCACGCATCCATAGCACGCATCCATAGCACCCATCCATAGCACCCATCCACAGCACACAACCATAGCACGCATCCATAGCACCCATCCACAGCACACAACCATAGCACGCATCCATAGCACCCATCCATAGCACGCATCCATAGCACCCATCCACAGCACACAACCATAGCACGCATCCATAGCACCCATCCACAGCACACAACCATAGCACGCATCCATAGCACCCATCCATAGCACGCATCCATAGCACCCATCCATAGCACCCATCCACAGCACACAACCATAGCACGCATCCATAGCACCCATCCATAGCACCCATCCACAGCACACAACCATAGCACGCATCCATAGCACCCATCCATAGCACCCATCCACAGCACACAACCATAG
The DNA here is from genome assembly GCA_905333075.3 of Atethmia centrago. NCBI lineage: Eukaryota > Metazoa > Arthropoda > Insecta > Lepidoptera > Noctuidae > Atethmia > Atethmia centrago. The sequence continues at coordinate 17,858,166 of HG995393.1, forward strand.
CACCCATCCACAGCACACAACCATAGCACGCATCCATAGCACCCATCCACACCACACAACCATAGCACGCATCCACAGCTCGCATCCATAGCACGCAACCATAGCACGCATCCATAGCACGCATCCATAGCACCCATCCATAGCACCCATCCACAGCACACAACCATAGCACGCATCCATAGCACCCATCCACAGCACACAACCATAGCACGCATCCATAGCACCCATCCATAGCACCCATCCACAGCACACAACCATAGCACGCATCCATAGCACCCATCCATAGCACCCATCCACAGCACACAACCATAGCACCCATCCACAGCACACAACCATAGCACGCATCCATAGCACCCATCCACACCACACAACCATAGCACGCATCCATAGCACCCATCCATAGCACCCATCCACAGCTCGCATCCATAGCACGCATCCATAGCACGCATCCATAGCACCCATCCATAGCACCCATCCACAGCACACAACCATAGCACGCATCCATAGCACCCATCCACAGCACACAACCATAGCACGCATCCATAGCACCCATCCACAGCTCGCATCCATAGCACGCATCCATAGCACGCATCCATAGCACCCATCCATAGCACCCATCCACAGCTCGCATCCATAGCACGCATCCATAGCACGCATCCATAGCACGCATCCATAGCACCCATCCATAGCACCCATCCACAGCTCGCATCCATAGCACGCATCCATAGCACGCATCCATAGCACGCATCCATAGCACGCATCCATAGCACGCATCCATAGCACGCATCCATAGCACGCATCCATAGCACGCATCCACAGCAAAAACACTTAATTGAACCCGTTTCCACCAGTGTTATGCTATGAGGACCAATGAATATGATTGATGAATATCAAACGCATCATAGCAACGAAACATAGCACATCTGGTGGTAAAGCAGCGTAAAACCGATACGTCAGATACTCGCGATTCGAATAGCTCCCTGACCTTGCTCAGAAAAGTCAAACACCCCGTGCGGACGCGTGCGAAGTCACGTAAGCAAAACAGCAAGTAGACGGAATGTAGACGGTATTGGCACATAATCTATAAATATTATGTTTAGTAATGATAATATAATTATAAAATATATAGGTACTAATATTGTAAAGAGAAATGATTTGATTTTTTGTTTGTTTGTTTGTTTGTTTGTTTGTTTGTTTGTTTGTTTGTATAAGAATTAGAAAATAATTGATGATATGACAATTATTATGAGAAAAAAAAAATAGCACACATATCTACTTATAAATACCAGATATCTAGTACTTGGCTGAAAAAAAATAGTACCTAAAGAAAGAAAGAAAGAAATCATTTATTTGCTGATAATGTGGGTATACATAAGTTGGAATATTTATTAAGTGTCCCGATACATTTTACCTTACGGCATTAAATAAGTCGCTTATCCCTATTAACATTGTCGTATATGTTTTTTTGCCATTTTCTTTTTATTTCATTAACACTCTTAAAAAGTCCCTTGTTTTAGTGGAGTCAAGAACATTTATTAAAATTCTGTTGATTTTTGATAATCTAATTTCTATATGAAAAAAAAATTGCAATTCAAACTTTGAGACGCTCTCTTGTAATGTTGCTGATTTTCACATCCGACAATGTTAATAGGGATAGGCGAAGTATTAATATAAATACAGCTAGTACGTTTATTATTAGCCATAGTCGAATTTAATAGGTAGTTACAGATCAGACTACAATAAAAAAATCAAAATAATTAATTAATTAAATATAAATCTCTCGCATATTATGGAGCTTACATATCGCTAAGGAGTTTTATACGAGTATATGTAAGCGGGCACGCCCTTTATGCCTGGACGATTTTATTTAGGTATTAAGTTCTGTTTACGTTTTAATTTTTTATTTCTGCTTGAGTATGATGTACGATGTTTTTTTTTTGTTGGTGTAGTGGCGTGTGCTAGCTGGCATATGGCAAATAATTTAATTTAATGTTTTGTGTTGCATAATGTAAACTATTTTGCATACTGTTGTTCTAATGTTGTTCTAACTGAACAGACAGCTGTGCTGCTGGACAATTTGGTGCGCCACTTCTTCCCAGCTAAAGCACTAGGAAGTGGTCAAGGGCGGGCGTGCGGGGACTGCCTTAATTTTGACGTTCAAAAAGTGCTGATTCTCAGCGTACTTTGAATAAATGACTTTTGATTTTAATTGTTACTAACACCAAAATACGAACAAAATTTTGGACCTTAGTCTGAAATCGAGTTTTATTGAATTTTATTTTAATTTATAGTATTTTTAGCGTTCCGCACCCAAAGGGTAAAACGGGACCCTATTACTTAAGACTCCGCTGTCCGTTCGTTTGTCACCAGGCTGTATCTCATGAACCGTGGTAGTTCAACAGTTAAAATGTTCATAGATGATGTATTTCTGTTGTCGCTATAACAACAAATACTAAAAAACAGTATAAAATAAATATTTAACGGGGCTCCCATACAACAGACATGATTTTTTGCCGTTTTTATAGATAATGGTACGGAACCCTTCGTGCGCGAATCAAAGTCATTTATTCAAACTAGGCTGAGAATCATCAGTTTTCGCACGACAAAATTAAGGCAGTCTCCGCACGCCCGCCCTTCACCGCTTCCTAATACTTTAGCTGGGAAGAAGAAGTGGCGCAACAAACTGTCCAGCAGCACAGCTGTCTGTTCAGTTAGAACAACTTGAATCAATACAATAGTATAGAATACTATCACGGTTCATGAGATACAGCCAGGTGACAGACGGAGGGACATACACACAGACAGACGGACAGCAGACCCTTAGTAAAAGGTTCCCGTAGGGTCTTTTGGTACGGAACCCGAAAAAGCTGTATTAAGTGGCTCCGCTCAGCTTCCAGTCTAACCAAATTTAACCGTATGCAGCTGAATACCAGTAATTTAAATGGAGCGACTGCCTATCCGATATCCAGTAACGCCATACACCTTGGTAAGACTGGTGTCACAGTTTTGGGCTTCTGACTACCCGTAACGACGGTCGAAGATGTATCACAAGCGTGACCTTATCAAAAAAGCAAATTATAAAATTAAAGACTACGTTGAAGACAAGGAAGTTTGACAATAACTCCTTCTACACATGTGGTTTCCCTGGTATCTCATTAACGGCATAACTACGTAAATGTCTACTAAATGCTCCCAAATTCACTAACATAACATGACAATCTTTTCACTATTTGACATTATATACGAACAATTATAATTTCAACTATTTATTAGTGGCTTTTGTGGACAGGATATTTAATCAGATTTGTTACAGTAATGTAATGGCAATCATGTCATTTGATTTAAATACGTTTTTATTTATAGATTCTTTTGTATTTTGTGAATGTGAGAACGTTGTAGGCTTAATAGACTAGATTTGTAGACCATTTTCTATTTTGTTAAGTACCTACTTGGTACTTTTTGACAGGCCTACACTGTCCTCCTATCACTGTAATTAGAAAACATCGTAAAAGCCAATTATTTTTAAAAGAGTAACCGTGAAGTATCTTTCAGACTCTTCTCCATAGGAAACAACCAATTGGAACCGTGCACCTAGCTTCTGACGTTTCATAAGTGCCCATGTTTTTTTTTCTGAACAGGCGTTCCGAGGCATGGGGGGGTCTCGGTATGTAACGGATGGTCACCCATCTACGGACCAACATCGGCAAGCATTGCTTAACCTTGAAGAACGACCCGTGCGATCGGGACACCTTCAATCTACTATCAGCTATTACATAAGACACACCCAATTGTTATTGTAAGTTTTGAACGTGAGTCTGATAACAATGATAGAATTTTAATTACAGCTGACTTCTGACCCCCACGCCCGCGTTGTCAATTACATACTAAAGTTATCAAGGCAATTATGATTCTGATTTAACAATAAAGGTGTTTTATGAGTTTGTGTATTCGGCTACATCCGGGTACACTGGGAGCCGACCTCAACAACATACTTGGAAAAAGGCTAGACAGATGATTTTTGGAGTTTGAACTCGAAACTCAAAGCATTATTTTATCTCATTTAAACCATTTAAAGACACTTTGTCACACACATCCTTATCGGACGGCGAGCTACCCATTGCTCACAGTCCGCAAGCCCGCGCCTACAGTGGCCGGAAATCCGCCCGGGATTCCCGACGCCCAGGGCGTCTCCTGCGGCGGCTAGGGGGCGAGGGGGCGCAAAATTTGCCTTTCCCTCAACCGTCCCGCTACCTCCTTCGCGGAAGTGACAGCTTGAGTATGGAATAAGTACTTTTGTAATAGCATGGAATTAGTAGGTACTATATAGATAGTATGTACAGGGGGGTTGAATTTCGACCAGTGGGCACACCACTAGTAATGAATAATTATTATTCGAATAAATATTTCAGTATTTAGCTTTTTTAAATTCAGAGTTTAATTTCTGTCGCTACTCAGTTGCTTTTTACCAAGGTGAGATGTCAGATGTTACACATCATATGCGAATACCTGTAAGGCTCGCTTGTTTCTATTTTTTCAGCGCTTTTTTAAAATCCAATAGCCCGCTTTTATTGTTATGTTTTATATTTTTATTTTATAAAACGGACATGACTATTTTCAAAGCGCAAAACGGCAAAAGGTTTTAAAATCTTTTCGAGGTCAAAGTCGAAACGAATTGATAAATTAAATTGGATATTGTGCGAACGTAGTTATATCTACACGAGGCACAATGACAGTTTTATGAGTCTTTAATTGCGTCAAACCAGTGGACATGATTATCTCACAAAAGATTTTTAATAATAACAATAAATACATTTATTTCAGACTTCAGTCCATAGTTTCGATTAGTATTTTAGTGTTAGTAACAATAGTGCTTAAATAAATAGGTTAGTATTGTTAGTTTTTGTATTTATTTTTAGATTTAATACTGTTTCGGGTGGAAACAGTGTCTCTGAAAGGGGCAGTCTGGTCTGGCAGCAATCATTTTCAAAATGCTGTTATCACTACCATGCAGGTGCTGTGGTAAGGAGTCTGCTTTCTTTCGCATGATGACGTGGAAACCATCTGTCTGATTTATATATCACTATTTTGCAAACTTTGTAAAAGATAACTATTTTTAAAAGAGTAACCGTGGCACTTCTTGCCGGCTCTTCTCCGTAGGAAACGATCAATAGGAACCGTGCACCTAGCTTCTGACGTTTCATAAGTGCCCATGTGGGTTTATTGAACTGTTACAATATAACTCATTCATTTTCCGTACCTAGTTTATAATCATTCAATTTCAAATCGTTAAATTGTGAACGAACCTGCACTTATCGATAGGATTCATAAATCTGTCCGATTTTATCACCCGTAGAATTGTGAACCGTCCCTTGGCGGTAGCCAAATTGGTCGCAGTAAGCCAGGGTACCCACCAAATGGGTTAGGTTAGAACTGTCTCCTTCTCTCTAACTGTAACTGCCTCCTTCTGCGAAACAGTCATGTCGCAGAAGGAGGCTGCGGAAAGGGAGCGGCAGGTCTCTCCCACCCACCCTGCCCGCAGCAGGCGCACCGGGCGTTGGCGGAGGGCGGACAATGCCCTATTCCAGCCCCCCTAAATGGATCCAGGGGCGACGGACTTGGGTACATCCGTCGCCGTACACGCAGGACCCGAGGTGGCGGCGCGTAGTGTTCCACGCGCGCCCCTATTGGACATTGCGGGGAGTCTTACATCAAATTCCCCGCCGCAGACCTGAAGTGGCCCGCAAAGGCGGGCACCAGCCGGGGATCGCGGAAGTCGCACTAGATCCCATAATCCCCAGTGCAAGTGTGGGAGAGAAACACCGGGGTGGTTTTTAGTAAGTAAGAGGTTTCTAGTAAAATCGATAATTACTTCATATTTTGCAATAAATTACAAGCGTTTTGTCGTCGCGCTTCTCTTTCTTTTCTATGCAATCTGACAGTGACCGCGGTTTAGGTGTTGTCAGCGCCTTAAGAGGCCGACAACACCTAAAGCGCGGTCACTGTCGGACTGCATAGAAAAGAAAGAGAAGCACGATGACACAACGCTGGTAATTTATTGCAAAATATGAAGTAATTATCGATTTACAAAAAAGCTATAGATTGTATAAAAAAAATTAAAACACTATTATGCTAATATGTTGCTTGTAGAATAATCTGACAAAAAATCAGAATGATTGCATGTATATTAGTATGGTTGATGTATATTCGTGATTTTTTTCTGTCGTATCAAATTAGTTATATTATGTTTTCAACACACTATCTACCTAGCATATATCCTTAAGAATATCATATATTTTTCTCATTGTGTTTACTGCAGTGGATCGTATAATTTAAGGCATTATAAAACTTATAAAAGTTGCGTTTAGGTCCTGTAGTCCCCTTAACGTGCTTTCCGAGGCACGGAGAAGTCTCGGTATGTAAAGATCCATCCATGATCAACCTCAAGCGTAGCTTATCCTGATGGATCGACCCGTGCGGCTGTGCGAATTAGCCACAAGCTCCTCAATTGTAAACTTCATAGAACATTAATAAATGGTCCCGGTTGACCAACGGCTTAACGTGCTTTCCGAGGCACGGAGGAATCTCAATATGTAAAGATGGTCACCTATCCACGAACCAATGCCAGCAAACGTAGTTTAACCTGATGGATCAACCCTACATTTAGAGCTTACAATCTTCGTGAGAGGTACCATCCCGTTATCAAAAGGCATAGATAAGTACTGCCATTCAAGCTTATCAAAATCTTTATGTAAATATTTATCTTGATATTACCTTGAAGTGAGTTTGTGCATAAATAAATTGATGTTTTTTTTTTTTGCTATGGTTGCAAATTACATAGTAACATAATATCACACTGTTTGTTGAAGGGGTAGGTAGAGATGTTACAGGAAAAAATATCCATGTCGTAACCCAGGTCATGGTCTACCCATGTGGCAAATTTCATCAAAATCCATTCAGCCATTTTAGCGTGAAAGCGTAACAAAACAAACAAACTCATTTTCTCATCTATAATATTATTATACAAGGTGTCGTTTTGCATCCTCGTCAAATTCAGGAAGGTAACTATGCTAATGATTCTCGACACGAATCAATAAAATAAGTAGGTCTTTTTTTTACTAATTTTCGGAAATCGGCATGTGTGGGACACGCATGTTAAAACGCGGCCCGTGTGATACCGCACTGTAACTGCCTTTTTACACACACACACACTACCGCATACGAAACGGGGTGATTCTGTTCTGTAAAAGTGGTGTATTCTAAAATACTGTCAAACTTAAATAACTAAAAAAACAAGTATGTATTAATTATTGAGCAGGTATCGTTATTTTATTTGATTATATATGTCTTTCATAGCAGCCTCCTGAAATTTGACGAGGATGCAAAACGACACCTTGTGTACTAGGAGCGCCCCGCGGTTTCACCCGCATAAGTCTCGATCTCGTGGAAATAGAATAGAATAGAATGCATTTATTTTTCAGAATATTGTACAAAGTTGTTATGTGTGTATTACGATCATAATATTCTGCCGTTTCGTACAAATATGGTTTGTAAAATTATGGGTCATCGTTACATTATAATTAAATTATTAATCATTAGTATTAGAAAAGAGGGGGCTTGTGGCTAAGTAATAAATAAGGTGCGCTTGCCGCGGTTGGTCCGTGGATATATAATATGATTTATAGGCAATCATGTCAAATATTTAGGTAAATTTTTCATTCATAAAATTTTCAGTCGAGTAAATAACATTTGCTTAAAAGAAAGTTAAATAATTTACATTTGAATCTTCTGAAGCTGAGAGTTTTGAAGCCATCAGGTAATTTGTAATAAACAGTAATGGAAATGCAGTATACATTATTAGAAAACAATTTAATTCTACGCCTAGGAACAAAGTCAATGTCAAATTATTTATTTCAAATAGGCACATAAAAGGCACTTTTGAACGTCAAAATTTACAAAAAATATAGAACTGATTCTAGTTGTCCCTTCCAAAAGGTAGTTTCGTATGGAGAAGACCACCGTTACTCTTTTAAAATGTTTTACAAAATTTTGTATAGGTACATTATATAATTATATGTGAAGACGATGCACCTAGAATAAAATTACTATACCAAAATAGGTAAATAAAGAATTAAAAATGAAGCAATGACAGATAAATTAATTATGTGATACATACATGATGCTCACATATTTACAAACATTGTAAAATAATAAATAAAGAAGAATAAATAAAGTAATAAGTCAGTGTGTGAGTTAAAGTTACCACAGAATTTAAATTCAACATTGATTTATTATTTGTATCAAATAATAAATTGTACAATTAAAACAGCAACCAGTTTGATTTTGTCTAGACTCTAGATTGTCCTATGGAGCTGGACCAGCATGTTTCCAAGCATTCTTATCTTGGATATAATCCTTTAATTTGTAATATGCTTGTTTACAAAGTGTACTCTTAACATGAGTTTTAAATTTTCTTTCAAGACACAAGCATCAAACAAGCATATTATATGACCTTTGCGGAATATCGGATTTGAATTAGTACATAGGCTACTGCCTATGTACTAATTCAGGTCATGGTCTACCCATGTGCCAAATTAGTAAGTACTATTATATAGATTGTAAGTAGAGGGGGTCGAATTTCGACCAATGGGCGACCACTAGTACCTAATGAATAATTATTCGAATAAATATTTCAATATTAAGCTTTCTTAAATTCTGATGTTAATTTCTGTCGCTGCTCAGTTGCTTATTACCAAGGTGAGATGTCAGATGTTACAGATCATATGCGACTACTGTAAGGCTCGCTCGTTTTTTAATAAACTTACCATACTTCTCGCCTAGTCCAGTGACATCATAATATTTGAATTCCTTTCCATCAATGTTGATGGTCTTCAGGAGGTGGTTGTACGGGTTGTTGCTGACTGAAACAAATAATAATTTTATGTTAATAACTTTGTAATAGGTACTAAACTTGATCTAATATTATACAGGTTGAAATTGAAAACTTGCGACAAACTGAAATGGGACATTGTATACATCATTATTAACAACTTTTACTAAGAGACCAAAGCCGTAATCCCAAAAAAAAAATCTGCTTTTCCTACATTTTGATGAGGTATTGCGAACATAAATGTAGGGGACAGCAGTTTTTTTTTTTTGGGATTGTAGCTTTGGTCCCTTAGTAAAAGTTGTTCATAATGATGAGTACAATCTCCCATTTCGATTTGTCGCATGTTTTCAATGTCACCCTGTATAGAGTTAAAATATTTAGGGCATAATTTTCGGATAAATTCTTTCAAAATCAAAATAAAAGTCATTTATTCAAACTAGGCTGAGAATCAGCACTTTCAACGCCAAATTTACATAAGACAGTCTCTCAAAACGCCCACCCTTCACCACTTCCTAGTGCTTTAGCTGGGAAGAAGTGGCGCAACAAACTGCCCAGCAGCACAGCTGTTTGTTCAATTAGAAAAAAAAATGGATTCTATACAATAGTAAGCAAAATAATTTACACAACGCTAAAATATTAAATTATTAGACATACGAGTATGCCAGCTAGCACACCACTATACCAACAACAAAAAAAAACATCGGAAACTATACTCAAGCAGGAATTTAATAAAAACGGAAACAGACATCAAGGACAGCTAAGGAGACACAATTGATTTTCTATTGTTTGACTCCGAATCGGTGTCGCGCGGGGCTTAACAGGTTAATACCTAAATAAAAGCCTGCAGGCGTAGAGGGCGTTTCACTAATGAGAAGCTACAAGTATTGACGCGTGTCATAGGATATATTTTGTGTCATCATCATCATCATTTCAGCCGAAAGACGTCCACTGCTGGACATAGGCCTCCCCCAAGCACCGCCACTTCGACCGGTTCTGTGCTTTCCGCATCCATCGGATTCCTGCAGCCTTCACAAGGTCGTCGGTCCACCTTGTAGGAGGCCTTCCAAAGCTACGTCTTCCGGTACGCGGTCGTCTTATTAAAAGGCTAAAAGTCACTCAAAGGGCAATGGAGAGGGCTATGCTTGGAGTTTCCCTACGTGATCGAAGAAATGAAGAGATCTGCAGGCGAACCAAGGTTACCGACATAGCCCGAAGAATTGCCAAGCTTAAGTGGCAGTGGCAGGGCACATTGCTCGCAGAACAGATGGCCGATGGGGCCGAAAGGTTCTGGATTTTGTAATACAGCAAGAAATTTTACGCGGATGAAGTGGCGAGCTGAAGCCAGTTTGATCTAAAAGGTTTTGATAAGTAACTGGTAATCTGCCGGGGTCGCGGGAAAGTCCGAAAGGGATACCGTGGCCTCTGGCAACACAGGCAACGGAAGGAACACGGGTGGGGTTTAGTCAGTAAGTCTGACACAACCTCCCGCTCCGCCCAGAGCGGGAGAAGTTGTTTGATCATTTCCCACCCAAAAAAAAAAACTGTTAGTCTTTAAAGATTTGAATCAGCAACAGTTCTTGTGCACTTTAATATGACACATTTTTTTTGTAATTTGTTATGTATACCAGCAGGCTTAACGTGACGCTTTATATTTCTACTCTGCTGAAGAATAGAAATCGCTTGCCTACATTTCTCGGTAGAAAACTGTCAACTGTCTACACGGAAACGTCATTTTTGTCCACTCTTCCGCGGAAGAATAGACAAAAATGACGTTCCGTGTAGAAAGTACGACGGCAGCAAAGTAGAAAGAGTCAAAAGCACTTTTAAAAAAATTCACTCTTTTACATAATTCGACTCAGAATTCTTTGTTTTGTCATAAGATTTTTTTTTTGTTTTATTCTCATTTTTTACTGATATTAAATCACGAATATAAAGACAATTACAACAATTTTTCTCAGTGTCGAAGTACCGTATTTTGGTAAATATTATAGTAGTATTGGCTTTCACTATTTCCTTGGTAATGCCCTAACTAACTAAAGAATGTAAAATAGGAAGATAGCCTTGTTCTTCTATTAATTATCACAGTTTTGCGTTCAAAACGCTCTCCTGTAAAATCATGATTTTGATATAATATACCTTGTGGCCGTCGAGTAGAAAATTGCAAATTGTCTTCACTACCTTAGACAACTGACAGTTATCAGTGTGATTTTGACAGTTTGGGATAGAAAACTTTCTTCTGAAATAGTCTACAATAAAAAAGGACCTAGACAAAGATCGTTAGAAATGAAAGACAAAATGACAGATTGCAGAAGGATTTCTATGGTGCGATGTAAAAAAATGGAGAAACGAAATGTCACTTTGTATAGAAAGAACTGTTGTTATTCTTCGAAGAAATAGAAAGCGTCATGCTAAGCCTGCAGCTGTTGTATCAATTGAGATTGTTTCAGACATGTTTAGTTAACTATTTTGCTCACATTTTAGACTAGTTTTTTAAAGTTTTGCATACTAGTAGTATTTACTACTTGCTTTAAGAGTTCATAATACCTCACTCTTTATCTCGCTCGCACACTATTGCTCGCGCGCTGAGCAAGCGAGACAGGGAGAAGGCTCCAAGGCGCCGATAGTTAATTTCTTTTTACGATGAAAATAATGGTATAAAGCAGATACCTACCTATCAGCAGCAGCAGATACCTAATATATTTAGTTCATTTACTTATTATGCACAGTTTCATGATCTAATTTAAAGAACCCATTTTTTTAATACTTATAATTATTATTTTTTATTGATCAGTTTCGAGGCAACGTTTTATTTTTTTATTTCTGTAGAGAAAATCCTATGGAATCGTGTTTTTGTCAAGCATAGTAATTAACATTAAACCTCAACTTTACCATAATTATATTTATTTCAAAATGAATGCTGTACTATTTTCGATATAACGGAGGACCGTGATAAGCAATTTGAGGTATTGTAGACTCTAAGCTTAAACAAGCATTACGTGTATAAAGGGTTTTTTGTTATTTGAATAATTTGTTTTATTTCAAGCTTTTTTTATTTGATATCAATCATCATCTGCCTGCCTTTTCCCAACTATCTTCCAGTCTAACCGGACACAGCTGAATACGAGTATTTTACATGGAGCGACTGCCTGAAATTTGATATCAATATTGTTGTAATTTAATTAAAAAACCTTCCCCTCCCTTTTTTTGTATTTTCAGATGCAATATATAAATATTATATAGCCTATGTTGCTCCCACAATTAAGACGAATCTAAGGACACATGTTAAAATCCATCAAGCCATTTAGGCTACAGAGCGTGCCAAAGAAACAGACATACATACCTACACACATAATTACTCTCGAAAAACATTACCCTCCTTCTGGGGCAGTTGGGTAATAAGGAACGGGTGAAGAAGTTTTGAGGAGGAAAAGGCATAAACGATGAAGAGATGAAGAGTTGAAACTCGAAGATACAATGACAAGAATACTTGTAAAGTATTATGTTATTTTCAGTATTGTGAATGTGAAGACTATGTGGGTCATTGTTTTTTTTTTATTTGTTGTTAAAATTTTACTTTCTACTAAGGAGATATAGTGACCTTATTGGTGATGTTCTTCAGAAAGGTCAGGTGGGTAGTACTCACAACCGGCGTGCGTGTATGACCAGATGTATGAAAGTAAACGAAGCAAAAGGAGTAAGTAAGGATCGTAGCAGGTGGCGTTCTATAGTTTCTGCCTACCCCCATGGGAAGGCGTGAGTTTATGTATGTATGTATGTATTATTTCAGACATGGTATAAAATAGACTACAATATTACAAGGAATTATATGTTATTGATGAAGTCTTAAAATTTTAAAGTACAGATGACGAAGCAGTTTTCGACTATTGCTATGTAAATTCTAATAAGAAAATATACATATTTCTTTATTCATTAAAATAGGAATATTCAAATCATGGCATTGACGAGAAACTTATCAAAGGGCACATGTAACCTAAAAAGTTAATGTAAACATGCATTTAGACGTTCATGGCGTTATATACATTCATTTAGCGGATATTTTGGCAATACTAGCTCTGATAAACCGCGGTTATTTCAACAATTCACTATTACTTTCGTTCGTATTGAAACATGATTCCGATTTACAAGTCATAAAACACCGTTTTCAGTTACTACAAAGCTACGATAAAACTCTTAACAAGTATACATATCGTACTTTTTACAGGTAATAAAAGTTACTAAGAAATATCGAAGTAGTTTTTTGTCTTCAAAGATATTAAAATTTCACTTACCGGCCATGTTAGCTGTTGATTTTTTTTGCGCACTAAACGAAAGCACAGGCACACTCCCGAATCCCGATAAAGAAAAGGGAAAACGCACGAGAAATTATACAAAATCTACGTCACGAATATTATCAACGCTACACACAGTAACGTAGTTGGGTTTGATTAATTTGACACTGACATAAATGTTGCCGGCCTGCCGGGTTGCGTAATGTCAGAATTATGATACCGGCAAATTATTTTAAAAACTACTATTCAATAGTAGTTTCTGTAGCCGTGAATTTGATTATTCGTTAAAATGATTGATGAACCAAAAAAAGTTGTGAATCAACATTGATGAATGATGATTCACTTTTTTTTGGGGAGTATTCAGTGCTACCTGACTGAACAACGTAGAAATGTTGCTTTGCTGTTTGAGAATTTCTGAAATTCTGAACAATTGCAGCTAGCTTGTAAGTTCAACAGCTGCACCTAGGAAGTGGTCATGCTGCTTTGTTTCTTTTCTTTATGTGTAAAGTGTAATGTTTGGGTTGTGCTAAAGAGTTATAAAGTAATCTTCGTCTTTCTACCTATGTCCCATTAAACATGGAGTCATCGTAAAATGTTGTCTTCTTACATTCTTGTCTGTGTTACTACTGTAACAAAGCTTATTATTACTACTTTATCCCATAATTAATATTAGTTTTTTAACAAATTTGTTGTTAAAAAACTAATATTAATTATGGGATAAAGCGCGACCACGCCACTTGATTACCAATTTTGAGGAGTATTGATAATAATTATTCCAGGAGAACATGAAAGTATGAACACTCATTTTTTTTTAATAATATGCCCTGTGGGCTATTAATAAAATTTTTAGAGACTAGAAAGTTGGAACATAATTTCCAACAATTCCATAATTTGATATCAAGAAAATGTCTTTTAACTGAATGCAGCTAGCTTCTCATGGACCAAGCACTAATCGCGTTCCGTTCCAAACGTTTTGTCTTATAAAATTCATTGTTTATACCTTTGTCTCATCTAACTCCGTACACTAAAAAGAGACCAAAATATGATGCTTCTAACGAGAGTTGTCAAACGCGGTTTCCATGACAAAAAATTGAAAAAAGTTCGTTGACTGTCATTGTTTTGCTAATTTATTGCGTTTTTATTTGATAATTCTTACAAAGTGACCATCAAAATGTCGACTTTCGATTTAAACTCAATAAATTCAGCGCTATCCGATTCCGGCAGGCCGACCAGTGGCGTGGATTTTTCTGGAAAATCTTTAAAATTGGACACCGCGAACGATGGTATGAAAAGTGTTTCTTTTCGCATTTCTGTGCATTTATTCAGTTACAACAAGTATATATACATATTTAATGGGAAAAGTAACTTTGGAGGCAATTTCTAGCTTTTTATTCTTAATTTTCAGTGTTTGTCAAACATAACCTAGATTTTTATTTTTTATTAAAATGCTATTGATAGATCTATTTTCCTGTTCATGTCAATATAGCAACCACATAAAAGTCTTGTTTTTACTTGGTGTTATCGACTTTGTATCCTATGTATTAAAGAGGGGGAATAGAATAATGCGTCACAATATTTTGATTTTAAAGAGTGACCATGGTGTTTCTTCCCCGTTCTTCTCCATAGGAACCTTTTACGCTTTGGAAGGGGCAACTAGCATATCTTTGTAACTGACAATCCTTGATAATTCAAAAGTGCTTGTATTTGGTCTAATTGAAATAAATTCTTTGTGTTTTAAGTTGAATTTGTGTATCACTTGAGGGATCAATGTGTTCAAAAGGCTGCACTGATAGTTTGGTACCTGGTTAGGTACAGTATACGGTCTAATGAGAAAGCGTAGTTAAAGGCACATTATGTTGTTATTATATATTCGCTACAAGGAATGACAAGTCTGTTAGAAAAAACTCCATAGCAACGGTGTATATCGACTAAAGAGATTATGCTCTGTGATGCATACAAACTCCAACATAACCCCCCTCATCACTAGCATGATCGCTATATTAAACCAAGTGAGGATCTCAATCCTTTAAGCCTTGGTCCAGGTAAACTCTTAGTCAACATATCTGCCTCCATGTGGGCAATTGGACGGTATTCTATTTCGACTTCCTTCAACTGTCATATGAAATGTAGTTTCGGATCAAATGCTTTGTCTTAGAGCCAATCATAGGATTTTTCGTCAATTGTATGGCAGCCTGATTATCATTATATATTTTGATGATGGGTTGCCTCCATTCTGATAAGTCATTTATTAAACGTCTTAGATGGATTGCTTCCTTAGCAGCTTCAGCCACACACGTGTACTCTGCTTCGGCCATTGATAAGGCTACACATTTTTGTTTTCTGCTTTCCCAGCTAACGGGAGCACCGACGAGTTTAAAACAGTAACCACTATATGATCTTCGATCAATCGCACAAGATGCAAAATCTGCATCAGCTTGACCATACAACTCTATTACGGTTTTCTTGTAGCACGGGCCTACACCTTTGGTCTCTTTTAAATACCGTAGTACATGCTTTGCACTCTTAAAATGTTCCTCTCCAAAACAACTGTTGAATAGTGACAGAATCGCTCACACTGAACATTATATCAGGCCTGGTGGCCACGGCTAAATACATCAGTGTGCCAATCAATTGTTGGTATGGTAATTTTTCATCACACTTTTCATTTTTCTGTAATTTTAGATTAAGTATCATTGGTGTGACTCTTGGTTTGCAGTCTTCCATGTTAAATTTCTTCAAAGTGCTGAATAATGCTTTCAATATATCGTTCTTGATATAACTTTATTTCGTTTCCTCCTTGCCTTTTAATCTGTATTCCTAGAAGTTGTTCAGGCTCTCCTAGATCCTTCATTTCGAATTTTTCATTTAATTTAATATAATAATTTAATTTAATAATTTTGTGTCACAGGAGTAAGCTATTAACAAATCATCTACGTATATTGCTATAATCATTTTAGCTCCTCCTTTTTCTAATATATATACGCAAGGATCAGCTTCTGATGGGACAAATCCCATTTTTTCTAGTTCGCTACTCAGTTTCAAGTACCATTGTCGACCTGACTGCTTTAAGCCGTAGAGTGCTTTTTCTAGATAGTATATTTTGTCTCCTTTTATGTTTTCAAGTCTTCTAACATTTTCTTAGCTTTATGGAACAGTGTTCAATCATTTTTACCACTTTCTTCCACCATTATTTCTGCCACATATTCTTTCAAGTAATCTGGCATCTCCATTGCTATTTTCTTATCTAAAAGAAATGAAATGAAATGATTTTATTTTCTGTAAGTAGGTATATACAAACACTTTTACACGTCAATCATATTTAGAAGAAAAAAAAGATGAGCTCGGCATTTCCTATCTGACTACTCTGAGAAGAAAGGCCGAAACAAACTCAGAGATCACAAAAAGTAAATATTAATGTCATAGTGTATAAGTATAACAAAATCATCAATGTCACACTTAGTATAAAAATAGATTTAGTATAAAATTAGTTTGTTGCCTGGGGGTACATTGAAGTAGCTTAATTAATCCCAAGCCTTTTTGTCGTCCAAGTAATCTTTAACTTTATAGAAACCTTTTTGACAGAGTTTCTGTTTAATAAATTATTTAAATTTATTGAGGCTCAGTTCTTTGACATGGCTTGGGAGTTTGTTGTAAAAACGTATACTTTGGCACTTAAATGAATTACTAATTTTTTGGAGCCTAGTCTTGGGCACAATAAGTAAGTCTTTGTTTCTAGTATTTATGCTA
Organism: Atethmia centrago; assembly: GCA_905333075.3. Lineage (NCBI taxonomy): Eukaryota > Metazoa > Arthropoda > Insecta > Lepidoptera > Noctuidae > Atethmia > Atethmia centrago. The sequence continues at coordinate 17,875,089 of HG995393.1, forward strand.
TGAATGTCGCTGTGCCTAGAATATAGGTTAATATTCTTTTTGACATAAATCAGGTTCTCATATACATATTGAGATGCGACTGTAATTATGTTTATATCCTTAAATGTATCCCTCAGTGAATGCCTACAACTTAGGTTATAAATTGCTCGAATGGCTCGTTTCTGCAGCACAAATATAGCCTGAATGTCGGCTGCATTTCCCCACAGCAAAATGCCGTACGACATTACACTATGGAAATAACTAAAATATACTAATCGAGCTGTTTCTACATCAGTCAAATGACGGATTTTATACACCGCGTAGGCTGCAGAGCTTAGCCGCTTCGACAATTTGGTTATATGTGGGAAGCACGCCGTTTAGATAAGCTGTAGTGACATCCATTTGGTTAAGTTTTAATTCCTCTTCCACAGATATAATGACGCTTCTAATTGAACTTAGCTTTGCAATGGGAGAATATGTCTCGTTGTAATCAACTCCAGGTCTTTGTCTAAATCCCCTTGCAACTAATCTCGCTTTCTTTACCTCCGTGTTTTTCGGACCTATTTTCTTTTTTAAAATCATTTTAAAATCTACGAGATTCATATCTTTTTCTCGTTTTGCGATATTCCACGTACCGTTCTTTACGTGTTCTTTAATTTCTGCTTTCATGGCTTCATGTCAGTACCTTTCATCGCCCTCTTCTTCTTCTTCTTCTTCGCATAGATACATTTTATTAGTAGTCATTTCCTCGTCGTTTCTGCCTTCCATCTCATAATCCTGAGCCCATACTGGCAATTGTCTTTTTCTTTGAGATTGTCTTCTGTTATTGGCATCACCATGAACTTTTTCACCTTCGGTTGCTTCATGATGTTCGACTACAGCTTCATCAACATTTTCATTAAATTCATCAAGTGCATCATTGAACGTCTCTCCGAAAACATCGTGTGGTGGAGTATTAAGCTGTGTCAATGATGGGGTTTCATACTGCGTAGAAGAACTAGGTACTACCTCAGATTTTGGCGATTTATATTTCATTTTTACGTCGATTTTTATATTTTCGGTTGTTTCTTCTTGTTGCCTTTTAAGTTTTACTGTCTGATCAGTATTTCTTTTATTTGTATCTCTTCTATTCTCCCTTGTTTCTTCAAAATTTGCACAGTCCTTTGCGTAAAACATGGTATTTACAAATTTCACGTCTCTGCTTATTATAAATTCTTTTGATTCAGGAATGAAGATTCGGTACCCTCTCGCACATTTTGCATATCCAACAAATACGCCTTCGGTGGCACGAGGAGCAAATTTCCATCCTCTCTTAGGTCCTTTCCTTAGGACAAACGTTTTCTGACGGAATATATGTAGGTGTCTTGCAGATGGTTCACGACCAAACCATTTTTGGACTGGCGTCTGTCCATTCAGAGCTTTGGTTGGGGCATCTATTCGTTACATAGTTTGCTGTATGAATGGCATTTGCCCACAGCTCCTCTGGAACACTTGATTCAAGCATTAGGCATCTCGCTTTCTCGACTCATGTCCGATTTTTACGCTCTGCAAGTCCATTACTTTGAGGTGTATAGGGTGACGTTAATCTACGTTGTATTCCCTGTTGCATTAAATAATCATTAAAATTCTTGTTTATGTACTCGGTACCATTGTCCGATTGTAGGTATTTTATTTTATTCTTTAATGCATTTTCGACCATGTTTTTGTATTCTGTAAAAATCTGGAATACCTCGCTTTTATTTTTCATGAAATATACGCAGCAATATCTAGTGAAATCATCAATAAAAGTTACGAAGTATCTTGATCCAGCATGAGTTTCAACTTGCATAGGTCCACACACGTCGGTATGTATAATTTCCAGTGGCTCTCTTGTCTTTATACCGTCTGAGGTATTAAATGGTAAGCTCGTCATCTTTCCTTTCAGACATGTTTCACAGTCTCCTAGTTTGTCTTTTTCTTTAATTTCTAATCCTTTTCTTGGATGCTGCTTTCAGGTCAGATTCATTTAAATGTCCGAGTTTCTTGTGCCGCTTCATAATATTTGTGTCTTCTTCTACTGCGTTGGCCTTTTCTACTTCGTCAAATCTCATCTAGTACAAATCATTCTCTATTTGCCTTGAGAATAATCTTGCCGCCACTGTTCTTTATTAACGCTTGATGTTTCTGGAATACCACGGTGTATCCATTATCAGTGACTTTTCCAACTGCAATCAGGTTCATGGACAAATCAGGTACATAAAGAGCATTATTTATATCGTAGTGTCCATCCTTCACTCTAACTGTGATTTTTCCTTTCACTTTCACACGAGTGACATGCTGATCGGAAGCTAGTTTCAGTGTTCCAGACTCACTATTTATGGTGTCAAATTATCCCCATCGCTGCACATGTGGGATGTACATCCGCTGTCGAGGCACCAAATATTTTTCTTCAAATGCTTCGCAGTCGTTAGGCAAACTGGTTGTTCGCGGGAAGGTACTTATGGGTCACCGAGGCCCCCGCAACACAGGCAACAAGAAGGAATACGGGTGGGTTTTAGTCAGTAAGAGTCTGACACACCCTCCCGCTCCGCCCAGAGCGGGAGAAGTTATTTGATGATTTCCCACCCTCAAAAAAACTGGTTGCACACTAAAACTTCTACGATTTGGATTATTTTCACCGTATCCGGCTCTCGCTTGACATTCAGAAGCCTTATGTCCCTTTCTTTTGCATTTGTTGCATCTGAACCTGTAAGTTCCGCTGTTATTATTACTTCCTTGTCTTTTATTTTTGCTATAAAATGCATCTTCAGTATTGTCTCTATTATTGCTGTTCTTTCTGGCTTCACTTTCTTCAACAATTTTAATTTTTAAATTATCTGGACTTGGCAAACTGTCTCTAGTTTCGGTGGCAATCCTGAAATTTTCGAAACTCTGAGGCTAACTATACAGCATCATAATGCTTAAAAGCTCTGGATGGATTTCCACCCCGATTGTTGCTAATTTATCAACCACATCCATAAAATTGTTTAAGTGATCCTGTACATCGTCTTTTTCAGCCATTTTCTTCAGAACGAGCTGTTTAAGCAAAGTTGTTTTTCGCGCGGGTCTCGAACTTTGGTGAATAGACTTTAACTTGTCCCAAACGTCTTTAGATGTTTTACAGCCAGTTACCTGCTTGAGCTGAGGTGGAGACATCAACAGCATGATCTCAGCACGAGCCATCCCTTTTTAGGAACTTTTCTGTTTCTTCGGCAGCCGCGTTTACGAATAATTTTGTGGCTCCGCTAACATATTCCCATAGCTCGTTTTTTATAAGGATGGCCTGAGCCTGTACGCACCAGGTATCATAATTAGTTTTATTGAGTGGTTCTATGCTATACGATGACGACATCGTTCCTCGAACAAACCACGCTCTGCTACCAAACAGTATACGGTCTAATGAGAAAACGTAGTTAAAGGCACATTATGTTGTTATTATATATTCGCTAATAGATGTTACACAATACGATCGCTACAAGGAATGACAAGTCTGAGTCCAACTCGCACTTGACCAATTTTTTTTTTTGCTGTTTGTATTCAATATTATTTTGATGATCTACAACAGGGATTCCCAAAGTGGTTGATATAATGGCCTCTGGCAACTGTGTGCATGTTGGAGTTTGTATGCATCACAGAGCATAATCTCTTTAGTCGATATACACCGTTGCTATGGAGTTTTTTCTAACAGACTTGTCATTCCTTGTAGCGATCGTACAGATAGTACAATCCACGAAGGCGCGCCCCACTATTCCTCCTAACCGTTTATAGTATATGTGTGCAAGCTTCCGTCAATGTTTGAGTGTTATCGGTACACACTAATTACCTATGAGTGCACACGCACACTACAATGAATAGACTAATCAGGAGAGAGCGTCATGGTCAAAGTGAAAGATGCTCTACTTCAATTTTATATTTTTTACCCGACCGCAAGGAAAAGGTTATGTTAATTTAATTTTTAGGTGTGGATATTTTATGTGATTATTAATTAATATCGATAATATTACTATTTTTATAATAGGAGGTAATAATAGACATAAATGAAATACGTAAATAGTTTTATTGAACTTTATTGAGGAATGAAAATCGTCAATCACTCGTTTCAGAAATATCTGATTCAGAGTCTGATGTATCACCGACATTTACAATAAAACTAAAATCAAGATCACAATGTCTCATGTATTCGTCTTCTATTTTTTCCACGTGCTGACAAGTATTGAACCAGACATCTTTATTTACTCGATCAAATGCTTCATTTAAAATGGGCATAATCGAAGTGTAATTTTGATTGATATTGCGGCTAGCAACGTCGTTTTTTACAATACCCCAAATGTTTTCGATTGGGTTTAAATCTGGATGATAAGGTGGCAGCCGAAGCACTGTGAATCCATGTTCTTTCAATAATTCGTCAACTTTGTACTTGCGGAAGTTTTCTTTGTTTTTTAATATAAGGTCATAAAGTTCAGGTTTTTTGTAGCTTGGTTCAAAATGGATATTTTTTGCATTCAGCCAAGTCTGCATGACTAATTTGTTGGAGTTGGATGTTGGTATTTTTTCCGAACTAGTATTGTGATAGGCTGCATTATCCAAGACTACCACGGCATCATTTGGGAGATTTGGTATTAGTTTCTCCTTTAGCCACTTTAAGTAATTTTCTGTGTTCATGTTATCGTGGTAGTCTCCGGATTTAATCTCTGCTCTGTATGTCAACAACGCATTTGGTACAAAACCCTCTGCACTTCCGCCATGTACTATAATTATGCGCACTCCTTTTGTTAAGTTTTGTTTTATTGCTGTTTTAGAACTTTTTTCGGCCCAAGACTTTTTTGCACGTGGTTGGTATGAATATATGATTCATCTGTGTAGACTATAGGTCTACCTGCATTGCGAAAAGACTTTACCTGTTTTAAATATTTCAATCTTAGCATTTGAATATCATGTTTTTCGGTTAGCACCTTCCTGTTATTCTCAGTTTTTCTCCATTTATAACCAAGTATATGTAACAATGTTCTTAGAGTTGTTATACATCCATCAAATTGTATACGGTCTTTCAAAGCAATATTAAGTCGTGATAATGTTGGAAATTGACGATGTTCTATATGATAGTTTTGGATAGTTCTTCGGACTACACCAATATCAAATTCGTCTAAATTAATTTTTCGTGGTCTTACCCTTCTCTTCTTCATAGGTGATGTAAAAATAGAAGCACTTCTGTATACTAAATTCGAATGCGACGTACTCGCTTCATTTTCAGACTCAATATCCGCTTCCGCAGTCGGCTCTGTTGTACGCTCCGCACTTGGGGCTATAGGAACTATCGCATCCGTTTCCATAGTTATATTCGATTCCATAGCAGGTACTGTAGTTTGCTTCATTGTATTAGTATATTCCTTTCTTTCGCGTAGAATTCTAGTCACTGTGCTTTCAGATACTCCAACAGCCTGTGCGGTTCTCCATCGCGCATCAGTGAGTTTTTCTGCATAATTTTTACTTGCTTCTTTTTTCACAAAATCATAAACTTTAGAAATAATTTCTCTTGTCTAAAATAAAAAAAATATCAAATAGTTTTACTTATTTTTAAAAATGAAATGAACACTACTATTACTAAAATTTGCTATTTATTAAAATAAAATTACTTTCGTTAGCTTATTTCATGTGTTTTAGTAACTGCAAACTTCTTTACATACCTGGCTTTTAAGAACAACACGCTGAGATTTTCTCGACATTTTAAAAATATATAAAGTAGAGCAACTTTCGTGACGAGTCTGGATTTTCGCAGCATAGAGTGTAGTATTCGTGTGCATCGAACCGCTGACGGTTCGCGACTGCCGCTCGGAGCAAACTCCCCGCTCCCCGCGATCCCCTCAACCGAAAATTGGTGGGGCGCGTCTTCGTGAATTGCACTATCTGTATTGTGTAACATCTATTAGCGAATATATAATAACCAATGATATTATAAAGGGAAGATACGCTACGTTCATACTGAGTGGTGTCCAGAAATTGTTGCGTTGTTATTACAAATGTACTTATATGTAGGTGTATAGTAATTTTCAACTACGACTGCGATAGATAATACGGAACGTATGGTACAGAAAGAGATAGCTATCTGTAGTGTGTTGCGCTTGGAGTACACTAGTGAATCATAGAGTATGCGGATTTGCCACAGATGGGACGTTGGATATAAGCATAGGCATTGGATATAATGTATTACATTGATAATGATGTATTAAATAAAACAAAAAACAGAATTGTTAATTATTTATTCACAAACTTAGACTAAGATACAATAATAAAAATAAAAAATGAAAGTTGAGTTGGCAGTTAAGATTTTCATTATTATTTATTTACCCTCAAATAAGTTTAATTTATTTCTTTTTTGTCTTTTTGACATGCTTTTAATGGATGGGTTATTTTTGTGCTCATGATGCAAACGGACATTCAGATACTTTTGTATTATAGCTCGAATTAGTCTATGATTGAGTATAGGGGTTTGATTCATAGATTGTTCAAACAAAATATCGAATACATTGGACTGCAAAAAGTGTTTTAAAATGTTGTATTGTAATCGCTTAAAGTCATGAGAATTTCTAAAATAGGGACCATTTTCTATGATGAATTTCTTTAAAATATCTTCTGATTTTAAACACACTAAAAAAACATCATGCGATGCAAAACACAAACCACCCATATCTTTAAGAGTGACGAGTTTATGAAACCATAATTTTTCATTCGTGAATAAGGAGGAACGACACTCTTCACATTTTAAACTTCCACAAAGTTTTCTAGATACCCAGCCTGAAATATATCCTATTATTTGTTCTACATTACACGAGCGATGATCGTTATTAAGTAAATCTGTCATAATAGACACGTTTTCTTCCGATTTTTTATCACTTTCCAAGTTAATAAGCTCATCCATAACCAAATTTTCATCAAGAACCCGTCCGTCGCACGTGTTATTTATGTTTTTGACTGCTGATGAGCAATTTAGAATCGGAAAATATTCTACCGGAATACAATTACCTGTAAAGGCAGATCGCAATTCCAAATGATTGAACATTTTTTTATAAATTCCTTTGAATTGGATTGTATTTGGGTTATTATTATACCCTCCATGTCGACGTATGTCCCCGAACATTATTTCAATGTGGTCTTGACTTAACCTATATGTAGAAATGTAGCTCAGTCTTTTCTCATCTTGAACAAGAGATGTATATAAATATTTAAGGCTTTCGATACAAATCAAAAATCCTAAAAAACCGGTTTTAGATTTACATTGCACGAGTTTCTTTTTAGTTATTGTCATAAATACATGTCCACGTCGGGTAATTCTGTTTTTATTGTAAATACGCAATTCAAGTATGTATTTTTTAGCTTTTTCTAGAAAAGCAAATATATCTTTTGCATTACCTGAACTAACAGGCTTTTTAAAACCAAATTTGTCACGAGCTCTCGAATTGAAAATGTCGAACAAGTCATTAAATAATATTATGAAGTCTTTAGTGGGACCCGAATCTTTAAAATTTGAAAATTTTAAAATTTGATGGACGAAGTGTATCTTCGCAAAGCTGCAAAGCATTTGCGACACTTCTACTTAAAAGTTGTGTGGCTAACTTGACTTTCATAATTTCATTACGAAAACTTAAGTGCCGTTGTGTACGTCGGTTGGCAAAATTTAAACCCTGGTCTGTCTGCAGTTTGTTAAGATTTTTTAATAGTTGCCACCTTATCTCTTTATTTTCATTATTAAAAATAACTGACTTCGCTTCAAAAGTGTTGCGTACCAATTTAATCATGTGGCATGGATCTAGGAAAACTGCAACTTCTTTATTGGTTTCAGGATGTTTAAATGTAGTTTTTAAGTTATCAATAACGCTCAGTTTACAGCCTAGAACCGCTGCAGTAGACAAGTTAGCCGCACAACCATCGAAAGTCAAACTTACTATGTCAACGCCTGCTGCATGACTATGTCTTAAACAATCAATTATTAAAGTAGCTCTCGTCTCTGATGATAATCATTTGACAAAAAAGTAAGCTACAGGAATTTTCCAGTTTTCACTTAAACATACTAAAATAAAAACAAATGCTTCTGTTGCAATTTCTTTGTTTTCCGAAGGTCCAGAACCATAATTTACTAATCCCTCTGTATTTTTGCCTGTCCATTGAGTTTGATGTCTAAGAGCCATTTCGTCTACAATCAGGCCACAAATAATTTTCTTTCTAGATAAATTACTTTTTCGTTTTAAAATATCAAATGCTTGTTTTGTGAAACCTGGCAACATTGAACTATTTTGGTACCATTTAGCCAAAACACGGGGATGAGGCAGGGCAGTATGGAATACCCGCCTGACGTATTTATACGCCGCTGAGGAGTAGTAGTTTAAAGTTAACGCAAATTTGCGAAGCGCTGCTGGGTATTTCTTCCTAAATTTTTTTTAGACTTTTTTATTTGCAATATTCTGTTAAATAAGTTTAATGATTCTGTTTTTAGATTGAGATCCGAAAATTGCTGTTCCGTGAGATAATTCTTTCTTTTCAAATCCTTTAAAATGTTTTTCATGCTTGTTATTCTTTTTTTTAATCTGCTGTTTTGGATTTTAAGAGCATTATTCTTTTTCTGTAACATTTTTTTTTTCAACAACTAATTTACGAACTCGCGTCTTAAGCTTTGCTTTTCTGGGGGTGTCGAACACTGAATCCATGTCGAATATATCAACATGGTCCAGACTGGTAGGTGAGCGAAATTGTGGAACATCATCATTGTCCTGAAATAGAATAAATTATCTTAATTGAGACGGTAATTATAAATGATATTTGTAATTAATTGACCAATATTGAATGCACGGATCACGTAATTACATAAGTTACGACCATTTTTTTTCTTGTTGTGAAAATAATGAACTATCGTAATATTTAAAAAAAATAATTTTACCGGGGCTATCACAGGTACTGCAGTTTTTTTCAGACGCATGTAGCCTTTGGAAGTAGTATATTTATCTTCATTTTTAAAATGTTCTGAACAAATTGTACTACTTTTTGTAGGCATCCAGTTATATTCACTTCTTTCCGCCTGAACTATGCTGACCCATTTATGTTTTATAAAATCATCACTAGGAAATCTGGAAGATAACAAAAACATAATAAAAAATAAATGTTTTATCTAAGATACATACCTTCTAATCGAGTAATAAAATAATGTTGAATAGCCCGCTATTACTAATTTAATTACATATTATTATTAGAAAGACGCTAACAAACTAACTCAAGCGGTCAACGAACGCTGTATATTCTGCCTACGATTTCGCTTCTGGTTGATTAATCTGTGACGCATGGCTATTTGTCTTTGTCGCGCTGCAGTTGTCATCATATTCACTGTCCTTTTCGAACCACCATATTAATAATTCGAAATGTATTTTGTAAATGAGAAATAAAATCGTGAAAAAGTATAAATATGACACTATTTTAATATACTTACGTATGGTATGAAACTCCTACACTCTTATTTTTCTCGGAACCATAGTTTTTACACTTTCGTAACACACAACTTGGCATTTTAGGTGGATATAGGCACGACACAGACACGTTTCGTTTCGCTCGCTGCTATTAGCCGACTAAAACAAATTACGACAGTTGTCTGAATTCGTTCGCAACAATTTTTGCGCGCCAGTGCGATATCTACCTCTTTTTATTTTATAATATCATTGATAATAACAACATAATGTGCCTTTAACTACGAGTACGTTTTCTCATTAGACCGTATACTGTTTGGTAGCAGAGCGTGGTTTGTTCGAGGAACGATGTCGTCATCGTATAGCATAGAACCACTCAATAAAACTAATTATGATACCTGGTGCGTACAGGCTCAGGCCATCCTTATAAAAAACGAGCTATGGGAATATGTTAGCGGAGCCACAAAATTATTCGTAAACGCGGCTGCCGAAGAAACAGAAAAGTTCCTAAAAAGGGATGGCTCGTGCTGAGATCATGCTGTTGATGTCTCCACCTCAGCTCAAGCAGGTAACTGGCTGTAAAACATCTAAAGACGTTTGGGACAAGTTAAAGTCTATTCACCAAAGTTCGAGACCCGCGCGAAAAGCAACTTTGCTTAAACAGCTCGTTCTGAAGAAAATGGCTGAAAAAGACGATGTACAGGATCACTTAAACAATTTTATGGATGTGGTTGATAAATTAGCAACAATCGGGGTGGAAATCCATCCAGAGCTTTTAAGCATTATGATGCTGTATAGTTAGCCTCAGAGTTTCGAAAATTTCAGGATTGCCACCGAAACTAGAGACAGTTTGCCAAATCCAGATAATTTAAAAATTAAAATTGTTGAAGAAAGTGAAGCCAGAAAGAACAGCAATAATAGAGACAATACTGAAGATGCATTTTATAGCAAAAATAAAAGACAAGGAAGTAATAATAACAGCGGAACTTACAGGTTCAGATGCAACAAATGCAAAAGAAAGGGACATAAGGCTTCTGAATGTCAAGCGAGAGCCGGATACGGTGAAAATAATCCAAATCGTAGAAGTTTTAGTGTGCAACCAGTTTGCCTAACGACTGCGAAGCATTTGAAGAAAAATATTTGGTGCCTCGACAGCGGATGTACATCCCACATGTGCAGCGATGGGGATAAATTTGACACCATAAATAGTGAGTCTGGAACACTGAAACTAGCTTCCGATCAGCATGTCACTCGTGTGAAAGTGAAAGGAAAAATCACAGTTAGAGTGAAGGATGGACAGTACGATATAAATAATGCTCTTTATGTACCTGATTTGTCCATGAACCTGATTGCAGTTGGAAAAGTCACTGATAATGGATACACCGTGGTATTCCAGAAACATCAAGCGTTAATAAAGAACAGTGGCGGCAAGATTATTCTCAAGGCAAATAGAGAATGATTTGTACTAGATGAGATTTGACGAAGTAGAAAAGGCCAACGCAGTAGAAGAAGACACAAATATTATGAAGCGGCACAAGAAACTCGGACATTTAAATGAATCTGACCTGAAAGCAGCATCCAAGAAAAGGATTAGAAATTAAAGAAAAAGACAAACTAGGAGACTGTGAAACATGTCTGAAAGGAAAGATGACGAGCTTACCATTTAATACCTCAGACGGTATAAAGACAAGAGAGCCACTGGAAATTATACATACCGACGTGTGTGGACCTATGCAAGTTGAAACTCATGCTGGATCAAGATACTTCGTAACTTTTATTGATGATTTCACTAGATATTGCTGCGTATATTTCATGAAAAATAAAAGCGAGGTATTCCAGATTTTTACAGAATACAAAAACATGGTCGAAAATGCATTAAAGAATAAAATAAAATACCTACAATCGGACAATGGTACCGAGTACATAAACAAGAATTTTAATGTTTATTTAATGCAACAGGGAATACAACGTAGATTAACGTCACCCTATACACCTCAAAGTAATGGACTTGCAGAGCGTAAAAATCGGACATGAGTCGAGAAAGCGAGATGCCTAATGCTTGAATCAAGTGTTCCAGAGGAGCTGTGGGCAAATGCCATTCATACAGCAAACTATGTAACGAATAGATGCCCCAACCAAAGCTCTGAATGGACAGACGCCAGTCCAAAAATGGTTTGGTCGTGAACCATCTGCAAGACACCTACATATATTCCGTCAGAAAACGTTTGTCCTAAGGAAAGGACCTAAGAGAGGATGGAAATTTGCTCCTCGTGCCACCGAATGCGTATTTGTTGGATATGCAAAATGTGCGAGAGGGTACTTGTAAACTTTCCCTCAGAATACTTGTGTGGTAGTGTGTGTGGGGGGCTTGTGGCTAAGTAATAACAGTGGCACGGTTCAATCGATCAGGGCCTCAAGTCTGCTATTACAATAGTGTCAGAATGGTCTGTTCCGATCCTCATTAATGACGCCATTATATTAGTAGATTACCAAACTTGTCAAAATCAACGATTATAAAATCAATGATAGACCATTCTGACACTATTGTAATAGCAGACTTGAGGCCCAGGATAAGCTACGCTTGCCACTGTTGATCCGTGGATGGGTGACCATCTTTACATACCAAGATCTCTCCGTGCCTCGGAAATCATGAAGCCGTTGGTCCCGGCTGTCATTTGTGGATCTTTGACAGTTGTTACGGGTCGTCAGAAGCCCGAAAGTCTTACAAAGGAGTATTGTAATACCCAGTAACTGGGTTGTGGAAGTCAAATAGGCAATCGCTCAATGTAAAGATACTGGTATTCAGCTGCATCTGGTTCAAAATCAAAATATTTTTATTTCACATAAACCTACACTTATGAAACGTCAGAAGTTAGGTGCACGGTTCCAATGGGTCGTTTCCTATGGAGAAGAGACGGCAAGAAACTCCACGGTTACTCTTTTAAAAATAATTGGCTTTTACAATGTTTTCAAATTACAGTGTTAATAGGTATGGGAGGACAGTGTAGGCCTGTCGAGACATACCAGGTACTTAACAAAAAAAAAAAGAAAAGTTTACAAAATATCTAGTCTATTAAGCCTACAACATTCTCACATTTACAAGGTACACACAAATCTTTGTAAAATATTAATAAAATAATAAAAATAAAAACCCATTTAAACCAAATGAAGTTTCCCATTACAAGTCTGAAATCAAAATTTTAGGTATATAATGTCAAACAGTGAAAATAATATGTCAAAAAGAAAATTTGTATAAAAAATAATAATAATAAACATCGGTTAGACTGGAAGCCGACGGGAGAAGGCTTTTTTTTTTTCAAGATTAATTGTGATATTATACACAACATAATCAGCCTATAATGTTCCCACTGCTGGGACACAGGCCTCCTCTCTGTGAGAGGCAGTGGGCCGTAATTCTGCTCGCGGGCCCAGTGCGGGTTGGTAGATGTCACATGTCTTCGAATTTTTGGGGTTCCGTAGTAAACAAGGAACCCTTATAGGTTCGCCATGTCCGTCTCGTCTGTCCGTCTGTCTGACCCCGCTGTAGCTCAGAGACTCTTAGTACTAGAAAGCTGTAATTTGAAATAGGTATACATATTAATTGGTCAAGGACAGCTAATGAGACACAATTGATTTTCTTTTGATTGTCTCCGAATCGGTGTCGCGCGGGGCTTAACAGATCACGCCGTGCAAGTGCGAAAATAAAATCTTGAAATATATTTTTTTAGTGTAAGTACCTCCCTTGCTCGTAATGTGGGGATGATAATTTTTTTCTCGTCTACCCCATGGTGTGGGGTATCGTTGGATAGGCCGTTCAAAAATATTGCAGGTCTTTGTGGTATACACAGACCTGCAATATTTTTGAACGGCCTTACTCGGCGACTTTTCGATTCAGGGATCCACTTGCGTAATATTAATTAAGCATTAAATAGAGTCGAACGATCTCTGTCTAGGTCCTTTTTTACCCGACTGCCTCAGGAGGGTAAAGTTTTTCGAGAGTATGTATGTATGTATGTATGTATGTATGTATGTATGTATGTATGTGTGTATGTATGTATGTATAATATAATAATAATAATAATAATAAACCGTTTATTTTCTCTTCACAAGTTATGAACTTAATCCTAAAATTTTACAGTAGTGCACGAGGAGCTAACTTTGTGAGAGACTGGAGCCTGAGGTAGGTTTATAAAAACCTGTATTACAGGTCACCAGGGCCCTCCCGCGGCTAGAAGCCTGTTCTTTGCATACACGACATAATAATAAAGCAATGTGTATGTATTTTTCGCAAATATCCACTTGTGAAAAATAAATTAAGAATAATAGTACAAAATTTAAAATTTAGTAACAGATACAAAAAATAGAAAAAGTTTCGGGGAAATACCAGTGGGTGTGTGTGAGTGACCGGAGAAGTGTATGAGAGAGATGTAAGAGTGAATGTGAGAGGTTGCTTGAGTGAGTGTTTGTGCGAGTTTGGTTCGATACTACCTGTATGCGGAAGCAGCAGAGGGAATGCGTAATTCGTATAAAGATAGTCTATCTGAGAGGGATCAACAAGTTCTCGGTTCCCTGATAGTCTAGAGTTTTTAAATAGGTAGTGACTTTGATTTTACATTTGTATTTAATTAGAGGATAAATATTAAATTTGTTATTTAGCTTATTATAAAGGTATGGTCCAAGGAAGAAGAAGAAATTACGCGAGTGTGCACAGCTGGAAGGTTGTGTTTGGCATACTCTGCCTTTACGGCGCTTATTCCTATTAAGGTTCGGATCGTATTGCAACAAGGAGTGTTGTTTAAGCACCGTACGCAGTATGTAGGTTTGCCTGACAGTGAGTAAATCCCAGTTCTTAAAAAGGTCTACGGTTGGGAATAGATAGGGGAGACCGGCGCCAACTTTGAGGATGGCACGCTGTGCTCTCTCAACTTCAATGAGGTAAGTCTTGGCGGCACCTCCCCAAGATGTAATGCAGTAGTCTATTAAGGATTGGCATAAAGCATCGTAAACCATCTTAATAACCCGTCGGTCCGCTACGTGTCTAAGGGTTTTGAAGATGTAAATAAGTTTACGCAACCGTGTTACAAGGACTTTTATGTGCGGCTTGAAGGTCAAGAACTGATCTATAATGATACCAAGATATTTGATATCTTCGATTCTTTGGAGAGCGGGACAGGAGCACAACGTGTTGTCAGGAACACAAGCATGAGATTAAATGCTAAAATATAATGGGGGAAGTTGATTTGACCTATGGGAAAAAGTTACATATTTGGTTTTATTAACATTTAACGTCAGGACATTCGATCGGAGCCATTTGCAAACTCGATTAAAACCCTTTTGGGCAGTATCAAATACCTCCTCCCAGCTTTGTCCACTAAAAAAGAGAGCAGTGTCATCAGCGAATGTAATGATTTTGCCCTTGTGGACTTGCAGTTGGCAGAGGCTGTTGATATACACCAAGAACAACGTTGGTCCGAGAATGCTGCCCTGAGGCACACCGAATTCGACACATGCTTCATCGCTTAGCCAATTGTCAATCCGAACTCTTTGCTTTCGTCCTGTAAGGTAGTCCGTCATTAATTTTAAAGGAATACCTCTTACACCAAACCCTTCCAATTTTTTGAGTAGGTGCGGGATAGAGACTGTGTCGAAGGCTTTTGCCAGATCAAGGAACACTGTCAAACATTTTTTCCTTTGGTCTAGGTTGGTAATGATTGAGTGCAAGAGATCGTGTACCGCGTCATTGGTGGACTTTTTACGACGAAAACCATATTGATTGGGTGAAAGAAGATTGTTTGATTCTAGGTAATTTGTTAGTCGATTGTTTATAAGCCGTTCCAGGATCTTGGACAGAGTTGGTAAGATGGAGATAGGGCGGTAGTTATCGACACAGTCTCTTGCCCCCCCTTTGTGTATTGGTTTAATAAGAGCCATTTTAAATGCTCTAGGGAAAACACCTGTCGCCAAAGCCAGTCTGCAAATGTGTGTAATAGGAGTGGTCAGAAAGTTTATGTACCTCTTTAAGATCTTGCCGGATATCTGGTCAATTCCCGCCGCACACTTCTCCTTTAAATCTTTGATGAGAAAAAATACTTCTTCTTCATCAGGGGGGAGCATGGTAAACGAATTGAGGGGTGGATCAGATAAAACGTCATATGACCTTGGTATATTCTGCGTTAAATTGGTAGTACGCTCCGCAAGCTTACTGCCCACGTTCGCAAAGAAATTATTAACGTTATTAATGGCCCTATGTTTGTCTACGGATGTAATGAGACAGGAAGAAAGATTAACAGGCTTGCTTGAGCCACTAATATTTTTAATTGCATCCCATATCTGCTTTTTATTACCTTTTGCATTTTCAATCTCTTTTTTGTCATAGTTTCGTTTCGCTTTTTTAATTGTAGAGTTACAAAAATTTCGATAACGTTTGTAGGTTAGTTTAAGCGTCTCATTTTCTGGATTTCGTTTAAGTTTTTTATGTAGGTTATCCCTGTTTCTCATGCAACGAAGCAACCCTTTGGTGATCCACGGTTTGCTAACCCGTTGTCTTTTGGGAATTTTTAATAGACTAGAGTTATTATTTATTGCAGTGGAAAGGTAAGTCACAAGAAGGTCGGTTGCAGTGTTAGCATCACTAGTTTCAAGAATGGGCTTAAAGATAGTATTCTGTATAGTGACATCGAGAGATTCAAAGTCGATTGTGTGGGCCGTTTTATTGCAGTAATCAGGGCGAGCGTCCAGATCCAGACTAATGGCAACAGTTTCGTGATCTGTAATTGAAGACTCGAATACGAAACAGTTAGCATCTAATTTTGTTTTAAGCATTATGTGGTCCAGACAGGTACGTCCATGCGTAAGTGCAGTATGACCTGGGAGCAAACAGTGACTTGCTAAGACGTTTAGATATTCCTGCGAACGCTTGTCCGTACTGTTAGGTGCTATATCGATATTTATATCGCCGCAGAGAACAATATTTTTAAACCTACTTAATTTTTCGAGTAGAAGATCTATCGATCGAATGAAGTTATTCGTATTGACTTGACTTGGAGGGCGGTAGATTCCGATAACACAAGTTTCTGAGTTTATTTTCAGCAGAAGACAGTTGGCGTCACTAACCTCGGGTTCTTCCACAGTTACCCTAAGGTTCTTGCCATAGTAGATAACAACTCCTTCATTTTGGGTTCTATGAGAAGTTGTTGAAGCATAATTATAGTTATCGAGATTAGGTATGTTACGAGCTGAAGGAAGCCAACACTCCGAGAGGACTAATACGTCCCAACATATTTCTGATCTTTGTAGAAGGGTAGTGAGATTAGTCATGTTGCAATTAACGCTACGAATATTCTGAGACAAGAGATTGAGGGTGCAAGTAGTTGTTAATATATAGTTTTTTACATCGTCTATGTCGCAAGCGATTGACTTAGCTATTTGAAGTGAATCAAGATCTGAGTAAAAAGTCTCAATATTTTGCATTGTTCAACAATAGAATACAATTTTAATGTCACGCGACGTGCGTGACCCATAATTACGGAAATAAATAAATTTTAAACTCAGATCTTGTTCGTAACTAGCTATGATGTTGAGCAAGCGACTAGATGTAAAATATAATGGGGCAAGTTTACTGATACCATACATAATATACCAAACTAAGGTTCGCTGTGATGTGTATTGAGTAAGTGGTGACAGTTGAGTTGTGTGTGTTTGTTGAAGAGGGTACATAAGTGAGCGTGAGGGACTGGCATTCCTATAAATATTATTTTTATTGTGTGTGAAACCACAAATAAATGTTAATTTAGGTAAAAAGCAAACATAATTAAAACGTAAAACAAAGGTAACAAAAGTGAAGTATGACAAGCAAATTGTAATTACACCAGGGGCTAACTTTAGTCACAAGGTAAGCTTGGCCAACTCGGCCTCTTCCTCTATACGCAACGGCACCTGCCCCTCTTCTATCTTGACGTAAACTTTTCCAAAAGATGTCCATGTAGCTGCCAGCTTTTTGTTTTTCACGAGACCTCTGGCAATGTAATGGAGGTATCTGGCTTTATTTGTCAGAGAATCCGAGATGAATACAGCCTGCGGTGTGCCCGCTAATTTAATGTGATTCGTATTCAACTGTGGCTCCTTCTTTATGCGGCTAGATTTATTAAATTCTCTAAAAGCAGTAATGATGGCATCCTTTCTGATGGTGTTAGTGAAGTCAGTAACAATGGCCTCAGACTTGGTTCGGTAAATGTCCTTTACTTCCAGGTCATGTATTGGTGTCTCGAGGCCTAAGGCTGCCACGACATTCTTGATTATGTTTATCATCGTTTTTTTGCTTTCGTTACTTTGTATGGGTATGTTTCGTATTTCGATGGAAGAATTGCGAGCATTTCTTTCAAGTATTTCTAGCTTATCTTCTAACGACTTAACACGTTTCTTATTATTGCAGTTTTCATGCTCTAGGCAGTTTACTTTGTTAAGTATGTCTTCATATTGGCCGGAAATAGACTTTACCGATTTTTCGATCTCAATGTTTTGTTTCATCAGGGCATTTATAGAGCTGGTAAGTGAATCAAACTTTTGTTCCTGCTGGTATTTTAGCTCAGCGAACATCTCCTTGATTTCGGACATATACTGGTCAGGGATTCCACTATATTCGCTGAAAGTGCGTTTATGGCGTTTGGAGACGTTAGCCATTTCATCATCCGTTAACTTGTTTAGAGCCGAGTCCGATTGACACAGCAAAGCAGGAGGAGTCTTTAGCCTAACTCCTGGTGTCGCACATTGTGCCGGGGACCTATGTTGTCCATCTCCGCTAGGCACTGAATCTGCTCCATGAATCAAGGGCTTTGGTCCCGGTGGTGAGCGTTGAACCGACATCCTATCAATATGTCTTGGTGAGTATATTCGCCTTGCGTTTTCGTATTATCGTATTTCGTAGTACTACTACTTCCGACGACTTCTTGCTATTTGCAAAAAGTCAGGCGTTAATATTTCTGATTTAGTAAATAAGCCTTGTTTGCAGAAAACAATAATTGTGATAAAGGACAAAACAAAATCACAAAATGTACAGTCCGGCCAGTATTATTAAGTCTTGTGTCTCTAAGTCTCGAACTCGAGGCAACGAGCGTCGCAGTCGACGGCGTCAGCCGCTACGCTAATTACGTATATCTTCGATGCACGAAATACTGAATTGTATGCCAGTACTATGAGTGCGGGCAAGAGTTCGTTGACCGCAATGACTCGAGCAAGGTCACGGACACAATGAACGTTGTTAACACTTTGATTTTTAATTTTATATTCGGTATTATGTCGTTTTACTCACTGTTTGGAAATGTTGTTCTCTGTATCCTTTTATTTGGTCACTAGTTGTTAAAGTGGCACTAATTTTATTAATTATAGCTAAGTAATTATATTTTATACGAAATTATATTGCGGAGCCCGCTCGAGTACGTCTATTCACCTTCGTTGCGCGCGCGGGGGCCTATATGTATGTATGTATGTATGTATTTATTATGTATGTCTATTTCTTTGGCACGCTCTGTAGCCTAAACGGCTTGATGGATTTTAACGTATGAGGTGTCCTTAGATTCGTCTTAATTGTAGAAGTGACATAGGCTATATAATATTTATAAATTGCATCTGCAAATACAAAAAAAAGGAGGGGAAGTTTTTTTTTTTAATTAATTGCAACAATATTGATATGAAATAAAAGCAAGTACTTAATAAGTAATTTTCAAATATATATGTATTAATAAAACTAAAACTCTTGAAATAAAATAAATTATTTAAAAAAACAAAAAACCCGACTGCAAAAACACATAACGGAAAAGGGAAAAACAAGCATTATAATGTATATCATTTTGGTCTTGCAGGCGGGGACAGTAGAATAACCTGAAATATGGTGTAACTTTTGATTGTCCCCGCATGCGATACCAAAATTATATAGATTATAATGCTTGTTTTTCCCTTTTCAGTTGTGTTTTTGCAGTCGGGTTTTTTTGTTTTTTTAAATAATTTATTTTTTATGTACAAGGATTTCTACGGTGCGATGTCTAAAATGGAGAAACGAAATGTCAATTTGTATAGAAATAACTGTGTCTTCTTCGTAGAAATAGTAAGCGTCGTACTAAGACTGCTGGGGGCACGTATATGTAGTGTCCGACAAAGTCCCATGTTATACTGCCATGATCTACTGCCATGATCTACCTAGCCTCTCCCAACTATGGTAAGGGTCGGCTTCCAGTGTAAACGAATGTGGCTGAATACCAGTATTTTATATGGAGCACCTGACAGTCTATAATAACATAAAATTCGTTTTTCCAGCACAACCCATTGTGGCCGCCATCAATGGCTGCCCTGACCTGCAGTATCTCACGCTCACGGGCAACACTCTGGGGGTGGCTGCAGCAGAGGCCATCTCCAAAGCTCTGGAACGTCACCCAGAGCTGAAGGTGGCGCGGTTCTCTGATATGTTCACGGGGAGAATGAAGACGGAGATACCGCCGGCTTTGGTAAGCGAATTAATAATTTTTAAGAGTATCTTTGGTTATTTTGTTAGTTGTTATTCATATAGGTCAATCAACTCAGCCTCTAACAGTCCACTGCTGGACAGAGGCCTCACCTAGGCTGCGCCACAACACCCTGTCCTCCGCCTTCCGCATCCAGTCTGTCCGAGCCACCTTTTTAAGGTCGTCAGTTCATCTAGCTGGGGTCGTCCCAAACTACGTTTGCAAATAGGTAAAATAGCGATACAAGCTTCTTGTTGCCAAACAAAAATAAAACAGGCAGTCATGGAGACCGCTGATAGAAGTGAAACCTTATCGCTCGACACTCCTAATGAAGATTTCACTGTAATAAAATAATGATTATCTATATTAAAACACAAACAATGTGCAGTATACACAAATTATTAACACAAAGTAAATGGCCTGCCTGGGTTCGAACCCACGACCGTAAGTCGGGGCAGTTACCACTGGGCCACCACTGCTCTTGTTGACGAATATTTAAATTTTATTTATCACTAGATGCGCCCCGCGGTTTCACCCGCATAAGTTTTGACTCCGTGGGTATATCGGGATAAAAAGTATCCTATGTGTTATTCCTGGTTATAAACTATCTGTGTGCCAAATTTCATTCAAATCCGTTCAGTACTTTTTGCGTGAAAGAGTAACAAACATCTATCCATCCATACTTACAAACTTTTGCATTTATAATATTAGTAGGATAATTTTATTTTGGGTTTTTATGTTTTTTAAAGTATCTAGTTTATAATTTAAATGTATTAGTGTAAAGCTATGGACTAGAATTATGTCTGAAATAAATAATTAATTAATTAAAGTTAGTTAATTAATTATGTATAGTTAATTAATTAATTATTTTTTTATAGTTATTTAATTATAGCATTACTAATATTTTCTTGTCTTCCAGGCGGCTTTAGGCGATGGTATGATAACAGCGGGAGCCCGGCTCAGTGTCCTCGACCTGAGTGACAACGCATTCGGACCCATTGGAGTAGAAGGCCTGGCTAAATTGTTGCAGAGTGATGTGTGCAGTGAATTGGAGGTAAATACTGGCTAACATTTAATTTTATTTGCTTTTTAGGGTTTCGTAGTAAACAAGGAACCCTTATAGTTTCGCCATGCCCGTCTGTCTGTCTGTCCCCGCTGTAGCTCAGAGACGCTTAATACTAGAAAGCTGTAATTTTCCCCTTCAACCAACTACGCAGGTGGCTACAGGAGCTCACCCACACACAAGCGGAGAGCTGGTGGTCCTCGGTACAGGGGTGCAGACAGTCCAAGGAGGCTATGCCATCCTTGGATAGCAAGTTAACCAGGCGTCTGTTACGCCTGAACAGGACCTGGCAGGATACGCCTGTTGACGGGGACCATCACGGGCCACTGCTCGCTAAACAAACACTTCCACACAATAGGCATAACGGACAGCCCTCTGTGCAGGGCTTGCATGGAGGCAGAGGAAACCGTTGCGCATGTGCTCTTCGAATGCACAGGCGTCACCCACATTAGAACAGAAACCCTCGGGGCACCTAGATCCTACACAGAGGTTCTAAACAGACCAGGAGATGTTATCAACTTCTGGAGGGAGGTGGGCTGGTTGGAATAACCACCAAAAACGGCCGCCATGGCCCACGCACAATGGTCCACTTGAAGGACTAAGTGCGGAAACCAAACCCTCTAACATAGAACATAGAAGCTGTAATTTGGCATATGTATACATATTAACCGACATTTTTTTTTTTAATAAATCCGTAATTGTCATTTCGCCCTTATACTTCAAGTAACTAACCATCTTTTTCCAGGAACTACGGTTAAACAACAACGGTCTCGGCATTACGGGCGGCCGATTACTCGCCAAAGCGTTGTCCGCGCGCCCGCGCAAGCTGAAGATCTTCATCGCGGGCCGCAACAGGCTCGAGAACGACGGAGCCACCGCGCTCGCCAAGGTGTTCCAAGTAAGTAGACCATCTGACAAGAGACTTGGTACTTCTTGACAGGCCTTCACTGTCCGTGTCTGTTTAAAATTTCAGCGTCAATATGTATTTTTTTTTTTTTTTTGGGTGGGAAATCATTAAATAACTTCTCCCGCTCTGGGCGGAGCGGGAGGGTGTGTCAGACTCTTACTGACTAAAACCCACCCGTATTCCTTCTTGTTGCCTGTGTTGCGGGGGCCTCGGTGACCCATAAGTACCTTCCCGCGACCCCGGCAGGCATCGGCCCTAGTGGACCCCTACTATGGTCAATATGTATGGGAATACATATTGACGCTGAAAGTTTAAAACATCATAACTGCATCATTGGTCTAGTGGTCGCAAGCGCTACTGTTGAGCATGAGGTACTTTTTTTTTTTTTGAGGTTGGGAAATCATCAAATAACTTCTCCCGCTCTGGGCGGAGCGGGAGGGTGTGTGAGACTTACTGACTAAAACCCACCCGTATTCCTTC
Source organism: Atethmia centrago (assembly GCA_905333075.3). Lineage (NCBI taxonomy): Eukaryota > Metazoa > Arthropoda > Insecta > Lepidoptera > Noctuidae > Atethmia > Atethmia centrago. The sequence continues at coordinate 17,897,475 of HG995393.1, forward strand.
CTGTTGCCTGTGTTGTGGGGGCCTCGGTGACCCATAAGTACCTTCCCGCGACCCCGGCAGCATGAGGTCCTGGGTTCAATTCCCGGGGCGGGCAAAGTGTTATTGGTTTTTTTCTATCTGGAATTTCTCAGTAGCAGCCCGGAGTCTAGATTTGTGCACGGTTGATGGCAATAGGCTCGCCCCTATTACATGGGACTTAAACATAACTGGCGAAATGTGGGTGTACTACAGGTACACCTCTGCTCTACCCTTCGGAGTAACAAGGTGGGATGTTATGTTAGGTGTGTCGTAATAGCCAATTATTTCTAAAACCGTTAGGAAATGCCCAATTGGAACCGTGCACCTAGCTTCTGACGTTTCATAAGTGCCCATGTAGGTTTATCTGAAATAAAATATTTTGATTTGGAAAAGACAAGAAAAAAATAAATTGAAAAGAATATGCTTAGATGGTTTGGTTATGTTGAGGGGATGAATGAAAGGCGATTAAAAAAAGGTATTTACAAGGCAGATGTGAGTGGAAACGCCGGGAAGGGAAGCTCCAGGAAGACATATAGTGACCTCATTGGTGATGTGTTTCAAAAGTTCTGGTGCATAGTACTCGCAACCGGCGTGTTTGTTGAGTATGAACGTAAACGAAACAAAAGGAGTAGGTATGTAAGGAGCGTAGCAGGTGGTGTTCTATAGTTTTTGCCTACCCTCATGGGATGAAGGTGTGAGTTTATGTGTGTGTATGATTTTGACACATAGGATGTAGAGTATGCAGAGTGTGTGAGTAATAGTGTATGTATTAATGAATCTCTAGGAACGTGTTTTCAATAGCGTTATTCCGCGCAATATGTCACGAAAATGGCTCATCCTGCATATTTCTGTGCATATATTATATGGGGGAATCCGCAGTTGTAGCCCGCGAAATTGAAATTTTCATCAAAAATTGATTCTCGACTATAACAAATATGTATTTAAGTTAGAATTGGTCTCAAATATCATGATTTCATGATGAAGGTGTTCAATAGACCAATTCTAACTTGGAGTGATGTATTCATTATTCTTATAATTATAATTCTGTGAATACACATTTGTTATGGTCACGAATCATATTTTCATCAACATACCACCTGACGACCACTGACCTGAAAATTGCAAAAAACTATGAAACTAAAATTTGAATTTCACGAGCTACTTTTGCCAAAATTGAAAAATTTAATAGCACGCATTTATTATACAGCAGCACGATTGATTACTAACACATGCGTGCACTGACTGGACAGGTCCACTCAATCTGTGTGGTTCTTTCATCAAAAGACCATTTCAGACACCAATCTACGTGGTCCTCACATGATCTGACCAAGGTTGTGTCTGGACTTTAAAAGAGACTGTGACCTCTGAGCTTGTTTCGGCCTTTCTTCTCAGAGTAGGCAGATAGGAAACACTGAGCTCATCTAGTTTTTAAAATATGATTGACGTGTAAAAGTGTTTGTACAAAACTACTTACAGAAATAAAATAATTTATCATTTAGGCTTTCATTTAGGTGATGGCCAATATTAGTGCAAATGGGCATTAAAAAAAAATAAAAAATAAAATTCATTTATATCAGGTCCTTGACCCATATTAAATATAAAGCTCACAATTTTGTCAATTTTACAAGTGTCATTTCAGCAATTAAATAAGTAATAAAAAGTTGAGTGAGTTATAATTAAATAAAGTTAAACTCAAACCATTTATTTCAAATAAACCAATTACAGGCACTTTTGAATTGTCAAGGGGTTGGTTGGTCAGTCAGAAAGATGTAGCTAGTTGCCCAAAGCGTAATAGGAGGTACCTATGGAGAAGAACGGGCAAGAAACTCCACGGACACTCTTTTAAATAAACGTATTATGGTTACAAAATTTTGTTTACATCATTCATTTTGAAATTATACATGTGAGAACGATGCAAAATGTAAAAGCGTCCGTAATAAAAAGATAAACAAAAAAAAAAAGCTATTCAAAAATTAAAATATGCCGTGGCAGCTAAGGGATGACCAGTCTCTACTGACGGCGCTCGTCCACGTACATGACGCATGGATAGCACCATTAATTTAAGTTAGTTATGTTAATTATAATTAAAAGTTAAATTACTGACCATATTTTACTATGAACATACATATATGAATAATACGTATTTGTTACAGAACATGGGCACCTTAGAAGAGCTAGCCATGCCACAGAACGGAATCTACCACATCGGTATATCAGCATTATCAGAAGCGTTCAAACGTAATGCGCAATTAGCGAGACTCAACTTGAATGATAACACTGTAGGCGCTAAGGGAGCTCAGGCTATTGCTGCTGCATTGCCCAAGTAAGTGAAAAATAGTATTTTCTACTCACAACCTCGGAAAGATTCTGTGTAAAAGTACATTTTATACGCCAGCGTGGAAATATTCTTAAAATTAATAATTTTCTATACCGCCAATCCACTGTAAAAGCATTAAGGCGCTGACAAGAGGCAAATGACCAGAATAGGCTTAAGAAAAAAAATTGCCAAATTTGTATAGTTTGTGGTAGTGGAAAAAATATATGTTAATTTTGAACATATTTCTCAGAACTTGGTTGTTACCAAAACACATTTTGAAAAGAAATTTCGATACAAACTAACGTTAAACGGACCCATTACCTTGAGTTCCAAACCAAAATATCTGTATTAAATATCAACATACGTTACGTATTTAATTAATAACAAGAACGTCTTATTTGAATGCAGAACTTGGTTGTTTTTTATTTTCGATTACTCAACTCAATTTTAAGTAAATAGATAATTGCTTCATATTTTGCAATAAATTACAAGCGTTGTGTCATCGCGCTTCTCTTTCTTTTCTATGCAATCTGACAGTGACCGCGGTTTAGGTGTTGTCAGCGTCTTAATACTTATTTCATGCATCCTCATTTTTAGAATAATAGTACTGGCGAGCGGAGAGCAGTGGTAGCCCAGTGGTAACGGCCGTGACTTACGAGTAGTAACTAGGTCGTAAGTTCGAACCCAGACAGGCGCTTTACTTTGTGTAAATTATTTCATTACCGCTGCTGTCAACACGGTGAAGGAAAACATCGTGAGGAAGCCGGCATGTCTTAGAACCAAAATTTCGAAGACATGTGACATCTACCAACCCGCACTGGGCCCGCGTGGTGGACTACGGCCCACTGCCTCTCACAGAGAGGAGGCCTGTGTCCCAGCAGGGGGGACATGCTCTCTAACTCTTGTTATGCTTAATTTACTAATTTAAACCAATTCCAGATCTCATTAGTTGATGCGCACACCCTATTCAATGATAAGTAAATAAAAATATCTTCTATTTCTTACAGACTGAATAACTTGAAGAGTATAAATTTCGGTGACTGCCTCCTCAAAAGTAAGGGCGCCAGTGCGCTGGCGAAGGCTTTCAAGGACAACGCATTGCTTTTGGAGGTAATCAATTATATTTTTTATTTTAAGGGTCCCAACGGGCTTGTGGCTAAGTAATAACAGCCGCACGGGTCGATCGATCAGGTTAAGCTACGCTTGCCGCGGTTGGTCCGTGGATGGGTGACCATCTTTACATACCAAGACCCCTCCGTGTCTCGGAAAGCACGTTAAGCCGTTGGTCCCGGCTGTTATTTGTAGATCTTTGACAGTCGTAGTCCAGTCTTTATTTTGTTTTTTTATTTGTTTGTAACAATCTTACCTACACTATCATTACAGATCTATGATCCAATGCGACCGAGTGGCCTTACTAACTAAATCCTAAATCTACACCTTATACCTAGTTAAAAAATATCTTAATCAAAATAACTTATTACATATAGTGTAACTTTTGCGAATTCACTGAAGTTGCACCACAATACATCAACCCTCCCGTGAACCTCATTTACCACGCGTATGGCTCTAGTGGGAGGAGTTCTCGCCAGTAGGTTGGTCCTGGCCGCAGGGGCGGGCGGTGCCGCCTGCACACGTCCCGGTCGGGCACGTGCAGCTGTAGGTGTCGCAGCACTCCCGTGCTGCCCAGTAACTGGGTTGTGGAGGTCAGATAAGCAGTCGCTCCATGTAGAATATTGTATCCGGCAAGGCTGGAAGCCGGGCCCAACATAGTTGGGAAAAGGTTAGGCAGATGATGATTTTAAGGGTCCCATAGGGAGATGATGATTTTAAGGGTCCCATAGGCAGATGATGATTTTAAGGGTCCCATAGGCAGATGATGATTTTAAGGGTCCCATAGGCAGATGATGATTTTAAGGGTCCCATAGGCAGATGATGATTTTAAGGGTCCCATAGGCAGATGATGATTTTAAGGGTCCCATAGGCAGATGATGATTTTAAGGGTCCCATAGGCAGATGATGATTTTAAGGGTCCCATAGGCAGGTGATGATGTTAAGGGTCCCATAGGCAGATGATGATTTTAAGGGTCCCATAGGCAGATGATGATTTTAAGGGTCCCATAGGGAGATGATGATTTTAAGGGTCCCATAGGCAGATGATGATTTTAAGGGTCCCATAGGCAGATGATGATTTTAAGGGTCCCATCGGTGATACCCATCACGTCTGCGGAGTTTCGTAGCAAATCTAAGTTGATCCTGTTTAGATAATGTATGATAGGGTATTTTACTATATACGAGAAAAAATCTATAAATATATTATTGAGATAGTTTAGACAAAAAGGAGTCGGAAAATGTTACTTTTAGTTCATAAAATAACGATTGAATAAAAATTTTGTGATTTTTTTTGGGCATATAGAATTTAATTAAGACACTTCAAAAATGGGTGTAAGACCCTATTATTAGTAATAAATAATAGGGAATATGCATGTCATTTTTTTTCCACTATATCATTAATAGACAGTAATACAGGTTGAAATTGAAAACTTGCGACAAACTGAAATGGGACATTGTATACATCATTATTAACAACTTTTACTAAGGGACCAAAGCTGTAATCCCAAAAAAAAAATCTGCTTTTCCTACATTTTGATGAGGTATTGCGAACATAAATGTAGGGGACAGCAGTTTTTTTTTTGGGATTGTAGCTTTGGTCGCTTAGTAAAAGTTGTTCATAATGATGAGTACAATCTCCCATTTCGATTTGTCGCATGTTTTCAATGTCACCCTGTATAAACCCAAGAAAAGTATTAAAAGTTAAATTCAACTACTGCTTGTTGTTCATAAAATAACAAAATAAATTTTAAAATTCATTTCAACGTTTTCAGTTTTTCTAATCTGTTAAAAAACACCATGAAATAGTAGCCGCCATGTTGTTACGTCGTACGGCTGTTTAAACTAAAACGAGTCAACTGTCAAATGATAGTTAGATAGTGGTGCCGATTCCCTTGTTCACAAACTAAACTAAATTTAAATTCAGTGCATCTTTTTCTTTCTATTTTATTAAGAAAAGGACAGAAGATAAATTTTAGTTTAGTCCTGTTAAATTAATCAGCGCCTGGCACTACTCTTTAGAAGTTTAGACGTGATTGAAAACTTGCCTACTAAAATTACGTCAATTTACGTCAAGCGCCGATTAATTTGACAGGACTAAACTAAAATTTGTCTTTTGTCCTTTTCTTAATGAAACAGAAAGAAAAAGATGCACAGAACTTAAATTTAGTTTAGTTTCTGAACAAGGGAATCGGCGCCAATAGATAGTTGCGAAATTACGTTTGTACTTTATTATTTTCGTAACCAACGTAATTTTTATTGAAATAATACCATGGAAGACGGTAAACAATAAACTACAAACGAGTTTTTTCAGATAATAGTGCGGGATCCCTTTTCGCAACTTTGAACCAAGTTTTTCACATATTTATATCAGTTGGCACTTGAATCCCCAATATGTCTGGTGTTTTTACCCGACTGCCCCAGAAGGAGGGTAATGTTTTTCGAGAGTATGTATGTATGTATGTATGTATGTATGTCTATTTCTTTGGCACGCTCTGTAGCCTAAACGGCTTGATGGATTTTAACATAAGAGGTGTCGTTAGATTAGTCTTCATTGTGGGAGTGACATAGGTGATATAATATTTATATATTGCATCTGAAAATACAAAAAAGGGAGGGAAAGGTTTTTTAAAATTAAATTGCAACAATATTGATATCAAATAATAGCTAGTAATGAGTAAATTCCATGTATATATGTATATTAAAAAAGCTTGAAATAAAACAAATTATTAAAAAAACAAAAAACCCGACTGAAACACATAACTGAAAAGAGAAAAACAAGCTTTATAATCTATAGAAATTTGGTATTGCAGGCGGGACAAACCAATAGCCTGAAATATCGTGTAACTTATGTTTATTAAAAGTTAAATTCAACTACTGCTTGTTGCTCAAAAAAAATATGAAACTCCAACAATTGTCTACTACAGTTCAAACGACCGTCTCTGTCGCGGGCATGATGTGACGTCATTTGCCACAAAACTTCTTTGTTTACATCTGTTTGTAGCCCCAAATCATATAAACAAAACAAATTTGCATGCTTTAATTATAAGCAAAACATGTTTGATCTCATTTTGTATTGTATCACCTTTTTTATACCGTGTTTTAAGCAAATAAATAATATTATTATTATAAATTTAATTATTTGTTGTGCTTTATTCAAGCAGAAATCGCACTTACTTACTTTTTTTTTTTTTTTTTTATTTGTGATGGGTTTGCTCTTGACCTTAGTCTATGTCAGAGGTGACAGAAACAAAGTCGACGATGGAGCGAGCTTACCCAGAAGAAGCCTGTTCACTCTCACTTTGAAGAGATTAGGGTTGTATGCGTTCGGAAACACAGACGCAGGCAGAGAGTTCCATTCCTTTGCTGTGCGCATTATAAAAGAAGTTTGGAAACGCTTAGTGCGAGCTGGTGGGATAGCCACCAGGAAGGGATGGTAACCTGAAGTGCGCCTAGATGACCGATAATAGAAGGGGGCCGGTGGAATGAGGTCGTGGAGTTCTTGGGCACACTCTCCGAAGTACAATCTATAGAAGACCGACAAGCAGGCAACCTTGCGACGATGGGCCAAACTGTGAAGCTTGGCATCCACCAGATTTACGTCGCCAATGAGCCTCTTAGCTCTGCGTTCCACCGAGTCAAGCGCGGCAAGTTGGTATTTAGCCGAGCCATCCCAAAGGTGGCTACAATACTCCATGCAGGATCGGACCTGCGCTTTATAAAGGGTCAAAAGCTGTCCAGGCGTAAAGTATCGCTTCACCTTATTTAGGATGCCCAGTTTCTTGGCCGCAGTTTGGGCTTTGTACTCGATGGTGGCGCCGAAGTTGAGGTTAGATGTCAACTCCGTGCCTAGGAGCTCGAGCCGATCAGTTACAGGAACCGATGTACCCCGAAAAGTAGGAGTCAGGTCGAAACGACTCCTTTTTGCGGTAAAAAGACACGCCTGTGTTTTGGTGGCGTTAAAAGTGACCAGATTATCATCACCCCACTGGGAGACAAGGCTTAACGTCAACTCTGTCCGCTCTACCAAGGCCTCTCTCAAGGAACGAACTGCGGCCCCGTTGGTTTTTGCGCTGGACAAGTATCTTACTATTATCAAGTACTTAGTGAGATTTCAAGCATTTTGCTAAGAATAGATTTTTATTAACATAGTTTCTTTCGTCACTTTCAGCATTGTCGAAGACACGTCAAAAACTCAACATAATTATTGAATTGTAAAATAAGTAATGCATAAAAAATAATAGGAATTCGTTTCTTGACTCAAACACAATGTATATTTAAATAATGGATAAGTTTTGATTTACCTGCACATTCCCTATTATAGTAAGCTAAGTATGGTATAATTGTATTTTTCTTAAATTATTTTTTGTGTTTTTTTTTTTATCCGAGACTAGCTGACCCGACGACGTCCTGTCCAAGCAATAATTCATACAAAAATTCCATACGATGTTCAGTTCGAGAGCAGTCTTGGCTCAGTGGTAACGGCCGCGACTTACGAGTTGTAGATCGTAGGTTCGAACCTAGACAGGCGCTTTACTTTGTGTAAATTATTTCATCACCACTGCTCTCAAAACGGTGAAGGAAAACATCGTGAGGAAACCGGTATGTCCTAGAACCAAAAATTTGAAGTCATTTGACATCTACCAACCCGCACTGGGCCCGCGTGGTGGATTACAGCCCACTGCCTCTCACAGAGAGGAGGACTGTGTCCCAGCAGTGGGAACATTATAGGCTGATTATGTTATGTTGTTTCCCGAATTGGAAAAAAATCCAGGAAACTTTTCCAATTTGCCGTTCTCAAGTGATGCGCTTATCAACGAACAAATAATGATTAGATAAATTAATTGCATATTTCTTTCTGTTCACAGTCGCTAGACCTAAGTCACAATGAGATCGGTCGCGACGCTTGCATGGAGGTAGTGCAAGCTATCACGGCGCTACCCGACAGTTACGACAGGCTCAGCAGAGTTGTGCTAGCTGGTAAGTGATGCCTTTTTAAATTATTTTTTTCAGATATTTTTTGTTGCGAGTTCCAAGACAATTTAATCGTTTATCCGGGACTCGTCGAGGGTCTCATTGCCTGTTGATTCTAGCTTTTAGCTGTTTCAGTTGTTCGGAATAGTGTGGCAGGCTGTCCATTTATCTGGCCTGTCCCACTGTTGGGCAAAGGCCTCTGACTCCCATATCCTCACACTTCTGTCCTCGGCTTGATCTCATAAAGAAATAAAAAGATAAGTTTTACATACATCACCAGCACTAAGTGTCGTCAGCCCTAAGTATCGTCAGCCCTATGTACCATCTGCCCTAAGTGTCATGAGCCCTAAGTATCGTCAGCCCTAAGTATCGAAAGCCCTCAGTGTCGTCAGCTCTAATTATCGCCACGAATGATCTGCACCTCTAACAAAAAAAAACACTTAAATGTTTCCTGTTCAAAGGCCAAGTTCGTGTCGGACCACGCACAATAAAAGGTTCCGTTCCGTTCAACTGCGAATGTAAGTCAGTCGACTAACACTCGTTAACTTGTAAAGCCTACTTAGCTGTGATAGTTTTCCTTTTAATTTCGTTATATGTAGTACTGCCATGAATTTTTTCATATATCCATAACAACCATTTAGTTGGCAGGGGGGGCACTTCTTGCCGGGGTCGCGGGAGGGTACTAATGGGTCACCGAGGCCCCTGCAACACGGGCAACGGAAGGAATATGGGTGGTTTTAGTCGGTAAGAGTCTGACACACCCTCCCGCTCCGCCCAGAGCGGAAGAAGTTATTTGATGATTTCCCAACCAAAAAAAAAAAAAAAAGGGGCGGCACTTGACTAACAAAAATTAGCACTTTAAAGCTTAATATTACGCAATCGAATCCCTGAATCGAAAACTGGTGTTCACAGACCCGCAATATTTTACGAACGGCCTATCCAACGATGCCACACACTATGCGATACACAAAAAAAAATTCCCAAATTACGTGCACGGGAAAAAAAAATACCACTTTCTCGGCTTGATTAATATGTATACCCATGCCAAATTACAGCTTTCTAGATCTAAGCGTCTCTGAGCTACAGTGGGGACAGACAGACAGATGGACATGGCGAAACTATAAGTATAGTGAAGTCCTGACTCCTCCTTTCTTTGGTATTGTTCGTCGAATCGTTGAGCTCCTTAAGTTCTGAGTTGAGCTGCACGATTACTGACGAATGCGTGCACTGACTGGACAGGTCCACTCAATCTGTGTGGTTCTTTCCTCAAAAGACCATTTCAGACACCAATCTACATGGTCTTCACATGATCTGACCAAGATTATGTCTGGACTTTAAAAGAGACTGTGACCTCTGAGTTTGTTTCGGCCTTTCTTCTCAGAGTAGTCAGATAGGAAAAGCCCACCTTAACTAGTTAAAAAAAAAATATGATTGACGGGTAAAAGTGTTTGTACAAATCTACTTACAGAAATAAAATCATTTAACCACTTGACCGCCACGTCAAAAATGCAAAAACGTGCCCTCGGCTCCAAGCTACGAATTATTCCTTATAAATCTGTCATGAAGTCGTGACCGTGGCGTGCTGGGCACATTTTGGTTTGTCATCTATACATGACTGTGGCGGTCAAAAGGTTAATCACCGACTGACTTACTCCTAGATGACGCCCTCGGAGCTAGAAAGCTGAAATTTTGCACAGAGCTTCCCTTTATGATGTACACAAAGAGGGCCAGGTTTTTTGAACTTCCCATGGAATATGGAGGGGATATAGGGCGGACGAAGTCACTTGCAAAGAAAGTATTAAACATTTGAAAACTTTTTTTTTATTTATTTTGCAGGTAACAGTCTCGGTGGGGCTAACAATAAAAAGATGATGATAGACAAACTCGGCGCATCAGCCGAGCTCAGTGACGGAGAGGGAAGCGAGGACGAATGTAAGTAATAAAAACATCTTTATTTAAATTCGTCATAGACTAAGAAACAACAGTTGGTATGCAATGTAGTATTTTTTTTCTATGCCTATGTTTCGACCGAATGAGGGGCTTATGGCTAAGTAATAATAGCCGCAGCGGTCGATTGAAGGTTAAGCTACGCTTGCTGAGGTCGGTCCGTGGATGGGTGACCATCTTTACATACCGAGTCTCTTTCATGCCTCGGAAAGCACGTTAAGACGCTGACAACAGCTAAACCGCGCTCGCTGTCGGACTGCATAGAAAAGAAAGAGAATCGCGATGACACAACGCTTGTAATTTATTGCAAAATATGAAGCAATTATCTATTTATTCAAAATTGAGTTGAGTAATCGAAAATAAAAAACAACCAAGTTCTGTATTCAAATAAGAAGTTCTTGTTATTAATTAATTAAATACGTAACGTACGTCGATATTTAATATTTACAGATATTTTGGATTGGAACTCAAGGTATAAAGTTAATTTACCGTTTCGTTGTATCGAGATTTTTATTTCAAAACGTGTTTTAATAACAACCAAGTTCTGAGGAATATGTTCAAAAGTAACATAAGTTATAACAAAACCATCCTTTCCCAGACGTAACAGACTCGGACGAAGGCAACTCAAATTCAGAAGAAGAACAAGAAGAGAACGACGGACAGAATTCAGAAGATAGTGCCACTGAAGACGCACAACACTTTGACACAGTCACTGAGTTTCCTCAGGACATCACGCTAGATACATCAGGTATAACACTTTGACACAGTCACTGAGTTTCCTCAGGACATCACGCTAGATACATCAGGTATAACACTTTGACACAGTCACTGAGTTTCTTCAGGACATCACGCTAGATACATCAGGTATAACACTTTGACACAGTCACTGAGTTTCCTCAGGACATCACGCTGGATACATCTGGTATAACACTTTGACACAGTCACTGAGTTTCTTCAGGACATCACGCTAGATACATCAGGTATAACACTTTGACACAGTCACTGAGTTTCTTCAGGACATCACGCTGGATACATCTGGTATAACACTTTGACACAGTCACTGAGTTTCTTCAGGACATCACTCTAGATACATCTGGTATAACACTTTGACACAGTCACTGAGTTTCCTCAGGACATCACGCTGGATACATCTGGTATAACACTTTGACACAGTCACTGAGTTTCTTCAGGACATCACGCTAGATACATCAGGTATAACACTTTGACACAGTCACTGAGTTTCTTCAGGACATCACGCTAGATACATCAGGTATAACACTTTGACACAGTCACTGAGTTTCCTCAGGACATCACGCTGGATACATCTGGTATAACACTTTGACACAGTCACTGAGTTTCTTCAGGACATCACTCTAGATACATCTGGTATAACACTTTGACACAGTCACTGAGTTTCCTCAGGACATCACGCTGGATACATCAGGTATGCTCTGTTCCAAAAAAATCTGACGAAAATGTAAACAAATTGATCAGAAAATGTACCGGCGAAGCGAGCTCGGGCGTACCCTAGACGATAAATTATGTCTTGTCTTATAATTTGTCTTAAATGCTGGCACGAGTCAATCATGTGACATAATCTAGAGGCTCGACATGCTTTTCTTGTTGCTGACTTCATAGTGCGACACAGTAAACGGGTTTTTTCTGTAAATTGTCTACTGAAAGCCTTTTTCTGATAGGTAGTTTTTACGGCGGTTTTTAGTGACATATTTCTGTACAGTCTTAGAAACTTACCAACTTTATCTATTTCTACCTGGGGGCACGGCAGTGCTCCCGCCAAGACGAGCCAAACGAATCGCACTTACAACAAGAAGTATTGTACAACAGAAAAGTAATGTACAGTGAATAATTTACGCCCATGTGAATGTAGCGAAATGGCTAAGCCACATATTTTGACTAAGGTGGTAGGAAGGCGTTTGCCCAGCAGTGGGACAATAATGGCTAGTAAAAATATAATTTATTCAAACAAAATTATACAGGGTCAGATTAAATTAGCTAGCGATGTGATGGGTATCGATATCGCAACTCAACGATGCGACGAGAAATAGCGTAACGTCGCACCGTTGAGCTCCTTAAGTTCTGAGTTGAGCTAGACGATTAGGTACTGACAAATGCGTGCACTGTCTGGACAGGTCACTCAATCTGTGTGGTTCTTTCCTCAAAAGACCATTTCAGTCACCAATCTGCATCGCCTTCACATGATCTGACCAAGATTATGTCTGGACTTTAAAAGAGACTCCTCTGAGTTTGTTTCGACCTTTCTTCTCAGAGTAGTCAGATAGGAAACGCCGACCTCATCTAGTTTTTAAAATATTATTGACGTGTAAAAGTGTTTGTACAAACCTACTTACAGAAATAAAATGATTTATCATTAAAATCAACTCAGAACAAGGAGCACAACGAATTCGGCTGATTTTATATTAGTTTACTACACACACAAACTCACGCCTTCTCATGGGGGTAGGCAGAAACTATAGAACACCACCTGCTACGCTCCTTACATACTCCTTTTGCTTCGTTTACGTTCATACATTACATTCGTTCGTTTACTAAATACTTCATTATATTGTTTTCAGGAGTGGAGGAAGTAGAATCAGACGTGTGTAGGTTCCTAGCGCAGCCGACAGTTGAGAACCTGGACAGGCTGGGAGCGAACGTGGCGGATGTTATAGATGTTCATTTACAGGTAAACTGTTGTATATGTCAATAGTATTATTCTATATGCAATGACATTTGTATACTAGCTGACGCGACAGACGTTTTTTTTTTGTTCCGGGGTGGAAAATCCTCATGGATGTCCTCCACCCTGGGGCGGGCGGAAGGGGGGACGGGGTAACGGTGGAGTTTTTTTTTCCCATTCTTCTCCATACGGAACTACCTTTTGGAAGGGGCAACTAGAATCAATTCTAGTTTTGTTGTAAATTTTGACGTTCAAAAGTGCCTTTTATTTGCTTATTTGAAATAAATAATTTGACTTTGACTTGGGTTTGTCAGACTGACTAACAACGACCCCGGTGTTCCCCTCCCACACTTGCACCAGGGATCATGCGCGATCCCCGGCTGGTGCCCGCCATAGTGGGCCACCTCAGGCCCGCGGAGGGAGTGTTGACAGACATTGTCCTATCCCAACTTTAATTCAGAGAATAAAAGCACTTTCGGGTTTCCCAAGTTAATAAGCAAATTAGAAATAATTTGCCGGGCAACTTTTAAATTTTTTCTGTAATTTGAAAAATTAACCAAATCGGTTGTCGTTCTCAAGTGATGCGTTTACCAACGAAGAGAAGTTCATTTTTATTTATCCAGGACAAGTTTAAAAGGACTGCAGATATTTTAGAAGGTAACCAGATACATAAAACTGAACAACTTTCCCCAAGAAACAGGACGAAATCTAAAAAATAAAATTTAACTTCTCATACAAACATAAGTCATGTGACCAGTCACTTTGTATGAAAAGTAGATTTTCAATTTTAAGATTTCGACCTATGTTCCTTGGGGAAAGTTGTACAGTTTTATACACCTGATTACCTACTAAAATAACCGCACTCTTTTAAACTTCAGAAAAAAAATCTTTAAAAAATCGTTATTTTTTTTATTGCCTATTAAAGACGCGCCTGTATTGAAAATGTAATAACTTTTTATTAGTTGGGGGAATTTCGTTAAAATAAAAACAATAATGTCGTATGATAATTGATGCTGCATAGTAAATACAAAGAAACCCCTTAAAATACAGCCATCAAGAAAAAAAATACGTTTCTTTGATTTTTTTTAAATATCTCCAATTTTTTGGCGATGAATAATGGTCTAGTTTTACCAATTTTCGTTTGTGCACTTTATCTAGGGATACACTGTATAGTAGCTGTGCTCACAACTCTGCTTTCATGGGCTAATACAAAGACCTAAAAAGAAAACATATTAACGTGATTAAATGAAATTATGTTACGTGTTTTTCGATTGAGTTTGAAAAATTACTAGCTGAGCCCCGCGATTTCACCCGCATAAGTCTCGAACCCGTGGGAATGTCGAGCTAAAAAGTATCCTATGACCTAATCCAATTCATGGTCTATCCATGTGCCAATTTTCATCCAAATCCGTTCAGCCGTTTTAGCGTGAAAACGTAACAAACAAACAAACTCATTTTCGCATTTATACAAGGTGTCGTTTTGCATCCTCGTCAAATTCAAGGAGGTAACTATGCTAATGATTCTCGACAAGAATCAATAGTAAAATAAGTAGGTAATTTTTTTTATTTTTCTATTTTTTGGAAATGTGTGAGACATATTAAAACGCGGCCCGTGTGATACCGCACTGGAACTGCCCTTTTACACACACACACTACCGCATACGCAACGCGTTTACTCCCGGTGTCCTCGTAAGCCGTGCCCCCGTCCTACGGGGACAGCGGTACTTCAATTAAATATTTAAAAATACTTCCCGTTGTCCTTGTACACTGTCCCCGTTAATATAATTGAATAAAATAAGTAAAAATTATTGCCCACAGTCCCCGTTTTTTCTTTTTTCTGTAGTATTATGTGTGAGTACTGGGTATCTTTTACCCAACAAAAAAAGTGTATGGAATATTGGTAGATTAGTCTTATGTTGGCAGCTACAGCGAAGGATAATTTTAACTAAAAAGTAGCAGCTTGATAATTAGTTGTTGGGTTAGGTTAGGTTAGAACAGTGACCATTAACGAGGCCAGATCCCCTCTATTACCAAAACAAGAACTCGATGCCAGTTTAAATTAAAACAAAGCTAACAACTGATTATTAAGCTGCTACTTTTTACTTAAATGTACGTTATGGGGACGGGAAATAAATTTAATCACGTCCCGCTGTCCCAAACTTAAGTAACTAAAAAAAACAAGTTTGTATTAATTATTGAGCAGGTATCGTAATATTATTTGATTATATATGTCTTTCATAGCAGCCTCCTGAAATTTGACAAGGATGCAAAACGACACCTTGTAATATTAGTTAGTTTGTGTGATTTAGTTAATAATATTATATTTCTTGTATATCTATCCAGGCTATAAAAGACCCGACAGTCCTAATTCAAGCGTACGTAGACGCCACATTCTGCGTGGCCGGTCTCTCCGAACAGTACCCCAAAGCGGGCGAGATAGCGGAGCAAATGTACCCCATACTTGTCAGGCGGGCGGGACAGCAGCATGCCGCGGCCTGGATACTAGCCAACACTATGCTGTCTGCACTGGGACTTATCAAGGTAAGAAAATGCACTTACATAAGAAAATAGATGGCCCATGGTGGGCCAACTTGTCTACATGATGGCCCATGCTGGCCCAACTGGTCTACATGATGGCCCATGCTGGCCCAACTTGTCTACATGATGGCCCATGCTGGCCCAGTTTCCTTGTATGTATCTGTGTTCTGCATTGTTATTATGCACTACCACTACTAATAAATGCACTAACAGTGATGGCAAACCCCAATTTTTTTTTAAATTTTAAATTATGATTAGATAAAGCAGTGGTGGCCCAGTGGTAACGGCAGTGACTTACGAGTAGGTCGTGGGTCCGAAACCACACAGGTACTTCCACTGCTCTCAAAATGGTGAAGGAAAACATCGTGAGGAAACCGTCCTAGAACCGAAAATTCGAAGACATGTGACATCTACCAACCCACACTGGGCCCGCGTGGTGGATTACGGCCCACTGCCTCTCACAGAGAGGAGGCCTGTGTCCCAGCAGTGGGAACGTTATGCTATGCTATGTTTAGATATCGACACTCATAATGTAATTTAACCCCGTATTAATTGTTATTCCTCATTTGTTACAGTCAGAAGACAAGAACCGCAAGATACGCTGGGCATTAGGCCCCTGCTACACATCGCTCTCTCGAGTCATTGACGCGCCATACTTCCCTAACGCACTAAGAGACACGATACGATTCTTTGCGAGCAGCAAGAAGAACTCCCTGCCTTTCGCCGCGAACTTGTGCCGGTAGTTAATGACGAATGAACTGTAGTTAATGGGCCTTTAACTTGGTTTGCGAGGTATTAACTATAGTTAATGGGCCTTTAACTTGGTTTGTGTGGCATTAACTGTAGTTAATGGGCCTTTAACTTGGTTTGTGAGGCATTAACTGTAGTTAATGGGTCTTTAACTTGGTTCATGAGGCATTAACTGTAGTTAATGGGTCTTTAACTTGGTTTGTGAGGCATTAACTGTAGTTAATGGGTCTTTAACTTGGTTTGTGAGGCATTAACTGTAGTTAATGAGCCTTTAACTTGGTTTGTGAGGCATTTACTTTGTTTGTGAGGCATTAACTTGGTTTGTGAGGCATTCACTTGGTTTGTGAGGCATTAATTTGGTTGTGAGGCATTAATTTGACATTAACATTAATCAGAATAATTTAGTTAAATCATAGTTACTTTTAAAAATTTGTAATAATAATAGGTACACAGCCAGTTCAGGCTATAATATTGTATGGAATTGAACCCACTCGCACTTACTAAGCATAATAATACATTATTTCATTTACCTATAGTTCACTTATACAATTACTTGCTGTATAATGTATATTCATACATTCTTCGCATTTCCGTGTAATAATTTTAGGCTCCGTTTTCATTAGAAAAAAGCTGAGAAGCAGTTGTGTAACATTGTCGCGTGTTTTAACATAATATGTTAAAACACGCGACAATGTTGCACAACAGAAACAAAACAAAAAAAAAGTATAAGTATGTTGTGATTATTATAACAAACTTATACTTTTTTTTTTTTGTTGGGAAATTATCAAATAACTTCTCCCGTTCTGGGCGGAGCGGGAGGGTGTGTCAGACTCATACTGACTAAAACTCACCCGTGTTCCTTCCGTTGCCTGTGTTAACAGGGTCCACGGTATCCCTTTCGGACTTTCCCGCGACCCCGGCAGAACATATAACATAATCCTATGATGACAATCGACAATAGCGTAAATTTATATTAGTGAAAGAATTGTATAGCGTAGTCATCTCAATTATGTACCTCTTTTCCTTGAATTTGTAGGTATACATAATCAGCCTATAATGTTCCCACTGCTGGGACACAGGCCTCCTCTCTGTGAGAGGGAGTGGGCCGTAATCCACCACGCGGGTCCAGTGCGGGTTGGTAGATGAATGTAGGTATATATTGTAGTAAATATGTATGTATTTGTATTATAAGTTTATTACCTATCATTATTTCCTCTCAGAGCGCCTGCCATCTTATCTCTTCACCACCCTTGGTTGACTGGTAGAGAATGCCTAGGGCATTAAACCCGCCATTGTTACCTTATTGTGTGCGAGAAGTTTAAATAAATAATTAATAAAAAAGGTCAGGTGCGTAGTACTCGTAACCGGCGTGCGTGTATGACCAGATGTATGAACGTAAACGAAGCAAAAGGTGTATGTAAGGAGCGTAGCAGGTGACGTGCTATAGTTTCTGCCTACCCCCATGGGAAGAAGGCGTTAGTTTATGTATGTATGTATTAATTAAAAAAAAATCGGAATCGGATCATTAGTTCCAAACATTACCACCTACAGACAAACTGACAAATTTTACCTATTTATATTAGGAATAGACTAGTGGCCTGCCCCTGCTTCGCACGGTTTTTACGACTTGATTTCTTTATTATAATTTTGTTAGTTGTAACAGACTTAGCATTACGCTTTCTATGACTACGAAGAAGACGGCTCTTTCTATTCAAAGTGACATTTCGATTCTTCATTTTTGACATGGCACCGTAGAAATTCTTCTACATAAAAAAATGACCTAGACAAAGATTACCCTATATTATATTGTAGTCAATGACAAAGATCGTTAGAAACGAAAGACAAAATGACAGATTGTAGAAGGATGTCTACGGTGAGATGTCAAAATGAGAAACGAAATGTCATTTGTATAAAAAGAGCTGTGTCTATTCAATAGAAAGCGTCATACTAAGCTTGCTGAACTTTCCGGAATAAATTCTCTAAATGATGGTAAAATCAAAATCCGATGTGATGACGAAAAGTAAGTTTTTGTATAAACTATTGTTTTGTATAGTTAAGCAACATTTGTACGTTGCCTTTAACACTGGCCCAGTGGTAACGGCCACGACTTGTAGGCCGTAGTTTAGAACCCAGACAGGCGCTTTACTTTGTGTAAATTATTTCATCACCACCGAAAACCGTCAAGGAAAACACCGTGAGGAAACCGGCATGTCCTAGAACCAAAAATTCGAAATTACATCATCATTGACATCTACCAACCCGCACTGGGCCCGCGTGGTGGATTACAGCCCCACTGCCTCTCACAGAGAGGAGGCCTGTGTCCCAGCAGTGGGAACTTTATAGGCTGAGTATACTACAACACTGCAACAAAGAAATGTTGCCAGCAGGAATTAACACAAAAACTTATTGCCTTATCAATGTTGCGCCATTTTATTTTTCCGATTATTACGAGACTTATTAGGCGGCGATTTAGCTGTTGAGAATTGAGTGAAATTTCAAGGACGCGTCACGTTTAGGCACATTTCGTTACCTGAGAGAGAAGAAAGACATAACTCTCTCTCTCCGGTAGTCGTAACATGTTAGCTGTTTTCCTTCGATTCTTTCACCCCATTGTATGTACATATTGATTATCGTGTTTGGTTAATTGCAAGTAAACCGTTACTAAATTAGGTATGAATTCTGTCTGTCGACACAACGTGTGCTGTGCACATTGATGACGTATTAGTTTTTAATAACTAAATAATAAAATGTTACAATTCGGTATGTAGTTGTTTTATTTATTGTTGAAATATCCTAATGAAAATACAGTGAAACCTGGGTAAGTGGGACCTGGATAGGTGAGAAACCTCTATTATTGAGAGTTACAATGAGGTCCCGGTTCTTTTTCATTAAACTACCTCTGTTAGGTACAGCGCAGACGGCACACTTTTTGTGCGATCGAGTCTGCGGCGCACAAAAAGTCTGCATGGCGCGCAAAAAGTCGCGGATTTTTCACAGACTCAACGCACACGACGCACATTTTCGATAATTCTGTCGGCAGAGCTGTAGGGACGTAGACGCTATGGAAATCGTGCAGAGATCGCGAAGTATTATTTTGTACATGAAGTACAGAAAAAGAGGAAGAAATAGAGAATTTTGGGTACATCCTATACTTTCGGAAAGATTACTGAAGAGACAGTTCCATACTAAACATTCAATTCTGAAACAACATCCGGAAAAAATTTCAAATTTTATAAAATGTCTGTTACTACATTTGATGAGTTGCTATTTATTTTAAGACCTGCTTTGACTCATTCAAAAGCAACAATGAGGAGGTGCATTGGTCCAGAAGAAAGGCTGTCTGTGACACTCAGGTAAGTAAATAAAATATATATATTTATATAATCATAATACTGTTGTGCCCTTTGGCGTCGAGACCCTCGGTCCGTGGGGTCCCAGTGCGCATAAGTTATTTGCGGAAATCGCGAAACGTCTAGTTGATGTAACTGGTGACCGAAAAGCTGGCGGCTTTCTCGCGCAACGCATCAGCATTGCAATTCAGCGAGGAAATGCCGCCAGCATCCTCGGTACAATGCCCCGAGGGCCTTTTTTAAGCCTAACTTAGTTTTAATTTAATTTAGTTAATGTTAATAATCATCTTGTAATTTGGTTATGTAAATAAATGATAATACTGTTAAATATATATTTACATAACCAAATTACAAGATGATTATTAACATTAACTAAATTAAATTAAAACTAAGTTAGGCTTAAAAAAGGCCCTCGGGGCATTGTACCGAGGATGCTGGCGGCATTTCCTCGCTGAATTGCAATGCTGATGCGTTGCGCGAGAAAGCCGCCAGCTTTTCGGTCACCAGTTACATCAACTAGACGTTTCGCGATTTCCGTAAATAACTTATGCGCACTGGGACCCCATGGACCAAGGGTCTCTACGCCAAAGGGCACAAAGTTGTACTCTCTGCCAAGGCCTCCATATTTAACCCTTTGACCGTCAAAAATGCAAAAACGTGCCCTCGGCGCCGAGCTACATATTATTCCTTATAAATCTGTCATTTAGTCGTGACCGTGGCGTGCTGGGCACATTTTGGTTTGTCATCTATACATGACTGTGGCGGTCAAACGGTTAATAACTTTCAGATTTTCGGCATTTTCTGCCACTGCAACCGCTTTAGAAGTAGTCCGTTGGAGGTGGGACGGTGCCAGTGTGTCTACACAGGTCGCTACCTGTGTAGACACACTGGCACCACACAAGCATCCGTCCCAAACTCCACGGGACCAAAGACACACCATCAGGTCTTTTGCCATCATCTCTGACAATGCCAGTCGGCTCAAGAAGAGCAGGCACATCATAATTAAATTGACACATTCAAATGACAAATAGGTTTCTGAGGTACTTATTATTTAAACCAAAACATGCCGCAATTACTCAATATATTATTGAAGCTGTTGCTCCACAGCAAGTAAGTTCTTTGTTACATTGTATCTATATAAATCAAATTGATTTTATTGATTTTGTTAGTTTCTAATACTTTGTAGATGGTTCTCACGGGAAGAATTCTTCTTCAACTTCCTATTTTTAATTATACTACATATGTACATACATGAACTCTCGCCTCTGTACCACGGGGGTAGGTAGAGACAACGGACAATTGCTAGGATCCTTACTTACTTCTTTTGCTTCTTACATGTTCATGCAACTCGTTATACATGCTCGCTGCTTAAGAGTACTATGCACTTTGACTTTCGAAAAGGTGTCAGACCATTTCGGAAGACATCACTGATAAGATCCGTGTATGTCCGTCCAGGGCGTCCTCTTCTAGCATTCCCAAATACATCCGCGTCTAACGTCATTGACTAAAAAGGTATATACCCTTTTAGTCAATCTTCTATCGTCCACTCTCTTTTCATGACCAAACTATCTATTATTACCTATTTATATAAATATTATTATTAGTTATATTAATAAGAAGTTAATATTTTTTTTTAGATTGAGTATAACGGCCTGGAATACGTTTGTCGACCATGCTGGCAGCGAGCTCAACGTGCTGTACAGCCTAATCCAAACCCTGCTCCGCACGAATGTGTACTTCAGATTGAAGAGTATTCTCGAGTGCCTAATAATGCAGCGTTTTGTATGTTTGAGAGATGCAGAAGTATTACACGTCATCGGATTCCAGAAAATATACGGATATCACTTTTGCTAGATTCCAACTTATATCTACCAGAAGAAGCCAGAGTATGTGAAACACATTTAAGATCCAATGACTGGGATGAGATTATAGATAGTCCGAATCTAAGACATGATTTTAATAGTACTAATTTTATTCACATGATGAGTCTTATGAAAGCAGCTGTGTCAAGAAAAGCTATTTTAGATTTTGAAAATATTGAAAATATGGACACAATGAAATATATATTCGATTGGGTCTTAGCCGAGAACAATTCACAGATATCTTGGAACAGACACCTTCCTTGACTAGTTTGCATTCCAAAACCGCTCTAGCAATTAAAAAAAGCAAGAGATTGTTTATATGCTGAGTTCGTGCCTAGGCACCTAGGGTTCGATCACGTCGACAGAAGAACTCTTATTGAACGCAACCTGTACGTACCGAATGCTTTATTTGGAAATCCAAACTCAACATTAGAAGACAGAAAAGCAATTTTAATACCTAATGGATGGCACATACATCTACATACAGAAGAGTTCGAATTATTCTTTTCAGAGGAGAACGTATAGCTTACATAAATACTCAAACCTTGTTAAACCATTTATTATTGTAAGCTGCGATGGTTATATTTTAGATGTTTGTGGACCATATGCGGCTACTGACTCAGATGCAACTATTTTACAAAGAATGATATATAATGACGAAGGTACATTTCATTGGTTTTTTCGTCAAGGTGATGTTTTTATATTAGACCGTGGGTTTAGAGACGCCCTTCCCGATTTGTCCCAATTTAATTATTCTGGTTACATGCCTGAAAGTAAAGGACGCGGTATAGATCAACTAATAACCGAACAAGCGAATAGGTCTAGAATAGTCACCATATGCCGCTGGGTGGTAAAAGTAATAAACGGTCGATTTAAGCGTGACTTTAAGTTGTTCCGCCAGGATTATTTTAATCGGGCTTTAAACCACATGTTCGAAGACTTTAAAATAGCAGCTGCATTAATTAACGCTTTCCAGGAGCCGATACACGATAGCGTACATGCAGCTACATCTAAAGACATTATAAATGACCGCTTAAATCGACCCAATCACCTGGCGGACTACATTGTTCGTAATAATATGAATAGACAAAGAGCAACGTTCCAAAGCATCACTAGTGACCACCTTATTTTTGACGATTTTCCAACTCTTTCAGAGGATGATCTTATTTTGTTTGCTCTCGGTACGTATCAAATCAAGGTAGCCCGCAGTTATTATGCTGAGCACCTAGTACAGGGCTTGTATAATATTGAAGTGTACCGAGAGCAACAAACAAGTCTTAGCGAATATATAGCAAAGCAAGACGTTTGGTTGTTACGTGTTCGAATACAGTCAAGGCACGTAAGATCTAGGACCTATTATTATTGACCGACAAAGGTACGGAAGAGAAGCTATCGCCCATTACTATTGTTCGTGTCTGAGTGGGAGGCGCACGGTCGGATGCTGCGCATATGTTATGTGCGTAGTATGGTATATAGGCTGAGCAAGAACTCAACCCGAAGGGATTAGATTGCCAGCAGCAGAATTAAGTGTGATTTTAGAGCATGAGTAGGAGGAACTAGGCTAAACATGCTCTAAAATCACACTTAACACGTTCGCGGACACTTTGCTTGATTTTGTAAAAAAGGCAAAGTATTTAAATAAGACAGCACCGGCTATAGCCTTCGCCAATGCCTTCTACAATGGCCGCTGCTATGAACGCTGCGTAAGTGTGAGTGCGCACACAAATGTTCCAAGTAGTAGTACGTTGGAAGCGGTAAAAAGACATGTTAAGTGACACCTAGCAATTCGAATAATTTAATTTGGGGGCACTTGATGATGAACTATATGGTAGCAGTATGGAAATTCGTCTGCTAAAGCAGTTGTGCTTCTAGAGTACAAAAAAATATCGAAGGGTATAACCGGCGCGTCATTCTGCGCAAGTTCCTAATGAATGTCATAACCGGCGTGTCCGCCAACGTGTTAATTCCTTTTAAAAAAAAATATGTCTTAATTATTTTTAAACATGTGGTCCTTCAATACCTATACCTATTAATATAATAATTATGTAATAAATAATTAGATATAATAATAGTTTATTAAACATAACTTTTTTTATAATAAAATAAAGGTTTCATGTAGATTACAATACATAGTATGGTAATTATGCTTACTAATAATACATTATGTGATTTATTATATAATAAATATCTTTGAGACTATCTAGATTTGTTGTTTCACTTTCCTTTTGTATTTTTGCATTGAATATAAGCCAGAATAATAAGTAAAACGATATAAAGGTTCAAACACAAAAATGTCTTTTATTCATTTTAGAAGTACACCACAGTAATAAGACTTGTCCACAATAATTGTAGGACTAAAGCACACCAATAAATGATAAAATCATTCTTGGGCGCGGACCGCCCACGCTCCATACAAAATTGCCCATTGTCCTTTTAGTTCATGACAACTAATTTTATTCCACACCTTTTTAATCGCGATTAAAAATAGTCTGATTTAGTTTGAAAATTACAATTTTAAGTGAAAAACGTCAAATTCAGAATAGCAAAATTAGCATTTTCATTAAACTAGTAAATATTTTTTATGCTGTTTACAAGGTTTTCTAAATGGCTTTACTATTTGATAATCTAGTTTCAAAACGTTTCCGAAGAATGTTGCCAGTGACTTTTGTTATAACGAATTTATAACTATACAATGTTTACACACCCATTATTGGTAAAGGGAGTGTGTAACTCTTATTCATAGCTTACACAATGTATACAGTTGTTAAACAAGTATTTAAAATATTTTTATTAGTAAGGCTGTATTTGTGTGCCTTTCATCCAAATCCGTTCAGCCGTTTTAGCGCTAATCCGGAACATACATCCAGACAAACGGAAAGAAATCTTCGTTACTATTTTTGTATAGATATAGATGATCTAACCCGCCGAGGTGTCTTCGTGCTTCGTGATTTTTGTGGACTGAATGCTCATGTTTTTCTAATTATGATGAAAGAATAAAACGTAACTAAGAACGCAAGTGATTGACTTGACGTATCAGTTTGACAGTGACTGCAAAATATAACCTAAACAAACAGTCCTGTGTGTTGTTGTTGGTTGTTGTGATTTTAAATTAGTTCCAAAAATACGTAATCTAAATTAATATTTTGTTTTTAAATAAAATATCTTAGTATAAAAGCATTTATTTGCTCAAAAAAATTGTAAGGTACGTAATAGCGTCCATATTTGTAGATATTATAGTTTCATTAGCAAGCAGCAGTCCCTGTTTTGATTTCTTGCTTGCTAAAACGAATATAAGCATTTATCTGCTCAAAAATATTGTAAGGTACGTAATAGCGTCCATATTTGTAGATATTTTAGTTTAATTAGCAAGCAGCAGTCCCTGTTTTGATTTCTTGCTTGCTAAAACGAATTGGTGTATCTTTGTGAGTCACGAACTCACGATTATCGCTATAAATAGGTAAATAGTAGATGCCATAATAAACATGGAAATGCCTGCTTCAGGATTGCAGAAATCGGCAGTCATCACAATTAGCACACAGTTTGGTGATTGCAGTATTGTTATTGGTATAGTACAGGCTGGTGTCTGCAACTTCACAAGCGCGTATACTGTTTACTATGTTGTTATTAACCAGTCTGATGACAGCCCGAAAGTCTGTCAACCAGTCTTACCAAGGAGTTACCCATTAACTTGTTTGTGGAGGTCAGTTAGGCAATCGCTCCATGTAAAATAATGGTATTCAGTTGCATACGGCTAGACTAGGAGGTGGCCCAGAATGGCCAGCGGGGGATTGCAAAAGTCGTACTAGATCCCATGATCCCCGGTGCAAGTGTAAACATCGGGGTGGTTTTTAGTCAGTCAGAGTCTGACAGACCCCGGACATCCACGAGGATTTTCCGTCCCAGAACAAAAAAATAGGAGTTGACAGGCTGAGTAGATGATGAAAAGTCTTTTGTATGTTATTGTCAATAAATTATATTACAGCTAATATGCTGAAACTAAAATTACTATAATATCGATTGTACTATATTCTGCCAAATAAACATATTTGATTTGATTTGAAGCTAGAGTTTTCTTGTTTGAATGCACTCTGGAATTTCTGCATTTGATAGGCCAATTCTTGAGGAAGGTAATAGGCCTTTTTATCAATATGCTCCGACCCTTAGGAACCAAGCGGAGCAGGCGGGCGATGCGATGCAACATGATAGGTTGGGGGTCAAGAGTTTTATTATTGTGGCTGTCATTCTAGTTTAAAGAAAGAAAAAAAATACGTTTTTTTGTGGTAAACATGACACAAAGAAGGAACACAAATGCAAAAAAGAAACAATTTGGGGAGAATATGCACAACGCTCAGCATAATGCTGCGAGCCTATGCGAGACAGAGCCCCAGCGCTGGTGGAATATGTGTATCTTACAACTTCCACTCAAACAGTGGTGGGCAGGAGCTAGTTGTATTAATAAATGGTTTTATTGTTTCCAGTTACAAAATGACAGAGCCTCTAAATCTCAACATACACTTTGGCGGTGGAGCAGAACTACTATTTGACAAAATAAAGAAGCGAGAAATTGAGTTGCCAACATTAAAAAAATACTTACCAGATTGCCAACATGAAAAGTGGACTATCAGAGAATTATTATTGTGGATAAAAGAAAACCTATTGAGGGAGAGAGAGGAATTGTTTTTACAGGTAATAAGGTTTATTGGATTTTAATTATTGTACAACTTAGAGACAGGCCTATGTCCAGCAATGGACTGCAATATTATTTACTAGCTGCGCCACGAGGTTTCAGCCGATTAATTCTCGATCCCCTGGGAATATCGGGATAAAAGTACTCAATATCCTAACCCAGGTCACATGATCATAATGGTCAACAAAATTTGGCACATTGGGGGCTTCACATGTGCCAAATTTCATCCAAATCCGTTCAGCCTTTTTAGCGTGAAAGCGTAACAAACAAACAAACTAACTTTTGCATTTATAATATTAGTTTGGATTAGGATAGGATTTTTATCCTTTATTGATGCAGGGCAAAGCTTGACCAAAGTGGGTGGACCAATTCTGTCTGTATGCGTCAAGCTCGTCCCGCCATCTTCTGGGTCTGCCTGGATGTCGCCGGAAGTTTTCCAGAGTTTGCCAATGACTCCGACATGAGGCAGACGTTTTCGGCTCAGTCCCACTTAAGCTAGGCTGGTTTTTGGATGACGTCGGCGATTTGTGGATAGATTACGGTAGTAGATTACGGCCCACTCCCTCACAGAGAGGAGGCCTGTGGCCCAGCAGTGGGAACATTATAGGCTGATTATGTGGAACCCAGGGTACTAGTTCCATATATTCTGCAGTAAAGGAGGGCTCTGTATACCCCTATGGCAAAGGTCTTCGCGGCTTACGAGTTGTAGGTCGTAAGTCGCGAAGATCTTCGAACCACGACAGGCGCTTTACTTTGTGTTAACTATTTCATCACGAGTGCTTTTAAAACGGTGAAGGAAAACATCGGCATGTCCTAGAACCAAAAATCCGAAGACACGTGACATCTACCAACCAGCACTGGGCCCGCGTGGAGGATTAAAGCCCACTGCCTCTCACAGAGAGGAGGCCTGTGTCCCAGCAGTGGGAATGCTATAGGTTGATTATGGAGTAATAGTCGACCAACTTAAATTTGCAGTTGGAGAATGGACCGTGACGTATATCGAAGTATGCGAGGACGTTTTTCAACAATGTTAAGTTTGTGTTTGGGATAAAGTCATCCCAACGTTCCCAACTAACCCTTCATTGTGCGTGGTCGGACCCGCACTTGGCCGGTTTTAATATACGAGGGTCATTCAATAAATACTTAGCCTACAAAAAGTAAACGAAAATTTTGGAAAAGTGGCAATTTATTTTTCAACAGTCTCCTTTTAGTTCGATACACTTAGCCCAGCGATGCTCCAACTTTTTTAACCCCTCCGAAAAATAGTTTTTGTCAAACTCTGCAAAATAGGCCTCCGTGGCGTCGATGACCTCCTCATTCGATCCATATCTATTCCCGGCGAGTGATTTTTTCAGATTAGGAAACAGAAAGAAGTCACAAGGGGCCAAATCTGGAGAATACGGTGGATGGGGCAACAATTCGTAGCGTAATTCGACCAATTTGGCCATGGCAACGGCAGACGTGTGAACCGGTGCGTTGTCGTGGTGAAACAGCACTTTTTTCTTCGCCAGATGGGGTCGTTTTTTCTTTAATTCGGCGTCGAATCGGCCCAATAAACCGGCATAGTAAAGCCCTGTAATTGTTTTACCCTTCTCGAGGTAATCGATGTAGATCACACCTTGTGAATCCCAGAAAACGGTGGCCATAACTTTTCCGGCCGATTTTACAGTTTTCGCCTTCTTTGGAGCACGTTCCCCGGTCTGGATACATTGTTTTGATTGCTCCTTGGTCTCTAGTGTGTACCAGTGGATCCAGGTTTCATCGACGGTCACAAAACGACGCAAAAACTCCGCTGGATTCCGCTTAAACAGCGCCAAACACGTCTCCGATGTGGTCTCACGGTTGCGCTTGTTTTCTGGTGTGAGTAAACGCGGCACCCATCGCGCCGACAGTTTTCTCATGCCGAGTTCCTCGTGAAGAATATGATGCACTGTTCCTTCTGAAATGCCTACAGTCTCAGCTAGCTCCCGAACCTTCAATCGGCGATCTGCCAATACGAAATCATGGATTTTTTTAATGTTTTCCTCCGTAGCAGCTGTTTTCGGTGCACCTGGACGTGGTTCATTAATAACCGACGCACATAGGAGTATTTAACCCAAAAAGTCGATCAAAATTATTTATTGGCTAAAATTTATTTATTGTTATTAAAATGTAATAAAAAATGTTTAAAAAATACTTTGAGCTATTTTTTGAAGCAGGAATTTGAAATAAATGTAAAAAAAAATGGTTTGTCACTATTTATTATATTACAATATGTCAACAACAACAATACACACAAAACAATTTACACGTAAAAACTTATAAACTAATTAATTATTAAACTAATAAAATCGCTTATAACTACTCCTCTTCATCTGAATCATGTACGCTATCTTCTGCATCTCCTTCATCGATATTAACTTCGTAGGACATTAACATTTCTATAGTTTCCATTTTAAAAGGTTTTGATTTTTTAGACACTTTTGGTCTAATACTTGTCAAATATGGGTCCGAAGTTAATAATAATCTATTTAAAACATCCATATTACAGTCAGTTCTACTGAATTTTCTTGCATATTGTTCCCTGAATTTCCGAAAATGTTTATTACGAGCTTCTGCAGCTTCTTCTGATAAGGCCCCTATTGGTAGTATGGCGTGTCTAATAACTGTAGGCCCATGAATTAAGATTTTGTGAAGTGTAGGTGTCATAGGATACCATGAGTATAATTCTACATACATCTTCGCTGTGTCTTGGCTATAGGTGTCAAATTTTTCAATATTAATTTTATATCCACTTGATATCACTTCTAAAATAACTGCTAATCTTTCTATTAAAGTTTTGTCAATACCAGTGATATTTGCCGATATTTCTATATTGTTAAAAAATCTTCTACTAGTGTTCCCGTCATTAGTGTTCCCGAAATTGGATTTAGGTACATCCACTATTAATCCGAGTTCATTTTTGAATGCTTCTTGGATTTTTGCTTTTCTATCTTTTATTATATCTTTTTCGGCCTGAGTTCTCACTTGCCATTTCTTTATAGGAAGTTTGTAAGAAAGGTGAAGTAATGTTTAAAAAAATCTGATGCGAGCATGTAGGATAGACAAGCCAAACTCCAAATTTTGTAGCTCTGTTGATGTGGTCTCGTTAAACTTTTCGAGTTTATTAAAATCTTTTGATGTGGCTTTGCAAATATAGCATCTCATTGTAGAGGTTGTGTTTGTTGCTGAGTTGCACACTTTGCCATCTACCATGGTGAGTAACAAGTTATGAGTAACTGTTATTTCATAAGACCCGAAAGTTATCTTCGTGCCCGTCAACCGTTTAATTTGGTCTTTGTGGTAATTAATTTCATCATTTGTTACATCTTTGCTCTCGTGTATAAATCTGATCCGCATTGGTCGACAGTAACGCGGAGAAGACGGTGATGGATTGTTCCAAATATTTTTTTTAGTACCCTTACTTATCAACTGTAATGGCACAAGTGATGATTGAAAAATATTTGCGTCAGATTCACTGCTATTAGCAAATTTTTGTTTGTATTGGGCCTGCTGCGAGCCATCACATCCCCATTTATATGTGAACTCTAGGTTCACCAATTCTTCCTCTGGTAAAGTTTGTAATACTTCTTCAAGATATAATATAAAACGCTGAACAGTGTGGTCTAGTAATGCTTGTAATTTAATTTCTGCACACGTTTCAGTGACCCTGTATGTCTCGACATTTGGATAGCAATCTTGTTTTGCTTTTTGTAAAATCGAGTAGCACGGGTATAGTTTTTTAGAACTTTCTCTAATTATTTCGTACTGATTTCTTGTCAATGCAGCTTCCACAAACATAGACAAAGCCTGACTTGGCGATAGTTGCTTAATTTTTGCTTCAGGTGTAGCACTCTTTCTGAACGCTTCACGATATTTACGACCACGTGTTGGGGATGCCATAATATCTTTTATTACATATGCACCATCCACGTTTCCTTTTTCACGAAGCGCCATTTGACCTGCATAAATTAGTGTTTCTGCTTCATCTTTGCCACGTAGATGTGATGTTTTTCGACGCTTACTGCAGTCTGTTAGTTCCGCGAAATCTTTGCTTGGCCGACCCACGTGGGATCTTTCGGTATTAATTATTTTTTTACGGTATTTCAAGAGTACCTTGTAACCAATCATGGTATTTTTTCAAAAACACACTTTCTGTTCGCTTTGCTGTCTGCCACTTAGACTTCATTTCAGACTTGAGACGAGAAAATGTATGAATAAACTTTGATTTTTGATCAGTAGGGAATGAAGAGTTATTAATTATTTCAAACTCCAGTAAATTCAACTTTTCTCCGAAATCTGGTTCAGTATATTCCCTCGCTTTTCGAAAAACATATTCTCGCGTCACGATCTTAACACCGGAAGGCCCTACAACAAGAGAAATCTGAAATTAACTTAAGTGACCGCAAAATAAAGTTTGTTTTGGTAAATACCACATGCACTTAATTTTCAAAATGTTAACATTTTGGCACGTGGTGGCAGCTATTTTCTTTTTAAATTTCTAATATGTATATCTAACAACAAGATGATAAAAGAATTTGACTCGGGAAAAGTCCGGAAATACAACAAAAAGATTTTGAAATATTGAAAAAGGGTGAAATCGACTCATCATTTTAATGTACCCAACAAGAAATGGCGTAAATAATTATTAAAAGTATATATAACAAAAAAAAAAGTAATTTAAATTTTACATACCTTGTTCTATACCGTCCATAACTACAGTTTGATTTAACCGGATTAATCTAATTTTAACACTTATTTTTAACAATTTAGTTGACTCACTTTTACTGCGTATTAAGTTCGTACGATCAAGCTTGCGTTAGAAAGACGACTGATTGTGAACGGAATGTCAGCGAGAACAAAAGAGAGTCGAGCGATATATTGTCCCCCCGACCCTTCCGGTTTGCCAGGTAGCGAAAACTACTTTCATATTTATACTTTGTAATATTCGACTTTTGATCGACTTTTTGGGTTAAATACTCCTATGTGCGACGTACGGCCACGTGCAAACTCGTTGAACCAATTCTTGACGGTGGCCATCGATGGAGAAGAGTCACCGTACACAGCATCCAAGCGCTCTTTGATTTCGATGCGCGTTTTCCCTTCCAAAAATAGGAATCGAATCACCGAACGATATTGCTCTTTTTCCATTTTTGTAAAACCGATCGACACGTTCGCTTCCATAAGTTGTCAAATTAAAACAAATGAAGGGATTGGAATGAAAATTTGAAAAAAGAATTAAAAAAGAATGTGCTACACTGTGGTAAAACTCTTTTGAAACTACAGCGCCCTCTGGCGATGAGGCTAGGTACTTATTGAATGCACCTCGTAGTTCCAAAACTACTCCTATGCATTGTTATTTCCAATTCGCATTGTCTTCGTTCGTGGTTCCAAAACTTGATAATAATTAAAAATATTTGTTTTCATTTGTTTCAGGGAGAATCAGTTAGACCAGGTATTCTGGTTCTTATCAATGATGCAGACTGGGAATTGTGCGGGGAATTAGAATATGAGTTACAGAATAGAGATACTATAATGTTTATATCTACATTACATGGCGGATAAAATACAAGATTTATTTTATAATTTTTTTTTTATTTTGTTTTTCAAGAAATGGATGCTACCCTGGTCTGTCTCTACTCTGTCTGTTTTAATCTAAAATAAATAAAATAAGTTTCTCTAAAACTTTACTAAAGGTAGGTAGTACTGAAATAGGTCCATAATTAGTAGGGTCTGATGTACTACCCAATTTAAACAACGGTATTATTTTACTGTTTTTCATAAGATCAGGAAACGCACCACAGTCAATACAATTATTAAAATAACAGCTAAATTAGGTGCCACAATGTTTATAATCGACTTAGCCACGTCCACAAAATTACCCCATAGATCTGCGGTCTCTAACATTTAATGTGTGAAAGGTTTTAATTACATATTTACAG
This sequence comes from Atethmia centrago, assembly GCA_905333075.3. Taxonomy (NCBI): domain Eukaryota; kingdom Metazoa; phylum Arthropoda; class Insecta; order Lepidoptera; family Noctuidae; genus Atethmia; species Atethmia centrago. Next base: position 17,929,683 of record HG995393.1, read on the forward strand.
GTGACATATTGGAAACTAAATTCTGAATCACAAACTGGAACATTTTCTACAAGTAAAGACTCTGCGGCAGTGGGTGATGAGTTTAGAGATTTTGTAGTTGATACGGGAATCTCTGTAAATAAATTTTCAAATGCCATGGCGAATTTAGAATCTGATTTAATTATATTGTCATCAATAGTAAGGGTGTAGTCACTACTTCGGTTGCATGACCTTCCCGTTTCGCTATTAATGATATTCCATGTCATCTTAATCACATTAGGTACCACTATTTTTGAACTCAAGTAATGTGACTTGGCCATACAACATACTTTTTTAAAATAATTTAGAATAATTCTTAACATATAAAATTAGAATCAGCAGTGTTTATACTAGTCCGTTCATCATACAACTCATAGTCGTTTTCTACTTTTATGTATACCAATGGTGGCCCAGTCACTGAAGGATTCGATACTATTAACCGAGAATGTCATAGGAATGAAAGTGTTCTCAAATTGTGTGCAATACATATTATTTACACATTACAGAAAATCATTATATTGTTGATTAGGGGCATCAGTTGGCAATAGCGGTAATTTACTCAAGTTTAGTTTTAAATGTTTCCAAGCGCTTAGTCGTTTTTGGGTTGACAGTGATTTATTTTTAGTAACATTTTTGCTTGGATTTGGAACAGTGATTAATTGTCCACAATGATCTGATTCTATTAAATTAATAATCTTTTTGTGGGCTGGTGTAACATCTGTATAAATGTTATCTAGATGGCACTATTTGGCACTATTTAGGGCAGGGCAACAGGGGCACTGGCCCCGGGCCTCCACAAAAAAGGGGCCTCCACAATTGGTTTTTTTAAGATAGGATAAAAATATATCCTTTGTGTAGGTACTTCAAAGAAAAAAAGTTCCCAATCATCAAAGAAAAAGAAGTTCACAGTCGCAAGATAGGTACCTTTTTTAAATTGTTTTATTTTTCATCTGTTCCACAAATTTTTCGGGGCCTCCACTTCTTGTTTGCCCCAGGGCCTCCACACCTGTAAATCCGGCCCTGGCACTAGTGGGGGTTATTCTAGTGGGCTCTAAAAATTGGTGAGCAAGATTGTATGACTGAAACAAACTTATAATTTTAGTGCTTACTTAACCCCGAATTTTCTAATAGATTAACATTAAAATCACCACAAGTGATGATAGACTCATTCGAATTACAGATTTTGTGCAACACATCATCCATAACCTTTTCAAAACAATCATACAATCCTGAAGTAGGTCTGTACACACTTAATATAATAAACTGCTCCAATACTATACAGGCAGACAGGCTATTTCAATTGTCCGCTCAACAGAGGCTCACAATGTCCTTGCGGTCTTTAAATTTAAGCTAAGCTGGTTATTTACTAGAATTAATGAGCCTCCATGTACAGCATTTACTCTGCTGAACGAACTACCAACCTGGTGATTACTAAAATTGAAACATAAACTGGTGGCTTTTAAGCCACTGTTCTGTCATACAAAGAATATATGTATTGTTATAATTCAGGAATAATTCTACTTCTAAATCTTTGTTCTAAAACCCTTGAATGTTTTGATGCACCAGGTTGATTTTATTTAATTTTTTTGCACTCTCATTTGATTTATTATTTACTTTCACATTTTTGGAAGAGGTTGACATGTCATTAATTGTGACCAAATTATTACCAGAAAGGTTTATAAAGTCATTGCATTGCTCAAAAGGAGCAATTTGTTTAGCCACTTTGTTTGGCTGAAATAGAAAAATAGAAAAAAAATATGATAGTAATGATAGCGACACAGCATCTGTCTTTTGTGATAGTTTGAAAGATAGTACTTAACAATATTATATCTATCTTTAGTCAAAAACAAATTATTACCAACATAATTGTTAGTATCAATTAAATGGAATAGATTATCATTATAAGTTAAATTGTGCAATGTCCAAGGATTAGCTCGTGGCTAGTCGAGAACAGTTCTGTTTTAACCCCGCGGACCGCCACACATAGGTCGATTTGGCCGATTTAGGCGGCCAAAATTATTTGACGGTCTATAAAGGTTCGGTAGTAAATTTTAAATAAAAATACATAGTTTTTTGTCATTGACAAGACATATTTATGAAAAAAAAATTAATCATTCTTGATCATCCTCATTTGGCTGGGCAGTTATCAAAAGATCAATTGTCTCGGGAGAAAATGACATAATTGATGGTTTTCTGGGCCTTTTCATACTACTCATTAGCGGATCTGAGCTTAATAGTAATCTACTATATATATCCGCATTGCATTCTTCTCTAGAAAATTTTCTAGCATAATTCTGGCGGTAAGACCGAAAATGTTTATTTCGGGCTTCAGCTGCCTCTTCTGAGAGTTGCCCTATGGGCAGGAGGGCATTTTCTATGATGGCCCCACCATGGATTAGGACTTTATGCATGGTTGGAGTCATTGGATGCCACCCATACAATTCAACATATAGCTTTGCCGTCTCTAAAGCGTATTCATCGTACTTTAAAACATTTATATTATGTCCACTTGATATAGCTTCCAATATTATTTTCAGCCTGTATATCAGGTCAAAGCTAATTCCAGTGATGTCAGCAGCCAATTGCGGATTTTCAAAAAAACGTCTACTGGTGTTACCATCATTGGTGTTACCAAAATTTGATTTTGGCATATCCACTAAGAGGCCTGTTTCGAGGCGAAACCTTTCTTGAACTTCTCGTTTTCTATTGGCTTCTATATTTTTTTCATCTTGTGTCTTCCTTTCGCGATATTTTTTTATCGGTAATTTATAAGCCAAATGAAGGATACTTTCAAATATCCTGATTCGTGCATGTAGCACGGAAATACCAAACTCTAAAGTTTGTAAGCTGACTTCATTTTTTTTGGACAAATCATTAAAATCTTTTGATGTAGCACTACATATGTAACACTTACTCGTTGATGTTGTGTCAGTTGCTGCATTGCAGACTTTACCGTCAACCATGGTCATTTTAAAGATGTGCTTAAAATATAATATTTCACCCTTTAGGTCAACTTCTGTGGTGGACAGTGACTGTACACTGTCTTTAACGTAACTTATTTCCTCTTTGGTGCCATCTTTAGATTCTTTTACGAATCTAAATCTTATCGGGCGACAATATCGCGGCGAAGACGGTGTGGGGTTTTGCCAAACAACTTTTTTCTTTTCTTCTCCACACACAATTTTTAAAGGCACAAAGGAACTTATAAATATATTTGCGTCTGATTCCTCATCGTTGCTAAATCTCTGCTTAAACCGTGCTTGTTGTGAACCATCACAACCCCATTTGCAAATTATCTGCAGAGTATTTCGTTCAGCTTCGTTAAATTTTACTATCTAACACTTCTTCTAGGTAAAGTGATAAGCGCCTAACAGTGAGATCTATTAGGCACTGAAAGTCACTTTCAACAGAGGTAGCAGTAACACGTATTGTTTCCTTGGGAGGATAACATTCCTGTTTCGCTTTTAACAAGAGATCGTAGCACGGGTAAAAACTTTTATTAGTCGCTCTTATTATTTCATACTGACGTTTTGTCAAATCTGCTTCTACAAACATTAAAAGCGCTTGCTGAGGGGTCAGGGGAGCAACATCTTTCTTTGTATCGGAAGTCCTTTTTTTATATTCATTTGCACTTGCTGGAGAATTCGTAATGTCTTTTAGGACTTGTGACGCATTTCTATTTCCACCTTTTTGTAAAATCACTTGGGCAGCATGGATTATTACTCCATCTTCTATGACAGAACGAACTTCTTCCGTCTTCCTTCTCTTACTTCTCTCGCTCGATTCACTAAATGATTTGCATGGTCGACCTGGGCGATTTTGCGTCGATATAGGTATTTCAAATGTCCCATCTAACCATGAGTTGTTGTTTTTTAAAAACGGCTCTTTTTTGTTATGCGCTTTTGACCATCTTTGTTTTATGTTGGTTTAATATATGAAAATCTATGCTTCAGAAGCTTTTTAATCTCTTCTGTGTCACCATAACTCGAAAGGAGATTATTTTCTAAAACTTCGAGTTTTTCATTAATCGATGGGAGATTTTGCTCATACAACTGCTCAAATAGACGTCTACGAGTCACTACTTTTACACACGATGTGTCCGGTGAGCCTAAAACATTTAAAAGTCAATATTAGAAAAGAAAGAAAAAAAAAACAAATTATTTAATTAGGTAACAAAATTTTTGGAGGGCTGTTATTTTGAAAAACGGTGCAAATCGGAGTCCAAATTTTGGACTGATATTAGCTAAGGGTTCAAATAAATTTATCGTAATAAATTTACGATCGGGACGAACAGGGATACATAACAAAATGCCATTTTAAAACTAAAATTACTGCAAAAAATAATACGGTAACAAGATTATTTTTAAGGATCTATATATATGTCAAATTGAAAGAAAAATGTAAAAAGTATATAATAATAGGTTAGGTGCTTACCTGAAGTACTAGAATCCATAAATATTGTTTTGAAATCCAGATTCTAACATTAAAATATTCACTTTGAAAATGCTTTTTAAACAGAGAGCACCGAGATTAGATACGTACACCACTAGCGACGATCAAATTACGACTACCTGAATTCGGTATTGCGCGCAATACAATGAAAGGGAGAGGGTAGGGTATTGTTCCTGGAACTGTCTACTAGGGCAGGTAATAACTTATTTTGCTATCGGGTATACATTGCAAATTCACTTTTGGCCGCCTAAATCGGCCAAATCGACGTATGTGCGCCATTTTAATTGTTTAGTCTGTGTACGCACAGGCCTCCTAACAAGTACCTGTGCGGATACAGGGGGAGCCTGCCGTGCCGCCCGGTGCATGTCCACCGCAGCAGGTCGCGGAGGCCACGCCCCCAACGAAACCCGGCAAGCGCGGCTCGCTGGGCCGCGATGCCGGGTCGCCGGAGGACCGTTCGGCGTTGGACCGGGCGACGTCGCTGCCAAATATTGGCGACGCGTCGTCCGGTGCGTCGCCAGCTGGACCTCCACCCAGGAAGAAGGAGGGAGATCGCCGCCACCAAGAAGAGAGAAGAGGAGGGGGAGGGGGTACCGCTGCAGCCGTCGGCCCACCGACGACATTGGCGCCTGCGCACGTTGCGCCGACGCCGTCGTCGAGCCGGCAGCACGCGGTACCTATCCGCCCCGCTGCGGAACCGACTGCTAGCCTGCCGCACGCGCGTGCCCTAGCACCGCCGGCTCGCCCTACCACGCCCGTGCGCGCAGCTGCGCCCATAGCGCGCGCTGGCGCGACGCAAACGCGGCCTGCCGCCGCACTACCAGCGCGCCTGCGGCCGCTTGTTGTAGAGCTGGCACAGCTTGTTGTTTCTTTTACGTCTGCGCGGCCGCAGACGAAAAAGAAACAACAAGCTGTGCCAGCTCCGAGCACCGCCAGCTCCGGTCCCAGCCGCTCGCTGGCGGGACCAGCAACGGCTGAGCAGGAGCGGCCAGCAAGTGCCGCGCCCATCTTCCCGGCAAACACGCGTGATGCCTAAGGTGCCCGCCTCGCCGGCGCCCCCCCGTACCTCCGCGTATGACTCGCCCGCCATGCTGTCGGCATGCTCCTCCAATGTGGGGTCGAGCGTGTCGCTGGCCTCGGTGGGCTCGGCCGCATCCGGTCGCGACGACGTGTCCCCGGACACGACTCCGCGATCCGGTCAGCGGCCCAACGTGAGAGGGGGAGAGGACGCCGAGCCTATGTCGCCGGCGTCACCAACACCGTCGATGGGCTTCGACTTCGAGTTCGCTCTCGAGGCCAGACCCCAGCGGCGGAGAAGAAGCTCCGGCGACACCGCGTCGGAGGAGGCGAAGAGGTACTGCCTCGACCCGCCGCGGCCACAGCGCGAACGCGCGCCGCGGCGTCGGGGTGCGCCGAAATCGCCTACCTTCTTCGATGCGGTGCACCGCACACCACCGGCGTCACCGATACCGGACAAATCATCTGCAGGGGTAAGTACTACACGCTCATCCCCTGCCCCCCTGCAACTACAGCGCCCCCTGTGGCCACCCCCGGCACCGATCCAGCGACTACGTCGACCAAACAGAAGCCGGGGTCTAAGAAGCTGCGTTACCCTCCGTTGGTGGTGGAAAGGCTGCCAAACTGGGCCGCCCACTTTAGGGCCATCAGTGCCAAACTGGGCCGGCCTCTTAACGCTCGACCATGGGTCCGCTTCACTCCCGATAGCGAAGAGGAGTATAGGCTGGTCCAGAGGTAACTGACTGGCCTGGAAAAGGAGAGCGGCGTATCTTGGTTCGCCTTCTCACTGCCGGCGGACAAAAATATGAAGATCGCCATCAGGGGGCTGCCGGCCGATACAGACCCCTGGGAGATAGAGGAGGAGCTCCGGGCGTTAGGATACCAGCCGGAGTATGTGCGCCACATAAAGGGCGCACAAGGACGACCCGGCTGTGTCTTCCACGACATCTTAAAAAAGACGCCTGACGTCCGGGCCATATTCGACACCACGGTATTTATATACATGCGTGGTGTCAAAATAGAGGCTTGGCGTGGAAAGCGTGGGCCCGCACAGTGTCACCGGTGCCAGCGCTTTCGTCACAGCTCGCACCAGTGCCACCGTCCGCTCGCTTGTGTGCGGTACGGAGGGGAGCACGCGGCACGAGACTGCCGGGAGGAACCGGCCACCTGCGTCAATTGCGGTGGCCCACATCCCGCGTGCAATATCAAGTGCCCTGTGTTCCAGGAAGAAATCCGGAACAAGCGAGCGGAGACCGTAGCCATTACGGCCAAACGCCAGATACAGCTGGCCACAGAGAGGCCACAGGTGAGTCTCGTTGAGGCAGAAGGCACGACGCTGATGGCGGCGGCCAACGGGCCCACACAGAGTACCCAAGCCTCCTCCTCTGGGCGGAGGAAGCACAAACGTGGGGGAAAAGGTAGGAAACCCAAACCCCCAGCGACCACAGCAACCCAGGAAGACATCCCCGCGGCCGACCCTGCGATAACCAGCGAGCAGGCTGTGGACAACGAAAGTAAAGGTAAGAAACCTACCACTGGCGCCGGCATAGCGCAGCGGAGAGATGGGGAACTGAAAAAGTTCGCCACTAAAGTGAGTGGCGCCGCCACCGGCGTAACTGACGCTAGCGCCGGTGTGGAGTGGCGTAAAGTGGCGGAACAAAGTAAGTTCCCCAGAAAGGAGACTGATGGCGCTACCGGCGCCACAACAACTAAGAAAGAGTTCACAGCCTGTGCCATTAAACTTTTAATGGACCTTATTAAGGCCATTAGGCACGGTCAGGATGTGGAAACGGTCATCCTCGATGGCCTAGTCACTTTATTAACGCTCTATCATGGCTAGGCCACTGAGGGTGATCCACTGGAATACCCTCGGCCTACGGGATAAGGTCGCCCCCCTCCGCCACCTCCTGAGGGAACAGGACATCGACGTGGCGCTCATAGGTTCCCGGGATACCTCGCTTACGGGAAGGATGAAAGGTTGGCTCACAATATCCGCTATCGTGGTCTGGCGGTACTTGTGAGACAAAGAGTCGTCCATCAACAACTCCCCTTGCCGTCGCTCAAAAGCTTCTACGCGCTGGGTGTGCAGCTCCATGTAGCCGGTGAGGACATCAATATTTATGCCTGCTATAAGCCACCCGCGGCCCATTTGGACCCGACAGAGCTGCGGGCGCTTATTAGCACGCCACAGGCAACCATCCTCGCCGGTGATTTCAATTGTAAACACCCAGCCTGGAACACCGAGGGGAGACGGCTCTTCACGGAAGCGGAAGCCTTCGGCTATACGGTGTCCGGCCCAGAAATGCCGACTCACTACCCGGACGTTTCAGTGAACACACCGGACGTGCTGGACATCGTAGTCCACCGAGGGCTACACTGCCAGATCACGCAGCAAGTGATAGTCGACGAGTTACAATCGGACCACCAACTTGTACTCGTCGTCTTATCGGGTATGATACCCGACTGAAGCCCATAGCGCCACGTCGTGTAACGGATTGGACAAAATTCGAGGAAGAGCTAGATACCACTACGCCTACTCGGCCCATTGTCACCTCCGCAGATGTGGAACAGATGGCCTGTGACGTCACTGCTTGCATACAAAGCGCCTTACAAGCGGCGACTACGACGCAGCCGCAGGGGAGAGTGCTATTGCCGCCCCTGCCGGTGCGTCTACAAACGATGATCGCCGAGAAGAGGCGCCTTCGCAAGCAGTGACAACAGTGAAGATGCCCCACTCTAAAAACGCAGCTAAACCGTCTCGCGGAGAAGGTAAAGGCCGAGCTTAAGGCGCATACTGCCGCGGGCTGGGAAGAACGAATCGACGCGACTACAGATAGTTGGCCGTCGGTTCATAAACTCTGCCGTCAGCTCTCGAACACCCCAGCCCCGGTGCGACCGCTTCTAGGCAGTGACGGGGCGCTCAAATATGTAGCGGAGGACCGGGCGGAGGTCTTCGCAAAACACCTGGAGCGTCAGTTCCGCCCCAACCCGACCGATGACATCGAACATGTCGCAGCGGTCGAGAAATACCTGGGAAACTATTTCGGCATACCGATAGCTCCCGATGAGGACCCCATACACCTACAGATTTACACTTAGAACCAGTGACACGGACGCGTTAAAACGCGTCCGGCGATGTTTAAACCGCCACTAGGCGCCCAAAATGAGGGGTCCGTATTAACGGACCAACGCATACCCTCCGCGACCAGGGAGCGATGCTCCGGATCCGCATGCCGCGCCCCCTTGCGTGAGCGCAGCGACATCCCCGATGGACTCGTCCATTTTGCTGGCGATCGTAGACCCATCACGCCTCTACTCAAGAATTTGCTGCCACGCCGTTGCCGAAGGAGAGCAACGCCAAGTATAGCTGAACACTTCCTAGACGCCATGATGACGCTCCCGGTGAGATCAAACCAATATTTTGTCTCTGATTTTGATCCGAGTGTTCATGATGTCGACACGTGGTGTGATGAAGTTGATATAGCTCGATCAATTAATCGGTGGGAGGACGGTGAATGTCTTGCTCGCGTATGTCATTGCCTTAAGGGGGAAGCCCGTAGCTGGCTTAGTGAGTGGACTAGCACCACGCGTACATGGTCTAATTTCAAATTATTGTTAAAAACGTTGTGCCCCCGGTCTGTCGATATCGCGAACATTCTGTACAATGTTATGTGTACCGAGTCTGACAAGTATTCTACCTATGCTGAATATGCTCGTAAATCCTAATTGAAATTACGAATAGTTAAAGGATTAGGCAGTGAATTACTAACGGCGATTATTATACGCGGTATTACCGACCCACAGGTTCGTGCGTCCGCGAGGAATGCCAAATTAACTCCCGAAAGCATAGTAGATTACTTGTCGAGCTATGTAAAATGTAGTGTGCCTTATTCTAATAAGAAACCCAGTGCTCATAGTGCTTCCATTTGTAACGGCAATAGCCAGTTCACATGTAAACCTTTCGATATTTCTAAGGTACATTGTTTTCAGTGTAGCGAAGTTTGACATTGGTGCCGATTCCCTTGTTCACAAACTAAACTAAATTTAAGTTCAGTGCATCCTTTTCTTTCTATTTCATTAAGAAAAGGACAGAAGATCAATTTTAGTTTAGTCCTGTCAAATTAATCAGCGCTTGACGTAAATTGACGTAATTTTAGTAGGCAAGTTTTCAATCACGTCTAAACTTGTATGGAGTTGTGACAGGCCCTGATTAATTTGACAGGACTAAACTAAAATTTATCTTCTGTCCTCTTCTTAATGAAATAGAAAGAAAAAGATGCACTGAACTTAAATTTAGTTTAGTTTGTAAACAAGGGAATCGGCGCCATTGTCTCAAACGACCTAAATCAGATTCACAAAGCAATAATTCTGAAAATAATATGAATAGCTGTTCAACAAAACGTCAACCGGACAAGTGCGGTTTTTGCAAATAAATAGGCCATACGGAAAGTCGATGTTTTGCTAAGGAACGTGTTAGAAATAATAACTCCGTTAATTTTTGTCGCGAAAATGAGGGGCGTTATATCTAATATACCCGTCGACCTACTTATTGACAGCGGTACAGGCGTTTCTTTAATAATTTATGACTTAATTAAGTACATTTCATGTCGAGTAAAACCGGTTCACCAATTATTACGAGGGCTAGGTAGAATGGAGATTATAGCAAAGTCTATGATAACATTACCGATACAATTAAATAATATTACCTTAGAAGCTGATTTTTATGTTGTGGATAAAAGCCATTTAATTATTGGTACCGATGTCTTAAATAGGAAGGGTGTTGCGTACATTCGTACCGGTGATTCGCAACATATAGTTCATAGTAATGTTTTCGTGAATAATATTATGAAGATAGATCCATCATTGGTCTTCGAAAATATATCGACGCATGTTACCGGGCAAGACAGGGAATAGTTGTTAATCGTACTGAACAAATATTCTGGTCACTTTTTAACTGGTACAGCTACCACCACAGTTAAGAATAGCGAAATGCAGATTAAGTTGACTAGCGATATTCCTATTTATTACCGACCATACAAATTCTCTTATGACAAGAAAATACGCGTTCGTGCTATAGTCAAAGATTTATTAGAGAAAGGCATAGTCCGTGAATCAGTCTGAATATGCTAGCCCGATCCTGCTCGTGAAAAAGAAAGACGGTTCAGATAGGATGGTATTTGATTATAAAACCCTAAATCAGATTACAGATACAGTTAAAGTTAGATACCCGCTTCCGTTGATTAATGATCATGTAGTCATGCTTGGTAAAGCTAAATGGTTTAGTGTGCTTGATATGGTCTCAGGCTTTCACCAATTGAGGATTAGTGAGGATTCCGTTCACAAAACTGTCTTTATTACCCCTGAAGGACATTACGAATACTGTAAAATGCCTTATGGTCTTGCCAACGCTCCTGTTATTAACTGTATATGTATTTACCTGTAGGTATCTTTTTTATAATTTTCACTAGATTGGTACTGATGAGGCCTTGCGTTAGACACGCTATTTATGGTTGTTTATTGGGTGTGTTGAAGATAATATTAAGTTTTACGATTTTTTTTTCTCAAATCATAACCTTTTATATACTTCGGACCCCACTGTGAAAAAAAAATACTCTACTGAAAAGTGACCCTGTATTACAAGTTTTGGCGCAATAAACAACCATAAATACCATATCTAACGCAAGGACTTATTAGTACCAATCTAGTGAAAATTATAAAAAAGATACAGGATGTAGATTTTTTCGAAGTTTAATAAGAATTAGTTAAAAAAGTCAATTTTCTCATAAAAACACAAAATAAATTATAACTCTGCAGGGGTTGACCTTAAGGACCTCCCGTAGAACAACTTTTTGCAGCTGATGACCCCATCTAACCCCTAGTTGCGTTTGATCCACGACTTTTGGGCCACCCTGTATATCCGACAAAATTAGTACCGTTGTCAGTGTATATGCACTGTACAGGGCCGCGACGTGCTAGAAATCGTTTAAGAGCAGCAAGGAAATTGGCAGTACTTAACTTTGAAGCGATTTCTATATGCAAACACCTGGTTGTCAGACACGTGAAAATACAGAGCCAAGCCTTGCGGCTTCTAATACCTCTTCCAAGAACTGGTGTATACTGGAGAGGGCCAGCATAATCACATCCAGTATGCGTGAATGGCTTGTCAGCTTGGGTGACACGGAACTCGGGCAGGTTTGCCATTATTGGAAAAGATGGACGCGATTTTGCTCTGAAGCACGTATTGCATTTGTGGATATGATGACGAATAACGCGTCGCGCTGCTAGTATCCAATACTGATTCCTAAGTAAAGGCAGCAATTCGGGGCCAGCGGGTAAATGCTTTCGATGGTAATAATCGACTAAGATATCAATCACATGATCGTACCTAGGTAAAACATAAGGGTGTTTCGGTACGTTATTGATTTTTGCATAAGTCAACCGACCGTCGACGCGGATAACACCGTTCGCGTCTAAAAACGGTTTAAGTTTTGCAAAGCGGGGGATCAGTTCTCCCTGTTTTTTAATTTATTTATGTCGTCAACAAAGTAAACTTGTAAAGTGGATATTATTTTAAATTCAGCATAATCTAGATCTGATTTATTCATGTAAAATCTGCACTGTAATAATTTTTAAAAACGGTATATATATATAATTATACGAAGTAACTTCGACCATGACGAAACACGTTGAGCGAGCTCATAAATAGGCGATTTTGATCCACCCACTGTTATAGCATGCGCAGAGAGCTTCAGTTCCGGCACTTCACTGACGTCTTCGCGATCGAATTCACAAATAGGCCATTCTGATGAAACCCATGGGAGTCCGGTAAACCACAGGGGGTGATTGACAAGCAGCGCCAGTGGTAAACTTCTCGATAAGCAATCAGCAGGATTTTCAATGCCTGCCACGTGATGAAAATAACTTGCGGGAATGTTATCGACAACCTTTGCGACGCGATTTGCCACAAAGGTTTGCCAACAGTGCGGAGAAGAATTGATCCAATAAAGAACGACTTTCGAGTCGGTAAAAGCGAAGACATTCGAAATTTTATACCTTGGCTCAAAATTGTTTAGCACATTACGTATAAGCGTAGATAATAAAACTGTAGCACACAATTCTAAGCGAGCAGTTGAAATAGTTTTAAGCGGTGAAAATTTCGATTTTGAATATACAAGCGTAACGGTCGTATTAGCATTATCTATGACTTGCAAGTAGACAACGCCGCCGTAAGCACGCTTACTTGCATCAGCGAATCCTAAGGTTCGCTACACAACCCTGCACTACCCCGAGATGTCGCGGAACGCGTATCTCGTTGAGTGCGGGAAGTTCGCTACAGAACTGCCTCCAGAGGTTCACGATGTGTTGCGGAGGGACATCGTCACAGCCGCACTTCAATAACCATAGCTCCTGAATAAGGAGCTTGGCATAAAGTATGACGGGGGCCGCCAGCCCTAGATTATCCCATAAGCGTGCTACGACGGACAGGATACTGCGCTTAGTACAGCTTGAGTCTAGCTTTGCGACCTTGAATTTGAAAACGTCATCGAATTTGTCCCAATGGGTACCTAGAACCTTGTCAGGTACATGTTTAACAATCAGGAGATCTGACTAACCTCGATGCGAGGCGGGAATAGCGCGAAGGACAGCGTCCGAGTTACTCGTCCACTTCACGAGGTCGAACTGACCTCATTTAAATTATAGTATAAGTTCGATACATGAATTGATAGCGACGTTCTCGTTTTCCTGCGCTGAATCATTTGACATAATGCTGTAGCAGACGTCATCCATGTACGTGGAAACGGATGCTATGGCAGCTGCAGTTGGGAATCTCTCATCCTCATCAGCAATCAACTGATGAACAACGCGGATTGCGTGAAATACGGACGACTTCATACCGAACGCAACACGAGCCAGTTCAAAAACCGTCAATTTATCTTCGGGATGAAAGCGATAAATGAATCTTTGATATTTGCGGTCTCTCTATAATATTCCCAATTGAAGAAACATTTGTCTACAATCTCCTGAAACGGCGATTTAAAATAGCCGAAAATTCAAAAGAATGTTATTCAAGTCACCCTGTAAATTAGGGCCTGAATGAAGAACATCATTCAAGGACAAACCTGTGCTAGTTCTACAACTAGCGTCTAAAACCATGCGGACCTTTGTAGATGTCTTTTCCAGATGCTGAACACAGTGATGTGGTACGAAGTAGGAAGCGGCGGTGGATATTATATTCTTATAAATAAAACATTAAACACATTAAAAAAATATATTTTAATAACTGCAAAAATTACACGACAATTAAATTAATAAACTAAATCGAACACAAAATCGAACAATGTTGATAGGTCTACGATCGCCGGCAAAATGGATGAGTCCACTTTTTTTTTTTTTTTGTATGGCATATCGTAGTTGACCTTGAGAGGTCGTGACTACTTAACCGGACTTTCCTGTGGCTGCCTTAAGCGAACTCAAAGCCTCCAGCCAGGGGCGAATTTCTTATAGTACTAAGCGACTGCACGCTAAGGGCACCCCCTGTGGGGTACGGACCTCGGCTTAGGGCGTCGCTGGGGGGAGGACAGCAAGATGGGACAGGCTGGATCTGGTTAAGTTGGATGAGTCCACGCAGGCTTCTTAACACACGCAGCTTTTCTTTACAGCCTTTTATACACGTGGCCGCGCGGGAGGGAAGTGTCCAGTGTTGTCATCTAACACGGCCTCTCCTGACATGGCAGCGTCCTCGCAGCCGTCGTCAGTTCTTAATGATGGACCAGCGCCATTGTCCTCATGGCTAAATGCTTGATCTTCATCACAACCTGTAACCACAGTGCACATACGTTAAGATCACATACTCAAAGTTATTACAAACGTCAGCCAAATAGTTGTTAATTGTTATTCAAATAAAAGTGACTTTATGTACCGAACAACACAAACACTTTGCACCAAATAAACACAGTCGTACGCAACGACTTTTCATATCACAAGTAGGATTTACTCAGGTCATATTCCCACACCAAATACCATGCGCGCATCAGGATTTACATCGGTTACAGCAGGTCAACCATGAGACCTACTTCAGGATTTACATTCGGTCTATAGTCAGCATGGGCCCCACCGACATCAACCATCATACCTTCACCATGAGCTGCACTCAATAGTGCAGTCCACGGTCTGTGCCACTCAAAACCATGTGCACTAAGGGTTTACATGAGCCTCGGCACCCAACAACAACAAAACAAATGCAACCAGTGATTGTTTGATAAATATGTAGTTCTTACCTTCGCGATCTTTATAGGTTCCTCGATGACCATCACCAGCAACTTGAATATGAGCTTTCTGAAAGTCGCATAGAGATGAAACGCATAACAACCCAGACGCCTGATATGGGAGGTTGCTGGGAGAACATAGTAAAAGTGGTAAAGTCTCATTTATTCAAGATTATCGGTCAACAAATATTATCTTATGAGGAGCTGTTGACGGTGCTTACGCAAATCGAGGCACTTGTAAATTCGCGTCCGCTGACAGCTATGAGTAGCGACCCAGCTCATTTTCTTAACATTGTGCCCCTTCGCTCTCTGCCTGCTTCTCCTGTAGAGAACGTAAGTTTGTTGTACAGACATTCGATTTTGCACAAAATGGTGCAGTCTTTCTGGCAGCGATGGCGTGTAGAATCTTTGCATTAATTGCAATCTAGATCCAAGTGGAACATTCACATCAACATCCACTCCGATTCCACTGCAATCAGTAGTTATACTGATTGTCGATAACGCTTCACCATTTAAGTAAATCCACCACCATAGGCTGTTCATACCTCGAAGGATAGCACAACGTGGTCTCTTACCGTTAGAACTTCCAAGGGTAGCCTGGTCAGTCCCTTTGTTCGTGTGTGCCTTTTACCGAGCCAGTGAGAGTGTAGTTCTCTTTATAGCTTAGATTAGTTTTAGTGATAGGTTTATTGCAAATAGGTTAATTTATGATATATTCTCTGACTCTTTTTAGAGCAGACGATCCCGCAAATATATTTTTAAGGACTGACTCTGCCTGAATCTGATCTTATCGCTTAATTATATAGTGGTAAGCTTTGTAAATTCATATGGTTTACATTTTTAAAGGCAAGCCTTTAAGGTCGGGAGAATGTTACCGCCATATACATAGCTAATATCCAAACCTACATAATTCAAATCTATTTTACTTTTAGTTATACTAGAATGTGGCGGTAGTAGGTACTTTTCCCATCAATCACCTTCCTTCCTATTCATTCCTGCAGCGTCTACCATAGGTCAGAGCGAAACAGGAATACAACGCTAGAAGATTGTCTGTAACGGACGCCATTTTTGAATAAAGTTCAAGTTCGTCTAACACACCGCCGCGTGCGTAAGCATCTCTCCAGAGCTTTTACCGCTAATATAAATAAATAAAAAAAAATCTTTTATTTCAGACCACTTAGTCCAACATGTTAGTAACAGAAAAACTTACGATCTATGTTAGTAATCTCAAACATATAATGAAACACTACTGTATTCATCGACCTGCACCTCTCACATGCAGATTGATGAAACGACAGAGCACAGCTGAGTCTAACCTGTCCGCTATCATTTTCAGTATTCTGTTGCTACTCCCCCGAATAGCCTGCATAACGGACGCCGATTTCTTACGCATGATTGCATAAAAATCATCTATATTGGCGTCCGCAAACATGCCTGAAGCACTACAATACCGGGGTAACCGCAACAGAGCCCTGAAAATGTTATTATATTGGACTCGGAGGAATATATCTGGATTCCGTGATTAAACCGGGTTTTCGGGTCTATATATCAAACTAGACCTACCTACATATCAAGTTACACTGATTTTGTGCTGTGAAAGAAATTAGCCTTAGCAGCAGGAAGGCGACTCCAGACTTATGAAAGGTAAGGCGCTGCACCCTGTGTCCTTTTAAGGCTCCTTCAAACAGGCGTGACACGCGACGCGCCACAAAGGCACCGCGTGAAGCAATACAAGCGGTGCCTTTGTGTCGCGTCGCGTGTCGCGCTTGTTGTAAGAGTCTTTATTCCTGTTCTTCCATACCAAAAACAGCCTCTTCTAAAATCAATGTACATGCCGCACATAAAGTTTATTACAGTCCACAAAACCGCCGATTCTCATAGCAAGGCTTTGAATCACCGCTCCAGACTTTTAGAAGCCTGGAAAGAACTGTTTAGACAGTTGTATCCATTTTCATGGTAAATTCCCCGCACCCCTCATGTTAGTGTTTAAAGGTTTTTTTCCAGAAGGCTCGAGGCGCTAACACCATTACTAGCTTGCCTTATATTTACACTATTTGAGCACACTGGTCCCAACTTCTGCGAATAGGAACTATAACTATTAGCATACCGGCACTGTAAGTTCTCATTCCTGTTTCGTCCTTGCGTATAGTGATCACGAAGAGGAGCGCCCAGTGACTGCGCGTGCAGTGTCACCGGTGCGAATTTTGGAGCTTGTGTTCCCCCGCTACCCACGGGGACACCTCGGAAACCGCGCCTTTGGCGTGTTTATCCGCTCACTCAAGCTCTCCGGAAAGGCAATTACGAAGGCTGCATGTCTTGTAGCTTTTATCTCTCCCTTTTCTACAAAATAATGCTCGCAATTTTGAAGTATAAGTAAATAATTTAAAACGTTTTGCTCCATCGTCTCCGGTTTAAAAGATCAAGCCTGTATAAATTTTAGCTTTTCAATAATTTTGAGCTCGTCATCTTCTTGACCGCTGCCAGTCCACCCGCCGTTTAGTATGACGCTTTTTTACGGGCCGGTCGCCAGTCTTCGGCGGTATCGATCGTTTCGTCCGAGCGTTATCCCGCTAGGTTCGTGGCCCCGTACTCCAGCGACGATGAAGCTGTTTTTGTAGGTGGAGTGGGGTTTGTACTCGTAGCACAGTGATCATTGGATCGATTCGTCCGGTATATCTGCATAGAGCTAGGTACCTGGACTCGCTCATTAAGGATTCCGTATAGAAAAATTGTTACTGAGCCAACCCATTTAACAGATCATATAATTGATGTTGTGTGCATTGATGCCCGTGTGTGTGGGGTCCATGTATCACACATACCAGAGCTCGGTCACCACGCTATTATATCTGTCGAATTAAATTTAAATTAGAGAATCTTTCCCCCTGGATTACCTATAGGCCACTTAAAGACATCCTCCCCGATTTTTTTAATGACGACTTAAATAAAATGGACTGGGAACATATTGAAAGTCTGGAAAATGTGAACTCCATGGTTGCAATGTTTAATCAATACATTTTGACACTATTTGCTTTGCATGCTCCCCTCAAAATAAATCTTAATTAAGGAGAAACCTTATCCCTAACAGACACTGTCAGGGAAATGATGAAACTGCGCGACAAGTGCCACTTGAAGTCCAAAACTACAAAATCCGAACATCATATAAAGTCCTACAAAGAGTTTAAATACCTTGTTAGAGCTGCTTTTGATAGTGAGAAGTGTGCATATTTTAAAACATTTATAATAATATTGAACAACCTAAGAAATTACGGAGTCATATCAAATCAACTACTCGTATAGACATCTAAAAAAAACCAGAGCATAGTCTACCACATTTCTGTAACAACCTGAAATCTATCAATCAACCCTTTTTGGATGTACCGGGCAGTGGTAAGGTCACTACTACTATGGTGCTGAGGCTCTTGCGCAGTCTAAAGTCCAATGCGCAGAGTTCTGACCATATTTCTATGGATATGCTGATGTTGACACTTCCTCGAACACTTGCAGTTATCACAGCTATCTTTAACAATTCCATAGTCACCTCACAGTTTGTGCAGGTTACAAGTGATAGCGGAGATACCATGTCCTCTGGCCCGATGCACGTGGACAGAGGCATACTGCAGGGATCCTAGGCCCCCTTATCATTCTGTACAGTGCTGACATTACCAACTGTCTGTTCAACACTGAGTTCCATCATTACGCCGATGATCTGCAGTTGTACCTCTCCTTTCGCTCCCGGGATACTGCTGTAACTGTAAACAGAGTAAATGAAGATTCGGAAAGGTCTCGGGTTGGTCCAGAAGAAACTCCTTGGTCCTGAATCCAATTAAGTCCAAGTATATTGTGATGGGATCTAAGGATTTCCTGATCAAAACATAAGTGTCCCTACATAAGTGTGGATATGCGTGTCATGCTGAGCGAGTCCCTTGTTCTATCCAAGCAAAATTACGCTGACACCGTGTATGGAGCGTGCATTCTCGGTAGCAGCGAAAAACTGATTCAGCGAGTGCAGAATGCTTGTGTAAGATTCTGTTACAATGTCCCATCACGTTCCCACTCCCGCATCACTCCATTTTAAATAAGGCAAACAGAAAGCTTCACCTGGCTACCCTACTCTTTGGCACAATTCTCACAAAGAAACCAGATTATTTATACAGGAAACCGTCTTGGTCGCGAGATGTTAACAAAATTAAAACTAGAAAAAAAAAATAGTTTCCTCCCGCTCGATTACAAAATGAAACTAGTCACTAAACTCACCATGGGACTGCACGCAGTTAGTATTGGTGACCCTAGCAGTCTTTTGTTCCTTGGATTTGCCTCTGTAACTATGTTTTGTTCGGTGATAGAATCTTTTTCTTTCCACTCGCACTGCACAACACAGTCAATCAAACACAACAACGATTCATTTTATTACATATTTGCACTACTTTCTTGTCTTATCTTTTAATATTCACTCAAATCTCAACTACGCTATTTACTATCTACTGTACGCTATTTACCACATTGATCGCCTCGTCAAAAAAGCAAAAACGTGCCCTTGGCGCCAAACTACGAATTATTCCTTAAAATCTGTCATGTACTCGTGACCGTAGTGTGCTGGGCACATTTTGGTTTGTCATCTATACATGACTCTGGCGGTCAAAAGGCGGAAAGGCGGTAAGTTATCGTAAGAAATACGGTTTTCATTTGCTTATTTTTTATTATAATTTATTGTTTATTTTATTTATTATTGTCTTTTATCGCATGCTCTATTGAGAATTATTTTTTGTCCGTAGGTGCACACACCTAAGGACAAAAAATAATTCTAAAAAATCGATTATGGCAGCATCATGCTGAGATGGTAGCATTTTTGGCTTCGCATATGTCTTCTATTTTGTTTTTTCACTATTAGTAATTTTTTTGTCTTGTTTTCAGGATTTCATGATTTTGTTAGTTTTATGTCCTTTTTATTTTTGTATTTCATGTGCGTGTCCCAAATAAATACATTACTCTCTTTCCTTTCTTTCTATGTATGAAAGAAAACGAAACTAAAGGAATAGAATGGAATATCTTTATTTTGCATAAAATATATAACATAAAAGGACTTAATTAAACGTAATAAATCTACATGTTGCTTACTTAAGATTACAGCATGCATTAACTACCATAAAATACAATATAAAACAAACAAAAACACTTCAATTATTACCACAAAAATTGAAAAAAAAAAAACTAAATAATTACTTTAAATTAAACTAGTGAAATGATATATTTGGAACATTGCTTAAAATTTAAGAATTCACTCACATTCGAATACACACTAAAAAAAACTTATGTGTTGATAAAAGACTATTAACAATAAAACTACACTGACATACATCACATTTATAAGATTTTTAACCAGTGTATAAACAATTAAGGTTTGTTAAACTACCCTTTACACTAAAACTAGGCTGACATATATCACACTCATACGGGTTTTCACCAGTGTGTATTTGAATGTCTTGATAAATGACCTTTTACACTAAAACTAGGCTGACATATATCACACTCATACGGGTTTTCACCAGTGTGTATTTGAATGTCTTGATAAATGACCTTTTACACTAAAACTACGCTGACATACATCACACTTGTAAGGTTTTTCACCAGTGTGTAAACGAATATGGTTTATTAAATTGACCCTTTGAGTAAAACTATGCTGACATACATCACACTTATAAGGTTTTTCACCAGTGTGTATTCGAATATGGTTTGTTAAACTACCCTTTTCACTAAAACTACGCTGACATACATCACACTTATAAGGTTTTTCACTAGTGTGTATTCGAAAATGTCTTGTTAAACTACCCTTTTCACTAAAACTACGCTGACATACATCACACTTATAAGGTTTTTCACTAGTGTGTATTCGAATATGTTTTGTTAAACTACCCTTTTCACTAAAACTACGCTGACATACATCACACTTATAGGGTTTTTCACCAGTGTGTGTACGTATATGTAGGGTTAAATTACTTTTTGCACTAAAACTACGCTGACATACATAACACTTATGAGGTTTTGTACCAGTATGTGTTTGAATATGTCTTGTTAAATTATACTTTTCACTATAACTACGCTGACATACATCACACTTATAAGGTTTTTCACTATTGTGTATTCGAATATGTTTTTTTAAAGTACCCTTTTCACTAAAACTACGCTGACATACATCACACTTATAAGGTTTTTCACTAGTATGTTTTCGAATATGTTTTATTAAACTACCCTTTTCACTAAAACTACGCTGACATACATCACACTTATAAGGTTTTTCACTAGTGTGTATTCGAATATGTCTTGTTAAACTACTATTTCCACTAAAACTACGCTGACATACATCATACTTATGAGGTTTTTTACCAGTATGTGTTCGAATATGTCTTGTGAAATTACACTTTTCACTGAAACTACGCTGACATACATCACACTTATAAAGTTTTTCGACAGTGTGAGTATGAATATGTCGGGTTAAATTACTCTTTACACTAAAACTACGCTGACATATATCACACTTATAAGGTTTTTCACTAGTGTGTATTTGAATATGTCTTGATAGTGCGCCCTTCAGACTAAAACTACGCTGACATACATCACATTTTTTACCAATCTGTGAAACAGTATGTTGTATATTTTTTTTTACTCGATTGAAATTACGCTGATCACATTTATTAAGCTCTTTGTAATAAGTGCCAGGTTTGGACGTACGTTTTTGAGTTGTCGGGATAACTTTCAAGTCTGATTTTTCTTTTTTCATTTGCACGGCTGTTATTGCATCTTCTGGTTTTATTCTTCGAGTGTCTAGTTTTGGTTTCGTCGTAACGGTCAAACCTGTGATTATAAATCTGGTTAGTACAATGTTGGAAGAAGATTGACATGCACACGAATACAAATATTAGCGCTTTGCATGATTCACACTATGACCGAAAGTGAGGAATTTCTGTTTACATTGAACAATACAATGATGTTGGGGATTCCTCATCGTTGAGGGATACCCCGGTAGTTTTTGTAGTTAACTTTAAGTTAGTACCAAACCACTGTTCAATTCAATAGTTTATTTGTGGAAACCTTTAAATGTTATGTTTGTTTAGTTATCTGTGCCCCAGTTTGTTACGTTATTATTGATCAACACGCACATTAGTGTGACGGAGCTTTAGTTATGACTGAATTTATGTTAATATTAATTAGGTACGTATAAACGTACTTTTGATGTATGAGCATTATTGGCTGGTACTATCGGCCAAAGTTCCGCATGCTCACCTTAAAGGCGATAATCGCATAGCACGACTCACGACTCGATCGCACAATGCACGAGTTTTGACCAATAGGATGCACAAAGCGTATTTTAGTGGTGTTCGTATTAGTATAATCATGTATAGAATGTGTGACACTCACACTAGGAGCGTACTATGCTCACTTGTTTCTGCTAAGAGACGAGTTTTTAATGGGCACGGCCAGCGCGGCTCGGCGGCGGCGTGAGCTCTTTGTTATTGAATTGAATTGTTATTTTATTATTGACAAGAATTAATTTTAGTACTCATATCTTCTGTTTGTTTGGTTTAGAAAATGTATTATTGATATTGCAGTATTTACAAAAATAATTTGTAATAACTAATAAACTACAATTTATATGTATTAATCCACTTTAATATTTTCCTCTCTCTATCGGGTCTATAGATATAGGTTATTTATGAACACTTTCACTGCCTCTCCAATTTTCACCATATCCTATGTGATGCCGCATGCCGCAGCAACCGCACCATATTCCCTTCACAATAAGATGAGACATTGAAACGAACCGTTTTATTACAGTCCGTTCCACCGATTTTGACTTCTATTCCGTAGGCTTATGGATGGCATTAAAGGCAAAAAAGTGGTTACAATACCAACTGTTTACTGCAGCTGCCATTTGTCATGCCACCAACACAATAGCATTCAAAATCGATTGAACGGACATTTATGGTTTGTTTACCTTTTATCTCACGGCTCCCTGAATACGTTAGGTATAGGTGCGTTGACCGGCACTGCATGAAGGTATCAAATGTTTATATTGAAATTTTTTGTGTTTAATCGACTTTATTAAAAGTAAATAACTATCTAAATTTCTATGTGTTTGTTTATACTTGGGCAATTTGGGAATACTTGAAAATTACAGTAATATTTGAACCAATACTCTGCGCAGTTCATACAATGTTATCAGAGCTTTTTGTTTGTAGCTAACGCAAGGCCGCAAGCCGCACAACTCTTGCAACTGAAATAAAAATAAGTTCATTATCTAAGACCCATTGTTATTTAGTGGGAATGTCTGGAAATTCGGTTAAACAATAGAGGACGGCTTAATACAAGGGCCATACGTTTTTTTATTACCTTAGGATTATCTCAAATGTTTTGCAGTTGTTCCTTGTATTTGGTTTAATACTTTTAACAGTAGGTAATTGTAATATTACCTTTTATTCATTAAAATAATACAGGGTGAAATTGAATTCATGGGCATCCTTTTAAGGGGTCATTGTACTCATCATTATGAACAACTTCAACTATGAGACCATACCTGAAATCGCGAAAAAAAAATCAGCTGTTCCCTACATTTATGTTTGCATAACTCGACAAAATGTAGGGAACAGCAATTTTTTTTTCTCGATTTCATATTTGTTCCCATAGTCAAAGTTGTTCATAATGACGAGTACAATGACCCCTTAAGAGGATACCCTTGAATTAAATTTCAGCCTGTATAACGAACAAGGTATCGTTGCAATTAAAATGCCCAGGCATGCCGTGCAGGATGAGCACTTTAAGACTGGATTATAATCAAACCAACACTTTACTCTTTTATAATTCATGCTCTAGTCATAGTTTGACAATTCATGATTTTAAGCGAAATCATGCATGTCAAGTTTTTTTTTGACAAATCTAACAATGATTCAGTTCCTACGCCACTTTAAAATTCAGAAGCTTATCAAGTAATTAAACTGAACTATAATTTGTGCCTTGGCAGCAGTGAGAGTGAAAGGATTGAAATAAAATGTTGGGTACTAGTGAAATATATATTTTTAGTTTGTGTTCATTTAGCATTATGCAGGATTAAAGATTTATTTAGGTTGATATTTAAATCTTATCTGTATAATAAAAGATGTATAGTAAGTGCTTTTTGTATGAAACTATCGGCTGTAATCTCAGTGTGAAAAAATAAACAGTTAGTTAAAATCTACTTGAGAACAATTTTAAGGATTTGCTGTTGTAGAAAAAAAAACAATATAAGTAACTTAATTTATTTTTAATAGACTTTTTCAAAACATTAAAGATTCATCCAGAAATTAACATATTATAACAAAAAATTACACAGAAATTATCATCAAAATGCAAAATATTATAAGTGAAAAGATTCTTACTCATAATATCATTTATAAACTGTATTTATCTACACTTATATCGTAAAGTTCAAAATATGAAATCAACACAACAATGACAAACAGACAACACAACAACAACAGGCAAAAAGCCTGTCAGTAAATAAGATTAGGAGAATATTGCTCGTGCAGTTCTAATGAAATTGAAAAGTTTTAAGATTAGTACAATTTAAGAATCTTAATAATTTTTATAATTTGCAATAATTACATTACACTACAGACTAGGTTTATCAAGCAAATGAGATCAATTATTTATGAGGTGGACGGATATGATGACACTACTGAATATGTAAAATAACAAACTAACGAGATCGGGGCTTATGACAACATTGATTGTAAATAAAACAACAAATCCACCAATAAAGGCAACATGACACTAAATTGACATCAATAATTTTACAAGAAGACTTCAAAATCGTTGGCAATATTTTAAACTATGATTACGGTCTACAGTCTACCCTGTGACATTAATCAACGAAGTAATATAATACAAATTGGAATAATAAAAATAAACCTAATAAAAATAGCTATACAGGGTTATTTGCAAGCCGCCGAGTCGCGGGTTGTTCGAAAGAGATACCATGGCCCTGGCACAGGCAACTGAAGGAACACGGGTGGGTTTTAGTCAGTAAAAGTTTGACACGACCTTCCGCTCCGCCCAGAGCGGGAGAAGTCATTTGATGATAAAACACTAATAAGCTCGTAGGACTATAATACTAACATCATAAATAACAACTTTTGTTGTATGACTTTTAATAATTCATAAAAAAATAATTTCATAATACAATTAAAAATATTTATTTTGATCGCTCTAAATTTGAACAACTCTACGCGGTACCAAAATATGTAAGTAGTTAAATAAACAAACAGTGCGTTGCGAATGCAGGGTCGCAGCGGTACTTACTACAAAATACAGATCTAAAAAGTGTTATTACAAATATTACAACAAAAACTTGAAAGTTTACTTTTGGTATTCTAAAAAGTCATAGATCAAAAGTGGTTGTACTAATATAGTCCTACCAGGTGTTACAAAAATAACCCTGTATAATGTAATTATACAGTATGTTAATTAACGAAAGGCGTTCCCGTTAACCCGCAATAGTATAGCGTCCACATGCTACCAAAATATGACCATTCGAAAATTCACGAAAAAAAATCTGCTGTTCATTACATTTATGTTCGCATACCTAGCTTAACAAAATGTAGGGAGCAGCTGATTTTTTTTCGCGAATTTTTAAATGGTAATATTAATTGTAGCATGTTTGGACTATTGCGGGTTAACGGGAACGCCTTTCGTTAATTAACATAGTGCATGTTAAAAATTATATTAACTTAATATTTCGTCGCTGCTCCTCCCGCATCTATCACAGCATCGCAACGGCTACGCATGGACCTAGCCAGGACTTCGCACAAATTCGAACCTCTGAATGTGTCCCAAACTTGTTCGCAATGTGTGACAAGTGCTTCCTTCGTTCTTTCTGCTCTACTATCCCATCTCTGGACCATTAAACCCCACAAATTTTCAATGGGGTTTAAATCTGGCGATCGGGAGGGCCATGGCACTGTTTTAATTTGTGGTTGCCCTCGCAACCACTCTTGAACAACCCGCGCACGGTGTATCGGGCAATTGTCCTGGAAAAAATAAAATTCTGGCACGTCCAGTTGTGGATACACCGTGCGCACTGTGGGTACCATGATGGTTTGTAGCACCTCTAAATACGTTTGGCCGTTTGCCCTCCCTGGTATAAAAGCGAGCTCGCCTGGTCCAGCAGCACTCATCCAGCCCCACATGTTCACTACAATTCTTCCCGATTCTGCATTTGGGTTCACATTTCGAGGTTCGTATCTTGTGTTATCTACACGCCATAAATTCCGACGACCTTGTTGGCTAGACCTAAAGCACTTTTCATCAGAAAATATGGCGTAAGAGAAATCGAAGTCCCTGTAGTCACGAGCGAATCGCACGCGAGCAGCTTTCTGCTCCTGCGTCAAAATATTTTTTTTTGCGGGACGTCTGTGATGGACTCCAGCTCGATGCAACTCGTTTCTAATAGTTTGCATCGAAACTTCGTATTCTTGTGCGAAACTGCGAGTGGGTGTGAACGGGTTCTCTTCATACGTGGCTATCATATTATTTAACTCGTTTTCGTTTATAGCCCGGGGTCGAGGTGCACGAACGCGTTCTGTAATTTCTCCTTCTTCATATCTTCGCACCCAGCGGTGCACCGTTGTTCTCTAACGAAAAAAAAAAAAAAAAAACAATCAGCATCGATTTTTTACATAATATAGGAACTAAGTATAATAATACGAGTACACTACAAAAGTCTTATTCAAAGGGCACAACTAGTACACTATAAATAAAAATTATAAGTATTGAAATACTTAAGGTGTGCATTTTGGTTGACTTCATGATAAATAAACTCTTAACTTTTCTATAACTAATTTAAGTAGTTATAACATTCATAACTATATTTTAAAATACAAGTTGTAAATGCAATAACTGAAAATCTCTTAAGGGGTCATTACTCATCATTATAAACAACTTTTACTATGAGAACCAAACCTGAAATCGCGATAAAAAAGCAGCTGGTCCATACATTTTGACGAGTTACGCGAACATAAATGTAGGGAACAGCTGTTTTTTTTTCGCGATTTCAGGTTTGGTCCCGTAGTAAAAGTTGTTCATAATGATTAGTACAATGACCCCTTAAGAGGTTTTCAGATATTGCAATTTACACCTCGTATACCTATGAGTAAGAAAAATGGCATAGCGTAAATTCCAACATTGTATGAAACTGTCCCAAGCAAATTTGTGCTTTATCTCTACTATTTAAAAGTGTTTATCCCGTGCGGGCTGGCAACGTGGCATTTCTAAAGGTTTTTCGTGGTTAAATACCAACGATCTAGTGCTTGGCCGAAAAAATAGTAAGTACTTGCTATTTTATCGGCCAGCCAAGCACTAAATCGTTAGTATTTAAAACTATGTGAGTGCAATTTTTTTAAAGTTTTTTTGGTAAGTATTTACGAGCACTACTAACAAAAATTTACATTATTGTCAATTACTTTCCATCTGCAGTATTATGATAAAATAAATGTTAAAAATAATTATAAAAAACAATTATCTTGTGCTTGGGCGAAAAAAAATTGTAGTTTGAAATATAATGATCAAGCCTCTAGAAATGCGACGAATGCGCTCTGGTTTTTCTAATTAAAATGCGGCAACGACGCTGTGAGATAAGGCACCATTGTTTAGGTTGTTTTGGTTTAGGATTTATTATCGGGTCATAAAAGGCTCCAACAACGTCTTTGAAAGCAAAAATAAATAAAAAGAACAATCTTATTTGAATGCATTACTATAAGTAGGTAATATCTTATGAGACTTTTAAAAAGAATCCATCTGAAAGTTATAATAATTTTATTATTTTTATATATAAATCTGCCTAGCCTTTTCCCAACTATGTTGGGGTCGGCTTCCAGTCTAACCGGATGCAGCTGAATACCAATATTTTTCATGGAATTTGTTTTTAAATTGCAATATAAGGAAAAATGCAAACTATGAAATAATAATATTACTATCACTTTATTTATTTCTATATCTCTCCCTCTATCTGAATACAAAAACATAACTTACTTGCATGTTCAACTCCACTGCTATTTGGGATATATTTAACCCTTGTCTATGCAAAACAATAATTTGATTCCTTTCTTCCTGAATCAGGTTTCGGGTCGTCATGGTTGCACCACGTTAGTCACAGCCCACACACAATACACACACAGTCCAGGATACAAGCTAGGGTCAAGAAGAGGCTTTCGATCACAGTCCGGTATACAAGCAGAGGTCACAGTTAGGCAGGCAATCAGTCCGATAGAAATAAACAGGTCGTAAAATGAAATGGCGATAGGAATTTAAGGGAAGCGTCAACAATTAGCGAGAGCAAATTGGCACTGCCGCGCTCTAGCTAATGTTTGTTATTTTATGTTACTCGCTCATTACTCACACAAATGCATATTGTCTCTAATTGGGGGAAACTAGGAAGGGGTGTGGTTTTTCACTAGCTGCGCTCTCGCAGGAATATTTTCTTAAGTGAGCATGCTTAACTTGGGCCGATAGTACATGCTTCCGAGGGAAACATATTCTACTCAGATTAGAAACGGTTCACTGCAAAACCGACTTCATCAATCTTATCTGCCCTATCCCCAGTGTAATTTCACACATACCAACACCACACTATACCACTCATTTCAACACAACACTACACAATACTACTCAACACAACACATAAAAAACACTATACAGATGATTTTTCTTTGATTAGCTTATGTAAAAAAATAATAATTGTATAATATATATTTTTATTTTTCTGTCTATGGATCCTACAATAAGAAATTCCGAACTAATATTTGTCTACCCGTATTAACTTGAGAGCCCTGACACCCATAACACAAGTTCAATCTTAGCTTGGGTGTCAGAGGTATATAACTGTGTATAAACCTACAATTTTATAAGACTATTAATAGTATGATAATCAAGTTGTAAAGTAAATTGTTAAACTGTAAATAAAGATTTTTATTTATTTATTATTTATTTTAATTTAAGCCTGCGCAGGCGCGGAGGATTGGGGCGGCCTGCAACCTGAGAAGCAGGTGGTTTGAAGGCCCGCCACTGCAGCAAGCCAAAGCTGCGGCGCTGAGCTTTAAAACCATCTGCGACGATAAGGTCGCGTGGGGCCGCTCACATCCCGCAGCGCCATAGCCATGACAGAAACAATGTTTGCTGCATGTTGCATGCCTGCTTGCATGTTGCATGCTTGTTTGCATGCTGCAAAAATTGTAGTGTGCACAAACTTTCTAGGCGTTTGGTGATATGTAAATATGGTAATTAAAATAGTGGTATAATGAATTTTCGGAAACATTATACTTCGAACAAATGTTATTTAGGTTAAGTGTAACTTCGGTAAAAAGTTTTTCCACCAAATGAAACGTCGGAATAACGAAAAAATTCGAATTGATAATAGGCCAACTGATACAGTGGCAAACGTGACTTCGATGAAGAAAAAAAAAACGAAACGATAATAGTTAAAAAATATTCTTGATGACGTTGTTTTCTACCTCGCTTAAAGCTTAAAAGAAGTCGGACACTGATTATCAGTGTCCGACTTCTTTTAAGCTGTAATAGATATTGTTCGTTCTGTTCTATGTCCTGAGCGTATTTTTTGGCGAAATCGCTGTCTAGGACACCAGGGCTCATGGGCGATTTCCTACGCCGTTAACGTAGCCACATTGCTTGCGATGTTGGTGTTGAGATCATAACAATATGTTATACTCCTTCAGCTGGTTCAATTCGAATTTCATCTTTTCGCATAGTTGAGCAATAAGATTCACGAATTTCTTTTGTCGTAGTTTGCCAAAATGTTGTCAGGTTATTATTGTTAACAGAAGTTTCCATTCAACGTGAATAAGTTGGATATTTCCGACGGGGTCAAAGTAAACTCGTTGGTTTTCCACTTTCCAGCTAATCGCGTACTTCTAAATAGTTGTTACTAGTATCATTTACTAAGGTAGATAGACGTGCTACTAATGTTGACGACGTAAATAACGCCCTATTGCAGGTTCAGGATTGTTTCACTGCCAATAATTTAGTATTAAATGGGAAAAAAACTAAGTGCATTCGATTTTCTTTACCAAATGTTAAAAGTAGTGATAATGAGATAGTATTGAATCAAGAGAAACTAGAATTCGTCGATAAAACTGTTTTCCTGGGGATCACGCTCGACTCAAGGCTACAATGGGGTCCTTATTTAACATCTCTTGCAGGACGGCTAAGTTCAGCGGCATATGCTGTCAGAAAAATCCGTCAATTTACTGATGTAGATACTGCGAGGCTAGTCTATTTTAGTTACTTTCATAGTACTCGTATCATGTCTTACGGTATTTTACTTTGGGGACGGGCTGCAGACATCGAGTCAATTTTTATTCTGCAGAAAAGAGCTATCAGAGCCATTTATAATCTCCGCAGGCGCGATTCTCTAAAGGACCGGTTTAAGGACATTAACATCATGACGGTACCTTGTCAATATATCTACGAAAACATCATGTACGTAAGAAAAAAAATAAATATTTTTAGTAAAAGAGGTGAAAGACATAATTATAGTACTAGAAATAGGGACATATTATCTCAGCCAGGTTTCAGACTGGCTAAAGTAGACTCATCTTTCATGGGGTACTGTTTAAAATATTACAATAAAATTCCACCCCACATACTTCAACTGAATGAGATGAAATTCAAATCTTGTATAAAACGCACACTATGCAGGCAGGCATATTATAAGTTGGGTGATTACATCACTGATAAAAATGCTTGGCTCAATGCTGATCCTGCTCCACAACCACAACCAATTCAATAATTAACATTTAAAAATACTGTTGGAGCAGCTGAACATTGTAAGAGTATCTTTGCATTGTATAAATTCAATCTACTTTGTATTGTATAATTGCATTGCACAGGTTTGCCGGTTAATATGTAATTGACTGGAATGGGCCCTGGCGGCTGAGAGTATGTCATGCTCACTCAGATATCTCGCTGATGGTGGCGCGTGTGTTGGATCATTTAGCTCCCTTCAAAATGGTTGAGCTAAATGATGCTGATCCATTCGTCATGCTCGTGAATGGGCGCCGTCAGTTGGGACTGGTCACCTCTTAGCTTCCTCGGCTTATTTGTAATTATTTTATTTAGAAATTGTTTTTGTTTATTTTGCTACTATTGACGCGTTTTTTATTTTACATCGTCCTCACATTTAGTTATAAATTCAACATTATTTTTGTACTAATCTTTATGTATCAATATAATTTAAAAGAGTGTCCATGGAGTTTATTGCCCGTTCTTCTCCATAGGTACCTACTACGCTTTGGAATGGGCAATTAGCCACATATTTCTAACTGACCGACAATTCAAAAGTGCCTGTAAATAGTTTAATTGAAATAAATGCTTTGAGTTTGAGTATGAATATTAAAAATAGGAAGACAATAACAGTCCGATCCCAGATGAGAAATCTCACATGCTATATATTATTCTTAATGTATATTCTTAATGTATGTATATGCTGAATATTATTCTTAATGTATATTAATGACCTCACAAAAAATCTAAATAAACAAACTACATTACTAGTACTAGTAGTACTAGTACTATTTGCCGATGATATCTCCATACTTGTGAAATGTGACAAAAATTGTGACCCAAATACAATCCTACAAAATACTCTCCAGACAGTAACACTTTGGTTACAAGATCATAATTTAGAAATTAACTGTAATCAAACTAAAATGATGCAATTTAGATCGTATAAAACCCCTCCCCTAAATGCAAATGTAATTTTTAATGACACGCCTATAGATTCAGTAGCTACATTTAACTAGTTTTTACTTGGTATAAACATAGACACACTCAGTTGGAAAAAGTACATAGAAACAGTTAAATCTTAATTATCTAACTTTACCTACGCTTTGTTTCAACTTAAGTACAGCACAAATACAAAAAGATCACTATCGGCATACTACGCCTGCGCAAACTCGTGGCTAAAATATGGAGTGATGTTATGAGGAAACAGCGTCAACGCAAGTGAAGTATTTATAATTAAAAAAAAATGTGTTAGAATACTGGCCCACATTGACAATACCCAAGCTGTAAGCCATATTTTGTTAAATTAAAACTCCTAACCTTACCTTCTATATACTTATATACGTGACCTTTGCAAATTTGTAATTAAAAATAGCGAAATTTTTCCAAAACCAAAAGATATCCATAACTTAAACACACGCCATAAAAAAAAAAATTAAAAAAACAAAAAACTCGACTGAATAAACACATAACTGAAAAGGGAAAAACAAGCATTATAATCTCTAGAATTTTGGTATCGCAATCGGGGGACAATCAAAATTTACACCATATTTCAGGTTATTCGTTTCCCGCCTGCGATACCAAATTTCTATAGATTATAATGCTTGTTTTTCCCTTTTCAGTATACTATCATTTATTTACATAACCAAATTACAAGATGATTATTAACATTAACTAAATTAAATTAAAACTAAGTTAAGCTTAAAAAAGGCCCTCGGGGCATTGTACCGAGGATGCTGGCGGCATTTCCTCGCTGAATTGCAATGCTGATGCGTTGCGCGAGAAAGCCGCCAGCTTTTCGGTCACCAGTTACATCAACTAGACGTTTCGCGATTTCCGCAAATAACTTATGCGCATTGGGACCCCACGGACCGAGGGTCTCGACGCCAAAGGGCACAAAGTTGTACTCTCTGCCAAGGCCTCCATATTTAATAACTTTCAGATTTTCGGCATTTTCTGCCGCTGCACCCGCTTTAGAAGTAGTCCGTTGGAGGTGGGACGGTGCCAGTGTGTCTACACAGGTAGCGTCCCACACAAGCATCCGTCCCAAACTCCACGGGACCAAAGACACACCATCAGGTCTTTTGCCATCATCTCTGACAATGCCAGTCGGCTCAAGAAGAGCAGGCACATTGATGCTGGCAAGAGACCGGCGGATTATGTCATTAAGTGTTGCATGTCTTGAAAAGCGGCCTGCACTTTTTTGACAACAAAGTCCGTGGTGACCCAGTCGGTCCACGTCCGTGCCACAAGGGCATGTGTGTGGAGTGCATACCGTGACCCCAAGCCGCAGACCAGTCGCCAGACGAAGCGAGGTCGGATCCAGGAAGGTACCGGTATATGGAGAAGGATGGGCATGTAGCCAATGACCGGCCTCTCTGGTTCCGACCGCCAAAAGTCTTGCGCGATCCGGACCTGAACTGCGGCTCAGAATCGATTTGTATGTTAAATCGCAATAAATATCGTCCCAGCTCCTCTGAGATTTTAGGTTGTCTGGAAATTCTTTACCCGGGCAAGCAATTTGAAAAGCATTCTTGGCATCCTCCAAGCCCGCAGTCTCATAGTTTGTGGGCAAAGCGCTTAGGACATTACCTATGAGACGTGACGTGCTATGGGTGGACGACAAAAAGGCTGGAGAAGCAACACTCGAAATTTTGCGGATTCCTAAACCGCCAAACCGAATAGGGAGGGATGCTTGTAACCAAGATGGTTCATTGAGCTGAATATTTAAAATCGTTTCTAAACTAGTTTTGACTAAATCGTCTATTGGTGAAAGCAAATTTGGATGTTTCCAAAAAGGGCTACAGCGAAGCACATAAGTAAATTTAGGGACAAAAAGGCAAAACTTTAGAATTATAAGAGCATAATGAGGACTGATTTCGAGTAAACAATTATGTTAAACTTTTCAGTTATGTTTTTGCAGTCGGGTTTTTTGTTTTTTTTAATTTTTTTTTTCAAGCTTTTTAGCTTTATTAATATATACATATATATATTTGAAAATTACTGGCTTTTATTTGACACCAATATTGTTGCAATTTATTTTTAAAAAAAGCTTCCCTTCCTTTTTTTTTGTATTTGCAGATGCAATATATAAATATTATATAGCTTATGTCACTTCCACAATTAAGACGAATCTAACGACACCTCATATGTTAAAATCCATCAAGCCGTTTAGGCTACAGAGCGTGCCAAAAAATAGACATACATACATACATACATACATACTCTCGAAAAACGTTACCCTCCTGGGGCAGTCGGGTAAAAATAGCTTAAGATGAGTGGGGGTAAGAAGGAATGGTTTTTTTATTAGATAAGCAGTGTTGATTTTAAACTCATGTGAATTACAGGGATTCATGTCAATTGCATAAAATGTTGTTTTGGGTAAAAGAGTATAGTCAACTTATTTCTATAATGCTGACAGAAACCATTTTTAAATATTTTTTATGTAAAAAATGGTTAATACTTTTTACACTTACGAAACAATAATGCAGGGGAAAGATGGAACGGCAAAAGGGTAAGATTGACATAGTCACTAAAACTGTATTAATGGTCGTTATGCATGCGTGGTGATCAATAAACCCTCTCCTCTGACAATCTAAATAGCCTGAAATCCATTCACATTAACAAATCGCTTTCTAAATGCAAGAAAAAAGAATTCATCAAAAAAAATATATCAATCTTACCCCGTTGAAACGCCTGATAGTCTAAGATTCTCAAATGTTATTATGTATAAGATGCTAAAAATAAAAAATAATTGACCTCCTGTCAAATCTTAGGTCAGGTCGATGAATAAAACACACGATTTAATTTAGTACCATGTTACTTACATTATATCATTTTTATAAAATATAACAATTACTAAAAAAAAAAATACTTCAAACGATAGTAACAATCACAGGTAAAGAAAATCAGTCGTATTATCAAATCAGTAACATCAATAAATCAGGTACTTATACAAATTCAAAATCCAAATTCAAGTGTACGTTTTTGCCTTCCTCACATAATTAATTAAAAAAAAACAAAACTAGGCATTCTTGCTTTCTTAAACTTAGTCCTCAGGAGTATAACAAGTTGCCCGTAACGGTTTCCTGATATAGTTACGAGGCATGTTGATCCTAAAGAAAAATAAAAGTTAAATGCAATTAGAACTTGCATATTTAGTATTCCGTACTGTGGTTGATTTACCAATTGCAAATCAAGGTAAGTTTATCTAATATTTAAGTAAAAAAACGTAGGAGGTACTACATGCACAGAATTATAAAAAAGTAAAGTGTCAAACCAGTTTAAAGAGGAGAGGATATTAAAAAAAATTCTACAGTTTGAGAACCTGTAACCTTTCTATGAGTTTCATAAGCGGGGTAAGGTGGAAGATTTTATATTGTCATCTTACCCCGTTAAATTTGGCAGGGGAAAGTTGGAAAGACATCATAAATCTTAAAATATGAGAAATTAACTTATCACCACTACAAATAGTATATTAAATTTCAAAAATATTTATCAATATTAAATCAAAATGTTTGTTACTCACCTGTGTAAGGAGATACAGAAATTCCCGCGAAAAATTGAGTTTTTTATCTTATCCCGCGATAAGATGAAAAAACTCAATTTTTCGCGGGAAAATGTGTCCTTATGGAAATCCACACAAAACACACATGTGCTCTCACTTAGCGACTGATGCACATTGAGGGGCGGGAAGGGACAAAATGGTGTCTACAACGATGTTGCCAGCATTAAAAGAATTCCTTGACTTCCGGCGTTATTTTAGTTTTTTTTACTTATCCCGTTTTTTATCTTACCCCCACTCACTTTACATCTTCCACCCTCTCGGATCAAAATGCTTTACCATAGCCCATATTATATGGCAATAAAAATTTTCAACAAATTACCGGAACAAATAAAAGAAGAAACCAAATTCAATAAAAACAGGATATTAAAAGAATATCTAACACAAAAATGCTTTTACTCGTACTCGGTCGCAGAATACCTAGAACAAAATATTTAGTAAATATGTTACTTAGATAAATAATTAGGTACATATTATTATAGTCCGTACTCTTAACCTTATTATTATTATGGTAAAATTATTATTATTATTATATTGCCGTGCCCTAACCGGGTTTCATGGTGGAACTTACTTATATTGTAACAACTAAATGTACACATGAATGCAATAAAGAATCTGAATTTGACTTTATAAAGGCCATCCGGCAGGGTCATGACGTGGAGACAATCATCTTTGACGGCCTGGCCGCGTTACTAACATTGTACCATGGCTAGGTCGTTAAGGGTGATTCATTGGAATGCCGCGGCCTCAAGGGAAAGGTCGCCCCCCTCCGCCACCTCCTGGGGGAACAGGACATCGACGTGGCGTTCATACGCGAGACGCTCCTGGGACCCGAAGATAGGGTTAGGTTAGGTTATGGTTAGGGTTCGTCCGCCGCCCCCCATCACACTGGACCCGAGGTGGCGGCGCGTAGTGTTCCACGCGTGGTTTTTAGTCAGTAAGAGTCTGACAGAGCCCCCGCCTACCCCAGGGCGGAGGACATCCATGAGGATTTTCCACCCCGGGAAAAAAAAAAAAAAAAAGGGTTAGTGTTAGGGTTAGGTTCCCGGATTACCTCGTTTATAGGAAAAGATGAAAGGTCGGTCCACAGCATCCGCTATCGTGGTCTAGCGGTAATTGTGAGGCGGAGAGTCGTCCATCAAGAGCTCCCCTTGTCGACACTCAACACGTTCTACGCGCTGGGTGTACAGCTGCATATAGCCGGTGAGGACATAAACATGTATGCCGCCTATAAGCCGCCCGTAGCTTGTATGGACCTACGGGAGCTGAGGGCGCTTATAGGCATGGACAAAAGGCGACCATCCTCGCCGGTGACTTGAATTGTAAGCACCCAGCGTGAAATAGCTTCGCTACGAATACCGAGGGGAACCGCTCTTTGCGGACGCGGAAGCCTTCGGCTATACGGTGTTCGGCCCTGACACACCATGTACCTGATGTGCTGGACATCGTAGTCCACCGAGGTCTACACTGCCAGATCTTACAAGAAGTGATAGACGACGAGTTACAGTCGCACCACCAACTGGTACTCGTCGTCCTATCGGGTGTGCCGACCCGACTGAAGCCCATAGCGCCACGTCACACAACGGACTGGACAAGGTTTGAGGAAGAGCTGGAGACCACCACGCCTACTCGGCCTATTGTTACCTCCGCGGACGTGGATCAGATGGCCTGTGACGTCACTGCTAGCATAAAAAGCACCTTACAAGCGGCGACTACGACGCAGCCGCAGGGGAGAGTGCTATTGCCACCCCTGCCGGCGCATCTACATGCGATGATCACCGCGAAGAGGCACCTTCGCAAGCAGTGGCAACAGTTAAGATGCCCCACACTCAAGACGCAACTCAACCGTCTCGCGGAGAGGGTGACGGCCGAGTTACTGGCGCACACCGCCGCGGGCTGGGAGAAACGTATCGACGCCACTAGAGATAGTTAGCCGGTACACAAACTATGTAGGCAACTGTCGAATACCTCAGCTACGGTGCGTCCGCTGCTTAACAGCGACGGGGCGCTTAAGTATGTAGCGGAGGACCGGGCGGAGGTCTTCGCCGAACACCTAGGGCGTCAGTTCCGCCTTAACGATGACACCGCACGTGTCGCAGCGGTCGACAAACAGCTTGGGGACTATTTCGGTACGCCGATAGCTTCCGATGAAAAACCCGTCTTTTTCAAATCGGGCGAAGTCAGACGCGTCATCCTGAGGACGAAACCGAGGAAGGCCCCCGGTGCTGACGGTATCTACAACGCAGTGCTGCGCCACTTGCCGTTCCGAATGGTAGCAGCTCTGGAGCTCCTGTATATGGCGATACTGCGCACGGGGGCCTTTCTAGGCTCGTGGAAGGAAGGGCGCGTCATCATACTGCCCAAGGCCCCCGGGGAAAAACACCCTGAAGCCGGAGAGCTATCGGCCCATTACGCTGCTACCGACTGTCACCAAGTGGTTTGAAGCACTTCTGCTGCAACATCTCCAGCCACACGTCGCCCCACCCCCGGAACAGTTCAGGTTTAAAGCGGAGCACAGTACGACGCTCCAGTTGTCGAGGGTTCTGCACCACTTCGCAGCCGCACTAAAGAAGGAATACTCGTTGGCAGTATTCCTCGACATGGAGAAGGCCTTCGACCGTGTGTGGCATGACGGCCTCATATATAAAATGGCCACATCAGACGCGCCCCGTCGCGTTATAAAGGTGGTCTCCAGTTTCCTTTCCAACAGGACCTTCAGGGTGGTGGTCGACGGTGCGCTGTCTAGCGCGCTCCCAGTGCTGGTGGGCGTGCCGCAGGGCAGCTGTGTGTCGCCGACGTATTATTCATGTTACACCGACGACATCCCCACCACTTCCGACGCGATGCTCGTGCTGTATGCCGACGACGCCACGTACATCGCTACATCGCTTAATGCGAAGTACGCGGCGGTCAGAATGCAGCACGCGCTCGAGCTCCTTCCTGAGTGGTTGTCGAAGTGAAGGCTGTCGGTGAACGTGGGTAAGACGCAGGCAATGGTCACGGGATCAGCGCGCCTCCCGCCACTCTTGAAACTACAAGGAGTCGACATCGATCAGTCGCCCCGGGTCAAATACCTGGGTCGCCATCGACCGTCGGCTCACTGTGGGGCCAAATGTCCTCAAGGTTGCCGCGAAGGGTTGGGTCGCCCGCAGCCTGCTCAAACCTGTGCTTTCGTCCCGCATCCCGGCATCCGTCAAGCTGGGCGTGTACAAACTGTACGTGCGCCCAATCTTGACGTACGCCGTCCCCGCCTGGTTCGCCCTCACGAGCGAGTCGAGCCAGAAGCTGCTCCGCGCAACAGTGCATTGCACTGCGGACCATTGTTGACGCTCCTCGCTTCGTTAGGAACGATGTCATCCAGCAGGACCTCGGGATCGAGAGCCTAGATGAGTTCGTGCGGTGCCTCGCGAAGGGGATGTACGCGCGTGCCGATGCGTCTGCTTGGCCCCATGTCAAGCAGATAGCGCCCTGGCATACGCGCCCCCCTGACGCGAGACCCTTGCCCTGCGACCGTGTAGCGGACGAGTGCCCCATACACCGGACGGGACGCCTCGAGTAAGTCGCATCCAGGTTACACGCGGCTTACTCGATTCAACTGAACTCTACTGATTACATACCGATTATATTGCGTGGCATGTACTAAGTTAATATAGGCGCGTCACGTAATTAACCCAGACACCCATTACTGAACAAGCAGCTAACTAACACGTGCGGGCGCGGCGCGGGCTGCGACGCACGTATACACTGAACGGTGTTACAGAATACAATGCCGTTCACACACACACGACAGTTCCTTAGTCCGGACCGTAATCGGCTAGATCTGAGAGCGGGGCGGGCGGGAACGAAACACCTATTCTGTAGAAACGTCGAGTCAGCTCCACTGTCACTGGTCGTCTTCGTTGGGCCTCCCCCGGGTAACCGGGGGTCTCACCTGGCGGGGACTGACCGCCGTGGAGCCCCATTACGAGGGCGCAGCGACATCCCCGATAAGCGTCGTCTTCAGTCACTAACTCGGCGCGTAGTTGGAACAACGTAGTATCAGTCACGGACCTTAGTGCGTGGCCACGCGCCGTCATGGTCAGATCATTCGGATGTTGATGCTGTATGTAGGCCACTACAAAGGCAAGCCAGAAATGAGGAACAAGACTTTTCCCAGGAGATAGGGTCCGTGGGGTCGCTACTGCCCAATAGCTCACCACATGCTGCCCTGCGCGTTTCTGTATATCTCTTGATTTGGCTCCTTACCCTAGACCTGTTCCGGCAAAGTAAACTATACCGGCACAGACCTAGAGTTCGAAGCGCGCAAGCCCTACCACGACGTAAACTTAGAGATACGGGCGGTGGGGTTAGATACGGCGGTGGAGTTATTATTATTTCTTAGAGGATTTGACAGCAGAGAGGGCGGGGACATCGGGTCGCTGCGATGACGCTGTTAGTGGAAGGGGTGACACACCATGAGCCGTGTGCTCACTCGCCTCGGTCACTTTTGCTGCGGAACTCGGATGCGACTGACGCTTACTACTAATCATTTTGAATTATTATCTTGTAACGGCTTTTCTAATTTAAATAAATAACTGTAGGCCGTTTTATATTTTATTTAAAAAAAATGATTAGGCTTCTGATCCCTAAGATATTATTATTAATTATGCCCGCCAGAGATTGTGTTGTATTCAGAGTAATAACAATATCGCTTATGGCAAGGGGCGCAGCAGTACATAGAAAAAAAAAAGACAGGTACAACGTGATAGATTGTATGTGGTTCAAGAAAGAGGTAAGTTTTTATATGTTAAATTGTTTTTTAGTGTAAAAAATAGTATTTGAATGCGCCAGGGAAACGATACGGTTTAAAACATAAAATAGTATGCATAGATGGTATGGTCATGTTGAGAGGATGAGTGAAAGGCGACTCACATAAGGTATTGACAAGGCAGATGAGAGTGGCAACGCAGGTAAACCACCCCCTAGGAGGAGATATAGTTTCCTTATTGGTAATATTCTTCAGAAAGGTCAGGTGCGTATTACTTGCAACCGGCGTGCCAGGTGACCAGGTGTATGAAAGTAAACGAAACTAAAGGAATAGAATACAATATCTTTATTAAATATAATAAATCTACATTTTGCTTACTTAAGATTACAGCATTCATAAAATACCGTAAAATAAAATAGATAATAAACAAAAACACTTCAATGATTACCAACGAAATCGAAAAAAAAAACAAAAAAAAAATACTCTAATTAAAATTAAACTAGTGATATCATATATTTGGAACATTGCTTAAAATTTAAAATTCACTTATATTCGAATACATACCATAAAAAACTGTCGTGATAAAAGACTCTAACAACGCTGACATACATCACATTTATAAGGTTTTTAACCAGTGTGTATTCGAATATGTCTTGTTAAATGATACTTTTCCCTAAAACTACGCTGACATACATCACACTTATAAGGTTTTGTACCAGTATGTGTTCGAATATGACTTGTTAAATGAGACTTTTCACTAAAACTACGCTGACATACATCACACTTATAACGTTTTTCACCAGTGTGTATACGAATATGTTGGGTTAAATTACTCTTGGCACTAAAAGTACGCTGACATACATAACACTTATAAGGTTTTTCACCAGTATGTACTCGAATATGTTTTGTTAAACTACCCTTTTGACTAAAACTACGCCGACATACATCACACTTATGAGGTTTTTCACCAGTGTGTTTTTGAATATGTATTGATAAAGCACCCCTTAGAGTAAAACTACTATGACATACATCACACTTGTAAGGTTTTTCACCAGTGTGTATTCGAATATGTCCTGTTAAACTACTCTTACTACTAAAACTACGCTGACATACATCACATTTATGAGGTTTTGTACCAGTATGTATTCGAATATGTGCTGTTAAATTAACCTTATAACGAAAATTTAGCTGACATACATCACATTTATAAGGTTTTTTACCAGTGTGTATACGAATATGTTGGGCTAAATTACTCATTGCACCAAAATTTCGCTGACATACATCACACTGATACGGTTTTTCACCAGTGTGTATTCGAATATGTCTTGTTAAACTACGCTTTTCACGAAAACTACGCCGACATACATCACACTTATAAAGTTTTTCACCAGTGTGTATTTGAATATGTCGTGATAAAACACCCTTTTGACTAAAACTACGCTGACATACATCACACTTATAAGGTTTTTCACCAGTGTGTATACGGATATGTCTGGTTAAATAACGCTTTGCGCCAAAACTTAGCTGACATAAATCACACTTATAAGGTTTTTTATCAGTGTGTATAACAATATGTTGGGTTAAAGTACTAATTGCACTAAAATTTCGCTGACACACATCACACTGATACGGTTTTTCACCAGTGTGTATTCGAATATGTCTTGTTAAACTACCCTTTTCACGAAATCTACGCCGACATACATCACATTTATAAAGTTTTTCACCAGTGTGTATTTGAATATGTCGTGATAAAACACCCTTTTGACTAAAACTACGCTGACATACATCACACTTATAAGGTTTTTCACCAGTGTGTATACGAATATGTTGTATATTTTTTTTTACTCTTTTGAAATTACGCTGATCACATTTATAAAGCTCTTTGTAATAAGTTCCAGGTTCGGACGTACGTTTTTGAGTTGTCCGAATAACATTCGAGACTGATTTTTCTCTTTTCGTTTGCACGGCAGTTATTGCTTCTTCTAGTTTTGTTGTTCGTGTGTCTAGTTTTGGTTTCGTCGCAACGGTCGCCCCTGTGATTATATATCTGGTAAGTACAATGTTAGAAGAAGATTGACATGCACACGAATAAAAAAATAGCGCTTTGCATGATTCACACTAGGACCGAAAAAGTGTCTTGCACCACACAATCCTCACATTTGAAAACTTCATGAAAATCAATTTTGAGAATGCCAAAAAATTTACAAGAAATAGTCATAAATAGTCACCAAGGTTAAAAAAATAGTCGCATAATGATTGCGAAGTTATAGCTATAAGTTAGGATTGTGGGGTGAACGTCTTCACACAATCCTCACATCAGCACAAGCAAACAGCTGGGACTATCGACTTGGGATCAATTCCAAAGATAGTCAAGAAATATTCGTAACGCTATGCCAAATCTCGAAAATAGTCAGTGAGGGATTCCAGAGATACAAAGGTGTCTTGGTGACGATTACGTGGTGAGCCTTTTTCGCCACAATACGCACCTGATGATACGTACTTAATAATTTTGTACTCGACTAGAAAATTTGTGTAGAAGTTTACATGGAAGTTTAACATACTATTACATAGTAAACCGGGTTGAAATTATCATGGTTGGGGACGACTTTTTCTTGACTATTTTTTGGCACCAAATTCAAATTCAAAAACGCAAGCGTTTCGCGGTAGTCTTGTCTGCCCTAGAGTGGCCCGCAGCCGTGGCAAGCTTGCTTGCATGCTGCGTGCCTGCTTGAATGCTGCGTGCCTGCTTGCATGCTGCATGCCTGCTTTCACGCTGCATGCCTGCTTGTACACTGCATGCCTGCTTGCACGCTGCATGCCTGCTTGCAAGCTGCATGCCTGCTTGCATGCTGCAAAAAATAGAGATGAAATAGTGTGCACTAACTTTCTAGGCGTTTGGTGAAATGAAAATATGGTTATTAAAACAGCCCGCAGCCTAGGCAAGCTTGCTTGCATGCTGCGTGCCTGCTTGCATGCTGCGTGCCTGCTTACATGCTGCGTGACTGCTTGCATGCTGCGTGCCTGATTGCATGCTGCATGCCTGCTTTCACGCTGCATGCCTGCTTGCACGCTGCATGCCTGCTTGCATACTGCAAAAATTAGAGATGAAATAGTGTACAACCTTTCTAAGCGTTTGGTGAAATGAAAATATGGTTATTACATATAACATTCATTATACGAGTAAACAGTGGTACTCGTATAATGAATGTTCGGAAACATAATACTTTGAACAAATATTATTTCGGTTAAGTGTAACTTTGGTAAAATGAAATTCGGTCAAATATTTTCGAACTTATGATAGGTAACCGTCAAATTTAGTATAGTCCGGAGGGACCTAGCTACGGTCACGCCATCTACAAATAGCTTTGACCGGCCTTCCTCATTGCTGAATTACTTCCAGTTGCGTCTTTAGTCTTAATTTTTCTTGATGTCGTTGTTTTCTACCTCGAAAAAATACGCTCAGGACATAGAAACGAACGATCAATATCTATTACAGCTTAAAAGAAATCAGACACTGATTGTGTCTGATTTCTTTTAAGCTGTAATAGATATTGTCCTGAGCGTATTTTTTGTCGGAATCGCTGTCAAGGACACCAGGGCTCGTGCGAGATTTCCTACGCCGTTAACGTCGCCACGTCGCCTTCGTTGTTGGTGTTGAGACCCTAACAATATGTTATACTCGGTTAGCTGGCTCAATTCGAACTTTATCTTGTCGCATAATTGAGCGATACGATTCACGAATGTCTCTTGTCGTAGTTAGCCAGAATGTGGTCAGGTTATAGTATACCAGAAGTTTTCATTTTTCGTGAATAAGTTGGATATTTCTGACGGGGTCAAAGTAAACTGATTGGTTTTCAACTTTTCAGCTAATCGCGTTATTTTAAAATGTTGCACGGGTACTGTTAGTCCAGGGGCGTGCTGTACATAGAGGCAATTAGGCCTAGCCTACTCTACCAACAACGCCAAATGCATTTCTTTTAACTATGTAATACAATAATACAAAAAATTTAAAAAAACGTTAAACTCCTGTTGTAACACTTATAGCACCTTGTCGCGCCCGCCGTGTGAAATAACTCACAGTGCGACGGAGCTCGGTACGCACTAGTCTATTTATTAGGCAGGCACTCGGCCAGCCTAAATCCCATTGATACATTTACGCACACTGGTGTATATTTTCGTGTGTATGAACGGCACACACGATTGAAATGGTTTAAATTATGGGCCTAACTACTGCGACTGGAGCTGGCCACCGCAAGCTTTGATTGTCTGTGTGTGTAAAGTCAAGATTTAATTAATAAAAAGTATTGAAAACCAGGGTTCACAATTTTTGGACAATTCCCCGAATTGCGGGGAATTTGAGAAACAGACTACACACAGACACGATAGTTTCCATAATGACTACTAGAGACAGTAAAAAAAACAGGGTGGTATTGTCGAATTTATACCTACCAAAAAAATGATAAATTGTAAGGAATAGAAAAAGCCCTAAAAAAATAATCAAAACTTCATAATTTTTTATTTTTCTCTTCATATACTCGTATGGGAAATTTCGCTTTGATTTTTGTGGAGTTAGGAAAATAAGTACCGGCAACCCTGGACTGTATTATCCGGCAAAATTTGGTAGTCCCTTTTTTAGAAGAACATGGTATGGCAATGATACAATATTAATTGGTAGTGTTTTTTTATCGACAAATTAGAAATTATATTTTTCTCAGGAAGCCTCATGTGATTTATATCCGATCCTGAATGATTTTTATTAATATCTTATTAAGACGCTGACAACACCTAAACCGCGG
This sequence comes from Atethmia centrago, assembly GCA_905333075.3. Classification (NCBI taxonomy): domain Eukaryota; kingdom Metazoa; phylum Arthropoda; class Insecta; order Lepidoptera; family Noctuidae; genus Atethmia; species Atethmia centrago. The sequence goes on from HG995393.1 coordinate 17,974,365, forward strand.
TCACTGTCAGATTGCATAGAAAAGAAAGAGAAGCGCGATGACACAACGCTTTTAATTTATTGCAAAATATGAAGCAATTATCAATTTACTCAAAATTGAGTTGATTAATCGAAAATAAAAAACAAACAAGTTCTGCATTCAAATAAGACATTCTTGTTATTAATTTATTATGTAACGTATGTTGATATTTAATACAGATATTTTGGATTAGAACTCAAGGTAAGAGGTTAGTAGTTTAACATTAGTTTGTATCGAGATTTTTTTTCAAAACGTGTTTTGATAACAACCAATTTCTGGGAAATATGTTCAAATTTAACATAATATTTTTCCGCTAGCACAAACTATACAGATTTGGCAATTTTTTTTCTTAAGAGAAGCCTATTTTGGTCAATTGGGTCTTGTCAGCGCCTTAAGTTATAAGTAATTCGTTTTGATACGTAGTTGTGTAAATATTATTTGTTCCGTTTATTATTTGTTTATTTACCAAAGAATGGTGTTCTGTTATGAGGTTTGCACCGATAATGTGAGTTTGTTAGAAGTTAAAAGCAGTAAGTTTTCGCAATTATCGTTTAATGATAAGATTCAAGTTGTGTCTAAAGGTAGATGTGTGCCCGAATTACGAGAATTAATAAAAAAATATGATAATTCATCTCGTACTCGTCATTTCAATCCTCAAAATCATGCAACATATAACTGGCTGTGTGGCAGTTTAAGCGCCACTTCGGATATCTATCTTGCAAGTGACGTGTTCTGTAATTATCACCCACCCACTTGGTTACGATATTTGATGTGGCCGAATCTTTCTTCTGTTTGCTTGAATAATATGGTGAGTCCTTGTATTTATAACTTTTGTTTTTACAGGATTATTGTCAATGTTTTTTTTTTCAAACATAAATCAATATTTACTAGTTTGAGGGTCATCATATTTAGAGTTTGAGCGACGCTGTGATGTTGCACAAATTAGTTTTTTATTTGGTATATGCGTGGCCTACCCTCCGTGGAGAACCACTGCACGCCACTATGTCAGTCCACATTTTCTGGGTTTTATTAGTCCCTTTGTTTGGTTTGCCGTGCTCGGATTTCTTGTGAATGAGTGGTTCCGTATGCCTCGTTAATAGGTAGCGGAGCTAGTTTAGTTAGTGACCCATTTTAGTAAGTGACCCATTTTATGTCTTGAACGAGACTACTCGTACTAACTTATTGCTGCCCGGGTGCAGTTCCACTACGCGTCCCATAGCCCATCTGCTTTGAGGTAGATTACTACCTCCAATATGGCGAGGGGGGTGATGGCTGATCTTTGCGTTATACTCGTGAACGGGTGCTGCTTGTGGTGACTGGTCGTCTTGCTGATCATGGTGTTAATTGTTATTAGTAATTGTTTACTTATTTTACTTCGATGGGGCTAGTTTATCATTTCTCACTTCGAGCTACAGCAATTGCCTTATGTAAGCGGGCACGCCCTTTATGCCTGGAGGCTTTTATTTAGGTATTAAGTTCTATTTACGTTTTTTTTATGTTGAAATTTTTACTTTGTTCATTGTTTTGTTGGTATACTGGCGCGTGCTAGCTAACGTATGGCAAGTGTGTAATTTAATCCAATGTTTTGTGTTTCGTAATGTTAATTACTTTGCATACGATTTGTATAAAATCAAGTTTATATAACTAAACAGACAGACGTGCTGCTGGGGAGTTTGTTCCACCACTTCTTCTTCCCAGCTAAAGCACTAGGAAGTGGTGACGGGCGGGCATTTTTGGGGGACTGTCTTATGTAACTTTGACGTTCGAAAAGTGCTGATTTTCAGCCTAGTTTGAATAAATGACTTTTGATTTTGATTTTGATTTTGATTTTGACTTTCCTTGATGAGAAATAGTTGCCCCGTCTGTATGTTTTCTTTAGTTTGTTGCCATTTGTTTCGGTTTTGTAAGGAACGAAGGTATTCTTTCGACCAGCGATCCCAATAGTGTTGACGCATGAGCTCAATGAATTTCAAGTTGTTCATTGAGTGGTATTGTAAGTGTAAAATTCCCAATGAGATAGTGGCCAGGGGCCAAGTATTCCAGATCATCCACATCCTACCATAATGGACACAACGCACGACACAACGATCGATTTACGACGACAAAAATATTTATAATGTAAATTTGTTACAGCTAATTATTGAAACATATTTTTGAGTTTCACCTATCCTAAGCAGTTAGTCGTTTTCTAACTCAACCTACGGACTTAAGTAGTGATTTTTTTTAATATATTGGAATTATATATTAATATTTATTTCTACATTGAAATAAAACAACTCAAAATAAATGGTAAACTTTGTATTATTTAAAAAAAAACCTTATAAATCATCTTCTTCAAAATATGTTGGCATCGTGAGCATATTCATAATGATATCATTAAATCCTTTTTTTTTTCACTGATCGACGTTGACTTATCAGGGGATCAGAGTTAATACATAGCCAGTGTAAAATGTCCGTGTTAGTATTAATTCTTAAAGTTTTTCGTGAGTGCATCAGTCCTATGTTTTTATACTCTTTTTGAGAGGCTTCCAATACGTCCTCTGATAGCTGCCCCACAGGCAGAGGTAGCTGACCTATGATGTCGCTGCTGTGGATAAGCAGTTTATGCACTGACGCACTCATCTTGTACCATCCATACAGTTCAATGCATTTTTTTGCTGTTTCCATGCAATATAATTTGTACGTGTTTGTGTTAATGTAATGGCAACTGAAAATTGTCTTTAAAATATTTGAAAACCTTTCAATCAATTCTTTATCGATTCCAGTAATTTCAGCTACTATCTCTGGATTTTCAAAAAAATTCCGTGCCGTGTTGCCGTCATTAGTGTTTCCAACTCCTTGCTTAGGTTGGTCCACTATTAAACTCATCTTCTCGTAAAACAGGTTCGTTATATTTTTTTCTTCTCTTTTACTTGATTCTTCAATGTTGAGCCTCTAGGTTGCCATTGTTTAATATCTATTTTATAGGATATATGCAGAAGATATTCGAAACACCTTAGATAGGCATGTAAAATAGATATTCCATACTTATAGGCAGAAGCATCGCAGGATCGTTGTAATACTTTATACAAGTTGTTTATGTCCTTCGGAGTTACCTTATAAATGTTGCATGCCTGAGACGATGCAGTTTGTGTAAGGACATTGCATGTTTTGCCATCCATCATCGTGCAAATTGGAATATGACGAAAGGTTATTGGTATTTCTTGAAGGCTTACTGTTGTTGATGTAACATCTCGTAGCTGTTGTTCAGTAGCATCGAATTATTGTTTTATGGTCTGATCTCTTTCTTTAATTAACTTAAAACCAATAGGGCGACACCACTTTGTCGATGATGGGCTCGGGTGTTTCCAAAATACCATTTTTTCTTCTCCATGGAATATAGACATTTCGAGAGGAACAATAGCGCTCAATATAATATTTGAATCCGAGTACTTCGGACTGTCTGCGAAGTGCTGTTTATAAATGCTATGCCCGCCACTACTATCCAGCCCCCACTTATAGTAGACATCAATTTCGAATACTTCTGGTGGAAGATGAAGAGAAATAACTTCTTGTTGCACTTCAAATAATCTTCTGACTGTGTGATCAAGTAAGTTTTGCATAGGAATTCTGACTTCGATCTCCGAAACAGTAATATTTTCGGAATAGCAAGTTTGCTTTATCTGCAAGATTTGATTATAGGCAGGATATATATTAGCACCTCTAGCTTTAGCTCCTCTTTGTACTTTTATATAGTCTTCTTTTGTCATATTAGTGTCAACAATAAGAGCTAGCGCTTCCACAGGTGTGTATGGTGTACAAGAGGGCTTGTTGTTTTTCGACCGTTGCATTCGTTTCAAACTTCTTGGTGATGACTCAAGGGCTAATTTCATCACTTTAGCAGCTTTGCGTTTTCCTGATACAACTAAGCTGGATTCAGTTGCAAACGAAAGTTGTTCCGGAGAAAGACCTTTCACAAGAGTTTGCACAGATCTTTGTTTAGAACAAAACCACAAAATCCTTTTTTGGTCGTCCTGAAACCGGTTTCTTAGTAGGTGTCTGTTGGTCTCCTTGTATGTTCGGAACTTTGAACTCCTCATTTAACCAATCGTGATGATTTTTAATCAATCGGTCATGGATGTGATGGCATTGAGTTGAGCTACACGATTACTGACAAATGCTTGCACTGACTGGACAGGTCCACTCAAATTTGTGTGGTTCTTACCTCAAAAGACCATTTCAGACATGGATCTACATGGTCCTCACATGATCTGACCAAGATTATGTCTGGACTTTAAAAGAGACTTTGACCCTTTTTTTTTTTTTTGGGTGGGAAATCATCAAATAACTTCTCCCGCTCTGGGCGGAGCGGGAGGGTGTGTCAGACTCTTACTGACTAAAACCCACCCGTATTCCTTCCTGTTGCCTGTGTTGCGGGGGCATCGGTGACCCATAAGTACCTTCCCGCGACCCCGGCAGGCATCGGCCCTAGTGGACCCCTACTTTGACGACATCTCTTTGAGGCGCGCGTGGAATACGACGCGCCGTCGACCCGGGCCTGGTCCTTGCCGGACGGTGAGCTACCCATTGCTCACCGTCCGCAAGCCCGCGCCTACGGTGGCCGGAAATCCGCCCGGGATTCCCGACGCCCTGGGCGTCTCCTGCGGCGGCTAGGGGCGAGAGGGCGCGAAACGTGCCTTTCCCTCAACCGTCCCGCCTCCTCCTTCGCGAGCATTACTGCTTCGCAGAAGGAGGTGACGGCTGCCCATGCCCTCTCGCTCCGTACCATGGCCTGATCCAGGGCCGGACGCGAGAGGTCTCTGCCGCCGATCGCCTCCACGAGGACACGGCGGTGCTCTGCCCAAGCCGGGCAGACCTCCACCGTGTCCTCCGGGCGATCCAAACAGTGGTGACACCCGGACGTTTCCTCCCGCCTTATCCGACACAGGAACCTCCCGAAGCTGCCGTGTCCGGTGAGGACCAGACTTTGACCCTTGAGTTTGTTTCGCCATTTCTTCTCAGGGGTAGTCAGATAGGAAATGTCGACTCCATCTACCTTATTTTTTAATATGACGTGTAAAAGTGATTCTCATATCCTATTTACAGAATAAACAATTTCATTTCATTTCATTGTTTCAATTTTGCAAATAGTTTTGCCACAAATATTTTAATTTTCAATTTGACCGATTTTTCGAAGTCTGCACCACATATTTCAATATTTAATTTGTTCGAAATATACTTAAGCAATCGTTCAATACATTTAGGCGAAGAAAATTTAAAAAAACTTTCACTTTTTAAATCATAATATAGTTCAAGTCTTTTAATAGTTCGCGTTTCCACGTTATCACTTCGACTACCTGAAACAAAAATAACAAATACTCAGAGATGTGTATATATATATGTGGAGCTAAAACCAGTTTCCTCGTAATAACAACAATCAGAGCTATTGATAAGAAATAAAACTGGTACTAGTTGGAACTTTTTAGTAAAGCCTTCACGAATTATTTTTTTACAACAAAACAATATTTTTTTTTTAAGTCTATCGTTATACTTAGATTGTTCTCTATCTATAAAGTGTTGAAAGAACTCAATAATAGGTTTAAAATTAAGTATTTACAACATGGTAATGCTTCCATACTAAAAAACAAGATTTCACTTTAAAACAACTGCACATAGACACAACAAAATCAAAAAATCAAAATCAAAAGTCATTTATTCAAACTAGGCTGAAAATCAGCACTTTTCAAACGTCAAACGAATTCGCACCGAGTTTGGTAGAATACTGGCAGCACGCCTAACAATAAGCGATGGGTCGAACAATAGCGGCTTTTGTAAACGGGTCTCGCTCGCAAATAAAAATTCTTTTGTTGATTTTTGACCATTGAAGGGTAGAGAACACCTAACGTACTTATGTAATAAGCGTATTTAAATGATTTTGTTATTAATACTTTTGTCGTCGTAAATCGACGGTTTCGCCGTACGTGCAACGGACTGCTGTTCATGCATGCTTCGATTCATTTTACATGGAAAGCGGTAATCTAACGGTCTTAGCTTTGCTAGATTTCAGTAATGCTTTTAATACTGTTGATTTTGATGTTTTGCTTGGCATCCTATGCTCCCTTAACATATCTCCATCGGTAATTGACTGGTTTCGTACTTACTTGTTCGGTCGCCGGCAACGTATTTGCATTGGAGAGACCTTGTCTTCCTGGAGTAATACTTCTGCCGGTGTACCTCAGGGTGGCGTTCTATCCCCTTTACTATTCGCAATTTTTATTAACTCTATCTCTGACGAACTCATTTCTTTCTACCATCTTTATGCAGATGATTTACAAATTTACTCGCGAGCTCCTTTGGGAAATCTGTCCGAGGCTATCTTTACGATTAATCGTGACTTGGCCCGTATATGCGAATGGAGGAAGAGATATGGACTTATGGTCAACCCCATAAAGACGCAGGTTGTGGTGGTGGGCAGTTCTAGGATGATCTCAAGGATCGACTGGACGACTCTTCCCCAAGTTTCTTTTGACAACTCAGTTGTTCCCTTCAGTGAGAAAGATAAGAACTTAGGAATATTGATTGATAAGAACTTCTCTTGGACTGCCCAGCTACAGGAAGTTAGCCGCAAGCTATATGCATCCGCTGCAGCTTTGAAGAGATTGCGTAATTTTCTACCGACTGCCACCAAGATTGCGCTTGCACAAACGCTTCTTCTACCCATCCTTGACTATGCTGATACCAGCTATCTTGACCTTACCCAAGACCAACTTGATCGGCTTCAAAATTTTTGTATAAGGTTCATATTTGGTTTGCGTAAATTTGACCATGTTTCCGAATTTCGTGTGAAGCTCAAGTGGTTACCAATTCGCCTTCGCCGGAATGCTCATATTCTTTCCCTTTTGTATAATGTCCTCTTTTCCCCTTCCACCCCTCTCTATCTCAAGGAACGTTTCCAGTTTCTTGGCGACTCCCACACGAAATTTTTAAGGTCATCAGATAACTTGAAGCTTAAAATGCCTATGCATTCCACAACGTTCGTCGACAAATCCTTTACTGTCCAGGCCACTCGTTTGTGGAATGCTTTGCCAGTTCAAATAAAACGCGCGCAATCGTTACTCGCATTTAAAAGACTCGTAAAGGAACATTACTTGTCGCTGTGAGCTTGTTCTCGTAACTGTAATTATCTATAGTCTTCATTTATTTTCGTTGCTTATACATTTAATATGTATGTATTTATGTATATATTATTTAGGTTATATATATATATATATATATATATACAGGGTGTCCCGTAAATAATGGATCAAACGTAACGGGTAGGTAGCTTACCTCATTTCCAACAACTAATTTGAACAGTAAAAAAAAAACCGATAAGGTAACCAAGAATTTTTTTTTTTTCGATTTTTACTATTTTCTGTACCAGCATTCAGTGTTTTTAATGCTGTTGCTGCAAATGGTATCATATTTAGGTGTGATTTTTGTCAAACATTTCTGAATAGTTTACTAATGTTATAAGATACCATTTTTTTAAATAACATTTTATTTGCCTTAGAAAAAAAATCTTGAATTGAAAAGTTTTGTTTTTACGATGAAAAGACCAGAATTGGAAAAATTCTCCTGTAAAAAAAATGTATGACACCAAAGTGTACCATTATTTTAAAAACTTGTAAAATTACTAAGGTTTGCAAATTGGTATAAAACATACGTCTAGTCTTAGTCGTTACAAAGATATTGCTATGAATCTGACAGAGGTGCCAAATTACGAAATAAAATAAAATTTGAAAAAGTGTGCGCAATTAAACTATTTTCTTAAAAATGTTTAGGTATCTCAGCGTATGAAAAAATTAGGAGGTTAAATTAAAAAAAAAAGTACAAATAAATCGTTTATTTTGTTTTTACAGTAAATGTTCAAACTGACGTCCCCCTACGAGAATGCAAAGTCTGCACCTCCTAATAAAGGAAGCTCTTATCCGACGGACAAAATGGCTGTTGTTTATTTCTGATACAGCAGATTGGATGCGCTGACGTAATTCTTCTTCCGACGTTATTCGTTGTTTGTAAACTTTGTCTTTTAAACATCCCCAATAAAAAAAATCTAAGGGATTTAAATCCGGAGATCGCGGTGGCCACAAAATTAGTCCTAATCGGCCGATCCATCTGTCAGGGTAAGTTTCATTGAGTTGCGCCCTTACTGCCGTCGCATAGTGAGCGGGGCAACCATCATTTTGTAACCACATTGCTTGCCGCACGTCTTCTGGAATATTTTCTAATAACGTTGGCAACTCATTCCTTAAAAAATGCAGATAGTATTCGGCGTTTAGAGTTGCTGGTAGTTCAAAGGGCCCTATTATTTGCCCATTTATTATTCCTGCCCATAAATTTATTTTAAATTGATGTTGGCTCCTGTCCTCTCGCATCAAATGTGGGTTTACCAGCTGCCAACTGTGCAAATTATGCAAATTGAGATATCCATCTCGCCGGCATGAAGACTCGTCACTCCATAAAATTTTATTAAAAAACTGTGGGTCCGCCCGTATCATTCTAAGCATCCTTTGGCAAAATGCTACTCTTTGCGGGTAATCACGTGACGTCAGCGTTTGAACACGTTGCACGTGATATGGGTGCAACCGGTGCCTTTTTAGAACTCGATGTACCGTCGATCTTGGAATACCTGTGCGTTGCGCTATGACGCGAATTGAGACCGACGAATCTTCCTCGATTTCTCGAATAATAATTTCGTCATTGACTTGTGACGGTCGCCCTTCACTGGCACCCCCAACTCCGGTGCCAAGAATTCTTCCCTCAAGATACGCGTTATGCACTCTAATGAATACGCGATAGTCGGGATGTCGATCCCGGTTCGGGTATCTTTCACGATACAATCTTGCGGCCACCCTGGCATTACCTCTTGCTTCTCCGTAGATAAAATGCATTTCGGCATACTCCCGTGGCGTGTACTCGTAACGAGGCATCGTACTACTGCACACAAATGATTGTTTTCGAAGTCCGTAGGATTGCCAAGTCATTCGTCCAAAACACAAACAGTTCCAAATCGTTAGGCAAAGCAAAGTCCAAATACACAGCACAAGTTTAATTTTAAGGAACACAACAGTTAGGCACAGCGGGAGCGAAAGTAGTCTGACGTACGTATCAACTCGAAGAGAGATTCGTGTCAACTAAACAAATAAAATCATGCAACAATGAAGCCCTGTATGAGTGAAGGGTGAAGGAAAAAAAATACCTGCACAAAGACACCGATTTACCAAAAATACAAAAGCGGCGCTATCTATCCCTTTCACACTGAGTGAGGTGCAACTCCGCAGGTAGCGGTCCCAAATTCCGAACAGATGACGTCATCGGCTCGGAATTACGCTACACGCTTAACCACATGCTTTTATTACAAGCATAAGCCATTGCGAGAAAGAAAAGTTAGATTGTACCATTTTAATTTCTGTTCTGTCTTCTTCATCACATTCATAGCAATATCTTTGTAACCGTAAGGACTAGACGTAAGTTTTATACCAATTTGCAAACCTTAGTAATTTTACAAGTTTTTAAAATAATGGTACACTTTGGTGTCATACATTTTTTTTACAGGAGAATTTTTCCAATTCTGGTCTTTTCATCGTAAAAACAAAACTTTTCAATTCAAGATTTTTTTTTCTAAGGCAAATAAAATGTTATTTAAAAAAATGGTATCTTATAACATTAGTAAACTATTCAGAAATGTTTGACAAAAATCACACCTAAATATGATACCATTTGCAGCAACAGCATTAAAAACACTGAATGCTGGTACAGAAAATAGTAAAAATCGAAAAAAAAAAATTCTTGGTTACCTTATCGGTTTTTTTTTACTGTTCAAATTAGTTGTTGGAAATGAGGTAAGCTACCTACCCGTTACGTTTGATCCATTATTTACGGGACATCCTGTATATATATATAATATATACTAAAATTGATACACAGATATATATATATATATCTGTGTATCAATTTTAGTATATTGTATTTATTTATTTTTTACACCAACGACAGCCCCACTTTATGTCCAGGCAAATCACTGTCCATCCTATGGTTGCCTGGAAGAGATCGCAGAAAGCGATAAGGCCGCCCATTGTATATTTTGTAGTGTTTGATTTATTTTTTGTCATGTATTTTTTGTGGTGTACAATAAAGTATATATAAATAAATAAATAAATAAAATAAAATGGATGAAGATGATAATTTACAATTTGGGGATCAATTTCTGGAAGAGATAAGAGATAAATCAAGATCAATTTGCGGATCCACATCAAACTGAACCAGGTACATGGGAGAAATTATAAGAGCAATTAATATAAAATTCACAGGAACATAAATGACAGAGCTTAAAACACATACTCGTAGCAGAACATTTTGTGATTGAAAGATTTACAAGCAAAACTTCGAATGTCAACCAGTGGATAGATATTTTCGAAAATTAATCTAATGTCGTTTCGATATGACAACAGATGAAAATAAAATAGAAATACTCAGATTATTCATGGATAAGTCTTGTATAGATTGGTACAGCTCAATGATTATAAAATTAACAATGAACTCGGAGTGGTTAACATGGAAAAATAAAGTAAAACGTTTGCAAACAAGGGATAGATTCCAGTTACTAATGCATTACTGTTTAAATACAAGGATGGTTCATTGTTGGATTATGCTATGAGAAAAGAAAAACTTATTAGATATGTGAGAATCAATTGACGCAGGTACCTTGATTTATCTTATTGCAGCAGCTGGTTTACCAGAATTTATTCTTAATAAAATTAATAGAGAAACGTTAAAAGACACTGGATTTATTTAATGAAGTGAGCAAAAAATAAATATGTATCAAAGAACTAAAGGGAAAAATCAAAACGAAAATCCATGTGAAATTTGTGAAAAGATAAATAAAGGTACTCGGTATCACTCTGAGGATATATTGGTTCAGATCAAAAGAAGATGATAAAATAAAGAAAAATTTCATCAAACATAACAGTTCGGCGATAGAAGCGGAGTTAAATAAAACTGATCAAAAAACCTAATATAACACCATTAACAGCCATTGTCAGCTTTATGTGCTTAAATCCACCCTTAGAAAGCACTCAGGCCTTCCTCCTATTACAAACAAACGCACGTACCTTCCACCAAATATCCAACACAAGACCTCCTTCGCCAAAAATCAATATTATATACTAAGTACTTCATATCTATTAACAAATATCTCAATATTATAAATATAAACTCACATGCACTAAGATCTAAAGTAAGAGTGGCTGCTCCTTAAGGATTACCCATATACGGAGTCTACTCACCTATCTTGTATAATACACTCACACACATACACACCTACACTCAGACCTACACACACACCACGCACACACACAAACACACAACATACATTCCAACTCTTGTTTACCATACAGTAGAATGACACAGTTCACTTGAGATAAGTTTTTGTTAATTATTGACCGTAAACTACCTCTTAAAATACAGGTATACCCTAGCTTAAGAGGTAGAGTATTATTCTTGTACAGATTTTGCAACATAAACAGTATAAATGAACTTCTAAACCAAATATCAAACTGTATTTCAAAATCTGTATGTTTTTTGGATAAATAAAGATAATTATTATTATTATTTCCTTTATTCCATTAAAAAACATATTATTTACATTTTTAAATAGTTTTATAAAAATATTAAAAAACATTTAAAAATATAAAAAATAGCGGCCCACCGGTATCGGGAACGGGGTCTAAGCTACCGGTGGTCAGGGCTCCTGAGAGAGGAACCTCCTGACGATACGCGCCGTGTCCAGAAGTACCGCTCTCTTCAGGTGTTGGTCGAGGCTCCTGGCTATTATGCCATTGGCCGTCACGACTATCGGCACAATGATTGCTGTATCCACATCCCACATGTCGACAACCTCGTGAGCTAGGTCAATCTGCTTATCTTTTTCAGCTTTTACGAGGTTCTCGTCATGCGGGACCGCTATATCAATAATCATTGCGCGGCGCGCTAATCGATCTATCACCACTATGTTTGGCTTATTAGCAACAGTAGTCCTGTCAGTGATGTAGATTGATCCCAATACAACGTAATATTGCCATTTTCGAGAACAGGGTCGGCGCATACCTATAGTACGGTACTTCCGATTCCATGACTGTATTTCAGAGCAAGTTGCTGGTGGATAATCCTGGCCACAAAGTTGTGTTAAAAAAAGTTAGTATCTAATACTATAGGTTTGCGCCAGTTCTCGTCAGCCAAGGAGAGCGGGGTGAGGCCCTTATCCACTGACCCCACATCTCGGTGCATCACCACGTGGGTTTCTAAGAAGTATTCCCTGAGACTGCATATCTCACGATTGTGCAGGGTCTTAGTGTTTAAAAAGCCTCGACCTCAACACTTCCGCGGGATATACAGTCTCATCACCGATAACCGTGGATGATGCATCGGATTTGCGGTCAGCAATGTGCGGACCCTCCTATCTCAAGCGTCAAGTTCCACCTGAGTCCATTTGAGTACGCCGAAAGAGTACATCAAAACCGGCATGACCCAACCATTGAAGGCGCGCACCTTGTTTCCGTCTGATAAAAGACTATTTAATACTTTATTCAGGCGATCAAAGAAGCGCTCCCTCAGCGATTGTTTCATGTCAGCGGCGCTGATGCCTAACGCTTCCGACATACCCAAATTTTTGTAAGTTTCGGTTGAAGAGAGGGATCTCAGGTGTATGGAATCCGAAAGTTGGGTTCCCACACATATGTCCACACCAAATTCCACCCTGTTGGCGCTACTGAAAGTTTTGGTTACCTTCAGTAGCTCCATCAGTTGCAAATTATTGGGGGCAAACAGTTTCAAGTCATCCATGTAAAGAAGGTGAGATATAACCTGACCACCTCTCCTCAATCGATAGCCTAGACCTGAATCCTCCAGCGGTGTGCTTAGAGGATTCAAGGTTAGGCAAAACAAAAGTGGACTCAAACTATCGCCCTGAAATATACCTTGCTTGATCCGTATCGGTTCGCTATTCCTCTGGATATATCGACATCCTGGATAGCAAAAGACCGTTCTCCACTGCCCCATACATGACATCAGGAAGGTGCACAGAGTTGCTTCTACTTTATATAACTCCAGCACCCTCATGAGCCATGTATGTGGCACCGAATCATAGGCCTTCTTATAATCTATCCAACATGTCGACAGATCCTTTTGGGAACGACGAACCTGTTGGCTAATGGCAATATCGATGAGAAGCAGTTCCTTAGTACCGCGGGATCCGTTCTTACATCCATTTTGTGAGGCAGACATGATTAAGTTGGTTTCTATGTTTGTTAATTTTAGCTCTCAAAATGGATGTGAGAACTTTATAGACCGGTCGGTAAACAAGTGATCCGTCTATAAGTTTTGGGTTCCGCAGTACTACCTGATTTATGGAGCAGGTGGGTTATTCCGGTCGTTAGGAACAGGGGTAGCGACCCTGACTCTCAAGGCTGACTGGAACTGGGATGCCAGGCGGGCGTGCGATCTTTGGAACCACTTTATCCAAAAGTTGTGCAGCCCGTCCGGTCCTAGAGATTTCCAGTTAGGCAACGGACGGACTGCACGAGCTACATTTTGGGGGAGGATGGTAAGTGCCCCCATTTCTGGTATAAGATCGCACGCTTGCTCGATTTCCTTAGTCCAGTCACCTTCGGTGAGATTGACAGGCACCGACCAAATGCTTCGCCAGAAGGAACACATGGCGTCATCATCCGGCAGGCGCGTGTCAGACACACCTTGCTCCGGTCGCTCCCAAGTCCTATAAACTCACCCAAAATTGTTGAATATTAAAGGAAAACGAAACAATATGAACAAAGCAGATTTAGTCACGATTAATGATGTTAAAAAAGACAAGTGGATTGACAACTTTGCATGTGAAATCTTTGACCTAGAAAAAAGTGTTGATTATATTATAACATTATTGATGATGAGAATTTCAAGTACGATTTTGTGATAGGATTAGATTTGATAATAAAGTTCAAACTAATACAAGATGAAGATTAAAAAAATACTCGTAAACAGTTTAAATAATGAAAATAATGTGGAAGAAATTTCTACGGATCAAAAACTCAATGTCACACGAACACAAAATAAATTTTAATGAACATGTAAAAGAAGATTTGGAAATAAAACTAAATCATTTGAATCGGTTTCAAAACTCTGAAATAGATAGACTAATTTGCAAATATGGTTCTGTTTTTGCGAAACATATATATGATGTGGGCACTGTTAATGAATATGAAGCAAGAATAGACTTATTATTGGACAAATATTGTTGTAAGAAGCCTTACAGGTGCACTGTTGAAAATACAAAATGAAATAGGTACCCGAATGTTAAGAAGTATGAAAAACCATCAGTCAGGTCCCTTTAGAACATATTAGTATCTTCTAGACCAGGGATTCCCAAAGTGGTCGATATCGACCCCTTGGGGTCGAAATCGGTTTGCCAGGGGTCGACGAGGTCTAAACATCGACTTCTTTTAATTAATACAAGTTCTTATTTCAAACTTTCAAGATATTTGGGGGTCGACGAGGTCTAAACATCGACTCCTATTAATGAATACAAGTTCTTATTTGAAACTTTCAAGATACTGTATAAGTTGTGTTACGTGTACCAAGTTGTTACAAGAATGACTAGTAGGAGGTATCATTGTTGTACTTTAAAAAAACGAAACAAGTCGATAAGCGTGCACAAGTACGTACAAGATGAAAAAAAAATGGCTACGGGGGTCTGAGGTCTGTTGAAAATAGTTTGCGAATTCCTGTTCTGGACCAAACAGAGCACGCTTATTCTAAGGTGGCATCCCAGTGGTTATCATCTTCCAACAACCCCATCTTCTCACACATCTGCGAAAAATGTTGCAAGTTCTTGACCTTCAAATGTTTTTAAATCCGAAAAATTGGTTGGACCCCTTATTACATTCAGCAGCAATCGCAAGCAATAACATTCAAAGTTGCTGACGTGCACCGTGTAAATTCGACCTAGAGCGTCACCTGCCTTCACACCTGGCTAGCCATCGACAGGTGTTCCTTGTAAACGACGTTTCCATTCCTTCCGTGCCACATTCCAAGTATAATAGCGAGGCACGTCAATGTAAAGTAATGTTTTTGCAAACGCATCACTTTGGCACAGCAGGAAAAATGCTGCTAATCTCTCTCTAAAATTATTTTCCGTAAAGTAAACCCTCTCGCCATTGGGTAAATGAATCGCAAGATGAGTGACGGTTGGGTGTCTTTCGTGTAGAGGAAGACCTAAGATCCGCCACGCTGCTTCGTTACTACTAACGTATCGGCCGGCTCTAAATGTTTGCACCTCATCTCTTGGGTCAATGTTAACATTCCCTTGCTGATGGATGTTAAAAACAGCCTGGTCGCTACCCTTATTAATATATTTACAAATATATTTTATAGCCTGTACCGTATTACAGAACTCTACATTTATATGAGAATTAAAAATTTTTGATAAGAGTGGAGAATATGGGACCACCCAGCTATTGTCCACCAATATTTCCTGTGATTCTCCACGGGGTTTTATAATCGTCGTGCGTCCACCATCCTCTGGTGCTCTGCGCCTGTACAAAGGATAACCTTTATCATTGGTTTGAGTATCTTTTAAAAGCTTCCTCGGATATTTCTTGGTACATTTTCCTTCCTTCATGTATGGCGACGAAGAATTGTATGCACCACATGGCCCGTAAATCATATTCTTTGTCACTGTACCATAGAGCTTTTGATCTGTTTCTGGGTTTGGTATCTCAGCACATATGATTTCGTCAATTTGGTTTGGATGCAATTTTTCCTTTAACCACAGCAGTAAGTGCACACGAGGCAAACCTCGCTTTTGCCACTCGATTGAGTACATAAAGCATTGCATTTCACCAAATATGTTACCTTTTGTAAGTAGAGCTACCAACTTCTGTACTTTTATTCTAAATACTCGGGCTGTTAAATCATGTCTGTCCGTTGGATTTTGACCAGCCATAAGCTCTTTGGTGATTTCTGGCCAAGCGGGGTTGCACGTCAATGTAACAAATAAATCAGGCCTCCCATAATTACGTACGTACGAGGGTCATTCAATAAATACTTAGCCTACAAAAAGTAAACGAAAATTTTGGAAAAGTGGCAATTTATTTTTCAACAAAGTCTCCTTTTAGTTCGATACACTTAGCCCAGCGATGCTCCAACTTTTTTAACCCGTCCGAAAAATAGTTTTTGTCAAACTCTGCAAAATAGGCCTCCGTGGCGGCGATGACCTCCTCATTCGATCCATATCTATTCCCGGCGAGTGATTTTTTCAGATTAGGAAACAGAAAGAAGTCACAAGGGGCCAAATCTGGAGAATACGGTGGATGGGGCAACAATTCGTAGCGTAATTCGACCAATTTGGCCATGGCAACGGCAGACGTGTGAACCGGTGCGTTGTCGTGGTGAAACAGCACGTTTTTCTTCGCCAGATGGGGTCGTTTTTTCTTTAATTCGGCGTCGAATCGGCCCAATAAATCGGCATAGTAAAGCCCTGTAATTTTTTTACCTTCTCGAGGTAATCGATGTAAATCACACCTTGTGAATCCCAGAAAACGGTGGCCATAACTTTTCCGGCCGATTTTACAGTTTTCGCCTTCTTTGGAGCACGTTCCCCGGTCTGGGGCCTGGTCCATTGTTTTGATTGCTCCTTGGTCTCTGGTGTGTACCAGTGGATCCAGGTTTCATCGACGGTCACAAAACGACGCAAAAACTCCGCTGGATTCCGCTTAAACAGCGCCAAACACGTCTGCGATGTGGTCTCACGGTTGCGCTTGTTTTCTGGTGTGAGTAAACGCGGCACCCATCGCGCCGACAGCTTTCTCATGCCGAGTTCCTCGTGAAGAATATGATGCACTGTTCCTTCTGAAATGCCTACAGTCTCAGCTAGCTCCCGAACCTTCAATCGGCGATCTGCCAATACGAAATCATGGATTTTTTTAATGTTTTCCTCCGTAGCAGCTGTTCGGTGCACCTGGACGTGGTTCATAAAAAACCGACGTACGGCCACGTGCAAACTCGTTGAACCAATTCTTGACGGTGGCCATCGATGGAGAAGAGTCACCGTACACAGCATCCAAGCGCTCTTTGATTTCGATGCGCGTTTTCCCTTCCAAAAATAGGAATCGAATCACCGAACGATATTGCTCTTTTTCCATTTTTGTAAAACCGATCGACACGTTCGCTTCCATAAGTTGTCAAATTAAAACAAATGAAGGGATTGGAATGAAAATTTGAAAAAAGAATTAAAAAAGAATGTGCTACACTGTGGTAAAACTCTTTTGAAACTACAGCGCCCTCTGGCGATGAGGCTAGGTACTTATTGAATGCACCTCGTATAGCTATAGCTGTAACAGTCACAAATGATGAACTAGGACCATCAAAGTAAAATAAATAAACAATTATTTACTAATAACAAAACAAAACAATGGTCAGCAAGACGACCAGTCACCACAAGCGATTTTTGCGTTATGCTCGTGAACGGGTGCTCCGTTCACGAGCATAACGCAAAAATCAGCCATTACCCCCCTCGCCATATTAGAGGGAAGGAGCTACGCTACCGCAAGCAGTGACAACTAAGGGAGCATGACGAACTTGCTGCCGGTTGTAAGAATAATATAATCAGTTATCGAGGTCGCTAGCTATCCACATATTGCAATACAACTCAACAAAAAACATTGTAATGAGAAGATTATGTCAATAATAAACGAAAATAAAATTTAAAATAAATTGACTTATACAGTCAAATAAAATAAACAATTATATGAACTCATATAACCTGTCACTAGGTAGGCTAATTCTGGAGAAAGAACATAAACATTGTCTTGAGTTAATCACAGCGACCAACAATTCTTATCATTTAAGTAGTCGTTGATAGAATAGTACGCCCTTGAACAAAGTTTGGATTTTACTTTAGTTTTAAACGCATTAAAAGGCAAATCTAGCAAAGAAGAGGGTAACTTGTTATAAAAAGTAATACCAAGCCCAACAAACGAGTTATGAACCTTGTGAAGCCGGTGAAATGGAGCACGTAATTTGTCCTTATTTCTGGTGTTAATATTGTGAATATCACTGTTTTTAATGTATAAGTGTATAATTTGCCTAATATATAAGATGTTAGCGAAGATGAATTGTGATGCCACCGTGAGAATACCAATATCTTTAAAAAAATCTCTTAGAGAAACTCTGGCACCTAGCTGGTAAATTGCTCGAACAGCTCGTTTTTGAAGAACAAATATATTTTGAATGTCAGCGGCTTTGCCCCACAGCAGAATACCGTAGGACATAACGCTATGAAAATAACTAAAATATACTAACCGAGCTGTATTAACGTCAGTGTATTGTCTTACTTTCCTGACGGTGTAAGCGGCCGAACTGAGCCTTCCCGCTAGGCTTGATATATGAGGGCCCCACTGAAGTTTGGCATCTACTGTTATGCCCAGAAAAACTGCCGAGTCTACAGTTCCAAGAACCTCTTTATCCAAGACGATGTTGGGTCCTAGATTTCTAACATTTGGTAAAGCGAACTTTATACATTTTGTTTTCTTAGCATTGAGAACTAAGTTATTTGTCGTAAACCAATCCGTCACAATTGAGAGTGCACTGTTTACGTCGTCAAAATCTTGTCTATTCCTGTCTACTTTAAAAATAAGAGAGGTATCATCTGCAAACAGTACAACGTCACAGATACCCTTTAAATAGAATGGTAAGTCATTAATATATACTAAGAATAAGAATGGACCCAGTATTGAGCCTTGTGGTACACCTAACTGTACTAGAAGCTCGGAAGATTTCACACCATTAACATCTACACATTGCAACCTATTATGTAAATATGAACTTATTACTTTAAGAGCTTCATTTTGGACACCGTAATGATGTAGTTTACGCAAGAGCGTGTCATGTTGCACGCAATCAAAAGCTTTGGAGAGATCACAGAAAACTCCAATAGCATTTTGCGAGTTCTGCGTTAAATACGTGTTTCAGCAGTGCAACACCTGCATCTGTAGTCGAACGACCTTTTGTAAAGCCATATTGTTCATTATGAAGGAGGCTGTTTAAATTAAAATGTCTTAGCAACTGCTTGAGTATTAACTTTTCAAATATTTTGCTAAATGCAGGTAAAATAGAAATAGGCCTGAAATTGCCAACGTCTTTTTTATTACCTGATTTAAATAATAGTATGACTTTACTACTCTTCATGAGGTCAGGAAAAGTTCCTAAATCAACACATTTATTAAAGGTAACAGCTAGATAGGGGGCTACAATGTTTATTATATTGCTTAATAGTTTAATGGAGATACCCCAGTAATCACCAGTGTTTTTAGACTTAAGTGTGTTAAAAACGTTAACAACATCACCAGGTGTTACATGTTCGAAACTAAATAAGCGACTACATTTAGGCACACTACTATGCAAAAGGTTTTCAGCTTTAGACGGGGACGAATTTAAGGAGCGAGTCGTAGTTATAGGTATGTTGGCAAAAAACTTATTGAATGCCTCAGCTACGTCAGCTGCTTTATTAACTAATTTGCTGCCGACCATAAGCTCAAGATTTTTTTCTTGTTGGTTAACCGACTTACCAGTTTCATTGTTAATAATTTTCCAAGTGGTTTTTATTTTACTATTGGAATTTTTAATTGTGTCGCTTAAAAATTTAGAGTTAGCAAAAACACAAATCATTTTAAATAATTTTAAAATAATTTTTGACATACTCTAGAAAAGGAGTATCAAACCTGTATTTTTTAAAACCATATAACTCGTATAGTCTCGCTCTACTTTTATAAATACCCGGAGTAGCCCATTGGTTAAAGCCAGCGGGGGTGCTATTAATGTTAATGGTTTAGGTAATAGCGAGAGAGTAATGGTTGATCTGATTTTAAAATCATGCTCGTGAATGAGCGCTGCTTGTGGTGACTGGTCTTGCTGGCCTTTTTTTTTGTTTTTGTTATCAGAAATTAACAGTTTATTGATTTAACTATGATGGCCTTAATTTATCATTTGTTACTTCCAGTTACAGTCCTATGGACAGAATTTAACATTGCAGATGTAATGAAATTGAAATGAAATGAAACTGTTTATTCTGTAAATAGGATATCAGAATCACGTCATATTAAAAAAAATAAGCTAGATGGAGTCGACATTTCCTATCTGACTACCCCTGAGAAGAAATGGCGAAACAAAGTCAAGGGTCAAAATCTCTTTTAAAGTCCAGACATAATCTTGGTCAGATCATGTGAGGATGGTCCTCACATTGTAGATCCATGTCTGAAATGGTCTTTTGAGGAAAGAACCACACAAATTTGAGTGGACCTGTCCAGTCAGTGCAAGCATTTGTCAGTAATCGTTTAGCTCAACTCGTTCTGAGTTAAGGACAATACCAAGGAAAGGACATTTGGGTAGGCCGTATAAAGTACTCAAAATGCCAGACTATCATTAATACTAACTGAGAAAAAAAAATACCCACATAGTGATCACATTCATAATAATGTAAGCGGGAAGGTTCACCCTTGTTTGGTATAACAACGTTTTGTCGAAAATCGCTCCGGCTAATTTTAGTTACACTAGTCATTTCGTATAATTATTCATTTGACCGAATAATTAATTGGTAGATTTTTATTTAGCATATTTATTTCTTTGAAATAATGTCATTTGACCGAATTTTCAAATGCACTAATTTAACTAACTAGACTAGTAATGATTTAGTCAAAAGGGTTCTCTGCCCGTTCGCCGAAAATTGCTTGCCAGATTTTCACTTGCCAACTAACGTTTCGCAGAATTGTATTTCGCCGAATAATCATTTGCCAACCTATCATATAATTTTGATTTATTTCCCAACCTCACAGTCACCAACTGTACGTTTAGTCTGCTTCGCCGATGTTTTACTTTGACAACTAACGATTAGCAAATTTTTGTACGACAACGTTTCATTTGGTAGAATTATTGTTAAGCTGATTATTATAATGACACAAAACGTTTGGGTTAGATTACGATAGGTTAGGTTAGGTTAGAGTATGACAAACAACGCCAGAAGCGAATCGCATTTGTAAAAGGAAACAGTTACGTTAGTGTGTCATTATGAAAAGCAGACCAAACATACAGTTGGTGACTAGAATACAGTTAAAACCTATGAAGATAGAATGAATTACTTGAAAATGAAATCTTTAAACTAAGGTCGAGATTTTGCAGGTCTAATTTTCTTATTGAAGATATTAAATCAAGACGTGAATTGCTCTCAGCTTTTATTATCAATTATAATTAATACGCCCCGGTCATCGGCTAGACTTTTTAATTACCAGGCCACTCAGAAAGTATTGCGAAAAAAAGTTTTTGTGTATGAGAGACTGGCCATTTATAATCTATTCTGAAAATATTATTATTTGTAAGTAAAAATAGGTTTCCCTCCACATTGTTTGCAAGCTAATTTAGATTATCGTGTCTCATTAAATTTTTTTTTTACGATTTCTAGTGTCGCCTGATACCGGACGAATCGGCCGATAGACTTCAAATGGCATTCATGAATGAAGGCCCTTCTAAGGCAACCGTGTATCGTTGCAATAACGAATTCAAGCGCGGTCGACTAACTTTGGGGGATGAAGAAAGAAGTGGTCGCCCTTTGACGGCTGTTACGGAAGAAAACGTGCTAGCAGTGAAAAAATTAAAACGATAAAACGATAGGCCAGTTACGTATCAAGAGATTCAGCACGTACTGCAGGTTGGAACGGGAAGCCTTCACGAAATTCTACACGTGCATCTTCGCGTGAGGAGGATTGTTTCACGTTGGATGCCGCACAACCCCACCGATGCTCAGAAGCAGGCCCGGGTGGAATGGTGCCGTGATATGATAAACAAATTTAAAGCAGGCTCGTCTCGGCGTGTTTACGACATCATTACAGGTGACGAGTCTTGGATTTATCAATACGATCCAGAAACAAAGCGCCAGTCGACGGTTTGGGTGTTTCAAAACGAATCAACCCCTACCAAAATGAAGCGATCTAGAAGCGGGGGAAGATTTTGATCGCGAGCTTTTTCAATTTGACTGACTACTTCGTGTCAATTCCTTTACGGAACTAAAGAAGCATCAACGCTGATTGGTATACTATCAAATGCTTGGCAGAAGTTTTCTCTGTTCTGAGCAACAAGCGACCAAACACAGGGCTCCGCGGGCTGCTACTGTTCCACCACGACAACGCGCCCAAAACGAGGGACTTCCTAGACACCACGTCGGTCAAACTGCTGGGTCACCCTCGTGACAGCCCTGACCTAGCACCGTGTGACTTTTTATTCCCGAAATTAAAAAATCAGCTCAGAGATACATTTATCGTCGCCGGAATATGCGCTGTCAGCCTTCGAGCAGGCTGTGAACGAGTGTCTGCGGCGAACTGGAAAGTGATTCGATGAACTTTGTAATACTAGTGGAGAGTACTTTGAAAAGATATAATAAAAAAATATTTACCTATAGAACATTTTTTGAAATTTTCGCAAAACTTTCCGAGTGTCTTACGTATAAGACTTTTTTTGCTCCTGGTGGCCGCAAAACCAAATACGGGAGTAATGCTCCCTTTCCTATATTTCTCAGAAAGTGTAACGACATTTTTCATGATTGAGACTTCGATATTTTCAGGCAGCATAACTAAGTTTATAAGAGCTGTGCTCAATCATATGTAATTTTTGTTCAATGATGTTCTTTTTTATTTTTTGTTTTGTTTTTTATTATGTTTTATTTTGTTCGTTAATTAAATCTTATTTAATTTAATTCAAGTTTATTTTAAGTATAAAAGACTATTGACATTCGTTCTAATTGCATTGTTATCCATCTTTATATGAATTATTATCAGTACAGTGAGCTCTAAATAAAATCATGTGCTTACCTTGCTTTAGATGCATGCAATGCTATTGTATTTGTAAATGTTATGTACGATGAATGTCTTTGTGTGTTTTTAGTTGGTTTGCCTAAATAAATAAACAAATAAAACTAACTAACACTTACTTTTCATCTCCCTGGCTCGTTTCTTCTTAGATACTTTTTCTTCTTCCATTTTAGTTTTATACCCCATTAAAGGTTCATCATCTTCTAAATCAGATTCAGAATGGTGTGGTGGTGTACCTGCTACATCTAGACAGCTTTTGTCTAAATTTTCCAGTTCTAGCTCTGTAAGTAAACAAAAACATTCAAAAGTATTTCCAGGAAGTTATGGGGAGATACCTTTGCGCAGCAGTGGAGTGATGCAAGCTTACAATAACAGTATTGATATCTGTCTTATTTCAAAACATAATGTGGTTACCGTTAAGTTGAATAAAACTTAACACTGCCAAAAGTTTCCATTAGTTCAAAACATGTTTTGATCAATATTATATAACTTTTATTTTTAATGATTATATTATCTATGTTCTTAATAAATAATAACATACCATCACTTTGATGTTCCTCTTTTGGCTCAATAATATTATCTAGTCCCTCACAAACAGCTGGTAATTCTTCTCTGATAGCAATGCTTTCCATTTGACATACATCATCTATACTTATGTGTACTATTGGAGATTTAATAAACCCACTGCAAATCTCTAAGTGGTCTCGGTTTATTAGAGGATTGGTCTGTAAAAAAATATATTTATTGTATTAGGAAAAATATGGTTAATCATCTGGTTAAAATAGGTTTATATTTATATTATTATAGAAATATTTTTATATAATTTACATAGATTCTTTTCATCTTTGTGATTGTGAGAACATTATAGGCTTAATAGACTATAGATTTATAGACCATTTACTATTTTGCTAAGTACTTAATGACAGGCCTACACTGTCCTTCCATACCTACAGTAGGCGCGCGATCTGAGTGCAGTTCTGAGGAATGCGCTAGTGATGTGACCTAATTAGCGACAATGAACGGAGTTCGATATTTCTCTTTGACACCTTAAAAGTGGACGTTCAAACTGCTTGTATCTGTTAGTATTTTAACACATTTTATTTATTATATTTGCGCTAGATATTTTTATTACAAGCTATGGTATAAAAAAAAAGAAAATATGAATATATTCCCGACTTTAAGAAAACTGTGGGAAAGCCGGAAATCTTAATCAAACAAGTTTATTATTGTAAATAATATATATTGTAATTTTAATCATCATCAGTTTCGACTATCACAGATATGGCAAAATCGGAGTCACTATCATCACTGTCATCGCCAACCTCAATGACAAATCGGTCTACGGTATCTTCCATTAATCCATCCCTTTGCCAGTATTGTTCTTTTAGAACAATAACGTGATCGTCGAAGCCACGCCAATCTTCTTCTGTGACTTGACTGATTGCTAGCTCCGTAACTTCTCGCAGTCTTGTTAGGGATAGATCTGACTTAAAGTTGTGCTCCCTCACTATTCTCTTTACTTTCGCCCACGCCAACTCAGTCGGGTTTAGGTCGCACATGTATGGATTGTATTTACACTAATTTGGAAACATTGTAAAAGTCAATAATTTTTAAAAGAGTAACCGTGAAGTTTCTTGGTGGCTCTCTTCCTTAGGAAACAACCAATTGGAACTGAGCACCTAGCTTCTGACATTTCATAGGTGCCCATGTAGTTTTATAAGTAATAAAATATTTTGATTTTGTTTTCATCAGTCCCACAAGCACAAACCTTTATTCATTATACTAAAGTCACACAAAAGAGAGGATACTTAAGTAGGTCCAATGTAACCTCACTGATCACTGCACAAGCTATTGTAGCATAGCTCGCACTGACATGAGAGAGGACCATTATCAAACATACATGTTTCATAAAGTTGTAGCAGTATTTAACATGTAATAATTGTAAACACCTGCATTTGACAAGTGTACATAATAACCATTCAACACTCAATGGTATGCTTGGTGTGAAATCCAGACAAAATAAGTATGAGCTTGAGAGGAATCACTTCCACATTATAGCAACTGAAATTAGAAATTATAAGAATAAATGGCTGTTTATGAATATCTCACCTGATAATCGTCATTTGTCATCTGAGCGAACAGCTCTTCGGCTTCCAGACATTGTCTCAGTAATCGGTAGCATTGCTTTAGTTTAGCGCAGCAGTAGAAACAAGCAAGAATCGGTCTACTGTCTTCAGTTACAAACTGCAAGAAAATTTGTCTTACACTATTTTGTTTTTATGAAGAAAATACGTATATTCTAAATAGTGATGATGTTCAAGCCAACAGTTGGTGGTCCTTAACGTTCTCTGTGCGTATCTTACACAAACGGCATGACGTTGATGGCAACTCTTTTAAATCCAGGTTTCCTGATGAGGTTTTACGGAAGCATTGGAGCCTAAATCTTCGAGGAGAAGCATTTAAACCCTAATAGGTAATTTACTAAATTCTTATTAAAAATATCAACTTACTGGAATATCAGTCAGCTTTTCATACAGTTCATGTAAGTTCCTGTTGACCACTACATACATGCAGACATTCTCCGCTAAACATATCCTACACATCGGCAGTTTTTCCATCTTTTAGCTCAAAAAGTATCACTTTAAGATATTTAGATCAACTTTGTATTTATATTATAGAAAAACACTGTTGCGTTGCTTGTAAATAACGAGGCTTGGAGCCTTGTATTGATTGTTCACGTTTCGAACGTAGCATCTGGGGCCCTGTTGTTACTGCCTTCCCACATGGAAGGAAGGCCTTAGTTTATTTACGTATCAAAAACGCAGGAAAACCATTGAGATAGGAGGAAAACCGTAAATACAGTTCAAAAGCTAGTATTAGGCTCTAGAGCTAGACTCTGCGAGCCACAGACTAAGTAATACTTTTGTGACGTTTGGTATATTTATAATTTTATAGCTGGTAGTGTTATGAAACCGAGTCTCTTTGCTTTCGTTTGTGGAGCCTAGATTATTTTGAATACTAGCCTTCTGTACAACTTAACTGATTAGGAAAATAAGGTTCTGTGTTAATAGGGATTCTGAAAAGGTATAACACATGGTTATGAGTGGCTCTAATATCTTTCTAGGAGGAAAAAACCAAAACAGCGATTGTGAAATAATGGTTTTAATAAAGCAAAACATTTTACAATAAATGCTTAAAATTCCTCTTTTCTGACCTTAATACATAATCTGCAGCGTCTAATAAAATTCCTACGTAACCTACGGAATGCACCTCTGTAGTCAATAACTTGCACCCTTGCAAATTCGAGCTTTTGTCGTAGTTCTTGTTCGCTATTGTTCTCTCCTTGATAAACTATTTCTTTAAAATAGCCCCAAAGAAAAAAATCAAATGATTTAAATCAGGCGACCGGGGTGGCCTCGCAATAGGTCTGCCTCGACCAATCCACCAGTTGGGGAAGCTCTCGTTCAACCCCATCTAACCCCTAGTTGCGTTTGATCCATGACTTTTTGGCCACCCTGTATACAATGACATTGTAGGGACACAATGTAAACATGAAAGGCAGAACACTTGATAAGCAAAAGGTATACAAGCGAGAAGTATGAATGGACGCCAGTGACACTACATCGGTCCGGTAGAAGGTTGTCTTAAAGGGTTTTCAATGTAATAAATACAAACATTATTAACTTGACGAAAGACTTTAATTAATGGACCCGTAACCTTCTACAACCAGACGAGGCAGTCTTGTTTAGGGGCTTACACATCGCGAAACGAGAGAGACCCCTAAAGTGGTGACCCGCGTTAAAAGTTACACGTGAACAATAGTGAAATAGTTAGTGCAGTACGTTTTAACGTCGTGAGTGCCGCGTACATACGCGTACGCGTACCATATTTTTACATAACAATCAGTAAACGTTACGGGTAAACATGGGTCTAGAGCAGCAGTCAGGTCAAGAACCGGCACCGCAATGCAAGGAGGGAGACAGTGAGATAGCACAAATCACGTTTAAGACGCAAATTCCTGACTTCTGGACAGACCAACCACGACTATGGTTCGGTCAATTCGAAGCGATAATGGCGAATCAAAAGCAAGGGGAACGCACAAAGTTTAATATCGTGGTGGCAAAACTTAGCAAAGACAACGTACAACAGGTCGCCGATCTAATCCTACACCCACCAGAAGAAAAAGCGTACACAACATTAAAGGAAAGGCTCTTGACCGTGTACGAAGAGTCGGAAATTCGTAAGGTACAAAAATTACTCAGCGAAATAGAACTTGGGGAACAAAAACCATCACAAATGCTACGAAAAATGCAGGATCTTGCACAAGACAAATTTCCAGAGGACACACTACGGATACTATGGATCGGACACTTACCAGCTTCAGTACGGGCGGTACTGACCGTAAGTGAAATCGCAGATATCAATAAATTAGCACAGATGGCTGACAAGGTGATGGAAATGGCGAAACCCGATGTATCAATAGCTGGAGTGAGCACGACCACGTCACCAAGTAACAACTATCTAATTATTGCGGAAATAGCAAAACTACGCGAAACAATTGAGGAGATACAGAGGGGTTGATCGACATGGAGGCAGCAGCATGGCGCTAGACAACGATCGCAATCGGGAAACAGACGGTACAATGTTTCAGCGCAAAGACGTAACCCGCAGACACCAGACTGGGCCTGTTACTACCATTTCCGTTTTGGCGACAAGGCGAACAAATGCGTACTGCCCTGCAACTGGAAACAGGAGAAATCATCATCGTCAGCACAGATATCGGGAAATTAGGAGCGATGCAGTCAGCGGCGGAAAACTGCATCGACACGTCAAATCACCGCCTATGTGTAACGGACATTACTTCCGGCATACGTTTCCTCATCGACACAGGTGCGAACGTCAGTGTAATACCAGTGACCAAAAGACAAAGGTGCGTAACAGATAATTATAATTATAAGTACAAGTTATATGCAGCAAATGGTTCTGAAATTCAGACATACGGCACAAAAACATTAGAATTAAATCTTAGTTTAAGAAGGCCATTGAGATGAACATTTATAATTGCAAATGTAACACAACCGATAATCGGAGCTGATTTTTTAAAATATCACACTTTATTGGTAGATCTGAATGCTCATAAGTTAATAGATAAGCGAACCGATTTGAATACGATAGGTTGCATAGTAAAATGCACAGAACCCACAGTTAGCATCGTAGACAGTAATCATAAGTATCACGATTTATTATCGGAGCATGCAGACGTTACTAAACCTAGGCCATTCAAGGATGATGAGACAGACAATAATAGTTGTAACATTTTCCATCACATTGAAACTACTGGACCTCCAGTACATGCACGGGCTAGGCCACTTCCTCCGAACAGGTATCACCAGGTAAAGGAAGAATTTAGGCGCATGCAGGAGATGGGCATTTGCAGGCCGTCCAAAAGCGAGTGGGCGACACCTCTGCATGTAGTAGCAAAGAAAAATGGGGACATCCGACCATGTGGTGACTACAGGCGTCTAAACGCCATCACCAAGCCGGACCGATACCCCGTTCCACGCCTACATGACTTCACTTACGTGCTCTCAGGTAAAACAATCTTCACCAAACTAGATATCAACAAATCATACCATTGCATTAGGGTAGCTAAGGAAGACATAGAAAAAACAGCAACTATCACACCATTTGGATTGTTCGAATTCCCGCGTATGACCTTCGGACTACGAAACGCGAGTCAAACATTCCAACGGTTCATGAACAATAATGTATTATATGGCCTAGATTTCTTATTCAGCTTCGTTGATGACGTAATCATAGCAAGCGATAGTATAGCCGAGAACAAAATGCAGTTACGTAAAGTATTCGAGAGATTTAGACAGTTCGGTATCACCATAAATTTGGCAAAATGCGAATTTGGTAAATCTTAAATTGACTTTTTAGGTTACGAAGTTTCAACAGAGGGTATCAAACCACTAGAAAGTAAAGTTAAGGCTATTCTAGACTATCCACGACCGGAAACGGTGGAGAAGCTCAGACAATTTTTAGGTATGGTAAACTTCCATAGAGCGATTATACCCAACGCTGCTAGTTACCAAGCAAGCTTAAATGAATTCCTGATAGGCGCTAAACGAAACGATAAGACTATTATCAATTGGAACGATAAGGCGACTAAGGACAGTACAGCGACAAGGAAAGGACAGGACTTTGAACAGTGTAAACTAGGTTTAAAGAACGCTGTCATGATATCTCATCCGAAGTCCAATGTGCCTGTAGCTCTTATGACCGATGCGACAGACACATGTGCAGGCGCGGTATTGCAACAAAAAATTAACGACTCCTGGCAACCATTAGGCTACTTTTCAAAGAGGTTCACAAAAGCCCAACAAAAGTACTCTACGTACGATAGGGAGTTGTTAGCAATCTACTTGGCAGTTAAGCATAATCGATATCTACTTGAAGGTAGTAATCCGACTATATTCACGGATCACAAGTCGTTAATATACGCATTTAGCAAACTACAAAGTGACTCCGAAACACCTAGACGTACAAGACAACTTTTATTCATTAGCGAATTCACTACAACAATCAGGTACATAGAAGGCGAGAAAAACGCAGGCGCAGATTTCTTATCGCGCATTCAAACAATCGACTGCCCGACTGTACTTGAGTTTGCGGAATTAGGACGAACTCAGGTGATTGACACCGAGCTCACACAGCTATTGAAAGGATCAAACGATAATTTATGTATAAAGAAATACTTCATGCCAAATTGCAAAACAGCTGTATATTGCGAAAATTCAACTAATTCATGTAGACCGTATTTAACACCAAGTTATAAAAACATTGCATTCGACTCGATACATAATGTTAGTCATCCCGGTATTAGGGCAACACGCAAGTTAGTTGCACAAAGGTTCTTTTGGCCCGGCCTCAATAAAGACGTCACCCGGTGGGCAAAGTCTTGCATAGCTTGCCAAAAGTGCAAAATCATCAGACATACTGTTTCAGACTTACAGCAATATTCAGAAAGTAAACGTTTTGAACATGTAAATATCGACATAGTTGGACCTCTAAAATTATCACATGATGGAAATAGGTACTTAATAACTATAATTGACAGGGGTGTACACGCTGGCCTGAGGAGATACCAGTCAAAGAAATCACAGCAGAAGTAGTAGCTAAGGTATTCTACGACACAAGGATTAGCAGATTTGGCTGTCCCGAAAGACTTACAAGCGACCAAGGTCGTCAATTCGAGAATGCGTTATTTAAACAATTAATGAAACTAATGGGTATTAAGAAACTGCGTACTACACCATACCACCCACAGAGTAATGGTATTGTAGAACGAACGAACTGGCATAGACAATTGAAATCAGCATTAACGGCACGACTAGAAAACAACCATTACTGGTGTAATGAACTGCCTACAGTATTATTAGGACTACGCGCAGTAGGAAGAACTGACAATGGCACGAGTCCCGCAGAATACGTATACGGACAAACGCTTCGCTTACCAGGAGATTTCTACAATATCTCTGACATGCAACAGTGCGACAACCATACGCTATTGGAAAACATTAAAAATACAATTAGTAAACTCAAACCTGTACCCCGTATTTCGCGAGACTCACGCGCAGTTTGTGCACAACGACTTAATTAAAAATTGTGAGTATGTATTTGTTCGCAATGACGCGATACGCCCACCATTAACGCCTACGTACAATGGTCCCTATCGCGTTATAGAAAGAACACCCAAAGTATACGTAATTCAGCTACCAAACAGGAAAAGTAGTATATCAATAGATAGGTTAAAGCCTGCATATGTACTTAATGAGCATTCAGAAACTAGCAATGTTTGCACAAATCCAGACCATAGCATAGTACCTCCAGGTAAGAATAATGAGAAGTCTATATTATACAAGAAAACCAGCAGTGGACGTACTGTTAAGCCGCCAGATAGATTTAACCTGTAAAAACTATCCTAACGTACGATGTTGTAACAAACAACAGTGACCATTGTTCTTTCTTTTAAATAAATAAATAAATAAATAAATGAAGGACCGATGGTTTAACAAACAACAGTGACTATTATTGTTAAAATAAATAAATGAATGACGAACAAAGCCCGCACAATGGTGCCGAATCCCTTGTTCACAAACTAAACTAAATTTAAGTTCAGTGCATCCTTTTTCTTTCTATTTCATTAAGAAAAGGACAGAAGATAAATTTTAGTTTAGATCTGTCAAATTAATCAGCGCCTGTCACTACTCTGTACAAGTTTAGACGTGATTAAAAACTTGCCTACTAAAATTACGTCAATTTACGTCAAGCGCTGATTAATTTGACAGGACTAAACTAAAATGTATCTTCTGTTCTTTTCTTAATGAAATAGAAAGAAAAAGATGCACTGAACTTAATTTTAGTTTAGTTTGTGAACAAGGGAATCGGCGCCATTAACTAGTATTAATCAAACTAAATATAACAAAACACAACTTGTGCATTGTTACCAAATTAATCAACGGTCACACGTAGGTACTCATTTGACGATAAGCAATTTCATTGTAAATACTAAGAACAGAGATATAAATATAAGATAACAATGTTAACAAAGGGACCATAGTTGTAAGGTAACCTTAATATTCGTTCTCTGTCCCTACAGGACGTAACAGTATACGTTATTTATAAATAACACTACGATACAAATTCTCAGTACCTATTCATAAGTATAAATTGTAATATGTTTTAGTACCTACTTTTAAGATAACAGTACTTAAATAAAATTTTATTTTTACAAATTTTGTGGGGATGTAGTGTAGGGACACAATATAAACACGAAAGGCACAACACTTGATAAGCAAAAATGTATACAAGCGAGAAGTATGAATGGGTGCCAGTTACTGTACACTACCCCGCGTAGAAGGTTGTCTTAAAGGGTTTTCCATGTAATAAATACAAACATTATTAACTTAACGAAAGACTTTAATTAATGGACCCGTAACCTTCTACAACCAGGCGAGGCAGTCTTGTTTAGGGGCTTACACATCGCGATACGAGAGAGACCCTTTCTTTTTTTTGAGGGTGGGAAATCACCAAATAACTTCTCCCGCTCTGGGCGGAGCGGGAGGGTATGTCAGACTCTTAGGCCCGTATTACAGAAGGAAACTCAAGCATTGATCTCTGTTTAAAACTAGCTTTAAGTCAAGTTTTAGTTTTAGAACGTTCCTCAAGCATAGATTCATTGATCATAGTTCAGCTGAGTATCGCTTTATTTTAGAACGTTACTCAGTTCGTAAAGCGAACCCAAGCAGTGATTTCATCTGTAATCGCCCAAGTGTGGTCGAGACCGCGCTTGAGCATAGAATTGTCATGCCAATTTTTGTTTCAAGCGTAAGTTGTCGAGTTTTGATATCAAAATGGATATATTTGAAGAAGTAGATCATTACAATAATTTATTCAATGATGATGCAAATAGAAGGTTGAACTTTAGCGTTCCTCTTAGATATTTAAGAGATACACAGGACCCATATAATTGTGAAAACTTCATAAAGAGGTACCTACAGGTTTTCATAAGACGTGGTAAAATATTTAATTCTACCTATGATAGACCACGATTTAAGAAAACCACATAACCGTGGGCATCCCCTAGCCCCAGAATTGCAAATTCTTATGTTTTATTTTTCTTTCATCCTGCCATTTAAAAAGTTATAAGAATAAATAATAATCAGCAAAACAAATAACAAAACTAATCAAAATATCTACGATGTTTTCATTTGCATAAATTGTTTGACATACTGACTTTTTTATTAAATAGCGTACCTATTTATGGCCATAGATACTAGTATTTTAAGCCTTACAATAATAAATTATGCTTATAAAATTACTATACTTTATTTAAATAAATGAGGAATTGTACTACGAGTATTCGGGACCGAACTAGACCGAACTAATAACGGAGATTTCCTAAATAATTGGGCGCTTATGATATATTTTAATATTTCTAATCCAATGAAGATTAAAACAAAGTTGGTAAATAAAATAAATCGTAAACGAAAACAGGCTGATACATAGACAATACACATCTCTGCTTGAGGTTCGATTTGAGTCTCGATTCAGCTGAATAGAGATTGATTACCGTTCTGGAATATGACCGATGCTCGAGTACTGATTCTATACTTAAACAGTGATCGACTGATTGACGCTCAAACTAGACTTGAGGAACCTTCTGTAATACGGACCTTACTGACTAAAACCCACCCGTATTCCTTCCTGTTGCCTGTGTTGCGGGGGCCTCGGTGACCCATAAGTACCTTCCCGCGACCCCGGCAGGCATCGGCCCTAGTGGACCCCTACCTATGTGCTGACGACATCTCTTTGAGGCGCGCGTGGAATACAACGCGCAGTCGACCAGGGCCTGGTCCTTACCAGACGGTGAGCTACCCATTGCTCACCGTCCGCAAGCCCGCGCCTACGGTGGCCGAAAATCCGCCCGGGATTCCCGACGCCCTAGGCGTCTCCTGCGGCGGGAGAGAGACCCCTAAAATGCGAATTGTAAAAATCTGTTTTGTGGTTGCTCGGTTTTTTAAATCGCAAGCATGTTGCACAATGTGACTGTTCAGCATGTTTAGTGCACTCGTTTGCCTAATGACCTTGTTCTCCATAATGCCCACATGTATAGGTTGCCTCCCGGCAAGTCTTTGCAGCATGGCCATGCTGTTGACATTTAAAACACCTGGTCACAAGTGTGAAGTCCCGCACTGGGCAGGATGTCCAATTAATGAACACTCGATCTTGGTTTATAAGCGCCTTTCTTATGCTAGCAGTTACTTCAAAAATAAAGTTGCACGTTGGTCCCTCTTTTTTACCTGACTTGTGACTTAAATTTATAGAGGCCAAAAAGGAGTCACGGGACAAACTAGGCAGGTTGTCGGCTACATTCTGCTCATAGATGCAATCATAAACTTCTTTATCTCTTAAAGCGGTCGGTACTCCTATAACTATAATTCTTGGTCTTCTCTTATGGGGCTTTTTCACTTTCAGGCCGGAACTACATAGCTTTGATGATTTCCTAAGATTTTCAATATCGTCTTTGGACTCCGTGCTGATTATAACGCCTCCGTTTTTTGTTTTGCTCAATCCTCTAACGCGCAATTTCATTTGTTCAGGGCATATCATTTTTTGGACAAGTGATTTGGTGTCGTCACTAGATTTTAATTTATCCGTTGGATAAATTGCAATAGAGCTGACGTTATTGAGCCGCAAGTAATTATTGTTATTGGTTTATATCATGTCAGCGAATGAAACTGTTTCTGCCATCGTTGGTTTAGCGCAGTTTTCTTGAATGCTAGCTTGTATGGTTTTCTGGAAGTTTTCGAGGCAATCTGTGAGGTCACCTTTTTATTTCAACGCTAGTATAAAGTTTTGTATTTCTTGGGCCTTTAACTTCAAGTCCAGGTAGTAAACTGCCATTTGTGAAACGCCATGTCCTACTTTGCGCGATAAGGAATTAATCCTTATCTTTTGTTCGGAGTTCAGCTTTCCTTCCTGAGCAATGGTACACACTTCATTCAGGCATGATTCAATTGAGATCAACCAGTTACTAATGTCACTGGTGTCCACTGCCTGAATTTTTCCTTCAGCAGCATGGTAAGGTATTTGAGGTTTGCTGGCAGGGCTGCTTGGTGGTGGGATATTCCGAGGGCTATTTCCACTATTTGACATACTTAATTCTTAAATGTTTCTCATAATGATTCAGTAAAGTATATCACTAACTTAGCAGAAAAATGCACGATTCGTTTTCTAGGTCACAGATCACTCGGAAATATTTTAACGACATATAATAAATAATATTGCTTATACACACGTCCGCTCTACTTGAGTGCTAAAACGTATATTCAAATTACAGCTTAATGCGAAATACGCGGCGGTCAAACTGCAGCATGCGCTCGAGCTCCTTCCCGAGTGGTTGTCGAAGTGGCGGCTGTCGGTGAACGTGATCAGCGCGCCTCCCACCACCCTTGAAACTACAAGGAGTCGACATCGATTGGTCGCCCCGGGTCAAATACCTGGGTGTCGCCATCGACCGTCGGCTCACTGTGGAGCCACATGTCCGCAAGGTCGCCGCCCAGGGTAGGGTCGCCCGCAACCTGCTCAAACCTGTGCTTTCGTCCCGCATCCCGGCGCGCGTCAAGCTGGGCGTGTGCAAACTGTACGTGCGCCCAATCTTGACGTACGCCGCCCCCGCCTGGTTCGCCCTCACGAACGAGTCGAGCCAGAAGCTGCTCCACGCGCAACAGTGCATTGCGCTGCGGACCATTGTTGACGCTCCTCGCTTCGTGAGGAACGATGTCATCCAGCTGGACCTCGGGATCAAGAGCCTGGATCAGCTCGTGCGGCGCCTCGCGAAGGGGATGTAGGTACGCGCGTGCCAACGCGTCTGCTTGGCCCCATGTCAAGCAGATAGCGCCCTGGCATACGCGCCCTCCTGACGCGATACCCTTGCCCTGCGACCGTGTAGCGGACGAGTGACCCCATACACCGGACCGGACGCCTCGAGTAACACGCGCATCCAGGTAACACGCGGCTTATTCGATTCAAAAGAACTACTGATTACATACATCTATTGCGTGGCATGTACTAAGTTAATATAGGCGCGTTACGTAATTAACCCAGACACCCATTACTGAACAAGCAGCTAACTCACACGTGCGGGCGCGGCGCGGGCTGCGAAGCACGTAGACACTGAACGGTGATACAAAATACAAAGCCGTTCACACACACACGACAGTGCCTTAGTCCGGACCGTAATCGGCTAGATCTGAGAGCGGGAACTAAACACCTATTCTGTAGAAACGTCGATTCGGCTCCACTGTCGCTGGTCGTCTTCGTTGGGCCTCCCCCGGGTAACCGGGGGTCTCACCTGGCGGGGACTGACCGCCGTGGAGCCCCATTACAAGGGCACAGCGACATCCCCGATGAGCGTCGTCTTCAGTCACTAACTCGGCGCGTAGTTGGAACAACGTAGTATCAGTCACGGACCTCAGTGCGTGGCCGCGCGCCGTCATGGTCGGATCATTCGGATGTTGATGCTGTATGTAGGCCACTACAAAGGCAAGCCAGAGATGAGGAACAAGACTTTTCCCAGGGGATAGGGTCCGTGGGGTCGCTATTGCCCAATAGCTCACCACATGCTGCCCTGCGCGTTTCTGTATCTCTCTTGGTTTGGCTCCTTACCCTAGACCTGTTTCGGCAAAGTAAACTATACCGGCACAGACCTAGAGTTCGAAGCGCGCAAGCCCTACCACGACGTAAACTTAGAGATACGGGCGGTGGGGTTAGATACCAAGAAGTCACGCAACGCCATTCTTAAATAAGCACTCTATTCTCAAGATGAAGTCACGGCGCAAGTTGCACTTGGCATGCCTACTGTTTGGTGTTATAAAGTACAAACAGCTGACTTACTTGTACAATAAGCTGAGTTGGATCGCTAGTAGAAGAGAATGCGCAAGTAGACAGTGCTCGCAGCAACTCTCCACTCAATCGCACAAGACAGCTGCTTTCAGGGGAAGTTTTTAGATACGCCGCATCCAAATGCTGGAACAATATTCCCCCGCCGATAAGGAATCTTAAATGTCTTGGTACCTTCAGAGTTCGACTGCGGCAGTTTCTTATCGCCTCGCAGGAGAAACTGGGTATGACTATTTCGAACACGTCCATTATAACTGGCTGTCGTGTTCTTCCCGAGTCAATCTGACTATACTACAAGTAGCATAAATCTGTCGACAGAGGATTACCGTAATTGAATGGTTTTTGGATATTATGTTGTAATAGTTGTAATTCACATCTTATTTATTTATTGTGAACATATTTTCTTGTTGTCAAGCCAAATCTCTGAAGCCACTGTAACTATAATAAGATTATTCATTTAGGTATATAACTTTCTAAATTATCAAGTAATCAAACCACAATCAACACATTCATGAACAAGAGTTTCCCAATACAATACAATACAAAACTTTACTGTAGAATACATCATTTTAAGTTGCGGGTATACTTACACAATTTCACTCCACGCATAACACTTTGTCACAATACCAATTTATCTCGTTTGCTCGACGTCCGTATGTCACTGCAGGGATCCAGCAGAATATCAGCGTCAGGTATATTTGCCTGACACATGCTGAGCTGGACTCCCATTTGGTGCAACCTTGAGACACACACCGCACTTTGTTCGATAATTAATTGAAGTATGTCATAATGTTACTCTATTTCTTTAAGCATGTTTTCCTTTTTTTTGTATATTTGCACCCATTTTGAATTATTATCTAGTAACGGCTTTTCTAATTTAAATAAATAACTGCAGGCCGTTTTGTATTTTCTTTTAAAAAATGATTAGGCTTCTGATCCCTAAGATAATATTATTAATTATGCCCGCAAGAGATTGTGTTCTAATCAGAGTAATAACAATATCGCTAATGGCGAGGGGCGCAGCAGTACATAGAAAAAAAAAGACAGGTACAACGTGATAGATTGTATGTGGTTCAAAAAAGAGGTAAGTTTTTGTATGTTAAATTGTTTTTAAGTGTAAAAAATAGTATTTGAATGCGCAGGGAAACGATACGGTTTAAAATATAATATAAAAGAGTATGCATATGTAGATGGTATGGTACTTCATGCATTTTTTTTGTGCCATAACAATATGCTCAAATGAAAGGCATTTTCCGCTTTTGGAAGTCGCAGAAGGAATGTTGCAATATTTTACTGAACATTTCAAAATAATTTATGGTAAAGACTATGTAACCAGCAACATACACAACTTAACGCACTTAGTAGACGAGGAAAGAAAATTTGGGATACTACAAAGTTTCAACGCATACCCATTTGAAAATAAACTTTATGGAATTAAAAGCATGATAAGACAAGGCAACAAAACACTTCATCAAGTAGCCAGAAGAATAAATGAGAAGCAGCTATGTGAAATCGGAAAATTGATGGAAGATGAAACAGAATATCCGTATTTAAAGAAACGTCGACGAGGCGAGTCGGGAGTGGTTCTGCATTTGAAAACATTTATTTTTTCTTCAAAACAGCAAGACAAGTGGTTTCTCACCTACGAAAATCATGTAGTAGAATTGGAATCTGTGTGTATTAAAAAAGATATTGAGGAAGAAATTGAAATACATGGCTATCGCATCGAAAATACGCACGATGCTTTTAAAGACCCTTTGAAATCTTAATTTTTAAACATATATCAGTGTGAATATAAAAGTATTAGAAAGACGAAAACTGTTTATAAAATTTCTAACATAAAATGCAAATTAGTGAGTGTCTTATATGGTCAAAATTTGTATTTTGTACCGCTGTTACATACTTTAAAATAAAAAAAATAATAATTTATGTATCGTTTTAATCATCTAAATAAAAAAATAAAGTAATTAGTAAAAAAAATTGAACATATTCTTTGGAATCTCAATCGGTAAAATAAAAAAGTCACCCAAATAAAGTAATTAGTACAAAATTTTAACATATTCTTTGGAATGCCAATCGGTCAAATAAAAAGTCACACAAATAAAGTAACTAGTAACAAAATTTTAACATATTCTTTGGAATGTCAATCGGTCAAAGAAAAAAGTCACACAAATAAAGTAATTAGTAACAAAATTTGAACATATTCTTTGGAATCTCAATCAGTCAAATAAAACATCAAAGTGAACAAAATATATAGGATGACTGGTAATTAGTGTACGATACTTAAACACGTGATTGTGCTCATGATAACCAACAACTTTTACGATGGGAACAAACCTGAAATCGCGAAAAAAAATCAGCTGTTCAGTACATTTATGTTTGCCTAATCTACTGAACAACTGATATTTTTTTCACGATTTCGGTTTTGTTCCCATCGTAAAAGTTGTTGGTTATCATGAGCACAATCACATGTTTAAGTATCGTACACTAATTGCCAGTCACCCTATATAGACCTCGTCTTCCTCCATCAGGCGTGATCGAGGCGTTTGCGTTTCGGTGATCATCTTGGAGTAAGGACACATTAGGTAGTTAGTTTGTCTCATGTTCCAGATCTGACAATTCCTTTTGATTTGGATCTGATGGATGATTCTGCAAATTATCTTGCGATGAATCCGGGAGACCCTTTTTCGTATTTTATTTCCCTTTTTGGCTTTTGTCTTTGAGCAGACATCCTCCCCTGTTCATTTTCAGACCGGTAGCGAGCATTGCGCAAAATTATCTTGAAAAACTTTGTCAACTGTGCTTTAGTGAAAGTTTTATCGGATTCGTGAACGATATTTAAGAAAAAGTTAATGGTCTTGGTAAACCCTTTAAAGCAAATTTTCGTCGCATCTCCTTTTGAGACTCCAGTCCATGAACACTGTGTGAAAAACTTCCTATCAAACATAGCATCGATGAGGGAGTATGCATTAGTTGTCCCCTTTCCTACACCTTGGTTTAAAATAATAGAAAATTGTCTGTACAGTTCATCTCTTGTATCGGGTTGGTCAAGTTTTCTTTCAAATTCTTCCATCTCCATCAGATTACAAATTTTTAGGATGCCAGATTCGCCATTATTTGTGTATTTTTTGGTGCTAAGAGATTGCTTGATAAATTCTTCAAGTTTTATTGATAGTTCAGACAGTTGCGCAATAATGGTATTTTGATTTTCACATAATACACTTTGGTTTACAGTAATCGTTTGTATATCATTTTTAATAGTTTTAATCTCCTCCAGAATTGATTTTTCTTCAGATTGTATTTCTGTAACTGGTACTGTTCCAACATTCTCATTTTCACATGTTCCTGTTTCTTCCTCTAGTGAAACTGTTTGAAAAATGCAACTTTCTTCATTTATATAATTGTCGTCTTGATTGGTATTCTACAAAAATAGTACAACCATCATAAATACAATTACCATCATAAAAACAATATCATACATAAAGAGTAAAACAATTTTCTCATGCGCGACCATCCGACTTTCAAACATGGCAGAACCCATAGCACGGATTCCGGAGAACTGATAAAATAATAACGTCATATACCTAATATAATATAACACACCTGTAAATTAGGGTATGCGGGACGTCTTATCGTTGAGTAACATTAGTGGTATAGGTTGTGGTCTGTGGTGAGACTACCTGAATGGAAGTTGAGGCAGCCTGATAGATATCCTGAAAATAATACTTATTATAAATTAATACAATCTAGACCAATGACTAGACACGTTTTGCCATTATACTGTACAGGCCAGAAATAACAAAGAGGTAAAAAAAAAATAATTTCTACATTTTTTTACGATTTTTGCTAAGTATTTGTAGGTAAGTGAATCATATTTCGAATCATATTTTGATCAACATACAACCTAACATTGACTTGCAAATTGCAAAAAACGTAAAAAAAGATTGAATTTCGCGGGCTGGCTGATACATCCCCCATAAGAAACTGATTTAAATCGACTTTATTTACTAACCTCTACCATATTATTAAAAGACTTCATGGATAGTTTTTTTTTCAGTGGTGGTTGATTCTCATTATCGGTCTCCCTTTCGGAATTGTTACTCATGATGTCGATTTCAGCCTCAGCGTCATAAAATGTTGGAATATCTTTCCTTTTGACTATGCAGTTAATTTTTGACCATTGATTATAATCCGCAACTGAACTTTCATTTTTTCTTAGTTTCTCTTGTTTGCTGTTTTTAGGCCAAAATAGCACGCCATTATGCTCCCACTGCGCAGGTACTGTTGTTAGACTATGATTTTCTCGCTCAATGGTCTGCACAATCTTGAATGGCATGTTGTGAATCTTCAATAAACAAGTTCAAAATCTGTAAAAAAAAGTCGTAAAAATGTACTATCGGCAAAACTTAAGCATGCTCACTTAAGAAAATATTTCTGCGGCAAGCGCAGCTAGTGACAGACCACACCTCTTCCTGGTTTCGTCCAATTAGAGGCAATATGCATTTGTGTGAGTATTGGGCGGGTAACAAAAAATAACAACAGACATACTAGTACATTATGATACAAGTGTGTGATGTTGGTTACTAACTACACTTGAACCGGTATTGTTCGCGCGAGCCGAAGACGAGCGCGATAAGGGCGCCGAGTGAGTAATTATCAATACACACGCGTTTCATACGATGGTTTTCAACTTGAGAGGAAAAAACAGACTTGTATTGTTATTATAGTTTCGTAGGCCGCTAGGTATTTCTCTCTAGATTTTGGTGGCAAAAGGCGTGTCACTCGCGTTTCGTGCCTCGATTTAATTTCCGGGGGTGGTCAAATCTACGTGTTGCTCTTCGCTCTTCTTCCCTACTTGAAGTCAACATTTTTGATAATAATTAACCACACAACGAAAACGTTAACGAGTATTTATAGAAAATGGCGTGCTGGTTTCGTTTCTTCCACGCGCCACGCTAGCGATGCGCGTCCAGGTGTAAATAAAGGCACGGCAAAACCGCTGAACAGCCCATATAAAAATATAATAAAAACAAAATAAAGTTTTGAATACGCAAATTAAGGTAAATTCGTAGTGAAAAATATATCATTTGAAGAAATGATAATAATTTTGATGATTGATTTATCATAAATGTATCCTAAAATAGTTTATTTATTCTCAAAAATATTCATTGTTTTTAGATATAAAAACTCTTTGCGGAGATTGAGAAAAATAACTGTAAAGTAAAAATACTAGTGTAATAAACGCTGAATTATGAACCTAAATGCGTTGCTATAAGAGTCACTTTACAAGCAAGTGTGTTGAAGAAATATTTTGTCATTTTTTATGACCGTATTTTATGGCCCTTCTATTAAGCCGTCCTATTGTTTAACCGGTTGTCGACCAATAACAATGGTACTTAGATAATGAACTTATTTTTATTGCAGTTGCAAAAATTGCGATAGCAATAAACAAAAATCTCTGAAAAACTGCGTCAACTATTGGTTCAAACACTACTGTAATTTTGCTATTTCAATCAAAACAGAGCAATAAAAGAAAAATATACCAAATGTTGTCAATTTCTAACAAAACTACGTAACTTGCTCCTTTTTAGGGTTCCGTAGTCAACAAGGAACCCTTAAAGTTTCGCATTGTCCGTCTGTCTGTCTGTCCCTGGCTTAGCTCACAGACTCTTACTACTAGAATACTGTAATTTGGCATGGGTATACATATTAATCACGCCAACAAAGTAGTAAACTAAAATCTTGAAAAACATTTTTTTAGGGTACGTCCTTTGCACGTAAAGTGGCGATGATAACTTTTTTCTCCTATCCCATAGGTGTATCATTCGATTGGCCGTTCAAGAATATTGCTGATTTTCAAAGCAATTTTTCGATTCAGGGATCGATATGCGTGATATTAAGCTTTAAGTTCCCAAGTTTAAACACATTTAAATGCAGTTATTTACTTTCCAATAGCACTGCACAAGTAACAAGTCGCACGCTTATAAAACACAAAAATGTCAATATAAACATTTTATACCTTTATGCAGTGTCGGTTAACGCACCTAGCGCGTTCGCTGCGATTTGTTTGCCGGCATCGCATAGGACATCGCGAAAATTGGAGAGGCAGTGAAAGTAATGATAAATAACTAAATTTATATACCCGACA
This sequence comes from Atethmia centrago, assembly GCA_905333075.3. Lineage (NCBI taxonomy): Eukaryota > Metazoa > Arthropoda > Insecta > Lepidoptera > Noctuidae > Atethmia > Atethmia centrago. The sequence continues at coordinate 18,016,926 of HG995393.1, forward strand.
GAGCATAGCCATGTGTCGGAGAGAGGTAAATATCAAAGTGTATAGAATAGACATAATTTGTTGTTTGAAATTCCTTATTCCAAATTATTATATTTTTTATGGAAATATTTTATTATTGATACTAATTAAATATAGCAATACTACATCATATACAGCATATTACATTTTCTAAACCAAACGGAAGATATGAGTACGAAATTACTTCTTGTCAACAATAATAATTCATAAAGAGCTCTCGCTGGCCGAGACCATTAAAAATGATCTCACAACAAGTGAGCATAACACGCGCCTAGTATGAGTGTCACACTTCTATACATAATTACGTTAACGAACACGACTAAAATACGTTTCGTTCATCCCATTGGTCAAAACGCTTGCATCGGGCGATCGAGTCGTAAGCCGTGCTGTACGATTATCGCCTTAGAGGTGAGCATGCGGAAGTTTGGCCGATAGTACGTAACAATAAGAAATAAAATAAATTATTGAAAAAACAAAAAACCCGACTGCAAAAACACATAACTGAAAAGGGAAAAACAAGCATTATAATCTATATAATTTTGGTCTTGCAGGCGGAGACAATCAAAAGTTACACCATATTTCAGGTTATTCGACTGTCCCCGCCTGCAAGACCAAAAATATATAGATTATAATGCTTGTTTTTCCCTTTTCAGTTATGTGTTTTTGCAGTCGGGTTTTTTGTTTTTTCAATAATTTATTTTATTTCAAGCTTTTTAGTTTTATTAGTATATACAGGGTGTGGCGTAAGTAGTGGTACACCGTTCAGGATTCGATAAACCAGATAAATAACTATAACAATTAAAAATTTTAACCATCTTTACCCAAGGGTTACGAAAATATTTCTTTTCTGTCTTTTATTTACGAAATTTGTACCTTTAATTACAAATTTGTTTGTAGTTTCAACAAAAACCATTATTTTTTCATTTTGATTTCTGCTAATTACTGCTGAATACTAGAGGTATCATGATAAATAATGATTTTTTAATGTAAATTTAGCTCTTTTGAAGAAAAAGTTGGTTCTTCTCTAATTTTAACCCTAATTTTTACATACCATCGAAGTTCAAGGGCGATTTTTGTAAAAAAAACGTACTACACTGTCAGTACCCATTTATTTAATAATATGCCTACTAAATACCGATTTCAAAATGATATCACTATAACAGATCCTATTATTTATCAAAAAGATATTCAATTTTAATTTAAGAAAAGAAGATTTTCATTAAACTACTTTTTTAAACTTTACTGCGTTAATACTTACGATATTTGCAAAAAAATACACTACAGTGTCAGTGCCCATTTGTATAAAAAAAAACTACTATTGCAGAGTAATCTAGACCTAACTTGTAACTTTAGGTATTTGAACAAAGAATTAAAAAGAACAAATCACTTTATTTATCATTTATTATTAATCTTTGTCATGATTACAATCATTAAAATTAAACAAAATGTTCAAAATGGCCACCATTCGCAGCTATACACACTCTGCAACGTCGAATAAACGACCGTTTAATTCGTCGGGCAAACCCGCTTTCGCTGATTTCTCTAGCTGCTGCCTGGATTCTAGTCTTCAATTGGTCAATGCTAGTGATTTCTTTGCTATAGACTTTTTCTTTTAGGCAACCCCAATAAAAGAAATCTAGGGGATTTAGATCTGGCGAGCGTGGTGGCCACAATATTGGACCTAAGCGCCCTATCCACCTATTTGGATACGCTGTATCAAGGTGCTCTCGTACTCTAACAGCGTAGTGAGCGGGACAGCCATCGTTCTGCAGCCACATGTCTTCTTGGACTTCAGGAACGACACCTTCCAGAAGCAAGGGCAAGTCAATTTGCAAAAAACTTAAATATCTTTCTGCATTTAATGTTTCTGGCAGCTCGTGTGGACCGATTATTTGTCCGTTAATGATTCCGGTTCAAAGGTTTATTTTAAATTGATACTGGGATCTGTCCTGCCTTATGAGATGCGGGTTTTCTAGCTGCCAGTTATGCAAATTATGTAGATTTAAATATCCATCTTTTTTGCAGGATGACTCGTCGCTCCATAGTATTTTATTAAAAAACTGCGGGACTTCTCTTATTCTGCGTAGCATTACTCTACAAAATGTTACTCTCAATTGATAATCTCTTGGTAGCAATGACTGTACCCTTTGATAGTGGTATGGGTACAGATCATGTCTTTTGAGTATTCGATGTACAGATCTAGTTGATATGCCAGTTCTGCGACTTAAGACACGGACCGATGTTGAAGGATCTTCTGTAACTAAATTCATTACCTCTTCATCGTTGTGTCGTCGCGGTCGTCCTTCACATGCACCGCCTACGCCTGTGCCAGGTATCCTTCCCTCGGTGTATGCGTTATGCACTCTTCCAAAAACTCGGTGGTCTGGATGTCTTCGATCGGGATATCTCTCCCGATAAAGTCGAGCTGCTTCTCTACCGACACCTCTGCATTCGCCATAAATAGAATGCATGTCAGCATATTCGCGCGGTGTGTACCAAGACATTTTTTAATTGTCACTGCACTGCACGTTTGTCCAAATCGTTGAGCAAGCCAAAGTCACCAGTACACGTAGCCAATATCGCAGAGATCACCAAAACAACAAGTCCAATCAGTAGGCAAATTAAACAGAGTCCGGGGGCAGGCAGGGGTAAAAAAATGGCGGAGGTAAACACAGGCAGAATAAAAACGAAACGCATACGACGCACGACACGAGTGACGAGATCGTACTAAATCATTTCGAGATTTCTGAAGATTTCAACGTTAGTAATGAAAGAGATAGCAATACCCTACCATATCTCTTCCTTATCACTCCTATTGTGCGTAACTCGATTGCGAGAGCTTCAACCGGTTTTTGTTAACAAAACAAACATGTCTCAGGTAAAAAAAGGGTCAGGGTTTTTTACCTGACATGTTTGTGCTTTAACACAAATCACATTTGAATTGTAAAAGTTACATTGTATCCGTTTTTTGAGTTTTTATACGTTTTGTAATAGTATTAACGCAACAAAGTTTAAAAAAGTAGAGTCATGAAAATCTTCTTTTCTTCAATTAAAATTGAATATATTTTTGTTAAATTATTGGATCTGTTATAGTGTTATCATTTTGAAATCGGTATTTAGTAGGCATATTATTAAATGCATGGGCACTGACAATGTAGTAGGTTTTTTTTACAGAAATCGCTCTTGAACTTGAAGGTGTTTTAAAAAATAGGGTTAAAATTAGAGAAGAACCAACTTTTTCTTCAAAAGAGCTGAATTTACATAAAAAATCATAATTTATCATGATAGCTCTAGTATTAAGCAGTAATTAGCAGAAATCAAAATGAAAAAATAATGGTTTTTGTTGAAACTACAAACAAATTTGTAAAAAAAGATAGAAATATCGTAAATAAAAGACAAAAAGGAAATATTTTCGTAACCCTTGGGTAAAAATGGTTAAAAATTTTAATCATTATAGTTAATTATCTGGTTCATCGAATCCTGAACGGTGGACCACTACTTACGCCACACCCTGTATATATTTGAAAATTACTCATTACTAGCTTTTATTTGATACCCAAAGAAAAGACAAGAAATAGACATACATACATACATACATACATAAAAAATAGACATACATACATACATACTCTCTAAAAACATTACCCTCCTGAGGCAGTCGGGTAAAAATAAGAAAGAATTATTTGTATTGTAGTCTTTTAACGACCTCAAAATCTTAACAAATGCGATGTAATTATTTCATCAGGGGTAAGGTAGAGTAGAGGTAAGGTAAGGTATCCACGAAAGAATGTCGGACATACGTAACAGTGCCAGAACGAAATGTACGTAAGCAATCAATGAAGTGGGAGAACGATTGTCGTGTCGAAGTGTCGAGAGTCGATTTTGATTGCCAAGTGCACGACCATCAACCGAGGTTCGGGCACGCCGTAATCGCGGCGGTAAGACCCCTCTTTGAGGAGTGGCTGGAAAGGCGTCACGGCGTCCTGACCTACCGCTTGACGCAGGTCCTCACCGGACACGGAAGTTTCGGGAGGTACCTGAGTCGGATAGGGAGGGAAGAAACGCCTGGGTGTCACCACTGCGAAGATCGTCCGGAGGACACAGTGGAGCATACGGTGCAGGACTGCCCCGCTTGGGCAGAGCACCGCCGTGTCCTCACGTCGGCGATAGGCAGAGACCTCTCGCGCCCGGCATTGGTCGAGGCCATGCTGCGGGGGCGAGACGGAGTGGGAAGCGGTCGCCTCCTTCTGCGAAGCAGTCATGCTCGCGAAGGAGGAGGCGGGCCGCGAGAGGGAGATGACAGTGTCCTCCCTCCGCCCCAGCCGCAGTGGCAGACGCCCACGGCGACGGACGTCACAAGACGACCTCCGGCCACCGTAGGCGCGGGCATGCGGGCGGCGAGTAATGGGCAACTCTCCGCCCGACCATGGACCATGCCCGGGACGACGGCGCGTTGTGTTCCACGCGCGCCTCAAAGAGCGTCAGCAAGATTACGGGGCCCCCCTCTAGAGGGCCAAAGCCTGCCGGGGTCGCGGGACTTATTCCATTACCGTGACCCTGGAACCTAAAGGGCTAATGAAGGACACCGTGGATTTTAGTGTGTACTCATTTGATGATTTTACCACGCTAAAAAAAAAAAAACAAAAGTGCACGACCATACGAGTAACTTCAATTGTTATAAAAAAAATCTAACTAACGGCAGTGCCACGACCTTGCCGTGGTGAGCGCCAGCGGCGGGCGGGCGGCGGCGGCGGCGAGCGAAACGATCAAACGTACTACAATATATGGAGAACGCCACTCGTCGCCCATAGTTTCGCTGCTCAAAGTACCGGCGCCGCGCCGCCCGCCGCGCCGCTCGCCGCTTAGACCGAAGTTGTGGCCCGGCCGTAAGAGTCATGTATGAATGATTCTAATTTATATAATTAAGTTCTTTTTTTTACTCAACTTAATAATAATTAAGTTCTTTTTTTTTCTCTCTGTCGATTTAAGGTTTTAAGTAAAATTGCGAGGAACCCTAATTTATTCCAATATGGAAGAGGTAAGAGTCATGTATGAATGATTCTAATAATTATGATTCTGTAAATATATAATTTTGTTATGGTCGCTAATCATATTTTGATCAAGATACAACCTGACACTGACTTGCAAATTGCAAAAAAACGTAAGAAAATTTGAATCTCGGGAGCTACCTTAGCGGATCCACCTCGACTTCTTTCACTTGATGCCAAGAAAAAACAGTGAGAGGAATAACTAACCTATCTACCTGATGAAGATGAAGTAATAAGGCTGGATGATTTTAAATATTAATTGCAAAGTTCACATTCATCATCGATATAGTGGTCATAAATTGTGTAACCAAATTACAAGATGATTATTAACATTAACTAAATTAAATTAAAACTAAGTTAACCTTAAAAAAGGCCCTCGGGGCATTGTACCGAGGATGCTGGCGGCATTTCCTCGCTGAATTGCAATGCTGATGCGTTGCGCGAGAAAGCCGCCAGCTTTTCGGTCACCAGTTACATCAACTAGACGTTTCGCGATTTCCGCAAATAACTTATGCGCACTGGGACCTCACGGACCGAGGGTCTCGACGTCAAAGGGTACAAAGTTGTAACCTCTGCCAAGGCCTCCATATTTAATAACTTTCAGATTTTCGGCATTTTCTGCCGCTGCACCCGCTTTAGAAGTAGTCCGTTGAAGGTGGGACGGTGCCAGTGTGTCTACACAGGTAGCGTCCCACACAAGCATCCGTCCCAAACTCCACGGGACCAAAGACACACCATCAGGTCTTTTGCCATCATCTCTGACAATGCCAGTCGGCTCAAGAAGAGCAGGCACATTGATGCTGGCAAGAGACCGGCGGATTATGTCATTAAGTGTCGCATGTCTTGAAAAGCGGCCTGCACTTTTTTGACAACAAAGTCCGTGGTGACCCAGTCGGTCCACGTCCGTGCCACAAGGGCATGTGTGTGGAGTGCATACCGTGACCCCAAGCCGCAGACCAGTCGCCAGACGAAGCGAGGTCGGATCCAGGAAGGTACCGGTATATGGAGAAGGATGGGCATGTAGCCAATGACCGGCCTCTCTGGTTCCGACCGCCAAAAGTCTTGCGCGATCCGGACCTGAACTGCGGCTCAGAATCCCAGCTCCTTTGAGATTTTAGGTTGTCTGGAAATTCTTTACACGGGCAAGCAATTTGAAAAGCATTCTTGGCATCCTCCAAGCCCGCAGTCTCATAGTTCGTGGGCAAAGCCCTTAGGACATTACCTATGAGACGTGACGTGCTATGGGTGGACGACAAAAAGGCTGGGGAAGCAACACTCGAAATTTTGCGGATTCCTAAACCGCCAAACCGAATAGGAAGGGATGCTTGTAACCAAGATGGTTCATTGAGCTGAATATTTAAAATCATTTCTAAACTAGTTTTGACTAAATCGTCTATTGGTGAAAGCAAATTTGGATGTTTCCAAAAAGGGCTACAGCAAAGCACATAAGTAAATTTAGGGACAAAAAGGCAAAACTTTAGAATTATAAGAGCATAATGAAGACTGATTTCGAGTAAACAATTTGCGTGACTTTGGAATTCAGAAATAGTGTTAGTAATATAATCAGGAAAAGATTCTTCAAAGATGGGAGAACCCAGGAGGCAAAGTGACTTTCTGTCTACTATTTTGATATTGGGTGCCAGAAAATTTAATTTGGATTTTAAATTATCCAAACCGTAAGAAGTTTTTTGAATAAAGAGTTCACATTTGCTAAAATTTAATTCTAAACCAATATTTTCGAAATTTGTTTTAATATCTGATAAGTCAGATAACACAGTGTCCACATCGCCTCCCAGGGTTCCGTCATCCAAATACCAAACGTTAAATTTCGATTTTAAATTTTGAATAATCGGATTTATAGCCAAGCTAAAAAATGCTGGCCCGAGGGGATCGCCCTGCTGACAGCCGACCTCCGAAGAAAGTTCATGGGAACGGTAAATTAATTTTGAAGGTTCTGCGTAGCAGGTAAGCAGGTATTGATAGAGTTCCGGAATTTTGTTCTTAACTTCTGTCAGCATGGCATCCCTGTTTACTGAATTGAAAGCATTTTTGACGTCAATTTTGACTACAATTTCGCAATCATCATACGAAAGGTTCTTAAGGTATGGACGGCTGCCTCACACCCACCTTTCGTGCCAAATCCTAATTTTATAGGTTCGAAAACTGTAATTTAGATTTGTACACAGAGCAATTTTCACACCAAAAAAAATCATAGCGTAATAGTTTTCTCAAACTCTTTTGATTCATAATGAAGTGTTTAGGTTTGTTCTTCATGGCGTTGTTAAAGTGGCCACATCCGTGACATATTTCGTTCAACAAGAAGTGTGTTTCATTCCAAGGCCATGCTAAAGTTTTTAGCATACAGAAGTCTTTCTTGACTAGATAACGGTCTATATCCATATAAACAACCATTTTACTTCACAAACGTTGTCCCTTGAATAAAAAAGTAACTATTACTTATTAAGTCAGCGATTGCGGGGCGGCGGCGACGGCGGCGGCGGCGTGGGGAGCGGCGCGGACACGCAATAGGTACCCGATCTCGAAACCAGCAGGCAGATCACGCGGCGCTAGAGCTACGTGTTGTGATAAGAGAAATCAGTGTCTTTGTTCGCGATCTTTATGTCTAAACAACGACGACTACATTTTTTTTGATATAAAAGTTTGTAACGTGCGTCGGTCGTTAAAAAAGCAAAGAAAGAAATTCACAACACTAGGTACGTCAATGCAGACGTGAGACGCACGGGCACTGCTAGACTGCTACGCCGCTCCCCGCGCCGCCGCCGTCGCCCCCGCCACCCGCGCCGCGCACGCCGGCTTCGTGTCCGTATAGCCCTAAGATTTTTTCTCTCTGTCGATATTTTATGGTTTTAAGTAAAATTGCGAGGAACCCTAATTTATTCCAATATGGAGTTATCTTAAGCATACCGAATGCTAAAATTAGAGAAAACAATCTTACATTAGTTTAATAGTGCGCTTGTAAAATGCAGCTATACTAATGGCGACACTATCAATACAAATTAACAAATAAAATAATTAAACAAGAACAGGAAATACCTTATTTAACAAGGCGCATGAATTTTGAAGCGTAAAACGATGTCTAATTAACAGTAAATAATAAATTCCAATACGATTACTTACCGTATAACTACTTTTACTTTTATACTAAAGTGCCGTACCGCACAGTATAAACATTAACTTCACGCAACTTTAATTTCTTTTCATTTAATTTCAAACCACACTCACACGAACTTTTAAGTTGAATCTGACGAAAAATTCTCAAAACTATTCTAAACTTAGACCAATTTAAGCCTATGCAGGCTTACATGATACTTACGTAAAAGCAATATTAGCCTAAGTCGGCTTAAATTAATTTTGGCTAGATTTCAGTAAGTGCAAACAGCCATTCAATTACACTGATATTAGAACGATATTAAACTAAATATGCTTATAATTGGTGCCCAAATCCAGGCTTATATCATTATATAGGAGTGATGTAAGAGCAACAAAACAGTAGTCTTGAGATTGTTGTAAGCCTAGTTTTTGCTGGTTGGGGTGCGTATTACTTGCAACCGGCGTGCCAGGTGACCAGGAAAGTAAACGAAACTAAAGGAATAGAATACAATATCTTTATTAAATATAATAAATCTACATTTTGCTTACTTAAGATTACAGCATTCATAAAATACCATAAAATAAAATAGATAACAAACAAAAACACTTCAATGATTACCAACGAAATAAAAAAAAAAACACAAAAACATACTCTAATTAAAATTAAACTAGTGATATCATATATTTGGAACCTTGCTTAAGACGCTGACAACACGTAAACCGCGGTCACTGTCAGATTGCATAGAACAGAAAGAGAAGCGCGATGACACAATGCTTGTAATTTATTGCAAAATATGAAGCAATTTTCTATGTACTCAAAATTGAGTTGAGTAATCGAAAATAAAATACAACCAAGTTCTGCATTCAAATAAGACGTTCTTGTTATTAATTAAATACGTAACGTATGTTGATATTTAGTACAGATATTTTGGATTAGAACTCAAGGTAAGAGGTTAGTTTAACGTTAGTTTGTATCGAGATTTTTTTTTAAAACGTGTTTTGGTAATAATCAAGTTCTGGGAAATATGTTCAAAATTAACATATATTTTTTCCGCTACCACAAAGTATACAGATTTGGCAATTTTTTTTTCTTAAGAGAAGCCTATTTTGGTCAATTGGATCTTGTCAGCGCCTTAAAATTTAAAATTCACTTATATTCGAATACATACCATAAAAAACTGTCGTGATAAAAGACTAACTACGCTATGATGTATGACGTACATCACATTTATAAGGTTTTTAACTAGTGTGTATTCGAATGTCTTGTTAAATGAGACTTTTCACTAAAACTACGCTGACATACATCACATTTATAAGGTTTTATACCAGTATGTGATCGAATATGTCTTGTTAAATGAGACTTTTCACTAAAACTACGCTGACATACATCACACTTATAAGGTTTTTCACCAGTGTGTATACGAATATGTTGGGTTAAATTACTCTTTGCACTAAAAGTACGCTGACATACATCACACTTATAAGGTTTTTCACTAGTATGTATTCGAATATGTTTTGTTAAACTACCCTTTTCACTAAAACTACGCTGACATACATCACACTTATAGGGTTTATCACCAGTGTGTGTACGTATATGTAGGGTTAAATTACTTTTTGCACTAAAACTACGCTGGCATACATAACACTTATGAGGTTTTGTACCAGTATGTTTTTGAATATGTCTTGTTAAAGTATACTTTTCACTAAAACTACGCTGACATACATCACACTTATAAGGTTTTATACCAGTATGTGTTCGAATATGTCTTGTTAAATGAGACTTTTCACTAAAACTACGCTGACATACATCACACTTATAACGTTTTTCACCAGTGTGTATACGAATATGTTGGGTTAAATTATTCTTTGCACTAAAAGTACGCTGACATACATCACACTTATAAGGTTTTTCACCAGTGTGTATTCGAATATGTTTTGTTAAACTACCCTTTTGACTAAAACTTCGCCGACATACATCACACTTATGAGGTTTTTCACCAGTGTGTTTTTGAATACGTGTTGATAAAGCACCCCTTGGAGTAAAACTACTATGACATACATCACACTTATAAGGTTTTATACTAGTGTGTATTCGAATATGTCTTGTTAAAGAACTCTTTCTACTAAAACTACGCTGACATACATCACATTTACAAGGTTTTTCACTAGTGTGTATTCGAATATGTCTTGTTAAGCTACCTTTTTCAGTAAAACTACGTTGACATACATCACACTTATAAGGTTTTACACTAGTGTGTATTCGAATATGTTTTGTTAAACTACCCTTTTCACTAAAGCTACGCTGACATACATCACACTTATAGGGTTTTTCACCAGTGTGTGTACGTATATGTTGGGTTAAATTACTTTTTGCACTAAAACTACGCTGGCATACATAACACTCATGAGGTTTTGTACCAGTATGTGTTTGAATATGTCTTGTTAAAGTATACTTTTCACTAAAACTACGCTGACATACATCACACTTATAAGGTTTATCACTATTGTGTATTCGGATATGTTTTGTTAAACTACCCTTTTCACTAAAACTACGCTGACATACATCACACTTATAAGGTTTTTCACTAGTGTGTATTCGAATATGTTTTGTTAAACTACCCTTTTCACTAAAACTACGCTGACATACATCACACTTATAAGGTTTTTCACTAGTGTGTATTTGAATATGTCTTGATAATGCGCTCTTTAGACTAAAACTACGCTGACATACATCACATTTGTCACCAATCTGTGAAACAGTATGTTGTATATTTTTTTTTACTCGATTGAAATTACGCTGATCACATTTATAAAGCTCTTTGTAATAAGTGCCAGGTTTGGACGTACGTTTTTGAGTTGTCGGGATAACTTTCAAGTCAGATTTTTCTTTTTTCATTTGCACGGTTGTTATTGCATCTTCTAGTTTTATTCTTCGTGTGTCTAGTTTTGGTTTCGTCGTAAGGGTCAAACCTGTGATTATAAATCTGGTTAGTACAATGTTAAAAGAAGATTGACAAGCACACGAATACAAATATTAGCGCTTTGCAGATTCACACTATGACCGAAAGTGAGGAATTTCTGTTTACATTGAACAATACAATGATGTTGGGGATTTCTCATCGTTGAGGGATACCCCGGTAGTTTTTGTAGTTAACTTTAAGTTAGTACCAAACCACTGTTCAATAGTTTATTTGTGGAAACCTTTAAAAGTTATGTTTGTTTAGTTATCTGAGCCTACTTTGTTACGTTATTATTGATCAACACGCACATTAGTGTGTGACGAAGCTTTAGTTATGACTGAATTTATGTTAATATTAATTAGGTGCGTATAAACGTACTTTTGATGTATGAGCATTTTTGGCTGGTACATGCTTCCGAGGGAAACATATTGTACTCAGATTAGAAACGGTTCACTGCAAAACCGACTTCATCAGTCTTAACTGCCCTATCCCCAGTGTACTTTAAGCCTGCGCAAACGCGGCGGGATGGAGCGGCCCGCAAGGTGAGAAGCAGGTGGTTTAAAGGCCCGCCACTGCAGCAAGCCAAAGCTGCGGCGCTGAGCTTTAAAACCATCTGCGACGATAAGGTCGCGTGGGGCCGCCCGCATCCCGCAGCGCCGGAGCCGTGACAAATACAATGTTTGCTGCATGTTGCATGCCTGCTTGCATGTTGCATGCTTGTTTGCACGCTGCATGCTTGCTTGCATGCTGCAAAAATTGTAGTGTGCACAAACTTTCTAGGCGTTTGGTGAATTGAAAATATGGTAATTAAAATAGTGGTATAAAGAATTTTCGGAAACATAATACTTCGAACAAATGTTAATCAGAAAGCTCGTGAGCTATAAACGTGCAGCACCACCAGCGTCGTCTATCACGAAGCGCTTCTTCGACTCCGCCGCCACCCACCGCAACCCTCTGGTTGTGCAGGCCGCCAGTTATAGGCCCTCCACCATTAGCTCTATTCGCCGTCCAAGACATACTCTCACCGACCCCGATGACCCCATTACCGTCCTCCAGGAAAGCAGTAGGGCCACGAGTACAGTGCACAAAACACATCGACCTACGTTCCGACCTCGCCGCCGAGGTCCCTCGCGTAAACCCCGACGTAATTGTCCCCCCCGACCCTTGATCGACGAAGCGCCAGCCCGCGCCGCAGCTGAGCCTGTAGCTTTAAATTCCCCGATTAATAATAATAATACTGATCAGATCCAGCCTGTCCCACCTTGCTGTCCTCCCCCCAGCGACGCCCTAAGCCGAGGTCCGTACCCTACAGGGGGTGCCCGTTGCGTGCAGTCGCTTAGTATTATAAGAAATTCGCCCCTGGCTGGAGGCTTTGAGTTCGCTTAAGGCAGCCATAGGGAAGTCCGGTTAAGTAGTCACGACCTCTCAAGGTCAACTACGAGATGCCATACGTAAAAAAAAAAAAAACAGCGTCGTCTTCAGTCACTAACTCGGCGCGTAGTTGAAACAACGTAGTATCTGTCACGGTCCTCAGTGCGTGGCCACGCGCCGTCGTGGTCGATTCATTCGGATGTTGATGCTGTATGTAGGCCACTACAAAGGCAAGCCAGCGTTAAGGAACAAGACTTTTCCCAGAAGATAGGGTCCGTGGGGTCGCTACTGCCCAATAGCTCACCACATGATGCCCTGCACATTTCTGTATCTCTCTTGGTTTGGCTCCTTACCCTAGACCTGTTCCGGCAAAGTAAACTATACCGGCTCAGACCTAGAGTTCGGAGCGCGCAAGCCCTACCACGACGTCAGCTTAGAGATACGGGCGGTGGGGTTAGATACGGCGGTGGGGCCGGCTCAGACCTAGAGTTCGGAGCGCGCAAGCCCTACCACGACGTCAGCTTAGAGATACGGGCGGTGGGGTTAGATACGGCGGTGGGGTTATTATTATTTCTTAGAGAATTTGACAGCAAAGAGGGCGGGGACGTCGGGTCGCTGCGATGACGCTGTTAGTGGAAGGGTTGACACCATGAGCCGTGTGCTCACTCACCTCGGTCGCTTTTGCTGTGGAGGTCGGATGCGACGGACGCGTACTAGTGATCATTTTGAATTATTATCTTGTAACGGTTTTTCTACTTTAAATAAATAACTGTGGGCCATTTTGTATTTTCTTAAAAAAAAATTATTAGGCTTCTGATCTTTAAGATACGAGGGCGGCACTGAAAATTTCGGGAATCAAGGAAGTGACACAACATTACTATTTAAAAATGTATTTATTGCTTTTCGAAGTATTCTCCGCGAAATTTGACACATTTTTCCATACGATGGAACCAATCATTGAAGCAACCATTCCGTTCGGAAGTTGGGGTCTCCAAAATGGCCGTTTTGTAGGCGTCCACAGCTTCTTCAGGTGATGAAAATCTCTGTCCACGCAATTTATTCTTTATTTTAGGGAAAGTATAGAAATCATTAGGGCTTAGGTCGGGGCTGTACGGCGGATGGTCTAATGGTCTAATAATTCTATGTTTTCTTGCTCTAAAAACTCTTTTGTTCTGTGCGCGGTGTGAGAACTCGCATTGTCGTGATGGAGGATGATGCGGCGGTTGCAGTTCTATTTACGGAGTTCAGAAACGACCTGTGGCAAACAAATGCTAGCATACCATTCTTCATTAACCGTTCTTTGTCCCTCAAGAGGAATAGTCGTAACATGGCCGGTTTTGGAGACAAACGTGGCCACCATTTTTTGCAACACTCCGTGAACGAACAATTTTTGTTGGCTTTAACTCATTTTCGAACACCCAAACTCGTGACTGGTTTTTTGTTTCGGGTTCGTACGCGTATATCCAGGATTCGTCACTGATACGATGTTGTATACAGCATTTGAGGATCCTGCATGGAATCTTTCGGGACTTCTGACGCACCAAGTAACGCGAGCTACTTTTTGCTCTTCACAGAGCGAATGCGGTATCTATCGGGAAAACAACTTTTTTAAACCTAATTGTTCATGCAAGATTATTTGTATTTGACTCATGCCAATGTCTAAAGTTGCCTGAATTTCGCGGTATGTCACATGTCGATCTTCCTCAATCAGCTTACGCACAGCATCAACGTTTTCTTGGGTGACTGCAGTTTTTGGACGACCTTGACGGGGATCATCACTGAGCATCAATTCAGCAAACCAGCGAGAAATTGTGGTTTTGGATGGGGCTTCATCACCAAATGCAGAAATCATCCGGTCAACACACTGTTTTTGTGTTGAACCACTTCGAAAGTCATAATAAATCATCGCTCTTGAATTTTCTCGAGTCAATTCCATTTTCTCAACGACTAAACAAGTTTGACAAAACCTTGTGACAAGACCGAGAATCTCTTTTTAAATAAATAAATGGTATTCGATTTTTAAAACCAAGGAGTTTTCAATTAAAAAGATTTTAATATGACAGGAACAGTGGAAATATTCCATTCCCGATACTTTTAGTGCAGCCCTCGTATTATTATTAATTTATGTCCGCCCCCAGAGATTGTGTTGTAATCATAGTAATACTCGTAGCATTATCGCTTATGGCGGGGGCCGCAGCAGTACATGGAAAAAAAAATAACAGGTGCGACGTGATAGATTGTATGTGGTTCAAAAAAGGGGTAAGTTTTTAGGTTTTTTTTTTAAGTTTTTTGTATGTTAAATTGTTTTTTAGTGTAAAAATAGTATATAAATGCGTCACGGAAACGATATGGTTTAAAAGATAAAAGAGTATGCATAGATGGTATGGTCATGTTGAGAGGATGAGTGAAAGACGACTAACAAAACGTATTGACAAGGCAGAATATAGTGACAACGCTGGTAGCCCACTCCCTAGGAGGAGATATAGTGACGTTATTGGTAATATTCTTCAGAAAGGTCAGGTGAGTATTATTTTCAACCTGCGTGCCAGGTGACCAGGTGTATGAAAGTAAACGAAACTAAAGGAATAGAATACAATATCTTTATTTTGCATTAAATATATAGCATCAAAAGGACTTAAATATAATAAATCTAAATTTTGCTTACTTAAGATTACAGCATGGATAAAATACCGTAAAATAAAATAGATAATAAACAAAAACACTTCAATGATTACCAAAGCAATCGGAAAAAAAATTACTTTAATTAAAATTAAACTAGTGATATCATATATTTGGAACCTTGCTTAAAATTTAAATTTCACTGACTTTGGAATACATACTGTAAAAAAACTGTCTTGATTCTTGACCCTTTTCACTAAAACTACGCTGTCGAACATCACACTTATAAGGTTTTTCACCAGCGTATACGAATATGTTGGATTAAATTACTCTTTGCACTAAAAGTACGCTGACATGCATCACACATAAGGTTTTCCACTAGTGTGTATTCGAAAATGTCTAGTTAAAGTATCCTTTTTACTAAAACTACGCTGACATACACCACACTTATATGGTTTTGTATCAGTATGTGTTCGAATATGTCTTGTTAAATTACACTTATCACTAAAAGTACGCTGACATACATCACACTTATGTGGTTTTGTACCAGTATGCTTTCGAATATGTTTTGTTAAATTACACTTATCAGTAAAACTACGCTGACATACATCACACTTATAAGGTTTTTCACCAGAATGTATACGAATATGTTGGGTTAAATTACTCTTTGCACTAAAAGTACGCTGACATACCTCACACTTATAAGGTTTTTCACCAGTGTGTGTACGAATATGATGGGTTAGCTTACTCATTGCACTAAAAGTACGCTGACATACATCACACTTATAAGGTTATTCACCAGTGTGTGTACGAATATGTTGGGTTAAATTACTCATATCACTAAAACTACGCTGACATACGTCACACTTATGAGGTTTTTCACCAGTGTGTATTCGAATATGTCTTTTTAAACTACTCTTTTCACTAAAACTACGCTGACATATATCACACTTATAAGGTTTTTCACCAGTGTGTGTACGAATATGATTTAATAAATGACCCCTTACACTAAAATTACGTTGACATACATCACACCTATAAGGTTTTTCGCCAGTGTGTACACGAATATGCATTGTTAAACTGCCCTTTTCACAAAAACTACGCTGACATACATTAGTCTTATACGGTTTTGTACCAATATGTGTTCGAATATGTCTTCTTAAGTTAGAATTATCACTAAAACTACGCTGACATACATCACACTTATACAGTTTTTCACTAGTGTGTATTCGAATATGTCTTGTTAAACTACTCTTTTCACTAAAACCACGCTGACATACATCACACTTATAAGGTTTTTCACCAGTGTGTGTACGAATATGAATTAATAAATGACCCCTTACACTAAAATTACGTTGACATACATCACACCTATAAGGTTTTTCGCCAGTGTGTACACGAATATGCATTGTTAAACTGCCCTTTTCACTAAAACTACGCTGACATACATTACACTTATAAGGTTTTGTACCAATATGTGTTCGAATATGTCTTCCTAAATTAGAATTATCACTAAAACTACGCTGACATACATCACACTTATACCGTCTTTCACTAGTGTGTATTCGAATATGTCTTCTTAAATTTGAATTATCACTAAAACTACGCTGACATACATCACACTTATACAGTTTGTCACTATTGTGTATTCGAATATGTCTTGATAATGCACCCTTTAGACTAAAACTACGCTGACACACATCATATTTTTCACCAATAGTTGAAAGAGTATGTTGTATATTTTTTTTTACTCTTTTGAAATTACGCTGATCACATTTATAATGCTCTTTGTAATAAGTTCCAGGTTCGGACGTACGTTTTTGAGTTGTCCGGATAACTTTCGAGTCTGATTTTTCTCTTTTCGTTTGCACGGCTGTTATTGCATCTTCTAGTTTTGTTGTTCGTGTTCCTTGTTTTGGTTTCGTCGCAACGGTCGCCCCTGAGATTATATATCTGGTAAGTACAATGTTGGAAGAAGATTGACATGCACACGAATAAAAATAATAGCGCTTTGCATGATTCACACTTGCACCAAAAAACTGGCCTGCACCACACAATCCTCACATTTAAAAACTTCATGAAAACTAATTTAGAGAATGCCAAAAAAAATACAAGAAATAGTCATAAATAGTCACCAAGGTTAAAAAAAATAGTCGCATTATGATTGCGAAGTTATAGCTATAAGTTAGTGAGGATTGTGGGGTGAACGTCTCCACACAATCCTCAAATCAGTACTAGCAAACGACTGGGACTATCGATTTGGGATCAAAAATAGTCGTAACGCTATGCCAAATTTCGAAAATAGTCATTAAGGGATTCCAGAGGTATAAAGGTGTCTTGGTGGCGATTACGTGGTGAGCCTTTCTCGCCACAATCTGCACCCGATGATACGTACTTAATAAGATTTGTGCTCGACTCCAAAATGTGGGTAGAAGTTTACATGGATGTTTAACATACTTCTACATAGTAAACGAGGTTGAAATTATCATGGTTGGAGACGACTATTTCTTGACTATTTTATGACACCAAATTCAAATTCAAAAACGCAAGCGTTCCGCGGTAGTCTTGTCTGCCCTAGAGTGGCCCGCAGCCTTGGCAAGCTTGCTTGCATGCTGCGTGCCTGCTTGCATGCTGAGTGCCTGCTTGCATGCTGCATGCCTGCTTTCACGCTGCATGCCTGCTTGCACGCTGCATGCCTGCTTGCACGCTGCATGCCTGCTTGCAAGCTGCATGCCTGCTTGCATGCTGCAAAAATTAGAGATGTAATATTGTGCACTAACTTTCTAGGCGTTTGGTGAAATGAAAATATGGTTATTAAAACAGTGGTATAATGAATGTTCGGAAACATAATACTTTGAACAAATGTTATTTCGGCTAAGTGTAACTTCGGTAAAAAGTTTTCCGACCAAATGAAACGTCAGAATAACGAAAAAAATCTAATTGATAATAGTTCAACTGATACAGTGGCAAACGTGACTTCGATGAAGTAAAAAAAAAACGTAACGATAATAGTTGAAAGGTTTAGGTGAAATGAAATTCGGTCAAATATTTTAGAACTTATGATAGGTAACTGTCAAATTTAGTATGAGACGGAAGGACCTAGCTACGGTCACGCCGTCTACAAAAAGTTTTGATCGGCCCTCCTCATTGCTGAATTACTTCCAGTTGCGTCTTTACAGTCTTAATTTTTCTTGATGACGTTGTTTTCTACCTCGATTATCAGTGTCTGATTTATTTTAAGCTGTAATAGATATTGTTCGTTCGTTTCTATGTCCCGAGCGTATTTTTTGGCGGAATCGCTGTCAAGGACGCCAGGGCTCGTGCGAGATTTACTACGTCGTTAACGTCGCCACGTCGCCTTCGTTGTTGGTGTTGAGACCCTAACAATATGTTATACTCGGTTAGCTGGCTTAATTCGAACTTTATATTGTCGCATAATTGAGCAATACGATTCACGAATTTCTCTTGTCGTAGTTTGCCAGAATGTGGTCAGGTTATAGTATACCAGAAGTTTTCATTCATCGTGAATAAGTTGGATATTTCCGACGGGGTCAAAGTAAACTGATTGGTTTTCAACTTTTCAGCTAATCGCGTTATTTTAAAATGTTGCAGGGGTACTGTTAGGGGCGTGCCATCCATACAGGCAATTAGGCCTAGCCTACCCTACCAACAAAGCCAAATGCATTTATTTTAACTATGTAATACAATAATACAAAATATTAAAAAAAAAAGTTAACCTCCTGTTGTAACACTTATAGCAACTTGTCGCGCCCGCCGTTTGAAGTAACTCACATTGCGACGGAGCTCGGTACGCACTAGTCTATTTATTAGGCAGGGACTCGGCCAGCCTAAATCCCATTGATAAATTTAAGCACACTGATGTATATTTTCGTGTGTATGAACGGCACACATGACTGAAATAATTTAAATTATGGGCCTAACTACTGCGACTGGAGCTGGCCACCGCATGCTGTGATTGGCTGTGTGTGTAAAGTCAAGATTTACTTAATAAAAAGTATTGAAAACCAAGGTTCACAATTTTTGGACATTTGGAATTCCCCGAATTGCGGGGAATTTGAGAAACAAAACCAAAATCAAAAGTCATTTATTCAAACTAGGCTGAGGATCAGCACTTTTCGAACCTCAAAATTACATGAGACAGTCCCCCAAAACGCCCACCCTTCGCCACTTCCTAGTGATTTAGCTGGGAAGAAGAAGTGGCCAACAAACTCCCCAGCAGGACAGCTGTCTGTTCAGTTAGAACAAAAATAATGGATTTACAAAACATTAAATTATTAGCCATATGTCAGCTAGCAGCCCACTATACCAACAAAAAAAAGAATAGAAAAAGACCGAAAACTATTCTCAAGCAGAGATAAAAACGTAAACAGAACTTAAGATGCCGACAACACCTAAATCGCGGTCACTGTCGGACTGCATAGAAAAGAAAGAGAAGCGCGATGACACAACGCTGGTAATTTATTGCAAAATATGAACCAATTATCGATTTACAAAAAAGCTATAGATTGTTTAAAAAACATCTCATTGTGCTGGTCTCAATGAATAGGTTATACCTAAATGGTGATCAGGGTCTGATGATGGAGAAGGAAAGAGATATGAGGGTAAATTAGTAAGTACCTTCACTTTGGGAAAAATACCTACAGGGGCGCAGATTTCGGCGAGGTACGTATCGGTGGCAGCGTGTCTGACCTACTAGTAATATACAGGGTGTCCAAGAACCTGGCGTCCAACTGGATTCCCACGATGCCCCAAGTTCTAACAGTACTCAGAAAAATATTTTAAAAAATCCACCCCATGTACTTACAGAATTATACTGATTTCAAAAAAAAAGGGGAAATGAGCACCCTGTGACATACTTTTGAATGCTGTGACTGCTAATGCTGATAATTTCGATATTTCTTGGAGGTTTTGTAATCTAGGGTATTGCTGTGTCTAAATAGAATGTAAAAATAATGTACTTATTGTACCATTTTAAAATAAAATATTATTTTAACTAAAGGTGATATGGAAAACTATTGAATTTCGCAACTTTGACCGACTGTAGTGTAAAAAAAATGTACCAAAATAGTATGGCAAGTGACGTCAAATTTTGACGCGTTTATTCCTCTTTTTAAAAAGGTATAATACTTACACATTAATTTGAAAAAAAAAATTTTGATAATATTTTTACTCAACAACCCAATTTTTACGAAGTGCCTACCTACTAACGGTAACTGTCGGACCCTTTCTTATCTTAGAAACTGTTATGTTACTACTATTATTTACTTCGGTTCCAAGAGTGAGCAAGAAGGAAATACACACAGGTAGATGGGTTCCCAGTAGAATAAAAGCAAAGAATGTTAGTTTAAAGATATTTTATTACAATAAATGTTCAAAATGTTGACCACCCGCGGCAATACAAGCTCTCACTCTCCTTAAAAAGGACCGCTTTATGTTTCGCGAGTAACTTTTTTGACGTATCACCTGCACTGCTTGTGTTATCTTCTCACGAAGGTCAGCGATGTCATTAATGGGCTTCGCATAAACGAGCTCCTTCATAGTTCCCCAGAAAAAAAAATCCAGCGGATTTAAGTCAGGTGAGCGGGCTGGCCACGGGATTGTTCCTGATCGCCCAATCCACCTGTTCGGGTATTGCTCGTCCAAAAACTCTCTAACGGATACGCGAAAATGTGCTGGACAGCCGTCGTGTTGGAACCACATATCTGGTGGGGTCTCTTCTAGTAAGTTTGGCAAATCATTTTGAAGAAAATTTAAATATGATTCGCCAGTCAAATTCTCGGGCATCTCAAATGGACCAATAATATTCCCACAGAGAATACCGGTCCACATGTTCACTTTGAACCGGTACTGGGATCTATCTTCTCGCATCAAGTGCGGATTTTCCACATGCCACTCGTGCAAGTTGTGTAGGTTCATGTAGCCATCCTTCTTAAATGTTGATTCATCTGACCACAAAATTTTGTCGATAAAGTTTTCGTCTTCTCGATGTTTTTGCAGGATTGTTTCACAAAACGCGACTCGGCTCGGATAGTCTCGAGGTAAAAGACTTTGCACTCGCTGTACGTGGTACGGATGATATTCTTCTTTTTGGAGAATACTGTGTGCTGTGCTCTTCGGTATCCCCGTATCAGCTTCTATTCCTCGCACAGAGATGCTTGGATTTGCCGACACCGCCTCTAAAACTTCATCGCGTATGAAGTCATTTACGGGTCGTCCTTCACCAGCTACTTGATTGGGGAACCGCCCGTCACATAGTGATCTGTGCACATTAATGAAAACTCGATGGTCGGGATATCGCGTAGCCCTCGGATACCTTTCTCTGTAAAGTCTCGCTGCAGCTCGTCCATTACCTCTACATTCTCCATAAATGTAGTGCATATTTGCGTATTCTTGCGGAGTGTAGGTCGCCATGGTAGCACACACAAAACACAAACTGTCCAAACACAGGCAAAGGTCGTCGTAAAGAGTTCGTTTCAAAGTCCAGAGCACAAAGAGTAATCGAGTCCAATAAACAAAGCTTTAAATCGTAGTACGTGATCAATGGTAACAATAAGAGAGAGGTGCGTAGTAACGGCAGGAGGCAGTGACGCGTACTGACCGTACTGTTATCCTAAATAGCACGATCCCAGATAGCGTCACTATCTATCTCACTCGCACCTCTAACCTTTTTCTCCCTCACTCTTACCTGAATAATGGGGTACCATAAAGAAGAACCAGCAAATCGCAAAGATAGTTTCTGTCTTGCTCCCTCCTGTTGTAATAACGAATCACTATGGTGAGATGCATGCACATACCGTCCCTTACGGTCTAACCTGTTTTTTGAGAGGCCTGTTGTTATTTTTATGAGCATACAATAGTAATTCTTTAGAGGTTAGATTCAATTCGTCGTAAATTTTTCTTTCTAAGAATTCTGTAAGACATCGTAAAAATTGGGTTGTTGAGTAAAAATATTATCAAAAATTTTTTTTTTCAAATTAATGTGTAAGTATTATACCTTTTTAAAAAGAGGAATAAACGCGTCAAAATTTGACGTCACTTGCCATACTATTTTGGTACATTTTTTTTACACTACAGTCGGTCAAAGTTGCGAAATTCAATAGTTTTCCATATCACCTTTAGTTAAAATAATATTTTATTTTAAAATGGTACAATAAGTACTTTATTTTTACATTCTATTTAGACACAGCAATACCCTAGATTACAAAACCTCCAAGAAATATCGAAATTATCAGCATTAGCAGTCACAGCATTCAAAAGTATGTCACAGGGTGCTCATTTCCCCTTTTTTTTTTGAAATCAGTATAATTCTGTAAGTACATGGGGTGGATTTTTTAAAATATTTTTCTGAGTACTGTTAGAACTTGGGGCATCGTGGGAATCCAGTTGGACGCCAGGTTCTTGGACACCCTGTATGTACTACTGCCATTATTTTATTCACATCACCATCAAGACCCATTTAGCTGGCAGGAGGGACACTCGACTCTAACAAAAATTAGCACTTTAATGTTTAATATTACGCAAACGGATCATTGAATCGAAAAGGGGTTTTCACAGACCCACAATATTTTTGAACGGCCTATCCAACGATACCTCGCACCATGGGGTAGATGAGAAAAAAAATATCATCCCCACATTACGTGCAAGGGAGGTACGCTAAAAATTTGTCGGCGTGATTAAAATGTATACCTATACCAAATTACAGCTTTCTAGTACTAAGCGTCTCTGAGCTACAGACAGACAGACGGACATGGTGAAACTATAAGTGTTCCTTATTTACTACGGAACTCTAAAAAGGAGACTTACGTCGCTGTCATTTTTTTCATATAATTGTACCGTCAAATCTTCTTTAGCTTCGTCAGTTTTCAAATCAATTCCTTTAGCAAGTCACGTCAAGTAGTCCTTTTGAAGCTGTGGCACTGAGCAGACTATTTCATACAAAAATATATGTAATGACTTCATAACAAAGATCAAAATGGAATACACCTTTGACCAACTTCGCGTTGACATCAACCTAAAACTTTTTTAATGGTCTGGCCATTTTATGAAAGTTTTTGAAGCGAAAACTTCTTTAGGCGCGTTGAGCGATTTTTGGTAGGGGAAAACTTATGGGTTCGCGTCACCGACATGCTGTAGTAGCAGTAAGTGAAGTTAAAGTTAAATTAAATCTCGTAGTATTGTATAGTTGCACAGCACATTGTTATGTGAGTACTATGTACTATAAAGCTGCCATTTACTGGATACGTCTTTCATTGACTTGAGTGTGCCCTGGCGGCTGGGAGTATGTCGTGCTCACTCTAATGTCTCGCTTATAGTGGCGTGTGTGTTGGATCATTTAGCTCCCTTCAAAATGGTTGAGCTGAATGGTGCCGATCCACGCGTCATGTTCGTGAACGGGCGCCGTCAGTAGAGACTGGTCATCTCTTACCTGCCACGGCTTATTTTAATTTTAATTTTTGAATTGCTTTTTTTGTTGTAATCTTTTTATTACGGACGCTTTTACGTTTTTGCATCGTTCTCACATGTATAATTTCAAAATGAATGATGTAAACAATATTTTGTAACCATAATACGTTGATTTAAAAGAGTGTCCGTGGAGTTTCTTACCCGTTCTTCTCCATAGGTACCTACTACGCTTTGGAATGGGCAACTAGCTTCATCTTTCTGACTGACTGACCGAACCCTTGACAATTCAAAAGTGCCTGTAATTGGTTCATTTGAAATAAATGCTTTGAGTTTGAGTTTAAATTGACCAGGTGAAAAGGCCTCGCGCCTCGAAGACTTATGCATTACTTAAAACCCTCAAAGTTCGCGGTTAAGTAAAAATATTCCAAAAGAGCAAATACAAACTGTCAAGATGTGTTTAAAGTCCTGCGAGTGGGTGAGAGCAGTGACTTCCAACCTTACAAATTATATAAAGAATTACAAACAATTATCCCAATTTTACCTAACTTCATTAAAGATGTGAAACAGTGGCTCCAATACACAACAGAAAATAACTTGAAAGAAATTTATCCAAATATTTACATTATCGTTCGAATTTTGTTAACAATGCCGGTAAGTAAAGCCTCCGCTGAAAGTAGCTTTTCTAAATTAAAACGAATAAAAAATATTTATTAAATTCAATGAGTCAAGAAAGCTTTGGCAGTTTTATCTATTGAAGCAGATATAGCATCTACCTAAGTTGAATTACGATACAATTATTAAAGAGTTCAGTAAGGCTAAAAACAGGAAATTTCTGTTTTTTAATTATATTTTTTTTATTTTTCTTCTATGTTAGTCAAAATGATTTTTATTTTATAAAATCCGTCTTCTCGCGCCACCAGAGGGCCTCGTGAAATGTACCTGGCCCACATCCAATTTAGATCTTGCTCTGCCACTGTCTGCAGGAGCCTTTAGGCGCGTTGAGCGATAAGTTTTCACTTCTGTCTGCAATCCCCATGACTGCATATTTTTTTTTTAGTTGTCAGTGTTACATTTTTAATTCGGTCTGATACGGTATGACATTAAATAAGATGGCTAATTGTCATTCTGCGGTTTTGACATTACGACGCAATATACAGGGTGTCCAAGAACCTGGCGTCCAACTGGATTCCCACGATGCCCCAAGTTCTAACAGTACTCAGAAAAATATTTTAAAAAATCCACCCCATGTACTTACAGAATTATACTGATTTCAAAAAAAAAGGGGAAATGAGCACCCTGTGACATACTTTTGAATGCTGTGACTGCTAATGCTGATAATTTCGATATTTCTTGGAGGTTTTGTAATCTAGGGTATTGCTGTGTCTAAATAGAATGTAAAAATAATGTACTTATTGTACCATTTTAAAATAAAATATTATTTTAACTAAAGGTGATATGGAAAACTATTGAATTTCGCAACTTTGACCGACTGTAGTGTAAAAAAAATGTACCAAAATAGTATGGCAAGTGACGTCAAATTTTGACGCGTTTATTCCTCTTTTTAAAAAGGTATAATACTTACACATTAATTTGAAAAAAAAAATTTTGATAATATTTTTACTCAACAACCCAATTTTTACGAAGTGCCTACCTACTAACGGTAACTGTCGGACCCTTTCTTATCTTAGAAACTGTTATGTTACTACTATTATTTACTTCGGTTCCAAGAGTGAGCAAGAAGGAAATACACACAGGTAGATGGGTTCCCAGTAGAATAAAAGCAAAGAATGTTAGTTTAAAGATATTTTATTACAATAAATGTTCAAAATGTTGACCACCCGCGGCAATACAAGCTCTCACTCTCCTTAAAAAGGACCGCTTTATGTTTCGCGAGTAACTTTTTTGACGTATCACCTGCACTGCTTGTGTTATCTTCTCACGAAGGTCAGCGATGTCATTAATGGGCTTCGCATAAACGAGCTCCTTCATAGTTCCCCAGAAAAAAAAATCCAGCGGATTTAAGTCAGGTGAGCGGGCTGGCCACGGGATTGTTCCTGATCGCCCAATCCACCTGTTCGGGTATTGCTCGTCCAAAAACTCTCTAACGGATACGCGAAAATGTGCTGGACAGCCGTCGTGTTGGAACCACATATCTGGTGGGGTCTCTTCTAGTAAGTTTGGCAAATCATTTTGAAGAAAATTTAAATATGATTCGCCAGTCAAATTCTCGGGCATCTCAAATGGACCAATAATATTCCCACAGAGAATACCGGTCCACATGTTCACTTTGAACCGGTACTGGGATCTATCTTCTCGCATCAAGTGCGGATTTTCCACATGCCACTCGTGCAAGTTGTGTAGGTTCATGTAGCCATCCTTCTTAAATGTTGATTCATCTGACCACAAAATTTTGTCGATAAAGTTTTCGTCTTCTCGATGTTTTTGCAGGATTGTTTCACAAAACGCGACTCGGCTCGGATAGTCTCGAGGTAAAAGACTTTGCACTCGCTGTACGTGGTACGGATGATATTCTTCTTTTTGGAGAATACTGTGTGCTGTGCTCTTCGGTATCCCCGTATCAGCTTCTATTCCTCGCACAGAGATGCTTGGATTTGCCGACACCGCCTCTAAAACTTCATCGCGTATGAAGTCATTTACGGGTCGTCCTTCACCAGCTACTTGATTGGGGAACCGCCCGTCACATAGTGATCTGTGCACATTAATGAAAACTCGATGGTCGGGATATCGCGTAGCCCTCGGATACCTTTCTCTGTAAAGTCTCGCTGCAGCTCGTCCATTACCTCTACATTCTCCATAAATGTAGTGCATATTTGCGTATTCTTGCGGAGTGTAGGTCGCCATGGTAGCACACACAAAACACAAACTGTCCAAACACAGGCAAAGGTCGTCGTAAAGAGTTCGTTTCAAAGTCCAGAGCACAAAGAGTAATCGAGTCCAATAAACAAAGCTTTAAATCGTAGTACGTGATCAATGGTAACAATAAGAGAGAGGTGCGTAGTAACGGCAGGAGGCAGTGACGCGTACTGACCGTACTGTTATCCTAAATAGCACGATCCCAGATAGCGTCACTATCTATCTCACTCGCACCTCTAACCTTTTTCTCCCTCACTCTTACCTGAATAATGGGGTACCATAAAGAAGAACCAGCAAATCGCAAAGATAGTTTCTGTCTTGCTCCCTCCTGTTGTAATAACGAATCACTATGGTGAGATGCATGCACATACCGTCCCTTACGGTCTAACCTGTTTTTTGAGAGGCCTGTTGTTATTTTTATGAGCATACAATAGTAATTCTTTAGAGGTTAGATTCAATTCGTCGTAAATTTTTCTTTCTAAGAATTCTGTAAGACATCGTAAAAATTGGGTTGTTGAGTAAAAATATTATCAAAAATTTTTTGTTTCAAATTAATGTGTAAGTATTATACCTTTTTAAAAAGAGGAATAAACGCGTCAAAATTTGACGTCACTTGCCATACTATTTTGGTACATTTTTTTTACACTACAGTCGGTCAAAGTTGCGAAATTCAATAGTTTTCCATATCACCTTTAGTTAAAATAATATTTTATTTTAAAATGGTACAATAAGTACTTTATTTTTACATTCTATTTAGACACAGCAATACCCTAGATTACAAAACCTCCAAGAAATATCGAAATTATCAGCATTAGCAGTCACAGCATTCAAAAGTATGTCACAGGGTGCTCATTTCCCCTTTTTTTTTTTAAATCAGTATAATTCTGTAAGTACATGGGGTGGATTTTTTAAAATATTTTTCTGAGTACTGTTAGAACTTGGGGCATCGTGGGAATCCAGTTGGACGCCAGGTTCTTGGACACCCTGTATAAAGTGTAAAAAGTAGGTAATAACAGCTAAATTTAAAATTTAAAAAACCCCCGACACTAACAAAAACATCTAAAAATAACAAAATAATACGTATTGGGCCCTTTCAATTTAATATAAATTAAGGTAATATTTTGTGCCAAGCGTCGTCTGGTCGGGGGACGGCTAAAGATAACGTCAAACAGACGAGGCTTATACCTAGCAATAATTAAATATTGTAGAAAGAATAGCCACTGTTAAATTCCTATTTTCATTGGCCGTCCCCGGAATCGACGACGCTTGGCTCAAAATATTACCTAAATTTATATTAAATGGATATTATACTAAACTGGATTCCAGTTACTAATGTATTACTGTTTAAATACAAGGATGGTTCATTGTTGGATTATGCTATGAGAAAACAAAAACTTATTAGATATGAGAACATCAATTGACGCAGGTACCATGATTTATCTTATTGCAGCAGCTGGTTCACCAGAATTTATTCTTAATAAAATTAATAGAGAAACGTTAAAAGACACTAGATTTATTTAATGAAGTGAGCAAGTACGAACAGATGGCAAAAAAAAAGTTTTTTGGATAAATAATAAATATGTATGAACAAAAGGGAAAAATCAAAACGAAAATCCATGTAAAATTTGTGAAAAGATAAATAAGGGTACTCGATATCACTCTGAGGATATGTTGGTTCAGACCAAAAGAAGATGATAAAATAAAGATAAATTTCATCAGACATGTAAACAATTCAGCGATAGAAGCGGAGTTAAATAAAACTGATAAAAAACCTATTTATAACACCATTAATAAATGTCAAACTACTGCTGAATGGAAAAGTAGAAATAAATGGAATTTATAATTCAGGCTCAAATATTTGTTTTATAAATTCAAAATTATTGAATAAAAAAGGAAAAGGAAACAATATACACAAAGCTTTATAGATTTAGTCACGATTAATGGTGTTAAAAAATCAAGTGGTTTGACAACTTTGCATGTAAAAAAAATCTTTGATAAAGATTTAAAAATAACTCGTAAACAGAGTTAAAAACATTGAAAATGATGTGGCTATGGATTAAAAAATTAATGTCACTATCTAAGAAAACAAAATAAATTTTAATGAACATGTAAAAGAAGATTTTGAAATAAAAATAAATCATTTGAATCAGTTTCAAGTCTGATTTGCAAATATGGTTCTGTTTTTGCGAAACATAAATATGATGTCGGCACTTTTAATGAATATGAAGCAATAATAGACTTATTTATTAGTGGACAAATATTGCAGTAAGAAGCCTTATAGATGCACTGTTGAAGATAAAAAAGAAATTGAAGAACAAATAGCAAAATTACTAGATAATAAATTAATAGAAGAATCTTATAGTCCATTTGCTGCTCCTGTTACATGAGCATTTAAAAAAGACGATAACAGAAAATCCAGACTATGCATAGACTTCAGAGACTTGAATAAAATAGTAGTACCACAAGCCCAACCATTTCCGTTGATTGATGAATGATAAAGACAAGAAATTGTTATTTTTTTTCAAGTCTAGATATATGTAAATTCTGCATTTTGGTCGATCCCATTTCAATTAAAGACAAAAACGACGGGATTCGTAACACAGGACGGACATTACCAATGGACTAAATATGAGTAGTTCTAGTCTAAATGTTAGTTTTGACTATAATATTGAAGATTCTTCTTCAGAAGAATATAGTGATGTAGAATAAGGAAGCGGAGTATTGTATTGTTGTAGGTTATTATTATATCGATTTATTTAATTACTTTAATTACGATTTACTAATTAAAATTTTATGAATGTAAGTACTTTAAGGTAATTTGCTATATAAAGTTCGGTAATGAGGTCCCACTGTGCAATTAGTAGCTATGATATTAGTAATTGAGCCATATTATGCGTTGTTACCGCTTTTTCTATTGTATTTATCTTTACTTGCCTTAATTAAACACAACTTATACCGGTAATCTTTGTTTTCTTAAAAATCGTCACCCTAGTTACCTACCATTAATTGGGGTGTTTTGCACGAATTACGCAATAAGACATCACATGAAAGCCGTATAAGACAAAAAAACATCAATAAATAATTTTGTCTAGATAGCATGTTCAGGATGAAACACTGTGCGTCACCGTAGGAAAGCCCTATCAAGGACATCTTGAATTAGTCTGTCCCAATCTAGGGAGTAAGTATAAAATCTTTATTCAGCCATTTAGAATGGGTTGGAACGGTATTCCAAAGAATTTATAATAGAAATTTGTGCAATTGAAGTTCCTGAATTAAACTGTATATTCATAGGGTTATATAGACCAAATCGCCATATAAATATATTTTACGAACAAATGGAAAAACTTTTATATAGACTAAATACTAGAGATAAAAATAAATATATCATATTTGGTGGAGATTTTAATATTAATATACTTGACAAAAATTAACAAACACAGAACCTTCTTACCTTAATGCGCTCACATAACCTAAAACAAATAATTCGCGAACCCACACGAATGCACCTAGCTTCTGACGTTTCATAAGTGCCCATGTAGGTTTATGTGAAATAAAAATATTTTGGTTTGATTTGATTTGAATAACAAAAACTACTTCAACTTGCATTGATTTACTTTTCACCAATTGTAAATCCTCAATAAATAAGAAATATGTCGAAGATTACGGACTCTCTAATCTCAAATCTATTAACTTAAAATTTAAAAAACCTTATACAACAAAATATGGTATAAACAAAAAACACTATTTACGTATAAAAACATAATAAACTTTAAAAATGCATTAAGAGAAATTGGGAAATAGTTATAAATGCAAATAATAATGTAAACGAAAACTACTATATATTCATCACAACTAGAAAGCACATCTTAAATAAAATAAGTAATACCAAAACAAAGAGCGAAAGTAAAATTTAAAACCTAAAGGATGGCTGACAACAGGGTTAAAATTATCGTGCAAACACAAAAGAGTACTCAAAATTATACTAAATGAATCTAAAAGCAATATTATAAAAACATATCACAACAAATATACCAAAACATTAAAACGTAGCATTAAACTTTCAAAGAAAATAGAATATTCCTGACAAATGAATAAGTCAGATAATAAAAGAAAAACTATGTGAAATATTATAAATAACAAAACTGGCAAAAGTAAGACAAGGCAGTATGAAAATATTTCACTAAAATTAAATAACAAAACAATTTCCTACCCTAAAATGATATCAAAAATATTTAACGACTTTTTTGCTACAGTAAGTGAAACAAAAATTGATGCAAATACAAATATACCCTTAAAAACTGGACGTCCAGTAATAAACTCACCAACTACATCAATGTACCTACGCCTAGTAAACCAAAGAGAGATACTTAATATAATTAAAATAACAAAAAATAAGCATAGCTGCGGAATAGACGACATACCCCCCTATATTAGTAAAACAATGTGCAGAAGAACTGTCAGCTCCACTCACATTCTTAATAAATCAGACCTTTGAGTTTGGAGAATTTCCTGACTTACTAAAAATAACCCTAGTCAAACCCATACACAAAAAAGATGATATGCACACCCCTACTAATTATAGACCCATAGCGTTGTTACCGACTTTTTCAAAGATTTTTGAAAATGCTATGTGTAACAGACTAAACTTTTACTTAGAAACATACAATTATGCCGATTCTGTTGTTCACCGAACTAAACTAAACGATCACTAAAATTTCTTATTTTTGGTTAAGAGAATCCTAAAAGCTATTCTGCAAATAAGTTTCATTAAAATTGAAAACAATTTTGACACAACTATATTCGAGCTTGACAATCGTAAGTTGAGTTAACTTACGATTGTCAAGCTCGAAAAATAGAGGTGTTATTATGCGTTCGGCACAGATTATATTCAAAATAGTCGAATAAAAACAATAAAATTGACAAAACCTCGTGACTTCGACAGCGTCAGGGTATATGTGTTCTGTGGACAAAAGTAAAATATTTCATTGGAAAATTCGAATTTGATTTTATTAATTAAAAAAAGTTTATTTCAATGTGTTTGCGATGGTAGTAATGAAAACAATAAGCTCCAATAAATTTAAGCTCTATTAAATAGAATACAAGTGCCTCAAGCTGACCGTGTGAAATACCTTGGCATAAACCTCGACAGACGTCTTCCTGGGAAAAAAGACATTTTCACAAAACGGAGGCAAATTGGACTGACACTAAGAAAGTTCTACTGGATAATTGGTCACAATTTGACCTGGAAAATAAAACAAAGCTATAATCGAGCCATTATCCCTATGGCATTCAGCTATGGGGAACAGCATCACACTCTAACATAGAGATCATACAGCGATTTCAAAACAAGCTTCTAAGAGCAATCAAAAACGTCCCATTGTTTGTACCAAATGAAGTTCTACACCATGATATAAAAATACCGACAGTAAAGAGGAAATAAAAAGCTATCTCAAGTCCTATAAAGAAAGAATTACTCGGCACCCATATATCCTGGCTAACCACCTAATGGATAAAAAAGGAAAACACAGGCTAAAACACAAAATTCCACAGGATTTCATCGGGCAAACTTAGCTTGTTGTTTCATAACTACTAGAATGTGTCAAAGGACACATACCAAGCAAGACGACGATTGTAAGAAAAAGGTGACATAAAGAAATTGTCCAACATGAAAGGTATGAAGGTATGATATACTAATAGGTTGGGGAAAAAGTTTCTTCGCATTTTTAAAGAAAATTCAAAACATTTTTTAATATAGTTTATTTACATTTAACTAAAGTATGTAGGTACCATTTTGTTCGATAACTTTTTGCCATCTTGTACGTAGGGACATGATCCCATTGCTATAGAAATTTTGGGACTTCTGATCAAAATACCGCGACAAGTGGTTTTGGCAGTCCTCTCGTGATGTTAACCTGACACTGCCTAAAGAATTCTGAAGAGACCGAAACATGTGGAAATCTGAAGGTGTAAGGTCAGGACTGCCCAGAAGTGCCCATGTAGGTTTATGTGAAATAAAAATATTTTGATTTTGATTTTGATTTTGACTATACGCCGGATGCATTAACACCTCCCAGCCAAACTCTCTTAATTTTTGCTGAGTGGCTAAAGATGTGTGAGGTCTAGCGTTATCATGATGAAAAACCAACCCCTTCTGTTGATTAATTCCGGCCGCTTTCTCTCAACTTCTTGCTTTAATCTCATCAGTTGTTCGCAGTAGAGTTCAGAATCGATGGTCCTGCCTGGTGGTAACAGCTCATAATGAATAATGCCCTTCCAATCCCACCACACACACAGCATCACCTTGTTGCGAGTTAAACCGGGTTTCGCCACAGTCTGTGAAGCCTGACCGGCCTTTGACCACGATTTTTTTCGAACTTTCTTGTCGTACGTGATCCACGTTTCATCACTAGTTATCAGCTTCTTCAAAAATGGTTCGGTTTCATTACGTCGTAATAAAGAATCACAAATGAGTACACGGTTCATTAGGTTTCTTTCAGTGAGCTCGTGAGGTACCCAAATATCAAGCTTTTTTGTGTACCCAGTTTCTTTTCAAATGCGCCAGAATTGTTTTGTGGTCAATTCCCAGTTCTTCAGCTACGTCGTAACTACTGATATGCCGATCTTGCTCCACTTTTTCAAAAATGGCATCCATTTTATCCGACCAGAGCGACGTGCATCTTTGACATCAAAATTTCCGGATTGAAAACGCTTAAACCAAATTTGTGCTACTCTCACAGACACTGCACTAGGTCCATAAACATCGCAAATTTTTTTCGCGGCTTGCGTTGCATTTTTACCTTTTTTGTAGTAAAATTTTAAAATGTATCGGATTTCTTCATTAGATTCACTCATCTTGACGGTACGAAAAACAAATGAAAATCACACATTTTCCTAATTTGAATTTGGAATTGTTCTTTAAAATTTAAACTTTCAATGATACCAAAACCAGCCAGATACAAATAGTATACCCAAAGAGATTTTATTACAAGCTCATTCATACTATAATGCGAAAAGACTTTTTCCCCAACCTAATATTTTACAAAATAAACTATTTAAATTTGAATAAGATAATTAAAGTTGAAATTAAATTCACCTTTGAAAACAAAACCAAGGGTGTGTAATAGCAGCTCTATATAATTCCACACAGAGAGAACACGTGCAGTCACCACCAATATATAAAGACGACTGACGGACCTTTGACTGACCGGCGACCGCCGCCGACCACCCGAATTGTTTTCGATTGTGTACACATGATATTGACTCCTATTTCTTTCAAACAAGGTGCAAAATGCAAGTGCATTGTTTAGGGCTCTTACGATTCAATGATTCGGGTGTTTCCGGGAATACGACAATTAGCGAAGATGCATGCGCATTATTAATTTTGGAATACTGTACTATAGTTTTACATTACGCAGATTATACAAAATATTATTTAACAAACTATATTTTTTCACAGATGAGGGTATACTTCCTAAAGAAGCCAAAGACACTGCAGACATACTGTTGTTCTTCGACAACCTTTTCGATTCCCTCAACGGAAGCTTTGGCAAAAGAAAGAAACATGGAAAACCTCTTCTAGGACTTGCAACGCCTACTTCTATCCATCATAAAACATGGAAGGAGAGTAAAATGATTATGAAAGATATGAAATTTATTCATCCTAAAACCTGTAACAACGAACACGTTCCCACATTGAATAATTGGGTATGGACGCTAGAAGGAATTGCATTAGTATTAAAAGAATTACAAACAAAATATTATTATCATCAGTTTGGCTGCGGCATCTGAAGCAAGACCCAATAGAAAACTTTTTTGGGTTCATAAGGAGCCACGGATGCCGCAACATAAACCCTACTCCAGAACGATTTGAAGCAGCATTCACGACGTTACTCGTAAACAGTCTCTCTAGCGTCCATGCGCCTGGAGCTAATTGTGAAATAGACAATTGTGAAACTTTACATGAAGTACTCATCACAGGCGGGGACGGCAAAGAGCAAATTAATTGCGAACTAAGTAATATTCCCGATATAACATTCACACCCCTTGCAGAAAAAAATGACCCACGCGTAATTGGTGGCCTACAGTACGTAAGTGGGTATTTTGTAAAAGGCGCCAAGAAAAAGGTATTCAAGGGCTGTGTTGAATGTAAAAAAGATTTAATATCAAACAGTGAGCACGAATATTTAAGATATCGGGAATACGCAAATAAAAAATGGCTTTGCAGTCCCAGCGACTCCCTCTTAAATTATATCTCAAATCTGCAGGATATAAATTATATAATATTAAAAGAAATTTAGATACAAAACATTTACGGGAATTAATAACTACTGTGATTTTTATTGCTGTAGATTTTTCATTCATAAAATGCTCAATTCATAATGAAAAATTAATAGATTTTTTATTAAAAATATCCTGTAGATTTTTCATTTACAACTATTGTAAAGATATAAATAATATACTAATGAATAAGAGGGAGTGTGATGATTGATGAGACACGGATTCGTATAAAATTAAAGCTAAAAAACTGAACAAGAGATGTTTCAAAAAAAGAAATAAATAATGAAATCTAACTTTGCTTTATTGTTTAATAATGTGAATTACTTTCGCTTTTCTACATAGATGCACGCGAATATGTAATTCACATTTTAAAATACCTATCTAAATAAAAAATATCAAGGCTGAAAGTAATAGGCGACGTACGTATGTGTGTACCTACGTGTGTGTGTGTGTGCGGAAGATTATGTTGGCATTAGTTCCAAAACAGGCGTCCAGAGGGCGACAATTGACGTTTCTCACTTTTGTCGTTGAGTTGGTCCTCTATTCCATATATAAAAAAGTACTCTGTGGCGCGGACTGAGGTTGCATTCGAAACGTTTGCGCAATATAGCAAGACAGGAACCAAAATAAAATAACCCCTAATGCAACCGATTAACATTCATCCGTAATAGCAAAATTTGTGAAAAAATAAGTTCAGTTTTTAATTTTTTCTGCGACTATGTGTGACATTTTGATATTTTTTTTGTAGTTATTGGATTTGAATATGTCTGCCTACTTCTAGTATTTTTAGAAACCTTAAAATATGTTGATAATAAAACAAAAAATGTACCTAAACTCAACCCGGTATCGTTAATTTTGTAAAAATTGGGAACAGAAAATCGTTTTTACATTATAAAAATCTATAATTTTCAAGAAAATGGTTAGTATTATTTGAAAATGAAGAACCAATTTATATGTGGTAGTGATTAGTTATATTTGATTTTGTTTAATTTTGTCACAATACGAGAGCGGCACTGAAAATTTCGGGAATCAAGGAAGTGACACAACATTACTATTTAAAAATGTATTTATTGCATTTCGAAGTATTCTCCGCGAAATTTGACACATTTTTCCATACGATGGAACCTATCATTGAAGCAACCATTCCGTTCGGAAGTTGGGGTCTCCAAAATGGCCGTTTTGTAGGCGTCCACAGCTTCTTCAGGTGATGAAAATCTCTGTCCACGCAATTTATTCTTTATTTTAGGGAAAGTATAGAAATCATTAGGGCTTAGGTCGGGGCTGTACGGCGGATGGTCTAATAATTGTATGTTTTCTTGCTCTAAAAACTCTTTTGTTCTGTGCTCGGTGTGAGAACTCGCATTGTCGTGATGGAGGATGATGCGGCGGTTGCAGTTCTCTTTACGGAGTTCAGAAACGACCTGTGGCAAACAAATGCTAGCATACCATTCTGCATTAACCGATCTTTGTCCCTCAAGAGGAATAGTCATAACATGGCCGGTTTTGGAGACAAACGTGGCCACCATTTTTTTTTGCAACACTCCGTGAACGAACAATTTTTGTTGGCTTTAACTCATTTTCGAACACCCAAACTCGTGACTGGTTTTTTGCTTCGGGTTCGTACGCGTATATCCAGGATTCGTCACCTGATACGATGTTGTATACAGCATTTGAGGATCCTGCGTGGAATCTTTCGAGAGTTCTGACGCACCAAGTAACGCGAGCCGCTTTTTGCTCTTCACAGAGCGAATGCGGTATCCATCGGGAAAACAACTTTTTTACACCTAATTGTTCATGCAAGATTATTTGTATTTGACTCATGCCAATGTCTAAAGTTGCTGAATTTCGCGGTATGTCACATGTCGATCTTCCTCAATCAGCTTACGCACAGCATCAACGTTTTCTTGGGTGACTGCAGTTTTTGGACGACCTTGACGGGGATCATCACTGAGCTTGACACGTCCACGTTGAAATTCAGCAAACCAGCGATAAATTGTGGTTTTGGATGGGGCTTCACCACCAAATGCAGAAATCATCCAGTCAACACACTGTTTTTGTGTTAAACCACTTCGAAAGGCATAATAAATCATCGCTCTTGATTTTTCTCGAGTCAATTCCATTTTCTCAACGACTAAACAAGTTCTTTACCAAAAAGGGAGACAAATTCACCCAAAAGAGGAACTATTCCATTTTATTTTAGAAAAAGGAATATTATTGGAGCTGAACAAAATGTAAGCTCCCATCTTCCTTCTGGAGAGCATAGAAAAGGTACTAAGTATACCATATTATTTTCCCACATTTAAAAAGAACGATACATTTTTTCGTACCTAAGAACACAACACCTACATCACACAACTTTAGAATACTCCATCAAAACATTGCAAGTGCCTTACCTAAACAGGAAATATTGGAGTTAACGTTACAGGAAATGCGTGACTTACATAATGAACCCCATGTGATTTGCCTCTCTGAAACATTTATTAAAAAAGGTCATGAGAACTATCTCAAATTATCGGATTTTGAAATGGCAAGTAATTTTTGCAGAGAAAAACACAGAGGTGGTACTTGTATTTTAGTCAAAAAGGGTCTACACTACAAAGAATTACAGTTTATAAAAACATACGCGTCTGTAAATACATTCGAGGCATGTGGC
This sequence comes from Atethmia centrago, assembly GCA_905333075.3. Taxonomy (NCBI): domain Eukaryota; kingdom Metazoa; phylum Arthropoda; class Insecta; order Lepidoptera; family Noctuidae; genus Atethmia; species Atethmia centrago. Next base: position 18,054,281 of record HG995393.1, read on the forward strand.
ATAGAATTAGAAAAATGAAATTAGTGATTATTTGCTTATACCGAACACCTCAATCCGATCCTAACGAATTTTTAACTAAGCTAGATAGTATCTTACATGATTTATACAAAAAATATAAATCTAGAACACGGATAGTTTTAACCGGTGACTTTAATATTAATACCTTGAAAAGAAGCAAAATCACTCAAGACTTTCAAGACTTAGCAAACAATCACAATCTAAAAATTCATATTAAGGTAGCTACTCGGAAATTATCTTGTATAGACCATATATTGAGTAATATACCTGACGCAATCCCAGCAGTGCTACCACTCCATCTCTCTGATCACGACACAGCACAAATGTTAAGCTTCCCTTTAAGACTTCAGACAACAAAAACCGCAATATACAATATTTACAAAAGAGACTACAGTCTAGATAATACTCATAAATTCCGTGAATGCTTACAGAATCTATCCTGGACAGATATTTACAAGGAAAACGATGCAAATACAGCATTCAGCGCTTTCCACGTATTAATATGCTTATTTTACACCCTCTGTTTTCCAAAAGTTAGGGTTGAGGTAAATTTAAACAATAAAATAAAGCGAACGTGGATAAGTAAGGGTCTAAAACAGAGCTCTAAAACGAAGCGTTTCTTGCGATATCAATATTACAAGACTAAAAATATAATACACAAGAGTAGATATACCTCATATTCAAAACTATTACAAAAGTGTATCTACAATGCTAAACGCAATGCTAACATAAAATTTATGAATAATAATGACAACAAATGTAAAGCCGCATGGACAGTCATAAGAAACGAAATACACGTGGACCCCAAAGATAACATTGAACACATTAAAATTGACAACAGCATACTTACCAAACCAGCGGAAATAGCTTCTGCCTTCAATAGTCATTTCACAAATTATATTCCTACCCAAAATTGTTCAAATAGTTTCCGCAGTGATACCCTGAGTGAGACTGCTAATTCAATGTTCCTAACACCTATATCCGAAAATGAGGTGACGAAACAGATATTATCGTTAAAAAACACCAACTCTGTAGGCTTTGATGAACTTAACACCAGAATCATTAAGACATGTGTTAACGAAATAAGTGGGGTGATGACGTATCTCATTAAGCTGTCCTTTTCACAAGGAGTCTTTCCCAGTGCTTTAAAAATATCTGTTGTCAAACCGATATTTAAAAAAGGTGAAAAAAGTGACATGAATAATTATCGCCCCATAACACTGATACCCATTTTGTCAAAAATCTATGAGAAATGCATGTATCACAAAATAGTTAACTACTGTGAGAAATTTAATATTATAAAAAAAGAGCAATTCGGCTTCCAGAAACATAAGTCCACATCCTTAGCCATCTTTTCACTGTTGAAAGAAATACTAACCAAGATTAACAACAAACAGCTAACGACAGGGCTATTCTTCGATCTGTCAAAGGCATTTGATTTGGTTACACATGAAATATTATTACAAAAACTAGAGACTATCGGTATAAGAGGACTACCACTTCAGTGGATATCGTCGTATTTAACTAACAGACAACAGAGAGTCACTGTCACGAAACTTAATGAAAGTTGGGACATGATAGAATATTCGTCTGATTATATAAGTATAAAACGCGGCGTCCCCCAGGGTAGCATATTGGGCCCTATCCTATTTCTACTCTACATAAACGACATTGTTAATGTAACCAATCATAAATGCTTTCTTTTTGCCGATGACATTTCCATAATTGTGACTACCGATAAAAAATTTAAATCAATTACGGATCATGAAGCGGACATAAATAAAACAATAGACAATTTAATTAACTGGTTAAATAATAATAATTTATCTATTAATCTTAACAAATCAATATATATACAATTTAATCAATCTTATATTAATACATTTAATTTTAAAATGGACATTCCAAAAATTACACAAGTGACACAAACTAAGTTTTTAGGAGTAGTCATTGACGAACATTTAGACTGGAAAGCACAGGTTGATACTGTATGTAATGAAATAAATAAATTTGTCTATGCTTTGAGACAAATAAAAAAAGTAACTTAACATAAAAACGGCTGTGATGTCATACCGCGCATATGTTGAGTCCTCACTACGGTATGGACTAATGATGTGGGGAAATAGTACTGACCACAATAGAGCATTTGTCACCCAAAAGAAATGTTTACGAGCTCTTTATGAGATTCCCTCTGACGAATCATGTCAACCAATATTTAAAGAGCTTGGTTTACTACCGTTACCTTCATTATATGTATATGAAGCTTGCGTGTTCGTTCAAAAACACAAAGAACTATTTAAAACAGCAGAGGAAGTAAGCTCTCGAAGTCGGCGTGACCAATACAAACTTGTGCTAGATGTGCTGCCTCGATCAGCGAAATATAATAAAAACTCTGTGGCTATGTGTGTACGTCTCCATAATAAATTACCAAAAATGTTTAAAACATTAAACTGTAAATTATTTAAAATCCAATTATATAAATGGCTCAATAATAATAATTTCTATTGCATTAATGTTTTTTTTTAATATGAATTCATAATGTATTAGTAAGTAAGTTTGCATGCTTTAGTATTAAGCAAAACATGTCCGATCTAATGTTTTTCCAATAACACCTTGTATACCATGTTTTATGCAAATAAAATATCTTATGTTATCTTATCTTTGACAAAACCTTGTGACAAGACCGAGAATCATTTTTTAAATAAATAAATGGTATTCGATTTTTAAAACCAAGGAGTTTTCAATTAAAAATATTTTAATATGACAGGAACAGTGGAAATATTCCATTTCCGATACTTTTAGTGCAGCCCTCGTATGTACCGAAAAACAGCACTATTTTGTCTGATTTGCAAACGCGCCCTTAAACGTGTTATGTAAGGGTCAGAAGTGTACAAAAGTGTATGTAGAACATCTTCATTTGTGGCTACTCTAGAGCATTTTCTAGCATGATGAAGTATGAATCGTTTATAGTCGTTGTTCCTTGATTCCTGGGCATCTTCGGAGAGCTGTCCAAGAGGTAATACTGAATAATGCCGAATGACGCTTGCCCAGTGAATTGGGACTTTATGGATATGATGGCATATAATAACACATATATTTATTAACATATCGTTGTGCTGTATCGAAAACATACTGTCCGAATTTCGTAGCATTATTTACTTTACCGCTTGACATAACTTGAAGTAAAACAAAATTATTTTATCAATTCCTCATCCACACCAGTAAAATAAATTTCTGCACTGCACTGATAATTATGAAAAAATCGTCCAAAGTTTCACGAGAAGCTATAAATTTTGTAAACACACATTCAGGGGTTCGCTCCCAAACTGGAGCGGGCGGGCGCTGCATTGAAGCGGCTCCTGCCCAATCTAGGGGGTCCAAACGCCTCCTGCCGGAGGCTCTACGCGGGGGTCGTGCGGTCCATGGCCCTCTACGGGGCTCCTGTATGGGCACGCTCTCTGGCGCTGCGGCCAGCCCGCCGGTTGAGCGCGGCCCAAAGGGTCATGGCCATCCGGATGGTCCGAGGATACCGCACGGTCTCCTGTGAGGCAGCGAGCCTCCTTGCCGGATTGCCGCCATGGGATCTGGAGGCAAAAGTCCTCGCGCACGTATGGGAGTGGCGCGAGGAGGCGAAACGCCGGGGCGTAAGTCCGCTGCCGCGAGAAATCGCGGCACAGCGGACGGAGCTCCGGCGGGATCACATGGCGTCATGGAAAGTACGGTTGTCGCAACCCAGTGCTGGGCACGCCACGATTTCGGCGATAAGTCCCCTCTTTGAGGAGTGGCTGGAGAGGCGCCACGGCGTCCTCACCTTCCGCCTGACGCAGGTCCTCACCGGACACGGCAGCTTCGGGAGGTTCCTGTGTCGGATAAGGCGGGAGGAAACGTCCGGGTGTCACCACTGTGTGGATCGCCCGGAGAACACGGTGGAGCATACGGTGGAGGTCTGCCCGGCTTGGGCAGAGCACCGCCGTGTCCTCGTGGAGGCGATCGGCGGCAGAGACCTCTCGCGTCCAGCCCTGGTTCAGGCCATGGTACGGAGCGAGAGGGCATGGGCAGCCGTCACCTCCTTCTGCGAAGCAGTAATGCTCGCGAAGGAGGAGGCGGGACGGTTGAGGGAAAGGCAAGTTTCGCGCCCTCTCGCCCCTAGCCGCCGCAGGAGACGCCCAGGGCGTCGGGAATCCCGGGCGGATTTCCGGCCACCGTAGGCGCGGGCTTGCGGACGGTGAGCAATGGGTAGCTCACCGTCCGGTAAGGACCAGGCCCGGGTCGACGGCGCGTCGTATTCCACGCGCGCCTCAAAGAGATGTCGTCAGCACAAAGTAGGGGTCCACTAGGGCCGATGCCTGCCGGGGTCGCGGGAAGGTACTTATGGGTCACCGAGGCCCCCGCAACACAGGCAACAGGAAGGAATACGGGTGGGTTTTAGTCAGTAAGAGTCTGACACACCCTCCCGCTCCGCCCAGAGCGGGAGAAGTTATTTGATGATTTGCCACCCTCAAAAAAAAAAAAAAAAAGGGGTTCGCAACCTTTGGGTAAAATAAAATAAAAACAGTTTTGTACTGTATTTTTTTTACAGGGATATAATTATATTAACACACACATCTAATTACTGTCTTCAGACGATTCTGAATATTCTGTTTCAAAATCACAAAACACATGGATAACAAAACTGTCTACCGTACTATCTATCCTTTCAAAAAATTATTTTCTTCATTGATGACGTGCTCCACACAACGCTTCCATCTTTCAACAGTAGTATTATAGGTAGTAAAAAACTAACAGTTCCTTGTACAAAAATTAACAATATCAACAATAACAAACAATCTAACCTAATCCGTGAAAACACCACAAACAAACAGACGCATTCGAAACTCGAATGACAGCAGAAACAGTGTCAGCGTGAACTTACTTCAAAATCATGGCCCAAATGTTTACGTTCCATGAATCAGATGCGTTCCAGTACCACAAAACATTAGACGACAGCGCTTTATATCGCTAAAATATAACCAGATCAAGTAAAATTGCTCATTAGTTTCTATAACACGTATGTTACTTTGAGTTCATTGAATTTGGGATTATTTGTTGTTGATTAAATTGTCGCTAAGTAACTTGGTAGAAGTTCTTTATTTACAAAAATTATAGCTTCTCGTGATGGGGACTTTAGCTGTATTACCGTCATAGCTGTTACCAGTACCTTGCTTAGGTTTATCTATATTTAAACCAAGTTCTTCTCTGAACCTTTTTTGTACATGTCTTCTTTTGTTTTTCAAATCTTTATTTTCTGTTGTTGAAGCCACGGAATAGAAAAAACAGTGGAAGTGTTCTTAGAATTCCTTAGTACGAGAACCAGTGTCGCCAAACTCACACAGTTACAAATTAAATTAGTAAATTGCAATACACAGAAAACGATAATATTATTGGCTACGAATTATAAACGCAACTTTGGCGAAAAGTTTATTTATTGTTGTTCAAAATTAAGTCATATTACAACTCGTGAACGTTGTTTTTATTTTACATGTCAAAATCAGTGAAGACCATTTTTCCATCTAACAATCAAATTCGAGCCATCAACAACGAGTTCAGCTTTTCAACGCTAGAGGGCACTGTAACCAATTTACTCTATTTAGCACGCTAATGTCATTATAATAGATGTCATATTCGTATGCACCTGTTATCTATTTTTCTACTCAGCTATGGATGAGGACAAGATAAGTATCGATAATTTAATGGCGATGTTTGTATAATGTAATATTCAAATCCTTTATCTTATGTAATGGACCAAATTTTATTAATAGGAATTGCGTTATCATTTAAAAATCTGTAGCCTTTTTTTGAAGTTTGTAAATTGTTTTCATCAAAATGCTCTGAACAGATTTTACTTGATTTTGACGGCATCCAGTTCTGTCTTCCCGTAGCTTCTATCTATTTCTCCTTGGTAAAAGGATCTTTGGGAAAACTGAAATATTAACATACTTTATGAGTATTAGGTACTTATTTTTGAGACCTACGTCCAGCCGCGAATGAATGAATGATTGGTTTATTTGTCAGAATATAAGTACTCAAACTCAAACCATTTATTTCAATTAATCGAGAAGAACGACGATGAGTACATAATATGTAATGGTAAGGTATAAGGTTTCACTATATTCGACTTTGGACTTAGGACTTCATGTACGCATAATTTGATACTAATTTCTCGTAATTTTATTTATTTCAGTTCAGTAAAGTTAGTTTAAAAATACACATTTTATTATTTTATCGATACCGAACTATATGAATGTGTCCCATCCCTAATCGAGTAGCGTCGAAGTTTCTAGAATGTATACGATGATATTTAAGACAGCGAGCATAAGGCAGTTTTTAGTTCGCAACAAAGTAATAAATATTGTTTTGTCAATAAAAACAATTATATTGAAATATATCATAGTTTTATACTAACCGGTGATGATACACCTCCGCAAGATATATTTTTTGTCCTGCTATCATTTTTGCATGTAAAAATTATACAATAAGGCATGTTTGTAATATTTTTCGTTACGTTCGAGACAACGTATCAGAGCAAGTAGCTAACCGCGACTGAGCCGGTGTTGCGGAGCTCCACATAATTGTGACACACGCGCGATAGCGGCGTGGCACTTCCATTGTTTTTTCTATTCCGTGGTTGAAGCAGACAATTTTTCAAAGCCTAGATCGAAATCCCATATTGATAAGAATTTTGATCAACCGGTTTATTTTGTACTTTTTCTAATTTGTTCATCTCTGTAGGTCTTCACCACAAATAGTGCATACAGGACCTGATGAATTGTCAGACAAAACTTGAGCCACCTTCCCGTAAACCATCGTTAAAAATAATGTGTGTTTGATTTCATTACCTTCACCATTTATATTGATTCAGCTTGGTGTAAGAGCGTCTTTTTGGGCTGTAATTCGTCATGGACAGCTAATGAGACACAACTGATTTTCTATTGTTTGACTCCGAATCGGTGTCGCGCGGGGCTTAACAGGTTTAAGTCAATTTTAAGTCTAAAAGATTATTGATATTAGTTCTAATTACATCGATTGCCTCGTTGGTTTAGTGGTTGCAAGCGCTACTGTTGAGCATGAGGTCCTAGGTTTGATTCCTGGGTTGGGCAGTGTTATTGGGTTTTTCTATCTGGAATTTCTCAATATCAGCCCGGAGTCTGGATCTGTGACCGGTTGATGGCAATAAGCTCGCCCCTATTACATGGGACTTAAAACATAACTGGCGAAATGTGGGTGACTACAGGTACACCTCTGCCCAACCCGTCGAAGAAACAAGGCGTGATGTTATGTTTTGTGTCTAATGACATCTAATTACGTTCTCCTTCCTTATATTAATTATTATTTTACAGTGAGATCTAAAAAAAAATACATTTAAATTTACCTTTAATTTAGATTAGTTAGATTGTACATATTTATAGGAAAACAACTGGTGTTTATTGATGTTGTAAAACAATAACAGAAAGAACTTAGTAAATAGCAACTTGACAACGTCAGCTGTCATAAGACAGATTACGTTGACATAAGGTTACGTTTCATTTCAACATTATTTATTCATTCTATTCTTAGTGCAAATTAATGTTTTGAGAAACAAGAGTTTTAATTTAATACAAATGTAATCATCACTTCCTGAATTCATATTGAACAAACAGATAATTTATGTTAACAGTCAAGTCTTTTAAAGTCACAATAAATATATTGCGACTTAAAAGACTGGATTCCGAACGAAAGTCATGATTTGCGGTTTTACCTACTCAAAACGAATGTTTATTAATTTTAACATTACAAATTGATAACATAATAATCAATAGTATGATAGATTATTATTATTTAGATTTTACATTGCAATTTCTATGTACCAAGTTGTCTCTTAAGATTCTCAGACCTTTCAAGTGAAGTTGATATTTTATCAACTTTACAATAAGGTATCAAGGAAACACTTAATAAATTCCTAAATTATCTTTTTAAGTTTTAAAACAGTTCCACTGTATAAGATTTGTTTATTATCACTTATATAAGAAATTATCCATCCAAAACTGTATGACGCTCTGTGATTGGTGAATAATAATATCTTAATATATGTTACTTATACATTATAAATAAACACTAGCTATATTGCTAAACTGTCTAATTAAGTTTTAAAGTAATCTCACCACATAAGTTTTGTTAATTAATAGCTATGGTAATAGATATTAGCAAAAACTGTATGGCGCTCCGTGATTGGTGGATACTAATATCTTATCGGATCTCAATTAAAACATTATAAATAAGTACTAGCTATATTGCTTAACTATCTCATTAAGTTTTAAAGTAGTCTCACTACATAAGTTTTGTTTATTAATAGCTATGTTAATAGATATTCATCCAAAACTGTATGACGCTCTGTGATTGGTCGAAAACGGCGGGAAAGGTTTGAAATTGGTAAAGACTATAAAAAGGGCTTGGGCAGTTTTGAGGGGGATCCTTTACGCTAGCTGTCGAATGGTAAAGACCTTCGGGTGTCTGTCGTAATATTAAGCTGCTAAGAAGATTCACCGCCACTAGGAGATAGTATACTGTAAAGTGGAAACTCTGGCCGGTAAGCCCAAGAGAGCTGGTACGCTGTAACGCGGAAGCTCTAGCCAAATATCATCCAGAGACTCTTGATACAACTGTTGTGAAAAATGGACTACCTATAAGGTTCATGTAAGTTAATTCATTATATTCTTGAATGTTGCTGTTAACTATGTTTTCCTATATGTGTTAAAATATGCCTTATGTGTTAAATCGAATTAATTTCATTCCATTGATAAATATCCATGGCTTTGAGAAATAGTCCAAGAGAATAATGTGATAAAATAATGTATATTCATTTTAAAATGTGTTGATAAAATACTTTAAAACAAGCTGCCATGGAGTTTCTTGTCCTTCTTCTCCATGATGACCTAGTTTTGGAACGGACAAGTAGTTTTCTCTTTAACGTATTTAACGGACAAGCCTAATTTAAATAAATGCCTACTCTTGTCTTTCTGTGCTTTTCTTCATGAAATCCTTTCCCTACACACTATATTCGTAGATATTTCATACACAGTAAATAATTAGTAACCAGTCTGACACTCAAACTTGCTAATTACGAGGGTATCATTTACCTACACATACAGTCCTTCTTACTCATAATCTGACACATGCATTGCTATTGTATTTGTAATGTGTGTATTTAGTTGGTTTGCCTAAATAAATAAAACTAACTAACACTTACTTTTCATCTCCCTGGCTCGTTTCCTCTTAGATACTTTTTCTTCTTCCATTTTAGTTTTATACTCCATTAAAGGTTCATCATCTTCTAAATCAGATTCAGAATGGTGTGGTGGTGTATCTGCTACATCTAGACAGCTATTGTCTAAACTTTCCAGTTCTAGCTCTGTAAGTAAACAAAAACAGTCAAAAGTATTTTTCCAGGAAGTCATGGGGAGAGGCCTTTGCCCAGCAGTGGGGTGATGCAAGCTTACAGTAACAGTATTGATATCTGTCTTATTTCAAAACATAATGTGGTTACCCTTAAGTTGAATGAAACTTAACACTGCCAAAAGTTTCCATTAGTTCAAAACATTTTTTGATCAACATGAAATAAAAAAATAATATATATATTTTTTTTAATTGATTATTTTATTTATGATCTTAGTAACATACCATCACTTTGATGTTCCTCTTTTGGCTCAATAATATCATCTCGTCCCTCACAAACAGCTGGTAATTCTTCTTTGATAGCAATGCTTTCTGTTTGACATTCATCATCTATACTTATTTGTTCTATTGGAGATTTAATAAACCCACTGCAAAACTCTAAGTGATCTTGGTTTATTATAGGATTGGGCTGTAAAAAGATATAAAATTTATAGTAATAGGAAACATATGCTGGCAATCAACTGGTGGTATTTATTACAGTTGTAATGGGAATCATGTCATTTGGTTAAAATTGGTATTTACTTATATTATTTTATTCACATTTTATATTGATTCTTTTGTTTTTTGTGATTGTTAGAATGTTGTAGGCAAGTACCTGGTACTTGTTGACAGGCCTACACTGGCATCTCATACCTATTTACACATATTTACAGGTCTCCCAAAGTGATAATGCGCATAGAAATCTTCGTCACTGTTTGGCAACGGCCGTATTCCCCGAGCGTCAGAAGACGATATGTGTATAGAGTGGTTAAGTGCATTTTCTTCATGCATAATTTAGTAGAATTATGTATTTTGTGCTAAAAGAGATAAATATTGATTTATCAGTAACTAAATTTGATTCGATAATTCCATGTAAGTAAATAGCGAGGAAAACCACACGATTGCGAATATGCTACAATCTTTGTTGGATTGATTTACTTCGAAAATTTTATAGTGCTTTTCAAGTGTCTTACTGAAGCTGGTGTAATGATGGACGAAAAGAAGGTTTAAATAACACAAGGTTTATATTAGAAGAAGACAAAATGGTTTTCAAACACATGTTTACATTAAAATCTTAGAAATCTAATCATTAAAATCTCAGTTCAAAAGTATTTACAACACTGATCATTCCAGAATAATATTACAATTACAAAAAAAATAATCAGAATCAGGGAGGATCTCTATTCCTGACATCGTAGATTCATCAGAACTTTCATTAAGTATGCTCTTGTTCATTTACACTTTCCCCACTGCTATCACCTGTGTAAATAATCATTTCATCGGAAAAACTATCGATTCTTTATTATAGCATCTTTAACTGACGTGACAGTCATTGCAATATTTTTTTTTGGCTACGTGTTGCTTTATTTGGGACCAAATATTTTCAATGGAGTTAAAATCGGGATGATATGGTGGCAATCGTATAATTTTATGCCCATGTTCCTCCATTATACGGTCAATGGCAAATTCTGTGTATTTTTCTTTATGTCTTTTTATAATTTCATACAAATCGGGTTTCAGTTTCTTTGGGTCATGCGGAATGTTGTTATTGTAACCAAGCTACCATTTGTGGTTTAGGTGTGTTTGAGTTTGGTGGTTTCACAGACAGCTTATTATGATATGGGGCGTTGTCAATTACCAACACACTATTAGAAGGCAAGTTGGGAATCAATTGATTGCGTAGCCAAGTTTGATAACGTTCCGCGTTTATTTCTTTATGATAGTCACCTTCTGAGTCGAAACATTTATGTAACATTAGAGCCCCTGGGACGAAGCCTTTTTCATTGCCTGCGTGTACAATAATTATTCGCTCTCCTTTGGAAATGGGTTGTTTGATACCTTTTTTGCTGCTATCTTGCCAAGTATTACCCATAGTATGTGATGTATGCACGTATGACTCGTCCATAAACACTATGTTTCTACCAGAATTCCTCAGCTGTTCTATTTCTCTGAGATATTTGATACTTTTTAAACGTATATCATGCTTTTCCATAAGTAACCGTCTGTTATTATCAGTTTTCAGAAACCTAAACCCCATTTCTTTCAAGATCAGCCTTAAAGTCTCTGCACAGCCTTTGAAATTAATAGCTTTGATCAACTTTTTTCTCAAATTATTTACAGTTGGGAGTTCTTGTAGCGTCAACTGAAAATTGTATATCATATTACGAATAACACAGTAGTCGAAATCATCAAGTCCCAGCCGAAATCTACTTTTAGGTTTTCCCTTTTTCGGTGTGGAAAATTTCATTGATTGATTCTGTTTTTTTTTCGTTTAAGATATTACTCAAAGTTCGTCGTGAAATTCCTGTAGCTTTTGTAACACTTTTTTTTGTTCCTGTGTCTTTTGTCCTGAATTTTTTTTAAATAACTATCATGGTCTCTTTTGAAAACATTGGCTTTATTTAAAAAATAAAGGTACACATTAAATACCATTTGCCGTGCTTGTGACTTAAGCGGCTTTCCACGTTTAAATTTATTCATTCTGCAAGAATTCGTCTGAAAGAAAATGGTATGGGCAGAGTTGGGTATATTTTTATTTATTTGTTGTATTATTGCATTATGTACTAATATACTTTATAATATTATTTGTTCCTATATCTATTTGTTTATTTATGCATGTGTATCTTTCTATTAAATTTATATAAGTCTAAATCTGATTTTTAAAATGTTTTTTCTAGTACTTAATGTGTATTATTCCACAGAGTAGGCAACTCGTTCATGGGTCAATGTATACGCTTTTACAACAAACTTCCTATTGCTATTCGAAATTTACCCATTAAACGATTTAAAAGCTGTATTAAAACCAAACTTTGTAAAAAGGGGTACTATAAAATTTCAGATTATTTAGAAGACAAAAAAGCTTGGGATTGAGCTGCTCGCTCTGATAAGCTTTGTGCTAAAACCATTAAATTTGATATTTAAATTATGCAAAATCATCATTATGTACAACTATATGTACATATTGACATTGATGAATATTATAAGCAAAATTAAGTGAATATTTATGTATGTACCTTGAAAAGTATTATATTACTTTAATTATTGTGAATGTGAGCACTATGTGGGTCATCTTTATTTATTTCGTTGTTTTTTTTTTTTTTTTTTCTCTTAGTTTTAATTATGGTCTGGCATTTTGAGTTCTTTATGCGGCCAAACCAATTGTCCTTTCCTTGGTATTGTTCGTCGAGTCGTTGAGCTCCTTAAGTTTTGAGTTGAGCTACACGATTACTGACAAATGCTTGCACTGACTGGACAGGTCCACTCAAATTTGTGTGGTTCTTTCCTCAAAAGACCATTTCAGACATAGATCTACATGGTCCTCACATGATCTGACCAAGATTATGTCTGGACTTTAAAAGAGACTTTGACCCTTGAGTTTGTTTCGCCATTTCTTCTCAGGGGTAGTCAGATAGGAAATGTCGACTCCATCTAGCTTATTTTTTAATATGACGTGTAAAAGTGATTCTCATATCCTATTTACAGAATAAACAATTTCATTTCAATTTCAATTTCATTTCATTTCATTTCATTTCATTTCATTTAACGTAGGAATTTTTAATTTTTGAATATTAAAAAAAACGTGAAAAATGTTGGTATATTTACCTATTTTACAAAATAAACTATTTTGAATAAGATAATTGAAGTTGAAAATAAATTCACCTTTGAAAACAAAACCAAGGGTGTGTAATAGCAGCTCTATATAATTCCACACAGAGGGAACACGTGCAGTCACCACCAATATATAAAGACGACTGACGGACCTTTGACTGACCGGCGACCGCCGCGGACCGCCCGAATTGTTTTCGATTGTGTACACATGATATTGGTGCCGATTCCCTTGTTCACAAACTAAACTAAATTTAAGTTCCGTGCATCTTTTTCTTTCTAATTCATTAAGAAGAGGCCAGAAGATACATTTTAGTTTAGTCCTGTCAAATTAATCAGCGGCTGTCACTACTCCATACAAGTTTAGACGTGATTAAAAACTTGCCTACTAAAATTACGTCAATTTACGTCAAGCGTTGATTAATTTGACAGGACTAAACTAGAATTTATCTTCTGTCCTTTTTTTAATGAAATAGAAAGAAAAAGATGCACTGAACTTAAGTTTAGTTTAGTTTAGTTTGTGACCAAGGGAATCGGCACCATTGACTCCTATTTCTTTCAAACAAGGTGCAAAATGCAAGTGCATTGTTTAGGGGTCTTACGATTCAATGATTCGGGTGTTTCCGGGAATACGACAATTAGCGAAGATCTGCATGCGCATTATTAATTTGGGAATACTGTACAAACATTGTAAAAGTATTTTTACAATGATTGTAAATATGTGAGCATCATTTACCTATCACATAATTAATTTATCTGTCATTGCTTCATTTTTAATTCTTTTTTTAGGTACCTATTTTGGTACTTATAGTAATTTTATTCTAGGTGCATCATCTTCACATATAATTTTTTTTTTTTTTATTGAAACGAAAAAACTCAGTTTACAGAAACTCTGTGTTCGATAACAACTGCATTAGTATAATACTGTGTCGCAGTCATTAACGCCCACCTCCAAAAAGTCGAGACAAAAAGCAAAACTAAAAATTAAAATAAATTAAAACTTAAAATTAAAACTGAACAATATTTTTAAGGAGTAATTTATGTGAGATTGTGTGTTTGTATGGAAGGATTGTGTACGTTTTGTGTGTAGAGTGTGTGTGTGTGTTTGTGTGTGTGTGTCGGATATAGGTGTGTTTGTGTGGGGGGGTGTGTGTTTGCGCATATTATACTTAAAAAGGGCAATTGGCAAGTGAGTTTAAGTTTTTACATATGATTCTAATTCTTCATAAGTGAGTGTATGAAGCCATTTATCTGTGATCTTTCGACATTCTCGCAAGGTCAGTGGATATACATTGAGCTCTTTATTTACTTGATTATACAAAGTGGAGCTAAGAAAGTGATATTGCCTCCGAACAACTTGAACTCTGGCAGATTCCACCTGGCAGACTCTGTTAGATCTGCGTTTTTGGGTACCGACAACAGGATCGAATGGAAGGTCTGAGTGTTTACGCAGCACTACAGCAAGAACAAATGCGTGTCTGACTGTTGGTAACTCGCAAAGAGCGTACAGTTCAGCAGTTGGAAATCGAACAGGTTTGTGAGTCATAACTTTTAACACTGCCCTCTGTGCCCTTTCCAGACGGAGCATTAAGCACTTCCCAGCCCCACCCCAAGCGGCAACACAATAGTTTAGGATAGAATGCGCCAGAGCGAAGTATACTGTTCGTAGTGTGGCAAAATCAGCAGATGTTCGCAGGTTTTTAAAAACAAATATTAGTTTTCTGACCCTGGAAACACCAGAGCCTCAATTTGCTCCTTCCATGTCAGCGTACTATTTAATAAAACACCCAAATATTTAATACTGTGTGCGCGTAATCTGAGCACAATCGCTACAATCAGTCGATATCAACCCGCATTTATGCGCCGTCAGAGTATAGGGAGAAGGAGGTTGAGAGACTCTACTTGGAGCAAATGTAATGAACTTGGTTTTTTCTACATTGAGGGTTAGCAGGTTTTTATTCAACCATTTCATTGCAACAAGCAGAGTGGACTCTGCATATGAGCGGGTTTCCAACCAATCCTTACCATGAATGAGCATGACGGTATCGTCAGCGTAGGTTATAATTTTAGCGTTACTTAGAGCCAGATTACATAGGTCATCTATGTAAATAAGAAAGAGGGTAGGTCCAAGGACACTACCCTGCGGGACTCCGTAGGTTAAAAATTGCCGTTTGCTTACGTGATTTCCTATCTTTACGGTTTGAGAACGCTCACTCAGGTAACTCCTAAAAATGTCTAGACACACTCCTGTAACACCAATTCGTTCCAATTTTTCAAGCAAGAGGGGAACAGAGACAGTGTCAAAAGCTTTTGAAAGGTCTAGGAAAATTGCTATAGTTTTGAGTTTATTATTTATATTTTTTGCTATAGTTCCAGTTACTTCTAACACTGCATCTTCTGTGCTTTTACCTGATCGAAAACCGTATTGGTTCGCTGAAATTATATTCTGTGAGTTAAGGTAATTAAGTAGTCGACTATTTATGATTTTTCTAACATTTTGGACAAAATTGTAAGAACAGAGATAGGTCTGTAGTTATTGACACTGACCCTGTCCCCACTCTTGTAGATGGGATGTACAAGTGCTCTTTTAAAGACAGCCGGGAATACTCCTGATGTGAGTACAAGGTTAAATATGTGTGAAATAACAGGGATTAGTGTGTCGCGGGCAGCCCTGATCAAGGCAGCAGAAATGCCATCCCAACCCACGGCGCAATTGACCCTGAGGCCGAGGATGATGCGTTCAATCTCTCACAGTCTGTTGAGACAATGGCCATGGAGTTAGGATAGACATTGTTGTCAGAGGAGCGTGTACATTGTACATTTTTTATTTTTGACGCAAGGGTCTTCCCCACATTCGCAAAGAAGTCATTTACATTATCCACTGAATCTGAGGGATCGGGAGTAATGGATAAAAGTTCAGTAGCAGAAAATTTGTTGTTTTGAAGATTAGAAATTGATTTAATAAGATTCCATGTAGCCTTAGGATTCTTACGATGTCTCTCAAACTCAGTTCGCTCATATTCCCCTTTAATTTTTTTAAGTAAATTATTGCAGAAGTTTCTGTACCGCTTGAATGTCACTTGTAGTATACTATTATTAGGGTCTCGTTTAGATTTAAGGCAAAGTTTATCCCTGTTTCGTATGCACTTCAGAAGCCCAGGTGTGATCCAGGGTTTTGTAATCCTTTTTTTACTTGGTGTAGTGCGAGTAACAGAGTTGCTATTGACCACTGTAGAAACAATATTAACAAATTCAGTAACAGCCGTGGCTGCATCATCACAATTCATCACTGAAGAAAAATCTACAGTTTTTATAATTGCAACACGCACCTATAAATGTAAAAAATTTACCTATACAACATTTAGTACAACATTTTAAAATAGTAACTGTGGAGTTTCTTGCCGGCTCTTCTCCTTAGGAAACAACCAATTGGAACCGTGCACCTAGTTTCTGACGTTTCATAAGTGCCCTTATAGGTTTATAAGTAATAAAATATTTTGATTTTGTTTTCATCAGTCCCACAAGCACAAACCTTTATTCATTATACTAGTTACTCAAAAGAGGCTCCACAAGTGAGGATACTTATGTAGGTCCAATGTAACCTCGCTGATCACTGCACAAGCTATTGTTGCATAGCTCACACTGACATGAGAAGTTTTAGCAGTATTATATGCAGTCGTTTATTATATGCAGTACAGTTCTAGCAGTATTACATAATCAGCCTATAATGTTCCCACTGCTGGGACACAGGCCTCTGCTCAGAGAGAGTGGGCAGTATTACATGTAATAATTGTAAACACCTACATTTGACAAAAATGTACATAATACCCATTCAACACTCAATGGTATGCTTGGTGTGAAATCCAGACAGAATAAGTATGAGCTAGAGGAATCTCTTCCACATTATAGGTACTGGAATTAGAAATTATAAGAATATCTCACCTCATAATTGTCATTCATCATCTGAGCAAACAGCTCTTCGGCTTCAAGACCTTGTCTCAGTAATCGGTAGCATTGCTTTAGTTTAGCGCAGCAGAAGAAACAAGCAAGAATCGGTCTACTGTCTTCAGTTACAAACTGCAACAAAATTTGTCTTGCACTATTTTGTTTTTATGGAGAAACCACTTCTATTCTATATAGTGATGTGTGCTTTCTGTGCGCATCTTACAGAGAAGGCATAAGCATTGATCGCCAATGTAGCTCAAGGCATATTGGCGATTGTACATACATATTTATTTTAAGTCCAGGTCTCCTCATGCTGTTTTATGGAGGCACTGGAGCCTAAATCTTAGTGTAGGAGAAGCATTTAAAACCTAATTTAACTGTGTAATTTACTTAATCAATTATTTATTTATTATTAATAAAAATATCAACTTACTGGAATATCAGTCAGCTTCTCGTATAGTGCAAGTAAGTTCTTGTTGACCACTACATACATGCTGACATTCTCCGCTAAACATATCCTACACATTGGCAGCTTTTCCATCTTCTAACTCAAAATGTATATTCGGTTTCAAAGGATCAACTTTATATTTTTTTGAAAACAAGACACTGTGGCGTTGCGATACCGGTTGTTTAAGTTTACTTCGATAAAACTTCACAAAAAAAGATGGGATTACGATCGTAGCAGGTGGCGTTCTGTAGTTTCTGCCTTCATGGGAAAAAGAGCCGTGAGTTTATGTATGTACTTCACAATATAGCAGGAAAGAACTTATAAAATATTAAAAAGGTACGAAATAGTGGAATACAACAATGTCAACAATGGAAAAGCTACTTCAATTCACAGCTTAACGTTGACAGGAGAGAATGAGAGATAGATTATACTGGTTTTTTTTTGGAATTTGATGTTTAGCTACAGAGGTCTTTAAGCCAAGTCTTTTATTTTATAATTAATTTATAGCTAGATTTGTTTTTTTGGTTATTTTAAACTAAATGCACTATTATTTCATTTGGATGGTTTTCACTGAGTTTTTAGTGTTGTATAGTGGTTTAAAACAATTTAAGTGTTTTAGGAAATGTTCAGGTGGTGGGCACTATCACTAAATTCTATAAATGGTCTAAGGCTTAGACTTTATGAATTCACTAGCCAACAATTACATGTTAAAGGCCCACCTAGACATTCAATTGTCCGTTAAAAAAAAAGTAGCTAAATCGATCTGCATCTGTCAATGGCGCCGATTCCCTTGTTTACAAACTAACCTAAATTTAAGTTCATTGCATCTTTTTCTTTCTATTTCATTAAGAAAAGGACAGAAGATAAATTATAGTTTAGTCCTGTCAAATTAATCACCGCTTGACGTAAGTTGACGTAATTTTAGTAGGCAAGTTTTTAATCACGTCTAAACTTGTATGGAGTAATGACAGGCGCTGATTAATTTGACAGGACTAAACTAAAAATTATCTTCTGTCCTCTTCTTAATGAAATAGAAAGAAAGAGATGCACTGAACTTAAATTTAGTTAAGTTTGTGAACAAGGGAATCGGCACCACTGTCGAGCAAGCTGTCAGTCGAGTATGTACATCATTGAGCTAAAAGGGTACCTAAATTTAGGACTTTTGTGGTAGTGGTGAAGGCTAAACACGTGCTTCTGTTAGTGCTAGGATTATTTCGATTTTAAGTGAATCTTTGTGCGAATCTTGATCGAGATTATTCTTAGTGTGTGTGTTCTTTGTGTAAAATTAGTTTTATTTGTTATTGTCCCGCTTTTAACCATTATTGTTCAAAATGAACTCCAAAAAGCCCCCTGACCCTTATCCTCCGACAGAACGTTTTGAACTTTCCTCTTTATATTAACTCTTGCCCTCCCCGATGATTCCCAAATGTGAGCATTTGGGAATCATCGCAAGACCCCTTTATGGATACTGAGACCTCAAATCGAAAAAGAGTTGCCGGCTCGCTCTCGGTTACTTCAAATACCCTACCTAAAATAGCGAAGAACGTAATCGGCAGACGTACATTATTTTACAGCCAGGAATAATCCTCCATATATTGTCCACGTTTCCCTTAAGGATGATCAGACTTCAGGCACTGTGTTACAACTGATTGAGTTTGGGTATGTTTTTGACGATGAATAACGTCAATAACATACACCTCGATGGGATCAAACGTATAGTTAGAAATCCTGTGTCAGTTGAATTCAAGTCGCATGAGGACGCAAACAGTTTTTTAAATAATACCCTATTAATCGAACAAAAAGTCTGTCAGCAAATTATGCCAAGCTCTAATTTAAAATTCAGTTTTGTAGCTCGAAGAGTACTCAAAAGATTCTGTTTAACTCTGTTGTAAACTATTTGATTCAAAACGAAATACAAGTAATAATAATTGACTATTAATAAAAAGTTTATTCAGGTAAAAATGTTAAAACCCTAAATACAAATTTGCTTAAAGTTGTTTTCCCGATGGATACCGCATTCGCTCTGTGAAGAGCAAAAAGCGGCTCGCGTTACTTGGTGTGTCAGAACTCTCGAAAGATTCCACGCAGGATCCTCAAATGCTGTATACAACATCGTATCAGGTGACGAATCCTGGATATACGCGTACGAATCCGAAACAAAAAATCAGTCACGAGTTTGGGTGTTCGAAAATGAGTTAAAGCCAACAAAAACTGTTCGTTCACGGAGTGTTGCAAAAAAAATGGTGGCCACGTTTGTCTCCAAAACCGGCCATTTTACGACTATTCCTCTTGAGGGACAAAGAACGGTTAATGCAGAATGGTATGCTAGCATTTGTTTGCCACTGGTCGTTTCTGAACTCCGTAAAGAGAACTGCAACCGCCGCATCATCCTCCATCACGACAATGCGAGTTCTCACACCGCGCACAGAACAAGAGAGTTTTTAGAGCAAGAAAACATAGAATTATTAGACCATCCGCCGTACAGCCCCGACCTAAGCCCTAATGATTTCTATACTTTCCCTAAAATAAAGAATAAATTGCGTGGACACAGATTTTCATCACCTGAAGAAGCTGTGGACGCCTACAAAACGGCCATTTTGGAGACCCCAACTTCCGAATGGAATGGTTGCTTCAATGATTGGTTCCATCGTATGGAAAAATGTGTCAAATTTCGCGGAGAATACTTCGAAAAGCAATAAATACATTTTTAAATAGTAATGTTGTGTCACTTCCTTGATTCCCGAAATTTTCAGGGCCGCCCTCGTATTGATTTGCAGGCGCCGGTTACATGTTGGATTGTCTCTGGAGAACTATTGCACTTTCTACAAGTATCGGTTGTTAAATTCTTTATAATGTATTTTCTGTAATTTTTGGTCTCAATTACTTGATCCTGAATTGCAATCATGAACCCTTCAGTCTCCGGGAATAGTTCGCCTCGATCTAACCATGCGTTCGACGCATCTTTGTCGACATTTAATTGGCATAAATCTTGGCGATGTCTACTGTGTAGAGACTTCTGGGTCCACTCTTGACATTTGGTTCTGTCATCAATCACTTTCTCGTTTTTTTGTTCTGCAGTGTCTTTTAAATTAAGAGGTGTAAAGTATCGGTCGTTGTGTGCTATTAGTTTGTAGAGTGGGGAAGATTCAGTTTTGGAAAAGAAGTATTGCCTAAGAGCTGTGATCTGTCTGTTGTGTAAGTTTAGGATATCTACAAGTCCTCTGCCTCCTTCTTTTCTCGGTAACGTTAACCTTTGTGAACAAGATCTTGGGTGATTTTTGCGAAATTTAGTCATTGTAGTGTTGATTTTCCGTTGTAGGTTTTTTAGGTCAGTTTTGGTCCAGTTAATTATTCCGAATGAATAGGTGAGCACAGGTATAGCAAAGGTGTTGATTGCTTTTATGGTGTTTCGTGAATAGAGCTGTGTTTTTAGTATTGTATTAAGTCGGTGTTGAAATTGTTGTTTAAGTTTTTGTTTAGTGTCTTTGTAGTGTATCTGACGGGATTAATAATTGTAGCCTAAGTATTTATAAGTGTCTAGTTCATCCAATGGTTCTATTTGTTCTCCTGTACCTAAGGTGTATTGGTGTTGGTAGTTTTGCCCTGTTTTAACTAAATTTATTTTACATTTGTCTATGCCGAACTCCATTTTAATGTCATTTGTAAATGTTTCTGTTAAGTTAGCTAGCTCGTAAAGTTGACTCTCGGTTTCTGCATATAGCTTAATATCATCCATATACAGTAAATGATTTAAAACGTCTTTCTGTGAGTCAGTCTGTCGGTCGGTAGCTGTAGAATGTAAAGGGATTCCTAATGAGGTAGCGTTTAATATTTTAGATAGGGGCTCAATGGCTACTTGATGATTTATTTACAATATTAGTAGTTTTATCTCGTGGGCTACCAGTTGATACCGAAAAATTAGGGGATTTTTGTATGTCACTGGCTGTTAAATACGTTCAAAATTTTGAATGGTATCCTATGACGGTTACCTTGCACAAAATTTTTGTCCATGGTAAAGACATCATGCGAAACTCTGCAATGCCTGTAGGTTTACTCTCAGAACAAGCGGGAGCCTTGCACAAAATTTTAGTCCATGGTAAAGACATCATGCGAAACTCTGCAATGCCTGTAGGTTTACTATCAGAACAAGCGGGAGCCTTGCACAACATTTTAGTCCATGGTAAAGACATCATGCGAAACTCTGCAATGCCTGTAGGTTTACTCTCAGAACAAGCGGGAGAAGCAAGACATACGTTTTGGAGGTCTGACAGAGAGCATCATACTCGAAAGTTTAATAGAATTACAACCATGACTGATTTGTTTAACCGGGCACTACTAACATCAGATCCATTGATTTCAAATGTCAGGTTGAAGCAAAGGCAAGCAAAATTAAGACGGGTACCATTACCACCCGCCGTTCTCCAATTGTTAAAACCGTACGAAATACCAAGGGAAGAGATTTCGGTCCAAGATAGCGATAGCTTAAGTGACCAAAAAATCAAAATCAAAATATTTTTATTTCACATAAACCTACATGGGCACTTATGAAACGTCAGAAGCTAGGTGCACGGTTCCAATTGGTCGTTTCCTATGGAGAAGAGCCGGCAAGAAACTCCACGGTTACTCTTTTAAAAATAATTGGCTTTTACAATGTTTTCAAATTACACAAATTAGGTATGGGAGAACAGTGTAGGCCTGTCGAAAAGTACTTAACAAAAAAAAAAGAGAAAAGGAAACGGTCTAAAGAAAAAAAGATCTAGTCTATTAAGCCTACAACGTTCTCACATTCACAACGTACACAAGAATCCATGTAAAATAATATTAATAATATTAAGTCTGAAATATAAATTGTAGGTATATAATGTCAAAAATGTATGTCTAAAAAATAATAATAATAAACATCGTAATTTGGGAGCAGTTAATAGATATTTCCATAGTTATGCCGTTTCTGGTGTACCAGGGAAGCCACATGTGCAGAAGGAATTATTGCCAAACTTCCTTGTCTTCAACGTAGTCTTTAATCTTGTAATATGCGTTTTTGATAAGGACACGTTTGATGTGGGTTTTGAACTTTCCATCGCTAAGTTCTGTAACTGACTTTGGCAACTTGTTATAAAAGCGGATACTGTTGATAACAAATGATTTGCTTGTTTTTGTTAATCTAAATTTGGGTATCACAATTTCATGTTTACTACGTGTATTTATATTATGGAAATCACTTCTTGTTTTGAAAAGACATAAGTTCTTGCGAACATACAAAATACTTTCTAAGATATAAAGAGAAGGCAGAGTAAGTACATTAATTTCTTTGAATTTGTTTCTAAGGGACTCACGAGGACCCATTCTATATACTGCGCGGATTGCCCTCTTTTGTAAGATAAAAATTGAATCTACATCAGCTGCCGATCCCCACAGCAGAATGCCATAAGACATAATACTGTGGAAATAAGCAAAGTATACATACTGTGGAAATAAGCAAAGTATACATAGACGAAGAAGACGTAATGCAAAATCTTATTGAAGGCTGGAATGACGACAGTGCTGAATATTTTCCTACGGAAAATGATAATTAAAGTAGGTACTTATGCAAGTGAAGTCTTTTTTTTTTGGGGCAAACCCACCGCACTATTCCCAAACCACTGCAACTCCTGAAAGCCAGAATCAACAGTGCTGACCGCCAGAAAAGCGCCGAGGCAATGAAGCTCGACGAAGTCCCGGAGAATGAATTTAACTGTCTTGGATCCCGCAACGAAGTTAATCAGAAAAGAATAACGGAGGAGGAGGAAAAAAACATAATTTCCACTTCCCTCCATATTTCATCTCCGAACTTGGCTTGACATGCAATAAAGCATGAACAAATATTAGTATTTATATAAATAACTTTAATTGTATGTTTAGTTCGATGTAAAAATAATAAAAAGATGAAAGAATATTTTTTGTAAAATTTATGAGAGTGGGTGTAGGTATATATACGTGGATAAGTAAATGATAAAATAAAATCCAACATAAAATTTAAATCTACAAACAAAATAATATTATTTTTTGTGAAGTGATGACCCTAAAATCAGAACTATCAGAAAAAACTTCAGAAGTGAATAACTCCCAGTCTATACCGCAAGATGTGTTTTTTTTTCTGGTGATGGGTTGGGGTTTATATATGATTTACCATAAAATAATATTGAATCCAACTAAGCAAAGATACAACCATGAAAAATCAAAATCTAAAAACACAAAAAAAGGATATTTCTTTAAACCTCTACTAGTAGTTACCCTTTTTTTTTAAATATCTTTAATATACTTTTATTACTCATAATAAAGAAAAGGGTAAAATAATGCGTATTTTTTAAAATTAAATAATTTAGAAAAGTTAAAAAAAAACATAATATTTTTTTACTCATGTTTGGTGTAAAATTGGCACACGGGTATTTTACTCTTACTTTTAAAATAACCTGTTCTATCGGATAAGTTAATAAAAAGGGGATGTCCATTTTTAGGGGCAATAACAATACTGTGCTACTGTGTAAGAAGGAACAGAGAACATTAAGGACCACCAACTATTGGCTGGAACATCATCACTATATAGAATTGAAGTATTTTCTTCAACAAAACAGTGCAAGACCAATTTTGTTGCAGTTTGTAACTGAAGACAGTAGACCGATTCTTGCTTGTTTCTTCTGCTGCGCTAAACTAAAGCAATGCTACCGATTACTGAGACAATGTCTGGAAGCCGAAGAGCTGTTCGCTCAGATGATCAATGACGATTATGAGGTGAGATATGCATAAACAGCCATTAATTCTTATAATTTCTAATTTCAGTTCCTATAATGTGGAAGTGATTCCTCTCAAGCTCATACTTATTGAGTGTTGAATGGTTATTATGTACATTTTTGTCAAATGCAGGTGATTACAAATATTACATGTTAAATACTGCTACAATTTTATGAAACTTGTATGTTTGATAATGGTCCTCTCTAATGTCAGTGCGAGCTATGCTACAATAGCTTGTGCAGTGAGGTTATATAGGATCTACTTAAGTATCCTCTCTTTTGAGTGACTTTTAGTATAATGAATAAAGGGGTTGGATCTAGTATCGTTTGGCAGGAGTTGGGGGGTAAAAGGGGCTAAAGTTGGTAAGGGTTGGGTCCCCGATTATAACGCTACCACTATTATTAAAAGGTAATGCATATTTATCGAGAAATTAATAAAAAATGTTTCTAACCTCAAATCAGATAAGAAGCGAAAACGAAACGTTAAAATTGGCGATTGACAACCAAATCTGCCCCAGTATCTGTAGTCAGTTTCCAGTAACAGTATCCAGTATCAGTACTTGTAATCAGTCCGTGGTATAAAATGTCGGGCAAAATCGATAACACGGAACGTAAACAAAAAAACAGGTAAGCCATTTGCGTCATGTGTCACTGTCATTCGTTTTAGATCATTCCGTTTCTCGAGTTGCGTGAATTTGTTCTCTGCGTTTGTACTCCCACTGATCGTATGTGTGTACAAAAGGCAATGTTTCTACTGTTACTAGGAGAACTTAGGATGCAAGAGCGAGCGAAGCGAGTTCGGGACTTGGGGCACCCCGACTCTGACAGGTTAGGTTCGAAGGGGATGGCGGGGTCTAGTGAGCGAGCGGAGCGAGCGAACTTAGACCCCGCCATTCCCTTCGAGGTAACTTTTTTGAAACACTTGAGGCCCGCGAAGCGGGCCTCATACAACGATTTTTAAGCGACTAAATGTTTGAGGTTAGGTTACAATAATTTGTTTTTCTCAAGAACGGTGCGTTACCTATTCATGGGAGTGATGCCAGGGGGAAGGGGCCCCACCCCTCAACCTCGACCGCGAAGCGGGGCTCATACTACGGCTTTTTAAGCGACTAAGTGTTTTGAGGTTCTAAGTTAAAATAATTTGTTTTTCTCAAGAACGGTGCGTTACCTTTTCATGGTAGTGGTGCCAGGGGGCAGGGGGCACCACCCCCCAACCTTCCCTCCACTCCCAGCCCCTTTCTCCTGCCAAGCGATACTAGATTTTTACCCGGTTACTCTTTTAAAATTGATTGGCTTTTACAATGTTTTCAAATTAGTGTAAATATCTATTGTAGGACAGTGTAGGCCTGTCAACAAGTATCAGGTACTTAACAAAATAGTAAATGGTCTATAAATCTACAGTCTATGAAGCCTACAACATTCTCACAATCACAAAGATTAAAAGAATCTATGTAAAATATTAATAAAATAATACAAATATAAACCTATTTTAACTAAATGACACGGTTGCCATTGCAACTGTAACAAATACCACCAGATGATTACCAGAATATTTTTCCTAATACAATAAATATATCATTTTACAGCCCAATCCTCTAATAAACCGAGACCACTTAGAGGTTTGCAGTGGGTTTATTAAATCTCCAATAGTACACGATAAGTATAAATGATGTATGTCAAACGGAAAGCATTGCTATCAGAGAAGAATTACTAGCTGTTTGTGAGGGACTAGATAATATTATTGAGCCAAAAGAGGAACATCGAAGTTATGGTATGTTATTATTTATTCAGAACATAGATAATATAATCATTAAAAAATAAAAAAAAATATTTGTATAATATTGATCAAAACATGTTTGAACTAATGGAAACTTTTGCAGTGTTAAGTTTTATTCAACTTAAGGGTAACCACATTATGTTTTGAAATGAGACAGATATCAATACTGTTACTGTAAGCTTGCACCACTCCACTGCTGGGCAAAGGCCTCACCCCGTGACTTCCTGGAAATATTTTTGAATGTTTTTGTTTACTTACAGAGCTAGAACTGGAAAATTTAGACAATAGCTGTCCAGATGTAGCAGTTAGACCACCACACCATTCTGAATGTGATTTAGAAGATGATGAACCTTTAATGGAGTATAAAACTAAAATGGAAGAAGAAAAAGTGTCTAAGAAGAAACGAGCGAGGGACATGAAAAGTAAGTGTTAGTTAGTTTTATTTATTTATTTAGGCAAACCAACTAAATACACACAAAGACATTCATCATAACATTTGATAATACAATAGCATTGCATGCATCTAAAGCAAGGTAAGCACAGGATTTTATTTATAGCTCACTGTACAATAATAATGAATATAAAGATGGATAACAATGCAATTAGAACGAATGTCAATAATCTTTTATACTTAAAATACACTTGAATTAAATTAACTAAGATTAAATTAACGAACAAAATAAAACATAATAAAAACAATACTAAAATTAAAAAAAACATTATTGAACAAAAATTACATATGATTGAGCTCTTAAACTTAGTTATGCTGCCTGAAAATATCGAAGTCTCAATCATGAAAAATGTTGTTACACTTTCTGAGAATATAGGAAAGGGAGCATTACTGGGAGTATTTAGTTTTGCGACCACCAGGAGCAAAAGGCTTATACGTGGGACACTCAGAAAGTTTTGCGAAAATTTCAAAAAATGTTCTATAGGTAAATATTTTTTTATTAAATCTTTTCAAAGTACTCTCCACTAGCCTCTATACAAAGTTTCATGCGTATGAATCAGTTTTCGAAACACTTATTCCAGTCCGCAGCAGACACCTCGTTTACAGCCTGCTCGAACGCTGACAGTGCATCTTCCGGGGACAAAAAATGTATCCCTTTGAGCAGATTTTTATTTTCGGGAATAAAAAGAAGTCACACGGTGCTAGGTCAGGGCTGTCACGAGTGACCCAGGAGTTTGACCGACGTGGTAAACAGGATGTCCCTCGTTTTGGGCGCGTTGTCGTGGTGGAGCAGTAGTAGCCGGCGGAGCCCTGTGTTTGGTCGCTTGTTGCTCACAACAGAGAAAACTTCTGCCAAGCATTTGATAGTATACCATTCAGCGTTGATGCTTCTTTAGTTCCGTAAAGGAATTGACACGAAGTAGCCAGTCAAATTGAAAAAGCTCGCGATCAAAATCTTCCCCGCGCTTCTAGATCGCTTCACTTTGGTAGAGGTTGATTCGTTTTGAAACACCCAAACCGTCGACTGGCGCTTCGTTTCTGGATCGTATTGATAAATCCAAGACTCGTCACCGGTAATGATGTCGTAAACACGCCGAGACGAGCCTGCTTCCAATTTGTTTATCATGCACCATGGCACCATTACATCCGGGCCTGCTTCTGAGCATCGGTGAGGTTTTGCGGCACCCAGCGTGAAACAATACTCCTCACGCGAAGATGCACGTGTAGAATTTCGTGAAGGCTTCCCGTTCCAACCTGCAGTATGTGCTGAATCTCTTAATACGTAACTCGCCTATCGTTTTATCGGTTTATATTCGTAACAGCCGTCAAAGAACGAACCTCAGAGCATGGCTTATTGAAAATTGTTTTGATACTGTAAATGAATTTATGAATTATAATAAGAAATATGCACAGAAATGAATAATTTGTAATTTAATTAGTTTTGACATTTATTTTATTACTTTGACTTTTGTAATTGTATTCTTCAAAACATTTTTTTTTGACATTGACATTGTAATTTTATAAATTGACATTAATTTCAATTAGTTCGTTTACATAATTTAATTACCTACTGTAATTGTTAATATTGTGTATTAATTAAGAATCATGGCCATGTCCAAAAATGTGCATGCTGAACTTAGTAGGCGGAATATGTAGAACTATTTATTGTATTTTAAGATCTGTACAGCACCATATTTCAAGCAAATACATTATTATTATTATTATTATCAAGGGCGACCAGTTCTTTCTTCATCCCCCAAAGTTAGTCCATCGCGTTTGAATTCGTTATAGCAACAATACACGGTTGCCTTAGAAGGGCCTTCATTCATGAATGCCATTTGAAGTCTATCGTACGATTCGTCCGGTTTCAGGCGACACATGAAATCGTATTTTTTTTTTAATGAGACACGGTAATTTAAATTAGCACGCAAAAAATGTGGAGGAAAATTTTGAAATTGCAGCGTACCTATTTTTACTTACAAATAATCATATTTTCAGTATAGATTATAAATGGCCAGTCTCTCATACACAAAAACTTTTTTCTCAATACTTTCTGAGTGGCCTGGTAATTAAAAAGTCTAGCTGATGAACGGGGCGTATTAATTATAATTGATAATAGAAGCTGAGAGCAATTCACGTCTTGATTTAATATCTTGAATGAGAAAATTAGACCTGCAAAATCTCGATGCCAGTGTAAAGATTTCATTTTCAAGTAATTCAGTCTATCTTCATAGTTTTTAACTGTATTCCTTATACCTGCTTTATAAGAGAGGAGAGACTTTTTATACATTTTATTTGAACTCTTTCGATGCGTTGAATGTGGATATTATGTACTGGGTACCAGACGATGGAGCAGTATTCTAATAATAGGTAGGTATTAAGTAATACGGGCAGGTGTCCGCAACTCACGTCAGTGCGCGTATTTTGCGTACGGGTGGGAAACTGATTATTATCGAATAATCAGTTCCCCACCCCAGCTCCTCAAGGAAGGCCAGCAACGCCTTGGTTTTACTGACAATCTCACGGAGGGTACCTGAGTTACCGAAGTACTTTGCCCTGTATGTGGCGACCGCCGGGCAGTTTAGTAGCATATGAGCTGCTGTATCGTCGTCCTCCATGCAGTCTGTGACTCCTATGTCAAAGAGGTGTTTGTTAAATGACCCGTGGCCAGTTATAGCTGCTGTAACAATGCGCAGCTGTTGTTTAATTAGTCGGAGACCCTGTTTCGTGAGGCGGCCATCAATTTTTAGTGCATTTAGGCGTACTGCCGCCATCGTCGCTTCCTGTTGTATGAACAGGTGGAGCGGTGGCAGTCCCAGCATGGCTTCGACTGCTGCAGTTGGAGTTATCCTCATGCAGCCCGTGGTTGCCATGTTGGCAAGTCTTTGCATGCGTTGTAGTTTATTGGAGGCTGTGACTAGCATGGTGCGGGGCCACCAGACCAGGGCCGTGGTAGGCGATCAAGGGGCGGATCACCACCGTGTACAGCCACAGTATAATTTTGGGGACAGGCCCCACTTCTCACCTGTCACTGTCACTTTCTTGCACTGCCAAAAGGTGATGCATGCCCTGTTTAGTTTGTTGTCTAAGTGACAGCTCCAATTTAATAGAGCAATATTCTATATGACTACGAACTAATGCAGAAAACAACATTTTCAGTGCTTAAAGTTTAAAATGCTAGCATTCTATTGCTTTTATTTATTATGGTTTCGGTGTGTGTTTGAATTTTTCACTTCAAGAGTCGAAAATGATGGCCAGATCTCTAACTCCCAGACACTACTTAATATTTAGTTAATCTATAGGTAGGCAAAGGTAGGGTGTTCCCGCTTGGTTCACCCTTGTTGGTTATAACAACTTTTGATGTTATGTTACTAATTCGAACAACGTTTAAAAAAATAATCAATTTGTATAATATCGATTAACATAATTTTCATTTCATCGAATATTTATTTGCGATAACAACATTTGCGCTATTGATGAAAAGGTATAATTTTCATTTGATGAAATGTTCAGGTGGTATAACAAGTATTTTATCGAATATTCAATTGGTGTAATGTTATGCAGAAAAGAAAACATTGTAAATATTTGCAAATTTTTCATTTTGAAAAAGAAAACACTTAGATTAATCTTAAATTGACATTGGCGCCGATTCCCTTGTTCACCGACTAAACAAAATTTAAGTTCAGTGCATCTTTTTCTTTCTATTTCATTAAGAAGAGGACAGAAGATAAGTTTTAGTTTAGTCCTGTCAAATTAATCAGCGCCTGTCACTACTCCATACAAGTTTAGACGTGATTAAAAACTTGCCTACTAAAATTACGTCAATTTACGTCAAGCGCTGATTAATTTGACAGGACTAAACTAAAATTGATCATCTGTCCTTTTCCTAATGAAATAGAAAGAAACGGATGCACTGAACTTAAATTTAGTTTAGTTGGTGAACAAGGGAATCGGCGCCAATGTATGATAAACTAATGTTTCACTAGACTAATAATGATTTAGTTGGGTAAAAGGGTTCTCTGCCCGTTCGCCGAAAATTGTTTGCCAGATTTTCACTTGCCAACTAACGTTTCGCAGAATTGTATTTCGCCGAATAATCATTTGCCAACCTATCATATAATTTTGATTTATTTCCCAACCTCACAGTCACCAACTGTATGTTTGGTCAATTTAACATTTATTTCATATATGTATAATGAAGGCAGAGTCAGAATTTTCAAGTTTTTAAAGTAGGGTTGACAGCTGGTAGTGTTGTCTACATTACACATTGCTCTAATGCATTTCTTTTGAGCATTAAATACAGATTCCTTATCGACTGCGTTGCCCCAAGATAGAATACCATATCTTAGGACAGGTGCAACAAGACCGTGATAAGCAGCTAATACGGCTTCTCTATTAACAGTTTTGAGAGTTTGTAGAGAGCAAATGAGGATTTATTAATTCTTTTGCAGACATATTCTAAATGTGTTTTCCATGACAGTTTATTGTCAATATTAATTCCTAGAAACTTTCTATCTGTCACAGGATGTACTAATTCGCCTTGGTAACTAACTTTTATATTTGTCAGTGGAGTTCTCTGGTGAAAGTGTATAATCTTCGTTTTATCCATATTTATTTTAAGATTATTTTCGGTTAACCATTGTATTATCGTATTTAATGTTTGGTTGACTACGTGCTCGTAATCATTTTCTTTGTCGTTTTTTATTATAACTGTGATATCATCTGCAAATAGTACCATTTGTTGGTTGATATGTTTAGGAAGATCGTTGATATATATCAAGAACAGTAAAGGCCCTAGAACACTACCTTGTGGAACTCCGAATTTTATAGTTTTCGAGTTTGACTTATGTTTAATCTCATTTCGTGTTTTCTGACATATTTGTGTTATTTCAACTATTTGTTTTCTATTATGCAGGTATGAAAAGATGAGATCTAGTGCTTTACCTCTTATGCCATACATACTTAATTTTTGCATTAGTATCATATGGTCAACTCGGTCAAAGGCTTTACTCATTTCCATAAAGATAGCACATGTTGGTATTTTTTTGTCCATGGCAACCAGAATTGTTTTCAGTAGGTCATAAATGGCAATATTAATTGATTTCCCTTTGCGAAAGCCTTTCTGTTCATCTACTAAAATATTATATTTTTCTAAAAAACTGTGTAGTCGGCTATATATGACTTTTTCAAATAATTTTGAAAAAATGGGTATCAACGCTATGGGTCTATAGTTTCCCATTTTCCGTTTGTCTTCTTTTTTGTGTAGTGGAATGACTGCAGACGTTTTAAGTTTTTCTGGGTATATTCCGTTAGAAATGCATGAGTTAATTATGTAGCATAGATGAGCTGAAATATCCGGGGATACATATTTTATGACTCTGGTGCAGACACCATCGTTGCCCACGCTATGGGTATTTTTCAGCTGCTTTATTTCTCTGTCTACCTCTGTAGGTGTTGTGGGAGTAAGAAAAATTGAATTAATTTTAGTGTTGATGTTATGATTTGAGGGTCGGGTTTTGTTTTGACTGTCATTCCTTAAATTATTTGTTTGGTCTGGTTCTGAAGCTTGGTCAATGTAGAAGTCGTTAAAATTATTCGCAATAGATTTAGTACTTTATACGACCTACCCAAATGTCCTTTCCTTGGTATTGTCCTTAACTCAGAATGAGTTGAGCTAAACGATTACTGACAAATGCTTGCACTGACTGGACAGGTCCACTCAAATTTGTGTGGTTCTTTCCTCAAAAGACCATTTCAGACATGGATCTACATGGTCCTCACATGATCTGACCAAGATTATGTCTGGACTTTAAATGTAATATGTTTTCCTGATCATTATCGTCAGGATCCATAATAATCAACAAAGCTTTTGCCTCTTCTGAGAGGGCTTTGTGTTTTCGCAACAGTTTGTGACGTATTTTTGAAATAAGTGGGTCAGCACTAATTAATAAATTATTCATTATATCTTCATTGGTAGCCTTTCTACAGAATTTTCTCGAATGATGTGTACGATATCTCCTGAAATCCTTATTTTGAGCTTCAGCAGCCTCTTCAGATAATTTTCCAATTGGCACTATACCCAAATTCTCAATTATATCTGCTCCGTGAGCAAGAACTTTATGTACACTTGCAGGCATGCAATACCAATTATACAAATTAACATACAGTTTCATGGTAGCTTCGGTATAGTCTTTGAACTTAATTACATCTATTGGGTGACCGGAAGAAATTGCCTTTAGTATGGTTTTAAAACGTTTTATCAAATTCTCATCGACTCCTGTGATCGAAGCCGCAATTTAGGAGTTTTCAAAAAATCTTCTAGCGGTATTTCCATCATTGGTTGTACCGTGGCCCTGTTTTACGACATCAATTAAAAGTCCTGTTTGAGATTTAAACGCTTCCTAAATGTCTTTCTTTCTGCTCTGCATAATATCCTTGCTGTCACCCTTAACAATCCAAGTCTTCAAATGTAATCTATATGATATATGAAGAATGCATGCCATGAAACGTATCCAAATGTGTAACGACGATAGACCATATTTATATAGGTTGACCTCAACTTTCTTTGTCAATATCAAAGGCAAGTCATTCATCTCCTTTGGAGTAGCTTTACATATGTCACATCTTTGAGATGATGTATCGCAAAGAATAGCTGTCGCTTTACCATCTATCATCGTTAATATTAAGTCGTGTGAGATTTTCATTTCTCCAATCTCTGCCTTCACTAAATTATCTCTCTCTGCCTCGATTGCATTTTTCTCTCGCAGAATAGTACATTTGTTCTCTTTTACAAATTGGAAAAAGAGTGGACGACACCAATGAGCAGAGTTAGGAGAGTCATTTTCCCAAACAAGTTGATCACCAGAAACCAATTTGATAGGTATCAAACTACCCATAAAAACACTAGAATCATCATAATCAGTCTCTTCTGTGGTGTCTAAATGCATTTTTTGCTTATAGTTGGCTTGATTAGAAGCACCGTCAAAAACCCATTTACTTATCAGTGTCATTTCTTTATACGTCTCATCAATTGGGGTTGATTTAATTAATCTTTTCACTCGACATATCTTCTTGCCCTACTCAAACGGTAGTTGAATACGCTTTGTATAACAGACAAATGCTTGACATTATTCGAAATAGAAAAAGCTTCGTCTCCAACAAAAACAAATGGAACCGGTTCTTGAAAGCCCGGTAACGGCCTCGATGTTGGTGTAGGCAAATCACCTCTCATCAGTAAGTCGTACAGTTTCGTATTGTGGAAAATAGTGGAGTCGCTTTCCTTTCCATATGCTCCTATGTCCACATAGATGAATCTGTATTTCGAGTCAACAATAGCCAACAAAACTATTGAATTGTAGCCCTTGTAATTAAAAAAAAGTGATCCACTGTTTGGGGGACTACGAATACGAATATGTTTCCCATCAACGGCTCCAATACAGTTAGGGAAGTTGGCTTTCTTGTCAAAGTCGGCAGCAATTTCTTCAAACAGTTGTTGCGTTATTTTTGGTATGTTTGCATTTAAACAAAATTTCCATATTGCACTACAAACTAATCGTATTACCTTAGCAACTGTACTTATTCCTCGATAATAATCTAAATGTATATTTCTTATTTCATTTCCGGTCGCTAGGAATCTGTAACAAAAATAGAAAAAAAAAGGATTAATAAAGAACACTAACCTAGAACTACATAAACATACATAAATTAAATATTGTCTATTATTTTTTGCAGGTAATTCAGTAATACGAAGATGGAGGGGGATTAAGGATACCTTTAATAAATATGAAAAGAAACTCAAAGATGCAAATAGGTCAGGGTCTGGATCAAAAAATATAAAAGAATACCATCTGTACAGACAATTACAATTTCTTAAGAAAAATTTGCAAAATGAGACCACTACCAGTTTATATGAATCAGAAAATGAGAAAGATAATCAAGAAGGTACATCTAAAACACGTTACCAAAAGCAGCCACCAAAAAGAAAGATGGTAAATAATAATTTTGAAGATGATATTGTAAAGATTTTAAAGGAACCGGAGAATAGACACATATCTTTTTTTAAAGGTATTCTACCATCACTTGAAAGATTAGATGACAATAAAACACTAATCTTTCAGAGCAGAGTTCTTCAAATTTTAACAGAATTGCATCAACCTCATGGCTACTACTATCCGAATAGCAACTACCAGGGTGGCTATCAAACTCAACATTTTGCAACATCTCAACAAACGCCACCGATACGTCCACAGTCATCTAACATACCAGATCAAATTGATTCACCTAGTAATGATTTTTCTAACTCAAGCATATTAAGCACAGTTTCAACTGAAGAAGACTTTGATTTTTCGTAAATTTTATCGATTGTAATATTTGGAAAACTCTTTTCTCAATAAAAACTACTTATTGTATACAATTATTGTTTCTACTTTACTTACCGGATAGTGAGGCCAATCATTTCCAGAGGCATAACAGGAATTCTCCCCTTGTACGATCGTTTCTGAAGATATGGTGATAATACACTTAAAAGCTCTTCCAATGAAGATATGCTCATTCTAAAATACTGAAAAAAATTTTTTTCGTCTTTTTTCAAAGCTTGATATTTTAGATGAAAATAGTACCCAGCGGGATTCATAATAGTAATAAATGGATGAACCCAAAATCTTCTTTGTTTCTTTTTCCTGTATCTCCTAAGCAATAACAGAAGTGCACACTTCTTTTTACGATCCATGTCACGACCTAGTTTTCAATTCAAAATACGTTTAGTACGGTTGACGGTTGTCGAAGGAATGGTCACCCTGGGAGACGCCTTGCCGCACGAAATCGCATCGCAGCAATTCGTGTCGTAATTTTCTGCGTTGCGAATTCGCGTCGCGTCGCATCGCAGTTTTGTGTACAAGCCCTTAATGTTTTAATTTGCACGCCGTAAGGTAGACTGTAGCCGATATAATTAATTTAAGTACAACATCTTATACCTGTACCTGCATTCATAGCAAATAAAATTCTGATTCTGATTCTGAGAATTTGAAGATCGCCATTAGGAGGCTGCCAGCAGACACAGACCCCAAGGAGATCGAGGAGGAGCTCCGGACGCTGGGATACCTGCCTGAGTATGTGCGCCACATAAAGGGCGTACAGGGATGACCCGGCTGTGTATTCCACGCCATCTTGAAGAAGACTACAGACGTCCGGGCCATCTTTGACACCACTGTGTTCATTTACATGCGTGGTGTCAAGATTGAGGCTTGGCGAGGGAAACGTGGGCCCGCCCAATGTCACCGGTGCTAGCGTTTCCGGCATAGCTCGCACCAGTGCCACCGACCGCTCGCCTGTGTCCGATGCGGTGGGGAGCACGCGGCACGAAATTGCCCACGCCCCCGGGAGGCGCCGGCCACATGCGTGAACTGCGGTGGCCCGCACCCCACGTGCAACATAAAGTGCCCCGTGTTCCAGACGAAGATCAGAAATAGGCGAGCGGGGACTGTCGCCATCACGGCCGCAACACGCCGGCCCCAAATGGCCACCGAGAGGCCAAAAGGGACCATAATAGAAGCCGAGGCCGATGACATGACGCTGATGGCGGCAGCCAATGGGCCCACGGATACACAAACCACCTCCTCGAGGCGTAGGAACACGAAACGCGAGGGGAAGGGAAAACGCAAGAAACACGGGGTGTGTTTCTTCCGTTTTCCCTTCCCCCCGCGTTCTTCTTCCCAGGCGAACCAGGAGGAGGAAATCTCTAGCGCGGGAGCTAGGAGCTAGGGGGGCTAGGAGTAGCGGTGGAGCTACCGCTGGCGCCGGCATAGTGCCGCGGAGAAATAAACTACTGCCTGTTGACACTAGCGCCAGCGCCAACTCAGCGCGGTGGCAATAGGCGGAACTTAAAAAGTTCCCCAGTAAGACGAGTGGCGGCGCCACCGACGCCCAATCGTCTACAAAAACAGAAAAACAACAAAAAATGAGTTTACATCCTGCGCCATTCAACTACTGATGGACCTAATAAAGGCCATCAGGCAGGGCCAGGACATAGAGACGGCCATCCTTGACGGCCTGGCCACACTACTGACTCTCTACCATGGCTAGGTCGTTAAGGATGATCCATTGGAACGCCCGCGTCCTTAGGGATAAGGTCCCCTTCCGCCATCTCCTTCGGGAACAAAATATCGACGTGGAGCTCATAAGCGAGACTCTCCTGGGTTCCGAGGACAGGATTAGGTTCCCGGGATATTTCGTTTATAAAAAGGACGAACGATCGGCTTTCAACATTAGATACCGTGGTCTGGCGGTACTAGTGAAGCGAAGGGTCGTCCATCAGGAAATCCCCTTGCCGTCACTCAGCTCTTTTTACGCGCTGGGTGTCCAGCTACATATAGCCGGCGAGGACATGAACATTTACGGCTGTTACAAGCCGCTCGCAGCCCACCTGGACCTGACAGAGCTGCAGGCCTTGTTAAACAAGTCGACACGCGCTACACTCCTCGCCGGTGATTTTAATTGTAAACACCCAGCGTGTAATTCATATAGTATGAATACCGAGTGGAGACGACTCTTGGCGGACGCGAAAGCCTTCGGCTGTACGGTGTCCGGCCCAGAGGCGCCGACACATTATCCAGAGGCCACCCGGTACACGTCGGATGTGCTGGACATCGTAGTCCACCGAGGGCTACACTGCCAGACTACACAGCAAGTTATAGACGACGAGTTACAGTCGGACCATCAACCTGTACTCGTGGTCTTATCGGGTATGCCGACCCGACTGAAGCCCCTAGCGCCACGTCGATCCACGGATTGGGAATCCTTCCGGGAAAAAGTAGAGGCCACTGCGCCGACTCGGCCTATTACCACCGCCGCGGACGTAGACCAGACGGCGAATGACATTACTGCTTGCATGCAAAGCGCCCTAGAAGCGGCGACTAGCACCATGCAGCCGCAGGGGAGAGGGCTATTGCCGCCCCTGCCGGCTCACATTACTGCAATAATCGCCGTGAAGTGGCGCCTACGCAAGCAGTGGCAGCAGCTGAGATATCCCACGCTGAAGACACAGCTCAACCGTCTCGCGAAGGTGAAGGCCGAGCTCCAGGAGCACACCGCCGCGGGCTGGGAAGACCGAATCGACGCCACCACAGACAGTTGGCCGTCGATTCACAAGCTGTGCCGCCAATTGACGAACACCGCAGCCCCGGCGCGCACTGCTTAACAGCGACGGGGCGCTTAAGTTTGTAGCAGAGGACTGGGCGGAGGTCTTCGCCGAGCACCTGGAGCGTAAGTTCCGCCCCAACCCGACTGACGACATTGAACATGTCGCAGCAGTCGAGCAACACCTGGGGGACTATTTCGCAACGCCGATAGCTCCCGATGAGGACCCGATGTTCTACTCGCCTGGCGCAGTCAGACGCGCCATCCTAAGAACGAAGCCTAGGAATGCCCCCGGTGCCGACGGTATCGCCAACACAGTGCTGCACCACTTGCCGCACCGTGTGGTTGCGGCGCCGGCGCGCCTGTACACGGCGATACTGCGCACGGGGACCTTTCCCGTTTCGTGGAAGAAAGGGCGCGTCATAATGCTGCCCAAGGCGGGAAAGAACATCCTGAAGCCAGAGAGCTATCGGCCGATCACTCTGCTGCCGACAGTCTCCAAGGTGTTCGAAGCACTCCTGCTGCGACATCTCCAGCCCCATATAGCGCCGCGTCCGGAGCAGTTTGGGTTCCGGGCGGAGCATAGCAAGACGCTCCAGCTGTCGAGGGCACTGCACCATCTCGCAGCCGCGTTAAATAAGAAGGAATACTCGGTGGGAGTATTCCTCGACATGGAGAAGGCCTTCGACCGTGTATGGCAAAGGGGCCTAATATACAAACTGGTCACGTCCGACGCGCCCCGTCGCGTTGTACATATTGTGGTCTCTAGTTTTCTCTCAAACAGGACTTTTAGGGTGGTGGTCGATGGGGCTCTATCTAGCGCCAGCCCGGTGCTGGCCGGCGTGCCGCAGGGCAGCTGCGTATCACCGGCGTGTTTCTCGCGTTACACAGACGACATCCCCACCACGACAGACTCGACACTCGCGCTGTATGCTGACAACGCCGGGTACATTACCACTTCGCTAAATGCAAAGTACCCGGCCGTCAAAATGCAGCGCGCCCTCTACCTGCTTCCCGAGTGGCTGTCAAAGTGGCGGCTGTCGGTTAACGTTGGTAAGACGCAGGCGCTGGTCACTGGAACTGCGCCCCTCCCGCCACCCTTGAAGCTGCAAGGAGCCGACGTCGAATGGTCGCCCCGGGTCAAGTACCTGGGTGTCACTATTGACCGTCGGCCTCCCCCGGGTAACCGGGGTCTCACCTGGCGGGGGTTGACCGCCGTGGTGTCGTGAAGAAAGCGGTGCTAACATTATTAGCGTCGTGATGCGCCTACAGTAACACAATATCAATACCACTCACATGGGCGCGTTATTATTAAACGCGCCCAATCAACCAGGCGCAAAAATTAAACTAGCCACAACAAGGAGGGGCCCGTATTTACGGACCAACGTATTGCTTCCGCGGCTGAGGGACGACGCCCCGGATCCGCTAGCCGCGCCCCCTTACGGGGGCGTAGCGACATCCCGACGTTTGTTAGTGAATCAGATAAAACCACCGATCGAGCAACACGTCGCGCTAGGTACATATCGCTCGGTCCTCAGAGCCCTATGAAGTCGCGTGTGTAGTTAGTGTTAATTAGTGCTGCGTAAGTCCGTTACTTGTGTAACTGTGAAACTGATTTATGTGTACGTGTACTTTGTTGATTATAAGTGTTAACTGCATTTTTGTCTGGTTTAATTCGCATCCTCTAGGGAAAACACGATAACCCACGCCTATCAGAGTGTAACCCAATCAGCACAGCACGTAGGTTGTAAGGTCACCAGAGTGTTTCGTGTGCTGTGCTTAACATTGGTCCCTGCGAGTCGGATAACTGATTGCCCGAGCGTTCGGAGTAGGGCATGTAATATCGGAAGGTTTCCAATTCCGATACTGATTTCCGATATTAGATCTCAATATCGGAATTTCGTTAGAAATTTCACATTTTATTAATAAATTGCACAAATTCGGTATGAGGTTGGATTGAGTACAATAAAAAACATTTCACTTGTTCGGCATGTTCAAGAACCATTTTCACAATAGTATTTGGTGTTTTCGGTAAGTCGTATCAAATTTTTTTGAAGTGTTGCCGAAGATCTTGACTTTCAGCAAAGAATCTGAAACTTGCACCATTTTTTTTTTTTGGGTGAGAAATCATCAAATAACTTCTCCCGCTCTGGGCGGAGCGGGAGGTTGTGTCAGACTCTTACCGACTAAAACCCACCCGTATTCCTTCCGTTGCCTGTGTTGCGGGGGCCTCGGTGACCCATAAGTACCTTCCAGCGACCCCAGCAGGCATCGGCCCTAGTGGATCCCACTAGGGCCGATGCCTGCTGGGAATACGGAAGGAATACGGGTGGGTTTTAGTCGGTAAGAGTCTGACACACCCTCCCGCTCCGAGGCTTGTGATGTAAATTTGCTTAGAGTACTCACCGATGAAGGGGGTCCAACTACAGTGATGTTTGAGTGCACAGTTCGTAAATGTGTGTGCAAACCCGTAGTAGACCTACCAGTAGTTTTTAGTTTTTTTTTTTTTTAACATATCTGGCACTTAGCGGTATAAAAAAAAAAAAAGTTATTTATTACCTTTAGTTTGTACATGAACACTTAAATTTATACAACTATGCTTTACAAACAGCGTAAGTGTTTTCGATAAACTCTGGCACCCAATGTAAGATTTAACTTGTGTTTAGGGTGCCAGCGTCCTCGCCTGCCAATTGAGCATAAAGTAGCCAACTACTGCTACACAATATAATATTAATATTACGTACTAAAACCAATCACTTATTTCTAACTTAACTATTTTGTTTGCCATTTTAACATTAAATTACTTATGTATAAAAACTGTGTGTATGTACACTTACCGTGTGCATGTGTGTAATTATACCAAATCATAATAATTATGCTAGATTATTGGCTCATTTAATCTAATCTAAGCGATCGATATTTGCAGTAGATCTTCAGTCTGATAATAATTTAGAGTTAGTAGCCACTTCGTAACCTCGGTCTTACATTTACTTTGGCACATGGGAGCAATGGTGCAGACTTTATTTATTTTGTTGTAGAGGTGGTTGGACAGTACAACGTAATTCCGCTGGGCGAGAGCCGTTCTACATCCATGCGTTAAGCATATTTCATAGTGTCTGCGCTTTTTAGTAACATGGGGCTCGTACACCACTGAGGGATGCCTACGTAGAATTGTGCCAAGAACAAAGAGCTGTCTCACAGTGAGGACCTGGCATTCGGTGTATAGTGCCGAGGTGGGATATCGAAAGGGTTTCGAGGTCATAACCTTGAGGACAGCTCTCTGTGCACGTTCCAAAGGGAGGAGGGTTGTCTTGGGGGCTCCACCCCACACAGTGATGCAGTAGTTTATTATGCTTTGGCATACGGCATAATAAACGGTCTTGCTAGTATTTAAATTTGCAGAGTGCCTTAACTTTTTAAAAATAAATATGCATTTGCGGACTCGTGATAACAGGGTACTAATCTGAGGTTTCCAGCTCAATGAGCTATCGATTTAGACTCCTAGATACTTGACAGACTCAGATCTTGAGAGTTGAGGGCAAGCGCATTGTGAAGAGGATGAACCAAGTGAACAAGGTATGGGCTTTAAGCACCATTGAGTCATTCGAAGGGAGTTTGGTAGGTTGTAAGGAGAAAGGTAGGAATACTGTTTTTCTGAGATTCAAGGTTAAGATGTTATTCGACAACCATTTCATCACGGAG
Source organism: Atethmia centrago (assembly GCA_905333075.3). NCBI lineage: Eukaryota > Metazoa > Arthropoda > Insecta > Lepidoptera > Noctuidae > Atethmia > Atethmia centrago. The sequence goes on from HG995393.1 coordinate 18,095,575, forward strand.
TTGAGAGCGTGTTCCGCGTAAATTACAGTCTCTGGCCAATCACTACCATGAATAAGTAAGGCCGTATCATCGGCGTAAGTAAAAATCGAGCAGTTTGTTAAAGACATTTTGCATAGATTATTAATATAAATAAGAAACAAAGTAGGTCCTAAAATTGAGCCTTGAGGAACGCCATAGGTCAATGATTTGGTGTCACTAATAACATTATTTATTTTAACGCACTGAGTCCTATCACACAGGTAATCCTGGAAGATTTTGAGAGTATGTCCTCGAATGCCCGTGGCTTCGAGCTTATATAAAAGGTGGGGAACAGACACAGTGTCAAATGCCTTGGAGAGATCTAAGAAAACAGCCAAACATTTGATTTTACTGTCTAGCTTAGATACTACATGATCTACCAAGGCGGCAACAGCATTTTCAGTCGACCTGCCACCCCTAAAACCGTACTGATTGTTGCTTAATATTTTGTGTGACTCAAGAAAGTTTACGAGTCTTTTATTGAGGATTTTTTCTAGTATCTTGGAGATGGCAGGGAGGACCGAAATTGGTCTGTAATTATCTACACTGTGTCTGTCCCCATTTTTGAAGATGGGATGAACAACAGCTCTTTTGAAAATTCTAGGAAAACAACCAGTCGAAATGGAGCGATTGCAAATATGTGTAATGGGTGGGACAAGCACGGGCATACATGATTTTAGCAGTCTCGATGATATGCCGTCCCAGCCCACAGCAGCATCTGTACGTAACCCAACAATGAGATTCGAGACTTCCACTTCATCTGTGGGTAGTAGTACTAGCGAATTAGGAGGGAGAGCATCGAGTGAATATTCCGGAATGCACGTGGCCGATGAGAATTTGGCAGCGAGTTTCTTGCCAACATCGGCAAAAAACTCGTTGACTTTATTTACTGAAAGCTTCTCACTCGGAGACATACTTAGCAGTTCGTTAGGACATGTTGTGTTGAGACTAGACCCAGTTATATTTTTAATGATTTTCCATGTCGCTTTAGGATTGTTTTTTGCCATTTCGAACTCGTCTTTTTCATATGCATGTTTTAAGTTTTTGAGTAGTTTGTTGCAGAAATTACGGTACCGCTTGTATGTGATAGAAAGAATGTAGTTTTCAGGGTCTGCCTCTACCCTTTAAGCCATATCATCTCTATTTCGGATACATCGAAGCAGACCATTTGTAATCCAGGGTTTTAGAATTCTGCGTTTGGAAGATATGTACACCGATTTGGAGTAATTAGTGATGACAGTGCTAAGAAGCGAGACCAAAGACTCTATTTGACCCTTTTTTTCCCGGTAGGCGATAAACGTCACGCAACTGAGGCGGGTTAACGGACGGCTGGATGGTCTCACAGGTTTTCAAAACAATTGACATTAAGTCATTAACTGTTTCCTTCTCAGTTGCTGGTACATTCCTTATCTCGACGCAGGATGATCGCGAGCTCAGCTGTAAGTCTTCTAGTTTTTTTTTCGAGATCCAGTATGTAATTGCGTTGTTCACTATTTTCTTTTTCCAGTTTTTGCAGTGATAACTTAATGGAATCATAATCCTTGCTCAGAAATTCTATACTTTTTATTGTTTCAGCGTTGGTTTTTTGAATCTCTGCGTTCTGTAGCTTGATTTGCGTTAACTCCGACGTTAATTTCCCAAGCAGAGCATCCTGCTCGGTTTTCCAGGAGGTGAATAAATTCAAAATTTTGTCCTCGAAATTTTTCCACTCGCACTCCGGAGAGAAGTCAGGGCGAAGACGCTTGGATCGCGAAGTTATGTTTGAGGTTTCAGGCTCACTTGGGTTACAAAACATGTCCGGAGTTGAGAAAATAGGTGGATTGTCCTTCTCGCGAGCAGGAGTAGCAGGGGGCGAGCTCACAGTCCTTGGCATCGTTGCTGTATACTTTTCGCTCAAATTGATACCGGTGCACGCAAAACAAAACAACAGTAATAGCGCTAAAACCGGACAACTCGTTTCGTAGCCGATCAACACGTAGCACTGCTGCTTGGTGTCACGTAGCACTCGTAGCTGCACGTAGACGATAGCTGGTGACGCGTACTCGCGTAGCGGTCCGGTTGACGTAGCACTGGAGGTAGGGATGCGGTGATTCGCGACTATGCGTCAGCGCAGTTTGGCTCAGCGGCACGTGACACGGGCTTGCCGCGCAGAGAGGAGGCGGTTCAAAACCGAGTCACACAAGCCCAATCACAATAGACTTTTTAAGGATTGTAAGCTACGGTGGTTACACTAATATGGCTATCACTTTCGTGGGGAGTGGCTTGGTCGTAAGAGTGCCCCAGGAAGGAACGAGAATTGGAATTTTGGTTTTAAACCAATCACAATTTAAATGATTAGATTTTAGCACGAGTAGTTAACACACGTCTATTCACTGTGAACCACGGCGAGAACTCCGTATGGCCGTCATCCGATCGATGAAAATGATCCCATACATTTGATGAGCGTTTCTTGGGAAATTCTGAGTATGTGGCTTTTGTTTTTGATGAAGCCCTACAAAAAAAAATATGTTTTATGTAATGCAGATAAATAATTGTACAAACATAAAACCATTTAAACACTTGAATTGGAAAACAAAAATTAGATAATAATTTGTACTTACATATTTTAAAGCGACGACGTTGCATGTAGCCACATAAAACACAAATATGTACTATTGGCAAAACTTAAGCATGCTCACTTTAGAAAATATTTCTGCGGCAAGCGCAGCTAGTGACAAACCACACCCCTTCCTGGTTTCGTCCAATTAGAGACAATATGAATTTGTGTGAGTATAGGGCGTGTAACAAAAAATATAAATATGTGTGGTATGTTGGTTACTCACTGCACGAGCCGGTATTATTCGCGCGAGCCGAGGGCGAGCGAGCGCGATAAGGGAGTCGAGTGTGTGCGCGTTTCATACGACGGTTTTCAACTTGAGAGGAAAAAAAGAGACTGGTATTGTTATTAGTTTCGTACGCCGCTAGGTATTTCTCTCTAGATTTTGCAGGCAACAGGCTGTCACTAGCGTTTCGTGCCTAGATTAGTATTTCCGGGGGGTTAAATCTACGCGTTGCTCTTCGCTCTTCTTTCCTAATTGAAGTCAACATTTTTGATAATAATTAACCACACAATGAAAACGTTAACAAGTATTTCTGGAAAATACCGCGCTTGTTTTGTTTATCCCGCGCGCCGCAGGTGTAAATAAAGGCGCTGGAAAAACCGCTAAACAGCCTATATAAAAAATATAATAAACAAAATAATGTTTTGAATAAGCAAATTAAGGTTAATATGTAGTGAAAAATATATAATTTTATGAAATGATGATAATTTTGATGATTGATTTATCTGATGTAACGAATTTTTTTTTCTCAAAAATATTCATTGTTTTTGGACAAAAACTGCGTATATTGAAAAAAGAAATGTAAAGTAAAAATACTTCTATATAATAAGCTGAATTTCTGAGTCACTTTACAAGCAAGTGTGTTGAAGAAATATATCGTAATTTTTTGCGACCGTATTTTATGGCCGTTCTATAAAGCCGATCTATTGTTTAACCAGATGTTCTGACGTTCCCACTGAATAACAATGGTGCTTAGATAATGAACTTATTTTTATTGCAGTTGCAAAAGTTGCGACAGCAATAATAAAAAAATCTGATAACATTGTATAAACTGCGCCAAGTAATGGTTCAAATACTACTGTAAGTAATTTTGCTATTTTAATCAAAACAGCAATAAAAGAAAGAGATAGCAAATGACAATTTCTAACAAAACTACGTAACTTGCTTCGTTTTAGGGTTCCGTAGTCAACAAGGAACTCTTATAGTTTCGCCATGACCGTCTGTCTGTCTGTCTGTCCCCGGCTTAGCTCACAGACTCTTACTAGAAAGCTGTAATTTGGCAAAGTGGTAAACAAAAATGCTAAATAAAGTTTTTTTAGGGTACGCGTATAGCAATACCAATAATACATTTTCTAAACCAAACGGAAGATATTAGTACGAAATTACTTCTTGTCAACAATAACAATTCATAAAGCGCTCTCGCTGGCCGTGCCCATTAAAAAAATGTCTTACAAACAAGTGAGCATAGCACGCGCCTAGTGTGACTGTCACACACACTATACATAATTACATTAATACAAACACGACTAAAATACGCTTCATGCATCCCATTGGCCAAAACGCTTGCATCGGGCGATCGAGTCGTGAGCCGTGCTATACGATTATCGCCTTAGAGGTGAGCATGCAGAAGATTGGCCGATAGTACGTAGCGCGATATCACGGGCGCGACAAGCAGCAATATTCCTGCCGCGCCAGTGATATCGCCCCAGTCTTCACGAGCCTTAAACTTGCACAGTTCACGAGCGCAACTGATTGACAGGATATTTTGTTCGTTTGTGCGAATAAACAAGAGGTACATGCGCAGGTAAAGAGTGAGCGAGACTGACAACCAACACTATTATAGCTCTTGTATCGCATGATTAGCAAGCTGGCAACAGGAAGGCACAAGGAGTTATAATTATAATATAGGTTTAGTTTAAAACTGAAATTGAAAAAATTGTCAAATCCCATATTGGATCACTCAGTATCGGAATTGTAATATCGGAACTTGCGTTCCGAGATTCCGATATTACGATATTCAGAGATTCATGCCCTAGTTCGGAGTCGGTTTACGTTCAGAGGCGAATTGACCGGCAAAAATGAGTGTTAGAAGTGCCTTTGTGTTCGGCAGCGTGTGGGATGTTCGAACGGTAGAAGTTTATCATTCCGACAAAAAAGCGAAGATCTGGAACGGTTGTTGGGGGTGGGTATGTCTTGATGGTCTTTATATTCTTTTCTGTAGGATGAATGCCAGGAAATCGAGTTTTGTTTGTCCTAAGGAACACTTAGCGACTTTGATTTGCAAACCGTTATCATTGAGTCGCTGGATCACTTCTTCGAGATTTCTTCTGTGTTCTTCTTCGTTTTCAGAGGTCACCAAAATATAGTCGACGAATGGGAAAACTGCTGGAATGTTTGCCCAGCATTTCTTAATCCGAAGCACATCCTCGTAAAGTCGTACAGACCGAACGGGGTAATAACGGCTGTTTTTTTTTTACATCTTCCTCTCTGTTTCTTATCTGATAATATGCATTTTGGTGATCGATTTTGGAGAAAATCTTCTTGCTTTGCATATTGCAGGTAAGTCATGAAGACGTGGAATTGGATAGCGGTCTGTATTGTTACCGCGTTGAGTCCGCGGTAGTCACCACATAGCCTATATTTGCCGTGTTTATTTAGCACCATGTGGAGTGGACTTGCCCATGGACTAATCGATGGTCGACAGATGCCTTGGTCAATCATTAATTATATTTCTTCCTTGGCTGTGTTATATTTGTGTGGCGTGAGAGGGCGAGCTTTCGCGTACATTGGTGGGCCGGTAGTCTCGATGTAATGTTCGACTTCACTGTTGTACATTTTCCACGAGCTTGGTCATGTGATATCAGGATACTAGGCGTCGTGATTTGGGAGATTATCGTTGATGATGCGTATGCTCCATTCCGATGCAGATAACATGGACTCAGATGTTGATAAGGTTGTATTTTGGTCCAACAGTCGCCGTCTATGCAGGTCCACCATTAGTGCGTAGTGATGCAAAAAATCAGCGCCTATGATCGGCCTACTGACTGTTGCGATCACAAATCGCCACTTGTACTGACGCCTCAATCCAATATTCAATACGATGGTTCTCTCGCCGAATGTAGGTAAATGCGTTCCATTTGCTGCATAAAGATTGCTCGGATCCCGGTTCTTGTTTTATTCACACTTGCGCGTAGAACTGAAACATTTGCGCCTGTGTCGACGAGGTATTGTTGGCCGGTTGTTACGTCTCTTATGAATAGGCGGTATGTTGACAATTTGTCGACTTCAGCCACCGCCACCGCTTCAGTCTTCTTTAGTTTTCCTGCTGCGTGTTTTTCTTGTAATTATAAGGACATCTACACCGATATGCTTCTTTGCCGAATTTTCGGTGGAAATAGCACGACCCACTCCTTCGATCACGGGATTTCGCACGAGATCGGCTTCTATAGCGATGGGGTTGCTGACGGTAATTGTTTTTACGATCCATTTTTAACGCAGCTACCTCCTTGGTCGGGTTTTAGATCATGCTGATGATGTTCTGTTCTGACAAGATTTGCTGTTGTGACTGCAGGCTGACTGTGGCAGGAACACACGGAATTTACCTCTTTCATTTGCTCTTGCACCTTGTCCGCCATGGCGGCAAGCGAGTCCAATTTCGACTCGTCGCTTACTTCTAGTACTGCGCGAGTCGCGGCAAGCAGGTGTCCCATCCATAGCATGCGCAGCGTAGCATCAGGCATTTTTTCTGGCGCCAGGTATCGCATCTGGCGCAGTAGTTGTGATGGCCGTTGGTCACCTAGCGCCATTTCATTGAGCAACTGCTGAAACTGTTTCCCTTCTGTTAATTCGTAGACGGACACCAGCCTCTTTTTGACTTCTTCATACCTCCCCGTGTTCGGGGCGGTCATGATGATGTCACTTATTTGCTCCACTTCTGGCTTTGTGAGATTCGCTACTACCAGTCCAAATTTCCCTTCGTCTCCGAGCTTCTGGTTGGCGATCATGATTTCGAACTGGGCAAACCAAAGACGGGGTTTGTCACGCCAGAATTGTGGAATGCGTGACTTAACAGTGATCATTTCGAACGCTTCTTCGCTGATCATTTTGAACGCGGTGTCACCACTTTAGGGAACTTCGTAGTCTTGGAAATGGAATACTACTAGTTTATAGTAATATCATAATATTTATTTATTTTCCTAATACATAAAGAACTTTAGCTCTTGTACATAGTAGTATGCGCACTATATACCTAATTTTTAATGGACCAATCAGAAAGCTCGTGAGTATTTCGGTCCACGGCTCTTACGCGCCTCCATATATAAACGTGCAGCACCACCAGCGTCGTCTTCAGTCACTAACTCGGCGCGTAGTTGAAACAACGTAGTATCAGTCACGGTCCTCAGTGCGTGGCGTCGTAGTCGATTCATTCGGATGTTGATGCTGTATGTAGGCCACTACAAAGTCAAGCCAGCGTTAAGGAACAAGACTTTTTCCAGAAGTTAGGGTCCGTGGGGTCGCTACTGCCCAATAGCTCACCACATGATGCCCTGCACATTAATGTATCTCTCTTGGTTTGGCTCCTTACCCTAGACCTGTTCTGGCAAAGTAAACTATACCGACTCAGACCTAGAATTCGGAGCGCGCAAGCCCTACCACGACGTCAGCTTAGAGATACGGGTGGTGGGGTTAGATACGGCGGTGGGGTTATTATTATTTCTTAGAGAATTTGACAGCAAAGAGGGCGGGGTCGCTGCGAGAACGCTGTTAGTGAAAGGGTTGACACACCATCAGCCGTGTGCTCACTCGCCTCGGTCACTTCTGCTGCGGAGCTCGGATGCGACGGACGCGTACTAGTGATCATTTTCAATTATTATCTTGTAACGGTTTTTCTAATTTAAATAAATAACTGTAGGCGATTTTGTATTTTCTTAAAAAAAAATTATTAGGCTTCTGATCCCTAAGATACGAGGGCGGCACTGAAAATTTCGGGAATCAAGGAAGTGACACAACATTACTATTTAAAAATGTATTTATTGCTTTTCGAAGTATTCTCCGCGAAATTTGACACATTTTTCTATACGATGGAACCAATCATTGAAGCAACCATTCCATTCGGAAGTTGGGGTCTCCAAAATGTCCGTTTTGTAGGCGTCCACAGCTTCTTCAGGTGATGAAAATCTCTGTCCACGCTATTTATTCTTTATTTTAGGTAAAGTATAGAAATCATTAGGGCTTAGGTCGGGGCTGTACGGCGGATGGTCTAATAATTGTATGTTTTCTTGCTCTAAAAACTCTTTTGTTCTGTGCGCGGTGTGAGAACTCGCATTGTCGTGATGGAGAATGATGCGGCGGTTGCAGTTCTCTTTACGGAGTTCAGAAGCGACCTGTGGCAAACAAATGCTAGCATACCATTCTGCATTAACCGTTCTTTGTCCCTCAAGAGGAATAGTCGTAACATGGCCAGTTTTGGAGACAAACGTGGCCACCATTTTTTTTGCAACACTCCGTGAACGAACAATTTTTGTTGGCTTTAACTCATTTTCGAACACCCAAACTCGTGACTGGTTTTTTGTTTCGGGTTCGTACGCGTTTATCCAGGATTCGTCACCTGATACGATGTTGTATACAGCATTTGAGGATCCTGCGTGGAATCTTTCGAGAGTTCTGACGCACCAAGTAACGCGAGCCGCTTTTTGCTCTTCACAGAGCGAATGCGGTATCCATCGGGAAAACAACTTTTTTACACCTAATTGTTCATGCAAGATTATTTGTATTTGACTCATGCCAATGTCTAAAGTTGCTGAATTTCGCGGTATGTCAAATTTCGATCTTCCTCAATCAGCTTACGCACAGCATCAACGTTTTCTTGGGTGACTGCAGTTTTTGGACGACCTTGACGGGGATCATCACTGAGCTTGACACGTCCACGTTGAAATTCAGCAAACCAGCGATAAATTGTGGTTTTGGATGGGGCTTCACCACCAAATGCAGAAATCATCCAGTTAACACACTGTTTTTGTGTCAAACCACTTCGAAAGTCATAATAAATCATCGCTCTTGAATTTTCTCGAGTCAATTCCATTTTCTCAACGACTAAACAAGTTTGACAAAACCTTGTGACAAGACCGAGAATGTTTTTTTAAATACATAAATGGTATCCGATTTTTAAAACCAAGGTGTTTTCAATTAAAAAGATTTTAATATGACAGGAACAGTGGAAATATTCCATTCCCGATACTTTTAGTGCAGCCCTCGTATTATTATTAATTTATGTCCGCCCCCAGAGATTGTGTTGTAATCAGAGTAATAACATTATCGCTTATGGCGGGGGGCGCAGCAGTACATGGAAAAAAAATGACAGGTGCGACGTGATAGATTGTATGTGGTTCAAAAAAGGGGTAAGTTTTTGTATGTTAAATTATTTTTTAGTGTAAAAATAGTATATGAATGCGTCAGGGAAACGATACGGTTTAAAAGGTATGCATAGATGGTATGGTCATGTTGAGAGGATGAGTGAAAGGCGACTAACAAAACGTACTGACAAGGCAGAATATAGTGACAACGCTGGTAGCCCACTCCCTAGGGAGAGATATAGTGACCTTATTGGTAATATTCTTCAGAAAGGTCAGGTGAGTATTATTTTCAACCTGCGTGCCGGGTGACCAGGTGTATGAAAGTAAACGAAACTGAAGGAATATAGAATACAATGTAATCTTTATTTTGCTTTAAATATATAGCATCAAAAGGACTTAAATATAATAAATCTAAATTTTGCTTACTTAAGATTACAGCATGGATAAAATACCGTAAAATAAAATAGATAATAAAAAAAACACTTCAATGATTACCAAAGCAATCGAAAAAAAAATACCTTAATTAAAATTAAACTAGTGATATCATATATTTGGAACATTGCTTAAAATTTAAAATTCACTGACATTGGAATACTGTAAAAAAACTGTCTTGATTCTTGACTCTTTACAATAAATCTATGCTGACATACATCACAATTATAAGGTTTTTAACCAGTGTGTAAACGAATATGGTTTAATAAACTACCCTTTTCACTATAACTACGCTGTCGAACATCACACTTATAAGGTTTTTCACCAGTGTATACGAATATGTTGGATTAAATTACTCTTTGCACTAAAAGTCACGCTGACATGCATCACACATAAGGTTTTCCACTAGTGTATATTCGAATATGTCTTGTTAAAGTATCCTTTTTACTAAGACTACGCTGACATACATCACACTTATATGGTTTTGTACCAGTATGTGTTCGAATATGTCTTGTTAAATTACACTTATCACTAAAACTACGCTGACATACATCACAATTATGTGGTTTTGTACCAGTATGTTTTCGAATGTTTTGTTAAATTACACTTATCAGTAAAACTACGCTGACATACATCACACTTACAAGGTTTTTCACCAGAGTGTATACGAATATGTTGGGTTAAAAACTCTTTGCACTAAAAGTACGCTGACATACATCTCACTTATAAGGTTCATCACAAGTGTGTGTATGAATATGATGGGTAAACTTACTCCTTGCACTAAAACTACGCTGACATACATCACACTTATAAGGTTTTTCACCAGTGTGTATACGAATATGTTGGGTTAAACTACTCAAATCCCTAAAACTACGCTGACATACATCACACTTATGAGGGTTTTCACCAGTGTGTATTCGAATATGTCTTGTTAAACTACTCTTTTCACTAAAACTACGCTGACATACATCACACTTATAACGTTTTTCACCAGTGTGTATACGAATATGTTGGGTTAAAAAACTCTTTGCACTAAACGTACGCTGACATAAATAACACTTATATGGTTTATCACAAGTTTGTGTACGAATATGATGGGTTAACTTACTCCTTGCACTAAAACTACGCTGACATACATCACACTTATAAGGTTTTTCACCAGTGTGTAAACGAATATGTTGGGTTAAACTACTCATATCCCTAAAACTACGCTGACATACATCACACTTATGAGGTTTTTCACCAGTGTGTATTCGAATATGTCTTGTTAAACTACTCTTTTCACTAAAACTACGCTGACATACATCACACTTATAACGTTTTTCACCAGTGTGTATACGAATATGTTGGGTTAAAAAACTCTTTGCACTAAACGTACGCTGACATACATCACACTTATAAGGTTTATCACAAGTGTGTGTACGAATATGCATTGTTAAACTGCCATTTTCACTAAAACTACGCTGACATACATTACACTTATAAGGTTTTGTACCAATATGTGTTCGAATATGTCTTCCTAAATTAGAATTATCACTAAAACTACGCTGACATACATCACACTTATACCGTTTTTCACCAGTGTGTATTCGAATATGTCTTGTTAAATTAGAATTATCACTAAAACTACGCTGACATACATCACACTTAAAGAGTTTGTCACTAGTGTGTCTTCGAATATGTCTTGATAATGCACCCTTTAGACTAAAACTACGCTGACACACATCATATTTTTCACCAATAGTTGAAAGAGTATGTTGTATATTTTTTTTACTATTTTGAAATTACGCTGATCACATTTATATTGCTCTTTGTAATAAGTTCCAGGTTCGGACGTACGTTTTTGAGTTCTCCGGATAACTTTCGAGTCTGATTTTTCTCTTTTCGTTTGCACGGCTGTTATTGCATCTTCTAGTTTTGTTGTTCGTGTTCCTTGTTTTGGTTTCGTCGCAACGGGCGCCCCTGAGATTATATATCTGGTAAGTACAATGTTGGAAGAAGATTGACATGCACACGAATAAAAATAATAGCGCTTTGCATGATTCACACTTGCACCAAAAAACTGGCCTGCACCACACAATCCTCACATTTAAAAACTTCATGAAAATTAATTTAGAGAATGCCAAAAAAAATACAAGAAATAGTCATAAATAGTCACCAAGGTTAAAAAAAGAATAGTCGCATTATAATTGCGAAGTTATAGCTATAAGTTAGTGAGGATTGTGGGGTGAACGTCTCCACACAATCCTCACATCAGTACAAGCAAACTGCTGGGACTATCGATTTGGGATCAATTCCAAAAATAGTCAAGAAATAGTCGTAACGCTATGCCAAATTTCGAAAATAGTCATTAAGGGATTCCAGAGATATAAAGGTGTCTTGGTGACGATTACGTGGTGAGCCTTTCTCGCCACAATCCGCACCCGATGATACGTACTTAATAATTTTGTGCTCGACTCGAAAATGTGGGTAGAAGTTTACATGGATGTTTAACATACTTCTACATAGTAAACCGGGTTGAAATTATCATGGTTGGAGACGACTATTTCTTGATTATTTTATGACACCAATTTCAAAAACGCAAGCGTTCCGCGGTAGTCTTGTCGGCCCGCAGCCGTGGCAAGCTTGCTTGCATGCTGCGTGCCTGCTTGCATGCTGAGTGCCTGCTTACATGCTGAGTGCCTGCTTGCATGCTGCATGCCTGCTTTCACGCTGCATGCCTGCTTGCACACTGCATGCCTGCTTGCACGCTGCATGCCTGCTTGCATGCTACAAAAATTAGAGATGTAATAGTGTGCACTAACTTTCTAGGCGTTTGGTGAAATGAAAATATGGTTATTAAAACAGTGGTATAATGAATGTTCTGAAACATAATACGTTGAACAAATGTTATTTCGGCTAAGTGTAACATCGGTAAAAAGTTTTTCGACCAAATGAAACGTCAGAATAACTAAAATTAGGGTCCGAGTGCCCATCGAGTATTTCGGGATATCGCCAAAAGGTTGGTAGAGTCTTCACGTGACCAAAGGGCTGGCCTTTAGCCCAAAGAATCAGCATTGCCATTCAACGTGGCAATGCTGCCAGGCTTTTGGGCACTTTTCCCATTGACAGCGATGCGGACGAATTTTTTTATGCCCAATGAGCTCTTCCGCCTTTTTGTTTGTATATAGTTTTAGTTAAGATAGGATATCATTTTGTTATTTTTATTAATTAATTAGATAAATGTTTAAAAAAAAAATTAGTCACGATTAATGGTCTTAAGAAATCAAGTGGTTTGACAACTTTGTATGTAAAAATCTTTGATAAAGATTTCAAAATAACTCGTAAACAGAGTTTAAATATTGAACATGATGTGGCTATGGATCAAAAAATTAATTTCACTATCTAAGAACACAAAATAAATTTTAATGAACATGTAAAAGAAGATTTTGAAATAAAAATAAATCATTTGAATCAGTTTCAAAATTCTGCAATAGATACTGATTATCAAATATGGTTCTGTTTTTGCGAAACATAAATATGATGTGGGCACTGTTAATGAATATGAAGCAAGAATAGACTTATTTATTAGTGGACAAATATTGCAGTAAGAAGCCTTATAGATGCACTGTTGAAGATAAAAAAGAAATTGAAGAACAAATAGCAACTTTACTAGATAATAAATTAATAGAAGAATCTTATAGTCCATTTGCTGCTCCTGTTACATTAGCATTTAAAAAAGAGGATAACAGAAAATCCATACTATGCATAGACTTCAGAGACTTGAATAAAATAGTAGTACCACAAGCCCAACCATTTCCGTTGATTGATGAATGACAAAGAGAACAATTTTTTTTTTTTTCTAGTCTTGATATATGGAAATTCTGCATTTTGGTCGATCCCTTTACGAATTAAAGACAAAAAAGACGGGATTCGTAACACAGGACGGACATTACCAATGGCCCTGTTTACCACAAAAACCAGCAAATTTTCAGAGGACATTAAGTAACATATTGAGAAAATATAAACTTATTGATTGTGCTGTAAATTATATAGATGACATTCTTATATTTTCTAAAACTTATTCTGAACACACCAGTCATCTAGCACAATTGCTGAAACCATCAAAACAGAGGGATTCAGGTTAAAGTTTACAAAAAGTACTTTTGCGAGAGACCAAGTTAAATACCTGGGTCATATAATACAAAGTAATTCAGTCCGACCCATAAAGGATAATTTGATTTCAATAAAGAATTTTCCTGCTCCAAAGACACAAAAGGATATAAGACAATTTCTTGGAAAGATAAATTTTTACCATGAGCATATATACCAAGAATTGCAATAATATTAGATCCGTTAGATAATTTACCCAGAAACAATAAAAATCGTTTGGTCCGATGAATGCCAAAAAACATTTGAGATGATAAAAAGCCTGCTGTGCTCTCAACCAGTCTTAGAAATTTTGTTCAAGATTTCCCAATCAATATTTATACAGATGCTTCTTTAGAAGGAGTTGGAGTCATTTTGAAACAGACCCAGCCTGATGGTAAAGAGAAAGCTTATTTTTCAAAATTATTAAAACCAAAATTTATGATTTTATTTTTATATAATGTATGTCTATATCTATATCTGAAACAAATGAATTATTATTATTATTTCCTTTATTCCATTTAATACATATTATTTACATTTTTAAATATGTTTATAAAAATATTTAAAAAAAACATGTTCCCGATACCTTTTTATATTTTCAATAAAAAAATGTATCGGAAACAGGGTCCAAGCTACCGCTAGTCAGGGCTCTTGAAAGAGGAACCTCCTGACGATACGCACCGTGTCTAGAAGTACCACTCTCTGGATTAAGCCCTTGATCCAGCTGCCTAGCGAGAGCCTCTTCAGGTGTTGGTCGAGGCTCTTGGCTATCATGCCATTGGCCGTCACGACTATCGGCACAATGATTGCTGTATCCACATCCCACATGTCGATAACCTCGTGAGCTAAGTCAAGATACTTAACCTGCTTATCTTTTCAGCTTTTACTAGGTTCTCGTCATGCGGGACCGCTATATCAATAATCATTGTGCGACGCGCTAATCGATCTATCAACACTATGACTGGCTTATTAGCAACAATAGTCCTGTCAGTGATGATAGATCGATCCCAATACAACGTAATATTGCCATTTTTGAGAACTGGGTCGGGCGCATACCTTTAGTACGGTACTTCCGATTCCACAGGACTGTATTTCAGAGCAAGTTGCGGGTGGATAATCCTGGCTACAAGGCTGTGTCTATGCAAGTAGCCCTTAGCCAGACGAGAACAGCCAGAAATAATGTGTTGGATTGATTTCCCCGGACGGTGGCATGCCCGACAAATGTCAACCGTGCCGTCTTTCACAATATATTTCCGGTAGTTGTTCGTCATCATAACTTCATCCATAATCACAAAGACAAAACCTTCGGTTTCCCCAATAATATCACCGAATCGCAACCAGGATACGGACGCTAAGAGGTCTACATCGAGTCCATGTAGGACCCGGTAAACGCGCCCGTGTAGCTCTTTGCTCTGCCATACCTCCCTGCGGTCATTAGTATCTAATACTATAGGTTTGCGCCAGTTCTCGTCAGCCAAGGAGAGCGGGGTGAGGCCCTTATCCACTGAGACCACATCTCGGTGCATCACCACGTCGCTTTCTAAGAAGTATTCCATGAGACTGCATATCTCACGGTTGTGCAGGGTCTTAGCGTTTAAAAAGCCTCGACCTCCACTCCACCACTTCCGCGGGACATATAGTCTCATCACCGATGACCGTGGATGATGCATCCGATTTGCGGTCAGCAGTATGCGGACCCTCCTATCCAGGTTGTCAAGTTCCATCTGAGTCCATTTGAGTATGGCGAAAGAGTACATCAAAACCGGCATGACCCAACCATTGAAGGCGCGCACCTTGTTTCCGCCTTGATAAAAGACTATTTAATACTTTATTCAGGCGGCCAAAGAAGCGCCGCGCGCGAACGAACCGTACGGTCCGCTATTCCTCTGGAAATGTCGACATCCTGGATAGCAAAGGACCGTTCTCCACTGCCCCATACATGACATCAGGAAGGTGCGCGTAGTTGCATCTACTTTATACAACTCCAGCACCCTCATGAGCCATGTATGTGGCACCGAGTCATTGCCTTCTTATAATCTATCCAACATGTCGACAAATCCGTTCGGGAACGACGAACCTGTTGGCTTGTGGCAATGTCGATGAGGAGCAGCTCCTTAGTACCGCGGGATCCGTTTTTACATCCATTTTGTGAGGCAGACATGATTAAGTTGGTTTCTATATGGTTGTTAATTTTAGCTCTCAAAATGGATGTGAGAACTTTATAGACCATCGGTAAACAAGTGATCGGTCTATAATTTTTGGGTTCCGCAGTACTACCTAATTTATGGAGTAGGTGGGAAATTCCGGTCGTTACGAACTGGGGTAGCGACCCTGGCTCTAAAGCTGACTGGAACTGGGATGCCAAGCAGGCATGCAATCTTTGGAACCACTTTATCCTAAGTTGTGCAGCCCGTCCGGTCCTGGAGATTTTCAGTTAGGCAACGGACGGACTGCACGAGCTACATCTTGGGGGATGATGGTAAGTGCCCCCATTTCTGGTATCCACCCATATTCCTTCCTGTTGCCTGTGTTGCGGGGGTCTCGGTGACCCATAAGTACCTTCCCGCGACCCCGGCAGAACATAATAAAGCTAAAGAACGAAAGTGAAAGAACATAGTAAAAGACAATGTCCAAATTGGCCCTGTGCAATAAAGAGTATCAGATTAAACGATAATTAATCACCTATTTTATTATTTAAGTTGCAAATACTTCTGTATCACGGACTAGCTGTATTCCAAAATGTACTTTTAATAGAATTTAACGCGACTAATAACATTAGATCGCCATCTTCGCATAATGTCATGTCGTGTCAGAAGTGAAATAGGGATGTCCAATCAATTATAATCGATTGATTGAATTATTAATCGATCGATTGTGTTTTCTTTTCTAAAGTGTATTTTTAAAAACCTAATAAGAATACTTTATGTATGCAGTCATACTCCAATTTTTAAATAGGTAGTAAGAATAATATTATACAGTAATCAAAACTTTTTATTTTGATTATCTAATTCATTCTAATTCATCAAACGAATGCTAAGAATTCAGTTACCTACCTATGTTAATTAGTTTAAATGCATTTTAATTTTGCGCTTGCATCCACTTTTTAGAAAAACAACTGCATTGGTACCTAATTATATAGGTAGGTATTATGATATTACCTACCTTTCAGTTTCTTAAAAATCACTCAGAGCTATGAAAAATCGTAGGTACCTACATTTAATATTCGTTGTTATGGTTAGATTATAACCTCAAAATCTGATACTTGTTTTGAAATATACCTTTTTTGCAGCTAGTCCGCTACAAATACAAGATCTTTTAAGAATCTACTAATGATAGAGAATACAATACATAATTATCCGATGCTCTTGGCTCCAGGGCCAACAATGTATGGACGCAGAGCAATGTCCTTTAAAGTTTATAACATAATAAACTTTAGAAATGCATTAAGAGAAATTGGGAAATAGTTATAAATGCAAATAATAATGTAAACGAAAACTACTATATATTCATCACAACTAGAAAGCACATCTTAAATAAAATAATACCAAAACAAAGAGTGAAAGTAAAATTTAAAAAACCTAGGGATGGATGACAACAAGGTTAAAATTATCATGCAAACACAAAAGAGTACTCAAAATTATACTAAATGAATCTAAAAGCAATATTATAAAAACATATCACAACAAATATAGCAAAACATTAAAACGTAGCATAAAACTTTCAAAGAAAATAGAATATTCCTGCCAAATGAATAAGTCACATAATAAAAGTAAAACTATGTGAAATATTATAAATAACAAAACTGGCAAAAGTAAGACAAGGCAGTATGAAAATATTTCACTAAAATTAAATAACAAAACAATTTCCTGCCCTAAAATGATATCAAATATATTTAACGACTTTTTTGCTACAGTAGGTGAAACAAAAATTGATGCAAATACAAATATTCCCTTAAAAACTGGACGTCCAGTAATAAACTCACCAACTACATCAATGTACCTACGCCTAGTAAACCAAAGAGAGATACTTAATATAATTAAAATAACAAAAAATAAGCATACCTGCGGAATAGACGACATACCCCCCTATATTAGTAAAACAATGTGCAGAAGAATTGTCAGCTCCACTCACATTTTTAATAAATCAGACCTTATGAGTTTGGAGAATTTCCTGACTTACCAAAAATTTCCCTAGTCAAACCCATACACAAAAAAGATGATATGCACACCCCTACTAATTATAGACCCATACCGTTGTGGCAGACTTTTTCAAAGATTTTTGAAAAGGCTATGTGTAACAGACTAACCTTTTTCTTAGAAACATACAATTATGCCGATTCTGTTGTTCACCGAACTAAACTAACCGATCACTAAAATTTCTTATTTTTGGTTAAGAGAATCCTAAAAGATATTCTGCAAATAAGTTTCATTAAAATTGAAAACAATTTTGACACAACTATATTCGAGCTTGACAATCGTAAGTTGAGTAAACCATAGCCCAAAATAGAGGTGATATTATGCGTTCGGCACAGATTATATTCAAAATAGTCGAATAAAAACAATAAAATTGACAAAACCTCGTGACTTCGACAGCGTCAGGGTACATGTGTTCTGTGGACAAAAGTAAAATATTTCTGAAGAGATCGAAACATGTGGAAATCTGAAGGTGCAAGGTCAGGACTATACGGCGGATGCATTAACACCTCCCAGCCAAACTCTCTTAATTTTTGCTGTGTGGCTAAAGATGTGTGAGGTCTAGCGTTATCATGATGAAAAACCACACCCCTTCTGTTGATTAATTCCGGCCGCTTTCTCTCAACTTCTTGCTTTAATCTCATCAGTTGTTCGCAGTAGAGTTCAGAATCGATGGTCCTGCCTGGTGGTAACAGCTCATAATGAATAATGCCCTTCCAATCCCACCACACATACAGCATCACCTTGTTGCGAGTTAACCCGGGTTTCGCCACAGTCTGTGAAGCCTGACCGGCCTTTGACCACGACCTTTTTCGAACTTTCTTGTCGTACGTGATCCAAGTTTCATCACCAGTTATCAGCTTCTTCAAAAATGGTTCGGTTTCATTACGTCGTAATAAAGAATCACAAATGAGTACACGGTTCATTAGGTTTCTTTCAGTGAGCTCGTGAGGTACCCAAATATCGAGCTTTTCTGTGTACCCAGTTTTTTTTCAAATGCGCCAAAATTGTTTTGTGGTCAATTCCCAGTTCTTCAGCTACGTCGTAACTACTGATATGCCGATCTTGCTCCACTTTTTCAAAAATGGCATCCATTTTATCCGACCAGAGCGACGTGCATCTTTGACATCAAAATTTCCGGATTGAAAACGCTTAAACCAAATTTGTGCTACTCTCACAGACACCGCACTAGGTCCATAAACATCGCAAATTTTTTTCGCGGCTTGCGTTGCATTTTTACCTTTTGTGTAGTAAAGTTTTAAAATGTATTGGATTTCTTCATTAGATTCACTCATCTTGACGGTACGAAAAACAAATGAAAATCACACATTTTCCTCATTTGAATATGGAATTGTTCTTTAAAATTTAAACTTTCAATGATACCAAAACCAGCCAGGAACAAATAGTATACCCAAAGAGATTTTATTACAAGCTCATTCATACTATAATGCGAAAAGACTTTTTCCCCAACCTAATATTTTACAAAATAAACTATTTAAATTTGAATAAGATAATTAAAATTGAAATTAAATTCACCTTTTAAAACAAAACCAAGAAGGGTGTGTAATAGCAGCTCTATATAATTCCACACAGAGAGAACACGTGCACTCACCACCAATATATAAAGACGACTGACGGACCTTTGACTGACCGGCGACCGCCGCCGACCGCCCGAATTGTTTTCGATTGTGTACACATGATATTGACTACTATTTCTTTCAAACAAGGTGCAAAATGCAAGTGCATTGTTTAGGGCTCTTACGATTCAATGATTCGGGTGTTTCCGGGAATACGACAATTAGCGAAGATCTGCATGCGCATTATTAATTTGGGAATACTGTACTATAGTTTTACATTACGCAGATTATACAAAATATTATTTAACAAACTATATTTTTTCACAGATGAGGGTATACTTCCTAAAGAAGCCAAAGACACTGCAGACATACTGTTGTTCTTCGACAACCTTTTCGATTCCCTCAACGGAAGCTTTGGCAAAAGAAATGTAATGTACTAACTCTGCCTTCTCTTTATATCTTAGAAAGTATTTTGTATGTTCGCAAAAACTTATGTCTTTTCAAAACAAGAAGTGATTTCCATAATATAAATACACGTAGTAAACATGAAATTGTGATACCCCAATTTAGATTAACAAAAACAAGCAAATCATTTGTTATCAACAGTATCCGCTTTTATAACAAGTTGCCAAAGTCAGTTACAGAACTTAGCGATGGAAAGTTCAAAACCCACATCAAACGTGCCCTTACCAAAAACGCATATTATAAGATTAAAGACTACGTTGAAGACAAGGAAGTTTGGCAATAATTCCTTCTGCACATGTGGCTTCCCTGGTACCTCATAACCGGCATAACTATGTAAATATCTATTAACTGCTCCCAAATTACGATGTTTATTATTATTATTTTTTATACAAATTTTCTTTTTGACATATTATTTTCACTGTTTGACATTATATACCTAAAATTTTGATTTCAGACTTGTAATGGCAAACTTCATTTGGTTTAAATGGGTTTTTATTTTTATTAATATTTTACACAAATTTGTGTGTACCTTGTGAATGTGAGAACGTTGTAGGCTTAATAGACTAGATATTTTGTAGACCTTTTTATTTATTTTTTTTTGTTAAGTACCTGGTACGTCTCGACAGGCCTACACTGTCCTCCCATACCTATTAACACTGTTAATTTGAAAACATTGTAAAAGCCAATTATTTTTAAAAGAGTAACCGTGGAGTTTCTTGCCGGCTCTTCTCCATAGGAAACGACCCATTGGAACCGTGCACCTAGCTTCTGACGGTTCATAAATGCCCATGTAGGTTTATGTGAAATAAAAATATTTTGATTTTGATTTTTGAAAGAAACATGGAAAACCTCTTCGAGGACCTGCAACGCCTACTTCTATCCATCATAAAACATGGAAGGAGAGTAAAATGATTATGAAAGATATGACATTTATTCATCCTAAAACCTGTAACAACGAACACGTTCCCACATTGAAAAATTGGGTATGGACGCTAGAAGGAATTGCATTATTATTAAAATAATTACAAACAAAATATTGTGTATCATCAGTTTGGCTGCGGCATCTGAAGCAAGACCCAATAGAAAAGCTTCAAAACTGAACAAGAGATGTTTCAAAAAAAGAAATAATTAATGAAATCTAACTTTGCTTTATTGTTTAATAATGTGAATTACTTTCGCTTTTCTACATAGATGCACGCGAATATGTAATTCACATTTTAAAATACCTATCTTAATAAAAAATATCAAGGCTGAAAGTAATAGGCGACGTAGGTATGTGTGTACCTACGTGTGTATGTGTGTGCAGAAGATTATGTTGGCATTAGTTCCAAAACAGGCGTCCAGAGGGCGACAATTGACGTTTCTCACTTTTGTCGTTGAGTTGGTCCTCTATTCCATATATAAAAAAGTACTCTGTGGCGCGGACTGAGGTTGTATTCGAAACGTTTGCGCAATATAGCAAGACAGGAACCAAAATAAAATAACCCCTATAGCAACCGTAAGCCGTAACCGTATAAAAAATAAGTTCAGTTTTTTATTTTTTCTGCGACTATGTGTGACATTTTGATATTTTTTTTTGTAGTTTTTGGAATTGAATATGTCTGCCTACTTCTAGTATTTTTAGAAACCTTAAAATATGTTGATAATAAAACAAAAAATGTACCTAAAATCAACCCGGTATCGTTAATTTTGTGAAAAATGGGAACAGAAAATCGATTTTACACTATAAAAATCTGTAATTTTCAAGAAAATGGTTAGTATTATTTGAAGATGAAGAACCAATTTATATGTGGTAGTGATTAGTTATATTTGACTTGGTTTAATTTTGTCACAATACGAGGGCGGCACTGAAAATTTCGGGAATCAAGGAAGTGACACAACATTACTATTTAAAAATGTATTTATTGCTTTTCGAAGTATTCTCCGCGAAATTTGACACATTTTTCCATACGATGGAACCTATCATTGAAGCAACCATTCCGTTCAGAAGTCGCGGTCTCCAAAATGGCCGTTTTGTAGGCGTCCACAGGTTCTTCAGGTGATGAAAATCTCTGTCCACGCAATTTATTCAATATTTTAGGGAAATTATAGAAATCATTAGGGTTTAGGTCGGGGCTGTACGGCGGATGGTCTAATAATTCTATGTTTTCTTGCTCTAAAAACTCTTTTGTTCTGTGCGCGGTGTGAGAACTCGCATTGTCGTGATGGAGGATGATGCGGCGGTTGCAGTTCTCTTTACGGAGTTCAGAAACGACCTGTAGCAAACAAATGCTAGCATACCATTCTGCATTAACCGTTCTTTGTCCCTCAAGAGGAATAGTCGTAACATGGCCGGTTTCGGAGACAAACGTTGTGGTATTTTTCTACTCAAAGCCACATCTTTATGTTAATAATTATAAAATTACCTTTGTTATAATTCCTGTACTATTTTCCTTGCTTCAAACATATGAAATCATATTATTTCCCTAACTTTCTTACATATGTTTGAACACCACAGCTGAAAAGCAACATCACAATGAACTGTTTTTAACACCGAATACTGTATTTTATATTATTAATTTTCTCTTGTTGTAAAATAACATATTTTTATCCATTGACATCTTCAATCATAAATTGTCATCTGTCTAATATTTTCTTTCTCTATGAATCGTACCGGCCTTGATAAAGCTAGTTTCAGACTTACTTCGCTATGTAAACCGTTTTTATTGATCCTGGCAGGCATTCAAATTATTCATTTGAATTATGTTTCACAGAAACTTCTAGAACCTTTGCCAGGATCTATAAAAGCGGTGATCGGACCTGACAAGGGTTCAGTCAGTTTAGGCCAGTCAGTTCGTTCACTCGGTTGACTCACTCAGTCAGACAGTTCAGTTCAGTTCTATAGCTTACTTCTTACTTATTTCTTGTATTAATAATTGTAACGTGTATCTAAAGAATCTCAGTGTGTGTGATTTGTGATTCACCTTACATAGCCGCCGGCCCTCTCACTTCCGCCATTGGGAGATTTCTAAGGCCGAAGGCGTTATAGTCGCGTGGCTTAGGACGCCATAGCCGACCACTCCCGTGTGTCTTAGGAGGTCCAGAAACTCGTCTCGTGGAGCGTGGGGTGCTGTGGAGTGCCTCCGCAGTCGGCCGTATCGGCGAGATTCGGACTACGCCACCGTCTTACTAGCCCGCTCCGTGACTGAGAGCTCTATCATTATTGGGGCATTCTATCAACGTGGCGTTGGACACTAACTCCGACTACACATCATACCACCAACCTCACCAACAATACTACTTAATTTAAGTACCTACTATAGAACAGAACCTCTTGTCTTACAAAAGACATTTTACTCCTTGGGACAGAGTTGCCGACTGACTGTGAAGGCGAGATCCTCGTCTTCGTGCTCCGCCTCGTCTGTCAGCCCTGTCCCGCTGCTGCCTGCCGATCCAGACCAACTACCTGCCGACCCTGTCCAGCTGCTGCTAGCCGATGCTACATCTTGCCGTCTAAACGTCCCGTGCACTCGGACCGGAACCATAGAAAATCTTAATATTAAGTCTTATCTTTTAAATATTTATTAGTAAGTACTCTTATTTTAGTTTTCTTTTTTTAACGTGACTTACGACTGGCCCCCGGCCAATCGTAACGTTACAACGTAGCCACCATTTTTTTTGCAACACTCCGTGAACGAACAATTTTTGGTGGCTTTAACTCATTTTCGAACACCCAAACTCGTGACTGGTTTTTTGTTTCGGGTTCGTACGCGTATATCCAGGATTCGTCACCTGATACGACGTTGTATACAGCATTTGAGGATCCTGCGTGGAATCTTTCGAGAGTTCTGACGCACCAAGTAACGCGAGCCGCTTTTTGCTCTTTACAGAGCGAATGCGGTATCCATCGGGAAAACAACTTTTTTACACCTAATTGTTCATGCAAGATTATTTGTATTTGACTCATGCCAATGTCTAAAGTTGCTGAATTTCGCGGTATGTCACATGTCGATTTTCCTCAATCAGCTTACGCACAGCATCAACGTTTTCTTGGGTGACTGCAGTTTTTGGACGACCTTGACGGGGATCATCACTGAGCTTGACACGTCCACGTTGAAATTCAGCAAACCAGCGATAAATTGTGGTTTTGGATGGGGCTTCACCACCAAATGCAGAAATCATCCAGTCAACATACTGTTTTTGTGTTAAACCACTTCGAAAGTCATAATAAATCATCGCTCTTGAATTTTCTCGAGTCAATTCCATTTTCTCAACGACTAAACAAGTTTGACAAAACCTTGTGACAAGACCGAGAATCGTTTTTTAAATAAATAAATGGTATTCGATTTTTAAAACCAAGGAGTTTTCAATTAAAAAGATTTTAATATGACAGGAACAGTGGAAATATTCCATTCCCGATACTTTTAGTGCAGCCCTCGTATGTACCGAAAAACAGCACTATTTTGTCTGATTTGCAAACGCGCCCTTAAACGTGTTATGTAAGGGGGTCCGAAGTGTACAAAAGTGTATGTAGAACATCTTCATTTGTGGCTACTCTAGAGAATTTTCTAGCATGATGAATATGAATGAATGAAGTATGAATCGTTTATAGTCGTTGTTCCTTGATTCCTGGGCATCTTCGGAGATCTGTCCAAGAGGTAATACTGAATAATGCCGAATGACGCTTTCCCAGTGAATTGGGACTTTATGGACATAGATGATGGCATATAATAACACATATATTTATTAACATATCGTTGTGCTGTATCGAAAACATACTGTCCGAATTTCGTAGCATTATTTACTTTACCGCTTGACATAACTTGAAGTAAAACAAAATTATTTTATCAATTCCTCATCCACACCAGTAAAATAAATATCTGCACTGCACTGATAATTATGAAAAATTCGTCTAAAGTTTGACGAGAAGCTATACATTTTGTAAACACACATTCAGGGGTTCGCAACCTTTGGGTAAAATAAAATAAAAACAGTTTTGTACTGTATTTTTTTTACAGGGATATAATTATATTAACACACACATCTAATTACTGTCTTCAGACGATTCTGAATATTCTGTTTCAGAATCAGTTACATGGATAACAAAACTGTCTACCGTGCTATCTATCCTTTCATCAATTTTGCCATAAAATTTATTTTCTTCCTTGATGACGTGCTCCACACAACGCTTCCATCTTTCAACAGTAGTATAGGTAGTAAAAAACTAACAGTTCCTTGTACAAAAATTAACAATATCAACAATAACAAACAATGTAACCTAATCCGCGAAAACACCACAAACAAACAGACGCATTCGAAACTCGAATGACAGCAGAGACAGTGTCAGCGTGAACTTACTTCAAAATCATGGCCCAAATGTTTACGTTCCATGAATCAGATGCGTTCCAGTACCACAAAACATTAGACGACAGCGCTTTATATCGCTAAAATATAACCAGATCAAGTGAAATTGCTCATTAGTTTCGTATAACACGTATGCTACTTTGAGTTCATTGAATTTGGGATTATTTGTTGTTGATTAAATTTTCGCTAAGTAACTTGGTAGAAGTTCTTTATTTACAAAAATTATAACTTCTCGTGATGGGGACTTTAGCTGTATTACCGTCAGAGCTGTTACCTTGCTTAGGTTTATCTATATTTAAACCAAGTTCTTCACTGAACCTTTTTTGTACATGTCTTCTTTTGTTTTCAAATCTTTATTTTCTGTTGTTGAAGCCACGGAATAGAAAAAACAGTGGAAGTGTTCTTAGAATTCCTTAGTACGAGAACCAGTGTCGCCAAACTCACACAGTTACAAATTAAATTAGTAAATTGCAATACACAGAAAACGATAATATTATTGGCTACGAATTATAAACGCAACTTTGGCGAAAAGTTTATTTATTGTTGTTCAAAATTAAGTCATATTACAACTCGTGAACGTTGTTTTTATTTTACATGTCAAAATCAGTGAAGACCATTTTTCCATCTAACAATCAACAACGAGTTCAGCTTTTCAACGCTAGAGGGTACTGTAACCAATTTACTCTATTTAGCACGCTAATGTCATTATAATAGATGTCATATTCGTATGCACCTGTTATCTATTTTTCTACTCAGCTATGGATGAGGACAAGATAAGTATCGATAATTTAATGGCAATGTTTGTATAATGTAATATTCAAGTCCTTTATCTTATGTAATGGACCAAATTTTATGAATAGGAATTGCGTTATCATTTAAAAATCTGTAGCCTTTTTTTGAAGTTTGTAAATTGTTTTCATCAAAATGCTCTGAACAGATTTTACTTGATTTTGACGGCATCCTGTTCTGTCTTCCCGTAGCTTCTATCTATTTCTCCTTGGTAAAAGGATCTTTGGGAAAACTGAAATATTAACATACTTTATGAGTATTAGGTACTTATTTTTGAGACCTACGTCCAGCCGCGAATGAATGAATGATTGGTTTATTTGTCAGAATATAAGTACTCAAACTCAAACCATTTATTTCAATTAATCGAGAAGAACGACGATGAGTACATAATATGTAATGGTAAGGTATAAGGTGTCACTATATTCGAATTTGGACTTAGGACTTCGTGTACGCATAATTTGATACTAATTTCTCGTAATTTTATTTATTTCAGTTCAGTAAAGTTAGTTTAAAAATACACATTTTATTATTTTATCGATACCGAACTATATGAATGTGTCCCATCCCTAATCGAGTAGCGTCGAAGTTTCTAGAATGTATACGATGATATTTAAGACAGCGAGCATAAGGCAGTTTTTAGTTCGCAACAAAGTAATAAATATGGTTTTGTCAATAAAAACAATTATATTGAAATATATCATAGTTTTATACTAACCGGTGATGATACACCTCCGCAAGATATATTTTTTGTCCTGCTATCATTTTTGCATGTAAAAATTATACAATAAGGCATGTTTGTAATATTTTTCGTTACGTTCGAGACATCGTATCAGAGCAAGTAGCTAACCGCGACTGAGCCGGTGTTGCGGAGCTCCACATAATTGTGACACACGCGCGATAGCGGCGTGGCACTTCCACTGTTTTTTCTATTCCGTGGTTGAAGCAGACAATTTTTCAAAGCCTAGATTGAAATCCCATATTGATAAGAATTTTGATCAACCGGTTTATTTTGTACTTTTTCTAATTTGTTCATCTCTGTAGGTCTTCACCACAAATAGTGCATACAGGACCTGATGAAGTGTCAGACAAAACTTGAGCCACCTTCCCGTCAACCATCGTTAAAAATAATGTGTGTTTGATTTCAATACCTTCACCATTTATATTGATTAAGCTTGGTGTAAGAGCGTCTTTTTGGGCTGTAATTCGTCATGGACAGCTAATGAGACACAATTGATTTTCTATTGTTTGACTCCGAATCGGTGTCGCGCGGGGCTTAACAGGTTTAAGTCAATTTTAAGTCTAAAAGATTATTGATATTAGTTCTAATTACATCGATTGCCTCGTTGGTTTAGTGGTTGCAAGCGCTACTGTTGAGCATGAGGTCCTAGGTTTGATTCCTGGGTTGGGCAGTGTTATTGGGTTTTTCTATCTGGAATTTCTCAATAGCAGCCCGGAGTCTGGATCTGTGACCGGTTGATGGCAATAAGCTCGCCCCCTATTACATGGGACTTAAAACATAACTGGCGAAATGTGGGTGACTACAGGTACACCTCTGCCCAACCCGTCGAAGAAACAAGGCGTGATGTTATGTTTTATGTGTCTAATGACATCTAATTACGTTCTCCTTCCTTATATTAATTATTATTGTACAGTGAGATCTAAAAAAAAATACATTTAAATTTACCTTTAATTTAGATGCATGCAATGCTATTGTATTTGTAATGTGTGTATTTAGTTGGTTTGCCTAAATAAATAAAACTAACTAACACTTACTTTTCATCTCCCTGGCTCGTTTCTTCTTAGATAATTTTTCTTCTTCCATTCTAGTTTTATACTGCATTAAAGGTTCATCATCTTCCAAATCAGATTCAGAATGATGTGGTGGTGTATCTGCTACATCTAGACAGCTATTGTCTAAACTTTCCAGTTCTAGCTCTGTAAGTAAGCAAAAACAGTCAAAAGTATTTTTCCAGGAAGTCATGGGGAGAGGCCTTTGCCCAGCAGTGGGGTGATGCAAGCTTACAGTAACAGTATTGATATCTGTCTTATTTCAAAAAATAATGAGGTTACCCTTAAGTTGAATGAAACTTAACACTGCCAAAAGTTTCCATTACTTCAAAACATTTTTTGATCAATATGAAATAAAAAAATAATATATAGATTTTTTTTAATTGATTATTTTATTTATGATCTTAGTAACATACCATCACTTTGATGTTCCTCTTTTGGCTCAATAATATCATCTCGTCCCTCACAAACAGCTGGTAATTCTTCTTTGATAGCAATGCTTTCTGTTTGACATTCATCATCTATACTTATGTGTTCTATTGGAGATTTAATAAACCCACTGCAAAACTCTAAGTGATCTTGGTTTATTATAGGATTGGGCTGTAAAAAGATATAACATTTATAGTATTAGGAAACATATGCTGGCAATCAACTGGTGGTATTTATTACAGTTGTAATGGGAATCATGTCATTTGGTTAAAATTGGTATTTACTTATATTATTTTATTCACATTTTATATTGATTCTTTTGTTTTTTGTGATTGTTAGAATGTTGTAGGCAAGTACCTGGTACTTGTTGACAGGCCTACACTGTCATCTCATACCTATTTACACATATTTACAGGTCTCCCAAAGTGATAATGCGCATAGAAATCTTCGTCACTGTTTGGCAACGGTCGTATTCCCCGAGCGTCAGAAGACGATATGTGTATAGAGTGGTTAAGTGCATTTTCTTCATGCATAATTTAGTAGAATTATGTATTTTGTGCTAAAAGAGATAAATATTGATTTATCAGTAACGAAATTTGATTCGATAATTCCATGTAAGTAAATAGCGAGGAAAACCACACGATTGCGAATATGCTACAATCTTTGTTGGATTGATTTACTTCGAAAATTTTATAGTGCTTTTCAAGTGTCTTACTGAAGCTGGTGTAATGATGGACGAAAAGAAGGTTTAAATAACACAAGGTTTATATTAGAAGAAGACAAAATGGTTTTCAAACACATGTTTACATTAAAATCTTAGAAATCTAATCATTAAAATCTCAGTTCAAAAGTATTTACAACACTGATCATTCCAGAATAATATTACAATTACAAAAAAAATAATCAGAATCAGGGAGGATCTCTATTCCTGACATCGTAGATTCATCAGAACTTTCATTAAGTATGCTCTTGTTCATTTACACTTTCCCCACTGCTATCACCTGTGTAAATAATCATTTCATCGGAAAAACTATCGATTCTTTATTATAGCATCTTTAACTGACGTGACAGTCATTGCAATATTTTTTTTTGGCTACGTGTTGCTTTATTTGGGACCAAATATTTTCAATGGAGTTAAAATCGGGATGATATGGTGGCAATCGTATAATTTTATGCCCATGTTCCTCCATTATACGGTCAATGGCAAATTCTGTGTATTTTTCTTTATGTCTTTTTATAATTTCATACAAATCGGGTTTCAGTTTCTTTGGGTCATGCGGAATGTTGTTATTGTAACCAAGCTACCATTTGTGGTTTAGGTGTGTTTGAGTTTGGTGGTTTCACAGACAGCTTATTATGATATGGGGCGTTGTCAATTACCAACACACTATTAGAAGGCAAGTTGGGAATCAATTGATTGCGTAGCCAAGTTTGATAACGTTCCGCGTTTATTTCTTTATGATAGTCACCTTCTGAGTCGAAACATTTATGTAACATTAGAGCCCCTGGGACGAAGCCTTTTTCATTGCCTGCGTGTACAATAATTATTCGCTCTCCTTTGGAAATGGGTTGTTTGATACCTTTTTTGCTGCTATCTTGCCAAGTATTACCCATAGTATGTGATGTATGCACGTATGACTCGTCCATAAACACTATGTTTCTACCAGAATTCCTCAGCTGTTCTATTTCTCTGAGATATTTGATACTTTTTAAACGTATATCATGCTTTTCCATAAGTAACCGTCTGTTATTATCAGTTTTCAGAAACCTAAACCCCATTTCTTTCAAGATCAGCCTTAAAGTCTCTGCACAGCCTTTGAAATTAATAGCTTTGATCAACTTTTTTCTCAAATTATTTACAGTTGGGAGTTCTTGTAGCGTCAACTGAAAATTGTATATCATATTACGAATAACACAGTAGTCGAAATCATCAAGTCCCAGCCGAAATCTACTTTTAGGTTTTCCCTTTTTCGGTGTGGAAAATTTCATTGATTGATTCTGTTTTTTTTTCGTTTAAGATATTACTCAAAGTTCGTCGTGAAATTCCTGTAGCTTTTGTAACACTTTTTTTTGTTCCTGTGTCTTTTGTCCTGAATTTTTTTTAAATAACTATCATGGTCTCTTTTGAAAACATTGGCTTTATTTAAAAAATAAAGGTACACATTAAATACCATTTGCCGTGCTTGTGACTTAAGCGGCTTTCCACGTTTAAATTTATTCATTCTGCAAGAATTCGTCTGAAAGAAAATGGTATGGGCAGAGTTGGGTATATTTTTATTTATTTGTTGTATTATTGCATTATGTACTAATATACTTTATAATATTATTTGTTCCTATATCTATTTGTTTATTTATGCATGTGTATCTTTCTATTAAATTTATATAAGTCTAAATCTGATTTTTAAAATGTTTTTTCTAGTACTTAATGTGTATTATTCCACAGAGTAGGCAACTCGTTCATGGGTCAATGTATACGCTTTTACAACAAACTTCCTATTGCTATTCGAAATTTACCCATTAAACGATTTAAAAGCTGTATTAAAACCAAACTTTGTAAAAAGGGGTACTATAAAATTTCAGATTATTTAGAAGACAAAAAAGCTTGGGATTGAGCTGCTCGCTCTGATAAGCTTTGTGCTAAAACCATTAAATTTGATATTTAAATTATGCAAAATCATCATTATGTACAACTATATGTACATATTGACATTGATGAATATTATAAGCAAAATTAAGTGAATATTTATGTATGTACCTTGAAAAGTATTATATTACTTTAATTATTGTGAATGTGAGCACTATGTGGGTCATCTTTATTTATTTCGTTGTTTTTTTTTTTTTTTTTTCTCTTAGTTTTAATTATGGTCTGGCATTTTGAGTTCTTTATGCGGCCAAACCAATTGTCCTTTCCTTGGTATTGTTCGTCGAGTCGTTGAGCTCCTTAAGTTTTGAGTTGAGCTACACGATTACTGACAAATGCTTGCACTGACTGGACAGGTCCACTCAAATTTGTGTGGTTCTTTCCTCAAAAGACCATTTCAGACATAGATCTACATGGTCCTCACATGATCTGACCAAGATTATGTCTGGACTTTAAAAGAGACTTTGACCCTTGAGTTTGTTTCGCCATTTCTTCTCAGGGGTAGTCAGATAGGAAATGTCGACTCCATCTAGCTTATTTTTTAATATGACGTGTAAAAGTGATTCTCATATCCTATTTACAGAATAAACAATTTCATTTCAATTTCAATTTCATTTCATTTCATTTCATTTCATTTCATTTAACGTAGGAATTTTTAATTTTTGAATATTAAAAAAAACGTGAAAAATGTTGGTATATTTACCTATTTTACAAAATAAACTATTTTGAATAAGATAATTGAAGTTGAAAATAAATTCACCTTTGAAAACAAAACCAAGGGTGTGTAATAGCAGCTCTATATAATTCCACACAGAGGGAACACGTGCAGTCACCACCAATATATAAAGACGACTGACGGACCTTTGACTGACCGGCGACCGCCGCGGACCGCCCGAATTGTTTTCGATTGTGTACACATGATATTGGTGCCGATTCCCTTGTTCACAAACTAAACTAAATTTAAGTTCCGTGCATCTTTTTCTTTCTAATTCATTAAGAAGAGGCCAGAAGATACATTTTAGTTTAGTCCTGTCAAATTAATCAGCGGCTGTCACTACTCCATACAAGTTTAGACGTGATTAAAAACTTGCCTACTAAAATTACGTCAATTTACGTCAAGCGTTGATTAATTTGACAGGACTAAACTAGAATTTATCTTCTGTCCTTTTTTTAATGAAATAGAAAGAAAAAGATGCACTGAACTTAAGTTTAGTTTAGTTTAGTTTGTGACCAAGGGAATCGGCACCATTGACTCCTATTTCTTTCAAACAAGGTGCAAAATGCAAGTGCATTGTTTAGGGGTCTTACGATTCAATGATTCGGGTGTTTCCGGGAATACGACAATTAGCGAAGATCTGCATGCGCATTATTAATTTGGGAATACTGTACAAACATTGTAAAAGTATTTTTACAATGATTGTAAATATGTGAGCATCATTTACCTATCACATAATTAATTTATCTGTCATTGCTTCATTTTTAATTCTTTTTTTAGGTACCTATTTTGGTACTTATAGTAATTTTATTCTAGGTGCATCATCTTCACATATAATTTTTTTTTTTTTTATTGAAACGAAAAAACTCAGTTTACAGAAACTCTGTGTTCGATAACAACTGCATTAGTATAATACTGTGTCGCAGTCATTAACGCCCACCTCCAAAAAGTCGAGACAAAAAGCAAAACTAAAAATTAAAATAAATTAAAACTTAAAATTAAAACTGAACAATATTTTTAAGGAGTAATTTATGTGAGATTGTGTGTTTGTATGGAAGGATTGTGTACGTTTTGTGTGTAGAGTGTGTGTGTGTGTTTGTGTGTGTGTGTCGGATATAGGTGTGTTTGTGTGGGGGGGTGTGTGTTTGCGCATATTATACTTAAAAAGGGCAATTGGCAAGTGAGTTTAAGTTTTTACATATGATTCTAATTCTTCATAAGTGAGTGTATGAAGCCATTTATCTGTGATCTTTCGACATTCTCGCAAGGTCAGTGGATATACATTGAGCTCTTTATTTACTTGATTATACAAAGTGGAGCTAAGAAAGTGATATTGCCTCCGAACAACTTGAACTCTGGCAGATTCCACCTGGCAGACTCTGTTAGATCTGCGTTTTTGGGTACCGACAACAGGATCGAATGGAAGGTCTGAGTGTTTACGCAGCACTACAGCAAGAACAAATGCGTGTCTGACTGTTGGTAACTCGCAAAGAGCGTACAGTTCAGCAGTTGGAAATCGAACAGGTTTGTGAGTCATAACTTTTAACACTGCCCTCTGTGCCCTTTCCAGACGGAGCATTAAGCACTTCCCAGCCCCACCCCAAGCGGCAACACAATAGTTTAGGATAGAATGCGCCAGAGCGAAGTATACTGTTCGTAGTGTGGCAAAATCAGCAGATGTTCGCAGGTTTTTAAAAACAAATATTAGTTTTCTGACCCTGGAAACACCAGAGCCTCAATTTGCTCCTTCCATGTCAGCGTACTATTTAATAAAACACCCAAATATTTAATACTGTGTGCGCGTAATCTGAGCACAATCGCTACAATCAGTCGATATCAACCCGCATTTATGCGCCGTCAGAGTATAGGGAGAAGGAGGTTGAGAGACTCTACTTGGAGCAAATGTAATGAACTTGGTTTTTTCTACATTGAGGGTTAGCAGGTTTTTATTCAACCATTTCATTGCAACAAGCAGAGTGGACTCTGCATATGAGCGGGTTTCCAACCAATCCTTACCATGAATGAGCATGACGGTATCGTCAGCGTAGGTTATAATTTTAGCGTTACTTAGAGCCAGATTACATAGGTCATCTATGTAAATAAGAAAGAGGGTAGGTCCAAGGACACTACCCTGCGGGACTCCGTAGGTTAAAAATTGCCGTTTGCTTACGTGATTTCCTATCTTTACGGTTTGAGAACGCTCACTCAGGTAACTCCTAAAAATGTCTAGACACACTCCTGTAACACCAATTCGTTCCAATTTTTCAAGCAAGAGGGGAACAGAGACAGTGTCAAAAGCTTTTGAAAGGTCTAGGAAAATTGCTATAGTTTTGAGTTTATTATTTATATTTTTTGCTATAGTTCCAGTTACTTCTAACACTGCATCTTCTGTGCTTTTACCTGATCGAAAACCGTATTGGTTCGCTGAAATTATATTCTGTGAGTTAAGGTAATTAAGTAGTCGACTATTTATGATTTTTCTAACATTTTGGACAAAATTGTAAGAACAGAGATAGGTCTGTAGTTATTGACACTGACCCTGTCCCCACTCTTGTAGATGGGATGTACAAGTGCTCTTTTAAAGACAGCCGGGAATACTCCTGATGTGAGTACAAGGTTAAATATGTGTGAAATAACAGGGATTAGTGTGTCGCGGGCAGCCCTGATCAAGGCAGCAGAAATGCCATCCCAACCCACGGCGCAATTGACCCTGAGGCCGAGGATGATGCGTTCAATCTCTCACAGTCTGTTGAGACAATGGCCATGGAGTTAGGATAGACATTGTTGTCAGAGGAGCGTGTACATTGTACATTTTTTATTTTTGACGCAAGGGTCTTCCCCACATTCGCAAAGAAGTCATTTACATTATCCACTGAATCTGAGGGATCGGGAGTAATGGATAAAAGTTCAGTAGCAGAAAATTTGTTGTTTTGAAGATTAGAAATTGATTTAATAAGATTCCATGTAGCCTTAGGATTCTTACGATGTCTCTCAAACTCAGTTCGCTCATATTCCCCTTTAATTTTTTTAAGTAAATTATTGCAGAAGTTTCTGTACCGCTTGAATGTCACTTGTAGTATACTATTATTAGGGTCTCGTTTAGATTTAAGGCAAAGTTTATCCCTGTTTCGTATGCACTTCAGAAGCCCAGGTGTGATCCAGGGTTTTGTAATCCTTTTTTTACTTGGTGTAGTGCGAGTAACAGAGTTGCTATTGACCACTGTAGAAACAATATTAACAAATTCAGTAACAGCCGTGGCTGCATCATCACAATTCATCACTGAAGAAAAATCTACAGTTTTTATAATTGCAACACGCACCTATAAATGTAAAAAATTTACCTATACAACATTTAGTACAACATTTTAAAATAGTAACTGTGGAGTTTCTTGCCGGCTCTTCTCCTTAGGAAACAACCAATTGGAACCGTGCACCTAGTTTCTGACGTTTCATAAGTGCCCTTATAGGTTTATAAGTAATAAAATATTTTGATTTTGTTTTCATCAGTCCCACAAGCACAAACCTTTATTCATTATACTAGTTACTCAAAAGAGGCTCCACAAGTGAGGATACTTATGTAGGTCCAATGTAACCTCGCTGATCACTGCACAAGCTATTGTTGCATAGCTCACACTGACATGAGAAGTTTTAGCAGTATTATATGCAGTCGTTTATTATATGCAGTACAGTTCTAGCAGTATTACATAATCAGCCTATAATGTTCCCACTGCTGGGACACAGGCCTCTGCTCAGAGAGAGTGGGCAGTATTACATGTAATAATTGTAAACACCTACATTTGACAAAAATGTACATAATACCCATTCAACACTCAATGGTATGCTTGGTGTGAAATCCAGACAGAATAAGTATGAGCTAGAGGAATCTCTTCCACATTATAGGTACTGGAATTAGAAATTATAAGAATATCTCACCTCATAATTGTCATTCATCATCTGAGCAAACAGCTCTTCGGCTTCAAGACCTTGTCTCAGTAATCGGTAGCATTGCTTTAGTTTAGCGCAGCAGAAGAAACAAGCAAGAATCGGTCTACTGTCTTCAGTTACAAACTGCAACAAAATTTGTCTTGCACTATTTTGTTTTTATGGAGAAACCACTTCTATTCTATATAGTGATGTGTGCTTTCTGTGCGCATCTTACAGAGAAGGCATAAGCATTGATCGCCAATGTAGCTCAAGGCATATTGGCGATTGTACATACATATTTATTTTAAGTCCAGGTCTCCTCATGCTGTTTTATGGAGGCACTGGAGCCTAAATCTTAGTGTAGGAGAAGCATTTAAAACCTAATTTAACTGTGTAATTTACTTAATCAATTATTTATTTATTATTAATAAAAATATCAACTTACTGGAATATCAGTCAGCTTCTCGTATAGTGCAAGTAAGTTCTTGTTGACCACTACATACATGCTGACATTCTCCGCTAAACATATCCTACACATTGGCAGCTTTTCCATCTTCTAACTCAAAATGTATATTCGGTTTCAAAGGATCAACTTTATATTTTTTTGAAAACAAGACACTGTGGCGTTGCGATACCGGTTGTTTAAGTTTACTTCGATAAAACTTCACAAAAAAAGATGGGATTACGATCGTAGCAGGTGGCGTTCTGTAGTTTCTGCCTTCATGGGAAAAAGAGCCGTGAGTTTATGTATGTACTTCACAATATAGCAGGAAAGAACTTATAAAATATTAAAAAGGTACGAAATAGTGGAATACAACAATGTCAACAATGGAAAAGCTACTTCAATTCACAGCTTAACGTTGACAGGAGAGAATGAGAGATAGATTATACTGGTTTTTTTTTGGAATTTGATGTTTAGCTACAGAGGTCTTTAAGCCAAGTCTTTTATTTTATAATTAATTTATAGCTAGATTTGTTTTTTTGGTTATTTTAAACTAAATGCACTATTATTTCATTTGGATGGTTTTCACTGAGTTTTTAGTGTTGTATAGTGGTTTAAAACAATTTAAGTGTTTTAGGAAATGTTCAGGTGGTGGGCACTATCACTAAATTCTATAAATGGTCTAAGGCTTAGACTTTATGAATTCACTAGCCAACAATTACATGTTAAAGGCCCACCTAGACATTCAATTGTCCGTTAAAAAAAAAGTAGCTAAATCGATCTGCATCTGTCAATGGCGCCGATTCCCTTGTTTACAAACTAACCTAAATTTAAGTTCATTGCATCTTTTTCTTTCTATTTCATTAAGAAAAGGACAGAAGATAAATTATAGTTTAGTCCTGTCAAATTAATCACCGCTTGACGTAAGTTGACGTAATTTTAGTAGGCAAGTTTTTAATCACGTCTAAACTTGTATGGAGTAATGACAGGCGCTGATTAATTTGACAGGACTAAACTAAAAATTATCTTCTGTCCTCTTCTTAATGAAATAGAAAGAAAGAGATGCACTGAACTTAAATTTAGTTAAGTTTGTGAACAAGGGAATCGGCACCACTGTCGAGCAAGCTGTCAGTCGAGTATGTACATCATTGAGCTAAAAGGGTACCTAAATTTAGGACTTTTGTGGTAGTGGTGAAGGCTAAACACGTGCTTCTGTTAGTGCTAGGATTATTTCGATTTTAAGTGAATCTTTGTGCGAATCTTGATCGAGATTATTCTTAGTGTGTGTGTTCTTTGTGTAAAATTAGTTTTATTTGTTATTGTCCCGCTTTTAACCATTATTGTTCAAAATGAACTCCAAAAAGCCCCCTGACCCTTATCCTCCGACAGAACGTTTTGAACTTTCCTCTTTATATTAACTCTTGCCCTCCCCGATGATTCCCAAATGTGAGCATTTGGGAATCATCGCAAGACCCCTTTATGGATACTGAGACCTCAAATCGAAAAAGAGTTGCCGGCTCGCTCTCGGTTACTTCAAATACCCTACCTAAAATAGCGAAGAACGTAATCGGCAGACGTACATTATTTTACAGCCAGGAATAATCCTCCATATATTGTCCACGTTTCCCTTAAGGATGATCAGACTTCAGGCACTGTGTTACAACTGATTGAGTTTGGGTATGTTTTTGACGATGAATAACGTCAATAACATACACCTCGATGGGATCAAACGTATAGTTAGAAATCCTGTGTCAGTTGAATTCAAGTCGCATGAGGACGCAAACAGTTTTTTAAATAATACCCTATTAATCGAACAAAAAGTCTGTCAGCAAATTATGCCAAGCTCTAATTTAAAATTCAGTTTTGTAGCTCGAAGAGTACTCAAAAGATTCTGTTTAACTCTGTTGTAAACTATTTGATTCAAAACGAAATACAAGTAATAATAATTGACTATTAATAAAAAGTTTATTCAGGTAAAAATGTTAAAACCCTAAATACAAATTTGCTTAAAGTTGTTTTCCCGATGGATACCGCATTCGCTCTGTGAAGAGCAAAAAGCGGCTCGCGTTACTTGGTGTGTCAGAACTCTCGAAAGATTCCACGCAGGATCCTCAAATGCTGTATACAACATCGTATCAGGTGACGAATCCTGGATATACGCGTACGAATCCGAAACAAAAAATCAGTCACGAGTTTGGGTGTTCGAAAATGAGTTAAAGCCAACAAAAACTGTTCGTTCACGGAGTGTTGCAAAAAAAATGGTGGCCACGTTTGTCTCCAAAACCGGCCATTTTACGACTATTCCTCTTGAGGGACAAAGAACGGTTAATGCAGAATGGTATGCTAGCATTTGTTTGCCACTGGTCGTTTCTGAACTCCGTAAAGAGAACTGCAACCGCCGCATCATCCTCCATCACGACAATGCGAGTTCTCACACCGCGCACAGAACAAGAGAGTTTTTAGAGCAAGAAAACATAGAATTATTAGACCATCCGCCGTACAGCCCCGACCTAAGCCCTAATGATTTCTATACTTTCCCTAAAATAAAGAATAAATTGCGTGGACACAGATTTTCATCACCTGAAGAAGCTGTGGACGCCTACAAAACGGCCATTTTGGAGACCCCAACTTCCGAATGGAATGGTTGCTTCAATGATTGGTTCCATCGTATGGAAAAATGTGTCAAATTTCGCGGAGAATACTTCGAAAAGCAATAAATACATTTTTAAATAGTAATGTTGTGTCACTTCCTTGATTCCCGAAATTTTCAGGGCCGCCCTCGTATTGATTTGCAGGCGCCGGTTACATGTTGGATTGTCTCTGGAGAACTATTGCACTTTCTACAAGTATCGGTTGTTAAATTCTTTATAATGTATTTTCTGTAATTTTTGGTCTCAATTACTTGATCCTGAATTGCAATCATGAACCCTTCAGTCTCCGGGAATAGTTCGCCTCGATCTAACCATGCGTTCGACGCATCTTTGTCGACATTTAATTGGCATAAATCTTGGCGATGTCTACTGTGTAGAGACTTCTGGGTCCACTCTTGACATTTGGTTCTGTCATCAATCACTTTCTCGTTTTTTTGTTCTGCAGTGTCTTTTAAATTAAGAGGTGTAAAGTATCGGTCGTTGTGTGCTATTAGTTTGTAGAGTGGGGAAGATTCAGTTTTGGAAAAGAAGTATTGCCTAAGAGCTGTGATCTGTCTGTTGTGTAAGTTTAGGATATCTACAAGTCCTCTGCCTCCTTCTTTTCTCGGTAACGTTAACCTTTGTGAACAAGATCTTGGGTGATTTTTGCGAAATTTAGTCATTGTAGTGTTGATTTTCCGTTGTAGGTTTTTTAGGTCAGTTTTGGTCCAGTTAATTATTCCGAATGAATAGGTGAGCACAGGTATAGCAAAGGTGTTGATTGCTTTTATGGTGTTTCGTGAATAGAGCTGTGTTTTTAGTATTGTATTAAGTCGGTGTTGAAATTGTTGTTTAAGTTTTTGTTTAGTGTCTTTGTAGTGTATCTGACGGGATTAATAATTGTAGCCTAAGTATTTATAAGTGTCTAGTTCATCCAATGGTTCTATTTGTTCTCCTGTACCTAAGGTGTATTGGTGTTGGTAGTTTTGCCCTGTTTTAACTAAATTTATTTTACATTTGTCTATGCCGAACTCCATTTTAATGTCATTTGTAAATGTTTCTGTTAAGTTAGCTAGCTCGTAAAGTTGACTCTCGGTTTCTGCATATAGCTTAATATCATCCATATACAGTAAATGATTTAAAACGTCTTTCTGTGAGTCAGTCTGTCGGTCGGTAGCTGTAGAATGTAAAGGGATTCCTAATGAGGTAGCGTTTAATATTTTAGATAGGGGCTCAATGGCTACTTGATGATTTATTTACAATATTAGTAGTTTTATCTCGTGGGCTACCAGTTGATACCGAAAAATTAGGGGATTTTTGTATGTCACTGGCTGTTAAATACGTTCAAAATTTTGAATGGTATCCTATGACGGTTACCTTGCACAAAATTTTTGTCCATGGTAAAGACATCATGCGAAACTCTGCAATGCCTGTAGGTTTACTCTCAGAACAAGCGGGAGCCTTGCACAAAATTTTAGTCCATGGTAAAGACATCATGCGAAACTCTGCAATGCCTGTAGGTTTACTATCAGAACAAGCGGGAGCCTTGCACAACATTTTAGTCCATGGTAAAGACATCATGCGAAACTCTGCAATGCCTGTAGGTTTACTCTCAGAACAAGCGGGAGAAGCAAGACATACGTTTTGGAGGTCTGACAGAGAGCATCATACTCGAAAGTTTAATAGAATTACAACCATGACTGATTTGTTTAACCGGGCACTACTAACATCAGATCCATTGATTTCAAATGTCAGGTTGAAGCAAAGGCAAGCAAAATTAAGACGGGTACCATTACCACCCGCCGTTCTCCAATTGTTAAAACCGTACGAAATACCAAGGGAAGAGATTTCGGTCCAAGATAGCGATAGCTTAAGTGACCAAAAAATCAAAATCAAAATATTTTTATTTCACATAAACCTACATGGGCACTTATGAAACGTCAGAAGCTAGGTGCACGGTTCCAATTGGTCGTTTCCTATGGAGAAGAGCCGGCAAGAAACTCCACGGTTACTCTTTTAAAAATAATTGGCTTTTACAATGTTTTCAAATTACACAAATTAGGTATGGGAGAACAGTGTAGGCCTGTCGAAAAGTACTTAACAAAAAAAAAAGAGAAAAGGAAACGGTCTAAAGAAAAAAAGATCTAGTCTATTAAGCCTACAACGTTCTCACATTCACAACGTACACAAGAATCCATGTAAAATAATATTAATAATATTAAGTCTGAAATATAAATTGTAGGTATATAATGTCAAAAATGTATGTCTAAAAAATAATAATAATAAACATCGTAATTTGGGAGCAGTTAATAGATATTTCCATAGTTATGCCGTTTCTGGTGTACCAGGGAAGCCACATGTGCAGAAGGAATTATTGCCAAACTTCCTTGTCTTCAACGTAGTCTTTAATCTTGTAATATGCGTTTTTGATAAGGACACGTTTGATGTGGGTTTTGAACTTTCCATCGCTAAGTTCTGTAACTGACTTTGGCAACTTGTTATAAAAGCGGATACTGTTGATAACAAATGATTTGCTTGTTTTTGTTAATCTAAATTTGGGTATCACAATTTCATGTTTACTACGTGTATTTATATTATGGAAATCACTTCTTGTTTTGAAAAGACATAAGTTCTTGCGAACATACAAAATACTTTCTAAGATATAAAGAGAAGGCAGAGTAAGTACATTAATTTCTTTGAATTTGTTTCTAAGGGACTCACGAGGACCCATTCTATATACTGCGCGGATTGCCCTCTTTTGTAAGATAAAAATTGAATCTACATCAGCTGCCGATCCCCACAGCAGAATGCCATAAGACATAATACTGTGGAAATAAGCAAAGTATACATACTGTGGAAATAAGCAAAGTATACATAGACGAAGAAGACGTAATGCAAAATCTTATTGAAGGCTGGAATGACGACAGTGCTGAATATTTTCCTACGGAAAATGATAATTAAAGTAGGTACTTATGCAAGTGAAGTCTTTTTTTTTTGGGGCAAACCCACCGCACTATTCCCAAACCACTGCAACTCCTGAAAGCCAGAATCAACAGTGCTGACCGCCAGAAAAGCGCCGAGGCAATGAAGCTCGACGAAGTCCCGGAGAATGAATTTAACTGTCTTGGATCCCGCAACGAAGTTAATCAGAAAAGAATAACGGAGGAGGAGGAAAAAAACATAATTTCCACTTCCCTCCATATTTCATCTCCGAACTTGGCTTGACATGCAATAAAGCATGAACAAATATTAGTATTTATATAAATAACTTTAATTGTATGTTTAGTTCGATGTAAAAATAATAAAAAGATGAAAGAATATTTTTTGTAAAATTTATGAGAGTGGGTGTAGGTATATATACGTGGATAAGTAAATGATAAAATAAAATCCAACATAAAATTTAAATCTACAAACAAAATAATATTATTTTTTGTGAAGTGATGACCCTAAAATCAGAACTATCAGAAAAAACTTCAGAAGTGAATAACTCCCAGTCTATACCGCAAGATGTGTTTTTTTTTCTGGTGATGGGTTGGGGTTTATATATGATTTACCATAAAATAATATTGAATCCAACTAAGCAAAGATACAACCATGAAAAATCAAAATCTAAAAACACAAAAAAAGGATATTTCTTTAAACCTCTACTAGTAGTTACCCTTTTTTTTTAAATATCTTTAATATACTTTTATTACTCATAATAAAGAAAAGGGTAAAATAATGCGTATTTTTTAAAATTAAATAATTTAGAAAAGTTAAAAAAAAACATAATATTTTTTTACTCATGTTTGGTGTAAAATTGGCACACGGGTATTTTACTCTTACTTTTAAAATAACCTGTTCTATCGGATAAGTTAATAAAAAGGGGATGTCCATTTTTAGGGGCAATAACAATACTGTGCTACTGTGTAAGAAGGAACAGAGAACATTAAGGACCACCAACTGTTGGCTGGAACATCATCACTATATAGAATTGAAGTATTTTCTTCAACAAAACAGTGCAAGACCAATTTTGTTGCAGTTTGTAACTGAAGACAGTAGACCGATTCTTGCTTGTTTCTTCTGCTGCGCTAAACTAAAGCAATGCTACCGATTACTGAGACAATGTCTGGAAGCCGAAGAGCTGTTCGCTCAGATGATCAATGACGATTATGAGGTGAGATATGCATAAACAGCCATTAATTCTTATAATTTCTAATTTCAGTTCCTATAATGTGGAAGTGATTCCTCTCAAGCTCATACTTATTGAGTGTTGAATGGTTATTATGTACATTTTTGTCAAATGCAGGTGATTACAAATATTACATGTTAAATACTGCTACAATTTTATGAAACTTGTATGTTTGATAATGGTCCTCTCTAATGTCAGTGCGAGCTATGCTACAATAGCTTGTGCAGTGAGGTTATATAGGATCTACTTAAGTATCCTCTCTTTTGAGTGACTTTTAGTATAATGAATAAAGGGGTTGGATCTAGTATCGTTTGGCAGGAGTTGGGGGGTAAAAGGGGCTAAAGTTGGTAAGGGTTGGGTCCCCGATTATAACGCTACCACTATTATTAAAAGGTAATGCATATTTATCGAGAAATTAATAAAAAATGTTTCTAACCTCAAATCAGATAAGAAGCGAAAACGAAACGTTAAAATTGGCGATTGACAACCAAATCTGCCCCAGTATCTGTAGTCAGTTTCCAGTAACAGTATCCAGTATCAGTACTTGTAATCAGTCCGTGGTATAAAATGTCGGGCAAAATCGATAACACGGAACGTAAACAAAAAAACAGGTAAGCCATTTGCGTCATGTGTCACTGTCATTCGTTTTAGATCATTCCGTTTCTCGAGTTGCGTGAATTTGTTCTCTGCGTTTGTACTCCCACTGATCGTATGTGTGTACAAAAGGCAATGTTTCTACTGTTACTAGGAGAACTTAGGATGCAAGAGCGAGCGAAGCGAGTTCGGGACTTGGGGCACCCCGACTCTGACAGGTTAGGTTCGAAGGGGATGGCGGGGTCTAGTGAGCGAGCGGAGCGAGCGAACTTAGACCCCGCCATTCCCTTCGAGGTAACTTTTTTGAAACACTTGAGGCCCGCGAAGCGGGCCTCATAC
Organism: Atethmia centrago; assembly: GCA_905333075.3. NCBI lineage: Eukaryota > Metazoa > Arthropoda > Insecta > Lepidoptera > Noctuidae > Atethmia > Atethmia centrago. Next base: position 18,139,149 of record HG995393.1, read on the forward strand.
AACGATTTTTAAGCGACTAAATGTTTGAGGTTAGGTTACAATAATTTGTTTTTCTCAAGAACGGTGCGTTACCTATTCATGGGAGTGATGCCAGGGGGAAGGGGCCCCACCCCTCAACCTCGACCGCGAAGCGGGGCTCATACTACGGCTTTTTAAGCGACTAAGTGTTTTGAGGTTCTAAGTTAAAATAATTTGTTTTTCTCAAGAACGGTGCGTTACCTTTTCATGGTAGTGGTGCCAGGGGGCAGGGGGCACCACCCCCCAACCTTCCCTCCACTCCCAGCCCCTTTCTCCTGCCAAGCGATACTAGATTTTTACCCGGTTACTCTTTTAAAATTGATTGGCTTTTACAATGTTTTCAAATTAGTGTAAATATCTATTGTAGGACAGTGTAGGCCTGTCAACAAGTATCAGGTACTTAACAAAATAGTAAATGGTCTATAAATCTACAGTCTATGAAGCCTACAACATTCTCACAATCACAAAGATTAAAAGAATCTATGTAAAATATTAATAAAATAATACAAATATAAACCTATTTTAACTAAATGACACGGTTGCCATTGCAACTGTAACAAATACCACCAGATGATTACCAGAATATTTTTCCTAATACAATAAATATATCATTTTACAGCCCAATCCTCTAATAAACCGAGACCACTTAGAGGTTTGCAGTGGGTTTATTAAATCTCCAATAGTACACGATAAGTATAAATGATGTATGTCAAACGGAAAGCATTGCTATCAGAGAAGAATTACTAGCTGTTTGTGAGGGACTAGATAATATTATTGAGCCAAAAGAGGAACATCGAAGTTATGGTATGTTATTATTTATTCAGAACATAGATAATATAATCATTAAAAAATAAAAAAAAATATTTGTATAATATTGATCAAAACATGTTTGAACTAATGGAAACTTTTGCAGTGTTAAGTTTTATTCAACTTAAGGGTAACCACATTATGTTTTGAAATGAGACAGATATCAATACTGTTACTGTAAGCTTGCACCACTCCACTGCTGGGCAAAGGCCTCACCCCGTGACTTCCTGGAAATATTTTTGAATGTTTTTGTTTACTTACAGAGCTAGAACTGGAAAATTTAGACAATAGCTGTCCAGATGTAGCAGTTAGACCACCACACCATTCTGAATGTGATTTAGAAGATGATGAACCTTTAATGGAGTATAAAACTAAAATGGAAGAAGAAAAAGTGTCTAAGAAGAAACGAGCGAGGGACATGAAAAGTAAGTGTTAGTTAGTTTTATTTATTTATTTAGGCAAACCAACTAAATACACACAAAGACATTCATCATTCATCATAATACAATAGCATTGCATGCATCTAAAGCAAGGTAAGCACAGGATTTTATTTATAGCTCACTGTACAATAATAATGAATATAAAGATGGATAACAATGCAATTAGAACGAATGTCAATAATCTTTTATACTTAAAATACACTTGAATTAAATTAACTAAGATTAAATTAACGAACAAAATAAAACATAATAAAAACAATACTAAAATTAAAAAAAACATTATTGAACAAAAATTACATATGATTGAGCTCTTAAACTTAGTTATGCTGCCTGAAAATATCGAAGTCTCAATCATGAAAAATGTTGTTACACTTTCTGAGAATATAGGAAAGGGAGCATTACTGGGAGTATTTAGTTTTGCGACCACCAGGAGCAAAAGGCTTATACGTGGGACACTCAGAAAGTTTTGCGAAAATTTCAAAAAATGTTCTATAGGTAAATATTTTTTTATTAAATCTTTTCAAAGTACTCTCCACTAGCCTCTATACAAAGTTTCATGCGTATGAATCAGTTTTCGAAACACTTATTCCAGTCCGCAGCAGACACCTCGTTTACAGCCTGCTCGAACGCTGACAGTGCATCTTCCGGGGACAAAAAATGTATCCCTTTGAGCAGATTTTTATTTTCGGGAATAAAAAGAAGTCACACGGTGCTAGGTCAGGGCTGTCACGAGTGACCCAGGAGTTTGACCGACGTGGTAAACAGGATGTCCCTCGTTTTGGGCGCGTTGTCGTGGTGGAGCAGTAGTAGCCGGCGGAGCCCTGTGTTTGGTCGCTTGTTGCTCACAACAGAGAAAACTTCTGCCAAGCATTTGATAGTATACCATTCAGCGTTGATGCTTCTTTAGTTCCGTAAAGGAATTGACACGAAGTAGCCAGTCAAATTGAAAAAGCTCGCGATCAAAATCTTCCCCGCGCTTCTAGATCGCTTCACTTTGGTAGGGGTTGATTCGTTTTGAAACACCCAAACCGTCGACTGGCGCTTCGTTTCTGGATCGTATTGATAAATCCAAGACTCGTCACCGGTAATGATGTCGTAAACACGCCGAGACGAGCCTGCTTCCAATTTGTTTATCATGCACCATGGCACCATTACATCCGGGCCTGCTTCTGAGCATCGGTGAGGTTTTGCGGCACCCAGCGTGAAACAATACTCCTCACGCGAAGATGCACGTGTAGAATTTCGTGAAGGCTTCCCGTTCCAACCTGCAGTATGTGCTGAATCTCTTAATACGTAACTCGCCTATCGTTTTATCGGTTTATATTCGTAACAGCCGTCAAAGAACGAACCTCAGAGCATGGCTTATTGAAAATTGTTTTGATACTGTAAATGAATTTATGAATTATAATAAGAAATATGCACAGAAATGAATAATTTGTAATTTAATTAGTTTTGACATTTATTTTATTACTTTGACTTTTGTAATTGTATTCTTCAAAACATTTTTTTTTGACATTGACATTGTAATTTTATAAATTGACATTAATTTCAATTAGTTCGTTTACATAATTTAATTACCTACTGTAATTGTTAATATTGTGTATTAATTAAGAATCATGGCCATGTCCAAAAATGTGCATGCTGAACTTAGTAGGCGGAATATGTAGAACTATTTATTGTATTTTAAGATCTGTACAGCACCATATTTCAAGCAAATACATTATTATTATTATTATTATCAAGGGCGACCAGTTCTTTCTTCATCCCCCAAAGTTAGTCCATCGCGTTTGAATTCGTTATAGCAACAATACACGGTTGCCTTAGAAGGGCCTTCATTCATGAATGCCATTTGAAGTCTATCGTACGATTCGTCCGGTTTCAGGCGACACATGAAATCGTATTTTTTTTTTAATGAGACACGGTAATTTAAATTAGCACGCAAAAAATGTGGAGGAAAATTTTGAAATTGCAGCGTACCTATTTTTACTTACAAATAATCATATTTTCAGTATAGATTATAAATGGCCAGTCTCTCATACACAAAAACTTTTTTCTCAATACTTTCTGAGTGGCCTGGTAATTAAAAAGTCTAGCTGATGAACGGGGCGTATTAATTATAATTGATAATAGAAGCTGAGAGCAATTCACGTCTTGATTTAATATCTTGAATGAGAAAATTAGACCTGCAAAATCTCGATGCCAGTGTAAAGATTTCATTTTCAAGTAATTCAGTCTATCTTCATAGTTTTTAACTGTATTCCTTATACCTGCTTTATAAGAGAGGAGAGACTTTTTATACATTTTATTTGAACTCTTTCGATGCGTTGAATGTGGATATTATGTACTGGGTACCAGACGATGGAGCAGTATTCTAATAATAGGTAGGTATTAAGTAATACGGGCAGGTGTCCGCAACTCACGTCAGTGCGCGTATTTTGCGTACGGGTGAGAAACTGATTATTATCGAATAATCAGTTCCCCACCCCAGCTCCTCAAGGAAGGCCAGCAACGCCTTGGTTTTACTGACAATCTCACGGAGGGTACCTGAGTTACCGAAGTACTTTGCCCTGTATGTGGCGACCGCCGGGCAGTTTAGTAGCATATGAGCTGCTGTATCGTCGTCCTCCATGCAGTCTGTGACTCCTATGTCAAAGAGGTGTTTGTTAAATGACCCGTGGCCAGTTATAGCTGCTGTAACAATGCGCAGCTGTTGTTTAATTAGTCGGAGACCCTGTTTCGTGAGGCGGCCATCAATTTTTAGTGCATTTAGGCGTACTGCCGCCATCGTCGCTTCCTGTTGTATGAACAGGTGGAGCGGTGGCAGTCCCAGCATGGCTTCGACTGCTGCAGTTGGAGTTATCCTCATGCAGCCCGTGGTTGCCATGTTGGCAAGTCTTTGCATGCGTTGTAGTTTATTGGAGGCTGTGACTAGCATGGTGCGGGGCCACCAGACCAGGGCCGTGGTAGGCGATCAAGGGGCGGATCACCACCGTGTACAGCCACAGTATAATTTTGGGGACAGGCCCCACTTCTCACCTGTCACTGTCACTTTCTTGCACTGCCAAAAGGTGATGCATGCCCTGTTTAGTTTGTTGTCTAAGTGACAGCTCCAATTTAATAGAGCAATATTCTATATGACTACGAACTAATGCAGAAAACAACATTTTCAGTGCTTAAAGTTTAAAATGCTAGCATTCTATTGCTTTTATTTATTATGGTTTCGGTGTGTGTTTGAATTTTTCACTTCAAGAGTCGAAAATGATGGCCAGATCTCTAACTCCCAGACACTACTTAATATTTAGTTAATCTATAGGTAGGCAAAGGTAGGGTGTTCCCGCTTGGTTCACCCTTGTTGGTTATAACAACTTTTGATGTTATGTTACTAATTCGAACAACGTTTAAAAAAATAATCAATTTGTATAATATCGATTAACATAATTTTCATTTCATCGAATATTTATTTGCGATAACAACATTTGCGCTATTGATGAAAAGGTATAATTTTCATTTGATGAAATGTTCAGGTGGTATAACAAGTATTTTATCGAATATTCAATTGGTGTAATGTTATGCAGAAAAGAAAACATTGTAAATATTTGCAAATTTTTCATTTTGAAAAAGAAAACACTTAGATTAATCTTAAATTGACATTGGCGCCGATTCCCTTGTTCACCGACTAAACAAAATTTAAGTTCAGTGCATCTTTTTCTTTCTATATCATTAAGAAGAGGACAGAAGATAAGTTTTAGTTTAGTCCTGTCAAATTAATCAGCGCCTGTCACTACTCCATACAAGTTTAGACGTGATTAAAAACTTGCCTACTAAAATTACGTCAATTTACGTCAAGCGCTGATTAATTTGACAGGACTAAACTAAAATTGATCATCTGTCCTTTTCCTAATGAAATAGAAAGAAACGGATGCACTGAACTTAAATTTAGTTTAGTTGGTGAACAAGGGAATCGGCGCCAATGTATGATAAACTAATGTTTCACTAGACTAATAATGATTTAGTTGGGTAAAAGGGTTCTCTGCCCGTTCGCCGAAAATTGTTTGCCAGATTTTCACTTGCCAACTAACGTTTCGCAGAATTGTATTTCGCCGAATAATCATTTGCCAACCTATCATATAATTTTGATTTATTTCCCAACCTCACAGTCACCAACTGTATGTTTGGTCAATTTAACATTTATTTCATATATGTATAATGAAGGCAGAGTCAGAATTTTCAAGTTTTTAAAGTAGGGTTGACAGCTGGTAGTGTTGTCTACATTACACATTGCTCTAATGCATTTCTTTTGAGCATTAAATACAGATTCCTTATCGACTGCGTTGCCCCAAGATAGAATACCATATCTTAGGACAGGTGCAACAAGACCGTGATAAGCAGCTAATACGGCTTCTCTATTAACAGTTTTGAGAGTTTGTAGAGAGCAAATGAGGATTTATTAATTCTTTTGCAGACATATTCTAAATGTGTTTTCCATGACAGTTTATTGTCAATATTAATTCCTAGAAACTTTCTATCTGTCACAGGATGTACTAATTCGCCTTGGTAACTAACTTTTATATTTGTCAGTGGAGTTCTCTGGTGAAAGTGTATAATCTTCGTTTTATCCATATTTATTTTAAGATTATTTTCGGTTAACCATTGTATTATCGTATTTAATGTTTGGTTGACTACGTGCTCGTAATCATTTTCTTTGTCGTTTTTTATTATAACTGTGATATCATCTGCAAATAGTACCATTTGTTGGTTGATATGTTTAGGAAGATCGTTGATATATATCAAGAACAGTAAAGGCCCTAGAACACTACCTTGTGGAACTCCGAATTTTATAGTTTTCGAGTTTGACTTATGTTTAATCTCATTTCGTGTTTTCTGACATATTTGTGTTATTTCAACTATTTGTTTTCTATTATGCAGGTATGAAAAGATGAGATCTAGTGCTTTACCTCTTATGCCATACATACTTAATTTTTGCATTAGTATCATATGGTCAACTCGGTCAAAGGCTTTACTCATTTCCATAAAGATAGCACATGTTGGTATTTTTTTGTCCATGGCAACCAGAATTGTTTTCAGTAGGTCATAAATGGCAATATTAATTGATTTCCCTTTGCGAAAGCCTTTCTGTTCATCTACTAAAATATTATATTTTTCTAAAAAACTGTGTAGTCGGCTATATATGACTTTTTCAAATAATTTTGAAAAAATGGGTATCAACGCTATGGGTCTATAGTTTCCCATTTTCCGTTTGTCTTCTTTTTTGTGTAGTGGAATGACTGCAGACGTTTTAAGTTTTTCTGGGTATATTCCGTTAGAAATGCATGAGTTAATTATGTAGCATAGATGAGCTGAAATATCCGGGGATACATATTTTATGACTCTGGTGCAGACACCATCGTTGCCCACGCTATGGGTATTTTTCAGCTGCTTTATTTCTCTGTCTACCTCTGTAGGTGTTGTGGGAGTAAGAAAAATTGAATTAATTTTAGTGTTGATGTTATGATTTGAGGGTCGGGTTTTGTTTTGACTGTCATTCCTTAAATTATTTGTTTGGTCTGGTTCTGAAGCTTGGTCAATGTAGAAGTCGTTAAAATTATTCGCAATAGATTTAGTACTTTATACGACCTACCCAAATGTCCTTTCCTTGGTATTGTCCTTAACTCAGAATGAGTTGAGCTAAACGATTACTGACAAATGCTTGCACTGACTGGACAGGTCCACTCAAATTTGTGTGGTTCTTTCCTCAAAAGACCATTTCAGACATGGATCTACATGGTCCTCACATGATCTGACCAAGATTATGTCTGGACTTTAAATGTAATATGTTTTCCTGATCATTATCGTCAGGATCCATAATAATCAACAAAGCTTTTGCCTCTTCTGAGAGGGCTTTGTGTTTTCGCAACAGTTTGTGACGTATTTTTGAAATAAGTGGGTCAGCACTAATTAATAAATTATTCATTATATCTTCATTGGTAGCCTTTCTACAGAATTTTCTCGAATGATGTGTACGATATCTCCTGAAATCCTTATTTTGAGCTTCAGCAGCCTCTTCAGATAATTTTCCAATTGGCACTATACCCAAATTCTCAATTATATCTGCTCCGTGAGCAAGAACTTTATGTACACTTGCAGGCATGCAATACCAATTATACAAATTAACATACAGTTTCATGGTAGCTTCGGTATAGTCTTTGAACTTAATTACATCTATTGGGTGACCGGAAGAAATTGCCTTTAGTATGGTTTTAAAACGTTTTATCAAATTCTCATCGACTCCTGTGATCGAAGCCGCAATTTAGGAGTTTTCAAAAAATCTTCTAGCGGTATTTCCATCATTGGTTGTACCGTGGCCCTGTTTTACGACATCAATTAAAAGTCCTGTTTGAGATTTAAACGCTTCCTAAATGTCTTTCTTTCTGCTCTGCATAATATCCTTGCTGTCACCCTTAACAATCCAAGTCTTCAAATGTAATCTATATGATATATGAAGAATGCATGCCATGAAACGTATCCAAATGTGTAACGACGATAGACCATATTTATATAGGTTGACCTCAACTTTCTTTGTCAATATCAAAGGCAAGTCATTCATCTCCTTTGGAGTAGCTTTACATATGTCACATCTTTGAGATGATGTATCGCAAAGAATAGCTGTCGCTTTACCATCTATCATCGTTAATATTAAGTCGTGTGAGATTTTCATTTCTCCAATCTCTGCCTTCACTAAATTATCTCTCTCTGCCTCGATTGCATTTTTCTCTCGCAGAATAGTACATTTGTTCTCTTTTACAAATTGGAAAAAGAGTGGACGACACCAATGAGCAGAGTTAGGAGAGTCATTTTCCCAAACAAGTTGATCACCAGAAACCAATTTGATAGGTATCAAACTACCCATAAAAACACTAGAATCATCATAATCAGTCTCTTCTGTGGTGTCTAAATGCATTTTTTGCTTATAGTTGGCTTGATTAGAAGCACCGTCAAAAACCCATTTACTTATCAGTGTCATTTCTTTATACGTCTCATCAATTGGGGTTGATTTAATTAATCTTTTCACTCGACATATCTTCTTGCCCTACTCAAACGGTAGTTGAATACGCTTTGTATAACAGACAAATGCTTGACATTATTCGAAATAGAAAAAGCTTCGTCTCCAACAAAAACAAATGGAACCGGTTCTTGAAAGCCCGGTAACGGCCTCGATGTTGGTGTAGGCAAATCACCTCTCATCAGTAAGTCGTACAGTTTCGTATTGTGGAAAATAGTGGAGTCGCTTTCCTTTCCATATGCTCCTATGTCCACATAGATGAATCTGTATTTCGAGTCAACAATAGCCAACAAAACTATTGAATTGTAACCCTTGTAATTAAAAAAAAGTGATCCACTGTTTGGGGGACTACGAATACGAATATGTTTCCCATCAACGGCTCCAATACAGTTAGGGAAGTTGGCTTTCTTGTCAAAGTCGGCAGCAATTTCTTCAAACAGTTGTTGCGTTATTTTTGGTATGTTTGCATTTAAACAAAATTTCCATATTGCACTACAAACTAATCGTATTACCTTAGCAACTGTACTTATTCCTCGATAATAATCTAAATGTATATTTCTTATTTCATTTCCGGTCGCTAGGAATCTGTAACAAAAATAGAAAAAAAAAGGATTAATAAAGAACACTAACCTAGAACTACATAAACATACATAAATTAAATATTGTCTATTATTTTTTGCAGGTAATTCAGTAATACGAAGATGGAGGGGGATTAAGGATACCTTTAATAAATATGAAAAGAAACTCAAAGATGCAAATAGGTCAGGGTCTGGATCAAAAAATATAAAAGAATACCATCTGTACAGACAATTACAATTTCTTAAGAAAAATTTGCAAAATGAGACCACTACCAGTTTATATGAATCAGAAAATGAGAAAGATAATCAAGAAGGTACATCTAAAACACGTTACCAAAAGCAGCCACCAAAAAGAAAGATGGTAAATAATAATTTTGAAGATGATATTGTAAAGATTTTAAAGGAACCGGAGAATAGACACATATCTTTTTTTAAAGGTATTCTACCATCACTTGAAAGATTAGATGACAATAAAACACTAATCTTTCAGAGCAGAGTTCTTCAAATTTTAACAGAATTGCATCAACCTCATGGCTACTACTATCCGAATAGCAACTACCAGGGTGGCTATCAAACTCAACATTTTGCAACATCTCAACAAACGCCACCGATACGTCCACAGTCATCTAACATACCAGATCAAATTGATTCACCTAGTAATGATTTTTCTAACTCAAGCATATTAAGCACAGTTTCAACTGAAGAAGACTTTGATTTTTCGTAAATTTTATCGATTGTAATATTTGGAAAACTCTTTTCTCAATAAAAACTACTTATTGTATACAATTATTGTTTCTACTTTACTTACCGGATAGTGAGGCCAATCATTTCCAGAGGCATAACAGGAATTCTCCCCTTGTACGATCGTTTCTGAAGATATGGTGATAATACACTTAAAAGCTCTTCCAATGAAGATATGCTCATTCTAAAATACTGAAAAAAATTTTTTTCGTCTTTTTTCAAAGCTTGATATTTTAGATGAAAATAGTACCCAGCGGGATTCATAATAGTAATAAATGGATGAACCCAAAATCTTCTTTGTTTCTTTTTCCTGTATCTCCTAAGCAATAACAGAAGTGCACACTTCTTTTTACGATCCATGTCACGACCTAGTTTTCAATTCAAAATACGTTTAGTACGGTTGACGGTTGTCGAAGGAATGGTCACCCTGGGAGACGCCTTGCCGCACGAAATCGCATCGCAGCAATTCGTGTCGTAATTTTCTGCGTTGCGAATTCGCGTCGCGTCGCATCGCAGTTTTGTGTACAAGCCCTTAATGTTTTAATTTGCACGCCGTAAGGTAGACTGTAGCCGATATAATTAATTTAAGTACAACATCTTATACCTGTACCTGCATTCATAGCAAATAAAATTCTGATTCTGATTCTGAGAATTTGAAGATCGCCATTAGGAGGCTGCCAGCAGACACAGACCCCAAGGAGATCGAGGAGGAGCTCCGGACGCTGGGATACCTGCCTGAGTATGTGCGCCACATAAAGGGCGTACAGGGATGACCCGGCTGTGTATTCCACGCCATCTTGAAGAAGACTACAGACGTCCGGGCCATCTTTGACACCACTGTGTTCATTTACATGCGTGGTGTCAAGATTGAGGCTTGGCGAGGGAAACGTGGGCCCGCCCAATGTCACCGGTGCTAGCGTTTCCGGCATAGCTCGCACCAGTGCCACCGACCGCTCGCCTGTGTCCGATGCGGTGGGGAGCACGCGGCACGAAATTGCCCACGCCCCCGGGAGGCGCCGGCCACATGCGTGAACTGCGGTGGCCCGCACCCCACGTGCAACATAAAGTGCCCCGTGTTCCAGACGAAGATCAGAAATAGGCGAGCGGGGACTGTCGCCATCACGGCCGCAACACGCCGGCCCCAAATGGCCACCGAGAGGCCAAAAGGGACCATAATAGAAGCCGAGGCCGATGACATGACGCTGATGGCGGCAGCCAATGGGCCCACGGATACACAAACCACCTCCTCGAGGCGTAGGAACACGAAACGCGAGGGGAAGGGAAAACGCAAGAAACACGGGGTGTGTTTCTTCCGTTTTCCCTTCCCCCCGCGTTCTTCTTCCCAGGCGAACCAGGAGGAGGAAATCTCTAGCGCGGGAGCTAGGAGCTAGGGGGGCTAGGAGTAGCGGTGGAGCTACCGCTGGCGCCGGCATAGTGCCGCGGAGAAATAAACTACTGCCTGTTGACACTAGCGCCAGCGCCAACTCAGCGCGGTGGCAATAGGCGGAACTTAAAAAGTTCCCCAGTAAGACGAGTGGCGGCGCCACCGACGCCCAATCGTCTACAAAAACAGAAAAACAACAAAAAATGAGTTTACATCCTGCGCCATTCAACTACTGATGGACCTAATAAAGGCCATCAGGCAGGGCCAGGACATAGAGACGGCCATCCTTGACGGCCTGGCCACACTACTGACTCTCTACCATGGCTAGGTCGTTAAGGATGATCCATTGGAACGCCCGCGTCCTTAGGGATAAGGTCCCCTTCCGCCATCTCCTTCGGGAACAAAATATCGACGTGGAGCTCATAAGCGAGACTCTCCTGGGTTCCGAGGACAGGATTAGGTTCCCGGGATATTTCGTTTATAAAAAGGACGAACGATCGGCTTTCAACATTAGATACCGTGGTCTGGCGGTACTAGTGAAGCGAAGGGTCGTCCATCAGGAAATCCCCTTGCCGTCACTCAGCTCTTTTTACGCGCTGGGTGTCCAGCTACATATAGCCGGCGAGGACATGAACATTTACGGCTGTTACAAGCCGCTCGCAGCCCACCTGGACCTGACAGAGCTGCAGGCCTTGTTAAACAAGTCGACACGCGCTACACTCCTCGCCGGTGATTTTAATTGTAAACACCCAGCGTGTAATTCATATAGTATGAATACCGAGTGGAGACGACTCTTGGCGGACGCGAAAGCCTTCGGCTGTACGGTGTCCGGCCCAGAGGCGCCGACACATTATCCAGAGGCCACCCGGTACACGTCGGATGTGCTGGACATCGTAGTCCACCGAGGGCTACACTGCCAGACTACACAGCAAGTTATAGACGACGAGTTACAGTCGGACCATCAACCTGTACTCGTGGTCTTATCGGGTATGCCGACCCGACTGAAGCCCCTAGCGCCACGTCGATCCACGGATTGGGAATCCTTCCGGGAAAAAGTAGAGGCCACTGCGCCGACTCGGCCTATTACCACCGCCGCGGACGTAGACCAGACGGCGAATGACATTACTGCTTGCATGCAAAGCGCCCTAGAAGCGGCGACTAGCACCATGCAGCCGCAGGGGAGAGGGCTATTGCCGCCCCTGCCGGCTCACATTACTGCAATAATCGCCGTGAAGTGGCGCCTACGCAAGCAGTGGCAGCAGCTGAGATATCCCACGCTGAAGACACAGCTCAACCGTCTCGCGAAGGTGAAGGCCGAGCTCCAGGAGCACACCGCCGCGGGCTGGGAAGACCGAATCGACGCCACCACAGACAGTTGGCCGTCGATTCACAAGCTGTGCCGCCAATTGACGAACACCGCAGCCCCGGCGCGCACTGCTTAACAGCGACGGGGCGCTTAAGTTTGTAGCAGAGGACTGGGCGGAGGTCTTCGCCGAGCACCTGGAGCGTAAGTTCCGCCCCAACCCGACTGACGACATTGAACATGTCGCAGCAGTCGAGCAACACCTGGGGGACTATTTCGCAACGCCGATAGCTCCCGATGAGGACCCGATGTTCTACTCGCCTGGCGCAGTCAGACGCGCCATCCTAAGAACGAAGCCTAGGAATGCCCCCGGTGCCGACGGTATCGCCAACACAGTGCTGCACCACTTGCCGCACCGTGTGGTTGCGGCGCCGGCGCGCCTGTACACGGCGATACTGCGCACGGGGACCTTTCCCGTTTCGTGGAAGAAAGGGCGCGTCATAATGCTGCCCAAGGCGGGAAAGAACATCCTGAAGCCAGAGAGCTATCGGCCGATCACTCTGCTGCCGACAGTCTCCAAGGTGTTCGAAGCACTCCTGCTGCGACATCTCCAGCCCCATATAGCGCCGCGTCCGGAGCAGTTTGGGTTCCGGGCGGAGCATAGCAAGACGCTCCAGCTGTCGAGGGCACTGCACCATCTCGCAGCCGCGTTAAATAAGAAGGAATACTCGGTGGGAGTATTCCTCGACATGGAGAAGGCCTTCGACCGTGTATGGCAAAGGGGCCTAATATACAAACTGGTCACGTCCGACGCGCCCCGTCGCGTTGTACATATTGTGGTCTCTAGTTTTCTCTCAAACAGGACTTTTAGGGTGGTGGTCGATGGGGCTCTATCTAGCGCCAGCCCGGTGCTGGCCGGCGTGCCGCAGGGCAGCTGCGTATCACCGGCGTGTTTCTCGCGTTACACAGACGACATCCCCACCACGACAGACTCGACACTCGCGCTGTATGCTGACAACGCCGGGTACATTACCACTTCGCTAAATGCAAAGTACCCGGCCGTCAAAATGCAGCGCGCCCTCTACCTGCTTCCCGAGTGGCTGTCAAAGTGGCGGCTGTCGGTTAACGTTGGTAAGACGCAGGCGCTGGTCACTGGAACTGCGCCCCTCCCGCCACCCTTGAAGCTGCAAGGAGCCGACGTCGAATGGTCGCCCCGGGTCAAGTACCTGGGTGTCACTATTGACCGTCGGCCTCCCCCGGGTAACCGGGGTCTCACCTGGCGGGGGTTGACCGCCGTGGTGTCGTGAAGAAAGCGGTGCTAACATTATTAGCGTCGTGATGCGCCTACAGTAACACAATATCAATACCACTCACATGGGCGCGTTATTATTAAACGCGCCCAATCAACCAGGCGCAAAAATTAAACTAGCCACAACAAGGAGGGGCCCGTATTTACGGACCAACGTATTGCTTCCGCGGCTGAGGGACGACGCCCCGGATCCGCTAGCCGCGCCCCCTTACGGGGGCGTAGCGACATCCCGACGTTTGTTAGTGAATCAGATAAAACCACCGATCGAGCAACACGTCGCGCTAGGTACATATCGCTCGGTCCTCAGAGCCCTATGAAGTCGCGTGTGTAGTTAGTGTTAATTAGTGCTGCGTAAGTCCGTTACTTGTGTAACTGTGAAACTGATTTATGTGTACGTGTACTTTGTTGATTATAAGTGTTAACTGCATTTTTGTCTGGTTTAATTCGCATCCTCTAGGGAAAACACGATAACCCACGCCTATCAGAGTGTAACCCAATCAGCACAGCACGTAGGTTGTAAGGTCACCAGAGTGTTTCGTGTGCTGTGCTTAACATTGGTCCCTGCGAGTCGGATAACTGATTGCCCGAGCGTTCGGAGTAGGGCATGTAATATCGGAAGGTTTCCAATTCCGATACTGATTTCCGATATTAGATCTCAATATCGGAATTTCGTTAGAAATTTCACATTTTATTAATAAATTGCACAAATTCGGTATGAGGTTGGATTGAGTACAATAAAAAACATTTCACTTGTTCGGCATGTTCAAGAACCATTTTCACAATAGTATTTGGTGTTTTCGGTAAGTCGTATCAAATTTTTTTGAAGTGTTGCCGAAGATCTTGACTTTCAGCAAAGAATCTGAAACTTGCACCATTTTTTTTTTTTGGGTGAGAAATCATCAAATAACTTCTCCCGCTCTGGGCGGAGCGGGAGGTTGTGTCAGACTCTTACCGACTAAAACCCACCCGTATTCCTTCCGTTGCCTGTGTTGCGGGGGCCTCGGTGACCCATAAGTACCTTCCAGCGACCCCAGCAGGCATCGGCCCTAGTGGATCCCACTAGGGCCGATGCCTGCTGGGAATACGGAAGGAATACGGGTGGGTTTTAGTCGGTAAGAGTCTGACACACCCTCCCGCTCCGAGGCTTGTGATGTAAATTTGCTTAGAGTACTCACCGATGAAGGGGGTCCAACTACAGTGATGTTTGAGTGCACAGTTCGTAAATGTGTGTGCAAACCCGTAGTAGACCTACCAGTAGTTTTTAGTTTTTTTTTTTTTTAACATATCTGGCACTTAGCGGTATAAAAAAAAAAAAAGTTATTTATTACCTTTAGTTTGTACATGAACACTTAAATTTATACAACTATGCTTTACAAACAGCGTAAGTGTTTTCGATAAACTCTGGCACCCAATGTAAGATTTAACTTGTGTTTAGGGTGCCAGCGTCCTCGCCTGCCAATTGAGCATAAAGTAGCCAACTACTGCTACACAATATAATATTAATATTACGTACTAAAACCAATCACTTATTTCTAACTTAACTATTTTGTTTGCCATTTTAACATTAAATTACTTATGTATAAAAACTGTGTGTATGTACACTTACCGTGTGCATGTGTGTAATTATACCAAATCATAATAATTATGCTAGATTATTGGCTCATTTAATCTAATCTAAGCGATCGATATTTGCAGTAGATCTTCAGTCTGATAATAATTTAGAGTTAGTAGCCACTTCGTAACCTCGGTCTTACATTTACTTTGGCACATGGGAGCAATGGTGCAGACTTTATTTATTTTGTTGTAGAGGTGGTTGGACAGTACAACGTAATTCCGCTGGGCGAGAGCCGTTCTACATCCATGCGTTAAGCATATTTCATAGTGTCTGCGCTTTTTAGTAACATGGGGCTCGTACACCACTGAGGGATGCCTACGTAGAATTGTGCCAAGAACAAAGAGCTGTCTCACAGTGAGGACCTGGCATTCGGTGTATAGTGCCGAGGTGGGATATCGAAAGGGTTTCGAGGTCATAACCTTGAGGACAGCTCTCTGTGCACGTTCCAAAGGGAGGAGGGTTGTCTTGGGGGCTCCACCCCACACAGTGATGCAGTAGTTTATTATGCTTTGGCATACGGCATAATAAACGGTCTTGCTAGTATTTAAATTTGCAGAGTGCCTTAACTTTTTAAAAATAAATATGCATTTGCGGACTCGTGATAACAGGGTACTAATCTGAGGTTTCCAGCTCAATGAGCTATCGATTTAGACTCCTAGATACTTGACAGACTCAGATCTTGAGAGTTGAGGGCAAGCGCATTGTGAAGAGGATGAACCAAGTGAACAAGGTATGGGCTTTAAGCACCATTGAGTCATTCGAAGGGAGTTTGGTAGGTTGTAAGGAGAAAGGTAGGAATACTGTTTTTCTGAGATTCAAGGTTAAGATGTTATTCGACAACCATTTCATCACGGAGTTGAGAGCGTGTTCCGCGTAAATTACAGTCTCTGGCCAATCACTACCATGAATAAGTAAGGCCGTATCATCGGCGTAAGTAAAAATCGAGCAGTTTGTTAAAGACATTTTGCATAGATTATTAATATAAATAAGAAACAAAGTAGGTCCTAAAATTGAGCCTTGAGGAACGCCATAGGTCAATGATTTGGTGTCACTAATAACATTATTTATTTTAACGCACTGAGTCCTATCACACAGGTAATCCTGGAAGATTTTGAGAGTATGTCCTCGAATGCCCGTGGCTTCG
This sequence comes from Atethmia centrago, assembly GCA_905333075.3. NCBI lineage: Eukaryota > Metazoa > Arthropoda > Insecta > Lepidoptera > Noctuidae > Atethmia > Atethmia centrago. The sequence continues at coordinate 18,155,548 of HG995393.1, forward strand.
AGCTTATATAAAAGGTGGGGAACAGACACAGTGTCAAATGCCTTGGAGAGATCTAAGAAAACAGCCAAACATTTGATTTTACTGTCTAGCTTAGATACTACATGATCTACCAAGGCGGCAACAGCATTTTCAGTCGACCTGCCACCCCTAAAACCGTACTGATTGTTGCTTAATATTTTGTGTGACTCAAGAAAGTTTACGAGTCTTTTATTGAGGATTTTTTCTAGTATCTTGGAGATGGCAGGGAGGACCGAAATTGGTCTGTAATTATCTACACTGTGTCTGTCCCCATTTTTGAAGATGGGATGAACAACAGCTCTTTTGAAAATTCTAGGAAAACAACCAGTCGAAATGGAGCGATTGCAAATATGTGTAATGGGTGGGACAAGCACGGGCATACATGATTTTAGCAGTCTCGATGATATGCCGTCCCAGCCCACAGCAGCATCTGTACGTAACCCAACAATGAGATTCGAGACTTCCACTTCATCTGTGGGTAGTAGTACTAGCGAATTAGGAGGGAGAGCATCGAGTGAATATTCCGGAATGCACGTGGCCGATGAGAATTTGGCAGCGAGTTTCTTGCCAACATCGGCAAAAAACTCGTTGACTTTATTTACTGAAAGCTTCTCACTCGGAGACATACTTAGCAGTTCGTTAGGACATGTTGTGTTGAGACTAGACCCAGTTATATTTTTAATGATTTTCCATGTCGCTTTAGGATTGTTTTTTGCCATTTCGAACTCGTCTTTTTCATATGCATGTTTTAAGTTTTTGAGTAGTTTGTTGCAGAAATTACGGTACCGCTTGTATGTGATAGAAAGAATGTAGTTTTCAGGGTCTGCCTCTACCCTTTAAGCCATATCATCTCTATTTCGGATACATCGAAGCAGACCATTTGTAATCCAGGGTTTTAGAATTCTGCGTTTGGAAGATATGTACACCGATTTGGAGTAATTAGTGATGACAGTGCTAAGAAGCGAGACCAAAGACTCTATTTGACCCTTTTTTTCCCGGTAGGCGATAAACGTCACGCAACTGAGGCGGGTTAACGGACGGCTGGATGGTCTCACAGGTTTTCAAAACAATTGACATTAAGTCATTAACTGTTTCCTTCTCAGTTGCTGGTACATTCCTTATCTCGACGCAGGATGATCGCGAGCTCAGCTGTAAGTCTTCTAGTTTTTTTTTCGAGATCCAGTATGTAATTGCGTTGTTCACTATTTTCTTTTTCCAGTTTTTGCAGTGATAACTTAATGGAATCATAATCCTTGCTCAGAAATTCTATACTTTTTATTGTTTCAGCGTTGGTTTTTTGAATCTCTGCGTTCTGTAGCTTGATTTGCGTTAACTCCGACGTTAATTTCCCAAGCAGAGCATCCTGCTCGGTTTTCCAGGAGGTGAATAAATTCAAAATTTTGTCCTCGAAATTTTTCCACTCGCACTCCGGAGAGAAGTCAGGGCGAAGACGCTTGGATCGCGAAGTTATGTTTGAGGTTTCAGGCTCACTTGGGTTACAAAACATGTCCGGAGTTGAGAAAATAGGTGGATTGTCCTTCTCGCGAGCAGGAGTAGCAGGGGGCGAGCTCACAGTCCTTGGCATCGTTGCTGTATACTTTTCGCTCAAATTGATACCGGTGCACGCAAAACAAAACAACAGTAATAGCGCTAAAACCGGACAACTCGTTTCGTAGCCGATCAACACGTAGCACTGCTGCTTGGTGTCACGTAGCACTCGTAGCTGCACGTAGACGATAGCTGGTGACGCGTACTCGCGTAGCGGTCCGGTTGACGTAGCACTGGAGGTAGGGATGCGGTGATTCGCGACTATGCGTCAGCGCAGTTTGGCTCAGCGGCACGTGACACGGGCTTGCCGCGCAGAGAGGAGGCGGTTCAAAACCGAGTCACACAAGCCCAATCACAATAGACTTTTTAAGGATTGTAAGCTACGGTGGTTACACTAATATGGCTATCACTTTCGTGGGGAGTGGCTTGGTCGTAAGAGTGCCCCAGGAAGGAACGAGAATTGGAATTTTGGTTTTAAACCAATCACAATTTAAATGATTAGATTTTAGCACGAGTAGTTAACACACGTCTATTCACTGTGAACCACGGCGAGAACTCCGTATGGCCGTCATCCGATCGATGAAAATGATCCCATACATTTGATGAGCGTTTCTTGGGAAATTCTGAGTATGTGGCTTTTGTTTTTGATGAAGCCCTACAAAAAAAAATATGTTTTATGTAATGCAGATAAATAATTGTACAAACATAAAACCATTTAAACACTTGAATTGGAAAACAAAAATTAGATAATAATTTGTACTTACATATTTTAAAGCGACGACGTTGCATGTAGCCACATAAAACACAAATATGTACTATTGGCAAAACTTAAGCATGCTCACTTTAGAAAATATTTCTGCGGCAAGCGCAGCTAGTGACAAACCACACCCCTTCCTGGTTTCGTCCAATTAGAGACAATATGAATTTGTGTGAGTATAGGGCGTGTAACAAAAAATATAAATATGTGTGGTATGTTGGTTACTCACTGCACGAGCCGGTATTATTCGCGCGAGCCGAGGGCGAGCGAGCGCGATAAGGGAGTCGAGTGTGTGCGCGTTTCATACGACGGTTTTCAACTTGAGAGGAAAAAAAGAGACTGGTATTGTTATTAGTTTCGTACGCCGCTAGGTATTTCTCTCTAGATTTTGCAGGCAACAGGCTGTCACTAGCGTTTCGTGCCTAGATTAGTATTTCCGGGGGGTTAAATCTACGCGTTGCTCTTCGCTCTTCTTTCCTAATTGAAGTCAACATTTTTGATAATAATTAACCACACAATGAAAACGTTAACAAGTATTTCTGGAAAATACCGCGCTTGTTTTGTTTATCCCGCGCGCCGCAGGTGTAAATAAAGGCGCTGGAAAAACCGCTAAACAGCCTATATAAAAAATATAATAAACAAAATAATGTTTTGAATAAGCAAATTAAGGTTAATATGTAGTGAAAAATATATAATTTTATGAAATGATGATAATTTTGATGATTGATTTATCTGATGTAACGAATTTTTTTTTCTCAAAAATATTCATTGTTTTTGGACAAAAACTGCGTATATTGAAAAAAGAAATGTAAAGTAAAAATACTTCTATATAATAAGCTGAATTTCTGAGTCACTTTACAAGCAAGTGTGTTGAAGAAATATATCGTAATTTTTTGCGACCGTATTTTATGGCCGTTCTATAAAGCCGATCTATTGTTTAACCAGATGTTCTGACGTTCCCACTGAATAACAATGGTGCTTAGATAATGAACTTATTTTTATTGCAGTTGCAAAAGTTGCGACAGCAATAATAAAAAAATCTGATAACATTGTATAAACTGCGCCAAGTAATGGTTCAAATACTACTGTAAGTAATTTTGCTATTTTAATCAAAACAGCAATAAAAGAAAGAGATAGCAAATGACAATTTCTAACAAAACTACGTAACTTGCTTCGTTTTAGGGTTCCGTAGTCAACAAGGAACTCTTATAGTTTCGCCATGACCGTCTGTCTGTCTGTCTGTCCCCGGCTTAGCTCACAGACTCTTACTAGAAAGCTGTAATTTGGCAAAGTGGTAAACAAAAATGCTAAATAAAGTTTTTTTAGGGTACGCGTATAGCAATACCAATAATACATTTTCTAAACCAAACGGAAGATATTAGTACGAAATTACTTCTTGTCAACAATAACAATTCATAAAGCGCTCTCGCTGGCCGTGCCCATTAAAAAAATGTCTTACAAACAAGTGAGCATAGCACGCGCCTAGTGTGACTGTCACACACACTATACATAATTACATTAATACAAACACGACTAAAATACGCTTCATGCATCCCATTGGCCAAAACGCTTGCATCGGGCGATCGAGTCGTGAGCCGTGCTATACGATTATCGCCTTAGAGGTGAGCATGCAGAAGATTGGCCGATAGTACGTAGCGCGATATCACGGGCGCGACAAGCAGCAATATTCCTGCCGCGCCAGTGATATCGCCCCAGTCTTCACGAGCCTTAAACTTGCACAGTTCACGAGCGCAACTGATTGACAGGATATTTTGTTCGTTTGTGCGAATAAACAAGAGGTACATGCGCAGGTAAAGAGTGAGCGAGACTGACAACCAACACTATTATAGCTCTTGTATCGCATGATTAGCAAGCTGGCAACAGGAAGGCACAAGGAGTTATAATTATAATATAGGTTTAGTTTAAAACTGAAATTGAAAAAATTGTCAAATCCCATATTGGATCACTCAGTATCGGAATTGTAATATCGGAACTTGCGTTCCGAGATTCCGATATTACGATATTCAGAGATTCATGCCCTAGTTCGGAGTCGGTTTACGTTCAGAGGCGAATTGACCGGCAAAAATGAGTGTTAGAAGTGCCTTTGTGTTCGGCAGCGTGTGGGATGTTCGAACGGTAGAAGTTTATCATTCCGACAAAAAAGCGAAGATCTGGAACGGTTGTTGGGGGTGGGTATGTCTTGATGGTCTTTATATTCTTTTCTGTAGGATGAATGCCAGGAAATCGAGTTTTGTTTGTCCTAAGGAACACTTAGCGACTTTGATTTGCAAACCGTTATCATTGAGTCGCTGGATCACTTCTTCGAGATTTCTTCTGTGTTCTTCTTCGTTTTCAGAGGTCACCAAAATATAGTCGACGAATGGGAAAACTGCTGGAATGTTTGCCCAGCATTTCTTAATCCGAAGCACATCCTCGTAAAGTCGTACAGACCGAACGGGGTAATAACGGCTGTTTTTTTTTTACATCTTCCTCTCTGTTTCTTATCTGATAATATGCATTTTGGTGATCGATTTTGGAGAAAATCTTCTTGCTTTGCATATTGCAGGTAAGTCATGAAGACGTGGAATTGGATAGCGGTCTGTATTGTTACCGCGTTGAGTCCGCGGTAGTCACCACATAGCCTATATTTGCCGTGTTTATTTAGCACCATGTGGAGTGGACTTGCCCATGGACTAATCGATGGTCGACAGATGCCTTGGTCAATCATTAATTATATTTCTTCCTTGGCTGTGTTATATTTGTGTGGCGTGAGAGGGCGAGCTTTCGCGTACATTGGTGGGCCGGTAGTCTCGATGTAATGTTCGACTTCACTGTTGTACATTTTCCACGAGCTTGGTCATGTGATATCAGGATACTAGGCGTCGTGATTTGGGAGATTATCGTTGATGATGCGTATGCTCCATTCCGATGCAGATAACATGGACTCAGATGTTGATAAGGTTGTATTTTGGTCCAACAGTCGCCGTCTATGCAGGTCCACCATTAGTGCGTAGTGATGCAAAAAATCAGCGCCTATGATCGGCCTACTGACTGTTGCGATCACAAATCGCCACTTGTACTGACGCCTCAATCCAATATTCAATACGATGGTTCTCTCGCCGAATGTAGGTAAATGCGTTCCATTTGCTGCATAAAGATTGCTCGGATCCCGGTTCTTGTTTTATTCACACTTGCGCGTAGAACTGAAACATTTGCGCCTGTGTCGACGAGGTATTGTTGGCCGGTTGTTACGTCTCTTATGAATAGGCGGTATGTTGACAATTTGTCGACTTCAGCCACCGCCACCGCTTCAGTCTTCTTTAGTTTTCCTGCTGCGTGTTTTTCTTGTAATTATAAGGACATCTACACCGATATGCTTCTTTGCCGAATTTTCGGTGGAAATAGCACGACCCACTCCTTCGATCACGGGATTTCGCACGAGATCGGCTTCTATAGCGATGGGGTTGCTGACGGTAATTGTTTTTACGATCCATTTTTAACGCAGCTACCTCCTTGGTCGGGTTTTAGATCATGCTGATGATGTTCTGTTCTGACAAGATTTGCTGTTGTGACTGCAGGCTGACTGTGGCAGGAACACACGGAATTTACCTCTTTCATTTGCTCTTGCACCTTGTCCGCCATGGCGGCAAGCGAGTCCAATTTCGACTCGTCGCTTACTTCTAGTACTGCGCGAGTCGCGGCAAGCAGGTGTCCCATCCATAGCATGCGCAGCGTAGCATCAGGCATTTTTTCTGGCGCCAGGTATCGCATCTGGCGCAGTAGTTGTGATGGCCGTTGGTCACCTAGCGCCATTTCATTGAGCAACTGCTGAAACTGTTTCCCTTCTGTTAATTCGTAGACGGACACCAGCCTCTTTTTGACTTCTTCATACCTCCCCGTGTTCGGGGCGGTCATGATGATGTCACTTATTTGCTCCACTTCTGGCTTTGTGAGATTCGCTACTACCAGTCCAAATTTCCCTTCGTCTCCGAGCTTCTGGTTGGCGATCATGATTTCGAACTGGGCAAACCAAAGACGGGGTTTGTCACGCCAGAATTGTGGAATGCGTGACTTAACAGTGATCATTTCGAACGCTTCTTCGCTGATCATTTTGAACGCGGTGTCACCACTTTAGGGAACTTCGTAGTCTTGGAAATGGAATACTACTAGTTTATAGTAATATCATAATATTTATTTATTTTCCTAATACATAAAGAACTTTAGCTCTTGTACATAGTAGTATGCGCACTATATACCTAATTTTTAATGGACCAATCAGAAAGCTCGTGAGTATTTCGGTCCACGGCTCTTACGCGCCTCCATATATAAACGTGCAGCACCACCAGCGTCGTCTTCAGTCACTAACTCGGCGCGTAGTTGAAACAACGTAGTATCAGTCACGGTCCTCAGTGCGTGGCGTCGTAGTCGATTCATTCGGATGTTGATGCTGTATGTAGGCCACTACAAAGTCAAGCCAGCGTTAAGGAACAAGACTTTTTCCAGAAGTTAGGGTCCGTGGGGTCGCTACTGCCCAATAGCTCACCACATGATGCCCTGCACATTAATGTATCTCTCTTGGTTTGGCTCCTTACCCTAGACCTGTTCTGGCAAAGTAAACTATACCGACTCAGACCTAGAATTCGGAGCGCGCAAGCCCTACCACGACGTCAGCTTAGAGATACGGGTGGTGGGGTTAGATACGGCGGTGGGGTTATTATTATTTCTTAGAGAATTTGACAGCAAAGAGGGCGGGGTCGCTGCGAGGACGCTGTTAGTGAAAGGGTTGACACACCATCAGCCGTGTGCTCACTCGCCTCGGTCACTTCTGCTGCGGAGCTCGGATGCGACGGACGCGTACTAGTGATCATTTTCAATTATTATCTTGTAACGGTTTTTCTAATTTAAATAAATAACTGTAGGCGATTTTGTATTTTCTTAAAAAAAAATTATTAGGCTTCTGATCCCTAAGATACGAGGGCGGCACTGAAAATTTCGGGAATCAAGGAAGTGACACAACATTACTATTTAAAAATGTATTTATTGCTTTTCGAAGTATTCTCCGCGAAATTTGACACATTTTTCTATACGATGGAACCAATCATTGAAGCAACCATTCCATTCGGAAGTTGGGGTCTCCAAAATGTCCGTTTTGTAGGCGTCCACAGCTTCTTCAGGTGATGAAAATCTCTGTCCACGCTATTTATTCTTTATTTTAGGTAAAGTATAGAAATCATTAGGGCTTAGGTCGGGGCTGTACGGCGGATGGTCTAATAATTGTATGTTTTCTTGCTCTAAAAACTCTTTTGTTCTGTGCGCGGTGTGAGAACTCGCATTGTCGTGATGGAGAATGATGCGGCGGTTGCAGTTCTCTTTACGGAGTTCAGAAGCGACCTGTGGCAAACAAATGCTAGCATACCATTCTGCATTAACCGTTCTTTGTCCCTCAAGAGGAATAGTCGTAACATGGCCAGTTTTGGAGACAAACGTGGCCACCATTTTTTTTGCAACACTCCGTGAACGAACAATTTTTGTTGGCTTTAACTCATTTTCGAACACCCAAACTCGTGACTGGTTTTTTGTTTCGGGTTCGTACGCGTTTATCCAGGATTCGTCACCTGATACGATGTTGTATACAGCATTTGAGGATCCTGCGTGGAATCTTTCGAGAGTTCTGACGCACCAAGTAACGCGAGCCGCTTTTTGCTCTTCACAGAGCGAATGCGGTATCCATCGGGAAAACAACTTTTTTACACCTAATTGTTCATGCAAGATTATTTGTATTTGACTCATGCCAATGTCTAAAGTTGCTGAATTTCGCGGTATGTCAAATGTCGATCTTCCTCAATCAGCTTACGCACAGCATCAACGTTTTCTTGGGTGACTGCAGTTTTTGGACGACCTTGACGGGGATCATCACTGAGCTTGACACGTCCACGTTGAAATTCAGCAAACCAGCGATAAATTGTGGTTTTGGATGGGGCTTCACCACCAAATGCAGAAATCATCCAGTTAACACACTGTTTTTGTGTCAAACCACTTCGAAAGTCATAATAAATCATCGCTCTTGAATTTTCTCGAGTCAATTCCATTTTCTCAACGACTAAACAAGTTTGACAAAACCTTGTGACAAGACCGAGAATGTTTTTTTAAATACATAAATGGTATCCGATTTTTAAAACCAAGGTGTTTTCAATTAAAAAGATTTTAATATGACAGGAACAGTGGAAATATTCCATTCCCGATACTTTTAGTGCAGCCCTCGTATTATTATTAATTTATGTCCGCCCCCAGAGATTGTGTTGTAATCAGAGTAATAACATTATCGCTTATGGCGGGGGGCGCAGCAGTACATGGAAAAAAAATGACAGGTGCGACGTGATAGATTGTATGTGGTTCAAAAAAGGGGTAAGTTTTTGTATGTTAAATTATTTTTTAGTGTAAAAATAGTATATGAATGCGTCAGGGAAACGATACGGTTTAAAAGGTATGCATAGATGGTATGGTCATGTTGAGAGGATGAGTGAAAGGCGACTAACAAAACGTACTGACAAGGCAGAATATAGTGACAACGCTGGTAGCCCACTCCCTAGGGAGAGATATAGTGACCTTATTGGTAATATTCTTCAGAAAGGTCAGGTGAGTATTATTTTCAACCTGCGTGCCGGGTGACCAGGTGTATGAAAGTAAACGAAACTGAAGGAATATAGAATACAATGTAATCTTTATTTTGCTTTAAATATATAGCATCAAAAGGACTTAAATATAATAAATCTAAATTTTGCTTACTTAAGATTACAGCATGGATAAAATACCGTAAAATAAAATAGATAATAAAAAAAACACTTCAATGATTACCAAAGCAATCGAAAAAAAAATACCTTAATTAAAATTAAACTAGTGATATCATATATTTGGAACATTGCTTAAAATTTAAAATTCACTGACATTGGAATACTGTAAAAAAACTGTCTTGATTCTTGACTCTTTACAATAAATCTATGCTGACATACATCACAATTATAAGGTTTTTAACCAGTGTGTAAACGAATATGGTTTAATAAACTACCCTTTTCACTATAACTACGCTGTCGAACATCACACTTATAAGGTTTTTCACCAGTGTATACGAATATGTTGGATTAAATTACTCTTTGCACTAAAAGTCACGCTGACATGCATCACACATAAGGTTTTCCACTAGTGTATATTCGAATATGTCTTGTTAAAGTATCCTTTTTACTAAGACTACGCTGACATACATCACACTTATATGGTTTTGTACCAGTATGTGTTCGAATATGTCTTGTTAAATTACACTTATCACTAAAACTACGCTGACATACATCACAATTATGTGGTTTTGTACCAGTATGTTTTCGAATGTTTTGTTAAATTACACTTATCAGTAAAACTACGCTGACATACATCACACTTACAAGGTTTTTCACCAGAGTGTATACGAATATGTTGGGTTAAAAACTCTTTGCACTAAAAGTACGCTGACATACATCTCACTTATAAGGTTCATCACAAGTGTGTGTATGAATATGATGGGTAAACTTACTCCTTGCACTAAAACTACGCTGACATACATCACACTTATAAGGTTTTTCACCAGTGTGTATACGAATATGTTGGGTTAAACTACTCAAATCCCTAAAACTACGCTGACATACATCACACTTATGAGGGTTTTCACCAGTGTGTATTCGAATATGTCTTGTTAAACTACTCTTTTCACTAAAACTACGCTGACATACATCACACTTATAACGTTTTTCACCAGTGTGTATACGAATATGTTGGGTTAAAAAACTCTTTGCACTAAACGTACGCTGACATAAATAACACTTATATGGTTTATCACAAGTTTGTGTACGAATATGATGGGTTAACTTACTCCTTGCACTAAAACTACGCTGACATACATCACACTTATAAGGTTTTTCACCAGTGTGTAAACGAATATGTTGGGTTAAACTACTCATATCCCTAAAACTACGCTGACATACATCACACTTATGAGGTTTTTCACCAGTGTGTATTCGAATATGTCTTGTTAAACTACTCTTTTCACTAAAACTACGCTGACATACATCACACTTATAACGTTTTTCACCAGTGTGTATACGAATATGTTGGGTTAAAAAACTCTTTGCACTAAACGTACGCTGACATACATCACACTTATAAGGTTTATCACAAGTGTGTGTACGAATATGCATTGTTAAACTGCCATTTTCACTAAAACTACGCTGACATACATTACACTTATAAGGTTTTGTACCAATATGTGTTCGAATATGTCTTCCTAAATTAGAATTATCACTAAAACTACGCTGACATACATCACACTTATACCGTTTTTCACCAGTGTGTATTCGAATATGTCTTGTTAAATTAGAATTATCACTAAAACTACGCTGACATACATCACACTTAAAGAGTTTGTCACTAGTGTGTCTTCGAATATGTCTTGATAATGCACCCTTTAGACTAAAACTACGCTGACACACATCATATTTTTCACCAATAGTTGAAAGAGTATGTTGTATATTTTTTTTTACTATTTTGAAATTACGCTGATCACATTTATATTGCTCTTTGTAATAAGTTCCAGGTTCGGACGTACGTTTTTGAGTTCTCCGGATAACTTTCGAGTCTGATTTTTCTCTTTTCGTTTGCACGGCTGTTATTGCATCTTCTAGTTTTGTTGTTCGTGTTCCTTGTTTTGGTTTCGTCGCAACGGGCGCCCCTGAGATTATATATCTGGTAAGTACAATGTTGGAAGAAGATTGACATGCACACGAATAAAAATAATAGCGCTTTGCATGATTCACACTTGCACCAAAAAACTGGCCTGCACCACACAATCCTCACATTTAAAAACTTCATGAAAATTAATTTAGAGAATGCCAAAAAAAATACAAGAAATAGTCATAAATAGTCACCAAGGTTAAAAAAAGAATAGTCGCATTATAATTGCGAAGTTATAGCTATAAGTTAGTGAGGATTGTGGGGTGAACGTCTCCACACAATCCTCACATCAGTACAAGCAAACTGCTGGGACTATCGATTTGGGATCAATTCCAAAAATAGTCAAGAAATAGTCGTAACGCTATGCCAAATTTCGAAAATAGTCATTAAGGGATTCCAGAGATATAAAGGTGTCTTGGTGACGATTACGTGGTGAGCCTTTCTCGCCACAATCCGCACCCGATGATACGTACTTAATAATTTTGTGCTCGACTCGAAAATGTGGGTAGAAGTTTACATGGATGTTTAACATACTTCTACATAGTAAACCGGGTTGAAATTATCATGGTTGGAGACGACTATTTCTTGATTATTTTATGACACCAATTTCAAAAACGCAAGCGTTCCGCGGTAGTCTTGTCGGCCCGCAGCTGTGGCAAGCTTGCTTGCATGCTGCGTGCCTGCTTGCATGCTGAGTGCCTGCTTACATGCTGAGTGCCTGCTTGCATGCTGCATGCCTGCTTTCACGCTGCATGCCTGCTTGCACACTGCATGCCTGCTTGCACGCTGCATGCCTGCTTGCATGCTACAAAAATTAGAGATGTAATAGTGTGCACTAACTTTCTAGGCGTTTGGTGAAATGAAAATATGGTTATTAAAACAGTGGTATAATGAATGTTCTGAAACATAATACGTTGAACAAATGTTATTTCGGCTAAGTGTAACATCGGTAAAAAGTTTTTCGACCAAATGAAACGTCAGAATAACTAAAATTAGGGTCCGAGTGCCCATCGAGTATTTCGGGATATCGCCAAAAGGTTGGTAGAGTCTTCACGTGACCAAAGGGCTGGCCTTTAGCCCAAAGAATCAGCATTGCCATTCAACGTGGCAATGCTGCCAGGCTTTTGGGCACTTTTCCCATTGACAGCGATGCGGACGAATTTTTTTATGCCCAATGAGCTCTTCCGCCTTTTTGTTTGTATATAGTTTTAGTTAAGATAGGATATCATTTTGTTATTTTTATTAATTAATTAGATAAATGTTTAAAAAAAAAATTAGTCACGATTAATGGTCTTAAGAAATCAAGTGGTTTGACAACTTTGTATGTAAAAATCTTTGATAAAGATTTCAAAATAACTCGTAAACAGAGTTTAAATATTGAACATGATGTGGCTATGGATCAAAAAATTAATTTCACTATCTAAGAACACAAAATAAATTTTAATGAACATGTAAAAGAAGATTTTGAAATAAAAATAAATCATTTGAATCAGTTTCAAAATTCTGCAATAGATACTGATTATCAAATATGGTTCTGTTTTTGCGAAACATAAATATGATGTGGGCACTGTTAATGAATATGAAGCAAGAATAGACTTATTTATTAGTGGACAAATATTGCAGTAAGAAGCCTTATAGATGCACTGTTGAAGATAAAAAAGAAATTGAAGAACAAATAGCAACTTTACTAGATAATAAATTAATAGAAGAATCTTATAGTCCATTTGCTGCTCCTGTTACATTAGCATTTAAAAAAGAGGATAACAGAAAATCCATACTATGCATAGACTTCAGAGACTTGAATAAAATAGTAGTACCACAAGCCCAACCATTTCCGTTGATTGATGAATGACAAAGAGAACAATTTTTTTTTTTTTCTAGTCTTGATATATGGAAATTCTGCATTTTGGTCGATCCCTTTACGAATTAAAGACAAAAAAGACGGGATTCGTAACACAGGACGGACATTACCAATGGCCCTGTTTACCACAAAAACCAGCAAATTTTCAGAGGACATTAAGTAACATATTGAGAAAATATAAACTTATTGATTGTGCTGTAAATTATATAGATGACATTCTTATATTTTCTAAAACTTATTCTGAACACACCAGTCATCTAGCACAATTGCTGAAACCATCAAAACAGAGGGATTCAGGTTAAAGTTTACAAAAAGTACTTTTGCGAGAGACCAAGTTAAATACCTGGGTCATATAATACAAAGTAATTCAGTCCGACCCATAAAGGATAATTTGATTTCAATAAAGAATTTTCCTGCTCCAAAGACACAAAAGGATATAAGACAATTTCTTGGAAAGATAAATTTTTACCATGAGCATATATACCAAGAATTGCAATAATATTAGATCCGTTAGATAATTTACCCAGAAACAATAAAAATCGTTTGGTCCGATGAATGCCAAAAAACATTTGAGATGATAAAAAGCCTGCTGTGCTCTCAACCAGTCTTAGAAATTTTGTTCAAGATTTCCCAATCAATATTTATACAGATGCTTCTTTAGAAGGAGTTGGAGTCATTTTGAAACAGACCCAGCCTGATGGTAAAGAGAAAGCTTATTTTTCAAAATTATTAAAACCAAAATTTATGATTTTATTTTTATATAATGTATGTCTATATCTATATCTGAAACAAATGAATTATTATTATTATTTCCTTTATTCCATTTAATACATATTATTTACATTTTTAAATATGTTTATAAAAATATTTAAAAAAAACATGTTCCCGATACCTTTTTATATTTTCAATAAAAAAATGTATCGGAAACAGGGTCCAAGCTACCGCTAGTCAGGGCTCTTGAAAGAGGAACCTCCTGACGATACGCACCGTGTCTAGAAGTACCACTCTCTGGATTAAGCCCTTGATCCAGCTGCCTAGCGAGAGCCTCTTCAGGTGTTGGTCGAGGCTCTTGGCTATCATGCCATTGGCCGTCACGACTATCGGCACAATGATTGCTGTATCCACATCCCACATGTCGATAACCTCGTGAGCTAAGTCAAGATACTTAACCTGCTTATCTTTTCAGCTTTTACTAGGTTCTCGTCATGCGGGACCGCTATATCAATAATCATTGTGCGACGCGCTAATCGATCTATCAACACTATGACTGGCTTATTAGCAACAATAGTCCTGTCAGTGATGATAGATCGATCCCAATACAACGTAATATTGCCATTTTTGAGAACTGGGTCGGGCGCATACCTTTAGTACGGTACTTCCGATTCCACAGGACTGTATTTCAGAGCAAGTTGCGGGTGGATAATCCTGGCTACAAGGCTGTGTCTATGCAAGTAGCCCTTAGCCAGACGAGAACAGCCAGAAATAATGTGTTGGATTGATTTCCCCGGACGGTGGCATGCCCGACAAATGTCAACCGTGCCGTCTTTCACAATATATTTCCGGTAGTTGTTCGTCATCATAACTTCATCCATAATCACAAAGACAAAACCTTCGGTTTCCCCAATAATATCACCGAATCGCAACCAGGATACGGACGCTAAGAGGTCTACATCGAGTCCATGTAGGACCCGGTAAACGCGCCCGTGTAGCTCTTTGCTCTGCCATACCTCCCTGCGGTCATTAGTATCTAATACTATAGGTTTGCGCCAGTTCTCGTCAGCCAAGGAGAGCGGGGTGAGGCCCTTATCCACTGAGACCACATCTCGGTGCATCACCACGTCGCTTTCTAAGAAGTATTCCATGAGACTGCATATCTCACGGTTGTGCAGGGTCTTAGCGTTTAAAAAGCCTCGACCTCCACTCCACCACTTCCGCGGGACATATAGTCTCATCACCGATGACCGTGGATGATGCATCCGATTTGCGGTCAGCAGTATGCGGACCCTCCTATCCAGGTTGTCAAGTTCCATCTGAGTCCATTTGAGTATGGCGAAAGAGTACATCAAAACCGGCATGACCCAACCATTGAAGGCGCGCACCTTGTTTCCGCCTTGATAAAAGACTATTTAATACTTTATTCAGGCGGCCAAAGAAGCGCCGCGCGCGAACGAACCGTACGGTCCGCTATTCCTCTGGAAATGTCGACATCCTGGATAGCAAAGGACCGTTCTCCACTGCCCCATACATGACATCAGGAAGGTGCGCGTAGTTGCATCTACTTTATACAACTCCAGCACCCTCATGAGCCATGTATGTGGCACCGAGTCATTG
The DNA here is from genome assembly GCA_905333075.3 of Atethmia centrago. Lineage (NCBI taxonomy): Eukaryota > Metazoa > Arthropoda > Insecta > Lepidoptera > Noctuidae > Atethmia > Atethmia centrago. The sequence goes on from HG995393.1 coordinate 18,170,820, forward strand.
CCTTCTTATAATCTATCCAACATGTCGACAAATCCGTTCGGGAACGACGAACCTGTTGGCTTGTGGCAATGTCGATGAGGAGCAGCTCCTTAGTACCGCGGGATCCGTTTTTACATCCATTTTGTGAGGCAGACATGATTAAGTTGGTTTCTATATGGTTGTTAATTTTAGCTCTCAAAATGGATGTGAGAACTTTATAGACCATCGGTAAACAAGTGATCGGTCTATAATTTTTGGGTTCCGCAGTACTACCTAATTTATGGAGTAGGTGGGAAATTCCGGTCGTTACGAACTGGGGTAGCGACCCTGGCTCTAAAGCTGACTGGAACTGGGATGCCAAGCAGGCATGCAATCTTTGGAACCACTTTATCCTAAGTTGTGCAGCCCGTCCGGTCCTGGAGATTTTCAGTTAGGCAACGGACGGACTGCACGAGCTACATCTTGGGGGATGATGGTAAGTGCCCCCATTTCTGGTATCCACCCATATTCCTTCCTGTTGCCTGTGTTGCGGGGGTCTCGGTGACCCATAAGTACCTTCCCGCGACCCCGGCAGAACATAATAAAGCTAAAGAACGAAAGTGAAAGAACATAGTAAAAGACAATGTCCAAATTGGCCCTGTGCAATAAAGAGTATCAGATTAAACGATAATTAATCACCTATTTTATTATTTAAGTTGCAAATACTTCTGTATCACGGACTAGCTGTATTCCAAAATGTACTTTTAATAGAATTTAACGCGACTAATAACATTAGATCGCCATCTTCGCATAATGTCATGTCGTGTCAGAAGTGAAATAGGGATGTCCAATCAATTATAATCGATTGATTGAATTATTAATCGATCGATTGTGTTTTCTTTTCTAAAGTGTATTTTTAAAAACCTAATAAGAATACTTTATGTATGCAGTCATACTCCAATTTTTAAATAGGTAGTAAGAATAATATTATACAGTAATCAAAACTTTTTATTTTGATTATCTAATTCATTCTAATTCATCAAACGAATGCTAAGAATTCAGTTACCTACCTATGTTAATTAGTTTAAATGCATTTTAATTTTGCGCTTGCATCCACTTTTTAGAAAAACAACTGCATTGGTACCTAATTATATAGGTAGGTATTATGATATTACCTACCTTTCAGTTTCTTAAAAATCACTCAGAGCTATGAAAAATCGTAGGTACCTACATTTAATATTCGTTGTTATGGTTAGATTATAACCTCAAAATCTGATACTTGTTTTGAAATATACCTTTTTTGCAGCTAGTCCGCTACAAATACAAGATCTTTTAAGAATCTACTAATGATAGAGAATACAATACATAATTATCCGATGCTCTTGGCTCCAGGGCCAACAATGTATGGACGCAGAGCAATGTCCTTTAAAGTTTATAACATAATAAACTTTAGAAATGCATTAAGAGAAATTGGGAAATAGTTATAAATGCAAATAATAATGTAAACGAAAACTACTATATATTCATCACAACTAGAAAGCACATCTTAAATAAAATAATACCAAAACAAAGAGTGAAAGTAAAATTTAAAAAACCTAGGGATGGATGACAACAAGGTTAAAATTATCATGCAAACACAAAAGAGTACTCAAAATTATACTAAATGAATCTAAAAGCAATATTATAAAAACATATCACAACAAATATAGCAAAACATTAAAACGTAGCATAAAACTTTCAAAGAAAATAGAATATTCCTGCCAAATGAATAAGTCACATAATAAAAGTAAAACTATGTGAAATATTATAAATAACAAAACTGGCAAAAGTAAGACAAGGCAGTATGAAAATATTTCACTAAAATTAAATAACAAAACAATTTCCTGCCCTAAAATGATATCAAATATATTTAACGACTTTTTTGCTACAGTAGGTGAAACAAAAATTGATGCAAATACAAATATTCCCTTAAAAACTGGACGTCCAGTAATAAACTCACCAACTACATCAATGTACCTACGCCTAGTAAACCAAAGAGAGATACTTAATATAATTAAAATAACAAAAAATAAGCATACCTGCGGAATAGACGACATACCCCCCTATATTAGTAAAACAATGTGCAGAAGAATTGTCAGCTCCACTCACATTTTTAATAAATCAGACCTTATGAGTTTGGAGAATTTCCTGACTTACCAAAAATTTCCCTAGTCAAACCCATACACAAAAAAGATGATATGCACACCCCTACTAATTATAGACCCATACCGTTGTGGCAGACTTTTTCAAAGATTTTTGAAAAGGCTATGTGTAACAGACTAACCTTTTTCTTAGAAACATACAATTATGCCGATTCTGTTGTTCACCGAACTAAACTAACCGATCACTAAAATTTCTTATTTTTGGTTAAGAGAATCCTAAAAGATATTCTGCAAATAAGTTTCATTAAAATTGAAAACAATTTTGACACAACTATATTCGAGCTTGACAATCGTAAGTTGAGTAAACCATAGCCCAAAATAGAGGTGATATTATGCGTTCGGCACAGATTATATTCAAAATAGTCGAATAAAAACAATAAAATTGACAAAACCTCGTGACTTCGACAGCGTCAGGGTACATGTGTTCTGTGGACAAAAGTAAAATATTTCTGAAGAGATCGAAACATGTGGAAATCTGAAGGTGCAAGGTCAGGACTATACGGCGGATGCATTAACACCTCCCAGCCAAACTCTCTTAATTTTTGCTGTGTGGCTAAAGATGTGTGAGGTCTAGCGTTATCATGATGAAAAACCACACCCCTTCTGTTGATTAATTCCGGCCGCTTTCTCTCAACTTCTTGCTTTAATCTCATCAGTTGTTCGCAGTAGAGTTCAGAATCGATGGTCCTGCCTGGTGGTAACAGCTCATAATGAATAATGCCCTTCCAATCCCACCACACATACAGCATCACCTTGTTGCGAGTTAACCCGGGTTTCGCCACAGTCTGTGAAGCCTGACCGGCCTTTGACCACGACCTTTTTCGAACTTTCTTGTCGTACGTGATCCAAGTTTCATCACCAGTTATCAGCTTCTTCAAAAATGGTTCGGTTTCATTACGTCGTAATAAAGAATCACAAATGAGTACACGGTTCATTAGGTTTCTTTCAGTGAGCTCGTGAGGTACCCAAATATCGAGCTTTTCTGTGTACCCAGTTTTTTTTCAAATGCGCCAAAATTGTTTTGTGGTCAATTCCCAGTTCTTCAGCTACGTCGTAACTACTGATATGCCGATCTTGCTCCACTTTTTCAAAAATGGCATCCATTTTATCCGACCAGAGCGACGTGCATCTTTGACATCAAAATTTCCGGATTGAAAACGCTTAAACCAAATTTGTGCTACTCTCACAGACACCGCACTAGGTCCATAAACATCGCAAATTTTTTTCGCGGCTTGCGTTGCATTTTTACCTTTTGTGTAGTAAAGTTTTAAAATGTATTGGATTTCTTCATTAGATTCACTCATCTTGACGGTACGAAAAACAAATGAAAATCACACATTTTCCTCATTTGAATATGGAATTGTTCTTTAAAATTTAAACTTTCAATGATACCAAAACCAGCCAGGAACAAATAGTATACCCAAAGAGATTTTATTACAAGCTCATTCATACTATAATGCGAAAAGACTTTTTCCCCAACCTAATATTTTACAAAATAAACTATTTAAATTTGAATAAGATAATTAAAATTGAAATTAAATTCACCTTTTAAAACAAAACCAAGAAGGGTGTGTAATAGCAGCTCTATATAATTCCACACAGAGAGAACACGTGCACTCACCACCAATATATAAAGACGACTGACGGACCTTTGACTGACCGGCGACCGCCGCCGACCGCCCGAATTGTTTTCGATTGTGTACACATGATATTGACTACTATTTCTTTCAAACAAGGTGCAAAATGCAAGTGCATTGTTTAGGGCTCTTACGATTCAATGATTCGGGTGTTTCCGGGAATACGACAATTAGCGAAGATCTGCATGCGCATTATTAATTTGGGAATACTGTACTATAGTTTTACATTACGCAGATTATACAAAATATTATTTAACAAACTATATTTTTTCACAGATGAGGGTATACTTCCTAAAGAAGCCAAAGACACTGCAGACATACTGTTGTTCTTCGACAACCTTTTCGATTCCCTCAACGGAAGCTTTGGCAAAAGAAATGTAATGTACTAACTCTGCCTTCTCTTTATATCTTAGAAAGTATTTTGTATGTTCGCAAAAACTTATGTCTTTTCAAAACAAGAAGTGATTTCCATAATATAAATACACGTAGTAAACATGAAATTGTGATACCCCAATTTAGATTAACAAAAACAAGCAAATCATTTGTTATCAACAGTATCCGCTTTTATAACAAGTTGCCAAAGTCAGTTACAGAACTTAGCGATGGAAAGTTCAAAACCCACATCAAACGTGCCCTTACCAAAAACGCATATTATAAGATTAAAGACTACGTTGAAGACAAGGAAGTTTGGCAATAATTCCTTCTGCACATGTGGCTTCCCTGGTACCTCATAACCGGCATAACTATGTAAATATCTATTAACTGCTCCCAAATTACGATGTTTATTATTATTATTTTTTATACAAATTTTCTTTTTGACATATTATTTTCACTGTTTGACATTATATACCTAAAATTTTGATTTCAGACTTGTAATGGCAAACTTCATTTGGTTTAAATGGGTTTTTATTTTTATTAATATTTTACACAAATTTGTGTGTACCTTGTGAATGTGAGAACGTTGTAGGCTTAATAGACTAGATATTTTGTAGACCTTTTTATTTATTTTTTTTTGTTAAGTACCTGGTACGTCTCGACAGGCCTACACTGTCCTCCCATACCTATTAACACTGTTAATTTGAAAACATTGTAAAAGCCAATTATTTTTAAAAGAGTAACCGTGGAGTTTCTTGCCGGCTCTTCTCCATAGGAAACGACCCATTGGAACCGTGCACCTAGCTTCTGACGGTTCATAAATGCCCATGTAGGTTTATGTGAAATAAAAATATTTTGATTTTGATTTTTGAAAGAAACATGGAAAACCTCTTCGAGGACCTGCAACGCCTACTTCTATCCATCATAAAACATGGAAGGAGAGTAAAATGATTATGAAAGATATGACATTTATTCATCCTAAAACCTGTAACAACGAACACGTTCCCACATTGAAAAATTGGGTATGGACGCTAGAAGGAATTGCATTATTATTAAAATAATTACAAACAAAATATTGTGTATCATCAGTTTGGCTGCGGCATCTGAAGCAAGACCCAATAGAAAAGCTTCAAAACTGAACAAGAGATGTTTCAAAAAAAGAAATAATTAATGAAATCTAACTTTGCTTTATTGTTTAATAATGTGAATTACTTTCGCTTTTCTACATAGATGCACGCGAATATGTAATTCACATTTTAAAATACCTATCTTAATAAAAAATATCAAGGCTGAAAGTAATAGGCGACGTAGGTATGTGTGTACCTACGTGTGTATGTGTGTGCAGAAGATTATGTTGGCATTAGTTCCAAAACAGGCGTCCAGAGGGCGACAATTGACGTTTCTCACTTTTGTCGTTGAGTTGGTCCTCTATTCCATATATAAAAAAGTACTCTGTGGCGCGGACTGAGGTTGTATTCGAAACGTTTGCGCAATATAGCAAGACAGGAACCAAAATAAAATAACCCCTATAGCAACCGTAAGCCGTAACCGTATAAAAAATAAGTTCAGTTTTTTATTTTTTCTGCGACTATGTGTGACATTTTGATATTTTTTTTTGTAGTTTTTGGAATTGAATATGTCTGCCTACTTCTAGTATTTTTAGAAACCTTAAAATATGTTGATAATAAAACAAAAAATGTACCTAAAATCAACCCGGTATCGTTAATTTTGTGAAAAATGGGAACAGAAAATCGATTTTACACTATAAAAATCTGTAATTTTCAAGAAAATGGTTAGTATTATTTGAAGATGAAGAACCAATTTATATGTGGTAGTGATTAGTTATATTTGACTTGGTTTAATTTTGTCACAATACGAGGGCGGCACTGAAAATTTCGGGAATCAAGGAAGTGACACAACATTACTATTTAAAAATGTATTTATTGCTTTTCGAAGTATTCTCCGCGAAATTTGACACATTTTTCCATACGATGGAACCTATCATTGAAGCAACCATTCCGTTCAGAAGTCGCGGTCTCCAAAATGGCCGTTTTGTAGGCGTCCACAGGTTCTTCAGGTGATGAAAATCTCTGTCCACGCAATTTATTCAATATTTTAGGGAAATTATAGAAATCATTAGGGTTTAGGTCGGGGCTGTACGGCGGATGGTCTAATAATTCTATGTTTTCTTGCTCTAAAAACTCTTTTGTTCTGTGCGCGGTGTGAGAACTCGCATTGTCGTGATGGAGGATGATGCGGCGGTTGCAGTTCTCTTTACGGAGTTCAGAAACGACCTGTAGCAAACAAATGCTAGCATACCATTCTGCATTAACCGTTCTTTGTCCCTCAAGAGGAATAGTCGTAACATGGCCGGTTTCGGAGACAAACGTTGTGGTATTTTTCTACTCAAAGCCACATCTTTATGTTAATAATTATAAAATTACCTTTGTTATAATTCCTGTACTATTTTCCTTGCTTCAAACATATGAAATCATATTATTTCCCTAACTTTCTTACATATGTTTGAACACCACAGCTGAAAAGCAACATCACAATGAACTGTTTTTAACACCGAATACTGTATTTTATATTATTAATTTTCTCTTGTTGTAAAATAACATATTTTTATCCATTGACATCTTCAATCATAAATTGTCATCTGTCTAATATTTTCTTTCTCTATGAATCGTACCGGCCTTGATAAAGCTAGTTTCAGACTTACTTCGCTATGTAAACCGTTTTTATTGATCCTGGCAGGCATTCAAATTATTCATTTGAATTATGTTTCACAGAAACTTCTAGAACCTTTGCCAGGATCTATAAAAGCGGTGATCGGACCTGACAAGGGTTCAGTCAGTTTAGGCCAGTCAGTTCGTTCACTCGGTTGACTCACTCAGTCAGACAGTTCAGTTCAGTTCTATAGCTTACTTCTTACTTATTTCTTGTATTAATAATTGTAACGTGTATCTAAAGAATCTCAGTGTGTGTGATTTGTGATTCACCTTACATAGCCGCCGGCCCTCTCACTTCCGCCATTGGGAGATTTCTAAGGCCGAAGGCGTTATAGTCGCGTGGCTTAGGACGCCATAGCCGACCACTCCCGTGTGTCTTAGGAGGTCCAGAAACTCGTCTCGTGGAGCGTGGGGTGCTGTGGAGTGCCTCCGCAGTCGGCCGTATCGGCGAGATTCGGACTACGCCACCGTCTTACTAGCCCGCTCCGTGACTGAGAGCTCTATCATTATTGGGGCATTCTATCAACGTGGCGTTGGACACTAACTCCGACTACACATCATACCACCAACCTCACCAACAATACTACTTAATTTAAGTACCTACTATAGAACAGAACCTCTTGTCTTACAAAAGACATTTTACTCCTTGGGACAGAGTTGCCGACTGACTGTGAAGGCGAGATCCTCGTCTTCGTGCTCCGCCTCGTCTGTCAGCCCTGTCCCGCTGCTGCCTGCCGATCCAGACCAACTACCTGCCGACCCTGTCCAGCTGCTGCTAGCCGATGCTACATCTTGCCGTCTAAACGTCCCGTGCACTCGGACCGGAACCATAGAAAATCTTAATATTAAGTCTTATCTTTTAAATATTTATTAGTAAGTACTCTTATTTTAGTTTTCTTTTTTTAACGTGACTTACGACTGGCCCCCGGCCAATCGTAACGTTACAACGTAGCCACCATTTTTTTTGCAACACTCCGTGAACGAACAATTTTTGGTGGCTTTAACTCATTTTCGAACACCCAAACTCGTGACTGGTTTTTTGTTTCGGGTTCGTACGCGTATATCCAGGATTCGTCACCTGATACGACGTTGTATACAGCATTTGAGGATCCTGCGTGGAATCTTTCGAGAGTTCTGACGCACCAAGTAACGCGAGCCGCTTTTTGCTCTTTACAGAGCGAATGCGGTATCCATCGGGAAAACAACTTTTTTACACCTAATTGTTCATGCAAGATTATTTGTATTTGACTCATGCCAATGTCTAAAGTTGCTGAATTTCGCGGTATGTCACATGTCGATTTTCCTCAATCAGCTTACGCACAGCATCAACGTTTTCTTGGGTGACTGCAGTTTTTGGACGACCTTGACGGGGATCATCACTGAGCTTGACACGTCCACGTTGAAATTCAGCAAACCAGCGATAAATTGTGGTTTTGGATGGGGCTTCACCACCAAATGCAGAAATCATCCAGTCAACACACTGTTTTTGTGTTAAACCACTTCGAAAGTCATAATAAATCATCGCTCTTGAATTTTCTCGAGTCAATTCCATTTTCTCAACGACTAAACAAGTTTGACAAAACCTTGTGACAAGACCGAGAATCGTTTTTTAAATAAATAAATGGTATTCGATTTTTAAAACCAAGGAGTTTTCAATTAAAAAGATTTTAATATGACAGGAACAGTGGAAATATTCCATTCCCGATACTTTTAGTGCAGCCCTCGTATGTACCGAAAAACAGCACTATTTTGTCTGATTTGCAAACGCGCCCTTAAACGTGTTATGTAAGGGGGTCCGAAGTGTACAAAAGTGTATGTAGAACATCTTCATTTGTGGCTACTCTAGAGAATTTTCTAGCATGATGAATATGAATGAATGAAGTATGAATCGTTTATAGTCGTTGTTCCTTGATTCCTGGGCATCTTCGGAGATCTGTCCAAGAGGTAATACTGAATAATGCCGAATGACGCTTTCCCAGTGAATTGGGACTTTATGGACATAGATGATGGCATATAATAACACATATATTTATTAACATATCGTTGTGCTGTATCGAAAACATACTGTCCGAATTTCGTAGCATTATTTACTTTACCGCTTGACATAACTTGAAGTAAAACAAAATTATTTTATCAATTCCTCATCCACACCAGTAAAATAAATATCTGCACTGCACTGATAATTATGAAAAATTCGTCTAAAGTTTGACGAGAAGCTATACATTTTGTAAACACACATTCAGGGGTTCGCAACCTTTGGGTAAAATAAAATAAAAACAGTTTTGTACTGTATTTTTTTTACAGGGATATAATTATATTAACACACACATCTAATTACTGTCTTCAGACGATTCTGAATATTCTGTTTCAGAATCAGTTACATGGATAACAAAACTGTCTACCGTGCTATCTATCCTTTCATCAATTTTGCCATAAAATTTATTTTCTTCCTTGATGACGTGCTCCACACAACGCTTCCATCTTTCAACAGTAGTATAGGTAGTAAAAAACTAACAGTTCCTTGTACAAAAATTAACAATATCAACAATAACAAACAATGTAACCTAATCCGCGAAAACACCACAAACAAACAGACGCATTCGAAACTCGAATGACAGCAGAGACAGTGTCAGCGTGAACTTACTTCAAAATCATGGCCCAAATGTTTACGTTCCATGAATCAGATGCGTTCCAGTACCACAAAACATTAGACGACAGCGCTTTATATCGCTAAAATATAACCAGATCAAGTGAAATTGCTCATTAGTTTCGTATAACACGTATGCTACTTTGAGTTCATTGAATTTGGGATTATTTGTTGTTGATTAAATTTTCGCTAAGTAACTTGGTAGAAGTTCTTTATTTACAAAAATTATAACTTCTCGTGATGGGGACTTTAGCTGTATTACCGTCAGAGCTGTTACCTTGCTTAGGTTTATCTATATTTAAACCAAGTTCTTCACTGAACCTTTTTTGTACATGTCTTCTTTTGTTTTCAAATCTTTATTTTCTGTTGTTGAAGCCACGGAATAGAAAAAACAGTGGAAGTGTTCTTAGAATTCCTTAGTACGAGAACCAGTGTCGCCAAACTCACACAGTTACAAATTAAATTAGTAAATTGCAATACACAGAAAACGATAATATTATTGGCTACGAATTATAAACGCAACTTTGGCGAAAAGTTTATTTATTGTTGTTCAAAATTAAGTCATATTACAACTCGTGAACGTTGTTTTTATTTTACATGTCAAAATCAGTGAAGACCATTTTTCCATCTAACAATCAACAACGAGTTCAGCTTTTCAACGCTAGAGGGTACTGTAACCAATTTACTCTATTTAGCACGCTAATGTCATTATAATAGATGTCATATTCGTATGCACCTGTTATCTATTTTTCTACTCAGCTATGGATGAGGACAAGATAAGTATCGATAATTTAATGGCAATGTTTGTATAATGTAATATTCAAGTCCTTTATCTTATGTAATGGACCAAATTTTATGAATAGGAATTGCGTTATCATTTAAAAATCTGTAGCCTTTTTTTGAAGTTTGTAAATTGTTTTCATCAAAATGCTCTGAACAGATTTTACTTGATTTTGACGGCATCCTGTTCTGTCTTCCCGTAGCTTCTATCTATTTCTCCTTGGTAAAAGGATCTTTGGGAAAACTGAAATATTAACATACTTTATGAGTATTAGGTACTTATTTTTGAGACCTACGTCCAGCCGCGAATGAATGAATGATTGGTTTATTTGTCAGAATATAAGTACTCAAACTCAAACCATTTATTTCAATTAATCGAGAAGAACGACGATGAGTACATAATATGTAATGGTAAGGTATAAGGTGTCACTATATTCGAATTTGGACTTAGGACTTCGTGTACGCATAATTTGATACTAATTTCTCGTAATTTTATTTATTTCAGTTCAGTAAAGTTAGTTTAAAAATACACATTTTATTATTTTATCGATACCGAACTATATGAATGTGTCCCATCCCTAATCGAGTAGCGTCGAAGTTTCTAGAATGTATACGATGATATTTAAGACAGCGAGCATAAGGCAGTTTTTAGTTCGCAACAAAGTAATAAATATGGTTTTGTCAATAAAAACAATTATATTGAAATATATCATAGTTTTATACTAACCGGTGATGATACACCTCCGCAAGATATATTTTTTGTCCTGCTATCATTTTTGCATGTAAAAATTATACAATAAGGCATGTTTGTAATATTTTTCGTTACGTTCGAGACATCGTATCAGAGCAAGTAGCTAACCGCGACTGAGCCGGTGTTGCGGAGCTCCACATAATTGTGACACACGCGCGATAGCGGCGTGGCACTTCCACTGTTTTTTCTATTCCGTGGTTGAAGCAGACAATTTTTCAAAGCCTAGATTGAAATCCCATATTGATAAGAATTTTGATCAACCGGTTTATTTTGTACTTTTTCTAATTTGTTCATCTCTGTAGGTCTTCACCACAAATAGTGCATACAGGACCTGATGAAGTGTCAGACAAAACTTGAGCCACCTTCCCGTCAACCATCGTTAAAAATAATGTGTGTTTGATTTCAATACCTTCACCATTTATATTGATTAAGCTTGGTGTAAGAGCGTCTTTTTGGGCTGTAATTCGTCATGGACAGCTAATGAGACACAATTGATTTTCTATTGTTTGACTCCGAATCGGTGTCGCGCGGGGCTTAACAGGTTTAAGTCAATTTTAAGTCTAAAAGATTATTGATATTAGTTCTAATTACATCGATTGCCTCGTTGGTTTAGTGGTTGCAAGCGCTACTGTTGAGCATGAGGTCCTAGGTTTGATTCCTGGGTTGGGCAGTGTTATTGGGTTTTTCTATCTGGAATTTCTCAATAGCAGCCCGGAGTCTGGATCTGTGACCGGTTGATGGCAATAAGCTCGCCCCCTATTACATGGGACTTAAAACATAACTGGCGAAATGTGGGTGACTACAGGTACACCTCTGCCCAACCCGTCGAAGAAACAAGGCGTGATGTTATGTTTTATGTGTCTAATGACATCTAATTACGTTCTCCTTCCTTATATTAATTATTATTGTACAGTGAGATCTAAAAAAAAATACATTTAAATTTACCTTTAATTTAGATGCATGCAATGCTATTGTATTTGTAATGTGTGTATTTAGTTGGTTTGCCTAAATAAATAAAACTAACTAACACTTACTTTTCATCTCCCTGGCTCGTTTCTTCTTAGATAATTTTTCTTCTTCCATTCTAGTTTTATACTGCATTAAAGGTTCATCATCTTCCAAATCAGATTCAGAATGATGTGGTGGTGTATCTGCTACATCTAGACAGCTATTGTCTAAACTTTCCAGTTCTAGCTCTGTAAGTAAGCAAAAACAGTCAAAAGTATTTTTCCAGGAAGTCATGGGGAGAGGCCTTTGCCCAGCAGTGGGGTGATGCAAGCTTACAGTAACAGTATTGATATCTGTCTTATTTCAAAAAATAATGAGGTTACCCTTAAGTTGAATGAAACTTAACACTGCCAAAAGTTTCCATTACTTCAAAACATTTTTTGATCAATATGAAATAAAAAAATAATATATAGATTTTTTTTAATTGATTATTTTATTTATGATCTTAGTAACATACCATCACTTTGATGTTCCTCTTTTGGCTCAATAATATCATCTCGTCCCTCACAAACAGCTGGTAATTCTTCTTTGATAGCAATGCTTTCTGTTTGACATTCATCATCTATACTTATGTGTTCTATTGGAGATTTAATAAACCCACTGCAAAACTCTAAGTGATCTTGGTTTATTATAGGATTGGGCTGTAAAAAGATATAACATTTATAGTATTAGGAAACATATGCTGGCAATCAACTGGTGGTATTTATTACAGTTGTAATGGGAATCATGTCATTTGGTTAAAATTGGTATTTACTTATATTATTTTATTCACATTTTATATTGATTCTTTTGTTTTTTGTGATTGTTAGAATGTTGTAGACTACTTGTTGACAGGCCTACACTGTCATCTCATACCTATTTACACATATTTACAGGTCTCCCAAAGTGATAATGCGCATAGAAATCTTCGTCACTGTTTGGCAACGGTCGTATTCCCCGAGCGTCAGAAGACGATATGTGTATAGAGTGGTTAAGTGCATTTTCTTCATGCATAATTTAGTAGAATTATGTATTTTGTGCTAAAAGAGATAAATATTGATTTATCAGTAACGAAATTTGATTCGATAATTCCATGTAAGTAAATAGCGAGGAAAACCACACGATTGCGAATATGCTACAATCTTTGTTGGATTGATTTACTTCGAAAATTTTATAGTGCTTTTCAAGTGTCTTACTGAAGCTGGTGTAATGATGGACGAAAAGAAGGTTTAAATAGGTAACACAAGGTTTATATTAGAAGAAGACAAAATGGTTTTCAAACACATGTTTACATTAAAATCTTGGAAACCTAATCATTAAAATCTCAGTTCAAAAGTATTTACAACACTGATCAATCCAGAATAATATTACAATTACAAAAAATTTAATCAGAATCAGGGAGGATCTCTATTCCTGACATAGTAGATTCATCAGAACTTTCATTATGCTCTTGTTCATTTACACTTTCCCCACTGCTATCACCTGTGTAAATAATCATTTCATCGGAAAAACTATCGATTCTTTATTATAGCATCTTTAACTGACGTGACAGTCAATGCAATATTTTTTTTGGCTACTTGTTGCTTTATTCGGGACCAAATATTTTCAATGGGATTAAAATCGGGATGATATGGTGGCAATCGTATAATTTTATGCCCATGTTCCTCCATTATAAGGTCAATGGCAAATTCTGTGTATTTTTCTTTATGTCTTTTTATAATTTCATACAAATCGGGTTTCAGTTTATTTGGGTCATGCGGAACGTTGTGTTGTTGTAACCAAGCTATCATTTGTGGTTTAGGTGTGTTTGAGTTTGGTGGTTTCACAGACAGCTTATTATGATATGGGGCGTTGTCAATTACCAACAAACTATTAGAAGGCAAGTTGGGAATCAATTGATTGCGTAGCCAAGTTTGATAACGTTCCGCGTTTATTTCTTTATGATAGTCACCATCTGAGTCGAAACATTTATGTAACATTAGAGCCCCTGGGACAAAGCCTTTTTCATTGCCTGTGTGTACAATAATTATTCGCTCTCCTTTGAAAATGGATTGTTTGATACCTTTTTTGCTGCTATCTTGCCAAGTTTAACCCTTAGTATGTGATGTATGCACGTATGACTCGTCCATAAACACTATGTTTCTACCAGAATACCTCAGCTGTTGTATTTCTCTGAGATATTTGATACTTTTTAAACGTTTAATTAACATGCTTTTCCATAAGTAACCGTCTGTTATTATCAGTTTTCAGAAACCTAAACCCCATTTCTTTCAAGATCAGCCTTAAAGTCTCTGCGCAGCCTTTGAAATTAATAGCTTTGATCAACTTTTTTCTCAAATTATTTACAGTTGGGAGTTCTTGGAGCGTCAACTGAAAATTGTATATCATATTACGAATATCACAGTAGTCGAAATCATCAAGTCCCAGCCGAAATCTACTTTTAGGTTTTCCTTTTTTCGGTGTGGAAAATTTCATTGATTGATTCTGTTTTTCTTTTTCGTTTAAGATGTTACTCAAAGTTCGTCGTGAAATTCCTGTAGCTTTTGTAACACTTTTGTTCGTGTGTCTTTTGTCCTGAATTTTTTTTAAATAACCATCATGGTCTCTTTTGAAAACATTGGCTTTGTTTAAAAAATAAAGGTACACATTAAATACCATTTGCCGTGCTTGTGACTTAAGCGGCTTTCCACGTTTAAATTTATTCATTCTGCAAGAATTCGTCTGAAAGAAAATGGTATGGGCAGAGTTGGGTATATTTTTATTTATTTGTTGTATTATTGCATTATGCACTAATATACTTTATAATATTATTTGTTCCTATATCTATTTGTTTATTTATGCATGTGTATCTTTCTATTAAATTTATATAAACCTAAATCTGATTTTTAAAATGTTTTTTCTAGTCTACTTAATGTGTATTTAACGTAGGAATTTTTAATTCTTGAATATTAAAAAAACGTGAAAAATGTTGGCATATTTACCTATTTTACAAAATAAACCTATTTGAATGAGACAATTAAAATTGAAATTAAATTCACCTTTGAAAACAAAACCAAGGGTGTGTAATAGCAGTGGAGGGACAGGCGTATAAAATAGCCGTGTATCCTTGCGGGTCGAGGACGACAGAAAAAATATTATCTGGAATGCATAATAATTCAATTTGCCTTTTTTTTGAGCAAACTTTCAAAGAGGAATTGGTGACGGTCAGGTGGCGTTTGTAGCCTAACTCCAGCAAATAATGCAAAAGCGGTACCTGTGCTTCTCCTGGCGAAAGTCTTGAAGAATCCTTCTGGGCAGGTGGCCACCTTGCTTGCCCGTACACTGGTCACTTGAAAGTCTATATATTTGGATTTAATCGGACGCGGGTTATTATTTTTAATTTTGAAAACGTAGTACAGTATATCCCCAAGGATTACGGGATAACGTAATAAAGTTTGCGGTTTTGCGGGCGCGATGAATTGAGATTGAAAAAACTTGGTTTGCGGTGAGACGAAATGCTTCCGTTCGGCGCCGGTGCACTATGACGTCTGACAGCCATCATTAGCTGTCACTAGCCGCAGGATTCTCTAAATCCCGCGACACACAATATCCGCGGCTGCAATACAAGCCTAAGACAGACTACAGACACCTTATAAACCGTCCACAATCAAAAAAATGTAAGGGGCAATAACTTGCCACACCATACTCCCCGCCTTGAAAGGTCCCGAGCTTTCAAAGATGATAATCTATACGCTGAAAAGCTGGTGCGGTTGGGAGGATGAGATGATGTTTATATATCTGGCAGTCTGCAAGGATCAAGAGAATCCCAAGCAGCAGTTCAAAACACCATTACTAGGAAACGGCGTTCGAAATTAATTATCAGATTCCAAAGAATGAAATTGCAGTTTGATTAAATTAAGACAAAGTTGAATTACTAAGCTAAATTATAACTATGTAATGGAGTACCATTGAGAAAATATACTATTGTAAATTATAAACTAAATTAAACTACGAAATAATATAGTTCTATTGGGTTGGCAAAGGATATAACTTGGTGACAGGACGTTTATATGTACCTGACGCGGTTTTTACTGAAGCTACTCGAATTACACCATCCGATCCCGGAAAAACTTCCACTATGATGCCCAATGGCCAAGTCAATGGTGGTACGTTATCTTGACCCAAGAGAACGACAGTACCGATCTCTATAGGGCGATCGGGAGTGCACCATTTCTGGCGAACTTGCAACGTGTGCAAGTACTCAACTCGCCATTTGTTCCAGTAGGATAACACAAGCTGATCCAAAAGCCTTTTGCGGTTTGTTAAATTTATGTTTTGTTCTGTCAATTCAGAAGAAGGCAAATGCTTAAGTGGACTGGACATTAGAAAATGCGCAGGCGTGAGCACGTCCGGATGCGGGTCTGATGAGAGAACACTAAGCGGTCGAGAATTTAAAAGGCACTCGATTTGTACCAGTACGGTAGAGAGTTCCTCGTAAGTGAGAAGCTGCTTTCCTATGACTCTATACAAGTGAGTTTTAACACTCTTAATGTTCGACTCCCAAATACCTCCGAAGTGCGGAGCTCGCGGCGGTATTCTTGTCCACTCAATGCGAGATTTTAGAAGCTCATTTTTAATATCTGTTTGAACAGACGAGTTCAATAAGAAAGAATAAATATCATCAAGTTGCGCCTTAGCGCCAATAAAATTGGTACCATTGTCTGAGTACATGACAGACACTGGACCGCGGCGAGAAATAAATCTTTTAAATGCGGATAAGAAAGCCTCGGATGTGAGGTCCGATACGAGTTCGATATGTATGGCTTTAGTTACCATACATATGAACAAACATATATAAAGTTTTTGCGAACGTTGACCTCTACGGCGAATAGGTGTGTAAGCAAGCGGTCCGGCGAAATCTACTCCAGTGTGCACAAAGGCTTTAGTATCACGGACACGGTATCCAGGAAGTTCAGCCATTTTGGGTGTTAGATGCGTAGGATTTAGATGGAAACAAGTGTTGCATTTCCGACAGCGGGAACGTGAGACTGTTCGTCCATCTAATATCCAAAACCGCTGCCTTATAATAGACATCAATAATCCGGGGCCCGTGTGGCAGTACGTATTGTGATAGTGATCAATAATTAGATCAACTACGCGGTCACGTTTAGGTAAAAGCGCGGGATGCTTGGCTTCATATGGTAAGTCAGATTTAGACAATCTGCCCCCAATACGTAAGATTCCGTAGCTATCAATAAAGACAGACAAACAGCGCAACTTCTTAGATGGAAGTTCGCCTGCTTTAATTAAATTTAAATCGTTAGAAAAATGCGTATTTTGAACTATTCGAATAATGAAATTTTCGGCGGTTTGTATATTTTTAACAGAGCTATGACTAAGTAGTCTGTTCGTAAATTTAAGAATGTACATAAATATACGTAACAATTTATTCCATGAACAAACACGGTCAGCTATTGTATCTAAAATACGCGGTTCAGTATTTGATGTTTCTACAAGAAAAACCTTTGATTTAAACTCTGGCAATGTTTCACATTCAGTAGGAGAGAATTTTAAAGGCCACTCGCTAATGGGTCGATGGAGCCAAGTAGGACCGTTCCACCATAACGAGTGTTCAATTAAATCAGATGGCAGCATGCCGCGGGAGAGACAATCGCTAGGATTCTCCTTTCCGGACACGTGATTAAAACTAGCGGCAGGTAGGTTTTCCTGTATTTTAGCAATGCGATTACTGACAAAAATAGACCATCTATGGGGAGATGAGTGGATCCACGAAAGAGCTATGGTGGAGTCCGAGAAAGCGTAGACACCTGCAATAGGTACACGAGCGGAAAGTTTATCTTTGACCACGCGAACAAGCTTAGACAGAAGTAAAGCGGCGACAAGTTCTAATCGAGCTAGCGTTGTTATTTTAGCGGGGGAAACTTTGGACTTTGCACATAAAAGCCGAACGCTGATATTGCCTTTAGAGTCAGTTATGTGTAAATAAATACAACAACCATAACCACTAAAGCTGGCGTCGCAAAAGGCTACGATATTCACTACAGCTTCTCTAAAGACGCCAATGTGGCGAGGAACCTTTAGAGAAGAGAGTGAGGGGAAATCGCGCAAAAAAACGGAAAACCGATTGGTGATGGAGTCCGGAGGAACCTCATCCCAACCTATTTTAGCTAACCAAAGTTCCTTAATTAGGATTTTCGCGTACAACACGACGGGTGCTACGAGGCCAAGTACGTCGAACAAGCGGGCAACTAGCGATAGAATCGCACGCTTAGTGCATTTATCATCTACAGCGACTGTTGTCAAAGAAAAATAATCATCAGCGGGTTCCCAGGTTAATCCAAGGATTTTGAAATTATGTTTATCATTATCCATGCCAGAAAAATTAACTGGTAAGCGGTGAGACTCTGGGAGAATCTCCAACAAAGCGGGTGAGTTAGTAGCCCATTTGACCAGGTCAAAGGATCCTAACTTAAATAACTCAATTAAATCGCGGGATAATTGTATAGCAATCTGTTCATCAGGAACAGAATAGACATAATCGTCCATAAAAAACTGAGTTTCTACTAATTTAGAAGCCTCAGGATAGCGGTCGCCATGCTCACACGCTAAATTGCGTATTGTGCGCATCGCTAAATAAGGACTAGGCTTTAATCCAAAGGGAACGCGGTTAAAGTGAAAAGTACGTATAGGTTCATTTTTGTTGAATCGATATAAAATTCGTAAATATTTGCGGTGGTGCTCATTTACACCGATCCGTAGGAACATTTGTTTTATATCCGCTGTCATTGCGACAGGGAAGGTACGAAAATGGAGTAATAATAAAAACAAGTCGGCCTGTAAATTAGGTCCGACATGCAGAATGTCATTGAGTGACAACCCCGAGTGTGTTTTGGCACTAGCGTCCAAAACCACTCGAATGCTGTCTTTGTCCGGTCTAATAACGGCGTGATGCGGTATGTAGTAACCCTCTTCTGTTAATTCAGAGTCGGGTACCTCCGATAAATACCCCAGAGTTATATAATCGGTGATCGTTTTATTGTAATCCTCGCGCAGGGTTGGCACGCACGTGAATTTACGCTCGAGCGCAAGCAGCCGCCGATGAGCGACACCGCGTGAATTGCCTAATTCGGAGGGATTGCGCGCGAAAGGTAAATCGACAAAATATCTACCGTCTTTAAATAAAACTGAAGAATTAAAATTATTTTCACACTCTAATTCGTCCGGACTAATAAAACGCTGAGATGGAATTTCCTCTAGCTCAAAAAACTTCTGCAAACTTGACTCGACGTCAATGCTAGCAAGCGCGGTAAACGAAGATGTCATGTGTGTTACGTCACTACTATGACAATCAATATCACCCATCAGTACATATCCGAAACTAGTCAGTATAGCTGGGGGTGCGCGGGTGCCTGAGTCAACCCTATCACCTAAATAAATAAAAGGGAACAGCTGTGCTCCAAGCACAACATCGATTCCACCAGGTACATTCCAGGTTGAGTCAGTAAGCGGTAAATTATTTAAATATGACATATCGTCATTTAATCTGATAAAACTAGCGGGAAGTCTATCTGTAATGCAATCAACAACTAATGCGTGTATATAATACTTATTGTGAGGATTAATCCGAGATTCTATATTGAGATAAATAAAGCCGTGTACAGGTCGTGAGGTCATACCAACACCTTGTAAAGACGAATTGCGTAATTTAATTATGGGTAAGTTCAAACGTTTACAACAGTCCACAGTAATTAAATTATTTTGCGATCCATTGTCTATTAAACACCTGACAACAAGCTTATCTCGGCCGCTGCTATCATATACGTATATCTGCGCGGTAGCTAACAAAATAGTTGTCTCTGTCGGTAAACATATTTTAGCGGCGGCACTAAGCGAGACAGACGTAGCGGCAGGCTCGCTCGGCGTTGAATCACCTTTTACTTCGGAGAAATGTAACAATGAATGATGTGTTTTCTTACAAGTTTTACAAACACTCCGTGATTTACATTTAACCAAAGAGTCGGATAGACTTAAGCAATTTACACAGCCATGTTTCCTTTTAATAAATTCGAAACGAGCTTGCGGAGAATTCATATTTTTAAATTGTGGACAATCAAACAGTCGATGATCGACGTTATCGCCGTCACACAGCGGGCAGCGGTTATTCGAAGCTGGTGCGCTACAAGATACAAACGCTTTAGCGGTACTTTGAGTATTACTTCGATTGTTAGCTAAACTAGACTTAGCACGCGATTCCGTCTGTGAATTATTAACGTGTGAGCGCTGGAGTACCTTAACATAGTCTTGCATAAATATTATAAACTCCGTATAGGAAGGCAATTCCTTGCCACTCACACGGCTTTCAAATTGTTGAACAGTTTGTGAGTCAACCTTTCTTAAACCACAGTGTATATATCACAAAATCTAATAAGTCTGAAATGTCTAACTGCTTCAATGCAGCGACAGACGCTGAATATCGTTCTACAAATGCATTCAGACTAGCAGCATTGCCGGCGCATCCTTTAATGTCCAGTATATTATTGAGATAATGAATACCTAAACTACGTTTATCTTGATACCTTTTGACAAGACTGTTCCACATAACACTGTATGTATCTCCTGTGGGAACAATGCCTGCAGTTAGTTTTAAGGCATCATGAGTTAATTTACTTATTAAATACTGCACACGCTGCGAATCCGTCAGATCAGTATTTAAATGAACATTAGTACGGAACATTTCATAAAACATGGGCCAATTTTCAGTTCTACCGTCGAACGATGGTAACTCGATTGGTGGTAACTTTATGCTTCTACCTCCCTTCTGATCTGATGTTAATGTTTTGCCACTTGAAAGAATGAGATTACGTTTGTATTTAATAGTTGAATATAAGTCTTCAATAGAACTTAGACTCCCATAGTCGGGTGGGGTTTCATCAATTTCAAACTGCAACTCATTGATCTGGTCAATTATTGTTTCAAACTTGCTGTAAAATTCACCAATAGATTCAGACTGCGCTAGGAATAACTCGTTCGAGCGTGAATCATAATTAGATATACTTTTGGAAGAATTATACAAGCGATTAACTCGCTCAAAAATTACTTCTTTTTTAGCAATAAGCTGAGCTAATTTAGTTTCTTGTTTTTGAGTTGCCATTATAAGGCACTATCTAATATTAATTGCTGTAAATTATCGTAAGTACTTGCAATGACTTGTACTTATTTAACTGATACCTATCCAGGCTCGAATGGACCATAAGTGTGGAGGGACAGGCGTATAAAATAGCCGTGTATCCTTGCGGGTCGAGGACGACAGAAAAATTATTATCTGGAATGCATAATAATTCAATTTGCCTTTTTTTTGAGCAAACTTTCAAAGAGGAATTGGTGACGGTCAGGTGGCGTTTGTAGCCTAACTCCAGCAAATAATGCAAAAGCGGTACCTGTGCTTCTCCTGGCGAAAGTCTTGAAGAATCCTTCTGGGCAGGTGGCCACCTTGCTTGCCCGTACACTGGTCACTTGAAAGTCTATATATTTGGATTTAATCGGACGCGGGTTATTATTTTTAATTTTGAAAACGTAGTACAGTATATCCCCAAGGATTACGGGATAACGTAATAAAGTTTGCGGTTTTGCGGGCGCGATGAATTGAGATTGAAAAAACTTGGTTTGCGGTGAGACGAAATGCTTCCGTTCGGCGCCGGTGCACTATGACGTCTGACAGCCATCATTAGCTGTCACTAGCCGCAGGATTCTCTAAATTCCGCGACACACAATATCCGCGGCTGCAATACAAGCCTAAGACAGACTACAGACACCTTATAAACCGTCCACAATCAAAAAAATGTAAGGGGCAATAACTTGCCACACCAAGCAGCTCTATATAATTCCACACAGAGAGAACACGTGCAGTCACCACCAATATATAAAGACGACTGACGGACCTTTGACTGACCGGCGACCGCCGCCGACCTTCCGAATTGTTTTCGATTGTGTACACATGATATTGACTCCTATTTCTTTCAAACAAGGTGCAAAATGCAAGTGCATTGTTTAGGGCTCTTACGATTCAATGATTCGGGTGTTTCCGGGAATACGACAATTAGCGAAGATCTGCATGCGCATTATTAATTTGGGAATACTGTACAAACATTGTAAAAGTATTTTTACAATGATTGTAAATATGTGAGCATCATTTACCTATCACATAATTAATTTATCTGTCATTGCTTCATTTTTAATTCTTTTTTTACCTATTTTGGTACTTATAGTAATTTTATTCTAGGTGCATCATCTTCACATATAATTTTAAAATGTACCTATACAACATTTTGTACAACATTTTAAAATAGTAACTGTGGAGTTTCTTGCCGGCTCTTCTCCTTAGGAAACAACCAATTGGAACCGTGCACCTAGCTTCTGACGTTTCATAAGTGCCCTTATAGGTTTATAAGTAATAAAATATTTTGATTTTGTTTTCATCAGTCCCACAAGCACAAACCTTTATTCATTATACTAAAGTTACTCAAAAGAGGCTCCACAAGTGAGGATACTTATGTAGGTCCAATGTAACCTCGCTGATCACTGCACAAGCTATTGTTGCATAGCTCACACTGACATGAGAAGTTTTAGCAGTATTATATGCAGTCGTTTATTATATGCAGTACAGTTCTAGCAGTATTACATAAGCAGCCTATAATGTTCCTTCTGCTGGGACACAGGCCTCTGCTCAGAGAGAGGGAGTGGGCAGTATTACATGTAATAATTGTAAACACCTACATTTGACAAAAATGTACATAATACCCATTCAACACTCAATGGTATGCTTGGTGTGAAATCCAGACAGAATAAGTATGAGCTAGAGGAATCTCTTCTACATTATAGGTACTGGAATTAGAAATTATAAGAATGAAATGCTGTTGATGAATATCTCACCTCATAATTGTCATTCATCATCTGAGCAAATAGCTCTTCGGCTTCCAGACATTGTCTCAGTAATCGGTAGCATTGCTTTAGTTTAGCGCAGCAGAAGAAACAAGCAAGAATCGGTCTACTGTCTTCAGTTACAAACTGCAACAAAATTTGTCTTGCACTATTTTGTTTTTATGGAGAAATCACTTCTATTCTATAAAGTGATGTGTGCTTTCTGTGCGCATCTTACAGAGAAGGCATAAGCATTGATCGCCACTGTAGCTCAAGGCATATTGGCGATTGTACATACTATCGGCCAAAGTTCCGCATGCTCACCTTAAAGGCGATAATCGCATAGCACGACTCACGACTCGATCGCACAATGCACGAGTTTTGACCAATAGGATGCACAAAGCGTATTTGAGTGGTGTTCGTATTAGTATAATCATGTATAGAATGTGTGACACTCACACTAGGAGCGTACTATGCTCACTTGTTTCTGCTAAGAGACGAGTTTTTAATGGGCACGGCCAGCGCGGCTCGGCGGCGGCGTGAGCTCTTTGTTATTGAATTGAATTGTTATTTTATTATTGACAAGAATTAATTTTAGTACTCATATCTTCTGTTTGTTTGGTTTATAAAATGTATTATTGATATTGCAGTATTTACAAAAATAATTTGTAATAACTAATAAACTACAATTTATATGTATTAATCCACTTTAATATTTTCCTCTCTCTATCGGGTCTATAGATATAGGTTATTTATGAACACTTTCACTGCCTCTCCAATTTTCACCATATCCTATGTGATGCCGCATGCCGCAGCAACCGCACCATATTCCCTTCACAATAAGATGAGACATTGAAACGAACCGTTTTATTACAGTCCGTTCCACCGATTTTGACTTCTATTCCGTAGGCTTATGGATGGCATTAAAGGCAAAAAAGTGGTTACAATACCAACTGTTTACTGCAGCTGCCATTTGTCATGCCACCAACACAATAGCATTCAAAATCGATTGAACGGACATTTATGGTTTGTTTACCTTTTATCTCACGGCTCCCTGAATACGTTAGGTATAGGTGCGTTGACCGGCACTGCATGAAGGTATCAAATGTTTATATTGAATTTTTTTGTGTTTAATCGACTTTATTAAAAGTAAATAACTATCTAAATTTCTATGTGTTTGTTTATACTTAGGCAATTTGGGAATACTTGAAAATTACAGTAATATTTGAACAAATACTCTGCGCAGTTCATACAATGTTATCAGAGCTTTTTGTTTGTAGCTAACGCAAGGCCGCAAGCCGCACAACTCTTGCAACTGAAATAAAAATAAGTTCATTATCTAAGACCCATTGTTATTTAGTGGGAATGTCTGGAAATTCGGTTAAACAATAGAGGACGGCTTAATACAAGGGCCATACGTTTTTTTATTACCTTAGGATTATCTCAAATGTTTTGCAGTTGTTCCTTGTATTTGGTTTAATACTTTTAACAGTAGGTAATTGTAATATTACCTTTTATTCATTAAAATAATACAGGGTGAAATTGAATTCATGGGCATCCTTTTAAGGGGTCATTGTACTCATCATTATGAACAACTTCAACTATGAGACCATACCTGAAATCGCGAAAAAAAAATCAGCTGTTCCCTACATTTATGTTTGCATAACTCGACAAAATGTAGGGAACAGCAATTTTTTTTTCTCGATTTCATATTTGTTCCCATAGTCAAAGTTGTTCTTAATGACGAGTACAATGACCCGTTAAGAGGATACCCATGAATTAAATTTCAGCCTGTATAACGAACAAGGTATCGTTGCAATTAAAATGCCCAGGCATGCCGTGCAGGATGAGCACTTTAAGACTGGATTATAATCAAACCAACACTTTACTCTTTTATAATTCATGCTCTAGTCATAGTTTGACAATTCATGATTTTAAGCGAAATCATGCATGTCAAGTTTTTTTTTGACAAATCTAACAAAGATTCAGTTCCTACGCCACTTTAAAATTCAGAAGCTTATCAAGTAATTAAACTGAACTATAATTTGTGCCTTGGCAGCAGTGAGAGTGAAAGGATTGAAATAAAATGTTGGGTACTAGTGAAATATATATTTTTAGTTTGTGTTCATTTAACATTATGCAGGATTAAAGATTTATTTAGGTTGATATTTAAATCTTATCTGTATAATAAAAGATGTATAGTAAGTGCTTTTTGTATGAAACTATCGGCTGTAATCTCAGTGTGAAAAAATAAACAGTTAGTTAATATCTACTTGAGAACAATTTTAAGGATTTGCTGTTGTAGAAAAAAAAACAATATAAGTAACTTAATTTATTTTTAATAGACTTTTTCAAAACATTAAAGATTCATCCAGAAATTAACATATTATAACAAAAAATTACACAGAAATTATCATCAAAATGCAAAATATTATAAGTGAAAAGATTCTTACTCATAATATCATTTATAAACTGTATTTATCTACACTTATATCGTAAAGTTCAAAATATGAAATCAACACAACAATGACAAACAGACAACACAACAACAACAGGCAAAAAGCCTGTCAGTAAATAAGATTAGGAGAATATTGCTCGTGCAGTTCTAATTAAATTGAAAAGTTTTAAGATTAGTACAATTTAAGAATCTTAATAATTTTTATAATTTGCAATAATTACATTACACTACAGACTAGGTTTATCAAGCAAATGAGATCAATTATTTATGAGGTGGACGGATATGATGACACTACTGAATATGTAAAATAACAAACTAACGAGATCGGGGCTTATGACAACATTGATTGTAAATAAAACAACAAATCCACCAATAAAGGCAACATGACACTAAATTGACATCAATAATTTTACAAGAAGACTTCAAAATCGTTGGCAATATTTTAAACTATGATTACGGTCTACAGTCTACCCTGTGACATTAATCAACGAAGTAATATAATACAAATTGGAATAATAAAAATAAACCTAATAAAAATAGCTATACAGGGTTATTTGCAAGCCGCCGAGTCGCGGGTTGTTCGAAAGAGATACCATGGCCCTGGCACAGGCAACTGAAGGAACACGGGTGGGTTTTAGTCAGTAAAAGTTTGACACGACCTTCCGCTCCGCCCAGAGCGGGAGAAGTCATTTGATGATAAAACACTAATAAGCTCGTAGGACTATAATACTAACATCATAAATAACAACTTTTGTTGTATGACTTTTAATAATTCATAAAAAAATAATTTCATAATACAATTAAAAATATTTATTTTGATCGCTCTAAATTTGAACAACTCTACGCGGTACCAAAATATGTAAGTAGTTAAATAAACAAACAGTGCGTTGCGAATGCAGGGTCGCAGCGGTACTTACTACAAAATACAGATCTAAAAAGTGTTATTACAAATATTACAACAAAAACTTGAAAGTTTACTTTTGGTATTCTAAAAAGTCATAGATCAAAAGTGGTTGTACTAATATAGTCCTACCAGGTGTTACAAAAATAACCCTGTATAATGTAATTATACAGTATGTTAATTAACAAAAGGCGTTCCCGTTAACCCGCAATAGTATAGCGTCCACATGCTACCAAAATATGACCATTCGAAAATTCACGAAAAAAAATCTGCTGTTCATTACATTTATGTTCGCATATAGGTAATATTAATTGTAGCATGTTTGGACTATTGCGGGTTAACGGGAACGCCTTTCGTTAATTAACATAGTGCATGTTAAAAATTATATTAACTTAATATTTCGTCGCTGCTCCTCCCGCATCTATCACAGCATCGCAACGGCTACGCATGGACCTAGCCAGGACTTCGCACAAATTCGAACCTCTGAATGTGTCCCAAACTTGTTCGCAATGTGTGACAAGTGCTTCCTTCGTTCTTTCTGCTCTACTATCCCATCTCTGGACCATTAAACCCCACAAATTTTCAATGGGGTTTAAGTCTGGCGATCGGGAGGGCCATGGCACTGTTTTAATTTGTGGTTGCCCTCGCAACCACTCTTGAACAACCCGCGCACGGTGTATCGGGCAATTGTCCTGGAAAAAATAAAATTCTGGCACGTCCAGTTGTGGATACACCGTGCGCACTGTGGGTACCATGATGGTTTGTAGCACCTCTAAATACGTTTGGCCGTTTGCCCTCCCTGGTATAAAAGCGAGCTCGCCTGGTCCAGCAGCACTCATCCAGCCCCACATGTTCACTACAATTCTTCCCGATTCTGCATTTGGGTTCACATTTCGAGGTTCGTATCTTGTGTTATCTACACGCCATAAATTCCGACGACCTTGTTGGCTAGACCTAAAGCACTTTTCATCAGAAAATATGGCGTAAGAGAAATCGAAGTCCCTGTAGTCACGAGCGAATCGCACGCGAGCAGCTTTCTGCTCCTGCGTCAAAATATTTTTTTTTGCGGGACGTCTGTGATGGACTCCAGCTCGATGCAACTCGTTTCTAATAGTTTGCATCGAAACTTCGTATTCTTGTGCGAAACTGCGAGTGGGTGTGAACGGGTTCTCTTCATACGTGGCTATCATATTATTTAACTCGTTTTCGTTTATAGCCCGGGGTCGAGGTGCACGAACGCGTTCTGTAATTTCTCTTTCTTCATATCTTCGCACCCAGCGGCGCACCGTTGTTCTCTAACAAAAAAAAAAAAAAAAAACAATCAGCATCGATTTTTTACATAATATAGGAACTAAGTATAATAATACGAGTACACTACAAAAGTCTTATTCAAAGGGCACAACTAGTACACTATAAATAAAAATTATAAGTATTGAAATACTTAAGGTGTGCATTTTGGTTGACTTCATGATAAATAAACTCTTAACTTTTCTATAACTAATTTAAGTAGTTATAACATTCATAACTATATTTTAAAATACAAGTTGTAAATGCAATAACTGAAAATCTCTTAAGGGGTCATTACTCATCATTATAAACAACTTTTACTATGAGAACCAAACCTGAAATCGCGATAAAAAAGCAGCTGGTCCATACATTTTGACGAGTTACGCGAACATAAATGTAGGGAACAGCTGTTATTTTTTCGCGATTTCAGGTTTGGTCCCGTAGTAAAATTTGTTCATAATGATTAGTACAATGACCCCTTAAGAGGTTTTCAGATATTGCAATTTACACCTCGTATACCTATGAGTAAGAAAAATGGCATAGCGTAAATTCCAACATTGTATGAAACTGTCCCAAGCAAATTTGTGCTTTATCTCTACTATTTAAAAGTGTTTATCCCGTGCGGGCTGGCAACGTGGCATTTCTAAAGGTTTTTCGTGGTTAAATACCAACGATCTAGTGCTTGGCCGAAAAAATAGTACCTAAGTACTTGCTATTTTATCGGCCAGCCAAGCACTAAATCGTTAGTATTTAAAACTATGTGTGCAATTTTTTTTAAGTTTTTTTGGTAAGTATTTACGAGCACTACTAACAAAAATTTACATTATTGTCAATTACTTTCCATCTGCAGTATTATGATAAAATAAATGTTAAAAATAATTATAAAAAACAATTATCTTGTGCTTGGGCGAAAAAAAAATGTAGTTTGAAATATAATGATCAAGCCTCTAGAAATGCGACGAATGCGCTCTGGTTTTTCTAATTAAAATGCGGCAACGACGCTGTGAGATAAGGCACCATTGTTTAGGTTGTTTTGGTTTAGGATTTATTATCGGGTCATAAAAGGCTCCAACAACGTCTTTGAAAGCAAAAATAAATAAAAAGAACAATCTTATTTGAATGCATTACTATAAGTAGGTAATATCTTATGAGACTTTTAAAAAGAATCCATCTGAAAGTTATAATAATTTTATTATTTTTATATATAAATCTGCCTAGCCTTTTCCCAACTATGTTGGGGTCGGCTTCCAGTCTAACCGGATGCAGCTGAATACCAATATTTTTCATGGAATTTGTTTTTAAATTGCAATATAAGGAAAAATGCAAACTATGAAATAATAATATTACTATCACTTTATTTATTTCTATATCTCTCCCTCTATCTGAATACAAAAACATAACTTACTTGCATGTTCAACTCCACTGCTATTTGGGATATATTTAACCCTCGTCTATGCAAAACAATAATTTGATTCCTTTCTTCCTGAATCAGGTTTCGGGTCGTCATGGTTGCACCACGTTAGTCACAGCCCACACACAATACACACACAGTCCAGGATACAAGCTAGGGTCAAGAAGAGGCTTTCGATCACAGTCCGGTATACAAGCAGAGGTCACAGTTAGGCAGGCAATCAGTCCGATAGAAATAAACAGGTCGTAAAATGAAATGGTGATAGGAATTTAAGGGAAGCGTCAACAATTAGCGAGAGCAAATTGGCACTGCCGCGCTCTAGCTAATGTTTGTTATTTTATGTTACTCGCTCATTACTCACACAAATGCATATTGTCTCTAATTGGGGGAAACTAGGAAGGGGTGTGGTTTTTCACTAGCTGCGCTCTCGCAGGAATATTTTCTTAAGTGAGCATGCTTAACTTGGGCCGATAGTACATATTTATTTTAAGTCCAGGTCTCCTCATGCTGTTTTATGGAGGCACTGGAGCCTAAATCTTAGTGTAGGAGAAGCATTTAAAACCTAATTTAACTGTGTAATTTACTTAATTAATTATTTATTATTAATAAAAATATCAACTTACTGGAATATCAGTCAGCTTCTCGTATAGTGCATGTAAGTTCTTGTTGACCACTACATACATGCAGACATTCTCCGCTAAACATATCCTACACATTGGCAGTTTTTCCATCTTCTAACTCAAAATGTATATTTGGTTTCAAAGGATCAACTTTATATTTTTTTTAAAACAAGACAGTGTTGTTTTGCGATACCGGTTGTTTAAGTTTACTTCGATAAAACTTCACAAAAAAAGATGGGATTACGATCGTAGCAGGTGGCGTTCTGTAGTTTCTGCCTTCATGAGAAAAAGAGCCGTGAGTTTATGTATGTACTTCACAATATAGCAGGAAAGAACATATAAAATATTAAAAAGATACGAAATAGTGGAATACAACAATGTCAACAATGGAAAAGCTACTTCAATTGACAGCTTAACGTTGACAGGAGAGATAGATTATACTGGTTTTTTTTTTGGAATTTATGTTTAGCTACAGAGGCCTTTACGCCAAGTCTTTTATTTAATGATTTATAGCTAGATTTGTTTTTTTGGTTATTTTAAACTAAATGCACTATTATTTCATTTGGATGGTTTTCACTGAGTTTTTAGTTTTGTATAGTGGTTTAAAACAATTTAAGTGTTTTAGGAAATGTTCAGGTGGTGGGCAGGGACTATCACTAAATTCTATAAATGGTCTAAGGCTTAGACTTTATTCACTAGCCAACAATTACATGTTAAAGGCCCACCTAGACATTCAATTGTCCATTAAAAAAAAGTAGCTAAATCGATCTGCATCTGTCAATGTCGAGCAAGCTGTCAGTCGAGTATGTACATCATTGAGCTAAAAGGGTACCTAAATTTAGGACTTTTGTGGTAGTGGTAAAGGCTAAAGACGTGCTTCTGTTAGTGCTAGGATTATTTCGATATTAAGTGAATCTTTGTGCGAATCTTGATCGAGATTATTCTTAGTGTGTGTGTTCTTTGTGTAAAATTAGTTTTATTTGTTATTGTCCCGCTTTTAACCATTATTGTTCAAAATTAACTCCAAAAAGCCCCCTGACCCTGATCCTCCGACAGAACCTTTTGAACTTTCCCCTTTATTAACTCTTACCCTCCCCGATGATTCCCAAATGCTCACGCAAGACCCCTTTATGGATACTGAGACCTCAAATCGAAAAAGAGTTGCCGGCTCGCTCTCTGTTACTTCAAATACCCTACCTAAAATAGCGAAGAACGTAATCGGCAGACTTACATTATTTTACAGCCAGGAATAATCCTCCATAGATTGTCCACGTTTCCCTTAAGGATGATCAGACTTCAGGCACTGTGTTACAACTGGTTGAGTTTGGGTATGTTTTTGACGATGAATAACGTCAATAACATACACCTCGATGGCATCAAACGTATAGGTAGAAATCCTGTGTCAGTCGAATTTAAGTCGCATCAGGACGCAAACAGTTTTTTAAATAATACCCTATTAATCGTACAAAATGTCTGTCAGCAAATTATGCCAAGCTCTTATTTAAAATTCAGTTTTGTAGCTCGAAGAATACTCAAAAGATTCTGTATAACTCTGTTGTAAACTATTTGATTCAAAACGAAATAAAAGTAATAATGGATAATAATAAAAAGTTTATTCAGGTAAAAATGTTAAAACACTAAATACAAATTTGCTTAAATGTACGAAAAATTCAAGGTAAAAATGTATGATACCAAATGATTTCCAATTCTAACACTGATGGGTTTAACACAGAACCCTTTTTTTGCCTAATTAAAGTTAAGTTGCTTAAAAAGCTAGTATTCAAAATATCTCTCTCAGTCTCCACAACCGACAGCAAAAAGACTCGGTTTTATATCACTACCAGCGATAAAATTATAAATATACCAGACGTCACAACATAGTCTGCGTCGACTGCGTCTCGCAGTCTACAGCAAAGAGTATAATAATATATCGGTCTACAGCCTGAAGTTTTTGCATTGTAGTTTACGTGTTTTCCTGCGTTTTTGTTTAATAATCTCAGGTCTTCTTCCCAAGTGGGATGGCAGTATCAGCAGGACGCCACATGTTACGTTCCAAACGTGAACAATATACAATACAAGCCTCCAAGCCTCGCTATTTATACGCAACGCAACAGTGTTTTTCTATAATATAAATACAAAGTTGATCTAAATATCTTAAAGTGATACGTTTTGAGTTAAAAGATGGAAAAATTGCCGATTTTCAGGATATGTTTAGCAGATAATGTGTGCATGTATGTAGTGTTCAACAGCAACTTACATGAACTATATGAAAAGCTGACTGATATTCCAGTATGTTGATATTTTTAAAAAGATTTCAGTAAATTACCGATTAGATTTTAAATGCTTCTCCTACACGAAGATTTAGGCTCCAATGCTTCCGTAAAACCGCATGAGAAAACCTGGACTTAAAAGAGTGGCGATCAACACTCATGCCTACTGTGTAAGATGCACACAGAGAACATCAAGGACCACCAACTGTCGGCTTGAACATCATCACTATATAGAATAGAAGTATTTCTTCATAAAACAAAATAGTGCAAGACAAATTTTGTTGCAGTTTGTAACTGAAGACAGTAGACCGATTCTTGCTTGTTTCTTCTGCTGCGCTAAACTAAAGCAATGCTACCGATTACTGAGACAATGTCTGGAAGCCGAAGAGCTGATCGCTCAGATGATGAATGACGATTATGAGGTGAGATATTCATAAACAGCCATGTATTCTTATAATTTATTTATTTATTTAATACTTTAAGCACACAAATGTACAGAGGCGGACATAATTCCGTGGGCATTTTCCACCAGTCAACCTTTGGGTGATGCAGAGACATACAGTGGAATAAATATTTATTTAAATATAAGGATATACATACATATACCTATTAAAAACTTCAAATATATATACCTAATTATACATAAATATAAGACCTAATAAATACACATAAATACACGAATATACTAAAACAGATAAGAACAATGGGAAAACATTACCATTGTGATGATACTGCCAGCTTCTTATGAATATGCTCGTGAACTTTGACTTCCAGAATTTCTAATTTCAGTTCCTGTAAAGTGGAAGTGATTTCTCTCAAGCTCATACTTATTGAGTGTTGAATGGTTATTATGTACACTTTTGTCAAATGCAGGTGTTTACAATTATTACATGTTAAATACTGCTACAACTTTATGAAACATGTCCTCTCTCATGTCAGTGCGAGCTATGCTACAATAGCTTGTGCAGTGATCAGTGAGGTTATATTGGACCTACTTAAGTATCCTCTCTTTTGAGTGACTTTAGTATAATGAATAAAGGTTTGTGCTTGTGAGACTGATGAAAACAAAATCAAAATATTTTAGTACTCATAAACCTACATGGGCACCTATGAAATGTCAGAAGCTAGGTGCATGGTTCCAATTGGTTGTGTCCTAAGGAGTTGAGCCACAAAGAAACTCCACGGTTACTCTTAAAATAATTGGCTTTTACAAAGTTTTCAAATTAGTGTAAATAGGTAGGTATGGGAGGACAGTGTAGGCCTGTCAACAAGTGCCAGGTGCTTAGCAAAATAGTTAATGGTCTATAAATCTACCGTCTATTAAGCCTACAGCATTCTCACAATCACAAAGATTAAAAGAATCTATGTAAAATATTAATAAAATAATACAAATATAAACCTATTTTAACTAAATGACACGGTTGCCATTGCAACTGTAACAAATACCACCAGATGACTTTGATTTTGACTGAGTTTACAGACCAATCCTCTAATAAACCGAGACCACTTAGAGGTTTGCAGTGGGTTTATTAAATCTCCAATAGAACACATAAGTATAGATGATGTATGTCAAACAGAAAACATTGTTATCAGAGAAGAATTACCAGCTGTTTGTGAGGGACTAGACAATATTATTGAGCCAAAAGAGGAACATCAAAGTGATGGTATGTTATTATTTATTCAGAACATAGATAATATAATCATAAAAAAATAAAAAAAAATATTTGTATAATATTGATCAAAACATGTTTTGAACTAATGGAAACTTTTGCAGTGTTAAGTTTTATTCAACTTAAGGGTAACCACATTATGTTTTGAAATGAGACAGATATCAATACTGTTACTGTAAGCTTGCACCACTCCACTGCTGGGCAAAGGCCTCACCCCGTGACTTCCTGGAAATATTTTTGAATGTTTTTGTTTACTTACAGAGCTAGAACTGGAAAATTTAGACAATAGCTGTCCAGATGTAGCAGTTAGACCACCACACCATTCTGAATGTGATTTAGAAGATGATGAACCTTTAATGGAGTATAAAACTAAAATGGAAGAAGAAAAAGTGTCTAAGAAGAAACGAGCGAGGGAGATGAAAAGTAAGTGTTAGTTAGTTTTATTTATTTATTTAGGCAAACCAACTAAATACACACAAAGACATTCATCATAACATTTGATAATACAATAGCATTGCATGCATCTAAAGCAAGGTAAGCACAGGATTTTATTTATAGCTCACTGTACAATAATAATGAATATAAAGATGGATAACAATGCAATTAGAACGAATGTCAATAATCTTTTATACTTAAAATACACTTGAATTAAATTAACTAAGATTAAATTTACGAACAAAATAAAACATAATAAAAACAATACAAAAATTAAAAAAAAACATTATTGAACAAAAATTACATATGATTGAGCTCTTAAACTTAGTTATGCTGCCTGAAAATATCAAAGTCTCAATCATGAAAAATGTTGTTACACTTTCTGAGAATATAGGAAAGGCAGCATTACTCCCGTATTTGGTTTTGCGACCACCAGGAGCAAAAGGCTTATACGTGGGACACTCAGAAAGTTTTGCGAAAATTTCAAAAAATGTTCTATAGGTAAATATTTTTTTATTAAATCTTTTCAAAGTACTCTCCACTAGCCTCTATACAAAGTTTCATGCGTATGAATCAGTTTTCGAAACACTTTTTCCAGTCCGCAGCAGACACCTCGTTTGCAGCCTGCTCGAACGCTGACAGCGCATCTTCCGGGGACAAAAAATGTATCCCTTTGAGCAGATTTTTATTTTCGGGAATAAAAAGAAGTCACACGGTGCTAGGTCAGGGCTGTCACGAGTGACCCAGGAGTTTGACCGACGTGGTATACAGGATGTCCCTCGTTTTGGGCGCGTTGTCGTGGTAGAGCAGTAGTAGCCGGCGGAGCCCTGTGTTTGGTCGCTTGTTGCTCACAACAGAGAAAACTTCTGCCAAGCATTTGATAGTATACCATTCAGCGTTGATGCTTCTTTAGTTCCGTAAAGGAATTGACACGAAGTAGCCAGTCAAATTGAAAAAACTCGCGATCAAAATCTTCCCCGCGCTTCTAGATCGCTTCACTTTGGTAGGGGTTGATTCGTTTTGAAACACCCAAACCGTCGACTGGCGCTTCGTTTCTGGATCGTATTGATAAATCCAAGACTCGTCACCGGTAATGATGTCGTAAACACGCCGAGACGAGCCTGCTTCAAATTTGTTTATCATGCACCATGGCACCATTACATCCGGGCCTGCTTCTGAGCATCGGTGAGGTTTTGCGGCACCCAGCGTGAAACAATACTCCTCACGCGAAGATGCACGTGTAGAATTTCGTGAAGGCTTCCCGTTCCAACCTGCAGTATGTTCTAAATCTCTTGATACGTAGGTAACTCGCCTATCGTTTTATCGTTTTAAATTCGTAACAGCCGTCAAAGAACGAACCTCAGAGCATGGCTTATTGAAAATTGTTTTGATACTGTAAATGAATTTATGAATTATAATAAGAAATATGCACAGAAATGAATAATTTGTAATTTAATTAGTTTTGACATTTATTTTATTACTTTGACTTTTGTAATTGTATTCTTCAAAACATTTTTTTTTTTGACATTGACATTGTAATTTTATAAATTGACATTAATTTCAATTAGTTCGTTGACATAATTTAATTACCTACTGTAATTGTTAATATTGTGTATTAATTAAGAATCATGGCCATGTCCAAAAATGTGCATGCTGAACTTAGTAGGCGGAATATGTCGAACTATTTATTGTAATTTAAGATCTGTACAGCACCATATTTCAAGCAAATAAATTATTATTATTATTATTATCAAGGGCGACCAGTTCTTTCTTCATCCCCCAAAGTTAGTCCATCGCGTTTGAATTCGTTATAGCAACGATACACGGTTGCCTTAGAAGGGCCTTCATTCATGAATGCCATTTGAAGTCTATCGTACGATTCGTCCGGTTTCAGGCGACACATGAAATCGTATTTTTTTTTTAATGAGACACGGTAATTTAAATTAGCACGCAAAAAATGTGGAGGGAAATTTTGAAATTGCAGCGTACCTATTTTTACTTACAAATAATCATATTTTCAGTATAGATTATAAATGGCCAGTCTCTCATACACAAAAACTTTTTTCTCAATACTTTCTGAGTGGCCTGGTAATTAAAAAGTCTAGCTGATGAACGGGGCGTATTAATTATAATTGATAATAGTAGCTGAGAGCAAATCACGTCTTGATTTAATATCTTGAATGAGAAAATTAGACCTGCAAAATCTCGATGCCAGTGTAAAGATTTCATTTTCAAGTAATTCAGTCTATCTTCATAGTTTTTAACTGTATTCCTTATACCTGCTTTATAAGAGAGGAGAGACTTTTTATACATTTTATTTGAACTCTTTCGATGCGTTGAATGTGGATATTATGTACTGGGTACCAGACGATGGAGCAGTATTCTAATAATAGGTAGGTATTAAGTAATACGGGCAGGTATCCGCAACTCACGTCAGTGCGCGTATTTTGCGTACGGGTGGGAAACTGATTATTATCGAATAATCAGTTCCCCACCCCAGCTCCTCAAGGAAGGCCAGCAACGCCTTGGTTTTACTGACAATCTCACGGAGGGTACCTGGGTTACCGAAGTACTTTGCCCTGTATGTGGCGACCGCCGGGCAGTTTAGTAGCATATGAGCTGCTGTATCGTCGTCCTCCATGCAGTCTGTGACTCCTATGTCAAAGAGGTGTTTGTTAAATGACCCGTGGCCAGTTATAGCTGCTGTAACAATGCGCAGCTGTTGTTTAATTAGTCGGAGACCCTGTTTCGTGAGGCGGCCATCAATTTTTAGTGCATTTAGGCGTACTGCCGCCATCGTCGCTTCCTGTTGTATGAGCAGGTGGAGCGGTGGCAGTCCCAGCATGGCTTCGACTGCTGCAGTTGGAGTTATCCTCATGCAGCCCGTGGTTGCCATGTTGGCAAGTCTTTGCATGCGTTGTAGTTTATTGGAGGCTGTGACTAGCATGGTGCGGGGCCACCAGACCACGGCCCCGTAGGCGATTAAGGGGCGGATCACCGCCGTGTACAGCCACAGTATAATTTTGGGGATAGGCCCCACTTCTCACCTGTCACTGTCACTTACTTGCACTGCCAAAAGGTGATGCATGCCCTGTTTAGTTTGTTGTCTAAGTGACAGCTCCAATTTAATAGAGCAATATTCTATATGACTACGAACTAATGCAGAAAACAACATTTTCAGTGCTTAAAGTTTAAAAATGCTAGCATTCTATTGCTTTTATTTATTATGGTTTCGGTGTGTGTTTGAATTTTTCACTTCAAGAGTCGAAAATGATGGCCAGATCTCTAACTCCCAGACACTACTTAATATTTAGTTAATCTATAGGTAGGCAAAGGTAGGGTGTTCCCGCTTGGTTCACCCTTGTTGGGTATAACAACTTTTGATGTAATGTTACTAATTCGAACAACGTTTAAGAAAATAATCAATTTGTATAATATAGATTAACATAATTTTCATTTCATCGAATATTTATTTGCGATAACAACATAATTTTCATTTGATGAAATGTTCAGGTGGTAACAAGTATTTTATCGAATATTCAATTGGTGTAATGTTATGCAGAAAAGAAAACATTGTAAATATTTGCAAATTTTGAATTTTGAAAAGAAAACACTTAGACTAATCTTAAATTGACAATGGTGCCGATTCCCTTGTTCACAAACTAAACTAAATTTAAGTTTAGTGCATCTTTTTCTATCTATTTCATTAAGAAAAGGACAGAAGATAAATTTTAGTTTAGTCCTGTCAAATTAATCAGCGCTTGACGTAAATTGACGTAATTTTAGTAGGCAAGTTTTTAATCAGGTCTAAACTTGTATGGAGTAGTGACAGGCGCTGATTAATAATAACACATATAACGCTAATTATAATGACACACTAACTTAACTGTTTCCTTTTACAAAAGCGATTCGCTTCTGGCGTTGTTTGTCATACTCTAACCTATCGTAACCTAACCCAAACGTTTTGTGTCATTATAATAATCAGCTTAACAATAATTCTACCAAATGAAACGTTGTCGTACAAAAATTTGCTAATCGTTAGTTGTCAAAGTGAAACATCGGCGAAGCAGACCAAACGTACAGTTGGTGACTGTGAGGTTGGGAAATAAATCAAAATTATATGATAGGTTGGCAAATGATTATTCGGTGAAATACAATTC
The DNA here is from genome assembly GCA_905333075.3 of Atethmia centrago. Taxonomy (NCBI): domain Eukaryota; kingdom Metazoa; phylum Arthropoda; class Insecta; order Lepidoptera; family Noctuidae; genus Atethmia; species Atethmia centrago. The sequence goes on from HG995393.1 coordinate 18,209,017, forward strand.
TGCGAAACGTTAGTTGGCAAGTGAAAATCTGGCAAACAATTTTCGGCGAACGGGCAGAGAACCCTTTCGACTAAATCATTATTAGTCTAGTGAAACATTAGTTTAAAATGACATTATTTCAAGGAAATAAATATGCTAAATAAAAATCTACCAATTAATTATTCGGTTAAATGAATAATTATACGAAATGACTTTAGTGTAACTAAAATTAGCCGGAGCGATTTTCGACAAAACGTTGTTATACCAAACAAGGGTGAACCTTCCCGCTTACATTATTATGAATGTGATCACTATGTGGGTATTTTTTTTTTCTCATTTAGTATTTATGATAGTCTGGCATTTTGAGTACTTTATCTTTTCTAATTCTTGGCCCTTTCCTGTTTCTAGTTTAAATTAATGATCTTCCTTACATGATGGCAAACTTATCGGATATAATTCTATTCGCTGACGATACTTCTCTCATTTTTAAAATAGATAGAAAAAATCCGGATGTCTTACACGTCAATGATAGTCTGGATATTCTTTCGAAATAGTTCGCAGCTATAATCTCTTACTTAATGCGAACAAAACAAAATGTATTAAGTTCTCACTACCAAATGTACCCCAAGTGGCTCTAAATTTAAAACTTGATGGCAAAAGACTAGATGCTATTACAGAAACTATATTTCTAGGAATTACTCTAGATTCAAAATTGCAATGGGGAGCCCACATTAGAGCTCTTTCAGGTAGATTAAGTTCAGCTGCATATGCAGTAAGAAAAATTAGACAGTTGACTGATATAGCCACAGCTAGGTTAGTATACTTTGCTTATTTCCACAGTATTATGTCTTATGGCGTTCTGCTGTGGGGATCGGCAGCTGATGTAGATTCAATTTTTATCTTACAAAAGAGGGCAATCCGCGCAGTATATAGAATGGGTCCTCGTGAGTCCCTTAGAAACAAATTCAAAGAAATTAATGTACTAACTCTGCCTTCTCTTTATATCTTAGAAAGTATTTTGTATGTTCGCAAGAACTTATGTCTTTTCAAAACAAGAAGTGATTTCCATAATATAAATACACGTAGTAAACATGAAGTTGTGATACCCAAATTTAGATTAACAAAAACAAGCAAATCATTTGTTATCAACAGTATCCGCTTTTATAACAAGTTGCCAAAGTCAGTTACAGAACTTAGCGATGGAAAGTTCAAAACCCACATCAAACGTGTCCTTATCAAAAACGCATATTACAAGATTAAAGACTACGTTGAAGACAAGGAAGTTTGGCAATAATTCCTTCTGCACATGTGGCTTCCCTGGTACATCAGAAACGGCATAACTATGGAAATATCTATTAACTGCTCCCAAATTACGATGTTTATTATTATTATTTTTTAGACATACATTTTTAACATTATATTTTCACTATTTGACATTATATACCTACAATTTATATTTCAGACTTAATATTATTAATATTATTTTACATGGATTCTTGTGTACGTTGTGAATGTGAGAACTTTGTAGGCTTAATAGACTAGATCTTTTTTTCTTTAGACCGTTTCCTTTTCTCTTTTTTTGTTAAGTACTTCTCGACAGGCCTACACTGTTCTCCCATACCTAATTTGTGTAATTTGAAAACATTGTAAAAGCCAATTATTTTTAAAAGAGTAACCGTGGAGTTTCTTGCCGGCTCTTCTCCATAGGAAACGACCAATTGGAACCGTGCACCTAGCTTCTGACGTTTCATAAGTGCCCATGTAGGTTTATGTGAAATAAAAATATTTTTATTTTTATTTCACATAAACCTACTTTTAGATTTTGATTTTGATTTTTGATTTTATACGGCCTACCCAAATGTCCTTTCCTTGGTATTGTCCTTAACTCAGAACGAGTTGAGCTAAACGATTACTGACAAATGCTTGCACTGACTGGACAGGTCCACTCAAATTTGTGTGGTTCTTTTCTCAAAAGACAATTTCAGACATGGATCTACATGGTCCTCACATGATCTGACCAAGATTATGTCTGGACTTTAAAAGGGATTTTGACCCTTGAGTTTGTTTCGCCATTTCTTCTCAGGGGTCTCAGTCAGATAGGAATGTCGACTCCATCTAGCTTATTTTTTTTTAATATGACGTAAATGATATCCTATTTACAGAATAAACAGTTTCATTTCATTTCAATTTCTTTACATCTGCAATGTTGAATTCTGTCATAGGACTGTAACTGGAAGTAACAAATGATAAATTAAGACCATCATAGTTAAATCAATAAACTGTTAATTTCTGATAACAAAAACAAAAAAAAAGGCCAACAAGACCAGTCAACACAAGCAGAGCTCATTCACGAACATGATTTTAAAATCAGATCAACCATTACTCTCGCTATTACCTATTAACTATGATGACCTTACTGCCAGTTGCTCAGACTAGAATATTGAATACAATCACGCACGCGGGACGCATGGGTCAATTCCGCACGACACTTAGAAATGCCCAAATGTACTATGACTGAGTAAAAAAAACCATTTTATTAATAACCAGAGATCGGAATAGGTAGAGTATTTACCTAAACTTCGAGGAAGGAAGTAACATAGAGTGGATCATATCTCATCTAAAATCCAAATAAAATCTAAATAGGTAGTAGAGCTCACGGACCCTATCTCCCGGGAGAAGTCTTGTTCCTCATATCTGGCTTGCCTTATTGGCCCGCTGGAGTGAACACACCAGGAACGGAACTCCCACAGTCCCACCTCATTTTTGCCTATATTGGCTGGCCTAAGTCGAGAAATACCTCTCCACTCCTCAAGCACCTCAAGAAGTGTTGCCCCCTTGTCGCTACTTCACTATGTGCTAGCGACAGTTTCCGGGGGCCTATTATTGAGTGTGCAAGTCACCCTCTGCCATTTTATCGGAGTATGTTATACACGATCAAGATTTTGGTTCCCGGGAATTGACCAGGCTATAGAAACAATGATAGGTTCCTGCGATGTGTGTATTCAGTTGCGCCCCTCACCGCCGCGCGCGCCGCTGGCTCACTGGGAATTTCCACCTTGTCCCTTCTACAGAATACACATAGACTTCTTAGGTCCGATTAAAGGTTGCGTTTATTTGGTAACGGTAGATGCACATACCAAATGGGTAGAAGTTTACAAGATGAACACGGCTACTTCAACCGCGGTGATTGAGAAGCTATGTGAGTTCATGTCAAGGTTCGGAGTTCCGAAAACGATAGTAAGTGATAATGGCACAGCTTTTTGTTCGCTAGGGGTCGCTACCCCAGTTCCTAACGGCCGGAATAACCGTGTTCTTCTAAAAAAGGGACTATCAAATTTTGCCGGATAATACAGTCCAGGGTTACCGGTACTTATTTTCCTAACTCCCCAAAAATCAAAGCGAAATTTCCCATATATGAGGAGAAAAATAAAAACATGAAGTTTTTAATTAATTTTTAGGGCTTTTTCTATTCCTTACAATTTATAATTTTTTTGGAAGGTATAAATTCGACAATACCACCCTGTTTTTTTTATTGTGTCTAGTAGTCATTATGGAAACTATCGTGTCTGTGTGTAGTCTGTTTCTCAAATTTCCCGCAATTCGGGGAATCGTCCAAAAAATGTGAACCCTGGTCTTCAACACTTTTTATTTATTAAATCTTAACTTTACACACAGTCAATCACAGCATGCGGTGGCCAGCTCCAGTCGCAGTAGTTAGGCCCATAATTTAAACCATTTCAATCGTGTGTGCCGTTCATACACATGAAAATATACACCAGATTGCGTAAATTTATCAATGGGATTTAGGCTGGCCGAGTGCCTGCCTAATCAATAGACTAGTGCGTACCGAGCTCCGTCGCACTGTGAGTTACGTCACACGGTGGGCGCGACAAGTTACTATAAGTGTTACAACAGGAGATTAACTTTTTTTTTTAATTATTTGTATTATTGTATTACATAGTCAAAAATGCATTTGGCGTTGTTGGTAGAGTAGGCTAGGTCTATTTGCCTCTATGGACGACACGCCCGTGGACTAGCAGTACCCCTGCAACATTTTAAAATAACGCGATTAGCTGAAAAATTGAAAACCAATCAGTTTACTTTGACCCCGTCGGAAATATCCAACTTATTCACGATGAATGAAAACTTCTGGTGTATGGTATACCAGAAGTTTTCATTCATCCCGACCACATTCTGGCAAAAAAATTCGTGAATCCGTATTGCTCAATTATGCGACAAGATAAAGTTCGAATTGAGCTAGCTAACCGAGTATAACATATTGTTAGGGTCTCAACACCAACAACGACGGCGACGTTGCGACGTTAACGGCGTAGGAAATCTCGCACGAGCCCTGGTGTCCTTGACAGCGATTCCGCCAAAAAATACGCTCAGGACATAGAAATGAACGAACAATATCTATTACGGCTTAAAAGAAATCAAAAACTGATTATCGGGGTAGAAAATAACGTCATCAAGAAAAATTAAGACTTTGTAAAGACGCAACTGGAAGTAATTCAGCAATTAGGAAGGCCGGTCAAAGCTTTTTGTAGATGGCGTGACCGTAGCTAGGTCCCTCCGGCCTATTCTAAATTTGACGGTTACCATAAGTTCGACAATATTTGATCGGATTTCATTTCACCTAAAACTTTTCAACTATTATCGTTTCGTTTGTTTTTACTTCATTGAAGTCACGTTTGCCACTGTATCCGTTGAATTCGATTTGTTTCGTTATTCCGACGTTTCATTTGGTCGAAAACTTTTTACCGAAGTTACACTTAACCGAAATAACATTTGTTCAAAGTATTATGTTTCCGAACATTCATTATCTGTTTTAATAACAGATAATGAATATTTTCATTTCACCAAACGCCTAGAAAGTTTGTGCACACTATTTCATCTCTAATTTTTGCACCATGCAAGCGCACGCAGCGTGCTAGCAGGCATGCAGCGTGCAAGCAGGCATGCAGCGTGAAAGCAGGTATGCAGCATGCAAGCAGGCACGCAGCATGCAAGCAGGCACGCAGCATGCAAGCAGGCACAAGCAAGCTTGCCGTGGCTGCGGGCACTCTAGGGCAGACAAGGCTACCGCGGAACGCTTGCGTTTTCGAATTTGAATTTTGTGCCAAAAAATAGTCATGAAATAGTCGTAACGCTATGCCAAATCTCGAAAATAGTCATTAAAAGATTCCAGAGATAAAGGTGTCTTGGTGAGGATTACGTGGTGAGCCTTTTTCGCCACAATCCTCGCCTGATTACCGCGGAACGCTTGCGTTTTTGAATTTGAATTTGGTGCCAAGTAATAGTCAAGAAATAGTCGTCTCCAACCATGATAATTTCGACCCGGTTTACTATGTAAAAGTATGTTAACCGATAAAGCCCCAATGGCTCCGAATAGGAGCCCTCGCGGCGCGCGATTTGAAAGTAGTTATCGAATAAAAATGTTTTTTTTGAGATTGAGAGATGACGTTATTGAGCCACGGGCCTGAGCGGTTAAACTTCCATGTAAACTTCTACACACATTTACGAGTCGAGCACAAAAATATTAAGAACGTATCATCAGGTGCGGATTGTGGCGAGAAAGGCTCACCTCGTAATCGTCACCAAGACACCTTTATATCTCTGGAATCCCTTAATGACTATTTTCGAGATTTGGCATAGCGTTACGACTATTTCTTGACTATTTTTGGAATTGATTACAAATCGATAGTCCCACCCGTTTGCTTGTACTGATGTGAGGATTGTGTGGAGACGTTCATCCTACAATCCTAACTAACATATAGCTATAACTTCGCAATCATAATGCGACTACTTTTTTTAACCTTGATGACTATTTATGATTATTTCTTGTCAATTTTTTGGCATTCTCAAAATAGATTTTCATGAAGTTTTACTAACTTACTTACCAGATATATAATAACAGGGGCGACCGTTGCGACGAAGCCAAAACTGGACACACGAACAACAAGACTAGAAGATGCAATAACAGCTGTGCAAACGAAAAGAAAAAAATCAGTCTCGAAAGTTATCCGAACAACTCAAAAACGTACGTCCGAACCTGGAACTTATTACAAAGAGCTTTATAAATGTGATCAGCGTAATTTCAAAAGAGTAAAAAAAAATATACAACATTCTCATTCACAAATTGGTTTAAAATATGATGTATGTCAGCGTAGTTTTCGTAAAAAGGTTAGTTTAACAAAACATATTCCAATAGACACTGGTGAAAAACCTTATAAGTGTCAGCGTAGTTTTAGTGCAATGAGTAATTTAACCCGACATATTCGTATACACACTGGTGAAAAACCTTATAAGTGTGATGTATGTCAGCTAAGTTTTCGTGATAAGTTTAATTTAACAGGACATATTCGAACACATACTGGTACAAAACCTCATAAGTGTGATATATGTCAGCGTAGTTTTAGTAGAAAGAGTTCTTTAACAAGACATATTCGAATACACACTGGTGAAAAACCTTGTAAGTGTGATGTATGTCATAGTAGTTTTTCTCTAAGGGATGCTTTATCAATACATATTCAAAAACACATTGGTGAAAAACCTCATAAGTGTGATGTATGTCAGCGTAGTTTTAGTCAAAAGGGTAGTTTAACAAAACATATTCGAATACACACTGGTGAAAAACCTTATCAGTGTGATGTATGTCCGCGTACTTTTACTGCAAAGGGTAATTTAACCCAACATATTCGTATACACACTGGTGAAAAACGTTATAAGTGTGATGTATGTCAGCGTAGTTTTAGTCAAAAGTCTCATTTAACAAAACATATTCGAACACATACTGGTGCAAAACCTTATAAGTGTGATGTATGTCAGCGTAGTTTTAGTAAAAAGGATTCGTTAACAAGACATAATCGAATACACACTCGGGAAAAACCTTATAAGTGTGATATATGTCAGTGTAGTTTTAGTGAAAAGGGTAGTTTAACAAACCATATTCGTTTACACACTGGTTAAAAACCTTATAAATGTGATGTATGTCAGCGTCGTTAGAGTCTATTATCATGACAGTTTTTATGGTATGTATTCGAATATCACTAATTTTAATTTCAGTATTTTTTTTTTGTTTTTTTTTTTCGATTTCGTTGGTAATCATTGAAGTGTTTTTGTTTATCATCTATTTTATTTTACGGTATTTTATGAATGCTGTAATCTTAAGTAAGCAAAATGTTGATTTATTATATTTAGTAAAGATATTGTATTAAGCAAAATGTAAATTTATTATATTTAATAAAGATATTGTATTCTATTACTTTAGTTTCGTTTACTTTCATACTCCTGGTCACCTGGCACGCCGGTTGCAAGTAATACGCTCCTGACCTTTCTGAAAAATATTACCAATATTGTCACTATATCTCCTAGGGGGTGGGTTACCTGCGTTGCCACTCTCATCTGCCTTGTCAATACCTTTTGTTAGTTGCCTTTTACTTATCCTCTCAACATGACCATACCATCTATGCATACTCTTTTATCTTTTAAACCGTATCGTTTCCCTGACGCATGCATATACTATTTTTCACACTAAAAACAATTTAACATAAAAAACTTACCCCTTTTTTGAACCACATACAATCTATCACGTCGTACCTGTCTTTTTTTTTCTATGTACTGCTGCGCCCCTGGCCATAAGCGATATTGTTATTACTCTGAATACAACACAATCTCTGGCGGGCATAATTAATAATAATATCTTAGGGATCACAAGCCTAATCAATTTTTAAAAAGAAAATACAAAACGGCCTACAGTTATTTATTTATATTAGAAAAGCCGTTACAAGATAATAATTCAAAATGATTACTAGTACGCGTCCGTCGCATCCGAGTTCCGCAGCAAAAGTGACCAAGGCGAGTGAGCACACGGCTCATGGTGTGTCACCCCTTCCACTAACAGATACATCGCAGCGACCCGATGTCCCCGCCCTCTCTGCTGTCAAATCCTCTAAGAAATAATAATAATTCCACCGCCGTATCTAACCCCACCGCCCGTATCTCTAAGTTTACGTCGTGGTAGGGCTTGCGCGCTTCGAACTCTAGGTCTGTGCCGGTATAGTTTACTTTGCCGGAACAGGTCTGGGGTAAGGAGCCAAACCTAGAGAGATACAGAAACGCGCAGTGCAGCATGTGGTGAGCTATTGGGCAGTAGCGACCTCACGGACCCTATCCCCTGGGAAAAGTCTTGTTCCTCATCTCTGGCTTGCCTTTGTAATGGCCTAAATACAGCATCAACATCCGAATGATCCGACCATGACGGCGCGCGGCCACGCACTGAGATCCGTGACTGATACTACGTGGTTCCAACTACGCGCCAAGTTAGTGACTGAAGACGACGCTTATCGGGGATGTCGCTGCGCCACCGTGGTGGGGCTCCACGGCGGTCAGTCCCCGCCAGGTGAGACCCCCGGTTACCCGGGGGAGGCCCAACAAAGACGACCAGTGACAGTGGAGCCGACTCGACGTTTCTACAGAATAGGTGTTTAGTTCCCGCCCGCCCCGCTCTCAGATCTAGCGGATTACGGTCCGGACTAAGGAACTGTCGTGTGTGTGTGAACGGCATTGTATTGTGTAATACCGTTCAGTGTCTACGTGCGTCGCAGCCCGCGCCGCGTGTGTGTGTGTCACGTGTGAGTTAGCTGCTTGTTCAGTAATGGGTGGCTGGGTTAATTACGTGACGCGCCTATATTAACTTAGTACATGCCACGCAATAGTTGTATTACTGCCACGCAGTAGAGTTCAGTTGAATCGAGTAAGCCGCGTGTAACCTAGTTGCGAATTACTCGAGGCGACCAGTCCGGTGTATGGGGTCACTCCTCCGCTACACGGTCGCAGGGCAAGGGTCTCGCGTCAGAGGGGCGCGTAAGCGCCCCTTCGCGAGGCGCCGCACGAGCTCATCCAGGCTCTCGATCGCGAGGTCCCGCTGGATAACATCGTTCTTCACGAAGCGAGGAGCGTCAACAATGGTCCGCACCGCAATGCACTGTTGCACGGAGCAGCTTCTGGCTCGACTCGCTCGTGAGGGCGAACCAGGCGGGGACGGCGTAAGTCAAGATTGGGCGCACGTACAATTTGTACACGCCCAGCTTGACGCGCGCCGGGATGCGGGACGAAAGCACAGGTTTGAGCGGGCGACCCTAACCTGCGCGGCGACCTTGAGGACATGTGGCCCCACAATGAGCCGACGGTCGATGGTGACACCCAGGTATTTGACCCGGGGCGACCAATCGATGTCGACTTCTTGTAGCTTCAAGGGTGGCGGGAGGCGCGTTGATCCCGTGACCATTGCCTGCGTCTTACCCACGTTCACCGACAGCCGCCACTTCGACAACCACTCGGGAAGGAGCTCGAGCGCGTGCTGCATTTTGACCGCCGCGTACTTCGAATTAAGCGATGTAGCGATGTACCTGGCGTCGTCGGCATACAGCGCGAGCATTGCGTCGAAAGTGGTGGGGATGTCGTTGGTGTAACATGAATAATACGTTGGCGACACACAGCTGCCTTGCGGCACTTTCGCCAGCACTGGGAGCGCGCTAGACAGCGCACCGTCGACCACCACCCTGAAGGTCCTGTTGGAAAGGAAACTGGAGACCAACTTTATAACGCGACGGGGTGCGTCTGATGTGGCCATTTTATATCTGAGGCCGTCGTGCCACACACGGTCGAAGGCCTTCTCCATGTCGAGGAATACTGCCACCGAGTATTCCTTCTTCTTTAGTGCGGCTGCGAGGTGGTGCAGTATCCTCGACAGCTGGAGCGTCGTACTGTGCTCCGCTTTAAACTTGAACTGTTCCGGGGGTGGGGCGACGTGTGGCTGGAGATGTTGCAGCAGGCCACAAGCACCTTGGTGACAGTCGGTAGCAGCGTAATGACGCCGAAAAAAAAAACAAAGGCCGAAAGCTCTCCGGCCGAAAGCTCTCCGGCTTCAGGGTGTTTTTCCCCCGGGGGCCTTGGGCAGCATGATGACGCGCCCTTCCTTCCACGAGCATGGAAAGGCCCCCGTGCGCAGTATCGCCCTATACAGGCGCTCCAGCGCTGCTACCATTCGGAACGGCAAGTGGCGCAGCACTGCGTTGTAGATACCGTCAGCACCGGGGGCCTACCTCGGTTTCGTCCTCAGGATGGCGCGTCTGACTGCGGCCGGCTAGAAAAAGACGGGTTCTTCATCGGAAGCTATCGGCGTACCGAAATAGTCCCCGAGCTATTTGTCGACCGCTGCGACATATCCGGTGTCGTTGGTCGGGTTGAGGCGGAACTGACACCCTAGGTGTTCGGCGAAGGCCTCCGCCCGGTCCTCCGCTACATACTTAAGCGCCCCGTCGCTGTTAAGCAGCGGACGCACCGTAGCTGGGGTATTCGACAGCTGCCTACAAAGTTTGTGTACCGGCCAACTATCTCTAATGGCGTCGATACTGCGCGCCTGTAACTCGGCCTTCACCCTCTCCGCGAGACGTTTGAGTTGCGTCTTGAGTATCATCTTGAGGGGCATCTTAACTGTTGCTTGCGAAGGCGCCTCTGCGCGGCGATCATCGCATGTAGATGCGCCGGCAGGGGCGGCAATAGCACTCTCCCCTGCGGCTGCGTCGTAGTCGCCGCTTGTAAGGCGCTTTTTATGCTAGCAGTGATGTCACAGGCCATCTGATCCACGTCCGCGGAGGTAACAATAGGCCGAGTAGGCGTGGTGGTCGCCAGCTCTTCCTCAAACCTTGTCCAGTCCGTTGTGTGACGTGGCGCTATGGGCTTCAGTCGGGTCGGCACACCCGATAGGACGACGAGTACCGGTTGGTGGTCCGACTGTAACTCGTCGTCTATCACTTCTTGTAAGATCTGGCAGTGTAGCCCTCGGTGGACTACGATGTCCAGCACATCAGATACATGGTGTGTCGGCATCTCAGGGCCGGACACCGTATAGCCGAAGGCTTCCGCGTCCGCAAAGAGCCGTCTCCCCTCGGTATTCGTAGCGAAGCTATTTCACGCTGGGTGCTTACAATTCAAGTCACCGGCGAGGATGGTCGCCTTTTGTCCATGCCTTTAAGCGCCCTCAGCTCCCGTAGGTCCATACAAGCTACGGGTGGCTTATAGGCGGCATACATGTTTATGTCCTCACCGGCTAAATGCAGCTGTACACCCAGCGCGTAAAACGTGTTGAGTGTCGACAAGGGGAGCTCTTGATGGACGACTCTCCGCCTCACAATTACCAGTAGACCACGATAGCGGATGCTGTGGACCGGCCTTTCATCTATTCCTATAAACGAGGTAACCCGGGAACCTAACCCTATCTTCGGGTCCCACGAGCGTCTCGCTTATGAACGCCACGTCGATGTCCTGTTTCCTCCGGAGGTGGCGGAGGGGGGCAACCTTTCCCTTGAGGCCGCGGCGTTCCAATGAATCACCCTTAACGACCTAGCCATAGTACAATGTTAGTAACGCGGCCAGGCCGTCAAAGATGATTGTCTCCACGTCATGATCCTGCCGGATGGCCTTTATAAGGTCAAATTCATTATTGCATTCATGTGTACATTTAGTTGTTACAATATAAGTAAGCTCCACCATGGAAACCCGGTTAGGGCACGGCAATATAATAATAATAATTTTAACATAATAATAATTGTTGAAGAACATCACTAAAACTCGCCGACATCACTACTCGCCGGGCGGCCGCGGGCGGAGAGGCGGCCGCGAGGGGGGCCCAAGCAGAGGTCGGCTCGTCACTGCACCAACGTCCACCTTACTGATCACGCATTTCTTATTTCTTTGTTTTCTCGCGCCACTCATTTTGTTAAACTACCAACCGCTTGTTGCAATATAAATTTAAATTGAGATACAGTTCAAGTGTTTTCGTCTTATCACCACCTTTAGGATTATCCATTTCTATTCATAATAAGGTTAAGAGTACGGACTATAATAAAATATGTACCTAATTATTTATCTAAGTAACATATTTACTAAATATTTTGTTCTAGGTATTCTGCGACCGAGTAAAAGCATTTTTGTGTTAGATATTCTTTTAATATCCTGTAAAATTTATTGAATTTGGTTTCTACTTTTATTTGTACCGGTAATTTGTTGAAAATTTTTATTGCCATATAATATGGGCTATTGTAAAGCATTTTGATCCGAGAGGGTGGAAGATGTAATCTATTTTTATGGCGTGTATTTAAGTTATGGATATATTTTGTTTTTGGAAAAATTTTGCTATTTTTAAATACAAATGTGCAAAGGTCATGTATGTATATAAAAGGTAAGGTTAGGAGTTTTAATTTAACAAAATAAGGCTTACAGCTTTGGGTATTGTCAATGTGGGCCAGTATTCTAACACATATTTTTTTATTATAAATACTTCACTTGCGTTGACGCTGTTTTCCCATAACATCACTTCATATCTTGGCCACGAGTTTGCGTAGGCGTAGTATGCCGATAGTGCTGTTTTTGTATTTGTGCTGTACTTAAGTTGAAACAAAGCGTAGGTAAATTTAGATAATTTAGAGTTAACTGTTAACTATGTACTTTTTATAATTGAGATGTGTGTCTATGTTTATACCAAGTAAAAACTAGTCAAATGTAGCTACTGAATCTATAGGCGTGTCATTAAAAATCACATTTGCATTTAGGGGAGGGGTTTTATACGATCTAAATTGCAGCATTTTAGTTTTATTACTGTTCATTTCTAAATTATGATCTTGTAGCCAAAGTGTTACTGTCTGGAGAGTATTTTGTAAGATTGTATTTGGGTCACAATTTTTGTCACATGTCACAAGTATGGAGATATAATCGGCAAATAGTACTGGTAATGTAGTTTGTTTATTTAGATTTTTTGTGAGGTCATTAATATATATTAAGAATAATATACAGCCCAGAACGCTGCCTTGAGGCATGGAGCATGTGAGATTTCTCATCTGGGATCGGACTGTTATTGTCTTCCTATTTTTAATATTGTGGTCTTCAACCTGGTCTATTTGTTTTCTCTGGCTGAAATATGATTTAAACCAATTGTAAGCAGGGCCACGTATACCTGAACGGTAAAATTTTGTTAGTAATATGCTATATGATACCTTATCATAGGCTTTTGACATATCGAGTAGCAGGCCCAATGCATACTTTTTGTCATTTATTTGTTGGAGAGCTGTTTGGATATATTTGTAAACTGCACATGTTGTGGATCTTGTCTTCCTGGATCCATTTTGACAGTCAACAAGAATATTGTATGTTTCAAAGAAAAAGTTTAGTCTGTGACAAGGCATTAAGACAAAGCAAAATATATTATACAGGGTGGAATTTTGTAATGCCACCTGGAGGGAAAGTACTCTTAATACTGCAGATAGAAAATTTTACTCAAAGGAAACATTCCTTTGTTTTTGAAATAGAAAGCAAACTGCATTCAAAGATTTTCGAAAATTCTCATCTCCCACACCCGGGAATCGAACCATTTTCACCGTGAGACAAAATGTGACAAAATGTGTGTTTGTCTCACGGTGAAAATGGCTTATCAAGAACAGTTTGATTTAATCCATTAAATCAAACTGTTCTTGATAAGCCATTTTTACAACTCATTTCACCGTGAGACAAAATGTGAAATGAGTTGTAAAAACAATAAATGTGAATAACAACTATGACAATCTAATTTTCAAATTTTAATCTAACATTCCATATTTAAATTACCTCATACACGCAGCTACGAGTATGTCGCAAAGGAGTCTGTATTACAAAAGATGGATCTTATGGAATGAATGGATGGATTAAAGAGCTTTAACTTGACTCATTGAATTTGTAACTTAAGATTTCCTGGTTTTCCTTTCATTTAATTTATCATGTTTGTTAGAGAGATTTCATCCTTATAATTGACCCTAACGATCGATGCAATAAAAGTACAGGGTATAATTTTTTCAGATTTTAGCCGGTTCGATTATTTTTTAAATAACAAAAACGTGAATCTAACTCTGCGGTGGTATGGAGAGAGATATCAAGACCGACAGGTACCAACTCGGTTCGTATTGAAAAGAATGGTAGAAAATTTAAAGAATACGGGTGGTTTCAAGAAGAGACGGCAAACTATTCAGCAAAACTATTTCGATTTTGAACTAGATGTTTTTACATACTTTGAATCATTTCCAAAGGCTTCAAGTAGAGATGCTGCCGATGAATTAGGAACAACCCACACTCGCGTACTTAAAGTGCTGAAAAAGTATAAGTATAAATGCTATCGTGAAGGTCGGTTGGTGCAAAAATTGCATATTGGGGATCGACGATTACAATTTTTTGAAAACATGCTTAGAGAAATTGACCGAAACCCTAATTTTTTGAGTAACATTGTATGGTCTGACGAAACCAACTTCAGCAATAATGGCATGTACAATCGCCGCAATAACCATTATTGGTCTCGAGTGAATCCTGTTCGTGTTCATGAAACTAACAATCAAGTAAGATTTTCTTTCAACGTTTGGTGCGGAATTATTATTTTTTTTTTTTTTTTTATTTTGTGATGGGTTTGCTCTTGACCTTAGTCTATGTCAGAGGCGACAGAAACAAAGTCGACGATGGAGCGAGCTTACCCAGAAGAAGCCTGTTCACTCTCACTTTGAAGAGATTAGGGTTATATGCGTTCGGAAACAATGTAGTGTTAGTCCACGTGTACGAAGGTCATTTATTCACTGTCAAGTATATTGAAACACTGGATCTCTTAAGAAACGAATTATTTGGTTTCGCTCTTCCTCGGGGAAACCATTTAACTAAATGGTTTCCCCGAGGAAGAGCGAAACCAAATAATTCTACAGCAAGATGGTGCTCCAGCACATAACAGCAGAATCACTACTGCCTACATTAATAACCATTTTAATACCTGGATTGGTACAAACGGCACAATCAGATGGCCTGCGAGATCGCCAGATCTCACCCCATTAGATTTTTTTTTGTGGGGATATGTAAAAAATCAAATTTACATGAAATCTTATGCGAATGACAACGAGTTGAGAGTTGAAGTTCAGAATACGATTTATAATATTCACCACAACACTTTATTAAAGGTTACTAGAAATGAATTCGTTAAAAGAATAAATTTGTGTATCCAAGAGAATGGAGCCCATTTCGAGCAACTAATTAGTTAGTTTACCATTTTTTGTAAATAATTAAATTAATTTAAGATTTCCTGGTTTTCCTTTCATTTAATTTATGTTTGCAATCTGCAATAAAAGTACAGGGTATATTTTTTTCAGATTTTAGCTGGTTCGATTCCCGGGTGCGGGAGAATAGAATTTTCGCAAATCTTTGAATGCAGTTTGCTTTCTATTCAAAAATAAAGGAATGTTTCCTTTGAGTAAAACTTTCTATCTGCAGTATTAAGAGTACTTTCCCTCCAGGTGGCATTACAAAATTCCACCCTGTATATTAGATATTATAAATAAAATTCCACATAGTTTTAGTTTTATTATCTGACTTACACATTTGTCTGGAATATTCTATTTTCTTTGAAAGTTTTATGCTACGTTTTAATGTTTTGCTATATTTGTTGTGATATGTTTTTATAATATTGCTTTTAGATTCATTTAGTATAATTTTGAGTACTGATTTGTGTTTGCATGATAATTTTAACCCTGTTGTCATCCATCCTTTAGGTATTTTAAATTTTACTTTCACTCTTTGTTTTGGTATTATTTTATCTAAGAGCTGTGTTATAGTTATGATGAATATATAGTAGCTTTCGTTTACATTATTATTTGCATTTATAACTGTTTTGGCAGCGAAAGGGGCTTGCGGGGCTTCTTCAATAAGGCTCAAATATGGGTTTACAATTTAAATATATTACAATTTCGGGTTATACATTTTGCACTGTTTCTTCCAGCTTGTTCTATTATATTGTTCTGAAGTAAAATCACTAGGGGGCGCACGCACATCAGGAGCACCAATCAGGAGAGAGCCGCCTGGTCTCGCCCAATCACAGACAGCTCCGCC
Source organism: Atethmia centrago (assembly GCA_905333075.3). NCBI lineage: Eukaryota > Metazoa > Arthropoda > Insecta > Lepidoptera > Noctuidae > Atethmia > Atethmia centrago. The sequence continues at coordinate 18,224,947 of HG995393.1, forward strand.
CGCCGTTGGTCACGCGCAGCTTTATATTTATGACACTAGGCGGCGCTGCTCGCCGTCCATCGGATGTGATTCCACCGTCGCGCAATAGATGGCGGTGCTTGATACAACAATAACTATTTCCCAATCATTTTTTTTTAATGCATTTTTAAAGTTTATTATGTTTATATCCGTAAATAGTATTTTTTGTTTATACCATATTTTGTTGTTTGTATAGAAGGAATTTGTATTAAATTAAGTTAATAGATTTGTGATCAGAGGGTCCGTAATCTTCGACATATTTCTTATTTATTAAGAATTTACAATTGGTGAAAAGTAAATAAATGCAAGTGGAAGTAGTTTTTGTTATTCAAATCAAATCAAATCAAAATATTTTTATTTCACATAAACCTACATGGGCACTTATGAAACATCAGAAGCTAGGTGCATTCGTGTGGGTTCGCGAATTATTTGTGGTTATGTGAGCGCATTAAGGTAAGAAGGTTCTGTGTTTGTTTATTTTTGTCAAGTATATTAATATTAAAATCACCACCAAATATGATATATTTATTATTATCTCTAGTATTTAGTCTATATAAAAGTTTTTCCATTTGTTCGTAAAATATATTTATATGGCGATTTGGCCTATATAACCCCATGAATATACAGTTTAATTCAGGAACTCCAATTGCACAAAGGTGAACGGCAGATTTCGTACAGCTTACTTTTTTTGTTGTTTTGTTATAGAATTTGTACCACATATTAAGGCAACTAAGCCATAAATTTTCATGTAAGTGTACTATTTTTAGAAGTTCGGGTTAATTAATAATATTTAAAAAAAGATTTTAATAACTACACGTAATTTAGTCGTAAACTAAACGCAGTTATGTTGGTATTTAAGCTATGCTCGCCATGACCTGCCCCCTTAGATGAAGTAATTTACGAATTAATTATAAATAAAATAAAAGTACTTAAAAAAGCTATTAACTGTATTGTTTTATTTACCTACACTCAAAACCCCATCAGGACTTCATCATTATCAAACTGTTGCAGTCAGCTGCTGGACATAGGTATCTCCTAAAGCACTGCGCTGAGTAGGTACGATCCTCATCTCAATTTACCTGCTTGATAGCAAGTAAAACACAACAAAAATAGCGACAAAGCAATCTAGAACATATACTTTATAACCGAAACAATGTTTATGTGCCTTTATGTAACAATCTACATTGGTACACTAGTACTTAACCTTAAAAAATAAAACTGGTTATAACTTTTACGTCCGGAGTTCTAAATATCAAAGAATTTAAAAAAGGCTTGTCTATCGTATTAACTACCAGTTAAAACAAAAAATATCCCGAAATACGAAATTTTATTAGCTGTACGAAAGTCCCATACAAGCCTGCCGTTCGCCTTTCTAAAATTCTTTGGAATAATTTACTATATCTATTCTTTCTATAAATTTTACATTGGTGCCGATTCTGTTGTTCACAGAACTTAACTAAACTATCACTAACATTTCTTATTTTTGGTTAAGAGAATCCTAAAAGCTATTCTGCAATTAAGTTTCACTAAAATTAAAAACAATTTTGACACACCTGTATTCGAGTTTGATAATCGTAAGTTGAGTAGTTGAGTAAACCATAGGCCAAAATAGAGGTGACAAAATGCGTTCGGCACAGATTATATTCAAAATAGTCGAATAAAAAACAGAATAAATTTGCCAAATCCATGATTTTTGTATCTGTCGTGCGTGACTTCGACAGAGATTTTCTGTGGACGAAAGTAAAATATTTCATTGGAAAATACGAATTTGATTTTATTAATAAAAAAAAGTTTATTTCAATGTGTTTGCGATGGCAGCAGTGAAAATAATAAGCTCCAATAAATCGAAGCTCCATTAAATAGAATACAAGTGCCTCAAGCTGACCATGTGAAATACCTTGGTATAAACCTCGACAGACGTCTTCCTTGGAAAAAACACATTTTCACTAAGAAAGTTCTACTGGTCACAATTTGACCTGGAAAATAAAACCAAGCTATAATCGAGCCTTTATCCCTATGGCATTCAGCTATGGGGAACAGCATTACACTCTAACATAGAGATCATACAGCGATTTCAGGACAAGCTTCTATGAACAATCACAAAACGCCCCATTGTTTGTACCAAATAAAGCTCTACACCATGATATAAAAATACCGACAGTAAAGAGGAAATAAAGAGCTATCTCAACTTGTATAAAGAAAGAATTACTCGGCACCCATATATCCTGGCTAACCACCTAATGAATAATAGAGGAATACACAGGCTAAAACACAAAATTCCACAGGATTTCATCAGACAAACTTAGCTTGTTGTTTCATATCTACTAGGATGTGTCAAAGGACACATACGAAGCAAGACATTAGAACATGTTATAAAAAATACTGAATTTCCTAATACATAGTGACAGATACAGAAAAAGGTGACAAAGAAATTGTCGAACATGTAAAGGTATCTCTGATTTTATATCTACTTACTAGAACTGTCTTTCTTAATGTAAACTGACCAAATAAAGTTAAAACAGTAGCTGATAATAGCTATGTATTTTCATGTCCTTTAAGCTTGTTAACACAAATATATTACTTCCTATTGCTTTTGCACCAGGGTTTCAGTGCCTTTTAATAACAAATTATATTTTTTACAGGTATGAGTTTGACTGCTGCTATGAAAGCCACACCAAGCACCAATACTATTCAACCTCGCAAAGACAGCGAGGGAGGAGACCATTCTATGTGAAAAAGATGAGGAATGAGGGTGGCATGAGAAAAGAAATGCACCCATGTCTTTGGAGGAAGAATATTGGAAATAAAAACTTAATGAATAAACAAAAATGTAGCTTTATTATTTATAAAAATATATTGTTTTCTAGGAAAATGTCTCTTGTTATTTGTGTGTAACTACCACAACGTGGCTTTAGTTCTGCTGTTCTGGTGAGCTGGCGTCATAATATGGGTACATGGGATAACACATTGTTTAATCACTATCTCCGATGAGCTTCCTCACTAACTCATTCCATTCAAACCTGAGCACCTACTGAGCCTCCTTCTGATTGAGCTTTCTCTATAAATCTGGTTTATCGTTCATTAAAGTCTCCGGTATTTTCGTCGCCGTAGGAAAGCCCTATCAAGGACATCTTGAATTAGTTTGTCCCAATCTAGGGAGTCTAAAAATCTTTTTTCAGCCATTTGGAATGGGTTGGAACGGTCTCGCAATGTTTCCAACTGACAGTTGAACTAATAATAACTGAACTCTTTCTTGATAGTTAAAAAAAGTAGTTTCTTATTTCACCGAATCTGGAAATGGATTTATCCACTTGTTTTCCAAATTATACACATAAAAAACTCACGCCTTCTTCCCATGGGGGTAGGCAGAAACTATAGAATGCCACCTGCTACGCTCCTTACATACTCCTTTTGCTTCGTTTACGTTCATACATCTGGTCATACACGCACGCCGGTTGCGAGTACTACGCACCTGACCTTTTTGAAAAACATCATGAATGAGGTCACTAATGTCTTTCTGGGGCGTCCCCTCCTGGCATTTCCACTCGCATCTGCCTTGTAAATACCTTTTGTTAGTCGCCTTTCATTCATCCTCCCAACATGACCAAACCATCTAAGCATACTCTTTTCAATTTTTGTCACTACATCTTCCTTTAAACCGCATCGTTGCCTTATCACACCATTTTTCAGCCTATCATTATTTTATAGTCACACCCACACCACACATGCTTCTCAAAGAACGCATTTCCATAGCATTTACTCTACTTTCATGCTTTTTCCAAATTATAATGAAGTCATTAGATGTTCAGTACAAAAATACCTCTAAATTATCACGAATGAATTTCGTATTGTTTTCTAATATCAATAATTTTATTATTTCTTTCTGCGCATCGACAACAGCTGCAATCACATAAGCGTCCTTACTGATCTAAGATTTTCCAAACCCACAAGCATCCAAACTTTCAAGAAATCTAAGAGAAATGTGGTTTGTAAATTTTAGTTCATGACAACTAATTTTATTCCACACCTTTTTAATCGCGATTAAAAATAGTCTGATTTAGTTTGAAAATTACATTTTTAGGTGAAAAACGTCAAGTTCAGAATAGCAAAATTGCCATTTTCATTAAATTGAATACCTAACTAAAATGACATTAGTGCTGTTATACTATAATATAGTTAATTTATGTCACTTTAGTTAATTTCAGAATGGGAAACGTCGTTTGACAGGAATAAACGAAATTTTGGTGATTTTTGGTCTAGTTTAGAGAAATTTGTGACAAGAGAATCGGCACCATTATCTCTTATAATTAGACAGACACCTCCGCCTTTTCTAGCTTCTCTACAGAATTGGGATGCTATTTTATATCCTTGAAGCGATACAGAGTTACAAAAGTGCTTATTTTTCCAGACTTCTGGTAAGGATAGAATATAAATATTTTTTTCTAGTAACAAATGTTCAATTAAATATATCTTATTTCCTAGACTTTGTATGTTTTGAAAGGTTATCGTCATATCTTTAGCGAAATGTCTTATTTATTACATTATTGGACTTATTTACTTTTTGCGGTGGGATCCTGGGGTCAGGTTGTGTAGACGAATGTGGAGTCGGTGTATTTGCTTTCTCTGTGACGGGTGATAAATCTATGATTTTATTTTCCATAAGGTTTTGGTTTTGTGGCATTTCCGTTGTAACGTCATTTGGACTAATAAATTCATTTCCGTTTCTGTATAATTTGTTGTTCCTGATAACAGTATAATTTCCATTTTTCCGTGCCTTTATTAGGGTTTGTCTTAGTACATTTCTTTCCTCAAGTGTTTTCCTGTCCATATATTGTCCAATAGTAATTCCAGTACTTATTCTTAAAAAAGAAATGCATTCTCTAGTATGTAGTTGGTCATTCTCTTGCTTATCAGTTCAATGGCGAGAGGCCTTCTATTTCCTCTTTTCCCTATACGTTTGAAGTCTTCTATAAAAGGAACTATATCTATACCCATAATTTCATAAAACAGTCTAGATGTGCGTTCATACAGGTTTGTTTCAATCTCATGATGTTCTTCTATCAATCCGTAAATTACAATTATTATTTTTTTGTGTTTTCTATGCTCTGAAGGTTTTCTTTATTGCTTTCTATTTTTTTTTATTGACTTGTTTTATTTCTTCTTGGTATACCGTATGGGTTGTTGTAAACGTATGGTTGATGGCATTTTTTATTTCAGTTTGGATTGTTTGTTTGACATCTGCTAGTAATGATGTTTTAATTGTATCTACGAGGGTGCGTTTTTAAGTTCGCGGAATGGGGGGAGGGGATAACAATAGGTCATTATCAGGATGGCCACAACTTCAGCCACTCAATATTAGTATAAATACCAGGTTTTATCTTAATTGGATCATTACCCTGATTATCCTCTGCCTCCCGTCACTCCAGACGAAGTGCATGATATCATCAAGGGTCTAAAACCTCGCAAAGCCCCTGGCTCAGACGGAATCACCAATAGGGTGCTCCAACTGTTCCCCGCTCACCTCATAATGCTCATGGCAACCATCTTCAATGGAGCCCTGAGCAATAACATCTTTCCACAAGAGTGGAAGAAGGCCACCGTCATCGGCATACCGAAGCCCGGTAAGCCGAAAACGGAGCCCACCAGCTACCGGCCCATCAGTCTGCTCAATGTCTTCGGCAAAGTCTATAAGAGGCTTATTTTAAAGCGCCTCCGAGATTTTGCGGAAACAAAGGGCCTCATCCCCGACCAGCAGTTCGGTTTTAGATCCCAACACTCTTGCGTCCAACAGGTCCACCGCATCGTTGAAAACATAAGCTGACGTAAGAGCGACAACAGCAGGTGCAGGTCCCGACTTGCTGTTCGACTTGTGATGGTAATGATCAGTCAACAAATTCAGAACTGGATCCGTACTGGGAAGAAGGATTGGATATTTCGAATCATATCTAAATCAGAGTTCCTCAGACAGCCTCCGACTCTGAAAAGTCCGTCTTTAAGAAACGGTTTAAGGTGTTTAAATGGACGACTACAAATATCACCTTCCTCAAGCTTAGCGTACTCACTTGGGAAATGAAAACGTTGAAGTTCACGAAGTACTAATAGCTCAGCGAAGTCTTAATCGGACGCTGACATACGATAGCGACGAGGTAACAATTTTAGGAATCTCCATACGTAAATTACACAGTGCAATAAATTCGTCCAAGACGAAAAATAATATCCTAACAATAATATAGGAGATTTTTCACTTGGTAGTGAAGTAAGCAACGAATGTTTACTTTCCTCTGGCGCATCCGACACTGCAGAAGGGTTAAAGGGAACAATAGGCCACTGTGAGACGTCTAAGTGAGCCCACGCGGGCCCCGTGAACTTAAACGGATGGTCGATAATTTGGGAAGGTGTAAGCCCACGTGACAGGCAGTCGGCTGGATTCTCAGTACCAGACACATGAAACAAATTTTTAGGCAATAAATAATTTTGTATTTTCGAAACTCTGTTGGTCACAAAGGTGTTCCACCGATGCGGAGACGCATGTGCCCAACAAAGCGCAACTGTGGAGTCCAAAAATGCAAATATATAAAAAAAAAAAAATGCGAGTTTGACAAGCAACGAGAATATTTTTTATAAGTTGAGCGAGGACGAGAATAGCACAAAGTTCGAGTCGATCGAGTGAAATAACCTTTCGAGGAGAAACCTTCGATTTAGCTATAATTAAGTTAATTGTGTTACCACCACTGTTCTGCACGTGGAAATAAACAACCCCACCATATGCCTTTTCGCTAGCATCTGCGAAACCCAAGATAGTAACGACACTATCAGTGACGATGCCAACGTGACGTGGGATCTTTATATCAGCAAGCAATCACACTCGCACAACCAAAGCTGCTTAATTAGAAGCTTAGCATATAATACGATGGGTGCAACAAATCCCATTACGTCCCATATTTTTGCGACATATGATAATATGGTGCGTTTCGTACAAATATGAGAAGGTGTACCAATTTTCATACCAAAAAAATCAGTTGTGGGTGACCAACACAAGCCAAGTACTTTGTGTTCATCAGACTCATCGAAATCTTTGACAGCTGGCATACGGTGCGAAGGCGGAATTGAATCTAGAACCGATTGAGAATTACTCGTCCATTTGACAAGTTCGAACTGACCAGCCTGCATAAGACCAATCATTTCAGATGTGGTGGACATGGCCTCATCTTCATTCTGAACCGAATAGACAAAATCGTCCATGTAAAGACTACTATTAACGATATCTCTAGTCTTGGGGTAAGTGTCACCTTCATGAACTGCCAGCTGTTTAATAGTGCGTAGCGCATGAAATGGACTTGACTTAAGTCCAAACACTACTCTATTAAACTCGAAAACCTGTAAGGGTTGTAGCGGAGAAAACGATACAAAATGCGTTGAAAACTATCACATTCTCGAACGCCAATACTTAAAAACATTTGACGAATATCAGCGGAAACAAACGAAAATTAACTATAATATTAAACAATATTCCTTGAAGATTTTGACCACTATACAAAAGGTTATTAAGGCGCTGACAAGACCCAATTGACCAAAATAGGCTTCTCTTGAAAAAGAAAATTGCCAAATCTGTATAGTTTGTGGTAGCGGAAAAAATATATGTTAATTTTGAACATATTTCCCAGAACTTGGTTGTCACCAAAACACGTTTTGAAAAAAAAATCTCGGTACAAACTAACGTTAAACTAACCTCTTACCTTGAGTTCTAATCCAAAATATCTGTATTAAATATCAACATAGATTACGTATTTAATTAATAACAAGTAGGGGAAGCCCGGGCAAGACGCATATGTTAAAGAAAAGTTTAAATAAAACCACAAACTGATAATCAATAGAGCCCCTTGTACTTTTAATTTGTACTATGTTTAATCATCTTTCGAAAACACTATTTTAAATTAAAAAACTTTGACAATTTCTGTAATAATTATGAGCATTAACATAAAGTATCAATTATCCGTTTTGCCCAGAGGGGTCGGGCAAAACGGATACGCACCAAGGGCAAAAAGGATATTTTGATTTAGTTAAGATCACACTTCGCATAAGAAGTGCATTTTTCATGCACCCAACTTTTGCACTGATTACACTGAATTCTATCTTCCGTTGGTGTGGTTTAGTGTATTTGTCAGCGCACAGTAAACAATAAAAATCTTATTTAGGGTTTTTGTTTTGCGGTTTTCCAAGAGATCTTTTATTTTTAGCTTAGCTATCTATTTTTTTTAAACACAGATCTTCTTCTTGTTCTGGACTAAAAACAGCTGTAAACCTCCCTAATTTCTTTTACTTATTTCCGGTCTTCACGTGTCTCTGTAAAGTTGTAAACTTCTTTGCGGTATTTAATTGATTGCCCATCATCTTTTAGATCTCCTACTGCTCTGTTTAATGTGGCTTCTGACCAGGCTGTCTTATTAATTTTGCGTTTATATATTAAATATTATACTTAAGAAGAAATAAATCAAATAGCTAAACGGGCAAAACGGATACCTATCCATTTTGCCCATATCCGTTTTGCCCAATGCGTCACTTTTAGAAAGAAGGTCGAGACGTTAATTGTTGTTAGTAGGTAAATAAAAGGTAGCAATCACTAATTATACTTAAATAAACATGCAATTGAATAAACAGAACTTATTCATGGGTAACTGATTGGTAATATAATAAATTGGTATACAAACCTTCACATAAATTGTAAGAAAACAATGAAAATCCTTTTTTTTAATCTCCACAACTGATACAGTCGCGTATTGTTTTGGTTGAACTATCATGGCGTCGCCGATCGCACGTGTCATGACTTGAGAAAGTATAATAACGCTATCTATTAAAGATTTTTGGAAAAATCAGTTATTCTTCTTACCCACACTATGCTTCTTGCCCGGGCTTCCCCTACGTCTTATTCTAATGCAGAACTTGGTTGTTTTTTTTATTTTCGATTACTCAACTCAATTCTGAGTAAATAGATAATTACTTCATATTTTGCAATAAATTACAAGCGTTTTGTCGTCGCGCTTCTCTTTCTTTTCTATGCAATCTGACAGTGACCGCGGTTTAGGTGTTGTCAGCGTCTTAAGTGAAACACCACTAGTAGTCTTACAACTACCATCGAGAACAACGCGTAATTTTATAGTGATCTTGTCCTCTCGGATGACTCCATTATGTGGTATGAAATACGACTGTGAAGTTTCTAAGTTTAAGTTTCTAAGGGATACGTCATAAGTGTGAGCGGAGCGCGTGGGCGCAGTAGTCGCGTCACTAAGTATCGCAGATATACGGTGGCGCGGCTCCGCCGGCCGCAGCCATCAGCGTGCGCGGTGTATGCGAGCGATTCACAACGGGTTCACTACTAAAACATAACAAAGTATGGTGCTTAGAATTACACCTCCTACATGAAGAATTAGACACATATTCAGAAACACGATCACCACCACTTAAACAATTAATGCACAAACGATTTGCTTTCACAAACTTAAAACGATCATTTGGTTTATAATTTTTGAAAACTGAACTTTTGTAAATCTGATCGTGTTGACTATTGCACTAAGAACACGAAGTTGACTCCGAGCTAGATGTGGCATTCACATAAGCTCACGTAGTTGACGACTTATGCAATTTAGAAGTGGTATCCATTTTTCGATGATTGGTAATTAATGGCGTAATCGGGATCCAATTTTAATTCAATAGTTGCTATTTTATCCACGACACTTTCAAAATCCTCACGTAATGAATCTATGGTTTCAATTTCACATAGAAACGTTTCTACGTTAAATGATTTTGTATCGATATCCCGAGTTCGATTACGAATATTTTGCATACGGGAAAATATCCTATCTCTCTTAGCATATAACATTTTCAAAGTTACAGATGAATCTGTAGGTGCCATTTTGATGGAATTATACTAACCAGGTACCTAGAATTATTAAACTAACTTGTTAACGAAATACCTATTTGGTTGGTATGCGATGGAAAACAGAATACCTCAAATGTAGGTGTAGGCATTCAACAAGTGGGTACTTGTTGAATGCCTACACCTACACTTCTACTTATTATTAGGTAGGCTACGTCTGTTTCCTTTACGAAAGAATCTATAATATTCTATGAATGTACCTAACTTCCTAGTATCTAATTATATGCGGGTCGATCGAAATAATGTTATAATTAAATACTATTCAGGTTTGGTTACGAATGAACGATAACGAATGTAATTATACTTACTTATTAACTTGACGCGGGTTGAACTAAAATAAATATTACAAGTAAATAAGTTAAGTAGTTGCGGATTTAGCGATCGAGAACGATATTTTACAATTATTATCTACGATTTAGATAATAATTATGAAGCGGGTTTAATGACAATAAGTACGTACCTACCGACCGACACGGCGCTTACGACACGCACGCACGCGGCCAGGTACTTACGCACGAACTAATTGGAATTTTACAAAATATAAATTGCACTGATTCGACTTCAATTACAATATTGTTGGTGACGGATGACGAGGTGACATCACGCGATCAGCTGTCAACCGACAAGGATTTATAAAAGGAGGCGCGCGGTGCGGTAACGGATCGAAGAAGTGCCAGCCCGCGCCGCAGCTGAGCCTGTAGCTTTAAATTCCCCGATTAATAATAATAATATTAACCAGATCCAGCCTGTCCCATCTTGCTGTCCTCCCCCCAGCGACGCCCTAAGCCGAGGTCCGTACCCCACAGGGGGTGCCCTTAGCGTGCAGTCGCTTAGTACTATAAGAAATTCGCCCCTGGCTGGAGGCTTTGGGTTCGCTTAAGGCAGCCACAGGAAAGTCCGGTTAAGTAGTCACGACCTCTCAAGGTCAAATACGAGATGCCATACACAAAAAAAAAAAAAAAAAAGCGGTAACGGCCCTTTTTTGCTTGGACGGCGCTCGGAACGGACGTGCTACCTGACCATTATCGTGTGCATTCTATTGGATTAATATTTTAGTGTTTCTCTTGATATTTTTATAATTGTAATTTAAAGGAATTGTTTCACTTCTGATTCCTAATAATATATATTATATCTCGGATCGAAGGACCATTAATGGGTGCGCGGGGCAACACTTAATCGATAGTTTTGGAATTGGTTTTACGACAAAAAAGTATGGACGAATGCACAACCACTGTTAGGACAGAAATTAGGTAGCAAATCAGTAGTTGGCGAAAGGAAAGTGGCACGATACCTTATTTGATTCGATGATGATGCACTGTCACGACGATACAAGCGATTTCCTGGAATTTTCACTTGGTTAAATGAATTTTGGGCGCAATGGGATGCGCACGCGAAGGTGCACGAAAAACGAATCCATCTTGATTTTCGACGACATTCCGCGGGTTGGCGCTGATTGGTATAGCGGTCTCGCTCACACGCGGGTGAAAGGCAATGTGCAGGAATGGGATAGAAGGAGAGGAGTGCAGTAAAACCAACCTAATCCCATTAATTAGTTATCCCAACAAAAAAAACTAAAGAAATGACAATACATAATTTCAGTCGATCAGCGCGCAAGCAATAATCATTTATTATATAGTATTAGTTATAGTGTTTCCAGTAATTTCGTCTACAGAGATATTATCCTGGGGACTATGTATGTTATATTCTCCCAAACTCAGATTTACAGTTGGTTTTTGGCGCAGTGTAACGTTTGTATCAATTGTCTCAATTTGAGAGTTACTTTGAACCAGTGGTTTTATCGGAGTATTTATATTATTTTCTTTAGGCATTTTGCAGATGCAGTCCTGACATTTACAATTTGATTTGTGGTTAGCTGTCATAGTGGTATAAAAGTGACTTTCCGGAATATTAGCGCATAATAAATCATAGTAAGCACTGCAAAGGGTGCACTTGAGAAACTCTCCGTTCGGAGCTTCCTGGTAGCAGCCTGCACACTGAACCATTGTTGCACCAGATGATAATTATGTTTACTATTTGTAGCAACCTAATATGTGCGTTAACCGAGTTACGACGGTATTGATAACTTATTTTGCTTTGGTTGGATTTTACCTTAGGTCATCAGATTGAACAAAACAGCGACCTCCACAGCGCTTAGCAAAAATGAGCGTTCAATCCAGTTATCCGTGAGGCAGCTATGAAAGCGCGGCGTACGTGCGTCACACAGTGAGCAACTGACAGCACAGCGACTACCGCAGCGCAAAGCGAAAGCGTGCGTCTAGTGTAGTTACTCGTAAGGCAGCGTTGAAAGCGCGGCAAGCACAGGCAAGCGGGCGGTTGGACGCGATCGTTGTAAAAAGAAATGTTTTTGAATGTTTTCCACTAATAACTTTGGTAATAATCCATCGAATTTAATCAACTATACGTCATTGCACATTCCTTGTTACCGGTCACACGGTTATCGTAACTTTTAACCACTTTTATCGTGAAATAATTACAGAGTAAACAAACGAGATGTTGCACTGCTGGCGTTTTTTAACGGACTTAAAGGGTCACCGAGGCCCCTGGCAACACAGGCAACAGGAGGGAATACGGGTGGGTTTTAGTCAGTAAGAGTCTGACACACCCTCCCGCTCCGGTCTCCGGTGATCTGCCTGTGCGCTTTGCCGCGGCGCCTGCAGTCACTGGTTTGTTTTGGTGTGTCACAGCCCGCGCCTGTTCTGTGGCAGGGTCGGCCTCGGGAACTTCTTCCTGGGTCGCCGTGGTTTGGGTTTTCTCCCCTTACCCTTCCCCCCGCGTCAGTGCTTCCTCCGCCCTGAGGAGGCGGCTTGGGGAATATTCCTTTGTGTAGGCACGTTGGCCGCCGCCATCAGCGTCGTGCCTTGGGCCTGGGGCTCCACATTCTGTGACCGTTGTGTGGCCGTGTGGCTGCAGAATGACAGCTGCCCTGCTTTCTATGCAGTTAGAGTGCGGGAGTACCTGAATGCGACATATCCACAAAGATGGATAGGGCGGCTAGCTCCAATATTGTGGCCACCTCGCTCACCGGACTTAAATCCCCTGTATTTCTTTTACTGGGGGTGTCTAAAAGAAAAAGTTTATAAAGAAGAGATCACTTCTGTTGACCAATTAAGACAAAAAAATCGGTCAGCAGCTGAGGAAATTAGTGCTAGCGGATTTACTCGAAGAATAAAGCGGTCATATATCCGTCGGTGCAGAGCGTGCATAGCCGCCAGTGGTGGTCATTTTGATCATTTAGTTTAAGGATTTTGCTGCTAATCATTTAATAAATAAATGATTTATTGAGAATGTTTTTTTTTCATAAGCCTCGCTCTTCAATAAAAAGGTAAAAAACTAAAAAACTTCTAATTAGGTCCAAAATAGTTTGCATCATCGGTAACGTACTTAAATTAAATAGTGTATTTTTTTAAATTCAGCTCCTTTTCAATTTAAATGGTAATAACTATTTTTGCAACAAGCAGCTAACTCACACGTGCGGCGCGGGCTGCGACGCACGTAGACACTGAACGTCGTTACACAATACAATGCCGTTCACACACACACGACAGTTCCTTAGTCCGGACCGTAATCGGCTAGATCTGAGAGCGGGGCGGGCGGGAACTAAACACCAATTCTGTAGAAACGTCGAGTCGGCTCCACTGTCGCTGGTCGTTTTTATTGGGCCTCCCCCGGGTAACCGGAGGTCTCACCTGGCGGGGACTGACCGCCGTGGAGCCCCATTACGGGGGCGCAGCGACATCCCCGATGAGCGTCGTCTTCAGTCACTAACTCGGCGCGTAGTTGGAACAACGTAGAATCAGTCACGGACATCAGTGCTTGGCCGCGCGCCGTCATGGTCGGATCATTCGGATGTTGATGCTGTATGTAGGCCACTACAAAGGCAGAGATGAGGAACAAGACTTTTCCCAGGGGATAGGGTCCGTGGTGTCGCTACTGCCCAATAGCTCACCATATGCTGCCCTGCTCGTTTCTGTGTCTCTCTTGTTTTGGCTCCTTACCCTAGAACTGTTTCGGCAAAGTAAACTACACCGGCACAGACCTAGAGTTCGAAGCGCGCAAGCCCTACCACGACGTAAACTTAGAGATACGGGCGGTGGGGTTAGATACGGCGGTGGAGTTATTATTATTTCTTAGAGGATTTGACAGCAGAGAGGGCGGGGACATCGGGTCACTGCGATGACGCTGTTAGTGGAAGGGGTGACACCATGAGCCGTGTGCTCATTCGCCTCGGTCACTTTTGCTGCGGAGCGGAGTCATTTGCGGAGTCATTTTGAATTATCATCTTGAAACGGCTTTACTACTAATTTAAATAAATACTTGTAGGCCGTCTTGTATAATCTTTTAAAAAATTGATTAGGCTTCTGATCCCTAAGATATTATTATTAATTATGCCCGCCAGAGATTGTGTTGTAATCAAGAGTAATTTTATTTAATATTATTTTATTTCGGAAACAATCATACGCTATGTTACATTTAGATACACAGTATGCTATAAGTAAATGTACTATCCACTACGTTTCCACTTCTTACTAGCTTATATTAGATACAGTTTTGGTAAACTTAAGTAATAAAAAAAAAATACATATTATAAAACAACAATACAATTTTTCGTTGTCTAATAGTTAAATACATAATAATTTAAAGAAAGAAAATAGGAAATGATTAAATTAAAAGTTTTGAGCAAGGCGCATAACAATTTGTTTATTAAATTTATGTTTAGATAGGGCAAATACATCGATATCATTAAAGTTATTATTATAAGTTTGAACCAATCTCTGGAGCGGCGCTCTTTCTCCTGCACGACAGGGAGTTGTAGCAAACAGTGGATAAGAGCGCGCCTCTCGTCTCATAACTGTTCTAGGTACAATATAGTATATTTGACGTATCAAATCAGAGCAGTCAAATTTATTGTGTACAAGTCCATGAAGCATCATTCCTTGGAGCAACAAGCGTCTAGAGCGTAGTGTTAACAGGTGAAACTCATTCAATGCTTCCTCATACGATAAGCGTTGCATTGTACTGAGGAACTTACGCTGAACTCTCTCTATTGCAGTCTCATATTTTATATAATAGGAATCCCAGATCATACAAGCATATTCAACTTGTGGGCGAACTAAAGAATTAAATAAATACAGATATGTGGTTGATCGTTTAAAATCTGACGTGGTTCTCATAACAAAATTATACATTTGAAATGCTTTAGAAGTAATTTTAGCTATATGTAGTGTATTGCTTTGTTTAAGTGAAGTTTGCAATCAAGAAGAACGCCCAGGTCACAGATATAGGTTTCTTTATCTAGAGTCTTATTACAAAGTGAATAATCGTACGTTATTACATTCTTATTTTTAGTAAAATTTATGTATTTGCACTTAGGGATACTTAGTATTAATTTATTTTCTTTACAATAATCAGACAATATATTCAGGTCATCCTGCAATAGGCTGTTATCAACAGTGTTTTTTATTGTTCTAACTACCTTAAGATCATCAGCGTAAAGTAGGAAGTTACTATTCTGAAAACAGTTACAAATATCGTTTATGTATATAATAAACATCAATGGGCCAAGAATAGATCCCTGGGGAACGCCTGAAGTTGCCAGAAATGAGTCTGATTTGTAACCATTGCTCACTACAGTTTGATTACGATTGCTGATATATGAACAGAACCAACACAGTAAGTTGCCTCTGATGCCGTTAAAGGCTATTTTGTTTAATAAAATTGAGTGGTCCACCCTATCAAAAGCCTTTCTAAAATCAGTACAAACAGCGTCGGTCTGATATCCTGCGTCCATATTATGAAACAAATACTCTGTAAAGATCATTAGGTTCGTCACTGCAGACCTATTTTTTACAAATCCGCGTTGCTCGGGTATTATATTGTGTCGCAAAAATGGATAAATGGCCTGATGAACGAGTTTTTCAAATAATTTTGCAAGATTACTAAGTATCGAAATAGGTCTATAGTTTTCTGTTTAGTCTAGATCCACTTTTATGTACTGGTATTAAATTTGCTTTTTTCCACGCAGACGGAAATGTACCACTTTGAATACATTTGTTGAACAACATGGAAAGAGGCGTACAAATTGTTTCAGCTGTCCCGGCCCGGGCCCTTGTTTATATCTAACGATTTTAGTTGTCTGCAAACTCATGGACCGTGAAATTCAGAGTACAGAGAGAGCTGTTATTATCATTACTTGAGTTCGAGGCTGGGCACCATCCGGGAGAGAGACTAGAGGGCTCATAAACTGACCGAAAAAAATCCGAAAACAAATTACAAATTTCAACTGAGTTGCTAGAAGTTACGTTATCGTAGGACATGCAGGTCGGTATGCAGGACTTGCCCTGCCGATTAGCGACGTAAACACAAAAGTGCTTAACGTCTCCTCAACACTATTTACGTAATTATGAAAACATTTGTCACATTCCTCTTTAAAACGCTCTCTATACAAGGAAAATACTTCGTAGTCACTAATATTACGGTACCTTTTCCATTTAGACCAGGCTTTCTTTTTATACCTAAAGATATGAATGAGCGGTTTAGAAAACCAGATCGGGAAGTGCGAGTTTGGTGGCTTCGACAGCGGTATGCGGCTTTTTATTATACCATATAAGCACTTGTAAAAAGTATCAATGCACTTATCAGTCGAATTGCCCCCCAAAATGTCCTCCCAGTTAATCTCATCAATGTCCTCGTTAATGACGAGTAGTCGGCTTTACGGTAATTATACGGTATTATTACGGTAATTATATTTCGGTGTATTTAGAGGCTTCGATAAACTGATGTTAATATTTAGGGATAACAGAGTGTAAAATGGTGGATGGTGACTGTCAACCGGCAAAAGATCTTGATTAGGTTTCAGAATAGTGCACTTAGCATCAGACACAAGGAGATCTACTATGCGTCCATTCGAGTTGGATATATGATTGAATCGTTTTACATCGTGAACAATCAAGAAGTCCCTTAAACGGTTACAAGTCTGTGAGGTGCCCAGGCAAGTCATATCAATTTGACCAGGATTAAGTTTAGCCCATTGTGCTGTAGGTATATTGAAGTCACCTAGTAGTAATATACCATCAGTCTTTATTGAGTCGATTAGATTGTCCATATTATCAAACAAAGTATTGTATACCGCAAAAGGTATATTATTCGGTACATAGGCTGCGCAGATAAGGGTATGAGAAGAGCTGTTGCAGCTAGGAATGATAATAGCTATTTGCTCAAGGTATTGATCTAAAGTACCAAGCTGTGAAGCAGGAATACAAATAGGGTTAGATTTTCGCAATACCGCTATCAAGACGCCACCACCATCAGACTTCCTAGTAGCAGTTCTATTCCGGTCACAACGAAAAACCAAATATCGGTCATCAATAAATTCATTATTATTAATTGCAGGAATAAGCCATGTTTCTGTTAAAATAATAACATCGAAACAGTTAGAGAGAATATTCATATACAAAGTGTTTAATTTTGTGCGAATGCCTCTACTGTTTTGGTAATATATGCTGAAGTCATGATTTTTTGTAGTATTAGACATTGTAATTTGTGAGAACATAAATAATACTTAAATCAAATAACCTAACTTGTTAAAAGCCCACCACTCGGAGTATGTTTAATGTTTTTAATATCATTTTTACATTTAATGGCTATAGTGGGCGAGGTTTCAGATTGTTTAACAAGAATGGTGGCATGCTTTACCCAGACAAACTTATAGCTAAATTTTTTAGCTGCCTCTCGGGTCTCGCGTAGCAACTGTTTTTTCTGTAGAGTTAAGTGTTCATTTACATATACAGTGTGAGGTGTGCCAGCGATTCCCAGATCTTTAGAGGTAAATCCTTTTTTCAGGCGGAATGCAGATATTATATTGTCCCTCAGAGTACGTGTTTTTACAGTGGCAATGATATTTTTAGGCCTTTCACTGTTTGTGGCATGTGGCACGCGATGTATCGATGTAACATCGTCTCTCGATATATTATGGTTGATCTGTTTACTTATATCCTCCAATAACGCAGGTAAGTTTTCTCCTCGCCTCTCGGGGACATTGGAGATTTCTACGTTACATTGCCTGCTCTGCTGTTCCAAGCTGTCAATCTTTAATTCGAGAGCCTTTAATGCATCTGGGTTTACGCTTAAAGCTTGCTTATTTATGTTATTAAGTCGCTCTTGGAAATCGTCATATTGGTAAGAGATATGCTGAGCAGATGTTTTTACCCCGGCCACTTCTATCGACAGTTTTGAGACCGTATCCTTTATAGCGGCATTTTCGGAGCGAAGACTGGCCATTTCTTTCTTTGATTCCTTTATATAGGTTTCCAAGTCTCCTCTGATCGATGCAATATTATCATTGATTGCAGTCAGCCTACCATCCAAGCTTACCTTCCATTCACTGAGAGTATTTTGTAGTTCCGCTTGGATAGAAGAGGACTTTTGGAGGTCCGCCCTAAGGGCTGAGAGTATTACTTCATGTTCACACTCAGGTTGCTTGCGCTTGCGACATGCTACATTAGGGTCGATTTTTGAGGGTGAACAATATGTCAGGTCAGGCTCGGAGAGTGACTGTTCATGTCGTAGTGGGATTTTAGGTGGCGTACGCTTACTGTTAAACATGACAAAGTACCTGCAGTTATAAAATAGGCAACAAAAGCTCAAACGTGAATTGCTCGTCGTTTAGTCCTAGGCGCTGCGTTGCAGTACAGTAGCGGTACAGCGACTTGTGGTGGGGCGCGCTCAGCGCGGTCGCATGTTTCGCCGGTTGATGACTAACCTTGTTGGCGCGGTGGCGGGTCGGTCGACTGCGAATCCCTGCGGCGCGGGTTCGGAGCTGGGCGGAGACACGACGGATCGAAATTCACAAAACTATTTTCAAATCTTTCTTGCGCCGCCCACTGGGTGGGATTAATCCATTTAAACCTCACAGGAGTAAACGAGAAACGCAACTCAAACACATTGACCAATCACAAAAAACAACGAGGATAACTGTATTATGCGTCTACACTGTACCAAGGCTTAGAAAGGAATGAAATAATAACAATATATCTTATGGCGAGGGGCGCAGTAGTACGTAGAAAAATAAAGACAGGTACGACGTGATAGATTGTATGTGGTTCTAAAAAGGGGTTAGTTTTTGTATGTTAAATTGTTTTTTAGTGTAAAAAATAGCTTATGATAGCGTCAGGGAAACTATACGGTTTAAAAGATAAAAGAGTATGCATAGATGGTATAGTCATGTTGAGAGAATGTGTGAAAGGCGACTAACAAAAGGTAGATGAGAGTGGCAACCCAGGTAACCCACTCCCTAGGAGGAGATATAGTTTCCTTATTGGTAATATTCTTCAGAAAGGTCAGGTGCGTTTTACTTGCAACCGGCGTGCCAGGTGACCAGGTGTATGAAAGTTAACGAAACTAAAAAAAATGAAATACAATATCTTTATTTTGCATAAAATATACATATAGCATCAAAAGGACTTAAATATAATAAATCTACATTTTGCTTTCTTAAGATTACAGCATTCATAAAATACCGTAAAATAAAACAGATTATAAACAAAACCACTTCAATGATTACCAACGACATCGAAAAAAAAACAAAAAGAATATTCTAATTAAAATTAAAGTAGTGGTATCATAGATTTGGAACCTTGCTTAAATTTTAAAATTCACTTATATTCGAATACATACCATAAAAAACTGTCGTGATAAAAGACTAACTACGCTGACATACATCAAGTTTATAAGGTTTTTAACCAGTGTGTAAACGACTATGGTTTGTTAAACTACCCTTTGCCCTAAAAGTACGCTGACATACATCACACTGATAAGGTTTTTCACCAGTGTGCATTCGAAAATGTTTTGTTAAACTACCCTTTTCACTAAAACTACGTTGACATACATCACACTTATGAGGTTTTTCACCAGTGTGTTTTTTAATATGTATTGATAAAGCACCCCTTAGAGTAAAACCACTATGACACATCACACTTATATATATGTCTTGTTAAAGTACCCTTTCTACTAAAACTACGCTGACATACATCACACTTATGAGGTTTTGTACCAGTATGTGTTCGAATATGTCTTGTTAAATTACACTTATCACAAAAACCTAACTGACATACATCACACTTATAAGGTTTTTCACCAGTGTGTATACGAATATGTTGGGTTAAATTACTCATTGAACTAAAACTACGCTGACAAAAATCACACTTATAAGGTTTTTCACCAGTGTGTATTCGAATATGTTTTGTTAAAGTACCCTTTTCACGAAAACTACGCTGACATACATCACACTTATAGGGTTTTTCACCAGTGTGTATACGTATATGTAGGGTTACTTTACTTTTTGCACTAAAACTACGCTCACATACATAACACTTATGAGGTTTTGTACCAGTATGTGTTTGAATATGTCTTGTTAAATTAAACTTTTTACTATAACTACGCTGACATACATCACACTTATACAGTTTTTCACTAGTGAGTATTCTAATATGTCTTCTTAAATTAGAAGTATCACTAAAACTACGCTGACATACATCATATTTTTCACCAATTTGTGAAAGAGTATGTTGTATATTTTTTTTTACTCTTTTGAAATTACGCTGATCACATTTATAAAGCTTTTTGTAATAAGTTCCAGGTTCGGACGTACGTTTTTGAGTTGTCCGGATAACTTTCGAGACTGATTCTTCTCTTTTCGTTTGCACGGCTGTTGTTGCATCTTCTAGTTTTGTTGTTCGTGTGTCTAGTTTTGGTTTCGTCGCAACGGGCGCCCCTGTGGAATACAATGTTGGAAGAAGATTGATATGCAGACGAATTAAAATAATAGCGATTTGCATGATTCACACTAGGACCGAAAAGGTGTCCTGCACCACACAATCCTCACACTTGAAAACTTCATGAAAATCAATTTTGAGAATGCCAAAAAATTGACAAGAAATAGTCACCAAGGTTAAAAAAAAGTCGCATTATGATTGCGAAGTTATAGCTATAAGTTAGTGAGGATTGTGGGGTAAAAGTCTCCACACAATCCTCACATCAGTACAAGCAAACGGCTGGGACTATCGATTTGGGATCAATTCCAAAAATAGGCAAGAAATAGTCGTAACGCTATGCCAAATCTCGTAAATAGTCATTAAGGGATTCCAGAGATATAAAGGTGTCTTGGTGACGATTACGTGGTAAGTCTTTCTCGCCACAATCCGCACCTGATGATACGTACTTAATAATTTTGTGCTCGACTCGAAAATGTGTGTGGAAGTTTACATGGAAATTTAACATACTTTTACATAGTAAATCGGGTCGAAAATATCATGGTTGGAGACGACTATTTCTTTACTTTTTTTGGCACCAAATTCAAATTCAAAAACGCAAGCGTTCCGCGGTAGTCTTGTCTGCCCTAGAGTGGCGCGCAGCCACAGCAAGCTTGCTTGCATGCTGCGTGCCTGCTTGCATGCTGCATGCCTGCTTTCACGCTGCATGCCTGCTTGCACGCTGCATGCCTGCTTTCACACTGCATGCCTGCTTGCACGCTGCATGCCTGTTTGCATGCTGCAAAAATTAGAGACGAAATAGTGTGCACAAACTTTCTAGGCAATTGGTGAAATGAAAATATGGTTATTAAAACAATATGGTATAATGAATGTTCGAAAACAAAATACTTTGAACAAATGTTATTTCGGTTAAGTGTAACTTCGGTAAAAAGTTTTTCGACCAAATGAAACGTCGAAATAACGAAAAAAATCGAATTGATAATAGGCCAACGGATACAGTGGCAAACGTGACTTTAATGAAGTAAAAAAAAAACGAAACGATAATAATTGAAAAGTTTTAGGTGAAATGAAATTCGGTCAAATATTTTCCAACTTATGGTAACCGTCAAATTTAGTATAGGCCGGAAGGACCTAGCTACGGTCACGCCATCTACAAAAAGCTTTGACCGGCCTTCCTCATTGCTGAATTACTTCCAGTTGCGTCTTTACAAAGTATTAATTTTTCTTGATGACGTTGTTTTCTACCTCGATTATCAGTGTCTGATTTCTTTTAAGCTGTAATAGATATTGTTCGTTCGTTTCTATGTCCTAAGCGTATTTTTTGGCGGAATCGCTGTCAAGGATCAGGAATCAGAATCAGGATCGGGTGTCAGAATCGCTGGCAGGGCTCGTGCGAGATTTCTTACTCCGTTAACGTCGCCACGTCGCCTTCGTTGTTGGTGTTGAGGCCCTAACAATATGTTATACTCGGTTAGCCGGCTCAATTCGAACTTTATCTTGTCGCATAATTGAGCAATACGATTCACGAATTTCTCTTTTCGTAGTTTGCCAGAATGCGGTCACGTTATAGTATACCAGAAGCTTTCATTCATCGTGAATAAGTTGGATATTTCCGACGGGGTCAAAGTAAACTGATTGGTTTTCAACTTTTCAGTTAATCGCGTTATTTTAAAATGTTGCAGGGGTACTGTTAGTCCAGGGCCGTGCCGTCCATAGAGGCAATTAGGCCCAGCCTACTCTACCAACATCGCCAAATGCATTTAGTTTAACTATGTAATACAATAATACAAAATATTAAAAAAAAAGTTAACCTCCTGTTGTAACACTTATAGCAACTTGTCGTGCCCGCCGTGTGACGTAACTCACAGTGCGAAGGAGCTCGGTACGGACTAGTCTATTTATAAGGCAGGGGCTCGACAAGCCTATATCCCATGGATAAATTTACGCACACTGGTAAATATTTTCGTGTGTATGAACGGCACACACGATTGAGATAGTTTAAATTATGGGCCTAACTACTGCGACTGGAGCTGGCCACCGCATGCTGTGATTGGCTGTGTGTACAGTCAAGATTTAATCAATAAAAAGTATTAAAACCAGGGTTCACAATTTTTTGACATTTGGAATTCCCCGAATTGCGGGGAATTTGAGAAACCAAACCAAAATCAAAAGTCATTTATTCAAACTAGGCTGAGGATCAGCACTTTTCGAACGTCAAAATTACATAAGACAGTCCCCCAAAACGCCCACCCTGCCACTTCCTAGTGCTTTAGCTGGGAAGAAGAAGTGGCCAACAAACTCCCCAGCAGCACAGCTGTCTGTTCAGTTAGAGAAAAAAAAATGGATTTTATACAATAGTATGCAAAACAATTTACACCACGTGCAACACAAAACATTAAATTATTAGCCATATGTCAGCTAGCACATCACTATACAAACGAAAACGAAAAAAAAAAAAAAACACCGAAAACTATAGAACTCAAGCAGAAATAAAAACGTAAACAGAACTTAATACCTAAATAAAAGCCTCCGGGCATAATGGGCGTGTCCACTTATAGCTGTAACTCAGTCACAAATGATAAACTAGGACCATCGAAGTAAAATATATAAACAGTTAATTACTAATAACAAAACAAAACCATGGTCAGCAAGACGACCAGTCACCACAAGCAGTACCCGTTCACGTGCATAACGCAAAAATCAGCCATTACCCCCCTCGCCATATTTGAGGGAAGGAGGCAACCCGACCCCCGACGCTACCGCAAGCAGTGACATCTAAGGGAGCATGACGAACTTGCTGCCGGTTGTAAGAATAATATAATCAGTTATCGAGGTCGCTAGCTAACCACATCTTGCAATACAACTCAACAAAATAACATTGTAATGAGAAAATTATGTCAATAATCAACGCAATTAAAATTAAAAATAAATTGACTTATACTGTCAAATAAAATAAACAATTTTATGAACTCCTATAACCTGTCACTAGGTAAGCTAATTCTGGAGAAAGAACAAAAACATTGTCTTGAGTTAATCACAGCGACCAACAATTCTTATCGTTTAAGTAGTCGTTGATAGAATAGTATGCCCTTGAACAAAGTTTGGATTTTGCTTTAGTTTTAAACGCATTAAAAGGCAAATCTAGCAATGAAGAGGATAGCTTGTTATAAAAAGTAATACCAAGCCCGACAAAAGAGTTATGAACCTTGTGAAGCCGGTGAAATGGAGCACGTAATTTGTCCTTATTTCTGGTGTTAATATTGTGAATATCACTGTTTTTAATGTATAAGTGTATATTTTGCCTAATATATAAGATGTTGGCGAAGATGAATTGTGATGCCACCGTGAGAATACCAATATCTTTAAAAAAATCCCTGAGAGAAACTCTGGCACCTAGCCGGTAAATTGCTCGAACAGCTCGATTTTGAAGAACAAATATATTCTGAATGTCAGCGGCTTTGCCCCACAGCAGAATACCGTAGGACATAACGCTATGAAAATAACTAAAATATACTAACCGAGCTGTATCAACGTCAGGGTATTGTCTTACTTTCCCGACGGCGTAAGCGAACTGAGCCTTCCCGCTAGACTTGATATATGAGGGCCCCACTGAAGTTTAGCATCTACTGTTATGCCTAGAAAAACTGCCGAGTCAACAGTATCAAGAACTTCTTTATCCAAGACGACGTTGGGTCCTAGATTTCTAACATTCGGTAAAGCGAACTTTATACATTTCGTTTTCTTAGCATTGAGAACTAAGTTATTTGCCGTAAACCAATCCGTAACAATTGAGAGTGCACTGTTTACGTCGTCAAAATCTTGTCTATTCCTGTCTACTTTAAAAATAAGAGAGGTATCATCTGCAAACAGTACAACGTCACAGATACGGGCATTTCCGTAGAAATTTGTCCACTCTCATTTTGTGCTGTCCCATGACATTATTTATAATTAATTAGGAGACCGAAGGCCTATTATTGTAATTCACTATTTATTATGATAGTGTTATATTTAAACTCGGTAATAATCAATGAATTAGTCTACTTTTACTATTATTATTGTTAAAATAAGACGAAATTGGAACCCCCCCGTTTTAAGGTGTTCCACAGTGTCGTGACACACTATGAGTTAGATTATTGATGACATAAAATTAAGAATATAAAAAAAGGTTTTAATATAGTCAAATGTATAATGGGATTGTCTAAAATTTTTAACCATTCGATTTTATTTTATTTTATGAAAATCTAGAGCATTTTGAGAAACTAATTTGAATATTTTGATGAGTGGATCAATAGTTTTTTTTTTTTTATATTTAAATATTTTAAATATTGAAAGTAGGTGACGTCATCAGTGGCACACAAGACTGTGCCGTTGCCTCACAAGTACATAATTTAAAAAAAATAATCTCACAACACAATGTCATCCATCTCACATCTGTCATTGTCAATCGAATCCTATCCTAATTTTAATTACATATTTGTTTACAAATACAAACTTATTATTCGAAATTTCGACCGAAACAGTTACAAATTTTAAACGGAAAGTGGTTTTTGAAGGTGTAAAACTACGTTAACAATCGACGCGGGGACATTATTGTTCGTTTTCCGAAACCACAATGAGCGATAATTTTGTTAAAGCTGACTCGCGAAACCTGCCTAAAGTTGAGACCGTTATGATATTGGAGTATATTTCTACTAGCAGCCATCAAGCGTAGCTGAAATAAGGGGAGCAAAAATTTTATTGTAAGTATTGCATACAACATAAAAATAAAATAACTTTCGAGTAAACGTGTTTTTTGTTCACTTTGGTTTTTTTTAATCAGTGTATTTTTTTATTGTTTCAGGTCATCTCGCGATTCGTACATAGATACTGCAGTGGGCTACGTCAAATCTAGTAGAACGGGGAGTGAGTGCATAGTTAAAGCTAAAATTGTGCCGGAACACAGAATCAGCAAGAAACTATACACTGTTACATGTAACATTGATGAGTATAATGACGTTATTGTTGATTCTGTGTGTGAAGACTGTGCTGCATCTGCAAGTAATTTATTTTAAGAACGAATTATAAAATATTGGTTTCTATGGATTAAAACTACATAATTATGTTGATCATATACCTTATTATCTTCATTACTACTTCTTTTTTGGACTGGTCATTCACTGCGTGATTCACAGGCAGCATTTAGTAGCAAAAACGCTGAGTCTTAGATTGCATAAGTCTTTACAATATGTAATAAATGCTATCAACAAGATTCGAAGCAATTCTTTGAACTCTCGGTTATTTGCTCAGCTATGTGAGAAAAACGACGAAGTCTTTACTCGATTACTTCTGCACACTTAAGTTCGCTGGCTATCAAGAGGCTCTTGCTTAGAAAGATTTTCAGCCATTTTTGAATCTGTGTTGGAGTTTTTACAAGAAAAAGATCCGAATTTGAAAGAAAATCTGAACAATTGTAAAACAGATATTTATTACTTGACTGATATCTTTGGAATAAAGTTCAACAAAGTTAGTTTGCAGCTGCAGGGTGACGATCTTAACTTGATTAAAACAAAATCAATAATATCGGCCTTTGGGGGTAAACTAATCCTTTATAAACAAAATTTAGGCAGAAAAGAATATTCGCAGTTTCTGCATTTGTCAAAATTACCAGAAATACTTCAAGATGATGACATTTTATTATAGGTCACTCAGTTAGACGCATTACACAAGGATTTTACGGAGAGGTTTGAGGATCTTTTAAATTTACAAATTCCTCAATGGATAATAAATTCGTACAATACCCACAGCCACAGAAGAAGCCAATGTGATAATGCAAGAAGAGTTGATTACCATCAGCACGGACGAAAAGCTTAAGCAGAAGTTCAAGCAAGGCTATCAGAAGTTCTGGTTGCAACGCAACATTGAAACACAGTATCCTACATTGTGGAACATTGCTGAAAAATACCTTATCGCTTTTCCATCATCATACATAGTTGAAAAAAGCTTCAGTGTGGTAACAAACATTTTGACGAAACAAAGAAACCGCTTGAAAATCAACGAACGTGGAGATTTAAGGCTGCAACTCACCAATATTGAACCGGATGTAGCTAGATTGGTAGATAGTCACCAGGTTCATCCATCACACTGAATGTTTTATTTTCTCTTTGCGAATTAATACTGTTTTAAATAAAATTTCCTACCTACTTAAGATTCTTTAAGTACCTAATTTGTACTAATCATTATAAATTAAACTTGATATTTACTGAATTGTATGTCTTTTTATTTTGTTAAATTTTGATGAGAAAATGAAGTCAACTTTACTCACTTAACCAAGTGCAAAGTTATCCAATTGGTACCTTAGTACCTAGGTATTTTTTATCAATAGGACAAAACTAAAGATAGGCCCCTTATTCATAATAGTCTGGTAACTTAAAGCATTTGCTAATTCTCACTCTGTCTCCTTCTATTGACCTAAGTCAGAATGAAAAATAACACTCTGTAGCAGCTGTTTTAAGTTAGCATACCATTATGAATAAGGGGGTTGTTCTTAAAAGTAGGTAATTTGACCATGGGGGTCTGAGGTAACAGTTCATTTTGGAAAAGGGGTCACTTGTCCAAAATAGTTTGGGGATCCCTGCTTTAGATCATATTAGTATCTTCTAGACCAAACAGAGTAGGTTTTAACCAGAAACGAGACTGGTTCAAACCACAACAAAGCATAAGTACTTAGAAAGTTGCACCATGATTACTCATGCAGGCTATGTCGCAATAACACTCGACAATTCCCAGCCTGCTCCATCGGGCAAGTCCATTTTACGAGTCTCTGTATGGAACATTGTCCGGGGGGCACCTCTAAGTGCCCCCGCTACTTGTGCCTAGGTAGAAAACTACTTAAGCCACACCCTTTTGGTGTCACCGGTGTGTATTAATCAGTAGTCATTAGAACTCGGCAAAAAACGGTGCGTTATGCATCAGATGGTCATCAGCCCTCAGCTGGCATCTGTTCCCATAGAGTCTTCAGACATAAGGACCTATATATAGTTAGGGAAGTCCTAAGTTTACTTAGTTAGGATAGCTTATGTTATTATCTTTTAATTGTGTTTGTGATAGTTTTAGTGTGATAATAGATGATTGTTGGTGATTTCACTATTGTGTATTGTGTGTGCGAAATGTGCGAATACACCGTGTTTTAAAACCAACCCCTGGCTCATTTGATTTTGGCGACAATCTACCCCGCACCTGAATATCTTATACTTAGTATATAATTACGTAGTACATAATTTTAGTTTATAATTTAATTTAGTAAAACTGAAATGTTAATAAATACTTTTACTTAAGAAGCAACACATTTGGGTTTTATTAATACGACTAATATGAAAAGAAATATCTAAATAAATATGTATATGTACAGGGTGGATTTTTGAGACGGGGCAGTAAGGGCAGCTACCTTAACTGTTGTAGTTACAGAAAAACAGTCTTAGGAGACCGTTAAAAGTTATTTTTTGAGATATTTATATCTTCATTCACAGATTTTAAAAGAGGGGGCTTGTGGCTAAGTATTAACAGCCGCACGGGTCGATCGATCAGGTTAAGCTACGCTTGCCGCGGTTGGTCCGTGGATGGGTGACCATCTTTACATACCAAGATCCCTCCGTGCCTCGGACAGCACGTTAAGCCGTTGGTCCCGGCTGTCATTTGTAGATCTTAGCCGATCGTAGCCAGTCGTTACGGGTCGTCAGAAGCTCGAAAGTCTGACAACCAGTCTTACCAAGGGGTATCGTGTTACCCAGTAACTGGGTTGTGGAGGTCAGATAAGCAGTCGCTCCATGTAAAATACTGGTATTCAGCTGTATCCGGTTAGATTGGAAGCCGACCCCAACATAGTTGGGAAAAGGCTAGGCAGATGATGATTCACAGATTTTGAAAAAAATATACAATCAGCAAGAAAATGGGCAGTTTCCACAAAAACATTTTTTGGTGCCAATCGATCCTGTTTCTTACAGGGATCAAAACATTTTATTAGACTAACAGAGGTTTGAGTACTAGAAAAGTCAGAAATCTCAAAAACTTATTCCATACATTTCGTAGGAAAGAAACTACAAACTTACTTTTTTATGATGGACAGATTAGCCAAAAATAAACAAAAAAAGATGAACTAATTGTAAAAAGATCTTCGAGCTTGTGGGTCCTCCACAAGCTGGGGCCGGAGACTGTGAGCGCTCTGTACCCTTCGAGAGGGGAACTGTTGGCTGAATTTAGTTTTAATGAAAATAAGATACCATTGTACGAGGGCTGCACTAAAAGTATCGGGAATAGAATATTTCCACTGTTCCTGTCATATTAAAATCTCCTTGGATTTAAAAATCGAATACCATTTATTTATTTAAAAAAGATTCTCGGTCTTGTCACAAGGTTTTGTCAAACTTGTTTAGTCGTTGAGAAAATGGAATTGACTCGAGAAAATTCAAGAGCGATGATTTATTATGACTTTCGAAGTGGTTTAACACAAAAACAGTGTTTTGACCGGATGATTTCTGCATTTGGTGATGAAGCCCCATCCAAAACCACAATTTATCACCGGTTTGCTGAATTTCAACGTGGACATGTCAAGCTCAGTGATGATCCACGTCAAGGTCGTCCAAAAACTGCAGTCACCCAAGAAAACGTTGATGCAGTGCGTAAGCTGATTGAGGAAGATCGACATGTGACATACCGCGAAATTCAGGCAACTTTAGACATTGGCATGAGTCAAATACGAATAATCTTGCATGAACAATTAGCTGTAAAAAAGTTGTTTTCCCGATGGATACCGCATTCGCTCTGTGAAGAGCAAAAAGCAGCTCGCGTTACTTGGTGCGTCAGAACTCCCGAAAGATTCCACGCAGGATCCTCAAATGCTGTATACAAATCGTATCTGGTGACGAATCCTGGATATACGCGTACGAACCCGAAACAAAAAACCAGTCACGAGTTTGGGTGTTCGAAAAAGAGTTAAAGCCAACAAAAATTGTTCGTTCACGGTGTTGCAAAAAAAATGGTGGCCACGTTTGTCTCCAAAACCGGCCATGTTACGACTATTCCTCTTGAGGGACAAAGAACGGTTAATGCAGAATGGTATGCTAGCATTTGTTTGCCACAGGTCGTTTCTGAACTCCGTAAAGAGAACTGCAACCGCCGCATCATCCTCCATCACGACAATGCGAGTTCTCACACCGCGCACAGAACAAAAGAGTTTTTAGAGCAAGAAACATAGAATTATTAGACCATCCGCCGTACAGCCCCGACCTAAGCCCTAATGATTTCTACACTTTCCCTAAAATAAAGAATAAATGGCGTGGACAGAGATTTTCATCACCTGAAAAAGCTGTGGACGCCTACAAAACGGCCATTTTGGAGACCCCAACTTCCGAATGGAAGAAAGAAAAAATGTGTCAAATTTCGCGGAGAATACTTCAAAAAGCAATAAATACATTTTTAAATAGTAATGTTGTGTCACTTCCTTGATTCCCGAAATTTTCAGTGCCGCCCTCGTATCACAGTGGTTTAATAAAGTTATTTACATTTTATTGAAATAAAAATTAACTTCATCTGAAAACACAGGATGACATGAAGAACATAACAGTTGCTGGGTAACAACTAAAAAGACTCTCTTATAGCATAGTACATTAAAACCTTCATGGTACAACACCTCCCCGCCCATGGCTCCGCCTACTGCGGTGCCCGATGCGGACCACATCACTGACGACGACGACGATGCTCCGGAGGTGGTGTACGGTACTCCAGCATGAAACTGGCTCTTAGAGTGATACACGTGGAACGTATAATTAGTGCATAATCTGCTGTAAATGTGCGGCCAAAGGATGAGCGTGGCGGTACGTAAGCTGAATGCCTAAACCACCACCCCAGGACCCGGCGGCTTACCTGGGAAAGCCTGGGTCCTGGACCGTTGGAGGTCCATAACACAGTGTTCCAGGCCGAGTGCATGGGTATTTCTCTGGCCACTACAGCCATCATGGCCAGTGAAATTAAGGACCACTCGATCCTTATACTCTCAGACAGCATGGCTGTCCTGCAAGCGCTAAGCAGTCACACAGTTGACTCTGGGCTAATATACGAGTGCCACCAGCGCCAGCGCCTCATCCAGGTGGGTAGCCAACATAACCATTCAATGGCTTGAAGTACACAGCGGTTCGCTAGGAAACGATGAACTTGCCAGAAGGGGGGTCGAGCATGGCTCCAGTGGGACCTGAACCCATTGCGCCACTCCCCGTCGGGTAATTACGTACTCTGGTAAGGAAACGCACCAGGGATCAACATCTCAAACTATGGTCGGACCAAGGATAGTGTAGGCAGTCCAAGGTACTCGCGTCGCTGTACAGGTGGCGCGAGGAAACGAGGGCGCTAGGCGAGCGGCTGATGCAGCGACATAGGAGTTGCGTCGGTCGCAGCTTCGCGCAGACCTGGTGGCGGAATGGCGGGACAGGCTTTCACGCCCTACCGCCGGCCTCGTCACCATTGAGGCGGTCCGGCCGGTACTCCAGCGCTGGCTTGGGAGGAGGCACGGCTCCCTGTCGTTTCGGGTGACGCAGGTGCTCTCTGGGCATGGTTGCTTCGGGAAATACCTGTGTAGCATAAAAAGGGAACCGGACGCCCGGTGTCACCACTGCGTCAATTCCAGGGAGGACACGGCGCGGCATAGGCTGGCAGAGCGTGCCGCTTGGGAGGAGCCGCGCCATGCCCTCGTCTCAGGAGTAGGCAGTGACCTGTTGCTGCCAGCCATGGTCGACTCTATGGTTGGCAGCGAGGAGTCCTGGGACGCGGTGGTATCCTTCTGCGAAATAGTCAAGTCGCAGAAGGAGGCTGCGGAAAGGGAGCGGGAGATCTCTTCCTCTCACCCTGCCCACAGCAGGCGCAACGGGCATCCGCGGAGGGCGGACAACGCCCTCTTCCAGCCCCCATAAATGGGTCCAGGGGCGACGGACTCGGGAACATCTGTCGCCCCCCACATAGCAGGACCCGGGGTGGCGGCGTGTAGTGTTCCACGCTTGCCCCTATTTAACGTCGGGGGTTTAGGCGAGTTTTACACCTCACTCCCCCCGCGAGCTTGAGGTGGCCCGCAATGGCGGTCGGCACCAGACGGGGATCGCGAAAAACGCACTAGACTAGTCCCCAGGGCGGAGGTCATCCATGGGGATTTACCACCCAGGAACAAAAAAAATAAAGGCAGGCCAAGGAAGCACTCCCTACAATCGATGGCTGCCTCACGAAACAGGGTCTCCGACTAACTAAACATCAGCTGCGCACTGTTACAGCAGCTATAACTGGCCACGGGTCATTTAGCAAACACCGCTTTGGCATAGGAATCACAGACAGTCCACTGTACAGGGCCTGCATGGAGGACGACGAGACAGCAGCTCATGTGCTACTAAACTGCCCGGCGGTCGCCACATACAGGGCAAAGTACTTCGGTAACCCAGGTAACCTCCGTGCGATTGTCAGTAACACCAAGGCGTTGCTGGCCTTCCTTGAGGAGCTGGGGTGGAGAACTGATTATTCGATAATAATCAGTTTCCCACCCGTACGCA
This sequence comes from Atethmia centrago, assembly GCA_905333075.3. NCBI lineage: Eukaryota > Metazoa > Arthropoda > Insecta > Lepidoptera > Noctuidae > Atethmia > Atethmia centrago. Next base: position 18,257,247 of record HG995393.1, read on the forward strand.
AAATACGCGCACTCACGTGGAGTTGCGGTCACCAGCCTGTATTACTTAATACCTACCTACTGTTAGAATACTGCTCCATCGTCTGATACCCAGTACATAATATCCGCATTCAACGCATCGAAAGACTTCAAATAAAATGTATAAAAAGACTTTCTTATAAAGTAGGTATAAGGAATACAGTTAAAAACTATGAAGATAGAATGAATTACTTAAAAATGAAATCTTTACACTAGCGTCGAGATTTTGCAGGTCTAATTTTCTCATTCAAGATATTAAATCAAGACGTGAATTGCTCTCAGCTTCTATTATCAATTATAATTACGCCCCGGTCATCAGCCAGACTTTTTAATTACCAGGCCACTCAGAAAGTATTGCGAAAAAAAGTTTTTGTGTATGAGAGACTGGCCATTTATAATGTATACTGAAAATATGATTCTTTGTAAGTAAAAATAGATACGCTCCAATTTCAAAATTTCTTTCCACATTGTTTGCGAGCTATATTTTTTTTTACGATTTCAAGTGTCGCCTGATACAGGAAATCGTTCGATAGACTTCAATCGGCATTCATGAATGAAGGCCCTTCTAAGGCAACCGTGTATCGTTGCTATAACGAATTCAAGCGCGGTCGACTAACTTTGGGGAATGAAGAAAGAAGTGGTCGCCCTTTGACGGCTGTTACGGAAGAAAACGTGCTAGCAGTGAAAAATTTAAAACGATAGGCCAGTTACGTATCAAGAGATTCAGCACGTACTGCAGGTTGGAACGTGAAGCCTTCACGAAATTCTACACGTGCATCTTCGCGTGAGGAGGATTGTTTCACGTTGGATGCCGCACAACCCCACCGATGCTCAGAAGAAGCAGGCCCGGGTGGAATGGTGCTGTGATATGATAAAAAAATTTGAAGCAGGCTCGTCTCGGCGTGTTTACGACATCATTACAGGTGACGAGTCTTGGATTTATCAATACGATCCAGAAACCAAGCGCCAGTCGACGGTTTGGGTGTTTCAAAACGAATCAACCCCTACCAAAGTGAAGCGATCTAGAAGCGCGGGGAAGATTTTGATCGCGAGCTTTTTCAATTTGACTGGCTACTTCGTGTCAATTCCTTTACGGATCTAAAGAAGCATCAACGCTGAATGGTATACTATCAAATGCTTGGCAGAAGTTTTCTCTGTTCTGAGCAACAAGCGACCAAACACAGGGCTCCGCGGGCTACTACTGTTCCACCACGACAACGCGCCCAAAACGAGGGACTTCCTAGACACCACGTCGGTCAAACTCCTGGGTCACTCGTGACAGCCCTGACCTAGCACCGTGTGACTTTTTATTCCCGAAAATAAAAAAATCAGCTCAAGGGGATACATTTTTCGTCGCCGGAAGATGTGCTGTCAGCCTTCGAGCAGGCTGTAAACGAGGTGTCTGCGGCGGGCTGGAAAGTGACATGAAACTTTGTATTACTAGTGGAGAGTACTTTGAAAAGATTTAATAAAAAATATTTATCTATAGAACATTTTTTTAAATGTTCACAAAACTTTCCGAGTGTCCCACGTATAAGCCTTTTGCTCCTGGTGGCCGCAAAACCAAATACGGGAGTAATGCTCCCTTTCCTATATTCTCAGAAAGTGTAACGACATTTTTCATGATTGAGACTTCGATATTTTCAGGCAGCATAACTAAGTTTAAAAGAGCTGTGCTCAATCATATGTCATTTTTGTTCAATAATGTTTTTTTTTTGTGTTGTTTTTTATTATTTTTTATTTTGTTCGTTAATTAAACCTTATTTAATTTAATTCAAGTTTTAAGTATAAAAGATTATCTTTATATAAATTATTATTGTACAGTGAGCTCTAAATAAAATCATGTGCTTACATTGCTTTAGATGCATGTGTTAGATTGTACATATTTATAGGAAAACAACTGGTGTTTATTGATGTTGTAAAAAAATAACAGATTAAGAACTTAGTAAATAGCAACTTGACAACGTCAGCTGTCATAAGACAGATTACGTTGACATAAGGTTACGTTTCATTTCAACAATTCTATTCTTAGTGCAAATTAATGTTTTGAGAAACAAGAGTTTTAATTTAATACAAATGTAATCATCACTTCCTGAATCCACATTTAACAAACAGATAATTTATGTTACCAGTCAAGTCTTTTAAAGTCACAATAAAGATATTGTGACTTAAAAGACTGGATTCCGAACGAAAGTCATGATTTGCGGTTTTACCTACTCAAAACGAATGTTTATTAATTTTAACATTACAAATTGATAACATAATAATGAATAGTATGATAGATTATTATTATTTAGATTTTACATTGCAATTTCTCTGTACCAAGTTGTTTCTTAAGATTCTCAGACCTTTCAAGTGAAGTTGATATTTTATCAACTTTACAATAAGGTATCAAGTAAACACTTAATAAATTCCTAAATTAGCTTTTTAAGTTTTAAAACAGTTCCACTGTATAAGATTTGTTTATTATCACTTATATAAGAAATTATCCAGCCAAAACTGTATGACGCTCTGTGATTGGTGGATAATAATATCTTAATATATGTTACATAAACATTATAAATAAACACTAGCTATATTCCTAAACTGTCTCATTAAGTTTTAAAGTTATCACACCACATAAGTTTTGTTAATTAATACCTATGTTAATAGATATTAGCAAAAACTGTATGGCGCTCTGTGGTTGGTCGTAAATGGCGGGAAAGGTTTGAAATTGGTAAAGACTATAAAAGGGCATGTAACCTAGTTTGGGGGGAATCCTTTATGCTAGCTGTCTAACGGTAAAGGCCTTCGGGTGCCTGTCGTAATATTAAGCTGCTAAGGCGATCCACCGCTACTAGGAGATAGTATACTGTAAAGTGGAAACTCTGGCCGGTAAGCCCAAGAAAGCTGGTACGCGGTAACGCGGAAGACTCTTGATACAACTATTATGAAAAATGGACTACCTATAATGTTCATGTAAGTTATTAATCATATTCTTGAATGTTGCTGTTAACTATGTTTTCCTATATGTGTTATAATAATGCCTTAGGTGTTAAATCGAATTAAGAATATTCATGTTGTTTCATTCCGTTGATAAATATCCATAGCTTTGAGAAATAGTCCAAGAGAATAATGTGATAAAATAATGTATACCAATTTTAAAATGTGTTGATAAAATACTTTAATACAAGCTGCCATGGAGTTTCTTGTCCTTCTTCTTCATGATGACCTAGTTTTGGAACGGGCAAGTAGTTTTCTCTTTAACGTATTTAACGGACAAGCCTAATTTAAATTGTTAAGAATATGGCAATGTAATTTCACCTTAATTTAATTGTTGGTGTTGGTAACCCTGTCACTTCCCTTCTCATATAAATTGTCATGGTGTGCACAAGGTGTTCATCAACCGATCACCATAGTATCGGCCTATGTTCCCCCCGTTTGCTCATCGGAGTTAGCCCTTCCCCCCCTCTCTGACGACCTTTCCATTCTACTTGGCCTGAGTGACTCCGTTATCATAGCGGGCGATCTCAACGCCAAACATCATGCTTGGAACAGCACCAGGACCTCCACCAGAGGCAAACACCTGTTTGACCTATGTCCCATCCTCAACTTCGACATCATCGCCCCGATGACTCCCACTCATTTTCCCCACGACCCTAGCCATACCCCCGACGTACTTGACATAGCGCTTCTGAAGAGTATCAACCTACGGTTGGATTCTATAGAGGCGCTTGACGAACTCTCCTCTGACCACCGTCCAGTTGTTGTAAAGCTGGCACCACGCCTAGGTCTCCATGACCCTGATAGACCCCCTCTCACCAAGTTAGTTACAGACTGGAGGAAAGTAAGCGACTGCCTGAAATCCACCACGTTAGGTCCCCGACTAGACTCCATTCCCGACCACTTCGACTCTATCGCTGACACGACAGCCGCGATCGACTCATTCACTGTGCACGTACAATCAGTCCTGAACGACTGTTCAAGGGAGGTTCCGGCGATGGACGACCATCGCTGGAAGCTCCCGGACGATGTACGCAACTGTTGAATGAGAAGAACGCGGCTGTCCGTGCGTACAGTAACTTTCCCAACCACGCAAACAAAGCCCATATGCGCTATTTACAGAGATCTGTAAAGACACGCCTATCGGAGCTGCGTGACGCTGGATGGGACAAGATGCTGAGCGAGTTAGAGCCCACTCACCGAGCGTTCTGGGACCTTCAGAGGAAACTCAAATCCGACGAAGTCGTCTCAATGCCCCCCCCTGGTGCGCCCCGACAAGACCATCGCTTTCGATGACGTCGACAAGGCAGAATGCCTAGCCGATAGTCTTGAGGCTCAATGCTCACCTAGCTCTCAACCAGTAGACCAAGCTCACCTGTCCCAGGTCGACGCGGAAGTCGAACGTAGAGCCTCCCTCCCGCCCGTTGAAGACCCTGACTATCCTCTGCCTCCCGTCACTCCAGACGAAGTGCATGATATCATCAAGGGTCTAAAACCTCGCAAAGCCCCCGGCTCAGACGGAATCACCAATAGGGTGCTCCAACTGTTCCCCGCTCACCTCATAATGCTCATGGCCACCATCTTCAATGGAGCCCTGAGCAATAACATCTTCCCACAAGAGTGGAAGAAGGCCACCGTCATCGGCATACCGAAGCCCGGTAAGCCGAAAACGGAGCCCACCAGCTACCGGCCCATCAGTCTGCTCAATGTCTTCGGCAAAATCTATGAGAGGCTTATCTTAAAGCGCCTCAGAGATTTTGCGGAAACAAAGGGCCTCATCCCCGACCAGCAGTTCGGCTTTAGAGCCCAACACTCTTGCGTCCAACAGGTCCACCGCATCGTTGAACACATAAGCCACGGCTTTCAACGTGGTCTTACGACCGGTGCTGTATTCTTCGATATAGCGAAAGCGTTCGACAAGGTCTGGCACAACGGCTTATTATATAAGCTCTACAAACTCGGTGTGCCCGATCGTCTCGTGCTCATCTTACGAGACTTCTTGTCAAACCGCACCTTCCGCTATCGCATCGAAGGAGCGCTATCCTCCCCTCACCCTATCCGTGCAGGCGTCCCTCAGGGCTCTGTACTGTTCCCTCTCATTTTTACTCTCTTCACCAGCGACATCCCGAAAAGTAGAAAGGCGCAGTTGGCTCTGTTCGCAGACGACACGGCCATTTACTACACCGGGTTAGTCCACGACCACATATCTCGCACTCTCCAGACCGAGGTCAACAAGCTTGGCGCTTGGTTTAGAAAGTGGAGAATCGAGGTCAATCCCGACAAAAGTCAGGCTGTTCTCTTCACCAAACAGCGTAGAAACCTCATCGCCCCCCGACCGCTCACCATGTTCGGCAAGCCTATCCCTTGGGAGAAGCGAGCCAAATACCTAGGCGTGACCCTTGACCACCATCTCTCGTTCTCAGAGCACATCAAGCAGGTGCGTTCGCGTGCCGCTTTCGCTCTCGGTAGACTTCACTCCGTCCTAAATGCGCGCAGCAAATTGTCCCTTAAGGGCAAATTGCGTATTTACACAGCGTGCATCCGTCCCATCATGACTTATGCCTGTGCAGTCTTCGCACACGCTAAACCCCACCACATCCACAGGATGCAGTCCCTCCAAAACCGTTTCATCCGAAAGGCAACGGGAGCCCCCTGGTTCGTCCGAAACGAGATCCTCCATCTCGATCTTAGAATCCCCACCATCAAGCAGTTCATGAAGCGCATCACGAAGCGCTTCTTCGACTCCACCACCACCCACCGGAACCCTCTGGTTGTGCAGGCCGCCAGTTATAGGCCCTCCACCATTAGTTCTATTCGCCGTCCAAGGCATACCCTCTCCGACCCCGATGACCCCATTACCCTCCTCCAGGAAAGCAATAGGGCAACGAGTACAGTGCACAAATCACACCGACCTACGTTCCGACCTCGCCGCCGAGGTCCCTCGCGTAAACCCCGACGTAATTGTCCCCCCCGACCCTTGCTCGAAGAAGTGCCAGCCCGCGCCGCAGCTGAGCCTGTAGCTTTAAATTCCCCGATTAATAATAATAATACTAACCAGATCCAGCCTGTCCCATCTTGCTGTCCTCCCCCCAGCGACGCCCTAAGCCGAGGTCCGTACCCCACAGGGGGTGCCCTTAGCGTGCAGTCGCTTAGTACTATAAGAAATTGGCTGAACCTGGCTGGAGGCTTTGAGTTCGCTTAAGGCAGCCACAGGAAAGTCCGGTTAAGTAGTCACGACCTCTCAAGGTCAACTACGAGATGCCATACACAAAAAAAAAAAAAACAAGGTGTTCATAAGAATTAAAACATTTTTCGCTTATAAAACTGCGTTCTTTATTTTATTACAACAGGTTATGGGTATGTCTCTGGGAGACATGACCCAAAAGTAATAAAATAAAAAGCAAGGAAGTTACCGTGAAAATAAAATTCGCGTTACGCGTGCGGCTTAAAAGTGAGGTTAAGTTTGCACGGCAACGTGGAGATAGTTGAAAAAGTTATTTTTCGACGTGGATCGTAAGACAAGATAGCGAAATGGAAGTCAATCTAAACACAAATAACAGCTTGATGAAGCTGGAAGGAGCTAACAACTGGAACATCTGGAAGTTCCAAACTACAGTTTTGCTACGAGGTCAAGGCTGGTTGGATATTGTCGAAGGAAGAACCTTAAAACCCGAAGATCCCACAGAACAAACCGCTTGGGAGAATAAAGACGCGAAGGCACAAACACTATTAGTCACAAGGATGACAGAAAATGTAATGTTACATATTATTTCTGTTCTACTTCATCTGAAATGTGGAAAAAGTTGCAAAATTCGCCTGGAGCTCCATTCATGGGCGGCGCTTGGTAGCGAATAGTTCGCTCAGTCAAGACAGCCCTCGCAGCGACACTGCACGAGCACCACCCCACCGAGGAAGTCCTCACTACTCTACCGAAGTAGAGTACACAGTAAACAACCGTCCGCTGACGCACGTCTGTCTCCGTCAGCGCAGAAGATCCCGAAGCCCTGACCCCCAATCATTTTCTGCTGGGGGGTCCTGGACGTGTGCCACAGCCGGGCACATTCACCGAGCAAGACACCATCTCCAGGTACAGCTGGCGAGCTGCACAGAGGCTCGCAGACATTTTTTGGCTCCGCTGGGTGAAAGAGTACCTTCCCAAGCTCCAACACCGGCGAGAGCCCCACGGACGAGGCCAAGCAGTACAAGTGAATGACCTCATGCAGATCGTCAACCCGAACCTGCCCCGCAACGTGTGGATAAGAGGACGAGACATCGCGGTGTATCCTGGTCTAGACAACATCGTGTGGACGGTGGACGTGCAGACCAAGGGAGGTGTCCTGCGCCGGCCAGTAAGGAAGCTGGTGATCCTACCCCTGACTACGGACGACGTGTCCGCACCGGAACTGATAGGACAGTACAAAATAGTATATAAGGTTTACGTTATCATTGTTTTATAGTTTTAATTATACTTTACTAAGTAATTCATAGTATTAGATTGCCTATTTGATTATGTTTTATATCTTGTTTTATATTTTTCTTGTAAAGTTTATTAGTCATAGAAACTAAAAATATAAAACAATAGTATGTTACCATAAGAAAATATAAGGAAAAACGAGAAAATTATCGCATGGTTCTCGTTACGGTAAAGTTTTGTCATACTTAAGCTTACTGCGCCGACATCCACTTCGCGCTCATTGGCTAAAAGTCCTGCGATCTGATTGGCTGACCAATCACAGGGCCTACATTTTTCTGTATAAATTCCGTAGCCTTTTTGGGTGTCGACAGTCGGCGGGAAATAGCAGTAAGAAGAACACTCTTAAATAAAGAAGATCTACAAGGAAAAAGCTGTATTCTTCACCAACCCAGCACATAAATGTGCCCCGTACTGCACAGATGGTATGGTCATGTTGAGAGGATGAGTGAAAGGCGACTAACAAAAGGTGCAACGCTGGTAACCCACCCCTTTTTTTTTATTTTTTGGTTGGGAAATCATCAAATAACTTCTCCCGCTCTGGGCGGAGCGGGAGGGTGTGTCAGACTCTTACTGACTAAAACCCACCCGTATTCCTTCCTGTTGCCTGTGTTGCCAAGGGCCTGGTGACCCATAAGTATAAGGTCCTGCGACCCCGGCAGGCATCGGCCCTAGTGGACCCCTACTTTTGTGCTGACGAAATCTCTTTGAGGCGCGCGTGGAATACGACGCGCCGTCGACCCGGGCCTGGTCCTTACCGGACGGTGAGCTACCCATTGCTCACCGTCCGCAAGCCCAACCCACCCCCTAGAGAGATATAGTTTCCTTATTGGTAATATTCTTCAGAATGGTCAGGTGCGTATTACTTGCAACCGGCGTGCCAGGTGACCAGGTGACCAGGTGTATGAAAGTAAACGAAACTAAAGGAATATAAATATCTTTATTTAGCATAAAACATACATATAGCATCAAAAGGATGTAAATATAAAAAAATATACATTTTGCTTACTTAAGATTACAGCATTCATAAAATACCGTAAAATAAAATAGATTAAAAAAAAAAAAAAAACACTTCTATGATTACCAACGAAATAAAAAAAAAAAACAAGATAAAATACTTTAATTAAAATTAAACTAGTAATATCATATATTTGGAACCTTGCTTAAAATTAAAAAATCACTTGTATTCGAATACATACCATAAAAAACTGTCGTGATAAAAGACTAACTACGCTAATATACATCACGTTTATAAGGTTTTTCCCTAGTGTGTATGCGAATGTCTTGTTAAAGAAACCTTTTTACTAAAACTACGCTGACATACATCACACGTATAAGGTTTTTTACCAGTATGTGTTCGAATATGTCCTGTTAAATTAGACTTTATAATAAAACTACGCTGACATACATCACACTTATAAGGTTTTTCACCAGTGTGTATACGAATATGTTGGGTTAAATTACTCTTTGCACTAAAAGTACGCTGACATACATTACACTTATAAGGTTTTTCACCAGTGTGTATACGAATATGTTGGGTTAAACTACTCTTTGCACTAAAAGTACGCTCACATACATTACACTTATAAGGTTTTTCACCAGTGTGTATTCGAATATGGTTTGTTAAACTACTCCTTTGACTAAAACTACGCTGACATACATCACACTTATGAGGTTTTTCACCAGTGTGTATTCGAATATGTTTTGTTAAACTACCCTTTGCACTAAAACTACGCTGACATACATCACACTTATGAGGTTTTTCACCAGTGTGTTTTTGAATATGTATTGATAAAGCATCCCTTAGACTAAAACTACTATGACATACATCACACTTATAAGGTTTTTTATCACTGTGTATTTGAATATGTCGTGATAAAGCACCCTTTTGACTAAAACTACGCTGACATACATCACACTTATAAGGTTTTGTACCAATATGTGTTCGAATATGTTTTCTTAAACTAGACTTATCACTAAAACTACGCTGACATACATCACACTGATGACGTTTTGTACCAGTATGTGTACGAATGTGTCTTGTTAAATTAGAATTATCACCAAAACTACGCTGACATACATCATATTTTTCACCAATTTGTGAAAGAGTATGTTGTATATTTTTTTTTACTCTTTTGAAATTACGCTGATCACATTTAGATGTTCGGATAACTTTCGAGTCTGATTTTTCTCTTTTCGTTTCCACGGCTGTTATTGCATCTTCTAGTTTTGTTGTTCGTATGTCTAGTTTTGGTTTCGTCGCAACGGGCACCCCTGTGATTATATATCTGGTAAGTACAATGTTCGAAGAAAATTGATATGCACACGAATAAAAATAATAGCGCTTTGCATAATTCACACTAGGAACGAAAAGGTGTCCTGCACCACATAATCCTCACATTTGAAAGTTTAAGTAAAAAAATAGTCGCATTATGATTGCGAAGATATAGCTATAAGTTAGTGAGGATTGTGGGATAAACGTCTCCACACAATCCTCACATCAGTACAAGCAAACGGCTGGGATTATCGATTTGGGATCAATACCAAAAATAATTAAGCAATATTCGTAACGCTATGCCAAATCTCGAAAATAGTCATTAAAGGATTCCAGAGATTTTTTCTTGGTGACGATTACGTGGTGTGCCTTTCTCGACACAATCCGCACCTGATAATACGTACTTAATAATTTTATGTTCGATCGAAAATGTGTGTAGAAGTTTACATGGAAGTTTAACATACTTCTACATAGTAAACCACGTCGAAATTATCATGGTTGGAGACGACTATTTCTTGACTATTTTTTGGCACCAAATACAGATTCAAAAACGCAAGCGTTCCGCGGTGGTCTTTTCTGCCCTAGAGTGGCCCGCAAGCACGGCAAGCTTGCTTGCATGCTGCGTGCCTGCTTGCATGCGGCGTGCCTGCTGCATGCCTGCTTGCACGCTGCATGCCTGCTTACACGCTGCATGCCTGCTTGCATGCTGCAAAAATTACAGATGAAATAGTGTGCACAACTTTCTAGGCGTTTGGTGAAATGAAAATATGGTTATTAAAACAGTGGTTAAATGAATGCTCGCAAAACATAATACTTTGAACAAATGTTATTTCGGCCAAGTGTAACATCGGTAAATTTTTTTTCGACCAAATGAAACGTCGGAATAACGAAAAAAATCAAATTGATACGAGGGCGGGTCAATAAGTCCGTGACTTTTTGAATTTCTGACCTCTTTACTGAAACAGCAACACTGCTCCTGTCAACAGGCATCTGTCAGTTGACTCCTGTCAAAATTTAAACTTGCTGCGTCAGTTAGTTTGTGTTTGACAGCTATTTTTATCAGACTACTCACTAATTTGAGGAGAAAATGGAAAAAAGTGAATTTCGTGTGCTTATTAAGCATTATTTCTTGCAAAAAAAAACCATTACCGAGACCAAGGCTAAGCTTGATAAATACTATGGGGACTCTGCACCATCGATTTCAATGGTAAAAAAGTGGTTTACTGAATTTCGTTGTGGCCGTACAAGCACTGAAGATGCCGAACGTCCTGGACGCCCAGTTGAGGTCTCTACACCCGAAACAATCGAAAAAAATCACGATATGGTGTTGGCCGACCGAAGATTGAAAGTGCGAGAGATTGTGGAAGCCGTAGGGATCTCGCATGGCTTAGTGGTTTCAATTTTGAATGATCACTTGGGCATGAGAAAGCTTTCCGCAAGATGGGTGCCGCGTTTGCTCACAGTCGACCACAAACGCAATCGTGTAACAACTTCACAGGAAGGTTTGGCGTTGTTTAATCGCAATATGGAGGAGTTTTTGCGCCGTTTTGTAACCGTGGACGAAACATGGATCCATCACAACACACCAGAGACCAAACAACAGTCAAAACAGTGGGTTTCTAAGGGTGAATCGGCGCCGAAGAAGGCCAAGGTGGGTTTGTCAGCCAATAAAGTTATGGCGACTGTTTTTTGGGATGCACGCGGGATAATCCACATTGACTACCTTCAAAAGGCAAGAACAATCAATGGGGAATATTATGCCAATTTATTGGACCGATTCAATGACGATTTGAAAAAAAACCGACCTCATTTGGCCAAGAAAAAAGTTCTTTTCCACCAAGACAATGCAAGGGTGCACACATGTGCAGTTGCCATGGCAAAAATCCATGAATTGGGCTATGAATTGCTCCCTCATCCGCCCTATTCTCCAGATTTGGCTCCGAGCGACTACTTCTTGTTCCCAAACCTGAAGAAATGGCTTGGTGGAAAAAGATTTGACTCCAATGATGAAGTCATCTCGCAAACAAAGGCCTATTTTGAGGACCTCGACAAATCATTTTTTTTGGAAGGGATAAAAAAATTGGAGAAGCGTTGGACAAAGTGTATAGAGCTCAAGGGAGACTACGTTGAAAAATAAAATTATTTTTTTATCAAAAAATCTGTGTTTTATTCCAAAAGTCACGGACTTATTGACCCGCCCTCGTAATAGGTCAACTGATACAGTGGCAAACGTGACTTCAATGAAGTAAAAAAAAACGATACGATATACGAATACCAATAGTTGAAAAGTTTTAGGTGAAATGAAATTCGGTCAAATATTTTCAAACTTATGATAGGTAACCGTCAAATATAGTATAGGCCGGAGGGACCTAGCTACGGTCACGCCATCTACAAAAAGTTTTGACCGACCTTCCTCATTGCTGAATTATTTCCAGTTGCGTCTTTACAAAGTCTTAATTTTTCTTGATGACGTTGTTTTCTACCCCGATAACCATTTTTTGATTTCTTTTCTTTTTAGAATGTGGTCAGGTTTTGTATACCAGAAGTTTTCATTTATCGTGAATTAGTTGGATATTTCCGACGGTGTCAAAGTAAACTGATTGGTTTTCCAACTTTTCAGCTAATCGCGTTATTTTAAAATGTTGCAGGGGTACTGTTACTGCAGGGGCGTGCCATCCATAGAGGCAATTAGGCCTATCCTACTCTACCAACAACGCTAAATGCATTTATTTTAACTGTGTATCATATCATACAATAAATCGATATATAAAAAAAAAGTTAAACTCCTGTTGTAACACTTATAGCAACTTGTCGCGCCCGCCGTGTGACGTAACTCACAGTGCGACGGAGCTCGGTACGCACTAGTCTGTTTATTAGGCAGGCACTCGGCGAACCTAAATCCCATTGATAAATTTACGCACACTTGTGTATATTTTCGTGTGTATGAACAGCACACACGATTGAAATGGCTTAAATTATGGGCCTAACTACTGCGACTGGAGCTGGCCACCGCATGCTGTGATTGGCTGCGTGTAAAGTCAAGATTAAATTAATAAAAAGTATTGAAAACCAGGGTTCATAATTTTTGGACGATTCCCCGAATTGCGGGGAATTTGAGAAACAGATTACACAGACACGATAGTTTCCATAATTACTACTAGAGACAATAAAAAAAAACAGGGTGGTATTGTCGAATTTATACCTTCCAAAAAAATTATAAATTGTAAGGAATAGCGAAAATCCTAAAAAAATAATTAAATAATTCATAATTTTTTATTTTTCTCCTCATATTTATGGGAAGTTTCGCTTTGATTTTTGGGGAGTTAGGAAAGTAAGTACCGGCAACCCTGGACTGTATTATCCGGCAAAATTTAGTAGTCCCTTTTTTAGAAGAACATGGTATTGCAATGATACAATTTTAATTGGTAGTGTTTTTTTATCGGCAAATTATAAATTATATTTTTCTTAGGGAAGCCATGTTGTTTAATGTGATTTATATCCGATCTTAAATGATTTGTTTAAATATCTTATTAAGTCATAAGTAATTCGTTTTGAAACGTACAGCAGTGTAAATATTATTTGTTCCGTTTATTATTTGTTTATTTACCTAAGAATGGTGTTCTGTTATGAGTTTTGCACCGATAATGTGTGTTTGTTAGAAGTTAAAAGCAGTAAGTTTCGCAATTATCGTTTAATGATAAGATTCAAGTTGTGTCTAAAGGTAGATGTGTGCCCGAATTACGATAATTAATCCAAAAATATGATAATTCATCTCGTACTCGTCATTTCAATCCTCAAAATTATGCAACATATAACTGGCTGTGTGGCAGTTTAAAGGCCACTTCGGATATCTTGCAATTGACGTGTTCTGTAATTATCACCCACCTACTTGGTTACGATGTTTGATGTGGCCTATCTTTCTTCTGTTTGCATAGTTTTGAACCATGAATAATATGGCGAGTTCTTGTATTTATAACTTGTTTTTACAGGATTATTTGCAAAGTTTTTTTTTTTTTCAAATAATATAAATCAATAACGACTAGTTGGAGGGTTATCAAATGTAGAGCTACAGCGACGCTGTGATGTTGCACAAATTAGTTTTTTTTTTTATTGTATGCGTGGCCTACCCTCCGTGGAGAACCACTGCACGCCACTGTGTCAGTCCACATCTTTTGGGTTTTATTAGTCCCTTTCTTTGGTTTGCCGTGCTCGGTTTTCTTGTGACTCAGTGATTCCGCATGCCTCGTTAATAGGTAGCTGGGCCAGTTTAGTTATGGATATTTTTAGTGACCCATTTTATGTCTTGAACGAGACTACTCGTACTAAGTTATTGCTGCCCGGGTGCAGTTCCACTACGCGTCCCATAGCTCATCAACTTTGGGGTAGATTACTTTCCTTGATGAGAAATAGTTGCCCCGTCTGTATGTTTTATTTAGTTTGTTGCTATTTGTTTCGGTTTTGTAAGGAATGGAGGTATTTTTTCGACCAGCGATCCCAATAGTGTTGACGCATGAGCTCAATGAATTTCAAGTTGTTTCTGATGTCTATAGCTTTCGTTTCTTCAGGTTCATTGAGTGGTATTGTAAGTGAAAAACTCCCGGTGAGATAGTGACCAGGGGTCAAACATTCCAGATCGTCCACATCCTACCATAATGGACACAACGGTCTGCTGTTCATGCACGCTTCGATTCAATTTACATGGATGAAGATGATAATTTACAATTTGTGGATCAAATTCTGGAAGAGATAAATCAAGATCAATTTGCGGATGCACATCAAACTGAACCAGGTGTATCTGGTTCAGTTTGATGTGCATCCGCAAATTCCAATTCCAATTCTCCAATGTATTGAAGAAATTATTAGAGCAGTTAATAGGAAATTCACAGGGACACAAACGGCAGAGCTTAAAACACATAGCAGAAGAGTTCGAAGTCCGAAGTCCGAAGGGAACGCGGTTAAAATTAAAGGTGCGTATCCTTTAATTTTAACCGCGTTCCCTTCGGACTTGTAGGAGATGTGTCGTGTGTGTCTTCTCTTCGTGATGTGAGGTTATCTTCAGGGAACACAATTAAACGATCCAGACACTTCGACAACAGTTTATTCTCACCACTAATATTCACGACAACAAGTGCAAGCAGATAGGTATAGCTAATAGGCAAGCGTCGTTAGCGTTATAGTTTATGCGGAAGGGTTAGATTCGCAGCAAGCGAGCGTGCGTCTGCCTTGAGAGTGCGAGACGGACTATGGAGCGCGGGCGCGCGCGTCGCTGCGCGGGCGATGTTTCTGGACTTCCTTTGTTTCGGTGAGTAGCGGGACTTGGAGTGCGCTTACTCGGTACGACACGACGACGACGCGATGAAGCTCGGCGACTCAACGATGTGGCTATGCAGCACTGGTAAGTTTGGTTTGTATATTAATATGTTATGTGTTATTGTAAATGTTTAATGTTTGTGTTTGTATTTTGTGTATTTAGTATGTAAAGTATTTTATAGTAGTTGTAAATATATACCTAATATATGTTCTAATACATTTGTGATATTATTTATAAGTATATATGATTTATTTAGTTAATGTATCTTTATTATAATAATATATTGTGGCTACGCCACATGACTCCCCCCTTGAGACCATCCTAGGATGGGCGATAATAGTCAGGGAATCTCACTCTTCTTCCTGAGCGAGTAATTCTTACTTCTTTATCTTTGCTTACAGGGTTTGGAGTTTCATTTTCAAGTGGACGAGCCTCTGAACGAGTATCTGGGGTAAGTAAATAGGTTGGTTTTAACCTCTCTATCGATACTGTCTGTTCTTTTCCTTTAACTAGCAGCTTGAAGACTTTTGTGTCTTGTTTCAGGACTAGGTATGGCCCAGTGTACGCTGGCTGAAGGGATCCTCTCACGGTGTCATCTCGGACATAAACGTGAGTAGCAGAAGGTAAGTCTCGGTACACGAAGATGTTACGTCTGCTGTGTCTTGCAGCTGGCTGAGGGCGGATATTGTTCATAATGGAACGCAGTCGTGCTAAGTATTCGGTTAGGTCACTGGTTGTATGCTGGTCGGTGATTGGTTGTAGAAACTCTCCGGGCAGTCTGAGGGGTTCGCCGTAGAGGAGTTCGGCGGGTGACGCTTGTATGTCCTCTTTGAAGGCGCTTCTCATTCCTAGCAATACTAGAGGTAAGCTTTCCGTCCATTGTAGGCTTCCATGGCACATTATGGCTGCCTTAAGTTGTCTGTGCATCCGTTCTACCATTCCGTTGCTTGCAGGATGATATGCAGTGGTTCTGTTGCGTTGAAATCCGGCAAGTTCTGAAAGTTGTTTCAGCAATGCGGATTCGAATTGCTTCCCGCGATCTGTCACGACTTCTGTAGGGCAGCCGTAACGTGATATCCAGTTGCAAACGAGAGCTTTAGCGACTGTTTCAGCGGTTATATCATGCAAGGGGATTGCCTCGGGCCATCGAGTGAATCTATCCACTGCGGTGAGACAATAACGGTAGCCATCCGAGAGGGGTAATGGTCCGACGATATCGATGTGCACGTAGGTAAATCTGCCGTTTGGTAGCTTGAAGGTGCCCATCGGTGGAGTTACGTGCCGAGTGACCTTTGAGCGTTGACATGCATGACAGAGCTTGGTCCATTCGCGGCAATCTCTATTTACTCCTGGCCATACATAACGCTGAGCCACTAATTTTGCGGAGGCTTTAGCGCCAGGATGGCTAAGCGAGTGCAGACTGTCGTAAACTTGCCTTCTGAACTGTTTTGGTACATAAGGTCGTAGTTTTGGCGTGCTGTCGTCGCAGTAAAGTTCCAGTTTTGTTCCTGGTACAGTTACTTTAACAAGTTTTAGCGAAGTTCCACTTTCTAATAGTTGCTTTAGTTCTGGGTCGTTACCCTGTGAAATGGCCAAGTTCTTTGACTCGACCGGTTGTACTACTTCCTCTATCCTTGAGAGAGTATCGGCAACTATGTTATCTTTTCCCGATATGTGTTGTATGTCCGTTGTGAATTGAGCTATATAATCTAAATGCCGAAACTGACGTGGTGAACACTTTTCTTTGTGACTTTGGAACGCGAAGCAGATTGGCTTGTGGTCTGTAAATACTGTGAAGTGCCTTGCTTCCACCAGGTGTCTGAAATGTTTTATAGATTCGTAAATCGCGAGAAGTTCTCGGTCGTACGGCGAGTATTTCTTTTGAGATGGACTCAATTTACGACTAAAGAAAGCGAGAGGTTGCCATTCCCCGTCTTTCTGCTGCTGTAGAACTCCACCGATTGCGACGTCTGATGCATCCGTGACTACCGCTAGTTTAGCGTCCATGTCTGGGTGTGCCAGGAGGGCTGATTGGCATAGACTCTTCTTGCAGTCTTCAAATGCTTGAAGTGCTTCTCCGGTGACGTTTATGGGATGATTGCCTTTTACAGAACCGGTAAGTAGGCTATGCAACGGCGTTTGGGATGAGGCAGCGTCTTTTATAAAACGACGATAGAAATTTATCATCCCTAGGAATCTCCTGAGTTCTCGAACGGTTTTCGGGGTGGGGTAATCCTTTATGACTTGGATCTTGCTATCCAGTGGTTTGATACCTGCGCAGGATACGCTACAGCCGAGGAAATTTACTTCTTCTGCCCCAAAAACACATTTTGAAGTGTTTATGACCATTCCATATTCTTTCAATCGTTCGAAGAGCAAGCGTAAGTGACGGTAATGGGTCTCTTCGTCGGGGGAGGATATCAGGAAATCGTCTAAGTACGTGTAGCAAAAGTCCAGGTCACGAGTCATTTCGTCCACAAATCTTTGAAACGTTTGTCCTGCGTTGCTTAGACCAAACGTCATAAAAGGGAACTCGAACATTCCAAAGGGCGTGGTTATGGCTGTTTTGGGGACATCCTCAGGGTTAACCGGTATTTGGTTATACGCCTTTATTAAATCAATTTTTGAGAATATCTGGCAGCCAGCTATGTTCTGAGTGAAGTCCTGGATGTGCCGGATGGGGTATCGGTCGGGGATCGTTCGTGCGTTCAACATCCTGTAATCGCCGCATGGCCGCCATCCGTTGTCCTTTTTTGCGGCGAGATGAAGGGGTGACGACCATGGGCTCTCTGACGGTCGTGCTGTCCCTATTCTCAGCATTTCTTCGAACTCCTGTTTTGCGATCTTGAGTTTGTCCGGGGCAAGTCTTCTTGGAGTGCAATATACGGGCGGTCCAGCGGTTGTTCTAATGTGGTGAACCGTATTGTGACGTATGACCCGATGAGTACCTGCTGGCCGAGTGATTTCCGGAAAATCTCGAAGAAGGTTCAAGTACTTAGACTCACCTGTTATTGTTTTGACCGAAGTTATGGTATCAGATGCGGGAACTGGATTTGCGCTTGCTGACAGGCTGGTCTTATTGTCGATCAGGCGTTTGTTACGACAGTCTACGATTAAGTCGTAGTACGATAAAAAATCGACTCCGATAATAGCCTTGGTGACGTCAGCTATAATGAATTGCCAGGAGAATGCACGGCGAAGACCTAAGTCAAGTTCCATTTGTTGGACACCGTATATGGCGATTGGAGTTCCGTTCGCTGCGAAAACGTTGAGTTCGGTTGTGCGTGGTCGCCTTTGTTTCAGGGCGGAGCGGGGAAAAACACAGATGTCACTTCCAGTATCGACTAAAAACTGCATTTTTGTTCTTCTGTCCGTTATGAATAAGCGACCAGTAGTAGGACTATGGCAATCATGTGTCGCTACTGATGATTGCCCTTGGCTTTTCCCGACCCTGATTGATAATCACAAGGTTTCAAGCATTTACGTGCCTTGTCTCCATATCTGTGGTGGAAAATACAGGTAGGGTACTTCCTATAATTTGACTGGGAACGCGTGTTGCTTCTTCCCCGTTGACTTATACTCCTTGACCTGGATCTAGAATCTCTTGTTGAGAGGGCCTGCACTTGACGACTGAGCTCTGCAATCTCTCTTGACAATTTCTCGATCATTGTATTAGGAATTGCGTCCGTGGCGGCCACTTGTGGCGCGGGTGGTACGAGATCGTGTACTTTATCAGCCAGGTCTGCGAGTGCTGAAAGTGACGACTCTGGCTGCGATGCTACGACTATTTGTATGTTGCCCGGTAAGCGGCTAGTCCACACGGTCTTTATAAAATCGTCCGGTATGCTTGGGCCCGCTAGATGTTGCAGGTGCCGAAGAAACGCGGATGGTCGCCTGTCTCCCAATTCCTCATGCATCAGCAACTGGGTTAGTTCTTTTTCACGCGACGCAGATAACCTTTTAATTAACTCGCTTTTTAACTTTTCATATTTTCCACTAGCTGGAGGATTAATTAAAATGTCTTTCACCTCTGCGGCGTAACGGTTTTCAAGTTGGGCACTGACGTAATTATATTTGGTGTCATCATCTTTGACGCCCGAGAGTGCAAAACTTCCTTCTATTTGCGCAAACCAGACTGCAGGTTCCTCTGGCCAGAACGGCGGAAGTCGTACCCCGACACGACAAATGTCGGAAGGTATAAATGTCCTTTCTTTGGAATGCGACCTGCTATCGTCGCTTTGTTTGTCGGATGACTTGCCATTTTTAGACATTATTGAATCTGGTTTTCACTAGCTTACGGTTTTTATGCTGCTCCGTGCTGTGTCCAAGATCCGGGGTCACCAATGTAGGAGATGTGTCGTGTGTGTCTTCTCTTCGTGATGTGAGGTTATCTTCAGGGAACACAATTAAACGATCCAGACACTTCGACAACAGTTTATTCTCACCACTAATATTCACGACAACAAGTGCAAGCAGATAGGTATAGCTAATAGGCAAGCGTCGTTAGCGTTATAGTTTATGCGGAAGGGTTAGATTCGCAGCAAGCGAGCGTGCGTCTGCCTTGAGAGTGCGAGACGGACTATGGAGCGCGGGCGCGCGCGTCGCTGCGCGGGCGATGTTTCTGGACTTCCTTTGTTTCGGTGAGTAGCGGGACTTGGAGTGCGCTTACTCGGTACGACACGACGACGACGCGATGAAGCTCGGCGACTCAACGATGTGGCTATGCAGCACTGGTAAGTTTGGTTTGTATATTAATATGTTATGTGTTATTGTAAATGTTTAATGTTTGTGTTTGTATTTTGTGTATTTAGTATGTAAAGTATTTTATAGTAGATGTAAATATATACCTAATATATGTTCTAATACATTTGTGATATTATTTATAAGTATATATGATTTATTTAGTTAATGTATCTTTATTATAATAATATATTGTGGCTACGCCACAGACTAAAGCCTAGTACTTATTTAGCGATGCGCACACTACGCCACTTGGCGTGTGAGCATGGCGACCGCTTTCCTGAGGCTTCTAAATTAGTAGAAACTCAGTTTTATATGGAAGACTATGTCTATTCCGTTCTTGATGAACAGGTCGCTATGCAATTATTTCATTATTATTGAAACGATACAATATTCGTAAATATTTGCAGTGGTGCTCATTTACACCGATACGTAGGAACATTTGTTTTATATCCGCGGTCATCGCGACAGGGAACGTACGAAAGTCGAGTAATAATAAAAACAAATCGGCTTGTAAATTAGGTCCCCCCCCGAGTGCGTTTTGGCACTAGCGTCCAAAACCACTCGAATGCTGTCCGGTCTAATGACGGCGTGATGCGGTATGTAGTAACCTTCTTCTGTCAATTCAGAGACGGGTACCTCCGACAAATACCCCTGAGTTATATAATCGGTGATAGTTTTATTGTAATTCTCGCGTAGGGTTGGCACGCATGTGAAGTTACGCTCGAGCGCAAGTAGCCGCCGGTGAGCGACACCGCGTGAGTTGCCTAACTCGGAAGGGGTGCGCGCGAAAGGTAAATCGACAAAGTATCTACCGTCTCTAAATAAGATTGAAGATTTAAAATAATTTTCACACTAATTCGTCCGGACTAATAAAACGTTGAGGCGGAATTTCCTCTAGCTCAAAAAACTTCTGCAAACTTAACTCGACGTCACTGCTGGCAAGTGCGCTAAACGAAGTTGTAATGTGTGTTACGTCACTACTATGACAATCAATATCACCCATCAGTCGACCCAGGGGTCGACATACCTGCCGAGGTCGCGGGAAGGTACAAAAAGGTTACCGAGGCCCCTGGCAGCACAGGCAACAGGAAGGAATACGGGTGGGTTTTAGTCAGTAAGAGTCTGACACACCCTCCCGCTCCGCTCAGAGCGGGAGAAGTTATCTGATGATTTCCCACCCCAAAAAAAAAAAAGACGCTGAATATCGTTCTACAAATGCATTGAGACTAACAGCTTGGCGGCATACCTTAATGTCCAGTATATTATTGAGATAATGAACACCTAAACTAAGCTTATCTTGATACCTTTTAACAAGACTGTTCCACTTAACACTGTAGGTATCTCCTGTGGGAACAATACCTGCAGTTAGTTTTAAGGCATCATGAGTCAATTTACTAATTAAGTACTGCACACGCTGCGAGTGCGTCATATCGGTATTTAAATGAACATTACTGCGGAATATTTCATAAAAAATGGGCCAGTTTTCAGTTCTACCGTCAGATGACGGTAATTCGATTGGTGGTAATTTTATGCCACTACCTCTCTTCTGATCTGATGTTAATGTTTTATTGTTTGAAAGTATGAGATTACGTTTTTATTAAATACTGGAATATAAGTCTTCAATAGAACATAGACTCGTATAATCTGGTGGTGTGTCATCAATTTCAAACCGCAACTCATTAATCTGGTCGATAATTGTTTCAAACTTGCTGTACTGTTTACTAATGGATTCAGACTGCGCTAGAAATAACTCATTTGAGCGTGAATCAAAATTGGAGATATGTTTAGATGCATCACACAAGCGATTAACTCGCTCAAAAATTAATTGGTTTTATAGCAATTAGCTGATCTAATTTTTTCTCTTGTTTATTAGTAGCCATTATAAGGCACTATCTAATATTAATTGTCGTAAGTTATCGTAAGTACCTACAATGACTTGTAGTTACTGTTATTTTTTTTTTTTAATTTTACTTGTATTAATCTAACTGATACCTATCTAGGCTCGAATGGACCATAAAATGGAGGGACAGGCGTGTAAATAGCCGTGTTTCCTATGCGGATTGAGGACGGAGAAAAATCAGCGTGTGGAATGCACGCCGATTCAAAATGCCTATTTTTTTTGTGTGACAAATTAAATGGGATCGGTGGCGTCGGTGGTTAAACCCCAGCAAATAAAGCAAAAGGCGGTACTGAATGAGCTTCTCGCTGCCTTGAAGATCTCCGCAGGTGGCCACCATACGTAAAGTCGTCCACGCTGGTCACTTGAAAGTCTGTTTTTTCACACATCAATCGGACGCGGGTTGATATTTATTCTGTTAAACGTCACAAGTGCAAATCCCCAAGGATTGCGGGATAATACACTTGTGTTTATCGATTTAACGGATGCGATGGATTAAGATTATAATGCGGTTCCTTAGAGTGTAAAAAATGCACCGTTTCGCGCGCACGCGCTATTGACATCTGACAGCTGTCACTGGCCGCTCAGTCTTCTGATACTCTACTCACATGACCGCGACAGCAACATATGCAGGCAAAGGTTGGACCACAGACACCGTATCACCCCGCCCACAATAAAGATTATCCATATCGAGATTAAATATGCTACACCAATATGATTACGCTGGATAACCCGCACCTGATCCGACAGGCTCCGTGTGGTGAAGGACGTAAAGAATAGTACCATCCCATTTCTTCCCGTGGATGTCGTAAAAGGCGACGAAGGGACTTACTAGAGAATGGGTAGCAGCGTTCTCTATGCATATTAACACCATACTGCGATCGCCAACCCGCCTGCCAAGCGTGGCGATTATGGCAAACCCCCAAAATGACAAGCACTAAAAAAATTCCGAAGAGAGGGGGAGGACTCGATAATCCTCAAATCCGGGAACTTGCTCTATTTCCGGAAGGGCGACCAACAGTCCCAAGGTGGTGTCGGGTTTATCGTCTACAAGTCCCTTGTGAGCAACGTGGTGAAGATCGAGAGTGTGTCGACAAGGATGGCGTACCTTATACTCAGAATATCCAAAAGATATTCGCTGAAGGTCGTACAGGTTTACGCCCCCACCTCGTCACACCCCGACGATGAAGTGGAGACCATGTATGAGGATATTTCCAGAGCCATGCATGGCTCTAAAACTCACTTCACCGTTGTCATGGGGGACTTCAACGCGAAACTGGGCAAACGAAACGGTGATGAGCTGCGAGTGGGGCAATTTGGAGCTAGACGTCGGAACCACCGAGGCCACCTACTAGCCAGTTTTATGGAGAAGGAAGGCCTCTTTATGATGAACTCCTTTTTCAGAAAACGTGAGCACAGAAAGTGGACCTGGCAGAGCCCTGATGGTGCAACAAAAAATGAGATTCGACTTCATTAAGTCGACGAAGAAGCAAGTATTCAATGATATCTCTGTGATCAACGCGGTGAAAACCGGAAGTGATCACCGAATGGTAAGAAGCACATTGAATTTAAATATCAAGCTGGAAAGATCTCGACTGATGAAGTCTACGCTCCGCCCAACACCGATCCAAGTCCAAAACCCCGAGAGCTTTCAGCTCGAACTTCAGAATCGTTTCAAGTGCCTAGGGAGCTCCGTGGGCGATTATAACGATGGGTTCGTGGAAACTGTCCATACGGTCGGGTCTAAGATCTTCAAGACCCGTCGTACAAATAGAAACAAGAAGCTCTCTGATCCTACTGTACGGCTAATGTAGGAGAGGCGCGAGATGATCCTGGAGTCTTCAGTTGATGTGCTCAAGTACCGTCAGCTCAATAGACGGATCTCTATTTCCTTAAAAAGCGACCTTCACCGCTTTAATACAGAGCGCATTAAGGACGCGATAGAGCGGAATAAAGGCTCCAAGGTCTTTACAAGAGATCTGTCTATTGGGCAAAGCCAGCTTGTGAAACTGAAGACCGATGATGGCAGGATCGTATCCGCCAAACATGAGCTGTTGAGAGAGATCGAGAGTTTCTATGGACAGTTATACACGTCAACAGGCAACCCTGGTATGAATCTGGCAAACGACCCAAGAGCTAGATTGACCCGACACTACACCGAAGATATCCCGGACGTCAGCTTGTACGAGATTAGGATGGCTCTGAAGCAGCTCAAAAACAACAAGGCCGGGTGATGACGGAATTACGGCTGAACTTTTGAGGGCCGGTGGAAAACCCGTTCTCAAGGCCCTCCAGAAGCTGTTTGGTTCCGTCATACTCGAGGGCAAAACGCCACAGGCATGGAACAGAGGTGTGGTGATACTGTTCTTTAAGAAGGGCGACAATACCCTCCTTAAGAATTATAGGCCCATCTCACTTCTGAGCCATGTCTACAAGCTGTTTACATGAGTCATCACGAACCGTCTCGCGCGCAGGTTTGACGACTTCCAGCCTCCCGAACAAGCCGGATTCCGTAAAGGCTTTAGCACTGTAGACCACATACATACGCTTCGGCAGGTTATACAGAAGACCGAGGAGTATAACCTGCCTCTCTGCTTAGCGTTTGTGGACTACGAAAAAGCCTTCGATTCGATCGAGACATGGGCTGTACTGCAGTCTCTTCAACGGTGCCAGATCGACTATCGGTACATCGAGGTGCTTAAGTGTCTGTACGAAAACGCCACTATGTCAGTCCGACTCCAGGACCAGACCTCGAAACCTATCCTTCTGCAGCGAGGTGTGAGACAGGGAGACGTTATCTCTCCGAAACTGTTCACCGCTGCACTGGAAGATGTCTTCAAGGTTCTGGACTGGAAAGGGCCAGGCATCAACATCAGTGGCGAGTACATCAATCACCTTCGGTTTGCCGACGATATAGTTGTCATGGCTGAGACTATGGAGGACCTCAGTACAATGCTCGATGACCTCAGTAGAGCTTCCGAAAGAGTGGGTGTTAAAATGAACATGGACAAGACAAAGATCATGTCAAATGCCCATGTTACACCCACTCTCATGAAAATCGGAGACGCTACGCTCGAAGTTGTGGACGAGTATGTTTTTCTAGGACAAACTGTCCAGTTAGGTAGGTCCAACTTCGAGAAAGAGGTCAATCGTCGAATCCGACTCGGCTGGGCAGCGTTCGGGAAGCTACGCAATATCTTCTCGTCTGACATACCACAGTGTCTAAAGACGAAAGTCTTTGACCAGTGCGTGTTGCCAGTGATGACCTATGGCACTGAAACGTGGTCGCTTACAATGGGCCTTATAAAAAAACTAAAAGTCACTCAAAGGGCAATGGAGAGGGCTATGCTTGGAGTTTCCCTACGTGATCGAATCAGAAATGAAGAGATCCGTAGGCGAACCAAGGTCACCGACATAGCCCGAAGTATTGCCAAACTTAAGTGGCAGTGGGCAGGGCACATTGCTCGCAGAACAGATGGCCGATGGGGCCGAAAGGTTCTGGAATGGCGACCGCGTACCGGAAGACGTAGCGTTGGAAGGCCTCCTACAAGGTGGACCGATGACCTTGTGAAGGCCGCAGGAATCCACTGGATGCGGGAAGCACAAAACCGGTCGAGGTGGCGGTGCTTGGGGGAGGCCTATGTCCAGCAGTGGACGTCTTTCGGCTGAAATGATGATGATGATGATCCGACAGTCGTTGTGCCGAAACGTTAACAGCTGGCTCAAGCACCTGAAAAAGAGAGAGCATACGAACACGATACGCGGTCAGATTGTTTCCCCCCTCTGTAGCCACATAGTATGAGCGCATGACGTTCTCATTGATAGATCGTGTCCATCTCATGCGCTGCACACTTCCGCCGGGAGCAGGGACCCCTATCAGAGGCCGGTGGGCCTCGAGGTCCTAAACCGTCCGGCGGCCGGCGTCCTCCCCGTCGACGAACAGGTTGTGGCGTCGTGGGCGGAGAGAAATACTCGTCGCTCGAGCTCGACGCAACTACCGCGGCCGGTGTCGTCACAGCACTCACAATGGGATTGGGTACCGGCGGCGGCGAGGCTGAGCTGAGCGAAGAGTCCGGAGATGTTAGGCGTGCTCTACGTGCAGCAGCAGCTCTTGTCAACATTCTTTATTATTCCAATTTTCCATATTTTCTGTAATGTTGTTTTATCGGAGGTGACATCTGTCATTTCACCTCCGATTCCGGCAGTTTTTAATTAAATTCTGTTACATTTTGGTGTTGTGTAATGGTCTCTTTTTAAAATTTTCCATGGTTTTCTGTTCTTGGTTTTGTATATATTGTAAAACTCTTGTAAAATTTGTCGAAATTAATATCTTTAGTAAAATTTGGAAAACGGAGACGGAGACGTTCTGTTGACACGGTGTTGCCAGCTTTTATTTTTTTAATATTATTAATAAATGTCAAACTACTGCTGAATGGAAAACTAGAAATAAATAGAATGTATGATTCAGGCTCAAATATTTTTTTTTAATAAATTCAAAATTGTTGAATATAAAAGGAAAAGGAAACAACATGAACGAAGCAGATTTAGTCACGATTAATGATGTTAAAAAAAAACAAGTGGTTTGACAACTTTGCATGTAAAAATCTTTGACCTAGAAAAAAGTGTTGATTATACATTATTGATGATGAGAATTTCAAGTACGATTTTGTGATAGGATGAGATTTGATAAAAAAAGTTCAAACTAATACAAGATGAAGATTAAAAAATTACTCGTAAACGTTTAAATAATGAAAATGATGTGGAAGAAATTTCTACGGACCAAAAACTCAATGTCACAAGAACACAAAAAAATTTTAATGAACATGTAAAAGAAGATTTTGAAATAAAAATGAATCATTTGAATCGGTTTCAAAAGTCTGAAATAGATAGACTGATTTGCAAATATGGTTCTGTTTTTGCGAAACATATATATGATGTGGGCACTGTTAACGAATATGAAGCAAGAATAGACTTATTATTGGACAAATATTGTAGTAAGAAACCTTACGGATGCACTGTTGAAAATGAAATAGAAGAACAAATGGCAAAATTAGTAGATAATAAATTATTAGTCCATTTGCTGCTCCCGTTACAGTAGCATTTAAAAAAGAGGATAACAGAAATTACAGACTATGCATAGACTTCAGAGACTTGAATAAAATAGTAGTACTACAACCCCAACCATTTCCGTTGATTGATGACCTAATAATAAAGGCGAGAAATTGTAATTTTTTTTCAAGTCTAGATATAAATTCTGCATTTTGGTCGATCCCTTTACGAATTGAAGACAAAAAAGACGGGATTCGTAACACAAGACGGACTTTACCAAAGGACCTGTTTACCTTTCGGATTAAAGACCACACCAGCAATTTTTCAGAGGATATTAAGTAGCATATTAAGAACACATCAGTCATCTAACATAATTGCTGGAAGCCATCAAAACAGAGGAGTTAAGGTTAAAGTTTACAAAATGTACTTTTACGACAGACCAAGATAAATATCTGGTCATATAATACAAAATAATTCAGTCAGACCCTTATGGGTCTGATAATTTGATTTCAATAAGGAATGTTCCTGTTCCAAAAACACAAAATAATATAAGAAAATTTCTTGGAAAGATAAATTTTTACCATGAGTGCAATAATACAAGAAGTACAAGAAGTGCAATAATATTAGATCCGTTGGATAATTTACTCAGGAAAACTCAAAAATTCGCTTGGTCCGATGAATGCCAAAAAACATTTGAGGTGATAAAAAGCCTGCTGTGCTCTCAACCAGTCTTAGAAATGTTTGATCAAGATTTACCTATCAATATTAATACAGATGCTTCTTTAGAAGGAGTTGGAGCCATTTTTAAACAGACCCAGCCTGATGGTAAAGAGAAAGAAACCATTAGCTTATTTTTCAAAAAAACTTAACGAAGCTCAAAAGAAAAAAAAACGCAATATACTTAGAATGTTTAGCTATAAAAGAAGCGTTGAGATATTGGCAATACTGGTTAATAGGTAAATCATTTTCAGTTTATTTAGACCACAAACCACTAGAAACTACTCGTATGAATTTAAAATCTAGAACCGATGAAGAGTTTTGACATATTATTTATCGCAATACGACTTTAAAATAAAATATGCTCCAGGAAAAAACAATTTAGAAGCAGACTGTCTAAGCTCTCTGTCCAGTATTAGAATCAGATGAAAATAGAGATGAACAATTAAAAGTTGTTAACTTGATAAAACTAGAGGATATTATAATAGATCAAAATAAAAATGAAGAAATACAAAATAAGAAATACAAATTTATTGAAAAACACAGTGTATACTTAAAATGACAGGGGAAAAGAAAAAATAATGTTGTCAGAAGAGTTTACGAGTAGCATAAAACTTCTAAAATATATACATGAATATCTAAGCCACATTGGAATTAGACAAATGCAAATGATGATAAGTCCACTTCACACTGCTAAAAATTTGTCAGAAAATATAAAAAAAACACGTAGAAGCTGTAAGATTTGTATTAAAAATAAAACAAGAGGACACGATCGGTTTGACTTGATCTCTCACCTAGGTCCGTCCACAAATCCCTTTCGAAATAGTCTCTATAGATACAATTGGAGGTTTTGGAGGTTCAAGATCGACAAAAAAATATCTACATCTGTTAGTAGATCACTTTACTAGATGCGCCATTATTCACACCTCTAAGGCGCAAAGTGCCAATGATTTCATAAAACTAGTCAAGAATATATCAGAAACAGATGACGTTGGTATGCTTCTCACCGATCAGTACCCGGGAGTCAATTCGAAAGAATTTATGGAATTCTTAAATGGCAAGCAGATACCGATGGTCTTTACAGCAGTAAATACACCATTCTCAAATGGCCTAAATAAGAGCTTTAATCAAAGTTTAGTGAACAAAATCAGATGCAAAATAAATGGCGCAAAAAAAAAAGAGCCTGGGCAACAATCGCTCAAGAATGTGTCAATAAATATAATAAAACTAATCATTCGGTCACTGGCTTTACACCGAGTTATATTTTATATGGCGCAGATTTCAACATTTTACCGAATTAATTTTACTAGAGATAGAAAAACAGCAGCAGAAAATACAATGAAATCACATAATTATAACAAAAAAACTATTTGATAGAAATCGTAAAAACTATGAATTTAATATAGGGGACATGGTTTACGTAGAAAATGGAAACACTAAACAGGAAAAATATAGATGAACTGAAAATTGGCCCATATGATATTCTAAAAAGAATTTCAAACTCTATATACAGAATAGGAACAGGACACAGATAAAATGAATCAAATCTTTTCCATGTCATTATTCCAGTCCCTGCATTCGGAATTAAAGAAGTAATGGAAGAGAAAAATAGTTTTGTTTTCAATTTTCTTCTCTAAGGGGGAGATGTAAAAAAAATATATTTCTTATTATTTAATCGCGTTCCGCGTAAATATTCACACTTTTTGCTCTGTAACAAGGGTTTCTCTATGACAGCACGGATACAGATAGTACGAATGTCAACTAGAAAAAGGTAGAGATGTCAAGATGACATGAAAAAATACAATATTAATTTTTAGTTGTTAAAGATTTTATTAGAAGCAGACGACATAACTATATAGGTGTACTAAAATACTTTAAATGTAGTTTCTTTCGTTTCAGGTATGTCTTAGTGTTAGCGAAGCACAGCAATCTCATTTAGTACGTATGTACCCTTTTAAAATTAAGATATGCTTATATCTGTGAAACCTGACTGATTGGAATGTTAAGAAGTATGAAACACCATCAGTCAGGTCCCTTTAGATCATATTAGTATCTTCTAGACCAAACAGAGCAGATTTTGACCAGAAATGAGACTGGTTCAAACCACAACGCACCGTGCGTTATATTTATATTTATTTATGACACTATGGAAGACTTACAGCTATATAAAAACTTAACATAAACAAACATAGACAACAGAAAGCCAATTACAAGTCCTCACGTATAGAAATAGGCTAGAAATTATGTGAACACACGTCAGTACAATGATTAATTTAAGGTTAATAAAGTATAGGTATGTCTATTAGACAACGACAGTTGTACATACAGAGGTTTAGAAAGTGGTTATCAAAAATCGCTTTGTTTACAGTAAAATTAAAATAACAAGTTATAATAAAAGAATCAAGAAAATGGGGTAATAAACTCAAATTGTAGGCTATTTGAAAAACTTGAGGCTTAAGCACCTTCTCGCTGATGTCACACTCGTTGTGAAAGGATCCAAATCATGCCGCTTACATATCATATTGAACTGCTTACTCACACGCACAATATAACTGTTCTGCCTATAGTTCGTATAAGTATGAGGTACACGTAAGGGCGGATTGAAACGAAATAATTTACCTGGTACATTAAAATAAAATTTTGATAATAACTCGGGGCTGTCAATGTTATCACTAAATATTTTTAACAGAAACAGACAGTCGGCAATCTCACGTAGGTCTTTGAGTGGTAATAGATGGTATTTTTTACAGAGTCGGAGATAATCAATCGAATGGTATGGAATCTTTTGATGATAACAGAGAAATTTAATGAATCGTTTTTGTATGTTTTCAATACGGTCGATGTACTTATTGTTATGCATCAGATAGTCATCAGCCCTCAGCTGGCATCTGTTCCCATAGAATCTTCAAACATTAGGACCTATATTTAGTTAGGGAAGTCCTAAGCTATGGAAGTGGACGAATTCCGAGGCGTCACGTAAACAACGCGTATAATTTTATTCTTAAAAATGTTTAAAGTAATAATTTCGTGTTAAATGTTATAATATATTAACTAGACAGTGTAAATATTATGTAAATTTGTTATCTCAAACGAACTCATACAGTGGACTTTGTTACAGTGTTTTTAAGTTGTGATGAGTAAACAGTAACTAAATCAATGCAACCGAATAATACTGTTATATTTACTGAATAAGCTGGTATTTATTAGTGAAACAGTGAAGTGCAACCAAGAGTTTTTCAACTTGTCACAAAAATAATAACAGTGCAATTTTTTGAAATCAAGAAAAATAACAGCCTTGTTAAAACTTAAATAAGTAACTATTAGAGCGTGGTAACTTATTTCACGGTGCTATTCATTGAACGTTTGGCACAGTGGATAAGAAGGCTTGGTTTTTTGTAGCATCAAAATACACTTCGTGACCGCGGGTTCAAGCCCAAGTTAAACAGTGTACTTTTTCTAGATGTTTTCAATGAATTTATAATGATGGATTTTTTAGTGTTTGCTACCCACAGCGCCATCTAGCGATACCACGCGCACCTAGCGCACCAATCGATAGGCAACGGTGGCGCCATCTTGTTGATTGGCGTTAGAACTAAAATCGCGCGATGCGCGCGCCCCGGTCGCGAAGTGTTTTTCTCTAAAAACTACATTCCTTTTACGTGTTCTATGAATATACAAGTTGAAGATACGTCTCGTCGTTATTATTTAAAAATCCTGTAAGAAGCCCTAACATAATGGTCCTTCCGAGCCAAATGATGAAGAACTAAGAAGAGGAGTTCGTATCTGGGGTGAATTCAAGAAGTCGTCGCATAAATATACGAAAGAAGAAATTTCACCCGCCATTGCACGAACACGTGCTAACGAGTTTTCAAGACGTCGAGTGGATTCGAGGAGTGGCAAGTCTGAGTATCCCATCCATTTCCCCATCCCATCTCTCGGTCTGTGCTAATATTCGTGCTGTATTCCTCCTAGTTGTTGAGCAGCGGTGCCCAGCCAGTCGGTGCAGGGATATCCCGACGACCTGAGAAGGTATATCGCGGGTCTGCACGGGCGGCACGTGGCGCGCGCCCTTACCGCGTACAGGAAGGATTACAGTGAGTACTCTTGTGTTCTTATTTTCCGTTAAAATGAGTGAAGCTAAGATGTCGGAACTTGTTAAGAAAAGAACAGTGGTCAAAGGTCGATTAACCATGTTAGAAAATTATATTAAAAGATGTAAATGCCCGTTAGGTGAACAACAATTATTAGAGTTACAGTTACGCATGGAAAACAGTTCGAGTTTGTTACATAGTTATACCGAGTTACAAAGTTTAATTGAGGAAAATTCAGACGAGCTCGATCTTCCAAAACAATTGGAAGACCGAGACCGTTTTGAAGATCAGTATTATAAGACAGTAGCTTCAGCCAAACTCATGTTTCAGAAAGATTTACCTGAAAGTAATAATGTAGTCACTAAAAGCAAAATTTGTGTAAAGTTACCGGACATAAAAATACCTACCTTTGACGGCACGTACGATCACTGGTTGGAGTTTAAGAATTCTTATTGTAGTATGATTCATGAGCGTGAGGATTTAGATTGTATACAAAAATTCCATTACTTACGATCGTCATTAACGAATAGTGCGTCGCAAGTCATTAGTGCATTGGAATTTACGGCCAACAACTACTCTCACGCATGGGAACTCCTAGAGAATCGTTACAACAACTTAAGGCTATTGCAACAGAACCACGTCAAGTCCCTTTACGCGATTCCTTCTTTACATAAAGAATCAGCTTCACAATTAAGGAAACTTATAGATATTGTGCTCAGAAACATACGTGCGCTTTCCTCACTGGGGGAACAAACGCATGCGTGGGACACGCTAGTTATTTATTTGGTTGTTTCAAAGTTGGATCCCAGTACAGAACGTGAATGGGAACAATATCAGGGTACACTTTATAATTCTAATACCAAGCCGCCATTCGTGAAGTTGGATGATTTACTGAAGTTCCTCAAGGACAGGGCGGATATGTTAGATATTATAAAGGTACATCACAGTAAACAACACGACAACAAAAGTAGTGACCAAACACAAAACAAAAAAAAACAAGCTACTAATAGTTACGTCGCTACAAGTGCTGGTGATAATAAAAATAATAAGTCTCAATCAAATAGGCGTCCGCGCGTGTGTGTAATGTGCAAAGGTAATCATTCCCTATATACGTGTTCTAAGTTTATTAATTTACCAATTCAAGAGAGGATTAACTTAGTGAACACAACCAGTATTTGTAAGAATTGTTTACGGTCAGGCCATACGGTGCAAGATTGCAAGTTCGGCCCGTGTAGGCTGTGTCATCTTGAGAAGCATAATAGTTTGATACATGTCGATTGCGGAGACGACGTAAACGTGGTAGGTGCGAATAATACACACTCGCAGCCGGTAACCACTTACGTTCCTACTGTCTCAACTTCGTTGCATTCGTCAGCTGAGAGTACCGACTCGCTTTGTAGACAAACCTCATATTCCGTGTTACCTACGGTTCTGCTATCCACAGCGCTAGTGGATATTGCGGATAGTGAAAATAAATATCACACTGCACGCGTGCTCCTCGATAATGGTAGCCAACAGTGTTTTATTAGGAAATCTTTATGCGATAAGCTAAATGCACCTTTATTACAGTCCACTTGTCAAGTTACCGGTGTGGGTCATTCGATCGCGAAGTCTACCCACACTTGTAAAATATTATTACGTTCGAAAGTTAAAAGTTATCGTACTAATATTGAATGTTTAGTGTTGCCGTGTATTACGAATAGGTTACCGGCATTTAATATAAATATAAATAATATTAGTATCCCAGACAATATTCAACTAGCTGACCCAACCTTTCATTCGCCGTCGGATATTGATATCCTGATAGGTGCGGATAAGTTTTGGGATTTGTTGATTGACGGCAAACTTAGGTTAAAAAATGGACCGTATTTACAAAATACTCAGCTGGGGTGGATAATGTCTGGACCTTTGTATAATAATAATAATGGCCTGCGCATTAATCAGGTTCAGTGTAATTATTCACAAACTTTAGATGCTCAATTAAAACAATTTTGGGAACTCGAAGAGATTCCCAATGTTGGGAATATACTTAGTGCCGACGAGCAAAAATGCGAGAATATTTTCGTTGAAACGACAACACGAAGTCGTCAAGGTCAATTCTCAGTGCGTATTCCGCTTAAGGAATCGCCTACGGTTCTCGGAGAAAGTTACAGTGTAGCTAAAAAACGTTTGTTTTCGCTTGAACGAAAGTTTAGTCGTTTGCCAGAATTTAAGGAAAAATATGTTAATTTCATGAATGAGTACGAAAATCTCGGACACATGAGTCGCATAGATACATATGGGTCACCTCACTATTTCTTACCACAACACGGTGTTATGAATGAAAACAGTAGTACAACTAGACTGCGCACAGTGTTCGATGCTGACGCAGCGACATCTACAGGTAAGTCATTGAACAGTATTCAGTTTATTGGGCCGCCACTTCAGAACGACATTTTTTCCATGTTATTACGCTTTAGGCAGTATAAACACGTAGCATGTGCCGACGTGGAAAAAATGTACCGTCAAATATTAATACAACAAGATCAACGTGAATTACAATTAATTTTGTGGCGTAAAAATCCATCGAACCCAATAGGTGTATATCGCCTTAACACCGTGACATACGGCACGGCATCAGCGCCTTATCTGAGTATGAGGTGTCTGAACCAACTCGCACGTGAGTGTGAGGATGAGCTGGTAGCGAATGTGATTAGGGATGACTTTTACGTAGATGATGTGTTACTAGGTAATGATGATTTAAATAGTTTATTAGATATGTGCGATAAGGTCACTAGTACTTTAAAATCGGCGTGTCTTCCATTACGTAAATGGACATTTAATCTAGATATTACTGCTCATGACATATCAAAAAGATTGGCATTAGGAGATCAGTGTCAGAATAAAACTTTAGGTATGGTTGGTTCAATAAAAGTGATGAATTACATTTTACATCACGGGTAATAACTAATAATACGAACCCATTAACTAAACGTACAATGTTATCAGTAATAGCGCAGGTGTATGACCCTTTGGGTATGTTAGCACCGGTAATAATAATAGCGAAAATTGTTATGCAAAAGTTATGGTTGTGTAAAATAAATTGGGACGATCCGGTTCCTAATGATGTAGTGTTATCTTGGGATACATTTATTACTTCATTACACTGTTTACGCACATTACGAATACCGCGTTATGTGATGAGTTCTCACACACAATACATAGAATTACATATCTTTAGTGACGCGTCGCAGTGTGCATATGGCGCATGCGCGTATGTGCGTACGTACTCTGATCACTGGCCTGTTACTATTAAGCTACTTTGTGCCAAAAGTAAGGTCGCTCCATTAAAGCCATTACGATTGACATTTTATAAAGTTTTCTTTTGGACAGATTCAACAATTGTCCTTGGGTGGCTTCGAATGTCCCCTCACTCGTTAAAAACCTTCGTTCAAAATAGAGTAGTAGAAATAAATGAAATTACCAGTAATGCTATATGGTCGCATGTAGGTACTAAAAATAATCCAGCGGACTTAGTCTCACGCGGTCTCAGCCTGGACGCGCTCAATGACTGTAGCCAGTGGTGGTACGGTCCACCATTCCTGCAGAGTCCTGAGTGGATGTGGTCGCGGCAGAGCGTAACATCGCTTTCCGATTACGCTGGTGACCTACCAGAATCAAAACCACAAACTACTGCATTGGTCTGTGACGTCACAAAAAGCAAGAACTTAGTCATTTGTTTTGAACGGTTCTCTTCGTACAACCGTGTGAGACGTACAGGTGCATACGTGGTACGTTTCATCCATAATTTACGCACACCACGACACGATCGCACAGTTGGGCCGTTAACGGTGAGTGAGTTGTGTGCGTCAACACAAATGTTAACACGACTTGCACAACAAGAATCGTTCCCTAAAGAATATATAAGTCTGCAAAATAAGCAGCCATTACACACAACAAGTGCAATTTCTAGCCTTAATATATTCTTAGATAGCAATAATATAATCAGAGTGGGCGGACGCCTTGCTAATTCATCTAATTTCGCGTACGATAAAAAGCACCCGAGCTTAATATGCTGTAAACATCGATTAACATTATTATTGTTTCAGCATTCACATACTAAACTCCTCCACGCTGGCCCCCAACTGCTATTGGCTACTATGCGTGAGAGTTGGTGGCCATTAGGGGGGAGAAATTTGGCCAGAAAGGTGGTTCATCAGTGCTAAACCGCAAAGGTAGGGGGGCTAAAGATGAAAAAGGATATATATGCCTATTTATTTGTTTTATTACTCGAGCCATCCACCTCGAATTAGTCAGTACCCTTTCTGCTTATGAGTACTTATTGGCCCTCAAAAGATTTATATCCCGTCGTGGTAAACCGGCTCAAATTTTCTCGGATAACGGGACAAATTTTATCGGAGCCATGAAAGAGGTTAAGTTAATGTTCAACGAGCATTCACATCAAATTATTGATCACTTATCTAACGATGACATCCAGTTCAAATTTATACCGCCTTATGCTCCTCATTTTGGGGGATTATGGGAGGCAGGAGTAAAATCCTGTAAACACCACCTTAGGCGTGTCATGGGTACCGCTAATCTAAGGTACGAGAGGTTCGGCACGGTGTTGTCACAGATTGAAGCCGTCCTGAATTCCCGTCCAATGTTTCCTATGTCCTCAGATCCACATGATCTTCTTCCACTTAGTCCGGCACACTTCCTAATCGGACGGCCGCTCCTCGCGCCAGCCTGCAAGGACCTGACGGAAGAGCCGATCACTCGCCTGACGCGGTTTCAGAGAGTAGAACAAATGAGGAAGCGTTGGTCGACCGACTACATTTCGGAGCTTCAGATGAGGACCAAGTGGAAGACACATAACCAGGACTTAACTCTGAATACCCTTGCTGTCATTAAGGAGGACCACTTGCCACCTCTTAAATGGCGCATGGGCAGAATTATAAAAGTGTTCACAGGACCCGATGGTGTGAGCCGTGTAGCTGAACTTAAAACAGCGACTGGCTCTGTGCTGCGATCATTCTCCAAAATCTGCCCACTCCCAGTGCCAGCAGCGACAAGTGGTGGCATCCAGGATGACAGCAGAGCCGGCACCGCCGGCGACGCAGCTCTCCAGTGTTGAAACCTGAGGATTCCAAGGCGGGTGGCATGTTTGCTACCCACAGCGCCATCTAGCGATACCACGCGCACCTAGCGCACCAATCGATAGGCAACGGTGGCGCCATCTTGTTGATTGGCGCTAGAACTAAAAACGCGCGATGCGCGCGCCCCGGTCGCGAAGTGTTTTTCTCTAAAAACTACATTCCTTTTACGTGTTCTATGAATATACAAGTTGAAGATACGTCTCGTCGTTATTATTTAAAAATTATGTAAGAAGCCCTAACATAGAGAATATAACATTTAGAAATCGGAAGACAATATCTCAAAATATTATTTATTTTTTATTATTTATTATTATTATTACCACTTACATTTGTTTTTACAGGTGGGAACCCAATACAACAACGTAGTCCCAACTTAATTTAATTTAAAATAGACTCTGAGTAAAGACAAGTTACACAGAGGACAATATGTTTAGTGTCACCCTCTGGAATTTGCCAAAGAGCAAGTAAAGATATCCATCCAATCGCAGAGAGATGCTGTTGAGTATCTTTATCGCCCGCCCCACCGGTACAAACTTTAATAAGTTTGGACGGGCCACCGGGACTTTAAACAGCCTCTCTCTCGGCCCTTGCCGCAGCCTACTGTTTGGAACGAGCAACCCCAAAGATTCTAGTATTTGCGGATTAGTCAGTAGACTAATCCGCAAATACACACTTGAACAATATGTGTGCGAAACGACGACCACGGCCCGCGTAAAAGACATCACGTTACACTTTGTCACATTAAAGAAAAGTTTGTTCTCAATACTCCACCCTACTACACGATCAATGTCCCGCTGCAGCAGTTTGCAGTGCGACTGATTGGTAATCCGCATGAACAACTTTAGATCGTCGGCAAATAGCAAACAACCAGCATCTTTCACAATTTCAGGAAGATCATTTACCATTATAATAAATTCCAATGGTCCTAAATTAGTACCCTGGCTTACCCCTGTAAGAGTGCAATACGAGTCCGAGGTGAAGCCAGCGTATTCCACAATTTGTTTCCGATTACCTAAGTAGCTGGAAAAGAACTTTAGAAGGGCTGGAGTGAAACCAGCCTTTGCAAATTTACTTAGCAGAATGTCGTTGTCTACGCTATCAAATGCCTTCCTGAAATCGAAGTAAGCGACATCCAGTTGGGCAGCTGCCTCTGAGTCCAGCGCAGGGGCGGCCTCATTCATAAAACACATTAAGTTAGAATTTGTGCTGCGGCCTGCTCGGAAACCATGTTGCGCATCGTTAAGCTGAGTTACTACTTGCGATTGGATATAAGAGCATAACGCAGACTCGAAGACCTTTGCAAATGCTGACAGTACTGCAACAGGTCTATATCCACTGACCTCCGAGGTCGTAGCACCCTTTGGGACCGGAGTAACCCTAGTCAGCTTCCAGCCGTCCGGATACGAGCATTATCGTAGGAAGCTATTAAATAAATGCAAGAGAGGTCTGGCCAGCACAGTTCTACAGTCCTTAACTATGTAGGGTGGCACCCCGTCTGGCCCAACCGAACGCTTGGGCTTGAGGCGGGCGAGCGCCGCACTCACCTCACTAAGAGACAGCTGCCCCACGTGAATGCGCACGCCGCGCTCGGGCGCCGCCTGCGCCGCGGCAGCTGCATCCAACCGCGGTGCCACCTCACCATAACCCGAATGAGTCTTCTCCGAACGCCTGGGCACACTCATGCTCAGGTAACGGCTTACCATTTTTAACTATTTTAGTTTTACTACGTTTCGAACGTTTGCTATATAAAACCCCAGAAAGATCTCGGTTCATTTACAAACTGTTGCTCAATATGATTTTGATACGAGGGTCATTCAATAAATACTTAGCCTACAAAAAGTACGAGTAAACGAATATTTTGGAAAAGTGGCAATTTATTTTTCAACAAAGTCTCCTTTCAGTTCGATACACTTAGCCCAGAGATGCTCCAACTTTTTTAACCCGTCCGAAAAATAGTTTTTGTCAAACTCTGCAAAATTGGCCTCCGTGGCGGCGATGACCTCCTCATTCGATCCATATCTATTCCCGGCGAGTGATTTATTCAGATTAGGAAACAGAAAGAAGTCACAAGGGGCCAAATCTGGAGAATACGGTGGATGGGGCAACAATTCGTAGCGTAATTCGACCAATTTGGCCATGGCAACGGCAGACGTGTGAACCGGTGCGTTTTCGTGGTGAAACAGCACTTTTTTCTTCGCCAGATGGGGTCGTTTTTTCTTTAATTCGGCGTCGAATCGGCCCAATAAATCGGCATAGTAAAGCCCTGTAATTGTTTTACCCTTCTCGAGGTAATCGATGTAGATCACACCTTGTGAATCCCAGAAAACGGTGGCCATAACTTTTCGGGCCGATTTTACAGTTTTCGCCTTCTTTGGAGCACGTTCCCCGGTCTGGATCCATTGTTTTGATTGCTCCTTGGTCTCTGGTGTGTACCAGTGGATCCAGGTTTCATCGACGGTCACAAAACGACGCAAAAACTCCGCTGGATTCCGCTTAAACAGCGCCAAACACGTCTCCGATGTGGTCTCACGGTTGCGCTTGTTTTCTGGTGTGAGTAAACGCGGCACCCATCGCGCCGACAGCTTTCTCATGCCGAGTTCCTCGTGAAGAATATGATGCACTGTTCCTTCTGAAATGCCTACAGTCTCAGCTAGCTCCCGAACCTTCAATCGGCGATCTGCCAATACGAAATCATGGATTTTTTTAAGAGGACGTAAATGCCAGCGACCTTGAGCGAGTGGGAGGACCTTGAGCGAGTGGGAGGAGCTTGCGTCACCCCCCGCGACCCCGCAACCGTTCGCACGTAACGTAGGGTAACCATACGTTTCAGATTGTGTGGACTGTCCTACCTGATTTTTTTATCACAATCCAATTTTTTTTATGTAGTATTCACAAATAACGTAATATTCTGATAATAAAATAAGATTGTGATATATTATATTATTTTAATAGTTTGCATTGAATAAGTTGGTTTAAACAGGGTGTAATTTTAAACACCATCAACCTCTCTCGTCATTGTACTCATCATTATAAACAACTTTTACTATATTGGACACAACATGAAATAACTTGGACTAAACATGAAATCGCGAAAAAAAAAATCAGCTGTTCCCTACATTTTGACGAATTAAGCGAACATAAATGTAGGGAACAGCAGATTTATTTTTCGCGACTTTACGAGGCACGGATGAGTCTCGGTACGTAAAGATGCTCACCCATCCACGGAACAACCGCGGCAAGAATAGCTTAACCTAATTGATCGGCCCGTGCGGCTGAGATGCGACTAACGAGCTCTTTAGCTATGGAAACAATATAAAGTGAAATGAAAAGCCAAAAATCTAAATAAATAAATTTAATTCCAAAATAAAACAATTAATTTCTTTAGTGACAGATGAGAAAATATGAGATGTGCAGGCAAGATTTAGAGAGGGAATGGGCTGTATGGATCAGGGGGCCGATTCTACTAATTTGCAAAGTTATACGCTCTGTACCGTCTCATCAATGGTTCGGTTTCGTTCGGCTCTCGTTCGTCCCCCATAAATCTATTCTACAATTTTTATGACAATAACTGAAACTGTAACTGACTGTAACCAAGTCGAAACCCAACTCAATCACTACGGGAATGAATGGCAATGAGTGTTACCTATAGTTCAATTAGTAAGTTTATAATATTACTATAACAAAAATGGTTAAATAACAAATAAAGTTTATACGAATAATAAACCCATTAAAACTTATTTTCCGTTATATTTACCACGAAAAGCAAATTATTTTTTCCATATATTTTAATAATTGTAAATTAGCAGATTTTCTTAAAGGAAACAGTCTGGGCGGTTCGAATTGCCATTTTAGAACAATGTTGTTAGTAGAATCGCCCCCCACAGTAAGTTAGTATATTTGGGGAGTCAGTTTACAAGGGATGGAAAGATTGATGAAGATGTGGAAAGGAGAGTGAATGCGGGAAATAAAGTGAATGGTACTATACATGCGACTGTAACCAACTAGTCGATGCCTAAAAAGGCTCGACTGGCTGTTCATAATGGTGTGCTGGTGTCGAAGCTTATGCATGGAAGTGAATGAATTTTGGGTGTGGCAAAAGAAGCATAAAAGTAGAAAAAGGGCCGATTTTTCAATCGCCAGATAACTTTTATGTGAAGAATATGTTTGACGTTTTGACAGGTTTTGTATAGAAAATATGTCAAAGCGCCATATTTATTCCTCAGATAGAAGTTAACTGATGATTAAAAAATCGGCCCTAAATGCTGTGGAAATGCCTCCTTGCGAAGCATGTGTGACGTGACTATAAATGATAGGCTGAAAAATTATGTGATAAGGCAACGGTGCGGTTTAAAAGAAGCGTGCAGCTGGCCTTCTATAGTTTTTGCCTTCCCCTTGGGAAGAAGGCGTGAATTTGTTTGTACTAATTATATTTTTTACATTTCGTAGAAATGTAGTCATTTTTCGAAATATTCTTCTTGTCGAGTGTCTTGATCTTCCTGTTTCTCTGTCTCTTCTTTGTCTGTATTTTGCCTTCAAACAAATTCATTGATTCCATTCCAGTTGATGGTCCTGGAAATATAAAAAAAACCTGTGAATCTACATTGTATATAATAAATAACGAACCATTGTCAGTTCTTTCACTATTTTCGTCATTATTTATTTCCGTCGGGTCGCAAAAACCAAAATATTAAAACATAATCTTATTAATGAGCTGCACCTGTTTATTTAAACTAGACAAGTTTCTAACCTAATATAACGGGATTGTCCCCATAAAACCATAATAAATAGTATGCCTAGAATCTACAATTTATTTAATACTCACTTTGTCTCTGCATTTTCATGTTGGGAATCATTGTCAGTTCTTTCATTATTTTTATCATTATTTATTTCCGTCGGGTCGCAACAACCAAAATATTAAAACATAATCTTATTAATGAGCTGCACCTGTTTATTTAAACTAGACAAGTTTCTAACCTAATATAACGGGATTGTCCCCATAAAACCATAATAAATGGTATGCCTAGAATCTACAATTTATTTAATACTCACTTTGTCTCTGCATTTTCATGTTGGGAATCATTGTCAGTTCTTTCATTATTTTTATCATTATTTATTTCCGTTGGGTCGCAACAACTAAAATATTAAAACATAATCTTATTAATGAGCTGCACCTGTTTATTTAAACTAGACAAGTTTCTAACCTACTATAACGGGATTGTCCCCATAAAACCATAATAAATGGTATGCCTAGAATCTACAATTTATTTAATACTCACTTTGTCTCCGCATTTTCATATTGGGAATCATTGTCAGTTCTTTCATTATTTTTATCATTATTTATTTCCGTCGGGTCGCAACAACTAAAATATTAAAACATAATCTTATTAATGAGCTGCACCTGTTTATTTAAACTAGATAAGTTTCTAACCTACTATAACGGGATTGTCCCCATAAAACCATAATAAATGGTATGCCTAGAATCTACAATTTAATACTCCGCTTTTTCATGTTGGGAATCATTGTCAGTTCTTTCATTATTTTTATCATTATTTACTTCCGTCGGGTCGCAACAACTAAAATAGTAAAACATAATCTTCTTATGTACTACACCTGTTTTTTTTTTTTTTTAAGATAGGTAAGTTTCAAACCTGCTGTAACGGGATTGTCCTCAAAAAACCATAATAAATGGTAGTCTACAATTTATTAGGTAGATACTTACTTGCTCTCCGCATTTTCGTTTCGGGAATCTGTATTACTTTTTTATCCTACTAAAAAAAAAAAATTAGATACGGATCTAAAGTTATGTCTTGTGCGAAGCCATGAAAAAAAATAAAAAATACGTTTGAACTTACTCGTAAATAATGGATATACTCGCGCACAAATTATTATCAAAATAACATTTAGCTAACCTCATTATATTATAATAATATATGAGAAACTTACCTAAGTATCCTGTTTCTTTCATGTATACGTCATTTCTCTTTCAGAATTTTAGTTGTTCTACCGATATTGTCGAAAAAATGCGTAAGTACAGCGGTCGCGCAAAGTGTCAGCGTCTACCCGTGACAGTGGTCAGCGGTACACTGCCACCCGTCGCCCGCGCAGAGCGCCGCATGCCGTTCCGTTCGATTTTATAGGGAATATTTATTTTTAGTAATAAAAGTATGAATATTTGAAAAAATTCACAGATAGAATTATAGATAACAAAATAGACTATTCATACAAAAAAAAACCATGAAAATATCTTTAGTAGTTTGGAAGTAATTTCGATTATTATATTTGGGTAGATCTTACTTCCTGAATTTATTTCATAAAGTATTTTACTACAATACTAAAATATTCTCAGATACAATTGATGTGTATGCGGTCTAGTTTAACGTACATTTTTTGCGTAACTTACTTGCATTAATTGAAGGCGTAATAACAAATTTAAAAGTCACTAAAATCATATATCTGCACCTTAATGTTTTCCTCCGTAGCAGCTGTTTTCGGTGCACCTGGACGTGGTTCATTAAAAACCGACGTACGGCCACGTGCAAACTCGTTGAACCAATTCTTGACGGTGGCCAACGATGGAGAAGAGTCACCGTACACAGCATCCAAGCGCTCTTTGATTTCGATGCGCGTTTTCCCTTCCAAAAATAGGAATCGAATCACCGAACGATATTGCTCTTTTTCCATTTTTGTAAGACCGATCGACACGTTCGCTTCCATAAGTTGTCAAATTAAAATAAATGAAGGGATTGGAATGAAAATTTGAAAAAAGAATTAAAAAAGAATGTGCTACACTGTGGTAAAACTCTTTTGAAACTACAGCGCCCTGTGGCGATGAGGCTAGGTACTTATTGAATGCACCTCGTAGTTACGATAAGCGGTATTTATTTTATCTTTGACCACAGAACGATGGTAAGAAAAGTTTCTATAGTCGTTGTTCGAACCAGTTCTCTTAAAATTTCTTTGCCAGGAAGCCTTTTGTTTAATATCCCCTATTATATCAGCTGTGTACCATTCTGGGTAGCGATATCGAGAACAGTCCCCTTTCGAACTTTTTCTTGGAGTGCTACCATCTAAAATCTCGTAAAATATATCATAAAATATACTGTATGCTTCATCGGCATTGCTCGCTTCATACAGGTCACCCCGGTCTACTGCCGCAAGTGACGCATACAAAACAATAAAATCTGCCTTGCTAAAGTTCCACCGCGGTAGTGTTACGTTGTAAATTTGAGTACCTACCAAGGGTAGGT
Organism: Atethmia centrago; assembly: GCA_905333075.3. Lineage (NCBI taxonomy): Eukaryota > Metazoa > Arthropoda > Insecta > Lepidoptera > Noctuidae > Atethmia > Atethmia centrago. The sequence goes on from HG995393.1 coordinate 18,301,185, forward strand.
AATACACAGCTGCATTACTAATAAGTAAAGTAGCATTTACCTGAAAACATTAGTAGTACCTTATGAGGTTTCTGAGTAATTTATTTCATTGTAGTTGTGCAAGTAACTTTGGTCTGCACTTGATGGAAGGACTCATTCCTTCAACTATATTTCGTCACTGGACTCTTTAGTAAACACTTTCTAACATTAAATCAATTTTCTAAACCCTGATAACAGGTTTTCACAATTAATTAGAACAATAAATATAATGTTTACATTCTAACTGTCATCCTGTCGAACGTCAGATTCTGTCGTTTAGAAACGACATCTGATGGTCGCCGGTTCACAGTTGTAGTTTAATCGATAATTGAACTTATTGATTGCCAACCATCGAAATAAATCGTATGGAACAATCCTTAATAATTTTCAGCTTTCAGTAAAACTTAATAATAAAATAAATAACCGAAAGCGGAAATGAAATAGTTTTTACAATATAGACTTTTCTTCTAGAAACTTCGGTGTCAAATAAATCCATTTTTAATCTGTGATTTATCTTTGACATAATGTAGCCAGGTTGTACGTTGTTAATTACCCCAATTAATATTTCGGAATAATTACCCCGATCAAGACAAGTTTTAGAATTGGGATTTATAAATAAATTGTTTGTTGGTCTAGATCATGAAGATTCTTATTGTTTCAGAGTTTAAACGTCACGTTGGAATGTTGTTAGTGATTTTCAAGAATTTATTATCTTGGTGTAGTATTTATCTTATAATCATTTTACCCGAAATATGGGAGATTTTAGAAATAGTCTGTCTATTTCCGGTTTGTAATCCGTGACAGGATTATTAAAGAGTGGTGGCGTCTATTTGCCCTTGAACACGCTTGAGTGATACTGGAAAACTAATTCCATGTTTTAAAAGGTAAGGATTTGGTGGTAATAGTGCCTAGAAGTGGTCTGTGAGCCCTTCCCTGGTTGTTAAAAGGATATTCTAGTGATCCATGGATATTTATTACAGGATTCCAAATTGCGCATACGCAGACTATTTTCCAGCCAGTCGAGGATCTTACAGTCAAGTGCTTTTTCCCTAAGCCAACCGTGAGTACTTCACCTGCTGACTATTTGCCTTAGATATTTCATAGGATATTCCTCAGTGTTAACAATGGATTAGATTCTTGTTCAGGGATACGCAACAAGTCCTTGTTGCGGAGTTGATGGATGCCACATGGGTAATCCTCATTCCTATTGTCCCACCGCTCAGGATCAGGCAAACAGAAGTCGTAACTCGTTATGTGGTATTTGAAACAAGGCCAAGTTAACCGGCTAATGTGTTAGCCTTTTAGATTTCCAAGCTCAGTCACCTCCCGGAAGGTTAATTTGCTTCCCTTATATTATTAGGTCCCCGTATTGTCAATTCCAGGAGAGGCACCTCGAGAGATTCGTCTCGCCGCCAGGATCTAGAGGAGAGTCTGGGACCTGGACGCGAGACCCGTTCCTCGAGGCCACTCGAAGCCTCTTGTGGAGACGACTGTGCGGCTGGCAGACCCCGTCTAGCGAAAGCGCAGGCTGGACGGTTTTTTTTTTATACCTTATTACTTTTCTATTATAATACGGTTTCAGTAGGAACCTATTGTTTACCGCAGTCCGGTTTTCTGTAGTGGAAACCGGTCTGACAACTAAATTGAAATAGAGGATCTTGGGTTCGACAATCCTCGTTCATCCAGACGAATATTGGACACCTTCGTCGGCTCCAGGATCCGGGACTCTTCAAAGTCCCTGGCGCCCATTTAATGAATATTAACATTCAAAATAACTGGAAGGTTAAACAATAATATTCAAATTAATAATATTAAATTAGAACTTTTAAAAGGAACAGTACTGGGTTTATCTCCAACTCCCCACGACCGTAGCTTTATCCACTGAATTCTAAGCTGGCTGGCAAAAGTAGGCTTTCACAGTAGTCACCTACCTTATTTTTAAGATGGTAGCCCCGTATCGGCTACCGTGTGTTATGTTGTGAAGAATTAATTTTATAATTATACTGTATTGAAGATAGTTTCTTGTTTGTTTTCAATTCAATACCCAACCACCTGGCCTCTGGGCTTATGTTAGTTTACCGCTAGGGGGAACAAAAAAATAATATAACAGTAGGTAGGTGGACACCTGCGGCATAGGGCCGCCAGAGCTGGTAGTCGCTCGCGCACGGCTTATGCTAACTCGCAGTGGTGGATGCTGTTGGTCAATGCAAGACAAACACTTATCGCGCTTCTCAGTAACGACGATATCCTCTTCAGGCAAAGTAGTAAGGAACACATCAAGCGTGCAATTGACAATAGTATTACACTGGCGAAACCCACAGAGATGAGAGAATGTGTCTATGCCTCGTATCCGATCATCGTCAATCAATGATAGCAATAATAGTTGCAACAATTTGACGCTAGATGGCACTAGTAGCAGTTTACCGAACCTATCCGACGACGAAAATGACAAACAGATATCTGATCTCAAAGATGAAATAACGAAACTCAAATTAGAATTATCTTCAGCTCATCAGGAAATCAACAACCTATCACTAGAAAATACGGAGTTAAAAAAATCGATAATGGACATGAATTCGAAACATCAAATAGCAAAAAAAGCTTTTAAAATAGTAACTAGTGAAACCCCTAATATAAAAAAATAAGAAAAATAAAAATAAAACACCATACAAAAGCAGCATCTAGGATCTGTGCCAAAAACCGCAACATGGCTCTCAACTAACGTAATAACACCCTCTCAATCTCTCTTCGAAAAGAACAAACTGTGTATCATAAGCAGCAACAAAACTAATGGAATATTATCTTTCACCTAATTGTGGCATTGAGAAACTGATTGACAACTTACACTTGCAAACTATCAAATTACACCCTTTTTTTTTTGTTTTTTTTTTTTTTTTTGGGTGGGTAATTATCAAATAACTTCTCCCGCTCTGGGCGGAGCGGGAGGGTGTGTCAGACTCTTACTGACTAAAACCCACCCGTATTCCTTCCTGTTGCCTATGTTGCGGGGGCCTCGGTGACCCATAAGTACCTTCCCGCGACCCCGGCAGGCATCGGCCCTAGTGGACCCCTACTTTTGTGCTGACGACATCTCTTTGAGGCGCGCGTGGAATACGACGCGCCGTCGACCCAGGCCTGGTCCTTACCGGACGGTGAGCTACCCATTGCTCACCGTCCGCAAGCCCGCGCCTACGGTGGCCGGAAATCCGCCCGGGATTCCCGACGCCCTGGGCGTCTCCTGCGGCGGCTAGGGGCGAGAGGGCGCGAAACTTGCCTTTCCCTCAACCGTCCCGCCTCCTCCTTTGCGAGCATTACTGCTTCGCAGAAGGTGGTGACGGCTGCCCATGCCCTCTCGCTCCGTACCATGGCCTGAACCAGGGCCGGACGCGAGAGGTCTCTGCCGCCGATCGCCTCCACGAGGACACGGCGGTGCTCTGCCCAAGCCGGGCAAACCTCCACCGTATGCTCCACCGTGTCCTCCAGGCGATCCACACAGTGGTGACACCCGGACGTTTCCTCCCGCCTTATCCGACACAGGAACCTCCCGAAGCTGCCGTGTCCGGTGAGGACCTGCGTCACGCGGAAGGTGAGGACGCCGTGGCGCCTCTCCAGCCACTCCTCAAAGAGGGGACTTATCGCCGCAATCGTGGCGTGCCCAATCAAATTACACCCTAAAAGATTGTTGTATTATATTTATAGGAGAGGAAGATTTTCATAAAACAAACAACTACTGTGATTTGGTTGTTCACATAAGGGAGGTGTTGACAAAAATAAATGACACAAATATTATCTTATGCCTACCCACATATAAATGCAGCGACTACTATACGATGTACAATTGGAGAATTGAAACTTTTAACAATATGCTTAACATGGATAATCAAAATCATTACTATGCTTGGCTGTTTGACTTCAATTTAAAATTATCCTATAAGGAGGACATGTTCTCATGGTACACTGGCCGATTAAATAACAAAGGAATGCTCAATATCTTCGAAAACATAAAAACATTAATAAATGAACTTTCCTATGAATGGACAGACACAAAAGTAAGTTCGGAAACACCGCCTGCTAATACTGATAAAGCAAATGTGACCACAAGCAACTCTGACTTTTTTCGTCTAGCAACATAAATATTCTGCATCAAAATATCGCTGGTCTTTTGAAAAAGGCCGACTTACTCACTGTCCACCTTCAAGAAATGACCAGGAAACAAAAAGACAGATGTTGTCTGCATTACAGCACACTTCATAATGCATGGCCATCAAAAAATATTAAACATCCCGAACTATAAACTGGCTGCATGTTATACAAGATAATCAAAGAAACGTGGAGGAGCTTGCATTCTAATCAAATGAAATCTTGAATACAAAGAATTAACGGACATCTCACGCCAATCAAAAACAAACGTATTTAAATTTTGCGGAATAGAACTAATTAAACAAAGATTGATAATTATTTCTATCTATAGACCACCTAAACTAAATAACCTGACTGTATTTTATGAAAACTTGGACACTGTCTTGAAAATGGTATGTACTAAATTGAATAGGAAGGTTGTTGTATGTGGGGACTTCAACATAGATATCTTAAAAAGAAATAACGTTACTAAAGACTTATGAGAATACTTTCTATTGGGGTACAACCTCAATTTAGAACTACGACAACCGACAAGATTATCCAGTAACAGTTGCCTCGATAATTTTGCTTGCAGTTTTCAACTAAAATGTAAATGTGAAATAATGGACTTTGCTTTGTCCGATCACACTGCACAGTTAGTGGAGGTAAAGGTAAATAGAACCTGTATAATTAATTCTTGGCGCATTAAGAAACGTGGTCGTTCAACCGGAAATTTAGTTAGGTTCTATGTCTTTCTTTCTCGGATATATACTCGTATCTTACAGAAAATGCAAACGAATCATATGATTACTTTCTGGAACAGTTTCGTATGCTATACGATCTTTGTTTTCCATACAAGTTAGTCACTGTCAAACCAAATCGAACTATTAAATGGGTATCACGTGGTATACGAGTATGCAGTATGCAGACAGAGACATCTGTTGTGGAAATACAGACGTGAGTCTTCAGCCGACAGTAAAAATAAATTCAAAAATTACTCCTTAAAATTCAGGAAAATAATAAAATTAACCCAGAGAGCACAAAACAATTATTTTATCAACACTTCCAGTAAAAGTCAAAAGCATCATGGAGTATTATAAATAACAATACACGCAATGTCCAGCCAATATGCAAAATCAAAATCCAAGACACCATCATTAGCAGTGATAGGAATAGGTAGTGCCTATTTGCCTAAACTTCGAAGAACAGAGACAAGAAACGGAGACTTCCTTAGGACTAACTTTTTTTCCGAGACATCTGTCCCGAAATTTCGAGACAACACATAAATACATTTAAAAAAAATGTTATTTGGAATAAGTAATTCGTCTATATTTACCTAAAGTTTGCGACTAGATATATCATAATAAATAACATACACAGTCGTTACAACCATAAAATTTTCTGAATTTTTTTTTGGAGAACATTTTGTAAATGACTTGTTGATCGTAATACACAATGAATCACAATGTTTGAATAAGAAGCCGTACACGTTTCGAAGTAAATATCTTCTTTCTAGCTCACTCTCGGCTACGTTTAATGAGTTTAAGTTCAAGTGTAAAAAAGGCATTATATGTAACACATAATATGATTTAAAACAGTGTCCCCATGGAGTTTCTTGCACGTTCTTCTCCATAGAGACCTACTCTTTGGAACGTGCAATTTAGCTTCACTTTTCTTGGACTGACCGACATTTGACTATTCAAAAGTGCCCGTAAATGGTCTATTTGAAATAAATGCTTTGATTTGATTTTATCGGTATTTAAAATAAATAAATAATTCATTTATTTGCCAGAATGTAGGTATACAAAGTGGTATGATCTTAATATTAATGAGGTCCCTTTACATTCTACCGTTATACATGATGTGCAAATATTTAGTTACAAATGAAAATACAAATACCTTTTTTTCTTTCATCTTAATGAAATATATTTCTAAAATATATTTAAAAATGTGCATCTTCCTGTATTGTTTTTGTGAATATTGTTTTTCACCCTCGCTCGTTTTTTGGTTCATTGGATCTTCTTAATACGACTACTTTGGCTTGAATTTATGGATTACGATTTGCTGCAATAACATTGTTCCTGTCTGTCTACATGAAATAATACGGTAAGTCAACATTTATTACTTTTTAATGTTTTGGCTAAAGTTATTTATTTTATTTCTCGTAGGGAAACAAACAGTAAGTTAGATATAAAGAAGAACATTAATGTATATATTATTTTATCTTAAACTAGCAATTTGACAGTCTAGATTGATATGCAATTGTATGAACTTGATATTTTTTAGTGGAGTTTTTAAGATAATTATTGTGTATGAAACGTAGTTAAAGAAAAAAAACATACGCATTTAACTTTTGGTTCAAATATAAAAGTGAACTTCAATACTACCAAGCATAGTAATGTTATATCTTTGGTGTCATAAAGAATTGCTAAGGTGGACGAATTCTATCAAAATATATTATTTTTCTGGCCGGTTCTTTTAATATTTGAACCAAAAAGGAATATGTCTTTTGCGCATTGACTAAAATGCGAAAAAAAAATTCAATAACAATGATGTTACGCGTGTTCATATTATCTAACCGTTTTTCTTTATTAGAGCGTAAAATGAAAGAATAAAATCTTTAAATCGATGCACCTAGCTGGAATGCGCGCACCTCTCCCGCTTTCCTTTCCACCTCCCTGTATCTATAAAGGTTCGTTATTCCTTTTGAGGCATGGAAAACTTAAAATTTTATTTTATTTTAGGTACTTGCCATCGTACATCTTTTTGGAGACCAGTAAGATTGGAGATGGCGAACAAGCCTAAGAAAGCAACAGTACAAAGTTGGATTGGACTTCATCCTGAATTATATTACGACCCGGCCAGTAATTTGATTTACTGTTCTAAGTGCGAGAGCAGTATAACAGCTAAACTTAGTAGTGTCAAGAGGCACGTTAAAGGTCCGAAACACAAAGGGACAAGTAAAAAACCAAATGAAGAAATTTATTTGGACCTAGTACAATTTCTCATATTATGTAATATACCTTGGATTCAAGTAAACAACCCCGCTTTCAAAAAATTCTTCCATAAATTGCTGCAATTGTACAAATCGACAAAAGCTTCCTGAGCAATCATTGCTGAGAAAAGTTTATTTAGATAAGATTTTTAAAACTAAAATTGACTCGATTTATGAACAAATTGCAAATCAAAAGCTGTGGGTATCTTTAGACGAGACAACTGATTTTTTAGGCAGATACATGGTACTTTTACCTTTAAAACCTTTAAATGCGATCACACAAAAACCATTTTTAGTTGCTTGCAAAGTACTAGAAATTGTTAATGGGAGCACAATTGCCCAATTTGTAATAGACTGCTTTGAAAATATGTGGTGCGATTTGTATGAATCCAAAGTAGGAGACGTTGCTGTATTATGCACTGATAGTTTAGCATATATGCTAAAAGCGGGACGTGTGCTGAAAAAATATTTGCCCAACGTGATACATGTCACTTGCTTAGCACATGCACTGAATCTCGTGGCAGAAAAAATACAATACGAATACTCAGATGTAGATGAATTAATTTCAAACGTAAAAAAAATATTTTTAAAATCACCTAATAGAGTGCGCTTGTTAAAAAACACCTTTCCCCACATGCCGCTTCCTCCAGAACCCGTTATTACAAGATGGGGTACTTGGTTGGAGGCAGTGTCATATTATGCAAAATATTATGATCATATTAAAACAATTGTAAATCTTTTAAGAAGTTCCGACGCGCTATCTATTAGGTGTGCCAAAAATGTTCTTCAAAAGGAAAACTTGAAATCGGACTTGGACTACATTGAGGAATATTTTAAAGATATACAAATTGGATTAAAGAAATTACAAAAATCGAATTTAACTCTAACGGAATCCTTTGAAATATTTGATCACGTGAGAACTGTGCTTAGCTGGTGTTCATCTGAGCTTATAAAAAATAAACTCGTAAATGTCATGGACAGAAATCCCGGTTTAGATAAAATTAGAGACATATGTGAAGCGATAACAGCAGGAAAGGATGAGCGATCATACTATATGTACGCGCCTTTAACCTCAGTTGATGTTGAAAGGTCATTTTCAACTTATAAATGGATTCTTAACATAAAAAGAAATCGCCTGACAGTTGAAAATATAGAAAAAAATATGATTGTGTATTTTAACTTAGATGACTCATCTGACAAAGAAAATTACGGTTCTGATACTGAACTTGACGAATCGAATCACGATGATTAAATTAAAATCGTTCTTTATTTTTTATGGTATTTGTAACACAAATAAAGATTTTCAAATACTTAGCAATTTTTGATGCATCAAGTTTTTTATCAAAACCGAACAGTTAGTAGTTCAGTATTAAAACTGATTGTCCTAAATGCTTCAAATATTAATTTGTAAACTTCAAAGGTTAATTTGTACTTTGATTTGAGTAAAAATTGCATCCCTCAACGTCAGTAAAATAAATATGACATAGATATTTAAAGATAGATAAACATAAATTTGTTTCTTAAATCTTTCCTTCTGTACATTTTGTTTCATGGTTTCCAATTACGTCATATTTTAAAATAATATAAATATACATATATTTGTTACAACAATATTCTATGTGTTTTATTTTTCCTTTAGAGCCCATTAATTATTTAATGAACCTAGAGCGATATCGACCGGCGATTTTTGAGCATTTTTTCTTTCGTTTTTTTTTTTGCATAGAAATCTCCAAAAATCGCCAGACAATATCGGTGGTGTGAAAGTTACGTTTTTTTTTTTTTTACTAGTTAATGCCCGCGGCTTTTCCCGCGTGTACTATTGTTTTTGTATCCCATGGGAACTATACTTTTTTTTAAATAGGAAGTAGCATATGTGCTATTCCACACCTTAATCTATATCACTACCAAAATCAGCATTTTCAGTGGCATTGAGTAATGGACATCCATACAAACTATCACATTTATAGACAAACTTTAGATAAATATAGACGAATTACTTATTCCAAATAACACATTTTTTTAAATGTATTTAAGTGTTGTCTCGAAATTTCGAGACAGATGTGCCGGAAATAATTTAGTCCTAAGGAAGTCTCCGTTTCTTGTCTCTGTTCTTCGAAGTTTAGGCTAATAGGCACTACCTATTCCTATCACTGATCATTAGTAACCCAGAAGATATTGCAAATGAATTTAACAATTTCCACCAGTTTGTACCAGGTACAATCTAATACTTCATCTACACATGTAACTACTGGTTTAATTAGCAACACACATTCAATGTTTATGTCTCCAGTGATACCTCAAGTAATAAGAGTGATACGTCATTAAAAAATACAAACAGCTTTGGGTATGATAGTATAGCTACAAAAGTAGTAAAATTCGTCTTGAATAATATTGCCTCACACTTAAGCTATATTATAAATCTGTGCATTAGCTCTGGAGTATTCCCGATTGGTCTAAAAACAGTTATCGTAAAATCGCTTTTCAAAAAACACGATAAAGAAAGTCTAGTGAATTATAGACCCATTGCCCTAATTCCAATATTTTCTAAAGTAATCGAAAAGATAATGTATGAATCAATTAATATTTTTTTATGTAAATATAATATTTTATGTGACGAACAAAAAGGATTCACAATATTAACACCAGAAATAAGGACAAATTACGAGCTCCATTTCACCGGCTTCATAAGGTACATAACTCATTTGTTGGGCTTGGTATAACTTTTTATAACATGCTGCCCTCTTCTTTGCTAGATTTGCCTTTTAATGCGTTTAAAACTAAAGTAAAATCCACCCTTTGTTCAAAGGCATACTATTGTATCAATGACTACTTAAACGATAAGAATAGTTGGTCGCTGTGATTAACTCAAGACAATGTTTATGTTCTTTCTCCAGAATTAGCTTTCCTACTGACAGGTTATATGAGTTCATATAATTGATTATTTTTTTATTTGACTGTATAAGTCAATGTAATTTAATTAGTTAAATTTTAATTTATTAGTTACATAATCTACTCATTACAATGTGTGTTTTATGAGTTGTATTGCAATAAGTGGTTAGCTAGCGTCCTCGACTATTGATTATACTATTCTTGCCTGAGCAACCGGCAGCAAGCTCGTCATGCTCCCTTAGATGTCACTGCCTGCGGTAGCGTCGGGGATCGGGTTGCCTCCTTCCCTCCAATGGCGAGGGGGGTGATGGCTGATCTTTGCGTTATGCTCGTGAACGGGTGCTGCTTGTGGTGACTGGTCGTCTTGCTGATCATGGTTTTAATTGTTATTAGTAACTGTTTACTTATTTTACTTCGATGGGGCTAGTTTATCATTTCTCACTTCGAGCTACAGCAATTGCCTTATGTAAGCGGGCACGCCCTTTATGCCTGGAGGCTTTTATTTAGGTATTAAGTTCTATTTACGTTTTTTTTATGTTGAAATTTTTATCTGCTTGAGTACACTTTGTTCATTGTTTTGTTGGTATACTGGCGCGTGCTAGCTAACGTATGGCAAGTGTGTAATTTAATCCAATGTTTTGTGTTTCGTAATGTTAATTACTTTGCATACGATTTGTATAAAATCAAGTTTATATAACTAAACAGACAGACGTGCTGCTGGGGAGTTTGTTCCACCACTTCTTCTTCCCAGCTAAAGCACTAGGAAGTGGTGACGGGCGGGCATTTTTGGGGGACTGTCTTATGTAACTTTGACGTTCGAAAAGTGCTGATTTTCAGCCTAGTTTGAATAAATGACTTTTGATTTGATTTTGATTTGATTTGATTTGGATTTAGGAAGAACAAAGGTATAAATATTGTTTTTTTTTTGAGGGTGGGAAATCATCAAATAACTTCTCCCGCTCTGGGCGGAGCGGGAGGGTGTGTCAGACTCTTACTGACTAAAACCCACCCGTTGCTGCCGTTGCATTCCTTCCTGTTGCCTGTGTTGCGGGGGCCTCGGTGACCCATAAGTACCTTCCCGCGACCCCGGCAGGAAATATTGCTATTTACGACTTGCTTAGTATAATAATGGGAAATGTTGATAAAAAATTGCCATTTTGCGCAATCCTTACTGATATGACAAAAGCCTTCGATTGTGTCCATCACGCAACCCTGATTGATAAGCTCAATATGTATGGGATAAGAGGAAACGTACTTAATCTTATTAAATCATATTTAAGTGACCGTAAACAATATACGGAAATATCTAAAATCTGTACGAACACTAGGCGTGAAAAGAAATACAAGTCCGAAGCAAGAGTTGTCAGACAGGATGTACCTCAGGGCGGACTTCTTAGCTCACTTTTGTTCTTGCTATATATAAATGACTTACCACACCGCATTGAACACCCAATGATCTTATTCACTGATGACAGCACCGCACTAATTAAATGTACAGACATAAATAAATACGCACAGGATATAAATAATACTCTCAAAGGTATTGCAAAAAAACTAACGTAATGCATTTTTATCAACGCACATCAGAACTAAGTGAAATAACAGAATGTAATAACTGTAATATAAACCAAGCACAAGTAAAATACCGCCTGTCGTCGCTAGCGCCGACACAGCGCGGCGACAACAGGCGGAACTGAAAAAGTTCCCCAAAAAGACGAGCGGCGGCGCTACCGGCGCTCAATCGTCTAAAGAAACTAAACAAAACAAAAGTGAGTTTACAGCCTGCGCCATCCAACTACTGATGGACCTTATAAAGGCAGGCAGGGCCAGGATATAGAGACGGTCATCCTTGACGGCCTGGCCACGCTATTAACGCTTTACCATGGCTAGGTCGTTAAGGGTGATGCACTGGAACTCTGTGATCGTGCGAACAAAGGACCTCATTAGTAACGAGCTTAATGCAAGTCATTGAAATCCCAAAACTTTAAATACTGGTCCAAAACTTCGGCAGTTAACGCTAAGTCACCGTGGTCGAGTGGAATTCAATAAGATTTTTGTATAACCGCGGCCACTCGGAGAGTCGCTGGTTCGGATCTGGCAAAACGCAATTCTTTTTCTATTTTCAAATCAACTTAATTTGAACAAGGATTGCTAACTGACCGAAACCGCTATGTTCCACTCACCAGATAAGAAAAAGTTCCATTCCGAAACCGACTTGGCATCTGGTTCGGGAATGATCGGCGAGCATGGGAGCGAACAAAACGCGTCAGGACGCAAGCGCAAACAACCGGATTCGGAATGGACGCAGGCTATTAATGAGCTGTCCGCGGAGTTCAAGAATACTCTAAATGAGTGGCGACGGGACATGGAAACTAGTATTAACAAAATATCAGACAATGTAGTATCGATAAAGAATGAACTTGCTTCACTCACTCAAGTCACGTCTGATATTAGAAGCGATATTAACTCTCTTCGATCAGAGCAATTCCTTTTCCGACAGCGAATCACAAATTTGGATGTGAAGTATGAAGGTATGACGGAACGTATCGATTCTCTCAAAGACTCGGTCCAGTTTGTCTCTAACGAGCACACCGATCTCAGCAAGGAAGTCGACAGCCTGAGCAAACGTATTCAAGAGACCGTTGATTTAAAGCCTATAGTTGCAGAGCTTGTGACAAAGATTGACAATCTAGAGCAGAATGCTCGGAATTGTAATATAGAGATATCCAATGTGCCAGAAAGGCGTAACGAAAACCTTCTATCTTTGATGCAAAATATTGGGTCCGCAATTAAATGCAATGTACCACAAAATGAAATAATTTCTATTCACCGCGTCCCACATGCACACCAGCAAGGCAACAGGCCCAAAAATATAATAGTGAAATTGGCTTCACGGATACTGCGCGACAACGTTCTAAGTGCCCATCGATTATGTAAGGGACTTGCATCTGAACAACTTGACATTTCAGGAACATCGCTGCCAAAATATATGCATGAGCACCTTACCTTGAAGAACAAGCAATTATTTCGTGAGTGTCGAGACGCTGCCAAGAAGCACAATTATAAGTTCCTCTGGGTTAAGCACGGGACCATTCTTGCTCGTGAAAAGGAAGGGGCAAGGGCTTTTGCTGTTCGAACATCATGATGTCGCTAAAATCAAGCCTGGCTTTGCAGCGCCAACTGACAACCAGGGTGCAGCCCGCGTCGTTTAATAGCTTGTTTAACGGTTTTGTATCTGTACAGCTTTTGGGATTTGCATGTTACTTTGTGATTAGTTCCCTTTATACTTGCGTCGATACATATTATTACCTATATAACGCAGAATTTAGTATCGCGAAATACTGTTTTGCCTGTGTGATTATTGAATGTGTAAACAATTTTATGCAAACAATTGCTATGAGTTTTTTGATAGGTGAAGATGTAAATACAATATGCGTATTTATAATTTTAGTCAAACAATGTACGTACTGGTGGCTGGTATGTTGCTTGTTACGGTTGAGCTATTTGATTTATTTTATCGAGTCTACTTTGTTTCTTATTGGCCTGTTGATTGCGATTACGTTAATAACGGATAATGCTTTTATGACTATTTCCTGTAGAACTTTACTCTACAATGACTGATAACTTAGTTATATATTACCAAAATTGCAGGGGGATCCGCAACAAATTACAAATTCTTTATATGAATATCTTTGCCAATTGTTACGACATTATAATTCTGACTGAGACCTGGTTAACGCCCGATATATTTAACAAAGAGTTCATTGATGAACGTTATGAAGTATACCGCTGCGACCGTGATCGTACGGCCACTTATAAAAAAGATGGAGGTGGTGTTCTCGTGGCGATACTGAAAGGACTACGTTCAGTTAGAATAATTCCGCGTTCATCTATGCACACAAATATTGAACAGATCCTTGTACAGTTGCCGAGCTCAGCCAGAGGTAAGTTTCAAATAATTGCGGCAGTGTATATACCATCAAAAACACCTGAGTGTGTATATGTTGCATATTTTGACTTATTGCAGACACTTCTTGAAGACACTGACATCGAAAATTTTTATTTGTTAGGAGACTATAATCTGCCGGACGTCGAGTGGGTTGCTGGCACGGACAGTATTTTAATTTCTCCACAGATCTGTAGAGGTAATTCTCACATATGTAGTTACTTGAGTGTGTTTATGTCCTTCCTAAATGCTCATCAATTTAATACTATGAAAAATCTGAATGGGAGAATATTAGACTTGGTCATAAGTAATAATGATTGCACAATTTCTGCCCCCACAGATTATTTGTTACAGCTTGACAACCATCATCCTCCATTCTGTGTATTCATTTCGCTACGTTTGCCTCATAGTTCAATGGTACGTAAGACGATAAAAAAATATAATTACTATAAGACGAGTTATGACAAAATTAATGACGATTTAAAGGAAATTAATTGGAGAGACGCCTTAAATTACCAATCCGTTGACGAATCTCTCGACACTTTTTATAATATTATTTTTGGTATTATTAAGAAGCATGTACCTTTGACTACTTGCAGATCATCTAAGTTTCCCGTGTGGTTCTCAAAACCTCTTATACACATTTATAAAAATAAGGCTAAGGCCTGGGTTAGATGGAAAATGTATCACAATGTATCGGATTACGAGCAGTTCGCACTTTACCGGTCTAGATTCCAAGATGAATGCAAAAACTGTTATAAAAAATACATTAATTCTGTTGAAGATGGTATTCGAAACAATGTTAAGCATTTTTGGACGTTCATTTCGAATAGGAAAAAATCTGCTTGCATTCCATCCACCATGATGTATAACAACCAGTCAACTAGCAACCCAGAAAACATTTGTAATCTTTATTCACTTTTTTAATTCGGTTTATGAACCATCCACTTCTACTATTATCCCATCCACGTGTGACGACTGCTCTGAAAGCTGTACTCTGTTAAATGGCATTCAGTTTACTATTGATGAGGTTCTTAGTCCGCTCAAGGCCAATGCCTTCTAAAGGGCCAGGATCGGATGGTCTACCAGTAACTTTCATTAGACAAACAGCCGTTAATCTGTGTATACCCCTGCATTTTATATTTAACCAATCTTTTTCTCAAGGTTGCTTTCCTCAAGCATGGAAGCTTGCAAATATAACTCCTATTTACAAATCGGGACCAAAGGATGATGTCGTGAATTATCGTCCTATATCAATACTATCAGCTTTGTCAAAAGTTTTTGAGAGACTAGTTCATGATAAAGTATACCCTCTGCTGCATAATACTATTATTCAACAACAACATGGATTCGTCAAACGAAGGTCAACCAATATGGTAACTTTTGTGGACTACTTGTTTAACAACATGGACTCTCGTGTTCAAGTTGATACTATATATCGCACGCTGAGAACGGAAGTGACCTATCTCAAAATTTTAGTAAAATGAGTTAAATATACAAAATGACTCAAAAAAGTACACTCTATCAGACTTATATTAAAAAACAGCCCGTTTATGGTCTGAGAGGGATAGAGGTATTTTCGGTCCCTTTGTCTTTGAGCATTTCACTCTCCCTGCGCCGGAATGAAAGGGACGCAATCAGTTCTTGTTCAATCAGTTCAATTTCGACTTGAGTCACTTTCATTCTCAGCGTGCGATATACCGATTTCCGGAAGGCTTTTGACAAGGTGATCATCAGCTTCTCTTGCATAAGATTGCATTCAATGGTATACGTGGTGATCTTTTGAGATGGTTTTCTTCTTACGTTTTAAATAGGACTCAGAGGGTTGTGATAAACGGTTTCATTTCTAACACCCTAGGTATTATTTCGGGAGTGCCTCAGGGCTCCATTTTAGGACCTCTTTTAATTATTATATTTATTAATGACATCAATACATGTTTTCAAAATTCAAAATTATTGCTATACGCAGACGATCTCAAAATTTATAAGCCTGTTAAAAATTTGCACGATTGTCTACTCTTACAGGAAGACTTGGACAGGTGATCTAAATGTTGCTGTATTAGTTTTACTAAAAACAAAAATATTATCACGCATCCTTATACTTTAAATAATGTAATTTTAACTAGAGAAACACTAGTGCGCGATCTTGGAGTTCTATTGGATGATAAATTACATCTTGACGTTCATATTGATAAAATTATAAACAATGCCTTCCGTATGTACGGTTTTGTAATGAGATTAGCCACAGAATTTGTCCGCCCATATACATATTTATATCTTTACAAATCGTTAATCAGGTCCCAGTTAGAGTACGCTGTTGCGGTATGGAATCCCTTCTATAGTAAATACTCAGATGCGACTGAAAAAGTTCAAAGTAAGTTTTTGAAAGCTATGCATTTCCGTTGTTTTCGCACTTATGCATCCTATAGTGATCTTCTGAATAGGTATAAGCTACATAAACTTAAGGCCAGACGTATTATTTTAGAGACAATGTTTCTTTTATATATATGTAATAACGCAAGTATGGATATCACTAATAAGATTAGCTACGTAGTACCTAGAACAACCATAAGCCGAGGGGTGCGCGCACGACCTCTATTTGCAGTATCTTCTAGTCGTACAAACGCAGGCTTACGAGCACCCCTACGTCGTCTTACTGGTCAATATAATAATCTCTTCCAAAATGTTGACATCTTCGCTTTTCCAGCTAATCAATTTAGAGGCCTTGTTCATGGAACTATTTTGGATATTGCTCCGTAATATTTTTGAGTCTTAGAATGTTCATTATTTCTTGTTTTTCTTTTTTATTTGCATGCCTGTTTAATGTTTAGTTTTATCATTAACACATAATGTAATTTAATTGTACCAATCTAAATGTAAGCGCATATCGCATTAATTTTATAATTTGTCTTTATAATATGTGGAAAATGTCGTGGGTTAAACATTTACTCACTTTGTAGCTCAAATTTTGTGTAATACTTTAATGTGTAACCGTTTATTTTCCCAAATAAATAAAATAAAATAAAAATTACCATGGCTAGGTCGTCAAGGGTGATCCACTGGAACGCCCGCGGCCTTAGGGATAAGGTCGCCCCCCTCCGCCATCTCCTTCGGGAACAAAATATCGACGTGGCGCTCATAAGCGAGACTCTCCTGGGTCCCGAGGACAGGATTAGGTTCCCGGGATATCTCGTTTATAGGAAGGATGAACGGTCGGCTCTTAACATTAGATACCGTGGTCTGGCGGTACTAGTGAAGCGAAGGGTCGTCCATCAGGAAGTCCCCTTGTCGTCACTCAGCTCATTTTACGCGCTGGTTGTCCAGCTACATGTAGCCGGCGAGGACATGAACATCTACGCCTGTTACAAGCCGCCCGCGGCCCACTTGGACCTGACAGAGCTGCGGGCCTTGTTAAACAACTCGACACAAGCTACACACCTCGCCGGTGATTTTAATTGTAAACACCCAGCGTGGAATTCATATAGTATGAATACCGAGGGGAGACGACTCTTTGCGGACGCGGAAGCCTTCGGCTATACGGTGTCCGGCCCAGAGACGCCGACACACTACCCAGAGGCCACGCGGTTCATGCCGGATGTACTGGACATCGTAGTCCACCGAGGGCTACACTGCCAGACTACACAGCAAGTGATAGACGACGAGTTACAGTCGGACCACCAACCTGTACTCGTCGTCTTATCGGGTATGCCGACCCGACTGAAGCCTCTAGCGCCACGCCGATCCTCGGACTGGGACTCCTTCCGGGAAAAAGTAGAGACCACTGCGCCGACTCGGCCTATTGCCACCGCCGCGGACGTAGACCAGACAGCGAATGACGTCACTGCTTGCATCCAAAGCGCCCTGGAAGCGGCGACTAGCACCATGCAGCCGCAGGGGAGAGGGCTATTGCCGCCCCTGCCGGCCCGCATCACTGCATTGATCGCCGCGAAGAGGCGCCTACGCAAGCAGTGGCAACAGCGGAGATGCCCCACAATAAAGACACAGCTCAACCGTCTCGCGGAGAAGGTGAAGGCCGAATTACAGGCGCACACCGCCGCGGGCTGGGAGGACCGAATCGACTCCACCACAGACAGTTGGCCGTCGATTCACAAGCTGTGCCACCAACTTACGAACACCCCAGCCCCGGTGCGCCCTCTACTTAACAGCGACGGGGCGCTTAAGTTTGTAGCGGAGGACCGGGCGGAGGTCTTCGCCGAACACCTGGAGCGTCAGTTCCGCCCCAACCCGACTGTTGATATCGAACATGTCGCAGCAGTCGAGCAACACCTAGGGGACTATTTCGCAACGCCGATAGCTCCCGATGAGGACCCGATCTTCTTCTCGCCTGGCGCAGTCAGACGCGCCATCCTAAGAACAAGAACAAAGCCTAGGAAGGCCCCGGTGCTGACGGTATCACCAACACAGTGCTGCGCCACTTGCCGCACCGTATGGTTGCGGCGCTGGCGCGCCTGTACACGGCGATACTGCGCACGGGGGCCTTTCCCGCTTCGTGGAAGGAAGGGCGCGTCATAATGCTGCACAAGGCGGGAAGACCATCCTGAAGCCGGAGCGATATCGGCCGATCACTCCTGCTGCGACATCTCCAGCCCCACATAGCGCCGCGTCCGGAGCAGTTGGGTTCCGGGCGGAGCATAGCACGACGCTCCAGCTGTCGAGGGTACTGTGCCACCTCGCAGCCGCGTTGAACAAGGAGTACTCGGTGGCAGTATTCCTCGACATGGAGAAGGCCTACGACCGTGTATGGCACGAGGGCCTAATCTACAAACTGGCCACGTCCGATGCGCCCCGTCGCGTTGTACATGTGGTCTCTACTTTTCTTTCTAATAGGACATTTAGGGTGGTGGTCGATGGGGCGCTATCTAGCGCCCGTCCGGTGCTGGCCGGCGTGCCGCAGGGTAGCTGCATATCGCCAGCGTGATACTCACGTTACACCGACGACAACCCCACCACGACAGACTCGACGCTCGCGCTGTACGCTGACGACGCCGCGTACATTACCACCTCGCTGAACGCAAAGTACACGGCCGTCAAGATGCAGCGCGCCCTCGACCTACTTCCCGAGTGGCTGTCAAAGTGGCGGCCTTCGGTTAACGTGGGTAAGACGCAGGCGCTGGTCACTGGCTCCGCGCCCCTCCCGCCACCCTTGAAGCTGCAAGGAGCCGACGTCAAATGGTCGCCCCAGGTAAAGTATCTGGGTGTCACTATCGACCGTCGGCTCTCGATGGGGACACGTCCGCAAGGTCGCCGCACAAGGTAGGGTAGCTCGCAACCTACTCAGGCCGGTGCTCTCATCCCGCATACCGGCGCGCGTCAAGTTGGGCGTCTACAAGCTGTACGTGCGCCCCATACTGACGTACGCCGCCCCAGCATGGTTCGCCCTCACAAGTGAGACGAACCGTAAGCTGCTCGGCGCGCAACAGAGTCTGGGGCTGCGGACCATAGTGGCCGCCCCTCACTTCGTGAAGAACGACGTCATCCGGAGGGACCTCGGGACCGAGAGCCTGCATGTGTATGTGCGGCATCTCGCGAAAGGAATGTTCGCGCGTGCAGACGCATCTGCTTGGCCTCACATCAAGCAGATAGCGCCATTTAATCATCGTGATTCGATTCGTCAAGTTCAGTATCAGAACCGAAATTTTCTTTGTCAGATGAGTCATCTAAGTTAAAATACACAATCATAATTTTTTCTATATTTTCAACTGTCGGGCGATTTCTTTTTGTGTTAAGAATCCATTTATAAGTTGAAAATGACCTTTCAACATCAACTGAGGTTAAAGGCGCGTACATATAGTATGATCGCTCATCCTTTCCTGCTGTTATCACTTCACATATGTCTCTAATTTTATCTAAACCGGGATTTCTGTCCATGACATTTACGAGTTTATTTTTTATAAGCTCAGATGAACACCAGCTAAGCACAGTTCTCACGTGATCAAATATTTCAAAGGATTCCGTTAGAGTTATATTCGATTTTTGTAATTTCTTTAATCCAATTTGTATATATTTAAAATATTCCTCAATGTAGTCCAAGTCCGATTTCAAGTTTTCCTTTTGAAGAACATTTTTGGCACACCTAATAGATAGCGCGTCGGAACTTCTTAAAAGATTTACAATTGTTTTAATTTGATCATAATATTTTGCATAATATGACACTGCCTCCAACCAAGTACCCCATCTTGTAATAACGGGTTCTGGAGGAAGCGGCATGTGGGGAAAGGTGTTTTTTAACAAGCGCACTCTATTAGGTGATTTTAAAAATATTTTTTTTACGTTTGAAATTAATTCATCTACATCTGAGTATTCGTATCGTATTTTTTCTGCCACGAGATTCAGTGCATGTGCTAAGCAAGTGACGTGTATCATGTTGGGCAAATAATTTTTCAGCACACGTCCCGCTTTTAGCATATATGCTACACTATCAGTGCATAATACAGCAACGTCTCCTACTTTGGATTCATACAAATCGCACCACATATTTTCAAAGCAGTCTATTACAAATTGGGCAATTGTGCTCCCATTAACAATTTCTAGTACTTTGCAAGCAACTAAAAATGGTTTTTATGTGATCGCATTTAAAGGTTTTACAAGTAAATGTACCATGTATCTGCCTAAAAAATCAGTTGTCTCGTCTAAAGATACCCACAGCTTTTGATTTGCAATTTGTTCATAAATCGAATCAATTTTAGTTTTAAAAATCTTATCTAAATAAACTTTTCTCAGCAATGATTGCTCAGGAAGCTTTTGTGATTTGTACAATTGCAGCAAATATATTTATGGAATATTTTTTTGAAAGAGGGGTTGTTTACTTGAATCCAAGGTATATTACATAATATGAGAAATTGTACTAGGTCCAAATAAAATTCTTCATTTGGTTTTTTACTTGTCCCTTTGTGTTTCGGACCTTTAACGTGCCTCTTGACACTACTAAGTTTAGCTGTTATACTGCTCTCGCACTTAGAACAGTAAATCAAATTACTGGCCGGGTCGTAATATAATTCAGGATGAAATCCAATCCAACTTTGTACTGTTGCTTTCTTAGGCTTGTTCGCCATCTCCAATCTTACTGGTCTCCAAAAAGATGTACGATGGCAAGTACCTAAAATAAAATAAAATTTTATGTTTTCCATGCCTCAAAAGGAATAACGAACCTTTATAGATACAGGGAGGTGGAAAGGAAAGCGGGAGAGGTGCGCGCATTCCAGCTAGGTGCATCGATTTAAAGATTTTATTCTTTCATTTTACGCTCTAATAAAGAAAAACGGTTAGATAATATGAACACGCGTAACATCATTGTTATTGAAAATTTTTTTTCGCATTTTAGTCAATGCGCAAAAGACATATTCCTTTTTGGTTCAAATATTAAAAGAACCGGCCAGAAAAATAATATATATTGATAGAATTCGTCCACCTTAGCAATTCTTTATGACACCAAAGATATAACATTACTATGCTTGGTAGTATTGAAGTTCACTTTTATATTTGAACCAAAAGTTAAATGCGTATGTTTTTTTTCTTTAACTACGTTTCATACACAATAATTATCTTAAAAACTCCACTAAAAAATATCATGTTCATACAATTGCATATCAATCTAGACTGTCAAATTGCTAGTTTAAGATAAAATAATATATACATTAATGTTCTTTTTTATATCTAACTTACTGTTTGTTTCCCTACAAGAAATAAAATAAATAACTTTAGCCAAAACATTAAAAAGTAATAAATGTTGACTTACCGTATTATTTGATGTAGACAGACAGGAACAATGTTATTGCAGCAAATCGTAATCCATAAATTCAAGCCAAAGTAGTCGTATTAAGAAGATCCAATGAACCAAAAAACGAGCGAGGGTGAACAACAATATTCACAAAAACAATACAGGAAGATGCGCACTTAACAAACCGAAGTACAGGATTGAAATGAAGGTAACCTGCGCGCACGCGGGGCGGTAAGGAGTAGGGGGGGAGGGGGTATGTAGACCCTCCCCGCGCCGCACAGGTATGCGACCATGGCGGTTACCTTTTATAATTTCTAAGAATAGATAACGAAACGCGCTGCCGTAAAATGTGATAATGTGATACCATTATTATGTAATTATTTTAATATCATGCACATTTTTAAATATAAAAATTAACTTCATCTGAAAACACAGGATGACATGAAGAACATAACAGTTGCTGGGCAACAACTAAAAAATACTCTCTTATAGCATAGTATAGTACATTAAAACCTTCATGGTACAACACCTCCCCGCCCATGGCTCCGCCTACTGCGGTGCCCGATGCGGACCACACCACTGACGACGACGACGATGCTCCGGAGGTGGTGTACGTTACTCCAGCATGAAAGTGGAACGTATAATTAGTGCGTAATCTGCTGTAAATGTGCGGCTAAAGGATGAGAGTGGCGGTACGTAAGCTGAATGCCTAAACTACCACCCCAGGACCCGACGGCTAACCTGGGAAAGCCTGGGTCCTGGACCATTGGAGGTCCATACCACTGTTTTTCCAGGCCGAGTGCATGGGTATTTATTTGGCCACTTCAGCCATCATGGCCAGTGAAATTAAGGACCACTCGATCCTTATACTCTCAGACAGCATGGCTGTCCTGCAAACGCTAAAAGTGACACAGTTGACTCTGGGCTAATATACGAGTGCCCCCAGCGCCAGCGCCTAATCCAGGTGGGTAGCCAATATAACCATTCAATGGCTTGAAGTACACAGCGGTTCGCTAGGCAACGATGAACTTGCCAGAAGGGGGGTCGAGCATGGCTCCAGTGGGACTTGAACTCATTGCGCCACTCCCCGTCGGGTAATTACGTACTCTGGTAAGGAAACGCACCAGGGTTCAATATCTCAAACTATGGTCGGACCAAGGTTAGTGCAGGCAGGCCAAGGAACTCGAGCGGTTCGAGGGAAACTTAGTGCCGCGGCACTTCCTCTCACGGAGTCTCCAACCTGAGGTGCTGGAGGAGGTAGTCTCAGTCCTCTTCCCGGTAAGAGCGGAGCATACTCCGCCGCCGATGGCTTTGCCCACAGCCGCAGAGCCTAAGGAAGAGAACGCCAACAGCGTCCCAGAGGTGACACAGGCAGAGATGGAGGCGGCCGTGATGCGGCTCCGGGCCAAGAACGTGGCTCCGGAGCCCGACGGAATCCACGGCCGCGTGTTAGCCCTCTCCCTGAAGGAGCTAGAGCCCCAACTGAGAGGACTCTACACAGCGTGCCTTGAGCAGGGCAGTTTCCCACTTTGTGGAAATCTGGCCGTCTGGTCCTGCTCAGGAAGGCGGGGCGCCATAGTGCTGCTAGACGAGGTAGGGAAACTTTTAGAGCGGATAATCGCTGCCCGCCTCGTCGACCACTTATGCAGAGGGGCCTGACCTGGCCGAGAGCCAGTTCGGCTTTCGGCACGGGCGCTCCACCATCCACGCAATATTGCGAGTGAAAGTCCTGGCGGAGGAAGCAGAGTCCCGGGGCGGAGTGATGTTGGCGATGTCCTTGGACATCTCCAACGCCTTCAACACCCTGCCCTGGAATTGTAATCGGGCGGCATTGCGGTACCATCGAGTACCTCCCTACCTCGGCCGCATCGTTGGGGCTTATTTGGCGGAGAGATGTGTCACCTACACGGGACGTGATTGCGGAAACCAGCGCCACATGTCGTGCGGTGTTCCACAGGACTCGGTCGTGGGCCCACTCCTGTGGAATATAGGGTACGACTGGGTGCTGCGTGGACTTGACGTGTTATACGGACGACACGCTGGTCACGGCCCGGGGGAGCTCGTACAGGGAGGCAGCGTTGCTGGCGACGGCTGCGGTTTCGCAAGTGGTGAGCCGCAAACGGCGCCTAGGCCTGGAGGTGGCCCTCAACAAGTCGGAGGCCATAGTATTTTATGGCCCCCGACGGGCGCCTCCACCCGGATCACACATCGTGATCGGGGTGGCTCGAATCGCTGTCGAGTCTACCATGAAGTACCTGGGATTGGTGCTCGACAGCCGGTGGGACTTCGGCCCCCACTTTCGGTGACTGGCGCCCAAGTTGTTGGGCACCAGTCATTGTGAGGCCTCGATCTGGCCGGCTGACCTGACGGCTGGCAGCATCGCTGTCTTGTGTAAGCCGCAAAGAGCGATGGCCGTCAGAGTCATTAGGGGATATCGTTAGATCTCTAACGAAGCAGCTTATGTACTGGCCGGATCATGGGACCTCGAGGCGAAAAAACTTGCGTCCCTGTATATGTGGAAGCGAGGGCGCGAGGCGAGCGGCTGATGTAGCGTCATATGGAGTCGCGTCAGTCGCAGCTTCGCGCAGACCTGGTGGCGGAATGGCGGGACAGGCTTTCACGCCCTACCGCCGGCCTCGTCACCATTGAGGCGATCCGGCCGGTACTCGAGCGCTGGCTTGGGAGGAGGCACGGCTCCCTGTCATTTCGGGTGACGCAGGTGCTCTCGGGGCATGGTTGCTTCGGGAAATACCTGTGTCGCATAAAACAGGGAGCCGGACGCCCGGTGTCACCACTGCGTCGACTGCAGGGAGGACACGGCGCGGCATAGGCTGGCAGAGCGTGCCGCTTGGGAGGAGCCGCGCCGTGCCCTCGTCTCAGGAGTAGGCAGTGACCTGTCGCTGCCAGCCATGGTCGACTCCATGGTCGGCAGCGAGGAGTCCTGGGACGCGGTGGTATCCTTCTGCGAAATAGTCATGTCGCAGGAGGCTGCGGAAAGGGAGCGAGAGATCTCTTCCTCTCACCCTGCCCGCAGCAGGCGCACCGGGCATTGGCGGAGGGCGGACAACGCCCTCTTCCAGGCCCCCTAAATGGGTCCAGGGGCGACGGACTCGGGGACATCCGTCACCCCCCACATAGCAGGACCCGGGGTGGCGGCGCGTAGTGTTCCACTCTTGCCCCTATTTGACGTCGCGGGTTTAGGCGAGTTTTACACCTCACTCCCCCCGCGAGCTTGAGGTGGCCCGCAATGGCGATCCGGCACCAGCCGGGGATCGCGGAAGTCGCACTAGACTAGTCCCCAGGGCGGAGGGCATCCATGAGGATTTTCCACCCCGGAACAAAAAATAAATAAAGGCAGGCCAAGGAAGCACTCCCTACAATTGATGGCTGCCTCACGAAACAGGGTCTCCGACTAACTAAACATCAGCTGCGCACTGTTACAGCAGCTATAACTGGCCACGGGTCATTTAACAAACACCTCTTTGGCATAGGAATCACAGACAGTCCACTGTACAGGGCCTGCATGGAGGACGACGAGACAGCAGCTCATGTGCTACTAAACTGCCCGGCGGTCGCCACATACAGGGCAAAGTACTTCGGTAACCCAGGTAACCTCCGTGCGATTGTCAGTAACACCAAGGCGTTGCTGGCCTTCCTTGAGGAGCTGGGTTGGGAAACTGATTATTCGATAATAATCAGTTTCCCACCCGTACACAAAATACGCGCACTCACGTGGAGTTGCGGACACCAGCCCGTATTACTTAATACCTACCTACTATTAGAATACTGCTCCATCGTCTGATACCCAGTACATAATATCCGCATTCAACGCATCAAAAGAGTTCAAATAAAATGTATAAAAAATTTAAAACTTTCTTATAAAGTAGGTATAAGGAATACAGTTAAAAACTATGAAGATGAATGAATTACTTGAAAATTAAATCTTTACACTGGCGTCGAGATTTTGCAGGATAAGTTCTCATTCAAGATATTAAATCAAGACGTGAATTGCTCACAGCTTCTATTATCAATTAATATTAATACGCCCCGTTCATCAGCTAGACTTTTTAATTACCAGGCCACTCAGAAAGTATTGCGAAAAAAAGTTTTTGTGTATGAGAGACTGGCCATTTATAATCTATACTGAAAATATGATTATTTGTATGTAAAAATAGGTACGCTCCAATTTCAAAATTTCTCTCCACATTGTTTGCGAGCTAATTTAAATTATCGTGTCTCATTAAAAATTATTTTTACGATTTCAAGTGTCGCCTGATACCGGACGAATAGGTCGATAGACTTCAAATGGCATTCATGAATGAAGGCCCTTCTAAGGCAACCGTGTATCGTTGCTATAACGAATTCAAGCACTGACTGGACAGGTCCACTCAATCTGTGTGGTTCTTTCATCAAAAGACCATTTCAGACACCAATCGACATGGTCTTCACATGATCTGACCAAGATTATGTCTGGACTTTAAAAGAGACTGTGACCTCTGAGTTTGTTTCGGCCTTCTCAGAGTAGTCAGATAGGAAACGCCGGCCTCATCTAGTTAAAAAAAAATATGTTTTGACGTGTAAAAGTGTTTGTAAAAACCTACTTACAGAAATAAAATCATTTATCATTTATCATTAAGCGCGGTCGACTAACTTTGGGGGATAAAGAAAGAAGTGGTCGCCCTTTGACGCCTGTTACGGAAAAAAAACGTGCTAGCAATGAAAAATTTAAAAAGATAAAACGATAGGTCAGTTACGTATCAAGAGATTCAGCACATACTGCAGGTTGGAACGGGAAGCCTTCACGAAATTCTACACGTGCATCTTCGCTCGAGGAGGATTGTTTCACGTTGGATGCCGCACAACCCCACCGATGCTCAGAAGCAGGCCCGGGTGGAATGGTGCCGTGATATGATAAACAAATTTGAAGCAGGCTCATCTCGGCGTGTTTACGATATCATTACAGGTGACGAGTCTTGGATTTATCACTACGATCCAGAAACCAAGCGCCAGTCGACAATTTGGGTGTTTCAAAACGAGTCAACCCTTACCAAAGTGAAGCGATCTAGAAGCGGAGGAAGATTTTGATCGCGAGCTTTTTCAATTTGACTGGCTACTTCGTGTCAATTCCTTTACGGAACTAAAGAAGCATCAACGCTGAATGGTATACTATCAAATGCTTGGCAGAAGTTTTCTCTAATCTGAGCAACAAGCGACCAAACACAGGGCTCCGCGGGCTACTACTGTTCCACCACGACAACGCGCCCAAAACGAGGAACTTCCTAGACACCACGTCGGTCAAACTCCTGGGTCACTCGTGACAGCCCTGACCTAGCACCGTGTGACTTTTTATTCACGAAAATAAAAAAATCAGCTCAAAGGGATACATTTTTCGTCGCCGGAAGATGCGCTGTCAGCTTTCAAGCAGGCTGTAAACGAGGTGTCTGTGGCGGACTGGAAAGTAATTCTAAAACTGATTCATACGCATGAAACTTTGTATTACTAGTAGAGAGTACTTTGAAAAGATTTAATAAAAAAATATTTACCTATAGAACATTTTTGAAATTTTCGCTAAACTTTCTGAGTGTCCCACGTAAGCCTTTTACTTCTGGTGGCCGCAAAACCAAACACGGGAGTAATGCTCCCTTTCCTATATTCTCAGAAAGTGTAACGACATTTTTCATGATACTTCAATATTTTCAGGCAGCATAACTAAGTTTAAAAGAGCTGTGCTCAATTATATGTAATTTTTGTTCAATAATGTTTTTTTTTTATTTTTTGTGTTGTTTTTTATTATGTTTTATTTTGTTCGTTAATTCAATCTTATTTAATTTAATTCAAGTTTATTTAAGTATAAAAGATTATTGACATTCGTTCTAATTGCATTGTTATACATGTTTATATGAATTATTATTGTACAGTGAGCTCTAAATAAAATAATGTGCTTACCTTGCTTTAGATGCATGCAACGCTATTGTATTTGTAAATGTTATGTACGAGGAATGTCTTTGTGTGTTTTTAGTTGGTTTGCCTAAATAAATAAACAAATAAAACTAACTAACACTTACTTTTCATCTCCCTGGCTTGTTTGTTCTTAGATACTTTTTCTTCTTCCATTTTAGTTTTATACTCCATTAAAGGTTCATCATCTTCTAAATCAGATTCAGAATGGTGTGGTGGTGTATCTGCTACATCTGGACAGCTATTGTCAAAATTTTCCAGTTCTAGCTCTGTAAGGAAATAAAAACATTCAAAAGTATTTCTAGGAAGTCATGGATGGGGTGATACCTTTGCCCAGCAGTGGGGTGATGCAAGCTTACAATAACAGTATTGATATCTATCTTATTTCAAAACATAATGTGGAGTAACCACATTATGTTTTGAAATAAGATAGATACAAGTTGACTAAAACAAGTTGAATAAAACTTAACACTGCCAAAAGTTTCCATTAGTTCAAAACATGTTTTGATCAATATTATATAAATATTTTTTTTTAATTTTTTAATGATTATATTATCTATGTTCTTAATAAATAATCACATACCATCACTTTGATGTTCCTCTTTTGGTTCAATAATATTATCTAGTCCCTCACAAACAGCTGGTAATTCTTCTCTGATAGCAATGCTTTCTGTTTGACATACATCATCTATACTTATGTGTACTATTGGAGATTTAATAAACCCACTGCAAACCTCGAAGTGGTCTTGTTTTATCGGATTGAGCTGTAAAATGATATATTTATTGTATTAGGAAAAATATATTGGTAATCATCTGGTGGTATTTGTTACAGTTGTAATGGCAACCGTGTTATTTAGTTAAAATAGGTTTATATTTTTACTATTTTATTAATATTTTACATAGGTTCTTCTAATCTTTGTGATTGTGAGAATGCTATAGGCTTAATAGACTGTAGATTTGTAGACCATTTACTATTTTGTTAAGCACCTAGTACTTGTTGACAGGCCTACACTGTCCACTACAATTTGAAAACTTTGTAAAAGCCAATTATTTTTAAAAGAGTAACCGTGGACTTTCTTTGTGGCTCTTCTCCTTAGGAAATGACCAATTGAAACCGTGCACCTAGCTTCTGACATTTCATAGGTGCCCATGTAGTTTTTTGAGTAATAAAATATTTTGATTTTGTTTTCATCAGTTCCACAAGCACAAACCTTTATTCATTATACTAAAGTCACTCAAAAGAGAGGATACTTAAGTAGGTCCAATGTAACCTCACTGATCACTGCACAAGCTATTGTAGCATAGCTCGCACTGACATGAGAGAGGACCATTATCAAACATACATGTTTCATAAAGTTGTAGCAGTATTTAACATGTAATAATTGTAAACACCTACATTTGACAAAAGTGTACATAATAACCATTCAACACTCAATAAGTATGAGCTTGAGAGGAATCACTTCCACATTATAGGAACTGAAATTATAAGAATAAATGGCTGTTTATGAATGTCTCACCTCATAATCGTCATTCATCATCTGAGCGAACAGCTCTTCGGCTTCCAGACATTGTCTCAGTAATCGGTAGCATTGCTTTAGTTTAGCGCAGCAGAAGAAACAAGCAAGAATCGGTCTACTGTCTTCAGTTACAAACTGCAACAAAATTTGTCTTGCACTATTTTGTTTTATGAAGAAAATACTTCTATTCTATTTCAAGCCGACAGTTGGTGGTCCTTGATGTTCTCTGTGTGCATCTTAGACAAATGGCATGACGATGATAGCAAATCTTTTAAATCCAGGTTTCCTCATGCGGTTTTACGGAAGCATTGGAGCCTAAATCTTCGAGGAGAAGCATTTAAAACCTAATAGGTAATTTACTAAATTCTTATTAAAAATATCAACTTACTGGAATATCAGTCAGCTTTTCATATAGTTCATGTAAGTTCCTGTTGACCACTACATACATGCAGACATTCTCCGCTAAACATATCCTACACATCGGCAGTTTTTCCATCTTTTAGCTCAAAAAGTATCACTTAGATATTTAGATCAACTTTGTATTTATATAATAGAAAAACACTGTTGCGTTGCTTATAAATAACGAGGCTTGGCGCCTTGTATTGATTGTTCACGTTTCGAACGTAGCATGTGGGGCCTTGTTGTTACTCCCTTCCCACATGGGAAGAAGGCCTTAGTTTATTTACGTATCAAAGACGCAGGAAAACCATTGAGATAGGAGGAAAACACTTATTTATGTACAGTTTAAAAGCTACTATTAGGCTCTAGCCACACACAGAGAGCTCCCTCTCACAGAGAGGAGGCCTGTGTCCCAGCAGTGGGAACATTATAGGCTGATTATGATGATTAGGCTCTAGACTCTGCGAGCCACAGAGCACAGACTAAGTAATACTTTTGTGACGTTTGGTATATTTATAATTTTATCGCTGGTAGTGTTATGAAACCGAGTCTTTTTGCTGACGTTTGTGGTGCCTAGAATATTTTGAATACTAGCCTTGTATACAACTTAACCGATTAGGAAAAAAAAAGGTTCTGTGTTGATAGGGATTCTGAAAAGGTATATATAACACATGGCCATGAGTGGCTTCAATATCTTTCTAGGACGAAAAAACAAAACAACGATTGTGAAATAATTGCTTTAATAAAGCAAAACATTTTACAATAAATACTCAAAATTCCTCTCCTCTGACCATAATACATAATCTGCACCGTCTAATAAAATTCCTACGTAACCTACGGAATGCACCTCTTCTGTCAATAACTTGTACCCTTGCAAATTCGAGCTTTTGTCGTAGTTCTTGTTCGCTATTGTTCTCTCCTTGATAAACTATTTCTATAGAATAGCCCCAAAGTAAAGAACATAATGGATTTAAATCGGGCGACCGGGGTGGCCACGCAATAGGTCCACCTCGACCAATCCACCAGTTGGAGAAGCGCTCGTTCAACCCCATCTAACCCCTAGTTGCGTTTGATCCATGACTTTTTGGCCACCCTGTATACAATGACATGAATATTTACTTATTGAAGTATTATACATTTTTTAAAATTGTGAATGTTAAGACTATGTGGGTTATTGTTTTTATTTTTTTTCTCAGTTAGTTTTAATCTTGGTCTGGCAGTTTGAGTCATTTAAGCGGCCTACCCAAATGTCCTTTCTTTGGTATTGTTGGTCGAATCGTTGTGCTCCTTAAGTACTGAGTTGAGCTGCACGATTACTGACAAATGCGAGCACTGACTGGATAGGTCCACTCAATGTGTGTGGTTCTTTCCTCAAAAGACCACTTCAGACACCAATCTACATGGTCTTCACATGATCTGACTAAGATTATGTCTGGACTTTAAAAGAGACTGTGACCTCTGAGTATGTTCGGCTTTTCATCTCAGAGTAGTCAGATAAGAAAACGCCAAGCTCATCTAGTTTTTTTTCGAAATATGATTTTATTTCCTCTTCCCTTTGTTATTTATATATTTATTAAAACTTTATGCACAAGTATAATAAAAATAATACCGTACAAAGGCGGACTTAATGCCTGAGGCATTTTCTACCAGTCAACCTTAGGGTGATGCAGAGAAGACACATGGCAGGTGCAACTCAAGGGATAGATAACACGAAAATAATGTTATCTCGCCCCCCACTTGTACATTTGCTCGAACCACAATAAAAATCTACGTTCATCACACAATCGTCTTCTTCAATGTTCCACTCACCGCACTGACTTCATTCACTCTTCCTTCTTCGTTCAGTCTATCCCTCTGTGGAATGCGCTCCCCCAGGAAATCAAGATGGCAACCAACCGATTATCCTTTAAAGTCAAAGTTCGCGAGCACATTCATAAGAAGTTGGCAGTATTATCACAACGATAATGTTTTCCCATTGTTTGCCTTGTCTGTTTTAGTATTATAGAGGCATGAGGCACAAGGTGTAAAGTTCATCCTCCATAGAAAAGGGAGAATCCTCCAACCAGACGGGTATCATGTCTGGTGGGCAACTGTCCGACGGTTAATGTCGGGCAGTGTTGTATATATGCTAGTTGCGCGGTAAAGTCTGCTTGCGCGATGCAGGCTTTTGCGTGACGTCAGTGTGCTGCGTAGTTCGCATGTGACAATGTAGATAGCCGCCACATCACTCCCTTCCGGAGACCGGAGGTCGTTAGTGGGCCGAGTCATGTATCTTGCGATGCTTGCCAGTGCCAGATGTGGTTCCAGTGAGTCGGAACCGGTTGTCGCATAGTTCACAGTAGGTCGGAACTGTCTGCGCTGATTCCTAGCGAGTCGAGTTGGCGCTGCGTTATGCTCCAGTGAATCGGATGTGGTACAGCGCCGGGTTGAGGCTGACTGCTGGCGTCAACCAGGAGAGGGTTGAAGAGCTCTGATTGTTGACCGGCCGAAAGTACAGTGTGCTGTGCCAAGGTTGCTGATGAGGCTGCGGGTGATGACCAGGTATGCGCGGTCGCTGCATGCTGGTGGTCGGGATACCCGTTGAAGCCAATGCTGGCTGGCTGTGTGACTCACAGCTCGAATGCTTGAGGAAGTGATGATGATGACGTCACGCTGAATTAGTTACACGAAGGCTGCGCTGACGTTCATATTCGGGGTCACCAGAATAGAGACATGAGGAATAGGGTGTAAAGTTCACTCATCCTCCATATAAAAGGGAGGATCCTCCGACCAGACTGGTGTCGTGTCTGGTGGGCAACTGCCCGACGGTAAATGTAGGGATGTTGTATATATGTATGCTAGATGCGCGGTAAACTCTTCTTGCGAGATGCAGAATTTTGCGTGACGTCAGTGTGCTGCGTACTCCGGATGTGGTGATGTAGATGGCCGCCTTAGTATATTCGTGTATTTATGTGTATTTATTAGGTCTTATATTTATGTATAATTAGGTATATATATTATATTTAAAGTTTTTAATAGCTATATGTATGTATATCCTTGTACTTAAATAAATATTTATTCCTTAATTTTCGTTATTGCACCTACCACTGTTTGTCTCTGCATCACCCACGGTTGACTGGTACAAAATGCCTACGGCATTAAGTCCGCCTCTGTACATTTGCGTGCTTAAAGTCATAAATAAATAACTAAACCATAGTTGGGAACTGCTCATGAATAGGATAACTTACTATTCTCCATACTGCCTCTGAGCTACTTATACAACACCAATAATACCTCCCAATTTCGTAAACCATGACTTCATCGTTTTTATTGTCTAAAGCAAAAGTTGCCGGGTCTGAGCCCTTATTTTTATATTTGCAAACATACTTTATAGATTTTACTGAGTGACAAAACTCAACATTAATGTGCGCGTTAAATGTTCTTAAAAGAACAGGGTTGTAAGGAACTACCCAGCGGTTATCAATTTTAAATCCATTTACATATGTCAACTGTGAAGCCACCTTCGTTTGGAGCACGTCTTCTATATTTTGTGTTGCCGTCATCACCGGTCAGTGCTTCATTGTGTAGAGGTCTCGGATACCTTTGCTGCAAGCGTTGTCTTTCATGCACGATGATCGCAAATTAACGGTCCCACTAGACCCATATTAGATTTGACGATATCAAAAAGCTTGGGATCTTTTCTGGATCGGGTATTTTGGCACTAATAACTTTGTCTATTAAATCCGGAGTAATATGGTCAATAAGCCAAAGCATGTGAATGTGCACGTGAGGAAGACCACGTTTTTGCCACTCGACGGAATACATGTAACATCTCACTTCACCGAATAGTTTACCTTTTATTAGTATACTCTTAATTTTTTACACGACTGCCCAAAAAAAGGAGTGTTACGTTTTCAGGGTTCATATATATTTGTGAGTTACGTTATTCCATCATAACTTCTAAACGGCTTAATCGATATCAATGTATTAAATATATTGTTATATATGATAATAATAATAATATATTATATATTGTTAGAAGCGTTGCGTTATTCCGGGTAACATAGGCTGGTGAAAATTATACAATATAATGGGGCAGCCATAGTTCATGCGAAAAAACGTTTTTATTTTCATAAAAAAATTAATACTAATACTATCATCGTTTAGAGTTTGCTTAGTACATAACAAAATATATAACAGTAGTATTCAGTATTCATTCGTTCACTAATAACATCATCATCATTCTCCTGCCCTTATCCCAATTTATTTGGGGTCGGCGCAACATGTCGCTTTCTTCCATACTTCTCTAT
The DNA here is from genome assembly GCA_905333075.3 of Atethmia centrago. Classification (NCBI taxonomy): domain Eukaryota; kingdom Metazoa; phylum Arthropoda; class Insecta; order Lepidoptera; family Noctuidae; genus Atethmia; species Atethmia centrago. The sequence goes on from HG995393.1 coordinate 18,335,053, forward strand.
TAGTTGTCATCTCGGTAGTCACCCCCTTTCTAACGATGGATAGACTGTGTGAAAGATGATATCATCTTTCACACAGTCTATCCATCGTTTCTTTGGTCTTCCTCTACTCTTATAGCCATCGACATTCATACTCAGGACTTTCCTCACGACATTTTCCTCATTCCTCCGCATCACATGCCCATACCATGACAACCTATTTTCGCACAACTTTTCAGTCACCGGTGCCACTTTCAGACTTCCTCTTAATTACTCTTATGTACTCATTTCTTACTCTATCCATTCGTGTCACACCACAGATCGCTCTTAGCATTCTCATCTCAGCTGCATGCAATTGCCTTTCATTCATCCCTTTTGTGGCTCAACATTCTGATCCATACAAGACAGCAGGTCTTACCATTGTTTTATATATCTTCCCCTTAAGTTTAAGGGTAATGCGGGAGAACATAACAAAAGGAATTAAATAAATATAACAGTAGGTACTATTCAAAATCCCATACACAAACTTATAAAAAAAGTAGCGTTTTATCACTAACAGGTATAAAATAAAAAATAAATAATTAAAAATATTAAGAAACGCCTGCCTTATCAAAAAGTGAATTACAAAAATTGAACTAAAAAATTAAAGGATTGGTATTCAGTTCAAAATTCTTTAGCTTTAATTTTAATTTAATTCAATGTTTGTAATTTTTTTTAATAGCTATATTTATTTTGAAAATATCTACATCATTTAAAAACTAACAAACTTAAAATAATAATAATAATATGTACAATTATATAAAAAGGGAGGGCAAAATATCACAGGGCGTCAAAAAATTCGCCCACATCGTTGTCAACAGGAAAAGTGCCCAAAAGGCTGGCAGCATTACCGCGTTGTATGGCAATGCTGATTCTTTGGCCAAAAAATAGACCAGCCCTCTGGTCACGTGAGTAGTCGACCAACCGCTTTGCGATGTCTCTAAAAACTAAGTGGGCACTCGGACCCCATGGCCCTAGTGTTTCAACCCCAAACGGCTCGAACATATAAGTCCCAATAAGATTTGAGTACTTGCGCCGTTTGAGGTTTTCCGCACCTGTCGCAGCCACCCCAGCACAGCCCGCCGTGCTAGGAAGATAGGATGGCGCAAGGGTGTCGACACACGTTGCATCCCACACCAAAGGCCTACCTACCTTCCAAGGCATTATGGTCATTCCATCTGGTCTCTTCCCATCGTCGCGTGCCAAGCCATTAGGTTCTAAAACAGCGGGCACCCCGACGGTGCCAAAAGCGCGACGGATGATGTCGTTGATGCTGGCGTGCCGTGCTATCCGACCTGCGCTTTTACTGCAGGATAGGCCATGGTGTCCGAGACAGTCGACACCTTCACCGCATTGGCAGCGATGCGGAGCCACGCAAGGAGCGCCCAGACGCAGACAAGTAGCGAGCTGGAAGGTGGTGTCACCCAGCATAATGCCTATGTTGGGTGACGGTAGCGCCTAAAGCCAGAAGCCCGACTCCCACTCACCCACAGCCAGCAGGCGGGCACGCTCAGCAGTATTGGTGGACGTAACAATAAGATTATTCCGTACCAACCTGCAGAGCGGCTCATCCCACTGCCTCTGGGAAGATGGGTTCACGGGCCGATCTGTATCCGGGCAAGCCATTTTCCAGGCGTTCACCGCGTCGGTCAAGCACGGCACGGTTGACTGTATCAACCAAGAAGGGGGCTAAAATTTCCCTGGTTAGCTTTTCAGTGCTGTGGACAGAGGACAGGAACGCCGGTAAGCTAATATTGGTAATTTTACGGACACCGAGGCCACCAAAACGGATGGGTAGTGTGGCTTGCAACCACGCTCGGTCGTCCAAGGCCACATTTAAAATAGAAGTTAATGTATTGCGAATAATTTGGTAAATTTTTTCCAAGAGGTGTGACTGCTTCCATAAAGGGGAAGGGGGTAGAAAATATATAAAATTTGGGCCAAAACAACAGTATCTAATCAGGGTGAATGGCGAATGTAAATTAATTTTGGAGAATCTGTCCGAAATGTCGTGGAAGTTTTTGATTTTTTCGTCGATGAAAGAAGAAAAACTATATTCTAAAATTGGGGAACCTAGGAGGTGCAGTGAACTTTTTTCTAAAATTTTGATTATGTGGGGTTATTTCATTAAATTTCAGGTTCAATTGTCTGTCGGTAATGTCAGAAAGATAAATTTCAAATTTAGATGGGTTAAGGTCCAGGCCAATAGATTTAAATTGCTGTTTGAGGAATTTTAAGTCTTTCAAAACGGTGTCTACATCACCTCCTAGCGTTCCATCATCTAAATACCACACATTAAATTTTGAATTTAGTTTCTGAATAATTGGATGAATAGCCAAGCTGAAAATGACTGGTCCGAGAGGGTCACCTTGTTGGCATCCTACTGCAGATTCCAAAACATTGTCCTTGTATAATAATTTTGAAGGGTACCTGTAACGTTGCCATATAAAACCATAAATTTCGGGTAATTCCTTTTTGACTTCAGCCAACAAAGTGTCCCTGTTGACAGAGTTAAAGGCATTCTTAAAGTCGACTTTGAGGATGACCTTACCTCTGTTGGAATTCAAAAAGGTGGAGAGGGCATGCACGGCAGCCTCACAGCCCCCTTTTGAGCCGAAACCAAGCTATACAGTAAGCGGTTCGCTATACAGCTTACAGCATATTTTGGCTGCCGTACGCCTGTAAGTGCAGCCAACGGCGATGGGACGAATACCGCCGTCTCTAAGACATCGACGACGGCCTCGTTTACACCGCCGGTGAGCATTAGATTAATCAGGGCCGCAAGCTCCTTTAAAAGCGTCTCACCAGCTTCCTCGGCGCCTGAACTCAAAAGATCTTTAAGATGTTGAGGAGTCAGACCGTCGAGGCCACCGGCTGAACCACTTCGGAAGGAGCTCACGGCTGCAATCAACTGGGGGGCCGAAACGTTTAGGAAGGTTGAATTAAGATTGGGAGGGTCGGGGGGATCGGGAAAGGTGAGACCATCCGCAGGCGCTGGGTGTTTACTTTCTAGAGCTGTTACTGTTTCTGGAGAGTAAGGCGCCACCACATCGCTGCTGAAAAGTATCCTGGCCGCACCCCTGATGTCACCTTCACCTAATTTGGATTCCACATGTGAACATAATCCTTTTCGTGATATATTATTGAAAGCAGGTAATTTTGTATCTAGCGGTAGGGTCGAATTGTTACAATTTTCTTTAATTTGGTTCGTTAAGGTTTTTTTAGTTGCCAAATTTTTTTGAACATGCAGAATCCTATAAGGCAAGGTAAGTAATTGCTCCCAGGCACTTTGTGAGTTCTCCTGGGTCGCAAGACGGAGACATTGCGCCAAACTCAGTGCAACAGACCGTCTCGCGCCCCGGGGAACTCTCTTTAATACTGGGGTAGAATTTTTTAATTTTGCTAGCCTTTTCCACAAGGTTTCTTCTAGAGGTGTTGATGTTGGGGACGTGGCTAGGGGGCACAATGGTACACTATGTGATTTGTGGATCTTGCCATAGTGTATCTTCAGCCCCCGTTCGCCTTTAAAAAAGCGTGCCTGTGAGCAATGTGGACATATGCTGGTAATTCACTTTTTGACAAGGCCGGCGTGTTTTTTAATTTTTTTAATTATTAATTTTTTATATTAATTAAAAAATATTTTCCGGCTGAATAAAACAAAAAAATATGAATAACAAAAAATACTTTCATATAAAATAATGGTTTTTTGATATGGCTGGCAACATCTTAAATCAATTTTATACCAAATATTTATATTTTACCCCAAATTTATAGTTTCCTTTGGCAATGTTACAGATATTCACCATCTAAATTACTGTATTGGGACAACCTTTTGGAATCTGGTGTTGGCTGTCAACAAGGTGACCTCCTCGGGCCAGTGATTTTTAGTTTAGTTTCATCCAATTATTTGACAGCTAAATTCTAAATTTAATGTTTGGTATCTTGATGATGGAACCTTTGGAGGCGATGTAGAAACTGTTTTAAGTGACCTACACTTCTTAAAAAACGAACTTCATTTTATTGGCCTTGACCTTTCGAAATGTAAACTATATTTAGCGGACAGTAGGTACTGACAGACAGCTGACACTTCCCAAATTTAACGCAATAGCTCCAGAAATAAAAATTATCGAAAAAGGCTCTCTTCGTCTCCTCGGGTCTCCAATATTTGAGAATTCCTTTCCGGTTTTTATTGAGGAAAAATTTCAAAATTTCCACGATGTTTCGGAAAGCTTGTTCCAAATTAATATGCATTCGCCCATTACCTTAATTCGTTACTGCTGTTTCGGCCCTAAATTTACATATTTCCTTCGTGCTTCCCATTTATGGAAGCACACTCACCTTTTAGACAAAATTGACCAAATTATACGGCACACGTTAACTTCGATTTTAAATGTATACTCTTCCCATTCGTATGGGAGGCCTTGGCCTCTGCAAAATGTCTAGTTTAGTTTACCGGCTTTTATATCCTCGGTCCACGGCACTGAGAAATTAATCAGGAAAATACTAGCCTTCACACTGATTGATTTTGAGGTTCTGTTCTTCACCGAGGCTATGGATACCCGATAGTTCATTTTCCCAGAGACGGTGGAATGAGCCGCTCTGCACAACTGCGTTCTGTACTACTGTACAGAACAAATTAATCGACACGTCTGCTACTACTGTGCAGCGTGCGCGCTTGCTGGCTGTGGGTAAATGGGAGTCAGGTCTGTGGCTTCATGCACTACCGTCGTCGAACTTAGGCACCTTGTTCGACGACACTACTTTCCGCCTTGCTGCTTCCCTAAGACTAGGAGCTTCTTGTTGTTCTCCTCATCGCTGTCACTGTGGCGAAGTTGTCAACAGTCTCGGACACCACGGCCTGTCTTGCAGCCGAAGTGCGGGTCGTTTGGCGCGGCACGCAAACATTAACGACATTATCCGTCGAGCTCTTGTTACCGTCGGCGTTCCAGCTGTATTAGAACCCAATGGCCTGGCACGCGACGATGGCAAGAGACCGGACGGCATGACTTTATTTCCATGGAAGGTGGGTAGGCCTTTAGTGTGAGATGCGACGTATGTCGATACTCTTGCGCCATCTCATCTTTCTGGCTCGGCGTGCTGTGCTGGCGCTGCTGCTGCGGCTGCAGCCTCAAACGGCGCAAGTATAATAACCTTTTTGGTCATTATATTTTCGAGCCGTTTGGGGTTGAAACCCTCGGGCCGTGGGGTCCGAGTGCTCACGGTCTTTTAAGGAAATCTCCAAACGGCTGGTTGACACTTCCCGTGACCCAAAAGCTGGCTTTTACCTTGGCCAGAGGCTAAGCATTGCCATACAACGTGGCAATGCCGCCAGTCTCTTGGGTACTTTAACAGTCGACAGCGATGTGGATGAAATTTTCGACGCCCTATTTTAGTTTGTGTAGTTTTAGTTATTCTTATTAACTGTTAAATCAATTCTGTAAAGTGATTTAAAATAAAAAAATCGGGTTAAGTATAAAAAAAAAATGCTACTTAAAAACCTTAATTAGATTACCAAATATGTCCTAATTAAAATTATTGTTTTATTTTATACCTAAGTGTATGGCAAGTAGGCACTTACAATTTTTTTTAAATAATAATAATAAAATAAATAGAAAACATTAGATTCATATTTAAAATTCGTTACACCTTTGAACTGTATCAATAATTCACAAAATAAAATAATTATAATAATATGTCAATAATTCAGTAACAATAATTAAATTATTTATTATTTTCTATATATTATTATTAAATTATTTTCTCTATGTTGCCTTTCCTCATCTGTCTCGTGCAAATTCTTAACAAAGTTGGTTAATAACACTAGAATATAGAGACATGGCACTGTCAAAATGTTAAGTTTGATGAAGTGGTCCCTGCACGATTCCGTCTGTTTCATGCGGAGCATTTTCCTTGAGGGTATTTTTTGAATTACAAATGCTGAGTGGACATTGTACTTGTAGCTGTTGCCCCAAAACTCAATACTATATCTGAGCCTTGACTCAACCAAAGCAAAGTATACCTTTTTTTTTTTTTTTTGAGGGTGGGAAATCATCAAATAACTTCTCCCGCTCTGGGCGGAGCGGGAGGGTGTGTCAGACTCTTACTGACTAAAGCCCACCCGTATTCCTTCTTGTTGCCTGTGTTGCGGGGGCCTCGGTGACCCATAAGTACCTTCCCGCGACCCCGGCAGGCATCGGCCCTAGTGGACCCCTACTATGTGCTGACGACATCTCTTTGAGGCGCGCGTGGAATACAACGCGCCGTCGACCCGGGCCTGGTCCTTACCGGACGGTGAGCTACCCATTGCTCACCGTCCGCAAGCCCGCGCCTATGGTGGCCGGAAATCCGCCCGGGATTCCCGACGCCCCGGGCGTCTCCTGCGGCGGCTAGGGGCGAGAGGGCGCGAAACTTGCCTTTTCCTCAACCGTCCCGCCTCCTCCTTCGCGAGCATTACTGCTTCGCAGAAGGAGGTGACGGCTGCCCATGCCCTCTCGCTCCGTACCATGGCCTGAACCAGGGCCGGACGCGATAGGTCTCTGCCACCGATCGCCTCCATGAGGACATGGCGGTGCTCTGCCCAAGCCGGGCAGACCTCCACCGTATGCTCCACCGTGTCCTCCGGGCGATCCACACAAAAGTATACCTACCATCCTAAGTTGGGCCAAAGTGAGTTCATATCTCAGGCTTCTGATTGCATAGCACGCAGAGCTGGGCCCAGAACGGAACTCTGAGGGACACCTCGTGATTCAGTGACTAGGTCAGATTTATAATATTTTTCTTCACCATTCGAACCGACTTAATCTCTATGTACTGACGTCTATTATGCAAATAAGAGCTGAATATCTTCAACACATTCTCCCGTATAATAATGTTCCAACTTGGCCGGAAGCACTTCATGGTCTACTGTATCGAAGCCAGAACTAAGGTCCAGAAAAATACCTGCCACTTTATGGTTGTCATTCGAATTACAGACAACCTCGTCTATTACCGCCTTAATAGCATAGGTGGTTCCTAATGAATTTTGGTATCCGAATTGCCAACTATTTAATATACTGTGAGTATTTAAGTGCCTCATACTCGTAAGCGTTCATAAATTTTTCGAAGATATTTGATAATACAGGCAATAGGGAAATCGGTATGTAGTTAGCAGGATCTGTTTTTGAACCTTTCTTAAAAATTGGAAGTACACGAGCGTTTTTAAACTGATCAGGGAATAGGCCTGCCTCAATGCACTCATTATAAAGCGACGCTAATGGAGTTGCCAATAGGTCAATATTATCTTTATTAATAGTCAGGGGGATTACCACAGGGCAGCGTATTGGGACCGCCATTATTTTTGGTTTACATAAACGACTTCCCAAAACATGTCAGTTTTCCTATGGTTCTTTTTGCTGATGACAGTACGATCATTGTTAGACAAAATAAAAATAGTGACTATGAATGTGACATCAAAGACTCATTGCAACAATCAATTAATTGGCTTGACCATAATAATTTGAAATTAAATTTAAGTAAGACAAAAATTATGCAGTTTAGACAGAGAGTAACTACTCCTGACATAAATATATTAATTGACGATAACAAAATTGAAGAAGTAGAACATATAAAATTTCTAGGTTTGACTATTGACTCTAAACTGACTTGGAAAGAACATGCATCAATCCTCATAAAAAAATTAAGTCGCTTCGCCTTTGCTCTATTCAAGCTTAAGAAAGTAGTAAGTCAGGCAGCTGTTATAGCTGCATATTATGGCTATGTAGATTCCACATTACGATACGGAGTAATTTTTTGGGCAAATTCATGTGAGAAAAATAACGTTTTTAAAGCTCAGAAGAGGTGCATTAGATCGATGTGTAATTTAAAACAAACAGATATTGTAAACCTCATTTTAAATCCCTTAGGATATTGACATTACCTTGCCTTTATATATACGAGACTGCATTGTTCGTCAAGAAAAACAGTAAATTATTTAAAAAAGCTTCTGAGGAACGTTATAGATCAACAAGACCGGAATATCGACACGAACTATGTCTAAGAGCCTCAAAGACGGCCTTTATGCATAAAAGCATTATCTGCATGGCACCAAAAATATATAATAAAATACCAAATGCTATCAAAGATTTGAATTTGATACAATTTAAACGAAAACTGAATGATTTTTTAATTGAAAAATGCTACTATACCATTGGCGAATTCCTTCTTGACAAAGTGTAAAAACTGACAATTATATATTTATGCTTGACTAACTGATTGTATTTTCATTTTTGTAATAATAATTAATTGTAGGTATTCTAACATGATGTTATCTCAATTTTGACATTTTTATTTAATATATCAATTCTCTTTTGTTTGCATTTCAATGTAAATCAATTTTGACATTTTTGTTTGTATTTCAATGTAAATCAATTTTAATTTCTGATATTGTTAAAACGTGTATGCCTAATGGTAGCTTTTTGAGTTTCCATAAAATTACTGTAAGACCTATTGTATCACCAAAAAGCACACGAATAAATACTTTGACTTTGACTTTGACTTTGATTTCGTCATAACTAGCAGTGGATTTTTTTGGCATATTTATAACCATTTTAGAATTTTCTAAGGGTGTGACTGCGTCAAAACTCATGTTAGAATCTACACTGCTAATACTTTCAGTTAAATATGTCATTGCTAATTTTTGGTCACAAGGTTTTGGTGGACAATGTTGTCGAACCTTTTTGAAAATAGATTAGCCACATCTAAAGCATTATTTGTAACTGTGTTGTCGATCTTAAGTATAATTTGTTAATTGTAATAATTGTTCGGTTTTTAGTTACATTGCGCTGTCGATTTACTATTTTCCATATCGTCCTACTAGAATCAGATGCCATTTCAATTTGTTTTCTGATATCATTAGTTAAGTGATAAGTTAAGTCCCACGACGAAGTGGTATGTAATTCGCTCTTTTTATTCCTATTAAATTCCTGGCTGGTAATTCGATATTTTAACCACTATCCTTTATTTAGGGAAATACTTCAAATTACGCTGTCAGTGTTTTTGTGGCTCCAACCCTGCCAGCGGAGCAGGCGGTTCAAAGATACAATTGAAGCGTAGCAGCCCATCGTGTGACCCGCATCCCATTCCTGACCTGCCCAGGCTGAGCACCACCGGATTCGTTCCCAGATAATCGTTAGGCCAGCGGACGCTTTACAGAGTGGACGTGTATCGATCATCCTAAGTGATTACTTACTCTAAATTCAGTGATTGGTCGCAATGAGCTATATTAAATTCCTTGTTACTCTTTAAGTGTTCCCACTGGCCGGTCCTAGAAAGAGACGTAATCTATCCTGCGAGTGTCATCCGAAGTGATATCCCAAAAGTGATAGAACCGGCGACGCGACGTCCTGTACCAGTAACAGTGAGCGCGCTTAGCCATCGCGCCAACGTGCATCTAGCAGCGCGGCAGCGGTCACCGAAATAACAATAGGCTACGCGCGGCTGACGTCACGAGCTCGCTTGCGAACACTGCATCGGCTACGCCCGCCGTCACAGTAACAGATAGACGCGATTTCGACTTGTTTACCTTGAACTGCGTTTGTTAAGAATAGGCCGGCCGTACTTGTATTTATTTTACTACTGTTACCCCAAATATGGCAGGCGTACAACAAACCCCTCAAGTGGCGTAATCATAATAACCTAGTTGGTAATCAAATTACAAGATGATTATTAACATTAACTAAATTAAATTAAAACTAAGTTAAGCTTAAAAAAGGCCCTCGGGGCATTGTACCGAGGATGCTGGTGGCATTTCCTCGCTGAATTGCAATGCTGATGCGTTGCGCGAGAAAGCCGCCAGCTTTTCGGTCACCAGTTACATCAACTAGACGTTTCGCGATTTCCGCAAATAACTTATGCGCACTGGGACCCCACGGACCGAGGGTCTCGACGCCAAAGGGCACAAAGTTGTACTCTCTGCCAAGGCCTCCATATTTAATAACTTTCAGGCTGCACCCGCTTTAGAAGTAGTCCGTTGGAAGTGGGACGGTGCCAGTGTGTCTACACAGGTAGCGTCCCACACAAGCATCCGTCCCAAACTCCACGGGACCAAAGACACACCATCAGGTCTTTTGCCATCATCTCTGACAATCCCAGTCGGCTCAAGAAGAGCAGGCACATTGATGCTGGCAAGAGACCGGCGGATTATGTCATTTAAGTGTCGCATGTCTTGAAAAGCGGCCTGCACTTTTTTGACAGCAAAGTCCGTGGTGACCCAGTTGGTCCACGTCCGTGCCACAAGGGCATGTGTGTGGAGTGTATACCGTGACCCCAAGCCGCAGACCAGTCGCTAGACGAAGCGAGGTCGGATCCAGTTGGTAATTATATTGTGTATATATATGGTGTCCATGTCCAGCACTCACAAAAACTGATAATGTAAGATATCTCGGTGTACAAATAGACGCAGGGATACGATGGGATAAACAACTTAACGCCCTCACCTCTAACTATGAGATGGATCCGTATCTTTAAGTCTCTTAGAGAATCGGCTAACACTGATTCTCTGAAAATGGTCTTATATGCACTGTATCAATCCATTATTGAGTATTGCATTACCGTATGAGGTGGTGCAACTAAAACTAGCACAATCAAAGTGGAAAGAGCACAGAGAGCTATACTGAAAGTGATGTTACGAAAACCATATCGTTCTCCTACAAACCAATTATACTCCGTTTGCAAAGTACTTACAGTCCGCCAGCTCTTAGTGTTTAAATCTGTCCTCAGAAGACACGCAAACGTCCCCCGTCTGATGCCAATAAACGTGTAGTGACCTACACTTAATTCTAATTAAATTATTAAATTAAAACTAACACAAAATTAAATATAAACTATGTATTTCTTAAATATAGACTAGGAATAGGGATGTCTATATTAATTTCGTCCTTAGACTGTATAAGTCTCGCACTTTTTGTGTATACTGTACACTGGTTTGGAATTCGCAATATACCGGTTCCGGACACTATGGTTTCGCGTAATTCGGAGTCATCACAATCCATTGACTCGAACGAGATTGCACGAAAATCCACTGATTGTTCATGAGTGATTTCCAAATGTCTAATTCGCCGACGATAGTTTTAGTTGCACATTAGTGCCGATTCCCTTGTTCACAAACTAAACTAAATTTAAATTCAGTGTATCTTTTTCTTTCTATTTCATTAAGAAAAGGACAGAAGATAAATTTTAGTTTACTCCTGTCAAATTAATCACTACTAGCTAGTACTAGTACTGGTAGTAGGATCCGCTTGAAATGCTGCTAAAATGTCTTCGTCGACGGCAGTTTCGTGTCTGCCCGGGTTGACTCCAGGTTCCACGCGGTGAAACCTATCTTGGGCAAGACGACGAAACGTGTTGTAAAACACTCGGACATTCGGTATCCTGCGATTCGGATAGCGCTCTTGATACATCCGTCGCGCCAAAGATCCATTGCCGTCTGCTCTACCGTACATAAATACGATATCCGCATATTCTTGATTGGAAAAAGTAGCCATAGTCACTTAACAATTAAGAAAAACGGCGTAGGAGCGCACTAAATTTCAACTCAACACAATTAAGTCAAAAATCAACACGTGCAGGAGCGCGAGGCTACGACTGGACACGGTGAAACAAAAAAGTTCAAAACTAACGCAAACAACACGTGCAGGAACGCAAAGGGCTACAACTGAACACGGTAAATTGTGAATCAACACGACAACGTCCACTCACAAGGGCAGTAGTTTGACTAATAAGTAAAAGATGTAACGGCTTCATCACAGACCGACTGACCCTGACTAAAGAAAAACGACTTTGTTGCCTCAGTAACTAAGACCATTTTGCTGTAAAAACCAACTCTTATCGCTTTTTGCTATTCATTGGGCGTTCTACCTGGAAATGCCGTCGCACCGCGCTCGGTGGCCATTGTTTAGAGAATCCCCTCAATGGGTTCCCCTCAATTGGTTCCTGCATGTGTCAAAAATTCTTAGAATTGAACAATGTTATCATTTCGAGCACATAAAGTATTCTTTTAAGCAAACATTTTGTGTTTTGTTAGACTGCCTAAAATTTAAAATTTCTCCCTCGAATTGGTTTGTAGGTCCTAATTTCAATAATTTGTAAGATATTCGCATAAATGATACCTCAAAAGAAAGAGCGATTATCAAGCATGTCTTCAAAAAGGTTTGAACAAAAAAAGCACCCTCAGTTTTTTTTTTTAAATAAGGTTTAAAAGACGTATTGTACAATTTTTTTATATTTTCTGAGCTTTAAATATCTGTAAAAAAAATGTCTACTGACACAGAAGCCTAAAACATGTTTTGCTTGGTTGCTTACACATCACTTTAATTAAATAAATAAAAAATTAATTCATTTATCATTCAATTTGGCCATAATTATGCAGTTTACATTAAATTTTGAGAATTTCCGAAAAAAAACTTAAAAATTTGGTTAAAAAAATTTGGTAAGACTTCGTCTAAAACAACCATGGCTTAAATGGTTCTAAATTGTCTATACTATCTTCACCTTAAAGCTTTGCACCCATCTTCCAATCAACCTGTATAATGATACTTAACATAATGAAATTAAAAGGAAAACTATCACAGCTAAGTAGGCCTTACAAGTTAACGAGTAATAGTCGACCAATTTACATTTGCAGTTGGAGAACTGACCGTGGCATATATCGATGTATGGGAGAACATGTTTTTCAACTACAATGTTACGTTTGTATTTAGGATAAATTCGGCCGGCAGCCCCCTGATGGCGATCTTCACATATTTGTCCGCCGGCAGTGAGTAGGCGAACCAAGATATGCCACTGTCCTTTTCCAGGCCAGTCAGGTGTACTCCTCTTCGCTATCGGGAGTGAAGCGGACCCCACTCCCATATGGTCTGTTTTAGCATGGCGGGCAAGTCGTATGCAGAGGAAATGGGGGGCGCCGGTGCGGCGGACATTCTAGGCATCACGTGTGCAAGGCGGGAAGATGGGCCGGCACTTGCTGGCCTTTCCTGCTCAGCCATTACCGGTCCCGCGAGCGAGCGGCTGGGACCGGAGCTGGCGGTGCTCGGAGCTGTTACAGCTTGGGCCTTCTTGTGCGTCTGGGCAGCCGCAGCCCCGGAATGCGCGGACGGTGACGCAGACCGCGGTGGAAGCGTGGTGGAGCGACTGGGCGGCGCGCGGGGGTGCGCGGATGGCGCCAGCGGGCGTGCTGGTGGTGCGGCGGCGGCCCGCGTCTGCGGTGTGTCAGCGTGCGCAGTGGCCGCAGCTGCGCGCACAGGCACAGGTGGGCGCGCCAGCCGTGCTAGGGCGCGTGCGTGCTGTTATACATTGCTAATGATAGCGGAATGGCTGACCGCCATCCAGACTTGCCTCGATTTGTTTGAGCAGTCCAGCTAGAAACTCGGTACGAGTCGGAGGTCCTAAAATCTTACTATTTCCATTGTTAACAAATTCTCGTTCCAAGTTCTCTAACCCAATAAACTCTGTTTCCAGTTAATCAATAATTAGTTTTTTTTAAAAACAAGATTCCGAAACCCCCCCGATACAGACGCCCGGGAGATAGAGGAGGAGCTCCGGGCGTTAGGATACCAGCCGGAGTACGTGCGCCACATAAAGGGCGCACAAGGACGACCCGGCTGCATCTTTCACGCCATTTTAAAAAAGACGCCTGTCGTCCGGCCATATTTGACACCACGGTGGTGTCAAGATAGAGGCTTGGCGTGGAAAGCGTGGGCCCGCACAATGTCACCGGTGCCAGCGCATTCTTCACAGCTCGCACCAGTGCCACCGTCCGCTCGCTTGTGTGCGGTGCGAAGGGGAGCACGCGGCACGAGACTGCCCGCGCCCGCGGGAGGAACCGGTCACCTGCGTCAACTGCGGTGGCCCACATCCCTCGTGCAACATCAAGTGCCCTGTGTTCCAGGAAGAAATCCGGAACAAGCGAGCGGGGACCATTGCCATCATGGCCAAACGCCGGACACAGCTGGCCACAGACAGGCCACAGGTAGGTCAAGTTGAGGCTTAAGGCACGATGCTGATGGCGGCGGCCAACGAGCCTACACAGAGGACCCAAGCCTCCTCCTCTGGGCAGAGGAAGCAAAAGCGCGGGGGAAAGGGTAGGAAACCAGCACCCCCAGCGACCACAACGACCCAGGACGTTATCCCCGCGGCCGACCTTGCCATAAACATGCCATAAACAGAGAGCAGGTTGTGAATAAAGATAAAGGTAAGCAACCTACTACTAGCGCCGGCATAGCGCAGCGGAGAGATGGGGAACTGAAAAAGTTCGCCACAAAAGTGAGTGGTGCCGCCACCGGCGAAACTGACGCTAGCGCCGGTTTGGAGCGGCGTAAAATGGCGGAACAAAGTAAGTTCCCCAGAAAGGAGAGTGATGGCGCTACCGGCGCCAAAACCACCGGCACCTCCTGAGGGAACAGGACAACGACGTGGCGCTCATAAGCGAGACGCTCCTGGGGCCCGAGGATCGGATTAGGTTCCCAGGATACCTCGCTTACAGGAAGGATGAAAGGTCGGCTCACAATACCCGCTACTGTGGTCTGGCGGTCCTTGTAAGACGATGAGTCGACAATCAACAGCTCTCCTTGCCGTCGCTCAACAGATTTTACGCGCTGGGTGTGCAGCTCCACGTAGCCGGTGAGGATATTAACATTTATGCCTGCTATAAGCCGCCCGCGGCCCATTTGGACCCGATAGAGCTGCGGGCACTTATTAGCACGCCACAGGCAACCATCCTCGCCTGTGATTTCAATTGTAAACACCCAGCGTGGAACTCAGCCAACACGAACACCGAGGGGAGACGGCTCTTCACGAATGCGGAAGCCTTCGGCTATACGGTGTCCGGCTCAGAAATGCTGACTCACTGACCGGACGTACTAGTGAACACACCGGACGTGCTGGACATCGCAGTCCACCGAGGGCTACACTGCCAGATCACGCAGCAAGTGATAGACGACGAGTTACAATCGGACCACCAACCTGTACTCGTCGTCTTATCGGGTATGACCGACCCGACTGAAGCCCATAGCGCCACGCTGAACTACGGATTGGACAAGATTCGAGGAAGAGCTAGAGACCACTACGCCTACTCGGCCCATTGTCACCTAGGCAAACGTGGAACAGATGGCCTGTGACATCACTGCTTGCATACAAAGCACCCTACAAGCGGCGAGTACGACGCAGCCGCAGGGGTTTTATTGCCGCCCCTGCCGGCGCATATCAATGCGATGGTCGCCGCGAAGAGGCGCCTTTGCAAGCAGTGGCAGCAACTGAGATGTCCAACATTGAAAACGCAGCTAAACCGTCTCGCGGAGAAGGTAAAGGCCGAGCTTAAGGCACATACCGCCGCGGGCTGGGAGGAACAAATCGACGCCACTACGGATAGTTGGCCGTCTGTTCATAAACTCTGCTATCAACTCACGAACACCCCAGCCCCGGTGCGACCGCTTCTAGGTAGCAACGGGGCGCCCCTTGCCGTACCGAATGGTAGCGGCGGTGGCGCGCCTGTACACGGGGCTTCCCCACTTCGTGGAAGGTAGGGCGCGTCATTATACTGCCCAAGCGAACGACTACAAGTAGTATCAGTCACGGACCTCGGTGCGTGGCCGCGCGCCGTCATGGTCAGTTCATTCGGATGTTGATGCTGTATGCAGGCCACTACAAAGGCAAGCCAGAGATGAGAAACAAGATTTTTCCCAGGGGATAGGGTCCGTGGGGTCGCTACTGCCCAATAGCTCACCACATGCTGCCTTGCGCGTTTCTGTATCTCTCTTGGTTTGGCTCCGCGGTGCGTGGCCGCGCGCTGTTATGGTCGGATCTTGTTATATGATTATATTGTAACGGCTTTTCTAATTTAAATAAATAACTGTAGGCCGTTTTGTATTTTCTTTTTAAAAATTGATTAGGCTTCTGATCCCTAAGATATTATTATTAATTATGCCCGCCAGAGATTGTGTTGTAATCAGTAATAACAATATCGCTTATGGCGAGGGGCGCAGCAGTACACAGACAAAAAAAAGACAAAAAGAAGGTACGACGTGTATGTGGTTCAAAAAAGGGGTAAGTTTTTGTATATTGTTTTTTAATGTAAAAATAGTCTATGAATGCGTCAGGGAAACGATACGGTTTAAAAGATAAAAGAGTATGCATAGATGGTGTGCGGGACAAGAGAATAAACTATAAACTATAAAGGAGATGGGAAATTCTGGGCCCAGCAGTTAACTAGTTGAAATGTGTATTAAAAAAACCGTTATATTTTTCTAAAGGAAATCACAAAATACAGTACCATGTTTCTATCTAGGAAGCGAGAAAAGTTAAATTAAGTTATGAAACTAAATAATCCATTAAATAGATGCCTGATTACTAAGAAAGAATCGATTACTAAGAAGTAATCGATGTCAATAATCGGTAAAATCTCAGAATATGTATGAAAATCCACTGACAAGTCCTTATCAATCTTTTCGTGGAATCGATTTATAGCGAATCGAGTTCCTTTTATTTTTCTTCAGTTGGCAATACTAGTTTAATTTAGTAGACTGACAGATGACAGGCAAAAATAATCAGTAAGCGTTTGTTTTCTTTCATTCTGAGTACGCACGTATTTTCCATGTTTTGTTGTATAACTCCACGACCTCGGCTTTGTATATTATAAAGGACTATTCGACGGATCTTGCTACTTTGAATTACCTGACTCTCTAGTTAGGACAACTGATTACGTCATCGATCGGATATTTACGACATGGATCGCTGTGTGAATTGTACCATTGCGACTGTTCGCAGTAACACTTATTGGCAGAAGAGTCTTGGACGTTGAGGCGATTTATCAGTTATTCGTCAGTGGCGTGCAGCCTGTAAGTACCTATTCAAGTCGAGATTTTAGCCTATCAAACGAATTTTCACTATAAATATATCGACCTCAATTTTACTATACTTCATATAACTTGATTCCTGGATAGCCAAATTTCACCAAACTTTCAGTGAGGCCTTGTTATTATGTCCTCTTATTAATAAGGCTAGTTTGATTGAGTTAACACCTGGGCCCAGGAGACTATGGAGTCATTCCCTTCTCCTTTCATTCGACGGTAGTCAGCGTACCGATCGCACGTCTACACGGCGGTGCTAACTAAATAATTATTTCTCTAAACGGCCGGTGGCAGTGTTTCTTAAACTTTATATCAAAGTCAGTCGAAATGTTTACCTGCAAACGTTGTGACACTGAATCGAGGGTTGGTGCTACGTGTGTTATCTGTAAGGCGCAATTCGACTTTCCTTGTGCTGGGATAACAGAAGCTGGATGGAGAAAACTTGGCGAGCGTAAATCAACATGGAAATGTCAAAGCTGCAAAGCTACCCCGGTTGCCAGTCCTCAAACTGGTTGTTTGAAGGCATCACCAGCGAACTCGGAGACCATCATGATTGAGCTTCAACGTCTGTCGGCTAAAATGGAAGCATTGCCTGCGTTGATAGAGAGTGTGAAGGCTATCCAGAGTGAGCTGGCGGAATTAAAAACCATAGGTACGGCAAGAAGTCTCTGAAATGAAATCGTCCTTTGAGTCTTACAGTCAGGAAATAAAAGCTTTGGCAATTAAAGTGTCAGTTCTGGAAGATGAAATCGAGTCAATGAAGAAAACCAAAGAAGTGATAGCTAATTTGCAGGATCGAATTACTCAGCTTGAGAATCGGCAGTCTGAGAATGAACAGGTCTCGCATGAACAATATTGAGATCAAAGGAGTGCCTATATCCAATGATGAAGACTTGTTCGCAATAATGGCCAAGATAGGTAAATCTATTGACTTTCATGTACAGAAGGATCAGATCAACTTTATAGCAAGGGTGCCGACACGTAATGACAAACATAATAAAAATATTATTTGCTCTGTACACAACAGCTACCTTAAAAACGACTTTACAGCGGCGTCGAGGAAATTTAAAAAACTAAATGCTGGAGATCTAGGCTTACAGGGCAATAACAGGGTGTACATCACCGACCACCTAACACTGGAAAATAAACTCCTACTGAATAAAACCAAAGCTCAAGCCAAAGAGCGTGGCTTTGAACATGTGTGGGTTAGAGGATGCAAAATACTTGTAAGAAAAAACACCACGTCTCCAAAACACTGCATCAAAACAGAGCAAGATTTAAAAAAGTTTTTTTGTTAATTAAAACGTCTCATCTTACTTCTTACTTGCAAGTTGTTTGCACTTTTTGAAAAAGTTTGTCTATTTAAGATTGTGGTTACATTATTGTTAATAGTGAACTCGTTTGACTTAAGTTTGAGAAACATAGGTACGTATTTTTTGCACGCATTCCATTCTCGCCTGCCTTTTGTTATCGCTTGGTGTCGCCAATTCATTCTACTCATTAGGCTTTGTTTATTGTCATTTTATACTCTATGTATGTGCGGTTAGAGGTGAGATCTGCTTACACTTGAAGTTTCTTACTCATACCCTATACAATTTTATAACTAAATGTTTCTACAGTTTGAGTACGATTTCTTACACTTATTCTATCGAATTTGATTTATTTAATATAGTTGTCGTTTTATTTTGCCACCACTTGCTATTTAAGCCGGCTTTTATTACTTATAGCTTGTACTTGGCACTTAGTCTAAGTGTACCTAAAATCTTTTTAATCATTTTTCTGGTGTTACTTTTGAATTATTATGGCACCGATTAGTATTTTCTATCAAAATGTTCGAGGGCTGCGGACGAAAACATCTGTTTTCTACAGAAATGTTTGTATGAATTCTTTTGATGTCATTTGTTTGACGGAAACATGGCTTATTGATGGTATATCTGATAGCGAACTGTTTGATGATAGATATTTTGTATGGAGGCGGGATCGAAGTTACTCGCAAACTAGTCAAAGGATGGGTGGGGGAGTTGTAATAGCCATACGTCGGGATCTAACTGCCGATGTCCGCAATGAATGGTGCTCGTCTGCCGAGGATCTATGGGTTACCTTAACTTTACACCAAAAGAAACCTAAAATAACCTATAAAATACATTTATGTGTTGTGTATATATGTAACCAACAGTCTGGCAACTCTTTAATGATCAACTCAATAATTTTTCTAGTAATTTAGCTGATATTATTCTTAAACATCCCGCAGATAAGTTTTTAGTGCTCGGTGACTTTAACCAACCGAATATTGATTGGCTCGCCGCGGCGGAGGGTGATCATCTGTGTCCTGGTAACTTGCATGGTCCCATTCAAACTAGCTTTTGTGATACTCTTACCGCTTGCAATTTACTTCAGTACAACTCACATTGTAATGTGAATAATAGGATTCTTGACCTCGTCTTGTCTAACAGTGATGTAGCTGTCACTTGCAGCCTGGATCCTCTAGTGCACGAGGACTCACATCTTAAGGCACTCTGTATTTTAGCCGACTTCGTTCAACTTCATCGGCTGCATTCTAGGCCTCGAGTCAAGTTCTTGTATGCTCAGGCGAACTATGACGCCATAATGGAAGGAATGATGTCAATTGATTGGACTTTAGAGCTCAATCGTAGGCCTCTTGAAGAAGCCGTTAAATTCTTTTATGACACCATTAACTTGCTTCATAATACACATATTCCATCTAAAACTATCGCTCCAAGTGGTAAGTATCCTCCTTGGTACAAAAGCCCTCTTATTAAAATTATTAAAGAAAAGTCAAAATTTCACTCTAAATTTAAAACCTATGGAAATCTCTCGGACTATCATTCTTTTGTTACCTTACGTCGACGATCCAAGGATTTGGAGAAGGGAATGTTTGATGACTATGTAGCAAACATAGAGTTAGCCATTTCTAAAAACCCTAGGGCTTTTTGGCAATATGTTAAATCTAAGCAACAAACCAACTGTTACCCATCTATATTAAGGCATGGTGAGGTGACGTCCGGTCACGGGGAGGTAATCTGTAATATGTTTGGCGACTGTTTCTTTTCGAATTTCCAAGAGCGACGCGACGCAGATGAATTCTTGGCCTCTGCGAGAACGGATCCGTCTACTGGACCTGTATCAGACATCTGTTCTATTGATGTCCAGGAGGAGGAGGTATTCCGCTTGCTAAAGAAAGTCGATATTAACAAATCCGCTGGTCCGGATAATATTTCACCAATTTTTATAACCAAATGTGCCGGTTGTCTATCCATTCCATTGACATTATTATTCAAACGGTCATTTGACTTGGGAGTGGTGCCTACAGTCTGGAAGTCGGCGTATATAACACCGATTCATAAAAAAGGACCTAAGGACAGAGTTGAAAACTATAGACCGATCTCCAAACTCTGCGTGTTCGCTAAAATTATGGAGAAAATCGTACACGTACAACTTTCGTCTTCACTTAAATTAAGTTTCTCCGAACACCAACATGGGTTTTTAAAGGGTCGCTCCACCACATCCAATCTCGTTGTCTGTAGTGACTATCTTTCAGAGCATATGTCCAGGAGATCTCAGGTCGACGTTATATACACTGACTTCAGCAAATGTTTTGACAGAATAGATCATGCGCTTCTAATGCGCAAATTCCCAGGGATTGGTGTGAGGGGTAGCTTGTACAGATGGTTTATATCATATGTTGAAAATAGATGCCAGACTGTAGTCCTCAACGGTTATACCTCGAGAGCGATGTACATTCCGTCGGGTGTTCCCAAGGATCCTTATTAGGACCTCTTTTATTTAATATTTTTGTGAATGACATCGCCTCTTGTTTCCTAAATTCTAAAATTTTATTATACGGGGATGATATGAAAATTCTGAGTCAAATCTCAACCGTTGTGGATGCACACCTTTTACAGGGGGATCTGAACCGGTTCCATGATTACTGCGATCGAAATAGGTTGAATTTAAATATTTCAAAATGTTATGTGTGTACATTTACCCGTAAGCCAAGTCCTATCATGTATAATTACAAATTATCGAATACCTCAATCGCCAGAGTCAACGTCATCAAGGATCTTGGGGTAACTTTTGACTCAAAGCTTTTGTTTGATGCGCACATTGACAATATAGTCAACAAGGCTTCTAAAGCGTTGGGTTTTGTTTTTAGGGTCTCCACTGAGTTTAAGAATGTCAAAACCATGAAAATTCTATACTGTGCTTTTGTCCGTAGCCATCTCGAATATGCTTCTCAAGTTTGGAATCCAAATTACAATGTTTATATTAATCGCCTTGAAAGTATACAAAAGCGATTTTTAAGGTACACTCAATATCGTTCTAATACTTATCTTCCTAACTATACTAGTCGGTGTAAGAAATTTCATATTCTTCCTTTACACGAGCGAAGAAAAATTGCAGATCTTGCTTTCCTATTTGGTATAATGAACGGGTCTACTGACGTCCCTGTGCTGGTGGCCAAGATTGGACTTCGTGTACCGTCTGTGTTTCTTCGGAGACCTCATCTCCTACATGTACCTACTGTGAAAACGATCTATAGGTAAAATACTTACATTTTAAGAGCATGTCGAATGTTTAATATGGCGTGCCGAGATGTTGAGCTTGATTTATTTACGAATAGTGTCCAGAAGTAAAAAAAAATGTTTTGTAACTATTTCTTTTAAGAGTAATATAGTAACGTAGAGCGTACTGTATTATTTTTTTTGTTTATGTTCTTCAGTTGTTTGTATGTTAAACTCTCACGCTGTTTGTACCGTTTTGGCAATTTTATACATTAGTTTATATAAGTGGAAACTTGTAATTGGCGTTCTTCTACTTACTACATCTGATTACTCGAATGTATTAGCTGTAAGTTTTCTTAAAATTAATAAAATAAAATAAAATAAATTGTATAGTGATAACACGAACTGATAGGACAGTACATAATAGTATACAAGGTTGACGTTATCATTGTTTTATAGTTTTAATTATACTTTACTAAGTAATTCATAGTATTAGATTGCCTATTTGATTATGTTTTATATCTTGTTTTATATTTTTCTTGTAAAGTTTATTAGTCATAGAAACTAAAAATATAAAACTATAGTATGTTACCAAAAGAAAATATAAGGAAAAACGAGAAAATTATCGCATGGTTCTCGTAACGGTAAAGTTTTGTCATACTTAAGCTTACTGCGCCGACATCCACTTCGCGCTCATTGGCTAAAAGTCCTGCGATCTGATTGGCTGACCAATCACAGGGCCTACATTTTTCTGTATAAATTTCGTAGCCGTTTTGGGTGTCGACACAGGATTAGCTCGTGGCCCAAGGAGCACTATCCTAGTATATAGTATATTGTTTTTAACCCGCGCGGACCGCCAAAAAGTTTTTAAAGTTTCCTCTGTGTGGGCACAGGCTACACAAAGGTACCTGTGCGGACACAGGGGAGCCTGCCGTGCCGCCCGGTGGAGCCCCACCGTAGCGGTCGCGGAGACCACGCCCCGTACCATGCCGAAACCCGGCAAGCGCGGCTCTCTGGGCCGCGATTTCGGGTCGCCGGAGGACCGTCCGGCGTTGGACCGGGCGACGTCGCTACCCAACATTGGTGACGCGTCGTCCGGGTCGTCCGGTGCACCGCCGGCCAGGCCTCTACCAGTGAAAACCAAGAGGCCAGAGGAGAGAAGAGGAGGGGGAACGGGTACCGCGGTAGCTGCCGGCCCACCGACGACACCGGCGCCTGCGCGCGTTGCGCCGGTGTCGTCGGTGGGCCGGCAGCTCAGCTGCGCCCACTGCGCGCGCTGATGCGCCGCGGGCGCGGCACGTCGCCGCACAGCAGTTGCAGCAGAGCAGTTTGGGTTCCGGGCGGAACATAGCACGACGCTCCAGCTGTCGAGGGTACTGCACCACCTCGCAGCCGTAATAAACAAGAAGGAATACTCGGTGGCAGTATTCCTCGACATGGAGAAGGCCTTCGACCGCGTATGGCACGAGGGCCTAGTATACAAACTGGCCACGTCCGACGCGCCCCGTCGCGTTGTACAGGTGGTCTCTACGTTCCTCTCTAACAGGACATTTAGGGTGGTGGTCGATGGGGCGCTATCTAGCGCCCGCCCGGTGCGGGCCGGCGTACCGCAGGGCAGCTGCGTATCGCCGGCGTGTTACTCGCGTTACACCGACGACATCCCCACCACGACAGACTCGACGCTCGCGCTGTATGCTGACGATGCCGCGTACATTACAACTTCGCTGAATGCAAAGTACGCGGCCGTCAAGATGCAGCGCGCCCTCGACTTGATTCCCGAGTGGCTGTCGAAGTGGCGGCTGTCGGTTAACGTGGGTAAGACGCAGGCGCTGGTTACTGGATCTGCGCCCCTCCCGCCACCCCTGAAGCTACAAGGAGCCGACGTCGAATGGTCGCCCCGGGTCAAATACCTGGGTGTCACTATCGACCGTCGGCTCTCGATGGGGACACACGTCCGCAAGGTCGCCGCGCAAGGTAGGGTAGCCCGCAACCTACTCAGGCCGGTGCTCTCATCCCGCATCCCGGTGCGCGTCAAGATGGGCGTGTACAAGCTGTACGTGCGCCCTATCTTGACATACGACGCCCCGGCATGGTTCGCCCTCACAAGTGAGACGAATCGCAAGCTGCTCCGCGCGCAACAGAGTCTGGCGCTGCGGACCATAGTGGACGCCCCTCACTTTGTGAGGAACGATGTCATCCGGAGGGACCTCAGGATCGAGGGCCTGGATGAGTATGTGCGGCGTCTCGCGAAAGGAATGTTCGCGCGTGCCGACGCATCTGATTGGCCTCACGTCAAACAGATAGCGCCATGGCACACGCGCCCCCCTGACGCGAGACCCTGCCCCGCGACCTGGTAGCGGACGACTGACCCCATCGCACCGGACTGGACGCCTCGAGTAAGCTGCATCCAGGTTACACGCGGCTCACTCGACTCAATATTACTCTACAGATAACATACATCTATTGCGTGGCGTGTGCTAAGTTAATATAGGCGCGTCACGTAGTAAACACAGACATCCACCACTAAACAGGCAGTTAAACTCACACACATACGTGCAGCGCGGGCTGTGCGATATGTGTAGACACTGGGTGGTGTTACGCAATAACAATGCCGCCCACACACACACGACAGTTCCTTAGCCCGGACCGTAATCGGCTTGATCTGAAAGCGGGGCGGGCGGGAACTATACACCTATACTGTAGGAGCGTCGAGTCGGCACCTACGTCGCTGGTCGCCTTCACTGGGTACACAGGGTAACAGTATTAGCGTCGTGATGCGCCTACAGTAACACAATAGCAACGACTCACATGGGCGCGTTACTAGTAAACGCGCCCAAACATCTAGGGGTCATTTAAAAAAAAAAAAAATGACACCCACAATGAGGGGCCCGTATTTACGGGCCAACGAATTGCTTCCGCGGCCAAGGGGCGACGCCCCGGTTCCGCTAGCCGCGCCCCCTTACGGGGGCGTAGCGACTTCCCAATGGTGTCGACACAGTCGGCGGGAAATAGCAGTAAGAAGAACACTCTGACATAAAGAAGATCTACAAGGAAAAAGCTGTATTCTTCACCAACCCAGCACACAAATGTGCCTTGAAGAGAGCCTTGAAGATCGCAACTAGTGAAAGTGTTCAAGATCGTCGATTATAGAATCTGCTGACGTCATGCCCGTTACGCGTTCCGAGAGTAGAGGCCGCAAGCCGCAGAGCGAACAGAAGCCGTCGTCGTCTGAAACCACACCAGGGACTCCAGCGACCGGCACCAGCACGGAAGCCACGGCGGAATCGACACATACAGGGACGACTGCCACGGAGACTTCCGAACATACCGCCACCTCCGCGACAACTGATTCA
The DNA here is from genome assembly GCA_905333075.3 of Atethmia centrago. Lineage (NCBI taxonomy): Eukaryota > Metazoa > Arthropoda > Insecta > Lepidoptera > Noctuidae > Atethmia > Atethmia centrago. The sequence goes on from HG995393.1 coordinate 18,359,821, forward strand.
ACCACCGTGACTTCCACCACCTCGACTGCAGCAACTTCCGCCTCGGCCGCGAAGCCCGTGCACCCCGACAGCGCCGCCGTACCGGAGGGCCCTCTCCGTCGCGACGTCGCTTACCGCGGGTGCAAAATCGAAGTAGCAGATGAAGCCGCCCACCGCTGTCACCTCCAGAGATGCTCGCCAAGAAACAGATACCTCAACAGTGAAGCGAGTACATACATCGAAGCCAACCGGCCTACAGTGCCTCCCTCCCCCCAGTAAGAAAGGGGGTGGGAGGGAGGGGGGGGGGGGTCGACGCATAGCATGTCGAGAAATGAAATGAAATGAAATGAAATGAAATGAAATGAAATGAAATTGTTTATTCTGTAAATAGGATATGAGAATCACTTTTACACGTCATATTAAAAAATAAGCTAGATGGAGTCGACATTTCCTATCTGACTACCCCTGAGAAGAAATGGCGAAACAAACTCAAGGGTCAAAGTCTCTTTTAAAGTCCAGACATAATCTTGGTCAGATCATGTGAGGACCATGTAGATCTATGTCTGAAATGGTCTTTTGAGGAAAGAACCACACAAATTTGAGTGGACCTGTCCAGTCAGTGCAAGCATTTGTCAGTAATCGTGTAGCTCAACTCAAAACTTAAGGAGCTCAACGACTCGACGAACAATACCAAGGAAAGGACAATTGGTTTGGCCGCATAAAGAACTCAAAATGCCAGACCATAATTAAAACTAAGAGAAAAAAAAAAAAAAAAAAAAAAAACAACGAAATAAATAAGACAACAGAAGATAGCAAAGGCAAAGGAAGACTTGCTCCGCCTCCAAGCGGAACTAGCTGCAACGCGCCTAGCTGCACTAGAGAAGGAGGACGAAGATGAAGAAGAGGAAGAAGATGACGTCTCCCTCTACGAAGAAGTCAATGAAAGAGTAGACAACTAGTTGGAAAACCAGGTGACTCGTCCCGTCTTGGCTATTGCCAACGAGTCATATCGCCCTCCGGCAGCGCAAACGGCTGCCCACGACGAGCAACAGAAACATGAAGAAACACATCGATCACCGGCGGGAGGCCAAGGGGACTTAGCCCTTCTAGCTGAAGCCATCACTAGGGCTGTCAGCACTGCCCAACGATCCAAGTTCATCGAGCTACCGTTCTTCAGTGGGTCGCACCAGGAGTGGCTACCCTTCCGCGCCGCCTATTATGAATCAGAAGCAATGTTCAGCGCCGTCGAAAATACGAACAGGCTACGAAGAAACTTGAAAGGCAAAGCCAAGGAACCTGTAGAAGGGTTGCTGATCACAAACGCGCACCCAACAGAGGTGATGAAGACATTAGAATCCAGATTCGGAAGACCAGAATCCATAGCCATGATGGAGATGGAAATACTTCGAAATCTACCGCGCCTCTCCGACTCACCGAGGGACATCTGCATATCTGCTACGAAGATTTCCTACGTCGTAGCGACATTAAAGACATTAGGTTGTTTCAACTATATGAACAACCCCGAACTTGCGAAGACATTGGTAGACAAGCTGACACCGACACTGCGGTATCGCTACTACGACTTCTCAAGCACACAGCCGCGAGAAGACCCCTGCCTCATCAAGATAGAAAAATTCTTCAAGAGATAAGCTGAACTGTGCGGACCCTACGCACTGCCTGAACAAATGACATCACAGTCTACAGCCGCACCACATAGGAAGACGCAGCGGGTCACCAACGTAACTGAGAAGACCAACGTATTGAAGTGCTTCGTGTGCGAAGAAACAAGTCACACCAATGCAACAGAATGCAACAAGAATTCAAAAAGACGGATGCCAACACAAGATGGGATACAGCGAAGTCCAAACGCCTCTGCTTCAGATGCCTGCGATATAGGAGCAAGACTCACAATTGCCGAACAAAGCCGTGTGGTGTCAATAACTGCAAATACACGCACCACAAGATGCTTCACTATGAGAAGAAAACAGACTAGGCAGAGAAGACAGAAAAAGAAGAGGCAACAGAATTGATCAACTCAGCATGGACAACGAAGAAACAATCCTATCTGAAGATCCTGCCGGTCCAGGTGAAGGGACCGAAAGGAACAGTCAACACCTTCGCATTAATGGACGACGGGTCAACGGTCACGCTCGTCGACGACAGCATCGTGACAAGCATCGGAGCAACAGGACCCATAGATCCGCTAAAAATCGAAACCATCAATGAACTGAAAACGGCGGAATCAACATCAAGAAGGGTGACTATCGGGCTAAAAGGGATCAACAACAGAGAAGAGCAAATTCAAGCAATAACAGTAAAGAACTTACAAGTTTGTTCTCAAGGGGTTCCACGAGAACTAGTGGAGGAGTGCTCGCATCTATCGGTCATCAAGAAACATCTATCGTATTCCAATGCGAAGCCGCAAGTCCTCATCAGTCAGGACAACTGGCATCTTGTGATCACCAAAGAGACACGAAAAGGCGAAGAACCACCCGGTAGGATCTCTCACGCCGCTGGGGTGGGTTCTTCATGAAAGCCAAACGAAATCCTTCGGTCAGAAGATAGACTTCGTATCACATATGACTGAAAACTCAGAAGATGACCTCGAGGACTTAGTGAAGAAGTACTTGAGATAGACGCCCTCTGCATAAACCCGAAGAGACTGAAGACTAACCCAGAAGAAAAGGCGCTTCGAATATTGGAAAAGAAGACTGAGAAGATTGAAGAAACCAGATATCAGACCGGCTTTCACTGGAAGAACTGCTACTGTCTGCTCCAATCGTTGCCAGGCATCGTCATGCGTTTTCGAAAGCACCTAATCGGAGTGACATCGGACATAAAGGAAATGTTCATGCAAGTCAAGCTACGTACAGAAGATAGAGATGCACTGCGGTACCTGTTGCGTGGGGATCGCCACGACGACCGACCTCCGGAAGAGTATAGAATGACTTCGTTGATATTCGGGGCATCAAGTTCGCCAGCGACAGCGATATACGCGAAGAACCTGAACGCGAAACAGCACGAGAAGGCCCATCCGGAAGCCGCAGCTGCCATTATCGAGAAACATTACGTCGATGACTACCTGGACAGTTTCAGAAGCTTGGAAGACGCTGTGAAAATAACGAAGAGCGTGCGCGAAGTGCACAATAAGGCCAGCTTCGAACTAAAGCAGTGGAAGTCGAACACAACGTCACTCCTAGAAGCACTGGGAGAAGAACACAGAACAGACGACCTGGAACTATACAGAACAGAAGAGAAAACAGAACGAGTACTAGGAGTCATTTGGAAAATCAACTCGGACGAGCTCACCTTCAACCTCAACTTAACCAGAATCCCTTCGACTCTAATAGAGGGAAAACAGCCGACAAAGAGGGAAGCCTTAAGAATAGTTATGTCACTCTTCGACCCCTTAGGATTTGCCTCGCCTGTTACAATCCGAGCGAAGCAGCTACTCCAAGAAGTTTGGCGTTGAGGAACAGGGTGGGACGAACGAATCGACGAAGACCTGGCAGAAGAATGGGACACGTGGATGGGACACTTGAAAAGTCTTCACGACATGGCAATCCTGCGGCAATACTTAAACTGCAGTGACGCCGCTTCCTTAGAACTCCACGTTTTCAGCGACGCCAGCGAATCAGCCTACTCTGCAGTCCTCTTCTGGAGAGCCATAACACCAGACGGCAAAGTCGGCATATCACTCATTATGGCCAAGGCAAAAGTGGCACCGTTGAAGTTGACATCGATCCCAAGATTGGAACTGCAAGCAGCAGTCATGGGAACCAGACTCGCCGACACAGTTACAGAAGAAGCAGCGACGAGGACAATCTCCTGGCGCTACATTCCGCCTGGAGCTCCATTCATGGGCGGCGCTTGGGAGCGAAAGGTTCGCTCAGTCAAGACAGCCCTCGCAGCGACACTGCACGAGCGCCACCCCACCGAGGAAGTCCTCACTACTCTACTTGCCGAAGTAGAGTACACAGTAAACAACCGTCCGCTGACGCACGTCTCCGTCAGCGCAGAAGATCCCGAAGCCAGGGAAGCCAGCAGAAAATGATTGGGGGTCAGGACCCCCAATCATTTTCTGCTGGGGGGTCCTGGACGTGTGCCACAGCCGGGCACATTCACCGAGCAAGACACCATCTCCAGGTACAGCTGGCGAGCTGCACAGAGGCTCGCAGACATTTTTTGGCTCCGCTGGGTGAAAGAGTACCTTCCCAAGCTCCAACACCGGCGGGAGCCCCACGGACGAGGCCAAGCAGTACAAGTGAATGACCTCGTGCAGATCGTTGACCCGAACCTGCCCCGCAACGTGTGGATAAGAGGACGAGTCATCGCGGTGTATCCTGGTCCAGATAACATCGTGTGGACGGTGGACGTGCAGACCAAGGGAGGTGTCCTGCGCCGGCCAGTAAGGAAGCTGGTGATCCTACCCCTGACTACGGACGACGTGTCCGCACCGGAACTTAATGCGACACAGTCGCACGGCGGGAGTGATGTGCGGGACAAGTGAATAAACTATAAAGTGTATAGTGATAACACGAACTGATAGGACAGTACATACTCGTAATAGTATATAAGGTTTACGTTATCATTGTTTTATAGTTTTAATTATACTTTACTAAGTAATTCATAGTATTAGATTGCCTATCTGATTATGTTTTATATCTTGTTTTATATTTTTCTTGTAAAGTTTATTAGTCATAGAAACTAAAAATATAAAACAACAGTATGTTACCATAAGAAAATATAAGGAAAAACGAGAAAATTATCGCATGGTTCTCGTTACGGTAAAGTTTTGTCATACTTAAACTTACTGCGCCGACATCCACTTCACGCTCATTGGCTAAAAGTCCTGCGATCTGATTGGCTGACCAATTACAGGGCCTACATTTTTCTGTATAAATTCCGTAGCCTTTTTGGGTGTCGACAGTCGGCGGGAAATAGCAGTAAGAAGAACACTCTGAAATAAAGAAGATCTACAAGGAAAAAGCTGTATTCTTCACCAACCCAGCACACAAATGTGCCCCGTATTGCACAGATGGTATGGTCATGTTGAGAGGATGAGTGAAAGGTGACTAACAAAAGGTGCAACGCAGGTAACCCACCCCCTAGAGAGATATAGTTTCCTTATTGGTAATATTCTTCAGAATGGTCACGTGCGTATTACTTGCAACCGGCGTGCCAGGTGACCAGGTGTATGAAAGTAAACAAAACTAAAGGAATATAAATATCTTTATTTTGCATAGAATATACATATAGCATCAAAAGGACGTAAATATAATAAATCTACATTTTGCTTACTTAAGATTACAGCATTCATAAAATACCGTAAAATAAAATAGATAATAAACAAAAACACTTCTATGATTACCAACGAAATCAAAAAAAAAAGACAAGATAAAATACTTTAATTAAAATTAAACTAGTAATATCATATATTTGGAACCTTGCTTAAAATTTAAAAATAACTTATGTTCGAATACATACCATAAACAACTGTCGTGATAAAAGACTAACTACGCTAACATACATCACGTTTATAAGGTTTTTCACCAGTGTGTAGTCGAATATGTTTTGTTAAACTACCCTTTTCACTAAAACTACGCTGACATACAACACACTTATGAGGTTTTGTGACAGTATGTGTTCGAATATGTCCTGTTAAATGACCTTTAACACGAAAACTACGCTGACATACATCACACTTATAAGGTTTATCACCTGAGTGTATACGAATATGTTGGCGTAGATTAATCTTTGCACTAAAACTACGCTGACATATATCACACTTACAAGGTTTTTCACCAGTGTGTAAACCAATATGGTTTGTTAAACTACCCTTTTGACTAAAACTACGCTGACATACATCACACTTATAAAGTTTTTCATCACTGTGTATTTGAATATGTCGTGATAAAACACCCTTTTGACTAAAACTACGCTGACATACATCACACGTATAAGGTTTTTTACCAGTATGTGTTCGAATATGTTCTGTTAAATTTGACTTCACAATAAAACTACGCTGACATACATCACACTTATAAGGTTTTTCACCAGTGTGTATACGAATATGTTGGGTTAAATTACTCTTTGCTCTAAAAGTACGCTGACATACATTACACTTATAAGGTTTTACACCGGTGTGTATACGAATATGTTGGGTTAAATTACTCTTTGCACTAAAAGTACGCTGACATACATTACACTTATAAGGTTTTTCACCAGTGTGTAGTCGAATATGTTTTGTTAAACTACCCTTTTCACTAAAACTACGCTGACATACATCACACTTATGAGGTTTTTCACCAGTGTGTTTTTTAATATGTAATGATAAAGCATCCCTTAGACTAAAACTACTATGACATACATCACACTTATAAGGTTTTTCGTTACTGTGTATTTGAATATGTCGTGATAAAGCACCCTTTTGACTAAAACTACGCTGACATACATCACACGTATAAGGTTTTTCATCACTGTGTATTTGAATATGTCGTGATAAAGAACCCTTTTGACTAAAACTACGCTGACATACATCACACGTATAAGGTTTTTTACCAGTATGTGTTCGAATATGTCCTGTTAAATTTGACTTTACAATAAAACTACGCTGACATACATCACACTTATAAGGTTTTTCACCAGTGTGTATACGAATATGTTGGGTTAAATTACTCTTTGCTCTAAAAGTACGCTGACATACATTACATTTTTCACCAATTTGTGAAAGAGTACGTTGTATATTTTTTTTTACTCTTTTGAAATTACGCTGATCACATTCAGATGTTCGGATAACTTTCGAGTCTGATTTTTCTCTTTTCGTTTCCACGGCTGTTCTTGCATCTTCTAGTTTTGTTGTTCGTATGTCTAGTTTTGGTTTCGTCGCAACGGGCACCCCTGTGATTATATATCTGGTAAGTACAATGTTCGAAGAAGATTGATATGCACACGAATAAAAAATAATAGCACTTTGCATAATCCACACTAGGAACGAAAGGTGTCCTGCACCACATAATCCTCACATTTGAAAACTTCATGAAAATCAATTTTGAGAATGCCAAAAAAATTATAAGAAATAGTCATAAATAGTCACCAAGGTTAAATAAAAAAATAGTCACATTATGATTGCGAAGATATAGCTATAAGTTAGTGAGGATTGTGGGATGAACGTCTCCACACAATCCTCACATCAGTACAAGCAAACGGCTGGGACTATCGATTTGGGATCAATACCAAAAATAGTCAAGAAATAGTCGTAACGCTATGCCAAATCTCGAAAATAGTCATTAAGGGATTCCAGAGATATAAACGTGTCTTGGTGACGATTACGTGGTGTGCCTTTCTCGCCACAATCCGCAGCTGCTGATACGTACTTAATAATTTTGTGCTCGATCGAAAATGTGTGTAGAAGTTTACATGGAAGTTTAACATACGAGGGGGCGTTTTTAAGTTCGCGGAATGGAGGGTGAGAAGTGAAAATAAAAATACAAAATTATTTTTCTTTTTCAATATGTTCACCTGCTACCCTTATACATTTTTCAGATCTTTCAATTAGCTTATATTCAATTCTGATCAGAACTTCATATAAAAATGTTTTGTCTTTGTCCGAAAAATAAGCTGAAACCGCGTCCTTTACTTCTACATCAGCTGAAAATTTCTTCCCACGAGGTTCTTTTTCAGTTTTGGGAAGAGGTAATAATCACTGGGAGCCAGGTCTGGGCTGTAGGGTGGATGGTCTAAAATATCGAAGCCCACCTTATGCAGGGCAGCCAACGCAACACGGCTCTTGTGAACAGGTGCGATGTCGTGAAGAAGAAGGACACCTTTGGTCAATTTACCCCTCCTTTTTTCTTTAATACTTTCTTTCAACCTCTCGAGTATAGAAGCATAGTATTCTCCGGTTATAGAAACGCCTTTATCTTTATAATCGGTGAACAGGATCCCTTCTGAATCCCAAAACACTGTTGCCATGATTTTTCCAGCCGATTGTGAAACTTTAAACTTCTTGGGTGGTGGTGTGCCTTTTTTGTGCCACTGCATAGAGTCCTGTTTCGACTCAGTTTCATAATGATGAACCCAAGTTTCATCTCCAGTAACAATTCGACTTAATAGTCCATCCTTATCTTCGTTACAGAGGGCCAAAAACGTGCGAGAACACTCCCCGCGGTGTTGTTTTTGAGGCGGCGTGAACATTCTTGGCACCCATCTTGCACTGACCTTTGTCATGCCAAGATGATCGTGTAGAATTTTGAAAATTGTCGTATCCGATACTCCAACTATTTCTGCAAGCTGTTTCTTCTTTAGTCTGGCATCTTCCAATATTATTTTTTCGACTTTTTTAATGATTTCCGGAGTAGTCACCTCGATCGACCGTCCGGGCCGTGGGTCGTCTTCAAGTGAGGTCCTGCCTTGTTTAAAGAGACTGTGCCACTTGTAAACCATGGTTTTACCCGGGCAAGAGTCCCCGTAAACGGATTCCAACTCTTTCAGTATATTTTGAACTGACTTTCCTTGCTTGGTAAGGAACTTTATTACGGCACGGTACTCGATTTTTTCCATAATTCACACTTTCTTCCCGATTGAGTTGTTTGCTTGACGATAGTTCAAAGACTAATGATCCAATTATTTATTTATTTATTTATTTGTTAGGTATGGCATGTCGTAGTTGACCTTGAGAGGTCGTGACTACTTCACCGGACTTTCCTGTAGCTGCCTTAAGCGCACTCAAAGCCTCCAGCCAGGGGCGAATTTTTTATGATATTAAGTGACTGCACGCTAAGGGCACCCCCTGAGGGGTACGGACCTCGGCTTAGGGCGTCGCTGGGGGGCGAACAGCAAGGTGGGACAGGCTGGATCTGATCAGAATTATTATTAATCGGGGAATTTAAAACTACAGGCTCAGCTGCGGCGCGGGCTGGCGCTTCGTCGAGCAAGGGTCGGGGGGGACAATTACGTCGGGGTTTACGCGAGAGACCTCGGCGGCGAGGTCGGAACGTGGGTCGGTGTGTTTTGTGCACTGTACTCGTGGCCCTACTGCTTTCCTGGAGGAGGGTAATGGGGTCATCGGGGTCGGTGAGAGTATGCCTTGGACGGCGAATAGAGCTAATGGTGGAGGGCCTATAACGTGCGGCCTGCACAACCAGAGGGTTGCGATGGGTGGCAGCGGAGTCGAAGAAACGCTTCGTGATGCGCTTCATGAACTGCTTGATGGTAGGGATTTTAAGATCGAGATGGAGGATCTCGTTTCCGACGAACCAGGGGGCTCCCGTTGCCTTTCGGAGGAAACGGTTTTAGAGGCACTGCATCCTGTGGATGTGGTGGGGCCTAGCATGTGCGAAGACTGCACGCTGTGTAAATACGCAATTTGCCCTCAAGGGACAATTTGCTGCGCGCATTTAAGACGGAGTGTAGTCTACCGAAAGCGAAAGCGGCAGGCGAACGCACCTGCTTAATGTGCTCTGAGAAGGAAAGATGGTGGTCAAGGGTCACGCCTAGGTATTTGGCTCACTTCTCCCAAGGAATAGGCTTGCCGAACATGGTGAGCGGTCGGGGGGGCATGATGTTTCTACGCGGTTTGGTGAAATGAACCGCCTGACTTTTGTCGGGATTAACTTCGATTCTCCACTTTCTAAACCAAGCGCCAAGCTTGTTGACTTCGGTCTGGAGAGTGCGAGATATCTGGTCGTGGATGATCCAATTAAGATAAAACCTGGTATTTATACTAATATTGAGTGGCTGAAGTTGTGGCCATCCCGATAATGACCCATTGTTATCGCCTCCCCCCCATTCCACGAACTTAAAAACGCACCCTCGTACTTCTACATAGTAAACCACGTCGAAATTATCATGGTTGGAGACGACTATTTCTTGACTATTTTTTGGTACCAAATACAGATTCAAAAACGCAAGCGTTCCGCGGTAATCTTGTCTGCCCTAGAGTGGCCCGCAGCCACGGCAAGCTTGCTTGCAGGCTACATGTCTGCTTTCACGCTGCATGCCTGCTTGCACTCTGCATGCCTGCTTACACGCTGCATGCCTACTTGCACGCTGCAAAAATTAGAGATGAAATAGTGTGCACAAACTTTCTAGGCGTTTGGTGAAATGAAAATATGGTTATTAAAACAGTGGTATAATGAGTGCTCGCAAAACATAATACTTTGAACAAATGTTATTTCGGCTAAGTGTAACTTCGGTAAAAAATTTTTCGACCAATTGAAACGTCGGAATAACGAAAAAAATCAAATTGATAATAGGTTAACTGATACAGTGGCAAACGTGACTTCGATGAAGTAAAAAAAAAAAACAAAACGATATACGAATAGTTGAAAAGTTTTAGGTGAAATGAAATTCGGTCAAATATTTTCAAACTTATGATAGGTAACCGTCAAATATGGTATAGGCCGGTGGGACCTAGCTACGGTCACGCCATCTACAAAAAGTTTTGACCGACCTTCCTCATTGCTGAATTATTTCCAGTTGCGTCTTTACAAAGTCTTAATTTTTCTTGATGACGTTGTTTTCCACCCCGATAATCAGTTTCTGATTTTTTTTTAAGCTGTAATAGATATTGTTCGTTCGTTTCTATGTCCTGAGCGTATTTTTTGGCGGAATCGCTGTCAAAGACACCAGGGCTATTGCGAGATTTCCTACGCCGTTAACGTCGCCACGTCGCCTTCGTTGTTGGTGTTGAGACCCTAACAATATGTTATACTCGGTTAGCTGGCCCAATTCAAACTTTATCTTGTCGCATAATTGAGCAATACGATTTACGAATTTCTCTTGTCGTAGTTTGCCAGAATGTGGTCAGGTTTTAGTATACCAGAAGTTTTCATTTATCGTGAATTAGTTGGATATTTCCGACGGTGTCAAAGTAAACTGATTGGTTTTCCAACTTTTCAGCTAATCGCGTTATTTTAAAATGTTGCAGGGGTACTGTTACTGCAGGGGCGTGCCGTCCATAGAGGCAATTAGGCCTATCCTACTCTACCAACAACGCTAAATGCATTTATTTTAACTGTGTAATACAATAATACAAAATATAAAAAAAAAGTTGAACTCCTGTTGTAACACTTATAGCAACTTGTCGCGCCCGCCGTGTGACGTAACTCACAGTGCGACGGAGCTCGGTACGCACTAGTCTGTTTATTAGGCAGGCACTCAGCCAGCCTAAATCCCATTGATAAATTTAAGCACATTTGTGTATACAATGTCGCCCATGCGCATGTGACCGCCCGTAATATTCTGTATATTCATGAAAAAATGTCGAAAATAAACTTCAAAAGGGGGGTTCTATCTATAACATTTTTCATGTTATTCAATTTTTAATTTTTTAAGTAGAGTTTGTAGATTTGCTTTCTATTTTTTGACACATCTCCGAAGTTTATGGGTCGATTTGGATTCTGTTTATTATTTCCAAAAGCTTATGAGTTATTTTAACAGGTTAATTAACATTTTTACTAAAAATTATCGACTACGAAAAAAAAGACGGAATCGAAGTCATTTTTTCGGTAAAAAAATGTGTATTTATTAAAAAAAAAACTATACACTAGTTTTTTTTTAAATAAATACACATTTTTTTACCGAAAAAACCATCCATAAATTATCCCCATAGGACGACTTTTTTAATCATTATTTGTTATCTACTACATAACAGCTAAAAATTCACAGATCATTATTAAACCAAACTGTAACTAAATCCAAAGTAAAACTCTAAAACTCTAAGAATCAAATTTAGGAAAAGAAAATGTGAAAGTCAATTAAATGTCCCCGCTCTTAGCAGTGAGTACTAAAAGGTTAAACTAATAAGGAGGATGATAATGGAAATAAAAACAAACAAGCAATAGCCAGATTTTTACTTAAAAAAATATAAAATACAAGAATTTTAATTAATTAGATTTTCGAAATGGCCATCAGCCTCCTGTAAACAAACTAAAGCCCTCATGGCAACACTTTTTATTGTACGACGTAATTCTTCACGGTTTTCTTTAATTTCCGCAGCAGCAGCAAAAATCCTAGCCGTTAATTGCTCGCGGCTTTCAATGGGCACGGCATACACTTTTTGTTTCATGTAGCCCCAAAGATAAAAATCTAAGGGTGTAAGGTCGGGAGATCGCGGCGGCCAAGCAATGGGACCTCCTCTGCCAATCCATCGCGGATAATTTTGATTTAAATAATCACGAGCGGTCACATGCGCATGGGCGACATTGTATTTTGGTGTGTATAACAGCACACACGATTGAAATTTATGGGCCTAACTACTGCGACTGGAGCTGGCCACCGCATGCTGTGATTGGCTGTGTGTAAAGTCAAGATTAAATTAATAAAAAGTATTGAAAACCAGGGTTCACAATTTTTGGACGATTCCCCGAATTGCGGGGAATTTGAGAAACAGACTACACACAGACACGATAGTTTCCATAATTACTACTAGAGACAATAAAAAAAAACAGGGTGGTATTGTCGAATTTATACCTTCCAAAAAAATTATAAATTGTAAGGAATAGCGAAAGCCCTAAAAAAATAATAAAAAAATTCATATTTTTTTATTTTTCTCCTCATATTTATGGGAAGTTTCGCTTTGATTTTTGGGGAGTTAGGAAAGTAAGTACCGGCAACCCTGGACTGTATTATCCGGCAAAATTTAGTAGTCCCTTTTTTAGAAGAACATGGTATTGCAATGATACAATTTTAATTGGTAGTGTTTTTTTTAACGGCTTTTAGAAATTATATTTTTCTTAGGGAAGCCATATTGTTTAATGTGATTTATATCCGATCTTGAATGTTTTGTTTAAATATCTTATTAAGTTATAAGTAATTCGTTTTGAAACGTACAGCAGTGTAAATATTATTTGTTCATTTGTTTATTTACCTAAGAATGGTGTTCTGTTATGAGTTTCGCACCGATAATGTGTGTTTGTTAGAAGTTAAAAGCAGTAAGTTTCGCAATTATCGTTTAATGATAAGATTCAAGTTGTGTCTAAAGGTAGATGTGTGCCCGAATTACGATAATTAATCCAAAAATATGATAATTCATCTCGTACTCGTCATTTCAATCCTCAAAATTATGCAACATATAACTGGCTGTGTGGCAGTTTAAAGGCCACTTCGGATATCTTGCAATTGACTTGTTCTGTAATTATCACCCACCTACTTGGTTACGATGTTTGATGTGGCCTATCTTTCTTCTGTTTGCATAGTTTTGAACCATGATTAATATGACGAGTTCTTGTATTTATAACTTGTTTTTACAGGATTATTTGCAAAGTTTTTTTTTCTTTTCAAATAATATAAATCAATAACGACTAGTTTGAGGGTTATCAAATGTAGAGCTACAGCGACGCACTATGGGACCAAACAGTATTTTCCATCTCAAAAATGGTTTTGTCGAAAGTCGTAAATCCATAGATTGTTTTATGGTTTTCTACTCTCAAAAGATGGAACTTACGAATAAATTACAAAATATAAAAAAATGTAAAGTTTTCAGACGGGGCAACTATTTCTCATCAAGGAAAGTAATCTACCCCAAAGTTGATGAGCTATGGGACGCGTAGTGGAACTGCACCCGGGCAGCAATAACTTAGTACGAGTAGTCTCGTTCAAGACATAAAATGGGTCACTAAAAATATCCATAACTAAACTGGCCCCGCTACCTATTAACGAGGCATGCGGAATCACTGAGTCACAAGAAAACCGAGCACGGCAAACCAAAGAAAGGGACTAATAAAACCCAAAAGATGTGGACTGACACAGTGGCGTGCAGTGGTTCTCCACGGAGGGTAGGCCACGCATACAATAAAAAAAAAAACTAATTTGTGCAACATCACAGCGTCGCGACGCTGTGATGTCCGAAGGGAACGCGGTTAAAATTAAAGGATACGCACCTTTAATTTTAACCGCGTTTCCTTCGGACTTCGAACTCTTCTGCTATGTGTTTTAAGCTCTGCCGTTTGTGTCCCTGTGAATTTCCTATTAATTGCTCTAATAATTTCTTCAATACATTGGAGAATTGGAATTTGCGGATGCACATCAAACTGATCTTGATTTATCTCTTGTTATTATTAATTATTTATGTAAATTATCATCTTCATCCATGTAAATTGAATCGAAGCGTGCATGAACAGCAGACGTGTCCATTATGGTAGGATGTGGACGATCTGGAATGTTTGACCCCAGGTCACTATCTCACCGGGAGTTTTTCACTTACAATACCACTCAATGAATCTGAAGAAACGAAAGCTATAGACATCAGAAACAACTTGAAATTCATTGAGCTCATGCGTCAACACTATTGGGATCGCTGGTCGAAAAAATACCTTCATTCCTTACAAAACCGAAACAAATAGGAACAAACTAAATAAAACATACAGACGGGGCAACTATTTCTCATCAAGGAAAGTAATCTACCCCAAAGTTGATGAGCTATGGGACGCGTAGTGGAACTGCACCCGGGCAGCAATAACTTAGTACGAGTAGTCTCGTTCAAGACATAAAATGGGTCACTAAAAATATCCATAACTAAACTGGCCCCGCTACCTATTAACGAGGCATGCGGAATCACTGAGTCACAAGAAAACCGAGCACGGCAAACCAAAGAAAGGGACTAATAAAACCCAAAAGATGTGGACTGACACAGTGGCGTGCAGTGGTTCTCCACGGAGGGTAGGCCAAGCATACAATAAAAAAAAAACTAATTTGTGCAACATCACAGCGTCGCACTATGGGACCAACCGGTATTTTCCATCTCAAAAATCGATAACTCTGTTGTTTTGTGATTTATCTCCTTGATTTTTTTTTTCACGTATTTGTGAATATCTAGGCAATAAAAGAAATCAAACATCATCATTCCAAAAAAAATATTTTTTCCGAAAAAAAATGACAAAGATAAAGTTATACGAAATTTCATACAAAAAATCATACAGTTATATTAAAATAGCAATAAAGTTACACTTATGCTTAAAATAAGTTTAAAACTAAATTATTATTATTAAACAAACAGTTACATGACAAAAAAAAATATTTATTAAACTTATCCTACTCATCACTTTCTATTTCCAACAATTCTTTAGCTTCGTCAAATAATTCTTTGGATATTAGAAAACTTGGTTTATTTAAGCTAGATATATAAGGATCAGATGTATATAACAAAATATGCAGAACGTCTTCGTTTGTTGCTGATCTGGAACACTTCCTAGCGTGATGTAACCTATATTTCTTATAATCTTTATTTCGAGCTTCCTGGGCATCTTCGGATAATTGTCCTATAGGCAAAACTGCATAATGCTCTATTATTTTAGCACCATGTATAAGTACTTTATGGACCGAAGATGGCATGTAGTACCAGTTATATTTGCTTACATATAATTGCGCGGTTACCAATGTATACTGACCAAATTTTTCTGCGTTTATAGGAAATCCCGATGACATAGTTTGAAGAATTACATATAGTCTCTTGATTAATTCTTCATCAATTCCGGTTATCTCTGCAGAACATTGGTAATTTTGGAAAAATCTCCTTGCCGTATTACCGTCATTGCTATTACCGGAACCTTGACGTGGTTTATCAATATGCAAGCCAAGCACTTCTCGGAAACGTTTTTGGACAAATTTTTTCTTGTCTTCTTTAAGTTGCTTGTTTTCTGGAGTTGTTGCAGACCACTTCTCAAAACCTAAATTGTAAGAAATATGGAGGATCATTTCCATAAATCTTATCCATGCGTGTAGCGTCGACAATCCGTATTTAAACGCATTTTCATTTTCAACTCTCGTTGTAACTTTTAAAAGATCATTCATTTGTCTGGGAGTTGCTCCACAAACAGTGCAGGTAGCACTGGATGATGTGTTTGTCAACACTTGAGCAACTTTCCCATCAATCATTGTCATAAACAGTTGATGTTTAACTTCGATGACTTTGTCTTCTATTGACACAAGAGTTGGAATCAATTGATTAATTTTGGCTTCAATTTCACTGACAACCGCTGTAGTTTTTTCGGGAGTTTCTTTTGCAAATTCTAATGAAATTGGTCTGCAATATCTAACAGATGAGCAAGTAGGGTTTTTCCATATGACAGTAGAAGTTTCTTCGTCTACTAGTCGCAGTGGTACAAGGGACACTATAAACAAATTAGCGTCCGATATTTGTTCGTTTTCTTCCGGTAGAGTTTGTTTATACTCAGTTTGCCCGGAGGATCCATCACATCCCCATTTAGTGAAAAGCTTGAGACGATTGTAAGTCGATCCTGACTTTATCCTTATAATACGGCAGACTGTATGGTCTAAGAGATCTTGCAGGTTGATTTTTGCGCTTATATTTGTCACCGTAATGCTGGATGCAGGCGGATAGCAAGCCTTTTTTGCTTCACTTAGTGTTTGATACGAAGGCAATACAGAACTTAAATTCTTATCAACGAGCCTTTTTCTTAGGTACGCATATTGTGCTTTGGTTAAATCAGTTTCAATGCATATACTCAATGCTTCCTCTTTTGTAAAGGAAAGTGCGTTATCTGGATTGAGTATGTTTTGTAGAATAACTTTTTTCTCTTCTTTTTCCTTATTTCTGATAATAGTCACAATCGACGCTTCGTCATTTTCCCCCATGGATCTTAAACCTTGCACATAAGCGTTACGGACATGTCCCATTCCATACTCCTGGACCAGCTCCATATTTTTTCGTTTCTTTGTGTTTTCCGAGCACTCGTCATATTGTTTTGTTGGTCTTCCACGTTCACCAGAAGTATTCAAAACAGAATTTACAGTGGTTGAGGTACTGCAAGAATTCAATGATACTTTAAACTCACCATTTAACCAATTTGAGTATAGGCTCTCGAACCGGTCCGGCTTTCTTTGAGCTTTGGTCCATTTCTGGTTGCAACTCGATGTTAGATTTTTTTGAATACTCTCTATTACAGTATTAACGTCAGTTTCCGATAGTTGAAAATTTTCCAATAAATATTTTTTGAGGTCTGAAGTACTTTTCCCTTTTATTATTTGATCACAAAGATCGCGTCGAACACAAACGAATTCACTCATTGTTAGATAATAATGTTTTTTATGCGTTAATTGTTATTGAAAAGAAGTATCTGAACACTTTGATGAATCGTATGCTGAACATACACGGGTATTTAAAGGACTAATATTTTAGTGCCTTGTGCAAAAACCATGGGACAATTGATTATAACAGTTCTCATCGAAATAGTGTAATCAGTACTGATTGTAATTATTTACCACAACAGATAAATAGAACTTCCGCAGCAATATAGTTTATCATACTTGTGGTTAAGGTGACCACCCCAAACAAAATTGCCATGGGAAGATTCTTTCAAATATAATAGCAGTTTTTTAATTTGCAAATGTATGTTTTTATCATAGAAATAGAAAAAAACAATATAGACATCAAAGGATAATAACTAAATATAATATTTCATAATAAAAAAGAAGAACCGTAATTATCGAGGATTTTTCCCCGATTGACATTATTGCTTCAAAATCACCTCTGGCGCAAAAAACGCGCAAGTTTTTTTTAAATCCTCATATTACTGAGTAGATAAGGTCTCTAATAGAGTAATTAACTTGACACCGGCTGCTTTCGGCAACAACGAAAACTCCAATTGAAATTAACAAAAACTAAATTTTCTTTACTTCACTAAAAAAATATTAAAAATTAAATAAAAATATTTTTTTTACAAAAACTGAACGTGATTGCAAAGTGTATATTCTAAGCTATCTAATGATGTATAACACTAATATGTTTCCTTGGAAAACTTCCGAATAATTATGTGTTGAACTCCCTTAACGGTAATTTAATTGGCATGAAAATATTTATGCCCAATGTTTGAGGTTCATTTTATAAACGTAAAACTTTACATTTTTTTATATTTTGTAATTTATTCGTAATTTCCATCTTTTGAGAGTATAAAACCATAAAACAATCTATGGATTTACGACTTTCGACAAAACCATTTTTGAGATGGAAAATACTGTTTGGTCCCATAGTGCGTCGCTGTAGCTCTACATTTGATAACCCTCAAACTAGTCGTTATTGATTTATATTATTTGAAAAGAAAAAAAAACTTTGCAAATAATCCTGTAAAAACAAGTTATAAATACAAGAACTCGTCATATTAATCATCATTCATTTATGACATCTGATAACGAATCATTTTATTCTGCTAACGAATTTAGTACCTCTTCCAGCGATGAAAGTTTTATTTCTCTTACTGACACCTTAGGTGTTCTTTTACGCCAAAATTTCAGTCAAAATTATAGCCGGCTATTTAACGTATGCCACCTCAATGCTCAGAGCATTCCTAGTCACTACAACGAACTGTACGACACGTTTGCTGACAGCAACGTTCACGCCGTCCTGATTTCCGAGTCTTGGCTCAAACCTAACCTGCTCTCAACCACTTACCCGCTCCCCGGTTTCGTTCTTCTTCGGAATGACCGGATCGGTAGGAGAGGGGGTGGTGTAGCGATTTACCTTCGTGGTGATTTCCCTTTTAAAATTCTAGCTTCTTCTTCTTCTTCCAATGAATCCGCAGAGTTTCTTTTCCTCGAGGTTTGTGTCAAAGGAGCTAAAACTGTCCTTGGTGTCGTCTATTGCCCCCCTTCTGTTGATTACTTCACTGAATTCGAATCGGTACTTGAATCTTTGGGTTCGGAGTATGTACATCACATTGTTATGGGGGATTTTAATACCAACCTCCTTGCCCACAACGCCCCTCGGTCCCGTAAACTCCTGCATCTAATCGAGTCAGCCAGTTTGCATGTATTACCTCTCCAAGCCACTCACCAAAATATAGTCGGTGATGATACTTGGCTTGACCTGATCCTCACCTCTAATCCTTCCCTAGTTTCCTCACATGGTCAATATGCTGCTCCTGGCTTTTCCCATCACGATCTTATATTCCTATCCTATGTCCTTAAACCCCCTAAACCTAAACCAAAATTCCAGTACAGGCGTGCCTTTGCACGTATGAATAGCGAGAAGCTTCAACAAGATGCATCCAATATTGACTGGTCACCCCTGGAAGCAGCTGCTTCAGTTGACGAAAAAGTTAGTTTGTTCAACAATGTTGTGGTCAAGCTATATGACACACATGCTCCTATCAGAAAAATCAAGTTGAAGCGTCCGCCTGCGCCTTGGATGAACATGGGAGTTCGGATGGCAATGCGACGGAGAGACCGCGCGTTTCGGAAATTCAAAAAGGATCGCTCGGAGGACAATTGGACCTGCTTTAAGGCTGCTAGGAATCGGTGTAACCAGATGATACGCAACGCTAAACGCCGACATATCCTAAATAATATCACTTCTTCTTCTCCTGCCGATATTTGGAAGTTCCTTGGAACTTTAGGCATCGGCAAATCGCGGCACTCAGACCTTCTTAACACAATTGGCTTAGACGATCTAAATCACCATTTCTCCACTGTTCCCACGCTAGATAGTCTAACCAAATGTCAAACCCTTGACTACCTTGCTGGTCTGACGCGCCCTAATATTAATCCCTTTGTCTTCACCCCAGTTGACCCGGGAGAGATCAGAAAGATTATCCTTTCTATTAAATCCAAAGCTGTGGGCTGCGATAATATCAGCCGCCATATGATCGTTACGGCTCTTGATCAACTCCTTCCTGCAATCTCCCACATCTTAAACTTCTCCCTGTACACCGGTGTTTTCCCCTTCCTTTGGCGTAAAGCCCTTGTTCGGCCACTGCCTAAGATACCCAACCCCTCTCTTCCTAGTCACTTTCGCCCAATTTCCATCCTGCCCTTTCTGTCTAAAGTGCTGGAGGCCAGTGTTCATAAACAATTCTCCCACTTTGTCCACCACAACTCCCTCATCAGTCCCTTTCAGTCCGGTTTCAGGCCCGGGCATAGTACCGTTTCAGCTCTCCTTAAAGTGACTGACGATATAAGGCGGGGAATGGAAGACACCAAAGTTACAGTCTTAGTGTTAATTGACTTCTCCAATGCTTTTAATGCCGTCAGTCACGAAGTCCTTTTATCCATCCTTTCTTATCATATGGTCTCTCCAGAGGTATTGGAATGGTTTTCCTCTTATCTTCGGGGGCGTCAGCAGTCTGTTCATGCTGGTGACTCTTCGTCGAGTTGGTGTGATCTTGCAGCTGGCGTCCCTCAAGGCGGTATATTATCTCCTCTTTTGTTCTCCATTTTTATTAATCTCATTACCACCGAGCTTCGGGCTGCGTATCATCTCTATGCCGACGATTTGCAACTTTACTGCCATGCAAGTGTTGATAACATTTCTGATGCGATTGAGGAGCTAAACCGGGATTTAGGTGTGGTCAAAAACTGGTCTGATCGATTTGGAGTGGCGGTTAACCCTACCAAGTGTCAGGCTATTTTAATAGGGAGCCCCCACAGCATAAGGAAGCTGAATGGCTTATCTTTGCCACCTGTAATCTTTGACAACTTAGTCATTCCGTTTAGCTCCGATGTTAAAGATCTTGGTCTGCATGTCGACATTTGTCTTGACTGGCAAAAGCAGGTGACGACTGTTAGTAAGAAAGTCACCGGAACGTTGCGGTCGCTCTATCGGTTGAGAAATCTTCTCCCATCACACATAAAGGCAATGCTTGTACAGTCCTTAATCTTTCCCATAATCGACTATGGTGATGTGTGTTACTATGACCTGAATGCAGATCTCCTCAATAAACTTGACCGACTTCTCAATAATTGCATTCGATTCGTTTTCAATCTTCGTAAGTATGACCATGTATCCGCACACCGTGTGCTTCTAAAATGGTTACCCATTCGTCAGCGCAGAGAGGTGAGGGCTCTGTCTATGTTGTTCTCTATTCTCAACAAACCCACTTCTCCTTCTTACCTGACTTCCCATATTCAATACTTGTGCTCTGCCCATAGTAAAAATCTTCGTTCCACCAACAATCGTCTTCTTCGATGTCCTTCTCACCGCTCTGGTTTCATTCGCTCTTCTTTCTTTGTCCAGGCTGTCTTTCTTTGGAATGCGCTTCCTCTGAACATCAGAACGGTGACCTGTCGGTTGTCTTTTAAACTGAAGGCACGTGAACATATACGTAAGAAGTTGGCAGAAACATCCCAGCGCTGATATTTTGCTGGATTCGTTTTCTCCTCTACTGATCGATATTTCCCCACTACCGATCGTTATTTCTCCTGACAAAGTTTATTCTGTTTATATGTATGTATCTACGTATGTATTCTTGTATTGTAAAGTTATTTTCGTGTTATCTATCCCTTGAGTTGCACCTGCCATGTGTCTTCTCTGCATCACCCTAAGGTTGACTGGTAGAAAATGCCTCAGGCATTAAGTCCGCCTTTGTACGGTATTATTTTTTTTATACTTGTGCATAAAGTTTTAATAAATAAATAAATAATCATGGTTCAAAACTATGCAAACAGAAGAAAGATAGGCCACATCAAACATCGTAACCAAGTAGGTGGGTGATAATTACAGAACAAGTCAATTGCAAGATATCCGAAGTGGCCTTTAAACTGCCACACAGCCAGTTATATGTTGCATAATTTTGAGGATTGAAATGACGAGTACGAGATGAATTATCATATTTTTGGATTAATTATCTCGTGGGAAAGTTGCAGGTAGCACTTGATGGGAAAGTTGCAGGTAGCACTGGATGAAGTGTTGACAAACACATCATCCAGTGCTACCTGCACTGTTTGTGGAGCAACTCCCAGACAAATGAATGATCTTTTAAAAGTTACAACGAGAGTTGAAAATGAAAATGCGTTTAAATACGGATTGTCGACGCTACACGCATGGATAAGATTTATGGAAATGATCCTCCATATTTCTTACAATTTAGGTTTTGAGAAGTGGTCTGCAACAACTCCAGAAAACAAGCAACTTAAAGAAGACAAGAAAAAATTTGTCCAAAAACGTTTCCGAGAAGTGCTTGGCTTGCATATTGATAAACCACGTCAAGGTTCCGGTAATAACAATGACGGTAATACGGCAAGGAGATTTTTCCAAAATTACCAATGTTCTGCAGAGATAACCGGAATTGATGAAGAATTAATCAAGAGACTATATGTAATTCTTCAAACTATGTCATCGGGATTTCCTATAAACGCAGAAAAATTTGGTCAGTATACATTGGTAACCGCGCAATTATATGTAAGCAAATATAACTGGTACTACATGCCATCTTCGGTCCATAAAGTACTTATACATGGTGCTAAAATAATAGAGCATTATGCAGTTTTGCCTATAGGACAATTATCCGAAGATGCCCAGGAAGCTCGAAATAAAGATTATAAGAAATATAGGTTACATCACGCTAGGAAGTGTTCCAGATCAGCAACAAACGAAGACGTTCTGCATATTTTGTTATATACATCTGATCCTTATATATCTAGCTTAAATAAACCAAGTTTTCTAATATCCAAAGAATTATTTGACGAAGCTAAAGAATTGTTGGAAATAGAAAGTGATGAGTAGGATAAGTTTAAGTAATAATTTTTTTTTGTCATGTAACTGTTTTTTTAATAATAATAATTTAGTTTTAAACTTATTTTAAGCATAAGTGTAACTTTTATTGCTATTTTAATATAACTGTATGATTTTTTGTATGAAATTTCGTATAACTTTATCTTTGTCATTTTTTTTAGAATGATGATGTTTGATTTCTTTTATTGCCTAGATATTCACAAATACGTGAAAAAAAAATCAAGGAGATAAATCACAAAACAACAGAGTTATCGATTTTTGAGATGGAAAATACCGGTTGGTCCCATAGTGCGACGCTGTGATGTTGCACAAATTAGTTTTTTTTTTATTGTATGCTTGGCCTACCCTCCGTGGAGAACCACTGCACGCCACTGTGTCAGTCCACATCTTTTGGGTTTTATTAGTCCCTTTCTTTAGTTTGCCGTGCTCGGTTTTCTTGTGACTCAGTGATTCCGCATGCCTCGTTAATAGGTAGCGGGGCCAGTTTAGTTATGGATATTTTTAGTGACCCATTTTATGTCTTGAACGAGACTACTCGTACTAAGTTATTGCTGCCCGGGTGCAGTTCCACTACGCGTCCCATAGCTCATCAACTTTGGGGTAGATTACTTTCCTTGATGAGAAATAGTTGCCCCGTCTGTATGTTTTATTTAGTTTGTTCCTATTTGTTTCGGTTTTGTAAGGAATGAAGGTATTTTTTCGACCAGCGATCCCAATAGTGTTGACGCATGAGCTCAATGAATTTCAAGTTGTTTCTGATGTCTATAGCTTTCGTTTCTTCAGATTCATTGAGTGGTATTGTAAGTGAAAAACTCCCGGTGAGATAGTGACCTGGGGTCAAACATTCCAGATCGTCCACATCCTACCATAATGGACACGTCTGCTGTTCATGCACGCTTCGATTCAATTTACATGGATGAAGATGATAATTTACATAAATAATTAATAATAACAAGAGATAAATCAAGATCAGTTTGATGTGCATCCGCAAATTCCAATTCTCCAATGTATTGAAGAAATTATTAGAGCAATTAATAGGAAATTCACAGGGACACAAACGGCAGAGCTTAAAACACATAGCAGAAGAGTTCGAAGTCCGAAGGGAACGCGGTTAAAATTAAAGGTGCGTATCCTTTAATTTTAACCGCGTTCCCTTCGGACTAAAGCCTAGTACTTATTTAGCGATGCGCACACTACGCCACTTGGCGTGTGAGCATGGCGACCGCTTTCCTGAGGCTTCTAAATTAGTAGAAACTCAGTTTTATATGGAAGACTATGTCTATTCTGTTCCTGATGAACAGGTCGCTATGCATTTATTTCATTATTATTGAAACGATACAATATTCGTAAATATTTGCAGTGGTGCTCATTTACACCGATACGTAGGAACATTTGTTTTATATCCGCTGTTAGCTGCCGTAGTTACTGTTATTTTTTTTTTTAATTTTACTTGTATTAATCTAACTGATACCTATCTAGGCTCGAATGGACCATAAAATGGAGGGACAGGCGTGTAAATAGCCGTGTTTCCTATGCGGATTGAGGACGGAGAAAAATCAGCGTGTGGAATGCACGCCGATTCATTTGTGTGACAAATTAAATGGGATCGGTGGCGTCGGTGGTTAAACCCCAGCAAATAAAGCAAAATGCGGTACTGAATGAGCTTCTCGCTGCCTTGAAGATCTCCGCAGGTGGCCACCATACGTAAAGTCGTCCACGCTGGTCACTTGAAAGTCTGTTTTTTCACACATCAATCGGACGCGGGTTGATATTTATTCTGTTAAACGTCACAAGTGCAAATCCCCAAGGATTGCGGGATAATACACTTGTGTTTATCGATTTAACGGATGCGATGGATTAAGATAATAATGCGGTTCCTTAGTGTAAAAAATGCACCGTCTCGCGCGCACGCGCTATTGACATCTGACAGCTGTCACTGGCCGCTCAGTCCTCTGATACTCTACTCACATGACCGCGACAGCAACATATGCCTAAAGGTTGGACCACAGACACCGTATCACCCCGCCCACAATAAAGATTATCCATATCGAGATTAACTATGCTACACCAATATGATTACGCTGGATAACCCGCACCTGATCCGACAGGCTCCGTATTCGCTGAAGGTCGTACAGGTTTACGCCCCGACCTCGTCACACCCCGACGATGAAGTGGAGACCATGTATGAGGATATTTCCAGAGCCATGCATGGCTCTAAAACTCACTTCTCCGTTGTCATGGGGGACTTCATCGCGAAACTGGGCAAACGAAACGGTGATGAGCTGCGAGTGGGGCAATTTGGAGCTAGACGTCGGAACCACCGAGGCCACCTACTAGCCAGTTTTATGGAGAAGGAAGGCCTCTTTATGATGAACTCCTTTTTCAGAAAACGTGAGCACAGAAAGTGGACCTGGCAGAGCCCTGATGGTGCAACAAAATATGAGATTGACTTCATTATGTCGACGAAGAAGCAAGTATTCAATGATATCTCTGTGATCAACGCGGTGAAAACCGGAAGTGATCACCGAATGGTAAGAGGCACATTGAATTTAAATATCAAGCTGGAAAGATCTCGACTGATGAAGTCTACGCTCCGCCCAACACCGATCCAAGTCCAAAACCCCGATAGCTTTCAGCTCGAACTTCAGAATCGTTTCAAGTGCCTAGGGAACTCCGTGGACGATTATAACGATAGGTTCATGGAAACTGTCCATACGGTCGAGTCTAAGATCTTCAAGACCCGTCGTCCAAATAGAAACAAGAAGCTCTCTGATCCTACTATACGGCTAATGGAGGAGAGGCGCGAGATGATCCTGGAGTCTTCAGTTGATGTGCTCAAGTACCGCCAGCTCAATAGACGGATCTCTATTTCCTTAAAAAGCGACCTTCACCGCTTTAATACAGAGCGCATTAAGGACGCGATAGAGCGGAATAAAGGCTCCAAGGTCTTTACAAGAGATCTGTCTATTGGGCAAAGCCAGCTTGTGAAACTGAAGACCGATGATGGCAGGATCGTATCCGCCAAACATGAGCTGTTGAGAGAGATCGAGTTTCTATGGACAGTTATACACGTCAACCGGCAACCCTGGTATGAATCTGGTAAACGGCCCAAGAGCTAGATTGACCCGACACTACACCGAAGATATCCCGGACGTCAGCTACGAGATTAGGATGGCTCTGAAGCAGCTCAAAAACAACAAGGCGCCGGGTGATGACGGAATTACGGCTGAACTTTTGAGGGCCGGTGAAAAACCCGTTCTCAAGGCCCTCCAGAAGCTGTTTGGTTCCATCATACTCGAGGGCAAAACACCACAGGCATGGAACAGAGGTGTGGTGATACTGTTCTTTAAGAAGGGCGACAATACCCTCCTTAAGAATTATAGGCCCATCTCACTTCTAAGCCATGTCTACAAGCTGTTTACATGAGTCATCACGAACCGTCTCGCGCGCAGGTTTGACGACTTCCAGCCTCCCGAACAAGCCGGATTCCGTAAAGGCTTTAGCACTGTAGACCACATACATACGCTTCGGCAGGTTATACAGAAGACCGAGGAGTATAACCTGCCTCTCTGCTTAGCGTTTGTGGACTACGAAAAAGCCTTCCATTCGATCGAGACATGGGCTGTACTGCAGTCTCTTCAACGGTGCCAGATCGACTATCGGTACATCGAGGTGCTTAAGTGTCTGTACGAAAACGCCACTATGTCAGTCCGACTCCAGGACCAGACCTCGAAACCTATCCTTCTGCAGCGAGGTGTGAGACAGGGAGACGTTATCTCTCCGAAACTGTTCACCGCTGCACTGGAAGATGTCTTCAAGGTTCTGGACTGGAAAGGGCCAGGCATCAACATCAATGGCGAGTACATCAATCACCTTCGGTTTGCCGACGATATAGTTGTCATGGCTGAGACAATGGAGGACCTCAGTACAATGCTCGATGACCTCAGTAGAGCTTCCGAAAGAGTGGGTGTTAAAATGAACATGGACAAGACAAAGATCATGTCAAATGCCCATGTTACACCCACTCTCATGAAAATCGGAGACGCTACGCTCGAAGTTGTGGACGAGTATGTTTTTCTAGGACAAACTGTCCAGTTAGGTAGGTCCAACTTCGAGAAAGAGGTCAATCGTCGAATCCGACTCGGCTGGGCAGCGTTCGGGAAGCTACGCAATATCTTCTCGTCTGACATACCACAGTGTCTAAAGACGAAAGTCTTTGACCAGTGCGTGTTGGCAGTGATGACCTACGAGTATGGCACTGAAACGTGGTCGCTTAGAATGGGCCTTATAAAAAAACTAAAAGTCACTCAAAGGGCAATGGAGAGGGCTATGCTTGGAGTTTCCCTACGTGATCGAATCAGAAATGAAGAGATCCGTAGGCGAACCAAGGTCACCGACATAGCCCGAAGAATTGCCAAACTTAAGTGGCAGTGGGCAGGGCACATTGCTCGCAGAACAGATGGCCGATGGGGCCGAAAGGTTCTGGAATGGCGACCGCGTACCGGAAGACGTAGCGTTGGAAGGCCTCCTACAAGGTGGACCGATGACCTTGTGAAGGCCGCAGGAATCCACTGGATGCGGGAAGCACAAAACCGGTCGAAGTGGCGGTGCTTGGGTCTTTCGTCTGAAATGATGATGATGATGATCCGACAGTCGTTGTGCCGAAACGTTGACAGCTGGCTCAAGCACCTGAAAAAGAGAGAGCATACGAACACGGTACGCGGTCAGATTGTTTCCCCCCTCTGTAGCCCCATAGTATGAGCGCATGACGTTCTCATTGATAGATCGTGTCCATCTCATGCGCTGCACACTTCCGCCGGGAGCTGGGACCCTATCAGAGGCCGGTGGGGCTCGAGGTCCTAAACCGTCCGGCGGCCGGCGTCCTCCCCGTCGACGAACAGGTTGTGGCGTCGTGGGCGGAGAGAAATACTCGTCGCTCGAGCTCGACGCAACTACCGCGGCCGGTGTCGTCACAGCACTCACAGTGGGGTTGGGTACCGGCGGCGGCGAGGCTGAGCTGAGCGAAGAGTCCGGAGATGTTAGGCGTGCTCTACGTGCAGCAGCAGCTCTTGTCAACATTCTTTATTATTCCAATTTTCCATATTTTCTGTAATGTTGTTTTATCGGAGGTGACATCTGTCATTTCACCTCCGATTCGGCAGTTTTTAATTAAATTCTGTTACATTTTGGTGTTGTGCAATGGTCTCTTTTTAAAATTTTCCATGGTTTTCTGTTCTTGGTTTTGTATATATTGTAAAGCTCTTGTAAAATTTGTCGAGATTAATATCTTTAGTAAAATTTGGAAAACGGAGACGGAGACGTTCTGTTGACACGGTGTTGCCAGCTTTTATTTTTTTAATATTATTAATAAATGTCAAACTACTGCTGAATGGAAAACTAGAAATAAATAGAATATATGATTCAGGCTCAAATATTTTTTTTTAATAAATTCAAAATTGTTGAATATATAAGGAAAAGGAAACAACATGAACGAAGCAGATTTAGTCACGATTAATGATGTTAAAAAAAACAAGTGGTTTGACAACTTTGCATGTAAAAATCTTTGACCTAGAAAAAAGTGATTATACATTATTGATGATGAGAATTTCAAGTACGATTTTGTGATAGGATGAGAGATTTGATAAAAAAAGTTCAAACTAATACAAGATGAAGATTAAAAAATTACTCGTAAACGTTTAAATAATGAAAATGATGTGGAAGAAATTTCTACGGACCAAAAACTCAATGTCACAAGAACACAAAATAAATTTTAATGAACATGTAAAAGAAGATTTTGAAATAAAAATGAATCATTTGAATCGGTTTCAAAAGTCTGAAATAGATAGACTGATTTGCAAATATGGTTCTGTTTTTGCGAAACATATATATGATGTGGGCACTGTTAATGAATATGAAGCAAGAATAGACTTATTATTGGACAAATATTGTAGTAAGAAGCCTTACGGATGCACTGTTGAAAATAAAAATGAAATAGAAGAACAAATGGCAAAATTAGTAGATAATAAATTATTAGTCCATTTGCTGCTCCCGTTACATTAGCATTTAAAAAAGAGGATAACAGAAATTACAGACTATGCATAGACTTCAGAGACTTGAATAAAATAGTAGTACTACAACCCCAACCATTTCCGTTGATTGATGACCTAATAATAAAGGCGAGAAATTGTAATTTTTTTTCAAGTCTAGATATAAATTCTGCATTTTAGTCGATCCCTTTACGAATTGAAGACAAAAAAGACGGGATTCGTAACACAAGACGGACTTTACCAAAGGACCTGTTTACCTTTCGGATTAAAGACCTCACCAGCAATTTTTCAGAGGATATTAAGTAGCATATTAAGATCACATCAGTCATCTAACATAATTGCTGGAAGCCATCAAAAACAGAGGAGTTAAGGTTAAAGTTTACAAAATGTACTTTTACGACAGACCAAGATAAATATCTGGGTCATATAATACAAAATAATTCAGTCAGACCCTTATGGGTCTGATAATTTGATTTCAATAAAGAATGTCCTGTTCCAAAAACACAAAATAATATAAGAAAATTTCTTGGAAAGATAAGTTTTTACCATGAGTGCAATAATACAAGAAGTACAAGAAGTGCAATAATATTAGATCCGTTGGATAATTTACTCAGGAAAACTCAAAAATTCGCTTGGTCCGATGAATGCCAAAAAACATTTGAGGTGATAAAAAGCCTGCTGTGCTCTCAACCAGTCTTAGAAATGTTTGATCAATATTTACCTATCAATATTAATACAAATGCTTCTTTAGAAGGAGTTGGAGCCATTTTTAAACAGACCCAGCCTGATGGTAAAGAGAAAGAAACCATTAGCTTATTTTTCAAAAAAACTTAACGAAGCTCAAAAGAAAAAAAACGCAATATACTTAGAATGTTTAGCTATAAAAGAAGCGTTGAGATATTGGCAATACTGGTTAATAGGTAAATCATTTTCAGTTTATTTAGACCACAAACCACTAGAAACTACTCGTATGAATTTAAAATCTAGAACCGATGAAGAGTTTTGACATATTATTTATCGCAATACGACTTTAAAATAAAATATGCTCCAGGAAAAAACAATTTAGAAGCAGACTGTCTAAGCTCTCTGTCCAGTATTAGAATCAGATGAAAATAGAGTTGAACAATTAAAAGTTGTTAACTTGATAAAACTAGAGGATATTATAATAGATCAAAATAAAAATGAAGAAATACAAAATAAGAAATACAAATTTATTGAAAAACACAGTGTATACACTGTGTTTTTCACAGTGTATACACTGTGTTTTCTTAAAATGACAGGGGAAAAGAAAAAATAATGTTGTCAGAAGAGTTTAGCATAAAACTTCTAAAATATATACATGAATACCTAAGCCACATTGGAATTAGACAAATGCAAATAATGATACTCCCACTTCACACTGCTAAAAATTTGACAGAAAATATAAAAAAAAAACACGTAGAAGCTGTAAGATTTGTATTAAAAATAAAACAAGAGGACACGATCGGTTTGACTTGATCTCTCACCTGTCCGTCCACAGTCTTTCGAAATAGTCTCTATAGATACAATTGGAGGTTTTGGAGGTTCAAGATCGACAAAAAATATCTACATCTGTTAGTAGATTACTTTATTAGATACGCCATTATTCACACCTCTAAGACGCAAAGTGCCAATGATTTCATAAAACTAGTCAAGAATATATCAGAAACAGATGACGTTACGATCAGTACCCGGGAGTCAATTCGAAAGAATTTATGGAATTCTTAAATGGCAAGCAGATACCGATGGTCTTTACAGCAGTAAATACACCATTCTCAAATGGCCTAAATGAGAGCTTTAATCAAAGTTTAGTGAACAAAATCAGATGCAAAATAAATGGCGCAGAAAAAAAAGAGCCTGGGCAACAATCGCTCAAGGATGTGTCAATAAATACAGTAAAACTAATCATTCGGTCACTGGCTTTACACCGAGTTATATTTTATATGGCGCAAATTTCAACATTTTACCGAATTAATTTTACTAGAGATAGAAAAACAGCAGTACAAAATACAATGAAATCACATAATTATAACAAAAAAACTATTTGATAGAAATCTTAAAAACTATGAATTTAATATAGGGGACATGGTTTACGTAGAAAATGGAAACACTAAACAGGAAAAATATAGATGAACTGAAAATTGGCCCATATGATATTCTAAAAAAAAATTCAAACTCTATATACAGAATAGGAACAGGACACAGATAAAATGAATCAAATCTTTTCCATGTCATTATTCCAGTCCCTGCATTCGGAATTAAAGAAGTAATGGAAGAGAAAAATAGTTTTGTTTTCAATTTTCTTCTCTAAGGGGGAGATGTAAAAGAAATATATTTCTTATTATTTAATCGCGTTCCGCGTAAATATTCACACTTTTTGCTCAGTAACAAGGGATTCTTTATGACAGCACGGATACAGATAGTACGAATGTCAACTAGAAAAAGGTAGAGATTTCAAGATAACATGAAAAAATACAATATTAATTTTTAGTTGTTAAAGATTTTATTAGAAGCAGACGACATAACAATGTAGGTGTACTAAAATACTTTAAATGTAGTTTCTTTCGTTTCAGGTATGTCTTAGTGTTAGCGAAGCACAGCAATCTCATTTAGTACGTATGTACCCTTTTAAAATTAAGATATGCTGTGAAACCTTGTTAAGAAGTATGAAACACCATCAGTCAGGTCCCTTTAGATATATTACATATTAGTATCTTCTAGACCAAAGAGCAGATTTTGACCAGAAATGAGACTGGTTCAAACCACAACGCACCGTGCGTTATACATCAGATAGTCATCAGCCCTCAGCTGGCATCTGTTCCCATAGAATCTTCAAACATTAGGACCTATATTTAGTTAGGGAAGTCCTAAGCTATGGAAGTGGACGACTTCCGAGGCGTCACGTAAACAACGCGCTCCGTATAATTTTATTCTTAAATTGTTTAAAGTAATAATTTCGTGTTAAGTGTTATAATATATTAACTAGACAGTGTAAATATTATGTAAAATTGTTATCTCAACCGAACTCATACAGTGGACTTTGTTACAGTGTTTTTAAGTTGTGATGAGTAAACAGTAACTAAATCAATGCAACCGAATAATACTGTTATATTTACTGAATAAGCTGGTATTTATTAGTGAAACAGTGAAGTGCAACCAAGCGTTTTTCAACTTGTCAAAAAAATAATAACAGTGCAAATTTTTGAAATCAAGAAAAATAAGTCTTGTTAAAACTTAAATAAGTAACTATTAGAGCGTGGTAACTTATTTCACGGTGCTATTCATTGAACGTTTGGCACAGTGGATAAGAAGGCGTGGTTTTTTGTAGCATCAAAATACACTTCGTGACCGCGGGTTCGTACCCAAGTTAAACAGTGTACTTTTTCTAGATGTTTTCAATGAATTTATAATGATGGATTTTTTAGAGAATATAACATTTAGAAATCGGAAGACAAAATCTCAAAATATTTTTTTTTTTTTATTATTTATTATTATTATTACCACTTACATTTGTTTTTACAGGTGGGAACCCAATACAACAATGTAGTCCCAACTTAATTTAATTTAAAATAGACTCTGAGTAAAGAAAAGTTACACAGAGGACAATATGTTTAGTGTCACCCTCTGGAATTTGCCAAAGAGCAAGTAAAGATATCCAATCGCAGAGAGATGCTGTTGAGTATCTTTATCGCCCGCCCCACCGGTGCAAACTTTAATAAGTTTGTACGGCCACCGGGACTTTAAACAGCCTCTCTCTCGGCCCTTGCCGCAGCCTACTGTTTGGAACGAGCAACCCCAAAGATTCTAGTATTTGCGGGTTAGTCAGTAGACCACGAAATACCATAAAAACATATTTAATCAGTGCGAAATTGCGCCTTACCTCCAACTTATAGTAACCAACCATCCCTATTACAAAGAGGGTTGGATACATAAGTGGATAGAATGGGTAGACGCCAAATTGCTTTATATAAAGGAACCGGCATATTTCAACCATAAGACAATACTTTGTTTCAAACGGATTCCAGATAATAGCACTCGTTTCCAGATTAATTCTAACTAAAGCATTATAAAGCGACTTCACAGCTGCTGTGTTAGTAAACTCACGGGTTTCACGCCACATCACAAATCCCAGATTCTTGAAGGCTTCTTACACACCTGAACGATATGTGAGCGAAACGACGACCACGGCCCGAGTAAAATACCATGTTACACTTTGTCACATTAAAGAAAAGTTTGTTCTCAATACTCCACCCTACTACACGATCAATGTCCCGCTGCAGCAGTGCGACAGATTGGTAATCCGCATGAACAACTTCAGATCGTCGGCAAATAGCAAGCAACCAGCATCTTTCACAATTTCAGGAAGATCATTTACCATTATAATAAATTCCAATGGTCCTAAATTAGTACTCTGGCTTACCCCTGTAAGAGTGCAATACGAGTCCGAGGTGAAGCCAGCGTATTCCACAATTTGTTTCCGATTACCTAAGTAGCTGGAAAAGAACTTTAGAAGGGCTGGAGTGAAACCAGCCTTTGCAAATTTACTTAGCAGAATGTCGTTGTCTACGCTATCAAATGCCTTCCTGAAATCGAAGTAAGCGACGTCCAGTTGGGCAGCTGCCTCTGAGTCCAGCGCAGGGGCGGCCTCATTCATAAAACACATTAAATTAGAATTTGTGCTGCGGCCTGCTCGGAAACCATGTTTGCGCATCGTTAAGCTGAGTTACTACTTGCGATTGGATATAAGAGACGACGCAGACTCGAAGACCTTTGCAAATGCTGACAGTACTGCAACAGGTCTATATCCGCTGACCTCCGAGGTCGTAGCACCCTTTGGGACCGGAGTAACCCTAGTCAGCTTCCAGCCGTCCGGATACGAGCATTATCGTAGGAAGCTATTAAATAAATGCAAGAGAGGTCTGGCCAGCACAGTTCTACAGTCCTTAACTATGTAGGGTGGCACCCCGTCCAGCCCAACCGAACGCTTGGGCTTGAGGCGGGCGAGCGCCGCACTCACCTCACTAAGAGACAGCTGCCCCACGTGAAGCTGCCGCGGTGCCACCTCACCATAACCCCAATGAAAGTAGTCTCCGAACGCCTGGGCACACTCATGCTCAGGTAACGGCTTACCATTTTTAACTATTTTAGTTTTACTACGTTTCGAACTTTTGCTATATAAAACCCCAGAAAGATCTCGGTTCATTTACAAACTGTTGCTCAATATGATTTTGATAGTTACGATAAGCGGTATTTATTTTATCTTTGACCACAGAACGATGGTGAGAAAAGTTTCTATAGTCGTTGTTCGAACCAGTTCTCTTAAAAGTTCTGTGCCAGAAAGCCTTTTGTTTAATATCCCCTAGTATATCAGCTGTGTACCATTCTGGGTAGCGATATCGAGAACAGTCCCCTTTCGAACTTTTTCTTGGAGTGCTACCATTTAAAATCTCGTAAAATATATCATAAAATATACTGTATGCTTCCTTGGTATTGCTCGCTTCATACAGGGCACCCCAGTCTACCGCCGCCAGTGACGCATACAAAACAATAAAATCTGCCTTGCTAAAGTTCCACCGCAGTAGGTAGGTGGACACCTGCGGCATAGGGCCGCCAGAGCTGGTAGTCGCTCGCGCACGGCTTATGCTAACTCGCAGTGGTGGATGCAGTTGGTCAATGCAAGACAAACACCTGTCGCGCTCCTCAGTAACGACGATATCCTCTTCAGGCAAAGTAGTAAGGACTACATCAAGCGTGCGATTGTTGCAATTGACAATAGTATTACACTGGTGAAACCCACAGAGATAGAATATGTCTATGCCTCGTGTCCGATCATCGTCAATCAATGCTAGCAATAATAGTTGCAACAATTTGACGCTAGATGGCACTAGTAGCAGTTTACCGAACCTATCCGACGACGAAAATGACAAACAGATATCTGATCTCAAAGATGAAATAACGAAACTCAAATTAGAATTATCTTCAGCTCATCAGGAAATCAACAACCTATCACTAGAAAATACGGCGTTAAAAAAATCGATAATGGACATGAAATCGAAACATCAAATAGCAAAAAAAGCTTTTAAAATAGTAACTAGTGAAACCCCTAATAAAAAAAGTAAGAAAAATAAAAATAAAACACCACACAAAAGCAGCATCCAGGATCTGTGCCAAAAACCGCAACATGGCTCTCAACTAACGTAATAACACCCTCTCAATCTCTCTTCAAAAAGAACAAACTGTGTATCATAAGCAGCAACAAAACTGATGGAATATTATCAACAGCAGAAGATACGTTTGATAATTATCAAATATGCCACTACCTTACACCTAATTGTGGCATTGAGAAACTGATTGACAACTTACACTGCAATCTATCAAATTACACCCTAAAAGATTGTTGTATTATATTTATAGGAGAGGAAGATTTTCATAAAACAAACAACTACTGTGATTTGGTTGTTCACATAAGGGAGGTGTTGACAAAAATAAATGACACAAATATTATCTTATGCCTACCCACATATAAATGCAGCGACTACTATACGATGTACAATTGGAGAATTGAAACTTTTAACTATATGCTTTACATGGATAATCAAAACCATTACTATGCTTGGCTGTTTGACTTCAATTTAAAACTATCCTCATCCTCAGGAGGACATGTTCTCATGGTACACTGGCCGATTAAATAACAAAGAAATGCTCAATATCTTCGAAAACATAAAAACATTAATAAATTAACTTTCCTATGAATGGACAGACACAAAAGTAAGTTCGGAAACACCGCCTGCTAATACTGATAAAGCAAATGTGACCACAAGCAACTCTGACTTTTTTCGACTTTAGCAACATAAATATTCTGCATCAAAATATCGCTGGTCTTTTGAATAAGGCCGACTTATTCACTGTCCACCTTCAAGAAATGTCCAGGAAACAAAAAGACATAGATGTTGTCTGTATAAACTGGCTGCATATTATGCAAGACAATCAAAGAAACGTGGAGGAGCTTGCATTCTAATCAAAGTAAATCTTGAATACAAAGAATTAACGGACATCTCACGCCAATCAAAAACAAACGTATTCAAATCTTGCGGAATAGAACTAATTAAACAAAGATTGATAATTATTTGTATCTATAGACCGCCTAAACTAAACAACCTGACTGTATTTTATGAAAACTTGGACATTGTCTTGAAAATGGTATGTACTAAATTGAATAGGAAGGTTGTTGTATGTGGGGACTTCAACATAGATATCTTAAAAAGAAATAACGTTACTAAAGACTTTGAATACTTTCTATTGGGGTACAAGCTCAATTTAGAACTACGACAACCGACAAGATTATCCAGTAACAG
The DNA here is from genome assembly GCA_905333075.3 of Atethmia centrago. Taxonomy (NCBI): domain Eukaryota; kingdom Metazoa; phylum Arthropoda; class Insecta; order Lepidoptera; family Noctuidae; genus Atethmia; species Atethmia centrago. The sequence continues at coordinate 18,395,685 of HG995393.1, forward strand.
TTGCCTCGATAATTTTGCTTGCAGTTTTCAACTAAAATGTAAATGTGAAATAATGGACTTTGCTTTGTCCGATCACACTGCACAGTTACTGGAAGTAAAGGTAAATAGAACCTGTATAATTAATTCTTGGCGCATTGAGAAACGTGATCGTTCAACCGAAAATTTAGTTAGGTTCTATGTTTTTCTTTCTCGGATATATACGAGGTGCATTCAATAAGTACCTAGCCTCATCGCCAGAGGGCGCTGTAGTTTCAAAAGAGTTTTACCACAGTGTAGCACATTCTTTTTTAATTCTTTTTTCAAATTTTCATTCCAATCCCTTCATTTGTTTTAATTTGACAACTTATGGAAGCGAACGTGTCGATCGGTTTTACAAAAATGGAAAAAGAGCAATATCGTTCGGTGATTCGATTCCTATTTTTGGAAGGGAAAACGCGCATCCAAATCAAAGAGCGCTTGGATGCTGTGTACGGTGACTCTTCTCCATCGATGGCCACCGTCAAGAATTGGTTCAACGAGTTTGCACGTGGCCGTACGTCGGTTTTTGATGAACCACGTCCAGGTGCACCGAAAACAGCTGCTACGGAGGAAACATTAAAAAAATCCATGATTTCGTATTGGCAGATCGCCGATTGAAGGTTCGGGAGCTAGCTGAGACTGTAGGCATTTCAGAAGGAACAGTGCATCATATTCTTCACGAGGAACTCGGCATGAGAAAGCTGTCGGCGCGATGGGTGCCGCGTTTACTCACACCAGAAAACAAGCGCAACCGTGAGACCACATCGGAGACGTGTTTGGCGCTGTTTAAGCGGAATCCAGCGGAGTTTTTGCGTCGTTTTGTGACCGTCGATGAAACCTGGATCCACTGGTACACACCAGAGACCAAGGAGCAATCAAAACAATGGATCCAGACCGGGGAACGTGCTCCAAAGAAGGCGAAAACTGTAAAATCGGCCGGAAAAGTTATGGCCACCGTTTTCTGGGATTCACAAGGTGTGATCTACATCGATTACCTCGAGAAAGATAAAACAATTACAGGGCTTTACTATGCCGATTTATTGGGCTGATTCGACGCCGAATTAAAGAAAAAACGACCCCATCTGGCGAAGAAAAAAGTGCTGTTTCACCACGACAACGCACCGGTTCACACGTCTGCCGTTGCCATGGCCAAATTGGTCGAATTACGCTACGAATTGTTGCCCCATCCACCGTATTCTCCAGATTTGGCCCCTTGTGACTTCTTTCTGTTTCCTAATCTGAAAAAATCACTCGCCGGGAATAGATATGGATCGAATGAGGAGGTCATCGCCGCCACGGAGGCCTATTTTGCAGAGTTTGACAAAAACTATTTTTCGGACGGGTTAAAAAAGTTGGAGCATCGCTGGGCTAAGTGTATCGAAATAAAAGGAGACTTTGTTGAAAAAAAAATTGCCACTTTTCCAAAATTTTCGTTTACTTTTTGTAGGCTAAGTATTTATTGAATGACCCTCGTATCTTACAGAAAATGCAAACGAATCATATGATTACTTTCTGGAACAGTTTCGTATGCTATACGATCTTTGATTTCCATACAAGTTAGTCACTGTCAAACCAAATCGAACTATTAAATGGGTATCACGTGGTATACGAGTATGCAGTATGCAGACAGAGACATCTGTTGTGGAAATACAGACGTGAGTCTTCAGCCGACAGTAAAAATAAATTCAAAAATTACTCCTTAAAATTCAGGAAAATAACAAAATTAACCCAGAGAGCACAAAACAATTATTTTATCAACACCTCCAGTAAAAGTCAAAAGCATCATGGAGTATTATAAATAACAATACACGCAATGTCCAGCCAATATGCAAAATCAAAATCCAAGACACCATCATTAGTAACCCAGAAGATATTGCAAATGAATTTAACAATTTCCACCAGTTTGTACCAGGTACAATCTAATACTTCATCTACACATGTAACTACTGGTTTAATTAGCAACACACATTCAATGTTTATGTCCCCAGTGATACCTCAAGACGTAATAAGAGTGAGTGATACGTCATTAAAAAATACAAACAGCTTTGGGTATGATAGTATAGCTACAAAAGTAGTAAAATTCGTCTTGAATAATATTGCCTCACACTTAAGCTATATTATAAATCTGTGCATTAGCTCTGGAGTATTCCCGATTGGTCTAAAAACAGTTATCGTAAAATCGCTTTTCAAAAAACACGATAAAGAAAGTTTAGTGAATTATAGACCCATTGCCCTAATTCCAATATTTTCTAAAGTAATCGAAAAGATAATGTATGAATCAATTAATATTTTTTTTATGTAAATATAATATTTTATGTGACGAACAAAAAGGATTTAGGAAAAACAAAGGTATAAAATTTTTTTTTTTTTGAGTATGGGAAATCATCAAATAACTTCTCCCGCTCTGGGCGGAGCGGGAGGGTGTGTCAGACTCTTACTGACTAAAACCCACCCGTATTCCTTCCTGTTGCCTGTGTTGCGGGGGCCTCGGTGACCCATAAGTACCTACCCGCGACCCCGGCAGGAAATATTGCTATTTACGACTTGCTTAGTATAATAATGGGAAATGTTGATAAAAAATTGCCAATTTGCGCAATCCTTACTGATATGACAAAAGCTTTCGATTGTGTCCATCACGCAACCCTGATTGATAAGCTCAATATGTATGGGATAAGAGGAAACGTACTTAATCTTATTAAATCATATTTAAGTGACCGTAAACAATATACGAAAATATCTAAAATCTGTACGAACACTAGGCGTGAAAAGAAATACATATCCGAAGCAAGAGTTGTCAGACAGGGTGTACCTCAGGGTGGACTTCTTAGCTCACTTTTATTCTTGCTATATATAAATGACTTACCACACCGCACAGAACACCCAATGATCTTATTCGCTGATGACAGCACCGCACTAATGAAATGTACAGACATAAATAAATACGCACAGGATATAAATAATACTCTCTAAGGTATTGCAAAAACGAACGTAATGCATTTTTATCAACGCACATCAGTACCAAGTGTAATAACAGAATGTAATAACTGTAATATAAAGTACAAGTAAAATACCGCCTGTCGACGCTAGCGCCGACACAGCGCGGCGACAACAGGCGGAACTGAAAAAGTTCCCCAAAAAGACGAGCGGCGGCGCTACCGGCGCTCAATCGTCTAAAGAAACTAAACAAACCAAAAGTGAGTTTACAGCTTGCGCCATCCAACTACTGATGGACCTTATAAAGGCAGGCAGGGCCAGGATATAGAGACGGTCATCCTTGACGGCCTGGCCACGCTATTAACGCTTTACCATGGCTAGGTCGTTAAGGGTGATGCAATTGGATGATTTATAAAAACCTTCATGGTACAACACCTCCCCGCCCATGGCTCCGCCTACTGCGGTGGCCGATGCGGACCACACCACTGACGACGACGACGATGCTCCGGAGGTGGTGTACGGTGAAGCTCCAGCATGAAACTGGCTCTTAGAGTGATATAAGTGGAACGTATAATTAGTGCGTAATCTGCTGTAAATGTGCGGCCAAAGGATGAGAGTGGCGGTACGTAAGCAGAATGCCTAAACTACCACCCCAGGACCCGACGGCTTACCTGGGAAAGCCTGGGTCCTGGACCATTGGAAGTCCATACCACTGTGTTCCAGGCCGAGTGCATGGGTATTTCTCTGGCCACTTCAGCCATCATGGCCAGTGAAATTAAGGACCACTCGATCCTTATACTCTCAGACAGCATGGCTGTCCTGCAAACGCTAAAAGTGACACAGTTGACTCTGGGCTAATATACGAGTGCCCCCAGCGCCAGCGCCTATACCAGGTGGGTAGCCAACATAACCATTCAATGGCTTGAAGTACACAGCGGTTCGCTAAGCAACGATGAACTTGCCAGAAGGGGGGTCGAGCATGGCTCCAGTGGGACCTGAACTCATTGCGCCACTCCCCGTCGGGTAATTACGTACGCTGGTAAGGAAACGCACCAGGGTTCAATATCTCAAACTATGGTCGGACCAAGTGCAGGCAGGCCACGGAACTCTAGCGGTTCGAGGGAAACTTCGTGCCGCGGCACCTCCTCTCACGGAGTCTCCAACCTGAGGTGCTGGAGGAGGTAGTCTCAGTCCTCTTCCCGGTAAGAGCGGAGCATACTCCGCCGCCGATGGCTTTGCCCACAGCCGCAGAGCCTAAGGAAGACCAACAACGTCCCAGATGTGACACAGGCAGAGATGGAGGCGGCCGTGATGCGGCTCCGGGCCAAGAACGTGGCTCCGGGGCCCGATGGAATCCACGGCCGCGTGTTAGCCCTCTCCCTGAAGGAGCTAGAGCCCCAACTGAGAGGACTCTACACAGCGTGCCTTGAGCAGAGCAGTTTCCCACTTTGTGGAAATCTGGCCGTCTGGTCCTGTTCAGGAAGGCGGGGCGCCCTGCGGACTCACCGTCCGTGGACAGGCCCATAGTGTTGCTAGACGAGGTAGGGAAACTTTTAGAGCGGATAATCGCTGCCCGCCTCGTCGACCACTTATGCAGAGAGGGGCCTGACCTGGCCGAGAGCCAGTTCGGCTTTCAGCACGGGCGCTCCACCATCCACGCAATATCGCGAGTGAGAGTCCTGGCGGAGGAAGCAGAGTCCCGGGGCGGGGTGATGTTAGCGGTGTCCTTGGACATCTCCAACGCCTTCAACACCCTGCCCTGGAATTGTAATCGGGCGGCATTGCGGTACCATCGAGTACCTCCCTACCTCGGCCGCATCGTTGGGGCTTATTTGGCGGAGAGGTGTGTCACCTACACGGGACGTGATTGCGGAAACCAGCGCCGCATGTCGTGCGGTGTTCCACAGGGCTCGGTCGTGGGCCCACTCCTGTGGAATATAGGGTACGACTGGGTGCTGCGAGGACTTGACGTGTTATGCGGACGACACGCTGGTCACGGCCCGGGGGAGCTCGTACAGGGAGGCAGCGTTGCTGGCGACAGCTGCGGTTTCGCAAGTGGTGAGCCGCAAACGGCGCAGAGGCCTGGAGGTGGCCCTCAACAAGTCGGAGGCAATAGTATTTTAAGGCCCCCGACGGGCGCCTCCACCCGGATCACACATCGTGATCGGGGTGGCTCGAATCGCTGTCGATTCTACCATGAAGTACCTGGGATTGGTGCTTGACAGCCGGTGGGACTTCGGCCCCCACTTTCGGTGACTGGCGCCCAAGTTGTTGGGCACCAGTCATTGTGAGGCCTCGATCTGGGCGGCTGACCTGACGGCCGGCAGCATCGCTGTCTTGTGTAAGCCGCAAAGAGCGATGGCCGTCAGAGTCTAGGCCGTCAGAGTCTAGGCTAGATCTCTAACGAAGCGGCTTGTATACTGGCCGGATCCCCGCCATGGGACCTCGAGGCGAAAGTACTTGCGTCCCTGTATATGTGGAAGCGAGGCCGCGAGGCGAGCGGCTGATGTAGCGTTATATGGAGTCGCTTCGGTCGCAGCTTCGCGCAGCCCTGGTGGCGGAATGGCGGGACAGGCTTTCACGCCCTGCCTCGTCACCATTGAGGCGGTCCGGCCGGTACTCGAGCGCTGGCTTGGGAGGAGGCACGGCTCCCTGTCGTTTCGGGTGACGCAGGTGCTCTCGGGGCATGGTTGCTTCGGGAAATACCTGTGTCGCATAAACAGGGAACCGGACGCCCGGTGTCACCACTGCGTCGACTGCAGGGAGGACACGGCGCGGCATAGGCTGGCAGAGCGTGCCGCTTGGGAGGAGCCGCGACGTGCCCTCGTCTCAGGAGTAGGCAGTGACCTGTCGCTGCCAGCCATGGTCGACTCCATGGTCGGCAGCGAGGAGTCCTGGGACGCGGTGGTATCCTTCTGCGAAATAGTCATGTCGCAGGAGGCTGCGGAAAGGGAGCGGGAGATCTCTTTCTCTCACCCTGCCCGCAGCAGGCGCACCGGGCATCGGCGGAGGGCGGACAACGCCCTCTTCCAGCCCCCCTAAATGGGTCCAGGGGCGACGGACTCGGAGACATCCGTCACCCCCCACATAGCAGGACCCGGGGTGGCGGCGCGTAGTGTTCCACTCTTGCCCCTATTTGACGTCGCGGGTTTAGGCGAGTTTTACACCTCACTCCCCCCGCGAGCTTGAGGTGGCCCGCAATGGCGATCCGGCACCAGCCGGGGATCGCGGAAGTCGCACTAGACTAGTCCCAGGGCGGAGGGCATCCATGAGGATATTCCACCCTGGAACAAAAAAAAAAATAAAGGCAGGCCAAGGAAGCGCTCCCTACAATTGATGGCTGCCTCACGGGGGGGGTTGGGAAACTGATTATTCGATAATAATCAGTTTCCCACCCGTACACAAAATACGCGCACTCACGTGGAGTTGCGGACACCTGCCCGTATTACTTAATACCTACCTACTATTAGAATACTGCTCCATCGTCTGATACCCACTACATAATATCCGCATTCAACGCATCAAAAGAGTTTAAATAAAATGTATAAAAAATTTAAATTTTCTTATAAAGTAGGTATAAGGAATACAGTTAAAAACTATGAAGATAGAATGAATTATTTGAAAACGTGAATTGCTCACAGCTTCTATTATCAATTAATATTAATACGCCCCGGTCATCAGCTAGACTTTTTAATTACCAGACTACTCAGAAAGTATTGCGAAAAAAAGTTTTTGTGTATGAGAAACTGGCCATTTATAATCTATACTGAAAATATTATTATTTGTAAGTAAAAATAGGTACGCTCCAATTTCAAAATTTCTCTCCACATTGTTTGCGAGCTAATTTAAATCATCGTGTCTCATTAAAAATTATTTTTACGATTTCAAGTGTCGCCTGATACCGAATAGGTCGATAGAAATCAAATGGCATTCATGAATGAAGGCCCTTCTAAGGCAACCGTGTATCGTTGCTATAACGAATTCAAGCGCGGTCGACTAACTTTGGGGGATGAAGAAAGAAGTGGTCGCACTTTGACGGCTGTTACGGAAAAAAACGTGCTAGCAGTGAAAAATTTAAAAAGATAAAACGATAGGTCAGTTACGTATCAAGAGATTCAGCACGTACTGCAGGTTGGAACGGGAAGCCTTCACGAAATTCTACACGTGCATCTTCGCGTGAGGAGGATTGTTTCACGTTGGATGCCGCACAACCCCACCGATGCTCAGAAGCAGGCCCGGGTGGAATGGTGCTGTGATATGATAAACAAATTTGAAGCAGGCTCGTCTCGGCGTGTTTACGACATCATTACAGGTGACGAGTCTTGGATTTATCACTACGATCCAGAAACCAAGCGCCAGTCGACAATTTGGGTGTTTCAAAACGAATCAACCCCTACCAAAGTGAAGCGATCTAAAAGCGGGGGAAGATTTTGATCACGAGCTTTTTCAATTTGACAGGCTACTTCGTGTCAATTCCTTTACGGAAATAAAGAAGCATCAACGCTGAATGGTATACTATCAAATGCTTGGCAGAAGGTTTCTCTAATCTGAGCAACAAGCGACCAAACACAGGGGCTCCGCGGGCTACTACTGTTCCACCACGACAACGCGCCCAAAACGAGGGACTTCCTAGACACCACGTCGGTCAAACTCCTGGGTCACTTGTGTCAGCCCTGAACTAGCACCGTGTGACTTTTTATTCCCGAAAATAAAAAAATCACCTCAAAGGGATACATTTTTCGTCGCCGGAAGATGCGCTGTCAGCCTTCAAACAGGCTGTAAACGAGGTGTCTGCGGCGGACTGGAAAGTGATTCTAAAACTGATTCATACGCATGAAACTTTATATTACTAGTAGAGAGTACTTTGAAAAGATTTAATAAGCAAAATTTTCACCTATAGAACATTTTTTGAAATTTTCGCAAAACTTTCTGAGTGTTCCACGTATATAAGCCTTTTGCTTCTGGTGGCCGCAAAATCAAATACGGGAGTAATGCTCCCTTTCCTATATTCTCAGAAAGTGACGACACTTTTCATGATTGAGACTTCAATATTTTCAGGCAGCATAACTAAGTTTAAAGAGCTGTGCTCAATCATATGTAATTTTTGTTCAATAAAGTTATTTTTATTTTTTGTGTTGTTTTTTATTGTTTAATTTTGTTCGTTAATTCAATCTTATTTAATTTAATTCAAGTTTATTTAAGTATAAAAGATTATTGACATTCGTTCTAATTGCATTGATAAACATCTTTATATGAATTATTATTGTACAGTGAGCTCTAAATAAAATCATGTGCTTACCTTGCTTTAGATGCATGCAATGCTATTGTATTTGTAAATGTTATGTACGAGGAATGTCTTTGTGTATTTTTAGTTGGTTTGCCTAAATAAATAAACAAATAAAACCAACTAACACTTACTTTTCGTAACCCTGGCTCGTTTGTTCTTAGATACTTTTTCTTCTTCCATTTTAGTTTTATACCCCATTAAAGGTTCATCATCTTCTAAATCAGATTCTGAATGGTGTGGTGGTGTATCTGCTACATCTGGACAGCTATTGTCAAAATTTTCCAGTTCTAGCTCTGTAAGGAAACAAAAACATTCAAAAGTATTTCCAGGAAGTCATGGGGTGATACCTTTGCCCAGCAGTGGGGTGATGCAAGCGTACAATATCAGTATTGATATCTATCTTATTTCAAAACATAATGTGGAGTAACCACATTATGTTTTGAAATAAGATAGATACAAGTTGACTAAAACAAGTTGAATAAAACTTAACACTGCCAAAAGTTTCCATTAGTTCAAAACATGTTTTGATCAATATTTGATTATTATTATATGTTATTATAAATATTCTTTTTTAATGATTATATTATCTATGTTCTTAATAAATAATCACATACCATCACTTTGATGTTCCTCTTTTGGCTCAATAATATTATCTAGTCCCTCACAAACAGCTGGTAATTCTTCTTTGATAGCAATGCTTTCTGTTTGACATACATTATCTATACTTATGTGTTCTATTGGAGATATAATAAACCCACTGCAAACCTCTAAGTGGTCTCGGTTTATTAGAGGCTTGGTCTGTAAAAAGATATATTTATTGTATTAGGAAAAATATACTGGTGAGCATCAAATACCACCAGTATTTGTTACAGTTGTAATGGCAACCATGTTATTTAGTTAAAATAGGTTTATATTTGTATTATTTTATTCATATTTTACATAGATTCTTTAATCTTTGTGATTGTGAGAATGCTATAGGCTTAATAGACTGTAGATTTGTAGACCATTTACTATTTTGTTAAGCACCTAGTACTTGTTGACAGGCCTACACTGTCCACTACAATTTGAAAACTTTATAAAAGCCAATTATTTTTAAAAGGGTAACCGTGGACTTTCTTTGTGGCTCTTCTCCTTAGGAAACAACCAATTGAAACCGTGCACCTAGCTTCTGACATTTCATAGGTGCCCATGTAGGTTTATGAGTACTAAAATATTTTGATTTTGTTTTCATCAGTTCCACAAGCACAAACCTTTATTCATTATACTAAAGTCACTCAAAAGAGAGGATACTTAAGTAGGTCCAATGTAACCTCACTGATCACTGCACAAGCTATTGTAGCATAGCTCGCACTGACATGAGAGAGGACCATTATCAAACATACATGTTTCATAAAGTTGTAGCAGTATTTAACATGTAATAATTGTAAATACCTACATTTGACAAAAGTGTACATAATAAGCATTCAACACTCAATAAGTATGAGCTTGAGAGGAATCACTTCCACATTATAGGAACTGAAATTAGAAATTATAAGAATAAATGGCTGTTTAGGAATGTCTCACCTCATAATCGTCATTCATCATCTGAGCAAACAGTTCTTCGGCTTCCAGACATTGTCTCAGTAATCGGTAGCATTGCTTTAGTTTAGCGCAGCAGAAGAAACAAGCAAGAATCGGTCTACTGTCTTCAGTTACAAACTGCAACAAAATTTGTCTTGCACTATTTTGTTTTATGAAGAAAATACTTCTATTCTTTATAGTGATCACTATATAGTGATCTATTCTATACATCATCACTATATAGTGATGATGTTCAAGCCAACAGTTGGTGGTCCTTGATGTTCTCTGTGTGCATCTTACACAAATGGCATGACGATGATAGCAACTCTTTTAAATCCAGGTTTCCTCATGCGGTTTTACGGAAGCATTGGAGCCTAAATCTTCGAGGAGAAGCATTTAAAACCTAATAGGTAATTTACTAAATTCTTATTAAAAATATCAACTTACTGGAATATCAGTCAGCTTTTCATATAGTTCATGTAAGTTCCTGTTGACCACTACATACATGCAGACATTCTCCGCTAAACATATCCTACACATCGGCAGTTTTTCCATCTTTTAGCTCAAAAAGTATCACTTTAAGATATTTAGATCAACTTTGTATTTATATAATAGAAAAACACTGTTGCGTTGCTTTTATATAACGAGGCTTGGAGCCTTGTATTGATTGTTCACGTTTCGAACGTAGAATGTGGGGCCTTGTTGTTACTCCCTTCCCACATGGGAAGAAGGCCTTAGTTTATTTACGTATCAAAGACGCAGGAAAACCATTGAGATAGGAGGAAAACACTTATTCATGTACAGTTTAAAAGCTACTATTAGGCTCTAGACTCTGCGAGCCACAGAGCACAGACTAAGTAATACTTTTGTGACGTTTGGTATTTTTTTTTTTTTTTTTTTTCTTTGGCTTCGCACGGTTTGTGTATTTAGCCAATGTCACGTTTAGTTTTATTTAAATTTTTATTTACAGGTAAAATAATCATTTGAAATGAACTATTAAAATATTAATTGAACTTTAAAACAATCACAGATAGCAATTTTGCTTTTATGGCATTTCCATTATTTTTTAAATGAATGAATTCAGTTTAAGTACACTTTTTCTTTAACCTTTTGACCGCCACGTCAAAAAAGCAAAGACGTGCCCTCACCGCCAAGTTACAAATTCATCCTTTAATACCTACAAAATAAGAGTGAGTTCGGAATTTATATCGATAAAGCACATGTAAAACTATCTATTTATTTTTTAACATATAGTATCTTTTTAATAAAACTTACTATTTACCCGAAATATATAATACAGGAGTTTTATTTTATCCCGCTTTGTCCTATAAGACAGAAATGATAATGATATGTGTCACAGTTTCGGCGTTCTTTATAATTTAAATCCTCAATTAAAAACAACAATCGACTAAATCAAGTCAATACCATCACAGTGGCGTAGCAGGCACGGCTGTTTCTAGTTTGCTCGCCTCTGCACTAGAGGTGTGCAACCGATATTTATTAATAATATCGAAATAATAATATGTATTTTATTTTTATGGTTTCGTATTTTCTATACAGTATCAGCATTGTCAAATAATAAAATTTAAGTTTCTCTGAAAGAACAACAAGTAATAATGTCTTAACGTACCGCTACGTACTGATGTATTTGCTGAAATAAATACTTTTTACTGTATATTATACTTTTCAGAATAAGAGGAAAATATGCGAAAGCAACAAAACTAACATAAATATAATATTCACATTGTTATTGAATTTACTAGACAGACGAACACCGCCACGTGTGTTAATTATTCTAATAAGTAAATATGTCAGTGGTTAGTTATGCGAGGAGGTATCTAGTCTACGAATAGGTGAGCGTCAGCGCGATGCACTAATGAGACCGAACGGCGAAATCTTAGCTGACTTAAGAAGCAATTTGGCGTCTATACATTCTACCCAACTCGCAAGGTGCAATTTCACATTGTTTAAATATGTTTTTATGGTGTTTCGTGGTATACTGAATAATCCGCAAATACTAGTATCTTTGGGGTTGCTCGTTCCAAACAGTAGGCTGCGGCAAGGGCCGAGAGAGAGGCTGATTAAAGTCCCAGCACCCCGTACAAACTTATTCAAGTTTGCACCGGTGCGCTGTGGGGCGGGTGATAAAGATACTCAACAGCGTCTCTCTGCGATTGGATATCTTTACTTTCTCTTTGGCGGAATTTCAGAGGGTGACACTTTACGTATTGTCCTCTGTATGACTTGTCTTTACTCAGTCTATTTTAAATTAAATTAAAGTTGGGACTACATTGTTGTATTGGGTTCCCACCTGTAAAAACAAATGTAAGTGGTAATAATAATAAATAAATAAATATTACTGGTTTTTCAATCTGCTAAGACTCGTTTTCCTAATATTTACTTTGCTTCACTTTCACAGATGCAGTTATTCCTGAATTTACTAGTCTCAAAAACAGAAGTCCGAAAAAGGAGTAGTTTGAACTAGGCATGTTGTTTTATCCACCAAAAAATCTGTCAGCAAATTATGCCAAGCTCTAAACTGTCATGAATTTGTAAAATCGTTGAAACAATTTAAAATTCAGTTTAATAGAGTGAAGAGTACCTACTCAAAAAATTCTGTATTTACTCGGTTGTAAACTTTTTATTTCGAAACGAAATAAAAGTAATAATGAATATATAAAAAGTTTATTTACGTAAAAAGGTAAAACATTAATTACAAAGGACAATGGGCAAAAATGTATGGGACGTGGTACCCGCTCCAATAGTCATCATTAATATATCATTGAAAAGACATTTTGATGCACAAAAATGTCTACCATGGCGCTTGTCGCTATTCACGTTTGGGAAGCAGTAATCTCACTAAGTTTTATAAATGAGAATTTACTACAAACTATTTATATTAGTAAAATAAAGCTAGGATAAGATTGACTTAGACGATGATATAACACACTTAGGATTCTATTATTAAAAGAAGTAAGAAAACAAGCGTTCTTCAAATAAAAATCATATATTTTAGCAATAAGTGAGTAGATTTAAAACATTACATATCGGCATCAACTATAACAGCATTAAGGAAAGATGCCGGAGCAGTAAATCCCGTATGCCTCGCATAGCCTAGGTACCATACGATGGACACTATGTGTGCACAAGTGCCCATCGTACGTCGCCCGGTTAAACACGTGCAATATTGTTGGACAATAGTATTTGCACTGTTGATCAATATGTAACAAAAATATGTTTTTACACGGACATGTCGCGACTGGATTCGTCCACGCAAAAGCCAGGCATCTTCGTGTATACCATAGTCTGGCAGATCTTCAAGTGCTCCCTCTCTGTACGTTTCAATTATATACAGACCATTTGACAAATGCTCGGCACAGTAAGATCTTGCCAGCTTGAGTTGGTATGTACCTAGCGCTAGTAGAATTATATCCTCCTCCGTCATTGAAGGGAAGTTTTCTATCTGGCTCGCTTCTATCCTCTGAAAATCTACTCTTCTGTGATTAAGCCGTTTTCTCTCTACATACATATGCAGAAGATTCGGGGTATCTATTTTCTGCCTTATAATATTGACGAATTCGTCTGCGTGTATGCTATCCACGATGGGTTGGTGGAAGTGGTTCGTGATAGCTGCGGCTATCTTAAAATCGGTGAACATATTGGGCAATGACTTATTAAAATATTTTTGCCGCAAGAGCTTAAAATCACGCTTAAACCGGCCGTTTACCATATCCACAACCCACCGGCATAGCGTTACCGATCGAGCTTCGTTGGATTGTTCAGTGGTCAGCTGTGTCTCTTGACGGTTCTTTGTTGGCGGGACATAGGATTCATACCCACATTCATCAATGAGGTCCAAGCTGTCCCTAAAACCTCGATCCAAGATAAAAGCATCGTTTGTTCGGAGTAACCAATGTAGTAGATGTTGTCCATCATTCATAATGTCGCTCATTATTTGCGCATCTGTTTTTGTTGCAGCGTATAGACCCATTACATCTAATATGTATCCATCAGTACACACAAGTAGGAAAGGTTTCAGTAGATTCTGAAACTTGTGTAAACTGTAGGACAATCTTTGGAATAAGAAGTTCGAGCTTTTATTTATGTAAATGTAAGTACCATCGCCAATCAATAATAACTTATCATTATTTTCATTTCCAAATAATGCTTTTGGTACAGTGAGATTTTTTTCCAATAATCGTGATCTGTCAATGTGATCCACTCCCAAATGCATACCGACATAATTGTTATTGAGACACTCCCTCACAATAACCAACAAACGTTCAAGCTTTCGTCGTGACATGTTAAATAATGTCGCAAGTCTTTCATCTGGGTCCCCTGTACGCAGTTTTGTAAGATAAATACCTAATGCAGTTCTCGGTTCCCTACATCTTTCATTTAGTGTAGGTGTTTGTACCAACATAGCATCAAACTCTTCGCACTTGCGTCCTGTCCAAAAGTGCATCTCCTCGTTGGTTAAAGCGCCTCTCGTGTTGAAGTCTAGCCGAGGTCCACGTTGTAAGGTCATTCTTAACATGTCACAAATGTCAGTAAACTGGTCTGTATTAAAATCATGAGTGGCATTACATGTTTGAGGTAGCTCATCCCAAACATTGTTCTCTAAGTGCTGTGTACACACTCTTGCACCATTTGGAATATAAAGCTTATATTCACAAAAGATGTGAGTTTTTATTGTTATCGGGATTCGAGGCCGAGTTGTGTTTGGACAGCCGTTAAATATACAATGTCGTGGTGTGTTTGGAGCTCGTGTATACTCTGAAACTTGAAATTCCTGAACATTTTGCACTGCTTCCAACACTGCTTCCGGCATTGCTTCAGGCATTGCTTCAGGCATTGCTCCGGGCACGGCAGGGTTCGCAAGACTTATCACTGCATTATCAGCGGACTGCCAACATCGGTGACACACACGTCGTGTGCCATCGAACACCACCTGAAAGTATTAAAAATACAATTGAATGTTTTTTTTTTTGTATAAGTACCTTTTTTTTTTAACTAAGTAAAAAAAAACTGAGAAAACACGTATATTGACACGTATTTTGACTTTCGAAGGTCCGATGACTCCACACGTGCGCACAGTGTCCAGGTAATATCGAGTTAGAAAGGATAGGCCCTTTTGTTTGTATTGCTAACCTTTATCTATTGTTATGGGTAATGACCGTCTTAAATGGCATCAAATGTGCTTATTTAAAATGAAGAACATAATATACTTAGATTAAGAAAACAAACGACACGGACGAAGGGATGGTGAAATAAAACTACACTTAGATTATAATAATGGAAGTCCTTACCTCCAGAACGGCATGTTCATGAATAAACGCAGCGAACTCAGGGCGCGTTCTTGACAGATTAGCTGTCAAAACATGTTGTTGGTATCTTCTGGTATATAAAGCTCGCCGACACATTACACAGTTGAGACGTTCCATTGCGATATTCCAGTTCGAAAAGCAAATCAGTATAGTCCACAACACTAGCACAGGTCAACGTTAATAGCGGGTAACTAGTCCAGTAGGAGCGCAGGGGTCAGTAGTTAATAAAACCGAGTTATAAAAGCACAAAAGAAACTCAAACAGCAGCTAAACGTCGTCACAAGCGCAATACGAACGATCGACTGACGCGGACACCGACGCCTCCGTCACTGCTCCTGCGCACACCCCGCGCTCAGGAGCAGCGGGGCTCGAGTTAAAAGGAGGCCGGGTGCATGGTGAAGTCTGACGTAAAAGCATTATTACTAGAAAACATGAACGGAAAAATGCAGAAAATATTACCTTGGTACCTACTCATTATTTTAAGTAGAGTAAGTGGTACCTAATATACTCGTATTATGTATGTTTATCGCCGGGGCCACGGGACTGTCTAAACAGGTTACCGTGATCCGGGAACGCAAATGGCAACCGAAGGAATAGGGTTTTTATTAGTTAGTAAGACTGTCGTTTATCTCCAAACGCAATCAGATTTGAGACTGGCGGCTATAGTAAATATTGTTCCTCTTGGTAAGACCTTTTAAACGACACTACAACCATATCTATTGGAGCCGGGTACCATTTTGCTCATTCTCCTTTGCATAAATCTTAGAAAAATTCAAAGTAAAAATATACGATACCAAATGATTTCCAATTCTAACACATATGGGTTTAACACAGAACCCCTTTTTTCTAATCGGTTAAGTTGCGTATAGTATTCATAATATTCTAGGCTCCACAAACGACAGCAAAACGACTCGGTTTCATAACACTACCAGCGATAAAATTATAAATATACGAAACGTCACAAAAGTTTTATTTAGTCTGTGGCTCTGGCTCGCAGAGTCTGGAGAGATTTTTCTTTTGGGAGATTACCGCCTGAAACCCTGATTAATGAATAGCTTTGCACTGTACTTAGTGTTTGTTATGTAAATAAACTCAGGCCTTCTTCCCATGTGGAAAGGCAGAAACAATAGGACGCCACATGCTACGTTCCAAACGTGAATAATATACAAGCCTCCAAGCCTCGTTCGTGGGTGCAACATAACAGTGTTTTTCTCTAATATAAATACAAATTTGATCTATGTGATACTATTTAAGTTAAAAGATGGAAAAACTGCCGATGTGTAGGATATGTTTAGCGGAGAATGTCTGCATGTATGTAGTGGTCAACAGGAACTTACATGAACTATATGAAAAGCTGACTGATATTCCAGTAAGTTGATATTTTTAATAAGAATGTAGTAAATTACCTATTAGGTTTTAAATGCTTCTCCTACACGAAGATTTATGCTCCAATGCTTCCGTAAAACCGCATGAGGAAACCTGGATTTAAAAGAGTTGCGATCAACGTCGTCCCTTCCGTGTAAGATGCGCACAGAGAACATTAAGGACCACCAACTGTTGGCTAGAACATCATCACTGTAGAGAATAGAAGTATTTTCTTCATATAAACAAAATAGTGCAAGACAAATTTTGTTGCAGTTTGTAACTGAAGACAGTAGACCGATTCTAGCTTGTTTCATCTGCTGCGCTAAACTAAAGCAATGCTACCGATTACTGAGACAATGTCTGGAAGCCGAAGAGCTGTTCGCTCAGATGATGAATTACGATTATCAGGTGAGATATTCATAAACAACCATTTATTCTTATAATTTCTAATTTTAGTTCCTATAATGTGGAAGTGATTCCTCTCAAGCTCATACTTATTTTGTCTGGCTTTCACACCAAGCATACCATTGAGTGTTGAATGGTTATTATGTACACTTGTCAAATGCAGGTGTTTACAATTATTACATGTTAAATACTGCTAACTTTATGAAACATGTATGTTTGATAATGGTCCTCTCTCATGTCAGTGCCAGCTATGCTACAATAGCTTGTGCAGTGATCAGTCAGGTTACATTGGACCTACTTAAGTATCCTCTCTTTTGTGTGACTTTAGTATAATGAATAAAGGTTTGTGCTTGTGGGACTGATGAAAACAAAATCAAAATATTTTATTATTTATAAAACTACATGGGCACCTATGAAATGTCAGAAGCTAGGTGCTCGGTTCCAATTGGTTGTTTCCTAAGGAGGAGAGCCGCCAAAAACTCCACGGTTACTCTTTTAAAAATTATTGGCTTTTACAATGTTTTCAAATTAGTGTAAATAGGTATGGGAGGACAGTGTAAGCCTGTCAACAAGTACTTAACAAAATAGTAAATGGTCTATGAATCTATAGTCTATTAACACTTTCTATGCCAAGCACCCAGCATATG
The DNA here is from genome assembly GCA_905333075.3 of Atethmia centrago. Taxonomy (NCBI): domain Eukaryota; kingdom Metazoa; phylum Arthropoda; class Insecta; order Lepidoptera; family Noctuidae; genus Atethmia; species Atethmia centrago. The sequence continues at coordinate 18,413,228 of HG995393.1, forward strand.
GGTCGAAAAATAATTCGTTCGTGTGCCCACAACTCGCATGTCCGAGTCGTCGCTATATGTAGCTAAAGATGACTTCTGTTCAGATGACTTCTGTTGATTGAATTGTTATAGATTTGCAATAAACATTATATGGCATGCCAATTTGTATGTATTCTATGTACTTAGCGGTGAAAGTGTTAAGCCTCTAACGTTCTCCCAATCACAAAGATTAAAAGAATCTATGTAAAATATTTATAAAATAACAAATATTAACCTATTTTAACCAGATGATTACCATATTTTTTTTATACAATAAATATATCTTTTTACAGACCAAGCCTCTAATAAACCGAGACCACTTAGAGGTTTGCAGTGGGTTTTTTATATCTCCAATAGAACACATAAGTATAGATAATGTATGTCAAACAGAAAGCATTGCTATCAAAGAAGAATTACCAGCTGTTTGTGAGGGACTAGATGATGTTATTGAGCCAAAAGAGGAACATCAAAGTGATGGTATGTTATTATTTATTAAGAACATAGATAATATAATCACAAAAGAATAAAAACAAATATTTATATAATATTGATCAAAACATGTTTTGAACTAACTTTTGGCAGCGTTAAGTTTCATTCAACTAAACGGTAACCACATTTTGTTTTGAAATGAGATAGATATCAACACTGTTACTGTAAGCTTGTATCACCCCACTGCTGGGCAAAGGCCTCTCCCCATGACTTCCAGAAAATACTTTTGACTGTTTTTGTTTACTTACAGAAGAGCTAGAACTGGAAAATTTAGACAATAGCTGTCTAGATGTTGCAGGTACATCACCACACCATTCTGAATCTGATTTTGAAGATGATGAACCTTTAATGGAGCATAAAACTAAAATGGAAGATGTATCTAAGAGGAAAGAAGCCAGGGAGATGAAAAGTAAGTGTTAGTGAGTTTTATTAATTTATTTAAGCAAACCAACTAAATACACACAAACACATTCATTGTACATATCATTAGCAAATACAATAGCATTGCATGCATCTAAATTAAAGGTAAGCACAGCATTTTATTTGGATCTCACTGTACAATAATAATTTATATAAAGATGGATAACAATGCAATTAGAACTAATATCAATAATCTTTTATACTTAAAATAAACTTGAATTAAATTAAATAACAAACTAAAATCATAATAAAAAATCCGGCCAAGTTCATGTCGGACCACACACAATGAAGGGTTGGGAAGTTGAGATGAAGTTATCCCAAAAACAAACTTAACATTGCATTTGAAAAACATGTTCTCCCATACATACATAAATAATAATAATAATATTTATTTATTACATAATTAGGTATTTGTAGTAAGTACATATTAGAGTTTAGTTATTATGTAAGACTACCCCTGAGAAGAAATGGCGAAACAAACTCAAGGGTCAGTCTCTTTTAAAGTCCAAACATAATCTTGGTCAGATCATGTGAGGACCATGTAGGTCCATGGCTGAAATGGTCTTTTGAGGAAAGAACCACACAAATTTGAGTGGACCTGTCCAGTCAGTGCAAGCATTTGTTAGTAATCGTGTAGCTAACTCAGAACTGAAGGAGCTCACGACTCGACGAACAATACCAAGGAAAGGACATTTGGGTAGGCCGCATAAAGTACTCAAATTGCTAGACTATCATTAACACTAACTGAAAAAAAAAATGACCCACATAGTGTTCACATTTACAATAATTAAAGTAATATAACACTTTTCAAGGTACCTACATAAATTTTCACGTAATTTTGTTTATAATATTCATCAATGTCAATAAGTATATATAATTGTATATAATCATGATTTTGAATAATAATAATAATACAGGTATAGTACATACAATATTCACCTAGAATCAGACTTATTTCTGTGGATTTTTTTTACTCACATTTTTTACTTATTATTTCACACAAGGGGACGGGTATTTCCGCCAATGGCAAAAAAACTGGTAACAACTACCTAGCAGTTAATATTCGATCTATTTAAGCGGATCAAAAATTTTACAATCTTAAATACAATCTTACTAATTAGTATTACAACTATTGCTCAACAAATAGGTCATCAAAAGCCCAAAAAAAAAAGTTTTGCAGTTTCGCAGACGCCAAACGCAGTGTAACAAACTGCGTTTTCGGCATTAAATAATAAATATTTATAGAAAATTCACTGATAAATCGACGTTTTTCTAATATTTTTAGAGTCATATAACCCTTGCTAATATCCGGATATAAAAATTACATAATTATATTATTTACACACATGTTCTTTTGCTTGTAATATTAAGGGATATCGAAAGTCGGTCCTTACCAAATTCACTATAAAATGTTTGTTGGCATGCTTTGAACGCAGCCGTACGCCATCTTGGATGACGTGTCGCGACCCGCACTCCGCCAGTGCGCTGTCAACCGTCGTGAATTGTGGTTGTGACTTGAATTGCGGGGTGGGCAGTTGTTCTTTTTCGAATATATAAAAAGTGTCCTTACCATCAAGGCCCTATTTTTAAGGTAAGTAAAAACTTTATTTTGTTAATTCCTGTGGAAAGTTGTATGTAGATGTGCAATTAATATCGGCATGATGATTGGAAATAATTAAGTCGTAATTAAGTTACGTAATAATAGAAAACGTTCTAAATGTCCTTACCACTACTGTCCTTACCGTGTCAATTTGAAGGCTACGGTAAGGACATAGAGGTAACGGTAATGACTTACTTTAGGCAAGTTTTTTTTTTACTGGACGATAGCATATTTTATAAAATATGAAGTTATTTATTATGCCAAAAATATGCTTTTTTAATAATATATACATGTAATTAATTTGTGATGCGAATTTATTGCTTTTTTAAACAATTGTTTTAAAATAATTATACACGGTGTTTTCATTTTTTTACATCATTTTCCTGCTGTTGTATTATAGTTTTTTTTTAATATAATTGCCTGTTTGTTTACAGTCAAACAAAAATGCCGAAGGCGAGTTCGTCAGCTAGCAAAGAAAGAAAGAAGGTTAGTAAATCGAAACGATATGAATTTATTAAACTCAACGACCCTGAAAAATATGCAGAATTACTAAATAAAGAAAAAGAGCGTTACAAAAAGCGAAGAGAAACAAAAAAATTGAAAAACATTACAGAAATGACAGAAAGAGAAAAGAGAGCGAAAAGGAAGCCATGGATAATTAATAAGAGAAATAATAGACGTAAGAAACAGGAAAATTCTGCGATACAAGAAGTAAATATAGAGCAAGCAGATGAGGTTAACCCTAGTACCAGCATTCAAGACAAAGATCCACTGCTAAATTTTAATGACAATCATGACTCTACTTTAATTACTAGCCGATTGTCCAGGTTAAGGAAATTAACGGTGCATCTTAAAAGCAAGCTAAAGTTGTATGAACAGAAAATTCAGAGACTTCAAAGTATTAATAATAGATACAGAGTAAAAATACATAGATTAAGAAAAGAAAAACATGTTAAAAGTCGAAATAAGCAGTCTAAAATACAATTTACAACTATTATTAACGAGATTCATAAATTTTATGAAGAAGATATTAACAGTAGACAAGCAGCAGGGAAAAAAGAATTTATAACAAGAAAAGGCATCAGGAAGACAAAAAGGTACTTAGTAATGAGTTTAAAAAACCTTTACAGTAAATTTATCACCACCAGTCAAATAAAAATAAGCTACTCTACTTTTTGCAAGTATAGACCATTTTGGGTAGTTTTTCCGAAATCGAATAACCGAGAAACATGTTCATGCCAAATTCACGTCAATATTAAGTTATTACTCGAGGCTTTACATAAGGCAAAAATTATAAATGAAAAAAGTGACTATGATTTTATAAACTCTTTGTGCTGTTCCCCGAAAACTGACAACTGTTTGTTAAGAATATGTGAAGTATGCCAAGATAAAGAGATCATTTGTAATGAGTTCAATAATGAAGATCTCGTAGAGTTTAGTTACTGGTGTAAAATTAAAGAGCCTATTATCGGTGACATCAGGAAAGTCAAAGTCATAACGACAAAGAAAAAAGAAAAATCTAAACCAATAGACCTCATTGAAAATTACGTTCCAATATCAAATCATTTCTGAAACATTGTTTTAATATTGAGAAACAGTATAAAGAAATGAAAAAACTGAAAGATGTGCTCAGTAATAATGAAGCAATTATCCACATGGATTGGTCAGAAAACTATGAGCTGAAATATCACGAAGAAGTTCAATCGATGCATTTTGGCGGTAGCCACCGCCAAGTAGCCTTACATACGTCGGTATTATATTTCCACGAAGAATTGACTGGCCAAAAGATAACAAAGTCTTTATGTTCTATTAGCGCTAACGTACGTCATGATGCTGCTGCCGTGAGGGCGCATCTTAAACCTGTGCTGGACTATATTTATGAGATAAACTCTAATATCGACTCAATACATATTTTTACTGACTCTCCAAGCAGCCAATATAGAAATAAAAATATTTTTTGGATTATGACCCAAATACATAAAGATTATGCGGGATTTTTAAATAAGTTATCCTGGAATTACAGCGAGTCTGGCCACGGAAAAGGGGCTGCAGACGGAGTAGGTGCCGTCCTTAAAACAACAGCGGATAGACTAGTCAACTTTGGTCATGATATTGGTCACTTCAACGATTTTTATAATATTTTAAAGGAAAACATACCTAATATAAAAATAGAGATCGTTAGTGAGACTGCCATTACTGCAAAATCAGAAAGTTTACCTCTTTGCTTACCAACTTTTAAAGGCACTCTTGATGTGCATCAAGTTCTATGGGACTTATTTTGTGGGCAAAACCTAACATTCAGAAAATTCAGCTGTTTTGTCTGCGACGCGAATGTTCACTGCGAGCACGGTGCACATCTAGGGTTTCTTAGCGAAACTGATGTAACAGAATTGGTCGAAGTGACGACTTTAGGTGAAGCAAGAAATACGATTGCTAATATTCCTTTTATTGCCAACGCGCCAGATGATTCTCAAATTAATAATGTTCTTACTGAAATGTCTAATATAGATCCTGTTATATCAAGTACGCCGTCAACTTCTAAATCTTGCACGTCTACCTATGATGATTTTGAGGAATTAGTGCCTGCAACTAGCTTAAGTGGCCTGGCAACGTTCAAAGAAAATATTGAACAACTTCCACTTCAACTTCCTTCAACTAGCAGTGCTGAATTTTTGAATTTACATGTCGCCGATTGGATTTTAATTAAAAAGACAGACAGAGCAAAAAAGCATCATATAGGTCGGATAATTGGGATATACGGTGATAATATATCGATATCAGTTCTTAAAAAAATGTCAGGTGGATTTAGGTGGCCCAAGGCACGAAAGAGGGAGGTGATTTCTAGGAACTGTATAAAGGCAGTTCTTTCTGAACCAAATATTGATGCCAAACTTAATTTTCACTTTGATAATATTGATTTTATACATTTTTAAATCTGTGATTAATATAATTTAAGTGATTACTCAACACAAATTTTATGAGCCAGCAATAATTATTTTTAAGGATCATGTTTTAGTTTGGATTTATTTAATATATTTTTTTACATCTTTAATGTTTGAGTCGCAAGGTTCTTATTAACTATTATAAAAATGTGTAATTTAATTGTATAATGGAGGTTTAAATTGTATCGGTTTTATTTAATTGTGAAAATTAGTCATTGTTCTGTGATTATTGTAATATTTGAGACTGATTTAAACATAAAAAGTGATTTGTTATTACGAATTATATACGTTTAAAGTTGATTACGTAAAATTGTTGTTTTATTTCTATTTCCATGTTATCATTCTAGCAGGGGCAATAAAAAACTAGGAATATTACTGCAATATTCCGACGTCAGAGCGCAGCACTAGCACAAACCGTAAACAAATGTTTGACAAGTAAATTCTATAAATGGCAAAAAATTGGTGAGTTAAACAACATATTAAAACTTGGATGAGTTTCGCAGAGTGGTTACAGTGAGAGTTCTCAACTAACCCAATGACATTTGGCGCCATGGCGGTTTGTTTATGTGCTAGTGGCGCCCTCTGCGCCAAGCTTTGGGTAATTTTCCATATTAAAACTGTTTCGTCAACAACGGTCATTACCGTGTTTAGTATGTCCTTACCGTTCATTCAATAACTTCTGTTTTGTAGACTTTAAAAATAAATACATGAGTGACAACAACCTATTTGTGGATTTTCTACTTATTGCAGTTATCTTATTTTAATAATTACATAATGTTGTCCTTACCGGGATTTTAGGGTCCTTACCATTTTTTAAAACGTTAATTAACAACGATACGTTTGTCATAATTAGTGTACACGCAAAGTAGAATATTTGTAATTACTATGGCAATGCATTACACGTATTTTTAAACAAATATCAGAATTTTTTTTCGTGTCCATCGAAAAGCGTGATTTGGCGGAAATGCCCGGACGTATTACGTCTTTTGATAGTTGGTAATTGCTGAAAATCAGCGCTGTTAACGATAGGTTTGTTCGATGTCACAGCATTTTGCTGAGCGACGAACTGTTCTTGCACAGATGCGACGCACGGTTTATGTTATTGTTATAGTTGTTTGTTTGTTACAAAAATAGTGTCCCAACACAGAGTAATTATTACGCAACGTAAGTTGTCTTTGGTCCCTGGCCCTGACGTCAAGCAATGGATAAGATTGTCAAACTTTTATGGTTTGTATACGAGTCTTTTGGCTAATGTGCGTTTTGTTTGTTCAGAAAAAACAATTTTTATTTCTTGTCTTTCTTTCTAGGTAATCTATCTGAGAGGGATCAGCAAACTCAGTTCCCTGATAGAATAAAGTATTCAAATATGTAATAACTGAATTTTTTCCTTTTGTGTTTAACTTGAGGACATATATTTATTATTTAATTACTAAGTAGAGTGTCTTATCATGAGTAGAAAATAAATATTACTGTCTATATAAGGTGTATCTATTCATACACGAAATATTTTAAGAGATAGACCTATAGCTGGTACAGAACCTATAGACACGAAAAAAAAAAAATATTTAAATGTTTTTTATTTTACGTAATTAATATAATTTTAAAACTGCTCGAGACATTTTGCATAAAACCTTTACTGCCCATTCTATGAATGACCCGCCCGACGTGGCGAGGGAGGCGCGCGGTGCGCGCCGCCCGCACCGCTTCGAGCGAGGCGTCTCGGCCGGTCTCGGACTCTCGGCTATTCTGTGCCGAGCAGCGTGTTGGTGAGGTTGTGTTCGCATGCATGTCTCCGCGCGACCGCGCAAGCAGTAGTTATTTCGCGTCCTGACAGTTCCCGCACTCCACAGTCTTTGTGCTGCCGAACGCAAACACCTGCCGTCACCTTTTACATGGGACCTAACAATATCACTGGTGAACTGTAGCCAGTGGCGTGCAGTGGTTCTCCACAGAGGGTAGGCCATGCATACTGACACAAAAACAAAAAAACTAATTCGCGCAACATCACAGCGCGGCTCTACATACAAGAACTCACCACATTATTCAAGGTTTGAAAAACGATTTTCTAACGATGCAAACAGAAGAAAGATTCGGCCACCTCAAATATCATAACCAAGTGGGTGGGTGATAATTACAGAACACGTCATTTGCAAGATATCCAAAGTCATGAATTATCATATTTTTGGATAAATTCTCGTAATTCGGACACACATCTACCTTTAGACACAACTTGAATCTTATCATTAAACGACAAGTGCGACTAACCTAACCTAACCAACACATTATCGGCGCAAACTTCACAATTGAACACCATTCATAGGTAAATAAACAAATAATAACACAACACATAATCTTTACACTACTTTACGTTTCAATACCAATTACTTATAACCAGTGATAGGAATAGGTAGTGCCTATTAGCCTAAACTTCGAAGAACAGAGACAAGAAACGGAGACTTCCTTAGGACTAAATTATTTCCGGCACATCTGTCTCGAAATTTCGAGACAACACTTAAATACATTTAAAAAAATGTGTTATTTGGAATAAGTAATTCGTCTATATTTATCTAAAGTTTGTCTATAAATGTGATAGTTTGTATGGATGTCCATTACTCAATGCCACTGAAAATGCTGATTTTGGTAGTGATATAGATTAAGGTGTGGAATAGCACATATGCTACTTCCTATTAAAAAAAAAGTATAGTTCCCATGGGATACAAAAACAATAGTACACGCGGGAAAAGCCGCGGGCATTAACTAGTTAAAAAAAAAAAACGTAAGGGTCCTTTGACACCACCCATATTGTCTGGCGATTTTTGGAGATTTCTATGCAAAAAAAAAACGAAAGAAAAAATGCTCAAAAATCGCCGGTCGATATCGCTCTAGGTTCATTAAATAATTAATGGGCTCTAAAGGAAAAATAAAACACATAGAATATTGTTGTAACAAATATATGTATATTTATATTATTTTAAAATATGACGTAATTGGAAACCATGACACAAAATGTACAGAAGGAATGATTTAAGAAACAAATTTATGTTTATCTATCTTTAAATATCTATGTCATATTTATTTTACTGACGTTGAGGGATGCAATTTTTACTCAAATCAATGTACAAATTAACCTTCGAAGTTTACAAATTAATATTTGAAGCATTTAGGACAATCAGTTTTAATACTGAACTACTAACTGTTCGGTTTTGATAAAGAACTTGATGCATCAAAAATTGCTAAGAATTTGAAAATCTTTATTTGTGTTACAAATACCATAAAAAATAAAGAACGATTTTAATTTAATCATCGTGATTCGATTCGTCAAGTTCAGTATCAGAACCGAAATTTTCTTTGTCAGATGAGTCATCTAAGTTAAAATACACAATCATATTTTTTTCTATATTTTCAACTGTCAGGCGATTTCTTTTTATGTTAAGAATCCATTTATAAGTTGAAAATGACCTTTCAACATCAACTGAGGTTAAAGGCGCGTACATATAGTATGATCGCTCATCCTTTCCTGCTGTTATCGCTTCACATATGTCTCTAATTTTATCTAAACCGGGATTTCTGTCCATGACATTTACGAGTTTATTTTTTATAAGCTCAGATGGACACCAGCTAAGCACAGTTCTCACGTGATCAAATATTTCAAAGGATTCCGTTAGAGTTAAATTCGATTTTTGTAATTTCTTTAATCCAATTTGTATATCTTTAAAATATTCCTCAATGTAGTCCAAGTCCGATTTCAAGTTTTCCTTTTGAAGAACATTTTTGGCACGCCTAATAGATAGCGCGTCGGAACTTCTTAAAAGATTTACAATTGTTTTAATTTGATCATAATATTTTGCATAATATGACACTGCCTCCAACCAAGTACCCCATCTTGTAATAACGGGTTCTGGAGCAAGCGGCATGTGGGGAAAGGTGTTTTTTAACAAGCGCACTCTATTAGGTGATTTTAAAAATATTTTTTTTACGTTTGAAATTAATTCATCTACATCTGAGTATTCGTATCGTATTTTTTCTGCCACGAGTTCAGTGCATGTGCTAAGCAAGTGACGTGTATCATGTTGGGCAAATAATTTTTCAGCACACGTCCCGCTTTTAGCATATATGCTACACTATCAGTGCATAATACAGCAACGTCTCCTACTTTGGATTCATACAAATCGCACCACATATTTTCAAAGCAGTCTATTACAAATTGGGCAATTGTGCTCCCATTAACAATTTCTAGTACTTTGCAAGCAACTAAAAATGGTTTTTGTGTGATCGCATTTAAAGGTTTTACAAGTAAATGTACCATGTATCTGCCTAAAAAATCAGTTGTCTCGTCTAAAGATACCCACAGCTTTTGATTTGCAATTTGTTCATAAATCGAGTCAATTTTAGTTTTAAAAATCTTATCTAAATAAACTTTTCTCAGCAATGATTGCTCAGGAAGCTTTTGTCGATTTGTACAATTGCAGCAAATATATTTATGGAAGAATTTTTTGAAAGCGGGGTTGTTTACTTGAATCCAAGGTATATTACATAATATGAGAAATTGTACTAGGTCCAAATAAAATTCTTCATTTGGTTTTTTACTTGTCCCTTTGTGTTTCGGACCTTTAACGTGCCTCTTGACACTACTAAGTTTAGCTGTTATACTGCTCTCGCACTTAGAACAGTAAATCAAATTACTGGCCGGGTCGTAATATAATTCAGGATGAAGTCCAATCCAACTTTGTACTGTTGCTTTCTTAGGCTTGTTCGCCATCTCCAATCTTACTGGTCTCCAAAAAGATGTACGATGGCAAGTACCTAAAATAAAATAAAATTTTAAGTTTTCCATGCCTCAAAACGAATAACGAACCTTTATAGATACAGGGAGGTGGAAAGGAAAGCGGGAGAGGTGCGCGCATTCCAGCTAGGTGCATCGATTGTATCGATTTAAAGATTTTATTCTTTCATTTTACGCTCTAATAAAGAAAAACGGTTAGATAATATGAACACGCGTAACATCATTGTTATTGAATTTTTTTTTTCGCATTTTAGTCAATGCGCAAAAGACATATTCCTTTTTGGTTCAAATATTAAAAGAACCGGCCAGAAAAATAATATATTTTGATAGAATTCGTCCACCTTAGCAATTCTTTATGACACCAAAGATATAACATTACTATGCTTGGTAGTTGGTAGTATTGAAGTTCACTTTTATATTTGAACCAAAAGTTAAATGAGTATGTTTTTTTTCTTTAACTACGTTTCATACACAATAATTATCTTAAAAACTCCACTAAAAAATATCAAGTTCATACAATTGCATATCAATCTAGACTGTCAAATTGCTAGTTTAAGATAAAATAATATATACATTAATGTTCTTCTTTATATCTAACTTACTGTTTGTTTCCCTACAAGAAATAAAATAAATAACTTTAGCCAAAACATTAAAAAGTAATAAATGTTGACTTACCGTATTATTTGATGTAGACAGACAGGAACAATGTTATTGCAGCAAATCGTAATCCATAAATTCAAGCCAAAGTAGTCGTATTAAGAAGATCCAATGAACCAAAAAACGAGCGAGGGTGAAAAACAATATTCACAAAAACAATACAGGAAGATGCGCACTTAACAAACCGAAGTACAGGATTGAAGTGAAGGTAACCTGCGCGCACGCGGGGCGGTAAGGAGTAGGGGGGAGGGGGTATGTAGACCCTCCCCGCGCCGCACAGGTATTTTTTTTTTTTTTGAGGGTGGGAAATCATCAAATAACTTCTCCCGCTCTGGGCGGAGCGGGAGGGTGTGTCAGACTCTTACTGACTAAAACCCACCCGTATTCCTTCCTGTTGCCTGTGTTGCGGGGGCCTCGGTGACCCATAAGTACCTTCCCGCGACACACAGCGCGCCGCACAGGTATGCGACCATGGCGGTTACCTTTTGTAATTTCTAAGAATAGATAACGAAACGCGCTGCCGTAAAATGTGATAATGTGATACCATTATTATGCAATTATTTTAATATCATGCACTTTTTTAAATATACTTTAGAAATATATTTCATTAAGATGAAAGAAAAAAAGGTATTTGTATTTTCATTTGTAACTAAATATTTGCACATCATGTATAACGGTAGAATGTAAAGGGACCTCATTAATTTTAAGATCATACCACTTTGTATACCTACATTCTGGCAAATAAATGAATTATTTATTTATTTTAAATACCGATAAAATCAAAATCAAAGCATTTATTTCAAATAGACCATTTACGGGCACTTTTGAATAGTCAAATGTCGGTCAGTCCAAGAAAAGTGAAGCTAAATTTCACGTTCCAAAGAGTAGGTCTCTATGGAGAAGAACGTGCAAGAAACTCCATGGACACTCTTTTAAAACATATTATGTGTTACATATAATGCCTTTTTTACACTTGAACTTTAGAAATCTCATTAAACGTAGCCGAGAGTGAGCTAGAAAGAAGATATTTACTTCGAAACGTGTACGGCTTCTTATTCAAACATTGTGATTCATTGTGTATTACGATCAACAAGTCATTTACAAAATGTTCTCCAAAAAAAAATTCAGAAAATTTTATGGTTGTAACGACTGTGTATGTTATTTATTATGACATATCTAGTCGCAAACTTTAGGTAAATATAGACGAATTACTTATTCCAAATAACATTTTTTTTTTAATGTATTTATGTGTTGTCTCGAAATTTTGAGACAGATGTCTCGGAAAAAAAGTTAGTCCTAAGGAAGTCTCCGTTTCTTGTCTCTGTTCTTCGAAGTTTAGGCAAATAGGCACTACCTATTCCTATCACTGCTTATAACTTAATAAGATCTAAAACAGCAAAACATTCAAGATCACATATAAATTACGTGTCACTGTCACATGAAACAAACACTACCAATTAAAATTGTATCACAGTCATACCGTGTTCTTCCACAAAAGGGACTATCATATTTTGCCGGATAACACTGACACACTGGACTGTGTTGCCGACACTTATTTTCCTAACTCCCCACAAAGCAAGCGCAAGCGAAATTTCCCAAATATGAGAAGAAAAATAAAAAATTATGAAGTTTTTAATTACTTTTATAGGGCTTTTGCTATTCCTTACAATTTATAATTTTTTGGAAGGTATATATTCAACAATACCACCCTTTTTTTTTAATTGTCTCTAGTAGTCTGGTAGTCATGAAGGAAACTTCCCCGCAATTCGGGGAATTGTCCAAAAATTGGGAACCCTGGTCTTCAATATTTTTCATTCATTAAATCTTCACTTTACATACAACCAATGAGGACCAAGCTCCTGCCGCCGGAGTTACGCCCTTAATTTAAACCATTTCACTATTGTGTGCCGTTCATACACACGAAAATATACACGAGTGTGCGTAAATTTATGAACGAAATTTAGGCGAAACGAATCCTTGCCTTGCGTTTGCGTACGTAAGCTCCGTCGAACTGTGAGTCACATGGCGTCTGCGACAAGTTGCTATAAGAGTTTTAACAGGAGTTTAACTTTTTTTTTTAATATTTTGTATTATTGTATTACATAGTTAAAATAAATGCATTTGGCGTTGTTGGTAGGGTAGGCTAGGCCTAATTGCCTCTATGGACGGCACGGCCCTGACTGTAGCAGACGTATGAAAATACACCTCTGCCTATCTCTACAGGGAACGCAGGCGTGGTGAAATTAAAATTAAACCAACGTAGGTAGACTTCATAACTCGATCTAGTCTTATTATAATAGCTTATCGATTACAAAAATAATAAATGTGAATTTTAAATACAAAACCTAAACCTAAGTCTCGTACATTATTAAATTCCCTCCTTAAAGTTTTACGAAAAGGAACCTAGGTGATTAAAACGTAAATACTAATAAACAGCTGATAGGTGCAACTCGAATTGGCATAAGTTAATGACTTCTGTGACGTTACGAGTGCGTCGAGTTGTATCCGTCAGCTGATTGTTAGTTGCCTACCTCCCACCTCGTACAGACGTGAACATTAAGAGATCTAAGTGCGTGGCGTAGATTTATTTGATCAAAAATCGTACCATAGATCGGCCGACGTGGACATACCTACTTTTGCGTACACGCTGTTTCTCGCCTCGCAGTGGTCGAGTGATAAACTGGATAAATATTGTTCTATTGATCTATTATCTATTGATTCTAATTCCCCATCACACTTCATCAGGCTTTGGACTGGCAAATTATTGATATAATAACTTGTTTAGGTAGGGACCTACTTACCATTAGGTAACGCTATCAATAATAAATGATGAATAATACTTATTATTCTACTTTATTATTATTGTTGTTTGTCGACGTATTTAGTTCGTTGGAAACATGTCGATTCTAAATGAAATTCAGTTATCCCACTAAATAAGGTACGCAGGTGCCTTTTACGAATTACTGTACCAATAATTTGGCGTGTTTAAAAATTAGAATCAACTTATTTACAATAATTTAAAATGTACATACCTAATACCTACGTAGTTATTATTTACACTAATTGTTGTACAAATTCGCCCTGTTGTTGGACGCAGACGGCTGCACGTTTTATTATGTGTCCTTGCACATTTAATAATGTGTCTATCACTAGCCATCACTGCAAAAGCGTTCACAATTAAGCCGATCCAGGAACACAGGTCCCAACAGTCTATCGCCTATTAACCCAGCCCACACATTAACACTGAACCGGGTCTGGAAATGATCCGGCCTAACAACACGTGGATTTTCTGATGCCCACGAGTGCGCGCTGTGGATGTTAAACAACCCAACACGCGTAAAGGTGGACTTGTCCGTCCACAGGATGCGCCGCGTCGGGTCTTGAAGTAACCAACGGAAAAATTCCACGCGTGAAGTTAAGTCCATCAGCTTTAATTCTTGCACCCTCGTGAAGTGAACGGGTGCTTCCCCTTACTCCGCAGAAGGCGCCAAACGGTCATGTTCTGGTACTCCTGGTTGGTATACCTGTAGTTAGGCATTGTTGTTTCTTGCCCGAAGCCCGACGCGTGTTAACTGTGGCGCGTGCGGTGCACAGAAAACTATTGCGGGCGGTACGACTCGCGGAATATGTGGGACTGAGAGGTGCGGGCAGGGAAGGAAGGCGCCCGCGCGCCTGGCGCGCTCTGCGCTCGCTTCTACTCTTTGATCATTAAGAGGACTACAAGACCTAAGTGTCCTTGAAATGAATGATGAAAAAGATGGCGCAGCAACGACGCGCAAATTCTTACAGTTTGCGCGTATAGCGCGATATTATAGATCTAACAAAAAACAAATAGGACAGTGAAATTATTTTTATTTGTTTTATGTGTTACTTGAAAAATTAAGGATGTGTTCCTAACTAATATTATAAATGCGAAAGTGAGTTTTGTTTCTTATTCTTTCACGCTGAAACTGCTAAACGGACTTAGATCAAATTTGGGACATGGTCAGACCATGATCTGGAGAAGGACATAGGCTACTTTACATCCTGGATCGCGGGCAACAGCTATTTTTAAATAAAACTGATTCAATTAAACTAAAAACATTTTTATTACAAAAAAAATACCAAGTGGCGCCCTTTATACATCTTTATGGTTTACACTAAGCACTAAGGGTTTTTCAGATTTACATCATAATACATTTTAGTTTTAAGCTCTTTTTCAGGTTAACATTGTGTGACATTTAGTTTTACGCTCTTTTTCAGGTTAACGTTATGTGAAATTTAATTTCAAGCTTTTTGTTAGGTTTCTATCTAATAGTCCGTGATTTGAGATCTCATATAACTTTTCCAAAACATGGGAAACGTTAATAATCCTATGTCCAATTTGGATGTTCTTTTCAGGAGTACCTATAGTTTTCCATCTGAAAAAGAAATGAATACAAATATAATTTCTTGATAGATAAGATACATTTTTATTCGTATAAAACATTGAAATATTAAACATACAAGAATTCTAAGTAATCAATCTAAGT
This sequence comes from Atethmia centrago, assembly GCA_905333075.3. NCBI lineage: Eukaryota > Metazoa > Arthropoda > Insecta > Lepidoptera > Noctuidae > Atethmia > Atethmia centrago. The sequence continues at coordinate 18,428,648 of HG995393.1, forward strand.
AAAATGTGTTTGCGGAAAAATCTTCTTCAATAATAATTTAAGTTTTCTATAATATTCATTAATTTAACCCCTCTGTTTCTCGGTTTTCACGTTGGACATGATATTGCCTTACAAGCCACCTAAAATTCCATTATTATTTTTAAAACCAATTGAAACAAATCTAAACGTGTTTGTGGCAAGGTGATGTTATAAATATTACCTGTCTACTAAAGTCTTCTTCTAGTACATGCTTAGATGAATATGTACTTTTATCAATAACTTCACAATCGTGATCTTTCTGTGGCACCTCTGTTTTCAATCTATAAAAATATTGAAGATTTTAAATTACGTAGAAATGTCGATTCTAAATATTGTAGTTCTATGATGTATTGTAGTTCACAAGATAGGTAATTAAATTTCGTTTATTTTTGTATTTGACTTTGAAAAATTGTTAAGCTTTAAGTAAAAGATTAGGTAGGTACCTAAAATTCATAAGTAGGTACATAATTATAGTGCCTATGTATTATAAACAAAATACATAAAATGAAATTCTTACTTGTGACAAATAACATCGCAATTTTCAGATGAACCAGTTATTTCGTCATTCCCATTATCAAATAAGCCGAGGTCTTTTTCTGAAAAAACAAAAGCATTTGGTATTTTTAGCTTCTATTTATTGTTATTATAGCTTATACAGGATGGCCCAAAAGTCGTGGATCAAACGCAACTAGGGGTTAGATGGGGTCATCAGCTGCAAAAAGTGGTTCTACGGGTGGTCCTTAAGGTCAACCCCTGCAGAGTTATAATTTATTTTGTGTTTTTATGAGAAAAATGACTTTTTTTAACTAATTCTTATTGAAATTCGAAAAAATCTACATCCTGTATCTTTTTTATAATTTTCACTAGATTGGTACTGATGAGTCCTTGCGTTAGATATGCTATTTATGGTTGTTTATTGGGCGTGTTGAAGATAATATTAAGGTTTACGATTTTTTTTTTCTCAAATCATAACTTTTTATTTACTCCGGACGCCACTGTGAAAAAAAAATACTCTACCGAAAAGTAACCCTGTATTACAAGTTTTGGCGCATTTAATAGGGATTCTGAAACGGTATTACACATGGCCATGAGTGGCTCTAATATCTTTCTAGGACGAAAAAACAAAACAACGATTGTGAAATACTTGTTTTATTAAGCAAAACATTTTACAATAACTGCTCAAAATTCCTGTCTCTGACCATAATACATAATCTGCACCGTCTAATAAAATTCCTACGTAACCTACGGAATGCACCTCTGTTGTTAGTAACTTGTACCCTAGCAAATTCGAGCTTTTGTCGCCATCATGTTGCAGCCACATTTCTGCTATTCTTTCTTCTGGAACTTCAGCTTCGTTAAGAATATGGTTTAAATTATTTTGCAAAAAATTTAAATACTGAGCACCATTCAGCCTTGCTGGCATTTCATGTAACACCAACTGCTGGCCAATTATACCAGCCCACATGTTAATACCAAACAGATGCTGGAATCGATCATTTCTTATGATATGGGGGTTCACTCTGGAGTAAAAATGTAGATTGTGGATATTGAATACTCCCATTCTTCTAAATGTTGACTCATCCGTCCATAAAACCTTGTTGAAGAACTGCGGATCCTCTCTGTGGTATCTTAGTATCTCTCTGCAAAACCGCACTCTAGGTTCATAGTCACCGGGCAGCAAAGCTTGCACCCTTTGCACGTGGTAGGCGTGATATTTGTTTCTGTTAATGACACGTTGCACCGTCGATCTTGGAATCCCGAGATTACGGGATATTTGGCGTTGACTTATACTAGGATCCAATCTTAATTCTCTCAGCACTTCATCTTCATTTTCAAATTGCACCACTGGTCTGCCTGCTCTCGGAGCATGCTGACCGGGTAAGACTCCCTCCATGTACGAATTATGTACGCGCATAAAGACCCTGTAGTCCGGAAAACGATCACGGTTAGGGTAGTGTTGACGATTTTCCCTGGCAGCAGCCCGGGCATTACCGTCGCAAAAGCCATACAGGTAATGCATTTCTGCATACTCCCGTTGGGTGTATTCTCTCCTCGCAGCAGCCATCTGTCCCCTTTTGTAGCCAATCCGTCCGATTCCGAATCTAGTCCGATTTACACAGCACTGGTCACAGGTAGGCAATCTATCACAAGTCCGAAAAACAAAGCGTAGGTCAAAGGAAAGAAAATGATCACAAGTCGTCGTAAAACCGAGAAAAAGAACACGTGCGTACTCACAGGCAGGAAGCGAGTCACTAAAGAACACTAAACATTCTAAAGAAAAATGCTCACGCGCATCCCCCGGCCCCCGCCCCGACTGGCCCAGCCTTTTGTTTCCTAGAAAAGATATCGCTACCTGAACTGACGGGCGAACCGGCCTTTTATTGACAAAGGATTAAATGGTTAGTGTAAAAGAGAGGCAGAGAGTCTTTGTCATTAATTGTATTAGTTCCAGTTTATTTTTAAATAAGCCTAACCGAGTTTTATGGTTGGGTTAACTTTGGCCTTGTTACGAATAATCGTCCTTGAAAGATATCAAAGCCACGCATAGCCATGTGAAATACCTTTCCAGAATCCCTATTAAATGCGCCAAAACTTGTAATACAGGGTCACTTTTCGGTAGAGTATTTTTTGTTCACAGTGGGGTCCGAAGTAAATAAAAGATATGATTTGAGAAAAAAAAAATCGTAAAACTTAATATTATCTTCAACACACCCAATAAAAAACCATAAATAGCATGTCTAACGCAAGGACTCATCAGTACCAATCTAGTGAAAATTATAAAAAGATACAGGATGTAGATTTTTTCGAATTTTAATAAGAATTAGTTAAAAAAAAGTAAATTTTCTCATAAATACACAAAATAAATTATAACTCTGCAGAGGTTGACCTTAAGGACCTCCCGTAGAACAACTTTTTGCAGCTGATGACCCCATCTAACCCCTAGTTGCGTTTGATCCACGACTTTTGGGGCACCCTGTATAAGGTGGAGGTACTTACATATTGGAATAACTTCCGTGTTGATATTTTCGACCGTTTTTCTCCTGTAAAAATAATTCGATTTTAAAGGTTTTTTTTAATTTATATATTTAATTATAGAAATGTATTTAATAAATATATGTTCATCGTAGTAGTTTAAATAAAAAACAAAATCCCTGAGATTTGAATCCAGGCTTCTAGACTGTAAATCCACACTTCTTTTAAATACGCTACTGTATCATTTGAAAGAGGCACCGAAAATACAGACCATATCAACAGATTGCATTTACTTAGACGTTTCCAAAATTCATAGTTTTATGGTTATAAAAATAAATATTTATATAATGCTCTATCTTAACTTTTAATTTCGTTCATAAGTTCGGCATTTGGTTTATATGAACGTTTTTTTAATTTTTAGTCCTCGCAATGGGTTTCACTTTCTTTCCCATGACATTCCATTTCTTTCTTCTTTTTTTTTTCCTTTTTCTTTTTTTGTTGATTTTTCTTTTACAAATGATACAAATTTATAACAAACTAGTATTTTATCACGCTATTTTAACTTAAAGTATTTTATATCTACACGAAATAAACATATTTACGCAAAGAAAATATGAAACAATGAATTGACAAACAAAACTTTACAAAAACATTAAACAATCGGGGCGGAAATAATGCGGCGAAAAGAACGACACGTCTGTATAGCATCAGGCCTCGGCCGGCACTGTCGGTACACAGGCGTTTACGCACACATGCGTACGTATTATGCTCGGAAATAAGAATATACGATTTACAATAAATCCATTGATTAGATAAAAAAATTAACACACTATTATGCTAATATGTTGCTTGTAGAATAATCTGACAAAAGTCAGAATGATTGCATGTCTATTAGTATGATATTTACGCGTTAAAAGATTTTTTTAGAGGTAACTTCGTGATTTTTTTCTATCGTATCAAATTAGTTATATTATGTTTTCAACACACTATCTACCTAGGATATATCCTGAAGAATATCATATATTTTTCTGATTTTGTTTACTGCAGTGGATCATATACTTTTAGGCGTTATAAAACTTGCGTTTAGCTCCTCTAGGCCTCTTAATAAAAGCCGCGCGCCAAAATGTCGCCGCCCGCTTCAATGACAGTAAATAGTACGTAGAAACTAGCGTAATGGATGTTAAAAATAAGAAGGAGCCAGTATTTTATGTGTCAAGTAATATTTAATTATTAAATTTTTTAAATAATATAGTAAGATAAAAATATTTTTTTCGTGTCTATAGGTTCTGTACCAGCTGTAGGTCTATCTTTTAAAATAACCAAATTACAAGATGATTATTAACATTAACTAAATTAAATTAAAACTAAGTTAAGCTTAAAAAAGGCCCTCGGGGCATTGTACCGAGGATGCTGGCGGCATTTCCTCGCTGAATTGCAATGCTGATGCGTTGCGCGAGAAAGCCGCCAGCTTTTCGGTCACCAGTTACATCAACTAGACGTTTCGCGATTTCCGCAAATAACTTATGCGCACTGGGACCCCACGGACCGAGGGTCTCGACGCCAAAGGGCACAAAGTTGTACTCTCTGCCAAGGCCTCCATATTTAATAACTTTCAGATATTCGGCATTTTCTGCCGCTGCACCCGCTTTAGAAGTAGTCCGTTGGAGGTGGGACGGTGCCAGTGTGTCTACACAGGTAGCGTCCCACACAAGCATCCGTCCCAAACTCCACGGGACCAAAGACACACCATCAGGTCTCTTGCCATCATCTCTGACAATGCCAGTCGGCTCAAGAAGAGCAGGCACATTGATGCTGACAAGAGACCGGCGGATTATGTCATTAAGTGTTGCATGTCTTGAAAAGCGGACTGCACTTTTTTGACAAAAAAGTCCGTGGTGACCCAGTCGGTCCACGTCCGTGCCACAAGGGCATGTGTGTGGAGTGCATACCGTGACCCCAAGCCGCAGACCAGTCGCCAGACGAAGCGAGGTCGGATCCAGGAAGGTACCGGTATATGGAGAAGGATGGGCATGTAGCCAATGACCGGCCTCTCTGGTTCCGACCGCCAAAAGTCTTGCGCGATCCGGACCTGAACTGCGGCTCAGAATCGATTTGTATGTTAAATCGCAATAAATATCGTCCCAGCTCCTCTGAGATTTTAGGTTGTCTGGAAATTCTTTACCCGGGCAAGCAATTTGAAAAGCATTCTTGGCATCCTCCAAGCCCGAAGTCTCATAGTTTGTGGGCAAAGCCCTTAGGACATTACCTATGAGACGTGACGTGCTATGGGTGGACGACAAAAAGGCTGGGGAAGCAACACTCGAAATTTTGCGGATTCCTAAACCGCCAAACCGAATAGGGAGGGATGCTTGTAACCAAGATGGTTCATTGAGCTGAATATTTAAAATCGTTTCTAAACTAGTTTTGACTAAATCGTCTATTGGTGAAAGCAAATTTGGATTTTTCCAAAAAGGGCTACAGCGAAGCACATAAGTAAAGGAGAATGAGCAAAATGGTACCCGGCTCCAATAGATATGGTTGTAGTGTCGTTTAAAAGGTCTTACCAAGAGGAACAATATTTACTATAGCCGCCAGTCTCAAATCTGATTGCGTTTGGAGATAAACGACAGTCTTACTAACTAATAAAAACCCTATTCCTTCGGTTGCCATTTGCGTTCCCGGATCACGGTAACCTGTTTAGACAGTCCCGTGGCCCCGGCGATAAACATACATAATACGAGTATATTAGGTACCACTTACTCTACTTAAAATAATGAGTAGGTACCAAGGTAATATTTTCTGCATTTTTCCGTTCATGTTTTCTAGTAATAATGCTTTTACGTCAGACTTCACCATGCACCCGGCCTCCTTTTAACTCGAGCCCCGCTGCTCCTGAGCGCGGGGTGTGCGCAGGAGCAGTGAGGGAGGCGTCGGTGTCCGCGTCAGTCGATCGTTCGTATTGCGCTTGTGACGACGTTTAGCTGCTGTTTGAGTTTCTTTTGTGCTTTTATAACTCGGTTTTATTAACTACTGACCCCTTCGCTCCTACTGGACTAGTTACCCGCTGTTAACGTTGACCTGTGCTAGTGTTGTGGACTATACTGATTTGCTTTTCGAACTGGAATATCGCAATGGAACGTCTCAACTGTGTAATGTGTCGGCGAGCTTTATATACCAGAAGATACCAACAACATGTTTTGACAGCTAATCTGTCAAGAACGCGCCCTGAGTTCGCTGCGTTTATTCATGAACATGCCGTTCTGGAGGTAAGGACTTCCATTATTATAATCTAAGTGTAGTTTTATTTCACCATCCCTTCGTCCGTGTCGTTTGTTTTCTTAATCTAAGTATATTATGTTCTTCATTTTAAATAAGCACATTTGATGCCATTTAAGACGGTCATTACCCATAACAATAGATAAAGGTTAGCAATACAAACAAAAGGGCCTATCCTTTCTAACTCGATATTACCTGGACACTGTGCGCACGTGTGGAGTCATCGGACCTTCGAAAGTCAAAATACGTGTCAATATACGTGATATTGTTTTCTCAGTTTTTTTTTACTTAGTTAAAAAAAAAGGTACTTATACAAAAAAAAAACATTCAATTGTATTTTTACTACTTTCAGGTGATGTTCGATGGCACACGACGTGTGTGTCACCGATGTTGGCAGTCCGCTGATAATGCAGTGATAAGTCTTGCGAACCCTGCCGTGCCCGGAGCAATGCCTGAAGCAATGCCTGAAGCAATGCCGGAAGCAGTGTTGGAAGCAGTGCAAAATGTTCAGGAATTTCAAGTTTCAGAGTATACACGAGCTCCAAACACACCACGACATTGTATATTTAACGGCTGTCCAAACACAACTCGCCATCGAATCCCGATAACAATAAAAACTCACATCTTTTGTGAATATAAGCTTTATATTCCAAATGGTGCAAGAGTGTGTACACAGCACTTAGAGAACAATGTTTGGGATGAGCTACCTCAAACATGTAATGCCACTCATGATTTTAATACAGACCAGTTTACTGACATTTGTGACATGTTAAGAATGACCTTACAACGTGGACCTCGGCTAGACTTCAACACGAGAGGCGCTTTAACCAACGAGGAGATGCACTTTTGGACAGGACGCAAGTGCGAAGAGTTTGATTCTATGTTGGTACAAACACCTACACTAAATGAAAGATGTAGGGAACCGAGAACTGCATTAGGTATTTATCTTACAAAACTGCGTACAGGGGACCCAGATGAAAGACTTGCGACATTATTTAACATGTCACGACGAAAGCTTGAACGTTTGTTGGTTATTGTGAGGGAGTGTCTCAATAACAATTATGTCGGTATGCATTTGGGAGTGGATCACATTGACAGATCACGATTATTGGAAAAAAATCTCACTGTACCAAAAGCATTATTTGGAAATGAAAATAATGATAAGTTATTATTGATTGGCGATGGTACTTACATTTACATAAATAAAAGCTCGAACTTCTTATTCCAAAGATTGTCCTACAGTTTACACAAGTTTCAGAATCTACTGAAACCTTTCCTACTTGTATGTACTGATGGATACATATTAGATGTAATGGGTCCATACGCTGCAACAAAAACAGATGCGCAAATAATGAGCGACATTATGAATGATGGACAACATCTACTACATTGGTTACTCCGAACAAACGATGCTTTTATCTTGGATCGAGGTTATAGGGACAGCTTGGACCTCATTGATGAATGTGGGTATGAATCCTATGTCCCGCCAACAAAGAACCGTCAAGAGACACAGCTGACCACTGAACAATCCAACGAAGCTCGATCGGTAACGCTATGCCGGTGGGTTGTGGAAGTGGTAAACGGCCGGTTTAAGCGTGATTTTAAGCTCTTGCGGCAAAAATATTTTAATAAGTCATTGCCCAATATGTTCACCGATTTTAAGATAGCCGCAGCTATCACGAACCACTTCCACCAGCCCATCGTGGATAGCATACACGCAGACGCATTCGTCAATATTATAAGGCAGAAAATAGATACCCCGAATCTTCTGCATATGTATGTAGAGAGAAAACGGCTTAATCACAGAAGAGTAGATTTTCAGAGGATAGAAGCGAGCCAGATAGAAAACTTCCCTTCAATGACGGAGGAGGATATAATTCTACTAGCGCTAGGTACATACCAACTCAAGCTGGCAAGATCTTACTGTGCCGAGCATTTGTCAAATGGTCTGTATATAATTGAAACGTACAGAGAGGGAGCACTTGAAGATCTGCCAGACTATGGTATACACGAAGATGCCTGGCTTTTGCGTGGACGAATCCAGTCGCGACATGTCCGTGTAAAAACATATTTTTGTTACATATTGATCAACAGTGCAAATACTATTGTCCAACAATATTGCACATGTTTAACCGGGCGACGTACGATGGGCACTTGTGCACACATAGTGTCCATCGTATGGTACCTAGGCTATGCGAGGCATACGGGATTTACTGCTCCGGCATCTTTCCTTAATGCTGTTATAGTTGATGCCGATATGTAATATAATATATAATTTTAAATCTACTCACTTATTGCTAAAATATATGATTTTTATTTGAAGAACGCTTGTTTTCTTACTTCTTTTAATAATAGAATCCTAAGTGTGTTATATCATCGTCTAAGTCAATCTTATCCTAGCTTTATTTTACTAATATAAATAGTTTGTAGTAAATTCTCATTTATAAAACTTAGTGAGATTACTGCTTCCCAAACGTGAATAGCGACAAGCGCCATGGTAGACATTTTTGTGCATCAAAATGTCTTTTCAATGATATATTAATGATGACTATTGGAGCGGGTACCACGTCCCATACATTTTTGCCCATTGTCCTTTAGGGACAAAAAGGCAAAACTTTAGAATTATAAGAGCATAATGAGGACTGATTTCGAGTAAACAATTTGCGTGACTTTGGAATTTAGAAATAGTGTTAGTAATATAATCAGGAAAAGATTCTTCAAAGATGGGAGAACCCAGGAGGCAAAGTGACTTTCTGTCTAATATTTTGATATTGGGTGCCAGAAAATTTAATTTGGATTTTAAATTATCCAAACCGTAAGAAGTTTTTAGAATAAAGAGATCACATTTGCTAAAATTTAATTCTAAACCAATACTTTCGAAATGTGTTTTAATATCTGATAAGTCAGATAACACAGTGTCCACATCGCCTCCCAGGGTTCCGTCATCCAAATACCAAACGTTAAATTTTGATTTTAAATTTTGAATAATCGGATTTATAGCCAAGCTAAAAATTGCTGGCCCGAGGGGATCGCCCTGCTGACAGCCGACCTCCGAAGAAAGTTCATGGGAACGGTAAATTAATTTGGAAGGTTCTGCGTAGCAGGTAAGCAGGTATTGATAGAGTTCTGGAATTTTGTTCTTAACTTCTGTCAGCATGGCATCCCTGTTTACTGAATTGAAAGCATTTTTGACGTCAATTTTGACTACAATTTCGCAATCATCATACGAAAGGTAGGTTCTTAAGGCATGGACGGCTGCCTCACACCCACCTTTCGTGCCAAATCCTAATTGTATAGGTTCGAAAACAGACTGTAATTTAGATTTGATATGTCTCACCGCAATTTTGGATGCCAAACGTCTTAAAATTGACCCCACAGCAATGGGTCTCACCCCTCCGTCCTTTTTAGTTAGGGCGATCAAATTAGCACCAAATAAAAGTGAGGCAATATCAGCGTTGATTTTGCCTGAAAACATAAAATTTATTAATTTTGTAATAGAGCAAATAAGCTGCGCACCTGCATCACCCACAGAATAACAAGTTAAATGTTGAGATTCCGTCCAGGCCGGCCGCTGAACCGGTTTTAAAAGAAATTATTGCGTCAATAACGTCTTTGCCCTCGATTTCGAGGCAGGCCTGGTCTGCTGTAGGAGAGTAAAAAAAATACGGGATCACGGGAGCCGGAGGATGTTTCGAATGCAAAGCCGAAAGGGTATCAGGAGTATCAGGCGACAACACGTCGTTAGTAAAAAGAAGACGTGCGGCGCCTTTGAGATCCCCGTCGGCAATTTTGCCTTCAATTAATTTAATTCTAGATAATGTTCCCCTCTTGGGAGAATCAAAAGGTGAAGATGTTTTTGTCAAACAGTTATTTTTGATTTTTTGGGTTAGAGAAATAGTAGCCTCATCTTTTTTGACATGCAAAGTGGTATACGAAAAAAGGAAGAGATTATGCCAGTCTACAATTTGGTGGCTCTCCACACATTTTTTAATCAAGCCTGAAAGGTGGTTTGCGACGGAGATCCTGGCGCCGCGCGGGACTCGTTTGATAACAGGCACATTATTTTTTAGGTAACTAAAGTACAAATGGAATGGGGTAGAATTTGGACTGTCGGAAACAGGTGCCGGTAAAGAAACTGGGTCTAAATTTAGAGCAGGGCCGTTCTGGCTAATACAAATACGATGTTTTTTTGAAATATGAATGTTAAGACCCCTTTTTGATTGAAAAGATCTATCGCAATGTAAACAAATGTAATTTTGATTTAACGCGCCATCACCGGATTGGGTTGCGGTATGCATCCACTTACCAGAAAACAACACTTGAATAGAGAAAAACACTCAACTAAACACAAAATAGAAATTATCACTAAAATATAACTATTTTAAAGTCTTTCAAATTAATTTCTCTTAAAATGTTTCATGTATGAATAGATACACCTTATATACATTAAAAAATATCGTCACTTAGTACTTGTATTCACTAGAAAATAAATTCGATTACAACGTTAATTATTAGGAAATCGGGGGCAAATAATGATTAAGATTGGATATTGTGTGCCACCGAGTATTATGACCGGAGATAAGTGGTAGAATGTTGTAATCTAGACGCAAGATTACTAATATCTTGCTTAAAAGATTAAAGGCTAAGCATGCTCAGATGATTGTTGAAGTCGGTTGTTTTTTTTTTGTAAAAATTTGACTATTTTTCACTTTTTAGTGGGTCATTTTATAATTTATCCAAGTTACAATAGCCTAATGTCAACTGCTCATCACTGTTTCAAAATATTGCTTTTCCCGATTTAGAGACGTTGATTGTTGAGGAGTTCTCTGATAAGAACCAGGAGAACTGCCACTCACCATATGCATTGTGACAAGCATAAATTGCTTAGCGATCATATTGTAGTACCTAATCGAATAGCAACCCGTTAAATACTTATTATAAAGTAGTTCCGGTTGGTGGCCATCTCTGGTCTTCATCATCAGTTCCACTTCACTAAATGGTGCTTTCCAAGAACAAATGCATGACTTACTTTAAAAACTACCCGAATCGCTATAGATGTGCCTATAAAATTTGAGAATTTCCCTCGATTTCCATGGGATGTCATCATCAAATCTCTTTTTCCACTGTTCAAATCTGGCAGCACAACAGTCTTCAACAACAATCTTCCCTGTGATGGTCACTCTTTTATGCCTCCAGACCGAGTGTTCGGCAATATAAAGAAAGCCATTCGTAAAATGGAGGTAATAACGTCACCTTCAGAATATATGGAAATGATAAGCGAACATTCGACAGTGACAAAACTCGACGGCATAGAGGTGCTTGACTGGAAATCCACTGCACAGGAAATAATTAAACAAACTGCACAACTGCACTTTAAAATTTCGGAATGTAAGCGGTTCATCATCCGTAGGTCCAAGACAGCAGGAAACGTACGTAGTAAGAGGTGATTTTTTTTATTGCTCCGATATTGGGACACCCAAGAACATATGTCTACCCTCAGAAATAAACAAGTGTATTACACCTAAAAATATTAAATGTAGACCTAAGCAATATTACTTAAGTAATATGTAGGTTATACGAGTATCTTCAATAACGCGTACATATAAAATGTTTGTAATTCAATCTATTACTATACCCTATGTTGTAACTATTAAATATATAAGGATGTTATTAATTGTATCGACAATAACGCGAACATATAAAATGCTTTATTGTATTGCATGATATTGAGATAGACTCATGATAGCACAAGTTTAAACCTTAGTGGTTTTTGGTTGCTATCTATTTATATAATCCTGTGTTGTTTTTTGTATAAATGATAAATAAAAAAAAAAAATAAAAAAAATGTAAAACAAAAAAGACTGCTGAGATGATCCAACCATCTGTGATCTCGAAAAATATAGAAGTTAAAGTTCTTAAGAGATGTCGGAAATCTTCTTAAAAAACATTATGGAGAAAATTGGCAAAAAGCTGCCCCATTTATATTACTTTATACATGTATTGGATGGTGTAGATGAAGAAGAAATGCACTTGCTGACAGATGACAAAGAAGAAGACGAAAGTATTTATTGTGATCTGGATTGCACAGAGATCTGGTACAGAGGATAATACTTTGAGAATATAATTTGCAGATAGGTATTGACCTATTGAGGTTTAACTGAAATGTCAATGTCAATGCATACTCTTAAAATAAAAATGTTAATTCTGGTATTAAACAACAAAAAATTATTGTGTTTATTTTATAATTACAGTAAAAAATTGTCAATTTAGTAATTTGCTATAAAAACTTTTATTATATTTCTGTTTTTTTCAATTGCCAGTTGTTCCGACAGTTATTCGTTTTCTTGCATCCTCGATACTACCAATGTAGGCAACGCACATCACTAGTACAATGACGTCATCGCTATTCTGCTAGAAACGAATGCAGCTATATCTATGTATATGAAAATAGTATATAAAATTATTTACTTGTCTACAAATAGCAAATTATTTAGTAATTTGCTATTTAGTAAATTACTAAATTGACAATCTTTTACTGTAATTATAAAATAAACAATCATTTTTTGTTGTTTTATCAAAAAAATAATTTTTCAAAGTTTTTGGTCAATGTATATTATATATATATATAATATACATTGAGCAAAATCTTTGAAAAATTAATTTTAAAACAAATGTTAGGACATTTCAATACACATAATTTACTTCATCTGAAACAGTTTGGTTTTACGAAGGGTCGTTCAGCTACAGGCGCGGGCGTGGAATTACTGAAGAGCTTATTCGAGGCCTGAGAGGATTCGCAGGATGCTCTTGCCATTTTCTGCGATTTGTCTAAGGCCTTCGATTGTGTCTATCATGATACACTCATCAGGAAACTGCACCACTATGGTACAGGGCTCTCGACTTTCTGACTTCTAATCTGAACAACAGAATTCAGTGGGTTGATATTAATGGCAAGGGATCTGATGGATCTGCTGTCACTATGGCGTTCCGCAGGGTTCAATACTAGGTCCATTCTTGTTTCTAATTTATATAAATGACCTTATCACATAAGGGATAATCACAAGATTGTTTTATTAACAGATAACACTTCCCTTATTTTTAAAATCAAACGTCAGCTAGTCAACTTTGAAAATGTTAACGATGCACTCTCTAAAGTTGTCCATTGGTTTAATGTAAATAATCTTCTCCTGAACGAAAAAAGACTAAACTCATTAAATTTTCAACGCCAAATGTCAGCAAACTACCAATGTTCAACTTAATGGAATAAATAGAGTTGGACCCTGTTGGGTCGACAGTTTTTCTTGGAATAACTATTCACGCTAAATTACAATGGCGCCCACACATAGAAACATTGTCAGGAAGGCTTAGCTCAGCCGCCTATGCTGTTAAAAAAAAATCGACAGATAACTGATGAGTGATGTAGGTACGGCCAGAATTGTTTATTTTAGTTATTTTCATAGTCTTATGTCATATGGGATTCTTCTCTGGGGAACCTGTGCGGACATTAAGAGGACTACAAGAGCTAAGTGTCCTTGAAAAACGCACGCACACATTTACACAATCGACGTGAACGCCGTCTAACGTCAACGCCCATATAACTAACGGCATAGCGAGGTTACGCCCGAGTATTCTAATAGATGGCGTAGCAACGACGCGCAAGTAAGATATAGATCTAACAAGAAATAGATAGGACAATGAAATTATTTTTGTTTTATGTGTTACTTGAAAAATTAAGGATGTGTTTCTAACTAATATTATAAATGCGAAAGTGAGTTTTGTTTCTTATGCTTTCACGCTGAAACAGCTAAACGGACTTAGATAAAATTTGGGACATGAGTAGACCATGATCTGGAGAAGGACATAGGCTACGTTTCATCCTGGATAGCAGACGAAGTTTAAGTTTAAATAAAACTGATTCAATTCATTTTAAAACATTTTTATTACAAAAAAGAAATACCAAGTGGCGCTCTTTATACATCTTTATGGTTTACACTAAGCACTGAGGGTTTTTTCAGATTTACATCATAATACATTTTAGTTTTAAGCTCTTTTTCAGGTTAACATTATGTGACATTTTGTTTTACGCTCTTTTTCAGGTTAACGTTATGTGAAATTTAATTTTAAGCTTTTTGTTAGGTTTCTATCTAATGGTCCGTGACTTGAGATCTCATTATAACTTTTCCTAAAAATGGGAAACGTTAATAATTCTATGTCCAATTTGGATGTTCTTTTCAGGAGTATAGTTTTTCATCTGAAAAAGAAATGAATACAAACATAATTTCTTGATAGATAAGATACATTTTTATTCGTGTAAAACATTGAAATATAATAATAATTTTTATTTCACCAAAAATAATACACGGCTAGCAATAGGGAGTATATAATATGGGAAGCCGAACTAGGACGAGTCCTGTATCTCGGCATACAGCGCCAGACCCCTCAAAACGGACAAAAATACATATTAGCCCAGAACATGCAAAAGGAAGCATCAATAAATGTTCATAAACAGAAAAATGAAAGAATACAAAAATGCGTGTGTCTGTGTGTGTGTATATGCGCGTGATTTTGTGTAAGTGTTGAGTAGTGAAAGGTGTTGGGGTGCTGGGTAGTGTAAATACGTCTTACCGAAAAATAAAATTAAAATTGTTTACTTGATAAAAGCATTAACTATCTCTCAATACTGAATAGGTTCTCTGTTTCCTCATAGGAAAGGGCAATTAGGTAGTTATGTGCCACCTTCCTCTTACATAAAGATTTATTGAGCGAATAAATATTAAGTTCTTTATTTATTTTATTGTAAAGATAAGGAGCAATAACGGTGTAAAATCTTCTTATGAAAGATGTTTTTGGATGATAGGATCGTGTACATACCTCGTGCTTTTGTCGTTTGTTCGTCAGTATTGGGTCATAAACGAGTTCGCTGTGTTTCTTCAAAACAATTCTTTCTATGAACAATTGCCTAACAGTAGAGACTTGGCAGTACTGATAAAGTGTTCTTGTCGGGAACAATATCGGTTTGAAATTGCTCACTTTCAGTATCGCTCGTCGAGCAATTTCTAAGCGGTTGATGGTGGTTTTAAGAGCTCCACCCCAAGATAATATCGTCGGCTTATTGCAAGAACTCATTAACTGCAAAAAATTATTAAATACGTTTTTATCTTTATTGGACTCCTTTTGACACATGCAAAAACTCACTAATTTCTATCTAGTTTAGATATAAATTAGTGAGTTTTTGCATTTAGTAGAATGTGTCAAAAGGAGTCCAATAAAGATAAAAACGTATTTAATGATTTTTTGCAGTTAATGAGTTCTTGCAATAAGCCGACGATATGCATTATGAAATGATGGACTGGCACAAAGCAAGATAAATATTTTTTAATAGAGTCGCATCTGTGACGTGCCTTAGATTTTTGAAGACGTAGATAAGTTTGGGTACCCTAGAAGATAACAGCTTAATATATATTAAACCTACAAGAATTATAAGTAATCAATCTAAGTAAAATGTGTTCGCGGAAAAACCTTCTTCTATACTAATTTAAGTTTTCTATAATAATCTTTAATTTAACCCATCTGTTTCTCGGTTTTCACGTTGGACATGATATTGACTTACAGGGGTACAAGCCACCTAAAATTCCATTATTATTTTTAAAACCAATTGAAACAAATCTAAACGTGTTTGTGGCAAAGTGATGTTATACATATTACCTGTCTACTAAAGGCTTCTTCTAGTACATGCTTAGATGAATATGTACTTTTATCAATAACTTTACAATCGTGATTTTCTGTGGCACCTCTGTTTTCAATCTGTAAAAATATTGAAGATTTTAAATTATGTAGAAATGTCAATTCTAAATATTGTAGTTATATGATGTATTGTAGTTCACAAGTTAGGTAATTGCATTTCGTTTATTTTTGTATTTGACTTTGTAAAATTGTTAAGCTGCAAGTAAAAGATTAGGTTCCTAAAATTCATAAGTAGGTACATAATTATAGTGCCTATTTATTATAAATAAAATCAATAAAATTAAATTCTTACTTGTGACAAATAACATCGCAATCTTCAGATGAACCTGCTATTTCATCAATAAGCCGAGGTCTTTCTCTGAAAAAAAAAAAATTACAAAAACATTTGGTATTTTTGCTTCTATTTATTGTTATTATAGCATAAATAAGGTGGAGGTACTTACGTATTGGAATAACTTCATTGTTGATATTTTTTACCGTTTTTCTCCTGTAAAAAATAATTCGATTTAAAGGTTTTTTTTAATTTATATACCTAATTATAGAAAAATATTTTTAGTCCTCGCAACGGGTTTCACTTTCTTTCCCATGACATTCCATTTCTTTCTCTTTTTTTTTTTCTTTTTCTTTTTTTGTTGATTTTTCTTTTACAAATGATACAATTTTATAACAAACTACTTTATTACGCTACTTTAACTTACAGTATTTTATATCTACACGAAATAAAAATATTTACGCAAAGAAAATATGAAACAATGAATTCACAAACAAAACTTTACAAAAACATTAAACAATCGGGGCGGAAATAATGTGGCGAAAAGAACGACACGTCTGTATAGCATCAGGCCTCGGCCGGCACTTTCGGTACACAGGCGATTATGCACACATGCGTACGTATTATGCTCGAAAATAAGAATATACGATTTACAATAAATCCATTGATTAGATCAAAGAATTAAAACATTATTATGCTAATATGTTGCTTGTAGAATAATCTGACAAAAAATCAAAATGATTGCATGTATATTTGTATGATTTTTACGCGTTAAAAGAATTTTTTAGAGGTAACTTCGTGATTTTTTTCTATCGTATCAAATTAGTTATATTATGTTTTCAACACACTATCTACCTAGGATATATCCTGAAGAATATCATATATTTTGATTTTGTTTACTGCAGTGGATCATATACTTTTAGGCGTTATAAAACTGGCATTTAGCTCCTGTAGGCCTCTTAAGTATATACACAAGCCGGGGTCGCGGGAAGGTACTAAAGGGTCACCGAGGCTCCCGCAACACAGGCAACGGAAGGAATACGGGGGGTTTTAGTCAATAAGAATCTGACACACCCTCCCGCTTCGCCCAGAGCGGGAGAAGTTATTTGATGATTTCCCACCCAAAAAAAGTATGTACTTAAAAATACATCAGTTTAAAAAAAAATCCGATATCTATAGTTTAAATATCAGCAGGGCTAACATGACAAGCGCAAGAACGCTCTCTTTTTCGATTTGCCGAAATTTGTCTATGATTCTGACGTCATCCTAATGCCATGACCGCTAAGCTCGAGTAAACTCGAGATCACTTTGACAGTTCTTTATTTCGCGACGAGAGACCGAGGTAGCAAATTGTTAAAATCATTTTTACTATATCGACTCATTCATTCAATTTTACGCGTGGAATTAAAATGTACTATAATTAAATTATATCCACCTCTTTTAATTTATTTAACCAACTTTTTTGATTAAAATTAAATAATTTTCTATGGCATGCCGAAATTAAAATACACAATGACGGAAAATGAAAATGAGTGAGGCATTTTTGGTAGGGGCAAAATCCGTGGCTTCCCGACACTGACATGCGAACCGCGTTACTGACATGCTCACAGCGTCACCGACATGCGCACAGCGTCAACGACATGCTAGCTGCGTCACCGACATGCGAACCGCGTCACCAACTTGCTAATCAAGTTATCGACATGCTAACAGCGTCCCCGACCTGCTAGTTGCTATACCGACATGCAACAGCATCAACGTCATGCTAACCGCGTCATCAACATGTGAACCTCGTCACCGACATGCTAAACGCGGCACCGACTTGCCAACCACGCCGCCGACGTGAAGTGTGTAAAGTGCATATATACGCATTTATATACATATATACACGTTATTCCACAGTTTTAAGTTTTCACTTCTGTCGCCAGTCCCCATGAATGGCATTTTTTATTGTATTATAACTTTGCCTACTCTTCTCGTCGTCAAAATCGAGGACGACTAAATTCGAGTTAAAACGACTAAATGACAGAAGAATCGGAGATTATCTCGTGTTGAATTGTCAAAATTCGATATAACTTAGGCGCCATGTTAGGGTTTGTCGAGAAAACACCAAGTTTGACAGTACGAGTCGAGTATTTTGTATGGCAGCGCTGTCAGAGAAAATTGACAGAAGTAGACAAGAATTACTCACGCGAGAGTGAGTAATTGTCGTATGTGTCATGTTAGCCCTGCAGGAATAAACAATCTTGCTGTACTTTACACTCGCCTCCACAGAGTAGGCAAGTCGTTCATGGGTCAATGTATACGCTTTTACAACAAACTTCCTATTGACATTCGAAATTTACCCATTAAACGATTTAAAAGCTGTATTAAAAACATACTTTGTAAAAAAGGGTAAGGCTATAACATTTATGATTATTCAGAAGACAAAAAAGCTTGGGATTGAGCTGCTCGCTCTGCTAGTCCTTGTGATAAAACCGTAACACTTGACATTTTAATTATTATGCAAAATCATCATTATATACAATTTTATATACATATTGACATTGATGAATAGTATTTATCAATGTCAATATACAAAATAACATGAATATTTACCTTGAAAAGTATTTTGTTACTTTAATTATTGTGAATGTGAGCACTATGTAGCTCATTTTTATATATATATATTTTTGTTTTCTCAGTTTATTTTAATGATAGTCTGGCATTTTGAGTACTTTATGCGGCCTACCCAAATGTCCTTTCCTTGGTATTGTTCGTCGAGTCGTTGAGCTCCTTAAGTTCTGAGTTGAGCTTCACGATTACTGACAAATGCTTGCACTGACTGAACAGGTCCAATCAAATTTATGTGGTTCTTTCCTCAAAATACCATTTCAGAAGTGGATCTACATTGTTCTCACAGAATCTGATCAAGATTATGTCTGGACTTTAAAAGAGACTTTGACTCTTGAGTTTGTATCGCGATTTCTTCTCAGGGGTAGTTAGATAGGAAATGTCGACTCCATCTAGCGTATTTTTTAAACTTAGGACGTGTAAAAGTGATTCTGATACCCTATTTACAGAATAAACCATTTCATTTCAAATTCTGATTCGGTGACAATGGGACCGCCTCACAAAAAACAAAATTTTTCAAAATCGGTCCACTATTGACGAAGAAACCGGTGAACTTACGTACAAAATAAAAAAACAGACGAACTAACATCCTCCTTTTTGGAAGTCGGTTATAATAAAAGGCAGAAGGAGTTGGACAATTGGTTTTCTGATGCACAATCATAAAAAAAAAAGAAAACCTTTTTTTATTAACAACCAGCTTTTAATAAACTAAAAAGTAGGGTGCAGCAGCCAGATCATGGTGAATTTTAGAACGAGCTGTCATAATTGAATGCGTATATAAAAATTGATGTCTGTTTTTGACCGCTGAGGAGTTCCCTATTCTGGAACCTACCCAGAAGAAGCAGAAGCCAGGGGGTCTACTCTGAACTGACACATCCGAACGTTCGGGACCGACCGAAACACGACCGAACTTTACATTGTTGTCCTACTACGAATAAAGTTCGGATTAGCTCAGTTCGGTCGGCACCATAGTCAATGTTCGGAAGAGTGTCGGACCGAATGAAACGTAGTGCTAGAGTTGAACGTTTGATCGATATGTTTTTATTAGTCATTTCGATATAATTTAACTGTTGATTTACAGAGTAAAATAATTTATTACATTATGGAAATTGAACTTTGCTTTTAATTCAGTATTTAAACCTACGAACTTTGTAATGTTTCTCAAAAAAACAATTATTTGTAGCCGACATACAGATTGCCTTTGCCGATTCAGGCCGATTGTCAAAATAAAAATGTCAGGATGACAAGTAAACAAACAAGTGGTGCTAGTTACATTAGTTATTAATGCAAAATACAGGAAAAAAGTACTTAAACCAAATCTCGTACATCGCTATCGATATAGCGATAACCGTATTTCGGTCGTTCATCATCAAGTGCTGACTGAAGTGTAAAGTGTTCAATTTAATTTATGAGATGTCAACAAAAAACGTAAATATTATACTATTCACTAAACCCGTGATAAGAGCCCCTTCAGTTTATCGTTTTCTCATGTTCGTGTTTTGGAAGTTTGGAAATGAAAGTTATGAACAAACATTCTGCAAGAACAAGTCACCATGTCCAGACCGACAGCGACACAAATTGATGCTCTCCTCAATTTCCTTGAGGAGCATCGAGATTTAGCTCAAGGCAACTTGAGGAATATCGACGGTCGTACGCTGAATCATCGACTGTGGGAAGAAATTTGCACCACGCTGAATGCTATGGGCGGGTGCACCAAAACGACGAAACAGTGGCAAAAAGTAAGTTTTCATTAATTGATTTATTAAGTACATAGGTAGATACTAAAATTTTCATGAATAATATCATACATTCTAAATTGTAATGTATTATTCTAATGTCCATGGTTCCCTCACTAATGTGGTTGCATACAATTTTTTATCTAAATAATTTTACTTAAATATTGCATTATGTATCTGTCTATTGAGCACTTATAGAGACCTACACAATTTTATGTGCATGTGTGCATTTGATGTGAATTGACAAGAACAATCATACATGTTTTTATGAACAGTCCAGTTATTATTTTTTACAAGAATCTGTGCCACATTAAACAACACTTAATTGTGACTATTCAATTTCAAACGATTTTCTGATGACTAGTTTAGATTATATACAGTTTCTTTTTTGTGAGTGTGAGTATGTAGTTAATTACATTGTTAATTTATTTTAGGTGTGGACAGATAAAAACATCTGGCAAAAAAGGCAGCAGCAGCTGCACGGCAATCTGCATCTGCCACAGGAGGTGGACCATCTAGGGCGCCTTAACTCTCCCAATGGGAACTAAAAATAGTTTCCATAATGGGAGATGGATTTGGTGAACCACAGACCTCGGCGAGATCACAAGCTTTTGTTGAGCATGTATGTATTATTTCTATTTGTTTCATCTATAAAAAACTAATTTTTCAATACAAATGTGACCCTGTGGCAACAATTTATAAAGAAAAATAAAATAATGTGGCTTTATCTCAACTCACACATTTTGCATTCCAGCCATCTCAAGAGGCATATACTGCTGCCTCTACCCATACGCCAACCAACCAAGAAGGGGACCTTTCTTTACCAAATGGTATGTAGTGCAAATAAATATTATTTCAGTTTCATTATATGACACAGTATTTTTTACTTTTTTAATTATTTTTTGGTGTTATTGTAAACATTAAAACCAACTAACATAATATTAATATTACCTGAGGATATATATATTTTTTTGTTAAACTAAGGTAAAGCTATTTTTGTTTTTATGAACTCTGAAAACTTCTAAGGTCTTCTTACTTAGTGATTAGTTTTTTTTAGTTTATTTTCCATACTTGATACTTATTCTTTGCACATATTTTGTCAATAGAAATGCAGACACCACAGCAAGAAATAAGTCATGAAGCTTCAGCCACACCAGTCAGCAATGCCTCAACAACACGAAGCCGACTTACTTGTAAGTGTCATTGTTTAATTTTAATGTAAAGCATTTTATTACTACATTTTTATTGTTAATTTTTCATTTAATTGTGGATTTTTAATTAAAATCTAATTTTAATTAAATAAATTAAGCTTTAATATAATAATTCAAAGTCATCTGAATGAGTACATAACCCATTCTTTTTTGCTGCCAAGCAGTTAAGCTTAAAGAGTTGTTGTATAAAAAGGATGTGACAGGCAACCAAACTATAATGTAGGTACTGTTAAGCTTTACTTAAACTCACGCCTTTTTCCCATGACCTACAGAACGCCACCTACTACGATTCTTACATACTCCTTTTGCCTCATCCACGTTCATACATAGGGTCATACATACACGCACGCTGTTTTAAGCTTAAGTGGTCATACACACACGTAAAGCTTTTATGTTCTGTCATTTTACAGCCACACGGCAGCGCAGAGAACCTCGGCGGCATCCTGAGTCTCTTCAAGCTGAAAGCTCTGTGCGGGACAGACTTTTTAGATCAGAAGAACGTCGTTTGATCCTTGAAGAACAAAGAAACGTGGAACTAGCTGGCATAAGGATGGCTGTTGTCGAGTTGTGCGAGCATATGCAGCAGATCAAAGTGCATTTGCAATCACGAATATAAAAAAAAATAATATATAAATATAATAAAATAATATAAAAAAAAGTTTAGTGATTAATAAAATATACATTTTATCCATTATTTTCTAATAATTGTATAAGCCTTTCCCTCTCTCTTTGTCCCCTCCTCAAAGCATCTGTGGCAGAAGTAGCAGGCTGATATGTGACCCGATCGACCCTTGAGTATCCCAAATGTGCCTCTTCTCTGAGAGCCTCTTCCACCAAAAACATACGTAATGTCATTTCGCTACAATTTAAGAATGGCACATTCATTTTAACACTTTATACTAATATAAAACTCAAGATAATTGTAAGAAATAATTTAATTCGATACTTACGATACTCAAAAGGTAGCTATTTTGCTGTCGTGAATTTTGACATTAATTTCACGATGTAACTCTTGTCAAACTCAAATTGTCGGTCGGACATATAACGTTCAGAGTAGGGTTTACGATAAAACAAACGTCAAAACGAAGTTCGGTCGGTTCCGAACTGACCGAACGTAATAGAATGAAGTTCGTAGTAGGAAACGTCCGAACGTTCGGCCGATACATCGGTTTTAACGTTTCGGAGTAGACCCCCAGAGTAGGGTTTACGATAAAACAAACGTCAAAACGAAGTTCGGTCGGTTCCGAACCGACCGAACGTAATAGAATGAAGTTCGTAGTAGGAAACGTCCGAACGTTCGGCCGATACATCGGTTTTAACGTTTCGGAGTAGACCCCCAGGTTGTGGTGGACTTTAGGACGGACTATAATTAAATGTGTATATTCAATTTCGTGTCTGTACCGTTGACCGTTGAGGAGTCCGTTTGTCTGGAGCCAATGCACACAGCATTCAGGCTCCAGACAAACAAGTAGAATCAGTTATAGAAAATCATAAAAATGCATTGTCTTGGAAACTTAACCAACATGTAAAATTTCAAATCCGGAATATAAGAGGCAATGTTTTTAATTCTGCCTGCAAGATTTGTCGCATACATACATACTAACAAACTAACTAACAAGGCAGGTTCAAACAAAACCTTGTAAAAAGCTACATAATTTAAATTGCGAGTATACTGACATAATTTCTTCCTGCACATAACACATCACTGCATTACTCAATATCAATAAAAAAATCCTCCTTTTCGGTCCTAGTGTGAATCATTCAAAGCGCTAATACTTTGATTCGTGTGTATGTCAATCTTCTTCCAACTTTATACTTACCAGATATTATAATCACAGGAGCGACCGTTGCGAAGAAAACAAAACTAGATACTCGAAGAACAAAACTAGAAGATGCAATAACAGCCGAGCAAACGAAAAAAGAAATATCAGACTCAAAAGTTATCCGGACAACTCAAAAACGTACGTCCAAACCTGTCACTTATATCAAAGAGCCTTACAAATGTGGTCAAAGTAATTTTAATCGAGTAAAAAAAAATATACAACATTCTCGTACACAAATTTATGAAAAACCCATATGTGATGTAAATCAACGTAGTTTTAATCACAAGGGTGATTTAACAAAACATTATAATATAGACACAAGTAAAAACCCTTATAAGTGTGATGTATGTCAGCGTAGTTTTAGTCATAAGAGTAGTTTCGCAAGACACATTCGTATGCACACTGGAGAAAAACCTTATAAGTGTGATGTATGTCAGCGTAGTTTTAATCAAATGGGTCATTTAACAAACCATATTCGTATACACATTGGAGAAAAACGTTATAAGTGTGATGTATGTCATCGTAGTTTTAGTGAAAAGGGTACTTTAAGAACACATATGCGTATTCACACTGGAGAAAAACCTTATAAGTGTCATGTATGTCAGCGTAGTTTTAATCAAATTGGTAGTTTAACAAAACATATTCGTGTACACACTGGTGAAAAACTTTACAAGTGTGATGTATGTCAGCGTAGTTTTAGTGAAAGGGGTACTTTAAAACACCATATTCGTATACACACTGGTGAAAAACCTTATAAGTGTGATGTATGTCAGCGTAGTTTTAATAATAAGAGTACTTTAACAAGACATATTCTTATACACACTGGAGAAAAACCTTATAAGTGTGATGTATGTCAGCGTAGTTTTAGTAATAAGAGTACTTTAACAAGACATATTCGTATACACACTGGATAAAATCTTTATAAGTGTGATGTACGAGGGTCATTCAATAAATACTTAGCCTACAAAAAGTAAACGAAAATTTTGGAAAAGTGGCAATTTATTTTTCAACAAAGTCTCCTTTTAGTTCGATACACTTAGCCCAGCGATGCTCCAACTTTTTTAACCCGTCCGAAAAATAGTTTTTGTCAAACTCTGCAAAATAGGCCTCCGTGGCGGCGATGACCTCCTCATTCGATCCATATCTATTCCCGGCGAGTGATTTTTTCAGATTAGGAAACAGAAAGAAGTCACAAGGGGCCAAATCTGGAGAATACGGTGGATGGGGCAACAATTCGTAGCGTAATTCGACCAATTTGGCCATGGCAACGGCAGACGTGTGAACCGGTGCATTGTCGTGGTGAAACAGCACTTTTTTCTTCGCCAGATGGGGTCGTTTTTTCTTTAATTCGGCGTCGAATCGGCCCAATAAATCGGTATAGTAAAGCCCTGTAATTGTTTTACCCTTCTCGAGGTAATCGATGTAGATCACACCTTGTGAATCCCAGAAAACGGTGGCCATAACTTTTCCGGCCGATTTTACAGTTTTCGCCTTCTTTGGAGCACGTTCCCCGGTCTGGATCCATTGTTTTGATTGCTCCTTGGTCTCTGGTGTGTACCAGTGGATTCAGGTTTCATCGACGGTCACAAAACGACGCAAAAACTCCGCTGGATTCCGCTTAAACAGCGCCAAACACGTCTCCGATGTGGTCTCACGGTTGCGCTTGTTTTCTGGTGTGAGTAAACGCGGCACCCATCGCGCCGACAGCTTTCTCATGCCGAGTTCCTCGTGAAGAATATGATGCACTGTTCCTTCTGAAATGCCTACAGTCTCAGCTAGCTCCCGAACCTTCAATCGGCGATCTGCCAATACGAAATCATTGATTTTTTTAATGTTTTCCTCCGTAGCAGCTGTTTTCGGTGCACCTGGACGTGGTTCATCAAAAACCGACGTACGGCCACGTGCAAACTCGTTGAACCAATTCTTGACGGTGGCCATCGATGGAGAAGAGTCACCGTTCACAGCATCCAAGCGCTCTTTGATTTCGATGCGCGTTTTCCCTTCCAAAAATAGGAATCGAATCACCGAACGATATTGCTCTTTTTCCATTTTTGTAAAACCGATCGACACGTTCGCTTCCATAAGTTGTCAAATTAAAACAAATTAAGGGATTGGAATGAAAATTTGAAAAAAGAATTAAAAAAGAATGTGCTACACTGTGGTAAAACTCTTTTGAAACTACAGCGCCCTCTGGCGATGAGGCTAGGTACTTATTGAATGCACCTCGTATGTCAGCGTAGTTTTAGAGAAAGGGTGATTTAACAAAAAAATATCGTATACACACTGTTGAAAAACATGATCAGTCTTATTACAAAAAAATAAATTAACCTTGGTTTTAACCTGGCCTATTAAGTCCCGGCTTATTTGCAAAACCATGGACTAAATTTGTACGTATTACAAAACTTTAAACTTCTTACCCCAGCAGGAAATTTTTTGTGTGAAATTACTAAAAAAACTATAAGTGTAACACATTTAAAAATGTGCGCAACAATTACAAAAGCTGGGCAACTAATTATCTATAAGATTTTAATGACTTTTTTCGGCATTATGTTGCTGGGGTAACGCACACATTTAGAACTGAGAAGTGCGATTAATATTATTATTCTTTTTATAACAAATTTTTGGCTTAAAAACCAGTTTATGCCGAATTTAGGAATCACCTGGTTGGTAGTTCGTTCAGCGTTCGTTCGTGGTGGTTCTTTAATTGAAATTAGCCCGCATATAGTAGAAGCAGTTTATTATATTCAGTGTTCACTGACCCCCTTCAGGATTATATGTCTGCTTTGAAAAGGTAGTACATGAATTGTTACACAAAATTTGTAACTCAAACAAGTCCATTATAACTTGCGATGATTTAAATGTTTATTTATTGGAAAACTCGGATGCATCTAGAATAATTATAGGTAATCTATCAATAATATAATAAGTTATTAGTATTAGTTAAATACCTATTTACGTGCATATACACATTATAATACTGTTTCTTTGCACACTTTTTGAAAGATGATATTGCTAGAAGGGGACTGATTACCGAGATGACGACGAATAGAGAAGTACGGACGAAAAAGACATGTTGCACCGGCCATATGTGGTATTTTGCTACACAACGTCACATCTTTGTATTATATATATAAATTTACATTTTAAAGGGTTGTTATCTCCAACAATTCTTTTTATATCTCTATGCTGTTTCCTTGTTTCAAACATGAAATCATATTGTTAAGCCTCTCAATTTCTTACATATGTTTGAACACTACAGCTGAAAAGCAAAACTTTGGTCACAACTGCTTTTACACTCAAAACTGTATTTTATATTATTAGTTTTCTCCTGTTGTAAAAATCTTAGAATATTTTTATCCATTGATATCTTTCACCACAAATTGACATCTGTGAGGTTTCTTTCTCTCTGATATAATGCTGCCATGATAAGGCTTATTCAGATTGCGTTTAGTTAACCTGTGTACTCATGTAAACCGTTTTTATTGATCCTGGCAGGCATTCAAACAAGTAATTTGAATAATGTGTGGATTGCTTATCAGAAACTTCTAGAACTTTTGTCAGAATCTATAAAAGCGGTCATCAGTCCTGACAAGGGCTCAATTAATCGTGGGTCATTTAGTTCAGTAATTTTTACTTCAATTGTGTTTATTTGTAATGTGCTTAAGATGTTTTTATAAGTAGGTACTGTATTATTGAATTCCACCTTCATTTATTTATTTAAACCACTATACAAATTCACTAAAAACTCAGTGAAAACCATCCAAATGATAGTGCATTCTGTACTAAATTCTGCACCTAAACCAAAAAACAAAACTAGCTATATATCATAAAATAAAAGACTTAGCTTAAAGGCCTCTGTAGCTAAATATCTAATTCTAAAAAAACCAGTATAATCTATCTGTATCTGTCAACGTTAAGCTGTCAATTCACAGTGGCGTGCAAGGTTTCAAAATAACGCAAGCCCAATAAAATTTTAACCGATTTCAAAAAAGAAAGTTCAGTTTTCGACTGAGTATGTATGTATCATCGCAATTTTCTCATAAACTACTGGTTAGGTACAATAAATTAAAAGTGAATTCATCCATCCATCTTCTTCTTTCCTCTTCTTTCTTCAATTTCACTCTTGCTTGTCGTGCGGTGAATGAGGTAACCAAAGCACACTGAAGGCATGCTAGTGCTAGATTGAATATAAAGAACATATTATCAGCAATTGCATACCTCCGGTGGCTTTGAAAAAAGCCGTTTGGTTTGCTTCATTGCTTGAGGGAACAAAGTTATGGTAAGTAGTTGCTTCCTTCGTAACAGGACCCAGGTTACAGACAAAAAAAAAAAAAAAAAAACAAAAAGTTAAAAAATAGCTAGATAGAATGTAATAAGGAATTTAAATAAATTATTTATATTCTAATTGGAATCGTCTATCTTTCTTAAAAAATACTTTGAAAAATCGTAGCCAAATAATGGAATTTCTTTCGTCACTTTTAAGACGCTCAAATTTAAGTCAGCTAAGATTTCGCCGTTCGGTCTCATTAGTGCACCGCGTTGTCGCTCACTTATTCGTAGACTAGATACCTCCTCGCATAACGGCATAACTAACCACTGACATATTTACTTATCTCTATAAATTAAGTACCTAATTATGACTCGCCTCATTGAATATTGTGTATTTATTTTGTAAAAATGCATAATTTATCGTTGAATAGGTACAAAACTTTGTTTAGAGGTCTGTTTAGCCGCTGTTATTAGAATAATTAACACGACCTGCGAAGATTGTTCGTAAGAATTCTAAAAGATGGCGGTGTTCGTCTGTCTAGTAAATTCTAAATTCAATAACAATGTGAATATTATATTTATGTTAGTTTTGTTGCTTTCGCATATGGGCGTATTTTTATTTTCTTGTACCATAGTTTATAAAAATAAAACTGCAATAAAATACTTTATGCATTTTTTTTTCTAATCATAAATATATGTATTAACTGAATATCTATATGTTTTTAAAGTTAATAGCATATTTTTTTAAATAAAAATTAGTTTAATGCGCTAGTTCTGATAAAAGGCTCCATTGAGTTACGAAAAATAAATAGAATTTTTTTTTATTAAATAGGCCAGTAATTATAAAATAACATTTATTTCCAACATAATCAGTCAGTGCTACAATGATCTATTAAATATTAAACATTTAAACACAACTTGAGCAATGAAAATCTCTAAATGCTCTCCTATGAGTTACAGTTGGTCATAAACATACACTTTTTTTTGCTGCTAACGTATTAATGACAAATTAGACAATAAAATCTGACACAATGTAAAATAAAGGAAAAAAAGTATTTATTTGGTAACAAAATGGCACGTTAATTAAAGAACTTAATGAAATATCTTTAATTTCTTAACACTAAATTTGGTAGACATCACTCAATGGAATTACGAAATAACTAAATGGAACAAGTAAAGCTTTGCTCACAAGAAACAATTTTTACCTAATAATATTCTGTTTAACAGGAAGCTACTCTAACTTCGAGTCTTTAAAAAACATAAAATAAATATCTATTTGGAACAGTAACTGAAGTATTATTAATTATCCAAAACAAATAATTAAGACGGTTCACGCGTGTCGGCATTTCATACAAATTTTTAAGTTCTTATTCTTCGATGTTTATAAACCGATTTTAATGAAACTTGGTATACATACGCCTCAGAGCCAGGTCTAAATAGTTCGTATAGAACATTTTCGAAAAAGAGTTTAGATGAAGAGTGAGGACAATTTTATGTTTTCTATAGAAAGCCAAAAATCACTCTATCTTTTCCCCTGTACTCTTTTTCGAAAACGTTATCTACTAACTATTTAGACCAGGCTTTGAAGCTTATCCATACCAAGTTTCATTAAAATCGGCTCATAAAAATCGAAGAATAAGGAATTGAAAATTTGAATTAATTGCCGACACGCGTCAGCCCTCTTAAAAAAACTAGTCGCCTAAACATTCGTCACAAATGTAGTCATCGTAACCGTAATGATTTGCTTCCATCCCAGCACATTGCCTGCAGTACCAGGCTGAACAGCACATACATTTCCTAGAACATTGAAACGGTTTTTGTTCTGTACATTTACGGCATGTTATAGAACGTGTGACTACTGTTCTAATGGACTGAAATTTGCCTTTTGCCTTTGAACTTGTGTCAAATTTGACTTTTTTAGTTAGCCTGCTATTGCCGTCATTCATTTCCATTACATTTAATGTTCGTTTTTTAAGAATATCGTTTTCAATGTGTTCAATTATAACCTGAAATGAGATTAGATTGATACAATATTAATGTAGGTAAAACTAATTAATGTACGTATAATTATGATATACGTTTAATTAATTGAAATATATTTTTACCTACTTTGAGTATTTTAAAATTATCATCTATGTACTTACTTTTTGTTGAGTGTTGTCCTCGCTTAAATCAATCGTTTCAATTTCAACATTTGACTGGTTTACTTTGTTCTCAACAGATATAGGCAAAGGCATTGGCTCGATTTCTAAATCTGTACTATCTTGGATGTTTAGATCAATTTCCATTAATGGTTGCTTTTCTAGGCGGTCTTTTTCAATGTCCTCATCAATCTGGAAAATATTAAATAAAGGTAAAGCAGAATAGTTTTTGTGTGATAACACAGAGCTATTGTGTGTAAGATGAATAATATATTCGAAGTAAAAAATAAAACCTGTTCTTCATGAAAACATTGTTTTGAATCTAGAGTATCTGGTAAATTATAAGTCACTTTTTGTTGTTCAAGCTCATCTTGAGTGTTTTGTAGATCAGTCAGTAGTTTCAATTCGTCTTCGTTGAATGGAATCACAATTGCAGAATTACATTCATTCGTTACGTTTAAATCAACGTCGTCTGTCCTATTTTCCTTAATACTTTTCCCAACCTTCTCTTTAAAGATGTGGGTTTTCAAGGAGTAACAATTGCAGAGTCCTCTTTTGACTCCGCAAAAGCAAGACAAATTCCTGTACTGAATTTACCCTGCAGAACTGGAAATTATCTGGTGTATTTGCATAGTACCAACTAAGGGAGTCAGATTGTCAGGAACAATTTTAGTTATATTTTCAATATCGGAATTTGATATCAGCCAGCATTTCACAGATACCATACAGTTATTCAGTATATCATAAGCTTCCGAGCCGTTTGTTACGTCTTTACCAAAAGCCACTTGACGATCTAATGCTCTTTTTGTAGATCCACCAATTCCGTCTGCCACCCCTTTTCCGTGGCCCGCTTCAGTGAAAGACCAGGTAGAATATTCAAATCCCATCCGTTTAGTAAGTAAATTCAAAAGAAAAAATTTATTTTTTTGTCTGTACTGAGACGTGGGTCCATCGGAATATACATGGACTACCTTCGTCTCAGACATCGTTTCTTTTACATATCTCAGCACCGGTATTAAATGAGCCCAAATTGCCGGAGGCTCATGAGAGTTATTATCGGAAATAGTACAAAAAGACTTTGCTTCTTTGTTCCCCATGTAAACCATTCCAGTGTGAAGGGTTATTTGATTCTTTGACGCTCCATAATGTGTTGCCTGAATTTCTTCGGAGAGCTTACAAAGATAATTTTCCGAAAAATTGCAAACAATCAATATTTTGTTAGGTTTTAAATTCTGTATGCAGATTTGATATTGTCTATATTGATGTAACCAAATGAAATAATGTTTCTTAAAAACAGGAATATTTTTCTCGAACATGTCTATAAGTTCAGCTACGGTCGCGCTCTTTCTCAATTTTACAGTCTTTTTGGTTACAAAAGTTTTTTTAATACCTTTTTCAGTTTTCTGGTATTCGTGGTTTACTCTCTCCCATTGATACCACTCTGTTTGTGACTCTGCTTTACCTGGCTCTAAACTGTAGTTCAATTTACATCCATTACACTTTGGACAATTACCCATCATACATTTTTCTGATTTTAAATCACAGCACAATTCTTTCAAGACGTCGTTCATACTTGGATAAAAAAAGACTTTGTTTTTCTTTAATGCATACAACATCATTTCAGTGTTATTATGCTTTATGCATAAACAGGTTTCTCTGTTTTGAATATTTGGGGTCACAACATAAAAGGGTTTATACTTGTAAAATGTAGAAAAACTCCGTTTTCCTTCTTCTTCTCTGTATATTTTATATAAATTCAGTAACGTATCAGTTAGATAGCGTATTTGTTTTGTAGTTTTGCCAAGTGTCCGACATTCTCTTTTCCCTGCTGTTATTCGAGTTATATCATCTCTGACATAAAATCTCTCAATTTCTTTTTTAATACTGTCATCTCTCTGCTTTCTCTGAGATAATCTTATTTTCCCCTCAAGTCCCAATATATTAGCCACGTAAGTTTTCTTTCTAGCTGCTTGTACTTCATCGCTTACTACCATCTCTGAAAATTTTCTTCTCCTTTTGTGATTGACATTTGGCGTAAGTGGTCTTTATGGTACTTTCCATGAATTCGTTTCTTGCTTTGACTATTTCTAAACTATTTTCTAATTTATAAATCTTTTCATCGGCCTCTTTCTTTTGCCTGTGCAGTTTTTGTTTATATCTGTTCACTATCTTTGTCAATGCACGTATCCGTTTCAACGCCGCATTGTACTTCTTAACTACAGCGTTATTACAGCGTTTCTTTCTCGAACTTTCTTCTTTACTGCGTGTTGTTACTTCTTCATTTACAGTCTCTTCTGCACGAAAATCCTTTTTTTTTTTGTTTTTGATGGCGTTTTTGTTCTCTCCATACTTTTCGTTTTCTTTCTTTCTCTTCATCCGATAATTCGCTTACTTTCTTATTTTTGGACTTAACATATTCTGCATGTTTTTTTTTCTTAGGCTCATATTTTTCAGGATCATTTTTTAATTTTTCCCTATATTTCCTCATACGTTCCGCAGGTGTCAAAGGCATTTTTATATTGTACTTTTAGTATCCTAAAACAAAATAATATTTTAATATTGAGGTATCACTACATTGTATAAGCAAAGTCGCTTCCCGCGTCTGTCCCTACGTATGTATGAATGTATGCTTAGATCTTTAAGTACTTACACTACGTCTATGTAACTAACATATAAATTTTTTGTTTCAATATAAAATTATAACTTCCGAATTGCTCCCGTGCGAAGGCGGGGTGGGTCGCTAATCAATTTATAATTTGAACACGCCTTTACCTTCCACTGAGTTACAAATTCATTCCAATGAGTGAAATGTTTCTCAGCCGACGTAACTCAATCTATGTGAGTGATATTACAAAAATGATTTCACATGTTATTATTTGTGCCTTTGCATAAACTTTATGATATATTTAGAGTTTAAACCTTGAGCTTTCTAAAATATAACACAAAAGTACTTAAGTAATTATTCTTACCTTGATTTTGCCTTGAATATTCCCGTTAATCAGTGGAAAATCTCAACTGCCCCAAACTAACATCCACACTTATTAGCGTCTCGTCACGGTTTGCAAAATGGCTGACAGTTATGACGCTTTGAGTTCTTGTTGCCAAATTGAAAAATATGTTTACAACCGGTAAAAAATAAAAAGTATTGTTTAAATTAACGTAACTCAGTAGGAACTTTCCACTTAGATCCATTTTGAGTTACGAGAAATAAACTCTTATAATGCATTAATTACGGTCGATATTACCGTGTAAGGCATTTTGAACGTTCAGAAATATAC
The DNA here is from genome assembly GCA_905333075.3 of Atethmia centrago. NCBI lineage: Eukaryota > Metazoa > Arthropoda > Insecta > Lepidoptera > Noctuidae > Atethmia > Atethmia centrago. Next base: position 18,461,998 of record HG995393.1, read on the forward strand.
AACTGCCTTTGGAGTCAGTTAAAATTCAAAGTTTTGGCGGCAAAAAGTGATGTTATGTAAAGATTAAACCACTGTACTTAGTGAGTTACATCACATTTTCATACATACGAGTACTTTCAGAAAATCATAAAAAATACAATTTAGAGAAAAAATTAAAAACGTAAAATTAAAAATCCGTAAAATTACCAATATTAGCTTACCGGCGTTCCTGTCCTCTGTCCACAGCACTGAAAAGCTAACCAGGGAAATTTTAGCCCCCTCCTTGGTTGACTCTGAAGTGCCGTGCTTGACCGACGCGGTGAACGCCTGGAAAATGGCTTGCCCGGATACAGATCGGCCCGTGAACCCATCTTCCCAGAGGCAGTGGGATGAGCCGCTCTGCAGGTTGGTACGGAAAAATCTTATTAATACGTCCACCAATACTGCTGAGCGTGCCCGCCTGCTGGCTGTGGGTGAGTGGGAGTCGGGCCTCTGGCTTCAGGCGCTACCGTCACCCAACGTAGGCACTATGCTGGGTGACACCACCTTCCGGCTCGCTACTTGTCTGCGTCTGGGCGCTCCTTGCGTGGCTCCGCATCGCTGCCAATGCGGTGAAGGTGTCGACTGTCTCGGACACCATGGCCTATCCTGCAGTAAAAGCGCAGGTCGGATAGCACGGCACGCCAGCATCAACGACATCATCCGTCGCGCTCTTAGCACCGTCGGGGTGCCCGCTGTTTTAGAACCTAATGGCTTGGCACGCGACGATGGGAAGAGACCAGACGGAATGACCATAATGCCTTGGAAGGTAGGTAGGCCTTTGGTGTGGGATGCAACGTGTGTCGACACCCTTGCGCCATCCCATCTTCCTAGCACGGCGGGCTGTGCTGGGGCGGCTGCGGCAGGTGCGGAAAACCTCAAACGGCGCAAGTACTCAAATCTCATTGGGACTTATATGTTCGAGCCGTTTGGGGTTGAAACACTAGGGCCATGGGGTCCGAGTGCCCACTTAGTTTTTAGAGACATCGCAAAGCTGTTGGTCGACTCCTCACGTGACCAGAGGGCTGGTCTATTTTTTGGCCAAAGAATCAGCATTGCCATACAACGTGGTAATGCTGCCAGCCTTTTGGGCACTTTTCCTGTTGACAACGATGCGGACGAATTTTTTGACGCCCTGTGATATTTTGCCCTCCCTTTTTATATAATTGTACATATTATTATTATTATTAATTGTAAGCTACATATTATTATAATAAAGATATTAAACTTAATAAAGCAAAAAAAAATAAAATAAAGAAAACCTCAAAATAAAAATCATATTTAAAACAAAAATAAACACTAATCTTTATTTTTTATTCACATCATGAATATTGATAATGATCAGTATGATCACCAACAGAAAAATAGCAAAAGTGAGGTGACAGGTGAAAAAAGGCATGGTACAAAAAAATAAAAATACGCCCATATTGTCCTCGTATTCTGAAAAGTATAATATACAGTAAATAGTATTTATTTCAGAAAATATATCAGTACGTAGCGGTACGTTAAGGCATTATTACTTGTTGTTCTTTCAGAGAAACTTAAATTTTATTATTTGACAATGCTGATACTGTATAGAAAATACGAAACCATAAAAATAAAATACATATTATTATTTCGATATTATTAATAAATATCGGTTGCACACCTCTAGTGCAGAGGCGAGCAAATTAGAAACAGCCGTGCCTGCTACGCCACTGTCATCATATGGTGACAAAAAAGTACGTCATGATTGATCATAGTGCTGTGATGGTATTGACTTGATTTAGTCGATTGTTGTTTTTAATTGTGGATTTAAATTATAAAGAATGCCGAAACTGTGACACATATCATTATCATTTCTGTCTTATAGGACAAAGCGGGATAAAATAAAACTCCTGTATTATATATTTCGGGTAAAGTTTTATTAAAAAGATACTATATGTTAAAAAATATATAGATAGTTTTACATGTGCTTTATCGATATAATTCCGAACTCACTCTTATTTTGTAGGTATTAAAGGATGAATTTATAGCTTGGCGCTGAGGGCACGTCTTTGCTTTTTTGACGTGGCGGTCAAAAGTTTAAAGAAAAAGTGTACTTAAACTGAATTCATTCATTTAAAAAATAATGGAAATGCCATAAAAGCAAAGTTGCTATCTGTGATTGTTTTAAAGTTCAATTAATATTTTATAGTTCATTTGAAATGATTATTTTACCTGTAAATAAAAATTTAAGAAACATGTAGTTTTTTAACACTTGTGTACACATCTGTCCAAAACTTGTAATACTATCCTACATATTTTAAAAGTTAGCATAATGTACTACGCGGTCGCTTTTTTGTAACCACCTAAACTTGGTCGGGTTATCACGGTCTTGCACTTCCTAATGATTATTTTATTATCTAATTAATTATTGTATGTACTAAGCTGAAATTTTACAGGTATAAAACTGAACTAAGCAACTAATTATTGATATAAAATTCAGTTTATACATACAGGTTTATCGGTGGCCAAATAACTCCGCGCGCATTGTGACCGTGAACGTGGAGAATTGAATATCATCATAATTTGTTAGTTACTTACAGGATACTAATGAAACTTCACATTGTATACATTTGAAGGCAGTTACAAGCTACAAAATAACGTTTGAAGTAAGTAAGTCTTTAGATCTTATTTAGAGTGTTAGGACCTGTTGAAGTGTTTTATATTTAATAAAACGACCTTTAAATGGTGCATTATTTTGGTTTTTTATTGCACAACTAATTCCTAAGAAGTTATGTACAAAAGATGAAAAGAGTCCGCTTAACCGTTTCAGAGATCCATTATGGATCTCTGAAACGGTTAAGCGGACTCTTTTACTTTTTTTCGGAAATCTAAGGATCATCCATAGATATCCTCCTCCTCAGAGTGCAGGAGCTTTTTATAATTATTATCAGGCAATGAGCCCGTTTATTAAATATCCGTCCTCAACCGAGGAAACAACTGGCTGGACAACGCTTTTATCAGCCCTATAGTTTTCGGAAAAATGAATCGCAAAACAATGCACAACGGGGCTCGGCTAAATTCAATAAAAAAATTCTGACTCGGATCAAGATTTTTGAGGGGGTTGCTTACAAAAAAAAAAAAAAATGTTACGGAATGGAAGAGACTGGGGGCACCAGAATCATTAATAAAAATAGTTTTAGGGGTCTCTCTCTCGTTTCGCGATGTGTAAGCCCCTAAACAAGACTGCCTCGTCTGGTTGTAGAAGGTTACGGGTCCATTAATTAAAGTCTTTCGTCAAGTTAATAATGTTTGTATTTATTACATTGAAAACCCTTTAAGACAACCTTCTACGCGAACCGATGTAATGTCACTGGCGTCCATTCATACTTCTCGCTTGTATACCTTTTGCTTATCAAGTGTTCTGCCTTTCATATTTACATTGTGTCCCTACACTACATCCCCCCAAAATTTGTAAAAATAAAATTTTATTTAATTACTATTATCTTAAAAGTAGGTACTAAAACATAATACAATTTATACTTATGAATAGGTACTAGGAATTTGTATCGTAGGGTTATTTATAAATAACGTATACTGTTACATACTGTAGGGACAGAGAACAACGAATATTAAGGTTACCTTACAACTATGGTCCCTTTGTTAACATTGTTGATATAATAGAAATTTGTTTCATATGAATTGTTTCATTGTTATCTTATATTTATATCTTTGTTCTTAGTATTTACAAAGAAATTGCTTATCGACAAATGAGTACGTGTGACCGTTGATTAATTTAGTAATAATGCACAAGTTGTTCTTTGTTATATTTAGTTTGATCAATACTAGTTATTGTGCGGGCTTTGTTCGTCATTCATTTATTTATTTTAACAATAATAGTCACTGTTGTTTGTTACACCATCGGTCCTTCATTTATTTATTTAAAAGAAAGCACAATGGTCACTGTTATTTATTACAACATCGTACGTTAGGATAGTGTTTACAGGTTAAATCTGACTGGCGGCTTAACAGTACGTCCACTGCTGGTTTTCTTGTACAATATAGACTTCTCATTATTCTTATCTGGAGGTACTATGCTATGGTCTGGATTTGTGCAAACATTGCTAGTTTCTGAATGCTCATTAAGTACATATGCAGGCTTTAACCTATCTATTGATATACCACTTTTCCTGTTTGGTAGCTGAATTACGTATACTTTGGGTGTTCTTTCTATAACGCGATAGGGACCATTGTACGTAGGCGTTAATGGTGGGCGTATGGCGTCATTGCGAACAAATACATACTCACAATTTTTTAAGTCATTATGCACAAACAGTGCGCGTGAGTCTCGTGAAATACGGGGTACAGGTTTGAGTTTACTAATGGTATTTTTAATGTTTTCCAATAGCGTATGGTTGTCGTACTGTTGCATGTCAGAGATATTGTAGAAATCTCCTGGTAAGCGAAGCGTTTGTCCGTATACGTATTCTGCGGGACTCGTGCCATTGTCGCTTCTTCCTACTGCGCGTAGTCCTAATAATACTGTAGGCAGTTCATTACACCAGTAATGGTTGTTTTCTAGTCGTGCCGTTAATGCTGATTTCAATACTCTATGCCAACGTTCTACAATACCATTACTCTGTGGGTGGTATGGTGTAGTACGCATTTTCTTAATACCCATTAGTTTCATTAATTGTTTAAATAACGCACTCTCGAATTGACGACCTTGGTCGCTTGTAATTCTTTCGGGACAGCCAAATCTGCTAATCCATGTGTCGTAGAATACCTTAGCTACTACTTCTGCTGTGATTTCTTTGACTGGTATCGCCTCAGGCCAACGTGTACACCGGTCAATTATAGTTATTAAGTACCTATTTCCATCATGTGATAATTTTAGAGGTCCGACTATGTCGATATTTACATGTTCAAAACGTTTACTTTCTGAATATTGCTGTAAGTCTGAAACAGTATGTCTAATTATTTTGCACTTTTGGCAAGCTATGCAATACTTTGCCCACCGGGTGACGTCTTTATTGAGGCCGGGCCAAAAGAACCTTTGTGCAACTAACTTGCGTGTTGCCCTAATACCGGGATGACTAACATTATGTATCGAGTCGAATGCAATTTTTCTATAACTTGGTGTTAAATACGGTCTACATGAATTAGTTGAATTTTCGCAATATACAGCTGTTTCGCAATTTGGCATAAAGTATTTCTTTATACATAAATTATCGTTTGATCCTTTCAATAGCTGTGTGAGCTCGGTGTCATTCACCTGAGTTCGTCCTAATTCCGCAAAATCAAGTACAGTCGGGCAGTCGATTGTTTGAATGCGCGATAAGAAATCTGCGCCAGCGTTTTTCTCGCCTTCTATGTACCTGATTGTTGTAGTGAATTCGCTAATGAATAAAAGTTGTCTTGTACGTCTAGGTGTTTCGGAGTCACTTTGTAGTTTGCTAAATGCGTATATTAACGGCTTGTGATCCGTGAATATAGTCGGATTATTACCTTCAAGTAGATATCGAAAATGCTTAACTGCCAAGTAGATTGCTAATAACTCCCTGTCGTACGTAGAGTACTTTTGTTGGGCTTTTGTGAACCTCTTTGAAAAGTAGCCTAATGGTTGCCAGGAGTCGTTAATTTTTTGTTGCAATACCGCGCCTGCACATGTGTCTGAAGCATCGGTCATAAGAGCTACAGGCACATTGGAATTCGGATGAGATATCATGACAGCATTCTTTAAACCTAGTTTACACTGTTCGAAGTCCTTAGTCGCCTTGTCGTTCCAATCGATAATAGTCTTATCCTTTCGTTTAGCGCCTATCAGGAATTCATTTAAGCTTGCTTGGTGACTAGCAGCGTTGGGTATACTCGCCCTATAGAAGTTTACCATACCTAAAAATTGTCTGAGCTTCTCTACCGTTTCCGGTCGTGGATAGTCTAGAATAGCCTTAACTTTACTTTCTAGGGGTTTGATACCCTCTGTTGAAACTTCGTAACCTAAAAAGTCAATTTTAGATTTACCAAATTCGCATTTTGCCAAATTTATGGTGATACCAAACTGTCTAAATCTCTCGAATACTTTACGTAACTGCATTTTGTTCTCGGCTATACTATCGCTTGCTATGATTACGTCATCGACGTAGCTGAATAAGAAATCTAGGCCATATAATACATTATTGTTCATGAACCGTTGGAATGTTTGACTCGCGTTTCGTAGTCCGAAGGTCATACGCGGGAATTCGAACAATCCAAATGGTGTGATAATTGCTGTTTTTTCTATGTCTTCCTTAGCTACCCTAATGCAATGGTATGATTTGTTGATATCTAGTTTGGTGAAGATTTTTTTACCTGAGAGCACGTAAGTAAAGTCATGTAGGCGTGGAACGGGGTATCGGTCCGGCTTGGTGATGGCGTTTAGACGCCTGTAGTCACCACATGGTCGGATGTCCCCATTTTTCTTTGCTACTACATGCAGAGGTGTCGCCCACTCGCTTTTGGACGGCCTGCAAATGCCCATCTCCTGCATGCGCCTAAATTCTTCCTTTACCTGGTGATACCTGTTCGGAGGAAGTGGCCTAGCCCGTGCATGTACTGGAGGTCCAGTAGTTTCAATGTGATGGAAAATGTTACAACTATTATTGTCTGTCTCATCATCCTTGAATGGCCTAGGTTTAGTAACGTCTGCATGCTCCGATAATAAATCGTGATACTTATGATTACTGTCTACGATGCTAACTGTGGGTTCTGTGCATTTTACTATGCAACCTATCGTATTCAAATCGGTTCGCTTATCTATTAACTTATGAGCATTCAGATCTACCAATAAAGTGTGATATTTTAAAAAAATCAGCTCCGATTATCGGTTGTGTTACATTTGCAATTATAAATGTCCATCTCAATGGCCTTCTTAAACTAAGATTTAATTCTAATGTTTTTGTGCCGTATGTCTGAATTTCAGAACCATTTGCTGCATATAACTTGTACTTATAATTATAATTATCTGTTACGCACCTTTGTCTTTTGGTCACTGGTATTACACTGACGTTCGCACCTGTGTCGATGAGGAAACGTATGCCGGAAGTAATGTCCGTTACACATAGGCGGTGATTTGACGTGTCGATGCAGTTTTCCGCCGCTGACTGCATCGCTCCTAATTTCCCGATATCTGTGCTGACGATGATGATTTCTCCTGTTTCCAGTTGCAGGGCTGTACGCATTTGTTCGCCTTGTCGCCAAAACGGAAATGGTAGTAACAGGCCCAGTGTGGTGTCTGCGGGTTACGTCTTTGCGCTGAAACATTGTACCGTCTGTTTCCCGATTGCGATCGTTGTCTAGCGCCATGCTGCTGCCTCCATGTCGAACTACCTCTCTGTATCTCCTCAATTGTTTCGCGTAGTTTTGCTATTTCCGCAATAATTAGATAGTTGTTACTTGGTGACGTGGTCGTGCTCACTCCAGCTATTGATACATCGGGTTTCGCCATTTCCATCACCTTGTCAGCCATCTGTGCTAATTTATTGATATCTGCGATTTCACTTACAGTCAGTACCGCCCGTACTGAAGCTGGTAAGTGTCCGATCCATAGTATCCGTAGTGTGTCCTCTGGAAATTTGTCTTGTGCAAGATCCTGCATTTTTCGTAGCATTTGTGATGGTTTCTGTTCCCCAAGTTCTATTTCGCTGAGTAATTTTTGTACCTTACGAATTTCCGACTCTTCGTACACGGTCAAGAGCCTTTCCTTTAATGTTGTGTACGCTTTTTCTTCTGGTGGGTGTAGGATTAGATCGGCGACCTGTTGTACGTTGTCTTTGCTAAGTTTTGCCACCACGATATTAAACTTTGTGCGTTCCCCTTGCTTTTGATTCGCCATTATCGCTTCGAATTGACCGAACCATAGTCGTGGTTGGTCTGTCCAGAAGTCAGGAATTTGCGTCTTAAACGTGATTTGTGCTATCTCACTGTCTCCCTCCTTGCATTGCGGTGCCGATTCTTGACCTGACTGCTGCTCTAGACCCATGTTTACCCGTAACGTTTACTGATTGTTATGTAAAAATATGGTACGCGTACGCGTATGTACGCGGCACTCACGACGTTAAAACGTATTGCACTAACTATTTCACTATTGTTCACGTGTAACTTTTAACGCGGGTCACCACTTTAGGGGTCTCTCTCTCGTTTCGCGATGTGTAAGCCCCTAAACAAGACTGCCTCGTCTGGTTGTAGAAGGTTACGGGTCCATTAATTAAAGTCTTTCGTCAAGTTAATAATGTTTGTATTTATTACATTGAAAACCCTTTAAGACAACCTTCTACGCGAACCGATGTAATGTCACTGGCGTCCATTCATACTTCTCGCTTGTATACCTTTTGCTTATCAAGTGTTCTGCCTTTCATATTTACATTGTGTCCCTACATAGTGAAGGGTTATCGTATGCCATTTCAAAAGAAACGCGTCTCTGGCCCCGCCAAGGCATGCGAAACGATGCAATCTTACTTTACCATCTCCGAAGACGGACAGAGTCATTCAAAATGTATTGAAAAAGAGTATTTTAGAATATGACCCCCTGACTCCGAGTTTCATATCAAACTTTCTGATTCCCAAAAGCGGTACGAAAATGGTACGAAGGGTTCCGCCCTTCGTACCATTTTCAATTTAATAAGTTTAAACAATTATCTGAAAATAAGCACGTTCCCCGGCATCACGAACATAGGGCATGCGATACCGCGGGTAGTGTCGGTGCGAGATCTTGGGGTCACTTTCTCCGAAGATTTGTCGTCTCGCACACATATGGTTCAGGTGTGTAAGAAAGCCTTCAAGAATCTGGGATTTTTAATGCGTGAAACCCGTGAGTTTACTAACACAGTAGCTGTGAAGTCGCTTTATAATGCTTTAGTTAGAAGTAATCTGGAAACGAGCGTTATCATCTGGAAACCGTTTGAAAGGAAGTATTGTCTTATGGTTGAAAAAATGCAAAATAAATTAAACCGGTTCCTTTTTAAGAAGCAATTTGGCGTCTATACATTCTACCCAACTCGCACGGTGCAATTTCGCATTGGTTAAATATGTTTTTATGGTTTTTCGTGGTATACTGAATAATCCGCAAATACTAGTATCTTTGGGGTTGCTCGTTCCAAACAGTAGGCTGCGGCAAGGGCCGAGAGAGAGGCTGTTTAAAGTCCCAGCACCCCGTACAAACTTATTCAAGTTTGCACCGGTGCGCGGTGGGGCGGGTGATAAAGATACTCAACAGCGTCTCTCAGCGATTGGATATCTTTACTTTCTCTTTGGCGGAATTTCAGAGGGTGACACACATATTGTCCTCTGTATGACTTGTCTTTACTCAGTCTATTTTAAATTAAATTAAAGTTGGGACTACATTGTTGTATCGGGTTCCCACCTGTAAAAACAAATGTAAGTGGTAATAATAATAAATAAATAAATATTACTGGTTTTTCAATCTGCTAAGACTCGTTTTCCTAATATTTGCTTTGCTTCACTTTCACAGATGCAGTTATTCCTGAATTTACTAGTCTCAAAAACAGAAGTCCGAAAAAGAAGTAGTTTGAACTAGGCATGTTGTTTTATCCACCAAAAAGTCTGTCAGCAAATTATGCCAAGCTCTAAACTGTCATGAATTTGTAAAATCGTTGAAACAATTTAAAATTCAGTTTAATAGCGTGAAGAGTACCTACTCAAAAAATTCTGTATTACTCGGTTGTAAACTTTTTATTTCAAAACGAAATAAAAGTAGTAATGAATATATAAAAAGTTTATTTAGGTAAAAGGTAAAACATTAATTACAAATTTGTTTTAATCTTAGAAAAATTCAAAGTAAAAATATACGATACCAAATGATTTCCAATTCTAACACATATGGGTTTAACACAGAACCCCTTTTTTCTAATCGGTTAAGTTGCGTATAGTATTCATAATATTCTAGGCTCCACAAACGACAGCAAAACGACTCGGTTTCATAACACTACCAGCGATAAAATTATAAATATACCAAACGTCACAAAAGTTTTATTTAGTCTGTGGCTCTGGCTCGCAGAGTCTGGAGAGATTTTTCTTTTGGGAGATTACCGCCTGAAACCCTGATTAATGAATAGCTTTGCACTGTACTTACGTGTTTGTTATGTAAATAAACTCAGGCCTTCTTCCCATGTGGAAAGGCAGAAACAATAGGACGCCACATGCTACGTTCCAAACGTGAATAATATACAAGCCTCCAAGCTAGGGATGGCGATTCTTTCCAAAAAATATCGATTCTTATATCGATTCGAATCGAAATCTGATAAATCGATACACAAAAAATCGAGGTTTAAAAAATCGATTTGCTAGATATCGATCTTATTTCGATTTGCTTTTCAAGGTTGTATTTTCTATGTTAATATTAAAAAATACGTTTCTAATACAAACGATTTTTTTTATTTATTTCTTTTACCTATTTACGAACGACCGAGGAAACTAAGTGCACAGCCATCTATCGAGTTTTTGGGTAATTAAGTGAACATTACGTTCAACTAATTCTAAATAATTTACGATTCAGGTTCTTATCAAAACAGAAAAATCGAATCTCGATTTTTTAGGGTGAAATATCGATTCATTGGATCGATGCCGTACTGGATATCGATTAAAAAATCGATTATTTTTGGTCCAAGAAATCGATTCTTCGATTAATCGATCTCAGATCGCCATCCCTACTCCAAGCCTCGTTCTAAATACGCAACTTATCAGTGTTTTTCTCTAATATAAATACAAATTTGATCTATGTGATACTATTTAAGTTAAAAGATGGAAAAACTGCCGATGTGTAGGATATGTTTAGCGGAGAATGTCTGCATGTATGTAGTGGTCAACAGGAACTTACATGAACTATATGAAAAGCTGACTGATATTCCAGTAAGTTGATATTTTTAATAAGAATGTAGTAAATTACCTATTAGGTTTTAAATGCTTCTCCTACACGAAGATTTATGCTCCAATGCTTCCGTAAAACCGAATGAGGAAACCTGGATTTAAAAGAGTTGCGATCAACGTTGTGCCTTCCGTGTAAGATGCGCACAGAGAACATTAAGGACCACCAACTGTTGGCTAGAACATCATCACTGTAGAGAATAGAAGTATTTTCTTCATATAAACAAAATAGTGCAAGACAAATTTTGTTGCAGTTTGTAACTGAAGACAGTAGACCGATTCTAGCTTGTTTCATCTGCTGCGCTAAACTAATGCAATGCTACCGATTACTGAGACAATGTCTGGAAGCCGAAGAGCTGTTCGCTCAGATGATGAATGACGATTATCAGGTGAGATATTCATAAACAGCCATTTATTCTTATAATTTCTAATTTTAGTTCCTATAATGTGGAAGTGATTCCTCTCAAGCTCATACTTATTTTGTCTGGCTTTCACACCAAGCATACCATTGAGTGTTGAATGGTTATTATGTACACTCTTGTCAAATGCAGGTGTTTACAATTATTACATGTTAAATACTGCTAACTTTATGAAACATGTATGTTTGATAATGGTCCTCTCTCATGTCAGTGCCAGCTATGCTACAATAGCTTGTGCAGTGATCAGTGACTATATATTGTACCTGATATTGATTATATTGGACCTACTTAAGTATCCTCTCTTTTGTGTGACTTTAGTATAATGAATAAAGGTTTGTGCTTGTGGGATTGATGAAAACAAATCAATATATTTTATTACTTATAAAACTACATGGCCACCTATGAAATGTCAGAAGCTAGGTGCTCGGTTCCAATTGGTTGTTTCCTAAGGAGGAGAGCCGCCAAGAAACTCCACGGTTACTCTTTTAAAAATTATTGGCTTTTACAATGTTTTCAAATTAGTGTAAATAGGTATGGGAGGACAGTGTAGGCCTGTCAACAAGTACTTAACAAAATAGTAAATGGTCTATGAATCTATAGTCTATTAAGCCTCTAACGTTCTCCCAATCACAAAGATTAAAAGAATCTATGTAAAATATTTATAAAATAACAAATATAAACCTATTTTAACCAGATGATTACCATATTTTTCTTATACAATAAATATATCTTTTTACAGACCAAGCCTCTAATAAACCGAGACCACTTAGAGATTTGCAGTGGGTTTATTATATCTCCAATAGAACACATAAGTATAGATAATGTATGTCAAACAGAAAGCATTGCTATCAAAGAAGAATTACCAGCTCTTTGTGAGGGACTAGATGATGTTATTGAGCCAAAAGAGGAACATCAAAGTGATGGTATGTTATTATTTATTAAGAACATAGATAATATAATCACAAAAGAATAAAAACAAATATTTATATAATATTGATCAAAACATGTTTTGAACTAACTTTTGGCAGCGTTAAGTTTCATTCAACTAAACGGTAACCACATTTTGTTTTGAAATGAGATAGATATCAACACTGTTACTGTAAGCTTGTATCACCCCACTGCTGGGCAAAGGCCTCTCCCCATGACTTCCAGAAAATACTTTTGACTGTTTTTGTTTACTTACTTACAGAAGAGCTAGAACTGGAAAATTTAGACAATAGCTGTCTAGATGTTGCAGGTACATCACCACACCATTCTGAATCTGATTTTGAAGATGATGAACCTTTAATGGAGTATAAAACTAAAATGGAAGAAGAAAATGTATCTAAGAGGAAAGAAGCCAGGGAGATGAAAAGTAAGTGTTAGTGAGTTTTATTAATTTATTTAAGCAAACCAACTAAATACACACAAACACATTCATTGTACATATCATTAGCAAATACAATAGCATTGCATGCATCTAAATTAAAGGTAAGCACAGCATTTTATTTGGATCTCACTGTACAATAATAATTTTTAAAAAGCTGGATAACAATGCAATTAGAACTAATATCAATAATCTTTTATACTTAAAATGAACTTGAATTAAATTAAATAACAAACTAAAATCATAATAAATAAACCGGCCAAGTTCATGTCGGACCACACACAATGAAGGGTTGGGAAGTTGGGATGAATTTATCCCAAAAACAAACTTAACATTGCATTTGAAAAACATGTTCTCCCATACATACATACATACATAAATAATAATAATAATATTTATTTATTACATAATTAGGTATTTGTAGTACTTAAGTACATATTAGAGTTTAGTTATTATGTAAGACTACCCCTGAGAAGAAATGGCGAAACAAACTCAAGGGTCAGTCTCTTTTAAAGTCCAAACATAATCTTGGTCAGATCATGTGAGGACCATGTAGATCCATGGCTGAAATGGTCTTTTGAGGAAAGAACCACACAAATTTGAGTGGACCTGTCTAGTCAGTGCAAGCATTTGTCAGTAATCGTGTAGCTAACTCAGAACTGAAGGAGCTCACGACTCGACGAACAATACCAAGGAAAGGACATTTGGGTAGGCCGCATAAAGTACTCAAATTGCTAGACTATCATTAACACTAACTGAAAAAAAAAAATGACCCACATAGTGTTCACATTTACAATAATTAAAGTAATATAACACTTTTCAAGGTACATAAATATTCACGTAATTTTGTTTATAATATTCATCAATGTCAATAAGTATATATAATTGTATATAATCATGATTTTGAATAATAATAATAATACAGGTATAGTACATACAATATTCACCTAGAATCAGACTTATTTCTGTGGATTTTTTTTACTCACATTTTTTACTTATTATGGCTGCATTCCGAATTGCGCTGTAATCGATTTGAGCGTGCTTAAACTCGTTCCGAATTGGCGTGAGCGCGATATCGATGCCCCGTGAATCGTCATACATGACGTCATGACATGCGCCATCTTGCGATAACGCCAACCATGCCCAGAATTAATATCACCGTGAGCGCTGTCAAAAATGACAGTTGTGTTTGTGTTGTTTTGAGTAGCACCCATATCGTAGACAGAGCACCATATTATACGAAGAAATTTGTGGTAAACTAACAAATATACCATCATGAGTATTGAAGTAAATATTGCCGACGAGACTAACGGGCGACAAATTTCTGTCATGCTCACATCAGAGCAATACGAGAGGGCTCAGAGAGGTAAGTGCTGCCTAAATTTTAGCCCCCTTGCAGTTCTACTGACTGTTCAAACGATGGTGATGCGAATGTTTTAATCATCATAACTGCTTAGCTGTCTGTTTGCAAAAGCTACCATAATCTCTATAGTGCATACAACCACTGTATTTTCTTTTGATCAATCATAAATGTTTACTAAACTGGTACTTGCTGTTTACAGATACTGAATATGTACAACAATTGGTGCATGACTTTGATGCAAATCTTCGGGGTAAATCTTTGCCGAGAGCATATAAATACGCTAATATAAGTACTTCATCATCCTCTTCATCACTGGATGAATTGGCGTTCTCAAACGCAAAATCTGAGTCATCAGAGTCGGAAGAGTTAACCAACAAAACAGAAGTGCCAATGCGTTGAACTTCCATTTTCGCTAAAATATCAAATCGGTGTTTCTTGTTCAAGGTTTAGAGTTATGTTCTAAGTTTTGACCGTTTGACGTTGTGAATGAGCACTGTGAGCGCGTTCACGAGCGTTCCGAATTGTAGACAGCTCACAGCTGTCATAATCGTGATATCTAAATCGGAACGCAAATTATTTATGTAAGCGCTGTGAGCGATAATGGCATAATTCGGAAAGCGGCCTATTTCACACAAGGGGACGTATTACGTCTTTTGATAGTTGGTAATTGCTGAAAATCAGCGCTGTTAACGATAGGTTTGTTCGATGTCACAGCATTTTGCTGAGCGACGAACTGTTCTTGCACAGATGCGACGCACGGTTTATGTTATTGTTATAGTTGTTTGTTTGTTACAAAAATAGTGTCCCAACACAGAGTAATTATTACGCAACGTAAGTTGTCTTTGGTCCCTGGCCCTGACGTCAAGCAATGGATAAGATTGTCAAACTTTTATGGTTTGTATACGAGTCTTTTGGCTAATGTGCGTTTTGTTTGTTCAGAAAAAACAATTTTTATTTCTTTTCTTTCTTTCTAGGTAATCTATCTGAGAGGGATCAGCAAACTCAGTTCCCTGATAGAATAAAGTATTCAAATATGTAATAACTGAATTTTTTCCTTTTGTGTGTTTTGTTGAGGACATATATTTATTATTTAATTACTAAGTAGAGTGTCTTATCATGAGTAGAAAATAATACTGTCTATATAAGGTGTATCTATTCATACACGAAATATTTTAAGAGATAGACCTATAGCTGGTACAGAACCTATAGACACGAAAAAAAAAAATATTTAAATGTTTTTTATTTTACGTAATTAATATAATTTTAAAACTGCTCGAGACATTTTGCATAAAACCTTTACTCCCCATTCTATGAATGACCCGCCCGACGTGGCGAGGGAGGCGCGCGGTGCGCGGCGCCCGCACCGCTTCGAGCGAGGCGTCTCGGCCGGTCTCGGACTCTCGGCTATTCTGTGCCGAGCAGCGTGTTGGTGAGGTTGTGTTCGCATGCATGACCGCATTGCGCGACCGCGCAAGCAGTAGTTATTTCGCGTCCTTTTTTTTTTTTTTTTTTTTTATTTTTTTTTAGGGTGGGAAATCATCAAATAACTTCTCCCGCTCTGGGCGGAGCGGGAGGGTGTGTCAGACTCTTACTGACTACAACCCACCCGTATTCCTTCCTGTTGCCTGTGTTGCGGGGGCCTCGGTGACCCATAAGTACCTTCCCGCGACCCCGGCAGGCATCGGCCCTAGTGGACCCCTACTTTTGTGCTGACGACATCTCTTTGAGGCGCGCGTGGAATACGACGCGCCGTCGACCCGGGCCTGGTCCTTACCGGACGGTGAGCTACCCATTGCTTACCGTCCGCAAGCCCACGCCTACGGTGGCCGGAAATCCGCCCGGGATTCCCGACGCCCTGGGCGTCTCCTGCGGCGGCTAGGGGCGAGAGGGCGCGAAACTTGCCTTTCCCTCAACCGTCCCGCCTCCTCCTTTGCGAGCATTACTGCTTCGCAGAAGGAGGTGACGGCTGCCCATGCCCTCTCGCTCCGTACCATGGCCTGAACCAGGGCCGGACGCGAGAGGTCTCTGCCGCCGATCGCCTCCACGAGGACACGGCGGTGCTCTGCCCAAGCCGGGCAGACCTCCACCGTATGCTCCACCGTGTCCTCCAGGCGATCCACACAGTGGTGACACCCGGACGTTTCCTCCCGCCTTATCCGACACAGGAACCTCCCGAAGCTGCCGTGTCCGGTGAGGACCTGCGTCACGCGGAAGGTCCTCATTTCGCGTCCTGACAGTTACCGCACTCCACAGTCTTTGTGCTGCCGAACGCAAACACCTGCCGTCACCTTTTACATGGGACCTAACAATATCTCTGGTGAACTGTAGCCAGTGGCGTGCAGTGGTTCTCCACAGAGGGTAGGCCATGCATACTGACACAAAAACAAAAAAACTAATTCGCGCAACATCACAGCGCGGCTCTACATACAAGAACTCACCACATTATTCAAGGTTTGAAAAACGATTTTCTAACGATGCAAACAGAAGAAAGATTCGGCCACCTCAAATATCATAACCAAGTGGGTGGGTGATAATTACAGAACACGTCACTTGCAAGATATCCAAAGTCATGAATTATCATATTTTTGGATAAATTCTCGTAATTCGGACACACATCTACCTTTAGACACAACTTGAATCTTATCATTAAACGACAAGTGCGACTAACCTAACCTAACCAACACATTATCGGTGCAAACTTCACAATTGAACACCATTCATAGGTAAATAAACAAATAATAACACAACACATAATCTTTACACTACCTTACGTTTCAATACCAATTACTTATAACTTAATAAGATCTAAAACAGCAAAACATTCAAGATCACATATAAATTACGTGTCACTGTCACATGAAACAAACACTACCAATTAAAATTGTATCACTGTCATACCGTGTTCTTCCACAAAAGGGACTATCATATTTTGCCGGATAACACTGACACACTGGACTGTGTTGCCGACACTTATTTTCCTAATTCCCCACAAACGAAGCGAAATTTCCCAAATATGAGAAGAAAAATAAAAAATTATGAAGTTTTTAATTACTTTTATAGGGCTTTTGCTATTCCTTACACTTTATAATTTTTTGGAAGGTATATATTCAACAATACCACCCTTTTTTTTTAATTGTCTCTAGTAGTCTGGTAGTCATGAAGGAAACTTCCCCGCAATTCGAGGAATTGTCCAAAAATTGGGAACCCTGGTCTTCAATATTTTTCATTCATTAAATCTTCACTTTACATACAACCAATGAGGACCAAGCTCCTGCCGCCGGAGTTACGCCCCTAATTTAAACCATTTCACTATTGTGTGCCGTTCATACACACGAAAATATACACGAGTGTGCGTAAATTTATGAACGAAATTTAGGCGAAACGAATCCTTGCCTTGCGTTTGCGTACGTAAGCTCCGTCGAACTGTGAGTCACATGGCGTCTGCGACAAGTTGCTATAAGAGTTTTAACAGGAGTTTAACTTTTTTTTTAATATTTTGTATTATTGTATTACATAGTTAAAATAAATGCATTTGGCGTTGTTGGTAGGGTAGGCTAGGCCTAATTGCCTCTATGGACGGCACGGCCCTGACTGTAGCAGACGTATGAAAATACACCTCTGCCTATCTCTACAGGGAACGCAGGCGTGGTGAAATTAAAATTAAACCAACGTAGGTAGACTTCATAACTCGATCTAGTCTTATTATAATAGCTTATCGATTACAAAAATAATAAATGTGAATTTTGAATACAAAACCTAAACCTAAGTCTCGTACATTATTAAATTCCCTCCTTAAAGTTTTACGAAAAGGAACCTAGGTGATTAAAACGTAAATACTAATAAACAGCTGATAGGTGCAACTCGAATTGGCATAAGTTAATGACCTCTGTGACGTTACGAGTGCGTCGAGTTGTATCCGTCAGCTGATTGTTAGTTGCCTACCTCCCACCTCGTACAGACGTGAACATTAAGAGATCTAAGTGCGTGGCGTAGATTTATTTGATCAAAAATCGTACCATAGATCGGCCGACGTGGACATACCTACTTTTGCGTACACGCTGTTTCTCGCCTCGCAGTGGTCGAGTGATAAACTGGATAAATATTGTTCTATTGATCTATTATCTATTGATTCTAATTCCCCATCACACTTCATCAGGCTTTGGACTGGCAAATTATTGATATAATAACTTATTTAGGTAGGGACCTACTTACCATTAGGTAACGCTATCAATAATAAATGATGAATAATACTTATTATTCTACTTTATTATTATTGTTAAATGATAAATGATAAATGATTTTATTTCTGTAAGTAGGTTTTTACAAACACTTTTACACGTCAAAACATATTTTTTTTAAACTAGATGAGGCCGGCGTTTCCTATCTGACTACTCTGAGAAGAAAGGCCGAAACAAACTCAGAGGTCACCGTCTCTTTTAAAGTCCAGACATAATCTTGGTCAGATCATGTGAAGACCATGTCGATTGGTGTCTGAAATGGTCTTTTGATGAAAGAACCACACAGATTGAGTGGACCTGTCCAGTCAGTGCACGCATTTGTCAGTCGTTGTGCAGCTCAACTCATAACTAAAGGAGCTCAACGATTCAACGAACAATACCAAAGAAAGGACATTTGGCTAGGCCGCAAAAAATACTCAAAACTGCCAGACCATATTAAAAACTAACTGAGAATAAAACAAAATTAAACAATGATCCACATAGTCTTCACATTTACAATAATTAAAACAATATAATACTACACAGAGTAAATATTCATGTCATTGCATAAATAAAATTCATCAATATCAATGTGTATATTCGGACATAATCTTGGTCAGATCATTTGAGGACCATGTAGGTTTGTGTCCGAAATGGTCTTTTGAGGAAAGACCACACAGATTTGAGTGGACCTGTCCAGTCAGTGCACGCATTTGTCAGTTGTCATGCAGCTCAACTCAAAACTTAAGGAGCTCAATGATTTGACGAACAATACCAAAGAAAAGACATTTGGGTAGGCCGCATAAAGTACTCAAACTGCCAGACCATCATTAAAAGTAAGAGACAAAAAAAAAAAAAAAACAAACAATGACCCACATAGTCCTCACATTCCTAATAATTAAAATAATATAATATAATATACTATACAAAGTAAATATTCATGTCATTGTTTATATAGAATGTTATATAGAATAAGAAAATATAAATAGCTAGCAAAATAAAAAGAGTAAAAAAACAACATTCACTGTAAGTTTATTGTTGTTTGTCGACGTATTTAGTTAGTTGGAAACATGTCGATTCTAAATGAAATTCAGTTATCCCACTAAATAAGGTACGCAGGTGCCTTTTACGAATTACTGTACCAATAATTTGGCGTGTTTAAAAATTAGAATCAACTTATTTACAATAATTTAAAATGTACATACCTAATACCTACGTAGTTATTATTTACACTAATTGTTGTACAAATTCGCCCTGTTGTTGGACGCAGACGGCTGCACGTTTTATTATGTGTCCTTGCACTTTTAATAATGTGTCTATCACTAGCCATCATTGCAAAAGCGTTCACAATTAAGCCGATCCAGGAACACAGGTCCCAACAGTCTATCGCCTATTAACCCAGCCCACACATTAACACTGAACCGGGTCTGGAAATGATCCGGCCTAACAACACGTGGATTTTCTGATGCCCACGAGTGCGCGCTGTGGATGTTAAACAACCCAACACGCGTAAAGGTGGACTTGTCCGTCCACAGGATGCGCCGCGTCGGGTCTTGAAGTAAACCAACGGCAAAATTCCACGCGTGAAGTTAAGTCCATCAGCTTTAATTCTTGCACCCTCGTGAAGTGGAACGGGTGCTTCCCCTAACTCCGCAGAAGGCGCCAAACGGTCATGTTCTGGTACTCCTGGTTGGTATACCTGTAGTTAGGTATTGTTGTTTCTTGCCCGAAGCCCGACGCGTGTTAACTGTGGCGCGTGCGGTGCACAGAAAACTATTGCGTGCGGTACGACTCGCGGAATATGTGGGACTGAGAGGTGCGGGCAGGGAAGGAAGGCGCCCGCGCGCCTGGCGCGCTCTGCGCTCGCTTCTACTCTTTGATCATTAAGAGGACTACAAGACCTAAGTGTCCTTGAAAAACGCACGCACACATTTACACAATCGACGTGAACGCCATCTAACGACGACGCCCATATAACTAACGGCTTAGCGAGGTTACGCCCGAGTATTCTAATAGATGGCGCAGCAACGACGCGCAAATTCTTACAGTTTGCGCGTATAGCGCGATAGTATAGATCTAACAAAAAACAAATAGGACAGTGAAATTATTTTTATTTGTTTTATGTGTTACTTGAAAAATTAAGGATGTGTTCCTAACTAATATTATAAATGCGAAAGTGAGTTTTGTTTCTTATGCTTTCACGCTGAAACAACTAAACGGACTTAGATCAAATTTGGGACATGGTCAGACCATGATCTGGAGAAGGACATAGGCTACTTTACATCCTGGATCGCGGGCAACAGCTATTTTTAAATAAAACTGATTCAATTAAACTAAAAACATTTTTATTACAAAAAAAATACCAAGTGGCGCCCTTTATACATCTTTATGGTTTACACTAAGCACTAAGGGTTTTTCAGATTTACATTATAATACATTTTAGTTTTAAGCTCTTTTTCAGGTTAACATTATGTAACATTTAGTTTTAAGCTCTTTTTCAGGTTAACATTATGTGATATTTAGTTTTAAGCTCTTTTTCAGGTTAACATTGTGTGACATTTAGTTTTTCTCTCTTTTTCAGGTTAACGTTATGTGAAATTTAATTTCAAGCTTTATGTTAGGTTTCTATCTAATAGTCCGTGATTTGAGATCTCATATAACTTTTCCAAAACATGGGAAACGTTAATAATCCTATGTCCAATTTGGATGTTCTTTTCAGGAGTACCTATAGTTTTCCATCTGAAAAAGAAATGAATACAAATATAATTTCTTGATAGATAAGATACATTTTTATTCGTATAAAATATTGAAATATTAAACATACAAGAATTCTAAGTAATCAATCTAAGTAAAATGTGTTTGCGGAAAAATCTTCTTAAATAATAATTTAAGTTTTCTATAATATTCATTAATTTAACCCCTCTGTTTCTCGGTTTTCACGTTGGACATGATATTGCCTTACAAGCCACCTAAAATTCCATTATTATTTTGAAAACCAATTGAAACAAATCTAAACGTGTTTGTGGCAAGGTGATGTTATAAATATTACCTGTCTACTAAAGTCTTATTCTAGTACATGCTTAGATGAATATGTACTTTTATCAATAAATTCACAATCGTGATCTTTCTGTGGCACCTCTGTTTTCAATCTATAAAAATATTGAAGATTTTAAATTACGTAGAAATGTCAATTCTAAATATTGTAGTTGTATGATGTATTGTAGTTCACAAGTTAGGTAATTAAATTTTGTTTATTTTTGTATTTGACTTTGAAAAATTGTTAAGCTTTAAGTAAAAGATTAGGTAGGTACCTAAAATTCATAAGTAGGTACATAATTATAGTGCCTATGTATTATAAACAAAATCAATAAAATGAAATTCTTACTTGTGACAAATAACATCGCAATTTTCAGATGAACCAGTTATTTCGTCATGCCTATTATCAAATAAGCCGAGGTCATTTTCTGAAAAAACAAAAGCATTTGGTATTTTTAGCTTCTATTTATTGTTATTATAGCTTATACAGGATGGCCCAAAAGTCGTGGATCAAACGCAACTAGGGGTTAGATGGGGTCATCAGCTGCAAAAAGTGGTTCTACGGGTGGTCCTTAAGGTCAACCCCTGCAGAGTTATAATTTATTTTGTGTTTTTATGAGAAAATTGACTTTTTTTAACTAATTCTTATTGAAATTCGAAAAAATCTACATCCTGTATCTTTTTTATAATTTTCACTAGATTGGTACTGATGAGTCCTTGCGTTAGATATGCTATTTATGGTTGTTTATTGGGTGTGTTGAAGATAATATTAAGGTTTACTATTTTTTTTTTTCTTAAATCATAACTTTTTATTTACTCCAGGCGCCACTGTGAAAAAAAAATACTCTACCGAAAAGTAACCCTGTATTACAAGTTTTGGCGCATTTAATAGGGATTCTGAAACGGTATTACACATGGCCATGAGTGGCTCTAATATCTTTCTAGGACGAAAAAACAAAACAACGATTGTGAAATAATTGTTTTATTAATCAAAACATTTTACAATAACTGCTCAAAATTCCTGTCTCTGACCATAATACATAATCTGTACCGTCTAATAAAATTCCTACGTAACCTACGGAATGCACCTCTGTTGTTAGTAACTTGTACCCTAGCAAATTCGAGCTTTTGTCGCCATCATGTTGCAGCCACATTTCTGCTATTCTTTCTTCTGGAACTTCAGCTTCGTTAAGAATATGGTTTAAATTATTTTGCAAAAAAATTAAATACTGAGCACCATTCAGCCTTGCTGGCATTTCATGTAGCACCAACTGCTGGCCAATTATACCAGCCCACATGTTAATACCAAACAGATGCTGGAATCGATCATTTCATATGATATGGGGGTTCACTCTGGAGTAAAAATGTAGATTGTGGATATTGAATACTCCCATTCTTCTAAATGTTGACTCATCCGTCCATAAAACCTTGTTGAAGAACTGCGGATCCTCTCTGTGGTATCTTAGCATCTCTCTGCAAAACCGCACTCTAGGTTCATAGTCACCGGGCAGCAAAGCTTGCACCCTTTGCACGTGGTAGGCGTGATATTTGTTTCTGTTAATGACACGTTGCCCCGTCGATCTTGGAATCCCGAGATTACGGGATATTTGGCGTTGACTTATACTAGGATCCAATCTTAATTCTCTCAGCACTTCATCTTTATTTTCAAATTGCACCACTGGTCTGCCTGCTCTCGGAGCATGCTGACCGGGTAAGACTCCCTCCATGTACGAATTATGTACGCGCATAAAGACCCTGTAGTCCGGAAAACGATCACGGTTAGGGTAGTGTTGACGATTTTCCCTGGCAGCAAGCAGCCCGGGCATTACCGTCGCAAAAGCCATACAGGTAATGCATTTCTGCATACTCCCGTTGGGTGTATTCTCTCCTCGCAGCAGCCATCTGTCCCCTTTTGTAGCCAATCCGTCCGATTCCGAATCTAGTCCGATTTACACAGCACTGGTCACACAGGTAGGCAATCTATCACAAGTCCGAAAAACAAAGCGTAGGTCAAAGGAAAGAAACTGATCACAAGTCGTCGTAAAACCGAGAAAAAGAACACGTGCGTACTCACAGGCAGGAAGCGAGTCACTAAAGAACACTAAACATTCTAAAGAAAAATGCTCACGCGCATCCCCCGGCCCCCGCCCCGACTGGCCCAGCCTTTTGTTTCCTAGAAAAGATATCGCTACCTGAACTGACGGGCGAACCGGCCTTTTATTGACAAAGGATTAAATGGTTAGTGTAAAAGAGAGGCAGAGAGTCTTTGTCATTAATTGTATTAGTTCCAGTTTATTTTTAAATAAGCCTAACCGAGTTTTATGGTTAAGTTAACTTTGGCCTTGTTACGAATAATCGTCCTTGAAAGATATCAAAGCCACGCATAGCCATGTGAAATACCTTTTCAGAATCCCTATTAAATGCGCCAAAACTTGTAATACAGGGTCACTTTTCGGTAGAGTATTTTTTGTTCACAGTGGGGTCCAAGTAAATAAAAGTTATGATTTGAGAAAAAAAAAATCGTAAAACTTAATATTATCTTCAACACACCCAATAAAAAACCATAAATAGCATGTCTAACGCAAGGACTCATCAGTACCAATCTAGTGAAAATTATAAAAAGATACAGGATGTAAATTTTTTAATTTATAATAATTTATAATTAATTTTAATAAGAATTAGTTAAACATACATAAAAACACAAAATAAATTATAACTCTGCAGGGGTTGACCTTAAGGACCTCCCGTAGAACAACTTTTTGCAGCTGATGACCCCATCTAACCCCTAGTTGCGTTTGATCCACGACTTTTGGGCCACCCTGTATAAGGTGGAGGTACTTACATATTGGAATAACTTCCGTGTTGATATTTTCGACCGTTTTTCTCCTGTAAAAATAATTCGATTTTAAAGGTTTTTTTTTTTTTATATATTTAATTATAGAAATGTATTTAATAAATATATGTTCATCGTAGTAGTTTAAATAAAAAACAAAATCCCTGAGATTTGAACCCAGGCACACTTCTTTTAAATACGCTACTGTATCATTTGAAAGAGGCACCGAAAATACAGACCATATCAACAGATTGCATTTACTTAGACGTTTCCAAAATTCATAGTTTTATGGTTATAAAAATAAATATTTAGTAATAATATAATGCTCTATCTTAACTTTTAATTTCGTTCATAAGTTCGGCATTTGATTTATATGAACGTTTTTTAATTTTTAGTCCTCGCAACGGGTTTCACTTTCTTTCCCATGACATTCCATTTCTTTCTTCTTTTTTTTTCCTTTTTCTTTTTTTGTTGATTTTTCTTTTACAAATGATACAAATTTATAACAAACTAGTATTTTATCACGCTATTTTAACTTAAAGTATTTTATATCTACACGAAATAAACATATTTACGCAAAGAAAATATGAAACAATGAATTGACAAACAAAACTTTACAAAAACATTAAACAATCGGGGCGGAAATAATGCGGCGAAAAGAACGACACGTCTGTATAGCATTAGGCCTCGGCCGGCACTGTCGGTACACAGGCGTTTACGCAGACATGCGTACGTATTATGCGCGGAAATAAGAATATACGATTTACAATAAATCCATTGATTAGATCAAAAAATTAACACACTATTATGCTAATATGTTGCTTGTAGAATAATCTGACAAAAATCAGAATGATTGCATGTCTATTAGTATGATATTTACGCGTTAAAAGATTTTTTTAGAGGTAACTTCGTGATTTTTTTCTATCGTATCAAATTAGTTATATTATGTTTTCAACACACTATCTACCTAGGATATATCCTGAAGAATATCATATATTTTTCTGATTTTGTTTACTGCAGTGGATCATATACTTTTAGGCGTTATAAAACTTGCGTTTAGCTCCTCTAGGCCTCTTAATAAAAGCCGCACGCCAAAATGTCGCCACCCGCTTCAATGACAGTAAATAGTACGTAGAAACTAGCGTAATGGATGTTAAAAATAAGAAGGAGCCAGTATTTATTGTGTCAAGTAATATTTAATTATTTAATTTTTTAAATAATATAGGTAGTAAGATAAAAATATTTTTTTCGTGTCTATAGGTTCTGTACCAGCTGTAGGTCTATCTCTTAAAATATTTCATGTATGAATAGATACACCTTATATACATTAAAAAATATCGTCACTTAGTACTTGTATTCACTAGAAAATAAATTCGTTTACAACGTTAATTATTAGGAAATTGGGGGCAAATAATGGTTAAGATTGGATATTGTGTGCCACCGAGTATTATGACCGGAGATAAGTGGTAGAATGTTGTAATCTAGACGCAAGATTACTAATATCTTGCTTAAAAGATTAAAGGCTAAGCATGCTCAGATGATTGTTGAAGTCGGTTGTTTTTTTTTGTAAAAATTTGACTATTTTTCACTTTTTAGTGGGTCATTTTATAATTTATCCAAGTTACAATAGCCTAATGTCAACTGCTCATCACTGTTTCAAAATATTGCTTTTCCCGATTTAGAGACGTTGATTGTTGAGGAGTTCTCTGATAAGAACCAGGAGAACTGCCACTCACCATATGCATTGTGACAAGCATAAATTGCTTAGCGATCATATTGTAGTACCTAATCGAATAGCAACCCGTTAAATACTTATTATAAAGTAGTTCCGGCCGGTGGCCATCTCTGGTCTTCATCATCAGTTCCACTTTACTAAATGGTGCTTTCCAAGAACAAATGCACGACTTACTTTAAAAACTACCCGAATCGCTATAGATGTACCTATAAAATTTGAGAATTTCCCTCGATTTCCATGGGATGTCATCATCAAATCTCTTTTTCCACTGTTCAAATCTGGCAGCACAACAGTCTTCAACAACAATCTTCCCTGTGATGGTCACTCTTTTATGCCTCCAGACCGAGTGTTCGGCAATATAAAGAAAGCCATTCGTAAAATGGAGGTAATAACGTCACCTTCAGAATATATGGAAATGATAAGCGAACATTCGACAGTGACAAAACTCGACGGCATAGAGGTGTTTGACTGGAAATCCACTGCACAGGAAATAATTAAACAAACTGCACAACTGCACTTTAAAATTTCGGAATGTAAGCGGTTCATCATCCGTAGGTCCAAGACAGCAGGAAACGTACGTAGTAAGAGGTGATTTTTTTATTGCTCCGATATTGGGACACCCAAGAACATATGTAAAACAAAAAAGACTGCTGAGATGATCCAACCATCTGTGATCTCGAAAAATATAGAAGTTAAAGTTCTTAAGAGATGTCGGAAATCTTCTTAAAAAACATTATGGAGAAAATTGGCAAAAAGCTGCCCCATTTATATTACTTTATACATGTATTGGATGGTGTAGATGAAGAAGAAATGCACTTGCTGACAGATGACAAAGAAGAAGACGAAAGTATTTATTGTGATCTGGATTGCACAGAGATCTGGTACAGAGGATAATACTTTGAGAATATAATTTGCAGATAGGTATTGACCTATTGAGGTTTAACTGAAATGTCAATGTCAATGCATACTCTTAAAATAAAAATGTTAATTCTGGTATTAAACAACAAAAAATGATTGTGTTACTTTATAATTACAGTAAAAGATTGTCAATTTAGTAATTTGCTATAATTTTTTTTTTTTTTTATATTCCTGTTTTTTTCAATTGCCAGTTGTTCCGACAGTTATTCGTTTTCTTGCATCCTCGATACTACCAATGTAGCTATATCTATGTATAAGAAAATAGTATATAAAATTATTTACTGATCCCACGAATTTTCGGCCTATAATAGGCCGAAAATTCTATATATATATATATAATATACATTGAGCAAAATCTTTGAAAAATTATTTTTAAAACAAATGTTAGTACATTTCAATACACATAATTTACTTCATCTGAAACAGTTTGGTTTTACGAAGGGTCGTTCAGCTACAGGCGCGGGCGTGGAATTACTGAAGAGCTTATTCGAGGCCTGAGAGGATTCGCAGGATGCTCTTGCCATTTTCTGCGATTTGTCTAAGGCCTTCGATTGCGTCCATCATGATACACTCATCAGGAAACTGCACCACTATGGTACAGGGCTCTCGACTTTCTGACTTCTAATCTGAACAACAGAATTCAGAGGGTTGATATTAATGGCACGGGATCTGATGGATCTGCTGTCACTATGGCGTTCCGCAGGGTTCAATACTAGGTCCATTCTTGTTTCTAATTTATATAAATGACCTTATCACATAAGGGATAATCACAAGATTGTTTTATTAACAGATAACACTTCCCTTATTTTTAAAATCAAACGTCAGCTAGTCAACTTTGAACATGTTAACGATGCACTCTCTAAAGTTGTCCATTGGTTTAATGTAAATAATCTTCTCCTGAACGAAAAAAGACTAAACTCGTTAAATTTTCAACGCCAAATGTCAGCAAACTACCAATGTTCAACTTAATGGAATAAATAGAGTTGGACCCTGTTGGGTCGACAGTTTTTCTTGGAATAACTATTCACGCTAAATTACAATGGCGCCCACGAATGAAATGAAAAAAATCGACAGATAACTGATGTAGGTACGGCCAGAATTGTTTATTTTAGTTATTTTCATAGTCTTATGTCATATGGGATTCTTCTCTGGGGAACCTGTGCGGACATTAAGAGGACTACAAGAGCTAAGTGTCCTTGAAAAAACGCACGCACACATTTACACAATCGACGTGAACGCCGTCTAACGTCGACGCCCATATAACTAACGGCATAGCGAGGTTACGCCCGAGTATTCTAATAGATGGCGTAGCAACGACGCGCAAGTAAGATATAGATCTAACAAAAAATAGATAGGACAATGAAATTATTTTTAGTTGTTGTAAGTGTTACTTGAAAAATTAAGGATGTGTTTCTAACTAATATTATATATGCGAAAGTGAGTTTTGTTTCATATGCTTTCACGCTGAAACAGCTGAACGGACTTAGATAAAATTTGGGACATGGGTAGACCATGATCTGGAGAAGGACATAGGCTACTTTTCATCCTGGATAGCAGACGAAGTCGCGGGCAACAGCTATTTTTAAATAAAACTGATTCAATTCAATTTAAAACATTACTATTACAAAAAAAAATACCAAGTGGCGCTCTTTATACATCTTTATGGTTTACACTAAGCACTAAGGGTTTTTCAGATTTACATCATAATACATTTTAGTTTTAAGCTCTTTTTCAGGTTAACATTATGTGACATTTAGTTTTACGCTCTTTTCAGGTTAACGTTATGTGAAATTTAATTTTAAGCTTTTTGTTAGGTTTCTATCTAATGGTGCGTGACTTGAGATCTCATTATAACTTTTCCTAAAAATGGGAAATTTTAATAATCCTATGGCCAATTTGGATGTTCTTTTCAGGAGTATAGTTTTTCATCTGAAAAAGAAATGAATACAAATATAATTTCTTGATAGATAAGATACATTTTTATTCGTATAAAACATTGAAATATAATAATAATTTTTATTTCACCAAAAATAATACAACGGATTACACATACTTCTAGGCTAGTAATAGGGAGTATATAATATGGGAGTATCTGTAGCCGAACTAGGACGAGTCCTGTATCTCGGCATACAGCGCCAGACCCCTCAAAACGGACAAAAATACATATTAGCCCGATTTTTTTTTTTTTGAGGGTGGGAAATCATCAAATAACTTCTCCCGCTCTGGGCGGAGCGGGAGGGTGTGTCAGACTCTTACTGAAACCCACCCGTATTCCTTCCTGTTGCCTGTGTTGCCAGGGGCCTCGGTGACCCATAAGTACCTTCCCGCGACATATTAGCTCCATAGACATGCAAAAGGAAGCATCAATAAATGTTCATAAACAGAAAAATGAAAGAATACAAAAATGAGTGTGTCTGTGTGTGTGTATCTGTATATGCGCGTGATTTTGTGAAAGTGTTGAGTAGTGAAAGGTGTTGGGGTGCTGGGTAGTGTAAATACGTCTTACCGAAAAATAAAATTGTTTATTTGATAAAAGCATTAACTATCTCTCAATACTGAATAGGTTCTCTGTTTCCTCATAGGAAAGGGCAATTAGGTAGTTATGCACCTTCTTCTTACATAAAGATTTATTGAGCGAATAAATATTAAGTTCTTTATTTATTTTATTGTAAAGATAAGGAGCAATAACAGTGTAAAATCTTCTTATGAAAGATGTTTTTGGCTCATAGGATCGTGTACATATACCTCGTGCTTTCGTCGTTTGTTCGTCAGTATTGGGTCATAAACGAGTTTGCTGTGTTTCTTCAAAACAATTCTTTCTATGAACAAATGCCTAACAGTAGAGACTTGGCAGTACTGATAAAGTGTTCTTGTCGGGAACAATATCGGTTTGAAATTGCTCACTTTCAGTATCGCTCGTTGAGCAATTTCTAAGCGTTTGATGGTGGTTTTAAGAGCTCCACCCCAAGATAATATGCAATATGAAATGATGGACTGGCACAAAGCAAGATAAATATTTTTTAATAGAGTCGCATCTGTGACGTGCCTAAGATTTTTGAAGACGTATATAAGTTTGCGTACCCTAGAAGTCAACAGCTTAATATATATTAAACCTACAAGAATTCTAAGTAATCAATCTAAGGAAAATGTGTTCGCGGAAAAACCTTCTTCTATACTAGTTTAAGTTTTCTATAATAATCTTTAATTTAACCCATCTGTTTCTCGGTTTTCACGTTGGACATGATATTGACTTACAGGGGTACAAGCCACCTAAAATTCCATTATTATTTTTAAAACCAATTGAAACAAATCGAAACGTGTTTGTGGCAAAGTGATGTTATACATATTACCTGTCCACTAAAGGCTTCTTCTAGTACATGCTTAGATGAATATGTACTTTTATCAATAACTTCACAATCCTGATTTTCTGTGGCACCTCTGTTTTCAATCTATAAAAATATTGAAGATTTTAAATTACGTAGAAATGTCAATTCTAAATATTGTAGTTATATGATGTATTGTAGTTCACAAAATAGGTAATTGCATTTCGTTTATTTTTGTATTTGACTTTGTAAAATTGTTAAGCTGCAAGTAAAAGATTAGGTTCCTAAAATTCATAAGTAGGTACATAATTATAGTGCCTATCTATTATAAATAAAATAAAATTCTTACTTGTGACAAATAACATCGCAATCTTCAGATGAACCTGCTATAACAAAAACATTTGGTAAGTATTTTTGCTTCTATTTATTGTTATTATAGCTTATATAAGGTGGAGGTACTTACGTACTGCAATAACTTCATTGTTGATATTTTCGACCGTTTTTCTCCTGTAAAAAATAATTCGATTTTAAAGGTTTTTTTTTTTATTTATATACATAATTATAGAAATGTACTTAATAAATATATGTACATCGTAGTAGTTTAAATAAAAACAAAACTCCTGAGATTTGAACCCAGGCATTCTCGACTGTAAATCTACACCTCTTTTAAATATGAACGTTTTTTTTTTAATTTTTAGTCCTCGCAACGGGTTTCACTTTCTTTCCCATGACATTCCATTTCTTTCTTCTTTTTTTTTTGTTTTTTTTTTTTTTGTTTATTTTTCTTTTACAAATGATACAATTTTATAACAAACTACTTTATTACGCTATTTTAACTTACATTATTTTATATCTACACGAAATAAAAATATTTACGCAAAGAAAATATGAAACAATGAATTCACAAACAAAACTTTACGAAAACATTAAACAATCGGGGCGAAAATAATGCGGCGAAATGAACGACACGTCTGTATAGCATCAGGCCTCGGCCGGCACTTTCGGTACACAGGCGTTTATGCACACATGCGTACGTATTATGCTCGGAAATAAGAATATACGATTTACAATAAATCCATTGATTAGATTGTCATTGTTGCTTGTAAAATAATCTGACAAAAAATCAAAATGATTGCATGTATATTTGTATGATTTTTACGCGTTAAAAGAATTTTTTAGAGGTAACTTCGTGTTTTCAACACACTATCTACCTAGGATATATCCTGAAGAATATCATATATTTTTCTGATTTTGTTTACTGCAGTGGATCGTATACTTTTAGGCGTTATAAAACTTGCGTTTAGCTCCTGTAGATGAGTGAGCTATTTTTGGTAGGGGCAAAATCCGTGGCTTCCCGACACTGACATGCGAACCGCGTTACTGACATGCTCACAGCGTCACCGACATGCGCACAGCGTCAACGACATGCTAGCTGCGTCACCGACATGCGAACCGCGTCACCAACATGCTAATCAAGTTACCGACATGCTAACAGCGTCCCCGACCTGCTAGTTGCTATACCGACATGCAACAGCATCAACGTCATGCTAAACGCGTCATCAACATGTTAACCTCGTCACCGACATGCTAAACGCGACACCGACTTGCCAACCACGCCGCCGACGTGCTAATGTGAAGTGTGTAAAGTGCATATATACGCATTTATATACATATATACACGTTATTCCACAGTTTTAAGTTTTCACTTCTGTCGCCAGTCCCTATGAATGGCATTTTTTATTGTATTATAATTTTGCCTACTCTTCTCGTCGTCTAAATCGAAGACGACTAAATGCGAGTAAAAACGACTAAATGACAGAAGAATCGGAGATTATCTCGTGTTGAATTGTCAAAATTCGATATAACTTAGGTGCCATGTTAGGGTTTGTCGAGAAAACATTAAGTTTGACAGTACGAGTCGAGTATTTTGTATGGCAGCGCTGTCAGAGAAAATTGAAAGAAGTAGACAAGAATTACTCACGCGAGAGTGAGTAATTGTCGTATGTGTCATGTTAGCCCTGCAGGAATAAACAATCTTGCTGTACTTCACACTCGCCTCCACAGAGTAGGCAACTCGTTCATGGGTCAATGTATACGCTTTTACAACAAACTTCCTATTGACATTTGAAATTTACCCATTAAACGATTTAAAAGCTGTATTAAAAACACACTGTAAAAAAGGGTACTATAACATTTATGATTATTCAGAAGACAAAAAAGCTTGGGATTGAGCTGCTCGCTCTGCTAGTCCTTGTGATAAAACCGTAACACTTGACATTTTAATTATTATGCAAAATCGTCATTATATACAATTTTATATATTGACATTGATGAATAGTATTTATCAATGTCAATATACAAAATTACATGAATATTTACCTTGAAAAGTATTTTATTACTTTAATTATTGTGAATGTGAGCACTATGTAGCTCATTTATATATATTTTTTTTTTCTCAGTTAATTTTAATGATAGTCTGGCATTTTTAGTACTTTATGCGGCCTACCCAAATGTCCTTTCCTTGGTATTGTTCGTCGAGTCGTTGAGCTTCACGATTACTGACAAATGCTTGCACTGACTGAACAGGTCCAATCAAATTTATGTGGTTCTTTCCTCAAAAGACCATTTCAGAAGTGGATCTAGATTGTTCTCACAGAATCTGACCAAGAGTATGTCTGGACTTTAAAAAAGACTTTGACTCTTGAGTTTGTATCGCCATTTCTTCTCAGGGGTAGTTAGATAGGAAATGTCGACTCCATCTAGCGTATTTTTTAAACTTAGGACGTGTAAAAGTGATTCTGATACCCTATTTACAGAATAAACCATTTCATTTCAAATTCTGATTCGGTGACAATGGGACCGCCTCACAAAAAACAAAATTTTTCAAAATCGGTCCACAATTGACGAAGACACCGGTGAACTTACATACAAAAAAAAAAAACAGACGAACTAACATCCTCCTTTTTTGGAAGTCGGTTATAATAAAAGGCAGAAGGAGTTGGACAATTGGTTTTCTGATGCAAAATCATTAAAAAAAGAGAAAAACTTTTTTAATTAACAACCAGCTTTTAATAAACTAAAAAGTAGGGTGCAGCAGCCAGATCATGGTGAATTTTAGAACGAGCTGTCATAATTGAATGCGTATATAATAATTGATGTCTGTTTTTGACCGCTGAGGAGTTCCCTATTCAGGAACCTACCCTGGGTGCAGAAGCCAGGTCGTGGTGGACTTTAGGACGGACTATAATTAAATGTGTATATTCAATTTCCTCTCACAGAGAGGAGGCCTGTGTCCCAGAAGTGGGAACATTATAGGCTGATTATGTATTCAATTTCGTGTCTGTACCGTTGACCGTTGAGGAGTCCGTTTGTCTGGAGTCAATGCTGTGTGTAGAATCAGTTATAGAAAATCATAAAAATGCATTGTCTTGGAAACTTAACCAACATGTAAAATTTCAAATCCGTAATATAAGAGGAAATGTTTTTAATTCAGCTTGTAAGATTTGTCGCATACATACTAACAAACTAACTAACATGGCAAGTTCAAACAAAACCTTGTAAAAAGCTACATAATTTAAATTGCGAGTATACTGACATAATTTCGTCCTGCACATAACACATCACTGCATTATTCAATATCAATAAAAAATCCTCCTTTTCGGTCCTAGTGTGAATCATTCAAAGCGCTAATATTTTGATTCGTGTGTATGTTAATCTTTTTCAATTTTTATACTTACCAGATATTATATAATCACAGAAGCGACCGTTGCGAAGAAAACAGAACTAGATACTCGAAGAACAAAACTAGAAGATGCAATAACAGCCGAGCAAACGAAAAAAGAAATATCAGACTCAAAAGTTTACAGGACAACTCAAAAACGTACGTCTAAACCTGTCACTTATCTCAAAGAGCCTTACAAATGTGGTCAAAGTAATTTTCATCGAGTAAAAAAAAATATACAACATACTCGTTCACAAATTGATGAAAAACCCATATGTGATGTAAATCAACGTAGTTTTAATCACAAGGGTGATTTAACAAAACATATTAATATACACACAAGTAAAAACCGTTATAAGTGTGATGTATGTCAGGGTAGTTTTAGTCATAAGAGTAGTTTCGCAAGACACATTCGTATGCACACTGGAGAAAAACCTTATAAGTGTGATGTATGTCAGCGTAGTTTTAATCAAATGGGTCATTTAACAAACCATATTCGTATACACACTGGAGAAAAACCTTATAAGTGTGATGTATGTCAGCGTAGTTTAAGTCGTAAGAGTCATTTCACAAGACACATTCGTATACATACTGGAGAAAAACCTTATAAGTGTGATGTATGTCAGCGTAGTTTTAATCAAATGGTTCATTTAACAAAACATATTCGTATACACACTGGAGAAAAACCTTATAAGTGTGATGTATGTCAGCGTAGTTATAGTGAAAAGAGTAGTTTCACACAACACATTCGTCTACACACTGAGGAAAATCCTTATAAGTGTGATGTATGTCAGCGTAGTTTTATAAGTAAGAGTACTTTAACTGGACATATTCGTATACACACTGGTGAAAAACCTTATAAGTGTGATGTATGTCAGCGTAGTTTTAGTAATAAGAGTACTTTAACAAGACATATTCGTATACACACTGGAGAAAAACCTTATAAATGTGATGTATGTCAGCGTAGTTTTAGTAATAAGAGTACTTTAACAAGACATATTCGTATACACACTGGATAAAATCCTTATAAGTGTGATGTATGTCAGCGTAGTTTTAATCAGATTGCTCATTTAACATACCATTTTCGTATGCACTCTGGTGAAAGACCTTACAAGTGTGATGTATGTCAGCGTAGCTTTAGTGACAGCACATAGTCGTATACACACTGATACGACACATAAACAGGGTAATATAACAAAACGGTGTAAAACCTTATAAGTGTGATGAATGTCAGGGTAGTTTTAGAGAAAGGGTGATTTAACAAAAAAATATCGTATACACACTGTTGAAAAACATGATCAGTCTTATTACAAAAAAATAAATAAACCTTGGTTTAAACCTGGCCTATAAAGTCCCGGCTTATTTGCAAAACTATGGACTAAATTTGTACGTATTACAAAACTTTAAACTTTAAAGTTCTTACCCCAGCAGGAAATGTTTTTTTTGTGAAATTACTAAAAATAATATAAGTGTAACAAATTTAAAAATGTGCGCTTCAATTACACAAGCTGGGCAACTAATTATCTTTAAGATTTTAATGACTATTGCATTATTTTGCTGGGGTAACGCGCACATTTAGAACTGAGAAGTGCGATTAACATTATTATTCCTTTTATAACAAATGTTGGCTTAAAAACCAGTTTATGCCGAATTTAGGAATCACCAGGTTGGTAGTTCGTTCAGCGTTCGTTCGTGGTGGTTCTTAAATTGAAATTAGCCCGCATATAGTAGAAGCAGTTTATTATATTCAGTGTTTACTGACCCCCTTCAGGATTATATGTCTGCTTTGAAAAGGTAATACATGAATTGTTACACAAAATTTGTAACTCAAACAAGTCCATTATAACTTGCGATGATTTAATTGTTAATTTATTGGAAAACTCGGATGCATCTAGAATAATTATAGGTAATCTATCAATAATATAATAAGTTATTAGTATTAGTTAAATACCTATTTACGTGCATATACACATTATAATACTGTTTCTTTGCACACTTTTTGAAAGATGATATGGCTAGAAGGGGACTGACTACCGAGATGACGACGAATAGAGAAGTATGGACGAAAAAGACATGTTGCCCCGGCCATATGTGGTATCTACACAACACCACATCTTTGTATTATATATATTTTACATTTTAAAGGGTTGTTATGTCCAACAATTCTTATTATATCTCTATGCTGTTTCCTTGTTTCAAACATGAAATCATATTGTTAAGCCCCTCAATTTCTTACATATGTTTGAACACTACAGCTGAAAAGCAAAACTTTGGTCACAATTAACTGTTTTTACATTCAAAACTGTATTTTATATTATTAGTTTTCTCCTGTTGTAAAAATCTTAGAATATTTTTATCCATTGACATCTTTCACCATAAATTGTCATCTGTCAGGTTTATTTCTCTCTGCTATAAGGCTGCCATGATAAGGCTTATTCAGATTGCGTTTAGTTAACCTATGTACTCATGTAAACCGCTTTTATTGATCCTGGCAGGCATTCAAACAAATAATTTGAATAATGTGTGGATTGCTTATCAGAAACTTCTAGAACTTTTGTCAGAATCTATAAAAGCTGTCATCAGTCCTGACAAGGGCTCAATCAATCGTGGGTCATTTAATTCAGTAATTTTTATTTCAATTGTGTTTATTTGTAATGTGCTTAAATATTATAATCACTTAAAAACAAACTCATGAGTGTGATTTGTGTTTCGCCCTCCATTATATTCCGCCCCTTTTACCTACACCTTTGTGAGGACTCTAATGCCGGAGGCGCTATAGTCGCGTAGCGTGAGAAGCTACAATTGACCACTACTGTGTGCCGTGGGAGGCCTAGACACTCCTCCCGTAGAGCGTAAGGTGCTGTAAGGCGCCACCGCTGTCTACCGCCGCAGCAAGCCGCCCTCTTACCTGTCCACTCCTGGACGCCC
Organism: Atethmia centrago; assembly: GCA_905333075.3. NCBI lineage: Eukaryota > Metazoa > Arthropoda > Insecta > Lepidoptera > Noctuidae > Atethmia > Atethmia centrago. Next base: position 18,498,759 of record HG995393.1, read on the forward strand.
TTCTGATTCAACGTGACGTTTATTACATATCGAGACCCCGCCGTGCCTCGGTCTCGGATAGCACGTTAAACCGTTGGTCCCGGCTGTCATTTGTAGATTTTAGACAGTCGTTACGGATTAGACGAAACGGTTGGCGTAATGGCTGAGCGATCGATTGCTACGCAGCGTGTCGCGGGTTCGATCCCCGCACTGAACAAGTATTTGTATGATCTGCAAGTAATTGTTCTGGGTCTGGGTGTTTGTGTTTGTGGGTTTCTATGTTTGTAAACGCACCCACAATACAGGAAGAAATTCCTAGTGTGGGGCAACGTTTAAAAAAGAAAAATAGAAAGCCCGAAAGTGTGACAACTTGTCTTACTATGGGGTATCGTATACCCAGTAACTGGGGTGTGGAGGTCAGATGGGCAGATGTAAAACACTGGTTCTCAGCTGTATCGGGTTAGACCTGAAACTGACCTCAACTTAGTTGAAAAGTAAAAGGCGAGGCAGATGAAGATACCAAGAAAAAAAATTACGTGATTCTGATTATTATGGACAAAGGATTACTATCCAAAACCACAAAAACTGACCATAAACCACCATAACTTCTAAACGGCTTAACCGATATCAATGTATGTATCGATAGAAGCGTTGCGTTATCCCGGGTAACATAGGCTGGTGACAATTTAAACAATATAACAAAGCCATGGTTCATGAAAAAAATAAAGGTTTTTTTTCATGAAAAAGTACTACTTATACTATCATCGTCTAGCTAGAGCTTGCTTAGTATAAAAAAATATATATAACAGTAGTATTCAGTGTCCACTCGTTCACTAGTAACATAACAAAATAAATAAATATAACAGTAGGTACTATTCATTATCCAATAGAAAAACGTATTTTTAAAAAATCGTTTTATCACTAAAAGGTATAAAATATAAAATAAATAATCTATTCATTGCAGTCGGGGGACGGTTCCTTGGAACAACGGTTCCTTTAACAAGAAACTCAGTCACTAATTGGCCATAAAGGACATCACTGACGCCGATACTAGTTGTCACTTGGAAACTTTTGCATGCTGAAATAAGTAAGCAAAAGCAGTGTAACTATTTTTATTTTTTTTTATTAAATAAAAATAGTTACACTGCTAAGATATTGGCGTCGATTCCCTTGTTCACAAACTAAAGTAAATTTAAGTTCAGTGCATCTTTTTCTTTCTATTTCATTAAGAAAAGGACAGAAGATACATTTTAGTTTAGCCCTGTCAAATTAGTCAGCGCTTGACGTAAATTGACGTAATTTTAGTAGGCAAGTTTTTAATCACGTCTAAACTTGTATAGAGTAGTGACAGGCGCTGATTAATTTGACAGGACTAAACTAAAATTTATCTTCTGTCCTTTTCTTAATGAAATAGAAAGAAAAAGATGCACTGAACTTAAATTTAGTTTAGTTTGTGAACAAGGGAATCGGCGCCACTATCTTTAGTTAAGATATTATCTTATGCAAATTAGAGATATTCTATTCTATTATATAGAAAGAAAGAAAGAAAAGAAAGAAGTTTTGTGTACTCGTGATGATCATAATCATCTTTAAGATGTTTTTTTATAAGTAGGTACTGTATTATTGAATTCCACCTTCATTTATTTATTTAAACCACTAAAAACTCAGTGAAAACCATCCAAATGAGAGTGCATTCTGTACTAAATACTGCACCTAAACCAAAAAACGAAACTATACGAGCTATATAATATCATAAAATAAAAGACTTAGCTTAAAGGCCTCTGTAGCTAAATATCTAATTCTCAAAAAAACCAGTATAATCTATCTGTATCTGTCAACGTTAAGCTGTCAATTCAAGTACCTTTTTTTTTCCAAGGAGCAGTGTTGCCAGAACGTAACTTATAACGTTTTGCGTTACTTTATGAACCCCTTACGTTACATTTACGTTACACGGCTGAAAACGTTACTTTTACGTTAGGTACTTTTCAGAGTAATTTTAATCGCTTAGAGTTAAATAAAAAAAACTAGTTGAAACGGAACGCAAGCAAGTGTCGTGCCGTGCGTGCGCGCGTAATGTTGGCAATTCGGTATTGCAACTAATGGAAGTTAAGTAATGTCTCTCTCTCTCTCTCTATCGCACTGCTAGAATGAGCAAACAGAAAGAGCGAGTTGTATGAATGCAAGTTTGTGTACATTCCTGCCACAATAATTTACTGTTTTTACTGTAGTATTTTTCTTCTTTTCCAGGATTACACCCGTCGATTAAAAAACAAAACATTAAAAAATGCAAAAATAGAGATTCAAGTTAAATACAATTAAAATTGTTTAAATAGTATTAAAATATAAAAAAAATAATAAGCATTACTTTTTTGTGAAAACGTTACGTTTCGAACAGTCTTGGGTAACTTTTGACCACAGGGCACTGGCAACCAGAGTAAAGTAATTATATAGGGAAAGAGTAACAACTCTGTGGTAAAATTTGCATGTATGGAAAGTGCTGCCATCTTGAGTTTGGTGGATGAACTAAGGATCTAATAAATGTAGGTAGGCATACATACTATAGGGATATAATCCTATTCAATCCAATTTACAGACAATATCTCACTCAACCTGTTGTCCTAGTATTTTTCTCTAATTTAGAAAGTACTCGTTTCACTATCGAATACAAAAAGTAACAGAAACTTAGAAATTCACGACAATCTATTGAGCGAGTATGTAATAAGGTCACAATCAGGGTTTTGTCCTACCTAAAAAAAACACGTATGAAGTTCAGTATAATGTCTTTTTATTGGTATGAAACAAATTAATATTTATTCGTTTTATGCTTGTTGTGATATACTTGAGCTGCTGTTTTTGTGGTATCCCCACCTTCGTAGGTGATTTTACCTTCCAGTATTCTATTGATACACCTGCACCAACTATATATAATTATATTTACGGTTGTGTTAACAAAACATTGTTTTCATTTTTCTTTGTGCATTTCGCAATCCATAAAACTAAAATCGGTGAATAGATCAATGAAGGTTTTTATTCTTTCTTTGATCTTCTTTTTGTGGCGCTCACCATGTTCGGCAAGTCTATCCCTTGGGAGAAGCGAGCCAAATACCTAGGCGTGACCCTTGACCACCATCTCTCGTTCTCAGAGCACATTAAGCAGTTGCGTTCGCGTGCCGCTTTCGCTATCGGTAGACTACACTCCGTCTTAAATGCGCGCAGCAAATTGTCCCTTAAGGGCAAATTGCGTATTTATTCAGCGTGCATCCGTGCCATTATGACATATGCCTGTGCAGGCTTCGCACATGCTAGGCCCCACCACATCCACAGGATGCAGTGCCTCCAAAACCGTTTCCTCCGAAAGGCAACGGGAGCCCCCTGGTTCGTCTGAAACGAGATCCTCCATCTCGATCTTAAAATCCCCACCATTAAGCAGTTCATGAAGCGCATCACGAAGCGTTTCTTCGACTCCGCCGCCACCCACCGCATCCCTCTGGTTGTGCAGGCCGCCAGTTATAGGGCCCTCCACCATTAGCTCTATTCGCCGTCCAAGGCATACTCTCACCGACCCCGATGACCCCATTACCCTCCTCCAGGAAAGCAGTAAGGCCACGAGTACAGTGCACAAAACACACCGACCTACGTTTCGACCTCGCCGCCGAGGTCCCTCGCGTAAACCCCGACGTAATTGTCCCCCCGACCCTTGCTCGACGAAGCGCCAGCCCGCGCCGCAGCTGAGCCTGTAGTTTTAAATTCCCCGAATAATAATAATAATTCTGCTCAGATCCAGCCTGCCCCACCTTGCTGTCCTCCCCTCAGCGACGCCCTAAGCCGAGGTCCGTACCCCACAGGGGGTGCCCTTAGCGTGCAGTCGCTTAGTAATATAAGAAATTCGCCCCTGGCTGGAGGCTTTGAGTTCGCTTAAGGCAGCCACAGGAAAGTCCGGTTAATTAGTCACGACCTCTCAAGGCCAACTACGAGATGCCATACATAAAAAAAAAATATTGGATCATTAGTCTTTGAACTATCGTCAAGCAAACAACTCAATCGGGAAGAAAGTGTGAATTATGGAAAAAATCGAGTACCGTGCCGTAATAAAGTTCCTTACCAAGCAAGAAAAGTCAGTTTAAAATATACTGGAAGAGATGGAATCCGTTTACGGGGACTCTTGCCCGTGTAAAACCAAATTTTCAACTGATGAAGAAGTGAAGGACGCGGTTTCAGCTTATTTTTCGGACAAAGACAAAACATTTTTTTATGAAGGTATACATAAGCTAATTGAAAGATCTGAAACATGTATAAGGGTGAATATATTGAAAAAGAAAAATAATTTAGTATTTTTATTTTCACTTCTCACCCTTCATTCCGCGAACTTAAAAACGCCCCCTCGTAAGTTCTTTGATCAGCCCCTGTATCAGAAATATTTCTTGTATTTTGCATAACATTCAGAAGCTGATCAATTATACTTTGGGATTGCAAGGGAGCATTACTTTTTCTTTTATTTTTAAATAAAAAGGAGAGGGATTGTAGACATTTATTGGAGTCCTCTTCGCAGTTAGAGCCTACGGAATGATTTGTGCTAAAATTATTTAATAATAAAGTTTTAACTGCTCCCTCGAATCCCACACAATTGGGCATAACATTTTGAGCACCCAAACTTCGAACACTTCCAAAGAAATTTTCAAGTGGGTCTTGGTTAAAACTGCGTGTCAGCATTGCGTCAAAGGAATATTTTTTGATAATAATTGCCAAATCGATTTAAAATCTTCGATTGTTCTAATTAAATTATTTAAAGTTGGTACAGACTTTTCGATTATCTCATCACCTTTTTTCACCATAAATTTGGCGGCTTTTAACATTTTTAACGCATCTTGCCATAACATGTGATGAGGAGAATTTCGCTTTACAGCAGCTCTGTATATTTTACCATTAGGCGGCGTAAAAGATGACGCGTTAAATGAATCAAATAATTTGTCAATTAATAATAGAAATGGTATTAGATCCCGACATTCTGAGGGACAATTTCCTCTTGCAATTACATTATCAGTAGCAACTGCCATACTGTAACTTAATACTTGAGCCGCATTTAACACCCTCATTTTTTTAATTTTGGATCTATATGTTCAATGGTCAAGTTGGGCAGCATACGCAACTCGCCATGCGACCTGTCGGCTTCAAAAACCCGCTGAACGTATTCCCACTTTACTATCTTTAACACATTTTCGTGCATATGCAATGCATTTCTTTATTTATTAAATTATTTCTTATTCCTTTTAACGAGTGGGGAACATCAAACAGCGGGATTATATCACGTTTGTTAACATTAATGATATCCTTCCGCCATTCTTTACCTGTTTGGAAATATGCAGTTTTGGCTTCGGAGATTAAGCTATTTATAGTGCTTACATTTGCCGAGCTTTGGTCGCATACAGTTGCGATTATCTTTAGACCAGCAGCTTGTACATTAGCTATAACATTTACTAAAATTTCTGTTTTATTACCACCAGATACCACTAAGAAGATACCACTTCCCTTATTTTTAAAATCAAACGTCAGCTAGTCAACTTTGAACATGTTAACGATGCACTCTCTAAAGTCGTCCATTGGTTTAATGTAAACAATCTTCTCCTGAACGAAAAAAAGACTAAACTCATTAAATTTTCAACGCCAAATGTCAGGCAGCAAACTACCAATGTTCAAATTAATGGAATAGAGTTGGACGCTGTTGAGTCGACAGTTTTTCTTGGAATATTACAATGGCGCCCACACATATGAAAATTGTCAGGAAGGCTTAGTCCAGCCGCCTATACTGATAAAAAAATCGACAGATAACTGATGTAGATACGGCCAGAATTGTTTATTTCAGTTATTTTCAGTCTTATGTCATATGGGATTCTTCTCTGGGGAACCTGTGCGGACATTAATACTGTCTTTGTTTTACAGAAAAGGGCTGTTCGAGCCATTGGTAACAACCTACGTCCAAGAGATTAACTTCGAGAAAAATTCAAAGTAATAGATATTCTGACTGTAGCCTCTCAATATATATTTGATAATCTTAAGTATGTACACAAAAATGTATCAAATTTTAAGAAAATGTCCGATATCTATAGTTTATACACAGGGCTAACATGACAAGCGCAAGAACGCTCTCTTTCTCGATTTGTCGAAATTTGTCTGCGATTCTGACGTCATCCTAATGCCTAACATGGCCGCTAAGCTCGAGTAAACTCGAGAAAGGCACGTTGACAGTTCTTTATCTCGCGACGAGAGACCGTTGTAGCAAATTGTTAAAAACAAATCATTTTTACTATATCAACATCGACTCATTCATTCAATTTTACGCGTGGAATTAAAATGTACTATAATTAAATTATATCCACCTCTTTTAATTTATTTAACCAACTTTTTTGATTAAAATTAAATATTTTTCTATGTCATGCCGAAATTAAAATACAAAATGACGGAAATGAAAGTGAGTAAGCTATTTTTGGTAGGGGCAAAACCCGTGGCTTCCCGACACTGACATGCGAACCGCGTTACTGACATGCTCACAGCGTCACCGACATGCGCACAGCGTCAACGACATGCTAGCTGCGTCACCGACATGCGAACCGCGTTACCAACATGGTCACAGCGTCATCGACATGCGAGCCGCGTTACCAACATGGTCACAGCGTCACCGACATGCTAGCTGCGTCACTGACATGCTAACCGATTTACGACATGCTAACCACATCGCCGACATGCTAACAGCGTCACCGACATGCTCAAAGCACCCCTCGACATGCAATTTTCGTCACCAATATGATAACCAAGTCATTGACATGCTAACTGCGTCATCAACACGCTAACTAAGACACCGACGTTCTAACAGCGTCATCGATATGCTAACCGCATCGCTGACCTGCTAACAGCTTCATCGAACTGCTCACCGCGTCACCGACATGCTAACAGCGCCACCGATATGTTAACCGCGTCACCAACATGCTAATCAAGTTACCGACATGGTAACAGCGTCCCCGACCTGCTAGCTGCTATACCGACATGCAACAGCATCAACGTTATGCTAACCGCGTCATCACCATGTTAACCTCGTCACCGACATGCTAACCGCGACACCGACTTGCCAACCACGCCGCCGACGTGCTAATGTGAAGTGTTGCATCAGACTAGCGTTGCGCAATGGCCTGTGTACATGTTTACGCATTTATATACATATATACGTTATTCCAAAGTTTTAAGTTTTCACTTCTGTCGCCAGTCCCCATGAATGGCATTTTTTATTGTATTATAATTTTGCCTACTCTTCTCGTCGTCAAAATCGAGGACGACTAAATGCCAGTAAAAACGCCTAAATGACAGAAGAATCGGAGATTATCTCGTGTTGAATTGTCAAAATTCGATATAACTTAGGTGCCAATGTTAGGATTTGTCGAGAAAGGAGGCGGGACGGTTGAGGGAAAGGCAAATTTCGAACCCTCTCGCCCCTAGCCGCCGCAGGAGACGCGCTGGGCGTCGGGAATTCCGGGCGGATTTCCGGCCACCGTAGGCGCGGGCTTGCGGACGGTGAGCAATGGGAAGCTCACCGTCCAGTAAGGACCCGGGTCGACGGCGCGTTGTGTTCCACGCGCGCCTCAAAGAGATGTCGTCAGCACAAATGTAGGGGTCCACTAGGGCCGATGCCTACCGGGGTCGCGGGAAGGTACTAAAGGGTAACCGAGGCCCCTGGCAACACGGGCAACAGGAAGGAATACGGATGGGTTTTAGTCAGTAAAAGTCTGACATACCCTCCTGCTCCGCCCAGAGCGGGAGAAGTTATTTGATGATTTCCCACCCAAAAAAAACATCAAGTTTGACAGAACGAGTCGAGTATTTTGTATGGCAGCGCTGTGCAAGGGTACTATAACATTTATGATTATTCAGAAGACAAAAAAGCTTGGGATTGAGCTGCTCGCTCTGCTAAGCCTTGTGATAAAACCGTAACACTTGATATTTTAATTATTATGCAAAATCATCATTATATACAATTTTATATACATATTGACATTGATGAATACTATTCATCAATGTCAATATACAAAATTACGTGAATATTTACCTTAAAAAGTATTATATTACTTTAATTATTGTGAATGTGAGCACTATGTAGCTCAATTTTATTTTATTTTTTTCTCAGTTTATTTTAATAATAGTCTGGCATTTTGAGTACTTTATGCGGCCTACCTAAATGTCCTTTCCTTGGTATTGTTCGTCGAGTCGTTGAGCTCCTTAATTTCTGAGTTGAGCTACACGATTACTGACAAATGCTTGCACTGACTGGACAGGTCCAATCAAATTTGTGTGGTTCTTTCCTCAAAAGACCATTTCAGTAGTGGATCTACATGGTTCTCACATAATCTGACCAAGATTATGTCTGGACTTTAAAAGAGACTTGAGTTTGTATCGCCATTTCTTCTCAGGGTTAGTTAGGTAGGAAATGTCGACTCCATCTAGCTTATTTTTTTAAACTTAGAACGTGTAAAAGTGATTCTGATACCCTATTTACAGAATAAACTATTCCATTTCATTTCATTTTAAAAACTGATTCGGTGACAATGGGACCGCCTCACGAGCATCCCTTTCAAAAAGAAAAACAAAATTTTTCAAAATCGGTCCACAATTGACGAAGAAACCGGTGAACTTACATAAAAAATAAAAACATAGACGAACTAACATCCTCCTTTATGGAAGTCGGTTATAAAAGGCAGAAGGAGATGGACAATTGGTTTTCTGCTGATTGCAAATGGTGCAGAATGATCAGTTAACACATTTGGAAGATACATTATTTTTCCTCATCTGCTATTATAACATTTGTCTTCTAGACCATCGTTTGAATTGTTATTATTACTTAGTAACATTTTTTTTTTTACAATAACAGCTTTAAGAAACACGTATTAACATATTTAAGGCTAGCCTAATGGCTTATGTTATTCGCACCTAAGCTACTATAGTTACAATAAGATTATTCATGTTTGCATTATACAAAACTATTTCAAGAATCAAGTAAACAAATACACAATCATTAAAAAAAGAGTAAAAACCTTTTTTATTAACAACCAGCTTTTAATAAACTAAAAAGTAGGGTGCAGCAGCCTGATCATGGTGAGTTTTAGAACGAGCTGTCATAATTGAATGCGTATATAATATTTGATATCTGTTTATGACCGCTGAGGAGTTCCCTATTCTGGAACCTACCCTGGGTGCAGAAGCCAGCTCATGGTGGACTTTAGGATGGACTATAATTAAATGTGTATATTCAATTTCGTGTCTGTACCGTTGACCGTTGAGGAGTCCGTTCGTCTGGAGCCAATACTGTGTGTAGAATCAGTTATAGAAAATCATAAAAATGCATTGTCTTGGAAACTTAACCAACATGTAAAATCTCAAATCCGTAAAATAAGAGGAAATGTTTTTAATTCAGCTTGCAGTATTTGTAGCATACATACATACTAACAAACTAACTAACAAGGCAGGTTCAAACAAAACCTTGTAAAAAGCTACATAATTTTAATTGCGAGTATACTGACATAATTTCGTCCTGCACATAACACATATCACTGCTTTATTCAATATCAATAAAAAATCCTTTTCGGTCCTAGTGTGAATCATTCAAAGCGCTATTATTTTGATTCGTGTGTATGTCAATCTTCTTCCAACTTTATGCTTACCAGATATTATAATCACAGGAGCGACCGTTGCGAAGAAAACAAAACTAGATACTCCAAGAGCAAAACTAGAAGAGGCAATAACAGCCGAGCAAACGAAAAAAGAAATATCGGACTCAAAAGTTATCCGGACAACTCAAAAACGTACGTCTAAACCTAGCACTTATCTCAAAGAGCCTTACAAATGTGGTCAGAGTAATTTTAAACGAGTAAAAGAAATTATTCAACATACTCGTACACAAATTGATGAAAAACCCATATGTGATGTAAATCAACGTAGTTTTAATCACAAGGGTGATTTAACAAAACATTATAATATACACACAAGTAAAAACCCTTATAAGTGTGATGTATGTCAGCGTAGTTTTAGTCATAAGAGTGGTTTCGCAAGACACATTCGTATGCACACTGGAGAAAAACCTTATAAGTGTGATGTATGTCAGCGTAGTTTTAATCAAATGGGTCATTTAACAAACCATGTTCGTATACACACTGGAGAAAAACCTTATAAGTGTGATGTATGTCAGCGTAGTTATATAGAAAAGAGTGGTCTCACACAACACATTCGTATACACACTGGAGAAAATCCTTATAAGTGTGATGTATGTCAGCGTAGTTTTATTAATAAGAGTACTTTGACAGGACATATTCGTATACACACTGGAGAAAAACCTTATAAGTGTGATGTATGTCATCGTAGTTTTAGTAATAAGAGTACTTTAACAAGACATATTCGTATACACACTGGAGAAAAACCTTACAAGTGTGATGTATGTCAGCGTAGTTTTAACAGAAAGGGTACTTTAACAGGCCATATTCGTATGCACACTGGTGAAAAACCTTACAAGTGTGATGTATGTCAGCGTAGCTTTAATGACAAAAGTAATTTAACAGTACATTGTCGTATACACACTGATATTACACATGGACAGGGTAATATAACAAAACAGTGAAAAACCTTATAAGTGTGATGAATGTCAGCGTAGTTTTAGAGAAAAGGGTGATTTAACAAAAAAATATCGTATACACTCTGTTGAAAAACATGATCAGTCTTAATACAAAAACTAAATAAACCTTGGTTTAAACCTGGCCTATCAAGTCCAAACTTATTTGCAAAACCATGGTCTAAATTTGTACGTATTACTAAACTTTAAAAAACCGTGGTCTTCTTAGTACCGTCATTTGAACCAGGGTCCTTATATCAACCACATATTAATACAAATATTATTCGTTCACCATGATACCATTCTATTGCAACGTTCCGTAAGCTCAGAAAAGAAAACTATTATGTTAATACGCTAATGATTATTATGATGTTTAGGAGTGTTAAAAATATTGAGACGGTTCATTTGCATGGAATATTAGTTATTTCATCGATTGCAATTTTGTATAGGTTTAAGCATATTGCTTAGTGTCGTATTACATCTAAGTACGTGTAACGAAACGTAACATTCCGGCGCATTATATGAAACCATAACATTAAACAAAACTATCGCAAGTTGAACAAAGTTAATTTAGCTTAGGGATTTATAAATTATCGAAGTCTATAATAGAACAATTGCGTCTTTGTTAATAATATTACCTTCTATAGTTATTTTAATATACTATTGTAACGGACCAACAAAAGAAAAAAACGATCTGAGAATTGGAGTACCGAGGAAAAAGTAAGTAAACATAAATTACTTCGATGAACTTGAAATCGCTTCGTAATACGCAAACCACTTCTCTAGTCATATCTTCTCTAATAAGTCCACTATTTTCATCGCATAACGTTTAATAAACCTGAAATCCTCATCGGATAATTCTATGAAGGGATTGATTCGAACACGATTTATGATGTGTCGGCCTGGTGTTCCCAACAACTCAGCGGCTTTAATTAAAATTAAAATTGTTATCACAAACAGCTGTGAATGAAGTTCATACTACTTTCCCTACACCTATTGAAGTGTCTGAAAAACCGTTAAGCATGGCAGAAATGGTAAAGAGTAACGGGGATTTCAAAACAAATAATCCAGATCCGGGTTGGACACTCGTTCAAAGAAATCGTCTACGAAACCGTTTATAGTAATTTTAAAGCGGCAGAAACTAAAACACCCTTGTTTGTCTCTAATGTGCATAAAGACACCGTGGAAGCTGATATAACTGAATACATTTATAATAAAACGCAGGAAAAAATGACACTTACTAAATTAAAAATGAAATACGACAGAGGGTATAACTCATTTAAACTGTTTGTATCAAAATGTAAAATGCAATTGTTCCTTGATGACAATCTATGGCCGGATGGAATAAAGTTTCGCCGTTTTGTGAACATGAAAAAGGGGCCAGATGATCGAAGTGATAATGGAACGCAACCATAACAGCACACTGGTTACTTTTAACTGCAAAAATGTGAAAAGGAGTGTGGAGTGTGTGCGTTCGTTGTGTAAGCACGCAGACTTGGTAGCACTTCAGGAGACCTGGCTGGTGGCGCAAGACCTGCCTTTCCTCGGCAACATCGATGATAACTTTAGTTATGCCGGAAAATCGGCGATTGACTTATCATCCGGAGTGCGGCGAGGTAGACCGTTCGGTGGGGTCGCTATTTTGTGGCGTAAAAGTATGTTTACAAATGTGACAGTTGTGCATAGTGAAAGCGATCGTATTACGGCAATTAGAGCGGATACAGGTAACAATCGTGAAGTTGTAGTTATATGTGTGTACATGCCTACCGACCAGTCTGACAATCTACCTTTGTTTACAAATTTTCTGTGGGAAATTAGTGCTATTGTGGAACAAAATAACGTGGAATCTGTATTTATTTTGGGTGATTTCAATGCTCACCCGTCAGCTCCTTTTTGTGACGAGTTACTGATTTTTTGTAATGATAATAAATGGATTTGCGCTGACATAGATAAGCTTGGTACGTTGTCAGATACCCATACTTTCTATAGTGATGCACATCATTGTAAGCGCTGGTTGGATCACTGTTTAGTCACGGAATCAGCCTGGCAAACTGTAACTAGCATTCATGTTGACTATGGAACGTATTGGTCGGATCATTTACCATTAATTATTAATTGTATTCTTGACGTAATTAAAACTAAGTGTATAATGGATAATTGGGTGCCTAATGATATTATGTGGGGTGAGAGGGAAAGTAGTGAGATAAGAAGTTATTCGGACATTTGTAATAATAAGCTAAAAGACCTTGACTTTCCGATTGGTGCACGTGATTGTGCAGACAGTATGTGTAGTAACTTTGGACATAGATATTTTATTGATAATTTATACGATGACATTGTAAACATTTTATGTGAGGCTTCTGTGCAAAGCAAAAGAGGAAGAAAGCTCAAAAAGGGTAAAACGGTAGTGGGGTGGAATAAACACGTTAAAGTGGCGCATAGACAGGCTAGGGAGGCATATCAAAGGTATTTAGTACATGGTAAGCCGGAAACCGGGCCTATACATGACGCGATGTATCTTACTCGTAAAACATTCAAATCATAAACATCGAAGTTCTGTCAAAATCACCAAGACCAACTTAAAATGGACGTATTAGCCTCCCACGTTATAGTTAAAGATTTTAGAGCTTTTTGGAAAAGTACTAAGAGGATGAGTGGTAGGGTTAGTTTACCAGTGAGCGTAGGCGGGTGTAGTGAGCCTTAAGGTATAGCTAACCTTTTTAAAAACCATTTCAAAGTTGAGGCTCCTCTTACCACCAATGTTGTTGTGCCGAAGGCTGAGGCCGTGGCTGCTTGTGAGAACCCAATAGGGTTTTCAGCAGCAGGATGTTAAGTGTATTATCGATAATATGAAACGTGGTAAATCTCCGGGCAGTGACGGACTCAGCATTGAGCACCTGCAGCACGCAGGTACACATTTGTTTAGACTGTTGGCTATGCTGTTTACTTTCTGTATACGTCACTCGTACTTACGTACCCAAGATGACGGAAACTATTGTTGTGCCTGTAGTAAAGAATCGCACTGGTGATGTGACTGATAAATGTAATTATAGGCCTATCTCCCTGGCTACTGTGATGGCGAAGGTCTTCGATGGTCTTCTAGATGCTCAGCTCAGCAAGTATGTTAAACTTCATGATGCTCAGTTTGGATTTCGTGAGAGTTTGTCAACGGAAAGTGCTATTCTGACTTTAAAACATACATTCACCTATTATGTTGATAGAAAAACACGCATCTATGCCTGCTTTCTTGACCTATCGAAGGCCTTCGACCTAGTCGATTATAATAGACTCTGGTCTAAGCTTGGGGAGGTCGGGGCCCCTGCTGAACTCATTAAAATATTCTCTTTCTGGTATAACCACCAGAAAAAAGTGTCAGGTGGGGGAATGCATATTCTGATGAATATAAACTTGAGTGTGGTGTGAGGCAAGGGGGGCTGACCTCTCCAAGACTCTTTAATCTGAACGTCAATCAGCTGATTGATGAGCTCAGCAACAGCCATGTCGGATGTCACATAGATAACGTTTGCGTCAATAACATCAGTTACGCGGACGATATGGTGTTGCTGAGTCCATCTGTTGGTGGGCTACGGAAACTACTAGGTATGTGTGAAGCCTATGCTGAGAGTCACGGTTTAAAATACAACGATAAAAAGAGTGAGTATATGCTTATCAGAGGTAAGATTAAACAACCTGAACATATACCACCAGTGTATCTTAACAGAGTATCCTTGAGTCGGGTCTCTTAGTTTAGGTATCTAGGGCATGTTGTGACCGAAACCCTACATGATGACGTGGATATTGAGAGAGAGAGCGGAGAGCATTGTCGGTGCGAGCAAATATGTTGGTGCATAGGTTTGCGCGGTGTACAGCACAGGTAAAGGTAACATTGTTTAGAGCGTACTGCCAAAGCTTTTACACCAGCGCCCTATGGACTAACTACACGCAGCGGGCCTACAATGCTCTCAGAGTTCAATATAACAACGCCTTTAGGATTTTGGTGCGACTGCCTCGGTTTTGTAGTGCATCGGGCATGTTTGCCGACGCGAGGGTGGATGACTTTTTTGCATTAATGCGCAAGAAGTCAGCCTCACTAATTCGCAGAATTCGAGGTAGTGGCAACGGAATACTGAAGATGATCGCGGATCGACCAGTATCGCCAGTGGTGGGAAGGCTCATCAGGCTACATGTCTTCTGATGAATTGAATGTAATTTTATTCTCTTTGTTAATTTGTGTTTATATTTTTATTTTTTTTCAATATAACTTGACATCATTTGTTGCAATTCAATTTAATTTAATTTATTAATTCATGATTTATTGACATTAGTTAATCTTATGTATTTCAATTTAATTTATTTTCGGTCAAGTTATTTTAATTTTAAATCCGTATTCATCTGGACCTATATAACTGCTCCTAACTTAGTCTTAAGATAATTAATCTGTTATTAACAAAATATGGACATTACCTAGTCTGAAATAAACAAATTTTATTATTATTTTATTTATTGAATATCCTCAAAATGGCCCATGTTAATATCGACGGTTAAAAGGTAATAGGGCATAAGCGACATTTTAATTGAAAATGAATTATGAATGCCATCCTACTTGATCTCTTTTTTTAAGTAGGATGGCATTCATAACTCATTTTCGACCAAAATGTCGCTTATGCCCAATTACCTTTTAACCGTCGATATCCTTTTCGGGTTAAAAACAAGGTAACACAATAAAAAGATGCTTTATCCTAAAAGAGAAACTTTGACAGATACGATTTAGACCATGGTTTGATCGTTTAAACTAGGGGCCACCGAGGTTTAGCGTTAGACCATGATATGGTCTATGGTTTTTTGAAAAACCACGATTTGAAATATCGTTTTTATTTAAACCGTAGTTTATAGACGTTTAAACCTGGGTTTTTAGTTAAACCGCTTTTTGTAATAAAACTGGATAAGTGTGATATACTCGTATGTCAGCGTAGTTTTACAGAAAAGGGTCATCTAACAAAACATTCGTATACATACTGGCGTAAAACCTTTCAAATTTGATATATGTGAGCTTAAATTTCGTCAATTTTGTCATTTAAAAAGATGTGTTTAACGATTAACTGTAAACTGTTGTTTCGTATTGGTTAACTTCAGTGACTAACTAGGATGACGTCATAGGCACCCAGTACCGATGATAGCCACCGTAACACATTTGGACAGATGTTTTTGTATCGATACTGCTGAGATTGCGATTGTGTAAGCTTAGTTGACATCTAATTGATGATCATTTAGTTTGTGGTGGCTTTCGTGAAAGACACTACTTAAAGGTAGTGTTTTATAAATTATAGTGATTAACACCGAAGCCTATAGTAAGTTAAGCGTGTAAATATTACGTCTTATGTTGTTTTATTGTGATTCTTGGTCGTGGCAGAAGTATGGCACGTCTAATATTGCTGGGATTATATATATTTTTTAATACATATTTTTTTATTCATTGATTATTTTATGTGAATAATGTGAAAATACAGACAACTATATTTGTTTTGAGAAACAAGTGAAAAAAAAATAATATTGTTTCAATTATTTTAATATTTTCAATAATTTATAAGTAGCATTGCGATGTATTTTTTATTTGTTAAATGTAACACAGAAAAATAAAAATATAATAATTAAGAAGATATGACATATAATTAAGAAAATATGACATTACACAACAAACCAAAATCATATGTCGTGGACCACCACGACATATGATTTTGGTTGTAATGTCATATAATTTCTTTGTCTTCATCTTCTTAATTATTATATTTTTATTTTTCTGTGTTACATTTAACAAATAAAAAATACATCGCAATGCTACTTATAAATTATTGAAAATACACCTCGTTCTCCCAGCAACACACACCATACGATCATGACCACCAGGTCATGATCGTATGGTGTGTGTTGCTGGGAGAACGAGGTGTATGTCGCTGTATGGCCGTATGGTGTGTGTCGCTGTGAGTATGACGTGTTAGTGTGTGGTGATTGTGGTGGGTTATTATCAGAGGTCGGAGTAGGTAGATTGATTTAAGGTCGTTGACGTCAAACGTAGAGGATAATAAGGATATGCCTCCAAAATACCGGAACTTCATATTTATTGTGATATTTGTTCCGGAATTTTGAAATTAGCACGAATTTGTGTTTAAGGTGAAAAACGTATTAATAATATCAATCTATGCTACCAGTGTTAGCTAATGGTGAAAGAAATCAGTATTTTATTTTATACAAAAATACCTTGGAATAGTTACACCGTATTTTGTCCCTTACTGTTGAATTAGAAATGACGCTTGACAGTATGAGACAAAACTTAGACAGGGCCTTTTGTTTCTTTATCTCATGTTCATCTATGTTCACAACGCATTGACCGCACGCAACGACCAATCAGAAGCAAGTATCCTGTATGACTCATTGGGTGTTTGTTAGAACAATGCGCGCGCGCTGTTCCAGGTTAGCCTATCTGTATGTTTTTTATTTTATTTTATTCCATAATTCCAATTCCGGAACTTTTTCCGGTACTTCCCGCACATTATGGATAAAATGGCATGTCCATATTATGATATCTTGACGCAAGTATATAAAATCAATCTACCTCCGACCTCTGGTTATTATTGATGAATGGTAAGAGTGTTGGTAATTTTAAGTAATTCAATGGATCTGGTAAGGAGACAAGAGAACGGGAGGGTGGTGGAGTAGGGGTGTGAGGAGGGGGTGAAGGGGAGTTTGTGCACGATGGGGTGGTGTTGGTGTGTGTTGGGGTGGTCCTGACTGGTGAATATGACGGTTCATTTTCAAATATCCTCTTATATGCGAAAGCTCCTCCTCTCTTATCATTTGAACGATTTTAAATTTTATGTCAGTCTGCCGCCGGAGGGATAATGATTTAATCGCCTTGGCGTATCCCGAAAAAATGGTCTTCGTGGCATCGGCTGCTTGGAGTTGATTTTTTTTTTGCGGCTATGTACTCCAAAACCCGTTCCGTATTCACATTCGATCTTTCCGTCAAACCGTTTCTGAAGCACGAGTAGGTCGTCGTCGCGGCGTTGATGCCAGAACTTCAGATATATGTTCTGGAGTAGTTTCTTCTGACACATTCTCAGAAAGATTAGAGATGGTCGGTGCGAAGCTAAGATGGGGTTTTATAAACTCCATGATCTCGGCCCATTGCCAGTTTCCGTAACAGATTCCAGCTCCTTGGCCAGTGGTTGTTTTCTGGATCCTTAAGTGGCGCGAGTAACTGTCACGAAGACCTTTCCACTTAATCTTTACCGCATCAGCTAAAAAAAAATGAATAAACGTTATAGATTGTTTTAATAATAATAATAATAATAATAAACGTCAACAGAACGTCAAAAATTTGTTTTCACAATCTCTATACTTTTATTAATTTTAGACGCAGTTTTTTTTTTTGCTTGAGTAATCCAAAACAAGCCTGAAACTCATGATCGCAATATAATAAAAAAAAATACAACAACAACAGCAAAATCAATGAAATATAATACAATAATACCGAATCAGAGGACGATGACATCTGTCATGTCATCTCCGACAAAACAAAAATGATGAAGATGAAAATAAAATTTAAAATATGTTGACGAGATCTGCTGCACGAGCACGCCCACCACCTCCGGACTCTTCGCTCAGCTCCGCCTCGCCGCCACCGGTACCCAGCCCCACCGTGAGCGCTGTGACGACACCGGCCGCGGTAGTTGCGTCGAGCTCGAGCGACGAGTATTTTTCCCCACCGACGTCGTCAACACCTGTACGTCGGCAGGGGAGAGGCCGGCCACCGAAGAGTTTGGGACTTAGGGGCCATCCGGCCCCGAGCCGGGTCCCCGCTGCCGGTGGTTGTGTGCAGCGCATGAGATGGACTCAGTCTATGAACGAGAACGTCATGCGCGCATATTACGGGTCTACAGAGGGAGGAACTAACCTCACTGCGTATCGTGTTAGGACGTCTCTGTTTCAGGAACTAGAACCAACCGTCAACGTCTCGGCCCAACGATTGTCGGATCAGGTGCGTGTTATCCAACGCAATCATAGGTTGGACGATGCCGCACTTGATAGGCTACGCTCAGAGGTACTGAGCAACCATATCGTCACAACTCCGGCACAAACCGCGGCACGTGCGCCAATTATTGATGCAATCCCGCTGCGGTCCAATCACAGTGTCGAAGAGCAGGATGTTAGGGTTGCCACAGTAAGTAGCCAGTGCAACATCCGATTGAGGAGTGCACTGGAGGATGCGTTTCGCGAGTATAGGTCCACACCGACCGAACTTAGACCACGATTACCACGCCTACCTATGCACAAGAAAAATAGGGCGCTGGTGTGTGCCTTGGACTCACTGCTTAAGGATTTTTTCGAGAGCAGCGAGGATCTCGTTGATACACACTCGATCCTGTATTGCGCGGCTGTTGCGGCATGTCGTTTAGCGAACGTTAAGTTCCCAAACTTTGACGGAGCTACTCGACCAAAACCAGCCGTTCCAGCTTGGCAGTGCAGGATCCAGCGTCGTATCGATGGGGCCAGGGTACTCATCGGCAAACTATACTGCTTCAGGGAGGGCAATACACGACCACGAGTGATGCGCTTTGTGAGGCGGGCATTCTCGGGGACTGGAATCAGCCCCCAAGAATACATGTCCCGTATCACAGAGCGCATCGACTTCCTGAAGCAGAAAGTTTGTGCATGGGCGAGCCGTATTCGGCGGTATAAGCGACGGGGTTGATCGATACACGCAAAATCGCATGTTCCAGAGCGATGAGAGGTGGGTATATAGAGCTTGGGAGCGACCAGAGCAAAATGTGACAGACATGTGCTGCCCGGATGATGCCGCCACGAGTTCATTTTGGCGCAGCATCTGGTCGGTGCCTGTCTGTCACGCTGAGGCTGACTGGATGCGGGATGTCGAGCGAGTATGTGGAATTATACCAGAAATGGAAGTAGTAGTCATTACGCCATCAGACATAGCCAGAGCGGTCCGTCCATTACCGAATTGACATAATAATAATATCCTTTATTTCAGGCAACTAAGGCCCATACAAACATAATACATAAATAAGTATAAAAACAATAACTATAAACTAATACATATTTTCTACAACAAACTTAAAAACTACTGCACACGAAGTGACGGCATCGTATTACGCTGCGAGGTGTCGCGTAGCCGACCGCGGAAACGCCGATACAGCACATCTTTCGGCCAAAACTCTTCCTTGAGGAAGATCACCAAATAATGAGTCGGAACACGCACTACAAACTAGTACAAACGACTTGAAATTAGTGTTATGGCGCGCCTCCAACTTCTCCACCCTCAAGGTCCAGTTGGTCTTTACCCGTATGAACTCTACGATGTCCTCAGTCTTCGTAGAGTGGTGCAAACGGGACACGTACAGCTGCGTGGTCGGTACTGCAAGACGTAGCAGCATGTTAGTACCTGCAGGCGCTGTCCCACACTGGTTGCGATAAGTAGGCTTCCTCTTCTTTCTCTCCACCTTGATTAAGCCGTCCTCATCGCATGTGATCTTCGATGGACCCTGCTGTTTGTGGTCCATCACAGCGCCTTTAGTCGCAGTCGATACTGAGCGACTCTGCTTTCCCCCTTTAGGTTTTAAACACACTTGCTCGAAACATGACTCTTTTAACAGTCGCAGTGTATTGAACACGCATGCTTTTAACTTCAGTGTGGACAGGTACGCCACAAATAACTATGTATACACTGTATGCTAGATAGAGATGTGCGATATTTTTATAATCACAGCAAAGAATCTTCTTGCCTTTTTATGCCTAGTGTAAATCTAAACTGAGTTATCATCATCTGCCTTGCCTTTTTCCAACTATGTTGGGGTCGGCTTCCGTCTAGTCTAACCGAATGCAGCTGAATACCAGTATTTTACATGGAGCGACTGCCTATCTGACCTCCACAACCCAAAAATCTAAACTGAGTAAATAAATAAATAAATATGATTTCTTTTGCAAGTGTGCTGAAAATCGTCATTTGATACTTCAGCTCGGGCTGCAATCCCGTCTCAAGTGCAATGACAAAATGCCCATTCGTATCAAATGACGATTTTCAACAAAGAATTTTGAGCAAAGTTTTTTGTGTTCCAATGCATGTAAGTACATTGGAACACAAAAAGCTTTGCTCACTTGCTTCAAAATGTACAATTTATTTATTCAACAGATATTTAGCCACAGGGGACAGCTTAACAACTATAGCGCATATCTTTCGAGTTGGGAGTGTCAACTACATCAAAAATTTTATCCGAAGTTTGTGAAGCAATTTGGAAAAACTTGAAGACACAGTATATGCCAGAACCTACAAAAAGCCGCTGGGAATCTCTGGCAGAAAAATGGGGAATTATAATTATAATAAACAGAAAAACCCAGTTATCTTATTTTGTTACC
Organism: Atethmia centrago; assembly: GCA_905333075.3. NCBI lineage: Eukaryota > Metazoa > Arthropoda > Insecta > Lepidoptera > Noctuidae > Atethmia > Atethmia centrago. The sequence goes on from HG995393.1 coordinate 18,519,808, forward strand.
AAGCGATTGTGAAGTACCTACTACTACGTCTGTCCGGAGAGAAGGATCGAATAAAATCAAATAAAACGTAAGTAAATGTTTTCCGACACAATATTTATTAAAATTATTGGTAAAATTCAGAATTTTTGCAACATTAAAATTTAATAATACTTAAGTACTTCAGAGAAGGAAAAAAATACATTAAAGTGAAATAAGATTACTCATAAATACAATACAAGTATAAAAGGTATGTACCGTACTTTATTTCTCTATAATACTTGGTCAAGCGGCGTATGTTACGGACGAGAAAGGACACAAAGTAATAACAACTCTCAGGCTCGGCGATTAAGTGCAATTTAGTTTGAGCGTGGCAGGCAAGTGACTTGATAGGCTATTATGAAAGCGGCTCTCTTCAAGATCAAAGGAGTGTATCTTCTCTACGTTAGTTCTATGATTTATTCAATGGTGAGATCGGCTGTGCGAGAGTCAGTTCGAGTACAACGTCTGAATGCGAACGGCTGTGTAACATTAAGGCTCGTGCAGACTGGGGCGATATCGCGGGCGCGACAGGCATATTGGTGCCTGTCACGAGCCTTTACAAGCCCGGACCTCACGCGCAGTTGTACCTACTTGCGACCACTAGACCAACGAGGCAGTTTTTTAGTAGAACCGAGTAGAACGTTACTTTATTTATATTATGTAACACTTCGCCCGCGACTTCGTCCGTGTGGATTTCGTGTCTTCGCCTACAAAGTTTCACCTTTCTCCTTACGTAGGTTACAAGGGGAGCAGGGGGAGCAGGGAGGGGCAGCTGCCCCCCCGCTAGAGATAAAGAAGTACCCAAATGCAAAGCAACCAAAGCAAACACCTGCTCACTTGAATTCGTCCAATTTTATGATTTACCGAACATAACAAATTAAATCGAAATTTGACAGCAATTGTATATAAATCTAAACGGTGTTGATGTCCTAAAAGGGGCAAACACCTTTCTGAAAACGGGAAAAACGTTGAAAATTTTGATCGCTGTACCGTGCACAACGTGCGCAAGTCATACTATGTATTCCCATCCTCTACATATCAACTTGCCCTCCCCTGGTTCATCGGCTGGCGACGCCCTTGCGTAAGTCTATGAGATAGTTCCCGAAAAGTAAAATTAAGGATATATATCATGATACGAATGTTATCATCTTTCGATTCTTCCCGTGTTCTGATTGAATAATTTGAACAAAAAACGGTTATTGAGACTTAACTAAAATAGTTAGACATATAGCTTCGTAGACTTTTTGTGGGTAATTAATTAAAAAACTATAAACACGTAGTACATTATTTTATGTACCATCAATAGTTTTCACAGCGCACGCCAAATAATAACTTTTATATGCAAATTTTTGGTAATTTTCGGTGGATTTTTATGGGATGGCGAACCATATCTTGGAAGAGGAGAGACGATTGTATGCTCAGTCGGAATACCTGAACTCACTGCGCGCACGTGGAATCACCGACCCTCAAGTTCCCTTTACCTCCACCATCCTGGCTGTAACCCAGCGCCTTCTCGATCATGGACACTTTCGAGCGCCCACACACGGGCAGGGCCACGGTAGACTACCATTCTCGGCGGAACTGGCGGAAGACATACTTCGAGAACCCGACCCACGTCGTAGTACCACAATGGCGGCCAGGCGATTCGATGGTAGTCAATATTATGTATGGAAAAAAATGACACCGGAGTTGCTAGAGGATGTCCCTCTGGCATATTTATTTACGCGGTCTGTTCTATCAGCGTGATGATGCCCTGCTCATTATGCTACTTCAGTGCGTGCATATTTAAACCGAGTTTGGTGAGCAGTAGTTAGGTCGTGGTGGCCCTGTGACTTGGCCCGCAAGGAGCCCTGAATGGTAAAAATTTAGTATCGTTTGGCAGAAGGGGGTGGGAGGAAGGGGGGCGTGCCACCTGCCCCCTCTCCCATGAAAAGGTAACGCACCGTTCTTGAGAAAAACAAATTATTGTAACCTAACCTCAAAACACTTACAAATCGCTTAAATGGAACCTAACCTGCCCGAGTCGGGGAGCCCCAAGTCCCGAGCTCGCTTCACTCGCTATTGCATCCTACACACATACGATCACTGGGAGTACAAACACAGCGAACAAACCCCCGACATTTTATACCACGGACTGACTACAGATACTGATACCGACTACAGATACTGGAACAGATTTGGTTGTCAATCGCCCATTTTAACGTTTCGTTTTCGCTTCATAACTGATTGGAGATTAGAAACATTTATTATTAATTTCTCGAAAAATATGCCTTACCTTTTATAAGAGTGGTAGCGTTATAATCGGGGACCCAAGTCCCAACCCCTACCAAATTTACCCCCAACTCCTGCCAAACGATACTAGAACCAACCTCCCTGACTTATCAACACTGGATTTTTATTTGTGGTCCGAGATTAGAAGACTTGTTTATTCCGAGGATGTATAACTCTAGATGTCTTAAGAAGTGCAATAGCGGATGCCTTTAATATTTTGAAAAGTTTCGGAGACAAACAAAAACGGTCAAAAAACTATTGTCTCGTATCTGACCGCACTTTATAAGGATGCACAACCGAATTAGACGGTTAACTTTATAAAAATAAGGTCTTAGTTCGGTCTCATATTTTCATAGAAAAGGGCACCTCCAACTAATAATGAACTCTATTCGACAGATGAAACGATTCATTTTTGTTTGAATTTCCTGCCTTTGTAGAAGCTGCCGCAAACATTCTCGCAAAAAAGTTGTTCTAAGCAGTATAAATGCTCCTACATACTGGCGCGACTTGTCGCGCGACTCGTCGCGACACAAAGGTACCGCTTGTAGCGCTACACGCGGTGTCTTTGTGTCGCGTCGCGTCGCGCGACAATTCGCGCCAGTATGTAGGAGCCTTTATTTTTATTTCTCACATGGTAGGTAGGTATGCTTATTAAGTACCTGTTAGCTCGATTGGTCGACACTTGATTCAAGGCCGTAATCAGTCAAGGACAGCTAATGAGACAATTGATTTTCCATTGTTTGACACCAAATAGGAGACGCGTCGGTCCATGCGTACACGTCGTGTCTAGTTGGGTAGGTACCAGTACAAGTGATTTCGTGATGCGAGAGTGGTGAATTAAATGTCAATTAATTTCTCTCGTTTACGAGGAGATGTGATAATGGTAAACACCGTGCCGTGCTTCTGATACAACGAGAGATGATGGAGGTAAATGAACTTACACCTACCTAAAATATCGTACCTGAAATGAAATACCTACTTGCAGGTACTCTTGCGAATCAAAATCAAATCATTTATTTGCATAGAATGTAGGTGTTGTACAATAAAGTTGTTATAAAAAATAAAGTGAGCCGGGTACATTCTGTCTGAGTTTTGGCATGCAAAAATTAACAAAATAATGTCAATAGCAATATTATTATTAAGTAGCTTATTAGTAAAATTATGAAAATTAAATAGTGATGATTAAGATACAAATAAATATTTTAAAAAGTCCAGAAATAATAATAATTAAACAATAATATTTTTGTATCAAATTAATAATGTCTATGAGTAATATTAAATTGTTGAGATGTCCCACATAGGATCATTCAAAAAATCACTTATCGAATAATAACATTTCTGTATCAAAAAAGCCTCAAGTTTATTTTTAAATTGTTGAAGGGTGTCACTTTTTATGCTGTCCGGTAGTTTGTTAAATATTATTGGGCCCATGCAGAAATCACTTTTACTAAGTAGTGCTGTTTTATAGCCACCGGTAATTAAGAGGTTTTTGTATTGTCTCCTCACGGGACCTTTCTTGGAATCCGAGAACTTAGCAAACAATTTTTTATTTCTTTTTACAAAAATTGCAATTTCCAAAATATATAACGACGGATAAGTAAGAATTTTCAAAGACTTTACAACTATCTATAGTTTTAAGATTACACATAGCTCTAACACGTTTTTGTGCTCTAAATATGTTATCTCTTAGGCTGCAGTTACCCCAAAAAATGATTCCAAACCTCAGGACCGATGCGACTAAACCATGGTATGCCACTAAAGCAGCTTGCAGCCGGTTATTCGTCCGACGTCCGGTTGACCCACCGCGACCGCATCGACTGACTCGCACACGCACAGCTGTGCCGCGCTACGTCATCACCGAGCGGATCGCGTACGATCTTGCGTTTATGAATGAAATAGTGGAAGCGCTACTAAAATTTAACTCGAATGACAGAAAAAAGTTATTCTTTATTAATTGTCATTAAAAAACAGTAACTATTACTCGACTAGAGTTACTGTGTTTGTTTGATTTTAAAATAAATACTTGGCTCGCCTGAATTTGTCAGTTTCGTCATCGTGCTTGTGTGGTGGTCAAACTTAGGTACCTACTTAGGTTAGGTTGGGTTATGTCGACCGATCGGGAAATCGAACCTGACCTCACTCTGCAAACACGCACAGACCTGCCTTCGTCCTCTGACGAAGATCGTCTACTACTGAGATCAGCTTTTTTTTTTGTTAATGGCTTTTGCAGGGATTCCTCGGGGGATCTTGTCTGCTTCACCGGGCTTCGGTGAGGCCAGAAGGGCCTCTCACCTAGTTAAAAATAAATAGTTAGGTAGTACAGCTAAGGGCGTCCCATAGTAGGACTCGGACCTAGGCTTAGGGCGCTACCGATTTTGAGCAAGTGGGGACTTGTCACCGCGCGGGCGGGCGGGTTCAAGGGACAGGGGGGAGTATTATGTTACTCTACTTCGCGGAGGTACTCGCCGTCGAGTACGGGATGACAGGTCAGAGTATTCAGACATAAGGGCCATATTGGCCTGTAGATTGCCTTTAGCTGCGATGAGCTTGGCGTATAATTCATTGCTTCGGGCAATGATGTTGGGATTGAAGAAGCGCGCTAGCACGTCGAATGTGCTAGGGCTGTAGGGGGCCGGTGGAGGTGCGAATGATGGCGCGGCCGTGCTGGGCTGGGGGTAATGTTAGCTGGCTTGGGGGCCTGCTTCATTGACGGCGCGGGGGCGCTGAGGGGGTTTGTTTGCTGGGTTGCAAACATATCCATTGGGGGTGGGACGGGGTAAGTCATCAATTGAGGGATGGCTGTTGGGGCTGCCTGAGTGGGCTTACTTAAGTGCTGGGAACGCTTGCTCGTGGTTTAGGCGGTTCCACGGCGAGGGTCGCTTCAGTCTTAGTTGGCCGGGGAGTTGCGTTACCCAGTGGTAGTTTGGGTCGCTGATGGGGTTTAGGGCGCGGGGACACCCACGGTAATTGGCGGGGTGCATAGGACGCAGCTTGGGGGCTCGGTGCACGAGGCCATGTCTTTGGGGCGAGCACAGTTTCGCTGGGCATGCGCATAGAGTTGGCTCTGAGCTCAGCTCTGGTTGTTCTGATAGTTATACTCTCATGTCTCGCGTCGCGGCAGCGACGCGATAACGCCTCGATATCGCCGCGACGCCATACAAAAGAAACACTTTTTTATGGTGTAGCCGCGATATCGCCGCGATAACGCGTCGCTAGCGGGACGCCATACTAAATATACCTTTGAGTCGCGCTGCCTGTCACGCTCGCGATATCGCGCTAGTGTGAAAGGTGTTGCGTGGCGATAATATCGCAAAAGCGCCGCGTAAGAGCCTTAATTGTTTGTAGTGACTGGTCGTTTTGCTGGCCATGGTTTTGTTATTGTTATCAGAAATTAATCGTTTATTTATTGAACTATGATGGTCTTAGTTTATTGTGACTTCCAATTACACTCCTATGGATAGAACTTAACATTCCACATGTAAGCAGGTACAACCTTTAGGTAATACTAACAACTTCCTATCAGGTGAACCATTGGTCTGTTTGGTTACCTATAAATTAACTAACTAACACTTACTTTTCGTCTCCTTGGCTCTTCGTTTCTCCTTAGATACTTCTTCTTCTTCCACTTCAGTTTTAAACTCCATTAGAGGTACATCATCTTCGAAGACAGATTCATAATGGTGTGATGTATCTGCTACATCCAGACAGCTATTGTCTAAATTTTCCAGTTCTAGCTCTGTAAGTAAACAAAAACATTCAAAAGTATTTCCAGGAAGTCATGGGGAGAGGCATTTGCCCAGCAGTGGGGAGATGCAAGATTTTTTTGTTTGGGTGGTGAATTATCAAATAACTGCACACTTGCTGACTAAAACCCACCCGTATTCCTTCCGTTGCCTGTGTTGCCAGGGGCCTCGGTAACCCTTTCGAACTTCCACGCGACCCCAGCAGCCACGTGACCCCACAATAACAGTATTCATATTTTTTTATTTTAAAACAATGTTGTTACCTTTAAGTTGAATTAAACTTAACACTGCCAAAAGTTTGAAGTAATTCAAAAGTTTTTTCATCAATATGAAATAAATAAATAATATTTTATTTTTGTTATTGATTATATTATTTATGATCTTAACAACATACCATCACATTGAAGTTCCACTTTTGGCTCAATAATATCATCTAGTCCCTCACAAATAGCTGGTAATTCTTCTTTGATAGCAATGCTTTCTGTTTGACATTCATCATCTATACTTATGTGCACAATTAGGGATTTAATAAACCCATTGCAAAACTCTAAGTGATCTTGGTTTATTATAGGATTGGGCTGTAAAAAGATATAAAATGTATAGTATTAGGAAACATATGCTGGTGATCAGTCCCACAAGCAGAAACCTTTTTCCATTACACTAAAGTCACTCGAGAGCCTCTGCAAGTGAGGATACTTAGGTCTAATGTAACCTCACTGATCACTGCACACGCTATTGATGCATAGCTTGCGCTGACATGAAAGAGGACCGTTATTAAACTGCCACATACAAGTTTCATACTGGAGATGTAGCAGTATTATATGGAGTATCACTTCCAAATAATACTGAAATTAGAAATTATAAGAATGAATGTCTGTTGAAGAATATCTTACCTCATAGTCGTCATTCATCATCTGAGCGAACAGCTCTTCAGCTTTCAGACATTGTCTCAGTAATCGGTAGCATTGCTTTAGTTTAGCGCAGCAGTAGAAACAAGTAAGAATCGGTCTACTGTCTTCAGTTACAAACTGCAACAAAATTTGTCTTGCACTATTTTGTTTTTATGAAGAAAATACTTCTATTCTATTATATATGTGTGTGGTCCTTAATACTTTCTGTGCGCATCTTACAGAGAAGGCATGAGCATTGATTGCCACTGTAGCTCAAGGCATATTGGCGATTTAATGTAAGTACTCATACATATTTATTTTAAGTCCAGGTTTCCTCATGCTGTTTTATGGAGGCACTGGAGCCTAAATCTTCGTGTAGGAGAGAGGTAATTGTAGTGTGCGGGATGTGCTACATTAATAAATAATATTCCTTTTTGATAACTGTTAATATATCATTTTCACATCACATCCCGAAAAGTAGAAAGGCGCAGTTGGCTCTGTTCGCAGACGACACGGCCATCTACTACACCGGGTTAGTCCACGACCATATATCTCGCACTCTCCAGACCGAAGTCAATTGCGCATCAAATTGTCCCTTAAGGGCAAATTGCGTATTTACACAGCGTGCATCCGTCCCATCATGACATATGCCTGTGCAGTCTTCGCACATCCTAGGCCCCACCACATCCACAGGATGCAGAGCCTCCAAAACCGTTTCCTCCGAAAGGCAACGGGAGCCCCCTGGTTCGTCCGAAACGAGATCCTCCATCTCGATCTTAAAATCCCGAAAAAGCGCATCACGAAGCGCTTCTTCAACTCCGCCGCCACCCACCGCAACCCTCTGGTTGTGCAGGCCGCCAGTTATAGGCCCTCCACCATTAGCTCTATTCGCCGTCCAAGGCATACTCTCACCGACACCGATGACCCCATTACCCTCCTCCAGGAAAGCAGTAGGGCCACGAGTACAGTGCACAAAACACACCGACCTACGTTCCGACCTCGCCGCCGAGGGGATCGCGTAAACCCTGACGTAATTGTCCCCCCCGACCCTTGCTCGACGAAACGCCAGCCCGCGCCGCAGCTGAGCCTGTAGTTTTAAATTCCCCGATTAATAATAATAATACTGATCAGATCCAGCCTGTCCCACCTTGCTGTCCTCCCCCCAGCGACGCCCTAAGCCGAGGTCCGTACCGCACAGGGAGTGCCCTTAGCGTGCAGTCGCTTAGTATTATAAGAAATTCGCCCCTGGCTGGAGGCTTTGAGTTCGCTTAAGGCAGCCACAGGAAAGTCCGGTTAAGTAGTCACGACCTCTCAAGGTTAACTAAGAGATGCCATATGAAAAAAAAAAAAAAAAACATGATATCATTCTATTGCAACGTTCCGTATGCTCAGAAAAGAAAACTTTGTTGTTGATACACTATGATGTTTAGGAGTGTTAAAAAGTATAGTATTACCTTCTATAGTATTCATATTATATTGTGATGGACCAACAAAAGAAAAAACGATCTGAGAATTGGAGTACCGAGGAAAAAGTAAGTAAACGAAAATTACATCGATGAACTTCCACTATTTTCATCGCATAACGTTTATTAAACTTATACTTGTGTCTGAAATCTTCATCGGATAATTCTATGAAGGGATTGATTCGAACACGATTTATGTTGTGTCGGCGTGGTGTTCCCAGCAATTCAGCGGCTTCAATATCCTCAAAATAAATATTCCCTTTCGGGTTAAAAACAACACAACACAATGAAAAAGATGCTTTATCCTAAAAGAGAAACTTACAGATACGATCTAGACCATGGTTTGATCGTTTAAACTAGGGGCCGCCGAGGTTTAGCGTTAGACCATGATATGTTCTATGGTTTTTCGAAAAACCACGATTTGTAATATCGTTTTTTTAGTTTATAGCCGTTTAAACCTGGGTTTTTAGTTAAACCGCTTTTTGTTATAAGACTTGTAAGTTTTTAACTTTAATTCATGTTTTAATAGCTGCTATTCATGAATTAAAAAATAATAAAGTTTTATTTGTACTCTTAGAAGATCGTGGTAACGAAACGTAATCGAAGTGACGCTTTAGACAGATACTCGTAATAGAGGAGTGACGCTAACGTTTAACAGTTGTTCTTTGTGTTGCTGTTGTCTTTGTGTGGGAATGGCGGCGTTTTGATCGCTCGCTTAGCCAGGAATGCCAATTTAACCCCTTCGGGGCCCTCTTTTTCTCTTTGTTCAGCCACGAATATAATGATTTAGGTCCTAGCCTGAAACTGCCCCTAATTATCGTCTGTCAAAAACATAGACTTCTAATGAGATTCATTTTTGAATGTGCTGTGCTGAGAACGAAATAAAGTATAAGGTGGATCCGCAAAACAAATCTCTTATGGAAAAGGGAACAACTCAGAGAGATGTATTATTGATAATATTAATGATAATACTCAACTTAGAGAGATGTATTAATGATAATAATTCTGTAATGGAAGCGGTGTCCCGGGACAGGGTGATGTTGGTAGTGTTTTTGGACATCTCCAACGTCTTCACAACTCCAGGGCCCCTGCCCTGGAGTTGTATACGGGAGCCACTGCGGTATCATCGGGTGCCTCCCTACCTCCGCCGCATTGTTGGAGTTTATTTGGTGGAGGGGTGTGTCACCTACACAGGACGTGATGGTGGAAACCATAGGGTTCGGTCGTGGGCCCTCTCCTGTGAAACATCTGGTACGACCGGGTGCTGCGGCACGAGCCAAAGCCGGGCGTGGACGGCACGCTGATTACGGCCCGGGGGAGCTCGTACAAGAAGGCAGCGTTGCCGGCGACGGCTGCGGTCTCACAAGTGGTGAGCCGCATACGGCGCCTAGGCCTGGAGATAGCCCTCAACAAGTCGGAGGCCATGGTCTTTCATGCCCCCGGCCGGTGTCACCACTGCGTCGACTGCCGGTACAACATGGCGCCGGCATACGCTGGTAGAGTGTGCCACTTGGGACGGCCGCGCCGTGCCCTCATCTCAGGAGTAGGCAGCGACTTGTCACTGCCAGCAGTGGTCGACTCGATGGTCGGGAGCGAGGAGTCCTGGGACGCGGTGGTATCCTTCTGCGAAACAGTCATGTCGCAGAAGGAGGCTGCGGAAAGGGAGCGGGAGATCTCTCCCACTCGCCCAGCTCGCAGCAGCAGCACTGGGCGTCGGCAGAGGGCGGACAATGCCCTATTCTAGTCCCCCTAAATAGGTACAGGGGCGACGGACTCGGGGACATCCGTCGCCCCCCACACAACAGGACCCGAGGTGGTTGCGCGTACTGTCGTATACTATGGAAAATTATGGACACCGATATACTTGAACACATCATAGCGATTCTTAGGAAGAAAAAGGGAAGAGGAAGTCGGTGTTGCCAAATACCAAACCACAAATATTTTTAACATTGCAATACGTAGGTACTTAATATTTCACAACAGTATTATTTAATATTCTAGACTAAACTAGTTAAAGTTAACTATATCGCTTGGTCATACTCAGAAAAAGTGTACATTTGGTATTTTTTCTTGTCCCGCTACTTCATATTAAAGTAAATATCTAATATTATGATATGTTTTTTTCCCCTTTTTGTTATATTAGTCTATAAATATGAAGATTTTTCTGGTATTTTAACTTTAATTTTCATTAAAAGAGTATATTTTTTTAGTGTAAAACATTGTTATAAATATCATCATACATTTTTTTAGTGTCCCAGTAACCATTGTTATAATATGTTTACGGAGGTTCGTTCATATGAATATTTCGCAATCCTACCCAAGAGAGCTGCCTCGCTGATGCAGAGTAGCTGTGGCAGTGGCAACGGAAATCTGGAGAGCAATTTATGAAAGTATTGATAGTCCACTACGAAAGCACTAGGGGGCTTTGCATGCAATATAACCTCTGATGCTTTCGCATTGGATTCTCTTCTTCAAATATTATTTCTATTGCTTTTATTGTAACTTTTTGATCTGATGAACTATCATGAGCACCTAATAATAAGACTCAGAAAAAGTGTACATTTTTAAATTCTAACTAAACGGTTAAGTAACGATACTGAGAATCTCCGTCACGAAACTGATGTCATAAGGTATAGTACACATAGATTGAGCGAATAAAACACGTGATTATATTTGGTTTATCAGTCTTATTTTGATTAATAAAATAGTATAAACATCAATAACAAATTAATAAAATAAAAACTCGTTTTGATATTTTTAAATAGATAATTTTTAAGCCAAAAATAAAAAAACAAGACAAAGTGGGGAGAATACCTACGTATTCTCCCCACTTTGTCTTGTTTTTTCTTTTTGGCTTTTGGTTCTGCTCTTTAATCTTTAATGTATTTAATTTCACTCTCTCTAAATGTATTTTTCGCATTTCCTCATACTTAACTGGATTTTGTTTAAGACGCTCTCTGTATCTTTTTTGTCTTTCGGCTGTTGACACAGGGGCCATGGTGTTTTAGGGGTCTCTCTCGTATCGCGATGTGTAAGCCCCTAATCAAGACTGCCTTTAAGACAACCTTCTACGCCGGCCAACGCACAGTCACTGGCCCCCATTCATACTTCTCGCTTGTATACATTTTTGCTTATCATCGTTCTGCCTTTCATGTTTACATTGTGTCCCTACAGTATTTTACTGAAACGAATATAAGTGGATATAATATGTATGAACGTAAACGAGGCAAAAGGAGTATGTAAGGAGCGTAGCAGGTGGCGTTCTATAGTTTCTGCCTACCCCCATGGGAAGAAGGCGTGAGTTTATGTATGTATGAATATAAGTGGTTTATAACTTGTCTTACAAATTATGCTTTTGTTTTACTTATTTATAAATTAAAGTATTTTCTTGACATCGTAATTTTATTTTTAAAGTAAAGGTAGAAACATCAGGAAACTTAGTTAGGTATTTGTGATCACCACATCGACATACCTATGAATATGTACATAGGTATAGTTACCGGCACGTAAGTTGGTTAAAGATTTTCGTAGCGGAGGAAGTTCGCGCATGTAAAAATTTATGAAATTGCACGTGTGCGAACTTCCCCCACTGCAACATCTTTGGCCAACTTACGTGCCGGTAACTATAGGTACGTACTTTTTGTTTGTGCGAACTAAGCTTAACAATTTCTCAATTTCGTAACGTAACGCAATATAACGAAAATGAGAATAAATTTACAGGAATTATAACCTCTAAAAATATTTTTACGTAAACCACGTGTTTACCACGCAAGCATTGAGTGAATTCGTTAAGATAATACAAAAAATAAGAGAAGAACATAATAAGTAAACAAAAAACGTAATAAACTTACCACAATGGTCGTTTATCGCCCTGAGGTATTTTTTTGTAAATATTCACTTGATATACGTCTTGACTTCAAGACTATGGTGAAAACATAATGGCTGCCGCGACAGTGATTTGGACGTAAGTAATAGTTCTGCAAGAATAGGAAAAAATATTTAAGAATATTTAAGAATAAAATAAAAACTTAAAACTTCACAATTAAAAAAAAACTTAAAACTAAACAGAACAAAGGGAGTACATATGTTACAAGTACGTACTTTAGTAGAGTACGTACATATGTTTGAACACAACAGCTGAAAAGCAAAACCACAATGAACTGTTTCTAACACTAAAAACTGTATTTTATATTATTAATTTTCGCTTGTTGTAAAATCTTAGAATATTTTTATCCATTGACATCTTTCATCATAAATTGGCGCCGATTCCCTTGTTCACAAACTAAAGTAAATTTAAGTTCAGTGCATCTTTTTCTTTCTATTTCATTAAGAAAAGGACAGAAGATACATTTTAGTTTAGTCCTGTCAAATTAATCAGCGCTTGACGTAAATTGACGTAGTTTTAGTAGGCAAGTTTTTAATCACGTCTAATCTTATATAGAGTAGTGACAGGCGCTGATTAATTTGACAGGACTAAACTAATATTTATCTTCTGTCCTTTTCTTAATGAAATAGAAAGAAAAAGATGCACTGAACTTAAATTTAGTTTAGTTAGTGAACAAGGGAATCGGCGCCATTGTCATCTGTCTTAAGATTTTCTTTCACTATGGATAGCGACCTTGATAAAGCTAGTTCCACATTTAATTTAAGCGGTGTACTCATGTAAACCGTTTTTATTGATTCTGGCAGGAATTCAAACTAATAATTTGAATAATGCTTCACAGAAATTTCTAGAACTTTTGCCAGAATCTATAAAAGCGGTTATCGGACCTGACAAGGCTTCAGTCAGTTCAGTCAGTCTAGTCTCAGTCTAGAATGGTTCAGTCTGTTCATTTCTTGTAAAATTATATACTATTTATTGTAACGTGTGAAAATATAATCATTTAAAGAATCTCATAGTGTATGTGATTTGTGATTCACTCTCCATAGCCTCCGGCCCTCTCACTTCCGCCTTTAGGAGATTTCTAAGGCCAACGGCGTTATAGTCGCGTGGCTTGGGACGCCTTATCTGGCCACTCCTGTGTGTCATGGGAGGTTCGGACACACGTCTCGTGGAGCGTGAGGTGCTGTAGGGCGCCTTCGCTGTCAGCCGTATCGGCGAGATTCGGACAACGCCTTCCTCTTACTAGTCCACTCCAGGACGGAGAGCTCTTCCATTACTAAGGCATTCTATCAACGTGGCGTTAGACACTAGCACCACACACAATAATACCACTAAATTAGGTACCATAAAACAAAACCTCTTGTTTAACAAGGGACGTTTTACTCCTTGGGACATAGTTGCCGACCGACTGCGGCGGCGAGATCAACTACGGCGTGTGAAACAGCAGCCCCATCTTCGTGCTCCGCCTCGTCTGTCAGCCCTCTCCCACTGCTGCCTGGCGATCCAGTCCAACTACCTGCCAACCTGCCCTGAACAGCTGCTGCTAGCCGATCCTGCATCCTGCCGTCCAAGCGTCCTGTTTACTCAAACTGGAAGCCTGGAACTCTCTATTTTAATATCTAATCTAATCTTTTTATTATTTAGTAATACTAGTACTCTATTTTTTTTTTAACGTGACTTACGACTGGCCCTCCGGCCAATCGTAACGTTACACGTTATTGTGTCATTTAAGAAAAACATATTCAAATTCACACTAGTAAAAACCTCATATGTTTGATATGATATATAAAAATCATATCTTTTTAGCATAACTTTAAAACTAGTATTTTGAAAAGATCTAAACGACACAATGTTAATCGCACTTCTCAGTTCTGAATTGTAGCAATATAGATAATCATTTTATGTCACAACATCGGCTTAAAAACCAGTTCATGTTCAATTTAGTAATCACCAGGTTGGTAGTTCGTTCAGCAGAGTAAATGCTATACATGGTCATGCTAACAAATCTAAAGCTACATTGGCAATTATTAATAGATCTAAAATGAATATACCAAGGGATACGATAATTTCCATAAAAGTAGAAAATAAAATCATAATTTGTGTACAGGAGATAACAAAAACCTTCCATAATTTCTTTGTAGACAAAATAAAACAAAAGAAAAGTTCAGTGAACAAAGTAACCACAAATATTGACAAAACAAGTCAGTCTATGTTTATGGCACCAAGTACACCAAGCGACACTTGAAATTATAAGATCACTATATTATATATAAGATACTACCACTGAATGTGTCGGGCATGATGGCATCTCCACTAAGGTTATGAAGAGTGCTGCTTGTTATATTTGTGAGCATCTAAGTCATATAGTGAACATGTGTATAAGCACAGGACTCTACCCGGAAAAGCTAAAAATTAAAATATTAAAACCAGTGTTTAAAAAAGGAGACAAACAAAGCATGAATTGTTACAGACCCATTGCGCTTATACCTATACTATCCAAAATATTTGAAAAATACTTTTATTTACAAATATACAATTATTTAGAAAAGTTACATATTTTTACAGTAGAACAAAAAGGTTTCCCGAAAAAACAGAATCATAAACTTAGCTATTTTTGATTTTGTTAGGGAAGTTATGGTTAATGTAGACAAAAGGACACCAGTTTGTGTCATTTACTGCGACATGACACAGGCGTTTGACTATGTTGACCATGACATCCTGTTTGACAAACTGGAAGCTTATGGCATTAGAGGAAATATATTAAAACTCATAGTCTTACCTGAAAAACCGTACACACAAATTTCCAAAATAGACTTAGCTACTAAAAAAGAAATATTATGCGCATCAGAAGAAAGACTAGTAAAATATGGTGTCCCACAAGGGAGTGCACTGAGGCCTCTGTTATTCATCATATACAATAATGACTTACCAAGAGTAACAAATTTCGCAATGTCACTTTTTGCTGATGATAGTACGGTCATTGTACATTCTAGAGATAATGAGACATATGAAAGCGATATTAACAATACTATCACATCAATAATCAACTGGTTAAATTATAACAATTAACCTTGATACGACTAAAATTATGTTTTTCAGCCAACGCGTAGCCGCACCAAAAATTAACACCTACTATCAAAGGGACAGCACTAGACAAAGTATACTCAAAAAAAATTCTAGTGGTGGCAATTGATAAAAATCTTAATTGGAAAACCCATACAGAAAAATTATATAAGAAAATTAGTTCTTCGGCTTACGCACTCTATAAACTATCACCCATTATAAGTATAGATGCACTTCTTACAGCGTATCATGGCATAGTTGGCTCAATCATAATATATGCTCGACCAATAAAGAAACCATTTTTAAATCCCAAAAAGCTGCATTAGGGCCATGTTTGGTCTAAAGATGACCGAAAGCTGTAAACCATATTTAATTAAGCATAAAATATTAAGTCTTCCCTCATTGTTTATTTATGAAGCCGCTAATTTCCATAATATCATATAATATAATATAATCCTACGTTATTTAACAAACAATCGGACGTTAACATTCGTGGACGAGTTATGTACAGTAAGGTCAAGCACGACTTTGATGCATGAAAGTATATTCTGTTTGGCCCCAAAAATAATAATAAGCTCCCAGCTCCCTCTTGTTAAACAAGAGGTTTTGTTTTATGGTACCTAATTTAGTGGTATTATTGTGTGTGGTGCTAGTTTCTAACGCCACGTTGATAGAATGCTTAAGTAATGGAAGAGCTCTCCGTTCTGGAGTGAACTAGTAAGAGGGAGGCGTTGTCCGAATCTCGCCGATACGGCTGACAGCGAAGGCGCCCTACAGCACCTCACGCTCCACGAGACGTGTGTCCGAACCTCCCATGACACACAGGAGTGGCCAGATATGGCGTCCCAAGCCACGCGACTATAACGCCGTCAGCCTTAGAAATCTCCTAAAGGCGGAAGTGACAGGGCCGGAGGCTATGGAGAGTGAATCACAAATCACATACACTATGAGATTCTTTAAATGATTATATTTTCACACGTTACAATAAATAGTATATAATTATACAAGAAATGAACAGACTGAACCATTCTAGGCTGAGACTAGACTGACTGAACTGACTGAAGCCTTGTCAGGTCCGATGATCGCTTTTATAGATTCTGGCAAAAGTTATAGAAATTTCTGTGAAGCATTATTCAAATTATTAGTTTGAATGCCTGCCAGAATCAATAAAAACGGTTTACATGAGTACACCGCTTAAATTAAATGTGGAACTAGCTTTATCAAGGTCGCTATCCATAGTGAAAGAAAATCTTAAGACAGATGACAATTTATGATGAAAGATGTCAATGGATAAAAATATTCTAAGATTTTACAACAAGCGAAAATTAATAATATAAAATACAGTTTTCAGTGTTAGAAACAGTTCATTGTGGTTTTGCTTTTCAGCTGTGGTGTTCAAACATATGTAAGAAAGTTAGAGACATAATATGATTTCATGTTTGAAGCAAGGAAAACAGTATAGAGATTATAACAAAGGTAAAGTTTATAAATATAACAAAGATGTGGCTTTGTGTACCAAAATACCACAAACGGAAACTAAGCTCACATATATTAAATTTGAAAGATTTTACGCCTGTATGTATACGAATATGTTTTGTAAAATAACCCTTTTCTCTAAAACTACGCTAACATTCATCACACTTGTAAGGTTTTTCACCAGTGTGTATTAGACCGTTTTGTTATATTACCCTGTTCACTAAAACTACACTGACATAAATCACTCGCAAAGTTTTTCACCAGTGTGTATACCACAATGTCCTGTTAAATTACTTTTGTCACTAAAGCTACGCTGACATACATCACGCTTGTAAGATTTTTGACCAGTGTGCATACGAATATGTTTTGTTAAAGTACCCTTTCCATTAAAGCTACTCTGACATACATCACACTTGTAAGGTTTTTCACCAGAGTGTATACGAATATGGTATGTTAAATGAGCAATCCGATTAAAACTACGCAGACATACATCACACTTGTAAGGTTTTTCACCAGTGTGTATACGAATATGTTTTGTTAAACTACCCTTTTCACTAAAACTACGCTGACATACATCACACTTGTAAGGTTTTTCACCAGTGTGTATACGAATATGTTTTGTTAAACTACCCTTTTCACTAAAACTTTGCCGACATACATCACACTTGTAAGGTTTTTCACCAGTGTGTATACGAATATGGTTTGTTAAATTACCCTTTCCATTAAAACTATGCTGACATACATCACACTTGTAAGGTTTTTCACCAGTGTGTATACGAATATGTTTTGTTAAACTACCCTTTTCACTAAAACTACGCTGACATACATCACACTTCTAAGGTTTTTCACCAGTGTGTATACGAGTATGTTTTGTTAAACTACTCTTGTCAATAAAAATACGTTGACATACATAACACTTGTAAGGGTTTTCGCCAGTGTGTATACGAATATGGTTTGTTAAATCACCCTTTTCTCAAAAACTACGTTGACATACATCACACTTATAAGGTTTTGCTCCAGTGTGTATGCGAATATGTTTTGTTAAACTACTCATTTGACTAAAACTACGCTGACATACATCACACTTATAAGGTTTTCTCCAGTGTGTATACGAATATGTTTTGTTAAACTACTCATTTGATTAAAACTACGCTGACATACACTACACTGACACTTATAAGGTTTTTTACTAGTGTGTATATTAATATGTTTTGTTAAATCACCCTTGAGACTAAAAGTACGTTGATTTACATCACATATGGGTTTTTGAGTTGTCCGGATAACTTTCGAGTCTGATTTTCTTTATTCGTTTGCTCGGCTGTTATAGCATCTTCTAGTTTTAATCTTCGTGTATCTAGTTGTTTTCTTCACATCGATCGCACCTGTGATAATAAAATCTGGTAAGTACAAAGTTGGAAGAAGGTTGACATGCACACAAATCAAAATATTAGCGCTTTGCATGATTCACACTAGGGCCGAAAAGGATTTTTTAAAATTAATATTGAATAATGCAGTGATATGTGTTGTGTGCAGGATGAAATTTATAAAGTAAACTCGAAATTTAAGTTATGTATTGTAGTAGTCATACATGAATATACTTATTGTAATTATAGTGGCGTAGGTACGAATAAAATAAACGGTTTGGCTAGACTAAAATATGATAATACGTGTTTCTTAAAGCTGTTATTGTAAACAAATGTTAGTAATAATAATAATAATTCAAACGATGGTGTAGAAGATAATTGTTTGAAGAGCAGATGAAAAAAAAAATGTATCGGCCAAATGTGTTAACTGATCATTCTGCACCATTTGCAATCATCAGAAAACCAATTTTCTATCTCCTTCCCTTTTATAACCAACTTCCAAAAAGGAGGAGGTTATATGTTCGTCTGTATGTTTTTTATTTTCGTTTTTTATGTAAGTGCACCGGTTTCTCCGTCAATTGTGGATCAGTTTTGAAAGCATCCTGGATTAAAGCAATCATAGATATTGACATGAACGTCGTGCGTGCTTCGATTGATGACTAACCTTGCAGATTGAAGGCTTGTATCGAAGCAAGAGGAGGACATTTCGAATAATTTTAATGTGGTTTATACCCTTTAACTTTTCTAATCTGTAAATGTTATTATAATGTACATGAATATTTAAATGATAAATTTAATAAATAAACAATAATACCAAAAAAAAAATGCAATAATAATTTATTTATAATTACCAATGATAATAATAATATATGTATAATTTAAATAAATATTAATGTATAAATCCAATATATGAGTAGTAAAAATCATATGTACACAATTAGTTATCAGCCTACCTACCTGCACAAAACGAAAGAGTAGATTAATATTAAAATTGTTTAACAAATATCTATAACAGCCCTCCTCCTAATTTGTATGTTGTAATGCCCGACAGGGCCCACAATGCTCCAAAACGAATGTATGTCTTTATGTACCTACCACCTAAGTTCACATTGTGGAATGCAATAAACGTATAGAGTATATACAAAGTTGATACGACAGAGAGGCTTTCCTTTAAACAACATAAACTAGGTACCATTTTCAAGCTCTGTACCAAAAATCAATTAAATAGGAGCAGTAGTTTAGTCGCAAATGATTTTTTAAGTTTTTGCCCCGTTTGAACACGATGTATCTTTTCTAACAGCTGATTATGTCTATACGCATAGGTCATGCACCTTAAAACGATTTTGAGTATACCTACGATGCGTTGTTGCCGCTCTGACGCAAGTGACAAGTACAACCAAATATTTGCGCTAAAACATGGCAATGCAAACAAGGAAGCAAAATAAATAAACACACGTGCACTTTCACTGCGACAGTGACAATCATAGCAAAACATCCCGCGCGTAAAGGAAATAGAAATAGGTCACTGTTTTGCGTCTTAAATCCTAGCGATCGGTAAGTGGGGCGCCTAAAAAACTTGTTTTTTCAGTTCGCCGGCGCTACCCTTTGGTGATGACAGACAGTACTTCTTTTTTTTATTGTGATAGGACACGTAACTTGGAATTATTATTATTTAGTGTTAGGTAGTGTTTTTTTTTTTGTGATTGTTTTGTTAAACTTTGGTTGTGTGTGTGTAATTAAAGTGTTCCACAATGCCTCGTGTAACTTCCACGGCGTCAGAATACACAGACATGATTTTAATTTACGGCGAATGCCGTGGAAACGCAGCTGAAGCTCTGCGAACATACGGAGAGAGGTATGGTGACAGACGCAATTGCCCTAGAAACGCCCACACCATACAATTAGCAGTACAAAGAATACGGGACAATAAAAGTATAGTGCCACAACAAGAGGGAGTGCCACCGCGGCAAATACCTGCTGTTTGGGACGAACGAATTTTAGACCATTTTTCCCGCAATCCGACAACGAGTCTCCACCGAGCGGCCCGGCAGTTTAGGGTTTGTCATAGAACCATCCACAAGGTTCTAAAACGTAACAAACGCAAACCTTATAAATATCGGAAGGTGCAAGCTTTGTTATCGAGAGACTTGCCGGTCAGGAACAGTTACTGCTAACTAAATTTCGCCGCTGTAAGGGTGCCGTCAATAAAAACTGGTCCGATAATATTATTATTATGGATACTGGTATCCATAATAATAATATTAGAAGATTAGAACTGTTAAGTGGTCCTGTGGCCGAGTACACTGACCAACTGCCTTTAGCAGTTCATCGCAAGTTGTGGTACCAGCTGGACGGAGCGCCTCCACATTCTGTGATGGCTTCCAGGGAGCGGCTCACATAAATGTTTGGGCAGCAATGGATCGGTCGATTCGGACCTGTTCGGTGGCGATCTCCAGACCTCACTCCCATGGATTTCTTTTTGTGGGGGTACATTAAGGGTGAAGTGTATGCCTCAGAGGTAAATACAATTGATGAACTAAAAAATAGGATTATTTTAGCATTTCATAAATTAAAGTGCTTAGCGATGGACAGTGATTTAATTAGAAAAATAAATAACAATATTCTCCGTCGGTATAATATGTGCATTAATGTTAATGGAGGACACATCGAGAATTTAAAAATTTAAGTGTTTTTGTTGTTGTGCGCGTATTTCAAAAACTAACATAAAAGCCAGCGCTCGCGGAGGCGTAGGGCGCCGCCGCGCGCCGGCTACCGCTTTGACACGAGAGAACACACGCCGCGCCGCGCTCGCGCGCGTGCGACGTTGCCAATTTGGTATCTAAGGTCAGTTAAATTTATTTATAAAGGGTGTTTGCGTTTTACTCCGATTTGTAAGCTATTTAGTTTGTTTGAAAAAAAAAATCCTCATTTTTGGTGCTTCTTATTTTTGTACCGTATTGAATTAATACTTAACACGTATAGTATACGTAGTGTAATTTAATGCCCCTCTCTCATATCAACTCTGTATATCCTCAAGTTAAACACAAATAATTATAGACTATCAGGGAACTGAGAGTTGATCCCTCTGAGATAGATTATCTAGAAAGAAAGAAAAATTGTTTATTCTGCACAAACAAAACGCACATTAGCCAAAAATCTCGTATTCAAGCCATGAAAGTTTCACAATCTTGTCCATTGCTTGATGTCAGGGCCAGGGAAGGACCAAAGAATATTTGAGTTGCGTAATGTGCCGTGAGGCACACTTTCCTGCTAATTTCTTACATAGTACTTTACACTTTTTATTTGATTTTTATATATATGTCGGAAATATATATGTCGTTAGTCACTCGTTTGACTAATCGGGACGCCAGCGCCACCATGCGGCACTCGACAGAGTCTACAACATCACGCTCGACCGGAGTTAAGTTCAGTTTTGTCAGAGGCAGTCCAGGAGTAAACACGTTTAGAAACTGTTGCGCGTTCCATATAGTTGTGTCGTGTACCTACAGTGTGTGAATAGCTAATGCGATTATTTGATCGTAAATTATAATTTGATTTATACTGCAAACGGTTTTTCTATTGTACAATAACCAACACTTCCTATTGTACGCCCACAGTAGTTAAAATATGGCTGATGATAACGAGAGAGACGTACCTTCTCCGTCATCAGAAGTGGGATTACGTGTTGGTTCAGGCGCAAAAAGAAAACTCTGAAAGTGACCGTTGGCGTTCCATGTATGAACAACAAAATCCAAACATGCGAGTGCTGATTGAAGCCCTGCAAGTGCCTAAAACCAACAATCGTAAGGATCTGCCTGAGTTCGACCCAGACAAGGTAGATACGGATGCGCGATCATGGTTGCGACAGCTGATTTGTTTTGCTGAAAATTCACTGCAAGGAAACCCTTGTTGCCTAAGCGAATCGCCTGATGACGTCGGTCACAGGAGCATAGAAGCAAGCCGATTGACAGCAGAGGAAGAGCTACGGCGTCTTCAGTATCGAGCCAAGCAGCCCCGCAGCTGTCTGCGAAGCCCTTCGTGTTCTTCAAGTGTGGCAAACCTACAGTGTGTGAATAGCTAGTGTGATTATTTGATCGTAAATTATAATTTGATTTAAACTGCAAACAGTTTTTCTATTGTACAATAACCAACACTTCCCATTGTACGCCCACAGTAGTTAAAATATGGCTGATGATAACGAGAGAGACGTACCTTCTCCGTCATATATATTTTTTATCTTCCGTTTTTTATATTGTGTGCCTTTTAATCTGTGCTAAATAAATGTATTTTCTTTCTTTCTTTAATAATTACTCTGTGTTGCGACACTGGCAAATGACAAGAGACAAATAATCAAAACAAAAACAAAATGCCGATTGCAGACTGGGAAAATAACTACATATATTTATATAAACAAACTATAACAAGAACATAAACCGTGCGTCGCATTTGCGCAAGAACAGGTCGTTGATCATCAAAATGCTGTGATTGAGAACAAACCTATCGGTAACAGCGCTGATTTTCAGCAATTACCAACTACCGAATGACGTCATTACGTCCCCTCGTGACATAATAAATCGGGTAAGTAAAAAAAATCCACAAAAATAAGTGTGATTCTAGGTGAATATAGTATGTAATTATACATAAAAAAAATATATTTATAGGAGAACCAACAGCTATAACAAATGGATAACAATTGTATATTCTACACAGAGCCAATTACAGGTTCTCACGGGTAAAAACAGAATTTAGTAGAAATCTTATGATCTCTAACAAAACAAGCACGATATAAAAGAATATATATGTACACTATGAACTTTAAAAAAAAATCGGCGTTTAAAAGTAAGAATACTAACTAACTAACTAACTAACTAAGACCCATAATACAATGAAAATAAAAAATACTAAGCAATTACTATAGGCGTTGTGTAAAGTGTGGTGTGTTTTCCTATTTATGCTATTTAATGATGTTAGTAATAATATAATTTCGATACACTAACAATACTCTAAGTTTTCATTGATACGCCGTAATTTCATAGATGCACCATAGGAATTGCAATAGCGGCCATTAGCAAACGGCATGCGAAAACGGCAAACGAACCATGGCATTGGCAAACGAGAACCATGCTTTTTCAGTCAAAACAATAAATTTAGCTCATTGGTACAATGCCAAGCCTTCTGATCTTAAGGCGCTGACAAGACCCAATTGACCAAAATAGGCTTCTCTTAAGAAAGAAAATTGCCAAATCTGTATAGTTTGTGGTAGCGGAAAAAATATATGTTAATTTTGAACATATTTCCCAGAACTTGGTTGTCACCAAAACACGTATTGAAAAAAAAATCTCGATACAAACTAACGTTAAACTAACCTCTTACCTTGAGTTCTAATCCAAAATATCTGTATTAAATATCAACATAAATTACTTATTTAATTAATAACAAGTACGTCTTATTCTAATGCAGAACTTGGTTGTTTTTTATTTTCGATTACTCAACTCAATTCTGAGTAAATAGATAATTACTTCATATTTTGCAATAAATTACAAGCGTTTTGTCGTCGCGCTTCTCTTTCTTTTCTATGCAATCTGACAGTGACCGCAGTTTAGGTGTTGTCAGCGTCTTAATGGTAAGTATAATTATATGCAGGTATTTGTATTGAATTACCAAACATATTGAAACAAACCCGGCCCTACATTAAATAAAGTTGAATTATCTCTACCTATTATTAATCCCTCTCTGCTGCTTCCGCATACCATCAATCATACTCGCACCATACTCACTTGAGTGAGTTTGGTTCGAGTAAGAGGGCAATTTCTCACATACACTCTCACAGTTTTTTATTCTTTCTCTGGAATTTCTACAAACGTTTTGTATTTTTTATTTTATACTAGCTTTACTCGGCCCGGCTTAGCACGGGTAGCACTAAATGAAATGAAATGAAATTGTTTATTCTGTATATAGGAGATAATCACTTTTACACGTCATATTAAAAAAAAAATAGCTAGATGGAGTCGACATTTCCTATCTGACCACCCCTGAGAAGAAATGGCGAAACAAACTCAAGGGTGTCATTCTCAAGTCCAGACATAGTGATGGGTAACTCATCAATTTTATTTGAGGTTGAGGAAGCACCTCATTTTGCCTCGTGAGGTCCTCACGAGGTACCCCTCATTTGAGGTGAGGATTTGAGGAATCTTCAACGGCGTATTCACCTCATTAGTCGTGAGCCCGAGCCGAACTCAGCCGAACGTGCGAGGGAGCGAGGCGGGCGAGCGCGACGACAACTTACGAGTACTCACGACTCTCCGTCTGATAGCAAATCTCTCTCATCTCTCACACATATCATTTTCTTTCGCTCATAAATTTTAGACCGCCAACATAAACGAATCAATGAGACTTGATTATCAATCTAATGCTGATGCTTTTAAAGCTCATAATAATTAACCATAGCTGAAATAAAAAGATTTTCTTTAAAATTTGTTTTGACTAATAAATGTTAGATACTAATTTTAACAGTTGACGTAATGTTGACCTTGGAGGTGCACGTGATTTTGTTGTAACAATTACGTAGACTTTTGTTTTGTTTGTGTTGTTGGTGTCATTCGACTTGGGTACTTTATACTGCCAAGTCATAAAATAATTTTGGTTATGTCATCCGCGTAGCCAGCGGTGAAGTAACCTTAATCGTTGAGTGTTTTGATGAGGTTGTCGACGACCAGGTTCCATAAAAGCGGCGAGAGGACGCCACCTTGTGGGCAGCCCTTTGCCACTACCACAAATGGCCCGTGTCGTTCACTGTGACTTGTACAGCTCTCAGTTTAAGCAAGTTTGAGATCCAGCCACTTATGGTCGGGTCTATGCTGTGTCTGTTAACACTTTCACCGCTAAGTACATAGAATACATACAAATTGGCATGCCATATAATGTTTATTGCAAATCTATAACAATTCAATCAACAGAAGTCATCTGAACAGAAGTCATCTTTAGCTACATATAGCGACGACTCGGATGCGAGTTGTGGGCACACGAACGAATTATTTTTCGACCCATATGCTGGGTGCTTGGCATAGAAAGTGTTAAGGGCCGTGTTGATGCTATTGAACATTTTTTTGTCAAAGGTGCCCTCAATGTCAATGAAGGCGGCCAGTGCTGAGGAGTTGTGGTCCACTACGGATTCAATTTTGGAAACCACGCTGTGCAGCGCGGATTCTGTTGATCTGCCTGTGGTGTACGCATGCTGTTGTTTGTGAAGGGAAGAGTCGTCGTCGTCGTTGTTTGTGAAGGGGTTTGGCCCGAAGGGGTCCGTCTCGGATATGTCTATCGCAGAGTCTCTCGTGGGTCTTCAGTAGGAAGGATGTGAGGCTAATAGGCCTATAAGCCTTGGGTTGTGTATAGTCGGTTTTGCCAGGTTTGGGTATGAGAATGACTTTCACTTCAGGCCATGCGAGGGGTATGTATCTGAGTGCAATTCACGCTCGATAGATCTCCGTCAGCAATGGCATCAGATGATTTACCCCCCACTGCAGCAGGGCTGGGAAAATGCCATCCAGCCCCGCGGACTTGTAAGGCTGAAAGGTGTCAATAGCCCACCTTAACCGATCTTCTGTTACTATGTTGCGGGCTCTGGACCAGTCCTGATCCGTTGGGGTCCATTCTGGTTCAGCCTCCCACCTCCCATTCTCCAGGAGTCTACAGTCTGGGAAGTGGGTCTCGAGAAGGACCTTACTGGTTTCCTGGTCGGTTAGTGTATATGAATTATCAGGCTTTTTCAGCGCGCCGAGAGTTCGGTCCTGATCTGCTGCCAGAATCTTCCTTACCCTAGCGGCTTTGTTATTTGTCTCGATGGATTCACAGAATTTCCGCCATGCTGATCTCCTGGCGGTTCTGATCTGTTTTTTTGTATGCATATTGGGTTTCTTTGTATAGCTCCCAGTCGTCCGGGAGTAGTGTTTTTGGCTCTGTTGAATTGTTTACGCAGTGCATCTCTGAGTTTACTAAGTTCCGCGTTCCACAAGGAGTTCCTCGCCCTTGGTTTGTGGCGCTCTTAGTTTACAGCATGCATGGTATGCTTCGGTTAGATATTCTGATAACTTTGTCATGGTGTATTCCAGTTGCGTTTGGTCCCTTAGGGTGTGTGATAGGTGCCTATCTACGAGTAATAGAGAGGCTAGGAGACGTTTAAACCCGGATACATCTGTGCGCCGCGGGTTTCGCCTTGGTTCAGGTTTCTTTGTATTGGTAGTTATTGTGAAGCGTAGCCTTCTATGGTCCGAGCAAGATGATCCCAAGCCATGTTAAAGAACTGAGCCTCAATAAATTTAAATCATTTATTAAACAGAAACTCTGTCAAAAAGGTTTCTACAGGGTGACATTGAAAACATGCGACAAATCGAAATGGGAGATTGTACTCATCATTATGAACAACTTTTACTAAGGGACCAAAGCTACAATCCCAAAAAAAAAACTGCTGTCCCCTACATTTATGTTCGCAATACCTCATCAAAATGTAGGAAAAGTAGATTTTTTTTTTTTGGGATTACAGCTTTGGTCCCTTAGTAAAAGTTGTTAATAATGATGTATACAATGTCCCATTTCAGTTTGTCGCAAGTTTTCAATTTCAACCTGTATAAAGTTAAAGATTACTTGGACGACAAAAAGGCTTGGGATTAATTAAGCTACTCCAATGGCAACAAACTAATTTTATACTAATTCTATTTTTATACTAAGTGTGACATTGATGATTTTTTTATATATACAATGCCATTAATATTTACTTTTTGAAGTATTATATATTTTTTAAATTATTGTGAATGTGAAGACAATGTGGATTATTGTTTTTATTATTTCTCTCAGTTAGTTTTCATCTTGGTCTGGCGGTTTGAGTCATTTAAGCGGCCTACCCAAATGTCCTTTCTTTGGTATTGTTCGTCGAATCGTTGAGCTCCTTAAGTTCTGAGTTGAGTTGCACGTTTACTGACAAATGCGTGCACTGACTGGATAGGTCCACTCAATCTGTGTGGTTCTTTCCTCAAAAGACCATTTCAGACACCAATCTACCTGGTCTTCACATGATCTGACCAAGATTATGTCTGGACTTTAAAAGAGACTGTGACCTCTGAGTTTGTTTCGGCCTTTCTTCTCGGAGTAATCAGATAGGAAACGCCGAGCTCATCTAGTTTTTTTTTTCTAAATATGATTGACGTGTAAAAGTGTTTGTACAAACCTACTTACAGAAAATAAAATCATTTCATTTAATTTTATCATGGCTCGTCCGATACGTGCTAGTTTGTAATGAGGTTAGTCGCGTTTTCTGTAGCGAGTGTTAGGTCTATGATCGTTTGTCCTCTGACTGTGACCCAACTGGGTTCTGAGCCGCGGTTAATGATGTTAAGATTAGTGGAGAATAAATAGGTGGATAGTACCTCTCCTCTGGAGTTCGGTGCATCGCTGCCCCATAAAGGGTGGTGGGCATTTGAGTCGGTGCAGATGAACAGTTCCAGTTTGGCGCGCTCGCAGTGCTGCACCAGGTCGGCCATCACTTTTGGAGGGCAGCTGCATCCTCGCCTGCCATGTACACTGAGGCCAGTACAACATCTGGAGCGCTACCATCGCTGTGGAGCCTGACAGCTGTTAAGTCTCTGGAACAGAATTGAGTGAATGGTGTGATAGGAATTCCTTGTGGTATGTAGGCGCAGGTTCTTGGCTTGTTTGCGCTTTGAGTGTTTAGGATCAGCTTACCTCCGATGTTACCGAGGCCGCATATTTTGTTATTCCTGAGCCACGGCTCTTGGATCAGTGCGATGGTTCGGGATTTTACCTCCAGCGCCCTGCGTAAGCTCGCCGTGGCAGTCTAGCTATGCTGGAGGTTGGCTTGTATGATGTTGAGGGGAAGCGATGGCGATGGTGGGATGGGGTTAGTCGGAGTTGGATCCATCGGACAATCCCTCAACTACCTCCACCCTGTGCTGGTCGTCGTGTCGATAGCCCGGTGACGAGGCTAAAAGCTGCTCGTTCCAGCCAGGTGATGATGGCGGTATGGCTTCGTATTCGTCAGCCATTGCCGCTCGTGCCATGACCTCCTCCAAGTCTAATGTGTCTGTCGACGTCGGTAACGTTACAGTCAGGTCCGTCGTGTTGTCGGTCTGGGTCGCGGTGTCAGGGGGTTGGGTCGTGGGCCAGAAGTGTACGTTAATCGACCCAAGCAGGAACGATATCCGACGCTCCCGGGCTAGGACCCTCTCAGCTTCCTCCGGTGGCACACCTAGGATCAAATATGTCCCATACTTGTCACCACCGACGGTAGTTGCCCCGTACAGCGACCACTTGCCTATGTCGTACCAAGTATTCTGACGAATCAGAATACTTTGGAGCCGGGCAATGCCCCCTTTGTACCGTGGGACGAAGAGTGAGGCACGTACAAGGGTCGGCACGTCGGACTGTCTCATCAACGTCACAGTAAGGTCAGTGTCTGGAAGTCGTTCTAGTTTTGATCTTCGTGTATTTAGTTTTGTTTTCTTCGCATCGGTCGCTCCTGTGATAATAAAATCTGGTAAGTACAAAGTTGGAAGAAGATTGACATGCACACGAATCAAAATATTAGCACTTTGCATGATTCACACTAGGGCCGAAGAGGATTTTTTTTATTGATATTGAATAATGCAGTGATATTTGTTATGTGCAGTATGAAATTGTGTAAGTATACTCGCAATTTAAATGATGCATTCTAGTAGTCATACATGAATAATCTTATTGTAATTATAGAGGCGTAGGTGCAAATAAAATAAACGATTTGGCTAGACTAAAATACAGTGCGACAATGAGTACAAATTAAATATTATGTTTTCATTTTCTGGTAACACCTAAAATAAGTACTTGAGCTGTCAATTCTTCTCGATCGGTTTCGTTTTACGTTAAAATTTTGGTTATTGTGTGTTATTTCTGAGTGAGGACTGGAAAACAGTGATATATCATGAATAAGCATAAACATCATCATTACTTATTATAGTTCTTGATCTTGTTTCATGTTTATGGCATATATATATATGTATAATATACGAGGTGCATTCAATAAGTACCTAGCCTCATCGCCAGAGGGCGCTGTAGTTTCAAAAGAGTTTTACCACAGTGTAGCACATTCTTTTTTAATTCTTTTTTCAAATTTTCATTCCAATCCTTTCATTTGTTTTAATTTGACAACTTGGAAGCGAACGTGTCGATCGGTTTTACAAAAATGGAAAAAGAGCAATATCGTTCGGTGATTCGATTCCTATTTTTGGAAGGGAAAACGCGCATCGAAATCAAAGAGCGCTTGGATGCTGTGTACGATGACTCTTCTCCATCGATGGCCACCGTCAAGAATTGGTTCAACGAGTTTGCACGTGGCCGTACGTCGGTTTTTGATGAACCACGTCCAGGTGCACCGAAAACAGCTGCTACGGAGGAAAACATTAAAAAAATCCATGATTTCGTATTGGCAGATCGCCGATTGAAGGTTCGGGAGCTAGCTGAGACTGTAGGCATTTCAGAAGGAACAGTGCATCATATTCTTCACGAGGAACTCGGCATGAGAAAGCTGTCGGCGCGATGGGTGCCGCGTTTACTCACACCAGAAAACAAGCGCAACCGTGAGACCACATCGGAGACGTGTTTGGCGCTGTTTAAGCGGAATCCAGCGGAGTTTTTGCGTCGTTTTGTGACCGTCGATGAAACCTGGATCCACTGGTACACACCAGAGACCAAGGAGCAATCAAAACAATGGATCCAGACCGGGGAACGTGCTCCAAAGAAGGCGAAAACTGTAAAATCGGCCGGAAAAGTTATGGCCACCGTTTTCTGGGATTCACAAGGTGTGATCTACATCGATTACCTCGAGAAGGGTAAAACAATTACAGGGCTTTACTATGCCGATTTATTGGGCCGATTCGACGCCGAATTAAAGAAAAAACGACCCCATCTGGCGAAGAAAAAAGTGCTGTTTCACCACGACAACGCACCGGTTCACACGCCTGCCGTTGCCATGGCCAAATTGGTCGAATTACGCTACGAATTGTTGCCCCATCCACCGTATTCTCCAGATTTGGCCCCTTGTGACTTCTTTCTGTTTCCTAATCTGAAAAAATCACTCGCCGGGAATAGATGTGGATCGAATGAGGAGGTCATCGCCGCCACGGAGGCCTATTTTGCAGAGTTTGACAAAAACTATTTTTCGGACGGGTTAAAAAAGTTGGAGCATCGCTGGGCTAAGTGTATCGAACTAAAAGGAGACTTTGTTGAAAAATAAATTGCCACTTTTCCAAAATTTTCGTTTACTTTTTGTAGGCTAAGTATTTATTGAATGACCCTCGTATGTTATGTATACAAGATGCAGTTTTGAACCTGCAAAACCTTTCAGGAGGTTGTTATGAAACTCGTAAATAATCATATAACAATACGATACCAAGTCAATAATCAATAATACTTTTTATTTTAGATTTTTAAAATTTATTGGTTTTCGGAATAACTCTCTTAATAACCCTCTTCAAAAAAAACAGAATGACCCATTGCGATTTATCGCGCGTCATGTCACTGTGTGCGTGAATGCGATGACCAGTGACGACAGGCTGTACGAGGCTCCGCCCACATTTCTACGTAAGAAAACGCGGCACGTAAGTTGAACTAAAATGGCGGTCTAGCAAATAATTTAACCTTGAGATGTAGTTCGAATTTGAAAATAACAATGTAGTTTCTACATTATTGTTTTTAAAATTTCGCTAAATAATAACTCATTTTGAAGCATCATTACAATGCGAAAATGTTCATCATCTGCAGAGCTTGTTCCCAACTATGTTAGTGTCGGCTTTCAGTCTAACTGTATGCAGCTCATTACATGGAGTGCCAGTGAATCACGTAGGGCGACTGCGTATCAGACCTCAACAAACCAGTTACTTGAAAACACGATACCCATTTGTTAGACTAATTGTCAGACTTTCTGGCTTTTGATTACCTGTACCAATGACCCTACGGCAGGGCTGTAATGTCGTTGACCCGTGTGGTACCTAACGACTGTCCGAGAGCTACAAATCTATCGGAACCAAAGGCTTTAAGTGCTTTCCGAAACACATGATGTCAATGATGTCCTAAGTTTTAGAAAGTACTTACATCATTATGAATTAAAAATAACACCACTGTGTTATTTTTAATTTTATTCTCATGCATGATGTCGCGGGTTCGCAACTGAGCAAGTACCACTGTACTTGCTCAGTTGCGAACCCGCGACATCATGCATGAGAGGAGAACGCCTTAACCACTGGACTATTACGATAAATAATAATAGTAGGAAGTAGATACTACTAGTCCAAAAAAAAGTTCACGTTAGCGTCGTTAGTTACCTATCAGCTGATGAATAAAATAATAGGCGGCGATAAATAAATCTTACATAGCACGTAAGCAGTTCCTGTTGCACAGCTGTGAAACTAATCGCGAGCGCGTGCGCGCCTAATAATAATAAGGTTTTGTAGGTAAATTCAGCCCAAGGACGGTTTTCGTTTTTATTTGTAGATTAAATTGTTGATTTAAGATTTTCTTTTCTGCTTTTTAACGGGGTGAGGACCGACAAAAATACCCCAAGATAATTTGTGCTAGTTAAGTAGGTAAGTAGGTACCCATGTGTTAGGGATTTTAAGTGATTTATTTTGTCTGATAGGTATTTTTGGCGTAGTTAAAAATTTTAAATCAACTTATTTACACTTATCAAGTTGATTTAGCTAACATCGTATTTACAAATTATTGTCTATGTACAAATAAATTAATTACCTACTTATGTTACCTGGAGGTATTGTTCAAAGTTTCAACCGTCACACTCTAGCACGACGTTGCACCACACAAACACATTCGTTTTTATTGTGTCGAAAGCACTGATCACTTTTTGTTTGTTATGAACATTGTAGACGCCAACTCGAGTAAATAAACACTGGTCCGTCTACAGGTGTTGGTGTCTTGGTGTTTCGGCAACCAGCGACAAAATGTAACTCGCGCGGCGTTATCAAGTTGGTGGAGATCCTGTACCTTGCGGTAGTGAAAAGGATGCTGCATTTCTTTGTGCAGCAGCCGCCACACTGTGAAGTGGTGCACTCCAAACCGTCGACCAGCCTCCCGTTTGCTTGCCCGTGGCTTTCGCCGGAAGAATTCCAGAATATCTTCCTGCAAGGAGACAGGCAGGCCTTCGTTGCCGCGACCTTAAGCATGCTGGGGAACGTCGAACTGCCTATGATCGAGTCTCTGCGTAGCAGCCAGCATTACCCTGTGTAATGGACGATGCCGATTGGGGAATAACTCCGCGAACATTTCGATGGCACGAGATACATTGTCTCCGCTGATGGCATACAAGCGTACCATCTCCGCCAACTACATTGGAGTATTGGTCTGTCATTTTTACAACTAGGTAGTAGGTACCTATCGCGACCGTTAATCGAAGGCGCACTTGACGGGCGGAATTTGCAAGCGTATGCACGCGTCGGCGCCATCAATCACACTAATAAATTGACCCGATTTATGTGCTTGTGATGGCCGCGGGGGCGTGGCTAGTGGTAGTGGGAGCGTGCGCTGGTTGGTGCTTTGGATCTATGAAAGAAATGTCGGTTGCGTTTGTTTGTGTGTGTGTGTGAAAGCGCGGTTTAAGGACACGTACAGACTGGCCGCGTTTTAAAAAGGGGAGTTCACACATACCGCTTTCCGTAAATAAGAATAAAATGAAAAAAAAAATACCTGCCCATTTTATTGTTGATTCGGGTCGAGAATCACTAACATAATTACCTCCTAAAATGTTTTGCAGGTCCAAAGCAACACCTTGTATAAGTATATGCTTTATGTATGTATGTATGTATTTATTGTATATGTAACTGGTATACCACTGACTACCTGCAGTATTGTAACTCCTTACCCCTTTAATCTACCCAAAGGTTGTTTGTAAAAGACCGCTTTTAGCGATAAGAACGCCTATTGTGTCACCCTATGTAAAATTTCTACATTTGTATCTGTAATTTTTATGGTGTACTTAATAAAGAGTATTCTATTCTATTCTATAAGGTCATTCGTGGTGCCGCTCGTGAAATAATTTATTTATAAAGTTTCGTGCGGTGTATGACAGAATTTGAAGCAACGTCCCTGAATCAGGAAAAGCAATATTTTGTTAAAAGTGATGAGTAACTTATAATTTAACCTAATTTTAACCGAAACAACCAAACATGTATTTTCGTCTGTAACTTACTTGAAATAAATAAACTTATTATTATTATATTCATTAGTGGTTAAATAATAAATATATAACCTCAATTTAAACACAAATGGAAAAAAATCAGTCACTACATATTTCACTACATGCTTTTTTTTGGGTGCGAAATCATCAAATAACTTCTCCCGCTCTGGGCGGAGCGGGAGGGTGTGTCAGACTCTTACTGACTAAAACCCACCCGTATTCCTTCCGTTACCTGTGTTGCCAGGGGCCTCGGTAACCCTTTGGTACCTTCCCGCGACCCCGGCAGGCATCGGCCCTAGTGGACCCCTACGCTTGTGCTGACGACATTCTTTGAGGCGCGCGTGGAATACAACGTGCCGCCGACCCGGGCCTGGTCTTTACCGGACGGTGAGCTACCCATTGCTCAACGTCCGCAAGCCCGCGCCTACGGTGGCCGGAAATCCACCCGGGATTCCCGACGTTCACTACATGCTTGGAGTTTCCCTACGTGAGATCCGCAGGCGAACCAAGGTTACCGACATAGCCCGAATAATTGCCAAACTTAAGTGGCAGTGGGCAGGGCACATTGCTCGCAGAACAGATGGCCGATGGGGCCGAAAGGTTCTGGAGTGGCGACCGCGTACCGGAAGACGTAGCGTTGGAAGGCCTCCTACAAGATGGACCGATGACCTTGTGAAGGCCGCAGGAATCCGCTGGATGCGGGAAGCACAAAACCGGTCGAAACGGCGATGCTTGCGGGAGGCCTATGTCCAGCTGAGGACGTCTTTCGGCTGAAATGATGACGATGATGATATTTGAAAACTCTAGAAGTCTAGACTATCAGGGAACTGAGAGTTTGTTGATCCCTCTCAGATAGATTATCTAGATAGAAAGAAAAATTGTTTATTCTGCATAAACAAAACGCACGTTAGCCAAAAGACTCATATTGAAGCCATAAAAGTTTGACAATCTTGTCCATTGCTAGATGACAGAGCCGTGCGTAATAATTACTCTGTGTTGCGATACTGGCAAATGACAACAAACAAACGATCAAAACAAAAACAAAATGCCGATTGCAGCGTGGTCCCTGGTTCAGGCCATGGTACGGAGCGAGAGGACATGGGCAGCCGTCATCTCCTTCTGCGATGCAGTAATGCCAAAAAAAAAGGGTGGTAAAATAACTATTTTTATAACAAACAAACAACTATAACAAGAACATAAACCGTGCGTCGCATCTGTGCAAGAACAGTTCGTCGCTCAGCAAAATGCTGTGACATCGGACCAACCTATCGTTAACAGCGCTGATTTTCAGCAATTACCAACTATCGCATGACGTAATTACGTCCCCTTGTGTGATCGGGTAAGTAAAAAAAATCCACAGAAATAAATGAATATATGGAAGAAGTATTATTAAAAACTTGTAACAGTAGTACAACACTTGTTGTCTGTGAAGATTTCAACATTAACTTATTGAAAAAATCTGCTGCAGTAAATACATTTTTAACTTTATTAAAGTCATATTATTTGTACGATACATTCTTTGAGCCGACTAGAATAACTGCCACTAGCGCTACCTGTAATGACAATAATGTATGTTTTACAAATTTAAGACCTAGCCATTTAATTATAAATGAGTTAGACCTCTGATCACTGTGGCCAGTTGGTCACTTTCTCTCAGAAAATAGTCAGAACTCAAAGAAAACTTGTGAGTTTTATTTTTGTAAACAAAACTCACATAAAACAATTTAAAAATAATTTAACGGAAAAACTACCAGGTTTGCCTTATCACACAGACCCGGATCAAGCATACACTTTACTATTTAACTTCATCAATTGTGAATTTACGTAAACATTCACCTCAAAAACATTGTTGTTTGTGATCGCGTTATATTTAGTAATTGCGCAACACCAGGTATTATATATATTATACAAAAGTAGGCTGAGGTTATATGAATAAAATTGTATCATGATAAAACATATAATCATAATGAAATTTATTTTTTTAGAATTTGTTAAGAATTATTCTAAAACTTGTAAAAGACCCTGTTCCTCAGCAAAAGCTATACACATTAAAAGTAAAATAAGATCTACTGGGTATAAAATTGAAACAACTTGCAATATTATTAATTCCGAAACAGGAAGAACGACAGTACGGAATCGTGACTTCCATCTAAAAATCAATGATGTAGACATTAAGGCAGACGTGGAGGTGGCAACTGAGTTTGAAAATTTCTTCACTAATATTTCCATTTTAAACACCAAAACTCTGTCATCGTCGTCCTCCACCTCTGCTTGCTCAATACTAAAGGAATGTGATAAATAAATACTTTAAATTCACAGTTGTTAGCGCTAAGACATTTTAGAACCTTTTAAAGATCTTGATGTAAAAAAAAAACTTCTGATCTTTGGGAATTATCAGTACATACCATGTCTTCAATAATTGATGCTATTTTACCCTTTTTAGCTATTGGTTTTAACTCTCTTGTATTGCATTGCATCTGGTATATTTCCTGATCTGATGAAACTTAGCAAAGTGATTCCACTGTTTAAATCCGGCAGCACAACTGATCCCACGAATTTTCGGCTTATTTCGATATTACCTACATTGAGCAAAATCTTTGAAAAAATAATTTTAAAACAAATGTTAGGACATTTCAATACACATAATTTACTTCATCTGAAACAGTTTGGTTTTACGAAGGGTCGTTCAACTACAGACGCGGGCGTGGAATTACTGAAGAGCATATTCGAGGCCTTTTTTTTTCGTCAGACTCTTACTGACTAAAACCCACCCTTATTCCTTCCTGTTGCCTGTGTTGCGGGGGCGTCGGTGACCCATAAGTACCTTCCCGCGACCCCGGCAGGCATCGGCCCTAGTAGACCCCTACCAATGTGCTGACGACATCTCTTTGAGGCGCGCGTGGAATACAACGCGCCGTCGACCCGGGCCTGGTCCTTACCGGACGGTGAGCTACCCATTGCTCAGCGTCCGCAAGCCCGCGCCTACGGTGGCCGGAAATCCGCCCGGGATTCCTGACGCCCAGGACGTCTCCTGCGGCGGCTAGGGGCGAGAGGGCGCGAAACTTGCCTTTCCCTCAACCGTCCCGCCTCTTCCTTCGCGAGCATTACTGCTTCGCAGAAGGAGGTGACGGCTGCCCATGCCCTTTCGCTCCGTACCATGGCCTGAACCAGGGCCGGGCGCGAGAGATCTCTGCCGCCGATCGCCTCCACGAGGACACAGCGCGCTGTGCGCGGCGCGCGCGCGGCGGTGCTCTGCCCAAGCCGGGCAGACCTCAACCGTATGCTCCACCGTGTCCTCCGAGCGATCCACACAGTGGTGACGCCCGGACGTTTCCTCCCGCCTTATCCGACACAGGAACCTTCCGAAACTGCCGTGTCCGGTGAGGACCTGCGTCAGACGGAAGGATTTGATGCCTGGGAGAGTCGCAGGATGCTCTTGGCATTTTCTGCGACATGTCTAAGGCCTTCGATTGCGTCCATCATGATACACTCATCAGGAAACTGCACCACTGTGGTATGAGGGGGAGGGCTCTCGACCTTCTGACTTCATATCTGAACAGCAGAATTAAGTTGGTGACGGTAGACCTTCCTTTCAAAAAACCATGTTGAAAGGAACTAACCGAATTTTTAAGAGCACTATACACTTGGTTATAGATGATCCTTTCGAAGATTTTTGCCACAATACAGAGCTTGGATATCGGCCTGTAGTTTACAATTTCGGTTTTAACTCCTTTTTTGTGAATAGGCGTAATGGAAGCCCTTTTCTAAAGTTCAGGCACAACACAAGTATCCAAGGATTTCTTGAAGAGAATCGAGACAGGTTGGGCAATCGAAGTCGAACATCGTACAAGAAATTTGGATGAAATATTGTCTGGGCCAGCCGCTTTAGAAGTATCCAACTTGCGTAGCAAGTTAGAAACTTCTTCATCGTTCACCACAATGCTACATATATCAGATAGACAGGAAGAATCAGTAAAAAGACGGGGTGAAGAAATTCCATGACTAGTAGTATGCAAAAATGTAGACTGAAAATACGTATCACGACGCCACACAATGTACCGTTCATCGTCGCAAGGTTGCCTGCTTGTCGGTCTTCTATAGATTGTACTTCGGAGAGTGTGCTCAGGAACTCCACGACCTCATTCCACCGGCCCCCTTCTATTATCGGTCATCTAGGCGCACTTCAGGTTACCATCCCTTCCTGGTGGCTATCCCACCAACTCGCACTAAGCGTTTCCAAACTTCTTTTATAATGCGCACAGCAAAGGAATGGAACTCTCTGCCTGCGTCTGTGTTTCCGAACGCATATAACCCTAATCTCTTCAAAGTGAGAGTGAACAGGCTTCTTCTGGGTAAGCTCGCTCCATCGTCGACTTTGTTTCTGTCGCCTCTGGCATAGACTAAAGTCAAGAGCAAACCCATCACAAATAAAAAAAAAAAAAAAAAATTCAATGAATTTGGAATTTCAAACTCCATCTAATAACCATGTCTCGGTAAGAACAATAATATCATACGACATAAGCAATTAGTTAATGTAATATCGCGGAATGTTATGTAATGTGTTATGTGCGTATTATTCATTGATCATACAGACGTTCAGCGATGTAAGTGTAAATACATCTCTGACCCTGCGCGTGATACAGACGTATCCTGTGTTATTACTAAAATGGTTTGGTTTACCCAGTCGTAGTCCATTTGGGCATTTCTAAGTGTCTTGTATGGATCAGAATGTTGGGCCACAAAAGAGATGAATGAAAGGCAGTTGCATGCAGCTGAGATGAGAATGCTAAGAGCGATGTGTGGTGTGACACGAATGGATAGAATAAGAAATGAGTACATAAGAGGAAGTCTGAAAGTGGCACCGGTGACTGAAAAGTTGTGCGGAAATCGGTTGTCATGGTATGGGCATGTGATGCGGAGGAATGAGGAAAATGTCGTGAGGAAAGTATTGAGTATGAATGTCAATGGCTATAAGAGTAGGGGAAGACCAAAGAAACGATGGATTGACTGCGTAGAAGATGATATGGCTAGAAAGGAGGTGACTACCGAGATGACAACTAATAGAGAAGTAAGGAAGAAAGCGACATGTTGCGCCGACCACAAATAAATTGGGATAAGGGCAGGAGAATGACGTGGATTTGCTCCCTCCCGGGGAATAGACCCGCATGCATCCCGCGTGCGTGATTGTAATAATCATTCTTGTCTGAGCAACTGGCAGCAAGAAATAAAGAAAGAAAACTATTTGGGACACGCACAACACATACAAAAGTAAAAAATAATAATAACAAATTGGTTGTCTGTAAAGTCGGTTTACGCACGATAATTTTACGTGATAACGAGAGAGAGATGCGTCACAAGCCGAACGCTTAGGCCGATCGTGCCTCTCTATCGCTAGTTCCGCGCTCTCGCTTGCACGCTCGGCTCAGGCGGAACGTGACACTTTTTCGTGCGCGCAGCCGGCGTTCATCGATTTATAAGACGTTATCACGTCAAAAAGGAGCATTTAAAACTAACCTTTACATATCGCGGATCTCAAACCATAGCGTATATGCAAAAATGCGATTTTTCGTTTTGAATAACATTAGATTCTACTTTATGCAATACATAACCACATTTTTCTTATAATTTAATATTAATTACTTTTTGTATAAAATGCAAAACATTATTTTCCGTAAGCTAGACAGTCTACAATTATTTTTATTGAGGCCGTTTTGACGTGCCATACGTCTATATGGCACTTTAAAACTGCCTCAATAAGCAATAATATTGCTCGTACGTCTATTATACGGCTAAATGGCCTAAAAATAATTGTAGACTGTCTAGCTTACGGCAAATAATATTTTGCATTTTACGCACGTACGACTTTCAATTTTATTATGATCCAAGCAAATCGTGTCGGGCCACAGATACGCATGCACTTACGAGTGTTTGTTTTATTTTAACCTGAAATCATTGTGTCGAGCCATATAGCCGTATGCGCATACGATCGTCAATGTCCACATGATCCTGGGGATATTTTAGTCATCACTGCAGACGTATGCACTTACGTCTACATTTTAGTAAAGCAATGAACAATGCAAATGTCAAAAACAATGCATCGTATATAAGATGCATTGTCACGTCGACCTAGGAACAAAATTAATTGTTTAAAGTGTCTTATTTATTCATAATCTTGGCATACGTCTATTGTGGTAAAAATCAAAAGATATATACTTACATTTTTTTTTTACATAATATTTAATACAATAAGAATTGCTAATTTTTCAGGTTTTAATAATTTGTATAGCAAATTGCATTAATGAGGCCAAAATTGTTTACTCAAGGCGCTGACAAGACCCAATTGACTTCCCTTGAGAAATCAATTGATTCGAGAATCGATTCGATCGAGACATGGGCTGTACTGCAGTCCCTTCAACGGTGCCAGATCGACTATCGGTACATCGAGGTGCTTAAGTGTCTGTACGAAAACGCCACTATGTCAGTCTGACTACAGGACCAAACCTCGAAACCTATCCTTCTGCAGCGAGGTGTGAGGCAGGGAGACGTTATCTCTCCGAAACTGTTCACCGCTGCACTAGAGGATGTCTTCAAGATTCTAGACCGGAAAGACCAGGCATCAACATCAATGGCGAGTACATCAGTCACCTTCGGTTTGCGACGATATAGTTGTCATGGCTGAGACTATGGAGGACCTCCTATGGAAATAGGCTTCCCTTGAGAAAAAAAATTGCCCAATCTGTATAGTTTGTGGTAGCGGAAAAATATATGTTAATTTTGAACATATTTCCCAGAACTTGGTTGTTACCAAAACACGTTTTGAAAAAAAAAAAACTCGATACAAATTAACGTTAAACTAACCTCTTGCCTTGCGTTCTAATCCAAAATATCTGTATTAAATATCAACATATCTGTATTACGTATTTAATTAATAACAAGAACATCTTATTTTAATGCAGAACTTGGTTGTTATTTATTTTCGATTACTCAACTTAATTTTGAGTAAATAGATAATTGCTTCATATTTTGCAGTAAATTACAAGTGTTGTGTCATCGCGCTTCTCTTTCTTTTCTATGCAATCTGACAGTGACCGCGGTTTAGGTGTTGTCAGCGTTTTAATAGGAAAACTTAAGTATAGGCAGCATGTATCAGAAAGGTGTGCTTTCTGATACATGATTTATACATCACTTGTGCAATGTTTCCCTCTGCTCTTATTTTTTTATTTATCTTGTTATTTTGTTTTTTCTTGTTTTAGAGAACTTATTCTCCTTGGTTTTTATGACTAAGTTTATTTTAAAGAAATCGATTTTATTCTTTACAAAGATCTCATGTGTGACTTTTATAACAAACCCATACTCAAAGCATTTATTTCAAATAAACCAACAGGCACTTTTGAATTGTCAAGGGGCGCCCATTCCAAAGCGTAGTAGGTACCTATGGAGAAGAACGGGCAAGAAACTCCACGGACACTCTTTTAAATTAACGTATTATGGTTACAAAATATTGTTTACATCATTCATTTTGAAATTATACACGTGAAAACGATGCAAAACGTAAAAGCGTTCGTAATAAAAATATTAACAAAAAAAAAAAAAAATAAGCCGTGGCAGCTAAGAGATGACCAGTCTCTACTGGCGGCGCCCGTTCACGAACATGACGCATAGATTAGCACCATTTTGAAGGGGTTAAATGATCCAAAACACGCGCCACCATCAGCGAGACATTAGAGTGAGCACGACATACTCCTAGCCACATTCAATTCAATGAAATACGTACCCAGTAAATGGCAGCTTTATACACGGAAAAAAATGACTTGGTTTTTATTCTTGACTTAAGCAAATATTTTTGATTCAAGACTATAATAATCTTAATTGAAGAAAATATTCTAAGGGAGACATAATATTCTTAAAATTAAACTTAATAATTCTTCATTTAAGTATAATGTCTTCGAAGAAGACAATAAAACTAAGACAAAATTTTACTTCATTCAAGAATATATTGTTTTCCCCATATATGAATCAATATTTGTCTTGACCAAAAGGATATTGTCTTAATTTAAGACATCCTTTTTTTCCGTGTAGTAGGTACATTGCACTCACATAATAATGTGCTGTGCAACTATACAATACTAAGTTTATTTTCAGATTTATGAATAAAGGAGATTGTCCGATTTGTAAGGAAAGTTGGGTCCCAGTGGAAAATTGTTGTGCCGTGAAGATTTTTATTTTAAATAATAGTTAAAACATAGTATTTTCATAATCAGAAACCATTTTTCATTTATTCAACCTGGTTCAAGAGATATCATTGTTTTTCTGTTGTAAAAATCTAGGTTATAATTATAAATTCACATTGACATTTCCTCCTTATTCTATTTAGATTGAGTACCTACTTCTACTACCTATCTACTATACATCACTATGGGGATGGGCATATGTCTCTCACGTATCGTAAACAATAACTAAGTAAAAGATTACGGAATTCAAAACTCAACGTAGGTATCTAAACAAAGCAATCACGCACGTAACGAATCACAGAAGTCTGTGATTTCTGTGACATGCGCGCATGTCACAGAATAAAGATGTTGCCAGATATTTTTATTTATAATCGATTAATAAATCGTTATAGATCAATCGATAAAAAACTACTTTGTTAGGGGTTTTCTAAATAAATATGGCTATTATTTTTGTGTCTATTGCTTTTGTGAAGATTTGTCATCAAGAATACTTTACATAAACTCATATTTTTGGCGTATACCTATTGTTGTTCATTTCAGATTATGGTACAATAATACGTATAAAAAGGACAGGGATACCATCATTCTACCTCATCGCCGTAAAACAAAATGCTAA
Source organism: Atethmia centrago (assembly GCA_905333075.3). NCBI lineage: Eukaryota > Metazoa > Arthropoda > Insecta > Lepidoptera > Noctuidae > Atethmia > Atethmia centrago. The sequence continues at coordinate 18,562,055 of HG995393.1, forward strand.
CACAGTAGCGTTGAAGTTGTCAAATGTTGAGATCCAATTGCCCATAGGTTATATATACTTAATTAAAAACAATTGTTTTTTATTGTTTCATTATCGTTTTATTTTGATATCGATTACTCGATTGATTAAAAGATGGCATTAGTTATTTAATTCTATGACACCTGGCAACTTTTTTTTTGTATACCTACCAATCAAATGGATGTCGACGTAAAGTTTAACTACTAATTAACTTTAACTTTATTTCCAGGGTGAAAGAAATTGTATAAAAAATAACGTGTAATTTTTTTTTTATGTTATTATTAAAATCAGGCACACGATACCACAAAAGGGACCTGCTCCGTGGCAATCTCCTTTAATTTTTATATTTACCAGGACAATCAGAAAGTATTGTGAAAAATAGTTTTTATGTTTGAGGAGAGACTGGCCAGTTATAATCTATTTTGAAAATATGATTATTTGTAAGTTAAAATAGGTACATTCCCATTTCAAAATTTCCTCCACATTGTTGCTCGCAAACAATGTTGTAATTTAAATCGATAACTTGTCTCATTAGAAAATGAATCTGCGCCGGAAACATTCACGCGCTATGATTTTTCACGATTTCCAGTGTCGCCTGAAGCCGGACGAATCGTACGATAGACTTCAAATGCCATTCAAGGCTGAAGGACCTTCTAAGGCAACCGTGTATCGTTGGTATAACGAATTCAAGAGCGGTCGACTAACTTTGGGGGATGAAGAAGTGGTCGCCCTTTGACGGCTGTTACGGAAGAAAACGTGCTAGCAGTGAAAAATTTAATCCACGACTTTAAATGACATTCATGGATGAAGGCCCTTCTAAGGCAACCGTGTATCGTTGATACAACGAATTCAAGCACGGTCGACTAACTTTGGGGGATGAAGAAAGAAGTGGTCGCCCTTCGACGGCTGTTACGGAAGAAAACGTGCTAGCAGTGAAAATTTTAATTCATGAAAATAGGCGAGTTACGTATCAAGAGATTCAGCACCTATTGCACGTCGGATCGGGAAGCCTTCGCGAAATTCTACACGTGCATCTTCGCGTGAGGATTAGTTTCACGCTGGCTGCCGCACAAACTCATCGATGCTCAGAATCAGGCCCGGGTGGAATGGTGCCGTGATATGATAAACAAATTTGAAGTAGGCTCGTCTCGGCGTGTTTACGACATCATTACAGGTTGATGAGTCTTGGATTTATCAATACGAACCAGTAACGAAGCGCCAGTCGACGGTTCGGGTGATCAATCAAAGCTACTGGCTATTTGGTGTCAATTCTCTTACGGAACCAAAGAAGCATCAACGCTGAATGGTACACTACCAAATGCTTGGCAGAAGTTTTCTCTGTTGGGAGAAACAAACGACCAGACACAGGGCTCCGCGGGCTACTGCTCCACCACGACAACGCGTCGTCACACACCGTGCTCAAAACGAGGGGCTTCCTGGACAGCACGCCGGTCAAACTCCTGGGTCACCCTCCTTACAGCCCTGACCTAGCACCGTGTGACTTCTTTTTATTCCCGAAAATAAAAATCAGCTCAAAGGGAAATAATTTTCGTCGCCGGAAGATGCGCCATCAACGTTCGAGCTGGCTGTAAACGAGGTGTCTGCGCTGGACTGGAAAAAGTGTTTCGAAATTGGTTCAGACGCATGAAACTTTAGAGGCTAGTGGAGAGTACTTTGAAAAGATTTAATAAAAAAATATGTACATATAGAACATCATTTTAATTGTGTATTTGTGGTTAGTTACTTAGGTTATTTTTCTATTCACACAGAAAACATTGTATAATTACTACCATTTGCTTTTTTCTAGATTGTATAACAAAACTGGTTTATACTTCTACACTTGAATTCAAACACCTCTCATTTATTAATGACAAGCCAGACCAGACAAGTATGAATTTTAAAAATCACGTAAATAACGTTAATTTTAATTCCTAAATTGTAATATTTTAATTCACCAACTAAGTAAGTAAGTAATAAATATTTATAATTTAAGAAGGGTTTTACGTCCATAAATTCCATGCATTTTTGAGGGAATTTTGAAGGAGTTTTGCTGTATAGTCGTCATGCCAAATGGACGTATCAACCAAAAACCCATATTAACTGCAGTGTAAATATATAGCTGCATGCAAAAACACAAGAAGCTGGCTCAATCACAAGAAAAGTTATTAAGTGTTTTGTCTCTCCTGAAAAATAGGAGTTTTGTGAATACGCCTTTATGGTTTGAGACCCACGATATTTGTTCGATTAAAAACAAAAAAGAAAATAAATAAAAACGACTTGTGCGACGCCAAAGGCTCCTATCTCAGAATAAAGTTGCGATATTTAAAAAATAAATATTGCAGCACTGGTATTCTGATAGGGCCCAATGTGCTCATCATGCTCCCTAGTTGTCACTGCTTGTGGTAGCATCAGGGCACAAAAGCAGTGTGAAGGCTTACCTATAGATTAACTAAGTAACACTTACTTTTCGTCTCCTGGGCTCTTCGTTTCTTCTTAGATACTTCTTTTACTTCAGTTTTAATCTCCATTAGAGGTACATCATCTTCTAAATGAGATTCAGAATGGTGTGGTGGTGTATCTGCTACATCTGGACAGCTATTGTCTAAATTGTCCAGTTCTAGCCCTGTAAGTAAACAAAAAAATTCAAAAATATTTCAAGGAAGTCATGGGGAGAGGCCTTTGCCCAGGAGTGGGGTGATGCAGGCGTATCAATTTTAAAAACCACGTAAATAACGATAGTTTGAATGGGTTCTCATTCCGTTTCATTTAAATTGATTCTCAAATATATTCTCATTCTCATTTAAATTGTAATATTTAAAAAAAAAATATTGCAGTGCTGGTATTCTGATAGGGCCCATTGTGCTCGTCAAGCTCCCTAGTTGTCACTGCTTGCGGTAGCATCAGGGCACAAAAACAGTGTGAGGGTAATGGCTGATCTTAGGGTTATGCTCGTGAATGAGTGCTGCTTGTGGTAACTGGTCGTCTTGCTGGCCATGATTTTGTTATTGTTATCAGAAATTATTAGTTTATTTATTGAACTATGATGGTCTCAGTTTATCATTTGTGACTTCCACTCCTATGGATAGAATTCATCATCCCACATGTAAGCAGGTACAACATACAGCTAATGCTAACCACTTCCTATCAGGTGAACCATTGGCCTGTTTGCTTACTTATAGATTAACTAAGTAACACTTACTTCTCGTCTCCTTGGCTCTTTGTTTATTCTCAGAGACTTCTTCTACTTTTACTTCAGTTTTAATCTCCATTAGAGGTACATCATCTTCGAAGTCAGATTCATAACGGAGTGGTGGTGTATCTGCTACATCTAGACTACGGTCTAAATTTTCCAGTTCTAGCCCTGAAAGTAAACAAAACTGAAAATATTCAAAAATATTTCCAGGAAGTCATGGGGAGCGGCCTTTGCCCAGCAGTGGGGTGATGCAGGCTTACAGTAACAATATTGCTATTTGTTTTATGTTAAAACATAATGTGGTTACCGTTAAGTTGAATGAAACTATAAATAAATCTATAAAAAAATGTTTTGAATTACTGAAGTATTTCAAAATATATTTTCATCAATATGAAATAAATAAACAATATTTTAATTTGTTTATTGATTAAATTATTTATGTTCTTAGTAACATACCATCACATTGAAGTTCCACTTTTGGCTCAATAACATCATCTAGTCCCTCACAAACAGCTGGTAATTCTTCATTGATACCAATGCTTTCTGTTTGACATTCATCATCTATACTTATGTGCACAATTGGAGATTTAATAAACCCATTGCAAAACTCTAAGTGATCTTGGTTTACTATAGGATTAGGCTGTAAAAAGATATAAAATTTATAGTATTAGAAACATATGCTGGTGATCAGTCCCGCAAGCACAAACCTTTTTTCATTACACTAAAGTCACTTGAGCTCCGCAAGTGAGGGTACTTAGTAGGTCCAATGTAACCTCGCTGATCACTGCACAAGCTATTGATGCATAGCTTGCACTGACATGAGAGAGGACTGTGTTCAAACTGTCACATATAAGTTTCATACTGAAGTTGTAGCAGTATTATATGGAGTATCTAGTAATAATTGTAAACAGCTACATTTCACAAGAGTGTACATATCACCATTCAACACTCAATGGTATGCTGAAGTGGAATCCAGACACAGTAGGTATGAGCTTGAGAGGAATCACTTCCACATAATACTGAAATTAGAAATTATAAGATTGAATGTTGAAGACTACCTTACCTCATAGTCGTCATTCATCATCTGAGCGAACAGCTCTTCGGCGTCCAGACATTGTCTCAGTAATCGGTAGCATTGCTTTAGTTTAGCGCAGCAGAAGAAACAAGTAAGAATCGGTCTACTGTCTTCAGTTACAAACTGCAACAAAATTTGTCTTGCACTATTTTGTTTTTATGAAGAAAATACTTCTATTATATATGTGTGTGGTCCTTAATGCTTTCTGTGCGCATCTTACAGAGAAGGCATAAGTATTGATCGCCACTCCTGCTCCAGGCATTTTGGCGATTTAATGTACTCATAAAAATTTATTTTAAGTCCTGGTTTCCTCATGCTGTTTTATGGAGGCTCTGTAGCTTAAATGTTCGTATAGGAGAAGCATTTAAAACTTAAAGGTAATTTACTTAATTATTTATTATTACTAAAAATATGAACTTACAGGAATATCAGTCAGCCTCTCGTATAGTGCATGTAAGTTCTTGTTGACCACTATATACATGCAGACATTTTCCGCTAAACATATCCTACACATTGGCAGTTTTTCCATCTTTTAACTCAAAAAGGATCAACTTTGTATTTTTTGAAAAACAAACACTTGCGTACTTAGTATGTACACGTTTATTTCGATAATACTTCACAAAATAAAGATAGGGAAAAGATAGATCGTAGCAGGTGGCGTTCTGTAGTTTTTACCTACCCCGATGGAAAAAGACGCGTGAGTTTATTTATGTACTTCACAAAATACCACGAAAGAGCATACAAAATACTAAGGTTAGAGATACGAAATAAGTGGACTAATATTGACAATGGAAAAGCTACTTGACTTGACAGAATGACAGTTTAACATTGACAGTTAAAGATAGATTTAATAACTGTTTTTTTCTTGGGAATTAGATGTATAGTTACTGAGGCTTTTAAGTCAAGTCTTTTATTTTATGTGTTTAATGCATTAATATAACTTAGGTATAACACAGATATCTTGATGTTTTGACAAGTCACCATCGCGCCCGTGTCAAAGAGAGGATGTCCTGGAACTTTGGTACACGGATAGACCATGACCTGGGTTAGGACATAGAATACTTTTATCTTGGTAGTACGTCCAATGGGATGATTTCCGACCTCCACGTGGGCGAACATACTAACATAACATTTCGACTGTATTTCCCGAAGGGTTGGGCAGAAGTGTACCTATTTCTATTTGCATCATTGTATCTATCAATCAATACTATAATTTATTTTTCTTCTAAAACTTTTTACAAAAACATTGACAGCCGAACGAATGCAATGCAGTGCGCCCACGTCCCTTCGTTTGTCATACAATAGTCTATGGCATGGACAAGTGAAGTTCGAGCGTCGGAGTCAATCGTAATACCTAGTTACTGTACATAGTTATGGCTTTTATTTATTTGTCTTTCATTTATTATAAATCGTCTTTTTATTTAGTTTTTATTTCCCTAGTGGGATTTATATGTGTCCGTAGATGTGTACGTGACATCTAAGTGGGCCCTATCGGAATACCAGCGCTGCGATATTTATTTTTTAAATATCGCAGTATTATTCTGAAATAGGAGCCTTTTTGGCGTCGCGTCGCACTATTCCGTTTTTAGGGTTCTGTAGTAAAAAAGGAACCCTTAAAGTTTCGCCATGTCCGTCAGTCAGTTTGTCTGTCTGACCCAACTGGAGCTCAGAGACGCTTAGTACTAGAAAGCTGTAATTTGTCATAGGTATACATATTAATTACGGCTGACAAAGTGCTAAAATAAAATCTTGAAAAATTTTTTTTTAGCGTACGCTAAATATTTTTTTTAAAGATTTTATTGCACCTAATGTGGGGATGATATTTTTTTTTCTCGACTACCCCATGGTGTGGGGTATCGTTGGATAGGCTTTTCCAAAATTTTGCAGGTCATACCACTTTAAGATTCAAGGATCCACTTGCGTAATATTAAGCATTAAAGTGCTAATTCTTGTTAGAGTCAAGTGTCCCCCTTGCCAGCTAAATGGTTGTTTGGGGGATGTGAAAAAATTAATGGCAGTAGTACATACATATAATGAAATTAAAAGGAAAACTATCACGGCTAAGTAGGCTTTACAAGTAAACGAGTTACAGTCTACCAACTTAAATTTGCAGTTACAGAGTTGACCGTGGCATATATCGATGTATGGGAGAACAGGTTTTTTAACTACAATGTTGAGTTTGTTTTGGGTTAAATTCATACCAACTTCCTAACTACATAACCCTTCATTGTGCGTGGTCCGACACGCACTTGGCCGGATTTTATTTAAATTCTTTGTTGTTTTTTGTTTTTAATCGAACAAATATGTAAATTTGGTTAGATTTAAATGCTCCTTTTTTACGTGTTGTATGTCTTGTAGTGGAGTGCTCAAGTAATTTCGGCACCGGTCGATTGTCAAGAGGATTGAGTGGTTTCGTACTGGGACAATAATTAAGGGCGCGTTTGCAAATCAGACAAAATTGTGCTGTTTTTCGGTACATATTGTGACAAATGAAACCAAATCAAATACAACTAATCACTACCACATATAAATTGGTTCTTCATCTTCAAATAATAGTAACCATTTTGTTGAAAATTATAGATTTTATAATGTAAAAACGATTTTCTGTTCCCATTTTTCACAAAATTAACGATACCGGGTTGAGTTTCAGTACATTTTTTGTTTTATTATCAACATATTTTAAGGTTTCTAAAAATACTAGAAGTAGGCAGATATATTCAATTCCAAAAACTAGTACATAAAAATATCAAAATGTCACAAATAGTCGCAAAAATATTAAAAACTGAACTTATTTTTTCACATGTTTTGCTATTACGGATGAATCTTAATCGGTTGCACTATGGGTTATTTTATTTTTGTTCCTGTCTTGCTATAGTTGCTATATTGCGCAAACGTTTCGTTCGAATGCAACCTCAGTCCGCGCTTGGCCGCCGTCGTAAGTGGACACTGTATCGCCTGTTAGCCGCGCCTGAAAAAGATCGCTGTACATGTACAAAGTTTTCGATAAACCAAATTAGATACTTGATACGATGTTTTTATAATCACAGGTTTTTATAAAAAAATATTCTTTTTCGCAAAAAGTAAAGAGGATTTATAAATGCCTATTCGTCTCCGACTTGATGGAGTGACCTGAAGGTGTACTTCGGTGACTGCTACTGGAACTCGTCGACCGACCGTCCGACACCTTCAGGTCACACCATGCTGCATTGAAGCGGCTCCTGCCCAATCTAGGGGGTCCAAACGCCTCCTGCCGGAGGCTCTACGCGGGGGTCGTGCGGTCCATGGCCCTATACGGGGCTCCTGTATGGGCGCGCTCTCTGGCGCTGCGGCCAGCCCGCCGGTTGAGCGCGGCCCAAAGGGTCATGGCCATCCGGATGGTCCGAGGATACCGCACGGTCTCCTGTGAGGCAGCGAGCCTCCTTGCCGGATTGCCGCCATGGGATCTGGAGGCAAAAGTCCTCGCGCACGTATGGGAGTGACGCGAGGAGGCGAAACGCCGGGGCGTAAGTCCGCTGCCGCGAGGAATCGCGGCACAGCGGACGGAGCTCCGGCGGGATCTCATGGCGTCATGGAAAGTACGGTTGTCGCAACCCAGTGCTGGGCACGCCACGATTGCGGCGATAAGTCCCCTCTTTGAGGAGTGGCTGGAGAGGCGCCACGGCGTCCTCACCTTCCGCCTGACGCAGGTCCTCACCGGACACGGCAGCTTCGGGAGGTTCCTGTGTCGGATAAGGCGGGAGGAAACGTCCGGGTGTCACCACTGTGTGGATCGCCCGGAGGACACGGTGGAGCATACGGTGGAGGTCTGCCCGGTTTGGGCAGAGCACCGCCCTGTCCTCTTGGAGGCGATCGGCGGCAGAGACCTCTCGCGTCCGGCCCTGGTTCAGGCCATGGTACGGAGCGAGAGGGCATGGGCAGACGTCACCTCCTTCTGCGAAGCAGTAATGCTCGCGAAGGAGGAGGCGGGACGGTTGAGGGAAAGGCAAGTTTCGCGCCCTCTCGCCCCTAGCCGCCGCAGGAGACGCCCAGGGCGTCGGGAATCCCGGGCGGATTTCCAGCCACCGTAGGCGCGGGCTTGCGGACGGTGAGCAATGGGTAGCTCACCGTCCGGTAAGGACCAGGCCCGGGTCGACGGCGCGTTGTATTCCACGCGCGCCTCAAAGAGTTGTCGTCAGCACATAGTAGGGGTCCACTAGGGCCGATGCCTGCCGGGGTCGCGGGAAGGTACTTATGGGTCACCGAGGCCCCCGCAACACAGGCAACAAGAAGGAATACGGGTGGGTTTTAGTCAGTAAGAGTCTGACACACCCTCCCGCTCCGCCCAGAGCGGGAGAAGTTATTTGATGATTTCCCACCCAAAAAAAAAAAAAAAGGGTCACACCATCAAGTCCGGAGGTAAGGTCTCATCATAACTATCAAAACGAGCCCAAACTCGGCACACCTAGTCCTACTCTTCGACCAGTTCCAGTACCAGTCACCGAAGTACACCTTCAGGTCACTTCATCAAGTTCGTAGGTAAGGTCTCATCATAACTAATAAAACTTGCCTAAAGTCCACAGCCCACATCTCTCTACTAGTAGAGGGCTTCTAGTGCCTAGGAGTCACTGAAGTATTTGTATCTAAGAATTATTTAGTAAAATTATAAAGAGCAATACGAAATATTTTTTGTAATTACGAATAATATAAAGAAATAAGAAAAAAAAACTCAAAGTATCAAAATTAGTTCACTTGACTACTATACGTGCGTACACTTGTGTGTGCGACCCGTGTCAATGTAGTAGTTGGATTCTATACCTATAAATTTTGCAAACGCGTCCTTAAGGCTCCTCACCGACTCCGATGACCCCATTACCCTCCTCCAGGAAAGCAGTAGGGCCACGAGTACAGCGCACAAAACATACCGACCTACGTTCCAAACTCGCCGCCGAGGTCCCTCGCGTAAACCCCGACGTAATTGCCCCGCCCGACCCTTGCTGGACGAAGCGCCAGCCCGCGCCGCAGCTGAGCCTGTAGTTTTAAATTCCCCGAATAATAATAATTCTGATCAGATCCAGCCTGTCCCACCTTGCTGTCGTCCCCCAACGACGCCCTAAGCCGAGGTCCGTACCCCACAGGGGGTGCCGTTAGCGTGCAGTCGCTTTGAGTTCGCTTAAAGCAGCCACAGGAAAGTCCGGTTAAGTAGTCACTACCTCTCAAGGTCAACTACGAGATGCCATTCATAAAAAAAAAAAATAATATAAAAGGCAGTAATGTGCCTATCGCGCCCGCGATAGCGCCTCTGTGTGTAGGAGCCTTTAATTTTATTAAATAGTAGCTTTTGCCCGCGGCTTCGTCCGGCGGATGTCGGAAGCTATTCCACGGGAATGTATTACTACCGGGAATAAAAGGAAACGAAACCGATCGCATATCTCATAGCTGAGCGCTGCGCCCGCCGCGTCAGCCATAATTAATTTTACTACACGTTTTTTGAATCTGTGATATATTTTAAAACTTTCATCTAAATGATATGATCTAAAGGTATATTTTAATCTTAATTAAATTCACAATTTAAATAACATATTTTATTGGATAAGGATTAATAAAATACCGGTTAAAATAGCTTCGGCAATAACAATGTAATTTTTATCAAATTCTGAAAGATAAAAATGGTAACTGTCTATCTTCTAAGGGTGACCACCCTTAGAAGATAGACATATACTATTATAGACTTTTTTGTTCAACTTTTTAAGATGTATAATCCGGTAGGTAGAACATTAATGTTATGTATCTCGTACGGCATACGCGGCCCAGGCCAGTAAAGCTCCCAGTCGGCATGATTTCTTCCGACATTCTCAACAATAATCGTAATATTTCAGCCAATTTCAAACTACCTTCCTCATGAATTACTCCATCTATTGGTGGAAATAGTTTGAAAATCCGTTCAGTAGTTTTTGAGTTTATCGCGTTCAGACAGATAGACAGACAGACGCGGCGGGGGCACTTTGTTTTATAATATGTAAGCATAAAGATAACTAACATATTTTAGTTCGCTAATAGGTTAGGATAATACGAGTATATTGATATTTTTATTAATTAATTAATTATGTGTAAGTTGTGGTATATTTCGTTTTAATCTATAGCTGGTATATATATATGTCGCATCCGGTCATTAGTACGGACACGAACGAATCGCAAGCGCGTCACTAGCGACATTACGTATTCTACCCACACCAACTGACAGCGCGCTTATACAGAGTCGTGATGTTTTAAAGCCGGCGAGGAGGACATTCAGTGTCTGATCGCATTGGAATTAAGACGTCGCGGAACTGTACCCGATTCGTTGTGCCCAGTCATTATAATTAGTCATTTGTGATTTAATAAAAGTAGTGTATCGTACCCAGTGTATTTTCATTACACGAAACCCATCTTCTGCCCACATGATGTCCGAATCTAACGGAATAAATCCTAACGATACGATATCAGAACTGGGATCAAATTGTGCTTATGAGATCACACGCGGGAACAGTGACAATAACAATCAGTGGCGGTTACTTTTTGAAATTCAAAATAAACAAATGCGCGCGCTGATGCAAACTCTTAAAACTAAGCCTGTGAATAACAAGTTGGTGTTGCCGGAATTCGACCCCTATCGGGGTTTATCAACCCGAGTCCGATACGCGATCATTGTGTGCCACTGCTGACTTGTGTTTCGACGGGAATGCAGTGGAAGGAAGCCAACTTATCTTAACAATAAGCAAGGCGATGAGGGGCTCCGCATCAACATGGCTGTCGCAGATAACCTATCCAGGTATGACGTGGGACCAGTTTAAAGAACTCTTTAAGGCCAGATTCGTGTGTGTTGAAACTTCTGCGGCTAACCTCATTAACCTGAGTAATGAAAAACCCAAGGATAATGAGACCTATGCCGCCTATGCTAGTCGTCTCATGACGTTTTTGTTAAACCGTTGGAAGGAGCTGAGTGTTGAACAGATTGCGGCGTCGACTGTAATTGCTCACTTGGCGCAAATCGATACACGCTTACAACGTCTCGCTTTTACCACGGAGATTACAACGCGTCATAAGTTGCAGCAAGAGCTTCAAGCGTTCTCCTACCTGAAGAGGAGAGCCCCTACAGATACGCGTACTGACACTGGGAACGAGAAACGTCTGAAGTTTTCGTCACTACCGCCAATCAAGTGCCACACATGTGGCAAGCCAGGACACAAACAAGCGGATTGTCGCACGAAGAAGAACGACGCCAAGAAGCCGTTGCCTGTGCCACCTGCAGTGGGCGCCGGGCAGCGACAACAAGCCGGCAGCAGCTCACTGGTGTGCTTCAAGTGCGGCACGCCGGGCCACATCGCCAGTCGCTGCACAGCAGGTGGGTGCAGCGCTGCTGTACCGGCGGAAAAACGAGTCGACCTTTGCATTGTCGAGCCACCATCAGGAACATTGAAGCATTTTGGTGAGTGTTTCAAATTTGATTTTGATTCCGGTGCTGAATGTTCTTTGATGAAAGAGAGTATAGCTAGTAAATTTAGAGGCAGGAGGGTAAATGATGTAGTATCTTTAGTTGGTATAGGCAATAAAAATGTTAATCGTACTATGCAATTACTGTGTCAGGTAGAAATCAACGATTTCGCTACGGAGATTCTATTCCACGTTTTGCCAAATATGTACTTGCGTAGTAACATTCTATTGGGTCAAGAGATTTTGAATAACGGTTTTTGTGTGAGTATGACTGCAACTGAATTAATTTTGACTACAGAGAGAACTATAAACGTGTGTAACGCTATTCTAACCACGACAATTAAGAATAATTTTGATAAGATTGATACTGATTTACCATTTTAGGAAAGACGTGATCTTGTAAAAATCGTGCAGTGCAAAGACGTCCTTACAGTCTGTCTCCGGACGAACGTCAAATCATGCGCGATAGGGTAAACGAATTGTTGCAAGCTAAAATAATAAGACTCAGTAATTCACCGTTTGCTAGTCCGGCGCTTTTGGTTAGAAAACATGATGGTTCAGACCGTATGTGCATAGATTATAGAGAGCTTAATAATAATACAGTGCCAGATCGTTATCCGTTACCTTTAATTTCTGACAAAATTTCACGACTCCATGGTGCAAATTACTTTACAAAGTTAGATTGTGCAAGTGGTTTCCATTTAATTCCTGTCCAAGAACAATCTATTGAACGCACTGCGTTCATTACTCCAGATGGACAATTTGAATTTTTAACAATCCCGTTTGGTTTACGTAACGCCATATCTGTTTTCCAACGAGCAATCATCATTGCACTCGGTGACATTGCATACCAGTACGTAGTTGTGTACGTCGATGATATCTCCATTATCTCCGACTCAATAGAGCTGGGCCTGGAGAGACTGCACACTGTATAAGAGGTGTTAACAAAAGCAGGGTTCTCGCTGAATCTTAAGAAATGCTCCTTTCTTAAAACGCGTATAGAGTTCTTGGGTTATGAGGTTGAGGCAGGTAAGATTAAACCAAACAAGCGAAAGATAGAGGCTTTGTCTGGTTTACCTTCACCACAGACACTTACACAGGTAAGACAATTCGTAGGCTTGACTTCTTACTTTCGTCAGTTTGTACCGATTTTTTTCCTGCCTCATGGGTCCAATCTATAATTTGACATCTGGAAAGTCACCGTTCGTGTGGACCGCCAGCCGTGAAGAAGTTAGACAGAAGGTAATCAAAATACTAATTAGTGATCAAGTGCTCATGATTTTTGACCGGCAGCACCCAGTGGAGCTTCATACAGATGCCAGTTCAGAGGGTTATGGCGCGATTTTGTTCCAAGTTGTAGAAGGTAAGCAACATTCTATTGCCTATTTTAGTAAACGCACGACACCAGCAGAGTCTCGATACCACTCGTACGAGCTAGAGACGGTAGTAGTCGTCAACGCGGTGAGACATTTTAGACAATACCTGCATGGCCGAAAGTTTACAGTAGTAACGGACTGTAATTCTCTAAAATCGTCACGAAACAAAATCGACATGACACCGAGGGTACACAGGTGGTGGGCATTCTTACAGTCGTTCGATTTCGATGTAAAATACCGCGTAGGTAAGCAAATGGCGCACGCTGATTTCTTCTCTCGAAACTTATTGCCCCTGCCATCAAAACCAGCTTGTAAAGTTGAACAGAAGCAGGTAAACTTTACCGCATTGTCTGACAACTGGCTTCTAGCAGACCAGCAGTGAGATGATGAGATCAAGAAAATTATGTCCGATCTAGAGCAAGGTCAGCTTAACGATGACGTGGCTAAAACGTATGAGGTAAGATCAGCTATACTTTACCGTCAACGTAACGGTCTAACTAAATGTTTGCCAATCGTCCCTCGTGCTATGCGTTGGTCTGTCATCAATAATATCCACGAGTCCATTATTCATCTAGGATGGGAGAAGACACTGGAGAAGCTGTACAATCATTATTGGTTCGAGGGTATGAGTCGCTACGTAAAAAGGTTTGTAGACAACTGTGTCACCTGTAAGATAGCAAAGTCCCATTCAGGTAAAGTACAGGCGGAACTTCACCCTATACCCAAATTACCCAAGACAGCCATTCCATGGCATACCGTCCATATAGACGCTACAGGAAAGCTGAGTGGGAAGAGTGACAACAAGGAGTACGTGTTCGTGATGATCGACGCTTTCACCAAGTACGTATTGCTGTTTCACAGTAAAAACATTGACACCAAAAGCAGCATCAAGGCAGTGTCAGACAGTGCTGCACTCTTTGGTTCTCCTGTGCGAATAATCGCTGACCAGGGACGGTGTTTTTCGAGCAGGGAGTTTCACGACTTCTGCCAAGGTAAAAATATCAATCTTCACCTTATTGCAACTGGTTCATCTCGTGCAAATGGTCAAGTAGAAAGGGTAATGAGTGTGCTCAAGTCAATATTAACCGCGATAGAGATAAAGATCGGTCGTGGCAAGACTCACCAGGAGATGTACAGCTGGCCCTTAATTGTACGGTTAATCGCGTTACAAAAGCTAGTCCATTAGAACTTTTGATAGGTAAGGTAGCACGTCCACTTAATTTAATGGCTAATGACAATGACGACATTATAAACATTGATGACATTAGGAGATTAGCTTCCGAAGGCATTGAAAAGTCTGCGTGTTATGATAAAAGTCGTTTTGATAGTACAAAGGCAAGCGTAAATAGGTTCTCTGTCGGTGAATTCGTGCTTATTGAGAACGAGGAGCGTAATCAAACTAAGCTTGATGTGAAGTATAGGGGCCATTTCAAATTGTTGAAGTGTTAGATGGCGATGGTGTTTTAAAATCTCCTGTTAACAAGCGTACTTACAAAGAGGAGCATCGGAACAAAGAACGATAATATATCCAAGTTACCGTATTTTACACAAATTAGAAAAAAGTTTGTAACTTTTTTAATGTTACAGCTGTGGAAGAATAAATTATGTCAATATGCAGTTAAAAGGGACCCAGATTGATTTGTGAAACGAAACGGAAGGTAGATACATAATTTGGCGAGATATTGGGTGAACACGTTTGGATATATCGGTTCTTGACGCGATCATTTGGATATGTCGGTTTTTGAAATGATTAAAATAGATTGTTTTTGAAAAATACAAAGCACACGTAAAAAAACATCAGACAGAATCGAACATGAAAAATACTGACAGCGAGATGACAAGAGATATTGACAGGTAGCCAATCACGTCAGCGTAAGAGGGGTGTTTAAGGAGAGTGTTAAGATACGTACAGGGAATCGATTTTTAAAAAGAATCGAAATAAAGATTAAGCTTATTTGAAAACATGTATTTCTCGGCATTTGAACCGAACACTATTAAATTATGTTAAACTTCTTAAGGAATTATCGGTTTTTGATACGACAACTAGAAACTGAACCTCCTTAGATATGTATGTGTCGGGTTTTGATTGGACCACTGTTTTGTGATATTTTTTTAAAGCTGGAAATGTCTGTTTTTGAATAGATTTCTTTCCTGAAGGGTATGTAATACAAAATTTTGCAACGGAAAAAAAATATAAAAAAATAATGGCATAAATGCGACATATCGGTTTTTGTTCCGACACTCCTCAAATACGCTCATGACCGTGTTCGGAAGATGCCCGAGGGCCAACTACAAATTGAGATTGTAGACGAAATAGATGGTGAATTGGTATCACCTTAGTTTATGTAACCAGGTTCTCGGTTCAGTGGGTCGGAGACTGTACCAGAGTATCGTAGCCGTAGCCCGTTGGAAATCTGTATCTGCTCAATGAGTAGTCCGTGGGTACGCGGTAAGCAGTAGCTCTGGGTGGTATAGTCGGGTTTTGCCTAGAAGCAAAGACCATAGAGTCAAGGGTTGACTCGGTATTCCCGTGGTGAAAATATTGTGTGTGTTGTGGACCATGATTGGAATACCTGAGGTTTTGTTTTCTTTTGTTAATGTAATGTGCTTGGTCTCGGTAATCTCGAAAATAGATTAGTTATAATTCGTAGATTAGCTTAGTTTTTTTTTATTACTATTGGCGAATTGCTTGTGTAATAAACAGATTTTAAAGAGTCTAGTCCTTTTTAACTATCTCATCAGTCTTCATAAGAGTCAGGATTGGACGAACAGAAACTGTGCCAGAATTTTGTATTTTTCAGATTAACAACACACGAGGACGTGTGCATCGCAGAATGGCCGTGTCGCATCCGGTCATTAGTACGGACACGAACGAATCGCAAGCGCGCCACTAGCGACATTACGTATTCTACTCACACCAACTGACAGCGCGCTTATACAGAGTCGTGATGTTTTAAAGCCGGCGAGGCATTCATGCATTCAGTGTCTGATCGCATTGGAATTAAGACGTCGCGGAACTGTACCCGATTCGTTGTGTCCAGTCATTATAATTAGTCATTTGTGATTTAATAAAAGTAGTGTATCGTACCCAGGGTATTTTCATTACACGAAACCCATCTTCTGCCGACATGATGTCCGAATCTAACGGAATAAATCCTGACGATCCGACATATACAAATAAATAAAATTTAAGTGTCTGTTTGTAACGTCAACATAACTGCTTTGTACTAAATGCCTATACGGTAGGTACTTATACCAAAAAACAAAAAAAAATTTTTTGGTTGTCTGTATTTTTGTCTGTCTGTTTGTTCCAGCTAATCTCCGAAACTTGATGGGATTTTCACGGGCAGATAGCTGATATCATAAGGAGTAACCTAGGGTTCTAAAAACTCGCTCGTTCATTGTTATGATGATCTGCACTAAATATGCAGTATTTCTGAGAAAAGAGTTTATCATTTAATTTTATAATTAGACAGTAAGGTCTTTGAGTAAAAAATGCGGGACGTTTCGTCGAAAGCGGGACATAATAAAAAAGACTAGCTACGTGGGGGGCGGACACGCGTACTGTACTTCTGTACAAAAAACTTATACGGCTAACAAGGCAATATGTCCGCGCTTCCTAAGGCCACGTTCTAACCAAAAGCGATCGTCGCACTCTTCTATAATTATGAATATGACATAGTCGCGCGACCAATCAAGCCACATTTGTATGTCGTAATTCAAACAAACGATCGCGTATTCGCGCGACGATCGATTTTTGTTAAAACGCGGTGTAACCAAAAATAGGTAGCGCGAATACGCGAACATCCTGTTCTTGTCATTTTTTGTTTGGAAAACTGCGGTTCGCCCAACAAAATGAACGCGACGGTCGCGTGTTCGCGCTACGTTCGCTTGGGTTATAACGCTGCATGCGCTGCCAGTTTCCTTTAAAAAATCGGGCATAATTCATTTATCAAACCACTGTGGAAATGATACAAATCATATAAAACATTAATTATAATTTATTGATTACAAAAACAATATATTAAAACCTTCTCATTCTTTCTTGCCATGGTCGCACGTTAACACGTACACAGGAGGCGCGGGCAGCAGAAATACTGGTGTGTCTGGAAACAATATAAATACATAGGTAGGTGCTATCGCGGGTACCATATCAGCCCATTTTAAAAACAAAACCCCGTGCTCACAATTACCACATCAGCAGTGCTATTCTGTAACCTTCTCACCGTGAAAACATAAGTGAAGTGAGCGTGAAATGAACTGTCAGTGTCACTGACACTCGTTCAGCGCGCGCACCGGCCGGCGGGCGGCTAGGTTCACTTCATCCAGCCCAAGTGAAGTGGTGTTGCTATGGCAACAAAAATCGAGTGAAGTGATAAGATCACGACACTCACGCGTCGCGCTTACCGACTCACTTCACCTAGCCGATTCACTTCGGCGCGGGTGGTTACCATGGTTACGAGAATCGGGTGAAGTGATAAGATCACTCCGCGCTTGCGCGTGAGGTGCTGTTATTAAAATATCAAGTAGAGTTTATTTTTTTAAAATTTGCCGATTTTTATTTTTAAATGTACGACAAACAAAAATCTGGTTTTTACCTTTATATCAAAATAAAAAATGCCGGCAACAAACATTTTTCATCATGGGTGTCGTTTTCATGGTTTTCGGGGGTGTTACAGCCGATTCTGAGGTCAAATCTAAAAAGCAAGATGGCTGCTGCGAAAATTGCCAAACCTTTAGGAATAAAAAAAACAAAATTGAGTTTCTGACTGAATTTCTGTTTTGCTATTTTTTTTGTAACCCCTAAATAGTAACGTTACAACAATTAAATACTAGTTTTGAAATAATATAAAATGATCAATAGAATTAGCATACAAATATTATTACAATCTCGATTATAATTATAAATGTAATGCTTGGTCAGTCCCTAGCATCAGTGAGATGACACTGACACTGACAGCTCACTCCACGCGAGTTTTCACGGTGAGATTTTTACAGAACCGACATGCTGTTTACCGCCCCATTTTGCGTCGACCAATAAAAAATAATTTCTTTTGTTTAAACAAATTTCTCAGGCTCTGTTACAATGATCACAGATGTCTGACTACCCTTGACCAGTTCCTTTTATGGTCTTCGTTTTTTCGTTTACAAAAACAAGGGACTTAGCACAAATCTGATGCGGCGATGGTAGTGGCTGATGAGCGCAGGTAAGCGTTACTATAGCGGCCGAGCGCTGCGAGCAGGAATAGTCTTCACGGTGGTCCGATATGCGCACATTATAGTCGTGCGGCGCCTGTAGTGCGCGATGGTTGATACAAATTCCTCAATTTCTCTCTCCTAATTTTGCTGTGCCCCACAGGGTCCATATTGATCTTTTACTTTGTTATACCATCGACATATGTAATACATATGGAATGCACTATAGAATTGAGTATTGAAATGTACGAAAGTGATGGAGGAATAGAATAGAATATTTTTGTTTGCATTAAAACATGGTAACAGTAACAGTCTTAATAATAGGATTAGGCCGCGTCCTATACAAAAGCGGTTGTCGTGCGAATACGCGATCCTCGCGTTTATAATATGTCATGTCACTTTGTATTCGGTGAAAATTAACGCGTGGTCGCACCGAAAGAGGGCGCTTTGCGGTTTTCCCAATAAAGTGACATATTCGCGCGACGATCGCTTTTGAATAGGACGCGGGGTTATGATCTACGTGTCTCGGTCTCGCCATGAACTAATTTTTTTTTTATATATTTATAGGTAGCGATATTGGGAAAGCAAAATACAGTTTCTACTATTTTGACAATTAAATGAAATCGTTTATATTATTTTTGGTGTCTAACATCTTTCCTCTCGCTTTCTGTGAGTGATTTCGTGAAAAGGGACGGAAGTGTATAGACAGGTAGTGATAGCTTGAGCATGGAATTAGTAAGTACTCTATGTTAGCATCGAATTAGAAAGTATATTACTATATATATTGTAAGTAGAGAGGGTGCATATTTAATTGAATAATTATTTCAGTATTTAGCTTTTTTAAATTTTGAGGTTAATTTCTGTCGCTGCTCAGTTGCTTATTACCAAGGTGAGATGTTAGATGTTCACACCGTATGCGACTACTGTAAGGCTCACTCGTTCTTTTTAATAAGCTTAAAATGGAGTCAACATCTTCGATCTGGCTACCCCTGACAAGAAATGGCGAAACAAACTCAGGGGTCAAAGTCTCTTTTAAAGTCCAGACATAGTCTTGGTCAGATCATGTAAGGGTCATGTAGGTATCTTTTGTCTGTGTCTTTTGAGGTAAGAACTATACAGATTTGAGTGGACCTGTCCAGTCAGTGCACGCATTTGTCAGTAATTGTGCAGCTCAACTACAACAACATAGGTACAGGTAAACCCGAAAACACGCGCTGCGCGTGCGCTTCGGTAATCTTTGCGTCTCCGAATTAGTACGAACGTCGCCCCACAGCCCAGTAACCCCCCACAGGGGTTAAGCTTCTAAGTTGTGTATTGGCGCGCTTGGTACCATGTGCAGCCATCATAGTGTGTTTGAAAGACGTTTTCTCTCCGTCGGGCTACCTACTCCGGTGATAACATCACACCATTATTCCCTGAAGGTATTGCAGAGGTTTACCTATAGTACACCCGCATTTTGCCAGTAATGTTTAAGTAACATGCAACAGGGGGCGAGCCTATTACCATAAACCGGGCACAATATAGAAAAACCACTAACTGTGCCCGACCCGGGAATCAGAACCTCATGCTCAGCTGTAGAGCTTGCGACCACTAGACCAACCGAGGCAGTCTGTACTAGCTATCACACAAGCCTTTATTTAGGACACATCGAGTTAGTGCATGATGTAGAATAATAAACACATACATACCACAAATAGAATTGCAATGATTTTTCAAATTATCCAAGGATGCATGGTGACAGTTTTTGCTGAAAATCAAAAAACAAAAAAGGATTTTAGTAAAAAAAAAATTGTATGTTCTTTAGCCAAATAAAAAAAAAGAATTCAATCTTCGGTTATTTCTTCTTATTCTGTGTGTTAACTCTTTATTTTTTCAACTTACCACTGATCACCTAAGCTATTCAAAGACTGCGACAGTGAGCATTGCCCAACAACATTATTCAAGTCAGCAAGCGAGCAAGCTTGCCTCAATCTTGCCACCAACTTATGAGGCAAACTCAAACTTTGACAGCTACTCGAACAATCACTACTCCCACATTTATTCCCCTCATCCACAGTTTCAACATTAATCTTCGGAACACTTATGTCACTTTGACATTGACAGCTGACATTTCCGCCATCACTAGAGTTGCCAGCTTGAGAATTTTCTACCAAATTAGTTGAATTTGTCGTGATGTTCGGTCTTAATTCTGTTGTGTGTACAGATCTGTGTATATTTGGATCTGAGGCATATGTTTGGCCAAATTTTTCGTTGAAATGTACGGTTTTCTTGTATTTATTCATCATTGAGTGTTGGTACTGTCCTCTCCGATTCGGTGAAGGTGACGAGTTTCGGGAGCGATTCGGTGAAGTGTATGCTGATGAGGTTTGCGTTGGACGCTTCGTTTTAGGGTTTTTAAGCTCGTATTCTGTTGCTATTGCTTCGAAAACCTGTAATGATAAACCAGTTTTAAAACACATAATCTTTTAATGAAGAGTTTGTATGTTTGAACGCGCTAATCGCTGAAACTACCGGTCGGATTTGAAAAATGATTTTTGCGATTTATAGTCCAATTCTTGAGGAAGACTTGGTGAATGATGCGATGCGGTGGGTCTGGGGCCGAAGGCGACCGCCCGACGAGAACCGAGCATTACTGGTTACTTACGACTTCCACGCGAAAGGAGTCGCCGGAAGAAGCTAGTTAATACAGACATAGACAATTATCTAAAAGGTAGTTTCTCCTCTAAACGAAACTATCTTTTGGAAGAGGCAAATAGAATCAATTCTATTTTTTTGTAAACGTTGACGTCCAAAAGTGCCTTTCAATGTCCTACTTGAAATAAATTATGATTGATGATATCGATTGGAAAGGTATTTTTCACGGAAGTTAATATGTATGATAATGGTGCCGATTCTTTGTTCACAAACTAAACTAAATTTAAGTTCAGTGCATCTTTTTCTTTCTATTACAATAAGAAAAGGACAGAAGATACATTTTAGTTTAGTTCTGTCAAATTAATCAGCGGTTGACGTAAATTGACGTAATTTTAGTAGGCAAGTTTTTAATCACGTCTAAACTTGTATAGAGTAGTGACAGGCGCTGATTAATCTGACAGGACTAAACTAAAATGTATCTTCTGTCCTTTTCTTATTGAAATAGGAAGAAAAAGATGCACTGAACTTAAATTTAGTTCAGTTTGTGAACAAGGGAATCGGCGCCAATGTCTACTAATGCTGGTTACCTGTTCGGCCACTAGATTTCTAGCGTAGGGTGAGTTCTTCGATGGCAAGGCTTCTCTGCATAGGGCGCAACGTTCCAACCGGGTCCAACATGCTGCCAAAAAAATAATAATGTTCTTAAGTCTTTGTGTCGCTGCAATACATCTTAAAGTAATATATATTTAGGGCAAGAGTTAGAAACCGCACTGACTTTACTTTGCTATGTAAATCTAGCGTTTCATCCTAACTTAATATTATAAATGTAAAAGTGAGTTTGTTTGTTACGCTTTCACGCTAAAACGGCTGAACGGATTTGCATGAAATTTTGCACATGGATAGACCATGACCTGAATTAGGATATAGGATACTTTTTATCCAGATATTCCTACGGGATCAAGACTTATGCGGGTGAAACTGCGGGGCGTAGCTAGTACGAATGTAAACCTTGTTCTCATTTAAACGTTGTTAATATTTGAATGAAACGCTTTGATCTTTCAATCAAGACGTGATGGGTAAACACGAAAAAAAGAATTGATGTTTTTTTTTTGTGCAAGTGTACGTCTGTCAAATACGGTGTGTAATGAACAAGGTTTACGTTCGTACTAGCTGCGCCGCGCGCAGAATATCTGGATAAAATTATCCTATATCCAACTACGCTCCACACCCTGCATCGCTACCGGCTAGATCTGTTTACGCTGTTGGGGGCGGGTACAGCATCCACTGTAGGCAAGCGCCAACCAAAACCGACGCCCTCGTTGCTAGATCGTCTCTTGCCGGACCTTCCCTAGAGAACTAGGCATCTCACACAGCAGCGGCCTGGTCGCACTGGCATTGTGAAGCACTTCGGGTGCTCCTACTATCGCACCCTATAAACTGACTTCAGAACGCTGATCACACTTCGCGTCCCTTCTGGGGCGCAGAGACGACCACGCGATTCGACCGTGAGTAATATTGGTGCTTACGTTCACAGTACACGTGTGACCGGGCGCAGGTGAGCGGTTTAGTGGCAGTGGAGGCGCACACTGAGCAAGCCAATGCTCTCACTACGCCGGCGAGCGCTCGCCGTGACTTCTCCCCTCGGACGCCGCCGCCGCAGCTCCAAAGTAACTGATGGGAAAATAATGAAAAGAGTATGCTTAGATGGTTTGGTCATGTTGAGAGGATGAATGAAAGGCGACTAACGCAAGGCAGATGTGAGTGGAAACGCAGGGACCGCCTAATAACCATATTGCTGATGTTGTTCAGAAAGGTCAAATGCGCAGTTCTCGCAACCGGCGCGCGTATATGACCAGACGTATGAACGTAAGCGAGGCAAAAGGAGTATGTAGGGATCGTAGCAGGTGGCGTTCTATAGTTTCTGCTCCCATGGGAAGAAGGCGTGATTTTTATGTATGTATTACAATAATTACACAAATTAAACTTCGTAGATCTAAAGTCTTTTCCAGCCTGCTTACAAAAAATCAATAATTTAATAATTATCCAATTTCGTAAGTCAATATAGCTATAGCTACTTTTTAAAGATCGTAGCTTTACAGTCAGTAGATGTTCGCTGGTGTTGCCAGCGTACAAATTAATTATTCTAATATAATATACGAGCAGTGTAACGGCCCCGACTTATGAATTGTAGGTCGTGGGTTCGAACCCAGACAGGCTCTTTACCTTGTGTAAATTATTTAATCACCACTGCTCTCGAAATGTTGAAGAAAAACATCGTGAGGAAACCGGCTAGTCCTAGATCTAAAAAATCGAAGACATGTGACATCCACCAACCCGCACTGGGCTGTGCGTGGATTACGGCCCACTCCCTCTCACAGAGAGGAGGCCTGGGTCTCAGCAGTGGGGACATTAAAGGTTGATTATGCTTATGCTAATACGATTTATAGATCTCATTCTCTTGCACTTATATCAATTTATTTGGGGTTGGTGCAGCATGGCTTCTTCTTCCATACCTACTTTATATTATCAGTCATCATTTCGGTATTCTCCATACCATCCATCGTTTCTTTGGTCTTCCCCTGCTCTTATAAACATCCACATTCATACTCAAAACTTTGCTCACGATATTTGCCTCATTCCTTTGCATCACATGACCAATACCATGAATGGCAACAGATTTTCCCACAACTTTTTCTGTCATGGTGCCACTTTCAGAATTCCTCTTATTGTTTATATACAAATTCGCTCCATCATAGCAAGCTTAAATTTAAATGTTCTGAAAATACGATATTATCTGGGCGAAAAATACGTGATTTTTGTCACTATAGTTGCCTCGTTTTAGCGTGGCAATAGCGGTCATTGACCTACATTTTCTATCACTTTTTATTTCAAAAACAGAAATAAAGTCTGTGAATGTCCTGAATCAATTTCTATCGTGATCTTCAACGTGCTGCATTAACGAGAAACCATGCATAGTTTATTGTTTGGATTCCTACGGAGAGATATTAGGGAAAGGGCAATGACCGCTATTGCCACGGTACATTGCGGCAACTATAGCCTAAAACTTTAGAGGCTTTAGGATAGTCATAAGCAGAGAAGATGTTATTTAGTTACCTCAGGATCATCTTTAGGGTCCACACCACAGTTCCACACAAGTAACGAGACGCCGCCGCCTGCGCCGTTGCCTCTGATCAGACCAGCTACTTGACCTACCTGGAACATAATAATACTTAATTACCTATACTTTTTGAGGGTTCCGTCAAGTAACCCTTATAGTTTCGCCGTGTCCGTCTCTCTGTTTGTGTGTCCGCGGCTTAGCTCAGAGACTAGTGCTAGAAAGCTGTAATTTGGCATGGGTAATAATAATATTATTAATCACGTCAATAAAGTGGTAAAATTGACAGTTGTTACGGGTCGTCAGATGCCCGAAAGTCTGACAAACAGTCTTACAAAGGGGTATCGTGTTGTGGAGGTCAGATTGGCAGTCGCTCCATGTAAGATAATGGATAGTTGCATCCGGTTACACTAGAAGCCGACCCCAACATAGTTGGGAAAAGGCTAGACAGATGATGATAAAGTTAAAATAAAATCTTGAAATATTTGAATTTTTTTCTCCTACGTGACGTAAAGTGTTGATGATATTTTTGTCTCCTACGTGACATAAAGTGTTGATGATATTTTTTTCTCCTACTTGACATAAAGTGTTGATGATATTTTTGTCTCCTACGTGACGTAAAGTGTTGATGATATTTTTGTCTCCTACGTGACATAAAGTGTTGATGATATTTTTTTCTCCTACGTGACGTAAAGTGTTGATGATATTTTTTTCTCCTACGTGACAAAGTGTTGATGATATTTTTTTCTCCTACGTGACGTAAAGTGTTGATGATATTTTTCACACTTGAACTTCATCACATTTGAAAATGGAGCCATACAAAAATATCTTAGTCTATGTCACTCGGGATGATGTAAGGATTCTAACGATACCCAATACATCTAAATCTGTCCAGGCATTTAACAGTTATGGTGGCACAAATATACTCACATAGATACATACATGAACCCTAAACACATTACACTCCTTTTTGGGCAGTCCAGCAGGCTTAGCATGACGCTTTCTATTTTACAATCCGTGCCTTTAGTTTCTAACGATCTTTGTCTACGTCGTTTTTTGTAAAAATGGAGAAACAAAATATCACTCTGTATAGAAAGAGCTGTGTCTATTCTTCGTAGAAATAGAAAGCGTCATGCTAAGCCTGCTGTAATAAAAACCGTTCGAAGCAAGGACAGATCGCTAGCATAGATATAATTACTTACAGGAAGTCCTAGTAAGTCCTTCCCATCAGCCTGCAGTATGCAGTCTCCTGGCTTCAATCCTGCGTGATCTGCTCTGCCGCTGGGAGTCACCTCCCGGACCTGAGCAATAATTATAATCTATTACTTCTACAATAATATTATAAAGAGCTAGAGCTGAATCCCCAGTTTGTCGTACTCTAAGGGTGCGCATCCACTGACTGAAGATTTCGAGCACTGCGATTGGCGAATTCACGGTCCACTCCTCTCCACTCCGGCCCAGCTTCGCGTCAGTGGAAACGCACCCTTAAGATGCTAAATGGCCTTCTGACTGCCAACCCTGAATGTGATGTGTTTGCGGATGAATGGAGTAAAATTATGCGTATATATATCTGGTGTTTTGTGAGAGAAAGTGTATATATAAATAAATGTTAAATTTCATAGTCTTCCTTTTATTGTAGATGCTATGTTAAAGTTACAGGTTTTTTTCACATTAAGCGGTATCGATTCCCGGTTCAGCCAGGCGATTATTTAAAATTCTTTGAATGCAGTTCGTATTTTTTATAAATTAAAAACGAAGTCTTTATTCAGTAAATTCTTCTATCTACAGTATTTAAGGTACTTTCCTTCAATGTGGCAAAGTCGTGGGACGCCCTTTCGTAAAAAGCTGTTATTTCGACATTACAAACAGACACTTCAATTTCATTTATTTGTAATTATATCCATACTTATTACTTACAAATATTATTAGGAGGTAAAATTTGTTTGTTTGTATGTAGGGGGAATCTCCGGAAAAAAGATCCAATTCCAAAAATTTGGATTTAAAAGTTGAAATGATGAGTATGACAGTATGGATTTTAAATCAAAGGTAATAAAGTATATTTTACAATTACTATACAGAATAGTGGACAGCTCGAACCGTCACACGTCGCGCCGCCCGCTCGTATCAAACGAGCAGCCCGCTCCCCGGCGAAGAAATGCAAGCAGTAAGCATGCCGCCGCCTCGCCGTCCGTGGGGTGACCGTAGTACCAACCAATTAACTACACACGCGCGTGAACGACGAGCTGTCACCTCACCGGTGGCGTGCCAGCAGCGAGCGGTCGTCTTGCTGACGGCGCGATGGCGACAAGTACCTAGGTGGATTTTTTCGAGGCGGTGCCGGGCCGTACTGCACTGGTGCGGTGCGGTTATAATGAGTGATGACCTTTAATCTGATTTTCAACCTACTCTTGATTGTATAGATTGGATATTTTTACCCATGGATATGGATCCCACAACGTCCTCGTCAGTCGGAAGCCCAGGCCTTCTCCTTCGTCCTCTGGTAGATTTAACTGAAACAATATAAAAGTTAATTAATTAGCTTTCCAACGAAGTTACCAGTTATAAGGTGTTTCAAATTTAACCCAACAAACTTTAAGAGGTGCTTAGACCATCGAACTGAATATCTTTTTCTATTGGGCCAACTTTGAAATCGCGAAAAAACAGCTGTCCCGTACGCTTAAATCAGCTTTTCCATACATAATCAGCCTATAATGTTCCCACTGCTGGGACACAGGCCTCCTCTCTGTGAGAGGGAGTGGGCCGTAATCTGCCACGCGGGCCCAGTGCGGGTTGGTAGATGTCAAATGTCTTCGAATTTACACAACGGACATGTCGGTTTCCTCACAATGTTTTCCTTCACCGTTTTGAGAGCAGTAATGATGAAATAATCAGCACTCGTATACTTCCAAAAAGTCACTTTGTGTCCAATTGGCATTGACATTACCTAACTTTAGATCACCTTCACATTTTACGAGCAAGCTCTCAGACCTTGATTTAAAACTCTTTTGTAAACGTATCGAGCAATGTGATTTACATACATATTAGGTATAATTATACTATTCGGAATGGTTAAGTATATTTATTTCTTTTTTTTTTTAAATATCGAAATGTTTTATTTTAATTAATAAATACTGTGAAATTTATTCACAATTATTTAATTGATTAATAAAAATAACAAAATGATATCCTATCTTAACTAAAACTATACACAAACAAAAAGGCGGAAGGGCTCATTGGGCATCAAAAAATTCGTCCGCATCGCTGTCAATGGGAAAAGTGCCCAAAAGGCTGGCAGCATTGCCACGTTGGATGGGAATGTATTTCTTTATAAGTTGAATGACTGACTTTGACTTATTTCGTAAAGAAAACAGTTGTTGATTTTACATTTTTTTCGTCACCCTTTTGGATTTCATGGTGAAGGTCATTTAGAGCATTTAAGGATGACGAAACATAGGCATGCCATCTGCCTTTTCCCAACTATGTTGCGGTCAGCTTCCAAGCTAACCGGATGCTGAATACCAGTACGTTACATGGAGCGACTGCCTATCTGACCTCCACAACCCAGTAACTGGGTAATGCGATAATCTTTGGTAAGACTGGTTGTTAGACTAATGGCTTCTGACTACCAGTAACGACTGTCAAAGATCTACAAATGCTTAAAGTGCTTTCCGAGGCACGGAGGGGTTTCGGTATTTAATTGATGGTCACTCATCCAAGGACCGACCTCGGCAAGCGTTGCTTAACCTTGAAGATAGACTGTTATAGATAGGTTGTTATTATTTGGCAACGAGCCCCTCCTACTCCTCAAACAGGAGACAAGACATAGGCATTGCCTAAATTAACACTTTTAAGGAGTTCCGAACCATAATTGTGTTGCACCAATTTTGGAAACCGCTTAAGGCGCTGACAAGACCTATTTGACTTGACTTTGACATCTAACAAAATAAGCTTCTCTTAAGAAAAAAAACTGCCAAATCTGTATAGTTTGTGGTAGCGGAAAAAATATATGTTAATTTTGAACATATTTCCCAGAACTTGGTTGTTATTAAAACACGTTTTGGAAAAAAATCTCGATACAAACTAACGTTAAACTAACCTCTTACCTTGAGATCTAATCCAAAATATCTGTATAAAATATCAACAGACGTTACGTATTTAATTAATAACAAGAACGTCTTATTTTAATGCAGAACTTGGTTGATTTTTATTTTCGATTACTCAACTCAATTTTGAGTAAATAGGTAATTGCTTCATATTTTTCAATAAATAACAAGCGTTGTGTCATCGCGCGTCTCTTTCTTTTCTATGCAATCTGACAGTGACCGCGGTTAAGGTGTTGTCAGCGTCTTAATCGCGTGCAAATAAATTGGATCAATATAATTTCGATATATTTTGGAGTTTTGAACACGTTATCGCTTCAGAAAGGAGTGCCACTAACTTAATCTGAATTATTTTATACTTATTTTATTATTAATTAAAAATATATATTAAAAATAAAAAAATAAGGCTGAAACATAGTGACTAGCGAAACGTGTGTGAATCATTGTTTTTTTTATTGTATTTGACGATGCAGCAAGTGGCGCTATCTCAAACTCAAACTCAAAGCATTTATTTCAATTAAACCATTTACAGGCACTTTTGAATTGTCAAGGAGTCGGTCAGTTAGAAATATGAAGCTAGTTGCCCATTCCAAAGCGTAGTAGGTACCTATGGAGAAGAACGGGCAAGGAACTCCATGAAATTATATTGATACATAAAGATTAGTACAAAAATAATGTTGAAATTATAACTAAATGTGAGGACGATGTAAAATAAAAAACGCGTCCATAGTAGCAAAAGAAACAAAAACAATTTCTAAATAAAATAATTACAAAAAAGCCGAGGAAGCTAAGAGGTGACCAGTCCCAACTGACGGCGCCGAGCATGACGCATGGATCTGCAACATTCAGCTCAACCATTTTGAAGGGAGCTAAATGATCCAACACACGCGCCACCATCAACGAGACATCTGAGTGAGCATGACATCTAGTTTTGTTACCAAGTTACTGAAATCACCGAAAAGGTCGGCTAAGAGTGACTTTGGCTGCTGACAGTCACTCTAGCAGAGCGGCGAACATTGATGGTTGGTGGCGGCTGTTTTCTGGTGACAGATGATGTCAGGGAGCCGCTGTCGTACCATATCCACGACGAACTGTTATATTCCGGCACAATCCTGATGATATTGAAGCTGCTGAACCACTAACTTCTGGTAAGGCTATCCCTGCGTCGTCGTTATGTTTGGCGGGGTATAAATTACTTGAAATAAATTCATTTAATCCCTACACTCCTCTGACTGCCCCTTCAGGAGTACATACAGGAACGATAATAACCATTATTAATGTAATTTTGAATTTTTTTTTTTTTACATTGCTCTTACATATAGAAGCAATAAGAATAATGTACCCAGGGTTTGTAACATCTTGATTTAGAAGAGTGTCCTTGGAGTTTCTTGCCCGTTCTTCTCCATAGAGATCTACGTTTTGGAATGTGCAACTAGCTTCAACTTTCTGACTGACTGACCGACTCTTTGACAGTTCAAAAGTGCCTGCAATTGGTTTAATTGAAACAAATGCTTCAAAGTTTGAGTTTGAGTAAGAGGTTAGTGACTTACCAGTACAACTCTCACACCCTCGGTATTCTCCTCCTCAGCATCCGTGTTTGAAGATGCCTCCGCCGCCGGTGTTTCCATCTAATTAACAGACAAATAAATAATGAGTATCTATTATATCGGGTTGCCTCCTTCCCTCCAATATGGCGAGGGGGTGATGGCTGATCTTTGCGTTATGCTTATGAACGGGTGCCGCTTGTGGTGACTGGTCGTCTTGCTGACCATGGTTTTATTATTGTTATTTAGTAATTAAATCTTTATTTATTTTACAGCTATAGCTTTATGTAAGCCCTTTGTACCTGGAGGCTTTTATTTAGGTATTAAGTTCTGTTTACGTTTTTATATTGTAATTTTTATTTCTGTACAGTTTTCATTCTTTTGTTGGTATATTGGCGTGTGCCAGGTAACATATGGCAAGTAATTTAGTTTAATATTTTGTGTTTCTTATTGTTAATTATAACTTTGCATATGATCTAAACATAATCAAGTTTATCTAACTAAACGCACAAGTGTGCTGCTGGTAAGTTTGTTGCGCCACTTCTTCTTCCCAGCTAAAGCATTAGGAAGTGGTGAAGGGCAGGCATTTTGGGGGACTGTCTTATGTAACTTTGACGTTCGAAAAGTGCTGATTCTCAGCCTAGTTTGAATAAATGACATTTGATTTTGATTTTATTTGACACCAAACGCACGGGCTATACAGAGTGACACAAGACATCGACGCGCAACCTGTTACAGTTATGATTAGATACATGATTACCGGATTTAGCACATGATTCTGAACACCCCTTTTTTTGTATTTCCATGACACCTGCGTTGAAATCTTTTGTCGGTTATTTCGTAGGTTTTCTATTAAATCTGCTGTTTGATAGAAAAGTGCAAGACCTACGCGGACAAAATGTATGGAACAGCAACAGTTATTTGTGCAACAAGAGAGCAAAGTTGGTTGTTGCTGCGACTGTTGATTTTGAATCCTGAGTCAGCCAAGGATTCTAGGTTATAATCCTGAGCGCAGCGAGGTATCTCTTGAGATACTTTGCACGAGACCAAAGTTATTTGCATGTGTCTTGACACATGCAAATAACTTTGGTCTCGTGTAACACATACAACTTTTCACCTCAGCAGCGAGAACATAATTACCTAAAGTTAAAAACACAACCATGTTGTATTTTTTGCCTTTAGGTAAGGTTAGGTTATGGAGTGTGGAGAACATGTTTATTATGTGCAACATAAAAAACATGTTCTCCGTACTCCATACATCGATTTATATGCCACGGTCAATTCTCCAACTGCTAATTTAAGTTGATCGACTCGTTAACTTGTAAAGTTCTGATTGTTTTCCTTTTAATTTCATTATATTATTATGTACTACTGCCATTATTTTTTTCACATCTCCCTAAAAAACAACCATTTATCTGGCATTGGGGGACACTTGAAGGCTTGTACATACTGGCGCGACTTGTCGCGCGACGCGTCGCGACACAAAGGCACCGCTTGTAGCGCTACACGCGGTGTCTTTGTGTTGCGTCGCGTCGCGCGACAAGTCGCGCCAGTATGTAGGAGCCTTGATTCTAACAAAAATTTGCAGTAGTAAACAAGGAACCCTTATAGTTGTCTGTCTGTCTGACACACACTTGGCCGGTTTTTTCCAATATCACGTAGTCTACTTAAAGCCAAACGCAGTTTACAGCCGCAACATCCGCGACTTCAAAAAAGAAGAAGGTTCTTTATTGGTCTGAGCATTTGTCGCACAAAAAAAAATGCATTAGAGCAATATATGGGCTTAAACCTGACGAATCTTGTAGGCCGATATTTAAAAAACTTGATTTGTTACCGTTGCCGTCTCTCTATATATTAGAAATTTGTATGTTTGTGCGGAGGCACATGGAGCTGTTCACTAAAGCAAGCGATGTTAGTTCTCGAAGCCGTCGCGACCCCTACAGGCTCGCGTTAGATGTTCTGCCCAGGCTTGCAAAATATAACAAAAACTGCATGTCCATGTGTGTCCGAGTATATAATAAGATACCAGATGAATTAAAAGCATTAAATACAAGATTATTCAAAATAAAATTACACAAATAGCTTTTATAGTGTCAGAGAGTTCCTAGAGCATAAAATCCGATGATGATAGTAGTTGTATTGAATTGCATTGTTATGTATGTAAAATTTGCACGCTTATATTTATGAAGCAAAACATGTATGTTCTACAATTGCACCTTACCATCCTGTACCTATAGGTACCATGTTTTATGCAAATATGTATTTTTTAAGTGAAAACGTCTTTAGGCGCGTTGAGGGGTTTTTGGTCGGGGAAAAACTTATGGGTTCGCGTCACCAACATGCCCGCGCCTACATTCTGTTGTAGCAGTAAGTGAAGTTAAATTGACCAGGTGAAAAGTTTTATTAGCGTACCTATACTGTGCATTGTTTGAAGCAGTGGTGGCCCAGAGGTAACGGCAGCGACTTACGAGTTGTAGGTCGTAAGTTTGAACCCAGACAGGCGCTTTACTTTGTGTAAATAATTTCATCACCATTGCTCTCAAAACGGAGAAGCAAAAACATCATGAACGAGTTGTAGGTCGTAGGTTCGAACCCAGACAGGCTTTGTGTAAATCATCACCACTGCTCTCAAAACGGTGAAGGAAAAACATCGTGAGGAAACCGGCATGTCCTAGAACCAAAAATTCGAAGACATGTGACATCTACCTACCCGCACTGGGCCCGTGTGGTGGATTACGGCCCACTCCCTCTCAGAGAGACGAGGCCTGTGTCCCGCAGTGGGAACATTATAGGCTGATTATGTGTGCATTGTTTAAATTGAGTTTTAGATAATCATTATTTTTGTCCAAAGCTAGTCTATACACTTTGTTCAAGCGTACGATCATTGTTCTGTACACTTGTGATGATGAAGAATTAAACCACCCGTGTTGAGTGTGGTAAAATCAGTGATTTATTTTACTTAGCCAGTTCACTAAATGATCGCGCGCATGCAAACGCTGAAATTTTACGAAATGTGCGGGTTCACCGTACAATTTTATTGAAGGGAACACTTCTTTAGGCGCGTTGAGCGATAAGTTTCCACCTCTGTCAGCAGTCCCCATAACTGCCATTTTTTAAAATATATTCATCGATTTGTTATCAATTATAATAATAAAATAATAATATTAATTCTTTATTTCACCAAAAAATTCCATCATATTACAATATTTCTAGGTCACAGTAATTTTAATACTCTGAGTCCTAAACTAGGTGTTTGTGTGCCTGTGTTTTAGGGAGTCCGTGATGATAGTGAAACAGGACGTTTAAACAATACTTATGCAAATGGTGTAAAATAAAAAACTGAAGAAAAACTAATTTTAATTATGGGCCTATTGTGAATATTCATTTATCATGTGGTAGAGGAAATTCGCGCGGTGGCCCATATGAATTTATTAAATTTGCTTTGTCAGTTTTCGAATCGCTTCAATAACAGACAAAGTCGGTCGGTGATTTATTCGGTGACGAAAAACTTAAAACACAAAACCGAAGACAAAGACTTCCGAAATTAAAGTTATTTTTCACTTTGTAGTGTTTTTAGGGTTCCGTACCTCAAAAGGAAAAAACGGAACCCTTAAAGGATCACTCGTGTGTCGGTCTGTCTGTCACAGCTGATTTGCTCTGAATTCACTCGACCAATTAAGTTGGTTTACAATTTGGTATACATACTCGTATGATTTTCTGTGACCCAAACACGGACGTGTAACGTAATAAATAAATTTTGAATATGAGGGTCACTTGTAGGGCCCAATTTGAAAATGAAAAATATAAATTTGCAAACTGTACCGTATGACATATCCAATGAAAGGGCTTGTTGTGAAGGTCACAAATATTTTTTTTTATAATTTTAAAATACACAGTTTTAAAGTTATTTAAGAAAATAGATGAAACTTGAACATTCCCTTTTATCTCCGAAACTGCTGGGCCGAAAAAAAATACAGATATAATAGTTTTTTACTTATAGATTACAGGAAAACCTATCAGAAGTCTATGGTGTTAAAAAAATAACATGGTTCCTAAATCATCGCTCAATATTGTGCGTACAAACTTACATTTGCAGTTGGAATGTATGGGAGAACATGTTCTTCAAATACAATGTTAAGTTTGATGTTGGGATAAATTATTTTGGGATAAAAAACATGGTAGATAACATATTTATTGTACGGAACCCTCACCACGCGAGTTCGACTTTCACTTGGCTGCGTTTTTACCCGACTGCCAAGGAAGGGTTATGGCTTTCGCGCGTACCTTAAAGATAATGAATGATAAAGATAAAGATATTTTTATTTTGTAAAACATGAGTAAGTACCTACATGTGCATTGTGGATGGAATTAAATAACCTTGTATGCTTGTTTTATATATTATATTTATATTTGTTTGTTTATAAAATGTAATCATTATCATCATCATTTCAGCCGAAAGACGTCCACTGCTGGACATAGGCCTCCCCCAAGCACCGCCATTTCGACCGGTTTTGTGCTTCCCGCATCCAGCGGATTCCTGCAGCCTTCACAAGGTCATCGGTCCGCCTTGTAGGAGCCCTTCCAACGCTACGTCTTCCGGTACGCGGTCGCCACTCCAGAACCTTTCGGCCCCTGCGGCCATCTGTTCCGCGAGCAATGTGCCCTGCCCACTGCCACATAAGTTTGGCAATTCTTCGGGCTATGTCGGTGACCTTGGTTAGCCTGCGGATCTCTTTATTTCAGATTCGATTACGTAGGGAAACTCCAAGCATAGCCCTCTCCATTGCTCTTTGAGTGACTTTTAGCCTTTTAATAAGGCCCATTGTAAGCGACCACGTTTCAGTGCCATAGGTCATCACTGGCAACACGCACTGGTCAAAGACTTTCGTCTTGAGACACTGCAGTATGTGGGACGAGAAGATATTGCGTAGTTTCCCGAACGCTGCCCAACCGAGTCGGATTCGGCGATTGACCTCTTTCTCGAAGTTGGACCTACCTAACTGGACAGTATGTTCTAGGTAAACATACTCGTCTACAACTTCGAGCGTAGCGTCTCTGATCTTCATGAGAGTGGGTGTAACATGAGCATTTACACCCACTCTCATGTCCTTCATGTCCACCTTTGTCTTGTCCATGTTCATTTTAAGACCCACTTTTTCGGAAGCTCTACTGAGGTCATCGAGCTTTGTATTGAGGTCCTCCATAGTCTCAGCCATGCCAACTATATCGTCGGCAAACCGAAGGAGATTGATGTACTCGCCATTGATGTTGATGCCTGGCCCTTTCCAGTCCAGAACCTTGAAGACATCCTCCAGTGCAGCGGTGAACCGTTTCGGAGAGATACGAGTAACGTCTCCCGGCCTCACACCTCCCTGCAGAAGGATAGGTTTCGAGGTTTGGTCCTGGAGTCGGACTGACATAGTGGCGTTTTCGTACAGACACTTAAGCACCTTGATGTACCGGTAGTCGATCTGGCACCGTTGAAGAGACTGCAGTACAGCCCATGTCTCGATCGAATCGAAGGCTTTTTCGGAGTCCACAAAGGCTAAGCAGAGAGGCAGGTTATACTCTTCTGTCTTCTGTATAACCTGCCGCAGCGTCAGTGGCGTGCCTAGGGTTTCAAAATAACGCAAGCCCAATAAAATTTTAACCGATTTCAAAAAAAGAAAGTTCAGTTTTCGACTGAGTATGTAGGTACCTACGTATCTACGTATGTATCATCGCAATTTTCTCATAAACTACTGGTTAGGTACAATAAATTCTCTATCGAGCATTTGGGCTTATATGAAGGTACCGCCACTGGCAGCGTATGTATGTGGTCTACAGTGCTAAAGCCTTTACGGAATCTGGCCTGTTCGGGAGTCGTCAAACCTGCGCGCGAGACCGTTCGTGATGGCTCTGCGGTAATTCTAAGTCAGCTCATAATATAGTATGTAGAGTTTACTTTGTTTATAGTTTATTTTAATTTCATTTTCTATTCTCAATCTTGTTTCGTTTTTTAGTACATTACTTTTAAATTGGCTTTTTAGCAGTCGGGTTTTTCTTTTTTTTAATTATTTATTTTCTGTAAATTGTTTTTTCCCAAAAAGTGCGGTGAGACCCGCCTGCATCTAATATGCGCGTTTGTTCATAGAAAATGTACAAAAGTGAAGAAACCGGTATGTCCTAGAATAAAAATCGAAGACATGTGACATCTACCAACCCGCTCTGGACCCACGTGGTGGATTATGGCCAACTCCCTCTCACAGAGAGGAGGCCTGTGTCCCAGCAGTGGGAACATTATAGGCTGATTTTGTAATAGGGGGCGAGCCCATTGCCATCAACCGGGCACAAATCCAGACTCCGGGCTGCTACTGAGAAATTCCAGATAGAAAAACCCAATAACACTGCCCGGCCCGGGAATCGAACCCACGACTTCATGCTCAGCTGTAGCGCTTGCGACCACTAGACATTAAATTAAATTACTTGCCATATGCTAGGCAAGTAATTTAATTTAATGTTTTGTGTTTCGTAATGTTAATTACTTTGCATACAATTTGTAATGAAATGATTTTGAAATGATTTTATTTCTATAAGTAGGTTTGTACAAACACTTTCACACGTCAATCATATTTAGGATAAAGAAAACTAGATGAGCTCGGCGTTTCCTATCTGACTACTGAATACTGTATAGAATCAAATTATAAATAAACAGACAGGTGTGCTGCTGGGGAGTTTGTTCCGCCGCTTCTTCTTGCCAGCTTTTTATTTTTATTTATTTTTATCTTGATAAACCTATACCTAGATAGTAATCTGCTATGTTTAATTAGTTTAATTAATTAGTTTAAGTTATTTCATTTTTACTTTTTATTCCAAATTTTAAGTTTTACATCATCATCACTGATGCACGCGATTGCAAGCCAAGCATCACAAATGTGTCTGTCAGGGAGGAACGCTGACACCTGAGATACAGGACATGTCCTAGTTCGGGTGTCAGGAGTTTCACGTTACGAGCATGCTCAAAGCCTGTTAGTATAAGGATGTAGTTCTTAAGTCAGGCAATTGTTGTTCAACTTTATCTCCTTATGTATTAGGCTTATGAAATAAAGTTATAATATATTAGCTAAATCACTAGGAAGTGGTGGAGGGCGGGCGTTTTTGGGGGACTGTCTTATGTAACTTTGACGTTCGAAAAGTGCTGATTCTCAGCCTAGTTTGAATAAATGACTAGATTTTATATGTATGTACACCTCTGCCCAACCCTTCGGGGCACAAGGCGTGATGTTATCTATGTAAATCCATCAACCCATATCAATAATATGAATGCGAAAATAACTCTTGTCTGTTTACTTTTCACGCCTGAATCATTTAAACGATTGTTACGAAAGGCTTATAGCTAGCGTGGGACCTGGAGAGCGACATAGACGTTCCAGATGGCGCGTTGTATTCCACGCGCGCCTCAAAAAGATGTCGTCAGCACAAGTGTAGGGGTCCACTAGGGCCGATGCCTGCCGGGATCGCGTGGCAGTCCAAAAGGGTTACCGAGGCCCCTGGCAACACAGAAGGAATACGGGTGGGTTTTAGTCAGTAAGAGTCTGACACACCCTCCCGCTCCGCCCAGAGCGGGAGAAGTTATTTGATGATTTGCCACCCAAAAAAAAAAAGACGTTCCAAATCCTGGATATCTGTATTAAAAATCATCAGCATCTGCCTGCCTTCTGCCAACTATGTTGGGGTCGGCTTCCAGCCTCACCGGATACAGCTGAATACCAGCATTTTACATAGAGCGACTGCCTATCTGACCTCCACAACCCAGTTACTGGATAATACGATACCCCTTGCTAAGACTGGTATTCAGACTTTTGGACTTTTAACAACCCGTAGCGACTGTCAAAGATCTACAAATAACAGCTGGGACCGACGGCTTAACGTACTTTCCGATGCACGGAGGGGTCTTGGCATGTAAAAATGGTCACCCGTCCACGGAACAACCGCGGCAAGCGTAGCTTAACTTGATCAATCGGCCCGTACGGCTGTTATTACTTAGCAACGAGCCCCTCTGGTATAGGAATACCTAAATAAAAAAAATGTACTTACATTTTCCACTTCCGACTGCACAAATTAATATCCTGCGTTTCACAGTTAATTCAAGCAAGATGTAGGTACCAAACACATATTTAAAAAAAATCCTTGTCACAAGTTGTTCCTTGTATTATTTAAGAAGCACTATTATTTATGTCGATAATGTGTATTAAGCACCGTGTATCAGATTCGACTGCCGATTACCGCTGATCTTAACGCCGTAATGTTGCGGTGAGAATGTGAAAGTATGTCGATAATTTTATCGATAGATATTTTTTACATTCATAAGTAGATTGTCTTTCTTTTGTAACAGTTTATTTATTTATTTAAGGTAACCACAAAAATGTTTGTGACCTGTTTTATTTTTTTTTATTGTCTTCTCGTCGCTCACTTTAATAGTAATAAAAAACACAAGCAATTTTATGTAGGTACAGTCAACGACAAAAGTCGATTAACATTTCAGTTTTTCGAAACATTAATTATTGAACTAAATATTTAATTATTAATAACGATTAACGATTTTAATTAAATGTTTAGTTCAATAATTAATATTTCTTTTGCTTTTTATATAATTCGTATATTTTTTTTGCATAACTTCTCTTAGCTATTATATGAAATGCAAAAAAAATATACAGGGTGGGTTTTTGAGATGGGGCAGTAAGGGCAGGTACCTTAACCGTTATCGCTACAAAAAAATGGTCTTAGAAAACTGTCCTAAACTTTATGAGATATTATGATCTACATTCACAGATTTTGAAAAAAAGGTAGTCCATCAAGAAAATGGGCAGTTTTCACAAAAACTTTTTTTGATGCGAATCGATCCCGTTTCTTATGAGGATCAAACAACTGAGGTTTGAGTATTAGAATAGTCAGAAATTGCATTATTCCCATACATTTTGTAGGAAATGGGAATCAAACTACACAACAAAAAAAAAAGTTTTTTGTGCAAACTGCCCATTTTCTTGCTGACTGTACAATTGTTTTCCAAATCTGTGAATGCAGATCTAAATGTATCAAAAACTTAAGGACGGTCTCCTAAGATCGTTTTCCTGTAGCTACTACGGTTAAGGTAGCCCTTACTGCCCCGTCTGAAAAATCCACCCTCTATTTGCATAATACCACCGCATTAAAAGATGGTAAAAGTAAAATTTTTAACAAAGCATGTTTCCCAATATTAAGCATGCATTTTTTTTCAGTAGGTGTTAATCGACTATTTTCGCTGACCGTACACGTACTTCGTTGAAGTTCAAGCACCCTTTGACTTAATTAAAAACATCGATATCGATAGTTCGGCCATCAGTGACATCACTATTTAACCAGTTCGCCTCAATTCACGGCCGATCGAAGGTTGTACAATCAGGTTAGTTGATGTGTTGCACAACTAACCGCTCGCTATTATGTTGTGTCGAATAAACATTATCAAATGCATTCATTATTCTCATGTACATACCTGTCTTTTTCCAACTACGTTGGGGTCGGCTACCAGTCTAACCGAATGTAGCTGAATACCTGGATTTTACATGGAGCGACTGCCTATCTGACCTCCACAACCCAGTTACTAGGTGGTACGATCCCTTTGGTAAGACTGATTGACAGACTTTCGGGCTTCTGACTACCCGTAACGACTGTCAAAGATCTACTCTTCTTATCTATTTTTGTGTTCCTTCCTTGCGTCATGTTTACCGCAAATAAATGTATTTTCTTTCTTTTCTTTCTTTTACAAATGGGAGCCGGGTCACACATCCTCAGACCGACCTCGACAAGCGTCGCTTAGCCTTGAAGATCGAGCGGCTATTATTGAGTACTTAGTCGCTATGCTTGCCAAGGTCGGTCTGTGGATGGGTGACCATGCATAATATACAGAGACCCCACATTAAAACGCCGTTGGTTCCGGCTGTCATTAGTATTATTGTGCCGACGCATCTGCTTGGCCTCACATCAAGCAGATAGCGCCATGGCATACGCGCCCCCCTGACGCGAGACCCCTGCCCCGCGACCTGGTAGCGGACGACTGACCCCATCGCACCGGACTGGACGCCACGAGTAAGCTGCATCCAGGTTACACGCGGCTTACTCGATTCAATAGTACTCAGATAACATACATCTATTGCGTGGCGTGTGCTAAGTTAATATAGGCGCGTCACGTAATTAACACAGACATCCACCACTCAACAGGCATCTAATTCACACACATACACGTAGCGCGGGCTATGCGATATGTGTAGACACTGGGCGGTGTTACGCAATAACAATGCCGCTCACACACACACGACAGTTCCTTAGCCCGGACCGTAATCGACTCGATCTGAAAGCGGGGCGGGCGAGAACTATTCACCTGTAGGAGCGTCGAGTCGACACCTACGTCGCTGGTCGCCTTCACTGAGCCTCCCCCGGGTAACCGGGGGTCTCACCTGGCGGGGGTTGACCGCCGTGGTGTCGTGAAGAAAGCGGCGCTAACAGTATTAGCGTCGTGATGCGCCTACAGTAACACAATAGCAATCACTCACATGGGCGCGTTATTCTTAAACGCGCCCAGTCATCTAGGCGTTATCTTAAAGATGACGAATAAAATGAGGGGCCCGTATTTACGCCAACGTATTAATCCCGCGGCCGAGGGGCGACGCCCCGGATTCGCTAGCCGGTTACGGGGACGTAACGACATCCCATTGTGTCATTAGTAGATCTTTGACAGTCTTTACGGATAGTCTAGGAGCCCGAAATTCTGACAACCAGTTTTACCTAGGCATGTTACCCGGTAACTGGGTTGTGGAGGTCACATAGGCAGTCGCTCCATGTAAAGTATTGGTATTCAGCTGCATCTGTTTAGACTGGACGCCAATCAACCTAGTTGGGAAATGGCTAGGCAGATGTTGACGCCTGTATTCCTCGAAGGTATAGGCAGAGATGTACCTATAGTACACCTACATTCCACCAGTTGTGTTTTATTTAGTCCCATGTTATAAGGGGCGAGCCTATTGCCAGCAAGTCTAGCGGGTACAGATGTAATACATATTTCTCGGCCTGGAGATCGAACCCAGGATCACACGCTAAGCACTGGCACTGGCGGCGGAAACGGATATATTTTTATTTTAAAAGAAAACAACAAATTAATCAAAAATAATATTTATTTAACTTCCGACTAAACACAATGAGGAAATAATTAAAAGACAAATTAATAATGTTTATACTTTTATTTACATAAATATTGTATTCAAATGAACATTAATATTTGATTACTAGATGCGCCCCGCGGTTTCACCCGCATAAGTTTTGACCCCGTGGGTATATCGAGATAAAAAGTATCCTATGTGTTATTCCTGGTTATAAACTATCTGTGTGCCAAATTTCATCCAAATCCATTCAGTACTTTTTGCGTGAAAGAGTAACTAACATCCATCCATCCTTATAAATTTTCGCATTTATAATATTAGTAGGATTGATTTCAAGTTGAAGGTTTACGACGTCTCTTTTATTTTAAG
Organism: Atethmia centrago; assembly: GCA_905333075.3. NCBI lineage: Eukaryota > Metazoa > Arthropoda > Insecta > Lepidoptera > Noctuidae > Atethmia > Atethmia centrago. Next base: position 18,603,295 of record HG995393.1, read on the forward strand.
GTCTATGAGTTAGTACGCGTATACAAGTTTAAAAACCGGCCAATGTAGTTGAAAAACATGTTCTCCCATACATCGATATACGAGGGCGGGTCAATAAGTCCGTGACTTTTGGAATAAAACACAGATTTTTTGATAAAAAAATAATTTTATTTTTCAACGTAGTCTCCCTTGAGCTCTATACACTTTGTCCAACGCTTCTCCAATTATTTTATCCCTTCCAAAAAAAATGATTTGTCGAGGTCCTCAAAATAGGCCTTTGTTTGCGAGATGACTTCATCATTGGAGTCAAATCTTTTTCCACCAAGCCATTTCTTCAGGTTTGGGAACAAGAAGTAGTCGCTCGGAGCCAAATCTGGAGAATAGGGCGGATGAGGGAGCAATTCATAGCCCAATTCATGGATTTTTGCCATGGCAACTGCACATGTGTGCACCCTTGCATTGTCTTGGTGGAAAAGAACTTTTTTCTTGGCCAAATGAGGTCGGTTTTTTTTCAAATCGTCATTGAATCGGTCCAATAAATTGGCATAATATTCCCCATTGATTGTTCTTCCCTTTTGAAGGTAGTCAATGTGGATTATCCCGCGTGCATCCCAAAAAACAGTCGCCATAACTTTATTGGCTGACAAACCCACCTTGGCCTTCTTCGGCACCGATTCACCCTTAGAAACCCACTGTTTTGACTGTTGTTTGGTCTCTGGTGTGTTGTGATGGATCCATGTTTCGTCCACGGTTACAAAATGGCGCAAAAACTCCTCCATATTGCGATTAAACAACGCCAAACCTTCCTGTGAAGTTGTTACACGATTGCGTTTGTGGTCGACTGTGAGCAAACGCGGCACCCATCTTGCGGAAAGCTTTCTCATGCTCAAGTGATCATTCAAAATTGAAACCACTGAGCCATGCGAGATCCCTACGGCTTCCACAATCTCTCGCACTTTCAATCTTCGGTCGGCCAACACCATATCGTGAATTTTTTCGATTGTTTCGGGTGTAGAGACCTCAACTGGGCGTCCAGGAAGTTCGGCATCTTCAGTGCTTGTACGGCCACAACGAAATTCAGTAAACCACTTTTTTACCATTGAAATCGATGGTGCAGAGTCCCCATAGTATTTATCAAGCTTAGCCTTGGTCTCGGTAATGGTTTTTTTTCGCAAGAAATAATGCTTAATAAGCACACGAAATTCACTTTTTTCCATTTTCTCCTCAAATTAGTGAGTAGTCTGATAAAAATAGCTGTCAAACACAAACTAACTGACGCAGCAAGTTTAAATTTTGACAGGAGTCAACTGACAGATGCCTGTTGACAGGAGCAGTGTTGCTGTTTCAGTAAAGAGGTCAGAAATTCAAAAAGTCACGGACTTATTGACCCGCCCTCGTACGTCACGATCAATTCTCCAACTGCAAATTTAAGTTGGTCGACTATTACTCGTTAACTTGTAAAGCCAACTTAGCTGTGATAGTTCTCCTTTGAAATTCATTATATGTACTACTGCCAAGATTTTTTTCACATCTCCATAAACAACCATTTAGCTGGCAGGGGGGGTGGGGGGGGGGGGCACTTGACTTTAAACAAAAAATAACACTTTTATGCTTAATATCACGCAAGCGGATCCTTGGATCGAAAAGTGGTGTTCACAGACGCGCAATATTTTTGAACGGCCTATCTAACGATACCACACCAAGGGATAAAAAGAAACAAAAATGTCATCCCCACATTACGTGCAAGGGAGGTAGTACCCTAAAAATGTGTTTTTCAGGATTTTATTTTAGCACTTTGTCGGCGTGATTAATATGTATACCTATGCTAAATTACAGCTTTCTAGTACTAAGCGTCTCTGTGCTACAGCGGGGTCAGACAGACAGACGGACATGGCGACCTATAAGGGTTCCTTATTTACTACGGAACCCTAATAAGAGTCTACAATACCTCAAATTACTCAACATGACCCTCGTAAATAAATATATGGTAAAGTTGAGGATACATGTTAAGTACTATGTGTGACTTGGTTTTGGGGAGCAGTGGTGGCTCAGTGGTAACGGCCGCGACTTACGAGTTGTAGGTCATAGGTTCGAACCCAGACAGGCGCTTTACTTTGTGTAAATTATTTCATCACCACTGCTCTCAAAACGGTGAAGGAAAACATCGTTCTTCGAATTTTTGTTTCTAGAACCAAAAATTCGAAGTCATGTGACATCTACCAACCCGCACTGGGCCCGCGTGGTGGATTACGACCCACTCCCTCTCACAGAGAGGAGGCCTGTGTCCCAGCAGTGGGAACATTATAGGCTGATTATGTTTGACGAAACCACGATTCCATAAAATTTTCTGGACAGCACAAATTACGGAAGTTACCAGCTGTTTATCAGCTAGTATTAAAAAATAATTCAAATTAGATCATGAAAACTTTTCATATTAACTGAACTAAATATACCTACAGCAGATATTATGTTTTTTTTTATTTTAATTACCAATTTTTCAACGTAAAAAAAAAACCGAACCATCAGCGCCTTGGAGCCTTCTCCTTGCCGCCCTGTCTCGCGGGCAGTAGTGTGCTCGATTCGAGACAAAGACTGTGATGGAACTGAGGTATTTTGGACTCTTACATTAATTGGCGTAACTGTGATGGGTATCGATTGCCAACGAGAACACAAAAAAAAAAATACGATTATCTAGTCACAATTCCAACACTACCAGCGGCCGTTGACCTCGTAAACAGCTTTAATTGCTTAAAATTTAATTATTCAGCTGCTTGGAGCGTAGTGAATCGGCCCTAACATAGTTGGTAAGTCTAGGCAGATGAGGAGTCTTGTATCCTCTGAGGGAGATGGCAGATGTTTTACAATATCAACTGATTTCATTTTCTAGCAAATCACATTCGTTATTCCCTCTCCTGGCTCTATAAGGGGCCGGCATTTTCAGGTGAACTGTCCTGACGTGGAGTTTCATTGAATTTGACTGTGAAAATGTTTTGCCACAGTGGCCACATTGGTACGGCTTTGCTCCCGAGTGTACCTGCGAATAAATATTGACTAATAAGTAAATATAAAAAAAAATACATAACAAAGTGGATCCGCAGTGGTCGCCCGCTAAATTCAATTATTCTTAATTTTTTTTGCAATTTCCAGGTCAGTATCAGGTCGTATCTTGATAAAAAATTATTAATTTAGGTATTGGTTTAGTGAATCCAAACTCGAGTTTAATTTCTAGTTTTAATATACAGTGTGTCCCTGGATCATCGCACACCCATTTTCGTTTGTGCACTTTGCACAAACAAAAATGGGTGAAACTAGACCATTATTAATAGACAAAAAAATTAGAAAAAAAAAATCGTAATAATTATTATCGAATTTTTTACTTTTTATTGCCTTTTAAAGACGCCTGTATTGAAAATGTAATAACTTCTTATTAGTTGAGAGAATTTCGTTAAATTACATCATTAAAACAACAATGTTGGCTGATAATTGATGTTGCATAGTGAATACAAATAAACCCCTTTAAATACAGCCATCAAGTAAAAATAAAACGTTTCTTTGAATTTTTTTTTTAAATATTGTCTAAAGTTTTTTTTTTTATATTTTTTAATTTTCAACGATTTTTTATTTTTTTTTTCCAATTTTTTGGCGGTCTAGTTTCACCCATTTTCATTTGTGCACTTTATCCAGGGACACACTGTATAATTAATAGTTTCCTAAATATCAATAGTGTTCCTAAAATTATATGCGTGTTTGCCAAGTTCTGTACCAGTAGAACATTCTTCCTCCTGTCCTCTTCAGTGACATGATCATGAGGCGTCGTAGAATTAAGATGACTGATATATTATTTGATCAAATTGTTATGTTACACGTCATATTCAAGGAGGTAACTATGCTAATGATTCTCGACACGAATCAATAATAACATAAGTATGTCTTTTTTCTTCTAATTTTCTGAAATCGGCATGTGTGGGACACGCATATTAAAACGCGGCCCGTGTGATACCGCACTGTAACTGCCCTTTTACACACACACTACCGCAAACGCAACGGGGTGATTCTGTTCTGTGAAAGTGGTGTATTCTAAAATACTGGCAAACTTAAATAACTAAAAAAACAAGTATGTATTAATTATTGAGCAGGTATCGTAATTTTATTTGATTATATATATCTTTGATAGCAGCCTCCTGTTCACGAGGATGCAAAACGACACCTTGTATTTATTATATGCGTATACACAGGCCGCTGCACGTCGCCAGTCTGGCGCAACACGTCACATTAGCATGTCGGTGACGCGAACCGATAAGTTTTTCCCTACCAAAAATCGCTCAACACAGCTAAAGAAGTTTGCACTTAAAAAATAATAAATATAGATATGGATTATATAATTTCTCACCCGATCGTGTCTGTTAAGAGCAGCCTTGTGCTTGAAAGCTTTCGGACAGCTCGAACACTTGAACGGTCTCTCGCCAGTGTGTGTGCGCACGTGTATCTGTGGATAAAATTACATTACAGCACGCCTGTGTAAGAGGTATATAGAACTATAGCGACATCTACATCGCGACATGTGAACTACGTATCACACTGACGTCACGCAAAATCCTGCATCGCGCAAGCAAAGTTATCCGCGCGGCTAGCATTTAGAAGGTGGAGAAGACAATACGACAATCTGCCTAGCTTTTTCCAACTAACCGGATGTAGCTGATTACCAGTGTTTTACATGGAGCGACTGCCTATCTGACCTCTGCAACCCAGTTACTGGGTAACAGGATACCCCTTGGTAAGACTGGTTAACAGACTTTCGGGCTTCTGACGACCCGTCTACAACTCAAAAGTACCACTGCTCTTGCGTCTCATCTATTGGATAATATTTGATTGAGTTTTCGTATGCAGACTGAGAACGTCAGATATACGCAGCTTGAGACCCTATCAGAATACCAGCGCTGCAGTATTTATTTTTTAAATTTAACAGCTTTATGCTGAGATAGGAGTCTTTTTGGCGTCGCACAAGTCGTTTTTATTTATTTTCTTTGTTGTTTTTTTGTTTTTTATCGAACACATATGTAAATTTTGTTAGTTTCAAAATAAATGCTCCTTTTTTTTAGTTTTTTTATTTCTTGTGCGTCTCCCAAATAAGATATTTTTCTTTTCTTTCTTCTTTCTTTTCTTTCTTTAATTTATTGTCGCATTGTCGTCTCCAGCTTGTATTAAGTATTTACCTGTAATCTCTGAAATATGCTGAATTTCTTCGGACACTCGATGCATTGGAACGGTTTTTCTCCAGTGTGGGTGCGTTGGTGATATACCAAGGCAGCGTTTGACTAAGAACAACAGAAAAAATATGTGGTAATATTTAAATGTACGGCCACAGTATGTTCGCCACCCTAAGACGCTGACAACACCTAAACCGCCGTCACTGTCAGACTGCATAGAAAAGAAAGAGAAGTGCGATGACACAACGCTTGTAATTTATTGCAAAATATGAAGCAATTATCTATTTACTCAAAATTGAGTTGAGTAATCGAAAATAAAAAACAACTAATTTCTGCAGTCAAATAAGACGTTCTTGTTAATAATTAAATACGTAAGGTATGTTGCTACTTAATACAGATATTTTGGATTAGAACTCAAGGTAAGAGGTTAGTTTACCGTTAGTTTAGTTCTCAAAATTAACATATATTTTTTCCGCTCCCACAAACTATACAGATTTGGCAATTGTTTTTCTTAAGACAAGCCTTTTTTGGTAATTTGCCTCTTGTCAGCGCCTTAAAATATTATTTTAGTCATTCCACGATAAAATCTGCTTAACCGAATTAGCATTTTAAATGCGTCGTAATGTCAATACCGCAGAATGACATTCAGCCATCTTCTTTACATGCCAGACCGAATAAATAATGTGACTTATGGCGATTACTGACAGACTTTGACAAAACCGGACAAGTACGAGTTGAACTCACGTGGTGAGGATTCCGTGCAATAAATATGTTATCTACCATGTTTTTTTTTTTCCAAGAACAAACTTAGAGAAGATACATTGTAGTTGAAAAACATATTCATACATTCCAACTGCAAATATAAGTTTGTACGCACAATACTGGGAGATTTACCATGTTATTATAAGATCAAAGACTTCTTATTGGTTTTCCTGTAATCTATAAATATAGAACTATTTTCAGTATATTTTTCTTAATTTTAGGCTTATTAGTTCCGGAGATAAGGGTTGGGGGGATGGTAAATTTTAATTTTTTTCTTATAACATTATAAGTATTTATTTTGAAATTATAAAAAAAAATATGCTTAAGACCCACACAGTAAGACTTTTCAATTGATGCCAAATGGTAGTGTGCAAACTTATTTCTCTCCCAAAAGTGACCCCACACATCTATCACATAATTAATTTATCTCATTGCTTCCTTTTTAATTATTTTTACCTATTGTGGTGTAGTAATTTTATTCTAGGTCGTCGTCACATATAATAATATCGAAAATAAAAATCAAAATTTTATTTCACATAAACCTACATGGGCAGTTATGAAACGTCAGGTGCACGGTTCCAATTAGTCGTTTCCTATGGAGAAGAGACGGCAAGAAACTCCACGGTTACTCTTTTAAAAATAATTGGCTTTTACAATGTTTTCAAATTACAGTGTTAATAGGTGTGGGAGGACAGTGTAGGCCTGTCAAGAAGTACCAGGTACAGTCAGCGTCAAAAATATCGGGACGAACCGACTGTTCGAAATGATCTCAACAACTAAGAAAATAAATTTTATTTACCTAACCAAATTACAAGATGAATATTAACATTGACTAAATTCAATTAAATTAAAACTAAGTTAAGCCTAAAAAAGGCCCTCGGGGCATTGTACCGAGGATGATGGCGGCATTTCCGCGCTGAATTGCAATGCTGATGCGTTGCGCGAGAAAGCCAGCTTTTCGGTCACCAGTTACATCATCTAGACGTTTCGCGATTTCCGCAAATAAATTATGCGCACTGGGACCCCACGGACCGAGGGTCTCGACGCCAAAGGGCACAAAGTTGTACTCTCTGCCAAGGCCTCCATATAAAAAAAAAAAAAACTTTATCTCGATTTGATAAAATTCTTGTCAGAATTACAGTTGTTGTGTACTTACTTCATTTTGAAACAGTTCTTGTGTCATTGAGTTAATATTTAATTTTCATAGTTGTTTAGATCATTTTGAACAGTCTGTTCGTCCCGATATTATTGACGCTGACTGTACTTAACAAAAGATAAATGGTCTACAAATCTAGTCTAAGCCTACAACATTCTCACATTCACAAAATACAAAAGAATCTATGTAAAACATTAATAAAACAATAAAAATCAATTTAAACCAAATGACATGCTTGCCATTACAACTGTTACAAGTAATTATTAATAGAAAATATTTAACGGTGGAGTTTCTTGCTCATTCTTCTCCATACGAAACTACCTTTTGGAATGGGCGCGTGGGCGACTGGAATCAGTTCTATTTATCTGTTGTATTCTATTTAATGTTGTCGTAATGAAGTACCTTTTATGTGTCTATTTGAAATAAATTATTTGACTTTCAACTTGGACACGCGCGTGGAAAACATAACAATGTTTTTGCTGTCAGGCGGTCTGGTAATAAAATAAAATAAATTATATTTCGAGGATGATGGTATAGTAATTGATGCATTCTAGACGCATCGTCTTCACATTAATTATATAATCAATGTACCTACACAAAATATTGTAACATATTTTTAAAAGAGTTACGGTGGAGTTCCTTGCCCATTCTTCTCCATACGAAACTACCTTTTGGAAGGTGCGACTAAAATCAATTCTGTTTTTTAGTAAATTTTGACGTTCCAAAGTGCCCTTTATGTGCCTATTTAAATTTTGATACGTGAACGGGCGCCGACAGTAGGGTAGGTACTGGTCATCTCTTAGCTGCCACGGATTATTTTAATTTAATTTTTGTTTTGATTTTGACGTGTACCATCTTCCCTCTCGCGTTTTGTGGTTGAGTGATTTCGTGAAAAGGGATGGCAGTGACAGGAAGTGACAGCTTGAGCATGGAATAAGAAAGTACTCATGGAATTAGTAAGTACTATATAGATTGTAAGTAGAGGGGGTCAAATTTCGACCAGTGGGCGACCACTAGTAATTCATAACTTTTCGAGTAAATATTTTAATTTTTTTTTTTTGAGGTTAATTTCTGTCGCTACTCAGTTGCTTATTACCAAGGCGAGATGTCCGATGTTAGATAGACATCATAATACGAGGGTCATTCAATAAATACTTAGCCTACAATAAGTAAACGAATATTTTGGAAAAGTGGCAATTTATTTTTCAACAAAGTCTCCTTTTAGTTCGATACACTTAGCTCAGCGATGCTCCAACTTTTTTAACCCGTCCGAAAAATAGTTTTTGTCAAACTGCAAAATAGGCCTCCGTGGCGGCGATGACCTCCTCATTCGATCCATATCTATTCCCGGCGAGTGATTTTTTCAGATTAGGAAACAGAAAGAAGTCACAAGGGGCCAAATCTGGAGAATACGGTGGATGGGGCAACAATTCGTAGCGTAATTCGACCAATTTGGCCATGGAAACGGCAGACGTGTGAACCGGTGCGTTGTCGTGGTGAAACAGCACTTTTTTCTTCGCCAGATGGGTTCGTTTTTTCTTTAATGCGGCGTCGAATCGGCCCAATAAATCGGCATAGTAAAGCCCTGTAATTGTTTTACCCTTCTCGAGGTAATCGATGTAGATCACACCTTGTGAATCCCAGAAAACGGTGGCCATAACTTTTCCGGCCGATTTTACAGTTTTCGCCTTCTTTGGAGCACGTTCCCCGGTCTGGATCCATTGTTTTGATTGCTCCTTGGTCTCTGGTGTGTACCAGTGGATCCAGGTTTCATCGACGGTCACAAAACGACGCAAAAACTCCGCTGGATTCCGCTTAAACAGCGCCAAACACGTCTCCGATGTGGTCTCACGGTTGCGCTTGTTTTCTGGTGTGAGTAAACGCGGCACCCATCGCGCCGACAGCTTTCTCATGCCGAGTTCCTCGTGAAGAATATGATGCACTGTTCCTTCTGAAATGCCTACAGTCTCAGCTAGCTCCCGAACCTTCAATCGGCGATCTGCCAATACGAAATCATGGATTTTTTTAATGTTTTCCTCCGTAGCAGCTGCTTTCGGTGCACCTGGACGTGGTTCATCAAAAACCGACGTACGGCCACGTGCAAACTCGTTGAACCAATTCTTGACGGTGGCCATCGATGGAGAAGAGTCACCGTACACAGCATCCAAGCGCTCTTTGATTTCGATGCGCGTTTTCCCTTCCAAAAATAGGAATCGAATCACCGAACGATATTGCTCTTTTTCCATTTTTGTAAAACCGATCGACACGTTCGCTTCCATAAGTTGTCAAATTAAAACAAATGAAGGGATTGGAATGAAAATTTGAAAAAAGAATGAAAAAGAATGTGCTACACTGTGGTAAAACTCTTTTTAAACTACAGCGCCCTCTGGCGATGAGGCTAGGTACTTATTGAATGCACCTCGTATATGCGACACAGGGCTTGATCGTTTTTTTTTTTCATCTTTTTATTACGGACGCTTTTGACAATTTGCATCGTTCTCACATGTATAATTTCAAAATGAATAATGTAACCAATATTTTGTGACTATAATATGTGGATTTAAAAGAGTGTCCGTGGAGTTTCTTGCCCGTTCTTCTCCATAGGAACCTACTACGCTTTGGAATGGTCAACTAGCTTCATCTTTCTGACTGAACCAATTACAGGCACTTTTAAATAGTCAAGGGGTCGGCCCCTTGACTATTCAAAAGTGCCTGTAAGTTTGCACTCTAGCATGTGACATCAATTGAAAGCTGTGTGGGTCTTAAGCATATTAACACCTACATATTACAACTTCACCATGTCACCATATATACTCCTTACACATGCTTGCGTTTATTCCTATTATTCCTTACCTAGCTACTTTAATATCATAAAAAAGATGTTCCTGAATTTACTAGCCTCAATCATAAGCTACCCACACGTTCCTAAAACAAATACTACCCTATTTTTTCGTACCTAACAAACTACCTTTACTTTACCGGAAAAATGACTTCTAAAATAAACAATTTAATTGACAACATCGATGAACTATCTGTATCAACTACCTACACATGTGCACCTGAGGAAACACTATCCATTGTGAAGTGTCCTAATAACTTTATTAAAATCCTGACACAAAATATTCGCTCTATAAACCGTAACTTTTTAAACTTGCAAACTCTTCTGCACCGAATTTCTTTCGAATGCGATCTTGTTGTTTTAACTGAATGTTGGTTACCATGCTCTAGCAATAGCATTATCCCGATTCTGAATAATTACTCCGCGTTCATGACCACTAAACATATAAATCAAAGTGATGGTGTAGTGGTGTATTCAAAGTCTGACCTGTCTGTTACATGCGAAGAGCCGGATTTCCACCGATCTGCATCTGGTCTTATTATAAAAATTGACTTTGACTTGGCGATAATCTGTATTTATCGATCGCCATCAATAGACAATATAAACAGCTTTCTCACAGTTCTTAATAACATTCTAACGTCGCTGCATAGATTTAAATCGGTGGTCATAACAGGTGACCTGAATGTGGACATCAAACCTACCACATCTGACATCCGCTCCCACGAATACCTAAATTGCCTTGCCTTTCACGGTTATCTTCCTGCCCACACTCTACCGACCAGGGATGGCAATTGTTTGGACCACACGTTCCTTAAAACAATTTCCCCCACCCACACATTTGTCTTAACCTCCACAATAACTGATCACTCCTCCTCCTTGCTTTGCATTCAAGATAAATGCTTACGAGCGGTCGTAAACTCCCATAAAACAAAAATTGACTATGAAGGGCTTGACAAATCAATGTCACAACTGGATTTCACCCATATTTTCAGTATAAAAGACGTGAATATGGCTACCGATAAATTACTGAATTTAATGAATGTGTCCATTTCTAAAAATACCACAGTCAAAAAAGTTTCATCAAAAAAGAGAATCCTCAAACCGTGGATCACACCTGGTTTATTACGGTGCATAAGAAACAGGGATGCTCTACACAGGAAAGTTAAAAAATTCCCAGAAAATGAAGTTCTAAAAATTACTTACCTTCGATACAGAAGTTTTTGTGTTAGTCTTATAAAGAAAGCAAAGAGAATTTATGATACAGAGGAACTAAAAAAAGCTAGTAAAAACCCAAAAACACTATGGAACACTATTAAACGGGTAACTAACACAACTAAAACTATAAATACATCTACTCAATTACTAACTTTGTCACCTTCACCTATTGAGTCCTGCAACACTGTTAACTCATTCTTCGTTAACATTGGCGAGACGCTTGCAAATGATATAATTCACACTAGTACTACGCAGCCATTGACAGTCACTCAACCCAGTTCTGATACCACATCGAATTCATCGTTCGTCCTCGAACCTACTGACCTTGACGAAATTACAACAGTCATCCACTCATTACGCTCTGATGCTGCAACTGGCTGGGATGGCATTTCACCCTACATCCTTAAGAGGTACTCAACTTCCTTGGCACCCATACTATGCCATATATTTAACCTCTGTTTCGAGACTGCCGTCTTTCCCTCATCTTTTAAAAAGGCAATCATTCATCCGGTATTCAAGGGAGGCGACGGGAAATTGCCGAATAATTACCGTCCCATTGCGGTGCTGACTGCCCTATCCAAGGTACTAGAACGTCTTATTAATCAAAGACTTGTACACTACCTAGAACATTATAATCTAATATCACCACAACAATTTGGATTTCGCAAAAACAAGTCAACCTGTGATGCAGTTCAGGAATTAACTAACAATATCGTACAAAACCTGAACACTAATAAAAAAGTCCTAACAATATTTTTAGACCTTGCGAAGGCATTCGACACCGTCCCCGTCCGTTCTCTCTTACTCAAACTTGAAAGGATGGGTGTCAGGGGACTGCAACTTGATCTCTTTCAAAGCTACCTCACAAATCGCTCTCAAATAGTCAAGATTGATCGGCACAGCAGCGGTGAGCTCCCCATCTACTATGGTGTACCTCAAGGAAGCATATTGGGTCCCACCCTATTTTTGGTTTTTATAAACGAGCTATGCAATCTAAATATCCCAAATGCTAACATAACATCTTTTGCAGATGACACTGCAATAACTTTTGTCGCCAACACATGGTCTGAGCTAGAGGGCAAAGCACAGTATGGCTTTGGTGTAGCGCTAAACTGGCTTTATTTCCATACGCTTACACTTAATACCTCCAAAACCAAGTTCATTACCTACTCAATCAGTTCTGCTACCCAACCAAACCCACCAATATCACTTAAAGCTCACACATGCAATCTGCAAACTCAAGCTTCATGCCACTGTGTACCTATATCCTCTACGGATGAAATCAAATACCTAGGTATAGTCATAGATAGGAATCTTAAATTCAAATCTCATATTAATGTCCTTACTGGCAGAGTTCGCAAACTTATATATATATTTAAAACCTTAAGAAATATTGCTAATCCTATAATTATACGTAATGTCTATTTTGCCTTATGCCTATCTATTATTACCTATTGTATTCCCTGTTGGGGTGGTGCTGCAAAAACTATCCTTAAACCGTTGGAAGTTGCACATCGCGCCATACTGAAAGTGGCTACATTCCGTCCAATAATATATCCAACTAATCAGTTATACAAAAATTGCAACGTCCTCAACGTGCGGCAACACTTTATTATACAATCAGTTATTTTACAACACCGCATAACCCCCTACATTGAAATTACCAAACGCCGAAAAGATATAATATGTACTCCTCCAAAAACCCGCTTGTCGTTTACTAAAAGATTCTTTTATTATTTAGGTCCGTCTCTTTACAATACAATAAACAAAAAATGTCCAGTATATAAATTGTCTTCTCAAAATTGTAAAAAGACTGTCCGCACATTCCTCCAAAATAAAACCTACGATGAAACAGAAAAATATTTAATTTAATTAATTTATGATAAGTTTGTATATTGTACCACTCATCCAAAACATAGACCCACACTAATCTAATCCCCTTACATACGCACGCTTACACAGCCGCACGCTCATGCTCACGCACACACACACACACACACACACAGACACACACGCAGATCCATACACGCACATACTCCACATATGTTCACTCACACATACATACATTCACTCACGCACACACTCAAAAATGCGCTCGCGCATTAACACCTGTATTAAAAATTATAAAAACTAGTTTAGCTTGTAAAAACAAAATTGTAGTAATACAATTAGAGGGGATCGGCACTGTTACTCCTTAACACAGGCTATTTCATAGCCTAGCAAGGAGAGCAGCACGTCACCCACTTGATTGTAGAAACTAAATAATGTACTACCCACTTTGTAAAAACTATTACATTTAAGTACTGCAATCTGTTTTCGTTATAATAAAGATTATTATTATTATTATTATTATTATTATTAATTTTATAATTTCAAAATAAATACTTATAATGTTATGGAAAAAAAATGAAAATGCACCATCCCCCCAACCCTTATCTCCGGAACTAATAAGCCTAAAATTAAGAAAAAAATACTGAAAATAGTTCTATTTTTATAGATTACAGGAAAACCAATATGAAGTCTGATCTTAAAATGACATGGTAAATCTCCCAATATTGTGCGTACAAACTTATATTTGCAGTTGGAATGTATGAACATGTTTTTAAACTACAATGTTAATTTGTTCTTGGGATAAAAAAAAACATGGTAGCTAACATATTTATTGTACGGAACCCGGTGAGGGTACAGTATTGTGCATACAAACTTATATTTGCAGTTGGAATGTATGAATATGTTTTTCAACTACAATGTATCATCTCTAAGTTTGTTCTTGGGATAAAAAAAAACATGGTAGATAACATATTTATTGCACGGAACCACGTGAGTTCAACTCGTACTTGTCCGGTTTTTTGTCAAAGTCTGTCAGTAATCGCCATAAGTCACATCTTTCTGGCTGAACCAATTACAGGCACTTTTAAATAGTCAAGGGGTCGGCCCCTTGACTATCCAAAAGTGCCTGTAATTGGTTTATTTGAAATTAATGCTTTGAGTTTGAGTTGGACTTACTATGCATTTCTTGCCGCAGATCTCACAGACCCAGGGCACCTTTTTCCTCTTGTCCCGAGGTTTGTAGTGTTTCAGTTTGATACCCAAATGTACTCGTTGATAATGTATGGAGAAAGAACGCTCGTGCGCAAAGTTTCTGTTGCACTGAAACAAAAAACATAACAAAACTTCACGCTGTAATCCCCGAAGGGTTGGGCAGAGGTGTACCTGTAGTACACCCACATTTCGTCAGTCATGTTGAAGTCCCATGTAATAGGGGGCGAGCCTATTGCCAGTGGCGGTACCTTCATATAAGCCCAAAAGCCCGGCCTTGCCTTACTAAAATGCTCGATAGAGAATTTATTGTACCTAACCAGTAGTTTATGAGAAAATTGCGATGATACATACGTAGATACGTAGGTACCTACATACTCAGTCGAAAACTGAACTTTCTGAAATCGGTTAAAATTTTATTGGGCTTGCGTTATTTTGAAACCCTAGGCACGCCACTGCCTATTGCCATCAACCGGGCACAAATCCAGACTCCGGGCTGCTACTGAGAAATTCCTGATAGAAAAACCCAATAACACTTTGCTTTCTGAATGTTATTATATTGCTGATGGGCCTGATGAAAACCCCATAATGAGGCATCTTATAAACACCACCCTGTCAGTATTAGAATTTAAGTGCTAACATAGCAAATAAGTCAAATTGATTGCTAACATCTGGAATTGTAAGTTTCTTTTTTTTAAAGTGTAATTGGTACCAGTTGTCTTTATAAATATAAATATATTAAATTTGCCCGATTCGGGAATCAAACCCAGGACCACATGCTCTAAAATTCTCATAGACATTAGTTTAATTTATATTGGTAATGGTGCCAATTCCCTTGTTCACAAACATCTTTTTCTTTCTATTTCATTAAGAAAAGGACAGAAGATAAATTTTAGTTTGCTGTCAAATTAATCAGCGCTTGACGTAAATTGACGTAATTTTAGTAGGCAAGTTTTTAATCACGTCTAAACTTGTATGGAATAGTGACAGGCGCTGATTAATTTGACAGGACCAAACTAAAATTTATCTTCTGTCCTCTTCTTAATGAAATAGAATGAAAAAGATGAACTGAACTTAAATTTTGTTTAGTTTGTGAACAAGGGAATCGGCACCATTGTCATCCATACATTGTATAAAAGTCTCTCAAGTACTTATTAAAACCTGTATAACACTTACCTCGAGGAGTTCATGGCTAAGTAATATCAGCCGCATGGGTCGATCCATCAGGTAAAGCTACGCTTGCCGCGGTTGGCTCATAGATGGGTGACAATTTTTACATACCAAGACCCCTCCGTACCTCGGAAAGCACGTTAAGCCGTTGGTCCCGGCGGTCGCGGGAAGGTACTTATGGGTCACCGAGGCCCCTGGCAACACAGGCGACGGAAGGAATACGGGTGAGTTTTAGTCAGTAAGAGTCTGACACACCCTCCCGCTCCGCCCAAAGCGGGAGAAGTTATTTGATACAGGCGTATCGAATTACCTAGTAACTAGGTTGCGGAGGTCAGATAGGCAGGTATTCAGCTGCATTCATTTAGGCTGGAAGCCGACTCCAACATAGTTGGGAAAAGGCTAGGCAGATTGAGTGATAACACTTACCTCCTCACATTTTACGCCAACTTCATGCGTTTTCAAATGGTCTCTGAGCGCGTCCTGTGTCGGGACGTTGTCACCACACTGGAAACAGGAGCTGCCAACAATAATAAACAAGGTCATATTAAATTTTACTTAGCGAAACTTCACAAACATAATGGCTGTCGATATCTTATTTATTTCACATAACATGCATACCAATGTGTCACCCCTTGTAAAATTTCAACATTTGTATCTGTAATTTCTATGGTGTACATAATAAAGAGTATTCTATTCTATTCACGCCTGTATTCCCTGAAGGGACAGGCAGAAGTGTAGCTATATTACAACGTTACAACCCACGTTCCACCAGGTATGTTTAAATCTTATGTTATAGGGGGGCGAGCCTATTGCCATCAACCACGCTCGAATCCAGACTCCGGGCTGCTACTGAGAAATAACAGATGGAAAGACCCAATAACACTTTGCCCGACCCGGGAATTGAACCCAGGACCTCATGCTTAGTACTAGCGACCACTAGACCAAAGAGGCGTCAGAATTGATTCATTTGTCAGAATCTTTTACATCTATAATATTATCCTAACCCAAATTCGAAATACACATACTGAGCCTATAATGTTCCCACTGCTGGGACACAGGCCTCCTCTCTGTGAGAGGGAGTGGGTCGTAATTCACCACGCGGGCCCAGTGCGGGTTGGTGGATGACCTCACATTTCATCGAATTTTTCTAGAACATGCCGGCCGGTTTCTTCACGATGTTTTCCTTCACCATTTTGAGAGCAGTGGTGATGAAATAATTTACACAAAGTAAAGCGTGTGTCAGGGTTCGAACCTACGACCTACAACTCGTAAGTCGCGGACGTTACCACTAGGCCACCACTGCTCGATATTATAAATGCGAAAGTCAGTTTATTTGTTACGCTTTCACGCTAAAACGGCTGAACGGATTTGGACGAAATTTTACACATGGATAGACCTGCAGGCTTAGCATGAGCACCGTTTTGTCGACGGAAGAGTAGACAAGAATGACGCTCCGTGTAGACAGTACGACGACAACAAAGTGGAAAGAGTCAACTGCACTTTTTTTTTAAATTTACGCTTTTACATAATTCGACTCAGAATTCTTTGTTTTGTCATAGGATTTTTTTCTGTTTGATTCTCAATTTTTACAGATATTAAGTCACGCATATAAAGACAACTACAATTTTTTTTCTCAAAGTGTCGAAGTACCGTATTTTGGAACAAAGAAATATTATAGTACACAGACAGAAACAAAATGTCACTTTGTATAGAAAGAGCTGTCTTTTCTTCGTAGAAATAGAAAGCGTCATGCTAAGCCTGCTCGTTTATAACACTAGATGCGCCTCGCGGTTTCACCCGCATAAGTTTTGACCCCGTGGGTATATCGGGATACAAAGTATCCTATGTGTTATTCCTGGTTATAAACTATCTGTGTGCCAAATTTCATCCAAATCCGTTCAGTACTTTTTGCGTGAAAGACTAACAAACATCCATCCATTCTTACAAACTTTCGCATTTATAATATTAGTAAGATAGTATGATATATAATTATGTATTATATTCTTACCATGAGCTGCCATCACAAATACCATTTTCATAGCCATTGCAATGATGTTTTAAGGCCTCCATGCTTTTAAAATATTGTTCACAAACTGCGCATTTGAATTGTGGCTTTAAATTTATTTTCTGAAAAAAAAAAAAAAACTGTTGAAGACTATTCTCATAAAGAACACGGACAGTTCATTTGGCATATGAGATATAAAAAAAACCCGGCCAAGAGCGAGTCGGACTTGCGCACGAATGGTTCCGTACCATTATCTATAAAAACGGCAAAAAATCATGTCTGTTGTATAGGAGCCCCCTTAAATATTTATACTATTATGTTTTTTAGTATTTGTTGTTATAGCGGCAACAGAAATATGTACATCATCTGAGAAAATTTCAACTGTCTAACTATCACGGTTCATGAGATACAGCCTGGTGCCAGACGGACAGCGTAGTCTTAGTAATAGGGTACGGAACCCTAAAAACCATTCAGTTATAAGGTAAGTATATAGTGAATATAGGTATATAGATAGGTATATAGTGAAGAGAAAAAATAGGTAGTCATGGGACTGCCGACAGAACTTAAAACTTTGGAATAATATATACATATACTAACCTCGCTCCCTCTATGCGATTTCTTCATATGCATATTCAGCCCAATTTCTCCCAAAAAGCTCTCGCCACAGACTTCGCAACAGAATTTCGTTGGATGCTGTAACCTCAGATGGGTCAAATGACTTGTGGACTTTGAAAACATGGCTCCACAGATCTTACACACAAATTTATGTCCCTTATGCCATTTTAAATGCTCCTTCGACCTATGGCTGCTTTTGGAAACGTGGTTGCACAATTTGCAGATGTATTTTCGTTCGTGAGCCGTCGTTGTGTGGGACTTCAGTGAACGTAAGTTCGGCCATCGTGTTTTGCAGATAGGGCATGTCTCTTTGCCGTGGGACTGTGGAAGAAATTGTATTTGTTTTAAGTTTTTCGGTAATCACCCTGTATAGTGTTGTACAGGTGTACAGTTATTTCAATTACACCTTGTATATTCTATGTCAAACATCAATAAATATTATAAACAAAGTCCACAATGGATTTTCACCATGATTTAAAAAACTTATTCTGATAAAAAAAAAATATATAAATATATACAACTTGTTTTTTTTTGATATCCCATAACTCTGGGGTCTATAAGTAAAAATAATACAAAAAGTCCTAGAATATGTGGTCCAGAAATGCATCGTTTCGAAGATATCATAATACTAACACTAGACTCTCGATGTGTGTCGGTATCTAAGTTTCATTGATAAAAACGAGCAATTAATTTTCATTCAAAGCAATCCAAATTCATATTTAAAGCTAAGGAAATACGACGTTGTCATATTTCACGTAAGAGTGAAAATAAAATTATTATTTATATATTATTATTAATAATCGTGACTTTGTCGAATTAATTGTATGAAAAGTGAAAAATAATTCATATGGCAGTTGATTCTTTGATATGGTCTCATTCATACAATAGAGTTCAGGGATATAAAAAAAACACCTTGTATATATAAATTCCGATTTCAGATTCTCCCTTAATGTATTATATTATACTATAATAAATTAAGACGTGTACGTATTGAAAGTTCGTGGGGATCACCCTGATTAGGATAGATTTATTGGATGGAATCAAACACGGCAGATGCGACATGATGACGGGCCTTTTTATTGATGACAGGTGTCACAGATAGACCACAGACTAAACAGAATACATATTGACACACGAGTACACTACTGGTACATTTTAATGAATATGCCACAGGCTGACTTATATATACATTAGATGATTACAGAGCAAATATTATGTTCCTTTACATTCGGACTTCAGGGAGGGAAAATATTCAAATGCGTTTTTTTCTGATAATGATTCTATCTCAATACGTCTAGCGCCACACACTTTTCTGTGTCAAAAACAGAAACTAATGACTGTTGCCACTTAATTTTTAACAGTACGCACAAACGAATTAGAACATGGTGTTCAGAACATTAAACACTATGTTCGTTAAAAATGTTCGCGAGTGCCGATCCGATTTCGTTTTTTTTGTGGGCGGTGTTCGTAGTTTGATGCAACATTGTTCGTCCACTAATTTCTTGTGACTTTAATTAAGTCTAAAATTAATGTATTTTGTTTTCGCTTTTTGTACAAAACTGTTTCCCACCACCTAGGATTGGAATTTGGAAACGATATTTCGTGAATCACTACGAATAGCAAACAATTTTTGGCTACTTCACTGCCAACGACGAATCCATGGCTGCTAAAGAGGTGAGTGGAGGGGTGGTAGAGCGCGAACACAAGTCGAACTGTGTTCGAGTTACACACGTACGAACCAAATGTTCCGTGTTCGATGTTCGTGTTCAACAGGTTTTGTTCGTTCGTGCGTACACGGCTTTAATATTTATTAAAACTTTATGCTCAAGTAAAAAAATACTGTACAAAGGCGGACTTAATGCCCTAGGCATTTTCTACCAGTCAACCTTAGGGTGATGCAGAGACAAAACATGGCAGGTGCAACATAAGAGATAGATAACTCGAAAATCAAAAATATATACTAAGACATATATACATACATACATATAAACCAAATAGAAGTGTCAGGAGAAATAACGATTGGCAGGGGAGAAAACGAATAGCACACCGGGTGCAATAACGTCATAAATGCTAAAATTGGTAAAATGAGTTTTTGATCACAAATGATGTCAAACATGCGTCTACATCCGATGCAACAATATCATAAATGTAACTCTTAAAATGACCCACTGAGGGCGTAAATGTCGTTGTGGTTTTGGCGGATTTTTGTAAGCGCTAGTGCGAGAACGTCCTAATTGGTCAGTTGCGCGAAATTCAATTCAACGTTTTCAGGTTTTCTAATCTGTTAAAAAACACCATGAAATAGTAGCCGCCATGTTATTACGTCATACCATACGGCTATGTTAACAAAAACGTGTCAATTATCATACAAAAGATCAGCGCATTTGTTTTCATAGCCCAGTGACGTCATGACCACAGAGCAACATGGCGTCCACTGCGTCCAGCGTTTTCGTTAAACTACGCGCGAAATTTGAAATTGTAATATTTTAAATGCATTTTTATGGCACTTATCGATTGAATAAAAATTTTGTGATTTTTTTTGGGCATGTTAGCACTATAGAATTTAATTAAGACACTTTTCAAAAATGGGTGTAAGACCCTATTGAAAGCAATAAAAATATGCCACTTACCTAACATTTTTATTCCTGAAACTACCTTAATTTTAAAATATAGAGTATAAACCAACTTTTGGTCATCAATATACATATAATAGGATTTTATATACATTTCACTTTAATAAAACAACAACTTTTAAATCGATCTACTGCAACAAACGTCATTTGTTACTTATGATGTTGTTGCACCCGGAGTACGATATATGGAATTGACTCAGTACTAGCTTTTATTTGAGATCAATATTGTTGTAATGTATTTTTAAATAACCTCCCAGAATTAAGACGAATCTAACGACAAATCAACTTATGTTAAAATCCAACAAGCCGTTTAGGCTACAGAGCGTGCCAAAGAAATAGACATACATACTCTCTGAAAACATTACCCTCCTTCTGGGGCAGTCGGGTAAAAATAAACTGTTACATACCGGATCATGCCTCAACATGTGGTTCTTATAGGTCCCATCTTGAATAAATCCTTTAAAGCAATGTTCACATTTATAAAATGAATTTATATAATTATAAGAATCCTTTCTCTGAAGAACTTCATTCAGTTGCTCTTCTTTTGTTAAACATATTACCTAAAAAGAATGAATGAATGAATGAAAAATGTATGTGAATAAAAAAGTATTTGTACACAGGTACAGTTCACATTCGATTTTGAACTTAATCATCAACGTTTAAAGGTTGAAAATCATTTGACAGTTTGTGATAACTTGATATGCCGACTGTACAAGACCGTGGGTCTATCTGTAGTAATCTTAAAAAGTGGTAACATTTGTGAGTTCGTATGTAGGCGGTAATCTACGGAACAATTGATCCGATTCCGAAAATTCTTTCACTAATGGGAAAATACATCACCAGAGTGTTAAAGAATACATTTTATGTTAAAACAAGCAATTTCACGTTTTTTCATAAATGATTATTGCTGTAAGCATCCGAGTGTATTATTTATTACAGTGTTAATAAAAAAGTAATTCTACTCAAAAACAGACAAAAATAATCTTACCTCAATTTCATTACTAGAGATGTCAAAATCCGTGTCACATTCGACCACATTTGACGCGTTCATATCATAATCTATTCGATCATCATAGTCATTGGAGTCTGCATCACCATCATTCTCTAAAGGTGGCACCTCCACTTCTATGCCATGATCTTTCTCCTTCTTCTTAACCTTTAATTAATAATAATAATCATTAAAATAAACCAGACATAACTTTACTGCACAAAATTAATAAAACCGCGCAAATTATTGACATAGCAGTTCCAAACCAGTGAAGGGCGGGCATTTTTGGGGGACTGTCTTATGTAACTTTGACGTTCGAAAAGTGCTGATTTTCAGCCTAGTTTGAATAAATGACTTTTGATTTGATTTGATTTGAAACACACACAACCTACAAAACTAACAGAAAAACTGTCAAAATATGCAGACTTAAAAATAGAAATAAGCCGAATGTGGCGATTAGGCAGCGTTGCCATTATTCCTGTAGTACTTTCAACCACCGGTGTCATTCCAAAAATACTGCATCAATCTTTAAAAACACTAGACGTTGCTCCCTCCACCTACAAAACCCTACAGAAAGCTGCTATCCTGAACACTTGCAGAATTTTCCGAAAATTCCTGCAGAGGGACAATGACCCACAAATATCACACGCACAAACAACATTCACCCTTGCAACACAAAGCCAAACCATAATATCATCACGCCATATATTATCATCAATTATCACTTAGGTTAGTACACTCAGGGTAGCACTTGGCTTTGGCCCGTGTAACCCAAAAAACCGGTAGATCAGTGCCGAGATAGAAAAATTTACATTTACAAATAATAATAATAAAAATAAACTCAGTGTTAGTAACAAAATACTTAAAACTATGTTACCAAAACATTAACACAAACAATATATGACATCACTGCTCCAAAGCCCAGCCGATACCCTGCAGCAGTCAAAATCAAGTCATTTATTCAAACTAGACTAAGAATCAGCACTTTTCGAACGTCATAATTACATAAGACAGTCCCCCAAAAACGCCCACCCTTCACCACTTCCTAGTGCTTTAGCTGGCAAGAAGAAGTGGCGGAACAAACTCCCCAGCAGCACAGCTGTGTTTCACAATCGCACAATCTAGCCTGCTTGCTACCATAGACAGGATGCTGTTATGTCGTCAGCACAAACGTAGGGGTTCACTAGGGCCGATGCCTGCCGGGGTCGCGGGAAGGTACTAATTGGTCACCGAGGCCCCCGCAACACAGGCAACGGAAGGAATACGGGTGGGTTTTAGCCAGTAAGAGTCTGACACACCCTCCCGCTCCGCCCAGAGCGGGAGAAGTTACTTGATGATTTCCCACCCAAAAAAAAAAGACAGGATGCTGTTGGTGCTGCCCCGCACCCTACTAACCAGGGAAGAGCACCGCTTCCGCATCACAGTGTAGAAGCAGACAACGCGAGCTTCAGCAAACATCACTGACGCGCTGCAGTATCGGGGCAACCCCATCAGCACCCTGAATGCGTTATTGTATTGAACGCGAAGGGCGCTGTATGATTTCTGAGTTTACGAGCCCACAGACTGCAAGAGTAAAGTAAAAATACGTGCAGTAAGCACTAAATATAGTGCGCTTGACCTGTTTAGAGGCACGCCTGAATCTGCAGGCAATTTAATACATTTATGTAAGCGGGCACGCCCTTTATGCTTGGAGGCTTTTATTTGGGCATTAAGTTCTGTTTACGTTTTTATCTCTGCTTGAGAATTTCTAGTTTTCGGTGTTTTCCATTTCTTTTTTTTTTGTTGGTATAGTGGTGTGCTAGCTGACATATGGCTAATAATTTAATCTTTTGTGTTGCACGTAATGTAAATTGTTTTTTTCATACTGTTGTATACAATCCATTTTTTTCTCTCTAACTAGCAAACAGCTGTGCTGCTGGGGAGTTTGTTGACCACTTCTTCTTCCCAGCTAAAGCACTAGGAAGTGCTGAAGGGCGGGCGTTTTTGGGGGACTGTCTTATGTAACTTTGACTTTCGAAAAGTGCTGATTCTCAGCCTAGTTTGAATAAATAACTTTTGATTTTGACATTCTAATTAATACCATAAATGCGAAAGTGAGTTTGTATGTTTGTTTGTTTGATACGCCTCCACGCTAAAGGATGATTTCCACCAAACGGCTCGCATCTCATCGGATCGGAACGGATTTTAAAATCTTTAAACGATATTAAATCGTGTACACAGTATGTAAAGTCTATATTACCAAGTCGCGCACAGCAGCTTGACCGCGGCGTCTTCCGCGACACGCGATCGTAGCTGAGAGTATGCTGCGACGCGCGGTCGGCTCCGTTCGCCTGTCGTCGTATCCGATCGAATCCTTTCAATCCAAATTTTCTCTTGTTTTTTTTATTATTTTCTTCTTTTCTAATGCAATAGCCAAAAATACTACGTCAACGTCAACCATTTTCAAAAATTAGAACACGTCAACACGGAATGAAACTATTTGACTAGGCGCAGAAACAGATACGTTCGCAAGCAACGGTACGGAGCCGATCGTATGCGTCGTCATCCTGCCGGACGCAATCGGCTGTCGCCGCATCCGTTCGTATCCTTTCCGATCCGACGCGATGCGAGCCGTTTGGTGGAAATCATCCGTTAAACGGCTGAACGGATTTGGATGAAATTTGGCACATGGATTGACAATGACCTGGAGAAGGACATAGACTAGTTTTCATCCTAGATCCTAGATCGCAAAAGAAGTCACGGGATAAAGCTAGTTTATAATGATATAGATAAGTTTAATATGTTTTATGTATGTATTTATTGTATATATTTAAATGGTAAACCACAGACTACCTGCAGTATTGTCTCCCTAATTCATCCAAAAAAAGTTGTCTTTAAAGGATCGCTTTTAGCGATAAGACCGCCCATTGTGTCACCCTATGTAAAGTTTCTACATTTTTATCCGTATTTTTTACTGTGTACATAATAAAGAGTATTCTATTCTACAATAGTCCTCCAGACCGAATTTCGGTCATGGCTTCCAATCTCAGCGGAGCCCAGCCTTCGACGCGGGAGATATAGTGCAGGCGTGTGCGCAGACACAGTACACTCTGTTCTCTCTCTCCCACAGTCCTCAGGAACGGCACTCCGAGACTCGCTTGAGCTCTATCAGTCGCAGGACACTCGGCCCCGTATGCGCGAGGCACGGGGGTAACACACCGACAACTTCCAAACTCTGGGCTGCTACTGAGAAATTCCAGACGGAAAAAACCCAATAACACTTTGCCTGACCCGGGAATCGGAACCCAGGACCTCATGCAGCGCTTGACCACTAAACCAACGAGACAGACTTTATATAAAGTTCTACTAAAATTTGAGAGGAAAGGCCGGGAGGGGACGCCCTAGGAGGACATCATCTGCCCAGCCTTTTCCCAACTACGTGTTGGGGTCGGCGTCCAGTCTAAATGATAAATGATTTATTTTCTGTAAGTAGGTTTGTACAAACACTTTTACACGTCAATCATATTTTTTAAATAAAGCTAGATGAGCTCGGCGTTTCCTATCTGACTACTCTGAGAAGAAAGGCCGAAACAAACTCAGACGTCACAGTCTCCTTTAAAGAACCAGAAAAGAAAAAAAGAAGAGAGAAAAGTCTAACCAGATGCAGCTGAATACCAGTATTTTACATGGAGCGACTGCCTATCTGAACTCCACAACCCAGTCACTGGGTAATACGATACCCCATGGTAAGACTGGTTGTCAGACTTTCGGACTTCTGACGACCCGTAACGAAATGACAGCCGAGACCAACGGCTTAACGCTTTCCGAGGCACGGAAGGGTCTTGGTATGTTAAGATGGTCACCCATCCACGGACCGGAGCTTAACCTGATCGATTGACCCGTGCGGCTGTTATTAATTAGCCACAAGCCCCTCACGCCCTAGGAGGACATATAGTGACCTAATTGGTGAAGTTCTTCAAAAAGGTCAGGTGCGTAGTACTCGCAACCGGCGGGCGTGTGTGCCAAGGGCGTCGCCAGCCGATGAACCAGGGGAGGGCAAGTTTATAAATAGAGGATGGGAGAAGTATGAATTGTACACGTTGTGCACGGTAGAGTGAACAAAATTTTCAAAGTTTTTTCCGTTTCCAGAAAGGTCCTCTTTTAGGACATCAACAACGGTTAAATTTATATACAATTGCTGCCAAATTTTGATTTAATTTGTTATGTTCGGTAAATCACAAAATTTGACGAATTCAAGTGAGCATTCGGGTACTTTTTATCTCTAGGGGGGGGGGGGGGGGCAGCTGCAGTTGCCCCTCCCTGCCTCCCCTTGGCGACGCCCTTGTGTGTGGCCAGATGTATGAACGTAAACGAAGCAAAAGGAGTATGTAAGGAGCGAAGCAGGTGGCGTTCTATAGTTTCTGCCTACCCCCATGGGAAGAAGGCGCGAGTTTATGTAATGTGTCTACTAAAATCAAACTCACCTTATTAGCTAGAGGTTCTTCATCGCTAAAGTCAATTTCTTCTTTCAAAAATAATATATCAATTACAGGTTCCTCAGTCTTGATGTGTATGTCTGTTATGGTGGTTGACTCTGAAGTTGAGACGGAGAAGGGCAGTGCCGTGTGGTTAGATACGGCTATCGAGTGAATTTGTGAGGTTGTCAACTGAAAATGATTCAAAAAGAATGATAAATGATTTTATTTCTGTAAGCAAGTCAGAAAGACTTTTACACGTCAATCATATTTTAAAAACTACATGAGGTCGGCGTTTCCTATCTGACGAGAAAAGCTGAAACAAACTCAGAGGTCATAGTCTAGTTTAAAGTCCAGACATAATCTTGGTCAGATCATGTGAAGACTACGTAGATTGGTTTCTGAAATGGTCTTTTGATAAAATAACCACACAGATTGAGTGGGATGTCCAGTCAGTGCACGAATTTGTCAGTAGGCGTGCAGCTCAACTCAGACCTTAAGGAGCTCAACGATTCATCGAACAATACCAAAGAAAGGACTTTTGGGTAGGCCGCATACATTACTCAAACTGCCAGAACATGATAAAAATTAACTGACTAATGGATTAGTAAATAATAATTCCCATTTTACGCTCCTAAAAATATTATCAAACACTCTAATATAATGATCGCGCCTCTTTTTGTGAACTTCGAATGAGTGACGGCGACCAAATTGGATGTAGCGCACGCCGGCCGCTACCGCGGCATCGCTCGCTACGCTCGCTCGGCTTGCGCGCGGTGTGTGACAGAATTTGTGAATACGGAACTAAAGTCGAATTATCAATACACTGGAATAATCTGACGTGTGCAAGCTGTCAGTTTGTGTAATAAAATGGTCATAGTTTTTATCCCAAAAACAAACTTAATATTATAGTTGAAAAACATGTTCTCCGATAATGTATCGCTGAACACGTTTTACTAAAATGCGAAAAAATAAGAAAAAAAAAATGTGATGCAAATGTAAGTTTGTACGTACAATATTGAGAGATGTATCATGTTATTTTAAGACCATAGACTTCTTTCAAATTTTCCTGTAATCTATATGGAAAGAACTATTTTCTGTATTCAAAAAAAATAGGCTCTTTAGTTTCGGAGATAAGAGAGGGAGTAGTCAATTTTCGTCTATTTGCTTAAATAAGTTTAAAAATATTTATTTTAAATATTAAAAAAAAATTGAGACCTGTGCAACAAGCCCTTTCATTTGATATGTCACACGGTATAGTTCGCAAAACTTCTCCTTCTAATTTTCCGCCCAAAAGTGACCCCCATATTGAAAATTCATTTATTTACGTTACACGTCCGTCTTTGGGTCGAGTTTCAACTTAGTCGGTCCAGTAGATCCAGAGCAAATTGGTTGTGACTGACGGACGGACAGACAGACAGACAGACACACAAGTGATCCTATAAAATAAGGGTTTCGTTTTTTCATTCGGACGTACGGAACCCTAAAAATACAATATAATAAGTCATGGAAGCTAAGAGATAGATAGTGGGATAGTCCCAACTGACGGCGCCCACTCGGAAAAAAGGATCTCTTCAGCGAAGAATATCAATATTCTCAGAAAAATTGTTTCAATCCAAGTAAATAGTTTCTTAACATAAGTAAATGTACTTAGTCCAAGAAAACCTGTTTACTCAAATTAAGAATAATAAATACTTGGTTTTTATTCTTGACTTAAGCAAATATTTTGGATTCAAGAGATTTTTGTTTGGTTTTAATCTTAATTGAAGAAAATATTCTCAGAGAGAAATAATATTCTTAAAATTAAACTTAATAATTCTTCATTTAAGTATAATGTCTTCGAAGAAAACAATAAAACTAAGACAAAATTTTACTTCATTCAAGAATATATTGTTTTCCCCATAAATGAATCAATATTTGTCTTGACCAAAAGGATATTGACTTAATTTAAGACATCCTTTTTTTCCGTGCATTCACGATATACTTACAAGGCGACTCTTCATTTCAGCATACTTCATGAGCTCCTGTGACTTGCGACATCGCTCCCTGAAGGCATCGCACTTGAGGAGCAAGGCACTGCAGTAACTGCATAAGTATTGAGGGTAGTTATCAGCTGGGGACACCTGCAAAATTCGTGTCGTTTTGTTATTCGATTAAATTGTGGAGTGTGAGAGAAAATGAGTTTAAACCTACCCGTTATACAGGGTGACATTAAAAACATGCGACAAATCGAAATGGGAGATTGTACTCATCATTATGAACAACTTTTACTAAGGGACCAAAGCTACAATCCCAAAAAAAAAACTGCTGCTGAAAAAAAAAATCTGCTTTTCCTACATTTTGATGAGGTATTGCGAACATAAATGTAGGGGAACATTTATGTTCGCAATACCTCATCAAAATGTAGGAAAAGCAGATTTTTTTTTTTGGGATTACAGCTTTGGTCCCTTAGTAAAAGTTGTTAATAATGATGTATACAATGTCCCATTTCAGTTTGTCGCAAGTTTTCAATTTCAACCTGTATTAATTTGCACACCTCAATAGGTTATATAATACTCGTACAGTGTACCTACCATACTTTTATAACAACTTTTTTTTTTGATTGGATATCATCAAATAACTTCTGTGTGGTGTGTCAGACTCTTATTGACTAAAACCCACCCGTATTCCTTCCTGTTGCCTGTGTTGCCAGGGGCCTCGGTGACCCTTTAGTACCTTCCCGCGACCCCGGCAGGCATCGGCCCTAGTGGACTTCTCCTTATAAACATGTATTATGCAAAAAAATTATTTGATTTGAAACATTGTGGTGCAATGACCACAAATACTTCTGATTGCTGGCTATGGCCACGGATTGATTCTTCCACAAGGAACCGTTTTTATGTAGATTTTACACAATTTGAAGATCAATCTCAAGTGCACCCAGCGGCCTTGATTGCATTAGGTTTAATTTTTAGAGTTACCAACTTCCATTGCTTAATTACTTTGTTGAACAGACAAATTTTTCATACCTATGAAGGGATTAGCAATATCCTTTAACACTCTCGGAAGGTGATTAAAAAACAAGAATCATCATCTGCCTAGCCTTTTCCAACTATGTTGGGGTCGGCTTGCAGTGTAACCGGATACAGCTGAATACCAGTATTTTACATGGAGCGACTGCCTATCTGACCTCCACAACCCAGTTACTGGGTAACACGATACCCCTTGGTAAGACTGGTTGTCAGACTTTCGAGCTTGATGACCTATAACGACTGTCAAAGATTTACAAATGACAGCCGGGACCAACGGCTTAACTTGCTTTCTGAGGCACGAAGGGGTCTTGGTATGTAAAGATGGTCACTTATCCACGGACCAATCGCGGCAAGCGTAGCTTAACCTGATCGATCAACCTGTGCGGCAGTTATTACTTAGCCACAAGCCCAAACAAGAATATGGACCAGAGACAGCGAAAATTTAAAGTTTACTTAGTACACTCACACATGATGTGTGTTTAATGGATCATCACAAAAAAAAAAAACTCTCACAAAGACCCAATCTGATTCTGAAAGTAAACAAAAAACAATGTAGATTTGTCTATTATACTTTTTATTGGAGTGGAGACCGCGTATCGGCAAGCGTAGTGTGGGACGCCCCCCAGCTAGATGGTCCGACGACCTTAAAAAGGTGGCTGGAACAGACTGGATGCGGAAGGCGGAGTACAGGGTGTTGTGGTGCAGCCTGGAAGAGGTCTATGTCCAGCAGTGGACTGTTATAGGCTGCATGTTATATGCACTCTTTGCAGTGTGGCTGGTAGCAGCTGGATGAGAGTAGCTGAAGATCGAGTTGAATGGTGCGTGATTGGAGAGACTTATGTCCAGCAGTGGACTGTGATAGGCTGATAGTGGGTGTAATATCATCATCCTTCACCCAACCTTTTTCCACTTTGTTGGGGTCATCTTCCAGTCTAGCTAAATGCAACTGAAAACCAGTATTTTACATGGAGCGACTGCCTATCTGAACTCCACAACTCAGTTCCCACCCCTTGTTAAGAATGGTTGTCAGATTTTCGAGCTTCTGACTACCCGTAACAACTACCAAAGATCTACAAATGACAACGCCGGGACCAACGGCTTAACGTGCTTTTCGGGGCATGGAGGTGTCCATGTATATGGATCAATGGATTGTCGCACATCCAAAGGTTACTTAGCCTTGAAGATAGAACTAGAACCATGCGTATTGATTATAATGGAAAACCAATAGTAAAATAAAAAATATTGAAACATTTTAATTCCCTAGTAGATTTTCGAAACTTCATTCGCAAAATCACGCTTTGTAAATAGCAGGATATAAAAATAAGGTCATCGCTTTGATAAGTAAACAAAGCCTTGACTTAGATAAACAATATAAAAAATAACAACAAACTTACTTGAATTCCACTGAATATTTCGAATAGATTTTTGAGCTTGTATTTGTACAAATCGTATAGATTTACGCTGGTAGCGAGGCAGACCCGACAGGCTAATAAATCTTCCATGATATTTGATCAAATTCAAGGCATTTTTTACTTAAAATTATCGAATATTTCAAACAAAAATAAAGTATTCTATAGTACCAAACGAGTAGTTGAAGCTCACAGATTAAATTTAAAAATAATATTGACAGTTCATCAGACAAGTTGGTGTAAAATACAAATAGTGTCAAAAAAGGTATTTATTTATTATACATACAAAACACAATTTGAAGTTACAAATTGGCGGAGGGAAAAATTATATTTGAATAATTAGGTACAATAAATTTTAATTGTATGCTTTTTTGCCTTTTAACTGAAATTAATGGATGTAAAACATTGACGTCACTACTGACTATTCGGACAATGATGTGGATTACTTTACTAAACAACTTTAGTCGAAAACTATAAACGTTGAGACGATAACTAAATATTATTAATTCTAAAACTTTATCCCAAAGTTCTTATAGAAAATTTTATTTTGCTATTTATTTAAGTTGCTATTTATTTATTTAAATAATAAAACTCTGGTAGTCTGCAAACTCGCGAACAGCAAAAAAAAAGTTCAAACTGAAAATAAAACTTTAATTATCAATAACGTGTCACTAGTGACCACACACGTATATGCAGTGCGTGTTGTGTGTGTTTATTGTGTTAAATGTGGTATTTTACGTGTAGTTAAATATCCAAACATACTGAAATAACGGTTAAAATCCATGATTTCTTTCGTAAGTGTCCATTGACATGTGTTTATCAAAGTCAAGCATGTCCGCGACGACCAATCAGCGTAAAGTATGAAGTCTAAGTTAGTTGATATTTCTTGAGTTATCGGGATTGAAACCGGCAACTTCAAGGTGATTTTTTTGCAAACTCCGGTACATTTCTCTAGTTTATATCAGACATTGGTATGTCCACACTTTTAAGCTTATTTTTTACTTAAAATAAATAGAAATTAAAATAATATTTATAAATAACGATTTATAAATATTATTTTAATTTCTATTTATTTTGAATTATTAAACGCAATCTATTATACGAGTGATCGTTCAAAAAAAACCTCAAAACTTAATAATCTATAGCTAAAAACATTTCTTTCATTAGGGTGGAGATACTGGGTTTTGATATTTAACTATACATATTATAATAATAATAATAAGACATCATATTATGAAGGACGAGACGGTTGACGTGTGTCGAGCATGTCACCGTCTGGGTGAGTCTATCAGACATATTGTCTCTGGTTGTTCTCGTCTAGCTAACGGCGAGTACTTGCACAGATATAACCAAGTGGCTATGATTATTCACCAGCAACTTGCTTTGAAATATAAACTTGTGAACTCTGAGGTACCGTATTACAATAGTATGTGTCCGACCCAGTTCTCGAAAATGACCATGTCACGTTGTACTGGGATCGGTCTAACATTACTGACAGGACTATTGTCTCCAATAGGTCAGATATAGTGGTAATAGATCGATTAACGCGTCGCGCAATAAGAGTCGACGTTACCATTCCATATGACGAGAACCTTGTGAAAGCTGAGAAAAAGAAGCAACTAAAATATCTCGACATAGCACATGACGTTGTTGACATGTGGAATGTGAACTCGGCTGTCATAACACTGTCATTGCGCCGATTGTCGTAACGGCCAATGGCCTGATGGCCGAAAGCTTCGACTAACATCTCTCGTTAGGCGACTGGATCAAGGGCCTGATTCAGAAGGCAGTACTCCTCGATACGGCTCGCATCATGAGGTTTCTGTCTCTGGAGCCCTAACCACCGGTAGCTTGGACCCTGCTCCCGACACCGGCGGACCACTATTTTTTTATATTTTTAAATGCTTTTTATATCTTTCTAACCAGTCAATTCCTAACGTTTCTTTTGTATATTGGTCAAGGACGGCTAATGAGACACAATTGATTTTCTATTGTTTGCCACCGAAACGGTGTCACGCGGGGCTTGACCGGTAGAAATATTTAAAAATGTATTTTATATGGAAAACAAATTCAATAACCGAAGTAATAATAAAACCTTTTAATTCGGACAACTAAATAATCCATAAAATTTTATATTTTAAATATTATGTCATGTACTAGATTTTATTTTACTAATAACTAAAAACCGGTTTCACCACATTATCCCAGGTGATTTATCATATCACTATATCACACACATGCACAGACTCTCAACATGTGTTTAAGCGTTGTTTACACGCAATTGAGCGATAAATAGCAAGGCAATTCTCGTTCATTTACGATGATCAAATGATCTACAGACTAAAATGGGCATTCTCGCCTCTCAATTTTTACCAAAACATCACATCATATTCATCAAATGATTACCATTGAAATAATCGACTAAGCAAAACATTCTCGCATTCGTGACTCACATCACATCACTAACAAGACCATACAGAAAATAGAAACTAAGATGGCGGAAGCATAGAAAATTAATATCAGTTTTATCATTAAATTACTAATCTGTGCTTGAAAAATCTTCGCTATGTCGGACGATATGTTCTATTGCTCTTTTGTGAGCATCCACTATATTATCTGTGAATGCGGAGAAACATTTCCTACCGAAGACGAGTTAAAAGGACATTTGGAAAGGGATCACTCTCTCAAAAAGGAGAAAAAGGAATATAAATGTGGGGTGGTGAGTTCGAAATTAATATATTTATTTATAGTTTTTCTATATTTTTGGGGGAATCTGCTGAAAACTTGGTTTTCTTTGTGGTTCGGGCTCCTGTAAATCGAAAGGTGGATTGATAATGTCAGTTTCTTAAAAAAATACTGCTATCAGTTGTAGGATACTGTGTGTTATCTTCATTTGACTATGAGTATAGTTACTAGGCTGCCTAACGTACCAAGAATTGATCACCTACCGCAAAGTGTTCTAAGGTACCAAATGTTAGCTACATTATAGATCAGGAGATCTACTTATCATCTACTTCTGAATGCAGTAGATACTCCTAATAATATTGGTGCAATAATCAATACTCTTTGGTAAACCAATAATATACAAAATCAAAATATTTTTATTTCACATAAACCTACATGGGCACTTATGAAACGTCAGAAGCTAGGTGCACAGTTCCAATTGGTCGTTTCCTAAGGAGAAGAGCCGGCAAGAAACTCCAATGGTTACTCTTTTAAAAATAATTGGCTTTTACAATGTTTTCAAATCACAGTGTTAATAGGTATGGGAGGACAGTGTAGGCCTGTTAAGAAGTACCAGGTACTTAACAAAAAATAAATGGTTTACAAATCTAGTCTATTAAGCCTACAACATTCTCACATTCACAAAATACAAAAGAATCCTATGTAAAATATTAATAAAAAAATAAAAACCTATTTAACAACTGAAGCAATCTGATAACCTATTTACAGAATAAACAATTTATTTAAAAATGAATTGACATTTGTTACTCTTACAAAAACTCGAGAAAGCCTGAACTGATTTGCCTAATTTTGGATTTGAAATATTTGTAGAAGTCCAAGGAAGGTTTAAATGGGGAGAAATTATAAAGAAATTGCAATGTATGTAGTAAAAAAGTAGTAACTATGAACCTATCCAAAGTATTAGGGTTGCATGAATTCACAATAGTATTTCAATCATTATCCATAGTAGGATTTGGATGAAATGAGTTAGGTAAGTAGGGTAGGGTAGGGTAGGTAGGCAGGTAGGTAGGTAGGGTAGGTGCCCGGCCCGACTTCGCACAGGTAGCACCTGTGCGAAGTCGGGCCAGGTAAAGCTAGTTGGTAAGACAATAATCAATAATAGTCATTCAGATCATAACATCACAAACATTTTCATTAATACTTGTATAAACATGTTTTATATTTTCAAGTAAAAGAAATCTTTAATGTCTTTTATGTTATGTCCAGTCAGCCATTTATACAGTTTGTTTTTAAACGAGTTCGTATTATTTAATAATTTTAGTTCCTTTGGTATTTTATTTTTTAGCATACTTGGCTGACTTAGTATTATCCTTTAAAAAGCGGCAGGCGTAGCGTGTATTTCCGCCACCTGGGCAAATCCTCAATTTGCCGCCCCTCCCCCCATTTTCGCAACAAATGATTATTACAATATAAGGTTAGGTACAAACTTGAAGTTTGAATTAAAAAATAAACTTCAATAAACCCAATGGGACGGAATCATTAAAATTGTCTTTGTACGATAAGCCTTATTCATCTTGGAGGTTCGATTTCAGTTTCCGTTAATAGTTTCATAATTTGAATTAACACAGTTTACAAGCATAGTTAACTTCATATGATATGGAATACTAATGTATACCTAGTATGTAACCTACCTATTTATTTACGTCAAATCTATTTTGAACAACTTCCATTTGTCCCAGTGTCTTGAAATTCTTCGTAAATAAGCCTACATTCGCTGGCTGGAGAAATTTGACAGTTGGTGGTAACATAATGTCCTGGCGCTGTACCAATGTAGTCCTCTGGTGACAATACAGTTAGGATGACTTGACGCCGCGGCCACCCCCTATATTAGCGCCGCGCGGGGCCATGGGCCCCTCTGCCCCCCCACACTACGCCACTGACTGGTTTTCAATTATCAAGGCGCTGACAAGACCCAATTGATCAAAATAGGCTTCTCTTAAGAAAAAAAATTGCCAAGTCTGTATAGTTTGTGGTAGCGGAAAAACTATATGTTAATTTTGAAAAATATTTTCCAGAACTCGGTTGTTAACAAAACACGTTTTGAAAAAAAGTCTCGATACAAACTAACGTTAAACTAACCTCTTACCTTGAGTTTTAATCCAAAATATCTGTATTAAATGTCAACATACGTTACATATTTAATTAATAACAAGAACGTCTTATTTGAATGCAGTACTTGGTTGTTCTTTATTTTCGATTACTCAACTAAATATTGAGTAAATAGATAATTGCTTTATATTTTGCAATAAATTACAAGCGTTGTGTCATCGCGCTTCTCTTTCTTTTCTATGCAACCTGACAGTGACCGCGGTTTAGGTGTTGCTAGCGTCTTAATTTTCCATGACAAAGGAACGTATGCTTAAACATAATCTTCTGCTCCGCAGTGCGAAGCCATATTCAGTACGGAGCAGGCTTGCATAGAGCACTATGGCGAGAACCACATTGAGGTCAAAGATGAACATGATTACGTAGACGAACATGATTATGTGGAAGAACATGGTTATGTGGAAGAACAGGACTGTGTGGAGGAACATGATTACGTGGGGACTGAGCATGCTGAGGAGGGAGAGAACGTTGAGACAGTAAGTAGTATCCAAAACAAATAAAAATAATCTTACCTCAATTTCATTACTAGATACGTCGTAATCAGTGTTACACCCGACCACGTTTGACGCGTTCATATCATAATCTATTCGATCATCATAGTCATTGGAGTCTGCATCACCATCATTCTCTAAAGGAGGCACTTTTTCTGGGCGGAGCGCGAGGGTGTGTCAGACTCTTACTGACTAAAACCCAACCGAATTCCTTCCTGTTGCCTGTGTTGCCAGGGGCCTCGGTGACCCTTTAGTACCTTCCCGCGACCCCAGCAGGCATCGGCCCTAGTGGACCCCTACATTTGTGCTGACGACATCTCCTTGAGGCGCGCGTGGAATACAACGCGCCGTCGACCCGGGTTTGGTCCTTACCGGACGGTGAGCTACCCATTGCTCACCGTCCGCAAGCCAGCGCCTACGGTGGCCGGAAATCCGCCCGTGATTCCCGACGCCCAGGGCGTCTCCTGCGGCGGCTAGGGGCGAGAGGGCGCGATATTTGCCTTTCCCTGAACCGTCCCGCCTCCTCCTTCGCGAGCATTACTGCTTCGCAGAAGGAGGTGACGGCTGCCCATGCCCTCTCGCTCCGTACCATGGCCTGAACCAGGGCCGGACGCGAGAGATCTCTGCCGGGCAGACCTCCACCGTATGCTCCACCGTGTCCTCCGGGCGATCCACACAGTGGTGACACCCGGGCGTTTCCTCCCGCCTTATCCGACACAGGAACCACCCGAAGCTGTCGTGTCCGGTGAGGACCTGCGTCAGGCGGAAGGTGAGGACGCCGTGGCGCCTCTCTAGCCACTCCTCAAAGAGGGGTCTTGTCGCCGCAATCGTGGCGTGCCCAGCACTGGGTTGCGACAGCCGTATAAAGGAGGCACTGCACTCCACTTCTATGCCGTGATCTTGCTCCTTCTTATATTTTATTAAAAAAAAATTTACTCTAAGGCGCGGGTAGAAGCTTGTGGTACAGACGTGATATTCTGTTACTTTTTGCAGATCTTCGAACATGTGATTAAGAAAGAACCTCAGCCCGAGCCCAAAGTAAGAGGAAAGAAGGACAAGAAGAACAAAGCTTACTACAACGTCAAGAACATCGTGTGTGAAATGTGCGGAAAAAGATATGCGGTGAGTGTTGCAGCATGACCACATTTAAATTGATCAATCTACTTCTGAAGCTTTAAAAAATACCAAAATCTACCATAGCCTTAGTAAAAAAACTACCACAAATCTACCAACTAACACTAACATGATAAAATAGATATGAAATAAAAACTATATTTAATTATTATTTACCTTTCTCTTTAAATAATCAGTTGGGACACAGGCCTCCTCTCTGTGAGGGGGAAGCGGGCCGTAATCCACCACGCGGGCCCAGTGCGGGTTGGTGGATGACCTCACATTTCTTCGAATTTTTGGTTCTAGGACATGCCGGTTTCCTCACGATGTTTTCCTTCACCGTTTTGAGAGCAGTGGTGATAAAATAATTTACACAAAGTAAAGCGCCTGTGCGGGTTCGAACCTACGACCTACAACTCGTAAGTCGCGGCCGTTACCACTGGGTCACCACTGCTCTCACCTTTCTCTTTATTACTTATGTAAAGTTATGTAGTATACTTAACATCTTTGTACAAAATTTTATCTGTCATGCATTTTAACATTTGGGGATCAGGTACAAAGAACTCATAGTACTCGTATTAGTCGTATTGAATCATGTTTACGTACGCGCGCCCACGTCTGTCATCCCCAAGTATCAACCATGTTTGTGTTTCTTTCTCGCATATCCGTAAATCCGTTTTTGTAAGAAAGAGAGCGCCGATAGTCTGTAAATATATCCACGTATACAAACGGGCAATCAAGATTAACAAAACAAAACTAGTTATGGACGGGCAAACCCCCAAAATCCTACCAAATATAAGGTTACCAAAGGTTACCAAGGTAGTTTCTTGATCCAAAATCTACCTGGGCAAAATAAAAAATGTGTAAACATACCAAAACCTACCAAACAATTTTTCACTACTAAAACAGGTCCCAAATCTACCAAAAAAGTAGAAATCTACCACATGTGGTCACGCTGGTTTGTTGTTTAAGACGCTGACAACAGCTAAACCGCGGTCACTGTCAGACTACATAGAAAAGAAAGAGAAGCGCGATGACACAACGCTTGTAATTTATTGCAAACTAGGAAGCAATTATCTATTTACTCAAAATGGAGTTGAGTAATCGAAAATAAAAAACAACCAAGTTCTGCATTCAAATAAGACGTTCTTGTTATTAATTAAATATGTAGCGTACGTAGAAATTTAATATAGATATTTTTGATTGGAAGTCAAGGTAAAAGGTTAGTTTACCGTTAATTTGTATCGAGATTTTTTTCAAAACGTGTTTTGGTAACAACCAAGTTCTGAAGTGTATGTTCAAAATTGACATATATTTTTTCCGCTACCGCAAACTATACAGATTTGGCTTTTTTTTTTCTTAAGACAAGCCTACTTTGGTCATTTGCCTCTTGTCAACGCCTTATTAAAGAATCTAGTGGTTTGATGTAGAGTTGTATGGCAAAGAATAGAGTACTTTATTAAAGAAATATAGTTATTTTTACAAAGAAATTAGCTACTGCCTGCGGCTTCGCCCATAATCAG
The DNA here is from genome assembly GCA_905333075.3 of Atethmia centrago. NCBI lineage: Eukaryota > Metazoa > Arthropoda > Insecta > Lepidoptera > Noctuidae > Atethmia > Atethmia centrago. Next base: position 18,641,755 of record HG995393.1, read on the forward strand.
CCTATAATGTTCCCACTGCTGGGACACAGGCCTCCTCTCGGTGAGAGGGATTGGGCCGTAATCTGCCACGCGGGCCCAGTGCGGGTTGGTAGATGTCACATGTCTTCGAAATTTTGGTTCTAGGAGATGCCGGTTTCTTCACGATTTTTTCCTTCACCGTTTTGAGAGCAGTGGTGATGAAATAATTTACACAAAGTAAATCGCCTCACGCTCTCACGGCCGTTACCACTGGCCCACAACTGCTCACCTCTACTCGGCTTCGCCCGCGTGGCTTTTTCTGAAATAAAAGTAACCTGTGTTACTCCTTATAACATCAGCTATCTGCCAGTCCCGTCTTAATCGGTCCAGCTGTTTCGGAGATTAGCCGGAACAAACACAGACATTATTATTTTTAAATGTACGTACTAGATGCGCTCCGCGGTTTCACCCGCATAAGTTTTGACCCCGTGGGTATATCGGGATAAAAAGTATCCTATGTGTTATTCCTGGTTATAAACTATCTTTTTTTTTTATGGGAAATCATCAAATAACTTCTTCCGCTCTGAGCGGAGCGGGAGGGTGTGTCAGACTCTTACTGACTAAAACCCACCCGTATTCCTTCCTGTTGCTGTGTTGCCAGGGGCCTCGATGACCCTTTAGTAGCTGCCCAGCTGAATACCAGTATTTGACATGGAGCGACTGCCTATCTGACCTCCACAACCCAGTTACTGGGTAACACGATACCCTTGGTAAGACTGGTTGTCAGACTTTCGAGCTTCTGACGACCCGTAACGACTGTCAAAGATCTAGAAATGACAGCCGGGACCAACGGCTTAACGTGCTTTCCGAGGCACGGAGGGGTCTTGGTATGTAAAGATGGTCACCCATCCACGGACCAACCGCGGCAAGCGTAGCTTAACCTGATCGATTGACCCGTGCGGCTGTTATTACTTAGCCACAAGCCCCTCCATGTATACGCATATATGTATATGTTATTCCAAAGTTTTAAGTTTCCACTTCTGTCGGCAGTCCCCACGATTATTTTGACGTGATAACGTCTTATAAATCAATGAACCTGCACGCACGAAAGATGTCACGTTCCGCCTGAGCCGAACGTGTAAGCGAGAGCGCGGAACTAGCGATAGAGAGGCACGATCTGCCTAAGCGTTCGGCTTGTGACGCATCTCTCTCTCATTATCACGTAAAATTATCGTGCGTAAACCGACTTTACAGACAACCAATTTTGCTTTTGGTAAATAATACAGTAATTTCGTAAAGCAATAGAGTGTTTTGTAAAGAATAAACTTTTTTGGCAAATAACATTGTTTGTCAAAGAATAGAGTATATGATAATCATCACGGTTCTTTGATAAATATAGAGGTGTTCGATAATTAATGATGTTGTTTTGTCTCGTTACAGTCCAACGCAGCCCTGAAGTACCACCAGCGCGTCCACACTGGAGAGAGACCGTACAAGTGTACTGAGTGCACTAAGAGCTTCACCATGCCGCTGTTCTTACAGGTAAGGACAGAGACACTTTATTAAAAGGGGCTGTGGAGCTGCATGTCGCACGTGCAGCTTTTTTTTTCCTGCTCTGGGCGGAGCAAGAGGGTATGTCAGACTCTTACTGACTTTTTTTTTTTGGATGGAAAATCATCAAATAACTTCTCCCGCTCTGGGCGGAGCGGGAGAGTGTGTCAGACTCTTACTGACTAAAACCCACCCGTATTCCTTCCTGTTGCCTGTGTTGCCAGGGACCTCGGTGACCCTTTAGTACCTTCCCGCGACCCCGGTAGGCATCGGCCCTAGTGGACCCCTACACTTGTGCTGACGACATCTCTTTGAGGCGCGCGTGGAATACAACGCGCCGTCGACCCGGGCCCGGACGGTGAGCTACTCATTGCTCACCGTCCGCAAGCCCGCGCCTACGGTGGCCGGAAATCCGCCCGGGATTCCCGACGCCCAGGGCGTCTCCTGTGGCGGCTAGGGGCGCCCTCTCGGGCGCGAAACTTGCCTCTTCCTCAACCGTCCCGCCTCCTCCTTCGCGAGCATTACTGCTTCGCAGAAGGAGGTGACGGCTGCCCATGCCCTCTCGCTCCGTACCATGGCCTGAACCAGGGCCGGGCGCGAGAGATCTCTGCCGCCGATCGCCTCCACGAGGACACGGCGGTGCTCTGCCCAAGCCGGGCAGACCTCCACCGTATGCTCTACCGTGTCCTCCGGGGGATCCACACAGTGGTGACACCCGGGCGTTTCCTCCCGCCTTACCCGACACATAGCACCCTTGGCAATTTTATTTTTTGGTCCGCAAGCGCTTCTTGATCCCTTACAAGTATTTAGCCATGTGTGTCCCTGTATATAACTCTCCCCTATTCGGGCTTGCACCACACAAAAAACACGATGGTCGAATTTTAAAGTAATTGGGTAATACGATACCCCTTCAGAAGACTGGTTGTCAGACTTTCGGGCTTCTGACGACCCGAAAAAACTGTCAAAGAACGACGAATGACCGGCGGGCTAACGGTTAAACGTGGTTTCCGAGGCACGGAGGGGTCTCGGTATGAATAGATGGTCACCCATCCACGGATCAACCGCGGCAAGCGTAGCTGAACCTGATCGATCGACCCGTGCGGCTGTTATTACTTGGCCATGAGTCCTTCGTTAGCCGAGTTAGCCGATTATGCTAAGCCCATCAAAATCGGCGGATCGTTTCATCAGAGATTATTCTGATTGAGTCTGTAATCATTTTCAGATCCACATGCGCACACATACGGGTGAGCGGCCTTACGAGTGTAGTATTTGTCCAAAGGCTTTCAGCAATAAGGCTGCTTTACTGCGCCACGATCGTGTGAGTATTTATTATTTTTTTTATTTATTTTTAAGTATTTTTTTAATAAAGTTAGATGAGGTCGGCATTTCCTATCTGACTCTGAGAAGAAAGGCCGAAACAAACTCAGAGGTCACAGTCTCTTTTAAAGTCCAGACATAATCTTTGTCAGATCATGTGTAGGTCATGTAGATCGGTGTCTGAAATGGACCTTTTGAGGAAAGAACCATACAGATTGAGTGGACCTGTCCAGATTAATTTATTAAGAGTCTACAATACCTCAAATTGCTCAGCATGACTAGTGCAGTGGTGGCCCAGTGGTAACGGTCGCGATTTACCGAATTGTAGGTCGTAGGTTCGAACTCTGGCGCTTTACTTTGAGTAAATTATTTCGTCACCACTGCTCACAAAACTGTGAAGGAAAACATCGTGAGGAAACCGGCATGTCCTATAACCAAAAATTCGAAGAAATGTGAGGTGATCCATCAACCCGCACTGGGCCCGCGTGGTGGATTACGGTCCGCTCCCTCTCACAGAGAGGAGGCCTGTTTCCCAGCAGTGGGAACATTTATAAGCTGATTATGCTCAGTATGGCCCTCCGATATATCTAAACTATTAAGTACTGCGATTAATGTTAAGTACTGTGTTTGACGAAATACGATTCAATATAATTTTCTCGACACGACGAAATTAGGAAATGGTTCCTGCGGTTTCCTTAGAACTTAGATTTTTTTATTCTTAACAGATCTTAGAACATTCGCTTCTTGATTTGGCTTACATGTTGATGGAATGGAAATTATAGAATTCTGGATTTTCGAATTTCTAAGTGTCAAAGAACATTTTAAAGTGTCTTCTCTTCTTTGTTATGCACCTGTGAAATTTGTAGATACCTTTTCGCACGGTTTAAAACTGGGTTCCTTAAGTCCGGAGAAGCTGACTTAAGTGCGGGTTTAGGTCACACAGTGCTTTAATAGTTATTTATGGAACTGTGGTATAATAAGGGTAATTCGAGGATTGAGATTGATTGAGCCTTTCGATCGGTATTAGCGGGTTCAAATCCCGGTTTACAGGCGATTATTTAAAATTCTTTGCATGCAGTTCGTTTTGTTTATAAAATAAAAACGAAGTCTTCATTCAGTAAATTCTTCTATCTACAGTATTTAAGTTACTTTCCCTCCATGTGGCAAACTCGTGGGACGCCCTGTATATGCTGTCGTATGTATTTAGTAAAAAGCTGTTATTTTGACATTACAAACAGACACTTCAATTTCTCATTAGCTGTCCTTGACCAAATAAAACACGAATGTGACAATGTGTCTCATGAGTGTTTTAATACCTAATTAAGTTCAGTTCCATACAAGACTTGACATGAATCCTCTATAAAGGGTGTTGTACAGTGTTGTAAGAATTATGTAAATTCATGGAACGTTTCTGGTAATAATTTGTTAGAAATGTCCTTTGCTGCATTAGAAATATCTGGTGGTGTGTTATCAAAGCTTGTATCACTCATTTTCGTAAACAACAATTTAGTAATTTTTTGCAATACTAATATCGAACAAAAATGGCGGGATACGATGTGAATTCGAATAACCTATAAGTTTATTTTTTTATTACGGCTCAATCGTAGTGAATCGCGCGTGCATGACAATGTTCTTTTTTTTTAAAAGGTGTTGCATAATGTAATTTAATACAACATTATTACACTCGTTTGGATGACATTATGGTTGCTATGGCACTGGTTGTTTTAATGTTGGCAATAAGCTAACTGTTTCAGAAACTTTTATAGAGGAATTATAGCAAAAGAAGCATGAAAGTAGAGTAAATCCTGTGGAAATGCGTTCTTTGAGAAGCATGTGTGGTGTGACTATAAATGATAGGCTGAGGAATGATGTGATATGACAACGGTGCGGTTTAAGACGCTGACAACTCCTAAACCGCGGTCACTGTCAGATTGCATAGAAAAGAAAGAGAAGCGCGATGACACAACGCTTGTAATTTATTGCAAAATATGAAGCAATTATCTATTTACTCAAAACTGAGTTGAGTAATCGAAAATAAAAAACAACCAAGTTCTGCATTCAAATAAGACGTTCTTGTTATTAATTAAATACGTAACGTATGTTGATATTTAATACAGATATTTTGGATTAGAAGTCAAGGTAAGAGGTTAGTTTAACGTTAGTTTGTGTCGAGATTTTTTTTTAAAACGTGTTTTGGTAACAACCAAATTCTGGGAAATACATATATTCAAAATATAAATTATTTTCATTCCGCTACCACAAACTATACAGATTTGGCAATTTTTTTTCTTAATAGAAGCCTGTTTTGGTCAATTGGGTCTTGTCAGCGCCTTAAAGGAAGATGTAGTGACAAAAATTGAAAAGAGTATGCTTAGATGGTTTGGTCATGTTGAGAGGATGAATGAAAGGCGACTAACAAAAGGTATTTACAAGGCAGATGTGAGTGGAAACGCCGGGAGGGGACGCCCCAGGAGGACATATAGTGACCTCATTAATGATGTTCTTCAAAAAGGTCAGGTGCGTAGTACTTGCAACCGGCGTGCGTGTATGACCAGATGTATGAAGGTAAACGAAGCAAAAGGAGTATGTAAGGAGCGTAGCAGGTGGCATTCTATAGTTTCTGCTTACCCCCATGGGAAGAAGGCGCGAGTTTATGTATGTATGTATGTATGTATGTATAGTATGGGTGTAGATAAAATAAGTTAATTCATGTTATGTTTATTTCCAAAATAAAATAATAATAATTAGGACACGTTTCAGGTCCACACAGGCGTAAAACCGTACGAATGTCCGGAATGCGGTAAATTCTTCACCCAATCCAACTCGATGAAGCTGCACGTGAACACCGTGCACCTGAAGATGCCGGCTCCCTACAAGAGCAAGACGAGGAGGAACAAGGCGAAGGAGAGGCAGATGCTGCGGGAAGCTATACTGAGGGTCATTGATAACGAGGATAGTACTGCGGGTAAGAGATTTAATCTTAAATACCACAACACACAAAACAATGCACACAAAAATACTGTCTTATGTTTAAGTGATTTGAGAGAAACTATTGATTGTTTACTAGAACTGAAAAGAGGGTCTTACACTCATTTTTGAAAAGTGTCTTAATTAAATTCTATAGTGCTAATTAATATGCCCCAAAAAATAATCACAAAATTTTTATTCAATCGATAAGTGTAATAATGTAATATTTTAAAAATGCATTTAAAATATTACATTTTCAAATTTTGCGTGTAGGTTAACGAAAACGCTGGACGCAGTGGATGCCATGTTGGTCTGTGGCCATGACGTCACTGGACTATGAAAACAAATGCGCTGATTTTTTATGATAATTGACACGTTTTTGTTAACATAGCCGTATGACGTAATAACATGGCGGCTACTATTTCATGGTGTTTTTTAACAGATTAGAAAAACTGAAAACGTTGAATGGAACTTTAAAATTTATTTTGTTACTTTATGAACTAAAACTAACATTTTCCAACTCCTTTTTGCCTAAATTATCTCAATAATATATTGATAGATTTTTTCTCGTATATAGTAAAATACCCTATTGTATAAACTAGATTTTCATAAAATTTTCTATATTGAGATATTAATGCAATTGATTTTAAATGAAGTTGTAGGTATAAAGTTATTTTGGGAAATATTATACCTGTATATAGTTATGTGTAATATGCAGTCATTTGTAAATCTTTGACAGTTATGACAGGTCGTCAGAAGCCCGAAAGTCTGACAACCAGTCTTACCAAGGGGTATCGTGTTACCCAGTAACTGGGTTGTGGAGGTCAGATAGGCAGTCGCTCCATGTAAAATACTGGTATTCAGCTGCATCCGGTTAGACAGACTGGAAGCTGACCCCAACATAATTGGGAAAAGGCAGGCATATGATGATAGTTATGTGTAATAGTGGTGTTAATCGGTTAAGTAGAACCATTTCATGTTAGACTAGGTAGTTGAAAATACATCTTTGAAGCAAACACACGTCTTAATCACTACAGTTTCTGTGCTAATCAAAAATGAACCTTAATACGCTAAACAGGTATATTTTCATTTCAATAACGTTCACAAGGTGTTATAAACGTGAGATATACCAACTGTTGATATAACTTCTTTACATATAACGTTTATTTAATCGAAAATCGTTAGGTCTATCGTTTAAAATATATATTGATACCATCATTATGGTTAAGACTCCGATTCAGAGCAATCCGACTCGGATAGGTTAGGTTAGTTTTTTTTTATAACCACCCAGAAATAGGAGCCCCGCGAAGCGGAGCTCCGTCGAGTTATCTTGACTAAATAGGAATAAATACTTATAAAAAATAATTATTTTAACTGATCATTATATCAAATAAAGTTATAGATTCAGTTGTTATATCTTGTAGATATTAGAGATTGTGTAATTTTATCATATATTAATTACCCGTTGTAGGTCCTTAAGATTATATGACAAGTTAGCCGAGCGGATTACTTTCCAAATATTTGTTACAACTCAACAACACCACACACAACTACAACAGCGCATTACAACACATAGCACAACACACACGTACAACAGCGCATTACAACACATAGCACAACACACAAGTACAACAGCACATTACAACACATAGCACAACACACAAGTACAACAGCAAATTACAACACATAGCACAACACACAAGTACAACAGCACATTATAACACATAGCACAACAACTACAACAGCGCATTACAACACATAGCACAACACACAAGTACAACAGCACATTATAACACATAGCACAACAACTACAACAGCGCATTACAACACATAGCACAACACACAAGTACAACAGCACATTATAACACATAGCACAACAACTACAACAGCGCATTACAACACATAGCACAACACACAAGTACAACAGCACATTACAAAACACAACCCCACAACACGCAACTAAAATTATAAAGAGATAAAATTGTTTGTTTGTAAGAGATAATCTCTTGAAGAACTGCTCCTATTTTGAAATTGAAATTGTTGTATATTCATCAAAAAAATACATACAGATAGTTACAGAAACAATCAGTGGGTAGAAAGTTATACATATAACTATGTTTGTTGTAAAATCTGTTCAAAATTGTTTAACACCTTGCCTCTCAAACTAGGTTATAACCTCTATTTTGAGAAACAGTGAACATTTCAAAAATGCTTTCACCAATTTCTATCAGTGAATGAATTTGCACTGAAATTAGCATTTGGCGATAGTGCTTTTGCTGAGAGCTGCAGGATATGTTTCAAAGCCCACGAAACAAAATATATACAGTCATGGGGACTGCTGACAGAAGTGAAATAATATCGCTCAACGCACCTACATAAATTTTCACTTTAAACAATGCGCAGTATACACAAAAAAACTTTTCACGTGGGCAATTTAACTTCACTTACTGCTACAACAGCATGTTGGCGCGGGCATGTCGGTGACGCGAACCCACAAGTTATTCCCCGATCAAAAATCGCTCAACGCGCCTAAAGAAGTTTTTGCTCACATCAGCTGTTCCCTACATTTAGTCGAGTTAGGGCCATTTCTGATTTGTCGGCGCAGCAGCGGCAGCGGTGTGATACCAGCTTGGTACACGCGGTACCTAAAGCTTACCGCGCGCCTGTATTTCAATTAAGCGTTCCTGATTAGGTCGGGTTGCGCGGGAGAGGCGCGGTATTGATTCGATTTACCGCGTCTCGACATGTCCAGTGGCTGCCGCGCCGGACGCCTTGCATCAGGACTTACACATTCCCTTAAGGCGCTGACAAGACCCAATCGTCCAAAATAGGCTTCTCTTAAGGAAAAAATTGCCAAATCTGTAGTTTGTGGTAGCGGAAAAAATGGTGCCGATTCCCTTGTTTACAAACTAAACTAAATTTAAGTTCAGTGCATCTTTTTCTTTGTATTTCATTGTGAAGGGGACAGAAGATACATTTTAGTTTAGTCCTGTCAAATTAATCAGCGCCTGTCACTACTCCATACAAGTTTAGACGTGATTAAAAACTTGCCTACTAAAATTACGTCAATTTACGTCAGGCGCTGATTAATTTGACAGGACTAAACTAAAATTTATCTTCTGTCCTTTTCTTAATGAAATAGAAAGAAAAAGATGCACTGAACTTAAATTTAGTTTAGTTTGTGAACAAGGGAATCAGCACCATTATGCACTGAACTTAAATTTAGTTTAGTTTGTGAACAAGGGAATCAGCACCAATATATGTTAATTTTGAACATATTTCCCAGAACTTGGTTGTTACCAAAACACGTTTTGAAAAAAAATCTCGATACAAACTAACGTTAAACTAACCTCTTACCTTGAGTTCTAATCTAAAATATCTGTATTAAATATCAACATACGTTACGTATTTAATTAATAACAAGAACGTCTTAGTTGAATGCAGAACTTGGTTGTTTTTTATTTTCGATTACTCAACTCAATTTTGAGTAAATAGATAATTGCTTCATATTTTGCAATAAATTACAAGCGTTGTGTCATCACGCTTCTCTTTCTTTTCTATGCAATTTGACAGTGACCGCAGTTTAGGTGTTGTCAGCGTCTTAACCTTCCATTTTGCTTTGTTATTGCTGGGGCAATACTATCCAAAAGCTGTTCATGAGACTTTTCATTCTGTATGTGGATAAAAAATTTGGGAGTCGTATCTTGGACCTCATTCTCAACAGTAGCGCTTGGGACGACTAGAGCAAATCCACCAATAACATAATTATCATAACAATAATTAAAATAATGTGGGATGTGGACTCTGCAATCATTGTATCGATAATCGTAACTATTAATGACCTAATAGCGGAGAGCCTCGACCAACACCTCAGGAGGCTCTCATTGCGCAGCTGGGGCAAGGGCCTGATCAGAAAGCAGTACTCCTAGACAAAGCACGCATAGTGAGGAGGTTCCTCTCTAGAGCCCTGACCACCGCCAGCTTGGACCCTGTTCCTGATGCCGATGGGGCACTATTTTTTTATATTCTTTATTTTTTTTTTTTTTAATAAAAATATTTATACATGTAATTTATATGTATAAAAATGTATTAACCGATAAAGCCCCAATGGCTCCGAATAGGAGCCCTCGCGGCGCGCGATTTGAAAGTAGTTATCGAATAAAAATGTTTTTTTTGAGATTGAGAGATGACGTTATTGAGCCACGTGCCTGAGCGGTTAAAGGAATTAAAATATTATTTCTCTCTTTTCAGCGCAAAGTATAAGTCAAACAAGCAAAATGTCGGAAACGGATATGCGTTTCGTCAAACCGGACGTCACTATATTTAAACAAGAGGTATTTAAAGAAGAGGTAGAAGAAGCAGAAATTTTGTACGAAGACGTTGATTCCAGAGAAATAACGTATGAAGTGGTTTATGAAGAATAAAATGTAGTTTTCTTCAAGATAATCTTGAAACATACATATAGTGAGAGAAGGCTTTTTAGACGCTTGGAGGATATTCTGTTGGTAAACATTAGGGAAATAGTTTTGTGAAATTGTATTGAAAAAAAATCGGTGTCTGCCTATGGCGACACCATAGACGTGAAAACTTACGACTGGAGCCGAGTATACCCGATTCAGCGTCAACGACCAACTGGAGCCGAGTATACGCGATTCAGCGTCACAGATCGACTGGAGCCGAGTATACGCGATTCAGCGTCAACGACCAACTGGAGCCGAGTATACCCGATTCAGCGTCACCGACCGGTTGGAGCCGAGTATACCCGATTCAGCGTCACCGACCGACTGGAGCCGAGTATACCCGATTCAGCGTCAACGACCAATTGCAGCCGAATATACGCGATTCAGCGTCACAGATAGACTGGAGCCGAGTATACGCGATTCAGCGTCAACGACCAACTGGAGCCGAGTATACCCGATTCAGCGTCACCGACCGGTTGGAGCCGAGTATACCCGATTCAGCGTCAACGACCAATTGCAGCCGAATATACGCGATTCAGTTTCACAGATAGACTGGAGCCGAGTATACGCGATTCAGCGCCGAGTAAACGTGGTTCAGCGTCACCGGCCCGAGCATGACGATTCAGTTTCGTTCACTGTTCAGAAAGAGAAGAAGTTTTCCCTTTAAAAAAAGATTCAGGTTTTGGTCACGCGCGTTTTAGGGCCCACGGCAGTGGCACCACGTGGCGGCTCTACATCGTCACGTGCGAACTGCGCGTCACACTGACGTCACGTGCGAACTGCGCGTCACTGACGTCACGTGCGAACTGCGCGTCACACTGACGTCACGTGCGAACTGCGCGTCACACTGACGTCACGTGCGAACTGCGCGTCAAACTGACGTCACGTGCGAACTGCGCGTCACCTGACGTCACGTACGAACTGCGCGTCACACTGACGTCACGTGCGAACTGCGCGTCACACTGACGTCACGTGCGAACTGCGCGTCACACTGACGTCACGTGCGAACTGCGCGTCACACTGACGTCACGTGCGAACTGTGCGTCACACTGACGTCACGCGGTAAACTCTGCTTGCGCGATGCTGACTCCGCAGACGTGGTATCGATATTTAAACATGACAACTCAAATTATGAGTATCCGGGAAATATCAGTTTATAAAATCAGTTTTTTTTTTGTGTAAACTTCACTAACATGAATGGGTATCGATAAATAATCACGATAAAATAAAATATAAACTGATTTTCTGAACTCATACTTTACTACCAGCAGGCTTAGCATGACACTCTATTTCTTCGAAGAACAGACACGGCTTTTTCCATACAAAGTGACATTTCGTTTCTCCTTTTTTGACATCCCACCGTAGAAATCCTTCTACATAAAAAAGGACATAGACAAAGATCGTTACAAACGAAAGACAAAATGACAGATTGTAGAAGGATTTCTACGGTGAGATGTCAAAAACTGAGAAACGTAATGTCACTTTGTATAGAAAGAGCGGTGTCTATTCTTCGAAGAAATAGAGTGTAAGCATTACACTCTATTTCCTGAAGCCTGCTGAAGTCGGTGACCCCAAAAAAGGAATCATCAAATCTTTCTCATTTTTAATTTTTTCGTGTTAAGATATTGATATCACAGCAGAATTTCTCTATCTCTATATCAATCGTCAGGCAGTACCCACCAGACAACACCGTCTGGTCGGAGGATCCCTTCTCTGTGGAGGATGAATGAACTGTACACCCTGTTCCTCATGCCTCTATAGTCTATAGTAACAAAACCACGTTTGCCTCTTATTTTATTAACTCTAACCGCCACGTCAAAAAAGCAAAATCGTGCCCTCGGCGCCAAGCTACGAATTATTCCTTAACCTTTTGACCGCCACAGTCATGTATAGATTACAGACCAAAATGTGCCCAGCACGCCACGGTCACGACTACATGACAGATTTTAAGAAATAACTCGAAGCTTGGCGCCGAGAGCACGATTTTGTTTTTTTTACGTGGCGGTCAATAGGTTAAAGTCTGCCTTGTAGTCGTGGCCGTGGCGTGCTGGGCACATTTTGGTTTGTCATCTATATATGACTGGCGGTCAAAAAGTTAAAATTCAGTACTACGCTTGGCCAGCTCAAGGTCGAAAGTGTTATCATTGACGTGCGCTCGACTGGACCTTGGTGGATTAGGATGTTTTTGTGAGATTTGTTTTTTTTTTCAATACAGTTTGACAAAAGACAGCGAACGTTGTTGAGGCTAGTATGACATTTAGGGCCAGCGCACATCTGGTGAGGCGCAGCGCAGCGCATTTGTCACTGCCAAATAAATATCGACCCTGCTGAAGTTGAAATAAAGTTGAAAATCAATAAACTTACATTAGCTCGAGATCGCGTCAGAGCGGAAAGAGGCGCGCGTCTCGGGTTATTTATTTTCAACTTTATTTTTAGGCACACGTTGATATTTGTTTGGCAGTGACAACCGTGCTGCGCTACGCCTCGACTGGTGTGCGCCAGCCCTTAGAAGGTCAGATTAGATTACCTAGCAAAACTCCGCAGATGTTATGGGTATCGATATGTGAGCACTAGAAACTATCAGTTCTTTTTTTGTTTTTGACTACATAACATGCGGTTGTTGAACCAAATAAAAATTCAATAATATTTTTTTTTTGTTTTACTTCTGCGAAGAACCACTGGCTAATTTGGTTTGTATTTACGCTCCATTGCATAAACTAGGCTTCATATTTCGTAAGATATTTAATTGGTAGAGACAAAACGCGTTAAAATAAAGTTAGGAACGTCATGCTTTTATGAAAAGCAATGTATATCAAGCAATGTATCGAACGTACATCAAATATTACTAGCGATCTTTGATTTCTTTAAGCGATCGGAACAACATTACTGTAATCACGGCATCGGCTACATATATATGACGGAGAAGGTACGTCTCTCTCGTTATCATCAGCCATATTTTAACTACTGTGGGCGTACAATGGGAAGTGTTGGTTATTGCACAATAGAAAAACCGTTTGCAGTATAAATCAAATTATAATTTACGATCAAATAATCACACTGGCTATTCACACACTGGGTACACGACACAACTAAACGGAACGCACGACAGTTTCTAAACGTGTTCACTCCTTGACCGGCTCACACAAACTGCACTTATTCCCGGTCGAGCGTTATGTTGTAGACTCTGTCGAGCGCCGCTTGGTGGCGCTGGCGTCCAGATTAGTCAAACGAGTGACTAACGTATTTCCGACATACATATCAGCGAAATTAGCCGCATGAATCGCTCATGCTAATTCGTTGTGTAGCATGTGTACTGTAGCCACATCATCGCCGAATATACGCCGGATTTTCGATTTTTGCTCGGATCGGGATTCGAGATCGAGAGCTCGGAGGAGATTTTCGCTTCAGTCGCATCACAAATCGCTGCCTACTGTAGCCTCAGCCTAATAAGTCCCATTTTGCACTCCCTAAAATAATATTGAACACTAATCATTATAATGATTGCGCCTCTTTTTGTGAACCTCGTTTAATTCCTCTTTGGTCGTAAACTTTTTAATTTATTTCGCCAAATTGTAATGCTGACTTTGTTTTCGCTAATCTGTATAATATTGTTTATTTGACTATCTAAAACATTAAAATGAAATTGTGTAAAAACTTGGCTTAAAGCTCTGGCCAAACTGAGGCGAATAAACCCGCGCGGGATGGGGGACGGAATTAGCTACCGCCGGTAATATCGTCTAATTTGTATGGAGGTGTTCGACCTGGCGCGAATAGGGAATATTACGCAAAGCTAAGACAGCAGATGGCGCCGCTGTGACACGAAGTAAACAACAAACTGTCGTAAGTCGCGCCGCACCATTTTTCGGCGTTTGTCAATATTATTTCATACTTGTTACAATGATACCAAAAAGGATAAAAACACATCATTATAAGAATTTCAAATATATTTGTTTTTGTGGTATAGAATAACTTATAATATACTTTTAACATTACATTCAAGTAAATAGCACTAAAAATATTGTGTTTTTACATTATTTATACTACCAGCAAAAAATCCTTCATTCTTATAGTCCTCAGCTCTAAAAATATCAGAACACAAGCTTAATGTTTTGTGACTGTAAAGTGCTTGCTACGTAGGAATTTTCCATTGTTAGCGAAATTACAAAAAAAAAAAAACAAGCCTTACAGTCGCATATGATGTGTAACATCTGACATCTCACCTGGTAATAAGCAACTGAGAAGCGACAGACCTCATTACCAGATTAACCTCAGAATTTAAACAAGCTAAATACTGAAATATTTATCCGAATAATTACTCATTACTAGTGGTCGCCTACTGGTCGAAATTCGACCCGCTCTACTTACAATCTATATAGTACTTACTAATTCCATGCTATTATAAAGTACTTATGCTATTAAAAATACAGGAAAGATCTTAAACATCAAAAAGACAGTATTTGTTTTTAGTGAAAAGGAACGCCTTCGTTGCCGCTTATACTACATAATAACTTATTCACCGACTGATGCATTCTTACAGATTATTCCTGACTAACGAGTATCACTAAAATAATATTTTTATCAGCAATCTATATTTTATTAGGTATATCGTTACAGGTTTCATTACCGAATGTTTTATTACGGTCTCAAAAACAGCATTTATTATTAAAATGATTAAGAACTACCTTTGTTTTTATAACCTTTTTGCTATCTAGTGCAATGGCGCCCTCTTGCGGGAGCAATTGGCAGTAAGGTTCCCTAGTCGCGTGACATACCTAATTATTAAAAAAATAGTCGCGCGCAGTCGTGTCCCGCGCGGTATTCGCCTGAGTGACCGAAGCTTAAAATCATTTAAAATGTATTTTCTATTGAGAAATTAGAATGTGAGTGAAATATATATTATACTTTAGGGGACTGCAATAATTTATAAAATTTGTGATTCATCAAGTATGTACAGTCGAAGTTACCACAAACTGTCAAATGATTTTTAAAAACCTTAAAATGTTAATGGTTAAGTTCAAAATCGAATGAGAAAATTTGACAGTTTGTGGTAACTTTAAATGCTGGCGACTGCACCAGATGTTATTGGCGAGTGCCTCTTAAAGGCACACCGAAGTTATTTTTTGTGGAGCAACGTTTGCAAGTGTTATGGGCAACGATGGACAGCAAAAAAAAAACATACTTTTGTAATGTGTGTTTGGCTTTTTATTATGCAATCAACAGAAGTTATCTAAAGCACTGAAAATAAGTTTATTTACTTTAAAATTAAGTTTGCGTTAACCTAATGTATCTGATCAAATAAATACATTTTTTTCGTCGAAAAACAGTTGTTTTATTTTTGTTGCAATTTTTAACCCACAGATCAACTGTCCTGGTTGAATACAATAATATCTAGTCCTTGACAGCAACCTATAGCTATGAGAGTAATTCCGCTGCCGACGAGCATTTTAGCTATCAACGATTTTCTCGGTCAAGAAACTTTAGGGGTCTCTCTCTCGTTTCGCGATGTGTAAGCCCCTAAACAAGACTGCCTCGTCTGGTTGTAGAAGGTTACGGGTCCATTAATTAAAGTCTTTCGTCAAGTTAATAATGTTTGTATTTATTACATTGAAAACCCTTTAAGACAACCTTCTACGCGGACCGATGTAATGTCACTGGCGTCCATTCATACTTCTCGCTTGTATACCTTTTGCTTATCAAGTGTTCTGCCTTTCATATTTACATTGTGTCCCTACACTACATCCCCCCAAAATTTGTAAAAATAAAATTTTATTTAATTACTATTATCTTAAAAGTAGGTACTAAAACATAATACAATTTATACTTATGAATAGGTACTAGGAATTTGTATCGTAGGGTTATTTATAAATAACGTATACTGTTACATCCTGTAGGGACAGAGAACAACGAATATTAAGGTTACCTTACAACTATGGTCCCTTTGTTAACATTGTTGATATAATAGAAATTTGTTTCATATGAATTGTTTCATTGTTATCTTATATTTATATCTTTGTTCTTAGTATTTACAAAGAAATTGCTTATCGACAAATGAGTACGTGTGACCGTTGATTAATTTAGTAATAATGCACAAGTTGTTCTTTGTTATATTTAGTTTGATCAATACTAGTTATTGTGCGGGCTTTGTTCGTCATTCATTTATTTATTTTAACAATAATAGTCACTGTTGTTTGTTACACCATCGGTCCTTCATTTATTTATTTAAAAGAAAGCACAATGGTCACTGTTATTTATTACAACATCGTACGTTAGGATAGTGTTTACAGGTTAAATCTGACTGGCGGCTTAACAGTACGTCCACTGCTGGTTTTCTTGTACAATATAGACTTCTCATTATTCTTATCTGGAGGTACTATGCTATGGTCTGGATTTGTGCAAACATTGCTAGTTTCTGAATGCTCATTAAGTACATATGCAGGCTTTAACCTATCTATTGATATACCACTTTTCCTGTTTGGTAGCTGAATTACGTATACTTTGGGTGTTCTTTCTATAACGCGATAGGGACCATTGTACGTAGGCGTTAATGGTGGGCGTATGGCGTCATTGCGAACAAATACATACTCACAATTTTTTAAGTCATTATGCACAAACAGTGCGCGTGAGTCTCGTGAAATACGGGGTACAGGTTTGAGTTTACTAATGGTATTTTTAATGTTTTCCAATAGCGTATGGTTGTCGTACTGTTGCATGTCAGAGATATTGTAGAAATCTCCTGGTAAGCGAAGCGTTTGTCCGTATACGTATTCTGCGGGACTTGTGCCATTGTCGCTTCTTCCTACTGCGCGTAGTCCTAATAATACTGTAGGCAGTTCATTACACCAGTAATGGTTGTTTTCTAGTCGTGCCGTTAATGCTGATTTCAATACTCTATGCCAACGTTCTACAATACCATTACTCTGTGGGTGGTATGGTGTAGTACGCATTTTCTTAATACCCATTAGTTTCATTAATTGTTTAAATAACGCACTCTCGAATTGACGACCTTGGTCGCTTGTAATTCTTTCGGGACAGCCAAATCTGCTAATCCATGTGTCGTAGAATACCTTAGCTACTACTTCTGCTGTGATTTCTTTGACTGGTATCGCCTCAGGCCAACGTGTACACCGGTCAATTATAGTTATTAAGTACCTATTTCCATCATGTGATAATTTTAGAGGTCCGACTATGTCGATATTTACATGTTCAAAACGTTTACTTTCTGAATATTGCTGTAAGTCTGAAACAGTATGTCTAATTATTTTGCACTTTTGGCAAGCTATGCAATACTTTGCCCACCGGGTGACGTCTTTATTGAGGCCGGGCCAAAAGAACCTTTGTGCAACTAACTTGCGTGTTGCCCTAATACCGGGATGACTAACATTATGTATCGAGTCGAATGCAATTTTTCTATAACTTGGTGTTAAATACGGTCTACATGAATTAGTTGAATTTTCGCAATATACAGCTGTTTCGCAATTTGGCATAAAGTATTTCTTTATACATAAATTATCGTTTGATCCTTTCAATAGCTGTGTGAGCTCGGTGTCATTCACCTGAGTTCGTCCTAATTCCGCAAAATCAAGTACAGTCGGGCAGTCGATTGTTTGAATGCGCGATAAGAAATCTGCGCCAGCGTTTTTCTCGCCTTCTATGTACCTGATTGTTGTAGTGAATTCGCTAATGAATAAAAGTTGTCTTGTACGTCTAGGTGTTTCGGAGTCACTTTGTAGTTTGCTAAATGCGTATATTAACGGCTTGTGATCCGTGAATATAGTCGGATTATTACCTTCAAGTAGATATCGAAAATGCTTAACTGCCAAGTAGATTGCTAATAACTCCCTGTCGTACGTAGAGTACTTTTGTTGGGCTTTTGTGAACCTCTTTGAAAAGTAGCCTAATGGTTGCCAGGAGTCGTTAATTTTTTGTTGCAATACCGCGCCTGCACATGTGTCTGAAGCATCGGTCATAAGAGCTACAGGCACATTGGAATTCGGATGAGATATCATGACAGCATTCTTTAAACCTAGTTTACACTGTTCGAAGTCCTTAGTCGCCTTGTCGTTCCAATCGATAATAGTCTTATCCTTTCGTTTAGCGCCTATCAGGAATTCATTTAAGCTTGCTTGGTGACTAGCAGCGTTGGGTATACTCGCCCTATAGAAGTTTACCATACCTAAAAATTGTCTGAGCTTCTCTACCGTTTCCGGTCGTGGATAGTCTAGAATAGCCTTAACTTTACTTTCTAGGGGTTTGATACCCTCTGTTGAAACTTCGTAACCTAAAAAGTCAATTTTAGATTTACCAAATTCGCATTTTGCCAAATTTATGGTGATACCAAACTGTCTAAATCTCTCGAATACTTTACGTAACTGCATTTTGTTCTCGGCTATACTATCGCTTGCTATGATTACGTCATCGACGTAGCTGAATAAGAAATCTAGGCCATATAATACATTATTGTTCATGAACCGTTGGAATGTTTGACTCGCGTTTCGTAGTCCGAAGGTCATACGCGGGAATTCGAACAATCCAAATGGTGTGATAATTGCTGTTTTTTCTATGTCTTCCTTAGCTACCCTAATGCAATGGTATGATTTGTTGATATCTAGTTTGGTGAAGATTTTTTTACCTGAGAGCACGTAAGTAAAGTCATGTAGGCGTGGAACGGGGTATCGGTCCGGCTTGGTGATGGCGTTTAGACGCCTGTAGTCACCACATGGTCGGATGTCCCCATTTTTCTTTGCTACTACATGCAGAGGTGTCGCCCACTCGCTTTTGGACGGCCTGCAAATGCCCATCTCCTGCATGCGCCTAAATTCTTCCTTTACCTGGTGATACCTGTTCGGAGGAAGTGGCCTAGCCCGTGCATGTACTGGAGGTCCAGTAGTTTCAATGTGATGGAAAATGTTACAACTATTATTGTCTGTCTCATCATCCTTGAATGGCCTAGGTTTAGTAACGTCTGCATGCTCCGATAATAAATCGTGATACTTATGATTACTGTCTACGATGCTAACTGTGGGTTCTGTGCATTTTACTATGCAACCTATCGTATTCAAATCGGTTCGCTTATCTATTAACTTATGAGCATTCAGATCTACCAATAAAGTGTGATATTTTAAAAAATCAGCTCCGATTATCGGTTGTGTTACATTTGCAATTATAAATGTCCATCTCAATGGCCTTCTTAAACTAAGATTTAATTCTAATGTTTTTGTGCCGTATGTCTGAATTTCAGAACCATTTGCTGCATATAACTTGTACTTATAATTATAATTATCTGTTACGCACCTTTGTCTTTTGGTCACTGGTATTACACTGACGTTCGCACCTGTGTCGATGAGGAAACGTATGCCGGAAGTAATGTCCGTTACACATAGGCGGTGATTTGACGTGTCGATGCAGTTTTCCGCCGCTGACTGCATCGCTCCTAATTTCCCGATATCTGTGCTGACGATGATGATTTCTCCTGTTTCCAGTTGCAGGGCTGTACGCATTTGTTCGCCTTGTCGCCAAAACGGAAATGGTAGTAACAGGCCCAGTGTGGTGTCTGCGGGTTACGTCTTTGCGCTGAAACATTGTACCGTCTGTTTCCCGATTGCGATCGTTGTCTAGCGCCATGCTGCTGCCTCCATGTCGATCTACCTCTCTGTAT
The DNA here is from genome assembly GCA_905333075.3 of Atethmia centrago. Classification (NCBI taxonomy): domain Eukaryota; kingdom Metazoa; phylum Arthropoda; class Insecta; order Lepidoptera; family Noctuidae; genus Atethmia; species Atethmia centrago. The sequence continues at coordinate 18,661,663 of HG995393.1, forward strand.
CTCCTCAATTGTTTCGCGTAGTTTTGCTATTTCCGCAATAATTAGATAGTTGTTACTTGGTGACGTGGTCGTGCTCACTCCAGCTATTGATACATCGGGTTTCGCCATTTCCATCACCTTGTCAGCCATCTGTGCTAATTTATTGATATCTGCGATTTCACTTACAGTCAGTACCGCCCGTACTGAAGCTGGTAAGTGTCCGATCCATAGTATCCGTAGTGTGTCCTCTGGAAATTTGTCTTGTGCAAGATCCTGCATTTTTCGTAGCATTTGTGATGGTTTCTGTTCCCCAAGTTCTATTTCGCTGAGTAATTTTTGTACCTTACGAATTTCCGACTCTTCGTACACGGTCAAGAGCCTTTCCTTTAATGTTGTGTACGCTTTTTCTTCTGGTGGGTGTAGGATTAGATCGGCGACCTGTTGTACGTTGTCTTTGCTAAGTTTTGCCACCACGATATTAAACTTTGTGCGTTCCCCTTGCTTTTGATTCGCCATTATCGCTTCGAATTGACCGAACCATAGTCGTGGTTGGTCTGTCCAGAAGTCAGGAATTTGCGTCTTAAACGTGATTTGTGCTATCTCACTGTCTCCCTCCTTGCATTGCGGTGCCGGTTCTTGACCTGACTGCTGCTCTAGACCCATGTTTACCCGTAACGTTTACTGATTGTTATGTAAAAATATGGTACGCGTACGCGTATGTACGCGGCACTCACGACGTTAAAACGTATTGCACTAACTATTTCACTATTGTTCACGTGTAACTTTTAACGCGGGTCACCACTTTAGGGGTCTCTCTCTCGTTTCGCGATGTGTAAGCCCCTAAACAAGACTGCCTCGTCTGGTTGTAGAAGGTTACGGGTCCATTAATTAAAGTCTTTCGTCAAGTTAATAATGTTTGTATTTATTACATTGAAAACCCTTTAAGACAACCTTCTACGCGGACCGATGTAATGTCACTGGCGTCCATTCATACTTCTCGCTTGTATACCTTTTGCTTATCAAGTGTTCTGCCTTTCATATTTACATTGTGTCCCTACAAAACTTACAATACTGTGCGTTTACTTTAATTTAACGCGTGACGCGTTTGGTAGCGCTGAATTTTGCAGTCATTTGATTGGTAGTTGTTTTTTCAGTTGCCATTTTTACCCGACTGCCTAATGTTTTTCGAGAGTATGTATGTACACACATCAACACGGTCTAGGGATATTTTTAAAAAAGCGAATTACTATCAATGTGTTAATTATTTATATGACATGTATATATTTAAAAGATACGTTATTTAATATTCTACCATTTTTTAATAATGGTTAAGGTACTTCGATTAAAATTTCAGGATTTAATGGAAAAAAAATTAAGCATAGACGGAAACCGTATATGAATTAACTTTTAATTTATGAGTAAAAACTGAAAAAAATAGAAAAATCATTAAATTTGTGTTTATAAACTTGAAGTTAGTAGTCTGAGAAAGCGCCCATGATGTTCATAACACATCGGCAACGATTCGGCATGCTCAGAACAAGGTTGTCAATGTCTTGCTGCGGAATATTGTCCCATGTCCTTCTGAGGTGCGCAAAAAGTTGATCTTCTGTAGCCAGATTTTCAGGAACTTCCTTCAGAGCTCTTCTTTGCAGCATATCCCACGCATGCTCAATGGGATTTAGATCTGGCGATTGAGCAGGCCAGTCTAAGGCCCTAACATTGTGTGTATGTAACCAAGCTGCTACCGTTCTCGCCGTGTGTGCCCGGGCATTGTCGTGCATGAGCAGGAAATCTTGCCCCATTTGTGTTCTGTGGGGCAAGATTACGGGCCCCAGCACCTGTTGGACGTATCGTTCTGCCGTCATATTGCCCCGCACCCAAACGAGATCCGTCCGTCCTCCAAGACGAATTCCTGCCCAAACCATAATTGTTCCTCCTTGGTATGGGTGAACTTCCTGAGGGTTCTGAAGACGGCTCCATCGTCCAGGAACTCGCCAAACACGCGTCCTTCGTGAATCTGGATGGAAGCCGAACCTGGATTCATCCGTGAACAGCACATTGGACCATTGCTCACGGCCCCAGTCCACGTGGTTCCGAACCCATTCTAATCGTCGTCCACGATTGCCTCTCCGTAAAGGTGGGACCCGGAGTGGTCTACGAGAGCGTAGATTGCTTTCATGCAGTCGCCTTCTTACAGTTTGGTCACTCACAAGCACTTGGTGTTCCACTCGCAGCCTTTGGACCAATTGAGTCGCCGTTGCATTTGGTTGAGCTCGCGCAGTAATTTGCAAAAATCGATCTTGTCTGGGGGTAGTGATGCGACTTGGCCCCCGGTGCCTCTCCGCTACTTCACCTGTGGCACGATAGCGTGTCCACAATCTTGAAATTACATTTTGGTGGGTCCCTATGGCCTCAGCAACATTACGCTGAACAGACCCAGCTTCCAGCATTCCCACAGCTCGTAACATCTCCGCCCTCGTCAAATGTTGGCGTTGCATGGCTACAATACCTCAATTTTAACTTTATCTTTCGTTTAAAAATGAAAAAAAACTGTAACTAAACGTAATTCGTATTGTTTTCTAAATTTCGCACAAATGAAAATTCCCTCTCCTACACATCAAGACATTTTTATGCCACCGAAACAAAAGAATTTTCAAAAATTTGAATTTGGAATTAGTCTGAGATAAATTACAAACAAATCGGTGTATGAAAGATTACAATGCGGCCAGTACTTTTCGAGTTATTTAATTGAGTATGAAATATCCCTAGACCGTGTTGATGTGTGTATGTATGTCTAATTCTTTGGCACGCTCTGTAGCCTAAACGGCTTGATGGATTTTAACATAAGAGGTGTCGTTAGATTCGTCTTCATTGTGGGAGTGACATAGGCTATATAATAATTATATATTGGATCTGCAAATACAAAAAAAAGGGGGCAAGGTATAAAAAAAAGAAAATTATAATAATATTGATATCAAATCAAAGCTAGTAATGAGTCTATTCCATATATATATAGTAATAAAACTAAAAAGCTTGAAATAAAACAAATTATTTAAAAAACAAAAACCTGACTGCAAAAACACAACTGAAAAACAAGCATTATAATCTATAGAATTTTGGTATCGCACAAAAGTTACACCATATTTCAGGTTATTGGTTTGTCCCCACCTGCGATACCAAAATTCTATAGATTATAATGCTTGCTTTTCTCTTTTCAGTTATGTGTTTTTGCAGTCGGGTTTTTGTTTTTTAAATAATTTGTTTTAATTACTTAAAACGAACAAAGTGGTACCAATCGCGACACGCGTCAAGATATAGTGAACGAACTTATAATACAGTCTCCAGGACGTCAAGTTACCACGAACTGTCAAATTTCTCCAAATGATTATAAACTATAAAATGTTGATGGAATTTAAAAATCAAATGAGAAAATTTTACAGTTTTGGTTACTTGATGTTTTGGCAACTGTATGCGAATTTCCTTAGTTGAGGAATTGCAGAGACTATCACAGGAAACAATAGATAACATGATTTTCAGCATCCTAGGCGGGTGGAAACTTTAATAAGAGCACGAGAACTGAACAGGCAGCTGTGCTGCTGGGGAGTTTGTTGAGCCACTTCTTCCCAGGTAAAGCACTAGGACCTGGTGAAGGGCGGTCGTGCCGGGAGACTGTCTTATGTAATTTTGACATTCGAAAAGTGCTGATTTTCAGCCTAGTTTAAATATTTTTTTAAGAGTTTTTTTGGGGAGGAAACACTTGATATGAATTTGTATTTTTTAAATTAAGTTTTTAAATCCTTGGTTACCTTAAGAAAATTCATCCCAAAAAAGTATTTTTCTCGCAAAATTTATATTATTTAGTGATCTGTGATCTCATTTTAATTTGCAAGGGTGTAATTTTAAACAGGAAAACAAGTATAAATATTAGATTTTCAAATTTAACCGTATTTTTAAAAATGGTGGCCTATTTTACGTTCCGCTAAATCTGTTTAGTATATATATTATTACTTGCATTTGGCTAAACCCCCTAAGACTACCCCACTGACCAATTGAAGGTCACCTACAAGCTCCGCACAAAACAGATCGAAGACGCGGGCAACAGCTAGTTAGGAATAAAACAACCAATAATTTGATATAATATTTAATGTAAACAACATCAATCTTACTACATTATATAAATAATACGCTCGTCCCTTATAAAAAAAAAACCGCACAGAATAATGTTTCAAGTTTTCTTCTGTATCGCAATCAGTGCCGCTCGCATTGTAAAAATATGGCACTGGAAGCATAAATATCTGACAGTTATGTTTGAAAGTAGAAATGTCAATTTATTACTGTATCCATCCGTGCTGCGGCACTTATTTTTCTCAGCATCAAGCTGAGCTAGGAACCTTTTGACCTCGTACAGGACTTTGTTTTTGTTTTTATTTTGATTTGTTTTTGTTATGTTTCTGTGAGTGTATTTTAGTTTAATTAGAGATCTCCAGTGCCCAATAAATACATTTTGTCTTTCTTTCAATAATTGGCGTTTTTCTTCTTTCTGGCAATAGTCGAAGTCGACTAGTTTGCAGTATCAATTACCCATGTGAAGGTAGGTGAGTACCTATTAATTTAAATTTTAGTTAGATTTTTATGCTGCTAAAGTGAGGTCAGATATTTCACAACAACAACGAGGTATCACATTCTTTTGAATTATACTGAGTAGGCAGATATTTATGTCGCAAGACATGTCCGTTAACATTACATTGACACATATTTTAGAAGCCGATGCAGGATCCTATATTTGGCGTCGCTGGTCACGCCAGACAGTTTTGGAGTTCCTTCGATGTCACATTTTGTGTTTCCTTCCACAAATAGCTGCCGCTCGCGTGGCTTTTTCTAAAATAATCCACGCTACTCTTTATAACATCAGCTATCTGCCAGTGAAAGTCCCGTCAAAATCGGTCCAGCCGTTTCGAAGATTAGCCAGAACAAACAGACAGACAAAAATAAAAGTGTTTTTGTTATAACTACCGTTATACTTTCATAGACATTTAGTAAAAAGCTGTTATTTTGACATTATATACAGACACTTCAATTTTATTAATAGGTATAGCTCGTGCGACCTCTGGCGAATCCTTCGGAAAATACAGGCATGACGTTATTATGATTTTAAGAAATTTCTTTACAATTTATTGTCTTATTCTATTCTTCGATGATACTTTAGTCTGACCGCCCGAGTGTATCTGAAAAAGATAAGCACCAGATTTAATATTTCGAGGTCAATCGATCTGCAGGCTTAGCACCGTTTTGTCGACGGAAGAGTAGACAAAAATGACGTTTCGTGTAGACAGCAACAACCGACGGCAGCAAAGTAGAAAGTGTTAACTGCACTTTTTACGAAATTCACTCTTTTACATAATTCGACTAGGAATTCTTTGTTTTGTCATAGGATTTTTTTTCTGTTTGGTTCTCAATTTTTACAGATATTAAGTCGCTAAAACAATTGTTTTCAAATTGTCAAAGTAATATTGGCCTGAGCTATTTCCTTGGTAATGTCCTATTAACTAAATGATGTAAAATAGGAGAAGATAGCTTTCAACAAAATAATCTTCTATTTTCAAGAAGAACAACTATTAATTATCACAGTTTTGCGTTCAAAACGTTCTCCTGTAAAATCATGATTTTGTAGATAACCGTATATACTTTGTGGCCGTCGAGTAAAAAGTTTTCTACTGTTTTTAGCATGGCGATAACAAAATCAAATTGTCTTCTCTATCTTAGACAACAGCAGGCTTAGCATGACGCTTTCTATTTCTTCGAAAAAAAGACATGGCTCTTTCTATACAAAGTGACATTTCGTTTCTCCTTTTTGACATCCCATCGTAGAAATCCTTCTACATAAAAAAGGACCTAACAAAGATCGTTAGAAACGAAAGACAAACACAGATTGTAGAAGGATTTCTACGGTGAGATGTCAAAAATAGAGAAACGAAATGTCACTTTGTAAAGAGCCGTGTCTATTCTCGAAGAAATAGACAGCGTCATGCTAAGCCTGCTGTTGTCAGTGTGATTTAGACAGTTTGGGATAGAAAAATTTCTTCTGAAATAGTCTACATAAAAAAGGACATAGACAAAGATCGTTAGAAACGAAAGACAAAAGGACATATTGTAGAAGGATTTCTACGGTGCGGTGTCAAAAATTGAGAAACGAAATGTCATGTATACAAAGGTATAGAAAGAGCCGTGTCTATTCTTCGTAGAAATAGAAAGCGTCATGCTAAGCCTGCTGGAAGTCTAAAGAAGAAAGACAATACATTTATTTAGTGCTCTATTTTGCCCGCGGTTTCGACCGGGTGGATGTCGAAAAATATACCGGGATTAATGTAGTAAATCCTATATGTTAATCCAGAAAAAATAAGATGTGTAGGCAAAGTAAGACTAAGCGTAGGGCTGTTCGCTCACACCGCGGCATTTTTATTACTTTTAGCATTTTTATACCCGTCGTAACTTCTAAACGATAGGTACGATTCGAGGAATTTAAGGGGACTACAGGACCTAAACGCAAATTTTATAAGTTTTATAATGCCTTAATGTATATGATCCACTGCAGTAAACAAAATCAGAAAAATATATTATATTCTTAAGGATATATGTTAGGTAGATAGTGTGTTGAAAACATAATATAACTCATTTGATACGATAGAAAAAAATTACGAAGAAACCTCTAAAAATATATTTTAACGATTAAAAACCATACTAATATACCTGCAATCATTCTGATTTTTTGTCAGATTATTCTACAAGCAACATATTAGCATAATAGTGTTTTATTTTTTTTATACTATCTATAGCTTTTTTGTAAATCGATAATTGCTTCATATTTTGCAATAAATTACCAGCGTTGTGTCATCGCGCTTCTCTTTCTTTTCTATGCAGTCCGACAGTGACCGCGCTTTAGGTGTTGTTGGCCTCTTAAGAAGAATTTACATGTATGAATGAGGGAAATGTCGCCACAGTTTTGAGTATGCATGTGGATGGATATATGAGTAGGGAAGACCAAAGAAACGATGGATGGACTGTGTGAAAGATGATATGGCTAGAAAAGGGGGTGACTACCGAGATGACGACTGATACTCGTAGAGAAGTGTGGAAGACAAAGATATGTTGCGGCGACCGCGAGTAAATTGGGATATGGACTTTATATACCTATCATTTTGATTTCAGACTTGTTGTAATGGCAAACATGTCATTTGGTTTAAATAGGTTTTTATTTATATTATTTTACATAGATTCTTGTGTACCTTGTGAATGTGAGAACGTTGTAGGTTTTAATAGACTAGATATTTTGTAGACCTTTTTCTTTTTTTTTGTTAAGTTCCTGGTACATATCGACAGGCCTACACTGTCCTCCCATACCTATTAACACTGTAATTTGAAAACATTGTAAAAGCCAATTATTTTTAAAAGAGTAACCGTGGAGTTTCTTGCCGGCTCTTCTCCATAGGAAACGACAAATTGGAACCGTGCACCTAGCTTCTGACGTTTCATAAGTGCCCATGTAGGTTTATGAGAAATGAAAATATTTTGATTTTGATTTTGAGGGCAGGAGAATGATAATAATGATAAAGTATAGACATACTAAACGGCTAACGTAGGCGCTGGCCACACCGCATAGCAAAAAAAAACCACCTACATCAGTTTCATACGTTTTGTATTGACCATAAACTGGCAGGTCGCACCGCGCTTTTTAGGGTCCCGTAGTCAAATGGCAAAAACCGAACATAGTTTCGTCATGTCCATCTGTCCGGATGACACTCAGCTATTTTACACGGAGACTGAATATCCACATTAAGAGCCGGTTCAAACACTAGAGCCATGACGTCCGAGTGCCCATTTAGTTTTTCGAGACATCGCCAAGCGGTTGGTCGAGTCTTCACGTGACCAGAGGGCTGGCCTATTTTTTGGCCTAAACAATCAGCATTGCCATACAGCGTGACAATGCTGCCAGCCTTTTGGGCACTTGTCCTGTTCACAGCAATGCGTACGAATTTTTTGATGCCCTGTGATCGTCCCCCCTCCCGCCTTTGGGTTCTGTAGTCAACAAGAAATCCTTATAGTGTCGCCATGTGCGTCTGTCTGTATGTTCGCGGCTTAGCTCAGAGACTCTTAGTACTAGAAAGCTGTAATTTGGCATGGGTCAACATATTACCTACGCCGACAAAGTGTTAAAATAAAATTTTGATAAATAACAATTTATTGTAGGCTACCTCCCTTTCACGTGAAGTGGGGATGATACTTTTTTTTCTCGTATATCTCATATACGTATATCCGAAGGGTATCTTTGGATAGGTCGTTAAAAAATATTGCGGGTCTGTGAAAACCATTTTTCGATTCAGGAATCCGTTTGCTTAATACAGATAGTGCAAATCACGAAGACGCGCCCCACCAATTTTCGGTTGAGGGGATCGCGGGGAGCGGGGAGTTTGCTCCGAGCGGCAGTCGCGAACCGTCAGCGGTTCGATGCACACGAATACTACACTCTATGCTGCGAAAATCCAGACTCGTCACGAAAGTTGCTCTACTTTATATATTTTTAAAATGTCGAGAAAATCTCAGCGTGTTGTTCTTAAAAGCCAGGTATGTAAAGAAGTTTGCAGTTACTAAAACACATGAAATAAGCTAACGAAAGTAATTTAATTTTAATAAATAGCAAATTTTAGTAATAGTAGTGTTCATTTCATTTTTAATAATACGTAAAACTATTTGATATTTTTTTTATTTTAGACAAGAGAAATTATTTCTAAAGTTTATGATTTTATGAAAAAAGAAGCAAGTAAAAATTATGCAGAAAATCTCACTGATGCGCGATGGAGAACCGCACAGGCTGTTGGAGTATCTGAAAGCACAGTGACTAGAATTCTACGCGAAAGAAAGGAATATACTAATACAATGAAGCAAACTACAGTACCTGCTATGGAATCGAATATAACTATGGAAACGGATGCGATAGTTCCTATAGCCCCAAGTGCGGAGCGTACAACAGAGCCGACTACGGAAGCGGATATTGAGTCTGAAAATGAAGCGAGTACGTCGCATTCGAATTTAGTATACAGAAGTGCTTCTATTTTTACATCACCTATGAAGAAGAGAAGGGTAAGACCACGAAAAATTAATTTAGACGAATTTGATATTGGTGTAGTCCGAAGAACTATCCAAAACTATCATATAGAACATCGTCAATTTCCAACATTATCACGACTTAATATTGCTTTGAAAGACCGTATACAATTTGATGGATGTATAACAACTCTAAGAACATTGCTACTTAAACTTGGTTATAAATGGAGAAAAACTGAGAATAACAGGAAGGTGCTAACCGAAAAACATGATATTCAAATGCTAAGATTGAAATATTTAAAACAGGTAAAGTCTTTTCGCAATGCAGGTAGACCTATAGTCTACACAGATGAATCATATATTCATACCAACCACGTGTAAAAAAAGTCTTGGGCCGAAAAAAGTTCTAAAACAGAAATAAAACAAAACTTAACAAAAGGAGTGCGCATAATTATAGTACATGGCGGAAGTGCAGAGGGTTTCGTACCAAATGCGTTGTTGACATACAGAGCAGAGATTAAATCCGGAGACTACCACGATAACATGAACACAGAAAATTACTTAAAGTGGCTAAAGGAGAAACTAATACCAAATCTCCCAAATGATGCCGTGGTAGTCTTGGATAATGCAGCCTATCACAATACTAGTTCGGAAAAAATACCAACATCCAACTCCAACAAATTAGTCATGCAGACTTGACTGAATGCAAAAAATATCCATTTTGAACCAAGCTACAAAAAACCTGAACTTTATGACCTTATATTAAAAAACAAAGAAAACTTCCGCAAGTACAAAGTTGACGAATTATTGAAAGAACATGGATTCACAGTGCTTCGGCTGCCACCTTATCATCCAGATTTAAACCCAATCGAAAACATTTGGGGTATTGTAAAAAACGACGTTGCTAGCCGCAATATCAATCAAAATTACACTTCGATTATGCCCATTTTAAATGAAGCATTTGATCGAGTAAATAAAGATGTCTGGTTCAATACTTGTCAGCACGTGGAAAAAATAGAAGACGAATACATGAGACATTGTGATCTTGATTTTAGTTTTATTGTAAATGTCGGTGATACATCAGACTCTGAATCAGATATTTCTGAAACGAGTGATTGACGATTTTCATTTCTCAATAAAGTTCAATAAAACTATTTCTGTATTTCATTTATGTCTATTATTACCTCCTATTATAAAAACAGTAATATTATCGATATTAATTAATAATCACATAAAATATCCACACCTAAAAATTAAATTAATATAACCTTTTCCTTGCGGTCGGGTAAAAAATATAAAATTGAAGTAGAGCATCTTTCACTTTGACCATGACGCTCTCTCCTGATTAGTCTATTCATTGTAGTGTGCGTGTGCACTCATAGGTAATTAGTGTGTACCGATAACACTCAAACATTGACGGAAGCTTGCACACATATACTATAAACGGTTAGGAGGAATAGTGGAGCGCGCCTTCGTGGATTGTACTATCTGTATTAAAATTTAAAGTGCTAATTTTTGTTACAGTCAAGTGTCCCCCCGCCCCCTGCCAGCTAAATGGTTGTTTCTGGATAAGTAAAAAAAGTCATGGCAGTAGTTATATTTAACGAGTAATTATTACCCAAAAAAAAAGTATGTCGACTATTATAGTCGACCTACTTTTTTTTTTGGGTGGGAAATCATCAAATAACTTCTCCCACTCTGGGCGGAGCGGGAGGGTGTGTCAGACTCTTACTGACTAAAACCCACCCGTGTTCCTTCCGTTGCCTGTGTTGCCAAGAGCCTTGGTAACCCTTTAGGTACTAAAGGGTTACTGAGGCCACCTAGTACCTTCCCGCGACCCCGGCAGGCATCGGCCCTAGTGGACCCCTACATTTGTGCTGACGACATCTCTTTGAGGCGCGCGTGGAACACGTTGCGCCGTCGCCCCGGGCCTGGTCCTTACCGGACGGTGAGCTACCCATTGCTCACCGTCCGCAAGCCCGCGCCTACGGTGGCCGGACATCCGCCCGGGATTCCCGACGCCCAGGGCGTCCTGTGGCGGCTAGGGGCGAGAGGGCGCGAAGTTTGCCTTTCCCTCAACCGAATACTCGATCAACTTACATTTGCAGTTGGAATGTATGGGACAACATGTTCTTCAACTACAAAGTTAAGTTTGTTCTTGGGATTAATTCATCCCAATTACGGAACCCTTCATTGCGCGTGGTCCGACGTGCACTTGGCCGGTTTTTTTTCAGTAATGAAATAGAATACTTACATGCTCGTGTGTTCTTAGAGCTGATAATCCTTTGAAAGCCTTTGGACAAAGCTTGCAGGTGTAGGGACGGTCACTGGTGTGTACTCTCAAATGTGACTGAAAAAAGACAAACTAATGTGTGAATATCATGAAATATCTTGAGAGTAGTGGTGGCCCACTGGTAATAGCCGCGACTTACTAGTTGTAGGTCGTGGGTTCAAACCCAGACAGGCGCTTTACATAATCAGCCTATAATGTTCCCACTGCTGGGACACAGGCCTCTTCTACGTAAGAGGGAGTGGGCCGTAATCCACCACGCGGGCCCAGTGCGGGTTGGTACATGTCACATGTCTTCAAATTATTGGTTCTCAGATGTTTTTCTTCACCGTTTTGAGAGCAATGGTGATTAAATAATTTACACAAAGTAAAGCGCCTGTCAGGGTTCGAACCTACGACTTACAACTCGTAAGTCGCGGCCGTTAACAAAACAGAACAGGCGCTTTACTTTGTGTAAATTATTTAATCACCATTGCTCTCAAAACGGAAGCCGGCATCTCCTAGAACCAACAAATTCAAAGACATGTGACATCTACCAACCCGCACCGCGTGGTGGATAACGGCCCACTGCCTCTCACAGAGAGGAGGCCTGTGTCCCAGCAGTGGGAACATTATAGGCTGATGGTGAATCTTACTTATACAAGGTCAAAAAACTGTTAGTGCTCCACAGAAATGATAAAATAAAAAGAAATTATTTTTAAAGTGGATCGCCAGTGCTAGTCCGCGAAATTTAAAATATTATTATGTTTTTTTGCAAATTGCAGGGCAGTGTCCGGTTGTATCTTATTTCAAGAACTTTTGTTCTTATGGAAGAAATTTAACTTATAGAGATGTATTAATGATTCTAATGTGGTAATTGTTGTTTTTTTTTCTCATTTAGTATTAATCGTGGTCTGGCAGTTTGAGTAATTTATGCGGCCTACCCAAATGTTCTTTCTTTGGTATTGTTCGTCGAATCGTTGAGCTCCTTAAGTTCTTAGTTGAGCTGCACGATTACTGACAAATGCGTGCACTGACTGGACAGGTCCACTCAATCTGCAATGTGGTTCTTTCCTCAAAAGGACCATATCAGTTACCAATCTACATGGCCTTCACATGATCTGACCAAGATTATGTCTGGACTTTAAGAGACCTCTGAGTTTGTTTCGGCCTTTCTTCTCAGAGTAGTCAGATAGGAAACGCCGGCCTCATCTAGTTTAAAAAAAATATGATTGACGTGTAAAAGTGTTTGTACAAACCTACTTACAGAAAATAAATCATTTATCATTTAATGATTATAATTCTGTAAATATATATTTGTTAAGGTCGAGAATCATACTTTGATCAAGATAAAAAAGACTTTAAAACTTTTTTTTACTTATCAATAACTTTAATTTTGGAAGTCGGTGGCAAAAAACGATAACACAAAACCAATGACTACTCCAGAAATAAAAAAAAAATCACTTTGTAGTGTTTCTTTTGGAAGTCGATTTGTTTTTTTCGCCATTTCAGACTTGAACCCGTGGTTTGAAAAAGTGGTTAAAGTGGTGTACTCAATACTAACAATAACCGCTTGGGATTTTTTCAGTAATTTAATTTATACCTTGTACAATGTGTAACTGAATTAATGCATATTATGAAGTAGCTTGTTCAGAATCGTTTAGTAAATCGATTTCTGTCATTTTTAATAAACGTATTTTTTTTACCAAAAATAATTCAAACTACGTAATTTACTTACAGTCACATTTCCGCTGTATACTCAAAACAAACCAAAATGGACGAAGCACCTACTACGCTAGACCTTATACGTGTGCGACTGTGTGCGTGCGTAGATTTGTAGTTATACTGATTGTGTGTGTCTCCCACAATCAGTATAACTACTTGAATAAATATCAATGTTTTATATATATCTAGTTCTTGCCCACGACTTCGACTGCGATCCAGGATGAAAAGTAGCCTATGTTCTTACCCAGGTCACGGTCTACCTATGTGCCAAATTTCATCCAAACCCGTTCAGCCGATAAACTCACTTTTGCATTTATAAATTAATATTAGTTAGAATTGTAAATATTCTGTGTATGTATTAAAATTATAACATAATATTCTAACTGGGGTGTATGGTGGTAAGTTACTTCCGCGACATGTTGTAGATCCATACCTACCTGTCCTGCCGGGGTCGCGGGAAGGTACTAAAGGGTCACCGAGGCCCCCGCAACACAGGCAACGGAAGGAATACGGGTGGGTTTTAGTCAGTAAGAGTCTGACATACTCTCCCGCTGCGGCCAGAGCGGGAGAAGTTATTTGATGATTTCATAACCAAAAAAATACAAAAAATACCTACCTGTAATAATTTCTTCATTGTAAAACTCTTGGGGCATTGCTCACAGTGGTACGGCTTCTCGCCAGTGTGGTTCCTCTGGTGATATAGTAACACACATTTGTTCTGTAACAATGAACAATTACCAGACATTTATTGTAACGGAGAGCAGAGGTGGCCCAGTGGTAACGGCCGCGACTTACGAGTTGTAGGTCGAAGGTTCGAACCCAGACAGGCGCTTTAGTTTGTGTAAATTATTTCATCACCACTGCTCTCAAAACGGTGAAGAAAAACATCGTGAGGAAACCGGCTTTGGCTAGAACCAAAAATTCGAAGTCATGTGACATCTACCAACCCGCACTGGGCCCGCGTGGTGGATTACGGCCCACTCCCTCTCACAGAGAGGACGCCTGTGTCTCAGCAGTGGGAACATTATAGGCTGATTATGCTATTGTAACGGTCATTACGGGAACCTCGTGTGAGCCGAGAAAAATAAACAAATCAGGTATCTTGACTGGGCTCGCGAGGTTGTCGACATGTGGGATGTGGACTCAGCGATCATTGTGCCGTTAGTCATATCAGCCAATGGCTTAATAGGATCTTACACCCATTTTTGAAAAGTGTCTTTATTAAATTCTATAGTGCTAATATGCCCCAAAAAGATCACAATATTTTTATTCAATCGATAAGTGCCATAAAAATGCATTTAAATTTTACATTTTCAAATTTCGCGCGTAGTTTGACGAAAACGCTGGACGCAGTGGACGCCATGTTGCTCTGTGGTCATGACGTCACTTGGCTATGTAAACAAATGCGCTGATCTATTATCTAACTATCAGTTGACAGTTGACACGTTTTAGTTTACATAGCGGTATGACGTAATAACATGGCGGCTACAGTTTCATGGTGTTTTTTAACAGATTTGAAAAACTGAAAACGTTGAATTGAATTTTAAAATTTGTTTTGTTATTTTATGAACTAAAAGTAACATTTTCCGACTCCTTTTTGCCTAAACTATCTCAATAATATATTTATAGATTTTTTCTCGTATATAGTAAAATACCCTATTGCCAAGAGCCTCGACCAACACCTAAGGAGGCTCTCGTTGGACGGCTGGATTAAAGGCTTGATTCAGAGAGCGGTACTTCTGGACCCGGCTCGCATTGTGAAGAGGTTCCTCTCTGGAGCCGTGACCGTAGCTTGGTAGCGATACCGGGCTATTTTTTTTTTATATTTTTAAATGTTTTTTATATTCTCATATTTAGTGACCTAATTGGTGATGTTCTTCAGGAAGGTCAGGTGCGTAGTACTCGCAACCGGCGTGCTTGTGTGACCAGATGTATGAACGTCTAAAAAAAACACTAAAATAAAGCCGTGGGAACATTATAGTCTGATTATGATAGACTAGATGCGCCCCGCGGTTTTACCCGCATAAGTTATGACCCCGTGGGTATATCGGGATAAAAAGTATCCTATGTGTTATTCCTGGTTATAAACTATCTGTGTGCCAAATTTCATCCAAATCCGTTCAGTACGTTTTGCGTGAAAGAGTAACAAACATCCATCCATCCTTACAAACTTTCGCATTTATAATATTAGTAGGATAAATAAAGTGTATGAATTCAAATAAAGCATGTGTTGTTCACTCACCGGCAGAGACTTCCCACAAACTTCACACACCCACGGTCTCTCAGTCTTCCTAATCGCCTTATCTTTAGACTCAACGTGTATTCGCTTGTAGTGCGCACTATACAAGGACTCGCGGGAAAACGTCTTGTCACACTGTAATTAACAAATATAAAATAACCTCACGCATGTAATCGTTTAGATAGAGGTGTATAATACACCCACATTTCGCCAGTTATGTTTAAGTCCCATGTAACAGGGGGCGAGCTTGTTGCCATCAACTGAGTACAAAGCCAGCCTCCGAGCTGCTACTGAGAAATTCCTGATGGAAAAACCCAATAAAACTTTGCCTGATCCCGGAATCGAACCCAAGACCTCATGCTTAGCAGTAGCGCTTGCGACCACTAGACCAACGAGGCAGAGTAAATAAAAATAAATAAATAATTTGGTAATAATGACACACCATCACCTTTCTGGTGTTGGGAACCGGATGCAGCTGAATACCAGTATTTTACGTGGAGCGACTGGTTATCTGATCTCCACAACCCAGGTACTGGGTACACGATACTCCTTGGTAAGACTGGTTGTCAGACTTTCGGGCTTGACGTGCTTTCCGAGGCACGGAGGTGTCTCGGTATGTTAAGATGATTACCCATCCACGGACCGACCTCGGCAAGCGTAGCTCATCCTTCGATCGACCCGTGCTTTTATTACTTTAGGTCATGGTCTACCCATGTGCCAAATTTCATTCAAATCCGTTCAGTCGCGTTTTCGCGTGAAGGCGAAACAAACTCACTTTAGAATTTATAATCTTAGTTGGTATAATAAAAAGGCTGAAAAACAAATGATTTCACACTTATTCTGTCTACTTACCTTCTCACAAGAATAAATCTTACAAGTCCGATGTTTCTCCAACAAATGATCTCTCAACGCCAATGATTCATTAAACGCCTCTCCACAGTGCAGACACGTGTGCTCGCTACAAAAGTCACGCGACGAATGACTTTCTAGCGCTGAGTTGTCAACGAAGCGCTTGTCACAGGAGGGGCACGCAGAAGGCAGGGAGAGCTGTTGAGTGAATGATAAGAATGAATGAGTGGAGATTGAGGTAGTTTTAACTTTGGTAATGTGTGGTAAATAAAGAAGTACATATGTTTGAATTAATGAATGAGTGAATGTGTATTGTGTGAATGAGTATGGATAGGTAGTTGAATGAACGACTGAGTATGATCGAATGAAAATGTGTGATAGAATAAGTGAGTACCTATAATAGACAGTTAGCTAATAAATAGATAAAAACATAATTTCACGACTGTAATCCCGGAACCCAGGCAGAAGGTGTACCTGTAGTACACCCACATTTCACCAGTTATGTTTCAAGTCTTGTGTAATAGGGAGCTTGCCTATTGTCATCACCCGGGCACAAAATCCAGGCTCTGGGCTGAAACTAAGAAATTCTTAAGGAAAAACCCAATAACACTTTGCCTGACCTGGGAATCGAGCCCAGAACCAGTTCAGTAGTAGAGCTAAATGGATAAAATGTGGAGTGAAGAAATTAACTTGATTTGAATGTATACAGGAACAAAGAATGAGTGAATAATTGTATAAACAAAGTGCTCCTTTGTTTATGTAAGATTAAATTAACGAAATTACAAGATAATGAACGACTGAATGGACGAACGAACGAGTGAACGAACTTACAAGAGAATGAACGACTGAATGGACGAACGAACGAGTGAATTAACTAATAAATTAATACACCCGGGCACTAAGAATGAGTGAATGCCTTACAATTTTATTATTTTTAACTTTATGAAATGAATGAATGACCAAGCAATGAATAGGTACATACATGTCGATGTGCCCGCTTCTTGTGCGCGTTGAGACCGAACGTGCCGATAAAGGCCTCTCCACACACGTCGCACCAAATGAACTCAGACGGATGGTGTATACGCAGGTGAGATAGATGGCTTGACAGTTTCCTGAGAAGAAATAGCATTTGGAGGGAACCGTCGATGTTGCTAGCCAAATTCAAAATTATTTAGGTACTTACGTGTTTATTTTTTCTTTTTATAATAACACATAAGTTTAGAGATCGGTTATTCGGACGCATATTTACCTAAAGCGAATTTTTAGCTATTAACGTATGGAAGCGACTTCTAAAAAAATATTTATTTAAAAAATCAGGGTTAATTGGTCAAGGACAGCTAATGAGACACAGTTGATTTTCTATTGTTTGACTCAGAATCGGTGTCGCGCGGGGCTTAACAGGTTTAGAATCCCGGGTTTTTTTTGTGTTGTTGTTATGCAATCCGTGATTCAAGAGGATTGCATAAATACGTATTTAGATAAAATTATTCTAAATATATGTAGTCCGTTATCTTATCTTGACGTTGTTTGCTATTGCAGTTTGGTATCTACCTACCAGCCTAGTTAGTTAACAATATTAGGTAGGTAGATTTTGACACAAAGTTCCGGAATCGCAGGATTTTTACAAAATGCATTCCGTATAAGCCAACATTTGAAAATAAGTAAATATATATCCGTTTATATAATCAGAAAATTAAATTTGTCGATCCCGGAACCGCGGGATTTTTTCGATACGATAGCACATTCAATAATAGTCAACATCTCAATTTTAGATGAAAATGCATCCGAATATCCGATCTCTACACAAAACATAACATCACGCCTTGTTTCCCGGAAAGGTTAGACAGAGGAGTACCTATAGTACACCCACATTTCACCAGTTAGGTATGTTTTAAGTCCCATTTAATTGGGAGCGAACCTATTCCCATTGCACCCGGGCAAATACAGACACCGGGCTGCTATTTATAAAAATCCCAATAACATTTTGCCCGACCTGTGAATCGAACAGGTCCTGCCTGTTACTTGGGCTTGACCGTTAGACCAACGAGGTAAACTTTATCTTATTTGCTTATTAATTCATGTGTACAGCCAAATAGAAAGAAAACCTTAATAATATAAAGGCGTTATTGAAATAACTGAAAACGTCATAAGCGGTGAACTCATCATAATGAACACACATACATAATCGACCTATAAAGTTCCCACTGCTGGGACACAGGCCTCTTCTCTGTGAGAGGGAGTGGGCCGTAATCCACCACGCGGGCCCAGTGCGGGTTGGTAGATGTCACATGTCTTCAATTTTTTGGTTCTAGGACATGCCGGTTTCCTCACGATATTTTCCTTCACCGTTTCGAGAGCAGTAGTGATTAAATAATTTACACAAAGTAAAGAGCCTGCCTGAGTTAGAACTGCTGTCTTTTTACCCAATATAATTATGACATCCTCAAAAGTGTGATATGTGACATCTACCAACCCGCTCTGGGCCCGCGTGATGATCACTAGAATCATGAATAATACATCTCTCTTAGTTAGACCTGTTCCGTAAGAACAAGGAAAGTTCTTATGGATCAAATCTAACTTAGAGAAGATGATTTAATCATTCTAATGATTCTAACTCTGTAAATACATATTTGTTATGGTCTCGAATCATACTTTGATCAAGATACAACCTGGCACTGTCCTGCAAATTGCAAAAAACGTAAGAAAATTTGAATTTTGCGGGCTACCACTGCGGATCCACCTTAATGAATTATTCTCCGTCCATTGATGAACACCGTATGAAAATCGGTTCGGTAGTTTTTGAGTTTATCGAGTTCAGACATACATAAGCGGCGAGCGACTTTGTTTTAGAATAATGTGTAGTGATGTAGGTAAAATGATGACGAGGGGCTTGTGGCTAAGTAATACCACCGCACTGGCCGATCGATCAAGTTAAGCTACGCTTGCCACGGTTGGTCCGTAGATGGGTGACCATCTTTACATACCAAGACCCGTCCGTGCCTCGGAAAGCACGTTAAGCCGTTGGTCCCGGCTGTCAATTGTGAATCTTTGACAGTCATTAGGGGTCGTCAGAAGCCCGAAAGTCTGACAACCAGTTTTACCAAGGGGTATCGTATTACCCAGTAACTGGGTTGTGGACGTCAGATAGGCAGTCGCTCCATGTATAATATTGGTTTTCAGCTGCAACCAGTAAGTCTGGAAGCCGACCCCAACATGTCGTAGTTAATGATAAGTAGAAGGATCGTTACAAAGACCCCTTTATTATGTGTTCAGTTATTTCAATTACATCGTCTATAATAAACAGTCAAAAAATTACAAAAAAAAAATGGTGTTCGGACTTTTACTCCCAACGTGAACGAAGCAAAAGGAGTATGTAAGGATCGTAGCAGGTGACGTTCTGTAGTTTCTGCCTACCCCATGGGTGAAAAGCGTGAGTTTATGTACGTAATTAAGACGCTGACAACACCCAAACTGCTGTCACTGTCAGACTGCATAGAAAAGAAAGAGAAGCGCGATGACACAACGCTTGTAATTTATTGCAAAATTTGAAGCAATTATCTATTTACTCAAAATTGAGTTGAGTAATCGAAAATAAAAAACAACCAAGTTCTGCATTCAAGACGTTCTTGTTATTAATTAAATACGTAACGTACGTAGATATTTAATACACATATTTTGGATTGGAACTCAAGGTAAGAGGTTAGTTTAACGTTATTCAAGTTATTTTGTATCAAGAATTTTTTTTAAACGTTTTTTGGTAACAACCAAGTTCTGAGAAATATGATCAAAATTAACATATATTGTTTCCGCTACCACAAACTGTTTGGTTTATTTAGCAATTTTTTTTTTTTCTTAAGACAAGCCTATTTTGGGCATTTGCTTCTTGTCAGCGCCTATAGGTATACTTACTCATAAGATTTCCCACAGTGTCGACATTCATGCATTTGTCCTCCATGCATTTTAAAATGTTCTTTAGCATTGAAACTGAAATAAAGTAATAACTCATCCTGTATAATGTCAAACTGAAAAGCTGATGTCAATTCATAGGGAATGTGGAGACGACAATACATGAAAACACTGGTATATACCTAACATAATCAGCCTATAATGTTCCCACTGCTGGGACACAGGCCTCCTCACTGAGGGAGTGGGCCGTAATCCACCACGCGGGCCCAGTGCGGGTTGGTAGATGTCACATGTCCTCGACTTTTTGGTTTTAGCAGATGCCAGTTTCCTCACGATGTTTTCCTTCCCCGTGTTGAGAGCTGTGGTGATGAAATAACTTACACAAAGTAAAGCGCCTGCCTGGGTTCGAACCCACGAACTACAACTCGTAAGTCGCGGCCGTTACCACTTGGCCACCATTGCTCTCACCGGTATAATCTGTTCCAAAACAATTTGATGATAATGTAAACAAATGGGTTAGAAAATCTACCTGTTGATGGCAAATTGTAATGCCTCTTATAAATTGAATGATTTGACTATTTGAATACTTAACCCGGAATCTAGTTCCTAGTTTATCATTTGTGACTGAGTTACAGCTATAGCTGAAGTAAGCGGGCACGCCATTTATGCCTGGAGGCTTTTATTTAGGTATTAATTTCTGTTTCCGTTTTTATAAAATTTCTGCTTGAGTATAGTTTTCGATGTTTTTATTTTGTTGTTGGTATAGTGGTGTGCTAGCTGACATATGCCTAATAATTTAATGTTCTAGCGTTGTGTAAATTATTTTTGCATACTACTGTATAGAATTATTATTTTTCTAATTGAACAGACAGCTGTGCTGGTGGGAGTTTGTTCCGCCACTTCTTCTTCCCAGTAAAGCACTAGGAAGTGGTGACGGACGAGCGTTTTGGGGGACTGTCTCATGTAATTTTGACGTTCGAAAAGTGCTGATTCTCACCCTGATTTGAATAAATGACTTTTGATTATTTGATTTTGATTTTGGAATTCTAATTTTAAATTTAATTTAGTTAATGTTAATAATCATCTTGTAATTTAGTTATATAAATAAACCATTATTTTAAATTAAATATGTTTTTATTTAACAATTGAGGTTATTTTTTAAACTTTTATTTTCGTCGACGTCGATGACTTTAATGTTATTTAAACAAAAATGTATGGAAAAAGTGGTGAGATAAAAATTAGAAATCTTCTAAATACAGACGAATGTGTTGCTGATTCCCTTTATTGTGCGATTGTGTAAGAATTTAACCTGAATTGAGGGTTGTTTACGCTTTCATGAGAAAGTATTGGAACAGGGCATAGTGGTACTTACGTGGTTCTAGAAATATACGAGCACTGTTTGCAAGCGAATTTCAGGCGATGGCTTTTGAGATGTTGGTTTAACCCCCGACGATCTTTGTAACGAAATTTACAGAATTCACATACCACGCTCCCTCGACTCTGAAATTATTAGAAAATTTAAATGTTACATTATACGAATATAATAAAGTCGAAAAGTTAGCTACTAGTCGGATTTGAATAATTCTATTTGCATTTGATAGCACAATTCTTGAGGAAGGATACGTTAGCATCACGCTACGACCCGAGTAAAAAGATAAAAAGTCAGAAAAGAGAAGAAGTCAGAACCCGATTTCTGAATTCTTTTCTTTTTTGACTTTTTGACTGAGTGGAGCCAGTCTAACCATAAGTTGCGAGTCTCATTTCCAACGAAATGTATGGGAAGTTTTTTGCGATTTCTGACTTTTCTAGTACTCAAACCTCAGTTGGTACATTAGAGTTTTTTGATCCCTATAAATGATAAATGATAAATGATAAATGATTTTATTTCTGTAAGTAGGTTTTTACAAACACTTTTACACGTCAAAACATATTTTTTTTAAACTAGATGAGGCCGGCGTTTCCTATCTGACTACTCTGAGAAGAAAGGCCGAAACAAACTCAGAGGTCACCGTCTCTTTTAAAGTCCAGACATAATCTTGGTCAGATCATGTGAAGACCATGTCGATTGGTGTCTGAAATGGTCTTTTGATGAAAGAACCACACAGATTGAGTGGACCTGTCCAGTCAGTGCACGCATTTGTCAGTCGTTGTGCAGCTCAACTCATAACTAAAGGAGCTCAACGATTCAACGAACAATACCAAAGAAAGGACATTTGGCTAGGCCGCAAAAAATACTCAAAACTGCCAGACCATATTAAAAACTAACTGAGAATAAAACAAAATTAAACAATGATCCACATAGTCTTCACATTTACAATAATTAAAACAATATAATACTACACAGAGTAAATATTCATGTCATTGCATAAATAAAATTCATCAATGTCAATGTGTATATTCGGACATAATCTTGGTCAGATCATTTGAGGACCATGTAGGTTTGTGTCCGAAATGGTCTTTTGAGGAAAGACCACACAGATTTGAGTGGACCTGTCCAGTCAGTGCACGCATTTGTCAGTTGTCATGCAGCTCAACTCAAAACTTAAGGAGCTCAATGATTTGACGAACAATACCAAAGAAAAGACATTTGGGTAGGCCGCATAAAGTACTCAAACTGCCAGACCATCATTAAAAGTAAGAGACAAAAAAAAAAAAAAAAAAAAAAAAAACAAACAATGACCCACATAGTCCTCACATTCCTAATAATTAAAATAATATAATATAATATACTATACAAAGTAAATATTCATGTCATTGTTTATATAGAATGTTATATAGAATAAGAAAATATAAATAGCTAGCAAAATAAAAAGAGTAAAAAAACAACATTCACTGTAAGTTTATTGGAGCAGCTCAATCCCAAGCCTTTTTGTCCTCAATATAATCTTTAACAGTATAAAAGGCTTTTAGGCACAGTTTCTGTTTTATAAAACATTTGAATTTATAAGAAACAGGATCGACTGGCATCAAAAAAGTTTTTGTGACAATGGCCCATATTCTTGCTGACTGTACATTTTTTCAAAATCTGTGAATGGGTATCAAAATCTCTCAAAAAAATAGGGACACTCTCGTAAGATCATTTTCCTGTAGCTACAACGGTTAAGGTACCTGCCCTTATTGCCCCCATCACAAAAATCCACCTGTATGTATATATGCATTTACAGAATAAACAATTTCATATCATTTCATACTTACTAGATCATGTTGGGACAAGACATGTTTATTCAAAATATCAGCACTCATATACCCTTTGAAACAAAGTTCACACTTATAAGGACTGTGCAAATAATTCGAACTTGACTTTCTATCCGACACATCTTTCATTTGCTGCTCCTCACTCAATACTATAATTTCCACATCAAATGCTTTCTCAAAATCTGACATATTTTCTTTAGTTTCAAAATATTTCCCTTTCTTTTTAACTGCTTCACTTTTTTTGGTACATTTCTTTCTTAGAGTTGTACATTTTTTCTTTATGTTGACATTTTTTTTGGGTTTTTCTGTTACCTTAGGTAAATCATTTTCGATTTTGATTTTGACTGTTTCAGCATATATTTTAAAGTTTTCAGTATTTTGTGGTGGGTATGTGTAATCATCATAATTGTCAAAATGGTCATCATTGTTATCAATTTTCAATTCAGAAAAGTTTTCCTGAGTGATGACATTTTCATAGATGCTTATTTGTTTTATTTCTGACTTTTCGTGTTGTATGTAGGGTTGAAAGTTGTTTAAATAGTCTGATGTTATCTGTAAAATATAAAATATGATTGCTGTTGGGTACTGCCCTGAGCAGTTATTTTATATTTAGTAAAAAAAAAAAAACAACACAGTTATACATACATTCTTATTTCTTACTCTGGCATCTTCTAAGTAGTTCATAGCCCTTTGACTGTGATCCCTGAATGTGTTATATTTCAGCAGGGCGATGGTGCAGTAGTTACAGACATATTGCGGTAGAGTATCATACGGACAGACCTGGAATAATAATTTATTTATTTAACAGTTTATCTACATACATATAATCAGACAAGAAAGGAATAGAAAAATATGTAGGCGCAAGCACATTAAGTTACCACAAATTTTCTCATTCGATTTTGAACTTAATTATCAACATTTTATAAGGTTTAAAATCATTGACAGTATGTAGTAACTTAATGTGCTGGTTTTTTTTAAAGAACTGTCTTCTAGCATACCTGTGATGATTTAATGCTAAGAAAACAAATAAAATCATGCCTTTATATCCCAAAGGGGTAGGCAGAGGTGTAATATGTATTTTTTTCCAGTTATGTTTAAGTCTCATGTAGTAGACGGTGGCCCTATTGCCATAACCCGGGCATAAATCCACTCTATGCTGCTACTGACAAATTTCTTAAAGGAAAACCCAATAACACTGCTCAACCTGACGGTCAAACCCAGGATCGAGTTAAGCAGTTTCACTTGGTACCACTATACCAACAGGATAGACAGTTTAAATATTTTATTGAAACATAAATTACTAAAAGTCTTGGTAGCATTTTACTAGTCTTCCTGTAGTATGTGTGTGTATTTATATACTTTTTATACAAGATTTCACATTAATTTATAGTTAACTAGGTTTTGCCAGTGGCTTCGCCCGCATGCATGTCGGAAATTAACTCACGGGAACATACTACCGGCAATAAAAGGTATCCTATGTCATAATCCAGGTCATGGTGTCAAATTTTATCCAAATACGTTCAGCCGTTTTAGCGTAAAAGCGCAAGAAAGATACATGCATTTAATCATAGAAATTTGACGAACGGTGAAGGAAATCAACGTGAGGAAACGAGACTTAGACTGATATCATCAACACGCAGTGAGAAAACTTGGAGATCAATGCTCGTGATAGTTACTGGGTGGTAACAGTAATACCTATGTACAGGTTTTTCCTTACTTACTTCGTGTCCTGTAAGATTCCTATAAGCTTTCCTAAGTTCGTCTTGATGTATGCTGTACAACTTCCTATTCGTTGCCAAACAAGCTCTGCAGGCTAGTACATCTTCATTGAATTCGTTTTTAAGCGTTACCAGGGACATTTTAGTTATTTTATATTTTGCAATTAAAATTATAGAGAAATCGTGTTTGTAT
Organism: Atethmia centrago; assembly: GCA_905333075.3. Classification (NCBI taxonomy): domain Eukaryota; kingdom Metazoa; phylum Arthropoda; class Insecta; order Lepidoptera; family Noctuidae; genus Atethmia; species Atethmia centrago. Next base: position 18,686,835 of record HG995393.1, read on the forward strand.
ACAAGTTACCTTACATCAAATCAAACAAAACAACTGTCATATTTATGCTGTCACGCAACTGACAATGTCAAAACTAGATACTTTTTCTTTCATCAGAAATACCAAAATCTGAATCGACTTGTGGGCTTTTGAGAAGCGTTTATTTAAAGGTTGCCGTGTTTTTTTTTCTACGATAATAATTGTTTTAAATCATAATAAAATGATATTCTTCATCTGTTGTTTGACTTGACGAAGTTGCATACAAAGTTATGTCATGCGTTGCGCACTTCATCAGTAATCACAACTACAGTAAAACAAACCAGCCAAGTGCGTGTCAGACCATGCACAATGAAGGGTTCCGTAGTTGGGATTACTTGGGACGAATTTATTTCAAAAACAAACTTAACATTGTAGTTGAAAAACCTGTTCTCAAATTTAAGTTGGTCGACTATAACTCGTTAACTTGTAAAGCCTACGTAGCCGTGATAGTTTTCCTTTTAATTTCATTATATGTACTACTACCATGAATCTATCACATCTCCATAAGCAACCATTTAGCTGGCACTTGACCTATTAGAGATGGTGATTCAAGGAATAAGTTTAACCACTTTATTACAAAATTGTGAACAGAGTTTACTTTTAGCATTGGGTTTTCACCAGTCGACGAGTGATAAGAATATACAGGGTGATTGGAAGATGGGTGCAAAGCTTTAAGGTGAAGATAGTATAGACAATTTAGAACCATTTAAGCCATGGTTGTCTTAGACGAAGTCTTACCAAATTTTTTTAACCAAATTTTTAAGTTTTTTTTCGGAAATTCTCAAAATTTAATGTAAACTGCATAATTATGGCCAAATTGAATGATAAATGAATTAATTTTTTATTTATTTAATTAAAGTAATGTGTAAGCAACCAAGCAAAACATGTTTTAGGCTTCTGTGTCATTAGACATTTTTTTACAGATATTTAAAGCTCAGAAAAAATAAAAAAAATTGTACAATACGTCTTTTAAACCTTATTTAAAAAAAAACCGGAGGGTGCTTTTTTTGTTCAAACCTTTTTGAAGACATGCTTGATAATCGCTCTTTCTTTTGAGGTATCATTTATGCGGATATCTAACAAATTATTGAAATTAGGACCTACAAACCAATTCGAGGGAGAAATTTTAAATTTTAGGCAGTCTAACAAAACACAAAATTTTTGCTTAAAAGAATACTTTATGTGCTCGAAATGATAACATTGTTCAATTCTAAGAATTTTTGGCACATGCAGGAACCAATTGAGGGGAACCCATTGAGGGGATTCTCTAAACAATGGCCACCGAGCGCGGTGCGACGGCATTTCCAGGTAGAACGCCCAATGAATAGCAAAAAGCGATAAGAGTTGGTTTTTACAGCAAAATGGTCTTAGTTACTGAGGCAACAAAGTCGTTTTTCTTTAGTCAGGGTCAGTCGGTCTGTGATGAAGCCGTTACATCTTTTACTTATTAGTCAAACTACTGCCCTTGTGAGTGGACGTTGTCGTGTAGATTCACAATTTACCGTGTTCAGTTGTAGCCCTTTGCGTTCCTGCACGTGTTGTTTGCGTTAGTTTTGAACTTTTTTGTTTCACCGTGTCCAGTCGTAGCCTCGCGCTCCTGCACGTGTTGATTTTTGACTTAATTGTGTTGAGTTGACATTTAGTGCGCTCCTACGCCGTTTTTCTTAATTGTTAAGTGACTATGGCTACTTTTTCCAATCAAGAATATGCGGATATCGTATTTATGTACGGTAGAGCAGACGGCAATGGATCTTTGGCGCGACGGATGTATCAAGAGCGCTATCCGAATCGCAGGATACCGAATGTCCGAGTGTTTTACAACACGTTTCGTCGTCTTGCCCAAGATAGGTTTCACCGCGTGGAACCTGGAGTCAACCCGGGCAGACACGAAACTGCCGTCGACGAAGACATTTTAGCAGCATTTCAAGCGGATCCTACTACCAGTACTAGAGCAGTAGCTCGGAATTTAAAAATTTCTCAATGGAAGGTGTGGCATACAATGCACCAAAATGATAAGTATCCGTTCCATGGCAGGAGTGTGCAAGGTCTAGTAAAGCAAGATCCTCAAAGAAGAATTCAGTTCTGCCGTTTCCTCCTCAACAGAGACATCGAAGATGCGTGGTTTCTGAAATCAATCTTGTGGACGGATGAAAGTAAATTTTCAAGGGAAGGTATTACAAACTTTCACAACATCCATGAATGGGCCGACGCAGACAACAATCCACATTTTAAGAAGCAGGTGTCATTTCAGATGAAATTCTCTGTGAATGTATGGGCTGGAATAATTGGCAGAACATTGATTGGGCCCCACTTTTTGCCTGATCCATTGAATGGCGAAAATTATTTGCAATTTCTGCAAATTGATTTACCACTGCTGGTAGAGGAATCAGGTGTCCCGATCTTCGAAAGAGACCGAACAGTCATCTTTCAGCAAGACGGCTGTCCAGCGCATTGGACTTTAAATGTAAGGGAACACCTCAACAATTGCTTTCCTGATAGCTGGATCGGCAGGGATGGACCCATCCCTTGGCCCGCTCGCTCCCCAGATCTGACCCCGTTGGACTTTTTAGTGTGGGGCCGGGCCAAGGAACTGGTGTATAACAACATAGAAATAAACACTAGAGAAGAATTGATACAAAGAATAAATTCAGCGTTTGAGACAATGAAGCAGGAGATGATGTTGAAAATAACGACTACAGAAGTTAGAAGACGGGGCCATGCTTGTATTAGTAATCACGGCCGTCATTTTAAACATGAAAAATAAATAATTTTAATTCAAATGATGTTTTAATTAGTCTGCCTAAAATAAAAAAATTCTCCCTCAAATTGGTTTGTAGGCCCTAATTTCAATAATTTGTAAGATATCCGCATAAATGATACCTCAAAAGAAAGAGCGATTATCAAGCATGTCTTCAAAAAGGTTTGAACAAAAAAAGCACCCTCCGTTTTTTTTTAATAAGGTTTAAAAGACGTATTGTACATTTTTTTTATTTTTCTGAGCTTTAAATGTCTGTAAAAAAATGTCTAATGACACAGAAGCCTAAAACATGTTTTGCTTGATTGCTTACACATTACTTTAATTAAATAAATAAAAAATGAATTAATTTATCATTCAATTTGGCCATAATTATGCAGTTTACATTAAATTTTGAGAATTTCCGAAAAAAAACTTAAAAATTTGGTTAAAAATATTTGGTAAGACTTCGTCTAAGACAACCATGGCTTAAATGGTTCTAAATTGTCTGTTCTATCTTCGCCTTAAAGCTTTGCACCCATCTTCCAATCACCCTGTATAGATGGATGTGTGGAGTGACAAAAATGAATAAAGAAAGAGTGCATAAGGGGAAGTTTGAAAGTGGCGCCAGTGACAGAAAAGTTGAAAGGAAATCGTTTGGCTTGGTATGTATGTAATGAGGAGAGACAAAACCCTAAAAGAACGATAAATGTAAATGTTGAACGATGGATAGAGAGGAAGGCCAAAAACAAAATGGATGAAAGTTTGACGGTTGACACTCCTCTGTCAACCGTCGCGCTTACATCCATCTTTTGTTTCATTATGAAAGACGAAAATGTTACGCCGACGCCAAGTAAAGAACAAGGAAAGATGAGGATTTCCACCAGTCGATATAATGATAATAAAACACAATAATATAATAAACTTACACGTTTATTTACTACATACAGGGTTCAGTTTTCTTTTTTTTCTCAAATAAAAGGCGATTTTCTACAGCCCATCAAATTTACAATTTTTCACTCAAACTATATAATATTGTTATATATATCAAGTATTTTTTTTCTAAAAAAAATTACATCTAAATTCTCGTTTAAAAGAATTATGGCCGATTATTTTTTGTTTAATTACATTAATATAAGATGAGTTTGAGAAATTAAGTCTTAAATATAATTATAAAAAAAAGTTGTCATAAAAAAAATAATTATATCGGCAGTGATTATTTTAATGTTTTACGTAATTTTTACATTAAATTAATGATCTTAAATCGATGTAAGATAGACAATTGCTACCAAGTGTCCAGAAGAACGAGAAGTTTTATAAAAATACGAAAGGAGTACCGTCTACACAAAGTTCTCTTTACATGAGTATGGCAAAATAAGAAAAAGTTCAAAATACTTATTGATAATACTATTCATGATAGTATTGTCCGGGGGCGCGACAACGATTCGGTGTCAAACAATAGAATATCAATTGTGTCTCATTAGCTGTCCTTGACCAATCAAACCAGGTACGTTCTTCTGAACACTCTACGCAACATAAAATTAATATAATTACAATTAAAGTAAGTAATAATTTCTGGGTAATGGGTAATATCAGCACATAAACCCAGATGGCAAAACAGAAAACCCACTGTAAAAAAACCTCTTTATCTTTATCTAGGTATATTTGTGTTATTCTTTTATAAATGGCTTAAGTTTTTTTCATTACTATGTAACTTAACATCACGGCTGTAATCCCCGAAGGGTAAGGCAGAGATGTACACCCCATTTCGCCAGTTATATTTAAGTCCCAGGTGGCGGGCCTATTGTCATCAACCGGGCACAAATACAGACTCCGGGCTGCTATTGAGTAATTCCTGATGGACAAACCCAATAACACTTTGCCCGACCTAGGAATTTAACCCAGGGCCTCATGCTCACTAGTAGCGCTTGCGATTACTAGACCAACGAGGCAGTTATAAATGCACTAATATTTCCCATTGCGCCCAGAATTAATCATTTGTTCCATAACTTTGTTTTCTTACAAAAAACTAGTGATGTGTTCAAATATTGCTTTCGAATTCACGCTAAAATTAATATTGCACCTAAATTACGTTATATTCAATGAGGATTAATTTAGCTTCGAAATACGCCGTTCTTTTTAATGGTGGTAGTGGATTTAGACGAGGCATCCTAGCTCACTGTGTTATAGAATTATTATTATGTTTGTGAGAAAAAATCACCAAAAATCATAATCAGCCTATAATGTTTTCACTGGCATGGTCCCCGCCTGAGAGAGAGCGGGTTGATAGATGTTCTATAAGTCTTGGGTTGTAGGACATGCTGGTTTCTTTACCGTATATTAAAATCTAGAATTCTATTTTGATCTAGCTTCATAGCTTCTCTGTATGCAAGTTAGGGAAGGCCTATGTCCAGCAGCAAACAATTAAAACTTGTTCAATTAAGTCTTAAATCCACAAACACCACCAAGCCGACACAAAACCCCATGAAACGTTCGAAAACAAAACTAAAAATACACATTACTTTACTTCTAGAGATAGCATTATCACTAACACGATTTATTGCTTACTTAAAATAATAACTAGGAGTCTACTGCGCTTACACGGGGACAGAGTGGGTCTAGCAATGGATAGCGTACACCGACGCTGTGGACCATAATCCATCAGTTAACATAATACAAAAATTCGCGGTACACGTGACCGAATTGAAACTTCTTAAAAAATAAAGACGAAGAGAGATTTAGTGTGAGAGACAGAGATAGTCTCTTTCTTCTCTCTCATGTAACGAAATGTGTCTAAACTTGACGTGTCCTTGAAATTTCACTCTAAATTCTCGTCCAATTATGGAATCGCCGTTATGAAGTTTCACTTAAAAAATCCCAGGCTATTCAAACTTCAATTTCGCAATATTTTTAATTTAAAAGGGTGTCCGTGGAGTTTCTTACCTTTCTTCTCCATAGGAAACTACTATGCTTTGGAATGGGCGACTGGCTTCATATTTCTGAATAACCGACGCTTTGGCAATTCAAAAGTGCCTGTAAGTGGTTTAATTTAAATAAATGCTTCGAATTTGAGTTTCGAGTTCAAACTTGAAATATCATAGTAAGAATACAAATAGCAGTTAAAAAAAAACTCATCAACACAGGTGAATCTTTCACTCGTAGATCTTTGCCAGTCGTTACGGGTAGCCAGCGGCCCGAGTCTGATAACCAGTTTTACCGGGGTATCGTGTTACCCAGCAACTGGGTTGTGGAGATTAGATAGGCAGTCGCTCCATGTAAAATATTGGTATTCAGCTGCATCCGGATAGACGGGAAGCTAACCAATATAGTTGGGAAAACGCTAGGCTGATGATGCATGATGGTGCAAGTACACCAGTTGTGAGTTTAATAATTTAAGAAAGATTCAATACGATTAGAGAAGTTACTAGATGTTGGAAATACAAAGCGATGTTTGTTAAAATGTAGTCTGTACCCTAACCGCTGTCTCGAGTTTCGGTGTACGGTGTCCATTATATTGGGAAATGGTCAGTAATCATTACTTTAAATCGCATTTCGTTTATCAAATTCATGTCATTTTATATCCAACCCATTTGATGTGACCAACAGCGCTGGCATACAATGTAGCAAGCTTATCTGGTACGATGGCTGTAATTGGAACTAATGAAATAACTAATAACAGTGACAAGACCTGTCATTCATTCACGTCTTGATCCGATCCAGCCTGACTCGTGCTGCCCTCGCTCAGCGACGATTCAAGCCGAGGTCCGTAACCCGCAGGTTGCCGTTAGCGTGTCGTCACTTATGTAGTTTATAAGTTTTAAGTCCTGGCTGTTAAAATTTCTTTAGGCACGTTGGACACTTTTGGGATGGCGAAAAAGCACTCGCGTGACGTCACGCTCAGATACATATATAACGATGTTTACAAGTTTGTGAAGCTAAGAAGTGTTCACTTCTGACGTGCAGTCCTACGACTGACCGTTTGTTTACTAAGGCATCTACAGATAGCCCGGTTAAGCAGCCGACAACCTCCTAGGCTGACCTGCGAGATACCAAAACAAAAAAAAAAAAGGCGCGGTGTGTTTCCGCCGTCACCGAACCAGATGGGCTTGCTGCATTATAGTCCTTTCACTTTTTTATTTTACCTCTGATTTTGCATCACTGTCAAAATCACAGTGGTCTTTATTCTCGTTACAGTAAGGTTGCTGTTGGGTTGCTGCTGTCAGAGGTAAAATAACTACCTATGTAAGGTCTGTAGTTTTCTGTTGACTTTTAAGCTTGTTCTCTTAGATTCCATTTGGAAATTCTTAGAATAAATTATTAACTACATATATTAGTAAATTCACTTTACATGGATGTTACTTATTAAAAAATATTATTATGTTTGTAAAATATTATCGTAAAAAGCGTCTATTTATGCGAAATTATATATTCATTATGTTACGACTAGATTGTATAAGGTTTCCTTAGATAACGCAAAATATGTATGAAAGGTATTAAAGTATTCAAAAATATAGAGATGCCTATATTTTTTATATCGGTGTTGGTCAAACTTAGGCGAACCACGCGTGGGACTCTTATGATTCGGACGTTCCGACGTCTCGCGTTGCTCATAGATTCGCCTCAGTTTGACCAGACCCTACCCCAATGTCTCTCTTTACAGCAGCAAATTATTAAAATTAACTCCAAGATCTCTTTTTTATTTACGTGTGATCATTTTGTTTGTACAATACAAAATGGTGCACCAAACACTATAGACATCTCTATGTTGTATATACATTTTGGGACAAAGCGACTTTTTGCTATGTTATTGCCACAAAAACACAGCCAAAATTCGCCAAGTGCACTTAGGAAATTGTTTAATTAAATGATAAGAATTAATGTGTACGTAAATGGTTGTCAAAGTAAAGTTAATAGTAAAAACAATATAAAAAATATACTTTTCCAAGGAACCCTAGACTTTATGCGTTTCTTACAAAATGGTAGTATGAATCGAGGTATGGTAACACTAATATAAGCATCGTTTACCGCCATTTTTCAAATGATTCGAGCGCGATTTTAATGACAGCTGCTGTCGATACGAAATATTTTTTATTTTAACGATATTTCTAGCAATGGTGTAAGTAGAGCTTGAAACTTAAATTAATATAACTTATGATAACCTATTTTGTGCTTATAATTTGCTCTTTCGATTTTTTGGGACAAAAATTTGCTTAGGACATAATTTATACTAGTTTTTATTTTAAAGTAGATTACATAATCCTGTGATGGCCTATTTGATTTTGAGTGAAGACGCACAACACACAAAATCACACATGTATTCCTCGACGTGTAAAGCAGAGGTGACCTATGCGAGCGTATTACTATTAACCGGGGTTAAGTTAAGACCTTTGCTTTTTGCAACTGCAATTAGAAGTCCCGGCTAGAAAATGACATCAAAATCGCGCCCGTTTCACATAGCTATATTAGTAATACCATAGTAAAAATCAAAATGGCGTATTTTACAAAAAACAGCTGTCACAACTCTTAAAAAAGCTTAACACTAAAACGTTTGGTGTCTTATCGTTTTACGATTTAAAAAAAGAACATGTCAAAAACGTCAAACGGAGAACGCTGATTGGTCGGCTTAAATTAGGCGCGTAAAAAAGGTGTACAAGGCGAGAATAAGGGATTTTGCTATTTGTTTTCTAGTCGTTGAAGAGAACATAGGTGTTAGTTCGTCTGCGTGCGCTGTATGAGTTCCTCCGAGGGTGTGGAACTGGAAGATGTCGCTAACCTGAAACAAAATGTTGTAGTTTTAGAGGTTGGCAAAAAAACCGGCCAAGTGCGAGTCGGACTTGAATACGAGGGTTTCCGTAGCATCTTACATAATCAGCCTATAATGTTCCCACTGCTGGGACACAGGTCTCCTCTCTGTGAGAGGCAGTGGGCCGTAATCCACCACGCGGGCCCAGTGCGGGTTGGTAGATGTCACATGTCTTAGAACTTTTGAATCTAGGACATGCCGCTTTCTTCACGATGTAAGGAAAACATCGTGATGAAACCGTAATGAGAGCAGTGGTTATAAAGTTATTGACACAAAGTAAAGCGCCTGTCTGGGTTCGAAACTACGACCTAAATACAGATCACTCAGTGATCTAGCTAGCAGGGCAGCGATTCACCCAACAATTCATTTTACCGACACCATGTAATTACTTATGCTTCGTCTGTTGTTGGTCAATTCCTGCACGTAGCTGCTTCGTTCCGCTCGTCTCCACCTTAGTGGAAACGCATCCTAAAATACGGCCATTAGGAAAAACCTAACGTGGTCATGTAATGTCGGTTTCAGTTATGAGCTTAAGCTATAATTTCCTTGAAGAGCGGTGACCGACACATGACGGCCGTAGTGACGGCTGTCATGGAGAAGATGGCAGCGGGGTTTGACTTGACGCTGTCAAAAAACGCTCTCTAGGCAGCGGGTGCGGGGCCCGTAGCGAATTATATAGAGGGGCCCTTGATCTGCTATGGGTTCTACTTCTTAGTATAATGTGGTAAAAAAAATGGGTAATAGAAGATACATTTTTGGTATATGATTACTAAATTATAATAAAAATAATGTAAATTGTAAGTCCTACAAATACCGGGTGTCACCACTGTGTGGATCACCCGGAGGACATGGTGGAGCATACGGTGGAGGTCTGCCCGGCTTGGGCAGAGCACCGCGGTGTCCTCGTGGAGGCGATCGGCGGCAGAGATCTCTCGCGTCTGGCCCTGGTTCAGGCCATGGTACGGAGCGAGAGGGCATGGGCAGCCGTCACCTCCTTCTGCGAAGCAGTAATGCTCGCAAAGGAGGGGGCGGGACGGTTGAGGGAAAGGCAAATTTCGCGTCCTCTCGCCCCTAGCCACCGCAGGAGACGCCCTGGGCGTCGGGAATCCCGGGCAGAGTTCCGGCCACCGTAGGCGCGGGCTTGTGGACGGTGAGCAATAGCAGTAGCTGTAGCTCACCGTCCGGTAAGGACCAGGCCCGGGTCGACGGCGCGTCGTATTCCACGCGCGCCTCAAAGAGATGTCGTCAGCACAAGCGTAGGGGTCCATTAGGGCAGACGCCAGCCGGGGTCGCGGGAAGGTACCAAAGGGTTACCGAGGCCACTGGCAACACAGGCAACTGAAGGAATACGGGTGGGTTTTGGTCAGTAAGAGTCTGACACACTCTCCCTCTCCGCCCAGAGCGGGAGAAGTTACTTGATGATTTCAACCCAAAATTAAAAAAAGTTCTACAAATAAATATAACATTTCAACATTTTGAATCGAGACGTTTCAATTCTGCTACACATCCACACTGAAAGTCGAGTCAGGGTGCTCGCACACGTCGGACTTTTTGTAGAGATGGCGATTATCGGGCCGATTCAAATTCTATACAATATAATGTACGAGCATTTTTTGTAGAACTGGTGCGTTTACCTTATGAAATGTTGTTTTATTTTCGCCAACGAAATAATCGGTTACCGATTGTCTGACGTGGATTGTCTTGGTTGGAAAATTGTGTTACGTTTCACGTTTTTGTGACATCAAATATATTCAATACACCACGTCTTAATAAGTTCCACTCAAAAAATTTCGCTTAAGCGGAGGTGGGCGGGTTTGGATACGTGGGGCTCCTTTTGTGCGGGGCCCGTAGCAATTGCTACGAGGTTAATCCGGCACTGGGTCTAACACCAACTTACTTTTATAAACAATGTTTCAGTGACGTCATTCGTCGGTAAGTTGCAGACGCTATGTGGCGGCCATCGCTCTTCTAGGAAACCTAGAAGTTCCATCAGTTTCCATACCTCGTTCCACCCATATCTGTTCTTGGCCTGCACGATGGCCTCGTACACCGCGCCGGGCTCCAGGCCGCGCAGCTCGTGCGTCACGCGGTGCGTCAGGGAGCCGGCGGGCTCGGGCGCCGGGATCACCACGTCGTGCCAGCGACCGGGCTGCTGGAATGACTCGTTGATCTGGAAGAGATACAAATATGGATAAACATGGATTACAGTTAGGGCTGCCTTCAATCCGGGTTTCACTGGATTTGTCCTAGTTTAGAGGGCGTCCGGGGAGTGTCCGGGCGGGGTTTGAATTTTTCTAGTTTTTGGTCTCCGATGGGCGGCAGCGCGACTCCCGCGTCGGGCCACGGTGATAACCTACTTCTGGCCCCCGTGAATACTGAAATGGTCTCTTATAAGTTGATTTTTTTTGTTGACAGAGTATTTTTTTTTTGTTTAACTAAAATAATATTAATTTAAGTTTGTCAAAAGTATACTACTATTTTGAAAAGGTTTCCCAGAACTGTAAGAAAATTCCGTTTAGTCACTGATTACGATGAAAACTGACTGACTAAATTTTATTACGGTTTTTGCAATTTACACTGTTAGCGACGATACCTAATACTATTATTAAGTTACTAATTTTTTAGATTGATACTGCATTAAAATAGGTCAGAAATTATGTAGTAATGACATTGAATTGTTGCGCATTCCTAACGCTAGGAGGCGCCACTTGTACCATGTCAATGCATAAGCTTAAGTACTGAGAAACTTTACCGTAACGAGAACCGTTACAGAATTTCGCTATTTTTAAGGTTTAAATTAAGGTTTTTTGATACAGTTTCTTGTATATAGTTAAAATAGGTCCATTCCTATATTAGAAAATTAAGAAAAACATTGTAAGGGACGTTTTACCATAGAAAATTGCCAAAGTAAGTTTCCCATACAAAAGTCACATTAGTGCCGTGTGCAAACTTAAAGCGCTCTGATTGGTTGACAGAAAAAAGGTTAGTGCCGTGTGCAAAATTGAAGTGTTGTGATTGGTTAGGTCTTTCTATAAAAAGGGGGCAAGTTTCTATGGTCGGGAATTCCGAATCCAGCAGTATTAGAAGAAATAACAGAAGAAAAATAAAGAAGTGTTTTATTTACTCCATCGTGTTCACTCTGAAGAAAGTACTGTGTTTACTACGCCCTGCGCCCAGGAATATCCCGCCAGCGAGCCCGCTCCAAAACTCAACTCTAACAGTGGTCCTTCGAGCCAGATCGGGTTCCAGAAACTGAGAAGATGCCTACTACGAGAGCAGCGTCGGCACAGTCAAAGGCTAACAGTGAAAGTACTACGGATTGGAGTCAGAATACGCCGAGTGAATCCACGAGTACTGCGACTTCAAATACGTCGTTTTCAAATCGATCGACACTTACAAAGAGGTCGCCATCAAGCAGCGCACAAGTACGTCAACCACCCACACACCATTCTAAGGACGCTGCCGGAGAGGAATCAACACCGGGGGAAACAACTCGCACCGCTCCCCCGCCCTGCACCATTGAAGAGGAAATTGAAGTGTCAAATCCCGCACGCCATGAAGAACGTCATTCAACGCTGCAGAATTTAGAAAGAAGTATCGCAGTGAAAACGCGCCCGAACGATGGAAGTGCACCAACGTCAAGGGAAGAGAGTCTGCAGCGGCTTTACCCTAAGAAGTCGACCCGCGATATAGACACACATTCTGTTCGCTCGTCGCATAGGAAGAAAGCAGAAGCGCAAGCAAGAATGACACTAGCACTAAGGGAACTGGAATTGGCGGAAGCGCGGTCAAAAGTGGCTCGAGCTGAACTAGAAATTTTAGCTGCAGAGTCAGAAGAAGAAGATGGTACCGGAGAAGGGGTATATGAACGAACTCAAGAAGTTGAGAAGTGGTTTATCGAAACCGGAGCCAGGCCTAATAAGGATTAAAGGCCGATCGAAACAAAAGAAAAGAAGAGTGACATCCAGGAGTTAGCTTCAGTCATACTCAAGTTATCTGAAAAGTCACGTGACATCGCTTCACCGAAGTACCTTGAACTCCCTCACTTCAACGGGACCTGCGAAGAATGGTTAGCTTTCAAAAGATTATATGAAGACATGGCCGATTCCTTCAGTAACACACAAAACCTAGCGCGCCTTAGAAGAGCAATCCAAGGAAAAGCGAGAGAAGCCGTCGAAAGCCTCCTGTTTACTGCTGAAGACCCACGCGAAGTAATCAAGGGACTAGAGGCAAGATACGGAAGATCTGGAGCGCTGACTTTGGCAGAACTAGAAAAGCTGAAAAACCTGTCAAAAGTTGGCGAGAACCCAAGTGACATATGCGTATTCGCAAGAAAAGTGAAGAACGCCGTCGAGACAATCAAAGCTTTGAAGAAACCACAATACCTCAGCTCCCCTAAAACATTAAGAACCATAGTAGACAAGATGCCAACATCCATGAAGTTCCGTTGGTTTGCCTACCACAGAAGCAGAAGAGATGAAGAAATTCAAGAACTATTACTCGTCGAAGCATTTCTGGAAACAGAAGTCGACATGTGCGGAGATTTTGCTCCACCCGAAGTGCCTCCGGAGCAAAAGAAGGGAATAAGGAAACCCATACATACGGTACAAGAAGCGCCGCAAGAAAAATATAAGAAGACATGTCCGATTTGTGAAGAGGAACATTTTGTAATAGAATGCAAGAAGTTCAAAGAAGCTAACCTAGATGAAAAATGGGATATGATCAAGAAGGCAAAGATATGTTTCAAGTACCTCCGATTCAAGCACTCAAGAATCAACTGCAAAGCTCCAGTCTGCAAGCAGTGTAGAAGATGGCATCATACTATCCTACACTCTGACAAACCACCAGTGCCGGTAGAAAAGGAAACGAACAAAGAAGACAAGAGAAGCGCGTCAGAAGAAAAGGTCGCCTCAATCCACAACGCTAAAGGGGAAGAGAAGGCATACCTAAAAATCATCCCAGTGGACCTTTATGGACCAAAGGGCCAAGCGCGCGTACTAGCATTGCTAGATGAAGTATCAACAATCACACTTAGACGCATCAATAGCTGAGAAGATTGGAGCCAAAGGGCAAAAAGAACAACTCACAATTGAGACAGTCGGTGGAAAGATGATAAGAAAGGATAGTTCACAAAAGATCCAGTTGAAAATAAGAGGGGCTCATAGAAGAGACAAGAAAACGATCGTAGCAAGAACAATCGACGACCTAAAGCTGTCTGAACAAAGCATAAATAAAGACACCGTGAAGAATTGCCAACATCTAAAGGCAATTGAAGGTCAACTTCTCTACGTCACAGAGAGACCCAAGCTACTGATAGGCCAAGACAACTGGGGACTTATAGTAACGAGAAGACTGAAGAAAGGCAAGCCATCTGATCCTGTAGCCTCCCTCACCAACCTAGGATGGGTGTTACATGGATGTAAAACAGGAGCAAATGCCTTAGTGAACTTCACTCACTATGGTAGATCTTTCACCGAAGAAGAAAGCATAGAAGAAATCGTCTGAGAACATTTTCAGTTAGTCTCTTGGAATTCAAATTCGGTCACCTACAAATGACAGCGATAGAAGAGCATTAGAAATCCTTGAGAAAACTACGAAGAAATTGCCAAGCGGCCAGTTTGAAACAGGACTCTTGTGGAAAAAGGAAGACGAGAGCCTACCCAACAACTACAGTCAAGCAATCCGACGACTAATCAACATTGAAAAGAAGTTGGATCAAGATGAAGAAGCTAAAGAGAACTATGAGAAGCAGATCCAGAGTTTAATTGAAAAAGGATATGCAGAGAAGGCTCCGGAAACTTTGAAGAAGGGAAGAATATTTTACTTACCCCATTTTGCTGTCGTGCACCCAATCAAGAAGAAGCCAAGGATAGTATTCGACGCAGCTGCCAAGTATGAAGGGAAGAGCCTCAACGACGCCTTGCTATCAGGTCCAGACTTATTACAGTCCCTATTTGGCGTACTACTATGCTTCAGAGAGGGGCCAGTGGCCATCATGGCTGACATCCAAGATATGTTCCATCGGATCAAAATCAGAGAAGATGACCGAGACAGTCTCAGGATCCTGTGGCGTGGAAATTAAAGAACGGGCAAGCCTGAACAGTACAGGATGTCGTCAATCATCTTTGGAGCAGCATCATCACCAGCAACAGCGATATATGTGATGAACAAGAACGCAGAAGATTTCAAGGAGACTCATCCCCAAGCAGTGAAAGCGATAAAAAGAAACCATTACATGGATGATTACCTACAGAGTTTTGCGTCTACAGCTGAAGCAAAGAAGATATCAAAGGAAGTAAAGGAAATTCACGCGAGAGCAAATTTCGGACTCGCTGGCGGGATATTCCTGAGGAGGTAGTTCCTCCTCAGGAATATCCCGCCAGCGAGTCCGTTCCAAAACTCAACTCTAACATACACGTTAGTTGACGTTAGTATCGGGTTGTATGTTGATTCAAATATCTTTCGCGACCGCAACATAATAAATCTTATGGTGTCAGGGTGGCAGGACATCGATGCGCAACCTGTTACCATGGGTTCAGTACATGATTCGTCAGTTATAAAAAAAAAGGTTGAGGTAAAAAGTTTGTCCAAATATAAGAGTTTCTTCATCCAATTTGAGTGTAAAGTCGAGTCGAGTCGATTTGAGTGTATTTTTAATGAAGATCGTTTAGTTTAATCTATTTATATAAGTGTAAAATAAATGTGTAATAATATGTGTAGGAGTCTAGACTACAATAACTATGACCATTTTATTACACAAAGTGACAGCTAGCACATGTCAGATTACTCCAGTGAATTAATAATAATTCGACTTAAGTAATAATGAACCCAAACGCGTTGCCATAAGAGTCATTTTACTAGCAAGTGGCAACACTTCCCCCACAGATACTCCCAGACAGCTGCCGGTACAGCAGTAATAATGAACACAAACGCGTTGCCATAAGAGTCATTTTACTAGCAAGTGGCAACATTTCCCCCATAGATACTCACAGCCAGCTGCCGGTACAGCAGTAATAATGAATCCAAACGCGTTGCCATAAGAGTCATTTTACTAGCAAGTGGCAACATTTCCCCCACAGATACTCACAGCCAGCTGCCGGTACAGCAGTAATAATGAACCCAAATGCGGTGCCATAAGAGTCATTTTACTAGCAAGTGGCAACACTTCCCCCACAGATACTCACAGCCAGCTGCCGGTACAGCAGTCTCAGCTCGTCCAGCGGCGGGTAGCTGTCCACGGCGAAGGCGAGCGTGTAGCGCGTGTGCGAGCGCGCCAGCGGCGCCGACGTGAAGCGCGCCGGGCCCGGCCGCCCCGACACCTCCACGTGCTGGCGCGCGCGGCCCAGGCTGTTGTCGGCCACGCAGCTGGGGAGGGGCAACATATACTGGTGAAAACGCATGGTAATCGACACAAACCAGATCTCACGCGAACCTGTCCTTAAGGACGCGTTCTCAAGTCCGACAAAAATAATCTATTTTTCGGTAGAGTTTGCGATGAAATGGAACTAAATCAAACAAAACTAACAATTGCCACAATTAGATTACTTCGTTATCTCCAAATAGTGGATAATTTTTGGTTTGAACTTTTGGTATTTGAAATCGTAAAAACGATTTTCCATTACCTCTTCACACAAAATTCTGCTATTATACAGGTTGAAATTGAAAACTTGCGACAAACTGAAATGGGACATTGTATACATCATTATTAACAACTTTTACTAAGGGACCAAAGCTGTAATCCCAAAAAAAAAAATCTGCTTTTCCTACATTTTGATGAGGTATTGCGAACATAAATGTAGGGGACAGCAGTTTTTTTTTTGGGATTGTAGCTTTGGTCCCTTAGTAAAAGTTGTTCGTATTGATGAGTACAATCTCTCATTTCGATTTGTCGCATGTTTTCAATGTCACCCTGTATACATAATTTTGTTTCTAAAAAATACCCTAGGTAAGCAAATATAATTTTTTCAAAATCATGGACAAAATATTAATGAAAATGTTACAACGTGTATGTTGTTTAAAATATGTTGTTAATCTCAGAAAAAAAAACGAACCGTCTAATTTTATACATAATTTGCTCTTACGCATAAATTTTAACGTGTGGTTTTAAGGGTCATTTTATTTTGTCACTGCCTGGATTATTGCATAAAAAGTTCTAACACTAACAAGAAAGCGTCAGTCCGCGCTCGGTCACCGTCGTGAGTGAACACCAGGCGGGGTCCTCTCATTGGGTAAACGTAGGAATGCCTACGGGGGCTAGACCTATGTTGCCATGTTCTCCTCTATTATGTGAGACCTGAAAACTTCGGTCTTCAATAATGACGTTTTCAAGGATGGCAACATAACATAAACTAAAAAGGTGCATAAATGTTAAAAAGCTACCATTTGGTAGTTTTATCAACATTTTCGTATTATTTATTAATTAACAAGTTTGCCGATTTATTATTTCGGCTAATTTAAATGCTTTCGCCAATAACAATTACCTGGTCAAAATCGAAATCCAAGATGGATACGAGATTTGGCAACTTTTCATCATGGGTGTCATTTTCATGGTTTTCGGGGTCGTCAATAACGATTACCGGGTCAAAATCGAAATCCAAGATGGCGCAGATGAGATTTGTCAACTTTTCATAATGGGTGTCATTTTCACAGTTTTCGGGGTCGCCAATAACGATTACCGGGTCAAAATCGAAATCCAAGATGGCGCAGACAAGATTTACCTTCTTTTCATCATAGGTGTCATTTTCGTGGTTTTCGGGGTCGCCAATAACGATTACCGGGTCAAAATCGAAATCCAAGATGGCGCAGATGAGATTTGCCTACTTTTCATCATGGGTGTCATTTTCATGGTTTTCGGGGTCACCAATAACGATTACCGGGTCAAAATCGAAATCCAAGATGGCGCAGACGAGATTTGCCAACTTTTCATCATGGGTGTCATTTTCATAGTTTTCGGGGTCGCTTTTAGACGAGTTGCTTTTTAGTAATAAGAATGTGTACCTATAGTGTATAACTTTTACAATTGAATTGTTTTTTTAGATGCCAAAGCCGAAGCCGTTTGGGAAAATTTAAATAACCTCGAAAAAGACATAATTCTTCAAAGTGGAAGTCCATTATGGTTGGAAAACCGAAAGAAGCTCCTGACCGCGTCTTGGTTTGCTACAGTACGTAAACGGCGACCGTCCGTTATTATTCCAATTGTCAAGGAAAGTAAATACTGACACTCTTTTAACAGCCTATCATGGATTGGTCGCTTCTATTTTAAGATATGCTGTTATTTTTTGGGGACAGTCAACTAATAAAGAACTTATATTCAGGATGCAAAAAAGATGTATACGAGCAATGTTTGGTCTAAGAACAACGGATAGTTGCGTAAATTACTTTAGACAATCAAAAATTTTAACTTTACCATCTTTGTACATTTTAGAAACAGCACTTTTCGTAAAAGCAAATCCGCAATTTTTTTCAGAAATTTACAGACGTGAAAAGAACCCCAATTCGTTCTCAATATCAGAATTTGTTGTGTCCAATCAAGTGCAAAACTGCCTTACTGAAAAAGAGCTTCTTTGGTAGGGCACCCATTATCTATAATAAAATACCTGATGTTGTTAAATGTTTACCTTTAACCAAATTTAAAAAGTCCGTTCAGGGGTTTTTACTGGAAAAGTGCTATTACAGCGTAGATGACTTTTTGAATGATAATCTTCTGTTATTATTTTGTGTTATTATTTTTTCTAATCTGTATTTTACTTAAATTGAATTTAAATTGTTGACATTTTAATTTAATCCTATGTTTTTTTTTTGTGAGTCATTGTTTTAATTTATTATTAACGATTTTATAATTATCATTTGTAATAGTTGCCTTAATGCGACTAATTTTGTACGCCATGATTGGCAAAACATGTAGCTACCTCTTATTATTTTTAAGACCTGTATAATTCTGCACTCATGTTTTACAAAATAAATATCTTGTATCTTGTAAAGACTGAGTGCGGTCCACTGGTCAAACAAATTCTTTATGGTAAAGACCTAAGCACTGTGCCATCCATCAAACATGGTAGAACCAACGAACAAACGGCAATCAGAGATTTAGAAAAGATGTTGAATACGAATATAGAACAGTGCGGATTATTCGTAGATCTAGAATTTCTGTTTCCAGGAGCAAGCTCTGAGAGGAAATGCAGTATACAATATGTAACAAAAACCCTGTTGTTCCTTCTACCTACGTTTTAAGAATCGGTTTACTAAGCGATAAAGCTGTTCAATAAAAACAATTAAAATAAATATTTAATTATTAATATTTGTAATGTTTAATTGATTTGTTACCTATGCAATTCTGCATGAAGCGATGACGCGAAACTAGAAGTAGATAGAACGTTCCCGCCCCCTCTTTTATCGGCGCTGCCGCGCCGCCGATTATCTACCTATTTTTCTACACAAGTTCGTGACTTTGTCAGCTGTTGTTTATCAGTATCACTTTAACGAATTAATCTTTGAAAATCTTGGTTTACACAGTATTTTTAAGCACAATTGATAATTGTTAAAACTACATTTTTTCATTTCATCAAAAACAAATTCGCCGCGCACAGTAACATAAAACCTGATGTACTCGTACCTATTTACATTTTAATACATTAATTTATTATGATATCTACTTGACGGCCACGGAGTTCCTGTTCGATATGACCACCTTGTACCTCTACACTTCTTCGCTCATAGTCGGAGAGAAGAAGTGATTGGACGCGACAATAGTGAAATGGGTGCTGGCCATCTTCTTTGAGTACTCACCTAACGCGCATATGGTGTACTCTGAGTTCGTGTCCCACTGAGTTTGTACTTCGCGTTGGATCGTGCTCAAACAAGTCCAAGACTTCTGTCTCGAGTCCTCAGTCTGCCTGCGTCAGCTCGAAGTTGGTCTCGCCCGTGCACATTGCCGGTATTGTACGTACGTATGTGCAAACGTTGGAATGCCATCGCCGACGGTAATGGTAGACTCGCAAAACGTTCTTGGTAGAGTCTGCGTGCTTCTGCATAATTGCAGTCCCATTTCCGAAGACACATCAACATATTAAAATATTCTACGTTAGAATAAGACATGGTCAACGTTTACGTAAACAAAACACAAGTCACTCACTACGTAGGTCAACAATAACATCCATTCGGAAGTAAGCTGCGCGGGAGACTAAGGAAGTGATTCGCAGGGAGACTGGTGGCGGGGCGGCGGGGTAGATAGGCACGTGGTACCGACCTGGGGCACGTGCGGCAGTTTTTGGTGGCATCTTTTGTCGCATCAAAGAAAGCCGCCGAGCTCGTAGGCTATTTAGCGAAATAAAGATGTACTTGTAAAATCAGGTACTCTAAACATTTTTTTGAATGTGTTGATTTTAATAGTTATTTGATTTTGACCTCTCGACTAGCCAATGCTTATTTTTTTAATTATTATTTCATCAATGTTCTGCTTATAGGTAAATGTATACGTTCCTAAAAGGATCAACAGGGTTTTTGTTACATATTGTATATCATCGAGCGCAGTATATATTTCGACGATATACAGTGTATATCATCGAAATAAAATGTCCATCTTCGGCATGTGGAATGGATCCAGACGACGAAATATTACAAAAAAAAAAAAAATATTTTTGGTTGCCCATTAATACTAATACTTTCAAAATCAATAAAAACCATAAATGGGATTATTAAATACAAGGGCAGCTGCGTATTACTGGACAAGAATCATGCATGTTTGCCATTTGGACGGGCCCTGGTAAAATTAAATATGAATTAATCAGAAAATACTTACAATTTTGGAAGTAGAAAATGGAAAACTTTCTAATTCGATTCTACAAAAAATGTCTCCTTCCAGAATTGATTGACCCAAGACAGGCAATATATATGGAGTTACGGGTTCATTCCTCACATTTACAAACAAATATTTTAAAAATAAAGAATTGATTTAGTTTAAATTTTTTCCTTTTATTGCCTAAACTATTGTTCAATCACCAAACTCTTATCAAGTCCAGAGGTTATCTCTGATCATAACTAACAAAACGAGCCCAAACTCTATAAATATCTAACTCTTGCCGTCTAGAAGTTCCAGTAGCAGTCACCGAGGTACACCTTCAGGTGACTCCACCAAGTCCGAAAGTAAGATCTCATCATAACTAACAAAATGAGCCCAAACTCGGTACATCTAGCTCTAGTCATCTAAGAGTTCCAATAGCAGTCACTGATGTAGGTATATCAAGTCCAAAGTATCAACATAAAAAAAATACAAATATTTACGTAGGTAGGTACTAAAAAAACTAAAGTATCGAAATCAGTTTAGTTACTCATTATCCCCGCAGTTTACCTTGCGTATGCGTGTGTGTGAGCCGTGTCAGTGTAGTGATGAGATTCGGTACCTATCTGTTTTGAGAACGTTTTTTTGGATGAGGAATGATCAAATAACTTCTCCCGCTCTGGGCGGAGCGGGAGGGTGTGTCAGACTCTTACTACCTAAAACCCACCCGTGTTCCTTCCGTTGTCCGTGTTGCCAGGGGCCTCGGTATCCCTGTCCTTGACTCTGCCGCTCAAAATTTGTTACAACGCAATTTACACGTTTTATTTGATTGATTTTAACTCACATGTTTCTTCGGAGATAACAGGCGTCTGTTATCCCCGAAGAGTTAGGAAGTACGAGTGTCGGACGAGCAGTGGATACGCGGCCATAATAAATGTATGTATCGCTATCTCGCTCGGTGCGTTAAGAGTCAGGTAATCGGCGTTGACCATGGCCATACAAATGCGCGTCGCGTCGATTTCAAAGGGAATATTTATTTTTAGTAATGAAAATAAAAACATTTGATTAAAATCACAGATTAATTATAGATAATCAAATAGTCTGTTATTACAAAAAAGAAGTCAAGACATATTTTAAGTAGTTTGAAAGTAATATCGTTTTTTATGCTTTATGTATAGAATTGATGTATATACGTTCACACTAGGTAGACACTAAATTAAATTACTAACTATTTATACAAATGAATACAAAAAAACAAAAGGACACTTAGGCGTCAAAGTATTCGTCCGCATCGCTGTCATCCGGAAACGTGCCCAGAAGACTGGCAGCACTGCCACGTTGAATGGCAATGATAATTCTTTGGTCAAAGAACGAGCCAGCCCTCTGGTCACGTGAAGTGTCGAATATATATTTACTTGCTTGTAATCAATATACGTTCTAGTTTAAGACGCTGACAACACCTAAACCGCGGTCACTGTCAGTTTGTATAGAAAATAAAGAGAAGCGCGATGACGCAACGCTTGCAATTTACTGCAAAATATGAAGCAATTATCTATTTACTCAAAATAGTGTTTTTTTTTATTAAATACGTAACGTATGTTGATATTTAATACATATATTTTGGATTAGAACTCAAGGTAAGAGGTTAGTTTAACGTTAGTTTGTATCGAGATTTTTCTTTAAAAACGTATTTTGGTAGCAACCAAGTTCTGGACAATATGTTCAAAATTAACATATATTTTTTCTGCTACCATAAACTATACAGATTTGCCAATTTTTTTTCTTAAGAGAGGTCTATTTTGGTCAATTGGGTCTTGTCAGCGCCTTAACATACAATTTTTGCAATAACAGATTTAAAAGTCACTTAAATTATATATGTGCGCCTCAATTTCGTCCGGATGACGGCGGGGGTAGACAAACGCCCTAAGCCGTGGCCGTTGCTGCTGGACCACCACTGCTCATGTCACATTATTGCAACATCATCAGCATCGTCAGGCATATCTCACGAACTCACCTATAGTTTCCAAAATCTTCGGGCTGTACGTTGGCTATGAGGAGCGTGTGGTTGTTACCCCTCGCAGACATGGTCACTCTCTCCGACGCGCTCAGAGGAAACGAGTTCTGGTACCAGGTCACCTGAAAATATTGATAAACCATGTCATTATCATCCTTCTACAAAGTTAAGGCTCGTACAGTCTGAGACGATATCGCGCTAGTCTGCACGAGCCTTAAGTGGTCGACGCATCATGTCTTCTTTCTTCCATTCTTTTAATCTGTCATCTCTGTAGTTACTGTATGCATTATATTTTATAACGTGCCCGTCCAAACGTGTTGAAATACGTGCACGTTATGAAGTAATCGTGGACGGTAAATTTAAAAGCGTCTTCATATATGTCCATACATTTTACTTCCCTGTGTTTTCTCATTTAGATATTTCACACAAAAAAAACACAAGGGGAAGAATAAGTGAGTCTCGGTTTCGTTCAGCGTCTTTTTACGCCCATATCCATAGCATAATCAGCCTATAATGTTTCCACTGCTGGGACACAGGCCTCCTCTCGGTGAGAGGGAGTGGGCCGTAATCCACCACGCGGGCCCAGTGCGGGTTGGTAGATGTCACATGTCTTCGAGTTTTGGTTCTAGGACATGCCGGTTTTCTCACGATGTTTTCCTTCACCGTTATGAGAGCAGTGGTGATGAAATAATTTTCCCAAAAGTAAAGCGCCTGTCTGGGTTCGAACTGATCTTCGACTCGTAGGTCACAGCTGTTACGACTGGGCCACCATTGCTGTCTTTTTACACCCGATACATGATATTCTTAAAAGGTTTAAGGTTAAATAGAACTTACCTCAGCTGGAGGGTCTGCAAGAACTGTGCACAACAGTTCAGCTCTGAACCCTTCTCCAGTGTGCACCCAAGACCGCTCCACTGTTATCTCGGGTGGATCTGGACAGAGTAAAATTTATCAGTTTTGCTATCAAAATCAAAATCAAGAATCATTTATTCAACTAGTTTAAATAAATGACTCTTGATTTTGATTTTGCTAGCAAAACTGATATTTTTTTTATTGAGCTGAGAATCAGCACTTTCGAACGTCAAAATTACATAAGACAGTCCCCCAAAACGCCCACCCTTCACCACTTCCTAGTGCTTTAGCTGGGAAGAAGAAGTGGCGGAACAAACTCCCCAGCAGCACATGCTATGTTCGGGTCGGCTTCCAGCCTAACCAGACGCAGCTGAATACCAGTATTTTACATGGAGCGACTCCTATCTGACCTCCACAACCCAGTTACTTGGTAACACGATACCCCTTGGTCTGGTCGACTAGTTTTCAGACTACCCGTGACGACTGTCAAAGATTATGAATGACAGCCGGGACCAAGCTTAACGTACTTTCTGAGGCACGGAGGGATCTCGGTATGTATTGAATGGTCACCCAGCCACGGGCTGACCGCGGCAAGCGTGAGTTAACCTTCGAACGCCCCGTGCGGCTGTTGTAACTAAGCCACGAGCTCTTCAACCAAAATAACTGCATGAGACTGCATGAGACTGCATGAAAAGTGATCTTGTTTTGATATTTGTTTATATAGTTGTTTTGACTGAGCGACTGGAGCCGAAAAACCTGATTCAGCGTCACCAACACGAGCGTGATGATTCAGTTTCGTTGAATGTTCAAAAAGAGCGCAAAGAGCGCCTAAAAACAATTCACTTCAAAAACTTACATAGGACCTGCAGCTGGAACTCTGCCACTAGAGGTGCACCGACTCCGTTGTCTACGGTACACGCGTACCGCCCACTGTGTCCCCTCTCTAGCCGCGACAGTTGCAACTGAGGGCCCTCCCCGAGCCGCGTGTTCGTGTCGTTCTGAAACACCGGTATTATCTACTTATATAAAAGATGGTCTTTTTTGACAGCAAGGGAATTATTATAAGGCATAGCATAAAAAAAAACGAAACATTTATATGGCATCAGTTCATGGAAAAGAAAATAAATAAAAAAAAGTGAAAAGTTATCATACAAAATCAAATCAAATCAAATATCATTTATTCAAACTAGGCGACGTCAAAATTACATAAGACAGACAATCCTAACTAATGTTATAAATGCGAAAGTGAGTTTGTTTGTTTGTAATGCTTTCACGCTAAAACGGCTGAACGGATTTGGTTGAAATTTGACCATCAAACTCAAACTCAAAGCATTTATTTCAGTTAAACCAGGCACTTTTGAATTGTCAAGGAGTCGGTCAGTTAGAAATATGAAGTTAGTTGCCCATTCCAAAGCGCAGTAGGTACCTATACAGGTTGAAATTGAAAACTTGCGACAAACTGAAATGGGACATAGTATACATCATTATTAACAACTTTTACTAAGGGACCAAAGCTGTAATCCCAAAAAAAAAATCTGCTTTTCCTACATTTTGATGAGGTATTGCGAACATAAATGTAGGGGACAGCAGTTTTTTTTTTGGGATTGTAGCTTTGGTCCCTTAGTAAAAGTTGTTCATAATGATGAGTACAATCTCCCATTTCGATTTGTCGCATGTTTTCAATGTCACCCTGTATATGGAGAAGAACGGGCAAGAAACTCCATTGTCACTGTTCTATATATTTTGTTATTTATATAATGTTGAATGTATAATTAAATGTGAGGACGATGTAAAAAACACGTCCTTAGTACAGCAAAATAAACAAAAAAGAAACAACAATTTAGAAATAAAATAATTAACAATCAGCCGAGGCAGCTCCAGGAGGTGACCAGTCCCAACAGACGGCGCCCGTTCACGAACATGACGCATGGATCAGCACCATTCAGCTCGACCATTTTGAAGGGAGCTAAATAGATCATTTAGCTCCCTTCAAAATGGTTGAACGGATTGGCACAAGGGTAGACCATGGGTCCATGGGTCCATGGGTTAGGACATAGAATACTTGCTATCGTGGTACTAAATTCCCATGGGATAATTTGTGTTCGTCCCGTGGGACGAAACTTCTGGCTAAAGCTGGTTAGAAAATAAATCATAGGTCCTCACAAGCTTATGCCAGGTGACGGTCGGCACTGGGTTTCCCGCTGCCCGGCATTCCAGAACAGCTGCCCCCCCTCTCCTGGCAGCTGCATGCCTGGACTCCGGAGACGCCCTCACGCTGGGTGGCACCAAGACTTCCACTGTATGGACCTGGTCGCGCGCCACACGGTCAGATATCTGGCACACGTAGTCACCTGCATCCTGGAAAGAGAGGTGATAATTTAAAGACTGGTGAAGAGTTTTTTATTCCACTATTTATCTTAATAGCCTTTATTCCGCAATCTTATAAATCATGAATATGAAAGTAAACTATGAAGTAATTAATAATAACTAAATAAAATAAATAAAACAAATAAAATAAATAAAATAAATAAAATAAATAAAATAAATAAAATAAATAAAATAAATAAAATAAATAAAATAAATAAAATAAATAAATAAAATAAAAAGCCTATTATTTCATGCAACACTTATTACAGTATTTTTTCTACTTTGCAAAAAATATGCAACAATTCAGTTTTTAATATACATCATTAACATAACATGATGCCTGTATTCCCCGAAGGGTTAGACAGAAATGTACCTATAGTACACCCACGTTTTGCCAGTTATGTTTAAGTCCCATGTAACAAGGAGCGAGCCTAAACCGGGCACAAATCCAGACTCCGGGCTGCTTCTAACAAATTTCAGATGGAAAAACCCAATAACATCTTGCCCGATTCGGGATTCGAACCCAGGACCTCATGCTAAAGTCAAAGTCAAATTATTTATTTCAAAAAGTACTTTTAAAGAACAAAATTTACCAAAAAATAAAACAGATTCTAGTCGCCCCTTCCAAACGTTTCGTATGGAGAAGAATGGGCAAGAAACTCCACCGTTACTCTTTTAAAATGTTTTACAATATTTTGTATAGGTGTCTACATTCATTAAGTATATATGTGAAGACGATGAAGAAATTTACTATCTAGAATAAAATTACTATACCATAATAGGTAACAAGAATTAAAAATGAAGCAAAGACAGATAAATTAATTATGTGATATATACATGGTGCTCACATATTTACAAAAATGGTAAAAGTATACGTTTTCATAAAAATAATAAGTAATACGAGTAGGTCAGTGTGTGGGTTAAGGTAGGTAATCACGGAATGTAAATTCAATGTCATAAAAATAATAAATAAAACAATTTAAATAGCAACCACATTGGTTTTGTCTAGATTCTAGATCAGGGATTCCCAAACTATTTTGGGCAAGAGACCCCTTTTCCAAAATGAACTGATAACTAAGACCCCCATAGCCAATTTTTATCATCTTACTACGAACTTGTGCACGCTTATCGACTTGTTGAGTTGTTTAAAAGTACAACAATGATACATCCTACTAAAATATTAGTCATTCTTATAACAAGTTGGTACACGCAACACAACTTATACAGTATCTTGAAAGTTTCAAATAAGAACTTGTGTTAATTCATAGGGGTCGATTTTTAGACCTCCTCGACCCCCAAATATAATTTAAATATTTTAACTTGTGGACTCCACACTAAAGTCTATTCTATTTTTCTCTATGGCAATGGTGCCAATGTCGACAATTCTGCCAATGTTAATGTGTTGAGAAAACGTGCAGATAAAAAAAAAGAAAGAAAAAAGAATATTGTAACGAACGTTTAGATATAACATTTATTATTTACACACCATGTCATAAACTGGAGGGATAGCGGATATATCGTATCAGAGGTCCATTGACCTTGTTTAATCTTAATAGCCTTACTTTAAAAGTTCCGCTAACCGCTAATAGATGGCGATGTGCATTTTGTGTTCGTTTCTGGATCGCGGTGTCAAGATTCTCCGCGACCTAATGAATGACCCTCGACAGAATTTTGTTATTATTTAATCTAATCCCAACTAGCAGTAAGGTGCATCCGCGGATCCTCGTCCTACTTGGAAAGGTCACGTAGAACTAGACATGCGCAATATGTGTCAGTGAAAAGAAATGAATGAAGTAGGTATATCGTCGGTGATGTTCTGAAACCGCGGAACTAACAGTGTTTAAAACCGCGTAAGCTAAGTGCAGTGAATTTTACAGGAACGAGGAAAAACGTAATATTTACTAAACCACTTGACTTTCTATTGTTTAAACTTTTATATTGATAAATTCCTCTTAATATTGTAGGCATTAGTTATGTAAAATATATATTAATAAATTAGAAAATCCGAAATCTCGATTTTGCTACTTTTGTAAATACGCGGTTTTAAACACTGTTACTTCCGCGGTTTCAGAATATCACCGACGATATCTTTTGGCTCAATGAAGTAGTCCACTCATTTAGTTCAGTACTTCAAGTTCAGCAAATCAGAACGAATCAATGAGATATCGAGCTCGCGTAGTGTAATACGAGTAATGTGAGCACTATGTGGGTCATTTTTATTTATTTCTTGTTGTTTTTTTTTTTTTCTCTTAGTTTTAATGATGGTCTGGCATTTTGAGTTCTTTATGCGGCCAACCCAATTGTCCTTTCCTTGGTACTGTTCGTCGAGTCGTTGAGCTCCTTAAGTTTTGAGTTGAGCTACACGATTACTGACAAATGCTTGCACTGACTGGACAGGTCCACTCAAATTTGTGTGGTTCTTTCCTCAAAAGACCATTTCAGATATAGATCTACATGGTCCTCACATGATCTGACCAAGATTATGTCTGGACTTTAAAAGAGACTTTTACCCTTGAGTTTATTTCGCCATTTCTTCTCAGGGGTAGTCAGATAGGAAATGTCGACTCCATCTAGCTTATTTTTTAATATGACGTGTAAAAGTGATTCTCATATCCTATTTACAGAATAAACAATTTCATTTCATAATACGTTACGATGAATGAATGATGCACTTCACTTAGTTCACTTTTATACGTATTTCGATTTTCTTTCATGCTTTATAAAGGCTTAGTACTGTCAACCACGACATATGAAACCGACGAAAAAAAAAAACTTATAAAATATTTATTTAAAATTAACAGTTTTAGAAGTAAGCAAAGCTACATAAGTAATTATATATATTAAGTAGTATATTTTCTGTTTTTTTTACTGATAGTTAGATTCCTTTTTGTCTAGGCTGGCATAAGAAATAGTCATGTGTTGCCATGTGTGTGTAAGCTAGACAAGCGACACACACATAGTCAGAAAGGCGCCGTCGTCGCTCGTTAGCCCGACTTTAGCCGACCGGCCGGCGAAATGACACGAACACGTACGAGTCATGCATGCGAGCGAAATGAAATAAATTAATGCTGAGTTGGTGCGAGCCAAAAGAAAGACTGAACTAAATGAAGTAGAGACACATTTGAATGACTACTGAAGGAAAGATAAGTTTATTTTGTGAAATGAAGTACTTCATTTCTTTCAATCGTTCGCGAACTACTCATGTCTACGTAGAACACCCCCTGATAGTTTGGTATCTAGTGAAGATCCCTACGGAATATAGGTAAATTACGGATCAGTTATTTCCAGTGCCTGATTTAGATTTCTGACAGCCCTAGGCTAAATATGAATATGCCCCCCCCTCCTCCCCGGCCTGTCCTGCCTGCGACTGCCCAACCCACGAATATACTTATCCACTACATTTCTATGAAACCCTTTTTTATGATTTTATTTTAGCACTTTGTCGGCGTGATTAATGTGTATACCTATGCCAAATTACAGCTTGCTAGTACTAATCGTCACTGAGCTACAGCGGGGACAGACAGACAGACAGACAGACGGACATGGCGAAACTATAAGGGTTCCTTGTTTACTACGGAACCGTAAAAATGTCGTTTTAATATATAAAGTGGTCGGTAGGTATCGCTGGAATATTATTTTGGTTTTTTTTTTTTTTTTAATTAATGTAAAAGCATTAAAAAAGTCAAGAATGTAGATCTATTTATAAATGAATAAAAATGCGAAAAAAAAGTGAAAATCAACGTTGATTCTCAGCGCACCCTCGGTCGTTGCGCCCTAGGCTCTAGCCTAACTAGCCTGTGGGTATATCGGGCCCTGATTATGTCCTGCGTAGTAGGCATACAATAATAAATTATGTCAACATGCAGTACCTATAAAAAGCAAATCTTACAAAAAGAATTAGTGACAGATTATAGTATTGGTGACAGATTGTAGCAAGTACCTACTAATTATTAAGAAAATCTTGCATCGTGGAGAGAGATCAATTTGACATTGAGTCTACAATAACTCAAATTGCTTAGCATCATCCTCCATTACAGGTATCGGAAATCTAATGTAAACTAATATTAAAAAGAGGTCAAATTGTTAATAAGAGTTAATAGTGGTTGCCCAGTAGTAACGGCCGCGACTTACGAATTGTAGATCGTAGGTTCAAACCCAGACAGGCGCTTTACTTTGTGTAAATAATTTTATCACCACTGCTCTTAAAACGGTGAAGGAAAACATCGTGAAATGTCCTAGACACAAAAATTCAAAGACATGTGACATCTATCAACCCGCACTGGGCCCCCGTGGTAGATTACAGCCCACTCCCTCTCGAAGAGAGGAGGCCTGTGTCCCAGCAGTGGGAACATTATAGGCTGGTTATGCTATGCTGTGTTATTCAATTGTTATAATTTCGACATCCATCCACCGCGACCAAATGGGTTAGGTTACAACTGTGACGAATCGCGCGCGAGCCGAGCGAGCGCCTAAAGAGGCCGACAACACCTAAAGCGCGGTCACTGTCAGACTGCATAGAAAAGAAAAAGAAGCGCGATGACACAACGCTGGTAATTTATTGCAAAATATGAAACAATTATCGATTTACAAAAAAGCTATAGATTGTATAAAAAAAATAAAACACTATTATGATAATATGTTGTTTGTAGAATAATCTGACAAAAAATCGGAATGATTGCATGTATATTAGTATGGTTTTTAATCGTTAAAATATTTTTTTAGAGGTATCTTCGTGATTTTTTCTATCGTATAAAATTAGTTCTATTATGTTTTCAACACACTATCTACATAGCATATATCCTTAAGAATATCATATATTTTTCTGATTTTGTTTACTGCAGTGGATCATATACTTTAAGGCATTATAAAACTTATAAAAGTCGCGTTTAGGTCCTGTAGTCCCCTTAAGAAATTGTATTAAATACTTCAATTTGCCGCTGCATTTTGTAACAGCGTTTGAGTGGTCCAGCAAATGTTGTGGCTTATTATATAGTAACAAGGCAATTTACATTTTGCTTTCACCATATTTCATAACTGCGAGCGTTTTTAAACAGACGACGCCTTTTGTAAATGGTGGAATCATACAAATTGCCTGCGAGATACTCGTATATACCACTGTAGGTACACGTAAGAGTTATGGGATTTAAACCTTGCTGTCATAACGTTTTGTGACATAATTTGAGCGTTTACTACATGACATATCATCACGCCTTGTTTCCCCGAAGGGTTTGGCAAAGGTGTGCGTATATTTTTAGTGCCATTTCACCAGTTATATTTAAGTACCATGTAATAGGGGGCGAGCCTATTGCCAACCACCGGGCACAAATCTAGGTTCTGGGCTGCTACTGAGAAATTCCAGCTAGCAAACCCAAAATCTCTTTGCCCGACCTGGGAAACAAACCCAGACCTCATGCTTAGCAGTAGCGTTTGTGACCACTAGACCAAAGTGGCAGCGTTTGGTACTTGCCGGCTCTTCGACCGACCAATTGGAACCGTCTTCAGCTTCTGACGTTTCATAAAAGTGCCTATGTAGGTTTATGTGAAATAAAATATTATGATTTGATTTGACTCTGGTAAAGATAATCTGGAAAGAGGGGGTGTTACAGAGATGAACGGCTAGAAAAAGAAATGCAGTGCCGAACCCAAACGACGACGAAAAATATTTCGGGACAAGCCGTGCGCACCTATGGGATTTACATTGGCATAAATGACAAAACTTCCATACAAACTTTCTTCCCATAATTGACCCTTTTATAAATACTAAGCGGTTTAGATTGTGCGTTGTCTGTCAGTGAATGAATGAATGTATGAATGAATGAATGAATGAATGAATGAGCAAACGAACGAATTAATGAATGAATTAAGATTTTTATTAAGGCTCTGTGCTCGTAAAAAACCCTCATTTGCCAGTTTCTTATCTAATTGTGAGAAAGCTTGAAATAATTGAAACAAAGTCTGTCCTTCGAGATACAAGATTTTCCTAGTTTGAAGGGCAGACGTCTTATTTATTTATAATAAACAGCCATACACATCCGTTATTCATTGAAATAAAACTGATGTTACTTAGGCTACGTTTTTGGCATGGTGCTTAGCCATTCGTGTTGGTCACAGAACCTGTTAATAGTTTCATCACATTTGGGCTCTTGAAAATATAGTTTATTTCGCCTTTGATTTACTTAATGAAGATATTGCATAACATAAAATAACATTTTGATTTTATCTCAAGGATAGCTGAACACGAATCTGTCAGTCTCGCGACTTTTTTCGGAAAATTTGTTGCAAACATTAGGGATTTTCCACGAATACTTAATTTATTTGAAAAATACCTTCCAGCCACATGCAAAAAAAAAGGAACTCGACTTTTCAAATCACAAATAACATAACATAACATAGGTTTAAAGATATTTATTTCTCATAAGAACTTATGAATAACAGTTCACTTATAATGAGATACTAAGTACTTCTTAATGATAATTATACTATAATATTTGCCTCTGGGGCGATAATGACGTTATAGGGTACAACAACATGGCTGTATTCCCCGAAGGGTTAGGCAGAGGTGTACCTATAGTACACCCACAATAAAATAAACAAACATATTTTTTCTTTTTCTCACAAACAATAAACAAGATTGATAAAAATTAGTTGATTTCGTGCACGACCCCTTAAGTAGATAAGGGCAGGAGGATGATGATACATATATTGCCTATTTAATCAGCAAGAATTCATTATAAGAATAATATAACATACAAGCTAATTGTTTTTTTACCCGTTTTTCATGTATAAAATTACCTATATCTTGGCGGTAAAACGTAAAGTAAAATTAAGTGGCCAGCCATCGTTAACGATCCTCATCATTCTCCTGCACTTATCCCAGTTTATTTCGGGTCAAAATGTATTTTTTTTACATACTTCTCTATTAATTATTCGTCATCTCGTTAGTCACCCTCTTTCTAGCCACATCATCTTTCACACAGTCCATTCATCGTTTATTTGGTCTTTCTCTACTCTTATAGCCATCCAGATTCATAGGTACTCAAAACTTTTCTCACGACATTTTCCTCACTCCTCCGCATCACATGCCCATACCATGACAACTGATTTTAACACAACTTTCCAGTCACCGGTGCCACTTTCAGACTTCCTCTTATGTACTCATTTCTTATTCTATCCATTCTCGTCATACCACGTCGTACCTCTTTATCGTCGCTTTTATATTTTGCAAGAAATTGCCGACTTGATGTAATTGACCGGAAAGTTGGACTCAGAAAATTAAAAAAAGAAATGACAGACTCAATTCTCAAACCAAAATAGCATTTCCCATGTCAAACCTTTTCGACACACAAAATAAAAACATAAAAAGCAACATGGCCGACTAGAATTGCGCGGGAAACCGTACCTCAGTGTTGCAACGCGTAAAAAATAACGAGGATGTATACCACAAAGGTTTTTACGCGCCCATTATCATATTTTCCCGGGCCAATTACCGTTTAGGGCGCTATTTTGCAATTTTGACGGCGAAAAAAAAATGTGGAACGATTTTTGGTATTATAAAACCTATTTGGGGGTAATAAAGGCAGATTTGAATTTTAAGTCCGGCCAGGGAACTATTTTGAGAGATTTTCGGGCTTTCCGCTGATTCGAGAATTTTAAGCATTTTTTAAATTTTGTAAACGTGAGTACCATGGAGCCGTTTATTATGTTATTATTACATGTGTTTGACTTAAAAGAGCTATGACAGTTGAGAGTTATGGTCACTCAAATGTCTCACTGATGGTGGCGCTTGAGTTGAATCATTTGGTTCCTTTCAAATTGGTTGAACTGGATGGTGCTGATCCATGCGTCATGTTCGTGAATGGGTGCCGTCACTTGAGACTGGTCATCTCTTAACTTCCAATGCTTTTTCTTAGTCTTATATTTTGAATTGTTTATTTTTACATTGTTCTCCATATAGAAGCAACAAGAATAACGTATGTAGGTACCCAGACTTTGTAATATTTTGATTTAAAAGAGTGTCGTTGGAGTTTCTTTCCCGTTCTTCTCCATAGATATCTACGTTTTGGAATGGGCAACTAAAGTCGAATTAATAATTGACTGGAGTAATTTAACATGTGCTAGTTGTCATTTTGTGTAATAAAATGGTCATATTTATTATAATGGTGATCGTTTAGTTTAATTGATTTATATAAGTGTAAAATAAATGTATAATAATAAGTGTAAAAGTATATAAAACAACAAATACAATAAATATATAATAAATCAATTCAAGAAACGTATAAAAGAGATTGTAGGTCCCTTATAAGTAAAAGAGATACGTTTGTATTAATAGTTGATCGCTGACAGTTCACACCACCGCGCGCCGGCGAGTATAGGTACTTGTTTCAACTCGTTGATCGGAGCACCGTGCTATCAAAGAGAGTACGGCTCATGCGGTCGACTCACGACATTTAAATGAAATTGCACTTATATTAGATGACGATATCAGTGGCCATTTTAGTTTTGACTCCTGACATTGCTGCATCGACCAATCACAACCGCTGCATTTTCTTCGTCCTCCGGCCCGCAGTGGTGAGTCGTGTGTCTAGATAGGATCGGTCTATCAGCTCTCAAGTGGTTTAATTCTCTTTGCTTGGTACGTATGCATACCAGCAAGTTCTGTTATGACCTTGAGTGATTGGTGCGAGTAATAGCCCGTCACACTCGTGCACTCAATCATAGCCCAGCAAGAAAACTATCCGAACACTCGCTGCTCGTTTCTCGCCACCTCATTGCTATTTGCTAGCTCTACACGGAAAAAAGGATCTCTTCAGCGAAGAATATCAATATTCTCAGAAAAATTGTTTCAAACCAAGTAAATATTTTCTTAACGTAAGTAAATGTACTCAGTCCAAGAAGACCTGTTTACTCAAATTAAGAATAATAATTTCTTGGTTTTTATTCTTGACTTAAGCAAATATTTTTGATTCAAGACTATAATAATCTTAATTGAAGAAAATATCTAGTTTTTACTGAAGAATTCTTAAAATTAAACTTAATAATTCTTCATTTAAGTATAATGTCTTCGAAGAAGACAATAAAACTAAGACAAAATTTTACTTCATTCAAGAATATATTGTTTGACCCATATATGAATCAATATTTGTCTTGACCAAAAGGATATTGTCTTAATTTAAGACATCCTTTTTTTCCGTTTAGTCGTTTCCTTTGAGTTGCTCAACTTGCTTCTCGTTAATCGCCGGCAGTGGGACAGCTGCCCCAACAAGTGGGAAAATCTTTCAAGCTATGCCTGGCAGTCTAACGAAAAACCAATTTAAGCAAACGCCTGCAGTTAAAATCATTGACTTAAGATTTCATTAGCAGATATCCGATAGATTTCTTGATGGAATGCTAATTGAAATTCATGGACTGACAACGGATAGGACGGTACGGAAAATAGAGATGATGCCAGGGTAACAAAAGAAATCCTATTTAGTACATCAGTCAGATAATAAAAAAATATTAGACACGTATTTTTTGCTTGGTCATATTAATAAAAAAATACGCGCTGACAAGAGGTAAATTACCAAAATAGGCTTGTCTTAAGAAAAAAATTGCCAAATCTGTGTAGTCTGTGGTAGCGGAAAAAATATATGTTAATATTGAACATATTTCTCAGAACTTGGTTGTTACCAAAACACGTTTTGAAAAAAAATCTCTATACAAACTAACCTCTTACCGTGAGTTCCAATCCAAAATATCTGTATTAAATATCAACATACGTTACATATTTAATTAATATCAAGAACATCTTATTTGAATGAAGAACTTGATTGTTTGTTATTTTCGATTACTCAACTCAATTTTGAGTAAATAGATAATTGCTTCATATTTTTCAATAAATTACAAGCGTTGTGTCATCGCGCTTCTCTTTCTTTTCTATGCAGTCGACAGTGACCGTGGTTTAGGTGTTGTCAGCGTCTTAAAGTTGAGGAGTGGGGGCTCGCTACGTCAGAATTCAGTATAAAATCTAGCAAGGCGTGACGTCATGTCACCCAATCATGATCCAGCTTGTCCCACCTTGCTGTCCTCCCCAGCGACGCCCTTTTTTTTTTTTTTTTGAGCGTGGGAAATCATCAAATAACTTCTCCCGCTCTGGGCGGAGCGGGAGGGTGTGTCAGACTCTTACTGACTAAAACCCACCCGTATTCCTTCCTGTTGCCTGTGTTGCGGGGGCCTCGGTGACCCATAAGTACCTTCCCGCGACCCCGGCAGGCATCGGCCCTAGTGGACCCCTACTATATGTGCTGACGACATCTCTTTGAGGCGCGCGTGGAATACAACGCGCCGTCGACCCGGGCCTGGTCCTTACCGGACGGTGAGCTACCCATTGCTCACCGTCCGCAGCGACGCCCTAAGCCGAGGTTCGTGCCCCACAGCGGGTGTCCTTAGCGTGCAGTCGCTTCGTAATTTAAGAAATTCGCCCCTGGCTGGAGGCTTGAGTTAGCTTAAGGCAGCCACAGGATAGTCCAGTTAAGTAGTTACGATCTCCCAAGGGCAACTACGAGATGCCAATAATAAAAAGAAAAAAGAACGTCATGTTACATTTTAACTCAATGTATCGCCGTAATCTTTTGATTACGTAAAAAAAAGAAAAAACACGTGTTCAATATTTTTTAATAATCTTGGTACCTGACGGGCAAAACAAGAATTGTCATCATCCCTATTCAAGAAGATTGAATGAAAGTGATTGTTCCTGGGTTCCTATACCTTACCGTTCGTTATTGGTTATCGTTACGACTCGTTATTTTCACCGTCAGCTAAGCGTTGCCTTGATCACATGGACCGAGTAGATGGGCGACGAGGCAATGCTCTCGGCCCAGTGCTCGGTACGTGTAAACACATTACCGAGTGCTCGGCCGAGTTACTTGGAAAAAATCATGCTCACTGGGAGCTTTACTGGCGTGCGCCTTGTAAATCAATATGAAAACAATATGTAAGTAGTGTACATACATTACATACAAAAAAAAAAAGTTTTATTTTTCAAATATTTGCAGGATTAGAAATAAAATACATTAAAAATACTCCAAGTCTGCTATATTTAGTATTTTATTTCATTTTAGTTTTTGTATTTCACTTTATCTGAAAAAATACCAAATGTCGAAAATAAAAAAATGACTATGCCGAGTTTTTTTAATGTTACTTATCAAGATTGAAAAAAAAAAAACAAAATGTATTTTTTTCAATGTAAAATGTACATCTCTAAACGAAGCATTATATATACCATTTATTTAATGCATTCAAAAGAAATAGCACAACAGACAAACGCACAATAAGGCGCAACAAGAATAAAAAAAAAATAAGAATAATAATCAATAAAAAAATAAACGCATTAGTAGTAACTTGCTTACTTGTGGCCCAACATCAGTTATTTGTAGGTTATAGCCATCCACCAGTCGAAACCTCTCATCTCTGGTCACCATGAGACTAGCAGCTGTGAGCACTGCTGGCCCCCTTCGCCATAACAGGACCAATGACCCTGCAATACAGAGAAGATAATTTAACAACTGGTTAGTCTTTTAACCCTTTGACCGCCACGTCAAAAAAACAAAAAAGTGCTCTCGGCGCCAAGCTACAAATTTTTTCTTAATATCTGTAATGTAGTCGTGACCGTGGCGTGCTGGGCACATTTTGGTTTGTCATCTATACATGACTGTGGCGATCAAAAGGTTAAAGTGAAGGAACGTGAGTAAGTGAGAACTACGCTGAGAATCAGCACTCGTTGAACGTCAAAATTACATAAGACAGTCCCCCAAAACGCGCCCTTCACGACTTCCCAGTGCTTTAGCTGGGAAGAAGAAGTGGCGCAACAAACTCTTCAGCACCATGTATATACTCGTAAGTCTCGAATTTCGACCAGTGGGCGACCGCTAGTAATGAATAATTATTCGAATAAATATTTAGTTTTTCTTAATTCTGAGGTTAATTTCTGTCGATGATATTCATCATATGCGACTACTTTAAGGCTCACTCGTTTTTTTTTTAAGTGCAGGCTTTTTGAATTTATAAATAAATTTATTAAGGGTATCTGACGGTACCTATGTGATCTTACTGCATTACTAGGTACGGTCAGCCACAAAAGTCGACTCTCATCGAATCTCATCCAGTTCTTCCACTTTTTTTCTCCTTGGGTTAATCCTCGTGGATAACTTCCGTCTGGGAAGAACGGAGAGTTATGTCTAGAGATCGGATATTCGGATGCATATTCACCTAAAGTTGAGATGTTGGCTATTATGGAATGCACTTTTGTATCGATCGTAAAAATCCCGCGATTCCGGAATTTTGAGTTTTTTTCTGACTATCGAATCGGATGCATATCTACCTACCTAATATTGTTAGGTAGTACCTAATAAGGTAGATAGGTAAATACCAAACTGGAATAGCAAACAACGTCAAGATAACGGAATACGATAATTAAATCTAAATAGTTATGTAATCCTCTTGGATTGTGGATTGCATAAAAACAACACAAAAAACCCCGATTCTTTCTTTCTTGGTTTTGTTTAATAAATATTTCTTTAAAGGTCGCATCCATACTATACACCCGGCTAGTTATGCATTCCCGGTGTTCCTGGCATATACATTTTTTTTACAGAAAATATATTTTAAGAAGCCGCTTCCATACTTTCATACCTAAAAATTCCCAAAAAGGTAAATATGCATCCGAATATCCGATCTCTAGTTATGTCGGACTCCTACCGACTAAAACCCCAATGTTCCTTTTAGTACCATGAGTTGGGTGCCCGGAAGATACTTGAATATTCGCCGCAGCCCCGACTGGATCCGGGACTTCCCTGCGATCTTGCGATCTTCTGTAGATCGACCCACCCATCTGGCTGGTCTACCAACGCTCCTTCTATCGTCCTTCTCGTCGTGTGTACCACATATTAAAAAGAAGTAAAATCCTCTACTTACCCAAGTTTTGGACCTGACATGGCAACAGTAGAGTATCTCCTACTACGGTTCTAAACGAATGTCCCCGCGACAGGAATCGTGGTCCGTCATCTGAAACAAAAACACCACATCATCATCATCACCATCATCATCATCAGCCCAGCGTTTTCCCAACCGCGCAGCTGAATGCCAGTATTTTACATGGAGCGACTGCCTATCTGACCTCCACAACCCAGTTACTGGGTAATACGATACCCCTTTAAGGGGACTACAGGACCTAAACGCAATTTTTATAAGTAAGTAATTTTTATAATGCCTTAAAGTATATGATCCACTGCAGTAAACAAAATAAGAAAAATATATAATATTCTTAAGGATATATGCTAGGTAGATAGTGTGTTGAAAACATAATATAACTACATTTATACGATAGAAAAAAATCACGAAGATCCCTCTAAAAAAATATTTTAACGAATAAAAAACATACTAATATACTTGCAATCATTCTGATTTTTTGTCAGATTATTCTACAAGCAACATATTAGTATTAGCATAATAGTGTTTTATTTTTTTTATACAATCTATGTCTTTTTTGTAAATCGATAATTGCTTCATATTTTGAAATAAATTACCAGCGCTGTGTCATCGCGCTTCTCTTTCTTTTCTATGCAGTCCGACAGTGACCGCGCTTTAGGTGTTGTCGGCCTCTTAAGAGGACGATAAATGCCAGCGACCTTGAGCGACTGGGAGGACCTTGAGCGAGTGGGAGGAGCTTGCGTCACACCCCGCGACCCCGCAACCGTTCGCACGTAACGTAGGGTAACCATACGTTTCAGATTGTGTGGACTGTCCTGCCTGATTTTTTTATCACAATCCAATTTTTTTTTATGTAGTGTTTACAAATAAGGTAATATTCTGATAATAAAATAAGATTGTAATATATTACATTATTTTAATAGTTTGCATTGAATAAGTTGGTTTAAACAGGGTGTAATTTTAAACACCATCAACCTATCTCGTCATTGTACTCATCATTATAAACAATTTTTACTATATTGGACACAACATGAAATAACTTGGACTAAACATGAAATAGCGAAAAAAAAATCAGCTGTTCTCTACATTTTGACGAATTAAGCGAACATAAATGTAGGGAACAGCAGATTTTTTTTTCGTGACTTTACGAGGCACGGATGAGTCTCGGTATGTAAAGATGCTCACCCATCCACGGAACAACCGCGGCAAGAATAGCTTAACCTAATTGATCTGGGCTGTGATGCGACTAACGAGCTCTTTAGCTATGGAAACAATATAAAGTGAAATAAAGAGCCAAAAATCTAAATAAATAAATTTAATTCCAAAATAAAACAATTAATTTCTTTAGTGACAGATGAGAAAATATGAGATGTGCAGGCAAGATTTAGAGAGGGAATGGGCTGTATGGATCAGGGGGCCGATTCTACTAATTTGCAAAGTTATACGATCTGAGTATTTCTAACGGAATCTTCCCTGAGAAATTAAAAACGTCAATAATTATATCCTTGCACAAAAAAAAATGATAGACAAATTATGTCAAACTATAGGCCTATTGCGCTGATACCTGTCTTTTCAAAAATATTTGAGAAAGTCATTTATAAGTCATTGTACAACTACCTTGAGAAATCAAACATATTAGTAAAGGAACAAAAGGGATTTCGCAAGCAGAAGTCTATCAATATGGCCATACACGACCTGCTTCTCCCTATTTTGTCAAATGTAGATAAGAGAAATCCTGTATGTGCTATCTATATGGATCTAACTAAGGCTTTTGATTATGTGGATTATCCTATACTAATACATAAACTTGAAAAATATGCTATCAGGGGACATATACTTGATCTCATTCGATCTTACTTAACGGCTAGAAAGCAATTTGTAGAAATCATACAAATATGCTCAAACACCAGCTACGAGAAAAAATATCGTTCTGAAAGCGAGATAATTAAATACGGCATCCCTCAGGGTAGCGTGCTGGGACCCCTCCTTTTTTTGCTCTACATTAATGACCTTCCGGGGCAAATAAACCACCCCATGGTACTATTCGCCGATGATAGCACCGTAGTGATTAAGTGTGATGATCCCAACACTTATGAAAATGAAATAAATGTGACATTAAATAGAATAATATCATGGTTTGACAACAATAATCTAATTATAAACTTAGAAAAGACTAAAATTATGCATTTTTATCAAAGGATCCCACAAAAAATCCTTGACATTAGCTATTTAGGGACGAAAATAGAACCAGCTAGCAGAAATTTAGTAGCAGTACTAAATTTCTTGGTATTAATATAGACAATAATTTGACTTGGAGATCTCAGACAGACTAAATATGTAAAAAACTTCATAAATTTGCCTATGTTCTCTATAAACTATCAAAAATAGTGAGCCTAGAATCCGTACTAACAGCCTATCACGGCTATGTTGCATCAACACTCAGATATAGCGTAATATACTGGGGCAATTCAGTAGATAGAGAACTTGTATTTAGAGCCCAAAAAAGATGTGTCAGAGCTATGTGTAGCCTTAAAAGCACGGACAGTTGTCAACCGTTCTTTAAAAGTTTAAAAATTCTGACCTTGCCATCGTTGTACATATACGAAACAAATGTGTTTGTCAAATCTAAAATCTCATTATACAAAATAGCCGCTAAGAGTTACTACAGAAAATTACGCGATAAGAATAATTCAGAACTCGAAGTGACTTATGGCAAAACTGCACTAATGAATAAAAGTACCTTCTGTATGGCCAAAAAAATATTTAACAAATTACCTGAACAAATAAAAACGATAAATCTGGACAATTTCAAAAAAGCACTATTTAAAATTTTGATAAATAAATGCTATTACTCACTAAAGGAATATTTGGACGACAATTCTATAGTTACTGCCTCAGAAAATTATTCATTACCTCACCTATTTTGACGACTTTGAATTTTGATTGATATTAACATTAATATGACATGTAACTATTTGACATTTATTGAAATTGATTGTATTTTAAATTTGTATTGATGTGCATGTATCTATTAATACTGACTTTACTAGCGATGTGAAAGTTACGTAATTCTAACATTTTATGATATTTTAAAAGTAAAATGTGTGTTAAAAAGTAAAAATTTGACAATGTTAATTAAATATATTTGTACGCCTCTGGGCAAAACATAGAAGATCTACCTATCTGTAACATCTCACACTCTGTTGTAATTTGACCTATGTTTACAAATAAAGCATTCTGATTCTGATTCTGTACCGTCTCATCAATGGTTCGGTTTCGTTCGGCTCTCGTTCGTCCCCCATAAATCTATTCTACAATTTTATGACAATAACTGAAACTGTAACTGGCTGTAACCAAGTCGAAACCCAACTCAATCACTACGGGAATGAATGGCAATGAGTGTTACCTATAGTTCAATTAGTAAGTTTATAACATTACTATAACAAAAATGGTTAAATAACAAATAAATTTTATACGAATAATAAACCCATTAAAACTTATTTTCCGTTATATTTACCACGAAAAGTAAATGATTTTTTCCATATATTTTAATAATTGTAAATTAGCAGATTTTCTTAAAGGAAACAGTCTGGCGGTTCGAATTGCCATTTTAGAACAATGTGGTTAGTAGAATCGCCCCCCAGAGTAAGTTAGTATATTTGGGGAGTCAGTTTACAAGGGATGGAAAGATTGATGAAGATGTGGAAAGGAGAGTGAATGCGGGAAATAAAGTGAATGGTACTATACATGCGACTGTAACCAACTAGTCGATGCCTAAAAAGGCTCGACTGGCTGTTCATAATGGTGTGCTGGTGTCTAAACTTATGCATGGAAGTGAATGAATTTTGGGTGTGGCAAAAGAAGCATAAAAGTAGAAAAAGGGCCGATTTTTCAATCGCCAGATAACTTTTATGTGAAGAATATGTTTGACGTTTTGACAGCTTTTGTATAGAAAATATGTCAAGGCGCCATATTTATTCCTCAGATAGAAGTTAACTGATGATTGAAAAATCGGCCCTAAATGCAAATGCCTCCTTGCGAAGCATGTGTGACGTGACTATAAATGATAGGCTAAAAAAATATGTGATAAGGCAACGGTGCAGTTTAAAAGAAGCGTGCAGCTGGCCTTCTAT
Organism: Atethmia centrago; assembly: GCA_905333075.3. Lineage (NCBI taxonomy): Eukaryota > Metazoa > Arthropoda > Insecta > Lepidoptera > Noctuidae > Atethmia > Atethmia centrago. The sequence goes on from HG995393.1 coordinate 18,729,498, forward strand.
AGTTTTTGCCTTCCCCTTGGGAAGAAGGCGTGAATTTGTTTGTACTAATTATTTTTTACATTTCGTAGAAATGTAGTCATTTTTCGAAATATTCCTCTTGTCGAGTGTCTTGATCTTCCTGTTTCTCTGTCTCTTCTTTGTCTGTATTTTGCCTTCAATCAAAATCATTGATTCCATTCCAGTTGATGGTCCTGGAAATATAAAAAAAACCTGTGAATCTACATTGTATATAATAAATAACGAACCATTGTCAGTTCTTTCACTATTTTCGTCATTATTTATTTCCGTCGGGTCGCAAAAACCAAAATATTAAAACATAATCTTATTAATGAGCTGCACCTGTTTATTTAAACTAGACAAGTTTCTAACCTAATATAACGGGATTGTCCCCATAAAACCATAATAAATGGTATGCCTAGAATCTACAATTTATTTAATCAATCATTGTCAGTTCTTTCATTATTTTTATCATTATTTATTTCCGTCGGGTCGCAACAACTAAAATATTAAAACATAATCTTATTAATGAGCTGCACCTGTTTATTTAAACTAAACAAGTTTCTAACCTACTATAACGGGATTGTCCCCATAAAACCATAATAAATGGTATGCCTAGAATCTACAATTTAATACTCCGCTTTTTCATGTTGGGAATCATTGTCAGTTCTTTCATTATTTTTATCATTATTTACTTCCGTCGGGTCGCAACAACTAAAATAGTAAAACATAATCTTATTATGTACTACACCTGTTTTTTTTAAGCTAGGTAAGTTTCAAACCTGCTGTAACGGGATTGACCTCAAAAAACCATAATAAATGGTAGTCTACAATTTATTAGGTAGGTACTTACTTGCTCTCCGCATTTTCGTTTCGAAATCTGTATTATTTCCTATACTCCTAAAAAAAAAAATGAGATACGGATCTAAAGTTATGTTTGAACTTACTCGTAAATCATGGATATACTAGCGCACAAATTATTATCAAAATAACATTTAGCTAACCTCATTATATTATAATAATATATGAGAAACCTTACCTCAGTATCCTGTTTCTTTCATGTATACGTCATTTCTCTTTCAGAACTTTAGTTGTTCTACCCATATTGTCGAAAAAATACGTAAGTACAGCGGTCGCGCAAAGTGTCAGCGTCTACCCGTGACAGTGGTCAGCGGTACACTGCCGCCCGTCGCCCGCGCAGAGCGCCGCATGCAGTTCCGTTCGATTTTATAGGGAATATTTATTTTTAGTAATAAAAGTATGAATATTTGAAAAAATTCACAGATAGAATTATAGATAACAAAATAGTTTATTCATACAAAAAAAAACCATGAAAATATCTTTAGTAGTTTGGAAGTAATTTCGATTTTTATATTTGGGTAGACCTTACTTCCTGAATTTATTTCATAAAGTATTTTACTACAATACTAAAATATTCACAGATACAATTGATGTGTATGCGGTCTAGTTTAACATATATTTTTTGCGTAACTTACTTGCATTAATTGAAGGCGTAATAACAGATTTAAAAGTCACTAAAATGATATATCTGCACCTTAAGAAAACCACACACACATATTATAATATAATATCACGCCTTGTTTCCCCGAAGGCTTGGGCAGATGTGTACCTGTAATACACCCACATTTGGCCAGTTATGTTTAAGTCTCATGTTTAGTTGGCGAGCCTATTGCCATCAACCGGGCACAAATCCAGACTCCGGGATGCTACTGAGAAATTTCTGATGGAAAACTCAATAACACTTTGCCCGACCCGGGAATCAAAACCAGGACCTCATGCTCAGCAGTCGCGTTTTTGACCACTGACCAACGAGGCAGTCAAATTCTGTCGTGTGTGTGTGTCATCAATTCATTATAGGATAACATCAAGCTTGTAGTTCCCAATGTGGTAGGCAGAGGTGAAGGTATGGTCATCATCTGCCTAGCCTTTTCCTAACTATGTTGGGGTCAGCATTCAGTCTAACTGGATGCAGGTCAAAACCAGTATTTTACATGCTGCTATCTGACCTCCACACAGTTAGGCTTGGTAGACTTGAAGGGGCGCCCTACGCGAGCCTCTTGTTTTTCTAATATTCTCTTATTCAAAACTTACTCTCTTTTTTACCCGACTGCGCGACAGTAAAGACAGGGTTAAGTTTTTTTCTATCATTTTATACAAGTCGACCAAGTTTAATATTTCTATATGAATGGGCCAAAGAAAAGCCGAAGTGTGGGTGCTAAAAAATTTTGAGCTTCTCTTGCAGCCTGCGTTCTCTGAAGTCTGAATTCTCAAACTTTTCTGCATAAGTCAACAAATATTAATATACCTAATATATATTCCATATTAATGTTCAAAATAAATCGTAAGATTTCCGTGGCGGGTGCTAAAATTTTTGAGCTCGCTTCGCGCGCTCCTGCATCCTGCAAGAGCAGATGAATTTTTCAAACATATGAAGCAATAGATTAGGAATTTCCTTCAACATCCTTCGGATGTGAAAGCAAGTGTGTTAGTCGCGGGAAGGTACTAAAGGGTTACCGAGGCCCCTGGCAACACAGGCAACAGGAAGGAATACGGGTGGGTTTTAGTCAGTAAGAGTCTGACACACCCTCCCGCTCCGCCCAGAGCGGGAGAAGTTATTTGATGATTTCACAACCAAAAAAAAAGTGTGTTATGCAATTGGGGTACAGTTACTATTTAGTACCTTGTAATAGGGGGTGAAATTGTTGCGACAAACCGGTTACACGGTACTTCGAGCAGAAGAAATAATTCTAATATGATTTTTTTTTCTGTTCTGGGGATTGACCAGCGCCTTATGGCGCTGACAAGATGCAAATGACCAAAATAGGCTTGTCTTAAGAAAAAATAGCCAAATCTGTATAGAGAAAAAAATACATGTTAATTTTGAACATATTTCCCAGAACTTGGTTGTCACCAAAACACGTTTTGGTGACAACCAATCTCGATACAAACTAACGTTAAACTAACCTCTTACCTTGAGTTCTAATTCAAAATATCTGGATTAAATATCAACATACGTATTTAATTAATAACAAGAACTTCTTATTTGAATGCAGAACTTGGTTGTTTTATTTTCGATTACTCAACTCAATTTTGAGTAAATCGATGATTGTTTCATATTTTGCTTTAAATTACAAGCGCTGTGTCACCGCGCTTCTCTTTCTTTTCTATGCAATCTGACAGTGACCGTGGTTTAAGTGTTGTCAGCGTCTTAACGAGTCCTGTCATTTGGTATGTCACACGGTACACTGACCAAAACTTTTTTAAATTTTCCCCAAAAGTGAACCCTATATTCAAAATTTGTTTATTATTTACGTTACGCGTTTCAACAAATTTCAACTTAATCGGTCTAGTAGGTTCGGAGCAAATCGGCGGTGACAGACAGACACACGAGTGATTCTATAAGGATTCCTTTTTCCTTTTAATAGGCCGATAACACCTAAAGCGCGGTCACTGTCGGACTGCATAGAAAAGAAAGAGAAGCGCGATGACACGACGCTGGTAATTTATTGAAAAATATGAAGCAATTATCGATTTACAAAAAATCTATAGATTGTATAAAAAAAATAAAACACTATTATGCTAATATGTTGCTTGTAGAATAATCTGACAAAAAATCAGAATGATTGCATGGATATTAGTATGGTTTATAATCGTTAAAATAAATTTTTAGAGGTATCTTCGTGATTTTTTTCTATCGTATCAAATTAGCTATATTATGTTTTCAACACACTATCTACCTAGCATATATCCTGAAGAATATCATATATTTTTCTGATTTTGTTTACTGCAGCGGATCATATACTTTTAGGAATTATAAAACTTACAAAATTTGCGTTTAGGTCCTGTAGTCCTCTTAAGCCAATGACTAGAAAATGTTCAGTTGCTATGGTAACCAAGCAAGCAAAGAGTGGTTTCTGATTTTAATTACTGTAGTGGATCTTAAACTTTAAGGCATTATAAAACCTAGTCCCCTTAAGGTGGAATGGAACCCTAAAAGAAAACATCTCTCCCCGTGCTATTTTTAGAACCACATCTCGTTTTTCGGGTTCCGTACCAAAAGCGTGCCAATAGGACCCTATTACTATGGCTCCGCTGTCCGTCGGTCCGTCACAAGGCTGTATCTTTTGAAACTTAACACTTTTCATAGAGTGTGCAATAATTACAACAAATAACAAAAATATGTAGTGTTAAATATTTCAGGGTGGTACAGAACCCTTCGCGTGCGAGTCTGACTCGAACTTGACCGCTTCTTGTCTGCCTCACTAGACAAAAAACGAACAGAAAAAATCAAACAATTGAATTCCAGCCATATTTCATTCAACCATTTAAAAACCTATTCAAAGTATTTCAGGAAAAAATAATAAAGTGCCAAAGTTATGAAACTCTCAAACAGAGATTTACAAACTTTGTGGAGCTGGGAATCGGAGAATATGTGGTTTCGGCAGCTGTGAATGATGTATGGGACAACTCTGTACTCGAGTTTTGTTTGATGACTTGAGAAAGGAATGTTTATATTGATTAAAAAGGTATTACTAGGCGTGGGTCGTTACGTGATTTTCGCGAAACGTAACGTAACGACTTCGAAGGCGTCACTTTTATTAACTATTTTAGATATTAATGATTTTAGTAACTAGTTATTTTGCGGTTTAAAAAAAGATGTTGTGACAAAAATGTAAAAGAGTATGCTTAGATGGTGTGGTCATGTTGATAGGATGAATGAAAGGTGACTAACTAAAGGCAGATGTGAGTGGAAACGCCGGGAGCGGACGCCCCAGAAAGACATATAGTGACCTCATTGAATTGATGATGTTCTTCAAAAACGTCAGGTGCGTAGTACTCGCAACCGGCGTGCGTGTATGACCAGATGTATGAACGACAACGAAGCAAAAGGAGTATGTAAGGATCGTATCAAGTGGCGTTCTATAGTTTCTGCCTACCCACATGGGAAGAAGGCGTGAGTGTATTATGTATGTATGTTATTTTTTGCAGTAGGCGCAGGGCATTCTCTTATTACGCGCGAAAGAAACAACAAGCGCTCGCAACGTAACTTTAGTTTCGTTTTTTTTCAAGAAAAATCTAAAACTACAAGTGAGGCCACCAACGAGACGCTATCTCCACGGACGAGAGAATCGCGGCGATAATCACGTTGTGCCTTCAAATTAACTTCGCGACGATATCGCCGTGTGGAGATTAATTCACAGTTTCTATTGAATTTGATGGCACGACGAGGATATCGTCGGGATTTTCTCGCACGTGGAGGCGGCGCCATAATAGGCTTGTGATTAATTAAGCTACTCCAATGTACGCCCAAGCAACAAACTATTTCATCCTAAGTGTTTTAGAATATTGACATTATGATATTTTTATGACATTTAGAGAGAAAAACTGACTGAATGACTGAACTTAGCAGGCAAGATAGAATACATGACTTTATAGCTGTCTGGCGGTTTTAGGTATTATTTGTTTCGCGTGACGGGTCGTTGAGCTTACTAAAATAGGGTTGAGCTACACGATGACTGATGCATGCGCGCCGTCGGTTGGGACAGGTCAACTAAAGCTGCAAAGGCTCTTTCTTCAAAAATACCTTCCAGACATGATGGCCCTCCCGAGCGGATTTCCACTAGTAGTAGGGTAGAGTAGGGGTCGACTAGGGCCGATGCCTGCCGGGGTCGTGGGAAAGTCCGCAAGGGATACCGAGGTCCCTGGCAACACAGGCAACGGAAGTAACCCGGGTGGGTTTTAGTCAGTAAGAGTGTGACACACCCTGAGTTATTTGAAAATTTCCCACACAAAAACAAGAAAAATTAAGGACATGATGGCCCTGCGTTGTTAGACTCACATACAATCTTTAAAAAAGACCATAGCCTCTGAGTTTGTTTCGTCATTTCTTTTCAGGGATCAGTCAACAAGGAGATGTCAGCGCCATCTATTTTCAAAATATTGACCAAAAACATTGTCGTGTAAAAGTGTCTTAAAAGCTGATATACAGATACATACAGAAAAAACATCATTTAATTTAATTTCAATAAACGAATGCTGAAGCAGAATAATAAGTAGATAGAATACTCTTTATTATCTACACCGTAAAAATTACAGACTTAAATGTAGAAATTTTACATAGGGTGACTCAATGGGCGGTCTTATCGCTAAAAGCGATCTTATAAAGACAACCTTTGGATGGATTAAGGGGGAAGGAGAGATAATATAAGTACACAGTTCTGAACAATTACGTTACAAAGAGATTTTAAGTCTGGAAGGTGGCTTTCTCCCCGGAAAGTTCTTGAATAAATCCTTAACCACTTAGACACCGGAAAAATAGGGGCCAACTAGTTCACCCCCAAATCTCAACCCCTAAATAACTATATTTCTTAACCAATAGTCCTACTAAAACTATAAATTTGAAAGTTTGGATGTCTGTTGCTCAGTCACGAAAAAACGGCGAAACGGATTTGGATGAAATTTGGCACACGGATAGACCATGACCTGCTTTAGGACTTTTTATCCTGGTAGTATGTTCCCGTGGGATAATTCCGAACTTCACGCGGGCGAAGCCGCGGGCGAAAGCTAGTTAATAACAGATAACAAAATAAACAAGAAAATACAATTACCAACATTTGTGAAACAGTGTCACATTTCTGTGCCGGAAGTGACGATTCCGTTGCGTCACTTCCGATCCTAAAACCGCCATATTTATTTCATCCGGAGGAAAGAGGATTGTTTCATTTAATGGTTTTCACCCCATGAAATAGAAATGGTAGGTAATATTTTGGAAATAAGGATTGTTTGTGTTTTTAGGGGTGAAAAATGCCAAAAGGTCATGCAAGATGCAATTTCAACCCCCTGATTAAAATTACATAATTGCCTGCCTGGTTGGTCTAGTGATCGCAAGCCTTACTGCTGTGCATGTGGACCTGGGTTCGATTCCTAGGTCGGACAAAGTGTTGATGGCAATTAGCTCGCCCTCTAATCACATGGGACTTAGACATAATTGGCGAAGTGTGGGTGTCCTTAGACAATAAACTGTTCGTCAAAATCGAAACGGTTAGGTTAGGTTTGAACTGTGACTACACAACGTTTTCCTCTTTAAAGCAAGCAGACATGGTAGAGGTCGGTTTATTTATAGGAAGGTTACAAAAGTTCGGCACTTTAAGTTCCGCCCCGCACCCCGAGCAAAATACCTGTGTATTATCAGATTGCCCAAAGACCACACGGCATTATTTATAATGTGATAAATAATGAAGTTCATATTATAATTAATTATTTCGCCATAAGTAGCTTGTCATTATTCATAATGCGCGGGCATTATGAAAAATGCCCGCGTATTATGCTATTTATTACTTGGTCCATAACATATATATTTTTATCGTATCAATCAATCCAGGAACTCGATTTACAAAATAAATATCATCATTTATCGCTCAATCTATAGTCCATATGAGAGCGACTGTGTGTAGCGGATAATGGAGCGGGCAGCAGGCGTGTCCTCATGCCGCGAGAAATAACGGCACAGCGGACGGAGCTCCGGTGGGATCTCATGGCGTCATGGAGAGTACGGTTGTCGCAACCCAGTGCTGGGCACGCCACAATTGCAGCTATAAGTCCCCTCTTTGAGGAGTGGCTAGAGAGGCGCCACGGCGTCCTCACCTTCCGCCTGACGCAGGTCCTCGTCGGACACGGCAGCTTCGGGAGGTTGCTGTGTTGGATAAGGCGGGAGGAAACGCCCGAGTGTCACCACTGTGTGGATCGCCCGGAGGACACGGTGGAGCATACGGTGGAGACGCCCTGGGCGTCGGGAAAGTTGTACTCTCTGCCAAGGCCGCCATATTTAATAACATTCAGATTTTCGGCATTTTCTGCCACTGCTCCTGCTTTAGAAGTAGTCCGATGGAGGTGGGACGGTGCCAGTGTGTCTACACAGGTAGCGTCCCACACAAGCATCCGTCCCAAACTCCACGGAACCAAATATTCACTACTATATTCGTTCAATATTCAGCCCAGTGAAATAATGGAGGAATTCGAGTGTTGTCATACACTGGTATAGTTATTGTTAGGTATGCTGATAAATGATGATAAATTATATATATCTGTCAATTGTTTCAAAAAAACACTAAATGATATTATGTTTTAAAACTATATGAGTTTGGTGTTTCCTAGCCGACTACTCTGAGAAGAAAGATCGAAACAAAATCAGAGGTCACAGTCTCTTAGTCCAGACATAATCTTGGTCAGACCATGTGAGGACCTTGCAGATTAGATTCTGAGATGGTATTTTGAGGAAAGAACCACACAGACTTGAATGGACCTGTCCACTGTCCAGTCAGTGCACGTATTTGTTAGTAATCGTGTAGCTCAACACGCAACTTAAGGAGCTCAACGACTCGACGAAAGATGACTTATTTCTGTTATTTGTCAGTAATCGTTAGCTCAACACACAACTTAAGGAGCTCAACGACTCGATCTACGAACAACGATAAAGATGACTTACTTCTGTTATTCTGTGCGTGCGCCGCTATGAAGACGGCGGCAAGCACCACCCACGACACTTCCATCGTGTCAACCGCGACCGCCACACCACCACGAGTTGTACCTCATCTGGAACAACGAAGAAAAAAGCATTAGTACTGCCTTTAAAAAACCGGACAAGTGCGAGTCGGACTCGTCCACCGATGGTTCCGTAATTTGTAGGTACATATTATAAATAGTTCAGGAATCCCATTATCATCTCATTTTCCCGAAATGCAGTTTCCAAAACAGTTCATACCTAAATTAGTTAGGTAACCTAATCAAAGTTGTTTTTTACTTAAATATCAAATTTAATCCAAATTTGTAAGTGGTGACTGAGAAAAGAATGGTACTTTAAATAAAGACTATATTTTTTTATGATTTAATTACAAATGTATAGTTTTCAGATTTTTCCCTGTACTTGTAGTATAAGACGATTACTTGCCAAATTTCATAGTTCTAGGTCAATGGAAAGTACCCTATACATTTTGATTCCCTTGAGAGTCGAAATATACGTTTTTTGCGGCATAAACGGCCGTATCTATTTTTTACGTTGTCTTAGAAGTTTGATTTTTTCACAGCTTCCAGGGATAGATTTGAGTATATAGTTTTAATTTCAACTCGATACCTCCACGCGTTCCCGAGATAAAGGGCCTTGACATACAGACGGACACACGGACAACAGTGTTCCGTTCCTACAAGGGTTCCGTTTTTTCCTTTTGAGGTACGAAACCCTAAAAACTACTACAATACCAGCATTGTAGCATTTTTTTTTTATTAAATGTGGTTCGTAATGTAGTGTTAATTTCAACTCGATGCCTCCACGCGTTCCCGAGATAAAGGGCCTTGACAGATAGACGGACACACGGATAACAGTGTTCCGTTCCTATAAGGGTTCCGTTTTGTCCTTTTGAGGTACGGAACCCTAAAAACTACTACAATACCAGCATATGTAGCAATTTTTTTTATTAAATGTGGTTCGCAATGTAAAGTAAATAAATAACATCATGAGTTTTCTAAGATCATCATCTGCCTGCCTTTTCCCTACTATGTTGGGGTCGGCTGCCAGTCTAACCGGAGCTGAATACAGTGTTTTACATGGAGCGACTGCCAGATAGGCATCTGACCTCCACAACCTAGTTACTGGATATCACGATACCTCTTTTGTTGTCTGACTTCCTCGTAACGACTGTCAAAGATGTACAAATAACAGCTGCGACCAACGGCTTAAAGTGCTTTCTGAGGCACGGAGGGGTCTTGGTGTGTAAAGATGGTCACCCATCCACGGACCAACCGCGGCAAGCATAGCTTAACCTGATTTAGCGACTCGTGCGGCTGTTATTACTTAGCCACAAGCCCCTCATGAATTTTGTAAGATCCTACGTAGCTAAGTAAACTTATTATATCAGAATTCCCATTATTTGTGAATTTCGGTGGGCCGCGTCGTAATTCAACGTATTGTAATAACAACAAACATTTCGTAATCATTATGTATTTTTTTTGTTTCACTTTTTAATAGCATGAAATTAGTAAGTACTTTATAGCAGCATGGAATTAGTGTACTCACGGAATCAGTAAATACTATAATTGTAATTAGAGGGGGTCGAATTCGAACGGTGGGCGACCTCTAGTAATGAATAATTCGAATAAATATTTAAGTAATTAGCTTTTTAGGGTTCCGTAGTAAACAAGGGACCCTTACAGTTTCGCCATGTACGTCTGTCTTTTTTTTTTTGGTTGGGAAATCTTTAAATAACTTCTTCCGCTCTGGGCGGAGCGGGAGGGTGTGTCAGACTCTTATTGACTAAAACCCACACGTATTCCTTCCTGTTGCCTGTGTTGCCAGGGGCCTCGGTGACCATTTAGTACCTTCCCGCGACCCCGGCAGGCATCGGCGCTAGTGGACTCCTACATTGTGCTGACGACATCTCTTTGAGGCGCGCGTGGAATACGACGCGCCGTCGACCCGGGCCTGGTCCTTACCGGACGGTGAGCTACCCATTGCTCACCGTCCGCAAGCTCGCGTCTACGGTGGCCGGAAATCCGCCCGGGATTCCCGACGCCCTGGGCTTCTCCTGCGGCGGCTAGGCGCGGCAGCGGTGTTACGCCCTGGCGTTTCGCCTCCTCGCGCTACACCCATACGTGCGCGAGGTGTCTGTCTGTCTGACCCCACTGTAGCTCAGAGACGCTTAGTAATCACGCCGACAAAGTGCCAAAATAAAATCGTAAAAAACATTTTTTTATACAATACGTTGAGAAAAAAATATCATACGTAATGTGGGGCATTACGTGCGAGGGAGATACCTTGCACGTAATGTGGGGATGATATTTTTTTTTTCTCGTCTACCCCATGGTGTGGTATCGTTGGATAGGCCGTTCAAAAATATTGCAGGTTTGTGAACAGCACTTTTCAATTCAAGGATCCACTTGCGTAATATTAAGCATAAAAGTGTTTTTCAACTACAAAGTTTGTTTTTGGAATAAATTCGTCCCAAGTAATCCCAACCACGGAACCCTTCATAGACTTAAAAACTATAATATACAAGAGCTCATTTAAGTCAAGACTCAAGGCGTTCCTATTGGAGAAATGTCTCTATTCGATTGACGATAAAATATCCACGTTTAATTTTTTTTTTTTTTATTTGATAATGTGAGACTGGGTAATATTAGTAGGTATGTAGTAGCTTGAAATGGTATTGGATTTTTTAATTGTATTGAATATTTTATTTTCTATAATTATTGTATTGTGAATGTGTTGGTTTTATATTTTTGATTATCGTTATTTCTTTTTTATTTTTTGTATTTTTTAATATTGTTTACGATTTCAAACACAATGTAAATTGTTCCTGAATAAATTGAATTTGAACTTCATAGTGCGTGGTCCGACACGCACTTGGCCAGTTTTTTTAAATGTTGAGGTTAATTTCTGTCGCTGCTCAGATGCTTATTAACAAGGTGAGGTCAGATGTGTCATTATTTCCAAATATTAATAAGATGTGTCGTGATTAAATAGTAAATACCTATAAAATTGAAAGTATGTGATTTGCTTCAAATGATTTTTTATCACGGTAGTCATGCAGTTTAAAAGTATCTAATTTGACAGTTACCGTAAAAGTACTGGTTTTGTAACAGAACGGAATGGAAAACATGATATTTGGTGTGCGCGGTTTTCTAAGTTAGTTCTCTTCGAGCCTCGGAATCTAAAGGTTGTCTTCAAGAAGTCTAAAGTCTATACTGATATTATATTGAGTACTTAAATAGTTTGTTAAATATTGCTGAATACCAGGTTTGTATGTGTGCAACAATATAAATACAGAAATATTCGTACTGAGAAGGCGTGTTCATTTCAGATGTTACACATCTTATGCGACTACTGTAAGGATCGCTCATTTTTTTTCACTTTGTTGTCTTTTGCAATACATATTTGGGTATTTTTTGGCAAAACACGTTTGTGTTAGATTGTTTTCCTACAAATAAATTCTTCGTCTTTCTTTTAAATGTATGGGCCTCATATGCCACCAGTTTATCAATCACTGGTACCGAATCCCTTGTTCACAAACTAAACTAAAAAGTTCAGGGCATCCTTTTCTTTGTATTTCATTAAGAAAAGGACAGAAGATAAATTTTAGTTTAGTCCTGTCAAATTAATCAGCGCCTGTCACTACTCCATACAAGTTTAGACGTGATTAAAAACTTTCCTACTAAAATTACGTCAATTTACGTCAAGCGATGATTGATTTGGCAGGACTAAACTAATATACTATACCTTCTGTCCTTTTCTTCATGAAATAGAAAGAAAAGATGCACTTAACTTAAATTTAGTTTAGTTTGTGAACAAGGGAATCGGCACCAATATAATGCCCTTCAAACTTATAAACTAATGCAACTTGAAGGGACTATAAGTGCGTTCACTATAACTTGACGCGTGATGCTATTGGTAGCACTGAATTTTGCAGTCACGTGATTGGTAGTTCTCTATTAAAACTAACAAAATTCAATGCTATCAATCGCGTCATGCGTCAAGTTATAGTGAACGCAATTTAGGTATTACTGAAATGTCTCCAGCTTAAAGTATAGCTGTAGGTACAACGATCTTTTCAAACTCAAACTCAAAGCATTTTTTTCAATGAAATTATTTACAGGCTTTTGAATTGTCAAGGAGTCGTTCAGCTAACTGAAAATATGCTTCTAAAAATATGAAGCTAGAAGCCCATTTTTAGAAGAAGAACGGGCAAGAAATTCCATGAACACTCTTTCAAATTAAATTGATACATAAAAAAGTAGTTTATTAAAATAATGTTGAATTTATAACTAAATGTGAGGACGATATAAAAAAAAACACGTGCGTAATAGCAAAATAAACAATAAAAAAAAAACAATTTCAAAATAAAATAATTAAAAATTAGCCGAGGCAGCTAAGAGATGACCAGTCCCAACTGAAGGCGCCCGTTCACAAGCATGACGCATGGATCAGCACCATTCAGCTCAACCATTTTGAAGCGAGCTAAATGATCCAACACACGCGCCATCATCAGCGAGACATCTGAGTGAGCACGACATACTCTCAGCCGCCAGGGCACATTCAAGTCAATGACATATTAACCGGTAAATAGTAGCTCTATTATAAATGGTACTCACACCTGTGCTATGAAAAAAAAAAAAAGTTTTAATTTATACAATGCAAAGATAGCCTTACAATGTTCAGCAGCTCCAACAATATTTTCAAATGTTAATTAATCAATTGGTTGTGGAGCAGGACCAGCATTGAGCCAAGCATTTTTATCAGCAATGTAATCCCCCAACTTATAATATAGGCGCCTACCTGCATAGTGTGCGTTTTATACAAGATTTGAATTTCATCTCATTCAGTTGAAGTATGTTTTGGCTTGTGGACTTGTGGTCAATTTCTCAAAACGATTATTGCACAAATCTTTACCAACAGCGCCCCCTGTCAACGTCATTTGAGCGCCAAAAATCTTTGAAGCAGTGTAAGTTGGTAATTTGGTTTTTTCGCCTGTCAAGTTACAGAGACACTGCAAGTTCTGCTTTAACCAAGTAAGTTCCTGTCGCTATGAAATAGTTTTTATTAGCATTAATAATGAAGTCATTTATCTTCCAGATAATTATGCAGATAGCTCTGACTTTGATGCATCGCTTTTATTTTGTAGTTAACTTTTAACTGGGCATAGTGCCACGTCGTTTTTTTTTTCTATCTGTTTTGCATAACCGCAGCGGTCGGCAGTATCTGGTGTTGTATTCAAGTTTTATAAAGAATGAGTCATATTTGGGTACTTAAATAAATCTATTGTCATTCTCCTGTCCTGATCTCAATTCATTTGGGTTCGACGCAACATGTCAATAATAATAAGTTTATTGCACAAAGAGAAACACAGAGTTAGTCATACACTAAACATGATTGTACAAGTGTTGATAAAAATCAGGTTGAGCAGTTAGCTCCTGAACTAAGTAAAAAGATACTTGTATCTCGACACCCAAAGTTCCCCTTAGACATAGAATAGTAAATGCAATCAGGTCAAAGTGACTCAGTAATTACACGTTTCAGTATTGAGAAAGGTCTTCATTAGGACGTCATCTGTATCGTCGTAAGACAAATTCTGCAACCAATTAGTTAGCTTTGCTTTCAGCGCAAGCTTGGTCAACGTGTAAATATCAATTAACCGATGTACCCTATTATGAAGACGAGCGCTTAGGACCGAGTAATGGCGGCTAGCAAATGCGGAACGACATTGGACGGAGGCACAAAACGGAAGACCTCGACGTCTTAGAAGGATGTTGGAGTTGAGAGGTAGGATGGAGCGACGGCGTAAGATTACATGCAGAATGAAGAGTTGTCGCACAGTGAGTACTTGGGTTTCAGAGTAAAGCAGGGCGGTTGGGTAGTATCTACGCTTAAAATGCGTAACCTTTAGAAACACTTTTGAGCACGTTCTATTTGCATTAGAAGATTTTAATAAGTACCTCCCCATACAGTAATACAATAGATGATTATTGGTGCACTCTGATGGACCAATGACAAAGTCGCAGGGTCAGCTGAATGTGTTCTCCTTAAATATGAAGATGAGCTTCCTTGTACCTACGTGTACATCAGAGATGTTATGGATATGATATTTCGGATCTGGATACGGATAAAGGAATAAAATTATATCGGTTTCGGATACGGTTACGGATATGCCTACAGCAATTGCCTTATGTAAGCGGGCACGCCCTTTATGCCTCGAGGCTTTTATTTAGGTATTAAGTTCTATTTACGTTTTTTTTTGTTGTAATTTTTATCTGCTTGAGTACAGTTTGTTCATTGTTTTGTTGGTATACTGGCGCGTGCTAGCTATCGTATGGCAAGTGTGTAATTTAATCCAATGTTTTGTATTTCGTAATGTTAATTACTTTGCATACGATTTGTATAGAATCAAGTTTATATAACTAAACAGACAGACGTGCTGCTGGGGAGTTTGTTCCACCACTTCTTCTTCCCAGCTAAAGCACTAGGAAGTGGTGACGGGCGGGCGATTTTGGGGGACTGTCTTATGTAACTTTGACGTTCGAAAAGTGCTGATTTTCAGCCTAGTTTGAATAAATGACTTTTGATTTTGATTATGTAAGTATTTCGGATTATCCGTTGGGTTCGGATAGTTTCAGTTACGGATATTAGATTGAAGTAAAATATAAACACAAATAGTATGTAATAATTTGGTTTTATTTATAGGTTTTATCTAGTCTAGGTTATCATTTGGTATTATAATCAGTCATATAGGTAAGTAATTATTTAGAGATGTTATAATAATTAATAAAGTAACCCTCTGTTTCAGTGTTTCTAACGTATTTTTAATAATTGGTAATTAATATATACCTACTCAATTTTAAGTTTTATCTATTAAAATAAATTAAGTATCAACTCTTAAATAAAAACTAACTACTCGTAGTTATGAAAGAGGTTATGTTATGACTCGAAATAACAAACAAATTGCAAGATTCAGGTGGCGCGCGAGCGGTGAAACAAAATCCTGTCGAAACATGTCGTTTTATTTAGACTCCGCCCTTATACGAAACTATCCGCAACTTGTGAAACGGATACGGTTACGGTTACGGATATATTTTTATTTCGGATATCCGATAGTTTCGGTTACGGTTACGGAGCTCCGTAACATCCCTGGTGTACATAATGCCTCGATGTGGGTGCGCCAGGTTAGTTTTTCATCAATGTACACCCCGGTATATCAGTCGTCATCACGGTAGTCATTCTCTTTCTATCCATATCGTCTTTCACACAGTCCATTGTTTCTTTGGCCTTCCCCTGCTCGTATAGCCATCCACACGCATACTCAAAATGGCATTGACAAGTACCTGATGTTATGTCGGGTACTGACACACGGTTTATAACTACATGAATTTTATTCAATAACTATTTTATTTTTATAGGTATTTCATACGTTTATTTTATTTTTTATTTAAGTATATCTGGATCTATCCGTGACATCACAGTGGGCCCTATCAGAATACCAGCGCTGCGACACTTATTTCATAAGTACTGCAGCATTATGCTGAGATAGGAGCCTTTTGGCCTCGTGTTTTTTTTATATGTTTCTCTGAGTGTTTTTTAGTTTAATGTGTCCAGTGCAAGTCCCAATAAATACTTTTTCTTTCTTTCAAAACTTTCCTGGTGACATTTCCCTCACTCCTCCGCATCACATGCTCATACTATGACAACCTTTTTCCGCACAACTTTTCAGTCACCGGTGCGACTTTCAGACGTCCTCTTATGTACTTATTTCTTATTCTATCCATTCGTGTCACAGCACACATCCGTCTTAGTATTCTCATCTCAGCTGCATGCAATAGGGTCTTACACCCATTTTTGAAAAGTGTCTTAATTAAATTCTATAGTGCTAATATGCCCCAAAAAATCACGAAAATTTTATTCAATCGATAAGTGCCATACAAATGCATTTAAATTTTACATTTTCAAATTTCGCGCGTAGTTTGACGAAAACGCTGGACGCAGTGGACGCCATGTTGCTGTGTGGTCATGACGTCACTTGGCTATGTAAACAAATGCGCTGATCTATTATCTAACTATCAGTTGACAGTTGACACGTTTTAGTTTACACAGCGGTATGACGTAATAACATAGCGGCTACTATTTCATGGTGTTTTTTAACAGAATAGAAAAACTGAAATCGATGAATTGAATTTTAAAATTTATTTTGTTATTTTATAAACTAAAAGTAACATTTTCCGACTCCTTTTTGCCTAAACTATCTCAATAATCTATTTATAGATTTTTTCTCGTATATATTAAAATACCCTATTGCCTTTCATTCATCCCTTTTGTGGCCCAACATTCTGATCCATACAAGACAGCAGATCTAACCACCAGCAGGCAACCATTGTTTTATAAATCTTCTCCTTAAAGGTCGGGTAATCGCCATTGCCGAAAGTGCATTGCGCTCACGTTCTGTTTCATAGGGAATATATTACTTAAACAGAAAAAAAAACAAATATATCTTAAAGAGTTTGAAAGCAATATCGTTTTTTATGCTTTGGGTAGACTTAGGAAGATGTAGTGAAAAAATTGAAAAGAGTATGCTTAGATGGTTTGGTCATGTTGAGAGGATGAATGAAAGGCGACTAACAAAAGGTATTTACAAGGCAGATGTGAGTGGAGACGCCGGGAGGGGACGCCCCAGGAAGACATATAGTGACCTCATTAATGATGTTCTTAAAAAAGGTCAGGTGCGTAGTACTCGCAACCGGCGTGCGTGTATGACCAGATGTATGAACGTAAACGAACCAAAAGGAGGATGTAAGGAGCGTAGCAGGTGGCGTTCTATAGCTTCTGCCTACCCCCATGGGAAGAAGGCGTGAGTTTATGTATGTATGTACGTATGTATGGGTAGACGTTACTTCCTGAATTTATTTCATAAAGTATTGTACTAGAATACTTAAATATTCACATATTGTAGGGGTCCACTAGGGCCGATGCCTGCCGGGGTCGCGGGAAGGTACTAATGGGTCACCGAGGCCCCGCAACACAGGCAACAGGAAGGAATACGGGTGGGTTTTAGTCAGTAAGAGTCTGACACACCCTCCCGCTCCGCCCAGAGCGGGAGAAGTTACTTGATGATTTCCCACCAAAAAAAAAAAAAATACAGAATTTTTTGCATAACTTACTTGCATTATATGAAGCCGTAATAACAGATTTAAAAGTCACTAAATTCATATAGCTGCGCCTTAATTTTAAAGGGAATGCGGGAGTCGAACTTGTACATAAATCTATACTCATCTGCCTGCCTTTTCCCAACTATATTGGGGTCGGCTACCAGTCTTACCGGATACAGCTGAATACCAGTATTTTACATGGAGCGACTGCCTATCTGACCTCCACAACCCAGTTACTGGGTAACACGATACTCCTTGGTAAGACTGGTTGTCAGACTTTCGGGCTTCTGACGACCTGTAACGACTGTCAAAGATCTACAAATGACAGCCGGGACCAACGGCTTAACGTGCTTTCCGAGGCACGGAGAGGTCTTGGTATGTAAAGATGGTCACCCATCCACGGACCAACCGCGGCAAGCGTAGCTTAACCTGATCGATCAACCCTTGCGGCTATTATTACTTAGCCACAAGCCCCTTAAATAAATCTATACATACAGGGTCAAATTCAATTAGTTAGCGAAACTCTGCAGATTTGATGAGTATCGATGTTTATACACGATAAAACTAAAATGAAAATGATTTGATGGATTTATTTTGGAGGTCAACGACCGCTGGTAGTGTTTTTACTTGAAGTATGAATTGAGAACATCTGTTTATTAGTTTTCTTTTATCGTGTTAACATGTTAAAGGCTCCTACATACTGGCGCGACTTGTCGCGCGACGCGACGCGACACAAAGACACCGCGTGTAGCGCTACAAGCGGTGCCTTTGTGTCGCGACGCGTCGCGCGACAAGTCGCGCCAGTATGTAGGAGCCTTTATACCCATCACGTCTGTGGAGTTTACACAAAAAATACTGATATTTCATGTGAATACACAAACTGCGGTCCCGCAAAAAATCTTTAAATTATTATTTTTTTGTTTTTATGTTGTGAGTTTGAGTGTGAAAGTATTAACAAAAATATTTTAGAAACAAACATTTTGACTATTTTAGAAGTTTGTAACCAAAAAAGAAAAACAAATGAAGATTTTTACAATTGTAAGACTACAAGGTAGAAGGATTTTTGCAACGCATTGCAAAAATCCTTCTACTTCACTTTCGTACGTTTTCCATGAACCAACGCACACTACAGGCGGCCACACCGCATTTTTTTTTTGTATGAAAATGCGTGGCGTTGCGGCTGTAATATGCGCTTACCTTAAGACTGGTATAATCTAGTTTTTTTTGGCAGGCAATCAATAAATGTACAAAAACCCTTAATATTCCTTACCCACTTATTTCACCCCCAAAACCGATTATTTTTCAAACTTCACCCCCTGACATCTTAAGAAACACATCTTTATACGATAATTCCAACGATTCGCCGTGGTCGCAGGAATGTAATATGTGCGTGTACATGTTTTTTTAAGTATAATACGACTGGTCCCTCGCACCCCTCGCTAGGGGGTGAAATCATACGGAATAAATGCTGTTAAGGGGCATGTTGGGGTTGAAATTCTCTTTTTTTAATAAGTATCTATAGTTATCGAATGTTTGCGTTGGGTTTTAATATTTTGTAATAGGGATGTAGGTATGTACATGTTTATTTGGGTAAATATTGTTTTTTGACACAGAGTAAAAAATGTCATCCCTTATAAATAAGCAGAGCAAGAAAGGGAAAAAAAATGTAAGAGCTTTGAATTACTTGACATATAAAAATATAAACTCACGCGTTCTTCCCATGTGGGGGTAGGCAGAAACTACAGAACGCCACCTGCTACGACCCTTATATACTCCTTTTGCTTCGTTTACGTTCATACATCTACCACGAGAACCATAGAGAAGCGTTTTGTCAGAAGACGAAAATGACGTTTCCGTGTGTGTAGACAGTTTTCTACCGAGAAATGTAGACAAGAGATTTCTATCCTACAGTAGGATAGAAAGAGAAAGCTAAGCCCATTGGTCACACACGCACGCCGGTTGCGGACACTACGCACCTGACCTTTAACAAGAACATCAGCAATGAGGTTATTAGATGAAATTATTTAGCGGTTTTACTTAAGACGCTGACAACACCTAAAGCTCGGTCACTGTCGGACTGCATAGAAAAGAAAGAGAAGCGCGATGACACAACGCTGGTAATTTATTGCAAAATATGAAGCAATTATCTATTAAAAAAAATCTATTTATTGGATACATAAATTAAAACCCTATTATGCTAATAAGTTGCTTGTAGAATAACCTGACGAAAAATCAGAATGATTGCGTGTAATATATGTGTATTAGTATGGTTTATAATCGATAAAAGAAATTTTTAGAGTTGTCTTTGACATTTTTTCTTTTAACGATTATATTTTTAGAGGTCTCTTAGTCCGGGGTCGCGTGGTTGTCCAAAAGGGTTACCGAGGCCCCTGGCAACACAGGCAACGGAAGGAATACGGGTGGGTTTTAGTCAGTAAGAGTCTGACACACCCCCCCACACACAAAAAAAAAGAGATGCCTTTGTGATTTTTTCTATTGCTTCAAATTTGTTGTATTATGTTTTTATGTCGCTATCTTCCTAGCATACTCGTATATTTATTTATTTAATACTTTAAGCACACAAATGTACAGAGGCGGACTTAATGTCATAGAAAAGATCCTCATGAATGTCATATATTTTCTGATTTTGTTTACTGCAGTGGATCATATACTTTTAGGCATTATAAAACTTGCCTTTAGCTCCTGTAGTCCCCTTAACTTGTAACAAAACCTTAGTTTAACTTTAAATTATAGCTTTTTCACATATGTAAAATATTTCACAACAGAATCGTTTCACGAAGATTAGCTTAGAGCTCTTGTGAAAACATTTATGAGAACACTCCAGTTAGTTCAAAGACATACGCCGTCTTATTACAAAACAAGGATTATCTTCAGACCCAGGTTTAAATTATTGAGCCATTTTTGAATTTCGAACTTTATTCGTTTATTACGTTAAAGTTCTTAATGAAAAACTGTCAACTTAGTACCGGACTAAATAGTCAGTTTTGTATAAAGAACTGCATTTCAATCATACGAGTCTCGTAGTAAAGTTCTTATTACGAAAACTGGTTCGATGGTTTAAACCATGTCAAAAGAAATCTTTGTTTTGTAATAACACCGAATGAGTTTAAGTTAAGTTTTTAAAATATTATATGTTGGTAAAACATGTATGGTTTAGTTTAAAAATATTTTTCTTCTTTGTTAAGCTATAACTTCCATATGCTAGGGATATATTTAACTAATCCTCTAATACCTTATTCTAATGACGAACACTTTTTTAAATAAATGAATCTCTAAAATCTTCTTGGACTTCTAATGATGCAAACTTTTTAAATAAATAAGCCTTTTTTATTTTCAGGTCTTTTCTCACAGTTGTTCACTGTAACTAAGGTAGTTAATCTCAATTACACGGGTTTGGTTAGGTTATAACTGTGACCAACCGCGCTACATCCAAGTTTGTAGCAGTTACTTTTAGTACGAATATTTTTAGGTTCCCAAAATAGGAAAAAAAATAGAGGTTCGCAAGAAGAGGCGGAATCCTTATATTAGAGTGTAAAATAATATTTTTAGGAGCGCAAAATGAGAATTATTTGCAGTTCGATTAAATGCATGCCCTTGTGAAAAAGTCAGACAAATCAATCAGCATTACATGTATTTTAATTCCAACTGGAAACTACCCCTTAAACTGCCACCCTAACTCATGGAATCAATCGCTCAGCACAAGATTGTTAGGGGTGGCCCACACAATGTTTATTTATTTTTTGAATATTAGGGGAACCAGTTTTTTTGGTAGAAAAATCATTTAATGCTTGAGATAGAAAACATGTTTTTTTTATAATGATTAATGTATTAGAGCAAGGTTTTATTTAAGATCTATACAAATAAATAACATTAAAATGTCTGTTTGTAATGTCAAAATAACAGCGTTTTAGTAAATGCATATGAAAGTAATATACGCTACTTACCTACTTATAACAAAAATAAAATTTTCAAAATTCTTGTCTGTCTGTCTGTTTGTTCCTGTTAATCTCAGAAACGGCTGGACCGATTTTTATGTGACTTTTACTGGTTTTTGTTATTATTTTAGATAAAGCCACGCGGGCGAAGCCATATGCAGCAGCTAGTTGATAATAAAATTAATAATTTAACCATTTAGGTATAGGTACTTATTTTAAGATGTTTAATCTTAAGGGGCTAGCCTATTGCCATGGATGATGGGGTGCAAATGTAGACTCCGGGCTGCTCATGAGAAATTCCTGATAAATAAACCAATAACATTTCGCTCAATCTGGGAATCGATCCTAGAACTCCACCCTTTTGCAGCGATCAAAGATTCCCACAAAACAGACAGACAGATTATTTTAATTTATGCAAAAAATCGTCCCCCACAATTGTTTGTCTCTCAAAATCTGGGGAACCAGCCTTTTAATACGTTCCCATGGAGTTTTTTAATTAGGCAAGGATTAGTTTGACAAATCTTATAAATGTTAGTTAAATGTCATTGGCAGTATTTTAATTTTTGTTAAAAATAGGGGTGAACTTTTAGGGGGCGAATCGAGGCGTGTCGGGGTGACGTTTAGTGATTTGGAATACTATAATTATTTAAATTATTGTGTGTTCTGTGGTGGCGTGTGGTTATATGGGTTTTTTTTTTAAATCTAATAAATACTATCTATTCTAGAGATGTTCCGACTTATTCAGCAAAGAGTGCCGATTATCCGGCTTGTTACTTTGTATGTATTTCTCAATAAAATGTATACTTATTGGAGGAATTACATTAAATAAAATAAAAACCTTGATTGTTAATCAATATTTTAACGATAACAGTATTGTCTATAGTTCTTTATTTTTTACACAAAAACACCGCTCTGACCTGCAGGCTTAGCATGACGGTTTCTATTTCTTCGAAGAATAGACACGGCTCTTTCTATACAAAGTGACATTTCGTTTCTTCATTTTTGACATCTCACCGTAGAAATCCTTCTACAATCTGTTATTTTGTCTTTCGTTTCTCACGATCTTTGTCTAGGTCTTTTTTATGTAGAAAGATTTCTACGGTGCGATGCAAAAAAGGTGAAACGAAATGTCACTTTGTATAGAAACAGCCATGTCTATTCTTTGAAGAAATAGAAAGCGTCATGCTAAGCCTGCAGAAAAAAAGAAAAAAAAAATCAAGAAACAGTGCGAAGTAAACAAAATATGTTCCGACACGCTCGCAGGCGGCGCGGCGGTTGCGACTTGCGCGCGGTAGGCTAAGAACTCACGGAGCGGTTTTCACCCGCGCCCGCCGCGTTTGCGGGCCCGCAGCTTTTGTAGGATTTAGATTTATAAGCAAAAAGTAAGAGCACATTTCACGACGCGTTTTACACTCGCGGCGCGCGCGGTTGTTTGCGGGTCCCGCGGCACCGGCGGGCAACTTGTAGAATCGCGCGGGCGGCAGTCACCCGCCGCGCCGCCTCGGCGGGTTGCGCCCGCGCGCTCTGCGATCGCTTGGCGGGCGACCGCATTAGCTGGCGGGGCGGGGGGTACAGAAATCTTGTATAATAACCGCCCGTCTTGCGATCATCGCCCGCCAAGTTTGCGGGCGATGATCTCAACCGCGACGGCTGACCGCGCTAATCACCGGTCTCATGAGTTTAGAAATAAAACCGCAGCTCCAGCACCGCGGCGGGCACGGGACAAAACCGCTCCGTGAGTTCTTAGCCGAAATTGCCGAATTCCCCTGAAACCGTGATCGGCTTGGCCTTGACCAGTCTGCCGATTAGTCGGCCTCTTTAAAGCCATAGCCAAAGTCATAGTCAGCACATAGTTATAGCACATCTTTATTATATTCTAATATAATAAAGCTGAAGAGTGTGTTTGTTTGAACGTGCTAAGCTCTAGAACTAACAGTCAGATTTCGAAAATTCTTTTTGCATTTGATTGCCCAATTCTTGAGGAAGATTACGACCCTTAGGAGCCAAGCAAAAAGAAAACAGCCAGAAAGAACACTAAGCGATAACAGTGTAATAAGGCGGGCAGGCGATGCGATGCGACGCTTGGGTCGTTTTAGCATATTATTGTTGTGTCTTACGACTTCCATGAGAACGAAATCTCGGGCAAAAACCGGGCAAATAATAATAGGAAAACATTGGATAGTTTTAAAAGCATTTTTAAGGTTATACAGTTTCGATATTTTGCAATGAGTCACAAAAATGTTTGATTTGTGGTACCTCGGTTCCACACGTTGGCCTCAACTATGGTTGCAAAACTTCTGAAAAATTCTGAATAATTCCGGAATACTTCTGGGAAAGTTTCTTTAAATCAGAATTATTCAAAATGAATTTTATTGAAATTTTTATTTTTTTTGCTGAAATATCGTATTTTGCATCGATACTAGCATACAGATGCCTCATCCCATACAAAGAAATGTCCCGACGTAAAGAGCAGATTTCATCTGGCAATTCTAGCTATTTTTGTACATCAATCGCGTTCGTTCCCAATAGATGGTGTTAGTAGCGACTTTGCAAGAAGGGTTACATTATACTTTTATTCCGAATAGATGACGTTAAAAGCACACTGTACTTTTGTACTGCTGCTACGTACTCCTATTATCAGTGATATTATTAAACAAAACAAAATTTAAAAAATCGAGATGTTAACCTTTGAAATTTAATACAGCGCCATCTACTGGTATAAATATTAATTGTGCATTCCAACCATCTTTGAAATTTGAACTAAGAGCTTATTGTTACACAATTTGGTGTGATTATGATTATTATTTGTTGATTATGTATGAATAAACCTTATAAAAGTCAACAAAAACTTTAAAATTACACTTCAATCATAGATCAATAAATGTCGTGCCATCTAGTGACATTTATTTGAAACTCTTTGTTAGCGGTGATGCAGGCGATGGCGGTGCGGGGTGCGGTAAGAGGGGAGATGCTCCCCGGAGAAGTTTTCGCCCGCGGAGAAAGATTCATACCCCGCAATCGAATGTTTCCGCGGAATATTTCGACCGAATTATTCAGGAATAAACGTGTTTATTTGTTGTGTGGTGGGTGAATTTATTTTTCAGTGGCACATAAGTAAGTAAAATATAAATGTTTATTTTATTATAAATATGATTGATTAAGTATAATATATTATGTTGATATTTTTATAGGTAAATATGTTATCCTGCGATTAACAGGATTTTTATGTGTGCTATTTTTGTAAATGCTCTTTTTCTAAATGTTAGGTACTTAGTTGTGGAATAAAAAACCACCGAGCATATTTGATTTGTTTTTTGAAAAAGGGATACCTATGTTTTTGATTAGTTTGTATATAGCTCTTCTGTTCGCATCCCGAGTATTCGCGAGTCACATAGACATGTATTAATCATTACTTATCTACATAACGCGTATAAAAGTCAATAAAAACAAATAAAGGCAAACCTTGCAAGCAAACACGTTTTGATGCGGTTTTCAGAAAAGTACCTATTTGCTATACTTAGGAGTAGGTTTTGATATATATTAACTGACTTCAAAAAAAAGGAGGTTATGAGTTTGAACCGTATGTAGGTGTGTATGTTTGTCCGCGATTATCTCGCGTTAAATCGCTTTTGATGCAGTTTTCAGAACAATATTACTAGGGTGCGTCTAATGAAAGCGCGACATGGAGTTTTTTTTAAAATTTAATTGGCAACATTATTCAGCCGCAATTGTAGGAAACAAAAAAAAATTAAGTGTCAAGAAATAATTCTCCTACTAGTTAGTAATACCACAATTTTTGACAATTGAAATATTCCCAAAGTTTCAGAATATTTCGGAATACTTCCGAAGTATTCGACGGGAATGATTCGGAATTTTTCCCGCCAGCATCTATAGCCTCAACCGACGTGTAATGTAAATAATGCCGATATAGTATATAGCCATTTCATTACACAAAGTGACAGCTAGCACATGTCAGATTGCCTGCCGGTGTCGCGGGCAAATCCGAAAGGGATACCGTGGCCTCTGGCAACACACAGGCAACGGAAGGAACACGGATTTTTTTTTTGTTTTTGGTTGGTAAATCATCAAATAACTTCTCCGGCTCTGGGCGGAGCGGGAGTGTGTGTCAGACTCTTACTGACTAAAACCCACCCGTATTCCTTCCTGTTGCCTGTGTTCCTGTTGCCTGATGATTACCCAACCAAAAAAAAAAGGCATACATATGTGCCTGTTGAGCTGGACTCCCATTTGGTGCAACCTTGAGACGCACACCGCACCTTGTTCGATAATTGATTGAAGTATGTCATAATGTCACTCTATTTCTTTAAGCATGTTTTTATTTTTTTTGTATATTGGCACCTTGTTTTTATATATATTCCTGTAATTTGTTGTGCTATGTCTTTTGTGTGCACTGAATAAATGTTTTATTTATCTATCTATTTATCTTTAGTTTCTCTAGAGCTGTAGACACGATATAAAATTATCGATTTATTTTATCCAAATACTCTTTTCATCCAATTTAATCCAATCTCTTGACCACCCGGTGGAATTACGAATTCGGCTCACAGCCCCATTTGTTAGCCAAACGTTTTTCGAAATAGGGGACCGTGTAGCTTTTCAAAATGTAAAAACCCGTGAAATTGCTATCGATTTGCACTTGATAGAAAGTTCTGTATTTGTCTTAGGGTATTTAGTGACCTTCCTAAAATAAAAATGTTGTTATTCGATTTATGATTTTTTTTAAATCGAATCACATTTTTTAATCAGCTATGTGTATTTATTATACACATTGCTGATTAAAAAGTTTTGTCCGTAATAAAATCATTAATCGAATAAAAACATTTTTCTTTTATTATTTGATTATCTTGAACATATGGACCTAATATACATTTAGTATACATTTAGGGGCTTGTGGCCAAGTAATAACAGCCGCACGGGTCGATCCATCAGGTTAAGCTACGCTTGCCGCGGTTGGTCCGTGGATGGGTGACCATCTTTACATACCAAGACCCCTCCGTGCTTCGGAAAGCACGTTAAGCCGTTGGTCCCGGCTGTCATTTTTAGATCTTTGACAGTCGTTACGGGTCGTCAGAAGCCCAAAAGTCTGACAACCAGTATTACCAAGGGGTATCGTGTTACCCAGTAACTGGGTTGTGGAGGTCAGATAGGCAGTCGCTCCATGTCAAATACTGGTAGTGAGTGCATCTGGTAAGACTGGAAGCCGACCTCAAACTGGTTGGGAAAAGGCAGGCAGATGATGATGGACATAATATACATTTATTTTTAATTTTATTTTATTCTAAAGTAACATTTTAATGACTATATATATTACTATACAAGGTGTCGTTTTGCATCCTCGTCAAATGCAAGGAGGTAACTATGATTCTCGACACGAATCAATAATAAAATAAGTAGGTAGTTTTTTTTCCAATTTTCGTAAATCCGCGATCGTAATGTGTGGGACACGCATGTTCAAACGCGGCCCGTGAGATACCGCACTGTAAATGCCCTTTTACACACACACTGCCGCATACACAACGGGGTGATTCTGTTTTGAGAAAGTGGTGTATTCTAAAATACTGAAAAACAAGTATGTATTAATTATTGAGCAGGTATCGTAATTTAATTTGATTATATATGTATTTCATAGCAGCCTCCTAAAATTTGACGAGAATTCAAAACGACACCTTGTATAATTGTAATAATACTAACTGTGACATTTTAATTTGTAATTTTCTTTCTAGATAGCTTCATAATCATTTTTATATTTTTTGCGTGCCTATTTCCAGGCAGAATGTTCATGGCTCACTCCTACCTACTCCACGTGTATTTTAATGTAACCTACGTTCGTTGCAAATAAATGATTGATTGATTGACTGATGTTAAATCTTTCATGCACGAGGTTGTGCCGATGCTTTTTTTTCAATTCGTACGTAATCGTTCTGAGTTTATTTTGGATATCACTGAAATCGGTGAAGGAATAATATTGTGAGGAAACTAGGACTTAAATATAATAGAATACTCGCTAAAGAATCGCTTCTAAAGTTGTTGCCCATACGCCAGCGCAGAGAGCAAAGGGCGCTGACCACGTTGTTTTCATTTCTTGACTCTCCCTCTTCCTCTAGTTATCTCGCCCCCCACTTTCAGTACATTTGCGGGAACCATAATAAAAATCTACGTTCATCACTCAATCGTCTTCTTCAATGTCCCACTCACCGCACTGACTTTATTCACTCTACCTTCTTCGTTCAGTCTATCTCTCTGTGGAATGCGCTCCCCCAGGAAATCAGGATGGCAACCAACCGATTATCCTTTAAAGTTAAAGTTCGCGAGCACATTCGTCAGAAGCTGGTAGTATCATCACAAGGGTAATGTTTTCCCATTGTTTGTCTTATCTGTTTAGTATATTCGTGTATTTATTTGGTCTTATATTTATGTATAATTAGGTATATGTATTATATTTAATGCTTTTTACCACTGTCTGTCTCTGCATCACCCAAAGGTTGACTGTAATGGTGGTTAATAAAGCATATAGCATCATAAAGCATCTTGCTTATCATACATAACATAAAGCAAATGCTATCGTGGCTCGCACTTGTTGCTATTTGCTTTTGCTTTACATCGCACATCACACTCTCTGGCTCTGTCCGTCGCACATCGCAAGCGCATGTAGTAATAAGCAACCAGGCATAGCAAAGCGGCGGGTGCCGGCCGCCGGGTGGCTAGTCGTCGCATGCTAGCGTTTGCTTTCGGTCGCGTGTGTAATCTTTTTAGGTACCGCGTGCGTTATCGCGATCTCAGGCGGTTCACGTACGTAACGTAATATTATAAACAATGTTGTTTTGCTTCGTGTAAATAAACAGTGATAGGATACGCAATATTGATTATGTAAATAAAAACTAATTGTGTAAGTAAGGACGATTGACTGAGTGAGGTATCGTGTTGTTGTTTTGTGTGTAGGTATTTAACGGACGAAAATGTTCAGAAGGAACAGTGAACTTTTAAATACGCCTATAATTGTTTTAAATACTGACATACCTACTTTATTTCTTAATAACACTTAATCAATTATAGACAGACAGCCTGGAAAAGGAAAGTTCATTGTTTTTTTTACTGTTCCGTAATAAATTCATAAACGCGATGTAATATTCCGCTCTGACAACACCGCGCTGGTTTTATTCGCGCCCGCCCGTTTGGTCGTAACAAGTAGTACATATAAAAAAGCATGCTTCAAATAAAGCATATAAAATAGTATGCTTTAAATAAAGAGCATATAGCATTAAGCAAGTGATTGCCATAAAGCAACTTTGAACACCACTAGTTGACTGGTAGAAAATGCCTATGGCATTAAGTCCGCCTCTGTACATTTGTGTGCGTAAAGTATTAAATAAATAAATAAATAAATAAATAAATAAATAAATAAAATACTTACTCATCAAACCAGCCTATAATGTTCCCACTGCTGGGACACAGGCCTCCTCTCTGTGAGAGGCAGTGGGCCGTAATCCACCACGCGGGCCCAGTGCGGGTTGGTAGATGTCACATGTCTTCGAATGTTTGGTTCTAGGACATGCCGGTTTCCTCACGATGTTTTCCTTCACCGTTTTAAGAACAGTTTATAATAAATTAGTAACGACGTCAAAACGTAATTGCTACGAGGTGTCTGGATGTACATATGTTTTTGACCGGATTTGCGCAATAGGCCTGAACGGATTTGCATGAAATTTGGCGCACTGATAGTTTATAACCTGGATTAACTCATATACCTAGGGTGCGTTTCCACTGACGTGGAGCTGGGCCGAGTGGAGAGGAGCGGACCGTGAATTGGTCAATCACAGTGCTCGAAATCTGTGGAGTGGAGATTCCTGAGAGGCAGCAACTAGTAGTTAAGACGCTGACAACCCACGGTCACTGTCAGATTGCATAGAAAAGAAAGAGAAGCGCGATGACACGACGCTTGTAATTTATTGCAAAATATGAAGCAATTATCTATTTACTCAAAATTGAGTTGAGTAATCGAAAATAAAAATCAACCAAGTTCTGCATTCAAATAAGACGTTCTTGTTATTCATTAAATACGTAACGTATGTTGATATTTAATATAGATATTTTGGATTAGAACTCAAGGTAAGAGGTTAGTTTAACGTTAGTTTGTGTCGAGATTTTTTCTCAAAACGGGTTTTGGTAACAACCAAGTTCTGGGAAATATGTTTAAAATTAACATATGTATATTTTTCCGCTACCACAAACTATACAGATTTGGCAATTTTTTTACTTAAGAGAAACCTATTTTGGTCAATTAGGTCTTGTCACGTCTTAATATAAGTCTGTAATCGCCAGCTGGTCTTGAGCAAGTATGGTGATCAATGCTAGTGTCTTCTACAGTCCGAATTTCAGCCATGGCGTCAGCGGAGCCCAGCCTTCGGCGTGGGAGATAACAGGTGCACTTTATCTTCCCTCACTCTCATAGACCGATGGGACGGCAATCCGACACGACCGGGGAGAGATCAGGCGCAGGATCAACGGCTTTACAAGGCACGAGGGTATCACACCGCCAGATTCCAAATTCCGGGCTGTAACTCAGAAATTACTAATGGTAAAACCCAATAACACTTTGCCCGAACCGGAAATCGAACCCCACGCTCAGCAGTCACGCTTGCGACCACGAGAAGTAACACAGCTAGGTCGCGGGTAAAGGTTGCTTTACACTTTACAGGATAATGCTCCCGCGGTGAGAGAGCCCCTTAAGGCGCACATATATGATTTTACTGTCTTTCAAATCTGTTATAACACCTACATATAATGCAAGTAAGTCATGCAAAAAAATTATGTTAAACTAGAACGCATCAATTCTATATGTGAATATTTAAGTATTGTAGTAAAATACTTTATGAATTAAATTCAGGAAGTAACGTCTACCCAAAGCATAAAAAACGATATCACTTTCAAACTACTTAATATAAATTCTTTTTTTTTGTGTGAATAGCCACTTTTATCATCTATAATTCTATTTATGACTTTTTAAAATTTTTGTTAGTACAAATAAATATTCCCTATGAAACCGAATAACAGCGCGGTGCGGTGTGAGCTGATGCACAATTGTATGGTCAATGTCAACGGCGATTACCCGTCCCTTAATAGATAAATGAATGATTAATTTTGGAAAGTTTTAGGATTTGTTTCAAAGAACTTTTATTATAGTATCACCCTTTGGAATTGTTTTTTTTTAAATCTTTTTATTACGGACGCTTTTCACGTTTCGCATCGTTCTCACATGTATAATTTCAACACGAATGATGTAACCAATATTTTGTAATCTTATGTTGATTTAAAAGAGTGTCCGTGGAGTTTCTTGCCCGTTCTTCTCCATAGGTACCTACTACGCTTTGGAATGGGCAACTAGCTTCATCTTTCTGACTGACCGACCCAAAAGTGCCTGTGATTGGTTTATTTGAAAATAAATCTTTGTGTTTGAGTTTGCCCTCGTGTAGTCCAACAAATAAATTATTTGAATTTGAATTCTTGAAGATAATTTGAATGAAATAACCTAAATTCAATATGTTAGCTCAGAGACGCTTAATACTAGAAAATTGTGTGAAAAAAAAAATTAGGGAGGTTGCTCGCTAAAAATAATTTTTTTTTTAGGGAGATTTCTTTTTTAGAAGATTCGAGACTTTTTGGCTTCGCACAGGTCTTGTTTTTTTTTCATTTATTTATTTACAAACATGTTAATTTTGTTTGTTTTAAATGCTCCTTTTTAGGGTTCCGTAGTAAACAAGGAACCCTTATAGGTTAGCCATGTCCGTCTGTCTGTCTGTCTGTCTGACCCCACTGTAGCTCAGAGACGCTTAGTACTAGAAAGCTGTAATTTAGCATAGGTATACATATTAATCACGCCGACAAATTGCTGAAATAAAATCTAGAAAACATATTTCTTTAGGGTACCTCCCTTGCACGTAATGTGGGGATGATATTTTGTTTCTCGTCAGTCCCATGGTGTGGGGTATCGTTGGATAGGCCGTTCAAAAATATTGCGGTTCTGTGAACACCACTTTTCGATTCAATGATCTGTTTGCGGAATATTAAGCTTTAAAGTACTCATTTTTGTTAGAGTCAAGTGTCCCTGCCAGCTAAATAATACTTATAATGAAATAAAATAAATCTATCACAGCTAAGTAGGCTTTACAAGTTAACGAGTAATAGTCTACCAACTTACATTTACAGTTGGAGAATTTACAGTGACGTATATCGATGGAGAACATGTTTATCAACTACAAAGTTACGTTTGTTTTTGGGATAAATTCATCCCAAGTAATCCCAACTGCGGAACCATTCATTGTGCGTGGTACGACACGTACTTGACCAGTTTTTATTAACCATAGAAACACTTCATTATTAAGAAAAATCCTGACATAGCAACCAGGAAAAAAATAACAAAATAAGATCAATAATAACATAAATATAAGCCCATAAATCACTATATCAATTATTGCGCTACCCAGCACCGAACCGCACTCCCATGAGGCTGCACCCCTCGGCCAGTCAATATTGGTTTTAATGTCAAATTAGCGACGTCCCCCATGACCTTTGATCCGGGGGACCTTTGAGGGTTCTTACTGATAGGGTTCAAATATTAAAATCATTCTCCTAGCCTTTTCCAACGACGTCGCGGTCAGCTTCCAGTCTAACCGCATCCAGCTGAATACCAGCAGGCTTAGCATGACACTCTCTATTTAATCGAAGAATAGACATGGCTCTTTTCATACTTTTTTTTTTTTTGAGGGTGGGAAATCATCAAATAACTTCTCCGCTCTGGGCGGAGCGGGAGGGTGTGTCAGACTCTTACTGACTAAAACCCACCCGTATTCCTTCCTGTTGCCTGTGTTGCCAGGGGCCTCGGTGACCCTTTAGTACCTACCCGCGACCCCGGCAGGACTCTTTTCATACTTAAGAATGAGATTTCGTTTCTCCTTTTTTGACATCCCACCGCAGAAATCTTTCTAAATAAAAAAGGACCTAGACAAATATCGTTAGAAACGAAATACAAGATGACAGGTTGTACAAGGATTTCTACGGTGAGATGTCAAAAACTGAGAAACGAAATGTCGCTTTGTATAGAAAGAGCCGCGTCTATTCTTCGAAGAAATAGAGAGTGTCGTGCTAAGCCTGTAGTACTCGTATGTTACATGGAGCGACTGCCTATCTGACCTCTACGACCTAGTTTCTGGGTAACACGTTACCACGCGGTAAGACTTTTGGAGCTCGAATTAACGTTGACAGGGAGCGCTTCACTCGCTAGGATTGATAAAAAAATGTGCAAAAGTGAAATGTCACTTGAAAAGTATTAAAACAATTGTGTGGTTTTATGAAACCACGATGCAAGTGATAATTTAGTAAAGCTGATGCGAGCCATGGGCGCCGCCATTTTGGCCTTGACTGCTCTGCCGAGCGCCTTCCACCTTACCCCTACTCCGCGGCCGGCTGTAATGCGACATGCGATAGATGGACGAAAAAAATTGAGGCGATGTAATAAAAGTTTCACTTTAAATTTTGGAAAATCCATAAGTGCACGCCTCACAGACAGGAACATGCTAACAATACATTTTACGAAAAAAAAATGTATGAAAATTCATAGATTTTGTTAGTTAATACTTTTTGAACGGGAATTGCATAACGAAAATCAACAGCCCTCATCCAAAGGATGAAAGAAAACTTATAGAAGAAGATTTAATTAATCCATTGATTTTATGATTTTATGTATATTCTAATTTGTGATTTGTCATTGATTTAATTATTTTAAATTTCTAATTGACTCATTTATGTATTTTCTAATTTATAAATATTGAAATATTAGTTGAATTTTATTTTAATTTTAATTGTTTCGGTAATATGATTTTATGTAAATATATTGTAATTTGTAATTTGTAATGCTTATCTGTCATATTTTGTATTCATTAAGTGTTTTGTGTTTATTTTCTATTGGTGTAATTACCTGAAATAAAATGGATTTATTATTATTATTTATTATTATTATTGTGTGTGACGACGAGAATCGTGACGACAAACATACATACATACTTCCCAACGGAAAGCTCTACACGTAATTTTATCATTATATTTTTTATA
The DNA here is from genome assembly GCA_905333075.3 of Atethmia centrago. Taxonomy (NCBI): domain Eukaryota; kingdom Metazoa; phylum Arthropoda; class Insecta; order Lepidoptera; family Noctuidae; genus Atethmia; species Atethmia centrago. The sequence goes on from HG995393.1 coordinate 18,763,277, forward strand.
CAACGTGTTTTGTTTGATATCCCATAACTCCGGGGTTGTATTCTATAAGTAAAAAAAATACAAAAAGTCCCATAATATGTGGTCCAAAAATGCATAGTTTCGAAGATATCATAATACTAACACTAGACTCTCGATGTTCGCGGGAAGGTACTAATGGGTCACTGAGGCCCCCGCATTACAGGCAACCGAAGGAATACGGGTGGGTTTTAGTCAGTAAGAGTCTGACACACCTTCCCTCTCCACCCAGAGCGGAAGAAGTTATTTGATGATTTTCCACCCCGAAAAAAAAAAGACACGATGTGTGTCGGTATCTAAGTTTCATTGATAAGTACGAGTTCATTGTCATTCAAACTAATCATTCATATTTAAAGCTAAGATAATGCGACGTTGTCATATTTCACGCAAAGATGTTTTACATTAATAATCGTGACTTTGTCGAATTATTTTGTATGAAAAATGAAAACAAAAAAAAAAAACGATGATTGAAAAATAATTCATATGCCAGTTGATTCTCATTCATACCCTAGAGTTATGGGATATCAAAAAACACCTTGTATAGGTATACATTAATCTTATAATATCAAACTCTAGTTTTTTACTTCCCTGTTTTTATGAATTCCATGTATAATTGAGGGTATAAAACGATTTTATATTGGAACATTTTGACAGGGCGGCATATTGAGAGTAGAGCACTCTCACGCTTAGCGTTGCCAGGCGTCCAGATAAGGCGAGAGGAAACGCCCTGGTGTCACCACTGTGTGGATCGCCCGGAGGACATGGTGGAGCATACCGTGGAGCATACGGTGGAGGTCTGGCCGGCATGGGCAGAGCACCGCCGTGTTCTCGTGGAGGCGATCGGCGGCAGAAATCTCTCGCGTCCGGCCCTGGTTCAGGCCATGGTACGGAGCGAGAGGGCATGGGCAGCCGTCACCTCCTTCTGCGAAGCAGTAATGCTCGCGAAGGAGGAGGCGGGACGGTTGAGGGAAAGGCAAGTTTCGCGCCCTCTCGCCCCTAGCCGCCGCAGGAGACGCCTTGGGCGTCGGGAATCCCGGGCGGATTTCCGGCCACCGTAGGGGCTTTTGCGGACGGTGAGCAATGGGTAGCTCACCGTCCGGTAAGGACCAGACCCGGGTCGACGGCGCGTCGTTTTCCACGCGCGCCTTAAAGATATGTCGTCAGCACAATATAGGAGTCCACTAGGGCCTATAGGGTCGCGGGAAGGTACTAATGGGTCACCGAGGCCCCTGGCAACACAGGCAACGGAAGGAATACGGCTGGGTTTTAGTCAGTAAGAGTCTGACACACCCTCCCGCTTCGCCCAGAGCGGGAGAAGTTATTTGATGATTTCCCACCCCAAAAAAAAAAGGCGTCCGGATAAAGCCGTCGCGTGTGCGGTTAAATTAGACGGTGTAAGGCCTGTCCGGCTTTTGTAAGGCTTTTTAAAATTGACCATTTTTTACCTGTGTTGGTTTCCGAATTAATAGTAAAGAGCACGGATTCATTCAATTTAATTGTTGTTTCATTATAATTTAAGATTGTATGGTAAATGACAAATAAGTCTAATTTTTACTTAAAAAAAAAATGTCGAGTTATATCTACCTAGTAAGATTAAAAAAATAATGGTGTCCGGCCTTTGTACCCAAATGTCCGGCTAAACTGGCTGGTCTGTCCGGCTTTTCGGTTTTAAGACCTGGCAACCCTACTCACGCTGAAGTGTTCGTGAGGCGATCACAACAAGATAGCGAAGTTAGTTCCTATTCTGGCCACGCTCGAAAATAACCTTGTGGCGCTACCCGAAAAGACTGTCAAAAATCTACGGATGATAGCCGTAACCCTACCCCTTAGGGCCCGATCACACGTACCACAGTCACACCAAAATGTCAACTCGTGGACGAGCGCTTTGCCCGACTGCCCCAGAAGGAGGGTAATGTTTTTCGAGAATATGTATGTATGTATGTATGTATGACTATTTCTTTGGCACGCTCTGTAGCTTAGACGGCTTGATGGATTTTAACATAAGAGATGTAGTTAGATTCGTCTTAATTGTGGGAGTGACCATAGGCTAACACATATAAATATACAATATATAAATATTATATATTTATATATTGTGTCTGCAAATACGAAACGAAGGGAAGGTAAGTCTTTTTTTAAATAAATGACAACAATATTGATATCAAATAAAAACTAGTAATGAGTCAATTCCATATATTAATAAAACTAAAAAGCTGGTAATAAAACAAACCCGACTGCAAAAACACATAACTTAAAAGAGAAAATCAATCATTATAATCATAGTCAAAGGATAGTCTTCGTCTTACCGAGCTTTTTGCCCGCTAAGACGAAGACTATGCTTGTGCAGATTTTGATTTTCCCTATCATCGACTATGGTGACGTGTGCTACTTTGACTGGTTATGCTGGATAAGCTCGACAGACTACTCAACAATGGTATCACGTTCATATTCAATCTAAGGAAATATGGCCATGTTTCGAGCTCAAGTGTATATCCATTCGCCAAAGAAGAAGCTTGCGCGCTTTGACCACGCTTTTCTCCCTTCTCAACTCTCCCACCCCTTCCTTTTATCTTATGTCTCACTTCCAATATCTATGTTCTTCGCACGCTAAAAGTCTGCGTTCTTCCAACAATCTTCTTCTACTCTGTCCTTCTCATACTTCTGACTTTGTTCATTCTTCTTTTCATATTCAGTCCATTCTTCTTTGGAATGCGCTTCCTCTTGATATCAGGACGGCCACCAGTCGGTATGCATTTAAGTGGACATTGCAGAGTTATTTTCAAAATAAATAGCATAGAGTCATCTCAATTATGTATCTCTTTTCTTTGAATTTGTATGCGTGTAGGTATATATTGTAATAAATATGTATATATTTGTATTATAAGTTTGTAACCTATTTATGTATTTCTGTAACTATTCTATTTATAATCTTATATGTTATCTTTTAATATTTTTCATTATTTTTATTTCCTCTTAGAGCACCTGCCATCTTATCTCTTCACCACCCTTGGTTGACTGGTAGAGAATGCCTAAGGCATTAAGTCCGCCTTTGTACTTAATTGTGTGCGAGAAGTTTAAATAAATAAATAAATAATCTATAGAATTTTGGCATCGCAGGCGGACAAACAGCAGTGCATGAGCAGTGGTGGCCCAGTGGTAACGGCCGCGACTTACGAGTTATAGGTCGTGGGTTCAAACCCAGACAGGCGCTTTACTTTGTGTAAATTATTTCATCACCACTGCTCTCAAAACGGTGAAGGAAAACATCGTGAGGAAACCGGCATGTCGTAGAACCAAAAATTCGAAGACATCTACCAACCCGCACTGGGCCCGCGTGGTGGATTACGGCCCACTCCCTCTCACGAGAGTAGGCCTGTGTCCCAGCAGTGGGAACATTATAGGCTGATTATGTAGGCGGACAAACCAATAATCTGAAACATGGTGTAACTTTTGTTTGTCCTAGCGATAATAAAACTCTATAAATTATAATGCAGTCGGGTATTTTGTTTTTTTTTTAATAATTTGTTTTTTCACACATGGTCCGCGTGAAAAAGCGCTCGTCCACGTGTTGTTATTTTGGTCATTTGGCCGTCAAAATCAACTGTGGGTATCGCCATACCGATCACACCAAGCCCACGCAACCACAACATAGTAATTAGCGAGACCGCGCACTAGCGACCAGCCACATCGCAAACACATCGATATATCTGTCTGCAAACACTAGCCACATCGTATCCACATCGAAATTTTGAAGTTACCACTTGCTAGGCAACAAGCTGAAGCGATACTATCACACGTAAAGAGTGTTTTGCCCACTTTTGTCGCTGCGATGTGATGTGGTTGCGGTACATGTGACCGGGCACTTGCTGTTATGTTTTATTACTTGAAAATATCGGTTGAAGCCTAGCATTGTCTCTAGTAATGAAATTAGTAGTCACGCGCCAAACTTGCTAATTGTTGGCCGCCAGGTGGCGCTAACGACTCAAGACTTATCATTATTAATTGTTTGAAACATACGGGAATGAGTTACGAGTGGGCGCGAGGTGGTTTGTGTAACTTCGTTTTCGACCTACGAAATAACGTAGGTAAAACGTAAACGTAGCCAGTCTGTTAAAGATTTCTAGTAGATTTAAAGTTATTCCAAAAAAAAGTAAATAAACAGTATCCATTTTAATATCAGTAGGTACCCACATTATAGTGATCACCGTGAGCACAAGTGACTCTGGCTTCGTTCAAAATCAACATATTTTTATTTCATCTAAACCTACATGGGCACTTATGAAACCTCAGAAGCTAGGTGCACGGTTCCAATTGGTCGTTTCCTATGGAGAAGAGTCGGCAAGAAACTTAAAACTTACTCTTTTAAAAATAATTGGCTTTTACAATGTTTTCAAATTACAGTGTTAATAGGTATGGGAGGTCAGTGCAGGCCTGTCAACAAGTACCAGGTACTTAACAAAAAAAAAAAAGAAAAAGGTCTACAAAATATCTGGTCTATTAAGCCACGTTAACGTTCTCACATTCACAACGTACACAAGAATCTATGTAAAATATGAATAAAATAATAAAAATAAAAACGTATTTAAACCAAATGTCATGTTTGCCATTACAACAAGTTTGAAATCAAAATTGTAGGTACGAGTATATAATGAAGCGTATTTTTCCACCCGTTAGATATATTCCCAAAATGTTTAATCAGTACCCACAATAAAGTGATCAGTGTGAGCACAAGTGACTTGGGATTCGTTAAGCGTCTTTTACCATTACCAACCGTTAAATATATTCCCAAAATGTTTGATCAGTACCCACGATAAAGTGATCACCGTGAGCACAAGTGACTTTGGCTTCGTTAATCGTCTTTTACCATTACCAACCGTTAAATATATTCCCAAAATGTTTAATCAGTACCCACAATGAAGTGATCAGTGTGAGCACAAGTAACTTGGGATTCGTTAAGCGTCTTTTCCAATTACCAACCGTTAGATATATTCCCAAAATGTTTAATCAGTACCCACGATAAAGTGATCACCGTGAGCACAAGTGACTTTGGCTTCGTTAAGCGTCTTTTACCATTACCAACCGTTAAATATATTCCCAAAATGTTTAATCAGTACCCACAAGAAAGTGATCACCGTGAGCACAAGTGACTTTGGCTTCGTTAAGCGTCTTTTTACATTACCAACCGTTAGATATATTCCCAAAATGTTTAATCAGTACCCACAATAAAGTGATCACCGTGAGCACAAGTGACTTTGGCTTCGTTAAGCGTCTTTTACCATTACCAACCGTTAGGTATAATCACAAATTGGTATTTTTTCGGCCGAAAATGAAAACGATTTTCTTCTATAGGTTCCTCTTGGTTAAGAGTTAAAGAAATGCAGTGTCAACCTTTTAATCATTATATTTAACTGTTTCAACTTAAATCACACGAAACTTTATATTTTTCTCAAAGACATAACCTTATCTTTATATAATCTTATTTACCTATATATATTTCCCTTCCTATTCTAACTATTATAAATGTGAATGTGAGTTTGTTTGTAACGCTTTCACGCTAAAACGGCTGAACGAATTCGGATAAAAGGAGAAGGGACAGACTCTATAGTCTCCTGGGCCCAGGTGTTAACTCAATCAAACTAGCCTTATTAGTAACAGGACATAATAACAAGGCCTCACTGAAAGTTTGGTGAAATATGGCTATCCAGGAATCCAAGTTGGAGTGGATGGAGCGGGAGGGTGTGCCAGACTCTTACTGACTAAAACCCACCCGTATTCCTTCCGTTACCTGTGTTGCGGGGGCCTCGGTGACCCATAAGTACTTTCCCGCGACCCCGGCAGGCATCGGCCCTAGTGGAACCCTACATTTGTGCTGACGACATCTCTATGAGGCGCGCGTGGAATAAAACACGCCGTCGACCCGGGCCTGGTCCTTACTGGACGGTGAGCTACCCATTGCTCACCGTCCGCAAGCCCGCGCCTACGGTGGCCGGAAATCCGTCCGGGCTTATTATTATTATTTATTATTTAGCCGCGAGCCCCCGAGTGTCATATGATATATTTTTGTTTTACAAAACTGATTTCAGCTCTACTGATTACATTCAATTAGAATATTTAAAAAATTTGTAACGAAAAAGTGACGTGAAGTAACGCCCATATCTACTTTGTGATGCATTATCTCTTAATGTAATAATTGTACCACCTTTTACGCACATACATATATTATTAGTAGCTGTGCCCCACGGCTTCACCAGCATTAATCTCGATTCCGTGGGAATATCGGGATAAAAGTATCCTATGTCTTAATCCAGGTCATTGTTCAGGTCATGGTCGCTTCTCGCCCGCTGGGAGCACGATATTTCTTTATTTATTTAATTACACAACAACAACAGTTTATGTACACAGATATAAACAGACAAGAAGAAAGGAACAGAAAAATATGTACAAAGGTGATGCTTATTTCTAAAGAAATCTCTTCCAGCATACCTGCGATAGGACAGTAGACAAAGAGATGTAGACACCGTGTGTAAGAGTAGAAGAGAAAACAAAATACATGAAAACAAAAAAAAAAAAAATATCACTAAAATACATATATATATATATATATATATATACATATATATGTATATATATATAATTAATAGTATAAAATAATAAATACACAATATGCAACTATGGCAAAGTGGAAAGATAATGTTCTATCACTCTTCTTTTAAAAACAGCAACAGTTTTGTTGGATAACTTCTCCCAATCTCCCGGGCGGAGCGGGAGAGTGTCTTACTGACTAAAACCCACCCGTGGTCCTTCCATTGCCTGTCCTCGGTATCCCTTCCGGACTTTCCCACGACCCCGGCAAGACGTTTACAAATCACTTCGATGGAAATTTCGATCAAATCGTCAATTTGATAATAGTCTACGAGTTCCTACACAAGTCACGTCAAAGACCTTTTTAATTACAAAAAACAACAATTTTGGCGAAGTTTCAAACACATTCTTGTTAAGTACTAACTTCACCGTCCTGTCCCAAACTTCAGTGCGACTTTAAAACATTCTTTGGAAGTCGTAACGACTTTAAATTTACGATATCGGACGGTGGGGACTGGAATCTTTGATATTACACGCTTCTAATGTTATAAGAGGAGACAGCGCCATCTAGTTAACATAGCTCTTGCGCAAAATTAAAAATATACAAGGTCAAATGAGACTAGATGGGTATTTATTTATTTATTTATTTAGGTTAGCCAACAATTGTTTACACAATACATTAACCATATTTTACATAATAGATACATTTATAAGTGCAACCATCACTTACAGGCTAACACAACATGCATCGATATTTAATGAAGATAAATAAGAAAAAAATAAAAAATCTGAATTCTTAATATCAAGTAGGTACTCGTACCTATAGCCAATTTAATCCTTTATAAACGTCCGACAGTGGTACCAGAGCACTGCAGAGTTGTACTTGGCATATTTTGAATTTTATGAATTAAAGTTATAAAAACCGGCCAAGTGCGTGTCTGACCACGCACAATGAAGGGTTCCGTAAGTTGGTATGAATTTATCTCAAAAACAAACTTAACATTGTAGTTGAAAAACATGTTCTCCCATACATCGATATATGCCACAGTCAATTCTCCAACTGCAAATGTAAGTTGGTCGACTATTACTCGTTAACTTGTAAAGCCTACTTAGCTGTGATAGTTTTCCTTTTAATTTCATTATATGTACTACTGCCATGAATTTTTTCACATCTCCATAAACAACCATTTAGCTGGTAGGGGGGGGGGGGGGGGGGACACTTGACTCTAACAAAAATTAGCACTTTAATGCTTATAAAATATATATTATATAAGCACTTAAATTACTTATACTGCTGGTAAAATTTATATAGATATAGTGTTTTATTTTGAAATAAAACGGATTTAAATGCCACATTACATGCATGTTTTATTTTTATCTTACATGTTGATAATCTGTAGATGGAATTAATATCATTTGCATACGTTTTCAGTAAAAAATAACTAATCTATCTAATCCCGAGATCTCGTAAACTGGCTCTATAGTGTCGCGAGATCTCGGCTAGGTCTAAAATCTTGCAAGATTGTATTCCAACCCAATAAGCCAACACTTTGTGCGTCGATGTTACACCCTGTATTTCAAAATCCAGTTTTGAACGACCACGAACCCCACTTTCAAACCACGAGCCACCTACCTAGCACCTACAATATTCCGTCGGTCGATAGGAATTTTCAATTTCGTCCACAATCGCCTCTATGGGACAATAGGGCTGCCAGCACTCGGATTTATCGGATCCGAGCGAATATATCCGAGGACCGACAAGTGGTCGAATACGAAAAGAATTGGCTTTCTGCGTAAAGAACGCTTTTGTTTTAAAAAAGTGAACCGGTTTTAACCGTTTTCGGTTAAAGATTCGTGTAGAAAAGGTTATCATTTCGTGGTGTAATAAACCAGCCTATTATTGTCCTAGACCAGAAGGCATGATCATTGATCACCACGCTTGCTCAAGACGGGACTTCAGACTTATATTAATTATAAATCCAGCATCCTAATTTTAACACGGTTTCAATCATAATCCGAGAGTTTTGAAGGATATTTCTAATTCATTGCTTCATAGGTTTAATAAATTCTTCTACTCAACAACGTAAATATCGCAATGCAACTCAAAAACTCAAAGCATTTGTTTCAAATAAACCAATTAGAGGCACTTTTAATTTGTCAAGGGGTCGGTCAGTCAGAAAAATGAAGCTAGTTGCCCGTTCCAAAGCGTAGTAGGTTCCTATGGAGAAGAACGGGCAAGAAACTCCACGGACACTGCTTTAAATGAAAATATTGGTTACATTATTCATGTTGAAATTATACATTTGAGAACAATGTAGAAAGACGTGCACGAAAGATGACGCTAGTTGTCCATTCCAAAGCGTAGTAGGTTCCTATGGAGAAGAACGGGCAAGAAACTCCACGGACACTGTCTTAAATTAAAATATTGTTATAAAAATATTGGTTACATTATTCATGTTGAAATTATACATTTGAGAACAATATAGAAAGACGTGCACGAAAGAAGACGCTAGTTGCCCATTCCAAAGCGTGGTAGGTTCCTATGGAGAAGAACGGGCAAGAAACTCCACGGACACTGTCTTACATTAAAATATTGTTATAAAAACATTGGTTACATCATTCATGTTGAAAATATACATGTGAGAACAATGTAAAAAAAGGGTTAAAATAACTCTGTTTAAAGCTTATTGTCAAGGGTTCTACACGGGCAGTTTGTGGGTCAGCTATACGCGGACGGCTGTAGATGCTCTGCGTGTGCAATATAATAATGGCTTCAGGGTGCTGTTGAGGTTGCCCCGGTTCTGTAGCGCGTCTAGCATGTTTGTGGTGGCGTACTGACGACTTTTATGCCATTATGAGGAAAAAGACCGCATCCTTATTAAACAGATTGAGGACTAGCAGCAACAGCATTTTGAAAACCCTGGCGGATCAACACGATGCACCAATGTTGAGGCGTTCTGTCCGGTTGCTCGTGCGCCAGGGATGAATAACTGTCTTGTGTACTTGAGTTAAGAAATACTAACCCCTAGTGAATACGTTTGTGTTTGTACTAACCAGTGTGCCAATATCGTCTAATTAAATAAATATATTATTATTATTATTGTTAATGTAGAAAGACGTGCACGTTAAAAGTGTCCGTAACAAAAATATAAAAACAATTAAAAAATTAAAATAAGTCGTGGCACGCGGCCGAACAGACAAAATGAAAGAAAATGCGATGAATTGTCATTTTATGTGTATTAAGCAACAACCCTGCTGGTTTCCTCACGATGTGTTCCTTCTCCAATGTCATTTAAATCCACGATAAACTTGGAAAGTACAGATAAATATTAAAAAGTCACATTGATACCAGGATCACCACCCACAACGTCGTGCGTGAGAGGCGAGGGTTTAACCACTAGAATTGGTATGGAGTAGCCATGTCCATTCCATACGGATACCCCTCCGTGCCTCAGAACACACTTTCGTCATTCGTAGATCTCTGGCAATCCAGTGGTTCCGTTTAGGCAGAAGCCCGAAAGTCCGACAACTTAAGACTGGATGTCAGACTTTCGGGCCTTCTGACAAGGCCAAGGTATCATGTTACACAAAAACAGGGTTATGGAGGACAGTCGCTCCACGTAACGTACTGGTATTCTGCGACCACGACAAAGTTGCGAAAAGGCAGGCAGATGATGATATCATTCTCCTGCCCTTATCTTTCACACAGCCCATCAATTGTTTCTTTGGTCTTCCCCTACTCTTATAGCCATCGACATTCATACTTAATACTTTGCTCACGACATTTTCCTCATTCCTCCGCATCACAAGCCCATACCATGACAACCGATTTCCGCACAACTTTCCAGTCACCGGTGCCACTTTCAGACTTCCTCTTATGTACTCATTTCTTATTCTATCCATTCGTGTCACACCACAGATCCCTCTTAACATTCTCATCACAGCTGCATGCAATTGCCTTTCATTCATCCCTTTTGTGGCCCAACATTATGATCCATACAAGACAGCAGGTCTAACAATTGTTTTACCTTCCTCTTAAGTTTAAGGGGAATGTGGGAGTCGCAGACTGTTCGATGACCTGCCGCCATTTCATCCATCCAGTGTTAATTCTGTGGTTAACCAGGCAGATGATGAAAAACGTATCAGATTTATTAATATCCGCGGTGGGGCACCCCTACTTCCGAGTTAGTTAACCGCTCAAATTGGAAAATGTTCTCTTATATGTTTAGTTCATTCGGGCATTTTAACTTTGTATAAACTAACATAACACTCACATCTTCACACATGAATGTCTTTGTCTTTGTCATAGATATCCGTGGTCTTTGTCTTCGTCATAGATATCCGTGGTCTTTGTCTTTGTCATCATTTTATAACATTCTGGATACGTTTAAAAACTGGAAAAAATTGGACTGCCTCGTTGGTCTAGTAATCGCAAGCGCTACGCTGCTGAGCATGAAGTCCTGGGTTTAATTCCAGATCGGGCAAAGTGTTATTTGGTTTTTCTATCTGGAATTTCTCAGTAGCAGCCCGGAGTCTGGATTTGTGCCTGGTTGATGGCTATAGGCTCGTCCCCTATTACATGGGACTTAAACATAACTGGCGAAATGTGGGTGTACCTATTACATCTCTGCCTAACCCTTTGGGGAATACAGGCGAGATGTTAAAAAACGGACAAGCGAGTTGAACTCGCGTGGTGAGGGTTCCGTTCAATGAATATGTTATTTACGTTTTTATCCCAAGAACAAACTTAGCATTGTAGTTGAAAAACATGTTCTCCCATACATTCCAGCTGCAAATGTAAGTTTGTACGCACAATATTGGGAGATTTACCATATTATTTCAAGACCATAGACTTCTTATAGGTTTTCCTGTAATCTATAAGTAAGTAACTATTTTCTGAATATTTTTCAACATTTTTGGCTTAATAGTTTCGAAGATAGCATAATCAGCCTATAATGTTCCCACTGCTGGGACACAAGCCTCCTCTCTGTGAGAGAGAGTGGGCCGTAATCCACCACGCGGGCCCAGTGGGGGTTGGTAGATGTCACATATCTTCGAAATTTTGGTCCTAGGACATGCCTGTTACCTCACGATGTTTTCCTTCACCGTTTTAAGAGCAGTGGTGATGAAATAATTTCCACAGAGTAAAGTGCCTGGTTGGGTTTGAACCTACGACCTACAACTCGTAAGTCACGGTCGTTTCCACTGGGCCACCACTTGCACTGCTCTTAGAAGAAGTTTCGAAGATAGGCGACCCCGAATAGTCAAATTTAATCTATTTGTTTGAATAACTTTCAATGATTTATTTTAAAAAAAATATTTGAGACCCTCACAACAAGTCCTTTGACATGGTATGTCACGCGACACAGTTTGCAAAACATTAAAAAAAAAATTGCCCCCAAAAGTGACATAGAAATGAATTTTGAATACGATCAAAATTCATTTCTTTAAATTACACGTCCGTGTTTGGGTCTCGGAAATTCATGTGTACCAAAAACTTCATTGGTCCCAGTAGATTCGGAGCAAATCGCCTCTGACAGACGGACCAGCCAGACATATCAGCGATCCTATAAGGGTTTCGTTTTTCCTTTTGGAGTACGGAACCCTAAAAACTGAAAACTTGTACAGTACCTATTCGGGCGTAAATATCACAAATGGAGATTTATGAAGAGACTAGGTAGTGAACTCTTCCAAAAGGTAGTTTCGTATAGAGAAGAATGAGCCAGAAACTCTCTTAAAATGTTTTACAACGTTTTGAGACATTTTACAGAATTAAAACGGAATTCAACCAGTACTCGTAGCAGGGCAAGCGAGACAATTGAGCGTATCAATCGCGGCTCGTTATCGTATCGTGTCCGCCACGTGGCCACCACGCGTCCGCCACGCGGTCGGCACGTGTTTACAATACGCGGGGTCAAAGATAACGGTTGAACAAATCTTGTTAATTTCGGAAAGCGAATATTGTCCTCAAAAGTTATTTGAAATGTTACATTGGTTTTGCAGCTGCAAGTAGGATATTGCATGTGAGGTATTAAGTTTGATTCCGAGTTGTCAAAAATATCCGAAGGTGCTGTTATAGTCGAATTATTAATTTATGGAATGTGAGGACTGTTTGGGTAATTTTTTCATGCAAATAAAAAGCAACCGTTTTTCCACCCTTTTTAAGGTGCCGTAGTAGTTTGGGACGTAAGGCTCACTCATTTTTAGGGTTCCGTAACTTCCGTAGGTAAAAGGGTAAAACGGGACCCTATTACTAAGACTCCGCTTTCCGTCTGTCTGTCTGTACGTCTGTCATCAGGCTGTATCTCATGAACCGTGATAGTTAGACAGTTGACATTTTCACAGATGATGTATTTCTGTTGCCGCTACAAAAACAAAAACAGAATAAACATACAATAGGCATCATTTTTTTTGCCGTTTTTATAGATAATGATGATACAGAACCTATCGTGTGCGAGTCTGACTCGCACTTGGCCGGTTTTTTTTCCTAATTACAAAATGAACAATTTCATTTCATTTCACTAAAGTAAACGAAGAGTGCTAGATAAAAGTCACTTTGTACACTAATAGAAATGGTCTTATTTATTTTATCTTACACTGATTAGGTTACACTTGTTTTACAGATACAAGGAGGGGCTCGTGGCTAAGTAATAACAGCCGCACGGGTCGATCCATCAGGTTAAGCTACGCTTGCCGCGGTTGGTCCGTGGATGGGTGACCATCTTTATATACCGAGACTTCTCCGTACCTCGGAAAGCACGTTAATCCTTTGGTCCCGGCTGTCATTCGTGGATCTTTGACAGTCGTTACGGGTCGTCAGAAGACTGAAAGTCTGACAACCAGTCTTACCAAAGGGTATCGTGTTACCCAGTTGGTGGGTTGTGGAGGTCAGATAGGCAGTCACTCCATGTAAAATGTCGTCATGTGGGCCATAGACACGAGTCATAAAACTGAACTGAGCGAGGTGCGATCAATCGATTGTATTGTTGTTTTTGTCCTGTCTTTTGTAAGTATTTATTATTTAAGGGTCGGTAACTGCCGTTCACCTTGACTATGCAAATACGCGTCGCGCTCACGCTGCGCACTTTCGTTTCATAGGGAATATTTATTTCTAGTATCGAAAATATGAATATTTAAAAAAAAAAACACAATAAAATAGTCTGTTCATACAAAAAAAAATCATGATACCTAATACAAATTTGAAAGTAATGTCGTTTTTTATGGTTTGGGTAGACATTACTTCTGACTGAATTTATTTCATAAAGTATTTTACTACAATACTTACTTGCGTTCTAGTTTAAGACGCTGACAACACCTAAACAGCGGTCACTGTCTGATTGCATAGAAAAGAAAGAGAAGCGCGATGAGACAACGCTTGTAATTTATTGCAAAATATGAAGTAATTATTTATTTACTCAAAATTGAGTTGAGTAATCGAAAATAACAAACAACCAAGTTCTGCATTCAAATAAGACGTTCTTGTTATTAATTAAATACGTAACGTATGTTGATATTTAATGCAGATATTTTGGATTAGAACTCAAGGTAAGAGGTTAGTTTAACGTTAGTTTGTATCGAGATTTTTTTTTCAAAACGTGTTTTGGTAACAACCAAGTTCTGGGAAATATGTTCAAAATTAACATATATTTTTTTCCGCAACCACAAACTATACAGATTTGGCAATTTTTTTTCTTAAGAGAAGCCTATTTTCGTCAATTGGGTCTTGTCAGCGCCTTAACATACATTTTTTGCATAACTAACTTGTATTATATTAGGTAGGGGAAAAAGTCTTTTCGCATTATAGATAAATTTTAAAGAACATAATTCCAAATTCAAATTAGGAAAATGTGTGATTTTCATTTGTTTTTCGTACCGTCAAGATGAGTGAATCTAATGAAGAAATTCGATACATTTTACTACAAAAAAGGTAAAAATGCAACGCAAGCCGCGAAAAAAAATTGCGATGTTTATGGACCTAGTGCAGTGTCTGTGAGAGTAGCACAAATTTGGTTTAAGCGTTTTCAATCCGGAAATTTTGATGTCAAAGATGCACGAGCACTATGTGGGTCATTTTTATTTATTTATTTATTTTTTTTTTTCTCTTAGTTTTAATGATGGTCTGGCATTTTGAGTTCTTTATGCGGCCAACCCAATTGTCCTTTCCTTGGTATTGTCCGTCGAGTCGTTGAGCTCCTGAAGTTTTGAGTTGAGCTACACGATTACTGACAAATGCTTGCACTGACTGGACAGGTCCACTCAAATTTGTGTGGTTCTTTCCTCAAAAGACCATTTCAGACATAGATTTACATGGTCCTCACATGATCTGACCAAGATTATGTCTGGACTTTAAAAGAGACTTTGACCCTTGAGTTTGTTTCGCCATTTCTTCTCAGGGGTAGTCAGATAGGAAATGTCGACTCCATCTAGCTTATTTTTTAATATGACATGTAAAAGTGATTCTCATATCCTATTTACAGAATAAACAATTTCATTTAATTTCATTTCATTTCACGTCGCTCTGGTCGACAAAAATGGCATCCATTTTATCCTTACGGATAAAATGGATGCCAATTTTGAAAAAGTGAAGCAAGATCGATATCAGTAGTTACGACGTAGCTGAAGAACTGGGAATTGATCACAAAACAGTTTTGGCGCATTTAAAAAAAACTGGGTACACAAAAAAGCTCGATATTTGGGTACTTCACGAGCTCACTGAAAGAAACCTAATGAACCGTGTACTCATTTGTGATTCTTTATTACGACGTAATGAAACCGAACCATTTTTGAAGAAGCTGATAACTGGTGATGAAAAGTGGATCACGTACGACAAGAACGTGCGAAAAAGGTCGTGGTCAAAGGCCGGTCAGGCTTCATAGACTGTGGCGAAACCCGGGTTAACTCGCAACAAGGTGATGCTGTGTGTGTGGTGGGATTGGAAGGGCATTATTCATTATGAGCTGTTACCACCAGGCAGGACCATCGATTCTGAACTCTACTGCGAACAACTGATGAGATTAAAGCAAGAAGTTGAGAGAAAGCGGCCGGAATTAATCAACAGAAGGGGTGTGGTTTTTCAATATGATAAGTTGATAACGCTAGACCTCACACATTTTTAGCCACTCAGCAAAAATTAAGAGTGTTTGGCTGGGAGGTGTTAATGCATCCGCCGTATAGTCCTGACCTTGCACCTTCAGATTTCCACCTGTTTCGGTCTCTTCAGAATTCTTTAGGCAGTGTCAGGTTAACATCACGAGAGGACTGCCAAAACCACTTGTCGCGGTATTTTGATCAGAAGTCCCAAAATTATTCTTATTTTTTCTTTCAAATAACGATTTGACTTTGACTATTTCCATACAAAGCGTTAAGTTCACGTGCGCAGCTTATCCGCGGGCTGCGTGACATTTTGTTTCTCCATTTTTGACATCTCACCGTAGAAATCCTTCTACAATTAGTCATTTTGTCTTTCGTTTCTAACGATCTTTGTCTAGGTCCCTTTTTATGTAGAAGGATTTCTACGGTGCGATGTCAAAAATGGAGAAACAAAATGTCAGTATAGAAAGAGCTGTTTCTTTTCTTCATAGATATAGAAAGCATTACGGCTCCTACATACTAAGGCGATATCGCGGTCGCGACAGGCAGCAATATGCCTGTCGCGCCCGTGATATCACCTCAGTATGTAGGAGCCTTAATGCTAAGCTTGCTGCTTTGGAGCGGCACCTTTCATACAGGCAATCCCATTTTTTTTAACAAAAACACAAAAAAAACAATGTTCACACCAGTCCCGTCTATGGTCACCCCAAGCCATAAAGTAGCGTTACAGATCATGATAAATGTGGCACGTGCCACAGACGTCATAGGGGTAGTTTCAACAATTAGGGTAGAAATATCTGTCTGGGGACCATACGGGACGTACCTATACGTTTTTAATAAGGGTATGTTTTCGCTACATTAGTGGTGTAGTCCAATGGCTGCAGTCTTGACATAGATCGCGGTCGCTTTACAACCGAATTCGGTCGTAAAGTCCTAATGGGGTCTCGAGACACTCAAAATAGCTTGACAAGATTCTGATTTTTTCGAGCTTGTCAAGCAATTTTGACTGACTATAGGGACCAAAATTGCTTGACAAAATTGTGTTTTTTTCGTGCTTGTTAAGCAATTTTGACTGTCTAGGGACCCCATTAGGACTGCGACCGAATTCGGTCGCAAAAGCGATCGCTATCTATGTCGAGACTGCAACCCCTGGACGTGTTTAATTGTACAAGCTTCTGCAACTTCTTCATCGTTCGCGTGGAAGTCGTAAGATAAACTTTGTGTCTCGAGACCCCATTAGGCCTTTTCAACCGAATTCGGTCGCAAAGTAATAATGGGGGTAGTAGACGGTCAAAATTGCTTGACAAGCACTATCACAATCTTGTCAAGCTATTTTGACTGTCTTGAGACCCCATTAGGACTTTACGTCCGAATTCGTCAAAAATACAGTCAAAATTTCTTGACAGTCACGAAAAAATCACAATCTTGTCAAGCAATTTTGGTCCCTATAGTCAGTCAAAATTGCTTGACAAGCTCGAAAAATCACAATCTTGTCAAGCAATTTTGACTACCTCGCGACCCCATTAAGACTTTACGACCGAATTCGGTCGCAGTCCTTATGGGGTCCCTAGACGGTAAAAATTGCTTGACAAGCACGAAAAAATCACAATGTTGTCAAGCAATTTTGACTGTCTCGAGAGTCGAGACCCCATTAAGACTTTACGACTGAATTCGGTCCATAAAGTCCTAATGGAGTCTCTGACTGTCTAGGGACCAAAATTGCTTGACAAAATTGTGATTTTTTCGTTGTTGTTAAGCAGTTTTGACTGTCTAGGGACCCCATAAGGACTGCGACCGAATTCGGTCGCAAAAGCGATCGCTATCTATGTCGAGACTGTAGCCTTTGGACGTGTTATTGTCCAAGCTTCTGCAACTTCAACTTCGTTCGCGTGAAAGTCGTAAGATACACAATGTACTGATATAACAGCTACATTTTAATAAAACTCCGTCGGCCTCGACCCGCCGCGTCGCATCGCATCGCCCGCACGCGCTATTATTTCGTTTTCACTTACCGTTTTTTTGACGCTGACAACACCTAAACCGCGGTCATTGTCAGACTGCATAGAAAAGAAAGAGAAGCGCGATGACACAACGCTTGTAATTTATTGTAAAACATGAAGCAAGCAATTGTCTATTTACTCAAAATTGAGTTGAGTGTTGAGCGTGTGTATTTTTTAGATTAGTATAGATTTGAGTAATTATTACCCGCATCGTCTCTTTGACTGTTTGTCCTTCAAAGTGCGCTTGTAATAGGGATGGCGATTCTTTCCGAAAAGTATCGATTCTTAAATCGATTCAAATCGAAATCTGATACATCGATACAAAAAATAAATTGAGGTTAAAAAAATTGAATTTTCCAGAAATGGGCCTTTTTTCGATTTGCTTTTCGAGTTTGTATTTTCTTTGTTAATGTTAAAAAATACGTTTGTAAAACAAAACGTATTTTTTTATTTATTTCTTTTACCTATTTACGACCGACGAAGTAAACTAAGTACACAGCCATCGAGCGAGTTTTTAAGTAATTAAGTGAACAACACATTCAACTAATTGTGAATAATTTACGGGTAATAATCGAATCTCGATTTTCTAGGGAGAAGTATCGATTCCCTGGATCGATTCCGACCTGGATATCGATTAAAAAACTATTATTTTGGTCTAAGAAAACGATTCTTCGATTAATCGATCTCAGATCGCCATCCTTAGCTTGTAATTCGAAAATCATAAGCTCCTCACCTCATGACGCAGTCGGGTTAAATATTGCCCCGTACTAATTTGTATGTAAGTGTTTCAATGAACCTAGACCTAAAAGGACTTATATCGACCTTATCGGTGATGTTCTTCAGAAAGGTCACGTGCGTAGTACTCGCAACCGGCGTGCGTGTGTGACCTGCAGGCTTAGCAAGACACTCTATTTCTTCGAAGAATAGACACGGCTCTTTCTATACAAAGTGACATTTCTTTTGTCAGTTTTTGACATCTCACCGTAGAAATCCTTCTACAATCTGTCATCTTGTCTTTCGTTTCTAACGATCTTTGTCTAGGTCCTTTTTTATGTAGAAGGATGTCTACGGTGGGATGTCAGAAAAGGAGAAACGAAATGTCACTTTGTATGGAAAGAGCCGTGTCTATTCTTCGAAGAAATAGAGTGTCATGATAAGTCTGCAGATGTATGAACGAATACATACCGCTATAGCTATATGTAAGCGGGCACGCCATTTATGCCTGGGGGCTTTTATTTAGGTATTAATTTCTGTTTCCGTTTTTTTATTAAATTTCTGCTTGAGTATAGTTTTCTATGTTCTTTTTTGTTGTTGGTATAGTGGTGTCCTAGCTGACATATGCCTAATAATTTAATGTTTTAGCGTTGTGTAAATTATTTTTGCATATTATTGTATAGAATTTTTTTCTAATTGAACTGACACCTGTGCTGCTGGGGAGTTTGTTGCGCCACTTCTTCTTCTCAGCTAAAGCACTAGGAAGTGGTGAACGGTGGGCGTTTTGAAGGACTGTCTTATATCATTTTGACGTTCGAAAAGTGCTGATTCTCAGCCTAATTCGAATAAATGACTTTTGATTTTGATTTTTGTAAACGAAGCGAACAGAGTATGTAAGGATCGTAGCAGGTGGTGTTCTATACTATTTGCCTACCCCCATAGGAACAACACGTGAGTTTATCTATGCACTTTCAAATTTTTGGAACTTCTGTTTTGTTCTCCTTCACCCGTCTTACAAAATTCTGGAGCGCCTGTGAAGTATCCGTCTGATTTACGTACAGTCAAACGCACATCAGTGGTCATAATTTGACATTGACAGCACCTTTATGCTGTGCCAGTAATGCTACGGCTACATTGTCGCGATAGGGCGAACTGCACTTCGCGCGCTTTGTTGTGACGTCGAGCGGTGTGCGAGACATGCGTCAAACAAATAGTTTTCTGACAGCTGCGCGCACAGATTAATTTAGGCCGGCAGCGCCGCGTACGTCGTTCTCGTCGGTACGGAATGTTGCCATTTTAAATATTTGTATTTACGTAATTCTTTCTTTTTTTGGTTTTATGTTATTCATATTACAATCTCACTGTGTGCTGCATCGGTCGACGTCTTAAGGTCAACGCCAGCTATCGCTGAAAACCAGCGCTGGGGCTCTGTCTCGCATAGGGTCGCAGCATTATGCTGAGCGTTGGCCATTTTGCGTGGACGTGACGCATATTCTCCCCAAATTGTTTTTTTTTTTGTATTTGTGTTCCTTCTTTGCGTCATGTTTACCGCAAATAAACGTATTTTCTTTCTTTCTTTTCTTTACATACTACGGCTACATTGTTGCGATAACGCGAACTTTAACTTCGCGTACTCTCTGTTGTACAGCGAAACATCGAGCGGTGTGCGAGAGAGAACGTGCGAAGTAAAGTTCGCGTTATCGCGGCAGTGTAGCCTTAGTAACAGAGCTCGCGAAGTGATACCATACCATACCATGCCTACCGGGGTCGCGGGAAGGTATTAAAGTGTCACCGAGGCCCCCGCAACACAGGCAACGGAAGGAATACGGGTGGGTTTTAGTCAGTAAGAGTCTGACACACCCTCCCGCTCCGACCAGAGCGGGAGAAGTTATTTGATGATTTCCCATCCAAAAAAAAGAAAAAAAAAGAAGGTAGGAAAGGCTTACGCATACAGGCGCGAAGTGACATCGCGGCGTGACACTGGTAGCACAGTTTCTATAAACAGTCTGCACGAGCCTTTATGCGGGAACGCAGGTGTCAACTTCATGACGAGCCGCTTCTCACACGGATAATTGTAAGTCGCTTGTTCCCGCGTCACCTCTGTAGTACCTACTGGTGACGCGGAGCAAGCGACTTACAATTCTCTTAAAAACATCAAACTACAATCGTGTGCTGTTATTTTAATAAATTGTGGTATCTTACGACTTCCACGCAAACGACGACTCCAGCAGAGGTTAAGTTAAGGCGCAGATATATGATTTTAGTGACATTTAAATCCGTTATTACGCCTTAAAATAATACAAAAGTAAGTTATGCAAAGTTTTTGCTATTTGTATGCCAAGTTATGCTAAGTTAGATAGAAAAAGTGATTTAATGGAACAAATCTAACTTAGAGAGAGGTATTAATGATTCTAATGTTGATAATTCTGTAAATATTTATATCTGTTATGGTCGCGAATCATTGCGAACCTGACATTGACCTGCAAATTGCAAAAACGTAAGATAATTTGAATTTAGTGGGCTACAGCTGCGTGATTTGTTTTTGATTTTATCTAGGTATTTCATTTTCTCTTGTACACGCGTGTCTCATACATACATCTCTTTGTCTACTTTCCTATCGCAGGTATGCTGGAAGGAGGACACGGTGGAGCATACAGTGGAGGTCTGCCCGGCTTGGGCAGAGCACCGCCGTGTCCTCGTGGAGACGGTCGGCGACAGAGATCTCTCGCGTCCGGCCCTGGTTCAGGCCATGGTATGGAGCGAGAGGGCATGGGCAGCCGTCACCTCCTTCTGCGAAGCAGTAATGCTCGCGAAGGAGGAGGCGGGACGGTTGAGGGAAAGGCACGTTTCGCGCCCTCTCGCTCCTAGCCGCCGCAGGAGACGCCCTGGGCGTCGGGAATCCCGGGCGGATTTCCGGCCACCGTAGGCGCGGGCTTGCGGACGGTGAGCAATGGGTAGCTCACCGTCCGGTAAGGACCAGGCCCGGGTCGACGGCGCGTCGTATTCCACGCGCGCCTCAAAGAGATGTCGTCAGCACAATGTAGGGGTCCACTAGGGCCGATGCCAAATAAGCATCACCTTTGTACATCATAACTAATATTTTTTTTTTGCGTTGTCTGTTATATGTGTGTACATAAATTGTTAAATAAATAAATAAACATTATTTCAAGGTAATTACGGACGCGTTTCGCGAAGGCTGGTTTGAGGTAGCGCGGGAAAAGAGTTCCTGGAAGGTCATGGTCTTTGCCCAGCTGTGAGAAAGTATAGCCTAAATAAAAAAAGGTATTCTTGTACCTACCTATTTTCGATATCAATCCAATTCTTCTTCACCTCTTTTCTCGTTCACACAATGTAAACACTATGTAAGTTAAATGATAAAAGATTTATACATATACCTATTAGTAATGTAAAAAAACTAGTATTTAGTAATTTGGCGAAATGTGGGTGTACTAATCATAGGTACGCCTCTGCCTTACCTACGGGGGATAAAGGCGTGATATTATGTATTAGTACTTAAGTAAGTACGGATATATTTAAATTCACTTAACACACTCGCTAGAAAAAGTCACCTACGTCACTTTTCATAGAAACAAAAGCGAATCAATGTCACTGGTTTTCAAAAATCACACACTCACTCGCTAGAAAAAGTCACCTACGTCACTTTTCAGAGAAACAAAGGCGAATCAATGTCACTAGTTTTCAAAATCACAATTTTTTTTTAAATTTTGTTTTAGGAAATTACGTATTTTTTGGTCTTTAAAGCGACATGCGCTCCCCTTGCTAGCTTTCAAACGACTGGCACTGCAAAATAATTTTCATATTAAGGGGAGGTCAGCTAGGGTATCAATTAGTTAGAGAGCGCTTTCGGATTGTGTATTTGTTTGGGAAAAAAGCGGCCAAGTGCGAGCCGGACTCGCACACGAAGGGTTCCTACCACCGTATAATATTTAACACTACGTAATTATGTTTTTTAAATACTTTAGTAAAAAAAACACGTTTCTTGTTTGGAGACTTTCATATTTAACTTTATTTTAGTTTTATAATTATTTTGTTGTTAAAGCGGCCATGGTACACACTGTGTGAAAATTGCAAGTGTCTTCTTATTACGGTTCAAAAGGCTCTGTACACACGGCTGCATATCAAGCTATACATTTCCAGTATAAGCTGATCTCGCATTGTATAGGATTTCCGTACAATGAGAGGTCAGCTTATACTGGCAATTTATAGCTTGATATGTAGCCGTGTATACCTTTAATAATTAATATAAATAATTTGATGTAAAATAATGTTTTTTTTTTTTTATCATATTTTATTTATTTACACAGTTTGCATATTCACAAAGTTTTAAAGCGTAAAAAAGCATACAAGTTATTTTCTGAGGTTTTAAAAATCGCACATCTCTGACTTTCTATACAAGGAGGAACCCTGACAGGCACTTTACTTTGTGTAAATTATTCCATCACCACTACTCTCAAAACGGTGAAAAAAACGATCGTGAGGAAACCGGCATGTCCTAGAACTAAAAATTCGAAGACATGTGACATCTACCAACCCGCACTGGGCCCGCGTAGTGGATTAAGGCCCACTCCCTCTCACAGAGAGGAGGCCTGTGTCCCAGCAGTGGAAACGTTGTAGGCTGATTATGGTATACAAGGTGAAGGCGTATGTCTAATGAAGTTCTCAGTCTAGTCTATACGAAAATTCAATCAAATATATCAGATAGTTCAGTAACTACAGCTGGTCAAAGATCGGCTAAACCCGTAGTCGACCTGTCACGACTATTTTGTTCACAGTTTGTTTGAGAACACTTAGTGTAATAAAATGGTCATATTTATTGTATTGGTGATCGTTTAGTTTAAAAAAAAAATCCAATAAATATGGCCATTTTATTACACAAAGTGACAACTAGCACATTTGGAGTTACTTCAGTGAATTCATAATTCGACTTTAGGATTTATTTAAGTTTCAAAATACTCGCATAAGTATTGCCAGTGCTTTCATTTATTTTATATTTATTGACGTGTAAAAATGTTTGTACAAACCTACTTACAGAAATAAAATTCATTTATCATTCATCGTTATCTATCATTTCTTGTCGTATTGTACCCCACCTTGTATATTAGTTCTCTGTGGCGAACTGTCCCGCAAAAATAACATTACATTCGTGCCAGTGCTTTCATTTATTTTATATTTATTGACGTGTAAAAGTGTTTGTACAAACCTACTTGCAGAAATAAAAATCATTTATCATTCTTTATCATTTCTTGTCGTATTGTACCCCCACCTTGTATATTAGTTCTCTGTGGCGAACTGTCCCGCAAAAATAACATTACATTCGTGCCAGTGCTTTCATTTATTTTATATTTATTGACGTGTAAAAGTGTTTGTACAAACCTACTTGCAGAAATAAAAATTATTTATCATTCTTTATCATTTCTTGTCGTATTGTACCCCCTTGTATATTAGTTCTCTGTGGCGAACTGTCCCGTAAAATAAAATTACATTTAAAGCTGTACGTCGAACTAATTAGGATGTCCTAATTAATATTATAAATACGAAAGTGAGTTTATTTATTTGTTACACTTTTACACAAAAACGGCTGAACGGATTTAGATGAAATTTTATACTTTTTTATACTTTTTGTCCTGACATTCCCACTGGATAGCGACTTAAGCGGGTAAAACCGCGGGCGCAGCTAGTGATTTAATAATTTGATAATATTTGCAGTGCCCTTACAGGGTGCCTTAATACTTTGATGTCTTAATACTGTGTCTATCATTGTCATTGTTTTTTTTATGTTTTTGTTAAAAAAAATGGGCTCGCCTGTATGAAAGGTGCCGCTCCAAAGCAGCAGGCTTACCATAAAGGCTCCTACATACTGAGGCGATAGGCATATTGCTGCCTGTCGCGACCGCGATATCGCCTCAGTATGTAGGAGCCTTAACGCTTTCTATATCTATGAAGAAAATACTAAGCTATACAAAGTGACATTTCGTTTCTCAGAAATGCTTCTACATAAAAAAGGACCTAGACAAAGATCGTTAGAAACGAAAGACAAAATGACTGATTCTAGAAGGATTTCTACGGTGCGATGTCAAAAATGGAGAAACGAAATGTCACTTTGTATAGAAAGAGCCGTGTCTATTCTTCGTAGAAATAGAAAGCGTCATGCTAAGCATGCAGCCCACGGATGAGCTGCGCACGTGAAATTCAAATCGTTATTTGACAGAAAAAAGAATAACGATTATTTGGAGACAGTTCGTGAAAAACAAAATACAAATAACAATAAAAAAGTGAAAATAATGTATTAACAACAATAGTGTGTGTCTCACGGCTGCGCCAAAAGGGTTCTTTTCAGCATTAATGCCAGACAGATGCTGTCTGACGCTGGTTTATAATGAACCTTTAGGGGATTTTCAAATAGGCACATAAAAGGCACTTTGAACGTCAAACATTTACAAGAAAATAGAATTGATTGTAGTCTCCTCTACCAAAAGGTAGTTTCGTATGGAGGAGAATGGTCAAGAAACTCCACCGTTACTCTTTTAAAATGTTTTACAATATTTTGTATACATTAATTATATGTGAAGACGATGCACCTAGAATATAATTACTTACTAAGTATACCACAATAGGTAAAAATAATTAAAAATACATGGTGGTCATATATTTTATTTCTGTAATAA
Organism: Atethmia centrago; assembly: GCA_905333075.3. Classification (NCBI taxonomy): domain Eukaryota; kingdom Metazoa; phylum Arthropoda; class Insecta; order Lepidoptera; family Noctuidae; genus Atethmia; species Atethmia centrago. Next base: position 18,788,364 of record HG995393.1, read on the forward strand.
TTTATTAGTTCAGATTGAATTTAATGTGTAACGAAATTGACTATGTATGTATATTTTCAATGACAATTTAATTTTGTAAGAAAACTGATTATGAATAATTGTGTCCTAATGTTCCTAATATATTAAATTTGCACACCTTGCATGGTTATAATACGGTGTACCTTATGAACTTTTGTAACATTGATTTGATTTGATTTGATATTTACATAGACTGTAAAATAAAACGATTTTCCTAAAATTTTAACAAGTCAGTGTGTGAGGTCCACGGCGTCCTCACCTTTCGCAATTACTCACCGGCCATGGCAGCTTCGGGAGGTTCCTGTGTCGGATAAGGCGGGAGGAAACGCTCGGGTGTCACCACTGTGTGGATCGCCCTGAGGACACGGTGGAGCATACGGTGGAGGTCTGCCCGGCTTGGGCAGAGCACCGCCGGCGCCGTGTACTCGTGGAGGCGGTCGGCGACAGAGATCTCTCGCGTCCGGCCCTGGTTCAGGCCATGGTATGGAGCGAGAGGGCATGGGCAGCCGTCACCTCCTTCTGCGAAGCAGTAATGCTCGCGAAGGAGGAGGCGGGACGGTTGAGGGAAAGGCACGTTTCGCGCCCTCTCGCTCCTAGCCGCCGCAGGAGACGCCCTGGGCGTCGGGAATCCCGGGCGGATTTCCGGCCACCGTAGGCGCGGGCTTGCGGACGGTGAGCAATGGGTAGCTCACCGTCCGGTAAGGACCAGGCCCGGGTCGACGGCGCGTCGTATTCCACGCGCGCCTCAAAGAGATGTCGTCAGCACAATGTAGGGGTCCACTAGGGCCGATGCCAAATAAGCATCACCTTTGTACATCATAACTAATATTTTTTTTTTGCGTTGTCTGTTATATGTGTGTACATAAATTGTTAAATAAATAAATAAACATTATTTCAAGGTAATTACGGACGCGTTTCGCGAAGGCTGGTTTGAGGTAGCGCGGGAAAAGAGTTTCTGGAAGGTCATGGTCTTTGCCCAGCTGTGAGAAAGTATAGCCTAAATAAAAAAAGGTATTCTTGTACCTACCTATTTTCGATATCAATCCAATTCTTCTTCACCTCTTTTCTCGTTCACACAATGTAAACACTATGTAAGTTAAATGATAAAAGATTTATACATATACCTATTAGTAATGTAAAAAAACTAGTATTTAGTAATTTGGCGAAATGTGGGTGTACTAATCATAGGTACGCCTCTGCCTTACCTACGGGGGATAAAGGCGTGATATTATGTATTAGTACTTAAGTAAGTACGGATATATTTAAATTCACTTAACACACTCGCTAGAAAAAGTCACCTACGTCACTTTTCATAGAAACAAAAGCGAATCAATGTCACTGGTTTTCAAAAATCACACACTCACTCGCTAGAAAAAGTCACCTACGTCACTTTTCAGAGAAACAAAGGCGAATCAATGTCACTAGTTTTCAAAATCACAATTTTTTTTAAAATTTTGTTTTAGGAAATTACGTATTTTTTGGTCTTTAAAGCGACATGCGCTCCCCTTGCTAGCTTTCAAACGACTGGCACTGCAAAATAATTTTCATATTAAGGGGAGGTCAGCTAGGGTATCAATTAGTTAGAGAGCGCTTTCGGATTGTGTATTTGTTTGGGAAAAAAGCGGCCAAGTGCGAGCCGGACTCGCACACGAAGGGTTCCTACCACCGTATAATATTTAACACTACGTAATTATGTTTTTTAAATACTTTAGTAAAAAAAACACGTTTCTTGTTTGGAGACTTTCATATTTAACTTTATTTTAGTTTTATAATTATTTTGTTGTTAAAGCGGCCATGGTACACACTGTGTGAAAATTGCAAGTGTCTTCTTATTACGGTTCAAAAGGCTCTGTACACACGGCTGCATATCAAGCTATACATTTCCAGTATAAGCTGATCTCGCATTGTATAGGATTTCCGTACAATGAGAGGTCAGCTTATACTGGCAATTTATAGCTTGATATGTAGCCGTGTATACCTTTAATAATTAATATAAATAATTTGATGTAAAATAATGTTTTTTTTTTATCATATTTTATTTATTTACACAGTTTGCATATTCACAAAGTTTTAAAGCGTAAAAAAGCATACAAGTTATTTTCTGAGGTTTTAAAAATCGCACATCTCTGACTTTCTATACAAGGAGGAACCCTGACAGGCACTTTACTTTGTGTAAATTATTCCATCACCACTACTCTCAAAACGGTGAAAAAAACGATCGTGAGGAAACCGGCATGTCCTAGAACTAAAAATTCGAAGACATGTGACATCTACCAACCCGCACTGGGCCCGCGTAGTGGATTAAGGCCCACTCCCTCTCACAGAGAGGAGGCCTGTGTCCCAGCAGTGGAAACGTTGTAGGCTGATTATGGTATACAAGGTGAAGGCGTATGTCTAATGAAGTTCTCAGTCTAGTCTATACGAAAATTCAATCAAATATATCAGATAGTTCAGTAACTACAGCTGGTCAAAGATCGGCTAAACCCGTAGTCGACCTGTCACGACTATTTTGTTCACAGTTTGTTTGAGAACACTTAGTGTAATAAAATGGTCATATTTATTGTATTGGTGATCGTTTAGTTTAAAAAAAAAATCCAATAAATATGGCCATTTTATTACACAAAGTGACAACTAGCACATTTGGAGTTACTTCAGTGAATTCATAATTCGACTTTAGGATTTATTTAAGTTTCAAAATACTCGCATAAGTATTGCCAGTGCTTTCATTTATTTTATATTTATTGACGTGTAAAAATGTTTGTACAAACCTACTTACAGAAATAAAATTCATTTATCATTCATCGTTATCTATCATTTCTTGTCGTATTGTACCCCCACCTTGTATATTAGTTCTCTGTGGCGAACTGTCCCGCAAAAATAACATTACATTCGTGCCAGTGCTTTCATTTATTTTATATTTATTGACGTGTAAAAGTGTTTGTACAAACCTACTTGCAGAAATAAAAATCATTTATCATTCTTTATCATTTCTTGTCGTATTGTACCCCCACCTTGTATATTAGTTCTCTGTGGCGAACTGTCCCGCAAAAATAACATTACATTCGTGCCAGTGCTTTCATTTATTTTATATTTATTGACGTGTAAAAGTGTTTGTACAAACCTACTTGCAGAAATAAAAATTATTTATCATTCTTTATCATTTCTTGTCGTATTGTACCCCCTTGTATATTAGTTCTCTGTGGCGAACTGTCCCGTAAAAATAAAATTACATTTAAAGCTGTACGTCGAACTAATTAGGATGTCCTAATTAATATTATAAATACGAAAGTGAGTTTATTTATTTGTTACACTTTTACACAAAAACGGCTGAACGGATTTAGATGAAATTTTATACTTTTTTATACTTTTTGTCCTGACATTCCCACTGGATAGCGACTTAAGCGGGTAAAACCGCGGGCGCAGCTAGTGATTTAATAATTTGATAATATTTGCAGTGCCCTTACAGGGTGCCTTAATACTTTGATGTCTTAATACTGTGTCTATCATTGTCATTGTTTTTTTTATGTTTTTGTTAAAAAAAATGGGCTCGCCTGTATGAAAGGTGCCGCTCCAAAGCAGCAGGCTTACCATAAAGGCTCCTACATACTGAGGCGATAGGCATATTGCTGCCTGTCGCGACCGCGATATCGCCTCAGTATGTAGGAGCCTTAACGCTTTCTATATCTATGAAGAAAATACTAAGCTATACAAAGTGACATTTCGTTTCTCAGAAATGCTTCTACATAAAAAAGGACCTAGACAAAGATCGTTAGAAACGAAAGACAAAATGACTGATTCTAGAAGGATTTCTACGGTGCGATGTCAAAAATGGAGAAACGAAATGTCACTTTGTATAGAAAGAGCCGTGTCTATTCTTCGTAGAAATAGAAAGCGTCATGCTAAGCATGCAGCCCACGGATGAGCTGCGCACGTGAAATTCAAATCGTTATTTGACAGAAAAAAGAATAACGATTATTTGGAGACAGTTCGTGAAAAACAAAATACAAATAACAATAAAAAAGTGAAAATAATGTATTAACAACAATAGTGTGTGTCTCACGGCTGCGCCAAAAGGGTTCTTTTCAGCATTAATGCCAGACAGATGCTGTCTGACGCTGGTTTATAATGAACCTTTAGGGGATTTTCAAATAGGCACATAAAAGGCACTTTGAACGTCAAACATTTACAAGAAAATAGAATTGATTGTAGTCTCCTCTACCAAAAGGTAGTTTCGTATGGAGGAGAATGGTCAAGAAACTCCACCGTTACTCTTTTAAAATGTTTTACAATATTTTGTATACATTAATTATATGTGAAGACGATGCACCTAGAATATAATTACTTACTAAGTATACCACAATAGGTAAAAATAATTAAAAATACATGGTGGTCATATATTTTATTTCTGTAATAATTTATTAGTTCAGATTGAATTTAATGTGTAACGAAATTGACTATGTATGTATATTTTCAATGACAATTTAATTTTATAAGAAAACTGATTATGAATAATTGTGTCCTAATGTTCCTAATATATTAAATTTGCACACCTTGCATGGTTATAATACGGTGTACCTTATGAACTTTTGTAACATTGATTTGATTTGATTTGATATTTACATAGACTGTAAAATAAAACGATTTTCCTAAAATTTTAACAAGTCAGTGTGTGAGGTCCACGGCGTCCTCACCTTTCGCAATTACTCACCGGCCATGGCAGCTTCGGGAGGTTCCTGTGTCGGATAAGGCGGGAGGAAACGCTCGGGTGTCACCACTGTGTGGATCGCCCTGAGGACACGGTGGAGCATACGGTGGAGGTCTGCCCGGCTTGGGCAGAGCACCGCCGGCGCCGTGTACTCGTGGAGGCGGTCGGCGACAGAGATCTCTCGCGTCCGGCCCTGGTTCAGGCCATGGTATGGAGCGAGAGGGCATGGGCAGCCGTCACCTCCTTCTGCGAAGCAGTAATGCTCGCGAAGGAGGAGGCGGGACGGTTGAGGGAAAGGCACGTTTCGCGCCCTCTCGCTCCTAGCCGCCGCAGGAGACGCCCTGGGCGTCGGGAATCCCGGGCGGATTTCCGGCCACCGTAGGCGCGGGCTTGCGGACGGTGAGCAATGGGTAGCTCACCGTCCGGTAAGGACCAGGCCCGGGTCGACGGCGCGTCGTATTCCACGCGCGCCTCAAAGAGATGTCGTCAGCACAATGTAGGGGTCCACTAGGGCCGATGCCAAATAAGCATCACCTTTGTACATCATAACTAATATTTTTTTTTTGCGTTGTCTGTTATATGTGTGTACATAAATTGTTAAATAAATAAATAAACATTATTTCAAGGTAATTACGGAAGCGTTTCGCGAAGGCTGGTTTGAGGTAGCGCGGGAAAAGAGTTTCTGGAAGGTCATGGTCTTTGCCCAGCTGTGAGAAAGTATAGCCTAAATAAAAAAAGGTATTCTTGTACCTACCTATTTTCGATATCAATCCAATTCTTCTTCACCTCTTTTCTCGTTCACACAATGTAAACACTATGTAAGTTAAATGATAAAAGATTTATACATATACCTATTAGTAATGTAAAAAAACTAGTATTTAGTAATTTGGCGAAATGTGGGTGTACTAATCATAGGTACGCCTCTGCCTTACCTACGGGGGATAAAGGCGTGATATTATGTATTAGTACTTAAGTAAGTACGGATATATTTAAATTCACTTAACACACTCGCTAGAAAAAGTCACCTACGTCACTTTTCATAGAAACAAAAGCGAATCAATGTCACTGGTTTTCAAAAATCACACACTCACTCGCTAGAAAAAGTCACCTACGTCACTTTTCAGAGAAACAAAGGCGAATCAATGTCACTAGTTTTCAAAATCACAATTTTTTTTTAAATTTTGTTTTAGGAAATTACGTATTTTTTGGTCTTTAAAGCGACATGCGCTCCCCTTGCTAGCTTTCAAACGACTGGCACTGCAAAATAATTTTCATATTAAGGGGAGGTCAGCTAGGGTATCAATTAGTTAGAGAGCGCTTTCGGATTGTGTATTTGTTTGGGAAAAAAGCGGCCAAGTGCGAGCCGGACTCGCACACGAAGGGTTCCTACCACCGTATAATATTTAACACTACGTAATTATGTTTTTTAAATACTTTAGTAAAAAAAACACGTTTCTTGTTTGGAGACTTTCATATTTAACTTTATTTTAGTTTTATAATTATTTTGTTGTTAAAGCGGCCATGGTACACACTGTGTGAAAATTGCAAGTGTCTTCTTATTACGGTTCAAAAGGCTCTGTACACACGGCTGCATATCAAGCTATACATTTCCAGTATAAGCTGATCTCGCATTGTATAGGATTTCCGTACAATGAGAGGTCAGCTTATACTGGCAATTTATAGCTTGATATGTAGCCGTGTATACCTTTAATAATTAATATAAATAATTTGATGTAAAATAATGTTTTTTTTTTATCATATTTTATTTATTTACACAGTTTGCATATTCACAAAGTTTTAAAGCGTAAAAAAGCATACAAGTTATTTTCTGAGGTTTTAAAAATCGCACATCTCTGACTTTCTATACAAGGAGGAACCCTGACAGGCACTTTACTTTGTGTAAATTATTCCATCACCACTACTCTCAAAACGGTGAAAAAAACGATCGTGAGGAAACCGGCATGTCCTAGAACTAAAAATTCGAAGACATGTGACATCTACCAACCCGCACTGGGCCCGCGTAGTGGATTAAGGCCCACTCCCTCTCACAGAGAGGAGGCCTGTGTCCCAGCAGTGGAAACGTTGTAGGCTGATTATGGTATACAAGGTGAAGGCGTATGTCTAATGAAGTTCTCAGTCTAGTCTATACGAAAATTCAATCAAATATATCAGATAGTTCAGTAACTACAGCTGGTCAAAGATCGGCTAAACCCGTAGTCGACCTGTCACGACTATTTTGTTCACAGTTTGTTTGAGAACACTTAGTGTAATAAAATGGTCATATTTATTGTATTGGTGATCGTTTAGTTTAAAAAAAAAATCCAATAAATATGGCCATTTTATTACACAAAGTGACAACTAGCACATTTGGAGTTACTTCAGTGAATTCATAATTCGACTTTAGGATTTATTTAAGTTTCAAAATACTCGCATAAGTATTGCCAGTGCTTTCATTTATTTTATATTTATTGACGTGTAAAAATGTTTGTACAAACCTACTTACAGAAATAAAATTCATTTATCATTCATCGTTATCTATCATTTCTTGTCGTATTGTACCCCCACCTTGTATATTAGTTCTCTGTGGCGAACTGTCCCGCAAAAATAACATTACATTCGTGCCAGTGCTTTCATTTATTTTATATTTATTGACGTGTAAAAGTGTTTGTACAAACCTACTTGCAGAAATAAAAATCATTTATCATTCTTTATCATTTCTTGTCGTATTGTACCCCCACCTTGTATATTAGTTCTCTGTGGCGAACTGTCCCGCAAAAATAACATTACATTCGTGCCAGTGCTTTCATTTATTTTATATTTATTGACGTGTAAAAGTGTTTGTACAAACCTACTTGCAGAAATAAAAATTATTTATCATTCTTTATCATTTCTTGTCGTATTGTACCCCCTTGTATATTAGTTCTCTGTGGCGAACTGTCCCGTAAAAATAAAATTACATTTAAAGCTGTACGTCGAACTAATTAGGATGTCCTAATTAATATTATAAATACGAAAGTGAGTTTATTTATTTGTTACACTTTTACACAAAAACGGCTGAACGGATTTAGATGAAATTTTATACTTTTTTATACTTTTTGTCCTGACATTCCCACTGGATAGCGACTTAAGCGGGTAAAACCGCGGGCGCAGCTAGTGATTTAATAATTTGATAATATTTGCAGTGCCCTTACAGGGTGCCTTAATACTTTGATGTCTTAATACTGTGTCTATCATTGTCATTGTTTTTTTTATGTTTTTGTTAAAAAAAATGGGCTCGCCTGTATGAAAGGTGCCGCTCCAAAGCAGCAGGCTTACCATAAAGGCTCCTACATACTGAGGCGATAGGCATATTGCTGCCTGTCGCGACCGCGATATCGCCTCAGTATGTAGGAGCCTTAACGCTTTCTATATCTATGAAGAAAATACTAAGCTATACAAAGTGACATTTCGTTTCTCAGAAATGCTTCTACATAAAAAAGGACCTAGACAAAGATCGTTAGAAACGAAAGACAAAATGACTGATTCTAGAAGGATTTCTACGGTGCGATGTCAAAAATGGAGAAACGAAATGTCACTTTGTATAGAAAGAGCCGTGTCTATTCTTCGTAGAAATAGAAAGCGTCATGCTAAGCATGCAGCCCACGGATGAGCTGCGCACGTGAAATTCAAATCGTTATTTGACAGAAAAAAGAATAACGATTATTTGGAGACAGTTCGTGAAAAACAAAATACAAATAACAATAAAAAAGTGAAAATAATGTATTAACAACAATAGTGTGTGTCTCACGGCTGCGCCAAAAGGGTTCTTTTCAGCATTAATGCCAGACAGATGCTGTCTGACGCTGGTTTATAATGAACCTTTAGGGGATTTTCAAATAGGCACATAAAAGGCACTTTGAACGTCAAACATTTACAAGAAAATAGAATTGATTGTAGTCTCCTCTACCAAAAGGTAGTTTCGTATGGAGGAGAATGGTCAAGAAACTCCACCGTTACTCTTTTAAAATGTTTTACAATATTTTGTATACATTAATTATATGTGAAGACGATGCACCTAGAATATAATTACTTACTAAGTATACCACAATAGGTAAAAATAATTAAAAATACATGGTGGTCATATATTTTATTTCTGTAATAATTTATTAGTTCAGATTGAATTTAATGTGTAACGAAATTGACTATGTATGTATATTTTCAATGACAATTTAATTTTATAAGAAAACTGATTATGAATAATTGTGTCCTAATGTTCCTAATATATTAAATTTGCACACCTTGCATGGTTATAATACGGTGTACCTTATGAACTTTTGTAACATTGATTTGATTTGATTTGATATTTACATAGACTGTAAAATAAAACGATTTTCCTAAAATTTTAACAAGTCAGTGTGTGAGGTCCACGGCGTCCTCACCTTTCGCAATTACTCACCGGCCATGGCAGCTTCGGGAGGTTCCTGTGTCGGATAAGGCGGGAGGAAACGCTCGGGTGTCACCACTGTGTGGATCGCCCTGAGGACACGGTGGAGCATACGGTGGAGGTCTGCCCGGCTTGGGCAGAGCACCGCCGGCGCCGTGTACTCGTGGAGGCGGTCGGCGACAGAGATCTCTCGCGTCCGGCCCTGGTTCAGGCCATGGTATGGAGCGAGAGGGCATGGGCAGCCGTCACCTCCTTCTGCGAAGCAGTAATGCTCGCGAAGGAGGAGGCGGGACGGTTGAGGGAAAGGCACGTTTCGCGCCCTCTCGCTCCTAGCCGCCGCAGGAGACGCCCTGGGCGTCGGGAATCCCGGGCGGATTTCCGGCCACCGTAGGCGCGGGCTTGCGGACGGTGAGCAATGGGTAGCTCACCGTCCGGTAAGGACCAGGCCCGGGTCGACGGCGCGTCGTATTCCACGCGCGCCTCAAAGAGATGTCGTCAGCACAATGTAGGGGTCCACTAGGGCCGATGCCAAATAAGCATCACCTTTGTACATCATAACTAATATTTTTTTTTTGCGTTGTCTGTTATATGTGTGTACATAAATTGTTAAATAAATAAATAAACATTATTTCAAGGTAATTAAGGAAGCGTTTCGCGAAGGCTGGTTTGAGGTAGCGCGGGAAAAGAGTTTCTGGAAGGTCATGGTCTTTGCCCAGCTGTGAGAAAGTATAGCCTAAATAAAAAAAGGTATTCTTGTACCTACCTATTTTCGATATCAATCCAATTCTTCTTCACCTCTTTTCTCGTTCACACAATGTAAACACTATGTAAGTTAAATGATAAAAGATTTATACATATACCTATTAGTAATGTAAAAAAACTAGTATTTAGTAATTTGGCGAAATGTGGGTGTACTAATCATAGGTACGCCTCTGCCTTACCTACGGGGGATAAAGGCGTGATATTATGTATTAGTACTTAAGTAAGTACGGATATATTTAAATTCACTTAACACACTCGCTAGAAAAAGTCACCTACGTCACTTTTCATAGAAACAAAAGCGAATCAATGTCACTGGTTTTCAAAAATCACACACTCACTCGCTAGAAAAAGTCACCTACGTCACTTTTCAGAGAAACAAAGGCGAATCAATGTCACTAGTTTTCAAAATCACAATTTTTTTTAAAATTTTGTTTTAGGAAATTACGTATTTTTTGGTCTTTAAAGCGACATGCGCTCCCCTTGCTAGCTTTCAAACGACTGGCACTGCAAAATAATTTTCATATTAAGGGGAGGTCAGCTAGGGTATCAATTAGTTAGAGAGCGCTTTCGGATTGTGTATTTGTTTGGGAAAAAAGCGGCCAAGTGCGAGCCGGACTCGCACACGAAGGGTTCCTACCACCGTATAATATTTAACACTACGTAATTATGTTTTTTAAATACTTTAGTAAAAAAAACACGTTTCTTGTTTGGAGACTTTCATATTTAACTTTATTTTAGTTTTATAATTATTTTGTTGTTAAAGCGGCCATGGTACACACTGTGTGAAAATTGCAAGTGTCTTCTTATTACGGTTCAAAAGGCTCTGTACACACGGCTGCATATCAAGCTATACATTTCCAGTATAAGCTGATCTCGCATTGTATAGGATTTCCGTACAATGAGAGGTCAGCTTATACTGGCAATTTATAGCTTGATATGTAGCCGTGTATACCTTTAATAATTAATATAAATAATTTGATGTAAAATAATGTTTTTTTTTTATCATATTTTATTTATTTACACAGTTTGCATATTCACAAAGTTTTAAAGCGTAAAAAAGCATACAAGTTATTTTCTGAGGTTTTAAAAATCGCACATCTCTGACTTTCTATACAAGGAGGAACCCTGACAGGCACTTTACTTTGTGTAAATTATTCCATCACCACTACTCTCAAAACGGTGAAAAAAACGATCGTGAGGAAACCGGCATGTCCTAGAACTAAAAATTCGAAGACATGTGACATCTACCAACCCGCACTGGGCCCGCGTAGTGGATTAAGGCCCACTCCCTCTCACAGAGAGGAGGCCTGTGTCCCAGCAGTGGAAACGTTGTAGGCTGATTATGGTATACAAGGTGAAGGCGTATGTCTAATGAAGTTCTCAGTCTAGTCTATACGAAAATTCAATCAAATATATCAGATAGTTCAGTAACTACAGCTGGTCAAAGATCGGCTAAACCCGTAGTCGACCTGTCACGACTATTTTGTTCACAGTTTGTTTGAGAACACTTAGTGTAATAAAATGGTCATATTTATTGTATTGGTGATCGTTTAGTTTAAAAAAAAAATCCAATAAATATGGCCATTTTATTACACAAAGTGACAACTAGCACATTTGGAGTTACTTCAGTGAATTCATAATTCGACTTTAGGATTTATTTAAGTTTCAAAATACTCGCATAAGTATTGCCAGTGCTTTCATTTATTTTATATTTATTGACGTGTAAAAATGTTTGTACAAACCTACTTACAGAAATAAAATTCATTTATCATTCATCGTTATCTATCATTTCTTGTCGTATTGTACCCCCACCTTGTATATTAGTTCTCTGTGGCGAACTGTCCCGCAAAAATAACATTACATTCGTGCCAGTGCTTTCATTTATTTTATATTTATTGACGTGTAAAAGTGTTTGTACAAACCTACTTGCAGAAATAAAAATCATTTATCATTCTTTATCATTTCTTGTCGTATTGTACCCCCACCTTGTATATTAGTTCTCTGTGGCGAACTGTCCCGCAAAAATAACATTACATTCGTGCCAGTGCTTTCATTTATTTTATATTTATTGACGTGTAAAAGTGTTTGTACAAACCTACTTGCAGAAATAAAAATTATTTATCATTCTTTATCATTTCTTGTCGTATTGTACCCCCTTGTATATTAGTTCTCTGTGGCGAACTGTCCCGTAAAAATAAAATTACATTTAAAGCTGTACGTCGAACTAATTAGGATGTCCTAATTAATATTATAAATACGAAAGTGAGTTTATTTATTTGTTACACTTTTACACAAAAACGGCTGAACGGATTTAGATGAAATTTTATACTTTTTTATACTTTTTGTCCTGACATTCCCACTGGATAGCGACTTATGCGGGTAAAACCGCGGGAGCAGCTAGTGATTTAATAATTTGATAATATTTGCAGTGCCCTTACAGGGTGCCTTAATACTGTGATGTCTTAATACTGTGTCATGAAATTTTAATACTTAAGACTTACCAATATTTTACATGTTAGCAGAAAAATAAATAAACTTATCTATAATTTGAAAGACTCTTCCCTTACAGAGGGGTTATCCCAATGGGATTTCAAATTATGACTACCCTTTGATAAATTATATTTTTATTTGATGTTTTGGGGGCCAGCGCCTGGTATTTTATTATTTATACTCTTAAGCCCTGTGCCCACTGGCGGTACGGCACGGCAGGGCATCTAACGGCATTTATATGACGGCAACTATGCCGTGGTATCCTTAGGCAAGCCGCAGCGTCTTGAGACACGCCTAAGCGTACCGTCGCGTCATTGTGCTGGCACGTTTTTTTTAAACGGTAGCTCTTCATCAGGACAGTCGTGACGCTGCCTTGGGCTCCGCCTTGGCGTTCCCAATGCTCGACACGACACGGAATGCCTAAGCATATGGCAACTTTGTTTTTGTACATACGGTGATATCATTGTTTCAATTGTATCGTCAAGCTTTATTCCTACACATCGCATAAAAATCCCTTGCCGTGCCGTGCCGCCAGTGGGCGCAGGCCCTTAGCCTATCTTTAGGATACTATCATAGGTAATAGTTAGCAAAATGTAAAAACCGACCAAGCGCGAGTCGGACTCGCGCATGAAGGGTTCCGTACCACTATCTATAAAAACGGAAAAAAAATCATGTCTGTTGTATGGGAGCCCCCTTAAATATTTATTTTATTCTGTTTTTTTTGTATTTGTTGTTATAGCGGCAACAGAAATACATCATCTGTGAAAATTTCAACTGTCTAACTATCACTTAGTAATAGGGTCCCGTTTTACCATTTGGGCACGGAACCCTAAAAAAATAAAAAAATAGTTGGGAATCGAAATTACAACCGCAGGTTTGCAAACCAGTCGACGAACCGCTCTATTTGCCTTACTGAATTTTCACTAAAATACTCCACCAAATGGTGCTTTCCGAGAGCAAATAGGTAGGTATGTCTTTAAAATTTGAGGATTTCCCTCAATTTCCATGGGTTCCCCTCATCAGATTATGACTTGGTAACAATAATACCCTTCCAAAAGTTTTTATTTTATTTAAATCGGTCCAAATTGACGGAGAAATCGGAGATAATGTTCACACATAAAAAAAAGTATACGGTCGAATTGAGAAACCTCCTTTTTTTGAAGTCGGTTAAAAATGACTAAAATACTGCCTCGTAATATTTCAATGGCATGTCTAAAAATTATTACAAAGTGGTGGCCCAGTGGTAACGGCCGTGACTTACGAGTTGTAGGTCGTAGGTTCGAACCCAGACAGGCGCTTTACTTTGTGTAAATTATTTCATCACCACTGCTCTTAAAACGGTGAAGGTAAATATCGTGAGAAAAACATGTCCTAGAACCAACAATTCAAAGACATGTGACATCTACTAACCCGCACTGGGTCCGCGTGGTGGATTACGGCCCACTTCCTCTCACAGAAAGGAGGCCTGTGTCCCAGCAGTGGGAACATTATAGGCTGATTATGTATGTCTACAATTCGTTACAGTATAGGAACTGGGTTATTTAACATGTAAGGGCATTGCATAGCTAAAGAATGACGCACACACAAATTGTTAGATCAAATTGTAACGAATCTCAATTGTTCTCAATTGTCCACTTCCGTCCTACTAGAGTTTACTGGACTTTAACAAAATCTATTTTTAACTGACTTTTAAGAATGTGGTCTAAATTTAGAAGTCAAGATGTTGTTCTCAGAGGCATTTATTGAATAGAAACTCTATTAATTCAGTATTAATTATTGAATACTTTAATATAATATAATGATTGCGCCTCTTATTGTGAACATCAAATCATTGTGCATAAAGTTTACATACATATACATAAACTCACGCCTTCTTCCCACGGGGGTAGGCAGAAACTATAGAACGCCACCTGCTACGCTCCTTACACACTCCTTTTGCTTCGTTTACGTTCATACATCTTGTAATACACGCACGCCGGTTGCGAGTACTACGTACGGTATGCAATTGATCTTTTTAAAGATCATCATCAATGAGGTCACTATATGTCCTCCTAGGGCGTCCCCACCCGACGTTTCCACTCACATCTGCCTTTTGTTAATCGCCTTTCATTCATCCTCCAAACTTATAAATTACTGAGAGATTTTTTGGTTGGTTTTAATATATTGTTTTCTTACCTCTTTTTTGACGCCAGTTTGTGTAAAGCGAAGATTTATTTAAAATCTGAAACAATAGAAAAATATTATTATAATATTTGAGTCTGATACGGAACATGACCTAAATATCGGGTATAAAAAGATGCATAACGAAGCCGAGAGTTTTAAAGAGGTCGTCCAATTTTAAAGTGTTATCACTAATGTGTCAACCAATCAATTAACTCAGCCTATCGCGGTCCACTGCTGGAGATAGGCCTCTCCCAGGCTGCGCCACAACACCCTGTTCTCCGCCTGCCGCATTTAGTCTAACCTAGCCACCTTATTAAGGTCGTCGGTCTATATAGCATTCTAGCTCGAGGCGTCCCACACTACGTTTGCCGATACGCGGTCGGCACTCCAGGACTCCGTTCCACCGGCCATTGGTCCTTCGACAAACATGGCCAGCCCACTGCCACTTCAGTTTGCTTACTCTGCAAGCTATGTCGGTAACTCCGGTTCTGTCACTGATGTGTACGTAAATCAAAATATAACGTTCACCATTTCTACGCACAGAATTCACAAGAAGTTGACGTCATCCATCATTGCCGTGACGTCTTATATTGGTTACAAGATAATTTATTAGTTCAATATTTGATGCTTTGACCTTAATGTGTGAGAGATAACGTAAAAAAATCGGGATAACATGATCTTTAAGCGAGCATTTTTTTGGGTTCCGTACCTACACATAGGATAACAATGAGAGTCTATTACTAAGGCTCCGCTGTCCGTCCGTCTGTCATAATCTAATATATTTTGAATCGTAATATGTAGACACTTGAAATTTTCAATACTATGGCCGCTATAACAACAAATGGTAAAAATAAAATAGAGTAAAAAATTTAAGGGGGTCCCCACACATGATCTGACCAAGATTATGTCTGGACTTTAAAAGAGACTGTGACCTCTGAGTATGTTTCGGCCTTTCTTCTCAGAGTAGTCAGATAGGAAACGCCGACCTCATCTAGTTTAAAAAAAATATGATTGACGTGTAAAAGTGTTTGTAAAAACGTACTTACAGAAATAAAATCATTTATCATTTATCATCAGAGATCGGATATTCGGATGCATATTTACCTAAAGTTAATTTTTAGCTATGAAAGTATGGAAGCGGCTTCTTAAAAATCTTTTTTTTAAAAAAAGGCTGCGAACAACGGGAATGCATAACTAGTCCGGTGTATAGTATGGAAGCGACTTCTACAAAAATATTTATTAAAAAAAACCCGGGATTATTGGATTGCATATTTATTTAAAATTAATGTTTCTACCTACTTTACATCATAATATTAGGTAGGCATCCAATTACATATGTAGTCAGAAAAAACATAAAATTTGTCGATTCGGGAATGGCGGGTGGGATTTTTAAGATCGATACAAAAGTGCATTCCATATAAGCTAACATTTGAAAGTAAGTTAATATACATTCGATTCTATAATCAGAAACCTAAATTTGTATTG
Organism: Atethmia centrago; assembly: GCA_905333075.3. NCBI lineage: Eukaryota > Metazoa > Arthropoda > Insecta > Lepidoptera > Noctuidae > Atethmia > Atethmia centrago. The sequence continues at coordinate 18,804,410 of HG995393.1, forward strand.
CCAGAGCCGCGGGATTTTGCGATACAAAAGCGCATTCCATATTAGCCAACATCTCAACTTTAGATGAATATGCATCCGAACATCCGATCTCTATTTATCATTTACACAAGAAACGTGTTTTATTAAGGATTTTTTTTTAAAGATGTAATGTAAAATATTGTACAGTGGTACGGATATTTTCGGGTGCGAGTTCATCTCACACTTGGCTGCTTTTTAGGGTTCCGTAGCTCAAAAGGAAAAAACGGAACCCTTATAGGATCACTCGTGTCTGTCTGTCTTTCACAACCGATTTGCTCCGAATCTACTGGACCGATTAAGTTGAAAGGGACACATATGAATTTCTGTGATCCAAACACGAACGTGTAACGTAAATAAATAAAAGAATTTTGTGGAGTGGGTACTTTTGGGGGAAAAAATAGAAAATGTAACTAAAAAGCTTTGCAAACTGTACCAGTGTAACATCCTACTAATATTAAAAATGCGAAAGTTTGTAGGTAAGGTTGGATGGATGGATGTTTGTTACTCTTTCACGCAAAAAGTACTGAACGGATTTGGATGAAATTTGGCACACAGATAGTTTATAACCAGGAATAACACATAGGATTTTTATCCCGATATACCCACGGGGTCAAAACTAATGCGGGTGAAACCGCGGGTTGTATCTAGTATCAAATAAAAAGGCTTGTTATGATCTACTAATATCCCCATGGTCCGCTAAGAAGAAGTATTAACCAACACAATACGCTCGACAAAAAAACCAGTGAGCCTTACAGTAATCGCATATGATGTGAACAATTGAGCAGCGACAGAAACTAATCTCAGAATTTAAAAAAGCTTAATACTGAAATATTTATTCGAATAATTATTCATTACTAGTGGTCGCCCACTGGTCGAAATTCGATCCGCTCTACTTACAATCTATATAGTACTTACTAATTCCATGAGTACACTAATTCCATGCTATTATAAAGTACTTACTTATTCCATGCTCAAGCTGTCACTTTCGTCCCCTTTCACGAGATCACTCATACAGAAAGCTGTTACACAGCAAAAGTCAAACCTGGATATATTCCATGACTCCTTGGGAGGTATTCGAAAAAAAAAATAACTAATAACATTTACTTACTTATTTTCTGTTAAAGTAGAATTATTACCCGACTGCCCTAGAAGGAGGGTACTTTTGGGTGGGAAATCATCAAATAACTTCTCCCGCTCTGGGCGGAGCGGGAGGGTGTGTCAGACTCTTACTGACTAAAACCCACCCGTATTCCTTCCTGTTGCCTGTGTTGCGGGGGCCTCGGTGACCCATAAGTACCTTCCCGCGACCCCGGCAGGCATCGGCCCTAGTGGACCCCTACTTTTGTGCTGACGACATCTCTTTGAGGCGCGCGTGGAATACGACGCGCCGTCGACCCGGGCCTGGTCCTTACCGGACGGTGAGCTACCCATTGCTCACCGTCCGCAAGCCCGCGCCTACGGTGGCCGGAAATCCGCCCGGGATTCCCGACGCCCTGGGCGTCTCCTGCGGCGGCTAGGGGCGAGAGGGCGCGAAACTTGCCTTTCCCTCAACCGTCCCGCCTCCTCCTTTGCGAGCATTACTGCTTCGCAGAAGGAGGTGACGGCTGCCCATGCCCTCTCGCTCCGTACCATGGCCTGAACCAGGGCCGGACGCGAGAGGTCTCTGCCGCCGATCGCCTCCACGAGGACACGGCGGTGCTCTGCCCAAGCCGGGCAGACCTGACACGCTCTGCAGCGTATAAAACGGCTCGAGGGATTTTAATATATGAGGTGTCGTGAGATTTGTCTTAATTGTAAGAGTGACACAGGGTATATAATATTCATATATTACATCTGCAAATACAAAAAAAGGGAGGAAAAGGTTTAAAACAAAATAATACAACAATATTGGTGTCAAATAAAAGCTAGTAATGAGTCAATTCCAAATATATATATTAATAAAACTAAAAAGCTTTAAATAAAGCAAATTATTTAAAAAAATAAAAAACCCGACTGCAAAAACACAACTGAAAAGAGAAAAACAAGCATTATAATGTATAGAATTTTGGTATCGCAGGGGGGACAAACTAATAAACTGAAATATGATGTAACTTTTGTTTGTCCCGCCTCAATACCAAAATGCTATAGATTATAATGCTTGTTTTTCTCTTTTCAGTTGTGTTTTTGCAGACGAGTTTTTTATTAATTTTTCATTTTGTTACTGTGATAACACCACGGTGTTATCAGAACACGGGAACAGCCGCACGGGTCAATCGATCAGGTTAAGCTACGCTTGCCGCGGTTGGTCCGTGGATGGGTGACCATCTTTACATACCAAGACCCCTCCGTGCCTCGAAAAGCAGATTAAGCCGTTGGTCCCGGCTGCCATTCGTGGATCTTTGACAGCCGTTGCGGGTCGTCAGAAGCCCGAAAGTCTGACAACCAGTCTTACCAAGGGGTATCGTATTACCCAGTAACTGGGTTGTGGAGGTCAGATAGGCAGTCGCTCCATGTAAAATACTAGCATTCATCCGGCTAGACTGGAGGCCGATCCCAACGTAGTTCGGAAAAGGCTAGACAGATGATGACTCTGATAACACCATGGTACATCCAGCCCTTCATTAATTTGTAATCTGTTGTATTTTATTTGATTTTTTTTTTCCTTCGCAAAAAAGTGAACAATAACACTAGTAACTACGATACGCCAAGAGCTGTGCTTTATTCAAGACTAGCGTAATTTGAACTCTGGTACTCAAAGTAAGATCTAACTTGTGTTATGAGTACCAGTGTTCCAACAAAAGTTATTACACAAAGGTACACAGGTTCCCACGAGAGACAGCAGAGGCATTAGTGCAGTTTCATTGTCACAGAGAAATGAAGTAAAAATTATACAGAAAATAAAGTAAAGTGGACAATGTAAGTGTGTGAAGGTGAGTGAATGTTTAGGGATGTGTAGTGTATGTATGTGTAATTTATGTATGTGTAGTGTATGTATGTGTAATGTCGTAAGTTTAAAATAATTAGACTTGAAAGAGAAATTGTGTATAAGTTACAGTGAGTGACTAAGTGGATATCTTAAGCAGATGTTCGGTGTCTTCGTAATTAAGTTTTTGTAGCCATCCTTGAACACTTTTCTTACATTCGAACCTAGTCATTGGATAAATGTTGCAGTCTTTGTTTACGATATTGTACAGGTGGTTGCTTATAATATTGTAGTGACGTTGAGCAAGAGCTGTTCTGGAGTATTGGGTGGTACAGATTTGATATTTCCTATGGTTTAGTGTGTAGTTTGCAAGGAATGGGAGAGTAAAGTGTGACGTTACGCTACATTTTAAACGGCAAGAGAAAATATACATTACGCCTTAAAAATAGGTTAAATTTATCAAACTCTAATCTAAAAATGCACTCAACAGGTACAATAGTCATGTCACTTGAATAATATAATAAATTACCAGAAATAATGAAAGAAAAACTAAAATTGAATACGTTCATACATAAATTAAAACAATTTCTATAATCCTAATGCTATTACAGTGAAACCTGGGTAAGTGGGACCTGGATAGGTGAGAAACCTGTATTATTGAGAGTTGCAATGAGGGACTTTTTGAACCTGGTTAAATGAGATTTGAATTCTAAGACTTTTTCGATGTTTACCTCTATAATTGACACTCTGTAGCTCAATTACCTGTATAAGTGAGGCAAATTAATCAGGTTTTAACACGTTTTGACATGTTTGTTTACATACATTTCGCGTCGTCTTTCGCGCATGCTTTGTTTGTCAGCACTATCTCAGGGATACATTATGTATGTACATTCATACCTACATTAAATTCATAACACTAAAAATACGCATTTTTTATTAACATTTCCACCTCTAAAAATGGAATAACGGCACATTTCGACCTCTGTAAGCGAGGGTCTCTGTAAATGAGACAACTAGTATAATTTTAAACCTGCTTAATTGGAAAACTGGATTAATGGAAACCCTCAATAATTGGTACATATGTCTTGGTCCCTTGAGATTCCAATTAACCAGGTTTCACTACGGTTTCAGGTATAATATTTAAAAAAGAATGAAAGGCGACTAACAAAAGGTATTTACAAGGCAGATGTGAGTGGAAATGGACATATAGTGACCTCATTAATGATGTTCTTCAGAAAGGTCAGGTGCGTAGTACTCGCAACCGGCGTGCGTGTGTGACCAGATGTAACGTAAACGAAGCCAAAGGAGTATGTAAGGAGCGTAGCAGGTAGCGTTCTATAGTGTCTGCCTACCCCCGTGGGAAGAAGGCGTGAGTTTATGAATGTATGTAAAAAAAAATGTTTTTTTTTTGTTTTTTTGTTATTATATTTAATTACTAATTATTTTATCCATCTATATGTATAAAAAATACGTATTAGGTATGTTGAAACTGTTTGGACTCCCCGTCACTTGTCCCTAAAGGTTATTTATTATATATTTTATTACATTAGAAAAACAGCGTTAGACAGCATCTGTCTCTTGAACCTTTTTGGCGCACAGCCGTGATGCACACACTGTTGTTGTTAATACATAATTTTCTGTTTTTATTTTATTATTTGCATTTTGTGTTTCATGAACCGTGTCCAAATAAACGTTATTCTTTCTTTCTTTATCGAAGAATATTTAAATGACAAATTTTAAATTATATATGTTTTATAAAATAATTACAATAATTATATATTTATGTATATGTATGTATTTAACAACTAAGTAGCCAAATAAAAGCCCTCTTCCTACTTTTGCTGTGTCCGAGAGGGTCCACAATGATCATATTTTGTAAAACCTACCACATAAGTTCAAATGAGGAAGCAATTTATTTATTGAGTAACTTTGTTTACAATTTACTTACTTCTCAAGTCGATTTTTTAATTCACGGGAGTAATTTGACATGTGCTAGCTGTCGCTTTGTGTAATAAAATGGTCATAATTATTGTAATGGTGATAGTTTAGTTTAATTGACTTATATAAGTGTAAAATAAATATATATAAATCGTTTTGCATCCTCTTCAAACTCAAGGAGGTACCTATGCTAATGATTCTCGACACGAATCAATAATAAAATAAATGAGTGTTTTTTTCTTCTAATTTTCGGAAATCGGCATGTGTGGGGCACGCATGTTAAAACGCGGCCCGTGTGATACCGCACTGTAACTGCCCTTTTACACAACGACTTTACTTCTGGTTAATTAATTCCACTTTACTTCTGGTTTTTATGTAGCTTCTGTCCAATGTCTTTTCTCTTGAAATGATCATGCACACCTATAATTTGTGTATACATTCGCAGTTATACCTTTCTAAATACTTTTGTAAACCAATGTTGAATATATACGCTTTTGGTATTCTTTAATAATAAACAACAAATAAGTACAAAAAGATATTACACATAAACTCACGCCTGGTACATTTCTACAGCTCAGAAATAACGGAGAAATCGGTAACATACATCACATATACTCCTTCATGAGGGAGGCACAAACTACAAAACGCCATCTGCTACGATCCGTCTATACATCTGCTCATACACGCACGCCGATTGTGAGTATTACGTACCTGACCTTTCTAAAGAACATCACCAATTACGTGACGGTACCAATTGAATACAAATGTCTTTCTTTTCTGAAGTCGGCATTTTTTAAACTTTTTAATGATACCCGAGCCTTAACGAACTAAATAGAAAAATCTTATTTTCGCCACGAAATAAAGCTGAGTCGCAGTTTAAAAAAAACACCTCTTTTCAAAATAGCTAGAGCTAAAAAAAAAGAAAAAAAAATATTTATGTAAGAGGCAGCGTCTTCAAAGTTGAATGAAACCATTCCTATTTTTAATTAAAAAGTTTTTTAATGTCAATGAAGAGAAATAGACAGGCAGCCAGTGGATGTCAAAGTTAAAAAAACGTAGAAACTTTTTCGTAAATTTTTAAAGTAGGTGTTTTATTTTATTTTATTTGATAGGCATCTGCAATATTGAGGGGCTCGTGCCTAAAAAATAACAGCCGGGTCAATCGAAATTAAGCTACACTTGCCCCGGTCAGTAAGTAGATAGGTGAACATCCATTAGAATCGAGACCGCTCCGTGCTTCGGAAAACACGTTAAGCCGTTGGTCCCGGGTGTCATTCGTAGATCTGTAACAGTCGTTACGGGTCGTCAGAACGCCAAAAGTCTTACTACCAGTGTTACCAAAGGGTGCCTGATTACTGCGCGACGCAGATCTGCACCTGGGCCGCACGCGCGCCTGTCCTTGTATACGCTATTCTATACAGATAACGCATTGTATATTGACCCGTATGATTATGATCATCGTTTGTTTATAATCTATCTAGCGAGATTGTTAACTATCGAAAAATTGTAAACCGCAACAAACCATTTACAATTTAACGCATTATTTTGCCATAGTTTGTAATCTATCCATGCAAACCGACAAATTGTGAACTGGTATCAAACTTGATTGCGAAGAACGTATGTGATGTACCCAAACCTTCAAACCAGAACACAGCAGCACTGTTTGGTAGTACTTTCCCGGAAAAGTTCCTTTAATGAACTAATAAACATTCTGGGGAGTTTGTTGCGCCAGTTCTTCTTCCCAGCGAAAGTACTAGGAAGTGGTGAAGGGCTGGCGTTTTGGGGGACTGTCTTATGTAATTTTAACGTTCAAAAAGTGCTGATTCTCAGCCTAGTTTGAATAAATGACTATTGATTTTGATTTGATTTTGAAAAATTATAAAATATTCAAGAATCAAACAGAGCAAGAAGCAGAAGAATAATCAAGAAGCAGTGGTGGCCCAGTGGTAGCAACTCAGGTCATGGCAACGAACCCAGACAGGCACTTTGCTTTGTATAATTTTTTTATCTCTCACTCTCAAAACGGTGAAGGAGAACATTTTGAGGAAACCGACATGCCCTAGAACCAGACTTCGAAGACATGTGACATCTACCAACCTGCACTGGGCGCGTGTTGTGGGAACATGATAGTTTGATTAAATTATTTTAATTTATTTTAATATTTGATTGTTTTTTTTTGGTGTAAACTTTTTGAGGGGCATTGCACGACTTTTGGTAGGGGAAAAACTTAAGGCTACATGCCAACCGCGACATGGTAATGTGACGTATAGTGCCAGACCGGCGACGCGCAGCGGCCTGCGTACATATAAACGTTATTCCAAAGATTGAAGGGTGGCAGTCCCAATAACTGCCTTTTTTTAATTTTTTTATTACGGTCGCTTTTAAGGTGCACGTCTTTCTACATCGTTCTCACATGTATAATTTCATCAATAATGATGTAACCAATATTTTGATTAAAAATAGTTCCCGTGAAGTTTCTTGCACATTCGTCTCCATAGGAATTATCTTTCTGACTAACGGACCGTCGGTTAGAAAGCTGAAGCTAGTTGCCCATGCTAAAGCAACCCCTTGTTAATTTAAAAGTGCCTGTAATTAGTTTAATTTAAATAAATGGTTTGCTTGCTTTTTATCATTTATCTACCCTACGTACCATATTTTAATCTACATTTTTATGTAGACGACGTTTTAAAATTCCTTCAAAAAAGTTTGAGAATCAAGGACCAAACTCAGTGAATTTAATGAATCGAAGGTAAAAATAAAAGCTGTCAAGAGCGAGTTTGACTCACCCGTGGAGGGTTCCGTAGGTATGTACGACAAAAAAAATAAAACGAATGTAGCAGAATCCTTGGCAATTCTTCATTGAAAATGGCTTTTTATTAGAATGGCTTCTCTTCAAAATGGTTGAGCTGGTTGGTGCTGATCCACGCATCATGTTCGTGAACGTCCCCATCAGTTGAGTCCGGTAATGTCACTTAATTTAAAAGAGTGCCCTTGGAGTATCTTGTGCGTTCTTCTCCATAGAGAACTATGTTTCGAGAATTCAAAATTGGTTTAATTGAAAAAATGCTTTGAGTTTAGAGCGATGAATGAAAGAATCATCAGATGAATTTCATACTTTTGATTACACTAAAAATTAAATTAAAAAACAAACAACCCGTACCCGTAAGGTACACTACCTTGCCGGTCTAATGGTCGCATGCGCTAACTGCTGAGCGTGGGAGTCCTGAATTCAATCCTCGGGTCGGGAAAATTACTATTGGTTTTTTCTATTACGAATTTAACAGGATTTTGGATATGTGCCCTATAAGTGTCTTTATTGCACGTGACTTATAACATAATTAGTGAATTTTACACCTGTGTTTACACCTTCTTGAAAACAGTTATTGTTACACAAAATGGTTCTGCCACTGCTTATTTTAAATTTTCAATTGTTTTTATCTTTTTATTACGGACACTTTTAACGTGTACGTCTTTCTACGTTGTTCTCACATGTATAATTTCAACACGAATGATGTAACCAATGTTTTTGTAACATTATTTTAATTTAAAAGAGTGTCCGTGGAATTTCTTGCCCGTTCTTCTCCATAGGTATCTACTACGCTTTGGAATGGGCAACTAGCTTCATCTTTCTGACTGACCGACCCTTGACAATTCAAAAGTGCCTGTATGTGGTTTATTTGAAATGCTTTGAGTTTGAGTTATCGTCATTATCTGCCAACATTTGGGGTGGGCTTCCAGTTTTACTAGTCAGAGCTGAATACCAGTAGATATTTTACGTGGAAATACAGGTATATTATTATGAAAAAAAGGTAAGGTACTCCGGATAAGGATAGTAACCAGCCTTACCTATAGCAAAAGTGTGTTAACTGAATGTTGAGCTCCTTAAGTTCTGAGTTGAGCTGCACGATTAATGAAAAACAAATGCTTGCGCTAACTGGACAGGTCCACTTAAATATGTGTGGTTCTTTCATCAAAATACCATTTCAGATGCTAATCTACATGGTCCTCATATGATCTGACCGAGATTGTCTGGACTTTAAAAGAGACTGTGACCTCTGAGTTTGTTTCGGCCTTTCTTCTCAGAGCAGACAGATAAGAAACGCTGACCTCAGCTAGTCTTATAAAATATGATTGACATGTAAAAGTGCTTGTACAAACCTACTTACAGAAATAAAATTATTTATCATTTATCAAAGGGTTTTCATATTTTAATGTAGTTGGAGAACCCTAAGAATCCCCTTGTCTATCTGCAAAAGTTTAGTGAATGCTTCACAATGAATGTACTTTTATTCAGTGAATTCAAGCTTATCTTCACGCCCGTTTTGACTGATGGGGTTGGCAGAAATGTCAGTTAATTACTAAGTGTCTATACTTACCTGTGTTTCTGACAGAATTACAGCTACTGTTTTTTTTGAGTTTTGTAGTTAGCAGTTTGACGAAAAGTATTAAACAGTAACAAAACAGTGGATTGCCTCACTGGTCTAGTGGTGGCAAGCGCTACTGCTGAGCATGAGATCCGGGGTTCAATTTCCAGGTCAAGTATAGGGATCCACTAGGGCCGATGCCTGCCGGGGTCGTGGGAACGTCCGGAAGGGATACCGAGATCCCTGGCAACACAGGCAACGGAAGGAACACGGGTGAGTTTTAGGCAGTAAGAGTCCGACACAGCCTTCCGCTACGCCCAGAGCGAGAGAAGTTATTTGATGAATTCCCACCCAAAAAAAAAGGCCGGGCAAAGCGTCATTAGGTTTTTCTACCAGGAATTTCTCAGTAGCAGCTCAAAGTCTGGATTTGTGCCCGGTTGATGGCAATAGGTTCGCACCCTAATACATGGGACTTAAACATAACTGGCGAAATGTGGATGTACTACAGGTACACTTCTGCCAAACCCTTTCAGGAAAACAGACGTAATGGTGTGTTATTAAGAAACTGCCACCATTATCATCAAATAAAATCAGTATTCCGTTCGCATAACATCCCGAATTCATGCAAAGTTTCTTCAATGTTGCGTATTTAAGTTTCTAAGCGAAAACTTTGATCATTTGCACATTTAACAACTCCTGATGAGTTGTCAAAATAACTTTTTGTTTAGATGATTATACTGTTTAAATGTAAACTGTGACGGAGATCTTCGAACGTTTTAGCATTATATTACTGAAGTTTTTGGGCTGTGGCGCTTAGAAATGAAATTAATTTTATTCAAGGCCCAGTTCCGACTTTTATAATGACAGGTAATTGTCTCGTTGTTTTGAGTATCGCGTTTCTAAGTAACTGGCATTGATCACCACGCTTGCTCAAGACGGGTTGGCGATTTCTGACTTCAATTAACTACTAGTGGCTGCCCGCGGCGTCGACCGCGTGGCTTTTTCTAAAATAAAACTAGCCTAAGCTACTCCTTATATCATCAGCTATCTGCCACTGAAAGTCCCGTCAATATCGGTCCAGCCGTTTCTGAGTTTAGCCGGAACAAGCAGAGACATACTAAAAATGCCGTTATAAGTAGGTAAGGCTTATGGAGTATGCGTCATTGAATGTGAACCATATCCCCTACGTGTGATTGAATGAGAGTGTTTGATGAAAGAATAAAAGACGTTGTATGCTAGATTAAGGAATTATTTTTAACCTTCAAAATTTTCAATAGAGTTGAAAATTTTCCTGGGGTTGTCGGGGAAATGTGGTATTTTGCTACACAAAGCCACATCTTTATGTTATATTTATACATTTACAAGGCTGATATGTCCAACAATTCTTGCTATAATCTCTATACTGTTTTCTTGCTTCAAACATGAAATCATATTGTTATGTCTTCACTGTCTTACATATGTTTGAACACCACAGCTGAAAAGCAAAACTACCATGTCGTATACTTTAATAATTATGCATTTAGTAAACAGCTGTTATTTTGACATTACAAACACTTTTTTTTGTGGAGATATTTGAAGATAAGTACAATTTCCTCATTTGTGAAAAATACGTTTGAAATTTATTAATTACCCAGTAACTGGGTTGTGGAGGTCAGATAGGCAGTCGCTTCAGGTAAAATACTGGTATTTTAGGATATTTGAGAAGAGGAGTGGTGGCCCAGTGGTATCGGCCCCGACTTACGAGTTGTAGGTCGTGAGTTCGAACCCTGACAGGCGCTTTACACATCACCACTGCTCTTAAAACGGTGAAGGAAAACATTGTGAGGAAAACCGGCATATCCTAGAACCAAAAAATTCGAAGTCATCTGACATCCACCAACTGGCCCCGCGTCATTATGCTTATGCATTATGCTTATGCTATGGGAAGAGGCTAGGCTGATGTCTATTCAGCGTGTTTCAGAAAGGTGTGGTCATATTCAAGGGTTGTGTGGTACTTACAGATCATCAAACTGAACCACTTTCTCCATGGGACCAACGCCGTGATCGAGGAAACATAATTTGCCCTCTCATACATTTGGGTCGAGTAGGTATTAAAGTTTTGTATGGGATAGTTCATAACTCGTGATTACTATATTGGTCCCATGGAGAAAGTTGTTCAGATTGATGGTCAGTAAATGTTAATTAAACTAATTAATTACATAATCAGCCTATGATGTTCCCACTGCTGGGACACAGGCCTCCTCTCTGTGAGAGGGAGTGGGCCGTAATCCACCACGCGTGCCCAGTGCGGGTTGGTGTATGTCAGATGTCTTCTAATTTTTTGGTTCTAGGACATGCCGTTTTCCTTACGATGTTTTCCTTCACCGTTTTGAGAGCTGTGGTGATGGAATTATATACATAAAGTAAAGCCTGGGTTCGAACCCACGACCACCAACTAGTAAGTCGGGGCCGTTACCAATGGGCCACCACTGCTCTGCCACCAATTAATTAAATTCATTAAGTTCAGACTAATTAATTTGTCCATAACTGTTAGTTACAAGGTCTTAAAACTCGCGGGCTTGCGGACGGTGAGCAATGGGTAGCTCACCGTCCGGTAAGGACCAGGCCCGGGTCGACGGCACGTCGTATTCCACGCGCGCCTCAAAGAGATGTCAGCACAAATGTAGGGGTCCACTAGGGCCGATGCCTGCCGGGGTCGCGGGAAGGTACTTATGGCTCACCGAGTCCCCTGGCAACACAGGCAACAGGAAGGAATACGGGTGGGTTTTAGTCCGTAAGAGTCTGACACACCCTCCCGCTCCGCCCAGAGCGGGAAAAGTTATTTGATGATTTCCAACCCTCAAAAAAAAAAAAGGTTTTAAAACTATGTTAGTCATCCTAATATTATAAATGCGAAAGTGAGTTGTTTGTTTATGTGTTTGTTACACTTTCACACTAAAACTGCTTAACAGATTTGGATGGAATTTGGCACATGAGTAGCCCATAACTTGGATTAGGACTAAGGATACTTATTTCTTCGATATTCCCTCGGAATCGAGACTTCTGCGGGTGAAATCGCGGGGCGCAGCTGGTCATTTATAAAATTAAAAATTCAAATATGAAATATTTTTGAAATATGCTGTACATAAAACCTTATGACAATCAAGCCACAATAAACGGTTTCCAAACGACTCCTCTTCTTTTATAAAAGTTATATTTTGAAGTTAAATTAAAATATAAAATGACTGTCTTTTCACAATTGGAGGACATTTAGTTCCTGAATTTAGGTTTAGACTTCACCTAAAGTTAAAAGCGACAGCGTTTTTATATTAATTCTTTGATATTCTTCTTCATATCACTCTTGTTAGAGCGGTCGTGGTCTTCATGTAGTTCCTTTTCCAGGGGCTGATGTGGTTCACCTCACGATTTCTCACCATCTACTCCAATGTTTGGTGTTTTGCAGTGCACTAATACAAGGTTTGGTCTGTCCATCGAATGGGTGAGCCTCTGCGTGGTCTAGTGTCCTCCACTCTACCCTGCACGACAAGCTTTATAGAGTCTCTCTCACGCCTCGAGACGATATTCCATATTAAGGAGCAAACAACCAGACGGTTCCCCTCATATACCTAAGGTTGCCCTCATGGTCATTTTTGACCGCCAGAGACAGGTTGTAGGTGCGTTGCTACCCCAGATACAGAGTTGAAATGTCTCATGTGCTTATTATTACGGAAACATCTACTCCTTAAATCATAGTAACTGCAAGAAAATCCTTAAGATAACTCTTTAAACTATGTCCTATGACGATACAGAGAAGTTCTTACTAGTGCTAAAGTAAAATATTGTTTGTATTGTTATTTTTTTTTGGTAAGCTCAGTTACGATACTATAATTTTATACACATTTTTACATAACCAATACCTGTAACCTGTAACCTGTAACTGTAACCAATGTACCAATAAGATTAATATGATATATTTTTTTTTTTCAATCGCCTGAAACAGGATTACCTAGTTCAAACACAAATCATGGGTGAACTTGATATAGATTGAAGGAAAACTGTATTTAATGTTATACCTTATATTTTTTAACAAAATTTTTATTTATTTATTGTTATTATTACAGCGGCACCTATTATCATCTGCCTGCCTTTTCTCAACTATGTTGGGGTCGGCGACCAGTATAACTGGATGCAGCTGTATACCAGTTAAACTTGGAGCGACTGCCTATAGGATTTTCACAAACTCGTGGATGAGAGGAATTTAACCACAAGGCCATCACGACAGATCAGATACCGGTGGTTGCTTATGCTTTTTTTGCACATCTGAGTACACGTATACATAAACTCACGCCTCCTTCCCATGGGGGTAGGCAGAAACTACAGAACGCCACCTGCTACGATCCTTACATTCTCCTTTTCCCTCGTTTACGTTCATACATCTGGCCACACACGCACGCTGGTTGCGAGTACTATGCACCTGACCTTTCTGAAGAACATGATGAGATCACTATATGTCATCATGGGGCGTCCCCTCCCGGCGTTTCCACTCACATCTGTCCTTGTAAATACCTTTTGTTAGTCGCCTTTCATTCATCTTCTCAACATGACCAAACCATCTAAGCATACTCTTTAAAATTTTAGTCACTACATCTTTTAAACAACACCGTTGCCTTATCACATCATTTCCAAACTTATGTTTTGCCTTAAAATATATAATATTTCGCTTTGTACCGAACCCCGCTGAAGCTATTCGCTCGAATCAACAAATTACTTAATAATGCCTACAAATAAATCTAAAGTTATAGCTCTATTCATCGTTAATATCTCTTCACTTAAACTATACAACGCTGCCTCGACCATTTAGAATAATTCAGTTGAAAACGAGCATAAAATTTTTAAAGCCCATTCTCAAGGAGAAATAAACGAAATTTTTATGTATTTTTATCTTTTAAAGAGGATGAATGAAAGGAGACTAACACAAGGCAGATGTAGACTTTAGTAGACCATTTATTTTTTGTTAAGTACCTGGTACTTGTAGACAGGCCTACACTGTCCTCCCATACCTATTATATAATAACACTGTAATTTGAAAACATTGTAAAAGCCAATTATTTTTAAAAGAGCAACCGTGGAGTTTTTTGCCGGCTCTTCTCCATAGGAAACAACCAATTGGAACTGTGCACCTAGCTTCTGACGTTTCATAAGTGCCCCTGCAGGTTTATGTGAAATAAAATTATTTGATTTTCATTTTGATGTGAGTGAAAATGCGGAGGGGACGCCCCAGAAGGACATATAGTGACCTTATTGCTGATGTTCTTCAGAAAGGTCAGGTGCGTAGTACTCGCAACCGGCGTGCGTGTGTGACCAGATGTATGAACGTAAACGAAGCAAAAGGAGTATGTAAGGAGCGTAGCAGGCGGCGTTCTATAGTTTCCGCCTACCCCCGTGGGAAGAAGGCGTGAGTTTATGAATGTATGTATCTATTTACGTTTAACTTTGGAAGAAAATGCTTCGTTAGTTTATCATCATCTGCCTAGCCTTTTCCATACTATGTTGGGGTCGGCTTCGGGACGGCCAGTCTAACCGGATGCTGCTAAGTAGATACCATGAAGCGACTGCCTATATGACCTCCGCAAGCCAGTTACTGGATAACACGATACTTGAAGACTGGTTGTCAGACTTTCAGGCTTTTGCGGTAACGACTGTCAAAGAAGGAGATTTCTGGCTCCTGTAACACGGGTGTCTTTGCCTAGCGCAAGAGACAGGACTTCACTTTGTTTGTACACATTTTTTTATGCTAAGAAATACATTATTTATAATAATAAAAAATATAAGTGAGCAAGCACTGTGTGTTGATTTCAGATTTTTAGTCCAGATTCTTCACGATGTTTTCATTGTCCATCTCCGCCCCGACTCTTGCTCGAGCCAGCCCATGCCGCTGAGATTGTCGCTTTAAATTCGTCCCTAATTAATCTTGATCCGATACAGCCTGTCCTTTGCTGCCCCCAGCGACGCCCTAAGCCGAGGTCCGTACCCCACAGGTGCCCTTAGCGTGAGTCGCTTAGTTTATAAGTTGTATGCCCTGGCTGGAGGCATTAATTTCTTAAGCTATCCACAGAATGCAGTCAGCTAAAAAAGAATAACAATTGCGTCATTTAGAAATGCAGTTTGTCTTAAATAAATTGATTTTACGTTATTTTCACAAAATACCGTCATACCAAATTAAATTTATAACAATACTTTAAGTACCAATAACATGCATTTAAAGGAAATATATATATAGAACTTTCTGTTGGTCATTCATCATTATCATCATCATTTCAGCCGAAAGACGTCCACTGCTGGACATAGGCCTGACCCAAGCACCGCTACTCCGACCGGTTAGTAAGTGGCGGTGGGCTGGGCACATTGCTCGCAGAACAGATGGCCGAAGGGGCCGAAAGGTTCTGGAGTGGCGACCGCGTACCGGAAGACGTAGCGTTGGAAGGCCTCCTGCGAGGTGGACCGATGACCTTGTGAAGGCCGCAGGAATCCGCTGTTGGTCATATTTGATAAAATTTTATAATAATACTGCCTCGTTGGTCTACTGCTCGCAAGCGCTACTGCTGAGCATGAGGTCCTGCGTTCTATTCCCAGGTCGGGCAAAGTGTTATTGGGTTTTTCTATCTGGAATTTCACAGTAGCAGCCCGGAGTCTGGATTTGTGCCCGGTTGATGGCAATCGCCCCCTATTACATGGAACTTAAATATAACTGGCAAAATGAGGGTGTTTTACAGGTACTCCTCTGCCTAACACTTCGGGGAAAAAAGGCGTAATGAACAGACTATTTTATTATCTATAACTTTATCTGCGTTTTTTCAAATATTCATATTTTTGTTACTAAAAATAAATATTCCCTATGAAACCGAACATTGGCGGCGCGGCGTGAGCTGGACGCGCATTTGTATGGCCAAGGTCATCGGCGATTATCGGACCCTTAAATAAATTAATAAAATAGCTCCTTTATAAAACAATCCTCCTAGCTCCAAAACAATTTGCCCGGGAAAGTACTACCACCATACATAACAGAACATTACGCCTTTAGTCCCCGAAGGTATAGGCAGAGACATAACTGGTGAAATTTTGATGTACTATAGGTACACCTATAGTACACCCACATTGTACCAGTTATGTTAAGTCCCATGTAACGGGAGGCGAGCCTTTTACCATCAGCCGGGCACAAATACAGACTCCGGGCTGCTAATGAGAAATTCCAGATGGAAAAACCCTATAACACTTTTCTCGAACCAGGAATCGAACTCAAGATTTCAGCAATACGGAGCGAGAGGCCATGGGCAGCCGTCACCTCCTTCTGCGAAGCAATAATGCTCGGGACGGTTGAGGGAAAGGCAAATTTCGCACCCTCTCCCCTCGCCCCTAGCCGCCGCAGGAGACGCCCTGGGCGTCGGGAATCCCGGGCGGATTTCCGGCCACCGTAGGCGCGGGCTTGCGGACGGTGAGCAATGGGTAGCTCACTGTCCGGTAAGGACCAGGCCCGGGTCGACGGCGTAATTCCACGCGCGCCTCAAAGAGGTGTCAGCACAAGTGTAGGGGTCCACTAGGGCCGATGCCTGCCGGGGTCGCGGGAAGGTACTAAAGGGTCACCAAGGCCCCTGGCAACACAGGCAACGGAAGGCACACGGGTGGGTTTTAGTCAGTAAGAGTCTGACACACCCTCCCGCTCCGCCCAGAGCGGGAGAAGTAAGTTGTTTAATGATTTCCCATCGAAAAAAAAAGGTCTTAGCAGTAGAACTTGCGACTAGGGTTAAAAGTCAGTTTTATTCACTGTATTACTTGTCATACAGTGAAAAAATTATAACTATTCCATTACACAGGATGTTTCATTTTCTAATTGCAAGCAACGCTATAGAATTTAGACTAGCTAACTAAAATATTGTTATTATACAAATAAAAATCGATTTATGCGTGACTATTAAATTTAAAACTATTGAGTTACTCGTATATAAATAGTGACGCTTGCCTTGTATATTATAACAAATTAAGTTTTATTATTATAGAAGATAAGGCTGTTGAGTGGCACAATGGGTTTAGTTAAAATATATTTAGTTGTTTTAGTTCTAAGCGGTAAGTACGATTGTATTTATTTTAGCAATAATACAGCATGTCTCAAAATCTTAAAACAGCTTGCCGCGTTTGGTCCGTGGATGGGTGACCATCTTTACATACCAAGACCGCTCCGTGCCTCGGAAAGCACGTTAAGCCGTTGGTCCCGGCTGTCATTTGTAGATCTTTGAGAGTCGTTACGGGTCTGACGACCAGTCTTACCAAGGGGTATCGTGTGACCCAGTAACTGGGTTGTGGAGATCAGATAGGCAGTCGCCCCATGTAAAATACTGGTATTTAGCTGTTCCGGTAAGACTGGAAGCTGACCCCAACATAGTTGGGAACAGGCTAGGCAGATGATGATGACAGCATGTCTTTAAATGTGCTTGGTTATGTACCTACTTATACAGCGTGTTTCAGAAATGTGTGGTTTTATTTAAGGATGCGGTACAAACCATCAAACAGAACCACTTTCTCCACGGGACCAACATCGAAATCGCGAATAAATAATCAGCCCTCCCATACATTTGAGTCGAAGGTATTGAAGTCTTGTATGGCAGTTGATATTTTTTTAGCACACACTTAAATATGACCACACCTTTCTGATAATGTATGCTGTACAATTAAATAATTTTGAGACAAATGCAAAAATACATTATGCTTACACGTAAAAAATTCAAGAGTGATTTTCTTTAAATCTACTTATTATAGAAAAATATTTTAGTTACCAAAAAAATAACTGTAATTATTGTACAGGGAAACCAATTTTTAAACAAATTGACACGCAACGTGAATTTGTCGTGTGTTGGATCGGTAGATTACTTTTGCAAACGTTTTTTCCTGCTTTTGGACAGAAAACAAACACTCAATCTCATTTTCATAATATTATTAAAGTTATTGAAAATCGAATAGGTAATTTTTAGGGTTCCGTACCCAAAGGGTAAAACGGGACCCTATTACTAAGATTCCGCAGTCCATCTGTGTCTGTCTGTCTGTCCGTCTGTCATCAGGCTGTATCTCATGAACCGTGATAGTTAGACAGTTGCAATTTTCACAGATGATGTATTTCTGTTGCCGCTATAACAGCAAATACTAAAAAACAGAATAAAATTAATATTTAAGGGGGCTCCCATACATGCCGTTTTATAGATAATGGTACGGAAGCCTTTTTGTTTTAATATTAATAACATCCTGTATATGAGACTAAAGAGAGGAGCAGAGCAGAAATCATTGATTTTTATTAACTTTATTTAAGTTACACTTTATAGCAAACAAGTTATGTGTTTATTTACTAGCATTTGCCCGCGGTTTCACCCGGCTGGATGTCATTTACCGGGATAGGATTTATGTGTTAATCCAGGTTATAAACTATGTGTGCGCCAAATTTCATTAAAACCCGTTCAGCCGTTTTTGCGTGATTGAGTAACAAACATTAAACCTACAAACTTTTACATATATAATATTAGCAGCATTTTATAGGATATTATTTATTTGTAAAGCCTCGTTGATCTAGTGCAGGGATTCCCAAACTATTTTGGGCAAGAGACCCCTTTTCCATTACGAACTGATTCCTCAGACCCCCATAGCAATTTTTTTTCATCTTGTACGAGCTTGTGCTCGCGTATCGACTTGTTGAGTTTTTAAAAGTACAACAATGATACTTCCTACTAAAATATTAGTCATTCTTATAACAAAATGGTACACATAACACAACTTATACAGTATCTTGAAAGTTTCAAATAAGAACTTGTGTTAATTAATAGGGGTCGATTTTTAGACCTCGTCGACCCACAAAATCAGTTTTCGTTTATGTCGACCCCTGGGAAACTGATTTCGACCCCAAGGGGTCGATATCGACCACTTTGGGAATCCCTGATCTAGTGGATGCAAGTGCTACTGCTGAGTATGAGGTCCTGGGTTCGATTCCCGGATCGGGCAAAGTTTCTGGGTTTCTGGGCTATCTGGAATTTCTCAGTAGCAGCCCGGAGTCTGGATTTGTGCCCGGTTGATGGCAATAGGCTCGCCCCCTATTACATGGGACTTAAACATAACCGGAAAATTGTGGGTGTACTACAGGTACACCTCTGCCCAACCCTTCAGGGAAACAAGGCGTCATGTTATGTCATGTCATGTCATGTGTTATAGGATATTTAGTAAAAATACGAAGTAGAGTCAAGAAAAAAATCGATACGTGTAATTTTTCACCCATAACTTTTTTGTTCCCAGTGTTCCTGATCTTATCTTCGGCCAGACCTCAGGGGATCACCCCGACAGTCACTACCGCGGATGCTCAACAAAACCCTCTGTCACTGCTGACACTCCCTCTACAGTTACCCATGAACTTTCTGTCTAGTTTAATGAAAGGATAATTTGGAATCGGTTGTTTTATTTTTGTCGTTGAGCTCCTTAAGTTCTGAGTTGAGCTGCACGATTACTGACAAATGCGTGCACTGACTGGACAGGTCCACTCAATTTGTACGGGTATTTCATCAAAAGACCATTACAGACACCAATGTACATGGTCTTCACTTGATCTGACCAAGATTATGTCTGGACTTTAAAAGAGACTGTGATCTCAGAGTTTGTTTCGGCCTTTCTTCTCAGAGTAGTCAGATAGGAAACGCCGACCTCATCTAGTTTTTAAAATATTATTGACGTGTAAAAGTTTTTGTACAAATCTACTTGCAGAAGTATAATCATTAATCATTTTTAATACAATATTACCAACTGTTTCAATATTAAAATAATGTTTATTTTAAAATTGCTAAATATGCGATATCGCACCAGGTGGTCATATTTTTTGTGAGACACAACCTGTGACACTTGTGACAAGGACAAGGGAAAAACATGAAATTCCAAAATAACAAAAATTATTAAATTCTTGTGACGTAATTACGTAATTACGTTTCATTCATCAGTACGGGAACCAGTATCAAAATCAAAAGTCATTTATTCAAACTAGGCTGAAATCAGCACTTTTTGAACGTCAAAGTTACATAAGACGGTCCCCCAAAAATGCCCGCCCTTCACCACTTCCTTGTGCTTTAGCTGGGAAGAAGAAGTGGTGGAACAAACTCCCCAGCAGCACATCTGTCTGTTTAGTTATATAAACTTGATTCTATACAAATCGTATGCAAAGTAATTAACATTACGAAACACAAAACATTAGATTAAATTACACACTTGCCATATATTAGCTAGCACACGCCAGTATACAAACAAAACAATGAACAAACTGTACTCAAGCAGATAAAAATTACAACATAAAAAAACGTAAATAGAACTTAATACCTAAATAAAAGCCTCTAGGCATAAAGGGCGTGCCCGCTTACATAAGGCTATTGTTGTAACTCGAAGTGAGAAATGATAAACTAGCCCCATCGAAGTAAAATAAGTAAACAATTACTAATAACAATTAAAACCATGATCAGCAAGACGACCAGTCACCACAAGCAGCCGTTCACGAGCATAACGCAAAGATCAGCCATCACCCCCCTCGCCATATTGGAGGGAAGGAGGCAATCCGACCACCGACGCTACCGCAGGCAGTGACATCTAAGGGAGCATGACGAGCTCGCTGCCGGTTGCTCAGGCAAGAATAGTATAATCAATAGACGAGGACGCTAGCTAACCACTTATTGTAATACAACTCATAAAACACACATTGTAATGAGTAGATTATGTCACTAATAAATTAAAATTTAAGTAAATTAAATTACATTGACTTATACAGTCAAATAAAAAAATAATCAATTATATGAACTCATATAACCTCTCAGTAGGTAAGCTAATTCTGGAGAAAGAACATAAACATTGTCTTGAGTTAATCACAGCGACCAACTATTCTTATCGTTTAAGTAGTCATTGACACAATAGTATGCCTTTGAACAAAGGGTGGATTTTACTTTAGTTTTAAACGCATTAAAAGGCAAATCTAGCAAAGAAGAGGGCAGCATGTTATAAAAAGTTATACGAGTACCAAGCCCAATAAATGAGTTATGTACCTTATGAAGCCGGTGAAATAGAGCTCGTAATTTGTCCTTATTTCTGGTGTTAATATTACAATATATCACTGTTTTCTCAAGCATCTCAAGCAGGGATGCACAGACATAGAGAATAGGGGCCAGTCGGGCACATTATGAATCAAAGGATTCATAATGTGCCCAAAGAAATATAACTAGGTAAACGTTTTAAAATAGTTTATTTAGGGTACCTTTTTTGACGTGATAACGTCTTATAAACTCAAACTCAAACTCAAAGCATTTATTTCAAATAAACCAATTACAGGCATTTTTGAATTGTCAAGGATTTGGTCAGTCAGTCAGAAAGATGAAGCTAGTTGCCCATTCCAAAGCGTAGTAGGTACCTATGGAGAAGAACGGGCAAGAAACTCCAAGGACACTCTTTTAAATCAACGTATTATGGTTACAAAATATTGTTTACATCATTCATTTTGAAATTATACATGTGAGAACGATGCAAAACGTAAAAGCGTCCGTAATAAAAAGATTACAACAAAAACAAAAGCAATTCAAAAATTAAAGTTAAAATAAGCCGTCGCAGCTAAGAGATGAGCAGTCTCTACTGACAGCGCCCGTTCACAAACATGACGCGTGGATCAGCACCATTCAGCTCAACCATTTTGAAGGGAGCTAAATGATCCAACACACGCGCCACCATCAGCGAGACATTAGAGTGAGCACGACATACTCCCAGCCACCAGGGCACATTCAAGTCAATGAAAGACGTATCCAGTAAATGGCAGCTTTATAGTACATAGTACTCACATAACAATGTGCTGTGCAGCTATACAATACTAAGAGATTGAATTTATACAATGCAAAGAGAGTTTTTAAAATCTTCAGCAGCTCCAACACTATTTTCAATACCTGATCAATTCGTTTTTGCGCCCTTGTGGAGCAGGACCAGCGTTGAGCCAAGCATTTTTATCAGCAATGTAATCCCCCAATTTATAATATGCTTGGCTACATAGTGTGCGTTTTATACTAGATTTAAATTTTGTTTCATTCAGTTGAAATATGTGGGGAGGTATTTTATTGTAATATTTTAAACAGTACCCCATGAAAGATGAGTCTACTTTAGCCAGCCCGAAACCTGGTTGAACTAATTGGTCCCTATTTCTCGTGATATAATTGTGTCTTTCACCTCTTTTACTAAAAAGATGTAGATTTTTCCTTACGTACATGATGTTTTCATAGATATATTGACAAGGTACCGTCATGATGTTAATTTCTTTAAACAGTTCCCTTAAAGAGTCGCACCTGTCGAGGCCATATATGGCTCTGATGGCTCTTTTCTGCAGAATAAAAATAGACTCGATGTCTGCAGCCCGTCCCCATAGTAAAATACCGTACGACATAATACTATGAAAGTAACTAAAATATACTAGCCGTGCGGTATCTACATCAGTAAATTGACGGATTTTTCTCACAGCATATGCTGCTGAACTTAGCCGTCCTGCAAGGGAAGTTAAATGAGGCCCCCATTGAAGCCTTGAGTCGAGCGTAATCCCCAGGAAAACAGTTTTATCGACGAATTCTAATTTCTCTTGATTCAATACTATCTCACAAATACTACTTTTGACATTTGGTAAAGAAAATCTTATGCACTTAGTTTTTTTCTCATTTAATACTAAATTATTAGCAGTGAACCAATTTTGGCCCTGCAATAGGGCGTTATTTACGTCGTCAAAATTTGAGGCACGTCTATTAATTTTAAAAATTAAGGAAGTATCGTCAGCAAATAACACCATTTGTGGTTGGGTTTTTAACAAGTGGGGTAGATCAATAATATATACTAAAAAGAGGAAAGAACCCAATATCGAGCCTTGTGGTACACCCATTTCTACTTTTAAGCTGAGTGAATTGACACCATTTATTTGAACTTGCTGCTGTCTATCATATAAATAAGATTTTACTAAACTGAGCGCAAGGTCTCCAAGTCCGTAATGCTTAAGTTTCAAGAGTAATGTTTCGTGGTCGACGCAATCAAATGCCTTGGAGAGGTCACAAAATATTCCTATTGCATCTTGGGCCTCTTCCCACGCCGTAAATATGTGTTTTAATAAGGTGACACCGGCGTCAGTCGTACAACGTCCCTTGGTGAAGCCATACTGTTGATCGTGTAAGATTCTATTGGTGTTAAAATTATTAAGCATTTGATTAAGCATTACCTTTTCAAACACCTTGCTGAAAACCGGCAACACGGATACGGGTCTATAATTATTGGTGTCTCTACTATCCCCGGATTTGAAAAGTGGTATTACCTTACTATATTTCATTAGATCCGGGAAGACTCCTTGATCAACACACAAATTAAATAGTAATTAGCATTACTATTTAATTTACGTACGGCGCTATAGTCTCAATAATGGAGGTACAAACTTTGATTGACATTCCCCATAGATCTTCTGTTAATTTGATCTTGATTTGCTTGAAAGCTTTTATTACTGTTATGGGGTTTATATGCTTGAATTTAAATTCAGTCGGGCAGGATGAAACGTTTGCTCTTAATAAATCAATAGAACGCGAAGACGAGGAATTTAGGGTTTCAGTAGTTTTAATTGGGATACTGGTAAAGAAATTTACAAATTCTTGCGCTACTTCTTTGTTTGAGCTTAGAAGACCACGCGAAGTTTCTAGAGTGAAATCATTATTATGACTTACTCCTGTTAGTTTCGTCGTTGATAATTTTCCAAACCGTCTTTATTTTATTATCCGCTGATTTGATCTTGTTGCTAATGTACAAGGCTTTAGCTACCTTGCAGGTTGTTTTTAAAGTTTTAGAGTAAGTAGCAACGTATTTATTAAAAGTTTCAGAGTTAATATAAGGCTTAAGGCCATACAGCTCAAACAAATTTTCCCTACTTTTCCTAATACCTTTAGTTGCCCAGTCACTGAACAAAAAGTTTGGGCAAATAGTTTTTGTTTTCTTTTTTAAAGTATTATTGAACTCGGTGCGCACTATCGAAAAGAATTCCTCATATAATTCATTTACATTGCTATTAATATGGCCCGGTGTACTTAACTTACTAATTAAGTTATTATTAAATCTATTTAGATTGCTGGGTGTTATTTGTCTAAATTGTGTCTGAATTTTTTTAAATGGTGTGTTGGACTTGAAAGCAACGATTTGACCGCTGTGATCAGAAGGGAGATAATTAACAATAGCTTTATCTAAGTAGTCGCAGCAACAAAAAACTTTATCAATACATGTAGCAGAATTTGTAGTTATGCGGGTTGGTTCTGAAAACACATTTGACAAATTGATATATACATATAAATCGATGAACGCCGGCTGCAGGCACGAAAAAGCATGACTCATTATCACGTTCCGCCTGAGCCGAGCGTGCAAGCGAGAGCGCGGAACTAGCGATAGAGAGGCACGATCGGTCTAAGCGTTCGGCTTGTGACGCATCTCTCTCTCGTTATCACGTAAAATTATCATCCGTAAACCGACTTTACAGACAACCAATTTTTGTTGTAAATCTTTCAATATTAAAGCCGATCGTCCACCGCCGACTAAAATAAGTTAGTTCAGCTTAGCTCGCATAGTTGAGCCAATTTTTTATACATGTGCGGTGGCCGCACGTGTATGAAAAACTGGCTCAACTATGCTAGCTAAGCTGAACTAGGGTAAGGTTGCGACCATTGGACCAGCGCCTTGATTGGACCGCTTTGATTTCTAGGAAACGAATTGTAATAATAATTGTCCTTTATGACGAAACGCTGCATATTCAACCCCGCACCCACCCCCTCAACCGCCAGTGTCGCCGTGAGCTTCGTTCGGGAAGAAGGTGCGTCGGTGAGTTTTAAGAGCTCCCGATATAATATTTGCGCGACATACTTTACCATGTAAGTACAGATTTATTCGGTTTTTCAATGTGGTTATTTTAGTAGCATAACATATTTATTTGTTCAGCTAATTTACCAACCAAATGGTACATAAGATTAATAGTTTTTTATTTATTTATATATTATTGTGATAGCAGCGAATTGCCGTCAATGGACCAGTGCACGGCTCCTTGATTGGACCGGTTCAATGAAGGCAACTTCTAAAATTTCGGTTTATATATATTTTTTTTTGTTTTAGCATGGCAAAACGAGGCCAGTATTATGACTGGAATGAAGGAAGTATGAGATTAGCGTTACTAGCTTTGAGTAAAAAAGAGGTCGGATTAAACGAAGCAAGCAGGATATATGGTGTACCTACCAAAAGCGACATTAAAACGAAGATTGGCTGATAAAAAATTAAAAGCTAAAAGAGAAAACCAAATAATAGGTTCGACGGGAGATCTCACACCCGATATAGAAAAAAAAATATTGGAGCATAATTATTTAGAGAGGTTTTTAAAATTTTGCATTTCAACGTTAAATTAAGACGTGATTACTCGTGATTCTTATAAATAATAAAGACTGTGTTTAATTTTGTTAGGCTGTCTCTCTTACACGTAAATAGGGATGATATTTTTATATAGGTATCCCCCTTGCCCCTATACCCCTTGCCAGCTAAATGGTTGTTTATGGAGATGTGAAAAAAATTTATACACATTTGTACATAATATAATGAAATTAAAAGGAAAACTATCACAGCTAAGTAGTCTTTACAAGTTAACGAATAATAGGCGACCAACTTACATTTGCAGTTGGAGAATTGACCGTGACGTATGAGAGAACATATTTTTCAACTACAATGTCAAGTTTATTTTTGGGATATATTCATCCTAACTAGGGAACCCCTCATTGTGTGTGGTTCGATACGCACTTGGCTGGTCTTTCATTCATCAGTACGGGAACCAGTAAACCCTTCCCAGGGTGATTTTTAATTGATAAGGGGTTATTTTTAATCCTATTAAGTATTATTAAGGCGCTGACAAGACCCAATTGACCAAAATAGGGTTTTCTTAAGAAAACAAATTGCCAAATCTGCACATATAGTTTGTGGTAGCGGAAAAAATATATGTTAATTTTGAACATATTTCCCAGAACTTGGTTGTTACCAAAACACGATTTAAAAAATAATCTCGATACAAACTACCGTTAAACTAACCTCTTACCTTGAGTTCTAATCCAAAATATTTGTATTACATATCAACATACGTTACGTATTTAATTAATAACAAGAACGTCTTATTTGAATGCAGAACTTGGTTGTTTTTTATTTTCGATTACTCAACTCAATTTTGAGTAAATAGATAATTGCTTCATATTTTGAAATAAATTACAAGCGTTGTGTCATCGCGCTTCTCTTTCATTTATATGCAATCTGACAGTGACCGCGGTTTAGGTGTTGTCAGCGTCTTAAGTATTATTAAACGATGAGAATGTGATTTCATTTACTGAGTCCCAGCATTGAGCAAGCGTAACGAAATCAAAAGTTGGGCCAATTGTTTTTGAATTTTGATTTAAGGGGACTACAGGACCTAAACGCAAATTTTGTAAGTTTTATAATGCCTAAAAGTATATGATCCACTGCAGTAAACAAAATCAGAAAAATATATCATATTCTTCAGAATATATGCTAGGTAGGTAGTGTGTTGAAAACATAGAAAAAAATCATGAAGATACCTCTAAAAAATTTTTTTACGATTAAAAACCATACTAATATACATGCAATTATTCTGATTTTTTGTCAGATTATTCTACAAGCAACATATTAGCATAATAGTGTTTTATTTTTTTATACAATCTATAGCTTTTTTGTAAATCGATAATTGCTTCATATTTTGCAATAAATTACCAGCGTTGTGTCATTGCGCTTCTCTTTCTTTTCTATGCAGTCCGACAGTGACCGCGCTTTAGGTGTTGTCGGCCTCTTAAAAGTGGCTCGTGGCTACAAGGAATTCGTGGCTAGTAAAGACCAGTGATGGCCCAGTGGTGACGGCCCAAACTTACGAGTTCTAAGGTCATAGGTTCGAACCCATGTGGCATGTGGCTATTTTTCGCAAATTATTTCATGACCACAACTCTCAAAATTGAGAAATAATACATCGTGAGGAAACCGGCATGTCTAAGAATCTAAGAAATGTTACATTTACCAACCCGCACTGGGCCCGCGTATCCACCACGCGGGCCCACGGCCCACTCCCTCTCACAGAGATGAGGCCTGTGTCCCAGCAGTGGGAACATTATTGGCTGATTACCTATGCTTAAAATTTTCGGAAGTTAGTGGCTGGCTACAAATGAAAAGAACCAAAGACACCGACTTCCGAAATCAAAGTTATTTTAACTCTGTGGTGTTTTTTCTTGTTGGTCTAGGGGTCGCAAGCGCTACTGCTGAGCATGAGGTCCTGGGTTTGATTCCCGGGTCGGGCAAAGTGTTATTGGGTTTTTCTATCTGGAATTTCTCAGTAGCAGCCCGGAGTCTGGATTTGTGCACGGTTGATGGCAATAAGCTCGCTTTTACATGGGACTTACAAACATAACTGGCGAAATGTGGGTGTACTACGGTACACCGCTGCCCAACCCTTCGAGAAACAAGGCGTAATGTTATGTTATGTTATGGTTTTTTTGGAAGTCGGTTTTTGTTTTTTGCTAAAAAAGCTTTTAATTATTCAATTGTTCATTTAATTTGACAGTTACATTAACTCTAAGATAATAGAAAAAGTAGGTAGGTGGTAAACTTTTTGTACGAGTATATGTCACTGTATAATTATGAACTTCATTAGTTTATAATGTATCGTTATTATTTCCGTTAGATTATAAACTGTCGAAAAATTTTCAACTGCAACAAACTGTTTACAATTTAACGCATTATTTTTCGATAGTTTATAATCTATCCATGGGAAACTGACAAATTGTGAACTGGTATCAAATTTGCTTGCGACATAACGCACCTTGCGCTAATATTTAATAGCCTGCCTAGCTGCGAGCAACTTAGAAGTCGCGCTCGCTCGGCTCATGCACGGTTGGTCACAGTTCTAACATAACCAAATCAAATCAAATCTCTTCACCACCCTTGGTTGACTGGTAGAGAATGCCAAACGCATTAAGTCCGCCTTTGTGCTTTTATTGTGTGTAAAAAGTTGGTATACCACTACCGACCAATTGGAACCGTGCACCTAGCTTCTGACGTTTCATAAGTGCCCATGTAGGTTTATGTGAAATAAAATATTTTGAATTTGATTTTAATTTTGACCACTTGCTATGTAAACATTGACAGGAAGTATTATAACATAATCAACATGCACCAAGTGAATTAAATAATAATATTAATAACAGTTTATTTCCAAAAACTTAGTAATACTTTACAATGACAATGTGGCAACAATTTCAATTAAGGTAAAGAAATTAGCGTCTGTAGCTGATCTAGGCATAGCCTGTATTTCGGCTATCAGCACCATTCCCCTCGAGTATTATAATACAAGAATAGGTGCCAAATACGTATTTATTGAAGCTAACTCAAAGCTTTCCACCACCGCGCCAGCTTCCTCTACCAAATGAAAAATAATTAATCATCAAAATCGGTCCACGATTGATGAAAATATTGAGGAACATCCACAAAAAAATACAGATGAAGGACCTCCTCCATTTTTTGTAGTCGGTTAAAATTTAATGAAGTTGCAGCGTCAACTAAACTTTATATCTGTTGTAGGTAATTATAATAATACCAGCCTGTAATTGTGACACAGCTGGGCAAAGGCCTCTTGTCATAAATAAAATAAATAAATAAAAATAAAAATAATTTATGCTACAATTTAATGTTACAGGGTAATTATAATTAAGTAAGTACAATAATGTTAGAATATAATGTCAATATTTTTTATCCATTAATTCTTTCAAACTATAAAAGCTACATTCATTTAGCCATTTGTATGTTTTTTTTTAATAATCTTTCATTTAATAGTTTGAGATTGTTCGGTATTTTATTATAAATACGCACACACATTGCTAGACAGCTTCTATTATATTTGGTTAGCTTTGCATACACAGAGGGCGCGAAGATTGATCTAGCGATGGCGATTCTTTCCGAAAAATATCGTTTCTTAAATTGATTCGAATCGTAATCTGATAAATCGATACACAAAAAAAACGAGGTTAAAAAAAACGATTTTCCAGAAATCGATATTACTTCGATTTGCTTTTTGAGTTTGTATTTTCTTTGTTTATGTTAAAAAATACGTTTGTAATACAAACGTAATTTTTATTTATATATACAACCATCTAGCGAGTTTATGAGTGAAAAGTGAACAACACATTCAACTAATTGTAAATAATTTAAGGTTCAGATTCTTATCAAAACAGAAAAACTGAATCTCGATT
The DNA here is from genome assembly GCA_905333075.3 of Atethmia centrago. Lineage (NCBI taxonomy): Eukaryota > Metazoa > Arthropoda > Insecta > Lepidoptera > Noctuidae > Atethmia > Atethmia centrago. The sequence continues at coordinate 18,833,992 of HG995393.1, forward strand.
TTCTAGGGTGAAATATCGATTCACTGGATTGATTCTTTACTGGATAACGATTAAAAAAATCTTTTTTTTTTGGTCAAAAAAATTGATTCTTCGATTAATCGATCTCAGATCGCCATCCCTATATTGATCACCACGCTTGCTCAAGACGAGTTAGGGATTTCAGTACACACTCGGAAAGTACATATGATTTGAAAAAGTCACATTGGTACTTGCCCGGATTTGAACCAACAACCTTGTCCGTGAGAGGCGAGGCCTTAACCACTGGACCATCAAGACATACTGTGTTGTGATTTGAGAGAGCAATCATATAACCAGGATAACTTTAAAATTCACCATGAAACATAGGTCGAAATCTTAAAAACAAAATTCAACTTCTAAATTCAAATTCAAAACAATTATGTTCATTACAATAAATAATCATAAATTTCCAGATGTCAAGTGAATGCGCAGTCCACTGTGTTGTACCAATTCAACATGCAAAATTTATCATTAAAATGACACAATTTCATAAATTACAAAACAATAATATAGTCAACACATAATTAAGAATATAAATAAAAATAATTTTCATAAAATAAATCGGACTCAATTCACCATAATTATAATTATGTAATAATACATATAATTATGGTGAAATTTAAATTTTATATCAGACAGGTATTCATTTATAGAGTACGAGTAGTATGTCTTACTTATCAATAGATTATTGAGTTGTATTCATTAATATAATGATATCTTTAATATTTAATTAGGTAATTATAAGGTAATTTATTATAAATACGTGGTCCCATAACTAGGCTTTTTTATGAAATACCGCTTTTTTTGTTGCCTAACTAGTCACTTTGTATGAAAAGTCTATCGTCAATTTTAAGATTTCGACCTGCGTTCCTTGGGTGCAAGTTGTCTAGTTTTATGATTATATTATAGAGGCATGAGGAACAGGGTGTAAAGTTCACTCATCCTCCATAGAAAAGGGAGGATCCTCCGACCAGACGGGTGTCGTGTCTGGTGGGCAACTGCCCTACAGTTGGAGTCGGGATGTTGTATATATGCTAGTTGCGCGGTAAACTCTGCTTGCACGATGCAGGATTTTGCGTGACGTCAGTGTGTTGCGTAGTTCGCATGTGGCGATGTAGATGCCGCCACAATATTTACCTGATATCCTCCAAAAATATCTGCACTCCTTTTAAACTACGTATGACATGAAGTCGACCATCCATAAACTTATCCTGTTTAAGTAGGTACGTATAAGTTGACATGAAGTCGACCATCCGCTTCAAAGTGGGCTGTGCATGGAGAGGTTTGCGACGTTAGCTGCGCGGTTCATTCTATTGTCAGCCACCCATCCGTGCGTAGCGTGGTCATGGGTTGCAGTGAACGATCCCACCTACATTTTCCAACAAGCTCAGCGTAGCTTAACCGTGGGCTGCTGTGGAAGCTGCCGGCCGTGGTCGAGGCGATGGTCGGCAGCGAGGAGTCCTGGGACGCGGTGGTATCCTTCTGCGAAACAGTCGTGTCGCAGAAGGAGGCTGCGGAACGGGAGCGGGAGATCTCTTCCGCTCACCCGGCCCGCAGCAGGCGCACCGGGCGTCGGCAGAGGGCAGACCACGCCCTCTTCCAGCCCCCCTAAATGGGTCCAGGGACGGCGGACTTGGGGACGTCCGCCGCCCCCCATCACACTGGACCCGAGGTGGCGGCGCGTAGTGTTCCACGCGCGCCCCTTTCAGACGTCGCGGGGGGGGGTTTAAACACCTCACCCCCCCAGACTTGAGGTGGCCCGCAGAGGCGGGCCGGCACTAGCCGGGGATCGTGGAAGTCGCATTAGATCCCATGATCTCCGGTGCAAGTGTGGGACGGGAACACCGGGGTGGTTTTTAGTCAGTAAGAGTCTGACAGACCCCTCCGCCTACCCCAGGGCGGAGGACATCCATGAGGATTTTCCACCACGGGAACAAAAAAAAAAAATGGGCTGCTGTGGAAGGCTTTGAGATTTGTCAACATTCAATACAACTTAGTTGACGACGTAGTCATTTGTAGTGACAGAAATTGAAAAGAGTATGCTTAGATGCTTTGGGGCGTCCTACCATACGTTTGCTGATTCGCGGTCTCCACTCAAGAACACGTCTACCCCAAAGGTCATTGGTTCTACGGCTAATATGGCCGGCCGATTGCCACTTCAGCTTGCTTATTCTGAGAGCTATGTCGACAAATTTGGTTCTCTGCCGGATCACCTCGTTCCGAATTCGATCCCTCAGGGAGACTCCAAGCATAGCCCGTTCCAGAGCTTGCTGAGCGACCTAGAATGACATAGTGACCAACCATATTGGTGACATTCTTCAGACAGGTCCGGTGCGTAGTTCTTGCAACAGGCGTGCGTGTGTGACCAGCTGCAAGAACTTAAACGAAGCAAAAGGATTATGTAAGGATCCAAGCAGGTGGCGATCTGTAGTTTCTGCTTACCCCCATGGGAAGAGGCGTGAGTTTATATATGTGTTTATATACGTCTTAGAAAAGTGGGTCAATCTAAAGTGGTCATTCGTATTAACACTTAACTTAAGACAGCAATTAATGTGTTGCATATAAACGAAGCAATGGACTTCGAAGGTTTAACTTAAATCACTGTGCTGGGCAATTTGTCTTCATTTTAAAAAGGCCGAAGCCATATTTAGGAGCCTCGCTTACTGAGAAGTTTAGTGTAAAACATTTTAAAACAGAAACTATGGAGTATTCTTCTCCATACGAAACTTCCCTTTGGAAGGGGCAACAAGAATTTTCTTGTAATTTTTGAATGTTGCCATTGTAAATAATATATTAATACAGAATTTACATTTAAAACGAAGTATTGTACGAGTATTTATTTGATTTCTTATTTTGTTATTTTTATCTCATTAAATGCTGCACTGACGTCATCATGTCATCAGCGCTAGGGCTCTGTCTCGCATAGGGTCACAGGATGTGACGCATATTTTTCCTCACATTGTTCTTTCATGTTTGTGTTCTTTCTTTGCGTTATGTTTACTGCAAATAAATGTATTTTATTAAATGTTTTGGGCTTCCTAAAAAGCCTTTTAATGTCCTACTTGAAATAAATGATTTGACTTTGAAGCTCAGTGTGTTGCAACAGTAACGGCACCACATCACACATCCACAGCAGCCCACGGTTAAGCTACGCACGCATACATGTGCGTACAATACGCGTCAAACTTTATGACGTCTCTGAAGTGCGCTACTCATGTGGCAATACCCCACCCCTCACCCCCGCTGTCACAAGAATTCATTACTGCGCTGTGACTCGCCTCATGTTCCGACCCGCCATGAAGTTTGAATCGGGTTGTACAGCTTCGTTTTGTATAATAATGTAGGCGAATCGTTTACTGCGACTCACGGCCACGCTATGCACGGATGTCGTCATCTGCCTAGCCTTTTACCAACTATGTTGGGGTCGGCTTCCAGTATACGCAGCTGAATACCAGTATTTTACATGGAGCGACTGCCTATCTGACCTCCACAACCCAGTTTCTGGGTAACACGATACCCCTTGGTAAGACTGGTTGTCAGACTTTCGGGCTTCTGACGACCCGTAACGACTGTCGAAGATCTACAAATGACAGTACGTATGTCTAGCAAACAAATTAACCGCGCAGATAACAATGCAACAAAATATGACTTGCATCGTCTACATCTTGTAATTAGTAGTAAGAGATACTGCTGAGCATGAGGTCCTGGATTTGATCTCCGGGTCCGGCAAAGTTATTGGGTTTTTCCATTAAGAATTTTAAGTAGCAACTCAGAGACTGGATTTGTGCCAGGTTGATGGCAATAAGCTCGCCTCCTAATACATGAGACTTGGCGACTATGGCGTCGAGACCCTCGGTCTGTGGGGTCCCAGTGCGCATAAATTATTTGCGGAAATCGCGAAACGTCTAGTTGATGTAACTGGTGACTGAAAAGCTGGCGGCTTTCTCGCGCAACGCATCAGCATTGCAATTCAGCGAGGAAATGCCACCAGCATCCTCGGTACAATGCCTCGAGCGCCTTTTTTAGTTTCAACTCAGTTTTAATTTAATTTAGTTAATGTTAATAACCATCTTGTAATTTGGTTATGTAAATAAATATTGATTTTAGCAAACTTTCTGAGTTTATCTTGTATATTACTAACATCGGTGCAGGAAAACATCGCGAGGAAACTTGGAATGTCTGACATCGTGGTGATCAATGCTTGTGCCTTCTGTGTGTGCTTGTGCCTTTGCCCAGCAGTGGGATAGCAATAGGCTGGTATTATTATAAATAAATATAAACAAATAAAAAAAACGAAAACTATATTTCATTCCAAACCATAAATTTTAATTCGTTCCAAAACACATTTTAGTGACCAAATAATAATTCCAACAGAAAAAAATTCAAAATCGAAAAACTAAATTTTTTCAACTACCAATTCTGTATCAATTTCGATTCTTATAACGCAGATTTATTTAGTAGCATGGGCATGGGCAGGGGCAGGGTGCGGGTGGGGCGGGTTCCGGGCAAGGGGGCTGACAGGGGCAGGGGCAGGGGCAGGGGCATGGGGGTGGGGGCGGAGCGGGCTGCGGGCACTGACAGGGGGTGTATACAGTCGCTGGCCCCGTGCATGGCGGACAGGGTCTCCCGATGCAAATGGCTGGTGGGCTGATGCATGGCTGACCAGCTTCCCCGAAGCAGACAGTACTTCCGTCGCAGGTACTGTAGCAGCGCCAGGGAGCGGCGGCCGCCACGCTGATGAGTGCTAGAAAACGAAGTAAATGAAAAGGATATAAAAAAAATATATAAAAAAAACTGATAAAACATAAACCAATAAAAAAATACGAAAGGATGTAGAAAAAAACAGTCCGTCTGTTTTTTTTCAGTAAAACAGATGATTTTGGACGTCAAGATGAATTCGGATAGGTGCAGGAGGCAGGATGAGGCTGATGTTGAAGTATAACATCAGCCCTAAAGTCACTTTCTAGGTTTAGTTCGTGAGGAGACCTGGACATCATCTGGCACGGAGGTAAAGCGTGGTGATCAGTGGATGTCTGAAAAGGGAACCGCGGAGTTTCTTGTCGGTTCTCCTCCATAGGAAACAACCAATTGGAACCGTGCACCTAGCTCCTGACGTTTTATATGTGCTCATGAAATTTACTTAGAATAAACCTTATCTTTCCCATTTTTTTTGTGTTTTATTTTAATTATTTAAACGCATATTATAAATATTTGTTTCTTTCTTAAAGAGATTTAATATTTTGTATATTAGAAAAAAAAGACAATAATATTAAAATAATTAACTTAAAAATATTTAGCAGAAAAATAAGGTTTTCTAACACCAGCGGTCGCTGATAGACTTTTGATGATGCTTTCCATATACGGCGAAAAAATAGGGAGTCTTAAAGTCAAGTAAAACAAATAAATAATATAAATGATATAAAAATAAGTCTAAGGCAGTAACTGGGCTGTGGAGGTCATATAGACAATCACTCACTGGAAGTCTGGAAGCCGACGCTAATATAGTTGGGAAAAGGCTAGACAGATGATGACGTTCTAAGAGGAAGTCTAAAAGTGGGACCGGTAACCAAGAAGTTATAATAAAATCGTCATCGTCGTATGTGATATGGAAGAACGAGGAAAATGTGATGGAAATTTTAAGAATGAATGTGGAACGTGAATAAGAGTAGGACCAATGTAACGATAGATGTTGTGAAAGATGGCTAGAAGAGGGTGACTACTGCAACGGCTGATGGGATCTATGGAAGAAGAAAAAATACTGCACCAACCACAAATACATTGGAACAAAGGCGGGAGAGTGATGAATGATGATGGTTTGGGCATGTGATGTGAAGGAATGAGGAAAATATTATGAAAGTTTTGAGTATGAATGTGGAAAGCTATAAGAGTAGTGGTATACCAAATAAATGATGGATGGTGTGAAAGATGATATGGCTAGAAACGGGGTGACTACTGAGATAACGGCAGATGGAGGTATATGGAAGAAGGAGACATGTTGCGCCGACCACAAATAAATTGGAACAAAGGCAGGAGAGTAATGAATGATGATGGTCTGCGCATGTTATGTGAAGGAATGAGGAAAGCGTCGTGATGGAGGTTTTAAGTATGAATGTGGCAGACTATAAGAGTAGGGGTAGATCAAATAAACGAGTGATGGTGTGAAAGATGATATGGCTAGAAATGGGGTGACTACTGAGACGGAGAAGAAGGAGACGTGCTGCGCCGGCCACAAGTAATAAGTGTAGGAGCCAACCCGCAATAGGACCATGTGTTGGATTACGGCTCAGTCACAGAGAGGAGGACGGTGTCCTAGCAGTGTTAATGTTATATATAGTCCTCCTTATCGATTTCGATAACGGCGACCTTCAGAAATCAATTCCTTGCGTGTGCCCTTAGATGACTCACCCGGTCACCGGTTGTATGTATACGTATGAGGGCTTAGGTCTATCTTTGCGTATTTGGCGCTTCTTGATAATAGATTCATGCCGCTTTTCCTCGAAAGTTTTAGATATTTTTGTGAAATGTTATAGGCTAATTATATAATGGCAGGAGGACGACAAAAACAATCTCTCCTGCTTTTTTTCTAACTATGTTGGGGTCAGCCTAATCGGATGCAGCCGAATACCAGTATTTTACATGGAGCGATTGCCTATCTGACCTCCACAACCCAGTTACTGGGTAACACGATACCCCTTGGTAAGACTGGTTGTCAGACTTTTAGGCTTAACGAGCTTTCCGAGGCACGGAGGGGTTTCGATGTGTAATGGATGGAGGTGATGATTTGAAGATAACTAGTCAGATTTAAACTTACCAAGAACCACGAATGCCTGTAGACCCATTTTGCCTTTCAGTGCATTTCTTGGTTGTGAGCAGTTCTTATATACTTTCAAGAGTAAAATATTATTAATAGGTCTATTGACTGTGAAAATTATCGAAGATTACGTTAAACGTAACATCACGGTCGTTTGAGGGAGTTGGAGTAAACTAATAAGATGTAGCTTCACGTCTGCAGGTCCCGGGGGGTAAACAGAAAGGTAACGTATGCCAACGCCAGTTACGTTATAATTTCCATTTTTGGGGGATGAGTTTATTGCTACACACTGGCCACAACCCGAGCATGATTCCGGAATTCGACCCAGTAAATGTTTCTACTCGATACACCCTGGTCCGAACTGGTTATAAAACTCAAGAACCATGCTCAAAAGTTGCGCTTGCGATCACTAATCCACATGGCACATGCCTGCAATGACTGGACAGGTCCACTCAATCTGTGTGGTTCTTTCCTCAAAAGACCACATCAGACAATAATCTACATGCTCCTAACACGATTTGACCAAAATTATGTCTGGACTTTAAAAGAGACTCCTGAGTTTGTTTCGCCATTTCTTCTCAGACCCAGTCAGATAGGAAATGTATGTTATATGACGTGTAAAACTAATTCTGATATCCTATTTACAGAGTAAACAATTTAATTTAATTTCAGCGATGTCTCTGAGATGGCAACGATGCCACAGCTGGTATTACATTTCCAAGATACATCGTCTTCACATATTATGATTAATTAGTGTCCACAAAATGTTGTAAAACATTTTAAAAGAGTTACTATGGATTTTCTAGCCTATTCTTCTCCTTACGAGACTACATTTTGGAGGGGCATCTATTTTCTTTCGAATTTAAATTTTGACGTTTAAAAGTGCCTTGCCTTTTAATGACCTAAGTACATGAAATTAATTATTTGATTTAGACATGCCCAAGAATCCTAAGATGGGCATGCCCATGAAGAAAGTTGAATAGTTTGATGGTTAGGTGGACCTTTAGATGGATCCGCAGTGGTCCAGCCCGTGAAATCGATTTTTTTTTTCTAATTTTATACGGTTCCGTAGTAAACAAGGAACCCTTATAGTATCGCCATGTTTACGTCTGTCTGTCTGTTCCCCCTGTAGCTCAGAGACGCTTAGTGCTAGAAAGCTGTAATTTGGCAGGTGTACATATTAATCAGGCCGACAAAGTGCTAAAATAAAATCAATCAATTTTTTTTAGGGTACCTACCTCCCTTGCACACAATGTAGGGATGATTTTTTTTTCTCGTCTACCCCATGGTGTGGGGTATCGTTGGATAGGCCGTTCAATTTTTGTTAAAGTCAACTGTCACCCTGCCTGCCAGCTAAATGGTTGTTTATGGAGATGAGAAAAAATTCATGGCAGTAGTACATAATTATAATAAAATAAAAAGGAAAACTATCACAGCTAAGTGGGCTTTACAAGTTAACGAGTAATAGTCGACCAACTTAAATTTGCAGTTGGAGAATTGACCGTGGCATACATTCATGTCTGGGAGAACATGTTTTTCAACTACAATGTTAAGTTTGTGATAAATTGGATTTTTGTAAGTTTTTTTCAATTTGCAAGTTGTATCTTGATCAAAATATTATTCGAGACCATATGTTTGACGTTCGAAATGATTCTCAGTCTAATTTGAATAAATAATTTTTATTTTGATTTTGAAATACATATAATCACACATTTCTGATAATACTACTTAATATTATAAATGCGAAAGTTTGTAAGAATGGATGGATGGATGTTTGTTACTCTTTCACGCAAAACGTACTGAACGGATTTGGCACACAGATAGTTTATTACCAGGAATAACACATAGGGTACTTTTTATCTCGATATGCCCACGGGGTCAAAGTTTATGCGGGTGAAACCGCGGGGCGGATCTAGTGCTGTATAAAAGATAAATAAAATATATAAAAAAAAAACAAATTAGGTACGTGTTTGTTATTGCAACGGTAACGAATCATTCTTCGTAGAGAGATAGAATGCTCATGATAAATTCCTTGCACAAATATTTTAGCTCTGATAGCAACCCAACATCAACCTCGCAAAATGAAATACTAGAGAGTATTGTGATGTTGACAGACTAAAGGCTCATTTTCATTGGTCGATGGAGCTCGTATGCGGGGAGTGGGAGATTTCTGTAACGCATGCCATAGAAACGAAGAACAGAAAGAAAGAAAATTCATTTATTAAAACACACACAAAGGCACACAATATAAAGTACAGCAGATTAAAAAAAAAAGTCAAATAAAAAGTGTAAAGGCTCCTGCATACTGAGGTGATATCGCGGGCGCGACAGACAGCAATACGCCTGTCGCGCAAACGATATCGCCTCAGTCTGTAAGAGCCTTAAAGTGCCATGTAAGAAATTAACAGGAAAGTGTGCCTCATAGACGTGCCCGCATGTCCACCGCAGACGCGGGCGGTGAGCAATGGGTAGCTCGCCGTCCGATAAGGACCAGGCCCGGGTCGACGGCGCGTTGTGTTCCACGCGCACCTCAAAGAGATGTCAGCACAAGTGTAGTGTCCGCTAGTGCCGATGCCTGCCGGGGTCGCGGGAAAGTACGAAAGGGTTACCGAGGCCCCTAGCAACACAGGCAACGGAAGGAACACGGGTGGGTTTTAGTCAGTAAGAGTCTGACACACCCTCCCGCTCCGCCCAGAGCGGGAGATATTTGATAATTTCCCACCCAAAAAAAATATCCCCTACGAATTGCAATTTTTTTTCAAAAAAACGACTTAATATGTATAACAAGTATAATTTATGGAGATAAATAAACATAATCTTATTTATTTATTTTATTTACATACACTTGAAACTGACTACAACGTAGAAAAAGGCTTGGATCATGTTCTCAATCCACATTACATGCCTATACCAAAACAACCGATTTCCACACAAGAGTTAAAAACAATTGAAGTTTGTTATATTGATGCTCAGTCTAGCGAGAGTCGATGGTTAATTTGTGAGTTATAACAAAGTGAGGATGCTTTAGACTATAAAAGGTTCAAATCTTTGGTGGATAATACACAAGGTTGTCAACCATGGGGCGTCTAACGGCATTGGGTATAATAGGTAACGAACTTGACTATTTATCCATTAATCTAATCAACTTTATACAAATCTACAAGTTTTAAGTCAACTCAATTTGCTTTGAAGTCTTGGCTGTTTAGAGCATCTGTGCCAATCAAGATTTTTAAGGAAAATAAGAAATTTTCAGAAGTCATTTTGTACTTAAAGTTTTAAGCCAAATATGGACTCAATTTCTCTCGATCAATAAAAATATCTGTGGTGCGAAACATTTTAAACTTGTGTTTTTGCGATCCAATACTGTACGAAATGGGAGGATTTTCAATCCAAATGGGGTTATCATCTGTTGGGCTTTTGCCAGACCGATAATATCGTGTATATTTAAATCTTCACGCACAAATGTCCTTGACGACATCAGTGGAACAGTGGTGCCATCTACAAAATTTTGTTCTCGTCCAGTTAAACTAGGAGCAACTGCCTTCTGACCTCCACAACTTAGTCACTGGGTGGCAACACGATCCCCTACGCAAGACTGGTTGTCAGACTTTCGAGCTTTGACTTCCCGTAATGACTGTCAAAGATCTACGAATGACAGCCGGGACTAATGGCGTTACGTGCGTTCCAGGTACTTATTAATGTTTTTTTTTTGTTTCCAGTATTGGTAGCTTCAGCGGCAGCGGCGCCAGCGCCCCAGTACTGCGGGTGTCCGTGTCCGCCCCCCCCGCCGTGTCCATGCCCGCCCCCTCCACCGCCCTGCCCACCCCCCGTACCTCCACCGTGCCCTTGCGACCCCTGCGCTCCCCCAGCTTGTAAGTGTTTCTGACTATCAACTTTTTTTGATTGCCTAGTGTTTAACCACTGCCACAATCTGACCTGCTGGTAAGTGATGAGGCAGACGTCGATGGTGCATGCATACCTAGTAATAATCAGTGATATTATCTTCTTCTCTCGTGTCAGGACGATCAAAATATGTGAGAACAGCTCCTGTTTAGAAGATAGTAAGAAGTGGGACTAACTGCCTAAGAATCGTCAGTCAGACTTAACGTATTTCGTCACTCGTAAGGACTCTTGTCTCATGATTTACAAACTGATTACAGGCAAAAATAGAAGACAGAGAGAACCTTATTTTGTCAATAATTTCACAATAGGCTAGTAATAGGCTAATGAAAACAATATGATCTGTAACACCAAGGGTCTTGGCGATGGCTTGTAAAATTTAGAGACAATAGTTGTAGTCACTTGTGCCAATAATGTTACCGGCAAACATTCCCTTAAAACTGGAACACGGCAATGTGGCTAGCATTGCCGTGTTCCGTGATCCGTGGCATGATTTTTTACATCAATTCCTAGTACTTACGAGTTTTTCGAAAAAGGCCTCTACGAGTATTACTGCTAAAGACTATTTCCTTACAGCACCATGCGGTGATGGACCAGTCAAGGTGCTACTGCAAAAGAACTGCGTGCCTGAACGTCTGAGAGCCGCCGGCTTCCAAGAGATCGCCGTCCCCGGAGGCACGTTCTTCATCAGCGCATCCCCAGACGTCATCATCCAGCCGCCCCCGATCCTAGTGCGACCTCCTCAGCAGGCTGCAATCAGGCCGCCGGCTCTGACTGTCCAGCCACCGTCGTTACCACCAGTGACTCCACCCGCGATCTGCGTGAGACCACCTCCTCTGCCGCCGATAACTCCTCCTCCAGTGTTGGCTCGTCCTGGACCAGTACCTTGCGTCCAGCCTCCTCCACTAGTTGTGAGAGTGCCAAAACCAGCAGCTATCCAGCCAGCGCCGATCAGTGTGACTCAGCCACGTCCAGCCCCAATCAACCCACCCCAGATTGTGGTGAGACCACCTAAGCCGCAGACCATCCAGCCTCCTACCATCTGCGTGTCGACCTCTTCGCTCCAGTCGCAGTTAGGCCTACAGTCTCTCCAGTCGCTCCAGTCACAGATCCAGGGTCTTCAAGGGCAGTCGATTGGACCGTGTGGATGCGTGCAGCCGGCACCGAACCCGTGTGCCAGCCCCTGTTCCATTCCGTGCCCATGCGAGCCTCCTCCACCCCCGTCGTGCCCGTGCCCGTGCCCGTGCGAGCCAATACCCGCACCTTGCCCCTGCCCCTGCGAGCCACCACCATGCTCGCCATGCTAAACAACAAAAATTAAGGACTTATTTTTAAAGCGGCCCGATTTGAGTCCCACTGCTAAGAATGATTACGATCCGAACAAGGCACTGGTGGGGTTAAAAGGAGAAAGCTTTACAGCGTCGCCTGAGCAACTCCATCTGAGGTAATGAATGTAGTATAGTGCGAAAGACTAATGAGAAGTGACCTCACACCCTTTGACCCCACAAGAACGCTGAACTTTTGCAAGAACCACAGCGTAGAAAAGGAAAGCAGTGCATCAACTTTTCAGTTGGTACCAAATGGTCCTACTGGAACTTTTATCGTTTACCGGGTCGTTTTTGGAGATAAGTCCTGTGTTTATTTTAGTATGCTTCAAAGATCTCTTAACCGGTTTCTTTTCGATAATTTTGGCATGTGATAAAGGCAAATTAGTGGATAGACAATTACCCGTATGAGTTTTGAATGTATGTCGTTTACAAATGTATATTATAAGTATTTATGTATTTTAATAACGAATTAATATACGCATGTATATATTACAACTTTTGGTTTCTTTTTGTTAAATTCCTGATTGTATTTGGGGAAAGTTGACTTGAAGTGCGATAATTGTAAATAAAACCACTGTGTACTGATTGATGATACACTGTGTACTGTGATTTGATAGCTACTTTATTAAAAAAAAAAACCATTTGCTTATATCCTAATCGCCAACGAAATCACAGCGACGCCATCTATCGAGCACGCCGGAAGCTTTACCAAAAATTAAGTTGTAAACATTTTTGTTATTTATAACTTCATCATCAACCACAGCCCAACATCACCCACAACGAGCACCGGCCTCTCTTTTCTTGTGCCCATCACCACGCTCCCGTGTCAGCCTCATCCAAGTCCTACCCGCGATGGTAACAATATCGTCCGCCCATCTCGCCGCCGGACTTCGTCTTCCAGTTCTTGGATGCCACTCGGTCATTACCTTCCTGCACCTGTCATCACTGCGCATTGCCAGGTGTTCTGCTCACCTCGATTTTACTTCCATAACTCCTTTTCCAATGTCGAAAACTTTCGTACGTCTTCGGAGCTCGGTCTATAAGCCTTACGCCAAGCAGGGAACGCTCCATGGCTCTCTCACTCTGTAAACAGCCTTAAGCCTTTAACCTCTAGTCAGGTTAAAAAAAAATCTCGTGTAACTTATAGCACAGAACTCAGAGACGTTTGTCAACACCAATATTATAAGGAGACAAAATTGTTTGTTAGAATTCATCTATGGAAGTACTGATCCGATTAAAAAAATATTTCGCAGATTGTTGCGTGGCCTGGTGCCTAGTGGCCTAGTGGTAACGGCTCCGATGTACGAGTTTTGTAGGTTGGGGTTGCAACCCAGGAAGGCGCTTTACTTTGTGTATAATTTCATCACAACTGCTCTCAAAATGGTGAACGAAAACATCGTGAGGAAACCGGCATGTCTTAGAACCAAAAATCCGCTCTGGGCCCGCGTGCTGGTTTACCGCCAAATCCCTCTCACAGAGAGGAGGCCTGTGTCCCAGCAGTGGGAACATTATAGGCTGATTATGCTTATAATATGCCAAGTGACATAAGTTATATTGTATGGTATAGTTGACTTCTACGCGGACGGAAATCGCGGGCAGAACCTAGTTATTTTCGAATTTCGTGTGAAGCTCAAGCACTCGTAGTTACCAATTCGCCTTCGCCGAATGCTCATGTTCTTTCCCTTTTGTATAATGTCCCCTTTTCCCCTTCCACCTCCCTCTATCTCAGGAAACGTTTCTAGTTTCTTGGCGACTCCCACACGAAATTTTTAAGGTCATCAGATAACTTGAAGCTGCCTATGCATTCCACAACTTTCGTCGTCAAATCCTTTACTGTCCAGGCCTCTCGTTTGTGGAATGCATTGCCAGTTCAAATAAAACGCGCGCAGTCGTTACTCGTATTTAAAAGACTCGTAAAGGAACATTACATGTCGTTGTGATCATGTTCTCGTAACTGTAAATATCTATAGTCTTCATTAATTTTCGTTATTATACATTTAACATCCTTCTGCGAAGCAGTAATGCTTGTGAAGGAGGAGGTGGGACGGTTGAGGGAAAGGCAAATTTCGCGCCCTCTCGCCCCTAGCCGCCACAGGAGACGCCCTGGGCGTCGGGAACGACGTATCGTTAGTTAGAAAGCATACGAGTGCGAATATAGCGAAGGATAATGTTAGGTTAGGTTAGGTTAGAACAGTGACCATTAACGAGACCAGATCCACTCTATTACTCTTATTCAGGGTAATTTCGAACTGGCGTACATCGCACTCGTATGCTTTACAAAAATAAATCAAACACTACAAAATATACAATGGATGGCCTTATCGCTTTCTGCGATCTCTTCCAGGCAACCATGGGATAGACAGTGATTTGACTGGACATAAAGTGGGGCGGTCGTTGGTGCAAAAATAAATACAATATACTAGAATAGATACACAGATATAAAATATACATACGAGTATCCTAAATAATATATACATAAAAACTTACATGTTAAATGTATTATTTTTTTTGGTTGGGAAATCATCAAATAACTTCTCCCGCTCTGGGTGGAGCGGGAGGGTGTGTCAGACTCTTACTGACTAAAACTCACCCGTATTAGTATTCATTCCGTTGCCTGTGTTGCCAGGGGCCTCGGTGAGCCTTTAGTACCTACCCGCGACCCCGGCAGGCATCGGTCCAAGTCGACCCTTACATTTGTGCTGACGAAATCTCTTTGAGGCGCACGTGGATTACAACGCGCCGCCGTCGACCCGGGCCTGGTCCTTACCGGATGGTCAGCTACCCATTGCTCACCGTCCGCAAGCCCGCGACTACGGTGGCCGGAAAACCGCTCGGGATTCCCGACGCCCAGGGCGTTTCCTGCGGCGGCTAGAGGCGAGAGGGCGATAAATTTGCCTTTGCCTCAACCGTCCCGCCTCCTCCTTCGCGAGCTTCGGAGAGGGAGGTGACGGCTGCCCATGCCCTCTCGTTCCGTACCATGGCCTGAACCAGAGCCGGACGCGAGAGATCTCTGCCGCCGATCGCCTCCACGAGGACACGGCGGTGCTCTACCCAAGCCGGGCAGACCTCCACCGTATGCTCCACCGTGTCCTCCGGGTCAATGGCTATGCTTGCTCTATTTCACATGGGACTTATAACAAGAAGCTAAAATAAAGCAGTGCAAATTTTGTTCCCCCCTGCCTGATAGATAGTTGTTTTTGGACATGTCAAAAAAAAAACATGGCAGTAGTATACAGGGTGGATATTTGAGACGGAGCAGTAAGGGCAGACCTTAACCGTTGTAGCTACAGGAAAACGGTCTTAGGAGACCGTCCTTAACTTTTGAGACATTTAGATTCACAAATTTTGGAAAAAATGTACAGTCGGCAAGAAAATGGGCAGTTTTCACAAAAACTTTTTTGGTGCCAATCGATCCTGTTTCTAACAGGGATCTAAAAACTCTATTAGACTAACAGAGGTTTGAGTACTAGAAAAGTCAGAATACATTTTGTTTAAGGCACACACGCACATTTTTCGTTCAATGTTATCTTGTTCTCACTTGTGCTGGATATAACACCAAACTTTTCGACCATTACGACAGACGGACCGGGAAGGGTCCTCATAAGTACGACCTAGCTATAAATTAATTGTAACAATACTTGCTGCGCCCTTTTTTTTTGATTGGTTGGGTTAATTACTCATGGGACCTAAATATAACTGGCGAAATGTGGGTGTACTACAGGTACACCTCTGTCTAACCCTCTGGGGATTACAGGTGTTATGTTATGTTTGTCGTCATAATAATGTAAAAGTAAACACTGTTTTTTTTTTGGGTGGGAAATTGTCAAATAACTTCTCCCGCTCTGGGCGGAGCGGGAGGGTGTGTCAGACTCTTACTGACTAAAACCCACCCGTATTCCTTCCGTTTGCCTGTGTTGCCAGGGGCCTCGCCCTTTTTGGGCTTTCTCGCGACCCCGGCAGGCATCAGCCCTAGTGGACCCCTACACTTGTGCTGACGAAATTTCTTTGAGACGTGCGTGGATCACAACGCGCCGTCAACCTGGGCCTGGTCCTTATCGGACGGCAAGCTACCCATTGCTCACTGTCCGCAAGCCCGCGCCTACGGTGGCTGGAAATCCGCCCGGGATTCCCGACACCCAGGGCGTCTCCTGCGGTGGCTAGGGGCGAGAGGGTGCGAAATTTGTCTTTCCCTCAACCGTCCCGCCTCCTCCTTCGCAAGCATTACTTCTTTGCAGAAGGAGGTGACCGCTGCCCATGCCCTCTCACTCCGTACCATGGCCTGAACCAGAGCCGGACACAAGAGGTCTCTGCCGCCGATCGCCTCCACGAGGACACGGCGGTGCTCTGCCCAAGCCGGGCAGACCTCCACCGTGTCCTCCGGGCGATCCACACAGTGGTGACACCCGGCGCTGCGACCTAACAAAGTCATGTACTCTTTCTGTAGCTGTGTGTACATTGTGAAAATCCCTACTAATACTCGTATTATAAATGCGATAGTTTGTAAGTATGGATGGATGGATGGATGTTTGTTACTCTTTCACGCAAAAAGTACGGATTTGGATGAAATTTGGCACACAGATAGTTTATAACCAGGAATACACATAGGCTACTTTTTATCCCGATATACCCACGGGGTCAAAACTTATGCGGGTGAAACCGCTGGGTGCATCTAGTAAAAAATAACATACTGGCGAAATATGGGGTATCCTATACGGCTGTCTCATTGGTATAGTGGTCCCAAGCGCTACTGCCGAGCATGAGGTCTTGGGTTCGATCACTGGGTCGGGCAAAGTGATATTGGCTTTTTCCATCTGGAATTTGTCAGTAGCAGCCCGGAGTCTGGATTGTACCCGGTTGATGGCAATAGGCTCGCCACCTAATAAATGGGACTTAAACATCATCTGTCCAGCCTATTCCCAACCATGTTGGGGTCGGCTGCCAGTCTAACTGGATGCAGTTGAATACCAGTATTTTACATAGAGCGACTGCCTATCTGACCTCCACAACCCAGTTACTGGGTAACACAATACCCTTTGGTAAGACTGGTTGTCAGACTTTCGGGCTTCTAATGACCCGTAACGACTGTCAAAGATCCACGAATGATACCCCGGAAAAACGGCTTAACGTGCTTTCCGAGGCACGGAGGGGTCTTGGTATGTAAGGGTGGACTCATCCACGGACCAACCGCGGCAAGCGTAGTTTAACATGATCGATCGACCCGTGCGGCTGTTATTTCGTAACCACAAGCCCCATGGACTTAAACATAATTGGTTAAATGTGGGTAGGTACTATTATAGACCTTACACCTCTGTCTAACTCTTCGCAGATTAGAAGCGTGATGCCATGATATGTTGACTTTTATGTTTTTTTTATATTTTCTCATTTATTAATCGTGGTCTGGGAGTTTGAGTAATTAAGCAGCCTACCCAAATGTTCTTACTTTGGTATTGTTCGTCGCATCGTTGAGCTCTTAAGTTATGTGTTGAGCTACACGATTACTGACAAATGCGTGCACTGACTGGACAGGTCCACTCAATCTGTAAGGTTCTTTCTTCAAAAGGACCATTTCAGTTACCAATCTACATGGCCTTCACATGATCTGACCAACATTATGACCTCTGAGTTTGTTTCGGCCTTTCTTCTCAGAGTAGTCAGATAGGAAACGCTGACCTCATCTAGCTTTATTTTAAAAAATATGAGTGACGTGTAAAAGTGTTTGTATAATCCTACTTACAGAAATAAAAATCATTTATCATTTGACGAGCAGTGGTGGCCCAGTGGTAACGGCCGCGACTTACGAGTTTTAGGTCGTAGTTTCGAACCCAGACAGGCGCTTTACTTTGTGTAAATTATTTCATCACCACTGCTCTCAAAACGGTGAAGGAAAACATCGTGAGGAAACCGACATGTCCTAGAACCAAAAATTCGAAGACATGTGACGTCTACCAACACGCACTGGGCCCGCGTGGTGTATTACGGCCCACTCCCTCTCACAGAGAGGAGGCCTCTGTCCCAGCAGTGGGTGGGAACATTATAGGCTGATTATGTATCATTTATCATTTATGATGTTACTATACAGCTCTACATAATCTTCTCCAATCATAACTTAACATACAAGCGTGATAATAAGTTATGATTGTCACGCTTAAGTTTTGAAGAATTCCTATAAGTTTTCTCAGTGGTTTAGAACATTCTAAGTCATATCACGTCTTCAAATACTATTCAGTATGCAGGAACTAGGACATACGAGTAGAACTAACACCACTGTTTTTAAAAGTATTCTTCCAACTACATCATGTATGTTTTCAACCTAAGTTTAACAGAAATATAAGAAGTTCAGCTTTTGAGATTTTATTTTATTTTAATTTTTCTTTATTGGCCAAACAACATTTTTTTACACTGTAAATAGTTGAGGTTATATCTACCGTAATCTAAGATAAGTGGAACAATTTCGTACAGGTTAGCACCGCATGTCCCATAAAAATGTGGAGGCCATCGGCGGCAGAGATCTCTCGCGTCCGGCCCTGGTTCAGGCCATGGTACGGAGTGAGAGGGCATGGGCAGCCGTCACCTCCGAGGCGAGGCGGGACGGTTGAGGGAAAGGCAAATTTTGCGCCCTCTCGCCCCTAGCCGCCGCAGGAGACGCTCTGGGCGTCGGGAATCCCGGGCGGATTTCCGGCCACCGTAGGCGCGGGCTTGCGGACGGTGAGCAATGGGTAGCTCACCATCCGGTAAGGACCAGGCCTGGGTCGACGGCGCGTTGTATTCCACGCGCGCCTCAAAGAGATGTCAGCACAAGTGTATAGGTCCACAAGGGCCGATGCCTGCCAGGGTCGCGGGAAGGTACAAAAGGGTTACCGAGGCCCCTGGCAACACAGGCAACGGAAGGAATACGGGTGGTTTTTAGTCAGTAAGAGTCGGACACACCCTCCCGCTCGGCTCAGAGCGGGAGAAGTTATTAGATGATTTCCCACCAAAAAAAAAGTATCTTAACTAAGATTAGCAACGTTAAATTAAAATTACGTTATGAAATAAAAAACTAATATAAACAGCAAAATTAAAATTCAGTAGAACAAAACAAACAGAGACACAACAAAAACAAGAAAAAGTAAAATAAAAATTAAATTAAACATTATTAGTAATTGTTCTATGAAACTTGGCATATGAGACAAAAGGCACGTCGACAAGATCGCTGGAGATATTCGAACTTAAAGCATTTATTTTTATTAAACCAATTACAGGCACTTTTGAATTGTCAATTATTCCGTCAGTCAGAATGAGGAAGCTAAAGTCGAATTATTTGTTTGAGATCGAAACGCAAAAATACGGTAAAATTGGGTATTAATACACATCACTAGCGACTACCCAGTTGCTATGGAAAAGTAACCGTCTACGAAGAAACTCGAGTTTAAAGTCGAATTATTAATTCACTGGAGAATCTGACATGTCTTGTGTTAGCTGTCACTTTGTGTAATAAAATGGTAATATTACCATTAATTTGAAAATAAATAAAATTAATTGATAATATTACATAACATTAGTTTTGGTACCGTGTTGCACACTCTGCTTTTCATCCATATGAGAAAATTCAATAAGAGATGCTTTTAGTAGTGACGAATATTTATATTTACATAACCAAATTACAAATTTATATTAATATCAAATTAAAATTGTCTTTAATATTTTGACAAAAAGTAATGAAAAAACAGATTTATATTTGTTCAGATTATGTGACGACCATGTAGATTGGTGTCTGAAATTGTCTTTTGATTAAAGAACCACACAGATTGAGTGGACCTGTCCGGTACGTCCACGCATGTGTCAGTAGTCGTGCAGCTCAACTCAGAACTTAAGGAGCTCAACGATTCAACGAACAATAGGTACTAAAGAAAGGACATTTGGGTAGCCCGCATAAATTACTCAAACTGCCAGATTATAATAAAAAAAAAAACAAAAATAACCCACATAGCTCAGACATTTATAATAATATAATACTTTACAAAGAAAATATTCATGTCTTACGAGTTGTACTTAGTGAGTTCGAACTTAAGCAGGTATTTTACTTTGCGTATTTATTTTAATCACCACTGCTCTCGAAACGGTGAAGGAAAACATCGTGAGGAAACCGGCATGTCCTAGAACCAAACATTCGAAGACATGTGACATCTACCAACCCGCACTGGGCCCGCGTGGTCGATTACGGCCCACTCCCTCTCACAAAGAGGAGGCCTGTGTCCCAGCAGTGGGAACATAGACTGATTATGAGGTACTCAACTAAGTGTGACATCGTGTGACAAGTGGAGACGTGTCAGAGACGTGACATGTATTCTAGAACTCTAAGCTTCAAGTCTATCGAAAAACTTTAAAATGACAAAATGTGACGTAACACAAGGAGACAAAAATGTGACCACCTGTGACAAGTACGTTGCTCAGAAAATCATGAAATTCGTATGCCTGTAAATCCTTTAATGGAACTTAATAATGCAGCTATGATTCTTGACGATATTTATAATAATAATTGGTGGTATTGGGTACCTCGGTTGAGGAACTTGTAGGTATTTTGTATTTTTTGATGTATGGCATCTCGTAGTTGACCTTGAGAGGTCGTGACTACTTAACCGGACTATCCTGTGGCTGCCTTAAGCAGACTGAAAACCTCCAGCCAGGGGCGAAATACTTACATTACTAAGCGACTGCACGCTAAGGGCACCCCCTGTGGGGTACGGACCTCGGCTTAGGGCATCGAGGGGGGGGAGAGGGAAGGACAGCAAGATGGGACAGGCTGGATCAAAACTGGATCATTATTATTATAGGGAAAGAGGAACTTGTAACTAGAGATGCCGCGAATAGTTGTTATAGCGAATAGTCGAATACTGATTAATCGCCATTCCCTATGGCGAATAGTCGAATACTCGCCATTATTACTCGACATATAAAAGGGAATATTTAAACAGTTTATTTATTCTCAAATAATAATATTACAATCACAATCTGGCCCTTTTGGACTTTAAATATTAAATTTATTAATTAAAAAGCCTAACTACTTAACTTCAACATGACTGTTTTTTTTCTAACTTTTTATATTAATGATAATAATATTAAGTGTGTTTTGTTTTTACAGATTAATAATAAAGTTTAATTATTTTTAAGTCTACAGTTTTTCTGTTCATTAAAAGTTTATTTTTATTGTGACCTCTATTCGCCGAACGTCGATTAATAGACACTATTATTCGGTATTAGACGAATAACAAAAAAATGTCGAGTAATGTCGAATATTGAATAATAGCGAGTATACGCGACATCTCTACTTAAGGCGCTGACAAGAGGCAAATGACCAAACTAGGCTTGTCTTAAGAAAATAAAATAACTGGTCAAGGACAGCTAATGAGATGAGACACAATTGATTTTCTATTGTTTGACTCCGCATCGGAGTCGCGCGGGGCTTAAGACGCTGACAACACCTAAACCGCGATCACTGTCAGATTGCATAGAAAAGAAAGAGAAGCGCGATGATACAACGCTTGTAATTTATTACAAAATATGAAGCAATTATCTATTTACTCAAAATTGAGTTGAGTAATCGAACATAAAAAACAACCAAGTTCTGCATTCAAATAAGACGTTCTTGTTATTAATTAAATACGTAACGTACGTTGATATTTAATACAGATATTTTGGATTAGAACTCAAGGTAAGAGGTTAGTTTATCGTTAGTTTGTATCGATATTTTTTTTCAAAACTTATTTTGGTAACAACTAAGTTCTGGGAAATATGTTCAAAATTAACATATATTTTTTCCGCTACCACAAACTACAGATTTGGCAATATTTTTTCTTAAGAGAAGCCTATTTTGGTCAATTGGGTCTTGTCAGCGCCTTAACAGGTTAATAACAAGAATGTCTTATTTGAATGTAGAACTTGGTTGTTTTTTTTTTATTTTCAATTAAGTACCTACTCAACTCAATTTTGAGTAAATAGATAATTTCTTCATATTTTGCAATAAATTACAAGCGTTGTGTCATCGCGCTTCTCTTTCTTTCCTATGTAGTCTGACAGTAACCGCGGTTTAGGTGTTGTCAGCCCAAAAGCTTCAACTTTATACTTCTTAGTGAGTGTATGTAACGTACTAACGAGTCGACCGCTTTAGTCCGACGCCCTTTAGCCCAGTTACTTAAATACTTAATAGTTAGAACCGTATCGTTGTTCTAGTGGTCGCAAGTGCCTGCTGAGCATGAGGTCCTGGGTTCGATTCCCGGGTTAGGCAAAGTGTTATTAGGTTTTTCCATGAGGAATTTCTTAGTAACAGCCCGGGTTCAGAAGTTGGCGGTGTGATACCCCCGTGCCTCGAAAAACACGAGAAGCTGTTGGTCCTGCGCCGGATCTCTCTCTGGTCGTGTCGGATTGCCGTCCCATCGGACTATGAGAGTGAGGGAACAGAGAGTGCACCTGTGTCTGCGCACACACTTGTGCACTATAATATCTCCCGCGCCGAAGGCTGGGCTCCGCTAAGATTGGAAGCTATGGCCTAAATTCCTTCTAGAAGACAATATTGTGGAAGAAAAAAAAATAACTTCTCCGATCACAAATAAAAAAAATGACAATGATTTCGAAACGTCTAGTTGATGTAACTGGTGACAGAAAAGCTGGCGGCTTTCTCGCGCAACGCATCAGCATTGCAATTCAGCGAGGAAATGCCGCCAGCATCCTCGGTACAATGCCCCGAAGGCCTTTTTTAGGCTTAACTTAGTTTTAATTAAATTTAGTTAATGTTAATAATCATCTTGTACTTTGGTTATGTAAATAAATATGATAATGATTATTATTTAATGTATGGCCTTGATATGAAGGATTTCAAATAACAAGGGGAATGTTATGTAAGAGTGCTAGTTATGAATAATATTGAAATTATTTTTAAAAACCAAATGACACTCTTATCTAACCGTAACGAATTATACAATTCTAAATATTATATTTGAAAAAATCCTAAAGCAAATCCGTCAGTGTTGCAAAACTAAATAATTCCGAATTTTAAAAATTATTTCCAATACCGTTACAAAACATTTATTTGAGGGTGACAATACAGATATATTTTTGATAATTCAGTTTTATTGAAACTGAAATCTTCAAGCAAGTCAATACGGTTGTTTTTAGAATGTAGTAGGGTACTCCAAGTGGCATTCATTTGAATTTTTTTCAAAGATTATACAAATTTACAATTGAAATTGAACTCTTCAAGCAAGTCAATAAGGTTGAATTTAGAATGTAGTGGGGTATTGCAAATGGCCGTTCGGAGTTTGGGATTTTCAATAATTAAGGAGTATAAAAGCTGATTTTTCTGAATCATTTTCATCAGACGATCGAAAAATGGCGAAGGGCAAAGTCATATGGTTATCGGGTAAATATATAATTCTATATTTCCTTTTCTTTTGATTATTTCTTCTTGTCCTCCCTCCTTCAATTTTAAAGACATACTTAATTATTTCAGAAGCGTTATACGCAACCATAAAAAGGCTGTTTATAGTTTTAGACCATTATGAAAAATATGAATTTCAAGTTCACTTTTCAAATGTTTTCTAATAATCAGCATTTATTTAGGGTCTCTTCTAGTTAATCATCATAATCAGCCTATAATGTTCCCACTGCTGGGTATCCCAGCAGTGGGAACATTATAGGCTGATTAGGCCTCCTCTCTGTAAGAGGGAGTGGGCTGTAACCTACCACGCGTTCCCAGTGCGGGTTGGTAGATGTCACATGTCTTCGATTTTTTAGTTCCAGGACAGGTTTTTCTCACTATGTTCTCCTTCACCGTTTTGAGAGCAGTGGTGATGAAATAATTTACACAAAGTAAAGCGCCTGTCTTGGTTCGAACCTACGACCTACAAATCGTAAGTCAAGGCCGAGAGAGGACAGACGTTACACATACAAAAAATACGCCAAATACCGAACAAAACATAGGCCGTGCTAGACAAATATGCCAGAAAAATATTTGGACTAGTATCATTAACCAAGGAGAAAACAAGGGAATATGTTACAAGTGTGAACCACAATCATGTTTGGAGACACCACTTATTTATATATATTTTAATCTATCTAATTTAATTTGACCCTTTGTTCTTTCCCCACAGTTCTTTTCCTGGGTACTGCACTGGGGCAGCCGTGCCCACAGCCGGAGCCTCAGTTTCCCTGCCCATGCCCGTGTCAACCCCAGCCTGCCCCAGCCACCCCTTGTGATGCTGGTCCAGCTCAGCAGATAGGACCGTGCAACCCATGCGAGCCACCCGTCAACTATGTCTATGGGCAGGCTCCTACGGGTAAGTTTGAAAGAAGGATGGTAGGAACACGTGGTTAAAAGTACATTGCTCTGGTCACGCTCTAGACCTCACCCATCGCGGTCAATCAGGCGCGATGGAGGTCAAGAGCAAGGGGTAAGTTTTAAGAGAAGGATGTGTAGGAACACGTGGTTAAAAGTACTTTGCTCTGGTCACTCTCTAGACCTCATCCATCGCTTTCAATCAGGCGAGATGGAGGTCAAGAGCAGAGGGTAAGTTTGAAAGAAGGATGGACAGGACACGTGGTTAAAAGTACTTTGCTCTGGTCACCGTCTAGACCTCATCCATCGGTTTCAATCAGGCGAGATGGAGGTCAAGAGCAGGTAGTAAGTTTGAAAGAAGGATGGACAGGACACGTGGTTAAAAGTACTTTGCTCTGGTCACCTTCTAGACCTCATCCATCGCTTTCAATCAGGCGAGATGGAGGCCCAATGGGCTAAGAAACGTTCCGGTGGAAGGGCTCGAGGCTAAATGTTAACAGCCGCGGCAATCCATTACATATCAAGACCCCTCCGTGCCTCGGAAAGCACGTGAAGCCGTCGGTCCCGGCTGTCATTCGTAGATCTTTGACAGTCGTTACCGGTAGTTAGAAGACGAAACGTCTGACAACCAGTCTTACCTTGGGGTATCGTGTTATGCAGTACTTAGAGCTGGGTTGTGGAGGTCAGGTAAGCAGTCGCTCCGTGTAAAATACTGGTATTCAGCTGCCTCCGGGTAGACTGGATGCCGACCCCAACATAGTTGGGAAAAGGCTAAGCATATGATGCTGAGATCGCAGTTTTTTATTTTTTTTGTTTATTCCAACAAATATGTCAGTTTTGTTACTTTTATAAAGTTCCCTTTTTACTTTTCGTATTATCTGTGCGTTTTCCAAATATATTTTGTTACTTTCTTACTTTCAACGTTCTTTCCGTAAAGTGCTTGAAACTTTTGAAGACTTTGTAAGAAGGTGGTAATTATGTGTGTTCTGCATTTCGTTATTGATTGCCTAATTAGTCTAGTAGTCGCAAATAATAATAATAATACATTTATTTGCCATAAAAATACAGATGGGAACCTACGTGATTCATTATGAAAAACTGTACATTATATACATCTGTTTCTATGTTAAAATCTGTACTCAAGTATTATATAACCCTGCCTCTTAAACTGGGTCCTCTGTAGGCTACGTACCCTGCCTCTTAAACTAGGTAATCCTGTATCTTAAGAGACACCAACAAATGCAACTGCTGTATGCTGGAGAGTCCTGGGTGAGATCCCCAGCTTGGGCAAAGTTCTATTGAGATTTTCCATTACGAATTACTTATTAGTAACCCTTGTGTCTGAAGACTTATGCCCGATTGATGGCGATATGCTTGGCTTCTATTACATGAGACTTTTTCTGTGTACACTCTGCCTACCCCTGATGGAAATACAGGTGAGATGTTATGTTGTAATGTTATTCTTCGTTTCCACAGGTTCCATCCTAATCAGACCAGGACAGATCAGGTTCCCCACACCACCTCCAATCGTGGTGCGCCCTGGTGAGATCAGGCTGCCCCAACCACCCGCAATATGGGTGAAGCCCGCCCCAGTGCAACCACCCACCCCAGCCCCAATAACGGTGCGACCACCGCCCGTACAACCCCCAACCCCGTCACCGTTTTACGTCCGAGTACCAGCCGTCAACCCGCCACAACCGCCCCCAATGATCGTCCGACCTCAACCCGTTGCTGTACCCAAACCTTCACCGATCAGGGTAAGCCAATTTTTTATTTTGAAGTTGTCGTAGAGAGGGAGATCGTCAAAAGTGAAATTCAGTAGTCTGAGACGGCACCTACGCCTACAATAAGTTTGCGCAATATTTATATTGAGCAACTGAGCAGCGACAGAAATTAACCTCAGAATTTAACAAGCTAAATACTGAAATATTTATTCGAATAATTATTAATTACTATTGGTCGCCCACTGGTTGAAATTCAACCCCCTCTACTTACAATCTATATAGTACTTACTAATTCCATGCTATTATAAAGTACTTACTTATTCCATGCTGAAGCTGTCACTTCCTATTACACACGGAAGTGTGTAACAGGAACCCTTTTCAAGAAATGGTTCCCACAGATAGCGAGAGGAAAGATTTTTAGAAAGAGTTACACATCAAAATAATATCATAATGACGGGGAGTACAAGTGATTCTCAGCCACGTTAAACGTCTTTTTACATCCGTTAACTTAAAACAAAAAAAAAATTAAAACGGACTGCACTTCTCTATGCGTTTATTATTCAAGCGTATGGCACTCGTGGGCTACAGCTCAAAATCAAAATCAAAAGTCATTTATTCAAACTAGACTGAAAATCAGCACTTTTCGAACGTAAAAGTTACATAGGACAGTCCCCCAAAAATGCCCGCACTTCACCACTTCCTAGTGCTTTAGCTGGGAAGCAGAAGTGGTGGGACAAACTCCCCAGCAGCACACCTGTCTGTTTAGTTACATAAACTTGATTCTATACAAATCGTAAGCAAAGTAATTAACATTACGAAACACAAACACTAGATTAAATTACACACTTGCCATATGTTAGCTAGCACACGCCAGTATACCAACAAAACAATGAACAAACTATACTCAAGCAGATAAAAATTACAACATAAAAAAACGTAAATAGAACTTAATACCTAAATAAAAGCCTCCAGGCATAAAGGGCGTGCCCGCTTACATAAGGCTATTGCTGTAACTCGAAGTGATAAATGATAAACTAGCTCCATCGAAAATGAGCATGAAATGAGCTGAAAATCAGCATCAAGTGGTACACCTTGTGTTGTCATTTGACATTATTTATATATGCAATGACATGAATATTTACTCTGTGAAGTATTATATTATTTTAATTATTGTAAATGTGAAGACTATGTGGGTCATTGTTTAATTTTGTTTTATTCTCAGTTAGTTTTTAACATGGTCTGGCAGTTTGAGTATTTTTTGCGGCCTAGCCAAATGTCCTTTCTTTGGTATTTCGTTGAATCGTTGAGCTTCTTTAGTTCTGAGTTGAGCTGCACAACTACTGACAAATGCGTGCACTGACTGGACAGGTCTACTCAATCTGTGTGGTTCTTTCATCAAAAGACCATTTCAGACACCAATCGACATGGTCTTCACATGATCTGACCAAGATTATGTCTGGACTTTAAAAGAGACTGTGACCTCTGAGTTTGTCTTTCTTCTCAGAGTAGTCAGATAGGAAACGCCGACCTCATCTAGTTTAAAAAAATATGATTGACGTGTAAAAGTATTTGTACAACCTACTTACAGAAATAAAATCATTTATCATTTATCATTATGCTGAGCCGAGGCCCTCATGGCATTACAAGCATTGTTTTCTTTTCGTTCTAAAGCCAATAAACGCATTTTTCTTTTTAACTTTATTAAGAACACAAAATATTTAACTTATCTTTCATTTCCAGGTGCAACCTCCACCAGTGCAGCCCCCAGTCCCTAGTGCCCTAGTTGTCAGGCCCCCGAAGATCATCGTGCCCGCCCCCCCGACCATCTGCTTCCGCCCGAACCCGCCCCAGAACTTCAGAACCCTCGGTGCCGCGACCGTTTGCACGGCTAACGGGCAAAACGACATCGGTGCCGGTATACCCTCAGTTTCAGGAGGTTCATCGTGCTCGCCGTGTGGACTGCCGTGCCCGCCCCCTCCATGCCCAACCACCTGCCCATGCCCATGCTCTTGCCCGCCCCCACCATGCCCTGTCTGCCCTCCCCCTTGCCTATGCCCGTGCTGATAGCAATATAATATCTATGTAGTTTTATGTATATATATGATTTAGTATACATTTGTAAGTGAATGAGCGTTCGAAATAAAGTACGGGTAATTTGAGCAATTATAAGTTTTTTGTTTTATTTGTTTTACGAGCTGTTGCCTGTGGTTTTTTCACATTCCTGGGAAATTGTTTCATCTACCGGGGTAAAAAAAATTCTATACTAGCGGACCTGGCAGACGGTGTCCTGCCCGAACAGCGCCATCTAGCGAATCCAAATGTGAATCTTAACCATCCAGGAACCTACTCAAGTACACACAACAAATTTCGTCTAAATTGGTGTAGCCGTTTAGGAAGATTTCAGTGACATACACGTACAGAAGAATTACGAGTATAGTATACCTACTAGCTAATGCGTTTCCTTAATAATAATAATAATAATAATAAATCATTTATTTGCATAAAACATGGTTTATGATGATGTTAAAATATAATTATAATGGCGCAAACATGTTTAGCCGGGATAAAACCTATCATGCAAAAATTCTGAGTTTATGAATATGTTACACTTACATCAACATTTTTTATCCATAAATTCTTTTAAAGAATAGAAACTACACTCATTCAGCCACTTGTACAACTTTATCCTATCCTACTAATATAATAAATGCGAAAGTTTGTGAGGATGGATGGATGGATGTTTGTTACTCTTTCACGCAAAAAGTACTGAACGGATTTGGTTGAAATTTGGCACACAGATAGTTTATAACCAGGAATAACACATAGGATACTTTTTATCCCGATATACCTACGGGGTCAAAACTTATGCGGGTGAAACCGCGGGGTGCATCAAATAATCGAAAATTTAATGTTTTAAATTGGCTTGGTATCTCGTTATAAGTACGCACGCACATTGCTAGGCAATTTTTGTTATATTTGGTTAAATTTGGTAAGTCTTGGCAAATCATTCAGCACTAATTTATATGGATCTCGTCTATTCCGAGGATATACATCATTTGTGGTCTTAAATACTTCTTTATAGAAACTACGAACACACATATTTCATAAATGTACAGAGATGGCAACGGTAACAAGCCAAGCTCTTTAAACACTGGTTGACATGAGTCATCAGGTTGAAGGCCAAATGCTCTATTCAGATCGGTACTATTGCCCCATATTACAAGACCATAGCATAATAACGATTCTACTTACGCGTGGTATGATATAATAGCAGTTTTTGCGTTCGTTACATTTTTTACTTGTTTCAGTGCATACACAAATTTATTAATTCTAGCGCTAACATGATCTACGTGTTGTTTCCAGTTAATATTTTTATCTATTATTACGCCTAAGAACCTTGTATGTGTTACTTCTTTAATTTTATTTATATTAATTTTGATATTGTATTTATTTTTTTATTTTTAAATTTTTATGTTAGTTATCTTCTCGGGCGCGCATACAATAATTTACCAAAGTTACATCACAATCTGTCGAGCCATTTTCGAGTTTTTGCGAAACTAACGTATGGCAACAGATTTTTTTTATATAGATTATCATCCAGGTATTGCCTACTTCTGTGCAAAATTGCATCCAAATCCGTTTGGCCGTCGAAGCATCATTGATTAACAAACATTCAAACTTTCACATGGTTAAATCATTAGCAGGATTGCCAATTCTCTTCTCATACAGAGAAGAATACACACAGCACGGAACACGACACTTGCACTAAGCTTGTTGATTTTGCAACTGAGTCCAGGTTTACTGACGTTATTTGTCTTCATCATAAATCAAGAGTGTCTTAGATTTCCTAAGAAAGTAGGTGTGATGTTTGGAAACACTGATTTCATCTAGTTTTAAAACATAATATATTTTTGACATGTAAAAGTGTTTTTTGAACCAATTTACAAAAATAAACATCATATAAAGTCTTATGATAAATGCCAAGTGTTGAAACTACCACCTGGGACCATAGAGACATGTATCAAAGTCATAGATGAGATAGGGTTTAATAAAGAAGGAATTGTTCCAGCCTTTTTTGCACTTCCGTTGATAGTTTTCTTAGTAAAGCAAGGAAGTCTCAAAATAGGTGGAGTAATCTGACATGTGCTAGCGGTCACTTTGTGTAATAAAATGGTCATATTTATTGTAATGGTGATCGTATGGTTTAATAGATTTTTATAAGTGTAACATAAATGTATAATATTAAATGTAAAAGTCAAGAATACAATAAATATTTCCATAATATTGAACTAAGTGACATCTAGCACCTAATAGTTTCCTCCAGTGAATTAATAATTCAACTTTAGTTCTTTGATTGACTTAAGAACTTCTAACCTTAACTGCTAAATAATGAAACATGAAATTGGTGAGGTGCTCAGCACTAGCATGGGTTTTTCTAAAAGTAACCCCTAAGCGGTCCAAACTGGGGTTCAATCAGCTCACTAATTGCGTAAAACACTTTCAATCAAAATGCAAGGGTTTTGCAGGAAATTTCTAATCCATTGCTTCATAGGCTTGCAAAATTCGTCTGTTCAGCAACGAAAGTAATGCAATGAACGTGGCTGAGCTGTAAAATTAAAGGCATTACGATCGATTGATGTATATAATATGCTTGTACCCCGCAACTGCCCCCCGCAGGTTCCAAGGGAAAAAAAAACAAAAATTTCAAATACATACGTTTTATATTTTGCCAATGAGAAATAGATACATACATTATTATAATTGTATAAAAATTTGGAATAATACATTTACATTTTTTTTTCAATCCAGGTATATTATTTGACGCAGACGACAAAAACTCAAATAAAAATGAAAATACTCTGAGATCAGTGTCATAATTTAAACGACAAATTTTAACAAATTATTGAACAAAATTCTGATGACTTGAAAATGACTTTTATGGTCATAAAAAAGGCCTAAAATGATTCAATTACTTTTCGATATTTAGCACACATATTACAAAATAAATTAGTCTGCTTACAAAATCGCCAATACACCTGAAGTTTTTAAATTTGCTTTTCATAATTTCAATCAAAATGTTATAATGTGAGCCTGATCGTTGTATCCACTACAAGTATTGCTAGACATCGTCGGCGAAGCTCCAGAGATCTGAGTGTTGCAATTATAATACGCCGACGAAGCATTACTATTTATAAAAAAGAACGGCCAATACCTCCCAGACCAAGACCAAAGCCGCCAAGGCCTCCGTATCCGAGGCCTCCGAGGCCGCCGTATCCGAGTCCTCCTAATCCTCCCATTCCTCCGAGGCCAATACCACCAATACCGTAAGCTGGTACAGATTCACAGACGGTTGCGCTACCTAAGCCTCCGAGGCCGAGACCGCCAAGGCCGCCAAGACCGCCAAAGCCGCCAATTCCGCCTAGACCACCGAGACCGCCAAGTCCGCCATAACCGAAAGACGGTACAGATTCGCAGACGGTGGTGCCTCCTAATCCTCCGATGCCTAGACCAAGGCCTCCGAGACCGCCAATTCCCCCCATTCCACCGAACCCAAGGCCACCGAGGCCTCCGAGTCCTCCGAGACCATAACCGTATGACGGTACCGATTCACAGACGGTGGTGCCGCCTAGACCTCCAAGACCTAAACCGAGGCCTAATCCGCCGTAACCGATATTCGGTACAGATTCGCAAACAGTTGCCCCTCCGATGCCACCGAGTCCTCCAAAGCCAAGGCCTCCAAGTCCTCCAAGTCCTCCGAGTCCGCCTAATCCTCCCAAACCTCCGAGGCCATAACCATAAGAAGGTACCGATTCACAGACAGTGGCGCTGCCTATACCTCCGAGTCCTAAACCGAGGCCTAATCCGCCGTAACCGATATTCGGTACAGACTCGCATACAGTTGTCCCTCCGATGCCACCGAGTCCTCCAAGGCCGAGGCCTCCAAGACCTCCGAGGCCTCCCATACCACCCAAACCGCCGAGGCCATAACCCCCGAAGGCAGGTACAGATTCACAGATAGTTGCGCCGCCTAAACCTCCAAGGCCGAGGCCGAGGCCGCTTAGACCGCCGAGGCCTCCAATTCCGCCGAGGTAGCCAAGTCCACCCAAGCCAAGGGGTCCAGATTCACAGACTGTCGCGCCAAGTCCGGGCAGGTAGTTGGGGCCCGACTCGCATACCGTGGTCTGCCCCAAACCCAAGGGATTGCAGCGGGCGACGCACAGGAAAGCTGAGAAAACAAAAACCTTTTTAGTCCTATTCAGCCCTCTGTGTCCCAAAACATTCAATCAAAGTGAGTCTACGCTGCCGCCGACGACGCCGAGGAAGTGGTGAAGTTTTGGGGCAAGAAGATCTGTCACGACTACAGTCGTAACAGCGATACGAAGAACAAGATTAGCTGTTGTCCCGACTTAGTCTGCATGTACTTCATAACTTTTTAATACAAGTATTTAATATGAAAAGCAGCCTATGTCCTTCTCCAGTTTAGGCTACCCGTCGCGTGTCGGTTAGAAAAGAAAGAAACTGACAAACAAAAATTGTATGGCGATAAAACTTTAAAATCAATCCGAGCCAAGTTAAATCAGTTTATACAGGTTACACAGGCAGTTTATGATTTTTGAGATGGGAATTCACGGCATTTAATACGAAACTATGGGTAGTGGAGCAAAGTGGTCAAAGAACCCATGATTTCAATTTTGAACGAACATAAAAAAACATCGTTCTGTTTCTGTTAATCGTTTAACCTTTTGACCGCCACAGTCATGTATCGATGACAGAGCAAAATGTGCCCAGCACGCCACGGTCACGACTACATGACAGATTTTAAGGATTAATTCGTAGCTTGGCGCCGAGGGCACGTCTTTGCTTTTTTGACGTGGCGGTCGATATTTTAAAGATGACAGAAACAGACTGATATTTTAAATATTATATTTATCGCTGAACGTCGGGCAAGTAATTTTTGTCTTCTTTTAAAAGTAAATTTAATAATTAATGTATTTTTTATAAATTATTATTTTTTGTCTGTCGTAAAGTCAATTCAAACCAAAACCTACTGTTTGGGAGTAGAAACTGGCTCCTGTAACAGGTGTTATTTCCTAGCGCAGGAGTCAAGGCTTCAGTTTCTTTGTACACATTTTTTGTGCCAAAAAGATTTTTATTATTAAGTACCGATGTATCTTTTGCAATTCCTAAGTACTTTCTAAGTGTATCTTGGACATCACTAACATCGATAAAAGAAAAACATCGTGAGGAAATCCGGACTTATAGTTAGGAAATCGCTGATCCGTCTTGAGCAAGCGTGGTGATCAATGCTTATGGATTTTCTGTATGAGAACAGGTCTTTGGTGAATGAAGTTGTAGGTTCGAACCCAGACGGGCGCTTTACTTTGTGTAAGTTATTTCATCACCCCTGCTCTCAAAACGGTGAAGGAAAACATCGTGAGGAAACCGGCTTGTCCTAGAACCCAAAATTCGAAGGCATGTGACGACTACCGACCCGCGTGGTGGATTACGGTCCATTCCCTCTCACCAAGAGGAGGCCTGTGTGTGCCAGCAGTGGGAACATTATAGGCTGATCGCTAAACGCATTTATTCATTTGTGGTGCCAGCGAGTCAGTGAGTCATTTAGTCACTTGTGGATCTTTTTACAACAAAGTGCAAAAATAACATCATGAAAAAAATTTATATTTTAGGGTACTACCCTTGCACGTAATGTGGGGATGATATTTTTTTTTCTCGTTTATCTCATGATGTGGGCTATCGTTGGATAGGCCGTTCAAAAATATTGTGGGTCTGTGAACACCATTTTTCCATTCTAGGA
Source organism: Atethmia centrago (assembly GCA_905333075.3). Taxonomy (NCBI): domain Eukaryota; kingdom Metazoa; phylum Arthropoda; class Insecta; order Lepidoptera; family Noctuidae; genus Atethmia; species Atethmia centrago. The sequence continues at coordinate 18,867,899 of HG995393.1, forward strand.
TCCTTTTGCGTAATATTAAGCTTTAAAGTGCTAATTTCTGTTAGACTCAAGTGGTGGTTATTTAAGGAAAACTAGCACAGCTAAGTAGACTTTACAAGTTAACGAGTAATAGTCGACCAACTTAAATTTTCAGTTGGAGAATTGATCGTGAGGTATTTTATGTTTTTCAACTACAATGTTATGTTTGTTTTTTGAATTTATCTCAGGTAATCCCAACTGCGGAACCCTTCATTGTGCGTGGTTCGACACGCACTTATTTTATTTTATTTTTATTTTATTTTGTCACTTGGCCGGTTTTTTTAATCACATTTCTATACGTTATATCAGGAAACTTTTAATAAGATAATTATTTACTTACCAGCTAATATTAATGCCTTGGTTGCCATTTCTGTGCCTTTGACAGTCTGTGTCCAAAATCTAAAATCTTTCACATTATATACCAAAAAAACTAATTAATTTTATTATTAAAACTATCTTTCACGGCTTGATAACTTTGCTATAACGGACGATCTTCGAAAATATTTTGAGAAAAATGGTTTTAAATTTCTTTAATTAAAAAATGTTTTTGAAAACATTGGATTAATTGAATTCCTGTAATGTATAAATATGAGTAATGTTAACTTTGGATTTGATTCATAGTTTTTATTCGAATGGTAAGATTTACTGATATTATCCCAATAAATTTGTAGTACCCTTGCAGAATGTCTTGGCTCGTAGCTATAGAATAACAGCCGCACGCAAGGTTAAGCAACGCTTGCCGAGGTCGTTCCGTAGATGGGTGACCATCCATTACATACCGAGACCCTTCCGTGCCTCAGAAAGCACGATAAATCAGTAGTCGCGGCTGTGATTTGTAGATCTTTGACAGTCTTTACGGGTAGTCAGACGCCCGAAAGTCTGACAACCAATCTTACTAAGGGGAAGCGTGTTACCCAGTAACTGGGTTGTGGAGGTCAGATAGGCAGTCGCTCCATGTAAAATACTGGTGTTCAGCTGGACCCGGTCAGACTTGAAGCCGACCTCAACATAGTTGGGAAAAGACTAGGCAGATTTATGTAATGTATAAATATTACTAGTTTATAACTTTGGATATTGATTCATAGTTATTCGAATGGTAAGATTTACTCATAATTCCCTTGCCCACCCTGTGAGGTCGGTGCAACAGGCCTTTGTCTTCCTTGCTTCTCTATAAGTAGTCATCTCAGTCGTCACCCCCCGCCCGGGTGTCACCACTGTGTGGATCGCCCGGAGGACACGGTGGAGGTCTGCCCGGCTTGGGCAGAGCACCGCCGTGTCTTCGTAGAGGCGATCGGCGGCGGAGATCTCTCGCATCCGGCCCTGGTCCAGGCCATGGTACGGAGCGAGAGGGCATGGGCAGCCACCACCTCCTTCTGCGAAGCAGTAATGCTCGCGAAGGAGGAGGCGGGATGGTTAAGGGAAAGGCAAATTTCGTTCCCTCTCGCCCCTAGCTACCGCAGGAGTCGCCTTGGGCTTTGGGAATTCCGGCCAGGTGGATTCCCGGCCACCGTAGGCGCGGGCTTAATGTCAGCACAAGTGTAGGGATCCATTAGGGCCGATGTCTGCCGGGGTCACGGGAAAGTACGAAAGGGCTACCGAGGCCCCTGGCAACACAGGCAACGGAAGGTACATGGGTGGGTTTTAGTCAGTATGAGTTTGACAGACCCTCCCGCTCCGCCCAGAACGGGAGGAGTTATTTGATAATTTCACTCCCAAAAAATAAAAATAGTAGTCACCCCCGATTTAGCCATATCGTCTTTCAAACAATTCATGTATCGTTTCCTTGGTCACAGGTGCCACTTTCTTACTTTATCTTACATACTCATTTCTGATTCCACCCATTCGCGTAACACCACAGACAAGAGAAAAGTCAAATCATTTAATTCAAGTAGGCGACAAGAGGCAAATGACCAAAGCAGGCTCGTCTTATGAAAAGAAGTAGCGGAAAAAATATATGTTAATTTTGAACATGTTTCTCAAAACTTGGTTGTTACCAAACCGTTTTGAAAAAATTATCTCGATACAAATTAATGGTAAACTAACCCTTTTCCTTGAGTTCCAATCAAAAATATTAAATATCAACGTCCGTTACGTATTTAATTAAAAACAAGGACGTCTTATTTGAATGCAGAACTTCGTTGATTTTTATTTTCGATTACCCAACTCAATTTTGAGTAAATAGATAATTGCTTCATATTTTGCAATAAATTACAAGCGTTGTGTCATCGCGATTCTCTTTCTTTTCTATGCAGTCTGACACTGACAGCGGTTTAGATGTTGTCAGCGCCACTTTTGAACGTCAAGATTTACAAGAAAATAAAATTGGTTCTAGAATCTAAACGGCCCTTCCAAAAGGTCGTTTTGGAGAAAAATGGACAAGAATCTCCCTAAGGTTGACTGGTAGAAAACGCCTCAATTTGTACAAGTCCGCCTTTGTACAAATTAAGTCCTCTCAAAAAAATGTTTTACAATATTAAAAAAGAAGAAAACCAAACAGTTTGACAAGCAATCTTACCGCGTGGTATCGTGTTACCCAGTAACTGGGTTGTGGAGGTCAGATAGGCAGTCGCTCCATGTAAAATATTTCACTATTCAGCTGCATCCACTAAGAGCCGACGTCGACATACTTTAGAAATGCATTTATTAAATATGGAGGCCTTGGCAGAGAGTACAACTTTGTGCCCTTTGGCATCGCGACCCTCGGTCCATGGGGTCCCAGTGCGCATAAATTATTTGCGGAAATCGCGAAACGTCTAGTTTATGTAACTGGTGACCGAAAAGCTGGCGGCTTTCTCGCGCAACGCATCAGCATTGCAATTCAGCGAGGAAATGCCACCAGCATCCTCGGTACAATGCCTCGAGGGCCTTTTTTAGGCTTAACTTAGTTTTCATTTAATTTAATTTAGTTAATGTTAATAATCATCTTGTAATTTGGTTGTGTAAATAAATATTCCTATCCCTGTCAAAATAAAATAATCCAGAATAGACTGACTTACCGATATAATATCAGCTTGGAAACGTACCTGTAAATAAAATAAAACAATTAATTAATACAATTTGATGACTGCCTCGCCGGTCTAGTGGACGCCATTGCTACTGCTGAGAATGAGATCCACGGTTTGATTTGGATCGTGCAAAGTAAAACAAAAAAAAACGGGGCAAGAGCGTGTCGGACCACGCACAATGAAGTGTTCCGTGGATGGGATGATTTTTTCTCAAAAACAAATTTAACCTTGTAGTTGAAAAACATGTTCTCCCATATATCGGTATACGGTACGGTCAATTCTCCAACTGCAAATTTAAGTTGGTCGACTATTACTCGTCAACTTGTAAATCCTACTTAGCTGTGATAGTTTTCCTTTTAATTTCATTATATGTACTACTGCCATTAATTTTTACTCATATCCATAAACAACAATTTAGGGGGACACTTGACTCTAACCAAAATTAGCACTTTAAAGCTTAATATTACGCAAACAAATCCCTGAATCGAAAAATGGTGTTCACAGACCCGTGAACACCATTTTTCGATTGAGTGGAACCGGCCGACCAGGGAGTGTGGAACCGGCAAGAGATGTCGTGCGGTGTCCCACAGGGATCGGTCCTGGGGCCGCATCTGTGGGACATCGGATACGACTGGGTGCTGCGCGCCGACCTCCCTAGCGGCGTCAGCGTAGTGTGCTACGCTGACGACACGTTGGTCCTGGCGCAGGGGAGGTCGCACCAGGCGGCGGCCGATTTAGCGGCACGCGGGGTTGCGACGATCGTCGAAAGGATCCGGCAATTGGGACTTGAGGTGGCCCTGCACAAGTCCGAGGCCATGTGTTTTCATGGTCCTCGGAACGCACTACCTTTGGGGTCCCAAATAACGGTAGGAGGGGTTTCTATCGGCGTCGAGTCGACAATGAAGTACCTGGGACTCGTCCTCGACAGCCGGTGGAACTTCGTGGAGCACTTCCGACGTTTGGCTCCCAAACTGGAGCGGGCGGGCGCTGCATTAAAGCGGCTCCTGCCCAATCTAGGGGGTCCAAACGCCTCCTGCCGGAGGCCAGCCCGCCGGTTGAGCGCGGCCCAAAGGGTCATGGCCATCCGGATGGCCAGGGATACCGCACGGTCTCCTGTGAGGCAGCGAGCCTCCTTGCCGGATTGCCGCCATGGGATCTGGAGGCAAAAGTCCTCGCGCACGTATGGGAGTGGCGCGGGGAGGCGAAACGCCGTGGCGTAAGTCCGTTGCCGCGAGAAATCGCGGCACAGCGGACGGAGCTCCGGCGGGATCTCATGGCGTCATGGAAAGTACGGTTGTCGCAACCCAGTGCTGGGCACGCCACGATTGCGGCGATAAGTCCCCTCTTTGAGGAGTGGCTGGAGAGACGCCACGGCGTCCTCACCTTCCGCCTGACGCAGGTCCTCACCGGACACGGCAGCTTCGGGAGGTTCCTGTGTCGGATAAGGCGGGAGGAAACGTCCGGGTGTCACCACTGTGTGGATCGCCCGGAGAACACGGTGGAGCATACGGTGGAGGTCTGCCCGGCTTGGGCAGAGCACCGCCGTGTCCTCGTGGAGGCGATCGGCGGCAGAGACCTCTCGCGTCCGGTCCTGGTTCAGGCCATGGTACGGAGCGAGAGGGCATGGGCAGCCGTCACCTCCTTCTGCGAAGCAGTAATGCTCGCGAAGGAGGAGGCGGGACGGTTGAGGGAAAGGCACGTTTCGCGCCCTCTCGCCCCTAGCCGCCGCAGGAGACGCCCTGGGCGTCGGGAATCTCGGGCTGATCTCCAGCCACCGTAGGCGCGGGCTTGCGGACGGTGAGCAATGGGTAGCTCACCGTCCGGTAAGGACCAGGCCCGGGTCGACGGCGCATCGTATTCCACGCGCGCCTCAAAGAGATGTCGTCAGCACAAAGTATGGGTCCACTAGGGCCGATGCCTGCCGGGGTCGCGGGAAGGTACTTATGGGTCACCGAGGCCCCCGCAACACAGGCAACAGGAAGGAATACGGGTGGGTTTTAGTCAGTAAGAGTCTGACACACCCTCCCGCTCCGCCCAGAGCGGGAGAAGTTATTTGATGATTTCCCACCCCCAAAAAAAAAAAAACCCGCAATATTTTTGAACGGCCTATCCAACGATACCTCACACCATGGGATAGACGAAAAAAGAAATCGTCCCCACTTTACGTACAATTTTTTATACAAAATTTATTTTTTTCACTTTTTTGGAGTAATTAAAATGTATACCCATGCCAAATTACAGCTTTAGTACTAAGCGTCTCTGAGCTTTACCGCGACAGGCAGACAGGGTTTTAGGGTTCCTTGTTTACTAAGGAACCCTAAAAACTCGCCTCCTATAACATGGGATTTAAACATAACAGGCGAATTGTGTGTGTACTATAGGTGTGCCCAACCCTTCGGGGAAATAGCGTGAAGTTATGTTATGTGAGTAATACAATTATTATGATAAAACATAAAAAATGGCAATTGCATGTATTTAAATTAATATAACAGTCGAAAAATGGGTATCTAATACACCTCTGCCTACCCCTTAGGTGGAGTGATGTAGTATTCCGTGTCATGTGACGTTTTAATAAATGCGATCATATAAATATTGATATAATTCAACTATTAATACGAAATTAAGCATGAACACCATGACAACTGAATAATAAACCTTAAAAGTTAACTTATTAGAGTTGATATTTGTATAGCAATACTGATTAATGTTTTTAAAAGGCTTGATTGTATAAAAAGGTATTTTAATAAAGTTTTCAGTTTGATCCTAATCGCAATGAGAACGCTACTATTAATTCTGTTAGGTACGTATTTAATATTTTTATTTCTTTTCTAAAGTCTAACAACCAATCTTACCGCGGGGTATCGTGTTAATTATCGTCAGTAATTGGTTTTGGAGGTCAGATAGGCAGCCAGAAAGTCTGGCTAGTCTTTTGCCAATTTTATTAGGGTCAGCTTCCAGTATAACTGGAAGCAGCTAAATACCAGTATTTTACATGGAGCGACTGCCTATCTGACCTAACAAGAACCACGAGGTAAGACTGGTTGTCAGACTTTCGGGCTTCTGACGACCCGTAACGACTGTCAAAGATCTACAAATAACAGCCGGGACTAACGACTTTTTTTTTTGGTTGGGAATTCATCAAATAACTTCTCACGGTGTGTCAGACTCTTACTGACTAAAACCCACCCGTGTTCCTTCCGTTGCCTGTGTTGCCAGGAGCCTCGGTAACCCTTTCGAACTTTCCTGCGACCCCGGCAGCCATCGGCCCTAGTGGACCCCTACACTTGTGCTGACGACTCTTTGAGGCGCGCGTGGAGGATCCAACGGCTTAACGTGCTTTCCGAGACACGGTAATGGATGGTGGGTGACTCATCCATCACATATCCACGATCCGACCGCGTCAAGCGTACCGTAGCTTAACCTTCAATCGATCCACGCGGCTGATATTATTACACGAGCCCCTCAGACCAGATATGTCTGCTGGTCCATGTCAAATACTAGTATTCTGATGCATCCGGTTAGACTAAACGACCACTTTGGCGACCCCAATCATCATCTGCCTAGCCTTTTCTTAACTATGTTGGGGTATTTTACCAGTATTTTACATGGAGCGACTGCCTATCTGACCTCCAGAACCCAGTTACTGGGTAACACGATACCACGAGGTAAGACTGGTTGTCAGACTTTCGGGCTTCTGACTACCCGTAACAACTGTCAAAGATCTGCAAATAACAGCCGGGACCAACGGCTTAACGTGCTTTCCGAGGCACGGACCCCAATACACTTGGAAAAAGATGATAAATATTGTAATAATAATTATTTTCCAGGTATTCTTCTATATCCTGCAGCTGCTGTCCCAGGTTTCGGCTTCGGAGTTGATACAGACAAGAAGCAAGTCTCGTTTCGATATAATTTCGTACCAAGAATACCACCAAAGTTTACGGATCTACCCAGTGTTTATTTAAATTCTTGAAAAAAGTGTTTCTAATGTGGGTTTGTGGCATGTAAAGGTGTTCACAAGGGGTGAGTTCAGGGATGGGGTCTTAAAAGTGACCTTTTGGAGCGTCGTAGTAAAGGCTCATTATCATCGATAGGGCTTGAGGGAGGTTTCTATAAAGCATGCCGTATTGGGCCCGTATTCGGGGAACCGTTTTCATTAGTCGATAGGAAACGATTGCGGTATCGGGGGAACCTGCACCGCACGTTTGGCAGTTGCTTTGAAGGCTAATTTTCATTGGGTGTGAGTCTCCTCACGCTTTTTACCGACCGATGAATTTCATTGGTCACTATGCCCGCGACAGGCAGGTTTCCCCGCAGACGGTGTACCGATCGCGTTATCGACTTATGAGTTTCTTTAGTCATTACCCGCATGCGAGGAGTTCCCGCATGCTGTATATCGACCGAGTTATCGACTAATGAAAATGCGTCGTTACTTACACAAGATTAATTCCTAGAATACTGTTTTCGAGAATTATTTCTGTAGCCATTTTGGGTAATAAGTTGTAATTTGGATTCAAAATAAATATAATTATTTAGATTAAGAATAATTTATTCTTAAATATATAAATAATACAGCCTGTATTGTGGGTACTACTGGCAGGCAAAGGCCTCTTTAGTATGTTTTTTTTTATCAAACATGCTTGGATATTAGAGCATTATTTTGACAACCTTCTTAGAGATAAATTGAAAGTGCTGTACTGGTCAAATACATGTGAGCAGGCGGCCGGCAATGGTAGCATGAAAATCCATATCAAATGAAAAGATTTCAAAAATATTTTTTGTATTTTAGTTTTAAAGTTAATAAAGAAAATGGAGGAAAATTGTCAATTCATTAAAGAAAAAGACCAAAATATAAAAAAAAATACAGAAAATAGTTTAATATATAATAGATTACAGGAAAACTTATAGGAAGTCTATGGTCTTAAAATAACATGTTAAATCACTTAAAATCGTGCGTATAAACTCACATTTGCAGTTTGAATGTATTATTTTTAATATGGCTCACTTCAGTCATATTTTAATTAGACGCTTTAATACCTATACCTACATCTATTCTGGTAAATAATGCCTGATTAAAGAAACTGAAGACTATACATTCTCCCAAAGCTGTTTAGTTTAGAATGACAGGTATGTAGACAGCCATGTAAATCTCAGTTCAGCCTAAACGGAAAGCCCTCTCAGCCTGACAGCCTGCCTATAAGTCACGTCAGACTGACAGTCGACTGGATTTAACGTCACGTTAGACTAACGTATCCGAGACGCGACGTCAAGTGGCAGATCCCAAAGCCAATTCTTGTACTTAAAAAAAACGATATAATGGGGAAGGCAAAATGGCGTAGTTCCCAACAAGCTAATAATACAAGGCGTGAAATGACGCGTTGTTGTGTTCCTAAATACTTCGAAAATGTTGTCCACTATTTCCCGAGAGACCATACAATTAGGAGTTTGTTTAATCACTTTCTGACGTAGGTTATGTAAAAAACATTTTGAAGAAAGGGATTACGAGAGCAGGTGGTCCCTTGGTAACGGCGGCGACCGACGAGTTGTAGGTCGTAAGTTCGTACCCAGACAGGCGCTTTACTTTGTGTAAATTATTTCATCACCACAGCTCTCAAAACGGTGAAGGAAAACATCGTTCGGAGAAATGTGACATCTACCCGCACTGGGCCCGCGTGGTGGATTACGGCTTTACGTCCCACTCCCTCTCACAGAGAGGAGGCTTGTGTCCCAGCAGTGGGAACATTATAGGCTTATTATGTGATTAAGAGGAAATATTTAAGGTTTTAAATTCTGACACTTTCCATGTCAAAACACTTGATTTGAAACATTGAAATTGCCGAAAATAACGATAGTGTAATAAAACCAAACTCATGAATGAATAGGATTTGAAATGAATTAACGAAATGTCAAATTTATTGTAGGCCGTAGGGTCCTAGAGCTATGATCACGCCATCTACAATTAGCTTTGCCCGACCTTCCCCATCCAAGTCGCAATCCCATCTCAGCGACAATCAATGTAAAAAACTTGTCAAAAATATGGTTAAATTACGTATTTACACAGCGTGCATCCGTCCCATCATGACATATGCCTGTGCAGTCTTCGCACACGCTAAGCCCCACCACATCCATAGGTTGCAGTGCCTTTAAAACCTTTATTTATTTATTTAACAGTTTATGTACACACATATAAACAGACAAAAAGAAAGGAACAGAAAAAAACGTACAAAGGTGATGCTTATTTCTAATGAAATCTCTTCCAGCATACCTGCAATAGGACAGTAGACATAGAGATGTAGACAACGTGTGTAAGGTAAAAGAGAAAACAAAATACATAAAAACAAAATAAAACTATTCACTAATTTAATTATACACTATGAGAATATACTTACATAAATACATACTTCTAAAATAAATATCACTAAAATACTTATATACTTATAATTAATAGTATAAAATAATAAATACATAATATGCAACTATGGCAAAGTGGAAAGATAGTGTTCTTTCACTCTTCTTTTAAAAACAGCAACAGTTTGGCAGTCCCTAATGTCAGGTGGAAGTGAATTCCACAGCCGAACCGCGTGCACAGTAAAGGAGTAGGAGTAGAAGTCGGTAGAGTGGGGAGGGGATTTAAGGAGATTTCTAAGATGCGACCTGCAAGGTGCATCAGAAGGACGGGCGAAGGAAAAACGTTCCCGCAGATAGGATGGCGTACTAGGATTATGAAGGATGTTAAATAGCAGACACAATATCCGAGAGTTCCTGCGAAGACGAATGGGGAGCCACTTGAGAATCTTGCGAAAGTTAGAAACATGATCATACTTTTTAAGGTTAAAAACAAAACGAATGCAGATATTTTGCAAACGCTCAAGTTCAACCTTCCTCCGTAAAGGGAACGGGATCCCCCTGGTTCGTTATTAACGAGATCCTCTATCTCGACCTCAAAATTCCCACTATCCAGCAGTATATGAAACGCATCACCAAGCGCTTCTTTGACTCTGCCGTCATTCATCGCAACTCTCTGCTTGTGAAGGCCGCCAGTTATAGGCCCTCTACTATTAGCTCAGTTCGCCGTCCGAGGCACGTTCTCCAGACCCCAATGACCCCATTACCCTCCTCCAGGGCCACGAGTACAGTGCACAAACACAAACCGAAATTCCGACCTCGCCGCCGAGGTCCCTCGCGAAGGGGTCAAAGGTGTACCTCCACAAAGTTGGAGCATGGAGTATTCGCTGATACTCGTATGGCGGCGTGTACCACCGGTGGCCACATCACACTAGATTTTCAATGTTCTAAGAAATTCGCATCGCCTTGAGAAAACCCGCCATGTAAAATTGACAAATATTGTAGCTCATCATAGTGTAGCTCAGGAGTTGGACATTGTTAGGCAGGACTTCAAATCCAAGGTCGCTCAGCGTGCCATGCTCGGAGTTTCTTTGAAGGACAAGATCAGAAATGAAGTTATCCGGAAGAGAACTGGAGTTACCGACATAGCCTGCAGAGTAAGCAAGCTGAAGTGGCACTGGGCGGGCCATGTTTGTCAAAGGACCGACGAGTCCTGGAGTGGAGACCACGTATCGGCAAGCGTAGTGTAGGACGCCCACCAGCTAGATGGACCAACGACCTTAAAAGGTGGCCGGGACAGACTGGATGCAGAAGACGGAGGACAGGGTGTTGTGGCGCAGCCAGAGAGAGGCCTATGTCCAGCAGTGGACTGTTATAGGCTGTTATAGGTTGATTGATTAATTGAGCAGCATTTAATAGTTTATGTGGTCCCGGTCTGTTGAGGTATAAAAATAGTAAGTAAATAAATATTAATAACTATAGCTGCGCCAAGCGGTTTTACCCGCATAAGTCTCGTTCCCGTGGGGACATCGGGATAAAAAGTATCCTATGCTAGGATAATACCAGATTATTACTGTCCCAGTGCAAAGACCTCTTCTCATACACAGAAGGCACGAGTATTGGTTACCACAAAACTCAAACTCAAACTCAAAGCATTTATTTCAATTAAACCATTTACAGGCACTTTTGAATTGTCAAGGAGTCGGTCAGTTAGAAATATGAAGCTAGTTGCCCATTCCAAAGCGTAGTAGGTACCTATGGAGAAGAACGGGCAAGAAACTCCATGGACACTCTTTTAAATTAAATTGATACATAAAGATTAGTACAAAAATAATGTTGAAATTATAACTAAATGTGAGGACGATTTAAAATAAAAAACGCATCCATAGTAGCAAAAGAAACAAAAACAATTTCTAAATAAAATAATTACAAATAAGCCGAGGAAGCTCAGAGGTGACCACACTAATCAGGGCTGGATTTACATGTGTGAAAAAAAAGGTATCTTGCAATTGTGAACTTATTTTTCTTTGATGATTGTGAACTTTTTCTTTGAAGGACACAAATGATGTATTTTTTTCTTATCTTAAAAAAAAAAGTTGGAGGCCCCTTCTTTGTGGAGGCACGGAGCCAGTGCCCTAAATCCGGCCTTGCCACGCTTGCTCCAGACGGGCTGGCGATTTCAGACTTATATTTACAGTCCAGTAATAAGTCCAGGTTCCACACGATGTTTTTCAGATTTGACATTAGTACATACTTAAATAAATATGGATGATTTATGTAAACATTTGACAGGCACGATTCGGTAAATAAAATTACAAATTAAATTTGTTTTGAGTTTATTTGTATTCGATTGCACGACATCAGAGATATGTATATTTTCAAGTGGATTTTTAACATCAAATGGCAAGCCATTTACCTTTTTCAATTAAGTAAGTAGATCAAAGGTAAACGAAGCAAAAGGAGTAGGTAAGAAACGTAGCAGATGGCGTTCTGTAGTTTCTGCCTACTAGCAAGGGAAGAAGGCGTGAGTATGTATGAAAAGTCGAATGATTCTGAATTCACTGGAGTAATCTGACATGTGCTAGCTGTCACTGTGTGTAACAAAATGGTCATATTTATTGTAATGGCTATCGTTTACTTTAATCAATTTATATAAGTGTAAAATAAATGTTTATTAATAAGTGAAAAAGTCTACAATTCAATAAATATGACCATTTTAATACACAAACTGACAGCTAGCACATGTGAGTTTACTCCAATGAATTAATCATTCGACTTTAGATCAATTTTACCTCTCCTCTCCTCTCTCGAGGTTAAAAATTGTTCTGTAAATGGCATCATGTTATATTTTTATGATATTAAATGAAATGATGAAATGAAATGATTTTAATTTCTGTAAGTAGGTTTGTACAAACACTTTTATACGTCAATCATATTTAGAAAACAAACTAGATGAGCGCGGCGTTTCTTATCTGACTACTCTGAGAAGGAAGGCCGAAACAAACTCAGAGGTCACAGTCTCTTTTAAAGTCCAGACATAATCTTGGTCAGATCATGTGAAGACCGTGTAGATTGGTGTCTGAAATGGTCTTTTGAGGAAAGAACCACACAGAATGAGTGGACCTATCCAATCAGTGCACGCATTTGTCAGTAATCGTGCAGCTCAACTCAGAACTTAAGGAGCTCAACGATTCGACGAACAATACCAAAGAAAGAACATTTGGGTAGGCCGCTTAAATGACTCAAACTGCCAGACCAAGATTAAAACTAAATGAGAAAAAGAAAATCAATGACTTACATAGTAGTAGTTTAGGTAGCATGCAGATGCCCCATCTGAGGGACAGGGGTCAGAAAGGTCACTGCCACCTATGGACATCGATTTTACCAAAGGGATCACTAATGTTGCCATCCCAGAGACGAAGATGAAATGTTTCATGGGCCTGTAATTACACTGGCATCCTTACCGGAACACAGAAACACTGCTTGACGACAGAAATTGGTGGAATACTACCCCGGACGACCTTCTGAAAGTGCTCTACTCATCATCTGCCTAGCCTTTCCCCAACTATGTTGGAACGGCTTATAGTCTAACAGGATCTAGCCGAATCGCAGTATTTTACATGGAGCGACTGCCTATCTGACCTAACAAGAATAGAAATGGGTCGGTATGCGAATTCGTAATACCGACAATATTTATTGCTACGATTACTAATACCAGTTATTGAAACTATTTATTTTATTTGGATCATTTAGCTCCCTTCAAAATGGTTGAGCTGAATGGTGCTGATCCACGCGTCATGTTCGTGAACGGGCGCCGTCAGTAGAGACTTGTCATCTCTTAGCTGCCACGGCTTATTTTAATTTTAATTTTTGAATTGCTTTTGTTTTTCTTGTAATCTTTTTATTACGGACGCTTTTACGTTTTGCATCGTTCTCACATGTATAATTTCAAAATGAATGATGTAAACAATATTTTGTAACCATAATACGTTGACTTAAAAGAGTGTCCGTGGAGTTTCTTGCCCGTTCTTCTCCATAGGTACCTACTACGCTTTGGAATGGGCAACTAGCTTCATCTTTCTGACTAACTGACCGAACCCTTGACAATTCAAAAGTGTCTGTAATTGGTTTATTTGAAATAAATGCTTTGAGTTTGAGTTTGATTTATTTATTTATTGTTAATTAAAACGGTACAGCATCAATTACATTAATTAACATAGGAACAATTATATATATTAATAATAATTACGTTGTAAATAATTTAATTTAAAACTATCATGGAACAGTGGACTCCCTTGCACACTTTCTCTCACAGAACACCAGACATACTCGTACTCGTATACGCAAAATTTTACTCCATTCATCCGCAAACACATCACATTCAGGGTTGGCAGTCAGATGACCATTTAGCATCTTTAGAGTACGACAAACTGGGGATTCGGCTCTGGCTACAGTTTTGGATGGCATTTGCGCAAACAGATTGTGACGGTGTCCGATGTATTTGTCGGGCACAAATAATCGGCAGAAAAGGCAATGGAGCTCTGGGCAGTCGATACGTCATCGTAAGGTCTTACAGGTTACAGTGAGCTGATCAAGGCCTCTTCTCACCTCCAACGAGTTAAAGCCCAGCCTTCCTAAAAGATAGTTGGTAGGGTACATGAAGGGAAAGAAATGGTATAACCTTTGGAATAAGCACCTTAAGAAAGTTTTCTGTACCTTTTCCAGCATCAATGTATGGGTCGTGCCATATGGGTGCCAAAAACACACATTTTAATAACTATGTATTTTAATAACTATATATGTGATACCGAGCACCGAGTTCGCTTTAGATATGTAGGTATTAGAATGGTTTTGAAAGTATTTAGTTTATTATGTGACCATGTATCTGTGATAGTGATAGTATTTAAAATAAGTTAAACTAAACACTTTTCTTTATATTTTTTAATAAATGATCTTTCCTTCATACTTCATCCAGGCTTAGGACTGGCTACATATTAGTTTAGTCTTGAGTTTCAGTTCGTATTATGTCGGCAGCGCTCGGCTCTATTCGCCAAATAGTCTCACGCAATACATAGTTATTGAAACTATTTATGGTATATATACCAACCATCTCTACTCTTGAATCCAGTTACTAGGTAAAACGCTACCACTTGGTTTGACTGGTTGTCAGACTTTCGGCCTTCTGACTACCTGTAAAATCAAAATCAAAATCAAAAGTCATTTATTCAAACTAGGCTGAGAATCAGCACTTTTCGAACGTCAAAATTACATAAGACAGTCCCCCAAAACGCCCACCCTTCACCGTAACGACTGACAGCGGTCATACCTACCCTTTAAATGGATTCCACCAGCTTCTACATTGACTTTAACTCATAAGACCTTTTACTGGTAGGCAAGCCAAAATTAAACATAACGCTTTTCAATAAATTGATTAACTCATATTTTTATCACTATAAAAATATGAATTAATCAATTTATTGAAAAGCGTTATGTTTAATTATTATTGCAACAATACCATTTAATAAATTTTATTGCGTCTCAAGCACCTAACTGCACACGATTCTATCCGTCAGATTTTATTTTATATTACCCACATGGTGAAACCTACCCGTATATGTAAATATTATATATATTTTTTTAATAATATTTTTTTTGTCTTTGGTCTGAGCTCAAATGGCTGTCCATTCGCCAAAGAAGAAGTTTGCGTGCTTTGACCACGCTTTTCTCCCTTCTGAACTCTCCCACTCCTCTTTCTTATCTTGCGTCTCACTTCCAATATCTATGTTCTTCACACAGTAAGAATCTGCGTTCTTCTAACAATTTTCTCTTGCTCTGTCCTTCTCATACTTCTGACTTTGTTCATTCTTCTTTTCATATTCATTCCATTCTTCTTTGGAATGCGCTTCCTCTTGATATCAGGACGGCCACCTATGCCTTTAAGCGGACATTGCAGAGTTTTTATCAAATGATTAGTGTAGCCATCTCAACACCTCTCTCCCTTGAATTTGTATATATGTATATTTATAATATAGTTGTATGTATGTGTGTACTTACATTAGAAGTTTATAACCTATGTATGTACTTGTATTATATTACTATTTTTTCATGATTCATTATGATATAATTTTAATAAAGAATTCTCATTGTTCAAACAGAGCAACTGCCATCAAATGCAGCCACCACCCTTTTTTGACTGGTAGTGAATGCTTTAGGCATTATATACGTAAAGCCTTTGTACCTTTTTTGTGTGTAAAAAGTTTAAATAAATACATCTTTGTAATAATATTATTTTTTTATTATCAAATGGTATAAAACCCTTATCGAAGCCGAGAGTTCACACGTTCCTCCCGTTATTGTGTATTTTTTTTACTGGTACACATGTTTTCTTTTTCGTTTGGGAAATTATCAAATATGTTCTCCCGCTCTAGGCAGAGCGGGAGCGTGTGTCAGACTCTTACTTACTGAAACCATCCGTATTCCTTCCATTGCCTGTGTTGCCAGGGGCCTCAGTATCCCTTTCGGACTTTTCCGCGACCCCGGCAGGCATCGGCCCTAGTGGATCTCTACACATGTGCTGACATCTCTTTGAGGCGCGCGTGGAATATGTTGCGCCGTCGACCTGGGCCTGTTCCTAATCGGCCGGCGAGTTACCCATTGCTCACCGTCCGCAAGCTCGACTGGACCACACCTTAACCTTCTGGTTGGTCCTATTGAAAGAAGTTCCAAGTTTTGTTTTACATTTCTTTAACAGAACAAGTTAAAAAAAATATATATCTTATAACTTTAAATATTCCCACGATCCCTGTACCGTTGCATGCCCATGCACAATGTTTTCCACACGTTACATTGCGCACTACTGCGACTAAACAGCGAATTCTTACACCAAAAATTAAAGTGGCTTCCCAGCAATAATTTTCGCACAAAGTTACATAATCTGATGTTATTTTTTACACCCTGCATAAGTCTACTTCTGGGATATAGGCCAGGAAGCACAAGGAAGTTCCGAGGTGATCTTTTAAGAGAACTTGATGCCTTTCCCCCCCATGTGATGATGGTGACCACCAATCCATGGTTCGCTCAATACAGCAAATAAAAAAAATAAAAAAGTTCAAAGTTAAGAAACTTTGATCTATTTAATACATTCACGGGGAATAAAAAACAACTGCGGAGGCTCAGGTGGTAATGACCATAACTTACGAGTCTTACGTTCGAACCCTGGCAGGCGCTTTTCTTTGTGTAAATTATTTCATCACAACAAAACGGTGCTCACTGCTCACAAAACGGTGAAGGAAAACATCGTAAGGAAACGAAATGCCCCAGAACCAAAAAATTGAAGACATGTGACGTCTACGACCCACACTGGGCCCGCGTGCCCACTCCCTTTCACAGAGAGGAGGCCTGTGTCCCAGCAGTGGGAACATTGTAGGCTGATTATATTACATAGAACAACTTAATAAGTGCCAACATCTTCCCGTTGAACACTGACTAAATTCAGTGCTAAATGGAGATTATACTATTATATAAAAATCTAATGATATTTATTTTACCTAAATGGATACAACAATAAATAACAATGTACCTAGTAAAAACATATAGCCTCTCGTAGACAGCCGCGACGCGACGGCACGACTTGCCTGTCTGCGAAGGCCTTAAAGGATACTAATTTTTTGCGTGACGCCATCAAAATTGTATAATTATAGCACTCTATCTTCCACATCAGTCTCCCACAGTATAGCTCTCTCTAGCTCCCTCATTTTTAGTGCTCATCTCATATACACCAACGGTAGAGCCAACAGCAACCGTCGAAACGTCGACAGAAGAGCCAACAACTGCAGCCAACTTAAAATTGCTGATTTCTGTGTTATGTCACGCTTCTTGCCAATAAGCGATATATTACGTGTGCCGCGTAGTTGCGAAGTTAGTTCCCTCGAAGGGAACTAAAGGTCGTCTTCAAGTCAAAGTCTATACTGATATTATATTGAGTATCTAATTAAATCGTTTGTTAAATATTGCTTTAAAGCAAGTTTGTATGTGTGTAAGAATATAAATACAGAAATATTCGTACTGACAAGGTTTGTTAATTTTAGTTACTACCACTACTTTATCCGTAAATTGTAAAATTATATTTATTGTAACAGACTGTATCAAACTTTTTGAAATAAATAAATTAAATGATTAATTAATTGTGTTTATTGTATTTAGACTTTTACACTTAATATTATAAATTTATTTTACACTTAGATTTATAAATAGATTAAACTATACGATCATAATTACAATAAATATTACCATTTTATTACAAAAAGTGACAGCATCACAAAATGTCCGATTACTTCAGAGAATTAATAATTCGACTGTAGGTGTGACCTCGTGCTCGAGAAGAGATTCGAGAAGGATAGACAAGCGATTTCTGTTCTACAGAGTTCTGTAGAGTAGAAGAAATATAGAATATTCTATTCTATTCCATTCTTAAAAAACCGGCCAAGTGCGTGTCGGACCACGCACAATGAAGGGTTCCGTATTTAGGAAGTAGTTATGAATTTATCCGAAAAACAAACTTAACATTTTAGTTGAAAAACTTGTTCTCCCATACGTCGATATACACGGTCAATTCTCCAGCTGCAAATTTAAATAATAATAATAATTATTATTTATTTTCTCACCACCATATATAAGTAGGTACATTTTTAAACGATCAATAACAATACATGGCATTGCAATTCAGCGAGGAAATCCCGCCAGCATCCTCGGTACAATGCCCCGAGGGCCTTTTTTAAGCTTAACTTAGTTTTAATTTAATTTAGTTAATGTTAATAATCATCTTGTAATTTGGTTATGTAAATAAATATATATATACATAACAGTTCTAATTATACTGTGGGAGACTGGTGCCTAAGCTAGGCGTAAGGCCTATATTTCAGGATCCTGTATTACAGGAGGAGGAAATTGGTCGACTATTACTCGTTAACTTGTAAAGCTTACTTAGCTGTGATAGTTTTCCTTTTAATTTCATTATATATACTACTGCCATGTTTTTTTTTACACCTCCATAAGCAAATGACCGCCGATCTGGCGGGGTGGGGACACAGCACTTTAATGCTTAATATTATGCAATCGAATCCTTGAATCGAAAAGAAGTGTTCACAGACCCGCAATATTTTGAACGGCCTATCCAGCGATATCCCGCAACATAGGGTAGACGAGATAAAAAATACCATCCCCACATTACGTGCAAGGGAGGTACCCAAAAAAAGTTTTTTCAATATAGCACTTTGTCGGCGTGATTAGTATACTCGTACCTATGCCAAATTACAACTTTCTAGTACAGTTCTAGTCCGACAGACAGACGGACATGGCAAAACTATTAGGGTTCCTTATTTACTCTGGAACCCTAAAAAGCGTCATGCTAAGCCTGCTGGGAATCGGACCCAGAACCCCCATGCTTGGCAGACGCGCTTTCGACCACGAGACCGACGGGATAGTTCAACAGCTCTTTACACTAGAGTGCAGGGCCTAAAGTTCCCTCCAGAGAAGGTTTTACAGATTGAAGTCATGAATATAAACTACTTCAAAACTAGGGACAACTCAAAACTCGATGATATAAAAGCTAGCCCGTCGCAAAGTTCGTCCACGAGAACACAACACAATTTAGAAGTTCAATCGATGCATCTGAGTGATCGACCATACCTCATGTAAACTCCCTTTTGTCAGGGGCGGCTAGAATTAATTCTATTTTCTTGTACATTTTGACGTATCACGTCAAAAAAATCTGTGCGAGGCCAAAAAGGCTCCTATCTCAACATAATGCTACGATATTTTTTTTCACTTTGATTTGGTTTTTAAGTTTTTATTATTGATTTACATTTGATTTATATTGTTATGCACAACTCCTTCACTTTTACTGTATTAGTTTAATATAATCATGTTTAAACTCCGTTTGGTGACCCTCAACCCTGGTGATCTGCTATACAGGTTTTCCTAGTGCAGACACCAGTCTCTCACAAACTTTGTCGCGTAGCTTGTTTTATATATTTATTATGTCATTGTTGGTGAAGAGAAAATAAATTATTTGAACATGAATTTGATTTAAAAAATAAATCCCGCGGCGCTGGTATTCTGCTAGGGCCCGATTTACGGCTAAATTCGTCGACGCCTTTTGATGCCTACTAGAAATAAGTGAATTTGTCTTTGACTTTTCTTTTTTGGAACGATCTTATCGCACGTTATACTTTGCACACTTGGTGAATGAGAGGTAGACCGAAAAAGGTTTTTTAACCGTCACGACATTTTTAGGGTTCAGTATTAAACCTAAAAAGGAAGCAAGGAACCCTTGTAGTTGCGCCATGTCCGTCTGTCTGTCTGTCTGTCTGTCCCCGCTTTAGGTCAGAGACGCTTAGTACTAGAAAGCTGTAATTTCGCATAGGTATACATATTAATTACGCTGACAAAGAGCTAAAATAAAGTCTTGAAAAACATTTTTTTAGGGTACAAATACAATACATGCAAGGGAGGCACCTTGCATGTATTGTGGGGATGATATTGTTTTTCTCGTCTATGCCATGGTGTGGAGTTACAAAAATATTGCGGGTCTGTGAACGCCATTTTTCGACTCAGGGATCCCTTTGTAGGGGTACACTAGGGCCGATGCCTGCCGGGGTCGCGGGAAGGTACTTATGGGTCACCGAGGCCCCCGTAACACAAGCAACGGAAGGAATACGGGTGGGTTTTAGTCAGTAAGAGTCTGACACACCCTCCCGCTCCGCCCAGAGCGGGAGAAGTTATTTGATGATTTCCCATCCACAAAAAAAAAAGGGATCCGTTTGCGTAATATTAAGCTTTGAAGTGCAATTTTTTTTAGAGTCAAGTGTCCCCCCCCCCCCTGCCAGCTAAATGGTTGTTTATGAAGATGTGAAAAAATCATGGCAGTAGTACATATAATGAAATTAAAAGGAAAACTATCACAGCTAAGTAGGCTGTACAAGTTAACGAGTAATAGTCGACCAACCTAAATTTGCAGTTGGAGAATTGACCGTCACGTATATCGATGAGAGAACGTGTTTTTCAACTACAATGTTAAGTTTGTTTTTGGGATAAATTCATCCCAACTTCCCAACTGCGGGACCCTTCATTGTGCGTAGTACGACACGCACTTGGCCGATTTTATTTTTATTTAATTTCTGTTATATAAAACGATGCGAAAAGATGAGGAGAGGAGCTTGTAGCTGAGTAGTAACAGCTACTCGGGTCGACCCATCAGGTTAAACTACGCTTGTTGGGAGTGGTCTGTGGATGGGTGACCGTCTTTATATATCGAGACTCCTCCGTGCCTCGGAAAGCACGTTACCTGTTGGTCCCGGCTGTCATTCGTAGATCTTTGACAGTCGTTACGGGTCGTCAGAAGTCTGAACACCAGTCTTACCAAGGGGTATCGTATTACCCAGTTACTGGGTTGTGGAGGTCAGATAGGCCGTCGTCGGTCCTGTATAATACTGGTATTCAGGAGCATCCGGTTAGGCTGTAAGCTCTACCCCAACTAGGGTGGGAAAAGGATGGCCGGCGATGTTGAGTGTTATGATCATACATGTTTGTTTAAATTTTTATTCCGATCTATGATTGATTATGAATGAATGAATGAATGAATGAACGAATGAACAAATTAATGAATGAAACTAACAACTAGATAGTTTAAATAAACCGTTTAAGCTAAAAGAAAGCAATAGGGTATTTTACTATATACGAGAAAAAATCTATAAATATATTATTGAGATAGTTTAGGCAAAAAGGAGTCGGAAAATGTTACTTTTAGTTCATAAAATAACAAAATAAATTTTAAAATTCAATTTAGCGTTTTCAGTTTTTCTAATTTGTTAAAAAACACCATGAAATAGTAGCCGCCATGTTATTACGTCATACCGCTAAGTAAACTAAAACGTGTCAACTGTCAACCGATAGTTAGATAATAGATCAGCGCATTTACTTAGCCAAGTGACGTCATGACCACAGAGCAACATGGCGTCCACTGCGTCCAGCGTTTTCGTCAAACAACGCGCGAAATTTGAAAATGTAAAATTTAAATGCATTTTTATGGCACTTATCGATTCAATAAAAAAATTGTGATTTTTTTGGGCATATTAGCACTATAGAAATTAATTAAGACACTTTTCAAAAATGGGTGTAAGACCCTATTTAAACAAAGATTTGTAGAAACCAAATGAATACATCAAAATATATCAACATAGAGACATAATCAGGCTAAATGTTTCCACTGGCTGACTCATTGGTCTAGGGGTCGCAAGCGCTAGCTCTGAGCGTGAGGTCTTTGATTCGATTACCGGCTCGGGCAAAGTGTTATTGGGTTTATGCAGGGTGTAAAAAATAACATCGAATTATTTAACTTTGTGCGAAAATAATTGCTGGGAAGCGACTTTTATGTTTGGTTTGATAATTCGATGGAAAACATTGTGCATGGGCATGCAACGGTACAGGGATCGTGGGAATATTTTTAAGTTATAAAAAAAAACTGGCTCGTTGGTCGCAAGCACTACTGCTGAGCAGGAGTCCTGGGTTCGATTCCCGGGTCGGGCAAATTTGCCTTTCCCTCAACCGTCCCGCCTCCTCCTTCGCGAGGTGACGGCTGCCCATGCCCTCTCGCTCCGTACCGTGGCATGAACCAGGGCCGGACGCGAGAGACCTCCGCCGCCGATCGCCTCCACGAGGACACGGCGGTGCTCTGCCCAAGCCGGGCAGACCTCCACCGTATGCTCCACCGTGTCCTCCGGGCGATCCACACAGTGGTGACACCCGCCTTATCCGACACAAGAACCTCCCGAAGCTGTCATGTCCGGTGAGGACCTGCGTCAGGCGGAAGGTGAGGACGCCGTGGCGCCTCTCTAGCCGCTCCTCAAAGAGGCGACTTATCGCCGCAATCGTGGCGTGCCCAGTAATGGTAGCAAATATATGATTTTAGTGACTTTTAAACCTGTTATTACGCCTTCATATAATGCAAGTAAGTTATGCAAAAAATATATGTTAAACTTGAACGTATACACATCAATTTTTTATGTGAATATTTAAATATTATAGTGAAATAGTTTATGAAAAAAAATTCAGGAAGTAATGTCTACCCTAAGCATAAAAAACGATATTACTTTCAAACTACTTATGATATTTTCATGTTTTTTTTTTTTTGTATGAACAGACTGTTTTATTATCTATAATTCTATCTGTGGTGTTTTTTATTTTTTTATTATCGTTGCTAAAAATAAATATTCCCTATGAAATCGAACGGTGGGGCGACGTGAGCGCGACGCACATTTGCCATACAAGGTCAGCGATGGTTACCCGACACTTAAGTTTCCACTGCTGGAAGCTAGGCCTCCTCACGATGAGGTCTGTTTGCAATTGTTATAATTTAATTACAAACAGACAAAATAATTTAACGAACTATAATTTCATATATTTTATTAAAAAATTACACACTTATTAAAATTAACTTAAAAACGAATTGTATTATATAAACATACCTACACACACTAACATATTTTTTATATATAAAGCAAGAAGTAACTAAACTTTTATTTGATTATCGAATCTATAACAAAATCTATAGTTGATTTTTAATATTAAATCAAACGAATCGACAGATTTTAAAATATAAAACATATTAAATAAAAGTTTGAACTCTGTGTTCCTGAAAATAAAGTGCTATGTCGTTTGCACTAGTAATTAGTTCTGAAATTATATAAATTCGATTAGGAAAACAACTAATGCTTGTTTTAAGAAATGTAGACTGTAGGTTAGATGTAAAAAATGGTTGTTATAAGTGTATTTATTTTATTAATAATATCAGGTAAGTAAAAAAAAAATATTTTTTTGTCATCATCATCTGCCTTTCCTCAACTATGTTGTGGTCAGTGTCCAGTCTAACCAGATACCAGTATTTTACATGGAACAACTGCCTATCTGACCTCTACAACTCAGTTACTGGGTAATGCGAAAATTATCAAAAAAACAAAATCATAGATAAAGTGAAAGAAATATGCGTTTGTCTTATTTTGCGATGTATCTTAAATACTAGCTTTGGCGCAGTGGTGTGGCCGCGACTTACGACTTATAGGTCGTGGGTTCGAACCCAAGCAGGCGCTTTACTTTGTGTAAATAATATTTCATCCCGTGAATCCCGTATATCCGAATATATAGACCCGGAAATCGAACCCAGGACCTGTTCAGCAGTAGCGCTTGCGACCACAAGACCATCGGCATTAATACTAAATATGCTTTCAGAAATAGTTTGGCTTATCTTTTATCTTGAAATAGGTTTAAAATAAACATCTGAATCCTGAATCAATTTGGTCTCTTACCTTCCCATCAATCGAATAGACAAACAAGGGAGCCAAGTTCGGTAAACGTTATTCTCAAATATTTTATCGAATTATCATATTTATGGTCAGGCCTTTTTATACAGAACAGTGGTGGCCCAGTGGTATCGGCCCCAATTTACAAGTCGTGAGTTCGAACCCAGGAGGGCACTTTACTTTGTGTATTTTATTACATCACCACTGCTCTCAAAACCGTGAAGGGAATCATCTTGAGGAAACCGGTATGTCCTAGAACCAATAATTCTAAGATATGCGTGGTAGATTATAGCCCAGTCCCTCTCACAGAGAGGAGGCCTGTGTCCCAGCAGTGGGAACATTATAGGCTGATTATGCTACTGCCTATACGTATTCGTAGATCTTTGACGGGTAGTCAGAAGCCCGAAAGTCTGACAACGAGTCTTACCGCGTGGTATCGTGTTACCCAGTAACTGGGTAGGCAGTCGCTCCATGTAAAATACTGGTATTCGCCTGCATCCTGGGAGTCTATATAGTTGAGTGAAGGCTAAGCAGATGATGGTGACTTAGTATTACCTTTGAGCCCGGTAAATGGCAATAGGCTCGACCCTAACTATAGGAAACAAAAAAAAAACGAGCGAGCCTTACAGCAGTCTCATATGATGTGTAACATCTGACATCTCACCTTGGTTAGCAATTGAGCAGCGACAGAAATTAACCTTAAAATTTAGAAAAGCTAAATACTGTAATATTTATTCGAATAATTATTCATTACTATTGAAATGAAATGAAATGATTTTATTTCTGTAAGTAGGTTTGCACAAACACTTTTACACGTCAATCATATTTAGAAAAAAAAAACTAGATGAGGTCGGCGTTTCCTATCTGTACTCTGAGAAGAAAGGCCGGAACAAACTCAGAGGTCACAGTCTCTTTTAAAGTCCAGACATAATCTTGGTCAGATCATGTGAAGACCATGTAGATTGGTGTCTGAAATGGTCGCCCACTGGTCGAAAGTCGACCCCTCTATTTACAATCTATATCGTACTTACTAATTCCATACACATACACATACATAAACTCACGCCAACTTCCCATGGGGATAGGCAGAAACTATACAAGGTGTCGTTTTGCATCCTCGTCAAATTTCAAGAGGCTGGTATGAAAGACATATATAATCAAATAAAATTACGATACCTGCTCAATAATTAATACATACCTATTTTTTTTTTGTTATTTAAGTTTGACAGTATTTTAGAATACACCACTTTCACAAAACAGAATCACCCCGTTGCGTATGCGGTAGTGTGTGTGTAAAAGGGCAATTACAGTGCGGTATCACACGGACCGCGTTTTAATATTCGTGTCCCACGCATGCCGATTTCCGAAAATTAAAAAAGACTTTTTTAATTATTGATTCGTGTCGAGAATCATTAGCATAGTTAGCTCCCTGAATTAAAGTGGTTGCAAAACGACACCTTGTGGAACGCCGCGCGCCGCCTGCTACGCTCCTTACATACTCCTTTTGCTTCGTTTACGTTCATACATCTGGTCATACACGCACGCCGGTTGCGAGTACTACGCACCTGACCTTTCTGAAGAACTTTTGTAAATACCTTTTGTTAGTCGCCTTTCATTCATCCTCTCAACATGACCAAACCGTCTAAGCATACTCTTTTCATGAGAACATTAACTCCATGCTATTACTTTTAATAGCACTTACTTATTCCACGCACAAGCTGTCAGTTCCTGTCTACACACTTCCGTCCCTTTTCACGAAATCGCTGCCATAAAAAGAGAGGGGAATGATGTTACACATCCAAAATAGCTGGCAAAATAGCTGGCAAAATAGCTGACAAAATCTTCGTAATACACTCCTACTGTCAAAATAGCTTGCAAAATAGCTGGCAAAATAGCTGACAAAATCTTCGTAATACACTCCTACTGTCTCCCCCTTCACGGAAAACAGGCGAGATACAATGTTAACAGTGTTTTTCTTCCCCAGAATCCTCAAGGAGCAATGCCTTCAACACCTACTGCTCCCTGCCCTGCCCTTTTACGGGACCAGCTCAACCGCCATGTTCATACGGGGCCATTCAGCTGCCACCAAGAAGACCAAGACCCATGGCCAGGTCTTCATTCTATGGTAACTAGTTCTTTGTGTTATTCTGCCAGAAGCCAGCGGAAAACAATATGGCTAGTTAGGGGGTGACTACCGTGCTTCTGGAGGTTCCTGGGTCGGATAAGGCGGGAGGAAACGCCCGGATGTCACCACTGTGTGGATCGACCGGAGGACACGGTGGAGCATATGGTGGAGGTCTGCCCGGCTTGGGCAGAGCACCGTTGTGTCCTCGTGGAGGCGATCGGCGGCAGAGATCTCTCACGTCCGGCCCTGGTTCAAGCCATGGTACGGAGCGAGAGGGCATGGGCAGCCGTCACCTCCTTCTGCGAAGCAGTAATGCTCGCGAAGGAGGATGCGGAACGGGTGGGGAGAGGCAAACTTCGCGCCCTCACGCCCCTAGCCGCCGCAGGAGACGCCCTGGGCGTCGGGAATCCCGAGCGGATCTCCGTAGGCGCGTACCGTACCTACCGTAGGTAGGTTATTTTTGTTAGTAGGATATAAACAAAACTAAAAATAAATTTGTCCATTATTCAAAGCAATTAACATATTAAATTAAAACTTAATAATAACAAATAATGTTGTTACCATCTTGCATGCATGTCTTTTCTTGTAGGTATGTCTGAGACATGTTTAAGCAAATAAATATTATCTTATCTTATCTTGTAACAAATTTACTATAAAATAGTGTCATCAACGCGTCACAGAAATATGCGTATAATAAAATTAGACACTTGAAAATTAAAGTAATTAGGATTTTTTTTTTACATATTTCACACAAGTTAGATTAATATATCACTCAGAAAATCGTCATTACCTACTGTAATATGCTTTTACTAACTTTGAGAGAAAATAGATGATGGTAATGCCTTTGCGTAATGCTAGTGAACGGGTGCTGCTTGTGGTCGTCTTGCTGATCATGGTTTTAATTGTTATTAGTAATTGTTTACTTATTTTACTTCGATGGTGCTAGTTTATCATTTCTTTTTTCCGTGCCCTTTATGCCTGGAGGCTTTTATTTAGGTATTAAGTTCTGTTTACGTTTTTATGTTGTCATTTTTATCTGCTTGAGTACAATTTTCATTGTTTTGTTGGTATATTGGCGTGTGCTAGCTAACATATTGCAAGTAATTTAATTTAATGTTTTGTGTTTCGTAATATTAATTACTTTTCATACAATTTGTATAGTATCAAGTTTATATAACTAAACAGACAGGTGTGCTGCTGGGGAGTTTGTTCCGCCACTTCTTCTTCCCAGCTAAAGCACTAGGAAGTGGCGAAGGGCGGGCATTTTTGGGGGACTGTCTTATGTAACTTTGACGTTCGAAAAGTGCTGATTCTCAGCCTAGTTTGAATAAATGAATTTTGATTTTGATTTTGTTTGCAAAAAACCAAGCAGACTGATTGTAAGTAGTCGCTATCGTCTATGGACAATACCAGAGACATTGTAGACGCGTTGACATCCAGTGGCAAGTGGCAATTGCGTAACACATGAAATTACAATTGATGGAAATTCCTGTCATTTTGACAGTTCAGCGGTGTTCATTGCGTAAATTACGTTGTTGAGCAGACGAATTTTACAAACCTATGAAGCAATGGATCAGGAATATCCTTCAAAACCTTTTTCTTTTTTTTGGATGGGAAATCATCAAATAACTTCTCCCGCTCTGGGGCGGAGCGGGAGGGTATGTCAGACTCTTACTGACTAAAACCCACCCGTATTCCTTCCGTTGCCTGTGTTGCCAGCGACCTCGGTGACCCAGGAGTACCTTCCCGCGACCCCGGCAGGTGGAGACTAAAACTTGGCGGCACAAATAGTTATTGCAGTAGTACTTCCCCGGATGAGGGCCTTCTTAAAGGGTCCGGCAAACGCCGATGACCTTGGCCACGCAAATACGCGTCGCACTCACGCCGCGCTGCTGTCGGTTTCAAAGGGAATATTAATTTTTAGTAACGAAAATATGAATATTTGAAAAAAAGAGAGATGTAATTAAGATATTAAAATAGTCTGTTCATGCAAAAAAAAAAGTCATGAAAATATCTTTATTAGTTTGAAAGTAATGTCGTTTTTTTATGGTATTTTACTACAATACCTAAATAATTAAATTACAAGATGATTATTAACATTAACTAAATTAAGTTAAAACTAAGTAAAGCCTAAAAAGGACCTCGGGGCATTGTGCCGAGGATGCTGGCGGCATTTCCTAGCTGAATTGCAATGCTGATGCGTTGCGCGAGAAAGCCGCCAGCTTTTCGGTCACCAGTTACATCAACTAGACGTTTCGCGATTTCCGCAAATAACTTATGCGCACTGGGACCCCACGGACCGAGGGTCTCGACGCCAAAGGGCTCAAAGTTGTACTCTCAGCCAAGGCCTTAATATTTAATAACTTTCAGATTTTCGGCATTTTCTGCCGCTGCACCTGCTTTAGAAGTAGTCCGTTGGAGGTGGGACGGTACCAGTGTGTCTACACAGGTAGCGTCCCATACAAGCATCCGTCCCAAACTACACGGAACCAAAGCCTACCATCAGGTCTTTTGCCATGAATCGTTGAGCTCCTTTAGTTCTGAGTTGAGCTGCACAACTACTGACAAATGCGTGCACTGACTGGACAGGTCTACTCAATCTGTGTGGTTCTTTCATCAAAAGACATCGTCACATGATCTGACCAAGATTATGTCTGGATTTTAAAAGAGACTGTGACCTCTGAGTTTGTTTCGGCCTTTCTTCTCAGAGTAGTCAGATAGGAAACGCCGACCTCATCTAGTATTAAAAAATATATTTGACGTGTAAAAGTGTTTGTAAAAACCTACTTACAGAAATAAAATCATTTATCATTATCATTTATCATCTCTGACAATGACAGTCGGCTTAAATACTTAAATATTCACATATAAAATTGATGTGTATGCGTTCCAGTTTAATATATATATTTTTTGCATAAGTTACTTGCATTAGTTGAAGGCGTAATAAATAACAAATTAAAAAGTCACCAAATCATATATTTGCGCCTTAAAGGGCTTTAACTAAGTGCACTACAACTAAAATACAAAACATTACAATCGATCATAAAGCCCGAAGAACTAAATGCTTTTTCTTTTGTAGAACGAATAATTAATGATCACCAATTTTGCTCACTGAGTGATGTCAGATAGAAAATATATATCTTTGTCTTTTTTTTCGCCAAATCTTTAAAAAATGTATCTTCTTTCACAGACGCCTACACAGACTACGACGAAATCCCCGAAGGGTCGCAGCCACAGCCCCCACCCAACATACGGTCACGTCAACAGCCAGCCAAGCCCGACCCACCGCCACCAGCGTCACCACCACCAAAACCAAAGCCGAAACCACCGCCAGAAGACCCAGAACCACCACAGAAGAAGAGGAGTTCTTCTCCGCCGTCATCTCCATGCATACAGCCTTCTAGAAGATTCTTCACTTCTTTATTCTCCATTCCCGGAGCTGTTGTAGATACTATGATAGGTGGAGAAGTTGTATTGTAATGATAATTAAAATTTTCTGTATTTAATAAACTGTATCAATAGCACACGAGGTTGTTGACATGTGGAATGTGAGCTTGGCTGTCATGGTGCCGATTGTTGTAACGGCCAATAGCCTGATGGCTGAAAGCCTCTATCAACATCTCTCGAGGCTCTCGTAAAGCGGTTGGATCAAGGGCCTGATTCAGAAGGCAGTACTCTTCGATATGGCTCTCATTGTGAGGCTCCTGTTTCTGCAGCCCTAACCACCGGTTGCTAGGACCCTGCTCCCAACACCAGTCCTCTATTTTTTTTGTATTTTTAAATGTTCTTTTTTATATCTCTTTATTTAAAGAAATATTTTAAAATGTAATAAAGTAAGAAAGAAAATTAACAAACGACAAGAACTTAAGTAACTTAATATTGGTACTATATCAAACACTATATACTATAAAAGTGGCAGGGACTTAAAAATGATACATAAATGGGTCAGGACCAAATTTTTGACGTAATTGCACAACGGAAATCACAACGGAAATGTATCACTCAGGAAAATAAATGCAGCGCAATATAATTACGAGTATTAGGGTGCGCATATTTTTTGGAAGTGGGCCGTAACCCACCACGCGGGCCCAGTGCGGGTTGGTAGATGTCACTTGTCTTCGAATTTTTGGTTCTAGGAGATGCCGGTTTCCTCACGATGTTTTCCTTCACCGTTTTGAGAGCAGTGGTGATGAAATAAATTCACAAAGTATAGCGCCTGCCTAGGTTCAAACTTACGACCTACAACTTTTAAGCCGCGGTCGTTACCATTAATTAAGGTTATGTCCTCAATTTTCTTCGATGATTTTTAATTACAATTTAACACTCTGAAGGACACAAAGCCCAAAGACGTAAAACTTCTATTGTGTGAAATAAAATACACAAAGTAAAGTGCCCTCCTGGGTTCGAACTCACGACTTGTAAATTGGGGCCGATACCACTGGGCCACCACTGTTCTGTATAAAGAGGCCTGACCATAAATATGATAATCGATAAAATATTTGAATATAACGTTTACCGAACTTACGGCTCCCTTGTTTGTCTATTCGATTGATGGGAAGGTAAGAGACCAAATTGATTCAGGATTCAGATGTTTATTTTAAACCTATTTCAAGATAAAAGATAAGCCAAACTATTTCTGAAAGCATATTTAGTAGTATTACTGCCGATGGTCTTGTGGTCGCAAGCGCTACTGCTGAGCATGAGGTCCTGGGTTCGATTTCCGGGTCGGGCAAAGTGTTATTGTGGTTTTCCATCTGGAATTACACTGTATCAGCCCGGAGTCTGGATTTGTGCCCGGTTGATGGCAATAGGCTCGCCCATTATTACATGGGACTTAAACATAACTGGCGAAATGTGGGTGTTACTACAGGTACACCTCTGCCTACCCCTTCAGGGAATACAGTCGTGAAGTTATATTAGTGAGTATTTTTGTTGTTTCTTTTACATAATAAAATATCCGTCATTTGAATAAATACTCCCGTTATATTACGTGCTGGTTGAACTGAATTCAATCCTTTAAATATTAATTAAAAATACATTTATAAACGATTTATGAATAGTATTTGTCCAGTGAAATTACTTTTGATTTCAGACTTGTTGTAATGGCAAACCATGTCATTTGGTTTAAATAGGTTTTTATTTATATTATTTTACATGGATTCTAGTGTACGTTATGAATGTGAGAACGTTGTAGGCTTAATAGACTAGATCTTTGTAGACAATTTTTCTATTTTTTTTTTTGTTAAGTACTTCTCGACAGGCCTACACTGTCTTCCCATACCTATTAACACTGTAATTTGAAAACATTGTAAAAGCCAATTATTATAAACATGTAAATCACTGCTGGCAATATTAATTTTAATGCTGAAAAAAAAATAAGGAGCATAGGTACATTTTTGTTTTGGGTGGGAAATTATCAAATAACTTCTCCCGCTCCGGGCTGAGCAGGAGGATGTGTCAAACTTTTACTGACTAAAACCCACCCGTGTTCCTTCCGTTGCCTGGGTTGCCTCGGTAACCCATTCGGACTTTCCCGCGACCCCGGCAGGCTTCGGTCCTAGTGGACCCCTAAACTTGTGCTGACATCTCTTTGAGGCGAGCGGGGAACACGTTGCGCCGTCGACCCGGGCCTGGTCCTTATCGGACGGCGAGTTACCCATTGGCCACCGTCCTAAAGCCCGCGCCTACGGTGGCTGAAAATCCGCCTGGGATTCCCGACGCCCAGGGCGCGCCCACTCGCTCTTATCCGCCGAAGGAGATTCGGCGGATAGGGGCGAGTGAGTGGGCGCGAAATATGCCTTGCCCTCAACCGTCATCGGTACCTATCCTGTGTTTGCCATTTTGTTTCCAAAAATGTTAACAAATATACTTTATAAAAATATACTTTAAGACCCGCAGACAAAATTCAGTTCGCGCTACAACTTATACAATGTGTTTGGAAAACAGTTACCGATACATTAAGGGCATTATACAAGGTGTTGTTTTGGACCTGCAAAACATTTTAGGAGGTAATTATGTTAGTGATTCTCGACCCTAATCAACAAAAAAAAAAATTTAAAAAAAATTTAAAAATTAAAAAAAAAAAGAAAAGATAAAATTTAAAAATCTAAAATAAAAAGTATTATTGATTATTGACTTGGTATCGTATTGTTATACGATTATTTACGAGTTTCATAACAACCTCCTGAAATGTTTTGCAGGTTCAAAACAACAGCATGTATATATTTTTTTTTGTTTTCGACATATACACTTTTAACCCAACACCTTGCGAATGGCTGCCATCTTATTATTTTTTTTTTTTTTGTCTTCTGAAATAGGGTATGTTCAATAAATGCCTAATATCTTTGAATCTAAGATACCTAAAGACGTGCAAAGGCCTTATTGTAAAGGTAATCGTTGAGTCTATCGAATAAGTAAGTACATTTTCCGTAATATTAAGCGAAAGAGCCAAAAAAATATTTGCACAAATTTACTTATTTTTTTACATTTTGCGTATCTACATAATGTGGTTAACTCTTATCTAGAAATTTCTTTGATTAATTTCTTATAAGACAAATGCAAGCACTGTGTTTTTTGGGTTACGTGGGCGTTTGTGAACAATATTTTGTAACCATAATACGTTTATACCGGCTGATTTTTTTTATCGTCTCGAAAAACATAGGGTAGGTACAGTAGGTGAACGGAGTAGAAGCTTATGGCATAGTCAATTTTTTTTTTCTTTAACCTGTAAAGAAATTGATTTCTCAATAAATACTACCCATTTGAAGTAAACTTTTCATACTAAAACCATAAAAACAGAAAAAAATAAAAAAATAATAAATCGATGAAAAAATATCGAAATTCAAATCATACGCACCCTCGTATGATTTAAATTTCGATATTTTTTCATCGATTTATTCTTTTTTTTTCTGTTTTTATTGTTTGCAATTAGCAATTTGCCTTATTACATCAGCTATATGCCAGTGAAAGTCCTGTCAAAATCGGTACAGCCGTTTCAGAGATTAGCCGGAACAAACAGACAGACAAAAACTGTAAAAAAAAAAATATTTTGGTATATGTACCGTGTACACATCCATATGCATTTAGTAAAAAGTGGTTATTTTAATATTACAAACAGACACTTCAATTTTATTTATCTGTGTAGATTACGCGACAATATGGCGAACGAACAGGGACCTGATTTATACATCATCATTCTTATCTCTCTCTTATCTCTCCATACGAAACTACCTTATGGAAGGGGCAACTAGAATCAATTCTATTTTTTTTGTAAATTTTGATGTTCAAAAGTGCCTTTTATAAATTTGAAATAAATAATTTGACTTTGACTTTGACATCTGTATATAAAAATGTACAGATACCTATATAGATACGTGTGAAAAACAACCCTGTCTGCTGTCGTGCACTCGGATAAAAAGGCCTGACTATACCTATTTGTGAAAAAAAAGTCTCGATCTCGTGGGAATATCGGGATAAAAAGTATTCCATGTCCAAACTCAGCACCCTTATTGCGTAACACAGTTTGAATTACAATTCGAGAGTTTCGAAGGATATTGCTAAACCATTGCTTCATAGGTTTGAAAAAATCGTCTGATCAACAGCGTAATTAACGGAATGGACGTGGGAGAACTGTCAAAACGAAACCTATTGCGATTAATTGTCATTTTATGTGACTTTTTTTCGTCTACTCAATTATCCCGCTGGTCATGGGCTACCCATGTGCTTAATTTTATCAAAATCCGTTAAGCAGTTTTAGCATGAAAGCGTAATAAACAAATATACAAAAAATCAAATCTCTTTATAAGGTTAGTTTACAACAACCCATGATTTTTGGGTCTCGATAACTCAGAACTCAAATTGAATTAAAATTGGACCAATTAATCGTATAAAAAAGTTTGACTATTACAACTTTTTAAATTACATTGGCATTCATGATTTTTGCCATCTCTCTGTGGAGTCGAAAAGTAATTAAAAATATCTGAGCAAATGATATTTTATTGATTTTCACCTTTCTATCTTTTTGACCGACTTCAAAAAGGACGAGTTTTATGTGTTCAGATGTAAGTAGGTACGAGTACTTATCATTCAAATAAAAACACCAAATCAAAACATTTATTTCAATTACATAATTACAGTCACTTTTGAATTGTCAAGGGGTCCGTCAGTCAGAAAGATGAAGATAAATTTATTCCAAAGCCTAGTAGGTACCTATGGAGAATTATGGGCAAGAAACTCCACGGACACATTATTTCCTAGTAATACTGGTGTGGAGGTCAGGTACCTAGTTGACTTTCCTATCTATGAGTCTGTCTAATGTCGTACTGCACTTGCGCGACGACACTATCGTGCCCAAAGCGCACTAATGTATAATAAAATTAACAAAATACTTTATTTTTATAAACTAACCCTACATAAAGTCAAACAGAGTCTTAAGCCATGGCTACTGTCGTTGAACTATGACGAATCAGAGAAAGTTATCATATCTATTTCGTAACATTAAAACCCCTCCTGATCAAGCATTAACAGACACACATAAACACACACACACACACACACACACACACACACACATATACTCTCAAACACCCACACAATCGTACGCTCACACAGAGACACAAAAACACACACAAACACAAACTCAATACAGGCTGGTTTTAACCGCTTTTAATTTATTTTACTTTTTTATTTTGCTGTTACCATATTCTTTTTATTTTAGTTAATCTTATTGCATAAGATTCTGTAACATCTCCTACTGGGAGAGGGCACTGGCTCTTGTAACACAGGTCTACCAACTAGTACAGGAGTCAGGGACTCCACACTATTTTGTAACCACTTTCTTGTGTAATAAAGATTATTATTATGAAGATTATTATTTTTATTAGTCGCGCCATGTAAATTACTAGGATTTTGCCAGTGACTTCTTCCACCCTATGTTCCATAACTTCGTGAATAAAAAATGCCTAATTCCTTGTCTACGTCGCAAAGGAAAATTCTGTGCAAAATTTCAGCTTTCTAGGTCCAAGGGTTTGGGCTGGGCGTTGATAAGTCAGTAAGTGAATGAGACAGAACTTTTCTTTTTACATGTATTGTTGATAGATATTCAGCCCCATCTAGTTATAGTATGTTCCTAAAGTAACTGATGAAAATGTAAAAATATGTATCGCAAAACATACTTGTGGATGCCAAATTGTAATGCCACTTACAAATTGAGTACACATACATAATCAGCCTATAATGTTCCCACTGCTGGGACACAGACCTCCTCTCTGCGAGAGGGAGTGGGCCGTAATCCACCACGCGGGCCCAGTGCGGGTTGTGTCACATGTCATGTCACATGTCTTCGAAGTTTTGGTTCTAGGACATGCCGGTTTCCTCACGATGTTTTCCTTCTCCATTTTGAGAGGAGTGGTGATAAAATAAATTTACAAAGTAAAGCGCCGGTCTGGGTTCGAACCTACGACTTACAACTCATAGGTAAGTCGCGGCCGTTACCATTACTTAATGGTTAATTGCATGACCTCAATTTTCTTCGATGATTTTCAATTACAATTTGACACTTTAAAGGACACTAAACGCTCAAAGACGTGAAACCTATATTGTGTGTCAGTGTCCATCAACCTGCTAAGACGCTGACAACACCTAAACCGCGGTCACTGTCAGATTGCATAGAAAAGAAAGAGAAGCGCGATGACACAACGCTTGTAATTTATTGCAAAATATGAAGCAATTATCTATTTACTCAAAATTGAGTTGAGTAATCGAAAATAAAAAACAACCAAGTTCTGCATTCAAATAAGACGTTCTTGTTATTAATTAAATACGTAATGTATTTTGATGTTTAATACAGATATTTAGTATCGAGATTTTTTTTTCAAAACGTGTTTTGGTAACAACCAAGTTCTGGGAAATATGTTCAAAATTAACATATATTTTTTCCGCTACCACAAACTATACAGATTTGGCAATTCTTTTTCTAAAGACCAACCTGTTTTAGTCATTTGCGTCTTGTCAGAAACAATAATTGTTAAAAAAAAGTGTGTGTTGAGAAAGAAATTTATCTAAATAAGAAAGAAAGAATGTTGCTTATTCCTTTTAGTGAGTCATTGCATAAGAATTTAACCTGAACAGGGTTTGTTTACCCTCTCAACAGATACTTTTAGAACGGATAATAGACTGGTAGCTGCGTTGGGAAAAACGCTGAAATGGCTCATTTACTTGTAATTACATCGGCACCCATAATCAGCCTATAACGTTGCCACTGCTGGGACACAGGCCTTACAGAAAGTAGGCCCTTTGGAGATTAACGGCGTGATGTTATGTCGATGACATGCGATGAGTAATTACGTCACATTTGCGCAAAGCGCATGCGTCAACTTGACATTTAAAATTGAATAACCTTCAACCATAAACGTTGAAGCTATAAAAACATGACCAAACCATAGCCAAAGATGCATCAACTGTAACTTTGTTTTGAATTTCTCTTTTTAAATCCATAAACAACTCTAATTTTAATAAAAACAATTGATAAGGTACTGTGACAGATTTATTTTTATATTTTTAATTACATATTAAAGAAAATTATTCTGTTTTCAAAACATTTTTGAGTTACCTTAGCCAGTTAAATCTAGAAGTGGTATGTAATAAGTCCACTTTTATTGATAGAAGTAATAGCACCACTTTTGAAAATATCGTTATTATTTTACGTTTTTTTTTTTTTGTAAATAAGACAAATTCTCTTATTTGTCTTATTTCACAAAAAAAAAAACTAATATAAACTAAGTAATGAATTCATTTAATCTAAAACATTCTGCGAACTTCTTACCGTGGAAACTGAGGTGGAGTGAGCTTGAAGTGATCTGTCAACAGTGTCAATCTCTAAGCATGAGGTGGAATGACAGCCCAATTCAAGTTCCCTTCTCCTAAATTATCACATTGAGATTTATACAGAAAAGCATTATTGTTCTATGTATTTTCATAACTGGTTCTATTTTTTGTGTTATCATTGTGTACTTAAAAGATATAATTTCAATAAAGTGCAAAAAAGTAGTTGACTACTTTTAATGGAAAATACCGACAGTTTTTTAGTGAGACTTCATAGTTGAATTCGATAAAAAATGCTGTAATGCGTCCTTATTACAAAACAAGCAAGTTAATGTAAGTTTTTAATACCCAATTATTTATAAAAATACATAATTAGGTCAGGCCTGTATTCTCAAGGGGTAGGCTGTGTATGTCTTCGGGCTACTGGAAGCCTATGTTCGGCAATGGAGTGTTATAATAATGCCTGTGCGGTGCCACTTTGTGATTTCTGTGGCTTTGTTTTGTATGTACTAACAATAACTTTAAAATGTTTTGTGTTACTACTAGGGACTACGTCTGAAATAAATGTCTTATTATTATAAGAAATTAACACGATAAAATACAAATGAAAAAGGTTTGGTGATTTGGTTGTTACTGGAAGTATGTGTTGAGAAAATCAGTATTTTTATTTTATTTTATCGTGTTTCGTTTTCGATTTCGATACCCATCACGTCTGTGAAGTTCACCTAAAAAAAAAACTGATTTTTAAACTAATATTTGCAGTGACTACAAAAACAGCGCTTTAGTTGTTGTCAACGTCTTAAACATGACGAAACAAAAAATAAATTAATTTGATGAATTTTTTTTGGGACATCAACCCAAAAAAAGCTCGCTCACTGTCTGATTGCATAGAAAAGAAAGAGAAGCGCGATGTCACAACGCTTGTAATTTATTGCAAAATATGAAGCAATTATCTATTTACTCAAAATTGAGTTGAGTAATCGAAAATAAAAACAACCAAGTTCTGCGTTCAAATAAGACGTTCTTGTAATTAATTAAATACGTAACGTATGTAACAGATATTTTGGTTTGGAATTCAAGGTAAGAGGTTAGGTTAACGTTAGTTTGTATCGAGATTTCTTTTCAAAATGTGTTTTGCTAACAACCAAGTTCTGGGAAATATGTTCAAAATTTACATATACCATGTACCATGGCCAGAACCAGGACCGGACGCGAGAGATCTCTGGCGCCGATCGCCTCCACGAGGACACGGCGGTGCTCTGCCCAAGCCGGGCAGACCTCCACCGTATGCTCCACCGTGTCCTCCGGGCGATACACACAGTGGTGACACCCGGGAATGTAAATTGTCTTTGGTCCCTGGCTCTGACATCAAGCAATGGACAAGATTGTCAAACTTTTTTGGCTTGAATACGAGGCTTTTGGCTACTTTGTGTGTGTGTATTTTATGTATCAGAAAAAACCCTGTAAACAAATAGAGATTTAAAAAAAAAAAAAAAAATATGTATCTTTTTGTAACGTGCGTTTTGTTTAAGAAGAATTTTTTTAAAGTGAAACTTTTTTCCCATCGCCTCAACTATTTTCGTCCATCTATCGCATATCGCATTACAGCCGGCCGCGGAGTAGGGGTAAAGTGAAAGGCGCTCGGCAGAGCAGCCAAGCCCAATATGGCGGCGCCCATGGCTCGCATCAGCTAACCGTGTAGCATTTATATTCTCACTCATCCGTGCAAGTGCTCCGCGATATTTGTGTGTTTTGATCAGTGTATTGATGTAAATGTTGTTGTTCACATGATCATGATGGACAATGACACAGCTAGTGAGTCAAATAAACTGGTCAACGAGAAAAAAACCAAGAATAGTTGCAAAAATATCCGACGAAAAAAGTTTTACTTGCATCGTGGTTTCATAAAAACACACAATGTTTTTTTCTTTTTTTCTTTTAGATGCCTCTTATTATCTACTCATACTTTTTCACGAATATTATAAAATAATTACTAAACTATAATAAACATTTATAATA
This sequence comes from Atethmia centrago, assembly GCA_905333075.3. Classification (NCBI taxonomy): domain Eukaryota; kingdom Metazoa; phylum Arthropoda; class Insecta; order Lepidoptera; family Noctuidae; genus Atethmia; species Atethmia centrago. The sequence continues at coordinate 18,906,586 of HG995393.1, forward strand.
TGAACACATTACGATGTTCACCACGGAGAAACTTGTTCAGTTTGGTGGTCTGTATTTTTTTTTTTTTGAGGGTGGGAAATCATCAAATAACTTCTCCCGCTCTGGGCGGAGCGGGAGGGTGTGTCAGACTCTTACTGACTAAAACCCACCCTTATTCCTTCCTGTTGCCTGTGTTGCGGGGGCCTCGGTGACCCATAAGTACCTTCCCGCGACCCCGGCAGGCATCGGCCCTAGTGGACCCCTACTATATGTGCTGACGACATCTCTTTGAGGCGCGCGTGGAATACAACGCGCCGTCGCCCCGGGCCTGGTCCTTACCGGACGGTGAGCTACCCATTGCTCACCGTCCGCAAGCCCGCGCCTATGGTGGCCGGAAATCCGCCCGGGATTCCTGACGCCCTGGGCGTCTCCTGAGGCGGCTAGGGGCGAGAGGGCGCGAAACTTGCCTTTCCTCAACCGTCCCGCCTCCTCCTTCGCGAGCATTACTGCTTCGCAGAAGGAGGTAACGGCTGCCCTTGGTGGTCTGTATAACCACACCTTTCGGATACACGCTGTACCTATAGCTCTCGAAATTATAATTGATAGAAATAAGTATACATAATGTTCCCACTGCTGGGACACAAGCCTCCTCACTGTGAGGGCAGTGGGCCGTAATCCACCACGCGGGCCCAGTGCGGGTTGGTAGATGTCACATTTATGTCTTCGAATTTTTGGTTCTAGGACATGCCGGTTTCCTCAGGGTTCCCTCTATCTGGCAGAATCTTGATGCTCCGATGAAATTTGGCATAACACACTTGGCATAATTTTCTTTAAACGAATATTATTAAGGCATAAAAATTATTTAATATATTATTGTTTGGCCGAATGTTTATATGTCCGAATATACAATGGCATACCTTTAAGATGGCAGAATTTTATTTGGCATAATTACTTTTGGAAAAGTTAAAATTCCGCATAATTTCATTTAGCATAAATTTTATTTCAAGCGACGATTATTAGGTACAATTTCACTTGGCATACTATGAAAGATTGTTACGAGTAATATGTTAGTGATAGAAAAGAATCGCTGCAAAACCGACTCGACCCGAGTCGGTTTTTCTTTACGCGGGCTTAAATTACACTCTAGGAGTAGGACCCTAGAGTGTAATTAAAGCCCGCGTAGGCGCGGAGGGGCGAGGCGGCCCGCGAGCTGAGGAACAGGTGGTGAGCGCTAAAACCATCTGCGACGATAAGTTCGCGTGGGACCGCCGGAGCCCCGTAGCGCCGGAGCCGTGACAGAAACCATGCTTGCTGCATGTTGCATGCTGCATGCTTGCTTGCATGCATGGTGTATGCTTGTTTACATGATGCATGCTTGCTGCATGCATGGTGTATGCTTGTTTCAAAATATATCCCCTGACCGTTTAACGGACGTATTGATTTAATGACTGTCGATATGAAATGTATACCAAAAGACTTCTGACTGTGAACTTTCTGCGATATGATGGTTCTACTTTTTAATTATAATGGATATAAAATTTATGCCTAAAGATGATTCTGACTTACAAACTTATGAGTTTTGAATGTATGATAAATGAGTGTCTGCCAAACGATTTTCTGCGAAATTATGTTTATGCTGTGCGCTGTTAAGCAAAATAATATTATGACAAAAAGTTCTGCCATAAAGGGTAGACCCGTTTTCTCACGAAGTTTTCCTTCACCATTTTGAGAGCAGTGGTGATGAAATAATTTACACAAAGTAAAGCGCCTGTTTGGGTTCGAACCTACGACCTACAACTCGTAAGTCGCAGACGTTACCAATCTGCGGGCCAGGGGTTTGGCCCGCGAGGAGTCGCTGGGGACTCTGGACAGGGACCCGTGGGGACGCCCGTACAAGGTGGTGCGGGATAAACTCCGCCCATGGGCTCCCCCGCTAACGCAGAGTCTCCGGCCCCAGCTTGTGGAGGACGTGGTGAGCGCTCTGTTCCCTTCGCGAGGGGAACACTCCTCCCCACCTATGGCTCCGCCTACTGCGGTGCCTGATGCGGACCACACCGCCGACGACGACGACGATGCTCCGGAGGTGACCGATGGAGAAATGAGAGCGGCGGTACGCAGGCTTAATGCCAAAAATACCGCCCCAGGACCCGACGGCTTACCTGGGAAGGCCTGGGTCCTGGCCTTGGAGGCTCTCGGGCCTCGACTTAGGGGGCTCCTAAGCGCATGCATGGAAAGGGGCCAGTTCCCGCTTCGCTGGAAGACGGGGAAACTGGTCCTCATAAAGAAGGCAGGGCGCCCTGCGGACTCTCCGTCCGCTTATCGGCCCATCGTGCTGCTCGACGAGGTGGGCAAGCTCTTTGAAAGAGTCATTGCAGACCGCCTCGTCGGCCAGCTGGTGCGGGTGGGGCCGGATTTGGCGGAGAGCCAGTTTGGTTTCCGCAGAGGGCGCTCTACGGTGGACGCCATCATGCGTGTGCGAGCCCTGACGACGGGGAATGCTGTTGCCCAGGGTGGGGTCGTCTTGGCGGTGTCTCTAGACATCGCCAATGCCTTCAATACCCTGCCCTGGAGTTGCATCAGGGAGGCACTCCGGTATCACCGGATGCCGACCTACCTCTGTCGTGTGGTCGAGGCCTATCTGACGGACAGGGCCGTCATCTACCCCGGTCACCAGGGAGTGTGGAACCGGCAAGAGATGTCGTGCGGTGTCCCACAGGGATCGGTCCTGGGGCCGCATCTGTGGGACATCGGATACGACTGGGTGCTGCGCGCCGACCTCCCTAGCGGCGTCAGCTTAGTGTGCTACGCTGACGACACGTTGGTCCTGGCGCAGGGGAGGTCGCACCAGGCGGCGTCCGAATTAGCGGCACGCGGGGTTGCGACAATCGTCGAAAGGATCCGGCAATTGGGACTCGAGGTGGCCCTGCACAAGTCCGAGGCCATGTGTTTTCATGGTCCTCGGAACGCGCCACCGTTGGGGTCCCAAATAACGGTAGGAGGGGTTTCTATCGGCGTCGAGTCGACGATGAAGTACCTGGGACTCGTCCTCGACAGCCGGTGGAACTTCGTGGAGCATTTCCGACGTTTGGCTCCCAAACTGGAGCGGGCGGGCGCTGCATTGAAGCGGCTCCTGCCCAATCTAGGGGGTCCAAACGCCTCCTGCCGGAGGCTCTACGCGGGGGTCGTGCGGTCCATGGCCCTCTACGGGGCTCCTGTATGGGCGCGCTCTCTGGCGCTGCGGCCAGCCCGCCGGTTGAGCGCGGCCCAAAGGGTCATGGCCATCCGGATGGTCCGAGGATATCGCACGGTCTCCTGTGAGGCAGCGAGCCTCCTTGCCGGATTGCCGCCATGGGATCTGGAGGCAAAACTCCTCGCGCACGTATGGGAGTGGCGCGAGGAGGCGAAACGCCGGGGCGTAAGTCCGCTGCCGCGAGAAATCGCGGCACAGCGGACGAAGCTCCGGCGGGATCTCATGGCGTCATGGAAAGTACGGTTGTCGCAACCCAGTGCTGGGCACGCCACGATTGCGGCGAAAAGTCCCCTCTTTGAGGAGTGGCTGGAGAGGCGCCACGGCGTCCTCACCTTCCGCCTGACGCAGGTCCTCACCGGACACGGCAGCTTCGGGAGGTTCCTGTGTCGGATAAGGCGGGAGGAAACGTCCGGGTGTCACCACTGTGTGGATCGCCCGGAGGACACGGTGGAGCATACGGTGGAGGTCTGCCCGGCTTGGGCAGAGCACCGTCGTGTCCTCGTGGAGGCGATCGGCGGCAGAGACCTCTCGCGTCCGGCCCTGGTTCAGGCCATGGTACGGAGCGAGAGGGCATGGGCAGCCGTCACCTCCTTCTGCGAAGCAGTAATGCTCGCGAAGGAGGAGGCGGGATGGTTGAGGGAAAGGCACGTTTCGCGCCCTCTCGCCCCTAGCCGCCGCAGGAGACGCCCAGGGCGTCGGGAATCCCGGGCGGATTTCCGGCCACCGTAGGCGCGGGCTTGCGGCCGGTGAGCAATGGGTAGCTCACCGTCCGGTAAGGACCAGGCCCGGGCGCGTCCTATTCCACGCGCGCCTCAAAGAGATGTCGTCAGCACAAAGTAGGGGTCCACTAGGGCCGATGCCTGCCGGGGTCGCGGGAAGGTACTTATGGGTCACCGAGGCCCCCGCAACACAGGCAACAGGAAGGAATACGGGTGGGTTTTAGTCAGTAAGAATCTGACACACCCTCCCGCTCCGCCCAGAGCGGGAGAAGTTATTTGATGATTTCCCAACCAAAAAAAAAAAAAAAGACGTTACCAATGGGCCACCACTGCTCTAAATAAATAAGAACTATACTTCGTGGAAATAAGACGATTTGCAGCAAATCATCTTTATTTGCCTTTAATGAAAATTGTAGCAAACGTAGTAACAAATTGTTAAATCACCGGTCAACCGTTCTATCAACAATTTCTAAAATATCACTTTTTCTGAAAAAATGTGCTATTTTAACGTTGACTTCCAATCTCACAAGAAGTGCCTGTCTATCGATATGGCTTATCTTGAAATTAAGACGAGTATTAAACATAGAATTAGTCTCAGTTATATTTTTAAACAATGTGTGATTACTCTAGTGTTACCATTCGTGGATAATGTCGGTGTTTTTCTAAAGTACTTCAATGTTTTCTGGGTAAAAAAGTGCGTTATTATAACCACCAAAAGGTAGGATTTCTTTATATATACATATGTATATTTATTTGTCTCAAAAACCCAAACTCAAAACTCAAACCATTTATTTCAAATAAACCAATTACAGGCACTTTTGAATTGTTAAGGGGTCGGTCAGTCAAAAAGATGAAGCTATCCAGTTGTGTGTCAGTTACCAATTTCAAAGCGAAGTAAGTTCATGAAGAAAAAAAATTCTACAAAACGTAAAATGTAACTTGTTACATTTCTGTAACAATATTTTTTATTTAAAAGAGTGTCCGTGGAGTTTCTTGCCCGTTCTTCTCCATAGGTACCTACTACGCTTTGGAATTGGCAACTAATCATCTTTGTGACTGACCAAACTCTTGACAATTCATTTGATATGTTTGTTACTCAATAACGCAAAAACGGCTGAACAGATTTAAATGAAATTTGGCACACAGATAGTTTATAACCTGGAATAGGACATAGTATATTTTTATACCGGTAGTACGTTACATGCATACCAGACGGTATTTTGTTCACGACACGTTGTGCACAATTTCTGATCAGTAAACTAAGAAAAAATACTAGGCTGGCATGAAGAATCCACAATAGTATTTCAATCCTTAGTATTGTGCTACTACTAATAGGATTTTAAAGAAATTTGGCACACAGATAGTTTATATTATGGACCAGGATACTTTTTATACCGGTTGAACGTAGCTAGCAGGTATGCTGGAAGAGATTTCTTTAGAAATAAGCATCACCTTTGTACATATTTTTCTGTTCTGTTCTTCTTTTTTTTTCTATATGTGTGTACATAAATAGTTAAATAATAATAAATAATAATAATAATAATAACGTTCTCGTGGGATAATATCTGACAAAAATCTAGTAAAAAGTAAAGTACAAAAATCCGGTAAAATCTAGTTTGAAATAAATGGTTTGAGTTTGAGTAGGTACATGAAGGAAGTTTTGTATGGGACAGTTGAGAATTTTTACGCGATTACCATAATAAAGTTGGAAAATTTGTTCAGTTTGATAGTCTGTACCACACCCTTAAATGATCACATCTATCTGATACATGCTGAATAATAATGGATTATTTTGGTACACATATTACGAGTATATGTGTGACAACACCGCTTGACCGATCACCATGAAACACATAAGTATACATATTTTATCTACTCTCTTAAGGCGCTGACAAGACCCAATTGACCAAAATAGGTTCTCTTAAAAAAAAAAAATTACAAATCTGTATAGTTTGTGGTAGCGGAAAAATATATGTTAATTTTTAACATATTTCCCAGAACTTAGTTTGTACCAAAACACGTTTTGAAAAAAAATCTCGATACAAACTAACTGTTAAACTAACCTCTTACCTTGAGTTCTAATCTAAAATATCTGTATTAAATATATACGTTACGTATTTAATTAATAACAAGAACGTCTTATTTGAATGCAGAGTTTAATTGTTATTTTATGTTCGATTACTCAACTCAATTTTAAGTAAATAGATAATTGCTTCATATTTTGCATTAAATTTCAAGCGTTGTATCATCGCGCTTCTCTTTCTTTTCTATGCAATCTGACAGTGACTGCAGTTTAGGTGTTAGAATAGAATAGAATAGAATAGAATAGAATATAATAGAATAGCATTTATTTGCAAATATGGGTAATACATAAGTAGATAGTAGTAGGTATAAATCAGTTCTGCCATATTTCACCATTCGGCATGCAAACATTTTCATTATACAAAATTGTTAAAATTTAAATTCTAATTAAAACATTAAATTGCGGACTTAATGCCTCAGGCATTAAGTCCGCCTTTGTACGGTATTTTTTTTTTTTTATACTTGTGCATAAAGTTTTAATAAATAAATAAATAAATTAATTAATTATTACATTCAATAACAAAAATTATTAAAATTCAAATTGTCATTAATGCATTAACCTAATTATAACAAATATACCTACATTAAATAAAATGGTAAAAAAATTAAATTGTCATTAACAGTATAATTATATAGGAATAAAAATCGTGGTCGAACATAAATAAACAAACAAACATTAAAATTCAGGTCATAGATATATGTAGCATTCCTCAAGTAAATCACTAATAAATTAATAAAAACATTACAGGTATTCAGAAAACGTTTTGTCCGTTAAAAACTCAGTTACACTCTAGTATGTTTTATCTATTAGTAATTTTCGAAGTGTACTTTTGAAATGCACCGTTTTCAAATATTTCCAAGCCCTTGGCAATTTATTATAAACAATTGGGGCCATGTAATAAATACTTTTGCGCATCATCGTAGTTTGACACGATACCTGATTTAATTTTGTATTGTCTCGCCTATTTCTTGGAAATACATCGGACAAACGTTCAAAACGATTTGGATTGTTCTTTACAAACACAGCTTCTTCGAGAATATATATACAGGGAAGTGTCAAAATCTTGTACTGCTTAAAATATGGCTTGCATCTATCTGTGGTTTTAAGTTTGTACATTGACCGGAGACATCTTTTTTGAGCCTTAAATGCTATCTCTTTATCGGTGTTGTCAGCGTCTTAACGTAAAATTCGAATTATAAACTTCAAAAAGAGTTTATATTGACATACTTTTAAATTAAATTTCTTTTTTTTAATTTAAATTTCAAAATATAATCATAATAAAAGACTTTTCCTGTAACAAAATAATGTTTTATTAGATGTTCCAATACGATACAGGGCAAATCCCAGAAGTTAATATCACGAAGGAGTTTCCATCAATTATTATTTTTCTAATGGAACGCTTGCGGGGCGCGCCATTTTTGTAGCATAACAATAACGTTTTGATTCCGATTTTTACTTATCTGTGGCAGCGCCCGCTTTAACGCATACGCAATTAACTATTTCTTACTGTTTAACTTTGATCCTTAGAATATAGAAAGAACCAGAAGCCGCGAACACGCCTAATACTGAGGCGTCAAAAACTACTCCTCAATAGAGTAGTTTGACGCGCAGCCGATCAATTACTCTGTGAACGTCGTATCGCGTAACGTGTTTTACCGGTGTGCAATTTTATTTTATTATGCCGTCTTGTGTCGTTCATACCTGTAAAAATGCAGCGAGGCTAAAAAATAAATAGGATGGGATCACATTTCACGTGTAAATAGCGCATTCAAATATCGTCTTATTTAATTACTGAATAAATTGTTCAGTTTGTAAATGTCATAGAGAATCATGCATCCATCTTGTTAGTGTTGCCAGTATAAGAGTTTTGATTTCCCTTCTTTTATTACCTACGGAGGGCATTTATTCGTTGTAGTGTTAAATTAATAACAACTTAAAAAAAACCCGACTTGAAAAAGCAAGGTTATCAATGCAACCCGTATGTATATATGATTTTGTTAGAATTGCATAACATTCATAATAGGTAGAGACTATTAGGATTTCTAGAGGGGGCGGTTGTATGAAATTATGTATCTATGAAAAGCCCAATTGTGATTTTATTATTTATATTATCTTACCAATACTCTCAACGTTTACCCCAAAACGGGTTCATAATGTCCGAGCTAGCAACATTACGCGGGTGGGAAGTAAGGCGGGCGCGGGACGCTTGTCTTGATTTTGGACACAGCGTGCGGCTTGCAATGACAGTTGAACGCGGATTCTGGTTTTTTCTATATTCTAAGCTTTGATCTTCTAATTAGTAGGTTCAATCCCAATGTATGAGAGTAGATAAAGTAGTGTATAAAATTGCACTTAGCTTGGTATTAAAACACTCGTGTTGTAACACCCCTTATTATTCAACAGTTTCATAAACTACTATTTTCATTGACAAGAATTTAAAGCTTTTTTTTACCTATACGCGGGCTAAGTGTGACATAACATAATGCCTCTAAACCCCGGGTATAATATACCCACATTGCACCAGTTATATTTAAGTCCCATGTAACAGGGGGCGAGCCTGTTACCATCAACCGGGCACAAATCCAGACTTCGGGCTGCTCCTGAGAAATTCATTACGGGAAAACCCAATCACACTATGCCTGACCTCGGAATTGGACACCTTATAAAATTGGCTAGACCCTTTTACTTGAGACTGAAACGTAACTGGCCAAAATCATCATACCTATGCCTGGCCCTTTCCCAAGTATGTTGGGGGTGGGCACGCCACGATTGCGGCGATAAGTCCCCTCTTTGAGGAGTGGCTGGAGAGGCGCCACGGCGTCCTCACCTTCCGCCTGACGCGCCTGTGTGGATCGCCCGGAGGACACGGTGGAGCATACGGTGGAGGTCTGCCCGGCTTGGGCAGAGCACCACCGTCTCCTCGTGGAGGCGATCGGCGGCAGAGACCTCTCGCGTCCGGCCCTGGTTCAGGCCATGGTACGGAGCGAGAGGGCATGGGCAGCCGTCACCTCCTTTTGCGAAGCAGTAATGCTCGCGAAGGAGGAGGCGGGACGGTTGAGGGAAAGGCAAGTTTCGCGCCCTCTCGCCCCTAGCCGCCGCAGGAGACGCCCAGGGCGTCGGGAATTCCGGGCGGATTTCCGGCCACCGTAGGCGCGGGCTTGCGGACGGTGAGCAATGGGTAGCTCACCGTCCGGCAAGGACCAGGTCCGGGTCGACGGCGCGTCGTATTCTACGCGCGCCTCAAAGAGATGTCAGCACAAATGTAGGGGTCCACTAGGGCCGATGCCTGCCGGGGTCGCGGGAAGGTACTTGTGGGTCACCGAGTCCCCTGGCAACACAGGCAACAGGAAGGAATACGGGTGGGTTTTAGTCAGTAAGAGTCTGACACACCCTCCCGCTCCGCCCAGAGCGGGAGAAGTTATTTGAGGATTTCCCACCCAAAAAAAAAAAAAGTATGTTGGGGGGGGGCAGCTGAATACAGATATTTTACACGGAGCGACTGTCTATCTGACCTCCACAACACAGTTAATGGGTAATGGGAAATTGTTGGTAGTAACTATAGGTAGGTACCTATGCTTCTGCTTGTCCCTTCATCAGTAGCTATTACCAATACAGCCGTAAATAGTCCGCCGCGCTCCGCTGCTTGCAACGTATAGTGCAATGAAGTGCACTGATTAATAAATAAAAACGAGCGAGCATTACAGTAATCGTATATGATGTGTAACATCTAACATCTCACCTTGGTAATAAGCATCTGAGCAGCGACAGAAATTAACCTCAGAATTGTAAAAAGCTGCCGCAGGAGACGCCCTGGGCGTCGGGAATCCCGGCCACCGTAGGCGCTTGCGGTAAGGACCACCGCGTTGTAGTCCACGCGCGCCTCAAAGAGATGTAGTCAGCACAAGTGTAGGGGTCCACTAGGGCCGATGCCTGCCGGGGTCGCGGGAAGGCACAAAAGGGTTACCGAGGCCCCTGGCAACACAGGCAACTGAAGGAATAGGTACGGGTGGGTTTTAGTCAGTAAGAGTCTGACACACCCTCCCGGTCCGCCCAGAGCGGGAGAAGTTATTTGATGATTTCCCACCCAAAAAAAAAAAAGAATTGAAAAAAGGTAAATACTGAAATATTTATTCAAATAATTATTAATTACTAGTCGCACACTGGTCGAAATTCCCCCATTTATTTACAATCTCAGTACTTGCTAATTCTATGAGTAGAGTACACTAATTCTATGCTATTAAAAAGTACTTATTCGTTTATTTGTATACGTTAAACATGACACAAAGAAGGAAAACAAATGTAAAAACCGGCCAAGTGCGTGTCGGACCACGCACAATGGTCGCGTGTACTCGCTTAGTATTGTAAGAAATTCGTCCCTGGCTGGAGGTTTACAGTTCGCTTAAGGTAGCCACAGGATTGCCGGGACGACACGGGGCGCGGCATACGCTGCAGAGTGTGCCGCTTGGGAGGAGCCGCGCCGTGCCCTCGTCTCAGGAGTAGGCAGTGACCTGTTGCTGCCAGCCGTGGGCGACTCCATGGTCGGCAGCGAGGAGCCCTGGGACGCGGTGGAAGGAGGCTGCGGAAAGGGAGCGGGAGATCTCTTCCACTCACCCTGCCCGCAACAGGCGCATCGGGCATCGCGGAAGGCGGAAAACGCCCTCTTTCAGCCCCCTTAAATGGGTCCAGGGGCGACGGACTCGGGGACATCCGTCGCCCCCCACATAGCAGGACCCAATGTGGCGGCGCGTAGTGTTCCACGCGCGCTCCTATTGGACGTCGCGGTTTTACATCTCATTCCCCCCGCGAGCCTGAGGTGGCCCGCAATGGCGGTCCGGCGCACCAGCCGGGGATCGCGGAAGTTGCACTAGATCCCATGATCCCCGGTGCAAATGTGGGAGGGGAACACCGGGGTGGTTGTTAATCAGTAAGAGTCTGACAGACCCCTCCGCGCGCCCCAGGGCGGAGGACGTCCATGAGGATTTTCCACCCCGGAACAAAAAAAAAAGGTAGCCACAGTATAGTCCGGTTAAATGGTCACGACCTCTCAAGGTCAACTACGAGATGTCATACATAAAAAACACCTCACACTTCTGGTCCAGTTGAAATCCAGCGTCAGGCACTAGTTGTCTGGCATTTTTACTGAACTGGACCTTTTTGGCGCAGCCGTGAGGCACACTTTCCTGCAAATTTCTTACATTGCACATTATACTTTTTATTTGATTTTGATAATTTTCAGGGTTCCGTAGTAAACAAGGAACCCTTATAGTTTCACCATGTCCGTCTGTCTGTCCCCACTGTAGCTCAGAGACGCTTAGTACTAGAAAGCTGTACTTTGGCATAGGTATACATATCAATAACGCCAACAAGGTGATGAAAAAAATCTTAATTTTTTTTTTACGGTACCTCTCTTGCACGTACTGTGGGGATTATATTATGTTTTTTCTCGGCTACCCCATGGTGTATCGATAGGCCGTTCAAAAATATTGTGGCTCTATGAACACTACTTTTCGATTCAAGGATCCACTTGCGTATAAGCATTAAAGCTCTAATTTTTGTTAAAGTCAAATGTCCCCCCCCCCCCCCCCCCCCAGCTAAATGGTTGTTTATGGAGATGTGAAAAAAATCATGGCAGTAGTACATATAATGAAATTAAAAGGAAAACTATCACAGCTAAGTGGGCTTTACAAGTTAAGGAGTAATAGTCGACCAACTTAAAGCAGTTGGAGAATTGATTGTGGCATACATCGATGTATGGGAGAGAACACGTTTTTCAATTACAATGTTAATGTAATATTGTGTGCCTTTTAGTCTGTGCCAAATAAATGTATTTTCTTTTGTGTAGTAGAATGTAACGTTATTTTTATATTTACTTATAAGTTTCTTGTTGTTTTAGGTAAAAGTCTAAATGCTAGATAAATGTGGTGCCCGATATGAAAACACTAACAACGATCAAGGCTTGGATTTTAATATGTAAGTTTATTTTTTTGTAAAATTGGATACCAGGACAAAGGAAAAATAAAAATCCGAAAATGCAGTTTATCTGCAATCTTCATCATCAGCAATCTCTTGCCCTTATTCTAATTTATTTGTAGTCTACTATAAATACTTATCTATTAGTTGTCATCTCAGTAGTCACTCCCATATCATCCTTCACACAGTCCATCCATCGTTTATTTGGTCTTCCCCTACTCGTATACCTTGAAAAGTATTATATGTATTACTTTAATTATTGTGAATGTGAGCACTATGTGGGTCATTTTTATTTATTTCTTGTTGTTTTTTTTTTTCTTAGTTTTAATGATGGTCTGGCATTTTGAGTACTTTATGCGGCCAACCCAAATGTCCTTTCCTTGGTATTGTTCGACGAGTCGTTGAGCTCCTTTAGTTTTGAGTTGAGCTACACGATTACTGACAAATGCTTGCACTGACTGGACAGGTCCACTCAAATTTGTGTGGTTCTGTCCTCAAAAGACCATTTCAGACATGGATCTACATGGTCCTCACATGATCTGACCACGATTATGTCTGGACTTTAAAAGAGACTTTGACCCTTGAGTTTGTTTCGCCATTTCTTCTCAGGGGTAGTCAGATAGGAAATGTCGACTCCATCTAGCTTATTTTTTATTTATTTTTTTTAATATGACGTGTAAAAGTGATTCTCTTACCTATTTACAGAATAGACAATTGCATTTCATTTCATTGAATATAGCCATCCACATTCATTCTCAAAACTTTCCTCACGACATTTTCCTCATTCCTCCAAATCACATGCCCATTCCAGTACAATGAAAATGCAGTTTATCTAATACACAATAAATATCCTAAGTCTTCTTTGAACAAAACTAGCTATTTCTAGGGTTGAGTACCTCAAAAGGAAAAACACGGGCCGATTAAGTTGCAATTTGGTACATATAAGAATTTCTATGATCCGAACACAAATGTGTACCGTAAATAAATTATTTTTTTTAATTTAAGGGTCACTTTTGCAGGCAAATTAGAAAATTAAATGAAAAAACAAGAGTTTTGTAAACTGTACCGTGTGACATATCAAATGAAAGTGCTTGCTGTGGCTGTGAGAAGTGGTTTCAAATATATATATTTTCAATTTTAAGGCGCTGACAAGACCCAATTGATCAAAATAGGCTTCGCTTAAGAAAAAAAATTGGCAAATCTGTATAGTTTGTGGTACCGGAAAAAATATATGTTAATTTTAAACATATTTCCCAGACCTTGGTTGTTACCAAAACACGTTTTGAAAACAAAATCTCGATACAAACTAACGTTAAACTAACCTCTTACTTTGAGTTCTAATCCAAAATATCTGTTTCAAATATCAACATACGTTACGTATTTAATTAATAAAAAGAACGTCTTGTTTGAATGCAGAACTTGGTTGTTTTTTATTTTCGATTACTCAACTCAGTTTTGAATAAATAGATAATTACTTCATATTTTGCAATAAATTACAAGCGTTGTGTCATCGCGCTTCTCTTTCTTTTCTATGGAATTTGGCAGTGACCGCGGTTTTGGTGTTGTTAGCGTCTTAAGATAAATAGTTTTAAAGTTATTTAAGAAAGTAGATGGAAATTGACCATTTTCCCCCTCCCTCTTATCTCCGAAACTACTGACACTAAAATTTTGAATTAATATATACAATGGTTATTTACTTATATACAACAGGAAATTAGCTTTATGAAGCCTATGGTTTTAAAATACTTGGTAAATCTCACAATATTGTGCGTACAAACTTACAATATGGGGGAACATGCTTATCAACAACAATGTTAATTTTGTTCTTGGGATAAATTCGTTCGAAGTACGGAACCCTTTATTGTTCGTTTTCCGACACGCACTTTGCTGGTTTTTTTTTAATATCTAAACCACTTTTCAACAAATCCTGAATGAATGTGAAAGTTTACCCGCGTGCTCGATAGATGGTGTTGTTCGGTCCGGCTGAATCGCGCTATGGTTTCGTTACAAGCGTTTGGTTGGGTGCCTCGAGTGTTTAACTACATCAGTCGCCTTTTACGACATCCTACGGGATTATAACATTTTTGAATAACTTCATGGTGTAACAGCCATAAGGTTTATTATTCCTACAGACGAGACAATAAAGTCGTGATGTATTTTTTTTTTGTCGAATGTCTACTTCTTTTTTACTTTTGTAGTATTTTGTAATAAATTACCAAAATCATAGATACAGTCAACCGCACGATGGTAACAGAATGACTCTGACAGTGCCTTTATGTAGTCACAGTAGGGAAGGCGATTCTCTCAAAAAAAGATCGATCTTTAAATCGATTTGAATCGAAGTATGAAAAATCGATTCATAGAGAAATCGAAGTCTAAAAAATCGATTTCTTAAAAATCGATTTTTTCTCGACTTACGATAAAAGTTTGTTTTTATGACATATATGGATGTACAATTATAAAAATCATGAAAGACGCTGAAATAATCAATCTTTAATAATTTTTAATGAAGTAAGAATTACAACTATATTCAAATGTACCATGTATAAGAACCTCTACTTTAGATAAAATCTTTTATAATATCAAAAATTTAAAAATTATAAAATTTACGGTTCCCAGTATTTAAAGTCCAAGCTTTTCAGGAACAAGAGACAAACTTAATTGTTGCGTATCTTTTCCGTATTCAGGAGAACAGCATGGAGAAACTGAGCTCACGCCATCTCGCGAGTAAGTGCGTAATTAAATGAAAAGCTGTTTACATGTGTATAGTAATCCATCCATAAAATATGGTCTCGATAGCCCAAACAGTTGGACGAGGAGTCAATCCTCGTCCAACTACACATTCAACTCATTCTAAATAGTTGTATATTTGTTATCATAAAATAAAATAATCGAAAAGTATCGATTCACCGGATCGATTCACTGCTAAATATCGATTTAAAAAATCGATTTATTTAGTCGAAATAATCGATTCTTCGATTAATCGATCTCAGATCGCCATCCCTAAGTCACAGTAAGGGCGATATTCGTAGTGCAAATGTTACCACTGGTGCGGCTGAATGTACATACATACGTAGTGGTGGATTTTACATTATTTTTCTTTCAATATTTATTTTCTAATACTTAATTGGATCGAATTTCATTATAGCACGTTATAGGTACGTCGCTTTCTCCCGCGTCACCAGTCCTGACTCTCTTCAAACTTTGGTTCTCTTCAAACAACTTCTCACAACTTACATACGTAGTATACAGGGAAGTTTTAAAAAAATGTGGTTGTTATTTTAGTATATTGTGGTGTCTTACAATTTCCACGTAAACGAAGTCGCGGCCAGAAGCTAGTTCATGATATACAGGAAAAGGAACTTCATTCTAAACGGGTTACCCACGACACCTTTCGTCTTTTTACCCGACTGCCCTCGAAGGAGGGTAATGTTTTTCGAGAGTATGTATGTCTATTTCTTTGGCACGCTCTGTAGCCTAAACGGCTTGATGGATTTTGACATAAGAGGTGTCGTTAGATTCGTCTTCATTGTGGGAGTGACTTAGGCTATATAATATTTATATATTGCGTCTGCAAATACAAAAAAAGGAGGGGAAGGTTTTTTTTTAATAAATTACTACAATATTGATACTTAAACAAAAGCTATAATTCCACATATATATTAATAAAAGAGCAATAAATAATAATCAATAATAATTGCAGAGTTATTTTCAAAACAATAGCGTAGAGTCAACTCAATTATGTATCTCTTTTCCTTGAATTTGTATGTATAATGTAGGTATATATTTTAGTAAATATATATGTATTTGTATTATAAGTTTGTAACCTATTTATGTATAATGTTTTCTTTAAATATTTTTCGTTATTTTTATTTCCTCTCAGAACACCTGCCATCTTATCTCTTCACCACCCTTGGTTGACTGGTAGAGAATGCCTAAGGCTGACAATACCTAAACCGCGGTCACTGTCTGTTTGCATAGAAAAGAAAGAGAAGCGCGATGACGCATGGCTTGTAATTTATTGCAAAATATGAAGCAATTATCTATTTACTCAAAATTGAGTTGAGTAATCGAAAATAAAAAACAACCAAGTTCTGCATTCAAATAAGACGCTCTTGTTATTAATTAAATACGTAACGTATGTTGATATTTAATATAGATATTTTGGATTAGAACTCAAAGTAAGAGGTCAGTTTAACGTTAGTTTGTATCAAGATTTTTCTTTCAAAACGTGTTTTGGTAACAACCAAGTTCTGGGAAATATGTTCAAAATCAACATATATTTTTTTTCGCTACCACAAACTATACAGATTTGCCAATTTTTTTTCTTAAGAGAAGCCTATTTTGGTCAATTGGGTCTTGTCAGCGCCTTAAGTCCGCCTTTGTACTTAATTGTGTGCGAGAAGTTTAAATAAATAAATAAAACTAAAAAGCTTGAAATAAACAGATTATTTAAAAAACAAAAAACCCAACTGCATATTATAATGCTTGTTTTTCCCTTATCAGTTAAGTGTTTTTGCAGTCTGGTTTTTTGTTTTAATTTGACTCGTGGATCTTCGTAATTTTTTTTTTGCCATAACAACTTTACATACAGACACACTTCCGCATTCATATAAAGATATAAATCGTAAGCTAATTATTAGGCATAATTAATTAAAGTGACCTAACAGATTTATAACAATTAATTCAACAAAACAACAAACAAATTACTGTAGAACACGCGATCACTATGCTAATTAACAAGCCTAATGATTCATTGTTTAAAAGGTGCCAAAAAATACATCGGTCAGTCAAAAAAATGGGCTAGCCCATTTCTCTGACTGACCGATGTATTTTTCATGCAGTCTGTAGAGCCAGATGTATTAGTCATGCAGTCTTAAGGCTCCTACATACTGGCGCGACCTGTCGCGCGACGCGTCACGACACAAAGGCACCGCTTGTAGCGCTACACGCGGTGTCTTTGTGTCGCGTCGCGTCGCGCGACAAGTCGCGCCAGTAGCCTTTACCACGGGGTATAATCAATGATTAAGAGGAACCTTAGCTCCTTTTTTTTGGTGGACAATTATCAAGTAACTTCTCCCGCTCCGGGCGGAGCGGGAGGGTGCGTCAGACTCATACTGACTAAAACCCACCCGTGTTCCTTCCGTTGCCTGTGTTGCCAGGGGCCTCGGTAACGCTTTCGGACTGTCACGCGACTCCGGCAGGCATCGGCCCTAGTGGACCCTACACTTGTGCTGACATCTCTTTGAGGCGCGCGTGGAACACAACGCGCCGTCGACCCGGGCCTGGTCCTTATAGGACGGCGAGCTACCCATTGCTCACCGTCCGCAAGCCCGCGCCGGTGGCCGGAAATCTGAACCTTGGCTCTTGAGATAGAAGTATCTTTTTTATTCAGGAGCTTTTTATTTTTTTGGTTTGGGACTTATCAAATAACTTCTCTCGTTCTGGGCGGAGCGGGAGGGTGTGTCAGACGGGAGGGGCGACTAGAATCAATTTTTTTTTTTGTAAATATTGACGTTCAAAAGTACCTTCTATGTGCCTATTCGAAATAAATAATGATTTGACTTTAAAGACTTTGAAACATGATTGTACAAGCAGCCTTCTGAACTACTGCCGGGTTCGCGGGAAGGTACAAAAGAGTTACCGAGGCCCCTGGCAACACAGGCAACGGAAGGGACATGGGTGGGTTTTAGTCAGTAAGAGTCTGACACACCATCCCGCTCCGCCCAGAGCGGGAGAAGTTATTTGAAAAAAAAAGCAGACACGCATGTCCGCTAGCTTCAACTTCATCCCAAGTGGGTCCAAATTTAAAACTTGATGGCAAAAAACCAGATTACGGAAACTTTATTTCTAGCAATGACTCTAGATTCGAAATTGCAATGGGGTGTAACAGCTCTTTCAGGTGGATTAAGTTCAGCTGCATAAGCAGTAAGAAAAACAAGGGAATTGACTGATATAGCCACAGCTAGGTTAGTTAACTTTGCTTATTTCCACAGTATTAAGTCTTATGGCGTTCTGCTGTGGGGATCGGCAGCTGATGTAGATTCAATTTTCATTTTACAAAAGAGGTCAATCCCTGCTATCTACAGAATGGGTCCTCGTCAGTCCCTTAGACATAAATACGAAGAAATTGAAGTATTAACTCTGCCTTCTCTTTATATTATCTTAGATAGTATTTTGTGTGTTCACAAAAACTTACGACTTTTCAAAATAAGAAGCGATTTCCATAATATAAATACACGTAGTAAATATGAAATTGTGTTATCCAAATTTAGATGAACAAAAACAAGCAAATCATTTCTTATCAACAGTATCCGTTTTTATAACAAGTTGCCAAAGTCGGTTACAGATGTTAGAGAGGAAAAGTTCAAAACCCACTCAAACGTGTCCTTATCAAAAAAGCGTATTATAAGATTAAAGACTACGTTGAAGACAAGGAAGTTTGGCAATAATTCCTTCTGCACATGTGGCTTCCCTGGTCCCTCATTAACGGCATATGTATATATAAATGTCTATTAACTGCTCCCAAATAACGATGTTTTCTTTTACCGTACTTACTTGACATAATTTTTTCATTATTTGACTTTATATACCTACAATTTGAATCTCAACTATTTATGTGGCTTTCATGTCATTTGGTTTAAATAGGTTTTTATTTTTTTTACTAACATTTTATATAGATTTATGATATATTTGATACAGATTATTTTATATTTTGTAATTGTGATAACGTTATAGGATTAATAGATTGTAGATTTGTAGACCATTTTCTATTTTGTTTAGGACCTGGTACTTGTTGACAGGCCTACACTGTCCTCCCATACCTATTAACACTAATTAGAAAACATTGTATGTGCCAATTATTTTTATAAGAGTAACCGTGGAGTTTCTTGACGACTCTTCTCCAAAGGAAACGAACAATTGAACTGTGCACCTAGCTCCTGTCGTTTCATAAGTGATGAAGGTTTATATGAAATAAAATATTTTGATTTTGATCCATTTTTGTCGTCTTATCTTACATTTTCCTTTCCTTTTTTTGGGTTCGATTAATCCAAAATTATACAGGAAAAATATCGTTCAGGATCTACGCCGTGTGAACGTGGGCTTATTTTACCAAAATGACAGTTCTCATCGATTTTCAAATCACAATCAACAACTGTCAAATTCCGACCGTTCGAATCCGCCATCTTGGAATTCCTTCCTCACTTTATATGCGACCCGCGCCTTTACTTATTCAGAATAGATTTGAAAAGAATGTTTTTTATAAGGGCGGTTTTAATGTTCAGCTTTATTTAATTGTTGAAAGTTTACAATGAGGTCGTGTCTCGAGTTTTTATTACCGACTTTAAAAGATGAGATCCGCAGTTGTCGCGTTTTTTCTTTATTTGCACATTGGATTCTCTGAGATTTCTGGGCCGAATTACGTGATTATTTTGGGAACTCAAAGGAAGCCCGCGAATCTGCCGAGCCCGAAAGTCTGACAACCAGTCTCACCGCGTGGTATCGTGTTACCCAGCAACTGGGTTATGGATCAAATTGGCAGTTGCTCCATGTAAAATACTGGTATTCAGCTGCATCCAGTTAGACTGGAACCTGGCTCCAACTCTTAAGTCATGAGCCGATCAAAATAAAATAACAGACGTATATGAACTCACGCCTTCTTCCCATGGGGGAAGGCAGAAACTACAGAATACCTCTCCTTTCGCTTCGTTTACGTTCATACATCTGGCCATACACGCACCTGACTTTTCTGAAAAACGTCAGCCATATTTAAGGTCACTATAAGAAGGGCCGTAGAGGGACATAAGTCCTTCTACGGCCCTTCTGGCGTAAATAAAAAACTTACAGCAATCGCATAATTATTATGTGGCATCCCCTTCTGGCGTAAATAAAAAAAACGAGTGAACCTCACAGTAGTCGCATATGATGTGTAACATCTAACATCTCACCTTGGTGATAAGCATCTGAGCAGCGACAGAAATTAACCTCACAATTAAAAAAGCTAAATACTGAAATATTTATTCGAATAATTATTGAAAACTACATCGTGGTCGCCCACTTGTTCCAATTCGACCCCCTCTACTTACAGTCTATATAGTACTTACTAATTCCATGAGTACACTTATTCCATGCTATTATAAACACATATATAAATAAACTCACGCCTTCCCATGGGGGTAGGCAGACACTATAGAACGCCACCTGCTACGCTCCTTACATACTCCTTTTGCTTCGTTTACGTTCATACATCTGATCATACACGCACGCCAGTTGCGAGTACTACGCACCTGACCTTTTTGAAAAACATCACCAATGAGGTCACTATATGTCCTCCTAGGGCGACCTCTCCCGGCGTTTCCACTCACATCTCGTCGCCTTAGAGTGAAAACCTCGGGAATGTTTTGGTCATTTTTATTTAATTACATTTTTGGAAAGCAAAACCTCGCAAGCACGCCTACTTTCCCACAAAAAAAAGTTTAGTCACCTGTAGCGCCATCTATGGCGAGTTCGAAATTCTCGCAAAAGAACAGACGAAGTTCCAACATTTAGAATTTAATAATTATTCCAGTAAAGTTGCCTTTTTCGCATATACGAGGTTTTCACTCTAAGGCGACGATCTGTCCTTGTAAATATCTTTTGTTAGTCGCCTTTCATTCATCCTCTCAACATGACCAAACCATCTAAGTACTCTTTTGAATTTTTGTCACTCATCTTCCTTTAAACAACACCGTTGCCTTATCACAATATTTTTCAGTGTATTATATAGTACTGACGTATTCCATGCTCACGCTGTCACTTCCTGTCTAAAACCTTCCGTCCCTTTTCACGAAATCCCTCCCAGAGAAAAGCTGCAGACAAACAACAATCCAAGAATCATAGTCTAAACTCGCTCTAAGGAAATAAATTAAAATATAAACAAGTACAAATGGCTATCTTGTAGAACACCTGAGCGTTGATTTTGTTTGAATGAATAGCCGGGATCTTGTGGATTTGCTTTAATTTTGTTTATCCTTCACGGTGCAATTCTGAGGCTTATGAATACACAGGCTTGGGAATATTATAATGAACGTCGATTGGAGAAGATTATAATTGAAGATATTATTAAAGATGCTTATAATTTTATCTTTAAAACAGATATAGGTACAGTCAGAGTAGTGGTGGCTCAGACTTACGAGTTGTAAGTCGTGTTTTCAAACCCAGGCAGGCGCTTTACTTTGTGTAATTAATTTCATCACCACTGCTCTCAAAACGGTGAAGGAAAACATCGTGAGGAAACCGGCATGTCGTAGAAGCAAACATTCAAAGACATGTGACATCAACCCGCACTGGGCCCGCGTGGTGGATTACGGCCCACTCCCTCTCACAGAGAGGAGGCCTGTGTCCCAGCAGTGGGAACATTATAGGCTGATTATGCTTTACAGTCAATCTGCCTAGCGTTTTTACAACAACATTTTAACCAAATACAGCTGAATACCATACCATGGAGCGACTGCTTAGCTGACCTCCTCAACTCAGTTACTGGGTAACACGTTACCAAGTAAGACTGGTTGTCAGATTTTTGGGCTTCTGACTACCCCTTTTTTTTTTTGCGGGTGGAAAATCATCAAATAACTTCTCCCGCTCTGGGCGGAGCGGGAGGGTGTGTCGAACTCTTACTGACCAAAACCCACTCGTATTCCTTCCTTTTGCCTGTGTTGCGGGGGCCTCGGTGACCCATAAGTACCTTCCCGCGACCCCGGCAGGCATCGGCCCTAGTGGACCCCTACCTATGTGCTGACGACATCTCTTTGAGGCGCGCGCGCAATACAACGCGCCGTCGACCCGGGCCTGGTCCTTACCGGACGGTGAGCTACCCATTGCTCATCGTCCGCAAGCCCGCGCCTACGGTGGCCGGAAATCCGCCCGGGATTCCCGACGCCCTGGGCGTCTCCTGCGGCGGCTAGGGGCGAGAGGGTGCGAAACTTGCCTTTCCCTCAACCGTCCCGCCTCCTCCTTCGCGAGCATTACTGCTTCGCAGAAGGAGGTGACGGCTGCCCATGCCCTCTCGCTCCGTACCATGGCCTGAACCAGGGCCGGACGCGAGAGGTCTCTGCCGCCGATCGCCTCCACGAGGACACGGCGGTGCTCTGCCCAAGCCGGGCAGACCTCCACCGTATGCTCCACCGTGTCCTCCGGGCGATTTCTGACTACCCCTTAAAGACTGTCAAAGATCGAAAATTGACTTCCGGAGACATAGGTACACCATGACCTGTGTAAGGCCATAGGATGCTTTTTATTCTGATATTCCCATGGGATAGAGACCTGATACCGTGGGGCTAGTTAAAGAATATTTTGGTTTTGATGCAGATAGTACCAGAATTTTAATTAATTTTTTAAACTCTATTTTATTTTTGTTTCGAAAATGTTGTGAAGAATGTTTATTCTTCGTCATTTTTTTTCAAATATTCATATTTTCGTTACTAAAAATAAATATTCCCTATGAAACCGAACGGTCTGCGGCGGCGCAGTATGATCACGACGCGTATTTGTATGGCGAAGGTCATCGGCTATTATCCGACCCTTAAGTCACTTATATGAGTTATCTGCAAGACTTGAATAGATTCTTCCTCAGCACAAAATTATTTAAAAACAACTATTTAAAAAAAAAAGACAGCAGACTTAAAAATAAAAACCGAAGTTGATAAAGAGATTGAGATGTACTCATAGCACACCCACATTTCGCCAGTTATGTTTAAATCAATCGCCATCAACCGGGCACAAATCCGGGCTCCGGACTCAAGTCTCAAGTCCCATGTAATAAGGGGCGAGCCTGTTGCCATCAACCGGGCACAAACTTAACAAACAATGTACTTAGTTTGTTAAGTTTGTGCCCGGCACATTATATAGTTGTTTTTTTTTATTATTTAAATAATAACAAAACAACAATATAATTTACTTAACTAAAACTATTAACAAACTAAAATTTGGCGTCAAAAAATTCCTCCACATTGCTGTCACTTGGTAATGTCCCCAAGAGACTGGCGGAATTGCCACCTTGTATGGCATTATTTAATGGTATTTCACACTTTGTAGTATTTTGTTGGTACCGCCCTTAATTGCTTGGAAATAAGGCGCTGTCAAAGTCAAAATCTTACTTGGTTGTGCGGTTGAAAGTACTAATAAACGCTTATAAGGCGAACCTATTTGCTCGGACGATACGGTGGAGCATACGGTGGAGGTCTGCCCGGTTTGGGCAAAGCACCGCCGTGTCCTCGTGGAGACGATCGGCGGCGGAGATGTCTCGCGTCCGGCCCTGGTTCAGGCCATGGTACGGAGCAAGTGGGCTTGGGCAGCCGTCACCTCCTTCTGCGAAACAGTAATGTACGCGAAGGAAGAGGCAGGAAGGTTGAGGAAAAGGCAAATTTCGCGCCCTCTCGGCCCTAGCCGCCGCAGCAGACGCCCTGGGCGTCGGGAATCCCGGGCGGATTTCCGGCCACCGTAGGCGCGGGCTTACAGATGGTGAGCAATGGGTAGCTCACCGTCCGGTAAGGACCAGGCCCGAGTCGACGGCGCGTTGTATTCCACGCACGCCTCAAAGAGATCTCGTCAGCACAAGTGTCCACTAGGGCCAATGCCTGCCCTCCCGCTCCGCCCAGAGCGGGAGAAGTTATTTAATAATTTCCTACGCAAAACCAAAAGGCGAACCTATTTTCAACCGCTCCCGCCACAATCCGCGCGCTTCTGACGGAAAAGCCTCTCGTTCCCGCTCGACCAATAAGGGCCAGTCGAAGCAAGAAGATTTGAAAAAGCGATTCCTGGTTATAGGATTTATGAAGCTTCTATCTTCGCCTCCAACCCTTATCTTTTTATATGTATACATTATTATATCACCGTTAATGAAGTTGGTACACATTGACATTGATGAATTTTATTTATGCAATGACATGAATATTTACTCTGGGAAGTATTATATTATTTTAACCTGTTAAGCCCCGCGCGACACCGATTCGAAGTCAAACAATAGAAAATCAATTGTGTCTCATAAGCTTATTTTCCAGGTGATTAACCACTTAACTAACTATTTGCTACTAAGTATAAAATCATTTGGGTTAGGTTAGGTTAGACCAGTGACCACTAACGCGCGACGTGCCGAGCGTCAGATCCCCTCGATTGTTGGTGACTCTCAGTTACCAAAACAAAAACTCGATGCTAGTTTAAATTAAAACAAAGCTAACAATTGATTATTAAGCTGCTACTTTATACTTAAAATGCTACTTTACTGTAGCTGCCAACCTATTATTTTTGCTACCCATTTTAATTATTTTTAAAACCCTAAATCAGATTAGTTTATCGCCGCGTTAAATACATGCCTTATTTTAATTATTATAAATATGAAGCCTCACTGTTTAATTTTGTTTTATTCTCAGTTAGTTTTTAACATGGTCTGGCAGTTTGAGTATCTTTGCGGCCTAGCCAAATGTCCTTTCTTTGGTATTGTTCGTTGAATCGTTGAGTTCTAAGTTGAGCTGCACAACTACTGACAAATGCGTGCACTGACTGGACAGGTCCACTCAATCTGTGTGGTTCTTTCATCAAAAGACCTTTTTGAGACACCAATCGACATGGTCTTCACATGATCTGACCAAGATTATGTCTGGACTTTAAAAGAGACTGTGACCTCTGAGTTTGTTTCGGCCTTTCTTCTCAGAGTAGTCAGATAGGAAACGCCGTCCTCATCTAGTTTAAAAAAATATGTTTGACGTGTAAAAGTGTTTGTACAAACCTACTTACAGGAATAAAATCATTTATCAGTCTCATTTAAACGTTTTTATTTTTGCAGGTTCAATAATAGTTGTATCAAGCGCCACAGAGCATGCCTCATCTCACCACGACGTGCCGCATCATGGAGACAGCATACCACAGAAGAAACATCAGAATACTATTGTTCCTTTTGGAATTCAGGTAATATAGCATAACATACATACATATATACGTACATAAACTCGTGCCTTCTTCCCATGGGGTAGGCAGAAACGCCACCTGCTACGAATTTAAAAATGTATGCTTAGATTGTTTGGTCATGTTGAGAGGATGAATGAAAGACGACTAACAAAAGGTATTTACAAGCCAGATGTAAGTGCGCATGCCCGCCGGGACCGGACGCCCTAAAGGACATAAGGACCTTTGATGATGTTCTTCAGAAAGGTCAGGTGTGTAGTACTCGTAACTGGCGCGCATCTATGATGTATAAACGTAAATGAAGCAAAAGATAACTAAGCATCACACCTAAAAGTATAATAATTAATAATCAGCCTATAATGTTCCCAGTGTTGGGACACAGGCCTCCACTCTTCGCGACAGAGGGAGTGGGCCGTAATCCACCACGCGGGCCCAGTGTGTATTGGTAGTCACATGTCTTCGATTTTTTGGCTCTAGGACATGCCGGTTTCCTCACGATGTTTTTCTTGACCGTTTTCAGAGCAGTGGTGTTGAAATAATTTACACAAAGTAAAGCGCCTGTCAGGGTTCGAACCTGCGACCTACAAACTCGTAAGTCGCGGGCGTTACCACTGGGCTACAACTGCTCTCAAAAATGTGTACTTATAGTAAAGATAATAATTCACCTTGCGTATTGTTATCTTTACTATCCACATTTTTTTTTGTAAAAAGAGAGGCTTGTATATAAAGAGGCTTTGGCCCTTCACCAGAAAAAAAAAACAAAAACTAATATTATAGACACAAATACTCCCAATTTCTTTCAGATACCGGAACACGTATTATCAACAAAAGATGTCGCCTGCATTTCAGCCGACTCAAACATTTTTGAAATAATGAACAAAGCTCAAGAGTCCTGCAATGGTACAGACATGAGATGCACTTTCTACCATTTTGTAAACCATGGATATCAAAATATTGGTACCTTAGATATTGACAAGGAGTTATTTGATGATTTGTTAATGAAATTCGATAACTGGCTAATAACTGCCCAAAATATTGAGAAAGATGACTTGCCATTAGATGAGAAAACAAAAGAAGATAGTTCTTTAGATACGGCAAGTATTAATGTCAAAGGTAGCTACATAAATGAAGGGAAAATGGAAAATTCAACTAATGTCAGTGGAACAGAAAGGTTATATACAAATCAAGGCGTACATATTGATAAAATAGATCATAATAACAACGAATCTGATGAGGGTAAAATAGTAAATACTCACCATATTAAAATTTTTGATGAAACACAGCATAGAAGTCATCATCATAAATCGAAAAATAGAAACCATATTAAACTAGTTCCAGAGAATAATAATGACCATAGATATTTTGAGGTTTTTCTTCCAAAAGACAAGGAAACGGGAAAACCAAGAACAATATACGTTGAGGTTAACAGGGACAAAAACGAATTTATACTTTTAGATGAGGAAATTGATAAAAAACTCAATGGCACTGAGCCTATTAGAATTGAATTAGATGAGCTTTCTGAGATTGCTGACACGGCTTTTAATAACATAGCTAAATCTTCGAATTATAAAGAACATATTTATAACTCAAATGATGATGACACAAGCGATATAAATGCATATTCTGCAATAAATGAAGATACGACAAACTTAGATATAGATTTAGAAACTACTCAAAATATTTTAAATCCATATATTTCTAATATAAATGCTAATCAGCAACTTATTCCGGACAACACGACAGGTAATGTTGAAAAAATTAATGTTAGTAAGAATCTTGTAGTACCTAAAAAATACATAAATCAGGCACAATTTTATGCAGAATCGCAGATAGATAATGTGACAGATGAAATACCAAATGATCATTTGGAATTACTAGAAAGTACTAATGAGACAGATGTACACCAAACTGATTGTTTTGAAGATGTACTTCTTGATACTATAGAATTTAATGAAAATAGTACTAACATCGATCTTGACTTACGCAATATAGAATGTTCTCTCAAAAATGTTGACATATCTAGCGACGATAATTCTACAGAAAATTATGAATTTTCTACAGAGCACGACAATGTAACTTTCGATGATGATTCTTATCTTCAATTAGAAGAAAACAATGATACTGTTACCGATATTGACTTTGATGACATACATGAGTTCTCATCATATGAAACAATACATCTAAACGAACCTATTCCCCAAGATGAAAAGCTTGTTCAAGAAAACAAGCTTATATCAACTATAACGTCATCCTCGACTGCTGGGATATCAGACTATACAAGCTCTCAACTAGACACAATTCCTTCTGAACATCGTCAAAGACATGCAGACCTACAGGAAAATTCTTCAGAGCCTAGTTTACCACTTTCAGCATACACTACTGTCCCATTTTTGGAAAAAGACTTAGAAAATGTATTAGAAACAGATTCCCATTTGGATTCTTTATTGCCAGCGTATGCTACCTCAAATTCACCTGCAGGTGCTTCTCATTATTCTCTATTGAATTCTAACTTGGAACATCCAAGTATAACTTCTTATAATCCTCCTTTGGAATCTGATTATGGACATCAAACTACTAGACCTATAATATCAACAATATTCCCATCACCACCTGTTGAATGTGTTGTAAAACTAAACAAAGGTTCTAAATATTCACCTCCTAATTTTGGATTTAGCTGGCTACCTTCCTATCCACGTAATGAAGACCTGCGATTGCCATGTGCTGTGAACTCTTCACCGCAAGGATTCATTATTTCACTAGCAGAACTTAAAAATAAACCACTTACTGACAGTATTTGTCCAGAACCGTCATCACAAGATCACACTACACCAGTAGAAGTACCAAGATTATTTCAAACTGTACCCTCGCTCAGTGTTGATATTCAAGAACCATCTTTAACTACTGAACCGTATCATTTAGAAGGAGATGCACCAATGCCACAAAAACCCGTTTTGCCATCAAAATTAGATTTATCTAAATCCAATACTGATTTAGATAGAATATCTACAACTTATCAATTAAACGAAACTCCTTTATTAGTAACGCCTGACAGCTTTAAAGACGCAATGAACTCACCTTGTCCTATGCAAAAAATGTTACCTTATTTACACCTCACAAAACCTAATCAAATGGACTTAGGATTCATCAAATATTCACCATTCGACAATAACTCAAAAGAAACAATAATTCCATGTACAGCTAACAAAAACGTATATCCTTACACTTCAATTCCTTGCTTCGCAAACCCACACTTAAAACCACCTCAATTCATAACGCCGTTTCTTCCAGTAGCTTCTTTACAACCAGCCTCTAAAATTCCAGATTCTTTACCATTATCTTCAGACCAGAGCAACCCATGTCTTAACGAAGACTATTCAAAAGCAACTGAACCAATTCCACTCCTGCCACTTGCACCCAACAGTCCATTTTCACCTACAAGCCCTTTGCTACTAGAGCATGGTTTCATTCCAAAAACGTCACCTTGTCAAAATCCGTGGAACAATATTCCATGTTTACCGTGTGCCATCTTACCTGGCCAAAATATGAGAAACTATCCACCTATTGTTAATAATTATTTAACACCATCTCCTGTTCTACAGCAAAATCAAATTCTCAAACCATTACTATCAAAAGCAGTTTCTTTATCAGTCCCTGAACAGCCCTGCTCACCTGAAAACATGTTAGAAATGATACCATCAAGCTACACACCTTTTTTACCAATTTACACACCACCACACACACAAAAGGATTTAAATTCACCATCCGCCTTGGAACGTGATTTACAAAGTCTATCCTTAAAGTATGGTATACCTTTAACAAAGATGCTCAACTCTTTAGAGACAGAAATCTCTGATATTTATAGCAAAACTAGTTCACCAACCCTCGAAACACCTTATTCAAACTTAGTACATGATAGTTCTGAAATAAGTAAACCTATATTATCAAAAACAAATGCCGTAATCGATGATGAAAACAGAAGTAGTTATGAAGAGTCACTTCTAGAATCAGATCTTTCTAACTTGATACCTTTAGATTCTTCTCTCATAGACCCTCACTTAGAAATAGAAAGCTCACTGATGGTAGCATCAAATTACTCCCAAAATTACACTGCTTTATCAGAATCTACAATAGCACCATCTTTACATTTTAGCTTTGGAAACGAACCATCAAAAATAATACACGATAGATCCCTTATTGGTCCTCCTTTATCAACATTATCTACTAGTAATTTTGCGCTCAGTGATGAACACCGAAATGCAAATGAAGTGATACTATCAGAATCAGATATTTCTAACTTGCCTTTATCCTTAGATTCATCTTTCATAAGCCCTCATTTAGAAATAGGAAGCCCACAAATAGTACTAAATTCAAATAATACCCAAGATTACATTTTTGCACCACATACCGAAGAACCAATTACAATATCATTACAAACCGAACCAAAACTTAACATTCAAAATCAACCTACAAACTTAGTACTAGAGAGTTCTTTAATAGGTTCACATTTACCATCATTATCTCCTGTCAATCCATTACTCAGTCATGAAATACAATCTATCAATGACATGCTCCCGCTAGAAACCGATTTTGCTGACTTGACACCTTTCGATTCATCGGTTATAGATACACAAGAAAATTTTGCGAATAAACTTCAGTCCAAAATCTTACACCATGAAAAAACAGCTGTAACATTGTCTGCGGCTACTGCCAGTCCTGAGTTACATAAACCATCTGAATATTTGCCCACAAACTTAGTGGAAGAAGAATTACTATTAGAATCAGATTCTTCTAGATTGATACCGTTAGATACCTCTCTCATTGGCCCTGAGCTTAAATTAGGAAGATCGCCTGTTATAGTAAACGATGTAGAAGATAAAACTGTACCAACAATATCTATAAACAATCTTCAAAACACAGATAATAAATTTGAAAAACTGGAAAGTATAATCTTACCTTCTACATTATTACCAACATTGCTAAATAAATCAGTAAAAGCCGATTCTAACTTTAACATCATTACACAAGAAACAAAATTGAATGAAGAACTTGACGAACTATCATTAGACACTGATGTATATATTTCACTAATTCCATTTAACGAAACAGACTTTGAAATTGTTGATCCAATTCTTGAGTTACCATCACTTATAGATAATATAAATGTTACCCATGTGATTTATTCTGAAACTCTACTTAACAGCTCTTTAACAGGTACAAGTATACTTCATAAATTAGAACAACCAGAAATTTCCACATCCTTAGATTCTTCAATTCATCTTGATAACTCTTTAATAGGTCCAAGTATACTACAGAAGACAGATTCTAAAGAAGGTTTACCAATCTTAGAGTCTATAGATCCTCTTGAAAGTTCTTTACCAGCTACAACTATCAATCAGAACGAAAAGCCTTCAGAATACTTGACAGCCATCAATTTTTCAGTTCCACTTGAAAGTTCTTTAAAAGGTACTATACTCCATGAAATAAATTCCCAAGAAACTTCAAATGCCTTGAATTCAGTCACTCAATTTGATAAATCTTTAGTGCCAAGTCTACATGAAACAAAAGAATCATCAGCAACGTCGCCCGTCTTTAGCTCTAAAATTCAGCTGGATAGCTATTTAAAAGGTCCAAGTTTACATCAGGATACACTAGAAGTGTCTCGTGCTTTTGACTCTAAAGATCTTCTTGGTAGTTCGTTAATAAGTCAACATTTATCAACTGTACCTTTCTCTAGTGATGAAATTCAAATGATAAATGAGGAGTTATATCCAGAATCAGGTCTTACTAATTTTATTTCTTTGGATTCATCTCTTGTAGGACCTCATGTAGACTTTGAAAGTGAACTTGAACAGTCAGAAATCTCACGATACCAAAACCTAGAATCATCATTTACATCAGTTTTTAATCCTGATGAATGTGAAACAACTGAATTACCCTGTGACTTAGTAAAAGAAGTATCACCGCTTCAACAAATTACTCTACCATCAATATGTACATCTGATCAACAATTCCCCAATGCAATTACAAAATCCCAGCTATTACCATCTGAGCTAAAACCATGTGATAAATTACTATCATCAATAGCTAAAATATCATCAGATAATAGTTATGCGATACCATCTTGTAAAGACTTGCAAACGTTAACTTTGAATACTTTATTAAATACTCCATTATCTTTACAAGATGAACTTCCTTCTGAATTGTCTGTAGGACCTATAGTACCCTATTTTGAATCGTACTTTTTTCCAACTCCAAAAACTTTGAATGAATTACCAACTTACGCTCAAGGAGTACGTCAAATACCTTTGACGCCATATTCTCCATCTGTTCAAATGAAACATCTCGTAGACCGTAATCAGCTAGTACCACAGCCTCTCAATTTCCAAAATATTCTTCAATATTCACCTAGTTTTATACCAACAGTGGCGAATGTTCCCGTTTCTTTAATTTCGAATGCATTAACACCATTACCACCAGAAGATTTCCAACCATTATTAGATTTAGATTCCTATAGTTACCCTCAATTATTCATTCCTAATATGCATACACCTGGACACGCCATTGCACCATTATCAGAATGGACTACACCAGCAAACACTTTGCCTCTAAACAAATATATCCCTGCACTCCCAAAAAATAACTATTCTGTTCTTCCATCGAATTCAGAGTCTGCTATTTCTAACTCGGAATACAACCCAATAGTAGTTGATGATATAATGTCTCTTGTAGAGCAAAATAGCTTTCAGATGTTAAAAGGTATGTCTATTTTGCCTTTTAGCCAATCTTTTTTACCACCTACTATTCCAGCATTTGAAAATGGTGAAATTGTTTCCCCATTATTATTAGATACTGTGCCAATACTAAACTCAGACTTTGACAAAACGAGACCACTGTTACCTGTTCCTATCACCAATCCATTGGTTCCATCATCAATCTATAATCCACAAATTCGCTTTTACAATCCGCAAAACATACCCTACATGATACAGACACCAAATATCTCACCATGCAATTTACAACCTTATTCCAGTATACCATTGCACTCACAATTCTCTGAAATAATTGGACCAGCACCGAAATTAATAACATTACCTACTGAATTTCCGAAAGAGTTTTTACAACAACTGTTGTTGAAACCCAGTTCAGCATTGGATACAATGTTACAATTGCCTACAGCTTCAAATGAATTAAACAGTGTTCCATGTCAATCACCACCAGAATATTTTACACCAATATCTCCTACATATACAACTTCATTGTCAAATGCATTAACAAATCCAAAATTACCAATTTATGCTAGTCCATTATCGGTATCTTTTGCTAAACCAATTTCAACACCAAGTACTAGTTTACCATTAAATGTACCTAATGCAGATGACCCACTGATACCTGTACCGTTGCCTATTAACCCTTATACAGCAAGACCATTTACACCAAAGTATTCAAGCCCACTTATGCGTTTAAAAATAACACCAATATCAGACTATCCATATCCACCAACAGTAGCACACAACAGACCAATGCTATCAGAAATTCCTTATAAGCCATCTCATACTTATTCGAATTCACATTTACCTGTTCATGCTAGTCCAATTCCAATTGCCACGAGTCCTAGTTCACCGGTCATCATGAGTAGCCTGCCACCAGCTGTGACAAGTCCGATACCACCAGTTTTCTATGAACCTCTGTCAACACAATACTTTAGTCCCTTACCAAAATCATTAACTAATTTAGAATTATCAGCATATTCTGATACGTTGGCACCAATTTCTCTCAGTACATTGGCACCAACTCCTACTGGTCTATTGTCATCATCTTATCTCAGTACTGATATCGCAACATACAGTTATTCTTCTTTACCAGCCACTATTAATACACAGACACGACCCTCAAATCTCACCTCACCACCAGTGAGTTCCAGTTTTTCATCATATACTACACCTTTATCATTAAATCCTAAAATAACAACACCAAAATTTAAATCAAGACTATTACCAATTTCCAATGCTGTAAATCCATTCTTAAATACGAATGAAAAAAATGAAAAAAGGCTACCGATAAATACAAAAACATTACCAATACTACATTATTCTACACACGTTGCTAAACCATTATCATCACCTTTGTCCAGTTCACAAATAAAGCAAAATATATCTTTTAAAGATGGTATACAGTCCAATTTACAAACATCATCTTTAGCAGAAGAAATACCTTCCTATGATGTTATAGAAGAAAGCACTTGCACAGACAGTAATGATAATGATAATGATGATGAATTCTATGAAGAACCAAAATTAAATTATCCCTTAGAATCTCTATCATATACGTCAGTAACAGAAGAGATCACTGAAGCTTTGCCTGACGAAGATTTTATAAAACAAGAAGATCTTACTTCATCTGCATCTGTGAATAATCGTGATTCTGAACCATCATTGCAAACAAATTTATACCAACATTATTGTCTTACACCGTATGCTCCACTACACGATAAAACTTTATTAAAACCACGTCCAGTCCCACAATTATTGCCACCACCATCTTTTATAGAAACTATTCCTGATAGTATATTTGATAATATACGACTTGTGCAATCATCAAGACCTCTTAAACAGCCAGTCTCACTACCAATATCAATTTTGTACAGCCCGTTACTGAAACCACTAACATCGTTAACTTCAACACCTAACTTACCTATACCGCCCTCTTTTTTGCCTAGCCCACATATAGCTACATCTCTAAGTCCATATAACAGATTACCAATGAACAAACAGTCATTATTATATTCTCCATATTATTCCGCAGCAAGCCAGGACATATCGTCACCACCAATTGACCCAATAGAATTAAAAAATGTCGTTACCCCACAAGTATCATCAGTTTTCTCCCAAGTACCAACAAATGCACCTTTTGTGCCTGTTTTGTCGCCAAAATCAAAACCACTAATTTCGCCTTATAATTTAGATAGTTACATTCACTTACCATCAACACACTATGAACCTAAATCAATGACATTAGCATCTCAAACCTCCTTAGTAAAACCTTTGCCAATACCAAGCTATAACCAGTACGCTGCACCAATCATATCACATATTCCATCTTTAGAAATGAAAATTAGTCCTCAATACATCACTCCTTTAATACCAGCCCAAAAGTTTAAAAAGATAAAACCACTCTTCTCTCCTCAATACATGTCTTCTGTATTACCAACCCAGACAACTTTACCAGACAGTTTACCATTAAATGAAGCACCAATTCAGTATCAACCATATTCACTACCAACTGCGTTCATCAATACACCAAGAAATATTTTCATGAGTCCACCAGTTGCTTTACCATATTCTGTGATATCGCCTTTCAATAATATGGTTGAATCTGTAAGTACAGATCTCAATAGACTGCAATCTTCATCTTCTATTCCACAATATTCTTTACCAGTACCATCTTTACCTATTTCAAAATCGAGTCCCATTGTTTCATATTCAAATGTTTCCACCTCCAGTATTTGTCCACATATTCCAAAGCAAGCATTGACAAATCATATTATACCTTCATCACTATTTATGTCTTTAGATACAGATTTCCAAACAAATAAATTATCTCCTCTTCATGATATTTCAAGGTATAGCTCACCATCACTATCCGTAATAGAACCTTTTGAAACAGTTCCTTTTTATACTCCAAGCAGACCCTTAGGTACGACAGTTAACCCGCAAAATATTTTAAAGCCTAAGTCACCATTACCTAGTGTTCAATACACACTTCCATTGTTATCATCACCTTATCTCACTCAGCTTACAGATTCTTACCAAACTCAACCACATTCTAAAATCCAATATACTACCAAACCTCATCCAAACCTATCACCTGTTCAAGGTCAATATGTTTCCCCATCTTCATCACCAACCTATACTTCTTTACCATCAGAAACAGTACCTATGCAACTTATAAATAAACCTAGTGCACCTCAATCTATTCTTCCGTATGTTCCTGTATATGATACCCTGCTTCATTCATCTCCTTCAGATAGAAACCCGTTCATAGATCCAGATGTTACACCTATTACAGAAGTACCATCTTATCCCGTTTCAAAGAATATTATGTCATCACTAAAAATAACACCCGATAGTATTCTATTATCAAATCTAAGACCTTTAGTTATTTCTCAAGAACCTCAGAATTTATATTCTTCTGCAATAACATCTTCAGATCCATTGCTGAAAAGTCCATTGCTAAAACCCTTATTTACTACCTACCAAAACAATGTTCCATTATTAACAATGCATTTCTCTAACACAAATACAGCATTCCCTGAAGCCTTTCCTATAGAAGCTGTTCCATCTGTTAGTAACCCAGACATTGCTCTTTCAAGTTACCTCCCATCCGATTCTTGTAATCA
Organism: Atethmia centrago; assembly: GCA_905333075.3. Taxonomy (NCBI): domain Eukaryota; kingdom Metazoa; phylum Arthropoda; class Insecta; order Lepidoptera; family Noctuidae; genus Atethmia; species Atethmia centrago. Next base: position 18,941,922 of record HG995393.1, read on the forward strand.
CAAATATTCTGGTCTATATGACTCACTGGTCGCAAAAATACCTGAAATTATGACGCCAATAAATCCATCATCAACCACATCAAATATTTTCTTAAAACCACCGTTTAACAAACATTTCAAATCACCAGTACATACTCTGACAAATACGCGTTTGTATTCAAAAATTCCACCAAAACTTCCAATAACAGAAAATATTATTAACGCTGCTAAGCCTATTGAAGCTTCAGCAGTTAGTGTCTCAGAATCATCACCATTATCTCTCAATTCATTAGATACAGAAATGATGCAAAAAACAGAGGCATATGAACTTATGCCTGATTTCGAACATAGGTTCTCACCATTACCCCTGAGTTATAACAAAGAAAGCCAGTTTCGTCCATATTTTACTTCAAAATATTTAGCAATGCCTCAACCAACTAAAACATTGCCTTCATTAATATACAAAGCATCAAGGCCAAAGCCACCATTCTCAATGCCTTTGTTAATACCAGAGGAAGCTGAAATAATAGATACTACAGATTGCATTCCCCTCTCACAAATTAAGTCAGAACCAATCGCTGACTATTCTCCAACTGATAGAAAAGTATCAAAACTTAACATGCCATCAAATATACCAGAACCTGATATTTTAAAATTACTCCCTTACACTACACTGTTAAAAACAGAGTTCCCTCCTTCTACATATAAGCAATTACCACCTTCTCCTTATAACAATAAAATACCACAACCATCACCAGTCTACATAAGTCCACAAGAATATAAAGACTTAACCCAAGGTATGTCATCTACCCAAGCATCATCATCTCCTTTCGTATCATCCACCAACACTGGACCTCAGCTAGTCACCAGTCTGTTGACAGGAGGACCAAGTCCAGAGATAACATTTTACACCAGCCCAATATCGACAACCACCGATAATTGGCTTCCGTCACCAATCTTGAAGAACTCTTTACCTCTTCAAGAAAAGTTTTTAGAAGTAAAATCAGAGAACGAAAGTATACTAACTGATCTTGATAAATATAGACCTGCTAATAAAACAACACCACAAGGAAACAACTATCCATATGAATTTAAATCTACAACATATGAAGTATTTTCAGAACTCGATTCTGTAAAACCTGTAAATCCTTTGCTTAAATCAAAAGAACATTATACAGAATACATAGAAGACTTAAAATCAAATGAAGATAACGGTCATGACTTTGAATCAGACAATGTAAGTTCCAATGACAATAAACCTGATGGTTTCGAAACTAAATCACTTACTAAAAGTCTACCAGAAATAATCAAAGGTATAAGTATCCCTAATTATAACAAAATCACGCAAAAACCTCAAAGATTATCAAAATTGGACCATTTCTATGCAAATAATCATATAGGGAAAAGGCCACAAGTTGTTAATGTTCCTTCTTATAATTCTTTACCTTTAAGTTCTCCTACCGATGTTAAAAGTACCTCTTCTATAACATCCCCAGAGATTTATAAAGATTTCACTAACATACCTACTAAACATTTTAAATCAGTCCCTAAATTAGACACAAATTCCCTTAGGACAAATGATTATTACCCTGAAAAAGCAGACTCTCCTGAAAACGACCCGATTACGAACTCATATCCTCAAAATTACTTAAATCCTTGCTTGAAATTTAGTTCACAAACTAAATCCCCTCTCAATACTGTTGAAATTGCTGACACTTCTGAAATGACTCCTACTTCATATACTCCTTACAACAATATTGATGATATCAAATATTCAGGTTATAAGTCATATCAAATACCTTCTTTTAAATCTCCACTAACGACGAAAAATCTAGCAATACCTGCTCAAATGTATAGTCCATCTGTAGCTACTTATTCTCCTTCCATTCCTGCTGCCAAACCTTCAAATGTTCAACAAAATCCAAGTCATTCCAATTTGTATAGACCTACAGAAATCTCTGAGCCTCTAATTCCTCAGTACCAAACACCAATAAAAATGACAACACCACTTCAAACAAAATTAGATCCTGACACTTTACCAGAAAAACCAGAATTTAACGAATATAATCTTATAGAAGATATACCGATAAGTGCTGATAGTATAAATGAAGACACTGATCTAAAAACAAGTTTAATTAATTATATTAATAAGAGAGAAGACGTTAAAAATAATTTGTTAAACAATAATGCTGAGTTAACAATACCAATAGGCAATATAGCTATAACAAAAAAAGAACCGTACAATGCTAACACTATAGAAATGAATAATCCTTCAATAGGATTAAAAGTATGGAAATCAAATTTAAAAATAGCTCAAGCAGAATTAACACTTAAATTCAAGGATTTATCAGTAAATAATTTCATGCCTATAGTCAATAATTTAAACAAATATGATATGGAAGAGATTCGTAAGATAGTCAAAAATTATATTGATGAGAAATACGGGAATCATATAGAAATAAATGAGCCTTATACTATTGATGATAAGTACACAGTTATAAAGGATTTTGATCCTAATGCAATGGATTATAAATATAATTTACTTTGGCCTACGAATTATGTATGAAAGTGATTGTTAGGGTTCCGTACCCAAAAGGTGCTAACGGGACCTTATTACTGCTCCGCTGTTGGTCCATCCGTTCGTCTGTCACAGGGCTGTATCTTTTGAACAGTAACAGGTAAACACGTGAAATGTTCATATAAAGAAAGAATGAAAAAATATTTATTAGGACTCTCACCAGAGATCACAAATTAAACTAAAAAACACTCAAAGAAACATAAAAAAATGTCCTATACGAGGCCAAATGGCACTTATCTCTGCATAATGCTGCGGTACTTAACAAAATAACTGCCGCAGCGCTGGTATTCTGATAGGCCCCACTGTGATTTCACGGATAGATACATAAATAAATAAAAATAAACGTGTGAAATAACCTATAAAGTGTGTACTACTATAGCCGCTATAAAAAGAAATAAAAATAAAATAAAGTAAAATTTTTCATGGGATACAAGAATACAAGAAACTTGTTAAATAAATATGTAGTGTTAAATATTGTCGGTGTACGGAACCCTTCGTGTGCCAGTCTGACTTGCACTAGGCAGATTTTCTGTCTTGTGTCGGTACGAGAAAAGACTCATGCCGCGATGAGGATATAAGGCATTCACTACCAACTTATGCTACATTAGCCACATAAGAGAACACGATCATAACCCATAGCCATTAAAACAGAAATAGTCATCGTAGCCAAAATCGGCATTGGAATATAATATAATATTATAATTATATAATCAAAATCAAAAGTCATAATATATTTATTTACATAACCAAATTACAAGATGATTATTAACATTAACTAAATTAAATTAAAACTAAGTTAAGCTTAAAAAAGGCCCTCGGGGCATTGTACCGAGGATGCTGGCGGCATTTCCTCGCTGAATTGCAATGCTGATGCGTTGCGCGAGAAAGCCGCCAGCTTTTCGGTCACCAGTTACATCAACTAGACGTTTCACGATTTCCGCAAATAACTAATGCGCACTGGGACCCCACGGACCGAGGGTCTCGACGCCAAATGGCACAAAGTTGTACTCTCTGCCAAGGCCTCCATATTTAATAACTTTCATTCAACAAAAGTCATTCATTCAAGTAAAGCGGAAATTCAGCACTTTTTGACGTCAAAATTACATAAGACAGTCCCCATACGCCCGCCCTTCATCACTTCCTAGTGCTTTAGCTGGGAAGAAGAAGTGGCGCAACAAACTTCCCAGCAGCACGGCTGTCTGTTAAGTTAGAAGCCAGCCAGTCAGAAAGGTGGGTAGCGTGGCACAGTGGATAAGTTACGGAAGACGTAGGTAGTTAGGCAGATATTATTCATGGAGGCATAGGTAGCCTCCACGAATGATATCTAGCGATATTCCAGTCATCTATGCCCCACGTCAGAGGTAACACTTTGTCCTTCAGCTGGCCTAGCATAGTATGAAGTTTCATAAAAGGCCAGCTTATACTAGTTTTGCGACCCCTTTTTTTTTGGTGGGATATCATCAAATAGCTTCTCCCGCTGTGGGCGGAGCGGGAGGATGTGTCAGACTCTTACTGACTAAAACCCACCCGTATTCCTTCCGTTGCCAGGGGCCTCGGTGACCCTTTAGTACCTTCCCGCGACCTACCGTACTGCTACTTTCAGTTGGCCTAGCACAGCATGAAGTTTTAATAGAATAAAAGGCAAGCTTATACAGGTTTTGTGACCCCTGACGTACCACCGTACGTGCTCGAACATCGAAAAAAATAATTTGAAAGACCTACATATTATTATATTGGGATTAGATGTTCAAAGATAACCCCAAAAGTTTGACAACCAGTCTTACAAAGGGGGTGTTACCTAGTAGGTAACTGGGTTGTGGAGGTCAGTTAGGCAGTCGTTCCATGTAAAATATTGAGCTGCATCCGGTTAGACTCGAAGCTGACTCCAACATGGGTGGAAAAAGGTTAGGTTATGTTAAATTAAATATAATTAAAGTATCAGTTTAATAATGTTTTAAGAATATAATGTTAGTATTATTTTAATAGGTACCAACAGTTTAACAACGTTTTGTGAATAATGTTGGAATTTAATTTTAATAGTATCTAAGTATGAAGAGAGATTCTTTGCATTTGATTTTTAATATAATATTATAATTTGATTGATATTTTTGTTATAAGACTGAATGGTTAAAAAATTAAATGTATATGAATGAAAATTATTGTATTATTTAAAGATAACGATCATTTATTTACCAAAAACATAAGTATACACACAGATGTTAGAATAAAATGATATCATAGTCATGTTTTGCCTTAGTAAATATATTATTCCATAAATATTTAAAGAGACATCACCGAGCCTTCAAATACATTATTAAAAAAACTCAACCTTAGAGCCCTTAAAATCACACCTGTATCTCAAAACATATAAAAAGTATATCATACTTTGTATTTTCCTCAAAGCTTATCCTATAAATTGCTATAACACCCGGTATACACTGTGTCTGTTTACAGTATCCGAAAATTAAGTGTGAGGTGCAGACCATCAAACTGAGCTACTTTTTCCCGGTAACTAAGAAAGTAATCGTGAAAAAAAAATCAGTAATCCCATGTAAAACTTCAATACTTACTCGACCAAATGTATGGGGCGACTGATAATTTTTATGTTGCGATGCGATTCCGATGTTGGTCCCCGGGAGAAAGTGGTTCAGTTTGACGGTCTGTTCCACACTCTTAAATTTCAGCACACCGTATACAGACACATTGTATATCTACTCATCCCACTTACACCAGGATAACGAACACAGAAAATCCAAGGTATGTCCTGTTTCCTATAAAAACGGTGGCCGTCACATGGCATCTGTAATTTACCGGCGAATGACGTCACTGAGATGTTATGTATGAAAGTAAGTTGGTATGTTTTCCTAGAGAGCGGTTTTTGTCAACGTAAGGTCAAAACCCGCTGCCATCATTTTCATAACAGCCGTCACTTCTGCTGATAAGTGGCACCGTTCTTCAGGTTAACACTTGCATAAAGACGCGGGATCCCGGTAACAAAGACAAGTCGGTACCGACCAGTAAATGTAAAAATCCCCGTATCAACTCAGTGCGATTTGTGTGGCTCTGTGGAGCACGAAGATGCTTCTGTGGCCTTGCGAGTGTCGTGTGTGTCGGTGAACAGAGATTATTCTAGATTATACTCTGTAAATTGGATGATGATTGACATTTATTTATTTGCTGATAGGGAATTTAACCTATGCACTCATCATACATTCAGAAACAGGTACAACCCACACTTCGCCATTTTGCCAAGGCTCTGTAGGCAGTATAACGAAAAATCAATGAACTGGATGTTACATGCAAATTATCAAAGTTCAAGACAGACATGAACATCATTGTATCCAAGTCGTAATACTTTTGTCTGCTGTCTTTTATGGTTATTCTTTATTTCTTATTCCTTTGTATTATTATTATAAATTGGTTATGTTTTCTTTTAAATCACTGTTTCCTTTTTATGATTTTAGTGTTTTGATTTATTTTAATATTTTTACTTTGTCAAACTTACTGTACCTATATACATGTAATTGATGTGGTCCCCTATAATTGGAAGCGCATACTTGTACTTGTCTCTATTTAATGTAAACTTGCATGTGTGGCCTCTGTGGAGATCCGATAAATAAATAAATAAATAAACATTATAACCGTTCAATATCTCCGTAGTAAGAAGATTCCTAGGTATAGTCCAGGACAAAAAAAGTATATCACAAAGACAGGGAGAGTACAAGAGATTCTCGTTTTACACAAATGTCTCTCAAATACACACTCTCAAATTAACACCCTTTTTTTTGTATGGGAAATCATCAAATAACTTCTCCCGCTCTGGGCGGAGCAAGAGTCTGACACACCCTGTGTCAGACTCTTACTGACTAAAACCCACCCGTATTCCTTCCTGTTATCTGTATTGCCAGGGGCCTCGGTGACCCTAGTGCCTAGGCCCTAGTGGACCCTAGCTTTGTGCTGACGACATCTCTTTCAGGCGCGCGTGGAATACAACGCGCCGTCGACCCGGGCCTGGTCCTTACCGGACGGTGAGCTACCCATTGCTCACCGTCCGCAAGCCCGCGCCTACGGTGGCCGGAAATCCGCCCGGGATTCCCGACGCCCAGGGCGTCTCTCTCGGCGGCTAGGGGCAAATTAACACCCTGTATACATTATATATAGGAGGGGTTAGTGGCTAAGTAATCCGCATGGGTCGATCAATCAGCTACACTTGCCGCGGTTGGTCCGTGGATGGGTGTTCATCTATACACACCAAAGACCCCTCCGTATCTCGGAAAGCACGTTAAGCCGTTGGTCCTGGCTGTCATTCGTGGATCTTTGACAATCGTTACGGGTAGTCAGAAGCCTGAAAGTCTGACTACCAGTCTTACCAAGGGGTATCGTGTTACCCAGTAACTGGGTTGTGGAAGTCAGATAGGCAGTCGCTCCATGTAAAATACTGGTATTCAGCTGCATCCGGTTACTGGAAGCCGACCCTAACATAGTTGGGAAAGGCTAGGCAGATGATGAAACAGAATGATCTACCCATCTCTTTTACACCAAAATAATCAACACAAAATATTCGAGCAATGTCCGTTACACTTCTTAAAAGGGTCAGTCTCAAACTTTTTACTTACTCACTCGTAAAATTGCTAAATTCCTGTGGATAACCCTTTTGAAAACAGAGATGTAAGGGATCATTTACGGGTTTCAAACCCTTAAAGGGTCTTAGAGGGCACCGACAAGTGTATCCCCGTACACGTGTCGGTTCCGGAAAGAAAAACGAAATAAATTGGTCTAGTGGTCGCAAGAGCCAATGCTGAGCATGAGGTCCTGGGTTTGATTCCCGGGTCAAACACAGGGATATTGGGTTTGTTCCAACTGGAATTTGTCATTAACAGCCCAGAGATCAGATTTGAGCCCGGTTCATAGCTATAGGCTCGCCCCCTATTGCATGGGAATAAAACATAACTGGCGAAATGTGGGTGTACTTTTGCCTAACCGATCGCGGAATACAAGCGTGATATTACATATGTTATGATGTAACTAGTCAAACGAAATAAATATAAGACAAAGAGATTTAAGATAAGAGAGGCTATCAGAAGAAATGTCGTATAAAAACTGTGATCGCATGACTGAGTGACGCAATAGCAAACTTACACAACAGCCAAGTTTGACCCGATACACTTTTACCGACGCCAACCTTTGATTACCATCCTTAGACAATATAACAATTGTTATTATTTTATTTTTATTTCTTAAGAAAATTTTCTTTCTGTATCATAGGATACAGATAGTTGACAGTTGGTGAAAGAAGACCAATTAAACGTTTTCACTGACAATATTAGGGTAGCACAAGAAACGGTAAACATGCAAGAGAAAGCAAGAATAAGTAAGCACTCGCAGAGAATCAAGAAAAGAGTCAAGAGGTTTTAGTGACCTTCAAAGAAGTTTTTACACAGTATTTTTCTCTGACATATCGAGTTGTATGTCCTGCTAGCTCTTATGATACATGTATGAGTTTTGTCGATATATACACCGCACCCAAGGAAACTACACTGGTTGATGATTCCTTAAGGTAAAGGATGGAACACGCAGCCCAATTTTGCTTATCAATTCAGAACAATCGGATGAACCATTTGCCAAATTGAACAAGAAAACTATGTCGACAATTTTTCTGCGCTCAATTAGTGGAAGAATCCTGCAGCGGCTGTAATAATTAATAATACTCCCTAAAATCCCAAGTCCCTCCCTACCCAGCCACTTTCGACCTATTTCCATTCTCCCATTCCTGTCTAAAGTGCTTGAGGCCTGCGTACACAAGCAGTTTACGGGGTTTGTTCACCAGAACAACCTTGTTAGCTCTTTTCAGTCTGGATTCAGGCCTGGGCACAGTACAGCCTCCGCTCTTCTTAAAGTGACTGGTGACATTAGAGAAGCGATGGAGGATACCAAGAATGCCGTTTTGGTATTAATTGACTTCTCCAATGCCTTTAATGCCGTCAGTCATGATATTCTCCTTTCTATCCTCTCTCATCTTATGGTTTCACCCGAGGCCCTGGAATGGTTCTTTTCTTATCTTCGGGGTCGTCAGCAGTCGGTTCGCGTTGATGAGAGCTCTTCGAGTTGGCGCGTCCTGAATGCTGGTGTTCCACAAGGCGGTATTCTTTCTCCACTGTTATTCTCCATCTTCATTAATTTTATTACTCACCGTCTTCGATGTTCGTATCATCTTTATGCTGATGATCTTCAGTTGTATACAGCTGAGCGGGTAGAAGGTTTATCGGACGCTATAGCAGATGGCGCTATCAAAAAATGGTCTGATAGTTTTGGGGTGTCAGTAAACCCCTCAAAATGCCAGGCCATTGTAATTGGAAGCTCGCGCATGATGGGTAGGGTGGCACTTAGGTCTATTCCTTCTCTTATTTTTAATGGTACCGTCATACCCATTACCCCTACGGTTAAAGATCTCGGTTTGAATCTTGAGTCAGGTGTCTCTGGTGTCTAGTGTTAGTCAAAAGGTCAACGGTACTCTGCGATCCCTGTATCGTCTAAGGAACTTTTTGCCCGCTAAGACGAAGACTATGCTTGTGCAGACTTTGATTTTCCCTATAATCGACTATGGTGACGTGTGCTACTTTGACTTGAACGCGGTTCTGCTGGATAAGCTCGACAGACTACTCAACAATGGTACCCGGTTCATATTCAACCTAAGGAAATATGACCATGTTTCGAGCTACAGGTCTGAGCTCAAATGGATGTCCATTCGCCAAAGAAGAAGCTTGCGCGCTTTGACCACTCTTTTCTCCCTTCTCAACTCTCCCACCCCTCCTTCTTATCTTATGTCTCACTTCCAATATCTGTGTTCTTCGCACGCTAAAAGTCTGCGTTCTTCCAACAATCTTCTTCTACTCTGTCCTTCTCATACTTCGGACTTTGTTCATTCTTCCTTTCATATTCAGTCCATTCTTTTTTGGAATGCGCTTCCTCTTGATATCAGGACGGCCACCAGTCGGTATGCATTTAAGCGGAAATTGCAGAGTTATTTTCAAAACAAATAGCGTAGAGTCATCTCAATTATGTATCTATTATCCATGAATTTGTATGTATATATACATATGTATAATGTAGGTATATATTGTAATAAATATGTATGTATTTGTATTTTATGCTTGTAACCTATTTATGTATTTCTGTACTTATTCTATTTATAATCTATTATGATATCTTTAATATTTTTCGTTATTTTTATTTCCTCTCAGAGCACCTGCCATCTTATCTCTTCACCACCCTTGGTTGACTGATAGAGAATGCCTAAGGCATTAAGTCCGCCTTTGTACTTAATTGTGTGCGAGAAGTTTAGAGGTTTTAGATCTAAACTGAATGTTTCTAAACCTTAAAAAAATATGTTGAATACCTTCGATGCGATTGACGTAAGTATTATAAATAAGATTCCATCCTCATCCTCGTTCGCAAACAAAAGAACTATTAAGTTAGTAAGTACGTACTATATATTGTAAGTAGGGGTGGGCGACCTCTAGTAATGAATAATTATTCAGATCAATATTTCAGTATTTAGCCTTTTTAAATTTTGAGGTTAATTTCTGTCGCTGCTCAGTTGCTTATTACCAAGGTGAGATGTCAGATGTTCACACCGTATGCGACTACTGTAAGGCTCACTCATTTGTAGGGTTCCGTAACCAAAGTGTAAAACGGGACACTATTACTAAGACTCCGCTGTCCGTCTATCACCAAGCTGTATCTCATGAACCGTGACAGTTAGAACATTTAAATTTTCACACATATATGTATTTCTGTTGCCACTATAACAACAAAAACAAAAAAAAAACATAATAATATAAATATTTAAGGGGGCTCCCATACAACAGACATGATTTTTTTGCCGTTTTTATAGATACTAGATGCGCCCCGCGGTTTCACCCGCATAAGTATTGACCCCGTGGGTATATCGGGATTAAAAGTATCCTATGTGTTATTCCTGGTTATAAATTATCTGTGTGCCAAATTTAATCCAAATCCGTTCAGTACTTTTTGCGTGAAAGAGTAACAAACATCCATCCATCCATCCTTACAAACTTTCGCATTTATAATTTAAAAAAATTAATATTATATTATAGTAGGATGGTACAGAACGCTTCGTGCGCGAGTCCGACTCGCACTTGGACAGTTTTTTTTAAGTTATCTCAATGATTTAAGAAAATAAACCGTAGTTGATGTAACTGGTGACCGAAAAGCTGGCGGCTTTCTCGCGCAACGCATCAGCATTGCAATTCAGCGAGGAAATGCCGCCAGCATCCTCGGTACAATGCCCCGAGGGCCTTTTTTAAGCCTAACCGTAGTTAAGTCCATTCATTTTATCACTGCGGGGTTTGAAATACCACAATGGAATTGGGAATATTTTCTTCGAAAATAGATTTCCTTGCACACAATGCGACCTGTCATGGGGGGCGTTTGACACGAGACATAGAGTAAACTGAGCGAGGTGGGACGTGTAAGCACTATACCCAGTTGATTTTGATGAAGTTTGCTTTGAGCCGTCAATTGTAAGTATATTTAAGGCGCTGACAAGACGCAATTTACCAAAATAGGCTTCTCTTAAGAGAAAAATATGCCAAATCAGTATAGTTTGTGGTAGCGGAAAAAATATATGTTAATTTTGAACATATTTCCCAGAACTTGGTTGTTACCAAAACACGTTTTGAAAAAAAATCTCGATACAAACTAACGGTAAACTAACCTCATAGCTTGAGTTCTAATCCAAAATATCTGCATTAAATATCAACATACGTTACGTATTTAATTAATAACAAGGACGTCTTATTTGAATACAGAACTTGATTATTTTTTATTTTCGATTACTCAACTCAATTTTGAGTAGATAGATAATTGCTTCATATTTTGCAATAAAATACAAGCGCTGTGTCATCGCGCATCTCTTTCTATTCTATGCAATCTAACAGTGACCGCGGTTTAGGTGTTGTCAGCGTCTTAAGGATCTGTTTATACGGACCTCAACAACACTATATCGCAGCGACCAAAGGTGGACAAGCAGTGGTTACGTGTGAATAGTGTCGCTGCAGCTTTTTGTATGTAGTTGCGATGTGGTTACGTTGTGGCTTGTGCTTGCAGAGAGACAGATCGTTGTGATTGCGCTGTAGCCGGCGACTAGTGCGCAGTCTCGCTGGCGGTTGCGTTGTGGCTTGTGTTTGCAGATAGACAGATCGTTGTGATTGCAATATATCCGGCCACTAGTGCGCGGTCTCGCTGGCGGTTGCGTTGTTGCTTGTGTTTGCAGAGAGACAGATCGTTGTGATTGCGATGTGGCCGGCCACTAGTCCGCGGTCTCGCTGGCGGTTGCGTTGTGGCTTGTGTTTGCAGAGAGACAGATCGTTGTGATTGGAATGTGTCCGGCCACTAGTGCGCGGTCTCGCTGGCGGTTGCGTTGTGGCTTGTGTTTGCAAAGAGACAGGTCGTTGTGATTGCGATGTGTCCGGCCACTAGTGCGCGATCTCGCTGGCGGTTGCGTTGTGGCTTGTGTTTGCAGAGAGACAGATCGTTGACATTGCGATATGTACGGCCACTAGTGCGCGGTCTCGCTGGCGGTTGCGTTGTGGCTTGTGTTTGCAGAGAGACAGATCGTTATGATTGCGATGTAACCGGCCACTAGTGCGCGGTCTCGCTGGCGGTTGCGTTGTGGCTTGTGTTTGCAGAGAGACAGATCGTTGTGATTGCGATGTGTCCAGCCACTAGTGCGCGGTCTCGCTGGCGGTTGCATTGTGGCTTGTCTTTGTAGAGAGACAGATCGTTGTGATTGCGATGTGTCCAGCCACTAGTGCGCGGTCTCGCTGGCAGTTGCGTTGTGGCTTGTGTTTGCAGAGAGACAGATCATTGTGATTGCGATGTGACCGGCCACTAGTGCGCGGTCTCGCTGGCGGTTGCGTTGTGGCTTGTGTTTGCAGAGAGACAGTCGTTGTGATTGCGATGTGTCCGGCCACTAGTGCGCGGTCTCGCTGGCGGTTGCGTTGTGGCTGAAACGTGGCCTTGGTGTGGTCGCTTTCGCCCACACGGTTGATTTTGACGGCCAAATGTGGTCCGTGTGAATAAACTATTAATTTTCACACAACTTAGCGCCCGAGCACATGTTGTCGTTGTGAGGGACGAGTGATCGAATCCTTTATAAATAAATAAATTCTTTATTGCCATAAACTGGTTACAAAGTTTTTATTTTTTATCAATTTATTTAGAATTTATTTATGTCTTTGATTTATGGTTTCGGAAGTCAGTGTCATTGATTAGGAACGATACTTTACTGGGAAAATAAAACATGTTTTAAGTCGTTTGGAAAAACCAAATTACTTTTTGTATTCGTTTATTATTGTGTTGACAATATAATACACTAACTGCGCCCGCGGTTTCACTCGCATAAGTCTCGATTCCGTGGTAATATCGGGATAAAAAGTAACCCATGTCCTAATTCAGGTCATGGTCCACCCATGTGCCAAATTTCATGCAAATCCGTTCAGACGTTTTAGCGTGAAAGCGTAACCAACAAACATACAAAAAATCAAATCTTTATATTTTCTCTTTCTTAATATTAGTTTAGATATTATAACATCATTCCTGTATCCCTAAAAGTGGTAGACAGAGTTGTATAGTACACCCACATTTCGCCAGTTATGTTTAAGTCCCAAGTTTAAGTGTTTAATAGGGAGCTAGCCTGTTAATATCAACAGGGTATAAATCCAGACTCCGGGGTGCTGCTGGCCACTAACGTTAAGAGCGTTTACGCCGTACGGCATTTCATACAAATTTTCAAGTCCTTATTTTTCGAAATGACTAAACCGACTTTAATGAAACTTCACACACATAAGCAAGATACATAGGTAGAAAAAGATAGTAGAAAACATTTTCGAAATGTGTTTCGAAAAAAAAAAAGTTTTTTTTAAATTTCTGTTTGTATGGAAAATTTAAAATCGCTCTAATTTAACTGTAACACTATTTCTCGTTTAAATTAGTTTCACTAAAATCGGTTCAGTCATTTGCTCTTAATGGAAAAAAATAACATTAGTTTTCCTGACCAGGGATTCGCACCCAAAAAAAACACGCAGAGCAGTCGCGGTTGCGGCCACTACACCAACGAAGCAGTTTATTTTACGGGAATTTTTAACTGATCCTCTAAAAACTTATTGACCTTTAACCATGGACAGTTTTTAACAAGTAAAAAAAATAATCCTACTAATATTATAAATGCGAAAATTTGTAAGGATGGATGGATGGATGTTTGTTACTCTTTCACGCAAAAAAGTACTGAACGGATTTGGATGAAATTTGGCACACAGATAGTTTATAACCAGGAATAAGACATATGATACTTTTTATCCCGATATACCCACGGGGTCAAAACTTATGCGGGTGAAACCGCGGGGCGCATCTAGTATTATAAATAATAATGAAAAAGCACAATCATTATATCGACTGTCTGTCTGTCGGTCTGTCCCGCTGTAGCTCAGGGACGCTTAGTACTAGAAAGCAGTAATATGGCATAGGTCTACTCGTACATATTAATCACGCCGACAAAGTGCTAAAATAAAATCTAGAAAACATTTGTCTAAGGGAGGTACCCTTAGACAAATGTTTTCTTCTTCTTTCCCTTGCTCTTAATGTGGGGATGATATTTTTTTTCACGTCTACCCCATGGTGTGAAGTATCGTTGGATATGCCGTTCAAAAATTACGGGTCTGTGAACACCACTTTTCTATTCTAGGATGTACTTGAGTACCTAACATTAAGCATTCAAGTACTAATTTTTGTTCGAGTCAAGTAAATGGAGATGTGAAAAAGTCATGGCAGTAGTACATATAATGAAATCAAAAGGAAAACTATCACAGCTAAGTGGGCTTTACAAGTTAACGAGTAATAGTGGACCAACTTAAATTTGCGGTTGGAGAATTGTCCCGTGACATACATCGTTAAATGGGAGACCATGTTTTTCAACTACAATGTTGAGTTTGCTTTTGGGATAAATTCATCCCAATATTCTCAACTACAGAACCCTTGCGATATTTTAGTGCAACAACTATAATATTAATAAGGCACGTCGGTGTTACAATAAGGAAAATTATTACTTATCTTTATTCATTGTAGCTTATAGGCTCCTGCACACTGAGGCGATATCGCCTCTGTCTGGAAAAGCCTTTATAGTTACGAAGTAAAATACAACAGAATATTAATAACTGTCTTAATATTAAAATTAGGAAGTCAGAGAGTAGTGGTGGCCCAGTGGTAACAGCCGCGACTTACGAGTTGTAGGTCGTAGGTTCGAACCCAGACAGGCGTAAAAACTGTGTAAATTATTTCATCACCACTGCTCTCAAAACGCTGAAGAAAAACGTCGTGAGGAAACTGGCATGTTCTAGGACCAAAAATTCTAAGACATGTGACATCTACCAACCCGCACTGGGCCCGCGTGGTGGATTACGGCCCACTCCCTCTCACAGAGAGGAGGCCGGTGTCCCAGCAGTGGGAACATTATAGGCTGATTATGTAATTAGGAAGTCCTGCGGAGAAGTGTATCTATGGCAGTTAACTCAAAAGTTTACTTTTTGTACATACGACTTATATCAAGCTATACAGTTCCAGTATTAGCTGACCTCTCATTGTTCGGAAATCCTATACAATGCATAATCAGCTTATACTGGCAAAGTATAGCTTGATATGTAACCATGTGTACGAAGTAGATAAAGACAAAATTCTCTTTTTTTACCGACTTAAAAAAAAGGAGGAGATTCTCAATTCGGATGAATTTTATTGTTTTAATGTTTGTTATCTCAGTAACAAGAGAATCTGTGTAGCAAACATAAAAATAAATTTAGAAAATAGAACCGAATTAGAAACGCCTCCAAAAGTGAATTGTCCAAAGAGGAAAACTTCACTCCCATTATTTTTAAAATCTAAACTTTTAGGTAACAAAAGAAATAAATTCCACTTTTATGGACGTAAAGTTTGTAAAAAATATCTCGTTTTGTGAAGGGTTGTTTTTCAAAAAGTTTGTTTGACAGTACAATCAGCCCCAAAAAGATGTGTACACGGACAAGGAACCATTTTATTGTCTACAGTCATTGTTCCCTGACATGTATCCACCGTAGGTATAAGTACAAAATATAGTATACATTTTTATTTACGAAAACAAAGTAAACATTTTGTACCAAAACATCGATACACCTTATGACCAAAAAAAGAAATGTTGACAGTGATAGTTCCCGAACAAGGTATAGTTCGTTCACTGTAACTTGACGCGTGACGCGATTTGAATCCAAAATGGCGACTGATAGAACAGCTACCAATCACATGGCTGCAAAAATCGCGTCATTCGTCAACTTATAGTGAAAGCACAGTAAACAAGACTGAAAAGGCCATACAAATTATATCGAATGACACGTCTTTAACTTCTTTATCCAATTATTTAGTGGATGAAACTAAATAATTGTATAAAGAAATAAAAAAATAATTATATAAAATAAACTAAATAACTTTAAACGTCTAGTTGATGTAACTGGTGACCGAAAAGCTGGCGGCTTTCTCGCGCAACGCATCAGCATTGCAATTCAGCGAGGAAATGCCGCCAGCATCCTCGGTACAATGCCCCGAGGGCCTTTTTTAGGCTTAACTTAGTTTTAATTTAATTTAGTTAATGTTAATAATCATTTTGTAATTTGGTTATGTAAATAAATGACATTAGTACTATACAAAAATACTAAAATTTGGTCACTATAGCTAGTCAAAGAGTAGCAAAATTTATAGTCGGCTTATCACTACTATTTACTTTGTTTTAAGAAATATATATTAATAAATTAGATGTTGAGATTTATTTGATAGCTTCAAAAGACTTCCATACTCACAGTATTTGAATTTATTGTTGCACAATTGATTGTCTCCATATTGTCTAAAGTCATTAATAAAGAAAAAAACAGGCCTGTAAATTAAATAAATGCTTTGAGTTTTAGTTTGACATTAGTTATTATTCTTTGCTTCGGCTATGAAACAATGATAAGAGTCACATTTGCAAATTTTAAACCCACATTAAACACAGGTCTAAGATAATACTTTTAAACACAGGTTCCCCGATTAATTAATCTTTTATCTTAAAATTCCAGGTTTGGTTAGGGTACGAGTACCTGTCCCACAGCCAGCGATTAACGAGAAGCCAGTAGAGGTACCAACTAAAAACCGGCCAAGTGCGTGTCGGACCACGCACAATGAAGGTTCCGTAGTTGGGATTACTTGGGACGAATTTATTCCAAAAACAAACTTAACATTGTAGTTGAACAACCTGTTCTCCCATACATCGATATATGCCGCGGTCAATTCTCCAACTGCAAATTTAAGTTGGTCGACTGTAACTCGTTAACTTGTAAGGCCTAGTTAGCTGTGATAGTTTTTCTTTTAATTTCATTATATGTTCAACTGCCATGAATTTTTTCACATCTCCATAAACAACCATTTAGCTGGCAGGCTGGGGGACACTTGACTCTAACAAGAATTAGCACTTTAATGCTTAATATTACGCAAGTGGGTCCTGGTGTTGACAAACTCGCAATATTTTTGAACGGCCTATCCAACGATCCAGATACCCCACACCATGGGGTAGACGAAAACAAAAACTTTTTTTCAAGATTTTATTTTAGCACAAGTCAGCGTGATTAATATGTATACCTATGCCAAATTACAGCTTTCTAGTACTAAGCGTCTCTGAGCTACAGTGGGGACAGACAGACAGACGGACATGGCGAAACTATAAGGGTTCCTTGTTTACGAGCAACGAGCAGCGAGAACGCGACGGCAACTAGCGATTACTTGCTGGTATGCGTATGTACCAAGCGTGAGTCTCTCAGTGAGTGTTCTGCTCGCCAGGCAAGCGTCGCTGAGCGTGAACTCTCTTTGATAGCTCTTGTCGCTGCGACAAACGGGTACTCACCGGCGGTGTG
Organism: Atethmia centrago; assembly: GCA_905333075.3. Lineage (NCBI taxonomy): Eukaryota > Metazoa > Arthropoda > Insecta > Lepidoptera > Noctuidae > Atethmia > Atethmia centrago. Next base: position 18,959,463 of record HG995393.1, read on the forward strand.
AACAGTCAGGATAAAGTGCTTCAAAATAAACCAAACAAACTTTAAGGAATACATTAGACCATCGAACTGAATAATTTTTACGATGGGACCAACTTTGAAATCGCGAAAAAATCAGCTGTTCCATACATAATCAGCCTATAATGTTCCCACTGCTTGGACCCAGGCCTCCTCTCTGTGAGAGGGAGTGGGCCGTAATCCACCACGCGGGCCTAGTGCAGGTTGGTAGATGATACATATCTTCGATTTTTTGGTTCTAGGACATGCCGGTTTCCTCACGATGTTTTCCTTCACCGTTTTGAGAGCAGTGGTGATGAAATAATTTTACACAAAGTGAAGCACCTATCCGGGTTCGAACCTACGACCTTAAACTCGTAAGTCGCGGCCGTTATCACTGGGCCACCACTGCTCTCCATATACTAAAGTTTAATACCTCTTGTTCTAAACTGTACGCGACAGCTGTTTTTTTTTTCGCGATTTCAAAGTTGGCCCAATAGTAAAAGACATTCTATTCGATAGTCTGAAGCACCTCTTAAAGTTTGTTTGGTTCATTTTGAAACACCTCAGAGACTGGTCATCTCTTAGCTGCCACGGCTTATTTAAATTTTTGAATTGTTTTTTTTTTTTGTTAATCTTTTTATTACGGACGCTTTTACGTTTTGCATCGTTCTTACATGTATAATTTCAAAATGAATGATGTAAACAATATTTTGTAACCAAAATAATTATGTTGATTTAAAAGCGTGTCCGTGGAGTTTCATTCCCGTTCTTCTCCATAGGAACCTACTACGCTTTGGAATGGGCAACTAGCTTCATCTTTATGACTGACCGACCCCTTGACAATTCAAAAGTGCCTGTAAATTGGTTTATCCTACTAATATTATAAGTGCGAAAGTTTGTAAGAATGGATGGATGTTTGTTACTCTTTCACGCAAAAAGTCCTGAACGGCTATGGATGAAATTTGGCACACAGATAGTTTATAACCAGGAATAACACATAGGATACTTTTTATCCCGATATACCCACGGGGTCAAAACTTATGCGGGTGAAACCGCTGGGCGCATCTATTTAGAAATAAATGCTTTGACTTTGAGTTCCAGTTTGAACTTATACGAGTATGCCTGAGTAAGAGTATGTATCTGTTTTACTTACACGGGACCTACAATCTTTTTTACATTTTTGAGCGAAAAAAAAACATTGATAAAAGCTAGTCGCTTCCTCGTCGGCGGCGCGGGCGGTGGGACAGATGCCTGAGAGTGAGTTCAAAACATCGACTTTCTAAGATCATGCATACTTATAAAGTCGATGTAATATTCACACAAAACTTGGACTGATTCGGATGATCCATTTCGAAGTTATCTGTTTAATTATTTAAAGGTTTTCCTTTAAAGATACCTGTGTATTGTTGCCTAAGACTTTTTAGGGTTCCGTATCCAGAGGGTGCCAACGGGACCCTATTACTAAGGGTGTCCGTCCGTCCTCCGTCCGTCTATCATAGATCTTTTGAACAGTAATAGGTAGATACTTGGAGTTTTACACAGAGTATGTTACGTATGTTGTATGTTGTTGTTATGTATGTTGTTGTATTACTCATCATCATCTGCCTAGCCTTTTCCCAACTATGTTAGGGTCGGCTTCCAGTCTTATTGGATACAGCTGAATACCATTATTTTACATGGGGCGACTGCCTATCTGACCTCCACAACCCAGTTACTGGGTAACACGATACCCCTTGGTAAGACTGACTGTCAGACTTTCGAGCTTCTGACGACCCGTAACGACTGTCAAAGATTTACAAATGACAGCCGGGAGCAACGGCTTAACGTGCTTTCCGAGGCACGGAGGGGTCTTGGTATGTAAAGATGGTCACCCATCCACGGACCAACCGTGGCAAGCTTAGCTTAACCTGATCGATCGACCCGAGCGGCTGTTATCACTTGGCCACGAGCCCCTCCAAGAGCCAAGAGTATGTATTACTATGTCTGCTTTATTAACAAATAATAAAAATAAAATACTAAAATTAAAAGGGGTCAAATGCCAAGAGACTTGTTTCGTCGTTTTAAGAAAATAATGTTAGATATTGTAAGATTATAGAGGCATGAGGAACAGGGTGTAAAGTTCACTCATCCTCCATAGAAAAGGGAGGATCCTCCGACCAGACGGGTGTCGTGTCTGGTGGGCAACTGCCCGACGGTTGATGTCGGGATGTTGTATATATGCTAGTTGCGCGGTAAACTCTGCTTGCGCGATGCAGGATTTTGCGTGACGTCAGTGTGCTTAGTTCGCATGTGGCGCAGTAGATGCCGCCACAAGATAATACGGAACCCTTCGAGTGCGAATCCAACGCGCACTTAGGCGCTTTTATCGTAAAATCCTCGACTTTGTTACTAGCGAGAGCGCACCTGTAAATTTAAATTCATAATATTTTGTTTCACATAAACCTACATGGGCACTTATGAAACGTCAGAAGCTAGGTGCACGGTTCCAATTGGTCGTTTCCTATGGAGAAGAGCCGGCAAGAAACTACACGGTTACTCTTTTAAGGTTCCGTACCCCACCTTCCGCCTGACGCAGGTCCTCACCGGACACCGCAGCTTCGGGAGGTTCCTGTGTCGGATAAGGCGGGAGGAAACGCCCGGGTGTCACCACTGTGTAGTTCGCCCGGAGGACACGGTGGAGCATACGGTGGAGGTCTGCCCGGCTTGGGCAGAGCACCGCCGTGTCCTCGTGGAGGCGATCGGCGGCAGAGATCTCTCACGTCCGGCCCTGGTCCAGGCCATGGTACGGAGCGAGAGGGCATGGGCAGCCGACACCGCCTTCTGCGAAGGCGGGACGGTTGAGGGAAAGGCGAGTTTCGCGCCCTCTCGCCCCTAGCCGCCGCAGGAGACGCCCTGGGCGTCGGGAATCCCGGGCGGGTTTCCGGCCACCGTAGGCGCGGGCTTGCGGACGGTGAGCAATGGGTAGCTCACCGTCCGGTAAGGACCAGGCCCGGGTCGACGGCGCGTTGTATTCCACGCGCGCCTCAATGAGATGTCGTCAGCACAAAGGTAGAGGTCCACTAGGGTCGATGCCTGCCGGGGTCGCGGGAAGGTACTAATGGGTCACCGAGGCCCCTGCAACACAGGCAACGGAAGGAATACGGGTGGGTTTTAGTCAGTAAGAGTGTGACACACCCTCCCGCTCCGCCCAGAGCGGGAGAAGTTATAGTTAATGATTTCCCACCCTCAATAAAAAAAAAGGTTTCCGTACCCAAAGGGTAAAACGGGACCCTATTACTAAGACTCCGCTGTCCGTCTGTCTGTCTGTATGTCCGTCTGTCACCAGGCTGTATCTCATGAATGATAGTTGAAATTTTCACAGATAATGTATTTCTGTTGCCGCTATAACAACAAATAGATACCAAAAAACGAATACAATAAATATTTAAGGGTATGATAAAAATCATGTCTGTTGTATGATTTTTTTGCCGTTTTTATAGATAACTAGATGCGTCCCGCGGTTTCACCCGCATAAGTTTTGACCCCGTGGGTATATCGTGATAAAAAGTATCCTATGTGTTATTCCTGGTTATAAACTATTTGTGTGCCAAATTTCATCCAAATCCGTTCAGTACTTTTTGTAAAGAGTATCAAACAAACATCCATCCATCCATCCATCCATCCATCCATCCATCCATCCATCCATCCATCCTTACAAACTTTCGCATTCATAATATTAGTAGGATGGTACGGAACACTTCGAGCTCGAGTCCGACTCGCACTTGGCCGGTTTTTTAAAGATATCCTGTTTCGCATGGGTACAATGTACCTACAGATGTGGCGACATGTCAAACATTGAGATTTCTGTGCTATATCTAAGTTAAATATGAATGTATTATACACACTATCCTTCCTAGATAAATTCTTTATAGTGAAAACCGCATGAAAATCCAGTGTGTGGCGTAGAAGAACAAGTGGTCACATAGACACAAAAACGACTTGGTTTTATACTATGTAGAATAGAAAATTGAATGGCAACCAGGCGGTCCGCCTGATGATAAGGGCCGATTCAGTCCGGAAAAGCAGCGCCCGTCAGCTGCGCGGCGAGCACTTTCAGTGCGAAATGATTTTAAACTTTATCTACACAATTAAAACACCAGTATCGCTTAAATGCTCGAAAAGGTCACGCGGCTGCCCGCGGTGCCGCGAAGCCGCTCGAGTCGCCTCGAACAGCCTCGCGGCCACGCGCGTTTTGTCAGCGGTACTGCCCGCGGCGACGAGAGGCGCCACGGAAATTCTCCCAACAGTCGTCGTTTCTTCCATAAAGCATAAATCCACATATTCCTTTTTCTTTTTTATCCGACAGCCCCAGAAGGAGGGTGGTTTTCGTGAGTATGTATGTCAATTTGTTTGGCACGTTCTACAGCCTAAACGGCTTGATGGATTTTAACATAAGAGGTGTCGTTAGATTTGTCTTTATTGTGGGAGTGAAATAGGCTATATACTATTTATATGTTGCTACTGCAAATACAAAGAAAGGGAGGGAAAGTTTTTTTTTTAACATAAATTACAACAATATCAAATAATATAAGATATCAAATAAAAACTAGTACTGCGTCAATTCCATATATACATACATACATATATTTAAAACTAAAAAGCTTGAAATAATAGTACGAATTACAAAACCAATAACTTGAAATGTGGTCTAACCTTTGTTTGTCCCCCCGGCGATACCAAAATTCTATAGATTATAATGTTTGTTTTTTTCTTTTCAGTTATGTGTTTTTTAAACAATTTGTATTGTCTTTTGTTTGTTTCTTTCTTCCTCAGAAATAAGTGCTATAATAACCAATTCCATCATTTTTACTACAGACACACGAGTTTCCTTGCCGAACGTAGAAACTAAACTGGTCAAGAGGAGACTAGGCGCGTGGTGTCGGGAGGTCGCGCGCGGCTACCTGCATCCACAGGCGGCGACGCGAGCATGCCGCGGCCGGCTCCGCCACCCTTATCGTGTCACTACCGGTTTATGCCGTTCCGGTGTGAATCGGCCCTAAGTGATTATCGCCACCTACCATGCGCTGCTATCCCAGAGACAAAGCTGAAATATTTCAATGGGGAAGGCAACTGTCAAAATGGCGCTGTCGTAGCTAGTTCCCAACCCAAGCTAATTCACATAATACAAGGCGTGAGGTGGATTTATTATATTTTTGCGAACATGACGCGTTGTTTTGATCCTAAATTCTCTGTAATTGGAGTTCACCATTTCCCGTAAGATCCTAGATTAGAAGATTCTTCTTAGGAATTTTTTAAATTACTCAAACAGAGTTCGAGGTTATGTCGGAAGCATTATAGAGAAAGTGGTTCCAAGGAAATATTTAATGTGATAGTGTAGTATTAGATATAAATGTGATTGTTTTCCTTTTAATTTCATTATATATACTACTGCCATTATTTTTTTCACATCACCACTTGACTCTAAATTAGCACTTTCATGCTTAATAATACGCAAGCGGATCCATGAATCGAAAATTGATATTCACAGACCCGAGATCTCTCGTGTCCGGCCCTGGTTCAGGCCATGGTACGGAGCGAGAGGGCATGGGCAGCCGTCACCTCCTTCTGCGAAGCAGTAATGCTCGCGAAGGAGGAGGCGGGACGGTTGAGGGAAAGGCAAATTTCGCGTCCTCTCGCCCCTAGCCGCCGAACGAGACGCCCTGGGCGTCGGGAATCCCGGGCGGATTTTAGGCCACAGTAGGCGCGGGCTTGTGGATGGTGAGCAATGGGTAGCTCACCGTGCGGTAAGGACCAGGCCCGGGTCGACTGCGCGTTGTGTTCCACGCGCGCCTCGAGAGATGTCGTCAGCACAAGTGTAGGGGTCCACTAGGGCCGATGCCTGCCGGGGTCGCGAGAATGTTCGAAAGGGTTACCGAGGCCCCTGGCAACACAGGCAACGGAATAAACACGGGGGGTTTTAGTCAGTAAGAGTCTGACACACCCTCCTGCTCCGCCCAGAGCGGGAGAAAAGATTTGATCATTTCAAGCCCAAAAAAAATGGTCTAGTGGTCGCAAGCGCTGCTGCTGAGCATGAGGTCCTAGGTTCGATTCCCAAGTCGTGCAAAGTTTTACTGGGGTTTTTGTATGCGCTCCTCCCAGAGCGGAAGAAATTATTAGATAATTTCCAACCCAAAAAAAAAAAAGATCCGCAATATTTTTGAAAGGCCTATCCAACGATTCCCCATATCATAGGGTAGATGAGAAACAAAACTATCATCCCCAAACTAAAAACATTTTTGTTTCAAGATTTCTTCCCATGGGGGTAGGCAGAAACTACAGAACGCCACCTGCTACGCTCCTTACATACTCCTTTTGCTTCGTTTACGTTCATACATCTGGTCATACACGCACGCCGGTTGCGAGTACTACGCACCTGACTTTTCTGAAGAACATCAGCAATGAGGTCACTATAATGTCTTTCTAGGGCGTCCCCTCCCGGCATTTTCACTCACATCTGCCTTGTAAATTCAGCCTTTTTTTGTATTTAGGAGCGCAAAATGGGAATTTATTGAGGAAACATGCTCTGTGTCAGCGTACGTGTGACCAAATAAACCTTTTTATCTTAGTTAACATAAAACAAAAGTTCGAACATGTATTTCGTCTTCGATACGTTTGAAAGCCGATCCACTTTCGACTTCTAAAGTCGAGTTTTCTTCGCGATATACTCAAACTTTCCTAATTTTATTGCAGGTCTGATTCTTTTGGTGAATTGTTATTTTTAGGGTACTGTACCTCATAAGGAAAAGAGAACCCTTATAGGATCACTTCGTTGTCCGTGCGGTCGTCCATCTGTCTGTCAGTCAAGACCCTTTTTCTCAGGAACGCATAAAGGTATCAAGTTGAAATTAATATCAAATACGTAGGTGTACAATCCCTTGGAGCTCTAAAAAAATCAACCTTCTAAGTTAACGCAATAAAAAATATAGCCATTTATGTGACAAACATTTGATACTCGTAAATAAATCCAAACCTCGGATACTTCCCGTTGACCTAGAATCATGAAATTTGGCAAAAAGCAAGGTCTCACAGCACAAGTACAGGGCAAGTTTTAAATTTGTAGTTTTATCACATTAAAAAAAAAAAAGAAAGAAGGGGCTAAGTAATAACAGCCGTTCAGGTTAAGCTACGCTTGCTGCGGTTGGTCCGTGGATGGGTGACCATCTTTACATACCAAGACCCCTCCGTGCCTCGGAAAGCACGTTAAGCCCTTAGTCCCGGCTGACATTTGTAGATCTTTGACAGTCGTTACGGGTAGTCAGAAGCCCGAAAGTCTGACAACCAGTCTTAGCAAGGGGTATCGTGTTATCCAGTAACTGGGTTGTGGAGGTCAGATAGGCAGTCGCTCCATGTAAAATAATGGCATTCAGCTGCATCCGGTAAGACTAGAAGCCGACCCCAACGTAGTTGGGAAAAGGATAGGCTGATGATCATGATCACATTAAAAAAAAATGCGATACAAAACTTACAATTGCAGTTGGAGAATAGACTTTGACATATATCGATGTATGGGTGTTTTTTTTTTTTTCAACTTCAATGTTAAGTTTGTTTTTGGGTAAATTCATTACGGAACCCTTCATTGTGCGTGGTCCGACGCGCACATGGCCGATTTTTTTTTGTTGTGAGGCTTTTCCTCATCTAAATCTTGTTTATGTAAGTAGGTACCAGCTCTTACCCGTGGCTTCGCCTAAACGGAGATCATTAATACCACTTAGATTTGTTCCAAAAGAACAAAAATTTATGAAAAAGTTCATAAGGAACAAATCTAACTTAGAGAGATGTATCTATTGTAGAATATTGTATTTATTTTTTACACCAACGACAGCCCCAGTTTATGTTCAGGCAAATCACTGTCCATCCCATGGTTGCCTGGAAGAGATCGCAGAAAGCGATAAGGCCGCCAATTGTATATTTTGTAGTGTTTGATTAATTTTTTCTTTTTATTTTTACTGCCTCGAGAGCATTCATTCAAATTATCTTACGTTTTTAGCAATTTGCAGGTCTGTTCACATAACATACCATCACGCCTTGTTTCCCCAAAGGGTTGGGCAGAGGTGTACCTGTAGTACACCCACATTTCGCCAGTTATGTTTAAGTCCCATGTAATAGGGGGCGAGCCTATAACCATACACAAACAGGGTACAAATCCAGACTCCGGGCTGCTACTGAGAAATTCCAGATAGAAAAAAAAAGAGCGAGCCTTACAGTGGTCACATATGATGTGTCTCACATCTAACCTTGGTAATAAGCAACTGAGCAGCGACAGAAATTAACCTCAGAATTAAAAAAACCCTAAATACTGAAATTTTTATTCGTATAATTATTCATTACTAGCGATCGCTCACTGGTCGAAATTCGACCCCCTCTACTTACTATCTACAAGGTGTCGTTTTGCATCCTCGTCTAATTCAAGGAGGTAACTACGCTAATGATTCTCGACACGAATCAATAGGTAATAAAATAAGTAGGTTTTTTTTTCAAATTTTCGCAATACGGTATGTGTGGGAGACACATGTTGAAACGCGGCCCGTGTGATACCGCACTGTAAATGTCCTTTTACACACACACTACCGCATATGCAACGGTGTGATTCTGTTCTGTGAAAGTGGTGTATTCTTAAATACTGTCAAACTTAAATAACTAAAAAAACAAGTATGTATTAATTATTGAACAGGTATCGTAATTTTATTTGAATATATGTCTGTCATAGCAGTCTCCTGAAATTTGACGAGGATGCAAAACGACACCTTGTATATTGCACTTACTAATCTCATGATTACACTAATTCCATGCTATTATAAAGTACATACTGATTCCATGCTATTGGAAAATACTTACTTATTCCATGCTCAAGCTGCCACTTTCTGTCTACCGTCCCTTTTCACGAAATCACTGCCACAGAAAGCGAGGGGAAAGATATTACACAACAAAAACCCCCACCTTGCCCGTCTTGGAAATCGAACCCAGGACCTCATGCTAAGCAGCAGCGCTTGCGACCACTAGACCATTTTTTTTGGACTGGAAATGATCAAATAACTTCTCCCGCTCTGGGTAGAGCGGGAGGGTATGTCAGACTCTTACTGACTAAAATCCACCCGTATTCCTTCCGTTACCGGTGTTGCCAGGGGCCTCGGTAACCCTTTAGTACCTTCTCGCGACCCCGGCAGGCATCGGCCCTAGTGGACCCCTACACTTGTGCTGACATCTCTTTGAGGCGCGCGTGGGACACAACGCGCAGTCGACCCGGGCCTGGTCCTTATCGGACGGCGAGCTACCCATTGCTCACCGTCCTCAAGTTCGCGCCTACGGTGGCAGGTAATCCGCCTGGGATACGACGCCCAGGGCGTCTCCTGGGGCGGCTAGGGGCATGACGGCGCGAACTTTGCCTCTCCCTCACCCGTTCCGCCTCCTCCTTCGTGAGCAATACTGCTTCGCAGAAGGAAGTGGCGGCTTCCCATGCCCTCTCGCTCCGTACCATGGCCTGGACCAGGGCCGGATGCGAGAGATCTCCGCCGCAGATCGCCTCCACGAAGACACGGCGGCGCTCTGCCCAAGCCGGGCAGACCTCCACCGTATGCTCCACCGTGTCCTCCAGGCGATCCACACTTTGGTGACACCCGGGCGTTACCTCCCGCCTTATCCGACACAGGAACCTAATACTACATAACTGGCGTAAATGTGCGTGTACAATACAACTCCCTCCCTACAATACAACTAGGCCTCCCTTCGTGTGTACCCACAAGCGTGATATTAAACCCTCCTTCACACATAATGTTTTCTCGGAAACGATGCGATCTTGTGCTTGTTCTGTGGTTAGTTTTACACAGTGTCAACAACGGAATATATTCAATATGCTCTACATTGCATGTTCCTGTGTACATGACAATTATATTGATTTTAAGAACAACTGGATAAGCTGAGAACTTTGCACATTTAATTAAAAAATGGCCTGAAACACAGGTTTGAATAAATCTGGGGCTGTAGTTTCGACACAGATAGCGATATCTTTACGACCGAATTCGGTCGCAAAGTCCTAAAGGGGTACTTCAAAATTGCTTGACAAGCACGAAAAAATCACAATCTAATCGAGCAATTTTAAACGTCTAGGGACCCCATTAGGACTTTGCGACCGAATTCGGTCGTAAAGCTATCGCTATAATTACAGCCCCTGCCTAAGACTACAGCCCCTGGGTCGGGCGGGTCGCTACCTTACATTCTGATAACCATCATTACATGCACCTGTAATAAAAATATTTTAATTTATTTATAGGAACTAATAAACCACTAAATGGAAAATCTTACTACTCTTGGCTAATTGTACACTTTGGAAAAGTCTGTAAAAGGAAGTGACAGTTTTTTTTGTTTGGCTGGTAAGTCATCATATAACTTCTCCCGCTCTGGGCGGAACGGGAGGGTGTGTCAGACTCTTACTGACTTTAGTCAGTAAGAGTCTGACTGAAGAATACGGGTGGGTTTTAACCCACCCGTATTCCTTCCTGTTGCCTGTGTTGCCAGGGGCCTCGGTGACGCTTTAGTACCTTCCCGCGACCCCGAGGAACTGACAGCTTGAGCATGGAATAAGTAAGTTCTTTATAATAGCATGGAATTAGTGTACTCGTGGAATTAATAAGTACTATATCAAGGTGAGATGTCAGATGTTACACAATATCATGTGCTACTACTGGCTCGCTCGTTTTTTTTTTTTTTTTTAATAATCTGTTATTATTATGGTAAACACTTCTTGTTTCTCAGCTCTTTATTTTTATTATGATTTCACAAAAAAGGTTAGATTCCTAGGTCGGGCAAAGCATAATTGGATTTTGCATCGGGAATTTATCACTTTCATTTGTCTGGATTTGTGCAATAATGCCCCTAATTACATGGGACTTAAACATAACTGGCAAAATGTGGGTGTAATATACTGTACACCTCTGTCTAACACTTCGGGGAAACAAGGCATGACATTGTCGTGTATTGTTAACCCTTCTTCTGCGAATAAGTGTTGTACTTTCGACAGTTTTTTACAAAAAAACTGTCAGATTTCAAATTTATTCTACGCATAAAAATATTTTGGTGAAATCAGCCCTCAGTACAATGGGTCGTACTGCCTGAAGTCCAGAGCCACAGTGTAAGCAGCATACGTAGCATGTCACCCGATGGCTATCAGTCACGCGAACACTGCACATGCTAACATATGCAGAGACCTACTGCTATGATTGGCCTGTGACATTTTGTGATTGACAGGCTTAAGCTTATGTAGTTAAGTAATAATTATAGTGCAGATTTTAGTGATAAATTAGGTGGTTAAGTATTTTTAGAAATGGTTATTTAAAACTAGTATAAAATAGACGACTTACGTAAGTACCTTTATACAGGGGCGTGCCGTCCATAGAGGCAATTAGGCCTAGCCTACCCTACCAACAACGCCAAATGCATTTATTTTAACTATGTAATACAATAATACAAAATATTAAAAAAAAAGTTAAACTCCTGTTAAAACTCTTATAGCAACTTGTCGCAGACGCCACGTGACTCACAGTTCGACGGAGCTTGGTACGGTAGGTATGCGCGATTCATTAGGCAAGGCATTTACGCACACTCGTGTATATTTTCGTGTGTATGAACGGCACACAATAGTGACATGGTTTAAATTAGGGGCGTAACTCCTGCGGCAGGAGCTCGCTACCCATTGGCTGTGTAAAGTCAAGATTTAATGAATGAAAAGTATTGAAGACCAGGGTTCCCAATTTTTGGACAATTCCCCGAATTGCGGGGAAGTTTCCTTCATGACTACCAGAGACAATTAAAAAAACAGGGTGGTATTGTCGAATTTATACCATCCAAAAAATTATAAATGGTAAGGAATAGCAAAAGCCCTATAAAAATAATTAATAACTTCATATTTTTTTATTATATTCCTCATATTTGGTAAATTTTGCTTTGATTTTTGGGAAGTTAGGAAAATAAGTTTTGGCAACCCTGTATTATCCGGCAAAATTTGGTAGTCCCTTTTGTGGAAGAACACGGTATGACAATGATACAATTTTAATTGGTAGTGTTTGTTTCATGTGACGGTGACACGCAATTTATAAAGTAATTCGTTTTGATACGTAAAGTAGTGTAAATATTATTTGTTGTTTACCTAAGAATGGTGTTCTGTTGTGAAGTTTGCGCCGATAATGTGTGTTTGTTAGAAGTTAAAACCAGTAAGTTTTCACAATTGTCGTTTAATGATAAGATTCAAGTTGTTGTTGATAAAGGTAGATAGATGTGTGCCCGAATTACGAGAATTAATCCAAAAATATGATAATTCAATTCATGACTTTGGATATCTTGCAAGTGACGTGTTCTGTAATTATCACCCACCCACTTGGTTATGATATTTGAGGTGGCCAAATCTTTCTTCTGTTTCCATCTTCAGAAAATCGTGTTTTGAACCTTGAATAATAATGTGGTGAGTTCTTGTATTTAACTTTTATTTTTACAGGATTATTTTCAATTTCTTTTTTTAATATTACAAATCAATAGTGACTACTTTGAGGGTCATAATATGTAGAGCGACGCTGTGTTGTTGCGCGAATTAGTTTTTTTTTTTGGTGTCAGTATGCGTGGTCTACCCTCTGTGGAGAACCACTGCACGCCACTGCCTTTATACAGGGTCAAATAAGACTAACTGAACATGATAAAATGAAAAAAAAGTTAATTTGATTAGTTTTTTTTGTTTTGGGGTCATCAACCGCAGGTAGAATAGTCACTGCCGGGGTCGCGGGAAAGCCCGAAAGGGATACTGTGGCCTCTGGCAACACAGGTAACGGAAGGAACACGGGTGGGTTTTAGTCAGTAAGACACACCCTCCCGTTTCACCCAGAGCGGGAGAAGAATTGACAATTACATACATACATACATACATACATACAAAAACTCACGCCTTCTTCCCATGGGGGTAGGCACAAACTATAGAACGTCACCTGCTACGCTCCTTACATACTCATTTTGCTTCGTTTACGTTCATACATCTGGTCATACACGCACGCCGGTTGCGAGTACTACGCACCTGACCTTTCTGAAGAACATCATAATGAGGTCACTATATGTCTTTCTGGGGCGTCCCCTCCCGGCATTTCCACTCACATCTGCCTTGTAAATATCTTTTGTTACTCGCCTTTCATTCATCCTCTCAACATGACCAAACCATCTAAGCATACTCTTTTCAATTTTTGACACTACATCATCCTTTAAACCGCATCGTTGCCTTATCACATCATTTTCAGCCTATCATTTATAGTCACACCACACATGCTTCAAGTGCGTGTCGGACCAAGGGTTCCGTATTTTTTTTTTCTGTACACCTTTTTAGTAACCAATTCAATTGTAAACATACCCAAAATTCTAAGAAATCCGCCTCGTATAATAGTTTTTATGCTCAATTTTTAAACAAAAAACTGAATTAAAAATTTTCTTCCGAGTTTTTAGAAAAATTGTTATGGTTTATATAGTAATAGAAATAATTTATTTGCTTATAATGTAGGTATACAGATAAAATTTATTTTTATATAAATACTCCCGATACATTTTACCTTACGGCCATGCATTTTCAAACAATAGAATTTATTTATTTATGTACACAGTAAAATACAAAGCAATACGACATTATTATAATCAAAAGAAATAAATAGATAAAAAAAAGAATTATTTTAATTAATTACTTACTAAATTAATTAAAATAAATAATTTAAATATATATATTTCAAATATAGAATTGAATTAATATTATTATAATTATTAATCTTTTCCAATTTGGTATTTAGTGAAAACAATAGGTAGATAAGTTAATCTAAAAGAATCTAACATAACCCAATAATAGATAAGTATAGGTACATAATCAGCCTATAATGTTCCCACTGCTGGGACACAGGCCTCCTCTCTGTGAGAGGGAGTGGGCCGTAATCTACCACGCGGGCCCAGTGCGGGTTGGTAGATGTCACATGTCTTCGATTTTTTTTGGTTCTAGAATATTTCCTCACGATGTTTTCATCGCTTTGAGAGCAGTGGTGATGAAATAATTTACACAAAGTAAAGCGCCTGTCTGGGTTCGGACCTACGACCTACAACTCGTAAGTTGCGGCCGTGACCACTGGACACTGTTCGTTATTATATAATTATAATATAAATTATCAAAAATATAATAATATTATATTAACAATAACTTGAACATTTACCTATGATAACAAATAAACACACACACAACACACACGCTCGCACACACGATACATTGATATTTTGTATAGTCAATGCACGGCCGAGTGGACGAATTTACTTAAGAGGCTGACAAAACCTAAAGCGCGGTCACTGTCGGACTGCATAGAAAAGAAAGAGAAGGGCGATGACAAAACGCTAGTAATTTATTGCAAAATATGAAGCAATTATCTATTTACAAAAAATCTATTGATTGGATAAAACAATTAAAACATGCTAATATGTTGCTTGTCTGACATAAAATCAGAATAATTGCATGTATGATAATATGGTTTTTAATCGTTAAAATAAATTTTTAAAGGTATCTTCGTGATTTTTTTCTATCGTATCAAATTAGTTGTATTATATTTTCAACACACTATCTACCTAGCATTTATCCAGCAGAATATCATATATTTTTCTGATTTTGTTTACTGCAATGGACCATATACTATAAGGCAAAATTCATCATTTTATTTATTTCATTATTTTCATTATTCTTGCTATTTTTAATTCACTTGACATCATTATTATTTATCGCTATTTTTTCATTTTAATTATTATTTTAAATGGATAGAATTGTATTTAATTTGAATTTTATTAATTGCATTGTAATCTAAACTTAAATTATGACATTATTATTAGTATTTTTATGTTATTGCTAATAATTATTAAATGTGTACTGCATGCTTTATGTATAACCAAGATGTAAAATCTAAATATTTGCACGGCTGGAATGCCGAATATAGTGAAACCCATAGATCCTCAGAACTTATGTCAGCTACCTATATTCTTGCAAATAAATTCATTCATTCATTCATTCATTCATTCAAAACTTACAAAATTTGCGTTTAGGTCCTGTAGTCCCCTTAAGTAAGTCTACTTTACATTAGCACTACAGCGATAATGATTTTAATTTCCATCCGCCGTATATCACAATGGAACAAGGTCCTAATCACCTCGTAGGATATATTATCATCGGTCACGCAAACGGAGCCTAAGTTACTAGGGCTGGCACTGAAACTATACGTAATACCTCTTGCCTGTTTTCACCAACACTAAGTGACACCTAAATGACAGAAGATGATGTTTTCGCGTTCATTTGGATGTTGCATGTATTTAAAAGTGGGTTGTTGATTTGAGCAATTGTTTTTAGGGTTGAGTAGTAAATATATATATTTTTATTTAGCTTGCACGTAATGTGGGGATGATTTTTTTTTTCTCTTTTCCCCATGGTGTGGGGTATCGTTGGATAGGCCGTTCAAAAATATTGCAGGTCTGCGAATACCACTTTTCGATTCAAGGATCCACTTGCGTAATATTAAGCATTAAAGTGCTAATTTTTGTTAGAGTTGAGCCCCCCCCCCCTCCCAGCCTGCCAGCTAAACGGTTGTTTATGGAGATGTGAAAAAATGGCAGTAGTACATATAATGAAATTAAAAGGAAAACTATCACGGCTAAGTAGGCTTTCCAAATTAACGAGTTATAGTCGACCAACTTAAATTTGCAATTGGAGAATTTACCGTGGCATATATCGATGTATGGGAGAACAGGTTTTTCAACTACAATGTTAAGTTTGTTTTTGGAATAAATTCGTCCCAAGTAATCCCAACTACTACAACACTACAACAACTACTGAAGGGTTCTTCATTGTGCGTGGTCCGACCCGCACTTGGCCGGTTTTTTATTAAATGTATTTGACAGAACAATAGCTAGGTCGGTGGACGACGTTACTACCTACAAAGTCTACAATCGCGTGTCTAAGTCACAAAGTTAAATATCTTGGGCATTTTCTCACCGACGACCTCAGGGACCATAGTGACATTGAGCGTAGGGCTCTGGCGGTCCGAGGTAATATTGTGGCCCGAAGATTTGCTCGATGTCCTGACCAAGTAAAGATTACGCTTTTTAAAGCTTTTTGTCAGAGTTTTTACACAGGTAATCTTTGGGTTAACTACTCCAAAAGGTCGCTGGATGTCCTGTGCGTCTAATACAATAATGTTTATAGGATGCTGTTACGACTGCCTCGTTTGCAGCGCCTCAGAAATGTTCGCGGTAACCCATACCGATGGATTTCAAGCCATTATCCGCAAAAAAACGGCCTCACTCCTGAGCAGAATAAGACGCAGTCACAATAGCATTCTGAAGGCTGTGGCAGCAGATACTTCCTCCGCCATTATAAGGCAATTTGTGCGAAGACATACCATAGTTTTACATTTCTCGTTGTGTCTAGTCGTCGGGTGGTCGTCTCATTAAGACGCTGATAACACCTAAACCGCGGTCATTGTCAGATTGCATTGAAAAGAAAGAGAGGCGCGATGACACAACGCTTGTAATTTATTGCAAAATATGAAGCAATTATATATTTACTCAAAATTGAGTTGAGTAATAGGAAATAAAAACAACCAAGTTCTGCATTCAAATCAGACGTTCTTGTAATTTATTAAATACGTAACGTATGTTGATATTTAATACAAATATTTTGGATTAGAACTCAAGATAAAAGGGTAATTTAACGTTAGTTTGTATCGAGATTTTTTCTTCTAAGCGTGTTTTGGTAACAACCAAGTTCTGGGAAATATGTTCAAAATTAACAAATATTTTTTCCGCTACCACAAACTATACAGATTTGTAATTGTTTTTTTCTTAAGAGAAGCCTATTTTTGTCAATTGGTCTTGTCAGCGCCTTAAGTCTTTAGTTTAAGTTACTGACAATAGTATTTTAAATACAAACCTGTTACTGGTGCCGATTCCCTTGTTCACAAACTAAACTAAATTTAAGTTCAGTGAGTCCTTTTCTTTCTATTTCATTAAGAAAAGGACAGAAGATCAGTTTTAGTTTAGTCCTGTCAAATTAATCAGCGTTTTACGTAAATTGACGTAATTTTAGTAGGCAAGTTTTTAATCACGTCTAAACTTGTATGGAGTAGTGACAGGCGCTGATTAATGTGACAGGACTAAACTAAAATTTATGTTTTGTCCTCTTTTTAATGAAATAGAAAGAAAAAGATGCACTGAACTTAAATTTAGTTTAGTTTGTGAACAAGGGAATCGGCGCCACTTACTAACATTTTATGGATCTTTTAGTTGTCCGAATTAAAATGATTTTATTTATTTACATTATTTTATGTGTTATTTACATTATTGTCCACTAATGGTCAAATACCCTATTCTCCTTTGTCTGTCTAGAGTCATCAGGGACAAAGAGAAGAAAAAAAAAACATGATTTTCATAAAAAGTAACAACCCTATCCAACCCCTCCTTACTCAGTCACAACCACGCTAATTATAAAAAGCGCCATCTATATAACCATTATCGCAACTAGAAATAGAATTCTGTTCTTTATTTAGACATTTTAAAATAAATCAATGTTATTTTTAGTAGACTATGGTGCCGATTCCCTTGTTCACAAACTAAACTAAATTTAAGTTCAGTGCATCTTTTTCTTTCTATTTCATTAAGAAAAGGACAGAAGATAAATTTTAGTTTAGTCCTGTCAAATTAATCACCGCTTGACGTAAGTTGACGTAATTTTAGTAGGCAAGTTTTTAATCACGTCTAAACTTGTATGAAGTAATGACAGGCGCTGATTAATTTGACAGGACTAAACTAAAATTTATCTTCTGTCCTTTTCTTAATGAAATAGAAAGAAAAAGATGCAATGAACTTAAATTTAGGTTAGTTTGTAAACAAGGGAATCGGCACCAGTGTTCGACACTATGTAGTTTCTCCTATTTCGTAGTTGTGTTTACACACAATTACACAAACATCATCATCTGCCTGCCATTTCCCCTTTTGGGGTCCAGTCTAACCGGATACAGCTGAATACCTACCAGTATTTTACTTGGAGCGACTGCCTATCTGACCTCCACAACCCAGTAACAGGGTAATACTGTGCCCTTTAGTAAGACTGGTTGTCAGACTTTCGGGCTTCTGACGACCCGTAACGACTGTCAAAGATCCACGAATGACAGCCGGGATCACCGGCATAACATGCTTTCCGAGGCACGGTGGAGTCTCGGTATGTAAAGATCACCCATCTACTGACCAACCCCGGCAAGCATAGCTTAACCTGATGGACCGACCCGTGCGGCTGTTATTACTGAGCCACAAGCTCCTCAACTCACAAAGACACAAACTTATTCATAGAAATGGAACAACAATCTGCAGAACATATCCAAATGTTTGTTTTGTGGAAGAATTGAACCCCTAGTGGGTTAACGGTAGTATTAGATGACTAGATATGCATTACTCCTTCATCATTAATATAATAATTCGGGCCCTATCAGAATACCAGCGCTGCGGTATTTATTTTTTAAATAATGCAGCATTATGCTGAGATAGGAGCCTTTTTGGCGTCGCACAAGTCATTTTTATAGATTTTCTTTGTTGTTTTTTGTTTATTCGATGTTTAGTTTTAAATGCTCCTTTTTTTTACATTTTGTATTTCTTGTGCGTGTCCCAAATAAAATATTTTTCTTTCTTTCTTTGTTTCTTTCTTTCTCATTATAATTCCAGCCTATTACTGTCCCAGTGCACAAATGCCTCTTTTCATACACAGAAGGCACGAGCATTAAACACCACGCTTGCTCAAGACGGGTTGGTGATTTCAGACTTACATCCTATCCTAATGAGTTTCTTTATTCATTTGTTTGTCTGTTACCCTTTCACGCTAAAACGGCTGAACGGGTACGTGGGTAGACGGATGCGGGAAGCACAAAACCGGTCGAAGTGGCGATGCTTGGGGGAGGCCTATGTCCAGCAGTGGACGTCTTTTGGCTGAAATTATGAAAAATGATGAATGATAAAGTCCAGGTTTCCTCACGATGCTCCATGCGTCCACCAATGTCAGTAATGTCCAAGATAAACTCGGAGTGGTCCAATTCATACGTACTACGTATGAATTGAAAATGTCACATTGGTACTTGCCCGGATTTGGACCCACGTGAATAAGAGGCGAGGCCTTAACCACTGAACAATCATGACATCCGCAGAAAATCCGTCAGGAATCACCATTGTTTGGCAATCATCATCGCCTTTTTTTTTTGGATGGGAAATCATCAAATAAATACCTTCCCGCGACCCCGGCAGGCATCGGCCCTAGTGGAGACTTGAGCTGACATCTCTTTGAGGCGCGCGTGGAAAACAACGCGCCGTCGACCCGGGCCTGGTCCTTACCGGACGGTGAGCTACCCATTGCTCACCGTCCGCAAGCCCACGCCTACGGTGGCCGGAAATCCGCCCGGGATTCCCGACGCCCAGGGCGTCTCCTGCGGCGGCTAGGGGCGAGAGGGCGCGAAATTTGCCTTTCCCTCAACCGTCCCGCCTCCTCCTTCGCGAGCATTACTGCTTCGCAGAAGGAGGTGACGGCTGCCCATGCCCTCTCGCTCCGTTCCATGGCCTGAACCAGCGCCGGACGCGAGAGATCTCTGCTACCGATCGCCTCCACGAGGACACGGCGGTGCTCTGCCCAAGCCGGGCAGACCTCCACCGTATGCTCCACCGTGTCCTCCGGGCGATCCACACAGTGGTGACACCCGGACGATTTTCTGCCTTTCTGCCGCTGCACCTGCTTTAGAAGTAGTGTCCTCCGAGAATCATCATCGCCTGCCTGCCTGTTCCAACTATGTTGCGGTCGACTTCCAATCTAACTGGATGTAGATGAATACCAGTATTTTATATGGAGCGACTGCCTATCTGACCTTCACAACCGCGTAACTGGTTTTCACGATATCTCTTCGTAAAACTGGTTGTCAGACTTTTGGGCTTCTAACGACTGTCAAAGATCTATCTAATCTTGAATGAAATCCGGGACCAACGGCTTAACGTGTCCGAAGGTGCTGACAAGACCCAATTGACCAAAATTGGCTTCTCTTAAGAAAAAAAATTGCCAAATCTGTGTAGTTTGTGGTAGCGGAAAAAATATACGTTGATTTTGAACATATTTCCCAGAACTTGGTTGTTACCAAAACACGTTTTGAAAAAAAATCTCGATACAAACTAACGTTAAACTAACCTCTTACCTTGAGTTCTAATCCAAAATATCTGTATTAAATATAAACATACGTAACATATTTAATTAATAACAAAAACGCCTTATTTGAATGCAAAACTTGGTTGTTTTTTATTTTCGATTACTCAACTCAATTTTGAGTAAATAGATAAATGTTTCATATTTTGCAATAAATTACAAGCGTTGTGTCATCGCGCTTCTCTTTCTTTTCTATGCAATCTGACAGTGACCG
The DNA here is from genome assembly GCA_905333075.3 of Atethmia centrago. Taxonomy (NCBI): domain Eukaryota; kingdom Metazoa; phylum Arthropoda; class Insecta; order Lepidoptera; family Noctuidae; genus Atethmia; species Atethmia centrago. The sequence goes on from HG995393.1 coordinate 18,979,976, forward strand.
CGGTTTAGGTGTTGTCAGCGTCTTAAAGATGTAATATACTGCACAAGTAAATTAAAATTGAGGTAGGCAGGTCACATGATAATGAGTAATACAAATAAATGGGCTAAGGATGTAACCGAATGATGTCCAAGAAAGAAAAAAAATTGTCCGTAGTGTGCGTACATACGTACATAATCAACCTATAATATTCCCACTGCTGGAACACAGGCCTCCTCTCTGCGAGAGGCAGTGGGCCGTAATCCACCACGCGGGCCCAGTGCGGGTTGGTAGATGTCACATGTCTTCGAGTTTTTGGTTCTAGGACATGCCGGTTTCCTCACGATATTTTCCTTCACCGTTTTGAGAGCAGTGATGATGTAATAATTTACACAAAGTAAAGCGCCTATCTGGGTTCGAACCTACAACATACAACTCGTAAGTCGCGGCCGTTACCACTGGGCCACCACTTGGTCTGTGTGTGTACATGCTTACATAATATAAAACAAAGTCCCCCGCCGCGTCTGTCTGTCTGAACACTTTAAACTCAAAAACTGCCGAACGGATTTTCAAACGGTTTTCACCAATAGACGGAGTGATTCACGAGAAAGGTTTAAGTGTAAAATTCATTAAGGTACACAATACCCAAATGACTTATAAATTATAACCTAAACCACCTATTTCAGCCAATTTACACAATAAATTAGCTGAAATATGACGGTGATTGTTCAAGATCGTCGGAAAAGATCATGTCGACCGGGAGCTTTACTGGCGTGCGCCGCGTAAACCGTAACAGTTACATAAAATTTATCTTCTACAGGATTGTACACCTTCAAAATTTTCAACAAAAAGTCTGCGATAGCATATGTCTATCATCTAATGATGACCCATATTATCATCTTCCTGCCCCTTGACACATGTAACTTGAGGTCGGTGCCACATGTTTTTTCGTTTCATCCTCTCCTGTCAACCGTCACGCTATCATTCACTCCCTTCTCCTTCATATCATTCCTCACACTATCCATTCATCTTTTCTTTGGCCTTCCTCTCTCTGTCCATCAACATTTGATGACCCACAGTAGCCTTTCACAATTTGATAACAATTTCATCGTTATTTTCCGAAGCTACTTTGACCGGGATTATATTAATCCTTATCCAATAAAATAATGTTATTCAAATCAGGCATTTAATTTATATTAAAATGTGCATTGAAATGATATGATTCATTTAAATAAATAATTTAAAAGATATCACAGATTCAAAATTACGCGTAACAAAATAATTATGGTTGACGACAACGCAAGGCTAGGGCAGGAGTCAATGACCTTTTCCTCGGCTATTAGGTACATGTAATCGTCGGTTTGCTTCCTTATCCTGGTAGTACGTTCCCGTGGGATTCAATTCATATAATATTTATTGTAATCCATAATATACACATACAGGTGGTAAATAATATAATAAATAGAAACAATTATGGACCCTGTCGCAAGAAGAGAAGAAGAAGAATCCACGCAGGCGAAGCCACGGGAAAAAGCTAGTGAATAATAAAATAAAATAAAACAAAGGGAGGCAGCGTCTTACATGGGAGGACGATATTCGGAAAATGGCTAGTGTTGCTCGGAGGAGGATGACCCACAATCGGAAAGCACGGTAAGCTCTAGGGGTGGCCTTTGCGAAAACGCAAGGGAATCTCAAAACCGGTGTCAAATAATTAATATATTCATTTTTTTACATATAAAATATATTTTTGAATAAACATTTAAATAATATATTGATTATTATTGTATTAATATTTTAGTTTACCTACTTAGTTTATTGACGTTTTGTAAGATTTTGGAATAAACGCTATTATTAGTTGAATTTTATTTTATATTTAAGATTATTTTTTACAGGATCTGTGTTTAGTTTCTATGGGTGTAATTTACCTGAAATAAATGGATTTATTATTATTATTATTATTCAAATAATTGCTAACCGCGGCTTCGAACGCATGGCTTTTTCTAAAATAAAAGTAGCCTAAGTTCTCCTTATAATATCAGCTTTTTGCTAGTGACAGTCCCGTCAAATCAGTCCAACCATAGGTTTAGCCCGAACGATTAGCCGGAACAAACAGGCCGACAGACAGACACAAAAAATAAAAATTGTTTTTATGTTATAAGAACCGTATAAATAAACTTTCATTAGCTTTTAGTAAAAAGTTGTTATTTTGACATTACAAACAGACACTTAAATTTTATGTATTGTGTGTGTGTCATGTATTTTTATAGATACGGATATCATAACGTGCACGAGTAGGCAACAATATTCAAAATGTCAGTCAACTAATAATTTCAAATATCACCGGCAGAGGGCGCTGAATGTCATGAAAATGAAAAGTTTTAAATGCCAAGAAGTTATCGTTGATTTTAATAACATTAAGAGTTTTCAACATAAAATATGATCACTTACAAAGTAATAATACGAGTTTTATGTAGAATAATATCACGCCTGCATTCCCTTAAGGGGTAAACAGAGGCCCATATCGCCAGTTATTCATTTATTTCTTGACTTCGTACGCATTTAACCCTCTTAACGGTAGAATTTCCAAAGAGTCTTTCTTAGCGGACATCAACACCGTATAAAAAACTTATTTATATCTAACCCCCTTAGGGATGAAAGGAAAAACAGATACTTCTAACAGTTGTTACCAGAAACCTAAATTTACCTAGTAATGTCACGCTTCTCACTTTCAAAATTATCGGATTTCCCTACAAACTTACGAACCGACAAACTACGCCTTAGGGCCACCAAAGGGTCACCGAGGCCCCTGGCAACACAGGCAACAGGAAGGAATACGGGTGGGTTTTAGTCAGTAAGAGTCTGACACACCCTCCCGCTCCGCCCAGAGCGGGAGAAATTATTTGATGATTTACCATCCAAAAAAAAAAAGGGGCCTCCCCTGAGGGGGTTGAGTAGGGGTCAAAGTGGTCAGAGATTTCCAAAAATCCTTTCTTAGCGGGACACCTACACCGTATAAAGAACGTATTTGCAAAATTTCAAGTTTGTAAGTATATTATATTAATTCTTGAGCTTTCATCATTAGTTTGTGAGTGAGTGATCCCCGAGGGGTCAGGCAGACGATTTCATTATTTAACATTATATACCTACAATTTTGATATAAAACTATTTATTAATGAGACAAGATACTAATTAAGACTTGTTACAGTTGTAATGGCAAACATGTCATTTGGTTTAAATAGGTTTTTATTATTTTATTAATATTTTACATAGATTATTTTATATTTTCTGAATGTGAGAACGTTGTAGGCTTGATAGAACTAGATTTGTAGACCATTTATTATTTGTTAAGTACCTGGTACTTCTCGACAGGCCTACACTGTCCTCCCATACCTATTAACCCTGTAAATTGAAAACATTGTAAAACCCAATTATTTTTAAAAGAGTAACCGTGGAGTTTCTTGCCGGCTCTTCTCCATAGGAAACGACCAATTGGTACCGTGCACCTAGCTTCTGACGTTTCATAAGTGCCCATGTAGGTTTATGTGAAACAAATAATTTGATTTTTGACGTGTACCTATAGTAACACCCACATAGCGCCAGTTCATATGTTTAAGTCCCATATAATAGGGGGCGAGCCATCAACCGGGCACAAATCCAGACTCCGGGCTGCTACTGAGAAAAACCCAATCACATTTTACCTGACCTGGGAATCGAACCCAGGACCTCATGACCACCACTAGACCAACTAAGCTTTTATATATATAAAATTTGCTAAATTAGCTAGCCAAAGCTAAACTAGCTAGCTAGCAGACGTGATGAATTGGAAACAAAAACTAAATTAATTTGATGAGTTTTTTTTTTTTTTTTGAGAACCTCAACCGCCGTTAGTTGATATTTCAAATACCATTAAAAAAAAAAACTGATTTTTTGTGTAAACTTCACAGACGTGACGTGATAAAATAAAATAAAAAATAGATTTTCTCAACTCATTATTCCAGTAATTACATTACAAGCGGTCGTTGAAATCATAAAATCTTTTTCATTTTTATTTTTTCGTCTTTAGATATTGATACTCATCACGCCTGCGGAGTCTGGCTAGCTTATTCAATTTGACCCTGAATACGTATATTTATAACCAACTTACATACACGTTATGTAATGATAAGTCCCACGTGCTTAATAGGAGCGAGCCTATCGCCTTAACCGAGCACAAATCCTATTAATTAATTAACACTGCACCAATGCCATCCCAGAGACAAAGCTGAAATGTGTCCTGTAATTACATCGGCACCGATATACCTAGCAAATTCAAAGGACAATGACCGATTACTATGGGATTTTTTTTGTCATCTCGTAGTTGACCTTGAGAGGTCGTCACTACTCAACCGGACTATCCTGTGGCTGCCTTAAGCGGACTCAAAGCCTCCAGCCAGGGGCGAAATACTTACATAACTTAGCGACTGCACGCTAAGGGCACCCCCTGTGGGGTACGGACCTCGGCCTAGGGCGTCGCTGGGGGCAGGACAGCAAGGTGGGACAGGCTGGATCTGAACTGTATTATTATTATACGGGGAATTCAAAACTACAGGCTCAGCTGCGGTGCGGGCCGGCGCTTCATCGAGCAAGGGTCGGGGGGGACCACTATGGGAAGTAGCGAATTTGGTTTTATTCACCCGCATAAGTCTTGACCCGCATAAGTCTTGACCCCGTGGGTATATCGGGATAAAAAGTGGGTATATCGTATGTGTTATTCTTGGTTATAAACTATCTGTGTGCCAAATTTCATCCAAATCCGTTCAGTAATTTTTGCGTGAAAGAGCAACAAACATCCATCCATCCATACTTACAAACTTTCGCATTTATAATATTAGTAGGAAGTAGAATTACAGCTTTCTAGTGCTAAGAGTCTCTGAGCTAAGCCGTAGACAGACAGACGGACATGGCGAAACTATAAGTGTTTATTTAACGTAAAAAAAAATATTTCTTTCGTTTTATTTCTTAATTTTATTTTGTTTTTCTATACTTTTTTATATCTAGTAATCGTCTACCAAACGGACCACGACAGTTATATTATTTTTTTAAACAGACACTCAATAAAACTAATTGGTGATCCCTGTGGTAGACTACCTAATCACACTTTAAGAGGGTGTGATTCCAATAAAAGCTTTGTTAGCTAAAACAAGAACTCAGCGTGAAGTCGTGAGTTCGAACCCCACTCCATGATGTTTTGTTTATGTGGTTATATTCATTTTGCAGAGGGCATATTATTAAAATGTTTTCTATATGACTTCCAGCGATGTACATACTTGTTTAGTGCGTTCGCTCATTCTTGTTTTGCTTAGACTCAAACAGATTAACACCTGAGGGGCAATTACCGAGAACGTTCGCATTGAAATCTGTCTCCTGCATCTGTCAAAAATATACATGATATACATTAACTCACGCCTTCTTCCCATGAGGGTAGGCAGAAACTACAAAACGCCAGGTTTTCTGTAGTTTACGATCTTCTTTTTATATATACCGAGGAAAGAGTGAGTGCAGAGTGTCTTTGTGAGTGAGTTATGTGGGAGGGAAGAGTGAGTGTATTGTGTCTGCATACACACTAGAGCACTTTAAAATCTCCCACGTAGATGGCTAGTCTCCGCTAAAATAGACTGACATCTCCGAAATTCGCTCAGGCCGATCGATCAGGTTAAGCTACGCTTGCCCCGATTGGTCCGTGAATGGGTAACCACCTTTATATACCAAGACTCCTGCCTCGGAAAGCACGTTAAGCCTTTCGGCTGCAGCTGCTCCGGCTGCATCCAGTTAGACTGCAAACCGACCATAGTTGGGAAAAGGCTAGGCAGATGACGGTCTTCAGGTTTCTTATAGGCTAATAGAGACGATTTGCTAACAAATTTTCAAACTCATGATAACTAGTTTTGACTGGCTGATTAAATTAACAACAGCTACACACAGACAGTAGATCACGGGGCCAACGGCCACTGATAGTGTTATAATTTCCCAGCACCGGCATAGTCAGCCTATAATGTTCCCACAGCTGGGACACAGGAGTTGGTAAATATCAGATGTCTTCGAATTTTTGGTGCTAGGACATGCCGGATTCCTCACGATGTTTGCCCTCACCATTTTGAGAGCAGTGGTGATGAAATAATTTACACAAAATAAAGCGCCTGTCTGGGTTCGAACCCACGACGTACAACTCTTATTCGGGGCCGTTACCACTGGGCCACCACCGCTCTGGTAGAAATTCGGTTATCTTTTACTTCCAGTAATAAATATTAAATAATAGTGTCGCATTATTAGAATGTTTCTTTGTTATCGAAAATAGTTTTGTTTTATTTTTATTATTTTGTAATTCTCTTCAAAAACCTATTTAAAACACGTTTCTTTACAAAATAATTATAAGATAATATCTGTAGTATAATGGTTTCTTTGTACACCGAATAACAGCTTTAATGCAGCTATTATACAGCTTCTCTATTGCTTCTACAGCTACTATACAGCTCTACTAACGCAAAAAGCTGTATAATATGGGCCTTTTTTTACTGACAAGGATTGTATAAGCGCTTAAACAGCCTATATACAGCCTGAATATACAGCTTCTAGTATAAAAACCAACTTAAATACAGCTTGTATACAGCTTGCATTGCTACTTGGGAATCCAAGTAGGTACTTAAAATTATGAGTTTAGAAAAACATTTTATTTTGGATTATCACTAGGCATTACTTTAGGTCATGATAAGGGAACGGTGCGGTTTAAAGGAAGATGTAGTGACAAAAATTGAAGAGTATGCTTAGATGGTTTGGTCATGTTGAGAGGATGAATGAAAGGCGACCAACAAAAGGTATTTACAAGGCAGATGTGAGTGGAATTGCAGGGAGGTGACGCCCCAGAAAGACATATAGAGACCTCATTAATGATGTTCTTTAAAAGGTCAGGTGCGTAGTACTCCCAACCGGCGTACGTGTATGACTAGATGTATGAACGTAAACGAAGCAAAAGGAGTACGTAAGGAGCGTAGCAGGTGGCGTTCTATAGTTTCTGTCTACCTCCATGGGAAGAAGGCGTGAGTTTATATATGTATTACTTTAGGTGTCGCGTAGTGTTATAGTCGGGGGGAGGCTCCATTGACAAGATTGGCAGACTGAATTAGCTTTACAATTGACTACCTCCCCCGTCTCACCGCTCACGTAGCTCAGGTGGTGACTATAGCACTTGCGCGCGGACTTTACTAAAAACAGGCATTAGCGAGACAAGCTGTAATGACATGTCTGTAGTGTCACTGTAATGCTTGACGTCACCAGCTGGTGCTTCTCCGTGTTAGTACTTCTCCGGACAAACTGTTTCACAAGAAGCTCTACTACTGTCTAACCATTATTTTATTGATATTACACAGAGTTTTTTTTTTATATTTTGCGAATGTGAGAACGTAGACTGTAGATTTTTAGACCTTTCTCTATTTTGTTAAGTACATGGTACTTGTTGACAGGCCTACACTGTCCTCCCTTACCGATTAACACTGTAATTTGAAAACATTGTAAAAGCCAAATATTTTAAAAGAGTAACCATGGAGTTTCTTGCTGGCTCTTCTCCATAGGAAACGACCAATTGGAACCGTGCACGTAGCTTTAACGTTTCATAAGTGCCCATGTAGGTTTATGTAAAATAAAATATTTTGAGTTTGATTTTGACCAAGATTATGTCCGGATTTTTATAAACTCGTTGACATTCATGAATTATATATACAATTACAAGAAAGTTTACTTTATATTATTAGTTTAACTATTGTGAATGTGAGTAGTATGTAGGTCATTGTTTTTTTCTCAGTTAGTTTTTATCATGGTCTGGCAGTTTGAGTAATTTATGCGGCCTAACTAAATGTCCTTTATTTCGTATTGTTCGTCGAAACGTTGAGCTCCGTTGAGCTGCACGATTACCGACAAATCCTTGCACTGACTGAACAGGTCCTCAATCTGAGTAGATTGAGAGGATTCAATGGTCTTTTGATGAAAGAACCACATGGTTCTAAAAGTTCAAAAGACCATTTCAGACACCAGTGTACATAGTCTTCACATGATCTGACCAAGATTATGTCTTGACTTTAAAAGAGACTGTGACCTCTGAGTTTGTTTCGGCCTTTTTTCTCAAAGTAATCCGATAGGAAACGCCGACCTCGTCTAGTTTAAAAAAATATATGATTGACGTGTAAAAGTGTTTGTATAAGTAACAAACTTACTTTCAAAAATAAAATCGTACCATTAATCATAAGTATACAGTAAATAACTAATATTAAACTTACCTCTTAAACTTTAAATGTAGACAGGAGACTCGCAATACCTGAAATAAAAATAAATTATATAAATTCAAGTCTTTTAAATCTTCGTCAGCGTTTAAATTTATTTTTTACCATAATCATTTTTTTCTTATAATTTTTTTTTCAGAGTGTCAGTGTCAAATTTCTAATTCAATCGGACATGCAAAGAAGATGGCTGAATGTCATTCTGCGGTATTGACATTAACGTCGCAATATATACAACATGTCCCGGAATGAACGCACAAAACCAAACACACCAATGGGGTTAAACATTGAACTATATATAAAAAAACATATAGATGAACATAATTATCACCTCCTCCTTTTCGGGAATCGGTTAAAAAAGAAACCTGGATAAATATTTATGCGACTGAAATGAAATGAAATTGTTTATTCTGTAAATGAGAATCACTTTTACACGTCATATTAAAAAATAAGCTAGATGGAGTCGACATTTCCTATCTGACTACCCCTGAGAAGAAATGGCGAAACAAACTCAAGGGTCAAAGTCTCTTTTAAAGTCCAGACATAATCTTGGTCAGATCATGTGAGGACCATGTAGATCCATGTCTGAAATGGTCTTTTGAGGAAAGAAACACACAAATTTGAGTGGACCTGTCCAGTCAGTGCAAGCATTTGTCAGTAATCGTGTAGCTCAACTCAAAACTTAAGGAGCTCAACGACTCGACGTACAATACCAAGGAAAGGACAGTTGGGTTGGCCGCATAACGTACTCAAAATGCCAGACCATCATTAAAACTAAGAGAAAAGAAAACAACAAGAATTACATAAAAATGACCCACATAGTGCTCACATTCACAATAATTAAAGTAATATAATACTTTTCAAGGTACATAAATATTCACTTAATTTTGCTTATAATATTCATCAATGTCAATATGTATTTATAGTTGTATATAATGATGATTTTGCATAATTTAAATGTCAAGTTTTATGGTTTTAGCACAAGGCTTATCAGAGCGAGCAGCTCAATCCCAAGCTTTTTTGTCTTCTAAATAATCTGAAATTATATAGTACCCTTTTTTACAAAGTTTGGTTTTAATACAGCTTTTAAATCGTTTACTTGGTAAATTTCGAATAGTAATAGGAAGTTTGTTGTAAAAGCGTATACATTGACCCATGAACGAGTTGCCTACTCTGTGGAGGCGAGTGTGAAGTACAGCAAGATTATGTTTATTTCTGGTATTTAAACTGTGGATATCGGTCATTTTCTTAAAATTTGATATTTGACTTGGAGCTATTAAAAGACGAGCTAAAGACAAGAGAAGGGTCTACCACTTATATAAAAGTAGCTGTTGATAACACAAGCACACATATTATTACAATTTAAATAATATCACATCACAAGTGCCTGTAGGTTTAGTTCTCTTGGGACCATCACCTAATGTTAATAATTGTATCTTCAATAACGCGTACATATAAAATGTTTATAACTATTAAACATGTAAAGATGTTATTAATTGTATCGACAATAATGCGTACATATAAAATGCTTCATTGTATTGTATGATATTGAGATAGACTCATGATAGCACAAGTTTAAACCTTAGTGGTCTTTTCGTTGCTTTCTAATTATGTAATCCTGTGTTCTTTTTTATAAATGATAAATTATTAAAAAAAAAACTGTATAGGATTTTTTCCCATAAAAGTCTTCAGGTTTCAAAAGGATAGCACATAGTCTCGGCGAAATAACGGATTTCCGGTTTTTTTATTGAGAGCTTCTACCACAGTTTTCGTCTTTTACCATCTTTGGAACATGGGTCCCCATATTTTTACAGTCAACAAGTGCTCAACGTGGCATTCTAATTAATTACGCGTAAAAGAAGTCGCTTTTTTACAAATACATGTATGGGTAGTGACAGCTAGCTGCCAAATTCTTAGACGATCGATCGACCGCCATGGACACACACAAGAATTAAATATCGATTTCAATATCCATTTTGTAATGTTTGTCGACCAACGTGCACAGACACGTCACGCTGCCATAAGTCACTAGTGCAAAATGGCGTCTGATTTCTGTACACCTGTCCACCCCGCCAGCTACTGCGGTCGCCCGCCAAGCGATCGCAGGGCGCGCGGGCGTAACCCACCGAGGCGGCGAGTGACTGCCGCCTGCGCGATTCTACAAGTTGCCCGCCGGTGCCGCGGGACCCGCAAACAACCGCGCGTGCCGCGGGTGTAAAACGCGTCGTGAAATGTGCTCTTACTTTTTGCATATAAATCTACATCCTTATATATCACAGAAGCTGCCCGCAAACGCGGCGGGCGCGGGTGAAAACCGCTCCGTGAGTTCTGAGCCTGAGCCAAAGCTGTGCGTAGCTTTGGCTCAGGCTGCAGGCTGACACAGTTGCACACGTATAGTGTCTAGCGTAGTAGGTATTTCGACCATTTTGGTCTGTTTTGATTGTACAGCGGAAGTGTGGCTGTAATTTACGCAGTTTTAATTATTTTTGGGATCAAAATCTGTATTAAAAAAACCGGCGAATTGCGTGTCGGACCACGCACAATGAAGGGTTCGTAGTTGGGATTACTTGGGATGAATTTATTCCAAAAACAAACTTAACATTGTAGTTGAAAAACCTGCTCTCGCATAAATCGATATATGCCACGGTCAATTCTCCAACTGCAAATTTAAGTTGGTCGACTATAACTCGTGAACTTGTAAAGTCTACTTAGCCGTGATAGATTTCCTTTTAATTTCATTATATGTACTACTGCCATGATTTTTTTCACATCTCCATAAACAACATTTTAGCTGGCAGGGGGGGGGGACACTTGACTCTAACAAAAATGAGCACTTTAATGCTTAATATTACGCAAGTGGATCCTTGAATCGAAAAGTGGTATTCACAGACCTGCTATATTTTTGAACGGCCTATACAAAGATACCCCATACCATGGGATAGACGAGAAAACAAAAATCATCCCCACATTGTGCAAGAGGTACGCTAAAAAAATGTTTTCAAGATTTTGTTTTAGCACTTTGTCGGCATGATTAATATGTATACCTGTGCCAAATTACAGCTTTCTAGTACTAAGCGTCTCTGAGCTACAGTGGGGACAGACAGACGGACATGGTGAAACTATAAGGGTTCCTTGTTTACTACGGAACCCTAAAAATTACAGAAATGGATTCGGTAAACAATGCTGAACCGGTAAAGCAGATTCTATCGTGCAATCAGTAGTCAAAAATAGCCCTTATGGTAACGAACATGTTTTGGCAGTGACTCTACATAACACAGTGGGTAAGGGTAACTTGAAAGACGAGCTAAAGACAGGGAAGCGTCTACCACTGGTAAAAAAGCAGCTGTAGTGGAAATGTCAATAAATTATTAATGTTTTATATGACGGCGTCAGCGATGGCTGAGCGATAATGCCATCATCGTCATCTAGATTCGGTGGTACGGAATTCATAGTGCAGGTTTACAAGCCGATAATACAGCGAATTAGTTAGTAATTTTACTTTCACAATAATTAACACAGTACAATACTAAAAACGTTCACGCACTATTTTCTAAGTTCCGGCAAACCAACAGTTTCGCATAGGAGAAGTGGAGGTCTGCGTCCGTTCGTTACCCTCACAAGACTGACCCATCGTTTAGCCACTTCACTTACCACGACTGCCCACGCGCCGCCCCCCTCAAGCGGACGCGTCACAGCGTTTACCCTCACCTTAGTACTACTGTAATCAATTGAGAGACGATCTGCGACATATAATTTATAAGTTATTTTGTGTTGACTTTAAGTTCTTTTTTTGTTGAAGACTGGAGGCGTATGACAGAAATAACCCGATCAGAGTTGACCGTATGCATTTAATCAGCTTTTATGACAAGTCTTTCACAGTTCAAGCAGTACGGTTGTGGAATCCCTTGCCCGTTTTCTGGTAAAAAAACACCTCCTCACTCCTCCAAACATCATCATTACATAATATAGTTCTTTGCTCCAGTTTCATGTTTATTATTGTAAAGGTATATGTACGTACTTATACAAGGTGTCGTTTTGCATCCTCGTCAAGTTTCAGGAGGCTACTATGAAAGACATATATAATCAAATAAAATTACGATACCTGCTCAATAATTAATACATACTTGTTTTTTTAGTTATTGAAGTTTGACGGTATTTTAGAATACACCACTTTCACAGAACAGAATCACCCCGTTGTGTATGCGGCAGTGTGTGTGTATAAAAGGGCAGTTACAATGCGGTATTACACGGGCCGCGTTTTAACATGCGTGTCCCACACAGACCGATTTCTAATAAAAAGACCTAAGTACTTATTTTATTATTGATTCGTGTCGAGAATCATTAGCATAGTTACCTCCTTGAATTTGACGAGGATGCAAAACGATACCTTGTATAGATAAACATATGCTTTATGTACACCACTAACTACATGCAGTATTGTCTCTCCTGCTACGGCTACATTGTCGCGATAACGCGAACTAAACTTGCACAGCGAAACGTCGAGCAGTGTGCGAGAGAGAGAGTGCGAAGTGTAGTTCACGTTGTCACGACTACGTAGCCGTAGCATCTTTCTCTGTTTAATCCATCTAAAGGTTGTCTTTATAAGATCGCTTTTAGCGATAAGACCGCCCATTGTGTCGCCCCTAGTAAAATTTTAACATTTATATCTGTATAGTGTCCGACCGAAACCGAATTTCGGCAACAGTCTCAGTTTCGGCCGTAACCAAAATCGAAACTTCCTTACAAGGATCATGGTTTGATGGAAAAATAAAGAAAACGTTATTATAATCAGTCAGTTTTGTTTTATCTTTAAATCACATAGCTATGCAGTATTCGACATTTTCACTTATTGATATAATCAACATATACAACTCCTCATTTAAGAATAAAAATGAGTGTGTTAATAAAAAAAATCAATTCGGTACGTAGGTAAGTATCTAACTGTACTTGCCACTTGGATACCTTGGTAATTATTATTAAAAGGAACTTTGAAACTCTGAATCTTTAATATCATCACCACTAACCAAGTACCTAACTAATGTTTATTTAGGTACAGGATTAGCAAGTGAGTTAAATTAACCAAAAAATATTTAGATGTAACAAACTAATACATATGTAGATTACAGTAGAATCAAGTTAACCTAACTAGGTTAAACTTGATTCTACTATAATCTATGTATTAGTTTGTTATATTAAATTATTGTTTGATGTTTACTAGCTACTCTTATGATACGAGTATATCACGTGATAAAACTTACCGAATTCAAAATAAACCACACAAAAACTCACAACAAACAAAACGAACCGCACACACAAGCCAGTCACGACATGATTAGGCACGTGGTCGCGGCAAAATATCTTCGTCGCTTCGATGGAGTTTACCGAGCCGAACATGACCGAGCACAGCGCGAGAACTCCTGAATGTAGTTTCGGTTTTGGTCTTAGTTTCGGCAGGTTTGCCCCCGAAACCAAAACTAAACCAAAACCCGTTTTTTTTTGCCGAGACTCGATCAAAATCGAAACGGAACTTTCGGTCGGGCACTACTTGTATTTCTGTAATTTTTATGGTGTACATAATAATGAGTATTCTATTCTATTCTATTATATTGTAACACATAAATACCTCTGCCAACACCTTTGGGAAATACAAGCGTGACGTTGTATAAAAATCCAAGATCAAACAAGAAATACATTCAAACCGGTTCAGAGTCCCAAGAGCATACTCAACAAAAATACACGCACATGACTGTCACGAGCGATTTTCTCTGAAACTATTGATAGGTATTGAGCACAAAGAAATAAAGTGAGTTCTTCAAACGCATCGCTGTCTGTCTGTAAGTCTAGTACGCTTATAAATAGTTATTTATAACCATTTGAAACTTTGACATTTTTATGGTGCAGTTGCTTGCCGGCGCGGTAGCGCGGTGTAGCAGAACGCGCGAAGGTACCAACCACAGATAAGGTCTATCTATATTTGTGGCTCGCCCGATTTGTAGGGTTTTTAGGTATTTTATGAGGCTTTCTAGTCGGAGAAAAATACAATATTGAACAGATAATGGAAACGTGTTCTATTACTGATACTGAACAACCAAAAAAAAATTGCGCACTGGTTATTTTTCATCTGAGCGAGACGGTCATGTGAGTTCAGTGCTTTTTCCCTGTCCCAAAAGTGCTCAACGTGCATACAGAAGTTTTCACTTTAAAAACAGTAATTTAAAACACTGAACATCACTGGTCATTACACAAACACAGTAACAACACTTTGCTTTGACTAAAAACTCATGCTTAAAAACAATTTTCACTTTAAAACTGGCATTTTAAACAACTTCCAACCTTATCATTCTCAGAATAACTCACATATTTCTTTGAAACTGTATAAATAACCCAATTTGTGTACCACGAAGCTTCTGCAAATGATATTCGAGTGTGCGTTACTAGTTTTAAAGTGTAAATTTAGTTGTAGTTTACATCAATGGGGTTGAAAGTACATGTCATAATGTAATAATCCAGGGATTTTGCTTTGATTTCCTTCTATCATATGTCAGGGGGTGGCATGGGGGGCCATCAAATATCATTATAGGGTGTGCCTGTCAATTTAAAGCTTTTAACAAAAATGGGATCACCAGAAATGTCAGTAGTGAACTTTTAAGTTGTAATTCAGTTTGTGACTGCCTTGTTGGTCCAGTGGCCGTAATCGCTACTGTTGAGTGTATAATCATTATTATTAAAAACTTTTTTACAAGAAAAAATCAACCGAATTCCAAAGAAAACACTACAAAGTGAAAAATAACTTTTTTTTGGAAGTCGGTGGCTTTGGGCCTGCATTTTAGTTTTTTGCCACCTACTTCCGAAATAAAAGTTATTTTTCACTTTGTAGTTTTTTTGAAGTCGGGTGATTTTTACTTTGTAAAAAAGGTTTTTATTTTTCACATTTTAGATATGGTACCTACCCCACACTAACTCGTATACCGCTATTTGCTATGTAAAGAACAGTGACAGGAATTATTAACATTATCAAGATACATAAATGGATTAAATAGCTATTATCAAAGCTAACCCCAAAACTACTCAAGCAAAGTTAAAAAAACAAAATGTTTTTTTTTATAATCGGCCAACAATTGAAGAAAAATTCGATGAACATACATACAAAAAATACATACAGGCGAACATATAACCTCCTCTTTTTTTAAGTCGGTTGAAAAGCCTATGATGTCAATTGTGACCCATCAAGTATTAGACGGAGACTGATTGATTTGAGTAACAGAGACGACGTGAGACAAACATGACCTATTTCCAAGGAATTTGTAAAGTATACAGGGTGTCCCACAACTTTGCCACATGGAGGGAAAGTAGGTACCTAATACTGTAGTTAAAAAAAAGACTGAATGAAGACCTCATTTTTATTTTAAAAACAATACAAACTGCATTCAAAGAATTTTAAATAATCGCCTGTCTGAACCGGGTATCAAACCCGCTAAATGTGAAAAAGAAAACCTGTAATTTTACTGTACCTATCAACTGGCTCAATCATATACATTTATTTCTTCAAAATCACATGACATCTAAAATAAATGGAAAACCATTAAATTTAACAATATTTAAGGTATTTTCCCTCCTTTTGACAAGGTTGTGGGACGCCCCGTATAATACAACTATTTATATGTATATTTTTTTTAAACTCGATGTCCGATCTGTATCACTACATATTATAAAACAAAGTTGCCGATCTTCCGCCGCTGCCGCGTCTGTCGTTCTAAACGCAATAAACTCGAAAACTACTGAACGGATCTTCATCCGGGTTTTCACCAATAGACGGAGTGATTCATGAATAATGTATAGGTGTATAACTCATCACTGCATATTATAAAACAAAGTCCTCCCGCCGCGTCAGTTTGTCTGAACCCGATACAATACAAAAACCGGCCAAGTGCGTGTCGGACCACGCACAATGAAGGGTAGGTACCGTAATTGGGAAGTTGGTATCAATTTATACCAAAAATAAACTTAATACTGTAGTTGAAAAAAATGTTCTCCCATATATCGATATATGCCACAACCAATTCTCCAACTGCAAATTTAAGTTGGTCGACTATTACTCGTTAACTTGTAAAGCCCACTTAGCTGTGATAGTTTTACTTTTAATTTCATTATATGTACTACTGCCATGAACTTTTTCACATCTCCATAAATAACCATTTAGCACCATTTAGCAGGCACTCTTGACTCTAAAAAAGATTAGCACTTTATTGCTTAATATTACGCAAGCGGATCCTCGAATCGAAAAGTGGTGTTCACAGACCCGCAATATTTTTGAACGGCTTATCCAACGATATCCTACACCATGGGGTAGTCGAGAAAAAAAATATCATCCCCACATTGCGTGCAAGGTACGTACCCTAAACTTTTTTTATTGTATTTTATTTTAGCACTTTGTCGGTGTGAAATATATGTATACCTATGCCAAATTACAGCTTTCTAGTACTAAGCGTCTCTGAGCTACAGGGGGGACAGAAAGACAAACAGACGGACATGGCCAAACTATAAGGGTTCCTTGTTGACTAAGGAACCCTAAGAAAAAGCATTAATTATTTGATAAATGTATTTAACCTGTTAACAGATTAAATCGTGCGGGGCTGAAGCCCCGCGCGACACTGATTCGGAGTCAAACAATAGAAAATCAGTTGTGTCTCATTAGCAGTCCTTGACCAATTAAACAACAAAATATTTGGCAGGTATGTGTGACGTTGCCAACTTTTAGAATGCACTCTCTTAAATACTTGGACCACCATTGTTTAGAACTCCCCTAGGCATGGCAAGTCCCTACTCACTCATATAATGGATACCTCTATACAAAAGGTTTGAAACCCCTTGGGCCGACGTTTCCCGAACAAATTGCATTTGAGATCGACGATCCTAAATCAAATAGGGTTTGGTAAAAAGCTTACTTTATTGATAGAAAACTTTTCTTATAACCACTGGATAAATAGATAGATAGATTTGGAGGGGCTCGTGGCTTAATAATAACACCCGCACGGATCGATTGAAGGTTCAGCTACGCTAATCCAATATGGCGAGGGGGTAATGGCTGATCTTTGCGTTAAGCAACCGTCAGGAAGTTCGTCATGCTCCCTTAGATGTCACTGCCTGCGGTAGCGTCGGGGTTCGGGTTGCCTCCTTCCCTCCAAAATGGCGAGGGGGGTGATGGCTGATCTTTGCGTTATGCTCGTGAACGGGTGCTGCTTGTGGTGACTGGTCGTCTTGCTGACCATGGTTTTGTTTTGTTATTAATAATTAACTGTTTATTTATTTTACTTCGATGGTGCTAGTTTATCGTTTCTCACTTCGAGTTACAGCTATAGCCTTATGTAAGCTGGCACGCCCTTTATGCTTGGAAGCTTTTATTTAGGTATTAAGTTCTGTTTACGATTGTTGTAATTTTTATTTCTGCTTGAGTACACTTTTCATTGTTTTGTTGGTATACGAGTATTGGCATGTGCTAGCTAACATATGGCAAGTAATTTAATGTTTTGTGTTTCATATTATTAATTACTTTGCATACGATTTGTATAGAAGCAAGTGTATATAAGAAAAAAGAAAAGAAAGAAATACGTTTACTTGCGTTAAACATGACGTAAAGAAGGAACACAAATACAAAAAAGAAACAATTTGGGAGAGAATATGCGTCACATCCACGCAAAACGGCCAACGCTCAGTATAATGCTGCGACCCTATGCGAGACAGAGCCCCAGCGCTGGTTTTCGGATAGCCGGCGTTGACGTGATGACGTCGACCACTGCAGCACACAGTGAGATTGTAATATGAATAACATAAATACAAATATTTAAAAGAAAGAATAACTTATACAGGGTGACATTGAAAACATGCGACAAATCGAAATGGGAGATTGTACTCATCATTATGAACAACTTTTATTAAGGGGCCAAAGCTACAATCCCAAAAAAAAACTGCTGTCCCCTACATTTATGTTCGCAATACCTCATCAAAATGTAGGAAAAGCAGATTTTTTTTTTTGGGATTACAGCTTTGGTCCCTTAGTAAAAGTTGTTAATAATGATGTATACAATGTCCCATTTCAGTTTGTCGCAAGTTTTCAATTTCAACCTGTATACAAATATTTAAAATGGCAACATTCCGTACCGACGAGATTGACGTACGCTGTCAGAAAAATATATGTTTGACGTTTTGACATGCAGGTGTTACATAATTGCTACAGAATTCTAATTATATAACATTGATGGCGCATTATGTAAAACTGATATGATGGAAAAACAAAAGATGTATTGGGTGATTGTGTAGGTATATTTTTTGTAAACCGTATACAATGGTGTAGATGACAAACTCTGTGACTTATAACTAAACAGACAGGTGTGTTACTGAGGATTTTCCGCCACCTCTTTTTCCCAGCTAAAGCACTAGGAAGTGGTGAAGGGCGGGCGTTTTTGGGGGACTGTCTTATGACAGTCTGTCATGTCAGTTGACGTTCGAAAAGTGCTGATTCTCAGCCTAGTTTGAATAAATGACTTTTGTTTTTTTATTTGTATTTAATAGCTAATTAAATAATGCTAAATAACAATTGTTGGAAGAAGTTGTGAGATTAAAGTTACTTCTAAATACAGATGAATGTGTCTAAAGATGGGCTAATAACGATATTTATCAGTATACTCGTCTAGTAATATTTTAATACCTTAACTAATATTTGAGTATCAGAGATGTTTAACTAAGACCTAATTATACGTATCACTGCCGTATTAAATTAGTGTTCAATAATTGTTCAATACACTGAATCTCGGTATTTATTATTGCTAGGTGGTCATTTAATGTTAAATTGTTAATAGTGTTACTAATGAATGATACAAAATTTAACACATCGTGTCATGGTATGGCATCGGAAAAAATACAAAAAAAATATTTAAAAAGAAACTTTTTATATTTTTTCGGCTACCACAAACTATACAGATTTGGCAATATTTTTTCTTAAGAGAAGCCTATTTTGGTCACTTGGGTCTTGTCAACGTTAACAGGTTTTGTTTATTTTTCATCAGGCACTTTTGAAACAGACTTAATATCAATCTGCCTAACCTTTCCTTTAAGTCAGGGTCAGCTTCCAGTCTAACCGGATGCCTATCTGACCTCCACAACTCAGTTACTGGGTAACACGATACCCCTTGATAACACTGGTTCAACAACAGATTTCAATTGAAAAGGCTTTCCAGAAAGTGAGGGTGTTTTTTGGCAAGAAAGGGTGTTCAATTGTCAATTCACGAAATAAGGAATTATTTATAATCCACGAGAAATATTGAAGCTCTCGTCAATTGAGGAGAATCTTAAATGCGCTGTCATTAAAAAACGCTTAAATAATCATTTGGTCCCTTAAATACTTTTCAGACAGCTTTAATGAGATACCCTTAGTAATAGATTAGGTGTTCTTAAGAAATGTTAAGCCCGAAGGTTAGGCTACGCTTGCCGCGAGCGGTTCGTGGATGGGTGACCATCTTTACATACCAAGACCCCTCCGTGCCTCGGAAAGCACGTCAAGCCGTTGGTCCCGGCTGTCATTTGTAGATCTTTGATAGTCGTTACGGGTCGTCAGAAGCTCGAAAGTCTGACAACTAGTCTTACCAGGAGGTATCGTATTAGTCAGTAACTGGGGACCTCCACAGGTCAGACATGTAGCGCTCCATGTAAAATACGGGTATCAGCTGCATCCAGTTACACTGGAAGCTGACTCATAGTTAAGCAAAGGCTAGGTTATAGTCCTGACGTAATACATTGCAATAATTTCGTAGAATCGTCGTAGTAATGTCGTAGCCCCGTCGTAGCGAGTTACTACGGAGTAGTAATATCGTAGTCATTTCGTAGCCGTGTCGTAGCGAGTTGCTACGGAGTAGTAATATCGTAGTCATTTCGTAGCCGTGTCGTAGCGAGTTGCTACGGAGTAGTAATATCGTAGTCATTTCGTAGCCGTGTCGTAGCGAGTTGCTACGGAGTAGTAATATCGTAGTCATTTCGTAGCCGTGTCGTAGCGACTTGCTACGGAGTAGTAATATCGTAGTCATTTCGTAGCCGTGTCGTAGCGAGTTGCTACGGAGTAGTAATATCGTAGTCATTTCGTAGCCGTGTCGTAGCGAGTTGCTACGGAGTAGTAATATCGTAGTCATTTCGTAGCCGTGTCGTAGCGACTTGCTACGGGATAGTAATATCGTAGATGTTTCGTAGCAGTCAGGTTACCTACTAAGATTGTTGCAAGGACGTATCTTGTCTGTCTATCTTCTTCTTCTAATATATAGGGTCAAATTAAAATAACTAGCGAAACCCCGGGCTATTCAAGTATTACGTAAGCAACAAAGGTGGGTGAGCCCCTTTGCTTTCCTTATTTTTGAAGCCATGGGGGAGGCGAGGGGTCTGGATGGTGTTTTAATAATGCAAAATTTAGTAGATTCTGTTTTGAACACATATGACTTACAAAAAAACACTCGAAGATGGATCGTTGTTATCTTTTGCTCCTCAGTTTTTAAATATTTTTAGTGGTAAAAAGTGGATGTTATAGCAATAATATACTGTTAAATTAAAGCCAGTGAAGTGACCTATTGACTTATGTAATTTTTATGATAATCGGCTTGAGTTATACAAAGTTATAGTGAAAATAAGACTGTGGAAAAAAACTCTAAATTTGAAAACAAACGAACATTATCCTTACATACGACAACACGCGGAGCGCTCGATACCTCCCGCGCTGACCGCCGCTGTCCCCGCTGTCGCCTACGCTTCAGTACTCAGCGCATATAGATCAAAAATTTCGTCACCGTATGTTATGTCTTGCTGGCGGAGTGGTTTATGTGGCAGGTTTGATTTGCTCGTCGTGTCGCCGGTTCAAATCACATAAAATGAAATACTTTTTGTGTTATATTAATTCTTTACAATAACACTAACGAGGTGTAAATATGAGCTTCTTCGAGAATATTACTTTTCGGCGGACGCATACCCGTACTCAATCACTTAATGAAAGTACAGTGGAACAATGTAATAATTCCAATGAAACGTCCATAGATGGCACCACACACAGTCTACCTACAATATCGGATGATGAAAACGATGAAGTCACACAATTAAAACAACAAATTGACAAACTCAACACAGAATTACTGGCAGCCCATGATGAAATAAATAATTTATCATGTGAAAACACTGAGCTAAAGAGAACGATTGACTCGCTAAATAACAAACATAAACTCGTAAAAAAAGTAACTAAGAAGCTAATTAGTGACATTGTGACACCTAATAAGGAGCAAGCCACTCCTATTCGAAATTCAAATCCACATAAGAAACGGGAAGGTTCTACAATAACTTTAACTCCAACACATGTAAATACTTTAGTTACGAAACAGATTACAATACAAAATAGTCCATCGCACACCGTTAAACCAAATATCGAGGTAGTTAACAATAAACAACAACAAAAACATAAATTGTGTATTCTGAGTTCTAATAAGACAAACAAGATCTTATCAATAGCAGAAACAACATTCCCGAACTATAATATATGTCACTACCTGAAACCATATTGTGGGATAAGGCATCTCGTCAGCGACATCGATACAAAATTAACTACTTTTACGACTGATGATTACTGCATAATTCTCATCGGCGAAGAGGACTTCAGCACAACAAACAACTATCATGATCTGATTTTTAACTTGCGTGAAAAACTTGTAGCTGTGAATAACACAAATATTATAATATGTTTACCTACGTATAAATACAGCTATTGCTCTAATATGTACAACTTAAGAGTAGAATTGTTCAATAACCTGTTATACAATGACATTCAGATACACAACTATGCATATCTATATGACTCTAATTACGATCTACCCTTTGATTATACAATGTTTTCTAAGTTAAATGGTGTGATTAATAATACTGGTATTAACAATATTTTTTGCAATGTAAAATATGATATTGACATGACCTTTCATAATTGTTTTTCCAATTCCAATAGTATATACAATGTCTCTCATAAAATAGATACTCCTGAAGCTGGGAACAATCAAAATTTTTTTCTTGTATAACCATATTCATGTTATTCATCAAAACACAAACGGTTTAATAAGTAAATCGGACTTATTAAGCTTACATATAAATGATCTTGCTAGCCTTGGTAAACATGTGGATGTACTTTGTGTTACAGAACACAATATGACAGAAGAGGACCATTGCAATCTTTGTATTCCAAATTATACTCTCGCTACCTTCTATGCAAGAAAGTCCCGGAGAGGTGGCTCATGCATCTTAGTAAATAAAAAACATCCGTATAAAATTCTCGACTTAAAAGAATATTGCAGTTCTTGTATCTTGGAATCTTGTGCAATTGAATTAATCGAACATCAAGTAATTATAGTCTGTATTTATAGATCTCCTAAGAATAATATCGACTCTTTAACTTCATTTTTCTATAGCTTTGATGGAATCTTAATGAAAATATGTCACAATTCCAAAAAAAAGGTGCTGATTTGCGGAGACTTTAACATCGATATTTTAAAAAACACGAAAATGTCAATGCAATTTCAAAATCTCTTACATAGTTTTAATATGAAATTAGGTGTGCGTGAACCAACCCGGCTAGATAGCGGTACATGCATCGACAATATTATACACAATGTAAGAGGAAGTGTATGTGAGGTAATGGAGCTAGCCGTCTCTGACCATACAGCTCAAATTATAAAATGTCCCGTCAAAAAGACCTGCACGATCACACACTGGTTCTCTTACAAACGCGATTTTTGTCAGGAAAATGTCAAAAAATTTAAAGAGGCTCTCCAGAGTCTTAGTTTTAATAGTGTTTATAGCTGCAAAGATCCAAACAATGCATTTAAAGAATTTCATAACTTGTTCAAATTATTTTATGATCTGTGTTTCCCTTTAAAGAAAATAAAAAATGTAACTACTAAACCACAGAAATGGATCACAAAAGGCATTAAACTGTGCTCTAAACGTAAACGTGAGATGCTATGGACATTCAGGCGGCATCCAAATGTAGTCAATAAACAAAGATATAATTCCTATTCCAAACGTTTAAAAACAATTATCAAATTGACCCAAAAATCGCAAAATAGCCATTTTATCAATAACGCTGTAAATAAAACTAAAGCAACCTGGAGGGTTATAAACTCATCAAAAAATAACATTCCAAGGAACAGTCCTTATAAACTCCTTATTGACAATAAATATGTAACAAATCCAACTGACATTGTAGAACTATTTAATAATCATTTTATTGACCAAATACAGCCAACAAACAATTCTGACCATAAAATAACAGTAACAAATTCAAACATGAATTCATTGTTCTTGTCACCCACAGCACCAATTGACATTTATAAAATAATTACGACTCTGAAAAATACGAATAGCTCTGGCTTTGATGACATTGAGACTAAGATAATAAAAAGCGTAGCTGTTGAAATTTCACCGGTTTTTAGCTTTATTACGAACCTATGTATAGAACATGGTGTTTTTCCCGAAGACTTAAAACTGTCCGTAATCAAACCACTACATAAAAAGGATGATCCTCAAAATATACAGAACTACAGACCCATTGCTCTTCTTTCAATATTTTCCAAAATAATTGAAAAGGTTATTTATAACAGTATATACATGTTTCTTGAAAAAAATGGCATTTTAGCTAAAGAGCAGTATGGTTTTAGAAAGTGTTTAAATATAAACATGGCCATTTATGAGTTGATCAATGAAATAGTTACAAATATGGACCAAAAAATACCTGTAACAGCCTTATTTATGGATATGACTAAGGCTTTCGATTTTGTTGACCATGGAATCCTTCTAAATAAGCTATATAAATATGGCATTAGGGGCAAAGTTTTAGACTTAATAAAGTCATACCTTACTGGCAGAAAACAGGTAACTAGTATTTCAGCAGTCGATGTTAAAACTAAAACTGAAATTAATGACCAATCGAGAGAGAGACAAATTTACTATGGTGTGCCTCAGGGAAGTGTGCTTGGCCCTTTATTATTTTTATGCTATATAAATGACCTTCCGAAAACCATACCACATCCTATGACCCTATTTGCTGATGACTGTACTATAGTATTTTCTGGTAAAAATAGGGACTCGTATGAAAATGACATAAACAGTAGCTTAAGTCTAATAATTCAATGGCTAAATAATAACAACTTACAGATTAATTTTAATAAAACTCAAATAATGACATTTAAACAAAGAACTAATCCTGAAATTCTTGACATTAATTATGACCAAAATAAGATTATTAAAACCGAACGAACCAAATTTCTAGGTATTTGGCTAGACGAAAACATGACATGGAAAACACACATGGAAACTATGATTAAAAAAATTCATCAATTTTGCTATGCTTTACACAATTTAAATAAAGTTGCAAATCGTAATACTGTCCTTACTGCATATCATGCATATGTCTCCACAACTCTTCGTTACGGCATAATATTTTGGGGCAACTCTACCGATAGAGAAATGGCATTTAAGGCCCAAAAACAATGTCTTCGAGCCATATGTTTGTTAAGAACCACCGAAAGTTGCAAACCATTTTTCGTTAGTTTAAAAATACTTACGCTTCCATCCCTCTATATTTATGAAATGTCAATATTTGTTAAGGAGAATCTCTCTAAATTTGAAAAACTTAATACTAGACGTCACCAAAGCACACTAAAGTCAAAAAAACACAATACTGCACTTTTCTCAAAGAGTTGTCTCGGCATGGGTCCTAAGATTTTTAATAAACTGCCAAAAACTTTAAAAAGCATGACCAACATAAACCAATTTAAATCGCAACTTAAAAAATTCTTGATTGAAAGGGCTTACTACTCTATCAATGAGTTTTTAGATGATAGAAGCATTAAATAAAATGTCCGATCCACTTGTTATTCTGTCCTGTTTACGACGTTACTTGTTTGAAACAGTTTTATTTAGTTTGTAGTTTTTTTTTTTTTATGCCTAATTTGTACGCCTTGCAAGGCAAAACATAGTGATACAATGCAAATTTTTATACCATGTACCATAATTTACCTATGTTCGACAAATAAAATACTTTGACTTTGACTTTGACTTTGTCTTTGCTCGAAAGCGAAAAGCAAGTTCAGGAATTCCCCAAAATACATAATTGATTGCTAACTCACTCTCACGCGGTTTTTTGTGGTTAATTTAGAAAGAACATAAATAGGGAAATTACTTAAGGTTAGATTTCAACCTTGCCTTACAGAAAATCTCCACAAATCTGATTTTCTCAAGGAAATAAAGCTTAAATCGGATCAGTACCCACACCAATAAAGCTTACATAAAGCTTTCAAAGATCTATCAAAGATCTATCAATAAAGCTTACATAAAGCTTTCAAAGATCTATAAATACCGTTAGTGTCACCACCCGTGCCAGTCGCGGCACAAGCAGAGAAATAAACTATTAAATGGGCATTCAATTCTTGTATCCTTTGGCCAAAGAATCAGCATTGCCACACAACGTGGCAATGCTGCCAGCCTTTTGGACACTTTTCCTGTTGAATTTGTTTGATGGCCTGTGATATTTTGCCTTCCCTTTTTTTTAAGTTTTTTAGTTTTTAATGATGTAAATATTTTCAAAATAAAACTGTAATTCTATTTAAGGCGAAAATTGTAAATAAATGAATGTTTTAAAATTATAACTACCTAATAAATTAAAACTAACAGTATCCTAACTAATCTTACAAATGCGAGAGTGAGTTTGTTTGTTTATTACCCTTTCACGCCAAAACGGCTGAACGTATTTCGATGAAATTTGGCACATGGGTAGACCATGACTTGGGTTAGGACATAAGATACTTTTTATCCCGATATTCTCACGGGATCGAGACTTATGCGGGTAAAACCAGGGAGCGCACCCAGTAGTCTATAAATTCCTTATTTCTAGACTCATGAATTAATAAAGAAACCTGCACAGATTAAAAAAAAACGTCTCCTAGCGTGCCTTTACTCGCCGATAACGTTACATTTGTAAACTTGCAAATTTTATGTGATTAACGTATGAAGTGCGAAGTGATGAATTCACACTTCACAGAATTTCGCAACTACATTTCATTTGCTAAATGAGCATTTGCATACTAACAATTAATACGAACATACATAAACTCACGCCTTCTTCCCATGGGGGTAAGCAGAAACTATAGAACGCCACCTGCTAAGATACTATTGCTTCGTGTACTAACAATTAATGTTAATGCTAATGAATCCAATACTAGTAAGTAGTAATAATAATAATAATAATAATAATAATGATTTATTTTTCTCGCCACAATATAGGTACAGTAGAAAGGTATCAATACATAAAGGCTTAAATAATATACTGTGGGAGACTGGTGCCTAAACTAGACGTGAGTCTGTATTTCAGGACACCAGGCCTCCACCCCTTGGGTATTACTTACATTTTACAGTTATGTACTAGTACAATAGGAAGTGCTGGAATTAACAAAGAAAAAAAAAAAAACCTAATATCATTTATGCAAGGTGTTAGTATGGTTAGTAGGTGTTTGTGGTGAATGTGTATCTGTGAGTGAGTGGGGGGTGTGTGTGTGAGTGTGTGAATGAGATAAATGGTTAAGATGGGACAGCAAGTAGTTGTTCGGTTTCATCATAATTTAACTCCCGGAGCCAACTGCTAAGTTTGATTTTGCATTTGGCTTTTGTGAGGTTATAAATTGGGATTGTTCTATTTATATTATTATAAAGAAAGCGAGTAAGGCGCAGATATACGATTTTAGTGACTTTTAAATCTGTTATTACGCCTTCAAATAATGCAAGTAAGTTATGCAAAAAATGTATGTTAAACTAGAACGCTTACACATCAATTCTATATTGACCATTTAAGTTTTATAGCAAATTACTTTATAAAAAAAATCAGGAAGTAAAGTCTATCCAAAATCATAAAAAACGATATTACTTATCTATAATTCTATCTGTTTTTTTTTTCAAATATTCATATTTTCATTACTAAAAATAAATATTCCCTTTAAAACCTAACGGTGTGAACGCGACGCGCATTTGCATGGCCATGGACAACGGCGTTTAACTGACCCTTAAGTCCTACGTAAAGACCACTAAAGCATATATTTAAATCGGTGGTTAAGCTATAAAAATTTGCAAAACAGACGAGTTACCAAAGGTTTTTGAAAGCAACTGTTTATTTTTTATTCAAATGAAATCTTTTTATTGTGGGAATAGGTTATACATACAGATGTTAGGTAAATTACAGATCCATTATGTCCTGCCTGGTAGGCATACAATAATAAATTATGTGAACAAGCAGTATAAAAAATTTAGTTATCACAAAGCAATTCTTACAAAAAGAATTAGTGACAGATTATAGTATTGGTGACAGATTGTAGCAAGTACTAATTTATTATAACTTATATTGCATATATTTATTATTCTTCTTCTTTCTTATATTTATTTATTTTTAGTAAGTATTTATTATAACTTTATGCACAAGTAAAAAATTACCGTACAAAGACAGACTTAATGCCAGAGGCATTTTCTACCAGTCAACCTTAGGATGATGTAGAGAAAAAACATGGCAGTTGCAACATATGGGATAGATAACACGAAAATAACTACACAATACAAGAATAAACAGTCTTTTCCGATAAATGTTGGGGCCGGCATCCAGTCTGACCGGATGCAGATGAATACCAGTATGTTACATGGAACGACTGATTTTTGAACTACTACTATGGTAAATTGAAGGTTGAATGATAAGTAAAACTAGAACACATAAGTACTATTAGACTGCCCCGTTGGTCTAGGGATAGCAAGCGCTACTGTTCAACACAAGGTCCTTGATTCCATCCTCGGGTCGGGCAAAGTGTTATTGGACGTTTTTCGTCAGAATTTTCGCAATAGCAGCCTGGAGTCTGGATTTGTGCCCGGTTGATGGAAATAGGCTCACCCCCTATTACATGGTACTTAAACATAACTAGCGAAATGCGGGTGTACTATAGGTACACCTCTGCCTAATCGTTCGGGGATTGCAGGCGTTATATTATGATACTATTAACGATCACTAGTAATTACCATCACATTAATCGTTTACAAACGTATCGTTTTCTGTACTAAACTGTCTGTGTAACCATTTATCCATAATTATATTATTTTATTTATTTATTTTTCTTTATTGACCAACCAACAATTGTTTACACTGTAAATAGTTGAATTAATATCTACCGTAATAGAAGATAAGTGGAACAATTTCTTACAGGTTAGCACCGCATGCCCCATAAACATATTAGGTGTGCCACAAGCCTATCTGACGGACAGGGCCGTCATCTACCCCGATCACCAGGGAGTGTGGAACCGGCAAGAGATGTCGTGCGGTGTCCCACGGGGATCGGTCCTGGGGCCGCATCTGTGGGACATCGAATACGACTGGTTGCTGCGCGCCGACCTCCCTAGCAGCGTCAGCGTAGTGTGCTACGCTGACGACACGTTGGTCCTGGCGCAGGGGAGGTCGCACCAGGCGGCGGCCGAATTAGCGGCACGCGGGGTTACGACAATCGTCGAAAGGATCCGGCAGTTGGAACTCGAGGTGGCCCTGCACAAGTCCGAGGCCATGTGTTTTCATGGTCCTCGGAACGCGCCACCGTTGGGGTCCCGAATAACGGTAGGAGGGGTTTCCATCGGCGTTGAGTCGACGTTGAAGTACCTGGGACTCGTCTTCGACAGCCGGTGGAACTTCGTGGAGCATTTCCGACGTTTGGCTCCCAAACTGGAGCGGGCAGGCGCTGCATTGAAGCGGCTCCTGCCCAATCTAGGGGGTCCAAACGCCTCCTGCCGGAGGATCTACGCGGGGGTCGTGTGGTCCATGGCCCTCTACGGGGCTCCTGTATGAGCGCACTCTCTGGTGCTGCGGCCAACCCGCCGGTTGAGCGCGGCCCAAAGGGTCATGGCCATCCGGATGGTCCGGGGATACCGCACGGTCTCCTGTGAGGCAGCGAGCCTCCTAGCCGGATTGCCGCCATGGGATCTGGAGACAAAAGTCCTCGCGCACGTATGAGAGTGGCGCGAGGAGGCGAAACGCCGGGGCGTAAGTCCGCTGCCGCGAGAAATCGGGGCACAACGGACGGAGCTCCGGCGGGATCTCCTGACGCAGGTCCTCACCGGACACGGCAGCTTCGGGAGGTTCCTGTGTCGGATAAGGCGGGAGGAAATGCCCGGGTGTCACCACTGTGTGTATCGCCCGGAGGGCACGGTGGAGCATACGGTGGAGGTCTGCCCGGCTTGGGCAGAGCACCGCCGTGTCCTCGTGGAGGCGATCGGCGGCAGAGATCTCTCGCGTCCGGCCCTGGTTCAGGCCATGGTACGGAGCGAGAGGGCATGGGCAGCCGTCACCTCCTTCTGCGAAGCAGTAATGCTCACGATGGAGGAGGCGGGACGGTTGAGGGAAAGGCATGTTTCGCGCCCTCTCGCCCCTAGCCGCCGCAGGAGACGCCCTGGGCGTCGGGAATCCCGGGCGGATTTCCGGACCCCGTAGGCGCGGGCTTGCGGACGGTGAGCAATGGGTAGCTCACCGTCCGGTAAGGACCAGTCCCGGGTCGACGGCGCGTTGTATTCCACGCGCGCCTCAAAGAGATGTCGTCAGCACAGATGTAGGGGTCCACTAGGGCCGATGCTTGCCGGGGTCGCGAGAAGGTACTTATGGGTCACCGAGGCCCCCGCAACACAGGCAACGGAAGGAATACGGGTGGGTTTTAGTCAGTAAGAGTCTGACACACCCTCCCGCTCCGCCCAGAGCGGGAGAAGTTATTAGACGATTGCCCAATCAAAATAAAATAAAGTGTGATTAAATGACTTGATTTAAGTTATTGACCTTAGCAGTCTTCCTCAGCTTCAGATGCACCAGCTTGACGTGTGTCCGCATGGCCGTGCGCTGCGTGAACCTCCGCCCGCAAAAAGGTGTGCCACAAGCACTAAACTATAAAATTAATGTAAGTATAATAATAAATTGAAACGTCTAGTTGATGTAACTGGTGACCGAAAAGCTGGCGGCTTTCTCGCGAAACGCATCAGCATTGCAATTTAGCGAGGAAATGCTGCCAGCATCCTCGGTACAATGCCCCGAGGGCCTTTTTTAAGTTTAACTTAGTTTTAATTTAATTTAGTTAATGTTAATAATCATCTTGTAATTTGGTTATGTAAATAAATATATGTATATAAATTAGCCACTTTAAATTAAAATTACGATATGACATATAAAACTAATATAAACAGCAAAGTAAAATTCAATTGAACAAAACAAACAGAGCCACAACAAAATCGAGAAAAAATAAAATTAAAATTAAATTAAACATTATTAGTAATTGCTCTATGAAACTTGGCATATGAGTCAAAATGCACGTCGACAAGATCGCTGGAGCCATTTAACAATTTGCGACAGAGTTAGCATCAAGTATTGTTCCGACGACCTTAAAAAGGTGGCTGGGACAGACTGGATGCGGAAGGCGGAGGACAGGGTGTTGTGGCGCAGCCTGGGAGAGGCCAATGTCCAGCAGTGGATTGCTATAGGCTGAGTTGATTGATTGTTCTGCGGAGTGGAGGGTATAAAGGAGCACGAGGGAGACTTGCAGGGGCCCGAAACTAAAACTTGGATAGTAATAGGGGACATTCAATTTTGCATCGAAGTATCTTAAAATAAGACAGTCGGGCTTCATACGATCGTATCCTTTTTGCATTTCCGCTGGCATAGGCCAGATGCCAGAGGGATCTCTTCTGAAAATATTTAATATAAACTAGCATCTGCCCGTGACATCGTCCGCGAAAATTCTTGTTCCCCTGACCCACCGCATCGCATTGCATTGCCCGCCCGCGTTATTACTTCGTTTTCACTAAGCGTTCGTACTGACTTTTTTTCATTTTACTCGGCTCCTAAGGGTTGTAGCGTGATGTTAAATAGCCTAGAACCTTTCTCAAGAATTGGGCTATCAAATACAAAAAGAATTTCTCAAATCCGACTGGTAGTTCCAAAGATACAAACAAACTACATACTAACTTCCAATCGTACCTCTTTATAATATTAAGTCAATACTCAATACTCAATACTCAATACTCAATACTTTATTGCATTCCACATGTAGTACTTAGGTGGTAAAACTTAAAATTAGATCACATGGACCCTGTCGGGCACAGCAAATAAGTGAGTTAGGAGAGAGGAAGCACTTGTAAATTATAATTATTATACAGTAGGTAGGTAATTTCTAAGATAAACTAATAGTAGGTATTTATAATACTTATAGAATATAAATAGGTATCTATTGGGAGATCTTGTAATAATTAATAAATATAATATAAATATTTAATTTTGACTACTAAAATTATGACTTTATATGTATATCACTTAAATATTCATTTAATGAGTAGTAGCTTTTCTTTAACAAAAAATCTCTTAGTTTTTTTAGAAATGTGTGAGTTTTTTCTTCGTTTTTTATTGATCCGGGTAGTTTATTATATACTTTAATGGACATTACATAGGGACTTTTTGAGTGCATTTTTAGTCGAGAACTTGGTATGTTTAGCCTAGATCGGTGTCTGAGTAGATAGCGCGACTGGATGTCTTCACGTTTTGAGTAGAACTCGTGATGTTTTCGCACAAATTTGCATGTTTCTAAGATATATATACACGGAAGGGTTAAAATATTGTGTTTTTGGAAGAAAGGTTTACAACTATCGGTTTGCTCAATGTTTACCAGGATTCTGACCAATTTCTTTTGCAGCGTGAACAGTATTTGTGCATCTGTACTGTTTCCCCAAAGAGTGACACCATAGCTAAGCCATGCATAGGCATAAGCATAGTAGGTGGTGAGGGCTGTTTGAAAATTGGTGGTCTTTTTTATTTCACGGAGGGCGTATGAGAATTTAGAAATCTTTGAGTGAGTTTTCTGTATGTGTGATTTCCAGTTTACGTGTGTGTCTATAACTAGTCCGAGTAATGTAAATTCGTTAACAGTTTCTAATTTTGAGCCATTGAACGTAAAATCTAAAGTTAAAGGAGTTTTTTGGTAAGGGTGAAAAGTTATTAATTTTGTTTTGGAGTAGTTTATCTCGAGGTTATGCTCGTTCATCCAATTGCAAGTTTTTGTAAGAATGGAATTAAGGGTTTTTTCTATATTTACATTGTCTTGGCATGAGACTAATATGGATATATCGTCGGCGAATAGGACACATGGCCCTTCTATGATTTTAGGTAGGTCATTAATATATATTAAAAATAAGAGGCATCCTATTACGCTTCCTTGAGGGATTGAGGCGTTAATTGTTTTACTATGTGATCGGATTTGTTTAATTTCATTATTTTTATGGTCAAAGTATTCTAGTTCTACTAATTGTTCCCTATTCTTTAGATAGGACGTTAGCCATTCGTGAGCCTTTCCGCGTATACCTATTCCGTATAATTTTTTTAGCAATATCCCAAATTGTACTTTGTCGTAGGCTTTAGTCATATCTAATAATAATCCAACAGCGTATTTCTTGTTATTTATAATGTTAAGTGCTTCTTGGATATACTTGTAGACTGCTAGAGTTGTGGAACGGTTTTTTCGAAAGCCATTCTGGCAGTCATCAAAAATATTATATTTTTCACAAAACGTATAAATACGGTCACACATAGCTTTCTCAAAGATTTTTGAGGCTGAGGGTAAGAGAGCTATGGGACGATAGTTGTTAGGATCTGTTTTCGCTTTTTTTTTGTGGATTGGTTTTATTACAGATATTTTTTAATAAATCAGGGAAGATACCTTCTTCAAATGACTGGTTGAGTAGCAGATAAAACGGTAACGTGAGTTCATCTGCACATTGTTTTAGAAGCGTTGGTGGTATTTCGTCAATCCCGTGACTATTTTTATTTTTCAGGTTTTTTATTAATTTGTTTACTTCCCAAGCGTCTATTGGGCCAAGAAACATCGTGTTCTGTGTGGGATTTAGTACAGAGGTGGTACCCGGTGTGCTACCAGAAGAATTGTCGGTGTTATCTCCAATGGTCGCAAAGAAATTATTAAAAATGTTGGCTATTTGTTTAGGTTTGGATATAAGGTCGTTATCTATTTGCAATTTAATATTAGTATGTTCTTTTTTATGTTTTTTGTTTGTTCTCTCATTTATGATACTCCACATGGTTTTTACCTTGTTATTAGATTTTTTTATTTTATTTATATATTGCATCTTTTTTGATTCAGTAACCAATTTTTTTAATATTTTTTCATAGTTTTTATAATAATTTGTAATGATAGGATCTTTTGTTTTAAGTGTGAGTATTTTTAACAATCTTTTGTTTGTACAGGAGATCTTAATGCCCGTTGTTAGCCAGTATTTTTTAAATTTGGTTTTTAATTTGACTTTACATATAGGTATACAAAGGTTAAGGATATTTATTAGTGTATCATGAAATGCTTTATAATTCTCATTTATATTTTGGTTTTTAGGTAGTATTTTATTCCAATCGTATTCTATTAATTTAGACTTAAACTTTAAAATATTCGCGTTGTTATATAATCTTTTTTTAACATACAAAGTTGTTTGTGCAGCTAAATGTGGTGTTGGTGTGGTGATGTGTATAATAGTTCCGCTATGGTCTGAAAAACCTAGTTCCTCTACTGTTGTATATATTTGGTTTGTGTTAGTGTTTGTAAATATCAAGTCTAAACATGTAGATGTATTTTGTGTTATTCGTGTGGGTGTTTTTATGTGTTGCGTGAGTTTATATTCTAGCATTAGGCCTAAGAATTGGTTAGTTTTTACATTTTTCTCTAAGATATTTATATTAAAGTCTCCACCTATAATTATGTTAAGTTTATAATACTTATTGTTTATATGATTCAAGATACATTTTACCTGATTAATAAATATTTCTTCCTCTCTTCTATTCCAATACATTGTTACTAATAATATGTTTTCTTTGGGTAACTCGATTGCAATTTGATTTGTTGATTGATTGTAACTCGATCGAGTCCCTCTCGAAGAGAGGAGGCCATTGTCCCAGCACTGGGAACATTATAGGCTGATTATGCATTATATTAAGTTGGGGGCTTGTGGCTATGTAATAACACCCGCATGGGTCAATCGATCAGGTTAAGCTACGCTTGCCGCGGTTGGTCCGTGGATGGGTGACCATCTTTACATACCAGGACCCCTCCGTGCCTCGGAAAGCACGTTAAGCTATTGTTCCCGGCTGTCATTCGTGGATCTTTGACAGTCGTTACGGGTCGTCAGAAGCCCGAAAGTCTGACAACCTGTCTTACCAAGGGGTATCATATTACCCAGTAACTGGGTTGTGGAGGTCAGATAGGCGGTGGTCCGTAGTTAAGTAAAGTTATAGATTATAGCACATATATGAAAGTGACTCTTGTTCAAGCCTTAACGGCTGAATGGATTTCCATGTATCTGTAGGTACATTGAAATCCATTCAGCCGTGATGTAGGTTAGGCCATGGAATACTTATCCCGGTAGAACGTTCCTGTGGGATCATTTCATACCTCAACGCGTCCGAAGCTACATGACAATAGCTAGTAATTAAACATATACAAAATATTTTTCTGCTTATGGCTGTACTTGCGTGAAATAATTAATAAAATAACCTAGCCACAGAACAATAACCATGAATTAAAACAAAAACTCGTAAAGCGTGTAATTATAGTTAGGGGACACCCTAGAAGGACATATAGTGACCTCATTGGTGATGTTCTTCAGAAAGGTCAGATGCGTAGTACTCGCAACCGGCGTGCGTGTATGATCAGATGTATGAACGTAAACGAAGCAAAAGGAGTATGTAAGGAGCGTAGCAGGTGGCGTTCTATAGTGTCTGCCTACCCCCATGGGAAGAAGACATTAGTTTATGCATGTGTCTATGTACAGTTCTCGATTAATAAACACAGTCATGGACAGACAGGCGTTGAGTTTTATAAAACACACATAACAAAACATCAGCCTGTAATCCCCGAGGGGTTAGCCAGAGGTGTACCTATAGTACACCCACATTTCGCCAGTTATATAGTCCCATGTAATAGGGGGCGAGCCTATTGCCATCAACCAGGCACAAATCCAGACTCCGGGCTGCTACTGAGAAATTCCCAATGGCAAAACCCAATAACACTTTGCCCGACCTGGGAATCGAACCCAGAACCTCATGCTCAGCAGTGATACTTGCGACCACTTGATCAACGAGGCAGTGAAAAATACAGTGGTTTTATAAAATTAAAGGTTATTAATGACATTCAGGGAAGGCCAAAACTCAAAACCCATACATACCACGGGTTAACCATCTAACAAGAGTAGCAATAGGCTATTTTACTATATAAGAGAATAAATCTATAAATATATTATTGAGATAGTTTAGGCTAGAAGGAGTCGGAAAATGTTACTTTTAGTTCATAAAATAACAAAATAAATTTTAAAATTCAATTCAACGTTTTCAGTTTTTCTAATCTGTTAAAAAACACCATGAAATAGTAGCCGCCATATTACTACGTCATACCGCTGTGTAAACTAAAACGTGTCAACTGTCAACTGATAGTTAGTTAATAGATCAGCGCATTTGTTTACATAGCCAAGTGACGTCATGACCACAGAGCAACATGGCGTCCACTGCGTCCAGCGTTTTCGTCAAACTACGCGCGAAATTTGAAAATGTAACATTTAAATGCATTTTTATGGCACTTATCGATTAAATAAAAATTTAGGCGTATTAGCACTATAGAATTTAATTAAGACACTTTTAAAATGGGTGTAAGACCCTATTGCTACGAGCCCCGCGCAAAAGGGCCCCCAAAAAACCTGCCGAACACCTCCGCTTGAGCGTAATTTTTTGAGTGAAAGTTTATTGACGTGGTTTATTGAATGTATTGTATATGAAACGTGAAACGTAACACATTTTCCGACACAGAATATCCACGTCAGACACTCCGTACCCGATTATTTCGTTGGCAAAAATAGAACACAGAATTTCATACGGTAAACGCACCAGTTCTACAAAAAGTCGCTCGTATAAATATATAGAAATTGAATCGGCCAGATAATCGGCTCTACAAAAAGTCTGACGTGTGCGAGCGCCCTTACTCGACACTCACTGTGGATGCGTAGCAAAATTGAAATTGTTTATTTATTTGTAAGATTACAGTCTACATTATTTTTATTATAATTTACTTCACGTGACCAGAGGGCTGGCTCGTTCTTTGGCCAAAGAATTAGCATTGCCATTCAACGTGGCAATGCTGCCAGTCTTCTGGGCACGTTTCCGGATGACAGCGATGCGGACGAATACTTTGACGCCTAAGTGTCCTTTTGTTTTTTGTATTAATGTGTATATATAGTTAGTAATTTAATTTAGTGTCTACCTAGTGTAAATAGTTAGTAGCATAATTTTTTTTAATGTGTTCTTAATTTTAATTATGTATTCAGAGCATGTGTACTCGATAATGTGTGAGCATTTAGTACCTAATCATGGGATATAATCATATTCCAATCTTATTGGGACTTATATGTTCGAGCCGTTTGGGGATGAAACACTAGGGCCATGGGGTCCGAGTGCCCACTTAGTTTTTAGAGACATCGCAAAGCTGTTGGTCGACCCCTCACGTGACCGGAGGGCTGGTTTATTTTTTGGCCAAAGAATCAGCATTGCCATACCTACAACGTGGTAATGGCACCCTTTTGGGCACTTTTCCTGTTGACGGACGAATTTTTTGATGCCTTATGATATTTTGCCCTCCCTTTTTATATAATTGTACATATAATTATTATTATTTTAAGTTTGTTAGTCTTTAAATGATGTAAATATTTTCACAATAAATGTTTATCATATACGAAAAAAATATTTTTCTTTTCTTACCACTTCATACTTAAGAACCCATAGCCGATCAAGGGCCGTTGATAGAATAAGCTACGGTCCCCACGCTTGCTTAATCAGGAACTGTATACAGAAAAGGAGCGATCATTGATCACCACGCTTGCTCGCTGTGTGCTCTGTATTTCCCTATATTTGTCACGATATTTTACTGCAAGCCAGTGATCACCTATACACTAGCGACTTTTGCCCGCGACTTCGCACACGTGAAGTTTTTCGTTTTGACATAAAATATATCCTATGAAACTCGGTAATACTGTAGCTTCGCATTAGAATGATGTAACCAATATTTTTGTAAAAATATTTTAATTTGAAAGAGTATCCGTGGTTTTTCTTGCCCGTTCTTCTCCATAGGAACCTACTACGCTTTGGAATGGCCAACAAGCTTCACCTTTCTGACTGACCAACCCCTTGACAATTCAAAAATGCCTGTATTTGGTTTATTTGAAATTGAGTTTGTGTTATTGAAAAAAATTTCGGTGTCAGATCAGTAGTTCCGAAGATTACCCCCTACATACAAACTCACAAATGTAACCTCTTTATAAAAATATGGACATTAGTATGGACTAGCGACTTCTGCCTGCGAATTAGTCCACGTGGCAGAACATATCTTATGGCACTTTGCAACAGTGTAGGTTCCTGTATCAGAGAAATAATGTTTGTATTAGTATTATAAGTCAACATAAACTCACGCCTTCCCATGAAGTTAGGCGGAAACTACAGAACACCACCTGCTACAATCCTTACGTACCCCTTTTGCTTCGTTTACGTTCATACATTTGGTCATAAACGCACGCCGGTTGTGAGTACTACGCACCTAACCTTTCTGAAGAACATCACCAATATGTATCACTATATGTCCTCCTAGGCGTTTCCACTCACTCAGACAGTCAGACTCGGTGAGTCTCTGATCAGTACTTTCAGAGGAACAAACAATTTTACCTCTTTTCATTATTAGTTTAGAAGTTTAGATTAGAAAACCCATATAAGACATGACATTTGAAAACCCTACAATAACCTAGTTTCTTAGAAATATGCATATGAGTTTTCACATTACGAATTTCTCAGTAGCAGCCCGGAATTTATTTTATTTTTTGTAAATTTATTTAAAAAATACACGTTTCCACGTCAAAAAGAAATAATAACATTTTAAAACTAGATGAGTTCGACGTTTCCGAACCGACTATTATGTAAAGAAACACGGAAATAAACTCAGCGATAACATTATGTTCCAGACATTATCTTGGTCAGGTCATAATATGAGGACCATGCAGAGTAGTCTGAATTTGTGCCTGACATTATGGTTGCGCTCTATTACATAGGAACCAATCAACCTAACTAGCTAAACGTGGGTGCACTACATACCTCTGCCTATTTCAGTAAGCAAGCATTCATACCAAATGAAATATCAAGTGTTGAAAGTCAGATATATTTAAAAAAACCTTTTTTTGAACTAAGTTTTCTAACAAAAATATATTCTCTTCTCCGTAATCCCATGAAATATGAACCCTTATTTGTTCCTTTTAGATATAGAATTTTGCAAAATCCTTTTCTATGTCTAATATCGAACTTATCTACTAAAATTCAAGTTTCTAAGCTAAATATTCTCGAAGATATCACGATATTCCCTTTTTAAAATATCCAGACATGCGCTTAGTGAAAGAATTATATTCTGCCTGCTTATAACCAACCACATTGTCAGTCTAACAGAACACTATCACTTACAGGTTGAAAATAACACTTTTACGTACACATTTTTTCGTATAAAACTATGCTAGACAAACTTACTAGTATTTCAGAAGACAACACCCCAGAAAATCCACTGAAATTCCTATATCTTCAGCTCCGAAAATCCACAGCCATCTTGACTGAATATTTTCGCTTAATTCTCCAAAAACACACACTTATACACACTGAAAAACACTAGTTCACACTCAGATATAACTGTAGTATTTATTTTTGAACAATTCTAGTCTTTAATGCAGTTTTTTTATAAGGTTTTTTTCAGGGTTTTTCGATAAGGGAACGCACGTTGTTCCCCTTACGCTTTCCGGCGACTACTGTTGTAGGTTCGATATTTTCAACCAAGGAGCAATGAATTGGGTTAACTTTTGGATATGACATTTTTTTATGAGTGAGTTGTGTGGGATGTTATTTCATATGGTTTTTATAGGTACGAATCGTGATGAATGTTGAGGAGTTAAAGAGGAATTAAGTTAATTTATTCCACATAAACCAATATGCCCGGGCACTTATGAAACGTCAGAAGCTAGGTGGACGTTTCCAATTGGTCGTTTCTTATGGTGAAGAGCCGGAAAGAAAATTCACGATTATTTTTTTTGTAAACAGTATGTACACATATTGTACAAATGACCGGAAAGCTGGCGGCTTTCTCGCGCAACACATCAGCATTGCAATTCAGCGAGGAAATGCCGCCAGCATCCTCGGTACAATGCCCCGAGGGCCTTTTTTAGGCTTAACTTAGTTTTAATTTAATTTAGTTAGTGTTAATAATCATCTTGTAATTTGGTTATGTAAATAAATATTATAAAGTCCTAGTGTAGGGTCTTATTATAAAACAGAGAGAGATAGATTTGTTCCATACGAACTTTTCCTTAAGAGATTTGACTGATGGAACAAATATACTAACTAAGAGAGATGTACCTGTTAATGATTCTAATGATTATAATTCTGTGAATCCATGTTTGGATCAATGCAACCTGACACTGTTACCTGCAAATTGCTAAAAAAGTAAAAAAAAATTGCGGATCTACCTTAAGAAGTTTATAGAGTGAGTCCATTCTGAAAGTTGACTACGTCAAAAATAACTGTCAAAAATTTCGCTGTTTTGATAATTTTCTATTGTTAAGACACACTAGTAGCTAACTAGCTATTAGATAATTAATTTATTTTTAAATTTGTGCATAATTATACATTTTAAGATTAGTTTGGACGGTAATCCCCAAACTTGGCATTTTATTTTATTTATTATGGAAAACCATCAATTACACACTATACTCGTACATTTGTCATGGTTAAAAATAGCTAACAATCTAGGAATATCAGTGCATAACTATTAGAATTGAAATTTGGAAGAGCACGAGTACAACATTACTAAGTAATCGTATAAATTAGTAAATCTTATTCTTATAATACTAAAAAATATACATAATATACAAAAAGGTAATACGGTTAATCATCTGTTTATTCGATCATTTTAAGTAGATCAATGCGAATTTTGATATCTGACAAAGAGAATACATCTAATTCTGAAAAAAGGGTATTATAATTTTTTGCTAAACGACGTCGAGGTGCGCGGACACCCGCGTTTGTGCGACAAGAGGATACTGCAAATAACAGGCGTCCACGCACCCCACGCCGCATAACAGTTCTAGGTACTATACATATAACATCATTTGTTTGTTAACACTGAGAAATCATATTGGTTGTTATCTTCGTAGCCTGTATCTTCGGGGTCAGAAATCAATCGGCCTATCTTTTCGGCTTTCAGTCTAACTGGACGTCGCTGAATACCAGTATTTTACATGGAGCGACTGACTATCTGAACTCCACAACCCAGTTACAGGGTAACACGATACTTGGGGGAATATAGGAATACAGTTTGAAATACAAAAGTGTTTAAGCTTGAGTTCAAGCATAATTTCGTTTTGTAAGAAGACATTTCGAGAGAGATATTTCGATTACAGATTATTTTTAATTATAACAAATCGTAAAAGATGGTTGTAGGTACAATACAGAAAACATTGATTTGATGGCCTAAAAATAAATACCTGTACCTGTGTACCTGTAGTACAATGTACACCCACATTTCGCCAGTTATGTTTATCTCCCATGTAATAGGGGCGAGCCTATTGTCATCAAGCGGTCACAAATCAAAATTACAGATGGAAACCCAATAACACATTGCCTGGCCAGGAAATGAACCTAGGACTTCATGCTCAGCAGTGGCGCTTGCTACCATTAGACCCACGTCATAAAAATGTACTACAAAAATTTA
Organism: Atethmia centrago; assembly: GCA_905333075.3. Classification (NCBI taxonomy): domain Eukaryota; kingdom Metazoa; phylum Arthropoda; class Insecta; order Lepidoptera; family Noctuidae; genus Atethmia; species Atethmia centrago. The sequence continues at coordinate 19,021,203 of HG995393.1, forward strand.
TAAAAATCCACTAGGTAAGTCTTATGACTTTACAATGACATTATAACATAATGGCATTATAACTATTATCATCATCATCATTTCAGCCGAAAGACGTCCACAGTTGGACATAGGCCTCTCCCAAGCACCGCCACTTCGACCGGTTCTGTGCTTCCCGCATCCAGCGGATTCCTGCGGCCTTCACAAGGTCATCGGTCCACCTTGTAGGAGGTCTTCCAACGCTACGTCTTCCAGTACGCGGTCGCCACTCCAGAACCATTCGGCCCCATCGGCCATCTGTTCTGCGAGCAATGTGCCCTGCCCACTGCCACTGAAATTTGGCAATTCTTCGGGCTACGTCGGTAACCTTGATTCGCCTGCGGATCTCTTCATTTCTGATTCGATCACGTAGGGAAACTCCAAGCATAGCCCTCTCCATTGCCCTTTTTTTTTTGGGTAGGAAATCATCAAATAACTTCTTCCGCTCTGGGAGGAGCGGGAAGGTGTGTCAGACTCTTACTGACTAAAACCTACCCGTATTCCTTCCGTGTTACCTGTGTTGCCAGGGGCCTCGGTAACCCTTTAGTACCTTCCCGCGACCCCGGCAGGCATCGGCCCTAGTGGACCCCTATACTTGTGCTGACGACATCTCTTTGAGGCGCGCGTGGAATACAACGCGCCGTCGACACGGGCCTGGTTCTTACCGGACGGTGAGCTACCCATTGCTCACCGTCCACAAGCCCGCGCCTACGGTGGCCAGAAATCCGCCTGGGATTCCCGACGCCCAGGGCGTCTCCTGCGCCTCATTGCCCTTATCCTTGCATTGTAACTATTTTCGTCTAAAATGCATCTAAAATCAAGTTATTTAAAAGCTCTTAGGGAAGCCAATATTTTTTCTTTATTAAAGTACCAAGACTCAACAAGACTGTTAGTAAATCTTACGACTCTGTTACTAAGCGCAGACACTAAACAAAAATAAGGAAAACAATACAAGAAGTAACAGTTGGTCACTGTGGCTATTACTTCTCCTGCCGAAGTTAAAAACTTAGCTCAAAAAAGCACCCCTTTTAAACCAATTTAAGAAAATAATACCACCTCCATTTCGCCCCTTGTCAGACGCCATGATCCATTCTAGAAAAGGACAGACAACGAGTGAAGGAGACAGCGAATCGGCGCGTGTTTCTTTATGAAATATATTGTAGGTAATTGTTATTATTTTTTCATTTTTACTTATTCATTATTAAGTTATTTTTGATTATGTATTAATTAATGTTTTGTTTTATGAATATAGCTGGTTATATTTTTTGTTTGACTATGGCTGTGAAATCATATGGAATGTATAATTGGGTACTTACTGAAAGTTAACTATGAGATTTTTTAAACACATAACACATAAACATCACGCCCTGTTTCCCCGAAGGGTTGGGCAGAGATGTACCAGTCGTGATGCAGAGGTGTAACACCCACATTTTGCCAGTTATGTTTAAGTTAGATTAGATTATAAGGTTAGTTAGATTTTTTAAACGTGTTGTAAGAATGATGTGATAAGGAAACGATGCGGTTTAAAACAAGATTTAGACACTTTAAAAGAGTATGCTTATATGGTTTGATCATGTTGAGAGGATGAATGAAAGGTGACTAACAAAAGGTATTAGGATAGACATAGAGAAAGGATTAGGAGGACAATAAAATATAGTTTATTTATTTAACACTTAAACTTTATGTTACAGGTGCGAACCGAATACAACAATGAAGTCACAATTTATACACTGAGAGCCGTCACCCAGAAATCAATTAGACACCATCACCAACAAAAAATTAAATCTTTTTAAACTGTCCTATTTTGACTGACAGGATAGTATAGTCCTATTTTGGATTTATACCTGTCGATTTACGTGGATAATTAACTAATAAGTCCCAAGTAACGACTCTGAGTATATATACAGACGATAATATGTTAAGTGTCACCCTCCGGAATTCCGCTAAAGAGCAGTAAAGATATCCAATTGCTGAGAGACTCTCTTCTTCTCTATCTTTAATTATGCCGCCCCACCGGTGCAAACTTTAACAACTTTGTACGGGCCACTGGGACTTTAAACAGCCTTTCTCTCTGTTTGGAACGAGCAATCCCAAAGATTCTAGTATTTGCGGATTATTCAGCATACCACGAAAAACCATAAAAATCACAAAATATATATCCAGGGCGAAATTGCGCCTTACCCCCAACTTATAGTAACCAACCATCCCTATTACAAAGAGAATTGGATGCATAGTGACCTTATTGGTGATGGTCTTCAGAAAAGTCAGGTGCGTAGTGCTCGCAACCGGCATGCGTTTATTTATAATAAAATACCTGCGAACATTTTAAAAACTCAAACTCAAAGCATTTATTTCAATTAAACCATTTACAGGCACTTTTGAATTGTCAAGGAGTCGGTCAGTTAGAAATATGAAGCTAGTTGCCCATTCCAAAGCGTAGTAGGTACCTATGGAGAAGAACGGGCAAGAAATTCCATGGACACTCTTTTAAATTATATTGTTACTTAAAGATTAGTATAAATAATGTTGAATTTATAACTAAATGTGAGGACGAAGTGAAAAAAAAAACGCGTCCATAGTAGCAAAAAAAAAACAAAAAAGAAAAACAAAATAAAATAATTACAAATAAGCCGGGGAAGCGAAGAGGTGATCAGTCCCAACAGACGGCGCCCGTTCACGAGCATGACGCATGGATTTGCACCATTCAGCTCAACCATTTTGAAGGGAGCTAAATGATCCAACACACGCGCCACCATCAGCGAGACATCTGAGTGAGCATGACATACTCTCAGCCGCCAGGGCCCATTCAATAATTAACATGTCAATGACATATTAACCGGTAAATGGTAGCTCTATTATACATAGTACTCACACCTGTGCAATGCAATTATACAATACAAAGTAGATTGAATGTATACAATGCAAAGATAGTCTTACAATGTTCAGCTGCTCCAACAGTATTTTCAAATGTTAATTATTCAATTGGTTGTGGTTGTGGAGCAGGACCAGCATTTAAAAAAACACCAAGGAACTCCCACTATTCAAATATAAATTGCGTAATTTTTTAATTGACAATGCTTACTACTCGATCCAAGATTGTCTTAATAATTAGTACCTACTACAATCTATCACCGTACACCTAATTCTTATTTTGTAAGATTTTCTTTATAAGTGACACCAAAATGGTTTATTCTGCATGTTGACATAATTTGTATTATTGTATGCCTACTAGGCAGGACATGTTGTATCTATAATTTACCTAATATCTGTCATTTAAAAACTAACAAACTTAAAATAATAATAATTATATTATGCACAATTATATAAAACGGGATGGCAAAACGTCATAGGGCGTCAAAAAATTCGTCCGCATCGCTGTCGACAGGAAAAGTGCCCAAAAGGCTGACAGCATTACCACGTTGTATGGCAATGCTGATTCTTTGGCCAAAAAATAGACCAGCCCTCTGGTCACGTGAGGAGTCGACCAACCGCTTGGCGATGTCTCTAAAAACTAACTGGGCACTCGGACTCCATGGCCCTAGTGTTTCAACCCCAAACGGCTTCCGTCACGGTCAATTCTCCAACTGCAAATTTAAGTTGGTCGACTATTACTCGGTAACTTGTAAAGCCTACTTAGCTGTGATCGTTTTCCTTTTAATTTCGTTGTATATAATATACCACTGTTTGATTTTTTTTACATATCTAAAAACAACCATTTAGCTGGCAGGGTGCATACTATTGTGTATAATCCAATTTTTTTTCTAACTAAACAGGTAGCTGTGCTGCTGGGAAGTTTGTTGCGCCACTTCTTCTTCCCAGCTTAAGCATTAAGAAATGGTGAAGGGCGGGCGTTTCGGGGGACTGTCTTATGTAAATTTGACGTTCGAAAAGTGCTGATTCTCAGCCTAGTTTGAATAAATGACATTTGATTTTGACAGCTCACTTCAAGTTCTCTTCACCTTTGTTTTCAAGATGAGATTTATACAGAATTTCACTTCTGTTTTTAGCACTAAGTTACTTGCTTCTACTCCGTATCGCCACGAACAAAGTCAAAGTCAAATTATTTATTTCAAATAGGCACATAAAAGGCACTTTTGAACGTCAAAATTTACAAAAAAATAGAATTGATTCTAGTCGCCCGTTCCAAAAGGTAGTTTCGTATGGAGAAGAATGGGCAAGAAACTCCACCGTTACTCTTTTAAAAAATGTGTGTTTTACAAAATTTTGTATAGGTACATTATATAAGTGTATGTGAAGACGATGCACCTATAATATAATTACTAGACCAATAGGTAAAAAAAGAATTAAAAATGAAGATAAACACAGACAGACAAATTAATTATGTGATAGGTACATAACATAATCAGCCTATAATGTTCCCACTGCTGGGACACAGGCCTCCTCTCTGTGAGAGGCAGTGGGCCGTAATCCACCACGCGGGCCCAGTGCGGGTTGGTAGACGTCAGATGTCTTCGAATTTTTGGTTCTAGGGCATGCCGGTTTCCTCACGATGTTTTTCTTCACCGTTTTGAGAGCAGTGGTGATGAAATAATTTACACAAAGTAAAGTGCCTGCTTGGGTTCGAACCCACGACGAACAAACTCGTAAGTCGCGGCCGTTACCACTGGGCCATCACTGCTCCATACGATAGGTACATGATGCTCACATATTTACAAACATTGTAAAAGTATACGTTTTCCTAAAAAGAATAAATAAAGTAATACACACTGACCGTGTGAGTTAAAGTAATCACAGAATTTAAATTCAACGTTGATTTATTATTTGTATCAAATAATAAATTTTACAATTAAAATAGCAACCAGTTTGATTTTGTCTAGACTCTAGATTGTCCTATGGAGCTGGACCAGCAATACAAAACTATCTCGTTCCGTGGTGCAAATATTTAGTATACGTAGAATAAAATATTTTAAGGGATCTGTACGTTCGAAAAAAAAACGCGGAACACTTATAAGATCACTCGTGTGTCTGTCTAGTTGAAATTGTGTTGACTTGAAATTTGATATGCAAATGAATTTCTGTGACCCAAACACGGACGTGTAACGTAAATAAATATAATTCGAATACACTTTTGGGGACAAATTAGAAAATTTTAAAAAGTTATACAAACTGTGCCACTTTAAATGAAAGCACTTACTGTGAGGAACTGAGAAAACTTACTGGAAGGAAAATAATAAGTTATTTAAGATAAAAAAGAAGAAAATTGATGGTTCCCCCCTTATCTCCGAATCAACGGAGCCTACACTTTTGAAAAAAAAAAAAACAGTAAATAGTTCTATACTTATAGATCACAGGAAAACTTATTCAAAACTTATAAAGTCTATGTTCTTAAAATAACATGGTAAATCTCTCAATATTGTGCGTACAAACTTACATTTGCATTTGGAATATATGGGAGAACATGTTCTTCAACTACAATGATAAGTTTGTTCTTGCGATAAATGCATCCCGGCTACAGAACCCTTCATTGTTTATTTTTATTTTATAGTAGAATTTCTCCGGACAAGCTCCTTCACAAAAAACTCCCATCAAAGGTGAACTTAAAAACCAGCCCAAAATATTTGCAGATAATCGTTACTAGTTTACCATAATTTAAGCTAAATAAAAACATTTACAAACAAACTATTCGTACAATATTCACCGCTGGCGTCTGCCCGCGACTATTTTAATATATATCCTGTGATAATACTGTGGCTTCCCATTAGTGAAAGAATTTTCAGAATCGGATCAGTAGTTCTATACATTAACCCCTCCATACAAACTAACAAATATCTCTTTATAGATTTACTACGGCGTAGCGATCCGTAAACCGTCTATGTAGAATGACGTAGCACTATCTACGGCGTAGCACTATCTACGGCGTAGCACTATCTACGGCGTAGCACCTACCGTAGCCAAACATTGCACGGTGCTTCCTCCCATAGGTCATAATTCCAAAAAATGCTTTGTCCAAATATTACTCATTGTTTATGTATTTCTTTACTACGATAAACAACCTACCGAAAAGTATAAATATGTCATCTCTTTTTGGTATTTTTCACTTATTAATAGACCTCGGAAGTGGACACATCGGCATTTTTGCACCGCGCAATGTGACAAGGAGTTTATTTTGCAAATAATAATAAAAAATGTGGTAAATGTAAAATTTGTTAAATTTTTATATAAATTGTAGGTTAATACAGATTTATAAACCTCTGACACCCAAGCTAAGGTTGAACTTGCGTTATGGGACCCGTCAGGGCTCTCAAATTAACACCAGTTAGACAAGCACAAGTTTGAAATTTCACAGTGTAGGAAAATAAAGATTTTATACAAAACTAAAATAAACTAATTAAGAGAAAACCATTTGAATAGTGTATTGTTGTGTATGTGTGGTGTGTGTCTGTGTGCGTGTGTTTGTTTGTTTGTTTGTGAATTACGAAGGCTGTAGCCGGAGGATTGAAAAAAATACAAAATTTATTTAACTTAATTTATTTTATAAAAATTACTATATTAATTAGTGGCTAAAATAGTCGACGGTTGACCGATGCTGTGTCAAAAGTGACGATTTCACGGAGGCCGCGATGTCCGGTGTCGGGCTGTATCGCGTTGTGCTGCGTCGGCGTCTCGTGTCCGCGGCTGATGCAATTCGCGGTAACTGGGTAAACGCTTGTCAGCGGTTTAGGTGCTATGCGAATATCAGCGGTTAGCTGTGGGTCCCCCATAGCACAGCATCATGCTGAGTGGAAGCCTACTTGTCACAGTCACGGCATGCAGTTGCCGACTATACATGTGGATATGTTCTGTGTCTCTCTGTGTAAGTCTGTTAAGTTTTATTATTTATAAGAATTACCCATAGCTTTTATGTGCATGTGTTTCTGTGACTAATAAATATATTTTTCTTTCTTTCTTTCTTTATAATATATAACATGTGTTGTATGTGTTGTGTAGTGTTACACTGAAAAATTTTTTTCAGTGTATGTAAATGAAACCTTATTGACATGATAATTTTTGCTTTCGCAGTCGCTCCGTGTATAACATTACGCCTTGTTTCCGCGAAGAGTTAGGCAGAGGTGTACCTGTAGTACACCCACATTTCGCCAGTTATGTTTAAGACCCATGTAATAGGGGGCGAGCTTATTGCCATCAACCAAGCACAAATCCAGACTCCGGGTTGCTACTGTGAAATTCCAGATAGAAAAACCCTTTAAAAATAAAACTTTGCCCGGCCTGTGAACCGAACGCAGGACCTCATGCTCAGCAGTAGCGCTTGCGACCACTAAACTGCTTCAATGAGCAGTCAAGTGGCTCCATGTATACAGGTATTCAGCTGCATGCATGACTGGACACCATCCCCGACATAGTTAAGAAAAAGCTAGGCAGATGAGACAGTTTTTCCTACCAATTTCCAATCTTGGCTACATACACGTTAACATACATCATACACTTTCATCCATATGTCAAAAAACATAGTATTCCACCACACAGACATCTTGTAATTAGTGTCCGACCGAAAATGGATTTTCAGCCAAAAACGAAAAAGAAGCTTCGGCTTTAGTCTTATTTTCGGCCGAAAACGAAAATGATATAGACATTTAAAAAAATATTAATATTTCCGCTATTCACTGAAATGGAGCGAAAGAGCAAATATAGGCCTTCAAAGAAATAAAACATGATAATAAAGCGATAATTCAATAATCACATATTTCACAAGACTGTCAATTTGAAAAAGTTCAAAACCCATCAATTTATGCACGTGAAGAAAACATAACATAACCTCGCTTCACAATTTCCAAATAAAATCGCATCACTCCGAAATTAGCCGAACTTGGTGACGTTCGGCTAATTTCGGGGTGAATCGGATTTCGGAGTGTTTATAAAGCTCGGCCATGTCATCAGGTGTGACATTGCCGAGCTTTACGAAGCAGGCCGAATGACGCGCGACTATTCACGAACTCCTGATTTTCGGCTTGGCCGAAGCTTTGACTGGTTTATGGCCAAAAACAAAAATATGGCCGAATCATAATTTTTTTGACCGAAAATGGCCGAAAACGAAGATTGGGTCAGCCACTACTTGTAATATCGGTCGAAAAACACAATGAAAAAGAATTTGATTTTCGTAATCACAGTGTCATCCGCATGCGTCCATTTTGAAGAGAGAGACTGCAGAGGTCGTTAATATAGACCAGAAATAATGTGGGTCCCAGGATGCTTCCCTGGGGAACTCCAAAAGCTACGGTAAGAGTGTCAATAACGTGGTTATCGATTCTAACAAATTGTGTGCGGTTAGTTAGGTAATCTCTGAAGAGTGACGACTGATTTCCACGTAGCCGAGGTTTTCAAGCTTACGTAGCAGAATTTCAACCGACACTGTATCAAAGGCTTTAGCTAGGTCTAAAAAGGTGGCTAAGGACTTCTTTTTATCATCCATGTTAGAAACAATATAGTTTGTCAATTCATGCACCGCCATGGCCGTTGATTTCCCTGCACGAAAACCGTACTGAAACTGGGACAGCAGGTTATTTGTTTCAAGATATTTCACTAACCTGTTGTTCAATAGCCGTTCGAGAATGTTTGATAAGGCAGACAGAATTGCTATTGGTCTATAATTATTAACACAGTGTGTGGGATGGATAAGTGCTTTTTTAAACGCAAGTGGAAAGGAACCAGATTTTACCGCCAAGTTGCAGACATGCGTAATGGAAGGTGCTAAAAGATTCTTGTGTTCAATGAGAAGGTTTGAAGAAATATTGTTGCAGCCCACGGCACAGTCGCGCTTGAGAGAGGAAATAATAGCAGATACCTCGTCTTCATCAGTGGGTAGGATAACCCTGGAATGGGAAAAGGTAGGTAGGTGGGTACTTGTAGAGGGGTAATCATGACCCTGCGGCTGGGCGGTTATTTTTATAGCTAATGTTGATCCAATATTGGAAAAAAAGTGGTTTATTTTATTCAAAGAATGAACTGGTAGATCCTGCGGGCTTATTAACTCAGTAGGTGATGTCTTGGATCTTGATCTATTCAAGACTTTATTTATTCTTCCAGACTTTATTTATATTCCAGAGGCGGCGTCCTTGTCCTTGCCCGCCTTTTTTACTTCTTCTCTTTTAAATTCCCTTTTATCTTTTTTTTAAATTTTGTTGCAATAATTTCGATACCTTGTGTATGTTGTCTTTAGTATTAAATTGTTAGGATGTTTTTTGGTCCTCTTATTTAGCTTGTCTCTGTTTCTTATACATCTCAAGAGACCTGCAGGCTTAGCATGACACTCTCTATTTCTTCGAAGAATAGACACGGCTCTTTCTGTACAAAGTGACATTTCGTTTCTCAGTTTTTGACATCTTACCGTAAAATTCCTTCTACAATCTGTCATCTTGTCTTTCGTTTCTGACGTTTTTTATGTAGAAAGATTTTCGGGAATTCTATTGAATTCCCGAAAATGAAGGGAAAAAAATGTGTAATTGTGTGTGGAATTGTTTATGTGTAACTGTTTGCTTGTATACGTAGGTGTTTCATAGATAGAAAAAAAAACTGCACAAAATTAACACTAATTAACACTTTAAAATAGTTATAAAAATACATGCAGGGCTTTAATGATATGGCATATTGATCAGATAGTCATTTGTCAATTATTTTAGCAAGATCTATTTACGAGTTAACGGTGATGCGTTGAGCGCCGTCTTCCTTGCGTAAGTAAACTTTACCGTAGGCTGAGCAACAATGTTTAAATTTATGCTGGGAAGGGAAGTCTCTCGCCAGGAACAACAACTTTTGAGCTTTTGCGGGGAGATTGTCAGATATGTAAACGGGTACCTTTGGGCCGGAGATTCGTAGATGTGCTGTATTCAACTTACAGCTTCTATTATTTTTATTAAAGTTTCTGACTGATTGCAGTATCTTAGATTTAAGTAAGACTGTAGTGAAATCAACTATGATGGTGTTATTCATAGAATTGCTTGAGTTAATCCTGTACACGTCTTTAATATCCGATTCTGCAACTGTGGTATCCAGAACGGTACCAACATTTGTCAAATCATTGTCATTTATGAAATCCAATGTTGATTCCTTCGGGATCTTTGGGATGTTTTTTATTTCTACAGTTGTGATTTTCGATTGCTTTTCAAGTTAATCTACTCTGTCTTCCAATGTCCTGATGTAGAATTTCACTTTTATTAACGGTTTTCTTCTTGATAGGTGCAGTGGGTAACTGAAATAAATAAAAAAACATAGGCAGTCATGGGGACTGCTGATAGAAGTAAAAACTTATGTCGGTGATGGTCCCCATAAGTTTATAACCTACAAAAAATTGCTCAGCGCGCCTAAAGAAGTTGTCACTTAAAAAAATCATGTCAGTCAGAGATCAGATTGTGATAGCCATAAAAATTTTGAGGAGCATGGTAGATTCCCCAGAACTACACAATACTTTGTGTACTCTTTATGCGCCAGACAACTACCTGCATCATAGGCCTACTCGACGACACCGACTGTTCGCCACGTCCCATTGCCGCACTATGTCGCGCTATAAACTCCTTAATGGAGACAGTCCCGGAATAATTATGATATCTTTAATGACACAATCAGGATGATCATGTTAAATTGTCTCATGTTTTGTGAAAGCTGTTAGGTAAATAAGTTGTATTTTGTTATAATTTTATTCGATTTTAATTTATTTTCTCTTTTTAAAGTTATTGTTGAGTATGTTTGATCTCTGACTTGTTATTTGTTTTTGAATTATGTTTTGTTTGTGTAATATGTTTAGTTTTACTTATTAATTACTGTCATTGGCGCAAGCCGTTGTAATTAATTATAAATAAATAAATAAATGGGGACTGCCGACAGAAATGTAAACTTAAAACTAAAACATGCTTTCACTGCACTGGCCCAGCGCAAATCGCTAAAAAAGTTTTCTCTTCAAAAACCATAATCATCATTTCAGTTTATTTAACAGAAAGATGTTGCTGCTTCCTCATGGCCAGGGCTTCAAAGACGATACTTAGCGCAATTTTAGGGTAAGTTTGTTTGTTTCTTTGTTTGTTACGCTTTCACGCTAAAAGCGGCTGAACGGTTTTGGATGAAATTTGGCACATGGGTAGACCATGACCTGATGGGAGGATATAGAATACATTTTATCTCAGTAGTACGTTTCCATGGGATAATTTCCGATCTCCACGCGGGCGAAACCGCGGGTAAATGCTATTAAAATATAAGTATATATTTTTTTAATGTTTGCCCCAATATTCAGCAACGCTAAGCCAATACCGTTTTCTGACGCGGCGGCCGAGCGTGCGGTGCGAAGTGGAAGGTGAGCTATTGTCTGTGTAGAGACGCCGCATACATATCTGAGCAAAATCAAAATAAAAAGTAATTTATTCAAACTAGGCTGAGAATCAGCATTTTTCGAACGACGAAATTACATAAGACAGTCCCCCAAAACGCCCGCCCTTCACCACTTCCTAGTGCTTTAGCTGGGAAGAAGAAGTGGCGCAACAAACTCCCCAGCAGCACAGCTGTCTGTTCAGTTAGAGAAAAAATGGATTCTATACAATAGTATGCAAAATACTTTACATTATGCGCAACACAAAACACACCACTATACCAACAACAAAAAAAAGACATCGAAAACTATACTCAAGCAGAAATAAAAACTTAAACAGAACTTAATACCTAAATAAAAGTCTTCAGGGATAAAGGGCACGCCCTTTATCCCTGAAGACTATCCGCTTACATATATAGCTATAGCTGAGTCACAAATGATAAACTAGGACCATCGAAGTTAATAAATAAACAGTTAATCACTAATAACAATAACAAAACCATGGTCAGCAAGACGATCAGTCACTACAAGCAGCACCCGTTCACGAGCATGACGCAAAGATCAGCCATCACCCCCCTCGCCATGAACCCCTACTTGTGGAGATAGTCTTTACTGCGGCGGTCTTGGGTATGAAGTCTATTTAACTTTTTCCAAGTCGGCCACGGCAATTTGTGTTCGGACGGGAGGCTCTCTGATAGTCCAATAAAGAATTAGGTGGTTTAAGCAGCTCTTGCCAAAGGTCGCACCTTCGGGGCCTCGGTGACCCTTTCGGACTTTCCCGCGACCCCAGCAGGCATCGGCCCTAGTGGACCCGTACACTTGCGCTGACATCTCTTTGAGGCGCGCGTGGAACACAACGTGCCGTCGACCCGGGCCTAGTCCATATCGGAGGGCGAGCTACCCATTGCTCACCGTCAGCAAGCCCGCGCCTACGGTGGCCGGAAATTTGCCTGGGATTCCCGACGCCCAGGGCGTCTCCTATGGCAGCTAGGGGCGTGAGGGCGCGAAATTTGCCTCTCAGTCACCCTTACCGCCTCCTCCTTCGCGAGCATTACTGCGAGGTAACGGAAGTAAGTGGTTTCTGGTATGCCCTTCCTGTTTTACGATTTCACAATTATTTTTGTAGGAAGTCTAATTATTGGATATTGACCTGGGTTATCAGACGTCCCGACTTTGGCGTGACGTCCTGATTTTTAGCCCAATATTAAATGACCCGCGCGGGACAGGCTCAGTCCCGCTTTTCGGGGATAAAAAAGAGTAAATGGTAAGTAATGTATTACTTATTTAAATTATATCCCTCTGAAGACTTAAGTGCCTTACAGAGCATACCAGACAATTATTGTTATTATTACAGTAAAGTAACGTATTTGCATAAAAATACATTTTTCTGGCTATATATTTATCATTGTAAACTTAATTTGAAACTCAATTATAAGGGTAAGTAGTAATAAATTATTTTTTTTTATGTCCCGGTTTCGACGAAAGAATCCTGCATTTTTTACTCAAAAGGTTTAAATCCCGCTTTGCCCGAAAATAATTCGACAACGCCGATATTGACTGACCTTACTGTCTAATTTTAAAATTAAATTATAAACTTATTCAATTGAAGTTTTTTTTTTTTCTTAGAAATACTGCATATTTAGTGCAGATCATTATTATAATTTCTGTTCCCTTCTTCATCCAATGAACGAGCGAGTTTTTAGAACCCTAGGTTACTCTCTGCTCGTGAAAATCCCATCAAAATCGGTCCCGCCGTTTCGGAGATTAGCCGGAACAAACATACTGACAAAAATACAGACAACCAAAAAATTTTTTATTGTTTTTTGGTGTAAGTACCTACTTACCGTATAGGCATTTAGTACAAAGCCGTTATGTTGACATTACAAACAGACACTTCAATTTTATTTATTTGTATATTTATACCTTTCCTCTCCAAAGTCCTATTTTTACCTTTCCTCTCCAAAGTCCTAGAACGACTTGTCCACAATCAGCTTAGTGATTTTCTTTGTAAGAATAGCCTGCTGAATCCTTTCCAATCCGGTTTTCGTCCTGGTCATAGCACCACTACAGCCTTAGTTAGCGTCACTGATGACATACGGTTAGGCATGGAAGGAGGAAATCTGACGGTTCTTTGCTTGCTGGATTTTAGTAACGCATTTAATAATGTCGATTTCGATATCCTGCTTGGCATGCTTCGCTCGCTTAATATATCTCCAACGGTGATTGACTGGTTTCGTAGTTACCTGTATGGCCGCCGGCAACGTATATGCATAGAAGAGTCTTGCTCTTCTTGGTGTTATACTTCTGCCGGTGTACCCCAGGGTGGCGTTTTATCTCCTTTACTCTTCGCAATATTTATAAACTCAATTTCTAAAAAACTTCTTTCTTCCTACCACCTTTATGCAGATGATTTACAAATATATAAACAAGCTACCCCTGCAGATTTGGTTGATGCAATTAATATTGTAAACAAGGATTTGGGTTCAATTTGCGAATGGAGTGAGGCACATGGGTTGCAGGTTAATCCATCGAAGACTCAGGTCATTGTTGTTGGCAGCTCAAGGTTGACCCCCAAGATAAATTGGTCACAACTTCCCCAAGTTCAATTTAACGGAACTGCTATTCCAGTAAGCGAAAAGGTTAAGAACCTTGGAGTTTGGCTCGACAAACATCTTTCTTGGGGTCCCCAGCTACAGGACGTAAGTCGCAAAATTTTTGCATCTGGTAAGTCCCTGAGACGATTGCGGAACTTTCTTCCAACTGCCACTAAAACTGCGCTTGCACAATCCCTTTTACTTCCCATCCTTGACTACGCTGATGTCAGTTATCTCGATCTCACTGAGGCACAACTAGATAAACTTGAGCGACTTCAAAACTTTTGCATAAGATTTATATTTGGCTTGCGCAAGTATGATCATATTTCTGAATATCGTACAAAACTCAAGTGGCTTCCCATACGTCTTCGCCGGAATGCTCATATCTTATTTCAGCTATACAGTATTCTGTTCAATCCTACAACCCCCTCTTATCTTAAAGAACGTTTCAAGTTCCTTCATGACACACATAATAGATACCTGAGGTCATCGGAAAACTTAAAACTAGAGATGCCGATGCATTCCACCAGCTTTTATGACAAATCTTTTACAGTTCAAGCAGTACGGTTATGGAATGCCTTACCCGTGTCGATAAGGCGTGCACAAACTTTGTCCACTTTTAAAATTCAGGTAAAAAAACACTTTCTCTCTCCCTAAATATCATCATTACTTATAGTTATATAGTTCTTGATTTTGTTTCATGTTTATGGCATATATATATATATATATATGTATGTATGTATGTATGTATGATATATGTTATGTATAGTATATGCTTTATGTATTTATTGTATATGTAACTGGTACACCACTGACTACCTGCAGTATTGTCTCTCCTCCCCCTTTAATCCATCCAAAGGTTGTCTGTAAAAGATCGCTTTTAGCGATAAGACCGCCCATTGTGTCACCCCTTGTAAAATTTCAACGTTTGTATCTGTAATTTTTATGGTGTACATAATAAAGAGTATTCTATCTATCTATCTATCTATACCAGCTATAGATTAAAACGAAATACCTATACCAAAATAACAACTTATACATAATTAATTAATAAAAATATCAATATACTCGTATTATCCTAACCTATAAGCTAAAACATGTTAGTTATCCTTAACCTTACATATTATAAAACAAAGTCCCCACGCCACGTCTGTCTGTCTATCTGTCTGAACGCGATAAACTCAAAAACTACTGAACGTATTTTCTAACTAATTCCACCAATTATGGATGGAGTAATTCATGAGGAAGGTAGTTTTGTGTAAATTGGCTGAAATATGTATTACGATTATTGTTGAGAATGTCGGAAAAAAATATGGCGACTGAGAGTTTTAATGGCGTGCGCCGCGTAAACTGTACACTGTACTGTACGAGTAAATAACATTAATGTTCTAAAAAGTTCAACAAAAAAGTCTATAATAGTATATGTCTATCTTCTAAGGGTGACCCACAGTTACCATTTTTATCTTTCAGAATTTGATAAAAATTACATTGTTATTGCCGAAGCTATCGGCGGCAGAGATCTCTCGCGTCCGTCCCTGATTCAGGCCATAATACGGAGCGAGAGGGCATGGGCAGCCGTCGCCTCCTTCTGCGAAGCAGTAATGTTCGCGAAGGAGGAGGCGGGAAGGTTGAGGTAAAGGCAAATTTCGCGCCCTCTCGCCCCTAGCCGCCGCAGGAGACGCCTTGGGCGTCGAGAATCGAAATTGCGGATGGTGAGCAATGGGTAGCTCATCGTCCGGTAAGGACCAGGCCCGGGTCGACGGCGCGTCGTATTCCACGCGCGCCTCAAAGAGATGTCGTCAGCACAAATGTAGGGGTCCACTAGGGCCGAGGCCTGCCGGGGTCGCGGGAAGATACTAATGGGTCACCGAGGCCCCCGCAACACAGGCAACGGAAGGAATACGGGTCGGGTTTAGTCAGTAAGAGTGTGACACACCCTCCCGCTCCGCCCAGAGCGGGACAAGTTATTTGATGATTTCCCACTCAAAAAAAAAAAAAAAAATTGCCTAAGCTATTTTAACCGGTATTTTATAAATCCTTATCCAATAAATGTTATTTAAATTGGGAATTTAATTAAGATTAAAGTATGCCTTTAGATCATATCATTTAGATGAAAGTTTTAAAAGATATCACAGATTCAAAAGTACGTGTAGCGAAATAATTATGGCTGACGCGGCGGGCGCAGCGCTCAGCTATGAGGTATGCGATCGGTTTCGTTTTCTTTTATTCCCGGTAGTAATACATTCCCGTGGAATAGCTTCCGACATCCGCCGGACGAAGCCGCGGGCAAAAGCTACTATTTAATAAAATTAAAGGCTCCTCTACACACAGAGATATCGCCTCTGTATGCAGGAGCCTTAATTGTCCCAGTACGAAACCACTCAATCCTCTTGACAATCGACCGGTGCCGAAATTACTCGAGCACTCCCGAACACACACGAAGCACTTTATGTAAGTACTTATGATGATTATTTTTGATCATTTCCGTTTAATAATTAATAAGTAAACTTTCTAAATAAGACCTTTGTGGCATATATTGTGAAAAAAGTAATTTTCTAGTTACTTTTGCCAGCGGCTTCACCCGCGTGGGTGTACTGTAAGAAAGAAAGAAAGAATGATATTTCTCAAAATACCATCTCAGACACTAATTTACATGGTCCTCAAATCATCTGACCAAGATTATTTACTTATTGACATTGATGATTTTTTTGTAAATACAATGACATGAATATTTACTTTTTGAAGTATTATTATTTTTTTATTATTATTGTGAATGTGAAGACTATGTGGGTTATTGTTTTTATTTTTTCTCTCAGTTACTTTTAATCTGGGTCTGGCAGTTTGAGTCATTTAAGCGGCCTACCCAAATGTCCTTTCTTTGGTATTGTTCGTCGAATCGTTGAGCTCCTTAAGTTCTGAGTTGAGCTGCACGATTACTGACAAATGCGTGCACTGACTGGATAGGTCCACTCAATCTGTGTGGTTCTTTCCTCAACATACCATTTCAGACACCAATCTACATGGTCTTCACATGATCTGACCAAGATTATGTCTGGACTTTAAAAGAGACTGTGACCTCTGAGTTTGTTTCGGCCTTTCTTCTCAGAGTAGTCAGATAGGAAACGCCGAGCTCATCTAGTTTTTTCTAAATAAGATTGACGTGTAAAAGTGTTTGTACAAACCTACTTACAGAAAATAAAATCATTTCATTTCATTACATTACATTACATTACATACAACACGTAAAAAAGGAGCATTAAAATTTAAAACTAACCAACACATGTGTTCGATTAAAAACAAAAAAACAACAAAGAATATAATAATAATAATACTGGATTCGCAGTTGTCAAATTATTTTGATGACTGCGAAGACCTCACTGATACTTATTCGATTCTGTACTGCGCGGCTGTAGCGGTATGTCGTGTGGCTCACGTGAAATTTGCTAAAGACTCTAGAACTACACGACCGAAACCAACCGTACCAGCTTGGCAGTGCAGAATTGAGCGTCGTATTGGTGGGGCCAGAGCGCTCATCGGCAAACTAATCTGCTTCAGGGAGGGCAATACTCGCCCTAGAGTGATGCGCTTTGTGAGGCGGGCGTTCTCAGCGACTGATATCGGCCCTCAGGACTATATGTCCCGTGTCACAGAGCGCATCGACTTCCTGAAGCAGAAAGTGTATGCATGGGCGAACCGTATTCGTAGGTATAAGCGGCGAGTAGAGCGATACACTCAGAATCGTACCTTCCAGTGCGATGAAAGGTGGGTTTATAGGGGTTGGGAGCGACCGGACCAAGGTGTGACTGGCACGCGCCTGCCAGATGATGATGTCATGTGTTCTTTCTGGCGCAGTATCTGGTCGGTGCCTGTCAGTCACACCGAAGGTGATTGGGCTCGAGAAGTTGCGATCCAATACCAGAAATGGAGACTATTACCATCAGCCCCCAAGATGTGGCTCGTGCAGTCCGTCCGTTACCTAACTGGAAGTCCCCAGGGCCAGACGGGCTGCACAACTTCTGGCTCAAATGGTTTTTAAGGTCGCACGCTTGCTTGGCGGCTCAGTACCAGACTGCTTTGGAGTCTGGTTCGCTACCCCAATTCCTAACGACAGGAGTTACCCACCTGCTCCAAAAATGCTAAATCAGGTAGCACCGCGGAACCCAAAAATTATAGGCCGATCACGTGTTTACCGACGGTCTATAAAGTTCTTACATCTATTTTGAGAGCTAAAATTAACGAACATATTGACACCAACTCCATCATGTCTGTCTCTCAAAATGGATGTAAGAATGGGTCCCGCGGTACTAAGGAGCTACTCCTCATTGATATGACCATTAGCCAACAGGTTCGTCATTCCCGAAAGGATTTGTCGACATGTTGGATAGATTATAAGAAGGCCTATGACTCGGTGCCACATACATGGCTCATGAGGGTGTTGGAGTTGTATAAAGTTCCTGATGTCGTGTATGGGGCAGTGGAGGACGGTCCTTCGCTATCCAGGATGTCGAAATATCCAGAGGAATAGCGAACCGATAAGGATCGAGCGAGGCATATTTCAGGGCGATAGTTTGAGTCCTCTTTGGTTCTGCTTAGCCTTGAATCCTCTAAGCACACTGCTGGAGGATTCAGGTCTAGGCTATCGGTTGAGGAGAGGTAGTCAGGTTATATCTCACCTCCTCTACATGGATGACCTAAAACTCTTTGCCTCCAATAATTTGCATCTGATGGAGCTACTGAAAATAACTGAAACTTTCAGTAGCGCCATCAGGATGGAATTTGGAGTGGATAAATGGGCGGTCATGCATGTAAAGCGAGGGAAGATTGTGGAATCCGTGGGAACCCAACTCTCGGATTCCATAAACCTTAGAGCCCTCTCCGCATCCGAAACCTACAAGTATTTGGGTATGTCGGAAGCGTTGGGCATCAATGTTACTGACATGAAGCAATCGTTGAAGGAGCGCTTTTTTGGCCGCCTAAAGAAAGTATTTAATAGTCTTCTATCAGGCGGAAACAAGGTGCGCGCCTTCAACGGTTGGGTCATGCCCGTTTTGATGTACTCTTTCGGCATACTCAAATGGACTCAGACCTGACAGGAACCTCGTGAAAGTCGAAAAAGATAAACAAATCAAGTATCATGACTTGGCTCGCGAGGTTGTCGACATGTGGGATGTGGATACAGCAATCATTGTGCCGATAGTCGTGACGGCCAATGGCATAATACCCAAGAGACTCGACCAACACCTAAAGAGGCTCTCGCTAGGCAGCTGGATCAAGGGCTTAATCCAGAGAGCGGTACTTCTGGACACGGCGCGTATCGTCAGGTTCCTCTCTCAGGAGCCCTGACCACCGGTAGCTTGGACCCTGTTCCCGATACCGGTTGGCTGCTATTTTTTATATTTTTAAATGTTTTTTTTTATATTTTTATAAAAATATTTAAAAATATAAATAATATGTTTTTAAATGGAATAAATAAATAAAATAAAATAAAAAGTATTTATTTCAGGTAACCAAAAAAAGCACCCATACAGCAACCAGAATACATAAAAGACACATACACACATAAAAAATACACAAAACAGACATATTAACGGACACAGCTAGCAACATGCCTGCTACAGCAGTGTCCGATATACGGGCAGTCAAATCTCCCGGCGATCATCGCCAGCACTGTATTGGAGCTGCCCCGCACCCTGCGCACCAAGGACGCGCACCGCTTGCGCATGGTGGTGTGGAAACAGTCGGTGCGCGCTTCCGCAAACATGCCCGAGGCACTGCAGAAGCGGGGCAGCCCCAACACCGCTCTGAACGCATTATTGTATTGGATACGAAGGGCACTGTAAGTCGCTTGTGTGTAGGAAATCCATAGGCTGCACGTGTATAAAGAAGTGCAAAAGGCTTTAAAAAGCGTTATCTTAACTTGATTTGAACAACGTGCAAACCTACGGGCTATCATATTTGCTCTTTTCGACAGTGCCCTCCGCTCCCTTTCGATGTCCACATGGTCCCTCATGTCGGCTGTTACCCAATGCCCCAAGTATTTAAATTGGTCCACCCGTTCCAACGGTACATCATTCAGGCGAATAGGTGGTACAAGTTGAGAGCACTTGGCGCCGGCCTGAAAGACCATGTATTGACTTTTAGCGACATTATACATGAGGCCGTGTGTGTTCGCGTAACCCTCACACACTTGCAATAACTTGCGTATTCCACAGACCGACGCGCTCAGTAGCACCATGTCGTCTGCGTAACTCAGATTGTTTACACATACACCATCAACGTGGCAGCCAACATGGTGGCTACTGAGCGCGACGATGAGTGCATCCATGTACAGATTGAACAGTGTGGGGGAAGTTAACCCACCCTGTCTCACTCCACATTCAAGCTTGTACGACTCTGACAATACACCCGCCCATCTGACACTGTTGACCTGGTGTGCATACCAATACTTGAAGATGTTCACAAGTTCATGTGGCATGTTCGTGCTCTCAAGTTTCCGCCATAGCACGTCATACGACACCAGGTCAAAAGCCCTGGACAGGTCGAGGAAACACGCGTAAACTGGAGTTTTACGATCAGTATAGTATCTGACGGTATAATTGAGGCACAGTATTGCACTATCTGTAGACAATTTGGGTCTAAAACCAAATTGATTATCGTGCAACGTCACGTGTTTTTGTAACTGTGCATCCAGCAAACCATCAAACACTTTTGCTATAACAGTAGCAAGAGAAATAGGCCTGTAGTTAGTCTTATCGGCTAGATCACCAGTTTTATTCTTCACTACAGGCACCACCACTGTTCTCATGAAGTCGTACGGCAGATAGGAATGGCTCAGGCATAGCGAGTAGAACATAGCTAAAACTCTCGCCATATGTGGGCCGGCATGCTGCACGTGTTCAATACTGAGGCCATCGAGGCCAGGAGACTTGCCTTTCGACATATACTTGATTTTTAACCTTACCTCTTTGGCTGAAAACCTTGACTCCATTTTGCCCATGGCGCCCTCAACACTGACCACCCCAACCTGTCTGCCCAGCATGGGTTGTACAGAAAAATGGGACCTAAATAAATTTGCTATGCCCCTAGGTTCATTTACGCCATCGACGCTCACCGGAAGACCAGGCCTTATATTTACCTTCTTGGTATTCTGCCAAAAACCACGAAAATCCCCGTTTAAGTGCTTCTTAGCAAGGATGTCCATTTTTAATTGGTCCTGATGATCTTGACACCATTTAAGTCTAGACTTGAACACCCTTCGAAATAATAATAAAAACCGGCCAAATGCGTGTCGGACCACGCACAATGAAGAGTTCCGTACTTGGGATGAATTTATTCAAAAAACAAACTTAACATTGGTGCCGATTCCCTTGTACACAAACTAAACTAATCTTTTTCTTTCTATTTCATTAAGAAAAGGATAGAAAATAAATTTGAGTTTAGTCCTGTCAAATTAATCAGCGCTTGACGTAAATTGACGTAATTTTAGTAGGCAAGTTTTTAATCACGTCTAAACTTGTATGGAGCAGTGACTGGTCGTCTTGCTGATCATGGTTTTAATTGTTATTAGTAATTGGCGCCGATTCCCTTGTTCACAAACTAAACTAAATTTAAGTTCAGTGCATCCTTTTCTTTTTATTTCATTAAGAAAAGGACAGAAGATCAGTTTTAGGTTAGTCCTGTCAAATTAATCAGCGCTTGACGTAAATTGACGTAATTTTAGTAGGCAAGTTTTTAATCACGTCTAAACTTGTATGGAGTAGTGACAGGCGCTGATTAATTTGACAGGACTAAACTAAAATTTATCTTCTGTCCTCTTCGTAATGAAATAGAAAGAAAAAGATGCACTGAACTTAAATTTAGTTTAGTTTGTGAACAAGGGAATCGGCGCCAGTGTTTATTTATTTTACTTCGATGGTGCTAGTTTATCACATCTCACTTCGAGTTACAGCAATAGGTTTATGTAAGCGGGCACGCCCTTTATACCTGGAGGCTTTTATTTAGGTATTGTTCTGCTTACGTTTTTATTTTGTAATTTTTATCTGCTTGAGTACATTTTTCATTGTTTTGTTGGTATATTGGCGTGTGCTAGCTAACATATGGTAAGTAATTTAATTTAATGTTTTGTGTTTCTTAATGTTAATTACTTTGCATACGATTTGTATAGAATCAAGTTTATATAACTAAACAGACAGGTGTGCTGCTGGGGAGTTTGTTCCGCCACTTCTTCTTCCCAGCTAAAGCACTAGGAAGTGGTGAAGGGCGGGCGTTTTTGGGGGACTGTCTTATGTACCTTTGACGTTCGAAAAGTGCTGATTCTCAGCCTAGTTTGAATAAATGACTTTTGATTTTGATTGATTTTGATTTTAAGAGAAGTCCTACTTGCTTTTTTTACTCTTGATTCACTCTTGGTGGACACGTTACAGTACATGGCGGAATTATATGAAGATTTTAAAGTTATTCACAATTTTATTCAGGGTTCATATTGGCAGTCGAAAAGACTTACACACAAGAAGGTACTAAAGGGTCACCGAGGCCCCTGGCAACACAGGCAACAGGAAGGAATACGGGTGGGTTTTAGTCAGTAAGAGTCTGACACACCCTCCCGCTCCGCCCAGAGCGGGAGAAGTAATTTGATGATTACCCACCCAAAAAGAAAAAGGATGAAATTGTAATACCAATTTTTTTTTTTTTTGATGATTATGGGACTTCTAGCGCTTTAGGAAGCCACTCAGGCATTCATAAATTAGGTGCAGTTTATATCTCAGTGCCCTGTCTGCCTCCTTGGCGGTGTTCTGTTCTGCCTAATATATTTTTAGCTTTGCTGTTTCATTCATCTGATAGGACTCGTTTCGGCAATAAGATTATTTTCGAGCCTGTTATAAATGAGTTGAATTATCTTAGTACCACGGGCATCTCATATAATCTTCCTAATTTTAGTGGCATCGTGCATTTTGAATTAGCATTAATTACAGGAGACAATTTAGGAATTCATTCAATAACCGGTTTTCTTGAAAGCTTTTCTGCCAATTATTCTTGCAGGATTTGTAGAATAACAAAAGAACACATGAAAGTTCAATCAACTGAAGATCTGGTACTTTTAATTGTGAATCTGATTGAAGTAATTGAAGGCTGACCTTGTAGAAAACATTCCTGCTAACTCTGGTGTTAAAGAAAGATGTGTTTGGTTGAAAGTAGACGGATTCAGATTATTTAGACAAGTCGGTATCGATATCATGCATGATATGTTGGAAGGAGTTGGAAAATATGTCATGGCACTGGTGATTTCCAAATATGTGAGACATTTTAAATATTTTAGTTTAGTTTGGAATTTCTAAATACAAGGCTACGGAATTTTGTGTATGGGCCAGATGCACGTAACAAGCCTGTTGAGATTTCTATGGTTCACATAAATAAATCTAATATTCGTTTGAGCGCATCAGAAATGCTGAAGATATTTTCCGTTTAAATAGGCGATAAAGTTCCTGCAGGCTTAGCATGACTCTCTATTTCTTCGAAGGATAGACACGGCTCTTTCTATATGCGGGCTGCACTAAAAGTATCGGGAATGGAATATTTCCACTGTTCCTTTCATATTAAAATATTTTTAATTGAAAACTCCTTGGTTTTAAAAATCAAATACCATTTATTTATTTTAAAAAAGATTCTCGGTCTTGTCACAAGGTTTTGTCAAACTTGTTTAGTCGTTGAGAAAATGGAATTGACTCGAGAAAATTCAAGAGCGATGATTTATTATGACTTTCGAAGTGGTTTAACACAAAAACAGTGTGTTGACCGGATGATTTCTGCATTTGGTGATGAAGCCCCATCCAAAACCACAATTTATCGCTGGTTTGCTGAATTTCAACGTGGACGTGTCAAGCTCAGTGATGATCCCCGTCAAGGTCGTCCAATAACTGCAGTCACCCAAGAAAACGTTGATGCTGTGCGTAAGCTGATTGAGGAAGATCGACATGTGACATACCGCGAAATTCAGGCAACTTTAGACATTGGCATGAGTCAAATACAAATAATCTTGCATGAACAATTAGGTGTAAAAAAGTTGTTTTCCCGATGGATACCGCATTCGCTCTGTGAAGAGCAAAAAGCGGCTCGCGTTACTTGGTGCGTCAGAACTCTCGAAAGATTCCACGCAGTATCCTCAAATGCTGTATACAACATCGTATCAGGTGACGAATCCTGGATATACGCGTACGAACGCGAAACAAAAAACCAGTCACGAGTTTGGGTGTTCGAAAATGAGTTAAAGCCAACAAAAATTGTTCGTTCACCTGAGTGTTGCAAAAAAAATGGTGGCCACGTTTGTCTCCAAAACCGGCCTTGTTACGAGTATTCCTCTTGAGGGACAAAGAACGGTTAATGCAGAATGGTATGCTAGCATTTGTTTGCCACAGGTCGTTTCTGAACTCCGTAAAGAGAACTGCAACCGCCGTATCATCCTCCATCACGACAATGCGAGTTCTCACACCGCGCACAGAACAAAAGAGTTTTTAGAGCAAGAAAACATAGAATTATTAGACCATCCGCCGTACAGCCCCGACCTAAGCCCTAATGATTTCTATACTTTCCCTAAAATAAAGAATAAATTGCGTGGACAGAGATTTTCATCACCTGAAGAAGCTGTGGACGCCTACAAAACGGCTATTTTGGAGACCCCAACTTCCGAATGGAATGGTTGCTTCAATGATTGGTTCCATCGTATGGAAAAATGTGTCAAATTTCGCGGAGAATACTTCGAAAAGCAATAAATACATTTTTAAATAGTAATGTTGTGTCACTTCCTTGATTCCCGAAATTTTCAGTGCCGCCCTCGTACAAAGTGACATTTCGTTTCTCAGTTTTTAACATCTCACCGTAGAAATCCTTCTACAATCTGTCATCTTGTCTTTCGTTTCTAACGATCTTTGTCTAGGTCCTTTTTTATGTAGAAAGATTTCTACGGTGGGATGTCAAAAAAGGAGAAACGAAATGTCACTTAGTATGGAAAGAACCGTGTCTATTCCTCGAAGAAATAGAGAGTGTCATGCTAAGCCTGCTGGTGGTGACATGTACTGGGCACTTTACTTAAAATTAAGAGAAGTTGCAAAACTGGCGATGGCAATTTCGGTTTGGTTAGGTCTAGATGCTGTTATGCAGGATAGTGTGACTCGACTAAAAAATAATCAAAAAGAATTGTTTGCAATAAACTACCTGTTAATATAATATCAACCACAGATAATGACTGAAAAAAAAAACACGTGTGCGGTCAGGGACCTCTGTCAGGAACGAAGTCCCCCCCCCACACACTCGTATTCAATAGAAATCCTTTTTTGTTTTTTGATTTTCAGCAAAAACTGTCACCATGCATCCTTGGACAATTTGAAAAATCATTGCAATTCTATTTGTGGTATGTATGTGTTTATTATTCTACATCATGCACTAACTCGATGTGTCTTATAAAAAGGCTTGTGTGATAGCTAGTACAGACTGCCTCGGTTGGTCTAGTGGTCGCAAGCGCTACAGCTGAGCATGAGGCCCTAATTCCCGGGTCGGGCAGTGTTAGTGGGTTTTTCTATCTGCATTTTCTCAATAGCAGTCCGGAGTCTGGATTTGTGCCCGGTTTACGGCAAAAGGCTCGCCCCCTGTTGCATGTGACTTAAACATTACTGGTGAAATGCGGGTGTACTATAGGTACACCTCTGCAATACCCTTCAGGGATTAATGGCGTGATGTTATCACCGGAGTAGGTAGCCCGAAGGAGAGAACTTCTTTCAAATACACAATGACAGCTGCACATGCACTACCAAGCGCGCCAGTACACAACTTAGAAGCTTAGCCCCTGTGGGGGGTTACTGGGCCGTGGGGCGACGTTCGTACTAATTCGGAGACGCAAAGATTACCGAAGCGCACGCGTAGCTCTTGTTTCCGGGTTTACCTGTATGAACTTATGTTGTTGTAGTTGAGCTGCACAATAATTACTGACAAATGCGTGCACTGACTGCACAGGTCTACTCAAATCTGTATAGTTCTTTCCTCAAAAGACTATTTCAGACCTACATGGTCCTCACATGATCTGACCAAGATTATATCTGGACTTTAAAAGAGACTGACCCGTGAGTTGGTTATGCCATCTCTTCTCAGGGGTAGCCAGATCGGAAACGTTGACTCCATTTTTAGCTCATTAAAAAAAAAGCGAGCCTTATAGTAGTCGCATACGGTGTGAACATCTGACATCTCACCTTGGTAATAAGCAACTGAGCAGCGACAGAAATTCTAAATACTGAAATATTTATTCAAATAATTGTGCATTACTTGTGGTCGTCCAGTGGCCAGAATTAGATCCCCTCTACTTACAATCTATATAATACTAATTCGATGCTATTGTAAAGTACTTACTAAATCCGTGCTATTAAAAAATACTTATTCCATGCTCAAGCTGTCACTTTCGTCCCTTTTCATGAAATCCCTCACAGAAAGCGAGAAGAAAGATGTTACACATCAAAAATAATATGACGCGTAAAAGTGATTTCGATATCCTATTTACAGAAACAAGTTCATTTAATTGTCAAAATAGTAGAAACGGTATTTTGCTTTCCCAATATTGTCCCTATAAATATGAATATTAAAAAAATATTACTTAATGGTGAGACACGGAGATTTTAACCCCGCGTCCTATCCAAAAGCGATCGTCGCGCGAATATGTCACTTTTTTCGGAAAACCGTAAAGCGCCCTCTGTCGGCGCGACCACGCGTTAGTTTTCACCGAATACAAAGTGACTTATAAACGCGAGGATCGCGTATTCGCACGACAACCGCTTTTGTATAGGACGCGGCCTAATCCTATTATTAAGACTGTTACTGCTACCATGTTTTAATGCAAACAAAAATATTCTATTCTATTCCTCCATCACTTCCGTACATTTCAATACCTACTCAATTCTTTATTGCATTCCATATGTCGATGGTATAACAAAGTAAAAGATCAATATAGACCCTGTGGGGCACAGCAAAATTAGGACAGAGAAATTGAAGAATTTGTATGAACCATCGCGCACTACAGGCGCCGCACGACTACAATGTGCGCATATCGAACCGCCGTGAAGACTGTTCCTGCTCGCAGCGCTCGGCCGCTGTAGTGACGCTTACCTGCGCTCATCAGCCACTACCATCGCCGCATCAGATTTGTGCTGAGCCCCTTGTTTTTGTAAACGAAACAACAAAGACCATGAAAGGAACTGGTAAAGGGTAGTCAGACATCTGTGATCATTGTTACAGAGCCTGAGACAAAAGAAATTATTTTTTATTGGTCGACGCAAAAAGGGGCGGTAAACAGGTGTGGTCATTGTGAGCACGGGTTTTGTTTTCAAAATGGGCCGATATAGTACCCGCGATAGCACCTACCTATGTATTTATATTGTTTACAGACACACCAGTATTTCTGTTGCCCGCGCCTCCTGTGTACGTGTTAACGTGCGACCATGGCAAGAAAGAATGAAAAGGTTTCAATATGTTGTTTTTGTAATCAATAAATTATAATTAATGTTTTATATGATTTGTATCATTTCCACAGTGGCTTGATAAATGAATTATGCCCGATTTTTTAAAGGAAACTGGCAGCGCATGCGGCTTTCTAACCCAAGCGAACGTCGCTCGAACTCGCGACCGTCGCGTTCATTTTGTTCGGTGAACCCGAACGCATCATCGCGCCGACAGAGGGCGCCTTCTGTTTTCCAAACAAAAAATTACTATAAGAACAGGATGTTCGCGTATTCGTGCGACCTGTTTTCGGTTACCCCGCATTTTAACAAAACTCGATCGTTGCGCGATTACGCGATCGTTTGTGGCTTGATTTATCGCGCGACTATGTCATATTCATAATTAAAGAAGAGCGTGACGATCGCTTTTGGTTAGGACGTGGCCTCAGGAAGCGGGGATATGCGAATCCCACGCGGGCTACGGGACACGACTGCGCGAGTCGACTGCTTTAGTGATTAGAACGCTACTCCATTCAAGTTAGTTGACCGAATGAACGAATTTCATCCCACATTCCGCGTGGGATTCGCCTCAGTTTGGCCAGAGCTTTAACACGCTGTTATGTGTTAATTGATGTGACATTTGTTCCAGTACGAAAGAAATGGCACGAACGTAATTTATTAATGTTCTATCTTATTCACACTCACGAGTTTGACGCTTTTCTTTTAATTCGTTCATTTTGAAAGACTTATAGAAACTGTTTTGTAAAAATAAAAATATTAAAGACAAGTTTACAAAATATATTTTATTTATTTACCACAATCAGTTCACACAATTTTATGCTTAAAAGGTACTGAACACTATAAAATCAAGCATAAGTTTATACACATAAAAATTAAAAGAAAAAAGCATTTCCTATTGAGATCATCATTATAAAATAATTAAATAGTGAGGAGAGCAGTGGTGGCCCAGCGGTAACGGCCGCGACTTACGAGTTGTACGTCTAGGTTCGAACCCGGACAGGCGCTTTACTTTGTGTAAATTATTTCATCACACTGCTCTCAAAACGGTGAAGGAAAACATCGTGAGGAAACTGGCATGTCTTAGAACTAAAAACTCGAAGACATGTGTCATCTACCAACCCGCACTGGGCCCGCGTGGTGGATTACGGCCCACTCCCTCTCACAGAGAGGAGGCCTGTGTCCCAGCAGTGGGAACATTATAGGCTGATTATGATTATGCTAAGTAGTGAGTTAGGAGGTTCGGGTCAGTACACGTTGCAATTGCTCCGGGTCGGCTTTGTTAAAATATACTGCCGAACCGAATGAACACACGGCTACATATCAAGCTATACATTTCCAGTATAAGCTGATCTCTTCATTGTATGGAAATCCTATACAATGCGACATTCAATTCGGCAGTATTTTTTTAACAAAGCTGATCTGAATCAATTACTACACATAACAGGCTTTCAATTGGCTCGTGCCGATCGGCATCGACCCTCGCTGAACCATGTTCGGGTCGGCTCGTCATATTACGAGCTAAGCCGAGCCGCTTTTCCCGTATTACCAACACACATATTTATATATAATCGAATTTTGCCGCCCGGCTGTGCTGGAACATGCCAACCCGATCATGTGTATAGCACTCTTAATACTTAAAGGAGTAGAGAAATACATGAACATTTTACTCGGGAAATGAAAATCCTGTATTTCGGACCAAAAAAAAACAAAAATGCTCAAATACCGTGTTTTTTATTGGAACGAAGTTCCTTATCGTGGTTTGTAGGTGTTGACTGGTAGACATCGTCACGTAAGGAAAAAGCGTTATGCCCCTCCATGTGACTTTCTCTCTTAGTCTGTTTCTATTGTATATACAGTGGCGGTACCTTCATATAAGCCTTACTAAAATGCTCGATAGAGAATTTATTGTACCTAACCAGTAGTTTATGAGAAAATTGCGATGATACATACGTAGATACGTAGGTACCTACATACTCAGTCGAAAACTGAACTTTATTTGAAATCGGTTAAAATTTTATTGGGCTTGCGTTATTTTGAAACCCTAGGCACGCCGCTGTATATATACGAGTGTGTGTGTGTGTGCCCCCGGGACTTCGTTCCTGACGGAGGTGGCTCGCACACGTATTTTTTTTGTCATTATCTGTGGTAACAATTAGACATTTACAGCACCTTTATAGCGTAGCGGTAAGGGTGATTTTCACAGTGCAAGTGTTACCGCCGTTATGCGGTTAATTATACAAAAATGTACATCGGAGACACTGGTGCTTGACCAGTTTTCAACCTTATTGGTTAGGACATAAGGGTGAAGTGGACCATCGCTATGACCGTGTTTGTAGAACACATTGCCGGGAAAGTACGCCCCCTTCATTTTCGAAGTATTTCCTTTCTTCTTTTTTTGTGTGTATAAGTAGTAGGGTCAACCGACGCTCTGTCGCTGGCCGTACCCGTGTTAGGGCTCCACACTCAGGGTCCTGCGGTGACATGGAAGTAGACATCGCACGGCTGCCTCCAGGGCTCCAGTAGTGGCTCGGGTTTGAACACATCCAGCTTCGGAGACTGCACCTCTAACGGAACCTCGGGCTTCACCTGTGATTGATAACACAGTAATTAGTGCACAAGTGAATTGGTTTTAATACCTAATGTCTGTTCCAATAGTTACGTGAACAACATCACGCCTTGGTTCCTCGAAGGGTCCAGGGGCAGAGGTGTACTGTAGAGATTACTAGAGATCTTAACCTGCGTGGTTTTACCATGCAACCTGTTTTAGTAATTATAAGATAAACTAGCTGTTGCCCGCGGCTTCGCCTGCGTCACTTTTTCTTAAATAAAAGCCTAAGTTACCGCCGTGTCCTCGCTTGCGATCGGCGGCAGAGATCTCTCGCGTCCGGCCCTGGTTCAGGCCATGGTACGGACCGAGAGGGCATGGGCAGACATCACCTCCTTCTGCGAAGCAGTAATGCTCGCGAAGAAGGAGGCGGGTTCGGTTGAGAGAAAGCCAAATTTTGCGCCCTCTCGCCCCTAGCCGCCGCAGGAGACGCCCTGGGCGTCGGGAATCCCGGGCGGATTTCCGGCCACCGTAGGCGCGGGCTTGCGGACGGTGAGCAATGGGTAGCTCACCGTCCGGTAAAGACCAGGCCCGGGGCGAACGTGTTCCACGCGCGCCTCAAAGAGATATCAGCACAAGTCAAAAGAAAGTCCGAAAGGGTTACCGAGGCCCCTGGCAAGACAGGCAACGGAAGGGACGCGGGTGGGTTTTAGTCAGTAAGAGTCTGACACACCCTCCCGCTCCGCCCAGAGTGGGAGAAGTTATTTGATCATTGCCCAATCAAAATAAAATAAAGTGTGATTAAATGACTTGATTTAAGTTATTGACCTTAGCAGTCTTCCTCAGCTTCAGATGCACCAGCTTGACGTGTGTCCGCATGGCCGTGCGCTGTGTGAACCTCCGCCCACACTCGCCGCACTCAAACGGCTTCTCCCCCGTGTGTGTACGCACGTGGTTCGTTAACACGCTCTTACCCTGAAAGAATTAAGAAGGAGATTTCACAAAAATCCAATCCAAAGGGTGCCAACGGGACCTTATAACTAACGCTGTCCGTCCGTCCATCACAGGGTTGTATCTTTTGAACTGTAATAGGAAGACACTTGAAATTTTCTCATAATGTGTATGGCCATATAACAAAAATTAAAGGAGGTCCCCATAAAAGAAACGTGTTTTTGAATAAAGTATTGTTAAAAACAATGTGGTGTTAAATATGGTATGAGTATGTGATGCGGAGGAATGAGGAAAATGTCAGGAAAGTTTGAGTAGTGGATGGGTAACCGAGTAGGGGAAGACCAAAGAAACGATGGATGGACTGTGTGAAACATGATATGGCTAGAAGGGGAGGGAGAGGGGGGGGTGACTACCGAGATGATGCCTAATAGAGAAGTGTGGAAGAAAAAGACGTGTGGCGCCGACCACAAATAAATTGGGGTGAGGGCAGGAGACTGACGATGATGTTTCAGTGTTAAATATTGTACGGTGACTCCGTATCACCGTACAATGTGCTTGAATGTGCAATGCTCTTTGTGTGTGAGTCTGGCTCGCATTTAGCCGCTTTTTTATTTACACAAATACCGCTTCATTCGTATTGTAATACAACACTATGTAAGAAATCGAGTAGTACATCCTATGCCCTGTATAAACTTGCTCCAACAGTTAACACAGCTGCATTAGTCACAGCTTATCATGATCTTGTATGTGAGCGGTGAGACGGTGGAGGTATTTTCCTTAGTCGCGACTGAATTATGATGAACGTCATCATATATTTTATATCCATTGTCGAAATGGAAGACCTCGTGTCAAAGTGGCGTCAACTGGGGGCGTGAAGACTCTTGTGGCGGTCATCTATATCGCCACATGTGAACTACACAGCACACTGACGTCACGCAAAATCCTGCATCGCGCAAGCAGAGTTTACCGTGCAACTAGAAAATATACAACATCCTGTCAACAACCATCGGGCAGTTGCCCACCAGACACGACACCCGTCTGGTCGGAGGATCCTCCCTTTTCTATGGAGGATGAGTGAACTTTACACCCTGTTCCTCATGCTTCTATACCCTTATTAAATTGTATTTTTTTATATTTTGACATCACAGTAGAATATCATTGGCCGGCTAGACCCCAGCTATAATGACTTACGAGCAGGTCAGTTGTGCTAGGCAGATGATGACCGCCAGGGACAGAGAGCGATGGATATAAAGGAGCCGGCGACTGACCCGGAAGGCCTTCCCGCACGTGTCGCACACGTGGCGCGGCGGCGGGCGCAGGCCGCGGTGCACGGCGTGCAGGTGCTTGCTGAGCGACGAGCGCGACGCCAGCGCCGCGCCGCACTCGGCGCAGGCGTGCGCGCGCACGCCGTCGTGCTGCACGCTGCCGTGCGCCGCCAGCGAGCGCGCGCACGGGAAGCGCGCGGGGCAGCGCGCGCACGGGAACCTGCGCGTTACTGATGGGTTAATTAGCATTCGCATTCATTGTTAGCATGCGAATGCTCATTTAGCATTTAGCTAATTAATTGCAATTGCGAAATTCTGTGAAGAGCTAAGTGAATTTATCGCTTCGTACTTTTTATACTATCATACGTCAGAGCGTCGACGCACGCAGCGGTAGCGTGCGCTCGCCGTCGCACCCACGGGAAGTCGAGAATACTAAACCTATCGGTTTCACGTGACCGTGACTTCGTTCGCGAGTGAAATTTATTAGCAGGTGCTGCGAACTAGCGAATAGTGGGTTAAAAAATTGTTATCTTATTATCTTTGATTTGTGCGTACTTAGGGTTGTATATTAAATTAATGCTTGTGATTGTTTAATTTATTTAAATTATTAGCATTAGCTGGGTGGTGCCAAGATGGATGTTTAGCAATTATTACCTTGTTGTCTCTGATTTGCTCGTACTTAGGGTCGTGTATTGATTGAACGAATGCGTGATTGTTTAATAATAATTTGTTAGGCACGCGCATAGCGCGCGTATTTTTGTGTCAAACTTCAGTACGTTTTGGCAAGTGATAGTGAGAGTTTAGTTTACACATTCGTAATACAGTAATTACATTCTATCGTCCGTTGCCTATTATTATACTTAAATAGTTAACAAAATTCACATACCTAGTTAATTATTATCAATTATCGTCATATTAGCAAATAGCATAGCAATAGCAATTAGCATGAACATAAACATAAACTCACATGAATTCACATGCTAATAAAAATTATGCGAAATCGCATTAATTGCCATTACTACTGCGCGTGGAGTGGAGGTATAAGGTCTGTTTTCACAACATCACGTCTAGTTTCCCCGAACGGTCAGGCAGAGGAGTACTTATATAGTATAGTACACCCACATTTCACCAGTTATGTTAAGTCCCATGTAACAGGGAACGAGCCTATTGCCATCAACCTGGCGCAAAACCAGACTCCGGGCTGCTACTGATAAGTCCGAGATGGAAAAACACAATTAGTTACCAGAGTGCAAGCAAATCTGATATATTAAATGAACGGGTTAAGTACTCGTTCTCACTGAATGCAAGGACAAATGAAAATAAATGGCAAAACTACACAGACGATATTCCGACACGCTAAAACAAAAAAATATGGATTCTCATAGACTCGTTATTTAGACCGCTGATTTCAGTGTTAATGGCTACTTGTAAGCTACAGATTCCTAAAAAGGCGGCGGCCGTCACATAGCGTCCGCAATTTACCGGCGAACGACTTCACTGCAACGTTACTTATGGAAGTAAGTTGGTGAGTTTTTTTATAAAAAGTTGCCAAAGTCGGTAACAGAACTTAGCTATGGAAAGCTCAGAACCCACATCAAACGTGTCCTTATCAAAAAAGCATATTATAAGATTAAAGACTACGTTGAAGACAAAGAAGTTTGGCAATAATTCCTTCTGCACATGTGGCTTCCCTGGTACCTCATAAACGGCATAACTATGTAAATGTCTATGAACTGCTCCCAAATTATGTTTCTTTTTGTTTTATTTTTTTACATACTTCTTAGACAAAATATTTTCACAATTTCACATTATAATATATATTATTTTAATTTCAACTATTTATTAGTGGCTTTTGTGGACAAGATATTAATTCAGATTTGTTACAGTTGTAATGGCAAACATGTCATCAGGTTCAATTTAATTTATTATTTATTATTCAGGTTTAATTTATTATTTTATTAATATTTTACATACATTTATTTTTATATTTTATGAATGTAAGAATGTTGTAGGCTTAATAGACTGTAGATTTGTAGACCATTTATTTTACCTTAAGTACCTGGTACTTGTTGACAGGCCTACACTGTCGTCCCACACCTATTAACACTGTAATTTGAAAACATCGTAGAAGCCAATTATTTTAAAAAGAGTAATCACGCAGTTTCTTGCCGGTTCTTCTCCATGGGAAACGACCAATTGGAACCGTGCATCTAGCTTCTGACGTTTCATAAGCGCCCATGTAGGTTTATGTGAAATAAAATATTTTGATTTTTGACAGCGCAAAGTCAAACCTCTCTGCCATAATGTTCATGACAGCCGTCACTGCGGCCGTTATGTAGCGGCGACCGCTCTTGGTGCTCAAAAAAAAAAAGATTATTTCAATACCTATCCCGTCTGTGAAGTTTTGCCCTGTATACAAAAAAATCTCAGCTTAGACGCCATTCAAGTATTACGTAAGCAGAATTTTAGTTCTTAACCCCCCTCCCCCTTGTCAGCAATGGTAAGCAAAGCTCTTACCCCCCCCCCCCCCCCCCCCATGCTTACGTAAACATTGGTATATATATTTTTTAATCTGTTCAGGTTAGAAATAAGGAATTTATAGAATTAACAGGAACATAATTTCCTCATTTCGGTGCTTTTTAAATAAACCTTAAAACACGGCGTGAGAGCGAGTTAGCAATATCAATTATTTTGAGGAATCCCTGAACATACGTGTCGCTTTCGAGCATAGACAAGTAAAGTTGTTATATTTTTTCAAAACAGTCTTCTAAATTTTGCAGACAAATCTGAAATAGTAAACATTGTTGATGTAATTACTTTTCAGACACCCCGTCCCCATGTCATCAAAAATAAGCAAAGCAAAGCAAAGAAAAGAACCCCCTACCCCCCACCCCCCACCCCCCTTTTAGTGCATACGTCATACTTGAATGGAATACAATACTTACTTTAAAGTCTGCTTATCTCGATGTTTTAAACTCTTCTGCAGATGTTGCCTAAGACTATGTGCTGATTTAAATCTGAAAACAGACTAACTAGTATTATTGAAAATATCATATAACATTGATAGCGTAGTGTAAACTACACTTTTTGAAATGAAAACTGCTTTAGGCGCGTTCAACGTTTTTTGGTAGGGGAAAAGCTTATGAGTTCGCATCACCGACATGGTAATGTGCCGTGTTGCGCCAGACTGGCGGCGCGGCGGCCAGTGTACATGTATACGTGTATATATGTATATATACAGGGTGGATTTTTAAGACGGGGCAGTAAGGGCAGCTGCCTTAACCGTTGTAGCTACAGGAAAACGGTCTTAAGAGACCATCCTTAACGTTTTGAGACATTCACACAGACTCCTCCTTCGCGAGCATTACTGCTTCGCAGAAGGAGGTGACGGCTGCCCATGCCCTCTCGCTCCGTACCATGGCCTGGACCAGGTCCGGACGCGAGAGATCTCTGCCGCCGATCGCCTCCACGAGGACACAGCGGTGCTCTGCCCAAGCCGGGCAGACCTTTACCGTATGCTCCACCGTGTCCTCCGGGCGATCGGAGTCTTATTTCCTACTAAATGTATGGGAATAGTTTTTTGCAATTTATCACTTTTCTAGTACTCAAACCTCTGGTGGTCTGGTAGAGTTTTTGATCCCTGTAAGAAACAAGATTGATTGGCACCAAAAAAAGTTTTTGTGAAAACTGCCCATTTTCTTGCTCTCATTAAGATAAGGACGAATACATTTTTTTTAAGTTAAGGAAGGTCTCTTAAGACTGTTTTCCTGTAGCTGCAACGGTTAAGGCCCTTACTGCCCTATCTCAAAAATCCAGCCTGTATATGTTATTCCAAAGTTTTAAGTTTTCACTTTTGTCGGCAATCCCCATGACCACCAATTTTTTTTTCTTTGTTTGTCATCTCACAGGACAACCTATGAGGTTGTCGGCTGCGTAACCGGACTATTCTGTGGATCCCTTATTAAATTAAGGCCTCCAGCCAGGGCATAAACCCGCTTAATGCTTTCAGGATGTTGTTGCGACTGCCCCGTTTCTGCAGCGCCTCGAAAATGTTTGCTGAGACCCACTCAGACTAGCGGACGGTGAGCAATGGGCAGCTCACCGTCCGGTAAGGACCAGGCCCGGGTCGACGGCGCGTCGTATTCCACGCGCGCCTCAAAGAGATGTCGTCAGCACAAAAGTAGGGGTCCACTAGGGCCGATGCCTGCCGGGGTCGCGGGAAGGTACTTATGGGTCACCGAGGCCCCTGGCAACACAGGCAACAGGAAGGAATACGGGTGGGTTTTAGTCAGTAAGAGTCTGACACACCCTCCCGCTCCGCCCAGAGCGGTAGAAGTAATTTGATGATTTCCCACCCAAAAAAAAAAAAGACCCACTCAGATGACTTTCAGATGAGCAGAGTGCGAGGTAGTCGCAACTGTATCCTGAGAGCTGTGGCGGAGAGCTATACTCCAATATCAGTCATTTTGTGCGCAGGTTGTTCAGGTAGAAAATATGTTCCTTGTCTGACCACTAGTAGTTGTTTTGTAATAGTAACACAAGATGGATTATATTTGTAATAGTAACACAATATGAAGAGACTGTTGTCTGAAAATAAATGAATTTAAATTTAATTTTAATAAACCTTATAAACTAAGCAGCTCCACGCTTACGGCACCCTGTGGGGTACGGGCCTCGGCTTAGGACGTCGCTGGGGTAGGGCAGCAAGAGACAGGCTGGATCGGAGCTAGATTATTTTGGGACGAATTTAAAGCTATAGGCTCAGCCGCGCGGGCTGGCTCGAGCAAGCGTTGGGGCGGAGCGGACACTACACTGTATTGTGTTGGTATTAATAGTAGATTATTCACCGAGGGGATAAAGCAGTGTCTTATGTCACGGGTGCTATACTGAATCCCGAGCGTAACTTAGGATTCTGTTAAGAAGTTAACTCTAGAGTGAACTGGGGGTGTTAAGATTAGAATCCTGAGTTCAGCGAGGGAGTCAAGCTCGCCCAAGACGACGACACCTTTGTCTCTGAAGAGAATACTCTACTTTTCACACCTTCTGCGAGGTAAAAATAAGCAATTCGATTTACGAATATTTTTATTTTGTAAAAGTTTTCATCCCATTTTAGTTAAGGTTATAGGTATTACAATATTATTGCCCGGCTTAACCTCAGGGCTATAATGACTTTATAGGTTTGCATGACATAATTTGGCAAACATGGAGCAACTGCCTGCAACTGTAACACGATACCTCTTGGCAAGACTGGACACTTTCAGGCTTCTGACTATCCGTAACAAATGTGAAAGATCTACCAATGACACCAACAGAGACCAACAGCTTAATATGCTTTCCGAGTCACGGAGGGGTTAAATGGTTGACCACCCATCCTCGAATCGACCTCAAGGGCAAGAGCAACTTACATAATCAGCCTATAATGTTCTCACTGCTGGGACACCGGCCTCCTCTTTGTGAGAGGGAGTGAGCTGTAATCCACCGGGCGGGTTGCTAGATGTCACATGTCTTTGAATTTTTAGTTCTAGGACATGCCGGGTTCCTCACGATGTTTTCCTTCACTGTTTTGAGAGCAGTGGTGATGAAATAATTAACACAAAGTAAAACGCCTGCTTGGGTTCGAACATACGAGCTACAACGCCTAAGTTCCCAGCGTTGCTTAACCTTGAAGATCGACCCGTGCGGCTGTTTTTATCTAGCCACGAACCACATTCGAGCAGGGACCGTAAAATTATTTTTCCGAAATTGTTTCTGAACGTACCTTACATCACATTCGACACAGTAGTAGTCCTTCACGTCCGTATGCGTGAGCTGATGATGTTTGATTTGGGTTCTCGTTCTAAAGCGTTTGTTGCATATTGAACACTCGTAGTTCTTGATACCCTGGTGTATTCTGTAACAAAACAGACAGTTTTAAGAGTTAAAGATTACCAAAGAAAACCCTATGCCATCTGCCCGTCTGGTTTTTTTTTTGTGTGCCATCTCGTAGTTGACCTTGAGAGGTCGTCACTACTCAACCGGACTATCCTGTGGCTGCCTTAAGAGGACTCAAAGCCTCC
This sequence comes from Atethmia centrago, assembly GCA_905333075.3. Taxonomy (NCBI): domain Eukaryota; kingdom Metazoa; phylum Arthropoda; class Insecta; order Lepidoptera; family Noctuidae; genus Atethmia; species Atethmia centrago. The sequence continues at coordinate 19,059,436 of HG995393.1, forward strand.
AGCCAGGAGTGAAATTCTTACATTACTAAGCGACTGCACGCTAACGGCACCCCCTGTGGGGTACGGACCTCGGCTTAGGACGTCTCTGGGGAAAGGACAGCAAGGTGGGACAGGCTGGATCTGAAGCCCGTTTGTCACAGGGCTGAACCGTAATAAGTAGCCAGATGAAAGAAGGAAGGCGAAAGTTGGGAAGGGGCTTGTGGCTAAGTAATAACAGCTGCTCGGGTCGATCCATCAGGGCGCCATCTTGCCGCGGTTGGTCCGTGGATGCGTGACCATCTTTACATACCAAGACCCCTCCGTGCCTCGGAAAGAGTTTAAGCCGTTGGTCCCGGCTGTGATTTGTAGATGTTTGACAGTTGTTACGGGTCGTCAGAAGCTCGAAAGTCTGACAACCAGTCTTACCAAGGGTATCGTGTTGGGTCGACGGCGCGTTGTATTCCACGCGCGTCTCAAAGAGATGTCGTCAGCACAAATGTAGGGGTCCACTAGGGCCGATGCCTGCCGGGTTCGCGGGAAGGTACTTATGGGTCACCGAGGCCCCCACAACACAGGCAACGGAAGGAATACGGGTGGGTTTTAGTCAGTAAAAAAAAAAAGTGTATCGTGTTACCCAGTAACTGGGTTGTGGAGGTCAGATAGGCAGTTGCTCCATGTAAAATACTGGTATTCAGCTGTATCCGATTAGACTGGACGCCGACCCCAACATTGTTGGGAAAAGGCTGGCAGATGAGCAGATGAGGTAGCCAGTTAAACTTATTACACAATACGTGTTAAAATGGCCTCTGCGCTAGTATTTAAAACCGGCCAAGTGCGTGTCAGACTACGCACAATGAAGGGTTTCGTAATTGGGAAGTTGAGGTGAATTTATCCTAAAAACAAACTTAACATTGTAGTTGAAAAACATGTTCTCCCATACATCGATATTCGTTACGGTCAATTCTCAAACTGCAAATTTAAGTTGGTCGACTATTATTCGTTAACTTACAAAGCTCACTTAGTTGTGATAGTTTTCCTTTTAATTTCATTATGTGTACTGCTGCCATGATTTTTTTCACATCTCTATAAACAACCATTTAGCTGCAAGGGGGGGACACACTTGACTCTAACAAAAATTAGCATTTTAAAGCTTAATATTACCCACACGGATCCTTGAATCGAAAAATGGTGTTCACAGACCCGCAACATTTTTGAACGGCCTATCCAACGGTACCCCACACCATGAGGCAGACGAGAATAATAAATATCATCCCCACACTTCGTGCAAGGAAGGCCACAATTTTTTTTTTCATTTTGTCGGCGTGATTAATGTGTATACCTATGCCAAATTACAGCTTTCTAGTACTAAGAGTCTCTGAGCTAAACCGCGGACAGACAGACAGAGTTTCCTTGTTAACTAAGGAACCCCAAAAAGTAGCTATCGTGGACAACAGCTAGTCCTTCAATCAAATGACTATTAATTTATTGAACTTACTGCTGATGTTCCACTAAGGAATCTTTGTTAATGAACGTTTTCCCACACTGGTCGCATTTCGGTCTGTCGCCACTGTGGTGATTCCTCATATGGCCTCGATGAGTTTTGTTGTTACTGCAAAAAAAAACAAAAAAATTATTAATTGAAAGGTCAAATAAAATTGAGTAGCGAAACTGCACACTCGATATGGGTACAACACCTAAACCGCGATCACTGTCAGATTGCATAGAAAAGAAAGAGAAACGCGATGACACAACGCTTGTAATTTATTGCAAAATATGAAGCAATTATCTATTTACTCAAAATTGAGTTGAAAAAAAAAAAATAACCAAGTTCTGCATTCATATAAGACGTTCTTGTTATTAATTAATTACGTATCGTATATTAATTTTTAATATAGATATTTTAGATTAGATCTCAATGTAAGAGGTTAGTTTAACGTTAGTTTGTATCGCGATTTTTTTTACAAAACGTGTTTTTGTGACAAGTTCTGGGAAATATGTTCAAAATTAACATATATTTTTTCCGCTACTACAAACTATTCAGATTTGACAATTTTTTTTCTAAAGACAAGCCTATTTTGGTCATTTGCGTTTTGTCAGCGCCTTAACTATTTAATAATAATAATTCGTTTATTTTTCAGGCACAGTCCATTACATTAAATTGATATAAAATTCACACATCTATACTAATATTAGAGGTAAAATTTGTTTGTAAGTGTGTACGTAGGGGGTAATCTCTGGAACTACCAGTCGGATTTGAGAAAATATTTTTGCATTTAATAGCCCATTCTTGAGGAAGGTTCGCTATTTAACATCAGCGCTTTATTTTGTGTAAATAATTTCATCACCACTGCTCTCAAAACGGTGAAGGAAAACATCGTGAGAAAATCGGCATGTTCCTAGAACCAAAAATTCGAAGACATGTGACATCTACCAACCCGCACTGGGCCCGCGTGGTGGATTAAGGCCCACTGCCTCTCACAGAGAGGAGGCCTGTGTCCCAGCAGTGGGAACATTATAGGCTGATTATGTTATATTATTGTATAATACTACTGCAGTTTAAAAAACGAGCGAGACTTACAGTAATCGCATATGATGTGTAATCTGACATCTCACCTTGGTAATAAGCATCTGAGAAGCGACAGAAATTAACCTCGGAATTAAAAAAAGTTAAATACTGAAATATTTATTCGAATAATTATTCATTACTAGTGGTCGCCCACTGGTCTAAATTTCGACCCCCTCTACTAACAATCTATGTAGTACTTACTAATTCCGTGCTCAAGCTGTCACAATCAGTCTACACCATTTCACGAAATCACTCCCACAGATCAAAAATATAAAGACATTAAGGGTACTTACTTTGAAACTTTTCCACACAGATGGCAAGTGAATAACGTCAGGAATCCCTCGTGTTGAGTTCTTTAAAAAAAAAAAACGTTTATTGTGTGGTTAAGTAATGACAGTTAAATTAATTACATTAAGGGCCGATTTTTCAATCGCCAGATAACTGTTATCGGAAGAATATGTTTGACGTTTTGACAGCTTTTGTATAGAAAATATGTCAAACCGCCATATTTATTCCTCAGATAGAAGTTAACTGATGATTGAAAAATCGGCCCTTAGATATATAGATAAAACATTTATCATGTGCACACAAAAGACATACCTAGCACAACACATAATAACAATGAATATATAACAAATTATATGAATATGTCTTTCATTTCCTTCTTTCTTTCAGCCAGTTTGAGATTGTCTAGAGCTACTGTTCACGTAGGCTAGTCATTTAAAAGATCGCAAAAAAAATTGCACTACACTGATTTTTTTTTTGTTTTTAGGATATTTAGGCTAGTTTTAAACTTTTTTGGAAAAATTGCCAATGCTTGAAGTGCTATCTCGGGTTCTATTGTACCTACAGAGCTAGGACTGCGCTTAAGTTCTAGCAAAATGTTTTATAAGTAAAAAAACTGAAAGAAGTCTGTGAAAAGAACCAATACGTAGGTCAGGTTTTACACTATTGGTGCAACATCCCAAAACATCAGTATAGTGCAATATTTTGCGATCTGACGCAATTTTTGTGTCCTCTGCGACTGGCGTGGCGCCGCACCTGTAGTGGTCCACGATGGAGGCGCGGTCCACCATGCGGCGCCCGCACGCGGCGCACTCGTAGCGGCGCGTGTGGATCAAGGAGTGCACGCTGAAGCTGTACGCCGTGGGCAGGTGCATGCGACATAACTTGCACTCGTATGGCCCTCGAGACTGTGGGGGAAATTATAAAGTTGAGTAGCAAAATCATCAAAATCGGTTCAGTAGTTTAAGGCCGGATAGACCAAGCGAAGTAGGCATTTAACGCTAGCAACTTACACACGGAGCGAGCCGTGCCGAAACGTCGGCCGCGTGAACTTATATAAACTCAAAGCCGAGCGAAATGTCACAGTACAGAGAAGCGTGTCGTGTAGACAGAAGGTCAACTTTATTATTTTATTTTATTAATTTGTTTAAACCTAAGACATTTCTATGTAATAAATTATTTTAAATACATATTCTAAATGCAAAATGCTCTAAGCCATACTATAATTTATGGGAATACTTCGCTTTAAGCGAAAAAAACATAAATTAATAATTAATAAAAATAAATATTATTAATTTATTTTTGTTTTTAATGTCTTATGTATATGTATATGTAAATGGTACACCACAGACTACCTGCAGTATTGTCTCTCCCTTCCCCCCTAATCCATCCAAAGTTTATCTTTAAAAGACCACTTTTAGCGATAAGACCGCCCATTGTGTCACCCTATGTAAAATTTCAACATTTACATCTGTAATTTTTATGGTGTACATAATATAGGGTATTATATTCTATTCTAATTAAATTAATTGTCGAAACTTCAGAGACGTGACGGTATTGATATCTAATCAAGATTACAAAAGAACCGGCCAAGTACGTGTCGGACCACACACAATGAATGAATGGTTCCGTGGTTGGGATAAATTTGTCCCCAGAATAAACTTAACTTTGTAGTTACAAAATTGTTCTCCCATACATCGATATACGTTACGGTCAATTCTCCAACTGCAAAATGTAAGTTTGTAATCGCATTTTTTAGTGATGAAACTACAAATTAACGATTTTTGGACTTTTTCCTGTACTTGTGCTATGAGACCTTGATTCTTGCCAAATTTCATGTCTACGGGAAAAAACTCTATAGGTTTTAAAATATAATAATAAATATTTATTCAGTATTAAAATTGGTAATCTTAGAAATAATATACAAAAGTATTATAATGTTAAATGCCTGTACTTGGATAAACCTGTATCTCAGGCGACATGCCCTCATACTTAATTGCATTGTGCGTGGTCTGACACGCACTTGGCCGGTTTTTGTTCAGTCATGACTGGTCATGTCTGAGCAGTTTCGTCAGTTAATTTAAATGGCTTATTATTGTACAGTCACCCGCACATCAAGTTAACACAAACTGCAGTCAAATTTTCTCATTCGATTTTAAAGTTAACCTTAAGCAGTCGCGCTCCTGTTTGTGACACTACTGGGTCCACCAGACCCAGATTATATTTTGTGATATTTCCAAAACTGCTGAATGTATATGAATATGTTTTTATATATTTTATTAGTATTCTAAAATAAAACAAGTAATGGTTTAAAAAACAATCATTTGTTATTTTCACATACTAGAAACTTTGTTACAAAAACATCTTATAATATATAATTTTTGGACTCATTTTACTTTTCAGTTTTTATTTTTTATATTTACTTATATTTTCTAATGTTACATATTTTTTTATAATACTATAATAATATCTAATAAATCAAAAATCAAAATCAAAAAATCAAATCATTTATTCAAACTAGGCTGAAAATCAGCACTTTTCGAACGTCAAAGTTACATAAGAAAAAACTATAAAAAGAGATCAATCTTACTTCAAAATAATATTTTATAAATGAACTTAAAAATCAACATCTTATAATTAGGCGTTTTGGATAGTGACTACTGAGCATTTTTTTTTTTATTTTCTTTTTACGACAAAGTTATTACAATTTACACAAATTTGTTTTGTGTGCTCTCCACAAATTGGAACATTGCATTTGGCGCAAGAAAATTTGGTTTTTCTGTCCTTTTTCCAAGTACACAAACCGCAACGAACTTTCCGTCCACTGACTGATGGTCTTGACTCGGGCGGTGACTGGACTTCGGGGATTATGTTCCGGATTCGATTTTTTATGTGCTGTGGAATATTTGAAATTATATGTAAGTATGTAAGTAGGGCTAAATCATCGAAACAGCCAATATTTTTATGAAGTCTCGTCTTACTAAGTTATTAGAAACTGATCTAGTTTTGTGAATAACATAAGCGTTCAATCCACCTATATTCAATAACCCAAAAAATATACATAGTGGCCATCGCTTGGTTCGTCTGCTTACAGAATATGTACCAGTCATTTGGCCAACAATGTTGACCCTACATTTGGTGGAGTTATAATCAGTAATCATCTCAGGCTTCTTTCTTTCGCCAGTTTCTATATCAATTTTGGCATCATGATGCATAGTGGAAGCTACAAGAACCACTTTACCACGCTTGGGAATGTAAGATATAATTGTGGAATCTTTTTGAAAGCCAAAATAAGTTCCGTGCGTGTCTCTTCCTCTGGTCTGAATGATCTCTTGAGGAATCTCTTTTTTGTTCTTTTTTAGCGTTCCTAAACACGTTAGGCTAAAGTCGTTCAATAGATCTTTCATCAATGGAATGCTCATGAACCAATTTTCCATAACAATATTGCGGTTCGATCCTTTTATTGGGTCTACCAACCTTTTCACTACATCGCTTGGGGAGTTGCTGAGGTTATATGGTCCCTCATTCTGTTTTCCAGGGTATATTTCCAAATTCGATGTGTAATAGGTCTTCGCATCACAAACGGCAAACATTTTGAGTCCATACTTGGCAGGCTTAAAATCATGTGCGGGGCGACTGTACATCGATATTAAGAAAAAGATCTCAAGGTCAAAGGTCTTTGTATACTTGAAAACGATCTCATCGAATGATTGACAGTCTCTGTGTAAGCTGTGTACTGTAATACATACTTAAATAAACTCACATAGCAGAAATCATTCCATGGGGGTTGGCAGAAACTACAGAACGCCACCTGCTATGATTTTGCTTCGTTTACATTCGTACATCAGCAGGCTTAGCATGACACTCTCTATTTCTTCGAAGAATAGACAGGGCTCTTTCTATACAAAGTGACATTTCGTTTCTCAGTTTTTGACATCTCACCGTAGAAATCCTTCTACAATCTGTCATCTTGTCTTTCGTTTCTAACGATCTTTGTCTAGGTCCTGTTTTATGTAGAAAGATCTCTACGGTGGGATGTCAAAAAAGGAGAAACGAAATGTCACTTTGTATGGAAAGAGCGGTGTCTATTCTTCGAAGAAATAGAGAGTGTCATGCTAAGCCTGCTGGTAACACGCACGCCGGTTGCCAGTACTACGCACCTGACCTTTCTGAAGAACATCACCAATAGGGAATATGCAAGTAATGGAGAAAAGAAACAAATACGTATTCGTTTTACAGTTTATAATGCATTACTTATTTTATAATTCATTCATTTATGTAGCGTTTTTTTTTGGTGGAATGGAACGTAAATTCAAAACGCGTCGTCTTCGACAATGCCGGCAGTGACGAAAGAAACTATGTTAATTCGGCTCGAAGGACCATTAAATGTAAGGTCCCGTAGTAGTTGGCACCTTACACTTGCAGTTTAAGTAAGAAGCGGCAAGTAAAGTATGTTCTTGGAGTTAGGTGAGTCACACAGAGATTTGGTAATACTAAAAGGTTTTTTAGAATACCGATCACAACAATTCAGAGCAGGTTGGATGCTAATCCGCGGTGCTCGCGTAAGTATGTAATTTGTCAACTAACTTAAAATTATATTAAACATTGTTTTAAATACGAAAGAGAAAAGTAGGTTGCTGCGTTTGCAGCCTGACGGTATGTACGCAAACCGTACAAAATCTATTCTTAGCAAAGTGCTTGAAATCTCACTAAGGTAAGTAAGTGCGATATCTGCTTGAATAAAGCGCAAAAAATAATTTAATTTATATGATTTGGGGCTACAAACAGATGTAAACAAACAAGTTTTGTGGCAAATGACGTCACATCATGCCCGCGACAGAAACGGTCGTTTGAACTGTAGTAGACAATTATTTGAGTTTCATCATTTTTTGAGCAACAAGCAGTAACTGAATTTAACTTTTCTTGGGTTTATATTCCTGTCTATTATTGATACAGTGAAAAAAAATAATTACATGCATATTCCCTATTACGTCACAATACAATGTCTTCTTGGGGCATCCTGTCCCGGCGTTTCCACTCACATCTGCCTTGTAAATACCTTTTGTTAGTCGCCTTTCATTCATCCTCTCAACATGACCAAACCTTATCACACCTGTAATACTTTTTTTTAACTTACCGGACTGTGTTTGCTCATATGATTCTGTAATTTAGACTCAAAGTTAAATCCTTTATAGCACAAATTACATTGGAACGGGAACTTTAAGCCTGCTTTACTTTCTTCCTGAAAAAAGAAATTTATTGTTCAAAATAAACTATTGTCATCTCTTTTTAACACGTTATAAAGAAAGAGATAAAAGAAAGGGGTGTTGTACATTTCGAATAACAGTAGAAATATCCTCGTCACCTATCGTGCAATGAGCAGAAAAAAAACTATGAAAAAATAAAATTGTTATAGTACTTGCTGCTCCCTAACAAAGTCATACACTCTACCTCAGCGCCACCTCACTGTTTATCTCGCTCGCACACTACTGCTCACGCGAGCAAGCGAGAAAGCGAAAAAGAAAAACCAAAACTATCTGCGCCTTGGAGTCTTCTCCCTGAAGAAGGCTCCAAGGCGCCGATAGTTTAGGTAATTTCTTTTTACGGTGAAAATATGGTAATAAAAAAAAACATAGTATCTGCTTTATATTTAGTTCAGATATTATGCAAAGTTCCACGATCTAATTTGAAATACTTTTTTAATACTTAGCGGTTTATTGTTCAGTTTGGAGGTAACTTTGTATTTTTTTCTGTAGAGAAAGTTTTATGGAATCGTGCTTTCGTCAAATATACTACTTTTAACATTAATACCAACCCAACATTACCATAGATTTATTTTAAAATTAATTCTGCAGTATCTTCGATATAACGGAGGATCACGCTAAGCAATAGGGAATATGCAAGTAATTCAAAACTTATCCATTATTTAAACATACATTGTGTAGGAGTCAAGAAACAAATTCCTATTCTTTTACATTTTTTAATGCATTTCTTATTTTACAATTCATTCATTTCTGTTGCATTTTTTTGTGAAACGGAAGGCAAACTAAAAAAGGCGTCGTCTTCTACAATGCCGGAAGTGACGAAAGAAACATTGTTAATAAATATATATTCTTAGCAAACTGCTTGAAATCTCACTAAGGTAAGTAAGCGCGATTTCTGCTTGAACAAAGCGCAACAAATAATTTAATTTATATGATTTGGAGGTACAAACAGATATAAACAAAGAATTTTTGTGGCAAATGACGTCACATCATGCCCGCGACAGAAACGGTCGTTTGAACTGTCGTAGAAAATTGTTGGAGTTTCATGATCATGGAAATCATCATCTAGGACATGCCGGTTTCCTCAAGATGTTGTCCTTCACCGTTTTGAGAGCAGTGGTGATGAAATAATTTACACAAAGTACAGCGCCTGTCTGGGTTCGAACCTACCACTAGGCCACCACTATCGTGTTATTTAATTATGAGTGCCATAATTAAATAACTGCGGTTTGAGTACTAAATAAGTCAGAAATTGCAAAAACATACAAATGTATGGAAAAAGTTTTTTTTATGATGGACAAACTAGCCCCAGCTGGTGAATACGATGATAGTCCATCACATGCAGAATGGGCAAAGTTGTACAGTTTGATGGTCTGCACCACACCCTTAAATTTGATCACAACTTTCAGATACGCTCCTGCCTGTCCTTCGATGAATACAAGTATGATAATACGTACCTCTCTCTGCTTAATTTGCTCCTCAGGTTTCAAAGTGACTATTCTGATCTTAGTAGGATCCAATTCTACAGGTTTTCTAATTGAAGATTTGGTTTCAACCGTCGTCCCTTCTTTAGGAATTGTTTCACTGAAATCAAAGTGTTTTTTGTTAAACATGGGTTAAAAAAAGTTAAGCTGCGCTAGCCGAGGTCAGTCCGTGGATAGGCGACTAATCAATTCATACCGAGATAAAAAAACACCGTTAAAGGGGCCATTCAAGTATTACTAAAGCAGCAAAGGGGGGTGGGGGAGTGCTCTGCTTATTTTTGATGACTTGGGGACGGGGGGGTGTAGATGGTAATTACGTCAGCAATATTTATTTACTTTTTATGCAACATTTAGAAGATTCTGTTTTGAACAAATATGACTACCCTACTTGTCTATGATCGAAAGCGAAAAGCATGTTCAGGGATTCCCCAAAATAATTAGTATTACTAACTCGCTCTCACGCGGTGTTTTATGTTCAATTTAGAAAGCACCGAAATAGGTAAATTACTTAAATGGGCCTTAAATTCTTGTAAAGTGTATAAATTCCTTTTTTCTAGACTCATGAATAACAATAAAGAATCCTGAAGAAATAAAAAATATCTATTACCAATGCTGACAAGGGGGAGGGGGGTTAAAAATTAGTAAAATTCTGCTTACGTAATACTTGAACGGCCCCAAACCAGTGGTCCCGGCTGTCATTCGTCGACCTGTGACAGTCGTTACGGGTCGTCAGAAGCCAGAAGGTCTGACAACCAGTCTTACCAAGCGGTATCGTGCCGACCTAGGATACTTTTCCTAATCCCGGTAGTACCTACGTTCCCATGGGATAATTTCCGACCACAACGCGGGCGAAACAACGGGCAAAGTATACAGGGTCACATTAAATTATCTAGCTAAACTCTGTAGACGTGATAGGCATCGATATCTAAACACGAAGAAATAAAATAAAAAAGTTTAGATGGTTTTTTTTTTAAAGGCCACGACCACTGTTAGTGTTGTTAGTGTTGTTAGTTGAAGTATGAGCTGAGAGAATTTAATTTCTTTTGTTTTATTATAATAATATCGATGCCCAACACCGGTTGAGGGAAAGGGCGGGACGGTTGAGGGAAAGGCAAATTTCGCGCCCTCTCGCCCGCCCCTAGCCGCCACAGGAGACGCCCTGGGCGTCGGGAATCCCGGGCGGATTTCCGGCCATCGTAGGCGCGGGCTTGCGGACGGTGAGCAATGGGTAGCTCACCGTCCGGTAAGGACCAGGCCCGGGTCGACGGCGCGTTGTATTCCACGCGCGCCTCAAAGAGATGTCGACAGCACAAGTGTAGGGGTCCACTAGGGTCGATGCCTGCCGGGGTCGCGGGAAGGTACTTATTGGTCACCGAGGCCCCCACAACACAGGCAACGGAAGGAATACGGGTGGCTTTAAGTCAGTAAGTCTGACACACCCTCCCGCTCCGCCCAGAGCGGGAGAAGTTATTTGATGATTTCCCATCCAAAAAAAAAACCCATCACGTCTGTGAATTATATAAAATAAAAACAGTTTTTAACTGATATTTCAAGTGACTACACTAACTGCGGTTGATAACCCCAAAAAAAAAAACTTCATCAAATGAATATTTTTTTTTTTTCGATTATGTTTAGATATCGATACCATCACGTCTGCGGAGTTTCGCTAGCTACTTTAACCTTTTGAACGCCAGAGCAAAAACGCATGAACTTGCCCTCAACGCCAGGCCACAAATTCACCGCAAATACCTACGAAAAAAATAGGGATTCCAAAACTTCATCGATAATCAATTTTATTTTCATTTTCGTCTTTAATTTCGAAATATAATGTCCTTATAACATTGAAATTTAATTCAACATTACATTTCTTCCTATTAAAGTAATAGTTATACACTATTTACAGACTTGTATAATACCGTAATAACAGATATGAGACTACAATATATTTAAATATAATAACTGTAGGTACAACACTATTCTTGATCTGCTGTCTTCATATTGTGACCATGGCGTGGACGGCCCGCCATTTTAATAACTACTTCGCTTCCGAAATAAGGATGTGGCAACGTAATATCTCGTTTATCGATGTTCTAGTACAATATTATTTTATAATAAATGAAACACGTTTTTTAAATCAGATTTATAATTCCGAATGTAACAGGTACTTAAAAATATATGATTGAAATAGGTTAAGAAGGTAAATAAAAACTATGAAAAAATAGAAAATTTTAATAAAATGTTATACAGTATGTACTATGTATACATGTTTTTAAATATTAAGTTCTATAAACCTGGCATAAAAAGTAACAAATTAAAACAATTAACGATTATATATAATTATCACAATTACCAATCAGTCTTATACTAATAAATCTTTTGAATAATAGAACAAAATTATACAAAATCTACAATGCAACCTGCATTCTGATCATCTAATTCGCTGGGTGCAAAGTGGGTGGTGGGGACAGTGAAATCGATCTCAGCGCGCACCGTGGCTAAAAAAGGAACTTTTGGCAGACTTTATTCCACGAAGTTATAGGTAAATATGGAGCCCACACTTAGAATAAAAGTTTCGAGTCAAATACTCTCGCTCCTATTCTCTGAGGCAAACTGAGGTCTGATCTCTTTTTCTAGTGTACTACAGAAATTGAAACAAACTGACCTCAGACAGTAGAAGAGAAATAAAAATTCAAGTAGGTATTTCAAGTGTGTACTGTGTACTCCATCTTTACCTACACCTTCATGCTTTATTCACAAATAAATCATAAAATCTGTAAATTCGTTCATTTATTTATTTCAAATACTTTTCAGACGTGGCTTAATTCTTTCTTAACCCTGTGCTCTACATAAATTATATCTTAAAAACATTTTCGGAGGGATCATATAGCTTGACGAACACTATAGGAACTATATACCGAATTACCGAAACAAAACTGAAAAGTCGAGTTCTCTGCACACATATATACATAATAATTAATTGAAATAATAGTATACATATATTAGAAACCTATGAGTGCAGGCTTAGGTATAAGGCGCAATTAATATTTCATAAATATATGTAATATTTAAACATATTATATCGCTTAAACATATACACAAGTAAAAATATCAAAATCATTCTTGATTTTTACTTATTTATGTTAGCGATCAATAGGTTAAATAATACAACAAGCATTTAGTAGGTAACTGTATCCTGATTCATATCTTAATTAAATCGTATGTAAACAAACAACGATCGATATATCAACTTAAAAACTCTGTATAACGGCTGTATCTATTTTTTTACAACAATAATATTCTCAAAAGTAACTTATTTCTGTAAAAAATATGTTTCTTTCGGTCTACAAACACCAATACCAGGCCACACTTACAGATTTCATCGTGATTTTTAATAAGATTAATATTTGCTCAAAATTTTTAAAATAAAAGCAGATAAAAATAACTTACCTCTAAATCAAATTCGTCCAAAGATTCTGTTTCCGAAAATTCTTCGTCATCTGAGACTCCTTCTAATATGCGAAGAAGTTCTTCCGTAGTCATTAAATTCCCACTCATTATAATAGTCACTTAATATAAATCTTGAACTCGATATCACAAGTAAATTAATCATAAATATTATTCATTCACTTCACTAATTTCTGGTCGCCGCGCTTGTGACGTCACGATATTGTCGTCTAGTCGTGACCATGGCGTACAGGGTACTGATAATTCGGGTTGCGTTAGGGATGCGCTTGAGTTGGGATTAGTGAATATCGAAATTCGACCCAACCAAATTTTATTTTTGACTATGTAGCTTATTGAATGATTTTTAAGACTGGTTTTATAAAATTAATGCTGCTTTATCCTAGTACCAAATTATACCTAAAATAATATATTCCAGAGGAAAGTTTCGAATCGATCTTTGATTTGAAATAATGATATTATCCAACATGCGCTACATCACTAGCGGTCACGCAGTTATGACTCTGGCGTGTGAGGACATTCTTTTTTCAGAGTTTATTTCTTTCTTTTTAACGTAAAATTTCTCAATATTTATAATGCAATTTAATTAGTTTTATGGAAATAAATAAATTTTGGACCTTCTATTTTACAGGTATATAAATAAATAGGCATTAAAGTAATGTTTAAATAGTTTATTTCGTGTTTTAATGTACCGCTGTTTTTGTCACATATTTGTGTCGTTGGCGCTCAGGGACAGTTTTCGCTTGTCACGTATTTGTGACCCTGGCGCTCAAAAGGTTAAGGCTCCGTGCACGAAAAAAAAACCCTGTTTTGTTATTTCTTATTTAATTGTGAGGTCTAAAAAAATTAAACAATTAAGCCTGTGCGACTATAAAAATAAAGTTTCCGTGGCGCTAAACCATTCGTGTCAGTCACACAGCACCTGTTCAAAGTTTCATCACTTTTGCGCTCTCGAAAATATACAGGTTGAAATTGAAAACTTGCGACAAACTGAAATGGGACATTGTATACATCATTATTAACAACTTTTACTAAGGGACCAAAGCTGTAATCCCAAAAAAAAAAATCTGCTTTTCCTTCCTACATTTTGATGAGGTATTGCGAACATAAATGTAGGGGACAGCAGTTTTTTTTTTTGGGATTGTAGCTTTGGTCCCTTAGTAAAAGTTGTTCATAATGATGAGTACAATCTCCCATTTCGATTTGTCGCATGTTTTCAATGTCACCCTGTAGTTTATTTCACCTTTAATTTACTTGATGAACATATTACTGCCTCGTTGGTCTAGTGGTCGCAAGCGCTACTGCTGAGCATGAGGTCCTGGGTTCGATTCCCGGGTTGAGCAGTGTTATTAAGTTTTTCCATTAGGAATTTATCAGTAGCAGCTCGGAGTCTGGATTTGTGCCCGGTTGATGGCAAAAGACTCTCTCCCTAACTGGCAAAATGTGGATGTACTATAGGTACACCTCTGCCTAACCCCTCGAGGATAACAGGCGTGATTTTATGTTATATTAAAATAAAATTTTGATTTTATTTCAAGGATAGCTGAAGACTAAAGTGTGATTTTTAAATTTCTTGTAATGGTTTGCTAAATAATAGGAAAAAATACATTACTGACTGGGTTTTTTAAAATATTACTTTTCCGCTATATTTTGTATGGAACTTGAAAAAAGTGGTCAAGACACGTGCAAGTAGACCATGTAATGATGTTGATGATATTTTTTGATGTTCAAAATCAAAAGTAGTTTCTTGGGAAAAGATGATCAAACGTCAGTCTCGCGTCATTTTTTGGAAAACTTGTTGCGAATTTGAGTGATTTAACATGAATAATGATTTTTTTTTTTAAATCCCAGCCACAAGCAAAACAAAGAACTCGACTTTTTAAATCTATACAGATAAATAAAATTAATCGCCGTTGGTAATACCAAAATAACAACTTTTTATTAGATGCATATGAAATATGTATATACGGTACTTATAACAAAAAAACTATTTTTAAAATTTTTGTCTGACTGTTCCGGCTAATCTCCGAAACGACTGGACTGATTTTAACGGGACTTTTACTTGCAGATAGCTAATGTTATAAGGAGTAACGTAGGCTATTTTTAGAAAAAGCCAAGCGGACGAAGTCTGGACGTGACGGGCAACAGCCAGTCACAAATAATTTTGTTTAAATTATTTTTCCCTTTTTCACAAACAATGAACAAAATTAATCGAAATCAGTCGATATCGTGCACGGCCCCTTAATTTAACCCTGTAGATCTATGAATAAACTCACGTTTCTTTTTTCTTCTTTTTGACTTTTACTTCTTTAGTCTTCTTCCTCTTGAGTGGCGGTTCTAGTTTAATCTCTACTGATCCAGTCTCTTGTAATAACGATGCTATGTCATCCTCTGTTATTTTCGTGGCTACGGATCTGAAAACGTAAAAATAAAACAGTTGTATTTTTGCGAATTATCGTAACGGCAAATCCGGGCTAGTACTAATGTGACTTTTTCAATTCATAAATCCGGGCAAGTACCAATGAGACTTTTTTAATTCATAAATCCGGGCAAGTACCAATGAGACTTTTTTAATTCATAAATCCGGGCAAGTTCCAATGAGACATTTTCAATTCATACGTACTTTCTGAGAATATCTTTGACATGACATCTATGAACGGAAAACATCGCGAGGAAACCCAGGCCTCAAGTCTGCTATTACAATAGTGTCAGAATCATTCTGACACTATTGTAATAGCAGACTTGAGGCCTTGAAACTTGAAAATTCTAACATTATAAAGAGTAGAGATGTTCCGAATATTCGGCAAAGAACACCGACTATCCGGCTCCTAACTTTGTATGTATTTCTCAATAAAATGTATAGGAGGAATTATATTAGATAAAATAAAAACCATGATTGTTAATTAATATTAACAATAACAGTATTGTCTTAAATTCTTTATTTTTTACACATAAATACCTTTCTGACCAGTGCAAAAGTCAAGAAACAATACGAAGTAAACAACACATGTCATGTTCCGACACGATCGCAGGCGGCGACTTGCGCGCGAATCCGCTGTAAACGAAGCGTCACGGAAATTGCCGACTACCCCCGATGCCGTGATCGGCTTGGCCGACTAATCGGCTAGCTTGTCGGCCAGTATTGTCGGCACTTCTCTGATAAAGAGATATTTTTTTTGTAAGTTTGTATGTAGGGGTTAATCTCTGGAACTACTAGTCGGATTTGAAAAAATATTGCATTTGATAGGCTAATTCTTGAAGAAAACTATTTAACATCTCACGATGTGCCGAGGAAAAAAATAATAGTCATAAAGACCGCTAAGCGAAAACGGAAGTTACAGCGCGGGCGGGCGATGCATTGCAAAGCAGTGGGTCGGAGGAAAAACAAATATTTAACACTACATTTCTCTAAATCTTCTCTTGGACCCCGTTCAATTTTTAAATTTATTTTATTTTTATTATTTGTTGTTATAGCGACCATAGTAGTACACAATCTGAAAACTTCAAGTGTCTACCCCCTAAAACGGTTCAAAATAAACAGTCCTGTGACAGACGTACGGACAGCGGAGCCTTAGTAACAGTGTTCCGTTGGCACCTTTTGGGTATGGAACCCTAAAAATAAAAGTATTTCTGAATCTTACCTAAATTCTTCTAAAGTAATATTGTCTTCATAGTCTGAGAAGCCGTTCTCCTCCTTCACGATATCGTCTTCCATTTTACTGATCATTTGAATGTCAATGTCATCTAATCCTGAAGATTGAACTTGCTTTTCATGCTGAAAATATTTTTTTTACATTACAACAGTATTTCCCCGAAGCGTTAGGTAGGCAGAGGTGTACCTATAGGACACCCACATTTCGCCAGTTATGTTTAAGTCCCATGTAATAGGGGACGAGCCTATTGCCATCAACCGGGCACAAATATAGACACCGGGCTGCTACTGAGAAAATCCTGATAGAAAAACCCAATAACACTGCCTGACCTGGGAATCGAATCGCAAAGCTTGCGATCGCTACACCAACGAGGCAGTTAATATTTTTTTACTTTATTTTTCAAGGCGAAAGCACCGGGGTGGACCGTTAAATTTCTTAATTTTTTTGCAATTTGCGGGTGATAAGGTTTTTTGTTAATCACAATAATTATGATTCGCGACCCTAACAAATATTATTACTATTGTAGAAAATCAAGTTCTTCTAGTTAGAAGAACTTGATTTTTTTTTTGTTAAGTTTAACAGACAGCTGCTGGGGAGTTTGTTGCGCCAGAGTTTGTCCCCAGCTAAAGCACTAGGAAGTGGTGAAGGGCGGGAGTTTCGGTGGACTGTCTTTGGCGCCACCTCCACGGGCGAGAAAATCGCGGCGAAATTATCGTCCTGCCACTTCATTCTATAACAAATCTATGTACGTGTCTCCACACAGCGATACTATCGCGATGATGCGGCGAGTAACATTAACGAGCAAAACGTCAACAACTCCGTGCACCCGCCGCAATACAATATCTACACGCGGCGCGCTCGCCGCGAGACACAACCTGTCGCAGCGCACGCGCTCGCTCGCCGCGAGACGCGCGAGTGTGAACAACTGTGAAAAGAGATGTTGCGGACACGCAGCAGTTCGTCGCGAGGTGCGTGATATGCAGGCGGAAAAATAATAGTCTCGTGGAGATTACCCGACGATAGCAGGGCGGACTCGTGGCGATACACTCGCTCGTGGAGGTGGCGCCTTATGTAATTTTGTCGTTCAAAAAGTGCTGATACTCAGCCTAATTTGAAACAACTTACCTCTAGAACCTGATGGTACCCGGCCTTGCCCTTGCCCACTATGTCTATAGTCAGAACACTCGTGGTACTCAAGTGAGGACTGGCATACTTGGACAACTCCTCATCTTGAGCCTCAATCGGGAACTGAAACAGTTTTACATCACAATAAGCCTGAGAGCAGTGGTGGACCAGTGGTAACGGTCTCGATTTACGAGTTGTAGTTCGTGGGTATGCTTTACTTTGTGTAAATAATTTCATCACAACTGCTCTCAAAACGGTGAAGGAAAACATCGTGAGGAAACGGGCATGTTCTAGAAACAAAAATTTGAAGACATGTGACATCTACCAACCCGCACTGGGCCCGCGTGGTAGATTACAGCCCACTCCCTCTCGAAGGGAGGAGACCTGTGTCCAGCAATCAGCCTATAACGTTCCCACTGCTGGGACCCAGGCCTCCTCTCTGTGAGAGGAAGTGGGCCGTAATCCACCACGCGGACCCAGTGCGGATATCACATGTCTTCGAATATTTTTTTTGTGTAACATCTTATCTTTCCTCTCGCTCTCTGTGAGAGTGATTTCGTGAAAAGGGACGGAAGTGTGTAGACAGGTAATGACAGCTTGAGCATGGAATTAGTAACTACTATAGTACCGTACTGCAGGCTTAGCATGACGCTCTCTATTTCTTCGAGGAATAGACACGGCTCTTACTATACAGAGTGACATTTCGTTTCTCCATTTTTGACATCTCACCGTAGAAATCCTTCTACAATTGTGTCATTTTGTCTTCCGTTTCTAACGATCTTTGTTAGGTCCTTTTTTATATAGAAGGATTTCTACGGTGGGATGTCAAAAAAGGAGAAACGAAATGTCACTTTGTATAGAAAGGTCCGTGTCTATTATTCGAAGAAATAAAAAGCGTCATGCTAAGCCTGCTGATAATATTTTATAACACAAATTACTACTATATTTCGAGCACAATAATGTCGAAAAGGGTCTTGATAACATTGTGAGGGGAATTCTCCCGCAAAAGGGTACAGGAAAAGTGTTTTACTATTTTTGTCTACAGGTAGTTTTGTCTAAGGAACAAGCACTCTTCCTAAAAGAGTGAAGAATAAAAAACCGGCCAAGTGCGTGTCGGACCATGCACAATGAAGGGTTACGTAGTTGTTATGAATTTATCTCAAAAATAAATTTATCATTGTAGTTGATAAACATGTTCTACCATATTGCCATCAACTAGGCACAAATCCAGACTCTGGGCTGCTACTTAGGAATTCCCGGTGGCAAAAACCAATAACACTTTGCCCAACCTGGGAATGGAACCCTGGATCTCGTGTTCAGCAGTAGCGCTTGCGACCACTAGACCAACGAAGCAGTCATGTCATGACATGTATCATGTTTATATTAGTTATTTTTATCATTATCAATTTGTGTGGACTTACAACATCACCTTCGATGAGTCTGTAAAGGTGTTATAGTTGTGATTTGAATAAATATAAAATAAAATAAAATACTCACAGGAGCGCATCGTGTGAGATACTCATACAGCATTGTGTGAGCCCGCAACACCTTATGTTTGAACCTGACCGACTTCTGTAGGAGTGTAGCGCACTCGTAACACAACCACTGCGGTAGACCATCTGATTCTGTTACCTGGAAACACAATGGAATCCTATTATAATATCATAAATGTGAAAGTTTTGAAGTTTCTTATTTAATCACACAAAAACGGCTTAATAGATTTGGATAAAATTTGCCACACATACAGTTTATAACCAGGATTACCACGTATGATACTTTTTTAAAAAATCTTAGATATATGAACAAAAACAAGGCAAAAGGAGCATGTAAGGATCACAGCAGGTGGTGTTCTGTAGTTTTTGCCTAGCCCCAAAGGGAAGAAGCCATGACTATATGTACATATGTATACTTTTTATCACAATATTCCCACAGGATCGACACAAAAATGTTTAAAACTTTTAGTGCCACGATAATTCGTTTGTGTGCCGACAACTCGCCTCCCGTGTCGTACATATATAAATAGCTGTAGGTGGCATATGACATGCCCAGCACCCACCTAGTGGGTGCAAATCAAAACGTGGTACTAGGGTAAGGGCGAGTTGTGGGTACACAAACAAATTATCATTCAACCCGGCAGCCGGGTGCTTGGCACTAAAAGTGTTAAGCAGTAAGCAGCAGAAATGTTTAACAAGCATAGGAAAAGAAGGCTATAACATTCTCACTGCTCGGACACAGGCCTCCATTCTGTGGATGGAGTGTGTAATCCACCATGTGGGCCCATTTCGGAATGCTGGGTTTATTCAGTAGTCAAATAATAATGGTCAACAATTTATTCAATGCCTGCCTTGTTGGTGCAACTGGTTGCAAGCGCGACTGCTGAGCGTAAGGTCCTTCCCAGGTCAAGCAAATCGTTTTAAGATTTTTCTGTCCAATCAGTGGCAGCACAGAGTTAAGATTTGTGTGCATTGTGGTAATAGGCTTGCCCCCTATTACTGGGGGCTTAAACATAACTGGCAAAATGTGGGTGTACCCTAGGTACACCTATGCCTCACTCTTGATGATGACGCATGATGTGATATTGTTATATGAACAGCAAATATTATGATGCAGGTCTCATAGAATTAGCAACATACCAAACTTTCCGAATTAGTACTTCAATTTTGACTCATATGCACAAGATATTATGAAGAAGAACATAGGAAGTATAAAGAAGCCTAATGATTTAGTAAAAATATACATTGTAAGCATTAAACATGAAATTCAAAACATTATTTTTTAAAGTTTGTTCAAGACTGTTTTAGTAAGGTTATTGTCGAAAATTGTTTGAATATCTTTGAAATTAATAGAAATCTTAAACTAACGCATTTTGAGGGTTCATAATGTAAAAAATAGTCAAATACTCACGTTAATTCCGGCAAGATCTTTAAAAAACGCTTCGAACAAAACAGCGTTATGCATTCGTCTTTCCGTCATCAAACAACACCTACAAATAGCTTTCGCCGGTTCAAAATCAATTTTAATATCTTCCTCATGGCCTAAACTCATCGTTTCCATTTTATTACAAATATTAGTTAAAAATAATCACACGAAATTGTTCCCAACACAAATCTGTAAAATGTAAACAATATGGCGGTTTGGCAGCTTTGTTTTTTTCGATGCGTTTTGTTTGCACGTACGGTCCTGCACCCTCAGTTTGAATAACAATCCGACGGTTTCGAAACATATTGCTAATCTATTATACCTAAGAAATCATACCTGTTAACTTTTATTATTATAATGTACAATGCTGTTGGCCTACCTATTATAAATAAATAAATTATTTACGTATTCGTTAGTAAAGCTAAGTTGAGAAGGGTTTTGATAATATATGTAAAAAACAGAACGCAACGTAGATTTTTAAAAAGTCTACCTAAGGCTTAGAGCACTAAGACTTAAAGCCAAGCCCGAGCCGAGTATTCAGCAGAGTTTTCGAAAAATGGAAGAAAATTGAACTACGCCGATATAAAATTACACCTGTATGTAATAGCTAAATTACATAGCCGCGTATCGTTTTACAAATGAGTATCATTTTAAAAATAACTTCCAGGCATACGGGGCCTTATTTACATCTGCCGTAAAACTTTTACTAGGGCATTAAACCAAGGAGGTCATTGCTTATGTACTCCTGTGTACTATTCTACTTAATAACAACAATCAACATAGTAGGATCACCAAATGAAGAGTCATGACTGGTGCCACAAACTTATCTGGCTTGGTGGCCAAAAGAGGAACTAACAAAATCACTATGAAAATTGACAGTTGTCATTTTTTGTTCACCGACAGCGCCGCCGTCACCGGGTCAGGTGGGCTGCTGCACCGTACCTATATTTAGCAGTGTTTCGGGCATATGGTTGACTTTGAGAGCCATAGACGAAGTTCTACTTATTTTTTTTCCCATTTTAGTACACATTATGTAAATTTCAAGTGACTGCCTATTACGGTTCAAACGGCACAGTCGCCAGCACATCAAGTTTCCACAAACTGTCAAATTATCTCATTCGATTTTGAACTTTACCTTCAACAATTCAGGTTTAAAATAATTTAAAGAAATTTGACAGTTTGTGGTAACTTTGTGCTGGCGACAGACGGACGGACGGACAGCGGAGCCTTAGTAATAGGGTCCCGTTGGCACCCTTTGGGTACGGAACCCTAAAAACAGAATTATTATACAATCCACTACACAACAGTTGCACGTGCGGTTGACTGTACTAGGCGAGCCACCGTGATATTTCAGGATAGGTTTAAAATAAATAAGAAATGGTTAGCTTCACATCAAAATATTTTATTTACAATAAATAATCGTTTAAAATAAAAATAAAATAATTTTTCTAAATGTACCCTTATTAATAGACCAATCTTTCAGATAAAATGGCGAAAAGAACGCAGACCAAATTTAGGTGAACTGATGATATAGTACATTAAACCTTATTACAAGTTCCATAAAGCTCAAACAAGAACGGGCGAGCTCGCTGAAGAACGCAGAGTACGCCCGACGGGTCAATGTTTGTACAACTTTGCACTTTATTCTACTAAGGACAAAGTCTATTTATCAATGTCATCATCATCAAAAATCCTATGTTTTGCCCTCCCCATGCTATGCCCGAAACTACTTATAAATACATCCCCCGAATTCTCAAACGACACTTAAGGCATGGCACCTGTTCCACCACCGCGCGCCGACGAGGAAGCGACTGCTGCAGAAACGTACCAAAAGATTATATGTCCCGTGTAAGTAAAAGAGATAGGTACATAGGTATTATATTAATAGATGATCGCTGACTGTTCTCACAAGACGAAGAGTTATCAATACTCGCTCAGCGAGGCTCGCTTGGCGTGCAGAACTCTCGCTGAGAGACTCACGCTTGGTATATAGGCATACTAGCAAAGTAGCAAGTAATCGCTCGTCGCCGTCGCGCACTCGCTGCTCGCGAACTTATTTTTAGTTGCCAGCTCTACTTGCTTCTCGTTAATTGCCGGCGGTGGGGCAGGTGGTAATATGAACCTTATTTGGTTGGTTTTAGGTTCATATTCATACACACAGTGTGTTAAAAACCTGATTTTTGTGTCATTATGTTTTTATTAAGGCGCTGACAAGACCCAATTGACCAAAATAGGCTTCGCTTAAGAAAAAAATTGCCAAATCTGTATAGTTTGTGGTAGCGGAAAAAATATATGTTATTTTGACCATATTTCCCAGAACTTGGTTGTTACCAAAACACGTTTTGAAAACAAAATCTCGATACAAACTAACGTTAACGTAACCTCTTACTTTGAGTTCTAATCCAAAATATCTCTATCAAATATCAACATACGTTACGTATTTAATTAATAACAAGAACGTCTTATTTGAATGCAGAACTTGGTTGTTTTTTATTTTCGATTACTCAACTCAATTTTGAGTAAATAGATAATTACTTCATATTTTGCAATAAATTACAAGCGTTGTGTCATCGCGCTTCTCTTTCTTTTCTATGGAATTTGACAGTGACCGCGGTTTAGGTGTTGTCAGCGTCTTAAAGTAATCGATAGTTTTATTTCTGGTACTAGAGTTCAACTCCGGTTTTGCTAAGACTTGTATTATTTTTGAAATATCAAAGTTTCGTAATATTTTTCATCATAAAAAAACTAAAAAAAATATCTTATTAAAAAACGGAACTACGTAGGTAGCCATTCCAGTTTCTATTTATTCAATTAATTGTACGTACAGGCAGTAACCTACCGTGCCACCAATTTATGTTGCTTTAGTATGAATGGGACGCAAGATGTTTTTTTCTCATTTTTATTGTTTTATTCACCTATAACACCGTATTAGTTCGTGATTTCTACATCAAAATATGGCTTATACTTTCTATTAAGTGTAGTATTAAAACCACAATATAATTCCGTATTATCAAAAAGTTATTGCAAATTTTAGTAATATCGAAAATGTTGCGGATATTTCCGATATTACTAAAATTTGCAATTTGAACTAATACGGTGCTGTCGCTTCAACCAAAATGTAAATACGTTTTTTACGTTATAATAGAATCATCAAGTTTACCAGTTGGCATGCTTTCTGAACAGGCGACTGAGTCTCGAAATGAATTATTTTTTAAATATGTTTTATATAAAGATACTAGCTGCGCCTCGCGGTTTCTCCCGCGTAAGTCTCGGTCCCGTGGGAATATCGAGATGAAAATATACTTTACGACCTATTCTCATACCTACCAAATATACATATAAAGTTTCATAAAAGTCGGTCGGAAACACCGTGACATCTCATAATAATCTCGTATTATGAGATGTAAAAAACTATTACAAGTCGTAGCGAAGCCGGAGTTGAAATGACAGAAACTATCAATTGCTTGAATAAAATCATAATGACACAAACATCGGGTTCTTAGCACACTGTAAATCTGGTCTTATTGTCTTCTCTGTAATCTGTAAATCTTGCCGTATCGTATCTTGTTGTATTCAGCTGATTTGCCACGGTTTTTAATATTTACTATTGCCGAATAACTGGTCTTCCCACTTCAATGACTAACAAAGTATCTAAATAATAACTATATATACATATTTATAACATTTATATTATGTACTGTGTTAAGGTTCGTACAAACAGGCGCGACGCGACACCGGTAGAATAATTTCCGTGAAGTTTTCTTAGAAATTGTTCCACCAGTCGCGTCGCACCTGTCTGCGGGAGCCTTTAGCCGTGGACTCAGTAGACAATTAGATTTGAATAACATTTTGAGGGTAGTCAGAAATTGTTTCTCAAACTGTATTTACAAAAAAAAAAAAACAACTGACTTCCAAAAAATACACAAAGAAGTGAAACATAGCTTTAATTTCGGAAATCGGTGTCTTTGGATCTGTATTTTAGTATGTTGCCAACGACTTCCAAAATTAAAGTTATTTATCACTTTGTTAAAAGCAGTTTTTAGTTATAGTAAATTCAAAATCGGTCCACAATTGACGAAAATATCTATTAAGATACATAAAAAAATACATACTTACAGAGGAACATACATATATTATTCTAACCTACTCCTTTTTTGAAGTTGGTGAAAAACGATTTCTAACTTTGGTTCAAGCCAGTTATTGTATTTTGAACTTTATTGCGATCACAGTAAAGTTCTTAATATAAAATTGTCAACTTAGACTCGAGTTTAACGTCAGTTTTTGTATTTAGAACATTATCTTCGTCGGAATAAAGTTTGATATTCATAAATGGCTGATAAAATGATAATGATTTAAACCTGGGTCTAAACATAATCCTAGTTATGTAATAAAGCCGCCCATTGTATATTTTGTAGTTTCTGATTTCTTTTTGTTATGTATTTTTGTGGTGTACAATAAAATTTAAATAAATAAATAAAGTGTGAACTACCCGTTCTTAATTTTTTTTTAATTATGCGAGTCTATGAAGTTTAGTCTTATTTCTGAAAACGTGTTGGTCATTACAAAAATGTATTATTCAAGGTCAAATTAAATTTACCAGCTGAACTCCACAAAAGTAGTAGGTATCGGTAACTACACTACACGAGGCCGTTAACCCGTCATTTTAGTTACTTGAAATTATTCAATAGTATTTCAATGATTCTCTTTGAAGTGATTTTTGGTAGGGGAAAATCTTATGGGTTCGCATCACCGACATGCTGTTAAGCAAGTTGCAAGCATATAAATATTTTAATTTATAATTTCAATGTATAAATTATAAAAAATAAATAATATTATTAAATAAAAAAAAAAACACATGTCATAGTTTTAGTTTTCACTTCTGCCGGCACAGTACACATGACTGCCTATTTTTTTTAGGGTTTTGTGCCTCAAAATGGAAAACCGGGCAAGTGCGTGTCGGACAGCCCGTAGTATAAACGAAGCCGATAACGCCCCAATGGCTCCGAATAGGAGCCCTCGCGGCGCGCGATTTGAAAGTAGTTATCGAATATAAAAGTTTTTTGTGAGCCGTGAAATGCGCGGGAGAGATGACTTTATTGAGCCAGGGGCCTGAGCGGTTAAAAGGAAAACCGTCAAAGCTAAGTAGGCTTTACGAGTTAACGAGTAGTAGTCGACCAACTTGAATCTGCAGTTGGAGTATTGACCATGACGTATATCGATGTATGGGGCAGCATGTTTTTCAACTTTCCATAATATAAATACTAGGAACAAACACAAATGTATACGTTTTTATAATAAACTTCCAAGCCACGTTCAAGATCTAAGCCTCTATATATAACATATTGCCTAAACGTTGGAAGGAGCTAAATGGTAAGGCATTCAAGCGACAATTAAAAATGTTTCTTTCGCAAAAAGCATATTATAGTGTCTCCGAATTAAATTAAAATCATTTATTAAAAGTAAGTTGTGCCAAAAAGCCTTTTATACCGTTAAAGATTATATTGAGGACAAAAAGGCTTGGGATTAAGCTGCTCCAATTATTGCATACTGAAACTTTTATTTTATTTATATACACTTTTGACATTTAATGATTATTCAAAACACAATGACATATTTACTTTGTGGAGTTCAATATATTGTGTGGAATTTAATATTTACTTGTAAAGTATTATATTGTTTTCAATTATTGTGAATGTGAAGCTTATGTGGGTCATTGTTGTTTTTTTTTTCTCATTTAGTATTAATCATGGTCTGGCAGTTTGAGTAATTTATGCGGCCTAGCCAAATGTTCTTTCTTTGGTATTGTTCGTCGAATCGTTGAGCTCCTTAAGTTCTGAGTTGAGCTGCACGATTACTGACAAATGCGTGCACTGACTGGACAGGTCCACTCAATCTGTGTGGTTCTTTCCTCAAAAGGACCATTTCAGACACCAATTTACATGGCCTTCACATGATCTGACCAAGATTATGTCTGGACTTTAAAAAAGACTGTGACTGTGACTGAGTTTGTTTCGGCCTTTCTTTTCAGAGTAGTCAGATAGGAAACGGCGACCTCATCTAGCTTTATTTAAAAAATATGATTGACGTGTAAAAGTGTTTGTACAAACCTACTTACAGAAAATAAATCATTTATCATTTAACTACAATGTTGAGTTTGTTTTGGGATAAATCTCTCCAAACTACGGAACCCTTTCAACGCACTTCGCCGGTTTTCTTGTTTTATCATCATTAGATATCGACACACATCCCATCTGTGAAGTTTTGCTAGCTCAATAAATTTGACCTTGTATTACACACTGTATCCATATTTCAATAATATCATCGTCTACTAAGTCCAGGGCTTAAACTCTTTTAAAATTACGAGGATATGGACATAAAAATAGGTTTTTTTTTTAAGTTAGACTCGCCCGCCCTAAAATGTAGACAATAGATCCATATTTAAATAAATAAACACACGCCATCTTCCTATAGGGGTAGGCAGACACTACAGAACGCCACCTGCTACGATCCTTACATATTCCTAAGTTAGAATTGACTGATTGAATGACTATTTCATAAAAAATATGACATTTGAGGCCAATTTTAACTGAGAGTTGTATTGATGACTTTAATGTTAATACTTCGGCAAATATAGTGAGCAGTGGCGACATACAACTCATAGGTCGTTGGTTTGAACCCAGGCAGGCGCTTTACTTTATGAAAATAATTTCATCACCACTGCTCTCAAAACGGTGAAGAAAAACATCTTGAGGAAACCGGCATGTCCTAGAACCAAATATTCGAAGACATGTGACATCTACCTACCCGCATTGGGCCCGCGTGGATTACGGCCCACTCCCTTTGAGAGAGAGGCCTGTGTCCCAGCAGTGGGAACATTATAGGCTGATTATGCTATACTTATGCTAAATACTCGTATATAGGTATTTGCTATGGGCGCGTCTAACTTTTTCATTACCATACAACCTGACCTGCAAATTGCAAAAAACTTGATATTTTTTTTAATTTTGCTGGCTTACTTAGCACATCCCCCATGACAGGGAACTCTCAGGTAAGTGTATTGCCATGTGACAAAACGTTTGATTAAATATAAATAAGTAATTATTATAGCTTATTCTCAGACCAAATAAAAAACCGAGACAGCGCTGTCGACAGTGACGTGAAGCCAGTTTCGTAAACATTTCAACCAAACTACACCTCACTAAGTGCAGACATACTTAGTGAGGTGTAGTTTGGTTGAAATGTGCGTGAAATGGGTTGTAAAAGTGTGCGTGTGAGCGTGTACGCACAGAGCGAGGTGTAGTTTTGGCATGACTTCACTGTATTGTTCGTAGCGCTGTCTCGGTTTTTGCTACATTATTAAAAATATTGCACATGATAAACCTAACTAAACTGGAAAAAAATAAATAAAAAGGGCATGTATTTAATTGAACCTCTAATACATATTTAACGCTCTTAAAAATATTATTATGATCGCCTCTTTCTGTGAACTTCATATAATTCCTACTTTGAGGTCTTAAAAATACGAAATAGCCAAGTGACTGCGACCGTTGTAGATGAAGCGCAGTTGGCGAACCTAACCTAAGCCATTTGGTCGGGGTGACCTAGCTTGGTTACTGCGATCAATTCAACTCGCGCGTGGTTGGTGACATTTCCAACCAAAGTTAACGTTTGGTCGGTGTGCCCTACTAGCTTAGTTATTGCGACCAACTGCGAGAATAGCACAGAAAGATAAAAAGAAGCTCAATTGTTTAAAAAAAATGTGCTGTTAAATATTTCACAATAAAAAGGTGAATTTAAAAATATTATGCCATAATTCTAATAAATTTTGGAGGTTTTATTTTGGGTGGGAATGCGACTAAAACACTTAACATCCTCATAATTTTAAAAGTCCTACCTACTCAATATTAAAATTACTGACCCCAAATAGATAACAGTTTTTATATATGGCAACACTGAATTCTCCTTGTTTAGTCTCACACCTCTTTACATTTTTATTTCTTTTTATTGGTGACTGTTTCGGGGGCCGGTTGTATTTCCCTGTTGGTGAAGACACAGTGTGTTTCCAGAAAAAAAAAATTAAAAGGTTTCTATTTTGTTGAAATTTGTGCCAAGTTGTAGGTCAATTAAAGTCAATGATTGATTTTTTAAATGACTTCTCCGAGTGTGGTGTTTAAAATAATCTCGCCTAGTCTACGTAATCGGGCCATAAGTTTTGTCACATAGGTATAATTTCGAATTTAGGATGCAAGTCGAGGAAAATATTATGGGCATTCTAAATTTTAATATTTACAGAAAATAAAAACAAGAACATGGTCTGGCAGGTTTGAGTTTTTTTTGCGGCCTAGCCAAATGTCCTTTCTTTGGTATTGTTCGTTGAATCGTTGAGCTCCTTTAGTTATGAGTTGAGCTGCACAACGACTGACAAATGCGTGCACTGACTGGACAGGTCCACTCAATCTTTGTGGTTCTTTCATCAAAATACCATTTCAGACACCAATCGACATGGTCTTCACATGATCTGACCAAGATTATGTCTGGACTTTAAAAGAGACTGTGACCTCTGAGTTTGTTTCGGCCTTTCTTCTCAGAGTAGTCAGATAGGAAACGCCGGCCTCATCTAGTTTAAAAAAATATGTTTTGACGTGTAAAAGTGTTTGTAAAAACCTACTTACAGAAATAAAATCATTTATCATTTATCAAGGGTTTCTGGAATTCTGGTGTGGACGCGCAAAGAAGACAGAGTCGCAGTAATTGCATTGCATCGTTGCGGTCACGCGCCGACTGAGATTTTCAAACTGCTGAAAAATTTGAAAATTCCACTGAGATTTATTTATCGTAGGTACTATCAAACGATTCAGGGAAGATTCAAGATTAGAAGATAAACAAGGGAGCGGTCGACCTCGTACTGTTCGGACTCCAGTGGTCGTCAAAGCAGGGAAGGCGCGAATCCAACGGAATCCTGTCCGCAAGCAAAAAATTTGGGCTCTGCAGATGGGACTAAGCAGAACTACTGTTAAAAGGGGGGTTAATTGAAGACCTAGGACTGCGTACTTATAGAAATAAACAGCACATCTTTAAAGGCTCCTACATACTGGCGCGACTTGTCGCGCGACGCGACGCGACACAAAGACACCGCGTGTAGCGCTACAAGCGGTGCCTTTGTGTCGCGACGCGTCGCGCGACAAGTCGCGCCAGTATGTAGGAGCCTGAAGGCGGTACGCGGGAAAAAAATAACGCGAAATCCTTTTTTCAGACGAAAAAAAAATTAATTTTGGAGAGTTTCAACAAATAAAATGATAAAGTGTATGAACAGTACAGAAGTCTCTAGTACATAAACGAGCAGACGTGTGCCACGTGTTCAGCGTGGTCATCACCCTTCGGCATTCATGGTTTGGCTTGGGGTGTCCTATTTGGGTCCAACGGAGGTGTTTTTTTTGTGAAAAAGGAGTGAAAACCAGTGCCCTCGTATATCAAAACACAATCCTAACAAATATTGTGGAACCTCTTTCACAAACAATGTTCGCAAAACAGGCACTGGGTATTCCAGCATGATTATGCGCCGGCTCATGAGGCGAAAAGTACCCAAAACTGGCTCACGACCCGTGGAATCGACTTTATCAGGCATGAGGACTGGCCCTCATCCAGTCCAGACTTGAATCCTTTGGATTACAAAATATGGCAGTACTTAGAGGTCTGCGCTTAATCTCATCGCAACTTGGAGTCACTAAAAGCATCCCTGATTAAAGCAGTCGCCGATAATGACATGACATGAACGTCGTGCGTGCTTCGATTGATGACTGGCCTTGCAGATTGAAAGCTTGTGTCGAAGCAAGAGGAGGTCAATTCGAATAATTTTAATGTGGTTTAAATCTGTATTTTATACCATTTCATTTGATATATAAATGGTTCTAGTGCGTAACTCACCGTGTCATTTATTTAACTTTCCATATGTGACAATACTTATGACCAGACTACGTAAGCACCTCCTTTTTTTTAAGTCAGTTAAAAATTTAATTTGCTGCCAATTCAGAACAGTAACTCGGCGCCAAACCCAGTCACCATCAGTCTTTTCTACCAAAATCTCAATGTCGCCATACTCAATATAAATCTACCAAAAGAGAAACAATTAATAAGAAGAACGATTCATTTTTATTTATCTAAAGTCTATCGTTAACGCTTTAAACTCCCCATTTTCTAATAATTTAGACGCGTATTTTACTTAATTTAAAGGTGCTCCCACACCGGGAGCATTCGCTTGTAATGTATCAGTCCAAGATTGCTAGGTAGAGATGGGTGGTAGTAACCATAAATAGTTTCAATAACTATGTATTGCTGTAATACCTTAAATATGGTATTGGCTTCCACAATAACTATGTTTTGCTTGAAAGTATATGTGGCTAACGATGCGAGCGATAACGTATTACTGAGTACTAGCAACAACACCTGATTGATGCCCGATACGGTTCGCGGAGTGGTCTGAACTGCAACTAAAGGCTAAACTAATTTGTAGCCAGTCCTAAGCCTGGATGAAGTATGAAGGAAAGTTCATTTAAGTTGGTACTTAAAAATGTTTAGATTTTTAAGACCGACCAAACTTTAAAATATTGAACCTGAGCTCAGTATCACTAATACATAGTTACATAATAAAATAAATAGTTTCAAAACCATTCTAATAACTATCTAAAGCGACTCGGAGTTCGGTATCACCAATACATAGTTATTAAAATAAATAGTTATTTGTAATCATACCAATAAATAGTTTCGGTATTACGAATTCGCGCACCGACCCATGTCTACTGCTAGGGAGTGTAAGATAATTGAAACCAACAAGATAGGTTAATACATATAATTAAATAGGTAGTAGTAACATACTAGGTCGCAGAAAAGGTTACATTACAATCGAATGCTCCCGGTGAGACAGCGCCTCAAGAGCACAAGCTTATTCCATCAGCTAATTCTCGATAAGATTTAAAATTGAATTTAAAATGCCTCGGGCAGAAAGACGGTTAGCACAGATAACCGTACCTCTGTGGTGGTTTTTAAGCTCTGGTCAAACCGAGGCGAAGCTCGCGCGGGATGCGGGAAGAGACTATTCGCGCTAGTTTGAACACCTACATACAATTTAGTTGACACAATCGGCGCGAGTGAATTTCGTCCCGCATTCCGGGCGGGATTTCCGCATTCGATTAGACCAATATGTCGCAAATTCGTCTGTTCACGGTAGCTTTAAGAGTTCATTACCACAGAGGCAGAAGGGGGCGGTGACGTCCAATCACAGACAGACGAGACAGTGGATGTGGATTTAAACGAATGTGATTGGTCCTTGCACGTCAGCCTGCCTAAGTGGAAACTCACTCTAACACGGCCTCGCATCTCGTCCTGAATAATAACTTTAAAAAAAAGTCACCATCTTTTTGATGAGCACCGAGGCAGTACGGTTACGTGAAACTAAATTATCAAACAAATAAATACGTTAGTGACAGCCACTGACAGCATGGTACTGGTATGCCGCCTGCGGCGACCGCAGCAACAGGCGGCACTGCCGCTATCAACGAAAGCTTTATCATAAAAAATATGTAGAGAAAGTGTTACTGCGATCTGTCATTGCGGTTGGGCGCTGCTGCAGACTGCGGTCTGCCGTCGCCTTCGAAATTGTACCTTTACCGTCTTTCGTCCCACGCTCTCTTAGAAAATGTCTACGAATAAGAATAATTTGCAAAAATTTGGTCCTACCTATACAAGCCCAGATCAAGACCCTTTTGCAGGATCAATAACTTCAGAAAACTTGTTACGTCTCCTTGGAACATATCTACAACGAACGGTATGCCACAAAATTAATCACCAGTGACTTTTGTTTAAACTTTTTGAAGTAAGCTGCACTGAAGGAAGTTCTAGCCACACTGAGGCGATTGTGCATGACTATTGTTTTAATAATTAGGATATCACACTACTATTATATTTATAATACAATCTGCACGAGCCAATTTCATCCCTCAACCCGCGCGGGATTCGCTTCAGTTTGGCCAGAGCTTAATTTTCACTTCGCACTTTTAAAACACAAAAATTATACACTTAACCCGAACAAGGTTTTCGCCAGAAACTCAATCCGAGTCATCGGAGTCCGTCTCACCGGATTCCGAGTCGGAACTCGAGACCGGCTCGCATTTAATAAACTCAATTTCGGCTCTTGCTTTTCTCGGTCTCCCTCTCTTCTTAACGGGCACGTCTTTCTCGTCCCCCATCACAGTCTTCACCATCTGAGAAATTCTCTTTAGATGCTGCTGTTCATGTCTCTGGATGTGGTTATTCAAATATTTCTTTAGCTTAAACTTTTTCCCGCACTGCTCGCAAGAATGAGGGTACTCCGTCTCGTCCAGTTCTAAGTGAACCGCGTTGTTATGCCGACGGAGGTAGTGCGCATGCGCGAACTCTTTATCACACTTCTCGCAACGAAGCTTAGGTTTTGATGGATGCACGATCTTCTTGTGTTTCTTTAGGCGGATAGCGGAGTGGAAGAATTTGTCACAGACATCACATTTCACTTTGGAGTCAAGAGACGAGTGGACTTGCATGTGCTCCTTGAGATACTGGTCGTTTTTGAACTCTTTCAAACATTCCGGGCAGGTCACCTTGGACTCCAGAGGAGGATGTATGTTCAGAACATGCCGTTTCATATGATGCCGAGACTTAAACGTCATATTGCAAAACACGCACGGGTGCCTCTCGACGGGCGTGTGCTGAAAGTGAAGATGCCTGTTCAAATTCAAACTGTTCTTGTACAGTTTATGGCATAAATGACACTTGTATTTCTCCTTATCTTGTCTATGACAAGCCTCGATGTGGTACTTCAGTTTGTAAGGTACCGAGAACTCTTTCCCGCATTCGTTGCATTTGATTTCTGGGAGAGTGTTGGGATGAATCCTTTTGACATGCATGTGCAGAGCCCTCCTCGTTCGGAACTCTTGGAGACAAAACTGGCAGTAACACTTCTCCAGCTCCGAATAATGCTTATTCATGCGATGCATGTACAAATAATGTTTATTTTTGAATGTTTTATCGCAGATATCGCAAATAACGGCGGATTCCTCCGAGGAATGGACTCTGGTCGTATGTAGGTATAAGTTCTGGTAGTTTTTGAATTCTTTATTGCATTTGTTGCAGATGTAGCGTTTTATTCTCTTAGGGAACATCACAGGTTTCCACGTGGTGAGGACTGATTCGTACATCTCTCGCTGCTCCTCGGTCAAGGCTTCGCTTGTGACGCTGATGAACTTCATTACTGGTGGAGGCGTAGGCTCCATTTTAACGTCCTCCATTTTGGTCTGAAAAAATAAAAAAGAATTTTGTATTAGATACAGTGTACACTCAATAGGCTCGCCCCCACTTACATGGAACTTAAGGGCCGAGTAATCGCCGTTGACCTTGCCTATATAAATGTACGTCGCGCTCACGCCACGCTGCCGTTTGGTTTCATAAGGAACATTTATTTTTAGTTACGAAAAATTAGTATTTGAAAAAATCGCAGATAGAATTATAGAAAATAAAATAGTCTGTTCAAACAAAAAATATCATGAAAATATCTTAAGTAGTTTAAAAGTAATATCGTTTTTTATGCATTGGGTAGACTTTACTTCCTAAATTTATTTCAAAAAGTATATTATTACAATACTTAAATATTCACCTAAATAAATGATGTAAGTATTACCTATGCATTCTAGTTTAACATATTATTTTTTTTGTATAACTTACTCAAGCATTATATGAAAGCAACATATTTAAAAGTCACTAAAATCATATATCTGCGCCTTAAACATAACTGGCGAAATGTGGGTGTACTATAGGTACACCTCTGCCTAACCTTTCGGGGATTACAGGCGTCATGTTATGTACACTCAAGTCTTTTATATCTTCGTCAGTTTTCAAATTCTTTCCTATATCAAGTCGGAACTTTAAAAAACTAACTTTAATCACTTGATAACAAAGATCAAAATACATAGGCACCGTGAGCGGGGTGCAACAGGGTGCACGTGCACCTCCCTGGCTTCAAAATAAACTAAAGGTGTAAAAACATTCAGAACTATAAAAATATCCGAAAACGCCAACTACATTAATATAATCTGACAAATTAAGACGCTGACAACACGTAAACCGCGGTCACTGTTAGAATGCATAGAAAAGAAAGAGAAGCGCGATGACACAACGCTTGTCGAAAAAAAGCAAATAAAATCGTATACTTAAAATTAAATATTAACAATTTAATAATAAATAATCCATCACTGGATGCAGTTTGGCATACGAAATTTTATGATATAGTTTTAATTATAATTGATAATGAAGAGATAAAATGCTTTTAAAGATAATTATGAGGTGTTTTTGAAGATTTTTTTGACGTATTAAAATATGTTCAATTGTGTTTTGAGTTCCATCACGCAAAAAGGACTTGAAAATATCCTATATTTTTTTTTCAAAATATATTTGTGGTTTAAGAATTACATTGCTTTAAAAATCACCTTTTTGACCGTTTTAAAGAAATCTCCGCCTTATTAGAGAACTTAACCTATTCGAGGCGAGATCCTAAAATGTGCCTCTTAATTCTTAGGCTTCGTTGCATTAGTCGACAAATAACTGAACTCCTATTTCCGAAAATCTAATCGAGCCTGGGCGGGGTGCTAACATTATCGCGCTTGCTTTGCTCTTTGCTCGCTCTTGCATCCTACTCGTTAATTCTTAATCTTCTTTGCATAAATCGACACAGTTAATCCTCTTTCTGTATGAATGGACAAAATAAAACCTATCCCCAGAGCATGTATTTCTGCCGCCCGGGGCAAATCCTAAATTTGCCACCCCCCCCTCCCCCATTTTCGTAACTAAGGATGAACAATGCAAGATTAGGTTAGGACTGCAAACTTGAAGTTTGAATTGAAAAACAAACTTCAATAAACCCAACGGGCCGGAATCATTAACATTGTCTTCGTACGAAAAAATTTCGTCGCCAAAAATGTGCCTTCTTATTCGTCTTGGAGGTTCGATTTCAGTTTCCGTTATATATACTATGTTTATATTATAGCATAGTTAACTTCACATGATATGGAATACTAATGTATACATATTATACCTTCCTATTTTTATACGTCAAATCTATTTTGAACAACTTCCATTGTCTTAAAATGTCCCAGTGTCTTAAGGCGCTGACAAGACCCAATTGACCAAAATTGGCTTCTCTAAGAAAAAAAATCGCCAAATCTGTACAGTTTGTGGTAGCGGAAAATATATATGTTAATTTTGAACATATTTCCCAGAACTTGGTTGTTACCAAAACACCTTTTGAAAAAAAATCTCTATACAAACTTACGGTAAACTAACCTCTTACCTTGAGTTCTAATCCAAAATATCTGTATTAAATATCAACATACGTTACGTATTTAATTAATAACAAAAAACGCCTTATTTGAATGCAAAACTTGGTTGTTTTTTTATGTTCGATTACTCAACTCAATTTTGAGTAAATAGATAATTGCTTCATATTTTGCAATAAATTACAAGCGTTGTGTCATCGCACTTCTCTTTCTTTTCTATGCAATCTAACAGTGACCGCGGTTTAGGTGTTGTCAGCGTCTTAAAATTCTTCGTAAATAAGTACATGTTCTCATTCTGTTATGAAATTAAACATCAACATTTGAAGGTTTAATCATTTGTAGAAATTTGACAGTTGGTGGTAACATGGTGTCCTGGCGCTGTACCAATGTAGTCCTCTGATGACAATAGTTAGAATGACCTGACGCCGCCGCCGCCCCCTATATTAGCGCCGCCCGGGGCCAAGGCCCCCTCTGCCCTCCCCCCCACGGTTCGCAACTGATAGTATTCGAGGCGGATGTAAATAACATAAGCTTTCGTGCATGTCGACAAAGTAAAGTTACCCCTTGTATGAATAGACAAACGATATCCTTAACTTATGCAAGCTCGCTTCGTGGAGCTGAAGATGCACCCCCTGAAAATAAACTTGCCGGCGCCCATGTCAAAATAGCATAGGTACACCTTTGACGAATGTCTAGTTGACATGTCATCAACCTAAAAAACCTTTTAATGGCCTGTCCATTTTATGAAATTCTCAGCTTCTGCGACTGCGACTTCGTCCGTGTTAAATTTCTTGCTCCCCTGACTCACCCTGTCGCATCGCATCGCCTTTTTTGTTTGGGTGCGAAATCATCAAATAACTTCTCCCGCTCTGGAGCGCGAGGGTGTGTCAGACTCTTACTGACTAAAACCCACCCGTATTCCTTCCGTTGCCTGTGTTGCCAGGGGCCTCAGTAACCCTTTGGTACCTTCCCGCGACCCCGCGCTTTTACTTCGTTTTTGCTTAGTTCTTTTGACTTTTTCTTTTTGTTTGGCTCCTAAAGGTCTTAGCGTGATGTTGAATAGCCTATAGCCTACATCAAGAATTGGGCTATCAAATGCAATTGCAAAACGATTTTTTTTCCGACTGGTAGTTCCAGAGATTAGCGCGTTCAAATAAACAAACAAGAATACAAACTCTTCAGCTTTATTATTAGTATAGATAGGTAGATAAATCTTTTTAGCCGACTTCGAGAAAGAAAGAGTATTAAGGCTCCTACATACTGGCGCGACTTGTCGCGCGACGCGTCGCGACACAAAGGCACCGCTTGTAGCGCTACACGCGGTGTCTTTGTGTCGCGTCGCGTCGCGCGACAATTCGCGCCAGTATGTAGGAGCCTTTATTTATGTATGGTCATCGATATTTTTATAAAAATTTATAATTTTGAAAATTATTTTTAATTTGGCAAAGGTCGCGCGGTGGTCCCATCCCATAAGAGTTTTATTAAGTTGGCTTTATTACGTACTTCCTATCATTATAATTATTGTTATTTACATAAGTTTTAGAAATTAAGTTTTTTTTTTTTGCTTTGGTAGTTTTTCGAGTAGCTTCATTGTCCCGCGTGGTGGATAACGGCCCACTCCCTCTCACAGAGAGGAAGCCTGTGATCCCAGTGGGAACATTATAGGCTGATTATATGTGTTATGTAATGGAAAACTCAAAAACGACTTAATTGATTTTAAAAATTATTTGACCGATAGAAACCTGTCAAATGCCTGCACTGACTGGACAGGTCCACTTAATCTGTGTGGTTCTTTCATCAAAAGACCATTTCAGACACCAATCGACATGGTCTTCACATGATCTGACCAAGATTATGTCTGGACTTAAAAAGAGACTGTGACCTCTGAGTTTGTTTCGGCCTTTCTTCTCAGAGTAGTGAGATAGAAAACGCCGACCTCATATAGTTTAAAAAAATATGATTGACGTGTAAAAGTGTTTGTACAAACCAAATAAAATTATTTATCATTTACATTATCAGCGAGTAACATAGGCTATACTTTACTTAAAAAAAATGAGATATCCCTACGAAAATTCCAATAATGTAACCCAATGTATCAAAAATTTGCCTATATGTCATTATTTGGCGTGCGCTGCGAAAACTATACTACTCGTACATATTTACTGCAGTAGTCAACATCGTCTAACTATTAAAGTTAAGTCACAATGGCGCCGATT
Organism: Atethmia centrago; assembly: GCA_905333075.3. NCBI lineage: Eukaryota > Metazoa > Arthropoda > Insecta > Lepidoptera > Noctuidae > Atethmia > Atethmia centrago. The sequence goes on from HG995393.1 coordinate 19,097,745, forward strand.
CCCTTGTTCACAAACTAAACTAAATTTAAGTTCAGTGCATCCTTTTCTTTTTATTTCATTAAGAAAAGGACAGAAGATCAATTTTAGTTTAGTCCTGTCAAATTAATCAGCGCTTGACGTAAATTGACGTAATTTTAGTAGGCAAGTTTTTAATCACGTCTAAAGTTGTATCGAGTAGTGACAGGCGCTGATTAAATTGACAGGACTAAACTAAAATTTATCTTCTGTCCTCTTCGTAATGAAATAGAAAGAAAAAGATGCACTGAACTTAAATTTAGTTTAGTTTGTGAACAAGGGAATCGGCGCCAATAACCATTTTTTGTTCAAGTTAGACAAGCAAAACACGGGTAGGATCGAAAGATGATAGATAACTTATGTATCATGATCCAACTAAATAGTTTCATAATCAAGGTTGATTATGTACATGTAAATCCCTCTTTAAATTATTCGAATTGGACCTTTCGTTTATGTTAATGTATGAACGTAAACGAAGCAAAAGGAGTATGTAAGGAGGTGGCGTTCTAAAGTTTCTGCCTACCATGGGAAGAAGGCGTGAGTTTATCTATCATCTGCCTGCCTTTTCCCAACTATGTAAGGGTCGGCTTCCAATCTTACCGGATACAGCTGAATACCAGTATTTCACATGGAGCGACTGCCTATCTGACCTCCACAACCCAGTTACTGAGCAACACGATACCCCTTGGTAAGACTGGTTGTCACTTTCGGGCTTCTGACGACCCGTAACGTCTGTCAAAGACCTACAAATGACAGCCAGGACCAACGGCTTAACGTGCTTTCCGAGGCACGGAGAAGTCTTGGTATGTAAAGATGGTCACCCATCCACGGAACAACCGCGGCAAGCGTAACTTAACCTGATCGATCTACCCGTGCGGCTGTTACTACTTAGCCACAATGAGTTTATGTATGTATAAAAATGCTAAAAGTAAGAAAAATGCCGCGCGGCCGAAGCTTGTAGTTATACAGGGTGACATTGAAAACATGCGACAAATCGAAATGGGAGATTGTACTCATAATTATGAACAACTTTTACTAAGGGACCAAAGCTACAATCCCAAAAAAAAAACTGCTGTCCCCTACATTTATGTTCGCAATACCTCATCAAAATGTAGGAAAAGCAGATTTTTTTTTTTGGGATTACAGCTTTGGTCCCTTAGTAAAAGTTGTTATTAATGATGTATACAATGTCCCATTTCAGTTTGTCGCAAGTTTTCAATTTCAACCTGTATAGTTAATTAGATTTTGCCCACGGCTTCGCCCGCGTTGATGTCGGAAAATATCCCACGGGAACGTACTACCGGGATTAAATAAAAACGAAGCGATCGCATACCTCACAGCCGAGGAAAAGGTCATTAACTCCTAGCGCTGCGCCCGGTTATTGCGCGTAATTTTGAATCTGTGTTATCTTCTAAATTATTAATTTAAATGATATGATGTAAAGGCATAATATGTTATTAAAACTGGGCATTTAATTAAGATTAAACTTAATTAAATGCCCAGTTTTAATAACATATTTTAATGGATAAGGATTAATATAATAGCGGTTAAAATAGCTTCTAACAACAATTCATCTAATTCTGAGGATAAAAATTTTTTCGGTGGCTAACGCCTACAGCTACATTGTCTACACTTCGCGCGCTCTGTTATGCTGGGGCTACATTGTCGCGATAATGCGAACTCCACTTTTTGAATTCTCTCTCGCGCACAGGTCGACGTTGCCCTGTACAACAGAGAGCGCGCGAAGTGTAGTTCACGTTATAGCGGCAAAGTAGCCGCAGCATTATACAGCGAGACGTCGAGCGGTGAGCCAGAGGGAGCGCGCGAAGTGTAGCTCGCGTTACCGCGACAATGTAGCCGTAGCATTAGAAGATAGACATTGTCGCAGACATTTTTGCTAAACATTTTAAGATGTACAATCCTGTAGAACATAAATGTAAAGTATCTCGTACGATTAACGCGGCACACGCCAGTAAAGCTACCAGTCGACAAGATTTTTTAAGACATCTTCAAAAATAATCGTCATATTTCAGCCAAATAACACAAAACCTCAACCTTCCTCATGAATCACTCCGTCCATTAATGAAAACCATTAGAAAATCCATTCAGTAGATTATGAGTTTATCGCGTTCAGACAGACAGACAGATGCAGCAAGGATAATAGAGACATGATACATTTTATTGTTTTTGGTATTATACGAGGGCGGGTCAATAAGTCCGTGACTTTTTGAATTTCTGACCTCTTTACTGAAACAGCAACACTGCTTCTGTCAACAGGCATCTGTCAGTTGACTCCTGTCAAAATTTAAACTTGCTGCGTCAGTTAGTTTGTGTTTGACAGCTATTTTTATCAGACTACTCACTAATTTGAGGAGAAAATGGAAAAAAGTGAATTTCGTGTGCTTATTAAGCATTATTTCTTGCGAATAAAAACCATTACCGAGACCAAGGCTAAGCTTGATAAATACTATGGGGACTCTGCACCATCGATTTCAATGGTAAAAAAGTGGTTTACTGAATTTCGTTGTGGCCGTACAAGCACTGAAGATGCCGAACGTCCTGGACGCCCAGTTGAGGTCTCTACACCCGAAACAATCGAAAAAATTCACGATATGGTGTTGGCCGACCGAAGATTGAAAGTGCGAGAGATTGTGGAAGCCGTAGGGATCTCGCATGGCTCAGTGGTTTCAATTTTGAATGATCACTTGGGCATGAGAAAGCTTTCCGCAAGATGGGTGCCGCGTTTGCTCACAGTCGACCACAAACGCAATCGTGTAACAACTTCACAGGAAGGTTTGGCGTTGTTTAATCGCAATATGGAGGAGTTTTTGCGCCGTTTTGTAACCGTGGACGAAACATGGATCCATCACAACACACCAGAGACCAAACAACAGTCAAAACAGTGGGTTTCTAAGGGTGAATCGGCGCCGAAGAAGGCCAAGGTGGGTTTGTCAGCCAATAAAGTTATGGCGACTGTTTTTTGGGATGCACGCGGGATAATCCACATTGACTACCTTCAAAAGGGAAGAACAATCAATGGGGAATATTATGCCAATTTATTGGACCGATTCAATGACGATTTGAAAAAAAACCGACCTCATTTGGCCAAGAAAAAAGTTCTTTTCCACCAAGACAATGCAAGGGTGCCCACATGTGCAGTTGCCATGGCAAAAATCCATGAATTGGGCTATGAATTGCTCCCTCATCCGCCCTATTCTCCAGATTTGGCTCCGAGCGACTACTTCTTGTTCCCAAACCTGAAGAAATGGCTTGGTGGAAAAAGATTTGACTCCAATGATGAAGTCATCTCGCAAACAAAGGCCTATTTTGAGGACCTCGACAAATCATTTTTTTTGGAAGGGATAAAAAAATTGGAGAAGCGTTGGACAAAGTGTATAGAGCTCAAGGGAGACTACGTTGAAAAATAAAATTATTTTTTTATCAAAAAATCTGTGTTTTATTCCAAAAGTCACGGACTTATTGACCCGCCCTCGTACATACATACATAAACTTTCATGGCAAATAAATGATTTCTGATTCACCTTAATCCCATGGAGGTAGGCAGAAACTACAGAACACCACCTACTACAATCCTTACATACTCCTTTTTCTTTGTTTACATTAATTACTAGTACTACACACCTGATTTTTCTAAAGAACAACACCAATAAGGTCACTATATGTCGCCTAAGGGCGTTCCCTCCCGGCGTTTCCACTCACATCAGCCTTGTAAATACCTTTTGTTAATCCCCTTTCATGAATCCTCCTAACTTGACCAAACCATCTAAGCATACTCTTTTCATTTTTGTCACTACATCTTCCTTCAAACTGCACCGTTGCCTTGTCCCATCATTCCTCAGCGTATCATTCATAGTCACATCACACATACTTCATGCTTCTTATACCACACCCAATATGCACTTCCACACATAAGCATAGGCACCAGCACACTATTGTGGACAGCCAGTCGAGCCTTTTTGGACATTGACTGCTTGGTCACAATCGCATGTATAACATTCACTTTATTTCCTGCATCCACTCTCCTTCCCACATCTTCGTCAATCTTTCCATCTCTTGTAGATAGACTCCCCAAATGTACAAACTCATTTACTTGCTCCACACTCATATCATTAATGTTTTTGTTGTAAAATAATCACTAATACAGTCAGGCAAAGGTTTTGTAACTTTTCAGCCTAGTCAATATTAAATGTTAGGGCAAAGCCTACAAGTTTTTCACTTTTTGATGATTACATACTTATATTATTTCTAATGATTAAATGCTTATATAATTATCTGGCAAAGGAAGAATTGTAAAAGCAGTCTTCATAAAAAGCATAGAAATTGTTCTCGCCATTATTATGTTTTTAACTCTTCATTCGAAAAGTCAGTAGGTACCTACTGGAAATTGTTAGAGAAAAAAATACAAGCAAATAATCTTGTTTTACTTACAATGTAATTAGTAACGGCAGTGGTAAACACGTCAGAACTTTATGAGTGCCTCGATGAAGCACAAAAGAATTTTACGCGATCAAAAAAATGGCCAGTCCCTTCAGGCAAAACAACTAGCAACATGGCGAACTATCATGTTTTTCACTACGAATACAATTATATACTTCACAAATAAACTCAATAACTTTTACTGCACACTAATTGGAGATATTAATTACGTAGATTGATAACTTTTTATCGTTTTGCCGATAAAATTACTACTGAAAATCTGATTTGACATTTGGCTTTGCTTTGTCAGACAGAAACGCAAAACCAAAACGTCACAGGCAATGCGGGCTATCAGAATGCGTTTTGTTAGTCATTATTAAATAAATAATTATAAACAAATACTTATACTTTCTTGCATTATTATTTATAGAAAAGCAAAATAATGGTATAGTAAGTATTGTAACATAAAATATATTACGAATTACGTACACAATACTTTTAAAATTTGACAATAGATGGCGGTGCAAAAAATTTCCTGTTTCCACATATCTGCCCCACTAACGGCCGCAACATGATTTTCTTTTACAGATTTCTACGAATATTAAAGAAAAATATCGCATCAAACACTTGTTCTAATCAAGAACTAATTAAAAATAAAAGTATTACGATCTTAGAACTAATAATCATCCCACGTGGTAGCCAGATCTACGCGCGTAGTTCCTAAAATAGTACATTTCACTAGGACAGTTTGTTTCGTTTGGGTGTTTTAGAAGTGAAAACATTTAAAATGCGTGAAATTGTGCATTTGCAGGCGGGACAGTGTGGCAACCAGATCGGCTCGAAGGTGGGGACTATATACACTTTTTTATAATTATCATAAAACGATAATACTTGTCCTAATAGTAGGTAATCTATTTTTATACGTCATGTTACAGTTGATCTGAGTAACGGAACTCGTGTAGTTATTATAAGATGTGATATTTCCCGCTGATTGACTTTTAAAGTTCAATAGATCATTGCTATCTGTTTTCCAATCGTATAAGGTATGAGTACCTACCTATATATATGAAAATATGTCCACTAACAGTTTAGCTCTGATAAATAGCATTTTCGCTGCGGACAAAAATTCGCGCGCAAAATTAAAACACCTATTAAAACCCGCCAAGCAAAAATAACATTTTTATCTTAAGAGGCAACCAATCATAATAATTTATTAAGTAGTAACTATTCAAGGTCAAATAAAGTTAGTTGGCAAAACTTCACACGGATGGGCACCTATCGGATCGACATCTACTGATGCTATACTTAATTATAACTTAAAACGATATTTAATAATAATCCTAACTAATATTATAAAAGCGAAAGTTAGTTTGTTTTCTGAGCTAAAACGGCAGAACGGATTTGGATGAAATTTGGCACATGGGTAGACCATGACCTTTTTATATCGATATTCCCACAGGATCGAGAATTACGCGGGTGAAACCTCGGGTAGCAGCTTGTGTAATGATAAAACTATAAAAAGTCGAGAGGTTTCGTGGGACACCCAGATGGAACGAAGTTCCGGTCAGTGTATACGAAACCGGGCACTATGAAAAAAAAAGACTCACTATGAAAGAAAATTTCACCAAAAACCATCGCCTAATCAAACCTTCGGGACCCGCTGGGATGTGGGAGTAGTAGGGTCGGGGAACACCATGGGACAACTTAAGAGCATTGACCTTGACCTCAGGGTCATTGACCTTGAGGTCAAGGTCAAAATTCCGAAAGTCGAGATCTGCGATTCTCAGGACAGTGTATTGAATGGCAGGCACAATGAAATAAATTAACAACGTTTGAGAGTAGATAAATGAAATAAAAACGAAATATGCTAGGTAAGTATAGCAAGTGTCGTGACGATCAAAGTGTCTATACTCTTTTCGGTCTAGCTCTCATTCTCCAAGTGTGCAAAGAATAACGTGTGGTAAGGAACTTCGATCCAAAAATACTCTAAAACTCAGCATTTCAATATTTCAAATAACTTTTACAGTACTTAACACAACGGGTCTTTGGATCTGTATTGTAGTTTTTTGCCACCAGATTCCGAAATTAGTTATTTGTCACTTGTAGTGGTTTTTTTTTGGAAAACATTTTTTGTTTTTTGTAAAATACTTTTATGTTTCAGGAAGTATTCTAACAATATACAAACTGGATTAAATACGTACTATCGAAGCTAGCTCAAAAACTTTCGAAGCAAAGTTAATAAAATTTGAGACCACATGCGCTAGCTTTCTCTACTAAATCAAGAAATAATTTACCATAATTGATTGGTCCATAATTGATGAAAATATCGACGATGATACACAAAAAAAAATACATCCACTAATAGAACATACAACCTCCTCCTTTTTGGGGTTCCGTAGTAAACAAGGAACCCTCATAGTTTCGCCATGTCCGTCTGTCTGTCTGTCTGTCCCCGCTGTAGCTCAGAGACGCTTAGTACTAGAAAGCTGTAATTTGGCATTGGTATACATATTAATCACGCCGACAAAGTGCTAAAATAAAATCTTGAAAAACATTTTTTTAGGGTACCTTCTTCCACGTAATGTGGAGATGATATTTTCTCGTCTATCCCATGGTGTCGTTAAATAGGCCGTCCGAACACCACTTTTCGATTCAAGGATCCGCTTGCGTAATATTAAGACGCTGACAACACCTAAACCGCGGTCACTGTCAGACTGGATAGAAAAGGAAGAGAAGCGCGATGACAACGCTTGTAATTTATTGCAAAATATGAAGCAATTATCTATTTACTCAAAATTGAGTTGAGTAATCGAAAATAAAAAACGAACAAGTTCTGCATTCAAATAAGACGTTGTTGTTATTAATTAAATACGTAACGTATGTTAATATTTAATACAGATATTTTGGATTAGAACTCAAGGTAAGAGATTAGTTTAACGTTAGTTTGTATCGAGATTTTTTTTCAAAACGTGTTTTGGTAACAACCAAATTCTGGGAAATTCAAAATTATCATATATTTTTTAACTATTACTAACTATACAGATTTGGAATTTTTTTTCTTAAGAAAAGCCTATTTTGGTCAATTGGGTCTTGTCAGCGCCTTAAAGTGCTAATTTTTGTTAGAGTCAAGTGTCGTATACGGTGGAGGTCTGCCCGGCTTGGGCAGAGCACCGCCGTGTCCTCGTGGAGGCGATCGGCGGCAGAGATCTCTCGCGTCCGGCCCAGGTGTAGCCCATGGTACGGCGCAAGAGGGCATGGGCAGCCGTCACCTCCTTCTGCGAAGCAGAAATGCTCGCGAAGGAGGAGGCGGGACGGTTGAGGGAAAGGCAAATTTTGCGCCCTTTCGCCCCTAGCCGCAGGTGACGCCCTGGGCGTCGGGAATCCCGGGCGGATTTCCGGCTACCGTAGGCGCGGGCTTGCGGATGGTGAGGAATGGGTAGCTCACCGTCCGGTAAGGACCAGGCCCGGGTCGACGGCGCGTCGTATTCCACGCGCGCCTCAAAGAGATGTAGTCAGCACAAGTGTAGGGGTCCACTAGGGCTGATGCCTGCCGGGGTTGCGGGAAGGTACTAAAGGGTCACCGAGGCCCCTGGTAACACAGGCAACGGAAGGAATACGGGTGGGTTTTAGACACTAAGAGTGAGAGAGCGAGGAGAAATTATTTGATGATGTCCCACCCATAAAAAAGTGTCGTCGTCGTCGTCGTCCCCCGCCCCCCGCCAGCTAAATGGTTCTTCATGGCAGTAGTAGGTACATAATATAATGAAATTAAAAGTAAAACTATCACAGCTAAGTGGGCTTTACAAGTTAATGAGTAAAAGTCGACCAACTTAAATTTGCAGTCGGAGAATTAATTGCGGCATATATCGATGTATGGGAGAACATGTTTTTCAACTACAACGTTAAGTTTGTTTTTGGGACAAATTCATACCAACTTCCCAACTGCGGAACCCTTCATTGTGCGTGGTCTGACACGCATTTGGCCGGTTTTTGAAGTCGTTTAAAAGTGACAGCTTTTTTGTTTTTTTGGCTGGGAAATGATCAAATAACTTCTCCCGCTCTGGGCGGAGCGGGAGGGTGTGTCAGACTCTTACTGACTAAAACCTACCCGTATTTCTTCCGTCGCCTGTGTTGCGGGGGCCTCGGTGACCCATAAGTACCTTCCCGCGACCCCGGCAGGCAAAAGTGACAGCTTACGGGGTCAATGGCCGCTGGTATATAGGTACTTGAAATTATGAGTATAGAACAATAATATGTTTTTGGTTTTATTGTTTTTACCGATATCTATCCATCATTACGTCTGTGAAGTTTTTCCAGCTCATTTAATTTGACCTTGTTTATATCGCTCTCAGGGGCTTGAGGGACTCGTGGCTGAAATATAACAGCCCCACGGGTCGATTGAAGGCTAATTTACGCTTGCAGAGGTCAATTCGTGGATGAGTGACCATCCATTATTTATCAAGACCCCTCCGTGCCTCGGAAAGCACGTCAAGCCTTTAGTCCCTGGTCCCGTTACTGGTAGTTAGAAGCCCGAAAGTCGTACAGTCTTACCAAGGGGTATCGTGTTACCCAGTAACTGGGTTGTGGATGTCAGATAGGTAGTCGCTCCATGTGAAATACTGGTATTCAGCTGCATCCGATTATACTAGAAACTGACACCGATATAGCTAGGAAAAGGCTAGGCAGATTGATTTGGACCACCTGCTCGGTACTGGTGTCGATTCCCTTGTTCACAATCTAAACTAAATTTAAGTTCAGTGCATCTTTTTCTTTTTATTTAATTAAGAAAAGGACAGAAGACAAATTTTGGTTTAGTCCTGTCAAATTAATCAGCGCCTGCCACTACTCAATACAAATTTTTACTTTGGTTACTAAACCAAAATTTATCTTCTGTCCTTTTCTTAATGAAATAGAAAGAAAAAGATGCACTGAACTTAAATTTAGTTTAGTTTCTGAACAAGGGAATCGGCACCAATGTCAAATTATATGTCATGCAAACCTAAGCTAAAGTCCTGGTTTCTAGCCGAGCAATAATATTGTACTGAATTCGGGCAGATTTACTTCATTCAAGTCATCATAAAATGAACAAAATATAGATGTTTTTGTGTGGGTAAGTATTCATAGTTGAGATTCAAAGGAGGTCAGTAGACGATGCGGTTCAGATAAAGATCTCAGATTCTCATCATTAGCTTTGTAAGGTAATTTGCATTTAATTGTAGAAAGTAAGTGCGCTCTTCATAATGTACATGATGCCCAGTAGGTGTATTAACGAAGTTATTTTATGGGATTATTCCATTTCGCCCAACCAATCTGTCTCACCCGTGGAACAAAGTGGGTCACAATTTTGTCGTCCACTGTGTCCCATTTATTCATTTTGGAAGGAAAATTACACTCGCTTAAATTCTGAGTTCACTTTTTCCCACTAAGGTTGGCACTTTTGGATTTAATGAAATACATACATCACGCCTTGTTTCCCCGAAGGGTAGGGCAGAGGTGTACTTGTAGTACACCTACATTTCGCCAGTTAAGGCACTGACAAGACCCAATTGACCAAATTAGGCTTCTCTAAGAAAAGAAATTGCCAATTCTGTATAGCTTGTGATAGCGGAAAAAATATATGTTAATTTTGAACATATTTCCCAGAACTTGGTTGTTACCGAAAGGCTCCACTACTGAATGTCGAAGTTTGAAATGTCGCCGTATGTTAGTTCTAAAGTACAGGATCTCGATGTACGCTAGTTCGAAAGTTCACTGGAGCGAAGTATGCAAGGTCGACGTATCTTTCATATAGCGAAGGATAATGTTAGGTTAGGTTAAGTTAGAACAGTGACCATTAACGTCAGATCCCCTCTATTACTCTTAATTCTAATGCTTTATACGTCGGCCTTGCATACTTCGCTCCAGTGAACTTTCGAACTGGCGTACATCGAGATCCTGTACTTTAGAACAGTCGACATTTCAAACATTTCAAACTTCGACATTCAATAGCGCAGTCTTACCGAAACACGTTTTGAAAAAAAAATCTCGATACAAACTAACGTTAAACTAACCTTTAACCTTGAGTTCTAATCCAAAATATCTGCATTAAATATCAACATACGTTACGTATTTAATTAATAACAAAAACGTCTTATTTGAATGCAGAACTTGGTTGTTTTTTATTTTCGGTTACTCAACTCAATTTTGAGTAATTATAGAATTGCTTCATATTTTGCAATAAATTACAAGCGTTGTGTCATCGCGCTTCTCTTTCTTTTCTATGCAATCTGACAATGACCGCGGTTTAGGTGATGTCAGCGTCTTAAATAAAATAATAAGTCAAAAATAATAACAGTTAAAAAAATAGTGACAAGTGCGAGTTGAACTCGCGCTGTGAGGATGCCGTACAATGAATATATTATCCATCATGTTTTATCCCAAGAACAAACTTAACTTTGTAGTTGAAAAACATGGTCATACATTCCAACTGCAAATGTAAGTTGTACGCACGATATTGAGAGATATACCATGTTATTTTAACACCATAGACTTCATAAAGGTGTTCCTGTTATCTATAAGTAAAGATATAATTTCGGTATTTTTTCAAAATTTTAGGCTCAATAGTTTCGGAGATAAGGGGTCGTCAATGGTCTGTTTTCGTCTATTTTATTAATAACTTTAAAACTATTTATTTTAGAACTATAAAAAAATGTATATTTGAGACCCTCACAACTTTTTTTTTGTTTGTTTTGTATAGTAGAGTATAAATGTATCTTTATGTCTATAGTATAAGTGTTTTGTATTGTTTATTAGAGTAAAAGTAGTTTATAAATGTTGTAGGTGTATATCAATGACGTATTACATATAGACACGTCATGAACCAACATCGCGGCGCTTAAAAACGGCGAAAATACTAGATAGCTACTTATACGCGTGAAGAAAGGGAAAGAAAATATGACACCGTACGGCGGGATGCCTGTTGCAAGAGGGAGATAAATATACATCTTCAGTTACGTCACAGGATAAGTAATAGTCAAAACAAACGTAGTGTCGCGTGACAGGTTGGTGCGTAACTAAGCGCGATGTGGCCAATTGGCTTCATTTCATGTTGTCATTTTAGAGTGCGGACAACGTATCTATAGTTTTAAATATCATTGGTGTAAATAGGTTTTATACCCATTGTACGCTAGATATTCGTATGCCGCTTTCAGCGGCGGATGTGTCCTGAGCATAACTTTGATAACCAACTTGTACCTACCATATCCGACGAATAAATGTCTTTGTCTTTGTCAACAAGCTCTTTCATTTAATATGTCAGTATGCATTTTTTTTTCTAATTTGGCTCCGAGAAGTTACTCATATTCAAAATTCTTTTATCTACGTTACCCGTCCTTGTTTGGGTGACAGAAATTCATATAAATTAGACTGGAAGCCAACCCCAACGTTGTTGGGATAAGGCTGGCAGATGATGACTATTAATTTGCAAATAATTAACTAACCATTACAGAGATTGCAAAATTATACATATATTTTAAACGTTTTAGCAAAGAATATAAAACCCTCATTTCAGCCAAATGACATCCCTGGTAGTTCTTCTGGCTGAAACTTTTAAGCCGAAGAGGCGAGAGAGCCATCAAGCAGAAGAAAGATGGAGCTAAACAGGATCTACCTGCCTCTCATAATCATACATCTGCTGGTTTGTTCACAGTTCTGGGAGATTATATCAGACGAGCATGGGATTGACCAGACTGGGTACTACTGCGGGGACAGCGACCAGCAGCTGGAGAGGATCCAAGTCTATTATAATGAAGCGGCTGATGGTAAACTAACAATAAAATTATAACAATTATGGCCAAATAATTAGTCTGATATAAATGAATTTAATTAAACTGCATAGCTATCCACAACCAGCCAAGATTTCAGCCACTGCTGGGACACAGGCGTCCTCTCTGTGAGAGTGAGTGAATGGGCCACGCGGGCCCAGTGCGGGTTGGTAGATGTCACATGTCTTCGATTTTTTGGTTCTAGGACATGCCGGTTTCCTCAAGATGTTTTCCTTCACCGTTTTGAGAGAGTGGTGATGAAATAATTTACACAAAGTAAAGCGCCTGTCTGGGTTCGAACCTACGACCTACAACTCCTAAGTCGCGGCCGTTACCACTGGGCCACCACTGCTCTCTCCACCAATTGTTATAATAATAATAATAATTTATTTGTCAGAATATTGTTTTACAAGGTGTTACAAATTATAATATGATGTCCATAATATTCTGCTGTTTCCAGCGTACAAATATTGAAAATAATTTAAATGATAAGGATTAGAAAACAATGTCAAAATTAAACATTAACAAATAAACAAATGTCAAGAAAAAGGGAAAAAATAATTACCGTTACATGCACGCTCAGGAGTTATTAGTAATCATAATGTCAAGAATGAAATACAATAATAAAAATAATAAAAAAGATATACAATGTCAAATAAATAATAAAATTCTATTCAATTCGCACAAATGTCAGTAGTCATCTAATTTAAATTTAGAATCAAATCTTTCATTTAAAAACTCAGTCGTTGAGTAGTAACACTTTTGTAATAGGAAGTAAAATAATTTCTTTTTAAATGTCATAAAGTTAAGAATCTTAAATGCATTGGGTAATTTATTATATATTTTAATTGCCATGCAGTAAACATTATTGGAAAATAGTTGAATTCTTTGTTGAGGTGCACAAATTTTATAAATATTTCTGCTTTTTCTTACAAAAACATCATTATATACTTGAAATAAAGCTATGTTCTTACGTACAAAGATACACAGTTCAAATATATATAAAGATGGGAGTGGCAATATTTTGAGCTTTTTAAAGATTGGGACACAGCTTTGTAATGGATGTGCTTTAGTCATTGAACGAATACATTTTTTTGGGCTCGGAACGCTTTAATAGTATCAACAGAATTTCCCCATATAATTAAGCCGTATCGAAGAATTGATGCTACGTAACCATGATACGCATTAAGTGCTGCGCTGATACCAGCCACGCGAGTTATTCTATTTAAAGCAAAAACAAATCTTTGTACCTTAGCGCATAGTTTTTCTATATGCACTTTCCAGTTACAATATTTATCCAATGTTATACCCAAGAAAGTCGCACTTTCAACCTCTTCTACAGCATTATCAGCATATTTTATTTCCAATTGGTGACGTGTGCTATTATAAGCTTGGAATTGTATTAGTTTCGTTTTACTTATATTTACATGTAAATTGTTGTCTTTAAGCCATTCAATTATTTTGTTTAATGTGTCGCTAATTTCTTTTACGTAATTGATGATATTACCATCGGTGAGTTTAATGCTAAGAGTAGTATCGTCAGCGTACAGAATGCAAGAGTGTGGGGTTACGTTGGGCAAATCATTGATATACAATAAGAACAAAAAGGGACCTAAAATACTGCCCTGGGGAACACCACATGAGTTTAGACGATAAGTGGATCTATATATTTTCTTCTCTGATAATGTGTGCCTAGATATTTCTACGCATTGTCGGCGATTATTTAAATAAGTTGCTATCCATTGTAGTGCGTTTCCTCTAATCCCATAACGATTTAGTTTCAAAAGAAGCAGTTTATGATTTACGAAGTCAAATGCTTTTGACATATCGAGAAATATCGATGCTATTGGTTTTTTATCGTTCAGACTAGAGGTAATCAGTTTCATAAGAGAAAAACATGCAAGAGTTGTAGATTTATTTTTTCTGAAACCGAACTGTTCTTCTTTCAAAATGGAGTGTTTTATTATAAAGGAGTGTAGTTTAACGTACATGACTCTTTCAAAAATCTTGGAAATTACGGATATTAGAGTAATCGGTCGATAATTATTCATGTCATTTTTATCCCCTTTTTTGTATAATGGTTTGACTACAGAAAATTTTAGTCTGGTGGGGAATAAGCCTTGAAATAACGATAGATTGATAATATGGGTGAGTGGAGGTGATAGATATTTAGAGCAACGTTTAATTACTTTCGTATTAATGTCGTCATAACCGGTTGAGTTAGTTGAATTTAAAGAATTTATTATTTTATGAACCGAGTCTTCAGTAGTTGGAGTCAAGTAAATGCTATCTGATATGTCAGTGATGGTATGATTGTAGTTGATAGGGGTTTCAGAATTTTTAAGTTTAGTTTAATAACAAAAAAAATCACATTTGTTGACTATTTGATTAGATCGGTTGTAACTTTACAATAAATTGTTTCCCAGGCAAGCGGTTCGTTCCTCGGGCAGTACTGGTGGACCTCGAGCCAGGGACCATGGACGCTATCAGGTCCTCGACTTACGGTCAACTGTTCCGACCTGATAACTATGTGTTCGGGCAAAGCGGAGCCGGTAAGTACTAAATATAATGACAGGTGTGGTACGCAGCCGTAAATACACGGTGTAAAGCCGAGTCCATACCAAAAGCGATCGCCGCGCGAATACGCCATCGTCGTGTTCATATGTCACTAAAGAAAGAAAAGAAAGCAAAGAAAGAAAAGAAAAGAAAAAAATGAAAGAAAAGAAAGAAAATACGTTAAGGCGCTTTGCACATGGAGCAACTTAAGTTGAGGCAACTACCAACATTTTAAAAGTTTCCTGTAAAAAGTTGATAGTTGCTATAACGTTTACGGTTGCCACAATTTGATGGCAATCTGTGAGCTACTTTCATGGCCGAGTTGCGCGATTGAGCTACACTGGCATTGCCGGGCACAGGGAGAGGGAGGGAGGGTGTGAAATCGCCCGACGCGTTGCGGTAACGGTTGAGGAAACCGACAACTTTAAAAACTGGTATAATAATTAACAGTTGCTAGTTGCGGCAATTAGGAACTAACTTAGTCGTCGATTACAGCAACTGAAAACTGTTGACCATCACCGGAACTCGAAACTCGAGTTGCTATGATATGTAAACAGCTAGTTGTCAGTTGCTGCAATAGTTGCTCCATGTGCAAAGCGCCTTATTCCACCACCACCGCGCAGCACGCGTTCCTACTTTTGTTTAAGACGCGTGGTAGGTTAGGAACCATGAATTTAGTACATGATTTTAGACCCACCAGCGTAAAAATTTCTGGAAGCCTATGAAAACAAAATAAATCTGCTGTTCTGCTGCGAAACTTTAATCAACTGCCCCATACAAAACTTGAATACCTACTCAACCCAAATGTATAGGACAGCTGTAACTTTTTTTGCGATTACGATGATGGTCCCATGTAGAAAGTGGTTCAGTTTGATGGCCTTTACCGCACCCTTGAATATTAGCACACCTTTATGATAGATATGCTGTACTTACAGCGCCTTGGCATGATCCTCATTTCTCCACACCACATATCGTTCATTTGCGAGAAGCTTTACATAATTATAAAAAAGAGTAGTTTTTGAGTATGATGAATTAAAAGTTTTAAAGCAGCGGTAAGAATGCGACGAAGTATAAAGTCACACCTCTCTAGCTCCGTCATTTTAATCCTCATCTCATATACACCAACGGTAGAGGCAACTGCAACCGTCGACTCGTCGACGGCAGAGGCAACTGCAGCCAACTTAAAATTGCAGATTTTTGTGTTATGTCACGCTTCTTGCCAATGAGCGATATAATGAAGAAAGAACGAAAAGTATTTTATTTGGGACACGGACAAGCAATACATAAAGTAAAAAACCGGCCAAGTGCGTGTCGGACCACGCATAATGAAGGGTTCCGTAATTTATTACAAAAACAAACTTAACATTGTAGTTGAAAAACCTGTTCTCCCATACATCGATATATGTCACGGTCAATTCTCCAACTGCAAATTTAAGTTGGTCGACTATAACTCGTTAACTTGTAAAGCCTATCGATCATAATTTCATTATATGTACTGCTGCCATGAATTTTTTCACATCTCCTTACACAACCATTTAGCTGGCGGGACGGGAGGGGAAAACTTGACTCTAACAAAAATTAGCACTTTAATGCTTAATATTACACAAGTGGATCCTTGAATCGAAAAGTGGTGTTCACAGACCCGCAATATTTTGGAACTGCCTATCCAACGATACCCCACAACATGGGGTAGACTAGAAAAAAAATATCATCCCCACATTACGTGCGAGGGCAAATTTTTTTTTCAAGATTTTATTTTAGCACTTTGTCGGAGAGATTAATATGTATGCCAAATAACAGCTTTCTCAGCGTCAGCTTTCTAAGCGTCTCTGAGCTACAATGGGGTCAGACAGACAGACAGACGGACATGGCGAAACTATAAGGGTTCCTTGTTTACTACGGAACACTAAAAAGGAGCATTTAAAACAAACAAAATTGACATCTTTGTTCTAATAAATAAAAAAAAAAAAACAAGACCTGTGCGACGCCAAAAAATCTCGAATCTCGCTGAGATATTTATGACAAAAAATATCGCAGCGCACACACAACCTGCCCATACCTTGACAATATGTGTTTGACTGACTAACTTATATTATTTTTCGGATTGCCAGGTAACAACTGGGCCAAGGGTCACTACACTGAAGGAGCAGAGCTGGTGGAGTCTGTCATGGACGTCGTGCGGAAAGAGGCAGAGCCCTGCGACTGCCTGCAAGGTACGTAACAATCAATCAATCTGCCTGCCTTTTCCCAACTATGTTCGGGCCGGAGTCTAACAGAATGCAATTGAATACCAGTATGTTACATGGAGCGGCAGCCTATCTGACCTCCACAGCCCAGTAACTGGGTAACACGATACCACTTGGTAAGACTGGTTGTCACACTTTTGGGCTTCTGACTACCAGTAACGACTGTCAAAGAACTACGAATGTTCTTCGGCTTATATAATGATCTACCGGCTTAGCTTGCTTTCCGAGGCAAGGAGGGTTCTTAATATGTAATGGATGATCACCCATCCACGAGACCACGAACCGAGCGCGGCAAGCGTAGCTTAACCTTCGATCGACCCGTGCGGCTGTTATATTTAGCGCACGCCTTTATTATAGACAGAGGCAGATAGTATGGACACGCTTAGGCGCTGCTAGAGGCGTTATTCTCACCACTTCCCATACAAACCAAGCGTGTCACCGATTACTCGTATTACGACACGAATGACCTAAAGACACTGACGGCTTTTAACGCAGACCTTGTCAGACGTTGTGCGCTCAAGGAAGGGTTTTTGAAATTTCATCTTCTGCAGGGGATGAAACTTTGTATGGAAGTTCGTAATTTTTTAAGTCGAGGGGATGAAAGTTTGTGTGGAAGTTGGTAAGTGGACTTCTATTTATAAATAAAAGTAATATTTAAGACGCTGACAACAGCTAAACCGCGGTCATTGTCAGACTGCATAGAGCGCGATGACACAGCGCTTGTAATTTATTGTAAAATATGAAGCAATTGTCTATTTACTCAAAATTCGAGTTCAGTAATCGAAAATAAAAAACAACCAAGTTCTGCATTCAAAAAAGACGTGTTTGTTATTAATTAAATACGTAACGTACGTTGATATTTAATACAGACATTTTGGATTGGAACTCAAGGTGGTAAAAGGTTAGTTTACCGTTAATTTTTTGTCGAAATTTGTTTTTTCAAAACGTGATTTGGTAACAACCAAGTTCTGAAAAATATTTCAAAATTAACATAATTTTTTTTCGCTAGCACAAACTATACAGATTTGGCAATTAGCTTACTTTGGTCACTTGCCTCTTGACAAAAACAAAAAATATCGTCGTCTTTTGGAAACTCATCCCCTAAGGCCCCTGAGAAGGTCACGATGTGAAACCCCATCGGGAATATGTCTTGTAGATTTAGAACTGGTGCCTGGAGGTATACTGTAACCTTAACTTTTTGTTGTCTAGGTTTCCAGTTGACCCACTCTCTGGGTGGAGGCACGGGATCAGGACTGGGCACGCTCCTCCTCAGCAAACTTCGTGAAGAGTATCCAGACAGGATTGTCAACACTTTCAGCGTGATGCCGTCTCCGAAAGTAAGTTAATTTTTGGGTTTATCCGCATAGCATAATCAGCCTATAATGTTCCCACTGCTGGGACACAGGCCTCCTCTCTTCGAGAGGGAGTGGGCCAAAATCCACCATGCGGGCCCCGTACGGGTTCTTAGATGACTAATGACTTAAAATTTTTGGCTCTAGGACTACCGGTTTCCTCGCGATGTTTTCCTTCACCGTTTTAAGAGCAGTGGTGATGAAATTATTTACACGAAGTAAAGTGCGTGCGTATTATAAATGTGAAAGTAACTCTGGCTCTAAATCTGCTACCTTTTTACGCCTTAACGAGTGAACCGATTTCGATGAGGTAAACCTGGGGGCCTACCACCGCACCTCTTACAGCAGTATGATTTTAATCTTACTTCAGGGTGGGAAAGACAGTGAAGAGAAGAGCCCAAAACTCTGACAACCAGTCTTACGTAACTGGCAGTCGCTCCATGTAAAATACTGGTATTCAGCTGCATCTGGTTCAGCTCATATAGCATACTCCAACATACATAGTTGGGCAGAGGTCAGGCAGATTGATTATTGCTGTCAAAATTGTTAAAGCACCTACAAAGTCGATTCTTCTTATTGTTTCAGGTCTCAGACACCGTGGTGGAGCCGTACAACGCCACCTTATCAGTTCACCAGTTAGTTGAGAACACAGATGAAACGTTCTGCATTGATAACGAAGCGCTATATGACATCTGCTTCAGGACACTGCGTCTCGCTTCGCCCACATACGGAGATCTCAATCATCTTGTGTCTGTGAGTATTCTAAACATCACGCGTGTATCCCCCGAAAGGCAGGTTGAGGTACACATATTTAGACAGTTTTCCTCTTTTTCCTAATCGAAAACGACTATTACGCATTAGGACGCCACCTTAAGTCCCGTCCTATGTTGGGCGATTGATTTTCCGGGCACAAATCTGACTCTGAAATTCATGCTCCATTCAACTCAGCCTATCGTAGTCACTGCTGAACATAGACCTCCACCAGACTGCGCCACAACACCCTATCCTCCGCCTTCCGTATCCAGTTCATGCTCGTGACAAGACATTCGTCTGGCGAAGACTTGAATTGAGTCACAGATAAAGATATAATCGGAGTTAATACAACGTTACAAGGTAATTGTGGCGCGTGGCCATATTCGAAACTAAATTCGCCAACGTGTTTTGTCCCTCTCCTCCGCAAACACCTCTTGCCACCCGCTCTTATTAGCTGTCTCATCGGACGCGGTAAGGAAAAACACAACAAACCAGTGGTACAGACCAGTTACGGTAAGAATATATTTTGTATGCGCCCGCGCAGGTTGACACAGGTTGATATATTTGTGGTTACAGGCAACCTGAGTTGTAGTACCTACATAAAATGACGTATTGCTTGTTGTTATACCATTCTATAATGAAATGGTGGAATAAAAAAACTTTTTTGCTCAAGTCTGACTTTATTGTCCAAAAACTTTTTCCACACAGCGGTTTGGTACTTCTCACCATAACAATAGTTAAAGTACATATATCGCATGTTGATATTGGTTCCTAGGCTAGAATGCCCGTTCTCCTTTCTGTGACTCAATTTCACAAATAATTTGAATTAATTAGAAAACACAGATTTTTCTTTTATTATAATTTCTTTATTAAATCATAAAGTAAATAGACTAGGGTTATGTATCAGCTCATCAGGCAAATGGCCACGGCTTAGCTGGCACATAGGCACAGGCACTCTTTAGTCGAAATTTTCCATGACTTTTTCGCACAAATGTGGCTGAATTTCGTTGATGCAGCGTTCTATCTCCTCCTATGCACGGGTGGTTGTGGGCTTGTTGGCACCTTTGACTTTAACCCCACAAAAAGAGATCCAGTGGTGCTAAATGACATGATCTAGGAGGCTAGTTCTGATCACCAAAACGAGAGAGTACAGAACTCTAACCTATCTACAGTCCAGCACATTAAGTTACCACAAACTGGTGCCGATTCCCTTGTTCACAAACTAAACTAAATTTAAGTTCAGTGCATCTTTTTCTTTCTATTTCATTAAGAAAAGGACAGAAGATAAATTTTAATTTAGTCCTGTCACATTAATCAGCGCCTGTCACTACTCCATACAAGTTTAGACGTGATTAAAAACTTGCCTACTAAATCAGTAGATCAGAGGGGCGCCACACCACCCTGTCCTCCGCCTTCCGCATCCAGTCTGTCCCAGCCATCTTTTTAAGGTCGTCGGTCCATCTAGCTGGGGGCGTCGCACACTACGCTTGCCGATACGCGGTCTGCACTCATGGACTCATCTGCTCCACCGGCCATCGGTACTTCGACAAACATGGCCAGCCCAATGCCACTTCAGCTTGCTGACTCTGTAGGCTATGTCGGTGACTCCGGTTCTTTTCCGGATTACTTCATTTCTAATCTTATCCTTCAAAGAAACTCCGAGCATAGCCCGCTTCGGTGCATGGCGCGCTGAGCGACCTTGAATTTGTGGACCAGCCCGACTGTCAGTGTCTACGTTTCGGCACCGTATGTCATAACGGGCAGGACGCACTGGTTGAAGTCTTCAAACACTGCGGGATTGGCGAGAAGACTTATTTTTAAGAACGATCGCAATCAAATCTCAGTCTAAACCCACGATGCCACTGACTGCGCCACCGTCACACCCACTCTGTACTCTCTGTATGGGAATTGGGTTTCTGTAAATGGGTATAATGATAGAATTGTTTCTCTACAGCTGACAATGTCAGGCGTGACCACATGCCTTCGGTTCCCAGGACAGTTGAATGCCGACCTCCGTAAGCTTGCGGTCAACATGGTGCCTTTCCCAAGGCTTCATTTCTTTATGCCAGGTAAGAATTTCATTTTCTCTCTTCATCATCCATAGCCTGACTTCACTCAAAGCTGAGCATAAGTCTCTCTTTTCTTGTGCCAATCCCCACGCTCCTGTGTCAGTCTCGTCCAGGTTCTACCCCCGATGGTAACATGGGTCGTCCGCCCATCTCGCCGCCAGACGACCGACACTTCGTCTTCCAGTCCTTGGGCCACGCGGTCACTGCTTCAGGTAAAAAGCATTGCTCGCGACTGTAACGAGCCTGTAAGCGCGCCCCCGCAGGCTTCGCGCCGCTGACCGCGCGCAACAGCGCCGGCTACCGCGCGCTCAGCGTGGCCGAGCTCACGCAGCAGATGTTCAGCCCCGTCAACATGATGGCCGCCTGCGACCCGCGACACGGCCGCTACCTGACGGTGGCCGCCATCTTCCGGGGTCGCATGTCCATGAAGGAAGTCGACGAACAAATGTTGACGGTGCAGGATAAAAACTCCAGGTAATCAAGCTACGTTCACATAACACTACTCGTAGAAAGTATAAACATAACTTTAATTTCGCAAGTCGGTGTCTTTGGTTTTGTATTTCGTTTTTTGCCACCGACTTCCGAAATTGAAGTTATTTTTCACTTTGTAGTGTTTTTTACAGAGTAAAAGTACCGTAAACTGGGGTGTATTGCAACTACTGGGGGTGAAAGACAACAGTTTTAAGAAAAATGTTTGTCATCATAACGGCAACATTTTACGATTCTCTATAGTAAATTTGTATATGGCAATAATTAGTTTGATTTCCGTTTTTTTTTTATGTATGCCATCTCGTAGTTGACCTTGAGAGGTCGTCACTACTCAACCGGACTAGCCTGTGGCTGCCTTAAGCGGACTCAAAGCCTCCAGCCAGGGGCGAATTTCTTACATTACTAAGCGACTGCACGCTAAGGGCACCCCCTGTGGGGTACGGACCTCGGCTTAGGGCGTCGCTGGGGAAAGGACAGCAAGGTGGGACAGGCTGGATCGGAACTGAAACACACTGATTTCCGTCCACATCCGTCTCTTTTCACGAAATCACTCCCACAGAAAGCGAGGGAAAAGATGTTAGACATAAAAAAAAAACTATAAACACATTTTTTGGCGTTTTTTCGATCCAGGTGCGGCATCCTTAGTGTGCGAGTATGACTAGCACTTGACTGCTTTGTAACTTTCCCTCGTCTGTTGCCAGCTACTTCGTGGAGTGGATCCCCAACAACGTGAAGGTGGCGGTGTGCGACGTGCCCCCGCGCGGGCTCAAGATGGCCGCCACGTTTGTCGGCAACACGACCGCCATCCAGGAGATCTTCAAGAGAATATCGGAACAATTCACTGTGATGTTCCGAAGAAAGGTAGGCAGATAGTCTACTATGAACGACTGTAAAAAAATGAAGTTATTTTGTTTAATTATTAGGCCCGTTGTACACACACGTTTTCTTGGCGTGAAAAAATACGGTTGATTCGCCGAGGTTTATGCACGGTCGTCAGTGTTGTACGTATCACTATGAAAGCTTGTTTACAGACACTAAAGTTCGTTTTTTAATCCCAGAGACTAATTTGACATTTCAAATTATTGTTGTTCGTTTTTTCAATTTGGAGTTTGACATTTGCATGTGTCAATTTAGTCTCCGAGATTAAAAAACAGACTTTAGGCGTGGGCAAAAAGTATCATTTTTGCGATTGGAACATTTGCATCTGGAACTCTGAAATGATCCGAAACACTAATATTATGTTTCTTTTGGATTATCGGATCAAAGGATTTAAAATACAGAAAACAAGTTGTTAGTGCAAAAAACGACTTTATAGTATTTGATATGTAAGCGCCTTAGTGGTCATTTTTACGTGCATGGACACCGACAACGAAAGACTGAGCATGAGTGATACACATCTCATTTGGTACCTATCTCTTTCTGACTTGTATAGATAGTAATATGTCACCCGCTCACTTGCGACTCGCGAGTGAGTAGTAAAGTAACTCAGTGTGTCTCAGTTTCCCTGTCTCGCTCACCACTGAGCCGCCTCGCAAGCGACGCGTCGCGCGGAAAGAGCACAGAGCGAAGTAATGTTTCAGATCCAAATGATGTAAGTACTGAACCAATGTTTTGAAACACTTCAATGATCCGGATCAGTCAGTCGGTTCCGTAAAGAGTTACACAAGCCTAACAGACACGAGGTCACTGCGGCATGGGATTATTTTACGCTTTGGGCACGGGCCGCCGCGCGCCGTGCCGTAAGCAAGCTCACACGCATTTTTTTCGACTTTTATGGACGTCAACGTCCATAAAATGTACCGTGAAACATGGCATGTTTCACGGTTCTTTGCCCACATTTTTCGAATAAATACGATTTTTCTATGGAGACGTAAGTATTTTTCCTTCATCAGCTACAACTGTAAGATCATGTGCAAGTGTTAATATAGGTAAATTTACTATTATTCAACATCTAATTCAATATTTGTTCGATTTTGCTGGCGGGCAAAGTTATCTGGATTTTTAGCCAACTTTGCCCACATTGATTTTTGACGCAAATATGGCCTTTATGCAGATGATATAAAAACTAGTACAAGAATTTCGGTAAATAATGGCGTTTACTTTAGGAATCTAACTAAACGACACTATGAAAAGTTTCTTACTAAAATGACTGGGCAATGTTACCCTGACATTTGTTGTATTTTTCATACAATCCACATTTCGCCTTTTAAAAGTGCTAGGGTAGGCACATGGTAACAATTATTTTGTTTTTTTTTTCCTTTCTACAAATAATCTGTGTTTAGGTAAATAAAAAGAAAAACGTAGAAAAATGTTTCATATTTATTAGTAGGTGGGTATTTAATCAAATTTAAAATTACAATTAACACTTTTATTGATAAAGTATATACTTAGGTACCACTAATAGAGATCCAATCAAGTAACTCGCATTCGTCTTGACTTCCTCTATCGAATGCGAGATTTATGTTTATTTTTCTGAAACAAACTATGCAACTCTCAACCAAAATATTAGAAGTAATAATAAAATAAGATAAATAGCACAGTATTCTTGGGCTGAACTTTAGATGCCAAGCTTCAATGGGGCCCATATATAACTAGATACGATACCATATATAACTAGATACGGGGCCGACCAGTATAAGAATAATAAAAAAGTTCAAATTATAAGGTATTGTGGTGCAGGCACGGCTGCACTTCAAGCTAGACGTTTCCAGTATAAGATGATCTCGCGTTGTATAGGATTTCCGTAAGTGAGAGGTCAGCTTATACTGGAAATATATAGTTTGATGTGTAGCCGTGTGTACTCACTCAGTACCCAATAACTAATGTTATCTATGAATTTTATTAATTAATAAGTACATAGTTTATGTTAAGCTCAGCAGTAGCCATGAATTACTACAGCAATTGCCTTATGTAAGCGGGCATGCCCTTTATGCCTGGAGGCTTTTATTTAGGTATTAAGTTCTATTTACGTTTTTTTTATGTTGAAATTTTTATCTGCTTGAGTACACTTTGTTCATTGTTTTGTTGGTATACTGGCGCGTGCTAGCTAACGTATGGCAAGTGTGTAATTTAATCCAATGTTTTGTGTTTCGTAATGTTAATTACTTTGCATACGATTTGTATAAAATCAAGTTTATATAACTAAACAGACAGACGTGCTGCTGGGGAGTTTGTTCCACCATTTCTTCTTCCCAGCTAAAGCACTAGGAAGTGGTGACGGGCGGGCATTTTTGGGGGACTGTCTTATGTAACTTTGACGTTCGAAAAGTGCTGATTTTCAGCCTAGTTTGAATAAATGACTTTTGATTTGATTTGATTTGATTAAAAAAGGAAAAAAAATCAGGTTTCGTGATGTGCCAACCCTAAGCCTTTTTTGATGGCGGCCAATGTTGTCAATCGTAGGTCGGAACATTACTAGATAACTTTGCCCATCATGGCATCATCATAACTTTAGATTTAAAAGACCTTGAGCAATGACACTAACATTAATAGATTCTACAAATAATTTTCTATAACATGGTATAAAGTAAACTAACCAGGGGGGTAACCATCACCTCTTATAGCAGTATTATTATAATATTACTTCACAGTGGGAAAGTGATGGAGCTATACACGACTTATAGCTCCATCTCTTTCTCACGCTGAAGTAATATTGAAATAATACTGCTATAAGAGGTCATGGTTACCCCCCTGTGTTTTCGCCATCTCACAGAATTTACTTTCAAATTTGCACTAAAAATTGCCCGCAAAAACACGCACCTCACTCGACAAGTTCCAACAAGTTACTAAGCGATTTTAGCAACAAAAACGATAGTCAGTATTGCCATACGTATAACCTATTTTCCACCAAAGTCAATAAATGTTGCCATAATATTAAAATATTTTTGCAAATCAAAGATATGCTTATAAATTGTTCTTCGGGCAAAGTTTCACTTGGGGGCAATGTTTGGCATATTTCACGGTATGAAAATACCAACGAGGCAGTCACATACTCGTAAATTGCCACATATTCAACTATCTACTTTACTGTCGTGTAGTCTAAGTTTATTTTTGAGTATGCCATCTACACTAATAGGTATGTAGTGTATCAAATGTCAAACCAAGGTCAAATGTTGATCTCCTCATCGCTGTCACTGTGGCGAAGTTGTCAACGTCTCGGAAGTCTCGGACCTCGACCTGTCTTGCAGCCGAAGTGCGGGTCGCTTAGCGCGGCACGCGAACATTAATGACATCATCCGACGAGCTCTTGTCACCGCCGGCGTTCCAGCTGTATTAGAACCCAATGGCCTGGCACGCGACGATGGCAAGAGACCAGGGCCTCAAGTCTGCTATTACAATAGTGTCAGAATGGTCTATGATTGATTTTATAATCGTTGATTTTGACAAGTTTGGTAATCTACTAATATAATGGCGTCATTAATGAGGATCGGAACAGACCATTATGACACTATTGTAATAGCAGACTTGAGGCCCAGACGGCATGTCTTTATTTCCATGGAAGGTGGGTAGGCCTTTAGTGTGGGATGCAACGTGTGTGGCGTGCTATGCTGGCGCTGCTGCTGCGGCTGCAGAGAACCTCAAGCGGCGTAAGTATAATAACCTAGTTGGTAATTATATTTTCGAGCCGTTTGGGGTTGAAACCCTCGGGCCGTGGGGTCCGAGTGCTCGTGGCCTTTTTAAGGAAATCTCCAGACGGCTGGTTGACACTTCCCGTGACCCAAGGGCTGGGAAAAACCTTGGCCAGAGGCTAAGCATTGCCATACAACGTGGCAATGCCGCCAGTCTCTTGGGTACATTACCAGTCGACAGCGATGTGGATGAATTTTTCGACGCCCTATTTTAGTTTGTGTATAGTTTTAGTTATTTTTATTAATTAATTAGATATACTTGTTTTTTTGTATGTACAAATCAATATTAATTATTTCAATAAATAATATTGTTATTTGACCTTGATTTGACATTTGATACACTAACATATTAGTGTATACGTAGATGGCCCACTCAAAAATCAACTTAGACTACACGACAGTAAAGTAGATAGTTGAACATGTGGCAATTTATGTGACTGCCTCGTTGGTCTAGTGATCACAAGCGCTACTGCTGCGCATGAGGTCCTGGGTTCGATTCCCGGGTCGGGCAGTGAAATTGGGTTTTTCTATCTGGAATTGCTCAGTAGTAGCTCGGAGTCTACATAAATTTGTGCCCGGTTGATGGCAATAGGCTCGCCCCCTATTACATGGGCTTAAACATTCCGTATGTCTATCTGTCTGTCCGCGGCTTAGCTTAGAGACTCTTAGTACTAGAAAGCTATAATTTGGCTTGCGTAAACATATTCATTGGTCAAGGACAGCTAATGAGACAATTGATTTTCTATTATTTGACTCCGAATCGGTGTCGCGCGGGGTTTGACAGGGATCACGCCGATAAACTGGTAAAAAAATGACATGTATTTAACGCTGCGACAAACTTATCTGATTTAGGGTTTTCAAAATAATTAAAATGGGTAGCAAAAATAATAGGTTGGCAGCTACAGTGAAGAGGTTTGGTTTTGGTAACTGAGAGTCACCAACAACCGAGCGCTTGGCGGCCGCTGCTATTTGCGCGTTAGTGATCACTGTTCTAACCTAACCCAAATGATTTTATACTTAAAATGCTACGTCACTGTAGCTGCCAACTAGTGGTGTTCAAAGTTGCTTTATGGCAATCACTTGCTTAATGCTATATGCTGTTTATTTTAAGCATGTTGTATTTTTTATATGCGTAGGTACTTGTTACGACCAAACGGGCGGGCGCGAATAGAATCAGCGCGGTGTTGTCAGAGCGGAATATTACATCGCGTTTATGAATTAATTACGGAACAGTAAAAAAAACAATGAACTTTCCTTCATACTTTCCAGGCTTAGGACTGTCTATTTGTTAGTATTTAAAACCATTATAGGCGTATTTAAAAGTTCAATGTTCTTTCTAAACATTTTCATCCGTTAAATACCTACACACAAAACAACAACACGATACCTCACTCAGTCAATCGTCCTTACTTACACAATTAGTTTTTATTTACATAATCAATATTGCGTATCCTATTACTGTTTATTTACACTAAAAACGCACGAAGCAAAACAACATTGTTTATAATATTACGTACGTGAGCCGCCTGAGATCGCGATAACACACGCGGTGCCTAAAACGATTACACACGCGACCGAAAGCAAACGCTAGCATGCGACGACTAGCCACCCGGCAGTGCTGCCAACTCTAAAAAATATTTTCTGCCAAATCTACATTCAGAAAATGCCAAAAACATGCTAATATTTTAGGATAATGCTAAAAAAAAATGCCAACACAGAAAGAGAGAGCGTTTATTAAAAAAAATATAGAACTCATTTTGTGACACAAATAACATATGAAGACCTTCGTCTGTATCCCCTTCAATAGATGCGGCTGGAGCGGAAGATGTAGATTTATAGGCCTCATTTGTCCCTATTTTTCGCAAGATAAGGTCAGGAACCTCGTAGGAGTGACAGCATTTGTTAACCCTTTTTAATCCGAATCTTACGTATAAGATTGCATTTAAGGTTGAAATTGATAAACTGTTCCTGAGTTTAGTTTTTACCAAATTAACTTGGCTAAATACACGCTCTACGTCTGCATTCGAATAAGGTAATGTTAATAACGTTGTTGCAAATGCTGCCAGTTCCTTGAAGGGATTATTTTCAGCAGCGTCCTTGTAGTCTGAGACTTCACACCAAAATTTAACAGTAGAGGAAGTACACTGCCATTGTTTAAAAACAATGTTTCGCCATTGTGATATAAGCTTATCAATTCCTGTTGCATCTATATTAAATTCTTGCGCTATTTCAACGATTGGTGGTTTGACAACTTTTAGCGTTTCCTGCACTGAAAACATTGAAATTTTTCGTAGAACTGCAAAGTTCGTAGGCAATGTCGATTGTAATTCTGTTACAAGTTTGAGGGTAAAATTTATGCATCTCTGTTTAAGGTTTTGCGTCACTTCTTGTGCTAAATTATACTCCCTTAATTTTGTCTCGAAAGCGTAGCCCATGTACAACGACGGATCTACGTAACTGGCAATATCTTGTGTCAATACGTCAACTCTGGCGGTAGGATTCAAAATGCGTCGACTTATAGATTCCGTTAAGCCAATAAGGTCATTGTAAAGTTTTGTTATGTCAACATCATTACTTTCAAAAAGTTTATTTACCTTTTGGACTTCTTGAACGATTGGCTTAATATAAATTAAATACAAATGGTTTACGGGATCATTGTACATGTTATGCAACATATCTGCCATGTAACATTGTTCGCTGCTTCTGGCAACTTGAAACAACAATTTCAACTCGTCCCATTGTTCGAAAATGCGAACCACAGCTGGCTCGATGGATATCCATCTAGTATTGCATAATCGAGGGATCTTAAGGGGGTCTGATCCACAGTTCATAGTTTTATATAATTCTTTATAATACATTTGCCGCTTCGACGAATGACTGAACCAGTTATAAGTTTCACGTATTAGAAAATCTATATTTCTAGGTAGTGTCTGTTCGGAGGCATGTGACATTGCTAATTGCAAGGAATGACACACACAGCGTACTAATACCAAGTTATCTTTGCCAGTTATAGTTTTCAGCAATTGATGGACACCGTTGGTGGTTTCTGTCATAACAGTTGCGTTATCCGTACCAATGCCGATGATATTTTTTATATTCAAATTCAAACCGGAAAGCAATAACTTTAAGCCATTTACTATACCGTTTGCTGTTCCATCTTCAAGTTCGACTAATCCCAAAAAAGTGGAAACAATTTTCTGCAATGTTAAGCTAAAATATCTAACTGTCACGCCTAATAGTTTGCTTACTGAGACATCTGTTGATTCATCAATCAATATACGATATTCTTGATCTCCAATGTCGTATAATAATTCTTGATAAAAATGTGGTGCCAATATGTTCTTAATTATATTTGTGCACTTTGTCCTGTGCAGTTGCAAGTCAGACTTTGGCTATCGCTAAATCTGTTCTTACATACTTGAGACAAATGATCAGTGGTCAAAATGGAACAATGTTCACATATGAACATAGCAAGTGTGCTTTCAGCTTTTTGAGTGTTAAGATTTTTTATTACTTTCGGAAACTCAATTTTTTTTTGACCTCTTAATGGTTCCATTGCTTTTAGGTGTTTGGAAGATAAAGCATGCTGTTTTAGACAGTAATATTTTGCCACAATTTGAGACTTGCAATACTTACAGTACGCTTTTGTGGTGTAACTTTCGACCGGCTGAAGCCATTCTTTAAAATCGGACATCAATTCCCACTCTGCACGATAATGTTGGTTATATTTTGGAGGCATTGTCAATTTAATAAACTCAATAAAATAAAACTCTAATTCAATGAACGCAACCACAAACGAATAACACACATGAAATTCTAGAACACCTTTGATGAAAAGTTAGATATTAAACCATAAAAATGCAGTGCTGCCAACTTAAGCACAGATTATGTAGTTCAATCAATCCAAGCGGGATTTCCCCTGACCACTACGGTAGCGTTCAGAAACATCACCGCGTTTTTTAAGGGTTCATATGTTGCGTTCGAAAATTCAAGTTTAAATAAATCTTTCCGAGTAAAATGCTAAATAATATGCTATATGCTAAATTGAATTTTTGCATGCCAAATGACTAGGGAAAATGCTAAATTTAGCCAAAAAAATGCTAAATTGGCAGCACTGGCGGCCGGCACCCGCCGCTTTGCTATGCCTGGTTGCTTATTACTACATGCGCTTGCGATGTGCGACGGACAGAGCCAGAGAGTGCGATGTGCGATGTAAAGCAAAAAGCAAATAGCAACAAGTGAGAACCTCGATAGCATTTGCTTTATGTTATTTATGATAAGCAAGATGCTTTATTATGCTATATGCTTTATTAACCACCACTACTGCCAACCTATTATTTTTGCTACCCATTTTATTTTTTTAGTAGCAAATAGTTAGTCGCCTTTAATTTGTAAGTCAAAAAATTAGCCAAAAAATAATCATGAAAAAATATTTGGTTCTTCCCTTGCACGTAAAGTGTGGCGATATTTTTTTCTCGTCTATCGCATGGTGTGCGGTATCATTGGATAAGTCGTTCAAAATATTGCGGGCCTGTGAAACCGTTTTTCGATTCAGGGATCCGTTTGCCTAATATTAAACTTTAAAGTGCTAATTTTTGTGTGTCCCCGCCTCCATGCCCGCTAAATGGTTGTATTTGGATATATAAAAAAATCATGGCAGTAGTATACAACATTAGTGTTTGTTTACCCTAAACCCGAAAAGGGGTCATTGTACTCATCATTTTGAACAATTTTTTCTATGGGACCAACCTTGAAATCACGAAAATAAAATCAGCTGTTCCATACATTTGTGTTGACTTAAATCGACAAAATGTATGGAAAAGCTGATTTTTTTTTCGCGATTTCAATGTTGGTCCCATAGAAAAAGTTGTTCAAAATTATGAGTACAATGACCCCTTTTCGGGTTTAGAGTAAACAAAAACTAATGTTGTATATAACAATGTTAAAAGGAAAACTATCACAGCTAAGTAGGCTTTAGGAATAATAGTCGACCAACTTACATTTGCAGTTGGAGAATTGACCGTGACGTACATCGATGTATGGGAGAACATGTTTTTCAACTACAATGTTAAGTTTGTTTATGCGATAAATTCGTCCCAACTAAGGAACCGTTCAGTGTGCGTGGTAAACACTTCAGTGTGGTACAAGGCGCTGCGACACTTTTAAATGTCGCAGCATTTTTTTTAATGTTTCTATGATTGTGTTTAGTTTTGACTGCGATCTCCCTGTGTGAGTCACAATAAATACTTAATCTTTATTTCTTTCTTTTCAGGCCTTTCTGCATTGGTACACAGGCGAAGGCATGGATGAGATGGAGTTTACTGAAGCCGAGAGTAACATGAACGACTTGGTGTCTGAGTATCAACAGTATGAAGTGAGTCCCTGGGCCTAACATGACACGTCAAGCGTTAGAGAGAGTCACACGATGTGGGTGACTGAGACGACGCCGACGACGCTCTTTTCTCTACAGGAAGTGGGGCAGGCAGTGGGCAGTACTCGCAGAACAGATGGCCGATGGGGCCAAAAGGTTCTGGAGAGGCGACCGCGTACCGGTAGACGTAGCGTTGGAAGGCCTCCCACAAGGTGGACCGATGACCTTGTGAAGGCCGCAGGAATCCGCTGAATGCGGGAAGCACAAAACCGGTCGAGTGGCGGTGCTTGGGGGAGGCCTATGTCCAGCAGTGGACGTCTTTCGGCTGAAATGATGATGATGAAGATGCATACAAATCATGTAACAGCCGCACGGCCCATCAATACGTCTGTGAAGTTTTTCCAGCTCATTTAATTTGACCTTGTATATATCGCTCTCACTTAGGGACTTGAGGGACTCGTGGCTAACATATAACAGCCCCCCACGGGTCGATCGAAGGCTAAGCTAAGCCCCGTGTTGACGTACTTGAGCGCCAAAAAATAATTGTATCAGTGTAATGAAGTTTCAATTCAGTGGGAATTGTTGTCAAAATAGGTGAGAGGTTCGTAGCTAAATAATAACAGCCGCACGGGTCGATCGAAGGTTAAGTTACGCTTGCAGCGGTCGGTTCGTGGATGGGTGACCATCCATTACATGTTATAGCGAGACCCCTCCGTGCCTCGGAAAGCACGTTAAGCCGTTGGTCCCGGCAGTAATATCTAGGTCTTTGACAGTCGTTAGGGGTAGAAGCCCGAAGGTCTGACAACCAGTCTTACCAAGGGTATCGTGTTACCCAGTCACTGGGTTATGGAGGACAGATATTCAGTCGCTCCATGTGAAATACTGGTATTTAGCTACTTGACTGGAAGCCGACCACTAAATAGTTGGGAAAAGGCAGGCAGATGGTGAATTAAGATTTAGACTTTTGTCCACGTATCAGGGACACAGGCGTGATGTTATATAAATCTTCGTTCCAGGAAGTGGGGGTCGACGATGCAGAATTTGATGAGCAAGATGAAGAAGCCGCTGAGGAGTATCCTGAAGAGGAGTAGCTCGGCCAACGAAGCTGCTTTAAGGCGCTGACAAGACCCAATTGACCAAAATAGGCTTCTCTTAAGAAAAAAAATTGCCAAATCTGTATAGTTTGTGGTAGCGGAAAAAATATATGTTAATTTTGAACATATTTCCCAGAACTTGGTTGTTACCAAAACACGTTTTGAAAAAAAATCTCGATACAAACTAACGTTAAACTAACCTCTTACCTTGAGTTCTAATCCAAAAGATCTGTATTAAATATCAACATACGTTACGTATTTAATTAATAACAAGAACGTCTTATTTGAATGCAGAGCTTGGTTGTTTTTTAT
This sequence comes from Atethmia centrago, assembly GCA_905333075.3. NCBI lineage: Eukaryota > Metazoa > Arthropoda > Insecta > Lepidoptera > Noctuidae > Atethmia > Atethmia centrago. The sequence continues at coordinate 19,130,869 of HG995393.1, forward strand.
TTTCGATTACTCAACTCAATTTTGAGTAAATAGAAAATTGCTTCATATTTTGCAATAAATTACAAGCGTTGTCATCGCGCTTCTCTTTCTTTTCTATGCAATCTGACAGTGACCGCGGTTGAGGTGTTGTCAGCGTCTTAAGGGGTTACGCTATATTATCTTATGTTTTTTTGCAATTTTCTGATCAGTGTCAGGCTGTATGGTTATCAAAATATGAATCGCGACCATAACAAATACCTACCTATATATTAACAGAATTAGAATCATCAACACATCTCTCTAAGTTAGAGTAGGGTATTTTACTATATACGAGAAAAATCTATAAATATATTATTGAGATAGTGTAGGGAAAAAGGAGTCGGAAAATGTTAGTTTTAGTTCATAAAATAACAAAACGTTGAATTGAATTTTAAAATTTTATTCAACGTTTTCAGTTGTTCTAATCTGTTAAATAACACCATGAAATAGTAGCCGCCATGTTATTACGTCATACGGCTGTGTAAACTAAAACGTGTCAACTGTCAACTGATAGTTAATAGATCAGCGCATTTGTTTACATAGCCAAGTGACGTCATGACCACAGAGCAACATGACGTCCACTGCGTCCAGCGTTTTCGTCAAACTACGCGCGAAATTTGAAAATGTAAAATTTAAATGCGCTTTTATGGCATTTATCAATTGAATAAAAATCTTGTGATTTTTTTTTGAGGCATATTAGCACTATAGAATTTAATTAAGACACTTTAAAAAAATGGGTGTAAAACCCTTATTCAAATGTCATGAGTTCATGAAACACATAGTCAGTCAATAGGGTAAGTTGAGTTGTGGTGATGATTTTAATTATGTAAATAAATATTTGTTACGGTCGTGGATCAAATTTTGATCAGCATGCAACCTGACGCTGACCTGCAAATTGCAGAAAAAAAGTAACAAAATTTGAATTTCGCGAGCTACCGCATCGGATTTACCCATGAACACTTTAAAAATTCTGTATTTATTGTATTTAAGATTTGTTGTCTATGAATTAAAATTATAGTTTTAGAACAAAAATAATCAGACTAAGATTTCGTTTTTAAGCACAGTAACATGTATTTAGTGGACATAAGTTTAAAGTTAACAATAAAACATTAAAAACAATCACTTTTTTATTTTTCCGGAGTACTGAGGTCTATACTCGTAATTAGGGTTACCATATCTCAGGATTTGTCCTGAGATTTCAGGATTTTTGGACTCTTCTCAGGATTGCGGCTGGATTTTACAAATCTCATGAAATGTCAGGATTTTTAGAATTTTCAATAAAATACAGCTAACATTTTAAAGATCTCTTGAATAAAAAGTTAAACAAACTAAAAACAATCTTTTTTGGTATAGTTGCAAAATTAAAATGAGTGCTTGTTTATCCAAGTCGGTACCTACTTAATCAGTTTTATCATACTTAATAATTATGTGAAGATACCTTTTTAAGTAAGGTTGTTTCTTTAATTATTGATTCATGAAATGCCCCCCACATGTTAAACTCTTCAAATTATATTGAATTAAAAGTATAGCTCGAACTGAAGACACCGTTAGTCGGTTTCTTTCATTCGACAATTGAGCCCCCATGATAGAAAAAACTATTTCTACGTTTGCATTCTGGGCTGTAATTGCAAATATTATATATTCACAAATACGTATTACCTAATTGGTACGGTAATCGTGAAATACCTGAGGAGGGGTGCCGCTCCCGCGTTGAGTGCGATGTGCAACGCGTGAGCGAGATCCACAGTGTATAAATACGATAATATTGCGACTTTCTTAAATTGTTAAGTACGTTTAAGAGAAAATTCTGATACTGTAAAAAATCTCAGGATTTTTCAACGGAAATTAGGCCATTTCTCCGGACTTTTGATTTTTTCATCTGGTAACCCTACTCGTAATACCGTAACGATAAAGTCAAATGCTAATTCACTGACTGCAGTGAAAGCAAAGTGACAGCTAGCACATGTCAGATTACTGAATCTGACATGTGCTAGCTGTTACTTTGTGTAATAAAATGGTCATCTAAATTGTATTTTAGACTTTTACACTTATTATTATAGATTTATTTCACACTTATATACATCTATTAAACTAAACGATCACCATTACAATAAATATGACCATGACTCATCAACGCCCAGCACAAACCCTTGGACCTAGAAAGCTGAAATTTTGCACTGAGGTTCCCTTTTTAATGTAGACAAGGAATAAGGATTCTTCGAAATTCAACTCCAAAGGGAAATAGGAGATGCAAGTTTGTAAGAAAAATCATCATTTTTAATTAAACTAATATTTGATTAAAAATGAGTATGAGAGATTCTGAAATTAATGTTTGACCAAACTACATTTTTTTACTTTCCTTATATTCGAAATGAAAAGTAGAGTGTTTAACACATGAAAGCCACCAATTCCTTTTGACCCTTGTATAACAATCTACTAGTTTGCATTTGATAGGCCAATTCTTGAGGAACGTTATTTAACATCACGCTACGCCCCTTAAAAAAAGAAAAAAAGTAAAATTAAAACGCTAAAACGAGGATATATTTTATGTTAATTACTGATGGAAACGGTGGACAGGATATTAATTCAGACTTGTTACAGTTGTAATGGCAAACATGTCATTTGGTTTAAAGCGGGGATTCCCAAAGTGGACCCCAAGGGGTCGATATCGGTTTCCTAGGGATCGACATAAACGAAAACTGATTTTGGGGGTCGACGAGGTCTAAAAATCGACCCCTATTAAATTAACACAAGTTCTTATTATTTAAAACTTTCAAGATAGGTAGGTAGGTACTGTATTGTTTATGTTGTGTTACGTGTACTAAGAATAATTAATATTTTTGTAGGAAATAGCATTGTTGTAGTAATGTAAAGTCTCAAGTTCGTACAAGATGAAAAACTCGGCAAGTCAGTGTGGACAAGTTTGTGCAAGATAATGAGTTCGAGCGTACGTCTTTCAGGCGCGTTTTGACTTGCTCTCTGTTTGACGCTTACGCGATTTAACACGAACGAATTCATGATCAACCTGCAAGTCCAAACATGTTCCTGATAATTTACTATTTAACGAGCTTGCACTTAGGTTGAAAGTTCTCAGACCTATCTTCATTCTACATTAACTTCACACCGTAGAACACACCCACACAGACATCCCGTACTCGACGGCGAGTACCTCCGCGAAGTAGAGTAACATAATACTCCCGCTCTTGAAACCGCTCGCCCGCGCGGAGCAAGTAAACTAAATATCCCTAATAATAATAATAATAAGAATAACTCACAGATATGACAAGTCCCCACTTGTTCAAAATCGGTAGCGCTCTAAGCCTAGGTTCGAGTCCCACTATGGGACGCCCTTAGCTGTACTACCTAATTTTTCCATTTTGTTTGCTAGGTGAAAGGCCCTTCTGGCCCCACCGAAGCCAGATGAAGCAGATAGAGTCCACAAGGATACCTGCAAATAAGCACATATCAAAAAAAAAAAAAAAAAAGGTTGAAAGTTCATTTGCGTTTTGAAATTCGTTGGAGCTTGAACGATAATAACTCATAAGTATAAGTACTCATTTATTTCAAGAGATTACAAAGTTATTACATACCTAGCTAATAAGTGATATAAAGTGACTGAAAAAGAATTTACAAAATGCTGAGCTCCCTACGCGAGTTAATAGCGTAACCATACAATATCTGCAGTTTATGAAAAATTAACAGGGTAAGTACCAAACAGTTTTTACTCGGCACAGCGCAACAGCATTGCCATACAGTGGGGCATACATTGTGGTTTTTTATTTAGGTAGTTCCTTATTTTTTTATTTGCAGGATTACTGAGAGTTTTATGATGGCGGACACGAAAAAAAAATGCAGACAATATAATGTTTTACCTGAAAATAAAACAGTTATTATATACGTAACCTTATTCTAGACCTATACAGTGAGACAGCATCTTTCCGGATTTGACGTCACGACCTCTCTTGTTCCCCCTCCCACCCGGCTCCGCCCCACTGTGGCCGAGGGGAGGGGGCGTGGAGCTTGCCCGAACAGTCAGGCGCGCTCTTCACATTGCATCTCAATTCCGGTGGATTATGAGTCCACCAGGCAGGATTAAAAATATAGGTCTAGAATAAGGTTACGTATATAATAACTGTTTTATTTTCAGGTAAAACATTATATTATACACTATGAACCGTTATTCTAGACCTATACAGTGAGATGTGTTTATTATCGCCTGGTGGCAAGCTAAGTATATGCCAATGTGTGAAACAGAAATTAATTAGGTAAGTATCTAAATAATTTTGTTTCATTTAGATACCTAGGAGTAGTTATATTAAACAAAATATAACTATGTGAGAACATTATTATTAGAAATGAAAGTGATTCAATGTATAAAGAAATAAAAACTGTATAATTATGTAAAGAAACAGATTTTTATTTGAACCACCAAAACCAAGTAATAAGAACTTCAAGGATATGATATTCGAAGAATTAAGATTTGCTAAAGTTACATTAGTTATGCATAGCGTACCTACTTAGATTAAATAAATCAATTTAACTTAATATAACATATTTGCTTTGAACTGAATTATTTATTGAAATTACATTGATTAATAGGTAGGTAATCAATATTATTTAGAATCTACACAGCTTCAAATGTCAGAGATAAATTGTTACGACTTTGCGATGTGTTAATTTCGGCTGAATAGAACCGTGCAAATGTGTTGGGGACACGCCAGTTCCCTTTTACCATGATCTCGTCAATATTGTGGCACTCAAGCCAGTTGAGAGATGCCGCAGCACTTCGAGTACTACCAGGAGTAGCCTCTACTCCTGCCTCCTTAAGAATAGTTTTAGCCCAACCTCCAATCACTGTTCGGAAGGCTGGCCTGACACTTCCACGAGTTGATATAAATAAATGATTAATGTCATTGTTAATTCTACGTGATGATGATACTTCTATCAACTTACGTATCCACCATACAGGTGCATTATCAACCCGTAACAGTGTCAGATCTTGGACTCTACGACTAGAAGCGAGTAGCGAAATCAGTGCTGTGCGACGAGATACTTGGAATAAACTTGTATGGGGCGGCTGGCTAGAGCTGAGCCATTCTACCACAATACGTGGATCCCAAATGAAAGAATTTTTACGTTTCAACATTAGCAAGTGAAATAGCTTTAACATTCTCTGAATGATAGGATCACTGCTTATGATTTGTCCGTTAGAACAGGCCAAAGTGGCAACTGTTGATTTATAAACTAAAATAGTTTTATAAGACAGTTTAAGAGTTAAGTGCAAGTATGCTAGGTACTTAGCGACTTGGGCACCAGAGGGGTTTGTATGGTTGAAATTATTATCAGTACACCAATTTAACCATTTTTTCCAAATACCAGCATACACTTTCTTCGTAGAGGGTCGCCAGCTAGAATTACGTAGGTCTAATTCGTTTTGAGACCAATTTGTTAATTCGGCACACCACCCTTCACTAGCCATGCCTCTAGATACATCTGGTCCACGTGAACTGGAGGCAGATAAGTCCGTGTATCTAATAACCGCCGATGAAGATTGAATATGGGTAAAGGAGCGCTCACCGCTCTCCTCTTCAGGTCTGGCCGCCAAAACACTTTGGACCAGCGCGGTACTATTAGGATGTATCGACCCTTGCACAGGTTGAGGTGTGACAGAACCCGTGGAATTAGGTGTGGTGGTGGGAATATCCACGCTCGACGGTATGACCACCTCCTGCTGAAGGCGTTGTGAAACTCTGCGTTCGAGTCTTTGCAATCTTGTGAGACGTAGCGCGCAAGCACGTGTGCGGTTTTCGAGGCGAATAAGTCGATTTCGGGCATTCCGAGCTTGCGAAATACCTCTTGACATGCCTCCTCCATTAGGGTCCACTCCCCAGGTAATTTGAGCCTTGACAGCATGTCTGCTTCTGTGTTTACCTGACCGGGCAGGTACTGAGAGAGTAGGTGAATCTTGTTCTCGTCCGCAATCTCGAATAACATGCAAGTTAGCCGGTAGAGGTTTTGCGATCGGAGACCCCCTCGTTCCGCATGTAACTCACCACACTCTTGTTGTCTGACTGAACTAGCACGGTTGAATGTCGTAGCGATTGCCGACGATTGGTTAATGCCTGTATAACTGCCCACATTTCCTTTAAGTTGCTGTGCCTTTTTTCTGCTCCGGGGACCATAATCCGCTCAGACAAGCGTCGTCTACTATGGCACCCCAGCCTCTGGCAGATGCGTCTGTCGTTACATAGTGTGAGACAGGATCTGGATGTATCGCTGTTCCTGTAGATAGGGTTCGTAACCACCACATTAAGGTCGTCGACACTTCCGACTCGAGTGGGCGTTTTAAGTGTGCTTGGTGCTTTGGAAGCCGATTGCAAGCTACTTGTAACGGGCGGCAATGAAGCCGACCTCTGGGCACAACGAAGGCTGCAAAGTTTAGCATGCCTAACAAGCATTGAGCGTCGTGCAAGCTCCATTGATTTACCTGTAGTATGTGGCGTATCATATTGGAGATTTTGGAAACCTTTTCCTGGGGCAAATACTTGGAATTTAGGGCGAGATTCCATTTTATGCCGAGATAGTCTACTGTCTTGGTAGGGATCAATGTGGATTTTTTGTAGTTGATCATCCATCCCAAAGTCGTTAGGACTCTTATAGCTTCCGCAGCATGGTCCATTAGGGATAATCGATCTTGGTTCACTATTAAATAATCGTCCAAATAGACGATAACTCGCATGCCCTTCTCGCGCAGCACGTCTGCTGCCCAATTTGTCACTGTCGCAAATGCCCTGGGTGCTGATGACAGCCCGAATGGCAGACAAGTGATCTGAAGGAGCGTCGGGCTCGACTTCTTTTCTGTTGCGTATAATATTCGCAGCAATGGGTGATGACTGGGGCTGACTGCTAGGTGAAAATAGGCCTGAGAAAGGTCTATTTTGATCGCCCAGTCGCTCGGTTGCAAGAAATCCGGCACACGGTACATGCTTATTAAGCGAAACTTTGTTTGCATTACATAGCGGTTTAAATTTTTTAAATTGAATATCGGGCGATTGCTGGTATCTGACTTTTGCACTAAAAACATCGGACAGACATAACTTGGAGATGGATCTACTCGAATCAAGATTTTTTGTTGTTTCAAAATCTCGATTTGTTCCGACATCATTAAGCTCGTTGGAGTTTGAAAACGTGTTAACAAGTCTGGACTTTGAGGTGGGGGTATTTTGAAAAAGGGAATTCGGTAACCAGATATCATTTTTATAATGTTCTCTGGAGCACCGTAATTCTTCCAAATTTGAATGTAATTTTATAACCGCCCGCCATAAAATAAAATTTCTTGAGGACAGTCACTTACGATACTGATCGGATTTACGATTGCCGAAGGATCGTTTTTTGTTTTCATTATGCCTTGTACCAGATTTATTGTTTCCCGACTTTCGGCCTCTACTTTTGATGGCTGGGGATCGAACCAAGGATTGTCACCGTGAAAGGGCTTGCGTGGTTGCTTAGCTGGAGGGCCATCCTGTCTATTCCGTATAGACATGGCATGAGGCTCTTCCGCAGAGCGCTTTTGGGCAGAGAACAACTTACTTGTATCACCAGCCTTTTGTAAAAAGGTGGTTAAATCCTGTGGATTAAAAAGGTTACATTGTGTTGGGGGATCTTTTGCAAGTCCACCTTTACATATTTGTCCTTGACACCCGACAAAATGCAGTCACGACGTCTTTGAATGATATCAGCACGTCTTCCACAACTCATTTGCAAGAGATCCTCGGACACTTTCATGTAAGATGAGTTTTCGGAAAAAGAAGCATTATTTTTTTCAAAAAGCGTGTCAGCGTTAAGTACACAGCCAGGCGGTTGCGCCCATTCTATGATTTGCTGAAAGTTGTTTCTTAGCAGCTCATTTTGTTGTATAAGCCCATGAGTTAAAGCTCCAAACGATCTATCAAGTAATCTAAGCCAAGAAGAATTGGTATCACAATGTCTAAGTTCAGTGTTAACATCGAGTTCGTAAAAACCTGGCTGAGCGACATACTTTTTCTCAGTTTCTAGGTATCTAACCCTTTGCCAATCATTAGTATTAAAATGATGAAGTTTATTTAGCACATGTAATCTACCCTCCGATGCTTTTTCAACAGTAGGTTCTTTTAGGTTAGTGGATACCGGAAATTCGAATACTTTACCCTTCTGTGGTTTACTGAGAAGGTGATTATTCCCAAGAGAAACCCTCAAGCCTTCAGATGGATGTAAAGAAATATCAGAATCAGATTCGGGCTCGGTTTCTTTGTTTGAAAAGCGATCGTTATTTTTTAAATAGGATAATATTTCACTCACTTGATTTGACAGCAAGTCTAACCTGCGCTCGTTTTCTCGGGTTTCCTGCCGCAGCTGCCGGCGTCTCCGACGTGGGGCGGAGCTGCTCGACGACGACGAAGAAGAAGATGCCTGCGGTGATGCTAGGGGAGGCGGGCGACTCCCGTCACCCTCAGCAGGCACTTTCGTGGATTTTTCCGTTACGTATACAAAACAGCAGCGCTGTTGCCCGCACTAGAAGAGGTGTGATCGCACCGAAAAACGATGCCAATGTGAAGAGCGCGCCTGACTGTTCGGGCAAGCTCCACGGCCCCTCCCCTCGGCCACAGTGGGGCGGAGCCGGGTGGGAGGGGAACAAGAGAGGTCGTGACGTCAAATCCGGAAAGATGCTGTCTCACTGTATAGGTCTAGAATAACGGTTCATAGTGTATAATACAGTTTGGACTACTTGAAGTTCGGATTTATTGCATCTCCATTAAATCAACATATGCCGATGTGTCTCATATGTGAAAAAGTATTCAGTTACGATGCCATGAAGCTTTAAAAAGTGGATGACCACTTATCAAGAGTACATGCTGACAAAAAAAGTAAGCCCTTGTCATTTTTTCAAGCCCTTAAAGAAAAACTAGACAAAAGGCCATCCATAAGATCGATGTTTGCGTCATCATCTATTAAAGACTATGATGGTTTACGTCCTATAATATATCTTTACTAATAGCGATGTCGGGGAAACCCCACACAATTGGAGAGCAGCTTATCTTACCAGCCATTGCGGAGGTCCTTAACAATGTATTGCACAAACCCGCACATGATATTTTAAAGAGAATACCTTTGAGCAATAACACCGTTCAGAGACGCATAGACGAGATGGGACGCGATGTGGAAAAAATTTTATGCAAGTTCTTACAGACCAACAGATTCTCTCTCCAGTTGGACGAGTCTACATTACCCGGCAATGAAGCTCTGTTGTTAGGATATGTTCGATATATCAAAGATGAAAATATGTGCCAAGAATTGCTTTTTGCTACATATTTAGAGACTGATACCAGAGGAGAATCGATTTTTCAGGTCATGGAACATTTTTTTACCGACAAAACTATTCCATGGAAGAACATTGTTTCTGTTGCGACTGATGGTGCACCGTCTATGGTTGGTCGTCATCGTGGTTTTATAGCTCACTTAAAGCGACAACTGCCTGATGTACTGGTCATTCACTGCGTGATTCACAGGCAGCATTTAGTAGCAAAAAAGCTGAGTCCTAGATTGCATAAGTCTTTACAATATGTAATAAATGCTATCAACAAGATTCGAAGCAATTCTTTGAACTCTCGGTTATTGGCTCAGCTATGTGAGGAAAACGACGAAGTCTTTACTCGATTACTTCTGCACACTGAAGTTCGCTGGCTATCAAGAGGCTCTTGCTTAGACAGATTTTCAGCCATTTTTGAATCTGTTGGAGTTTTTACAAGAAAAAGATCCGAATTTGAAAGAAAATCTGAACAATTGTAAAACAGATATTTATTACTTGACTGATACCTTTGGAATGTTCAACAAAGTTAATTTGCAGCTGCAGGGTGACGATCTTAACTGGATTAAAACAAAATCAATAATATCGGCCTTCGTGGGTAAACTAATCCTTTAAAACAAAATTTAGGCAGAAAAGAATATTCGCAGTTGCCCTGCCCTAAATCCGGGCCTGAGCACAGACGAAGAGCTGCAAAAGTTCAAGCAAGGCTATCTGAAGTTCTGGTTGCAACGCAACATTGAAACACAGTATCCTACATTGTGGAACATTGCTGAAAAATACCTTATCGCTTTTCCATCATCATACCTAGTTGCTTCAGTGTGGTAACAAACATTTTGACGAAACAAAGAAACCGCTTGAAACACAACGAACGTGGAGATTTAAGGCTGCAACTCACCAATATTGAACCGGATGTAGCTAGATTGGTAGATAGTCACCAGGTTCATCCATCACACTGAATGTTTTATTTTCTCTTTGCGAATTAATACTTTTTTAAATATAATTTCCTACCTACTTAAGATTCTTTAAGTACCTAATTTGTATTAATCATTATAAATTAAATTAAACTTGATATTTCCTGAATTGTATGTTTTTTTATTTTGTTAAATTTTGATGAGAAAATGAAGTCAACTTTACTCACTTAACCAAATGCAAAGTTTTCCAATTGGTACCTTAGTACCTAGGTATTTTTTATCAATAGGAAAAAACTAAAGATAGGCCCCCTTATTCATAATAGTCTGCTAACTTAAAGCATTGCTAATTCTCACTATCTTCTTCTATTGACCTAAGTCAGAATTAAAAATAACACTCTGTAGCAGCTGTTTTAAGTTAGCGGACCATTATGAATAAGGGGGTTGATCTTAAAAGTAGGTAATTTGGCCATGGGTAACAGTTCACTTTGGAAAAGGGGTCACTTGTCCAAAATAGTTTGGGGATCCCTGGTTTAAAGGCTCCTGCATACTGAGGTGATATCGCGGGCGCGACAGGCAGCAATAAATCTGTCGCGCCCGCGATGTCGCCCCAGTCTGTAAGAGCCTTTAATAGATTTTTATTTTTATAATTTTATTAATATTTTACATAGATTCTTTTATATTTTGTGAATGTGAGAACGTTGTAGGCTTAATAGACTAGATTTGTAGACCATTTTAATTTTTTTGTTAAGTACCTGGTACTTCTTGATAGGCTTACACTGTCCCATACCTATTAACACTGTAATTTGAAAATATTGTAAAAGCCAATTACTTTTAAAAGAGTAACCGTGGAGTTTCTTGCCGGCTCTTCTCCATAGGAAACAAACAATTGGAACCGTCTGACGTTTCATAAGTGCCCATGTAGGTTTATGTGGAATAAAATATTTTGATTTTAATTATGAAAACAACGTCAAGTCTGAAACCCCCCCGGAGGACACGGTGGAGCATACGGTGGAGGTCTGCCCGGCTTGGGCAGAGCACCGCCGTGTCCTCGTGGAGGCGATCGGCGGCAGAGATCTCTCGCGTCCGGCCCTGGTTCAGGCCATGGTACGGAGCGAGAGGGCATGGGCAGCCGTCACCTCCTTCTGCGAAGCAGTAATGCTCGCGAAGGAGGCGGGACGGTTGAGGGAAAGGCAAGTGTCGCGCCCTCTCGCCCCTAGCCGCCGCAGGAGACGCCCAGGGCGTCGGGAATCCCGGGCGGATTTCCGGCCACCGTAGGCGCGGGCTTGCGGACGGTGAGCAATGGCTAGCTCACCGTCCGGTAAGGACCAGGCCCGGGTCGACGGCGCGTTGTTTTCCACGCACGCCTCAGAGATGTCGTCAGCGCATAGGTAGGGGTCCACTAGGGCCGATGCCTGCCGGGTTCGCGGGAAGGTACTTATGGGTCACCGAGGCCCCCGCAACACAGGCAACAGGAAGGAATACGGGTGGGTTTTAGTCAGTAAGAGTCTGACACACCCTCCCGCTCCGCCCAGAGCGGGAGAAGTTATTTGATGATTTACCAACCTCAAAAAAAAAAAAGTCTGAAACCCCCAACCCGTCTTGAGCAAGCATGGTGATCAATTTTTGTTTTTTTTTTTATTAAGATCTATAACACCGTAAAGCTACATTCAAATTCGACGAGGTAAACTCAAATACCCTCTATTTATAGAAAAATAAAAAACCAAATTAATCAAGTACTTTTATTAAAATTAAATTTTATTTTATTAACTGGCTTGTAAGGTACTTTTCTGATCAATTCTTTGCCAAAGTTATCATAATTTAAAGTTTCATTAATATTAGTTAAGATATCAGTTTCTACAGATGTAAAATCAACAATTTCACAAACGTTTTTTGGTAAAATATCAGTAACTGCTGTCGTTTCGACCTCTTTCTCACAGGCATTTGCTAATTCATTTTTGGTAACGGCAACGCTTGTCCTGTCAAAAATTCTTGATTTTTTAAGCTTGCAATGTTTCACAGATTTAAAATCAGCTTTTCTTTTACCAAATTTAATATTGTTTTCATTACCCATGTACACTTTATGGTCAACAAAATCTTTTTCGTCAATTTTATGTCCTGTATCATCCGGTTTATGTACACGACTTTCAATCACCGATTTCTGCAAATTTTTTAGTCTTGCAACAACGCTTTTTTGTCGAAGAAGTAACTTTTCCTTTGTATCCTTCACAGTTTCTAGTTCAGGTGCATAACAAACATGAAGGTGACCACCGTAGTAGTTTTTTGTGTCCAACATTTTTTTTGCAATCCTTGCTGCCTGGATATCCTCAAATATTGCATGATAGGTCTCGGTAAACTGCTCGGAAGGGTACTTTGTTACGTTGAATTGTAGTTTACCAAATCTTGTGAATAATGCCTTGGTCTCCTGCCGTAGGTTGAGAGACGGTACTCCAAATACCAGGAGATGTCTGGACTCGTTGTTGACTGTGTATGCCTGTCAAGGAAAATAGAATATTTATTATTAACATCAAAATAATTTCACATAAACCAACATGGGTACTTATGAAACGTCAGAAGCTAGGAACAGTTCCAATTGGTCATTTCCTATAGTTTCCTATAGAGAAGAGCTGGCAAGAAATCTCTGTATTTACTAATATTATAAAGAGAAAACATTTGATTTTTTGTTTGAGAATATCAAAATTTCCAAATTAAAAAAAATACGAAATGTCTTTCACTTATAGAAAACTACATTATTAGCGAGTAACATGGGCTGTATTTTATTTTCAGAAAAATGAAGAGTTCCCTACGAATATTACAATAATGTAGGCCAAGGCATCAAAAATTTGGCTATAGAAGTAATAATTTGGCGTGCGCTGCGAAAACTACAACACAACTACACAACACATACAACTACATACTTATTATATTATAAATAAATGGATGGCTGGTTTACACTGTACTCTTACAGCCCCATCTCAATTCACCCTGTATTTGATTGTTTTTATAAAACCATCTCAAATGGTCTAGCTAGTATGTTATACTTAAAACAAGATAATATTTCGTTTTAATCATGTTTACTTAAAGCTTTGCATAGTTACTAGCGATTACTTACTATCTTAGTGAGTACTCACCACATTCACATTGTTTAAAACTATTTGCGAGTTAGCTGTCTGATGTTCTTGTACAGCATATTGCTAGATCCACGATCTTGATATAGTTTGCATACTACGTACAAAAATAAGTAGGTTTACAATGGTAAACATTGTATCTAGTAGATAATATAATGTTAGTAGAGTATAAGAACTTTTTTAATTTTGAAGAAATGGTTTTCTGTATCACTTACTTTAACAGCAGTAAGTTTTCTACCCTGTCTGTAAGGCAAACGCGTCGAGCATAGAGCCTGTTGCTCATGATGAGGTAAAAGTATGGGCACCGTGCTATCTTCAGCCATTATCTAAATGATTTTAGAAATCCACATACACTTGCTTCATTAATTTCTTATAGCAGGCATTCATTATCTTGAGCGCAAAAATGTAAACGTAAATAGCAATGACACTTGACAGTGACAACTGACACGTCTGACCACAGAATATATATACCCTCTGACAATTAACATGAGATTTTGTTCTACATACAAGACTTAAGGGGCACCTTAGACGGTCAATCCATGGTAAAAATATAATTATCAGATGAGATGCCCTTGGCATCAAACACAGGATGAACCTGTGTTTACACGATAAACGTGGCCTACGGGTAAAAATAGTGACGCTTTCATTACCTGGAGCGGCGAACTTCTCTCATCACCGATATTCGGCTAAGTGAGGCCTTCCTGACTATCGGATGACCACACCTTAAGGTTTGCCTGCACCCGGATCAATTCTAATTATCAGACCACGGGGCCACACCAAGGCATCACGTCTCAATTTTGTATCAGAATAATCACTATAAGGCTAGCATAAATAGCCAGACCTGTAACAATACAGTCGTGTCAGAAAACACATGTACGAGCCAAGTCATCCCGCATGAACAAAGAATATGGTTGAATACTCACAGGATTCAGCTTCGAATAGGACTTATTGGAACCCCACCGGGTTATTTGGGCACAGTCTGGTCTTCCAGAACTAAGTTCCTATTCCAAAACTTATTTGTTCGTCTCATCCACGTTTGCGGATCCTGACTTTTTTTGATTTGTTCACAATTTCTTAAAATGCGCCACTCGGTATCAATTTCCTGGAAATCATTGTTCTGAACAATATTGGGTAAGAGCCTACTCATGAGAACTATCGAAGCAGTTTTGCTAATTTTAACATTTTTTTGATCAATTATGTCTAAACCTTTTATTGGATTATTTTTCAATGGAAACTGCGTGGTTAGTTGCTTACAAGCTTCGATATAAAAATCTAAGCATCTGCATTTAAACAAATTTACTTGATCTGAGATTAGATATTCTGAACTAAAGTATACTCTGAAATCGTAGAAAAATCGTTATATTTCAGTATTTCGGAAGAACAGAGCCCATATCGGTAGAAATACTGAAAAATCGGTAGGTTCGGGACACTTCGGGACAACTGCTCAGTCCCTTCTAGATGCTTCCACCACTATAGACCAAATAGAATTGTTGTTTATTGGTTATTTTGAATTTGTTAGGCATTGTTTTAAATAAATATGGGAAATTATGTCTGTATGTTTATTTATTTAAATTAAATGATAATCCTGTATGTAATTTACATGACATAATTTCTCTAGCGCCATCGGGTGTTGCAGAGCCTACGTTGGCAGCTATGCCATGAGCCTGTCTGTCCTGACTATAGATGCAAAACGAATTTTAAACGTTTTAAACCATTTGGTTTTAAACCGTTTTTTTTTTGTTTAAAACGTTTAAAACCCGGTTTAATAATGCTTTAAAATGTTTTTTTTTTCTAATATAATGCACTGAGGCTTCATCTAGACAACATCCACCCCCCTGATTTAGGCTTATAACAATGGTAATTAAAATAAAAAATGTTTTATAATCAACATTTATTAACATCTGCAGACTACATAAAATCGACTAGCACCATACTTATTTATATCACATTTTTATGTATATAATTACAAAAATGATGGCCTTATACATATTTAAAAATATATTCCACAGATAAATTAACTACATGATGAATCTCCACTTACTAACATAATGTTCCATAATCATTTCGATATCGATTTCACTGTGTTCACAGGAGGTTGTTGGAGGTGTTTGATTTAAAAATCCGTCTTTTGATGTGCAGGTGGAAGCAACACCAATGTCCACCGCATTGTTGTTGCTTGAGCCGGAAATGAAACCTATGTTGTGGTATATTTTGAAGTAAAATTCTTTACATTTTCGGCACACTTTTTGCACTTTAAAATATGATTTTTAAGTTTATTTGCGTACGGGTGGCAAAATCGATTCCGCCCCAGCTCCTCAAGGAAGGCCAGCAACGCCTCGGAGTTAGTGACAATCTCACGGAGGGTCAGTGCGGCGCCGGCGTAGCGCTAACTTCTAAAGTCGAATTATTAATTCACTGGAGTAATCTGACATGTGCTAGCTGTCACGTCGGTTTATATGGTTATATTTGTTGTATTCCAGACTTCTACACTTATTATTATACATTTATTATACACTTAAATAAATAGATTACTCGAAACGTTACATTTCAGATTACATTACAATAAGTATGAACATTTTATTACACAAAGTGACACCTAGCAAAAGTCATATTATTCCTTGACTTTTAATTTGCTTTATTATTACTTACGCGCTACAATATTATTTTAGTGCGTGGCCAAAATAGGAACTAACGCTAACACTGAACATTAGGTTTTTCAATGACATTTCAAATGTTTAGCAACAGCGCCTGCCGCGCAGCAGATACAGAATATAGAAGTATCGCGATGGGGGGAATAGAGTCATTTTTCCTACACAAATACCTTTGTTTATTTTGTCGATTCTTATCGATTTTTGGTCGAGTTGTTCGTGTTTTTGGTAACACTGCCTGGCAAGTGAAATTCAAATATTCAAATTCAAGTAGCTTTGGACTTCCGGACTTTCCTGATCTCTTAACTCTTTCCTTTCCTTTAATTGTCGTCGTCGGAGGATGTAGTATTTGTCGTATTTCAATTTCTCTGGTTTGGTTTTGTAATTTAATGTTAATGAGAAGAAAAGTAGATTTATATAGTCACAGAAACTGCTGTTATCTGGCTGTTATAGCTCTTGGTTGTTGCTGTAATTTATTTAATATATGTGTTATGTTGTCTTGGTGTTAAAAGTGATGAAAATCGATGAATTAAAAGTTGCAAAAAAAATGGCGTACTTGGGTTTCAAGATTCATGGTATTGGTATTGCCTGGTCATTCTGGTTAGATTGAAATCGTAAGGTTTATTCATATTAGAAAACGTCTCCTCATAAAAGCTGCAACTTGTTGAAGAAATTTTGTTTCATATTTTCCTGGCACTGTTCCTATTGTCGCTTTGGTGCAAAATTATTGTCGTTATTATGTAGTGAAGTTTGTCTTGCGAGCGTAATCGTTGTTTTGTGTTCGAAAAAAGTCCCTGATCAGAGGGGCGGGTTGTGGTGTGGTAAGTAAAAGTGTACAGTTCAACCGTGACCCGTCCAAGGTCGCAGACCACAAGAGCTGGTTCATAAAAAAAGATCACTCTATCATACCTACGTCTCTAATGGCGAGTTGCGCTATTTCTTCCTAGCTAAAGTAGCGAAGGAAGAGGTGAAGACTTGAAGAGCGGACGTTATTGGGGACTGTCATAAAAAACCAAGTGCTGATTCTCGGTTAGTTTGAATAAATAACTTTATGAATTGATAATCATTAAAGTACAACAAATTGTCTTGTTTCAAAACTCTACGGAACTTGACTTGAAATTTCTGAGAATCTTAAGAAACAACTTGGTACATAGAAATTGCAATGTAAAACCTAAATAATAATAATCTATCATACGGTTCATTACTATGTTTTGACTGACGACTCACCTTTTATTGGTAACTATCAAATCACATACCTACAAATTAGGGTCACCTGTACGGTTTGCTCACATGTCTGGTTTTTCCGGCTTTTTTCAGTTGACTTTGTGTCTGGCCTTGTCATTTGTCTCTGTAATCTATCTCGAATCCGCATTATATTATTCTCGTCTAGAAAAACTTAACTTATTTAATTCACTTTTCTTTTTAAAGAAAATAAATACCTACCCAATAGATTTGTCAGTAGTAGCCCAGTCTGGTCGTTTACTTAGCTCATGACAATAGTGGTCCCCACTTGGCATGATACTATATATAGGTACACCTGTTGCTTTGGGGATTACCGTGTGAATTTATGTTGTTAATAAAAAAAATAAACAAGTTCTAGGTCAGTGGGTTCATCATATCGGCTAAAAGAATAAAGATCAAAAGTAAAATGTCTGGAATGTGTCAAAATGGTAACCCAAGCAAGCAATCATGTTGACAGTGCAACAGCAGTCAGTGAAATCAATTTGACAAAATCCTGGGTAAGGTGAAATCAAATCTTAAATTGTGTAGAATAAACCAATTTTTCTTACATTGGTATGCAGTTGAACTATTCAGGGACTCTGGTCCTCTGACCAGTGTCCCTGGACGGTGGATGATCCCCTGATCATCTTCAGTCTATTTCCAATCTCAAGCGTAGAGCACTCTTGGATGGATTCAGCAAATTGGATGAAGTATTTTGCTGGTTACCTACATTCTGTCTGTAGCCCAATATGAAAGATGACTTATTGGGTCACACTTGGAAGGATTCAGCAAATTGGATGAAGTATTCTAACTTCTAGGCTGGTTACATTCAGTCTGTAGCCTGTTCTGGGGGAAACCATCACCTCTTTTATAGCAGTATTACTATAATATTACTTCACAGTGGGAAAGTGATGGAGCTATACACGACTTATAGCTCCATCTTTTTCTCATGTTGAAGCAATATTGAAATAGTACTGCTATATGAGGTAATGGTTACCCCCCTGAACAAATCATGATGACTTATTGGGTTATGTTACATTCTGTCCGTAACCTGGGACTCTGTCAGAGGGTGGGTTATCACAAGTGTGGAGCACATTTGAAAGGGTTCAGTAAATTGAAGTATTCTAACTTCGGGTCATCACTAGTGTGGTGCACATTTGGAAGGGTTCAGCAAATTGAAGTATTATTCTACAATCTGAAAAAAATCTTGTTATTGGCTTACAATAGTAATTTTAGTAATTTATTTAATAATAATAATAATGTCATCACAAGTGTGAAGCACATTTGGATGGGTTTAGCAAATTGTGAAGTATTCTAACTTCGGGTCATCACAAGTGTGGAGCACATTTGGATGGGTTCAGCAAATTGTGAAGTATTCAACCTGGGACTCTGTCAGAGGGTGGGTTATCACAAGTGTGGAGCACATTTGAAAGGGTTCAGTAAATTGAAGTATTCTAACTTCGGGTCATCACTAGTGTGGTGCACATTTGGAAGGGTTCAGCAAATTGAAGTATTATTCTACAATCTGAAAAAAAATTCTTGTTATTGGCTTACAGTAGTAATTTTAGTAATTTATTTAATAATAATAATAATGTCATAAGTGTGAAGCACATTTGGATGGGTTTAGCAAATTGTGAAGTATTCTAACTTCGGGTCATCACAAGTGTGGAGCACATTTGGATGGGTTCAGCAAATTGTGAAGTATTCTAACTACTAGGCTGGAATGGCTTTGCATCGGCTTCAGAATGGGCTACCAACAGAATTTAAATTCAGTCAGTTGTAGTGCATTCTGAAAAAAAATCTTGTTATTGCCTTACAATAGTAATTTTAGTAATTTATTTAATAATAATAATAATTTTTATTTGCTCAGTTAGTAGGTAAATTATAAAGGTGTTCACAAAAATTCTACAAGGATCCATTACTAACTAACTTAAATTAGGCATGCAAATCAGTTTTATTTAGTTTGGATTCAAAGGACTGGTGATATGATTACACACTTACCATTCCAATCCAATCACAAAATATTATGTCAAAAAATAATAATACAAATTAATGTCATTGATAATATTACAAAATAATGAGTCGAAAAAAATAAATTATCGTCATTTAGAAATTCGCAGATCGAATAATAACATTTTGTAATTAATAAGGCTGACAAATTCTTCTTAAAAATTGTAATAGTTTCACTTACGTGCATCGGGAATTTTATTAAACATTGACGGCCCATACATAACACTGCCTCTTATGTGTTATGACCACCAACACGCAGCATGTTTTATACTGTTTTCCAATTGGCCCTTTTTGCTTTCCGACACTGTATTGAAAAGGTGCAAATTTGTTTTCACAAAAATCGCAACTTCAAATATATAAATTGATGGAACAGTAAGTACTTCAGTAGAGATTATCTACACTAACATCAGTGGCGTAGCTAGGTAACCAAGGGCCCTGGGGCAAATCAAAAAATGGGGCCCCACTGCTATCTAAACTGAAGGTTTTATCAAGTAAAAATATTAAATATGCCAAAATACCAATAATACCAAAAATGCTAAGCTACTTTATCATCAGCTCTTTTTTGTGGACTGCAGGGCAGGTAATAAAAATATTAAACAGTAACAATATATTAAAATTAAAATTAATATTTGGTGTAGGTATTGGGTAATAAAATTAAATAGAAAAGTATCAAGGGTTTATTATATAAAGGTCGGACCTACCAACTGACTTAATAACAATTATATTTACAATCTTTTCCTAGCTTTAGTTTTCGCAAATATATCAATGACTTCGTTTAAATCCAGGCTTGAAGCGGTTTTGTTTTCAATTGCTATTAGCGATAAATGTCGGAGTCGAGTTTGACCCATATTATTTCTTAAATAATTTTTTATTATTTTTATTTGCTAAATGACCTTTCAGCTGCTGCAGAAGTGACAGGAATTGTAAAGAATAATAACATTGCTGTAAATACTTCCGTTAGGTCGCATTCTAGCACTTCATATTTGCTGATTTCCTTACATAATTGGTGAACAGTCCATGCTTGAGTTAATTGAGGTAAAACTAGGTGGTAAATATTAATAAATTGAAGTCAAAAACTAGGGCCTCTGAATAGGGTATCTGAATATTTTCTTTGGAATTCGTCACAGTTTTGTAATAAAGTTGCTTCATCAACATGTAATAAAAATGTTGGTGTTAGAAAATCGAATATATGACAGACTGCACTCATACCAGTAAAACGTGTATTTAATTGAGCTATTAATGTGTCTAGTACATTATTGAAAATCTCAATTTTAAATATTTCTTCTCTGTTTGGAAATCGGTGATCAGCAGCTAATTCATCAAAACCAAAGTCCTGATATTAAACAGTTAATAATTATAAACAAAATAAAAATTATAAAAAACTTAGAAATAATAATTATTACCTTTGGGCATATCCAAAACTTGCCGCAAAATGTGATCATATCGGGCGACAAGCTCTACAAAGGACAGAAAATTTCCATGGTATCCTTCCTGACTTAAGTATTCTCGATGACCTCTCAAAGCCAATGAACTCTTTGCTAGGGTAAGTATGGTATCGAATAACCTTTGAAGAACCATATTCCAAAATAATGCTTCTTTGCGAATTTCATTTTCAAGTTCCTTGTCGCTATCGACAAGGAACTTGAAATTATATAATATAATATAATATTAGTATAATTTTTTTTCCAAAATTCATACACAGCACATGCTTCCGAATGACCACTCGAAGAACTGTGTTGTTTAATTCTTTCTGATAAATGTTTCCAATCCCGAATTCCCGTACACCAAACATTATTCCTTTGTGAAGCAAATAACCAGCAGGGTTGACAATAGGCAGCGTCTAGTATTTTGGAATAACACAACCAAAATCGATTAACTGGTCCATATTTAGAACTTGAAACGTCGTATGATTTTGAAAAACACCCATTGTTCTGGTTGATATGTCTGTTGGAAAAGGTTCTGAAGATTGTAAAGGCCCCATATCAAGAATGTGACGTTTTTCGTTATCACTTAATATTTTGTTCGTGAAATTTCCCAAGTCATTAGAAGATTTATCGTACACATTTTCGAAAAATGTAGAACGTTGTGGTTCCTCCAAATCCTCCGCTCTTGTGTGCCATGCAAACATCATCCACGTTCACATGATCGGCGGCGGAGGTATCTCCAACTGCAATAATTGTCGAATCTTCTTCACTAGGCTTCTCAACCAACACTGTTACATTATTTGAGTCACTATCAATAGAAATATTTTGTTCAGAAGTACTTGCAGAAGGTTGACTCAAAAACGTGTCAATTTTCGGCAATTTTTGTTTACTATCTTCTTTCTTGGCGTTGTTAGCGTTTAAATGCACCACTGGGTTTCTTCTTTTTGTCCATAATTTTAGTTTTCTAATTTATTTATACAATACAATATTAGATCGTGCACGAGTAGGTACTCACTGTTCACTGACGACGTTAAAAGTAAAAGGTAATGATGAGTGTTTTTCAAAAATTTTGCTTGTTGCGTAATGGAATTCCACCCATAAAAATAAAAATATAAAAGAAAAACAATGGGTTCATCGAACGATACAATATCTATTATCATAAAAATAACCAATTTTAATTACAAAAGTCTTTCATTTACCTAGAAATTTGTGTTTGAAAGAGGTAACTGAGAAATTCCATTACGTCACAAAATTTGAATAAGTTTTGAATAAAACCCAACAGCATTTCGAATGTACCATTTATTAAATTATCATTTAACATAAGCAGTCTTTTAAATCACATAATTATTATTACGTTTAATTGTACAACTTCAGTCTTTACTTTGGCACTTTACTATATAATATGACACGTAAATGAATTCTACGAACAGTATAATTATATTGCTTCTTATTTAACATAACTTTAAGTATTATTTATAGCAAAAAAATAAAATAACTTAAATAAAAATTATCACAGCCAATAGGACAAGTGACGTTAATGGAAAAAGACGTCACGTTAGGGAACTATAAGGCATGGTTTACATAAACTCATTACATGAGTCACCAATCAAGTCATACAATCATTTAAAATTACTTACGAGCGTTGGTTAAACAGCACCTTGTAAATCTGAGTTCCAGATTTACATGTATTGGTTAACCAAGCTCCTAAATCTTAGTTCCACTAAATTGTTCAACATACTAAACAGACGAAACATAATATCAAAAAAAAAAATTGAGGATTCTAGTTTAGAGTTAGGTACATTTTACTAGATCCCTCCTAATCACTTAGGCACACATCACAAATGTAGTCAAATGATGTAGTTCCACTACAAGATATGCAAACCCATTTTTTGCATACCATGCACTTTGCCATGTTCTGCAGAAAGAATGGTTGACGAGTTTTACAAATATGACAAGGAAACGTTCTCGCTGATGACGTATAATTAATTTTGTTCTTGGTTCGGTTCTCTTTCTCGGCTTTTGGCAGTAACATATTTATTGATCTTATATTAACCTTGTCATCAAGAGATGCCGCACAAGGATTCAGGATTTTTACTCTCTTATCATAATCAAACGTATTGCTAATTATAGCGCTCTTGGCGGTCGGTGAAACTTCAGCGTTTTTTGTGGTTATCTTTGGCGAAACAACTATCGGAACGTCTTTTGGGATATTTAGAGAGGAACATTCACCAAATACAGATAAATCACTACATAATATAAAATACAAAATAAAAAATACAAGGTAAATCTTCTGTAATGATTGAAAAAGGATCTGTTTCTAGAATTTTCACGTCAAAAGAATTAGTGAGATCAATACTTTCCATTTCCTCGATAGCTATGGATGGGCAAGGGCCAGTTTGTAGGAGATTTGCAAACTGTTTTTGGGCTTCGGACTATTAATGGATCCTGATCTGGATAAGTAACCAGTGCGACAGATGCTGCGGATGGATTTATCATAATATTACTTGCAGGCAACAAAGTCCTTGATTTTTCAGTAAATGGCTCTAAGTGATCCACTAGAAAATGTGTTTTCGGAAGATAACAAGAACATAAACCACGCATTTCACCACAGAAACAACTCAACTGTCGGTATTGCATCTGATTAGCTTGACTAGAAATAACTTGATGCACTTGCATTGTTCCAGGCACTGCACGTAAGCCATCAGGGATCAGATTCTTAAAATTTTTAATATCGTCGCACACCACGTAAAAGCACTTCACAGACTTCATTGTATTTTGCAAAATTTGACACGCTTCAGTCCCATTAGTAATATCCTGGCCATATAGTACTCTTTTGTCAAGTTGTCTTTTTACGGATCCACCGATGCCATCAGCCATACTTTTTCCATGGCCAGCTTCAGAAAACGACCAAGTGGAATACTGTAATTGTAATTTTTGCGTAAACAAGCTCAGCAAATAAAAATTTTTCTTCTGTCTGTATTGAGTACTGGGACCATCCGAAAAAAAGTGGATTATTTTGGTGTTCGGAAATTCCTCCTTGGCTAGTTTTACGACAGGCATAAGGTGTGCCCAAATGGCATTAGGTTCGTGGCAGTTTTCGTCTGACACTAACAAATGACTGCAAACGTTCTTTTCCAATAATAACGCCACCATGCAGAGTGATAGAATTTTTAGATGCACCAAAGTGCATTGATTGAATCTCCTCGCTGTATTTGCAGTCGTAGTTCTCAGAGAAGTCGCACAAAATACCAATTTCTTCGTCTTTCATATTATTAATAATAATAATAATAATAATGTTTATTTAAAGAAACTTAGGCATAGAATACAAGTTTTCGTGACAGGCTAATTTAGGTTAGAATAAATGGTGTAGTCATCTGTATCCGAACTAGGCAGAGCCTGTATTTCGGATATCAGCGCCAACCCCCTCGAGTATTATACATTCAAAGTAGCCATTAGCGTGATAGCATTAAAATTTGTCTTGTACATGTAGAAATAAAAACTTACAATAAAATTTAATTTACTTGAGTATTACGGAAAGAGAAAAATATGTATGAGTTTATATAAAAAGAGAAAATAGCATAAAATTGTATAGTGATTGCATGACCTCTTATTTGTGTGAGATGAGTATGTACGTGTCTGGTGTGTAAGAGGATGTGTGTGTGTTTGGTGTGCGCGCGTTTTTGTGTGTTCTATGAGAGATGTATGTGTGTTTTAAATTGTGTTTCATATGTTTTATATTATGATGCTATGTGTAGAAGAAGTTCAGTCTGTTCATAGGTAAGTCTTTTGAGGTGTTCGGTTATTTTCTTTTTGCATTGCATTTTTGTTAAGAGGTATATGTTAAGGATTCTGTTTAACCTATTGTAAATTAGTGGACCGATAAAGAGCGCAAAGCGTTGACTAAATTTAGTTTTAAACGGCATAGTTCTTTCGCATACTAAGTCTTTTCTTCGTTTATGGAGTATTTGTGGGTTGTATAATAGTTTATTGTGTTGTAATAGGACAACGCTTAGTATGTATAATTGTCTTACGGTCATGACCTCCCAATTTTGGTATAGTGTTCTTGTAGAGAATCGGAATGGCTTGAACGTCGCGACTTTCAGTATTGCACGCTGGGCGACCTCGATAGACTTAATAGTGGTTTTTGATGTGCCCCCTCCCCAAGATGATAGACAATATGTTAGAAGCGATTGACAGAGAGAATAGTCTATCTGCTTTAACAACTTGAAGTCAGCAATGTGCCTCAAGTTTGTGAAAACATAAATGAGCTTTCGGAGTCTACAGCATAGCAGCCTAACGTGTTCCTTAAAATTGAGATTACCGTCTATGTTAACTCCTAGATATTTTATTGTATGCACGCGTTCCAGTAAAGGACAGTTGCAATTTTTCCCGTGGTGGCACTCGTGCGAAATGATGCTTCCCATGATGCTATCTCCAGTTACATTTCTTATGTTAAAGCAGATCTACTTTGTTTTGTCCACATTTAATGTAAGGATATTACTCTGAAGCCACTTTCCCACGATATCGAAGCCCTTCTGAGCAGCACCAAAAGCTTCTTCCCACGTATCGGCAGCAAATGAGAGAGCAGTATCGTCTGCAAAAGATATGATTTCACCATGGGTGAGATCGAGACTCGTGAGATCATTTATGTACACAATAAATAAGGTAGGTCCCAGTATGCTACCTTGTGGTACCCCATGTGTAACCTGAAGGTGAGAACTTTTACAGTTTCCCACACGAACACACTGAGACCTTTCACTCAGGTAACTAGTAAAAAGTTTCAGCTGTGTACCTCTGATTCCCAGTCTTTCAAGTTTCTCTAGTAGGAGGGAAACAGAAATCGTATCAAATGCCTTTGCGAGATCTAGAAAAATAGTAAGACATTTTTTCTTGTTATCTAAATTGGAAGTAACAAAGTTAATAAGTTTATTTACGGCTTGCTCAGTTGATTTTCCTTGAGGAAAACCAAATTGGTTAGCTGAAAGCAGTTTATTGTTTTCTAAATATTTAACTAGTCGTAGGTTTATAAGTTTTTCTAGTATTTTGGATATTGCTGGTAGAATAGATATAGGTCGGTAGTTATTGATACGATTTCTGTCCCCACTCTTATAGATAGGCAAACTTCTGCTTTTTTTAAAGCGTCAGGGAATAAGCTTCCTATAGATATCAAAGAATTAAATGAAATACTTCATTTCAAAAAAGCTATATTGGAACTACACTTCTGGACACATCTATTGGCCCACCTTAGAGTTTAGGTTTCGATGGCCCCTACCGAAATATGATTGCTAGATTGAACAAAAACTGTTGATGCAGTTTTAAACCTGATACATTTTACCATCTTTTTCGATCGTATTGTTTTAAATTTGAATTCAGAATACCATACGACATGGAGCTACGCCTAACAAGTCGGATATACGCCTTGTTAAAGGCAATTGATTTTTTAATAAAAAACATGTTTTATCAAATAAAGGTTTAATTTAATAACGCGTGTTGCCTCCATGGGCATCTACCACAGCTCTCATACGATTAGGCATAGAGTTTATCAACCGCTCTATGAAATTTTGAGGGATCATCTCCCATTCCTCTTCTATGGCAGTTTTCAACTCCTGCATCGTCTGGGCAACTGGCTGACGAGCCCTAACACGTCTTTTTAGCTCGTCCCACATGTGCTCAATGGGGTTCATGTCTGGGCTTCTGGCTGGCCAGTCCATAACTGTGATGTTCACATCCCGAAGATATTCCCTGACGATGCCGGCCGCATGGGCTCTTGCATTATCATGCATAAAAAGGAAATTTGAACCCACATAGTCCGCGTATGGTATCACGTGAGGTTCTAAGCACTCACGAATGTACCTTTCAGCATTTAATGTTGGCAGCCGTGGTCCTGTAACAACCTCAAGTTGAGTTTTGCCGCTCGCGGATATACCGCCCCAGACAGTCCATGAGCCACCGCCATAAGCAACCCTCTCTTCAAAGCAGCATTGTGCGAAACGCTCTCCCTTACGTCGGTAGACCTTCTTCCTTCCATCATTGCCATGTAACACAATTTTAGACTCATCAGAAAAGAGTACACGGCTCCAATCTTGCTGTGTCCAATTTAAATGACTGCGTGCGAAATGAAGGCGCGCTGTTCGGTGGGCTCGCGTTAGTTTGGGCCCATTAGCTGGCTTGTGTGGTACCATATCGCGTTCTTTTAACCTTCTCCGAACAGTTCGAGCGCTCACAGATACTCCGTGGAAGTCGCGAAGTTGGTTTTGTATCTCAATGGAGGTAAGGTGACGATTTCTCAAGCTGGTCGTCACGATGAATCGATCCTGCCTTTCAGTTGTGACCCGAGATCGTGGCCTTCCTTGGCGACGAACAAAGCCGCCAGTCTCTAGGTACCTCCGATAAACATTTCGGACCGCAGATCGACTTAAATTAAGTTGAGCACTCACGTTTCTTTGGCTGTGTCCGGCCTGAATAAGTGCCACAGCTTGGGCGGCGACTTCAGGTGAAGTATCCATAGATTATTGATAGAACCTCACCTTAATGTTAAGAATAAGTAATGTTTGTTGCAAAACCAAAGATATCAATCACTTTTTCAAGAATTAAATCCAAGTAAACCAATAAAACCAAGTTTTCTTAGTATTCGATTGTTTGATATCAACAAACAGGCTCCAAATTGTCTTTTGTTTCTTTAAATTCTGTGTTCGAAATTCATTAAAAGACTATTGAATGAAATTGTGAATGTGCCAGGTTCAAAACTGCATAAAAACTTTTTGCTCGACCTAATATAAAATTTTAGCTAGGACCAAACGAAACTGAAAATACAAGGTGGGCCAATAGATGTGTCCAGAAGTGTATTATATAATAAGGTATATTACTCTGTTAATGAGTACCTAGATGACAGATTTTAATTTATTAATTCATTCCATAACCATTATTAGTTTCAGTTTTTTATTATACCACTATTATTATTATTATTTTTTTCTTTTGGTTGTGTAGCTGTTAGTAATCTCTATATTGAGTATTATTAAATTATTGCCTACTGTTTTAAATATTAACATATGAATGACTACTATTAAATTAATGACATTGTTTTTTTAATTTATGATTATTATTATTACTAATATATTAATTAATACTAAATTATTGACTAAGTACTATTCTAATGTTGGAAAAGTCTTTAATTATTGTATGCCTAAAGGCGGGTCATAGATGTACTTCAGTTTATAAACTATAACACCGTATTTTTACCTGTGTACCACAATAAATAATTTGAATTTGAATTTGAACACTCCATTTTGCAGACAGGCATTTAAGATCTTTGTAAGAGGTGGTACGATGATGTTTCTATAAGATTTCAAAAATTTATTACTAATATTGTCTCCACCACAAGCGCTGTCTAATTTTGAATTGAGGATGAGGCGTTCTACCTCCTCTTCAGTTGTGTCTATGAGAGCAAATGAATGCGGACTATTGGTAGGTGTGGCTTTGGTTTGAGTGTTGTTTATCGTATGCGTGTTTTGCTGGTGTATTTTGTTTGCTAGCGAACTTCCTACTAGACATGGGCAAATTGTATCACTAAAAAGAAAAGATTGAAATGTATCTTTCGATCACTGGGATATGTATCACTCTTTTGTATCTTTATATCCATATGTATCAGTAGCTCACGCTCGCGCGCACGATTCACAGCAAATTTGCTCACTCACTCAGCGTGGTTCGCCAAACCAACTCACTATCTCCGTCTTGCGAAAGCGAGACAGAACATTCTAAATAGCGAGGTGCGAAAGAGATGTCTGGACTTTCCGATATCTTCCTTGAATTGGTCTCGGAGTGGCCGGCCGTACCAGCCGAGGTACATTTTAACAAACTTATCTGTGAAATGGACGTTTTTGGAACTAACATTTTGAATGGGACCTAAGATCGGTTTTTAATTATCTTTTGTAGTTTTGGTGACGAACAGCGCCACCAATAATTGCATAGTTAAGTTGGTCGAACAGTCAAATCAAAATAATAATTTTGTTTATGAGTCAACTTGCGAGTTCGAGTTCGCGACACAGATAGATCAAGACACTGTGAGTGAATGAGTTGTAGAGAACTAGAGATACAGTGATACATTCGGATGTGAACGGATACAAAGAGTGATTGATGGAAACGGAATGATTCATATCTTTTGTATCTATCACTCATGAGTTACCCATCTCTACTTCCTACGTTTATAAAGTATCTATTTACTTCATTCAATGAACTTTCAGGAGACGTTGATAGCGTTAGCAGTTCTTTCGGATGGTTAATTATTTTTGATGTGTTCGTGATCTCTTTAATTGCTTTCCACAGTTTTTTATTATCTTGTTGTGCGTTTTGTAGTTGGTTTTTTTCATACTCTATTTTAACTTTTCTTAGCAACGCATTGCAAAAATTTCTGTACCGCGTGTGTATGTCACTTTTAGTATATAATTTTTTGGTGCAAGCTTCGATTTCATATGCATGTTATCTCTATTTCTGGCGCATCGTAGCAACCCCTGTGTCATCCACGGTTTAATTATTTGGTGGCGTTTAGATAAGGTAATACGTTTAGTATTGTTTATAATAGCGTGTTGAAGAGAGTTTGTAAAATAGTTTAAAAGATAGGTTTGGGTTCGATAAGTGAATAATTGGATCAAAGTTAGTTTTTTTAAGATCCTGCTCAAGGTTTTTGAAATCAATTTTTGTTATTGTTGTTACTGCATATTGGCGCGTTTTCTTAGCAGTCACACTCACCAAGACAGGGTAGTGATCAGTTAGGGTTGTTTGTGGGACTAGAGTAGTGACTGGATAATTGGTCTTTATTAACGCATGGTCTAGACAAGAATTGCTTTCATATCGAGTTATGAGAGTGTGAGCTGGTAAGAGGCCATGAGAAGCCGCCAAAGTCAGGTAACGTTCCCCGTTTAGGTTTATTTTACTAGGATTAATATCTATGTTAATATCACCTATTACAAGGATCTGTTTATAGGTTGACACTGTGTTTAGAAGTGTGTCTAGGGATGAGAGAAAGTGATCAATGTTTTTGTAAGAGGGGGACCGATAGAAGGCTAGTATCGCAATACGATTTCCTATTTTTGCGACCAGGCAGTTACATTCTTGCATATGGGGCTCCTCTATTGTTACGCTAAGGTTTTCCTCATAGTAAATTACTACGCCATCATTTTGTTTGGGGTTTATCTTAGTCCCGACATGAGAATAGCCTGCAAAAATTGGTATAACAGAGGAACTCGAGAGCCAACATTCAGTCAGAATAATTATATCACATTTTAACTTCATTCTTGTTAGTAGAACTTCAAGCCCAGCCACGTTACAGTTTATGCTGCGTATGTTTAGCGTGAAGATTAGTAAGTGATCTGGGTGTACTGAAATTTATTTATGACAGTTGTCAATATTTGTTTCATGCGACTGCGATACAGACAGCTTATCGATATTTTCAGTTAAGTTAATTAAATCATTGAATTTGAGGTCAATAAAAAATATTTCAAGAAATGGTAGTCATGGTTACAGAATTGTTTTTGGAACGCTCTATAATACTTATAAAATGTAGTATGGCTTGCGAGCACAATTGTTTTTATGTGTGTATTTATATAACGTAATCGTGCTGATGTAGACTTGTCATTCATGAGTGTGGATGTAAAAGGTTCGAATGTGTTTAAGTGGCCGTGTGATGGGAGATCAAGATGTATAGTTTGTGTGTGAGTTGATTTGTAGCAAATACTGTGAGTATAGTAGTGTGTAGATTTATAAATGAATGTGTTGTCTTTAAGGTGTAGTGTGAAATGTCTGTGTAATGTGGTAAAATGTAAACAAAACTAACTTGTAGTTTGAACTGAGAAGAAAACATGCGTTATAAAAAGTAGTGGATAATTTCTGTATAGTGTGATAAAGTGTAAACAACAATATCTTATAAATCTAAAAGAGAAAAAAACATGCAATAAAAAACAAATCAATAACAAACTGAAAATGAGAATTACTACTTGGATTAGTCATATTGAATTTCTTAACTTATCCAGATCCGAGTCTTGATTAATGCGTATGTGTGAGTCTTCGGATTTTTTGAGATAAACTAGCCCGTTAGTGGTCCAGCAGAAGTCATATCCGTGGCTTTTTTTAAACTGCCTGGCCAGAAAGTACAATCTCTGAGTCTTGTGAGTTAGTGTTTCAGTTACAAAAAGAGGTTTTGGTTGGCTTGAGTGGTTTAAATGTGTTGTATTTAACTATTCTCCCTTAGCTCGTGTTTTATTGAAGTTTTTGACAGCCTTGAGAATTTTGTCTTTTAGTAATACGGAGGTTAAGTCCACGACAACAGGATCAGATGCATCTTTCGATTTCAGTCTATAAACGTCACGAATATTTGAATAGTCGATATTGACACTCAAAGTCTTGCCGAGCTGCATAATTTCGCTACAAAGATTTTCTTTAGTCTCGCCGGTACGCTTTGGGATATTCCGAATTTCAATGCCTGCTCCACGGGACCTACGCTCAGACACTTCCAGTTTTTCCTCCAATTCTTTAATCAGGATTTTATCCTCTTTTCTTTCCTTCTCTAGAGTGGACACTTTTAGCAAGAACTTGTCATATTTACTCGACATGACTTCTAGACTGGTTTTTAATTCTTCAAACCTTTTTTCCTGTTCTTTTGAGAAAGTCGAGAACATATCCTTAATCAGTGCTGTAACATCTAAGGGTTCTTCATTATACTTTCTTTTCTTCCGTTCCGTGACATTGACCTCGAGTGAATAAAGATTAGGTTCCGACTCGCAGTGCTGCAGCGGTGAGTCACTCGTAAGCCATGGAGAACGTAGTAGTCGCGCTGCGCACGTTCCCAGGCGCTGCTGTCGGCGTCAGCGGGGAAGGAGAGGCGGGGGGTGTTCTATTTAGTGGCATAGTGGCGGTGTACTGAGTGCGAAATACAAGTACCAGGCCAACAGAAATGCCGCTGGTCAATTTTTTGCAGTAAATGTATGAACTAATACGGGGGTCAGGCTATGATTGCTGCTATCGAGTAAGGCGAAGCTTTATAGTTTCCGTCCAACATAGACCTTTGTGTTGGTATAAAGGATGCGTAAGCGCGCCGTTTGTGTTCGAGGCTGGCGGAGTTACTGCTGTCTCTTTTCTGCGCGTTGATGTCAGACGACTTTCTGTCTTCCTTACACGTGCGTCTCGCAACCACGTGTGTCTCGCAACCACGTGTTTACTGAACTTTACTGTGGCGTTATTAAGTGTGTGCGTGTGGAACGTACTCACGGCTCGCAGCAATTAGCAAAGAACTCCTCGATATTTATGCACTTGATTATTTGTAAGAATTTTGACATTTAATTTAAAAAGTAACTAAGGCTTGGGGCACGTCTACTCTCTGCAGAGGTCCGAGGGGAAGGGATTGAGGGGGAGGGACGATATTGATGACACAATCTCGATATTGGCGTTGCTGTTCTTTCCAGTTAAAATAGTGCGTTTTAAGCACAGTAAGTTCTTCTTCGAATTCTGAGATTAAGTCTCGAACAGTGCTTTTCATTTGCTGCTTTGTAGTTTTTTTTGTAAGCATTTCCTGGCCCGATTTTTCATACTTATGAACCACTCTACCCCATTTAAACCAAGTTACCTCACCTTGCAATTTGTCTTTGACATACTGAATGCTAGGAATTTTGCATAGCTGGCACATGTTACTGTGTTTTATACACATGCATGTATTCCTGGTCATCGGACTTGGTGATAGTACGTAATAAGGCTTGTACCTGAAGAAGGTAGTGGAGCTGTATTTTCCACCTTCATCCTTGTAAATCTGATAGAGATTTTGCAAAGTATCGATTAGATATCTAATTTGCGCTTTCTTTCCTGGTCATCGGACTTGGTGATAGTACGTAATAAGGCTTGTACCTGAAGAAGGTAGTGAAGCTGTATTTTCCACCTTCATCCTTGTAAATCTGATAGAGATTTTGCAAAGTATCGATTAGATATCTAATTTGCGCTTTCTTTTTGTTCTTACTCCTCGTTTCTTGTTTACCCGCTGCTGTACTTCTACTAATGTCGTCTCGATTATAAAACTTTTCAAAACCCTCCACGTGGTTCTTATTTAGGAGATTCTTTTTAAAGCAGGGTTTTCTTATTTGGCTTTAAGACCCAGAAATTTGCGGTTGGGTTTTGTATACATCCTGTCACCTATTATTAATGTTACATTATTAATAATTCTTTTCTCACTGTTCTTCTTGCAATCCTTGTAAACTTCCCGCATTGTTAGTTCCATTACCTCTTGTCGGGCTTTGAGGTTATCATTTTCTGTTTGTAGTAAAAGCATTTTCTTTTCGTGTTGCTTTTTCGCTCGATAAAGCTTCTTCCTTAAATTGTTTAGTGCTGTTTTATATATTTTAATCTTACTTAAGGCTGTCTTATAACCTTCTATGTTTAATTTTAAATGAATGAGACACTGGTTTAGAATTCGCAATTTGTGTTGAAGTACTGGCTGCTTCAGTTGATTTTTGTGGTGTTCCAGTCGCTTGTTTTATCCTCTTCAAAACTAAACAAGTTTTTTTTTTCTTTGCCTATTTTAGTTTTAAAGCAAGGTGAAAAATTCTTTTTGATTCCTTTTTTGTTCTCTCCATCTTTTTCTTCTAGCTTCTTTTTGCTCTTCGGTAATCTCATTAATATTTTTCATGTTTTTTCAGTCTTTTAAGTTCCTTTTTTTTATGATGTTCATGCTTTTCTGGGTCTTGTTTTTATCCTCTCTCTGTATCGTTTAGATCGCTCCGCAGCCGTTAACGCCATGCCGAGTTCTAGAAAAAAGATTATTAGCTTTAACAAGACCAATTTTGAGGTCACAAACTACAGCAGATTTTAAAAAATCGACGTAGACTTCCATAAAGATCCACAATACTAAGCTATGTATTTTTAAAATATTTACATAAAATTTTTTGATACTACAGGGTGATTGGAAGATGGGTGCAAAGCTTTAAGGCGAAGATAGTACAGACAATTTAGAACCATTTAAGCCATGGTTGTCTTAGACGAAGTCTTACCAAATATTTTTAACCAAATTTTTAAGTTTTTTTTCGGAAATTCTCAAAATTTAATGTAAACTGCATAATTATGGCCAAATTGAATGATAAATGAATTCATTTTTTATTTATTTAATTAAAGTAATGTGTAAGCAATCAAGCAAAACATGTTTTAGGCTTCTGTGTCATTAGACATTTTTTTACAGACATTTAAAGCTCAAAAAAAATAAAAAAATTGTACAATACGTCTTTTAAACCGTATTAAAAAAAAAACGGAGGGTGCTTTTTTTGTTCAAACCTTTTTGAAGACATGCTTGATAATCGCTCTTTCTTTTGAGGTATCATTTATGCGGATATCTTACAAATTATTGAAATTAGGGCCTACAAACCAATTTGAGGGAGAAATTTTTTATTTTAGGCAGACTAATTAAAACAACATTTGAATTAAAATTATTTATTTTTCATGTTCAAAATGACGGCCGTGATTCCTACAAGCACGGCCCCGTCTTCTAACTTCTGTAGTCGTTATTTTCAACATCATCTCCTGCTTCATTGTCTCAAACGCTGAATTTATTCTTTGTATCAATTCTTCTCTAGTGTTTATTTCTATGTTGTTATACACCAGTTCCTTGGCCCGGCCCCACACGAAAAAGTCCAACGGGGTCAGATCTGGGGAGCGAGCGGGCCAAGGGATGGGTCCATCCCTGCCGATCCAGCTATCAGGAAAGCAATTGTTGAGGTGTTCCCTTACATTTAAAGTCCAATGCGCTGGACAGCCGTCTTGCTGAAAGATGACTGTTCGGTCTCTTTCGAAGATCGGGACACCTGATTCCTCTACCAGCGGTGGTAAATCAATTTGCAGAAATTGCAAATAATTTTCGCCATTCAATGGATCAGGCAAAAAGTGGGGCCCAATCAATGTTCTGCCAATTATTCCAGCCCATACATTCACAGAGAATTTCATCTGAAATGACACCTGCTTCTTAAAATGTGGATTGTTGTCTGCGTCGACCCATTCATGGATGTTGTGAAAGTTTGTAATACCTTCCCTTGAAAATTTACTTTCATCCGTCCACAAGATTGATTTCAGAAACCACGCATCTTCGATGTCTCTGTTGAGGAGGAAACGGCAGAACTGAATTCTTTTTTGAGGATCTTGCTCTACTAGACCTTGCACACTCCTGCCATGGAACGGATACTTATCATTTTGGTGCATTGTATGCCACACCTTCCATTGAGAAATGTTTAAATTTCGAGCTACTGCTCTAGTACTGGTAGTAGGATCCGCTTGAAATGCTGCTAAAATGTCTTCGTCGACGGCAGTTTCGGGTCTGCCAGGGTTGACTCCAGGTTCCACGCGGTGAAACCCATCTTGGGCAAGACGACGAAACGTGTTGTAAAACACTCGGACATTCGGTATCCTGCGATTCGGATAGCGCTCTTGATACATCCGTCGCGCCAAAGATCCATTGCCGTCTGCTCTACCGTACATAAATACGATATCCGCATATTCTTGATTGGAAAAAGTAGCCATAGTCACTTAAAAATTAAGAAAAACGGCGTAGGAGCGCACTAAATGTCAACTCAACACAATTAAGTCAAAAATCAACACGTGCAGGAGCGCGAGGCTACGACTGGACACGGTGAAACAAAAAAGTTCAAAACTAACGCAAACAACACGTGCAGGAACGCAAAGGGCTACAACTGAACACGGTAACATGTGAATCAACACGACAACGTCCACTCACAAGGGCAGTAGTTTGACTAATAAGTAAAAGATGTAACGGCTTCATCACAGACCGACTGACCCTGACTAAAGAAAAACGACTTTGTTGCCTCAGTAACTAAGACCATTATGCTGTAAAAACCAACTCTTATCGCTTTTTGCTATTCATTGGGCGTTCTACCTGGAAATGCCGTCGCACCGCGCTCGGTGGCCATTGTTTAGAGAATCCCCTCAATGGGTTCCCCTCAATTGGTTCCTGCATGTGCCAAAAATTCTTAGAATTGAACAATGTTATCATTTCGAGCACATAAAGTATTCTTATAAGCAAAAATTTTGTGTTTTGTTAGACTGCCTAAAATTTAAAATTTCTCCCTCGAATTGGTTTGTAGGTCCTAATTTCAATAATTTGTAAGATATCCGCATAAATGATACCTCAAAAGAAAGAACGATTATCAAGCATGTCTTCAAAAAGGTTTGAACAAAAAAATCACCTTGTTTTTTTTTAATAAGGTTTAAAAGACGTATTGTACAATTTTTTTATTTTTTCTGAGCTTTAAATATCTGTAAAAAAAATGTCTAATGACACAGAAGCCTAAAACATGTTTTGCTTGGTTGCTTACATATTACTTTAATTAAATAAATAAAAAAATAATTCATTTATCATTCAATTTGGCCATAATTATGCAGTTTACATTAAATTTTGAGAATTTCCGAAAAAAAACTTAAAAATTTGGTTAAAAAAATTTGGTAAGACTTCGTCTAAGACAACCATGGCTTAAATGGTTCTAAATTGTCTATACTATCTTCACCTTAAAGCTTTGTACCCATCTTCCAATCACCCTGTATATTACATTAGGTCATAAATTAAATGTTGAAATTAAAATATGTGTTTTTTTTTCATTAATATAATATTATCTATTTGGTCGTTAATCGTATAAAATCGAACTCGGAAAACCGCTCCGTGAGTTCTTAGCCTTACAGTTTTTTTGGCCAGCACTTTCGCGTTTTTGTTTAAATTATGAAACTCAAATAATCTGAATATGCTGTTGATAAATATATACTACTATAGCTGTTTCTATCAAGTTCATGATTCATAAAAAGAGTCCATTTCAAAAACATTGAGTAAAAAAAAACTGCTTTCTATATTTTTAACAAAAACTTAACGAATGTAAAATTACTCAAATTTAGTAACTTGCAAATAATAACTACAACTTATGTTACATTATTGCAGATTATAGATATTTTATGTTCTGAGTTTAGCGAAAAAATATGGAAACACTATGTAAACCATGCCTAAGAATTCCACTACGCTACATTTGGCGTTCCACTACTACAATACGTCGCGTAGTCGACGTGACGTACAATGTCGGTATTAACACAAACTCAAAAATGCAGTATTTGCAATGTAATTTTACTAAATATTACTTGCAATTCAGAGCCTATGTGTTGTTTTTGTGATTAGGCAAGAAAAAGTACAGATTAAAGAACAATACTTACCGTAAGAAAATACGTTCGTAGAGGAAAACTCAAACAGCACAACGTGACACGCGACCGCTTTTTCACATAATAGCGACACAAATGCTGTCAAAACACAAAGTAAGGTGACCGTTTACGAACTAAAATGTTGCCATCATTCAAACACAAAACATAGTTTAGTATTTTTTTTGTTACAAAATCAATAAACTGACGTAGCGTATGCGGAAATTTCCATCAATGCAGTTTTGAGAGACGAGACAAAAATATTATTTTATATTATTTAGAACAACAATTCATTGTAAACTAGAATATTATTGAATCAGATGCCTAAAATCCTTTCCAAATAACACACAATTCTTGAACATAGATTAATAATGAATAATTTTTGATCAGAACATTGCAAATGGAGCATGGGACACTAAAAAAATCCCTTCTTTTTTTTATATAAATTAACAATATTTAAGTAAAATATACCAATTTAAGTTATTGTATAATATGTAGTGGATACGTAAATAGTTAATGTTTGGGTATTTGATTTGTTTTAAAATGTATAAAACTGAATTTTCAATAAATAGCCTGTGAAACACAGAGGTGAAAATCATGGGACAAGTCATTTCAGAGGTAGCATTTTTTTTGAAAAACACTGATACGTTACAAGACGTCGTTGGGGAATCCCCGGCAAACATTATCGCCGCTAGTGTTACCACATTTAACGGTGGAGACCAAGAACGATCTGCATTTTTTCACGATATTTCGCGTTATACAATGAGTAGCCGAAATCTATAGATTTGACATAATTTATTGACGTAACGGACATCAATATGAGGTAATAAAATTGAACCACTATATTGACCAGTACTAAAAAGTTTATTGACAGTAAGTAGCTTACTTACTCCTGATACAGCAATAATTTTTTACCGTTCTCGAAAAAAAAATCTTAACTCGAATTCACGACAAAACGCACATCGATGAATAATAAAACGCACATATTGCTATCCGTCAAATTGACAATACTGCCAACCCACAGAAAGAATTTAGGGGAATTCCCTTCTTCCCTTTTGAATTTCTCTCAACTGAGTTTTCATGATTAGTCGGGTTGCAACCTGTCATATTTATTTTGAAAATGGGAGAAATTTCCAAAAGTTCAGTTCGATCGAGATTTCGGGTAAGGATTCGAGGGCCCCGGGGCACTGCCTCGCCTAGCCCCTGGGTAGCTACGCCACTGACTAACATGGCCCGCCCCTCCAAAATTAAAAAAGTTTAAAAGTGTGAAAGTATTTACAAAGCGCCACAAAGACTCACGACACGACGCATGTGTGCGTAATGAGACGGCCGTAAAACAAAACAAATCCACTAATTTGTTGCTCGACTAGTGTCGTCATTAATCGCTCATTATTATTAGTGTTGAGCACAGCACACGAAACACTCTGCTGACCCTTCAACCTGAGGCTGTGCTGTGCTGGTGGGGTTACACTCTGATAGGCGGGGGTAACGTTTTCTCCCAAGGGGTGCGAATTAAACCAGCAAAAACATAGTTAACACTTGTAATTGTCAATAGACGTACACATAAACAACAGTTACACGATTAATGCTAAACTCATGCAGCACTAATTACTCTTAAATGACTATACACACGCGACTTTATAGGGCTCGAGCGATCTCAACACCTATATGTGTTGCTCGTTTGATGGTTTGGTATGACTTGATGTGACTGACTACTTGATATAACTAACTATTAGACTCCTTTGTATGAGACTTGATGTGACACTCTTGTATGACTGACTATGAGAGACTTGATGTATGACTAACTAATAATTCATGGGGGATGTCGCTGCGCCCCCGCAAGGGGGCGCGGCAGCGGAACCGGAGCGTCGCTCCCTGGCCGCGGAGGGTATACGGTGGCCCGTAAATACGGACCCCTCATTTTGTGCGCCTATGCGGCGATTTAAAAACTTCGGACGCGTTTTACCGCGTCCGTGTAACTGGTTGCTATGAGTAAATCTGTAGGCACGCCACGACGCTAGTACATTAGCGCCGCTTTCTTCACGACTCCACGGCGGTCAGTCCCCGCCAGGTGAGACCCCCGGTTACCCGGGGGAGGCCCAACGAAGACGACCAGCGACAGTGGAGCCGACTCGACGTTCCTACAGACTAGGTGTATAGTCCCCGCCCGCCCCGCTCTCAGATCTAGCCGATTACGGTCCGGACTAAGGGACGGATGTGTATGTGTGAACGGCATTGTGTTGTGTGTAACACCGTTCAGTGTCTACATGCGTCGCAGCCCGCACCGCGCCCGCATGTGTGAGTTGGCTGCTTGTCTAGTAGTGGGTGTCTGGTTTAATTACGTGACGCGCCTATATTAACTTAGCACGCGCCACGCAATAGATGTGTGTCATCTGTAGAGTTCTATTGAGTCGAGTAAGCCGCGTGTAACCTGGATGCGACTTACTCGAGGCACTAACTAATAATTCCGTATCGGGGTATATTTATAGTAATGCCCCTGTAAGTACAATAGCGGGGATGCCTTCCTGTAGCATGCTTCTGATTGGCTCAATCTGCCAATCGGCGTGGACTTAAAGTGGTCCCGCCCCTATTGTTGCATCATATTAAGTATGATGCAATCATTATGGAATAATCTGGAACATTCCAGGTATATTTATAGTAATGCCCCTGTAAGTACAATAGCGGGGATGCCTTCCTGTAGCATGCTTCTGATTGGCTCAATCTGCCAATCGGCGTGGACTTAAAGTGGTCCCGCCCCTATTGTTGCATCATATTAAGTATGATGCAATCATTATGGAATAATCTGGAACATTCCAGAAGTGTATGATGCAATCATTATGAAACAATATGCAATATTACATCAGCGTATGACGTAAACATTGCGAAACAATTGGCGATATTGCGTATATGTATGACGTAAACATTACACAATAACTAGCAATATTACATAGGACGCAGCCTATA
Source organism: Atethmia centrago (assembly GCA_905333075.3). NCBI lineage: Eukaryota > Metazoa > Arthropoda > Insecta > Lepidoptera > Noctuidae > Atethmia > Atethmia centrago. Next base: position 19,170,742 of record HG995393.1, read on the forward strand.
TCTATTTCTATCTTATGCTAGTTGTGATAAATGGTAAACGGAGCTAGGATCATGGCGCCTCGTCTACAATTAGTATGGCGCTGCACTGACGTACTCTATGAAAATGACACGTGCGTTGTCTTGCGCGGTCGGCTGGTTATGATTAGTTGACCAAGAAATCTGGTAATAAGTGAGATATTACGAGTACTGATTGCACAAAAACTATGAATAAATTTTATTGTATTAAAACATTAAAATTTAATTTACTCTATTATACTATTTTGCATGTTGAATGTTTTCAATAATATCAAACCTTTAGTTATAATGTAAGTATTTGTAACACATTTATTTTTAGTTACTAAAACATCAAAATCATTTACAAAAATACATACCTGATCATTATCATTATACAAAAGTTTATAGGTATGAAAAGATCCAAGTGATAACCAGTGATAGGAATAGGTAGTGCCTATTAGCCTAAACTTCGAAGAACAGAGACAAGAAACGGAGACTTCCTTAGGACTAAATTATTTCCGGCACATCTGTCTCGAAATTTCGAGACAACACTTAAATACATTTAAAAAAATGTGTTATTTGGAATAAGTAATTCGTCTATATTTATCTAAAGTTTGTCTATAAATGTGATAGTTTGTATGGATGTCCATTACTCAATGCCACTGAAAATGCTGATTTTGGTAGTGATATAGATTAAGGTGTGGAATAGCACATATGCTACTTCCTATTTAAAAAAAAGTATAGTTCCCATGGGATACAAAAACAATAGTACACGCGGGAAAAGCCGCGGGCATTAACTAGTTAAAAAAAAAAACGTAAGGGTCCTTTCACACCACCGATATTGTCTGGCGATTTTTGGAGATTTCTATGCAAAAAAAAAACGAAAGAAAAAATGCTGAAAAAGCGCCGGTCGATATCGCTCTAGGTTCATTAAATAATTAATGGGCTCTAAAGGAAAAATAAAACACATAGAATATTGTTGTAACAAATATATGTATATATATATTATTTTAAAATATGACATAATTGGAAACCATGAAACAAAATGTACAGAAGGAAAGATTTAAGAAACAAATTTATGTTTATCTATCTTTAAATATCTGTCATATTTATTTTACTGACGTTGAGGGATGCAATTTTTACTCAAATCAAAGTACAAATTAACCTTTGAAGTTTACAAATTAATATTTGAAGCATTTAGAACAATCAGTTTTAATACTGAACTACTAACTGTTCGGTTTTGATAAAGAACTTGATGCATCAAAAATTGCTAAGAATTTGAAAATCTTTATTTGTGTTAAAAATACCATAAAAAATAAAGAACGATTTTAATTTAATCATCGTGATTCGATTCGTCAAGTTCAGTATCAGAACCGAAATTTTCTTTGTCAGATGAGTCATCTAAGTTAAAATACACAATCATAATTTTTTCTATATTTTCAACTGTCAGGCGATTTCTTTTTATGTTAAGAATCCATTTATAAGTTGAAAATTACCTTTCAACATCAACTGAGGTTAAAGGCGCGTACATATAGTATGATCGCTCATCCTTTCCTGCTGTTATCGCTTCACATATGTCTCTAATTTTATCTAAACCGGGATTTCTGTCCATGACATTTACGAGTTTATTTTTTATAAGCTCAGATGAACACCAGCTAAGCACAGTTCTCACGTGATCAAATATTTCAAAGGATTCCGTTAGAGTTAAATTCGATTTTTGTAATTTCTTTAATCCAATTTGTAGATCTTTAAAATATTCCTCAATGAAGTCCAAGTCCGATTTCAAATTTTCCTTTTGAAGAACATTTTTGGCACACCTAATAGATAGCGCGTCGGAACTTCTTAAAAGATTTACAATTGTTTTAATTTGATCATAATATGACACTGCCTCCAACCAAGTACCCCATCTTGTAATAACGGGTTCTGGAGGAAGCGGCATGTGGGGAAAGGTGTTTTTTAACAAGCGCACTCTATTAGGTGATTTTAAAAATATTTTTTTTTACGTTTGAAATTAATTCATCTACATCTGAGTATTCGTATCGTATTTTTTCTGCCACGAGATTCAGTGTATGTGCTAAGCAAGTGACGTGTATCATGTTGGGCAAATAATTTTTCAGCACACGTCCCGCTTTTAGCATATATGCTACACTATCAGTGCATAATACAGCAACGTCTCCTACTTTGGATTCATACAAATCGCACCACATATTTTCAAAGCAGTCTATTACAAATTGGGCAATTGTGCTCCCATTAACAATTTCTAGTACTTTGCAAGCAACTAAAAATGGTTTTTGTGTGATCGCATTTAAAGGTTTTACAAGTAAATGTACCATGTATCTGCCTAAAAAATCAGTTGTCTCGTCTAAAGATACCCACAGCTTTTGATTTGCAATTTGTTCATAAATCGAGTCAATTTTAGTTTTAAAAATCTTATCTAAATAAACTTTTCTCAGCAATGATTGCTCAGGAAGCTTTTGTCGATTTGTACAATTGCAGCAAATATATTTATGGAAGAATTTTTTGAAAGCGGGGTTGTTTACTTGAATCCAAGGTATATTACATAATATGAGAAATTGTACTAGGTCCAAATAAAATTCTTCATTTGGTTTTTTACTTGTCCCTTTGTGTTTCGGACCTTTAACGTGCCTCTTGACACTACTAAGTTTAGCTGTTATACTGCTCTCGCACTTAGAACAGTAAATCAAATTACTGGCCGGGTCGTAATATAATTCAGGATGAAGTCCAATCTAACTTTGTACTGTTGCTTTCTTAGGCTTGTTCGCTATCTCCAATCTTACTGGTCTCCAAAAAGATGTACGATGGCAAGTACCTAAAATAAAATAAAATTTTAAGTTTTCCATGCCTCAAAAGGAATAACGAACCTTTATAGATACAGGGAGGTGGAAAGGAAAGCGGGAGAGGTGCGCGCATTCCAGCTAGGTGCATCGATTGTATCGATTTAAAGATTTTATTCTTTCATTTTACGCTCTAATAAAGAAAAACGGTTAGATAATATGAACACGCGTAACATCATTATTATTGAAATTTTTTTTTCGCATTTTAGTCAATGCGCAAAATACATATTCCTTTTTGGTTCAAATATTAAAAGAACCGGCCAGAAAAATAATATATTTTGATAGAATTCGTCCACCTTAGCAATTCTTTATGACACCAAAGATATAACACTACTATGCTTGGTAGTATTGAAGTTCACTTTTATATTTGAACCAAAAGTTAAATGCGTATGTTTTTTTCTTTAACTACGTTTCATACACAATAATTATCTTAAAAACTCCACTAAAGAATATCAAGTTCATACAATTGCATATCAATCTAGACTGTCAAATTGCGAGTTTAAGATAAAATAATATATACATTAATGTTCTTCTTTATATCTAACTTACTGTTTGTTTCCCTACAAGAAATAAAATAAATAACTTTAGCCAAAACATTAAAAAGTAATAAATGTTGACTTACCGTATTATTTGATGTAGACAGACAGGAACAATGTTATTGCAGCAAATCGTAATCCATAAATTCAAGCCAAAGTAGTCGTATTAAGAAGATCCAATGAACCAAAAAACGAGCGAGGGTCAAAAACAATATTCACAAAAACAATACAGGAAGATGCGCACTTAACAAACCGAAGTACAGGATTGAAGTGAAGGTAACCTGCGCGCACGCGGGGCGGTAAGGAGTAGGGGGGGAGGGGGTATGTAGACCCTCCCCGCGCCACACAGGTATGCGACCATGGCGGTTACCTTTTGTAATTTCTAAGAATAGATAACGAAACGCGCTGCCGTAAAATGTGATAATGTGATACCATTATTATGCAATTATTTTAATAACATGCACATTTTTAAATATACTTTAGAAATATATTTCATTAAGATGAAAGAAAAAAAGGTATTTGTATTTTCATTTGTAACTAAATATTTGCACATCATGTATAACGGTAGAATGTAAAGGGACCTCATTAATATTAAGATCATACCACTTTGTTTACCTACATTCTGTTTACCTACATTCTGGCAAATAAATGAATTATTTATTTATTTTAAATACCGATAAAATCAAAATCAAAGCATTTATTTCAAATAGACCATTTACGGGCACTTTTGAATAGTCAAATGTCGGTCAGTCCAAGAAAAGTGAAGCTAAATTGCACGTTCCAAAGAGTAGGTCTCTATGGAGAAGAACGTGCAAGAAACTCCATGGACACTCTTTTAAATCATATTATGTGTTACATATAATGCCTTTTTTACACTTGAACTTTAGAAATCTCATTAAACGTAGCCGAGAGTGAGCTAGAAAGAAGATATTTACTTCGAAACGTGTACGGCTTCTTATTCAAACATTGTGATTCATTGTGTATTACGATCAACAAGTCATTTACAAAATGTTCTCCAAAAAAAAATTCAGAAAATTTTATGGTTGTAACGACTGTGTATGTTATTTATTATGATATATCTAGTCGCAAACTTTAGGTAAATATAGACGAATTACTTATTCCAAATAACATTTTTTTTAAATGTATTTATGTGTTGTCTCGAAATTTCGGGACAGATGTCTCGGAAAAAAAGTGAGTCCTAAGGAAGTCTCCGTTTCTTGTCTCTGTTCTTCGAAGTTTAGGCAAATAGGCACTACCTATTCCTATCACTGGTGATAACATTATTAATAATACTCTCATTAATCACTTGGCCCACAACATTTATATAAAATTAAAAGTCTTAATGATCTCTATTGGCACTGGAACTAAAATTTTGTTCATCGCTGTCATCGAAGCTTGATATGTCACTTTCAGAATCTGATTCTCCTACATGAATAATAAATTCTTGCTCGTCGTTGTAGTTTTCCCAGAATTTGGATTCCGTCTCCTCTACATGTCTGTAAGTGTTGGTCCACATCGTGCAATCGATCTTTAGTAATTTCATGATAGATGTGTACTTTTGGTCTACATTTTTGTTTGCTTCGCCATCAACGGCGTAATTTCTAGAATTATCTTTATTTTTTAAAATGATATCATAGAGTTCGATTTTCTTCATGTCTTCCTCGAAGTGGATGTGTTTATTCACCAGCCAATCTTTCGTGGCTGCTTTGTTGCTGTTGGAGGTGGGAACTTTTTCTGTAAATGTGTTATGGTAGGACGCGTTATCCATAACAATTACGGACCATTCTGCCGCGCTAATGAAGAATACAATAACTCGATTTTGGACGATTTTCAGTTATATAATTATTCGGAATCAGCGAATTTAGCGAATTCCGAATATATATATAACTTAAAATTGTCCAAAATCGAGTTATTGTATTCTTCGTTAGCGCGGCAGCATTGTCTTCAGTAGTTTTCCATTCATATCCTAAATCAAGAAGTATACGCCGTAATGTCTCCAAACATCCGTCAAAATTTATCTTTTCAGTAAGCACCCTTTTCAGAGCTTTTAATGTTGGATATTGTTCATACTCTCTGTGAAAGTTACTGACAGTACGCCTTATTACCCCTTATTACCCCCTTGTCAAATTCATCGATGTCACGCTTTAAACGTTTGCGAGGATTTTGATTTTTACGCGGTGAACTCATTTTTGTGCCAGTTGCATCACATTTTGCCTTTTTCTTTGAGAATTCTTGTTATAGTCCTTTCACTAACTCCCACAGCTCTTGAAGTTCTCCATCTAGCGTCTGTCAAGCGCTCCACTCCATTTTCAGCCTCATTCATTTGTTGGTATTCTGTAGCTATCACTTCTCTTGCCTAAAATATATAGAAAAGATTTTACATTAATAGCCATAAAAGTCAATCAAAACATTACGTAAACTTATTTCGCAAACAAACAAAATTACCTGACTCCGCATAATTATTTTTCTTGAATTTTCCATGACTAATTATTTTGAAATCAGTACTTTCGTGTCACTGAGCGACGTAGTAACAATAACCTTGACTGTCTCAGACCACTGCCGGCCTGCTACTGAAGACGAATACTTACAACTACAAACAAACTCTTTCGTAAGGATGTGACTAGACACATTGAAACAGTAATTTGGAGGGGCGCGCCATGTTATCGTAGTTTATCTCTACTTAAATACAGGAGCACAACTATCAGTTACTTTCAGGTTACACATTGCCCTGATACAACGTTTTTGAGCCTTGAACACCCTGTTCTCTTAGACTACAATTTCTCCAAAAAATATCCCAAATCTCACAATTGATGCGACTAGACCATAGTATGCTACCAGTCTTGTTGTGGCCATGTTCACTTTTTTAGATGGGTAAACCGTATAATCATTGGCACTGTAAGCTAACTTCTACAATTTAATGATAATTTTTGGATTTAAAAATAGTTAATTATTATAAATAGCTTTTTTGGGTACTGGTTTAATTAGAAATTTATAATAAGTTTAAAAATCAATGTTTAATTATCTAAAAAACATTTTTTTCTACGAAAAATTACAATCATTGGCACTATATTTGGGATACAATCATTGGCAGTCTTAAGCAAGTTATCTTCTAACATTTTTAATAGATCTTCATTTGAAAGAGGCCTACTTGATCCACGCCGTTTAATTTTTTCTTTTGGCAAGTCTTCTTGAGCAAAACTCCTTATTTTCTTCCCGTTTTACAGAGATACAGATACCTTTGTTTCGGTTCATTCTTAAACTCTCGTGTTGTGTATTATCATTACCTTTTTCTTCTGCTTTGGGAATTGCGGGTTCATTAAAATATTAGAAATTACAGTTATCTTAACTTTTAGCTTTATCTTATTTTGGTTTTCTTTAGCTTTTTTCTTATTTTAATTATCAGATATTTTCTTCGCTTTGATGGAACGGTTCATTTCAGCTTCTTTTTGTTGAATATCTTATAATTTTCTTTTTTGTTTTCCTAACTCATTAGCTTCCCATTCTTTACTTGTTAGCACAAATAGCACAAAATTACGATGTTCCGAATTTGCTTTTGGTTTCTTCACGGGCGTTTTTGGCATGGGTAAAAAGACATGGCTTTCGAACAAATTATTGTTTGTTTCGTTGTCCACGAGAAACCCACTCACCTCCAACAAATTGTACATTTGGTCTGCTAGATGATGGAATACAAAATGGTTCATATTCTTTGATGCTCAAGAATCATCTCTAAAGATTGAACTGGTTGTGGGATTGATGGATCATTGCTGGACAAAAAGACACAAGGCGAATCTGATGTAGGTATTTCTAATTCGGAAGTAGGTATTACGACTTCATTTTCAACGACAGCAGCAGGCTTAGCATGACACTTTAAATTCCTTTTTTTCCATTCTGTTTCTTCACAATCTGAATCATTCTCTTGCTCTTCAGAATCGTCGTCGCTAACGCACAGTTCAGCATCATCGTGTACATCATGATGTGGGGTTCTGATACGTCTGTACGTCTCTAAAGGTTTTTCGTCACGTCTGTTATGGCGTAACTGTTGGGAAAAATCTTTCTATTATTTTGTTGAATAAAATTTCCGTCGGAAAGGAAATTTTATTAAAATATTAGGTGCTTATAAAATTATGAGTACCTATGTATCAAAACAAACTTACCTAAAATGTTTGATATCTTGACCGAAGACGAGCGAGTGTCTTGACCAAAGATGTGTTTGTGTATTAAAAAAATATTATTATTTTTATTCTTCACTATAAATGTTTCATAAAACTCGCTTTAATGCTTTATCACCTACAACTTCTGCTGCACTATCATAAACTATTGTTTAGTAGCTACACCAAATATTACAACTATTGTGCATATATGTAAACAATAAAATAGTTTCTGAGGTATGATTATTTTGAAACAGCAGAAGAACTAAAAAACATCACTCAGAATCGCCACTAACAAAGTATACAAATTGAGGGTAAAATAAATTATTGTCACCCTACTCACATACACAATTAAAAAGTAGTTGATTTCGGTATCTATTAAGATTTGTAGTTATATCATAATTCTTATTTGTAATAAATGACACCAATTTGTTGCACATTTTTTTTCACAAAAAGAGACAGTTTTGTATTTGTCTTATCTTTCATATGTTAAGCGTATTATAACGAAAAAAAAATGGAGGACTGAGGGCCCGAATTTTATGAATGTTATTATAACTTTCAAACAACAAGAAGTGGTGACCTGTTCTTGCTTTTACAAATTTTCACAATTTATTTAGTAGCATAAAGGATTCCAAACAGTAGCTGTAAGTTAATGATTTCATTTTATTTGCGTAATAAACTTTTACATGTATGAGAATTGAGGGCCCATTTTGTACGAAGATATACAAGTAGGACAGCGTTTTGCGGTAATATCTTGTTTTCACAAAATTTGTTTGGCATTAGCTTAGATTTTGGCATAAGCTTAGATTTTGGCATAAGCTTAGATTTTGGCATAAGCTTAGATTTTGGCATAAGCTTAGATTTTGGCATAAGCTTAGATTTTGGCATAAGCTTAGATTTTGGCATAGAGACATTTTCTGTAGTGTCCATAGTTTATATCAAGTTCAGGTGGGCCCTCAATCCTCTATGTGAGAACTGAGGGCCCAACTTTACAGCCCATAACTCGGTAATTTGACTTTCACAAAATCTGATTCCAACTTTCACAATTCTTTACGAATGTTCACTAAATCCTAAGCATATTTTCAAAGAGTTTTAACAAAGTGGCCCTCACACCACACGCACATAAGATATCATACACCTGAAGTACCAGCACGAACTAGAAATTTGAATCTCCATTTGTTTGGTTTCTTTGGCATGTATTGCCTTCTTCTGCTGCCAGCTTTTTTACCTTTGCAAGGTATTATCATCTCATCGATTGCAAATTACCATTCTTCTTCTATTTTTAAGCACCGCTTACGAACATAATCCATGACAGGGGTAATTTTATAGTAACGATCATTTTTATCTACATTTGTATTATCGAAGTTGGTGGAGTCTGATATATGTACGGATCCGGTATACATTATATTTTCAAATACAAAATCTAAATCATATTATTCATTTGACGCTTCTTATTAGCAACAGGTATCGTTGTCGCTCGTGGAGGCATAGGTGACGAATCTGTGATTGCGGTTTATCTGGTTCGACGTGTAGCCATGCTTGACAATAATGTAGGTCTAGAAAAACTAGAAAATGGTGATGCAGGAACTATTCGTGAAGGTGTTTCTGGTATGTAACATGATACTGGAACTAGAGACCTACCGGGGGAGTGGAGAGGATTCATCTCGCGCAGTCTGTTCTGCAGCAATATAATGTCCGTGATCGCCATAATCCTGACCATTTGTGTCTTCACTCTCACTAAGATAAGCCAATATGTCGTAAAATGCCGGAGATATGGCGAAGATGAGAATCACTGTTATCATTAGACATGCGCAAAATGTGCCAGTGAAAAGAAATGAATGAAGTATATCTTTTGGCTCAATGAAGTAGTCCACTCATTTAGTTCAGTACTTCATTTAGTTCAGCAAATCAGAACGAATCAATGAGATATCGAGCTCGCGTAGTGTGATACGTTACGATGAATGATGCACTTCGCTTAGTTCACTTTTATACGTATCTCGATTTTCTTTCATACTTTTTATAGGATTAGGACTGTCAACCACGAAATATGAAACCGACTTAAAAATAAAAAGTAACTTTAACAACATAATGTCAATGTGTGCGATTTTATTGCTCTCAAGTGTATCTAGATGCATTGAGTTGAGTTTGATTGTCTGGGGTTAAGGTTTCTGTTTCGGTGGCGGATTGAGAAGGAACAACGGTGAACGTTGGTGACCCTGATCGGCTTTCTGTATAAATACACTGTGCGTCGTTGGAAGTGGATGGGCGTGGGTGAGACCAAGGATCCGAGGTCGAATTCAGACTTATTGTTTTCACTATACGCTTACAGATTTTCGACTTAATAGATTAAGTCTTCAATATAGCCTTCTGCAACCGTATTCGACTTCCACCCGCTGCGCTGTGACGTTCTAAAGTGGTGAGATCGGCTCCGGAATCCGCCAAGAGCGTTGCCGAAGTTCTACGAAAGCAGTGACCTGTGTATAGCTGAGGCTCTTCCAGTTTTAAGGTTCGTCTTCGTATTTTTCAATTTTACTAACAGTAATTTATCTAAATGCTTTTCGATATTATTAACTGTTAGCTGTAACAGCTCGTTATTGCGACTCGCCCCAATAATTCGCTATGATCAGTACAACCTGTTATGAAAATATTACATAATATGCATAATTCAACATATACAGCATCTATTACATATCGTAATAAATATTTTAACAGTATTGCTAAGCCAGACTAAGATTCATTGCGCCTCCAAAAATTAGTAGTAGGCAGTAAGTACAAACACAAATTTTAATAACTAACAACAGATTCATAGATACACACGGCTACACATCAAGCTATACTATTCCAGTTTACGCTGACCTCGCATTGTACGGAAATCTATAGAATGCGAGATCAGCTTATACTGAAAATGTATAGCTTGATGTGTAGCCGTGTGTACCACGACCACGGCAAGAAAATTGCAGTCCGAAGCTTCATTAAGAATTTTTTCTATGTTAAGGGCTGTGAAAATTTTGGACTTTTTAGCCTTATTTATGCCCCAACTGACATTCTTTTTAGAAAAGATCGAGTTTTGCGTATGTTTCAATATGCACGTTGTTTTGTTTTTAAAGTAGCTTTCAAGATTGAGTATATAGTCCACATTGTAGATGATCGCCTCGTCTGTGATAAATCTAAAAAATAATATAGCAACACCATCTCCAAAAAACTGCTTGCGCACTTAGTCTCCATTCATTGAAGACATGGTATGCTTTCAGATATTTCTCGCGAGACTCAGGTAGGAAACTTAATTCTGCATTAATAACTTTTGTTCTAACTCTTCCGGTGTTAAAATACTGTTCTCGTCGCTAGTTGCATTCATATTTTACGATTATTTTTTTTTTTTTTAACTTATTCAACTCTACGCCAGCCACGAAATTTTATTCCCGCTCTTTTATACACGTTAGCTGCCATGGGGGGTCAAAATGACCGGCACTTGGTAGAAGCGTTTGGGCCATGGGGGGCTTAAATGACCGGCACAACTAAGGTGAACTTGAACACCTTTTGCTCGCTGACGGCCATGCGTGTAACGCAAAATACCATTACAAGTGGCCGGCGCGGCCCCAATGATCACTTTAGATAACTTGGCCTCAAAATATTTTTATAATTTTTTGGTTGTATGAATGTTTTTGTAGCGAGTCAAACAAAATTATGATGTAAATTAAAGACAGTATACTTTTTAAAATATTTCACTCGCGCGTCCGAGCTGCGCGCCTAACTATGCCGCGACGCGTCCCGGTTCGCGCGGACCGCACACGCGCGGTTACCGCGTCGGTCATGTCCCACATAAAGCGTAATATCTCCGAAACCACTGTAGCTATACCGTAATAAAAATTCATGTGTATAGCTGAAACTATACAGCATCTGTATGTGTTGAAACTACATTACACCTTCATAGTCGAAAGTACCGTAAAAAAATGTTAAACTTGAAAGTATGTGTTGAATTTCTGTAAAATATTTGTTCTTACTGAATTTTTGTACAGTATTTTGTTGTTTGAGTCAATAAAACCTATTTACTAGTAAACTAGACTATATTATAAGCTTTTTTTTGATACCCATATGTCCCTACTTGGTTTGTTCAGAGTAGCACAGTAAACCAAAACAAACACCCCTTTCCTCCTTCTGTCCTTCAGCAATTTGATGCCGCCGGCGATGACGTAATTACGGCAAGATGGCCGACATAAGGGCGCTCACAGCTGGTTTTCATGGAGAGGATTTAATTTATTTGAAATGATTATTTTGTGATTTTAATTGAAATGTTAATCAATCATTAAATGTATTAATTATATATATTTTACAACAATGGTAGGTATTCAAAATAATGGTCAAGTACTAAATTTTCAATTTAATTATGTCCAGATGAGAAAACCAGTTTTGGGTTGAGTTTTGTTTGTTTATTTGGGTTTTGTTAGTGTGATGTTAAGAGGCGGGCCTAAGCACGTGTGTTTTAGTATAATTGGGTTTTGTTAGTGTGATGTTAAGAGGCGGGCCTAGGCATGTGTGTTTAAGTATAATTGGGTTTTGTTAGTGTGGTGTTAAGAGGCGGGCCTAAGCACGTGTGTTTTAGTATAATTGGGTTTTGTTAGTGTGATGTTAAGAGGCGGGCTTAGGCACATGTGTTTTAAGTGTAATTGGGTTTTGTTCGTGTGATGTAGAATAAATTAAAACAAGATATCCATGATATTCAAGTACAAGTTATTTAATCATTACAAAAATAAACAACACAAAAATAAACAACTAACAATTATAAAGTTATATTACAACAATGCAGGTGTTCAAAGATATTTTACAACAAAGTATGTATTTAAAGTCATTTTACAACAATGCAGGTGTTCAAAGATATTTTACAACAATGCAGGTGTTCAAAGTTATTTTACAACAATGCAGGTGTTCAAAGATATTTTACAACAATGCAGGTGTTCAAAGTTATTTTACAACAAAGTAGGTATTCAAAGTCATTTTACAACAATGCAGGTGTTCAAAGATATTTTACAACAATGCAGGTGTTCAAAGTTATTTTACAACAAAGTAGGTATTCAAAGTCATTTTACAACAATGCAGGTGTTCAAAGATATTTTACAACAATGCAGGTGTTCAAAGTTATTTTATAACAATGCAGGTGTTCAAAGATATTTTACAACAATGCAGGTGTTCAAAGTTATTTTACAACAAAGTAGGTATTCAAAGTCATTTTACAACAATGCAGGTGTTCAAAGATATTTTACAACAATGCAGGTGTTCAAAGTTATTTTACAACAAAGTAGGTATTCGTTACCTTCTACCCGAGGAACAGGCCTACTTCGGGTACAATGGGTTTGGTGACCATGCCTAATTTCTCGAGGGTAATTTGCTAAAACAAAGTAGGTATTCGTTTCCTTCTACCCGAGGAACAGGCCTACTTCGGGTACAAAGGGCTTGTGACCATGCCTGATATTAAATGTAATTTTTACCGTTGAAAATCTTTCTCCATTTCGTCGACAATGACACAGACTGACACGTAAGACTAGACAAAATCAGACCGGTGCTTGACTATTTGAATGACAAGTTTTCCAGTTTATACATGCCCGTCTCAAGAGACAGCTAAAGTAAGTTATTTTACAACAATGCAGGTGTTCAAAGTCATTTTACAACAATGCAGGTGTTCAAAGTCATTTTAAAACAATGCAGGTGTTCAAAGTCATTTTACAACAATGCAGGTGTTCAAAGTCATTTTACAACAATGCAGGTGTTCAAAGATATTTTACAACAATGCAGGTGTTCAAAGTTATTTTACAACAAAGTAGGTATTCGTTACCTTCTACGAGTAAAACGAGACATCCGAGAAAGTTTGTTTTGCTCTCGGAGCAAAGCAATCTTTTTGTCCGCATACCGGTTGGTCTCCGTACAAAGTAAGTCAATAAAGTCGGTGTCGAACATTTTGTAAAAAATGTCGACCGGTCCAGTCTGGTCAGTCACGGCAAATGTCGGTCCTGTCGGGCTGTCGAAAGTCTCACGTTTCCCAAGAAACGTACGTCTATCGTTGCTCCAATTAAAAGTGAAGCTGTCCTCGGAAACGATGTCGCGAAGTGCTCGGTCATCCGCGGCATCCTCCCTCTGCAACACTTCCAATTGCAGCAACGAAAAGTCGGTAATACAGACTGGCTCGGTCGTCGCGTTACGGTGAGTCTGTGTTATGTAAATGTCTGGGTCGGGTCTGTCGTCAACGTCACTGTTATTGTCATGTTCGAGCCAGTCGTATACAGTCGCGTCAAATCGGTCGTCAGTTATACCTGAAACAAACAATAAGACTCTGAAGTTTTACTGATATTACTGTTTCAACGACGGAACACTGTATACAAAAGAAAAAAAATCTTTTGTACCAGTTATTTATACTTACCAATTTCAGAGAGCTCAACAGCAAACGACGAGGCGGCAGAAGCGGCAGTAGCACCCACAACCACCTCTGCACCAAGTTCTGGAGAAAGAAAATCAGATTTAAAAACAACAAAAAACCAATCATCTGACTCTGATGAAGAGCTACTCTGCGAAAGTAAAAAAAGTATTGACCATTCGGACTCTGTCGAGCTTCTTTGAGCGCGCCCTTTCTTGATGGGCCTCAATAAGCCCATCGGCGCGCTCAGAGCGGTCGACAGCCTGGTCGGGGAGCTGTACGGGGAGGTGTACGGGGATGTGAAGGGGGAATTAGGTTCGGTGTCTGCCTCATCCGTACCTAGTTCCTCGTCACTGTCCCCGCCACAGGGTGGTGTGGGTGCGTCTGCGGGTGCACCTGCACCTGCGGCGCCATCTGCTTCCTCGACTGTAAAAAAAAATATTTATTACAAACTCATTCTTAGTCTTTTTGTCGTTTTGGCGGCTTATTAACTTACTATAACTCATTTCCGAACGGGACAGGCCGGACGACGAAGCTACGGCTCCGTCGTCGGCCGGTCCTGCAGACTGGTGTTGGTCTGTAACAAACAAGACAAGCTGTAGCCGACATTCAACATGGTAAATTGTTAAAATAAGACTGTCAAAAAACCATCTTACGCAGAGAACGGGACAGGCCGGACGACGAAGCTACGGCTCCGTCGTCGGCCGGTCCTGCAGACTGGTATGATGGTGGTGGTGGTGGTGGTGGTGACGGTGACTGGGGTGGTGGGGTGAAAATACAGGCCTGGCGTTCTGGCGAGGCTTTTCTGCAAAATAAAAAAAAAAGCACATCAGGAGTCCAAATAATTCATAATTAAATGGAAGTAGCAGGAAAAAAAATAACTTCAACAAAATAAATACCGTGTTTGGCGTTTGCGCGGTGGGGCGTCCGGCAGGAGCATCCGCTCAAGTTGAGCGCCCCTCTTGCGTTCGACGAGCTCCTGCCGGACGGACGCTGGCAGCGCCGCTACGCGGCGCTGCGTCACCTGCCTCTCCGCTCGCACATATGCGAGCGGATTTTCCAGAACGTCGCTGCCAAAAAAAAACATAACAAACATAACATCACGCCTTGTTTCCCCGAAAGGTTGGGCAGAGGTGTACCTATAGTACACCCACATTTCGTCTGTTATGTTTAAGTCATGGGACTTAAACATAACAGAATCGAACCCAGGACCGATTATCTAAAATAATATACTATACAAAATACGTACACCTGTATACCCCGCCCACGTCCACGTCCACGGCCACGGCCACGCCCTCCATCAAAATTATCATCTTGAGACCTAGAAATAGACCCAGTTAACCAAGCACTAAAAAATAGCATGTTTTTCTGACACCCGTGCCTAAGCCCGCCTCTTAACATCACACGAACAAAACCCAATTATACTTAAAACACACGTGCTTAGGCCCGCCTCGTAACATCACACGAACAGAACCCAATTACACATTAAACACGTGCTTAGGCCCGCCTCTTAACATCACACTAACAAAACCCAATTACACATAGAACACACGTGCTTTTAAGCCCGCATCATAACATCACACGAACAAAACATATTTACACCTAAAACACCCGTGCTTAGGACCGCCTCTTAACATCACACAAACAAAACCCAATTACACATAGAACACACGTGCTTTTATGCCCGCATCATAACATCACACGAACAATATTTACACCTAAAACACACTTAAAAAACCATGCACGAAACATCAAGCAGACACGATGTATGAGGTCAAATATATTGGTACACAAAGAATCAGTTGTGAAAAGCAAGCACGAAAGGTTGAAAACATCATGCAGCCACGATGCATGAGGTAATTAGTTACGTACGCATAGAACAATTATATGGTACACAAATAACCAGTTAGAAAAAGCAAGCACCCAATAATTAAAAGAAACCGCAAGTCATGACCTCCCATAAGCTTCGCTGGAGTCGGGTAAAATAGAATATCAATCACACTCACGATTTTACCGTTCGTCGGAACCCTTATTTAGAGAAATATCAAAGACGTCCATGTACTACCATGTTGGCATAAAAAAAAATCCTGCGGAACGAATTACAATCAGGTTTAATCCTAACAGTTTGTGTAGTATTTTCACGTTCTGAGCGTGTATAAATACTAATAATGAACCAATGTCCCTAATAGAAGCATTATTCTATTACAATATCTAGTAAAACACATGTAATTTAATTACGAAATGGCGACGCGCAACGTGTCGCTAGCACGTAAATTTTTCATGACGATTTTATCACATTTTAATGATTTACAACCTTGGACACGTATAGATATTCATAAACTTTGATTAACGAGGATTTTTTTGATATATAACACTAATACACTGGATATTAGATAAAATTGTACTTACATGTTTAGCTGTGATACGTCCGAGCCGTGCAGACTTGAATCCAAATGAACGAGACACCGGTGACAGATTTCGCTTTTTAAAAAAAAGTCTATGGTCTATCCCGGAGTGTTGTACACCGAAAGACGCGGCGTCAAATGCAGAGCCCTCTGGTTTAGTTTTTTGGAAGCTACACAGTGTGACTGCGGTACAAAATCGATTTGAACGGAGTCAAGCGTCCGGGCTACCATGGTAGCCGGGACGCGTCGGGGGTCTGTTTTTCTGGGCTACCATGGTAACCGGGACGTTCAAGTTCAAGGAAGAAATCTTATAAATAAGTCATTTCACGTCATTTAAACGACTGATGAAAAACGCAAATGTATTCGGATTTCCATATGGCAGGCAACGTGTTAAATTAAGGCGTGTTCGGAAATAGCTAAGCACCCATGATATTTTATTATTCAAAATATATTTGCAGTAAAAACTTATTTTCGTTTAAATACAAATAACAAGTTCAAAATTAAATAAATTAAATCTTTTTGCAAAATTTCTTTAGTTAGTACGAAATTCTGAACGTGTTTGTCTTTGAGGTCTAACTCAAAATCGGAACTTCGAAAGGGCTGGTCTTTGTCTCTCTCTCTTTCTAATGGTGGGGGGTGAATTCACGTACTTTTATTTTTCCTATTTTTTTTTTTCATAAATTTTTTTTAAGTGATTGATAGGTCAAATTTGTGTAGAGTATGTGATCGAATTACACTAAATATAATATATTCAATTATGGGCATGGATAGATATATTTAGATTATTTTAGGTTTTATACGTGGTTAAAGTTAAACGTCACAGAATGGAATGACTAGTGTATACAGGTAATGACAATAGGAGTGAAGGGAATGACAATAGTAGCATGGAATGATTTTTCTACTAATAAAAAAACTAATAATCAGCCTGACAAACTTTATTATTAAAAGATTTACTATCACAATAAATTCTGTTGATTAACTCTTTATACACACAATTCTCATTCATTTATTTCTAATTTTAAGACATTAACACTTAATTTAATATTTAGATTATTTTAGGTTTTATACGTGGTTAAAGTTAAACGTCACAGAATGGAATGACTAGTGTATACAGGTAATGACAATAGGAGTGAAGGGAATGACAATAGTAGCATGGAATGATTTTTCTACTAATAAAAAAACTAATAATCAGCCTGACAAACTTTATTATTAAAAGATTTACTATCACAATAAATTCTGTTGATTAACTCTTTATACACACAATTCTCATTCATTTATTTCTAATTTTAAGACATTAACACTTAATTTATTCAGTCGATAAAATTAACAAAGATACTATCACAAATTCTTAGTCTTTATTTATTTATTCTAATCACAGTATTAGTATTATATTATAATAACCTTTTTATCTATTCTTATTTTTATGCTATATTTTTGTAAAATGTTAAGATTATAAAAATAACAAGCTAGTCGTAATAATCCTTTGGTCTACTTGATAGGTTTTTCTTTAACTCTAATCACTATGTATGCCATACTTCTAGGAATTACTCTAGATTCAAAATTACAATGGGGAGCCCACATTAGAGCTCTTTCAGGTAGATTAAGTTCAGCTGCATATGCAGTAAGAAAAAATAGACAGTTGACTGATATAGCCACAGCTAGGTTAGTATACTTTGTTTATTTCCACAGTATTATGTCTTATGGCGTTCTGCTGTGGGGATCGGCAGCTGATGTAGATTCAATTTTTATCTTACAAAAGAGGGCAATCCGCGCAGTATATAGAATGGGTCCTCGTGAGTCCCTTAGAAACAAATTCAAAGAAATTAATGTAATTACTCTGCCTTCTCTTTATATCTTAGAAAGTATTTTGTATGTTCGCAAGAACTTATGTCTTTTCAAAACAAGAAGTGATTTCCATAATATAAATACACGTAGTAAACATGAAATTGTGATACCCAAATTTAGATTAACAAAAACAAGCAAATCATTTGTTATCAACAGAATCCGCTTTTATAACAAGTTGCCAGTCAGTTACAGAACTTGGCGATGGAAAGTTCAAAACCCACATCAAACGTGTCCTTATCAAAAACGCATATTACAAGATTAAAGACTACGTTGAAGACAAGGAAGTTTGGCAATAATTCCTTCTGCACATGTGGCTTCCCTGGTACACCAGAAACGGCATAACTATGGAAATATCTATTAACTGCTCCGAAATTACGATGTTTATTATTATTATTTTTTAGACATACATTTTTGACATTATATACCTACAATTTATATTTCAGACTTAATATTATTAATATTATTTTACATGGATTCTTGTGTACGTTGTGAATGTGAGAACGTTGTAGGCTTAATAGACTAGATCTTTTTTTCTTTAGACCGTTTCCTTTTCTCTTTTTTTTTTTGTTAAGTACTTTTCGACAGGCCTACACTGTTCTCCCATACCTAATTTGTGTAATTTGAAAACATTGTAAAAGCCAATTATTTTCAAAAGAGTAACCGTGGAGTTTCTTGCCGGCTCTTCTCCATAGGAAACGACCAATTGGAACCGTGCACCTAGCTTCTGACGTTTCATAAGTGCCCATGCAGGTTTATGTGAAATAAAAATATTTTGATTTTGATACATAGTATATCCATATATATATTTAAATAAAAATAAATCCAAAAAGAAAATGTGTTCATTCATTGATTATTCACTGTTTTTAAAAAATTACGTTTGCTGCTTGCTTCCCTTTAAACGTTATTATTCGCGAGGTTGAGGGTATTGGAGTGTTGGTGATATTAGAGAGAACTCGTTCAGGTCTTGTAGAGGTAAGGTAAGAGTAACAACACCAGCCCCATCATCTAGTCGATGTTGAGATTCTCTTAAATCATCTGATATGGGGATTTTTTGGAAGCCTAAGTGTTTTCCATGTACACACACATTTCTTACATCACATTCAAAACAACATGTCTTACTAAAAGTCAAATGGTTTGAATATCTCTCCCACATTACTTGATGCACAGAAAGGGTACCACTAAATGGTTTCAAATTACTCTTTAACTGTCTTTCTCTATCTTTGATGTTTTCTTCATTTACCTGTAAGATTTTAATATTTTCCACGTGTTCTTGAAGACATCTCAAGAACTGCTCAAATGTCCCAACGTCATGTCCACACTTCACAAGAGAATCAGCGGAGCGCTTTATTACCGCGCCTACGCCATCAGGGGCACCCTTTCCGTGCCCTGCCTCAGTATAATTTCATGTATTTTTTTATGTTAAAGTAATCTTTCCAAAATTGAGTTATCATAAAAAATATATATTTATTCCGGTATTGTGAGGTGGGCGAATCCGACTGAAAATAGATGATTTCTATGGAAGGGTTTTCTTTCACGGCCATTGAGTTATCATAAAAAATATAAATTTATTCCGGTATTGTGAGGTGGGCGAATCCGATTGAAAATAGATGATTTCTATGGAAGGGTTTTCTTTCACGGCCACATCTATTAGAGGGATCAAATGAGCCCAAACTGCAGAGGCATCGTGCCTTACGCATGGACTGACGGTACATACGCAGGTTTTTCCAACTGCACTCTGATAGTAGTCGAAGTCGGAGTTTTTCCTGTGTATACATAGAACTTCCAGAGATAGCCACTTGATGACTCGCACAACTCGTAAGTTTTCACCCCGACTTGTGCGGCCTTCGTCGAAATCTTCTGAGCATATGACAACCGCCCGTGCCATTTGAGAAGAAATTCGTCAATAGCTATCTCTTGAGAGGGCATGTATAAACTGGAAAACTTAAAATAGTCAAGCACCGGTCTGATTTTGTTCAGTCACAGTGTCATTGTCGACGAAATGAAGAAAGGTTTTCAGCAGTAAAAACCTGTTGTAGGACATTACCCTCGAGAAATTTGGCATGGTGCCAAACCCATTGTACCCGAAGTACGATTGTTCCTCGGGTAGAGGGTAAAGCCCCTGCAGGATATTTACTGCTAAAAAACTTACCATTTCGTCCCTGTTAGTAGGAGACCAACGAGTAAAACGAGACATCCGAGAAAGTTTGTTTTGCTCTCGGAGCAAAGCAATCTTTTTGTCCGCATACCGGTTGGTCTCCGTACAAAGTAAGTCAATAAAGTCGGTGTCGAACATTTTGTAAAAAATGTCGACCGGTCCAGTCTGGTCAGTCACGGCAAATGTCGGTCCTGTCGGGCTGTCGAAAGTCTCACGTTTACCGTGAAACGTACGTCTATCGTTGCTCCAATTAAAAGTGAAGCTGTCCTCGGAAACGATGTCGCGAAGTGCTCGGTCATCCGCGGCATCCTCCCTCTGCAACACTTCCAATTGCAGCAACGAAAAGTCGGTAATACAGACTGGCTCGGTCGTCGCGTTACGGTGAGTCTGTGCGTAAAAGTCTGGGTCGGGTCTGTCGTCAACGTCACTGTTATTGTCGTGTTCGAGCCAGTCGTATACAGTCGCGTCAAATCGGTCGTCAGTTATACCTGAAACAAACAATAAGACTCTGAAGTTTTACTGATATTACTGTTTCACCAGTTATTTATACTTACCAATTTCAGAGAGCCCAACACCAAACGACGAGGCGGCAGAAGCGGCAGTAGCACC
The DNA here is from genome assembly GCA_905333075.3 of Atethmia centrago. NCBI lineage: Eukaryota > Metazoa > Arthropoda > Insecta > Lepidoptera > Noctuidae > Atethmia > Atethmia centrago. The sequence continues at coordinate 19,191,692 of HG995393.1, forward strand.
CACAACCACCTCTGCACCAAGTTCTGGAGAAAGAAAATCAGATTTAAAAACAACAAAAAACCAATCATCTGACTCTGATGAAGAGCTACTCTGCGAAAGTAAAAAAAGTATTGACCATTCGGACTCTGTCGAGCTTCTTTGAGCGCGCCCTTTCTTGATGGGCCTCAATAAGCCCATCGGCGCGCTCAGAGCGGTCGACAGCCTGCTCGGGGAGCTGTACGGGGAGGTGTACGGGGATGTGAAGGGGGAATTAGGTTCGGTGTCTGCCTCATCCGTACCTAGTTCCTCGCCACTGTCCCCGCCACAGGGTGGTGTGGGTGCGTCTGCGGGTGCACCTGCACCTGCGGCGCCATCTGCTTCCTCGACTGTAAAAACAAATATTTATTACAAACTCATTCTTAATCTTTTTGTCGTTTTGGCGGCTTATTAACTTACTATAACTAATTTCCGCGTCGACGAAATCTGTAACAAACAAGACAAGCTGTAGCCGACATTCAACATGGTAAATTGTTAAAATAAGACTGTCAAAAAACCATCTTACGCAGAGAACGGGACAGGCCGGACGACGAAGCTACGGCTCCGTCGTCGGCCGGTCCTGCAGACTGGTGTTGGTCTGTAACAAACAAGACAAGCTGTAGCCGACATTCAACATGGTAAATTGTTAAAATAAGACTGTCAAAAAACCATCTTACGCAGAGAACGGGACAGGCCGGACGACGAAGCTACCGGCTCCGTCGTCGGCCGGTCCTGCAGACTGGTATGGTGGTGGTGGTGGTTGTGGTGGTGACGCGTAGTAGATACAGGCCTGGCGTTCTGGCGAAGGTTTTCTGCAAAATAAAAAAAAAAAGCACATCAGGAGTCCAAATAATTCATAATTAAATGGAAGTAGCAGGAAAAAAAAATAACTTCAACAAAATAAATACCGTGTTGTCCAAGCGCCCCTCTTGCGTTCGACTAGCTCCTGCCGGACGGACGCTGGCAGCGCCGCTACGCGGCGCTGCGTCACCTGCCTCTCCGCTCGCACATATGCGAGCGGATTTTCCAGAACGTCGCTGCCAAAAAAAAACATAACAAACATAACATCACGCCTTGTTTCCCCGAAAGGTTGGGCAGAGGTGTACCTATAGTACACCCACATTTCGTCTGTTATGTTTAAGTCATGGGACTTAAACATAACAGAATCGAACCCAGGACCGATTATCTAAAATAATATACTATACAAAATACGTACACCTGTATGCCCCGCCCACGTCCACGGCCACGTCCTCCATCGGAATTTTCATCTTGAGACCTAGAAATAGACCCAGTTAACCAAGCACTAAAAAATAGCATGTTTTTCTGACACCCGTGCTTAAGCCCGCCTCTTAACATCACACAAACAAAACCCAATTACACTTAAAACACACGTGCTTAGGCCAGCCTCGTAACATCACACGAACAGAACCCAATTACACATTAAACACGTGCTTAGGCCCGCCTCTTAACATCACACTAACAAAACCCAATTACACATAGAACACACGTGCTTTTAAGCCCGCATCATAACATCACACGAACAAAACATATTTACACCTAAAACACCCGTGCTTAGGACCGCCTCTTAACATCACACAAACAAAACCCAATTACACATAGAACACACCCCAATTACACATAGAACACACGTGCTTTTATGCCCGCATCATAACATCACACGAACAAAACATATTTACACCTAAAGCACCCGTGCTTAGGACCGCCTCTTAACATCACACAAACAAAACCCAATTACACATAGAACACACGTGCTTTTATGCCCGCATCATAACATCACACGAACAAAACATATTTACACCTAAAACACACTTAAAAAACCATGCACGAAACATCAAGCAGACACGATGTACGAGGTCAAATATATTGGTACACAAAGAATCAGTTGTGAAAAGCAAGCACGAAAGGTTGAAAACATCATGCAGCCACGATGCATGAGGTAATTAGTTACGTACGCATAGAACAATTATATGGTACACAAATAACCAGTTAGAAAAAGCAAGCACCCAATAATTAAAAGAAACCGCAAGTCATGACCTCCCATAAGCTTCGCTGGAGTCGGGTAAAATAGAATATCAATCACACTCACGATTTTACCGTTCGTAGGAACCCTTATTTAGAGAAATATCAAAGACGTCCATGTACTACCACGTTGGCATAAAAAAAAATCCTGCGGAACGAATTACAATCAGGTTTAATCCTAACAGTTTGTGTAGTATTTTCACGTTCTGAGCGTGTATAAATACTAATAATGAACCAATGTCCATATTAGAAGCATTATTCTATTACAATATCTAGTAAAACACATGTAATTTAATTACGAAATGGCGACGCGCAACGTGTCGCTAGCACGTAATTTTTTCATGACGATTTCATCACATTTTAATGATTTACAACCTTGGACACGTATAGATATTCATAAACTTTGATTAACGAGGATTTTTTTGGTATATAACACTAATACACTGGATATTAGATAAAATTGTACTTACATGTTAACTGTGAGACGTCCGACCCTTGCTGACTTGAATCCAAATGAACGAGACACCGGTGACAGATTTCGCTTGTTAAAAAAAAGTCTATGGTCTATCTCGGAGTGTTGTACACCGAAAGACGCGGCGTCAAATGCAGAGCCCTCTGGTTTAGTTTTTTGGAAGCTACACAGTGTGACTGCGGTACAAAATCGATTAGAACGGAGTCAAGCGTCCAGGCTACCATGGTAGCCGGGACGCGTCGGGGGTCTGTTTTTCTGGGCTACCATGGTAGCCGGGACGTTCAAGTGGACCACTTTGATGATTCATAAAATCGTATACCAATAAATGGCAACAGTATGTGTTCAATTTCATATTCTCTCACACGAACGTTTGCCGCACAGGGTTTGTAGCTATATAATCGGCATTTGCATATAGGTCGCAAATAATTCAGCAGAGAATGCGTTGGGTTTCACATCAATAAAACCAAATTACACCTAAAACTCGGGTTTTCCCATCTGTACATAATTATATTGAAAATTTGTAGTTATCAGTACTTGACCATTATTTTGAATACCTACCATTGTTGTAAAATATATATAATTATTACATACAGTGACTATCATTTCAACTAAAATCCTATTCGTGGAAACCAGCTGGGAGAACCATTATGTCGGCCTTCTTGCCGTAATTTGGACATCGCAGGCGGGTATAAAATTGGTGAGGGAATGGGGTGTTTGTTTTGGATTATTGTGCTACTCTGAACAAACCAAGTAAGGACATATGGGTATCAAAAAAAAGCTTATATAGTCTAGTTGAATACCTAATAAATAGATCCAAAAAACCCCGAATAATACTCCTCGTAGAGTGAAGGCCTGAGACCGTCACGTAATACATAACATCACGCCTGTATTCTCCCGAAAAGGGGTAGGCAGAGGTGTATAATATACCCACACTTATGGTCCTAAAGAACAAAGAGAAATAGCTACATGAAAAAGCTATAAATAACAAAATAGAAAGTACAAAGGTATTACAATGTTTACTTATGTTTACGATGGGATGGGATGCAGTCTAGCACACGTCACACACACACACACACACACACACACACACACACACACACACACACACACACACACACACACACACACACACACACACACACAAGGCACTTAGACAGGAAACACTCACTTAGAGAGAAAAGATAAAGGGTACAATATAATGTTCATTTATTACACATTACCTCTTGTAAATCATCAGTAAATCTTGATAAAAATATAAAGACAAAATATGCTTATAAAAAAAATATTGATAGCAGAACTGCAAGAGGCAAGAGGATATTACACACAGAGAAATACATGACAAAAAAGGTTATAAAAAATATAAAAAACTGACAGCAAAATTGCAAAAAAAAAACAAATACAATTACGATGGCCCCCCCAGTCTAGCACACGTCACACACACAAACACGGCACTTAGACAGAAAAGATTGTATGACACGAGAAAAGGAGTGATTCTACTGTGTGCGTCTGTCTGTCGGTTAGACTTTGTGGCAAAGGTATACTCTTCTATGGTAAGTGGTAATACATAAAGGTCAGTCAGTCTGTATGTCCACCAAGCTATACTACGTATAAAAATATATGTATGTATATATATAATAAATAAATAAAAACTAAATAACTGCTAATGTCGTCACTGTATGTCTGTCACGCTGGAAGTAAAAGAGGCTCAAATGGAAATTACCTTCTATGGTATGCATCGAAGCAGGGTTTTAGGCAAAGGGGGACCTCGCAAGCAGAGCAGACGTATCTCGATAAAACGTCGTGCCTGTTGCTTAGTGCACCAAACACAACGTTTACGCATACGACGGCCATTGCTTTCGAGTTGGTCTGTCTGTAATGGGAGATGTTGCACCAGAGGCTGACGGCCCACACTGCTTGAACCAGGACGGGTGGGTACGATTTTATGAGGGACAAGATGGTGGTGGTGCTGCAGAATTTGATCAACTAACTCCAATCGAAACACTGCGTGCTCTTTCGGAGCAGTCGTCAAACTCTGCAGAAGGATGCGGGCATTCAAAATAGAGCAGTTGAGCATGTGTTTGAAGAACTTGATATTCCATTTAGAGCCTCTTTTTCTTTCCAGGAGGTATGGTTCCAGCATTTGATCTTTACGATCAATGCCTCCCATACCCTTATTGTAAACTAAAACTACCTGAGGTTTGTACAGAGATGGGCGATGTGGTTTCGCCACCATCCGGTCTTGTGAATTGCCATGGTAGGTACTTATGGTGGTTATCTTACGTTTCTTGTCCTGAAAGGACAAGACCACCACATCGCCGGATTGGCGTGCTACAAACTGGCCATCTTTCAGCTTACACAGCGACATGAGTGGAGGTACGTTGGCGCGGGTAGCACGCAAAGTACCTACACAGTCGGTTTTGCGTGCCTTCAGAAATCTGGCCAGTAGGGGGCTGTTGAACCAGTTATCTATAAAAAGAGTATAACCTTTGTCAAGGAGAGGACGGATGAGTTGGATGACTGTGGTTGTGCTTTTCAAGGCATTGGATGGGGGGCTGGGATCATAGGAAGTGCCAGCACCGAGGTACACAAAGAACGACCAAAGGTAGCCCGTTGAAGACTCGCAGAGTTCAAAGGTCTTAATTCCGTACTGGGCTGCCTTGGTCTTAATGTACTGGCGGAAGGATAGGTTTCCTTTCCACAAAGTTAAGGATTCATCAATTGCAATATTTTGAGCTGGGATGTAGGCTGCCTGGAACCGTGAATTTAGGTGATCTAAGACCGGACCTAGAGAGAATAAAAGGTCAGTCGAGTTTGTCGGTCTGCTACTATTGTCCACCAAATGAAACGCGCGGCAAAGATTCTCGTAGCGCTGACGGGTAAACATCTTTCTAAAGATGTTGACTTGCAAAAGGGGATTGAGGGTGAAGCATGACTTAATGGAGGGCATCCGGATGATTCCGAGCATCATCCAGAAGGAAAATAGGACAAAAAGTTCGTGAATGTTCGTGTCATACCAATCGCGGGCGAACGACACAGACGAATCGAATAGCCCTGCGGCATATCGATTCGTCTCAGTGACGATGTGCGTCATTATGTCTTCGTCCCAGTACTGCCTAAACGCCTCATATGCATTCTCGGCAGCGACAATCGCCCCAGTTTGCTCCGGAAGAAATTGCTCCCTCACACCTTGATAATCACCCATGGGTGACCATTCAAAATGGTTGGAAGTCCCTTCCGTAGCAAAAAAGGACAAGACCTCGCCGTCTTCCGCATCTACCCGTACTTCCTCGTTCTCTTCTCTTTCTCTCCTTTCTCTATTTATTACACGAGCTCTTGCTGTCTCTCTCGCATTCACTACTCTCATTATTTCAACTCTCAACCCCCTCAGGCACGTCATCATCATTTATATTCACCTCAACCAATCGTTCTCCTCTTGCCTACTGGGGGCCATCGACTTGGCCACGTCACCCCCTCCCGCCGCGTCGCGCCGCAACAACGCGTCGCGCCGCAACGCCGCGTCGCGCCGCAACGCCGCGTCGCGCCGCACTGCCACGCCGCGCTGCAACGCCGCGCTGCAACGCCGCGCCGAGGACGACTTTGCTGCTGCGGCTCCTCTGCCGCCACGTCCTCTACCACATCTTCCACGTGGTCGTGGTCCTCCTCCATGGCGTCGTCTGGGGAAGCCGTGACGATGACAATCAACCTAAGATAAAAAATACTATATATTATCACGTGTAATTCCGGAAGACGTAGCGTGGGAAGGCCGCCTACAAGGTGGACCGATGACCTTGTGAAGGCCACAGGAATCCGCTGGATGCGGGAAGTACAAAACCGGTCGAAGTGGCGGTGCTTGGGGGAGGACTATGTCCAGCAGTGGACGTCTTTCGGCTGAAATGATGATGATGACGTGTAATTCGCGAAGAAAAGGTAGAATACAAGTTTTAATACTTACGGCTCGAGAACGGGCGGCGAGCCTGAGCCAGCAGCAGAAGAAGTCGAAGCCCGCGGCGACCGCGAAGTTGATGATCTTGACCTATCAAATATAGGGTTTTCATTTATTATGGTTATACAGAAAACCATTTATAAAAACAACTATTTATTTTATTACTCACAAAGCCAAAGTATTTATTTCAAATAGGCACATAAAGGGCACTTTTGAATGTCAAAATTTACAAAAAAATTTAATTGATTCTAGTCGCTCTTTTCAAAAGGTAGTTTCGGATGGAGTAGAATGGACAAGAAACTCCACTGTTACTCTTTTAGGTTGTTTTACAATATTTTGTATAGGTACATTTGTACAGTAATAATATGTAAAGACGATGCATCTAGAATAAAATTACTGTTACTTATTACTCACGTCACGGGCAGCCGGACTCCTTTTTCGGCTGCCACCAGAGGGGGGCCCGCAGCCGTTGTTGCTCGTCATACTAAAAAGTAAGAGCTTGGAATTAAATGAAACAACAACAATTGATAACATTAGACTCTTGGCCACCCACCGTGCTTGTGGCTAACTATACTTATTATCTAAAGTCCACCACCGAACCAAAGCACACAAAAGCTGAACAACAAACAGACATTCAAACCAATCAAGACATGCAAAGAGACAGGCATGACAATAAACACTTATCTAAGAGAGGAGGCCTGTATCCTAGCAGTCGGAACATTGTAGGCTGATTATGCACGCTTGCATCAAGTTTGCTGAAAGAAAAATTGTTGACATAGTAGTGATTTATTACTACAAAATTTGGGTCTATAAATTCGACGGCGTAACCCTCGCTGAGTTCCTCCTCGAGTTGCTCGGCGAGTTGCTCGGCAAGCTCCTCCCCGAGCTGCTCGGCGAAGTCGTCGTCGATCGTCCTCCGGGTCCCGGAGGATGTTTTCAAAGTTCGCCTCCTCACACCCACTGCCACTGTTGCAGGTGGCCATCTGGAGAGAAAAAAATATACAGTATATTATAAACTGTATATACAACTACGAAATGTGAACACAACAACAACACAACACAAATGGCGAAAAGTGGGTGTATTACACACCTCTGCTTGCCCTTCGGGAATACAGGCGTATATTACGCCTGTATGTGTTTACAACTTGTGCAAAATATTTTTTATTTTGAAACAATAAATCACAAACATCGATTTTATCAAAAACATCTATCGAATACGACTGGACACCATTTGGGTCATGTCAACTGTTAACGATCGATGACCTTGTTGGCACTCGATCATGTAAATGATCGAAATTTATGAAATATAGTACGTAATACACCTCAACTGACCAAAACATATAGTTATTATTAGTTTTAGAGCTTTATAAACCTTACAGATACACTCAATTCATTGTAAAACAGTCAAAATTCATCAACAAAAAAGTAACTTTCCACAAAGTTTTTTCTCGGAACATTTCATAAGTATTTATGATATAATTAGTGCAAATATCATGTACAACGATGTAATAAGTACTTATATATGAATACTCATCTATTTGCAGTCGGTAACACTCAAAAACAGTCCAAATTCATCATAAAATGTACTTGTCCTATCGATTTTTTCTCGAAATCATCTTTGTTCAAAAATATGATTTTATGATAGGATTTCGTGCAATTATTATCTACAACGACGTAATAAGTACTTGTATAAGAATAATAATCTATTTGCAGTCGATTACACACAAAAACAGTCCAAATTCATCTCAAAATGTACGCGTACTAACGGTTTTTCTCATACCATTTCTTTGCTCAAAAATAAGATTTTAGGATGCGATATCATGCAATTATTATCTACAACGATGTAATAACAACTTATAAATGAAAATATACCCACTTACCGTAGAATATTCCTCACAAACTCGAATTTTCTTTCAGGCTAAACCGCTCCCGAGCGCGACCGCAGTGAAAAGAACTGACTTTTCAACTTTTTTTTTACGCGTTGCATCCGTATATTTTTGGTTTGAAACGATATAGTTAACGAGAATGTCTTCCAGACTATCAAGTAAAATCACCTGCAGACGATATTAGTATTTATTTTAAAGTATAAATAGAAGCGCAAACCGCGTGAATTTTGAGCGCGTCGGTTTTTTCTCATAACATTTCTTTGCTCAAAAATAAAATTTTACGATGCGATTTCATGCAATTATTATCTACAACGATGTAATAACAACTCATAAATGAAAATATACCCACTTACCGTTGAATTATCACACAAAAACTAAACAAAACCGAAATAACACTAACACACACACTCGCGATCACAACAAACTAAATGTCACTTTCTGTTTAATATTTTTGTAATGTTGTCGACGTATATTTTTAGTTTAAAATCCTTTAGTATAAGAGAATATCTTCCAGACCATCGAGTAGAATCGCCCCCAAAAGATATAAGCACTGTTTTATATTCGATAACTGTACTTTCAAATCGCGCGCCGCGAGGGCTCCTATTCGGAGCCATTGGGGCGTTAGCGGTACCAATCTTTCTTTTTTTGGAGGGGATGTAGTGACCACCAAGATTCGCCAACTCGTGATTTGATGACTCAATACAACTTTAAATACTAATCCGGTTAAGTAGTCACCAGCTCAAAGAGATGTCATCAGCACAAGTGTAGGGGTCCACTAGGGCCAATGCCTGCCGGGGTCGCGGGAAGGTACTTATGGGTCACCGAGGCCCCCGCAACACAGGCAACAGGAAGGAATACGGGTGGGTTTTAGTCAGTAAGAGTCTGACACACCCACCCTCCCGCTCCGCCCAGAGCGGGAGAAGTTATTTGATGATTTCCCACCCAAAAAAAAATTAAAGTAGTCACCACCTCCGAAGAAGTTAACGGAATGAAGGGGTTGAGTGGAGACGGTAGGACATTTTTTAAGCTTTGTAGTAGGTACATAGTACTTACACAATGTGCTGTGCAACTATACAATACTAAAAGATTGAATTTATACAATGCAAATATAGTTTTTGAAATCTTCAGCAGCTCACAACACTACTTTCAAATGCTTATCAATTTATATATTATTATTATATTTATAATGGCGCGTATTTGCGCCATTGTGGAGCAGGACCAGCGTTGAGCCAAGCATTTTTATCAGCGATTCAATACCCCAACTTATAATATCCTTGGCTGCATAGTGTGCGTGTTATTGCATTGCACAGGTGTGAGTACTATGTATAATGGAGCTACCATTTACAGGTTATGTAATTGACTTGAATGGGCCCTGGCGACTGAGAGTATGTCATGCTCACTCAGATGTCTCGCTGATGGTGGCGCGTGTGTTGGATCATTTAGCTCCCTTTGAAATGGTTGAGCTGAATGGTGCTGATCCATGCGTCATGCTCGTGAACGGGCGCCGTTAGTTGGCACTGGTCACCTCTGAGCTTCCTCGGCTTATTTGTAATTATTTTATTTAGAAATTGTTTTTGTTTCTTTTGCTACTATGAAGCGTTTTTTATTTTACATCGTCCTCACATTTAGTTATAATTTCAACATTATTTTCGTACTAATCTTTATGTATCAATTTAATTAAGAGTGTCCATGGAGTTTCTTGCCCGTTCTTCTCCATAGGTACCTACTACGCTTTGGATAGGGCAACTAGCTTCATATTTCTAACTGACCGACTCCTTGACAATTCAAAAGTGCCTGTAAATGGTTTGGTTGAAATAAATGGTTTGAGTTTGAATACTAAGTTTTGTGAAGGGTGCGCTACGTATGATTTGTTATAATTAAATAATTTTGAAATTATTAAACAATAATTGATGACTATCTGTGATTGGTCTAAAATGGCGGCAATGTTGTGGATGTACTTCTGTATTGGGAGACTCAACTGTCACGCCTCCCGCGCCGCCATTACACGCCTCTGACGTAAAGTAACAGGCCGAAAAACGCGAGCGTTCACTAAAACTATGATCTCTCAGAAAATACTTTTTGATAAAACTGTTTTAATTTCTTGATTATTGCTGTTTTTTTTGTGCGTGGTATAATATGTCTTAGTGTTAAATCGAATTAAGGAATATTCATATTCTGTGTTTTCCGTTGATAAAACTTTGAGACATTGTCCAACAGATTAATGTGATAAAAATAATGTATACGTAAAACGTGTTGATGAAATATTTTAAAACAAGCTGCCATGGAGATTCTTTGTCCTTCTCCATGATGACCTAGTTTTGTAACAGACAACTAGTTTTTCTCTACCGCTCAGGCCCCTAGCTCGATGACGTCATCTCTCCCGCGCATTTCACGGCTCACAAAAAACGATCTCCTGCGAAGCGTGTACAACGCAGCCACTTAACGTAAACAGTTTTGGGTTCGTGAATAAGCAGACCTCCTTTTAAAATGTAAACAATACTCGTATGACGAAACAATACTCGTATGACGAGTATTGTATTTCTAAACCCATTGTGATAACAGACAATGGCTGACATTGTGTTTCTGATTGTGTGTTATAAATATTTCTGATAAAACAACTATACCAATTCACACGAAATTTTACATGTTACATTATGAATAGATAAGTTATCAGAACAGTTACAGCAGCGTTTTTTTTAGAGTCCTAGGTAACATTTTCATAATATTCAAACTCAAACTTCATAGCGCGCGGAGCTGTTTTTATGGATTTACGATAACAACGCATGACTGACAATTCACATCCTAGTTATATTGAGTAGTTTCTTGTCAAAAATGGTTCTAGGATACTACATAAACCTTTATTGACTGGTAGCTACCTATATCTTGTAAAAATATACCACTATAATTGTAAAATGATAAGATGTTCTTGAAGAGGGAACTAATCTAATTTGACATGGTATTGATTTTCCTATTACTACAAATACTTACGCATTAACACTTTTAGTGCCACGATAAGTCGTTTGTGTGCCCACAACTCGCCTCCCGCGTCGTATACCTATATATATAAATAGCTGTAGGTAGCATATGACCATGCCCAGCACCCACCTAGCAAATCAAAACGTGGTACTAGGGTAAGGGCGAGTTGTGGGTACACAAACAAATTATCATTCTACCCGGCAGCCGGGTGCTTGGCACTAAAAGTGTACAAAGTTTAATGCGTAAGTAATTACACGAAATAAACAAAGTTATCAGCCTCTGAAGATACCTAAAAAACTAAAAAAATGTATGAAATGCGAGAGATTTCGTAGTGTTGGGACACACTACTACTACTAAAATATCGATAACACGTGTGGTGTTCAAAAGAAAACTACACATACACAAACATAATTTTACAGCTAAACCTTTGTATTTGTACTTATAATAATATATGAATGAATACTTACAGAATTCCTTGAAATTCCATTTTTTGTTGTTCGATACTTATAAAACTAGGCAGTACGGTCTGATGTCTACAGCCTGATATACATATGTCATTGAAACTTGAAGCTTGTGAAGCCCGGCGCGACACCGATTCGGTGTCAAACAAAAACAATTAACTGTCCTGTAATGGAATTTCAAGAATTTCCGTAAGTATTCATATATTCAAATACAAAGGTTTAGCTGTCAAATTGTGTTGTGTATGTGTAGTTTTCTTTGAAGTTATTATTGCCGTAGATAATTATCGAACCAATAGGTCCTATTACATCTTTATAACTTTTTTGTTAGACAAGACGACGACACCAATCCAAGTGATTGGGTCCCGTCGGAGTCACTGCCTCCGATTGCCGCTGACTACGACGGGCCCGGAGGAAGCGGTGCCGGCAGCAGCGGCGGGCCCGGGGGAAGTGGCGCCGACGGGAGCAGCGGCAGGCCCGGGGGAAGTGGCGCCGACGGGAGCAGCGGCGGGCCCGGGGGAAGTAGCGCCGACGGGAGCAGCGGCAGGCCCGGGGGAAGTGGCGCCGACGGGAGCAGCGGCAGGCCCGGGGAAAGTGGCGCCGGCGGGAGCAGCGGTGGTGCGGCGTCAAATATGACGGCTCTGTTGCGGGCAGCAAAAAGAGCCGTCATAATCGACGACCGGCCCACCAAACGGCCGGGTCACCAGCCAGATATACCCACGCTTAAAGGAAAAGGCGTGGGTAAAAAAACGAAAAGACAATTAAAAAATATTTATGGGTTATTTTTTTTTTATTGCACGCTCTCAAATAAATGTCAATATAATTTATAAATAATATATATTGACATTATAATTTTCGGAAATCGCCCTTTATTATTTTGTAAAATAATAGAGTACGGCTGTATCTTGGGGAACGAACTTACCTATTCTCAGCCCTACCTGTTGAAAGTCATCACTTCATGATAGTAAGTGATGGAAGTTAGAAACAAAGGGTAGGTAATGACAATAAAATAAAAAACACTCGAGGAAAAGTTCATAGTATATTGGGGGGGGAGCCCTGATAAGTTGTGGACAATAACAATTACCAGGGCTCCCCATAATTGACACGTTTTTGCAGCCACTGGAGCCAGATGCGAGGCGGTAGTGGCGGTGGAGGTGGTGGTAGCGCTCGCGGTGCTGGTGCAGGCCGGGGTCTGGGTGCATTCCTGTAAATTATGATTTGTTAATAAAAAAGAAAACACCTGAATATGAACCTACATTGAAAACCAAACTGTAACAAATAAATTGTGTAGTAACTATGGATCCCGTAGTCCCTGGAAGGTACACAGTCCCTTCAAGAAATACAATGCTACTGAGTTAAAATTGTACCTAAATCAAGTCTTAGTCTAATGTTTACCACCTAAGTGTATTGTGTTGTGTGGAATGCAATAAAGTATTGAGGATAAATAAACTACTCGCCCATAAACATGTATAAAAAGACTGGTACAATTTTAATCCAGCAGCATTGTATTTCTCAGAGGGACGGTACCTTTCAAGGACTACAGGAGAAACTACAATTTTGATTCGGCATCATTGTATTTCTCGGAGAGATCACAGGTAAAAAAAATACCTGTGGTTCCTTTCAGGGACTACGGCAGGGACCACGAATGATCTTGGAAGATCATGTATATGCAGTTAAGTAAGTATGCACTCACATCATGTTCTCAGACCCCCCGTCCTCCAACCTAAGCACCAGCAGCGGGTGTACAAATGGCTCCAATCGAAAGATTGGAGCCACCAAGAGTTGTAACTGTCGAAGTAAAACAAATAATGAAATCATTTTTCTTCTGTATAGGTACGTACGCGTAGCGTTTCGAGTGACCATAAAAATGAGAAAACAATCAATAACGGTATATACCTCTTCCACCACCCCCCACTTCATCACCACCCTGTTCAGCGTGCCATAGCACAGCTGGGGCTGCTGCTGCTGCCCATAATGATAATTTGGTCTAAAATGAAAAAAAATAAATAATAAGTAATACAAATTAGATTGCTTACATGAAATATTCTTGGGGCTTGTGGCTAAGTAATAACAGCCGCACGGGTCGATCGATAAGGTTAAGCTACGCTTGCCGCGGTTGGTCCGTGGATGGGTGACCATCTTTACATACCAAGACCTCCGTGCCTCGGAAAGCGCGTAAGCCGGGTCGTCAGAAACCCGAAAGTCTGACAACCAGTCTTACCAAGGGGTATCGTAATACCCAGTAACTGGGTTGTTGAGGTCAGATAGGCAGTCGCTCCAAGGTTGGGAAAAGGCTAGGCAGATGACATGAAATATTCATTCAGATGTTGATACTTACTCATCGGTGGCAGCAGCCGCATCACAACTACAGCTAATGGCACGGCACAGTGCCTGGCTCCAGCGGCGAATAGTATTCATAATTATTTCGCACAAAAATTATTCATTCAGATGTTGATACTTACTCATCGTCGGCAGCCTCCGCCCTTCCACAACACCCCCACATAATGGCACGGCACAGTGCGTGGCCCCAGCGGCTGATGGTATTCATTTTGATCAAAATAAAATTTGATTTCAGTAAAATAAGTTTTACGCACGGGTCCAGTTCCCGGTAAAAAGTGTAATGTGTCAGTGTCAAATTCAAATCGTCTCAACGTTTTGAATCAATGACAAAACGAAATATTGTTACCATATTATTGTTCTTTGATAATATTATTTTATTAGATAGGTCGTGATGATGATCGTGTGTATGTGTAAAATGATATTTCATTTGATTATATTAGGCTTAGTTTGTGTCCGACACAAACTACTTTTTTGTATGCACGTGTTTCTATTATAAAAATAGACCTATTTTTCTTTCTTTTACTTACCTACTACCAAAAAAAAAAGCAATCATCAATTACAGTCTGTCAAGAAAGTCATGAAAAGAAGGGAGGGCACCACCATCGTTTACATGGTATCCCTATAAATTTCGATTAAAAGGTTTTGATACTTTTTTTTATAAAATAGTAATTACTGAATTATTATTATTGTCCCTTTACTGTCATGTGGATTATCGAACAGATATCTATCTGACAATCAGAGTACCAAAAAAAAAAGTTTTGACTTTCATTGGTAGTGGTGAACATTCCCCTTCCAACTAATTTCTATTCCAGTGACATTCGATTTTAACTGGTGCCTAATAGTAATGTATTCTGTAGTTTGTTTGTGATGTTTAATAACAGATTTTATATTAATAATCAGAGTCGAGGTATTCGACTCCCGAAATGTTGCCTGAAACTCCTGCATAATTAAATTGGTCGTCTTCTGACTCGTCAGATTCACTTGAACTGTCGTTGCTAACTGAGATGACAAATCTGTGTATATCATTATAGAGAGTTCCTCCACGGGCAAAATAATTCCTTTTCAATTTTGATAACATGGTCAACACAATTTTTCCATTCTTGTGGAGTTACTGACTGAAATGCTTCTTCAGCCAGCTTTGCAACATTTTGACCACAAGCATTATTTTGTGCGATTCGCCTTTTTACTATTGCCCAAACTAATTCTATTGGGTTTAAATCACAATGGTAAGGAGGCAGTCTTACCACTGTATGTCCATGTTCTGATAAAAGTTCATCGATGTAGTAGATTGGTTCAGGTTTATGTTTTTTGACAAGCATCAATAAGGATGGTTTCCGCAATGTTTCATCAAATGGAATGTTATTTTCTAGTAGCCACAATTTGATGTCATCAACTCTTGATGCAGATGCGGGAGCCTGAGGAAAAAAAACTTAATTTAGTAAGTAGTTGAATTAAATTTCAAATTAAAAAAAAAGGATAAATTAAAAGAGGAGGAATAAAAGTGTAATACAAAGAAAAATTACCATACCTTGTTTGTCGTAATGGAGTGATATGGTGCGTTATCGATCACAATTATTGATGGTTCATCTAGATTGGGTACTAACTTTTCAGTTACCCATTTTATAAAATTTTGAGCATTCATTTCAGAATGGTAATCTTCTTGCTTATTTTTACCAGTAAATATTAAAAGTGCGTTAGGCACAAAACCTTTTTCACTTCCCGCTTGAACAATTATCCACCTTTTCCCTTTAGACACATTTTGTTGGACACCAGCGATATTAGTAGACTGCCAACATTTTGTTACTTTGTACGACTCGTGTATGTAGCTCTCATCCAAATAAATTATGTTTTTTTGTAGCTCTTCAGGCAGTCTTCGGTTTTCAAGGATGTGCCTTAAATAATACTAACGTTTTGAAGCAATTGCTGGTTTTTCTATGAGAGCTAGTCTATTTGATTGGCATTTCCTATATTTAAAGCCAATTGAAATTTAAATTCTTCGAAGGAGTTCATGGCTGCCATCAAAATTTAAATCGTCCTTCACTACTGCCAATAGTTTTCTTAAAGTTGGTACTTCTTTCTGCACTGTGTAGAAGAACTGAACTTTCTGACGAATGGCACAGAGATCGAAATCATCGATTTGTTTTGTAGGTCGCCCTTTCCTGTGTTTTCCAGGCGTTACAAATTTACCTCCATTCTTAAAGCCTTCGTCCACTATGCGCCGAATTGTGCTTTCGGAAACACCTGAAATTAATAATGACATGCTAAATAACAAATACTCATCTTATTATAACTGAAAAGGATCAAAGCCGTTGAGTGGTAGTATATTAAATCGTAGGTAAATTTCATAACCTCAACGAAATATAAACAATGTTAAAAATAGATAAATTACACTTAAAAACAGAAGATTGCCAAGAGATTATATTTCCCTTACTGTGTTTAACATTAAAATATATGTACGTACCGGTTAACTTTGATATTCGGCCATACACTCTTGAAAAACTTTAAATATAATTTGTCTCGCACCGCTCTTGTAAACATTCCGATTCATTTTTTGTCTATACACAGTCACACGATTAAAAAAACTCAAAATAGTACAAAAATATTAAAGAACATCAACCACAAAACTACGATGTGACAGTTGAGGTACTCAGTTTGACAATTATTCAGTGTTGCTAGTATTAGGAAAAGCAGTAGTTCCCAAAACATTCTTTTCATGACTTTCTTGACAGACTGTATGTATTGGTCTGATATCATTGCTCTACTAGATGATTCATAAAATCGTATACCAATAAATGGCAACAGTATGTGTTCAATTTCATATTCTCTCACACGAACGTTTGCCGCACAGGGTTTGTAGCTATATAATCGGCATTTGCATATAGGTCGCAAATAATTCAGCAGAGAATGCGTTGGGTTTCACATCAATAAAACCAAATTACACCTAAAACTCGGGTTTTCCCATCTGTACATAATTATATTGAAAATTTGTAGTTATCAGTACTTGACCATTATTTTGAATACCTACCATTGTTGTAAAATATATATAATTATTACATACAGTGACTATCATTTCAACTAAAATCCTATTCGTGGAAACCAGCTGGGAGAACCATTATGTCGGCCTTCTTGCCGTAATTTGGACATCGCAGGCGGGTATAAAATTGGTGAGGGAATGGGGTGTTTGTTTTGGATTATTGTGCTACTCTGAACAAACCAAGTAAGGACATATGGGTATCAAAAAAAAGCTTATATAGTCTAGTTGAATACCTAATAAATAGATCCAAAAAACCCCGAATAATACTCCTCGTAGAGTGAAGGCCTGAGACCGTCACGTAATACATAACATCACGCCTGTATTCTCCCGAAAAGGGGTAGGCAGAGGTGTATAATATACCCACACTTATGGTCCTAAAGAACAAAGAGAAATAGCTACATGAAAAAGCTATAAATAACAAAATAGAAAGTACAAAGGTATTACAATGTTTACTTATGTTTACGATGGGATGGGATGCAGTCTAGCACACGTCACACACACACGCACACACACACACACACACACACACACACACACACACACACACACACACACACACACACAAGGCACTTAGACAGGAAACACTCACTTAGAGAGAAAAGATAAAGGGTACAATATAATGTTCATTTATTACACATTACCTCTTGTAAATCATCAGTAAATCTTGATAAAAATATAAAGACAAAATATGCTTATAAAAAAAATATTGATAGCAGAACTGCAAGAGGCAAGAGGATATTACAAAAAGAGAAATACATGAAAATGCTTATAAAAAATGACAGCATAACTGCAAGAGGATATTACACACAGAGAAATACATGACAAAAAAGGTTATAAAAAACTGACAGCAAAATTGCAAAAAAAAAAACAAATACAATTACGATGGCCCCCCCAGTCTAGCACACGTCACACACACAAACACGGCACTTAGACAGAAAAGATTGTATGACACGAGAAAAGGAGTGATTCTACTGTGTGCGTCTGTCTGTCGGTTAGACTTTGTGGCAAAGGTATACTCTTCTATGGTAAGTGGTAATACATAAAGGTCAGTCAGTCTGTATGTCCACCAAGCTATACTACGTATAAAAATATATGTGTGTATATATATAATAAATAAATAAAAACTAAATAACTGCTAATGTCGTCACTGTATGTCTGTCACGCTGGAAGTAAAAGAGGCTCAAATGGAAATTACCTTCTATGGTATGCATCGAAGCAGGGTTTTAGGCAAAGGGGGACCTCGCAAGCAGAGCAGACGTATCTCGATAAAACGTCGTGCCTGTTGCTTAGTGCACCAAACACAACGTTTACGCATACGACGGCCATTGCTTTCGAGTTGGTCTGTCTGTAATGGGAGATGTTGCACCAGAGGCTGACGGCCCACACTGCTTGAACCAGGACGGGTGGGTACGATTTTATGAGGGACAAGATGGTGGTGGTGCTGCAGAATTTGATCAACTAACTCCAATCGAAACACTGCGTGCTCTTTCGGAGCAGTCGTCAAACTCTGCAGAAGGATGCGGGCATTCAAAATAGAGCAGTTGAGCATGTGTTTGAAGAACTTGATATTCCATTTAGAGCCTCTTTTTCTTTCCAGGAGGTATGGTTCCAGCATTTGATCTTTACGATCAATGCCTCCCATACCCTTATTGTAAACTAAAACTACCTGAGGTTTGTACAGAGATGGGCGATGTGGTTTCGCCACCATCCGGTCTTGTGAATTGCCATGGTAGGTACTCATGGTGGTTATCTTACGTTTCTTGTCCTGGACAAGAAACTGGAAAGGACAAGACCACCACATCGCCGGATTGGCGTGCTACAAACTGGCCATCTTTCAGCTTACACAGCGACATGAGTGGAGGTACGTTGGCGCGGGTAGCACGCAAAGTACCTACACAGTCGGTTTTGCGTGCCTTCAGAAATCTGGCCAGTAGGGGGCTGTTGAACCAGTTATAACCTCTGTCAAGGAGAGGACGGATGAGTTGGATGACGGTGGTTGTGCTTTTCAAGGCATTGGATGGGAGGCTGGGATCATAGGAAGTGCCAGCACCGAGGTACACAAAGAACGACCAAAGGTAGCCCGTTGAAGACTCGCAGAGTTCAAAGGTCTCAATTCCGTACTGGGCTGCCTTGGTCTTAATGTACTGGCGGAAGGATAGGTTTGATTCATCAATTGCAATATTTTGAGCTGGGATGTAGGCTGGCTGGAACCGTAAATTTAGGTGATCTAAGACCGGACCTAGAGAGAATAAAAGGTCAGTCGAATTTGTCGGTCTGCTACTATTGTCCACCAAATGAAACGCGCGGCAAAGATTCTCGTAGCGGTGACGGGTAAACATCTTCCTAAAGATGTTGACTTGCAAAAGGGGATTGAGGGTGAAGCAAGACTTAATGGAGGGCATCCGGATGATTCCGAGCATCATCCAGAAGGAAAATAGGACAAAAAGTTCGTGTCATACCAATCGCGGGCGAACGACACAGACGAATCGAATAGCCCTGCGGCATGGCATATCGATTCGTCTCAGTGACGATGTGCGTCATTATGTCTTCGTCCCAGTACTGCCTAAACGCCTCATATGCATTCTCGGCAGCGACAATCGCCCCAGTTTGCTCCGGAAGAAATTGCTCCCTCACACCTTGATAATCACCCATGGGTGACCATTCAAAATGGTTGGAAGTCCCTTCCGTAGCAAAAAAGGACAAGACCTCGCCGTCTTCCGCATCTACCCGTACTTCCTCGTTCTCTTCTCTTTCTCTATTTATTACACAAGCTCTTGCTGTCTCTCTCGCATTCACTACTCTCATTATTTCAACTCTCAACCCCTCAGGCACGTCATCATCATTTATATTCACCTCAACCAATCGTTCTCCTCTTGCCCACTGGGGGCCATCGACTTGGCCACGTCCCCCCCTCCCTCCGCGTCGCGCCGCACTGCCACGCCGCGCTGCAACGCCGCGTCGCGCCGCACTGCCACGCCGCGCTGCAACGCCGCGCTGCAACGCCGCGTCGCGCCGCACTGCCACGCCGCGCTGCAACGCCGCACTATGGGACCAACCGGTATTTTCCATCTCAAAAATCGATAACTCTGTTGTTTTGTGATTTATCTCCTTGATTTTTCTTTCACGTATTTGTGAATATCTAGGCAATAAAAGAAATCAAACATCATCACTCTAAAAAAAATATTTTTTCCGAAAAAAAATGACAAAGATAAAGTTATACGAAATTTCATACAAAAAATCATACAGTTATATTAAAATAGCAATAAAAGTTACACTTATGCTTAAAATAAGTTTAAAACTAAATTATTATTATTAAACAAACAGTTACATGACAAAAAAAAAATGATTACTTAAACTTATCCTACTCATCACTTTCTATTTCGTCAAATAATTCTTTGGATATTAGAAAACTTGGTTTATTTAAGCTAGATATGTAAGGATCAGATGTATATAACAAAATATGCAGAACGTCTTCGTTTGTTGCTGATCTGGAACACTTCCTAGCGTGATGTAACCTATATTTCTTATAATCTTTATTTCGAGCTTCCTGGGCATCTTCGGATAATTGTCCTATAGGCAAAACTGCATAATGCTCTATTATTTTAGCACCATGTATAAGTACTTTATGGACCGAAGATGGCATGTAGTACCAGTTATATTTGCTTACATATAATTGCGCGGTTACCAATGTATACTGACCAAATTTTTCTGCGTTTATAGGAAATCCCGATGACATAGTTTGAAGAATTACATATAGTCTCTTGATTAATTCTTCATCAATTCCGGTTATCTCTGCAGAACATTGGTAATTTTGGAAAAATCTCCTTGCCGTATTACCGTCATTGCTATTACCGGAACCTTGACGTGGTTTATCAATATGCAAGCCAAGCACTTCTCGGAAACGTTTTTGGACAAATTTTTTCTTGTCTTCTTTAAGTTGCTTGTTTTCTGGAGTTGTTGCAGACCACTTCTCAAAACCTAAATTGTAAGAAATATGGAGGATCATTTCCATAAATCTTATCCATACGTGTAGCGTCGACAATCCGTATTTAAACGCATTTTCATTTTCAACTCTCGTTGTAACTTTTAAAAGATCATTCATTTGTCTGGGAGTTGCTCCACAAACAGTGCAGGTAGCACTGGATGATGTGTTTGTCAACACTTGAGCATCTTTCCCATCAATCATTGTCATAAACAGTTGATGTTTAACTTCGATGACTTTGTCTTCTATTGACACAAGAGTTGGAATCAATTGATTAATTTTGGCTTCAATTTCACTGACAACCGCTGTAGTTTTTTCGGGAGTTTCTTTTGCAAATTCTAATGAAATTGGTCTGCAATATCTAACAGATGAGCAAGTAGGGTTTTTCCATATGACCGTAGAAGTTTCTTCGTCTACTAGTCGCAGTGGTACAAGGGACACTATAAACAAATTAGCGTCCGATATTTGTTCGTTTTCTTCCGGTAGAGTTTGTTTATACTCACTTTGCCCGGAGGATCCATCACATCCCCATTTAGTGAAAAGCTTGAGATGATTGTAAGTCGATCCTGACTTTATCCTTATAATACGGCAGACTGTATGGTCTAAGAGATCTTGCAGGTTGATTTTTGCGCTTATATTTGTCACCGTAATGCTGGATGCAGGCGGATAGCAAGCCTTTTTTGCTTCACTTAGTGTTTGATACGAAGGCAATACAGAACTTAAATTCTTATCAACGAGCCTTTTTCTTAGGTACGCATATTGTGCTTTGGTTAAATCAGTTTCAATGCATATACTCAATGCTTCCTCTTTTGTAAAGGAAAGTGCGTTATCTGGATTGAGTATGTTTTGTAGAATAACTTTTTTCTCTTCTTTTTCCTTATTTCTGATAATAGTCACAATTGACGCTTCGTCATTTTCCCCCATGGATCTTAAACCTTGCACATAAGCGTTACGGACATGTCCCATTCCATACTCCTGGACCAGCTCCATATTTTTTCGTTTCTTTGTGTTTTCCGAGCACTCGTCATATTGTTTTGTTGGTCTTCCACGTTCACCAGAAGTATTCAAACCAGAATTTACAGTGGTTGAGGTACTGCAAGAATTCAATGATACTTTAAACTCACCATTTAACCAATTTGAGTATAGGCTCTCGAACCGGTCCGGCTTTCTTTGAGCTTTGGTCCATTTCTGGTTGCAACTCGATGTTAGATTTTTTTGAATACTCTCTATTACAGTATTAACGTCAGTTTCCGATAGTTGAAAATTTTCCAATAAATATTTTTTGAGGTCTGAAGTACTTTTCCCTTTTATTATTTGATCACAAAGATCACGTCGAACACAAACGAATTCACTCATTGTTAGATAATTATGTTTTTTATGCGTTAATTGTTATTGAAAAGAAGTATCTGAACACTTTGATGAATCGTATGCTGAACATACACGGGTATTTAAAGGACTAATATTATAGTGCCTTGTGCAAAAACCATGGGACAATTGATTACAACAGTTCTCATCGAAATAGTGTAATCAGTACTGATTGTAATTATTTACCACAACAGATAAATAGAACTTCCGCAGCAATATAGTTTATCATACTTGTGGTTAAGGTGACCACCCCAAACAAAATTGCCATGGGAAGATTCTTTCAAATATAATAGCAGTTTTTTAATTTGCAAATGTATGTTTTTATCATAGAAATAGAAAAAAACAATATAGACATCAAAGGATAATAACTAAATATAATATTTCATAATAAAAAAGAAGAACCGTAATTTTCGAGGATTTTTCCCCGATTGACATTATTGCTTCAAAATCACCTCTGGCGCAAAAAACGCGCAAGTTTTTTTTAAATCCTCATATTACTGAGTAGATAAGGTCTCTAATAGAGTAATTAACTTGACACCGGCTGCTTTCGGCAACAACGAAAACTCCAATTGAAATTAACAAAAACTAAATTTTCTTTACTTCACTAAAAAAATATTAAAAAATTAAATAAAATATTTTTTTTACAAAAACTGAACGTGGTTGCAAAGTGTATATTCTAAGCTATCTAATGATGTATAACACTAATATGTTTCCTTGGAAAACTTCCGAATAATTATGTGTTGAACTCCCTTAACGGTAATTTAATTGGCATGAAAATATTTATGCCCAATGTTTGAGGTTCATTTTATAAACGTAAAACTTTATATTTTTTTTATATTTTGTAATTTATTCGTAAGTTCCATCTTTTGAGAGTATAAAACCATAAAACAATCTATGGATTTACGACTTTCGACAAAACCATTTTTGAGATGGAAAATACTGTTTGGTCCCATAGTGCGCCGCGCCGCGCCGCACTGCCACGCCGCGCTGCAACGCCACGCCGCGCTGCAACGCCGCGCCGGGCTGCCACGCCGCGCTGCAACGCCGCGCCGGGCTGCCACGCCGCGCTGCAACGCCGCGCCGGGCTGCCACGCCGCGCTGCAACGCCGCGCCGCGCTGCAACGCCGCGCCGCGCTGCAACGCCGCGCTGCAACGCCGCGCCGCACTGCCACGCCGCACTGCCACGCCGCGCTGCAACGCCGCGCTGCAACGCCGCGCCGCGCTGCCACGCCGCGCTGCAACGCCGCGCCGCGCTGCCACGCCGCGCCGAGGACGACTTTGCTGCTGCGGCTCCTCTGCCGCCACGTCCTCTACCACATCTTCCACGTCCTCTACCACATCTTCCACGTGGTCGTGGTCCTCCTCCATGGCGTCGTCGGGAGAAGCCGTGACGATGACAATCAACCTAAGATAAAAAATACTATATATTATCACGTGTAATTCCGGAAGACGTAGCGTGGGAAGGCCTCCTACAAGGTGGACCGATGACCTTGTGAAGGCCACAGGAATCCGCTGGATGCGGGAAGCACAAAACCGGTCGAAGTGGCGGTGCTTGGGGGAGGACTATGTCCAGCAGTGGACGTCTTTCGGCTGAAATGATGATGATGACGTGTAATTCGCGAAGAAAAGGTAGAAGACTAATGAATACAAGTTTTAACACTTACGGCTCGAGAACGGGCGGCGAGCCTGAGCCAGCAGCAGCAGAAGTCGAAGCCCGCGGCGACCGCGAAGTTGATGATCTTGACCTATCAAATATAGGGTTTTCATTTATTATGGTTATACAGAAAACCATTTATAGAAACAACTATTTATTTTATTACTCACAAAGCCAAAGTATTTATTTCAAATAGGCACATAAAGGGCACTTTTGAATGTCAAAATTTACAAAAAAATTGAATTGATTCTAGTCGCTCTTTTCAAAAGGTAGTTTCGGATGGAGTAGAATGGACAAGAAACTCCACTGTTACTCTTTTAGAAATGTTTTACAATATTTTGTATAGGTACATTTGTACAATAATAATATGTAAAGACGATGCATCTAGATTAAAATTACTGTTACTTATTACTCACGTTACGGGCAGCCGGACTCCTTTTTCGGCTGCCACCAGAGGGGGGCCCGCAGCCGTTGTTGGCTCGTCATACTAAAAAGTAAGAGCTTGGAATTAAATGAAATAACAACAATTGATAACATTAGACCCTTGGCCACCCACCGTACTTGTGGCTAACTATACTTATTATCTAAAGTCCACCACCGAACCAAACCACACAAAAGCTGAACAACAAACAGACATTCAAACCAATCAAGACATGCAAAGAGACAGGCATGACAATAAACACTTATCTAAGAGAGGAGGCCTGTATCCTAGCAGTCGGAACATTGTAGGCTGATTATGCACGCTTGCATCAAGTTTGCTGAAAGAAAAATTGTTGACATAGTAGTGATTTATTACTACAAAATTTGGGTCTATAAATTCGACGGCGTAACCCTCGCCGAGTTCCTCCTCGAGTTGCTCGTCGAGTTGCTCGGCGAGTTGCTCGGCAAGCTCCTACCCGAGCTGCTCGGCGAAGTCGTCGTCGAGGTACTCGGCGGGGTGACCCTCGAATTCGTCAACATCCTCCGGGTCCCGGAGGATGTTTTCGAAGTTCGCCTCCTCACACCCACTGCCACTGTTCCAGGTGGCCATCTGGAGAGAAAAAAATATACAGTATATTATAAACTGTATATACAACTACGAAATATGAACACAACAACACAACACAAATGGCGAAAAGTGGGTGTATTACACACCTCTGCTTGCCCTTCGGGAATACAGGCGTATGTTACGCCTGTATGTGTTTACAACTTGTGCAAAATATTTTTTATTTTGAAACAAATCACAAACATCGATTTTATCAAAAACATCTATCGATACGACTGGACACCATTTGCGTCATGTCAACTGTCAACTGTTAACGATCGATGACCTTGTTGGCACTCGATCATGTAAATGATCGAAATTTATGAAATATAGTACGTAATACACCTCAACTGACCAAAACATATAGTTATTATTAGTTTTAGAGCTTTATAAACCTTACAGATACACTCAATTCATTGTAAAACAATCAAAATTCATCAACAAAAAAGTAACTTTCCACAAAGTTTTTTCTCGGAACATTTCATATGATACAATTAGTGCAAATATCATGTACAACGATGTAATAAGTACTTATATATGAATACTCATCTATTTGCAGTCGATAACACTCAAAAACAGTCCAAATTCATCATAAAATGTACTTGTCCTATTGATTTTTTCTCGAAATCATCTTTGTTCAAAAATATGATTTTATGATGGGATTTCGTGCAATTATTATCTACAACGACGTAATAAGTACTTGTATAAGAATAATAATCTATTTGCAGTCGATTACACACAAAAACAGTCCAAATTCATCTCAAAATGTACGCGTACTAACGGTTTTTTTCATACCATTTCTTTGCTCAAAAATAAGATTTTAGGATGCGATTTCATGCAATTATTATCTACAACGATGTAATAACAACTTATAAATGAAAATATACCCACTTACCGTAGAATATTCCTCACAAACTCAATTTTCTTTTAGCCGAAACCGCTCCCGAGCGCGACCGCAGTGAAAAGAACTGACATTTCAACTTTTTTTTTACGCGTTGCATCCGTATATTTTTGGTTTGAAACGCTATAGTTACCGAGAATGTCTTCCAGACTATCGAGTAAAATCACCCGCAGACGATATTAGTATTTATTTTAGAGTATAAATAGAAGCGCAAACCGCGTCAATTTTGAGCGCGTCGGTTTTTTCTCATAACATTTCTTTGCTCAAAAATAAAATTTTACGATGCGATTTCATGCAATTATTATCTACAACGATGTAATAACAACTCATAAATGAAAATATACCCACTTACCGTTGAATTATCACACAAAAACTAAACAAAACCGAAATAACACTAACACACACACTCGCGATCACAACAAACTAAATGTCACTTTCTATTTAATATTTTTGTAATGTTGTCGACGTATATTTTTAGTTTAAAATCCTTTAGTATAAGAGAATATCTTCCAGACCATCGAGTAGAATCGCCTCCAAAAGATATAAGCACTGTTTTATATTCGATAACTGTACTTTCAAATCGCGCGCCGCGAGGGCTCCTATTCGGAGCCATTGGGGCGTTAGCGGTACCAATCTTTCTTTTTTTGGAGGGGATGTAGTGACCACCAAGATTCGCCAACTCGTGATTTGATGACTCAATACAACTTTAAATACTAATCCGGTTAAGTAGTCACCAGCTCAAAGAGATGTCATCAGCACAAGTGTAGGGGTCCACTAGGGCCAATGCCTGCCGGGGTCGCGGGAAGGTACTTATGGGTCACCGAGGCCCCCGCAACACAGGCAACAGGAAGGAATACGGGTGGGTTTTAGTCAGTAAGAGTCTGACACACCCACCCTCCCGCTCCGCCCAGAGCGGGAGAAGTTATTTGATGATATCCTACCCAAAAAAAAAATTAAAGTAGTCACCACCTCCGAAGAAGTTAACGGAATGAAGGGGTTGAGTGGAGACGGTAGGACATTTTTTAAGCTTTGTAGTAGGTACATAGTACTTACACAATGTGCTGTGCAACTATACAATACTAAAAGATTGAATTTATACAATGCAAATATAGTTTTTGAAATCTTCAGCAGCTCGCAACACTACTTTCAAATGCTTATCAATTAGTATTTGCGCCATTGTGGAGCAGGACCAGCGTTGAGCCAAGCATTTTTATCAGCGATTCAATACCCCAACTTATAATATCCTTGGCTGCATAGTGTGCGTGTTATTGCATTGCACAGGTGTGAGTACTATGTATAATGGAGCTACCATTTACAGGTTATGTAATTGACTTGAATGGGCCCTGGCGACTGAGAGTATGTCATGCTCACTCAGATGTCTCGCTGATGGTGGCGCGTGTGTTGGATCATTTAGCTCCCTTTGAAATGGTTGAGCTGAATGGTGCTGATCCATGCGTCATGCTCGTGAACGGGCGCCGTTAGTTGGCACTGGTCACCTCTGAGCTTCCTCGGCTTATTTGTAATTATTTTATTTAGAAATTGTTTTTGTTTCTTTTGCTACTATGAAGCGTTTTTTATTTTACATCGTCCTCACATTTAGTTATAATTTCAACATTATTTTCGTACTAATCTTTATGTATCAATTTAATTAAGAGTGTCCATGGAGTTTCTTGCCCGTTCTTCTCCATAGGTACCTACTACGCTTTGGATAGGGCAACTAGCTTCATATTTCTAACTGACCGACTCCTTGACAATTCAAAAGTGCCTGTAAATGGTTTGATTGAAATAAATGGTTTGAGTTTGAATACTAAGTTTTGTGAAGGGTGCGCTACGTAAGATTTGTTATAATTAAATAATTTTGAAATTATTAAACAATAATTGATGACTATCTGTGATTGGTCTAAAATGGCGGCAATGTTGTGGATGTACTTCTGTATTGGGAGACTCAACTGTCACGCCTCCCGCGCCGCCATTACACGCCTCTGACGTAAAGTAACAGGCCGAAAAACGCGAGCGTTCACTAAAACTATGATCTCTCAGAAAATACTTTTTGATAAAACTGTTTTAATTTCTTGATTATTGCTGTTTTTCTTGTGTGTGGTATAATATGTCTTAGTGTTAAATCGAATTAAGGAATATTCATATTCTGTGTTTTCCGTTGATAAAACTTTGAGACATTGTCCAACAGATTAATGTGATAAAAATAATGTATACGTAAAACGTGTTGATGAAATATTTTAAAACAAGCTGCCATGGAGATTCTTTGTCCTTCTCCATGATGACCTAGTTTTGTAACAGACAACTAGTTTTTCTCTACCGCTCAGGCCCCTAGCTCGATGACGTCATCTCTCCCGCGCATTTCACGGCTCACAAAAAACGATCTCCTGCGAAGCGTGTACAACGCAGCCACTTAACGTAAACAGTTTTGGGTTCGTGAATAAGCAGACCTCCTTTTAAAATGTAAACAATACTCGTATGACGAGTATTGTATTTCTAAACCCATTCCGTCTTATTACAAAACAAGGATTATCTTCAGACCCAGGTTTAAATTATTGAGCCATTTTTGAATTTCGAACTTTATTCCGACTACGTTAAAGTTCTTAATGAAAAACTTTCAACTTAGTACCGGACTAAATAGTCAGTTTTGTATAAAGAACTGCATTTCAATCATAGTAAAGTTCTTATTACGAAAACTGGTTCGATGGTTTAAACCATGTCAAAAGAAATCTTTGTTTTGTAATAACACCGATTGTGATAACAGACAATGGCTGACATTGTGTTTCTGATTGTGTGTTATAAATATTTCTGATAAAACAACTATACCAATTCACACGAAATTTTACATGTTACATTATGAATAGATAAGTTATCAGAACAGTTACAGCAGCGTTTTTTTTAGAGTCCTAGGTAACATTTTCATAATATTCAAACTCAAACTTCATAGCGCGCGGAGCTGTTTTTATGGATTTACGATAACAACGCATGACTGACAATTCACATCCTAGTTATATTGAGTAGTTTCTTGTCAAAAATGGTTCTAGGATACTACATAAACCTTTATTGACTGGTAGCTACCTATATCTTGTAAAAATATACCACTATAATTGTAAAATGATAAGATGTTCTTGAAGAGGGAACTAATCTAATTTGACATGGTATTGATTTTCCTATTACTACAAATACTTACGCATTAACACTTTTAGTGCCACGATAAGTCGTTTGTGTGCCCACAACTCGCCTCCCGCGTCGTATACCTATATATATAAATAGCTGTAGGTAGCATATGACCATGCCCAGCACCCACCTAGCAAATCAAAACGTGGTACTAGGGTAAGGGCGAGTTGTGGGTACACAAACAAATTATCATTCTACCCGGCAGCCGGGTGCTTGGCACTAAAAGTGTACAAAGTTTAATGCGTAAGTAATTACACGAAATAAACAAAGTTATCAGCCTCTGAAGATACCTAAAAAACTAAAAAAATGTATGAAATGCGAGAGATTTCGTAGTGTTGGGACACACTACTACTACTAAAATATCGATAACACGTGTGGTGTTCAAAAGAAAACTACACATACACAAACATAATTTTACAGCTAAACCTTTGTATTTGTACTTATAATAATATATGAATGAATACTTACAGAATTCCTTGAAATTCCATTTTTTGTTGTTCGATACTTATAAAACTAGGCAGTACGGTCTGATGTCTACAGCCTGATATACATATGTCATTGAAACTTGAAGCTTGTGAAGCCCGGCGCGACACCGATTCGGTGTCAAACAAAAACAATTAACTGTCCTGTAATGGAATTTCAAGAATTTCCGTAAGTATTCATATATTCAAATACAAAGGTTTAGCTGTCAAATTGTGTTGTTTATGTATGTGTAGATTTCTTTGAAGTTATTATTGCCGTAGATAATTATCGAACCTATAGGTCCTATTACATTTATTTTGTTATACTTATACACTATGACATTAATATTTACTTTTTGAAGTATTATATTCTTTTTTTAAATTATTGTGAATGTGAAGACTATGTGGATTATTGTTTTTATTATTTCTCTCATTTAGTTTTCATCTTAGTCTGGCAGTTCGAGTCATTTATGCGGCCTACTCAAATGTCCTTTCTTTGGTATTGTTCGTCGAATCGTTGAGCTCCTTAAGTTCTGAGTTGAGCTGCACGATTACTGACAAATGCGTGCACTGACTGGATAGGTCCACTCAATCAGTGTGGTTTTTTCCTCAAAAGACCATTTCAGACACCAATCTACATGGCCTTCACATGATCTGACCAAGATTATGTCTGGACTTTAAAAGAGACTGTGACCTCTGAGTTTGTTTCGGCCTTTCTTCTCAGAGTAGTCAGATAGGAAACGCCGAGCTCATCTAGTTTTTTTTTTTCTAAGTATGATTGACGTGTAAAAGTGTTTGTATAAACCTACTTACAGAAAATAAACTCATTTCATGATTTCATTTAATTTCATTTCATTACATCTTTATAACTTTTTTGTTAGACAAGACGACAACACCAATCCAAGTGATTGGGTCCCGTCGGAGTCACTGCCTCCGAGTGCCGCTGACTACGACGGGCCCGGAGGAAGCGGTGCCGGCAGCAGCGGCGGGCCCGGGGGAAGTGGCGCCGTCGGGAGCAGCGGCAGGCCCGGGGGAAGTGGCGCCGACGGGAGCAGCGGCAGGCCCGGGGGAAGTGGCGCCGACGGGAGCAGCGGCGGGCCCGGGGGAAGTAGCGCCTACGGGAGCAGCGGCAGGCCCGGGGGAAGTGGCGCCGACGGGAGCAGCGGCGGGCCCGGGGGAAGTAGCGCCTACGGGAGCAGCGGCAGGCCCGGGGGAAGTGGCGCCGACGGGAGCAGCGGCAGGCCCGGGGAAAGTGGCGCCGGCGGGAGCAGCGGTGGTGCGGCGTCAAATATGACGGCTCTGTTGCGGGCAGCAAAAAGAGCCGTCATAATCGACGACCGGCCCACCAAACGGCCGTGTCACCAGCCAGATATACCCACGCCTAAAGGAAAAGGCGTGGGTAAAAAAACGAAAAGACAATTAAAAAATATTTATGGGTTATTTTTTTTTTATTGCACGCTCTCAAATAAATGTCAATATATATATAATTTATAAATAATATATATTAACGTTATAATTTTCGAAAATCGCCCTTTATTATTTTGTAAAATAATAGAGTACGGCTGTATCTTGGGGAACGAACTTACCTATTCTCAGCCCTACCTGTTGAAAGTCATCACTTCATGATAGTAAGTGATGGAAGTTAGAAACAAAGGGTAGGTAATGACAATAAAATAAAAAAAACCTTGAGGAAAAGTTCATAGTATATTGGGGGGGAGCCCTGATAAGTTGTGGACAATAACAATTACCAGGGCTCCCCATAATTGACACGTTCTTGCAGCCACTGGAGCCAGATGCGAGGCGGTAGTGGCGGTGGAGGTGGTGGTAGTGCTCGCGGTGCTGGTGCAGGCCGGGGTCTGGGTGCATTCCTTTAAATTATGATTTGTTAAGTAATAAAAAAGAAAACACCTGAATATAAACCTACATTGAAAACCAAACTGTAACAAATAAATTGTGTAGTAACTATGGATCCCGTAGTCCCTGGAAGGTACAGTCCCTTCAAGAAATACAATGCTACTGAATTAAAATTGTACCTAAATCAAGTCTTGGTCTAATGTTTACCACCTAAGTGTATATATTGTGGAATGCAATAAAGTATTGAGGATAAATAAACTACTCGCCCATAAACATGTATAAAAAAAATTTGGTACAATTTTAATCCAGCAGCATTGTATTTCTCAGAGGGACGGTACCTTTCAAGGACTACAGGAGAAACTACAATTTTGATTCGGCATCATTGTATTTCTCGGAGGGATCACAGGTAAAAAAATACCTGTTGGGTCCTTTCAGGGACTACGGCAGGGACCACGAATGATCTTGGAAGATCATGTATATGCAGTTAAGTAAGTATGTACTCACATCATGTTCTCAGACCCCCCGTCCTCCAGCCTAAGCACCAGCAGCGGGTGTACAAATGGCTCCAATCGAAAGATTGGAGCCACCAAGAGTTGTAACTGTCGAAGTAAAACAAATAATGAAATCATTTTTCTTCTGTATAGGTACGTACGCGTAGCGTTTCGACTGACCATAAAAATGAGAAAACAATCAATAACGGTTATATACCTCTTCCACCACCCCCCACTTCATCACCACCCTGTTCAGCGTGCCATAGCACAGCTGGGGCTGCTGCTGCTGCCCATAATGATAATTTGGTCTAAAATGAAAAAAATAAATAATAAGTAGGTAATACAATTTAGATTGGTTACATGAAATATTCTTGGGCCTTGTGGCTAAGTAATAACAGCCGCACGGGTCGATCGATAAGGTTAAGTTACGCTTGCCGCGGTTGGTCCGTGGATGGGTGACCATCTTTACATACCAAGACTTCTCCGTGCCTCAGAAAGCACGTAAGCCGGGTCGTCAGAAACCCGAAAGTCTGACAACCAGTCTTACCAAGGGGTATCGTAATACCCAGTAACTGGGTTGTTGAGGTCAGATAGGCAGTCGCTCCAAGGTTGGGAAAAGGCTAGGCAGATGACATGAAATATTCATTCAGATGTTGATACTTACTCATCGTTGGCAGCCTCCACATCCCCGCAACAACCCCAGCAAATGGCACGGCGAAGTGCCTGGCCCCAGCGGCGTATAGTATTCATTGTAACCACTGATATTTTTTTTTTGATTTCAGTCTTGGTCCAGTTCCCGGTAAAAAGTGGAATGTGTCAGTGTCAAAGTCAAATCGTCTCAACGTTTTGAATCAATGACAAAACGAAATATTGTTACCATATTATTGTTCTTTGATAAATAATATAATACCTACTATGTTATTATGATTTTTTTATTTTATTAGATAGGGCTTGTCCAGAAAGGGCGAATCACGCGCGAGTCGAGGGTCTGGCGTTATGCACGCGATTTACGCGCGTATTTTGAATTCGCGCGATGCTTGTGGACGCGATGTATTCGTGCCTAGTATCTCAATAGCGCGCGAATGAATTCGCGCGAAACGTTTCGCGACGAATTCGCTTCTTCTGGACAAGGTCATAGGTCGTGATGATGATCGTGTGTATGTGTAAAATGATATTTCATTTGATTATATTAGGTTGTTTGTGTCACTGACACAAACTACTTTTTTGTATGCACGTGTTTCTATTATAAAAATAAACCTACTTTTCTTTCTTTTACTTACCTACTACCAAAAAAAAAGCAATCATCAATTATGTATTGGTCTGATATCATTGCTCTACTAGATGATTCATAAAATCGTATACCAATAAATGGCAACAGTATGTGTTCAATTTCATATTCTCTCACACGAACGTTTGCCGCACAGGGTTTGTAGCTATATAATCGGCATTTGCATATAGGACATTTTTTTACAGTACTTTGGACTATGAAGTTGTAATTTAATTTTCACACCTGTTGATTGAAGTGGATAGGGAAGAAAAAATATGAACATTATTTATGATATAAGTTTTTATTTTATTTTCACATTAGATCCCGATCACGAAACCCCTAATAATACTCCTCGTAGAGTGAAGGCTTGAGACCGTCACGTAATACATAACATCACGCCTGTATTCCCCCCATGGGGTAGGCAGAGGTGTATAATATACCCACACTTATGGTTCTTTAGGAGAACACAGAGAAATAGCTACATGAAAAAGCTATAAGTACAAAGGTATTACAATGTTTACTTATGTTTACGGTGGGATGGGATGCAGTCTAGCACACGTCACACACACACACACACACACGTCACACACACACACACGTCACACACACACACACACACACACACGGCACTTAGACAGGAAACACTCACTTAGAGAGAAAAGATAAAGGGTACAATATAATGTTCACATATTACACTGACATTACCTCTTGTAAATCATCAGTAAATCTTGATAAAATATAAAGACAAAATATGCTTATAAAAAAAATATTGATAGCAGAACTGCAAGAGGATATTACACAAAGAGAAATACATGAAAATGCTTATAAAAAATATAAAAAATGACAGCATAACTGCAAGAGGATATTACACACAGAGAAATAAAATGACAAAAGGTTATAAAAAATATAAAAACTTTGACAGCAAAACTGCAAAAAAAAAAAAAACAAATACAATTACGATGCCCCCCCCAGTCTAGCACACGTCACACACACAAACACGGCGCTTAGACAGAAAAGATTGTATGACACGAGAAAAGGAGTGATTCTACTGAGTGTGCGTCTGTCTGTCGGTTAGACTTTGTGGCAAAGGTATACTCTTCTATGGTAAGTGGTAATACATAAAGGTCAGTCAGTCTGTATGTCCACCAAGCTATACTACGTATAAAAATATATATGTGTGTATATATATAATAAATAAATAAAAACTAAATAACTGCTAATGTCGTCACTGTATGTCTGTCACGCTGGAAGTAAAAGAGGCTCAAATGGAAATTACCTTCTATGGTATGCATCGAAGCAGGGTTTTAGGCAAAGGGGGACCTCGCATGCAGAGCAGACGTATGTCGATAAACGTCGTGCCTGTTGCTTAGTGCACCAAACACAACGTTTACGCATACGACGGCCATTCCTTTCGAGTTGGTCTGTCTGTAATGGGAGATGTTGCACCAGAGGCTGACGGCCCACACTGCTTGAACCAGGACGGGTGGGTACGATTTTATGAGGGACAAGATGGTGGTGGTGCTGCAGAATTTGATCAACTAACTCCAATCGAAACACTGCGAGCTCTTTCGGAGCAGTCGTCAAACTCTGCAGAAGGATGCGGGCATTCAAAATAGAGCAGTTGAGCATGTGTTTGAAGAACTTGATATTCCATTTAGAGCCTCTTTTTCTTTCCAGGAGGTATGGTTCCAGCATTTAATCTTTACGATCAATGCCTCCCATACCCTTATTGTAATCTAAAACTACCTGAGGTTTGTACAGAGATGGGCGATGTGGTTTCGCCACCATCCGGTCTTGTGAATTGCCATGGTAGGTACTCATGGTGGTTATCTTACGTTTCTTGTCCTGGACAAGAAACTGGAAAGGACAAGACCACCACATCGCCGGATTGGCGTGCTACAAACTGGCCATCTTTCAGCTTACACAGCGACATGAGTGGAGGTACGTTGGCGCGGGTAGCACGCAAAGTACCTACACAGTCGGTTTTGCGTGCTCTCAGAAATCTGGCCAGTAGGGGGGCTGTTGAACCAGTTATCCATAAAAAGAGTATAACCTTCGTCAAGGAGAGGACGGATGAGTTGGATGACTGTGATTGTGCTTTTCAAGGCATTGGATGGGAGGCTGGGATCATAGGAAGTGCCAGCACCGAGGTACACAAAGAACGACCAAAGGTAGCCCGTTGAAGACTCGCAGAGTTCAAAGGTCTCAATTCCGTACTGGGCTGCCTTGGTCTTAATGTACTGGCGGAAGGATAGGTTTCCTTTCCACAAAGTTAAAGATTCATCAATTGCAATATTTTGAGCTGGGATGTAGGCTGCCTGGAACCGTGAATTTAGGTGATCTAAGACCGGACCTAGAGAGAATAAAAGGTCAGTCGAGTTTGTCGGTCTGCTACTATTGTCCACCAAATGAAACGCGCGGCAAAGATTCTCGTAGCGCTGACGGGTAAACATATTCCTAAAGATGTTGACTTGCAAAAGGGGATTGAGGGTGAAGCAAGACTTAATGGAGGGCATCCGGATGATTCCGAGCATCATCCAGAAGGAAAATAGGACAAAAAGTTCGTGAATGTTCGTGTCATACCAATCGCGGGCGAACGACACAGACGAATCGAATAGCCCTGCGGCATATCGATTCGTCTCAGTGACGATGTGCGTCATTATGTCTTTGTCCCAGTACTGCCTAAACGCCTCATATGCATTCTCGGCAGCGACAATCGCCCCAGTTTGCTCCGGAAGAAATTGCTCCCTCACACCTTGATAATCACCCATGGGTGACCATTCAAAATGGTTGGAAGTCCCTTCGGTAGCAAAAAAGGACAAGACCTCGCCGTCTTCCGCATCTACCCGTACTTCCTCGTTCTCTTCTCTTTCTCTCCTTTCTCTATTTATTACACGAGCTCTTGCTGTCTCTCTCGCATTCACTACTCTCATTATTTCAACTCTCAACCCCTCAGGCACGTCATCATCATTTATGTTCACCTCAACCAATCGTTCTCCTCTTGCCCACTGGGGGCCATCGACTTGGCCACGTCCCCCCCTCCCGCCGCGTCGCGCCGCACTGCCACGCCGCGCTGCAACGCCGCGCCGCGCTGCAACGCCGCGCCGCGCTGCCACGCCGCGCTGCCACGCCGCGCCGCGCTGCAACGCCGCGCCGCGCTGCCACGCCGCGCCGCGCTGCCACGCCGCGCCGCGCTGCCACGCCGCGCCGCGCTGCCACGCCGCGCCGCCACGCCGCGCCGCGCTGCCACGCCGCGCCGAGGACGACTTTGCTGCTGCGGCTCCTCTGCCGCCACGTCCTCTACCACACCTTCCACGTGGTCGTGGTCCTCCTCCATGGCGTCGTCGGGGGAAGCCGTGACGATGACAATCAACCTAAGATAAAAAATACTATATATTATCACGTGTAATTCCGGAAGACGTAGCGTGGGAAGGCCTCCTACAAGGTGGACCGATGACCTTGTGAAGGCCACAGGAATCCGCTGGATGCGGGAAGCACAAAACCGGTCGAAGTGGCGGCGCTTGGGGGAGGACTATGTCCAGCAGTGGACGTCTTTCGGCTGAAATGATGATGATGACGTGTAAACAGACATTCAAACCAATCAAGACATGCAAAGAGACAGGCATGACAATAAACACTTATCTAAGAGAGGAGGCCTGTATCCTAGCAGTCGGAACATTGTAGGCTGATTATGCACGCTTGCATCTAGTTTGCTGAAAGAAAAATTGTTGACATAGTAGTGATTTATTACTACAAAATTTGGGTCAATAAATTCGACGGCATAACCCTCGCCGAGTTCCTCCTCGAGTTGCTCGGCGAGTTGCTCGGCAAGCTCCTCCCCGAGCTGCTCGGCGAAGCTCCTCCCCGAGCTGCTCGGCGAAGTCGTCGTCGAGGTACTCGGCGGGGTGACCCTCGAATTCGTCAACATCCTCCGGGTCCCGGAGGATGTTTTCGAAGTTCGCCTCCTCACACCCACTGCCACTGTTCCAGGTGGCCATCTGGAGAGAAAAAAATATACAGTATATTATAAACTGTATATACAACTACGAAATATGAACACAACAACACAACACAAATGGCGAAAAGTGGGTGTATTACACACCTCTGCTTGCCCTTCGGGAATACAGGCGTATATTACGCCTGTATGTGTTTACAACTTGTGCAAAATATTTTTTATTTTGAAACAAATCACAAACATCGATTTTATCAAAAACATCTATCGATACGACTGGACACCATTTGCGTCATGTCAACTGTCAACTGTTAACGATCGATGACCTTGTTGGCACTCGATCATGTAAATGATCGAAATTTATGAAATATAGTACGTAATACACCTCAACTGACCAAAACATATAGTTATTATTAGTTTTAGAGCTTTATAAACCTTACAGATACACTCAATTCATTGTAAAACAATCAAAATTCATCAACAAAAAAGTAACTTTCCACAAAGTTTTTTCTCGGAACATTTCATATGATATAATTAGTGCAAATATCATGTACAACGATGTAATAAGTACTTATATATGAATACTCATCTATTTGCAGTCGATAACACTCAAAAACAGTCCAAATTCATCATAAAACGTACTTGTCCTATCGATTTTCATCATCTTTGTTCAAAAATATGAAATTATGATGGGATTTCGTGCAATTATTATCTACAACGACGTAATAAGTACTTGTATAAGAATAATAATCTATTTGCAGTCGATTACACACAAAAACAGTCCAAATTCATCTCAAAATGTACGCGTACTAACGTTTTTTTCTCATACCATTTCTTTGCTCAAAAATAAGATTTTAGGATGCGATATCATGCAATTATTATCTACAACGATGTAATAACAACTTATAAATGAAAATATACCCACTTACCGTAGAATATTCCTCATAAACTCGAATTTTCTTTCAGGCTAAACCGCTCCTGAGCGCGACCGCAGTGAAAAGAACTGACTTTTCAACTTTTTTTTTACGCGTTGGATCCGTATATTTTTGGTTTGAAACGCTATAGTTAACGAGAATGTCTTCCAGACTATCGAGTAAAATCACCCGCAGACGATATTAGTATTTATTTTAGAGTATAAATAGAACCGCAAACCGCGTGAATTTTGAGCGCGTCGGTTTTTTCTCATAACATTTCTTTGCTCAAAAATAAAATTTTACGATGCGATTTCATGCAATTATTATCTACAACGAATAACAACTCATAAATGAAAATATACCCACTTACCGTTGAATTATCACACAAAAACTAAACAAAACCGAAATAACACTAACACACACACTCGCGATCACAACAAACTAAATGTCACTTTCTATTTAATATTTTTGTAATGTTGTCGACGTATATTTTTAGTTTAAAATCCTTTAGTATAAGAGAATATCTTCCAGACCATCGAGTAGAATCGCCCCCAAAAGATATAAGCACTGTTTTATATTCGATAACTGTACTTTCAAATCGCGCGCCACGAGGGCTCCTATTCGGAGCCATTGGGGCGTTAGCGGTAGGCGCTCCCTCACCGGGAGCATTCACCTCTATAGATTAGTTCAGATTAATTGAATCAGATTTGAGCATTACATCAGTGAGTGAGGAAAGATATATTTTTTTGGGCATGCTTACGTATCTCAGGAAATTAATTTTTATCGACATATTTTGAGTAAAAATCTAAAAGACCCGTATCGTATCGTATTGTCTTTCAGTTCGGTACTGCACTGCAATTCAATAATCTCCATCTGAAAATTTCGTGGCATGTATTCAACGGATACATTGAATGGTCGCGCAGAGGTTTATCAAGATTTCATTATTTCTAAAGTTAGCAAACCTTGATGTGAACTCTGTTTTTAGTAATACTAATGCCGTGACATATTTGTCCACATTTGCACATTCGTCAGGTTAGGAAAGTGCGTAAACTCTTTTTAAATCCAGTTTTATCTTGGTTAATAAGATTTTCTTTTCCTTGTAACTTGATGTTCAAGTCATTGAGGTGCAGCGTGATGTCCGTAAGAAATCCAAGGTCGCGCAACCAATTGGGGTCACTAAATTTCGGAACTGGTTTCCCTCTAATTTCCATGAAGGTGGAGATTTCTGTTTTGAGTTCTAAGACACGTTTCAGCATTATGCCTCTGCTCAGCGGACTTCAGAAAAATATGAGACATCACCATACTCGGCATTTATTTCGTGTAAAAATTGTTGGAGTTTATTATATGTTGAGGCCGCGTGATCTAATGAAGTTTACAATTTTCACGACCACTTTCATCAATAAATCAATATTTGTGGATTTTGCACAAAGATTTTGTTGATGAACAATACAATGATACTGTATCAAAGAAAGAACTTTGTTCTGTTTTTGCATCAAACCCACAAGCCCTTAATTTTTTCCAACCATAGAAGGTGCACCGTCTGTTACAACGGCAGAAAGATTTTTCAACTCCAAATTGTATCGCGTCAGGACTGTCATCAAACACTCGAAAATGTCGCATCCTTTTGCGGCATGTTTTGTATCATAATGTCTTTTTAAGTTGTATTCTTTCAAGGCTGATGGTGATTCTTGACACACCAAACAGACGGGTTTTTGGTTAACGCTAACGAACAAGTACAACTCTGTCCACTTTACTTGAAATGTGCAATTTTCATCACCATGAAGCTAAACAAATACAAATCAAACATAAACTCACAGTCGACACTAGTAATGCCAATTAATGCGATTTCACATTATTTCATTAGCATGTGCATTCTTGAGTCTTAGCATGCTAATTACTATTGCTATGCTATTTGCTAATATGACGATAATTGATAATAATGAATTATGTGAA
Organism: Atethmia centrago; assembly: GCA_905333075.3. Taxonomy (NCBI): domain Eukaryota; kingdom Metazoa; phylum Arthropoda; class Insecta; order Lepidoptera; family Noctuidae; genus Atethmia; species Atethmia centrago. Next base: position 19,231,848 of record HG995393.1, read on the forward strand.
CTTTGTTAAATAGGCGAATTAAAAAGCGCGTGCGCCTTAGGACGTCTCCTAGCGTGCGGTTTGTTTACTCGCCGATAACGTTTTAAGGCTCCTACATACTGGCGCGACTTGTGGCGCGACGCGACGCGACACAAAGACACCGCGTGTAGCGCTACAAGCGGTGCCTTTGTGTCGCGACGCGTCGCGCGACAAGTCGCGCCAGTATGTAGGAGCCTTTATTCGTGCTAGTACACTTGCATATTTAATGTGGTTAAGATTGATCACATAATTAAATATTTTTAACAATATACAATCTTTCATTATTTAAGATTTTTTTGATATTTTGATTTGAATGTATTGGGTTCACACTATTATCTAGTTAAGTACAATAATAAGCACAAGGGGCTTGTGGCTAAGTAATAGGTAACAGCCGCACGGGTCGATCGACTACGCTTGCCGCAGTTGGTCCGTGGATGGGTGACCATCCTTACATACCAATACCCCTCCGTGCCTCGAAAAGCACGTTAAGCCGTTGGTCCCAGCTGTCATTTGTAGATCATTGACAGTCGTTACGGGTCGTCAGAAGCTCGAAAGTCTGACAACCAGTCTTACCAAGGGGTATCGTGTTACCCAGTAACTGGGTTGTGGAGGTCAGATAGACAGTCGCTCCATGTAAAATACTGGTATTCAGCTGTATCCGGTAAGACTGGAAGCCGACCCCAACATAGTTTGGAAAAGGCTAGGCAGATGAATAAGCACAAGACGAAAGATTGTAATTACTGTATAACGAATACGTAAACTAAACTCACTATCACTTGCCAAAACGTACTGAACTTTGACACAAAATGACTACGCGCGTGCTAAACAAATTATTATTAAACAATCACGCATTCATTCAATCAATACACGACCCTAAGTATGAGCAAATCAAAGACAATAAGGTAATAATTGCTAAACATCATTCTTCACACCACCCTGCTAATGCTAATAATTTAAATAAATTAAACAATCACAAGCATTCATTCATTATACAACCTTAAGTACGCGCAAATCAAAGATAATAAGATAACAATTGCTTAACCCATTCTTCGCAAGTAATAAATTTCACTCGCGAACGAGCTCACGGTCACGTGAAACCGATAGATTTAGTATTCCCAACTTCCCGTGGGTGCGACGGAGAGCGCACGCTACCGCTGCGTGCGTCGACGCTCTGACGTATGATAGGCAGTATAAAAAGTATGAAGCAATAAATTCACTTCGCACTTCACAGAATTTCGCAACTACATTTAATTTGCTAAATGAGCATTCGCATTCTAACAATGAATGCGAATGCTAATCCCCGCAGTCAATGGTGCTTACTCACTCGCACTTGTACGTTTCTCTCACCCACACCACGCGGTACTCCGCCCACACCGCGATATCCCCTTGTATCTGACTAAATTGTTGTGGCGCGTAAATACTAATTGCTATGGCGCGTAAATACTAATTAATTGCTATGGCCTCGTGAGAGCCGCAAGAACCCCAGCGGGCCGCGAGTTGCCGCGGGGCGGTACGCAGTATCAATGACGAAGGTGAATGCATTGTTCGGTTACTTATGTCCAAAAGTTGAGTGGCGCCAATTAAACCTACCACAATTCCCAGGTTGGAGTTGTGTGGCGCGGTCGTGGGAGCTCGTCTGTATGAGAAGGTGTTGAACTCCCTTCGGCTTAAATTTTCTCGAGTGTTTTGTTGGACTGACTCGACCATCGTGCTGGGATGGCTACAGATACTACCTTCAAGACTTCAGCCATTTGTACGCAATCGTGTCGCTGAAATCTTAGATCAGGCAGGTCACTGTTACCTGGAGGCACGTCGCTCCCAACCGATAAGAACCCAGCAGACCTAATATCGCGTGGCTAGATATTAGTCATCTGCAGGGTTTGGACATGTGGTGGTCTGGTCCTGACTTTCTCCAACAAGACTCGTGTAGTTGGCCTTCGCAATTTAAATGTATAGAATTAGGCTCACTCCTTGAAACTCGACCTGATGTATCATTAAGTGTTGTTCTTGACACTAGCGATAAGGCATTAGTTATGGATTTTAAACGTTTTTCTAAGTATTTACTTTTACGTTCCATGGCTTTCGTGTTGCGATTCATCAAATTATGTAAAGGCCAATCGCCCGCTAGTATATTTTTATCTGATGAAGAATTAGGAAAAGCGTTAAATATATTAATTTATCAAAGTCAACAAGATTTCATCATTTCCCGAACATAAATTACTTTTAAATAAACAAAGTTTACCAAAGAAGAGCGTCCTATTAAAATTCAATGTGTATACGGCACCCTATAATTTTACAGTCCACTCATATTTTCACTAAATTATTATTTGATTTTGAACACATAAGGTTAATTCACGCGGGCCCTCAGCTACTATTAGCATCGATTAGAGAATCTTATTGGCCTATAGGAGGTCGAAATTTAGCTAAAGCCTGCTATCATAGATGCGTTCTATGCCGACGTATGCAGGGTAAGGTGGTTACTCCACTAATGGGCAACCTGCCGCGACAGCGTCTTCTTCCAGAAGGGACCCCGTTCGAAAGCACTGGCGTTGATTATGCAGGTCCTATTATGAGTGCTAGTCGTCAAGGTCGTGGATGTAGACTCGTCAAGGTGTATATTGTAATTTTTATCTGTTTCACCACGAAGGCTGTGCATTTGGAGCTGGTAGGTGACATGACTAGTCATAGTTATTTATTAGCGTTATATAGGTTTCGCGAAGGGGCAAGCCCATCCACATATAAGGTGCTATAAAATTATCTGCCACGGCTTTAATGGGAGGTAGTATTGTGTTTAAAGATTACAATAGTGAAGAACTTTCGTACCCCAGAATAGTTAATTCCATTTGAGAAAATAAAGTAGTTTAATAAACATTGACTCTACTCTGCATAACGTGGTTCACAAATTACGCACGATGTGTCGCTTCGTCAATGAAAACAATTGCTATCTCTTTCTATCTCTTCTGTGAACGAAAACTGAAATCAGCTGACTAGTTCGTCACTATCTAACCTACTAGGTACGCAATCATACGCAGGCTAAAAGTGTTTTAAAAGTGCAATTACTTACCAGCTACCGCATTCTTCCAAAATACTGACGTAAGTAAGATGATAAACTTCCCATCACACTTAAAACAAGCTTAGATTAATATCAAATAACAATAAATTACAGTAACTTGGCGTGTTTAAAAGATAATCATCTTATTTACAATAATTGCATCGTATTTACAGTTATTTACACACTCCCTACCTACTTATTGCGCGTTGCAAACAAATGTAGGCACGCTTACGTACATGTCTCTTCACTTTATTTAATGTGTCCGTTTCACTTTTTACTTGTCTAAATGCGCGTTTGATGCGCCTTTTTAGTTCTTCCACACTTCTAATGTCATGTCCGGTTTGGCCGTACACAAGGTCCTTTACACGACCCACAAAAAAAAGTCTAGAGGGGTTAAATCCGGCGAGGGAGGAGGCCACGGCACTGGCCCTCCTCGGCCTATCCACCTTTCACCGCCGTATCACACACCGTTTAAAAATTCCCGTACGCTGATGGCGAAATGAGGTGGTGCTCCATCATGTTGAAAGTGCAGCCCTCTTACCTCTTCAAGAGGAATACGTTCCAACATTCTTCTCACACGGGTTCGTAGTAAGCGCAAATACGTGTCTCCGTTCAGTCTGTCCAAGAACACTGGTCCTAGAACACTGGTCCTAGAATTCTGTTGCCGAGTATCCCGGCCCACACATTAACACTAAACCGAGTCTGAAAGTGGTCAGGCCGCACAACACGAGGATTCGCCTCAGTCCAATAATGCGCATTGTGTATGTTGAACATACCAACCCGTGTGAATGTGGACTCGTCAGTCCACAGAATGTTGCGGCGTTCTTCTCGCATCCAATTACAAAACGCGAGGCGAGCCGCGTAGTCATGTGGATGCAATTCCTGTACTCTTGTGAAGTGGTAAGGATGGAGCCCTTCCCGATTTAAAAGTCTCCACACGTAGTTGTCGCTCACGTCGAAGACTCGAGCAGCATCCCTGGTGCTCGCAAGAGGATGACGCCGGAAGAAGTCCCAACACTTCCTCTTCGAGTTCGGCAGAATATGGAGGCCTGCCTGCGTCTACCGGAGGCGGGTCAAAGCAGCCGTGTTCACTAAATCTGTACACGGCATCCAGAATGGTATGATGACTCACTCGAGCACCAAACCTCTGTTGGTATAAGTTTACTGCATGCGCAGTTATGGAGTTACACTCGCGGTAGCACAATACCATTTCAAGATATTCTTGATTGGAATACCGTCGTCTGGGAGGCATTTTTAAAGGAAGCGCGAGCGATTTTCCCGTCGCTAACCGCTAAGCGACTGGCGAGCGGGCGGTCGACTGGCGCGTGCGACGAACGGGGTAGTGCGGGTGAGGGAGGGGGCGCGCGGGGCTGCGCTTTTACGACCGACGAGTAGCCGGCGCGCAGCGGCATTGTTTGATAAGAATGGCAACAGTGTATGAACGGCGCCGGCGTTTTGCGAAACGATTGAATTGTATTCAGTGCGGTTTGGCAACAGCTTATCGTGATGGTTTTATGCGAATAAATCAATTCAAATTTATACGTACAATTTTTTGTATGAAAAAACTTATGACAAATTATCAATAATTTATCTTTACTATTGTAATCTATAAACACAATACTGTCTCCCATTGCAGCCGTGGCAGATATTTTTATAGCACCTTATATATTCCGATAACGGTACTTCATTTGTTGGTGCGTATAACGAACTATCAAAGTTCTTAAAAACTAATTCCGAGTCTTTGAGCGGAAGCATTGCTAATGATTGAATTAACTTCAACTTAATTCCCGCGTATACTCCACATTTTGGCGGTCTCTGGGAGCCGGGTGTCAAATCCGCAAAATATCACTTACAGCGAGTGTTGGGACATTGTAAGTTAACTTTCGAGGAGCTTAACACCACCTTAGCCCAAATTGAGGCAATATTAAATTCACGCCCACTAACGCCGCTGTCCTCAGACCCTGCCGCGTGCACTCCACTGACGCTAGGTCACTTTCTCGTCGGTCGGCCACTCACTTCGTTGCCGCAGAAAAGTTACGTGGAGCAATCTACAACTCATCTCAGTCGTTATCAACGCATCGAGCAGCTGCGCCAGCACTTCTGCACTAGATGGAGTAAATAATATGTTGCGGAGTTGCAGCAGCGGACGAAGTGGCGTTCATGTCAGGATGGCTTGAAATGAAATGAAATGAAATAAATTTATTTGCTTTGAATGCAGGTATTTACAATTTGGTGTTAGAATATTATTTACGGGGCCTTGTACATTCTGCCTATTAGGCATGCAAATTTTAAACTTAATTTACTTAATCTAGACATTAAAATTAAACATCCGATAATTTACTTAAGCTAAACTAGGTATAGAAGATATAAATTAAGCTATCGCTACACAAGTTAAATTTTATAGTACTCTATTATTTTTTATTGACGGATCATTCAGGAAATCATTGATGGAATAATAACACTTTTCCACAAGTAGAGCATAAGAATAAGAGCTTCTTTTTGAAAATTCTTATTGGCTGTGCTTTTATACAGTCAGGTATCTTATTATAAATTTGAGGTGCCATGCCAAAAACACTCTTTTTTAACAGAGCTGTTTTGTAGCCGCCTGTGTATAATAAGTTTTGGTACTGAGGTCTCATAGAAGTAGTGCGGTGTCGAATTTCACAATACATCTTGAAAAGATGAAGATTACCTTTTACGAACATGGCTAACTCTAAAATATACAAACAAGGAAATGTTAATAACTTATGTGTTTTGAAAGCAGGAACACAGCTATCTGTGACTTTAATATTGAACATGGACCTTATACAGCGCTTCTGCGCCTTAAAAATGCCTTCTCTCAGACTACAATTGCCCCAGAATATAATTCCGAATCTTAATTTCGACACAACTAAACCGTGGTATGCAACTAGAACTGTCTTAGTATTAACTTTTTTAGCTAAATTTTAAAGAGCATACGCAGATGCACTAAGTTTCTTACATATAACCTCAGCTTGTGCCTTCCACGTTAATTGACTATCCAAAGTTATTCCTAAAAATTTTGCTATGGATACTTGTTCTATATTTTGGCCAACATAGTTTATGTTTAAATTGTTCGTACGAATTCTTTGGTGAAAGTGCATTATGTTTGTCTTAAGGATATTTATTAGTAAATTATTTATATTTAGCCAGTTTATTATTACCTTCAAGGAATTGTTAATATCATAGGCATATGCTTCTTTATTTGTACATTTTATTAAGGCGGTGCTGTCATCTGCGAACAGAACCATCGGGTGGCTGATTTGACGGGGAAGGTCATTTATATATATTAGGAACAATAATGGTCCCAGGACGCTTCCTTGCGGCACACCATAATGAATATATCTGCAAGACGATGCGTGTAAAGTTTCTCTTTTCGATTTGAGACATACTCGAGCTATTTCGGTGTATTGTTTACGTCCAGTTAAATAAGATTTAATTAAATCTAAGACGTTACCGCGTATGCCATAGGCATTCAGATTATCTAATAAAATCGAATGATTCACATAGTCAAAAGCTTTCGACATATCAGTGAATATAGCACAAACGGGGATTTTGTTATCTACATTGACCATTAACATTTTCAGCAATTCAAAAATAACCATATTTATATTTTTGTTTTTCCTGAAGCCATTTTGCTCTTCGCATAATATATTAAACTTTGTCAAAAAATTGGAAATAGATTCATAAAGAATTTTTTCAATTATTTTAGAGAAAACGGGTATTAGCGCGATAGGACGGTAATTTGACATTTCATCTTTATCGTTCCTCTTGTAGAGCGGTTTTATTATCGTTGTTTTTAAGGACTCGGGAAAGAGACCTGTTGATATACTAGTATTTATAATGTGTGCTAAGGGGCCTGCTATATAAGGAGACACGTATTTTATTACTTCAGTAGATATACCGTCATAGCCAAGACTTTTTTTATTTTTTAGACTTTTAATTACTCTTATGAGGTCTTGAGGCACAACTGGATGCATAAACAAAGAGTGTGGATTATGTTCTATCGGCTTAACACTGGTTGTGTTTTGTTTTGGAATATCTGTTATCTGGTCAATAAAAAAATTATTGAAAGTCTCAGCTATTTCATTCGGATTGGTTATTAATGAATTGTTATTTTTTATTTGGAGGATGGGTTCTGTTACTTTTTTATTTTTATTTATAATTTGCCAAGTCGTTTTTGATTTATTTTTAGAATTTTGGATTAGATAATTGTTTTGAGCTTTCTGTGTTAGATTTACTATTTTTTTGAATCTTTTGGTATAGGAATGAAAGTTCTTTTTATTTTCTTCGTTCGGTTTTAATCTCATTTGCCACAAAAGGTAGCGTTGTTTTTTACTGCAGGTCCGTATGCCTTTAGACACCCATTTTATTTTATTTTCTAGACGTATTGTAACTGTTTTATAAGGGAAGCATAAATTATATAACATATGAAATAAATCAATGAAGGCATCATAAGCGTTATTAGGGTCTGTGGTATTGAAAACATCTGAAAAACTAAGATTTTGAAGATAGTTGTTAAACTTATGTAGATTTTCTTTGGACATGTTTCTTAATCTTTTACGCCAAGATTTTATATGACTAGATTTGTTAACTTTAATTTCTATTAACTGGGCCGTATGATCTGACAAGGCTAATTCTAATATTTGAGATTTACATTTTTGTTTTATATTGTGTGCAAAATTGTCAAGACAACTTTGGCTACAGATTCTAGTTGGTTTATTGATTTCTAATTTCAGATTATTCCTTGGTGGTTGCCAAGAAGACAATCTCCCACCCCCTTTTTTTTTTTTTGAGGGTGGGAAATCATCAAATAACTTCTCCCGCTCTGGGCGGAGTGGGAGGGTGTGTCAGACTCTTACTGACTAAAACCCACCCGTATTCCTTCCTGTTGCCTGTGTTGCGGGGGGCCTCGGTGACCCATAAGTACCTTCCCGCGACCCCGGCAGGCATCGGCCCTAGTGGACCCCTACCTATGTGTTGACGACATCTCTTTGAGGCGCGCGTGGAATACAACGCGCCAATCTCCCAACCCCATTTTTTTTTTTTTTTGAGGGTGGGATATCATCAAATAACTTCTCCCGCTCTGGGCGGAGCGGGAGGGTGGGTGTGTCAGACTCTTACTGACTAAAACCCACCCGTATTCCTTCCTGTTGCCTGTGTTGCGGGGGCCTCGGTGACCCATAAGTACCTTCCCGCGACCCCGGCAGGCATCGGCCCTAGTGGACCCCTACTATATGTGCTGACGACATCTCTTTGAGGCGCGCGTGGAATACAACGCGCCGTCGACCCGGGCCTGGTCCTGAACGGACGGTGAGCTACCCATTGCTCACCGTCCGCAAGCCCGCGCCTACGGTAGCCGGAAATCCGCCCGGGATTCCCGACGCCCTGGGCGTCTCCTGCGGCGGCTAGGGGCGAGAGGGCGCGAAACTTGCCTTTTCCTCAACCGTCCCGCCTCCTCCTTCGCGAGCATTACTGCTTCGCAGAAGGAGGTGACGGCTCCCCATGCCCTCTCGCTCCGTACCATGGCCTGAACCAGGGCCGGACGCGAGAGGTCTCTGCCGCCGATCGCCTCCACGAGGACACGGCGGTGCTCTGCCCAAGCAGGGCAGACCTCCACCGTATGCTCCACCGTGTCCTCCGGGCGATCCACACAGTGGTGACACCCGGACGTTTCCTCCCGCCTTATCCGACGGCGGAAGGTGAGGACGCCGTGGCGCCTCTCCAGCCACTCCTCAAAGAGGGGACTTATCGCCGCAATCGTGGCGTGCCCAGCACTGGGTTGCGACAACCGTACTTTCCATGACGCCATGAGATCCCGCCGGAGCTCCGTCCGCTGTGCCGCGATTTCTCGCGGCAGCGGATTAACGCCCCGGCGTTTCGCCTCCTCGCGCTACTCCCATACGTGCGCGAGGACTTGCCTCCAGATCCCATGGCGGCAATCCAGCAAGGAGGCTCGCTGCCTCACAGGAGACCGTGCGGTATCCCCGGACCATCCGGATGGCCATGACCCTTTGGGCCGCCCTCAACCGGCGGGCTGGCCGCAGCGCCAGAGAGCGCGCCCATACAGGAGCCCCGTAGAGGGCCATGGACCGCACGACCCCCGCGTAGAGCCTCCGGCAGGAGGCGTTTGGACCCCCTAGATTGGGCAGGAGCCGCTTCAATGCAGCGCCCGCCCGCTCCAGTTTGGGAGCCAAACGTCGGAAATCTCCCACCCCTGAACCACTTCAGGGGTGGGAGATTTCCGACGTTTGGCTTGAAGAATTGTTGCTATCCACCCAGGTTCTGACGGAATAGCCCGTGTAGCGGATATTCGTACCTCAAATGGAATCATCAGGATGGCCTTCAACAGGATATGCCCACTACCCGTAATTTCAGAATTGGAGTCTGGTTGAAAGCACCACTTTCAACGTCCGGGGGTATGTTGGAGCGCCTGCGTAATTGTGTTAGCAATGACTAATTTATCCATGCTAAACTAACACCTTTTGTTAAGGCGCTGACAAGACCCAATTGATCAAAATAGGCTTCTCTTAAGAAAGAAAATTGCCAAATCTGTATAGTTTGTGGTAGCGGAAAAATATATATTAATTTTGAACATATTTTCCAGAACTTGGTTGTTACCAAAACACGTTTTGAAAAAAAAATCTCGATACAAACTAACGTTAAACTAACCTCTTACCTTGAGTTCTAATCCAAAATATCTGTATTAAATATCAACATACGTTACGTATTTAATTAATAACAAGTACGTCTTATCTGAATGCAGAACTTGGTTGTTTTTAATTTTCGATTACTCAATTCAATTCTCAGTAAATAGATAATTGCTTCATATTTTGCAATAAATTACAAGCGTTTTGTCGTCGCACTTCTCTTTCTTTTCTATGCAATCTGACAGTGACCGCGGTTAAGGTGTTGTCAGCGTCTTAAGTGTCATACAAATTCTTAACTGTCATGGTTCTAATAAAAAACTCATACACGTAACTTGTGCCCGCTGCATTTTTATTCTAAACCCCGCTAATTTCCGCACACAAGGCTTATCAGAGCGAGCAGCTCAATCCCAAGCTTTTTGTATTCTAAATAATCAGAACTTTTATAGTACCCCTTTTTACAAAGTTTGGTTTTAATACAGCTTTTAAATCGTTTAAATGGGTAAATTTCGAATATCAAAAAAGCGTATACATTGACCCATGAACGAGTTGCCTTCTATGGAGGCGAGTGTGAAGTACAGCAAGATTATGTCTATTCGTGGTATTTAAACTGTGGATATCGGACATTTTCTTAGACATATTTTTGTGTACATGAATTTTTCTCGAAGGGAATCTCTTAGACCTAGGTTGTAAATGGCTCGAACCGCCCTTTTTTGTAAAACAAAGACTGTATTAATGTCCGCACAGGTTCCCCAGAGAAGAATCCCATATGACATAAGACTATGAAAATAACTAAAATAAACAATTCTGGCCGTATCTATATCAGTTATCTGTCGAATTTTTTTAACAGCATAGGCGGCCGTACTTAGACTTCCTAACAATTTTTCTATGTGTGGGCGCCATTGTAATTTAGCGTGAATAGTTATTCCAAGAAAACCTGTAGATTCAACAGGGTCCAACTCAATTCCATTAAGTTGACCATTGGTAGTTAGCTGCCTGACATTTGGCGTTGAAAATTTAATGAGTTTAGTCTTTTTTTCGTTCAGGAGAAGATTATTTACATTAAACCAATGGACAACTTTAGAGAGTGCATCGTTAACATGTTCAAAGTTGACCAGCAGTCGTTTGATTTTAAAAATGAGGGAAGTGTCATCTGCGAACAATACAATCTTGTGATTGTCCCTTATGTGATAAGGTAAGTCATTAATAAAATTAGAAACAAGAATGGACCTAGAATTGAACCCTGCGGAACGCCCATAGTGACCGCAGATCCTGCAGATCTCTTGCCATTTATATCAACCCTTTGAATTCTATGTTCAGATAAGAAGTCAGAAGGTCGAGAGCCCTGTCCCTCATACCATAGTGGTGCAGTTTCCTGATGAGTGTATCATGACGGACGCAATCGAAGGCCTTAGACAAGTCGCAGAAAATGCCAAGAGCATCCTGCGACTCATCCCAAAGGAATAAAACTCGCAAGTTTTCTTTGAACTCTGATTATTTTCTGAGGGAAAGTGACCAACTGGCCACAGTGATCAGAGTCCAACTCATTTATAATTGAATGGCTAGGTCTTAAATTTGTAAAAATATTGTCAATACAGGTACCTAGCGCTATTTATTGGCAGTTATTCTAGTTGGCTCAAAGAATGTATTGTACAAATTATAGGACTTTAATAAAGTTACAAATTTATTTACTGTAGCAGATTTTTCCAATAATGTTGAAATCTCCACAGATAACAAGTGTTTTATTACGATTACAAGTCTTTAATAATATTTCTTCCATATATTTCTCGAAAATATCATATGAAGCACATGGGGGCCTGTACACGCTCATTACAATGAACTTCAATAACTCGCTCAACAGAGTGGCTCACAATATATCCTTACGTTCTTAAAATTTCATATTGTTACGAACAATTAGTAGAGAGCCACCACGTATCATATTAGAATATACGAAGAGTGCATACAACACTCTTCGTGTACAATATAATAACGCATTTCGGGTCATGCTCAACCTGCCCTGGCGGTGTAGTGCGACTGAGATGTTTGCTGAGAACAGAGTAACCGACTTTTTTGAGCTCATGGGGAAGCTCAGGACGTCGTTCTTTTCGCGTGTGGTGGCAAGTAAAAATAATATTGTCAAAGCTGTTTTTCATACTGTGCATTTACTGAGGGAGACAAAATAAATGTACTCAACAATGTTACGGGGTACATTTGTTTCGGCTTCCTTGGTGTGAAATAGTGGGCTGTTTCTATTGTTGTTTTTCTTTACTGTTTATTTTTATGTTCACTTGTTTAGTATAACTTTTGTTTTAGGATAAGTTTTCAATTTTAATTTTATGGGTGCTAATGCCTGAAATAAACAATTATTATTATTATTATTATTATTAGCTCTGCTGAACGAGCTGGCAACCGGGTGGTTGTTAAAGCTGAACATGAACTGGTGGACTTTTAACCAATGTTCAGTTACACATTGGATATCAATATAATTACAGTTCATGAACAGCTGAACACCCTGTGTATTTTTTTTTAGATAGATTAAATACTCTTTATTATGTACACCATAAAACTTACAGCTATAAATGTAGAAATTTTACATAGGGTGACACAATGGGCGGTCTTATCGCTAAAAGCGATCTTATAAAGACAACCTTTGGAACAATATCATCTCCTAGTCTAAAAATTAAACTTGTACAGGATTTCCTTTTAAATGACCTACCCCAATCTGCGCTATTAAATTTTAGATTACTCGTTTTCTTAAACGTTAGTCCAAAGTTCGACGTCCCCTTTAAATACCTAAACTCCTGTTCAGCACATATTTAAATGTAATTCATCGTAACATGAATTAAAATGTGACAAAAAACCAACAGCGTGCGCGATACTGGACCTAATTTGAACTAAATAATTGGACAACCTATGAGAATTTGATATGGCAACTTATACCCGGAATCTGAAGCTTTCTCTAATTTGAGACCTAGTTCCATTGGGTTAATGACAGGTTTACAATCCGTCATTTCAAATTCCTTCAAAACATTAATAACAATAACGTACGATTAGGATAAATCTTATTTTTTTTATCTTTAGTCTCATGCATGACACGTTCCTAGCAGGACCCTAAATCCTTAACTTTAAATTTTTTAAGCAGGCCATTTTTTATTTCTCGTTTTTTTATTATTTTTGAAACAAAGTATTAAAATGTCTTCAACGTATACGCTATTCTATTTCCATCGATTAACGCCTTTTGATAAAGATATGGTTCTATTTTCGACTGTACGAAATCTAAAATTGTGCATCTCCTGATCTATATAGCTCATGGAACCAAGCTTTTGACGCTTGTTTGAGTCCATACAACGATCTTTGCAATTTACATACCTTTGCCTCTCAACAAATCGCCCCTTTAGGGCTTTTACAAGTTATAAGCCCTAAAGGGACGATTTGTTGAGATACAGGAAAGCAGTCGTAACACCCATTGGTTAATGAGCCGATTATATTCTACAGCTGGTGAAAATATTAATCGTAAGGTTAACTTCTTCCTGTCAGGGTCGCGGGAAGGTACTAAAGGGTTACCGAGGCCCCTGGCAACACAGGCAACGGAAGGAATACGGGTGGCTTTTAGTCAGTAAGAGTCTGACACACCCACCCTCCCGCTCCGCCCAGAGCGGGAGAAGTTATTTGATGATTTCCCACCCCAAAAAAAAAGACACCTTACAGTCAATGGAGCCGATTCCCTTGTTCACAAACATAACTAAATTTAAGTTCAGTGCATCTTTTTCTTTCTATTTCATTAAGAAAAGGACAGAAAATAAATTTTAGTTTAGTCCTGTCAAATTAATCAGCGCCTGTCACTAGTCCATACAAGTTAGACGTGATTAAAAACTTACCTACTAAAATTACGTCAATTTACGTCAAACGCTGATTAATTTGACAGGTCTAAACTAAAATTTATCTTCTGTCCTTTTCTTAATGAAATGGAAAGAAAAAGATGCACTGAACTTAAATTTAGTTTAGGTTGTGAACAAGGGAATCGGCACCACTGTCTCTCAAGTCACGGGAAACACCAGGTCCCTAATTGCTTACAATACTTTCACATCACAATCTGAATGATTTTGAAGGCAATTGCTGATCCATTGCTTCATATGTTCGAAAAAATATCTGCTCAACAACGTACATAACGCAATGAATCTTGTTGAACTGTCTAAATGAAAGCCATTGTTACGTTAGCCATTGTGTGTTTCGCAATTACCCCGCTGAGCAAATAATGAACTTTGCAAACAAAAACCTGATGTTAAACAAACATGTTTGCAAGCTAAGTAACAACAGATTTCTGTACGTAGGCACATTTATTGTAATAATAACCTATTATACTGGGTCAAATTAAATTAGCTAGCGAAACTCCGCAAGCGTGATGGGTATCGATATCTAAACACGACAAAATAAGGATAAAACATATTAGAAATTAGATGATTTTAGAAGTGAGTACTTCTTGAGCCGCCAGAACTTCTTTAGCCACCAGAACTTCTTTAGCCGCCAGAACTTCTTTAGCCGCCAGAACTTCTTAAGCCGCGAGAACTTCTTTAGCCGCGAGAACTTCTTTAGCCGCGAGAACTTCTTTAGCCGCCAGAACTTCTTTAGCCGCGAGAACTTCTTTAGCCGCCAGAACTTCTTTAGCCGCCAGAACTTCTTTAGCCGCCAGAACTTCTTTAGCCGCCAGAACTTCTTTAGCCGCCAGAACTTCTTTAGCCGCCAGAACTTCTTTAGCCGCCAGAACTTCTTTAGCCGCCAGAAGTTCTTTAGCCGCCAGAAGTTCTTTAGCCGCCAGAAGTTCTTTAGCCGCCAGAAGTTCTTTAGCCGCCAGAAGTTCTTTAGCCGCCAGAAGTTCTTTAGCCGCCAGAAGTTCTTTAGCCGCCAGAAGTTCTTTAGCCGCCAGAAGTTCTTTAGCCGCCAGAAGTTCTTTAGCCGCCGGAATTCTTTAGCCGCCAGAAGTTCTTTAGCCGCCAGAAGTTCTTTAGCTGCCAGAAGTTCTTTAGCCGCCAGAAGTTCTTTATCCGCCAGAACTACTTTAGTCGCCAGAACTACTTTAGTCGCCAGAACTACTTTAGTCGCCAGAACTACTTTAGTCGCCAGAACTACTTTAGTCGCCAGAACTACTTTAGCCGCCAGAACTTGTTAGCCCGAGCGATTTTTTGTAGGGGCTTAACTTATGGGTTCGCGTCACCGACATGCTAATGTGACGTGTAGCGCCAAACTGCTGACGCGCAGCGGCCTGTGTACATGTATAGTTTTCACTTCTGTCGGCAGTCCCCATGACTGCCTCTCGCTGGTAGTATTGTTACTTGAAGTATGAGTTGAGAATAATCAATTCTTTTTTTGTTTTATCTGTTTAGATACACGTCATCACGTCTGAATACTCGTAGAATATAATATTTATTTGCTTTTTCACAAGTGTACTTAAACATTTATTGTCAAAGAAGTCTTGTCTTGTCTTGTCTTGTGGAGATAACAAAACAAAATGGATTTTTTAAACTGATACACTCGTCAAATTTATTTCTTTTTTGTTTTATCATGTTAAAAAAATATCGACACTCATAAGTTTGCAGAGTTCTGCTAACTAATTTAATTTGACCCTGTATTGAAAATAAAAAAGATGTATTAAAACAAATACCGCAAGGACATACACTACAAAAGTCAAATAAACAACTTATAACATTGTCATATTTATTTGATCAGTCTGTTGTCAACAAGTGGTGCAGTTAGTAAGCAGCTATCACAGAGGTAAGTAACGTTACATTTCATTCATAATACACTGGCGTGCTAAATCCCAAATGAACAAAGAATCTCCTCCTTTTTTGAAGTCTGTTAATAAATAAGATGTAACAGTAAAATGAGAGATCATTGTACAATCTACTTTATATTTAGGCATGCAAACATTCCTATCAAATAAGATAATTAATATAAAATGAGTTTGAAAATTATAACAAAATGAAATTATTTTTGAGGTATTAACAGTTAAAACAATAGTCAGCATTTCAGTAATGAGACCTGAGGAAACGCAAACAATCCAATGTTGCGTTTATTAGAGATCAATAGATGTCCTCCGTTTGTTACTGTAAGCAGTGGAGGAAAAAGCTAGCTCTTAAAAGCTTCGACGCTGGCTGGAGGAATTGTGATGAGCAAAGTTGTATGCTTGACTAAGATTAATGTTTCTTAGTGTCTGTCATCTGTACTCGGTAAATAGTTTCTAAATTAATCAGTTGACGACAATGAAGATGTAAATCAATAATACATACATAAACTCACGCATTCTTGCCATGGGGGTAGGCAGAAACTATAGAACGCCACCTGCTACGCTCCTTACATACTCCTTATGCTTCGTTTACGTTCATACATGCACGCCGGTTGCGAGTACTGCGAACCCGATCATTTTGTAGAACATTAATAAATCAATAATTACTTCACAAAATCATTTAACAGCACCTTGCAGTAGACTTCGATGGTGTATTTGGCATGGTATTTTCGATCTCTTTGCTTATTCGCTCTGTTAAAGTAAATGTCTGCTGCTGGTAATCACTAGGACTTCGTCATCATCATCGCTTTCGTCAACTGAAGTCGAGCTCTGGGCAACAGCACTTTTGAATTATCGTTATGATGAAATATAGTAATTGTGTCATTAGATGGATTTTGGAAGGTATCGCATAAATTTTCACGATTACGAATATCAATCTTATTAAGGCACACTTTCGGCGTTAATGGGTTATTGTAAATAACTCTGGAGGTAACGGCTAATTCAGTGTTAATCAAATAATTCATACTGTGTCACCAAGAGTTAAAGGTAAACCTAGAGTTAAGTTACTGAATATTTAACCCACCGATGTGGGGAGAATTAAGTCGCTTAGGTACCGCTGATAACTTATTTAATATTTATATTGTAGGACGTAGTACGTGAATGCCAGCAGGCAATATATTCACGAACTCATTAAAAAAATAAATTTAATTCAAATTATGAAAAATTTGAAACATGTTTTTCTTTCACACAAAATAAAATAATTAGGATAATGGTCGTAACATTTTTGAGATATCGCCTCTCAAGAGCACGAGCACGGTTCGGCCCGATTTTTTTGCACGCAAGTAAATTAGTTATATAGTAAAACCGTCATCTACGCATTATGTTCATCAAACTTAGTAATTTTGTGCAAAAATAATTGCTGTTTATTATAAACTAGCTTATGCCCCGAGACAGACACGAAAAGTGACAAGAAGATTGCAAATAATATTATTTTTAGTATGTACCATGTTATACATGTACGGGTTTGTGTCTCTAGAATAATTCAGTTCTGGGTTCGATTTCCAAGACGGGTAAAGAGTTATTAGGTTTTTTATCAATAATTTCTCAGTAGCAGCCCGGAATCTGGATGTCTGGCCGGTTGATGGCAAAAGGACGGGTTGTTGTGGCGCCAGTAGAGGTTGTCCAGCAGTGGACGGCGGTAAACTGAGTTGAATGAGTGATGGCAATAGGCTCACCCCCTATTACATGGGATTTAAACATAACTGGCGATATGTGGGTGTACTACTGGTACACCTCTGCTTAACACTTCGGGAATTACATAAAGCTTTCTTTTGCCAAATGTTCTAGGATTTTTGCAAAGGACTGGATTTTTTGAAACTAAGAAAAATAACTGTCAGCCAATATCAAGAATTTTGCTGCAGTTTGTAACTTACAGCTTTTATTTATCATATTGGGGTCTGACTGCCTCGTTGGTCTTGTAGTCGCAAGCGCGACAGCTGAGCATAAGGTCCTGGGTACGTATAACTGGGTTTTCCATCCGGAATTTCTCAGTAGCAGCCCGGAGACTAGATTTGTGCCTACCTGTGCTTCTGACTTCCAATAACGACTGTCAAATGACAGCCGGGACCAACGCGCTTTCCGAGGCACGGAGGAGTCTCGGTATGAAATGGATTCATGTACCGACCTCGGCAAGTTAACCTTGGTTGTTAATATTGTAAACTTATGAAAATCGTGATGCTATAACTAATTATGACATTATCGTGTTATTGATAACATAGCCTTGCACATACATAATAGTTTCTAGTTTTTTATTTTTTGTGTTTATGGCATCTCGCAGGTAAACATAGGAGTTGGTCGGCTGCTAAACCGCGCTATCCTGTGGATGTCTTACTTATAAACCAAGCGACTACACGTTAAGGACACCGTGTGTGTGATACAGAACTCGACTTAAGACGTCTCTGGGGGAGGGAGTAAGGGACAGGCTGGATTTTTATCATCATCATCAGTCTACTGCAGTCCACTGCCTCCCCAATTGCACGACATTCAACTCGATTCTCGGCAACTCCCATCTGCCAGCCATCCTGCGAAGATCTACCTAGCCTGAGGTTTTGGATATGCGGCAAATAAATGGTAAGATTTTGAAGTTGCGACCGCGTACCGAACGACGTAGCGTGGGTTAGCCTACATGGTGGAACGGCCAGCACCCTAATTGGCCACACTTTCAATCACCATCCGACGGTTTTGAAGGAAATTCCTAATCCGTTGCTTTACCATATGTTTGAAAAATTGACATGAACATGGCTGAACTGTCAAAATTAAAGACATTGCGATCGATTGCCATTTTATGTGTAACGTAATTATCCTGCTGGGGCCCAAGTCCGTTAAAGCTATTGTGTCCGGATGGCCGAGCATTGAAACTGTAAATGTTGGTTTTGACCATTTTGGGAGTTCTGATTTTAAAGGCGTCTAAGGCCTACTAATCACTAACGTTAAACGAACTTAAACATCGCTCTGTTTCTTTAATTTTTTTGAAGATGACAGAGACATAATGATGTTAAACGCGTTAGAGATTTGTGGTGCAAGTGAGGCTTAATTAATGTGTGCAATGGTGTATCACTGTCACGGCACTGCTTCCACATCAAGCCACTGACACTCACTCTAGTATACATAGTGGAGACGACAATACGATAATAAATGAAACTGCGTATATGTAATGCCGGTCCCAGTCTGCATACTATATAAATATAACTTAAAACCAAATATATAAATACTTAATTTTAATTTATTATTTTTTTCATTTTTTTTAACAAAGAGCGTCTCATCCTCTCTCCTATTAAAATTAACTTTGCTGTGCCCGACAGGGTTCGTAATTGATTCGATGTTTTAACATACCAACTATTATATGTACACATAACGGAATGCAATAAAGTATTGAGTATGGGCATTTTTACTTAAAAATGCACCCGTCTGAAAACTGAGGAGATTTTTTACAAGTGTGTTTTTGAGTTGATTGAGGTTTTCACTATATTTTTGTTACTATTACAAACTGAAAATTACACTTTATTTCTGACAAATAGCTTAATTTCTATGTAAAAAACAATTTTTAAGTGGACACTATAGCAAAATAATGGTCAGTTTGGTGACATTGAAAAACGGTTATAATAATTAAAATAAAGGGAATTATGACGTTTTTCACCTTTAATTAGTTTCAAATACTTGAATTTATCATAAAAAAAAATACATGGTAATATAGAAATGGTTTAAAATTTCTTAAAATTAATTTTTAAATTCGGTTTTGTGACAAGTGATTCCATTGCGATCATTATTTTCTTTTTAATTTAGTGTTTAACAGCCTGTTTTTAAATTTATAATTTGTATATTCTGTCTTAAAGTATTTGAAACATTATAAGAAAAAAATATATTATGTAAGCATTAAACAAAATTATTAAATCAGTAAAACAAACCACGTGAAAATTGGGACTGTCACCAAATTGACACATCTAAAATTCTTAGGTCGAGACTACATGATATACAAATTAGAAATAAAAGTCATGTTTTTATGTAGGAACTTTTATTTCTTGTTTTAATTATCTATTAATAACATTTTATGTTATAATAAGTCTTTGGGTAGGAATCATAATACACAGTAAGATACAAAACTTGTACTTTCTTAAATCAGTCTCGAAATACCTATAAGTAGTCTAAAATTAAAATCAGTCTTAAACTTTTAATGGCACTTGGAACATAAGAAACTTTTCTGTATCAGGTATAATTAAAATAATAAAGATATTAATACAGTATGAGTAAATTACAAAGGTTACAAATATATTTTTTATTATCTTAGCTACCAACTCTTTTATGAAACATTAAAATATTATCTAAAAAATAAATTTGTCAAAATTGTAAAGATTTGGCATGTTCGAGTATTGTATTTTTTCATTATTTTAGGTATCAGTCTTAAATCAACCAAGTGACATCATACCGATGTCTTAAATCAACCAAGTGACATCGGTGTGATGTCACTTGGTTGATTTAAGACTGATACCTAAAATAATGAAAAAAATTAATCATTATACACAGGGTTGGAATCACAATACACAGTAAGATACAAAACTTGTACTTTCTTAAATCAGTCTCGAAATATCTATAAGTAGTCTAAAATTAAAATCAGTCTTAAACTTTTAATGGCACTTGGAACATAAGAAACTTTTCTGTATCAGGTATAATTCAAATAATAAAGATATTAATACAGTATGAGTAAATTGCAATGGTAATAACAAATATATTTTTTATTATCTTAGCTACCAACTCTTTTATGAAACATTAAAATATTATCTAAAAAATAAATTTGTCAAAATTGTAAAGATTTGGCATTTTCAAGTATTGTATTTTTTTCATTATTTTAGGTATCAGTCTTAAATCAACCAAGTGACATCACACCGATGTCTTAAATCAACCAAGTGACATCGTCGGTGTGATGTCACTTGGTTGATTTAAGACTGATACCTAAAATAATGAAAAAATTTAATCATTATATTAGTATATTTACTTGACAATACAATTTTGAAATCTTATCTAATAAAAAATAAATGAATAATATTATTACCAACAATTATAGCACTCATCTTCAGTAAAATGGTCATAGACCAAAAAATCACAGAAATCACACCAGAAATAGGAACTTTGCAATAAATTCCAAATATCAGTTTTAATCATCGCCAGAGTAAAATGTTTTTGTCTTGTTGAATTATTCACCTTTTGTTGACAACCAAAACAATTTTCCATTATAACGAAATGAGTTATGGGCCAGGGCCATGTGGCATCATCAAAATAAAACTTCTCCAAATCATACCTGGTCAGGACTTTGTCTACATCATAAAGTACAACCATATTTTTGACCAATTTGATATTGTATTTGTATTTTTAATGTATCTGGATCAGTTCGTTGTACCTACTTGATTAATCAATCTGAAACAAAAATAAACATCAATAAAATCTCTAATAAAAGAGAATAAAGAAGAGGAAGTGAATAATACTACCTTCCAGACATCTTTCGCATATATAATCAGAGCCTTCAGATCCTCCTATACATTCAGAGCAAAACCAGTTTTTGCATGAAATACATTTCGCTTTTTCTCCAAATATAGAAGACAGACATTTGTGGCATTTTATATATTTAGGTTTTTGACACATCTGTTTGTCTTTAATAGTACTATGATTCTCAGTACTGACTTTATTTTTAGCTGTAGAAGGAACTGTTGGACGATATGATACTGTGACATTATTATGAATTATAACTGAAGGTTTTTGGGAATGATCTTTAATGGGTCCTAATAGTTCTATAGGTCTTCTTTTTGGTGGTATTGTAATCACTTCTTTCTTTGGGTCAACATAATGACTTTGAAATTTATTAGTACACTGTATCTGTTTTTGACTCCAAAATTTTTTTTCTGCCTTTATATTTAAAGGCTGCACATTGACAACTTTCAAAGGCTCAGATATGTTTGCATTTTTGAGAACAGTGTCAGCAACGGCATTTCCAAAAAAAACATATCTCGGTATTAAATACCGAACTCCCTTGAGTATTTTCGACACTAATGGCCTGTGACGGATGTTCAGCGTCTTCTGCCCGAAAGATCAAATCCGTTTCATCAATAGCGTCGTGGTCAATATTTTCAACGGTATTATTAAATTGCTCCGAAAAGTCCAGTAATAGACAAGGATCTTCGACTATATCGCATATTTGATATCCATTATTTGAAGTCTCAGGTCGAATTATAGGTAACTGATCATCATTTACTCCACCAAATACTACAACGTGTGATTTTGGTGAAAAACAGGTACACAGACCTCTCAAGTCCCCACAAAAACAACCAATATCTCTATATTGTATTATGTTCGACTCTCTATTTAGGCTGGTCGATACTTGGTGTAGTTGCATCGTGCCCTTTAGTACCGGTACTTTTGCAGGCAAATTTTTTGCCACTTTTTCCACATTTGCGCTGTCAATCAGGAATACTTTGGTAACTTTTAAACATCGTTTTAACAATGTATAAGCATCCTTTGCGTCTATGACGTCTTTACCAGTGCACACTTTTCGATCAAGAGTGCGTTTGATGCTGCCTCCTATGCCGTCTGCCACGTCTTTACCGTGACCAGCTTCATAAAACGACCAGGTGGTGTATTGAAACTGATACTGTCTTGTATAATAAACCAGTAAATAGAAATTATTTTTCTGTCGATACTGTGCAGACGGTCCATCTGAGTAAAAGTGTATTATCGTCGTTTCAGGAAACTCTTGCTTTACCATGTCAAGAATAGGTGTCAAGTGTGCCCAAATCGCTGCTGGTTGATGGCTAGTATTATCCGATAATGTACAAAATGATTGAGAACGGTTTTTCAGAAACACCATTCCCGTATGCAGACATATTTGAAGATTCGATGCCCCGTAGTGCATTGACTGGATTTCCTCAGCGAGTTTGGATTGATAATTCTCAGAAAAGTCACAAACTATCAAGGCTTCGTTCTCTTTGAGCTCTAATACTGCCTTTTGATACTGACCTTGCTGATGTTTTGTATTGAAATAATGTTTTTGAATAAAATCAAGTCTTTTTCAAAATCATTTTTCAATTCTTTGAGAGTCCCTTTCTTTGCTGCTTTTGCCATTCTCTTTGTTGTAATTTATTTTATCGCTTCACCGTCTTTTTTCTGATATGTGTGATCTAATCTCTCCCAACGTGGCCATTCTACTTGTTTTTTAAACTCCTCTTCGCTCATTTGATGATACTGTACTTTTTTGTCCTTGCATTTGTTACATTTAGACCACATGCACTCATAGTTATTCATATCGCATGATACTTGGCTTAAAATATCTTGTATACTGCCTGTGAGTAAACCATGTTTTGCCATAGAAGAATGAAGAAATCCAAAGTTGCTTTGTTTTATACACAAGCAAGTAGATCTTGAGGATAAGCCAGGCGATAATACGAAAAACGGCTTGTATAAATAAAATGTAGTAAAACCGTAACGTCCATTTTCAGCTTTATACTTTTGGAAAGTATTAACTAGCGTCTCTAGCAAATATCGGATTTGGACCTTTTGTTTGTTTTTGTTCTAACTTCTTTTTTGCCGGCAGTAATACGGCTAATGTCATCCCTTGTATAAAATTTAGTTATCTCTTGTCTCTCACAACGTCTCGTTTTCTTTTTATTTTGTCTAACTTTGTCTTTTAGACCCAACATTTTTGAGATCATCGTTTTATTACCTGAATTTAATGCCAATTTTTTGGGGGTTCGTTTTTCTTCTATTTTAAAGCAACTTTGGTAGGTCGTTTTAAGAGTATTTTCCAATATTTCTTCTCTCGCTTTCATTTTCAATATTTGTAAATTCAGGTCTTTGATCTCCTTATCCTTCTTTTGTTTTAACCTTTGGTATCGTTTCCGATAAGTATCGTTCTTTTTTCTTAAATTTTCAATCTGTCTTGTGTAATTTCTGTATTTATTTACAAGGAATTTGTTTTTATTTCTCAGACTTTGTATGAATTTTTCTTTTGGTAAATTATATTTTAAGTTTTCTTGTTGTGTAACACTACTAGGCTCGGGTATTGAACTAATGTTATTTTGAGAAAAGTCGTGTTTCTTGGCTTTCCCTTGCTTTTGCCGGCTTTTCCTTTTTTCTTTTCTCCACCTTTCTCGTCTAATTTCGGCTTCCTCTGGTGTGAGTTCTGATACTTTTTTCTTTTTCGACTTAACTTTAGCTAAATTCTGTTTTTTCTGTCTTTCAAACTCGTCAGGACGATTTTATTTAAGCCTTTCTCTATATCGTTGAGTTCTTTCAGCACCACTTAGTGGCATTGTGATGTTTTTTAAAGTACCTTAAAAAAAATTAATGATGTAGAACCAGCCTTATGAGTCAGTTTGGTGACTTTAGTGGTCCGCCCTATATGTGACAACACAAAACGTCACTGAACTGACTGTCACATTATCCAAGTTAAACGCAAAAAAAAATCCTTTCGCACCAAATAAAATTATATTTTTCTAAAATTACTAATAAAACCGTTTCTTGAATAAAACCAAAAATCAATGGAAAGTAGTTCAATACTGTGACACAAATACGTAATAAGAAAAAAGGCTTCAAACATGACTTACCAAATTGCGACCAACCACCAACACCAACAAAACACCCTCTTTATTTCACGAATTTAGCAAACTGACAGGTTTTAAAAATTGTGGATGATCCTTAGTGGGTAGTGTTGCAAGTTTTTAGAATTATAACGAGTTTAGTAGAAAAAATACTTGCATTTGGACCGTCACTGTGCTGACATGTCCGGTCGGATCGAGTTTTGAGGTCCTTTACAAAAATGTAATTTACGCCTATAATATTAGGGCTTTACTATTAATTTTAATTAGTGAGTTGGAAAAAGGAATCTACTATATTTAGAACAAAAATTTGACAACGTTTTTGTACGAAAATTTCCGGTAATTTAGGTTTACTCAAAGTGGTTAAGCACTGGGACAAGTAAAAAATGGCTTCTTTTAGTATTCGAATTATTCATAATTAAATTAATTAAGTATATATACAGAACTATTGTTGATCAAAAACAAATTTAATACATTTGGGATCGATTCATTAAAAAATAAAAACTATACACTTTCATATTAAAACACAATACAACTTCGAAAACGTGGGACAGCGTAAAAGTGAAGGGTGCAAGTTTTAGTGAAAATGCCCGTATACGAAAATAATAGTCAACGATTCGCAAAACCCATAATCGGCCCATCACTACTATACGTAAGTTACTTTTCAATTTCGATGTTAGGATTTAGTAGATAGTTTCAAAATACTAGTATTATTGCCACTATTTTCATTTATTGTCGAACTAGCTGCGCCCCGGGGTAAGTCTCGATCTTGTGAGAATATTGGGATAAAAAGTATCCTATGTTCTATACCAAGTCATAGTTTACCCCATGTGACAAATTTTATCCAAATCCGTACAGCCGTTTTAGCGTGAAAGCGTAACAAACAAAAAAAAAAAACAACTCATATTTTCTTATCACTATATCGTTATAAAATAGTAACAAGGAACAATATTATCTAGTCATGGGCTCAAAGTAAAATATTGTAGGAGACTGGTGCCGACAGACTGGGAACAGACTGAAGCCTGGCATACAGGCTTCGACTTAGCTTACTGAGTCGAAGCCCGTATTTCAGGCCACCGCGCCGGTCTCCGCACCAAGTACATAAATATGGCCTGCCGTTTGTTTTATTTCTATGAAAGTGTTTAATTTTATTTGTGATCTTGCTGTACGAGACCCAAAAAAAATAAATTGTGGGACATGTGACATCTACCAACCTGCACTGGGCCCGTGATAGATTACCAGCAGTGGGAACATTATAAGCAGATTGTACTTATGAAAGTAGTTCGTTCAGAATCGTTTTGTCATTTTTAATATAAGTAATTTTTTGTGCCGAAATTAATGAAAACTACGTAAATTTGTCACACTTCCGCTGTACAATCAAAACAAAGGCGTGTAGGGTTAGAAGCTTGGCTCTACATGAGATTTGATAACTTTTTACCAGCGAGCCATGTGGTCTCGTCTTGGCATCATTGTACATGAATATGGTTTTGGTGGGATTTCACTTCTTTTTACACGACTGCCCAAAAAAAGGAGTGTTATGGTTTTAGGGTTCATGTATGTTTGTGAGTTTCTTTATTCTACCATAACATCTAAACCCTTTAGGTTCTAAACGAACACTTCCCAAAACGTTCACAATGTTCAAAATGGTAATTCCCTAAATGTCTATTCCCCACTTCGTCCACTTTCCCGAAACGACCAGTTCCCAAATAGTCAGTTTCTCAAAACGGCAACTCCCAAAACGTCTTGCTCACATGAAAATGAAAAATATCACCTTATAGTCGGGTTTTTAAACAGAACCACAATGAGTAAATAAAAATGCGTAATGTAGATTATGAAGGTTTATTTGCTTTCTTTAACATCTTATTCTAAAACAGAAGATAAATAAAAAAGACTTTCTTGGGTCACAATCACAAATCTAAATATATCTGAATAAACCAAGGATTAATTAGCTTTTAAATTTGTTATATTGTTTTTTAGTTTTAGGAGTAATTGGCGATTCTCAACCGTAGCTTTCATAGTATTTTTTTGGCAACAATAATTTGAAACTTAATCTATATTTTCTGCTGTCTTATTTATAATATACCTACATCGAAAAAATACAATTTGTAGTTATGACTTAGAATAATCATGTTACTTGAAGATTTAAAAAAATACCACTATTATGCTATAGAATCACAATAAAAACTTGAGCCTCACTCAGAAATATTTGAAGACGCATGTAAATTATTCTTTTTAAAAAGTTAAATGGAGTCATTTCTTTTTATGTAGTTTTTTCAGTAACGTGCTGTATTTTTCGTCAAATAAAATGTCTGCTTTCCTTCTAGTCTTATTACTGTCTCGAAAAGGGAACGTGTTTGTTGTCCTGATATTTAATTTCTTTCTTAATTTACACAAAAATTAATAAAAATTAGGGCTTTGTGGTATTCGGGCTCTTAGACGTCGATGCCATCATTCCTTCTACTTGATGTGTTGTTCTATGATTATCTTTATATGCACTTATTTTATGGGAAGATATGGCCATCCACTGATTCTCAAAATAAGTTTTAAATTTCTTCATACCTGTAGTCATTTGTACATTTGCTTATGTGTTTCCATGTATTTTTTTATGTATTCTGGAGGAAGCATGGGCAATATAGTAATAAGCCTACAATTTTTTCTTTCTGATGTTGTTTTATTTAATTTCATTTGTTTTAATTTGCGCCAGACAGCGCGATTGTAATGATAGAAGCAACCAGTAATTTTAGCCTCTAGGTATACATTCTGGACAGCATTAAATTGAACTTGTTCATAGTCACATTTAAAGTGATGTATTTTACCCCTAATTTGCTTTTTAATAAATTAAAGAAACAGACGTAAGTTATTTCTCTTTTGTTGGGCAACAAACCATAGGACACCGGTATAATATTGCTGCAATTTTTGTTGGAATCATCAACGTCAAGTACACTGTAAAATTGATAAAATGGTGACGGATGACACCGAAAAGTGCCGTCACCGTAATGAGATCCAAGTTTGTAATTTTTAATGAATTTTCTTGCAATTCGAGAAGCAAATATTAAAATTTTATCATCAATTCCATCTTCGCAAACCAGGAAATCATTTTTTAGTGTTTTCGGAATTGTAAATTCTTCTAAACTTTCAAAAACTAGTTTCTTGACATCAAGGAACTTTTGTCGTTCACAATACATAGCACTTTTAAGTGAAGAAAAAGACTGTATCTAATTTCTGTACTCTTCATCCTCTTCAGACGTAATTGTTTCGCTTATGTTATGTGCATTATTCTCAAATATTTGCTGGACTGGTTCTAAATTTTCGCACACGTCTTTCTTACATTTGCCAATTCATTTCGATGACTGTTTGATGCGCAGGTGTGATTCGTCTTCCTCAAAATATTGGTACAGCCACTATTCAACGTTATGATTGCAGAGCATGATACTCTGTTATCACATCTCCATAAAGACATCTCGTTTTGCCAAATAATAGCGATAGCCATCCAACAACACACAGAAAAGGTTTTTAATTATTGTTAAGTCAATTTTTAAACGCAATTTGATTTTTTACACGAACCTTACAATGATCAAAAGAACGTTCAATGCTATCTTTAACCCCCGACACAAAAACGACGGGGTGTTATTTAACCCCCGACGCAAAAACGACGGGGTTTTATAAGTTAGACGTGTTTGTCTCTCTGTGTGCGTGTGTGTGCGTGTCTGTGGCATCGTAGCTCCCGAATGCATGGACGGATTTTGATTTTGTTTTTTTGTTTGTTTGAAAGGTGACTTAATCGAGTGTTCTTAGCTTATGGTTCAAGAAAATCAGTTCAGTCGTTTGAAGATTATCAGCACTTTTCTGGTAGAAATTTAACTTGCTCACCAACTTACAGCGCAGGTTTCGTGTTTGGGCTCATTGTGCTGGTCTCAATGAATAGGTTATAGCTAGATGGTGATCAGGGTCTGATGATGGAGATAAGAGGGTAAATTAGTAAGTAACTTCACTTTGGGAAAAAAACCTACAGGGGCGCAGATTTCGGCGAGGTACGTATCGGTGGCAGCGTGTCTGACCTACTAGTAATATATAAAGTTTAAAAAGTAGGTAATAAAAGTTAAATTTAAAATTTGAGAAACCTCCGACACTAACAAAAACATCTAAAAATAACAAAATAATACGTATTGCCAAGCGTCGTCTAGTCGGGGGACGGCTAAAGATAACGTCAAACAGATGAGGCTTATACCTAGCAATAATGAAATATTGTAGAAAGAATAGCCGCTGATAACTTCCTATTTTCATTAGCCGTCCCCCGAATCGACGACGCTTGGCTCAAAATGTTACCTAAATTTATATTAAATTGAAAGGGCCCAACACGTATTATTTTGTCATTTTTAGATGTTTTTTTAGTGTGGGGGGTTCTTAAAATTTTAAATATAACTTTTTGCATCTTATAACCAAACATTATAATTTGTTTTGAAACTACCCACTGTATACAAATATTAACAATGTTGACTTTCTTAAACATCTTAGGTTTCGTGTTAAACATTGACTATGTACCTTATTAAGATTTTAGAAAATAATTTAATTCATAAATTGTCAATTTTGTGAAGCAAATAATTTAATGACAATGACGGGGAAGCCACAGTGAAACCTGTAAAACAGTTTGTAACTGTTGCAGTTTACCATGAAGGAACTAACACTTTGATAAAAACCTATTTGGTAAGTGGACCTTTTGAGTGTTGACATTATAGGAAGTGGACTTTTTGGGCATTGTAGATTTGTGATCGTTTCGGGAAAGTGGACGAAGTGGGAAATAGACATTTAGGGAATTACCATTTTGGGAAGTAGACGTTTTGGGAGAGTGAACGTTTTGCGAAGTGTTCGTAAACGGCTTAACCGATATCAATGTATGTGGTATCGTTAGAAGCGTTGCGTTTTCCCGGGTAACATAGGCTGGTGAAAATTTAAACAATACAAGCTGTTATAAATGATAAATGGTTTTATTTCTGTAAGTAGGTTTTTACAAACACTTTTACACGTCAAAACACATATTTTAAACTAGATGAGGCCGGCGTTTCCTATCTGACTACTCTGAGAAGAAAGGCCGAAACAAACTCAGAGGTCACAGTCTCTTTTAAAGTCCAGACATAATCTTGGTCAGATCATGTGAAGACCATGTCGATTGGTGTCTGAAATGGTCTTTTGATGAAAGAACCACACAGATTGAGTGGACCTGTCCAGTCAGTGCACGCATTTGTCAGTCGTTGTGCAGCTCAACTCATAACTAAAGGAGCTCAACGATTCAACGAACAATACCAAAGAAAGGACATTTGGCTAGGCCGCAAAAAAATACTCAAAACTGCCAGACCATGTTAAAAACTAACTGAGAATAAAACAAAATTAAACAATGATCCACATAGTCTTCACATTTACAATAATTAAAACAATATAATACTACACAGAGTAAATATTCATGTCATTCATTGCATAAATAAAATTCATCAATGTCAATGTGTATATACGGACATAATCTTGGTCAGATCATTTGAGGACCATGTAGGTTGGTGTCCGAAATGGTCTTTTGAGGAAAGCACACAGATTTGAGTGGACCTGTCCAGTCAGTGCACGCATTTGTCAGTTATCATGCAGCTCATCTCAAAACTTAAGGAGCTCAATGATTTGACGAACAATACCAAAGAAAAGACATTTGGGTAGGCCGCATAAAGTACTCAAACTGCCAGACCATCATTAAAACTAAGAGACAAAAAAAAAAACAAACAATGACCCACATAGTCCTCACATTCCTAATAATTAAAATAATGTAATACTTTACAAAGTAAATATTCATGTCATTGTTTATATAGAATGTTATATAGAATAAGAAAATATAAATAGCTAGCAAAATAAAAAGAGTAAAAAAACAACATTCACTGTAAGTTTATTGGAGCAGCTCAATCCCAAGCCGTTTTGTCCTCAATATAATCTTTAACAGTATAAAAGGCTTTTAGGCACAGTTTCTGTTTTATAAAACATTTGAATTTATTAAGGCTTAGTTCTTGAATGTGGCTAGGAAGTTTATTATAAAAACGTATACATTGGCATCTAAACGAGCTGCCTATTTTTTTGAGCCTGGTTGTAGGAACAACAAATTTGTGTTTGTTCCTAGTATTTACATTATGGATATCACAAATATAATAAAATATAATATAATATCACAAATCGCAAAAAATACCCAAAGCATCGCATTTATCCTCCCATGCATTATAAACATGTCCTAAAAGTTCAACACCGGCATCAGTAGTCGAACGACCCCTTCGAAACCGAAAACCGAACTGTTGGTTAAGCATTAATTTATGTTTATTGAAAAATATTTGGATTTGATCTAAAATAAGTTTCTCAAAAATTTTACTAAAGGTAGGTAGTACTGAAATAGGTCTATAATTAGTAGGGTCTGATGTACTACCCGATTTAAACAACGGTATTATTTTACTGTTTTTCATAAGATCAGGAAACTCACTACAGTCAATACAATTATTAAAAATAACAGCTAAAGTAGGTGCTACTATGTTTATAATCGACTTAACAACGTCCACAGAATTACCCCATATATCTGCGGTCTTTTTAACATTTAACGTGTGAAAGGTTTTAATTACATCTTTACAGGTGACATAAATTAAATAAATTCTAAATTCTGAATCACAAACTGGAACGTTTTCTATAAGTAAAGACTCTGCGGCAGTGGGTGATGAGTTTAGAGATTTTGTAGTTGATATGGGAATCTCTGTAAAGAAATTTTCAAATGCCATGGCGACTTCAGAATCTAATTTAATTATATTGTCATCAATAGCAAGGCTGTAGTCACTACTTCGGTTGGATGACCTTCCCGTTTCACTATTAATGATATTATGATGTTGTTTTGAACCTGCAAAACATTTCAGGAGGTTGTTATGAAACTCGTAAATAATCGTATAACAATACGATACCAAGTCAATAATCAATAATACTTTTTATTTTAGATTTTTAAATTTTATCTTTTCTCTTTATTTTTTTTTTTTAATTTTTATTTTTTTTTTAATTTTTTTTAATTTTTTTTTTGTTGATTCGGGTCGAGAATCACTAACATAATTACCTCCTAAAATGTTTTGCAGGTCCAAAACAACACCTTGTATATAGTTCATGAAAAAAAAAGGTTTTTTTTTTCATACAAAATTTACTACTTTTCTAGAGCTTGCAAGCTCTAGACAATGATAATTATATACATATATAACAGTAGTATTCGTTCGCTAATAACATAACAAAATAAATATAATAGGTTATATTTATTATATAATACAGTACTAATCAATATCCCATAGAAAAACTTGCAAAAAAAGAAGTTATTTTATCACTAAAAGGTATAAAACAAAAAACAGGCCTGCCTTGTCAAAAAGCGAATTAAGGCTCCTGCAGATATCGCGGGCGCGACACGCAGCAATATGCACGTCGCGCCCGCAATATTGCCCCAGTCTGCCTGCCCAGGGAGAGCCTTTACAAAAATTTGACTAAAAAATAAAAAATGAGTTAAAACGATTTTGAACTGAATACCAATCTGTTCATTGCAGTCGGGGGGGGGGGACAGTTCCTTGGAACAGAGTTCTATTTATTTTTTATTGAAAGTTGCTTATGACAATATACAAGGTGTTGTTTTGGACCTGCAGAACATTTTAGGAGGTAATTATGTTAGTGATTCTCGACCCGAATCAACAAAAAATAAATATATAAAAAAAAAAAAAAAAAAGAAAAGATAAAATTTAAAAATCTAAAATAAAAAGTATTTTTGATTATTGACTTGGTATCAAAATCAAAAATCAAAATCAAAATATTTTTATTTCACATAAACCTACATGGGCACTTATGAAACGTCAGAAGCTAGGTGCATGGTTCCAATGGGTCGTTTCTTATGGAGAAGAGCCGGCAAGAAACTCCACGGTTACTCTTTTAAAAATGATTGGCTTTTACAATGTTTTCAAATTACAGTTTTAATAGGTATGGGAGGACAGTGTAGGCCTGTCGAGACGTACCAGGTACTTAACAATAATAAAAAAAAAAGTTCTACAAAATATCTAGTCTATTAAGCCTACAACATTCTCACATTCACAAGGTACACACAAATCTGTGTAAAATATTAATAAAATAATAAAAATGAAAATCCATTTAAACCAAATGAAGTTTGCCATTACAACAAGTCTGAAATCAAAATTTTAGGTATATAATGTCAAACAGTGAAAATAGTATGTCAAAAAGAAAATTTGTATAAAAAAATAATAATAATAATAAACATCGTAATTTGGGAGCAGTTAATAGACATTTACGTAGTTATGCCGTTTATGAGGTACCAGGGAACATGTGCAGAAGGAATTATTGCCAAACTTCCTTGTCTTCAACGTAGTCTTTAATCTTATAATATGCGTTTTTGGTAAGGACACGTTTGATGTGGGTTTTGAACTTTCCATCGCTAAGTTCTGTAACTGACTTTGGCAACTTGTTATAAAAGCGGATACTGTTGATAACAAATGATTTGCATGTTTTTATTAATCTAAATTTGGGTATCACAATTTCATGTTTACTACGTGTATTTATATTATGGAAATCACTTCTTGTTTTGAAAAGACATAAGTTTTTGCGAACATACTAAATACTTTCTAAGATATAAAGAGAAGGCAGAGTTAGTACATTAATTTCTTTGAATTTGTTTCTAAGGGACTCACGAGGACCCATTCTATAGACTGCGCGGATTGCCCTCTTTTGTAAAATAAAAATTGAATCTACATCAGCTGCCGATCCCCACAGCAGAACGCCATAAGACATAATACTATGGAAATAAGCAAAATATACTAACCTAGCTGTTGCTATATCAGTCAACTGTCTAATTTTTCTTACTGTATATGCAGCTGAACTTAATCTACCTGAAAGAGCTCTAATGTCGTATTGTTATATGATTATTTACGAGTTTCATAACAACCTCCTGAAATGTTTTGCAGGTTCAAAACTGCATCTTGTATTTTTATTTTCTATTTGGGTTTATTTTACTATTATTTATAACGAGTCCCTATATTTTCAGACCCTAAATTTCCGGAAGTCTCACTTCCATCCCCTAGTTTCAGGGGTTGGGGTGTAAAAGAAAAAAAAATATATTTGTTTTTGTTGTTTGTATACTAATACTAGCTTACATATCAAATTTCAGCTTTGTAGGACTTAAGGAAGTACCCTAAGAATTTTAATGATCATCAGTGAAGAGTCAGTGACGAAATCGAGGTTTTGTAGATATCAATAAAATCTAAAAGAGCAATGCAATTCTTATATGTTTAAAAGTCCACTATTGACATCATATCCTGATAATTTTGTTTATCTGTCATTATCCAAACCCAAGTTATATGAGGGTTAACGGTAGGAGGGGTTTACATCGGCGTCTAATCGACGATAAAGTACCTGGGACTCGTCCTCGACAGCCGGTGGAACTTCGTGGAGCATTTCCGACGTTGAGCTCCCAAATTGGAGCGGGCCGAGGCTGCCTTGAAGCGGCTCCTACCCAATCTAAAAATATGTTAAAAAATAACTTATATTTTTTCCGCTACCAGAAACTATACAGATTTGGCAATATTTTTTCTTAACAAAATCCTATTTTGGTCATTTGCCTCTTGTCAGCGCCTTCATAGGAAACCCCAATAAAATCAGTGTAATTTCCTATTTACAGCTACAATGCGACTGATTGCTGCCATCGAGCACCGGCGCGGCCTAGCACTCATGGTTGTCGTTGTCTTCGCCTTCATCCCTGTATGGCTGTCCCTCCGGTCCCATCCTAAACGTCACATTCGCCGTCCACTTATCGCTCCAAATCCTCCACCACCGATTCCTGTCCATTCTAATTCAAGATTACTTCCTTTTCGGTATTGGAACCACCGGTCGTTGTACCCAGAGAGGTATATGGATAACTCTTGTATGAACATTCCTGCTGTCAGTGATCTGCAATACGCGGCAACCTCTTGGCAACTCCTCAAGGTTGACAACGGCAGTGTGTATGTGTATGGAGCCTATTATGATGAC
Source organism: Atethmia centrago (assembly GCA_905333075.3). Lineage (NCBI taxonomy): Eukaryota > Metazoa > Arthropoda > Insecta > Lepidoptera > Noctuidae > Atethmia > Atethmia centrago. The sequence continues at coordinate 19,266,069 of HG995393.1, forward strand.
CGGTTTGAAGAGCCGATGGTGAGGATTTTGATATATACCGATGTGACTCCTATGCCTAAGCTGTTCTGTCAATTGTGGTGAGTTCTGTTTTTTAGTTTTATAACCTATTTTTTATAATTTTAAAATCAATAGTTTTTAGTTATTTAAGAAAAATGATGGAAATGGACCATTCCCCCCTTATCTCCGAAACTATTTAACCTAAAATTATGAAAAAAATACCGAATATTTTTCTTTTGTTTAAGACTACAGGAAAACCTACAAGAAGTCTATGGTCTTAAAATAACATGCTAAATCTCGCAATATTGTGCGTACAAACTACGTTTAAGAATTCAAAATAAGAGATATCGAACCAATAACATATAATAAATTGTATTGTATATAAGTTGATTTATCATTTGGCTTGTATATTTAATTTACCAGAGTTTGTCTTCTTCATACTTATACGTTAACGGGGTTGAGGAAGTCGGAATGGGTAAATGATCTAGTCGTGAGCTCTCGTTTTGTAGTTTTGGCAGCCTCAAAGTTGAGGACCTACCCGTACAATCTCTTTCTCAATTCTTAGGATCCCGGCGCCGGCGTCGTTCTTTGGTGAGTGGCAGTCGACGTTCCCCGGCTGTGTGGTTAATCATTTTAAACTGAGTTTGCAGTTGGAATGTATGGGAGAACATGTTTTTCAACTACAAAGTTAAGTTTGTTTTTGGGATAAAAATCATGGCAGATAACATTCATTGTACGGAACCCTCACCACGCAATTTAAATTCGCAGTTGTTCTTAGTTGTTCTTAGTTGTGGTAGGTACCTACCCCATACACCTCACTCCCCCCCGCGAGCTTGAGGTGGCCCGCAATGGCGGGCTGGCACCAGCCGGGGATCGCGGAAGACGCATTAGATCCCGTGATCCCCGGTGGAAGTGTGGGAGGGGAACACCGGGGTGGTTTTTAGTCAGAGTTTGACAGACCCCTCCGCTTGCCTCAGGGTGGAGGACATCCATGAGGATTTTCCACCACGGAACAAAAACGGTACCTACCCCACACAAATCCGAATACCACAAATGGAAAAGCATGCGTATTATTGAAGCTAACTTCAAAAACGTCAGAACTGGACCAAATTTATATGGAACCACCTCAGCAGTAGGTATACCCTTTCAAACAAAAAAAAATATCTATTAAATAATAATATGAAAATATTGATTTGAAGTCGGAACTCCTACGTTTTTAAAGCACAAGATCATAACCCAACTTAGTTATTTAGAATTTTCACAAAACACTTAAGTCTGTAAAGCTCTAGGGGTCTAGGGTCCCATTAGGCGTACGTGCATGGACCTGGGAAGGACATAGGCTAGCTTTTTTTCATCCTGAATATTTGAAATAAAAATGATGAAATACAAAATTCAGCAGACGTAGTAACGGTCCGTTTGTTATTTTAGTATTGTGTATAAATAATAAAATATTTATTTATTGGCATAAAAATGTACAAACAAAGACAAGCCTCTGACTCCTGCGTTAGACAACACCTGTGTTATAGGAAAATGATAAATGATGTTATTTCTGTAAGTAGGTTTGTACAAACACTGTAACAACTCAGAAATTAAGGAGCTCAACGCCTTGACGAACTTGTGGGGTATCTCTATTAAACTATTAAGTTATAATATATAATAGACATCTCTGCTACCTAGCTGTTACTTTTAATAAATGTGTTGGCTTAGGAACTTTTCTTGACCTCATGAAGAGTAGTAGTCATACCATTATTCAAATCAGGTAAGAAAAAATGACGGTGGTAATTTCAGGCCTATTTCTAGTTTACCTGCATTTAGCAAAATATTTGAAAAGTTAATACTCAAGCAGTTGCTAAGACATTTTAATTTAAACAGCCTCCTTTATAATGAACAATATGGGTTTACAAAAGGTCGTTCGACTACAGATGCGGGTGTTGCACAGCTGAAACATATTTAACGCATGGGAGAACTCGCAAAATGCTATTTGAGTTTTCTGTGATTTCTCCAAAGCTTTTGATTGCGTGCAACATGACACGCTTTTGCGTAAACTACGTCATTACGGTGTCCAAAATGTAACTCTTAAAATAATAAGTTCTTATTTATCAGTTAGGTGTACCTCAAGGCTTAATACTGGGTCCATTCTTATTCTTAGTGTATATTAATGACTTACCATTCTATTGAATGGGTGGGTATCTGTGAAGTTGTACTGTTTGCAGATGATAGCTCTCTTATTTTTAAAGTAGACAGGAATAGATAAGATTTTGACGAAGTAAACAGTGCACTCTCAATGGTTACGGATTGGTTTACGACAAACAGTTTAGTTCTCAATGCCAAAAAACGAAACGTATAAGACTTACCGAATGTTAGAAATCTAGGACCCAACATCGTCTTGGATAAAGAGGTTCTTGAAATTGTAGATTCGGCAGTTTTTCTGGGCATAACAGTAGATGCCAAACTTCAGTGGGGTCCTCATATATCAAGCCTAGCGGGAAGGCTCAGATCGGCCGCTTACGCCGTCAGGAAAGTAAGATAATACACTGACGTTGATACAGCTCGGTTAGTATATTTTAGTTATAGCGTTATGTCCTACAGTATTCTGATGTGGGGCAAAGACGCTGACATTCAAAATATATTTGTTCTTCAAAAACGAGCTGTTCGAGCAATTTACCAGCTAGGTGCCAGAGTTTCTCTGTGAGAATTATGAAAAGATGTTGGTATTCTTACGGTGGCATCACAATTCATCTTCGCCAACATCTTATATATTAGGCAAAATATACACTTATACGTACACTAAAAACTGTGATATATATATACAATATTAACACCAGAGAAGTAAGGACAAATTACGTGCTCCATTTCACCGGTTTCACAAGGTTCATAACTCGTTTGTTGGGCTTGGTATTCATTTATATACGAGTAACAAGCTACCCTCTTCTTTACTAGATTTGCCTTTAATGCATTTAAAATCCATAAAAATCCAACCGTTGTTCAAAGGCTTCTTTCTATTAACGACTTCTTAAACGTTAAGAATTGTTGGTTGCTGTGATTAACTCAAGACAATGTTTATGTTCTTTCTCCAGAATTAGCTTACCTACTGACAGTTTATATGAGTTCTTAAATGAAAATAATAAGCTACTCATTACAATGGTTTTATATGAGTTGTATTGCAATATGTGGTTAGCTATCGACCTCGACAATTGATTATATTATTCTTACTGGAGCAACCGGCAGCAAGTTCGTCATGCCCCCTTAGATGTCTGCTTGCGGTAGCGTCGGGATCGGGTTGCCTCCTTCCCTTACATATGGCGAGGGGGGTAATGGCTGACCTTTGCGTTATGCACGTGAACGGGTGCTGCTTGTGATGACCGGTCGTCTTGCTGACCATGGTTTTGTTATTGTTATTACGTAATAGTAACCGTTCTTTATTTTACTTCGATGGGCCTAGTTTACCAATTGAGCTACAGCTATAGCTGAGCACCACTGAGTTATAGCTATATGTAAGCGGGCACGCCATTTATGCCTGGAGGCTTTTATTTAGGTATAAATTTCTGTTTCCGTTTTTATTGAATTTCTGCTTGAGTATAGTTTTCGATGTTTTTTTTTTGTTGTTGGTATAGTGGTGTGCCAGCGGACATATGCCTAATAAGAGTTTGTTGCGCCACTTCTTCCCAGCTTAAGCACTAGGAAGTGGTGAAGGGGGCGTTTTGAGGGACTGTCTCATGTAATTTGACGTTCGAAAAGTGCTGATTCTCAGCCTAATTTGAATAAATGACTTTTGATTCTGAACAAATAACGGTTTATCATTTTGAACTGGGTGAAATAGGTTATGTTAGAACTGTGACCAACCGCGCGTGAGCCGAGCGAGCGAAGCGAGCGGTGCTTCAGCAGTGGCCGGCGAACGCTACGTCCAAGTTACTCGCAGATTTTATTTCACCACTTTACATATTTAAGTACTTAGATCGGTATTTTTCATTTTGGTCAATTAACGGTGTGATAAACCAATTTAAGGAACTTTGTACATAGGAATTTCAAGTTTTAGCTTTATGAACTTCAGTAACATATCCACTTGACATTTTAAGCTTTCGGTATTATGAATATAAGTGAAACAATCATTAGGTATTTAGATTTTAGGGATTTTGAACATATGTTATTTTACGTTAGTTTTTTTTAATTTTAGATATTGAAATACGTACCCCTTCAAACACTTGCTGCGTCTGCCGAGTTTAAAGTGCCACAAGGATTTTGGCGCCCGAATGACGTTGACAGGGAGGCGCTGGTGGATAACATTTGTGCGATTATTTTTTAAATGTTTTGAAAAAACAAGATAGCGGCGTTAGTTCCGACCACGCGCCAGTAGATCCATGTACAGCTGTAAGTGCACGGATTTAGTTCGACCAGTTGCTGCTGTCTGCGCTACCCGTTATGAAAATTTTGTCTGCGCTACCCGTTATGCGCTACAAGCTATTTTATTTTTTATATATCCTTTCGTCCTTAGGTTTCCAAACGACAATGAGCCGCAATTGGAGTTAGCTGAAGCAACGTATGGCTGGCACTCTTTTTGGGGCGGTCCCACCCACGGAGTTAATGAACCCTATATTCTGGGCTGCAAGTGTAGGAGACACCTCCCAGAGGAAGATATAGCTCCCATTGCGGCTGCCGTGGTCACTGCTCCATGCGGCGTCGCAACCAACGTGTTGGATATACAGGTAGTGCCACCAACCGGCCGAACATAATTGATTGCGTCTCTTTTTGGGAACATCAAAACAGCCAATTAAATGCGGCCAACTTGAATTTTGTGCTGAATTTGTGTCTATAAGATATTTTGTTAATCATTGTTTCTTAAAATTGCAAACCGCAGCTGGTATTTTTTTAAACAAGTTACCAGTTTTTTTCCGCAATTTCGTTATTTTAAAAAAAAATGTTGTTACTTTTTTTATACATATGTATTCATACGAGGATTTTGCGAAATAATTGCGTTCGTTTCATCCAATCAAATCAATCTTTATTCATGCAATTAATATGTAAGTTAAATAAGGATTCACTCTACAAATCGTACACTTTAGAAACACGATCACTTGTAGCTTCCTCGTTGGAAAAAAATCTAATGTAATCTCTAACAAAACTACTGTTTTCTATAACATAGACATTTAAAATTTTCAAAATGTTTGTATTTGTTATAATAATACGATGGCAATAACTAAATTAGCGCGCGAACCGCTCATTCTAGTCAGAGCCGCCTCGCTTCCCCGGTATCCTAATTAGCGCCAGAAGCTCCGTGCGTCCTTAACAGCTGAAAGGATTTAAATGTTTAGCACACAGGTAGACTGTGATGTGGGTTAGGACATAAGTACTTTCCCATGGGATCATTTCTAAACTCCACGCGGGCGAAACCGCGGGCAAAAGCTAGATTTTACGTCTTCTATATCGTCCTTTGAGCCACTTCATTTGAAACCTCTACAAAACAAAGTCACAGAGACTTCATGTCTGCTAATGTCCGCTATCTTGTAAATAAATATTATTCTTTCTTTTTCTTTTATCTTGTTTTTTTTTCGTAAATTCCTAACAGCCAGTGACACCGGCGAAGTCAAAACGAATCCAATGACACCTATGTTAAAATGTGTTAATTTATAAGTCCTAGTCTAGAAACACAAAAATGGACGCATTACATGTTAACTTACAGATTAAACACATTATGCTCCTTTTGAGCCTCGCCACAGTAAAAAACAGTACAGCTCCACTCAAATCTGTGTAGTTCTTTCCTCAAAAAATCAGTCCAGACCCTAACCTTAATGGTCCGACGTTTGGCTCCCAAACTTGAGCGGGCGGGCGCTGCATTGAAGCGGCTCCTGCCTAATCTAGGGGGTCCAAACGCCTCCTGCCGGAGGCTCTATGCGGGGGTCGTGCGGTCCATGGCCCTCTACGGGGCTCCTGTATGGGCGCGCTCTCTGGCGCTGCGGCCAGCCCGCCGGTTGAGCGCGGCCCAAAGGGTCATGGCCATCCGGATGGTCCGAGGATACCGCACGGTCTCCTGTGAGGCAGCGAGCCTCCTTGCCGGATTGCCGCCATGGGATCTGGAGGCAAAAGTCCTCGCGCACGTATGGGAGTGGCGCGAGGAGGCGAAACGCCGGGGCGTAAGTCCGTTGCCGCGAGAAATCGCGGCTCAGCGGACGGAGCTCCGGCGGGATCTCATGGCGTCATGGAAAGTACGGTTGTCGCAACCCAGTGCTGGGCACGCCACGATTTCGGCGATAAGTCCCCTCTTTGAGGAGTGGCTGGAGAGGCGCCACGGCGTCCTCACCTTCCGCCTGACGCAGGTCCTCACCGGACACGGCAGCTTCGGGAGGTTCCTGTGTCGGATAAGGCGGGAGGAAACGTCCGGGTGTCACCACTGTGTGGATCGCCCGGAGGACACGGTGGAGCATACGGTGGAGGTCTGCCCGGCTTGGGCAGAGCACCGCCGTGTCCTCGTGGAGGCGATCGGCGGCAGAGACCTCTCGCGTCCGGCCCTGGTTCAGGCCATGGTACGGAGCGAGAGGGCATGGGCAGCCGTCACCTCCTTCTGCGAAGCAGTAATGCTCGCTAAGGAGGAGGCGGGACGGTTGAGGGAAAGGCAAGTTTCGCGCCCTCTCGCCCCTAGCCGCCGCAGGAGACGCCCAGGGCGTCGGGAATCCCGGGCGGATTTCCGGCCACCGTAGGCGCGGGCTTGCGGACGGTGAGCAATGGGTAGCTCACCGTCCGGTAAGGACCAGGCCCGGGTCGACGGCGCGTCGTATTCCACGCGCGCCTCAAAGAGATGTCATCAGCACAAAGTAGGGGTCCACTAGGGCCGATGCCTGCCGGGGTCGCGGGAAGGTACTTATGGGTCACCGAGGCCCCCGCAACACAGGCAACAGGAAGGAATACGGGTGGGTTTTAGTCAGTAAGAGTCTGACACACCCTCCCGCTCCGCCCAGAGCGGGAGAAGTTATTTGATGATTTCCCACCCTCAAAAAAAAAAAAAAAAAATGGTCCTTACATGATTTAACAATATTATGTCTGGACTTCGCCATTTCTACTCAACGGTAAGGGTAGTCGGATAGAAAATGTCGACTCAACCTTTCTTTTTTATATGCCGTAAGTCATTTCGATGTTCTATTTACAAAATAAATAATTTTATTTCTAAACCTAACGAAACAAAACTGTTTTCAGAACGCACCTTTCGACGATCTGATAAACTTTAAGAAAGAAGTGCCGTCACGTCACAATCGCAACGGCACTTCCGTTGCCGTCTGCGTAAAATGGCTGCATTACAGAAATGACATATCAGTGCAAGTCATTGAGTGGATGCAGCTGATGAAGCATTTTGGAGCTGAGAAGGTGTATATGTATATAGTCAGGGTATGTGTGTCTTCGGTCTTTTAATAAATAAAGTAAAATCTTAGGTTTTGCTTACCCTAAACTTACAAAGGGATATTATTGGTACCTAATAATCATTTTTTTATAGTCCAAAGAGGAACAGGGTGTAAAGTGCCTATTCCTCCATAGAAAAGGCAGGATCTGTGTGATCTGTCTGGTGGGCAGTAGCTACCAGACACATAACCCGTCGGGCCGATGCTTGACGTCGGAACATTTTATTTATGTAGTTACAGCTATAGCTTTATGTAAGCGGACACGCCCTTTATCCCTCGAAGCTTTTATTTAGTTATTAAGTTATGTTTACGTTTTTATTTTTTATTTCTGTTTGAGTACAGTTTCATTGTTTTATTGGTATATTGGCGTGTGCTAGCTAACATATGGCAAATAATTTAATTTAATGTTTTGTATTTTGTAATGTTAATTACTTTGCATACGATTTGTATACTCGTAGAATCAAGTTTACCTAACTAAACAGATAGGTGTGCTGCTGGGGTTTGTTGCGTTCTAGCACGCACTAGGAAGTGGTTAAGGGCGGGTGTTTTTGGGGGACTGTCTTATGTAACTTTGACGTTCGAAAAGTGCTGATACTCAGCCTAGTTTGAATAATTTACTTTTTATTTCGACTTTATGGCTAATCACGATGTAACTGCTTGCGCGAAGCATGATTTAGAGTGACACCAGTGTGACGTGTAGTTCGCTTAAGCGTTTTAGATGCCGCCACAAGTCAATTAAAATGGTCTAACTTTGCAGCTACATCCGAAAACCAGAAAGGTTCTCAAATACTATGAAGACGAAGGCTTTGCGATGGTCACGGAGCTGTCGCACCCACCGCAAGTTTCAGGGTTCCAGCAAGACCGAGAGTCCCGAGACTTCAGGGATCTGAGGAGAGAGCTACTGCCCCTCAACGACTGCCTGTACCGCAGCATAGGGCGGTACGACTGGCTCGCGGTATTTGATCTAGATGAGATCATTGTACCGGCCCCGTAAGTTGTACTTTACCATCTATATCCATATCATCATAATCATCGGTAGCCTTGATCCACCTGCTGCTGAGAATAGGCCTCCTACCTTTTGTGCCATGGTTCTCTGGTCTGTGCGAGTTTCATCTAGGACTTCCCCGCCATCTTCTTGAATGGCATATTTATTGATTCGGCATTGAACACACGGCGTTGTTCATTTACAAATGCTTGCTACTTTGTGAAATTCCGAAGGTAGAACGTAGAATGCCTTTGGCATTATCATAAAGTCCATGAAACTCAAATGATATAGTAGCTTATCGTTGCGATTTTCCCCACACTTAGAGAATGTCTTCATTCACCTCGTGCTCGCTGAATCATGTTCCGAGTCCGATCTGCACAATTTGAGCTTAGCCGAGCGGCTTTTCTCCAATCATAAATATAGTTATCTAGATAAAATTCGGTTTTACCGCCCAGCTGGGCCGACCCATGCCGACCCGAACAAGTGTGTATCACGCTTCAGGTAACAAATATCACCGTGTCGTCGAATTGAAACTGTATGATCAATTTCCACACAGCTATATCATCACGGCGAGAATTTGTTGGCACGACGTAGATAGTTATCACCGCGATTCTCTCGCCCTTGAAAAAGGTGCTTGTGTTGTTTCTCTCTCAGCCAACACTACATGCCAACGGTACAATTCCGAAGGAAGGCCTTCGAAAGAACATCTTAATCCCATTATCTGTTTAGCCTTTTCTTTCCCAACTATGCTGGAATCGACTTCAGGCTAACCATATGCAGCTGAACACCAGTATTTCACATGGAGCAACTGCCTCTCTGACCTCCACAACTGGTTGGTCTGGTCGCAATCTAATCTAATTAAAGTGAACTTACAACTTTTCAGAGGAGGTACCTGGGTTGATCTGATAAACAATGAGACTGCAGTCGCAGCAGCTGAACCGGACGGTTTACCGTTCGACGCCATGGTCTTCCCGAACTATTATGTACTGGACGGCGCTCAAAAGGACCTGGAGGCTCCGGCGGAGACCCGCATCTTGGCTCACACTTGGAGGACTGGGTCTCCCAGTCCATCTGGTAAGTTGCGTTTAGAAAGAAAAGCTATTCATCATCATTATCATTCTCGTGCTTTGATCCCAATTTAGTTGGGGTCGGCGCAACATTTCTCATACTTCTCTATTAGTCGATATCTTAGTTGGGTCGTCATTTGAGTGCCCCGTTGGTCGTGTGGCTGCAAGCGCGAAAGCTGAGCATGGGTCCTGGATTCCGATTCCCAGGTCGGGCAAATTCATATTAGTGTTTTTGGCGGTGTGATACCCCGTGTCTTGGCCGTTACGTTAAGCAGTTAGTCCTGCGCATGATCTCTCTCCGATCGTGTCGGATTGCCGTCCCATCAGACTGAGAGTGCGGGAAGAGAGAGCGTACAATGAAGGTCAAAATTACAACTTTTTTGTATTTTACGAAAACAAATGTTACCTTACCTTTGAATATGGGAGTATTCAAAGGTTATGGGAGTATTCAAAAAGAACCGTTGCATGCATACTAGCACAATGTTTTGCGTGCGATACATTTCACAATTACAATGTTACAGTTTTACACCCTGTACATACAAACTAAATTCGGTCTAGCGAGCCATCTCTAAGGGTCACCGTTATCGAAATCGATAGAGAATTATACATACAGATTCACATTTTATAATATTAATAAAGTAGGATGTTCACATCTCACACCCCTGTTTCCCAGAAGGAATCTTAGTATGTTTCCGCACTTAGTCCTTAAGGCGGACTATTGTGCTTGGGCCATGGCGGCTGTCGGTAGTTATCCAACCAGCTCTCCTCCCTCCAGAATTTGATCACGTCTCTTGGTCTGTTTAGAACGTCTGTGAAGGATCTGGGTGCCTGAGGGTTTCTGTTCTGGGTGACGCCTGTGCATTCAAAGGGCACATGTGCAACGGTTTCCTCCGCCTGCATGGAGGCCCTGCACAGAGGGCTGTCCGTTATGTCTATTGTCTGGAAGTGTTTGTTTAGCGAGCAGTGTCCCCTAAGGGTTAGACAGAGGTATGTTTCACTCTCAATTTTCTAGTAAGTCCCGTGTAATAGGTACGAGTCAATTATCATCAAACTGGAACAGTTTCAGATTTCGAGTTGCTAAAACAAACACCGTCACCTCTCCGGAGTTTCGCTAATTAATTTAAATTGATCATGTAGATCTCAACCATAGTTTGTATGATATTTATATCCACGTCTATCTCCAAGACTGCCTCGTCGGTCTTTAGTGGTCGAAGGCGGTACTGCTGAGCTGAGGTCCTGGGTTCGATTCCCATGTCGGGCAAAGTGTTATTGGGTTTTGCCATTAGGAATTTCTCAGTAGCAACCAGGAGTCTGGATTTGCGCCCGGTTGATAGCAATAGGTTCGCCCCCTGTTATATGGGTCTTAAACAAAACTGTCGAAATGTAGGGGTGAACTAGGTGCTCCTCTGCCTAACCGTTCGGGGATTATAGGCGTGATGTTGTTATATTATGTCTGTCTCCAGGTATCTCTGTGAAGTCCTTTATCAACGTATCCTCAGTGACGGCCATGCACAATCACACCCCAATGGCTTGTAAGACATATTGCAAGGACAGAGAGATGGACAGTGGACCTGGCAGGATGCTGCATTTCAGGGAGAAGTGTTCCAATGGTAAGGAGGACTGCAAGGAACTGCATGACGTAGTCAAGGACGACATACTCGGAGAATGGAGGGCGCCTGTCTTGAACGAAGTTAAGGAAGTGCTGGCTGTACTAGGACTTGACGCTCTAAAGTGATGTTTTCCTGTTTAAATTTAATTAGGTCACAATAAAATATGTAGAAAAAATACCTTTTTCCCGAATTGTCATAAAATCTTAAGTCGAAGTGTTGAAAACAAAAATAGCTAAACGGTCCAGCCGTTCACAAGTCATGCGCTTACGCTTACCAGCAAACAGCATTTCGTTTTTGTTTACTGTTTTATCTATCGTTATAACACATATGACGAGGGGTAAGTCCCCCGGTCACTATGAAATTTCAGTATGCAGGTTCATCTTGTTTATTTATAAATTTGTTTAAGACACTCATGCCTGCTTGATGATTGTACGAAGACGTACACAACAATAATAAAAAATAAAACTAGCGATGGAGGGTCTGTTAGATCGCATTTTGAACAACCACATAAAGCTGAACGACGCGCAGTTCGGTTTTAGGCGCGGGAAAAGACTACGGTCTACTCCTGTTTTTTTTAGACCTTTCAAATGCTTTAGATTTGGTGTCCTATGATGTATGGCACAAAATGAGGACAGAAACCAGCCTCCCAGAAGAAGTTGTTAACATTTTTGATTATAGGTGCAACAAACAAGTTAATGTTATAAAGTGGGGGTGCGCAATCTCCGATGCGTAAAGATTAACGTCGCCGCGTCTCTTCAATCTGTACATAAACGAACTCATCGAGAGACAGCAACACCAAAGTTGGCTGTGCTCTATAGACGCAAAATATGTCAACATCATCAGTTACGCAGGTGTTGCTAGGCCCCTCTATAAGCGTCGTTCGAAAACTCCTCGCAATTTGTGTGGAATATGCCGGGGCCCATGGACTTAGGTATAATGTAAAGGAAAGCGAGCGTACCACCCGTCCTCATAGACGGTGTTCCTGTTCAGCCCCGCGCGACACCGATTCGGTGTAAAACAATAGAAAATCAATTGTGTGTCATTAGCTGTCCTTGACCAATTAACCAGTTTCGCGATTAAAATACGTGGGCCACTGGGTCTCGGATGACCTCTACTAGAGGATATTGAGAGCTGGGCTTTGGCTGTCCGATGCAATATGTTGGCTCACAGATTTTCACGCTGCAGTAAAGCAGTACAAGTTACATTGTTTCGAGCGTATTGCCAATGTTTTTATGCGTGCAGTCTATGGGTCAATTATAAACTGAAGGTATGACACAACACTGCGCGTACAGTACATCAATGCCTTTATTTAGGATGTGGATGTGGCTGCCGAGGCACTGCAGTGCGTCGGGCATGTTTGCCGACGCTTGTATTGATGGTTTCAATGCCATCTTCAGAAAGAAGCTCTCTCTCTGAGGATGGCACAGTTTCTAAGTCATGCCAACATGATTCTTAGCGTCGTGACTGGCAGAATTGACTGCCCAATATTGTGCATGTCGAAAAGTTGATTTTTGATTTGATTTTTAATTTATTTTGTTGATGATGAATTTCATGATTTTAAATAATACTGATGATTTTTAACATTTTAATGAATATATATATAAGGATGATTGTGATTTAATGTGAGCAATAATTTACTTCGGTTATGTAATCCGGTAACTCCCCATTGACTCCGAATAGGAGTCTTGGGCCACGCGGTTTGCAACTCTATTATAATGCAATAAGGTGCTCATCCGTTAGTTGCAAACTGCGCGCCCCAAAGACTCCGAATAGGTGTCAGTGGGGACTGACGGTTGGAGGAGTGAAACTCCTATTCGGAGTCAATGGGGACTGATCGGAACTTTTTAATTTTAGTTCTAATAGTATGCGTGTGGTGTGTATAAGAATCTTTGGTTTCTAACATAATTATTTAAGTATACTAACAAAAATCAGGATCACTGTGTCTAAAGTAAATTAATTAATTAAATGTATTAAAACTTACAGGCACAAGTAAACAAAAGACTAAAAATGCGTTATTTATTTATCGACAGAGGTTACACAGTAACACGTAAGTATAATAATCATCATCATCTGCTTAGCCTTTTCCCAACTATGTTAGAGTTGGCTTCCAGTATAACTGGATGCAGCTGAATTCCAGTATTTTACATGGAGCGACTGCCTATCTGTCATCCACCCAGTTACTGATTAACACGGTACCCCTCGGTAAGACTGGTTGTCAGACTTTCGGGCTTCTGACGACCCGTAACTACTGTCAAAGATCTACAAATGACAGCCGGCACCAACCGCTTAACACTTTCAATGCTTAGTTCATAGAATGCATACAAATTGGCATGCCATAAAAAGTGTTTGGCAAATCTATAACAACCCGTCAGTCGAGTCCATCGGCGCGATGGTTACGTAACTGAACCCCTATGTCCCAGCACCCGAATCCGTGTTCACCAAGCCACACCCACACCAGCCAGCCGGGTAGTAGGGTTGTCGAATGCCGATTTTTTTATTAACCACTAGCTTTACCCGGCCCGGCTTCGCACGGGTAACACTAAGCTACCCTACCTACCTATTATTTCTTACTGTTTAAACCTTCCCTGGACTACGACAAACATTTCAAAACCAAAATCAGCTAAATCGGCTCAGCCGTTCTCGAGTTTTAGCGAGACAAACGAACAGCAATTGATTTTATATATATATATAGATAAATAAACTGTACTGTTAATTTTTTTATACAGGGTGTTTGGTAGATGGGTGCAAAGCCTGAAGGGGGATCTTAGACCATTTAGAACGTATTAAGCTAAACTTGTCTTAGACTAAGAGCAATAGCGCACGAGCGGCTTGGACGCAGCGGCCAGGTCGCGCGGCCAGGCCGCAGGGATCGATTTGCAACGCGGCTAAAACCACGGCTACGATCGTCAGTTGCACGTACAGCGCGCTTCAAAATGGACGTTGAGGAAATAGCAGTGCTTTAGTATCTTATAAGTAAGAAGCGGAAAAAGAAAAGGAAAAAATATTGGGTTCATCCCTTGCTTCATGAAAGGCGAACAAAAGGATTATTTTATACTTATTTCACGGACCTTCAGCAATATGATGACAAGTTCTTTAATTATTTACGGATGAGCAAGTCTACGTTTGAAGAACTGTTAAGAATATTAAGACCATCTATCACCGGCACCGTCACTAAATTTCGTCCCTGCATTTCTGCTGAGGAAAAACTTGTTGTAACTTTAAGGTAAGCCTATGCCTATCTACTTTTATTTACATCATTTCTTTGCGGTCCCTGTGTCTATTTTATGAAAAAGAATGCAGGTAGATAAGTAAAACTAGTAGGTACATAAAAGTATTTAAGTACTGTAATTATCATAATCAAAAGTGCAGTTGTTCAATAATTATCATAAAAAGTTTCAATTATTTCTGAATCTTGCGAGGCCTGCGAGTAGTTTGATTCGGGTGATTGGATAGAGTTTTCTGCTCTTTGTGAATCCAAAGGCGGCGCCGGTTCACTGGGACGTAACAGAGAAGGGCGGCAGCTCATTGTGGCAAGTGGTTCATTATCCAAATTCTTAGTAAAATATCCCTGTTGATATTCTTGATGGCTGGTATCTGCTTCGAGGGTAAGTAGGTTGGTTGTGCCTTGTCATAGTGGTCATAGGTTCATAGTGGCTTGGATCATATCTTGTATTTTGTGCTCGGTGGATTAGATTAATTATTTCCATCTTAGTTGTCAGCTTCGCGGATTCGGGTATTTTTTTGAAATCCTTTACTAAGGAAAGCATAAATAATCTGTCTTCGTCTTCGAGAAATGATTCACGTTGAGTTCTTGAATTAATGCTTTCTTTTAAAACCGAAACAAGGTCTTCTTTTTCCAAATTATTGTCTTCCTTTTTCTTCTTCGATCTTGGTTGTCCTTGAGATACTGATTCGGGGGTGGGAAGGACTATATTTTCCGTATCATTTAAGTTTGATTCTGTTGTATTCGGTTCTACCGTATCTTTAAGGAACATCAGGTTTTGAAAGTATACATAGGGAGATTTACGTTTCGCTGCAGCACCACTTTTTGCGCCTTTGACACGTCGTAGCTCCCTGAGGAATGAGTCCCTTATATTTTTCCATTTTTTTTGGAGTGACTTACCTGGAAATAAAAAAAAAGTTATCATAACGTGTTTGTTTGTTCCAGATACCTAGCATCTGGATGCTCCTTCAGAGAACTAAATCATTCATTTCGCATTGGACACACAACTATTCGAGAAATTGTACTTGAGGTCTGCGTCGCCATATGGCAAAATATAAAAGACATTGCCTTTCCACAGCTCAATAGAGACAAATGGCTAAAAATAAGTGAAGGATTCAGGAAGAGTTCGCAGTTTCCTAACTGTATTGGAGGTGTGGACGGAAAGCACATAAGAGTCATTCAGCCGACCCATACAGGGTCACTATATTATAACTACAAAAACTATTTCTCTATTGTGCTGATGGCTATATGCGATGCCAACTACAAATTTATATGCATAGACGTCGGCGCATATGGAAAATGCAGCGATTCATCGGTATTCAAGAACTCCCATTTTTATGTAAAACTTACAAATAATAATTTAGACATACCAGACAAAAGACCGATAACTGAAACAGGTGTGCCTCTGCCTTTTGTCATAGTTGGCGATGAAGCATTCTCTTTGTCAGAAAATATAATGAGACCATATGCCGGAAGAAATTTGACAGACAAGAAAATAATTTTTAACTACCGCCTTTCCCGTGCACGCCGGTACATAGAATGTACTTTCGGGATACTAGCCAACAAGTGGCGAATTTTTCATCGTCCTCTTGATGTACACAGAGAATTTGCTGTTGCAATCATAAAAGCATGTTGCGTCCTTCACAACTACGTACGGGAGCGAGATGGGTACAAATTCGAAGACACCTTGTATATTCCTCCGACTATTGAAGAAATACCTCCCTGCCAGCCGTCAAGAGGAAATAGAACATCTACTCAAAACAGAGATCTATTTGCTGACTACTTCGTGGGTGAAGGACAACTCCCGTGGCAAAATCGAGTAGCTTTGAGAACACAATAAAATAAACATTACTTACCGAGTTAATTTTTTTCAGTAAAGAAACCGCAAGTCATGACCTCCCATAAGCTTCGCTGGAGTCGGGTAAAATAGAATATCAATCACACTCACGATTTTACCGTTCGTCGGAACCCTTATTTAGAGAAATATCAAAGACGTCCATGTACTACCATGTTGGCATAAAAAAAAATCCTGCGGAACGAATTACAATCAGGTTTAATCCTAACAGTTTGTGTAGTATTTTCACGTTCTGAGCGTGTATAAATACTAATAATGAACCAATGTCCCTAATAGAAGCATTATTCTATTACAATATCTAGTAAAACACATGTAATTTAATTACGAAATGGCGACGCGCAACGTGTCGCTAGCACGTAAATTTTTCATGACGATTTTATCACATTTTAATGATTTACAACCTTGGACACGTATAGATATTCATAAACTTTGATTAACGAGGATTTTTTTGATATATAACACTAATACACTGGATATTAGATAAAATTGTACTTACATGTTTAGCTGTGATACGTCCGAGCCGTGCAGACTTGAATCCAAATGAACGAGACACCGGTGACAGATTTCGCTTTTTAAAAAAAAGTCTATGGTCTATCCCGGAGTGTTGTACACCGAAAGACGCGGCGTCAAATGCAGAACCCTCTGGTTTAGTTTTTTGGAAGCTACACAGTGTGACTGCGGTACAAAATCGATTTGAACGGAGTCAAGCGTCCGGGCTACCATGGTAGCCGGGACGCGTCGGGGGTCTGTTTTTCTGGGCTACCATGGTAGCCGGGACGTTCAAGTTTTCATTTCCAAATATTTCAATTATTTCTTCCCACATTATCCTTTTTATATCTCGGTTGGCATAGTCTTCACAGGACATGTCCCACAACGCCCTCCTCGTCTCGATTTCTGTTATAAATCTTTCCGTGTCGAAAGACATCGCGATAATTACAAATCACGCTGTAGCTCTACAACACGTGCGGCCGCCACGGCTAGTGCGCGCACACTGGTGATTTTACTACAATACTATAGATCTCAGTGGCCGCAGCGACCAGCGACTGAACACTGGCCGCAAACGCGCCGCTCCGATCTCGCTGGCCGCTGCGGCTGAGTGTGGCCGCTGGTCGCGTGCGACCAGGTGCGCGCGCTCTGTGGCGATTTCATACTAAGGTATCTATCTCGATGGCCGCCGCGACCTGGCCGCTGCGGCCAAGCCGTGGTGCGCTATTGCTCTAAGTCTGTTCCTTGTATTTGTTTTGAAACTCGTAAGGTTTTTAACAATAAAATCCATTTTTTTTAAATTAATTGTTTAAAGTGTCCATAAAAGCTGTTATGTTATTATTTTTATTTATTTTTGATTTATATAATGTGTGATTACTCAAACAAAATAATTCCCAAGCATCTGTGTCATCAGAGAAACATTCTACGCCATATTCAAGCTTAAGAAACTTTTAAAAATCAATAAAATGTTTTGTTTACGTCATAATAAAAAAATTTAAAAAATGGCCTCAGTTGTTCAAACCTTTTTTAAAAACATGCTTGGTTATAGCTCTTTCTTTTGAGGTACTATTTACGCAGATGTCTCATCAACTCTTGTAATTAGGATGTACAAAGCAAATTGAGGTCGAATATTTAATTTTTAAACAGACCAAAATAATGCAACATTTTTGCTAATGCACTATTGTTTTTTGTTAGAACTGATAACTAATTCATTCTTAGAATTATGGTGCACGCACACCAATCAAATTCTGGGAAATCTCAAACAAAATCCGCCGCGCGACGATAACAAACTTGCCCTTTTACGACTCTCGGGTAGCGTCTAATGAATTGTTACTATTCAATAGAAATATCGGCTTAGTTGCTGACGATATAAAGTCGTTATTTATTTACACTAGTACTAGTACCCGAGTAGTCGGGTGGACTCGTCACATCTTCGGACCCTCAGTTAGTCAAGTAACGACTGCGCTTGTAACAAGACGTTTTAATTACAAATTCGTGTTTACACAATTCACCGCATGAGGTTATGCGCTCCTTCACGTGTTGATTTTGGAGGTGTTTAAGGTGCTGAGCCTTAGCTGTGAGCTCCTTCACTGATTTTGGACTTGTTTGTGTGATCAATCGACTATAGCTCCTTTTTCGAATGAAGAATATGCGGATATCGTCTTCATGTATGGCAGAGCTGACGGTAATGGATCTTTGGCGCGACGAATGTACCAAGAGAGATACCTTCCTTCCACTTGACACCACCGGTGGTGTCGTATGGAATCTCTAGTCCATATGACACCACCCTAGTGATGTCCAGAAACGCGTGTTTTTGACGAACAGCTCCCAATTCATAATTTTAAGTTATCTATAGTTAAACGATAATTAATAAAACAGAGTTTAACAAAATATTTTTTTTTTATTTAAGTGAAGTAAGTAGTTAGTAACTAGTAAGTAGTCTTCCAGCATGTCCACAATTGTTGTTACGTGCTTGTAATAGGCCTTAATGAACTTTTCTTTTAGTGTTTCTTTTACGGGAAACAAACTTTCAGTCAACAATTTTGCTGTATTTAATACAATCTGAGCATCACTCAAATGGTCCGTTTGGGTACAAGTATCCTTCATATTTTGTTCCGTTTGCGTTTTCACGGACATATAAATGTCTGGTGTGGCGTCGTCATGTCTACACTCTACAAAATACTCTTGAGTATCCTGCATTTCAAACACATCATCGGGCGAGAGTTGGTATTTAGGTTGTGAACTCAAAATTGATTGACTCTCCATACTTTCTAAATTATGTTTTTAAGTATTTATATATTTCTAAATACGATAGTAATAACACAGTGAACAAAACAGAAAACAAGTGAATTCAGAAACGCCACAGTGACATACTTATATTCTTTAGTGTCGTGTCACATGTGCTAGCATTGTGGAAACATTAAAAAAGTTTCTACTCCGATTTACCCGATGATGTGATACTCTGTTTAAAAAATCCTCTATCTGAGTTCATCTAAAGCCTTGGCCACAGTAATATCACCATTGATTAATTGCATTTGAACATCAAGTATAAAGTCATCATCCACAATGTATTTACTGTTCCTTTTTTCTTATAAAGCTTCCATACTATTGTATTTAATATTTTTTTTAGAACGGCCATAATGTCTATTTTGTTCCGTCACTATGTCAAACGAAGTACCGATCCCAAATATATTGGTATAGGAGTAGGAGAATGATGATTATATCGAAATATTATTATTTAGTAACTTTAGAACTAATATAACTTAGTAAGTAGCATCAATTTACACTACTAGGTAGTTTAGTGTGGTTTTAAAGAAAACGCGCTATACGAGGTAAATACACATATAATTTCTACATTAAAGAGAAAATAAATTCAATTTGATTTAATAAAAATGAGATCAGGTGTGAATTTGGTGGCTTGTCAACGACCTTAATGATTGATTATAACCAACCCCCAGGTGCGTTGAAGACGCAGATTAGACGGGAAAAAAAATTGTGGTTATTTGAAGTAAATCCAGTTGGTGACTCAGCAGGGTGAGATGACGACACGTAGAGACGGACCACGCTACGAAGCTCAGCAACGGAGTAGCGAAGCAGTCCACTGCGTGGTGGCGTGAGTCGCTTTTGATGGACAGCTGCGTGGTGGCAAGTGATGTGGTGGAATTCAACGTGGTGGAATTCAACCTGGGCGTGCAGATGAAAATCGCCCAAGGTGGTTTCCCTAGATAAAAGGTTATGGTTAAAATGGAATTACCAAGCCGGGACTAAAAAAAAAGGAAATTACATACCACTGCGACGTGGGACTCGAATTCAAGCGACGCGAGCCTCGAATTCAAGCGACGCCTGTCAAAGTCAAATTATTTATTTCAAATAGGCACAACAAAGGCACTTTTGAACGTCAAAATGAACAAAAAAAAATGATTCTAGTTGCCCCTTCCAAAAGGTAGTTTCGTATGGAGAAGAATGGGCAAGAAACTCCCGTTACTCTTTTAAAATGTTTTATAAAATTTTGTATAGGTACATTTTAAAAATATATGTGAAGACGATGCACCTAGAATAAAATTACAAAATAGGTAAAAAAATAAAAATAAAGCAATGACAGATAAATTAATTATGTGATAGGTACATGATACTCACATATTACTCTTGGAACGTACGCTGTTATACTCTGCTTAGCAGAATGAGACTTCGAAACATATGCAATTAATTATTATATCGCAGGAGTTTATATATAAATCAACAAACGTTTAATTTTGGTGTTCATTCCGAGACACAATAAAAAATAATGACATCCAACCTACCTCCTTGTAAAAAAAAATCAGAATTTTTCATACTAAAATTCGAACGTTAGACACATGTGTGCTAGTAGGGTTCCGCAAAGGAGGTGGAATGATTGGATAAGAACGAAGATCAACTACCCAAAAAAATTGTAGAATTAATAATTCTACAGTAGGTGGTAAACTAAATTACTAACTAAATATACAAATAAATACAACGAACAAAAGGACACTTAGACGTCAAAGTATTCGTCCGCATCGCTGTCATCCGGAAACGTGGCCGAAAGACTGGCAAGCATTGCCCCGTTGAATGGCAATGTTAATTCTTTGGCTAAAGAACGAGCCAGCCCTCTGGGCACATGAAGTGTCGATCAATATAAAGATAATTACAAATGGAGGATCGTCGTTCAGGTGGAAATGATGTGCCTTCGAGTAATACGTGGTGTGCCCCAGATAAGCCATATTTTGATACGGGGAAACTTGTGTACTCCGTTGATTTTTGCAATTGGCATGTTATTGTGTCTCAATGCAGAAAACATGTCGAGATAGGGCCCCATCGTACCATACCAGTTTTGCGGGTCGGTGGGCTGTCTAAATAGTCTTTGTAGGTAAGGTCAAAGCCTGATAATATTACAATCCATTTCTTCTTAGTCTCTTGTTTGTAATAAATAATCTTTCCCCTTATAATGGATTTGAAATGATGAAGAAGTTTTCTTGACCATATTTGTTTCAACTCCTTTAGTTGGTTGGCGGAAAATGTTATGTATGGTAAAAATGATGCTAATTATGTGATTACCCACTGTTATTTTGTAACGGGCTTGTGTAAAATCGGTACCGGGTGAGGAGTCATCAACTTCCATTGCGGCGGGAGAAGAAGATGGTGGTGGGGTCTTGAAAACGGTCTTGATTCGTCCCGCACACTACAAAAAGTAGTAAAAAAATAAAACTTATATCCTATCATATGATTATAATATGGTAAACCAAAAATAAATCTTAACATGCATGCAAGGGAAAGTATTCTCAGTTATTCGTCAGCATAAACATTTGGCCAGACTCATTCAACACTATATACACCTCCAAACCGGGCCTCTCAACGCCTAAAGAACCTATATCCCTCCAAATTACCGTGCCCATCTTCAGTCTGCCACCCTCCTTTTTTATTAGTTTATGCAATTCTTCCGATGTGGCTGTTAATCCATTGATAATCTGTTACAGATTATTCCCACCAGAGCCAACCACCCTCCTTTTCTCGATATGTTCGAAGAAATCCTCTCCGTAGGTTTGTATTCTGGGCCCATTGAAGCAAGGAAGGCTGCTAACCTGGTTGTAGACCCCCGACAAAAGTCCTGTCTGGCTTGCACAAGACATTTTTGCATACATCTTTTGTTTCGGTGGCCTCAACTGTACTACATTGCCAGATGTCATATTCCTATACGAATTCCCCATTTGCTCTCTCGTGTACCAATTTCCAACAGTGATGATCTGACTTAGAATGCTGAGATCCTCCTTATATGTCCCAAATATACTATGAAACAATATTTGGGATGCTACATCTGGTGTCATAGATCCCTGCATTAGCCAGTTTTTCTCTGCACACACTATATACAAATACCACCCACCCTCTTGATCCTGTCTTATTGAAGAACTTCAAGAAACTGACAGCAACTTCTTCAGATAGTCTCTCCAGTGCTCTTGCCAAGAAATTCAATGGCAAACACATTCTTGTGGCTTGTCTGGATGTTGTTATCATTAAAATTTCTGCTATCAAGCTTATTAGAGTTGAGAGTTCAAAGGACATTTTGACGTTCTTCGTTATCTCTATGATATCGTCAATTGCAGGGACATGAGACACAGCTCTCTTTACTGCTGCCGCATATTGCCTCCTACATATCCAGAGGGGATGTATAGTCCTAATCATACATAAAAATGCTGTCATTGGGCCCTAACTCTGGACTATTGATGATCTCCTTTCCGGTGGAAAACTGCTACCTTCCAATAATATGTGGTGCGGACCAGACAATCCATATTTTGAGACTTGGAAAGATTTATGTGTGCCGTCTTTCTTTGTTATTGGCATAGTCCCATGTCCTTATCTTAGCTCATCCAATCTCAATTTGAAGGCTGCGAACATATCCAGGTAAGGCCCCATAGTACTATACCAATTTTCTTCGTTGTCCATCTGAAAGTTCTTGTACTCGAGATCTTACCCTTTTGTCACTGCTTCCCACATCTTATGGATGGTCTCCCTCTTGATAGAGTAATCAGTGCCCCGGTAACATTACCGGGGCACTGATTACAAGGACCAACATGCAAAACAATGTCAGTGCTTCGGACTACAATATACATATATTGTAGTCCGAAGCACTGACATTGTTCTGCATGTTGGTCTCTGTACCCTTGACTCTGTCTGTTGAGGTTGTGTGTTGTGAAGAGGATACTCGTTATTTGAGCGGCTTAAAGCACTTCTAAATATTTAGATCCCTGCATTAGCTAGCAAATGTTGAACTAGGACCATCAAAGTAAAATAAATAAACAGTTATAACAAAACAATACAATGGTCAGCAAGACGACCAGTCACCACAAGCAGCACCCGTTTACGAGCATAACGCAAAAATCAGCCATTACCCCTTCGCCATATTTGAGGGAAGGAGGCAACCCGACCCCTGACGCTACCGCAATCAGTGACATCTAAGGGAGAAAGGCGAACTTTATACATTTCGTTTTCTTAGCATTGCGAACTAAGTTATTTATCATAAACCAATCCGTAACAATTGAGACATGGACATGAACAGGCTATCAGGACAATCTCGGAAGTACGGTCAAGATCCCTACCAGCATTTTATTGGAATACTTCCTTCCTCCGAGCACGTTTGCTCTTGCGAATCTCTATTCAAGCCGGCCAATAAAGTCAAGAAAGAAGTGGGAGCTCTGTCCCTCGTCAGTGTTCACTCCAGTCGGCCAATAAAGGCAAGCCAGAGGTGAGGAACAAGATTTCTCCCGGGAGATCCCGGGTTCGTGGGGTCGCTACTGCCCAACAGCTCGCCACATGCTGCCCTGCGGGGGGTTTATGTATCTCTCATGGTCAGGCTCGTCACCCCAGACCTGTTTCGGCAAATCAGCGGTAGTCGGAGGCAGTGACTCCGACGGGACCCAATCGCTCGGATTAGTGTCGTCGTCTTGATGTAATAGGACCTATTGTGTGGTTTTAGCTAAATTTACTTTGCTAAACACCCTCTCGCAATCCGCATTTACGTGCGGCAAGACCAAGACCAGGCAATCGAGTGCAAATTTACTAATTTCTTTGAATGGTATGCTATTGGAAACATCACACCATTCGTTTAGTTTCGCCCCATCCGGCCTTTTTTCTATTATTACATCTTGATCAAATTCAACCAGTGGAAGTCGGCGCCATTGGTCATCGATAAGTTAAAGTAAATTTGTGTTTACCATATCGACCACCCTTGGGAAATTCGAGCGATTGGCAAAATGCTTGTGTGCGCGAGTGGACTGTATATTGAGGATGGTGTTGAACTGAAACTATTTTAACAACTTTAGTAATGGAGATTTATTTTAACTTAATCATGATATACATTCGTCTTAGAGAAATTTGTTCGACTACTACGTGCGTTCCCCGGGCTTTCCTTTTTATAAGCACCGATCTGCGGGGGGCGCGAATCGGCCATATTTATTTTTTGTTCTTGCCCGCCAACCTATGGTAACGCGCGAAGTGGCGGAGCGGCGTGAACAGGTTTTGACTTGTCGCCAGGCACGCGGCTCCGTTGCTTTACACAATATAATTACTTAAATCTAACTTATAAGGTAATAACAATCTTAACCTGAACAGTGGCGGCGGCGCCGCTAGAGATTGCGTCGCTGTCGTGCACAGCTTGGGTTTTGTTCTCTCACAACTTGACTCAAGGCATTGTTAAAATCCCACCTTTTTTTATTTGCAAAGCAGATTCTACAAAAAATCATTGCACCTGTTAAAATGTTATCTTCGCTTATTAAATTCATATCTGGCTTTATATTTCGGGAGTCTGTATCTTTAATGCTACTCCAATTCCTAGATAGAGGTGCTCGTTATTAAGGTGTTTTGTCTTCTGGATTAATTTCAGACAAATTACTTTCGTTGATAAGCATGGAACAAAACAGACAGTCCGTGTACATTTCCTTCACTTTTGAATCCAGCTCTGTAACTGCAACATCCGCAGACTGAAAATATTTAGCTTTGCACATTGTGTCTCAATGCAGAAAACATGTTGTGAGATAGGGCCCTATCGTATCATACCAGTTTTGCGGGTCGGTGGGCTGTCTAAATAGTCTTTGTAGATAAGGTCAAAGCCTGATAATATTACAATCCATTTCTTCTTAGTCTCTTATTTGTAACAAATAATCTTTCCCCTTATAATGGATTTCAAATGATGTAGAAGAAGTTTTCTTGACCATATTTGTTTCAACTCCTTTAGTTGGTTGACCGAAAATGTTATGTAGGGTAA
This sequence comes from Atethmia centrago, assembly GCA_905333075.3. NCBI lineage: Eukaryota > Metazoa > Arthropoda > Insecta > Lepidoptera > Noctuidae > Atethmia > Atethmia centrago. Next base: position 19,290,949 of record HG995393.1, read on the forward strand.
AAATGATGCTAATTATGTGATTACCCACTGTTATTTTGTAACGGGCTTGTGCAAAATCGGTACCGGGTGAGGAGTCATCAACCCGTAATGTATATTGTGCCCCGGTAATGTATATTGTAGTCCGAAGCACTGACATTGTTCTGCATGTTGGTCCTTGTACCCTTGACTCTGTCTGTTGAGGTTGTGTGTTGTGAAGAGGATACTCGTTATTTGTACTTTACACAAGTTCGTTCCACTATCTTAGAGTCTGATACAATAATGTCATATTCCTATACGAATTCCCCATTTGCTCCCTCGTGTTCCAATTTCCAACAGTGGTGATCTGACTTAGAATGCTGAGTAGACATGGGCAAATTGTATCACTAAAAAGAAAAGATTGAAATGTATCTTTCGATCACTGGGATATGTATCACTCTTTTGTATCTTTATATCCATATGTATCAGTAGCTCACGCTCGCGCGCACGATTCACAGCAAATTTGCTCACTCACTCAGCGTGGTTCGCCAAACCAACTCACTATCTCCGTCTTGCGAAAGCGAGACAGAACATTCTAAATAGCGAGGTGCGAAAGAGATGTCTGGACTTTCCGATATCTTCCTTGAATTGGTCTCGGAGTGGCCGGCCGTACCAGCCGAGGTACATTTTAACAAACTTATCTGTGAAATGGACGTTTTTGGAACTAACATTTTGAATGGGACCTAAGATCGGTTTTTAATTATCTTTTGTAGTTTTGGTGACGAACAGCGCCACCAATAATTGCATAGTTAAGTTGGTCGAACAGTCAAATCAAAATAATAATTTTGTTTATGAGTCAACTTGCGAGTTCGAGTTCGCGACACAGATAGATCAAGACACTGTGAGTGAATGAGTTGTAGAGAACTAGAGATACAGTGATACATTCGGATGTGAACGGATACAAAGAGTGATTGATGGAAACGGAATGATTCATATCTTTTGTATCTATCACTCATGAGTTACCCATCTCTAATGCTGAGATCCTCCTTATATGTTCCAAATATACTATGATACAATATTTGGGATGCTACATTTGGTGTCATAGATCCCTGCATTAGCCAGTTTTTCTCTGCACACACCTTATACAAATACCACCCACCCTCTTGATCCTGTCGTATTGAAGAACATCAAGAAACTGACAGCATCTTCTTCAGATAGTCTCTCCAGTGCTCTTGCTAAGAAATTCAGTGGGAAACACATTCTTGCGGCTTGTCTGGATGTTGTTATCAATAAAACTTCTGCTATCAAGCTTATTAGAGTTGAAAGTTCAAAGGACATTTTGACGTTCTTCGTTATCTCTATGATATCGTCAATTGCAGGGACATTAGACACAGCTCTCTTTACTGCTGCCGCATATTTCCCCCCCTCTGTCCTAATCATACATAAAAATGCTGTCATTGGGCCCTAACTCTGGACTATTGATGATCTCCTTTCCGGTGGAAAACTGCTACCTTCCAATAATATGTGGTGCGGACCAGACAATCCATATTTTGAGACTTGGAAAGATTTATGTGTGCCGTCTTTCTTTGTTATTGGCATAGTCCCATGTCCTTATCTTAGCTCAACCAATCTCAATTTGAAGGCTGCGAACATATCCAGGTAAGGCCCCATAGTACTATACCAATTTTCTTCGTTGTCCATCTGAAAGTTCTTGTACTCGAGATCTTCCCCTTTTGTCACTGCTTCCCACATCTTATGGATGGTCTCCCTCTTGATAGAGTAATCAGTGCCCCGGTAACATTACCGGGGCACTGATTACAAGGACCAACATGCAAAACAATGTCAGTGCTTCGGACTACAATATACATATATTGTAGTCCGAAGCACTGACATTGTTCTGCATGTTGGTCTCTGTACCCTTGACTCTGTCTGTTGAGGTTGTGTGTTGTGAAGAGGATACTCGTTATTTGAGCGGCTTAAAGCACTTCTAAATATGTAGATACCTGAATTAGCCATCAAATGATGAACTAGGACCATCAAAGTAAAATAAATAAACAGTTATAACAAAACAATGGTCAGCAAGACGACCAGTCACCACAAGCAGCACCCGTGTACGAGCATAACGCAAAAATCAGCCATTACCCCCTTCGCCATATTTTAGGGAAGGAGGCAACCCGACCCCTGACGCTACCGCAATCACATAGCTGGGCACCGTTAATCAAATAATTAACTTCGTTAATCGTTAATCCGCTACAAAAAAAGTTAGCTTCGTTAAACGTTAAAGCGTTACATTTCGCAAGAATTAACGCAAGTTAACGTTAATCGTTAATCCGTTAATATGTGTAAAATTGCATTTTTATATCGTTGCGTTATCACTAACGCAACGATTTAAAAATGCAATTTTACACACATTTTTACAATTTTTTGTTCACACTTATAAAACCTGTTGGTTTATGATGTTAGGAAGGAATTGGAAGTTAGGAAGAAAACAAAATACTTGTTTAATTCAAATGTGTAATTTAATCGCCGGGCATAAGGTGCATATTCCCCTTCATGAACATTAACATATTGAAGTTCTCGTCTGAAAGGGAGGCTCGCTTTGGTGTTAAAATGTCTTTACCCGTGGAAAACAGACGTTCAACTGCAGCGCTTGAGGGTATAGCAGTATTGTATTTGATGAATAGATTTATGAATATCTGTTCTCCGAGGAATGCAGCATCGTTGAACGAGTCTTTTGATTTCATGTCCAGCCACATTTTAACGAGACTTTGCGCTTTACTCTTTAAAGAGTTGGAGCTCTTTGGTTTTTCTATAGACTGAGTGACAGAATTGAAAAAGTCTTCCTCATCATTGTCACTCGCATTGCTCCCTCCGCCACTTAAAATATCTTTCGAATTTTCCTCTGCTTCTTGTCGTAAGGCATCTTCTACCTTTTTTTCCATGCACTTTTTAACTGCATCCACTCTACTGCTGTCATACGTTTCCAGCCATATCAATCGGAACTTTGGGTGAAATGCCGCGGCAAGTTGGCACTGTACATCATTCAGGAGTGGTCGAAACCTTTTCTCTATGCCATTTAATAAGGCATTGGCTAAAGCTGTGCAATTTACTGGGCCCTTAGATTTAATATTTTTTAATTTATAGACAGTTGCTGCAATCGTCGGTAGTAGTGATCCGAGATATGCTTGAGCTTCTCCTTGGATACGATCGAGGGCATTCGCGACAGGTGCCATAACCTGTAAATAAGTATTGATATGATGTGGAAAGAAAATAACTTTACTAATACGTTAATTTAAATTATATACACATAATTACCTTTGCGTACTCCTTCATTACAGTCAGATCTTGGTCATTGAAAGTTGGAATTTTTAGTTGAGTCATAATACTGTGAAGAGAAGGCCTTTTTGTTTCCAATATACCGTTCAGAAGGACAATAGAATCATACAGAGAGTTCCACCTCGTCGTATTTGGAAGGACAAGTCGTCTGCCTAACTCAGCGTGAATGCTATCTGCTGCTACCGTACTACGTGATTGCTGATTCCAGAGAGTGCGTGCCTTGGCTAAGGCGTTTCTGTAGGGAATCTTGAAAACAGTTATTTTTAGAGCAGCATCTGCGTCTTTGCTAGCGACCAAATTGAACGTATGTGCAGCACATCTCATGTGAACTGGCAAAGTATTAATATTAAAGTTTTCTATTTCTAATATCTGTTCATTGATTTCATTGCACTGGAGACGGAGGATCAGGAGCATTCAGTATGTTTTCTACTGAAATAAATTCTAAGTCATCATCTTCTTCTGAGTTTGGATTTAAAAGGTTGTCAATATCAGGATCAGACTCAGACTCTAAATCACATGGTGGCAACTCTGGAAGTATGTCGATCTCCGAGCCGAATTGCACAAATGCCTTTACAAAGTTACTGCCATTATCCGTAGTAGTCCTAAAATAAAATTAAACCAGTAATATTTAAAAAAGTTTTTAACCCGAAAAACCAAAAAAAAATGTTGATATGACGAAAAAATGTTGATAGTTCAAGTCTCGTCGAGATAAAAGCTTTAGACTACTTTATTGACCATTTTTATAGAATATTTAACCAGCTTTTTAAGCTACCCTACGTGAAATCGTAACAAAGACACAAAATCACATTCACATTTCATTTGTAATGTTAAGTAAGGATTATATAACCGGTCCACATCTCCGTACTCGTAGGTACATGGTTTCACTTGTATGTGTACGAAAATAAAATAAAAAACGAAAAATAGACTTAACTGACCTTGTGATTCTTTTATCTATGTGAAATTCGTAGTGAATATCTATCATTGCTTGGGCCAGGATATCGTATGTATGATGACCTTTTAGGCGTATGCACGCTAATACTGCATGCATTCTGGCTCTTGTGACAAGATCTAACCCGTGATCTGTCATGCCCAAATAACTTTTGTTATGAGCTGACCAACAGTCAGCCGTCGTTGCCACCCAATCAATTTTTCCAAGTAAACTGAAATTAAAAATTATAAAATAAATACTTCACGTTTAAAAAAATGCTATAATAATAAATGAAAATTATATATACTTACATATATGCACGCATACCATACTCACCTATTTTATGAACCCCTAATTATTTAAATTTTTTTTTCAAATAAAATGATACCTACGCATACGTAGGGCGATGTTTATCTATTAAAAATAAATAGAAATAGAAAATAGGTACTTATTTTAGTTACCTAATCAGGTGTTGCTTCAATTCAGTGTGTTCGTCAGTAATGCGTCTACCCAAAGTTCTTCTTGAAATTGAATTTTTGCTCGGGTTTAACGTTTTTATCAACGCACCAAAAGACTTGCTTTTGACAACATGTAAAGGAATCATGTTTGAAACAAAAAAAAATACTATACATTTGTCCACTTTGGCTTGGGGTACACCGCTGCCAGTAGCTGCAATCCCGAATGATTCCCCGATGCTCAGCTGTCGACCCTGTTGTATTCTTCTTTTAACGGGAGTTGGATTACTGCTACTTGTGCTATCATCATTAATATTGTCAGAATGAGTTCTTTTTATCTTGCCCCGGTTAGAGCCCGCCTTAACAATCTCTTCAAACTTCTTACATGTTGTTTCAAATTATTCAGGCTTTATACATGAACTTTTATTTTGGTGTCTTTCGGCAAGCATCGCTTACACGCAAAAAGTATTTGCTGGCCCGATCTGGATACAAATTCCACATACTCAGTCAAATGTGGCCATGGATTCTCGTCATCAGGACCACTGGAACCCGATTCCATGTCTTCCAACTTCGTTGATATGGTTTTAATTACTGCACTGCACAGTACACTTTTCTATCTAACTGCACTCTTTTTTATCAACACGCAAATGATGACTGACAGTAATAATTATAATAAATAATAACAAAAAACACTCGTCACTCTAAGTACCGGCGCGGCTCTAAGTAATGAAATGATCAAACGAAACAAATCTCTTCGCAGTTTTCTCACTCGCACGCGCCGGCAAAATATATTATTATCTAGTTTTGTTTTTGTCTCTCTTCACTCGCTGCCACGCGCCGCCCGGCACTTGTCATTGCATTTCATACTTGTCTGAACCTGTTTTTCGCGCCGCGTTGCGATGCCGGCCGTGCGGTAAATAGTAGCTGTACCCATTGGATTAACGATTAACGGACTTCTGACTGATGTTAACGGAAGTTAACGTATCCGTTAACATTTTTAAAAGTTAACTTAAAAGTTAATCCGTTAATCAAAATATTAACTTCGTTAATTAACGATTAACGGATTAACGAGTTAATGCCCAGCTATGCGCATTCAGTGACATCTAAGGGAGAAAGGCGAACTTTATACATTTCGTTTTCTTAGCATTGCGAACTAAGTTATTTGTCGTAAAACAATCCGGAACAATTGAGACATGGACATGAACAGGCTATCAGGACAATCTCGGAAGTACGGTCAAGATCCCTACCAGCATCTTATTGGAATACTTCCTTCCTCTGAGCACGTTTGCTCTTGCGAATCTCTACTCAAGCCGGCCAATAAAGTCAAGAAAGAGGTGGGAGCTCTGTCCCTCGTCAGTGTTCACTCCAGTCGGCCAATAAAGGCAAGCCAGAGGTGAGGAACAAGATTTCTCCCGGGAGATAGGGTTCGTGGGGTCGCTACTGCCCAACAGCTCGCCACATGCTGCCCTGCAGGTTTATGTATCTCTCATGGTCAGGCTCGTCACCCCCACACCTGATTCGGCAAAGTAAACTCTACCGGCACAGTCACAGAGTTCGGAACGCGCAAGCCCCACCACGACGTCAACGGAGAGATACGGCGGTGGGGTTATTATTATTATTATTATTATACACACATTTCCTATTGGCGTTTAGATCAACTCGAGGCTTTTTGGCATCTTCTATACTTGAGTGTGTGAATCCACTATCTGATCTTCCAATTTCCTCTTTAACGGGAGTGTTTCACTAGTTGACGCCATACTGATTATAACTATATCAACTAAAGTGTTCCGAATTTATAAAATGAATTGTTCTTAATCCTAATGCATAAATGTAGCATAAATATTCGTACTTTTAATATACGAACATAATTTTAATGATGAATTAGTAGAATAACAGCCGTACGGGTCGATCGATCAGGTTAAGCTACGCTTGCCGCGGTTAGTCCGTGGATGGGTGACCATTTTTACATACCAAAACCTATGAAATGACGTTAAGCCGTTGGTCCCGGCTGTTACTTGAAGACCTTTGACAGTCATAACGGGTCTTCAGAAGCCTGAGTCTTACCAAGGGGTATCGTTTTACCCAGTAACTGGGTTGTGAAGGACAGATAGGCAGTCGCTCTATGTAAAATACTGGTATTTAGCTGTATCCGGTTAGACTGGAGGTCCACCCTTACATATTTTGATAAAGGCAGATGGGCAGATAAGAGATGGTATAGGCAGATGATAAATTTATTCGTAATTTTAAAATCATTGGATTGTATAGTAAGTTTGCATGAAATGTATTTATTTTATTTTAATATAATATAACATAACGCCTTGTTTCCCCGAAGGATTGGGCAGAGGTGTACCTGTAGTACACCCACATTTCGCCAGTTAAAATCTCATGTAATAGTAATATAGGGGCGAGCCTATTTTTATTAATTTATGACGTTTAAAAGTGCGTTTTATGCCTGTTTGAAATGAACACAACACTTTGTCTTTGACTTTAATATGGATTTTAGTATGGTGAGCAGGGGTGCCCCAGTGGTAACGACCCCGACTTAAGAGGGTCGTGGGTTCGAACCCAGGCAGGCGCTTTACATTGTTTTAATAATTTCATCACCACTGCTCTCAAAACGTTAATGCTCTCAAAACGTTAAAGGAAAACATCGTGAGGAAACCGGAATGTCATATCAACTAAAAATTCGAAGACATGTGACATCTACCAACCCGCACTGGGCCCACGTGGTAGGTTACAGTCCACTCCCTCTAGAAGAGAGGAGGCCTGAGTCCCAGCAGCGGGAACATTATAGGCTGATTATATGGCTTATACATATATTATATGGATTATAATGAAGACCATATGGTTATTATTGTTAACTACTTTGACTTTGTTTGTGTATTCAGTTTCACGGTTAATTAAGAACGTTGAATGTAATGTAGTTTGCTTAGCTGTAATAATAAAACACATTTATTTAATACAAAATTATTATTTTTTTCAATTTATACACGATGACACACGACACAGGCTCTTGGGTAAATAATAACAGGCGCACGGGTCGCTCGAAGGTTAAGCCACGCTTGCCGCGGTCGGTTCGTGGATAGGTGTACATACATATCGAGACCCTTCGTGCCCTTGGAAAGAATGTTAAGCTGATGGTCCCGCGCGGCTGTCATTCGTAGATTTAAGGCAGACGTTACGGGTTTTCAGGAGCCCAAAGTCTTACAACCAGTCTCATGAAAGGGTATCGTGTTACCCGGTAATTGGGACGTGGGGTGGAGATCAGATGGGCAGTCGCTATGTGAAATACTAGTACACGGAAAAAAAGGATCTCTTCAGCGAAGAATATCAATATTCTTAGAAAAATGGTTTCAAAACAAGTAAATTTTTTCTTAACGTAAGTAAATGTACTCAGTCCAAGAAAACCTGTTTACTCAAATTAAGAATAATAACTACTTGGTTTTTATATTCTTGACTTAAGCAAATATTTTTGATTCAAGACTATAATAATCTTAAATGAAGAAAATATTCTAAGGGAGAAATAATATTCTTAAAATTAAACTTAATAATTCTTCATTTAAGTATAATGTTTTCGAAGAAGATGTGGCGGCATCTACAGCGCCACATACGAACTACGCATCACACTGACGTCACGCAAAATCCTGCATCGCGCAAGCAGAGTTTACCGCGCAACTAGCATATATACAACATCCCGACATCAACCGTCGGGCAGTTGCCCACCAGACACGACACCCGTCTGGTCGGAGGATCCTCCCTTTTCTATGGAGGATGAGTGAACTTTACACCCTGTTCCTCATGCCTCTATACTGGTGACCCCGAGTATGAACGTCAGCGCAGCCTTCGTGCAACTACATCAGCGTGACGTCATCATCATCACTAATCAACTCAATAAAACTAAGACAAAATTTTACTTCAGTCAAGAATATATTGTTTTCCCCATATATGAATCAATATTTGTCTTGACCAAAAGGATATTGTCTTAATTTAAGACATCCTTTTTTTCTGTGTATGCAGCTGCATCCGGTAAGAGTAGAAGCCGACCCCACCATAGTTAGTCAGTCAGTCAATCTGCCTTCTATAGTTAGAAGGCAGATTGACTGACACACACGACCATATATCAAGCTTAGTTTGGATCTTAGTCCGTTTGTTATTTAAAAAATAAGCTTCCATTAAATCAGACTGTTCTTGATAAGCCATTTTCACCGTGAGACAAAATGTGAAATGAGTTGTAAAAACAATCAAATGTGAATAACAACTATGACAATCTAATTTTCAAATTTTAATCTAACATTCTATATTTAAATTAACTCACACACGCAGCTACGAGTATGTCGCAAAGGAGTCTGCATTACAAAAGATGGATGTTAGTTAAAGAGCTTTAACTTGACTCATTGAATTTGTAACTTCAGATTTCCTGGTTTTCCTTTCATTTAATTTATGTTTGTTACAGAGATTTCATCCTTATAATTGACCCTAACGATCGATGCAATAAAAGTACAGGGTATATTTTTTTCAGATTTTAGCCGGTTCGATTCCCGGGTGTGGGAGAAGAGAATTTTCGAAAATCTTTGAATGCAGTTTGCTTTCTATTCAAAAATAAAGGAATGTTTCCTTTGAGTACAATTTTCTATCTACAGTATTAAGAGTACTTTCCCTCCAGGTGGCATTACAAAATTCCACCCTGTATATCCTTAATAATATATACATAAATACATACATATTAAATGTGTAAGCAACGAAAATAAATGAAGGTTTATTTGTTAAGTTGTAAAAACTGTGTAATTCTAAAAAGGACATGACCAGTTCCTGCCTTCGAATTCGGGAACATGTGCAGGATTACAGCTTTTATACTAAGATTTTAAAATAAATATCTAATTTATCATGGTTGTATTATTTCGATTAAAGCCCAGGTTAAAATATCTGAAAAAACATAATGTTATTTGATTCTGCTTTTCTCATAAATGCACTTCCTGACTTTGACGTTCCATTGTATCCATAATCATCCAGTAACCGTAATAACCTACACCTAATGTGGGAACAATAATTTAAGAACGAGTTATTTACGATTAAGTGAATTTTAATGACAAGGAATATGTATGTTTTGTTAATAATTATTTTATTTATTGACACGCCTACAGGCTAGATTAGGTTTTTATTGACGCGTGTGTGTAAGTCTAAGATTGAACGCCTTAACTTTTTAAATAATCGCTGCCTATAAAGGAGTGTTATTTCTTTGACAATACATCTGACATTAGTGGCGGACACCTCTGTAGGGTTCAATGGGGCTGCAATCTTTTTCATAAAATCGATAATTCAATTGATTCGAGTAAAAGCGTGAAAAATCAAATATATTTTTGAATTTATATTTTATTTTACCGGTTTGAACTGTGTTTAATTAATATTATTTATAGTTATATCAAAGTGAAGATTTATTTTGAATTAAACAGTTGACATTTTGTTATTTTTATTGTAAGAGTGAGGGATTTTTGCCCTTACACTGGCCTAATGTCATTCCATACTTGTAGGATAATTGAGTGAAAAATATGGTTCTTCGGTTGAGTTGTTTGCTAGTAAAAGTAACTACACATAGATGAGATGCCTAAACTGTGGTATATCCGTAAGGCGGGTTCAAAGGCATATTATGTCAATGTTAACCTTGCCCCTGCAAGCGAGACTTGCCCGATGGTTGAACAATCAGGTATGTACCTATACCACATTGAAATACTATTTAGCAACAAGACAGCTATAAAGTCTGACACGGCCGGCGGTTCGATTACATGTGAGCCATCAAAACTTAACAAAGCAGCGTTTATTTGGTGGATTGTATGAGCCAGGCTTATGAATAGTCAATCTATTATGATTATTGCTACACATCGCTGGATAGGACACTGAATATAAGTCAAGTGTGTAATATACAAGTCTGAATTTTCATATCATTTCATATAACAGGTTTTTTTAAACACTTAGGAACTTATACAAAATAAAAAGATTTTATTTTTCAGCTGCCATTAGATGCATATGTTTATCACCCATGTTTCAACTTATTGAATACCGAACAGGCTGGCAATGAGAGATTGCTAGGTCATATCATGGTAGGTCGTAGGTGTGGTCTCTCAGTCAGAGGACTGCGCTATGATTCCTGCAGACAGCCCGTTACTACCCATTATTTCCCATGATAATTATCAGGTAAGATACTGGATCATCTAATTGCAGGTATTTATTATTTGTATGGTTAGTTGAAGAAAGTATAACTTTTTACGTTCTGCTGTTCATGATGTGAACTTATCTTGGTGCAGTAATTCCACGTGATTGGTAACAACCACAATACTATGCTGTATTTGTCACATTCAGTTTATAGGTGGATGACCAATGATCAACATTATATAATAGAATTTAAAACCAATATTAATAAGTATTTGTATTTTTAGGATGCGGTAACCATCTATGCGTGTCGGGCCTGTTGGACTCGAGCAAATCGTCAGTTAATTCATGATTCATCAAGGGGCTTACAAGACAATGTGGCGCCAGCTATGCAGGCTAGGCACCAAGACTATATATGTGCTCGCACCAGCATAATTTTTAGAAAATATTTCCCCGGACTTCAAACCCGAGACCACTTGTTAGTAATAGACCATCTAATTGAACTTTGTTTATTTTTTCCGTCTTTCCTACATCTTTCTTTTATTTATGAATATTAAACACAATTTATTCATTAAAATAATAGTTTAATTATTCAGTGTAATCCTCATCTCTTCACAAATATTATGAGCCTTAACGACCCGCATACTTGTTTGCCCCTTCATGGTTTAAAAAAAACCTAGCGCCTCGATGGCGTGTTGAATAGTAGAAAATCATTCTTAAGCTCGATAACCACAACGCTTAGCGCCATCTCTTATCGAAAAACAGAGTTATTTAATGAAAACTTATCTTTATTTTTCTGTTTCCTGACCTTTTAGACTCATGAAACTTTTTTGTTTGTAAACTATAGAATACAACAATTGCAAAAATAAAACAATATTTGCTGCACATTGATTTTAACAACTAGGCAGGCGCTCACAGTCCCACTGGTCATGTCCTTTGTATTTTATAATATAACTAGTGTCCCGACCGAAACACGATTTTGACCCGAAACCGAATTCCCGCAATAAGCAGCTAGTTTCGGAAGTGTGTATAATCTTTTTACCCGACTGCCCCAGAAGGAGGGTAATGTTTTTCGAGAGTATGTATGTATGTCTATTTCTTTGGCGCGCTCTGTAGCCTAAACGGCTTGGTAGATTTGAACATGATGTCGTTAGATTCGTCTTAATTGTGGGAGTGACATAGGCTATAAAATATAAACATATTGCATCTGAAAATACAAAAAAGGGAGGGGAAGGTTTTTAAATTAAATTACAACAATATTGATATCAATTAATAGCTAGTAATAAGTCAATTAAATGTATAAAACCAAAAAGCTTGAAATAAAACAAATTATTCAAAAAACAAAATACCCGACTGCTAAATAAAACACATAACTGACAAGAGAAAAACAAGCATTATAATCTATAGAATTTCGGTATCGCAGGCGGGGACAAACCAATAACCTGAAATGAAATGAAATGAAATTTTTTATTCTGTAAATAGGATGAGAATCCCTTTTAGACGTCATATTAAAAAATAAACTAGATGGAGTCGACATTTCCTATCTGACTACCCCTGAGAAGAAATGGCGAAACAAACTCAAGGGTCAAAGTCTCTTTTAAAGTCCAGACATAATCTTGGTCAGATCATGTGAGGACCATGTAGATCCATGTCTGAAATGGTCTTTTGAGGAAAGAACCACACAAATTTGAGTGGACCTGTCCAGTCAGTGCAAGCATTTGTCAGTAATCGTGTAGCTCAACTCAAAACTTCAGGAGCTGAACGACTCGACGAACAATACCAAGGAAAGGACAATTGGGTTGGCCGCGTAAAGTACTCAAAATGCCAGACCATCATTAAACTAAGAGAGAAAAAAAACAACAAGAAATAAATAAAAATGACCCACATAGTGCTCACATTCACATTAATTAAAGTAATATAATACTTTTCAAGGTACATAAATAAATATTCACTTAATTTTGCTTATAATATTCATCAATGTCATTATGTATATATAGTTGTACATAATGATGATTTTGCATAATTTAAATGTCAAGTTTTATGGTTTTAGCACAAGGCTTACCAGAGCGAGCAGCTCAATCCCAAGCTTTGTCTTCTAAATAATCTGAAATTTTATAGTACCCTTTTTTACAAAGTTTGGTTTTAATACAGCTTTTTATTACAGCTCATTAAATCGTTTAATGGGTAAATTTCGAATAGCAATAGGAAGTTTGTTGTAAAAGCGTATACATTGACCCATGAACGAGTTGCCTACTCTGTGGAGGCGAGTGTGAAGTACAGCAAGATTATGTTTATTCCTGGTATTTAAACTGTGGATATCGGGCATTTTCTTAAAATTTGATATATTTTTGTGTACATACATAAGATTATCAAATATATATTGAGGCTACAGTCAGAATATCTATTTCTTTGAATTTTTCGCGAAGGGAATCTCTTGGACCTAGGTTGTAAATGGCTCGAACAGCCCTTATTTGTAAAACAAAGACGGTATTAATGTCCGCACAGGTTCCACAGAGAAGAATCCCATATGACATAAGACTATAAAAATAACTAAAATAAACAATTCTGGCCGTATCTACATCGGTTATCTGTCGAATTTTTTTAACAGCATAGGCGGCCGAACTTAGCCTTCCTGACAATTTTTCTATGTGTGGGCGCCATTGTAATTTAGCGTCAATAGTGATTCCAAGAAAAACTGTCGACTCAACAGGGTCCAACTCTATTCCATTAAGTTCAACATTGGTAATTAGCTGCCTGACATTTGGCGTTGAAAATTTAATGAGTTTAGTCTTTTTTTCGTTCAGGAGAAGATTATTTACATTGATGAAATAGGTATCGTGTAACTTTTGTTTGTCCGCGCCATCGATACCAAAATTCTATAGATTATAATGCTTGTTTTTCTCTTTTCAGTTGTGTTTTAGCAGTCGGGTTTTTTGTTTTTTGAATAATTTGCTTTTACTGCTCTTCTTGACTGTTTCACTGTAATGTCGTTAGTCATCACACTCATCACTCGCAGAGATACGATAAGATAATATTTATTTGCTTATACATGTGTCATACATACAAGAAAGACATGCATGCAAGATGGTAACAACATTATTGGGTACAGACATGTTTGCCACATGATGTGACGTGCAAATTTCAAGAAATATGATTAATTACAACATTCTCTTAAAATAACAATTGATTAATAATATTGTAATAAATTTAATTACACAAAATCAAACATAATATTTAAAAAAAAAATCAAATAAAATTCATGTCAATTTAAGTCAATAATTATATGAATCTTTCCTCGAGGAACTCGTTAATGTTATATTATTAATTTGTTTTTTATTTATTTAAAAGTTTATGTACACACAAACAGACAAGAAGAAAGGAACAGAAAAATACGTACAAACGATCACTCGCTATTATGCTTTACTCGTATTTACGAAATATGTCTTAGGTTTTCTTTTCAAGTGTACATTAAGCTCCTTCCAACTTTAAGGCAACTTATTGTTAACAATTGGAGCGATATGAAAAACACTGGCGCATAAGTGTAGTCCTACAGGGAAGTACACATAGTTGGGTTTGTTCACGCCTGTTCCTGGGAAATTGATCTTCTCTGCGCGGAAATAATTTAGGATTGTTCCTGACAAACATATGCATTATAAAATAGGGCTTGCAGCTGTCCGTGGTGTTTAAATGAAGCATTGCTCTGAGGCATCTCTTTTGTGATTTAACTGCTACTTCTCTATTAGACGAGTTACCCTAAAAGATAACACCATATCTGAGAACGGATTCAGCAAGACCGTAGTAAGCTGTTAACAACGCTTCCCTATTGACATTTTGTGACAGCAAGTACAATGCATAGGCACTACTACTGATTCTTTTACTCAGGCTCTTTGTAAGTACCTACCTGCCGATTAATATTAGTGATGAAACGGATGTGCTCGTTTGTCCGGATAAAAAATACTAGTTAATTTATAAAAAATATACTTAGGTAAGAAGAAAAACGTGTGAGGTCGGGGAAACGCATGTTAAGCCATCATCTTGGATTTACATTTTGACCTCACTGTTAGAAAGAGGGGAATAAATCAAAGTAACTGGCACGATTTAAATAGATTCAATTGTATTACGGTAAACACACAGGCGTTACACATCGTCATGAAAGGCAAAAAGGCACTAGTTGACAAGTCATTGCTGACACTTATTCTATTTGTTTACAAGGACAGATATCAAATAGATATATATAAAACAACTTTTAAGTTTACAAGGAATGATTCATGTAATTCCAACACTCACTATCGGCTTTAGGACCCTCGAAAATCATATAAACGACACCCATTATTAATGAAAACTTATGATAAATTTGGATGTGTTCCGTAATACCTACCCAAAGTGATAAATGAAAACTTTTTTTTTATGTTCCTGCTGAAAGAATATTACAAATGTGTTCCGTAATATCTAAAATGATGAATGAAAACTTCAAGATTTTCAAAGAACAATGGCAGCCACCCATACATTAATTTAGCTGAGATTAAACTCTTGCGTCTTTAAATGAAAAATATCTTGTTAAACTCGGCGTCAATTTCTGAATTAGTTGGTGCAAGAATTTTTGTTCGAGAAAGCCGGAATTAATAGAAATTCAGTCGTGAACTTTTGTAGGTTATGTCAATGGTAATTTCAATTCGAGAAAGTTAAAAGGGCAATATTACATTAGTTTTTCCCTTACCCAGTTATTTTAGCATGCAATGCCTTGTAAAAGGTATAAATACTCTTTGGTAGGCCTTACCTTAGGTATACTTACTACATGACTGTGTACAATTATAGGACTGACTGACTGAGGCTGCCAGTCACCGTCAGCATTTTTTTAGGTATTGAAGCAATAGGATTATAATAGTATTCTGGGATTTTATAAATACTTGCTAACATTCAGATAAATAAGAATGTATAAAATCCTAGAATGCGTCTGGAATATGTTGAGTATGTTCATAACAATCAATAAAACAAGTTTATTTTTATATTAAGTAATGTTTATTCTTCGTCATCCTCTCTTATAATTATTTCATCCAGAAATTCTGCAGGTGCTGAAATATTTTGCTGATGTCTGGCCCATCCTAAATACCAGACTAGCGTCATGACATGAGCGCAACATCCTACTGTGCGCCGACCAACTAAGCAATTACAACAATACTCGCTGATTCCTGTCCTACCAGGAATATCATTTTCTATTAAAATATAAACATAATATTGCTTCCTGGATACGTGACGTGACTTAATTTTTCCTCTGATAAGTGTTGTCTCGCCAATGCCTCTAAGATTGTATTCAGAGGAAGCAAAGCAAACAATTAGTTCACTATTAACTAATCCAAACCGTGAGAGAAGATCGGTGTCCAGTAAAGAAAAAGCACAATGTCACACAGGGAAAATCTCGGAGTCCTTAAACACGCACAGGGTCACAAAGAGGGAATATCACAGTCCATAAGCAGTCCGGGTCAAGTAAAAATTAAAGAAAACGGAAAGAAAACAATCGAGAACAAATACACACGAAGAACAAGCGCAAGCGTCTGTGACATGAGTAATTAACCAAACCATTGTCAAAGTCAAACCAAGTTTTTTTTTTGGGATAATAGTCTTTTTGCCCGTCATTAGTTGAAAGTAATTAATTTGTTTTTATTTTTACACTACAATATTTTTACTTCCCTGCAAAGAACACTTCCACTTAGAAATAAACAGTATTGTTAATTCATTTACTCCATTTAATTATAATAACAAACAAAAACTGATTTTAATACAATAATGCTGTATGTACTTGCTGTCACTTGGCAGAAAAAATCTTTTCATTTCAAATATCTTTTTTATCCGGCTTTAACTAGTTAATGTGATACTTTGAAAAAACGTAGAAAAATAATAGAAATGCCTTCGTATATTAATTACTTTTAGACGCTCCAATAAATTTCAGCTATGATTTCGCCATTGTTCTTTTTGTTCGATAATTTTTTATTTGATAATATAAGCCATATTCCTGCTGAAACAATATTACAAATATTGTTGTTAATAGAGAAAAACCAATGCGAAAACATGTTCACTACACTGTAAAAATGTGCGAAGTGCAATTTGCTAAAACTTTAATTTTAGGTAAGTTATCCGAATATTAGCATAATATGGTTGAAATATGCTCAAATCGCAATTATTTAGGTATGACGTTTGTATGGATAACTCATTCGCCGTCGCGTTGTTGATCGCAGTAAAGGTTTTACATAGTTTGCGGGCCCCAACAGCATCAGGGTTGAGAAGTAAGAGCCTCGTGTTAGTACAAGTTGTTGAAAATCCACAGCAAACAAATAATATTATTAAACACGTCAAGCTAAAAAGAACCTTTCTACTAATTAAAAATACAATATTGTATTATTTACTTAAAACCAGCGAGCTCAGCAATGTCCTTGACAAATTGGCCTTTGGTCTTCCGTTGCTTTAGCAATTCAAGAAGATTTGTCTTCAACAGTGGGAAAATTAAAAACAACTTTTCGGTGTGGTCTGGATGGACTGCTTTAAATCTAACTCCAACTGCAAAGATAAAGTACAACACTAAAATAATATATAAAAAAAAATATTGAATTGCTCTCTTTTTTTACCATTACAGAGAACCTTGTGGCAGACAGATAGACATTTATACAGGATGCTTCATCACTAAAAAGAAATCTTTGGGCAAGATCATAAATTTTCGAAGTTGGTGACGACTCACTCGCCAAGCCAAACAACGGAATTGTTGATGTAAGGAAGATTAACTATCTCATAGTTACCTACATAACACCGATAGGTACAGCACCGTTTTTATAATATATGAACATACCTATAGAATTATTTTCAAATATTCCCCATAAAACTACTGAAACTTTAAATTCCTCACCCGCGCTTTCTGCTAGCTTACTTAGAAAAAATGTAAAGGCATGCCCTTTGGAGTTTAGGTTTCAGCATACAAACCCCCAGGCTGTTATAATAGCTTTTAAAGATCTGTAATAGTTTGTAGATCTATCATCGCAACCATTGCGCCTATTTAGCTGTCACATTTAACACCAGTGTTGACCAAGGAGTCTTTCCAGATATCATGAAACACAGTAAAGTAGTTCCTTTGTTCAAATCCGGTGATAGTAAAGAACCTAACAATTATAGGCCTGTGTCAATTCTGCCAGTTCTCAGTAAAGTGTTTGAAAAGTTGATGTTCAATCAAATGTCCCTTTAATAAAAAAAACCATCTTTCATGAACAACAATACGGTTTTACCAAAGGGCCTTGTACCACTGACGCCGGTGTCACCCTAATAAAGAACATTTTTAACGCCCCTGCAGGGCTAACATGACATGCGCGAGATGTCAAAAGTTGTCGTTTTTCCCTAACATGACCGCCATGTTCGAGAAAAGAACTCGCCGAGACTTTGGTTTGCCCTCACGAGAAGCCGGTGTTGCCTTAAAGTTTTTTTTATTTTTATGTAGCAACATCGGTTCAGTTCTTTTTCATTCGTTCGATTCGATCGATTCTTATGATATTTGACACTTCTACCTCTATTTTGTTTTGTAAGGTCACCGCCTTCTTTGACAGTGGCGTTGTTAGATAAAGATACGAAATTCAAAACTCATTCAGGCCGTTCGATTTTTACTCATACCGGCTTTAAAATATAGGACGTCATAGGACGCGGCAAACAGGATTATTGTAATAGATTATTCTCTTTGAGTAATAGTCACAGAGTGTTCTGTGCGTCAAACTGGCAACAATCGTGTGGTGTGTGTTCTTGCTGCAATATCTTTCCTAGGAAAAAGTAAGTACCTACATGGATTTGGTCAGTGGGTCGTCTTAGCTGAATCGAAATAAACAAATTAAACACCCACTAATATCACCGTATTCTTTCAGTGTACGAAGTAACGTCAAACAAATAAGATATTTATGCCAGTACATGCACAGTCACGCACAATTTGCCGCCGGTGAACACACCACCGCACAGGGCTATGCTCAAATGGAGCGCCAGTGGACCGAGCTGATGAAATGCACTTGATGAACTAAATTGGTCCATCAAAAACAGTGGAAAATCGTAAGTTTAAAATATCATTTATTTGCCCATAACATGAGTGTACACGCACTATGGGACGGTAATTAACCATTTATCTAAACCGCGCGGCTATTACGTAGCTATGAGTCTCTCAGAGTTAAGTTTAGTAAACTTATAATTACATAGCATACAATCGCTTCAAATTCATTATTCATTCTTCATAATACCTAAGAATAGGTCAAGAAGAAGCTCGAGGGAGACCTATGTCCAGCAGTGGATGTCTTTCGGCTGAAAAGATGGTGATGATGACAACCTAAGATTAGTTTTTCTGTCAAGGAAATAATGATGAAGTATGATATTTCACAGTGCTGGCGTGATCAAAAGCGGAAGGCTAGGACAGAAGGTGGCTGTCAACAGGGCCAGAAATACCAGCGGTAACAATATACCTGTACCCAAAATGACCGAAAATGCCAGCATCATTTTGGATACTATAGGCCAGGAGATGACAATGGGGTGTGGTACTGCAGAGACACCAATCTGCGTTAGTTTTATGGTGAAACATTTACTTTTAAGAGCTATTCTCTTGTTTTCAATATAAGCCTGTAATCTTGATTTGTGGCTGACTGATTGAACAGTGTCCGTGTTAGTGTCGTATTACATAGGACTTAGGCGTTGACTGTCTACCTCTTCAGTTTCGGCATTGTTATTCATATAAATTCATACTTCTATACTTTAAACCTTATTATCCTTATTTTAACTTATTCATTGTTTGTTCCTGTTTGTTTTAATCCAGCAATGATACTGCCCAACGCAGTATGACTGCTACAGCACCACAGCAACCATCTGTGCCAGCAACCGAAGTGCCAGCATCCAATGTGCCAGCATTAGAACGGAAGGTGGCTCAAATCAAATCAAAAGTCATTTATTCAAACTAGGCTGAGGATCAGCACTTTTCGAACGTCAAAATTACATAAGACAGTCCCCCAAAATGCCCACCTTTCGCCACTTCCTAGTGCTTTAGCTGGGAAGAAGTGGCCAACAAACTCCCCAGCAGCACAGCTGTCTGTTCAGTTAGAGAAAATAATGGATTCTATACAATAGTATGCAACACAAAACATTAAATTATTAGCCATATGTCAGCTAGCACACCACTATACCAACAAAAAAAAAAGAAAAGAAAAAGTCTGAAAACTATTCTGCCGCGCTAACGAAGAACGCAATAACTCAATTTTGGACGATTTTGAGTTGTATAAACAAAGTGTTGTTTTGGATCTGCAAAACATTTTAGGAGGTAATTATGTTAGTGATTCTCGACCCTAATCAACAATAAAATGGGCAGGTTTTTTTTTTTCATTTCATTCTTATTTACGGAAATCGGTAAGTGTGAACTCCCCTTTTTAAAACGCGAAAAAAAAATTAAAAAAAGATAAAATTTAAAAATCTAAAATAAAAAGTATTATTGATTATTGACGTATCGTATTGTTATATGATTATTTACGAGTTTCATAACAACCTCCTGAAATGTTTTGCAGGTTCAAAACTGCATCTTGTATATTCAGAATTCGCAAAATTCGCTGATTCCGAATATATATTTAACTTAAAATCGTCCGAAATCGAGTTATTGTATTCTTCGTTAGCGCGACAGTATTCTCAAGCAGAGATAAAAACGTAAACAGAACTTAAAACCTAAATAAAAGCCTTCAAGTATAAAGGGCGTGCCCGCTTACATATATCTACAGCCGTAACAGTCACAAATGATGAACTAGGACCATAAAAGTAAAATAAATAAACAGTTAATTACTAATAACAAAACAAAACAATGGTCAGCAAGACGACCAGTCACCACAAGCAGCACCCGTTCACGAGCATAACGCAAAAATCAGCCATTACCTCCCTCGCCATATTTGAGGGAAGGAGGCAACCCGACCCCCGACGCTACCGCAAGCAGTGACATCTAAGGGAGCATGACGAACTTGCTGCCGGTTTTAAGAATAATATAATCAGTTATCGAGGTCGCTAGCTAACCACATATTGCAATACAACTCAACCATAAATAATAAACGAAAATCATTGTAATGAGAAGATTATGTCAATAATAAACGAAAATAAAAATTAAAATAAATTAACTTATACAGTCAAGTAAAATAAACAATTATATGAACTCATATAACCTGTTCCAGGCTGCTTCAAGCCCGCCAAGACTAGCTGTACGAGCCAGCATTAGAACGGAAGGTGGCTGCTTCAAGCCCGCCAAGACTAGCGGTACGAATGCAGGTTCGCTTCATTAATGCTCGGTTAGAGCTTAACGTGTTAATGAAAGTAAGTCAAATATTTTAATTTAAATAATATTGGAAAAGCGTGTTTTGAAAGAAACAACATCATCTGCATCAACAGAATATGACTATACCAGCGATCGGCAGCCATTTAGCTGAAAATGGTCACTTATCCCATGGCAAAATTAAATAAAGCCTATTTCGATAGCATTATAGCTATGTACATCGGGTAAGGAGAAGGCTATCTCTAGGTTGTAAGTCGAGGGCAGTAAGGAGAAAGCTATGTCTTGGTTCTTTGAAATTAGACTTCAGTTTGTAACAATATTAATTACACCGACATGACATTGATTTCAGGAATTGATAAAAGAAGTACGCCGCAGCAATCAATTGAAAGAGGAGCAGAACTTGTTACTTATGTAAGGAAACTTTATATTTGTAATTTAAAAACATCAAAAGATATTTCAATCAATCAACTCGGCCTTTAATATTTAATTGCATTCTACTTGTGAACTGATACTAAAAATTGGGTAGTAATGATGAAAGTTTTATTTATGCATATAATAAAACATATATTTAGAGTAACTACCAAAAAAAAAAACCTAAGAATATCAATGAAAATAGTTCCTTATTATTTCCCTACGCCTGGCTTGAGACAGCCGCAGCAGATGTACAGGGGTTTCAATATACGGGATTTATCACCGTCATCCCGCAGGTCTTCTTGTAATGGAACCCTGTGAAATTAATTGTTTACTCACACGGAAAAGAACAAATAAATAACCTATGCTACAGTAGATATTAAGTCGGTAAATAATAATT
This sequence comes from Atethmia centrago, assembly GCA_905333075.3. Classification (NCBI taxonomy): domain Eukaryota; kingdom Metazoa; phylum Arthropoda; class Insecta; order Lepidoptera; family Noctuidae; genus Atethmia; species Atethmia centrago. The sequence continues at coordinate 19,312,884 of HG995393.1, forward strand.
AAATATTACCCAAAATGCTTCATTAGGTTATATATAATATAATGCAGCTGGCATATATAATTTCAGCAGCTTTCTCCGGGGAATAGTGGAGTACCCTATCTATGCCCAAGCACCTCGAAACTGCCTTTAAGGTACCCATTGGTTCCGAACTTTGCAGTGCCAGCCTGTATACCGCTGCTCTGGTGAATCAGGCTCAGCGTACGGGCGTCATGAACCACGGCTCCAATGGGTACCCTGAGTCACCTGCAGAGGAAGTTTCAGTTTAATTAATAAAAATACTTTTCTTTTACATGAGATGCCACCACATGCAACAATAGTTTATTATTTCGTAATTTATTAAATTTTACTACTTTATTAAAATTAATCATTGTATTATTTGATGACTACTGACTTACAAAAGAAGAAGTAATTGCCTATTTCAGCATCGTGAATAGTGGTGGTTAACAAAGCATATAGCATAATAAAGCATCTTGCTTATCATAGACAACATAAAGCAAATGCTATCGTGGCTCGCACTTGTTGCTATTTGCTTTTTGCTTTACATCGCACTCTCTGGGTCAGTCCGTCGCACATCGCAAGCGCATGTAGTATTAAGCAACCAGGCATAGCAAAGCGGCGGGTGCCGGCCGCCGCTATGCCGCCGCGTCGCATGCTAGCGTTTGCTTTCTAGCTAGGTATCGCGTGCGTTATCGCGATCTCAGGCGGCTCACGTACGTAACGTAATATTATAAACAATGTTGTTTTGCTTCGTGCGTTTTTAGTGTCAATAAACAGTGATAGGATACGCAATATTGATTATGTAAATAAAAACTAATTGTGTAAGTAAGGACGATTGACTGAGTGAAGTATCGTGTTGTTGTTTTGTGTGTTTAACGATCGATGGTTTAACGGACGAAAATGTTTGGAAGGAACATTGAACTTTTAAATACGCCTATAATGGTTTTAAATACTAACATACTTTATTTCTTAATAACACTTAATCAAATAGACAGTCCAAAAGCCTGGACAGTATGAAAGAAAGTTCAATGTTTTTTTTACTGTTCCGTAAATAAATTCATAAACGCGATGTAATATTCCGCTCTGACAACACCATGCTTAAAATAAAGCATATAATAAAATAGTACGCTTAAAATAAACAGCATATAGCATTAAGCAAGTGATTGCCATAAAGCAACTTTGAACACCACTAATCGTGAAGCCTCTTCATCTCCTGTTCTATATTGGAGTGATTCCAAATTAAATCGTCGTGGACTCTGCCAGGATACCTGGCATTTACACTTATTATCCTGCAATCTGAATCAGCCACCTGCAAAATAAATTAAAAAACACAAAGTTTCCCAAAGTTACAAAGCAGAGATAATTTATGCACTTATTGTAAGCTCTTACCAATTTGTAATGATTTTGTAAAATAACAATTAAGAATAAGACTTTTTCCACAAGCAACAGATGGCGCTAGTGGAGCGAACTTGATACATCCGTTTTAGGTATTCATTTCTAGAATAACGGTATTAAAGTATATTTGTTTTATTTTGTATATTTATTAAATCATTATTTTTTAAATTAGAAGTTTATTTACAGTTAATCATATGCTCTAATCTATTTTATTTTGTCAATTGATTGTACTCTGTTCTGATTGGTCGTATAGCCGGCTGAGTGTTTGCTTCCATTTATGGTGGGGAACATTCAGTCTGTAACTGATTTGCTTGGACAGAGTCAGTCGATTTCGAGGCGTTGAACTGCAAGCATATGGAATAAAGTGAATAAACATTATTAATACTGAACGTGAGGTGTATGATTTCTTTACAAATTGGACAGTTAGGGTCTGTGTGCAGCCTTTCTCCTACTTTTGTATTGGGCTCCCTGCGGCCCAAGTGGAGGAAAAAAAATTATGTGTGTACAGTCAATGAGCCCCAATATGCCAGGGCCATTAAATTTTGCTTGGAATGCTTCAGCCACACTCCTCCGGGCAGCTTGTGAGGCCGGACAATGAATCCATTCAGGCAAAATTCTGAAAATTATCACCAATCTTCTATCTAATTCATAAAGCTGATAGAACTGCCCGTATCAATGAATGCTTTGGTACGAATACCCTGGATGTAGGCTGTTATAGTTGCTTTCTTAAGAGAATTTGGTGATGCTGCTACAATACATGCAGAACTGTTATTATTTGTATCTTGTTTATCGAGAACCGCCACAGTATTAAGTTCTAGTTTCGACATACATTAGTCTTGTGTCATGTCCCTTCTTATCACAAATCTGGCAGTTGGCAGCGATAGCTGGACAATCCTTTCTAGGATGTACACGGGCGTGTACCACAGAAGAAACACTTTCGTCTAGTAAACGCTGCTGCTATAGGTTCCCTGTCTTCTTTTAAACTTTGAAAAACACTTACAAGGACCATGCAAAAAAATGTATGGGCAGTGTCCCATCCCATCAACAGACATGGGACAAGTTTCAATAACATTATTACGTCCCATGAAAAGTCAGTACCAATTTTTAGTTCGGAATTCGACGGGGTTTTTTTTTTAAAAAGACTTGACAAAAATAAAGTATTTTTATTTTAAAATAAAAAAATACATTTTAGACGATAATTACAAAAAGCAATTGTTCAACTAGACATTTTAAGTATTAATAACACAAAAACAATTGTGCAAGTAGACACTTAATAACAACAGAACTATTATCCAGACAAAAATAACGTTATATTATTCATCTATTATAATAGTCGATAACATTGCCGCTGGTAGATTAAAGTCGATATGTCGACCTTTGCCCATATACCATATAATTGATATTATATGGGCACAACTTCCAACCGTACGCGCCCCTGTTAGGCATGTGCAATACCACTGTTCAATAGCACGTCTGCCAGTTTCACTTCGGTTTATTAATATGTAACAATAATAAACGCGCGATCTAACGTGTCGAGATTGTATTCGTCCTCTAATTAACCAGACATTATCTTCTCGAATATTATACCTTGGCAAATCAGTTAGCTGGTTTTCTCGAAATAATTCAATATAATAAATTCCATTCCGAATATGTTCCGCACAGTAGGATTTTGCAAGTTTTATATGGTAGGTCCCCAAGGCGAATAAAATGATATCATCATCAGTCAGTTCTGGAAAGTCCTCAAGATGTGGCATGGTGGCCTCCATCGTCACAAAGTTAACTCTTTGTCTGTTAAGATTTTTGCCTTCGACATAATTTTTCAAAAGGTTAGGTTGATGAACCTTAGTTTGAATTATTTCAAAGAATTCCGGCGCAAGCCTGTGGTCTGTAGCAACACGGTAATTAGCATTTATTAATGATGCTGCTATGCGGAAATCGACAAACATGTTTGGCAAAGCTCGGTTAAAATAAGTTTGTTTTAATAACTTAAAACGGTTTTTGAATTTGCCGTTAACCGCCTCCACAATCCATCTACACACAGTCACCAACCGAGAATCATTTGCCTTTTCTGTTGATAGCTGGGTCGCGTTCCTGTCCTTGGTAGGTGGCATGTGAGGTTCATAGCCAAGGGACTCAATATCATTAATACTGTCCCTGAAGCCCCTGTCCAAAATAAAGACGTCCTCTCTGTGTAGTAACCAATGTAGTAAGTGCTCCTCGTCATTCATTATGTTCTGCATAATAGTTGCATCTGATGTTGTTGCAGGAAAAGGGCCTATGACATCTATGATATATCCATCGCTGCTTACTAAAATAAATGGTTTCAATAAATTGCGAAACTTGTGGAGGCTATAAGTTTTTCTTTGAAATAAATAATTAGTGCTTTTTTCAATATATACATATGTGCCATCTGCGATAATAATTAACTTGGTGTTGTTTTCATTTCCAAAAATATGTTTGGGCAAAAATAGATTTCTCTCTAGAAGCTCATCTCTAGAAATATGACCTATACCAAGATGTCTTGGTACATATTGACCTGTCAAGCATTGTCGCGCTATTTTTAGGCGATATTCAAACACTTGACGTGTTACGCCGAAAAGCGTAGCTAGTCGCTCGTTAGGTTCTCCAGTTCGTATTTTCGTTAAATAAGCTCCGAGAACTGATCGGGGATGTCTGCATTTTTCTGCGAGCGATGGCGTTTCTTCCAAAATGACGTTGAACTGCTCTAAAGTGAATCCAGTCCAAAACATAAGTTCACTATTATTCAGTGAAGATAATGTTTCAAAATCGAATCTTGTCCTATTGTTGATTGCTTCAATTAACATGTTTGTCATGTTACTAAAAAATGAAGCATTAAAATAATGTGTAACATTTACATTATCCAGTAACTCTTCAATATCATAGTTATTTAAATGTTCTTCACATATTCGCGAACTCGGTGGAATATATAATCGATAATGACATACCAAATGTAGCTTGATAGACACAGGAACTCGTCGTAGATTTTCATGTCTACATTGCCTATACATACAGAGCCGTGAAGTGTTCGGTGCACGTACGTAATCGCGAACATAGAAACGAGCATCATCCTCTGGATTGTCCTGAGGATCATTGGGGGCTTCAGCAACATTGGGGGCTTCAGCAACATTGGGGGCTTCAGCAACATTGGGAGCTTCAGCAACATTGGGGGCTTCAGCAACATTGCGGGCTTCAGCAACATTGGGGGGTTCTTGATTGTCAGCATCTAAAATTATTTATTTATTTATTACTAGCTGTCCCGGCGAAGCTAGACTGTACTTAGTGATGAAATAATTTATTTTGATAAGGATTAATAGCACAGATGTAATTACCTTCTACAATGGGAGCGTTCTCAAGACGTAGTTGTCCACCGTCATTATTATTGGCTCTCTGCCAGCATCTATGGGATACTGCCATTACGTTATTGAATACTACCTGAAAAGGGAAAAAATGAAGATATCAGCATATGTGTGTTTTTGTAATAAGCAGAAGTATTTTTTCTGTGTTATATTGATTATATCGGTGTTATATGTGTGCTTGTCAGTTGTCTAGAACTCGGAACACAATCTACACTCACTTTTGGACTAGACTATAAAAATATTAAGGTGAGATTAAATAATTATGCAGGTAAAAATATCTCATTCCTCATAGGAATTATGGCCGGACGATTGAGTCGTTCCTAACGTAAGCTATACTTTAAGTGCTATATTTCTATTCAAGCAATTCTAAAATGTATCATATAGTATCGTAGCAATGTTCTATCTGCTTATATATTCTAACTACATGACACTTATTCTTATTCATTATACGTATTCTACATAATATCTAAAAGTTATCGATATATGTATAATAAATCAGTAAATAAATACAATGACTGTGACTTACTTGTGTCAATCCATTTTGCAAAATGTAGGCCGCTAACTCAGGACTACTATGAAGCAATGTTTCTTGTAATATATGTCGTCTCTGTCTTAAAACAGATCTAGGACACATTACACATTGGCGTCCAGTCTCCATATTTATAAATCACAGTCCATTAAACGTGCCGGGGTCATCGAGTAGCAATCAAAAGGTCCAATAAACAAGCAGAGGTTAGTAATAGTCGCAAACAAGCCGATAACGCACAAATAAACAACGCGAACACAGCAGAACGTACTAGCCACGACTGAGGGAGGTGCGCGGGCGCAGGCGTCGAAAGGGTGCGGTCGGGGTAACGGAGCAAGGAGGGAGGGTAAAGTACGTCTTACGGCTGTTCTCTCTCGAGTTTTTTTAGTTAAATAGTACATTTTTAATTCGATTCTTAATACTTAATAAAACTGTATAAGTATAACATATTTTTTTTTATTGCACGATAACCCCATATCCTACAGTGATGTCGCCATAGTAAAAAATAATCATAATGTCGAGATGTATTTAATGAGATATGTTTGGCATCTGTTGATGATATGGGACGATTTTTTGCATAGTCCTTTGAAGTATTGTAGTTCTGCGAGCTCAATACTGCCATTTCCAACGACAACGCCTGGCTTGGTCGAGTGTTAATGACAGATTTTCAAGTAATCACTGTCTTATTTTGTTTGACTTTATGCCAGAAATAAATGCATCTCTTATACTATAATTTTTATTCGTTTCGGCATCTACTTTTTCAAATTTACAGTCTTTCGCCATTAATGTTAGTACCTGAACATATGCACCGATATTTTCTTCACGCTGTTGCTTTCTAGTTGCCAGCATATACATATGTCTAGCGTAAATCATATTTTTTTGTTTGATAAATTTTTTATTGAGTGTGTTAATAGCACTCACTGATAAACGATTCAATTCGAGCGGATATATGATTTATGAGTAAGTCTAAGACAATTTTACTATCTTTCGTATCTTTTTTGCAATGTGACAAAAAACTTTCGAATGTCCTCTTCCAGTATTCCCAATCCTTCGAGGCGGAGCTGTCAGACGGATCAATGTCTAGTTTTTCGTACGGAGTCTCTCCATTTTATTTATTTTGCTAATGAAATTGTTAGATAAGATAAAACCTTTGGAATTATGGTTTTAATTAGCAAAATAAAAAGTCTTATTGACAGAAATGACAATTCAAATAAACAACAGTTTTATTTTTAATCCATAGAAACTCACCACCACCACACTTATCAAACTTTATCCAAATCTCGTTATCTTCAACATAATTATTGCTCTATTGTAGGTCCAGTTTTGTCGTGAACTTCTCGGGTTCTATGGATAATAGAACGATATGTTCGGGTTCTAAATACCGTGGATCAGATGAATGTCCAAGCCATGTTAAGTCATCTTCAACAGAAGTATCTATTTCACAATTGTGGGAAAATAATTCAGGTGGTTGCCTCGGTGATGAACAGAAATGTACTTGCTGGACTAGATTCCCTACTCTTCTTTGCTTTAAAACTGTTTTGGCATTTTATTTTGAAACTGTTTGACATTTTGATTATATTGTTTTAAGACTGTTTTTGACCTTGTACTTTAAAATTGTTTGACATCATAACTATTTATATTATTTTTCAACTGTCTAGTAGTGTTTTAAAACTGTTTCCACACAATATTTGGAACTGTTAGGCACTATTTTTTGAATTTCTTGGAATGCTAATTAATATATCATAGTTCTTACTTTTATGTAAATTGCATGTGCTGCAGCTAATGAACTATGCATGAAGCTAGGAGACCAAGATAAAAATATCAAATTACCTATAAACTACCGACTATTTGTGTTGAACTAGTGCTCAGTAGGCGGTACCCTAGATCCTGATCTTGGTCACTGGTCATCATCAGACTCGAGTCTGAACACCAGTCAGTTTTCTAAACTGAACATTCTTAACAAAAACCAAAAGTTGCACCAATTTCCACCAAACAGCTTAGAACCATCTTTTCTTTTGAGTACACAGTAAAAACAGATAGACAGACAGCCCCACACTATGCCTCTACTGTAAACCTATAAATACGCCATTTATTCAGGTTATGGTAATTATCATTGCAGTACCAACAAATTTAGGTAGGTTTTAGTTAGGTATGTAGGTAGGTTTAATATTCAATACTCAATTCTCTATTGCATTCCCCCTTATATTTACTAACCAGCCATATTTTAATAGTAAAACGGCTGATTAGTAACATAATTGGACAATTCACTTTCGATGAACGTCAGCCTTTGTAAAATGATTTGGAATTAGGCTCTTAAAAAATTATAGTCTATGACAGGAAAAAAGATACTACTTCATCGATTCTGTTTTAAGGTTAAAATAAAAGTGCAATGTTATTTAATAATAATCAATTAAAATAAGGTAACTTCTACTTCAGCTAACTCTTCGATAGAAACCACAGCTGCAACATCGTCCCTGGCATTTATACGATGTAGCATAGAAGAGGGCATAAATTCTACATAATTTTGATTTGCCTTCTTCGGCATCGCAAGTAAGTAAAAGGACATCGATCGACCGGGTCGCCAGCTTGTTGCGAATTTTGGTTTTAGCTAAATTTACTTTGCTAAACACCCTCTCGAAATCCGCATTTACGTGCGGCAAGACCAGGTAATCGAGTGCAAATTTACTAATTTTTTTGAATGGTATGCTATTGGAAACATCAAACCATTCGCTTAGTTTCGCCCCATCCGGCCTTTTTTTCTATTATCACATCTTGATCAAATTTAACCAGTGGAAGTCGGTGCCATTAGTCATCGTTAATTTAAAGTAAATTTGTGGTTACCATATCGACCACTCTTGGGAAATTTGAGCGATTGGCAAAATGTTCGGGTTTTGTTCTCTCATAACTTGACTCAAGGCATTGTTAAAATCCCACCTTTTTTGATTTGCAAAGCAGATTATACAAAAAATCATTGCACCTGTTAAAACATTATCTTCGCCTATTAATATCTGGCTTTATATTTCGGGAGTATGTATCTTTAATGCTACTCCAATTCCTAGATATAGGTGCTCGTTATTAAGGAGTTCTGTCCTCTGGATTAATTTCAGACAAATTACTTTCGTTGATATGCCTTCGATTCATGAAACAAAACAAAGTCCGTGAACGTTGCCTTCACTTTTGATCTTTAATGCTACTCCAATTCCTAGATAGAGGTGCTCGTTATTAAGGAGTTTTGTCCTCTGGATTAATTTCAGACAAATTACTTTCGTTGATATGCCTTCGATTCATGAAACAAAACAAAGTCCGTGTACATTGCCTTCACTTTTGGATCCAGGTCTGTAACTACAACTTCCGCAGACAGAACATATTATATTTAGCTTCATATACGGATCCACAAGCAACTCGAGTATAGCTTGACCTGGCAGAGAACGTTCCGACATCGCCATGTCGGTAAAAAACAATTGCATCCCAGTTGCTTAAGACCACGAGTCTTAGGATGCTTTAAAATTGTTTTTTACCGACATGGCGATATCACTACATGCTGAAGCGAGAGCCATCTTGTTTGTGACTGATGCAACATCTTTGCGGCTTAAGGTCCAAGAAGTCTTGAAATTGCTTTAACGCTGCTGAACGTTTCAAGCTTTTGTAAATAAAACTAAATACATTTTGTACCAACTGTTCACACCTATTTGGTAGTTTTTGACACGCCGCACTAGCACAGAGATGTGCGGAATGACAAGCACACTTTAGTATGATAATACTAGCAGGTCTAACATGACGCTCTCTATTTCTTAGAAGAATCGTGGAATTATTTTCGTAGAAATCCTTCTACAGTCTGTCATTTTGTCTTTCGTTTCTAACGATCTTTGTCTAGGTTCTTTTTTATGTAGAAGGATTTCTACGATGTCAAAAAAGGAGAAACGTAATGTCACTTTGTATAGAAACAGCCGTGTCCGTGTCTATTCTTCGAAGAAATAGAAAGCATCATGCTAATCCTGCAGGACAGTCCACTCGAAACCTGTTGGCAACACAATTTTCGCGTCCTATTATCACGTTACAGCGTCGGATCTAAAACCTTCAATATTTTTAAAAGGAATGTCATGTTTCGTTATTTCATTTTTTATTTAATATATTTTTTTCTGCTGTTGTTTATTTACTACGCTAGGATCATCGGCGCTGAAAATTTCATGAAGATTCCAGAATTTGCTCTTAATGCGGCCCGAAGTCTTGTTAAAAAACCTTACTACTACACAGGGCGCCTCCGATATGTCCGTCGATTTTCATTGGAGTCGTCTGTGCTGAGCTTCTTACTATTTTTAAGTTCTTCGTGTTCAGAAGTTGACATTGTCTGTGATTTTTGCAAGTTTTGCTCTGTTTTGTAGGTAATAAAGCATCAGACGCGTTACACCGTTATGCTTTATATCAGAAAATTCTGCCTCGACTGCAGCGGAAATAGTGGATCAGGAACCTCTACCAAAACTGGCACCATAATTGCAGTCCACAAAGGCACGTAAGGAAGGAGGTACCTTTTCAACCTCTTTGCGAAATCTGGGTTGTAACAAGCGTTGATAGTATCACCGTTCGAAGATAGGGCCGCTATTTTAACTGCTGCGTCATATAAGGCGCCACGCCACGATTTCCAACCGACTTTGCCCGTCTCACCTTCCATCGCACCGATGTCAGATTCGTCGTCAAACTTGTGACTACCTTGTTCATCGCTTATGTTTTCAATTTCATCATCGTCATTTTCGTCAAAATCAATCATATGATCTCTTGTTTAGAAATTTCAATCGTTCTACCGACAGTAAATATTTTCCATTAGGTCCAGATCCGGTACATTTACTAAGAGCAACAACGAGAACTGATTCCAAATAGACAAGTCTTCAAGATGCTCTATTTGGTGGGCTTTTCCAACGCACCGCTTATAACATGGCCTTACCAAATATTTGTCCTTGCCCTTAAAACTCGGCCAACTATCGGTTGGGATCCTTTTGGCAACGGGAAATATATATTTGAAGTTGTTCGGATAGCCGTATATATGCAGTTGAATTTAAACAAGCCTACGGATTGTATACATCCGACTAACTTGCCCTTTTCACTACTATTAAGCAAATTCAGTGCAGGATTTCCGAACTGCAAACCGATTTTACCTAATAGTCGCTGTTATTTAGCTTTCCGAACAACTTCATGGCTCGGTAGAATAAGTGGATTTTTACCTCCAATTTTTTTATACGACTGGCTTCTTTCCTACGCCATGTGACTGCGTCTTTGCAGCCATCAATAAGGTAGTCTGCAACTTCAAGGTGACGAGCACCTCTCAATCGCCTTCTTTTATTTCCCGAATGAGAAGTAGCTTTAATGTCTTCATTGGAGCATTGGAAAATGACATGCGATCTAATGGCCTTTTTAAAAAGTGTGCAATTAACTTTTCGTTACATTCACTGCAGTATCCTTTATTTTTTTTAAATAATTTGGCTACCGCACATTGTATATTGTGATTTTTAAATACAATATATATATGACATATATATACAACCGAGACTGTTGTACCCACAAAGCTTCAGCTAACATATCTGCTCTCCTAGGCGCATTTTCCAGTGTGTCCGCTTACCGTATACTATGTCTCTGTCATTTCTCTTGTGAAATTACCAAGTTTATCTTAATTGAAAATAAACTGCTTATTTGATTGTCTATAGTCTGATCTGCACACCTCTCATAACTGTAATTGCCCGTCGCTTTCAGATAAACTCAATTCTTGCTCTGGAATATCGAAAACCGTCAACGTTTTCGATTAGATTAGCTTTAATTTGTATTTTATCTTCCTGGTTTGTTTGCATATCCACACATCCTACTTCCTTAGTAGGATGTATGGATATACAAACAAACCAGGCAGCAGTACAGCTAATGGCTCTCTGTTTTCCACCGTCACACTCTTTATTGATGGCTCAGTGACATTGTACAACCAATCATCTCTGCTTGTCATGTGCTTGGATGCACCGGAGTCAATGAGCCATTTATCACTCACATTTTGTTTAATAGTTGCTGAAAAAGCAGCTACAAAACTGGAGCCTTCTCCCTTAGTCGTTGTTTTCTTGGATTGCTTACAGAGCTTGGCAAAATGGCCATACTTATTGCAGTTATAACATCTTGGCCCCTTTTGTTTAACTGGCTGAGTATTATTTCTTGTTTTTTTAGAGTTTGTATAGAAGGCGGTTGACGGTTAATTTCTTGTATGAGCTTAGTCTTAACTGAATCTGCACTAATTTTGATGCCTGAGCTCTCGAGCCCCATAATCATGGGCTTGTATTCGGCTGGTAAGCCAGCCAGCATTAATGTTCCGAGCCATTCATCATTGACATCGAATTCAATGTTACGCAGCTTGTGAGCAGTGTTCATAATTTTGCTCACATACTCCTCAACACTATTGCTTGATTCCAGTGACGTTTTGTATTAAGTATTTTAGTAAGCCAACTCTTCGCGTAAGTCCATTATCATCAAAAGCTTGTTGTAAACATTCCCATACCTGTTTTGCTGTTGTGCACTCTTGAACGTGAACGTAATTTTGGGTATCAAGAAGTAGAATCAACTTGGCTTTCGCCTTTACGTCCTTGCTAGCATCAATTGGGTTGTTGTTGGGCGGCTCAATACAAATCCTGGTGCTGTAAATACAGTAATACAGTCTTCATACTGAATCGCCAAGTGGCGAAGTTCTCTCTTCCGACTAGTTTTTCTAAGTTGAACAAATTTGCGCCCATTTTGAAGAATTCTTTTCCATACGAAGCTTTACGAGTAGGTATCACGTTGTGATTATAACCTCAAATCCAAACTAGACCGGTGTTTCACCAATAACAGTCGTGTTTTCACTTTCCTGATAATTCCTACACCGAACCACGCTCTGCTACCATGAAGGAATTTTGCGTGATTGTAGAAATAAACGAAATACTTAATTGATACATCTTTTATTTTACCGAGTACACAGGATAACGGAAACGGACACAGAGTACTTTTTTATATATGGAATAGAGGTACAACTCAGCGACAAAAGTGAGAAACGTCAATTGTCGCCCTCTGGACGCCTGTTTTGGAACTAATGCCAACATAATCTTCCGCACACACACACACACGCACACACGTAGATACACACATACGTACGTTGCCTATTACTTTCAGCCTTGATATTTTTTATTTAGATAGGTATTTTTAAATGTGAATTACATATTCACTTGCATCTATGTAGAAAAGCGAAAGTAATTCACATTATTAAAAAATAAAACAAAGTTAGATTTCATTATTTATTTCTTTCTGACAAAAAACTGAATAAGAGGTGTTTCAAACCTCTTATTCAGTTTTTTAGCTTTAATTTTATACGAATCCGTATCAACATCACACTCCCTCTTATTCATTAGTATATTATTTATATCTTTACAATAGTTGTAAATGAAAAATCTACAGGATATTTTTATTAAGAAATCTATTAATTTTTCATTATGAATTGAACATTTTATGAATGAAAAATCTACAGTAATAAAAATCACAGTAGTTATTAATTCCCGTAAATGTTGTGTATCTAAATTTTCTTTTAATATTATATAATTTATATCCTGCAGATTTGAGATACAATTTAAGAGGGAGTCGCTGGGACTGCAATGCCATTTTTTATTTGCATATTCCCGATATCTGAAATATTCGTGCTCACTGTTTGATATTAAATCTTTTTACATTCAACACAGCCCTTGAATACCTTTTTCTTGGCGCTTTTTACAAAATATCCACTTACGTACTGTAGGCCACCAATTACGCGTGAGTCATTTTTTTCTGCAAGGGGTGTGAATGTTATATCGGGAATATTACTTAGTTCGCAATTAATTTGCTCTTTGCCGTCCCCGCCTGTGATGAGTACTTCATGTAAAGTTTCACAATTGTCTATTTCACAATTAGCTCCAGGCGCATGGACGCTAGAGAGTCTGTTTACGAGTATCGTCGTGAATGCTGCTTCAAATCGTTCTGGAGTAGGGTTTATGTTGCGGCATCCGTGGCTCCTTATGCACCCAAAAAAGTTTTCTATTGGGTCTTGATTCAGATGCCGCAGCCAAACTGATGATACATGTGGCGTAGATGTATACAACAATGATACATATATATTTACTATGAACGGACGGACAAGCGCATTAATTATGTTATTAGATGCCCGGCCGGCCGATCACCGTTATGTCTATTGTTCTGCGTGCGAGGTGGGGCTTGCATTCCCTGAGCCGCGCGCGCGCATCATTTCGACCGGTCGGCCCCCCAGTCCGCTTGCCGCACCGCAGGTGACAGCTGTGTCGCTCGGGCACTTGCGCGCTATCGAAAACGCTAACGTGCTTTACGCTTGATCCTAAATCTTGCAAATCTCTGTGCTTTCTTCCTATCTACTCCTTCTATCTGTATTTCGTGCTCTTGACTCTTATGTGTTGTGGACCTATAACTTTCTGTGCTTATCCTATGATTAAACTTTATTTAACGTGCAAGTGTACAAACTTTTATTCCTCTCCGCACACACCGTACCTATCTAATACACGCTAAATACACAATATTTTGTTTGTAATTTTTTTAATAATAATTCAATTCCTTCTAGCGTCCATACTCAATTATTCAATGTGGGACGTGTTCGTTGTTACTGGTTTTAGGATGAATAAATTTCATATCTTTCATAATCATTTTACCTTCCTTCCATGTTTTATGATGGATAGAAGTAGGCGTTGCAAGTCCTAGAAGAGGTTTTCCATGTTTCTTTCTTTTGCCAAAGCTTCCGTTGAGGGAATCGAAAAGGTTGTCGAAGAACAACAGGATGTCTGCAGTGTCTTTGGCTTCTTTAGGAAGTATACCCTTATCTGAGAAAAAATATAGTTTGTTAAATAATATTTTGTCTAATCTACGTAATGTAAAACTATAGTACTCGTAAGTATTTAATATTTGCATTTCATTGTAATTGTCAGAAAAGAACTAGTGATAAAAGAATGTAAAGACGACATTAGGTACTGATGACTTTTACCTGCTAGATAGCCCATATTCGATGCCACAGTTTGACTGAAAACTTGTGTAGCATTTTTGACCTTCATCCGGGGTATTTTTCTCGGGTCACAGTTGGCGTCTGTCAATTTGGGCACCATTCGGATTCCTTTGTACCCCGGGTTTTCTTTGTGTAAGGCCATGATGTGAGTCCATTTTGCCATTTTTACTTCGCCGTTTTTAATATATTTCAAATGTTTTGAAATCAAATTGTTTCGTATGCATTTTATCAGATGGGGTGGGTCATATAACGGAATGATTTCTTGGTTGTTAATAATAAAACTGTTATCTCGGGGCTCTTCTCCCTTTTTCAACAGGTTACCCCTTGTCTTTTGCAAAAGCAAATTTAATGCAGTTCACATTATTTGTGCCTTGGCCGCACACAGTTGCTACCACAATAAGACCGGCCACCACGATAATTTTTTAGCTCAGAAATTACTGATTTTAACTGCTTCGCAAGTTCAGTCCCCTTTGTTGCAGTTTGTGAAAAAGTGTATGCAACGGGTTGCTTATAGTTTTTTATTAAACCTCTTACCATAAACACCTGCGCATGATCAGCATAATCAGGTTGTGTCTCTAGGCCATTTGTGACAAACCCACAAACTTTGTCCTTCCGTTCATTGTATGTCACATTAGGTTTGAGTGACATGTCATCAAACAGAACAATACATAATTTATGTTCTAACTTCATTTTTTCAGTAGTTTTCTTTATTTGCTGAATCATATTTTTGTTGATTCCTGGATTTATATCTGCCATATTTAGCAACTTAAGGAGAGTTTGGCGTGATGGCAAGATAAATATTTTTCTAAGAAATCTGTACCCTTTTGGGCTCTGTTTGAGGAAGGACAAGGCAATATTTTTTTTCCTTTAAAGTAAAACGACGTCCTTTGCTGCTTTTTTTATGCTCTCTGAACTGTAATAATGTGAAAACTTTTGATGTGCTAGGTAATTCATCAAGTGTTTTCAAAAACTGTGGATTGGTCATTAGATTTTGTAGTGCCTGGATCTTTTTAGGCTGCTTTTTGACCTTATTGCGGCACTTACTAAGCCTTACTCCAACTAGCACCAGTTTTCTGTATAAAGCATGCTCTGATTGAGTTACAGCAACGCGTTTCACCCGCCTTTTAGTATCGAGAGTAGGTTTTTGGTTTTTGTGATGCTCTGTAATGAAATAAAACATATATTAGTATTTTCTAATAAAAATATTGATTTCAAGTATTTTAAGTACTTATAAATAAAGCCGTTTAATTATTTTTAATGGAAAATGGATTTTTTACTAAATAAGAAAACTAAGGAAAATTTTCTTTACTTACCAAGATTTTTCTTAATTTGTACATCTTCCACAGCAATTGTAGCATGCATAGGCACAAATTCTCTGGATACTGTGTCACAACTGTGTGAAGTAATAGGTTCTGGAATGACAATTTAAATTACTGTTTATTAAGATAATCACATCACATAACATTTTTAACAGAAAAAGCGCTTTGTAGCTTAAATTAATTAATTAGCTTTCATATGACTTCATTAAAAAACAAGACAAAATGGCAAACCGGGTCTTGGCCAGCCTCCATACAAAAAAGTTTGATCCCCTTTATTATGCCTTAATGGAACCAAGGATAATTTGAATAAAAAAAAAAGGATGTTTAATGCTGTTATGATTATACCTATCTTCACTTACCAAGATTTTCCTTTGTTTCTATATCTTATATGGTACTTTGAGTATGTGGCTTTGTGTACACTGAGTCCAAATGTGTAACAGGACCTGGAATGACAATTAATAAGTTATTTCAGCAAGCAGCAATAACCCACAGAGGACTCTACATAATAGATTTTCCATTGTGTCTTATTAGTGCTGCTTGACAGTTAAGTTTGAACTGTCATCATTTTACTATGTAAAGCTACATTGGCTGTAGCCAGAAGTTGCAGAAGTAACCACTGGGTTTGAGGTATTAGGTGCAATTGCCAACTCGGGGCAATTTTGTTATTGGCTATCATCAAATATTATAGAATACCAGTTATGACGCCCGTGTCCAGCAGTGGAGGCATAATTAAGAGCTCATAATAGCACATGCAACATTTTGAAAAGTAATAATAATTTATCTTTTGATGTAGATGCTTCTGACATCTGAATGGGTCTCAACACTCTTTTTTCTGAGTGGAATTTTAGGATAGATAATCCTGTAATAATAAAATTCTATTTGAAAAAGTAGTTCGTTAACTTTGTTTTAGTCACACCTTACTCAAAACTAATTTAATTTTCTTAACAAATGAAGTAGCTGATGTCACTTTAGGGCCATTAACCCTTTCTAAGCAAACAATAACATTCATCCTTTGCTCTATTGTTGCATGAAAGATAGAAAGACGACCCACTGACCAGGCAAACCAATAAACACACTTTTGCATTTATAATCATAAGGATTTAATATCGCCATCTGCCAATGTATTGTGTATGTATTATTATTTTTATTATAACTAACCTGGCATGTTTTCTGTTGGAACAGCTTCTTTGCTCAGCCGATTATTCCTGCAGCAATATTTTTGTTTGAAGTGTACACGACATACACGGCGGTATTTGAAAATATGTTCATTTTCAAGTTGCAATATGTCACCACCAACGGAATAGACGCATATATTAAAAAACTCCTTATCCTTAGCTGGGTTAGGGAATTTATGCAAAATCGCATCGGTATCTGAAATAATCGTAAAAGTAGGTAATCAGTGGAGTCTATAGACGAAACCTGAAATTTACTTGTGGCAGATTCTACCCACAGAGCTTTGTCATGAGGGTGTTGAAATGCTTGCATATCAGCCCCCCCCCGTATCAGAGTAGGGGGAAAGGGCTCGGGGGCCCAAATAACGAAGCTTTTTGCGCAACGGCCTTTTATGAATAAAACACTCACCTAAGCTATTTAAGCATCCGGGGACGCAACACTTTCTGTTAGACATGATAGATAACAGGTCACAAACAAAAAAGTTAGGCAGAGTCTTGTCTCAAAACTTTTTCCGATTTTAACAATCAACACAAGCACAAAATCAACACGGCCGGAGGGGCAGAGGCTCTACTCAACGGACTTAGGTGGAAAGAGCACTTTAGACTATTAAAATCAAGAAAAATAGATGAACAAACAAGCACAAACGCGAACGAGCGGCAAATTTTGTTATGTTTGACATTTGTAGTGTTGCATACAAAAATAAATTCAGCCAATACGTCTTGAAATTGTTTTAGGTACTATTTAATTCGTTATGATTGAGCTTTTATCTTAAAATAATATTTTCCCGTGGTATTGTGGTTTATTACATAGGTTTATTTATTTTGACGCTCATGAAAATTGGTCACATTGAAGACCCAAATGGATGCCTTTTTCACGCCATCTAGCGTACTGAGTAAGACTACGTATTCACAACCATGAAGACCGCCATCTCTCAGAGAGTTTCGTAAAAGTAATACAATATTATGAAATCAAATTAAAATGTCAGTTGTATGTATTGGTAGGCAAATCTTTTGGAGTCCAACTTTATTTTGCATACTTATAGGAGAACGATTACTCGTTTGTTACTACTAAGATTATCAACCCTGGAAACGGATATAGACAGAGAGGGGAGGCAGTGCCACACGTAAAATATAGAACTAAAATTGGTTGCGTTCCATTATAATCTAACAAGGTCGACAGAACTATTTCGGAAAAGGATAAGGAACTAAGAACTCATCATTGTACGCCTAAATCAGTTTTAAAATTTGAATTTTGGAAAAATGATCTGCTAACGGAAGTTAGCAGAGCATATTTTTTCAGGAAAATATGACAGAACTATTTTTTGAAGTATAAGGAACTCTAGAACTCAGCCGCATGCGAATAGAACTCACATTTTTTATGCTCTGCTGGGAAATGATCTGCCAAGTTCACATTGTAGCAGTGAACGGAAGGAAGCGAAGGCGTCTGTTAGTAGGAGAGATATGTAAATACTGGCAAAATTCGTATGTTTTTATTAGATACAGGTAGTATACACAACACATCTCTCCGTTTTGAAGGCTGGCTAAATCTTGAGTTACAACTTGGTGTGTTGATCTTCTAAACGGCTACAGGTACATACTTCTTCGACAGGCAAGCTGAGGACCACTAGAAACATACGAGGTGCATTTTTGAGAAGGTGCTTTAATAGTATAAGCTCCGATGTAAGATCAACCTTCACCCGTACAGACGGGTGAAGGTCGATCTTACTTCAGAGCGGTATGCAGATACCGCATTAAAAACATTGTTTTATCAATGCCTAATTAAATAAGTTCATGGCTTTAATTAATTAAAAATACTGTAAGTAATTTTTGATGTGAAACAATGCGCGCCGTGGGAGTAAAACAAGACTTATGTCGCATGACGCACTCTTATGACGTCATTTGTTTTTGTCTTGCCATCAATTTCGGTGTTTGTTCCCGTGTGGGCGATACCGAACATAAGCCACGTTGTAGTCACAAAGCAACCATAACGGAACTACAACGCAACCATAACGGAACTACAAAGCAACCATAACGGAACTACAAAGCAACCATAACGGAACTACATCGCAACCATAAGGCAACTACAACACAACCACACCGCAACCACAAGCAAGACTGCGCACTTGCAGCCGGCCACATCGCAAACAATGATCTGCCTGTCTAACGCTACGCAACCACAACTCAAGTGCATGAAGTTGCAGCGAAACTATGCACACGTCACTGGCCTTGTCCACATTTTGTCGCTGCGATGTGGTTTGGTTGGGTTGTGGTACGGTACGTGTGAACGGATATCCCCTAGGCCCTAGGTTACTAGAATCGTTTGGTAAACAAGTACGGAGAAATGTTAAAAATGACTATTTATAATAAACTATGCTTGAACATATTTAATAAGGCAAATCCATTTGCAATATACAGGGTCAAATTAAATTAGCTAGCTAAACTCCGCAGACGTGATGGGTATCGGAAGTATGAGTTGAGAAAATGCGTTTTTTTTTTAATTATCGTGTTGTCTAAGTTCGTATCGTTTTTATTGTTGTGTGAGTTATCGATACCCATCACGTCTGTGAAGTAAACATAAATAAAACTGAACTAAACTGATATATCAAGTGATCGTGAGTACCGGTGGTTGATGAGCCAAAAATTAACTTTACTACAACTATTTTTTGTTTGGTCATGTTTTGATATCGATACCCATGACGCCTGCGGAGTTTCGTAGCTAATTTAAATTGACCGTGTCTTGTAAACATATTATGTTTGATTTAAAGAAAACATCCGGTAAACTGAAGGTCGATCTTACTTCGGATCTTAGCAGTGCCTTAAGCGTTTCAGCTACTATACAGGAAAACGGTCTTAAGAGACCGATGAGATGTCCTTAACTTTTTTAGAAATTGTGATCTACATCCACAATTTTTTTTTTACTCCAGACAGCAAGAAAATTGGCAATTTTTACAAGAACTTCTTTTGATGCCAATTGATCCTTTTTCTTCGTTTCGGGGTGCTAAGAATGGTATTCTGAAAGTCATTGCTGCTCGATTTGACTGCCCCATTCAAAAACACTGGGTAAGGGTAGTGAATGGTTTTATATAGTAGTCTACATAAATATAAGTACTAACAATACTAACATAATTGTAAGCTAATATTGTTACTAACCAAATAGGGATTTTAATTATCTGAAATAAATTATTCTATTCTATTCTATAGAGATCAAAAAACTTTGCCGGACCAACTGAGGTTCGAGTAGAGCAGAAAATGGCGAAAAGCGTTTCCCATGTTAGTCTTAAGACACCTGTCGCACCGCCGACGGTCAAGCGACTAGCTATCGACAACGTTTTCCCCCTTCAGAAACGTACAATAGATGTAGGGCCCGTGTCAGTTAAAGACATTTAATATAGTTGATCGCTGACTGTTCACACTGGCCGGCGAGACCTCTGTGCACAAGTTTGTGGCAGCGACAAGAGCTATCAAAGAAAATACCCTCTCAGTAACGCTCGCATGGCGGGCAGAACACTCGCTGAGAGACTCGCTTGGTGGGCAGAACACTCGCTGAGAGACTCGTTTGTTGGGCAGAACACTCGCTGAGAGAGTCGCTTGTTGGGCAGAACACTCGCTGAGAGACTCGCTTGGTGGGCAGAACACTCGCTGAGAGACTCGCTTGGTTGGAACATACGCATACCAGCAAGTGACAAGGCGCGAGTAATCGCCAGTCGTGCTCTCGCAATCGCTCCTATCCCAGCGACGAAACTATCCGAACTACACACTTCGCTGCCCGTTGCTCGCCAACTCGGTTCTAGTTGCTAGGTCTACTCGTTTGTCGGCGGGGGGCAGATGCCTAAATGTGCACAAACTTACGTTCCGGGGCGTCCGTAAGGGATGTAGCAGAAACACATCTTGGGCACGCTTACTCTGGGACTTTCACAGTAACAATTATCCTTGCAATGGTAGTTATATTCGCACAAAGAACGCTGCAGTAGCTGCGCATCTGTAAAGAACAGCACGTTGTACAGCAGTTTGTGTACAGCAGTTTGTGTGCTCCACACAAACTGTCGTACAATCAGCAGTTTGTGTGGAGATTGATTTTACTAACACTAGGCAACAAGATATTTTTTGTATGTTACTAACACTATATGGATATTTGGTGTCCGAAATATATTGATTCCATTCTTATCTAATAAAGAATTTGAATTCAAATGAAAGTCGTATTTCGTGTCTTTCTATGTGACCACGTTGATCTTGAAAACTGCGCAACAGGTTTTGATCCGATTTTCACAATAATTTAGAGAATAATTTAGGAAGGTTTATGTGTATATTACATTCATATTAAACGTAAATATAATAAAGAAATCTCGATGTTTTGTTAATGCTCGGTTCCTATAAACTACAACGAATCGTTTTGCTTACCAATGGTACCATTTTGTGTTGCCAAACTGGGCATATAAATAGATTCGTAAGCCAATTTTACATATGATAGCTACTTCCTTAAGGAAGGGTGTACTGCAAAGCTATGAGGTCTTTGCAGGGTGTACTGCAAAGCTATGAGGTCTTTGCTTCATTTCTGGTAAACATACAAGAGTTAATTTTAATCAATAACAGTTCGTAAATAATAGGAATCGGCGATAAGTCGTAAAAACTGAGCGTAGCAGGAGCGGGTTGCTGTCGTTAAGGACAGTCAGAAGCATAAAAGTCTTAACAATATCGTGGTATCGAGTAACTGGTTGCGGATGTCAGATAGGCAGGGACTTCATGTAAAATACTGGTATTCATCCATTTAGACTGGAAGCCGACCCCAACATAGTTGGCAAAAGGCTAGGCAGATTGATTGGATTGTTTGAAATTATCTACGTACCTGTGAAGGCAGCTGCGTTGGCTACCAAAACTATCACGGTGAACAGAGCTACTTGTAACCACTTCATGATGAGTCATAGAGTTTATTCTGAGTGAGCCAAATCGAGCAGGTTGTTGGTATTATTATAACCCTTGTTGGTCAATTATTAACGCGTTCATGAATTTGTTCTACATTATTACTACAAGGTTTTATTTAATTTGACGTGTTATTGATAAAATGATAAACGGTTTTATTTTTGTGACTTTGTACACATATTTTAAAAACTAGATGAGGGCGTTTCTTATCCGACTACTCTGAGAAGAAAGGCCGAAACAAACTCAGAGGTCTGGTTCCATAATCTTGGTCAGATCGCATGAGGTCCTCTAACAGTCACGTCTGACCAAGATTGTCTGGATGATGTAGATTAGTGTCTGAAATTGCCTTTTGAGGAAGGAACCACACACATTTGAGTGAACCTGTGCAGTCAGTGCACACATTTGTCAGTAATCGTATAGCTCAACTCGGAACTTACAGCCATTCCTCACCGGGAGTCCATGGCGACGTCGCCAGGTCACGCTGCTTACTAAATGTATACAGTAGATGGCTCACCTGGCTTCCGCCTGGTTACACAGCCAACCATCAATTTAATGGTGACGCGACCTGACTGCGCCGCCGTGGCGATGGCGTCCCGGTGAGGAATGGCTCTTAAGGAGCTCAACGATTCGACGAATTACCCACATAATCCTTACATTCACAATAATTAAACGGAGCTGCTACATTATGCTCGTGATTAGGCAGTGATAGTTAAAACTACCTAATGTGGGCGTAGAATTGGCATACGGGTAAACAAGAGAAATAATTCCTTATTATTATAATGAAATGAACACGCCTTGTCAGTACGAATACTTCTGTATTTATATTCTTGCACACGTACAAACTTGGTACCTATATAGCAATATTTAACCAACGATTTAATTAGATTCCTCGAAGAGAACTAACTTAGCGCAACTATGCGGCACACCAAATACGAGTATATCATGTTTTCCATTCGGTTGTGTTCAAAAAACCAGTACGTTTACGGTAACTGTCAAATCTACTAAACTTCATGAATACCCTGATACAAAAATCATTTGAAGCAAATCACATACTTTCAATTTTATATTTAGTATTTAAAATCACTACAAGTCTTATTAATATATGGAAATCATGACAATAATGTCCACATAGTTATCGAGTCAATTACAGGAACATTACTTAACACTACAGAAACGATATTCTGAACTTAAAAGGAAACACTCAGCAGTTCCTAGGCCAGTATGTGTCGCGATCACGTCTCAACAATCACTGTCGCACCATGGTCCTGGATATCGACACCATACCCGCCTAGACTCCGCACAACGCCAACCAAAGGCGTTTGTGTCTCGTTTTTAAGTACAAACTCATCGTAACAGCAGGAGTGGCTTGTGGCCAAGTAATACCAGCGGCACGGTTCAATAGATCAAGTTAAGCTACGCTTGCCGCGGTGGGTCTATGGATGGGCGAACATCTTTACATACCAAGACCTCTCCGTGCCTCGGAATGCACGTTAAGCCGTTGGTCCTGGCTGTCATTTGTAGATCTTTGACAGTTGTTACGGGTCGTCAGAAACCCTGACAACTAGTCTTACCAAGGGATATCGTATTATCCAGTAAATGGGTTGTAGAGGTCAGATAGGTAGTCGCTCCATGTAAAATACTGGTATTCAGCTGCATCTGGTTAGCCAGGAAGCCGACCCCAACATAGTTGGGTAAAGGCTAGGCAGATGATGATGACTCATCATAACAGATCCGACGCGGCCATCCTACAAAGCACATGCCCTTGTGTGTATCTGCATCAACACATATTTTCCACACACTTCGTTCGGTCATTCTGACATAACAAAGAAATTCTAACTTCTTAATTTTATTTCAATACTATTTAGTCTTGAACATGTCATTGTCATAAAAGAAATCACCATGTTCAGGTTCCAGGTTACAGAAATAAGTATTCAGATTCCAAAATTGGAACTTTAAGCCTTCCTTAGCAAAGAACAAAACGTAATGACACGTGCTGTCTTTGTAGAAAAATCAGTCCAATCTCGCAGCCATCCATGGCTCTGATAATCATCGCAATATGAAGCCAAAGTCATCGCAACAGTCATGGGTCGTTTTCAAATTGAATGTATGATATTTACGTATATTTTGTATTTATGTGCGTTCAGTAATTAAAAAACCACATGATAATCGATGATCGCGCGGGGTGAGAGGCAGGGTATAGCAGGTTATTAATCCCAGGTGTTTATTGCATGCGTTTACAGTTATTAATTGTTATTTTATTGTTACTCAATATTGGTCTAGTGGTCGCAAGCGCTACTGCTAAACATGAGGTCCTGGGTTCGATTCCCGGGTCGACCAAAGTGTTATTGAGTTTTCCATCTGGAATTTCTCAGTAGCAGCCCGTAGTCTGGATTTGTGCTTGGTTGATGGCAATAGGCACGCCCCTATCCTATGCATGGGGCTTAAAAACATAACTGGCGAAATGTGGGTGTACTACACACCTCTGCCTAACCCTTCGGGGAAACAAGGCGTGGTGTTATTTATTTATTTAACCATTTACGTATAAAAACAGAAAAGAAGAACAGAACAGAAAAATACGTACAAAGGTGATGCTTATTTCTAAATAAATCTCTTCCAGCTTACCTGCGACATATTATGTTATGTTTGTCAATATTTTCTCAATAATATTACATTAAACAATGTAAAAATAAAATTCCAGTTTCCTGCACGTATTCGTTTTATATAGCAATCAAGAAAATAGAAAAAAATAAGCCCTGACATTAATGAGAAATGGGATCATTTTATAGGCCTATCTCCTTAATTTACAGTGATCAGAAAGTCGTTGCAATACGCCTTTAGGCGTCTCAAAGAAGTAGTCGATTTAAAGTAATGTAAGTAACGTTAACATCTACTCCACGATAATTAAATCAAATACAAGATGCAGTTTTGAACCTGCAAAACCTTTCAGGAGGTTGTTATGAAACTCGTAAATAATCATATAACAATACGATACCAAGTCAATAATCAATAATACTTTTTATTTTAGATTTTTAAATTTTATTGTTTTTCAGAATAACTCTCTTAATAACCCTCTTCAAAAAAAAACAGAATCACCCATTGCGATTTATCGCGCGTCATGTCACTGTGTGCGTGAATGCGATGACCAGTGACGAGGCTCCGCCCACATTTCTACGAAAAAAACGCGGCACGTAAGTTGAACTAAAATGGCGGTCGTTGCTATGATTCAGCGCGGGAAGCATTCCCCCGCGCGCCCCCTTCATGCCACCAATTTGATCGATAAATAGCCCAGTGCGCAGGTTCAAGGCCAGCGTTCTTTTTACGTGACGGGACCTATACGCGCAGCCCCGCGTTGCACGCATACCGCAATTCGATTGAGACTCGAAAATCTGTTACTGCGCAAGGTTCAACCAACGTGCCGCGATCTGTACAAATTGTTGTAGCTACAGCAACTTTAGCAAATAATTTAACCTTGAGATGTAGTTCGAATTTGAAAATAACAATGTTGTTTCTACATTATTGTTTTTAAAATTTCGCTAAATAATAACTCATTTTTAAGCATCATTACAATCCGAAAATCTTCATCATCTGCCGAGCCTGTTCCCAACTATGTTAGGGTCGGCTTTCAGTCTAACTGTATGCAGCTCATTACATGGAGTGCCGGTGAATCACGTAGGGCGACTGCGTATCAGACCTCAACAAACCAGTTACTTGATAACACGATACCCATGTGTTAGACTAATTGTCAGACTTTCTGGCTTATGATTACCCGTACCAATGACCCTACGGCAGGGCTGTAAGGTCGTTGACCCGTATCGACCCGTGTGGTACCTAACGACTGTCCGAGAGCTACAAATCTATCGGAACCAAAGGCTTTAAGTGCTTTCCGAAACACATGATTTCAATGATGTCCTAAGTTTTAGAAAGTACTTACATCATTATGAATTAAAAATAACACAGTGGTACTTGCTCAGTTGCGAACCCGCAACCTCATGCATGAGAGGAGAACGCCTTAACCACTGGGCTATTACGATAAATAATAATAGTAGGAAGTAGATACTACTGCGGCAAAAAAAAGTTCACGTTGGCGTCGTTAGTTAGGTACCTATCAGCTGATGAATAAAATAATAGGCGGCGATAAATAAACCTTACATAGCACGTAAGCAGTTCCTTTCCAGTTCCAGTTCAAATTCAGCCCCAAGGACGGTTTTCGTTTTTATTTGTAGATTAAATTGTTGATTTAAGATTTTCTTTTCTGCTTTTTAACGGGGTGAGGATAGACAAAAATACCTCAAGATAATTTGTGCTAGTTAAGTAGGTAGGTACCCATGTGTTAGGGATTTTAAGTGATTTATTTTGTCTGATAGGTATTTTTGGCGAAGTTAAAAATTTTAAATCAACTTATTTAAGGCTCCTACATACTGGCGCGACTTGTCGCGACACAAAGGCACCGCTTGTAGCGCTACACTAGCGGTGTCTTTGTGTCGCGTCGCGTCGCGCGACATGTCGCGCCAGTATGTAGAAGCCTTTACACTTATCAAGTTGATTTAGCTAACATCGTATTTACAAATTATTGTCTATGTACAAATAAATAAATTACCTACTTATGTTACCTGGAGGTATTGTTCAAAGTTTCAACCGTCACACTCTAGCACGACGTTGCACCACACAAACACATTCGTTTTTATTGTGTCGAAAGCACTGATCACTTTTTGTTTGTTATGAACATTGTAGACGCCAACTCGAGTAAATAAACACTCGTCCGTCTACAGGATGTTGGTGTCTTGGTGTTCCGGCAACCAGCGACAAAATGTAACTCGCGCGGCGTTATCAAGTTGGTGGAGATCCTGTACCTTGCGGTAATGAAAAGGATGCTGCATTTCTTTGTGCAGCAGCCGCCACACTGTGAAGTGGTGCACTCCAAACCGTAGACCAGCCTCCCGTTTGCTTGCCCGTGGCTTTCGGAAGAATTCCAGAATATCTTCCTGCAAGGCGACAGGCAGGCCTTCGTTGCCGCGACCTTAAGCATGCTGGGGAACGTCGAACTGCCGATGATCGAGTCTCTGCGTAGCAGCCAGCATTACACTGTGTAAGGGACGATGCCGATTGGGGAATAACTCCGCGAACATTTCGATGGCACGAGATACATTGTCTCCGCTGATGGCATACAAGCGTACCATCTCCGCCAACTACATTGGAGTATTGGTCTGTCATTTTTACAACTAGGTAGTAGGTACCTATCGCGACCGTTAATCGAAGGCGCACTTGACGGGCGGAATTTGCAAGCGTATGCACGCGCCGGCGCCATCAATCACACTAATAAATTAACCCGATTTATGTGCTTGTGATGGCCGCGGGGGCGTGGCTAGTGGTAGTGGGAGCGTGCGGTGGTTGGTGCTTTGGATCTATGAAAGAAATGTCGGTTGCGTTTGTTTGTGTGTGTGTGAAAGCGCAGTTAAAAGGACACGTACAGACTGGCCGCGTTTTAAAAAGGGGAGTTTACACTTACCGATTTCCGTAAATAAGAATAAAATGAAAAAAAAAATACCTGCCCATTTTATTGTTGATTCGGGTCGAGAATCACTAACATAATTACCTCCTAAAATGTTTTGCAGGTCCAAAGCAACACCTTGTATAATGCTTTTTGAACCCAAATTTGAAATCGACCCTCATCCCAGTGACCATTTCACACAAAATCATGATCGCCCATGTGATCATGTCACTTAATCATCCCTATGATTACAACCGTAGCCATTCCTGTGACCACACCACGTAATCAACCTGTGATTACAACAACTCTGTCATCCTAGTGTCCACCACACATAACAGTAGTCATCCCTGTGACCAAATACACAACTAAACCATTGTCAATGCAGTGACCAGAGGGCCAAGGACAAAGTGATATTCTATCAGCGATCACGATGGTGGAAGTCAAAAATGTATTGGATTGACATACGCTCCCGAAAAACGAATGTCATTTGTCTGGGCCCTCAGCAGGCTTAGCACCACTGTTTTGTCTACGGATGAAAAGAAAAAAATGACGTTCCGAGCAGAAAGTAAGACGGCAGCAAAATCGATAGATTCAACTGCACTTTTTACGAAATTCACTCTTACATAATTCGTTCCACCCGTTTTGTCATACGATTTTTTTCTGTTTGAATCTCAATTTTTACTGATATTAAGTCACGTATATGTATAAAGACAACTACAAAAAAAAATTATCAAAGTGTCGAATTATCGTATTTTGGAACAAAAAAAAATATATTGGCCGTCACCATTTCCTTGGTAATGCCCTATTAACAAAATGATGTAAAATAGGATAAGATAGCCTTGTTCTTCTATTAATTACCATAGTTTTGCGTTCAAAACGCTCTCCTGTAAAATCATGATTTTGTAGATAACAGTATATACCTTGTGGCCGGCGAATAGAAAAATGCAAATTGTCTTCACTACCTTAGACAACTGTCAGTTGTCAGTGTGGTTTTGACAGTTTGGTATAGAATCTTTCTTCTGAAATAGTCTACATAAAAAAAGACCTAGTCAAAGACCGTTAGAAACGAAAGACAAAAATACAGATTGCAGAAGGATTTCTACAGTGCGTTGTCAAAAATTAAGAAACGAAATGTCACTTTGTATAGGAAGAGCTATGTCTATTCTTCGAAGAAATAGAAAGCGTCATGCTAAGCCTGCAGGTCCCAGTGATTACAGCTCAATGTTCTTCACGTTACTCGATGGATTTAAAATTAATCGTCATCAATCGTCGTAAATCAACTTAGTATATTCAATTACGCCAATAGTTACTTGGCTTACTGGCATTCTTCTAATTCATCTAAGCGTACTTGATAGTACATCTACGTACGTTTTGAATTTAAAGCCTTCAACAAATGGAGGTCGTTTCTCCTTTATAGAAGGGATTTAAGAAAATGGGAGATCTCCTTTATGTCACAGTTTAGAATTATATGTGAAACTAATATGAAGGAAGGAATGAAGGCGTGAAAGAGATAAATCGTGGAAGTAAGAATTACTAAGAAAAAATAGATAGCGTGATAAATCCTGATACCGAGTAATATGATTGCTAGCGAGATGGAAAAGCAAGGCGAGACAAGGGAAAAATATAGCAGGGCTAAGAATCAAATAGAACAAATTGATGCTAGCTAGCATTCAACCGTGCAACAAAAAAAAGTCTACTTGAACACGATGACTAAACATTCACGCTTACAAGTCTGCTACAGAGGAGGAATTAAACTCAGATTTAATATACGTATATTTTTGGGGAGAGAATAAAACGATTAGTTGTTTGATATGGTAACAGGGATATGGTAATATGGTAACAACTGACAAATCTCCTACTCCTTTGGGGGAGTAGGAGATTTGTCAGTTGCGCTGTCCAGAACCGGTCTTGGTCTCTGGGCTTAACTTGCCGGGTAACTCATTGTGGAGGGTAGCGGGATCCGAAGCACGGTGCCAGCCGTTGGCCGACCGCAGTCAGTAGGGGGCCCAAGTAGCACGCCAGCCACGTGCCAAAGGCTGCCCCGCCAAATCGCGAAGAATCCCGGTATGCTCCACCGTGCCAGCTGGCGACTGGACGGGAGGACCCGGTGGCCATATCCGGGGGGGTTTGGGCGTCCCCGCAGCCTCCAAATGAGTTTCCCATAGGTTTGGTTGATTCTAGTGTTCCACTTGGATCTCTGAGCAGCGCCTCGACAAGTCGACTTCTTTCCCCAACAACTCCACTCAAAATGTCAAAAGCAAAAAAGAAAGATAAGGTTAAACAACGGCTGCACTTCCTCCCACTAAAAGTGCACCTCACTAACATCAGGGGGTTGCACTCCAATCTCGATCCGGTCCATCACCACCTTGAGACCGAGAAGCCGCACCTGTTTTTCCTAACGGAGACGAAGATAACAACCCCGTCGGACGTGGCGTACCTCAACTACCCGGGTTACTCTCTTGAACACAAGTTCAAGAAGCAAGCTGGGGTCTGTGTGTACGTCCGCGATGACATTTGTTGTCGTCGTCTCCGTTGCTTTGAGAACTCGGGTTTTTCTGCCATATGGCTACTTGTGGACTCTGGCGTGGAAAAATTTCTCTACATCGGCGTTTACCGATCGCACAGCGGTGACCAGGAGACAACAGCGCTCTTTAATTTCCTCGTGGAGACGACTGACGTCGCCCAGCAACGGTACCCAACAGCGAAGCTCGTTTTTCTGGGGGATTTCAACGCCCATCATAAAGAATGGTTGTTCCCGTACCAGAAAACTGACCATGCTGGGTTAGAGGCGCGCAAGTTTGCTATTACGTTAGATCTAACCCAGATGGTGAATGTGGCAACGCGGGTACCGGATGTTGACGGCCATACACCCAATTGTTTGGACCTTCTGCTGGCATCTGATCCGGACAATAATTCAGTGTCGGTCTCAGTCCCGCTGGGAACGTCCGACCACTGTCTGGTGAAAACCGTATCGACCTGCTCTCCACCAGATGAGAGTCCTAGAGGCACGAGACGAGTGTGGCGATACGAGTCAGCGGACTGGGATGAGATGCGGCACTTTTTTGCGTCTTATCCATGGCGGCATGTGTGCTTCTCTTCGGGTGACCCCTCGTGCTGTGCAGACGAGGTTGCGGACGTTATTCGGCAGGGAATGGAGTATTTTATTCCATTCTCCGACATTCGTCTCGGCCATAAATCCCGGCCTTGGTATAATGCAGAGTGCGCCCACGCTGAGGCCCGAAAAGAGTCTGCCTACCAAGCTTGGGTCAAGGCCCGCGACCGCAAAGTTAGAGCTCGTAGGGTTCGCGCGAAGAAGAGAGCCTTTAACACTGCCGCCAAGTCTGGCGCCCATCACTAACCTGGATGCTGGTCAGAAGGTTTTAGGCATTTTCCTAGATCTTGCCAAAGCGTTTGACACGGTGTCTGTCCCGACTCTGATCCGTAAGATGGAAACCATAGGAATCAGGGATGTTCAGCTCAAACTCTTTGAGGATTACCTGAGTAAGCGTACCCAGTGCGTTAGGATAGATGATGCCATTAGTCAAGAATGCACTGTCACCTACGGCGTGCCTCAGGGCAGTGTAATCGCCCCTACACTCTTCCTCATATACATTAACGAGCTGGGTATGCTTACTCTTCCTAAAGGTAAGATATTAACCTTCGCAGACGACACTGCCCTTCTCTTTAGTGGTAATACATGGCCTGAAGTATATATGAAAGCTCAGGCTGGTTTCGGAGTCGTGACGGAGTGGCTGCGCAATAATGTTCTCACTTTGAACGCGGAAAAAACCATTTACATGCCTTTCTTTCTAAAAAACAATACGCAAACCACACACATGAACTCATTATATACTATAATAGCCCATACATGTATAAATCATAATTTAAGTAACTGCACCTGCACCACGACCATTAAGAAAACAGATAGTGCAAAGTACCTAGGGGTAATATTAGATAGCACCTTAAGCTTCAAAAAGCATATTCATACCCTCAGCAGTAGGTTACGCAAACTTATATTTGTCTTCAAGACACTAAGACATGTGGCAGACGTAAAGCTTATAAAAATGGTTTACCTGGCACTTGCCCAGTCCTTACTAACCTACTGCATAACATCCTGGGGTGGTGCTGCAACGAATACAATGTTGGAACTTGAACGAGTTCAGAGAGCCATTCTGAAAGTATCTTTGTTCCTACCCTTCCGATATCCAACAGTTCTGTTATATAAGGAAGCAAAGGTGCTAACTGTTCGGCAGCTGTTCATATTGCAAACAGTTCTAAAACAACATGGCCTCACTACCTTCAACCCCTCACTATCCCACAATATTAGACGATTTGATCCCATTGTCCGATATCACACCCGGCTCTCGACTGTTTCCTCCAATCGCTTCTTTTGCTACCTTGGTCGCTTTCTTTATAATAATATAAATAGAACAATCCCAATTTATAACCTCACAAAAGCCAAATGCAAAATCAAACTTAGCAGTTGGCTCCGGGAGTTAAATTATGATGAAACCGAACAACTACTTGCTGTCCCATCTTAACCATTTATCTCATTCACACACTCACACACACACCCCCCACTCACTCACAGATACACATTCACACAAACACCTACTAACCATACTAACACCTTGCATAAATGATATTAGGTTTTTTTTTTTTTTTTTTGTTAATTCCAGCACTTCCTATTGTACTAGTACATAACTGTAAAATGTAAGTAATACCCAAGGGGTGGAGGCCTGGTGTCCTGAAATACAGACTCACGTCTAGTTTAGGCACCAGTCTCCCACAGTATATTATTTAAGCCTTTATGTATTGATACCTTTCTACTGTACCTATATTGTGGCGAGAAAAATAAATCATTATTATTATTATTAAGTCCTGCAAGCGGGTTTTACGTGAGGCACGTTTTGGCCATGTCAGACGTATTGGGGCCAAGCTGGCATCGCACCCTCCGGGTAGTAAACAGTTTTGGTCCCTGTCTAAGGCGGCCGAAGCGAATTTCTGTCGTCCCACTTTACCTCCAATGCTGAAACCTGATGGGTCGCTGGCCCACTCCGCAAGAGAGAAAGCAAATTTATTTGCATCTCTCTTTGCAAGCAATTCACGTCTGCACGCTGGCTCCAAGCAACCACCTACAGTACCTCATTGTGACTCCACGATGCCGGAGATCGCAGTTCACATTAGAGAGGTCCGAAGAGTATTGTGCAGTCTAGACGTGAGTAAGGCCGGCGGGCCTGACGGCATTCCGGCGAGAGTGTTGAGGCAGTGTGCGCCTGAACTGTCTCCTGTGTTGACACGTTTGTTCCGCCTCTCTCTCTTAATAAAGGCATGGTACCAAAATCCTGGAAGCTTGCTAATGTACAACCAGTGCCCAAAAAGGGCGACCGTGCTGACCCTGCCCATTACCGTCCGATCGCCATTACCTCCATTCTGTGCTAAGTTATGGAAAGGGTACTGAACAGTAAGTTGCTGACCTACCTCGAAGACAATGATCTCCTCAGTGACCGTCAATATGGCTTTCGCCGGGGACGGTCAACTGGTGATCTTCTTGTGTATGTCACGCACTGCTGGGGCGAAGCCATCGAGAAACATGGCGAAGCACTTGCTGTATCGCTTGATATCTCGAAGGCTTTCGACAGGGTCTGGCACGCTGGTCTGCTCAGCAAGCTTCTTGCTTATGGCATCCCAGATGGTTTTTGTAGCTGGATATCAGACTTCCTTAGTGAACGGTCGATCAGAGTAGTCGTTGCCGGCTGCTCCTCTGACCTTATGGCTATTGATGCCGGAGTTCCTCAGGGGTCTGTTCTCTCTGCAACTCTTTTCCTGCTGCACATCAATGACTACTACAGACTGGTATTGTTGGGTACGCGGACGACAGTACTGTTTCAGAGAGATACTTGTCCAGCGCAAAAACCAACGGGGCCGCAGTTCGTTCCTTGAGAGAGGCCTTGGTAGAGCGGACAGAGTTGACGTTAAGCCTTGTCTCCCAGTGGGGTGATGATAATCTGGTCACTTTTAACGCCACCAAAACACAAGCGTGTCTTTTTACCGCAAAAAGGAGTCGTTTCGACCTGACTCCTACTTTTCGGGGTACATCGGTTCCTGTAACTGATCGGCTCGAGCTCCTAGACATGGAGTTGACATCTAACCTCAACTTCGGCGCCACCATCGAGGAAAAAGCCCAAACTGCGGCCAAGAAACTGGGCATCCTAAATAAGGTGAAGCGATACTTTACGCCTGGACAGCTTTTGACCCTTTATAAAGCGCAGGTCCGATCCTGCATGGAGTATTGTAGCCACCTTTGGGATGGCTCGGCTAAATACCAACTTGCCGCGCTTGACTCGGTGGAACGCAGAGCTAAGAGGCTCATTGGCGACGTAAATCTGGTGGATGCCAAGCTTCACAGTTTGGCCCATCGTCGCAAGGTTGCCTGCTTGTCGGTCTTTTATAGATTGTACTTCGGAGAGTGTGCCCAAGAACTCCACGACCTCATTCCACCGGCCCCCTTCTATTATCGGTCATCTAGGCGCACTTCAGGTTACCATCCCTTCCTGGTGGCTATCCCACCAACTCGCACTAAGCGTTTCCAAACTTCTTTTATAATGCGCACAGCAAAGGAATGGAACTCTCTGCCTGCGTCTGTGTTTCCGAACGCATATAACCCTAATCTCTTCAAAGTGAGAGTGAACAGGCTTCTTCTGGGTAAGCTCGCTCCATCGTCGACTTTGTTTCTGTCGCCTCTGACATAGACTAAGGTCAAGAGCAAACCCATCACAAATAAAAAAAAAAAAAAAAACAGGGTGGGTGATACATGATAGAGAGTATTCTATTCTCCTGTAATATGAGGTCTAAACCAATATTCAAGATGGCGCCAACGAAAAGGAGATCGCGGCTTCCGGTAGCAGTTGACTGGTAGAACGTCACGTAAGGAAAAAGCGTTATGACATCCGACAATCTCTGTCTCTTTCTATTATTATATACGGAAGTGTTTGCGCGGCTGGTTACAACTAGCCGCGCACACGTTTTATATTTTTTGAATATTACTTGTTTAAGTGATTCCGATATATTATTTACAGAATAAACAATTTGTTTTTGTTTCATTTAAAGACGACAAGATAAATCATCTTTTTATTAGATAGGTACTTTTTTTTTTATTCAAAGTGCCTCAGTTTTGAAATTTTGCTGTGTCTAGAGTCACATTCTGATGATGATCTTCTACAGGTCTACAGGAACTCTGCTCTTCGACAGAGTATATGGTTTCTGTAACAGAAAACATAGCGCTGTTGTAACTAAATATGATGATGCCCTAGTACTAACACGCGACGTAATCATCGCTATAACCACTGGCAGCCGTATTCCACCTGCTGCTGAGCATAGGTCTACACCCTGCTGTGCTGTGCTTCTCTGATCTGTGTGAGTCTCATCCAGGTCTTCCCCGCGATCTTCGCAAAGTAAACAGATGTGGTCGTCGTGAGCACGGGACTATGTTTTGAAAGTGGGCCGATTAAAACCCAACAGCAATCGTTGTGCCGATAACAACCCAATAACACTCGACCAGCAGCAGCGCCTGCGACCGCTAGATCAACGAAGGCAGTTCGATAATTCAGCTTGATTTACATTGCTTTACATATTATTATTCTTACTGTCTATCGTAGGGCGAGTAGCACGTGCACATCTTCAGCCCGCCTGAGTTCACAATCAGACACCTGCAGTTGTCCTGGCACTGGTAGTCAGCGTAGCACCACGAACGCTGCCGCATCTCTGCGTCTGTTGAAAAAACGTTACATTATAGACATCAGAACAGAACAATCATACCAGGGGGCCTACTCCCGAATCACTAAATCCGTAGTTTCGGCAGAAGTTACGGGCGTTTCCTACTCCGTATCACCAACGGATATACGATTACTTCGGAGCTCGAACTGAGAATGAATGACAACACGATCTGACAGTTATCCCTACTCGCAATGTGTTTGTGCCCGTTTGAAAAATTTAATTTGTTACTTGTTTTGACAGATCAACTACTTTGTGTAATTTAGAAGAAGTAAGCGGTGATCACATAGACACAAAAAACGATTTTATTTATAGATAATGCATATTTGTTGTCTTAATGACGAGAAGAAAAAAACCTAACCTCCGAAGTTTGATAAGCAAAAAATCTGAAATAATTACGAGTTGAGAGGTTTATGTATTTATTATTTATTTATTAATAAAGACACTTTCCTTGTGCTGAGATGTTCAATGGTACCCTGATATTTTCAATGGTACCCTGAGATTTTCAATGGTATCCTGAGATTTTCAATGGTACCCTGAGATTTTCAATGGTACCCTGACATTTTCAATGGTACCCTGATATTTTCAATGGTACCCTTAGATTACGCAAGTCTTTAAAACCCTAACCTTTTAACTGTTCCTATGGATCAAGAAATGATTAGGTGCACCAAACCTAATTTAGTTACTTTTACTATTTTAGTTATTTTCATAGTCTTATGTCATATGGGATTCTTCTCTGGGGAACCTGTGCGGACATTAATACCGTCTTTGTTTTACAAAAAAAGGCTGTTCGAGCCATTTACAACCTAGGTCCAAGAGAATCCCTTCGAGAAAAATTCAAAGAAATAGATATTCTGACTGTAGCCTCTCAATATATATATCTGATAATCATATGTATATACACAAAAATATATAAAATTTTAAGAAAATGTCCGATATCCACAGTTTAAATACCAGGAATAAACATAATCTTGCTGTACTTCACACTCGCCTCCACAGAGTAGGCAACTCGTTCATGGGTCAATGTATACGCTTTTACAACCAACTTCCTATTGCTATTCGAAATTTACCCATTAAACGATTTAAAAGTTGTATAAAAACCAAATTTTGTAAAAAAGGGTACCTACTATAAAATTTCTGATTATTTAGAAGACAAAAAAGCTTGGGATCGAGCTGCTCGCTCTGATAAGCCTTGTGCTAAAACCACATTGATGAATATCATAAACAAAATTAAGTGAATATTTATGTACCTTGAAAAGTATTATATTACTTTAATTATTGTGAATGTGAGCACTATGTGGGTCATTTTTATTTATTTCTTGTTGTTTTTTTTTCTCTTAGTTTTAATGATGGTCTGGCATTTTGAGTACTTTATGCGGCCAACCAAATGCGGTAACAATCCTTGGTATTGTTCGTCAAGTCGTTGAGCTCCTTAAGTTTTGAGTTGAGCTACACGATTACTGACAAATGCACTGACTGGACGGGTCCACTCAAATTTGTGTGGTTCTTTCCTCAAAAGACCATTTCAGACATGGATCTACATGGTCCTCACATGATCTGACCAAGATTATGTCTGGACTTTAAAAGAGACTGACCCTTGAGTTTGTTTCGCCATTTCTTCTCAGGGGTAGTCAGAAATGTCGACTCCATCAAACTTATGTTTTATATTTTTTTTTTTAATATGACGTGTAAAAGTGATTCTCATGTCCTATTTACAGAATAAACAATTTCATTTCTTCAATGCTAATAGCATTACTGGTCAACGCGATGACATCATCACCTTCCTCCGCGACCATCATCACCTTCCTCCGCGACCATCAGCTTGACATCCTACTTATACTGGAGACCATGAAGCGACAAGCGAAACCCGGACATTGCTAACTATTACAATAGTTCGCAACGAAACTGTCTCGTTGTCACAGGGTATATCGTATGGATATCTTCGTATACTACAGAAAGTCCCTGTACTGCATTCCTATAGACCCACTTCCTCTTCTCTCTCACCTGCAAGCCGATTAAAATATTTTGAGTCTGTGAACACCACTTTTCGATTCAAGGATCCCACATGCGTAATATTAAGCATTAAAGTGCTAATAGTCAAGTTCGCCCGCCAGCTAAACGGTTGTTTATGGAGATGTGAAAAAATTAATGGCAGTGGTACATATAATAAAAATTAAAAGGAAAACTATCACGGCTAAGTAGGCTTTACAAGTTAACGAGTTATAGTCGACCAACTTAAATTTGCAGTTGGAGAATTGACTGTGGCATATATCGATGTATGGGAGAACATGTTTATGAACTACAATGTTAATTTTGTTTTTGGGATAAATTCATCCCAATTTCCCAACTACGGAACCCTTCACTGTGCGTGGTCCGACACGCACTTGGCCGGTTTTTTTATGTATACGCTTTCAGAAGAAAGTTTTCTATCCCAAACTGTCTAAAGTCATAGTGACAACTGACAGTTATCCAAGGTACTCGTAGTGAAGACAATTTGATTTTGTAATCGCCGTACTAAAGACAGTAGAAAACTTTCTACTCGACGGCTGCAAAGTTTATACGGTTAATTACAAAATCATGATTTTACAGGAGAGCGCTTTGAACCCAAAACTGTGATAATTAATAGAAGAACAAAGCTATCTTCTCCTATTTTACATAATTTAGTTAATAGGGAATTACCAAGGAAATCGATAAGGCCAATATTTCTGAAATATTTTTTTGTTCCAAAATACGGTACTTCGACACATATGCGACTTAAAAATATGAATCAAACAGAAAAAGTCCTATGACAAAACAAAGAATTCTGATTGGAATATTATGTAAAGGAGTGAATTTCGTAAAAAGTGCAGTTAACTCTTTTTACTTTGCTGCCGTCGTACACGCATTTTTGTCTATTCTTCCATCGACAAAACGGTGCTCGTGCTAAGACTGCTGGAGATCAGACAGGGCAGCGTCAGTCTTTCTGTGAGCGCTGAGGAAGTTGCACGTGTGTTTGTATTACGAATCTCAACATGGATACGTTCAGGTCGATGTTTACAAATTGGACAACTTGTAAACATCGACATGACGTCGTATGAGTAGTCAATATATACTCCTTGACGCAAACTACAGCTCTGCGGTAAAGTCGCAGCGACTAGACGTAGATGCAAACGACAACTCGTGCGTCTTGTTGCAGCGACATGATGCACAGTTTGCGCTGGCCCTTACCTGTGAAGGCAGCTGCGTTGGCTACCAACACTACCACGGCGACCAGAGCGACTTGCAACCACTTCATGATGCTTTCAATCAGTTATTCTCAGTAAACAATCGGGCATGTGGTTGTTATTATTATGATCCGCTCATAAGGCCAATTATTAACGCTTTCAACACATTGTTCTACATCATTACTACAAGACTTTATTTAACTTGACGTGTTGTTATTATACGTACTATATTATTCATGTTTCCGAAAGTGCTTATATTTTTCCATACATATTATAAATTATAATCGCTTTTCGTGTATGTCTATGTTAACCCCTTTGTTATTTTAAATTGCGCAACGGTTTTTGTTGTGGTTTCCATCATTTAGAAAATTAATTCCGGAAGGTTTGTGTTTTAACTGTTTCCATGTTTTGTCAAGTCGTAAAAGCGCGAAGCAGGAGCTGGTCAAAGGTGATTTATAAATGCGAAAAAGTCTGATTTATAACCGACGACAAAAAAGGAGGTTCTCAAGTCGAAGCCCGATTCAAACTTGATGGCGGCTCGGAACATAAGGCGAGTCGCTGCGTAGTAACGAATTTATGTTTCAGCGGGGGTGAGGGGTGGGTCACTGCGCAGCGGGCAGCGCACTTCAGAGCCGCCATTAAGTTGGTTTTCTATATATTATTTAATTTTGAACGTAGTTGCATAACGCCTCTGTACACTTTTTTTTTTTGAGGGTGGGTAATCATCAAATAACTTCTCCCGCTCTGGGCGGAGCGGGAGGGTGTGTCAGACTCTTACTGACTAAAACCCACCCGTATTCCTTCCTGTTGCCTGTGTTGCGGGGGCCTCGGTGACCCATAAGTACCTTCCCGCGACCCCGGCAGGCATCGCCCCTAGTGGACCCCTACTATATGTGCTGACGACATCTCTTTGAGGCGCGCGTGGAATACAACGCGCCGTCGACCCGGGCCTGGTCCTTACCGGACGGTGAGCTACCCATTGCTCACCGTCCGCAAGCCCGCGCCGTTGGCCGGAAATCCGCCCGGGATTCCCGACGCCCTGGACGTCTCCTGCGGACACTTGGCGAATGCGATCTAGACCGAAAAAACGAGCAAAGTGCGTGTCGGACTACGCACAATGAACGGATGGTTCCGTAATTGGGATGAATTCATCCCAAGAACAAACTTAACATAGTAGTTAAAAAACATGTTCCCCCATACTTTCCAATTGAGAGCTTTACCATGTTTTTTTAAGGCCATAAAAAAGAAGAAAAGAAAGAAACTTAGATATACTTCTTACAGGTTTTCCTGTATGTACGAGGGCGGCACTGAAAATTTCGGGAATCAAGGAAGTGACACAACATTACTATTTAAAAATGTATTTATTGCTTTTCGAAGTATTCTCCGCGAAATTTGACACATTTTTCCATACGATGGAACCAATCATTGAAGCAACCATTCCATTCGGAAGTTGGGGACTCCAAAATGGCCGTTTTGTAGGCGTCCACAGCTTCTTCAGGTGATGGAAATCTCTGTCCACGCAATTTATTCTTTATTTTAGGGAAAGTATAGAAATCATTAGGGCTTAGGTCGGGGCTGTACGGCGGATGGTCTAATAATTCTATGTTTTCTTGCTCTAAAAACTCTCTTTTGTTCTATGCGCGGTGTGAGAACTCGCATTGTCGTGATGGAGGATGATACGGCGGTTGCAGTTCTCTTTACGGAGTTCAGAAACGACCTGTGGCAAACAAATGCTAGCATACCATTCTGCATTAACCGTTCTTTGTCCCTTAAGAGGAATAGTCGTAACATGGCTGGTTTTGGTGACAAACGTGGCCACCATTTTTTTTTGCAACACTCCGTGAACGAACAATTTTTGTTGGCTTTTACTCATTTTCGAACACCCAAACTCGTGACTGGTTTTTTGTTTCGGGTTCGTACGCGTATATCCAGGATTCGTCACCTGATACGATATTGTATACAGCATTTGAGGATCCTGCGTGGAATCTTTCGAGAGTTCTGACGCACCAAGTAACGCGAGCCGCTTTTTGCTCTTCACAAAGCGAATGCAATATCCATCGGGAAAACTACTTTTTTACACCTAATTGTTCATGCAAGATTATTTGTATTTGACTCATGCCAATGTCTATAGTTGCCTTAATTTCGCGGTATGTCACATGTCGATCTTCCTTAATCAGCTTACGCACAGCATCAACGTTTTCTTGGGTGACTGCAGTTTTTGGATGACCTTGACGGGGATTATCACTGAGCTTGACACGTCCACGTTGAAATTCAGCAAACCAGCGAAAAATTGTGGTTAAGGATGGGGCTTCATCACCAAATGCAGAAATCATCCGGTCAACACACTGTTTTTGTGTTAAACCATTTCGAAAGTCATAATAAATCATCGCTCTTAAATTTTCTCGAGTCAATTCCATTTTCTCAACGACTAAACAAGTTTGACAAAACCTTGTGACAAGACCGAGAATCTTTTTTTAAATAAATAAATGGTATTCGATTTTTAAAACCAAGGAGTTTTCAATTAAAAAGATTTTAATATGACAGGAACAGTGGAAATATTCCATTCCCGATACTTTTAGTGCAGCCCTCGTATAAGTAAAGAACATATATTTGTATTTTTTTTTATATTCTGTATTTTTTTTTTAGGTTTAGTAGTTTCAGAGACAAGGCCCCACCTAAGGCTCCCTCCCTGCCTTGAGGGGATCGGCAAATTTTCATCTATGTTTTTAATAACTTTTAAAGTATTTATTTTAAAATTAAAATAAAAACCATGGGAAATTGCTGGGAGAATAATGTAATCTTATTAAAAGAATAATGTTAGAAAAGTATAATGACTTTTATTATAAAGGAACAGAACCAGATCATTATATTATAAAGTGACAAGTACAGAGTTAAGAGGACAGTCCATAACTATTTGTAAATAGGTAGACCTAATAAGTTTGAATATACAACAGAAATAGGGAGCAGTGGTGGCCCAGTGGTAACGGTCGCGACTCGTTGTTGGTCGTAGGTTCGAACCCGGACAGGCGCTTCACTTTGTGTAAATTATTTCATCACCACTGCTCTAAAAACGGTGAAGGAAAACATCGTAACGAAACCGGCATATCCTAGAACCAAAAATTCGAAGACGTGTGACATCTACCAACCCGCACTGGGCCTGCGTGGTAGATTACGGCCCACTCCCTCTCACAGAGAGGAGGGCTGTGTCCCAGCAGTGGGAACATTATAGGCTGATTAAAATATCATTACAATTCAGAAATCCTTACAACAAGCCCTTTTATTTGATATGTCACACGGTACAGTTTGCTAAACTTTTTTTTTTAATATGGGTTTTCTAATCCTACCCTTTGTTTTATAACCCTACCATTTATTTACGTTACACGTCCGTGATTGGGCCACAGAAATTCATGTGTACCAAATTTTAACTTAATTTAATCGGTCCAGTAGATTCGGAGCAAATCGGCTGTGACAGACAGACAGACACACGAGTGATCCTGTAAGCTTGCTTCATCAAGGTGGAGAAAAAGAAAGGAAGCCTACTTATCACACGGACAGCGCCTGCAGGTGCAGGCGCTGTCCCACGCTGGTTGCGATAAGTAGACTAACATGCTGCTTCGTCCTGCAGTACCGACCACGCAGCTGTACGTGTCCCGTTTGCACCGCTCTACGAAGATTGAAGACATCGTAGAGTACATACGGGTGAAGACTAACTGGACCTTGAGGGTGGAGAAGTTGGAGGCGCGCCATAACACCAATTTCAAATCGTTTGTAGTGCGTGTCCCGACTCATTTGGTGACCTTCTTCTACGAAGAGTTTTGGCCGAAAGATGTGCTGTATCGGCGTTTCCGCGGTCGGCTACGCGACACCTCGCAGCGTAGTACGACGCCGTCACTTCGTGTGCAGTAGTTTTAAAGTTTTTTTTGTAGAAAATATGTATTAGTTTATAGTTATTGTTTTTATACTTATTTATGTATTGTGTTTTTATGGGCCTTAGTTGCCTGAAATAAAGGATATTATTATTATTATTATAAGGGTTCCATTTTTCCTTTTGAGGTACGGAACCCTAAAAAGTGTATTTTTTTTAATGTCACGCCACTTGTAGTTTGCTGTAGTTTGTATTTTGTTTTTGTTACTCATACTTTGTCAATTTATTTCTTTGCACCCGACTGCTCAACGAGGGTAATTTTTTCGAGATTATTTTAATCATACTAATATTAAAAATATACAAGTAAATCTGTCTGTATGTTACCTTTCACGCCTTAACGACTCAACAGATTTCGATAAAATTTGGCTAGTTATATAAGTAGATGGCATCCTGGATGGGTTTGTGAATAAGTAATAACAGCCGCACGGGTCGATCGGTCAGGTTAAGCTTTGCTTGCCGCGGTTGGTCCGGGGATGGGTGGCCATCTTTACATACCTCCGTGCCTCGCAAACGTTAAGCCGTTGATCCCGTCTTTGACAGGTTTTACGAGTCGTCAGAAGCCCGAAAGTCTTCCAACCAGTCTTACCAAGGGGTGTCGTGTTTCCCAGTAACTGGGTTGTGGAGGTCAGATAGGCAGTCGCTCCATGTAAAATACTGGTATTCGGCTGCATCCGGTTAGACTAGAAGCCGATCCCAACATACTCAATATCTTTATTGCTTTACCATAATGTGTAC
Organism: Atethmia centrago; assembly: GCA_905333075.3. Classification (NCBI taxonomy): domain Eukaryota; kingdom Metazoa; phylum Arthropoda; class Insecta; order Lepidoptera; family Noctuidae; genus Atethmia; species Atethmia centrago. The sequence continues at coordinate 19,355,760 of HG995393.1, forward strand.
TTAGGTGGTAACTATATAATTGAGATCATTATGGACCCTGTAGGGCACAGCAAGAGGGTAGGAGAGAGGAAGCCGCGTTTTAGGAGATTTAACTTTCATATAGATAGTTTTAACTTTCATATACTCGAAGTCAGGAGATCGCTAAATATGATACTAACAATTCGCCTATCTACTATTTATTTATTTATTATTTTATCTGAAAAAGTTCTTAAATATTTTAAACTGATTTTATATACCTGTACATATGTATTATAGTGCTGTTTATTTTTTGGTATAAATTGTTTTTCTTTGAATAATTATTTCATTTCATTATTATGTCGTTTATTGGATTTTTTATCTTATAAAATACATTTTTAAATATTTCTTAGAAAAAATATTAAAAAACATTTAAAAATATATAAAATAGTGGTCCGCCGGTATCGGGAGCAGGGTCCAAGCTACCGGTGGTTAGGGCTCCAGAGACAGGAACCTCCTCACGATGCGAGCCGTATCGAGGAGTACTGCCTTCTGAATCAGGCCCTTAATCCAGCCGTCTAACGCAAGCCTCGAGAGATGGTGGTTGAGGCTTCTGGCCATCAGGCCATTGGCCGTAACGACAATCGGCACAATGACAGCCAAGTTCACATTCCACATGTCAACAACCTCGTGTGCTAAGTCGAGATATTTTATTTGTTTCTCTTTCTCAGCTTTCACGAGGTTATCGTCATGTGGAATGGTAACATCGACTATCATTGCGCGGCGCGCTAATCGATCTATCACCACTATATCAGGCTTATTGGCGACAATAGTCCTGTCAGTAATGATAGACCGATCCCAGTACAACGTGACATGGTCATTTTCGAGAACTGGGTCGGGCACATACTTGTAATACGGTACCTCAGATTTCACAAGTTTATATTTCAAAGCAAGTTGCTGGTGAATAATCCTAGCTACTTGGTTATGTCTGTGCAAGTACTCGCCGTTAGCCAGACGAGAACAACCAGAGATAATATGTCTGATAGACTCACCCGGACGGTGGCATGCCCGACACACGTCAACCGTCCCGTCCTTCATAATATGTCTCTGGTAGTTATTCGTCAAGATAACTTCGTCCATAATTGCACAGACAAAACCTTCAGTTTCCCCGAAAAGGTCCCCAAAACGTAGCCAGGATACGGACGCTAAGAAATCTGCATCGGGCTCATGAAGAGCCCGATAGAAGCGCCCGTGTAGCTCCTTGCTTTGCCATATCTCCTTGCGATCATCGGTAGTAAGTACTACAGGTTTGCACCAGTTCTCTTTAGCCATGGAAAGTGGGGTGAGCCCCTTGTCCACTGCGACCACATCACGGTGCATACCCACTTCGGTTTTCAAAAAATATTCCCTGAGACTGCATATCTCGCGGTTGTGGAGGGTCTTCGCGTTTAAAAAGCCTCGACCCCCGCACTTCCGCGGGATGTACAGTCTCATCACCGATGATCGTGGGTGATGCATCCGGTTTGCGGTCAACAGTGTACGGACCCTCCTATCCAGGGCGTCTAGTTCGGTCTGAGTCCATTTGAGTATGCCGAAAGAGTACGTCAAAACCGGCATGACCCAACTGTTGAAGGCGCGCACCTTGTTACCGCCTGAAAGAAGACTAATCAATACCTTCTTCAGGCGGCCAAAAAAGCGCTCCTTCAACGATTGCTTCATGTCAGTAACGTTGATGCCTAACGCTTCCGACATTCCCAAATACTTATAGCTTTCGGGTGAGGAGAGGGATCTAAGGTGTATGGAATCCGAAAGTTGAATTCCTTCGGATTCCATTATCTCCCCTCGCTTCACATGCATGAGTGCACATTTGTCCACACCAAACTCCATTCTGATGGCGCTACTGAAAGTTTCAGTTACCTTCAGTAGCTTCATCAGTTGCAATTTGTTGGGGGCAAAGATTTTCAAGTCATCCATGTAGAGGAGGTGAGATATGATCTGACCACCTCTCCTCAACCGATAGCCTAGACCTGAATCCTCCAGCTGCATGCTTAGAGGATTCAGGGCTAAGCAGAACCAAAGTGGACTTAAACTGTCGCCCTGAAATATTCCCCGTTTAATCCATACAGGCTCATCATTCCCCTGGATCTGTCGACACCCCGGATAGCGAAGGACTGTCCTCCATTGCCCCATACACGATTCAAGGAAGGTGCGTAGAGTTGTATCTATTTTGTACAACTCCAGCACCCTCATGAGCCATGTATGTGGCACCGAGTCGTAGGCCTTCTTATAATCTATCCAGCAAGTCGACAGATCCTTGCGGGATCGACGGACCTGTTGGCTAATGGCCATGTCGATGAGAAGTAGCTCCTTAGTGCCACGAGACCCGTTCCTACATCCATTTTGAGAGGCAGACATAATGGAATTACTGTCAATGTGTGTGTTAATTTTCGCTCTCAAAATGGATGTAAGAAGTTTATAGACCGTCGACAAACACGTGATCGGTCTATAATTCTTGGGTTCCGCGGGACTACCTGACTTATGGAGCAGGTGGGTAATGCCTGTCGTCATAAACTGCGGTAGTGACCCAGACTCTAAGGATGACTGGAACTGAGATGCCAGGCAAGTGTGTGAACTAGTTAGCCATTTCAGCCAAAAGTTGTGCAGTCCGTCCGGTCCCGGTGATTTCCAATTCGGTAACGGACGGACCGCTCTAGCTATATCTGATGGCGTGATAATGACTACTTCCATTTCTGGTATAGTTTCACACACTCGCTCGACATCCCGCATCCAGTCAGCCTCAACATGGCAGACAGGTACCGACCAGATGCTTCGCCAGAACGCAGTTGTGGTGGCATCATCCGGGCGGCACACGTCTGTCACGTTTTGTTTAGGTCGCTCCCAAGCTCTATATACCCACCTCTCATCGCTCTGGAACATGCGATTTTGCGTGTATCGATCAACCCGCCGCTTATACCGCCGAATACGGCTCGCCCATGCACAAACTTTCTGCTTCAGGAAGTCGATGCGCTCTGTGATATGAGACATGTATTCTCGAGGGCTGATTCCAGTCCCCGAGAATGCCCGTCTTACAAAGCGCATCACACGTGGTCGTGTATTGCCCTCCCTGAAGCAGTATAGTTTGCCGATGAGTACCCTGGCCTTATCAATACGACGCTCAATCCTGCACTGCCAGGCTGGTACGGCTGGTTTTGGTCGAGTAGCTCCGTCAGAGTTTGGAAACTTGACATTCGCTAAACGACATGCCGCAACAGCCGCGCAATACAGGATCGAGTGTGTATCAACGAGATCCTCGCTGCTCTCGAAAAAAACCTTAAGCTGCGAGTCCAAGGCACACATCAGTGCCCTATTTTTCTTGTGCATGGGTAGGCGTGGTAGTCGGGGTCTAAGTTCGGTTGGAGTGGACCTATACTCGCGAAACGCATCCTCCAGTGCGCTCCTCAATCGGACGTTGCACTGGCTGCTTACTGTGGCAGCCCTATCATCCTCTTCTTCAACACCGTGATTGGACCGCGGCGGGATTACATCAATAATTGGGGTATGTACCGCGGTTTGTGCCGGAGTCGAGATGATATAGTTGCTCAGTACCTCTGAACGCAGCCTATCAAGTGTGGCATCGTCCAACCTACGATTGCGTTGGATGACCCGCACCTGATCCGACAATCATTATTATTATTGTTATATTAATAATTAATTATTATTATTAAATTATTTATTAATAATGATTTACTGTTATATTAATATATTTTAAACATACCTACAAGTTGCGTGATTATCATTAATTGTTGTTATGGATTATTTTTATTAAGTATACTAAAGTCAAAAAAACACAATACTGCACTTTTCTCAAAGAGTTGTCTCGGCATGGGTCCTAAGATTTTTAATAGACTGCCAAAAACTTTAAAAAGCATGACCAACATAAACCAATTTAAATCGCAACTTAAAAAATTCTTGATTGAAAGGGCTTACTACTCTATCAATGAGTTTTTAGATGATAGAAGCATTAAATAAAATGTCCGATCCACTTGTTATTCTGTCCTGTTTACGACGTTACTTGTTTGAAACAGTTTTATTTAGTTTGTAGTTTTTTTTTTTTTTTTTATGCCTAATTTGTACGCCTTGCAAGGCAAAACATAGTGATACAATGCAAATTTTTATACCATGTACCATAATTTACCTATGTTCGACAAATAAAATACTTTGACTTTGACTTTGACTTTATATTATTTATTATTATATTAGTAATTTCTTTAACATGTACAAATTACATTATTATTAATATGTTTTTTCCTATTATTTATGTTTATCATTTAAATATTCGTCTAAGGAGTAATAACATTTGTTTAACAGTAATGTTTTAAGTTTATTTATAAATATATTTAACTTTTCTTCTTTCTTTATTACGTCAGGCAGTTTATTATATATTTTTATAGACATTACGTAGGGACTTGTAGAATGTATTTTTAGCTTGGATTTTGGTATGTTTAGCCTAGATCGGTACCTAAGTGTGTACATTTGTGTGTGTGTGTACATAGTTGGGAATAAGCTAGGCAGATGATGATGGAATAGATGGCATCCTGGAGATGGATGGATATAGGCTACTTTTTGACTTAAGCACACAAATGTACAGAGGCGGACTTAATGCCATAGGCATTTACCATAGGTTTTACCCTTTGGAGTACGGAACCCTAGAAATCGTGATACAGCGTTTTTGTAAAATCATTCCCCAAGGGGTTAAAACTGGGGATGATTTTAAAATTGACATGTATGTTGCACACCAGACACGACACCCGTCTGGTCGGAAGATCCTCCCTTTTCTATGGAGAATGAGTGAACTTTACACCCTGTTCCTCAAACCTTTACTGGTGACCTCGAATATGAACGTTAGCGCAGCCTTTGTGCTGCTACTTCAGCGTGACGTCATCATCATCACTTCCTCAAGCTTTCGAGCGGCGAGTCACACAGCCAGCCACAGCAACCACGGCTTCAAAGGGTATCCTGACCACCAGCATGCAGCGACCGCGCATACCTGGACATCACTCTAAGCCTCATCAGCAACCTTGGCACAACACACTGCACTTTCGGCCAGTCAACAAGCAGAGCTCTTCAACCCTCTTCTGGTCGACGCCAGCATTCAGCCTCAACTCGGCGCTGTAGCACATCCGACTCACTGTACCATAACGCAGCGCCACCCCGACTCACTGGGGCATCACCGCAGACAGTTCCGACCCACCGACAACTATGCAACAACCAGTTTCAACTCACTGGAACCACATCTGGCACTGGCAAGCATCGCAAGATTCACTATCGACTATCGATCGATAGTGATGTGGCGGCCATCTTCATCGCCACATGCGAACTACGCAGCATACTGACGTCACGCAAAATCCTGCATCGCGCAAGCAGAGTTTACCGCGCAACTAGCATATATACAACATCCCGCCATCAACCGTCGGGCAGTTGCCCACCAGACACGACACCCGTCTGTCTGGTCGGAGGATCCTTCCTTTACTATGGAGGATGAGTGAACTTTACACCCTGTTCCTCATGCTTCCATTCGTATGTTGAGGTAACATTTAGTCTTTATTTCATTGTAATCGGTCCACTCTGTCAAGAGTTATTATTATTACAATTTAAAGTCATTAAATAACTTAGCTAACATGTACGAAATACGTGGTCAATGGTGGCGCTAGAATATTTCAAATTAATGTTGAAATATTAAAATGATTAATTATTGTTTTAAAGTTAGATTATTTACCTTTTCCCGCCTACGCGTAGCACCTAGCATACCGATAGGCTAATCTGGGTGGTACGTTCTCGTGGGATAATGTCCGAGCTCCACGCCGACGAAGCCGCGGGCAATAGCTTGTTAACTAAAAAGCTACGGTTTCCCTAGAAGAGCGGTGGCCGCCACATAGCATCTGCAATTTAGCGGCGAATGACGTCACTGAAACGTTATTTAAAGTTGGTGTATTCGTTTTTGATACCGTCACGTCAGACCCCGCTGCCCAAAGATTTAAATCGCTAGATTTGCCCTCACCGTACGTATTCACGTGAAAAAAATGTCCATATTGAGAAAAGTGAGGTCTCATTATTTAACAGCATTTCCATGACCATCTGTGTCAAAGGTGTCAAAACGAAGCAGAAATGCAACTATCTTATGATGCGGTAGGGCGGATCTAACGATTTAAATCTTTGCCACTACCATCATTGTCATGACAGCCGTCACTTAAATCCTGCCGGGGTCGCGGGAAGGTACTTATGGGTCACCGAGGCCCCCGCAACACAGGCAACGAGAAGGAATACGGGTGGGTTTTAGTCAGTAAGAGTCTGACACACCCTCCCGCTCCGCCCAGAGCGGGAGAAGTTATTTGATGATTTCCCACCCAAAAAAAAAAAAAAAAACCCGTCACTTAAATGGCGACCACCGTAGTCTTCTAGGAACCCGTAGCTGAACCACCTGCTTTGCAACCATCTCTTTCTCGACGCACTCTTATAGCGTAATACACTTACCTTACAATGGCAATGCCTTTCATTTTGACTGTCCCACAACATACATTGCGGGGTTTACGTTGTCGAGCAGATGAATTTCTCAAACATATGTAGCAACAGATTACCAATTTTCTTCAAAAATCCTTCGAATTGTGTTTGAAAATGTGTTACGCAATTCATCATAATTTTGTCCTTATCCCGTGTTACTTGTGGTCGACGCAATACGTTTTGGTCTTCCATCCTCCCCTGTCAGCCGTCACGCTATCATTCACTCCCTTCTCTTTCATATCATTTCTCACAAAATCCATCCATCCTTTCTTTAGCCTACCTCTCCCTCTCCATCCATGAACACTAATGTTTATATCCTAAATTCCTAACTAATATTATATATGCGAAAGTGTTTGTTTGTTACGCTTTCACGCTGAAACGGCTGAACGGATTTGGGTGAAAGAACAATGCCCAGCTATGGCCCACCTCGGACACATTTTGAAAGATAATCAAAAAATATAAGTTTTTTAAATAGGAATTATCCATTTAAGTACTATCTCTAAATAAGACGCCGCCGTGATCTTAACAAATAAATAAGTAATTTACCTAATATCAATGACAGTTTCACTTACAGGCGAAGTTTAGGGTTGCCATTATATGTTCAATTTAATTTCTATTCAAACATTTAATAAATCTAATATATAACGAATTAATTAATAATAATAAAATCAACCTGTGTGCTCAGTGGCGTACAATCGAAGGGAGAGGCTGATATCCAGCAGTGTAGTAATACTCGTATAGGTTGATGATAAACCAGTGTAGGTACACTTCAGTCCTATTTCATCTACACTTTACACTTTCATCTTGTTTAGCTTGGACCTCGTTGAGAAAATATATATAAAATAATTATATTTTTTTTTTTTCTATATACTTTCTTTCCATTGGAAAAAAATGAAAAATCTTACACCATAGTTATGTACTATGTTATGCTACCTATTTCATTATTTGTCATTGTTTACTGTGTAATTAAATAATAATCAATTGCATTTTCAGGTGTATATCTCAAGCAATGATTTTGTTTGTCATTCATGTTGGACTGCAGCATGGAATGATCATATAAGGGAAAATATTTCTAGACAAATTGCTCCACGTCAGGTAAGGTTTCAAATAAATAATTCTTATATTTCAGTTTATGGTGTGAAATAATTAGATTTATAATATAATTCATTGGTCCAGTCTATAGTGCTCTTACTTACTAGACTAGATGTATAGCTTCATTCCCTCCCTGGACAAACATTGTTATTAAAAAAGTAATACTATTATTAAAAGTAGGTACACATTTTAAGCTGGCTGGTGGATGTACCTAAAAGACTAGATATTATAATACTTTTATTACTTTGTTACAGTTGCTGATCTCGTCTCGCATCTGCCATCCTTGTTGGCAGAGAAGTGATAGAGCAATTACACGTTTACATCAGTTTCTTTCTATCAGTTCTAGTAACCGATCAGTGGATTTAGATGAAGAGACTGTAGACCTTGACAGTACAGAAACAAATGAGTCTACACAAAATACACCTCAAGTGCAAGGGATATAATCCACAATATTTTTGCCCAGTTACGTAAGAGCACCTGATGGGTATCAGGTGCTCTTACGTAACTGGCGGCTGGCGCTGCTACTTTTCCCAAAATCCCAAAATCTTTTGAGCTATCCATAAGATATAACTTTACCTATTTTTACTGTATGAAATGGAACCCATAAGCTGTTTAAACTTAAGTGACTATTATTCAAAAGGTTAAAAGGTTGAGTAAATAACTTTGAATATAATAATTACTTGTGTTAAAAATTATTTACATACCATTAAAAAGTGATTGTAAGTGTATAGAATAAGTCTGTGCTGAAGAAAATAAATATTATAAAAAAATTAAAACTGTTTTATTTCCAAATGGCGATTTATTTTCTTAACTGATAAGTACTAGAAGGTGTTTATAACAACTTAAACTTTAATCTCATACACTATTTATCAGTGTTCACTGTAGGCCACGGTTGTTCTAATATGTGGGCATTGTCCTTTGGCACATGGGTAGATCATGACTTGGATTAAGACGTAGGATACTTTTTTTATAACGGTGGTACGTTCCCGTGGGATAAATTCCAACATGCACGCGGGCAAAGCCGCAGTTATTGATATTAGTTGTACGAAATAAGGGTGCGTTTATCGAGTCCTGAAAGTATTTTCAGGAGTTGATTGGATGTATGTAAACACTGGCAAGATTTATATCATGTATTTTATTACCGGCTTATTCAATAAAATACATTCGATTTGAAGGCTCCCAGTAACTGTAACATCACACACTGATGTGCTCTTCAACGCGTCTACATCTTATAGGTACTCGCTTCTGCGACAAACCAGTATTCCCCTAGAATCAGAAAAAATTGGTGCTGTACATAATGTCACGTAAATACTATTAAAGTCAAGCGCAGATTACAGCCGCAACGAGCCACAGCGCAACGCAATTTCATACAAAAGAGTGCGGTGCGGCCCGCCTGTAGAGTGCTTTGGTTCATAGAAAATGAGTTGAAATGATGTAATGCTCGCTGCAATCTGCTCCACAGCTGGTTACAGCTAAGCCACGCACGTGTCACTGCAAGCCACGGCCACGCTACACACGGATGCGGAAGTAAGTACTCGTAAGTGGAAGGATGACTTATAATCAATACAAAAATAGAATTCAACTCAGGTTGGATGAAATGTCGATAGGTAACAAAGACAACTTGCAATAAATAACCCATGGATACCCCTCAAGTTATAGGGAAAAATGTACAAGTCCGTGCTAAGGCCTGTCGTACGATATGGATCAAAATGCTGCAAAGTGAAAAAGACGGATAAAAAAAAACTGGAAGTAAATAACTGGAAGGATGCCTTATAATCTATACAAAAATAGAATTCAACTCAGGTTGGATGAAATGGCGATAGGTCACAGAGACAACTTGCAATAACCCATGGATACCCCTCAAGTTTATAGGGAAAAATCTACAAGTCCGTGATAAGGCCTGTCGTACGATATGGATCAAAATGCTGCAAAGTGAAAAAGACGGATAAAAAAAACTGCATGCAACGGAGATGAGAATGTTGAGTGGAGTAACGAGAACGAGTAATTGTTTTGCGAAATTGTTAGTAAATAAGAAGAAGTTTAAAAGTGGCGTTAGGGACAGAAAAGTTAAAAGAACACCGTTTGTCTTGGTATTGGCATGTGATTAGGAGTTAATGGATTGGGAGAGAGAGGAAGGCAAAAGAAGAGATGGATGAATTGTGTAAGGAATGTTACGAATGAATGAAAAAGAGCGAATGATAGCGTGACGGTTGACAGGGGAGAATAAGAAGAACATGGGACAAAGGCATATGATGATGATATATTTACAATTAGCACAGAACCGATTCTTACTGTTTGCGAGTAGGAGAGTAGCAGAAGCACATCTTGGGCACGGATTCTTTGGGGCTCTCACAGCGGCAGTTGTCTTTGCATTGGAAGTCACCCGTGCACAACGATCGCTGTACCATCTCAGAATCTGGAAATAAACCATTACTCCATTTTAACATAAATAACATCATGGCTTGTGAGGCTGTGTAAACTTTTTATACACAACTAGTGACCCGCCCCTGCTTCAACTGGTCTGGTGAACTGAAAACTTAGGTGAAGTGAGCTGTCAATAGTGTCAATCTCTAGAATCAGGGAGGAATGATAGCTCACTTGACCTTCACGCTGAGAGTTTTTCAAAATAAATCGGCAGGCCCCGTTCGCGGCCTCGAGCGATGTGACTAGCGACCAGCGACGCGCGCGCGTCCCCTGTTTCCGTCCATTGCTCCGCCCATTGCTCCGCCAGTCGTGTATTGTTTTCTCCGCAGTCGCTGCCGCAAGGCGCGTGTATCTTGAGCGTCTAGGCCGTGGCTACGAGGTCACATGGACGCATCCTACTGATGCGGTGTCATGTCTGAACATTGAGATTTCTGTGCTATAACTATGTATATGATGGTTGGTGATCCGCATCAAAATCGGCAAAATACGACATATTGTAACGACAATAATGATCACTGTGATTTAACAGTGATGCAATATCAGAGGTAAAATAACTAAAAGGACTGTAGTCAGAAGAACGGAAATCTGACTAGAACGAAAGTCTGATGAGTTGTGAAGGTCAGATAGGCAGTAACTGCATGTACATTTATTCAGCTGCATTCAATTGGACTGGAAGCCGTCCCCATCATACGAGTAGTTGGGAAAAGGCTAGAAGAATGATGTTGGTTAGTTCGATGCAGGTCCAGAATGTGTTGACGACGGCTTTGTGATGGGTCTGACACCCTGTATACTAAGGTTTTTCTAATGGAAGAACACAATAACCTTTTGCAAGACCTGAAAATCGAAGCTGAAAAAGCGCGATTGCGCTTCGTTTTAGCTGAACCCAGCTGGTCAGACCTCACGCTCAGTCATGCGCCTGATCTCTCCCCGGTCGTGTCGGATAATCGGATTGCCGTCGCACCGGACTATGACAGTAAAGGAACAGAGTGCATCTGTGTCTGCGCATACACTTGTGCACTATAATATCTCCTGCGTACCTGGCTATCTCCATTGAGATTGGCCGAAATTCGGTCGGGAAGATTTATTTTACTAAAAAGTTACCGAATAGGCCGAATACCGAATAGTAGCTGATTATTCGTAGCATGTCTAATTTGACTTACCTGTAAAGGCAGCTACGTTGACTACCAACACCACCAGAGCGAACAGAGCTACGAACAACTTCATGATCAACTATATTCTCAGTGAACAATGGAACATGTGATGTTGTTGGCTTTTTATAGTAAATTTCTAATGCTTTCGTGAGATTGTTCTAAACTATTTTATTACTACAAGATTTTATTTAAATTGACGTGTTCTTATTCTACATTTTACCATGACACTCAGGTAAACGAAATACTGTTTGTTTGTTTGTCTCGTTGGTCTAGTGATCGCAAGCGCTACTGCTGAACATCAGGCCCTAGGATCGATTCCTGGGTCGGGCAAAATGTTATTGGGTTTTCCATCTGGAGTGTGTGGAGTGTGGAGATACGCAACTCCTCCGGTGTTTACTATATCATGAAGGACTAACAGTGGCTACACATCAGTGTTTTCATGTTTTACCTGAAGTTTCGAATACCTGCCTGGTGTTTTAGGGGGCTGTATTGATGGGATTCACGTTGCTATTGTTGTTAGGCCTGCAGAATATGAGATGGTTTCTAACCGATAATTATACATACATACATAAATAAACTCACGCCTTCCCATGGGGGTAGGCAGAAACTATAGAACGCCACCTGCTACTCTCCTAACATACTCCTTTTGCTTCGTTTACGTTCATACACCTGCAGGGCTAACATGACACACGCGACAATTACTCACTCTCGCGTGAGTAATTTTTGTCTATTTCTGTCAATTTTCTCGTTTTCTGACAGCGCTGCCATACAAAATACTCGACTCGTTCTGTCAAACTCGATATTTTCTCGACAAACCCTAACATGGCACCTAAGTTATCTCGTATTTTGACAATTCAACACGAGATAATCTTCGATTCTGCTGTCATTTAGTCGTCCTCGATTTTGACGACGAGAAGAGTAGACAAAATTATAATACAAAAAAATATGGCATTCATGGGGACTGGTGACAGAAATGAAAACTTAAAACTTTGGAATAACATATATAAGTATATATATGCGTACACATGTACGTACACAGGCCGCTCCGCGACGCCAGTTTGATGCACACGTTACATTAGCATGTTGGTACCGCAGTCTGCATGTCGGTGAGTGGTTAGGATGTCGGTGACGCGGTGTGCATGTTGGTGACGCAAATTGCATGTCAACAAGTGCTTTCAGAATTTCGGTGACGCGGTTATCAAGGCGTAAGTCGATTGGCATTTCGTAAATCTGCTAGCATTTCGGTGACGCTGTTAGCATGTCGTTGACTCTGCCAGCACTTCGGGCACGCTGCTAGCAGGTAGGGCACGCTGTTAGCATGTCGGTGACTCGGTTAGCGTGTTGGTGACGCATTGAGCATATTGATGACGCATTGAGCATGTCGGTGACTCCGTTAGCATGTCGGTGACTCGGTTAGCATGTCGGTGACTCGGTTAACGTGTTGATGATGCATTGAGCATATTGATGACGCATTGAGCATGTCGGTGACTCGGTTAGCGTGTTGGTGACGCATTGATGAAATGAAATGATGATGATGATGATGAAATGAAATGAAATGATGATGAAATGAAATGATGAAATTATTTTATTTTCTGTAAGTAGGTTTATACAAACACTTACACGTCAATCATACTTAGAAACTAGTTTTTTTTCTATCTGACTATTCTGAGAAGAAAGGCCGAAACAAACTCAGAGGTCACAGTCTCTTTTAAAGTCCAGACATAATCTTGGTCAGATAAAATTGAGCATATTGATGACGCATTGAGCATGTCGGTGACTCAGTTAGCATGTTGGTGACGCAGATTGCATATTCAAGGGATGCTGTTCATATGTCGGTGACGCGGCTAGGATGTCGGTGACGTGGTTAGTATGTTGGTGACGCGGTTAACATATTGGTGACGCGAACCCACAGGTTTTTCCCCTAACAAAAATGGCTCACTCATTTTCGTTTTCGTCATTTTGTATTTTAATTTCGGCATGCCATAGAAAAATATTAAATTTTAATAAAAAAATCGGTTACACAAAAAATTACAACATAAATTAATAAAGGTGGATGTAAAATCATTATAGTACATACTAATTCCATGCGTAAAATTTATCGAATGAGCCGATGTTGCTAAAATAAAAATGATTTGTTTTTAATAATTTGCTACATCGGTTTCTCGTCGCGAGATAAAGAACTGTCAAAGTGCCTTTCTCGAGTTTACTCACGCTTAGCGGTCATGTTAGGCATTCGGATGACGTCAGAATCGTAGACAAATTTCGACAAATCGAGAAAGAGAGCGTTCTCGCGCTTGTCATGTTAGCCCTGCTGGTCATACACGCACGCCGGTTGCGAGTACTACGCACCTGACCTTTTTGAAGAACATCATTAATGAGGTCATTATGTCTTTCTGGGGCGTCTCCCGGCATATCCACTCACATCTGCCTTGTAAATACCTTTTTTTAGTCGCCTTTCATTCATCCTCTCAACATGGCCAAACCATCTATCTAAGCATACTCTTTTCAATTTTTGTCACTACATCTTCCTTTAAATCTACCCTCCCCGTACAGTTACCAACTGTTTTTTTGCGAACATTAATACTCGTATATACGAGTATTTTGATATTATCTAACTTTCATGTTACATGGGCCTTATTACATGGGACTTCAACATAACTGGCGAAATGTGGGTGTAGTAAAGGTATACCTCTTTTTTTTTTTTGATAGGATATCATCAAATAACTTCTCCCGCCCTGGGCGGAGCGGGAAGGTGTGTCAGACTCTTACTGACTAAAACCCACCCGTATTCCTTCCGTTGCCAGTGTTGCGGGGGCCTCGGTGACCCATTAGTACCTTCCCGCGACCCCGGCAGGCATCGGCCCTAGTGGACCCCTACATTTGTGCTGGCGACATCTCTTTGAGGCGCGCGTGGAATACAACGCGCCGTCGACCCGGGCCTGGTCCTTACCAGACGGTGAGCTACCCATTGCTCACCGTCCGCAAGCCCAAAGGTATACCTCTGCCTCACCCTTCGGGGATAGGTGTGATATTATGTCATTTTATCGTACTTTACGTGTACTTCAATTGTATTATGTAGTAGATACCTATAAAAGAGAGCATACATTATACCTATTCTCAAAACGGTGAAGGAAAACATCGTGAGGAAACCGGCATGTCCTAGAACCAAAAATTCTAAGACATGTGACATCTACCAACCCGCACTGGGCCCGCGTGGTGGACTACGGCCCACTCCCTCTCACAGAGAGGAGGCCTGTGTCCTAGCAGTGGGAACATTATAAGCTGATTATGTTATTATACCTTTTATTAAAATAAAACAATATTGATAGGAAAATTATTTAACAAAATTAACAATTCTCTTTTTTCTTCTTTCCTTAGATTTGCGACTGATTAGAATATTGCTGCCCCGGAGGGGCAAATCATGACTCCTTTGTATAGAATTACCATCCACTTGGAACAACTCCACCAGGCTGAAAACGAAATGTCAAATTATCCGGCAATAATTAATTAACATTGAGTGATAAAACAATAAAATATGTGTCTGGTGACTCAGGTTGTCCTCTAAGTTTTTGTGTTTTTTTGTCACTAAGTTTTTGTGTTTTAAAATATAGTTCGTTTTTCTTTCTTAAGTTGACAAAACCCAAGGGATAGATTTAAAACTCCTAATCATAATCATTTATAAATTTGCGAATATGGCTACAAAAGAAAAGGTCTTAAACAAACAACCAATAGTGTCCATTAGCCATATATCCTACCGTAACCGCGTACCTTTGTACGCTTTGCCAGCCTACAAAGTTTTTGTTTCTAATTTCCCTTTTCACGGCTTATCTGCGGTCTTTTTAACAGTTAAAAATAAAAAAAATCTAATTTAATTAACAAAAACTGTACAGAAAAAATTACCGGTAAAACTACGGTCATGCGGCAATATTTACACCAAATATGATCCTGATATGAATTGAATTAAGTATGATTCAGCATTTTACGAAAATTTGTGGAATTGCTAATGATCTGCTGGAAATACAGGAAATGAATCGCTTTTAGAGCAATTGCTTAATGTGGCTACTCTTGGACAGATGCGATGCACGGTTTAATTGTCCTTGTTATAGTTGTTTTCCAAGTCTGCAATCAGCATTTTGTTTTGATTGTTTGTTTGTTGTCATTTTGCCAGTGTCGCAACACAGAGTAATTACGCACTGTAAATTGTCTGTGGTTCCTGGCCCTGACATCAAGTAATGGACAAGATTGTCAAACTTTTATAAGGCTTTTGGCTACTTTGTATGTGTGTATTTTATATATTTTTTTGTAATGTGCGTTTTTTTGTGCATAATAAACAAATTTTCTTTATTTTTAAAATGAATGAACCTCTCTTTTTGCGCTTCTAATGATGCACGTTTTTTTTAAATAATTGAGCTTAGGTTGGCACTGTGACAAACCACGCGTGAGCCGAATTGGTCGCAGTAACTATGTAAGCTAACACCGACCAAAAGGATTTGGTTAGGTTAGAACTGTGACCAACCGCGCTTCATCCAAGTTGGTCGCAGTCACTTGGCTATTTAGTATTTTTACGACCCCAAAATAAGAATTATTTGAGGTTTACAAAATCTGTCATTTATTCAAACTAGCACTTTTCGAACGTCAAAATTACATAAGACATTCCCCCAAAAACGCCAGCCCTTCACCACTTCCTAGTGCTTTAGCTGGGAAGAAGAAGTGGCGCAACAATCTCCCCAGCAGTACAGCTGTCTGTTAAGTTACACAAACTTGATTCTATACAAATCGTATGCAAAGTAATTAACACTAAGAAACACAAAACATTAAATTAAATTACTTGCCATATGTTAGCTAGTACACGCCAATATACCAACAAAACAATGAAAACTGTACTCAAGCAGAAATAAAAATTACAATATAAAAACGCAAACAGAACTTAAGAGGCCGACAACACCTAAAGCGCGGTCACTGTCGGACTGCATAGAAAAGAAAGAGAAGCGCGATGACACAACGCTGGTAATTTATTGCAAAATATGAAGCAATTATCGATTTACAAAAAAGCTATAGATTGTATAAAAACAAAATAAAACACTATTATGCTAATATGTTGCTTGTAGAATGATCTAACAAAAAATCAGAATGATTGCATGTATATTAGTATGGTTTTTATTCGTTAAAAGATTTTTTTACAGGTATATTCGTGATTTTTTTCTATAGTATATATTATGTTTTCAACACACTATGTACCTAGCATATGTCCTTAAGAATATCATATATTTTTCTGATTTTGTTTACTGCAGTGGATCATATACTTTAACGCATTATAAAACTTATAAAAATTGCGTTTAGGTCTTGTTGTCCCCTTAATACCTAAGTAAAAACCTCTAGACATAAAGGGCGTGCCCGCTTACATAAGGCTGTAGCTGTGTGTTTTGAAAAAGAGGCGCCATTATTATATTAGAGAGTTTAATAATATTTTTAGGAGCGCAAAATGAGAATTATGAAATACTAGCTTTATCCACACGGACGAAGTCGCAGGCTAAGCAATTGTTATTTATAATTATTGTAATAAGTACACCAAATGTTAACAATAATAGAATATTATGCTTCGTTAACGTCACACGATGAAGTCTGTCACGGTCTTATCGCTGTCTACAAGTCAACAGCGGTTTTTGTGCAAATGTTAGGGGCTATCTAATCGTTACAATAATAAAATAAATAACCTTGTAGCCAGGACTATCCACCAGCAACTTGCTCTGAAATACACAGTCAAAGTCAAATCATTAAAAAAAATCAAATAGGCACATAAAAGGCACTTTTGAACGTTGGAAGTAGAATTGATTCTAGTCGCCACTTCCAATAGCTTGTTTCGTATGGAGAAGAATGGGCAAGAAGCTTCACCGTTACTCTTTTAAAATGTATTACAATATTTTGTATAGGTACATTAAAAATATGTGAAGACGATGCACTTAGAATAAAATTACTAGGTATAGCATATATATTATATATAACGATAGGTAAAAAGAATTAAACATTAAGCCATGACAGATAAATGGATTATGTGATAGATAGCATGATGCTCACATATTTACAAACATTGTAAAAGTTTACGATTTTCCTAAAAGCTTAAAGTAATAAGTCAGTGTGTGGGATAAGTTAATCGCAGAATGTAAAATCAATGTCATTGTCGCTCAGCATCAAGTGCGACGAAAGGCGTTGTGATGGACCACATACAGCAGGGTCACCCGAAGAACACATGCGACTAGGATGGCTTAACATGCTGCTACGTCCTGCAGGCTTAGCATGACGCTTCCTATCTCTTCTCTACTGTATAATAGAAATCGCTTGTCTACCCTACTCGAAATCTCTTCTTCCCGAGCATGAGGTCACACCTAGACTCGAGTTTCTTCGTAGACAGTGACTTTTCTATAGCAACTTATTTTTGCGTTTCGTTCTCATCAAACAAATATTTGAAGCAGTGTTTTGAACAAATATTTCTTCAATAACAAAACGCAAATGGTTTATTTTATTTGTTGTGATAAATTTTGATCTATGGCTAATGCGCGTAAAACTTTAAACCCCCAGCTAAGTTTTAAAACACATTTTATTATAGAGTGGCAAAAAGTAAGTATGCTTTATGTTTTTACAAGGTACATTGTTATTTATTGTTGTACCCATGTAAGTAAAATAATATCATTTGATTTTAGATATTTTGTGTAAACCATGGTTGTGTTATTTTTATTAGTAATTATCTGTTAAATTATTATTAGTTTATTTACATAAAAATTAAAACAAAGTTAAGCTTAAAAAAGGCCCTCGGGGCATTGTACCGAGGATGCTGGCGGCATTTCCTCGCTGAATTGTAATGCTGATGCGTTGCGCGAGAAAGCCGCCAGCTTTTCGGTCACCAGTTACGTAAACTAGACGTTTCGCGATTTCCGCAAATAACTTATGCGCACTGGGACTCCACGGACCGAGGGTCTCGAAGCAAATACAAATACAACTTTTGTGTAATATTATAATCTCTATATAGAACTGAATGTAGTCAGTGTTCAGTGAGAAGATTTTGGCTAGTATTAAGTTGTTTTATATTCCCTGTGAATGTATTTAATACATCAAATTTTTATTTTTGACTATATTGGTATCACAAATCTTGACTGAGCTGAACTATTTTTGACATTTACCTAACAAATTATTTTGACTTTTGTTCCAATAATAATCAAATAATACAATCATTTATGTTGTTAATTTGTAGTTTAGTATAAGTAAACTCTTTATTTGCATGTAAACATTGTAATTATCTTTTTGTATGCCTATAGTAGGCTGATCATAGCGAACATCAACCTAAATCATGTCCAACCACTGTACCTACCTATGTATCACAAATAAAATATTTCTGATTTCTGATTTCTGATTTCAAAGTTATGGGACTACATAGTGTAAAAACTGTAGGATCTTTTTGTTCTCGGTTTATCTACCACTATACCAATAATCTATTATTTACAGCCTTAGAAGCACCACAAAATAAATAGAGGTGTTGGTGGCCTATGTGTCTACCCATCAATCAACACTTTGGGGAGTTTTCAAGACCTTTAGGTCGAAGGACCTGACAAAACTGCAGAGCAGTGGAGGCTGGTATGTACCTATATTATTTTCTTGGGAAATTTGTGTTACCAACCACTATAAAAACCTATTAAATAAATGTTGTCATTTAGTCCTCGTATCTTAAAGCTGCAGTTCTTGTTTTAGACGTGGAGGGATTTAAAAAAGAAAGCCAGAGCTGATGGTGCACGTGTAAGCCAGGCCCATGCCCAAACAGGCAATACTACCATCCCTGCCATAACAGAAACCAGCACTAAAATAATTGCAAAAATCGGCAAAGAGAGTGCCTATGGAATAGGGCTGGAAGAGACGGGACTAGGAGAGGTAAAAGAAAATCTAAATAAGTGGCTTATTTGGTGAAGGTTTGATGGTGATGATTCCTTTGTCCACTTTTAATTTCAGATATCTATTCTAACTTTACCTGTCACCTCAGCATCTACTGGCCTTGTACCTATCACCCCAGCACCTTACACCGCTACTTCAGCATGCACCAACACAGCACCCTCAACACCATCACCATTTATCCCAGCTTGCTCTACCTCATCATCAACTATCCTGCATGCTCGAGTCCTTCAAGATATATCCCAATCTTCATCCCACCATCCTTTACCCCAGTTTGCTCCTCCCCGACATCCTTCTCCCCACCACCCTACATCCAACCGCCTTTCATATCCCAAAACCAGCGAGTACGTTTTGCTAGGCCCCCTAAAATGCGTGCTCGCAATATACCAAGCGAAATCCTCTCTTCAGATGAAGAGACAAGAGGAATGCTCAGAGTAAGCTTCATAATTAATTACCGATAATAGGTACCATTATTTATTTCGCTTATTTTAGGTAGGTCTGTGGCATATAGGATGGCAGATAGTTAGGGAACCGCATTACTCTTACATGTTTCTATCAGGCTTGAAAAACACAACCAACATGATAACATTACTAATTATTTTTAATAAATGTGCTATGGTATACTCGGTATATTATGTTTAGATATCAAGTTTACACAATTTTTACTTTTCAGGACATCAGTAATAAGCTTACGCCAACAACGCACCTTAACAGAAATACAATTATGGAGAGAACATTTAGAAAGGTAAAACTTTTATTAACTAAAATATTAGAAAGAAACCAAAATCTGATGATTATCTAACTAAAATATGTTAAAACAGTATTGTGCCGTTTCTGTGTCCCAGTACGTAAAGAGTTGCTGGGTTCATTGGTTAGCACACTTCCCTTTGTCTTTTACCTCAATCAGGAGGGGTGAGCTCCACAGGTACCATACAAAATAGATGACGTTATTAGTGACAGCACTTACGACTTTTCACACTACAATGTGCACTACTAAAACCGAAACCAAACTGGTGTTCCTCTCCTCCAAAAATGAGTAGTAGGCAGTAAGTACCTTTATAGATAACAGTCTACACACATTTTAATAACTAACAACATTGATTCATAGGTACCACTTACTTCAGCGGCAAGAAAATTGCAGTCCGGATCTTCATTAAGAAAATTCTCTATGTTAAGGGCCGTGAAAATTTTGGACTTTTGGCCTTATGCCCAAATGACATTCTTTTTAGAAAAGATACGAGTTTTGCGTATATTTCAATATGCACGTTATGTTTTGTTTTTAAAGTAGCTTTCAACATTTAGTAAATACTCCACATTGTAGATGATCGCCTCGTCTGTGATAAATCTAAAAAATAAGATAGCAACACTGTTAATATAGTGTATCAAAATGTGCAATGTGTAATTTAAGATACTAAACGCCATCTATGATTGGTATGTGTAACTATTATGTACTTGTAGTGTACCCCTTCCCTTGGTCAAATAAACAGTCTGTTGCGAATACTCCACGTGTTTTAATAAAACTCCGAAAAACTGCTTGCGCCCTTTGTAAGTCTCCATTCATTGAAGACATGGTATGCTTTCAGATATTTCTCGCGAGACTTCTCAGGTAGGAAACTTAATTCTGCATTAATAATTTGTTGTTTTAACTCTTCCGGTGTTAAAATACTGTTCTCGTCGCTAGTTTCACTCATATTTTACGATTACTTTAATATTTTTAACTTATTCAACTCTTTACGTCAGCCACGAAATTTTATTCCCGCTCTTTTATTTAAACTAAGGCGTGTTCGGCAATAGCACCCATGATATTTTATTATTCAAAATATTTTACGTAACATTATTGAAACTAGAAATAAATATTTACAGGTTAAATATCAGTTCGTAGTTCGTGGTCGTGAGGAAAGTCTTGAGTATGAATGTCGATGGCTATAAGAGTAGAGGAAGACCAAAGAAACGAGGGATGGACTGTGTGAAAGATGATATAGCTACGAGGGCTGCACTAAAAGTATCGGGAATGGAATATTTCCACTGTTCCTGTCATATTAAAATCTTTTTAATTGAAAACTCCTTGGTTTTAAAAATCGAATACCATTAATTTATTTAAAAAAAGATTCTCGGTCTTGTCACAAGGTTTTGTCAAACTTGTTTAGTCGTTGAGAAAATGGAATTGACTCGAGAAAATTCAAGAGCGATGATTTATTATGACTTTTGAAGTGGTTTAACACAAAAACAGTGTGTTGACCGGATGATTTCTGCATTTGGTGATAAAGCCCCATCCAAAACCACAATTTATCGCTGGTTTGCTGAATTTCAACGTGGACGTGTCAAGCTCAGTGATGATCCCCGTCAAGGTCGTCCAAAAACTGCAGTCACCCAAGAAAACGTTGATGCTGTGCGTAAGCTGATTGAGGAAGATCGACATGTGACATACCGCGAAATTCAGGCAACTTTAGACATTGGCATGAGTCAAATACAAATAATCTTGCATGAACAATTAGGTGTAAAAAAGTTGTTTTCCCGATGGATACCGCATTCGCTCTGTGAAGAGCAAAAAGCGGCTCGCGTTACTTGGTGCGTCAGAACTCTCGAAAGATTCCACGCAGGATCCTCAAATGCTGTATATAACATCGTATCAGGTGACGAATCCTGGATATACGCGTACGAACCCGAAACAAAAAATCAGTCATGAGTTTTGATGTTCGAAAATGAGTTAAAGCCAACAAAAATTGTTCGTTCACGGAGTGTTGCAAAAAAAATGGTGGCCACGTTTGTCTCCAAAACCGGTCATGTTACGACTATTCCTCTCAAGGGACAAAGAACGGTTAATGCAGAATGGTGTATGCTAGCATTTGTTTGCCACAGGTCGTTTCTGAACTCCGTAAAGAGAACTGCAACCGCCGCATCATCCTCCATCACGACAATGCGAGTTCTCACACCGCGCACAGAACAAAAGAATTTTTAGAGCAAGAAAACATAGAATTATTAGACCATCCGCCGTACAGCCCCGACCTAAGCCCTAATGATTTCTATACTTTCCCTAAAATAAAGAATAAAATGCGTGGACAGAGATTTTCATCAACTGAAGAAGCTGTGGACGCCTACAAAACGGCCATTTTGGAGACCCCAACTTCCGAATGGAATGGTTGCTTCAGTGATTGGTTCTATCGTATGGAAAAATGTGTCAAATTTCGCGGAGAATACTTCGAAAAGCAATAAATACATTTTTAAATAGTAATGTTGTGTCACTTCCTTGATTCCCGAAAATTTCAGTGCCGCCCTCGTAGCTAGAAAGGGGGTGACTACCGAGATGACAACTAATAGAGAAGTATGGAAGAAAGCGACATGTTGCGCCGATCCCAAATAAATTGGGACAAGGGCAGGAGAATGAGGAGGTTAAATATCAGTTTTATTTGCAGTAAATACTTATTTTCGTTTAAATACAACAATAAGTTAAAAATTCAATAAATTATATTAAAAGACATAATTATCTTTTTGCAAAATTTCTTTAATTAGTACGAAATTCCGAACGTGTTTATCTTTGAGGTCGAATTCAAAATCGGAACTTCGAAAGGGCTGGTCTTTGTCTCTCTCTCTTTCTAATGGCGGGAAAGAGATAGTGTGAATGTTTCGAAATGTATGATTAACCTAAGGCTGAATAAGATATTCGCGGCTTTCTGAAAAAAAAAGAGTTACTTGGTCTCACTCACTCACACAGCAAAATCGCATTTTGCTTTCTGATTTCAGGCAGTAAAACCTACATTTTTGAGCTACTGAAGTGAAAAATACATAAAACCAAGTTTTTGTCATTAAAAAAATCATTTATTGTGTGTACTACGCTTTACCTATCAAGAATTCCTTGAGCTTAATTTTAAAGATAATGATGGCTGACATACCTTTAATACAATTTGTTAGTTAGTTATAAATTTACTAGATTTTAATTTATATTTTACTCCTGTTCCAAATATACTAGATTTAAATTTAACTGTTTATCACCTAATTCCGCATAGCTCATTTTTATGTCGTGCACTTCTAAATGTTTCATATTTTTTCTTATATCGCTTTTTATCATTCTTGCCGCTTCATAATTACATATATAGTGAAGGCACCTAGTCAGTCTGTTTAAGTCCGGTTATACTTCTCACACATCTTTTTTGGGCTTTAAGAGCATTTTCTCTATCAGGAGAATTACCCCAAAACAGAATGCCATATTTTAGCGTGGAGCCCACATATGCATGGTAAGCGTTTTATAATGCACTCTTGTAAAACCTGACCTTTTTACATACTTTCTATGATGTTTGTTTATTATTTTATAACCCAGTAGGTAATACCTACAGCTCCCTCCTGATTTGGTTTTAATTATTTGGTTTGTATCATAGGCTTATCCAATAAATAATATTCCCCAACTCTTGACTCATGTAGTCTTTTTTTTTTAGGTGGGAAATCATCAAATAACTTCTGCCGCTCTGGGCGGAGCGGGAGGCTGTGTCAGACTTTTACTAAGACCCACCCGTAATCCTTCCGTTGCCTGTGTTGCCAGGGGCCTCGGTAACCCTTTAGTACCTTCTCGCGACCCCGGCAGGGACTCATCTAGTCTACGAAGTTCTGCTTTAACAGTAGAATTATTAAATACAAATTGGTCATGAACCCGGCCTGGATAATTTGCATTGACATGTAGTATCCTACATTCTGAATCGGCTATCTGCAACAAAATACAGTTATAGTGTTAGGTAAAGCAAGTTAAAGTTACCCCAATAAGACTAATAATAAGTGGTTTGTTTAAGAGTATGTTACTGATTATATAAGAATGATGACAGGATTATTAATATAGTTTACTGAACTCCTGAAATGTATTTAAGAATAACAAAAACGAGACTGCTAGGAATATATACGAGTATCTATGACTACCCGACTATGATAGAACATTTTAGTTTCATGGTCCTGAATTCTTACCAGCTGAACATTTATTGATGTCACCCCATGCCTGTTTCAGTATTGAGTTTGTTGTGGCTTAGGTGTTAGAAACAGTTGTACATGAGTACAATCGTATAACGTTCACGTTTTTCTTCTTTGTTCTCACATGTAAAATTTCAACATGAATGGTATAACTAATATTTTAATTTAAAAGAGTGTCCGTGGAGTTTCTTGCCCGTTCTTCTCCATAGGAACCTACTACGCTTTAGAATGGGCAACTAACTAGCTTCATCTCTATGACTGATTGACCCCTTGACAATGACATTCAAAAGTGTACTTGGTTTATTTTAAATAGACTCAAACACCTCAGTATTAGGGTCTACTATCCACTTTGGTTTCAGCCTAAAATTGTTGTTAAAATAATAGAATCATTGTTGTCAAAATAAACAATCCTATTTAAAACCATATCCATGTTCAGTTAAATGGACCTGCTAACCTTTTATTCACAGCAACAATTAATTGTTTAAGAAAATTGCTGACAG
This sequence comes from Atethmia centrago, assembly GCA_905333075.3. Taxonomy (NCBI): domain Eukaryota; kingdom Metazoa; phylum Arthropoda; class Insecta; order Lepidoptera; family Noctuidae; genus Atethmia; species Atethmia centrago. The sequence goes on from HG995393.1 coordinate 19,380,325, forward strand.
TAATTTGGCCAATAGGTATGTTTTGCTCCTGGCCAACTCCCCCTCTGATAATGGCCAGAAAGTAGGACTTTCAGTAAACAGAGAACCTGCAAATTAGGCATGATTTTGAAATGTATGAGTAGATTCAGATCTCCACTGACACTGCATAGATTCATTCCAGGTAACATTTAGGCCCTATATAATCTGTACCTAATCTCTACAATGATTCAGAGTTTTGTAGTTTTGTCTATAGGCATAGAAAATGTGAACCATTTCATTTTGGTTGAATATGAAAGTTGTTACCTACAGACATTATTAGTTATTATTTATATATTATTTTTACTTCGGCAGTTTTACTACGCTACTACGATATTTGCGAAGGCTTGTTGCTACACACAAAATTTAACTTACTTTTACAACCACTGGTAGACCCTGTGAAGTTTTGGGCGACAGGTCTTAGCCGAATTCCTCGCATAAATATTGCACCATCTCCTTGCTTATCTTATAATTTTGCAGGAACTAACTTACCGGGAGGTCGAAGGCGAACTAACTTACCGGGAGAACGAAGGCTCCCGCAAGCTCTAATTGTATTTCGTTCCCATCTTCGCTCAAGTTTTTCTATATAGAAACTCAAACTCAAAGCATTTATTTCAATAACAACTTACTCACTTTGAACACCTCAAAAACAAATTACATATGTTTCAGTATCAGCAATCGTACACAACCTAAGAATGACTTTACTATCAAAGTTGACGTATGTGGCGACACACAAAACCAAAACTGTACATGTCCTATTATAAATAAAGTCTTACAGACCAAATACTTAGGTGTTATTCTGGACCAGAGATTATCCTGGTACCCCCATCTTGAACAGGTTGTGGGAAGGATTAGAAATTTGAGCTGGATATTTAGGACACTAAGACACATTGTTCCATCTGAGGCTACAAGTGGCAATAACTCTTCTACGAGTCGAAACCTATTAAAGGAAATTATGTCGCCTTAGTTCAATCTGTCTTGTTGTATTGTATTCCTATATGGGGAGGTGCAGCTAAGTCCAAATTTATAGAAGTATAACGAGCTCAAAGAGCTCTAATCAATATAATGTATTTTAAGAGAACAAGGTACCCCACTTATAAGACTTTATCAAATTAGTGATCTGCTCTCAGTGAGAAAATTATATATTGTTAATATAGTCTTGACTTTTGATGCTGGTAATCTAACTTAAAGGAGGAAAGATCTTGTGGCGCATATTCCACAAACTAAAACCAGTTTTTGTAGTATGCAATATGACAGACGTGCATCCTACCTGTATAACAAATTAAACAAAGAACTACATTTATACACTAAAAAATATTATGAATGCAAAAAACTTATAACTAAATGGCTTGAAATACTTACATATGAGGACACCGAGGCCCTCCTGCAGCACGCATCTTAATTCTGCCATCCACACGAACACACACTCATCAAACAACAACACTCCACACTCACACACATACATCACACATACACCCTAGTCACTTATCTTATTTACCACAAAACACGTATGCCATCACTACTGTTCTATATAAAAGTATAATATAAGACTTTTATTCGCTGCTAAAGTACATACTTTGCTTTTGTTAATTTTTATTTTTAAGTATGTAAATTCAAAATTTGGATTGTAAAATTACTTTGTATTGTTTTCTTCCAATAAGGAGATTTAAAAATGATTGGTACATCACGTAACTTTAAGCTTCGGAAGAGCGAAGTGTCCTAACACAGGCAATTTTTGTCTAAAAGTTCACTTTAACCACTAGATGTAGTACATAACTTGTGAAAGAAAATAAGTTATTTATTATTATTATTATTTTAAATAAACCAATTACAGGCACTTTTGAATTGTCAAGGTTTCGGTCAGTCAGTCAGAAAGATGAAGCTAGTTGCCCATTCCAAAGCGTAGTAGGTACCTACGGACACTCTTTTAAATCAACGTATTATGGTTACAAAATATTGTTTACATCATTCATTTTGAAATTATACATGTGAGAACGATGCATAACGTAAAAGCGACCGTAATAAAAAAAATATAACAAAAAAAACAATTCAAAAATTAAAATTAAAATAAGCCGTGGCAGCTAAGAGATGACCAGTCTCTACTGACGGCGCCCGTTCACGAACATGACGCGTGGATCAGCACCATTCAGCTCAACCATTTTGAAGGGAGCTAAATGATCCAACACACGCGCCACCATCAGCGAGACATTAGAGTGAGCACGACATACTCCCAGCCGCCAGCGCACATTCAAGTCAATGAAAGACGTATCCAGCAAATGGCAGCTTTATAGTACATAGTACTCACATAACAATGTGCTGTGCAGCTATACAATACTAAGAGATTGAATTTATACAATGCAAAGAGAGTTTTTAAAATCTTCAGCAGCTCCAACACTATTTTCAATACCTGATCAATTAGTTTTTGCGTCCTTGTGGAGCAGGACCAGCGATGAGCCAAGAATTTTTATCAGCAATGTAATCCTCCAATTTATAATATGCTTGGCTGCATAGTGTGCGTTTTATACTAGATTTTATTTTGTTTCATTCAGTTGAAGTATGTGGGGAGGTATTTTATTGTAACATTTTAAACAGTACCCCATGAAAGATGAGTCTACTTTAGCCAGCCTGAAACCTGGTTGAACTTAAATAATAACGGCGATTTGAACCCAACATGTTAATTATATGTTAAAATAACAAAACACTGAAAACACCGTCTAAAATTACTCGAAATACAACTAACAAAATCTTTGTCTAGGTCCTTTTATTTGTAGACTATTTCGGAAGAAAGTTTTCTATCCTTAACTGTCAAAATCGGAGAAAAATTGTACGTCATGCGTGATGTTGTAGACAATTGTCTAGGGTCGAGGGCACATTTGATTTTGTAATCGCTATGCTAAAGATAGAAAACTTTCTACTGTCTACAAGGAAACGTCATTTTTGCCTACCCTTCCGTAGACAAAACGCCTCTACGGTTCTCGTGCTAAGCCTGCTGCAGTACCGACGATGCCGCTGTACGTGTCCCGTTTGCAGCACTCTAAGAAGACTGAGGACATCGTAGAGTACATACGGGTGAAGACTAACCTTGAGGGTGAATTTGGTGAGCTTCTTCCTCAAGGAAGAGTTTTGGCAGAAAGGTGTGCTGTATCGGCGTTTCCGCGGTTGGCTACGCGATGATACCTCACAGCGTAACACGACGCCGTGACTTCGTGTGCAGTAGTTTTTAAGTTTGTTCTACCAAATCAAAATACTTTATTTCACATAAACCTATAATAAGATAAGTTAAGATATTTATTTCGCAAATATGGGTACAAAAACACGGTGACATATATTGAATATAATCAGCAACAGCCATATTTAACCAGAAAGCATGCAAAAGTACAAAAATACACGAAAGATGCTAAGTACATAATAATAAAGATATACAATGTCAATATAAAGATTGATTAACTATAATTACAATTTAATTATGAAGTGCTTCAATAGTTATTTGTATTATACACAATTCTCTTGCAGTCAACTTATTTCATATTGGAATTAATTAAAATTAAATGTCATATTTTTCAAATTCTAATCATTATAAAAAGTAATCAAGAACTTCCTTTCTCCGTTAAAAATACCGTCACACTATATTAGGCTTTGTCTACTAAAAATTTCGAAGATTTCTTTTAAATAACGTCTAGTTTAATTCTTTCCAACTCCGGCAAGAAACTCCACGGTTACTCTTTTAAAAATAATTGGCTTTTACAACGTTTTTAAATCACAGTATTAATAGGTATGGGAGGACAGTGTAGGCCTGTCAACAAGTACCAGGTACTTAACAAAAAATAAATGGTCTACAAATCTAGTCTATTAAACCTATAATACATCACTTCACTTTTTCTGTGTAACAGTGGCGTGGCATAGACAATTGAAGTTGTATTCCGACACTCCTCCTCGATTTGATGTGAACATAAAAATCGTTAATTAAAATTAAATATCAACATACACTCCTCCTAGATAAATACCCAAACAACTATGTATTATATCAACACTTTGCATTGTTCTCTAAGCTATCTTATGTCTTGCAGTCGCTAATGATTTTGTTAACATATCAGCCAAATTTTTGTTTATACGTTATTGACATTTTCTTTGTCAATATCAAATCTTTTATGTGATCATATCGAATAACGATGTTTCGATCGTTTACTATTTTCATAACCCTTTGAAATAAAAATGGAACATTTGAACAGTTATCCACATACAGCATTGGCGTTAAATTTATTCCAAAATCTTTTGAAATTCCGTTTAAATTTATTCCTTCGGATGATGCTAATGATGCTGCTTTATAGCAGCAAATAAATAATAATAAATAATATTTGATTCGTCAAATATGAAATCTGTTGCAGTTACAATTTGATTACTTTCATAATCCCATATTTTATAGCCTGAACCAGTGTAGCCGATCATTATCATTGGTTTGGCTCTTGGTTGTAGCTTGCTTGGTTTTGTTATTGTTACAATCCATGCTTAGGAACCATAAACTTTCAGTTTTGATAAGTCATTATAATCGTACCATATTGAAGCTGGTGTTTGAACGTTTAGTGCCTTAGTAGGGACTACGTTTGAGCTCATAAGCTGATGGGCAAAATAATTCACTCCATAATTCCTTAGGTACTCAATACTCAATACGTTTATTGCATTCCACAATGTGAACTTAGGTGGTAGGTACATAAAGACATACATTCGTTTTGGTAGGTAACTTCGTTTTTGCAAACTTGACTCTAAACTCAAACTCAACTCAAACTCACAGCATTTATTTCAAATTACAAGCACTCTTGAATTGTCAAGGGGTCGGTCAGTTAGAAAGATGAAGCTAGTTGCCCATGCCAAAGGGTAGTAGGTTCCTATGAAGAAGAATGGGCAAGAAACTCCACGGACACTCTTTTAAATTAACATATTATGGTTACAAAATATTGTTTACATCATTCGTTTTGAGATTATACATGAGTAGAACAGAAAAAAGTCTAACAAAAAAAAAAACTATTAAAAAATGAAAATTAGCGTTTTTAATAAGTTCGTCTAATAATGTTCTGTTAATCCATTCGGATGTGCCACTCTGTGGTGGACTGTACGGGCTTGCATATTCTAATATTATGCCTTTTTGCATACATGATTCTTTAAATCTTGTTTATGTAAATTCTCCACCATTATCTAGTCTTCTTAATCTCTTTGTTTTTAATCAAAATTGTGCTTTAATAAGCTTGCTTTATATATTTCCAAATATTATTGCTGCTCTATATTTATTTTTCAAGAGATATCTACCAATACTTGAAGATAGCTTGCACCATTTATAGACATTGGATGGATAGGTCCACATAAACCTGAGTGTAGAAGATCTCCTATCTCTTTGCTTTCTCTTGTATTAGACATAAATGGTCTTCGTGTACAAGTATTTTTAGAGCTTTCCGATTTAAATGACCTAGACGTCTGTGCCATAAATCATAATCTTTATTTTTATTTTTGTGATTTAAAATTAATTTCTAATGTGTACAAATTTTGGTATTTTGTACCACAAAAAATTGTTTTTTCTCTTCTTATGCTTAATTTTTTTTATAGCTTAATAGTTTCAATTGCTGTAATTACGTATTCGTAATCTTCATTTATAGATAATAATAAATAACAGATTTTGTCTAAATCGTCTAATTTTGTATCTATATTTTCTATTTCAAATAAAATCTTTTCAAAATTTTGAAAATGTTCATCTAACATATCGTTTCTTTGCATAATTTTTTTTTTTGGGGTGGGAAGTTATCAAATAACTTCTGAGCGGGTGTGTGTGTCAGACTCTTACTGACTAAAACCCACGAGTGTTCCTTCCGTTGCCTGTGTTGCCAGGGGCCTCGGTGACCCTTTCGTACATTCCTGCGACCCCGGCAAGCATCGGCCCTAGTGGACCCCTACAGTAATTTTAGACTTAACAATCTCTTTTCCAATGAAATTTTTGTAAAAAGCTTTTGCGTTGAAATACGCTGTCTAACTTTATAAACATTTCTTTTGCATTCGAACATTCTTGTATTATAGATAAATGCTTGTCAAATATACATATGTATATTGAATAATTATCGCTTTTGCTTTAGAATTATCGATTTTAATTTTTCATCTTTAGTAATGTCATTATTATCTAATATGTTTAGTTCCTGTTTTTCTTCTAACAAAGATTTCTCTCTAAATTTCCAGTTTGAATCATTTTCGCCCTTCAATATTGGCAAAAAATATATATATATTTGTAATCATCATATTTTTTTATATGTACGTATATTTCTTCTTCTTACCAACTCCGTTTAGTGGCCCATAACCGCTTGTAATAGGGTAATTAATAATACAGTAACTGTTTAATAATATGGCTATATAATTATTTTTAAATACTCATATTTTTTTAGAACACCACTTCACTGTTTCTGTGTAGCAGTCGCATAGACAATTGAGATTGTATTCCGACAATAAATAGTTTGATATCAAAATTGTAGGTATATAATGTCAAATTATGATAATATTATGTGAAGGATGTATATAAAAATAAAATAGTTATGCCGTTTATGGTACCAGAGAAGCCAGCCACATGTGCAGAAGGAATGATTTCCAAACTTCCTTATATTCAACGTAATATTTAAATCTTATGGTATGCGTTTTTTATAAGGACACGTTTGATGTGGGTTTTGAACTTTCCATCGCTAAATTCTGTAACCGACTTTGACAACTTTTTATAAAAGCGGATACTATTGAAAACAAATATATAGTATATGACGGAGAAGGTACGTCTCTCTCGTTATCATCAACCATATTTTAACTACCGTGGGCGTACAATGGGAAGTGTTGGTTATTGCACAATAGAAAAACCGTTTGCAGTTTAAATCAAATTATAATTTACGATCAAATACGAGGGCTGCACTAAAAGTATCGGGAATGGAATATTTCCACTGTTCCTGTCATATTAAAATCTTTTTAATTGAAAACTCCTTGGTTTTAAAAATCGAATACCATTTATTTATTTAAAAAAAGATTCTCGGTCTCGTCACAAGGTTTTGTCAAACTTGTTTAGTCGTTGAGAAACTGGAATTGACTCGAGAAAATTCAAGAGCGATGATTTATTTACTTTCAAAGTGGTTTAACACAAAAACAGTGTGTTGACCGGATGATTTCTGCATTTGGTGATGAAGCCCCATCCAAAACCACAATTTATCGCTGGTTTGCTGAATTTCGACGTGGACGTGTCAAGCTCAGTGATGATCCCCGTCAAGGTCGTCCAAAAACCGCATTCACCCAAGAAAACGTTGATGCTGTGCGTAAGCTGGTTGAGGAAGATCGACATGTGACATACCGCGAAATTCAGGCAACTTTAGACATTGGCATGAGTTAAATACAAATAATCTTGCATGAACAATTAGGTGTAAAAAAGTTGTTTTCCCGATGGATACCGCATTCGCTCTGTGAAGAGCAAAAAGCGGCTCGCGTTACTTGGTGCGTCAGAACTCTCGAAAGATTCCACGCAGGATCCTCAAATGCTGTATACAACATCGTATCAGGTGACGAATCCTGGATATACGCGTACGAACCCGAAACAAAAAACCAGTCACGAGTTTGGGTGTTCGAAAATGAGTTAAAGCCAACAAAAATTGTTCGTTCACGGAGTGTTGCAAAAAAAATGGTGGCCATGTTTGTCTCCAACACCGGCCATGTTACGACTATTCCTCTTGAGGGACAAAAACGGTTAATGCAGAATGGTATGCTAGCATTTGTTTGCCACAGGTCGTTTCTGAACTCCGTAAAGAGAACTGCAACCGCCGCATCATCCTCCATCACGACAATGCGAGTTCTCACACCGCGCACAGAACAAAAGAGTTTTTAGAGCAAGAAAACATAGAATTATTAGACCATCCGCCGTACAGCCCCGACCTAAGCCCTAATGATTTCTATACTTTCCCTAAAATAAAGAATAAATTGCGTGGACAGAGATTTTCATCACCTGAAGAAGCTGTGGACGCATACAAAACGGCCATTTTAGAGACCCCAACTTCCGAATGGAATGGTTGCTTCAATGATTGGTTCCATCGTATGGAAAAATGTGTCAAATTTCGCGGAGAATACTTCGAAAAGCAATAAATACATTTTTAAATAGTAATGTTGTCACTTCCTTGATTCCCGAAATTTTCAGTGCCGCCCTCGTACGTCACGGCATTAGTATTACTCAAAACAGAGTTCACATCAAGGTTTGCTGACTTTAGAAAGAATGACGCATGGGAGAACTCGCAAAATGCTATTGGAGTTTTCTGTGATCTCTCCATAGCCTTTGATTGCGTGGACCATGACAATCATCGACATCGTAATCACACTAGCTATTCACACACGACACAACTGTACGGAACGCGCGACAGTTTCTAAACGTATTCACTCCTTGACCGCCTCCGACCAACTGCATTAAGTGCAGGTCGCAGGTGCAGGCCGCAGGTGCAGGCCGGTCTAGGGTTATGTTGTAGACTCTGTCGAGCGCCGCTTGGTGGCGCTGGCGTCCCAATTAGTCAAACGAGTGACTAACGTATTTGCGACATACTCGTAGTTATTGTTTTTATACGTATATATGTATTGTGTTTTTATGGGCCTTGTCTGAAATATAGGATATTACGAGTATTATTACTAATTGTTATAGGTATACCGACCCAGTTCTCTAAAATGGATATTTCACATTATACTGGGATCGATCCATTAGCGCTGACAGGACTTCAGACTTAGTGGCAATAATAGCATTGCCACTAAGTCTGATATAGTGGTGGTGGATCAAACAGAGCGGTGCCTGTTGATGATGAATGATTGTTGACATAACAACTACATTAAAATCTTTAAATATAATATATACACCTAATTATATATAAATATAAGCACAAATAAATACACATACATATACTAAAACAAAGAACACAAACAATGGGAAAACATTACCGATGTGTTCATAAGTTGCTGCCAGTTTCTTGCGAATGTGCTCGCAAACTTCAACTTTAAAGTATAATCAGTTGGTTGCCATTTTTATTTTATTTATTTGGGAAGACAAAACAAAACAGTGATGATTCCATAATTATAAAATAAAATACAATCTACGGATGGTTACAGGAGTATCCACTACGTTTCCACGGATAACAAAAACCAATTATAAGATACAATATTATTAACATAACATCACGCCTTGTTTCCGCGAAGGGTTGGGCAGAGGTGTACCTATAGTATAGGGAATCGAACCCAGGGCCTCGTGCTCAGCAGTAGCGCTTACGACCACTAGACCAACGAGGCAGTTAAGCAATATTATTAATTAATTTGATAAAATAAAAAGAAAACAAACAAATAAAATTAAACTGGAAATTAAGATAATTAAATAACTAGCTACATTATACTGTTCATTACTAAGACCGCTATCAGCATTAACATTCCTTGTTTACGGCTGCCGTGACGTTAGGCAATTATGTCTATTTTATGAAAGTGGTTGTTGAATGTTTTAACTAATCGCAGGAGCGGCGTTCGCTGATCTGAATTCGTACGACATGGGGTCTCGTCTCATAACCGTTCGGGGCACAATATAAAAAATGTTATTGAACAATTCTAAGCAATCAAACTTATTGTGGATCAATCCATGAATCATCATGGCTTGTAATAATTAACACCTGGATTTACGTTTATTAAGTTAAACTTCTTTAATGAGTCTACATACCGACGACAAAACATGTGACATTTATTTTTAGCAACTTGCACTGAATCTTTCAATAAGGATCCCATATCATGCAGACACTCTATGGACGTTTAATCAGAAGTGGCTCTAAGACTAGATTATACATTTGGAATGCTTTTGAGTAAATTTTTCTATATGTAAATTTAAGCCAAATTTCGAGTCCAACAGTATCCTAAATCAGAAATCTGAGTTTCTTGAGTGAGGAGTGCATTGCATAGAAAATATTTGAATTTAATCATGTTTTTGTTTCTGGTAAAATTGACGAATTTTCATTTAGTAAGGCTTAACTTCCTGTCACAGGATTCTGACAATCTATTCAGGCCATCTTGAAGGAGATTGCAGTCGTCAAAAGTTTTCATTGATTTGAAAACTTTTAGGTCGTATAACAAGAATTTTCTATTGAGAAAACAGTTACCAATATCATTGAAAACTGCTTGATATTGGTAGGCAACTATACTGCTTATTTCATATCTATGGGTCGAGCTGTGTCATTTTTCGAATAATGTGTAGGCAGGGTACTGTAGATATACGGAAATTCGCAAAGACCGGTTTGCAGCTTTCTGTGCTTTTTATACCCCATATCGCCCTAGCATACCTTCTTTGAGCTCTAAATACTGTCTCCCATGTTCGTGGAGTTGCCCCAATATATGATTTCGTATCGTTTCGTTGCGTATTGTGATACGCCGTAAACAAAACTTTTTGAATTACCTGCTTTGCGAGATTACGTAAAGTATATGAATGATGACTGACTCAGGCGTTAACAACACTGTCAGTATGACTTTTCCACGACATGTCTGTATCCAGTTCAAGCATACAAAGAAATTAAGTTCTTTCATCATAGTGTCCCATCCCAATCCCTCTAAATGTTCCCTCAACACCGAATTTTAGAAATAAAATTATCATGAGATGCCCCACCATAGCAGGCATCTTCTGCATACAAAATATTAAAAATAAATTTTAAAATATTAAAAATAAATTTTAAAATTAAACTGCGCAGGATTTTGAATATCTTAGGCTTCCAGTGGAAAAAGCCGAAAACAATAGAAAACTTTTAATTGGAAAATCTAACATTAGATTACTAAGGATAAAGTTCCTTGGAACTCTTAGTAAATATAGGGAAGAAGGAAGACCGATTATTTGCACAGATGAGTCGTATGTTGATTCATCTTATTCAGGTATGTAACAATTATCATACTTTGTTCTCACATATTTGTGTCCTGTGAACTGTGACAACATGAATTACAATAATTACACCAACTGGCTTCGCAGCCAACTAATAGGAGTACCGAACCTGCCGCCAAATGCGGTGTTAGTAATAGACAACACATCGTATCATAACAAGCCGTACCATCCTGCACCTACCTCGAATGCCAAGAAAGCGGACATGCAGAGGTGGTTGGCGGAAAAATGCATAGCATACGAGGAAAGTATGCTCGAACCTCAATTATACAAATTGATGATTAAATTGTACAAACCACAATACAAAAAATACAGTATTGACCAAATACTTGCAGAACACAATCATAGTGTTCTGCGATTGCCGCCCTACCATCGGGATTTGAATCCTATTAAAAATGGCACGGGCGGCAATCTAAGGTTACGTCGCTAGCAAAAATATTACGTGGAACGTGACCAGTGCAATGGAGTATGGTTGAAATTATGTGGGAGAGTCAAAAAAATTGAGGCTTTTGATGTAATCACATCAAAAGCGACCATATAGTCGACACAGTCACTGAACGCTTCGTCATTTACATTGGTGACGACACTGACTCCTCAAGCGACGAGAGTGAAGATAGTTTTGTCGAGGATGAGGAGCCAACTCCTTCCACCAGATCAGGTGGTTCTTTTAATTCGATGCCAGGTATAGCAGTATTATTAACTAATAGTGACAACGAGAACGCTTAAATCTTGATAATAATATTTTATCTTATTTTTTACTTTTAAATGTATATATTTTATTTATAACACCTTATAAATGTCACGAATCAATCACTCGCTCAATCAATAATCACTCTTTTCTCTAACTTGAATTAAAAATAAATGATGGCAATAACCATAGAATAATGACAAGCAATAAAAGTGACCGCTATTTTGTTCCACTAAGTGTACGATGCGCGAGCTTACCCCCACTACCCCAAAACCTTACCAAGTTACGTGCCGGGGACTTGATTGCACGCTCCACACTGTTGCGAGCCTTACCGTGGAGCTTGTTGTAGTACGTTTCAGGTGTTTGCTCTTCGGCATCTGCGACAGGCGTCATTAAAAATGCACGCTGAGTGTATCCAGAATCACCTGTGATTCAAAGAATTGTCAATAATTTGGCTGGCACTAAGTGCGAATTAATTCGTTTTTAGTTAATTAAGCATACAAAGAAAGTAGGTTCTTTCATCATTGTCCCAATCCCGATCCCTCTAAATATTCCCGCAACTCCGAATTTTAGGAAATAACATTTTCATGAGATGCCCCACCATAGGAGGCATATGCATGCAAAATATTAAAAAAATGTACTTTAAAATTAAATTTAGTTAAAAACATAAATGCATAAATGCAAAAATAAAATTATTCCTATTGACTTACTTAATAATCACTTCTCAGCGAGCTATCGAGCTGTTCGAGCTTTTAGTCTTATCCAACGTTTTTAGCCAACTACAAGTGTTTTTAGCCTATGATCACTACGCGGGTGCATAGGCATAATCAACTTATAACGTTTCCACTGGGAGTGAACCGTAATCCACGCGGGCACAGTGCGGGTTGGTGGATGACTAATTTCTTCGATTCTTTGGTTCTGGGACAAGCCGGTTTATTCACAATGTTTTCTTTTACCGTTTTAAGAGCAGTGGTGATGAGGAAGTAAAGTGTCTGCTTGGGTTCAAACACACGACCTACAACTTGGTCAATCGGGTCCGACAGCATTGGGCCACCACTGCTTTCATAGGTGCATATGTGATATTAAATGAGGCTTACTAGCTGGACATTTCTGGCATGACCCCTTACGGCAAACATATCTTTCCTCGTTGTCTGTGGGTCGAATCATGGCCACATAAGTCCCATCGATACAGCCTATGCAGTCCGGGATTTTAAATTTGTCATGAAATTTGCAAAAGTAGTAAGTAGTAGTATTCCTGTTTTCATTGTTGCTTTAATTCAATGTTACCTGAGAGCTGCAAAATTATGCAAACAAAAATATTATTTATCAGTGTTTTTAAAATATTCCTTTCTTCTCGGTTTTGAGGAAACCGAATGGTTTGGTTGAGTTACTACGTTCAAAAATTCGTTTAATGTACGTGACATTGATGCTTGGGATTGCTGACACGACACTGATGCTTGTGCCACAGCCCTCTGGTATGTACCGTGGGCCAAAAATGACAGTGCATATAAAATCGAAAAAAAATGTTAGGTATCATGTTGCTAGTTATAGGCACATAACTGTTATATACATTTTTAAGTTGAAAATCAAAATAGCTAATTTTCCTACCTTTGCCCGCCTTGACAGGCCTCTTGAAGATTCCTTTATTTACGGACTAACAGCCTCAGTTGTCCTATCGGCTCTTCAGAAAGGCGATAGGACAAAATAAAATTATAGACTCATTTCAAAAACATTTTTTCTCAAAAATTGAGCCTGTTTACTTCATTATCGGCATTATTCGCCTCTACCAAAGTCGAGAGCAAAACCAACGAATGAGCCATTTTTGATGGATGAGATTTTTTTTTTAATTGACTTGATAGGTATGGAATGGAATAGGATTCAATTGAATTGTTGTGTTTGGGTTTTATAAGACGTAGTTAATTCGAATTTTGAAAAAAGAATCATTACCATAGACATTGCATTAATTTTAAAGTGTCTCTTATTTGCTTCGATAAGCAGAATAATAAATCAAATTATCAAAACAATATAAGACAGTTTGAATATTACGGGCTACCTTTGATGTATTAGTTGTAGACGTAGTATTAGTACTTTTTTTTAATTGGTCAAGGACAGCTAATGAGACACAACTGATATTCTATTGTTTGACTCCGAATCGATGTCGCTGTCCTTGACCAATTAAAATAAGATATCGTTAAAATCAAATTAAGTTTGTATTTTTTTGTTGTTAAAACACGTGACTACTTTTAAATACCTACCTACCTACTTTTTTTTAGTATATCACTAAAAGAATGTTTATCTTTTTATCAAATTGGTTTGGATCAGCCTTTACCTTCTGTTTATTAACACCGGATTTCCTATTTTTGACGTGCTTTTCATTTTTTTCTGGCTAACGAATTCTTCTTTTTCCATTTTCTTAACAGTTAATGGTTTTTTTCTTTTTTGCTTTCGTCATTACGTTAATGTAATCATTTGGCACATATAGACGTTGTTGGTGCTTGAGAGCAGATTCAATTATGGAGATATGTCGGTCGTTCGGTAGAAAAGAGCGTCCAGCATACAACAACTTTATTGTAATTTGTTCCAGATAAGGTTGTTCTTCAAGTAACGCTTTTAGCACGAGAGAAATTTTTATGTTTCTGTTTTGCCCTCCGCAAGAATCGGGCCATAATATGAGATGTTTAATACTACTTGGAAAGTTTTCCTTTGTTTTACAGGTTCAGTTTCCATCTCCGTTCCTGTTCCAGCAGTTTTCTTTATGAATGCCATCTCCAATACTCTTTTATACATCTCAACTATTGATGCTATGCATTTGTGTTTTCGATTGGTGTCCAAGTCAATCCTTGGTTTCTTTGCATCTTCAATTCTCGATTCGGTGTCAGGGTCGACCAGGATATCTTCATGTTTACGTTTGGCCGGAGTTCCTGATGTAGAAGCCTACTTACTTTTCTTGGAAAAGTAAGTTTTTGTTATAAGTAAGGCAAAGCTCGACGTTTGAAGGATCTGGTCTAAGGAACTGGCTAAAGCAGGCCGATGTTCCGGACCATGTCCTATGGTGTGTATAGTTGGGTGATCTAAGGAACTGGCTTAAGCTGGCCGATGTTTCGGATCATGTCCTATGGTGTGTATAGTTGGGTGATCTAAGGAACTGGCTCAAGCAGGCCGATGTTCCGGATCATGTCCTATGGTGTGTGTAGTTGGGTGATCTAAGGAACTGGCTTAAGCACGCCAATGTTCCGGATCATGTCCTATGGTGTGTGTAGTTGTGTGATATAAGGAACTGGCTTAGACAAGCCGATGTTCCGGATCATATTATTGCACCGATCGTCTAGTCTGAGAGGCTATGAGATTAATTGAGATATCTGTGACACTAGTGAGTGATCGGAGGGACGCTGATAGGTTGTCCGGTCCATGTTGTCTGGAGAGACAACTGGTCGAAGGGAAGCCTATTTCAGTTGGCCGGGTCAGCTCCTAGATGTTGAGTTTGTGGGCTATAAAATGTTGTGTCAGTGATGGACGAGCGTACAAAATATCTCCGCATCTACCAGTTTTATTCTCTTTACAGAATAAGGGGCAAGCGGCGACTTAAGAGGATGGAGACGCACGAGGACGTGCGAATGTCAGTCTGGCCGTGACGGCGCTTTAACGGTTAAATTAGTGTTAGTTAGATTTCATAGATGTCGCTGTTAGTTGAAGAGTGTCGTGAACATTAATTATCTGTGTCTGCTACGTCACATCCAGTTACGACACTCTGACACAACACCGAACGCTAGTGCGCTGGGGGGCGACGATATACTGGCAAGATGATTTGAGACTCGGTCGGGATCGCACAGGCGTGCTACGCATTCGGTGGAGTGTCTTATTTGCGCTACCTATTTTGTTATTTTATTGTAAAGGTAATTAGTGGTGATTATTTTAAAACTCAACTCAACTCAACTCAACTCAAAGCATTTATTTCAAATAAACCAATTACAGGCACTTTTGAATTGTCAAGGGTTTCGGTCAGTCAGTCAGAAAGATGAAGCTAGTTGCCCATTCCAAAGCGTAGTAGGTACCTATGGAGAAGAACGGGCAAGAAACTCCAAGGACACTCTTTTAACCGATAAAGCCCCAATGGCTCCGAATAGGAGCCCTCGCGGCGCGCGATTTGAAAGTAGTTATCGAATAAAAATGTTTTTTTTGAGATTGAGAGATGACGTTATTGAGCCACGGGCCTGAGCGGTTAAATCAACGTATTATGGTTACAAAAGTATTGTTTACATCATTCATTTTGAAATTATACATGTGAGAACGATGCAAAACGTAAAAGCGTCCGTAATAAAAAGATTACAACAAAAACAAAAGCAATTCAAAAATTAAAGTTAAAATAAGCCGTGGCAGCTAAGAGATGACCAGTCTCTACTGACGGCGCACAGTGGTGCAGGTAGTACGGGCATGCGGAAAATATTATTTTTAAATGAAAAGACGTTGCGTTTCTTCATAATACTTTATTAAAATGATATAATGGATGTACCAGTTTACAAAGAGAAAGATATAACACGTATTTTTTTTTTATTAACATGAAAATATTCATCAAATTTTTTCACATGAATTTCATATAATTAAATCAGCATTTTTAAATAAATAAATATTAATAAACTAAATATTAAATAGAGAAGACATTGATTTAGAGATGGGTGCTATCCACTAATAAAGCTTTGGCATCATCGTGAAGAGGATAGTATTTTTTATTCGGTACTGCACGTAAACTGTTGATAAGGGGATCTGAGGTAGTTAAGAGCATATTCATAACATCTTCATTACATGATAGACGAGAATATTTTCTTGAATGACCTAACCTATAATTGCGGTAATCTTTATTTCGCGCTTCTTGAGCTTCCTCAGATAACATCACAATAGGTAAGGCAGCTACACTTATTATTTCTTTGCCATGCAACAAGATTTTATGCACAGTATTTGGCATATTATACCAGCTGTACAGGCTTACGTATAGTTCAGCAGTCTCGTAACAATGGTGCCGATTCCCTTGTTCACAAACTAAACTAAATTTAAGTTCAGTGCATCTTTTTCTTTCTATTTCATTAAGAAAAGGACAGAAGATAAATTTTAGTTTAGTCCTGTCAAATTAATCAGCGCCTGTCACTACACCATACAAGTTTAGACGTGATTAAAAACTTGCCTACTAAAATTACGTCAATTTACGTCAAGCGCTGATTAATTTGACAGGACTAAACTAAAATTTATCTTCTGTCCTTTTCTTAATGTAATAGAAAGAAAAAGATGCACTGAACTTAAATTTAGATTAGTTTGTGAACAAGGGAATCGGCGCCATTAACTACCAAACTTATCCTAATCAACTAATGCACTAGAATTAATTGTTTGCAATATTATACCAAACCGATGAATAAGTTCTTTATCGACTCTTGTGACTTCAGCTACAATGTCTGCATTATTGAAAAATCTTCTAGACGTATTTCCATCGTTAGATGTTCCCATTCCTTGCTTTACAAAATCCACTTTTAGACCTAAACGTTGAAAAAGCTCACTTTGGATTCTTTTCTTCTCTTCATCTTTTTGTTGTTTGGTAGTTGCGTTCGTTCTCCAACTGGTAAATGACATATTGTACGCAATATGTAATATGCATTCCATAAATTTAATCCGTGCGTGAAGCGGGGATAAACCGACCTTGAGAGCCTCCGTATCCACAGTTTTATTTCGCACTTGGTCAAGGTTATTCATTTCTGATGGCTTTGACTTGCATATAAAACACACTGCACATGATGATGTGTCTGTAACTGCTATTTTGCCATCTATCATTGTGAACACAAGTTTATGGTAGACTTTGTAAGTCTTTTCCTTTAAACTAATAACAGTTTCATTTAAGTTTGCTATTTCAGACTCCATTCTAGCAATTTCATTTTTCGTAGATTCTGTAGTTTCTTTTTGAAATTGGAATTGTACCGCGCGACAACACCTTGTAGAAGAAGGAGTTGCATTTGTCCAATACACAACAGATTTATTTTCCTTTTCATACAGACGCAGTGGAACTAATGATGTCAAAAACATATATGAATCTGACACATTTTCGTCGATAAATGACTGTTTGTACTCAGCATGACCTGATGATCCGTCACATCCCCACTTGTGTAAAAACGTTGAATTTACACTAATCTGTGTAAGGTCGTCTTCAGACATTACTTCAAATAATCTTCTGGTTGTGTGATCCAGTAACGACTGCAAACTTACACAAGCGTAGCTTTCCGTTACATCAATATCCGTGGGGTAGCATTGCCTTTTTACTTCAAGTACTTTATGATAATCGGGAAAAATATCACAACCAATACTTTTTGCTGCATTTCTCAGTACTTGATATTGATGTTTCGAAAGTGATGCATCAAGTAATAATGCCAACGCTTTTTCTGGAGTAAACTTGATAGTATCCGATGATTCTTCTTGTACGAGTACCTTAGAGGCAGCTTTCTTAATCATTTCTTCAGGAACGCTTTCACACAATCTTTTGACTTTATATCGCTTTGTTCGATCGCAACATTCATCAAATGATTTTTCTGGTCGTCCTCTATGAGAGCGTTTTGATGGCCCTGGAACATTACTGTCACAATTCACCACATCAGTCTGCACCGAAGATGTCTCAACGGTAAAAATATTTTTCAGCCACTGTTCATTTTTTGCCATAAAAGCATTTTTATTTCTCGCTGCAGTTT
This sequence comes from Atethmia centrago, assembly GCA_905333075.3. NCBI lineage: Eukaryota > Metazoa > Arthropoda > Insecta > Lepidoptera > Noctuidae > Atethmia > Atethmia centrago. Next base: position 19,398,677 of record HG995393.1, read on the forward strand.
GCCACTTTTTTGTAAATACGGGTAGAAAATTACGACTTAACTTTTCATAAACTTGATTCCAAACACTTTCTGTAAGCTGTGGATACATAAGTTTTAAATTTTCGAGGCATTTATGTATCTCACGATTACTTGATATTATGATTTCCACTAAATCGGCATAGACAATAGTAAAGCTATCCATCACTATAATAACACTGTTATCGTAAGAGAAAATAATTGTAAGTGAAGTTAAAACTACCATTCAATGCTATTTATACTTACACGATATGATAAAATGTTAATTACCCTCATTAGAAACACTTATTAATATAATACACTTTTTCTTAATTACAGAGCGTCATTAGTTAAGGACCTGGTATTTCCAAGATCGCAGGTTATCGCAGCCAAAACTAATGTATTCTTAATCTATAGGGTCTAATTAATCTCCGAAAGTATATTATTACGTATCGGTCGATAACGGAGATTAGTTATGATCTCATGATTGAAAACAAAAGGTTCCAAATGACCTTCTTCACTAAAAATGTAATAGCAAGTAATTATTCATTATATTATAACATTATGTTTACTATTTTATTAATACACACAATAAACTTATGACTAAACTAAAAATGAAAGTTGATAATATTATAGTATTTTGGTTCTATTCATACTTGAAATAACAATATTTTTTGCACGAAATTTGTAAATTCTCGATCACCCTACTTTGGCATCATATAATTAAATACTGTATATTTATTTATCCGTATTAATTTTAGGACTTGTTTTCTACTAACATTATAGTATGTGTGTACCAAATTGTAGACATTTTAAACAAGGTTGAAACAAAGGACTTTTTTCCGCCCTTGAACCAATGTGCGGCGCCCGTTCACGAACATGACGCGTGGAAAGTTAAAAAGAAAAAGGAAAATAAGTTTGGAATAAAAGTGATTGTGATAACTAGTGCCTCTATTTTCTTCGCCCGACAATCCACGCCTACCTACAAAGTGCAACTTGGTAATTAAGATCATGGGTCAAAGTAATATCGCTGATGAGGACCGAGTTCCTTCATACTTATTACTTTTGAAAAGAAAGCAGATAAGCCGTGAAAAGGGAAATTAGAAACAATAAAAACTTTATAGGCTGGCAACGCGTACAAAGGATATTTTAGTTTTTCCCTTGAGTTACGTCAACTTCAACTAGACTTGCGTAATTTTAAACTACAATAATTAAATTTCGTCAGAGTTGAATCGTTTTTATTAAAAAGTAAATGCATACTTGTTTACATAATCAGCCTATAATGTTTTCCACTGCTGGGACACACGCACAGCATACTTGTTTATCTTAGATCAATATTCAATTTTATCGCTGTACAAAAGTATTCAAATGTACGTCATATTTTGTAGGAATGGAGAGGCGTACAGCTAGAGTGTCTGAGGCGCAGTGGCACATTCTACTCGACTTTTTGGAGCGTAACCCCAACCTGGCTAGGGCTCGGGGTTATAATAATAAGTAGTGAGTATGTAACCCAATGTGGCTATAATAATTACATAAACTTCTAATTTGTTCTGTGTATTTTAGAGAGGTAGTGGTGATGGCGACTGCGGATATGCTAGAGAGCTCTGTTGCTGATGAGCCCTTGGTTGAAACCGCATCAGCCTCAAGTGCTGGCCAGACTCGTGCATCAGCACCAAGTCCGACTCCAGCCGATGCTACAACAGTGCCTCTACCTCGTCGAACTCGACAAACAAGATACCGCAGTGAGTTGAATTTTATAACTACAGCTATTCATATTGGGTTTGAGACTTATGGTGACTATTGAAAACGATTGTTATTTATATAGTATTACATATTTTAGGTCGCCCTCTGGCTCCGCTAGACGAGGCTCGGAGAGTTTTATCTCAGGTGGAGATGCAACGTGCTGCAGCTGATATGGCTACTGCTCGTGCGACCCAGCAAATAGCGCACAATCTTGGGAGGCTTGCTGATGCCGTGGAACGATATTTATGCCATATTGGTGTCCCTTAAAAGTAAAGTATGAATTAAATGAATTAAAAACAAGTATACTCGTATCATAAAATATATAAAGAAATACAATGTGGAAAAATTAAATTATCTATATTTATCATCGTGCTGACCAAAGCCGGTGTACAAGGGCATCTCGTACTGATTAGGGCTTTCAATACCGGTATTCCGGGATCCCGTAATACCGTGATCACGGATTTTATTTTGGCCTTTTACAATACCGGTATTGACACCCCAATACCGTGATTACGGTATTACAAACATTAGATCTGAAAATTATGTGATCTTATTTTCACACTTGTTTTCTACTCTCACTGCTTACTCTAGCTACTTAGCTCGTTAAGCTATACTTAACTTACTTGCATTTCTACAAATAATGATACCTATGTTGATTCTTGATTTATTTTACTTGTTTAGTTTTAGATTTTTTATTGTTTTTTATAACTTAATTATTAAGAATGTTACTAAAATAATTACCAAATGATTGCAACTAGCTAGTTAAGGTATACTTTATTTACTTAAATTTCTATAAATAATAATACCTATATTGATTTTTACATGAGACATGATGACATTTAGGTAATAATAAGAAATTTATATTTTTTTGATATTGTACAAACAAAGTCTATGTGAAATGCCTTCCTGCAAAAAGAGTAGATTAAGTTTAAGTTTTCATTAAGTTCCTCATTCCTAGTCCTACCTAAATTATAAACCAATACCAAATTATTATATAAGAATTAAGAAAGCTATGTATGTATAACGTATTTATTTTATTATTTTCAATAAATATGAACAATAAAGACTGATTTCAAAATATAAAAAGGCGTATTTTATTGGTTTTATTAATGTCCTAATTGAACTTGCGTTCATGATACCGGGATCACGGTATTGATACCGGTATTGAAAAAAATCGGTATTTGAAAGCCCTAGTACTGATTCACCAGCAGTGAGGTGATGATTTCTTCGTGATGCAGTTTCCATTTGTGTATTTGTTAACTGAAACAGATTTTTTTTTATGATGAATAACAATTTGAATGGTGAATATTAAGGGGGGATAAGGGATATAGTTTTGTTTTGTGTTATGTTGATTGCATGAAATGGTTTGTTTGCAGAATTGTGACATATTTTTATTATATAGGGTTGATTTTATTTTTCCTGAATTTCATACCTGCATATTCGCTTCGTTTTGCTCATCCTGAGGTATTAATGCCATTACTGGTAGCCTGGCAGCATTGGCGATATTGTGTAATACCACACAAGCATTAGTAATGTAGCCAGCCATAGTGGGGTGGTAATGTAGCTTCCGATCTACTAACAAACACCGCCAACGAGATTTAAGCACTCCGATGGTGCGCTCCACTGTATTGCGTACCAGACAATGCTGTTCAGTGTAGTATCGTTGAGGTTGTATCGGGCTCTGTGTCCACTATCGGTGTCAACAGTGTTGATCTCAGGGGATAACCTGAGTCACCTGAAACATTGTTATAGCACTCAAATTAAACGATGACGTTAATACTCGTACTATTCTTCTTAGTGTGTTGATAGCGATCTATATAGAATCAGCATTTTCAGTAACGTCCATCAGCCTTTCTACCATTATAATTATTATTGTTAACTGATGATTTGACTTACCTAAAAACCACACATTTTCATTTTCAGCCTGGTGGAGTTGTTCCAAGTGGGTCTTTAGTGAATGGTGATTCCAAACGAAGGAGTCATGGTCTGCCCCTCCGTGGCTAGCATCGCCACTGATAATATTTGAATCGGAGTCGCACACCTAAATAAAGAAAAGACTGATTAAGTATTGCGTTTCTGTAAATAATTTATTATATGATAAGAATGGTTAATTTAGTACAATATTTTTGTTTCTGTGAATAATTTATTATAAGATAAGAATAGTTGATTTAGTAAAATGTTTCCTATCACTATTGTTTTATTTTGTTTTATAATGTCCTCTATTATCCCCACCTACCTACTACATAATAACATTGAAGTGAAAGTAAAGTAAGATAACATAACATCACACCTATGTATCCCCAAAGGGTTAGGCAGAGGTGTTCCCTTAGCACACCCACATTGTCATTGTCCCATGTGGGAAGTAAGATAACATTAAGTATATATTAAACACAGTAAAAAGGGTAGGTACTCACAATTTGAGTATTTAAGGAATGATATCGTTTGCAGTTAAAAAACCTCTCCTCATATTGTGCAGGCCTAACAATTGCGATGTGAGTGCCATCAACACACCCCAAAACACGAGGCATTCCAAACTTCTGGTAAAACCTGAAAACTAATGGTAGGTTCCGTTTGTTTACAATAGATGTGTGTACTAAAGAAGGAACCTCCTTCTATATTAAACTCCGGAAGAGCTGCTTATCGCCACAATAATTTATAATTAAGTATTTCTAAGGTATCCGTAGTGATTTAACCCTTTGACCGCCACGTCAAAAATGCAAAAACGTGCCCTCGGCGCCGAGCTACGCATTATTCCATAGAAATCTGTCATGTAGTCGTGACCGTGGCGTGCTGGGCACATTTTGGTCTGTCATCTGTATATGACTGTGGCGGTCAAAAGGTTAGTGAATTTATTCTTACTTACCCAGTTTTTATAGAATTCCGTTCTACCCGCGTCTGCGGAAAACGAATGTATTTCCTCCGGAAATGGTTACTATTAAGAGCTAGTGTCACAGCACTCACACAGTTAGATACACTAACTTGGTGCATCTTATGGTGTGCACTAGCTCCTATAAACCTCTGATATGATCCGGAAGCGTAAAAACTAAGTGTACTCAGCACCTAAAATGCGAATATGATTGTTGTAAGTTGTCGTTTAGGTATATCATCAAAGTTTTTATTTCATCGAGGGGTACAGAGTAAACCTCTACAATAATAGATGGTAGTATGGAAGGTACCTATTTAACAGGCTACTTTTATCACAATCCTTTTACTTGCCTTAGAGGTAGTACTTATACCATCGCGGCGGGTACATTTGTAAGGCTCCAGCTCGTGGATGAGGTCGCGACATACACTTTTATCTAGCCTATATAGGCCAACAAACTCAAGGTCCGGCATTTCGAAGGCTAAGTCCATTTTACGAAAAGCTGCACTTCTTCGGCGATATGAAATGGTCTACATAACCCGTGCCTGCTCTAGGAAATTTTCATATAGGGCTAAATCTGCCATTTTTATAATATTTTTTCATCAAAACCTAAATATGAACTGTAAGACTTACTGTAAGGCTTTTGACTAACTTCTTATGATTCTGCTATTTGACATTAAACTTCAATAAAGCAATTCATAATTTGTGAACCATTTTACGAATCTCCATACAAAACTGTCAAACAGATGAATTGCGTGCTATGAATTGTACGCAGATCTTAATATGAATTGTCAGTTTGTGACCATTTTACGATTTTTAATATGATTCATAATATTATCCTATTATGATTCTGCCAAAGCGGCCTTTTTAGGCCCCCAGAGGGCTGTGGGACAGCAATCCCAAGCATCAGTGTCGCGTACATTAAACGAATTTTTGAACGTAGTAACTCAACGAAATTTAGCTCTAAAGTACATTCGGTTTCCTCAAAACCGAGAAGAAAGGAATATTTTAAAAACACGGGTAGTATTTGCGTTAATAATAGATAAATAATATTTTTGTTTGCTCTCAGGTAACATAGATAAATTTGATTCATTCATTAACAATTGATGTTGCTGCGACTTATTTTTAACCCAAGCATCAAGTTGTCCTATCAGCTCTTCAGAAAGGCGATAGGACAAAATACAATTATCGGCTCTCATTTCAAAAATATTTTTTCTCAAAAATTGAGCCTGCCGACGGCTTACTTCATTATCGGCATTATTCGGCTCTACCAAAGTCGAGAGCAAAACCCACGAATGAGCCATTTTTGATGGATGAGATTTTTTTAAATTGACTCGATAGGTAACCGAATAGGATTCAATTGAATTGTTGTGTTTGGGTTTTATAAGACGTAGTTAATTCGAATTTTGAAAAAAGAATCATTACCATAGACATTGCATTAATTTTAAAGTATCTGTTATTTGCTTAGCTAAGCAGAATAATAAATCAAATTATCAAAACAATATAAGACAGTTTGAATATCACGGGCTACCTTTGATGTATTAGTTGTAGACGTAGTACTAGTACTATTTTTTATTGGTCAAGGACATGAGACACAACTGTTATTCTATTGCTTGACTCCGAATCGATGTCGCTGTCCTTGACCAATTAAAATAAAATATCGTTAAAATCAAATTAAATTGTGTTGTTAAAACACGTGACTACTTTTAAATACCTACCTACTTTTTAAAGTAAACCACTAAAAGATTGTTTATCTTTTTATCAAATTGGTTTGGATCAGCCTTTACCTTCTGTTTATTAACACCGGATTTCCTATTTGTGACGTGCTTTTCAATTTTTTCTGTGCTAACGAATTCTTCTTTTTCTATTTTCTTAACAGTTAATTGTTTTTTTTTTTTCTTTTTTGCTTTCGTCATTACGTTAATGTAATCATTTGGCACATATAGACGTTGTTGGTGCTTGAGAGCAGATTCAATGATGGAGAAATGTCGGTCGTTCGGTAGAAAAGAGTGTCCAGAATACAAGAACTTTATTGTAATTTGTTCCAGATAAGGTTGTTCTTCAAGTAACGCTTTCAGCACGAGAGTAATTTTTATGTTTCTGTTTTGCCCTCCGCAAGAATCGGGCCATAATATGAGATGTTTAATACTACTTGGAAAGTTTTCCTTTGTTTTCTAAGAACCGATCCTACTTCTTTTCCAGCGTCCTCTTCTATCCATACATAGAAGAAATATTATACTTATTAGAATTTTTTTTTTATTAGAAATATTATTGACAATGAAAGTTGTCGCTTATAGAAAACCATGTTGGTTGGGATCCTAGGTAGCGTTAAGGCTTTTTCTATATCAAATTTTATGTCGGACTTGAGCAGTTACTGTGCTTTTTCAGCTTTTTCTAAATGTTCACTGTATGTTTTATGAAGTTCTTCTTTTTTAAAAGTATTTCTTTCATTTATTATTTGGGCTTTACGCTTATCACAAATGTTGCAAGTATCTTTTTTAGCGTTACAGTTTTTAAGTTAAATTCCGAATTAAATATGTTCTTAAATATAGCGTTGCTCACACTATTTTCTTTGTATTATTTTTACAATTCTATAACTTTTGCCAATGTCATATCAGGAGGTAAAAATCTAGCATCTGTTTTATATACGACAATAATGCGATTCATACGTTGGAATACGCTTTATGAACTCAATCACGTCATTTCGCTTTTGTTCGGCTGTTTTATTAGCACCTCCTTGATTCAGTCCTCTGGTTTTTTGCAAGGTATACGCATGTTCATTTTTTTGTCTGCAGTATTTACTCGAAAAGAAGATATTTGAAAAGTCCTCGTGAAATATATTTTACAAACTACTTGGTCCTATTTATTTTATTTATTTCTCTAATAAATTCGGGATATTTACGTTTTCTTCCTTTTTTTAGACGTCTTTTCAGATTTTCATCGGTTTCAACTTCTTGTGTATCAAGTATTCCAGTTGCTACATCCACTGTTGGAATAAAAACATATAGAGGCATGAGGAACAGGGTGTAAAGTTCACTCATCCTCCATAGAAAAGGGAGGATCCTCCGACCAGACGGGTGTCGTGTCTGGTGGGCAACTGCCCGACGGTTGATGTCGGGATGTTGTATATATGCTAGTTGCGCGGTAAACTCTGCTTGCGCGATGCAGGATTTTGCGTGACGTCAGTGTGATGCGTAGTTCGTATGTGGCGACGTAGATGCCGCCACAAACACTCCAGTCACATCATCGAGGTAGCTTGTCAATAAGTCATCAGTAGATGTATTTATATCGGAAGACCGTAATTTCAGAGTTATGTGCTTGTATGGTAGTGTTAGTTCAATAAATATTGTCCGGTTTTCAAAGGTCTGAAGGTTCGTTATCATTCATTGGATCATAATTTGGATCTTTATCAGACGCTGGACTAAAATCATTTTTACTTTCAATAGCACAGTCATTGCTAGGCATTGAACCCACAAGAAGTAGTAAATCACTACATGAACTAATAGAATTTGGTCCAGATCGCATGTAATCGTTTATCACCTGGGTGGAAGCGAAGAACTACTTGACTGACTACTGACTTGGTACACCTTCTATCGGCTGATCCACAAACACTGAATTCGGCAAGCTTCAGTCTGCTTCAGTTACATTATTGTCTAAATGGTTCTTGAGTTATACCTACTGTATCCAAACTAGCATGTTCATCTTTTTCTAAATCTTTAAGCATCTGAGCCATGATATGTGGATCACTACCCTTCATTGGACTTGTTGCACTCACTGAATCCATATATCATCCAATTAGAGAAAGAAAAAACATGTACACGGGTTGAAGAAACTAACCACTTATACAGGGTGTCCAGTAAATAGCACGACATACTGCAGGGGGTGATAGCTTGGGTCACTACCTATCAATACAACACAGTATATGTTCAGCAAAATCTTAAGGATTTACAGTTTTACAAAATTATCCGAAATATCGAAAAATCTCTACCTTGAAACAGATTTTTAAGTATCTCGTAATGAAAAAATCCTTTTCTAGAACTTTTTTTACATCAAATTATTCGTGAATAGGTTACTCTACTCATTATAAGTTTTTTTTTTTTATCAAAAACAAGAAAGTTTTGAAGAAATAGTTTTTTTATGTTAAAATTTTCACAGAACGATTTTCTTTTCGCATAAGTTTAACCTACAGTGGTGAAAAAAAAAATGTATGTGGCAGTTTTGTACAACAAACTTAAAAGATAGCCTGTTTAATGGTGATTTAGGAAAGATACAATACTAGTGCATTTTCATTAAAAAAATACAAAAAAATGCTATTTTAGTTCCAGAGAAGCTGATTTTGTTGAAAATGTAATTAACGTAATTTTGACAAAAACCACTATGAGAATAAGTAATAGCTGCTCATTTACGCAAAAACTTTATAATTCCATGTGTACCCTTTGTCTGTACACAATTTATAAATTCGCATACCGTATTTAACGGATTTGTTTGGATTATATGTTCTAAAAATCAGTCTTCCTCTGAATATCACTACAGATTCGTCAACTGCAACTACTGGTCCTGGTGTATATATCCTTTTAAAATTTGAAATGATTTTGTCAATTAATGGCTGTATTTTAAAAAGACGTCCTTCATTATGATTCATGTTATCAACGAAATGCCAGCGTCTCAAAATTAGACAAAACCTATTATAAGACATGTGGATATTGTGAAATAATGGATGATAGTAGATTTTTTTATTTTTCCAATATGATTCTATTGTAGGGAACGGAATCAAACCAGTTGAGGTCCTAGTCACCGGCGTCCATCTTTTTATACGCGAATAAGTTGGAAGATTTGCTTGTTGCAAAAGTTGACTCGCATACGTATTTGTTTCCGCTATCGTGAAATCGATTATATCATTTATCAAGATTTGAAAAAAAAACAGTCCACAAATCGGAATCGGCATTGAAATGATGTATTTGTCGTTTACTCAAATAGCCTGTGAAGCATTCTCTTTCTAAAGGTAGTATATTCATGTTCCAAGTAGAAGACGCCGCGAAAGTATTTTCCATTAAATTATTTTCATTTATGAATTCATTAATGGCTTCAATAGTTTCTTCAGGTCCATATATTTGCAAATTCTCTAATCGTTCTAGAACCTCATCTTCACCATCACTATCTTCTAAAATACGCACTAAATCATCGCCTGATACAATCCGAGTCAGGGTTGACAAAATGAAGCCAAGACCAATAATAGAAAATATTATAACTATTCACCAATAAACACACAATCAAAAACAAAATGACATTGTCAATGATGTCATGTCTATGCATTTTACTTATCAATAGATAAGCAATATTTAGTTGTCAATAGATAAGTAAGTATTACCATAATAATGGTACATAATTATCTCTTTCGTTTTCCTCGTAGAGGTTTATCAATGAAAAAGTCCGCCAAAATATACACGAGATCAACGATTTGACCTTGTTTGTTACCTATACATCGATCGTGTTTCGACGTACTTGGACAACACTATTGGTCGGCGGTTGAAGTTCATACGTCCATGCATTGTATATAACGCACTATTGGACGTGTAATAATTGTATTGATAATTGTCTTAGGACAGTGAAAGTGTTAATTTAAGGTTGACATTGGTGCCGATTCCCTTGTTCACAAACTAAACTAAATTTAAGTTCAGGGCATCTTTTTCTTTCTATTTCATTAAGAAGAGGACAGAAGATAAATTTTAGTTTAGTCCTGTCAAATTAATCAGCGCTTGACGATAATTGACGTAATTTTAGTAGGCAAGTTTTTAATCACGTCTAAACTTGTATGGAGTAGTGACAGGCGCTGATTAATTTGACAGGACTAAACTAAAATTTATCTTCTGTCCTCTTCTTAATGAAATAGAAAGAAAAAGATGCCCTGAACTTAAATTTAGTTTAGTTTGTGAACAAGGGAATCGGCGCCATAAACAATGTTCTTAACTAAAATAATGACCATGAATGAGTTAAAGACATAACTTTATTTTAAAGTAATGCTATTCCAATTCTATTAAATTTCAGTCAAAATAGTGCAAGTAGGTATTGTTTTTCTTGTGCCGAATGTTCGGCATCTGAACCGAATTTCGGCCGAATGCCGAAGTTCGGTTCAAGCTGCCGAAATTCGGTTAAACCGAATGTGAACCGAATTTCGGCCCATCCCTGGAGTATACCCGATTCACTGTCACCTACTGATTGGAGCCGATTATTCGGCGTCACCGACCCGAGCATATCGGTTCAAATTCGTTCACTTCAAAAATCGCATCGAAATTGGTTGATCCGTTGAGGAGGTACGATGTCACAGATTTACTTACAGACAGGTCTATCTGAAGTTAAACTTATAATAATAAAGCTTTTTTATGAAATTAGAAAGAGAGGGAAGATAATTGGAAATATTATCCAAATTATTTTGTTTAAGACTAGTATTTAAGCTGTATTTTTTCAATAATCAGGGTGTAAACTTCACTCAGCGTCCATAGAAAAGGGAGGATCCTCCGACCAGACGTGTGTCTTGTCTGGTGGGCAACTGCCCGACGGTTGACGTCGGGATGTTGTACTCGTATAAATGCTAATTGCACGGTAAACTCTACTTGCGCAATGCAGGATTTTGCGTGACGTCAGTGTGTTGCACAAATCAAAAGTTATTTATTCAAATGAGGCTTAGAATCAGCACTTCACGAACGCCAAAATTACTCATGAAGTTATGACAGTCCCCCAAAACGCCCGCCCTTCACCATCTCCTAGCGCTTTAACTGGGAAGAAGAAGTGGCAATTGATACAATGATATTAGATATAGTGCTTTCCTGCATGTCATGTTCTCAACATATTTTTACTGCTTAAAATTTTATATCAGTACAGTTTTGTAATAAGGCAGAAACTACAGAACGCCACCTGCTACGGGGCGTCCCCTCCGGCGTTCCCAATCACATCTGCCTTGTAAATTACCTTTTGTTAGTTCATCCTCTCAACATGACCAAGCCATCTAAGCATACTCTTTTAAATTTTTGTCAAACATCTATCTTCTTTTAAACCGCACCGCAAACATACATAAATATACAGATAGATACACAAAACTGAAAAAACAGGATAGATAAATAAATACTTACTCAGGCAATTCTTCCAAATAATTCCTATTCAAGTTAAGATACTCCAACTGCTGCAGAGGGGAGAAAACTCCGGAACTTAAAGCTGTTATTTTATTGCGACTTAAATCTAATCGTTTTAAATGCTTCAAGTCCTTAAAGGTGATGGCCGAAAGTGACGTAATCTTGTTCCCAGAGAGACTGATCGTCTGTAATTTGTCACATCCGATGAGAAGCTCCTCAGGAAGGTCGGTGGACGAATTCTCTATGATCAGGTTCTTCAGTGATGGGAGGTTGGATAGAGAATGGCTGTGTAGTTTTAATGGCACATCACTGCTTTTTATGGTGATCTGAAAGAAAAAATCTCATGATTTATATCCGCCACCTCACAGTTCAGGTCCAGTTTATAACCGGCGTCAGGCACTAGTTGTTTGGCATTTTTGCTGAACCTTTGGGCCTTCTCGTCACAGCCGTGAGGCACACTTTCCTGCTAAGTGGTATTTTTTTTATTTGCCGTATAGTATTAGTATTCAGTGCCTTTTAATCTGTGCTAAATATTTTCATTCTTTCTTTATTTGATAGCCTTGATGTCCGGGTTCATTGGATTTTTCCATAATACAAGGTATTTTTTATGTTATTGTTCAACGTTATAGTAAATAAAAATATCTACGATTATAAATAAACAGGCAGTATATTCTTGAAATCATATTATGATTGACGTGTAATTATGTTTGTACAAACCTACTTACAGAAATAAAATCATTTATCATAGAGTCTTCGTCAACCTTAGTCTAAATGGAAACCAGATAAACAAATTTCCTATAGATCTAAACAAAAAGTATTGAAATATTTAACAAACAATATATAATTATTTGTGTCTAATCAGAATTAAAATGAAATGCACATAAAAAACAACTCATATCTAATTTATTAGTAAAACACATAACATTACGCCTTGTTTCCCTGAAGGGTTAGCTGAGGTATACCTATGGTACACCCACATCGCGTCAGTGATGTTTCAAGTCCTATGCATAGTAATTTTATATCACGAAGAGACGCACATTACTTGTGGTTACCAAGTGTGAATGTGAGTGTAAGCGCAAGAGCTCTCGGTACCGTCCGAAGCAGTGGCAAAGTTGGTCGTGTGTTTATGTGCGTGCGCTGTGTGTGTGTGTGTGCGTGCGTGTGTGTTATGTGCTGACGGTTCTCGTCTTCACGCACACATTCACAGCGTGTTTGTACCACAAGTAAAGCGCGCGTCGCTTCTTGAAACAAAAATACTGTAATAGGGGCGAGCCTATTCTATGTATATAGAAAACCCAATAACACTTTGCCGGACCCGGGAATTGAACCCAAAACCACATGCTCAGCAGTAGCGCTTGCGACCACTAGACCAACGACCAACAAATTGCTGCTGCGAATTGATTTTTTATCAATAAACAACGTAAAACAGCGCCGCAAGTTGCAAAACATGGAAGAAATTTTGAATTTCGGCAGCTACTTCCAAGGAGTCACCTTAACAAACTTAACTTACATTTTCTAGCTCCGTCAGGTTGTTCAGAAAGCCAGGAGGTAATTCTTTTAGCTGGTTTTTGGACATCGTAATACATCGTAGTTTAGGCACATGCGCGAGCGCTCCGGCTGCTATAGAGGATATGTGGTTTGTGTTCAACCACAGTTTCTGCAAGGAATCCAAACCTGGAAAATATAAAAATGTTTGTAACTTGCTAAGTATGTGAATATAGTAAGAATTTCATCAACACAACAATCTCCCTCCACAACCCAGTTACTGGGTACTACAATACTCCTTAGTAAGACTGGTTGTCAGAGTATTGGGCTTCTGACGACCCGTAACGACTGTCAAAGGTCTACGAATGACAGCCGGGTCCAACTGCTTAACGTGCTTTCCGAGGCACGGAGGGGTCTCGGTATGTTATGGATGACCATCCATAACATACCGAGACCCCTCACGATTCACTCATCCACGGACTAGGCAGATGCTTATCCTAAAAGGCAATCCATAGCCACGATCCGCCCTAAACATAAAAGTATTTCTTGGACCTTACCTCTAAATGAATTAACACCAATCTCATTGATGTTATTTCCCCAAATACTTAAAACGTGCAAGCTCAACAGTCCATTGAACGCATCCTCTGGTATTTCATTAATTTGACGTTCTGAAAGTTCTAGAAAATCCAGTTGTGTAGATTTATTAAAAACGTTGCTTTCTAAAGCCAGATTGGCGCTGTTGATCCTGAGGTTCCGAAGACTTGGAAGGGCATGTACCACTGCAACGGGGATCGTCTTTTCAGGTCCTGAAATGAAAGAAAATATGATTGTCCATCCTCGATGGACTTATGATCGCTAATGCTGAGAGCCAAAATATCTGTGCGGTACTTTACTCAAGAGATCATCTCAGACATTAATCTACATGGTCCTCATATGACCAGACCAAGACTATGTCTGGACTTTAAAAGAGACTTTGACCCTGAGTTTGTTTCGTCATTTCTCCTCAGGGGTAGGACATGTTACTTCCTCTAGCTTTTTTATATGACGTTTAAAAGTGATTCCGATATCCTATTCACCATTACCAGCAGGGTTAGCATGACGCTTTGTATTTCTTCGAAGAATAGACAGGGCTCTTTCTATACAAAGTGACATTTTGTTTCTCCATTTTTGACATCTCACCGTAGAAATCCTTCTACAATCTGTCATTCTTCGAAAGAGCCTTGTCTATTCTTCGAAGAAATACAAAGCGTCATGCTAAGCCTGCAGGACGCTTTCTATTTCTACTCTATTATAGAGTAGAAATCGCTTTTCTACATTTCTCGGTAGAAAACTGTCAACTGTCTACACGGAAACAGCATTTTTGTCTACTCTTCCGTCGGGGAAACACTTCTCTATGGTTCTCGTGCTAAGCCTGTTGGTCATCGGCGGCAGAGACCTCTCGTGTCCGGCCCTGGTTCAGGCCATGGTACGGAGCGAGAGGGCATGGGCAGCCGTCACCTCCTTCTGCGAAGCAGTAATGCTCGCGAAGGAGGAGGCGGGACGGTTGAGGGAAAGGCAAGTTTCGCGCCCTCTCGCCCCTAGCCGCCGCAGGAGACGCCCAGGGCGTCGGGAATCCCGGGCGGATTTCCGGCCACCGTAGGCGCGGGCTTGCGGACGGTGAGCAATGGGTAGCTCACCGTCCGGTAAGGACCAGGCCCGGGTCTACGGCGCGTTGTATTCCACGCGCGCCTCAAAGAGATGTCGTCAGCACATATAGTAGGGGTCCACTAGGGCCGATGCCTGCCGGGGTCGCGGGAAGGTACTTATGGGTCATGAGGCCCCCGCAACACAGGCAACAGGAAGGAATACGGGTGGGTTTTAGTCAGTAAGAGTCTGACACACCCTCCCGCTCCGCCCCGAGCGGGAGAAGTTATTTGATGATTTCCCACCATCAAAAAAAAAAAAAAGCCTGTTGGTCGGGCAGTGTTATTGGATTTTTCCATCAGGAATTTCTCAGTAGCAGCCCGGAGTTTGGCTTTGTGCCCGGTTGATGGCAATAATCTCGCCCCTATTACATGGGACTTAAATATAACTGGTGAATGTGGGCGTAATATAGGATATATCTGACTAACCCTTCGACATAAACATTCGCGATACCATGGTATGTTTTGATGGTAAATGAATTTGCGCGACTGCTGAACGAAGGGTTAATTTCAGGTCGTTAAAGTGTTGGAAAGAAAATACTTTAAATACTTTATTAATTTAGTATGCTCAATACTTTATTTTTTCACGTCCGAGTGATAGAATAGAATACAAAGAAATGTACAAACAAATATATGACGGAGAAGGTACGTCTCTCTCGTTATCATCAGCCATATTTTAACTACTGTGGGCGTACAATGGGAAGTGTTGGTTATTGCACAATAGAAAAACTGGTTGCAGTTTTAATCAAATTATAATTTACGATCAAATAATCGCACTGGCTATTCACACCCTGTAGGTACACGACACAACTATACGGAACGCGCGACAGTTTCTAAATGTATTCACTTCTTGATCGCCTCCGATAAACTGCTCTTAACTTGGGTCAAGCGTTATGTTGTAGACTCTGTCGAGCGCCGCTTGGTGGCGCTGGCGTCCCGATTATTCAAACTCGTGACCAACGTATTTCCAACATATACATATACATACAATATACGCGCGAAAAACATAACCCTTCCTTTGCAGTCGGGTTAAAAAGAAAAGGAAAAACGGAGTAAGATCCGCACAAAATGGCCATCGCCCAGCATAAGGTTGTGTGGGTTGTTGGGTTGGGATTTTCCCATCAAGAACTCCTAAGTAGCAGCCCGGAAGAGCAACCACGAGCTGGTCCTGAATCAGGTCGCCAGTTTCATATGTAGATGGATTCACGATTATAAACTAAAGTATACAAAACTGTCATTTTTTTATACCAGCCTGTCTCCCACTGCTGGGCAAAGACCTGTTCTCATATACAGAAGGCACGAGCATTGATAACCATGCTTGCTCAAGACGGTTTGGGAATTTCAGACTTATATTAACCATGAGCTCAGCTTTCCACACGATGTTTTTTCTTCACCAATGCCTGATGTCCAAGATAGCTTAGTACATATGAATTGAAAGTCACATTGGTACTTGTCTGGATTTCGTCGTGAATGAGAGGCCAGGCCTTAACCACTGGGCCGTCAAAAATTTCTGACTGTCGCTTACTAATTCATAATTATTTTATCCTCTTCTGCACAATATTCTTTACATAACTGCAGCTGTTTTCTGTTTTCTTTTTAACCAAATATTGATTTGTTTACTTCTTCATCAGTTGCATAACCCTACCCATCCATATTTTGACTTCACTTAACCTAATCCATTCAATTCTAATCCACCACTTGCTTATTAACACCCACCCGGCATCCATATCCAGACCTCCCTTACTATATTAACCTAACCCATCCAGATCTCGACCGCACTGTGACCTCACTAACAGTCACTTACCATTATTTTTTAACCTCACCGACAGCTACTTAAACTGACCCATCCAAACCCCGACTGCATTTAGTGTTGATTAATTCCACCCATCCTCTTCCAAACCTCACTGCCAGTCACTTAACCCCACCCATCCTCTTCCACACCTCACTCACAGCCACTCAACCTCACCCCCCTCTCCCATACCTCTCTAACAGCTACTCAACCCCGTCCCCCCTCTCCCGCAGCTCACTGCCAGCCGCCGCTCACCGCTTTCGACCATGAGGCCGCCCACGGTGCCCAAGCCTGCCACGTGCTTTGCCTGCAGCGACGCCGCAGCCTCACGCACGGTGACGAAGCCCACTGAGCTGGTCCGCAACACTGAGGGCACGCACTCCAGCAGGGAGGGCGAGCAGCCCGTTATCATCAGATATCGTAGCGGTAGGTCTTTAGCGAAATTGATCACTGGGAGGTCAGCGCAAGTGAAGTTTGTACCCTGAAAGATGTAGAAAGAGTAAAAAGAAGGGCTCATTAAAATACAGCCTCACAGAGACGAAACTCAAGCTTCAGCGGGAAGGTACTTATGGGTCACCGAGGCCCCCGCAACACAGGCAACAGGAAGGAATACGGGTGGGTTTTAGTCAGTAAGAGTCTGACACACCCTCCCGCTCCGCCCAGAGCAGGAGAAGTTATTTGACGATTTCCCACCCCCAAAAAAAAAAAAAGCTGTGGTTTCAGAAAGCGGTGATCGGTCCAACAATAGAGTTACGGTTGCCAAGAAGAGCGGTGGCCGCACATAACGAACACTGTGACGGTTGTCATGGGAATTATGGCAGCGGCAAAGATTTAAATCGTTAGTTTCGCCCTACCGCGTCAAAAGATAGTCGCGTCTCTGTTTCGCTTTGAAATCGCTGTCACACAATGTCGCATTGATTTAACTTGATTGCCGTGGCAACACTATTTAATAATGTGTGAACTCACTCTTCTCAGTATGGACACTTTCACGTGATTACGTACGGTTACGGCAAATCTAGCGATCAAAAATCTTTGGGCAGCGGGGTTTGACGTTACGGTGTCAAAAACGCTCTGTAATAAAAACCACTTCTTTCATGAATCACGTTTCAGTGACGTCATTCGCCGCTAAATTGCAGGCGCTATTTGGCGGGCACCGCTTTTCTAGGAAACGGTAGCTTAGCGGCTATCCAAGTACAGAGCGTTTATAGACACCTCAATGTCAAATACTGATGAAAATGACAGATATTCATGACGGCGGAATATTTTTAAGAGAATAACAGTGGAGTTTCTTGCCGACTCTTCTCTAAATGACGGCAACGGCCAATTGGCACCGTTCACCTAGCATCTGATGTTTCATAAGTAGATTTATGTGAAATAAAATATTCTGAATTTGAAATCACGATACAAACCTCACACTTTATATTGACATAATCGTTGATAATTGCATTGTAGCTCACTTTGGCACTGCCGTTGGTACAAATGTACTCCAACTCATCACCGGCACTACGACGACATTGCTTTGGGTAGTCCAATGCGAAAGAGACGGACAGACAGACCGCTAAGACTAGGATACGCATGGTGTTAGCTTGAGGCAGACATCACTGGAAAGAGAGAGATAAATAGGTTATTTTAGGCAACTTGAGGAGTGCGGCGCCATCTATACTGCCACAAACTGAATTTACGACGCAAACTAAATATATTAAATATTTAATATATTTAGTTTGCGTCGTAAATTCTCATATCTCGTTATAGGATACGTTATTCGTAGTTCGCATCGATTCAATTGTATTATTGATGTCAGTTGTATATTTATTAATATCAGTATTATTCGATGTCATTATTAACGATATGTCATCAGCGAACAGAAAACAGGGTTGATTAGTAACTTCGGGAAGGTCATTTATATATAGTAAAAACAATAGGAAGCTAAGCACACCCCCTTGGGGCACACCAGCCCTGCTATGTTTGTATTTTGATCTGTATGACTTTAATTCCCGTTTACTATCAATTTTTACCATTTCTACACATTGCATTCTGTTATTTAAATAGCTTTGTATCCATTGAAGTGCTGGGCCCCGTATCCCATACTTTTCTAACTTATCTATTAGTAGTTTGTGTGATACGAAATCGAAGGCCTTCGTCATATCAAAAAATATGCCTGTTGTCTCAATTCGCTTATCTAAATTAGTAACTATTGTGTGAATTAGGTTAAAACAAGCTAATGTTGTGGACTTCCCTTTTTGAAAACCGTATTGTTCTTTTCTTAGGATAGCATGCTTATCGATGAATTGAGTCAGGCGTTTATGCATAGCTGATTCAAAGATTTTTGATATGATGGGTATGAGAGTAACTGGTCTGTAGTTATCTAGGTCTTCCTTATTACCTTTTTTTGTGGAGAGGTTTTATAACCGATTGTTTGAGTAAGCTAGGAAAACATCCAGATTCAAAAGATAGATTTACCAAAAATGTTATCACTGGTGTTAATTCTACTGAACAACTTTTTAGGATTTTTGTAGCTAACTCATCATAACCTACTGAATTTGTGCTGTTCAGAGATAATATAATTCTTAGTATCTCTTCATATCCATATGGTTTTAGGAAGATACTATCACTAACAGACTGTTTAAGACTAATACGAGTATTTTTATGGATGTTATTAGTTAGATTGATCCAGTAGTCATTGAATGTTTCAGCAATTTTGTTCGGGCCAATAACTAAGGTGTCTTTGTTTCTTACGCTTTGTATGATTTGTTTACTCTTAGTACCGATTGACTCTTTTTTATCAGTTGCCATGCTGCCTTGCATTTGTTTTTCGAGTTGCTGATAAATTGATGATTCATTCTTTTAATTGACCCATGTATGCAACGCCGTAGGAGTTTAGAGTAGTTTTTGAACTTTGATTTATTTCCATCGTTTTGTTAGCGTAGTAATTGTGCCTTAATGATCTTTTGGTTTTGCAGCTTGCTCTAATACCTTTAGATATCCATTTTAAGGGTCGATCCCTGTTTGACATCTTTATCCTTCTAATCGGGAAACATAATTTATAAAATAGATATAGCACCTCGTAGAATTTTTCGTAAGCTACGTTAATATTGGATTCTTTATATACTTCTGAAAACGATAGTACGGACATACATTCTTTAAATTTAGTAATGTGATGTTTATTATAGTCCCTTTTATATGTTGAATATTCTGTCAAAGCTGTTTCTTTGTTTCTCACGGGTATACTTAATAGCTGTGCAGTATTATGATCAGAAAGACCCAGGTGTAGAAGTTCACCTTTAGCAGACTTGATGTTGCTGATTAGGTGATCTATACAAGAATTTTGTCGTGTTGGTTCTTGAATATGGAGTACTAGATCATGATTTTGAACAATTTCGATTAACGTCTTAGATTTGTTATTTATTAGTAACGTGTTGATATTCAAATCACCTGCTATAACTATTTTTTTCTTAAATTTACGAGATATAAATTAAAGCACTGTGCCAAGTATTTCGAAACACTTGTTAATATTAGAGATTGGGGTTCTATATACACATAAGATAAATAGATTTTGGTTCATGATCTCAATGCCACAACACTCAAAGATATTGTCAATACAGTGCTGATTTATAAATGATATTTCTTTAAATATAGTACCGTTTTTTACGAGGAAAGAGACTCCACCACGCTTTTGTTTCTTTGTTCCGCAGTAAGAAGTTGCTAAGCTGTAACCAGAGATTTTTATAAGATGAATTTTGCTAAGTAAGCCGGCGATGTTTTGGTGAACTACTCTTAAGAAATTAATCTCGAAAAAACGTCTGTGTACCCGCGACACAGGGGTCATCCCTTTGGGTCTTGTTTATACGATTGCCGTTAGAGGTACCAGGTACGACCTCCTCGGTCAATATCACATCATTTGTTTGAGTACTAGAGTCTTTTAGTATAGGTTTCGACTCCGTAAGGCGTCTTTGTGCAAGTAGATTATTAATCGGAGCAGGGGGATATTTTTTAAGCTGCAATAATCGCTTTGTATGTTCAGGGTTTTTGTAAAAATGTAAAAATTTTGAATCGTAGTCAATTTGATCTAGAATTGAATTAATCTTGCCGCATAACTCAGAAGTATTGAAAACGTTAGATTTACCAGTGTAATCCACAAATGTGCAGTCATTCGATTTTTTACTAAGTAGTCTTAAAGTATCATTTACTTTGTTCACATTTAAGTGATCAGTTTTAAAGACTTTTAGCACTAGACTAGGACATTTTATACATTTCAAAAATACACATAACTCCGTCATAATTTTAAAGGGGTCAGCGTCATGTTCGCCAACACATAGTATAACACGGTCTTCAGAAGAAATCTCGAACATTTTTGCGCTACTAAGTATTTCCTCTATATTAGCGTTTGGTTTTATTATTGATATAAATTGATATCTATTGTAACGGTTGTATTGTCTTGATTCTATAATATTTTGTGCTAGTCCCGTGCATTGACTACTACCAAAGATAAATTTTAATGCTCTTTTTGTAGGCATTTGCTTTCTTTTATTAGGCTGTGATGATGTAAAGCCCATTGGGGGCCTTTCCGCTTTCGTTAGTGATACTTGATGTTTGGGTTTAGATAGAGGGTTTGGTTCCGGTTCGGAAGTTTTTTCTATTTCTATTACGGGTTGAGTATTATGTCCTATTTCCTCCTCTGGCTTTGGGTTTGGTTCTAGTTTTTCCTTATATATATTTGTCAGAGAGTTGAAGCTTCTTAATAGAGTCAAAGTCATAGGACTATTAGAACTGTTTGAAAAACTATCAGCGAGACGTCGTCTTGCACTTTTTGTAGAACTGGAAGACATGTTTTTTCTTAGTGATGATAGTGGACTAGAACATAACTGTTTTAGTATGGTCATTTCTTGAGTCAAGCTATATAATTGCTTTTTTAGGTCAGAATTTTCGAGAATAATACTATCGAGCTCATTTTGCGTACTTTCTAGACTTAATTTTAGTTGTTTTAATTCTGTTCTCATTTCTTCTATGTAGTAGTTTTGTGCGTTCGATGACAGGTCTAAACTTCTGCTCAACATGTCTTCAGATAATGTAGAATCGATAGAATTATTGTTTAACATGTTCATTGACTTGTGTCTCCGGAGTGTGACATTTCTATTTGCACTATCCATTGTAATTCTTGTCACCTATTTCCTATATTAGATAATTTATTATTTTATTGTTCTCGTCGCTTATTTGTTATTTTATTACAATATAAGTTAATTGTCACCTCTGTCGAACCCTTAGGAACACAAGGAGTGATGTTTTTTTAGTTTATACACTTGTTTCATGAACAAGTAAGGATCCAAAATGTAACTTGTTTCTGGCGGTGTTTGAACCTGCGATGCGTAGCGTAGTGTTTATGAAACGACCGCAGTTCATTCGACTAACGGACACGGTAACGTAGAATCGTGAAATTTTCGATCGCTTGAGTATATAGAGGATAGTTGCTTGGATAGCCAATAGATGTCGTTGTGTCCAGGATTTTGACTATCTGAAGATTTGGTCACACAGTGTGATCGGTAATGGCCAATAGATGTCGTTGTGTTCAGGGTTTTGACTATTTGAAGTATGGCAACGCTGTTAAAGGTTTGGCAACACAGTGTGATCGGTAGATAATACAAATTCAAATTTTGCCTGTCATGTACGAACGCAATGTAAACAAAACTTTTGAGTCACTATTTTAGTAAGATATGTCGTTAATGTTATATAATTTACGCTTTTGGTATTGTCACAAACACGTTCTATAATTTCACTGCACCAGAGATGTTGTTAATATTGTTTTCGTTGTTTGTTATTGCACTTCTGTATTGTTTCTTTCACTGTTAAGTTTTCGGGTTATATCTCACAATTGGCTTAGTATTGGGTGTCACAAACATTCGTCCCCGCAATTTGCGTTACGTATTACACTTTGAATAATTGGTTTCTACTAAATTACAACTATTTATATAATTAACGAAATAAAGACGCGGAGCTACCGGTTAGGAAGAGGGTTACGTTCGGATTTTTTTTTAAATCCTACCTAGTAACAGTAACCTATAAATAGAAAATAGTAAAGTATTTATCGATCATAATGATCGATAAATACTTTAAAATAACAACAAAAACAATAAAATAACATAAAGTATTTAAGTAGGCATCATCACCATGCATAAACAATTCCTACCTACCCATAGTACCTACACAATAATGTTCAGTGATTTGTCTCGCTCCCACTCTCACCTTCGCGTCATATTATCTACGAGTATGTTCGCGTCGCCTGCGCGCTTATCTTACTTACATAATCAGCCTGTAATGTTCCCACAGATCTCCTCTATGTGAGAGGGAGTGGGCCGTAATCCACCACGCGGGCCCAGTGCAGGTTGGTAGATGTCACATGTCTTCGAATTTTTGGTTCTAGGACATGCCGGTTTCCTCACGATGTTATCCTTCACCGTTTTGGAGAGCATGGCAGTGTTGATGAAATAATTTACACAAAGTAAAGCGCCTGTCCGGGTTCGAACCTACGACCTACAACTCGTAAGTCGCGACCGTTACCACTGGGCCACCACTGCTCTCGCTCTCTCTCATCTTCTTTATGACTTGCAATTTAATAATTTCAACTAAATTAGTTCCATTATTTTTCTATAAATATTTTAGAACGACTATAAAACTACGAGCAAATCGTTTCAAAATAGCCATCTTCAATGGTGCCCTGAGCAGTATCGTGGCACCATTGCATACAAGGAGAGATTCCATGCAAGGGCTGGAATGTCGATGGTCAAATTATGATTTCATTTATCGTTACAGGATACACAAATAACCCTTCTACCCCCAGGTATAAAAGAAATTGCAATAACATATGTACATGGAACATTGGAAGGATTAGTTCGTGGCCCATTTAAGTACATATCCATCCACATAAGTGTTTTTTTTTAACCCGCGCGGACCGCATATTTTAACAGATTTCTCTGTGTGCACAGGCTACCTACCGACCTGTGCGGATACAGGGAGAGCCGCCCCGTGCTGCTTAGTGAGCAATCACCGCAGCGGTCGCGGAGGCCACGCTGCCAGCGCGCGCCCCTATGCCAATCACGCAAGCACCCACATCCGGGCGCACCGTAGCGCCTGCCGCGCGTGTCCCTGCGCCGCCGCAGGCATGCCCCGCACCGCCCGTACACCGTACCCAGGTGCCTTCCGCGCGACCTCGCGCACCCCCTGCTCGCACCGCCAAAAACACGGGGCGACGCCACCGCTGCGACTAGCGCCACTGTACTACAGCGGCAAGCAGTCGACCATGATTGTCTCCACGTTGTGACCCTGCCATCCGGCAGGGTCACGATTACGTCCATCAACAACTTGATCGCGCAGGCTGTGAAATCTTTCTTTTGAGTTGACGTTGTTTTGGCGCCACCGTACGTCGATATTTTGCGTTCATATTGTTCTACGTCTTGCCGACCTTTCCTATTCCCCACTTACCTGTATAAATCTTGTGAAGTACTAACAGTTTGACAGTTATTTATAATGAGCACGGTACTTAACTTAAATTTAAAATTTAAAAAATCCCCGACACGAACAAAAACTTCTAATAAATTTAGGTAATATTTTGAGACAAGCGTCGTCGATTCGGGGGACGGCTAATGAAAATAGGAAGTTAACAGCGCCTATTCTTTCTACAATAGCATACATTAATTATTGCTCGTCTGTTTGACGTTTTCTTTAGCCGTCCCCCACTGTTATTTAACGTTGTACCTTATATTTTTGAATATATATTTTATTCTTTATTATTGGAATGCCCGCGGCCTCAAGGGAAAAGTCGCCCCCCTCCGCCACCTCCTGAGGGAACAGGATATCGTATACGTGGCGCTCATAAGCGAGACGCTTCTGGGGCCCAAAGATAGGGTTAGGTTCTCGGGTTACCTCGTTTACAGGAAGGATGAAAGGTCGGCCCACAGTATCCGTTATCGTGGTCTGGCGGTAATTGTGAGGCGTAAAGTCGTCCATCAAGAGCTCCCTTTTTCGACACTCAACTCATTTTACGCGCTGCTAGCTACACATAGCCGGCGAGGATATAAACATATATGCCGTCTATAAGCCGCCCGTGGTTCGTATGGACCTACTGAAGCTCCGGGCGCTTATAGGAAATGGATAGAAGGCGATCATCCTCGCCAGTGACATGAATTGTAAGCACCCAGCGTGGAATAGTTATGCTACGAATA
Source organism: Atethmia centrago (assembly GCA_905333075.3). Taxonomy (NCBI): domain Eukaryota; kingdom Metazoa; phylum Arthropoda; class Insecta; order Lepidoptera; family Noctuidae; genus Atethmia; species Atethmia centrago. The sequence continues at coordinate 19,423,573 of HG995393.1, forward strand.
CCGAGGCGAGACGGTTCTTCGCGGACGCGGAAGCCTTCGGCTATACAGTGTCCGGCCCAAAGATCCGCCAACACACTACCCCGACGTGATACACAATGAACCTGATGTGCTGGACATTGTAGTCCACCGAGGGCTACACTGCCAGATCCCACAAGAAGTGATAGACGACAAGTTACAGTCGAACCACCAACCTGTACTCGTCGTCCTATCGGGTGTGCCGACCCGACTGAAGCCCATTGCGCCATGTCAAATAACGGATTGGACAAGGTTTGAGGAAGATCTGGAGACCACCACGCCTACTCGGCTTATTGTTACCTCCGCGGACGTGATCCAGATGGCCTGCGACGTCACTGCTTTCATAAAAAGCGCCTTACAATCGTACGACGCACCCGCAGAGTGCTATTGCCGCCCCTGCCGGTGCATCTTCATGCGATGATCGCCGCGATGAGGCGCCTTCGCAAACAGTGGCAACATTAAGATGCCCTACCATCAAGACGTAACTCAACCGTCTCGCGGAGAGGGTGAAGGCCAAGTGGCGTCGACACGTTCCTCCCAGCCCGCGGCGGTGTGCGCCTGTTCACCGCCGCGGGCTGGGAGGAACGTATCGACGCCACTAGAGATAGTTGGCCGTCGGTAAACAAACTCTGTCACCAGCTAACGAATACCCCAGCTCTGGTGCATACGCTGCTTAACAGCGACGGGGCGCTTAAATACGTAGCGGAGGACCGGGCGGAGGTCTTCGCCGAACACCTGGAGCCTCAGTTCCGCCCCAACCCGACCGACGTCACCGAACATGTCGCAGCGGTCGAGAAACACCTGGGGGACTATTTTGGTACGCCGATAGCACCCGATGAAGAACACGTCTTTTTCTCGCCGGGCACAATCAGACGCGCCATCCTGAGGACGTAGCCGAGGAAGGCCCCCGGTGCTGACGGTATCACCAACGCAGTGCTGCGCCACCTGCCGTTCCGAATAGTAGCGGCGCTGGCATGCCTGTACACGGCGATACTGCGCATGGGGGCCTGTCCCACCTCGTTGAAGGAAGGGCGCGTCATTATGCTGCCCAAAGCGGGGAAAAACATACTGAAGCCGGGGAGCTATTGGCCCATTACACTGCTGCCGACTGTCTCCAAGGTGTTTGAAGTAGTCCTGCTGCGACATCTGCAGCCACACGTCGCCCCACGCCCGGTTCCGGCTGTTGAAGTGGCGGCTGTCGGTGAACGTGGGTAAGACGCAGGCGATGGTCACGGGATCAGTGCGCCTTCCGCCACCCTTGAAACTACAAGGACCCGACATCGATTAGTCGCCCCGGGTCAATTACCTGGGTGTCACCATGGAACGTCGGCTTACGGGGCCACATGTCCGAAAGGTCGCCCGCTACCGACCCAAACCTGTGCTCTCGTCCTGCATCTCGGCGCGCGTCAAGCTGGGCGTGTACAAACTGTACGTGCGCCTAATCTTGACGTACGCCGCCCCCGCTTGGTTCGCCCTCACGAGTGAGTCGAGCCGAAGGCTGCTCCGCGCGCAACAGAACCTTACGCTGCGGCCCATTATTAACGCCCCTCGCTGCGTGAGGAATGACGTAATCCAGCGGGACCTCAGGATAGAGAGCCTGGATGAGTTTGTACGGCGCCTAGCGAAGGGGATGTACGCGCGTGCCGACGCATCTTCTTGGCCCCATGTCAAGCAGATAGCGCCCTGGCATACGCGCCCTCTTGACGCGAGACCCTTGCTCCGCGACCTGGTAGCGGACGAGTGACCCCATCCACTGGACTGGACAACAATGTTCTCTGCTCACGGTGTTGTAACACCGTTTAGTGTCTGCCCCCCTTACGGGGGCGGCGCAGCGACATCTAAGAGACAGGGAACATTTAATTTTGTGCACCCGAAATGGTAACACGTCATGCTCATTAGCGTTATCTTTTCGCCGAAATTTGTATTGTTTTCAAGATGTCGTTTTTCTCGGAAGTTGGTCGTTTGTGATATTTTTGTGCCATGAATATTCAAAAAGAAGGTATGTACGCCATTTTTAATCATATTGTGTTTACTTTAACCCTGTCATTATCGGTAACCAGCACCGTCAAAGAGAGACTTCCGATTTCTTTGTTTTTTGCCGCTTTCCCATATTCAATTAGACTTAGGAAGTAACGAATCGCCAAAGAAGAAACATATTATATAAAAATAGTCTCTTGTGACAAACAAGAGATTATTTTTTGTTTCAAAAACTGTAACGTCTAGGTGCGCCGAGGTTTGTTATAGGTAATTGAAAGGACTAGGTCGCATGTAGGTAAATTATCAAATTTACCTACACCTACCTTAGGTATTTACGTATTTTTTTTCTTTTACTCTGCAGGGGCCACCATCAAGTGTTCTTTTCCTCGAATGGTTGTCTAAATACCTGGTTATCTGCAACGAATAAAGAAAATGACGCAGATAAACCTCGTGAAGTGTTTGTAATGCTAGCAGACTTTTTACCGGACACTGAAAATGTTATTATTTATATGCCAATAAAGCTATGCTCAGGAATAATAAATGTATAAAACCAATTTTATTGTTACCTACTTACCTACTTATTTTTTATTTTTAGTATGGATGAATGCTTTTTATGACCTTGCTTTTTAAAAAATATGTCTTTACTTGTTACCCTTAGAATCTCAAAACAATCATTTCTTAGGTAAAAAAGTTATTCTTTCATTTTTAATGCGACCTGCAACCTCTATGACCGCTTTCGCTATTTGTAGACTCCATTCCGTTTCAAATGCACGCATAAAATTGTCCCTTAAGTGCAAATTGCGTATTTACACAGCGTGCTTCCGCCCCATCATGACATGCCTATGCCTGTGCAGTCTTCGCACACAGTAAGCCCCACCGCTTCCATAGTATGCAGTGCCTTCAAAACCGTTTCCTTCGTAAGGCAACGGGATCCCCCTAGTTCGTTCGTAACGAGATCCTCCATCTCGACATCAAAATTCCCACTATCCAGCAGAATATAAAACGCATTACCAAGCGTTTCTACGACTCGGCCGTCATTCATCGCAACATTCGCAACCCTCTGGTTGTGAAGGCTGCCAGTTATAGGCCCTCTACTATTAGCTCAGTTCGCCGTCCGAGGCATTTTCTCACCGACCCCGATAACCCCATTACCCATCTCCAACAAAACAGTAGGGCCACGTGTACAGTGCACAAACACAAACCGACATTACGACCTCGTCGTCGAAGTCCCTCGCGAAGACCCCGACGTAATCGTCCCCCCCGACCCTTGCTCGACAAAGATTAGCTTTGCTAGATAGTGAACGTGGCGCTCGGCGCTCTACCTGACCACTGTTGACCTTTGCCGTGCGTACAAAGATAGTGCAAGAGTATAGTATGATCGCCGAATCTTAGTACTTCGGTAAGTAAAATATTTTATTTTTGATGACCGACAATATTTTTATAGTGCAACAAGTTGTTTCAGACTTAATGGGAAATAAAACCAAGCTATTTTTAGCTATTCAGAAAATGTGGCTTTTTTTTTTTGGATGGGAAATCATCAAATAACTTCTCCCGCTCTGGGCGGAGCGGAAGGGTGTGTCAGACTCTTACTGCCTAAAACCCACCCGTGTTCCTTCTTGTTGCCTGTGTTGCCAGGGGTCTTGGTGACCCATTAGTACCTTCCCGCGACCCCGGCAGGCATCGGCCCTAGTGGACCCCTACCTTTGGGCTGACGACATCTCTTTGAGGCGCGCGTGGAATACTACGCGCCGTCGACCCGGGCCTGGTCCTTACCGGACGGTGAGTTCACCATCGCTCACCGTTCGCAAGCCCGCGCCTACGGTGGCCGGAAATCTACACGGGACTTTCTTCTTCTATCTTTTACTTTCTACACGGAACGTCATTTTTGTCTATTCTTCCGTAGACAAAACGGTGCTCGTGCTGAGCTTGCTGGTATATGGTTTAACTTTAGGCAATTTAAAGAAAACTGAAATCAGAGAAGAACGGAAAGAATTGAAATACAAAATGAAGAAAAGGGCGTTCATACTTTTCAGAGTCCTACGTCAGCCCCATCTTCTGAAACCATGGAAACATCAAATAGTCAAAAAAGTGTATTTAAAAGAGGTACTTACAGAAATAAATACATTTATTATATTGTTATGTCTAATATAAATGTAAACAAAACGCATCCTGCGTATAAATAAACTGTTTCATTTAAATTATATTTATTTATTTATTTATCATAAAACTACAAATCAATAGGAGTACCTATGTAAGTAACGTAGCAGGTGGCGTTTCATAGTTTCTGCCTACCCTCATGGGAAGGTCTATGTGTGTACAAATACATAAGTACTTAACAATAAATTGAAGTTGGATTTAAATTCCAATTTAATTTTGCTGTCACAAATACTCGTATTGCTCTAAAGCGAACGGATCAAAGTGGGTAAGTTCAAGTATAAAGAGAGCGATTGTGCCAACTCTACGCACACAGTTCGGCTCGCTTCTGTTTGAGTGAAATGTGCGAGGAATTACCTAAATTTGACGTCCCGCGCTAACACACTCTTAAGGCGCTGACAAGACCCAAATTACCAAAATAGGCTTCTTATGAAAAAAAATTGCAAAATCTGTATAGTTTGTGGTAGCGAAAAAAATATATGTTAATTTTGAACATATTTCCCAGAACTTGGTTGTTACCAAAACACGTTTTGAAAAAATATCTCGATACAAACTTAACGTTAAACTAACCTCTTACCTCGAGTTCTAATCCAAAATATCTACATTAAATATCAACATACGTTACGTATTTAATTAATAACAAGAACGTCTTATTTGAATGCAGAACTTGTTTGTTTTTTATTTTCGATGACTCAACTCAATTTTGAGTAAATAGATAATTGCTTCATATTTTGCAATAAATTACAAGCGTAGTGTCATCGCGCTTCTCTTTCTTTTCTATGCAATCTGACAGTGACCGCGGTTTAGGTGTTGACATCGTCTTAAGTTGGCAGTCAATATTCTAAGCAATCAGATTAGCTGATTGTACGTTGTATATCACCTGTGCCTTACGAGATATCATCCTCATCTGAACTTAAATTTAGTTTAATTTTCTCATCTCATAAATGCTGCATCATCTGCCTGCCGTTTCCCAACCATGTTGGGGGTCGGCTACCAGTGTAACCAGCAGCTGAATACCAGTATGTTACATGGGGCGACTGCCTATCTGACCTCCACAACCTAGAACTTCTACCGGTCTGGGCGGAGCGGGACCAGGGTGTCGGGTGTCAGACTCTTACTGGCTATAACCCACCCGTGTTCCTTCCGTTGCCTGTGTTGCCAGGGGCCTCGGTATCTCTTTAGGACTTTCCCGCGACCCCGGCAGGCATCGGCCCTAGCGGACTCCTACACTTGTGCTGGCATCTCTTTGAGGCGCGCGTGGAACACGTTGCGCCGTCGACCCGGGCCTGGTCCTTATCGGACAGCGAGCTACCCATTGCTCACCGATCGCAAGCCCGCGCTTTTAGTGGCAGGAAATCGGTTGACCTGACCCCTAGTATGTACTATATAATAATAACACAAAAATCTTATTCAAAATGTTGAATGTTCAAAAAACAAAACTGATAAGTCGATAAAAATACCTAGAATAGATTAACATAAAAAACAAATAGTCGTATCTATTCAAATGTGAACTTTAAAATTATCCAGACACGGTTGATTTCAGAACTGTGGGTAGCTTTTAATCATTTGAATTGCAATCGAAATTAGACAAGTCTTATTTATAAGCGGCTAAGCTCGGCCGCTTATGCTGTTAGAAAGATATGACAGTTAAAAAATGTAGAAACCGCGCGTTTGGTCTATTTTAGCTACTTCCACAGCATTATGTCGTATGGCATTTTAATGTGGGGTCGGGCTGCTGACATTGAATCGCATCTTTAGTTTTGCAAAGGAGAGCTGTCAGAGCCATTTATAATCTACATCGCCGCGAATCTCTTATGGAACAATTTAAAAAGATTAATATTATGACGGTACCTTGCCAATTTAATTATGAAAATATTATGTAAGTAAGAAACCTTTTTAATTAAGAAGGCATTATTTTAATACTAGAAATAAAAATAAAATAGGTCAATCATTTTTCAGATTATATAAAGTACATTCTTATATCTTTTATGGGGTACTGTGTTAAATGTTACAACAAAATACCTTGTGATATGTTGTGCAATTAAATGAAAGAAAATGTAAAACTCATATTAAAAGTACACTTTGTAAACAAGCATATTACAAATTAGAGGATTATATCCAAGGAAATATGCTGGTCCAGCTCCATAGGAAAATCTGGAGTTTAGACAAAATCAAACTGGTTGCATTGTATTTGTATAATTTATTACTTTTATGACATTGATTTTACATTATTTGATTATCATAACTCACACACTGACCTATTACTTTATTTTTTTTTAGGAAAATTTATAAGTAGGTACTTTTACAAAGTTAGTAAATATGTGAACACCATGTATCTATCACAGAATGTATTTATCTGTCATTGCTTAATTTTTACTTATTGTGGTATAGTATTTTTATTATAGATGCATCGTCTTCACATATATTTACCTATATAAGCAATGTACATATACATATCCATCCCTCTATATTTATGAAATGTCAATATTTGTTAAGGAGAAAAACATAATACTAGACCTCACCAAAGCACACTAAAGTCAAAAAAACACAATACTGCACTTTTCTCAAAGAGTTGTCTTGGCATGGGTCTGTGGCGGCATCTACGTCACACTGACGTCACGCAAAATCCTGCATCGCGCAAGCAGAGTTTACCGCGCAACTAGCATATATACAACATCCCGACATCAACCGTCGGGCAGTTGCCCACCAGACACGAGACCCGTCTGGTCGGAGGATCCTGCCGTTTCTATGGAGGATGAGTGAACTTTACACTCTGTTGCTCATGCCTCTATAGGTCCTAAGATTTTTAATAAACTGCCAAAAACTTTAAAAAGCGTGACCAACATAAACCAATTTAAATCGCAACTTAAAAAATTCTCGATTGAAAAGGCTTACTACTCTATCAATGAGTTTTTAGATGATAGAAGCATTAAATAAAAATGTCCGATCCACTTGTTATTCTGTCCTGTTTACGACGTGACTTGTTTGAAACAGTTTTATTTAGTTTGTAGTTTTTTTATGCCTAATTTGTACGCCTTGCAAGGCAAAACATAGTGATACAATGTAAATTTTTATACCATGTACCATAATTTACCTATGTTCTACAAATAAAATACTTTGACTTTGACAAAATTTTGTAAAACATTTTTAAAAGAGTAAAGGTGCAGTTTCTTGCCTATTCTTCTCCATACGAAACTACCTTTTGGAAGGGACTACTAGAATCAAATCTTTTTTTTTGTAAATTAACGTTCAAAGTGTCCTTTAGGTGCCTATCTGAAATAAATAATTTGACTTTTAACTGTTATATGAAAGTTTCAGTTGAAGCAGGCGTATGTCTGTTGTGTAGCTGTATACTTTAAAGTTATAACTAGCACTTTGTCCGCGTGGACTTGGTATCTTCGCCTACAAAGTTCAACACTCTCTCCACCCCTAATGATTGCGATCTATTTATTGATTATAGGTATTATGAGAAACTTTATTATTTAATAAAAAAAACTACTATTCAATTGTTTCTAGTTTACAAAAAATAAAATTTGTAGGTAACTAATAGACTAAGCGTAGGGCTGTCCGCTCACACCGTGGCATTTTTCTTACTTTTAGCATGTTTATACCCGCCACAACTTCTAAACGAAAGGTCCGATTCGAATAATTTAAACAGGAACTTACATGTACATTATCAACCTTGATTATGAAAAGGATTAAAAGGTAAAAGATTAATATCATGAATGTCATTAATCATCTTTCGATTTTACCCGTGTTTTATTGACTTATTTAACAATAAAAAAATAAAAAACGGTTATTGTGACTTATATATAATAGTTAGACATTGGTGCCGATTCCCTTGTTCACAAACGAAACTAAATTAAAGTTCAGTGCATCTTTCTCTTTGTATTTCATTAAGAAGAGGACAGAAGATAAATTTTAGTTTAGTCCTGTCAAATTAATCAGAGCTTGACGTAAATTGACGTAATTTTAGTAGGCAAGTTTTTAATCACGTCTAAACTTGTATGGAGCAGTGACAGGCGCTAATTAATTTAACAGGACTAGACTAAAATTTCCTCTGTCCTCTTCTTAATGAAATACAAAGAAAAAGATGCACTGCACTTAAATTTAGTTTCGTTTGTGAACAAGGGAATCGGTACCATTGACTTTATATGCGAATGTAATTATTCAGTTTTAATTTATAATTTTATTTTATTTTTTAGCTTATTACGACTTAGAAATCTATGTATCTAAAAATATTTTTGCTGTGCCCTGACAGGATCTACAGCGGCTCTTAGCTCTAATACCCTTTTGATAAAATCTTACCTAGTGGAACGCAAATAAATGAATATGAATAGGTATTTCAAACTGATATTAGTTAATTTAGTTTACAAATTAACTAATATCAGTCACACAAAACCGAAATTAACTTCTGCTAATTGAAATTAGATGAAATTAATTTCGGTTTGTGTGTAAAAATATTATGGGACAAGACTTAGTTTTTAATTATCATCATCTCCTTTCAATTACTTTGAAATACCTATTGGTATTTCAAAGTAATTGAAAGGAGATGAAGTTAATTTCGGTTTGTGTGTAAAAACATTATGGTACAAGACTTAGTTTTTATTAGATATTCTTATCTATTAAAAACAAAGTAGGTACCATCATATTTTATTATTCCAGCACCCTCTGCCTTTTTTTTTTTATCGCTGAGAAATGCATTACGCATCCCCGCTCGTGGGGGACGAGTCGGGGTATGTGGGACTCCTGTCGGTAATCACAGTATACCCACTAAAACTCAGCGGTGTTCCCGCATCGCTGTGATGGGGGGGACCACGGGAAACCGGCTCAGCCTTTACATCCACAACCCTCCCGGCGCATGCCCGCCTAGCTGGCTGACCCCGCAGCCCCCCAGGCTGGGGGGCTACAGGAATGGCAGGGAACACCTGGCCATTCCCGTTCGACACTGGTGGAGACCTGTGCAATACAGGCAAGGGTGCCCCCGCACCCGTTGTTTGCTGGCCTCCACTTGGGAGGAGTCGGAGATGACTTTCAAACTGACGTCTTCTTCGACCCCTCCTCCGCCTTCGCAGTGGCGCCGCGTTAGGATCGTCATCACGCGCGCGCTCCGCTGCCTCCTTCTGGGACATGACGTGTTCGCATAAGGAGGCGACTGCTGCCCAAGACCTCTCATCCCTTAGCATGGCGTTGGCCAAGCCGGGGGAGTGAGAGGCCCGGTCCGATCACCGCGATGAGACTGCGTCGCGGCTCGGACCACGACGGGCACATCTCGAGGGTGTGCTGCGCCGTGTCCTCCGCCGCGCCACAGTGGTGGCACGACGGCGTCTCCTCCCGTCCGATTCGGTGCAGGTACGATCCGAAACAACCGTGTCCGGACAGCACCTGCACCAGACGGAAGGAGAGGAACCCATGCGACCGCTCGAGCCAGTCTCGCAGGACTGGCCCAATCGCATCAAGGGTTCGGCGGCCAAAAACTGTTGTGGCGGGTTCCCCCGTCCAATGAACGATGATGGCATTCCTCGCCTCCCGCCGGATGGCTGCCCACTCTTCCGGGGCTGGGCGCTCTCCTCTCGCCCTCCGTCCTGCCGTCCATTCATACGCTCTGGCGAGCACCCACGAACTCGAGGAGTTCCCAAGGAGGGGTGCCGGCCAGAGCACATGCTGCCGCAAAGCCCACCGTGCGGTGGGCCCGTGCCACCCGCTGGGCTATGGCCCTTTGGGGTGCCCGCAAGGCAGCGGCGTTCTCCCTCCTGTGGAGTGAGTCCTCCCAAATAGGAGCCCCGTAGAGGGCCATACTCCTCAAGATGCCGTAAAGTTGCCGGCATCACGCGCTGGGCCCCCCAAGTTCGGGAGCAGCCACGAGAGCGCACCAGCGGCCTTTAGCAGGCGCGACGACAGCCCAATAAAATGCCAACCGAAGCGGCCACCTGCTGTCAAGTACAAGGCCCAGATATTTCATCTGAGCCTTCACCTCAATTCTGACGCCCTCCACGAAGATGTGGGCGTCAGGTGGGGGCCGCTGCCGAGGGCGGTGGAAGAACACGGCCTTGGTCTTGTGCAGCGCCACCGTTAACCCTAGGCGGCGGATCCTCCCTGCCACCAAGGATCCGCCCGCCGAGGCCAAGTTGGCCGCTTCCCTGAAACCCCCCCCCCGGGTGGTGAGGAGAATGTCATCCGCATAGCAGACTACACTCGTGCCTCGGAGGAGAGTTCCCCGCAGGAGCCAATCATAGCCGACGTTCCAGAGGAGAGGTCCTAAGACTGACCCCTGCGGAACGACGGCCTCAACGGCGTACCGCCGGACTTGGCCAGTCCTATTTACCAGGAGGATCTTGCGATCCTCCAGGTAGCTGGCCTGCAGCCTGTGCATGTATAGAGGCACTCCTTGGAATCGGAGCGCCTCTAGGATGGTGGAGTGGGGAACGGAGTTGAAGGCATGGGCTATGTCGAATGACACAGCCAACGTTCCGTCCCCCGCTTCCATCGCCTCCTTCACCTGGCTCTTAAGGCAGGCCAGCGCGTCCACCGTGGAACGCTCAGCCCGAAAACCGAACTGAGCGTCCGACAAGTCCGGCCCGATACTGCGTAGATGGCCCTTTAGGCGGGCAGCGATTATCCCCTCGAACATTTTGCCGACCTCATCGAGCAGAACGATGGGCCGGTATGCCGAGGGGGAGTCTGCGGGGCGGCCCTCCTTGCGAAGGAGGCACAACTGGTCCTCCTTCCATGGTTTCGGGAACTTGCCAGACGCAAGGCATGCGCTGAAGAGGTCCCGAAACCTCTCCTCCATTTGAGTAGCAGCGATCGCCACCACTCTTGCCGGAACACCGTCGGGGCCCGGAGCTGTCTTCTCGGCGTGGATATGGAGAATAGCTGCGCCAAGTTCCGACTCCGTGACAGGAGGGGCCTACTCTTCTTCTTCAGCTAGCGGATCTATCCCCCGCGGTGGGCTCATCACTGGTGGGGTGAAGTTGTCCCTGCACGGGAACAGGGACTGAACCACCCCAACCAGAAATGATGTTTTCTGTTGCCGCTATAACAACAAATACTAAAAAACAGAATAAAATAAATATTTAAGGGGACTCCCATACAACAGACATGATTTTTTTGCCGTTTTTATAGATAATGGTACGGAACCCTTTTCTATCTAGCAGTTAGATAATTTCAACCTTAGTGAAGTATCTATTTACTGGGAGTTATTGTCAAAGTGACAAAGCGAGGTGTACCTACTATGCTTAGTTTAAGGCATGTTTTTAATCGAATCACTGATAATTCCCAATTTGCGCTCCTAAAAATATAATTAAACACTCTAATAATTCCTATTTTGGTGTCCTAAAATAACGTAACTAAGTTGTATTGTAAGTGATTATTTAAATAAATAATAGGTCAAAAGTTGATACAATAATAAACATAATAGTTACTTAATGATCATGATTATCTACTCAGCCCGAGTTCCATGTCAACTAGCTACATTTTATTTAATTTATTAATCACCATACATATTATAATTTAAAAACACTTACATTTAAAACTATAGGCAAGTACTCCAAAAATACGAATATCACTTTTATAAATAAAACAAAAACACTTATATTTTCACTAATTATCTATAGAACACAGATAAGTAAATTAATGCAAAATGCAAAGTATAAGCCCACGTCTGTTCCCGACAGTGGTTAATTCGGAATGCAGCCTAAATGTGTACATAATCGCTGGCTGATATAACGCTACGCTTTGTTTCATTTACGGTAAGTAAGAAAGAGATGCGCGTGTATACAGACAAGCTACTCAGAGAGAGCTGCCCGTGACGTAAGTCAGCCAATTTACAGTGAGGAACTCGAGTAATAACGGTTTTGTATCTGAGTAAAGACAAGTTTTATTATTCTATTATATCATTATTACAACAGAAGTTTTATTATTCTAACGCAAATCAGAGCCTTTTTTTTTTGGGTGGGAACTCATCAAATAACTTCTCCCGCTCTAGGCGGAGCGGGAGGGAGTGTCAGACTCTTACTGACTAAAACCCACCCGTCTTCCTTCCGTTGCCTGTATTGCCAGGGGCCTTAGTAAACTTTGCCACCTAGAAACCCTTATAACTTTTGAACCACACACACAAGTCACAGACTAATTCTGATATTTTGGCGACTATTTTCGACTCATCGAAACGATCAGCGAAAAAATTTTGTGTTATCATCATAATTAAAATCCCTGATGGTGGCCTTGCCAGTGTCAGTCACACGATACTGGTCCCATGGACTGTCCCATGATTCTGTGTGTCGGTACGTCTGTACCCTTCTGATACATGTTGTGGACTGATAATGCATAAGGAAGTTTGGAAATAAAAATAACAACTACAATGTAATATAAAACATTTTATTTATAAAATAGAATGTTGTCAAGATAACGGCGTGCAATGGAAGAACTTAGCTTACTTACAATTTCTTTAAAACAATAATTAATTCACTATATCTAAATATGTATATACAAGGTGTCGTTTTGCATCCTCGTCACATTTCAGGAGGCTGCTATGAAAGAAATTATATAATCTAAAAAAAATACGATACCTGCTCAATAATTAATACATATTTGTTTTTTTAGTTATTTAAGTTTGACAGTATTTTAGAATACACCATTTTCACAGAACAGAAGAAGAGTGTGTGTGTAAAGTGTTACAGTGCGACACGGGCCGCGTTTTAACATGCATGTCCCACACATGCCGATTTCCGAAAATTTGAAAAAAAAAGCTACCTACTTATTTTATTATTGATTCGTGTCGATAATCATTAGCATAGTTTTTTTTTTTTTTGAGGGTGGGAAATCATCAAATAACTTCTCCCGCTCTGGGCGGAGCGGGAGGGTGTGTCAGACTCTTACTGACTAAAACCCACCCGTATTCCTTCCTGTTGCCTGTGTTGCGGGGGCCTCGGTGACCCATAAGTACCTTCCCGCGACCCCGGCAGGCATCGGCCCTAGTGGACCCCTACTGTATGTGCTAACGACATCTCTTTGAGGCGCGCGTGGAATACAACGCGCCGTAGCATAGTTACCTCCTTGAATTTGACGAGGTTGCAAAACGACACCTTGTATATGAATAAATCATTATACTGCATTTTGGCATTTTTGTCACAAAAGTGAATTTCTCCTTTTGACCGCCACAGTCATGTATAGATGACAAACCAAAATGTGCCCAGCACGCCACGGTCACGACTACATGACAGGTATTAAAGGATAAATTCGTAGCTTGCGCCGAGGGCACGTTTTTGCTTTTTTGACGTGGCGGCCATAAGGATAAACTCATTTAATAGTGAATTATTGCCATGTAATGGATTGGGCGGATGGAGTGTGGCTGTCGACATCTAAGTCAATGGCTAAAAAAAGCACTCTGTTAGATTTCACTTTCGGTACAGATCCGAGCGCTGAAAACCCAACAGCACGCTTCTAATTAAGTATTTATTTTGGTGTCGCCTGGTGTTTGAATAAGTGGGTATTAAAGTCAAGTGTCGTTTGAGTATTCGGGTGTTATATCTTATAGCAAGACAACTTAAAGCAGACCCTTCAGAAGCCCGAAAGTCTGACAACTAGACTTACTAAGGGGCATCGTATTACCCTGTTACTGGGTTGTGGAGGCCAGATAGGCAGTCGCTCCATGTAACATACTGGTATTCAGCTACATGCGGTTAGACTGGATGCCGACCCCGACAGTTGAGAAAAAGCTGGGCAGATTGATTTTGACATAATGTTTTGCAAAGTGACAGCTAGCACCTGTAAGTTTTCTTCAGTGAATTAATAACAATAGTAGATAAAAACATTTACAAACTAATATTTTAAAGAGGTAAAATTTGTAAGTTTGTACATATGTAGGGATAATCTCTGGAACTACCTAGTTGGATTTGTAAAATTATTTTTGCATTTGATAGCCCCATTCTTGAGGAAGGTTAAAGGCTATTTAACATCACGCTAAAGCCCTTATGAGGAGCCGAGCAAAAAGAAAAAAAACGTCAGAAAGAACTCTAAGCGCAGAGGAAATAATAGCTCGGGTGGGTGATGCAACGCGACGCAGTGGGTCGGGAGACGCGAGCAGAAATTATATATTTAATATTGGTATGTCAGAAAATATGATGCCTTAACTGACTAGAAATAATAATATGTATTTAGACTGCCGAGATTATAAAAATCTAAAAAATAAACTAACATTAAATAGGTTAGGTACTGTAGATTTTACAGGTAAATTCCTACAGTGTATGGTATTTTTATCTTACGAAGCGACGCGTGCTTTACTTGTGGTAAAAACACGCTAAGAATGTGTGTAAGCGCAGGAGCTCTCGGTACCGTCCGAGATAATGGCGAAGTCCGAAATGTGTGAGCGCTCATCTTCGCGCACACATTCACAACGTGGTTGTTTGTACATGTGGTTACCACAAGTAAACCGCGCGTGGCTTCGTGAGATTAAAATACTGTACCAGGTGTGGTCATATTTAAGGGTGAACCTAACAACTTTTTCCGTGGACTCAACATCGTAAGCGTGTAAAAATAATCAGCCACCACGTTTGAGTTGAGCAGGTATTAAAATGTTGTATGGTACATTAGATAATTTCGTGATTAGAATGTTGGTCCCATGTAGAAAGTTGTTCAGTTTGACAGTCTGTACCACCCTTAAATATGAGCACACATTTCTGATACACGCTGTATATTAAAACAAACGAATCGTTTTAACTTACTAACTTAAAGCTCTGGCCACACTTAGGCGAATCCCGCGCGGCATGCGGGATGTGATGTGACTGCGCGCGTCGATTGTTTTATTGATTAGGACGCCACGCGACTACTCGAGCCAGTTTGAAAACCTGCATATAAGGTACTCGTAGTTGACGCAATCGACGCGAGCGAATTTCGACCCGCATCCCGGGCGGGATTCGCCCAGTTTGGTCAGAGTTTAATTGTGGTAATGAGATATTTATCTTGAAGGATACTGTTCTGTACATTTTTAATATTCATATAAAAAATAAATCATAAAAACTTAATATTTAAACAAAAATCAGATCGGTGTACGTAACTTACAACTAAAATATTATTTATATTCAAAATATCGAAATATTGCTTCTGTTTTTTGAACATTGCCCGGCGAAAAACCGGGCAAATTCGCTTGTGGCATTTCTTATGATAATTACAAGAATACTTAGGTATATTGAAGTAAATATTCAAAAAAACCTAAAATTTTAATACAGATTTTTTTTATTATTCATCATATTAAGTAATTTAAATTTTATGTGTTTTCTCCGTTTTTACCCCAAAAACATTTTTATTCGGTATTAACCAATAGACTCGCCTTACATCGATATTATGAAATACACAAGGTCTTAATTCAATTAACTGGCGAATCCTCACAGATGTGATGATATATTATAAGTAACACAAAACAAAATATAAATTGAAAAGAGTATGCTTACCTCAATGGTTTGGTCAGGTTGAGAGGATGAGTGAAAGGCGACTAACAAAAGGTATTTACAAGGCAGATGTGAGTGGGAACTCTTAAACTAATCTACATGGTCCTCACATGATCTAATCAAGATTATGTCTGTACTTTAATAGAGACTGTGACCTCTGAGTTTGTTTCGGTCTTCTGCGAGTACTCGGATAGGAAACACCGAACGCATCTAGTTTTAAAACATTATTTACTTTGACGTGTAAAAGTGTTTGTTCCTATCTATCATCACATCTGTGAGGTTTCGCCTGTAATTTAATTTAACTTTATAATAAGTTCAAGCCTATTTTCTTCTTTTCGGTTTTATTTAAAACCATGTTGGTTGGCAGTAAAAACTTTGTAATCGTCATTTTTAGCACCAACAGTCAAAATAATCCACCATTTTGGGTCACTATAGTTTTGATATAGAAAAAACTTAAAACATAATCAGGTAAACATTTAAAAAATTTAAAAAATAAATGACAGCTTTGATATTTTAGTTTTCAGTTACTTACTATTTTTAAAATAACTTGCTGCAAAATGCTCAAAATTAAAGGCTCAAAATAGCAAAAGTACGCTAAAGATAGTTTTCTAGAAGGGCCGTGGCCGCCAAATAACAGCCGCGGTGACGGCTGTCATGGTGTCACTTTACGGTGTCGAAAAACGCTCTCTGGGATAACTCACCAACTTACTTTCTTAGATAATGTTTCAGTGATGTAATTCGCCTGTAAATTGTGGAAGCTATCTGGCGGCCACCGCTCTTCTAGGAAATCGTAACTTAAGCAACGAAAGTCGATTCCAATGATCACTTCAGTTTTCTAAATCATAATTGAACCCATTATTTAAAACAATCGGAACAGCTTAAAAATTAGATTATTTTTAAAAGTAAATAAAATCAACTTTCTTTGCTGACCGTACCAAAATAAAAATATAACATTTACATGAGAACTTACACCTAGAATATCCCAATGATCTAATCAGAATGATTAATCCATTGCTTTTCGAGATTACTTTAAAAAACTTAAATAAGACTTAAAAATACAAAATGGCTCATTTAATTTAAACTAAATTGTTTAAAGAGATTCAGCCACTGGTGCCGATTCCCTTGTTCTCAAACTAAACTAAATTAAAGTTCAGTGTATCTTTTTCTTTCTATTTCATTAAGAAAAGGACAGAAGATACATTTTAGTTTAGTCCTGTCAAATTAATCTGCGCTTGACGTAATTTGACGTCATTTTAGTAGGCAAGTTTTTAATCACGTCTAAACTTGTATGGAGTAGTGACAGGCGCTGATTAATTTGACAGGACTAAACTAAAATGTATCTTCTGTCCTTTTCTTAATGAAATAGAAAGAAAAAGATGCACTGAACTTTAATTTAGTTTAGTTTGTGAACAAGGGAATCGGCACCAATGTCGCTTTTAAGACTAATATTTAAAAAAAAGACTGCCGTTAGTAAATAAGCAGCACGGTACAAAAAGCTTTCTCGGTACAAAAAAGCTACACGGTAAAAGACACCACCCTCAAAAGATAGCTTGACACTTGTTTTGGCCGCAAAGGATGGATAGGTACCAATTTTGGCCGTGAAAAAACAGTTTGACATGATTATTGGTCGTAAAAAGGTACTTTGACATCAATATTTGCCGTAAAACATAACTTGCCATTATTATTGGCCGTCAAAGTAAGCTTGGTATAAATATTGGTCATAAAACTGGTCGTAAAAAGATACTTTGACATCAGTATTGGCCGTAAAAAGATAACTTGCCATTATTATTGGCCATAAAAGATAACACTTTAGATAACTTCTTTCTTCGCCACATTGACCAATTGCCCGTCACTATTCAAGTGAACATCCAGACCGTTTTTAATACTTTTTTCATTTGCTTGTTTGAAAGGGTCGGGCCAGACGAATTTCTTATTATTCCTTAGTGGCATTGCTCTTTGCAGTTTTTCGGTAAACCTGGCATCTTCCCATTTTAGGAAAGTATTCATTTTCATATAAGCTTTCAACTCATCCGATAACTTCTCGTGCTTAGCAACATCTTCCAACATAATCAAAACTATCCTATTTTTCCCCTCTTTTAAAGCCAAATTGTGTGCGGCCCTAAACTCCATATTAGCGTACGCGGAATCCAAGAAATTATTAGATAAGAGAATGATAGTTTTACGGGATTTTTCAACAGATCTATTAATTTGATCGGGAATGAAATCTCCTACGAACCAATCGCGGTAATGCACGCATGTTTTTAGACCGAATTCGTTTTCTAACTTCGGCATAAGTTTATCTAAGAACTGTCTGTCTTTGTGGGCGTAAGAGACGAAGACATCGTATTCCTTGTTCATATCATCGGGGTCGTCGACGAAGCAGCACGGACACAGACCATTATTAATGATAAAAACTCGTATCTCGTGAGAATTCTTGTATATAGTTGTGGTTATGATAGCAACAATGATGACCAGGATAATGAAAGTGCCACTAGCCACCGCAGCAGCCTGCCAATTATTACAAAGTTCTAGCGGTTCCATTAGAGATAGTAATTTGTCTCCACAATTGACTAAGTCCCTATCTTTGACTCTCTGACTTTCTTTAAGTGTTTGCAATTCTTTAGAATGCCAGCAGTCGCATTCAAAAGGATTATTCGACAGATACAAAGTGATATTCGATTCTAAAAACTCCATCGGTATCTTAGTCAATTTATTATTGGAGAAATCGATTGCCTTAACCGATTGCGATGGAGAAAAATGGATTTCTTCCAAACCTATATTGGACAGGTTAAGTAATTGTACATGCAGGTTTTCTATAGTTTTCGGAGCGGTTTTTAACCTTAAAGATATGGATTTTAGACCGAATTGCACCGGGTCCGGCAGTGATGGTGGAATTGTTTTACAATCGAAAGACAAATCAGCTTTAGCCGGGCGTAATTCACAAGTAGAACAAGAATTGTAGCAGTTCTCAGCTTCCAAGTCACAATTTAAATCCTCCGGCGACACGTTTACAAACAAATCACCTTTTAAGTGTGTCGGTGAAGCACACTTAGCGTTATTTAAAACGAATTTAGATTCTACCGAAGCGGGTTTGGCTCCTTTCAGTCTCATGGCGAGATTATAAAGTCCACAATCGCATGTCAAGGGATTATCATCCAGTAGAATGGAATTAGGTGATTCTTTGTACATTGCATCACCTGAAGTATCTGTTGCGTAGCTCAACATTAAGGAGGAGATTTGGTTGTGTCGCAAATCTACGACGACATCATCACTTAAAAACTGACAGTCTGCGGTCTGAAAAAAAAAAACAAATAAGTTATTGATTCTGAAAATATAGCTGTTTAAAGATTTGCATCCCATTTTTTTTTAACTGTTGCTTAACTTTTTTGAAAAATCAAATAAAAAATAACAGTAAATACCCAATTGCGTAACACACTTTCATTTACAATTCGACGGTTTCTGAAGCATATTGCTAATCCATTGTGTCGGCAACTCACTCGCTTCACGTAAGAATAAATGTTAGTTTTACGTTTCAAATAACGCGCGACTCGAAATGGCAACCTCGCGCCACTGAAGTATCAATGGCAGACCGATGCTTACCCTCGTACGCATGCGCGGGGCCGCCTTTTGAGTTCACGCGTTGGCCGGCCGACGCTTGGGGACGCCGCGCGCTGCCGCGTCATTCAAAACACCATTGCGAGCGGCCGTGTGTAAACCGCTCGGGCGTTCCCGCCAAAATCAGTCTACTCGTATCCATTTTTAGTAAGTAGTTACGCTAGATTTTATTTGTGTTAAAAGTGCGAGTTTTTGTCAAAAGGAAAGTACTTACTCTATCTACCGGTAATTTGTTTCTTTTTTTGTTTGTGGTTGCAAACCCGTCCCATATCGAACACATTGTTTAATATATATGAGAAATTCGTCTGCTCGACAACGTAAATCACGCAATGAATTGTTTGTAAGTGTGTCACGCAATTACCCCGCTGGCTTGGTATGGGCATGTGATACGGAGGGAAGAAACGCATGTGACTAAAAGAGTGATGAATATAAATGTTCATGGATGGAGAGGGAGAGGAAGGCCAAAGAAGTAATGGATGGATTGTGTGAGGAATGATATGAAAGAGGACGGAGTGAAGGATAGAGTGATTGTTGACAGGGAAGCATGGTCGGCGCAACACGTGTGTTGCGCCGACCACGGGTTGAATCTAGTATCGTTTGGCAGGAGTTGGGGGGTAAAAGGGGCTAAAGTTGGTTGGGATTGGGTCGCCGATTATAACGCTACCACTCTTATTAAAAGGTAATTCATATTTTTCGAGAAATTAATAAAAAATGTTTCTAACCTCAAATCAGATAAGAAGCGAAAACGAAACGTTTAAAACGGGCGATTGACAACCAAATCTGCCCCAGTATCTGTAGTCAGTATCCAGTATCAGTGTTTGTAGTCAGTCCGTGGTATAAAATGTCGGGCAAAATCGATAACACGGAACGTAAACAAAAAAACAGGTATGCCATTTGCGTCATGTGTTACTGTCATTCGTTTTAGATCATTCCGTTTCTCGAGTTGCGTGAATTTGTTCTCTGCGTTTGTACTCCCACTGATCGTATGACACACATACGATCACAAAAGACAATGTTTCTACTGTTACCAGAAGAACTTAGGATGCAAGAGCGAGCGAAGCGAGCTCTGCACTTGGGGCACCCCGACTTGAACAGGTTAGGTTCGAAGGGGATGGCGCCACCATTCCCTTCGAGGTTATTTTTTTTTAAACCCTTGTCATACTACACTTTTTAAGCGACTAAGTGTTTTGAGGTTAGGTTACAATAACTTGTTTTTCTCAAGAACGGTGGGTTACCTTTTCATGGGATTGATGCCAGGGGGAAAGGGGCACCACCCCCTAACCTCCCCGCGAAGCGGGGCTCATACTGCTGCTTTTTAAGCGACTAAGTGTTTTGAGGTTAGGTTACAATAATTGGTTTTTCACGAGAATGGTGCTTTACCTTTGCATGGGAGTGGTGCCAGGGGGCAGGGGGCACCACCCCCCAACCTTCCCCCCACTCCCACACCCCTTGTCCTGCCAAACGATACTAGATTTTTACCCCAACCTCGAGTAACAGGACAAGGGCAGGAAGATGATGTGCATTTAGCTAGCCGAGCGAGCAAAGCGAGCGGTGCCTTGGCAGCGGCCGGTGAGCGCTACATACAAGTTAGTCTAACTGTGACTATTTGGCTATTTAGTATTTGGAGGATCCCAAAATAGGAATTATTAGAAGTTCACAAAACGAAGCGTTATAATTAGATTAATGTTCAATTATATTTTAGTAACGCAAAATGGGAATTATTAGAGTTTATGTAATAAATAAAAATACTTACCTCTAACAAAGTAAAATTATTCCTGGACAGATCTAAATACTTCAGTTTCGTCAGAGCTATGCGCCAGTCAGAGAACACCATATTGATTTGATTTCCATTTAAATATAAGTTTTTTAACTGCACCAACGTGTTGAACGGAGAAGAGTCTCCGAGGTTAAAGTATGTATCTTTTATTTCATATTTTGATTTAAAGGTTAATCTGTTAGATTTTAGCGAAATAGTCTCCAATCCTGTGGCTCCTTGGAAGGCAAGTGGACTTATGTAGGTTAGTAGATTCTCGTCTATGGACACATAGTTCAGGTTTCGAAGACCAGCGAATAAGAAGCTGAAAAAAAAAAGATTTGTTAAACACGATACAAGTGAAAACTTACGACTGGAGCCGATTATACTCAATTCAGTGTCACCGAGTGGAGCCGAGTACAGCCGTTTCAGCGTCACCGACCGACTACAGCCGCGTATATCCTATTCAACGTCACCGACCGACTGGAGCCGAGTATACCCGATCCAGTGACACCGTCCGACTGGAGCCGAGTATACCCGATTCAGCGTCACCGACCAACTGGAGCCGAGTGTACCTGATTTGGCGTCACCGACCCGAGCGCACTTTTCGAACGTCAAAATTACTTATGAAGTTATGTCAGTCCCCCAAAACGCCCGCCCTTCACCCCTTCCTAGTGCTTTAACTGGGAAGAAGTGGCGCCCAGCAATTGGTATAATGTTATTAGATATAGTACTTTTCTGCATGTCAAGTTATTAAAATATTTCTACTGTTATTACTCTTTAAAATTTTATATCAGTACAGTTTTGTCATGAGGCAGAAACTACAGAACGCGACCTGCTACAGGGCGTCCCCTCCCGGCGGTCCCACTCACATCTGCCCAAACCATCAAAGCATACTCTTTTAAATTTTCTCACTGTATCTTCTTTTAAACCGCACCGTTGCCTTATAAAACAAAATATACAGATAGATACACAAAACTGAAAAAACTGGATAGATAAATCAATACTTACTCAGGCAATTCTTCCAAATGATTCCTGTTCAAGTTAAGATACTCCAACTGCTGCAGAGGGGAGAAAACTCCCGAACTTAAAGCTGCTATTTTATTGCGACTTAAATCTAATCGTTCTAAATGCTTCAAGTCCTTAAAGGTGGTGGCTGAAAGTGACGTAATCTTGTTCCCAGAGAGACTGATTGTCTGTAATTTGTCACATCCGGTGAGAAGCTCCTCAGGAAGGTCGGTGGACGAATTCTCTATGATCAGGTTCTTCAGTGATGGTAGGTCGGATAGAGAATGACTGTGTAGTTTTAAAGGCTCATCATTGCTTTGTATGGTGATCTGAAAGAAAAAACTCATGATCAACAAACAACGTAAAACAGCGCAAATTGCAAAACAACTTAAAACAGCGCCGCAAATTGCAAAACAACGTAAAACAGCGCCGCAAATTGCAAAACAACGTAAAACAGCGCCGCAAATAGCATGGAAGACATTTTAAATTTCGTCAGCTACTTCCAAGAAGTCACACTTACATTTTCTAGCTCCGTCAGGTTGTTCAGTAACCCAGGAGGTAATTCTTTTAGCTGGTTTTTGAACATCGTTATGCTTCGTAGTTTAGGCACATGCGCGAGCGCTCCGGCTGCTATAGAGGATATGTGGTTTGTGTTCAACCACAGTTTCTGCAAGGAATCCAAACCTGGAAAATATAAAAATGTTTGTAACTTGCTCAGTATGTGAATATAAGAATTTCATCAACACAACAATCTATCTGCCTGCCTATTGCCAACTATTTTGGGGTCGGATTCCAGTCTTACCGGATGCCAATGCCAGTATTTTATATGGAGCGACTGTCTATCTGACCTCCACAACGCAGTTACTGGGTACTACGATACTCCTTAGTAAGACTGGTATAAAACGCACACTATGCAGCCAAGCATACCATAAATTGGGGGATTACATTGCTGATAAAAATGCTTGGCTCAACGCTGGTCCTGCTCCACCAGGGCGCAAAAACTAATTGATCAGGTATTGAAAATAGTGTTGGAGCTGCTGAAGATTTTAAAAACTCTCTTTGCATTGTATAAATTCAATCTCTTAGTATTGTATAGCTGCACATTGTTATGTGAGTACTATGTACTATAAAGCTGCCATTTACTGGATACGGCTTTCATTGACTTGAGTGTGCCCTGGCGGCTGGGAGTATGTCGTGCTCACTCTAATGTCTCGCTGATGGTGGCGCGTGTGTTGGATCATTTAGCTCCCTTCAAAATGGTTGAGCTGAATGGTGCTGATCCACGCGTCATGTTCGTGAACGGGCGCCGTCAGTAGAGACTGGTCTTAGCTGCCACGGCTTATTTTAATTTTAATTTTTGAATTGCTTTTTTTTTTTTGTTGTATTTTTTTTATTACGGACGCTTTTGCACCGTTCTCACATGTATAATTTCAAAATGAATGATGTAAACAATATTTTGTAACCATAATACGTTGATTTAAAAGAGTATCCGTGGAGTTTCTTGCCCGTTCTTCTCCATAGGTACCTACTACGCTTTGGAATGGGCAACTAGCTTCATCTTTCTGACTGACTGACCGAACCCTTGACAATTTAAAAGTGCCTGTAATTGGTTTATTTGAAATAAATGCTTTGAGTTTGAGTTTGGTTGTCAGAGCTTTGGGCTTCTGAAAAGTATTTCTAGGACCTTACCTCTAAATGAATTAACACCAATATCATTGATGTTATTTCCCCAAATACTTAAAACGTGCAAACTCAACAGTCCATTGAACGCATCCTCTGGTATTTCATTAATTTGACATTCTGAAAGTTCTAGAAAATCCAGTTGTGTCGAGTTATTAAAAACGTTGCTTTCCAAAGCCAGATTGGCGCTGTTGATCCTGAGGTTACGAAGACTTGGAAGGGCATGTACCACTGAAACGGGGATCGTCTTCTCAGGTCCTGAAATGAAAGAAAATATGTTGGTCATTCCTCAATGGACTTATGATCGCTAATGCTGAGCTCCAAAGGATCTGTGCGGTCCTTTGCTCCAGAGACCATCTCAAACATTAATCTACATGGTCCTCACATGACCAGACCAAGACTATGTCTGAACTTTAAAAGAGACTGAGCCCAGAGTTTGTTCGCCCATTTCTTCTCAGGGGTAGTCTCCATCTAGCTTTATTATATGACGTTTAAAAGTGATTCCAAAATCTTATTCACCATTACCAGCAGGCTTAACAGGACGCTTTCTATTTCTACTCTACTATAGAGTAGAAATCGCTTGTGTACATTTCTCGGTAGAAAACTGTCAACTGTCTACACGGAAACAGCATTTTTGTCTACTCTTCCGACGACAAACCGCTTCTCTACGGTTCTCGTGCTAAGCCTGCTGGTCGGGCAGTGTTATTGGATTTTTCCATCAGGATTTTATCAGTAGCAGCCCGGAGTTTGGATTTGTGCCCGGTTGATGGCAATAATCTCGCCCCTATTACATGGGACTTAAATATAACTGGTGAATGTGGGCGTAATATAGGATATATCTGACTAACCCTTCGACATAAACAGTCGCGATGCTATGGTATGTTTTGATGGTAAGTGTATTTGCGCGACTGCTGAACAAAGGGTTCAATTTAGATCGAGAAAGTGTTGGAAAGAAAATACTTTATTAATTTACATACATACATACATACATACATACATAAACTCACGCCTTCTTCCCATGGGGGTAGGCAGAAACTATAGAACGCCACCTGCTACGCTCCTTACATACTCCTTTTGCTTCGTTTACGTTCATACATCTGGTCATACACGCCGGTTGCGAGTACTACGCACCTGACCTTTTTGAAGATCATCACCAGTGAGGTCACTAGTATGTCTTTCTGGGGCGTCCCCTCCCGGCATTTCCATTCACATCTGCCTTGTAAATACCTTTTGTTAGTCGCTTTTGATTCATCCTCTCAACATGACCAAACTATCTAAGCATACTCTTTCAATTTTTGACACTACATCTTCCTTTAAACCGCACCGTTGCCTTATCACATCATTTTTCAGCCTATCATTTATAGTCACACCGCACATGCTTCTCAAGGAACGCATTTCCACAGCATTTACTCTACTTTCATGCTTCTATTGACACACCCAACATTCACTTCCACACATAAACGTAGGCACCAGCACACCATTATGAACAGCCAGTCGAGCCTCGTTGGGCATCGACTGGTTGGTCACCATCGCATGTATAGCACCATTCACTTTATTTCTCGCATTTACTCTTCCACATCTTCATCAATCTTTCCATCCCTTCAGACCCGCCAAATATACAAATTCACTTACTTGCTCTACACTCTTATCATTTATTTTCACATCACACACCTATATATCGTCTTCTCTTTCAACACCATGACCTTCGTTTTATTAACATTTATATTTATTATTAATTTTATTTTATTTTATTCTTTATTAATTTAGTATGCGCAATACTGGTCATGTATTTTTTCACGTCCGAGTGAAAAAATACATGACCCTTCCTACGCAGTCGGGTAAAAATGGATCTTACCGCACAAAATGGCCATGGCATCAGCATAAGGCTGTGCGATTTGTTGGGTTGGGATTTTCCCATCAA
Organism: Atethmia centrago; assembly: GCA_905333075.3. NCBI lineage: Eukaryota > Metazoa > Arthropoda > Insecta > Lepidoptera > Noctuidae > Atethmia > Atethmia centrago. The sequence goes on from HG995393.1 coordinate 19,449,140, forward strand.
GAACTCCTCTAAGTAGCATCCCGGAAGAGCGACCGCGACCTGGTCCTGAATCAGGTCGCCAGTTTTATATGTATTTATTTATTTATTTGGTTCACCAACAATTGTTTACACTAACATCTTGATAAAAATAACAATTAAAAACTTTGAACAGTGTAACAATTACTTAAAGGTAAACACCACATGAACTAAAATTATGCTAATTTGTAAGCCTAGGTGCATTTACAGTCTACAAGCCAACTTAAAACTAAAGGAAAAATATGTACTCTAAATAAAGACTTAGTTTTGAATTAGATTGCTAAAATTATGTAAGTAACAAAATAATGGATGCTTTACATCACCTCTGATAAACAACTCAAGATTTTAGATTTCTGCTTAGTCAGAGAATCAAAGTGGAAATCGATTAGATCGCTGCAACTGTTCAAAACCCTACAGAACCTAGCGCATGGAGAGTTAGATCCCAACACCGTTCTTCTCTGGAGGACGAAGTGGAGTTATGGGTTTACGTGGAATTCTTGTAGATGGTTTCACGATTATAAACTAAATTATACAAAACTGTCACTTTATTATACCAGCCTGTCTCCCACTACTGGGCAAAGGCTTCTTCTCATACAAAGAAGGCACGAGCATTGATCACCAGCTTGCTCAAGACAGGTTAGCGATTTCAGACTTATATTAACCATGAGTCCAGGTTTCCTCGCGATGTTTTTTCTTCACTAATGCCAGTTATTTCCAAGATAACTTAGTACATATGAATTGAAAAGTCACATGAGAGGCCAGGCCCTAACCACTGGGCCATCAGAACATTCTGACTCGCTCACTAATTCGTAAACATTTTATTCTCATCAGCACAATATTATTTACATAACTGCAGCTGTTTTCTTTCTATCTTTTTTAACCACATATTGATTTGTTTACTTCATCATCAGTTGCATAACCCTTCCCATCCATATTTTGACCTCACCAACAATCACTTAACCTAATACATTACATTCTACTCCTCACCAAGACTTGCTTATGAACACCCACCCGGCATCCATATCCAGACCTCCCTTACTATCTTAACCTAACCCAACTAAATCTCGACCGCACTGTAACTTCACCAACAGTCACTTAACCTCATCCATTTTTACCCTCACCGACAGCTGCTTAACCTGACCCATCCAAACCCCGACTCGATTTAATGTTGCTTAATTCCACCCATCAAATTGGCAACCTCACCAACAGTCACTTCACCCCACCCATCCTCTTCTAAACCTCACTACCAGTCACTTAACCCCACCCATCCTCATCCACACCTCACTCAAAGCCACTCAACACCACCCCCTCCCCCACACCTCTAACAGCCACTCAACCCCGCCCTCCGTCTCCCGCAGCTCACTGCCAGCCGTCACTCACCGCTCACGAGCATGAGGCCGCCCACGGCTCCCAACTTGGCCACGTGCTGTGCCTGCAGCGGCGCCGCGCCCTCACGTACGGTGACAAAGCCCACTGAGCTGGTCCGCAACACTGAGGGCACGCACTCCAGCAGGGAGGGCGAGCAGCCCCTTATCATCAGAGATCGTAGCGGTAGGTCGTTAGCGAAGTTGATTTCTGGGAGGTCAGCGCAGGTGAAGTTTGTACCCTGGAAGATGGAGAAATAGTAATAAGAAGGGCTCAGTAAAATACAGTCTCACAGAGATGAAACTCAAGCTGTGGTTTCAGAAAGCGGTGATCGGTCGGCCGCAGCGATCACTGTGACGGGTGTAATGAAAGTTATGGTAGCGGCAAAGATTTAAATTGTTAGTTTCGCCCCACAGCGTCAAAAGATAGTCGCGTTTCTGTTTCGTTTTGACGTCTCTCACGCACAATGACGCAATAATTTAACTTGATTGCCGCGGAAACACTATTTTTAATGTGTGAACTCTTCTCAGTATGGACACTTTCACGTGAGTAAGTACGGAGACGGCAAATCTAGCGATTTAAAATCTTTGGGCAGCAGGGTTTGACTTTACGGTGTCAAACACGCTCTCTAAGAAGACACCAATTTACGTGGGACACTCAGAAAGTTATGCAAAAATTTAAAAAAATGTTCTTTAAGTCAATATTTTTTTATTAAATCTTTTCAAAGTACTCTCCACTAGCCTCTATACAAAGTTTCATGCGTCTGAACCAGTTTTCGGAACACTTTTTCCAGTCCGCCGCAGACACCTCGTTTACAGCCTGCTCTAACGCTGACAGCGCATCTTCCTGCGACGAAAATCGTATCTCTTAGAGCTGATTTTTTATTTTCGGGAATATAAAGAAGTCACACGGTGCTAGTTCAGCGCTGTAAGGAGGGTGACCCAGGAGTTTGACTGGCGTCCTGTCCAGGAAGTCCCTCGTTTTGAAGGTGTCGGTGTGCGAAGGCGCGTTTTCGTAGCGGAGCAGTAGTCCGTGGAGCCCAGTGTTTGCTCGCTTGTTGCTCACAACAGAGAAAACTTCTGCCAAGCATTTGGTTATACCATTCAGCGTTGATGCTTCTTTGGTTCTTCCGTAAAGGAATTGACACCAAGTAGCCAGTCAAATTGAAAAGCTCGCGATCAGTTTTTTCCCCCCGCTTCTAGATCGCTTCACTTTGGTAGCGTTGATTCGTTTTGAAACACCCAAACCGTCGACTGGCGCTTCGTTTCTGGATCGTATTGATAAATCCAAGACTCATCACCTGTAATGATGTCGTAAACACGCCGAGACGAGCCTGCTTCAAATTTGTTTATCATATCACGGCACCATTACACCCGGGCCTGCTTCTGAGCATCGGTGAGGTTGTGCGGCACCCAGCGTGAAACAATTCTCCTCACGCGAAGAAGATGCACGTGTAGAATTTCGTGAAGGCTTCCCGATTCAACCTGCAGTATGTGCTGAATCTCTTGATACGTAACTCGCCTATTGTTATGGATTAAATTTTCACTGCCAGCAAGTTTTCTTCCGTAACAGCCGTCAAAGAGCGACTTCATTCTTCATCCCCCAAAGTTAGTCAACCGCGCTTGAATTCGATATACCAACGATACACGGTTGCCTTAGAAGGGCCTTCATCCGTGAATGCCATTTGAAGTCTATCGTACGATTTGTCCGGTTTCAGGCGACACTTAAAATCGTAAAAAATCATAGCGCGAAAATGTTCCCGGCAGATCCATTTTTAAATGAGACACGATAATTTGAATTAGCTCGCAAACAATGTGGAGGGAAATTTTGAAATTGGAACGTACCTATTTTTATCTAACAAATAATCATATTTTCTATATAGATTATAACTGGCCAGTCTCTCATGCATAAAAACTTTTTTCGCAATACTTTCTGAGTGGCCTGGTAATTTCAGTGACGTCATTCACCGCTAAATTGCAGGCGCTAGGAAACGGTAGCTTAGCGGCTGTCCAAGTACAGAGCGACTTTTGACATCTATTGTGGCCCCCCTGGCATATTTTTAAGAGTAACAGTGGCATTTCTTGCCGGCTCTTCTGTAAAGGAAGCGGCCAATTGGCACCGTCCACCTAGTATTTGACGTTTCATAATAGTCATATATGAAATAAAATATTCGGAATTTGATATCATGATACTAACCTCACAACGAATATTGACATATTCGTTGATCCTTGCATTGTAGCTCACTTTGGCACTGCCGATGGTACAAAAGAACTCCAACTCGTCACCGGTCCCACAAACACACTGCTTGGGGCAGTCCAATGCGAGAGATACGGACAGACAGACCGCTAGGACTAGTAGACGCATGGTGTTAGCTTGAGGCAGACATCACTGAAAAGAGAGAGATAAATAGGTTATTTTAGAAAACTTGAGAAGTGTGGCGCCATCTATACTGCCACATGCTAACTACGACTAACGTATACTATATACTTTAATGCGCTGAGCAGATGATAAACAATTTGTCCGCGACGATAGAACGTATTGCTAATATATGCAATAACGTACACGTGAGAAATAGACTCACAGGATTTCCATAACATTTTATCCGCGGAACAATTGGAAAGGCAACGGAAGGAATACGGGTGGGTCACTAAGAGTCTGACACACCCTCCTGCTTTGCCCAGAGCGGGAGAAGTTATTTGATGATTTCCCACACAAAAAAAAAGTCGGTAATAAAAAGATAAAAACAATAAAAAAAATGTAGTATAAAGTATTAAGTTAAGTGTAGTTTTAAGTTTAGTATTTTAGTGATATTTATTTTAGAAGTATGTATTTATGTAAGTATATTCTCTTATTGTATATTTAAATTAGTGAATAGTTTTGTTTTGTTGTTTTTGTGTATTTTGTTTTCTCTTCTACTCTTACACACGGTGTCTACATCTCTTTGTCTACTGTCCCATCGCAGGTATGCTGGAAGAGATTTGTTTAGAAATAAGCATCACCATTGTACGTATTTTTCTGTTCCTTTCTTCTTGTCTGTTTATATGTGTGTACATAAACTGTTAAATAAATAAATAAATAAATAAATAAAATAAGCCGTGGCAGCTATGCCCAGTCGGTACTGACGGCGCCCGTTCACGAACATGACGCATGGATCAGCACCATTCAGCTCAACCATTTTGAAGGGAACTTAATGTTCCAACACACACGCCACCATCAGCGAGAAATTTGAGTAAGCATGACATACTCTCAGCCGCCAGGGCACATTCATGCATTTTGTAATAATGGTATTTAAAATAATAATGTATTTCAAAGTGTACATTAAGTTTGATTTGCATGCGGTAGAACATGAAGCACTATTATAAAAAAAAAAAACATGTGTACTAATGGTTTGTAAACGAATAAATGGTTTGATTTGAAACTTATAATTTCAAGTAACTCCATCACCAGCAGCCGTTGACCCCGTAGTCAGCTGTAGTAACTTGAAAATTAAGTAGATTTTTTATTTATCGGAATTAGATATCGATATCCATCACGTTTGCGAGTTTGGCTAGCTAATTGAATTTGACTTTTGACCCATGAGTACGCTATGCGGTATTGGGTTTAATGGATATACCGGTATAAACCAGTATAAAAAATTTCAAAAGCGGGATACCGGTATTTCGGTATTTTTTTGGATGTTCTTGTATTTGTGTTCGTATTAGTCTGGTTCTTACGGAAAGAAAATTTGAAAAGTCCTTCGCTATAGCTGCCAACCTACTACGAGTATATTTGCTACCAAGGGCGTCGTCGAAAGTGACGCATATGAAAGGTTCTGTCGGCGAAATGTCCTTAGGTGAAAGACCCTGCTGAGGAAACGGAAATAAATGAATCATCCTATCGACGAACAGTCCAATGGCGAATCGGTCTTAGGAGAACGGTTGCTCGACCCAGTAACTGGGTTGTGGAGGCCAGATAGGCAGTCGCTCCATGTAAAATACAGGTATTCAGTTGCATCCAGCTAAACTAGAAGCCGAGCCGAACAAGAAGTTAAGAAATAGCTGGTCAGATTGATTTTATCGAGCCGGCCTTCTGTAGGTACTAACTATTCCGTGTTTCTGCTTCGCAATAAAACACACAACACATGACCAATAATTAAGATAATAATGCTATTTTAACATTTAAATATACAATCTGTCATGATAAAACGTACCAGTACAGCACATGTGAAGAGTTAAGTTTTATAAACATATCATCACGCCTGTTTTCGCCGCGGGTAGGCAGGTTTGTAGTATACCCACATTACAACATTTATGTACTTAAGTCGCATGTAATTGGCGGCGAGACTTTTATTTTTAAGGTTAGGTACCTCAAAAGAAAAAAACGGAATCCTTGTATCATATGGATCATTTCGCTGTCGGTCTGTCAGTCTGTCAAAACCATTTTTCTCAGGAACGCGTGGAGGTATCAAGTTGAAATTTACATAAAATAAGTAAGTCGTTCCTTGGTGCTCTAAAAAATCAAGCTTTTAAGTCAACGCAATAAAAAATACGGCCGTTTTGATTCATTTGCGAGTATCAAAACGTATAGGGTAGTTCCAGTTGATCTAGAATTATGAAATTTGGTTAGAAGCAAGGTCTCACAGCACAAGGAAAAAGTCTGAAAATTGGTAATTTGAAGTATTATCATTTTTTTTGCGATTTCAAACTTACATTTGCAGTTGGAGAATTGACCATGGTTTTATATTGACCTATGGGAGAACGTGTTTTTCAACTACAAAGTTAAATTTGTTTTTGGGATCAATTCATCCCAACTACGGAACCCTTCATTGTGCGTGGTCAAACACGCACTTGGTCGTTTTTTTTTAATCTTTATTTATTTAAAGGATATTTGTACACATATAAGACCATTTCAAAAGTAAACTAAATTAACTAATCTTAATCACACAAAACCGAAATCTTATTTCTTATCTAATAAAAAGTATGTAGACTCGCCAGCACATAAAGTTACCAAAAACTGTAAATTTTTCTCATTCAATTTTGAACTTTACCATCAACATTTTAAGGTTTAAAACCCACATCATGTCCTTATCAAAAACGCATATTACGAGTATAAGATTAAAGACTACGTTGAAGACAAGGAAGTTTGGAAATAATTCCTTCTGCACATGTGACTTCCCTGGTACATCAGAAACGGCATAACTATGTAAATGTCTATTAACTGCTCCCAAATTACGATGTTTATTATTATTATTTTTTAGACATACTTTTTTGACATTATATTTTCATTATTTGACATTATACAGGGTGACATTGAAAACATGCGACAAATCGAAATGGGAGATTGTACTCATCATTATGAACAACTTTTACTAAGGGACCAAAGCTACAATCCCAAAAAAAAAACTGCTGTCCCCTACATTTATGTTCGCAATACCTCATCAAAATGTAGGAAAAGCAGATTTTTTTTTTGGGATTACAGCTTTGGTCCCTTAGTAAAAGTTGTTAATAATGATGTATACAATGTCCCATTTCAGTTTGTCGCAAGTTTTCAATTTCAACCTGTATAACTACAATTTTGATTTCAGGCTTTTTGTAATGGCAAACATGTCATTTGGTTTAAATAGGTTTTTATATTTATTATTTTAATATTATTTTACATGGATTCTTCTGTACGTTGTGAATGTGAGAACGTTGTAGGCTTAAAAGACTAGATCTTTTGTAGACCTTTTTCTTTTCTTTTTTTTTTGTTAAGTACTTCTCGACAGGCCTACACTGTCCTCCCATACCTATTAACACTGTAATTTGAGAACATTGTAAAAGCCAATTATTTTTAAAAGAGTAACCGTGGAATTTCTTGCCGGCTCTTCTCCACAGGAAACGACCAATTGGAACCGTGCATCTAGCTTCGGACGTTTCATAAGTGCCCATGTAGGTTTATGTGAAATAAATATATTTTGTTTTTTTTTTAATCATTTGGAGGAATTTTACTGTATGTACCAGAATATATTTTTTTGCTTCAAATTTAGGATTATTGCAGCCGCCTCTCTGCCTGCAATTTTCCAACAATGTTGGGGACGGCTTCCAGTCTAACCGGAAGCAGCCATTTTTTTTTTTTTGAATATTTAGCAACATAATTACCGCACGGGTCAATCGATCAGGTTAAGCTACGCTAGCCGCGATTAGGTTAGTGCCGTTGGTCCCGACTGTCATTCGTGGATCTTTGACAGTCATTACGGGTCGTCAGAAGCCCCGAAAGTCTGACAACTAGTCTTACCAAGGGGCATCGTATTACCTAGAAACTGGGTTGTGGAGGTCAGATAGGCAGTCGCTCCATGTAAAATACTGGTATAATCTCCCTAAGGTTAAATGTTACTTGCTCGTCATAAAACAACAAGGTATATTTTTCTATGTCACACAGATAATTTCAACCAAGTTTCTATTTACTGGGAGTTATTGTCAAAGTGATAAAGCAATTACAAGGTCGACTACACTTAATTTAAGGCATGTTTTTAATCGAACCTCTAATAATTCCCATTTTGCGCTCCTAAAAATATAATTGAACACTCTAATATTTCCTATTTTGGAGTCCTTATAAAATACTAAATAGCCAAGTTAATGTGACCAACTGTTTGAAAACGCAAGACAGGGCTCGATTATTAAATAAAACAAATTATTTAAAAAACAAAAACCCGACTGCAAAAACACATTATAACTGAAAAGATAAAAACAAGCATTATAATCTATAGAATGTTAGTATCGCAGGGAGGACAAACAAAAGTTGCACCATATTTCAGGTTATTGGTTTCTCCCATATTTCAGGTTATTGGTATCTCCTCTTTCAGGTTATTGTGTTTTTTGTTTTTTAAATAATTTGTTTTATTTCAAGCTTTTTTAGTTTTATTAATATATATGGAATTGACATGATATGATATCAATATTATTAAATTTAAAAAAAAACCGTTCCCCCTTTTTTGTATTTGCAGATGCAATATATAAATATTATACAGCCTATGTCACTCCCACAATGAAGACGAATCTAACGACACCTCTTATGTCAAAATCCATCAAGCCGTTTATTCAGAGCGTGCCAAAGAATTAGACATATATACATACATACTCTCGAAAAACATTGCCCTCCTTCTGGGGCAGTCGGGTAAAAAAAGTGTGCATCACTGATCAGGAGAACAGTGGTGGCGCATTGATAACGGCACCGACTTACGTGTGTAAATAATTTAATCATCACTGCTCTCACAACGGTAATGGAAAACATCGTGAAGAAACCGGCATGTCCTAGAAAATCGAAGATATGTGGCGAGGGGGGTGATGGCTGATCTTTGCTTATGCTCGTGAACGGGTGCTGCTTGTGGTGACTGGTCGTTTTGCTGACCATTGTCTTATTATTGTTATTAGTAATTGTTTATTTATTTTACTTCGATGCTGCTAGTTTATCATTTATCACTTCGAGTTACAGCTATAGCCTTATGTAAGCAGGCACGCCATTTATTCCTGGAGGCTTTTATTTAGGTATTAAGTTCTATTTACGTTTTTATTTTGTAATTTTTATCTGCTTGAGTACAGCTTTCATTGTTTTGTTGGTATATTGGCGTGTGCTAGCTAACATATGGCAAGTAATTTAATTTAATGTTTTGTGTTTCGTAATGTTAATTACTTTGCATACGATTTGTATAGAATCAAGTTTACATAACTAAACAGACAGGTGTGCTGCTGGGGAGTTTGTTGCGCCACTTTTCTTCCCAGCTAAAGCACTAGGAAGTGGTGACGGGCGGGCATTTTTGGGGGACTGTCTTATGTAACTTTGACGTTCGAAAAGTGCTGATTCTCAGCCTAGTTTGAATAATTGAATTTTGATTTTGATTTTGACATCTACTAACCCGCACTGGGTCCGCGTGGTAGATTAAATTCCACGCCCTCTCGAAGAGAGGAGGCCTGTGTCCCAGCAGTGGGAACATTATAGGCTGAATATTGTGCAGCAGTTTTTTTTTTTTTTTTGATGGGAAATCATCATATAACTTTTCCCGCTCTGGGCGGAGCGGGAGTGTGTGTCAGACTCTTACTGACTAAAACCCACCCGTATTCCTTCCTGTTGCCTGTGTTGCAAAGGGCCTCGGTGACCCATTAGTACCTTCCCGCGACATTGTGCACCAGTAGAAGGTTAAAAAGTTTTTAGAGGATCAGTTAAATATTCACTTTAATTTAAGTTGGCCGTTCAATCACATCATTATTCGAAAGCGGTCCCGAATTGAGAAAATAATATTCTGCCATCCAGCTGTGGACGGTGATTAAAACATAATAAGGTCAAAAGTGGATACAATAATAAAATTATAGTTCCTAGTTAATGATAACGAGTATCTACTCAGCCCGAGATTCATGTCAACTTGCTACAATTTATTTCATTTATTAATCACTATAAATATTATAGTTAGAAAACACTTACATTTAAAACTGTAGCTGTAAAGCCCAACATACGAATATCACTTTTATAGATAAAACAATAACACTTATGTTCTCACTAAGTATCTATAAAACACAGCTAAGTAAATTAATGCAAAGTTTAAGCACACGTCCGTTCCCGACAGTGGCTACGCAGTGTATGATATGATGCCACCAAGCGTCCGAAGTTTTAACGTTAAACGTCACGGCGCAAGCGCATCATAATAATGACGTATGATGTGATGATATGATAATCTAATGTCAAACAACCAGCAAAACATGTTTTAAAGAACGTATACGCGGTTTTTACAGTTCCGTAGTAAACAAAGAACCCTTATAGTTTCACCATGTCCGTCTGTCTGTATGTCCCCGCTGTAGCTCAGAGACGCTTAGTACTAGAAAGCTGTAATTTGGCATAGGTATACATATTAAACACGCCGACAAGGTGCTAAATAAAATCTTGAAAAAAAAAAATTTTAGCGTGCCGTAAATAATATTTTTTGCACGTAATGTGGGGATGATTTTATTTCTCCTCTAACCCATGGTGTGGGGTATCGTTGGATAGGCCGTTCAAAAATATTGCGGGTTTGTGATCACCAATTTCGATTCAAGGATCCACTTGCGTAAAAGCATTAAAGTGCTAATTTTTGTTAGAGTCAAGTGTACCCCCCCCTGCCAGCTAAATGGTTGTTTATGGAGATGTGAAAAAAATCATGGCAGTAGTACATATAATGAAATTAAAAGCAAAACTATCACGGCTATATAGGCTTTACAAGTTAAGGTGTTATAGTCGACCAACTTAAATTTGCAGTTGGAGAATTGACCGTGGCATATATCGATGTATAGGAGAAGGGGTTTTTCAACTGCAATGTTAAGTTTGTTTTTGGAATAACTTCGTCCAAGTAATCCCAACTAAGGAAGCCTTCATTGTGCGTGGTCCACGGACACGCACTTGGCCGGATTTATTATTAATTATTTACTTTGTTTGTTACTGTAGTGAATGTACTCAATCTTATAAAGAAAATACGTTTATTTGCGGTAAGCATGACGCAAAGAAGGAACACAAATACAACAAAGAATCAATTTGGGTGAGAATATGCGTCACATCCAGGCAAAACGGCCAACGCTCAGCATAATGCTGCAACCCTATGCGGGACAGAGCCCCAGCGATGATTTTCAGCGATAATAATAATAATCGTTTACTTGCTTAGAATGTAGGTACATAAAATAAAGGTGTTTACAAAATTTGTGATCCCTGTACAATCTACCCAAAATTAGGCATGCAAACATTGAAAATATTTTTTAATTAAAAACATTCAATCAAATTAAACAAAACTCGTCAATCAAATTAAAATTGGCAAAAATAATAAATTAAAAATGATAAAAGATAGAATAAATTTAAAGCAACCATAATAATAATAAGGAAACACACAATGTCAAATAAGATAGCCGGCACAACAACAACAACAACAACAAACAAACAGACAAATGGCAAACAGTTTCCTATAACCCAGGTCATTGTCTACCCATGTGCGAAATTTCGTCCAAATCCGTTCAACCATTTTCGCGTGAAGCGTAACAAACAATCAATTAATTGACCTGCCTAGCCTTTTCCCAACTATGTTGAGGTCAGCATCCAATCTAACCGTATGCAGCCTGACGGCCAACCTGGGCCTCAAGTCTGCTATTACAATAGTGTCAGAATGGTCTATTATTGATTTAAAAAATTTTGATTTTGACAAGTTTCGTAATCTACTAATATAATGGCGTCATTAATGAGGATCGGAACAGACCATTATGACACTATTGTAATAGCAGACTTGAGGCCCTGGTTACTGGGTAACACAATACCACGCGGTAAGACTGGTTGTCAGTTTTGGGCTTCTGACGACCCGTAACGACTGTCAAAGATCTACAAATGACAGCCGGGACCAACGGCTTAACGGCGAGGAATGGAGGGGTTTCGATATGTAATGAATGGTCACCCATCCACGAACCGACCGTGGCAAGCGTAGTTTAACCGTCGATTGACCCGTGCGGCTGTAATTATGTAGCCAGGAGCCCCTCACTCTGGTGAACGTACTCTGGGTTGTTAAGACGCTGACAACACCTAAACCGCGGTCACTGTCAGATTGCATATAAAAGAAAGAGAAGCGCGATGACACAACGCTTGAAATGTATTGCAAAATATGAAGCAATATTCTATTTACTCAAAATTGAGCTGACGACCTAGTTCTGCATTCAAATAATACGTTCTTGTTATTAATAAAATAACGTTACGTATTTTATTAATAACAAGAACGTATTGTTGATATTTAATACAGATCTTTTGGATTAGAACTCAAGGTAAGAGGTTAGTTTAACGTTAGTTTGTATCGAGATTTTTTTTCAAAACGTGTTTTGGTAACAACCAAGTTCTGGGAAATATGTTCAAAATTAACATATATTTTTTCCGCTACCACAAACTATACAGGTTTGGCATTTTTTTTGTTTTCTTAAGACAAGCCTATTTTGGTCAGTTGGGTCTTGTCAGGGCCTAAATGATACATTTACTAATGATTAATTATCAGTAAGTCGTACATCTTGGTAACTACAACTGCTACAAGCGTCAAATTGCCCGTGTAGGACCTATTGACCTAAACCAGCGCAGTGACTCTGTCTCGCTTAGGGTCACAGCATTAGAAAGAAAGAAAAGAAAGAAACGTATTTTATTTGGGAAACGCACAATCAAATACAAATAGTAAAAAAGGAGCATTTAAAACTGACAAAATTTACATATTTGTTCGATTAAAAACAAAAACCAACAAAGACAATAAATAAAAACGACTTGTGCAACGGCAAAAAGGCTCCTATCTTAGCATAATGCTGCGATATTTAAAAGATAAATACCGCAGCGCTGCTATTCTGATAGGGTCCACTGTGATGCCACGGACACATCTACTAACACATATAAATCCCACAAGAGGAATAAAAAATAAATAAAAAGACAATTTATAATAAATAAAAGACATAAATAAAAACTTGAACTCTGTACAGTAAATACGAGGGCGGCACTGAACATTTCGGGAATCAAGGAAGTGATACAACATTACTATTTAAAAATGTATTTATTGCTTTTCGAAGTATAACCATTCCATTCGGAAGTTGGGGTCTCCAAAACGGCCGTTTTGTAGGCGTCCACAGCTTCTTCAGGTGATGAAAATCTCTGTCCATGCCATTTATTCTTTATTTTAGGGAAAGTATAGAAATCATTAGGGCTTAGGTCGGGGCTGTACGGCGGATGGTCTAATAATTCTATGTTTTCTTGCTCTAAAAACTCTTTTGTTCTGTGCGCGGTGTGAGAATTCGCATTGTCGTGGTGGAGGATGATGCGGCGGTTGCAGTTCTCTTTACGGAGTTCAGAAAAGACCTGTGGCAAACAAATGCTAGCATACCATTTTGCATTAACCGTTCTTTGTCCCTCAAGAGGAATAGTCGTAACATCGGTTTTGGAGACAAACGTAGCCACCATTTTTTTTGCAACACTCCGTGAACGAACAATTTTTGTTGGCTTTAACTCATTTTCGAACACCCAAACTCGTGACTGGTTTTTTGTTTCGGGTTCGTACGCGTATATCCAGGATTCGTCACCTGATACGATGTTGTACACAGCATTTGAGGATCCTGCGTGGAATCTTTCGAGAGTTCTGACGCACCAAGTAACGCGAGCCGCTTTTTGCTCTTCACAGAGCGAATGCGGTATCCATCGGGAAAACAACTTTTTTACACCTAATTGTTCATTCAAGATTATTTGTATTTGACTCATGCCAATGTCTAAAGTAACCTGAATTTCGCGGTATGTCATATGTCGATCTTCCTCAATCAGCTTACGCACAGCATCAACGTTTTCTTGGGAGACTGCAGTTTTTGGACGACCTTGACGGGGATCATCACTGAGCTTGACACGTCCACGTTGAAATTCAGCAAACCAGCGATAAATTTTATTGTGGTTTTGGATGGGGCTTCATCACCAAATGCAGAAATCATCCGGTCAACACACTGTTTTTGTGTTAAACCACTTCGAAAGTCATAATAAATCATCGCTCTTGAATTTTCTCGAGTAAATTATATATTCTTATTAGGTATTCGATTTTTAAAACCAAGGAGTTTTCAATTAAAAAGATTTTAATATGACAGGAACAGTGGAAATATTCCATTCCCGATACTTTTAGTGCAGCCGACTATTGTCTATGGTGTATGACAAGAGAAGGGACGCGGGCGCACTGTGTTGCATTCGTTCGGCTGTCAATATTATTGTAAAAAGTTATAAACGAAAAAGAAATTATAGTATTGATTGATACATTACATACTAAGCTGAAGCATTATGCTGAGCGATAGTGGTTTTGCGTGGATGTGACGCATATTTTCCCCTTTTTTCACTTGTTCTTTTTGTGTTTGTGTTCTTACTTTGCGTCTTGTTTACCGCAAATACGCATTTTCTTTCTTTCTGCATTAGCATTGCACTTTCCAGCTGCAGTTGTGAATGGAGATACCTTGATTGCGGCCTACCATGGCTTAGTTGTGTCTCACCTAAGGTACGGCATCATATTTTGGGGAAATTCTATCGACACTAACCCGTCATTTAAGGCCCAAAAGAGATGCATGAGCTATGTTTGGGCTAAAAACCGTTGATACATGTAAACCATATTTTAAAAGGTACAATATATTAACTCTTCCTTGCCTGTATATCCTCGATACCGCAATGTTTGTTAAAACGTATGATAATTCTTTGAGTCTATCCAGCAAAAACGGCACTCATGCGCAAAAGTATTGTCTGGAAATATTTGTACGCCGATACTTACGGATAAACATGAATCGATTCTAAACGATGTAACATCTTGCATGCTCTTGTATGTGTACAGTCAGCGTCAATAATATCGGGACGAACAGACTGTTCAAAATGATCTAAACAACTATGAAAATTACATATTAACTCAATGACACAAGAACTGTTTCAAAATGAAGAAAGTACACGACAACTGTCATTCTGACAAGAATTTTATCAAATCGAGATAAAGTTATTTTTCTTAGTTGTTAAGACGCTGACAACACCTAAACCGCGGTCACTGTCAGATTGCATAGAAAAGAAAGAGAAGCGCGATGACACAACGCTTGTAATTTATTGCAAATTATGAAGCAATTATCTATTTACTCAAAATTGAGTTGAGTAATCGAAAATAAAAAACAACCAAGTTCTGCATTAAAACAAGATGTTCTTGTTATTAATTAAATACGTAACGTATGTTGACATTGAATACAGATATTTTGGATTCAAGATTGAACTCAAGGTAAGAGGTTAGTTTAACGTTAGTTTGTATCCAGAATTTATCCAAAACGTGTTTTGGTAACAACTTGGTTGTTACCAAAACACGTTTTGACGGTTCTGGGAAATATGTTCATAACTAACATATACTTTTTCCGCTACTACAAACTATACAGATTTGGCAATTTTTTTTCTTAAGAGAAGCCTATTTTGGTCAATCGGGTCTTGTCAGCGCCTTAAGATCATTTTGAACAGTCGGTTCGTCCCGATATTTTTGACGCCGACTTTACAATGTTTAAACAAATAAATAAATCTTATCTTATATTATCTTCTTTCTACTGTTCACCCTGAAGAGTCGGGTAATCGCCGTTGCCTCGGTCCATAAAAATGCGCGTCCCGCTAACGCCACGGCGGCGGCGCCGCTCGGTTTCATAGGGAATATTTTATTTTTAGTAACGAAAATATGAATAATTGAAAAAATCATAGATATAATTATAAATAATTAGAGGGGCTTGTGGCCAAGTAATAACAGCCGCCCGGGTCGGTCGATAAGGTTAAGCTACGCTTGCCGTGGTTGGTCCGTGGATGGGTGGCCATATTTACATACCAAGACCCCTTGGTGCCTCGGAATGCACGTTAAGCCGTTGGTCCCGGCTGCCATTTGTAGATCTTTGATAGTTGTTATGGGTCGTCAGAAGCCCGAAAGTCTGACAACCAGTCTTTCCGAGGGGTATCTGAACTCCACTACCGATTTACTGGGTAGTAAATCGGTAGTGGAGGTCAGATAGGCAGTCGCTCCATGTAAAATACTGGTATTCAAGTGCATCCGGTTAGACTGGACGCCGACCCCACCATAGTTGGGAAAAGGCAGGCAGATGATGATAGAATTATAAATAATAAAATAGTCTGTTCATACAAAAAAAAAACATGAAAATATCTTAAGTAGTTTGAAAGTAATATCGTTTTTTATGCTTAGGGTAGACATTACTTCCTGAAAAAGATTCACATATAGAATTGATGTGTACGCATTCATTTTATTGCATAACTTACTTGCATTATTTGAAGGCGTAATAACTGATTTAAAAACTACTACACTAAAAGCATATATCTGCGCCTTTAAACGCGACAACAAACCAAAACAATTGAAGCAATTTTTCGGCAAACTAGATTATATTATTGGTTTTATCGTATTTTTGTTCTGTTCTTCTTTTCTGTTTTTATATGTGTATACATAAATGGTTAAATAAATAAATTATTTGACTACACCAGACAATCGTAGTCAAGCAATAATTGCTGAAAATTTGCCCATGTCGTGCAAAATCGCGGGCTACAACTAGGTACTCTCAATTCTACATGTTATCGCTTCGTGTCTACCAGTAATTTACTGATAACTGCCGGACAGACACGAACTGTCTTATTTAGTTTTCCCAGCAGATATATTTCATTATGATCTGTTTTAAATACCAACCCCATTGTAAATGTGTTTGCACTTGTTTCATGGTTATTATTCTTCATTTTCCTGCCCTTATCCCGTGTTACTTGTGGTCGGCGCAACACGTTTTGTTCTTCCATCCTCCCCTGTCAGCCGTCACGCTATCATTCACACCCTCCTCTTTCATATCATTCCTCACACAATCCATCCATCTTTTCCTTGGCCTTCCTCTCCCTCTCCACCCATCAACATTCATTCATCACTCTTTTAGTCACATGCGTTTCATCCCTCCTCATCACATGCCCATACCAAGCCAAACGATTTCCTTTCAACTTTACTGTCACTGGCGCCACTTTCAAGCTGCCCCTTATATATACATTTCTTACTTTATCCATTTTCGTCACTCAACACATCCATCTCAACATTCTCATCTCCGCTGCTCTTTTTTCGTCCGTCTTCTTCACAGCCCATACGTCTTCTTCCGTGAAGAAGACGGATGAAAATGATTATTATTTTACAAATATTTATACATATAGATAAGTACATTTAGATTTTAGTTAGAGTATCTTTTGTCCTAACCCAGATCATGTTCTACCCATGTGCCAAATCCAAATCGTTATCCAAATCCGTCCAGCCGTTTTAGCGTGAAAGTAGCACAGCTAGCAAAAATAACACAAACAAATTCACTTTCGTATTTATAATATTACCAGCTGCGCCCCGCGGTTTCACTCGCATAAGTCTCGATCCCGTGGGAATATCGGGATAAAAGTATACTATGTCCTAATACAGGTTATGGTCAATCCATGTGCCAAATTTATATTAGTTAGGATTAGGATTTAGATATAATGTATAATACAATAGTTAGGATGTAAATAGTACACCACAGACTACCTGCAGTACTGTCTCTCCTTTCCCCCTAATCCATCCAAAGGTTGTCTTAAAAATATCGCTTTTAGCGATAAGACCGCACATTGTGTCCTCGTATGTAATATTTCTACATTTATATCTGTAATTCTCATGGCCTACTTAATAAAGAGTAGGTATTCTATCCATGTTTGGCAATGGTTCACTTACACCGGTAATAAAATTGAGCAATAGGTATATAGCAATTTCTATACAATTTTGGATTTACTTACCTATTAATTTAGTGATTATTTTTGGGAAACAAGTAACTGATCTTAAAAACTTATTGACCTTCTAGTCTTGGCCACTTTTGTAAATGAATGAGCCTTTAAAATCTTTTGCGCTTGTATTGATGCACACTTTCTTTCCCACAATTGGTCGCAGTAACTAAGTTAGGGCACCCCGACCATATGGGTTAGGTTACAACTGTGACCATGAGCGCTACATCCAAGTTGGTCGCAGTTACTTGGCTATTAAGTATTCCTAGGACCCTAAAACAGGAATTATTTGAAGTTCACGAAAAGAGGCGCAATCATTATATTAGTGTTCAATAATGATTTTAGGAGCGCAAAATGGGAATTATTAGAGTTTTGATTAGATACATGTATATTTTTTTCTCGCTCGATTTTATGCGCGACTTAAACATGACAGACGAAATAAGTGTGTAGCTGCTGTACGAGGATCTAATGGCGCGTGGCCAAAATAAGTGTGTAGCTGTACGAGGATCTAGTGGCGAGTGGCCAAAATATGTGTGTACTCGTAGCTGTACGAGGAGCTAGTGGCGCGTGGCCAAAATATGAGTGTAGCTGTACGAGGATCTAGAGTGGCGCGTGGCCAAAATATGTGTGTAGCTGTACGTGGATCTAGTGGCGCGTGGCCAAAATATGTGTGTAGCTGTACGAGGATCTAGTGGCGCGTGGCCAAAATATGTGTGTAGCTGTACGAGGATCTAGAGGCGCGTGGCCAAAATCAGAACTATTGCCGCAATTTTGTTTTTTCAATACAGTTTACAAAATATCTACACTAATGTTTACCAGCAGCAGTCAACGTCATTCGAGCGCCAATATCAAAACCAAAATCAAATCAAAAGTCATTGATTCAAACTTAGCCTACTTTGAATAAATGACTGAATTTGATTTTGGAAATATTGGGCCAATCTTTATTTCTTAAGGAATTCAAATTACTACTATCAATCTGCTGAGAATCAGCACTTTTCGAACGTCAAAGTTATACATACGAGTATAAGACAGTCCCCCAAAAACGCCCGCCCTTCACCACTACATAGTGCTTTAGCTGGGAAGAAGTGGCGCAACAAACTGTCCAGCAGAAAAAAAGAAAGAAAGATCTTTGTAGCACTTTATCTAGTACTAGCTTTTGCCCGCTGCTACGCCCGCATGCATGTCGGAAAATATCCCACGGGAACGTACTACCGGGGTTAAAAGTAAACGAAAGCGATCGCCGAGCCGAGCGCTGCACCCACCGCGTCTACCAAAATTATTATGTTACGAGTCATTTTGAATCTGTGATATATTTTAAAAATAAGTAAGTATTCATTTAAATGATATGATGTACAGGCACATTTAAATCTAAATTAAATGCCCAGTTTAATTAACATATTTTATGGATAGGGTTCCTTGTTTGAAACCCTATGTTATGCGATTATCACTGGATACAAAAGTTCCATTATCCAAAGACAACAACAAAGGCTGACGTTGTTTTTAGTTCCGTAGTTGACAAGAAACCCTTACCATCTTATTACAAAACAAGGATTATCTTCAGACCCAGGTTTAAATTATTGAGCCATTTTTGAATTTCGAACTTTATTCCGACTACGTTAAAGTTCTTAATGAAAAACTGTCAACTTAGTACCGGACTAAATAGTCAGTTTTGTATAAAGAACTGCATTTCAATCATAGTAAAGTTCTTATTACGAAAACTGGTTCAATGGTTTAAACCATGTCAAAAGAAATCTTTGTTTTGTAATAACACCGTTATAGTTTCACCAAGTCCGTCTGTCTGTCTGTCCTCGGCTTAGCTAGACTCTTAATACTAGAAAGCTGTAATTTGGCATGGGTTTACACATTACAATTCAGAATTGCCGAACACTATACATATAACAATAAGTTCGGCAATTCTGAATTTAGTGTTTGGCAGTGGGCAGGGCACATTGCTCGCAGAACAGATGGCGAAGGGGCCGAAAGGTTCTGCGGGGCAACGGGACAACGGGCAACAGTGGGAAAGTGATGGAGCTGTACAGGACTTATAGCTCCATCTCTTTTCAATAATACTGCTATAAGAGGTGATGGTTGGCCCCCTGGAGTGGCGACCGCATACCGGAAGACGTAGTGTTGGAAGGCCTCCTACAAGGTGGACCGATGACCTTGTGAAGGCCGCAAGAATCCGCTGGATGCGGGAAGCACAGAACCGGTCGAAGTGGCGGTGCTTGGGGGAGGCCTAAGTCCAGCAGTGGACGTCTTTCGGCTGAAATGATGATGATGATAAAATGTGTAGGTTACCTAAGGGAGGTAACCTACACTTTTTTTATTTTACCACGTAAAGTGGGGATGATATTTTTTCTCGTTTATCCCATGATGTTGGGTATCGTTGCTTAGGCCGATATTCGATTTAGGGATCTGTTTGCGTAATATTAAGCTTTTAAAAGTGCTAATTTTTTTAGAGTCAAGTGTCACCCATGCCAGCTTAATGGTTGTTTTGGATATATGAAAAAGCTAAGTAAGCTTAACGAATTAACGAGTAATAGTCGACCGCCTTAGATTTGCAGTTAGAATGTATGGTAGAACATGTTTATCAATTACAATGTTAAATTTGTTCTTGAGATAAATTCATCCCAACTACGGAACCCCTGACCAGTTTTTTAAACTCAAGTTAAACTGGAAAAAAAAAACAATAATCTGAGTATGAAAAAAAAATCACACTGGGGGAACTAACAGGCTGGGGGTGATGGGGGCCTAATTTTCTCTTTGCAGGGCCTGTGATCTGAAGTTCACTGATGCTGTTATTGTAGCGAAACCGAATAGAAATCGAACCTGCGACCCTGAGCTCACAAACTAAACATGTCGTTATTAGACCGTGACATATTAACCCATGTCAACAGCGCCTAAAACGATACGAAACGGTTTTCCCCAACGAAATAAAAATATTTTATTATAATTATATCAGTTGGCTTGTTTGTGGTTTGTGGTCAAAAGGTTTTTAGACAAAATACCCAGTATTGTATAAATACCTATGTAAACAAACTTTTATCTACTTATCACAATTAATTGTATTAATTAAGATAAATCTCTAAAAGGGTTGGCAGAAGTGAACTGTAAATGCAGATTATTTTCGTAACTAGGCTGAGAATCAGCACTTTTTGAACGTCAAAGTTACATAAGACAGTCCCGCAAAAACGCCCGCCATTCACCACTTCCTAGTGCTTTAGCTGGGAAGAAGAAGTGTACAGACAACCGCACATCGGTGGTTACGCTTGCTGTACGAAATTCGCCCTTACTGACTTTCTACATAAAGGCGCTGTAAAACTTCAATTAGTTACCATTGACTGTACCTTATAAACCCATTAAAAAAAAGAAGGATCCTATTCAGTAGAACAATGCCAGAGATATAGGTAACAAATCTAAATTAAAAAAAAAACCGGCCAAGTGCGAGTCGGACTCGCGCACGAAGGGTACCGTCGCCTTCCTGCCATCTATAAAAACGGCAAAAAAGTCATGTCTGTTGTATGGGAGCCCCCTTAAATATTTATTTTACTCTGTTTTTTAGTATTTGTTGTTATAGCGGCAACAGAAATACATCATCTGTGAAAATTTCAACGGTCTAACTATCACGGTTCATGAGATACAGCCTGGTGAAAGACAGACAGACAGACGGACAGCGGAGTCTTAGTATTAGGGTCCCGTTTTACTCTTTAGGTACGGAACCCTAAAAACTGGCCAAGTGCGTGTCGGACCACGCATAATGATGAGTTCCGTAGTTGGATGAGTTTATCCCAAGAACAAACGAAACATTGTAGTTGAAAAACATGTTCTTCCCATACATTTCGAGTCGACTATTACTCGTTAATTTGTAAAGCCTTCTTAGCTGTGATAGTTTTCCTTTTAACGTGCATTTGAACGCCAGACTTTTTCGCCGGATTCCTAAGTTCTTATGCACCAATGGTGTATCACGCGACATTTAAGAGAACCCCGCGCGACACCGATTCGAAGTCAAACAATAGAAAATCAATTGTCTCATTAGCTGTCCTTGACCAATTAACTTTGTTACTTATTCTAATGCAGTGAATTTTTTCACATAACCAAAAACAATAATTTAGCTAGCAAGGGGAAAAATACCCTGCCGGGGTCGCGGGAAGGTACTTATGGGTCACCGAGGCCCCCGCAACACAGGCAACAGGAAGGAATACGGGTGGGTTTTAGTCAGTAAGAGTTTGACACACCCTCCCGCTCCGCCCAGAGCGGGAGAAGTTATTTGATGATATCCCACCCTCAAAAGCAAAAAAAAAAAATAAAAAAAGGGAAAAGTACTAATTTTTGTTAGAGTCAAATGTCCCTCACACTTGACTCAAACCAAAATTTGCTTTTTCATGCTTAATATTATGCATACGGATGCCTGAATCGAAAAATGGTGTTCACAGGCCCCTAATATTTTTGAACGGCCTATCCAGCGATACTCCACACTATGGGATAGCGAGAAAAATAAATATCATCCCCACTTCACGCGCTACAATTTTTTTAATAATATGTATACCCAATTACCCATGCCAAATTACAGTTTTCTAGTACTAAGAGTCTCTGAGTTAAGCTGCTGACAGACAGACGGACATGGCGAAACTATAAGGGTTCCTTGAATACGGAACCCGAAAATCCAGTTGAATTGAGAACCTTCTCCTTTTTCGAATTCGTTTATGAAGCTCTACTCTGGCATTACACTTGGCGTGTCAAAATATTTACGTCACTTGGGTAATACAAAATATACCTTATACTTAATGATATAAAGTTAATTTTGTATTTGCAAATACGTAAAAGTCTAGTGTAAGTATAAGATTTCGTAATCACTAGGTCAGTAAATCAACAAGATCCGTAATGACGCAAGTACTTCATTATGGATAAACCCTGTGGGTGTAACTTCACAGATTCTATGAATTTCTCTACTATGAACACATTGACCTAACTAGGAAATATTCATCGAGAAAGACCAAATGATAACGGGCGCACGGGTCGATCGAAGGGTAAGGTGATACGTAACTAAATAATCATAGTGAACTGGGCGGGTCATAAGAGTTAATTACTTCCACATGCGAAAAAGAGAGCGCAACAGTGCGCTGTAACCAAAATAAAACAACGGAAGAGCGGCAAACCGAATAAAAATTGTTTAAAAATAAATTAAGCTACGTATCATTGCTGCTGGGCAGTTTGTTGGCCACTTCTTCCCAGCTAAAGCACTAGGAAGTGGTGAAGAGCGGGCGTTTTGGGGGACTGTCTTATGTAATTTTGACGTTCGAAAAGTGCTGATTCTCAGCCTAATTGGAATAAATGACTTTTAATTTTGATTTTATTATTTTCAATACGCACATTTTGAATGCAATTTTGCAATGAAATTACTTAGGATATTAGAATTACAAAAAAAAATATACAAACATTACCCTCCTTCTGAGGCAGTCGGGTAAGGTATTTTCGGAATAAATAAAAAAAAATCCTGGCTAGAATTTAGCCAGGAAATTTAACCCAATTGCGTTTTCCTTCAGTCAGAGTATTAATCAAGTAGTCAATAAATACATTTACTTTGGTATCGCTTTAAGCTACGCTTGCCGCGGTCGGTTCGTGGATGGGTGACAACCATTAAATATCGAGACCCCTCCGTGCCTCGAAAAACACGGTCTGCCATGATCTGAGGGGTCTCGGTATGTAATTGATGCTCATCTATCAACGAATCGACACGTGCAGCTGTTAATATTTAGCTACGAGGCCTAAGAGATAAAAAAACTAGTTGTTTATAAAATAAAGTCCACATGCGAGACGCCATTTTGTTAAAACATCCCAGTCTTGGCATTCTCACGTGGTCGTTCACAATACATTGTTAATATAATACCTAATCGTCGAAGCAATTACAAGATATTCTAATTAACTAATGAATCTGTTGTCGCTAGTCATGTCTGTGGCGTAATTTGGATTTCATTTCGGTTGCTATATGAGAAACGGATCGTTTGTCTTTATTCAAATAACATCACGCCGGCAGAGGTGTACCTATAGTACACCCAAATTTTGCCATGTTTAAGTGCCATGGTAACACGGGGCGAGACTATTACCATCAACCGGGCCCGAGTCCAGACTCCGGGCTGCTACTGAGCATTTCCAGATCGAAAAACGCAATTTATTTCATTGCATGTCAAGATAAACAATCTAAATTAACGGCTTCATATATTTTACAGGCGTATAAACAATAATTATGTAAAATATAGTATAAAGTATAAATAAATAATATATATAAATAAATAATATTAATAATATATATAAGTAAATAATCATCATCTGCCTGCCTTTTCCCAACTATATTGGGGTCGGCTTCCAGTCTAACCGGATGCAGCTGAATACCAGTATTTTACATGGAGCGACTGCCTATCTGACCTCCACAATCCAGTTACTGGGTAATACGATACCCCTTGGTAAGACTGGTTGTCAGACTTTCGGGCTTCTGACGACCCGTAACGAGTGTCAAAGATTTACGAATGACAGCCGGGACCAACGACTTAACGTGCTTTTCGAGGCACGGAGGGGTCTTGGTATGTAAAGATGGTCACCCATCTACGGACCAACCGCGGCAAAAGCAAGCTTAACCTGATCGATTGACCCGTGCGGCTGTTATTATTTAGCCACAAGCCCCTCAACAAAAAATAAAATAAAATAAACGAAATAATAATTAATTAATTCATTATAAACAAAATAAATGTACTTAAAAAAAAACTATTAACTGTATTGTTTTATTTAACTACACTCAAAACCCCATCAGGATTTCATCATTATCAAACTGTTGCAGTCAGCTGCTGGACATAGGTATCTCCTAATGCACTCCGCTGAGTAGGTACGATCCTCATCTCAATTTACCTACTTGATAGTAAGTAAAACACTACAAAAATAGCGACAAGCAATCTAGAACATGTACTTTTTTACCGAAACAATGTTTATGTGCCTGTATGTAACAATCTACATTGATACACTAGTACATAACCTTAAAACGTAAAACTAGTTATAACTTTCACGTCCCAAGTTCTAAAAATCCAAGAATTTAAAAAGGGCTTGTCTATCGTATTAACTACCAATTAAAACAAAAAATATCCCAAAACACGAAATTTTATTAGCTGTACGAAAGTCCCATACAAGCCTGCCGTTCGCCTTTAAATAATTATATTATACTGATCTTATATTTATGTATAATATACCGAATTATACATTAATATAAGACCAAATACATACACAAATACACGAATATACTAAACAGATAAGACAAACAATGGGAAAACATTACCGTTGTGATGATACTGCCAGCTTGTAACGAATGTGCTCGCGAACAATCGGTTTGTTGCCATCCTGGGGAGCCACCACCGCCTCTTAAAGCAGTATTATTTTAATATTGCTTCACAGTGGGAAAGAGATGGAGCTGTACCCCTTGTATAGCTTCATCTCATTCCCACACTGATGTAATATAAATATAATACTGCTATAAGAGGCGGTGGTTGGTCCCGTGATTTCCTGGAGGAGCGCTTTCCACAGAGAGATAGACAAAAAAAAATACAAACAAGACAAATATTGTACATATGATTCGCTTCTACAAGCTTTTATTATTCTATGGTAATACTTAGGTGTAATAAAAATTCGCAGAACTTATAATTATAACACACATGGCCTATGCATTGTGTATTACTCATCGATATGAAGACAAAGTCACCACATTGTTTTGATATAATCTTTCATATGCCACTAATATTTTAATTATAATAATATAATGACATGTGTCGAACCTCTAATAATTCCCATTTTGCGGGCCTAAAAATATTGAACACTATAATATAATGATTGCGCCTCTTTTTGTGAACATCATCTGCCTAGCCTTTTCCCAACTATATTGGGGTCGGCGTCCAGTCTTACCGGATACAGCTGAATACCAGTATTTACATGGAGCGACTGACTATCTGACCTCCACAACCCAGTTACTGGGTAACACGATACCCCTTGGTAAGAATGGTTGTCAGACTTTCGTGCTTCTGACGACCCGTAACGACTGTCAAAAGATCTACAAATGACAGCCGGGACCAACGGCTTAACGTGCTTGCCGAGGCACGGAGCCGCTCCGTGCCTCGGAAAGCACTGAACCTCAAATCATTATTAGAAGCCAGGTAACTGCGACCAACTTGGAGGTCGCTCTCGCCGTTGGCGTTATACCGCTCGTTGGTCACAGTTGTAACCTAACCTCATCCTTTTGGTCGGGCTTACTTACTGCTACCAACTGTGAGAAAAGCCCAGAAAGTTAAAAAGAAGCCCAAACATTTTTAGAGGATCATTAATTCAAAAAAGTGTCCATCATTAGAAGATCAGTAAGTTCATTAGAGGATCAGTTAAATATATCCCTTCTGAAAAGAACTTAATTCACACTACTTGATATTTCTTGATATTTCTTTGAGTGGAAATTACATCAATTTGGAAACGGATTTGAACATGGAACAGGTAGGCCGGCTAATTTGAGTAATTTGTGTTAGTCGTGTTTTTCCATTCGAGCTTCACTCAACTACAGTGGAGCCGGCACGACGTCGTCGACCATACAAGATTATCTAACTATCTGCACATAAATTCTGTTGCACAAAAATGTACAAACACCACATCACACACCACACCACACCACAAATTCACACATCACATCTGCATCTTTTGACGACACCACAAATTTGCAGCGGACGGCCTACCGTGAATAAACCGTATGCGCTTTTATTTATTTATTAAAACTTTATGCACAAGTAAAAAAAAAAATACCGTACCTACAAAGGCGGACTTAATGCCTGAGGCATTTTCTACCAGTCAACCTTAGGGTGATGCAGAGAAGACACATGGCAGGTGCAACTTAAGGGATAGATAACACGAAAATAACTATACAGTACAAGAATAGATACGTAGATACATACATATAAACAGAATAACCTTTGTCAGGAGAAATAACGATCGGAAGTGGGGAAATAACGATCAGTAGAGGAGAAAACGAATCCAGCAAAATATCAGCGCTGGGATGTTTCTGCCAACTTCTTACGTATATGTTCGCGTGCCTTCAGTTTAAAAGACAACCGACTGGTCGCCGTCCTGATGTTCAGAGGGAGCGCATTCCAAAGAAAGACAGCCTGGACAAAGAAAGAAGAGCGAATTAAACCAGAGCGGTGAGTAGGACATCGAAGAAGACGATTGTTGGTGGAACGAAGAGATTTACTATGGGCAGAGCACAAGTATTGAATATGGGAAGTCAGGTAAGAAGGAGAAGTGGGTTTGTTGAGAATAGAGAACAACATAGACAGAGCCCTCACCTCTCTGCGCTGACGAATGGGTAACCATTTAAGAAGGACACGGTGTGCGGATACATGGTCATACTTACGAAAATTGAAAACGAATCGAATGCAATTATTGAGAAGTCGGTCAAGTTTATTGAGTCAGTTCATAGTAACACACATCACCATAGTCAATTACGGGAAAGATTAAGGACTGTACAAGCACTGCCTTTGTGTGTGATGGGAGAAGATTTCTCAACCGATAGAGCGACCGCAACGTTCCGATGACTTTTTACTAACAGTCGTCACCTGTTTTTCTCACTGCAATGCGCGCATTTCCAAGTCATTCCATACTTCACAGATTATGCGTTAGAAAAACGCGGCAGTGCGCGCTACGCATTATAGTGGGTTCTTGTTAAATAGTGCACTGAGTTACAATTGAACTCGGTTGGGAGTTATTAACTGAGTTACAATTATTATTGAACTCGGTTAAGAGCGAACAGCTATTATTAATACCTGACGAAAACGGGAAAACCCAAATAAATATTGAACAAAAAGGTCAAATATGGTCGTAAAAGTTTATTATTCAATGACCTCCACTCGCGGGGAAGCACTATGTGTCAAAACAAGAATGTAGGTACAACTGGGATTTGTGAAATCTTATGTACGACGTATGAAGAAAAACCGGCCGACCAAGTGCGTGTCGGACCACGCACAATGAAGGAACAGTTGGGTAGTTGGGATGAATTAATCCCAAAAACAAACTTAACATTGTAGTTGAAAAACCTGTTCTCCCATACATCGATATATGCCACGGTCAGTTCTCCAACTGCAAATTTAAGTTGGTCGACTATTACTCGTTAACTTGTAAAGCCTACTTAGCTGTGATAGTTTTCCTTTTAATTTCATTATATGTACTACTGCCATGAATTTTTTCACATCTCCCTAAACAAACATTTAGCTGGCAAAGGGGCCACTTGCCTCTAACAAAAAATAGCACTTTAAAGGCTCGTGCAAACCGGCGCAATATCGCGGGCGCGACAGGCAGCGCGATACCTTCCATGTTTTCATATAAATTGGTGCTACTAGTGTCGCGTCGCGCCTGTCTGCGGGACCTTAAAGCTTTACGCAAACAATCCCTGAATCGAAAAATGATTTTTCAAGATTTTATTTTAACTCTTTGTCGGCGTGATTATATGTATACCCATGCCAAATTACAGCTTTCTAGTACAAAGAGTCTGAGCTAAGCTGGGGACAAACAGACGGACAGACAGACAGACATACGGACATGGCCAATACCCACGGGGTCAAAACGTATGCGGGTGAAACCGCGGGGCGTATCTAGTTTCTTATAAATGTATGGAAAACAGGTTTTTGTGATTTCTGAATTTTCTATTACTCAAACCTCAGTTGATCTAGTAGAATTTTTTGATCCTCATAAGAAACAGGATCGATTGGCATCAAAAAAGTTTTTGTGAAAATGACCCATTTTCTTACTGATTGTACATTTTTTTCTAACCTTGTGAATGGGAGTAAAAATTACCCTTACCCTTACTGCCAAGTCTCAAAAATTCAACTTTTTATCTGACCAAGATTATATCTGCACTTTAAAAGAGATTTTGACCCTTGAGTTTGTTTCGCCATTTCTTCTCATTCTCTCTTCGCCATTTGACTACCCCAGTCAGATAGGAAATGTCGACGCCATCTAGCTTATTTTTAATATGACGTGTAAAAGTGATTCCGATATCCTATTTACACATTAAACAATTTCATTACATTGCATTTCGAGCGCGAGCTCTCAATTAGTCAAAGTAACTCGATCGCTCTTTCGACCGCTGAACGAATGAGGTAATTTAACAAAACACGGTCTAGTGCTTGTAAGTACGACTGCTGATCGGGAGGGTACTGAGTTTGATCAAAATCATAAGAGGGTAAGTCATGTCGTTAATAATACCAGTTTCGAATAAGCATTTCTGTGTTTCTTACAATTAATTATGGATGTACTAGCAACGCGCCCCGGCTTCGCACGCACGGGTAGCAGAGCATATATGCCGCGATAGCGTGTCAAGCCAAGTTCAACCATTTGGAGTCACTATTGATCCCTTAATAACGCAAAATCTATTTAACATAAACACGATTTAAATGTGTCTTATTTATTAAAACCCCTTAGATTAACTAGAACCCCAAATTTCATAAACACAGCTCAAACAGGTATTTTATAAAACTTAGTCAACCAATAAATAATGACACAAACTGCAACTGGCAATGGCGCTCAGCCATCTGACATCATTGCAAGCGATTGTAATAATTGTGTTACGAAAGAAATAAAACAGAAAACAAAAATGCGCTCTAATATTTGTAATGATCGAGAAAGTGTAGCAAATAGCACAAAAAAAAAAACTATACAGCGTAAACGCAGGAAGAAAGATTAAATTTACAGATCACTTTTGAATGATGAATAATATTAATTTTTTAAACATAAACGTGAAAATGGGGGCCAGGTTCAATATTAAGAATACTCGTGACTGTCGACTTCGCCGACAAAAGAATTGAGATCTAAATGGGTGCCAAGTTCTGTAGATAATCCTGAAATTTAAATATATTACGAACATACAACTTTATACAATACATTTAAAAAAAAACCTTGTTTTTTTGGTACAACAATGTTTGCTATTTATAAATATAACTTCTTCGAGTTATTTAAACAAAGCAGATA
Source organism: Atethmia centrago (assembly GCA_905333075.3). Taxonomy (NCBI): domain Eukaryota; kingdom Metazoa; phylum Arthropoda; class Insecta; order Lepidoptera; family Noctuidae; genus Atethmia; species Atethmia centrago. Next base: position 19,478,840 of record HG995393.1, read on the forward strand.
ACTTGGGATAAATTGAAGTTCAAGCTGTAAACTGCATTTTAAAAATAAGTAATTGCTACGAGGTGCTGCCGAAAATAGTTTTTAGAATTTTTGTCTCTCTGTGAACTCTGGATGTATGTTCCGGATTGACGCAAAAACAGCTGAACGGGTTTTGAAGAAATTTGGCATTCATATAGTTTATAACCTGAATAAAAAAAATATTAAAATTTAAAATCCTTCTTTAGCCGTCCCCCATCTTGACGACGCTTGGCTCAAAATATTACCTAAATTTATATTAAACTGAAAGGGCCCAATACGTATTATTTTGTTACTTTTTAGATGTTTTTGTTAGTGTCAGGGGTTTTTTAAATTTTAAATTTAATTTTCATTTCCTACTTTTTAAACTTTATATATTCCTAGTAGGTTAGACACGCTGCCATCGATACGTAGCTCGCCGAAGTCTGCGCCCCTGTAGTTATTTTTCCTAAAGTAAAGGTATTACTAGTTTACCCTCATTTATCTTGCCTTCTCCATCACCAGACCCTGTTCACCATCTAGCTATAACATATTTATTGAGACCGGTATCGTGTTTGGGCTCATTGTACTAATGAGCCCAAACACGATACCTGCGCTGTAAGTTGGTGAGCGAGTTAAATATCAACTAGAAAAGAGCTGATAATCTTCAAAAGACTGAACTGATTTTCTTGAACCATAGCTAAGAACACTCTCGATTAAGTCGCCTTTCAAACAAAATCAAAATCGGTCCATGCATTCGGGAGCTACGATGCCGCAGACAGACACACACATAGACAGACAGACACGTCAAACTTATAAGACCCCGTCGTTTTTGCGTCGGGGGTTAAAAATAGGGTACTTTTATTCCCGGTAGTACGTTCCCATGGGATATTTTCAGGCGGTCGAAGCCGCGGGCAAACGCTAATCAATTATAATTGCAATGGAAAATAAATATTCTTAGTTCGCGCGTGCAGACGTCTTCTTAATAACTGTAATTATAAACGCATGAGTAATTCGGTGAGTGATGCCGACGTCTTGAATTAATTATCACCTGCATACAAACATACGTAAACTCACGCTTATTCGCAAAGGCGTAAGCAGACACGACAGATCGGTCACATAGTTTTTTTTTTTCTAAAATAAATTTTGCAACTACACAAAAAAAAAAACATAGGGACATGGCGGTGGTAGATATAAATTTTATCGTAAACAAATATTTGGACTAGTATCATTAACCAGATAGAAAACAGAGGAATTCGTTAGTATGGAATGAACGCCCACGACCACGTGACCGCGATTCCTCGTAAGGTGAATCCGCAGCTGTAGCCCGCGAAATACAAATTTTCTTACGTTTTTCTCTCCTTATTATCCTTTTGACCGCCACAGTCATGTATAGATGACAAACGAAAATGTGCCCGGCACGCCACCACGGTCACGACTACATGCAAGATTAAGGAATAATTTGTATATTGGCGCCGAGGGCACGTTTTTGCTTTTTTGACGTGGCGGTCAAAGGGTTATTTTTGTCTGAAAACTATAATTTTCTTAGGTTTTTCTCTCCTTGTCATTAGAAAAGTTATCAACAAATCTGACTTAGAGAGATGTACTAATGATTTTAATGAGTATAATTCTGTAACTACGAACAAATGAGCCGCGCAGCTAACGTAGCAACCCTCTCGGTAGATTCCGTGCACTCCTTCCTCTTGCATCATCCATATCAATTTAAAATTGGGGCTCGGGAATCTTAACCATTATTAGTAGACCAACAAGGCGTACTTAATCATTAAAATCAATAAACAATAACGGTGTTATTACAAAACAAGGATTTCTTTTGACATGGTTTAAACCATCGAGCTAGTTTTTGTAATAAGAACGTTATTGTGATTGAAATGCAGTTTTTTATACAAAACTTACTATTTAGTCCGGTACTAAGTTGTCAGTTTGGCATTAAGAACTTTAACGTAGTCGGAATAAAGTTCGAAATTAAAAAACGGCTCAATAATTTAAACCTGGGTCTGTAGATAATCCTTGTGTTGTAATAAGACGGTTCAGGTCTGATTCTTCGAACGCGCTAATCTCTGGAGCTACCAGTCGGATTTGAAATAATATTGTTGCATTTGATAGACCAATTCTTGAGGAAGGTTACAACTAAACATCTCGTTACGACCCTAAGGAGCCGAACAAAAAGAAAAAAGTCAGAAAGAATGCTAAACGCAAAAGAAATAATAAGATGCAATGCGACGCAGTAGGTCAGGGCCGAAGGAGTTTTTATAAAAATGGCAGTTATTTAAGTATATTGTGTATCATACGACTTCCATGCGAACGACGTCGTGGGCAGAAGCTAGGTCGTACTTTCATACAATCGATACTTACGCTCTTATCTTAAAACATTGGTATTTCCCAACAATTGTGTCATAGAGGTCAAATGACCGTCGCTCAATGTAACATAATTATTTGACGGCGCAGCAAGTGGCGCCATCTAGTTTTGATACGGAGTTTCTGTACTAAGCAAAAAGGTCGGATCAGTGACCCTGGCTGGTGACAGTCATTCTAGTAGAGCGTTGCGGGGAGGCTGTCTTCTGATGACAGATGATGTCAGGGAGCCGCTATCGTACCACGTCCACGACGAACTGTTATATTCCGGCACAATCCTGATGATATTGAAGCTCCTGAACCACTAATACGATGACTATATCTGGCGCCGTGATATATATGTGGGAATGTGAGATTGAACGACTGGCAACATTATTAGAATGAGGAATGATAGATGATTGGCATGACAACACTGAGTGGAAGTAGAAGTTAACACGATGAATGACGGGAAGAGAAAAGTAGTAGGTGAATTAAGACGGAAGAAAAAATTAATGGTGCTGATCCACACGTCATGTTCGTGAACGGGCGCCGTCAGAAGAGACTGGTAATCTCTTACTCGTAGCTACCATGTATAATTTTTGAATGATGTAACCATTATTTTGTAACAATATTTTGATTCATAAGAGTGACCGTGGAGTTTCTTGCCAGTTCATCTCCATAGGACTAACTATGCTTTGGAATGGGCAACTAGCTTCATCTTTCTGACTGACCGACCCCTGGATAATTCAAAAGTGCCTGTTATTGGCTTAGTTGAAATAAATGCTTTGAGTTTGAAATAATGAAAAATCGTTTTACTGAACACCCTATTCCCCTATTTATATTCAGACACATCTAGTTACACTGGGAGCCGACCCCAACATCCATCTAGTCTAGCTCTTTCTTAACTATGTTGGGGTCGGCATCCATTGTCGGTTACCAGTATTTTACATGGAGCAACTGCCTATCTGACACAACTCAGTTAGGTACTGGGTAACACGAGTCCCCGTGACAAGACTGCTTGTCAGACTTTGGAAGACAATCACAACATAATATTGGGAAAAGGCTTTCGTGTAAGTCGTATCAATCAATCAACTCAGCCTATAACAGTCCACTGTTGGACATAGGCTTCTCCCAGGCTGCGCCACAACACCCTGTCCTCCGCTTTCCGCATCCAGTCTGTCCCAGCCAATTTAAGGTCGTCGGTCCATCTAGCTGGGGGGCGTCCCATACTACGCTTGCCGATACGCGGTCTCCACTCCAGGACTCGTCTGCTCCACCGGCCATCGGTCTTTCGACGTAAGAGTTCGTTCGAGTAAGTCGTATGGTGCATGGTAAATGCACGCTATGTTTGATGGGGTAAGGATTATAATTGATTATGTTATGAATTGCGAGTGTGTGCGCGACTTCGTATCTATTGCTCTAACTGATCTGCATGTGTAGTAGTTGGCGAGTGGTAGGGACAAACTGGAGACACCGGGTTCCGATACGTTTTCGACTACCGGACATATCTCCTTCTTTCTTATATGTATGGCTGTAGGTAAGTGGGAGTCGGGTCTGTGGCTCCATGCACTACCGTCGTCAAACATTGGTACTCTGTTCGACGACACTACATTCCGCCTCGCTGCTTCCCTAAGACTAGGAGCTCCATGTTGTTCTCCTCATCGCTGTCACTGTGGCGAAGTTGTCAACAGTCTCGGACACCACGGCCTGTCTTGCAGCCGAGGTGCGGGTCGCTTAGCGCGGCACGCGAACATTAATGACATCATCCGACGAGCTCTTGTCACCGTCTGTGTTCCAGCTGTATTAGAACCCAATGACTTGGCACGCGACGGTGGCAAGAGACCGGATGGCGTATCTTTATTTCCATAGAAGATAGGTAGGCCTTTAGTGTGGGATGCAACGTGTGTCGATACTCTTGTGCCAACCCATCTTCCTGGCACGGTGTGCTGTGCTGACGCTGCGGCTGCGGCTGCGGCTGCGGAGAACCGCAACCGGCGTAAGTATGAAGCAATTATATTTTCAAGCCGTTTGGGGTTGAAACCCTCGGGCCGTAAGGTTCGAGTGCTCATGGTCTTTTTAATGAAATCTCCGAACGGCTGGTTGACACTTCCCATGACCCAAGGGCTGGCTTTTACCTTGACCAGAGGCTAAGCATTGCCATACAACGTGGCAATGCCGCCAGTCTCTTGGGTACATTACCAGTCGACAGCGATATGGATGAATTATCCGACGCCATATTTTAGTTTGTGAAATAATTTAGTTATTTTTATTAATTAAAGTTGTTATTTATGCACATCTTATAATATAATTCTAGATAAATTAATTATTACCCCATGGCCCATATAAAGTTTAAATTGGAGTGGAAACACCGTGAGGGGACGCTCCAGGAAGACATATAGTGAGACATATATTGGTGACGTTCTTCAAAAAGGTCCGGTTCATAGTACTCGCAACCGGCGTGCGTGTATGACCAGATGTATGAGGGCATTTCTCTGTAAGCTCGTACAGGTCCCATATAAATGCTGTCCTGGCAATTTTTTTTAACATTTGGCTTAAAACCGAGTTCTATTTCGAAGAAAATTAATTATTATTTTAGTTAGATAAGGAGGGCCACTGAATTTATACGTATGTTCCGAGTTATTAGCGTTTTTCCAAAAAATCATGACAGGGGACTGTTAAGTGAGACAGAGGACTGTTGTACTTAGAAAAAAGTCATTTTACATTAATCAATCATTTATTATTTTTATGGCATATTTGCGCATCAATAATCAACAAAAGTTTCTATAAAAAATATCAACAGAAAACATAAGTTTCTTTCCTTAAGCGCTAGAAACATTTTGTACTCACTGAGATAATATCAATCTGCAAAAAGAAAGGATGGAATTCTGTAGGTAAACTACTACGGTATGCAGACTCAGTTGTGCTCGAGATCCACCGAAACGAAAGGCCCGTATTTCTTCTGCGTACTTAGTGCAATAATTTTCGCTGAAATCTACGTGGATCAGATATTTTACACCGTTTAGCTACAGGTACATCCAAACCATTGAGATTCGATTTTTTACCGGGTCTAGACAACGACTTCATTTCTTTAGGTATCCAGTGACTGTACTTTTGAACAATACTGCCAGCAACAAGTTTTTTGAAGATTTGTCTCTCTTTGGTACGTTTCAATGTGGAATAATTTTCTTTTAACTGCTTACTAATGACGTCGCCAAACAACGATACTTCTGGATCTGAGTACGGCGTATTTTCTCGTAAAAAAGTGTTAGTGATGCTTTTCAGTCTTAGTCTTTTGTCTCGGTATACGGTACAATGTTCTTTCCACTTCTTTTAGACAGCTCCGTGCTCACGGGGTGTCATATTCTTTACTAACTTCCGTAAACCTTTTTCTTTCTTCTTTTGGTATTTCAATTTCTCCTTTTCTCTCATTTCTTCTCTATTTTTCTGTAGCAATTCCACTCTTGATAACTTTTTCTTTTTAGGAGCTATATCATGGAGTTCGATATCATGGAGTTCTGTGTAAAATAATTTAAGTTTATAAAGGAAATAATGTGAAGCAATGATACTTTGATGATTCTTACATGAATAAAACAGACTAGCGGATAAATTTACACAAACAATAAACATAAAAATAATAACCAATACACAAAATGCTGCATTTTCAGGCAGAGGACTGTTGCCAGGGGACTGTGTATTTCGGTTAAATTTCACAATGTTTACAAAACTGATGTAAAATAGTTATTTATGAACCTACCAATCAATTTAGACATAAATAACAAACCAATAAATTAAATATAGAGTTCATTAAAGTAATAAACATAAATATTATTACTTACCAGAGGACTGTGTATGGTAGCGGTCCAATCGCGAGTTCACCTCACAAATGACGCTCTGACACTAAACAAAATGCCGTCTTGCCGCCGCATCCGGCATGGTTGTCAACTTCACAACAATTGCGTTTTGTCTCACTCAAAAAAACGTTAGTAAACATTACAGTTTTTTTTTATTATGGCTTATTTTTTTTGGCAGGGGACTGTCTAGAAATTCTGGGGACAAAGTTTGTAGAACTTGACTAAATAAATAAAATAGGTAAACTGAGCTTGTTTTACGACAATAATATAATTCAATTATTTTACTGTATGATATTATCCGCCAAACATATTTAGTTTCAATAACTTCTTCGTAAACCTCATTTCTAGGTGGGAATACAGTGATGAGGACAGCCAGGGGACTGTGTTTTAAGAGCTTCTATCACGTCTAGAAAAAAACTTAAAATAGTTATAGTTCTCAAAGCAATGGGCCCGTAAAGTTTCGGGGTTAAAGTTTCATTACAAGTGATTTTGTTTTAAATAATTTAATTACTTTTTGAAAAAATCGGTCGGGACAGCCGATTACGAGCTTACAGAGAATCGCCCATGAACGTAAACGAAGCAAAAGGAGTTTGTGAGGATTGTAGCAGGTGGCGTTCTATAGTTTCTGCCTACCGCTTTCTTTGCAAAGCAACGCATTCTCTCGTCGGCTGGAGAATAGATAAGAAAAGCTAGACAGATGGATGAATAGATGATCATAGTCATTTGTGAACAGAATGGCATGTCCATGTGTGCGTGACATTAGCGACTGTCGACTCGCATCGCGTACGCATAGAATAATAATAACTTAATAGAAGCGAAACTAATGTAAAGTCAGTGAAATTAATTGTCTACAATTAAATACACTTAGACTTTACATTAGTTGACAGTTGTATGGCTATAACACTCGAAATTGACGTAATGTTTCGGTGCCCTGATAATGTTTATCCCCTTTTTTTTGGATGGGAAATTATCAAATAACTTCTCCCGCTCTGGGCGGAGCGGGAGGGTGTGTCAGACTTACTGAGTAAAACCCACCCGTGTCCCTTCCGTTGCCTGTGTTGCCAGGGGCCTCGGTAACCCTTTTGTACCTTCCTGCGACCCGAGTAATGAATTCACGTGTCAGCGGGGGTGGGGGGTGCTGTACTGCGCAGCGTGTAGCGCACTTCAGAGCCGCCATTAAGACGCTGACAACACCTAAACCGCGGTCACTGTCAAATTCCATAGAAAAGAAAGAGAAGCGCAATGACACAACGCTTGTAATTTATTGCAAAATATGAAGTAATTATCTGTTTACTCAAAATTGAGTTCGGAAAAAAAAAAACAACCAAGTTCTGCATTCAAATAAGACGTTTATGTTATTAATTAAATACGTAAGGTATGTTGATATTTGATACAAATATTTTGGATTAGAACTCAAAGTAAGAGGTTAGTTTAACGTTAGTTTGTATCGAGATTTTGTTTTCAAAACGTGTTTTGGTAACAACCAGATTCTGGGAAATATGTTCAAAATTAACACATATTTTTTCCGCTACCACAAACCATACAGATTCGGCAATTTTTTTTCTTAAGCGAAGCCTATTTTGGTCAATTGGGTGTTGTCAGCGCCTTAAGTTTGACGCGTGCTATAAGCGGTTTATTATGTTTATTTAAGACTAGGTAATGCCCGGCACGCGTTGCAATTAATATTTTGATGAGTAATATCTTCCAGAGATAAGCACGGAAGTCTGTAGGCAGGAAGTGACAGCTTGAGCATGGAATAAGAAAGTACTTTGTAATAGCATGGAATTTGTGTACTCATGGAATTCATAAGTATAGATTGCATTGGTGCGGTTTAAAAGAAGATGTAGTGACAAAAGTTGAAAAGAGTATGCTTAGTTGGTTTGGTCATGTTGAGAGGATGAATGAAAGGCGACTAACAAAAGGTATTTACAAAGCAGATGTGAATGGAAACGCCGGGAGGTGACGCTGACGCCCCAGAAAGATAAGAAGAATAATATAGGGAATTGGCGATGTTCTTCAAAAAGGTCAGGTGCGTAGTACTCGCAACCGGCGTGCGTGTGTGACCAGATGTAAGAACGTAAACGAACCAAAAGGAGTATGTAAGGAGTGCAGGCGCAGATGGCGTTCTATAGTTTCTGCCTACCCCCTTGGGAGGAAGGTTGAGTTTATGAATGCTTTATGTATGTATATAGTTTGTAAATACGTCTAATTTCAGTGGGCGACCACTAGTAATGAATAATTATTCGAATAAATATTTCAGTATTTAGCTTTTTTTAAATCTGAGGTTTATGTCTGTCGCTGCTCAGTTGCTTATCACCAAGAGCTGTGAGATGTCAGATGTTACACGTCACATGCGACTACTGTAAGGCTCGCTCGTTTTTTTTTTTGTTAGGTATCTTTTCCGACACGCAAACAATAACTTACTAAACGAGTTTTTGCGAGGATAACGCACGGCGATTGATTTTTGTATGTATGTATACTTAAAGAAGATTATTACTAACAATATTCTCTTTGTTTGTTTCAGTGTTTTAATACCCGTCGACAAGATCACACTACGTGCAATTATTATTTACTTATTTTTTTCTTAAAATCATAATTAAAGTCATTTATCCAAACTAGGCTGAGAATCGGCACTATTCAAACGTCAATATTAATTAACTAAGACAGTCCCCCAAAAAGTCTTCCTTTACCACTTTCCTAGTGCTTTAGCTGGGAAGAAGAAGTGGCGCCACAAACTCCCCAGCAGCACACCTGTCTGTTCAGTGAATGAGCTTAAGTTATTTCTTCTGGGGTTTTCCCTGACACGCTTCTCCATATCACAACTGCAGGCTTAGCATAACACTCTCTATTTCTTCGAAGAATAGACACGGCTCTTACCATACAAAGTGACATTTCGTTTCTCCTTTTTTGACATTCCACCGTAGAAATCTTTGTACATAAAAAAGGACCTAGACAAAGATCGTTAGAAACGGAAGACAAGATGACAGATTGTAGAAGGATTTCTACGGTGAGATGTCAAAAACTGAGAAACGAAATGTCACTTTGTATAGAAAGAGCCGTGTCTATTCTTCGAAGAAATAGAGAGTGTCATGCTAAACCTGCTGACACAGGAAGAATAGTCGACATCGGCACAACTTGCCACACGGAAAAAAAGGATCTCTTCACCGAAGAATATCAATATTCTCAGAAAAATTGTTTCAATCCAAGTAAATATTTTCTTAACGTAAGTAAATGTACTCAGTCCAAGAAAACCTGTTTACTCAAATTAAGAATAATAAATACTTGGTTTTTATTCTTGACTTAAGCAAATATTTTTGATTCAAGACTCTAATAATCTTAATTGAAAAAATATCTAGTTTTTACTGAAGACTGAAAACTTTTCTTAAAATTAAACTTAATAATTCTTCATTAAAGTTTAATGTCTTCGAAGAAGACAATAAAACGTAAGACAAAATTTTACTTCATTCAAGAATATATTGTTTTCCCCATATATGAATCAATATTTGTCTTGAGCTTGACCAAAAGGATATTTTCTTAATTTAAGACATCCTTTTTTTCCGTGCATAAATACATAAATTGAATAGACGTAATGTTTAACAATACCCGAGCGTGAATTATTATGGCACATTACTTTTATTGGGTCCCTAGACGCTCAAAGCAAGCACGTGAATTTTTCGTGTTTGTCAAGCAATTTTAACCGTTTAAAAGGAAGCTTGATGTGCTTGACAAGCAAACTACGTGCTAGATCTTGCTTGATGAACAATTATGTTTCTGCAATGCTTGTCAGTCAAGCAAGCATCAGTCTGCTACGGAACGTCATTCATGGCGAGTTTACGCGACAGGAGCGAAGATAGCATAGATATAGGAAAGAAGTGTTTTTTTTTTTTATATTTCTATGGGAGACAGTCGTAACCGTCGTTTTGTTCATTTCTTTTTTGTTTTCTTGCACAAACCAATTGTGAGAAAAATCTGCATTAAGAGACATTTCATGGTTTTGTATTCAGAATCACAGTCACCACACAGTGGCGACTAAAATGAAAAATTAATGCGGATGCTTGACAAGCACGCTTGACGTTGTGTCAAGCCTAGTCAAGCGTGCTTGTCAAGCAATTTTGACAGCCTAGGGACCCCATTAGAAAAATACTCTTTCTCCCTCTATCTTCAAAATGACAGAGACGAAACTCTTTACAATAAAGGCTCTTACACACTGGGGCGATGCTGCCCGCCCGCGATATCGCCTCAGTATGCCTTTACTCTAACTTGTGTTAACACATAACATCACACCAGTATTCCCCGAAGTAATATGCAATAGTGCTTTTTTTTTTAAACAGATATTTCAAGTAAGTAACTACAAACAAAAATCCAAAAAAATACGAGAGAGTCATGCGTCACAAGCGAACGCTTAGGCCGATCGTGCCTCTCTATCGCTAGTTCCGCGCTCTCGCTTGCACGCTCGGCTCAGGCGGAAAGTGACACTGTTTCGTGCGTTCATCGATTTATAAGACGTTATCACGTCAAAAACTTTTTTTGCTTTATCGTGTTTAGATATTATACGCATCACGTCTGTGAGGTTACGCTAGCTAGACTGATTTGACCTCGATGATCATCTTCCAGCCCGTATCCAATGTCGCGGGAAGGTACTAAAGGGTCACCGAGGCCCCTGGCAAACACAGGCATCAGGAAGGAATACGGGTGGGTTTTAGTCAATAAGAGTCTGACACACCCTCCCGCTCGGCCCAGGGCGGGAGAAATTATTTGATGATTTCCCATCCACAAAAAAAAAGCCCGTATCCCATGTTACTTGGGGTTTTCAACACGTGTTCTTTTTCCAAGCTTTTGTCAACCGTCACGCTATTATTCACTTCCTTCTCTTTTTAAGTTTTTAACAGACTTCAAAAAAGGAGGTTTCTCAATTCGATCGTATATATTTTTTTTGTTGTGTGTTCGCCGATTTCTCCGTCAATTGTGGACCGATTTTGAAAATTCCTTTTTTTTTGTTTAAAACGGTTTGCTCCCGAGGTGGTCCCAAGTCATAATCTGAAGAGGGGATCCCATGGAAATCGTCCATCGATCCAAATATTAAAGGCACACCTATAGCGATTTAGGTATTTTTTCTAGTAAGTAACTTGTGCATTTGCTCTCGGAAAGCACCATTTGGTGGAGTGAAATTGATGATGAAGACCACAGATGGCCACCGGAACTACTTTAACGAGTTGCGATTCGATTGGGTACTTTAATATGGTTGCTAAGCCAATTATGCTCTTCACAATGCATATGGTGAGTGGCAGTTCTCCTGGTTCTTACCAGGAGAACTTCTCAAAAATTAACGACCCTGCATCAAGAAAAGCAATATTTTGTAAAAGGTGATGAGCAGTTAACATTAGGCTATTGTAACTTAGAAAACACTAAAACGTGAAAAATAACTTTAATTTCGGAAGTCGGTGGCAAAAACTAAAATACAGATCTATAGACACCGACTTCCAAAATTAAAGTTATTTATCACTTTGTAGTGTTTTTACGGAATACGGTTGTTTTTAAATCATTCCTCACACAATCCATCCATCTTTCCTTAGGCTGGATTGTGTCTAAGAATACGTAAATCTGTCTGCACTTTTATCCCGAGTTGCTAAAAACGAATGAGTAGATATAAAATCCACCAATCAGGATCCAGGAATGTGGCGTGACTCAAGAGGAGTCACTTTTTTCAATGTAAACAATTTAATTTTAGCATTCTATTAACGCCATCTTTTATCCAGTCAAGAAGTAGATACCTAGGTTAAAGATGCTTGAGAAACAAGATTAGCTAGATCGGTCGACGTGAAGAAAGTAAGATTTTCTCAAAAAATCTATTTAGGATTTTATTAATCACTAGCGCCCCGCCCTGCTTATCATATTTTAAACGAATTGACAAAACATCAAGATTCCTTTATTATTCGCAAGTTTAATATGAATCTAAAACAAACATAAACCTTTCGAGATAATTAACTAAATGTTGGTGAAACCGCATCAAAATCCATTTCTTAGTTTAGAAGAACAACGCGATCACAGCCACACGAAAAGCGACTTTAATTTGTAATCTATAGATACTATATTACTAATCTGTAAGAAATAGTCAACGAAAAGGCTAATAAACTGACGATTTTGCAATCCAACTAATTATTTGATAAAAACTATAGTAATAAAAAAATAACACGACAAAATAATTGTAAGTGTATAACCAACCTTATAGCGCTTGGACAAAATGTAGCAATCCCAATGAAATGATCGAGAAATCCTCTTTTAACTGCCACAAACCTAAAAACTAACACTAAAACAGTTCACTAAAACACTTAGTTAATCATTTTGTAACACATCACTTAATTTCTTCGTAAAAGAAACGTAAAAAGTTTGTTTTTATTAATTAGGTGCAGCTTGACACACCACAATACGACGTCAGCTTACGTCACAGACTAACAACAATTTCGTTGTGTTTGGTGTTGCCGTTCTAAAATTGAAATTCGCTCGGAGCACAGGATAGAAATAGTGGTATTTTTATACGGTTGTGACATAATTAATACTGTTTTAATTTTCATGTTCTATTTTTTTTTTATTTTTGACGCACCGCACAGTGGAACGAATGTATGGGAGCGGTTGGACGTAGACATGTCCGAAAAATAAGAGTAAAATTATGACAAACTAATGATGCCATCTTATTCGATTACTTAATGCCTTCATAAATTGTGGTGATGAATTTCTTCATAACTCCCATATTTCGGGAGTAATTTGAGAAAATGTGAAATTTTACTATGAAAATGAGTGTATCGAGCTCTCTCCCTCCTGATTCCGGGCTTGTTTCAAGTAGCGGTCTCTAATATCGTAATGCTATTACTAAGAGCTATATTTAATACTAAGACACATAGTGCGCCAAATGTGCACTTTCTGGGATAAAAGGAAATGAAAATTTAAAAAAAAAAACGTTTTTTCCCCATTTGTATTTACTTTAAACCGCAGACAGACTTATTAAGAGGTCTATAAATATATTATATATATACAGAAATATATATTAACAAAAATATTCACAAGAACTGATGAGAGTATGACTTTTAAGTAAGTTGATAATAAATTACCTAGTTTCATTAAAAGTACAATAAATAATTAAGATGTAAGCTCTAATTTACTAAGTTACACATTTTAAAACAATAACATCATTTAATTATCTTCGTCATCATCATCATCATCAATTAATTCAAATTCAGAATCGATGTCCGCTAAATCATTTATGTTAACAAATTCGATATCACTTTTCTCAGAATCCGTAAGCTCATAAAATTCCTTAAAAGAAGATTTTTTTACAAACTTATTTCCTTTTGGACGGATACTTGTAACAAGTGGATCAGAAGACAGTAAAAGATTGTGCATAATATCTTCATTGCATGAGATACTGCTATGCTTTCGAGAATGCCCCTCTCTATATTTTCTAAAATCTTTATTTCTAGCCTCAGATGCCTCTTCGGATAGAAAACCAATGGGCACAATTGACATGTTCTGAACTATGTCTGGCCCATGCATTAAAATTTTATGAAGTGAAGAAGGCATATAATACCATGGGTATAACTCCACGTAAAGCTTAGCAGTATCAAAGCAGAACTCTCGGAATTTAGTTACGTTGATCTTCTCTCCTGATGAAATACACTGCAAGATCACACAGATTTTTCTTAAAAGCATAGCATCTATTCCGGTCAGTTCAGCAGATTTAGTGTAGTTTTCAAAAAATCTCCTTGCCGAGTTGCCATTGTTGGTGGATCCACTGCCTTGTTTCACAACATCGAGAAGTAAGCCCGTTTCTCTTCTTACAGCCTCTTGAACTCTTTTCTTCCTGTCATCAACTTGCCTTTTTGCTATATCACCCCTTACTTGCCATGATTTTATGTCTAATTTGTAGGAAATGTGTAATAAGCATTCCATTGAGCGAATCCAAGCGTGAAGGGTGCTTAAGCTATATTTATACATGTCCTCGTTTGCGTGTTTATCTTTGATTAACTCTAAATTATTCATTTCTTTAGGACAAGCCTTGCATATGTCACACACTGAAGCTGCTGTATTGGATATAATGGAATGAATTTTACCATCAATCATTGTCAACAGCAGTTGGTGTTTGACACTAATTCCATCAGTGATGGTGGATGGAGTTAAGGCTTCAATCTCTGCTTCGATTTCAGCCATCTCTCTCTGCACATTTTCTTTGGTTTCCTTTATAAACTTAAACAATATTGGCCGGCAAAATGAAGTGGAAGATGGTCGCTCGTTTTCCCAAATTGTTACACCTTTTGAGACGAGCCGCAGTGGTACAAGACTAATCATAAAATTACTAGCAAGATCGATTTGCTCATCTTCACTCGTCCTTTGATGATAAATGCTTTGGCTAGATGATCCGTCAAAACCCCATTTGCTGGTCAATACGAGCTGTTGATTGGGATCAACAGGGGTTTCTAACGACCTAATAAGTCTTCTTGAGGTTAAATCCATCAAGGCTTGTAATTTGATTTTTGCAGAGCTCTCTGTAACTGTGAGATCTTCTTTGGCCGGATAGCACTTAATTTTTTCTTTAACCAACATGTAGTAACTCGGGTATTGAAGAGCTCCTTCTTGAGTGTTGAAATCCCGAAGAGTGTTATAGCGCCATTTCGATAAGTTCATCGATACATAAAGAGCCAATGCCTTCAAAGGGGATATTTCCCGTACCTGAATTGATTTACCTTCAATGAAGGCTTTGATTTTTGAGGCCTCTTCTGGATTCTCCGTCAAGTATTTCATAACATAAGCTGTATCGCTTTGTCCTGCCTTTTGAAGCGCCCTTTCGGCCGAAAACATAATTTCAGCGCTGCTACTGCTGCATGAAAGACTATCTTCAGTGCGTCTTCTTTTTTGCCGGTTACTAAGGTCCTCAAAAGATTTACGAGGACTAGGATGTGTACAAGTTGAAGCATCAGATTTAGCAGGAGAAATTATGGGCTCGATGACGTCACTTATATTTTCTGTAGAAGGTTCCATATTTTCATTCTGTAATTCCGGCCATTGAATTGCAGCCTGTAGCCAAATCTCATGTTTCTTCCGAAACTTATCTGTGCTTCTTCCAGACTGTGTCCATTTTGCATAAATGCGGTAGCAAAATCGACGACACCAGTCTTTTAAACTTGTTTCAGCACTTTCACATAACTGAACACAACTGTTATCTTTTAAAACACTGAACAAATAGTTAAAGTCGCGTAAATCTTTATGTGCGCGTGCGCATAAAGCAACGTGAATATCAAGATTTGTATTAAAATTTGGAAAATACATTGCGAGATTAGCTTGGATACAACGAGGTGTAAATCAACACTGATTTTAAAGTTACTAATAGTGACCTATTTATATAAAATCCAGGTATCCCAGGTATCCTTTGTTAAATATTGCAAGGTAATTAGTTATTGTGATAATTAGTAAATGATGCATGCTAAATTAGTGTATTAAGAGCCATTTAGTAATTAAATAATAGCAATGTTCTTATCAGTAATCATTAGTGCATCAGTTTTATATGTAAACCTTAAGTCCCTAATTATATATCCTAATTAGCTTATATCTTCTCTAATTGGCTGCTCAGAAATGTTATTGTAATAAGGTAAACCTTTAGAAAAACGGTTTTAATCAACAAAATAAACAAAAAATAAAAAAATTGTGTTATAAAATAAACATCACTCTTTATCCCAGAAAGTGCACATTTGGCGCACTATGTGTCTTAGTATTAAATATAGCTCTTAGTATTAGCATTATGATATTAGAGACCGCTACTTGAAACAAGCCCGGAATCAGGAGGGAGAGAGCTCGATACACTCATTTTCATAGTAAAATTTCACATTTTCTCAAATTACTCCCGAAATATGGGAGTTATGAAGAAATTCATCACCACAAGTTATGAAGGCATTAAGTAATCGAATAAGATGGCATCATTAGTTTGGCATAATTTTACTCTTTTTTTTCGGACATGTCTACGTCCAACCGCTCCCATACATTCGTTCCACTGTGCACCGGTATAATGTTGTGATACATGATGTTATTGATAAAAACAATCTGTATCACTATTGGCTGCTTGCAATTTTATTGCAAGGCGTACAAATATTGCCTTGTTTTGGAGTCAATTAAGTATTTTTTTTTTATATACTCGTATATAAAGAAAAAGCATGAAGTCGGCCCCGATAGACGTTGAAGATGGCAGGATGACTTGTATGTTATTTTTGGAAGTTGGTTGTCAAGAAGTTACGCAGAGTTGTGACCGATTAAAGGAATGGAGAAAGTCCTTTATCCAGCTGTGATATGGTTTGGGTTAGCTATAATAACAAAATTGTTATTTGGTATCACTTTCTACTGATGGGATAAAAATACTGACATTTCAGTTTTTATAATGTTATTCTACACTGTCCCTGCACTGCTGAGCAAAGGCTTCCCCCAAATCCTGTATTTTTTATATAATTTTAATTATTGGGGTAATTAGCCTTTAATGTTTAAAAAATGTATGTGGTAAAATAAAAGAAATGCAGGCTGATCGTGCTGAAAGCCATTCATTTATTTCAATTTTACTCTAACGAATTTTTTATTTATTAAACTACCAAGAATAATACTTTGGCAAAATCTGTTTTTTTTTATATTACTCAAATATTCAACTGATTTCCCAAAAACAGGCAAAATTTTATTATCTTGGCAACACCAACACCTGGTTTTGTTCAAGCAAGTTGATACGGATGTAACACAACCATGTTACTGTTACATACAGCATACCCTCTATTCTAACGTACTAAAGACTATTCTCCTTTATTTTTTCACTTCAATAACTTTGTCACTAGTGTAACTGGAATTATTAAACCAAATAAATTTGCAATTGTTATGATCCTTAGCATCATAAAAATAAAGTGTATATTCGTTTGAATGGTAAGTATTGCAATGTCGGGTAAATAAGTGTATTCAAGACGGGTTCTTAGTATAGTATTGAGGCTGTCTTACTACGTTTTTCGTCCTTGTGTATGGCTTGTGATTTTCACAAACTAAAATCCATAATTGGGGTCGGCCATCTTGAATATTTGACACGTAAAAACCACCTGTGTTTACAAATTGGAAAATCTATAGGGGCATAATTTTTTCCCAGATTTTCGTTAAAGGTTATTTTTAGGGTTCTGTACCCAAAGGGTGCCAACGGGGCCCTATTAATAAGGCTCCACTATCCGTCCGTCTGTCACAGCCCACAGGGCTGTAAATAATAAAAATAAAATAATTAATTAAATGCACCGACCCCAGCGTGGTTTGACCAGACTCGGTTGCTCGAATGAACCCAAAGATTCACACTAGTCTCTGGAGCCTCATGTTTCATGGGACTACAGAGACCATTGCATATTAAAGAGTAGACCGGGGGGCGCGGTAATGGTCAGGAAGACGTGCCCGTAAGATAGGATTATTAGAGCCTACCGGATATGCATCCTTGAGCAAGCAATTGAATAGTGGAGAGAAGGGTGATTTTCTATGGGACCTTTTAACAACGTCGCCACCAGGTTGGCTCAGGTCCAGTTGCTGCGGGAGATCTCTTCCACTCACCCTGCCCGCAGCAGGTGCACCGGGCGACGGCGGAGGACGAACAACGCCCTCTTCCAGCCCCCCTAAATGGGTCCAGGGGCGAAGGACTCGGGGACATCCGTCGCCCCCCACATAGAAGAACCCGAGGTGGCAGCGCGTAGTGTTCCACGCGTGCCCCTATTGGATGTCGTTTACACCTCATTCCCTCCGCGAGCCTG
The DNA here is from genome assembly GCA_905333075.3 of Atethmia centrago. Classification (NCBI taxonomy): domain Eukaryota; kingdom Metazoa; phylum Arthropoda; class Insecta; order Lepidoptera; family Noctuidae; genus Atethmia; species Atethmia centrago. The sequence continues at coordinate 19,496,832 of HG995393.1, forward strand.
AGGTGGCCTGCAATGGCGGGCCGGCCACCAGTCGGGGATCGCGGAAGTCGCACTAGATCCCATGATCCCCGGGCATGCAAGTGTGGAAGGGGAACGTCGGGGTGGTTTTTAGTCAGTAAGAGTCTGACAGACCCCTCCGCCCGCCCCAGGGTGGAGAACATCCATGAGGATTTTCCACCTCAGAACAAAAAAAAAGGTCCAGCTGCTTTCTGGGCTCTTTTCTGTCACTGCTATGCTGTGTTAATGCTTCTACAGACTGGGGCGATATCGCGGGCGCGACGACCATATTGCTGCCTGTCGTACCCGCGATATCGCGCTAGTCTGCACGAGCCTTTACACCTTGCTGTTTCCAAAGTCTTCGTCTGAGGTCTCACTACTATCCGTTTCCATTTCTATAGGATTCCTTCTAGCCGTCATCTTCATTACAGATGCCCATCTGTAATGAAGATAAGGTCATCCGCAAATTAAAGTACCAGGGAGAGTGAGATTTCACGATCTTGGTCTAGTGTGATTAATTAAGTTTCCTCTTTACCCTTAAAGAGGGACTCAATTAATCAAGGACTTCATCCATGAACAGTGTAAAGACGCGAGGGACAAGAACAAGAAACGTGTTTTTTTCGGCGTTTTTTTTTTAATATGCAGTTTTAGATTTTGTACGGTGGTACAGAACCCTTCGTGTGCGAGCCTGACACGCAGTCAGCCGCTTTTTTTAAGCTAACCAGTCAACCTTTTCTTAATTTAGCTTGATTCGCAGTATGTATAGGTACCTACACCTAGAGGCTGGGCTGGGTTTTTATCTTGCCTCCACAAGATAATTACTGGGCAATACCGGTACAGAAATGGTAGGAAATCCTCCCAGTACGAGATTATTTAGGTATCAACATTATTACCAATACAAAAATTTGCTCGGTTCAATGAATTCTCAAAACGGCTGGTTGAAACTTCCCATGACCCAGGGCCTGGCTTACCTTAGCCAAAGGCTCATTGTATACAACGTGGCAATGCCGCCAGTCTCTTGAGTACATTATCAGTCGACACTTTGACAGCCATGCTGATGATTTTCTGCTATGCGGAAATGGAATTTGATCCTACCTAATACTAATAAATGCGAAAGTAAGTTTGTTACACTTTCACGCTAAAACGGCTGAACAGATTTGGATGAAAGAACAATGCCCACTTCCCATACATTTAAAAACCTGATGAAACATGAGGTATACCTAATAGAAAGACTACCTATAAGTTTAAATAATAATGTCTTATAGTCATTTTTACGATTTAAACGCTACGAAGAAGACCAAAAAAGATTAATGTTACTTTTTAGGTTAGGATTTGCCGTACCAAATAGATAGACAGCAGTCCGTTCATGTTGGGGATACTTCATCATGCTGGCGTGATTTGGAAGCTGGCGTTCCTCAAGGCGGTATTCTTTCTCCTCTTCTGTTTTCTATTTTTATCAATCTTATAACTTCCGAGCTTCAGTGTTCGTATCATCTGTATGCAGATGACTTGCAGTTGTACTTTCATGGGAGGGTTGATGAAATACCGGACATTATCGACAAGTTAAATAGGGACTTGACAGCCATTAAAACCTGGTCTGATAGATTTGGTGTTGCAGTAAATCCTAATAAGTGTCAGGCGATCATCATTGGGAGTCATCGTAGTATTGGTAGTGTGGATGGTTCAACCTTGCCACCTGTTCTCTTCAATGGAACGATTGTTCCGTTTACTACTGACGTGAAAGACCTAGGCTTGCACATCGACTGTACCCTGAACTGGCGTACTCAAGTCGCTAGGGTGAGCCAGAAGGTTACTGGAACTCTGCGGGCTTTATATCGACTGAAAAATTTATTACCATCAAGTACCAAGACAATGCTTGTGCAGTCCTTAATTTTCCCTATCATCGATTATGGTGATGTGTGCTACTATGACCTGAATGCAGACCTCCTCGACAAGCTAGACCGTCTTCTCAATAACTGCATTCGATTCGTTTTCAATCTGCGTAAATATGATCATGTCTCTGCGCAACGATCGCTTCTAAAGTGGTTGCCCATACGCCAGCGCAGAGAGCAAAGGGCGCTGACCACCTTGTTTTCATTTCTTGACTCTCCCTCTTCCCCTAGTTATCTTGCCCCCCACTTTCAGTACATTTGCGCGAACCATAGTAAAAATCTACGTTCATCACATAATCGTCTTCTTCAATGTCCCACTCACCGCACTGACTTTATTCACTCTTCCTTCTTCGTTCAGTCTATCTCTCTGTGGAATGCTCTCCCCCAGGAAATCAGGATGGCAACCAACCAATTATCCTTTAAAATTAAAGTTCGCGAGCACATTCGTAAGAAGCTGGCAGTATCATCACAACGGTAATGTTTTCCCATTGTTTGTCTTACTTTTTAGTATATTCGTGTATTTATTTGGTCTTATATTTATGTATAATTAGGTATATCTATTATATATAATGTTTTTAATAGGTATATGTATGTATATACTTATATTTTAATAAATATTTATTTCACAGTTTTCGTTATTGCACCTACCGCTGTCTGTCTCTGCATCACCCAAAGGTTGACTGGTAGAAAATGCCTATGGCATTAAGTCCGCCTCTGTACATTTGTGTGCGTAAAGTATTAAATAAATAAATAATACAGAAATAAATGTGCTAGAACTAATTATTAAAGCTCGAAGCTTAGTCTAAAATAAGAACACTTATCTAGCTATGATAAAACGTCTTTTTTACTTTGTAAATTCCTTGAAACCACCACATAAGTACCTACTTAACAGTTATTAACTACATTTTTAACAAAAAATCATAGTTGAGATAGTTGATATACTTAAAGAAAGTCTAACTTAGTTCTTGTGTTGTCAAAAGTGATCACTTATCTACCCAACACATTTCATTGGCCGCGGTACATACTTACATACATAGGTACCTACCTGATGAACAAAACGGGAAAAACTAATAAAACACTATGTTAAAGTGAAATGGTTTATTAATTATCATCATTTTCATCTAAATCTCTTATAACTACGTCATCCAGAAATTCTGCTGGAGCAGAGATATTTTCTTGATACCTAGCCCATCCAAGGTACCACACTAATGTACGTAAGCGCAACATCCTATGGTCCAACGACCGACCAAACAATCGCAGAACTGTCAAATGTCATTAAAAATCCGTTTCACTCGTGGGAACACAAATACATACTGCATGATTAATTTATATAATTATTTTGTTGTTCTTAATTAATCTTTATTAGACACAGACAACTAAAAAAGTACTTACTGATTAAATAAAATGTAAAATAATGTATAAAACTCAGAAATAGAGTTGAAAAAAATTAAGTAGCAATGTGTAAAATGGAACGTCGTAAAAAATGGGTAGTTGAGATGCGTTCATGGTAATTGAGATGCCTTCAAAACATGGTAAAAGGTTACCCTTTTTTTTTTTTTGAGGGTGGGAAATCATCAAATAACTTCTCCCGCTCTGGGCGGAGCGGGAGGGTGTGTCAGACTCTTACTGACTAAAACCCACCCGTATTCCTTCCTGTTGCCTGTGTTGCGGGGGCCTCGGTGACCCATAAGTACCTTCCCGCGACCCCGGCAGGCATCGGCCCTAGTGGACCCCTACTTTGTGCTGACGACATCTCTTTGAGGCGCGCGTGGAATACGACGCGCCGTCGACCCGGGCCTGGTCCTTACCGGACGGTGAGCTACCCATTGCTCACCATCCGCAAGCCAGCGCCTACGGTGGCCGGAAATCCGCCCGGGATTCCTGACGCCCTGGGCGTCTCCTGCGGCGGCTAGGGGCGAGAGGGCGCGAAACTTGCCTTTCCCTCAACCGCCCCGCCTCCTCCTTCGCGAGCATTACTGCTTCGCAGAAGGAGGTGACGGCTGCCCATGAAAAGGTTACCCTTGACGTAGAGTAAGCATTAAGAAAAAATAAAAAATATTTTTTTCCTGTGTTTCTTTTAACACTGTGATAAGCGTAATTAATATACAATTAAGTAAGCTGAATTTTAAGATTTATTTCATTTCTATACATGGTCAGGTGAAAAATGGTCATTCTTCTTTGGAACATGGGTAAATCATCTGCATATGCTTAATGTTCCTAGGCGTAGAATGAAATTGTTTTAATAATAAAGTTTTATAAATAAGTGTTACAATATTTAGGTATGACACTGGATCCCGCATTACACTAAACTAGTTTTAAAGAATAAAGAAAATAAATAAAAATATTGTCAGGCATCCAAGGCCCATAGTGTTAGTGTTACATTTTACTTAAAAACTAAGTTAGTAACATGCAGGTTGAACAAGCTTTGTTGCCAACAAGTACTTAGGTAGCTTGTGTTGCCATAATGTATACTGCTTTCCCACTATTGTTTATAACAAATTACTTAATGGTTTCAAAACTTTCAGCCTTGAACATTTAAATGTAAATTATTCAACTTTAATTTTAGTAATGTTATTATTACCCGACTGAAGATTTTATGAATGAAAAATTTACCCAAATATTTTACCATTATTGCGTATAAATCATATTTTATTTCCTTGAACTTATTCAATTTTGACTTAAACATATAATTAATCAGTTTTACAACTTTTGTTCAATTTATTTAAATTATTTGTATAATTCTAATTCTAACGATTAATCATTTCATTTTACCATCCACACTTGTACGCCGGAAACGGCAAAATACATAATCAGCCTATAATGTTCCCAGTGCTTGGACACAGGCCTCCTCTCTGTGAGAGGGAGTGGGCCGAAATCCACCACGCGGGCCCAGTGCGGGTTGGTAGATGTCACATGTCTTTAAATTTTTGGTTCTAGGACATGCCGGTTTCCTCACGATAATTTACACAAAGTAAAGCGCCTGTCTGGGTTCGAACCTACGACGTACAACTCGGTAAGTCGCGGCCATTACCACTGGGCCACCACTGCTCTAACGCCAGAATATTAAGATCGTAATACATGTAAGATAAGGTCTAAAATGAAATACCGTTTCTTGAAAAATTTACTTATTCTTATAGTAAAACTTTTCACCTTGTTACAATAATTGTCCGCCATATTCTAGCCCGTAATGCCTTCACCTTTCATTCTCCTCACTCCCTACTCCCCTTTCACTCAATGCTTCGTTCATAAATTCATCACAATAATTCTGTTCAGAAACACATAACATTTTTAATATGTTTTATTCAACATAAAATCTTACATACATAATGCACATTACTTTGTACAATATTCGGACAAATAAATGCATTCTATTCTGTAGTCTAGGTTTAGGGCCTAAGCTATTTTTTATCCTGGGATAATTTCCGACCTCCACAATCTCCAGTTTAGAATACATTCACGCAGCCACTGCGGTAACCGTAACGGCTTTTGGTGTCATATTATAATTTTATAAACATTTAGACCAAATAACTGTTATGTCTAGCATTAACAATAGTAATTCACAGACCAGTTTTAACACCCACAGAAATCATCATCTGACTAGCCTGTTCCCATCTATGTTGGAGTCGGCTGCCAATCTAATAGAATGCAGCTGAGTAACATGTCCATGTTTCACATGGAGCGACTGCTTATCTAACCTCCACAACCAAGCTACTGGGTAACACGATACCCCTTGATAAGACTGGTTGTCGGACTTTTGGGCTTAACGACCCGTAAAGACTGTCAAAGATCCACGAAAGACAGCCGGGACCAACGGCTTAACGTGCTTTCCGAGGCACGGACGGGTCTTGTTATGTAAAGATGGTTACCTATCTACGGACAAAATATGGATTAGAATATATGGCTAATGTTCCGGATCTGTGTGTTCAAAACGAAGGAGACATTTCTGTCACTTATAATCTTCAAGGTTGTTCCTTTGTAGGAACAGCAGCGATCCCTTGGTCAATTATACAACAACGGTCTTCTATGTTCTACATAATTATACATAAACTCACGGAGTCTACTCCCAAAGCTTAAAGTTCGTAGTTTCGACGGAAGATACTGGCGTTTCCTACGCCGTATCACGGGGTATACTATCTAAGTCCGTCAACGGAGATACGGGCTCGTCCGAAAGTAGTCGCGCCATCAAAACAAGTGACAAATTAAAAATAATCGGACGGGCTAATACATATCGTAGGTGATAAGGAGTAGGAATTGCTCGTAACTGCTTTGGGAGTAGGCCCGTACTTACAAACTAAAGATTAGTTCGGGGCCCGAAGTAAGAATGAATGACAACACGTTTAGACAGCTGTCCCAACTACCGACGTGTTTTAGCCGTCCGAAATCGAACTTGACACTTGTCTTGACGGATCTCGGTTTTCTCGGATCGGTCTTGTTTTGTGAATATTGGGTGTGGCAAAACAAGCATGAAAGTAGAATAAATGCTGTGGAAATGCATTCCTTGAGAAGCATGTGTGGTGTGACTATGAATGATGTGATAAGGCAACGATGCAGTTTAAAAGAAGATGTATGGACAAAAGTTGAAAAGAGTATGCTTAGATGGTTTGGTCATGTTGAGAGGATGAATGAAACGAGACTAACGAAAAGTATTTACAAGGCAGAGGTGAGTAACAACGCCGGGAGTGGACGCCCCAGGAGGACATACAGTGACCTTATTGGTGATGTTCTTCAGAAAGGTCAGGTGCGTAGTACTCGCAACCGACGTGCGCGTATGACCAGATGTTTGAACGTAAACGAAGCAAAAGGAGTATGTAAGGAGCGTAGCAGGTGGCGTTCTATAGTTTCTGCCTACCCCCATGGGAAGAAGGCATGAGTTCATGTGTATGTTTGATGGATCAACCGCTTTCGCAAGAATTGGGCTATCAAATGCAAAAATATTTATTTGTAATCCGACTGGTAGTTCCAGAGATTACCCCCTACATACGAACTTCCAAACAAATTTTACCTCTTTATAATAATAGTATATAATTATAGATTGTGGTTGTAAGCGCTACTGCTGAGCATGAGGTCCTGCGTTCGATTCCCGGGTCGGGCAAATTGTATTTGGGTTTTTCTATCTGGAATTTCTCAGTAGCAGCCATCTGGATTTGTGTCCGGTTGATGGCAATAGGCTCGCCCTCTATTACATGGTACTTAAACATAACTGGCGAAATGTGGGTGTACTACAGGTAGTTACACCTCTGCCCAACCCATCGTGGAAACAAGGCGCGATGTTATGTACAATTGAATAAATTAACAACGTTTGAGAGTAAATAAATAAAAAAAGTGTCGTGACTGTCAAATGTTACACTTTTTTCGGTCTATTTCTCATTCTCCAAGTGTGCAGAGTATATAATATGTGATAAAGAGCTTTATTTCAAAAACTCGGACAGAACTACAGATAGTCTCGTTTAAATCTAGATAGAATAATGCTGTTACTCTGTTATAGAACTCCTTTCTAATGATTAGTATGCGCATGCGCACGGGATTTGTATCGTGTCGCGAACAATAGCACAATGATTGATCACAACACTGTACGTGGGTGTAACAGAGAGACAATACAATAGCACATTGGTTTTCCACAAACATCACGCCTTTATTCTCCGAAGACGTCGGCAGATGAGTTCCGTACCTCAAAAAGGAAAAAAAAATTGGACTCTTTTATGTTGTTTTTTTTTAGTTTAAAATTGATATCAAGTACAGGATCTATAGTCCCTTTAAGCTGTAAAAGAAATCAAGCTTCTAAGTCAAAGCTATAAAAAAGAGGGTTTGTGCTTGAGTATTTCTTTTCTTGCTTGTTCCTAAGAATTTTCACTTCTATCGTGTTGTCAACCATATTATTATGATAGAAGTGAAAAACTTATGACGGAGGCCGAGTATACGCGATTCAGCGTCACCGACGGACTAGAGCCGAGTAGTTATACCCGATTCAGCGTCACCGACGGACTGGAGCCGAATAGGTATACGCGAGTATACGCGATTCAGCGTCATCGACCGACTAGAGCCGAGTATACGCGATTCAACGTCACGATCGACTGGAGCCGAGTACACGTGATTCAGCGGCATCGATCGACTGGAGTCGAGTACACGCGATTCAACGTCACGATCGATTGGAGCCGAGTACACGTGATTCAGCGGCATCGATCGACTGGAGCCGAGTATATGCGATTTAGCGTCACCGACCAACTGGAGCCGAGTATAAGCGATTCAGCGTCATCGACCGACTAGAGCCGAGTATACGCGATTCAGCGTCATCGACGGACTAGAGCCGAGTATACGCGATTGAACGTCACGATCGACTGGAGCCGAGTATGCGTGATTCAGCGTCATCGACCGACTGGAGCCGAGTATACGTGATTCAGCGTCACCGACGGACTGGAGCCGAGTATACCCTATTCAACGTCATCGACGCGAGCATGACGGCTCAGTTTCGTTCATTGTTCAGAAAAAGCGTACAGTGCGCCTAAAGAACTTGTCACTTAAACAATACGGCCATTTAAGCCGCATATTTTGATACTTACGATTATTACGAGATCTACTATCCAGTATCCAACTTTAAAGTAGGTATACACCTCAGCCTACTCTTTTCGGAGATACAGGCGCGGCGTGCTTGTTCCTAAGAATTTTCACTTCTATCGTGTTGTCAACCATATTATTATGATAGAAGTGAAAAACTTATGACGGAGGCCGAGTATACGCGACTCAGCGTCACCGACGGACTAGAGCCGAGTAGTTATACCCGATTCAGCGTCACCGACGGACTGGAGCCGAATAGGTATACGCGAGTATACGCGATTCAGCGTCATCGACCGACTAGAGCCGATTATACACGATTCAACGTCACGATCGACTGGAGCCGAGTACACGTGATTCAGCGGCATCGATCGACTGGAGCCGAGTACACGTGATTCAGCGGCATCGATCGACTGGAGCCGAGTATATGCGATTTAGCGTCACCGACCAACTGGAGCCGAGTATACGCGATTCAGCGTCATCGACCGACTAGAGCCGAGTATACGCGATTCAGCGTCAGCGACCGACTAGAGCCGAGTATACGCGATTGAACGTCACGATCGACTGGAACCGAGTATGCGTGATTCAGCGTCATCGACCGACTGGAGCCGAGTATACGTGATTCAGCGTCACCGACGGACTGGAGCCAAGTATACCCTATTCAACGTCATCGACGCGAGCATGACGGCTCAGTTTCGTTCATTGTTCAGAAAAATCGTACAGTGCGCCTAAAGAAGTTGTCACTTAAACAATACGGCCATTTAAGCCGCATATTTTGATACTTACGACTATTACGAGATCTACTATCCAGTATCCAACTTTAAAGTAGGTATACACCTCAGCCTCTCTCTCTTTTCGGAGATACAGGCGCGGCGTGATGTTTTGTAAATAGTACTATCAGAGTCAAAATAAAACCAACATTTTAAGGCTCCCGCAGACTGGGGCGACATCGCGGGTGTGACAGGCAAATTACTGTCTGTCGCGCCTGCGATATCGCGCTAGTCTTCACGAGCCCTTATAGTTAAGTACATAATAAACAGCTTGCTTCGTTGGTCTAGTGGCCGCAAGCGCTACTGCTGAGCATGTGGTCCTGGGTTCGATTCCCAGGTCAGGCAGAGTAATTGTAAAATTGCTGATCTTTGCGTTATACTCGTGAACGGGTGCTGCTTGTGGTCGTCTTGCTGATCATGGTTTTGTTATTGTTATTAGTAATTGTTTATTTATTTTACTTCGATGGTGCTAGTTTGTCATTTCTCACTTCGAGTTACAGCTATAGCCTTATGTAAGCGGGCACGCCATTTATGCCTGGAGGCTTCAATTTAGGTATTATGTTCTGTTTACGTTTTTATGTTGTAATTTTTATCTGCTTCAGTACAGTTTTCGTTGTTTTGTTGGTATATTGGAGTGTGCTAGCTAACATATGGCAACGAATTTAATTTAATGTTTTGTTTTTCGTAATGATAATTACTTTGTATACGATTTGTATAGAATCAAGTTTATATAAATAAACAGACAGGTGTCCTGCTGGGCAGTTTGTTGCGCCACTTCTTCTTCCCAGCTAAAGAACTAGGAAGTGGTGAAGGGCAGGCGTTTTTGGGGGAATGTCTTATGTAACATTGACGTTCGAAAAGTGCTGATTCTCAGACTAGTTTGAATAAATGACTTTTGATTTTGATTGGGTTTTACCAGAATTTCTCAGTAGCAGCCCGGAGTCTCGCTTTATGCCCGGTTTATGGCAATAGGCTCGCCCCCTGTTACATGGGACTTAAACATAAGTGGCAAAATGTGGGTGTACTTATAGGTGCATCTCTGCCTACCCCTTCGAAGATTACCGGCGTGATGTCATGTGTTTTATAACGAGCAGTTAAGCATTGTATCACTCAATTTACTTAACTGTGACATTACCTGACATTAGTACCGCTCCGATGCGCGTGAGCAGATTTTAAACTCACAACTCGAACATTGCTCTACGTGAGACAGAGATAGAAGATACAAGTGTACGTAAGTTAGAGCGGGACGGGTATAGTGTTGTTGGTGTGTCGTGAATTATTTGCGTAATGGCTATTTCATTATTCGGTCATTGGACTGTTTTTTGTGATCGTTTTAAAGTGTTTACGATTTTATAGAATATTTTCTAATCCAACCAACTCATTTCAATTATGATTTCTGTGGCTTGTTTTTTGTTTAATTATTTGTTAAATTGTTATTGACTTGTTAATACAATAATACTAAACCAAAAGTAAGCGAAATATACAGCCAGGCATAGGGATAATGTAGAACAAATTTCTTAAGGGGACTACAGGACCTAAACGCAACTTTTATAAGTTTTATAATGCCTTAAAGTATATGATCCACTGCAGTAAACAAAATCAGAAAAATATATGATATTGTTAAGGATATATGATATGTAGATACTCTGTTGAAAACATAATTTATCTAATTTGATAGATTAGAAAAAATCACGAAGATACCTCTAAAAATTTCTTTTAAACTGTTAAAAACCATACTAATATACATAAATACATGCAATCATTCCGATTTTTTGTCAGATTATTCTACAAGCAACATATTAGCATAATAGTGTTTTATTTCTTTTTATACAATCTATATTTTTTTTGTAAATCGATAATTGCTTCATGTTTTGCAATAAATTACCAGCGTTGTGTCATCGTGCTTCTCTTTTTTTTTTCCCATTCCGACAGTGACCGCGCTTTAGGTGTTGTCAGCCTCTTAAAGCCGTCGACCCTGCATACCTATATTCACAACCATTCGACAGGTTGTCGAATAAAAAATTACACATATTACATTTTCGGTTACCTGCGGGGTAATTGTGTAACACACTGTCAGTAGCAGTGGGTTTAATTTTGACAGTTCAACAACATTTACTGCATTATTTACGTTCGAACATGAGGCAAGGGTTAGCAATATACCTACCTACTTAAGTACTTCTAATTCATTCAGATTGTGATTGATGAAATCAAAAAATTCAAAATCAAAAGTCATTTATTCAAACTAGGCTGACAATCAGCACTTTTCGAACGTCAAAGTTACTTAAGACAGTCCCCCAAAAATGCCCGCCCTTCACCACTTCCTAGTGCTTTAGCTGGGAAGAAGAATTGCCGCAACAAACTCCCCAGCAGCACAGCTGTCTGTTTAGTTATATAAACTTGATTCTATACAAATCGTATGCAAAGTAATTAACATTACGAAACACAAAACATTAAATTAAATTACTAGCCATCTGTTAGCTACCACACGCCAATATACCAACAATGATGGCGATGATAATATGATACGCAGTTAGGGTGCTCATTTGCCCAGTCTCCTACTGTCGGAAGAAGTTAGATTTGTTCCACTGAATGATTTTTTCACAAAATCATGACTATTCATGACATTGAGGAACAAATCTAACTAAGAGAGATGTATTAATTGTTCTAAATCTGTAAATACGTATTTGCTATGGTCGCGAATCATACTTTGCTCAAGATACAACCTGACACTGACCTGCTAATTGCAACAAACGTAAGGAAATTTGAATTTCGCGAGCTACAGCTGCTAACATTCAATATTTTTTTATTCGGCGCCGAAGTGTATCGAATGGTTGTGACTACCTGTGCTGGTGGTCATAAGAATCAATAAGTCGATATGGGTTGTCAATATCAGCCACTGCCCAGTAACTACCCAGTAACTGGTTTGTGGTGGTCAGATAGGCAACTGCTCCATGTACAAGATACCTACTGGTATTCAGCGTCATATGGTTTATGTAGAAATCTATTCAAATCCCTGTTGCCAATTCATGTTATTTCCACTTAAACCATTAACAACTTTATGTAGTGGTAAATAAGGTGATTTCAAAATGAGTAGTAAGAACTATACGTAAGAAAAAGTCATAAATAATTTTCACATCTTTTGTCACAAATATTATATTTAAGCAATTAAAATCATTAATACATCTCTCTTAGTTAGATTTATTTTGTTCTTATGGAACAAATCTAACTAAGAGAAAGGTTTTAATGATTATAATTCTGTAAATACATATTTGTTATGGTCGCCAATCATATCTTGAGCAAGATACGACCTGACACTGACTGACCCACAAATTGCAGATTTAAATGCATATTTTTTGCTCTCACTCCAAATTAAAGTTAAAAAACACCATTAATTCAGCTTTTATGAGATTGATACACACTTTTGTCTCGGAAAGCACGTTAAGCCGTTGGTCCCGGCTGTCATTTGTAGATCTTTGACAGTCGTTACGGGTCGTCAGAAGCCCGAAAGTCTGACAACCAGTCTTACCAAGGGGTATTGTGTTACCCAGTAACTGGGTTGTGGAGGTCAGATAGGCAGTCGCTCCATGTAAAATACTGGTATTCAGCTGTATCCTATAAGACTGGAAACCGACCCCAACATATTTGGGAAAAGGCTGGCAGATGATGATGAGATTGATACACAATATTGGCTCTATTGAAATCATCTTGCCATTTTGTATTGATATACAAATATAGTAATTTCACATACTATATTTATTTATTTATTTACACTATGGAAGACTTACAGCTATATAAAAACTTAACATAGACAAACATAGACAACAGAAAGCCAATTACAAGTCCTCACATATAGAAATAGGCTAGAAATTATGTGAACACATGTCAGTACAATGTGTTAATTTAAAGTTAATATAGTATATATATATTAGACAACGACAGTTTTACATACAAAGGTTTAGAAAATGATTATCAAAAATCGCTTTGTTTACAGTAAAAAATAAAAATAACTGAAATTGTAAGCTATTTGAAAAACTTGAGGTTTAAGACGCTGACAACACCTAAACCGCGGTCACTGTCAGATTGCAAAGAAAAGAAAGAGAAGCGCGACGACAAAACGCTTGTAATTTATTGCAAAATATGAAGTAATTATCTATTTACTCAGAATTGAGTTGAGTAATCGAAAATAAAAAACAACCAAGTTCTGCATTAGAATAAGACGTACTTGTTATTAATTAAATACGTAATCTATGTTGATATTTAATACAGATATTTTGGATTAGAACTCAAGGTAAGAGGTTAGTTTAACGTTAGTTTGTATCGAGATTTTTTTTTCAAAACGTGTTTTGGTGACAACCAAGTTCTGGGAAATATGTTCAAAATTAACAAATATTTTTTCCGCTACCACAAACTATACATATTTGGCAATTTTCTTTCTTAAGAGAAGCCTATTTTGGTCAATTGGGTCTTGTCAGCGCCTTAAGCACCTTAAGCTAGTTTCGCGCCCTCTCGCCCCAAGCCGCCGCAGGAGACGCCCCAGGCGTCGGGAATCCCAGGCGAATTTCCGGCCACCGTAGGCCCGGGCTTGCGGACGGTGAGCAATGGGTAACTCATCGTCCGATAAGGACCAGGCCCGGGTCGACGGCGCGTTGTATTCCACGCGCGCCTCAAAGAGATGTCGTCAGCACAAATGTAGGGTCCACTAGGGCCGATGCCTGCCGGGGTCGCGGGAAGGTACTAATGGGTCACCGAGGCCCCCGCAACACAGGCAACAGGAAGGAATACGGGTGGGTTTTAGTCAGTAAGAGTCTGACACACCCTCCCGCTCCGCCCAGAGCGGGAGAAGTTACTAAAAAAAAAAGCACCTTAAGCTGATGTCACACTTGTTGTGAAAGGATCCAAATCATATTGAACTGCTTACTCACACGCACAATATAACTGTTCTGCCTATCGTTCGTATGAGTATGAGGTACACGGTACATTAAAATAAAATTTTGATAATAGCTCGGGGCTGTCAATGTTATCATTAAATATTTTTAACATAAACAGACAGTCAGCAATCTCACGTCGGTCTTTGAGTGGTAATAGATGGTATTTTTTACAGAGTCGGAGATAATAATTATGATACCTATACATATTTGTTCTTTAAAACAATATTATTATTTATGCCTCAAATATAATAGGAAACTATAATATATTTAGGGTTGGCTACCCTACCTACTGGTCCCATTATAAAAACAATAAAAAAACCGGCCAAGTGCGTGTCGGACCACGCACAATGAAGGGTTACGTAGTTGGGAAGTTGAGGTGAATTTATCCCAAAAACAAACTTAACATTTTAGTTGAAAAACTTGTTCTTCTATACATCGATATATGCCACAATCAATTCTCCAACTGCATATTTATGTTGGTCGACTATTACTCGTTAACTTGTAAAGCCCACTTAGCCGTGATAGTTTTCCTTTTAATTTCATTATATGTACTACTGCCATGATTTTTTTCACATCTCCATAAACAACCATTTAGCTGGCAGGCGGGGACACTTGACTCTAACAAAAATTAGCACTTTAATGACTAATATTACGCAAGCGGATCCTTGAATCGAAAAGTGTTGTTCACAATTCGCAATATTTTTGAACGGCCTATCCAACGATACCCCACACCATGGGGTAGACGAGAAAAAATAAGATCATCCCCATATTACGTGCAAGGGAGTTACGTAAAAAAAATGATTTTCAAGATTTTATTTTAGCACTTTGTCGGCGTGATTAATATACTCGTACCTATGCAAAATTACAGCTTTCTATTACTAAGCGTCTCTGTGCTACAGCGGGGGCAGACAGACAGACTGACATGGCGAAACTATAAGGGTTACTTGTTTACGGAACTCTAAAAAGTATCATCATCATCTGCCTGCCTTTTCCAACTACGTTGGGGTCGGCTTCCAGTGTAACCGGATCCCGGGTCGACGGCGCGTCGTATTCCACGCGCGCCTCAAAGAGATGTCATCAGCACAAAGTAGGGGTCCACTAGGGCCGATGCCTGCCGGGGTCGCGGGAAGGTACTTATGGGTCACCGAGGCCCCCGCAACACAGGCAACAGGAAGGAATACGGGTGGGTTTTAGTCAGTAAGAGTCTGACACACCCTCCCGCTCCGCCCAGAGCGGGAGAAGTTATTTGATGATTTCCCACCCTCAAAAAAAAAAAAAAAAAGTGTAACCGGATGCAGCTGAATACCAGTGTTTTACATGGAGCGACTGCCTATCTGACCTCCACAACCCAGTTACTGGGCACTCTCGTGGCCGCCTCTGCGCCCCCGAGGGGCGCGAGGAATCGGTATTGGGGCTTTTTGGCCCCTTGCCCGAAGAATGTTTCTCTCGGTCCTCATAAATTGGGGACCCGTCGTTGGGTTTCCCTAACTTCTCCTTTAGGAGGGGGTGGGAGTGCTCGATCGCACACCTAGTCCCTGAGGGGTTTACCTCCCCTCAGCGGTTCTGAAGTGTGTTTCTGGAGTGTGACTGTAGGAGCGCCCGAAGTTCTTCACGAAGGCCCCTGCCGGGTGAGATCCCTAGTACCCTAGGTAAGGCCCAGCATGAGCCGATCTAGCAGCGAGGGCGTCGGTTTTTGTTGGCGCTCACCTACAGTGGAGGCTTTCCCCACCCCCTAACAACGTAACCAGGTCTAGCCGGTAGCGTAGCAGGGTGCGGGGCGTTGTAGTGTGTATCGAGTGACTTGAACTGTGTGTACGTCGCTCGTGTGGTAATTTTATGGGATTTTCAGCGAGTGTGGAGTAATGTGTGTGTGAGCCGCGCGCGTGGCGCCTATATTAACTTAGAACGCTTTGTGCGCGGCGAGTGTCGTGTAATTCGTGTGGAGTTCCTTTGTTTGAGTAGGTCGCGTGTGAATGCGACCTACTCAGGCGTCATGTCCGGTGATTCTTGCGACGTCTGCGATGAGGTCGCGTGGGAGGGGCTTGTAGTCCGGGGGTCGCGCGTGCTATGGTGCAATGTTCCTGATGTGGTGCAACTCAGAGGTGTCAGCACGCGCGAACATCCTTCTCGCCAGGCTGGTGCTGAAGTCGACAATGCTCTCGACACGCAGGTCCCTGTGGATTACTGAGTTCCTCACGAACCGAGGAGCCTTTACTACGTTACTGGGCAACACCCCTTGGTAAAACTGGTTGTCAGACTTTCGGGCTTCTGACGACCCGTAACGACTGTCAAAGATCTAAAAATGACAGCCCGAGGCACGGAGGGGTCTTGGTATGTAAAGGTGGTCACCCATCCACGGACCAACAGCGGCAAGCGTAGCTTAACCTGATCGATCGACCCGTGCGGCTGTTATCACATAGCCACAAGCCCCAAAAAGTACCATCGACACGAAAAGAAGAAGAATGTTCGTAACTCAGACCAAATAAAAAACCAAGACTGTCGCTGTCGACAGTGACGTGAAGCCAGTTTCGTAAACGTGTGCACTTGGTGAGGCGTAGTTTGGTAGAAATGGGTTGTAAAAGCGTGCATGTGAGCGTGTATGAACAGAGCGAGGTGTAGTTTTGGCATGACTTCACTGTATTTTTTGCAGCGCTGTCTCGGTTTTTAGGGTTCCGCACCCAAAGGGTAAAACGGGACCCTATTACTAAGACTCCGCTGTCCGTCTGTCTGTCTGTCCGTCTGTCACCAGGCTGTATCTCATGAACCGTGATACTTAGACAGTTGAAATTTTGCCGCTATAACAACAAATACTAAAAAACGCCATGAAAAAATCATGTCATTTGTATGGGAGCCCCATACAACAGACATGATTTTTTGGCGTTTTTATAGTTAATGGTACGGAACCCTTCGTGCGCGAGTCCGACTCGCACTTGTTTATTTGGTCTGAAGGCTCTTACATACTGGCGCGACGCGTCGCGCGACTAGTCGCGCCAGTATGTAGGAGCCTTGAGGATGGTAACAGGACTTTCCCGGACGAGTTCACACCATTATATTATTAGGATTGGACTATTACTAATAGACTTATTGCACATAAACTATTTAAAAAAATGGTGGAAATTCCCTGTTGACGAAACTGGTATTTTCGATCGATTCAATACCTAATTAAAAACCCAATCATAATAACTTAGATAATAATGTAATACCTATTTTGATGTGTTATTTTAAACCACAAATACGAACCAGGTAATTCCTAAGCGCACGTTCGCACGGACGTAAAAATATCGAGGCGGGATTGTATCGCGCACTGAATTTTCAACTCTCAGGCTGAGGCTACAGTAGGCAGCGATTAGCGATGCGACAGAAAGAGCGAAACGAGATAAACATGGTATGGCTACATTATAAGCGAAAATCCGGCGTATATTCGGCGATGACGTGGCTACAGTACACATGCTACACAACGAATTAGCATTAGCGATTCACGCGGCTAATTTCGCTGATATGTTGATGTAGCCGACGCGCGACGCCGTGATTACAGTAATGTTGTTCCGATCGCTTAAAGAAATCAAAGATCGCTAGTAATATTTGCTGTACGGTGTAGCCATATACCTGAGCATTCATTTATTTGTTTTAATCGCTCATGTGTCGCACGGTGTAGCCATATACGTGAGCATTCATTTATTTGTTTTAATCGCTCATGTGTCGCAGGTCGCGTCGCGGTCTAATGTAGCCTCAGCCTCAATGTTGAGCCGAGTGTTGAGAATGCAACAGAGTGCATCCCAGCGGGTCGAAAAAACCCACTGTTGGATTTTCAACTCTTGGCGCTAAGCAGAGCGTTGAAAATCCAGTGCGCGAAAAAAAATGTGGGAAATTCGCGCGTGCGAACCAGGAGCTGCAGTCTCGACATAGACAGTCAAAATTGTTTGACAAGTACGAAAAAATCACAATCTTGTCAAGCAATGTTGACCGTCTAGGGACCCCCTTGAGACTTTACGATTGAATTCGGTCGTAAAGCGACTACAGGGCCTGGGCTGTGGGAAATTATCAAATAACTTCTCCCGCTCTGGGCGGAGCGGGAGGGTGTGTCAGACTTTCTGACTAAAACCCACCCGTGTTCCTTCCGTTGCCTGTGTTAGCCTTTTTTATTTTTGTCCACATAGATGTCCTCCGCCCTGGGGCGGAGGGGTCTGTCAGACTCTTACTGACTAAAAACTACCCCGGTGTTCCCCTCCCACACTTGCACAAACTCGCGGGGGGAATGAGGTGTAAAACTCCCCCCGCGACGTCCAATAGGGGCGCGCGTGGAACACTACGCGCCACCACCTCGAGTCCTGCTATGTGGCGATGGATGATCCCGAGTCCGTCGCCCCTGGACCCATTTAGGGGGGCTGGAAGAGGACGTTGTCCGCCCTCCGCCGACGCCCGGTGCGCCTGCTGCGGGCAGGGTGAGAGGATGAGATCCCCCGCTCCCTTTCCGCAGCCTCGTTCTGCGACATGACTGTTTCGCAGAAGGATACCACCGGTTCCCAGCACTCCTCGCTGCCGATCATGGAGACGACCACGGCTGGCAGCGACAGTTCACTGCCTACTCCTGAGACGAGGCCACGGCGCGGCGCCTCCCAAACGGCACACTCTGCCAGCGTATGCCGCGCCGTGTCCTCCCGGCAGGCAGGACAGGGCCTGGCCTAAGAATAACTTTTCGATAAAGTATAAGTAAATTAGGTACCTAAGTAATTCTTCCGAAGTAAGTCTAACCGAATGCAGCTGAATACCATATATGAATACTTGGAGCGACTGCCTATCTGACCTCCGCAACCCAGTTACTGGGTAACACGATACCCCTTGGTAAGACTGGTTGTCAGACTTTTGGGCTTCTGACGACCCGTAACGACTGTCAAAGATCTACGAATGACAGCCGGGACCAATGGCTTAACCGCTCAGGCCCGTGGCTCAATAACGTCATCTCTCAATCTCAAAAAAAACATTTTTATTCGATAACTACTTTCAAATCGCGCGCCGCGAGGGCTCCTATTCGGAGCCATTGGGGCTTTACCGGTTAACGTGCTTTTCGATACGTAATGGATGGACACCCATCCAAGAACCGGCCGCGGCAATCGTAGCTTAACCTTCGATTGACCTGTGCGGCTGTTATCACTTAGCGTCGAGTCTAATTCATTTAGTATAGCTGTGCCATAGGATTTACAGCCCGATTTAAACTTTATGGCGACTTGAAACATGAGGCGAGTCGCTGCGCAGTAACAAATTCACGTGTCAGCGGGGGTGAGGGATACGGTACTGCACAGCGAGTAGCACACTTCAGAGCCACCATCAAGTTTAAATCGAGCTGTACCTTGTAAGGAGAACCGACTTTCGGCGCACGGCTCTCCGTGTCTCGGCATGAAACGGATCGGTCACCCATCCATCCACGGACCAACAACGGCAAGCCTAGCTTCTCCATTTGTTTTCAGGCAGCACAGGCCCATAGATAAATACCTGAACCTATAACATACATATTTTATAAAAAAGACTTAAGACTAACGTCTGTTTTTTAATCTCTGAGACTAAATTGACACATGCAAATGTCAAACTCCAAATTGAAAAAAACGAACAACAATCATTTAAAATGTCAAATTAGTCTCTGGGATTAAAAAACGAACTATATAATATATTAGTAGCACTTCACTTTGCACTACCTTAACTGTGTGCTGTCGGTGGTACTTGTCCGCGGAAGCGACGGAACACCAAGTTCTGCGGCCAAAAGTTTTCTTCCATGATGAGGGGCAGATAACAATTCGGTACGCTTACCACGAACGCCTTAAAGTTGACGTTGCGACGCCAGTAACTGCACCCTCGGCATGTACCTCGTCCTCTGGCGCACGTACTCCACAATGTCCTCCGCCTAGTGATGAAGTGCAGGCGGGAGATTTACACCGGGCCTGGTCCTATGTCACTCGTGGTCGACGTAAGGCGTTGTCTTCATCCACTCTCCCTGTCAACCGTCATGCTATCATTCACTCCCTTCTCTTTCATATCATTCCTCACACAATCCATCCATCTTTTCTTTGTCCTTCCTCTCTCTCTCCATCCCTCAACATTTATATTCATCACTCTTGTAGTCACATGCGTTTCATTCCTCCTCAACACATTCAATGCCAAACGATTTCCTTTCAACTTTTCTGTCACTGGTGCCATGGCCAGTTTCAAACTTCCCCTTATATAAGTACTCATTCAAAAATTATTTGACCGCAAGTCCATTACAATTTTAAACAAAAACATTAAAAGTAATCTTCAATCAATATCCAAAGTCGACTGCGCAAGGACGATAATTATTTATTTACTGTCCGCAAACTAATAGATAACACAAAATAAAAAAAAAAAACATTCGTGCAGAAGATCGGTTCCATACAACGAGCAATCACGCACGCACACACAGATACGCTTCACGTACCTATAGCGAGTGCAAGCGCACTCGCGACAGGCAATTGTTTGTGACCGCCGCACGTATGCTCTGTTCCAAAAGCATCTGATGTAAGTGTAAACAAATGGATCAAAAAACGTACCTGTGGGTGCTAATTTATAGTTTAACTTGCAAAATTGAGCGCTTTGATTTCATTATTTGAATACTTAAAGCCGAAATTCAAATTTTAAATGACCTTATTATACAGAAAGACGTCCATTGCTAGGCATATGACTCCTCCAAGCACCGACACTACGGCCGGTGTTGTGCTTCCCGCATCCAGCATTATACATTTCAACAAAATTTCGTCATTTTTCATCCCTTTAGTGAGACATTGCGAATAAAGAGAATTGATACCATTCATCTGTATTTACACAATTATTGGTTGAAATTTTGAATAACATTATTAAATTGTAATTGTAAAACTCATCGTAATAAAAATGTGGATATATTGTAACAAATCTATAACCTCAAATGAAAAACATTTTTGACATTTAAATCAAATCACTTTTCGAACGTCAAAATTACATAAAATAGTCCCCCGGCACGCCCGCCCTTTACTTCACTACTTCCTAGTGCTTTAGCTGGGAAGAAGTGGCCAGCAAACTGTCCAGCAGCACAGCTGTCTGTTTATCAGCAGGCTTAGCATGACGCTTTTTAATTCTTCGAAGAAAAAACACGGCTCTTTCTATACAAAGTGACATTTCGTTTCTCCTTTTTTGACATCCCACCGTAGAAATCCCTTTACATAAAAAAGGACCTAGACAAAGATCGTTAGAAACGGAAGACAAAATGACAGATTGTAAAAGGATTTCTACGGTGAGATGTCAAAAATGGAGAAACGAAATGTCACTTTGTATAGAAAGAGCCGTGCCTATTCTTCGAAGAAATATAAAGCGTCATGCTAAGCCTGCTGATAGTTTTGGAACAGACTATTCGCGTCTATGTGTGCGTGAGGGTGTTGTATGGAGCGGACCTTCTGTATCCATGTATTGTTGCTCACAATGACGCCAACTAGTTATGCAAAGAAACAGCCTTTTTAAGGAGTTATTATTATTCGTTCTAAGAAAACTGCTACGTAAATAATGTTTACTGCTTGCGGTAAAAAAACCTAATTATTATAGCAGTTGTATGTATATGTCATCGTGAAATTATGAACTTGATTAATTTATAATCTATCGGTATTATTTCTGTTAGATAATATAACGTCGAAAAATTTGTGAACTGCAACAAACCATTTACAATTTAACGCATTATTTTTCGATAGCTTAAATTCATGGTAAACCGACAAATTGTGAACTGGTATTAAACTTGAATGCGACGAAGTCAAAGTTAAAGTCAAAACGTTTATTGTAAACTAAGTGTACAATGTCGGTGTTATTTTATGATAGTACTTATGACTTGGCAGCCATTTACAAGCGTTGCAATTATCATTCGCCTGCCGTTATCATATTTTTTTTTTTTTGTTCCCGGGGTGGAAAATCCTCATGGATGTCCTCCGCCCTGGGGCAGGCGGAGGGGTCTGTCAGACTCTTACTGACTAAAAACCACCCCGGTGTTCCCCTCCCACACTTGCACCGGGGATCATGGGATCTAATGCGACTTCCACGATCCCCGGCTAGTGCCGGCCCGCCTCTGCGGGCCACCTCAAGTCGGGGGGGGGGGGGGGGTAAGGTGTTCAAACCCCCCCCGCGACGTCTGAAAGCGGCGCGCGTGGAATACTACGCGCCGCCACCTCGGGTCCAGTGTGATGGGGGGCGGCGGACGTCCCCAAGTCCGCAGTCCCTGGACCCATTTAGGGGGGCCGGAAGAGGGCGTTGTCTGCCCTCTGCCGACGCCCGCCGTTATCATCCTAAATTAGCATGCATTATACATTATTATTACCTAATTACGAACGCACCTTGCGCTAATACTATATAGCCAAGTAACTGCGACCAACTTGGAAGAAGCACTCGCCAAGACCTACCAGTCAGGGACGGTCCACAATTTTACGGGTGATAAGATCGGACAGATTATGTCCTGTGTAATTATAACCCTGTCGATAAGTGCAGGTTCGTTCACAATTTAACGATTCGACTTTCATAGCTTATAAACTACCGAAAATGTATGCGTTATATTTTAACAGTTCACAATTTTTCGATAATTTATAATCTCGCTACATAGATTATAAGCTAACGGTGCTCACAATCTTACGGTGACATACTTATAAATATTCTGGAAAAGATTTACATAATATCTCGCCTGTATTCTCCGAAGGGTGAGGCAGAAGTGTACCTATAGTACACCCATAATTCGCCAGTCCCACCACGTCCAGTCACGTGTTTAAGTCCCACCTCCCATGTAATAGGAGGCGAGCCTATTGCCATCAACCGGGCACAAATCCAGACTCCGGGCTGCTACGGAGAAACTCCAGTTGGAAAAACCCAATAACGCTTTGCCCGACCCGGGATTCGAACCTAAGACCTCATGGTCAGCAGTAGCACTTGCGACCACTAGACCAATGAGGTAGCCAAAAGATTTATTTTGTAGTAAAATCTATTTTTTTTTTTGGATGTGAAGTCATCAAATAACTTCTCCCGCTCTGGACGGAGCGGCAGGGTGTGTCTGACTCTTACTGACTAAAACCCACCCGTATTCCTTCCGTTGCCTGTGTTGCCAGGGGCCTCGGTACCCCTTTATTAACTATCAACATCTTTATTAAGGCGCAGATGTATGATTTTAGTGACTTTTAAATCTGCTAATACGCCTTAGTAAGTTATGCAAAACATGTATGTTAAACTAGTATGCGTACACATCAATTCTATATGTGAATATTTAAATATTGTATAAAGCATAATAAACAATATTACTTTCAAACTACTTAAGATATTTTCATGATTTTTTTTGTATGAAACGACCTTTTAATTATCTATAATTGAATCTGTATTTTTTTACAAATATTCATATTGTCGTTATAAATATTCCTTATGAAACTGAACGGCAGCGCGGCGTGACGAGACGCGCATGTGTATGACCAAGGTCAACGGCGTTTACCCGACCCTTAAGTCACTAACTTTGCTCGCGGCGTCGCGTGGAGGTATGAAACTGGGATAAACAGTATCCAATGTCCTAAGCAAACATGTTGTTAATAGAGTTGCCAACCATATTGTTAAAAATGTACAATTAACTATAAAAAATACCCAAATCGCTATAACTGTGCCTATAAAATTTGAGGATTTCCCTCAATTTCCACGGGATCCGCTCATCAGATTATGACTTGGTGACAATGAGACTTCCGACGTAACTACGGATTTAGGGCTTAGGGAGTAGGCCTCCAGGCCCGGGTCAACTACGCGTTGTGTTCGCGCCTCAAAGAGATGTCAGCATATGTGTAGGGGTCCACTGGGGCCGATTCTTGCTGGGGTAGCGGGAAAGTCCGAAAGGGTTACTGAGGCCCCTGGCAACACAGGCAAGGGAAGGAACACGGGTGGGTTTTAGTCAGTAAGAGTCTGACACACCCACCCGCTCCGCCCAAAGCGGGAGAAGTTAGGTATTTAAAAATTTCCCATCCAAATAAAAAAAAGGCTTAACATTACGCTTTCTATTTCTACGAAGAATAGACAAAGTTATTTCTATACAAAGTGACATTTCGTTTCTTCATTTTTTACATCGCACCGTAGAAATCCTTCTACAATCGACAGATTGTATAGAAGAAAAAAAGGACCTATGTAGACAAAGATCGTTAGAAACGAAAGACAAAATGAAAATTTCGTCTTTCGTTTCTGTCAAAATCACACTGACAACTGGCAGTTGTCTAAGGTAGTGAAGAAAATTTGATTTCGTAATCGCCATGCTAAAGACAGAAAACTTTCTACTCGACGCGACATAGTATATATACGGTTATCTAGAAAATCATGATTTTACAAGAGAGCATTTTGAACGCAAAACTGTGATAATTATTAATTGAAGAACAAAGTTATCTTCTCCAAGGAAATGGTTAAGGCCAATATTACTGTAATATTTTTTATTCCAAAATACGGTACTTCGACACTTTGAAAATTGTTGTAGTTGTCTTTATATACGTGACTAATATCAGTAAAAATTGAGAATCAAACAGAAAAAGAATCGCATGACAAAACAAAGAATTCTGAGTCGAATTATGTAAAAAAAAGAGTGAATTCCGTAAAAAGTGCAGTTGACTCTTTCTACTTTGCTGCCGTCGTACTGTCTACTCGGAACGTCATTTTTGTCTACTCTTCAGTCTTCCGTCGACAAAACGGTACTCGTGCCAAATCTGCGGAGCTATAGTTACCTAAGTATATAGTTTAATCGACTACGTAGAACATCATGCATGCGCCTCGCCTGGGCATGGGCGCGCTAATTCAGCTAGCCTTAATTTCAAAATGAAACTGTAGTGCTATTTTGTAAAAATATCACCGTGTAAACATTATTAAAAATACTGTTTCTTTTTCGAAATACTCTATATTTTCCCACTTAGACCATAAGATGAACAAAAACAGGGCAACCGTAGTTGTTACTGGGGTACTCGTTGACAGGCCTACACTGTCCTCCCATACCTATTAACACTGTAATTTGAAAACATTGTAAAAGCCAATTATTTTTAAAAGAGTAACCGTGGAGTTTCTTCCCGACTCTTCTCCATAGGAAACGAAAAAAGGAAAGGAAAGGAAAGGAAACCAAATTGGAACCGTGCACCAGCTTCTGTCGTTTCATAAGTGCCCATGTAGGTTTATGTGAAATAAAATTTTGATTTTGAACCCAGGTCAAGTCTACCGCAGACAGGCGCGACGCGACGGTGCAACGCGATTCTAAAGATAAGATAAGATATTTATTTGCATTAACAAGTGAACACATACAATAATAAAAATATGCATGCAGGATTACAAATAAAAAATAAGTTCAGATATGTTTGCCACATATTATGGCGTGTGAATATTAGTAGTTCAGATTATTAATAACAACAGAACATTATAGAACAATTTGCATGAAGTTTCATAGAAAATTTTCAACTGGAATCTCGTCGCGCTGTCGCGTCGAGCTTGTCTGTGGGATCCATTATGGTCTGAGAGCCAAATTTGATCTAAATCTATACTCTGTTAGTTAGTTTTAACGTCCAATTAAATAGATCGCCCGTAACTGAGTATTGTCAATGTAATTCTGAATGACTGTGAAAGTTTACATGCGCGCTCGATAGATGGCGTTGTCTCGTCCGGCTGAATCGCGCTATGGTTTCGTTACGAGCATTTGGTTGGGAGCCTCGAGCGTTTCGTTTCGTCAGTCGCCTTTTACGACATCCTACGGGATTAAAATATTTTTGAATTACCTCTTGGCGTAACAGTCATAAGGTTTATTAAAACTAGCTGTGAGAAGCTTTCACCTTACTAGTGGTGGGTGGCCCAGTGGTAACAAATATATTATCTTATCATAATATTATTTTGCATAACAGCGGACAGCATAAACATCATTTCGCAGAAAATCGTTTGGCAGACACTCATTTATCATACATTCAAAACTCATAAGTTTGTAAGTCAGAATCATCTTTAGGCATACATTTTATATCCATTATAATTAAAAAGTAGAACCATCATATCGCAGAAAGTTAACAGTCAGAATAGTCTTTTGGTATACATTTCATATCGGCAGTCATTAAATCAAAACGTCCGTTAAACGGTCAGGGGTCATATATTTTGAAACAAGCATACACCATGCATGTAGCATGCAAACAAGCATACACCATGCATGCAAGCGAGCATGCAACATTCAGCAAGTATGGTTTCTGTCACGGCTCCGGCGCTGCGGGGCTCCGGCGGTCCCACGCGAGCTTAGCGTCGCAGATGGTTTTAGCGCGAGACCACCGCAGCTTCGGCTTGCTGGCCGGGGTCGCGGGATGGTACAAAAGGGTTATTTAGGCCCCTGGCAACACAGGCAACGGAAGGAATACGGGTGGGTTTTAGTCAGTAAGAGTCTGACACACCCTCCCGCTCCGCCCAGAGCGGGAGAAGTTACTTGATGATTTCCCACCCAAAAAAAAAAAAGAACCTGTCGTTTTTGTTCACTAGATCACAAATAATATCTACTTGATGTTTGGTTTAGCATCGCCTTGTTAAGATCCCTCCATAGAACGTAAATGTTTTTGATGTCTACGTCAGTTTAACTAAGAATAATTAATTAAAGCTAATTAAGAATAGTTCGGTGATTTCACCAAACTCACATACGAGATATATGAACGAAATGATCGATATGTAGTACCCACACAACCACAGGTTCTACAGCCACAATTAGAACTCAGCGGCATCAGCCCGAACAGCGGCATCGAACCGGGCTGATGATGACGGTGCAAAGGAGGAAGCGCCGACAGAGTAAAACTGAGAAAAACTGCGTGCTGCGAAGCCACCACCGTCGCAGAAGACATCGTGAAGTACGTGGGCCAAAGGGCGACGTACGCGCCGAGAGTGCAGCTGCTGGAGTCGCATCGCAACGTCAAATTTAAGACGTTTATGGTGCGCATACCTCCATGCTACCTGCATCAGTCGATGGAAGAAAGCTTTTGGCCATAGGATGTGGTATTCCGCCGCTTTCGCGGTGTGCTACCGGGACGCACAGAGACTTAGTGCAACGACGTGATACTAACATAGTTTTAAGTTTTATTTACTAACACAATTGTTATTATATGTATACTTAGGTTAAGGCGCTGACAAGACCCAATTGACCAAAATAGGCTTCTTTTAAGAAAAAAAATTGCCAAATCTGTATAGTTTGTGGTAGCGGAAAAAATATATGTTAATTTTAAACATATTTCCCAGAACTTGGTTGTTACCAAAACACGTTTTGAAAAAAAAATCTCGATACAAACTAACGTTAAACTAACCTCTTACCTTGAGTTCTAATCCAAAATATCTGTATTAAATATCAAAATACGTTACGTATTTAATTAATAACAAGAACGTCTTATTATAATGCAGAACTTGGTTGTTTTTATTTTCGAGTACTCAACCCAATTTTGAGTAAATAGACAATTGCTTCATATTTTGCAATAAATTACTAGCGTTGTGTCATCGCGCTTCTCTTTCTTTTCTATACAATCTGACAGTGACCGCGGTTTAGGTGTTGTCAGCGTCTTAATGTAGAAATTGTGACAACAACAAGTGACAACAAACAGGAGCACATTGTCGTGTTCTGTAATACCTTTGTAATGTTTGACTATGGTTTTATTACCTGATAAGTGTTATTCTAGCTGGGGGCTCCCACACTACGCTTGCCGATAAGCGGTCTGCACTCCAGGACTCGTCTGCTCTACCGTGACCACGGTTTAGGTGTTGTCAGCGTCTTAAAGGTATTTATGGGTCTCTGTAACCTGATAATGGATGGTTTATTATTATTATTTATCAGCCAATAAACATCATGAACCCATGCCATATACATATGTATATGTAATAAAGCTTTTAGGGTGTTGTTGGGGCTGCCGAGATGCTGTAGTGCGTGTGCCATGTTTATGGAGGCTCAGATTGATGGCTTTCTTGCCATCATGAGAAAGAGAGCAGGCTCCATATTGCACCGTATCCGAGCCTCCAACATCATCCTGAAGGCAATAGCGGACCGGCTAGACGGTCCTTTTCTTAAGACGCTGACAACACCTAAACCGCGGTCCCTGTCAGATTGCATAGAAAAGAAAGAGAAGCGCGATCACACAACGCTTGTAATTTATTGCAAAATATGAAGTAATTATCTATTTACTCAAAATTGAGTTGAGTAATCGAAAATAAAAAACAACCAAGTTCTGCATTCAAATAAGACGTTCTTGTTATTAATTAAATACGTAACGTATGTTGATATTTGATACAGATATTTTGGATTACAACTCAAAGTAAGAGGTTAGTTTAACGTTAGTTTGTATCGAGATTTTGTTTTCAAAACGTGTTTTGGTAACAACCAAGTTCTGGGAAATATGATCAAAATTAACATATATTTTTTCCACTACCACAAACTATACAGATTTGGCAATTTTTTTTCTTAAGAGAAGCCTATTTTTGTCAATTGGGTCTTGTCAGCGCCTTAAACACTGGATCGTGTTCCCTGTGTCTATTTGATTTTGTTTATTTATTTTTATTTTGTGGTTAACTAACATAGTTCTTAAGTACTTACTGACACAAATAGGCATGTTCTGTAATGAATAGTCTGAAATAAAGTTATATAAACTGGAAAAAATTACCAGTGCGCATTTTTTTTATTTAAAGTGCAGAGTTAGAAGCTTGGCTCTACATGACATTTGATAACTCTTTGACAGTGCGAGCCATGTGGTCTCGTCTTAGCAACATTTTACATGAAAATGTTTTTGGTGGGATTTCACTTCTTTTTGTAAGTTGAAATTTATTTTCCTATTATATATAAGTAACAAGTTGTCCCTATATCAATTTTCAGACTTGTTTCATCAAAATTTGCGGAAATCTCATATAAACTTCTATCCCGGCGTTGGGGGGGGTAAAAGTTCCAAATTTTTTTGTTGTTTGTGTACTAATTCTAGCTCACATACCAAATTTTTGCTTCCTATGACTTCAGCAAGTACTAAGAATATTGATGATAATCAGTGAGTGAGGCAGTGACGAAATCGGGTTTTTTTTAGAAATCAATAAAATCTAAAGTAAAAGAACTATGCAATTGAAACTTTATATGTTTAATAAGTCTACTATTGACATCATATCCCGAAAATTTTGTTTATCTGATATAATCCAAAACCAAGTTATGAGGGTTCAAAAAAACGACGAAGCTCTTCGAGAAAAGTTAGGTAGTGCCCTTGCTCTTCGCTTAGCTCGTCGTCGCGGGGGAACTGACCCCCAGATATTTTTATTTATTTCCATTATTTGTTCAATACTTTTTTGCTCCGACTTGAAATCCCAAAAAAATACGTAAAAAACCTACAAATCGCAAATCGAGCGAGCGCACCTCAGCTGTTTAGGTACCTTCGCGCGCTCCGCTACACCGTGCGCCCGCGCCGACCGCAAGTCACCATAAAACCAGTTCCAAAGTAAACATCTTTCGTTAACGATAACTTAATTTTTTGTACTAAGACATATCAAAACAAAAAATAAGTGTAAAGTTTAATAAAACTCGCTTAGTTTGACAAGCGCACTGGTTATTTATTTTTCCTGTATATATTATATTATAGTACGTACTGAGGATAAGGTCAGCAAACTTAATAATTAGGATCCACGTCATCAGTCGACCGAGGCCGCCGATGGACCACAGCACTTAGGGCGAAATTACAGAAACTTACTCAAGACTCAATACATTGGCAATAGGCTCGCCACCTATTACACGGGACTTAAACATAGCTGGCGAAATGTCGGTGTACTACAGGTACACCTCTGCCCAACCCTTCGGGGAAATAAGGCGTGATGGTATGTGTGTGTATACTCAAGACTCAAGCATTAGCACAAATGGCTGTAAACGAGTATTAAGACACTGACAACACCTAAACCGCGGTCACTGTCAGATTGCATAGAATAGAAAGACATGCGCGAAGACACAACGCTTGTAATTTATTGCAAAATATGAAGCAATTATCTATGTATTTACAGAAAATTGAGTTGAGTAATCGAAAATATAAAACAAGCAAGTTCTGCATTCAAATAAGACGTTCTTGTTATTAATTAAATATGTAACGTATGTTGATATTAAATACAGATATTTTTGATTAGAACTGAAGGTAAGAGGTTAGTTTAACGTTAGTTTTTATGAAGATTTTTTATTCAAAACGTGTTTGGTAACAACCAAGTTCTGGAAAATATGTTCGAAATTAACATATGTTTTTTCCGCTACCACAAACTATACAGATTTGGCATTTTTTTTTCTTAAGAGAAGCCTAATTTGGTCAATTGGGTCTTGTCAGCGCCGTAAGTAATACATGAGTTTTGAGTGAGGGTCTGTAATACGGGTCTCAGTTTTACATTTTATTTAGTTATTTTCGCATTTATAATATTAAATAGATACGGATTAGGTGGTAATCATCAATAATATAATTACTGACATCGATGAAGAAAAACATTGTGAGAAAACCTAAACTTAATTATACTTAAAAAAAGGCTGAAAAGTTTGTTTATTTTTTTGTTTGTTTATTTGAACGCGCCAATCTGTGGAACTACGATACGTGCCACTGAAGATGAGTCTTGACACACCACATTTGCAGTACACGATAGCGATATTAATATCTAAATATTTCGAACAATTAGATGTATAAATATATATGAAAACATGCAATTATGTTAAAATTAGAAAATTATTGAGAAATTCTATAAGGTGTCGTTTTGCATCCTCGTCAAATTTCAGGAGGCTGCTATTAATGACACACATAATCAAATAAAATTACGATACCTGCTCAATAATTAATACATACTTGGTTTTTAGTAATTGAAGTTTGTCAGTATTTTAGAATACACCACTTTCACAGAACAGAATCACCCCGTTGCGTATGCGGTAGTATGTGTGTAAAAGGGCAGTTACAGTGCGGTATCACACGGGCCGCGTTTTAACATGGTTGTCCCACACATGCCGATTTCCCAAAATTAGAAAATAAAATAAAAAAGACCTATTTATTTTATTATTGATTCGTGTCGAGAATCATTAGCATAGTTGACTTCTTGAATTTGACGAGGATGCAAAACGAAACCTTGTATAAATAAAATGTAAAATACCATGTAAACATAAGTTATTAAACCACTATGACAATAAATTAATTTCAATTTAAACGAAAAAGAATAATCAAAAATAAAAGTCATATGAACACAGTACACAATAAAAAATAATTATTTATGTCAGTTTGATGACCAATAAGACTATTACAACCCATCTAATGAGTAGAGACATCATTCCAACAGGAATGCCCTGAGCCTTGCCTTAAATGAACTAAAAAAATATAATACTATTTACTATAACTATATCATATAATAATTATTTCATACACGACTGTACCTGCGCAGGGGGACGCTACAGACGCTCGTGTCTCATCTTTCGTGGCGCCTATTGTACTAGTCGGATTAAAAAAATATTTTTGCATTTAATAGCCCAATTAATGAGGAAGCCTATGGGCTATTTAAGGTCACGCTAGGACCCGCTGAGCAATAAGAAAAAAGTCAGAAAGAACGCTAAGCGAAAATGAAGTAATAGCGCAGGCGGGCGATGTGATGTGATGCAACGGGGCGGGACCGGGGAACAAGAAGCTTGTCTGACATCCCCAACCCGTCTTGAGCAAGCGTGATCGTGGTGATAAATGCCTGTGCCTTATCTGTATGAAGAGGAGAGGCTTTTGCCCAGCAGTGGAAGAATAATACCAGCAGGAATTATTATTATATATGGAATTGGTGGTAAACAAGCATGTTGACTACCTGATGATCAATGATATTTTTATTTCAGTAAGTAGGTTTGTGGCGGCATCTACATCGCCACACGCGAACTACGCAACACACTGACGTCACGCAAAATCCTGCATCGCGCAAGCAGAGTTTACCGCGCAACTAGCATATATACAACATCCCGACATCAACCGTCGGGCAGTTGCCCACCAGACACGACAGCCGTCTGGTCGGAGGATCCTCCCTTTTCTATGGAGGTCGAGAGAACTTTACACCCTTTTCTTCATACCTGTATAGGTTTGTATAAACACTTTTACACGTCAATCATATTTTAAAAACCAGATGAGGTCGACGTATCCTATCTGACTGCTGTACGAAACAAACTCAGAGGTCACAGTCTCTTTTAAAGTCCAGATATAATCTAGGTCAGACCATGTAGATGGGTGTTTGGAATGGTAAGTGGTCACCGCCGTCTACAGGGTGGCAGGACATCGACGCACAATGTGATACCATCGATTCAGTACGTGATTCTAGACCACATTGGGTTGAAATTTTTCGTCGGTTATTAAAAAAATAGGCAGTCATGGGGACTGCCGACAGAAGTCAAAACTTAAAACTTTACAATAATGGAAATAAAAATATTATTATCCATTAATTTCTCTTAAAAATTCTAATAGAGCAGCAAGAATACAGGGTTACTGGTAACTCTACGTATTCCTTGGAGTATGGTTAAAATGCAATAAATTAAACCACCAAATTAATGTTCTACCGAAGTTCAGTAGTTTTGAGTTAGATAGATTTTATTTTTTTTATAAAAGATTCCAGCTTAAATCATTTGAAGCCGATTTAAAAATGATTTACGGCGTGACTGTACTAAAACTTAGGTAATTATCAGTAGTTGAATCTTGTTACTAATTAA
Organism: Atethmia centrago; assembly: GCA_905333075.3. Classification (NCBI taxonomy): domain Eukaryota; kingdom Metazoa; phylum Arthropoda; class Insecta; order Lepidoptera; family Noctuidae; genus Atethmia; species Atethmia centrago. The sequence continues at coordinate 19,529,686 of HG995393.1, forward strand.
AAGGTCAAAAATGCCTAAATCTTTGGCAAATCACTAATCAAACATTTTATTTTTTGTATTTTTTATGAGTTTTATTCATTAAAACTATGTTCTAGTGCAAAAAAAAATACTTCTCCTGATGTACAAATGACTACGAAAATATCCTTGTCTTATCAGCTATTAAAAGTTTTGGGTATATCTGTCATGTAATTTTGACTTTTTAAAAGTGTTCAGTCAAGTTTGAATAGATTTTGATTAGTATATTTATGCTCCGGGGATACCGCACGGTCTCCTGTGAGGCAGCGAGCCTCCTTGCCGGATTGCCGCCATGGGATTTGGAGGCTAAAGTCCTCGCGCACGTATGGAAGTGGCGCGAGGAGGCGAAACGTCGGGGCGTAACTCCGCTGCCGCGAGAAATTGCGGCACAGTGGACGGAGCTCCGGCGGGATCTCATGGCGACATGGAGAGTACGGTTGTCGCAACCCAGTGCTGGCAGTGCTGGCACGCCACGATTGCGGCGATAATTCCCCTCTTTGAGGAGTGGCTAGAGAGGCGCCACGGTGTCCTCACCTTCCGCCTGACGCAGGTCCTCACCGGACACGGCAGCTTCGGGAGGTTCCTGTGTCGGATAAGGCGGGAGGAAACGCCCGGGTGTCACCACTGTGTGGATCGCCCGGAGGACACGGTGGAGCATACGGTGGAGTTCTACCCGGCTTGGGCAGAGCACCGCCGTTTCCTCGTGGATCGGCGGTAGAGATCTCTTGCGTCCGGCCCTGGTTCAGGCCATGGTATGGAGCGAGAGGGCATGGGCAGCCGCCACCTCCTTCTGCGAAGCACTAATGCTCGCGAAGGAGGAGGCGGGACGGTTGAGGGAAAGGCAAGTTTCGCGCCCTCTCGCCCTTAGCCGCCGCAGAAGACGCCCTAGGCGTCGGGAATCCCGGGCGGATTTCCGGCCACCGTAGGCGCGGGCTTGCGGACGGTGAGTAATGGGTAGCTCACCGTCCGGTAAGGACCAGACCCGGGTCGACGGCGCGTCGTATTCCACGCGCACCTCAAAGAGATGTCGACAGCACTATGTAGGGGTCCACTAGGGCCGATGCCTGCCGGGGTGGCGGGAAGGTACTAATGGGTCACCAAGGCCCCTGGCAACACAGGCAACGAAAGGAATACGGGTGGGTTTTAGTCAGTAAGAGTCTGACACACCCTTCCGCTCCACCCAGAGCGGGAGAAGTTATTTGATGATTTTCCACCCACAAAAAAAAAGTGTATTTATGCGTATACATGTACACAGACCGCTGCGCGTCGCCAGTTTGGCGCCACACGTTACGTGACACGGTTAGTATGACGGTGACGCGTGCACATAAGTTTAAAAAAAAATCGCTCAACACGGCTAAAGAAGTTTCACTTAAAAAAAATGCTATTCCATACATTTTAACCGCGTAGGTAGGCACTTTTGTAGGAAATTGCACTTTTTTTTTCAGTAACCGACGAATCGTTTCAGTTCAGCAGTGTCCAGAATCATGTGCAGAAACCATGGTATCAGGTTGGGCGTCGATGTCCCTGCCACCCTGTATCTGCCATATACAGTATGCATTTAACTTTATGCGGCTCTGAAGTGCGCTGTGCAGTACCCCTTTTTATTTTATTTTTTTGGATGGGAAATCATCAAATAACTTCTCCCGCTCTGGGCGAAGCGGGAGGGCGTGTGAATCTGTGACTCGTACTGACTAAAACCTACCCGTATTCCTTCCTGTTGCCTGTGTTGCCAGGGGCTGTGTTGACCCTTTAGTACCTTCCCGCGAACTACCCCTACCCCCACCCCTGCTGACGCATGAATTCGTTACGTTATAGGATATAAAAAAGAAAAATGGCAAATGAAATGAAAATAGTAAAAGAAAGCTGTCAGAGTAAACAAAAAATAAAAAATAATGGTTATGATACACGGAAGCGTATCGAATGGTTGTGAATAGCTGTGCTATTTACTTATTTTGTGGGCTATGTCGACTACTCTCGGATTCGATCCCTCAGAGGGACTCACAACATAGTCACTGAAATAAACAAAATACATTCTACCCCTTTTTCTACGAAAATAACATAACAACCTACACCCCCGAAAACAAAGAGAAACAACCCCTTCCATTATGTTCCTATAAATATTTTAACAGGGATGAAAGGCGTGGTTTAAAGACACCCCTTAAATGGGCGGGGACAATCAAAACCACGCCCAACAATCCCATCCCTTACGGCAGTATCATTTCGTCTGCCTTGAAGATAGTATCTCTAAGGTATTATAAAGATCTGCGTTTTTGCGATTAATCGTGCGTTTTGAGTGATAAGTGTGTTTGTGCCCTATTAAAATTAAGTATGGTGTTTTTTTTGTTTTGTTTTTATAAACGTGTTTGTACATATTTACCTTATGTACTTATTTGACTATAAGTACATAGGTGACTTATACAAAATGTGTAATTTTACGATTTGTCTACAAAAAATATAAAAGTATTATTTTATGTTAAGAATTTATATTAAGGCGCTGACAACAGGCAAATGACCATAATAGGCTTGTCTTTGGAAAAAAAGTTGCCAGATCTGTATAGTTTGTGGTAGCGGAAAAAATATGTGTTAATTTTGAACATATTTCCCAGAACTTGGTTGTTACCAAAACACGTATTGAAAAAAAAATCTCGATACAAACAAACGTTAAACTAACCTCTTACGTTGAGTTCCAAACCAAAATATGTGTATTAAATATCAACATACGTTACGTAGACGTTCTTGTTATTAATTAAATAATAACAAGAACGTCTTATTTGAATGCAGAACTTGGTTGTTTTTTATTTTCGATTAGTCAACTCAATTTTGAGTAAATAGATAATTGCTTCATATTTTGCAATTAATTACAAGCGTTGAGTCATCGCTCTTCTCTTTATTTTCTATGCAGTCTGACAGTGACCGCGGTTTAGGTGTTGTCAGCGTCATAAGAATCAGTACTTTCTGAACGTAAAAAGTTACCCCGTCCTTTTCCACTTGCTAGTGCTTTAGCTGTGAAGAAGTAGTGCAGAAAGGGAAATACCGGGATGTTGCTGTGTGCCGGACACGACCTTGTTTTTTACGTGAATACGTGTACGTAATGGGTAATATTTTCTTTGTAACGATTTCTTTAATCCTTTAGCTGCAACACCAAACTGTGTCTCCCTGTCGATTTAATTATCCTCAGTTTTCTGAATTTTCTCCCATTATGGAAGCAAATTTAAAGACGTAATCACGTCAAAAAGTGGCGCAACAAACTGTCCAGCAGCACAGCAATTGTTCAGTTAAAAGTGTTTCTTTCTCCTCCTTTTGGTCTTCATTTTCATTGCAAGTTCCATAGCATTAGCCACGAGCCCCTCAAATTTCTAATCCCCTCAAATTACCTACAATTTACTGCAGTAAAGTACCTACGAACCATTTATAAAGCTTATGGGCGACACGGTGACGTGACGGTCACGTTTGAGTTAAGGGTCTTTTACAATTTAATTCTATGAAACAACAATAAAATTGAATGAATCAGTCTTCTTTATTATTAATCATTAAATATTCGTTACAATATTAATTTAAATAATTGCTACTATTGCAATTTGCAATGGAAACAAATTAAAACAAAATGGTCATGGTGTATCGTATTATGGTAAAAAAAAAGGTTATTGGTGTTTTTTCTTAACCTACATGGTTAAACCTACATGGTTCTTAATTTACATAAAAATACCTTTCCAATGGTGTATCATTCATTATTGGTGTATCATTCATTGGTGTCCATCCTCCTTTAAAAGCCGAACAGGCCGGACACCGTCTAATATGGCCGCACACGCAACCAAAAAGCCTGACTGTGTCCGGCTTTATCCGGACTCCTGGCAATGCCCTGACTAACAACCAGTCTTACCGCTTGGTATCGTGTTACCCAATAAGCCTTCCCAAACATGAATTGTCTTTATGTTAAGTACGGTCATGAAGCGATAATGTTCGAATCCAAATAACCGTAGAACTTGATGAAATATTTTTTTCAATCAGAATTGTTGAAGAGCTCGTGGCTTGTGGCTCGTGGCGTGCACAGCCGCACGGGTCGAGCCATCAGGTTAAGTTACGTTTGCCGCAGTTGCTCCGCCGCGGTTGGTCCGTGGATGGGTAACCATCTGTACCGAGACTCCTTTGTGCCTCGGAAAGCACGTTAAGCCGTTGGTCCCGGCTGTCATTCGTAGATCTTTGACAGTCGTTACGGGTCGTTAGAAAGGGGAGGGCATTACCCAGTTACTGGGTTGTGGAGTCAGATCTACAGTTGCTTTATGTAAAAGAAGGAAAAAGGCAGGCAGATAATGTATGAACTGAGCCGCTAACCCAACACTAGATCCGTTGTCGCATCCTCGACTAATCGCAAAATCGCACTATCTGATTCAGAACTTATGTTTCGCAGTAATATTTAATATTACACTCTAAATCGTTTTGTGAAGTGAAGTGATTATTGTTAATTAATTAGTGATTTAGGTACCTACAAATAAACTGCGGCTGGATCTCAATTATTATTTAATTATATTGGTAAGTAAATAATATACATTAAGTTCTTTCATTGTGTCCCTATTATAGTCCGTTCCAAGAGTATCTGTTAAAAGTGTAAACAAATGGTTCAGAAAACGTACTTGTGGATACCAACTTGTAGTGCCACTGTCAAATTGAGTGTTTTGATTTGGTTTTTTGAGTACTTAGTACTCAGCAGTGGTGGCCCAGTGGTAACAGCCGCGACTTACGAGTTGTAAGTTGTAACTTCGAACCCAGACAGGCGCTTTACTTTGTGTAAATTATTTCATCACCACTGCTCTCAAAACGGTGAAGGAAAACATCGTGAGGAAACCGCCATGTCCTAGAACCAAAAATTCAAAGACATGTGACATCTACCAACACGCACTGGGCCCGCGTGGTGGATTACGGCCCACTCCCTCTCACAGAGAGGAGGCCTGTGTCCCAGCAGTGGGAACATTATAGGCTGATTATGATTATGTTAAGTAGTGAGTTAGGAGGTTCGGGTCGGTACACGTTGCAATTGCTCCGGGTCGGCTTTGTTAAAATATACTGCCGAATCGAATGTACACACGGCTACATATCAAGCAATACATTTTCCATATAAGCTGACCTCGTCATTGTACGGAAATCCTATACAATGCGAGATCAGCTTATATGGCTGGAAATGTATAGCTATATACTATATACTATTTGAGTACTTGAACCCGAAATTTAAATTTTAATCACCTTAAAGTTTTTCTTTTGATAATTGGGGTTAATTTTATAACCTCCTCTTAATGTATCCAAAGGCTGTCTTCGTCTGTAAAAGTTCGCTTTTAGCGATAAGACAACCTCCTCTAGGTTATAAAATTAACCAATTATCAAAAGAAAATTACATAAGTAATTAAGAAATCCCTCTCCTCCTTCCACTTGTCTCTATCTTCTGCTTTTTATGGCCATTGTGATTCCAATAAAAAACTAATAAAAAATTTAAGTTTGCTCTTGTTAAAAGTTATTTGTATATTTGCCTGAAACATGCGCCTGAGCTTTTATCAAAAAAATGTCATCAATAATTTTAATCAAAGAAAAAAAGAAAAAGTGCAGAAATACATGCACACGTACATACATAGGGACTAACCGAAAAATTCAGCGACAATTTTTCAGTAACAATTTAATCCTAGCTAATATTATAAATGCGAAAGTCAGTTCGATTGTTTGTTACGCTCTCACGTTCAAACTCAAACTCAAACTCAAACTCAGTCGGTCAGTTAGAAATATGAAGCTAGTTGCCCATTCCAAAGCGTAGTAGGTACCTATGGAGAAGAACGGGCAAGAAACTCCGTGGACACTCTTTTAAATTAAATTGATATATGGGTCAGGACCAAATTTTTGACGTGTTGCACAACGGAAATCACAACGGGAATGTGTCACACTGGAAAATAAATGCGCGCAATATTATTATTAGGGTGTGTGTAAATCGTCGGAATATTTTGAGTAAGTGTAATTAATTTGATTACACCTGCCTAAAATATTCACACAACCCTAATAATTATATTGCGCTGCATTTATTTTCCAGTATGACACAATTTCCGTTGTGCAACACGTCAAAAATTTAGTCCTGACCCATATAAAGATTAGTACAAAAATAATGTTGAAATTATAACTAAATGTGAGGTCGACGTAAAATAAAAAACGCATCCATAGTAGCAAAAGAAACAAAATAATTTCTGAATAAAATAATTACAATATGCTAAAATGGCTGAACAGACTTGGAGGAAATTTGGCACATGGGTAGACCATGACCTGGAGAAGGGCATAGTCTACTTTTCCTCCTGGATCGCAGACTAAGCCGCGGGCAACAGCTACTAAAAGAATAGAGTATAATACTCTTTATTATGTACAGTTGTACACCATACAAATCACAGAAATTAATGTAAAGTTATTGTTTTAATGAGAAGGAAAGAAAAAAAATAGTTTAGTTTTTCTCAGAAACACGTGCATATGAAAAGGGGATAATTTTATTCAAACAATTAATTTAATTTAAATGATTTACCTTTCAGACAACATGATCAATTTTGTTAGTAAAATAGTGCTTAAAACCATGTTAGTTCACACATAAACGCATAACATATTTGAAAAACGGACAGTCATACCTGTCCGCCATCACACTCAGGATGACAGCTAAGTCAACGATAATTTATTTAATTATTATTTATTTATTTCAACCAACTTAGGAGCATAGTGTACAATTAAAATCAACATCACAATTAAAATTAAGATCAAAAATAAAAATTATAATAACATTAAAACAAATTACAATAAAAATTAAATCACAAAAATTAAAATTGTTATAAAATTAAATCAAATTAGAATCAGATTAAAACACAAAATAAATAATAATAATATCTGTCTATCAATCTATCTGTCTGTCTGTCTGTCTGTCTGTGTATGTCTGGAAATATATACACATACACTCATGCCTTCTTCCCATGGAGGTAGGCAGAAATATATACACATACACTCATGCCTTCTTCCCATGGAGGTAGGCAGAAATATATACACATACACTCATGCCTTCTTCCCATGGAGGTAGGCAGAAATATATACACATACACTCATGCCTTCTTCCCATGGAGGTAGGCAGAAATATATACACATACACTCATGCCTTCTTCCCATGGAGGTAGGCAGAAATATATACACATACACTCATGCCTTCTTCCCATGGAGGTAGGCAGAAATATATACACATACACTCATGCCTTCTTCCCATGGAGGTAGGCAGAAATATATACACATACACTCATGCCTTCTTCCCATGGAGGTAGGCAGAAATATATACACATACACTCATGCCTTCTTCCCATGGAGGTAGGCAGAAATATATACACATACACTCATGCCTTCTTCCCATGGAGGTAGGCAGAAATATATACACATACACTCATGCCTTCTTCCCATGGAGGTAGGCAGAAATATATACACATACACTCATGCCTTCCCATGGAGGTAGGCAGAAATATATACACATACACTCATGCCTTCTTCCCATGGAGGTAGGCAGAAATATATACACATACACTCATGCCTTCTTCCCATGGAGGTAGGCAGAAATATATACACATACACTCATGCCTTCCCATGGAGGTAGGCAGAAATATATACACATACACTCATGCCTTCCCATGGAGGTAGGCAGAAACTATAGAACGTCGTCTGCTAAGCTTCTTACATACTCCTTTTGATTCGTTTACGTTCATAAAACTGGTCAAACAAAAAAAGAATTTAACATGAACAGGGTTTGTTTATACTTTTATCAGATATTTTTGGAACAGACCATATAATATTGTCTCATACCGTGGCAAAATATTATTACAAAGTACGGGATGTACTAGGGGGACTACTGTATTGACCTACACTTAAGTCTAATTGAATTAAAAGTAACACTAAATTAAATATAAACTATGTGTTTCTTAAATTTAACTAATTATAATTTATATACACATATTTACAAAAGAACTTAAAACTAGACTTCTTTATAATCAACATTTAGAATAAAACTATTTACAATAATTAACTTAATGTTCAATGAACAAACAGACAAGTACAAACATTTTATTAGTAGCTAATTACTTATCAGTGGGCCGCCGCAGCTATGACGCGTCTATTGTTTGTTGGTTTTCTATGCAATCTGACAGTGACCGCGGTTTAGGTGTTGTCAGCGTCTTAAGATTATCTGTGTATTCGTGCTGTTCTCTGCTATCTACATTTCTAACACTCCTTCTTAACTAAGTGTAATTCTTGTGTGTGTGAACTGAAACCTGTGTCTGCGTTCTTAATAAACTTTCATTCTTCTTCCTGTGTACTTGGGATTTATTACCACACATACCCTCACGCACTACACTACTCTCTAAGTCCATCAACGAAGATACGGGCCCGTCCGATAGTAGTTGATCCGTCAAAGCAAATGACAAATTCAATTTTTCTGACGGGAAAATATTAATTAATTAAATAGGTAGCGATTTTGGAATGACTGCCTCCTTGGTCTAGTGGCTGCAAGCGCTGCCGCTAAGCATGAGGTCCTGTGTTCGATCCCCAGATCGAGCAGTGTTATTGGGTTTTTTCATCACTAATTTCTCATTAGCAGAACGGAGTCTGTATTTGTGCCCCTTTGATAGCAATAGGCTCGCCCCCTATTACATGTTACTTAAACATAACTGGCGAAATGTGGGTGTACTATAGGTACACCTTTGCCGAACCCCTCGGGGATTACAGGCGTGATGTTATCTCTTTCATAAATTCTTTACTAAATTGGTCACTCTGCTTGCTTGGTTACCATAGCAACTGAAAATGTTCTAGTCATTGGCTTAAGGGGACTACAGGACCTAAACACAAATTTTGTAAGTTTTATAATGCCTTAAAGTATATGATCCACTGCAGTAAACAAAATCAGAAAAATATATTATATTCTTCAGAATATATGCTAGGTAGATAGTGTGTTGAAAACATAATACAACTAATTTGATACGATAGAAAAAAATCACGAGGATACCTTTAAAAATGTCTTTTAACGATTAAAAACTATACTAATATCCATGCAATTATTCTGATTTTTTGTCAGATTATTCTACAAGCAACATATTAGCATGATAGTGTTTTATTTTTTTTATACAATCTATAGCTTTTTGTAAATCGATAATTTCTTCATATTTTGCAATGAATTAACCAGCGTTCTGTCATCGCGCTTCTCTTTCTTTTCTATGCAGTCCGACAGTGACCGCGCTTTAGGTGTTGTCGGCCTCTTAATAAGCATGAAGTGTAATAGGCAACAGCAGAGTTATTTTTAGAATCTCTTGTTATCTAACAGATAGGTTAACAATAATAATATTGTGGTTGAAGAATATGTCCTCCCATACATCGATATACGTCACGGTTATATCTTCAACTGCAAATTTAAGTTGGTCGACTATGTTGGTCGACTATTAGTCGTTAACTTGTAAAGCCTATTTAGCTGTGATAGTTTTACTTTTAATTTAATTATATGTACTACTACCATGATTTTTTCAAATCTCCATAAACAACCATCTAGGTGGCAGGGGCCTATCCAACGACACCCCACACCAATAAAAAAAAAAAATCATCCCCACATAACGTGTTTTTTTTGTCCAGATTTTATTATATCATTTTGTAGGCGTGATTAATATATACCTATGCCAAATTACAGCTTTCTAGTACTAAGCGTCTCTGAGCTGTGCTACAGTGGGGTCAGACAGACAGACAGACGGACATGGCGAAACTATAAGGGTTCCTGGTTTATTACGGAACCCTAAAAACCGTAACGACCGTACTATCGCGGACGTCCAATTCTGACCACTTTGAAAACAAAATGCCGTGCTCACGTTGACCTAGGGTTGCCAACTATACTGTTTAAAACAGTATTATACTGTTTTTCACTACATTATACTTTTTACTGTTGAATAAAAATAGAGTATACAAAATACTGTTTTCAGCATCAAAATGCTATCTAACACTCCTGACACAGACATGCGAGTATGTGAGTTCTCAGAATATAACCGTTTTTTCGTGTGGACCTTGTTTTTTCAGTAATGAATGCAAAAGTGGCGGGATGATAGAAGTAGAGCAAATATTAATTTAATAAAACATGAGCTCTTCATTTATTTTAATTTTAGTTATAATTGTGGTGAGGCGTATGAAGTTTTTTTTTTTTTTTAAAAAAAGAAAGTAAATTAATAACTTTTGCGAGGAGCTCTAAAAAATATGTATTTAGAACATTAAATGAATAAAATACTGTTCAGTTTTCTAAAATACTGTTTAATATTCTTCTCAGACCTAAATATACTTTATTTCTTGTAAAAAAAGTTGGCAACCCTACGTTGACCGCATCTGTTTACCGCTCCTTTTTGTGTCAACCTATAAAAATAATTACTCTGATGCGTCGATGCTATTGGTTGATGGATGAGCGTAGGTAAGCGTCACACCGCCAACTTCCAAACTCCGGGCTGTTACTGAGAAATTCCTAATGGATAAACCCAATAACACTTTATTCCGACCTGGGCATCGAACACAGGACCCCACAGCAGGACATATAGCTCAACAGTTGCGCTTGCGACCACGGGACCAACGAAGTAAACACAGCTAATAGTGAGGTCCCAAATTCAATTCCCGAGTTGGGTAAAGTGTAATTGCGGTTTTCCTTAAGGAGGGTTCTCAGTAGCAGCTTGGAGTCTGGGCTACTGAGCTATGGGGAAGTTCTGGGCAGCCTGACACATGATCTGACCTGGTAATCGAACCCAGGACTCTCTGCAGTCCCGTTTGCGAGTCAGATTTTTGATACAACTGTCATATTATGCACCGCTCAGACACACAGCAGGGTATCTGTCTATCCCCTAAACGGATACAACCGCGAAGACTTCAAAAATTATTTCCTTTCATCTCTATAATCAGTTCAAAATTATTGACAGCCCTATCTCAAACAACCACACTTATTTACCATTGTCAAAACATTTTTCTACACCTTATAACTCTTATTTTCTTACCAATAAAGATCATAACCGCGATCTGTTGAAGTTTCTGAATAGCAAATATGATGTTGCCAATTTTATTTGCAGTTGATAAAAATACTATTTAAAATTGTAGGTTGTATTGATATAAGGTTAAGGTATAAAATTTTAAGGTTATAAGTTTGGTAAGTGTGTAAGTAAGTTGGTTTATAATTTAGAAGTAACTTATTTTGGATTCGCTCTGCGGGATGTCACCTTTGGGTAGGGTGACTACGATTTGGCAAAATACCTTGATTTTATAGCAAAACTAGCTTGGGGCGGGTGCAATTTACATGTGGAGACAGTATTCTGTTCACGACACGTTGTGCACAAGTTCTGAGCAGTAACCTAACAAATTTAATCAATAGTTTAAGAAAAAAAGTAACTATACAATATTGATGCTACTAACTATTTACACTAGGTAGACACTAAATTAAATTACTAACTATATATATACAAATTAATACAAAAAACAAAAGGACACTTAGGCGTCAAAGTATTCGTCCGCATCGCTGTCATCCGGAAACGTGCCCAGAAGACTGGCAGCATTGCCACGTTGAATGGCAATGCTAATTCTTTGGCCAAAGAAATAGTAACAAATAGTATTAGGCTTGCATGAATTCGACCCGCTATGGGCCCGCGTGGTGGGTTACGGCCCATTACCTCTCACCGAGAAGAGCCTGTGTCCCAGCAGTGGGAACATTATACATTTTATTTTATTTTATTTTATTTTATTTTATTTCTTAAGAAATCTTACAGCTAGGATACATTTAGTTGACAGTTAGTGAAAAAGGCCAATCAAAAGTTTTCTCTGACAATATTAGGGTAGCACAAGAAGCAGTAGTCAGGCATGAGAAAGTAAGAATAAGTAAGCACTCGGAGAGAATCAAGAAAATAGTAACAGGTTTTAGTTAACTTCAAGGAAGTTTTTTTTTTTTTACAACTTTGGCGTCGAGACCTTCGATCCGTGGGGTCCCAGTGCGCATAAGTTATTTGCGGAAATCGCGAAACGTCTAGTTGATGTAACTGGTGACCGAAAAGCTGGCGGCTTTCTCGGGCAACGCATCAGCATTGCAATTCAGCGAGGAAATGCCGCCAGCATCCTCGGTACAATGCCCCGAGGGCCTTTTTTAAGCTTAACTTAGTTTTAATTTAATTTAGTTAATGTTATTTATTTATTTATTTATATATACTTTATTGTACACCACAAAAAAATACATGACAAAAAATAAATCAAACACTACAAAATATACAATGGGCGGCCTTAATTAATTATCATCTTGTAATTTGGTTATGTAAATAAACGAATAATAGTTATAGGAAGTTTTTACACAGTATTTTTTTTAGTTTAGGAACACTGGTGGCGAATAAATCAAGATCATCAACATCAAAATCAAAATCAATCAAAATCAAAAGTCATTCAAACTAGGCTGAAAATCAGCACTTTTCGAACGTCAAACACTGACACATCGAGTTGTATGCCCTGCTAGCTCTTATCATATAAGAATTTTGTCGATATATACACCGCACAGAGGGAACATACAGTGGTTGATGATTCCTTAAGGTGAAGGATGGAACACGCAGACCAATTTTGCTCATTAATTCAGAACAGTCGGTTGAACCATTTGCCAAATTGAACAAGAATACCATGTCGGCAATTTTTCTGCCCTCAATTAGTGGAAGAATGTGAAACTTCCTGCAGCGGCCTTAATAATTAGGCATATAGGTTTTGCATCTAAACTGAATGTACCTTAAAAAAATATTTTGAATATCTTAAGAAAATATAATATAATATCAAGAAACTTAAGAAAATTATAATTTCGCGGCTTACCCTGACACTTGCTGCAGAGATCTCACGCGCCCAGCCCTGGTTCAGGCCATGGTACGGAGCGAGAGGGCATGGGCAGCCGTCACCTCCTTCTGCGAAGCAATAATGTTCGCGAAAGAGGAGGCGGGACAGGAGAGGTCCTGGCCGCCGCAGGAGAGGCCCTGGGCGTCGGGAATCCCGGACGGATTTCCGGCCACCGTAGGCGCGGGCTTGCGGACGGTGAGCAATGGGCAGCTCACCAACCGGTAAGGACCAGGCCCGGGTCGTCGACGCGTTGTATCCCACGCGCGCCTCAAAGAGATGTCGTCAGCACAAGCGTAGGGGTCCAATAGGGCCGATGCCTGCCGGCCGCGACCCCGGCGAAGGTACTAAAGGGTCACCGAGGCCCCTGGCAACACAGGCAACGGAAGGAATACAGTTGGGTTTTAGTCAGTAAGAGTCTGACACACCCTCCCGCTCCGCCCAGAGCGGGAGAAGTTATTTGATGACATCCCACTCAAAAAAAAAAAAAACCCTGACACTTTCGCCGTAAGCAGAACTGGCGAAAAGAGTCCAGCAAATCTATTATAACTGCTGAACAATACAAATCCCTGACTGTACAAGTGTAGATCCCGAAAATTTCCCACACCTTCCTCAAACACGGTCACCCCACACCTGCTCTTGACATTCGAGGGACGTTTGATCACTGACTTCACCCTGTGACGTCACAGCACTCCCCCTCCCGTGCACCCCGCACAACCCCCGCGACGCCCCGCTGTGACAATTATAGAGCAATATTGTTGATGTTTTACCAAATATTAGGGGAAGATAGCGACTTGATTTGAAAGAATATGATCGGTTACCGAAGTTAATACAGTCAGTTTTTTTAAATATTACTATAAATAAGGAATCAAATCAAATCAAAAATATTTATTTGCTAGAATATGGTACATAAAGTGTTACAGTTAATTTGTTTCAGCATATCCTGCCATAACATGGCGTGCAAATGTATTTACAATCAGCCATGTCAATTAATCTGACCAACAAATACAGATTTATCTTCTAAACGGTCCTTAATGGTATAATATCTTTTCAATAGTAGTAGTTTGAAACGTATTTTTTAAACATTGTCAGCGGTAGGTCTTTTTTTTTTTTTTTTGAGGGTGGGAAATTATCAAATAACTTCTCCCGCTCTGGGCGGAGCGGGAGGGTGTGTCAGACTCTTACTGACTAAAACCCACCCGTATTCCTTCCTGTTGCCTGTGTTGCGGGGGCCTCGGTGACCCATAAGTACCTTCCCGCGACCCCGGCAGGCATCGGCCCTAGTGGACCCCTACTTTGTGCTGACGACATCTCTTTGAGGCGCGCGTGGAATACGACGCGCCGTCGACCCGGGCCTGTTCCTTACCGGACGGTGAGCTACCCATTGCTCACCGTCCGAGCGGTAGGTCTTGAAGACTATTAATTCAGTAAATGATTGTAAATATTAATCGACATGCATTATTCTTATGCATTTTTCTTAAATAATTTTAGTTTTATTGGTGGTAGCCGAAGTCTATCTTTATGCCGTGTTCGGCTATTAGACCTGTCAGTGATAATTTCAAATAAATTGTAGTTTCTCTTCACAAAAAAAAACATATTTCAAAAATACATATATAAACATGGCAGAGGTAGAATTTTAGGTTTTTGAAATAATGGCTTACAGCTGTCTAAACAGTGAGCTCCACAAATTGCTCGGTTTCATTTTTTTTGAGCTTTTAAAACTGTCAAAATCTACTGAGCTACCCCTTAAATGAATGAGAATTGATTAGGTATTGTAAAGGTTTAGTCAAATTGGCTGCTAACTTAAATGACCCTTGTATTCAAATCACAACTGTCATAACTGTCATTCTTTAACAATTGTAATGGCTATGTCACTGCAAATTGACGTAATCTCTTTGATTTGATAAACCATTAATTTCCCTGACTGTACAAACCATGCTCAGTGCAGAACGCGGGTCAGACTATCTGGGAGTATGTATATCAAAACATGTACATATTATAAGAACATTACAGTCGCATTTCGTGTATGTCTGCGTGACCGAGTTGTTTTCACTAAACTCTGCTACGAATTTTGACGCGTTTTTTTTTAATGTAGTGGAATAAATTGCCATAAAGAAATCTACATGTTTTTTCAAGCAATAAAAATGGTGCAAAGAAGTCGCGGGTATAGTAATTAAAGTCGCTGTTCGCGTCTGTCTGTATGACGGCGTTGTTCTTCTAAACTACGCAGCGGATTTTGATTTTCGCCAGAATCTAGAGAATTTGTTCGGAAAAGTTTATGAGTAGGTATAATATATTAATATTAAATCCATCTCTCCTACTTACCTGTACGAGGTAAGTAGGAGAGATGGATTTAACTTTAAGAAACTTAAAGACTAGCTATAATTTAAACGATGACTTGTATGATACTTTGACATCCTAATTAAATTTTAATCTTTATACTTTGACATCTTACTTTTGATACTTTGACATTCTAAATAAATTGTGTGTATTAAAGATATTATTTTTAACTAACATATTATCTCAAATTGTAATTTTAATTCATAAATATGCAATCAATAATGTTAATACTAACGTAATAATCTCTGTCGTTACGGGTCGTCAGAAGCCCGAAAGTCTGACAACCAGACTTACCAAGGCGTATCGTTTACCCAATGACAGGGCTGTGGAGGTCAGATAGGCAGTCGCTCCATGTAAAATACTGGTATTCAACTGCATCCGGTTAGACTACACTTTCTGTCTGAACTTTATAAGAGACTTACCTCCAGACCTCTGAGTTTGTTTCGGCCTTTCTTCTCAGAGTAGTCAGATAGGAAACACCTCATCTAGTTTTTAAAATATGATTGACGTATAAAAGTGTTTGTACGAACCTACTTGCATAAATAAAATCATCAGACTGGAAGCCGACGATAGTTGGAAAAACGCAGGCAGATTTTGTTACCTACTTTAAAATATTGACCCTGCTTTACCCGCGTGGGGGTCAAAAGTACCCCTGCCACTTATGATAAGTGTCAAACTCCCAAACTATATATTGTCACTTGCCACCTGTGGAGCGTCCCTTAACCCTATCACGGTATTAGGAGCACCCCTAATGTAACTGACCGAAGGGACACTTCGTATAATGTCATTTATTTGAGGAGTGTCAGTTTCGTTTAGTTTGGGACTTACGTTGTTAATTCTGTTTATAAGGGGAGTTTATTTTGTGTCCAGTGAATTATAGGTGGGGAACATAATTGATTAATTGGTCAAGGACAGCTAATGAGACACAATTGATTTTCTGTTGTTTGACTCCGAATCGGTGTCGCGCGGGGCTTAAACAACGTGCTGTATATCATAATGTTTCTTTATTTATTTATTTAACAGTATATGTACACACATATAAACAGACAAGAAGAAAAGAACAGAAAAATACCTACAAAGGTGATGCTTATTTCTAAAGAAATCTCTTCCAGCATACCTGCGATAGGACAGTAGGCAAAGAGATGTAGACACCGTGTGTAAGAGTAGAAGAGAAAACAAAATACATAAAAACAAAAAAACTATTCACTAACTACCTAACTATTCTTTCTGAGCGCACAAAACCTTTGGGTGTCACTGTTTATAGCCGCATAAAATAATAATAATAATCGTGTACTTGCTTAGAAAGTAGGTACATAAAATATAGGTGTTTACAAAATTTGTGATCCCTGTACAATCTACCGTAAATTAGGCATGCAAACATTGATGTTGATTTATTTGATTTACATATGTATTTACAAAAAATCAATCTTTAATCGATTCTGTAATAATCGATATAATGTAGATACTTATTTAAAAGGAAAAACGTAAGTCTACTTCCCTTAATACCCGTTATCATTCTTACTACTTGTTTGCGCTTTAACGGCGACGGACGTATAACCTTCCTAGTGAATTTTAATTGGCTAATAATAATCTATAGGTACATTTTAAAAGCCCACAACTCGTTTTAATAAAGTGTTAGAACCTAGATTTCGTACAATTTAAAATATTTTTTTATTAAAAACTCAAAACTCGTCAATCAAATTAAAATTGGCAAAAATAATAAATTAAAAATGATAAAAGATAGAATAAACTTAAAGCGAGCATAATAATAATAAGGAAATACAAAATGTCAAATAATAAATCTAACGTGTAGTGTCATTTAAAAAATATTGAGTAATAACACTTCAATCAACTCAGCCTATAACAGTCCACTGCTGGACATAGGCCTCTCCCAGGCTGCGCCACAACACTCTGTCCTCCGCCTTCCGCATCCAGTCTGTCCCAGCCACATTTTTAAGGTCGTCAGTCCATCTAGCTGTCAGCAAGCTGAAATAGCTGTGGGCTGGCCATGTTTGCCGAAGGACCGATGGCCGGTGGAGCAGACGAGTCCTGGAGTGGAGACCGCGTATCGGCAAGCGTAGTGTGAGAGCCCCCAGCTTGAATAACACTTATCATGTAATAAAACCATAGCCAAACATTACAAAGGTATTACAGAACACGACAATGTGCTCCTGTTTTTACCCGACTGCCTCAGGAGGGTAATGTTTTTCGAGAGTATGTATGTATGTATGTATGTATGTATGTATGTATGTATGTGTGTATGTATGTATGTATGTATGTATGTATGTCTATTTCTTTGGCACGCTCTGTAGCCTAAACGGCTTGATGGATTTTAATATATGAGGTGTCTTTAGATTCGTCTTAATTGTAGAAGTGACATAGGCTATATAATATTTATAAATTGCATCTGCAAATACAAAAAAAAAGGAGGGGAAGTTTTTTTTTAATTAATTGCAACAATATTGGTATCAAATAAAAGCTAGTAATGAGTAATTTTCAAATATATATGTTAATAAAACTAAAAAGCTTGAAATAAAATAAATTATTTAAAAAACAAAAAATCCGACTGCAAAAACACAACTGAAATGGGAAAAACAAGCATTATAATTTAAATAATTTTGGTCTTGCAGGCGGGGACAGTCGAATAACCTGAAATATGGTGTAACTTTTGATTGTCCCCGCCGCGCCTGCGATACCAAAATTATATAGATTATAATGCTTGTTTTTCCCTTTTCAGTTGTGTTTTTACAGTCGGGTTTTTTGTTTTTTAAATAATTTATTTATAGTTAGTGTAAAGCATTTATAAAACACAATTCACAATTTCTACATTAATATCAGAAATATTTATGGTGCACATAATCAAGAGTGCCTATATTCTATCTATCTATCTATAAGATATATGATTTTAGTGACTTTTACATCTGTTATTACGCCTTCAAATAATGTAAGTAAGTTATGCAAAAAATCTATGTTAAACTAGAACGCATACACATCATTTCTATATGTGAATATTTAGGTATTGTAGTAAATAACTTTATAAAAATAAATTTAGGAAGAAATGTCTACCCAAAGCATAAAAAAACCGGCCAAGTGCGTGTCAGACCACGCTCAATGAATGGTTCCGTAGTTAGGAAGTTTTTATGAATTTATCCCTAAAACAAACTTAACATTAGTTGAAAAACATGTTCTCCCATACATCGATATATGCCACGGTCAATTCTCCAACTGCAAATTTAAGTTGGTAGACTATTACTCGTTAACTTGTACAGCCTACTTAGCTGTAATAGTTTTCCTAATAATTTCATTATATTTACTACTGCCATGACTTTTTTCACATCGCCATAAACAACCATTTAGCTGGCGGGGGACAGACTAACAAAAATTTGCACTTTAATGTTTAATATTTCGCAAGCGGATCCTTGAATCGACAAGTGGAGTTCACGGACCCGCAATATTTTTGAACGGCCTATCCAACGATATCGCACACCATGGGGTAGACGAGGAAAAAACATATCATCCCATCGTGAAAAATATTTTTTTTCCGAGGTTTTTTTGCACTTTGTCGGCGTGATTAATATATATTCCTATGACAAATTACAGCTTTCTAGTACTAAGTGTCTGTGAGCTACAGCGGGGACAGACACACAGACAGACGGACATGGCGAAACTATAAGGGTTCCTTTACTACGGAACCCTAAAAACGATATTACTTTCAAACTGCTCAAGATATTTTCATGTTTTTTTTTTCTTTATGAAGAGACTATTTTATCCTACTAATATTATAAATGCGAAAGTTTGTAAGGATGGATGGATGGATGTTTGTTACTCTTTCACGCAAAAAGTACAGAACGGATTTGGATGAAATTTGGCACACAGATAGTTTATAACCATGAATAACACATGGGATACTTTTTATCCCGATATACCCACGGGGTCAAAACTTATGCGGGTGAAACCGCGGGGCGCTTCTAGTATTCCATAAATGAAAGCGAAGGGCGATGCGGCGTGAGAGCAACGCGCTTTTGTGTGGCTGAGGTCAACAGCGTTTACCTGACCTTTAACCGCTTAAGTACATATTCACGGAATATATAAACCTCTTTGAGAGGATACATATGTAGTACCCATATATGTATCTTCTGGTAGCGTAGGACCGGTTATTGTGGCGATGCACGAGGGAGCCCCATGTTGAGTAGTGGACGCAAACGTTGATTAATGTATACAAAATATACATAACCTATAACTGGCTGGTATAATGATATATGTAACTGGCGAAATGTGGGTGTACTACAGGTACACCTCTTCCCAACCTTTCGGAAAAAAAAGACGTCATGTTATGTGATGTTAAAATATTGAAAATCGTTTTTCTTGACCATACGATGCAACTTTTTGGAAAGGGCAACTAGATACATGTTTTTTTTCTTATCATTTTTTACATTTAAAAATGCCTTATTGTAATGAATGATTTTGTTTGATGATGGGTGCAAAGGGGTTTTTTACAACCTTAACGATTACCTAATAACACACGAGAATTAGTATCAAAAGACTGCTAATAACTAAATCCACCTGTAGCAATAACCCCTTCACTGCGACACTACTCAAATAGTGACCACTCAACGTAATGAGAGACCCCGCGGGGGCCCGAGGGCCGAGTTGACGATGTGTTGACACTACGAGTATTTGTTCCCTTGTTTGTGACGCTAATGGGGCGACAAGGCGAATTTTGTGTAGATAAATAATAACGTGGCTAAATAATAACAGCCGCACGGGTCGATTGAAGGGTAAGCTAAGCTTGCTGCAGTCGGTTCGTGGATGGGTGATCATCCATTGCATATCGAGACTCCTCCGTGCCTCGGAAAGCACTTTTAGCAGTTGTTCCCGGCTGTCATTCGTAGATCTTTGACAGTCGTTACGGGTCGTCAAAGACTAAAAGTCTGACAATCAGTTTTACCGAGGAGTATCGTGTTACCCAGTAACTGGGTTGTGTCAGATTAGGCAGTCGCTCCATGTAGAATACTGGTATTCAGCTGCATCCGGTTACACTCAACGTACATATCAACACACATAGTTGGGAAAACGCTAGGCAGATTGATTGAACGGGTGTAAAAAGACGCTTACCGATGCCGAGAGTCACTTGTAGGCACTGGGACGTCATTGTGATATTTTATTTTGTCCTAGCTAGACCATACCGGGAACCTTCGGCCAAAATTCCACCTTTTTCTGACTTTTTTTTTACGAAAACAAATTTGTTGTTGAGTATAATAATAATAACGTTTATTTCGACCGACAAAGGATCATATAGGCACGAAAGATTACAAAACACATTTAAAAAATAAGTTAAAACACAATTAAAAAGACCACATTAACATATTCAAATTTAAATAAAAATTAAATTAAATTAAAATTAAATAAATACAAATTACCCGTTTAACAAAGGATCTCCATATCGGAGAAGTGATCCTATCTGCTACAGTCAACAGAGTTCTGTTGCAGCTGCCACGCATTCCGCAGATCAGGGATACCGTTTTCTTGCGGAGGACGGCATGAAAGCCGAATGTTTTCTGTACGCGAGGCAGCCCCAACATCATGCTGAAGATGTTGTTATACTGGACGCGCAGGACATCCAGCAATCTTTTGGTGAGACTGAACCACCGATTTCCCCTATAAAAGCTTTGACAATACGCCATAACCGCCATAACTTAACTTCAAATACGACCCTTGCACCGATGCATGCACCCATAAGCACAAGGATTTGCGTGCGTTAAATTGTGCGTTGCCGTAATAAGATTTTCACACCAAATTAAGTATTTTTCAAGCAATTATTGTTACTCAATGTTACTTAGTTTTATGTACAAAATACGTGGTTGACGGCTACGTCATGGGTCTTTTCACACCTTGTATTTATTTAGTCCATTTTTGGGATTGTTTTTTTTTTGAGTAAAAACTTCGTTAGCTAATTTTAGTAGAGGAAAACTTATGGGTTCACGTCACCGACATGCTAATATGACGTGTTGCGCCAGACTGGTGACTCGCAGCGGTGAACATGTATACGCATGTATACAATGTTATTCCTAAGTTTTAAATTTTAACTTCTGTCAGCAGTTCCCATAACTGCCAATTTTTTTTTTTAATGAAAAAAATGAAGATACTGTTGAGTACTTCAACGTATTTTCCTTATTTCTAGTGCAGTGGAACAAGTTGTTTAATTATTGTTTGGTAGACAGGCAGCTTATGAAATTGTCACAGAAATTATATGAAAAAAATGGTTGTCTGTAAAGTCGGTTTACGGACGATAATTTTACGTGATAACGAGAGAGAGAGATGCGTCACAAGCTGAACGCTTAAGCCAATCGTGCCTCTCTATCGCTAGTTCCACGCTCTCGCTTGCACGCTCGGCTCAAGCGGAACGTGACACTTTTTCGTGCGTGCAGCCAGCGTTCATCAATTTATAAGATGTTATCACGTCAAAAACAAAATGGCGGCGTTAGTTTTGATTTTGGCCACTCGCCAATAGATCATTATTCAGCTATAATCATGATTGCTGTCATATTTGACTTCAGATCAAACTCAATAGGCTGTCAGTAACTTTACACATTATTAAAACAGACGATTAGGTAGGTACCTACTGAATACCGTGAGGGCTGAAGGGATTACAACAGTAGCCGGCATTTAGAGAAAACAAATAATTAATGTGATGCCGCCGCCCGCCATGATACTAGCGCTGTGGCTTTAGAAAAAGCGGGTCGAGTTTGTGAATGAAACTCGTGTGGCCGTGTGATACACAAGTACAATCAATTATAATCTGCTCAGCGTTTTCCTAACTATGTGGGTTCAGCTTTGCAGTGCGCCTTCTCTGTCACTCATGTACCTGTGTGACAGTATCTTTCTTAACCCATTTCACGTCAAAAAAGCAAAGACGTGCCTTCGGCGCCAAGCTACGAATTATTCCTTAAAATCTGTCGTGACCGTGGCGTGCTGGGCACATTTTTCTCTGTCATCTATACATGACTGTGGCGGTCAAAAGGTTAAACTCTATACATATGTTATTAAACTCACATTGCATTGCTTAACTTTGAGACGAGTAGCCTCCATCGGGAACTGAAACATAACATAACACTCAGCCTTATCCCAACTACATTGTGATCAGCTTCCAATCTAAGCTGATGCAGCTGAATACCAATGTTTTACCTAGAGCGGCCCATCTGACCACCCACAATCAATTACACGACAACCCCAGTTGCACGACACCCCCCAGTTGCACGACACCCCCAGTTACACGACACACCCAGTTATAAAACAAGATGTATACTCGTATCTGTATCTGAGTGTTTAGGACACACGTTTTAGAAATAGACGGTGACAATGGTGCCGATTCCCTTGTTCACAAAGTAAACTAAATTTAAGTTCAGTGCATCTTTTTCTTTATATTTCATTAAGAAAAGGACAGAAGACAAATTTTAGTTTAATCCTGTCAAATTAATCAGCGCTTGACGTAAATTGACGTAATTTTAGTAGGCAAGTTTTTAATCATGTCTAAACTTGTATGGTAGTAGTGACAGACGCTGACTAATTTGACAGAACTAAAATGTATCTTCTGTCCTCTTCTGAATGAAATAGAAAGAAAAAGGTGCACGGAACTTAAATTTAGTTTAGTTTATGAACAAGGGAATCGGCACCATTGACTGTTTAATTTCGTCAATTTTATTGCAGGACTTAAATGCCTATCGCTAATTTGCCGTTTCTTAAAGTACTGGTCATAGCCCGTATGACTGTGAGGGTGACCCATAAAAAAACATGACTTCTGTATTCCCCGAAAGGGAGAGCGGAAGCGTATAGAACACCCACAAGTTATGTTTCAACTTATAAAATCCCATGAAATAGGGCGCGAGCCTGTTAGCATCAACTGACTCAAATTCAGTCATCAAATTGCTATTGAAGAATTCCTAATGTAAAACCCAAATGACATTTGTCCGACCTGGGGATCGAACTCATGCCCCGTGCTAGTTTATCATTTCTCACTTCGAGTTACAGCTATAGCCTTATGTAAGCGGGCACGCCCTTTATGCCTGGAGGCTTTTATATAGGTATTAAGTTCTGTTTACGTTTTTATGTTGTTTTTGTTTACGTTTTTGTTTCTGCATGAGTACAGTTTTCATTGTTTTGTTTGTGTTTTGAAGTGTTAATTACTTTGCATATGATTTCTATAGAATCTACAGACAGGTGTGCTGCTGGGTAGTTTGTTGCACCAGTTTTTCTTCCCAGCTAAAGCTCTAGGAAGTGGTGAAGGGCGGGCGTTTTTGGGGGACTGTCTTATGTAATTTTGACGTTCGAAAAGTGCTGATTCTTTATGCCTAGTTTAAATAAATAACTTTGATTTTGATTTTGCTCAGCAGTCGAGTTTTCGATAAGTAGACCAACAAGGCAGTCAATGATGGCCATCCGTTGCATAATTAATCCCCGCTGTTTGAGTGGCCCCACACGAATGTAAAGCTCTTAATGAAAAGAGCAAGCTAGTTAACCCTCTGTTTGCTGACGGAAAGCGGCTGGGGCCCACCGGCTACAGAGAGGGACCGGGACCCGAGGGCCCGCGGCGATAATGTTATGAATTTTATTGTTTGTTTTACGTCAATTTTGATTTGGGGCCCATCAATAATTTTTTTTTTTTAACTGTTCTGTTCCTTTCACGCTTGCAGTCTCAGATATCATCATATACATACAGGGTACCTAGTAGGTAATTGATGGATAACCTAAGATGGATTATAGAAAATCTTACAGCCGATCGAAAAAATTAAAAATATCTCTAGTAGGATTAACAGAGATGTATTTTTGACTTCAAAAACACATGGTATGTTCGTCTGTATGACATTTTTTGTTATGTGCATATTTTCTTCGATATTTTTATCAATGGTGGACCGATTTTTAAACTTATTTTTTCATTTGGCAGTTTTATTACCTTTGCCTGGGTGGTTATAGAGTTAGCTTCAATAATACGTATTTTAATCCACTTTGTGTATGTTGATAATGTTATAATAACTTTTCTCACTGTTGTTTAACAAAATTGGAAAAAAAATTAAGCCATTTCAAGGTTGTCAATTAATAACCGGGCTTCCTGTATACGTCAGTTATCTCAGTATTCACCCTTCTAGCCTCCAAGTTAAAACTAAAATAATTAATGATCCTAAAAAAAAAACACAAATTATTTAAACCACTTAATAATTCATAAAAAACTCGCTAAATCTATTCAACCCTTCACTGCTAAGCCCTTGTGAATGTAACGCAAGTCAACACACCGTGTAATAGCCGGTGTAAATAATGGAGACTAGATAATGAGTCGGCCACTAAATTATTTTGGGGGCCTTTTGGACCGGCCGCGGCTGAGAAGGGTTAATTTTGTTAATCCGATTCTTTTTACAAAATTTTATGATGAGCGTCTATTTAAGGGGTTAAGCGAAATATGAAAAATTTGTGTCGCAGTAGAAGTATATACAGGGTGGCCAGTAAAGTGTCGATTATAGGTAAAATTTTACCTTTTACCCCTTTTAAACTACTAACAACGGCGGAACATACATGGTGGCATGTATGTTCCGCCGTTATTAGTAGTAGAGAAATATATATATAATTTTTTTATCTTCAAAAATGAACAAATAGGGGGCCGTAAAAGTTGTCAGTTTTAGACCTTTTTTGTAGGAGCTCTATCGCAACAACTAAACGAGTTAGGAATTTTAAACTTCTGTATATCATTGACCATATACTGTATTTAATCAACAAATAATTAAAAATGCCGTTTGATAAGCCAACTTTCTGCAACTGCAAAAAATAATTTTGTAATTCACAGTATCATTACAAAATAAAAAATATTTGTGATTTTTTAAATTTAAGGTGAAAAATATTCTTTGTTAGTCCCACTTGGCCAGTTTTTAGGGTTCCGTAGTAAACAAGGAATCCTTATAGTTTCGCCATGTCCGTCTGCCTGTCTGTCTGTCCCCACTGTAGCTCAGTGACGCTTAGTACTAGAAAGCTGTAATTTGGCATAGGTATACATATTAATCTCGCCGACAAAGTGCTAAAATAAAACCTTGAAAAAAAAAAGTGTGCCTCCCTTGCACGTAAAGTGGGGATGATATTTTTTTTCTCATCTGTCCCATGATGTGGGGTATCCTTGTATAGGCTGTTCAAATATATTGCGGGTCTGGGACACCATTATATAAATTTGCAGTTGGAGAATTGACCGTGACGTATATCGATGTATGGGCGAACATGTTTTTCAAATACAATGTTAAGTTTGTTTTTGGGATACATTCATCCCAACATTCCCAACTACGTAACCCTTCATTGTGCGTGGTCCGACTCTCACTTGGCCGGTTTTTTTTTTATATATGTGCCGCGGCAGTGGCCGTCGAGCGCTGCATCCAAGTTGGTCTCAATTACTTGGGTATTTCGTGTTTTAAGGACCGAAAATAAGAATTATTAGAGGTTCACAAAAAGAGGCGCAATGATTATATTAGAGTGTTCAATAAATTTTTCGCGAAGCCAAACGGGATTTTTTTGAGATTCAAATAAATATAAGGTTTTAAACAAATAGTAAGAGAAAGAAACAATGAAATGACAACCACAGGTGTGTTGACTGTGTGGTGTATTTGTGTACTCTTTGTATTGTGTACTCTGACGTCACAGCACACAATTAGCTAATGAAATGGGGTCGAAACATAATAGGCTATATTCCCATTGTGTTTCGAGTAAAAGTTAGCACAATGGACATGAGAATAGGGTGTCGGTGTTCAAGAAATACGTGTTGGTTCTGTCACCTTTAGTTCAATAGTTATAGCCCCGACTTACAAGTTGTAGGTCGTGGGTTCGAACCCAGATAGGCACCTTACTTTATGCAGTTTATTTCATCACCACTTAAGGCGCTGACAAGACGCAAATGACCAAAATAGGCTTGTATTAAAAAAAAATGCCAAATCTGTATAGTTTATGGTAGCGGAAAAAATATATGTTAATTTTGAACATGTTTCTCAGAACTTGCTTGTTACCAAAGCACGTTTTGAAATAAAATCTCGATACAAACAAACGTTAAACTAACCTCTTACCTTGAGTTCTAATCAAAATATCTGCATTAAATATCAACATACGTTACGTATTTAATGAATAAGAAGAACGTCTTATTTGAATGCAGAATTTGATTGTTTTTTATTTTCGATTACTCAACTCAATTTTGAGTAAATAGAGAATTGCTTCATATTTTGCAATAAATTACAAGCGTTGTGTCATCGCGCTTCTCTTTCTTTTCTATGCAATCTGACAGTGACCGCGGTTTAGGTGTTGTCAGCGTCTTAACTTGTGGGAGGTCAGATAGACGGTCGATCCATGAAAAATACTGATATTCAGGCAATTAAATATCAGTACTTTACTGGGTCGGCATCCAGTCTAACCGGCGCTGTATCTGTTTAGACTGGAAGCCGATCCCAACAAAGACGGGAAGAGACTAGGCAGATGGTAACATTTTAGAAGATTAATCTTACAAACGGTCAATTTGAACCCTAAACACTGAACTATTATTAAAACGAGTGAACATCTAAAATTTTAACTGCATCATGAACCGTGTGTTCCCCCGGGGATACAGTCGAGACCCCCGGGGGAACACACAGAGCTTTAGCTGAAGTTAAATATTAACGGGGCTGTTAGCTGCCGATACCGGGGTATTTTTGTTACTGTATCGTGCAAACAATATTGGGGATAGACAGTCGTTACGTGTAGTCAGACGTCTTTCTAAGCGGTTTTTTTTTTGGGTGGGAAATCATCAAATAACTTCTCCCGCTCTGGGCGGAGAGGAAGGGTGTGTCAGACTCTTACTGATTAAAACCCACCCATATTCCTTCCGTTGCCTGTGTTGCCAGGAGACTAGGTAACCCTTTTGGACTACCACGCGACGCCGGCAGGTTTCTAAGGGGTATCGTGTTACCCAGTAACTGGGTTAAAGAGGTCAGATAAGCAGTAGCTCCTTGTAAAATACTGGTATTCAGCTTCATCTGCTTGAATGGAAGCTGACCCCAACATGGTTATACCTATATACCTAGACGTGTTCTATAACTGATGCAGGGCAGGTCAAGGTGGCAATAATAGATGCACCGCACGTGGTTCAAAGTCGCTTCATCATAGAATCGAATAGAAGATAATACTCTTTATTATGTACACCATAAAAACTACAGATATAAATGCTGCATCATCTGCCTAGCCTTTTCCCAACTATATTAAGGTCGGCCGGATGCAGCTGAATACCAGTACTTTACATGGAACGACTGCCTATCTGACCTACACCACCCAATTACTGGGTACCACGATACTCCTTTGTAAGACTGGTTGTCAGACTTTCGGTCTGCTGACGACCCGTAACAACTGTCAAAGATCTACAAATAACAGTCGGGACCAACAGCTTAACGTGCTTTCCGGCACGGAGAGGTCTTGGTATGTAAAGGTGGTCACCAATCCACAGACCAACCGCGGCAAGCGTAGCTTAACCTGATCGATTGACCCGTGCGGCTGTTATTACTTAGCCACAAGCCCCTCTTGGTTCAAAATCGCTTGACTTGAAAATGGTCGCCTACGGTCTAGCCACCCTTTTTTTTTTTTGGGTGGGAAATCATCAAATAACTTCTCCCGCTCTGGGCGGAGCGGGAGGGTGTGTCAGACTCTTACTGACTAAAACCCACCCGTATTCCTTCCTGTTGCCTGTGTTGCGGGGGCCTCGGTGACCCATTAGAACCTTCCCGCGACCCCGGCAGGAGCCACCCTGGATAGTGTAGATTTGGATTAGTGCCCGCTTGATAAATCAAATCAAATCAAAATATTTTATTTCATATAACCCTACATGGGCACTTATGAAACGTCAGAAGCTAGGTGCACGGTTCCAATTGGTCGTTTCCTATGGAGAAGAGCCGGTAAGAAACTCCACGGTTACTCTTTTAAAAATAGTGGGCTTTGTTTTCAACATGACAATGTTTTCAAATCACAGTGTTAGTGTTAGGTATGCAGTGTTAGGGTTAGCAATAGGCTCGCTCCCTAATAGGACTGAAACATCTGGCAAATGGCGGCGTGCGGCAGGTGTACCTGGAGACCACGAGGAGATATGCAAAGGTGTACCTCTGCATATCTCCTCGTGGTAGACAGGTGTGATGGCTGTCCATTGTGTCACCCTATGTAAAATGTCTACTTTTATATTTGAAATTTCTTGTTTCCCGGACGTTCAACAGCGCGGGCGGCCGATGCAATGCAATACAGTGGGCATTGCTTTGCATCGCCCGCCCGCGCTATTACTTCATTTTCGCTTAGCGTTCTTACTGACTTTTTTTCTCTTTGCCCGACTCCTAACGGTCGTAGCGTGATGTTAAATAACCTATAACCTTCCTCCATAATTGGGCTACCAAATGCAAAAAGATTTTTTCAAAACCGACTGGTAGTTCCAGAGATTACTCCCTACATACAAACTTACAAACTAAAAGGGTTAGGCAGAGTTGTACCTATAGTGTACTATAGGTACAACTCTGCCTAACCCTACGGTGAATCCCAGGCGTCTTTATGTTCTTAAAATTAGTTTCGATTTTTTAGAGTTCGGTGGGTGTACCCACATTTCGCCAGTGTTGTTTAAAGTAATAGGGGGCGAGCCTATTGCCATCAACCGGGCACAAATCCAGACTCCGGGCTGCCGCTGAGAAATTCCAGGTAGAAAAAGCCAATAACACTGCCCGACCCGGGAATCAAACAAACTATACCTTTTTATAATAGTCGATTTATATGGTGTACAAAATAAAGAGTATTCTATCTGAAACACTAAAGTAGTAGTAAAAATACAAAACGTTCGCTATATCAGCCCCATCATTTCCCGACACCATCCTTTCACAGTACTAACCCCACATTCCCGGAACACCCCATAGAAGTGACGATGACGGAGCTCATTAACGATATTGAGTTATTTGTTTAGTTGTCCAGGGGAACAGAATCAAATCAAATATTATGGATCAGTTGTTGCCCGCGACTTCGTCTGCGTGTATTTTTTTTAAACAATTAGCTATAGTTGGTGCCTTTTAGCGTGGCAATAGCGGTCATTGACCCACCTACATTGTCTAGCATTTTTCATTTCAAAAACTGAAATAAAGTCCACTAACGGCGTGAAGCAATATCTATCATGATCTTCAATATTTTCCAATAACGAAAAACCATACCATATGTTATTGTTTGGGTTCCTACGGAGAGATACTAGGGAAAGGGCAATGACCGCTAGTGCCACGTTAAAATGCGACAACTATAGGATTACAAGTAGTCTATAACCTTCTCCAGGTCCCCGGCTATTTCATCACGATCGGTTCAGTGGTTCAGGCATGAAAAGATCACAGACAGACACACAGAGTGTATAATATTACTAGCTGCGCCCCGCGGTTTCACCCGCATAAATCTCGATCCCGTGGGAATATCGGGACCATAAGTATCCTATTTCCTAACCCGAGTCATGGTCTTCTTTCTTCCGGTACATCCGTCATACGAAAACAGGTTAACCGTCTCGCAATTTTACCTGTTCCCCGTAAAACTCTTGTCTTCCCTGTCACACATGCAAACGTATTGGCAATCATACTTTTTTGGATAGCTGATAAGACGAGGATATTTTCCTAGTAATTTTTACATCAGGCGTAGTATTTTTTTTTTGCACTAGACAACATTTTTTTATGAAGTAATAGCAAAAATTACAAAAAAAATGTTTGAATAGTGATCTTTGCCAAAGTTTTAATTATTAACAAATATCTGCTACGGCATCAACTATGATAATAACTTAAAATTTCAGTACAGTCGCGCCGTAAATAATTTCAAATGATTTAATCTGAGACTTTTCATAAAGAATTCAAATGATTTTTTCATAATAAAACAAAAAATCAGGTAACTCAAAAACTACCGAATTTCGGTAGAACATTTGGTGGCTTAATTTGTTGCATTTTAACCCTACTAGGATGTTCTGCAAGGAATACGTCGAGTTACATACATATATAGGTTAGGATAGTATAGATTGATTGGAGGGGCTCGTGCCTAAGTAATAACAGCCGCACGGTCAATCGATCAGGTTAAGCTACGCTTGCCGCGGTTGGTCCGTAGATGGGTGATTATTACATACCAAGACCCCTCCGTGCCTCGGAAAGCACGTTAGGCCGTTGGTCCCGGCTGTCATTCGTGGATCTTTGACAGTCGTTACAGGTCGTCAGAAGCCCGAAAGTCTGACACCAGTCTTACCCAGGGTATTACCCAGTAAATGGGTTGTGGAGGTCAGATAGGCAGTTGCTCCATGTAAAGTACTGGTAGCGTGGTGATAATTAATCACTTAGAAGGCTAAATCTGTGCTTGCAGGGTCATTTTATTTAAGCGACTATTGCCCGACAACCATTTCGTACTCAATGGAATATCTAGCCTCGCCTCCCACACACCTCTGCCCAACCCTTTGGATAATACGGGTGTGATGATATGTTATGTGTATAATTACTGAAAAAAAAACACTTGAAATAGTCCCTGTAGAAAATAAATTTCTGTAGGCTTGCATAATCAGCCTATAATGTTCCCACTGCTGGGACACAGACCTCCTCTCTGTGAGAGGGAGTGGGGCGTAATCCACCACGCGAGCCCAGTGCGGGTTGGTAGATGTCACATGTCTTCTCTATTCGAGAGGGAGTGGGTTGTAATCCACCACGCGGGCCCAGTGCGGGTTGGTAGATGTCACATGTCTTCGAATTTTTGGTTCTAGGACAAATCGGTTAACTCACGATGTTTTCCTTCACCGTTTTGAGAGCAGTGGTGATGAAATAATTTAAACAAAGTAAAGCGTCTCTCTGGGTTCGAACCTACGACCTTATTTGTAAGTCGCGGCCGTTACCACTGGGCCACCACTGCTGTGTAAGCTTGAAAACTTCTTGTTTCAGTTTGCATATTATTATTCTTTTTAAAAATCGAACTTCGACCAAATAAATCAAATCACTATCTAGCATACTATACTACGCCATATCCCGTCTGTTCTGAATTTGAAACACAGAGTACGTCGGGGGCGCTTCGACTTCCGGCCACGCCCACCGCCCGCCCTACGCCACGAACGTACTATAAATACGGACACAGTTGTAGGACAAATAATTATGTACTACTCGTATAACTTTACACACGACATTTTATTTCTGTAGCCATGCATATGTATAAGCTCATGACAGCCGCACGGGTCGATCGAAGGTTAAGCTATGCTTGCCGCGGTTGGTTCGTGGATGGGTGTCCATCCATTACATATCGAGACATTCGTAGATCTTTGACAGCCGTTACAGGTAGTCAGAAGCCAAAATTCTGACAACCAGTCTTATCGTACTACGTTGTAGAGGGCAGATAGGCAGTCGCTCCATGTAAAATACTGATATTCAGCTGTATCTAGCTAGACTGTAAGCCGGCCCCGACATGGTTGGGAAAAGGCAGGCAGATTGATATCTTGCATATGTAACATCACGCTTGTATTCCCCGGAACGGGTAGGCAAAAGTACACCTTTCGCGTCATCTTTATTCAGCTGAAAGACGTTCACGTTGACTTGGGGAGTCTTTTGTCCGACTGCTGGACAAAAGACTCCTCAAGCATTGTTTTAATGTTAAGGCGCTGACAAGACCCAATTGACGAAAATAGGCTTCTCTTAAGAAAAAAAATTGCCAAATCTGTATGGTTTGTGGTAGCGGAAAAAATATATGTTAATTTTGAACATATTTCCCAGAACTTGGTTGCTACCAAAACACGTTTTAAAAGAAAATCGCGATACAAACGAACGTTAAACTATCCTCTTACTTTGAGTTCTAATCCAAAATATCTGTATCAAATATGAATATACGTTACGTATTTAATTAATAACAAGAACGTCTTATTTGAATGCAGAACTTCGTTGTTTTTTATTTTCGATTACTCAACTCAATTTTGAGTAAATAGATAATTACTTCATATTTTGCAATAAATTACAAGCGTTGTGTGATCGCGCTTCTCTTTCTTTTCTATGCAATCTGACAAGGTCCGCGGTTTAGGTGTTGTCAGCGTCTTAAGTAGGTACGGTCAAAGAGCGGTAATTTGGAATCCAAATAGTCCTTAACCGTGTCAAAGTAAAATCATTTATGTCAAATAGATATATAAAACGCACTTTTAAACGCTAAATTTATAGAAAAATTCACTTCTCATCAGAAAAATCGAAACACCAAGTTTATGTTTTGAAAGGATTATCAGAAAATTGTGTATATTTAGGAATATATGTCAAATGTCGTTTAATAGTGATTATTATGAGGTTTTCAAACGTTAATGATAATGTTCTAAATTCAAATTAAATTTTCATAGGTTTCGTATTTTGTTTAACAAGTCATTTTTACCCTGTATGGAGTATGAAGGAAATTGATTAACAAAACACACGTAAATGAAAAAAAAAAACTAAAAAACGTTTATTTAATGAGCTCTTATTACTGCTTCCATACGGTTCTTCATCTATCGGATGAGAGTCACGATCAAATGTTGTGGCATTCCATTCTATTCCTCTTGGATTGCATTTTGCAGCTGGCTAAGTGTTTCTGGGGCAGGATGCTTGCACGAATTCGTCTATTTAATTCATCCCATAGATATTCAATCGCATTCATGTCCGGGCTTCTTGCTGGCCATTCTATAATGGAGATATCGACTTCGGTAAATAATCTCGTACGACGGTCGCGGTGTGAGCCCTAGCATTGTCGTGCATGAATATGAATGATTGTTTTATGGAATGAAAACTCTTTTGTTTTAAATTAGGACAGAAACCGTAAAAACTAACGTAATTGATTGTAGTTTACCCTTCCAATAGGCAGTTTCGTATGGAGAAGAATGAGCAAGAAACTCCACCGTATGTTTTACAATATTTTGTACACATTAATTACAATTTCATATGTGATGTGCCTGCCTACCTATCAAAATTGCTACAATGCAATTGATTGATACCACAAAGCCCCATTTTGTCCACCATTGTGATTATAATCTGGCTACCTGATTTGAATGTATTTTAAAATTCAATAAAAATATCTCCCACACACCCCTGAGTAACCTCAGGGCGGGATTTTATTAAATCATTTCATCAATTCTTAGACAGAATATTCGGAAGTGTGGCGTTATTAGAATATTGTGTGCGAATTAAAGATAAATAGGATTATTTCTAGTGAATCTGATAAAAGAATAAGGGAAAATATCCAAAACAAGCCGGTGGCCCACCTGATCAGACGTGATGGTAAAAATTAAATTGTTTATTCTGTAAATAGGATATCGAAATCTCTTTTAGCCATCATATATTATTTAAAAAAAAAACCGGCCAAGAGCGTGTCGGACGACGCATAATGAAGAATTCAGTAGTTCGGACGAATTTATTCCAAGAACACAGTTAACATTGTAGTTAAAAAACATGTTCTTCCCCATACATTTCAACTGCAAATGTAAGTTTTTACGAGTTACCATGTTATTTTCTGGAATGAGTTCAAATCTCGGTGACGACGCCCGTCTTCAGGCACCGTTGAGCCCCTTAAGTTTTGAGTTGGGCTGCACGATTACTGATAAATGCGTGCACTGGCTGGACAGGTCCACTCAATCTGTATGGTTTTTTCCTCAAAATACCATTTCAGACACCAATCTACATGGTCTTCTCATGATCTGACCAATATTATGTGTGGACTCTACAACAGACTGTGACCAGCAGGCTTAGCATGACACTCTCTATTTCTTCGAAGAATAGACACGGCTCTTTCTATACAAAGTGACATTTCGTTTCTCAGTTTTTGACATCTCACCGTAGAAATCCTTCTACAATCTGTCATCTTGTCTTTCGTTTTAACGATCTTTGTCTAGGTCCTTTTTTATGTAGAAAGATTTCTACGGTGGGATGTCAAAAAAGGAGAAATCAAATGTCACTTTGTATGGAAAGAGCCGTGTCTATTCTTCGAAGAAATAGAGAGTGTCATGCTAAGCCTGCAGTTAGTTTCCACCTTTCTTCTCAGAGTAGGCAGACAGGAAATGCCAACCTCATCTATTTTTTAAAATATGATTGACGTTTAAAAGTGTTTGTGCAAACCTGCTTACAGAAATAAAATCATTTATCATTATACCTACCGTGTGACGAAGCTAGCCCTCTGCTACTTACTGCAAAAAAAAAAATGCTGTAAAGCTATCAAATTATCCCAGACCATGACCCAATTCAATGCTACAAATTGATTCACTCCACAAAATATTCCTTTCCACAAACTACTTACTTACCAATCAAATTCAATTTTCATTGAAAAGTATTTAAGCCCCGATCCCGGGATTCACGCCGGGATTCGCTCCGGGACGTCGCCCCGGGAAATGAACGCGGGATTTACTTCCGCCCTGCGATTACATTTCGAACAATCTCGGATTATGAGCGCGGGATCGATTTATAAGACGTTTATTTTTGTAGGAAAGTGTCTTGTCTGAAGTATTTCTTAGAGAGTATCAGACAGATATCCTAATATTTTGCGTGTCGTCCGTGTGATGCGTAGGTCCCATGTGGCGATGGACATGCCGCCGTACCACTCGCCTTCGGAGACCGAAGGTCGATAGTGGGCTGAGTCGTGTATCTTGCGACGCTTGCCAGGGCCAGTTGAGGGTTCCAGTGAGTTGAAACCGAGTGCCACATAGTTCACGGTGAGTTGGAACTGTCTGATGTGATTCCCCAGTGAGTCGGGGTGCCTTTGCTTTATGCTTCAGTAGGTCGGATTTGGTACAGCGCCGAGTTGAGGCTGACTGCTGGCGTCGACCAGGAGAAGTATTAACAGCCCTTCTTGTTGACCGGCCGAAAGTGCAGTGTGCTGTGCCAAATTTGCTGATGAGGCTGAGGGTGATGAACAGGAATGCACGTTCGCTGCGTGCTGGTGGTCAGTATACCCGTTGAAGCCGTGGGTGTGGGTGTGACTCGCGAAACCTCACCTCTCTCCTCACCGCACCGCAGCCGCTCCCCGCGCATTGTCTACTGTCGATGCATCGCATAGCTCGAGCTGCACATCTTCCTCGCACAGCTACCTCGCGGCGGCGCATCTTCACAGCACATCACCATCGCTCCGCTACACAGCTTAACATTAGTGGAAACGGTCACATAGCTTCGTAGCTGAGCTTGCACATCCTCGCAACATAAGTGCATAGCACATCTCTGGTGGAAAAGCACCCTTATTGCGGCGAACATACAACATAGTCATTGCTATTCACGTCGCGCTTCTCGGCTCCGCCTGAAGTTTGGCGTGTATCAGTAATCAAATTGTCGCGCTGTCAGTCAATCATGTAGTATAGAAGAGTCGGTGACATACTAAAGTAACCCTTTGTCGAGTGGAGATGATACTACCTTCCTCCTTCATAATTCTCCTGTACTTTACTTTGTGTAAATTATTTCATCATCACTGCTCTAAAAAGGGTGAAGGAAAACATCATGAGGAAACCGGCATGTCCTAGAACCAACAATTCGAAGACATATGACATCTACCAACCCGCACTGGGCCCGCGTGGTTAAATTAATACTTTAAAAGATATCACAGATTCAAAATTACGCGTAACAAAATATTTATGGTTGACGGCGGCGCGGGAGTCAATGACCTTTTCCTCTGCTATTCCTACGATAGACAAAACGACTGAACTGATTTTAATACAGATAGTTAATAACCTTTTTTTTTTGTTCCGGTGTGGAAAAACCGCATGGATGTCCTCCGCCGCTCGCTGGAGCGCTGTCAGACTCTTACTGACTAAAATCCGACCCGGTGTTCCCTTCCCACACTTGCACTCTGCCAGCGTATTCCGTGCCGTGTCCTCCCGGCAGTCGACGCAGTGATGACACCGGCCGTCCGGCTCCCTGTTTATGCGACACAATAGTTAGTAACCTGGATTAACACATAGGATAAATTAATCCTCGTAGTATATTTCCGTAAGATAATTTCCGACGTCCACGCGAGCCAAGCCGCGGTCAAAAGCTAGTAATAACCAAATACGTAAACAAAACACCTAAATAAGGGTCTCCAGGCACAAAGGACTTACCTGCTTACTTAAAGCGATATTAGCTGTAACGGTAACACACATAAGCCTTCCAGAATAAATTCTCTAAATGATGAGAACTGCATCAAAACCCGCTGTGTGAAGATGCATGCGGCACACAGACACGAAAACCATCTCTAATTTATAATGTGTAATGCCAACTGGATTGTTTTCAGAATATCTTACAAAAAACATTGTATCAATTGATTTTTAAGTCTCTCCGCCACCCCAGTATTTGAAGCAAGTCGAAAGTTACTTGACATGCTGGTCCCGTCTCGAATCTGATTGATTCCTACGGTTAGCCGCACGCACATTGTGAAAATGTGACTTTGACAGCGCCGATATTTCGTAGCAATAAGGGTGCTTTTCGTAGTTCACGTGTTAGCTATAAAGGCAGTTGACAGTACAGTCATTTCCGGGAGGGGAGTACCGTTCAACACGGATTTGGTTGTGGTACGAATATGTCTGTTTTGTTAATTTGCGCGTACACGGGCAATTTAAATTGCTCAATTTAGGGCAATTTTGGTCAAATATCCTCACGACAACAGTTAGAGAAACCGCCTGCGACCATATATTGAGCGATATGGAGCAAGTTAACAGCCGCACGGGTCAATCGATCAGGTTAAGCTACGCTTGCCGCGGTTGGTCCGAGGATGGGTCATCATCTTTACATACCAAGACCCCTCCGTGCCTCGGAAGGTACGTTAAGCCGTTGGTCCCGGCTCTCAATCGTGGATCTTTGACAGTCGTTACAGGTCGTCAGAAGCCCGAAAGTCTGATAACCAGTCTTACCAAGGGGTACCCAGTTACTGGGTTGTGGAGGTCAGATAGGCAGTCGCTCCATGTAAAATACTGGTATTCAGCTGGATCCGGTTAGACTGGTAGCCGACCCTAACAAAACAAGGGAAAAGGCAGGCAGATGATGACGATAGAAACTTTTATTACAATGCTTCAAATTTTTCCGTCCATCTATTGCATGTCGCATTACAGCCGGCCGCGGAGTAGGGGTAAAGTGGAAGGCGCTCGGCAGAGCAGCCAAGGTCAAAATGGCGGCGGCATTGGCTCGCATCAGCTTCACTAAAGTATCACTTGCATCGTGGTTTCATAAAACCGCACATTATTTTTTAAGTTTTTTGTAATTTGCAGCGCAGAATCAGTTTGATTAAAAAGTCATTTGCAGATAGATTCATGAATGACCGTTGTCTGATGGTACGGTTGTCAGATGTTTCGACTTCTGATTACCTAGTCAGACGCCCAAACATCTTACAACCAGTCCCACCAAGGGGAATGGTGTTATAGAGGCATGAGGGTGTATGAAGTTCACTCATCCTCAATAGAAAAGGGAGGTTCCTCCCTTTTCTATTGAGGACTTTGTATATATGCCAGTTGCGCGGTAAACTCTGCTTGCGCGATGCAGGATTTTGCGTGACGTCAGTGTGTTGCGTAGTTTCGCATGTGGCGATGTAGATGCCGCTACAGTGTTACCCAGTAATAGGGTTGTGAAGGTCACATGGACAGTCGTTTCATGTAAAATTATAAGTGTTCAACTACATCCGTTTAGACTTGAAGCCGATCCGAACATAGGTAGGAATAGGCAGGCAGATTGATTTGATTTTGTTAGGTCGTTTAAAATATGATTTGCGACAGTACAATGAATGTATTAGAATTACAATCATCGATACAACTTATTAGAATTTATGGAGGAACTAACTTTTGCCCGCGGTTTGGTCAGCCTGCAGATCGGATTTCATCCCACGGGAACGTACTACTCGGATAAAAATTATCCCATGTCCTAACATGGTCTACCTGTGTGATATCATCGACATCCATGCAGCCGTTTAAGCGTGAAAAGATGTATATGAGTAACTACGAATTTCAGGTAAGTTTAAGGAAATTAAACGATTTTTCTCCACTTATTGCTCCACAGCCTTCGGTAACTCAATGAATTAACTCAGACTATCACAGTCCACTGCTGGACATAGACCTCTCCCAAGCTACAACACAACACCCTGTCCTCCGTCTTCCGCATCCAGTCTGTCCCAGCCACATTTTTAAGGTCGTCGGCCCATCTAGCTGGGAGGCTTCCCACACTACGCTTGCCGATATGCGGTCTCCACTCCTAGACTCATGTGCTCCACCGGTCGTCGGTCCTTCGACAAACATCGCCAGCCCACTGCCACTTCAACTTGCTTGCTTACTCTGCAGGCTATGTCAGTAACTCCGGTTCTCTTCCGGATAACTTCATTTCTGATCTTATCCTTCAAAGAAACTCCGAGCATAGCCCGCTCCATGTCGCACTGAGCGACCTTGAATTTGTGCACCAGCCCTACTGTCAGTGTCCACGTTTCGGCACCGTATGTGATAACGGGCAGGACGCAGTTAGTCTTCAAACATTGCGGGATAGGCGACGAAAAGTGGCCGAAATGTCGACGGCAGCCTTCGCCAACTAAAGCCGGCCAATAGTGCTGAAAAATTACCCGTATACGTGCGTATACGGGTAATTTTTCTAGCTTGAGCTTCAAGAAATAGCCAGCAAAACTATACAATTATCTAGTCAAAAAGAAAATCTAGCCTCAATCCAATAGAGTTGCATTTCAAATTTTCTTAACAGGTTTACAGTGCTGTAGTGATATCGTCGCTTACTATGAACGGAAATGTCGTTACGACTCTACGAAGTCAGGAGTTCTTGCGATTTTTATTTCTATTTTTGTTGATTCAATGCCAGACGAAGATTACTAAAACATTATCTATCTAGGTATCGTATACTAGTCGGTGTATATTTTTGTTTAAAACTTCCTTATTTTTACTTAAAAACGAGAAATTTTGTCATAATGTAATTGAGAGCAGCGGTGGCCCAGTGGTAACGGTCGCGACTTACGAGTCGGTCGTACGGTCGTAGGTTCGAACCCGGACAGGCGCTTTACTTTGTGTAAATAATTTCATTACCACTGCTCTCAAAACGGTGAAGGAAAACATCGTGAGGAAACCGACATGTCCTAGAACCAAAAATGTCATGTCTTCGAGACATGTGACATCTACCAACCTGCACTGGGCTCGCGTGGTGGCTTACTGCCCACTCCCTCACACAGAGGAGGCCTGTGTCCCAGCAGTGGGAACATTATAGGCTGATTATGTATAATGTCATTAGTTAACTTTCGAAATACCCTTTATTTATAACTAGCTTCTGACCGCGGCTTCGCCCGCATGGCGGTCGTAAAATATCTCGGAAACGTACTAACTATCTGTGTGCCACATTTCATCCAAATCCGTTCAGCCGTTTTTTCTGTCATAGCAACAGCCGAGGAAAAGGGCATTGACTCCCGTGCCGCCGTCAACCATAATTATTATGTTACGCGTAATTTTGAATCTGTGATATCTTTTAAAGTATTCATTTAATTGAAATGCCCAATTTAAATAACATATTTTATGAGATAAGGATTAATTTAATACCGGTCATACTAGCTTCGGAATCAACACTTACATTTTTATTACATTCTGAAAGATAAAAATGGTTACTGTGGGTCATTCTTAGAAGATAGACATATATTATCGCGGAGTCTTTTGTTTAACATTTTAAGATGTACAATCTTGTAGAACATTACTTTTATTTTTCTCTTACGGTTTACGCAGCGCAAGCCAGTAAAGCTCCCAGTTAGTATGTTTTTTTCCGACTTCTTCAACAATCATCGTCATATTTCAGCCAAATTACACGAAACCTTAATAAATTATACACTTAAACCTTCCTCATGTATCACTCCGTCCATTGGTGAAACCCGTTTGAAAATACCGCACCTTTAGAATTATATAGACCTAATTCGAAATTTTAAGATTTCAACTTTGACTCATAAAACTACCTTGCATGCAAGGTAATCTTAAAATTTCGAATTAGGTCTCTATAATTCTAAACGAGACTAAGATTTCAACTTTCAAGTTGAAATCTTAAAATTTCGAATTAGGTCTCTATAATTCTAAAGGTGCGATACGTTCGGTAGTCTTTGAGTCGAACGCGTTCAGACAGACAGACGCGGCGGGGGACTTTGTTTTATATATAGGTATATGTCAGGATTAGGGATTGCAATCGAATATTCGAATTATTCGAATAACCATTTGAAATTCATATTCGAATAGTAAATTATAAAATGTTCGAACATTCGAATATTACCACAGCAATTAAGGTTACAACATTATTGTGTTGATTACGAACGCGACATCTAACGCGTGGTCGTCAAATCTCGGAAAAGATCTGCACTGCTCGAATTCGAAATCGACGGCCATTCGACCAATAAACGGCCTCCATTCCTCTGCTGACTGCCACTCGCTGGGCGTTTGCCGCCATTTTGAGTTTACTTCAAAACCACAGGTACAGCACAACAGTCGCGTAGTTTCTTACATCAGAGCGGTGCATTTTGTTATTTTGTAAAGAGATGGTTTTGGTGAGTATTGTAGTCGATCGGAATGTGGTTTCCAGGAGTGAACCCAATCTCAATGTCGAATACAAAGACCTGATTAACAAGGTAAGAAAAGTAGCAAGAAATCTCCAACCAGGAAAGAAATCCTGAACAAATATGTTCTTGATGAAAACAAAAGCGCGGGCCTGGTATTTGACTGTAAAACGCGGTGGAATAGCATGGCGCACATGGTTTCGAGTTTTTTGCTACTGAAAGATGCAATATTAAAGGCACTGATTGACTTGAAAGACAAAACTATGTTTAGCACCTATGAGCTTGCTCTTTTGCAGGATTTATCTACGTCACTCACTATCGTCAAATCTACTGTGGAAGCGACATGTCAAGAAAAGGCCACTTTTTTACTGCGGAGACAGCCCTTCAGTTCATGGTTACGAAACTACGAGAGACCAATGGGTTTATCAGTGGTGTCTACCACTGATAAACCCATTGGTCTCTCGTAGATCATTCAGGTAGAGGTTTCTTCAGGCTCTAAAAACCAGGATTTCTGAACGCCGACAAACAGACCTGGTATGTACACTGAAGTACTTGCACAACTCAAACAAATACTACCTGGAACCGTGTTCTTCTATCTTCCCTAAAGTAGGAAATGATGTTATCATCAAAGTCTAAGCTAACATAAAAAAATATTATAATCCAAGACCTGCGACAACTTTCACTGGCGTTTCTGATACCGAAGATGACATTGCTATATTAGACCTTCAGCGTTATCGAAATGAAGAAGCTGTTCTTAGCTGCAGAAAAAGATAGAGGCCGAAATGGGTGCAGTGCCTTCCACATCCACAGCAACTTGTGAACATCATGATCTAGAAACATCAATAAAAATACTCTATGGACTCTATATGATACAGGTACGGCAACACCTAAGTCAGGCCTATGACGTGCATTCCAACTAGCGCAGAATGCGAATGGGTATTTTCTTCTACAAAATATATTTACGATCATCTCAGATGTAAATAAAATGATGATTCCATTGACTCTTTAAGTTTTCTTAGGTCCCACTTTCGAAGGATCCGTAAATAAGAATAATAATTTTATCTTTTCCCTATGCTATCGCCGCACATTTATTTAATTATAATTGGTACTAACCGCGTTGGATCACTTGGATCTCATAATTTTCAATTTAAGTGATTGCGTGAACTTGGAATTTGCGTCTCTTTAGATGCTAGTTATTCTTAAGAAATTGATAGTACAATATTCTTATGATACATTTTTGTTGTGTTGTATAAACTTTAGTAACATATTATTTGATCTTGCTATCAGATTTTAATTGTGTTTGCTACTATGTAGGTTTCTTATAATTTTTCAAGGATTAATATTTTTTATTTTATTTTTCATATTTTCATAGTCAAAGTTCATGTTAGTTCTAACTTTATAAAAAAATGGTTAATTATTTTATATGATTAAAAGTTTTATGTTTAAATATTGGTTCTGATTGGGATGTTAGGCCCATTTACATAAAAATATGTTACTAGTTTCTCAGGCAACAAAAATGTGACAAATTATATAAATACTTTATTATTCTAAAATATTCGAATATTATTCGAATAATTCGAATAAGGCTGAAAAAGCATTCGAATATTCGAATACGTTTTTTATCGAATATTTGCAATCCCTAGTCAGGATGTCAAACCCCGTGACTACCGCATGTACAGCGTGTGTTACGTGTGATAAAATAACCTTTTGATAGAATGAAAAAGCGGCCAAGTGCGAATCGGATTTGCATACGAAGGGTTTCGTACCAACGTATTTTTTTTTAATACTTTAGTATTAAAAAGAACACGTTTCTACGTGTTTCACGTGTATACCCCTATAGTTTTGTTAACTTTATATTGTTTTTGTTATAGCGGCTACAGTAGTACACTTTCTGTGAATATTTCGAGTATCTACCTATTACGGTTCAAAAGATACAGCTCCGTGTCAGACGGACAGCAGAGCTAAGGCGAATATTACTGTATTATTTTTTGTTACAAAATACGGTACTTCGACACTTTGAGAAAAAATTGTTGCAGTTGTCTTTATATACGTGACTTAATATCAGTAAAAAAAGAGAATCAAACAGAAAAAAAATTCTATGACAAAACAAAGAAATTATTCTGAGTCGAATTATGTAAAAGAGTGAATTTCGTTAAAAGTGCAGTTGACTCTTTCTACTTTGCTGCCGTCGCACTGTCTACACGGAAAGTCATTTTTGTCTATTCTTCCGTAGACAAAACGATGCTCGTGCTAAGCCTGCTGGGATCCGACTGAAAATAATGTTTGCACTCCCGTGACCCGTATAACAAAGTTAAACCCTTTCTACTTTGCTGCCGTCGTACTGTCTACACGGAAAGTCATTTTTGTCTATTCTTCCGTAGACAAAACGATGCTCGTGCTAAGCCTGCTGGGATCCGACTGAAAATAATGTTTGCACTCCCGTGACCCGTATAACAAAGTTAAACCGGTAATACCTACTTCAGCCAAGCGTACATTACATCCGCAACGGGCCGCAGCGCAACGCATTTTCATACAAAAAAACAAGTGCGTGTCGAACCACGCACAATGAAGAGTTCCGTAGTTGGGAAGTTGGTATGAATTTATCTCAAAAACAAACGTAACATTGTACTTGAAAAACATGTTCTCCCATAAATCGATATATGCCCCAATCAATTCTCCAACTGCAAATTTGAGTTGGTCGACTATTACTCATTTAGCTGTGATAGTTTTCCTTTGAATTTCATTATATTACTGCTGCCATGAATTTTTTTACATCTCCATAAACTACCATTTAGCTGGCAGGGGTGGGGACACTTGACTCTAACAAAAATTAGCACTTTAATTCTTAATATTACGCAAGCAAATCCTTTAATCGAAAAGTGGTGTTCACAGACCCGCAATATTTTTGAACGGTCTATCCAACACCATGGGATAGTCGAGAAAAAAAATATCATCCCCAC
Organism: Atethmia centrago; assembly: GCA_905333075.3. Lineage (NCBI taxonomy): Eukaryota > Metazoa > Arthropoda > Insecta > Lepidoptera > Noctuidae > Atethmia > Atethmia centrago. Next base: position 19,573,422 of record HG995393.1, read on the forward strand.
ATTACGTGCAAAGGCGGGAAAGCAACCTCAAAAATTTTTTATTCCAGTTTTTTGTTTAGCACTTTGTCGGCGTGATTAATATGTATACATATGCCAAATTACAGCTTTCTAGTACTAAGCGTCTCTGTGCTACAGCGGGACAGACAGACAGACAGGCAGACATGGCGAAACTATAAGGGTTCTTTGTTTACTACGGAACCCTAAAAAGTGCAGTGCGGCCCGCCTGTAGTATGCTTTGGTTCATAGAAAATGTACGAAATTGATGAAGGAGTATTTTTCGTTGCGTCGCGGTGCGGTGCGGCCTGCTCTTTTTTGTGTTAGCCTTTAAGCTACATTAGCGTCCTTACAAAAAAAAAAACCCACATTAAAAAAAAAAAAACAAAATTTAGAATGTTTGTAATGCTCTGCTGACAATATGCTTGTCCGCAGATCCTCGCGATGATCACCTCGGGGAAGGCAGCTCTTGAGGAGTGGTGATATGGCGCAGCAGGGACAGGCGTACCCCATGCCCTGGGGCCTTCACTACCAACACAGGTAAAGCTATGGATCCTAAAAGAGCGGCCATAACTCGTCTGCAATTTACCGACGAATGACGTCACTGAAACGTTCTTTATAAAACTTGTCGAGTTTTCCTAGAGAGCGATTTTGACGTCGTAAAGTCAAGCCCCACTGCACAAAGATTGAGACCGCTAGATTTGCTCATACCGTACTTATTTACGCGAAATAGTGTCTATATTACGAAGAGCCCCATATTATTCAATACGGTTGTCATGGCAACCAAGTCAAGTCACTGCGTCATTGTGTGTCAAAATGAACCAGAAACGCAACTATATTTTGACGCGGTAGGGCGAAACTAACGACATAAATCATTGCTGCTGCCATCAATGTGTGGCGGCCACCGATCTTCTAGGAAAACGTATCTTAAGTCCTTTCACTCTTAAATTTGCTGACTGGCTAACATTTTTATCACGGCAAGAACTATAAGCCATCAACCGGCACTGGGCCCGCGTGGTGGATGACGGCCCGCTCCCTCTCACACAGAGGAGGCGTGAGTCCCAGCAGTGGGGACGTTATAGACTTATTCGCATAATTTAATCAGCCTATAATGTTCCCACTGCTGGGACACAGGCCTCCTCTCTGTGAGAGTGAGTGGGCCGTAATCCACCACGCGGGCCCAGTGCGGGTTGGTAGATGTCACATATCTTGGATTTTTTGGTTATAGGACAAGCCGGTTTCCTCACAATGTTTTCCTTCACCGTTTTGAGAGTAGTGATGATGCAATAATTTACACAAAGTTGCGCCTGTCAGGGTTTGAGCTGACACTGCTCTTAAACCTGAAACTTCCCTGAAACTTCATGAACGCGAGGGAACTCTCTCGCGTACGGCCCTGGTCCAGGCCATGGTACGGAGCGAGAGGGCATGGGCAGCCGTCACCTCCTTCTGCGAGGCAGTAACGCTCGCAAAGGAGGAAGCGGGACGGTTGAGGGAAAGGCAAATTTCGCGCCCTCTCACCCCTAGCCGCCGCAAGAGATGCCTTGGCCGTCGGGAATCCCAGGCGGATTTCCGGCTACTGTAGGCGCGGGCTTGCGGACGGTAAGCAATGGGTAGCTCGCTGTCCGATAAAGACCACGCCTGGGTCGACGGCGCGTTGTGTTCCACGCGCGCCTCAATGAGACGTCGTCAGCACAAGTGTAGGGGTTCACTAGGGTCGATGCCTGCCGGAGTCGCGTGAATGTTCGCAAGGGTTACCGAGGCTTCTGGCAACACAGGCAACGGAAAGAACACGGGTGGGTTTTAGTCAGTAAGAGTCTGACACACGCTCCCGCTCCGCCCAGAGCGGGAGAAGTTATTTGTTAATTTCCCACACAAAAAACAAAAAAACCTGAAACTTATTATGCTATGAGGTATTCTTATACTATGTCTAACAATTAAGTCGACCGTAGAAAATGTGCACGGAGAGGGTTGCCACGTTAGCTGCGCGGTTCATTTGTTTGTCAGCAACACATCCGTGCGTAGTGTCGCCGTGGAACGCAGTTGACGATCTTCATACAACGCGAAGCTAAGTTCACATGCATAGTTTACCCGTGGGCTGCTGTGAAGCGGCGCCTCGTAACTGTTAGATACGCGGCTTGTGCCCTATATCATTGTGTCTGCCACAGGATCCCTCATACCTTGATCATCCTCTTTCTTTCCAGAGACTCTGCCACACCAACATCGACGGGGCGTCCCTACGAGCACCCCCACACTCACACACACCCCCAGCTGTACGCGAGGCATGCACACACACACGCGCACACCTTGATAGACCAGCATGAACCGTAAGTAACCATCGTTTATCTAAATTACGTTATTTTGTGGCCAGACATACGAGGGCGACACTGAAAGATTTGAGAAATGGTCACTTGTAAACGATGCAATAAAAAAATAGTTAAAATTTTTAAAATGGAACTTTTGCCGATATTATTGTGTATGTATTTTTATTAATTTGTCATTGTTTACGATTTGGCGGCAAATTGAAAATTGTCTGTGTCACGTCAGCATGAATTTACCGCAAGAAAATTTTCGTACAATGATTTTTAATGACTTTCGATGACATTAAGTCAAAAAGAAAGTTATGATAGACGATTGGCCTTTCACGATGAAGCCCCATCTCATGCCACTGTTTACAACTGGTTTAATGAGTTTAAACGTGGTTGCACTAATCTCACCGATGATCTACGTGAGGGACGGCCTTCTACGGCGACGACTGAAGATAACATCAGTGTTGTGCGGCGAATGATAGAGACTGACATAAGAGTGACTTATCAGTAGATTCGGACAAGCTTAGGCATCGGTATGAGTCAAGTGCTCAAAATCCTCCTTTAACATTTAGCGGTCAGGAAGCTTTGTGCCCGGTGGACACCTCATAATTTGACAGAGGTCCAAAAACTCGTCGTGTTGATTGGTGTCGTGAAATGGTTCAAAGATTTAACGGAGGTGACTCAAATGTGTTCGACATACTTACGGGTGACGAAAGCTAGATTTATTGTTATGATCCTGAAACTAAGAGACAGTCTGCTGTATGAGTGTTTCCTTCCGAGGAGTTGCCAACTAAAGTGAAGAGAGGTCGAAGCGTGGGAAAAAAGATGGTGGCCTCGTTCTTCGGAAGGACAGGTCATTACGCAACAATTATTTTAGAGGATAGAAAAACAGTTACTGCAGAGTGGTACACTAACAATTGTTTGCCACTTGTCTTGGAAAAGTTCGGGAGAAACGACCTCGCAGTAGGATCCTTCTTCATCACGACAACGCCTCGTCGCACACCGCCAAGCAAACAATCGACTACTTGGCGACGCACACTGGCCAAATATCGCTTAAAGTTGGCAAAAAATCAAATTTACGACCTGCACGACAACTAGTTTCTATTGTTTAGGCGGTATTCTCGGTAAAATGGGGTAGCTACCTGCGTAAGCGCCCCATCCCCCCGACCCCCGTCTTACGTAGTATCTTAGTCCAAAGTTTGACTTGTTGAGCAGCGGATGTGTTTTGTTTCAATGAAACTTCAAATTCCGATCTTTATTTTGTTACTTTGTTCGGAGGATTTACGAATTACAGTGATGGATTCTACTCCTGGAGGTAAGGAACTAATATTATATTAATATAAAAGTGATTTAATAATTATATTTCTATTTTTTTTTTCCTATTTCTTGTGAAGGTGGTCGCAAATTTAAGGATGATCAAACTTGTCGTAGAGTAAAAGTACCGTATCCAATGGAATCCAGTCCTGAAATATGCCTTAAAATGAACATTACACATTCTCCTTTCATAAACACTTTGAATTAGATGCGCGTTTTGCGCACTTGAACAAAGTTGATCAATTTTAGTGTTAAGGTGGAATTTCATAAATTAATTATTTATTTTCTATTTTTCAAGATCAAACTCTAAAGACATTTATATAAGTAGAAGAACTCTTATTGAGTATTATAGAGACTCTACATCAAGAAAGGATTCGGAAAAAATGCTGTTCCTTTATAAAAAAGTGGTAAATGCTTTAAAAATTACTCATATTTCAAGTGATGCAAAGAGTGTGTTGCAAAAATTAATTCATCAGTTTAAAGCAAAACTTGAAAAGTCACAAAGACATTTTGAGAGATGCCAAATGCCCATAAAGATTGGTTTGAGCAATATGTTTCTTTTAATGTCTTGCAATCTCAGAAGAGAAAAGTTTCGAGTGGTCGTCCCCCTTTTTTTTTTTTTTTTTTGGTTGGGAAATCATCAAATAACTTCTCCCGCTCTGGGCGGAGCGGGAGGGTGTGTCAGACTCTTACTGACTAAAACCCACCCGTATTCCTTCCTGTTGCCTGTGTTGCGGGGGCCTCGGTGACCCATAAGTACCTTCCCGCGACCCCGGCAGGCATCGGCCCTAGTGGACCCCTACTTTGTGCTGACGACATCTCTTTGAGGCGCGCGTGGAATACGACGCGCCGTCGACCCGGGCCTGGTCCTTACCGGACGGTGAGCTACCCATTGCTCACCGTCCGCAAGCCCGCGCCTACGGTGGCCGGAAATCCGCCCGGGATTCCCGACGTCCTGGGCGTCTCCTGCGGCGGCTAGGGTCGAGAGGGCGCGAAACGTGCCTTTCCCTCAACCGTCCCGCCTCCTCCTTCGCGAGCATTACTGCTTCGCAGAAGGAGGTGACGGCTGCCCATGCCCTCTCGCTCCGTACCATGGCCTGAACCAGGGCCGGACGCGAGAGGTCTCTGCCGCCGATCGCTTCCACGAGGACACGGCGGTGCTCTGCCCAAGCCGGGCAGACCTCCACCGTATGCTCCACCGTGTCCTCCGGGCGATCCACGCAGTGGTGACACCGGGACGTTTCCTCCCGCCTTATCCGACACAGGAACCTCCCAAAGCTGCCGTGTCCGGTGACGACCTGCCTCAGGCGGAAGGTGAGGACGCCGTGGCGCCTCTCCAGCCACTCCTCAAAGAGGGGACTTATCGCCGCAATCGTGGCGTGCCCAGCACTGGGTTGCGACAACCGTACTTTCCATGACGCCATGAGATCCCGCCGGAGCTCCGTCCGCTGTGCCGCGATTTCTCGCGGCAGCGGACTTACGCCCCGGCGTTTCGCCTCCTCGCGCCACTCCCATACGTGCGCGAGGAGTTTTGCCTCCAGATCCCATGGCGGCAATCCGGCAAGGAGGCTCGCTGCCTCAGTGGTCGTCCCCCTAAGGATTTTGAAGAATTAACTGAACGAGCTGAACGGCGCAGAACTGAAAATGTACGACCGCAAATGACAGCAGCAGAACTGGCTTATGCTACGCAAACGAAGTTCAGAGCATGTGAAGAGACAGAGAAATCCAAACTAGTTAAAGAAAAAATCCTCGCCCGTCCTCACCGAGATACTGTCGACCTTTGAGACTTCAAATGGCTCACGAGACGGTTGAACTATCTAAATTGGAAGCTGCTAATGTAAGATACCAAATAAATGATATGGTACCTACTACGACTGATGAGTGTCATGTAAAACATGATCTAAAATTGACAATGATTGATGGCAAGATGATTAATGCGCTTACCGATACAAGTTCAGCGATGCGGTGTTATCTGTGCGGGCTCACCTCGAAAGACTTTAACCATATAAGAAAATGCATTAACAAACAAGTGGCTGAAGAAAATTTCAAATATGGACTCTCGTCACTTCATGCCTGGATACGATTTGCTGAGTGCATCTTGCATTTGGGATACAAGTTAAAGCTAGGAAAGTCGCAAGCAAGAGGTACCGACAAACAAATTGTTGGAAGTGAAAAAAAAACGAATTCAACAAGAATTTTGCCAAAAACTAGGTCTCCACGTAGACAAGCCGCGCCAAGGAGGAGGGACATCAACAGATGGAAATACGGCTAGAGTACTTTTCCATCATGCAGAAGAGACTGCAGAGATAACAGGAGTGAATTTATCTCTGATAAATAGATTCCACATCATTTTGAAAATCATATCAAGTGGTTACAAAATTAATTTTGTAAGATTTAATATGTTTTGCTTACGGGCTGCATCAATTTTTGTTTTTAATTACCCATGGTTCAATATGCCAACTTCGGTTCACAAAATTTTAGTCCATGGGCCTCTCATCGTAGAGAAGATTGGTATTGCCATAGGTCTTTTAAGTGAAGATGCTCAAGAAAGTAGAAATAAAGATGTCCGCAAATATAGAGAAAATTATTCAAGGAAATTTTCAAGAAAAGTGGCCATGGAAGATACTTTCCAAAGGTTACTAGTGTCTTCCGATCCTTATATTACTGGTTTAAGGAAATTAATGCCGAAAAAGCACATAATTTTAAGCCTCCTGGAAATTTCTCTAGTTCATGAAAATTACGAATAAATGATTGTTTGTTTGATGTTTATAACATTTGTGTTTTATTTACATTCCTGTGCAGCTAATCACTGTGATATAAAGGGTTTTTTTTTATAGTTTAAATAACATTTACTAATAATTATTGTAAATACCGTTCATAAAACCGTAATAAAGATTTTTGCCAACTTTTTGCGATATTTGGCCAGTGTGCGACGTCAGACGTGGAATTACTGGGTCACCCGTCCTTTAGCCCCGACCTGGCACCTTGCGATTTTTATTTTATTTCCGAAAATAAAAGAAAATCTTCAAGGAAAACGTTTTATGGGCGCCGAGGAAGCAGTGGCTGCGTTTCAAAATGCCGTCGAAGAGACCCCCCCCTAAGGACGAGTGGGTAAAGTGTTTTCCTCAGTGGTTCCATCGGATGCAGCGATGTATTGATGTAAATGGACAATATTTTGAAAAGATATAATAAAACTAATAACTTGCTAGTTTGTTCAGTATTTGATTTACTAAGAACGTTCAGTGTCACCCTCGTACCAAGGAGTATCATGTATTGTGAAAGACGGAATATGTGTTGTGGAGGTCAAATAATTATAGGCATCTGACCTCCACAACACGTATTCCGTACTTTTTAAGGAGCGACTCGCTTCATGAAAAATACTGGGTAGACTGGAAGCCGATCCCAAAATGTAGGCCGATGAACCGCAGCCGAATATGTATAATTTGGACACCGCTGAAAAAACATAGAGAGTCAACCGAATGGTTACTGAAGACCGAATGTATGTAACTGTATTTAATGTTTCCATTCATTCAATCAATATGCTAGCCACTAAAAAATTGGGACAACGAAGTATCGTCTTTCTCATCTGCCTGCCTTTTCTTCTGGTCGGCTTGCGGTCTAAATAGATGGGCAGTCGCTCCTTGTAACTGGCATTCAGCTGCTCTGACCAACACAACCCAGTTACTGGGTAACACGATACCCGTATACAACTTGTCCCGGAATTAACGCATACCACCAAACACCCCAATTAGAATATTATGTCATAGCCGTAATACATTCACTGACAGGATAAGATCAGAAATTAAGTTATCTGGAAGAGAACCGGAGTTACCGACACAGCCTGTGGAGTCAGCAAGCTGAAGTGGCAGTGGGCTGGCCATGTTTGTCGAAGGACCGATGGCCGGTGGAGCAGACGAGTCCTGGAGTGGAGACCGCGTATCGGCAAGCGTAGTGTGGGACGCCCCCAGCTAGATGGACCGACGACCTTAAAAAGGTGGCTGGGACAGACTGGATGCGGAAGGCGGAGGACAGGGTGTTGTGGCGCAGCCTGGGAGAGGCCTATGTCCAGCAGTGGACTGTTATAGGCTGAGATGATTGATAAAACATTGTTTATTTATTAAATTAGTTATACTGATTGTGGGTTAAAATTGTGGTCACATTACAAATTAACTCATGCACACAGTCTGGACTTCGTCCATTTTGGTTGGTTTTGAGTATACAGCGAAATGTGACTGTAACATACGTAGTTTTAATTTATTTTCGGGATCAAAAATTACCTATATTTAAAATGACAGAAATCGATTCATTAAACGATTCTGGACAAACTACTTTCATAATAATTACCTATACTTAACTATTATCGTATTTGTTTCCAACAGATGTAAAGGCGAAGAAGGAGCGACGAGACCAGAATATAGGGATTACACGGAGCAGCTGCACAGGTAAGTTATAATAAGCCTTTCTGGCCTATTGTATTATAAACACATCAATCAAATAACAGTCACAAAAAAAATAATTATTACAAAAAATGATGAATATTGATCAAATATCACAGGAAATAGATAACGTTTCTATTGCTGAGTCTTATACATGTACTCCAGATCAATGCCAAAATTTTGCAGGTCAGTATGGTCGTAGCTTTCGTATTATACATATTAACATCAGGAGCATAAAAAAGAATCTAGATCAATTTGTCACCATGTTAACATTAACGAAAGTTGAATTTGATTTTATTATTTTTACGGAACGTTGGTTGCAGGTATCAGGTCACATCCCTAGCTTAGAGGGTTATACTTCACACTCCACAAAAAACAATCCAATAAAAAATGACGGCGTCGTCATTTACGTCAAAATACAATTGACTGTTCTACGCATGAACCTCTGATCTCGGATGCCAACTGCTTGGTAACCTGTTATGATAACACAGCTATAATCGCAGTATATCGGTCCCCATCCTATTTAAACCCTACTAACTTTTACTCTAGTTTGAGTGAAATAATAACATCTGTTAAATTCCAAAATAACATCATGCTTATACGTGATATTAATATTGATATCAAGTCCGGCAACACTGATCGTCATGCGGACGAGTATTTAACCTTTACAGCAACGCATGGCTTATTGCCTGCTCACACTCTTCCGACAAGGATAAATAGCTGTCTGGACCATGTCATGATGAAGACTAAATCCCCTGCAAAGGTTGTCGTGCTGGACACCCACATTACTGATCATCTTCCCGTGGCTAAATTCTTGGACAGAAATAAATCAATTGGATCCCCAACGAAAAATACTTTCATCGGATATGACTATGAAGCCATAAAAAATGAAATATGTAACCTTGATTTCACTCCTATTCTTAATACTACAGACCCAGATCTAGCAACCAACATTTTAATTACCGACATTCAAACTGCCATAACAAGACATACTAAAATGTATCACACACCTAATAGAAAAACAGTTATAAAACCCTGGATGACTGCTGGCTTGGTTCGATGCCTACGTAATCGGGACAAAATGCACCGACAGGTCAGTAAGTTTCCCAACAATCTAATATTAAAAACTTCATATACGCCGTACCGCAACTTCTGTAATTCCCTACTTAAAAAACTAAAGCGAGCCTATGAGAAAACAGAACTTCTTAAAGCTAATAACAACCCGAGAGCTACATGGAAAGTTATTAAATCTATCACACACAGTAACCAACAAAGACACTCAGCTAATGCTCTGCTACAATCTTCCGTCGACCCTATCGTAACAGTAAATAATGTCAACATTTTTTTTGTTAATATAGGTACGAACCTTGCATCAAAATTTAAATCTACCAGACCATTAGTTTGCTCATCGTCATCCCCGTCTCCAATTAACTCTTTAGCGATTCCATTAGTTGATGAAGCACTTGTAATGCGTACAATTCAAACCTTGCGCATTGACTGTGCTACTGGATGGGATAACATCCCAGCAATCATCATAAAGCAATCTAGCTCCATTCTGGCTCCTTACATTGCCCATATATGTAACTGTGCCATCAATTCGGGAGTTTTTTCAAAAGCTTTCAAACGTGTAGTAGTCCATCCAGTGTACAAAGGCAAAGCTAAAGACGATGTGTTCAATTATCGCCCAATTTCAGTACTTAGCTCCTTGTCTAAAATACTTGAACGAATCCTCAACACTAACCTAACAAAATTCTTAACAAAAAATAAATTAATCGCAGACAACCAGTACGGATTTCGTTCGGGTATCTCCACAGAAGATGCTGTCTCTGATTTCACCAACACCCTGATCGACAAACTGGATACTCGCCTTAAATGCTATGGTGTCTTCTTAGAAGGAGGTGACGGCTGCCCATGCCCTCTCGCTCCGTACCATGGCCTGAACCAGGGCCGGACGCGAGAGGTCTCTGCCGCCGATCGCCTCCACGAGGACACGACGGTGCTCTGCCCATGCCGGGCAGACCTCCACCGTATGCTCCACCGTGTCCTCCGGGCGATCCACACAGTGGTGACACCCGGACGTTTCCTCCCGCCTTATCCGACACAGGAACCTCCCGAAGCTGCCGTGTCCGGTGAGGACCTGCGTCAGGCGGAAGGTGAGGACGCCGTGGCGCCTCTCCAGCCACTCCTCAAAGAGGGGACTTATCGCCGCAATCGTGGCGTGCCCAGCACTGGGTTGCGACAACCGTACTTTCCATGACGCCATGAGATCCCGCCGGAGCTCCGTCCGCTGTGCTGCGATTTCTCGCGGCAGCGGACTAATGCCCCGGCGTTTCGCCTCCTCGCGCCACTCCCATACGTGCGCGAGGGCTTTTGCCTCCAGATCCCATGGCGGCAATCCGGCAAGGAGGCTCGCTGCCTCACAGGAGACCGTGCGGTATCCCCGGACCATCCGGATGGCCATAACCCTTTGGGCCGCGCTCAACCGGCGGGCTGGCCGCAGCGCCAGAGAGCGCGCCCATACAGGAGCCCCGTAGAGGGCCATGGACCGCACGACCCCCGCGTAGAGCCTCCGGCAGGAGGCGTTTGGACCCCCTAGATTGGGCAGGAGCCGCTTCAATGCAGCGGCCGCCCGCTCCAGTTTGGGAGCCAAACGTCGGAAATGCTCCACGAAGTTCCACCGGCTGTCGAGGACGAGTCCCAGGTACTTCATCGTCGTCTCGACGCCGATAGAAACCCCTCCTACCGTTATTTGGGACCCCAACGGTGGCGCGTTCCGAGGACCATGAAAACACATGGCCTCGGACTTGTGCAGGGCCACCTCGAGTTCCAATTGCCGGATCCTTTCGACGATTGTCGCAACCCCGCGTGCCGCTAATTCGGCCGCCGCCTGGTGCGACCTCCCCTGCGCCAGGACCAACGTGTCGTCAGCGTAGCACACTACGCTGACGCCGCTAGGGAGGTCGGCGCGCAGCACCCAGTCGTATCCGATGTCCCACAGATGCGGCCCCAGGACCGATCCCTGTGGGACACCGCACGACATCTCTTGCCGGTTCCACACTCCCTGGTGACCGGGGTAGATGACGGCCCTGTCCGTCAAATAGGCCTCGACCACACGACAGAGGTAGGTCGGCATCCGGTGATACCGGAGTGCCTCCCTGATGCAACTCCAGGGCAGGGTATTGAAGGCATTGGCGATGTCTAGAGACACCGCCAAGACGACCCCACCTTGGGCAACAGCATTCCCCGTCGTCAGGGCTCGCACACGCATGATGGCGTCCACCGTAGAGCGCCCTCTGCGGAAACCAAACTGGCTCTCCGCCAAATCCGGCCCCACCTGCACCAGCTGGCCGACGAGGCGGTCTGCAATTACTCTTTTAAAGAGCTTGCCCACCTCGTCGAGCAGCACGATGGGCCGATAAGCGAACGGAGAGTCCGCAGGGCGAAGCGAAGCGGGAACTGGCCCCTCTCCATGCATGCGCTTAGGAGCCCCCTAAGTCGAGGCCCGAGAGCCTCCAAGGCCAGGACCCAGGCCTTCCCAGGTAAGCCGTCGGGTCCTGGGGCGGTATTTTTGGCATTAAGCCTGCGTACCGCCGCTCTCATTTCTACCTCGGTCACCTCCGGAGCATCGTCGTCGTCGTCGTCGTTGGCGGTGTGGTCCGCATCGGGCACCGCAGTAGGCGGAGCCATAGGCGGGGAGGTGTGTTCCCCTCGGGAAGGGAACAGAGCGCTCACCACGTCCTCCACAAGCTGGGGCCGGAGACTCTGCGTCAGCGGGGGAGCCCATGGGCGGAGTTTATCCCGTACCACTTTGTACGGGCGTCCCCACGGGTCCCTGTCCAGAGTCCCCAGCGACTCCTCGCGGGCCAACCCCCTGGCCCGCAGGATCTCCGCTTGGAGGGCGGTCTTCGCCGCTCTGTACCCCTCGTACAGCTCCGCCTGAATGGCTTTCGTATCCGGAGGTTTGATACGGAGCCTGCGGTGCCTCGTGTACCGGCGTCGCGCAGCCACGCACGCAGTGCGCAGAGCCGTCAGCTCCTGCGACCACCAGTACACCTGGCGCGAGGCACGTCCAGGCTGGGCCCGGGGCATTGCCACGTCACATATGTCGGACATGGCCTCCCGGAACCACTCCGCCTCGACGTTGATGTCGGCAGGCCTGTCCGGTGGTGACACCCAGGCCTGCACGATCGAGGCTTCCAGGAGGAACTCCCGGTCCAGCTGCTTCAGCGCCCACCGCGGACCACTCGGGGTCCGTCGGACCGGCGCGTCCGAGGTCTGGGCGGAGACGTCGAACCGGATATACCGGTGATCGGAATAGGTCTCCACCCCCTCCATGACACGCCAGTCAACTACACGCGGCGACAGAGCGGGGCTGGCGAACGAGATGTCCACCACTGATTTACCCCGCATCCGCACACACGTGGGGACAGAACCCCGGTTTAGGACGACCAGGCCTGTCTCCAGAGCCCAGTCCTCCACCATCCTGCCCCGTGTGTCCGTTAACCGGGAACCCCAAGCCAAATTCTTGGCATTGAAGTCCCCGAGGACGAACACGGGGAGGGAACCAAAACCGACGACGACGTCTCTCAACTCCGCAAGGGAGTTGTGGAACTCGGCAAGAGTTCGGTTCGGAGAGAGGTAGACCCCTACCACGACAATCTCCCCGAACCGTGCTGCTACGCAGCCCCGTCCTCTCTTGACGGCCTCGAGGGACGGGGTACCGGCGGCGACCGACGAAATTTGGGTCACTGAGCCGCTCAGGTCCTCCACTCAGTCATCCCTGGGCGGGACAAAGTACGGCTCAGCGACCACGGCGATGTTAATCGACCACTGCGCCATGCTCTGGAGCAACAGATCCTGAGCGGCGGCGCAGTGGTTGATGTTCGCCTGGAGGAGGCGTAATGGGGCCATTAATGGCACTCCATGTCAGCCCCCTCTTGGGCCTCCTTCCCAGCCCCCTGAGAGGGGCCTGCCGCAGCGGCCACGGTGGCGACGGCGACGACGGCGGTGTTGGAGGCGGCAGCGGCGGTGGCAGTGGTGGCAGCTGCGGCGGTGACGGCGGTGGCGGAGGGCTTGCCTCTGGTCCTGGCTTTGGTGGGTGGGGCGCAGGCCTTGCCCCCCATCTGGTGCTCGGCCGGCTTGCCAGCCGCCGCACATACGGCACAGTGCGGCGTGGCATTGCACGAGCCGGCCTTGTGCCCGGGCAGACCGCAGCGGTAGCAAAGACCGCTGCGGTCCACCTCCGAGGTGCAATTCGCTTGCACGTGGTTGCCCACCTGGCAGCGGAAGCACCTCAGAGGTCTGGGTTCCAGCAGTTTCACCTGCGCGGAAACCCAGCCCACCAATAGCCGTTGGCCCTCCCCGGCAATTTTTCTCGCCGCCGACACGGGGCAGCTCACCATAACGGTTTGCAGCCCCGTGGAGTCAGGACGGATGGTGCCTGCCTTTACCTGCTCGGCAGAGCACCCCCCGGTCCTAACCACCGCGGCGACCACCTTGTCCTCCGTCGCGGAGTCGTCCAGGCCCATGATGCGCATGCTGGCGCACATGGTGGGCCTGGACACTCGGACCTCATCCGCATTTAGTGACGCCCTAAGCCTTTCGGCCAGGGCGTCAGCGGCCGGGCCGCTAGCCGCACCGGGGACCTGCACCATTCGGGCTCCAGTCGCCGTAATTTTCATCTTAAGGCGGGGCAGCGCCGAGCTCCTCGAGGCGCACCACCTCACCCACCTTCTCTAGGACGGTCTTGTAGGACACGCCCTTCTTTTCCGCATCCGGTTGTAGTGTAATCACTACGGCTGCGGAATTCGGGGCGCGGAGCCTAGCCGCGGCGGTGCGCTTCTTGCGCCGCTGCCGCCTCTCTCTCTTTTTGGCCGCACTTGCTGCCTTACTAGCCTTCTTCTTCTCCCCGGCCACTTGCCATTCGGCATCGGCCGGAAGAGATTTAGGAGGCGGTGGTGGCCGTCTCGCCGCCAGGACCGGAGCCCTCGCCTCCTGGGCTGGAGCTCTCGCCACTGGGGCTGGAGCTCTCGCCGCTGGGGCTGGAGCCTTCGCCACCTGCGCTTTCGCCGCGCCCTTAGTCTGTCCCGTCGACCCCGGTTTGGCCGTGGAACCTGCAGCGGCTGAATATGGGGCGGCCTTTGACCTGCCCAAGGCCGGCTGGCTCGCCGCTAACGGGGGGCGTAGGACGATGGCCTCCAGGGCGGAGAAACGACTCCGCAAGGAAGCCATTTCCTGCCTCACCAGGGTTAGAACCCGGTCCTCCACAGGCACGGGCTGTTCCTGTTCCTGCTACTGCCCCCTTTGCGGCTCCATTCGCGGGCCGGCTCCTCGGAGCCCAGCCAGGTCCGCTCGGAGCTTCTCGTTCTCCTTTCGGAGAAGCTCCATGGCGGCTGTCAGGCGGGCGACCTCCGCCCGCATTTCAGACATACCGTCCAATGGAGGCCTGACGTGAAGGGCCTCCGCTGCCGCCACAATAGAGGCCGTGGCCGCGGCTATGGCCTGATCCTTAGAGGATCTAAGCCTCTTCACAGATACCGCCTTGATCGCAGCGGCCACGACTTCCGCAAACCCGGCCGCACGCTCCGACCCGGAACCACCAGCGGCTTCCGCCCCACCTCCAGAAGCATCAGAGGGGGGCCCCTCCTTGGCGAGCCTCTCGGGTCGCCGGGCCAACTGGGCCGGTCCAGCCAGCCCGGCCGGGCTGGTCAGCTCGACCGGGCCAGCCCGGCCCGGCTTGCCCGCCTCCTTTGTGGGGAGCACTCTGTCCACCCCTCCACCACCTCGGGCTCCACCCCGCCGGCTGGAGTGGATCTTCTTCCTCCGGCCGACTCCATCGTCGGAGGTAGACCCCGAGTTGGGCCGCTTGGAGGTCCGCCTGTACTCTCGGCTCCTCTCCAGCACCCCTTTTCGCTGCGAGCTCCCCGAGCTCTCTCCGCCTGATGCAGGATCGGACTCCGACCCCGCATCGCTCTCCCCCCCTTGACGTCCAGTTGTTTGTTTTTTAAAAAAAGATTCCATTTTGTTCCCACGAGTGTGGGGGATTTAATCGGTCCACCTAGGTTCACCCCCTGTCCCTAGGTAAGTGTAAATTTATAACCCAACCAGAGGGTCCACTGGTACCCTCGCTGGGGGTGCGCTAACGACTGATGCGCCACCTACAACTGCGAAGTTGCAGATGACACTACTCCTCAGCCATTCATATCCTCGCCGCGCACCAAAACTTGATATTAGAGGAATTTTTATAGAGGTTATCTTCCTCGCGATCCGGGCGACTAAGCCAAGATCCTCGTCCCGTTCCAAGCCACAAAACATGACTGTGGTCTCTTTGCGGATTACGATTTCGACGGTTGCAGGCAGAAGAATCATTCTCCCGCTGCTTGCTCGCTGGCAGGGTAAGTGCACAGCAAGCACCGCCACTCTTCGCCCACTCGACCTGCCCTCTGTAAGCAGAGAGGGAAGTGGACGACCGACGATCGAGCATGAAGCTCCCCGCCACGCAGAAATTCGCCACGGTCAATACCCTCTCCGAAACATGGAGAGACTATTGGCCGTACCCAGGATGCACCGGCCCGACGACTGCTCTTTCCCCCGAACGTATTCGCAAGGAACCAGCAGCAATCAAGCACACGAGGAGGTTTTCTGCACGCACCCCCTCCGCATTGTCTTGCGTCGACATTCCAGGATGCCGCTAGACAGAAATCTATCAAATCGACGGATTGGCTTTCCTATCTGTAAATCTGTTCAGTGTCGTTCTGTGCTGGCCCGACGACACTATCGTGCCCAAAGCTCCTAAATGTACAACAAAATCAACAAGAACCTATCAATTTATAAACTTACCCTGCATAAGGTCAAGCAGAGTCTTAAGGCATGGCTACTGTCCCTCAATTACGACGAAACAGAGCAAATTCTTATGACTCTTTCGTAACACCAATTCTACCATATGATAGGCACTCAACTTCACCCCTTACTCGCGATCCCAATCAACCTTTCCTAAACATTCAATTCAATTTACACACGCACTTCAAGTACACACATACTCATCCACACACACACACCAACATGCACAAATACACACATACATTACACTACACGCATACACACAATCACCATTACAGAATCACCATTACAGGCTTTTTCTAACAGTTTTTACTTTTTATTTTATATTTAATTTTATTATTTTGTATTACTTTCGTTTTTTTTTTATTTCTTTGTTAATCTTATTGCATAAGTATTCAATAGTATTTTCTCCTGGGAGAGGGCACTGGCACTTGTAACACAGGTTAACCACCTAGCACTAGTGTCAGGGACTTCACACAATTTGTAACCACTTTTTATGTAATAATAATAAAGATTATTATTGGCCCCGCCGCGACCCTTGCTCGAGCCAGCCCGCGCCGCTGAGCCTGTGGCTTTAAATTAGTCCCTAATTAATCTTGATCTGATCCAGCCTATCCCTTGCTGTCGATATAGATGCGTACCCCACAGAGGGTACCCTTAGCGTGTAGTCGTTTAGTTTGTAAGTTGTATGCCCTGGCTGGAGGCCTTAATTTATTATGGTATCCACAGACAGGATAGCCCGGTTAAGCAGCTAACAATATCCTTGGTTGATAAGCGAGAGGACATTCACAAAAAAAAAATTGGCCGTCATGGGAACTGCTGACAGAAGTGAAAACTTATAACTTTGGAACTTTGCATGTACACAGGCCGCTGCGCGTCGCCAGTCTGGCGCAACACGTCACGTGACGCAGTTAGCACGTCGGTGACGCGAACCCATACATTTTGCCCCTACCAAAAATTGCTCAACGCGGTTAAAGAAGCTTTCACTTCAAAAAGCCCTATGACGGCAGCGCTGTCGGTCACAGACCACAGAGCACGTGATCGCCAAGCGGGCAGCATTTAGAGGGAATGCTAGGGCAGTACCAAAAAAATCCTGACGCCGAAAATGCTTCGAGCGCACAACTTCTGTCATGGACTCCATTCAAAGCCGTCAGTTTCCTTCCATACGTCATTTGTGCTGTAGTGCCAGAAAACGGTGACACGCTTAGTGTGCATGGAGAGTGTTGACAATGTCGCCTCTAACATCAGCCGAGGCTACTCCGTGCTTTGTGGCGTGCGGGTAGACCGTGCTTATTTCGGATTCTAAAGATAAAACTGTAATTCCTTCTATTCAGGTGCAGTTCCTACGGGAAATGTGTGGAAGATGTGCCGGAGGAGGCTCGCGAGAGAGACGAGGCCGTCACTAGCACCGAGCACCACCAGCACTGGGACGAGAAGATAGGTGGGTTAGAGATACAAGTCAGGAATATCCTCGGTTTTTGCCTGACTGCCCCGGAAGGAAGGTAAACTTTTCATACAAAAGCTTCCGAGAGCAAATTTTTTTGGATCCGTAGCCAAAGGGTACCAACGCCATTACATTTTGTCACTATTTCAAGACTTGTTATGTTAAATATTGTTAAGAATTGTATCGTCCTATAATTACCATAAAGTAAGAGCTCTTGCCGCCTGTGATACAGGTTTACCCTAGTACAGGCATCTAATATCATAATACCTTTGTAAATTATTTCGAAGATTTTATGTTAATATTTTACCAATTGTAATAATGAATAAATATTTATTTATTTATAACGGGACCCTATTATTACTAAGGCTGTCTGTCTGTCCGTCTGCCACAGCGGTACGGCAACATAGGTAGGTTAGGTACAAATGTTGTAATTATTAAAGAACGCTACGTCTAGCCGTCACCGGCGTACAAATATTATGTTGGTGGTACAAACATGCTGATTGTAATAAATTATCAAACGATTATCACACAATGATCACACATTATTAAAAAATTCTAATCCAAATTTTCGTTAGAATAAAAAACATACCAATAAAATATAATAATAATAAATTTTAGTATAAAATGTCAAATCAATAAATAATAAAGCATAATTTAAAAAAAAATGAAAAAGGTAGTTATAATGTGTCAGTTAGGTATTCGTTCACCGTATAATAATGTTTTCTCGTACAATATTTTCAGTAAAGCCTTTTTAAAATCGTGTATGTTGTTTATTTCTTTAATTTGTCTAGAGATCTTATTACAGATCCTTGGTGCCATTCCTAAAAAACTTTTTTTGCAAAGAGCAGTACTACTCGTATGTGGCTTAGCGCATATCTCCTTGTTGCGTCGTTTAGATCTGAAAGTTTCAAATAGATGAAAGTTGGATTTGACAAATACTGCTGTCTCAAAAATGTACATACAGGGCAATGTTAAGAGTTTAAATTTTTTGAAATATGATTTTTATATTATATATATATGACACACTGTAGCTACACGACACAACTATACGGAACGCGCTGTTACATCCCTAGTTTGCAATAGTAAATGCTGCCAACAATGCTTAGTCAGCACCGGGCATTCTAGATCATGATTGCTCACAGGCTTCCAGCCAGTTCGGGTTTGGCATTCAAAGAGTTGGGACGTTTTACCGAGTTTTCCCCAAAATACATTGTCCTTGTTTAGGAAACAAAATAAACCTTTTTTTAAAAGATTCGGGACTTTTCCTTTCTAACATTTGGTGGCAGCGGTGGGATAAGACATCCCCAGTGTCCTTAAAACGGTAAATACGTCGCCGGAAATAAAATCTGTGTGTGTCTGTGTTCCTAAAAGTGCCCAGTGATTGTGTCGCCTAATAAGCACCCCAACCAGAACTCATCACATCGAAGGTCGATACCATTCGACCTGGTCCAGAGCTACATATCGCCCCGGGTCCACTGCGTAGTAAGTGGTACTGCGTTGTTGGGTAGCTGCACTTGCTGCACCCAACCATACTGTATCCAGGGCCGACCTGACGGTAGCCGTCGGCTCCTCATCCATACGTCTAAGGTAGACGAAATCCAAAATGAAGAATTCCTACGAGTTGTTCCTGTAAGTCCAGATTACTCTATCCTGTGAAATTTGTGTGTGTTCTGCGTTAAGTGTGCGTACCTATACCGTGATATAATCCCGTGTGTTAATATAGGTGAATACTAATTATAAGATTAATTTTAAAACATAAATAACTAGATTCAAGGTAACTTGATAAGTAGCTTACGCTTCGATCCCAGTCGTCCTCATCAGTTGCGCATAACTTACACATCCGCAGCCCACGCAGTTCTCAGACGTAATAACTTTTAACCATACCAGTAACTTATCATCACGCCGGTAATTCCAGAAGGGTTAAGCAGAGGTTTTAGTATTCCTTATTAATTTACAAAACAAAATGTCTAAATCCGAATCTAAAAAAGACATTAAAGGTGAAGAGGAAATCCCATTAAGTGTTGTGCTAAAATTTATTAAACCATTCAACGGCGACAGAGATAAGCTCACAGCTTTCCTTAGAAACTGCGATAGCGCAATATCCTTGGCATCTTCCGAACAAGAAGACGTCGTTTTTAAATATGTATTAAGTCAACTAGAAGGCAAGGCTGAGCCCGCGTGCTCTATTAAAGATTTTTAAACATGGCCATCACTTAAAGAATTTTTGAAAAATCAGTTTGGTGAACGTAAACACTATGTTCACCTGCTCACTGACTTGCAAGACTGTAGGCAAGGAAATCAAGAACCTGTTACCCAATTTTCCTTGAGAGTAGAAACTTGTTTGCAAAAACTTCTTACAGAAGTTACTGTTTCCAATACGAGGAAGATCGAGCTTCCTGGTAGATTAGCCGCGATGGAAGACCTCGCTCTCCATACATTTATATTGTGATTAATCCCTAGAATCGCTAACATTGTGAGATGTAGAGATTACAAAACATTAAATGATGCCATTAATGCTGCGATATCCGAAGAGAAAATACAGCAGTTCTCTTATCGCAATTTCAACAGGCAAAAAGCTACTGAATCCGTTAAAAGAAGCGAAATAAACAACACACCTCAAGCAAAAGTTTTTATTAGAAGTAACAATGGTCAACCCAGTATTTCCTTCAATGATTCTGCTTTCTGTAGATATTGTAAAAAGACAGGACACATTCTTGAAACCTGCAAACTGCGTGATTTCAACAATAAAAAATGTTCAAATGGCCCTCAGCCATTTACTCCTTTTAGACCTTCGCCCTTTAATGACAAACAACAGTTGTTAAGCCAGGATCTCGTGTAAACTTCACTGATAATTGTGAAGAGGAGGGTAGGGATGAAGTAGATGAATCCGTTAACGATACAAATTTAAACTAAAAAATGTCCCATTTAAGTATCGCACGGGGCAAACCCCTTTTAAACAAGCCGATACTACCCTTATTAAAATCAAGACCAATGTACAGGGTAACCAGCCCCAAACTCACGGTCTTTCCAAAAGTAGGACCACACCGCAGGGTAACCAGCCCCATAAGGAAGGTCTGAACTCTTTTAATAGTAGGACCACGCCGCAGGGTAATCAGCCCCATAAGGAAGGTCTAAACCAACATTCCAATTGTAAACCTGAAAAAGAAGTTAAAATATATGAAATCCTTACCCGAAAAAGATTTTTACCTTTTATTAAATTACGAACATTTGTAAACAAAAATCCACTTACCTTCTTGATAGACTCAGGAGCGTCGCTCTGTGTTCTGAAAAAGAAAAGTATAACAAGTACTCTACAATTAGAAGATAGTGTTGTTACAATTAAAGGAATATAGATTCCAAAAAAGAAACTATGAAAAGTGTGGGAAGTTTTAAACTACAACTACAGTTCAATGAAAAACTAAGTATAACTCATCCTTTCCAAATATTTGAAGATATAAACTTACCTTACGATGGTATAATAGGTAGCGACCTGTTCACAAAACATAAGTGCCGCATTGATTATCAGACGGACTGCTTAGTAATAAATAACTATAACGTTAAATTATCCTTCGATGAACCATCATATGTCATTGAGCCCCGTACCGAAACAGTAATAGAGTGTTCTGTGAAAAACCCTGAATTGAAAGAGGGAATAATATTAGATCAACATATTTCCGATTCCCTTCTTATATCAAATTGCCTTGTTAAAGTAAAGGACAATAATAGAATTAATTTGACAATTGTCAATACATCTGATAAACCAATTAATTTAAATGCTAATCTTATGCTTACCTTAACTTCACTAGACCTTACTCAGTGTAATATAATACAACATAATAGACTAATTAATAGCATTGAAAGGTCCCGGCAATTGACCGAACTACTGCGAACATCTCATTTAAATCAGGAAGAATTACATTATCTTAGTGAAATCTGTCATCAATACTCTGATATATTTCATTGACCAAGAGACCAATTAACCTGTACGGATGTAATTCAACACGAAATAAAAACTAATTCCTCACAGCCAATTAATGTTAAATCGTACCGATTCCCAGAAATACACAAGGAAGAGGTAAATTCCCAAATAACTAAAATGTTAGATCAGCAAATTATTAAACCATCAAAATCCCCATGGTCATCCCTATTTGGATAGTGCCTAAAAAGGATGACTCCACCGGGCAAAAGAGGTGGAGAATTGTTATAGACTAAGAAAATTAAATGATATTGCCATTGGTGAAATTTACCCAATTCCCCAAATTAATGAAATCTTGGACCAGTTGGGTCATAGTAAATACTTTACAACTTTAGATCTAGCTTCCGGTTTTCACCAAATTAAAAGTCTCCGGAAGACGCCCCAAAAACTGCATTCAGTGTACCCCAAGGTCATTTTGAATTCAAGCGGATGCCGTTTGGTTTAAAAAATGCGCCCGCAACTTTTCAGAGAACAATGAAGACTGTCTTGTCTGGATTACAGGGCGTTAATTGCTTCGTGTATTTAGATGACGTAGTCGTATACTCACATGATTTATCTTCACATATCCAAAAACTTATTCTTGTCTTTGAAAATTTTAGAAAATTCCGCCATAAACTTCAGCCGGACAAATGTGAATTCCTGCGAAAAGAAGTTGCCTACTTAGGCCATGTAATAAGTAGTGAAGGCGTTAAGCCTAACCCCGACAAAATAAAAGCTGTCGTGAATTTTCCTGTACCAAAATGCGTTAAGGACATAAAATCATTCTTAGGTTTAGCGTCATACTATCGAAGATTTATACCAGAATTCTCAAAATATGCAAAGTCCCTTACTGCCCTTCTAAAAAAGGATATACATTTTAACTGGACCAATAACCAACTATTATCGTTTGAGCAACTGAAAAAGAAATTGGTAACTGCACCAGTCCTTATTTACCCTGATTTCACTAAACCTTTTATTTTAACTTGCGATGCGTCAAATTAGGCATTTTCAGCTATATTATCCCAGGGTGTAATCGGAAAAGATCAACCAATCGCTTTCGCGTCAAGGACAAGTGTCCTTGACGCGAAAGCGATTGGTTGATCTTTTAATAATAAGGCAGAATGTAATTACAGTGTCACAGATAAATAATGTCTGGCTATTGTGTATGGAACTAAAACATTTCGTCCTTATCTTTTCGGCCGTCAGTTTAAAATATTAACAGACCATAAACCCTTAAATTGGCTTTTTAACTGCAAGGACCCTGGATCTCGATTAATCCGCTGGCGCCTTAAACTAGAAGAATTTAATTATGAAATTCAATATAGGAAAGGTAAGACAAATACGAATGCCGATGCTCTTTCGCGGTATCCAATAAACCCTTTACAAAACATAGAGGAGACTCAGACAAATAATACACTACCTAATCCTGAAAATGTCTCCACTAACCCTGACCAAATACTTACCGATGATGCCCCTCCTTCGCAGTCGTCACCGCAATCAAATCCTTGAAGCTTAGACTTACCTGACGATTTTGTCCTCCCTGAAAATCTGGAACTCCCTGATGACTTTAATATACCTACACCACAATCCAGTGAAGTCATTGATGATGACGACACTTATTCCAAATGTCTGAAAACTATAAATAACAGATTATCGACATTTAACCCCAAAATCCTTGAACATAACGAAAACCTTTTAAAAACAAAATCAAAACATATTGTGATACCTACCTCAATTGACTTCGACGAGTCAAACCGTTATATAACTGAAATTATTAGTAATATGACTGAAAGCAAAGAATTCCTAGCATCTGAAAAAGAAAATATTTATTATTCATTAAAGTGTATCATTATGAAACAACTGTTAGGAATTGTCTAAATTACTGATAACATTAGTTAAATATTTTATAATTCACAAGACAGTTGTTTTTTACACACCGACATTATATTGACACATACGAAGATAACAAAAGCTTTTTTATCAACATGTACTTCTCGTTGGTTATAAATAAGGTCGCACATTGCAAGCATATACAACGTTATTATCTTCTCTCAATGAAGACCTATTAATTTCAAAAGCTTTAACAGCCTTGGTCTGGCTAATGCTTTTGTAAAAGTATCTGCAAGCTGATTTTCAGTTGAGATCTTGCTTACATTTAACTCTCCACTTGTTACCATCTCCCTGACAAAAAAAAATGTCTAATCCGGATATGCTTTGTACGTTTGTGGTACTCCGGATTTTCAGCCAGCTTGATCGCAGCTTCATTGTCTACTCTCAGAATAGGCCCACCCTTCATTTTTGTCAAATCTCTAATGACTGGATAGCCAAATCGATTCCCGAGCACCTTCACTGGCAGCTATGACCTCTGCTTCAGTGGTAGATATAGCCACGCTTGTCTGACGTTGGCTTAGCCATGACACGGCACCTCCAGCATACATGCATAATACACCAGTGGTTGAGCGTCCTGTGTTCAAGTCACCGCCATGATCTGCATCACTGTAGCTCTCAAGAATACCGGTCTTGAAATCTCTTTTGTAGAGTATCCCTTTTTCTGGAGCATACTGCAAATAACGTAGTATTCTCTTCAGTTTGACACAATCCAGTTCTTTAGGATTTTCGAGGGTCCTAGAAACGACGCTGACTGCATATGCAATATCTGGCCTCGTTCCGATCATTAAATATGCCAATGCACCAACCACTTGTCTGTAGTTGTTCAAAGAATAGCTCACATCGGTTGTGTCTTGACCCTTACATTGATCCTCTTTTACAATTAGTGTCATTACCGGTCTGCAATGCTCCATGCCAAATCTTTTAAGCACTTTCTTTGCGTAAGATTCCTGAGATATTTTGATTCCATCATCAGTCTTCTCTATTTCAATTCCAAGGATTTTTTTATTTTAGACTTCGCTTTCATTTGTCCTATGAACTCGTTTATAAAGTCCTTGCTCGTTGCAGCCACCAAACCATCATCAACATATAGGGCAACTATCAGTTTACCTCCAGACGGAATCTTCCTTATGAATAAACAAGGATCTGAGTCACTAACTTTGAATTCAATGTCTTTGAAATAGTCCAAAATCCGCTTATTCCAACACCTTGGAGCCTGTTTTAAACCATATAGGCTTTTCTTTCACAAACAGATGCGACCAGAACCATCATCATAGCCTTCGGGCTGTTTCATAAAAATTTCTTCATCAAGTGACCCATACAGAAAAGCTGTTGAAATATCGAATTGTAACATTAACAAGTTCTCATTGGCTGCCACAGCCAATACACTCCTGACTGTTGCCATTTTAGCCACGGGACTGAAAGTTTGATAATAATGAACCCCTTTCTTCTGAATAAACCCCTTTACAACAAGTCTAGCTTTAAATTTGTCTACTGGACCATCAGCATTCAGTTTTACTTTGTATACCTATTTACATGGTATCCTGGTATCCATGGTACCTTCCTTTTATTAGGAAGAGGCACGAGGACCCAAGTCTTATTCTCCTTCAAAGAATTCATCTCGCAGTCCATTGCTTTTTCCCAAAGATTCCGTTCAGAGCTTCAAATAGCTTCTCTATAACAAATAGGATCTTGGTGACAGCTAGCCGTGTATAAAACATAGTCTTTGAGTTTATTAGGTGGATGAAGTAATGATCTATCTCTGAGAATCCTTCCACCATGTTCCATGATTTCCTGTTCAGGCATTACATCTCTGGTATGAATTTCCTTCTCATCTTCATTTACTTCCCTTATCTCTCCCCCTAACTCAAAACCTTGTTCAGAAGCATAACTCCTAGCATCATCAAAATAATCCAAATCTTCAACTAGAACGTCTTCTCTACCAATGAACTCAGTGTCCCCAATTTCAGTACCAACACCTTCATTGACATTTTCATTATTGTTGATAGTTCTATCATTTTCTGAATTTTCTGGTGGTTGACTCACTGGATTCAATGCTTCATTCTCATTACCATGGAACTCTGGCAATTCCAAAGGTATTTCAAATTCAGCTTCTGTAGAAGCTTTCACTGGAGTTTCCGCACCCAAGGGCTTTTCATCGAAGGAGACATCTCTTGATCGTACCAGCGAATCATTGTCTTTGTTCCAAAGCCTGTACCCATCGTCATTATCATATCCCACTAAGGTACTTTTCACTGCTTTCTTATGCAGCTTCTTCCTGGTTTGCTTTGGTACATGCACGTAACAAGGAGAGCCGATAATCCTCAAGTGCTTTTTTTTTTGGCTTCTTACCAACCCAAAGCTCAAATGGAGATTTGTTTTCTACCGCAGTTGGACCTGTCCTTTTCAAAATATAAACGGCAGTATTTACTAACTCAGCCCACAATATCTGAGGCAGTTCCTCATGAGCATGCATCAAAGATCTCGCTGCCTCAACAATCGTACGATTGTCCCTTTCACAACACCCGTTTTGTTCTGGCGTGTATGGCATGACAAATCGTTGCTTTATTCCTTTATCCGTCAATAGTTTTAGAATCATCTGATTGTTAAACTCTCCGCCATTATCACTCAATACTTCTTTAACAGTATGACCAGATACCTCGGAAGATGCCAACATCTCTTTCAGCTTTTCATGTACCTCTGACTTCTCTCGAAGAAAGTACACAAATCTGTAACGCGTGAATCCATCTTTGAACAGTACAAAGTAGCGATACTTGGATATGAACAGAGGGAATGGACCACACACGTCAGTGTGTATGCGTTCTCCAGGCTGAGTGGCCTTTTCCCGTACACCAAACTTCTGTCTGTCGGACTTTCCAAATACACAGCCTTCGCATAATTCTCCAGTTTCCTTGGTTTTAATACCGAGTTCCTCTCAATTAGTCTTCTCACATGCCTTTTATTCTGATGAGCCATCCATTCATGGTAGAGTTGCAGCATATAGACTTTCTGTACCAAATTGACAGTTACTTTAGATGGTGGTATAATCCTACAGTTAAGCCTGTACAGACCTCCGTACCTCTCTCTTTGTCCTGTAACTATAATTTGTCCATCAATCTTCATTGAACAAGAAGTGACACGTGACTCAAACAAGCTCCCTGGATTTTTATCTTGTGTTGAAAGCACCGAAAATAGATTTCTGCTTATCTTGGGAACGTACCAAACATCTCTCAATGTTGACTTGACAACCTTCTTGTTAACCTCAGCTTCAATGCTTAGCGATCCGTGCCCAACAGCCTTAATCACATTTCCATCAGCTGTTGTTACAGTGTGATCAACATCAAAATATTTGAAATCTTGATACAAATCTAACCGTAACATGATTTGTAGCACCGTTATCCACATACCATTTGTCACAATCAGTATCAGATTTAACTGAATTCACAGACAGTAATACCATGTTAACTCCTTTGTTGTCATCCACAACTTGACGAGAAACACTCTTCTTAGGGCAGTCTTTCTTAAGGTGACCAACTTCTTAGCAGTTGTAGCATCTTATTTTCTTCTTACTTGGCCCTGGAGTTACGTCATCAACCTTTTTAACATATTTCTTCCATGTTTTCACCGCAAGGGCATCACAACTAGACTCACAGTCTTTCCCGTTGTTGCAAAGTGCCTTTTCATGTGCACACAACTGACTTGTAATATTCTCAACGGTCCGATCCTTTTTAGACATTAGCAACCAACTTGATTTAAATGAAAAATAATGTTCTGGTAATGTGTCCAGGAGTTTGCAAACTAACAAAATATCTGGAAGTTCCTTAAAGTCTTCTTCTTTAATAAGTTCTTGCTTTAACCTGTACCAGACATTTTTCAACTTAGAGATATGCGTTGCAATATCATCAACAGTATCTTTCTTGTAACTGAAGAACTGCAAACATAAATCATACAAACGATCTTCGCTCACGCCTACATATAATCTATGCAGTTCATCCCATACTTCTCTGGACGTTGAGAATCTTATAACCTTGTCTAATGAGTCATCAGAAATATTGTTTGTTATAAGTAACAATGCCGTATTATCCAGCCTGATGTATGTTTTTAAGCTGTCATTATAAAGAGCCAAATCTGCTGCAGCTGTAGCGCCAGCCCCACATTCAGGATTAACCAGTCTCTTTATCTTGCCCTCTACAATGTCTATTAGACCATCTATGCCTCTAAACAATGCAGACATCCAGTACTTCCATTGTATCCAATTTGTACCCTCAAGTTTAGCAATCTGAATCTTTGACAACTCCATTCTGGGCCCATAACCTGTTAGGAATTGTCTAAATTACTGATAACATTAGTTAAATATTTTCTAATTCACAAGACAGTTGTTTTTTACACACCGACATTATATTGACACATACGAAGATGACAAAAGCTTTTTATCAACATGTACTTCTCGTTGGTTATAAATAAGGTCGCACATTGCAAGCATATACAACCTTATTAACAACTACTTACGATGATATTTTTAAAAGCCTGAAAAACTTAAAGAACTACTTTTTATCTGTAAATATAAATGAGTTTAGTATCACAGATTTCAGAAATCCGTTTGATAGCCATAACTTCATAAAGATAAATAACATAATAACGTACCTATTTCATAATACAAATATTTACAAAAATATTATAATGTATCCGACTATGAGCGAAATCGCTAAAATCATGCGTGAAAATCACGATATCCCTATTTCTGGTCACTTAGGTTCTAACAGAATGTTAAAAAGAATCCAAGAAAAATACTACTGGCGAAATATGCGCAGTGATATTGAAAACTATGTCCGTAAATGTGTACCATGTCAAGCTAATAAAGCACTACGTCAAACTAACCGTGCACCGATGCAGATCACCACAACATCAACACAACCGATTGAACGCGCTGCATTAGACATTGTAGGCCCCCTTCCTGAAGTTGGTAATGCTAAATTAAAATTTATTATAACATTGCAAGATGACTTGACGAAATATTCAGCTGCTTAACCTATCCCTAATGCTACCGCAGAAGAAACGTCTGAATGTCTGATTCATTTCATCGCTCAATTCGGTATTCCAAAAACAATCCTAACTGATCAAGGCCCGAATTTTATGGCCGAACTATTTAAGCAAACTTGTAGCTTTTTAAAAATTAAACAGCTCTGGTTCACCCCTTATCACCCACAAACACAGGGAGCCCTAGAAAGGAGCCACTCAACTTTAAAAGAATATTTTAAATCTTTTGTAGATGAAAACCAAACTAATTGGCCTCGATATGTTTATACAGCCATGCTCACCTATAACACAACAGTTCATAGTACTACAAATTTCACCCCTTATGAGTTAGTATTCGGTCATAAGGCTCTTATACCCTCATCCATTTATGACTCCGCCTTAGAATCTACATACAATAATTATGTTCGGATCTTACAACAACGTCTACGAATTTCCAGGGAGAAAGCTGCAGAAAATATATTAAAATCAAAAATAACTTCCAAAGCTTATTATGATAAACACACTAAACCAACAAAGTATAAAGCAGGTGATATGGTATACGTGAAAAATCACTTACGACTTCGTAAAGCTTTATCACCCATCTGGAAAGGTCCTTATAAAGTAATTCGAGTAAATGGAAGTAGCGCACTTACATTATTGATAAACCGCCGCGGCATGTAAAACACCACTATGATGAAGTTAAACTTGCTGAAACGAATTATTCGTTTTATTATACTTACTATGTTATATTTAGCTAAGTAGAGTTTTATAACCTAGAATATTATTTCAGGATCGCCTCGGCGTGTATCTCCGTTATCTCAGCAGACAGTATAGAACCCATTAAAGAAAGTACTGGAATCTATTTTGACCCAGTGGGAACCTTGAAAATCTCTAATAATTATTTTCACATATTAGTCCCGATCGATATTGGGTATATACAACCTCATATAGAAAATATTAAGTCTGCCTCAGGAACTGCTAGATTTCTTTGCCAACAGAACGAATTAAGTCTCAAAATGCCATAACTTCCTACAACCCTTAACGTCTCGGCTTGATAATATTTTAAAAGATTATAGTGCTATATCTCATCTTATTCCCGATAGAGATAAGAGATCTGCATGGTTTGCTGGTATCGTTTCCCTTTTCAAGCAAGTAATTGGCACAATTATGATGAGGATGACTCAATTAAGTATAATTCCGTAATTGAACACTTAGAAAATAATGATAAATCAGCCGTATTAAACAATGTATCTAATATACCTAAGGACTTATATATAGAATCTAAAATGAATGAAATCTATAATGAATTGTTTTCTAGTTTACTAACTTTATCATTTAGACTTGATGAATTTATTAATGCTATAATGTTTACTAAAAGTCATTCTATACATCCCTCTGTCCTAACCCCTAAACAACTGTATGAAGAGTTGATGCGTAATGTTAAGGATTTAAATAATAATAGTGAACTACCCGTTAGCTTAAGTTTAGATAATATCCATATGCTAACTGACTTAGCACAACTATCGTGTTATTTTATAAATAGTAAAGTAGTGTTTGTCGTTAAAATTCCCTTAGTACATAAATCAGAATACTTGTTATATAAGCCTATATCCACATGACGTGGACCAGCCTCATCCCTATGCTATGATAACACCTCATTGTAACTATATAGCTATAAGTAAGGATAAAATAACATATGTATGCCCTCAAGAACTAAGTAAATGTGTTAAAACTGTTAATCAGTTTTATGTATGTAATAATATCGATGTATACTCAATTCAAGATATGCCTAATTGTGAAACTGAAATGTTATGTAAAATTATTAATAAATTACCTCAACAATGTGAAACTAAATTAGTTCATGGGAATATAGATATTTGGCAAGAATTAAAAAACAATAAATGGTTATTTGTTAAGTCAGAACCAACCAAACTTACCCTGGAATGTAATTCACAGATAACAGAGTACAAATTGCTAGGTACTGGTATTATTAGTCTAGAACCGGAATGTAAAGCTTATTGTAAAGATAGGGAACTTTCATCCAAACCTTATTATAATAGAGTTCTTAAACCTGTAATTTCTGATTTTAATCTTATCAGTGATCCTTGTTGTGACAAAGATAAATTCATGTCAATTAAATCAAAATTAAAACCTTTAAAGTTAAACGATGTACTATCGGCCAAAGTTCCGCATGCTCACCTTAAAGGCGATAATCGCATAGCACGACTCACGACTCGATCGCACAATGCACGAGTTTTGACCAATAGGATGCACAAAGCGTATTTTAGTGGTGTTCGTATTAGTATAATCATGTATAGAATGTGTGACACTCACACTAGGAGCGTACTATGCTCACTTGTTTCTGCTAAGAGACGAGTTTTTAATGGGCACGGCCAGCGCGGCTCGGCGGCGGCGTGAGCTCTTTGTTATTGAATTGAATTGTTATTTTATTATTGACAAGAATTAATTTTAGTACTCATATCTTCTGTTTGTTTGGTTTAGAAAATGTATTATTGATATTGCAGTATTTACAAAAATAATTTGTAATAACTAATAAACTACAATTTATATGTATTAATCCACTTTAATATTTTCCTCTCTCTATCGGGTCTATAGATATAGGTTATTTATGAACACTTTCACTGCCTCTCCAATTTTCACCATATCCTATGTGATGCCGCATGCCGCAGCAACCGCACCATATTCCCTTCACAATAAGATGAGACATTGAAACGAACCGTTTTATTACAGTCCGTTCCACCGATTTTGACTTCTATTCCGTAGGCTTATGGATGGCATTAAAGGCAAAAAAGTGGTTACAATACCAACTGTTTACTGCAGCTGCCATTTGTCATGCCACCAACACAATAGCATTCAAAATCGATTGAACGGACATTTATGGTTTGTTTACCTTTTATCTCACGGCTCCCTGAATACGTTAGGTATAGGTGCGTTGACCGGCACTGCATGAAGGTATCAAATGTTTATATTGAAATTTTTTGTGTTT
This sequence comes from Atethmia centrago, assembly GCA_905333075.3. Taxonomy (NCBI): domain Eukaryota; kingdom Metazoa; phylum Arthropoda; class Insecta; order Lepidoptera; family Noctuidae; genus Atethmia; species Atethmia centrago. The sequence continues at coordinate 19,604,620 of HG995393.1, forward strand.
AATCGACTTTATTAAAAGTAAATAACTATCTAAATTTCTATGTGTTTGTTTATACTTGGGCAATTTGGGAATACTTGAAAATTACAGTAATATTTGAACCAATACTCTGCGCAGTTCATACAATGTTATCAGAGCTTTTTGTTTGTAGCTAACGCAAGGCCGCAAGCCGCACAACTCTTGCAACTGAAATAAAAATAAGTTCATTATCTAAGACCCATTGTTATTTAGTGGGAATGTCTGGAAATTCGGTTAAACAATAGAGGACGGCTTAATACAAGGGCCATACGTTTTTTTATTACCTTAGGATTATCTCAAATGTTTTGCAGTTGTTCCTTGATTTGGTTTAATACTTTTAACAGTAGGTAATTGTAATATTACCTTTTATTCATTAAAATAATACAGGGTGAAATTGAATTCATGGGCATCCTTTTAAGGGGTCATTGTACTCATCATTATGAACAACTTCAACTATGAGACCATACCTGAAATCGCGAAAAAAAAATCAGCTGTTCCCTACATTTATGTTTGCATAACTCGACAAAATGTAGGGAACAGCAATTTTTTTTTCTCGATTTCATATTTGTTCCCATAGTCAAAGTTGTTCATAATGACGAGTACAACGACCCCTTAAGAGGATACCCATGAATTAAATTTCAGCCTGTATAACGAACAAGGTATCGTTGCAATTAAAATGCCCAGGCATGCCGTTCAGGATGAGCACTTTAAGACTGGATTATAATCAAACCAACACTTTACTCTTTTATAATTCATGCTCTAGTCATAGTTTGACAATTCATGATTTTAAGCGAAATCATGCATGTCAAGTTTTTTTTTGACAAATCTAACAATGATTCAGTTCCTACGCCACTTTAAAATTCAGAAGCTTATCAAGTAATTAAACTGAACTATAATTTGTGCCTTGGCAGCAGTGAGAGTGAAAGGATTGAAATAAAATGTTGGGTACTAGTGAAATATATATTTTTAGTTTGTGTTCATTTAACATTGGTGCCGATTCCCTTGTTCACAATCTAAACTAAATTTAAGTTCAGTGCATCTTTTTCTTTCTATTTCAATAAGAAAAGGACAGAAGATAAATTTTAGTTTAGTCCTGTCAAATTAATCAGCGCCTGTCACTACTCTATACAAGATTAGACGTGATTAAAAACTTGCCTACTAAAAATACGTCAATTTACGTCAAGCGCTGATTAATTTGACAGGACTGAACTAAAATGTATCTTCTGTTCTTTTCTTAATGAAATAGAAAGACAAAGATGCACTGAACTTAAATTTAGTTTAGTTTGTGAACAAGGGAATCGGCGCCAATATGCAGGATTAAAGATTTATTTAGGTTGATATTTAAATCTTATCTGTATAATAAAAGATGTATAGTAAGTGCTTTTTGTATGAAACTATCGGCTGTAATCTCAGTGTGAAAAAATAAACAGTTAGTTAAAATCTACTTGAGAACAATTTTAAGGATTTGCTGTTGTAGAAAAAAAAACAATATAAGTAACTTAATTTATTTTTAATAGACTTTTTCAAAACATTAAAGATTCATCCAGAAATTAACATATTATAACAAAAAATTACACAGAAATTATCATCAAAATGCAAAATATTATAAGTGAAAAGATTCTTACTCATAATATCATTTATAAACTGTATTTATCTACACTTATATCGTAAAGTTCAAAATATGAAATCAACACAACAATGACAAACAGACAAGACAACAACAACAGGCAAAAAGCCTGTCAGTAAATAAGATTAGGAGAATATTGCTCGTGCAGTTCTAATGAAATTGAAAAGTTTTAAGATTAGTACAATTTAAGAATCTTAATAATTTTTATAATTTGCAATAATTACATTACACTACAGACTAGGTTTATCAAGCAAATGAGATCAATTATTTATGAGGTGGACGGATATGATGACACTACTGAATATGTAAAATAACAAACTAACGAGATCGGGGCTTATGACAACATTGATTGTAAATAAAACAACAAATCCACCAATAAAGGCAACATGACACTAAATTGACATCAATAATTTTACAAGAAGACTTCAAAATCGTTGGCAATATTTTAAACTATGATTACGGTCTACAGTCTACCCTGTGACATTAATCAACGAAGTAATATAATACAAATTGGAATAATAAAAATAAACCTAATAAAAATAGCTATACAGGGTTATTTGCAAGCCGCCGGAGTCGCGGGTTGTTCGAAAGAGATACCATGGCCCTGGCACAGGCAACTGAAGGAACACGGGTGGGTTTTAGTCAGTAAAAGTTTGACACGACCTTCCGCTCCGCCCAGAGCGGGAGAAGTCATTTGATGATAAAACACTAATAAGCTCGTAGGACTATAATACTAACATCATAAATAACAACTTTTGTTGTATGACTTTTAATAATTCATAAAAAAATAATTTCATAATACAATTAAAAATATTTATTTTGATCGCTCTAAATTTGAACAACTCTACGCGGTACCAAAATATGTAAGTAGTTAAATAAACAAACAGTGCGTTGCGAATGCAGGGTCGCAGCGGTACTTACTACAAAATACAGATCTAAAAAGTGTTATTACAAATATTACAACAAAAACTTGAAAGTTTACTTTTGGTATTCTAAAAAGTCATAGATCAAAAGTGGTTGTACTAATATAGTCCTACCAGGTGTTAGAAAAATAACCATGTATAATGTAATTATACAGTATGTTAATTAACGAAAGGCGTTCCCGTTAACCCGCAATAGTATAGCGTCCACATGCTACCAAAATATGACCATTCGAAAATTCACGAAAAAAAATCTGCTGTTCATTACATTTATGTTCGCATACCTAGCTTATCAAAATGTAGGGAGCAGCTGATTTTTTTTCGCGAATTTTTAAATGGTAATATTAATTGTAGCATGTTTGGACTATTGCGGGTTAACGGGAACGCCTTTCGTTAATTAACATAGTGCATGTTAAAAATTATATTAACTTAATATTTCGTCGCTGCTCCTCCCGCATCTATCACAGCATCGCAACGGCTACGCATGGACCTAGCCAGGACTTCGCACAAATTCGAACCTCTGAATGTGTCCCAAACTTGTTCGCAATGTGTGACAAGTGCTTCCTTCGTTCTTTCTGCTCTACTATCCCATCTCTGGACCATTAAACCCCACAAATTTTCAATGGGGTTTAAGTCTGGCGATCGGGAGGGCCATGGCACTGTTTTAATTTGTGGTTGCCCTCGCAACCACTCTTGAACAACCCGCGCACGGTGTATCGGGCAATTGTCCTGGAAAAAATAAAATTCTGGCACGTCCAGTTGTGGATACACCGTGCGCACTGTGGGTACCATGATGGTTTGTAGCACCTCTAAATACGTTTGGCCGTTTGCCCTCCCTGGTATAAAAGCGAGCTCGCCTGGTCCAGCAGCACTCATCCAGCCCCACATGTTCACTACAATTCTTCCCGATTCTGCATTTGGGTTCACATTTCGAGGTTCGTATCTTGTGTTATCTACACGCCATAAATTCCGACGACCTTGTTGGCTAGGCGTAAGAGAAATCGAAGTCCCTGTAGTCACGAGCGAATCGCACGCGAGCAGCTTTCTGCTCCTGCGTCAAAATATTTTTTTTTGCGGGACGTCTGTGATGGACTCCAGCTCGATGCAACTCGTTTCTAATAGTTTGCATCGAAACTTCGTATTCTTGTGCGAAACTGCGAGTGGGTGTGAACGGGTTCTCTTCATACGTGGCTATCATATTATTTAACTCGTTTTCGTTTATAGCCCGGGGTCGAGGTGCACGAACGCGTTCTGTAATTTCTCCTTCTTCATATCTTCGCACCCAGCGGCGCACCGTTGTTCTCTAACGAAAAAAAAAAAAAAAAAACAATCAGCATCGATTTTTTACATAATATAGGAACTAAGTATAATAATACGAGTACACTACAAAAGTCTTATTCAAAGGGCACAACTAGTACACTATAAATAAAAATTATAAGTATTGAAATACTTAAGGTGTGCATTTTGGTTGACTTCATGATAAATAAACTCTTAACTTTTCTATAACTAATTTAAGTAGTTATAACATTCATAACTATATTTTAAAATACAAGTTGTAAATGCAATAACTGAAAATCTCTTAAGGGGTCATTACTCATCATTATAAACAACTTTTACTATGAGAACCAAACCTGAAATCGCGATAAAAAAGCAGCTGGTCCATACATTTTGACGAGTTACGCGAACATAAATGTAGGGAACAGCTGTTTTTTTTTCGCGATTTCAGGTTTGGTCCCGTAGTAAAAGTTGTTCATAATGATTAGTACAATGACCCCTTAAGAGGTTTTCAGATATTGCAATTTACACCTCGTATACCTATGAGTAAGAAAAATGGCATAGCGTAAATTCCAACATTGTATGAAACTGTCCCAAGCAAATTTGTGCTTTATCTCTACTATTTAAAAGTGTTTATCCCGTGCGGGCTGGCAACGTGGCATTTCTAAAGGTTTTTCGTGGTTAAATACCAACGATCTAGTGCTTGGCCGAAAAAATAGTAAGTACTTGCTATTTTATCGGCCAGCTAAGCACTAAATCGTTAGTATTTAAAACTATGTGTGCAATTTTTTTTAAGTTTTTTTGGTAAGTATTTACGAGCACTACTAACAAAAATTTACATTATTGTCAATTACTTTCCATCTGCAGTATTATGATAAAATAAATGTTAAAAATAATTATAAAAAACAATTATCTTGTGCTTGGGCGAAAAAAAATTGTAGTTTGAAATATAATGATCAAGCCTCTAGAAATGCGACGAATGCGCTCTGGTTTTTCTAATTAAAATGCGGCAACGACGCTGTGAGATAAGGCACCATTGTTTAGGTTGTTTTGGTTTAGGATTTATTATCGGGTCATAAAAGGCTCCAACAACGTCTTTGAAAGCAAAAATAAATAAAAAGAACAATCTTATTTGAATGCATTACTATAAGTAGGTAATATCTTATGAGACTTTTAAAAAGAATCCATCTGAAAGTTATAATAATTTTATTATTTTTATATATAAATCTGCCTAGCCTTTTCCCAACTATGTTGGGGTCGGCTTCCAGTCTAACCGGATGCAGCTGAATACCAATATTTTTCATGGAATTTGTTTTTAAATTGCAATATAAGGAAAAATGCAAACTATGAAATAATAATATTACTATCACTTTATTTATTTCTATATCTCTCCCTCTATCTGAATACAAAAACATAACTTACTTGCATGTTCAACTCCACTGCTATTTGGGATATATTTAACCCTTGTCTATGCAAAACAATAATTTGATTCCTTTCTTCCTGAATCAGGTTTCGGGTCGTCATGGTTGCACCACGTTAGTCACAGCCCACACACAATACACACACAGTCCAGGATACAAGCTAGGGTCAAGAAGAGGCTTTCGATCACAGTCCGGTATACAAGCAGAGGTCACAGTTAGGCAGGCAACCAGTCCGATAGAAATAAACAGGTCGTAAAATGAAATGGCGATAGGAATTTAAGGGAAGCGTCAACAATTAGCGAGAGCAAATTGGCACTGCCGCGCTCTAGCTAATGTTTGTTATTTTATGTTACTCGCTCATTACTCACACAAATGCATATTGTCTCTAATTGGGGGAAACTAGGAAGGGGTGTGGTTTTTCACTAGCTGCGCTCTCGCAGGAATATTTTCTTAAGTGAGCATGCTTAACTTGGGCCGATAGTACATCTAGAAAAGCTTGTAACTGCTTCAAATCATCAATTAATGTCAGATATTGACAATATTATTAATGAACCCAGTCCATTAATTAAATATGAATCTCATTATCCTATTATTACCTATTGTATAATTATTCTACTTTCAATTTTAATATTATATAAACTTCGTAAAAAATTCGGTAAATGTCCAACTTTCAAAACTAAAATAAAATCTAACAGTTTAACAGATGAAGTTCAGGAATTAGAAGAAATTCCAGTCCCAAGATTCCACACATCTCCCTGAAACGTATGTATAAAAAAAATATAAGTTTCATCTTGTTGGGGGGGTTGTTACATCCCTAGTTTGCAACAGTAAATGCTGACAACAATGCTTAGTCAGCGTGGGCATTCTATATCATGATTGCTCACAGGCTTCCAGCCAGTTTGGGTTTGGCATTCAAAGAGTTGGGACGTTTTACCGAGTTTTCCCCAAAATACATTGTCCTTGTTTAGGAAACAAAATAAACCTTTTTTAAAAAGATTCGGGACTTTTCCTTTGTAACAGCGCGACAGTTTCTAAACGTGTTCACTCCTTGACCTCCACTGGCAGACTGCACTTAACTCCGGTCAAGCGTTATGTTGTAGACTCTGTCGAGCGCCGCTTGGTTGCGCTGGCGTCCCGATTAGTCAAACGAGTGACTAACGTATTTCCGAGATATAGATATTTTTTGAATTATTTTTGATATATATCTGCGCTTTAAGTCAGTAGATACTACACTAGGCATTCATACATTGTTCCTTTCGTCCACAGTAAGCAGTTCTCTTTGCTCAACGTCAGCGCCGGCGCCGACGACGCGGACGGACGCCGCCTCCCCACACCAACACGTCACCACAACACATGCTGGTATGTCGATAATCATCGTTGACCTCGTCTGCTATACCATCCTGAGGCGTTCGCGGCCTCGGGCGATACGACTTGCGACAAGAAACACGCGCGCGTCACCTTTTTCCATCCGTAATTCCGCAAGTCGCGTATGTCTTTGATTTGTTTTCTCCGCAGTCGATATCGTATGGTGCGTGTTACTTGACCGCGTAACTCTTCGCACGCAGGACACGCTCTGGACGTCGGCCATCCCAGGCGGATTTCCGGCCACCGTAGGCGCGTGATTGCGGACGGTGAGCAATGGCTAGCTTGCCGACGCGCGCCTCAAAGAGATGTCAGCACAAGTGTAGGGCTCCACTAGGGCCGATGCCTGCCGGAGTCGCGGGACAGTCCGAAAGGGATACCGAGAACACAGGCAATGGAAGAAACACGGATGGGTTTTAGTCAGTAAGAGTCTGACACACCTTCCTGCTCCGCCCAGAGCGGGAGAAGTTATTGTATAATTTTCCAGCCAAAAAAATCGTCTCTTACATTATTTTCTCGGGACCCTGGGCCGACTCGAAGACGCCCGTTAAACGCTTTTAATGAAACGAGACACCTATTATTATGAGCCTGTGTTGTCCTCTGCCCCCAAAGGCATACCGGGAAGGAGCACCTTTTGGGGCTATTAATAAATACTCTTTATCTAGTAGTATTCCATTTGAACTTGGATGGTGATTAAAAATGTTCCCTGGATACCTTTACTGGCTAGAAAGGTTTTAGAACATTTAGTTGGACGTTTCCAGGTGGAGGTCGACGAGGGGCGCTGCAGCTGTGGCAGTTCCTGGTCTCTTTGCTGGCCGAGGGAGCGCGCTGCGTGGCCTGGACCGGCAGGGGGCTGGAGTTCAAGCTGCATGAGCCTGAGGAGGTGAGGGAATCATGGTGGCGTTAAGCTTATGTACAATTTCCTAAGGCCGCAGTGACGACCGTCATTGTTACCTTACGGTGTGAAAAACGCTCTCTAGGGAAACACACCACCTTACTTTCACAAATAACGTTTCAGTGAAGTCATTCGCCGGTAAATTGCGGACGCTATGTGGCGGCCACTGCTCTTCTAGGAAGCCGTAGCTTTAAAGAATGATGTAAAACAATTGACTAGTTAGCACACTCATAGCATTGTTTAAAAGCATTTCTAAGCTAGCTAATTACTCCTTCTGCGAAGCAGTAATGCTCGCGAAGGTGGAGGCGGGACGGTTGAGGGAAAGGCAAATTTCGCGCGCTCTCGCCCCTAGCCGCCGCAGGAGACGCCCTGGGCGTCGGGAATCCCGGGCGGATTTCCGGCCACCATAGGCGCGGGCTTGCGGACGGTGAGCAATGGGTAGCTCACCGTCAAGTAAGGACCAGGCCCGGGTCGACGGCGCGTTGTATTCCACGCGCGCCTCAAAGAGATGTCGTCAGCACAAGTGTAGGGGTCCACTAGGGCCGATGCCTGCCGGGGTCGCGGGAACGTACTAAAGATTTACCGAGGCCCCTAGCAACACAAGCAATGGAAGGAATACGGGTGGGTTTTAGTCAGTAAGAGTCTGACACACCCTCCCGCTCCGCCCAAAGCGGGAGAATTTATTTGATGATTTCCCATCCAAAAAAAAAAGCTAGCTTATTACCTGTATATCAAATAGTTTGTTCGACTGTTGAATGTTTTGTACCTAGCATTAGAGTGCTTTTCCATCAGAGTCTTAGGAAATCCTAGCGCCAGTTACAGCCGTGTCAGACCGCAGCGCAACACATTTCAATACAAAAAAGTGTGCTAAAAAATATACACGTCAGCCTTAGAGACTGACATAGATTTGGGTGAGTCGCACCGCATTTCAAGATCCTATATCTCTTTCGTATATCTTGTGTACTATCGCGGGTTCGTACAGCGGACCACCGTAAAGACTATTTCTGCTTGCAGCGCTCGGCCGCCTTAGTAACGATTACCCAAACTCAAAACTCAAAGCATTTATTTCAATTAAACCAAATACAGGCACTTTTGAATTGTCAAGGGTCGGTCAGTCAGTCAGAAAGATGAAGCTAGTTGCCCATTCCAAAGCGTAGTAGGTTCCTATGGAGGAGAACGGGCAATAAACTCCACGGACACTCTTTTAAATTAAAATATTGTTACAAAAATATTGGTTACATTACCAATATTTTTGTTACATTAGCAATAGCATCGACGCATCAGATTTTTGCTGCGCCTTGTTTTGTAATAAAAAAAAGACCGTAAAAAAAACTGGGAAGTAGTCAGACATCTGTGATCACTTCAACAGAGCCTGAGAAATTTATTTAAACAAAATAAATTAATTTTATTGGTCGGCAAAAAGGGGCGGTAAACAGATGTGGTCGTTATAAGCACGGGCATATTTTCATCAATTGTGGTTGTACAGAAATGTCAGCTTTATACGACCCTGGCATGGCTGGGCAGTTTTTTGCGCCACTTTTTCCAAGCCCTGAAAAAATGCTAAAAAACTTGGAAATTGTGGGGACAGTGTTCTGTGACGTTCTAAACGTTGTTTGTCAGCTTCATTAATAGCTGCCTCGTAGGTCTAGTGCTCGCAAGCACTACTGCTGAGCATGAGGTCCTGGGTTCGATTCCCGGGTCGGGCATAATGTTTTTGGGTTTTTCTCAGTAACAAAAAAAATGTGTTTATTATCTTAAATCTATACAATTAAGTTGCCGGGGCTTCCCTCGCTCTTCCTCGATGAATTAACAATTGTTTCGTTGTGCTAATTAGGTATAAGTTACAATTTTTTTTATAAAACCAATAAAAAGAAAAATGAATATCGTGTTTAAGGCAGTGTGTGAAACCTAGAGTGTGTTTTGAATAAATGTGTGTTTATACGTGTGTTTATGAGTCTGTGAATGTATATTTTGTGTGTATGTGTGTGTGTGTAAGAGTGGGTGCTTGTGTGAGTGGGCGTGTGTATGTTAATGAGTGTGGAGGTGTGTTGGAGTATGTGTGTGTATGAATAGGGGTGTGTTGGAGAGTATGTGTGTGTGTGTGTCAGTATGCATGACGTTCAACCCAGAGTCGCCAATGTCTTCCATGGCATCATAATTAAGTGTGAAGAGCCATTCAGTCAATGTCTTCTTACACTCGTACAGCTGCATAGGGTAAATGTTAAGTATGCGATTTACTTTATTATGACGTGTGGGGCTTGAGTTACATTTTGACGACTAGCAAAAATTGAACGTGCTGAGTATGTAGGAGCTACTATATCACACCGTCTTTTTTAAGTTTGGCATGGCTAAAGGGTAGAATTTTGTGATATCTTAGTACCATGTGTAGTATGTGGAGTTTTCTAACGGAGAGCAGCTTAGATCTTGCGTATAGAGTTTCAGTAGGGAACCTGTAGGGCTTACAGTACTGAAATGAAATGAAATGAAATGAAATGAAATGAAATTGTTTATTCTGTAAATAGGATATGACAATCACTTTTACACGTCATATTAAAAAATAAGCTAGATGGAGTCGACATTTCCTATCTGACTACCCCTGAGAAGAAATGGCGAAACAAACTCAAGGGTCAAAGTCTCTTTTAAAGTCCAGACATAATCTTGGTCAGATCATGTGAGGACCATGTAGATCTATGTCTGAAATGGTCTTTTGAGGAAAGAACCACACAAATTTGAGTGGACCTGTCCAGTCAGTGCAAGCATTTGTCAGTAATCGTGTAGCTCAACTCAAAACTTAAGGAGCTCAACGACTCGACGAACAATACCAAGGAAAGGACAATTGGGTTGGCCGCATAAAGAACTCAAAATGCCAGACCATCATTAAAACTAAGAGAAAAAAAAACAACAAGAAATAAATAAAAATGACCCACATAGTGCTCACATTCACAATAATTAAAGTAATACTCGTATTTTTTAAGGTACATAAATATTCACGTAATTTTGCTTATAATATTCATCAATGTCAATATGTACATATAGTTGTATATAATGATGATTTTGCATAATTTAAACTTCAAATTTTATGGTTTTAGCACAAAGCTTATCAGAGCGAGCAGCTCAATCCCAAGCTTTTTTGTCTTCTAAATAATCTGAAATTTTATAGTACCCTTTTTTACAAAGTTTGGTTTTAATACAGCTTTTAAATCGTTTAATGGGTAAATTTCGAATAGAAATTGGCCTTTTACATTACTCGTACATGACCTTAATCAAGGATCTCTGTGCCCTCTCTAGATCTATAAAATACGACTTAGCTGCTCCACCCCATACCGAGATACAATACCTATATGATTACAGATTGGGCCATTGCGATATAGATTTTATTCTGTAGTTCTGCATTCATTATATTATTCAGTAACAGCTCGGAGCAATAGGCTCGCCCCCTACTACATGGGACTTTAAAAAAAAATAGCTGGCGAAATGTGGGTGTACTACAGGTACACCGCTACTCAACCCTTCGGGGAAACAAGGCGTGATATTATATTACGTGTTATGTTATGAATAGCCAACCAAAACTATTTTATTATCCATACTGTATCTAATATAATAAAGCTGAAGAATTTGTTTTATTGTTATAACGCGCTAATCTTTAAAACTACCAGTAGGATTTGAAAAATTCTATTTGTATTTGATAGCCCAATTCTTGAGGAAGGTTATTTAAAAGTCAGAAAGAACGTTAAGCGAAAACGAAATAATAGTGCGGGCGGGCGATGCGATGCGACGCGGTGGGTCGGGGAGCATGAAATTTCACACGGATGAAGTCGCGGGAGAAGCTAGTATGTATATACAACAGCGGGTAACTACGTAACACACTTACAGTAGAAATGGCATTCATTTTGACAGTTCAATAACATTCATTTTGACAGTTCAATAACATTCATTTTGACAGTTCAATAACATTCATTTTGACAGTTCAATAACATTCATTGCGTTATTTACGTTGATGAGCAGACTAATTCTTGGAACTTAAGAAGCAATGGATTAGCAATATACTTCCAAATCATACAGATTGTGATTGAGTTACACAGTTAGAGGCGTGCTAGGTGGCATGAGCCTTTCCCAGCGGCTAAACAAATGGCAATAGCTTTTAAAGCGTTTCGTATTTCTACAACGTCTTTCACCAGGATTTACATAAGCTTTTCAGTAGCTTATGTCAGTCCCATAGTCCTACAGAGGCATGAGGAACAGGGTGTAAAGTTCACTCATCCTCCATAGAAAAGGGAGGATCCTCCGACCAGACGGGTCTCGTGTCTGGTGGGCAACTGCCCGACGGTTGATGTCGGGATGTTGTATATATGCTAGTTGCGCGGTAAACTCTGCTTGCGCAATGCAGGATTTTGCGTGACGTCAGTGTGTTGCGTAGTTCACTTGTGGCGATGTAGATACCGCCACAGGCCCGTCCCAATTTTTTTAATTATCCATCATCGTTGTCGCTGACAGAATGTCACTATTACTATTATTAATTATTTATTTCAATCAATATTGGATCATACAATTAAACTAAATTAAATTAAATTAAAAATTTGAATAAAATTAAGGAGTTACATACAAAATTAAAATAATATCTTAACATTAGTTAGTACCTACGTGAATCATGCAGCAGTGGTTCACGTACTGACGGGCGAAACGTTCGGCAAAAGCGTCAGGATGCTGTTGCGGCTGGCCCGCACCCTGCGCACCAGGGGTGTGCACCGCTTGCGCATGACTGTGTGGAAACATTCCACACGCGCCTCGGAAAACATCCCCGACGCGCTACAGAAGCGAGGCAGCCCCAAGAGCACCCTGAACGCGTTATTGTATTGGTCTCGCAGTGCGCTGTACTGTTTTTGCATGTAATCCATCCACAGACTGCCAGTATAGTAGGGGTCGCGGGAAGGTACTAATGGGTCACCGAGGCCCCCGCAACACAGGCAACAGGAAGGAATACGGGTGGGTTTTAGTCAGTAAGAGTCTGACACACCCTCCGGCTCCGCCCAGAGCGGGAGAAGTTATTTGATGATTTCCCACCCAAAAAAAAAAAAAAGGACTGCCAGTATAAAAGGACTATGACTAGGCTCAGGTAACTAAAATGTAGATTCGTATAATGCTGCTGCTGTTAACTGGCTTATATTCTTATCGAGGCATAACTTAACTTTATGAGAAAAACCCGCCTACTGCAAAGGAAATGATAGTTAAATTGGTGTGAGACTTGTTACCAGAGCCCGATACGGGCCTTTGAATGTATGCACGTTCGTGCATTTGGTGGACTCGATAGGTTTGATAATGCTTATCCATGTATGCATAACCCTTGATGGTATATCTTCAAAGTTAGTTGCTATGCCGTTAAACCCCATAAAGCGAAGATTTCAATTGTTAGATTCGCCCTACCGCGTCCAAAGATGGTCGCGTTTCTGTTTATTTTTGACTCCTCTGACGCACAGTCGCCATGGAAACGCCATATACGGAAAGTGTGAGCTCACTCGTCTCAGTGTGAACACTTTTTCACGACACAACTACGGTGAGGGGAAATCTAACAATTTGATATGTTTTCAAAGTCAAAGTCAAAGTCAAAGTCAAATTATTTATTTCAAATAGGCACATAAAAGGCACTTTTGAACGTCAAAATTTACAAAAAAAATAGAATTGATTCTAGTCGCCCCTTCCAAAAGATAGTTTCGTATGGAGAAGAATGGGCAAGAAACTCCGTTACTCTTTTAAAATGTTTTACAAAATTAATAAAAAAAATAATTATGTCATAGGTACTACATAAGGCTCACATATTTGCAAACATAAAAAAAGTATACGTTTTCCTAAAAATAATAAATAAAGTAATAGGTCAGTGTGTGTGTTAAAGTAATCATAGAATTCAAACTACTGATGCCGGTGTTGAACTTTTAGGACATGTTTATGATGCATGGGAGGATAAATGCGATGCTTTGGGTATTTTTTGCGATTTGTCCAAGGCATTCGATTGCTTTCTTCATGAAACTTTGATCAGAAAACTTGTGGCGATGTAGATGCCGCCACAGGCCCGTCCCAATTTTTTTAATTATCCATCATCGTTGTCGCTGACAGAATGTCACTATTACTATTATTAATTATTTATTTCAATCAATATTGGATCATACAATTAAACTAAATTAAATTAAATTAAAAATTTGAATAAAATTAAGGAGTTACATACAAAATTAAAATAATATCTTAACATTAGTTAGTACCTACGTGAATCATGCAGCAGTGGTTCACGTACTGACGGGCGAAACGTTCGGCAAAAGCGTCAGGATGCTGTTGCGGCTGGCCCGCACCCTGCGCACCAGGGGTGTGCACCGCTTGCGCATGACTGTGTGGAAACATTCCACACGCGCCTCGGAAAACATCCCCGACGCGCTACAGAAGCGAGGCAGCCCCAAGAGCACCCTGAACGCGTTATTGTATTGGTCTCGCAGTGCGCTGTACTGTTTTTGCATGTAATCCATCCACAGACTGCCAGTATAGTAGGGGTCGCGGGAAGGTACTAATGGGTCACCGAGGCCCCCGCAACACAGGCAACAGGAAGGAATACGGGTGGGTTTTAGTCAGTAAGAGTCTGACACACCCTCCGGCTCCGCCCAGAGCGGGAGAAGTTATTTGATGATGCATTTGGTGGACTCGATAGGTTTGATAATGCTTATCCATGTATGCATAACCCTTGATGGTATATCTTCAAAGTTAGTTGCTATGCCGTTAAACCCCATAAAGCGAAGATTTCAATTGTTAGATTCGCCCTACCGCGTCCAAAGATGGTCGCGTTTCTGTTTATTTTTGACTCCTCTGACGCACAGTCGCCATGGAAACGCCATATACGGAAAGTGTGAGCTCACTCGTCTCAGTGTGAACACTTTTTCACGACACAACTACGGTGAGGGGAAATCTAACAATTTGATATGTTTTCAAAGTCAAAGTCAAAGTCAAAGTCAAATTATTTATTTCAAATAGGCACATAAAAGGCACTTTTGAACGTCAAAATTTACAAAAAAAATAGAATTGATTCTAGTCGCCCCTTCCAAAAGATAGTTTCGTATGGAGAAGAATGGGCAAGAAACTCCGTTACTCTTTTAAAATGTTTTACAAAATTAATAAAAAAAATAATTATGTCATAGGTACTACATAAGGCTCACATATTTGCAAACATAAAAAAAGTATACGTTTTCCTAAAAATAATAAATAAAGTAATAGGTCAGTGTGTGTGTTAAAGTAATCATAGAATTCAAACTACTGATGCCGGTGTTGAACTTTTAGGACATGTTTATGATGCATGGGAGGATAAATGCGATGCTTTGGGTATTTTTTGCGATTTGTCCAAGGCATTCGATTGCTTTCTTCATGAAACTTTGATCAGAAAACTGCACCACTACGGAATCCGAAACTCCTCTCTGGATCTTCTTACTTCATATTTGAGTGATAGGATTCAGAGAGTTGATGTTAACGGAAAAAGATCACCCGGATCTGTAGTAAGAATGGGGGTCCCCCAGGGCTCAATTCTCGGCCCATTTTTGTTTCTTATTTATATAAATGACTTGCCTTGCCTCATAAAGGATAATTATGATATAGTGCTGTTTGCAGACGACACTTCACTTTTATTTAAACTCAAACGTCAGCAGTTGGTTACTGACAATGTAAATAGTGCCCTTGAAAAAGTAGTTAACTGGTTTAATGTTAATAACCTACTTCTTAACGAGAAAAAAACCAAATGTATTAAGTTTACAATACCTAATGTTAGACAAGTAAAAACTAGTGTTCTCATAAAGGGTGAAGAGTTGAACCCCGAAGATACCACTGTGTTCTTAGGCATAACTTTGGATGCCAAGCTTCAATGGGGCCCCCATATAGATAAATTGTCAAAAAGGCTTAGCTCTGCAGCATACGCCGTTAGAAAAATTCGTGATTTAACGGATTTAGACACAGCCCGTTTAGTACACTTTAGTTATTTTCATAGCGTAATGTCGTACGGTATTCTGTTATGGGGAAATGCCGCCGATATTCAGACAATTTTCTTTTTACAAAAAAGGGCAATCCGTTCAATTTATAAATTAAGTCCCAGATACTCCCTCAGAGAAAAATTTAAAGAGATTAATATAATGACTGTAGCTTCTCAGTACATTTATGAAAATCTTTTGTACGCACATAAAAATATTAATTTGTTTAAAAAATACAGTGATATCCATAATGTAAATACTAGGAACAAACACAAATTTGTTGTTCCTACAACCAGGCTCAAAAAAATAGGCAGCTCGTTTAGATGCCAATGTATACGTTTTTATAATAAACTTCCCAGCCACATTCAAGAACTAAGCCTTAATAAATTCAAATGTTTTATAAAACAGAAACTGTGCCTAAAAGCCTTTTATACTGTTAAAGATTATATTGAGGACAAAAAGGCTTGGGATTGAGCTGCTCCAATAAACTTACAGTGAATGTTGTTTTTTTACTCTTTTTATTTTGCTAGCTATTTATATTTTCTTATTCTATATAACATTCTCTATAAACAATGACATGAATATTTACTTTGTATAGTATTATATTATATTATTTTAATTATTAGGAATGTGAGGACTATGTGGGTCATTGTTTGTTTTTTTTTTTTTTGTCTCTTAGTTTTAATGATGGTCTGGCAGTTTGAGTACTTTATGCGGCCTACCCAAATGTCTTTTCTTTGGTATTGTTCGTCAAATCATTGAGCTCCTTAAGTTTTGAGATGAGCTGCATGATAACTGACAAATGCGTGCACTGACTGGACAGGTCCACTCAAATCTGTGTGGTCTTTCCTCAAAAGACCATTTCGGACACCAACCTACATGGTCCTCAAATGATCTGACCAAGATTATGTCCGAATATACACATTGACATTGATGAATTTTATTTATGCAATGACATGAATATTTACTCTGTGTAGTATTATATTGTTTTAATTATTGTAAATGTGAAGACTATGTGGATTATTGTTTAATTTTGTTTTATTCTCAGTTAGTTTTTAACATGGTCTGGCAGTTTGAGTATTTTTTTGCGGCCTAGCCAAATGTCCTTTCTTTGGTATTGTTCGTTGAATCGTTGAGCTCCTTTAGTTATGAGTTGAGCTGCACAACGACTGACAAATGCGTGCACTGACTGGACAGGTCCACTCAATCTGTGTGGTTCTTTCATCGAAAGACCATTTCAGACACCAATCGACATGGTCTTCACATGATCTGACCAAGATTATGTCTGGACTTTAAAAGAGACTGTGACCTCTGAGTTTGTTTCGGCCTTTCTTCTCAGAGTAGTCAGGATAGGAAACGCCGGCCTCATCTAGTTTAAAAAATATGTTTTGACGTGTAAAAGTGTTTGTAAAAACCTACTTACAGAAATAAAATCATTTATCATTTATTTATCATCAAATTCAACCTTGATTGATTTATTATTTGTATCAAATAATAAATATTGTACAATTAAAATAGCAACCAGTTTGATTTTGTCTAGACTCTAGATTGTCCTATGGAGATGGACCAGCATGTTTCCAAGCATTCTTATCTTGGATATAATCCTCTAATTTGTAATATCCTTGTTTACAAAGTGTACTTTTAACATGACTTTTGCCAAGAAGCCCTACTTTCTCTCTTCAATTGTGGATCTGTTTTAATGAATGGCCTATTTCCAGGTGGCCCGTCGTTGGGGAGCTCAGAAGAACCGACCCGCGATGAATTACGACAAACTATCGCGGTCGCTTCGGTACTACTACGAAAAGGGAATCATGCAAAAAGTTGCAGGTACTCGTCATCTTACATCTTCATCTGTCTAGCCTTTTCCCAACTACGTTGGGCTCGCCTTCCCGTCTAAAGGATGCAGCTGAATAGAGTAACTACTATAGTAATTGCCCACGCTATAGTAACTGGCCACTCGTAACAAAAATAACGAAATTAAAAAATTAAAAAATACGCCTGCCTTGTCCAAAATATTGTGTTGAAAATATTGATATTCAATTCAACATCGTTTAGCTTGTTTTTAACCTTTTGACAAGTCAGGCGTTTTTTAATTTTTTTAATTATATATTTTTAATTTTATACCTTTTAGTGATAAAATTATATTTTTTTCTAAGTTTTTCTATGTGATATTGAATATTACCTACTGTATTATAAAATAAACATAACCTGTTATATTTATTTAATTTATTTTGTTATATTATTATTGAACGAATGCGCATACTGAATACTACTGTTATATATTTTCTATGTACTAAGCAAGTTCTAGAGTTCTAGACGATGATAGTATAAAAAGTAAAATTTTATGAAAAAAAACCCTTTTTTTCATGAGCCATGGCTCCCCCATTATATTGTTTAAATTTTCACCAGCCTATGTTACCCGGGTTTACGCAACGCTTCTAACGATACCACATATACTGATATTGGTTAAGCCGTTTAGAAGTTATGGTGGAATAAAGAAACTCACAAACATACATAAACCCTGAAAACATAACACTCCTTTTTTTGGGCAGTCGTGTAAAAAGAGATAGAAACAAGGTAATGTGAAACGAGAATACAATAGATACGGGAATATCTTTGTCCTTTTCATTCAAGGGCTTGCTTGTAATACCTTGTTTCTACCTCTTGTCATGAGTGGCCAGTTACTATAGCGTGGCCAGTTACTATAGCTTGGCCAGCTACTATAGCGTGGCCAGTTAATATAGCGTGGCCAGTTACTATAGTGTGGCCAGTTACTATAGCGTGGCCAGTTACTATAGCGTGGCCAGTTACTATGGCGTGGCCAATTACTATAGCAGTTACCCTACCAGTATTTTACATGGCGCTTAAGCGCATCATGTTACATATAATGTTCTCACCGCTGGGACACAGGCCTCCTCTTTGTGAGGAAGCGAGCTGTAATCCACCACGCGGACCCAGTTATGGCGGATTTACCCTTACTTTGATAAGTACTTTTTCTGAAAGGCTGATCTCCGATTACTACGATTCTATTATGTCATATTATAATGTGCCATCAAAACTGCTTCGATGGTCAGGTAGTGGTTACAAGGATGACTGCTGAGCGCGGGGACTTGAGTTCGATCCCCATCTGGTTCGATCACGTATTATCTGGGTGCAGCCTGGAGTCTAGATTTATGCTCTGAAGGATTTCAATAGAGTTTGACGAAATGTGTGGGTGTCCGGGAATGCAGGCGTGATTATGTTCTCATACTACATATTGTATAGAATCAAGTTCTTCTAACTGAACACACAGCTGTGCTGCTGGGCAATTTGTTGCGCCACTTCTTCCCAGCTAAAGCACTAGGAAGTGGTGAAGGGTGGGCGTTCTATGTTCTATGTTAGAGGGTTTGGTTTCCACACTTAGTCCTTCAGGTGGACCATTGTGCGTGGGCCATGGCAGCCGTTTTTGGTGGTTATCCCAACCAGCCCACCTCCCTCCAGAAGTTGATAACATCTCCTGGTCTGTTTAGAATTTCTGTGTAGGATCTGGGTGCCCCGAGGGTTTCTGTTCTAATGTGGGTGACGCCTGTGCATTCGAAAAGCACATGCGCAACAGTTTCTTCTGCCTCCATGCAAGCCCTGCACAGAGGGCTGTCCGTTATGCCTATTGTGTGGAAGTGTTTGTTTAGCGAGCTGTAGCCCGTGATGGTCCCCGTCAACAGGCGCAAGCCGGTCCTGTCCAGGCGTAACAAGAGCCTGGTTAACTTACTATCCAAAGATGGCATAGCCTCCTTGGACTGTCTGCACCCCTGTGCCGAGGACCACCAGCTCTCCGGTTGTGTGTGGGTGAGCTCCTGTAGTCACCTGCGTAGTTGGTTGAAGGGGATGGGCACTATCGGCTCCGGTCCACAGACTGACGTGCCGGACGCTCTCCTGGCTAGTTCGTCAGCTGCGTCGTTGCCCAGCGATCCGCTGTGTCCTTTTATCCATTGCAGTGTCACTGTGTTGCGGTTAAATACCGTTATACGTTCTAGCGCATTGTGACATTCTTGTGTTAGTCGCGAAGTACTGTGTTTCTTCCCTAGGGATTGGAGAACTGAAGCGCTGTCGGAGAGTATACGTATATGAGTGACCGTGACTCTCCTGGCTTCTATGGCATACGCCGCTTGTATAATGCCCACACACTCCGCCTGGTAGACGGTGTTGAACATTCCCAGCGGGCAGGATATGTTTATGTTAAGGTCGTGTGAGAAAACGTCAGCTCCGGTTTCGGAGTTGGTCTTTGATCGATCGGTGTATACTCTTACCTCATACGGGCCTGAATAGTCGCACCGTTCCTCTGTGAGTGTTATGTTCTAGTGCTTTTGGAAACAGTGTAGTTTTGGGGCTCTGTCGCAGGGTGATGCCATCATCGGTCTTCGTTTGATCGCATCTTCCCTTATGCGTATGTGCTTGACTCTAGAGTCTTTGCTCAGGGTTCCTGTTATGTTAACCTCTCGCACGATAAGGTGCAGAGGCGGCAATCCAAGCATCGCCTGTAGGGCGGCGGTGGGCGTATTTCTCATACAGCCTGTGATAGCTACACAAGTAAACCACCAAGATAGCCACCAAGATTGCGCTTGCACAAACGCTTCTTCTACCCATCCTTGACTATGCTGATACCAGCTATCTTGACCTTACCCAAGACCAACTTGATAAACTTGAGCGGCTTCAAAATTTTTGTATAAGGTTCATATTCGGTTTGCGTAAATTTGACCATGTTTCCGAATTTCGTGTGAAGCTCAAGTGGTTACCAATTCGCCTTCGCCGGAATGCTCATATTCTTTCCCTTTTGTATAATGTCCTCTTTTCCCCTTCCACCCCTCTCTATCTCAAGGAACGTTTCCAGTTTCTTGGCGACTCCCACACGAAATTTTTAAGGTCATCAGATAACTTGAAGCTTAAAATGCCTATGCATTCCACAACGTTCGTCGACAAATCTTTTACTGTCCAAGCCCCTCGTTTGTGGAATGCTTTGCCAGTTCAAATAAAACGCGCGCAATCGTTACTCGCATTTAAAAGACTCGTAAAGGAACATTACTTGTCGCTGTGAGCTTGTTCTCGTAACTGTAATTATCTATAGTCTTCATTTATTTTCGTTGCTTATACATTTAATATGTATGTATTTATGTATATATTATTTAGGTTATATATATATATATATATATATATATATATATATATATATATATATATATATATATATATCTGTGTATCAATTTTAGTATATTGTATTTATTTATTTTTTTACACCAACGACAGCCCCACTTTATGTCCAGGCAAATCACTGTCCATCCTATGGTTGCCTGGAAGAGATCGCAGAAAGCGATAAGGCCGCCCATTGTATATTTTGTATTGTTTGATTTATTTTTTGTCATGTATTTTTTGTGGTGTACAATAAAGTATATATAAATAAATAAATAAATAAATAAACCGTTGCAGTTTATTGAGATCTTTTTGGGCTGTGCTCAGGTCTGTCCTAGGCCACCAGACTAGTGAGCCGTATGTTATAATTGGCCGGATGACCGTGGTGAATAGCCAGTAGGTAATCTTGGGGTTAATTCTCCAGTTCCTGCCGAGCAGTCTTTTATACTGCCACAGAGATATGCTGACTTATGTGATGATGTAGTTGGTTTGTTTTGCCCAGTTCAATTGTTTGTCCAAGAAGATGCCCAGGTACTTGGTTTCAGTTGACAGGCTTAGGGTGGTCCCAAAAAAGTCCTCGCGCACGTATGGGAGTGGCGCGAGGAGACGAAACGCCGGGGCGTAAGTCCGTTACCGCGAGAAATCGTGGCACAGCGGACGGAGCTCCGGCGGGATCTCATGGCGTCATGGAAAGTACGGTTGTCGCAACCCAGTGCTGGGCACGCCACGATTGCGGCGATAAGTCCCCTCTTTGAGGAGTGGCTGGAGAGGCGCCACGGCGTCCTCACCTTCCGCCTGACGCAGGTCCTCACCGGACACGGCAGCTTCGGGAGGTTCCTGTGTCGGATAAGGCGGGAGGAAACGTCCGGGTGTCACCACTGTGTGGATCGCCCGGAGGACACGGTGGAGCATACGGTGGAGGTCTGCCCGGCTTGGGCAGAGCACCGCCGTGTCCTCGTGGAGGCGATCGGCGGCAGAGACCTCTCGCGTCCGGCCCTGGTTCAGGCCATGGTACGGAGCGAGAGGGCATGGGCAGCCGTCACCTCCTTCTGCGAAGCAGTAATGCTCGCGAAGGAGGAGGCGGGACGGTTGAGGGAAAGGCACGTTTCGCGCCCTCTCGCCCCTAGCCGCCGCAGGAGACGCCCTGGGCGTCGGGAATCTCGGGCGGATTTCCAGCCACCGTAGGCGCGGGCTTGCGGACGGTGAGCAATGGGTAGCTCACCGTCCGGTGAGGACCAGGCCCGGGTCGACGGCGCGTCGTATTCCACGCGCGCCTCAAAGAGATGTCGTCAGCACAAAGTAGGGGTCCACTAGGGCCGATGCCTGCCGGGGTCGCGGGAAGGTACTTATGGGTCACCGAGGCCCCCGCAACACAGGCAACAGGAAGGAATACGGGTGGGTTTTAGTCAGTAAGAGTCTGACACACCCTCCCGCTCCGCCCAGAGCGGAAGAAGTTATTTGATGATTTCCCACCCTCAAAAAAAAAAAAAAGGGTGGTCCCAAAGAATCGTGGTAGCTGTAAAATTGGCAGTTTCCTCTTCTTTGTGAATAGAACTAATTCGGTTTTTGTAGGGTTTACTGATAGTTGGTGCTTATTGCACCAAACCTCTACTATTTTTAAGGCTTGGCGCATAAGTTTGCATAGGGTATTTTCGTAGGTGCCATTTATTATTATGGTTATGTCATCCGCGTAGCCTACGGTGAAGTAATCTTTACCGTTGAGTGTTTTGATAAGGTTGTCGATGACCAGGTTCCATAAAAGCGGCGAGAGGATGCCTCCTTGTGGGCAGCCTTTCGCCACTATGGCCCTGGTAGTATCGTTCACTGTGACTTGTACAGCTCTCAGTTTAAGCATGTTTGAGATCCAGCCACTTATGGTGGGGTCTATGCTATATCTGTCAAGCGCCGTGTTGATGCTGTTGAACATTGTTTTGTCAAAGGCGCCCTCGATATCAATGAAGGCGGTCAGTGCCGAGCATTTGTGGTCCACTGCGCATTCAATTTTAGAAACCACGCTGTGCATCGTGGATTTTGTTTATATGCCTGTGGTGTACGCATGCTGTTGTTTATGAAGGGGCTTGGCCCGAAGAGGTCCGTCTCGGATGTGTCTTTTTTTTTTTTTTTTGGCAGTCGTGGGAAATCCTCTTGGACGCCCAGACTGCCTCACTTTTGAGTCAGTCTGGGCAGTGCCGGACTCCTACCGGCTAAAACCACACTCCTGCCCTGCCCAGTGTCCCTCCGACGTGATCAGAGCCCTTGTTAAAACATGGTAAAAATGTTTTATATACAAAAATTTAACAACAAAAGAAAGCACGGAGAGATTGAATTCTTCTGCCAGACAACCAACGAGTACGTAGCAATAACTATAAGCAAAGTTGTTCTAATTATACTATCTTATAATATATTATATCTATGCTAAATCTATTACATTTATCTAATCTATAAACATTTTTTTTTCTTATTTAATTATTATGATACGTAAACTATATACTCATTATATATTTAGTATCATATTTTCTTAAGCTATTTGTTTCTATTTATTACTAAGTATGCTATTTCACAGCAGTATTTCAAAAATTCATCTCTTTTTTTTCCCACTATTTGGTTCGGCAAATTTTGGACGACTAATGCGACGGCGAATGTCTGCTCTATCTCAAAACGCATTTTTGCGAAGATCGGGCACTCCAGCAATACGTGCAGAACCGTCTCCTCTACACCAGGCTCACAGGCGCATGATGGATTCTCTTTACACTTGAAACGTGTCAGGTATGCAGAGAACCCACCATGCCCCGTCAGGATTTGCGTGGTTATGCTCGTGGGAGCCATCTTGCGCACCACATTGTATGCCATCACCGCGTCAGGGAAGAAATGTTTGGTGCCCGAACCCGTGTCACCCAACTTATATCTCCCGTTCCATTCGTCAAGCGTTTCCGACCGGATTCTTCGCTTGACGAATGATACGGGACACAGATCGTAATCCGGCCTCTTCTTCGACCCCAGGGCAGCTTCTTTCGCAAGCTGGTCATCTCTCTCGTTTCCCTCCAACCCTGCGTGAGCCTTGATCCAGAACAAGGAGACACTCTTGTTCTGGAGCGTACAGCGTCGTATGGTGTCTCTGGTTTCCACGGCCAAAGGGTGGGGGGAACTTACGTTGATCATCGACTGAAGAGCCGCCATAGAGTCGCTGAAGATGCCGAACGTGGTTTCACTGCGCTCGAGCGCCTCCCCTGCCGCTCTTTGTAGGGCCAGAAGTTCAGCCTGATAGACGGTGCAGTAGGACGGCAAGGCAAGCTTGAGGGCCTTAGTTTCGGTGGCGCTATTCCACAAAGATAGCGCCGCCCCGACTCTGCCCTCAATCTTGCTGCCGTCGGTGAAGATGCGCACATCGAAATCGCTGTGGCTGTAATATTGTTCCTCGTCTACCAGGCTTCCAAACTCCAGATTTATTTGCTCCGCGGGGTGCGGGGCTTCTACCGCTGGGACCATCCGTTCAACCTCTCTGTCTCCCAGTACTGGCTGGGGCATCCGCCTCTTGGCTCCATACAGAGCAGCCGCTTCCCGGATATGGAGGTCGAGCGGGAGTATCCCCGCCAGAACCAGTGCCGAGTTTAGGGAGACTGTGCGGTAGGCTCTGCAAAGCTTCTGGGCAAATCCCCTTTGGATGGCGTTGAGCTGCTTTATTACGCCTAGCTTGTTAGCAGCTGGTGCCCATGCGCTTGCGGCGTACAGCACAGTCGGCTCCACTGCTGCGGTGTAAATGGCCCTTATGACTTCTGGGTGCAAGCCCCAACTGACCCGGGCTGCCCTGGCCAGCTGCTTATACATAGCTATCGCCTTCTTACAGACGATAGCTATGTGTTTGTTGAAGGTTAGTTTGGCGTCTATGACTAGCCCTACTATTTTGACATCTTGGGACATTCCAATATCGACCCCCGCCATGCTCAAGCGTGGCGTGTCATATTTGAGCCTCCGCGTTAGCACCATCGCACAGGTTTTGTGCGGCGCGAATTTCAGCCGATTCCTGACACCCCACACACGAACACGTTCGAGAGCGGCATTGGCTTGTCCCTCGATTTCTAGCGCTGTGTTTCCGTCAAACACCAACACCACATCATCGGCAAATGCCTGGCAGTAGTCGCCCTACTCTCCAGTTGTTTCAGGAGCGGGTCAAGCAGCAGATTCCAAAATATGGGCCCCCCTATGGATCCCTGGACGCACCCTTTGCTGGTCTGACTCCTGCTCTCCTCCCAAGCGTACCTCACGGTGACAACCCTGTCACTGAGGTAGCTACTGACTACTCGTCTCAAATTTACAGGACAATTTTCCTCAGCCAATCGTACTTTAATAGCCGGCCACCATGCGTTGTCAAAAGCTCCCTCGATATCCAGCGACACAAACGTGACAATTTTCTTCTGTGCCAGCTTTGCACGGATGTACTGCACTAGAGTAAAGAGAGAGTCCTGAGTGCTTTTTTGGGGCATAAAACCGTATTGGCGAGTACTTATCCGGGGTAGCAAGTAAAATTTGAGACGAGCAACCAGCATTTTTTCGTACACTTTCCCTAGGACAAGCAAAAGCCCAATCGGCCTGTACGACTTTGGTACGGTGTACGAGTGTTTGCCCGGCTTTCTGAGTACAACCACCGTAGCTTCCTTCCAGATCTTCGGGAAATGGTGGTGCGCCAGGCATTTGTTTATCAGTGCCAGGAAGTACCGAGGGTCACAATTTATGGCCTGAGAGCAAATGTCGGCCGTGAAGCCGTCGGCTCCCGGGGCCTTTTTAGGGTTGAATGACATCATGGACCTATTAAGCTCACTTTGGGTAAAAGGTGGGTCATTTCGTTTCTCGGATGTGTCTATCGCAGTCTCTCAAGGGTCTTCAGTAGGAAAGATGTGAGGCTTATAGGCCTGTAAGCCTTGGGTTGTGTATAGTCGGGTTTGCTAGGTTTGGGTATGAAAATGACTTTCGCTTCGCGCCATGCGAGGGGTATGTATCTGAGTGCCATGCAGGCTCGATAGATCTTCGTCAGCAATGGCATCAGATGATTTACTTACTGCAGCAGGGCTGGGAAAATGCCATCCAGCCCCGCGGACTTGTAAGGCTAAAAGGTGTCAATAGCCCACCTTAGCCGATCTTCTGTTACTATGTTGCGGGCTCTAGACGAGTCCTGATCAGTTGGGGTCCATTCTGGTTCAGCCTCCCACCTCCCATCCAGGAGCCTGCAGTCTGGGAAGTGGGTCTCGAGAAGGACATTACTGGTTTCCTGGTCGGTTAGTGTGTATGAATTATCAGGCTTTTTTAGCGCGCCGAGACTTCGGTCCTGATTTGCTGCCAGAATCTTCCTTACCCTAGCGGCTTCGTTATTTGTCTCGATGGATTCACAGAATTTCCGCCATGCTAATCTCCTGGCGGTTCTGATTTGTTTTTTGTATGCGTATTGGGTTTCTTTGTATAGGTCCCAGTCGTCCGGGAGTCTAGTGTTTTTAGCTCTGTTGAATTGTTTACGTAATGCATCTCTGAGTTTACTAAGTTCTGCGTTCCACCAGGGGTTCCTCTCGCCCTTGGTTTGTGGCGCTCTTAGTTTGCAGCATGCATGGTATGCTTCGGTTAGGTATTCTGATAGTTTTGTCACGGTGTATTCCAGTTGCGCTTGGTCTCTTAGGGTTACCTGCGATAGGTGCCTATCTAATAGAGAGGCTAGGAGACGTTTAAACCCGGGGACATCGGTGCGCCGCGGATTCCGCCTTGGTGCAGGTTTCCTTATATTGGTAGAAGGATCTGCGTTTTGAGGGACTGTCTTATGTAATTTTGACGTTCAAAAGGTGCTGTGTAGTGTGTAATCAGTGTTATAGTATGTAACCAGCCTAAGTTCGTCTAATTGTAATCGTCCTGATTGTTTAATGATTATAAATGATTATGGTGTTTCAATACTCGTATCTCCACGAGATCCCGCCTTACAGCTGATCCTCAGCCTAATTTGAATAAGTGACTTTTGATTTGATATATTAAATGAAATATATCTTGGGCCCAGGTGAGCGCTACGTGTACAAGTTCGTGTGCGACCCGGAGGCCCTGTTCAGCATGGCGGCGCCGGCGCGCGCGCGCTCGCCGCCCGCGCCGCCCTACGACGTGCTGACGTCGCTGTACGGCGGCGTGTACCCGCAGTACCTGCCGCCGCAGGCCGACTACCAGCGGAGGTACTACCACCACGTCAACCACGCGGGCCACTATGATACCTAGATGAGGAGACGGGGAATTTTCCTGTTTTTTTCTTTAAGTTTTACCCCGTAGCAGCGAGTTACACGCTCAAGCGACACGTGTCTTGCGGCAGTGACTGCAGAGAAACCAAATCAAACTCGTACCCAAAGCATTTATTTTAAATAAACCTATTACAAGCACTTTTGAATTGTCAAGGAGTCGGTCAGTCAGAAAGATGAAGCTAGTTGCCCATTCCAAAGCGTTGTAAGTTCTTATGGAGAAGAACGGGCAAGAAACTCCACGAACACTCTTTTAAAACAAAATATTAGTTGCATCATTATTATTTAAATTATACATGTGA
The DNA here is from genome assembly GCA_905333075.3 of Atethmia centrago. Taxonomy (NCBI): domain Eukaryota; kingdom Metazoa; phylum Arthropoda; class Insecta; order Lepidoptera; family Noctuidae; genus Atethmia; species Atethmia centrago. Next base: position 19,631,845 of record HG995393.1, read on the forward strand.
GAACAATGTAGAAAGACGTGCACGTTAAAAGTGTCCGTAATAAAAAAAATAAAAACAATCCGTGGCAGCTAAGAGATGACCAGTCCCTACTGACGGCGCCCGTTCAATTTTCATTTTGAAGAGAGCTTCAAGTCAATGAAAGACGTACCCAGTAAATGGTAGCTTTATAGTAGGTACATAGTGCTCACACGTGCTATGCAATTATACAAAACTGTAATTGAAAGAATCCACTGCAACGTGACTTGCGAAGCGATGCGATGGTCGGAAACAGGTGAAGCGCGCGTTGCAAGTTGCATCGCTCGAGGCCATGAACAGAGTTATCCACGCTACGGTCTACCGGAGAGATCTACCCGTGAAGATGTGCCCGCGCAGGTCAACCACATGTCGTATGTTCCAAGAACTGGGGGTACCCACCGCCTCTTATAGCAGTATTATTTTAATATTGCTTCACAGTGGGAAAGAGATGGAGCTACACCTATGTATAGCTTAAATAATACTGCTATAAGAGGCCGTGGTTGACAGGTCTATTCCGATACGCGCTCCGGTGTACCTGTGCAGGTGTGCCTGCACAGGGCAGACCTCTTCGTTGGACCGTAACCTGTATACAGGGTCAAGTTATATTAGCTACTGAAACTCCGCAGGCGTGATGGGTATCGATATTTGAACAATTACAATTTTTTTTTTTATTTGATTTATTTTTCAATTATTTTTAATTATTATTTACAATTATTTTACCATGTTATTATGTAAGTACCTATATTCTGGCAAATAAATAAATTTCATTTCATTTCATTTCACGATAAAATAAAAATAAAATGATTGATGATTTTTTTTTTGGGGTTAATGACCGCTGGCAGTATACTTTTTCGTTATTTTTTGGTTGGGAAGTTATAATAATAACTTCTCCCGCTCTGGGCGCAGCGGCAGGGTGTGTCAGACTCTTACTGACTAAAACCCACGCGTGTTCCTTCCGTTGCCTGTGTTGCCAGGGGCCTCGGTAAACCTTTCGGACTTTCCCACAACTCCGGCAGGCATCGGTCCTAGTGGACCCCTACACCAGGAGTGTAGGGGTCCACTAGGACCGATGATGTAGTGAAGTACTTGAAGTGGGAGTTGAAAAAATCTGTTTAATTGAACAGTAAACATAGTCTGTGAAGTTATAACAAAAAAACTGATTTTCAAACTGATATTTTAAGTGCTACACTCAGTAATAGTCTGACACACCTTCCCGCTCCGCCCAGAGCGGGAGAAGTTTTTTGATGATTACCCACCAAAAAAAAAATATACTACACTACCGGTGTTTGATTACCCCAAAAATAAATTATTTATCAAATTAATTTATTTTTTGTTTTATCGTGTTAAGATATCGACCACGTCTGTGGTGTTTAGCTAATTTAATTTGAGCCAGCATGGCCGCCATTTAATGTCAAGCGTACACTGTACTCACATATGACGCCATGGCCACGTCAGATAACGAAAAGCCTAGATAGGTACGTCTGTGTGTAATGAGCGCAGTTAAGATACGGTTTCCTAAAAGACCGGTGACCGTCACATTATAACGGCCGTCATGAAAATCTGTCATTTTCACCAGTATTTGACAGCAAGGTGTCAAAAAACGCTCTGTATTTGGACAGCCTTTGTTATGTGACTGTTCGCTTTTAAGGCGTGTACGTACGAACGAACAAAAACATGGTGAACAAGAATATCGATCGCTTTGTTCGCATGTGCGTACCACTAAAGAACATCATTCACTATGTTCGTCAAAAATATTCTTAGCGATCCCACTTTGTTTTTCTGTGTGGACAGTGTTCGGAGAAATTTGATGCAACATTTTTCATCAAAACAAATCAAATCAAAATATTTTTATTTCACATACACGGCACTTTTGAATTGTCAAGCAGTCGGTCAGTTAGAAAGATGAAGCTAGTTGCCCATTCCAAAGCGTAGTAGGTACCTATGGAGAAGAACGGACAAGAAACTCCATGGACACTCTTTTAAATTATATTGTTACATAAGGATTAGTATAAATAATGTTGAATTTATTTATAACCAAATGTGAGGACGATATAATAAAACAAAAAACGCGACCATAGTATCAAAATAAACAAAAACAAAACAATTTCAAAATAAAATAATTACAAATAAGCCGAGGACGAACCAAATGTTCCATGTTCGATTTTCATGTTCACCATGTTTTGTTCGTTCGTGCGTACACGGCTTTAGGAAACCAATGGGGGTTGGTTACTCTTTAAGAAAACTAGAAAATACTTTGTTTTTTTGGAATCATCCACAGATCATTTTCAAATTCCACTTCCAACACTTGAAGATCCCATTTCTGACACATTCTATTTTATGGTCAGTTTTTAAACTGCACGCTTATTGTGGAACACACTATCAATCATCAACAACATAAAACACGAAATAAATGAAACACATTGCTACCGACAGTGTGTTACACAATCACCCCGCTGGCCATAATAATTAACTTATTATAATGTACAGTAAAATAAATAAAATCAAATAAATAAGTTAGACTGCACTGTTTTTCACAATTATAATATTCAAAACCGTCTAGTCCTAATTCGCTCATACATCGTAAAATTATGTAAATGGCGCTGAAAATGTATTATTTACTTTAATATAAAATGGTTGAAACCCCAATTGCAATCCTTAAAGACACACATAAAAGAGAAAAAAGAAAATTATGATAGTACATTACGATACGTGTGACTTAAGTAGTTCATTATTGCACGGCGCACATACGGGTATTTGACACAAAAAAATGGTCAATAATCAGTTTTTTGAAGTTTGCTATTATAACAATATTATTATTTCGTAGAATAGTATAATACATCGCGCACGTTATGGCGGCCATCTTAATGCGCCAGAGATAGCAATTGACCAGTTGTAGCATCAGTCGGAACATAGCTGTTGTCTTGAGTGCACGTTTTGTTCTCGGCGCCTTATAAAAATCAGGCTTTACGCGGTGATATAAAAATAAAAATAAGTGTTATTGACAAGTGTTGATGATGGATTCTGGTGATGGAGGTATGTAGCTTATTTTATACGTTGTTTTACTGAAGTTTATATCTTTTGAATCTTTTTTGTGGCTTAAATTAGAAACAGTAAAAATTATGAAAAAAATATCGAACTAGCTTAATAAATGAGTAACTTTCTTATATTTCTGGAGAAGTCCGACTGAAAAAAGTAACAGAATCGTAATCAGGGACAATCTGGAAAGTTAATAATGAACAAATATGTTGCGGAAACAGAGCGTTTTTTTTTAAATGATTTTTTTCGTAAACTATACCCACAGTTTTAAATACTAACCGATTAATTATTATATTTTAAAACAACATTCATTTTTTTCCAGATGCATCAAATAAAACATTCACCAAGAAAGAATTGTACAAAATTATACTACAGTGCAATTATAAGCAAATTGACAAAAAAATAGACTATTTAGAAGATTACATTTTTGAAATAACTAAATGTGAAAGAAGTCTTTTAAAACATAAACTTTCTCATTTTAAATCAGAGTTCATACAGAAATGGACTACAGCCCACAGAAAAAGAGATGCGTTTGAGGCAAAAAATGGACTTTGGCTGCAAGGGACCATTACAGTGCCGATGGTGACGTCATCTTTACCTGAGACTAGTGACGACAACAGTAGAAGTACCCGAGGTCGACCGTCAAAATGTTTCGCTGAATCGAGTGAAAGATCTAAACGTAGGAAAACAATGGAGATACGAAAACAGCTTGCTGCCAGCGAATTAACATATGCCACGCAAATGAGCTTGCGAGCTTCAGGAAACGTGGTCGCTTCAAATATTTTGAAGGATATCACAAAATCGCCAACAAGGGCGGTAAAGGTTCGAAGATCTATGACTCAAGCAGAAAGCCTTAAAAATAAAAAGCTCTCGCCTACAGAAGCGTTATCTGTATTTGTAGAAGGAGATTTTACAAGAATACAATACAATATTATTAGCACACCAGACAAGGCTCGCTTTCCCTGTTACACAGAGATTCAAAAGGCTAAGAAACAATGTTATCCTAAGTTGAACGTGTTACTTCAACATGTGCTGAGGTGAAGTTACAAGATCTTTTGGACCATACGTGTTCTCGGCTTTGTCTTTATTTGACGGAAGTATTTGAAACATGCAACCCCGAAGATCTAGATGATTTAGAACTGATTAGTAAATGGGGATGTGACGGTTCTCAGCAGAGTCAATTCAAACAGAAATTTGAAAATATAACATTTTCCGATGCAAACATATTCCAGAGCTCCCTTGTCCCAGTCAGATTGGTTAACAATAAAAGTCCAGAAGAAAAAGTAATATGGCAAAACCCATTGCCATCATCTCCAAGGTTTTGTAGACCGATAAGAATTCGATTCATACACGAAACTAAAGATGTGACCCTAGAAGAGATTAAATATATAAAAAATCAAATAAAGGACCTAACCAAATCGAAAGTAATTGTTAATGAAACTGAATACCAAATTAAAAACACTCTATTGTTCACTATGGTCGATGGAAAAATATGCAATGCTGCAACTAATACATTATCTACTATGCGATGCTATTTGTGTGGTGCGACCTCAAAAGCTTTTAATGATTTAACAGTGAAAAAAAATGTGAACTTCGAATTTTGAAATTTTGGGCTTTCCGTGCTTCATGCTAAAATAAGACTGTTTGAAACTATTCTTCACTTAGCCTATAAGATCCCTATCGGAAAGTGGCAAGTTAGATCTCATGAGGATAAAAACATTGTAGCAGAAACCAAGAAAAGAATACAGCAGAAATTCAAAGACGTGATGGGGCTCTTGATCGATATACCGAAAGCAGGATTTGGAAACACCAACGATGGCAACTCAGCTCGCAGATTTTTTGCGGATACAAAATTATCAAGTGAGTTAACCGGGGTGGATGAAACATTGATATATCGATTAAAGGTAATTTTGGAGGCCATTTCAAGCGGACATGAGATTGATGTTGCTAAATTTGAGAGTTTTGCCTTCCAAACGGCTCAGTTATATGTAAGACTATATAACTGGCTCCCGATGACACCAACCATGCACAAAATTTTAGTGCATGGTGCAGAGATAATTTCTCATGCTTTATTACCAATCGGGCAACTTTCCGAGGAAGCAGCAGAAGCACGAAATAAACAGTTTCGGTCCTACCGGTTAAGTTTTGCACGCAAATTTTCACGGGAAGATTGCAATTTATTTATTTTTTATTTACGCACGTTTATTTTATTTTTTATTTAACTATCTATCCATGACATCACAGTGGGCCCTATCAGAATAACAGCGCTGCGACACTTATTTCTTAAGTACTGCAGCATTATGCTGAGATGGGAGCCTTTTGGCCTCGTACAGGACTTTTTGTTTTTATTTTAATTTTACTAATTGTTTTTTTTTTATATTTCTATGAGTGTTTTTTTTTTAGTTTAATGTGTGATCTCCTGTGCGAGTCCCAATAAATACTTTTTCTTTCTTTCTTTCTTTCTTTCTTTCAATAAAGACGTAATCAACAGATTACTTTTAAGCTCGGATCCTTATCTTTCCTGCATACGCAAGTTGCCAAGAAAAAAACTCAACCATTTTGTAGGGAAACGATTGAACTGCTACGCCCTGTGGAATTTGGTGTAACTGGAGATGAAAGCGGAAATATTCTGGACGAGGAAAATTCAGAAAATGATGAATATAGTGATAGTGACTAACGAAGATTTTGTATTAAGTGTTCTTTTATTAAAATGTATATCTGTATCTATTATTTTGTGTTTTATTTAATGCCAATCGATTTTGGTAACAATTTTGCTGAGAAAAAAATCTTAAAATATTTTTGGCCATATTTTGGTATCAAATACCCCTTTGTGCGGCGTGAAGTTAGGTGCTAAACGCCGTGCATTAATGGACTTACTCATGTCACGAGTATCGTATACTATTTTATAGCTCGTGTGAAATAAACCTACCATCAACGACAACTCGACAACTACGTCAACTTATAGATATTAAAAAAAAACAAGACTTACTGCAATTTACGTAGTTAAGGTCCCTACAGATTTGCTAAATTTTTGACGATCAACATGGTGTGATAAAATATAATCAATGTATAAGCAACGGACGACCCACATCGTGTTTTTGTCGATCGCCGCTGTGGATGGTTTTTGTCGATCGATAATTCAATAAGTGATGTCTATTTTATTTAACCTTATTATTTATCGATCGTTAACAGGCGACAATAACGATCGATAAAATCGAGTAGGTAAATCAATAAGATCGTGAAAACACAGCATATCAAATCGAACAAATATATAGGCATAACTACTTAATAATTTAAGGAACTTCAAGTTAGAAAGGATGGGGTTTTATATATGGTACGTGGTCTCTGTTCTAAGGTTTGTGCCCTGTGGCGTCGAGACCCTCGGTCCGTGGGGTCCCAGTGCGCATAAGTTATTTGCGGAAATCGCGAAACGTCTAGTTGATGTAACTGGTGACCGAAAAGCTGGCGGCTTTCTCGCGCAACGCATCAGCATTGCAATTCAGCGAGGAAATGCCGCCAGCATCCTCGGTACAATGCCCCGAGGGCCTTTTTTAAGCCTAACTTAGTTTTAATTTAATTTAGTTAATGTTAATAATCATCTTGTAATTTGGTTATGTAAATAAATGATATTATGTAAATATCAATAGACAATGCTTTGCTTAAAAAAAACATTATTGGTATGGCACCTATTATATTTAACAAATTGCCAAATTGTATTAAGGATATGCCCTTAGTAAAATTCAAAAAACTCTTGTCGTCGTTCCTGACAGATAAATTTTATTACTCTATTACCGATTTTATAAATGATAAATTGTAATATTTGCTTCAGTTTATCTCATATATTATGTACAAGAATTTAGACTTAGCTGATCCATGATCTCATTTTCAATTTAAGTATCTAGTTTTTATATTCTCTGTAAGTCAACCATATATTTATTACTTTACTTATTTTTTATTTTTGAGGCTTTTGGCTACTTTTTATGTGTTTATGTAATCATTTTTGCAATGCACCTTTTGTTTGTGTAGAATAAACAATTATTCTTTCTTTCTTTCTTTTCTTTATATTTTTGTATGCCAACAGGCAGAATGTACTGGTAATATATCTGAAACTAACACCATTATTGTAACACCTGCATTCTATACAAATAAAGAAATTATTATTAAGGTATACATTTAGTTTGTGATATTAACATCCGCATTAAATCTACGCTAAAAAAAGAACTTTACATAAATTCTACCTGAAAAAAATTAAATCAGATATTTTCAGCGCCATTGATCATCCCCCAAATGATTCTTTAGTTAGTCAAAATTGAACCAAAAAGATGCATTTTAGTGTTATTCAATAAGTAATTAATAAGAATTTCTAGTCAATAATATTGTTATTAATAAGTTAAAATTGTGCAATATTATTATTAGTGATGTAGCTACAATTATAAAAATAAAATGAAAATATAAGCAATCTTGTGAATATAAGTATCTAATATAATTAAAAAGTATTTTATTTCAAAATCCTAACTTATCGGGATGCTCTAAGGTAGCCCGCGATATTCTTTTTATTTTTCGTTTTTTCCATTTGCCCTGGTCAGATTGTATACTAATCAAAATATGATTAGCGACCGTAACACAAAAGTATTTACAGAATAAAAAAAATCATCAATACAACTGTCTAACTTAGAATTGACCTAAAATGCCACGATCTCATCAAATTCCATAGGATAATTTGAACTTATAGAGTTGTATTGATAGTTTTTATAGTTATAATTCTGCAAATAAATATATGCTACGGTCGCACATCAAATTTTGACCAACATGACCAGACCAGATCTGTATAATTTGAATTTCGCGGGCTACCCTGGTACTTAATTTCAATATAACCCCGAAATTCAAAATTTAGCAGAGATGGATGTAGGAGTAAAGCTTTGACCGAATGGTGGCCAAGGTATGGCCAAAAAAACCAGGGACTTCCAAAAGCCGTTGGATTGACGACATTGTCAAAGTAGCAGGAAACACTTGTATGAGGGACGCACGGAACCGCGAAGTATGGCAGAAGAATGGACGCCTATACCCAGCATGGGCGGGAATGATGGTGATCGTGTGCCTGAAAGCACGTTTAAGGGGACTACAGGAGCTAAATGTATGTTTTAAAATGCCTAAAAGTATATGGTCTACTGCAGTAAACAAAATCAGAAAAATATATGATATTCGGTCATACTCGTATTGGTAGATGTCACATGTCTTCGAATTTTTGGTTCTAGGACAAGTCGGTTTCATGCTTCAAGAGATTTTCCTTCACCGTTTTGAGAGCAGTGGTGATGAAATTATTTACACAAAGTAAAGCACCTTGCTAGGTTCGAACCCACGACGTACAACTCGTAAGTCGGGACCGTTACCACTGGGGCACCACTGCTCTCCTGAATGGATGAATCTGTCAAATATTTAAATAATGTTTTAATTACCTCCCCTGTAGAATTGGGATCCCCGAAATCCTCAATTCTTATGGTTTTTAGCCTCAACTACCATTGTCATCAAAATGGCGAGTATCGCATAAAATCGACACACAATTTTTTTTTTTGGGTGGGCTTTTCATTGTTTTCAAATAATTTCTCCCGCTCTAGGCGGAGCGGGAGGGTGTGTCAGACTCTTACTGACTAAAGCCCACCCGTGTTCCTTCCGTTGCCTGTGTTGCCAGGGGCCTCGGTAACCCTTTCGTGCTTTCCCGCGACCCCGGCAGGCATCGGCCCTAGTAGACACACTTGTGCTGACATCTCTTTGAAGCACGCGTGGAACACAACGCGCCGTCGACCCGCGCCTGGTCCTTATCGGACGACGAGCTACCCATTGCTCACCGTCCGCAAGCCCGCGCCTACGGTGGCCGGAAATTGACACACTTGGATTTTGTAAGTATGATAGACATAATGACTTTTAGGCTTTTTATCCCATTCTTATTAATTAAAAGTTGTATAAAACTCCTAAATGTGTTTGATGTATGTGTTTGCGTTAAAACGCACACTCATTCATAAGGTTTGATGGGTAGCATTCTAAATATTTAGGTACCTACGTAGCATAATCAGCCGATAATGTCGCTGCTGGTACACAGGTCTCCCTCTCTGTGAGGGGAGTGGGCCGTAACCTACATACTTAATTAATTTAGGACGACTTATATCCTCATTATGACCCGTCCACATGGACTCACTACCGAGCCGAGTTGTGACGTAGGTTCATGTGTTCGGGTCCAATAGGGGGCGCTTCCGAACTAGATAAGGTCGGCGTTTCCTATCCGACTACTCTGAGAAGAAACACCGGAACAAACTTAGAGGTCTCTTTTAAAGCCTAGAGATTATCTTGAAGAAAAATGTCGTGAGGAAAGTTTGAGTATGATTGTGGATAGACCAAAAACGCGATGGATGGACTGTGTGGAAGATAATATGACTAGAAAGGGGGTGACTACCGAGATGACGACTGAAAGATAAGTGTGGAAGAGAAAGACGTATTGCGCAGGAGAAAGATGACATTATTTATTTATTTAGATTTACCAACGTTCATAAACACTACATAAATTACAAGAAACAACAGAAAATAAAGAACTAAATGTAACAAACAATTATAGGTAAATACAGCATTTTCTTATTATTACCTACTAGATGAACAATCTTAAAATAAGCAGTTAAAACATTTGTATATACGGAGAAGGTACGTCTCTCTGACATTTATATAACAAAACAAAGAGAGCTACTGCCATCTCATGTGTTATTAATTAAAAACATTAAATAAAGAGAAAATAATAAAAAATAATGAAAAGTTGAGCGTTTTAAAATTGCTATTACTTCCGACACAAATGATCAAGAAGTTTAGATCGGAACCGACCAAGTGAGCTCATTTGTACATCTACTAGATCACTGCACTCGTTCATGAGCCTACACATTCTTGGCAGTGGAGAATTTGCTCCGAACACGGTCCTTCGGCGCGGGGGACAGAAAGGCGTGATACGACTGCGGGGATATCTAGCAGGGACCCTGTAATTAATCCTACTCAGGAATTTAGGACAGTCTATCATATTATTCAAAATTTTGTACATGAAAAGACAATCTGACAATTCTTTTCGACTAGACAAGGAAGTCATGCCAAATTTCGTCAATTTATCCGTGTAAGACGCTTTTTTCTTTACTCTACCTGAACTGGTACATACCAAGTGCCACATGAACCGTTTCTGTATCCTTTCCAGTCGAAGCGAATGTGTCGCATAATGTGGCCTCCATACCACGCTGTAATAGTCCAAAGTACTCCTCACCAAGCTGTTAAACAAAACTATTTTGGGCCTGCTATTACGAAAGATTTTTCCGTTCCGAATGACGAAGCTCAACATTTTAGAGGCCTTTTTAATGGTTCTTTCGGGGTGCGGGAGGAAGGTGAGCTTACGGTCAAATATTACGCCTAGATCCTTTAGTCGGTCTACTGTTTCAATAATTTCGTTATCAATGCGGTATACACCTTCAATTAGGTAAATTTTCCTCTAGAATTTAATGTGAAAGCATTTTTTGCCATTTAAGTGCATGCCATTATGCTCACACCACTCAACCAAACTGTTGAGATCGCTTTGCAGACACATGGTATCATTAATTGAGTCTATCACTCTTCCAAGCTTCAAATCGTCTGCGTACATGAAACTTACAGAGGACTGAAAACACGTTGGCAAATCGTTATTAAACACATTAAAAAGCACCGGGCCGACATGGGAGCCCTGCGGCACACCAGATGTAATATTTCGAGCAGTTGATTTAAAGCCATTCACCACAACAAAGAAAGTTCGTTCTTCGAGGTAATATTTTAGCCACATTAGCAAGGTGCCGGTGATGCCATATGCTGTTAACTTTTGCAAGAGTATTTTATGTGAAACCCGGTCGAATGCCTTACTAAAGTCCGTATATATTACATCGAATTGTCTGCCGGAATCCAAGGCCTCAGTAACAAGTTCAGTGAACGTAACCAGGTTGGTGCAAGTTGATCTTGCTTTGACAAATTCGTGTTGGCTCTCACTGAGATATTTCCTAAGGTGGTTTTGTATGTAAGGACACACTAATGACTCGAAAATTTTGGCAAAAGATGACAAAATCGAGATTGGCCTATAGTTACTCACCACAGTATCGTTTTCACATTTGTTGTTGGGAACAACTTTAGCAACCTTCCACTCATGTGGAAAGATTCCTGTCTTTAAAGACACGTTGTAAATTATCAACAGGGGTACAACTAAATATTTAGCACAAGCAGATAATAATATAAAAGGAGGTGGAACTCCGTCGGGTCCAGCGCCCTTAGCACAATCCAGTGTCTCCAGTTTTGCCAGTAGTTTATCGTGCCCTATAACAAGTGATGTTATGTTCAGGCTATACATATCCAGGTTCTTTTTCTAATCAGAATTATTAACGTTACATTTTACACTGTCATTTTGTGTATATACTGATGAAAAATAAGAGGCAAACATCTCGCAAATGTTTGACCCTAATGAGATTCTTGTAGTGCCATCGGTCATTGCTATTGGATATGAGCCTGAGCTCATATCCAATAGCAATGACAAAACGAGGGGGACTGATCCCCCTCGTTTTGTCTTAACATAAAACCAGATAAACTTGGGGTTTTTGGTTATCTTATCCCCCAAATCCAACACATACTGGCGATAACACATGTTAGCCATGTTTGAGCAGCGCTTACTCACTACAAGAATCTCATTAGGGTCAAACATTTGCGAGATGTTTTCCTCTTCTCTCTTTTTTGAGGGTGGGAAATCATCAAATAACTTCTCCCGCTCTGGGCGGAGCGGGAGGGTGTGTCACTCTTACTGACTAAAACCCACCCGTATTCCTTCCGTTGCCTGGGTTGCGGGGGCCTCGGTGACCCATAAGTACCTTCCCGCGACCCCGGCAGGCATCGGCTCTAGTGGACCCTACCTTTGTGCTGACGACATCTCTTTGAACTACAATGTTATGTTTGTTTTTGGAATAAAAACATCCCAAGTAATCCCAGCTACGGAACCCTTCATTGTGCGTGGTCCGACACGCACTTGGCCGTTTTTTTAATGATTAGGAAGTCACGCGACTATTCGCGCCAATTGAAACACTTCCTTACAAGTTAGTTGACAATCGGCGCAAACGAATTTCGTCCCGCATCCCACGCGGGATCCGCCTGTGTTGGCCAGAGGTTTACGAGTATTCTATTCGTTGGCTGCTGCCAATGTGCTGAGGGAACGTCTTCCTGCCACAGAGTATAAAGAAACTACAGAACGCCACCTGCTGGGATCCTTACGTGCTAAGCTAGAGTTGTCTAAGACTGCGGTGCCGCCACATAACGTCCGCAATTTACCGCCGAATGACGTCACTGAAACGTTATCTATACTTAAACTGACTGTTTATTTTTTAACTCGTAACGGGACATTTGAATATAAACACAACTTTTTAATGTTCTTAATTTATAAAAAGTGTAACTTAATACAATTAATGTTCACTACAATTATATTCAGATTAATTATAATTATTTTTAATATAACAAATTGTGGAAACCAAATCAATCACCGGTTCACCAGCTTAATAAAAATAATAAAGCAAAGTTCCTCTGACAGTAATTTTTAAATAATATGCAACATATGTTTTTTTAAATATATTTATATTTGTCAGAGGAGATTTCGCGCGGTTTCGGAAAACGGGACTATTTTGCGTCCCGGAGCTTTGTTCGGAGACAACGGGACAGGTGACTGAGAAAAGGGACAGTCCCGTTCAAAACGGGACGTATGGTCACTTTACAAATCAATAAAATTTAAGTGTCGGTTTGTAATGTCAAAACAATAGCTTTTTACTAAATGCATATGAATGTTTAAATATGTATGGTACTTATAACGCGAAAACAAATATTAAAATATTTGTCTGTCTGTCTGTTTGTTCCGGCTGATCTCCGAAACGGCTGGACTGATTTTGGCGGGACTTATACACCTAAACCTTCCTCATGAATCACTCTGTCCATTGGTGAAAATCGTTTGAAAATCCGTTCGGTGGCTTTCAGATTACAGACGCGGCGTGCCTTTGTTTTATAATATCTAAGGAAGAGAAATAAACTACATCTACAAGCACATTATTAATGTTCGAGATCCTGTCATCATCACATTGCACGATCTTATTTGTTTGTATGTGTTATAAATACATTTAAAATCTCCTTATTAAAAAATTACAATGTTTTTGATTGCACGCATCTTTTGCTAAAGGTGACTTTCTATTCATTTAAGGATTACATTAAGGGGCTGACAAGACCCAATTGATAAAAATAGGCTTCTCTTAAGAAAAAAAATTGCCAAATCTGTATAGTTTGTGGTAGCGGAAAAAATATATGTTAATTTTGAACATATTTCCCAGAACTTGGTTGTTACCAAAACACGTTTTGAAAACAAAACCTCGATACAAACTAACGTTAAACTAACCTCTTACTTTGAGTTCTAATCCAAAATATCTGTATCAAATATCAACATACGTTACGTATTTAATTAATAACAAGAACGTCTTATTTGAATACAGAACTTGGTTGTTTTTTATTTTCGATTACTCAACTCAATTTTGAGTAAATAGATAATTACTTCATATTTTGCAATAAATTACAAGCGTTGTGTCATCGCGCTTCTCTTTCTTTTCTATGCAATCTGACAGGGACCGCGGTTTAGGTGTTGTCAGCGTCTTAATGGATAGATAATAAAAAATCTAAACAATTCACGTTTTATTTCATGTCAAAAGATCGCTATTCTTTTTTAATTAAAATAATTCAAAATATTGTGTTTATTCGGTGAGCGCAGGGAGCGGGACTGAGCGAGGCAGAATGGCGGCGGCGGGACAGAGAAGAACCGAACGCTCAAGGTCGTTTGCAAGGGGAAGCGCCTTATGAAATCAACCCACATAGGGTATGATTTAAAAGCTCACAGAGCACAGAGACGCCTCGGCGGCGGCTGGCAGAGGCGGCATTGTCAACACCTTCCATTCCAACCGAGCGGGTCACTTTACTCACACTACGACACTGATGATGTGTGGAAACTGACGGCTTTGAAGGCAGTTTGTGACAGAAGTTGTGCGCTCAACGCACTTTCGGTGCCACGAATTTTACTAGTACTGCAGTCTCTAGACGGTCTGTGAAAAAAAACTGCGGCAAAAAGAATTACACCGTTTGTCCGAAGCCACCGTCAACGAACAGTCAACTAGAAACGAAATTATTCGAAACGAAAGTGACATCCCGGTGACGGCGTGCGGTAGACACGCGGCCAAAGTGAATCTAAGTGTCGCTACTTCAGCGCCGTCTTCTCATTGACGTGGCGTGGCGGTGGACAAACGGCCTTTACTCTATTGTTCGAATTGAGGATCGAACTTGGGACCGCATGAGTCGATATAATATAATACCATCCTATTGCTGCCCCACGGCCTCTTCTCATACATTTATTTTACTTTGATGGTCCTAGTTCATCATTTGTGACTGTTACAGCTATAGCTATATGTGGGCACGCCTTTTATGCTTGGAGGCTTTTATTTGGGCATTAAGTTCTGTTTACGTTTTTATCTCTGCTTGAGAATTAATAGTTTTCGGTGTTTTCCTTTTCTTCTTTCTTTTTTTTTGTTGGTATAGTGGTGTGCTACCTGACATATGGCTAATAATTTAATGTTTTGTGTTGCACGTAGTGTAAATTGTTTTGCATAGTGTTGTATAGAATCCATTTTTTTTTTTCTCTAACTGAACAGACAGTTGTGCTGCTGGGGAATTTGTTGACCACTTCTTCTTCCCAGCTAAAGCACTAGGAAGTGGCGAAGGGTGGGCGTTGGGGGACTGTCTAATGTAATTTTGACGTTCAAAAAGTGCTGATTCTCAGCCTAGTTTGAATAAATGACTTTTGATTTTGAGTTTACACACAAGCATTGATCACCACGCTTGCACAAGACGGGTTGGTGATTTCAGACGTACCTAAGTATGTATTAATGTATTAGTCCGAGTTTCGTCACGATGGTTTTCTTCGCCGATGTCAGTGATGACCAAGATAATCTTAGAAAGTAGGTAGGTACATATCGACGCTTGAAAGGCAAAATTTACTAAGCGACATAGGGCAAATTTGACATTACATTATTAAAGTCAATTTTTCAGAAAAATATCATATAAATTCTGGTTCAGATGATTACATAAATAAGATTTTCAAAACAGTAAGATTTACGCCTGTAGTATGATTACAAGAATTTATATGATTTTTTTTTTCTGAAAAATTGACTTTAATAATGTAAAGTCAAATTTGCCCTATGTCGCTTAGTAAATTTTGCCTTTCAAGCGTCGATATGATATGAAAAAGTCACATTGGTACTTGCCCGGATTTGAAGCCATGACAGGCGAGGCCTTAACCACTGGGCCATATTTTCGATAGTTTTAAAGCAATCAATCAATCAGCCTGCCTTTTCCCAATTCTGCTGGGGTCGGCTACCAGTCTAATCGGATGCAGCTGAATACCAGTATGGACATGGAGCGACTGCCTATCTGACCTCCACAACCCAGGCACTGGGTACTACGATACCTCTTGGTAAGGCTGGTTGTCAGAGTTTCGGGCTTCTGACTACCCGTAACGACGACGCGACGGTCACATATTCAATACTGTATTTGCATTCCACATGTGTAGGTACTTAAATGGTAACTTAAAATTATTTGTGATCATTGTGGAGCCTGTCAGGCACAAGTATTAGGAGGGGAAGCTTTTGAAGACTTAGCTTATCAGTCTTCAAAAGCTTCCCTTCTGAACTATATCTAATATTATGGATATATATATAAATACAAGCGTTTTATACATATATTACTGATACACATATATACAGTACTAATACTTATTATATACACACTTATATTTTGTCGTTTAAGCATTTTCTTATTATTATTTTTTTAGCTTTTTATAAATATATTAATTTTGTCTTCGTTTTTTGATGTGTAACATCTTTCCTAAAAGAAAGAAAATAAATATATTTATTTGGGACACGCAGAGGAAATAAAACAATTAAAAACCGGCCAGGTGCGAGTCTGACTCGCGCACGAAGGATTCAAGGAAAAAAAAATCATGTCTGTTGTATGGGAGCCCCTTAAATATTAATTTTATTCTGTTTTTTAGTATTTGTGTTATAGCGGCAACAGAAATACATCATCTGCGAAAATTTCAACTGTCTAATTATCACAGTTCATGAGATACAGCTTGATGACAGACAGACAGACAGACGGACAGCGGAATCTTAGTAATAGGGTCCCGTTTTACCCTTTCTGTACGGAATCCTAAAAATGGACGTACAACTAACAAAATCATGAACACAATAAAAATACCCCCGCTTACTCAGGAAGTGAATTCGTGAAAAGGGAAGGAAGTGTGTAGACAGGAAGGGACAGCTCGAGCATGGAATAAGTAAGTACTTTATAATAGAGTGGGATTAAAGTACTCACGGAATTAGTAATAGTATATAGATTGTAAGTAGAAGGGGTCGAATTTCGACCAGTGGGCGACCACTAGTAATTAATATAATTATTCGAATAAATATTTCAATATTTAGCTTTTTCAAATTCTCAGGTTAATTTCTGTCGCTGCTAATTGCTTATTACTAGGGTGAGATGTCTCCGACTCCGGTCCAGGCCATGGTACGGAGCGAGAGGGCTTGGGCAGCTGTCACCTCCTTCTGAGAAGCAGTAATGCTCGCGAAAGAGGAGGCGGGACGGTTGAGGGAAAGGCAAGTTTCGCGTCCTCTCGCCCCTAGCCGCCGCAGGAAAGGCCCAGGGCGTCGGAATCCCAGGCGTATTTCCAGCCACCGTAGACCAGGCGCGGGTCGACGGCGCAACGTGTTCCACGCGCGCCTCAATGAAGTCGTCGGCACTGAGCTTACGTTTTTATGTTGTAATTTTTATCTGCTTGAGTCCAGTTTTCATTGTTTTGTTGGTGCGTGTGCTAGCTAACATATGGCAAGTAATTTAATTTAATGTTTTGTATTTCGTAATGTTAATTACTTTGCATACGATTTGTATAGAATCAAGTTTATATAACTAAACAGATAGGTGTGCTGCTGGGGAGTTTGTTCCGCCACATCTTCTTCCCAGCTAAAGCACTAGAAAGTGGTGAAGGGCGGACGTTTTTGGGGGACTGTCTTATGTAACTTTGACGTTCGAAAAGTGCTGATTCTCAGCCTAGTTTGAATAAATGACTTTTGATTTTGATTTTTGAGTCCACGATTAGTTGTGGTCCACTAGCGCCGACGCCTGCCGGGGTCGTGGGAAAGTCCGAAAGGGATACCGAGGCCCCTGGCAACACAGGCAACGGAAGGAACACGGGTGGGTTTTAGTCAGTAAGAGTCTGACACACCCTCCTGCTCCAACCAGAAGTTTTTTTTTTTAATTTCCCACCCAAAAAATAAATAAAAAAAAGGTGAGATGTTACACATCATATGCGACTACTCGCTCGCTCGTTTTTTTATTAATTTAGGTATTTTGTTATATACATTTTTATGGACATTACATAGGAACTTGTAGAATGTATTTTTAGCCGAGAAGTAGGTAGGTATGTTTAATCTTGATTTACGTAATACGAAGGCCGATTTAAATAAAACATACAAGTTATATTATAAACATTTATTTGAGTCTATACGAGTCACAAGAACATTGAACATTAGCGGCATAACAAACTACACAAAAACTCAGATCCTTAGACAATTAACATTCATAGCCACTCAACAATCCACTTTAGCGTGCTATACTCTAAATTGATTTTTGAGTGACCATCATCTGCCTATTCTTTTCCCAACTATGTTGGAGTCGGTTTCCAGTCTGAGACCATATTTAACAAAAATATTCAACATTTTGGTTGCAATGGAATTTGAGCTTTGCCATGTATAAACATTGAGTCTGAAGTTCTGAACTTGATAATTATCTAAGATTCTGAATTCAAGCTTACATACACGCTACTTCGAGTAGAAGCGTGACTTACAACTGAGAGAGACTATTGTTTGCTACTGTATAAATAACTATTATTATTAACAATATTATATTATAATATATTATTAATATTTTTTAATATGGAAGAACATTGATATCAGTTAAAATCTAGGGTTTTTGAAAGTCTGTTTTAGTCTCAAATATCATGTAAACTGTTGTGATTTAACTGAACGAAATTATAGTACAACCACATTTCGCCAGTTATGTTTAAGTTCCATGTAATAGGGTGCGAGTCTATTGCCATCATCAACTCGGCACAAATCCATACTTCGCCTGCTACTGAGAAATTTCAGTTAGAAAAACCCGTTAACACTGCCCGAGCTGAGAATCGAACCCAGGATAGCATGCTCCGCAGTAGCGCTTGCAAACACTAGACCTACGGCGGATTTCCGGCCACCGTAGGCGCGGGCTTGCGGACGGTGAGCAATGAGTAACTCACCGTCCGGTAAGGACCAGGCCGGGGTCGACGGCGCAACGTGTTCCACGCGCGCCTCAAAGAGATGTCAGCACAAGTGCAGGGGTCCACTAGGGCCGATGCCTGCCGGGGTCGCGTGGAAGTTCAAAAGGATTACCGAGGCCCCTGGCAACACAGGCAACGGAAGGAACACGGTTGGGTTTTAGTCAGTAAGAGTCTGACACACCCTCCCGCTCCGCCCAGAGCGGGAAAAGTTATTTTATGATATTTCCCATCCAAAAAAAAAGAAGCAGTAACGCTTGCGAACACTAGACCTACGAGACAAACGAGAATGTTGTCATCTTGAAATATTTAATTTAACAAAGCAATTGAAAGTCTCAGTTGTTACTCTTACTCCCTTAATAATAAACGCGGGTAAAGTAACACTAGGAATAACTTCGATTTAAACAACATTTGTCGAGGTTTAAGTTTGAGATAACTTCACTCCGAGTTTATTAAATAGGTTAAGCTATAAGAGCGGTCGCCGCCATATAACGGCCGTCATGAACATGATGGCAGCGGGGTTTGACGTTACGTTGGCAAAAAAGCTCTCTCTAGGAAAACACCAACGGACTTCCATAAAGAACGTTCCAGTGGCGCCATTCGCCGGTAAATTGCGGACGCTATGTTGCGGACACCGCTCTTCTAGGAAAACGTAGCTTAAGAGCCGAAACACACCTGACGGATCGTCGCGTAGCACCAGTAACTCATAATTCCACACAAACATCTTCCCATCATATATATTTGACCGATGATGCACCAATTCTAAAGGAAGTCATACATGGGAAATATTCAATTGATCCTCTAAAATACTTATTGAGCCTTTAATGATGGACCCTTTTTTGAATAAATGAAGTCTGTAAAAACGTTTGCACTTCTAATGATGCACACGTTTTTTTTAATAATTGAGCCTCCTTTTAACTTTTTAGATTTTTCTAACAGTAACTAGTAAGCTAGGGTACCCCGACTGTGAACAACCGCGCGCGAGCCGAGCGAGCGAAGCAAGCGGTGCCGCGGCAGCGGCCCGCGAACGCTACATCCAAGTTGTTCGCAGTTACTTGATTATTTAATATTTTTGGGACCCCAATTTGAGATTCACAAAAAAGACGCAATTATTATATTAGAGTGTTCAATAATATTCTTAGGAGCGCAAAATGGTAATTATTAGACATACATACATACATACATACACTCACGCCTTCGTCCCATGGGGGTAGGCAGAAACTATAGAACGCCACCTGCTACGCTCCTTACATACTCCTTTTGCTTCGTTTACGTTCATACATCTGGTCAAACACGCACGCCGGTTGCGAGTACTACGCACCTGACCTGTTTGAAGAGCATCATTAATGAGGTCACTATATGTCTTTCTGGGGCGTCCCCTACCAGCGTTTCCACTCACATCTGCCTTATGTAGTAGTGTAGTGTTAGTAGCCTTTCATTCATCCTCTCAACATGACCAAACCATCTAAGCATACTCTTTTAAATTTTTGTCACTACATCTTCCTTTAAACCGCACCGTTGCCTTATCACATCATTTGTCAGCCTATCATTTATAGTCACACCACACATGCTTCTCAAGGAACGCATTTCCACAGCATTTACTCTACTTTCATGCTTCTTTTACCACACACAACATTCACCTCCGTTATAACGTAATTATTAAATGTTCGATTAAATACATGCCGTTATAAATTACACGACGGAAACTCGGTGACTCAATTTCCGCCAGATGTGTTTCAACCGTTAATTGCAATAAAAACTATACATAATACTTTTACTTAAAAAATAGCAACAAAAATATATATTTTAGGTAAAATAAAAGGAAAAGCTTGAGTCATACTCGTGTAAAGGGTTCCGCATAATAAGAAGGACTAGATAATACAAGATTAGGATTTCATAAAATTTACAAGTGCCATGTTGAGCTTTATTGCACAATGTTATAAAAATGCTCAAAATTATAATATTAAACATTACATCACGCCTTTAATCCCCGAAGGGGTAGACAGAGGTGTACCTATAGTACACCCACATTTCGCCAGATAAAAGTCCCATATAATAGGTTGTGAGCCTAATACCATCAACCGGGCACAAATCCAGACTCTGGGCTGCCCAGGCGGGCCCAGTCGTCTAAATTAATTACTATTACTATTTAATACCAAAAAAAGTCTTATTAAATAATCTCATAAAATAATAAATGATTATCTAAAAATGGTTTAAATAAAGAAACGTTTATTTCTTAACAGATTTTTTTTCATGATTTTTTCAATATTTGATATAATAAATGTTATACAATATATGATTTAAAAACGTGAGATACTATGGTGCATTCTTCAATTCATAACTAATATAATTATGATTATATTATTTTAACAAATGTATAATCAATGATGAGTGGATAAATTAAAAATATGATAAAACCTAAAAGTATTTCATTGATAATACTCTAAATTGCCAATATTTTTTTACTATAATAAATTAGGGATTCAATCAAACTGTATTTTACATGGAGCGACTGCTTATCTGACCTCCACAACCCAGTTACTGGGTAACATGATACCACGCGGTAATTATCGATTGAAACCAATTTATTCACCTCTATTCAATCAATGTATTTTCAGGCTGTAAGGTTGATCAAGAGACATAGTTTCAGGGAATGTAGAACTCATGAAATTGATGAAATTTGATTAAGGGACCAACTCTAAAATATGAAAAGAAAAACGAGCGACCCTTACAGTAGTCGCATGTGATGTTATTAATTATTAACCTCAGAATTATGAATATGACGCGTATTGCGTTCAGCCAGCGACGAAAGCATGTTTTAGTTTTCTCACTCAGTAAACAATATTTTGTAACCATTATACGTTGATTTAAAAGACTGTCCGTGGAGTTTCTTGCCCGTTCTTCTCCATAGGTACCTACTACGCTTTGGAATGGGCAACTAGCTTCATCTTTCTGACTGACCGACCGAACCCTTGACAATTCAAAAGTGCTTGTAATTGGTTTATTTGAAATAAATGCATTGAGTTTGAGTTTGTGGTGGGGGTGGTTTCCTAAAAAGGGACGGAAGTGTGTAACAGGAAGTGACAGTTTGAGCATGGAATTAGTGTACTCACGGAATTAGTAAGTCCTACTATATAGATTGTAAGTAGAGGGGGTTGAATTTCGACCACTGGGTGACCTCTAGTAATGAATAATTATTCGAATAAATATTTCAGTATTTAGCTTTTTAAATTCTGAGGTTAATTTCTGTCGCTGCTCAGTTGCTTGTTACCAAGATGAGATGTCAGATGTTACACATCATTTGCGACTACTGTAAGGCTCACTCATCTTTCAAAGTTAGTCCCTTATTAAAGTTGTACATTTTCATAAGTAACTATACTCCCTTACAGTAAGTCCCTCGATTAACCTAACACACTATACAGATATTGGCAATACAGAGTAAGTCTTAAGTATATATTAGATCGCTTTTAATATCATTACAAACAGCAATTGTATTTACAATAAATAATCATAGTCTGTCTCATTACAAAACGAGTTACCTTCGTCCAGCCCAGGAGCACCTGCCCCCGGACGTGACCAGTAGACATAGCACGAGAACCATAGAGTAGCGGTTTGTCGTCGGAAGAGTAAACAAAAATGACGTCTCCGTGTAGACAGTTGGCAAGTTTTCTACCGAGAAATGTGGACAAGTAGGCCGCTGCAAGCACAATCTTGCGAAATGAGGGATTATTGACCCAATCGACATGTATAATGTATGCTAACTTAGGCTGATAATGGCAGGCGAATGATAATTGCAATGCTTGTAAAAGTATAAGTACTATCTTAACATAACACCGACATTTTACACTTAGTTCGCAATAAACGTTTTGACTTTGACTTTGACACCCAGTCCTGACCAACCCATGCCTCATGTTTGAGTGACCAGTGTTCATACACCTGCACTTCTGAGGACCTAAAAACGCCACTGATGGCGCGATCGGCGTGGGGAAACCTCAGTAGGTAAAAATATTTTTACTTTATACTTTTGCCATCGACTCGAAAAACCCCAGGTTTAGGCTCGGTTTAAAGAAAAAAGTTTTTACAAAATTACTTTTGAAATGTGTTAACAAAAATCAATTTTTGAAAACATAACTGAATTTATACCGCAATAAAGTTCAGTTTGCGCTACTTCATACATTTTTATGACGTTTTACTACATCATTACAAAAATCAACTTAACCCACATTAGAATAAAGTTTATATTTCTTTACGTGGAATAACACAGAAGAATGGAAGAGTGGAATAATAGTGGAAATAAGAATTTGAACACGGAGATGTTCCGGAGTCATTGGTGACGTCACAAGAACAGAATCGGCCACGCCTATCTAAGGCGGCCTGTTACAGTTATTTGATCTCCAACCTTATTACAATGAGAATAAAGATCACTTTCATTTTGACAGTGATATAAAATCATAGTTAAAATGACTGCACCGTAAAATCCATTCAACATGTCGGATGAAGATGTATTTCAAGTGTTTTTTTTTAAAGAATGTTGGCTTTCATAAAAATTCACGCCACCACTTTGACAAAAGGTCCTCCATTTTGACAATGAATATAAAATATTATATATGATGACGTTCATCATTCGTTGCATTCATTCGTTCATCATTCAGTCACGAACAACTACAGAAAATTGAGGGGCTTTGACACTTTTGACAGTTCCTGACCTGACATCTCAGTGCTGCCAGAAAACCTCCATTACACACGGTCTTAAACTCATTCGATTTTACCGTGCATTTTAGTCACAGACATTTTAATTAAGAAAAAATAAAATGAAAGAAAGAAATAAGAAAGAAAAATAATATATTTTCAGCGAGCGTGAAATACAACACTTAACGTAAAATATGGTCACGCTTGTTTTACCCGACGGGTTAGGCAGAGGTGTACCTATAGTACACCCACATTTCGCCAGCAATGTTTAAGTCCCTCCACTCATGTAATAGGGGGCGAGCCTATTTTCAGTAAAAAGTTAACAAGAACCTCCGCTCCTCATTAACCTCCGCTCCGCAGAATTCTAACCTGGAACCGAATCATTCGCTCACTCGGGATTCAAAATCAACACTTGCAGCAAAAACCAACTTTGCTTTCTTGTTGCACAAATAAATATTGTATCCCGAACTACAAGTCTCTTCCTTTGACACCACCGCGCGAAAACCTAAACAAAATCAAATGGAAATATGGCCATATTGTCAGCACAGCCGCTAGCTATAAAATTGAAGAACAAATTCAGGTAACTCAGAATTGCGATACCCCTTGGTAGTCTGGTTGTCAGACTTTCGGGCTGCTGACGACCCGTAACGACGTTGACGAATCTCACTCAAAATGTGAAATCCAAACAAAATCAAATGGAAATATGTAAATATTGTCAGCACAATCGCCAACTACAAAATTGAAGATCAAATTTAGGTACCTAACTCAGAATTGCGAAGCGCTAAAGAGTCTGATACCAATTAAAGCAAATAAATGACTTTGACTTGATCATCGTCATCTGCTGGCCTTCTCCAACTATGTTAGGGTCGGCTTCCAGTAACTGGATGCAGCTGAATACCAGTATGTTACATGGAGCGACTGCCTATCTGACCTTCACAATCCAGTACCTAACTGGGTAATACGATACCCCTCAGAAAGACTGGTTGTCACTTTCAAGTTTCTGACGACCCGTAACGACTGTCAAAGATCCACGAATGACAGCCGGGACCATCGGCTTAAAGTGCTTTTCAAGGCACGGAGGAGTCTCGGTATGTAAATATGGTCACCCATCCACGGACCAACCCCGGCAAGCATAGCTTAACTTGATTGATCGACCCGTGGAGCTATTATTACTAGCCACGAGCTCCTCCCCTATTGAAATAGCAGATAATGTGAAATATAGGGTTACAAAAAAAATCGTAGCATGAATTGTGGAAGTATATGTCCCCAGAACCATAAGTCTCTTCCCCGCTAAAATGAACAATATTAACAAATTGAATGCAGTATAATGCCGCCTTTTGTAACTTATTTTTTATTTGTTTTTATAGTTTTTCAAACATATATATTTTTGTGATATAAAATGAACAATATTAACAAATTGAATGCTTGTACACCAAGTAGAAAGAGAATTAGAAGGAAACTGGAAATGATTAAAACTACTCTGTGGAAATGTTGGCCATAGCTGTAGATCTGGTAAAACAAAAAGTTATTTCTATTAGACAAGCCGAAACACAATTCGGCATACCACGGATGACCATATTACATAAGGCAAAAGAAGTAGGTACATACGAAACTGGTAGGGGATCTAAGAAACTAACAGACAATAAAGAAGAGAAACTTGTAAATGTTCTGGTTGATGCCGGTGTATATGGCTGTCCAATGACCATGCTGGACATGAAAATGCTAGTTTTTAATTATTTAGAAAAATAATCCCGCAGTGACATTTTTAATAGAAAAGTTCCTGGCAAAACATGGGTATGGCAATTTTTAAATGGGCATTCATCGAAATTGTCAGTTTGAACTACACCAAATATAAAACAGGTCCGGGCTGAACAACGTTTTAAAGAAATGCAAAGTAAAACGTACTTATTATAACGTTGTATGTTATTTTTTATAATTCAAAACGATTAACGTTTAAATGTAAAATACCCCGCGTACGAATTGATAGTAAATGACAAAATCATTGTAGTTTTTAGTTAAGTTATATTGCTGGCTTACAGCTAGCATTATACCGTAACATATAACTTAACAAGTTATATCTTTATTTGTGTTCATTATAATTTGTACTTATTGAATTTATTAGTCACTAAAAATATTTCACATTGGCGCCGATTGCCTTGTTCACAAACTAAATTAAATTTAAGTTCAGTGCATCTTTTTCTTTCTGTTTCATTAAGAAAAGGACAGAAGATAAATTTTAGTTCAGTCCTGTCAAATTAATCAGCGCTTGACGTAAATAGACGTAATTTTAGTAGGCAAGTTTTTAATCACGTTTAAACTTGTATCGAGTAGTGACAGGCGCTGATTAATTTCACAGGACTAAACTAAAATTTATCTTCTGTCCTTTTCTTAATGAAATAGAAGGAAAAAGATGCACTGAACTTAAATTTAGTTTAGTTTGTGAACAAGGGAATCGGCACCATTAAAAAGTTTTTCATTAAATAAGTAATGTAGCATTTTTTCAACGGTGACAGCCCTGGATATTGATCATTATTTTCGGAAAAATGTTCTAGGTGGCGTTTTGACTTTCCCACTCAATTTTGTAAGACTTGGAATATGTTTACTCAATACTCTCAATAATGAATAATAATCAATCATTAATAATTAATTAATTAATTAATTATTTTAATATTTTTTTTGTTTTTTTTTTTTATTTGTCTCATAATTTGATACAATACTGCATTGCCCTGTATTTATATTCTGGCATTTTTTAAATAATGGTACGGTTTTATAATATTGGAAATATATAAAGTTGGCAAACTTGCCAGAAGCCTATGATTTTTTGCCAAATACATAAAATTGTTTTTTTACTAACACGCATACATTTATCTGGATATTTCTAGTAATAAATTTTGAGACGTGAACATATAGTATTGTGTGGTACAAACACAATTTCACATAAACTTTCACAAAAGCTTTCGAAAATAACTCAAATAATGCAAAAAAAATCTGAGTTTTAGGGCAAAGTTGCCAGGTTTTACGGTACTAGATAACACGTTACCACGCGGTAAGACTGCTTGTCAGACTAGGCCTAACTGAAGGGTTAGTCATACATTATAAGGCCAGCAGTCTAATTACGTAATACAATTCAACAATATTTATTTGTCACACGTTGTCGAGCAGAGAAATTTTTCAAACGAATAAAAAAAAAAAAAGAGGGTGCGTGCCTATGACCACACGATGGAAGTGAAAACTTACGACTGGAGCAGAGTATACTCATTTCAGCGTCACTGACGGACTGGAGCCGAGTATACGCGATTCAGCGTCACCGACCAACTGGAGCCGAGTATACGCGATTCAGCGTCACCGACCAACTGGAGCCGAGTATACGCGATTCAGCGTCACCGACCAACTGGAGCCGAGTATACGCGATTCAGCGTCACCGACCAACTGGAGCCGAGTATACGCGATTCAGCGTCACCGACCAACTGGGGCCGAGTACACGCGATTCAGCGTCACCAACCGACTGGGACCGAGTACACGCGATTCAGCATCACCAACGGACTGGAGCCGAGTATACGCGATTCAGCGTCACCAAACAACTGGGGCCAAGTACACGCGATTCAGCGTCACCAACCGACTGGAGCCGAGTATACAGAATCAACGTCACTGACCGACTGGAGTCGAGTATACGCGATTCAGCGTCACCAACTAACTGGAGCCGACTATACCCGATTCAGCATCGAGGATACGCGATTCAGGGTCACCGACCGACTGGAGCCGAGTGTACCCGATCCAGCGTCACTGACACGAGCAGGACGGTTCTGTTTCGTTCAGAAAGAGCGCAAAGTGCGCCTAAAGTTTTCTCTTCAAAAATTGTCACACAAATGCATGAAAAAAGAGAAAAAGAAGTAGAAAAGAAATAAAGCTTAGCCTGTCTTGTAAGGTACAATACAACGCAGTCATTTTCAAACATCTGAAAAAAAGCACATTTGAAAGATCATTCTGTGTCTGTCAACTTCAAATGATTAGCTGAAACAGAACGATGTTTTAAATTCGTTTCAAAATCAAAAATCAAAATCTTTTTTAGCTCTAAATGCGTGCAATTTGTAGCGCAAGAAGACCTATGTTGTAAATTCTGTACAAAGAACTTTATCTCGTTCAGAATAAGGTTCGAAATCCAAAAACTAGCTCGAATGGTTAAGCTTAGAACAAAGTTAGAACTCGTTTTGTAATGAGACAGAGCTGGTCTATTGCCTTACGTGTAGACAGTGGTTCTCAAAAACGCTTCTCTTTTAAGTGAAAAGGGGTCTTAAACGTACATTCTTGAAGAAATATTTATTATTTATTTTCCAAAAAACAATACATTACCATCATCACGCCAGTATTCCCGGAAGGGTTGGGCAGAGGTGTACCTATAGTGCACCCACATTATTTTCGCTAGTTATGTTTAAGTCACATATAATAGGGGGCGTGCTTATTGCCATCAACCGGACACAAATCCAGACTCCGGGCTGCTACCGAGAAATTCCAGATGGAAAAACGTAATAACACTGCCTGACCTGGGAATTGAACTCAGGACCTCATGCTCAGCAGTAGCGCTTATGACCACTTGACCAACAAGGCCGTCAACAAGAAATAATAAGTTTCAAGCCAGAAACAAAGAAAAAGGAAAGTTAACTCTTAGAATTTACTAGATTCAGATCTATCTATCTAGATTCGAATTTGATTTGTCGATCGAATCGTAGTCGATCGTTATCAAAATGGAAAAATGACGCTTAAAAATTTATAATAAAAAGAAAATGGTTTGGAAATAAATCAAATAAAAAAGGAAGACTTCAGCATTAAATCCTCTGAAGTCAGTTTAGTAAGAAAAATAATCCTCTGAATATTTCATTAAATTAATCTTAGGGTCTATGATTTACCTGCCGGGGTCGCGGGATGGTACTAAAGGGTCACCGAGGCCCCTGGCAACACAGGCAACGGAAAGAATACGGGTGGGTTTTAGTCAATAAGAGTCTGACACTCCCTCCCGCTCCGCCAAGAGCGGGAGAAATTATTTTATGATTTCCCACCCAAAAAAAAGGGTCTATGATTTAAATAAAAAATAGTGTCACAGAAAGTCAGAATACAAAAAAGAGGGAAAAATAATAAAGAAATTATGCTTAAAAACTAAAATGAACAACTTCAATACATTAGGACTTAGAAATAAAGTAGAAAATGCACTAAATACTGACATTTTATATCTATTAAAGAGAATTTTTGAAAGCATAGAGGGAATAATAAATTCATCTCTCGTATCGAGACGAACTATATGAGAATAGCTCTCACGTGGTAGCAATACAGGGACAAATTAAATTAACTAGAGAAACTCCTCAGACGTAATGGCTACCTAAACATTGCATAAAAATGATTTCATGTTTTTTTTCTAGGACCTCTGGGGTCGCGTTGACCACGTTGTCTATTGAGAAACCACGTTATCTACTTATAATAATTAGCGTTTAAAATCTGTTATATTTGTGTATACTTCACATATGTGATGGGAATATTTAAACACAATAAAACAAAAAGAAAACTGATTTCCTAAACTCATACTTCAAGAAACTACACTACCTGCGTCGTTGACCCCAAAAATACATACGTACATAATATCACGCTTTCTTCCCATGGGAGTAGCCAGAAGCTACAGAACATCCACCTGCTACGATCCTTATAAGCCCCAGCAAATATTTTGTTTTTGTTATACCATGTTCTGATATTGATACCCATCACGTCTGTGGATTTTCTCTAGCTTATTTTCTACCTTAGAACTTGTACATCGTGCAACAGAAAGGTATGCTCATATTGCTCATATTCAAGGGTAATCGCGAAAAAAATATCAGCCCGCCCATACATTTGGGTCGAGTAGGTATTAAAGTTTTGTATGGGACAGTTGATAATTTTTTCGTGATTTCGATGTCCAGTGGATGAAGTTGTTCGGTTTGATGGTCTGTATCACACCCTTGAATATGACCACACCTTCCTGATATGCTGTATGCAAATATTAGTCAATAAGGTAATAGCGGGGTGACGGCCCAAGGTCTCAAGTACATTTAAGTCCTGCCGGGGTCGCGGGATAGTCTGAAAGGGATACCGAGGCCGGAAGGAACACGGGTGGGTTTTAGTCAATAAGAGTCTGACACACCCTCCCGCTCCGTCCAGAGAGGGAGAAGTTATTTGATCATTTCCCACCCAAAAAAAAAAGTACGATTAAATATCCCCTCTCCTGGAAGCCATTTTATGAGAACCACTATATATTTATGTAAGATAAAATCTATAACAAAATTATAATAATAATATCTATATGTGTGCGTAAAAATACTCGTAAACGGTGATTTCACAATGTGCGGGCGAAAACGCAGCGGTGCGTTGCGGCCCGCAACGATAAATTATGCGTTAGAAGACACATTTTATAGTTGATATAACGTTAGCTAAATAAAATATGTTTTGCGGAAAAGTTGCGTTGCGGGCCGCAACGAATATTAGCCGCAACTAGTATTACATTTTCGTCCATAAGTGTGTGTGACGGCCATCTGACATCCAGCATAGTAACATCAAACCATAATTTTTCTTTCGTCTGACTATCTATCGTCTTACAACACTATAAAGTCTGAACTAGTTTTTCTAATACCTAAAAATTAGGCGTGATGTCAGACTTTTCCGAACTTTCTGACGTCTGACGGACTATCTGCAGACAAAAATATCAATATCTCTATAATATCATTTTCATAGTATATTATTGTCAAAGTTCAGTCAATGAAAGCTTAGTATGAAAATATTTGAGTTTACATCACGGCTGTATACCCCTCAGGACTAGGCAGAGTATGTAGTACTCCCATAGTTCAGCGGATATATTTAAGTTCGAGAAAATCGTTAACATCTACTTGATAACAGTCTATAATACAAACACCATATTTCTTTTTCTATTTGACTTCTGACAGTTCGCGTGACATTATACAGGTTGTTTGACAAAATTAAGTTGTCAACTTAATACACAGTTTCAATAGCTTTCATTTTAACCAATCAACAGTAATTTTATATATCCCAACATCCCATTTATCTTCATTTATAAATATTTTGTTTTACCCACCCAAAAAAAAAACAACCTGTATAACCACAATTTCTTTCAACTGTCAAAATGAAAGCGATTGCGATTTTCACTGTCAAAGCAATCGGGTCACCATAAAGTATAGACTAGCTGTTGAAGTGTACCGCGATGTCTCTAAGGGTGCTCTTGATATGATCGTAGGTCGCGAAGGAGATGCCCACCGCGATGGGCCCCTTCACCCAGTTCATGCTGAGGCCCTTGTAGAAACCACGCCAGCCTTCCGACCTGAAAAATAAAAAAATATTAATAATCAGCGGGGCTCGTGGCTTAATAACATCCGCAACCGCAAGGGTCGGGGTCGCGGGAAGGTACTTATGGGTCACCGAGGCCCCCGCAACACAGGCAACAGGAAGGAATTTAGTCAGTAGTGGGTTTTAGTCAGTAAGAGTCTGACACACCCTCCCGGTCCGCCCAGAGCGGGAGAATTTATTTGACGATTTCCCAAACTCAAAAAAAAAAAAAAAAGGTTCGATCTATCAAGGTTGCCATTAATTATATACCGAGCCCCTCCGTGCTTCGAAAAGCACGTTAATATTCTGGGCCGTTGATCCCGGCTGTCATTTTTATAACTTTGACAGTCGTTTCGGGTAGTCAAAAGCCCAAAATTCTGACAACCAGTCTTACCAAGAAGTCTCGTGTTACAGATTTACGGGTTGTGGAGGTCAGATAGGCAGTCGGCCCATATAAAATACTGGTATTCAGAATGGAAGCTGACCCCAACATAGTAGGAGAAGGCAGGCAGATGTTGACTATTGTCAATATACTCACTTATAGACTAGAGCCAGCGTGTCGGCGATGCTGGCGTACGGGTAGGAGCCGTCGGGGCGGCGCCGCGCCGTCTGCATGCGGCGCCGCACGATGTCCAGCGGGTACGACGCCGTCTGCGCGATGGCGCCCGCCATGCCGCCCAGCACCACGTTCACTAGGGTGCCTTGAGGCCTGCCGAAATATTCTGGAAGAATTGTTTTTGTGATGAAATAGCCAGGGGCTGTTGAAATAGCGCGTGGTTTCAGAAATTGCGAAAGATTTTAGAAGTAGCACGGCTAAGTACCTAACACCTTCCTCGTCTCCTCCCGTCCCTTGAACCCGTCCGCCCGCGCGGTGCAAGATAACATAATCAATGTCCCTAATAATAACTCACAGATTCGACAAGTCCCCACTTGCTCAGTAGCCGGTAGCGCCCCTAAGCCTAGGTTCGAGTCCCACTATGGGACGCCCTTAGCTGTGCTACCTATCTAACTTATTTAACTAGGTGAGACGCCCTTCTGGCCCCACCGAAGCCCGGTAAAGCAGATAAGATCCCCCGAGGGATCCCTGCAAAAAAGCCATTAACAAAAAAAAAAACCTTCCTCGTGTTATTACTACTAATAGGAATAAAAGACAAATGACAACTTTAAGCTTTGTAATAACATATATATATATATATATATATATATATGTTATGCGCGTCGCCAGTCTTTTTTTTTGGGTTGGGAAATCATCAAATCACTTCTCTCGCTCTGGGCGGAGCGGGAGGGTGTGCCAGACGACTCTTACTGACTAAATCCCACCCGTATTCCTTCCGTTGCCTGTGATGCCAGGGGCCTCGGTAACCCTTTCGGTTACCGGACGGAGTGGACCCCTATACTTGTGCTGACGACATCTCTTTAAGGCGCGCGTGAAACACAACGCGCCGTCGCCCCGGGCCTGGTCCTTATCGGACGGCGAGCTACCCATTGCTCACCGTCCGCAAGCCCGCGCCTACGATGGCCGGAAATCCGCCCGAGATTCCCGAAGCGTCTCCTGCGGCGGCTAGAGGCGAGAGGGCGCAAAATTTGCCTTTCCATCAACCGTCCCGCCTCCTCCTTCGCGAGCATTACTGCTTCGCAGAAGGAGGTGACGCCTGCCCATGCCCTCTCGCTCCGTACCATGGCCTGAACCAGGGCCGGACGCGAGAGATCTCTGCCGCCGATCGCCTCCACGAGGACGCGGTGGTGCTCTGCCCAAGCCGGGCAGACCTCCACCGTATACTCCACCGTGTCCTCCGGGCGATCCACAGAGTGGTGACACCCGGGCGTTTCCTCCCGCCTTATCCGACACAGGAACCTCCCGAAGCTGCCGTATCCGGTGAGGACCTGCGTCAGGCTGAAGGAAAGGACGCCGTGAATGAAAAAACGTCAAACGTCGGAAATGCTCCACGAAGTTTCACTGGCTGTCGAGGACGAGTCCCAGGTACTTCATCGTCGACTCGACGCCGACGTGAACCCCTCCTACCGGTATTTGGAACCCCGATAGTGGCGCGTTCCGAGGACCATGAAAACAAATGGCCTCAACTTGAGCAGGGCCACCTCGAATCCCAATTCCCGGATCCTGTTGACGATTGTCGCAACCCCGCGTGCCGTTACTTCGGCCGCCACTTGGTGCGACCTCCCTTGCGCCAGACCAACGTGTCGTCAGCGTAGCACACTACGCTGACACCGCTAGGGAGGTCGGCGCGCAGCACCCAGTCGTATCCGATGTCCCACAGATGCGGCCCCAGGAACGATCCCTGTTGGACACCGCACGACATCTTTTGCCAGTTCCATACTCCCTGGTGCCTGGGGTAGATGACGGCCCTGTCCGTCAGATAGGCTTCGCCTATACGACATAGGTATGTATCCGGTGGTACCGGAGTGCCTCCCTGATGCAACTCCAGGGCCACCGCAGGGTATTAAAGGCATTGGCGATGTCTAGAGACACCGCCAAGACAACCCCAGCCTGGGCAACAGCATTCCCTGTCGTGAAAGCCCGCACGCGCATGATGGCGTCTACCGTAAAGCGCCCCCTGCGGAAACCAAACTGGCTCTCCGCCAAATCCGGCCCCACCCGCACCAGCCGCCCGACGAGGTGGTCTGCAATAACTCTTTCAAAAAGCTTGCCAACCTCGTCGAGCAGCACGATGGGCCGATAAGCGGACGGAGAGTCCGCAGAGCGCCTAGGCTTCTTTAGGAGGACCAGTTTCCCCGTCTTCCAATGAATAGGGAACTAGCCCCTCTCCAAGCATGTGCTTAGGAGCCCCCTTAGTCGAGGCCCGAGAGCCTCCAAGGCCAGGCATTCCCAGGTAAGCCGTCGGGTCCTGGGGCGATATTTTGGCATTCAGCCTGCGTACCGCCACTCTCATCTCTATCTCGGTCACCTCCGGAACATCGTCGTCGTCATCGTCGGCGGTGTGCACGAGGAGCTATGAGCGGGGAGGTGTGTTCCACTCTCGAAGGGAACAGAGCACTCACCACGTCCTCCACAAGCTGGGGCCGGAGACTCTGCGTCGGCGGGGGAGTCCATGGGCGGAGTTTATCTCTTACCACTTTGTACAGGCGTCCCCACGAGTCCCTGTTCAGTCCCCAGCGACTCCTCGCGGGCCAGTAGCCTGGCCCGCAGGAAGGAGCAAAACTTATGGGTTCGCGTCACCGATATGCTAATGTGACGTACATTTCACTTCAAAGATCGTAAGAGTAATTTATAACCAATTTAAAAAATAAATATTATTTAACACAGACATAATTATTAAATCAGATAGTGCATAATATTGAGCTCATAAATTTTCGTAACATACATAATTCAGTAAAGAAAATTGTCGCACTCACCTAAATACTTGTGTTTGAGCGTGTCGTACG
Organism: Atethmia centrago; assembly: GCA_905333075.3. NCBI lineage: Eukaryota > Metazoa > Arthropoda > Insecta > Lepidoptera > Noctuidae > Atethmia > Atethmia centrago. Next base: position 19,665,812 of record HG995393.1, read on the forward strand.
TGAAGAAGGAGACGCCGGCGTAAGGGATGACTCCTATCACCGTCGCTGAGTAGCCCCTGTAACAAACACACACACACACATAACATTACGCCAGTATTCCCTGAAGGGTTAGACAGAGGTGCACCCAGTAACGCCCACATTACGCCAGTTATGTTTAAGTCCCATGTAATAGGGGGCAAGCCTATTACCATCGACCGGATAAACCGGCATGTCCTAGAACCAATTGTTCGGAGACATTGGACATCCATCACGTGTCGAGGAGGCCGATGTGAACATTATAGGCTGATTATGCTATTGCCATCAACAGGGCACATATCCATACACCGGGCTGCTACCGGGAAATTGCAAATTGAAAAACCCAATAACACTTTGGCCAACTCGGGAATCAAACCCAGGATGGTCAGCAGCAGTAGCGCTTGCGTCCACTAGACCAGTCGACGCAGTCACAATTATGTACTTAATAAAAATCTTATATTCATTCATTCACTCACTCACTCACTGTCAGACAACGCTCAACCTACACCGCTTGGTCTAAAAGCCACATGGAACCCTATTACTAAGCCTCCGCTGCACGCGCTGTGTGTCCGTCCGTTTGTCTGTCAGCGGGCAGTATCTCAAGAACCTTAAAAGGTAGACAGTTGAATGTTCTACAGGTTCTCATTTCTTTTGCATCTAACAAATAATTAAATAAAGTTAATAATTAAAGGTTAATAAAAAACATTTTTGCTTGATCTTAATACGGTGCGGAACCCTTCGTGTGCGAGTCCGACTCGCACTTGGCCGGTTTTATTATTCAAATCTTTTTTGTACGACAAAACAAAATAGGAATGGTTTAATCAAAGTGTGGGTAGATCTTTAAATGCTTTAAAAGTCTACCAGAGCTTGAGCTGTCACCATTATACGACGTCGTATAAGTTAGTCCTGTAAACGTTTACTCAAATAATGCATTGTCACTATTATACGACGTCGTATAAGTTAGTCGTGTAAACGTTTACTCAACTAATGTATTGTCACTGTCACCATTATACGACGTCGTATAAGTTAGTCCTGTAAACGTTTACTCAACTAATGTATTGTCACCATTATACGACGTCGTATAAGTTAGTCCTGTAAACGTTTACTCAACTAATGTATTGTCACCATTATACGACGTCGTATAAGTTAGTCCTGTAAACGTTTACTCAACTAATGCATTGTCACCATTATACGACGTCTATAAGTTAGTCCTGTAAACGTTTACTCAACTAATGTATTGTCACCATTATACGACGTCGTATAAGTTAGTCCTGTAAACGTTTACTCAACTAATGCATTGTCACCATTATACGACGTCTATAAGTTAGTCCTGTAAACGTTTACTCAACTAATTTAATAACACTTTATAGTCACGCGACTGAAAAATCGTATGATCAACGTCTATATAACGTAATAGTTAGCTAAATACCATAACATAACCGTTACATAACATGAAGTCTGGAATAGGGTATTTTACTATATACGAGAAAAATCTATAAATATATTATTGAGATAGTTTAGGCAAAAAGGAGTCGGAAAATGTTAGTTATAGTTCATAAAATAACAAAATAAATTTTAAAATTCAATTCAACGTTTTCAGTTTTTCTAATCTGTTAAAAACACCATGAAATAGTAGCCGCCATGTTATTACGTCATACGGCTATGTTAACAAAAACGTGTCAATTATCATACAAAAGATCAGCGCATTTGTTTTCATAGCCCAGTGCCGTCATGACCACAGAGCAACATGGCGTCCACTGCGTTCAGCGTTTTCGCCAGACTTCGCGCGAAATTTGAAAATGTAAAATTTTAAATGCATTTTTATAATAATAATAATAATAACGAGGCCCACCGGCCTCTGATAGGGTCCCAGCTCCCGGCGGAAGTGTGAAGCGCATGAGATGGACACAATCTGTCAATGAGAACGTCATGCGCTCATACTATGGGGCTACAGAGGGGGGAAACAATCTGACTGCTTACCGTGTTCGGATGCTCTCTCTTTTTCAGGTGCTTGAGCCAGCTGTCAACGTTTCGGCACAACGACTGTCGGATCAGGTACGGGTTATCCAGCGTAATCATATGTTGGATGACACTGTACTTGATCGCCTACGAAGTGAAATGCAGCGTAGCCATGTCATCGTCCCCCCGTCGCAGACTGTTGTACATTCACCTCAATTAAGCACGAATCAAGCTGACGAGGGGAGTGATGACAGGGCTACAAATGTAAGTACCCAGTGCAATGTGGAATTGAGGAGTGCTTTGGAAGATGCGATTCGAGAATATCGGCTCATGTCGCCCGAACTAAGACCACGCTTACCTCGTTTGCCCATGCATAAAAAAAAACAGGGCGCTGGTGGCAGCTCTGGATTCGCAGTTGTCAAATTATTTTGATGACTGCGAAGACCTCACTGATACTCATTCGATTCTGTACTGCGCGGCTGTAGCGGTATGTCGTGTAGCTCACGTGAAATTTGCTAAAGACTCTAGAACTACACGACCGAAACCAACCGTACCAGCTTGGCAGTGCAGAATTGAAAGCCGTATTGGTGGGGCCAGAGCGCTCATTGGCAAATTAATCTGCTTCAGGGAGGGCAATACTCGCCCTAGAGTGATGCGCTTTGTGAGGCGAGCGTTCTCAGGGACTGATATCGGCCCTCAGGACTATATGACCCGTGTCACAGAGCGCATCGACTTCCTGAAGCAGAAAGTATATGCATGGGCGAACCGTATTCGTAGGTATAAGCGGCGAGTAGAGCGATACACTCAGAATCGTACCTTCCAGAGCGATGAAAGGTGGGTTTATAGGGGTTGGGAGCGACCGGACCAAGATGTGACTGACACGCGCCTACCGGATGATGATGTCATGTGTTCTTTCTGGCGCAGTATCTGGTCGGTGCCTGTCAGTCACACCGAAGGTGATTGGGCTCGAAAAGTCGAGCGAGCCTGCGATCCAATACCAGAAATGGGGGCTATTACCATCTGCCCCCAAGATGTAGCTCGTGCAGTCCGTCCGTTACCTAACTGGAAGTCCCCAGGGCCGGACGGACTGCACAACTTCTGGCTCAAATGGTTTTTAAGGTCGCACGCTCGCTTGGCAGCTCAGTACCAGACTGCTTTGGAGTCTGGATCGCTACCCCAATTCCTAACGACAGGAGTTACCCACCTGCTCCATAAATCAGGTAGCACCGCGGAACCCAAAAATTATAGGCCGATCACGTGTTTACCGACGGTCTATAAACTTCTTACATCTATTTTGAGAGCTAAAATTAACAAACATATAGACACCAACTCCATCATGTCTGCCTCTCAAAATGGATGTAGGAACGGATCCCGCGGCACTAAGGAGTTACTCCTCATTGATATGACCATTAGCCAACAAGTTCGTCGTTCCCGAAAGGATCTGTCGACATGTTGGATAGATTATAAGAAGGCCTATGACTCGGTGCCACACGGTATGACTTGATTACCCGACCTGCCCCCTTCTTAGATGAAGTATTTACGAATTAATTAAATTTCTTTGTTTTTAAGGCCTATTTCCAATTACTCATCTAGTAAATAGGATAATAATGTGTTTTTTGTATTAGATTCACATACCAAGTGCATAATAAGTGTAAATATTGGAAAGTGAATCGGTGACAGGTAACCGGCACAAGTGAGTTTTGCATTGTCATCTTGATATCAGGTAAAATACTCTATATTTTACATGCTATTGGTTTGTTTACGTACTATTATTTATCCAGCATTCACTTTGTTCACTCGTAATACGGCTACTTATTGATGCCAACGACCTTTGAACGTAAACATAACCTTATTTTGGTTTGGTGACAGAACTCCTTCTTTACATCTAAATTTCATTTTTCTTTTAAATTAATAAACTCTTTAACTTCAACTCTTTTTCTGCCACAACTTCCTACTTCTCACTTCCAATTTCTTGTCACTTTCTTATAAGTTATAATCATGATTATGACTCGCAGCGCCCGTGCTCGCCTTGAAGAGTCCAAACTCAACCAGGCTTTGAGCGAATTAAAGGCGTCAAAGGAGTCCTGTGACCAACTGATTAAGGAAATAGATGACAATGAAAGGGTGCTCTCGGATGCCCATGAAAAGAATAGGAAGTTAAAAGTTGAAATGGCACAGATATATACTCAATTCACTGATGCCATAGAAGAACGGGACAGGCTTCAACTTGTTGTGGATGGGTTCAGTCAGTGTAGCATAGAGTATGAACAAGCTCTTAGTCACAAACATTTACTTCAACAACAGCTACATGAGGCTCATAGTCAAATTACACAACTGGAGACCACAAATCATAACATCACCGCCTCGCTGAATCAAAGTCTGTTCAATGAATTGATGCCTATCGCCCCGTCAATGGTTTCTGCCATAAAACCCTCTTACACTATAGATTCAACCAGTGATGATGATTCAAAGTCATGTAATTCAGTGAGGGTAGTCACCAGTAAAAATAAACTAAAAAAATATATTAAAATTAATAAATATATTGTAAAAACTCAAAAAATGGTAAAAAGACAAAGGTTCTTTATCAAAAATGTTAAACTTAATAGAGAAAGGTTAAATTTACTTAAACAATTAGATATGTATTCTTTTAATTTGGAGCAAAGTACTAGGAAATACAACATTGACACACAGGACTTTCAATCTCAACTTGAACTTCTACAAGAGAAACTTAGTTCAATGACCAACAAATATAATACCTCAGAAGACCTTATGAGGGAATATGTGTTGGCAATGAATGAGCTGGTAAACTCACAAACAATCAACTGTGAGCATTGTCAATCAGCATCTAACGTACCAACTCCAGACCATTCATTGTCAACATGTAATACCACCTTACCGCAGCCTTGTGTTGATTTGACAATTCCCTATACTAATAACTCCAATAATCAATGTAAACAAATTGTAAATAATGATATTGTATTATTTTGTGATGAGATTGGGAAGGACTTAGGCCACTTGTTGACAGATGAATACCCAGGACAGTCAATAATAAATTACTGTATGCCTGGCTGTTCATTATTTGATATTATGAAAAAAATCATTAAATGTAATTTTAAACAGGAAACAACATTATTAATTTTTATGGGAAATAGGGGAAATGTGAACAAAGGAGAATTGCTCCAATATCATAGAACTTTGTGCAATCTTAGTTTAAGAAAAATTGTGTTGTTTACATTGCCCTATAGTAACAGTTTGCCACAGGAAGAAAATAACTTAAGATTTGACATTAACATGACATTGCACAATTTGACCTATAATGATAATCTATTCCATTTTTTAATTAATTGATACTAACAATTATGTTGGTAATAATTTGTATTTGACTAAAGATAGATATAATATTGTTATGTACTATCTTTCAAACTATCACAAAAGACAGATAGCTGTGTCGCTATCATATTTTTTTTCTATTTCAGCCAAATATTTGGCTAAACAAATTGCTTCTTTTGAGCAATGCAATGACCTTATAAACTTTTCTGGTAATAATTTGGTCACAATTAATGACATTGATTATCATTTAAATTAGAAATTAGGACAATAGAGTCAACCTCTTGCAAAAATGTTATGAAAGTAAATAATAAATCAAATGAAAGTGTAAAAGAATTAAATAAAATCAACCTGGTGCATCAAAACATTCAAGGGTTTTTGAACAAAGATTTAGAAGTAGAATTATTCCTGAATTATAACAATATAGATATTCTTTGTATGACAGAACATTGGCTTAAAAGCCACCAGTTCATGTTCAATTTTAGTAATCACCAGGTTGGTAGTTCGTTCAGCAGAATAAATGCTATACATGGAGGCTCATTAATACTAGTAAATAATCAGCTTAGATTTAAAGACCGCGAGGACATTGTGAGCCTCTCAGTTGAGCGGACCATTGAAATAGCCTGTATAGAGTTGGAGCAGTTCATTATATTATGTGTGTACAGACCTCCTTCATGATTGTATGATTGTTTTGAAAAGGTTATGGATGATGTGTTGCACAAAATCTGTAATTCGAATAAGTCTATCATCACTTGTGGTGATTTTAATGTTAATCTATTAGAAAATTCGGGTTTAAGTACTAAAATTATAAGTTTGTTTCAGTCATACAATCTTGCTCACCAATTTTTAGAGCCCACTAGAATAACCCCCACTAGTGCCACATGTCTAGATAACATTTATACAGATGTTACACCAGCCCACAAAAAAATTATTAATTTAATAGAATCAGATCATTGCGGACAATTTATCACTGTTCCATATCAAAGCAAAAAAGTTACTAAAAAAGAAATCACTGTGAACCCAAAAACGACTAAGCGTTTGGAAACATTTAAAACTAAAATTCTGAGTAAATTACCACTATTGTCAACTAATGATGCCCCTAATCAACAATATAATGATTTTTTTAATATGTATTGCACACAATTTGAGAATACTTTCGTTCCTAAGACATTGTCGGTTAATAGTATCACTTCCTTCAGTGACTGGGCCACCATTGGTATACATAAAAGTAGAAAACGACTATATGAGTTGTATGATGAACGGACTAGTATAAACACTGCTGAATTTAATTTATATGTTAAGAATTATTCTAAATTATTTAAAAAAGTTTGTTGTATGGCCAAGTCACGCTACTTGAGCTCAAAAATTAAAAATAGTGGTAATGTGATTAAGATGACATGGAATATCATTAATAGTGAAACGGGAAGGTCATCCAACCGAAGTAGTGACTACAGCCTTGCTATTGATGACAATATAATTAAATCAGATTCTGAAGTCGCCATGGCATTTGAAAATTTCTTTACAGAGATTCCTATATCAACTACAAAATCTCTAAACTCATCACCCACTGCCGCAGAATCTTTACTTATAGAAAACGTTCCAGTTTGTGATTCAGAATTTAGTTTCCAATATGTCACCTGTAAAGATGTAATTAAAACCTTTCACACGTTAAATGTTAAAAAGACCGCAGATCTATGGGGTAATTCTGTGGACGTTGCTAAGTCGATTATAAACATTGTCGCACCTACATTAGCTGTTATTTTTAATAATTGTATTGACTGTGGTGAGTTTCCTGATCTTATGAAAAACAGTAAAATAATACCGTTGTTTAAATCGGGTAGTACATCAGACCCTACTAATTATAGACCTATTTCAGTACTACCTACCTTTAGTAAAATTTTCGAGAAACTTATTTTAGATCAAATCCAAATATTTTTCAATAAACATAAATTAATGCATAACAAACAGTTCGGTTTTACAAGGGGTCGTTCGACTACTGATGCCGGTGTTGAACTTTTAGGACATGTTTATAATGCATGGGAGGATAAATGCGATGCTTTGGGTATTTTTTGCGATTTGTCCAAGGCATTCGATTGCGTTCTTCATGAAACTTTGGTCAGAAAACTGCACCACTACGGAATCCGAAACGCCTCTCTGGATCTTCTAACTTCATATTTGAGTGATAGGATTCAGAGAGTTGATGTTAACGGAAAAAGATCACCTGGATCTGTAGTAAGAATGGGGGTCCCCCAGGGCTCAATTCTCGGCCCATTTTTGTTTCTTATTTATATAAATGACTTGCCTTGCCTCATAAAGGATAATCATGATATAGTGCTGTTTGCAGACGACACTTCACTTTTATTTAAACTCAAACGTCAGCAGTTGGTTACTGACAATGTAAATAGTGCCCTCGAAAAAGTAGTTAACTGGTTTAATGTTAACAACCTACTTCTTAACGAGAAAAAAACCAAATCTATTAAGTTTTCAATACCTAATGTTAGACAAGTAAAAACTAGTGTTCTCATAAAGGGTGAAGAGTTGAACCCCGAAGATACCACTGTGTTCTTAGGCATAACTTTGGATGCCAAGCTTCAATGGGGCCCCCATATAGATAAATTGTCAAAAAGGCTTAGCTCTGCAGCATACGCCGTTAGAAAAATTCGTGATTTAACGGATTTAGACACAGCCCGTTTAGTATACTTTAGTTATTTTCATAGCGTAATGTCGTACGGTATTCTGTTATGGGGAAATGGCGCCGATATTCAGACAATTTTTGTTTTACAAAAAAGGGCAATCCGTTCAATTTATAAATTAAGTCCCAGATACTCCCTCAGAGAAAAATTTAAAGAGATTAATATAATGACTGTAGCTTCTCAGTATATTTATGAAAATCTTTTGTACGCACATAAAAATATCAATTTGTTTAAAAAATACAGTGATATCCATAATGTAAATACTAGGAACAAACACAAATTTGTTGTTCCTACAACCAGGCTCAAAAAAATAGGCAGCTCGTTTAGATGCCAATGTATACGTTTTTATAATAAAATTCCTAGCCACATTCAAGAACTAAGCCTTAATAAATTCAAATGTTTTATAAAACAGAAACTGTGCCTAAAAGCCTTTTATACTGTTAAGATTATATTGAGGACAAAAAGGCTTGGGATTGAGCTGCTCCAATAAACTTACAGTGAATGTTGTTTTTTTACTCTTTTTATTTTGCTAGCTATTTATATTTTCTTATTCTATATAACATTCTATATAAACAATGACATGAATATTTACTTTGTATAGTATATTATATTATATTATTTTAATTATTAGGAATGTGAGGACTATGTGGGTCATTGTTTGTTTTTTTTTTTTTTTTTGTCTCTTACTTTTAATGATGGTCTGGCAGTTTGAGTACTTTATGCGGCCTACCCAAATGTCTTTTCTTTGGTATTGTTCGTCAAATCATTGAGCTCCTTAAGTTTTGAGTTGAGCTGCATGACAACTGACAAATGCGTGCACTGACTGGACAGGTCCACTCAAATCTGTGTGGTCTTTCCTCAAAAGACCATTTCGGACACAAACCTACATGGTCCTCAAATGATCTGACCAAGATTATGTCCGAATATACACATTGACATTGATGAATTTTATTTATGCAATGACATGAATATTTACTCTGTGTAGTATTATATTGTTTTAATTATTGTAAATGTGAAGACTATGTGGATCATTGTTTAATTTTGTTTTATTCTCAGTTAGTTTTTAATATGGTCTGGCAGTTTTGAGTATTTTTTGCGGCCTAGCCAAATGTCCTTTCTTTGGTATTGTTCGTTGAATCGTTGAGCTCCTTTAGTTATGAGTTGAGCTGCACAACGACTGACAAATGCGTGCACTGACTGGACAGGTCCACTCAATCTGTGTGGTTCTTTCATCAAAAGACCATTTCAGACACCAATCGACATGGTCTTCACATGATCTGACCAAGATTATGTCTGGACTTTAAAAGAGACGGTGACCTCTGAGTTTGTTTCGGCCTTTCTTCTCAGAGTAGTCAGATAGGAAACGCCGGCCTCATCTAGTTTAAAAAAAATATGTTTTGACGTGTAAAAGTGTTTGTAAAAACCTACTTACAGAAATAAAATCATTTATCATTTATCATTTATCACATACATGGCTCATGAGGGTGCTGGAGTTGTATAAAGTAGATGCAACTCTGCGCACCTTCCTGATTTCGTGTATGGGGCAATGGAGGACGGTCCTTCGCTATCCAGGATGTCGAAATATCCAGAGGAATAGCGAACCGATAAGGATCGAGCGGGGCATATTTCAGGGCGATAGTTTGAGTCCGCTTTGGTTCTGCTTAGCCTTGAATCCTCTAAGCACACTGCTGGAAGATTCAGGTCTAGGCTATCGTATGAGGAGAGGTGGTCAGGTTATATCTCACCTCCTCTACATGGATGACCTAAAACTCTTTGCCTCCAATAATTTGCAACTGATGGAGCTACTGAAAATAACTGAAAGTTTCAGTAGCGCCATCAGGATGGAATTTGGAGTGGATAAATGTGCGGTCATGCATGTAAAGCGAGGGAAGATTGTGGAATCCGTGGGAACCCAACTCTCGGATTCCATAAACCTTAGAACCCTCTCCGCATCCGAAACCTACAAGTATTTGGGTATGTCGGAAGCGTTAGGCATCAATGTTACTGACATGAAGCAATCGTTGAAGGAGCGCTTTTTTGGCCGCCTGAAGAAAGTATTTAATAGTCTTCTGTCAGGCAGAAACAAGGTGCGCGCCTTCAACGGTTGGGTCATGCCCGTTTTGATGTACTCTTTCGGCATACTCAAATAGACTCAGACTGAACTCGACGCCCTGGATAGGAGGGTCCGTACGCTGCTGACTGCATATCGAATGCATCACCCACGGTCGTCGGTAATGAGACTGTATATCCCGCGAAAGTGTGGAGGTCGAGGCTTTTTAAACGCTAAGATCCTCCACAATCGCGAGGTATGCAGTCTCAGGGAATATTTCCTAGAAGCCGACGTGGGGATGCATCGAGATGTGGTCGCGGTGGACAAGGGCCTCACCCCACTCTCCTTGGCTAAAGAGAACTGGCGCAAGCTTGTAGTGCTTGACACTAACGATCGTAGGGAGGTATGGCAGAGTAAGGAGCTTCACGGACGCTTTTTCCGGGCCCTACATGAACCCGATGTAGATTTCCAAGCGTCCGTAGCCTGGCTACGTTTTGGTGACCTCTTTGGGGAAACCGAAGGTTTTGTCTGTGCAATTATGGACGAAGTTATCATGACGAAGAATTACCGGAGATTTATTGTGAAGGACGGCACGGTTGACGTGTGTCGGGCATGCCACCGTCCGGGAGAATCAATCCGACACATTATCTCCGGGTGTTCTCGTCTAGCTAACGAAGAGTATTTGCATAGACACAACCTTGTAGCCAGGATTATCCATCAGCAACTTGCTCTGAAATACAGCCTTGTAGAATCTGAAGTGCCGTACTACAGGTATGTGCCCGACCCAGTTCTCGACAATGGAAATATCACATTGTACTGGGACCGATCCATCATCACTGACAGGACTATTGTTGCCAATAAGCCTGATATAGTGGTGGTGGATCGAACAGAGCGGCGCGCAATGATTGTTGACATAACAGTCCCTCATGACGGGAATCTCGTGAAAGCCGAGAAAGATAAACAGATCAAGTATCTTGACTTGGCTCGCGAGGTTGTCGACATGTGGGATGTGGATTCAGCAATCATTGTGCCGATAGTCGTATCAGCCAATGGCTTAATTGCCAAGAGCCTCGACCAACACCTAAAGAGGCTCACGTTGGACGGCTGGATTAAGGGCTTGATTCAGAAAGCGGTACTTCTGGACACGGCTCGCATTGTCAGGAGGTTCCTCTCTCTGGAGCCCTGACCGCCGGTAGCTTGGACCCTGTTCCCGATACCGGTGGGCTACCATTTTTTTTTATATTTTTAAATGTTTTTATATATTTTTTATATTCTAATATTTAAAAATAAAATTAAAATGTGTAAATAATTAAATAAAAGATAATAATAATAATAAAGCTGGCAACACCAAAGTTAACAGAACGTCAAAAAAAATGTTTTCAGAATCTTGATATTTTTATTAATTTTAGACGCAGTATTTTATTTTAAGAATAATCTGCATCAAACCTGAAAAACCTGAAACAACTAAGATCACATTATAATTTAAAAAATAAACAGAAAAATCAATAAACTATAATAGAAAAATGCCGAATCGGAGATGACACCTGTCATGTCATCTCCGACAAAACAGGAAGTATGAAGATGAAAACGAAATTGATAATATGTTAACGAGATCAGCTACACGAACACGGCACCACCTCCGGACCCGTCGCTCAGCTCCGCCTCGCCGCCGCCGGTACCCAGCGCCACCGTGAGCGCTATGACAACACCGACCGCGGCAGTTGCGTCGAGCTCGAGCGACGAGTATTTTTCCCCGCCGTCGTCGCCATCACCTGTACGTCGGCAGGGGAGAAGCCGGCCACCGAAGAGCTTGGGACTTAGGGGCCATCCGGCCCCAAGCCGGGTCCCCGCTGCCGGTGGTTGTGTGCAGCGCATGAAATGGACTCAGTCTATGAACGAGAACGTCAAGCGCGCATATTACGGGTCTACAGAGGGGGGAACTAACCTCACTGCGTACCGTGTTAAGATGCTGTCTCTGTTTCAGGAACTAGAGCCAGCCGTCAACGTCTCGGCCCAACGATTGTCGGATCAGGTGCGGGTCATCCAACGCAATCGTAGGTTGGACGATGCCGCACTTGATAGGCTGCGCTCAGAGGTACTGAGCAACCATATCATCTCGACTCCGCCACAAACCGCGGTACATACCCCAATTATTGATGTAATCCCGCCGCGGTCCAATCACGGTGTTGAAGAAGAGGATGATAGGGCTGCCACAGTAAGTAGCCAGTGCTACGTCCGATTGAGGAGCGCGCTGGAGGATGCGTTTCGCGAGTATAGGTCCACTCCAACCGAACTTAGACCCCGACTACCACGCCTACCCATGCACAAGAAAAATAGAGCACTGATGTGTGCCTTGGACTCGCAGCTTAAGGTTTTTTTCGAGAGCAGCGAGGATCTCGTTGATACACACTCGATCCTGTATTGCGCGGCTGTTGCGGCATGTCGTTTAGCGAATGTCAAGTTTCCAAACTCTGACGGAGCTACTCGACCAAAACCAGTCCTACCGGCCTGGCAGTGCAGGATTGAGCGTCGTATTGATGGGGCCAGGGTACTCATCGGCAAACTCTACTGCTTCAGGGAGGGCAATACACGACCACGTGTGATGCGCTTTGTAAGGCGGGCATTCTCGGGGACTGGAATCAGCCCTCGAGAATACATGTCCCATATCACAGAGCGCATCGACTTCCTGAAGCAGAAAGTTTGTGCATGGGCGAGCCGTATTCGGCGGTATAAGCGGCGGGTTGATCGATACACGCAAAATCGCATGTTCCAGAGCGATGAGAGGTGGGTATATAGAGCGTGGGAGCGACCTAAACAAAACGAGACAGACGTGTGCCGCCCGGATGATGCCACCACAACTGCGTTCTGGCGCAGCATCTGGTCGGTACCTGTCTGCCATGTTGAGGCTGACTGGATGCGGGATGTCGAGCGAGTGTGTGAAACTATACCAGAAATGGAAGTAGTCATTATCACGCCATCAGATATAGCTAGAGCGGTCCGTCCGTTACCGAATTGGAAATCACCGGGACCGGACGGACTGCACAACTTTTGGCTGAAATGGCTAACTAGTTCACACACTTGCCTGGCATCTCAGTTCCAGTCATCCTTAGAGTCTGGGTCGCTACCGCAGTTTATGACGACAGGCATTACCCACCTGCTCCATAAGTCAGGTAGTCCCGCGGAACCCAAGAATTATAGACCGATCACGTGTTTATCGACGGTCTATAAACTTTTTACATCCATTTTGAGAGCGAAAATTAACACACACATTGACAGTAATTCGATTATGTCAGCCTCTCAAAATGGATGTAGGAACGGGTCCCGTGGCACTAAGGAGCTACTTCTCATCGACATGGCCATTAGCCAACAGGTTCGTCGATTCCGCAAGGATCTGTCGACTTGCTGGATAGATTATAAGAAGGCCTACGACTCGGTGCCACATACATGGCTCATGAGGGTGCTGGAGTTGTACAAAATAGATACGACTCTACGCACCTTCCTTGAATCGTGTATGGGGCAATGGAGGACAGTCCTTCGCTATCCGGGGTGTCGACAGATCCAGGGGAATGATGAGCGTGTATGGATTAAACGGGGAATATTTCAGGGTGACAGTTTAAGTCCACTTTGGTTCTGCTTAGCCCTGAATCCTCTAAGCACGCTGCTGGAGGATTCAGGTCTAGGCTATCGGTTGAGGAGAGGTGGTCAGGTCATATCTCACCTCCTCTACATGGATGACTTGAAAATCTTTGCCCCCAACAAATTGCAACTGATGGAGCTACTGAAGGTAACTGAAACTTTCAGTAGCGCCATCAGAATGGAGTTTGGTGTGGACAAATGTGCAGTCATGCATGTAAAGCGAGGGGAGATAATGGAATCCGAGGGAATTCAACTTTCGGATTCCATACACCTTAGATCCCTCTCCTCACCCGAAAGCTATAAGTATTTGGGTATGTCGGAAGCGTTAGGCATCAACGTTACTGACATGAAGCAATCATTGAAGGAGCGCTTTTTTGGCCGTCTGAAGAAGGTATTGATTAGTCCTCTTTCAGGCGGAAACAAGGTGCGTGCCTTCAACGGTTGGGTCATGCCGGTTTTGATGTACTCTTTCGGCATACTCAAATGGACTCAGACCGAACTCGACGCCCTGGATAGGAGGGTCCGTACACTGTTGACCGCAAACCGGATGCATCACCCACGATCATCGGTGATGAGACTGTACATCCCGCGGAAGTGCGGGGGTCGAGGCTTTTTAAATGCGAAGACCCTCCACAACCGCGAGATATGCAGTCTCAGGGAATATTTTTTGAAAACCGAAGTGGGTACGCACCGTGATGTGGTCGCAGTGGACAAGGGGCTCACCCCACTTTCCATGGCTAAAGAGAACTGGTGCAAACCTGTAATACTTACAACGGATGACCGCAAGGAGATATGGCAAAACAAGGAGCTACACGGGCGCTTCTATCGGGCTCTTCATGAGCCCGATGTAGATTTTTTAGCGTCCGTATCCTGGCTACGTTTTGGGGACCTTTTCGGGGAAACTGAAGGTTTCGTCTGTGCAATTATGGACGAAGTTATCTTGACGAATAACTACCGGAGACATATTATGAAGGACGGGACGGTTGACGTGTGTCGGGCATGCCACCGTCCGGGTGAGTCTATCAGACATATTATCTCTGGTTGTTCTCGTCTGGCTAACGGCGAGTACTTGCACAGACATAACCAAGTGGCTAGGATTATTCACCAGCAACTTGCTTTGAAATATAAACTTGTGAACTCTGAGGTACTGTATTACAAGTATGCGCCCGACCCAGTTCTCGAAAATGACCATGTCACGTTGTACTGGGATCGGTCTATCATTACTGACAGGACTATTGTCGCCAATAAGCCTGATATAGTGGTGATAGATCGATTAGCGCGCCGCGCAATGATAGTCGATGTTACCATTCCACATGACGAAAACCTCGTGAAAGCTGAGAAAGAGAAGCAAATAAAATATCTCGACTTAGCACACGAGGTTGTTGACATGTGGAATGTTGACTCGGCTGTCATTGTGCCGATTGTCGTTACGGCCAATGGCCTGATGGCTGAAAGCCTCAACCATCATCTCTCGAGGCTCTCGTTAGACGGCTGGATCAAGGGCCTGATTCAGAAGGCAGTACTCCTCGATACGGCCCGCACTGTGAGGAGGTTCCTGTCTCTGGAGTCCTAACCACCGGTAGCTTGGACTCTGCTCCCGACACCGGCGGACCACTATTTTTTATATTTTTAAATGTTTTTTTTTATACCTTTTTTTCAAGAAATATTTAAAAATATATTTTATATGTAAAAAAATAAATAAACAATAATAATAATAAAGCTGGCAACACCAAAGTTAACAGAACGTCAAAAAAAATGTTTTCAGAATCTTGATATTTTTATTAATTTTAGACGCAGTATTTTATTTTAAGAATAATCTGCATCAAACCTGAAAAACCTGAAACAACTAAGATCACAATATAATTTAAAAAATAAACAGAAAAATCAATAAACTATAATAGAAAAATGCCGAATCGGAGATGACACCTGTCATGTCATCTCCGACAAAACAGGAAGTATGAAGATGAAAACGAAATTGATAATATGTTAACGAGATCAGCTACACGAACACGCCCACCACCTCCGGACCCGTCGCTCAGCTCCGCCTCGCCGCCGCCGGTACCCAGCGCCACCGTGAGCGCTATGACTACACCGACCGCGGCAGTTGCGTCGAGCTCGAGCGACGAGTATTTTTCCCCGCCGTCGTCGCCATCACCTGTACGTCGGCAGGGGAGAAGCCGGCCACCGAAGAGCTTGGGACTTAGGGGCCATCCGGCCCCAAGCCGGGTCCCCGCTGCCGGTGGTTGTGTGCAGCGCATGAAATGGACTCAGTCTATGAACGAGAATGTCATGCGCGCATATTACGGGTCTACAGAGGGGGGAACTAACCTCACTGCGTACCGTGTTAAGATGCTGTCTCTGTTTCAGGAACTAGAGCCGGCCGTCAACGTCTCGGCCCAACGATTGTCGGATCAGGTGCGGGTCATCCAACGCAATCGTAGGTTGGACGATGCCGCACTTGATAGGCTGCGCTCAGAGGTACTGAGCAACCATATCATCTCGACTCCGCCACAAACCGCGGTACATACCCCAATTATTGATGTAATCCCGCCGCGGTCCAATCACGGTGTTGAAGAAGAGGATGATAGGGCTGCCACAGTAAGTAGCCAGTGCAACGTCCGATTGAGGAGCGCGCTGGAGGATGCGTTTCGCGAGTATAGGTCCACTCCAACCGAACTTAGACCCCGACTACCACGCCTACCCATGCACAAGAAAAATAGAGCACTGATGTGTGCCTTGGACTCGCAGCTTAAGGTTTTTTTCGAGAGCAGCGAGGATCTCGTTGATACACACTCGATCCTGTATTGCGCGGCTGTTGCGGCATGTCGTTTAGCGAATGTCAAGTTTCCAAACTCTGACGGAGCTACTCGACCAAAACCAGCCCTACCGGCCTGGCAGTGCAGGATTGAGCGTCGTATTGATGGGGCCAGGGTACTCATCGGCAAACTCTACTGCTTCAGGGAGGGCAATACACGACCACGTGTGATGCGCTTTGTAAGGCGGGCATTCTCGGGGACTGGAATCAGCCCTCGAGAATACATGTCCCATATCACAGAGCGCATCGACTTCCTGAAGCAGAAAGTTTGTGCATGGGCGAGCCGTATTCGGCGGTATAAGCGGCGGGTTGATCGATACACGCAAAATCGCATGTTCCAGAGCGATGAGAGGTGGGTATATAGAGCGTGGGAGCGACCTAAACAAAACGAGACAGACGTGTGCCGCCCGGATGATGCCACCACAACTGCGTTCTGGCGCAGCATCTGGTCGGTACCTGTCTGCCATGTTGAGGCTGACTGGATGCGGGATGTCGAGCGAGTGTGTGAAACTATACCAGAAATGGAAGTAGTCATTATCACGCCATCAGATATAGCTAGAGCGGTCCGTCCGTTACCGAATTGGAAATCACCGGGACCGGACGGACTGCACAACTTTTGGCTGAAATGGCTAACTAGTTCACACACTTGCCTGGCATCTCAGTTCCAGTCATCCTTAGAGTCTGGGTCGCTACCGCAGTTTATGACGACTGGCATTACCCACCTGCTCCATAAGTCAGGTAGTCTCGCGGAACCCAAGAATTATAGACCGATCACGTGTTTGTCGACGGTCTATAAACTTCTTACATCCATTTTGAGAGCAAAAATTAACACACACATTGACAGTAATTCCATTATGTCTGCCTCTCAAAATGGATGTAGGAACGGGTCTCGTGGCACTAAGGAGCTACTTCTCATCGACATGGCCATTAGCCAACAGGTTCGTGAATCCCGCAAGGATCTGTCGACTTGCTGGATAGATTATAAGAAGGCCTACGACTCGGTGCCACATACATGGCTCATGAGGGTGCTGGAGTTGTACAAAATAGATATGACTCTACGCACCTTCCTTGAATCGTGTATGGGGCAATGGAGGACAGTCCTTCGCTATCCGGGGTGTCGACAGATCCAGGGGAATGATGAGTCTGTATGGATTAAACGGGGAATATTTCAGGGCGACAGTTTAAGTCCACTTTGGTTCTGCTTAGCCCTGAATCCTCTAAGCATGCAGCTGGAGGATTCAGGTCTAGGCTATCGGTTGAGGAGAGGTGGTCAGGTCATATCTCACCTCCTCTACATGGATGACTATTCATTATTCTGAGTTGAGGCCCTTTTGGCATTATAATCATTGTTTTCTGTTTTTTTTTTATAGTTTTAAGGTGGTTTTTTTTCTCCGTAATGCTAATAAACGCATTCCTCTTTCTTACCTGTTAAGGCATATTTTATTGTAAACCATATTTTTACTTGAAGGTGCAAATAAACTTTTTTTTTTTAATTATTTTTTTATTTTTTATTACCTGTACAACGTGAGGAGCCCCTCGTCCCTGGCCACCGTCACGAACACGGCGCGCAGCGTGCTGTACTCGCTGGCGTTGGTGACGGCCATGCGCGCGCGGGCCACGTCCAGCGGGTACGTGGCCGACTGGGACGTCACCCCGGCTAGCGAGCCGGCCAGTAGGTGCAGGACGGGGCTGGCTCTGGAACAAGATTAATTAGTAATATACAACATTAATCTACGATAAATAATGTAAGTATTTCAATGTTAGACTACAGGCAGTAGTGGATAAGGATTATTCTGTATCACAGGCTGCAGGAGCTCTTACAATATTCAACATAAGAATTTGAATTTAACGTCCGAGTCTGAGTGCGGGTCTCGGAAGACACAGCTCCCGAAAGGCTCTTATTTTGGAAGACTCGGGTCCCATAAAGATCTTATCCCGGAAGACTTTGGTCCCTAACGGCCCTTGTCCTGGAAGAGTCGGGTCCCGAAAGGCTCTTATCTCAGAAGACTCGGGTCCCAAAAAGATCGTATCCCGGAAGATACGAGGCCCAAAAGACTCTTATGCCGGAAGATCAGGTCCCACAAGCCTTTTAACCCGGAAGATTCGGGACCCGAAAGGCTCTTATCCCGGAAGACTTTGGTCCAGAAAGGCTCTTGTCCTGGAAGACTCGGGACCCGAAAGGCTCTAACCTCGAAAGACTCGAATCCCAGAAGGTATCGTTGGAACTGTACATACGTTCTTGTATGCACTGTGGCGCAGGTCGAACTGTTGTTTTGACTTTGTCACTAGTGGCTTACTTGGCACTCTGCGGCGTGTCCACTCCTAGCGCCTTCTTCCACTGCTCGTGCGCCGTGAACTGTATGGCGGCGTACGGCACTATGCGGGCCATGGTCGCGCTGTTGCCGCGCCACAGTGCGACCAGGCCCTCGGTGCGGGCGCTGTGGAGCAGGAAGTCGATGGCGGCGCGCCAGGAGTACGGGGTTTGGCTGCGGAGGAACAGAGGTAGAAAATTACAGTTGTATTTTTAGTTTGCATTTTGCGTAAAGTAAAAATTTTCACTTTGCAAGCAACTTTGGAAACATTAAAAATGTAACCAAAATGTCAAAACAGCGTGCATCGCACTCGAGTTTACTGCTTACTATTCCGTCACAACCCTTGTCAGCTAACAATTTAAATTACTTTCTTGTAAATGTTGGAAAAACTCAAACAGATTCTAAAACATTGTGACCAACCGCCTTTCCAAAAATCAAGTAATAGCTGTACCCCGAAATGTTTTGCTATGCTGACACGTTAGCTAGGCCGTTCAAAAATATTGAGGGTCTGTGAAAACCATTTTTCATTAACGGATCCGTTTGCGTAATATTAAGCTAATTTTTATTGAGTCAAGTGTGTCAGCTGTTGTCCCCTGCCAGCTAAATGGGTGTGCGTACGCGCAGCGGAATGTTGTTGAATTTAAAGATTTTAATTATGCAGATATTTAGTGTATGACGTCGTATAATTGTGTATGGTAAAAAAAAAATTGTGCACGCAACCATTGTGGAGAAATTCACCAAAAACTGATTCCGCTGGGCGAACGTTGTCCTGGCGGAACTTTTTTTAATCCATAGACTTTAGAAGAAAAGAGATGTGTCCAAAAATTAGTGTGTATTTGTGTGTAATTGTGTATGTATGAATAAAACTAGTGCATGCATAAACTTCGGAGAAATTCAAGTTTCCGCTACGCGAACGTTTGGCCATTAGCTAGTTTTCATATAAAGCGCTTACATAGATAGCTGTAGATTTTTACATACGTTGTTTTGAATTTGTTTATATTTGTTTAAAAAACAGATATAGAAAAAATCGTAGGGCTTAAAAGATAAAAATATAAATGTAAAATACGCTTATTAGGTTTTAGTTCTTAAAGTATGCACTTTGGGGTCTAGATTTTCACGTTTATACAAACCTTGTAAGTGTCTGCAACATGTTGCCAAGTATCAATGATGTTCCGTTAGTAATTAAAGAGTTATAGGACAAATTTACCATGAATAGATCACTGTTTACAAAGCAGTTAAATATCACGACGTTCTAAATGAATTGCATGGTAAAATGTATGCCAATAATTAGTGTATTCATTCAACTATTCACATGCAAAATTTCATGTCATTAAATTCAGCAATTAAAGAAAAACAATTATAATACTGACGAAGCATCGAAAACCTACATAACCCGACCAAGTTCGGATGGCTACAAAAAAGCGGCCGTGCAATATATTTAGGTAACATACCAAAATTTACAGTATAATACCGGTATTGAATTGGTATAGGTGATAACACAATTGTTGTTTCGATATAATTTATAGGTCATTTATTTTTGTACACCTACTTTTTTAAATGTATTTTACTATGACAGAAAGTAGGTACTATTTACGTAGGTACTTTATTTAAGTATGCGCTTGAGACTTGAGATATAATCTAAATATATTATTTAAGACAAATAAAATTCATACAGCTAATTTCTATTGAAGATTTCACGGATCAGGATTCTAACTATAGACCCCTTAGGGAAATTAAATATTTACCACATGTAAGTATGTACTACTGTTTACGTAAATATTTATCATATTGTAGCTTATTACACTATTTAACCAATAGACTAGGCATGCACGAGCGTTCCCCTTTGCAACTTTAGTGGATCAAACAATCTAATAACTTAAAAAAATATATATCGAAATATTATACTTACCCTAAGTTTCGTCATCCACGCGAACGAAGTCGCGGGCAAAAGCTAGTTCATAATCTATTTTAGTTAAAACACATTTAAGTCTATTGCTGTCATTGCAAGCGTTTGTTAACGTTATTATAATTACATAATTAAGTATTATATGTAATTAAAAATATTTTTGTACGCGGATATTTAAATAGAGAAGTACTTGTTAATTGAAGATTTGTTTTTATCGTAGATAGTGGCGTTATTATTAAAAAAATATTTTTCATTCAAGAAATGCAATTGTTTTATTTTTTCCTAACGCTTGTGTACGCAACTGTACCATATTAATAAATACTATATTGGAAGGTTAAGAACGTTTCTTAGATATATGGCACGGCCGCTTTTTTGTAGCCATCCGAACTTGGTCGGGTTATGTAGGTTTTCGATGCTTCGTCAGTATTATAATTGTTTTTCTTTAATTACTGAATTTAATGACATGAAATTTTGCATGTGAATAGTTGAATGAATACACTAATTATTGGCATACATTTTACCATGCAATTCATTTAGAACGTCGTGATATTTAACTGCTTTGTAAACAGTGATCTATTCATGGTAAATTTGTCCTATAACTCTTTAATTACTAACGGAACATCATTGATACTTGGCAACATGTTGCAGACACTTACAAGGTTTGTATAAACGTGAAAATCTAGACCCCCAAAGTGCATACTTTAAGAACTAAGACCTAATATGCGTATTTTACGTTTATATTTTTATCTTTTAAGCCCTACGATTTTTTCTAAATCTGTTTTTTAAACAAATATAAACAAATTCAAAACAACGTATGTAAAAATCTACAGCTCTCTATGTAAGCGCTTTATATGAAAACTAGCTAATGGCCAAACGTTCGCGTAGCGGAAACTTGAATTTCTCCGAAGTTTATGCATGCACTAGTTTTATTCATACATACACAATTACACACAAATACACACAAATTTTTGGACACATCTCTTTTCTTCTAAAGTCTATGGATTAAAAAAAGTTCCGCCAGGACAACGTTCGCCCAGCGGAATCAGTTTTTGGTGAATTTCTCCACAATGGTTGCGTGCACAAATTTTTTTTTACCATACACAATTATACGACGTCATACACTAAATATCTGCATAATTAAAATCTTTAAATTCAACAACATTCCGCTGCGCGTACGCACACGCTAAATGGTTGTTTTTTGATATGTAAAAAAATATGGCAGTAGTATATATATCGAAATTAAAACTATCACAGCTAAGTAGACTTTACAATTTAACGAGCAATAGTCAACCAATTTAAATTTGCAATTGGAAAATTGACCGTGACGTATATCGATGTAAGGGAAAACATGTTTTTCAACTACAATGTTAATTTTGTTTTTAGGATCTATTCATCCCAACTACGGAAATCTTCACATGGCGGTTTTTTTTTTATAAACGATCTTATACGGACAAAAACTTAAGAGGGTCGTCCAATTTAAATACTTGGGGCATTATGTCACCGAGGACCTCAAGGATCAGGTAGATATGGATAGCGAGCGCAGGGCAATGGCAGCCAGATGCAATATGCTGGCTCACAGGGTCGCTCGTTGTAGTAAAGATGTTAAAATAACTCTGTTTAAAGGCTCCTACATACTGGCGCGACTTGTCGCGCGACGCGTCGCGACACAAAGGCACCGCTTGTAGCGCTACACGCGGTGTCTTTGTGTCGCGTCGCGTCGCGCCAGTATGTAGGAGCCTTAAAGCTTATTGTCAAGGGTTCTACACGGGCAGTTTGTGGGTCAGCTATACGCGGAAGGCTGTAGCTGCACTGCGTGTGCAATATAATAATGGCTTCAGGGTGCTGTTGAGGCTGCCCCGGTTCTGTAGCGCGTCTAGCATATTTGCGGTGGCACGTACGAGGAAAAAGACCGCATCTTTATTAAACAGATTGAGGACTAGCAGCAATATCATTTTGAAAACCCTGGCGGATCAACACGATGCACCAATGTTGAGGCGTTCTGTCTGGTTGCTCGTGCGCCAGGGATGAATAACTGTCTTGTGTACTTAGTAAAGAAATACTAACCCCTAGTGAATAAGTTTGTGTTTGTACTAATCAGTGGGCCAATGTTGTCTAATTAAATAAATATATTATTATTAATTAATTGATTGTACGCTCGCTCACGCTGCAACCGCGAATAGGAATCACTCATCTTGATTGAGGGCATAACCCTATTAAACTTCATAAACGTGATGGTACTGCAACACTATGCTCTTGATGTGATGACTAGGTGGGGCATTTTTTGTTTTATTTTTATTTTTCAGTTTATTTTAATGATGGTCTGACAGTTTGAGTACTTTATGCGGCCTACCCAAATGTCCCTTCTCTGGTATTGCTCGACGAGTCGTTGAGCTCCTTTTTTTTGTGTGGGAAATTATCAAATAACTTCTCCCGCTCTAGGCGGAGCGGGAGGGTGTGTCATACTTTTACTGACTAAAACCCACCCGTGTTCCTTCCGTCGCCTGTGTTGCCAGGGGCCTCGGACCCCTACACTTGTGCTGACGACATCTCTTTGAGGCGCGCGTGGAACACAACGCGCCGTCGACCCGAGCCTGGTCCTTACCGGACGGTGAGCTACACATTCCTCACCGTCCGCAAGCCCGCGCCTACGGTGGCCGGAAATCCGCCCGGGATTCCCGACGCCCAGGGCGTCTCCTGTGGCGGCTAGGGGCGAGAGGGCACGAAATTTGCCTTTCCCTCAACCGTCCCGCCTCCTCCTTCGCAAATATTACTCCTTTGCAGAAGGAGGTGAGGCCTGCCCATGCCCTCTCGCTCCGTACCATGGCCTGAATCAGGGCCGGACGCGAGAGATCTCTGCCACCGATCACCTCAACGAGGACACGGCGGTGCTCTGCCCAAGCCAGGCAGACCTCCACAGTATGCTCCACCGTGTCCGTCGTTGAGCTCCCTAAGCTCTGAGTTGAGCTACACGATTGGTATACTCACGAGATCTGAAAGTTAATCTTAGTCCTGTCAAGAGGCGCGATGGCAGTCTTGGCGATGGCGCCGGCCGTGGCGCCGGCTATGAGCGACGTGATGACGGTGGTGCCGCCGCCCAGTCCGGAGTGGTCCAGCGGCGCCTTGTGCTTGGGAGTGGAGGACTCTGAGGAAGAAAAAATAAATCTTAAAGAGGTAGCTAGCTAGCATTAAAAAAGCTCTTGTGTATCTTTTGCCACAAAACCAAGTCGTTTTCCGTGTCTGTTTGTGTGCGCTTAGATAATAATGAAAAAACAAATGAATTAAATGTGGTTGTACTACAGGTACAGTTCTGCCTGACCCTTCGGGGGTTACCAGCGTGATGTTATGTTATGTTATGTTATGTTATGTTATGTGCAAAAACATTTTATTAACATTTGTACTTATTTACTTAAGGGAGGGTCAGGGAGGAAGAGGGGAAGGGGCTTGTGGCAAAATGATAACAACAGCTTCATGGGTCGATCGAAGGTTAAGCTACGCTTGCCGCGGTCGATTCGTGGATGGGTAACCATTCATTACGCCTAGAAAGCACGTTCAGCCGTTGTTCGCAGCTGTCATTCGTAGATCATTGGCAGTCTGACCACCAGTCTTACCAAGGGGTATCGTATCACCGAGTAACTGTGGAGGTCAGATAGGCAGTCGCTCCATGTTTAATACTGGTAATTCAGTTGCATCCGGTTAGACTGGTAGCCGACCCCAAAATTGTTGGGAAAATGGTAAACAGATTGCTTTTTGGTATTTTACCTAAGTAAAATACCAAAAATATATCTAAATATAGCACGGAAATGTCGAAGTCTTCACATGTCGCCACTTTAGATCGTATCTGAGCGAAGCAGGGGCGTGTAGCTAGTAGAAATATTTTATTCGTCGCTTATACACCTTGTTATTCTCGGTAGCAGTCTGGATTTGTGCCCGGTAAAAGGTAATAGGTTCGCTTCCCATTTCGACATGTCGAAATGTGGGTGAACTACTCGTATATACCTCTGTCTATCCGAGCAGGAGATACAGGCGTAATGATATGTTAATTTGACTCTCATAATGCAATCATTTGTGAAGAATCGAACTAAAAGCATTAATTTCAACAAAAAAGAAATACATAACATCACGCCTCGTTTCCCCGAAGGATTGGGCAGGTATACCTGTAGTACACCTACATTCCGCCAGTTATGTTTAAGTCCCATGTAATAGGGGGCGAGCCTCTTGCCATCAACCGGGCACAAATCCAGACTCCGGGCTGCTACTGAGTAATTCCAGGTAGAAAACCCAATAACACTTCGCTCGACCCGGGAATCGAACCCAGGACCTCATGCTCAGCAGTAGCGCTTGCGACCACTAGACCAACGAGGCATTTATTTTAAATAAAACAATTACAGGCACTTTTGAATTGTCAAGAGGTCGGTCAGTCAGAAAGATGAAGCTAGTTGCCCATTCCAAAGCGTAGTAAGTTCCTATGGAGAAGAACGGGCAAGAAACTCCACGGACACCAAAACAAAATATGGGTTACATCATTTTTGTTGAAATTATACATATCTTGTGAGATCAATATGGAAAGACGTGCACGTTAAAAGTATCCGTAACAAAAAGATAAAAACAATTCAAAAATTAAAATAAGCCGTGGCAGCTAAGAGATGACCAGTCCCTACTGACGGCGCCCGTTCACCAACATGACGCATGGATCAGCACCATTCAGCTCAACCATTTTGAAGGGAACTTAATGATTCAACACACGCGCCACCACCAGCGAGACATTTGAGTGAGCACGACATACTCTCAGCCGCCAGGGCATTTTCAAGTCAATGAAAGACGTACCCAGTAAATGGTAGCTTTATAGTAGGTACATAGTGCTCACATATGTGCTACGTACTATTATCGTATAGCAACGATAACCGTCCGTTAAGGACCAGGCCCAGGTCGACGGCGCGTTGTATTCCACGCACGCCTCAAAGAGATGTCGTCAGCACAAAGGTAGGGGTCCACTAGGGCCGATGCCTGCCGGGGTCGCGGGAAGGTACTTATGGGTCACCGAGGCCCCTGGCAACACAGGCAACGGAAGGAATACGGGTGAGTTTCAGTCAGTAAGAGTCTGACACACCCTGCCGCTCCGCCCAGAGCGGGAAACGTTATTTGATGATTTTTCATCCAAAAAAAAAAATAGTAACGTGTTTATATCACTGGATAACAAGCAATAGCTGTTATTTATCAATTTAATCTTATCTGCAGTAGCGACGGCTAGAGATGCGTAGTGATGTGATAGAAGTATATTTTATCGGATAAGTTCGGATATGGGAGCTTTCAATTAAAAGGTACTTAAGTAACACAAAAAACATAGGCAGTCATGGGGACTTCCGACAGACGTCAAAACTTATCGCTCAACGCATCTAAGTGTTCACTTCAATAAAATAATGATCATCTAAAACAAAATTTAAACAATGCACAGTATACAAAAATTCAACTATTCACGTGGTCAATTTAACTCCAATTACTGCCACCACAGCATGTCAGCGCGGGCATGTCGGTGACGCGAACACATAAGTTTTTCCCTGACCGAAAATCGCTGAACGCGTCTAAAGAAATTTTAACTTCAAAAAGACAGGAGCATGTAAGAATCGTAGCACGTCAAATTCTGTAGTCAAAATCAAAAGTCATTTATTCAAACTAGGCTGAGAGTCAGCACTTTTCGAACATCAAATATACATAAGACAGTCCCCCAAAAACGCCCGCCCTTCACCACTTCCAAGTGCTTTAGCTGAGAAGAAGAAGTGCCGCAACAAACTCACCAGCAGCATAGCTGTCTGTTTAGTTATACGAGCCCCGATGCAAAATAGTTCGTCTAGTGTGAAATTTTCTCTGTGAGATTTTTTCTAACTTCATTTTTTTGTATAGGTATCTATATAAAATATTAAGCTGTTCTACTCGTACTATCACATGTCGCGTTAATTATGCCATTTTTTTAATTATGAACCAATAAACTATTTTAGCTTTTTAAATTCATACATATCCTGTTTTAAATTCGAAGAAGTTATAAGCAAAATAGTTCGTTTAATTGTTAATCGATGCAAAAGAGTTCGTCTATCGGTGAGTTAAAATCAAAATCAAAAGTTATTTATTCAAACTAGGCTGAAAATCAGCACTTTTCGAACGTGAAAGTTACATAAGACAGTCCCCCAAAAATGCCCTTCATCACTTCATAGTGCTTTAGCTGGGAAGAAGAAGTGGTGGAACAAACTCCCCAGCAGCACATCTGTCTGTTTAGTTATATAAACTTGATTCTATACAAATCGTATGCAAAGTAATTAACATTACGAAACACAAAACATTAGATTAAATTACACACTTGCCATATGTTAGCTAGCACACGCCAGTATACCAACAAAATGTGCATTAAAGCTCCGGCAATATGTGCTCCGGGCAATATGTGCATTAAAGCCTACAGATACATGTAAACCACATTTTATCAATTTAAAAATATTGACATTCCCATCACTGTATATCTATGAACTAGCATTAGACATTAGAAATAATATAAGAAAATATGAAACTTTAAAGAGTATTAGGCTTGCCAGTACACTTTGTGCAATACGCCATAGAACAGCTATGTTTGACAAGAGTGCATTTTGTATGGGACCTAGAATATATAATAAATTACCTAATAATATAAAAGAAGCAAAGAATTTTACATCATTTAAAAATAAATTAAAGACATACCTGATCAATAAAGCCTATTACACAGTTACTGATTATTTAAATGATAAATGTAATTAAATTTTTAAGTTAAGTAATAATAATAAAATTATATAATTAATACATTTCATAAATAATTTAATATTAATATTTGTAAATTATTGAATGTAATAAATATTTTTATTATAGTAGATATTTGCACACCTGTTTAGGTAGGATATGGTTTTAAGAACTTGTTTATAATATATGTATCACCTCATGTACCTACCCATATTCAAGCAAATAAATGATTTGATTTGATTTGATTTGATTTGAAAACAATGAACAAGCTGTACTCAAGCAGATAAAAATTACAACATAAAAAAACGTAAATGGAACTTAATACCTAAATAAAAGCCTCCAGGCATAAAGGGCGTGCCCGCTTACATAAGGCTATTGCTGTAACTCGAAGTGAGAAATAAACTAGCCCCATCGAAGTAAAATAAGTAACAATTGAACCCATGATCAGCAAGACGACCAGTCACCACAAGCAGCACCCGTTCACGAGCATAACGCAAAGATCAACCATCACCCCCCTCGCCATATTGGAGGGAAGGAGGCAACCCGACCCCCGTCGCTACCGCAGGTAGTGACATCTAAGGGAGCATGACGAGCTTGGTGCTGGTTGCTCAGGCAAGAATAGTATAATCAATAGTCGAGGACGCTAGCTAACCACTTATTGCAATATAACTCATAAAACGCACATTGTAATGAGTAGGTTATGTCACTAATAAATTAAAATTAAACTAAATTAAATTACATTGACTTATACAGTCAAATAAAAAAATAATCAATTATATGAACTCATATAACCTGTCAGTAGGTAAGCTAATTCTGGAGAAAGAACGTAAACATTGTCTTGAGTTAATCACAGCGACCAACCATTCTTATCGTTTAAGTAGTCATTGATACAATAGTATGCCTTTGAACAAAGGATGGATTTTACTTTAGTTTTAAACGCATTAAAAGGCAAATCTAGCAAAGAAGAGGGCAGCGTGTTATAAAAAGTTATACCAAGCCCGACAAATGAGTTATGTACCTTATGAAGCCGGTGAAATGGAGCTCGTAATTTGTCCTTATTTCTGGTGTTAATATTGTGAATATCACTGTCTTTAGTGTATAAGTGTATATTTTGCCTAATATATAAGATGTTGGCGAAGATGAATTGTGATGCCACCGTAAGAATACCAACATCTTTTCAAAAATCTCACAGAGAAACTCTGGCACCAAGCTGGTAAATAGCTCGAACAGCTCGTTTTTGAAGAACGAATATATTTTGAATGTCAGCGGCTTTGCCCCACAGCAGAATAACGTAGGACATAACGCTATGAAAATAACTAAAATAAACTAATCGAGCTGAATCAACGTCAGTGTATTGTCTTACTTTTCTGACGGCATAGGCGGCCGAACTGAGCCTGCCCGCTAGGCTTGATATATGAGGGCTCCACTGAAGTTAGGCATCTACTGGTATACCAAGAAAAACTGCCGAGTCTACAGTTTCAAGCACCCTATTATCTAAGACGATTTTGGGACCTAGATTCCTAACATTTGGCAAGGCAAACTTCATACATTTCGTTTTCTTGGCATTGAGAACTAGGTTATTCGTCGTAAACCAATCCGTAACCATTGAGAGTGCACGGTTTACGTCATCAAAATCTTGTCTATTCCTGTTTACTTTAAAAAGAAGTGAGGTGTCATCTGCAAACAATACAACGTCACAGATACCCTTTAAATAAAATGGTAAGTCATTAATATACACTAAGAATAAGAATGGAACCAGTATTGAGCCTTGAGGTACACCATACTGAACTGGTAACCCGGAAGATTTCACACCATTCACATCTACACATTGGAACCTATTATGTAAATAAGAATTTATTACTTTGAGAGCTTCATTTTGGACACCATAATGACATAGTTTA
This sequence comes from Atethmia centrago, assembly GCA_905333075.3. NCBI lineage: Eukaryota > Metazoa > Arthropoda > Insecta > Lepidoptera > Noctuidae > Atethmia > Atethmia centrago. Next base: position 19,695,182 of record HG995393.1, read on the forward strand.
CGCAAAAGCGTGTCATGGTCCACGCAATCAAAGGCTTTGGAGAGATCACAGAAAACTCCGATAGCATTTTGCGAGCTCTCCCATGCGTTAAATATGTGTTTCAGCAGTGCAACACCCGCAGCTGTAGTCGAACGACCTTTTGTAAAGCCATATTGTTAATTATGAAGGAGGCTGTTTAAATTAAAATGTCTTAGCAATTGCTTGAGTATTAACTTTTCAAATATTTTGCTAAATGCAGGTAAGATAGAAATAGGTCTGAAATTGCCAACGTCATTTTTATTACCTGATTTAAATAAAGGTATGAACTCAAACTCAAACTCAAAGCATTTATTTCAATTAAACCATTTACAGGCACTTTTGAATTGTCAAGGAGTCGGTCAGTTAGAAATATGAAGCTAGTTGCCCATTCCAAAGCGTAGTAGGTACCTATGGAGAAGAACGGGCAAGAAACTCCATGGACACTCTTTTAAATTAAATTGATACATAAAGATTAGTACAAAAATAATGTTGAAATTATAACTAAATGTGAGGACGATGTAAAATAAAAAAACGCGCCCATAGTAAAAAGAGAAAAAAAAAAAACAATTTCTAAATAAAATAATTACAAATAAGCCGAGGACGCCAAGAGGTGACCAGTCCCAACTAACGGCACCCGCTCACGAGCATGACGCATGGATTAGCACCATTCAGCTCAACCATTTTGAAGGGAGCTAAATGATCCAACACACGCGCCACCATCAGCGAGACATCTGAGCGAGCATGACACACTCCCAGCCGCCAGGACCCATTCAAGTCAATTACATAACCGGCAAATGGTAGCTCTATTATACATAGTACTCACACCTGTGCAATGCAATTATACAATACAACGTAGGTTGAATTTATACAATGCAAAGATAGTCTTACAATGTTCAGCTGCTCCAACAGTATTTTCAAATGTTAATTATTCAATTGGTTGTGGTTGTGGAGCGGGACCAGCAATGAGCCAAGCATTTTTATCAGCGATGTAATCACCCAACTTATAATATGCCTGCCTGCATAGTGTGCGTTTGATACAAGATTTGAATTTCATTTCATTCAGTTGAAGGATGTGGGGTGGAATTTTATTGTAACATTTTAAACAGTACCCCATGAAAGATGAGTCTACTTTAGCCAGTCTGAAACCTGGCTGAGATAATAGGTCCCTATTTCTAGTACTATAATTATGTCTTTCACCTCTTTTACTAAAATGATGTAAATTTTTTCTTACGTACATGATGTTTTCGTAGATATATTGACAAGGTACCGTCATGATGTTAATGTCCTTAAACCGGTCCCTTAGAGAATCGCGCCTGCGGAGATTATAAATGGCTCTGATAGCTCTTTTCTGCAGAATAAAAATTGACTCGATGTCTGCAGCCCGTCCCCAAAGTAAAATACCGTAAGACATGATACTATGAAAGTAACTAAAATAGACTAGCCTCGCGGTATCTACATCAGTAAATTGACGGATTTTTCTGACAGCATATGCCGCTGAACTTAGCCGTCCTGCAAGAGATGTTAAATGAGGACCCCATTGTAGCCTTGAGTCGAGCGTGATCCCCAGGAAAACAGTTTTATCGACGAATTCTAGTTTCTCTTGATTCAATACTATCTCATAATCACCACTTTTGACATTTGGTAAAGAAAATCGAATGCACTTAGTTTTTTTCCCATTTAATACTAAATTATTGGCAGTGAACCAGTTCTGTACCTGCAATAGGGCGTTATTTACGTCGTCAACATTCGTAGCACGTCTATCTACCTTAAAAATTAAAGAAGTATCATCAGCAAATAACACCATTTGTGGTTGATTATTTAATAAATGGAGTAGATCGTTAATATACACTAAAAAGAGGAAAGGTCCCAATATCGAGCCTTGTGGAACACCCATTTTTACTTTTAAACCCAGTGAATTGATACCATTAATTTGTACTTGCTGTTGTCTATCATTTAAATAAGATTTTACTAAGCTGAGCGCATGTTTTCCAAGTCCGTAATGCTCAAGTTTCAAGAGTAAGGTTTCGTGGTCGACGCAATCAAATGCCTTGGAGAGGTCACAAAAGATTCCTATGGCGTCTTGCGCTTCTTCCCACGCGTTAAAAATGTGTCTTAGCAAGGTTACACCGGCGTCGGTCGTACACCGTCCTTTAGTGAAACCATAATGTTGATCGTGAAGGATTTTATTCGAGTTAAAATGATTGAGCATTTGATTAAGCATTACCCTTTCAAACACCTTGCTGAAAACCGGCAACACAGATACGGGTCTATAATTATTGGTGTCTTTACTGTCCCCGGATTTGAAAAGTGGTATTACCTTACTGTATTTCATTAAATCCGGGAAGACTCCTTGATCCACACACAAATTAAATATTAAGGCCAAGTAGGGCGCTATAGTCTCAATTATAGAGGTATGACTTTACAACTCTTCATAAGGTCAGGAAAAGAGCCCAAATCAACACATTTATTAAAAGTAACAGCTAGATAGAGGGCTACGATTTCTATTATATTGCTTAATAGTTTAATGGAGATACCCCAGATATCACCAGTGTTTTTAGACTTAAGTGTTTTAAAACGATTAACTACATCACGAGGTGTTACATGTTCCAAGCTAAATAAGCGACTACATTTAGGCACACTACTATGCAAAAGGTTTTCAGCTTTAGACGGGGACGAATTCAAGGTGCGAGTCGTAGTTATAGGTATGTTGGCAAAAAACTCATTGAATGCTTCAGCTACGTCAGCTGCTTTATTAACTAATTTGTTGTCGACCATAAACTCAAGTTGTTTTTCTTGTTTAACCGACTTACCCGTTTCATTGTTAATAATTTTCCAAGTGGTTTTTACTTTATTATTGGAATTTTTAATTGTAACGCTTAAAAGTTTAGATTTAGCAAAAACACAAATCTTTTTAAATAGTTTTGAATAATTTTTGACATACTCTAAGAAAGGAGTGTCAAACCTGAATTTTTTCAAACCGTATAACTCGTATAGTCGCGCTCTACTTTTATAAATACCTGGAGTAGCCCATTGGTTAAAGCCAGCGGAGGTGCCATTAATGTTTATGGGTTTGGTCTTGAAAGTAGATTGGTACTCTTTTTGCACAACATCAAAAAGGGCTCCATAGATATCATTAGGATTTACGTGTTCTACTATAAATGGTGTAATTATATGAGCGATATTATTTTTAAACTTGTCGCACCGACTAGCTGTATAAGGCCTGCATTCTATTTTATGCGGCTTTTTATGTAATGGCCTAGGGAAGCTAGCTAATAAACCACAGTGGTCAGACGTTAAGTTACTTAACACTAATTTATTTTTGGAATCACAATCACTAAAAATATTATCAATACAAGTCGACGAAGACGCCGTGATCCTAGTAGGTTCAAAAAACAAGTTAATTAAATTATAAGACCTTAACAGATTGAGAAGCCTAATACTTAATGGAGTAACATCTAAAATATTAATATTAAAATCTCCACATAAAATTATACTTTTGTTACTACTTTTTAACCTATTGAATGAATCCTCCATTACCGATTCGAAAAGAATAAATCTCCAGAGGGGGGTCGATAAACGCAAATTATAACGTATCAATCTAGTTCAACACAAGACAACTCAATAGTGCGCTCGATAGAAAGATTAACTAAGTATAAACGTTGTTTACACTTCAACTTGTTTGAAACAAGAACTAAAGATCCACCGCGAATAGCACTTTTTCTTATAAAAGCAATTTGTACAGTAAAGTAATCACTATTCATAAACACTACTTCATGTTCTTTCAACCAGTGTTCATTCAAACATAACACCTGAACATCATAGTTCTCCATAAACAAACTTAACTCTAGCTCTTTTGTACAACATTCAACAGCGGCTTACCCTTTATCGCACCTAATAGTTTAAACTACCAGGCGTATCATAAGCAGTGTTAGTACCACTACTAACAGTAATCGATGGTACACTACAGGTACCAGTGTCACTGTGTATATTGTATGCTAAAAGATTAGCAATATGTCTCCTACAACTAGGTGGCAAATACATTGTATAATTTGTCAGTTTGTAATCAGTAATAAATTGATTACAATCAAAATATAAAATCACGTCACTGTGACGACAGGTTCTATTATAAATGAACATGTTTAAATTATAAATGTGCCTATTTTGTTCAACAGACAAATATTCAGAATAACGCCAGGAACAGAAAATAAATTTACAACTATTGTTCTCATTGAGATGTAACATCATCGTAAAATAAGATTATTCCTTCTTTGTATAATTATGTTGCATAATTTAAATTTGTAAAAGTAATTCTGTGTCATTTGTCAAGTGAGACAGTATAAATTCTGAAAATTTCAGTTGTTTTCTTTAGTTTTCAAATAACAATGGGTCGTGGCAAACCCGTGTGTGAAGAGCTTCGAAAGCGATTAGTTTGTGGGGTCGATGCTTGCAAATCAAGTTACCAAATATCTAAAGACTTGATACTTCTCAGGTCTATAGTCCAATCTATCATTCAGCACTATAAAAAGAATAGAACGACTTCTTGTTTGAAGAAAACTGGTCGATCACGCATCACAAGAACAGTAGAAAACAGAATCCTGAAGAAAATTATCAAAAATAATCGTCGAGCTGGAGAACTCACGGTGCAATGGAAGGACATGATTCACAAAGACGTCTCAGTTGATACTTGCAAAAGAGTCCTAAAAAGAATGGGTTACGGATTTTACACCGCTAAGGAGAAACCACTGTTGACTGCTGTACAAAAGAAAAAGAGGTTGAAGTTTGCTCGTGATCATTTAAATTGGACTTCCGATCAGTGGCGTAGTATCATTTGGAGTGACGAGTCCAAATTTGAAGTGACAGTCGGCGATGAAAGGAAAAAAGTGATTCGGAACAAAAATGAGGCATTTCATACTGATTGTCTCAAACGCAAAGTGAAGTTTCCGGCGTCTCTAATGTAATGCAGTTTGTGGATGGTTCTATCAATGCTGCAAGGTATCAAAACCTTTTGGAAGAGAATTTACTGCCCTCTATTCCGTCACTTAAGCATCAAGATTCTTTCATTTTTCAACAGGATGGTGCTTCCTGCCATACTGCAAGGACAACAAAGACGTGGCTACTGGCGAAAAGCATCCCTATAATCGAATGGCCATCTAACAGCCCGGACTTGTCGCCGATCGAAACCCTACTGGTAGACGAACTATTTTGCGTGAGTGACAAGGGTAGACGAATACTTTTGCGTTAAGTTTTTTCGAATATTTAAAAAATAAAATTATGTTATGTAAAGTCATGAAAGAATTACAGTTATGTTAAAATAAACTCTAAAATGTTCCTCAAATTGTGGTTTACTTTTTATTAAACGATCTTTTACCAATATTTACTTTCTATATTTTACGCTTTGCACTACTTTCCATACTAGACGAACTATTTTGCATCGGGGCTCGTATAACTTCTACACAAATCGTATGTAAAGTAATTAACACTACGAAACACAAAACATTAAATTAAATTACTTGCCATATGTTAGCTAGCACACGCCAATATACCATACCAACAAAACAATGAAAACTGTACTCAAGCAGAAATAAAAATTACAACATAAAAACGTAAACAGAACTTAATACCTAAATAAAAGCCTCCCGGCATAAAGGGCGTGCCCGCTTCCATAAGGCTATAGCCATAACTCAAAGTGAGAAATGATAAACTAGCTCCATCGAAGTAAAATAAATAAACAGTTAATTACTAATAACAATAACAAAACCGTTGTCAGCAAGACGACCAGTCACCACAAACAGCACCCGGTCACGAGCATAACGCAAAGATAAGATAAGCTATCACCCCCCTCGCCATATTGGAGGGAAGGAGGCAACCCGACCCCCGACTCTACCACAGGCAGTGACAACTAAGGGAGCATGGCGAACTTGCTGCCGGTTGCTCAGGCAAGAATAGTTTAATTAACTGTCGAGGACGCTAGCTAACCACTTATTGCAATACAACTCATAAAAAAACAGTTTGTAATGAGTAGATTAAGTCACTAATAAATTAAAATTAAATTAAATTAAAATACATTGACTTAAACAGTCAAATAAACAAAATAAACAATTATATGAACTCATATATTTATTTCGTTAGTAGGTAAGCTAATTCTGGAGAAAGAACAGAAACATTGTCTTGAGTTAATCACAGCGACCAACTATTCTTATCGTTTAAGTAATTAATGATACAATAGTATGCCTTTGAACAAAGGGTGGATTTTACTTTAGTTTTAAACGCATTAAAGGCAAATCTAGCAAAGCAGAGGGTAGCATGTTATAAAAAGTTATACCAAGGCCCAACAAATGGTAGTGTCTACAAAATCAATGAGTGTATGTATGAATTTTTCGAGAATGTATTGACGACAGGGTGTTGTGGTGCAGCCTGGGAGAGAGGCCTATGTCCAGCAGTGGGCTGCGATAGGCTTTGGAGTTGATTGTTTGATAGATTAATGTATGAATGTAAAAAATATTCTGTTTCCTATTGAGTACAGATCGTTCCGCGAACGAATGTACCTTACCTAATCTTCCCTTGGTGGCAGTTATTGATCCCGTCGACGCTTGCCAAATCGCCCAAAATAAGGCCAGCATACATATGTAGGAGTTCTCAGGCCTCGTCTAAAGTCGAATTATTAATGGCACTGATTTAAAGAGGCAGTTGTAAATAAAGGCTTTGGTAAGTTAAAATTATAAATGACACGTTTAATAACTAGTTCAGCAGTTAAAACTAAGCAGTAAAGTAAACAAAAATGAGTAATAAAAAATAATGAAATTGATCAGTGAATATATAATTGAGCAGGAAAATAATTAAATGGGCAGTAATAAATCGGAATTTGTCGGTAAGAAATCTCATTCTAGGCAATTCTATAAACAATGAGGTGGTAAACGCCAGTTCGAAATTACCCTGAATTAGAGTAATAGAGGGGATCTGGCGTTAATGGTCACTGTTCTGACCTAACCTAACCTTCCGCCACCCGAGCTAATAAGCTCACTTTGTGTAATAAAATGGTCATATTTATTGTATTTTAGTTGTCACTTTGTGTGATAAAATGGTCATATTTATTGTATTCTAGACTTTTACACCTGTTATCACTTGTTTATTTTACACTTATATAAATCGATTAAACTTAATGATCACCATTACAATAATTACATAACATACATACATAATCAGCTTATAATGTTCCCACTGCTGGGACACAGGCCTCCTCTCGGTGAGAGAGAGTGGGCCGTAATCCACCACGCGGGCCCAGTGCGGGTTGGTAGATGTCATGTGACAGCACTGGGCCCGCGTGGTGGATTACGGCCCACTCTCTCTCACCGAGAGGAGGCCTGTGTCCCAGCAGTGGAAACATTATAGGCTGATTATGTTAAGATCATGACTGTATTCCCAAATTAACACAAAGTAAAGCGCCTGTCTGGGTTCGAACCTACGACGTACAACTCGTAAGTCGTGAATACCGTCCACGACTTACGAGTCAACTCAATACAATAAAATAAACTATTTAAAAAACAAAAAACCCGACTGCAAAAACACATAACTGAAAAGGGAGAAACAAGCATTATAATCTATAGAATTTTGGTATCGCAGGCCGGACAATCAAAAGTTACACCATATTTCAGGTTATTCGACTGTCCCCGCCTGCAAGACCAAAATTATATAGATTATAATGCTTGTTTCTCCCTTTTCAGTTATGTGTTTTTGCAGTCGGGTTTTTTGTTTTTTAAATAATTTATTTTATTTCAAGCTTTTTAGTTTTATTAATATGTATATATATTTGAAAATTACTCATTACTAGCTTTTATTTGATACCAATATTGTTGCAATTAATAAAAAAAAACCCTTCCCCTCCTTTTTTTTTTGTATTTGCAGATGCAATTTATAAATATTACATAGCCTATAGAGAGCAGTGGTGGCCCAATGGTAACGGCCGCGACTTACGAGTTGTAGGTCGTAGGTTCAAACCAAGACAGTCACTTTACTTTGTGTAAATTATTTCATCACCACTGCTCTCAAAACGGTGAAGGAAAACATCGTGAGGAAACCGGCATGTCCTAGAACCAAAAATTCGAAGACATGTGACATCTACCAACCCGCAATGGGCCCGCATGGTGGATTACGGCCCACTCCCTCTCACAGAGAGGAGGCCTGTGTCCCAGCAGTGGGAACATTATAGGCTGATTATGTTATGTATGACATAGCCTATGTCACTCCCACAATAAAGACGAATCTAACGACACCTCATATGTTAAAATCCATCAAGCCGTTTAGGCTACAGAGCGTGCCAAAGAAATAGACATACATACATACATACATACATACATACATACATACATACATACATACATACATACATACATACATACATACATACATACATACATACATACATACATACATACATACTCTCGAAAAACATTACCCTCCTGAGGCAGTCGGGTAATAAATATGACCATTTTATTACACAAAGAGACAGCTAGCACGTGTTAGATTACTCCAGTGAATAATTAATTCGACTTTATACTAGTAAAACTAGAACATGCAAATAATAAACAAAAGCTATGCATTTTCACTAATAACAACAAAAAATTTCACTAATAATAACAAAAGTTATGCATTTTCACTAATAACAACAAAATTTTTCACTAATAATAACAAAAGTTATGCATTTTCACTAATAACAACAAAAATTTTCACTAATAATAACAACAGCTATGCATTTTCATTAATAACAACAAAAATGTTCACTAATATTAACAAAAGCTATGCATTTTCACTAATAACAACAAAAAATGTTACTAATAATAACAAAGTTATGAATTTTCACTAATAACAACAAAAAAATTTACTAATAATAACAAAGTTATGAATTTTCACTAATAACAACAAAAATTTTCACTTATAATAACAAAAGTTATGCATTTTCACCAGCGACAAGGAGCTGTAAATTATGGCGTTGAATTTGAGGGACAAAAAGTAGAATCGACAAATATTACAAAATTCCTTGGTATTCTAATTGATAATAAACTGACCTGGAAACCACATGCAGAGGAGGTATGTAAGAGATTAAGCAAGTCTGCGTACGTACTTTATAACCTGGCAAAAAAAGTAAGCACTCGCACAGTGCTGGAAGCTTATCACGGTTTAGTTGCGTCAATTTTGAGATTCGGAGTTATATTCTGGGGCAACTGTACTTAGAGGGAGAGAATATTCAAAGCCCAAAAACGTTGTTTAAGGTCAATGACTAGTCTTAAAAATACCGATTGTTGTGCACCTGTGTTCAAGTCTCTAAAATTACTCACCCTTCCGTCTTTGTACTCGTATATACTTGAAGTTGCAATATTTGTTAGAACAAACATACACCTTTTTACCCTAATGGACGATATTAGAACACGGCCGGGACCTGTTAGATCGCAGTACAAAAATCAAATGTTTACACATAATTAACCTATAATGTTCTCACTGCTGAGACACAGGCCTCCTCTCTGCGAGAGGGAGTGGGCCGTAATCCACCACGCGGGCCCAGTGCGGGTTGGTAGATGTCACATGTCTTCGAATATTCGGTTCTAGGACATGCCGGTTTCCTCACGATGTTTTCCTTCACCGTTGTTTGAGAGCAGTGGTGATTAAATTATTTACACAAAGTAAAGCGCCTGTCCAGGCTCGAACCTACGACCTACAACTTGTAAGTCGCGGCCGTTACCACTGGGCCACCACTGCTCTCAAATGTTTACCGGGAGGTACAAAACAGCATTATTAAGAAAAAGCTTTCTATCAATGGGGCCAGCTATCTATAACAAAATACCTCATGCCTATAAAGAAGAGTCGTTAAGCATATTTAAAAAGAGGCTAACATCCTTACTAATAGATAAATGTTACTATTCTGTACAAGATTTTTTGAATGATAAAAGTTTATAATGTTATATTAATTTATTATATTTTATTTCAAATTTCATTAAGGCTCCTACATACTGGCGCGACTTGTCGCGCGACGCGTCGCGACACATAGGCACCGTTGTAGCGCTACACGCGGTGTCTTTGTGTCGCGTCGCGTCGCGCGACAAGTCGCGCCAGTATGTAGGAGCCTTTATGTACCTTGTTAATGTAGGCAAAATAATTCAATTTAATCAATAATTTTTAAAATACGGAATAAATATTGTTGATGTTTATGTTTATTTTTAGATGTTTTTGATATCTGTATATTCACATAACTGTACTTTTATGTTCTTTTTTTGTTTGTTTGTCTGATTGGAAGATACAAATATGTTTTTACTTTTGCATGCCCTAAGGTAGAGTGTGTTGGAACTGCTTTTATAATGTTTACATCCTATTTTGTACCCACATTCATGGCAAATTAATGATTTCTGATTTCTGAATAATTCAATTTAATCAATAATTTTTAAAATACGGAATAAATATTGTTGATGTTTATGTTTATTTTTAGATGTTTTTGATATCTGTATATTCACATAACTGTACTTTTATGTTCTTTTTTTGTTTGTTTGTCTGATTAGAAGATACAAATATGTTTTTACTTTTGCATGCCCTAAGGTAGAGTGTGTTGGAACTGCTTTTATAATGTTTACATCCTATTTTGTACCCACATTCATGGCAAATTAATGATTTCTGATTTCTGAACATAACATCACGCCTTGTTTCTCTGAAGGGTTGGCCAGAGGTGTACTTATAGTAACACCCACATTTCGCCAGAACTAGTATAAAGTCGAATTAATAATTCACTGGAATCCATGACGTCCATGTACAGTAACAGTCAGAAGTCGACTAGCAATCTCACAAAACTATGGAATAGCAATATTAGTTGTACTTATGACCTTCTTCTATAAGAACATTTGACAACACTACACATTGGCATCTTGTTGCCCGTATAGCGCAGGCGATAATGGTCATTGCGGTGTAAGTGGACTTCTGGACGTTGACTGTACATGGATATGGACGTTTTACAAAGACCCAATTTCCATTGTGTGTGTATGACAGCTTTGAATTGATAATGCTTTGGTAACAATGCTCAATATATGATCCAAATTCTGACATTCACGATTTATCATGTCTACAAGTTCGCTAGGCATTTTCAGCCTGCTTGATCGTAGCATAATCAGCCTATAATGTTCCCACTGCTGGGACACAGGCCTCCTTTCTTCGAGAGGGAATGTGCTGTAATCCACCACGCAGGCCCAGTGCTCACATGTCTTCGAATTTTTGGTTCTAGGACATGCCGGTTTGCTCACGATGTTTTCTTTCACCGTTTTGAGAGCAGTGGTGATGAAAATGCTTGATCGTGATTAGATTCAATTAATAATAACCGCACATTTGCCATAACATACATCAACATGCCGCCTATAATCCCCGAAGTGTTAGGCAGAGGTGTACCTATAGTACACAAACATTTCACCACGTCGTCCACGTGTTATTGAGTTTTCCATCAGGAATTTCTCAGTAGTAGCCCGCAGTCTTGATGTGTGCCCGGTTGACGGCAATAGGCTCGCCCCCTATTACATGGGACTTAAACATAACTGGCGTAATGTGGGTGTTACTGGGTGCACCTCTGTCTAACCCTTCGGGGATATACTGGCGTGATGTTAAGTGTATGTATGTTGCCGGGGCTACTCTGCTACTGTATTAGGCATCATCCCGTAAGCCCCTGTTACTGACTTAAGGCGCTGACAAGACCCAATTGACCAAAATTGGCTTCTCTTAAAAAAAAATGCCAAATCTGTATAGTTTGTGGTAGCGGAAAAAATACATGTTAATTTTAAACATATTTCCCAGAACTTGGTTGTTACCAAAACACGTTTTGAAAAAAAATCTCGATACAGACTAACGTTAAACTAACCTCTTACCTTGAGTTCTAATCCAAAATATCTGCATTAAATATCAACGTACGTTACGTATTTAATTAATAACAAGAACGTCTTATTTGAAAGCAGAACTTGGTTGTTTTTTATTTTCGATTACTCAACTCAATGTTGAGTAAATAAATAATTGCTTCATATTTTTCAATAAATTACAAGCGTTGTGTCATCGCGCTTCTCTTTCTTTTCTATGCAGTCTGACAGTGACCGCGGTTTAGGTGTTGTCAAGTGGCGAAAAAGTGGATATAGGTAAAAGAAAACCCAAATGTGCAATAATATTAATATATTTAAGAGAAAATTAAAAAAACACGTACCCTATAACGTCACCATCGCCCCAGAGGCAAATATTATAGTATAATTATCATTAAGATATCTCATTATAAGTGAATTCATAAGTTCTTATGAGAAATAAATATCTTTAAACCTAAAACCCAAGTTTTCCCAGCTCTACACTGTTATCAATGAACTGTATACAAACATCATCATTATTTCATACCCCACTTACAATACCTAACACATTACTATCTCTGTTATCAGTTGCTATTGACGGTCAGTTACAGATATCATTATGTCGAGTACTTTTATATCTATGGAAGATTGATTTTATCTCATTTTGGTGGTATGCTAGCTCTGAGCTATAGGTAATTATAATCAACCTATAATGTTCCCACTGCTGGGACACAGACCTCCTCTCTGTGAGAAGGATTAGGTCGTAATCCACCACGCGGGCCCAGTGCGGATTGGTAGATGTCACATGTCTTTGAGTTTTTGGGTCTAGGACATGCCGGTTTCCACACGATGTTTTCCTTCACCGTTTACTAATTTATACATGGAGCGACTGACTATCTGTCCTGGAGGACAACCTACCTACATGTCCTTTTTTCTTTGTTTTTTGGGTGGGAAATCATAAAATAACTTCTCCCGCTCTGGGCGGAGCGTGAGGGAGTGTCAAGGCTTCTACATACTGGCGCGACTTGTCGCGACACAAAGGCACCGCTTGTAGCGCTACACGCGGCGTCTTTGTGTCGCGTCGCGTCGCGCGACGCGTCGCGTCGCGCGACAAGTCGCGCCAGTATGTAGGAGCCTTCAGACTCTTACTGACTAAAACCCACCCGTATTCCTTCCGTTGCCTGTGTTGCCAGGGGCCTCGGTAACCCTTTTGTAACTTCCCGCGACCCCGGCAGGCATCGGCTCTAGTGGACCACTGCACTTGTGCTGACGACATTTCTTTAAGGCGCGCGTGGAATACAACGCGTCGTCGACTCGGGCCTGGTCCTTACCAGACAGTAAGCTACCCATTGCTCACCGTCCGCAAGCCCGCGCCTACGGTGGCCGGAAATCCGCCCGGGATTCCCGACGCCCAGGGCGTCTCCTGCGGCGGCTAGGGGCGACAGGGCGCAAAATTTGCCTTTCCGACGCGAGAGATCTCTGCCACCGATCGCCTCCACAAGACACGGCGCTGCTCTGCCCAAGCCGAGCAGAGCATCACCGTATGCTCCACCGTGTCCTCCGGGACCTACCTGTCCTGGGTTGTGGACAACCCAGTTGCTGTATTTCACATGCCCCTTGGTGTCTGGAGGTCTATGACACTTCTTTCAAAACATCTACTTAATGTAAATTTTTGTCTGTCTGTTTGTTCCGGCTAATCTTCGAAACTGCTGGACCAATTTTGACGGGACCTTCACTGGCAGATAGCTGATGTTATAAGGAGTAACTTATTAAAGAAAAAGCCACGCAGAAGCCGCGGGAAGCAGCTAGTTATTTCAACGATTTAAATTGTATTTTACCAATTTACATTTTTGAACAAATATTTACTTATTATGTCTGGATGACGATGATACATTGGATGACTGACCTGTCTTAGCATGATGCGCAGGCGCCGGCCGGTCGCCGTGCAGCAGAGGGACTCGCGCCTCGCCCACCGCCATCTTGTGACGTCACGTACTCACATCACTGTTAACATCTGGAAAGGAGAGAGATCATCGTTATTTTTCACCCCGAAAACTCAAACGTCACGTAACATTAGGACGCGTGTTCTTCTCACATACAAAAATAAAGAAAATCAAACAAACAAGAGTGGAAACGCCGGGAGGGGACGCCCTAGCAGGACATATAGTGACCTCAATGGTGATGTTCTTCAGAAAGGTTGCGTAGTACTCGCAACCGGTGTGCGTTCGCGGGAAGGTACTAAAGGGTCACCGAGGCCCCTGGCAACACAGGCAACGGGAAGGAATACGGCTGGGTTTTAGTCAGTAAGAGTCGGACACACCCTCCCGCTCCGCCCAGAGCGGCAGAATTTATTAGATGATTTTTCACCCAAAAAAAAACGGCGTGCGTGTTTGACCAGATGTAGGAACGTAAGCGAAGCAAAAGGAGTATGTAAGGATCGTAGCAGGTGGCGTTCTGTAGTTTCTGCCTACCCCCAAGGGATGAAGTCGTGAGTTTATGTGAACAAGGTGAAAAAGACAATTAAATACGTAATCGTACTTATTAGTTATACTTTTTGGCATTTGCTCATGATATGTAAAGTCAGGGAACTTAATTGTTTAACAGTTTGACCAACAATTTAATCGTCCGTTTATTTAAATAGCAATTGTCATTATTTGACAGCAGTTGTATAAAATGGCGACTTGACGTAGTGTGTCCATTTTATCAACAACTAGGTTTGCCCAGCGGTTTCACCCGCATAAGTCTCGATCACGTGGGAATATCTGGATAAAAATATCTTAAGTCCTAATCCAGTTCATGGTCTACCCATGTGCCAAGTTTCATCCAAATCCGTTCCGCCGTTTTAGCGTGAAAGCGTAACAAACAAACAAACTCACTTTCGCATTTATAATATTAGGTAGGATTAATTTCCCTGACTGTGCAATAATTGCAGGGAAATTAATGGTTAAGCTTATTGACACTACGTCAATTTTCTATTTCATACAGGCATAAATAATGACAGTTGGAATTTGAGTTTAGGGACTATTTAAGTCAATACCGAGTGGATTTTTTATGTAATCATTTTCCGTGAATCATAACTATTTGCTGACTGCCTCATTGATATACTTATTTTACTAAAATGAGACGTTTAGTGAAAAATTATTTAAAAAAACAAAAAACCCGACTGCAAAAACACATACCTAACTGAAAAGAGAAAAACAAGCATTATAAGCTATAGAATTTTGGTATCACAGGCGGCCCGTCTCCGCCTTTTTTGTTTTTTAAATATGTAATTTCGTTTATTTCAAGCTTTTTAGTTTTATTAATATATACATGGAATTGACTCATTACTAACTTTTATTTGATATCATTATTGTTGTAACTTATTTAAAAAAAACGTTTCCCTCCCTTTTTTTTGTATTTGCAGACGCAATATATAAAAATTTTATAGCCTATGTCACTCCCACAATAAAGACGAATCTAACGACACCTCTTATGCTAAATCCATCAAGCCGTTTAGGGTACAGAGCGTGCCAAAGAAATAGACATACATACATACATACATACATACATATATACATACATACATACATACATACATACATACATACATACATACATACATACATACATACATACATACATACATACATACATACATACATACATACATACATACATACATCCATACATACATACATACATACATACATACATACATACTTACATACATACATACATACATACATACATACATACATACATACATATATACATACTCTCGAAAAACATTACCCTCCTTCTGGGGCAATCGGGTAAAAAACAAATAAAATCTTTGGAAAAATGGAGAAGAAAAATGAAGAACGCTTTTGAAATTATTCGTCTATCCTTGTCACACAAAACGATCATCGTACTAAATGGCGCGAAGTTGCTATGACTCTCCTGTGTTGTGACGTCAGATGCTAGTAGTGCTGTCTCTGTCTAGCATAGACTTTAAAACGCAAACAACTTTGCCATTCTTTTTTAGACCTTGGCCTTGTGTCCATTGTTAGTTGACTAAGTCTTAGCATGTAACTAGTTTATAACCTGTGTCTATGTATATTTTTGACTTAACTTTTTCTAGGTTTCGAAAAATCAAATTTAAAAAGAAAAGTCTTATATTTTTTATGTACATTAAGTCAGTGTCAACATTCCACAACAGTTTTGGCACTGACAGCTCTTTAGATGAGCTAAACGCGTTCATTTTATTAATCTTGTTTTATTTTGCAGTGCCCAGGGTGCATGTTTGATATTTTTAACCTTATTCTAACCTGTGTACAACGTGTTTGCAATAAACTGATTTGATTTGGTTTTTTGGTGAAATTCGCCCTTAGTCACCGCCTGCACTCAACACGCACATAAATGATTCATTGGATAATAAATTGCTACCTAGCCTTTTAACTGAGGCTCACCGACCCAGATGACCCCATTACCCTCCTCCAGGAAAGCAGTAGGGCCACGAGTACAGTGCACAAAAAACACAAACCGACATTCCGACCTCGTCGCCGAGGTCCCTCGCGAAGACCCCGAGGTAATTGTCCTCCCCGACCCTTGCTCGACAAGTGCCAGCCCGCGCCGTAGCTGAGTCTGTTGCTTTAAATTTCCCAGATAATAATAATTATCCAGTCATGATCCAGCCTGTCCCACCTTGCTGTCCTCCCCCCAACGTCTCCCTAAGCCGAGGTTCGTACCGTGGGGTACGAACCTCTGGCTTAGGGCGACGTTGGCGAATGGCTTGGCAAGGGGGTGCCCTTAGCGTACAGTCGTTTAGTAATTTAAGAATTCGCCCCTGGCTGGAGGCTTTGAGTCCGCTTAAGGCAGCCACAGGATAGTCCGATTAAGTAGTCACGACCTCTCAAGGTCAACTACGAGATACCATACATAAAAAAAAAATAAGTGAGGCGCCACTGCCGCGTGCACTGCATTCTGAACCTCATAGCTACTGACTCGGACTTCTGGTGCTCTCTAAGTGAGTTCACAAAGAATGCATTGTTTGCAACGAGTTAATTAGTTAGTTTGTAGTTGGTTTCAAGGAATTCACGAAGTAAAAAGATTCTGAAACATTTCTCCGACATTCGTTTCGCCGTTGAATGGTTCACCGACAGAACGATTCACTTTTCTTTTTTTCACCGATAGAACGTTTCAACGGCGAATGATTCGCCGACAGAACCTTTCATACGCGTCACTTTCGACGAGAGTAATAGAGGGGAAACTAACCTTTTTTTTTTGTTCCGGGGTAGAAAATCCTCATGGATGTCCTCCGCCCTGGGGTAGGCGGAGGGGTCTGTCAGACTCTTACTGACTAAAAACCACCCCAGTGTTCCCGTCCCACACTTGCACCGGGGATCATGGGATCTAATGCGACTTCCACGATCCCCGGCTAGTGCCGGACCGCCTCTGCGGGCCACCTCAACACCTAACCTAACCCAACATTATCCTTCGCTATATGAAAGGTTCTGTCGGCGAATCATTCGCCGTTGAAACGTTCTATCGGTGAAAAAATGAAAAGTGAATCGTTCGGTCGATGAACCGTTCAACGGCGAAACGAATGTCGGAGAAATGTTTCAGAATGAGTAAAAAAGACGTTTTAGACCATAGCTAGGTAAGTATTCTTATTTAAGACTAAACGTCGAGCGTTAATAATGAGTTCTAGCACATTTATTTCTTTATTACCTATTTGACGGCAAAACCTAACCTAAAAAGTAACATTAATATTTTGTAGACTTCGTAGCGTTTAAATCGTAAAAATTACTTTATGACGTTATTTTCTAAACTATCGGTACCTAGTGTTTTTACTATACCTTATAACTACACATTAACATTCACTTCATTACCAGGTTATTAAATGTATGGGAAGTGGGCATTGTCCTTTAAAGGCTCCTTCAAACAGGCGCGACAAGCGACGCGACACAAAGGCACCGCGTGTAGCACTAGAAGCGGTGCCTTTGTGTCGCGTCGCGTGTCGCGCTTGTTTGTAAGAGTCTTAATTATTGTCAAAATAATAAGTTAGGTTATCACTATCAGTGAAAAAAGTACGTTATCACATTCTGTAAAAAAAAACCCTGTAATGATAAACGTAAGATAAAAAGAAAGAAAATACGTTTATTTGCGGTAAACATGAAGCAAAGAAGGAACACAAATACAAAAAAGAAACAATTTGGGGAGAATATGCGTCACATCCACGCCAAACGGCCAACGCTCAGCATAATGCTGCGACCCTATGCGAGACAGAGCCCCAGCGCTGATTTTCAGCGATAGCCGGCGTTGACATGATGACGTCGACCGGTGCAGCACACAGTGAGATTGTAATATGAATAACACAAATTCAAGTATTTAAAAGAAAGAATAACATAAATACAAATATTTAAAATGGCAACATTCCGTACCGACGAGAACGACGTACGCGCCGCCGGCCTAAATTAATCTGTGCGCGCAGCTGTCAGAAAACTATTTGTTTGACGTTTTGACATGCAGGTTACGCAGTTACATAATTGCTACATAATTCTAATTATCTAACATTGATGGCGCATTACGTAAAATTGATATGATGGAAAAATAAAAATAGATAGAAAAGAAATGGATAGATAAATAAATCTATACTTATTAACATATTAAAGCTGCAGAGATTGTTTTTTTTTTTGTTTGAACGCACTTACCTCTGGAACTACTAATCGGATTTAAAAGATTTTGTTTTTGCATTTGATAGCCTAGTTCTTGACGAAGGTTATAGGCTATTTAACATCACGCTACGACCCTTGGGAGGCGAGCAGTAAGAAAAAAACTGAAAAAGAACCCTAAGCGAAAACGAAGTAATAGCGCGGGCGGGCGATGCGATGCGATGCGACGCGGTGGCTCGGAAACTTGGCACCAAAAGCTCAAATCATAAAAAGAGCAAAAGCGCTACATTAAGGGTCGGGTAATCGCCGTTGACCTTGGCCATGCAATTGTGCTTCGCGCTCACGCCGCGACGAAGTTCGGTTTCATATGGAATATTTATTTTTTGTAACGCAATTATGAATATTTGAAAAAAATCACAGATAGAATTATAGATATAGAAATAGTCTGTTCGAACAAACAAAATCATGATAATATCTTAAGTAGTTTAAAAGTAATATCGCTTTGAGTAGACATTACTTTCTCAATTTATTTCATAAAGTATTTTACTACAATACTTACATATTCACATATAGAATTAATGTGTATGCGTTCTAGTTTAACATACATTTTTTGCATTACTTACTTGCATTATATGAAGGCGTAATAACAGATTTAAAAGTCACTAAAATCATATATCTGCGCCTTAAACGCAGCCGTCTATAGTCTCTTTCATTCGAAATACCTTTAGCTCGTTCAATATAATAGCTGCGTTGCAATTGAAATTGAATCGACCTTAATGACGCGAAACTGGGGCATCCGTATTCAGGGTATGTATCAAATATATTTTATCTACTCAAATATCGTAAAATTCGAATTATAAACTTCAAAACGAGTTTGTATTGACATACTTTATAAACACAATATCGAAATTTAAAAACAGAATCACATTATAACATTTTTTCTCTAAAAAAATAATGATAAAGAACGCTTTTTGGGCAAATCCAAGAAGTTAATATCACCAAAGAGTTTCCATCAATACACCTTGCTTCTTGCCAAATTTCATGTTTCTAGTTCAACGGGAAGTACCCTATAGGTTTGATTTACTTGCGAATATCAAATATATATGTCGCTTACATGGCTATATTTTTTTATTGCGTTGACTTAGAAGCTTAATTTTATTACAGCTCCAAGGGACCGCAGACCTACATATTTGATATAAATTTCAACTTTATACGTCTACGCGTTCCTCAGAAAAAGGATCTTGAAAGACTGACCGACAGGCAGACGGACGGACAACGAAGTGATCCTATAAATACGAGTTCCGTTTTTCCTTTTGAGGTACGGATCCCTAAAAGCAAGATGGCGGCATTAGTTCCAATTTTAGTCACGCACCAGAATATCCTTGTACAACAGTGAACTACTATATGTACCCGGATAAGCATCCTATTAGCGACCGAAGATTAGCGAGAAGCGAGTAAAGCTAGCAGCTAGAAACTGGTTGGCGAGCAACGACCAGCAGGCATAGCACGAGCACCATTTTGTCTACGGAAGAATAGACAAAAATGGCGTTCCGTGTAGAAAGTACGACGGCAGCAATGTAGAAAAATTCAACTGCACTTTTTACGAAACTCACTCTTTTACACAATTCGACTCAGAATTCTTTGTTTTGTCATACGATATTATAGTATATACATATTGGCCTTACCATTTCCTCGGTAATGCCCTATTAACTAAATGATGTAAAATAGGAGAAGATAACCTTGTTCTTCAATTAATTATCACAGCTTTCCGTTCAAACCGCTCTCCTGTAAAATCATGATTTTGTAGATAACTGAATATATAGCTTGTGGCCGTCGAGTAGAGAAACGCAAATTGTCTTCACTACCTTAGACAACCGTCAGTTGTCAGTGTGATTTTGACAGTTTGGGATAGAAAGTTTCTTCTGAAATAGTCTACATAAAAAACGACCTAGACAATTATCGTTAGAAACAAAAGACAAACAGATTGCAGAAGGATTTCTACGGTGCGGTGTCAAAAATGAAGAAACGAAATGTCACTTTGTATAGAAAGAGCTGTGTCTATTCTTCGATGAAATAAAAAGCGTCATGCTAAGCCTGCAGCGAGTGTGGTTCGGATAGTTTTGTCACTGGGCTACGTGCAAGTGCGCAAGTGTGACCAGTAGAATGACTGTTCAGGCACTTACTATACCAAGCGAGTCTCTCAGAGTGTTCTGCCCGCCAAGCGAGCGTTGCTCAGCGAGTATTTTCTTTGACAGTTCTTGTCGCTTGCGATAAACAAGTGTAGAGAGAGTTCTCGCACACTGCCAGTGTGAACAGTCAGCGAACAACTATTAATAAAATAAATAATAATAAAATAAAATAACCTTTATTTCGGACAAGTAAAATGAGACACATCTCTTAATAATGCTGTGCATTATCGATGAGTCGTATCTCCCAGCTATGGTTTACAGGATGGAGTTGGGGCTCGCCCGCACTCTGCAGATTTCTGTCTATTGATAGCATGGAAGCCATCATCGTGACTCTGCGCGAACATAGCAAATGCACTACAAAAACAGGGCAACCCTAATAGCTTCCTGAAACCATTATTATATTGCACTCGTATCACTTTTACTTGTGGGGCTTGTGGCTAAGTAATAACAGCCGCACGGGTCGATCGATCAGGTTAAGCTACGCTTGCCGCGGTTGGTCCGTGGATGGGTGACCATATTTACATACCAAGACCCCTCCGTGCCTCGGAAAGCACGTTAAGCCGTTGGTCCCGGCTGTCATTTGTAGATCTTTGACAGTCGTTACGGGTCGTCAGAAGCTCGAAAGTCTGACAACCAGTCTTAATCGTGTTACCCAGTAACTGGGTTGTGGAGGTCAGATAGGCAGTCGCTCCATGTAATATACTAGTATTCAGCTGTATCCGATTAGACTTGAAGCCGACCCCAACATGGTTGGGAAAAAAAAGGCTAGGCAGATGATGATGACTCGTATCTCTTTTACTTATACGGGACCTAACATCTTTTGTACGTTTCTTGGGCAAGAAAATAGTCGATAGCTAGTCGTTTCTATCTATCTATCGATCGATAGCTAGTCATTTCTATGTCGTATCTGTGTGCCAGATTCCATACAAATACATTCAGCCAACTTTACCAAAAATTTTTAGTAAAGATGGCACTTAATTTGTGCGCTCAGGCACCTTCAGGGTTACGAACGTCATTGTCAAATGGCAAGTCAAATAAAAATGATAAACAATGTTTTATTATGGCAATGCATATAGGCTTACAGATAAGTCAGTCAAATTGGCTAAGAGACGTTTCATTGACGTACCGTTATCTAATGACCTACAGTGCTACAATTATCTTTTGGCACTCTAATTACGTTGACAGGGAGGCGCTGTCGGTAAACTTTTGTGAAATTGTTTTGTTAATTGTATTGAAAAAAGCCGGACAAGTGCGAGTCGGACTCGCCCACCGAGGGTTCCGTACAAATTTGTAGGTATATATTATATGTATATGGCGGAAAAGGTACGTCTCACTCATTATCATCAGCCATATTTTAACTACTGCGGGCGTATAATGGGAAGTGTTGGTTATTGCACAATAGAAAAACCGTTTGCAGTTTACATCAAATTATAATTTACGGTCAAATAATCACACTAGCTATTCACAGCTATTCACTGTAGGTACACAACACAACTATACGGAACGCGCGACAGTTTCTAAACGTGTTCACTCCTTGACCGCCCCCGAGCGACTGCACTTAACTCCGGTCGAGCGTTGGCGTCCCGATTAGTCAAACGAGTGACTAACGTATTTCCGACACATATATGTATATATATTTCTACACTAGCAATGGTATGCTTAATGTAAGATCTCAATTTACCATATACTGAGATATAAATAAATTATTATTATTATAAATAGTTCAGGAATCGAGTCCAGCAGTTTTTTCCGAGCTTTTCCCGAAATTCAGTTTCCAAAACCTATAATTACTTATATTATTGTTATACTAACAGTTCATACCTAAATTTTTAGGTAACCTAATCGAAGTTGCTTTTTACTTAAATATCAAATTAATAAAAAATGTTTCTAACCTCAAATCAGATTAGAAGCGCAAACGAAACGTTAAAATGGGCGATTAGCAACCAAATCTGTCCTAGTGCATTGTCCGTGGTGCCAAATGTCTTGCAAAATTGATAAAACGCAACGTGAAAAACCCGTATACCATTTTCATCACTGTCATTTGTTTTCGATCATTCAAGTGAATGTGTTCTCTGTGTTTGTACTCCCACTGATCGTATGTATGTATAAAAGGCAATGTTCGTATGTATGTATAAAAGGCACGCACTCGGCCGTTTTTTTTTTTAATAACTCGGTAAATAATATCCTACTTATATCATAAGTGCGAAAGTTTGTAAGTATGGATGGATGGATGTTTGTTACTCTTTCACGCAAAAATTACTGAACGGATTTGGATGAAATTTGTCACACAGATAGTTTATAACCAGGAATAACACATAGGATACTTTTTATACCGATATACCCACAGGGTCAAAACTTATGCGGGTGAAACCGTGGGGCGCATCTAGTAATAAATAATACAGACAACACGACAACAGTGAAGGTCCTCCGAAGGCTTAGCATAGACACGGCTCTTTCCATACAGTGACATTTCGTTTCTCAGTTTTTGACATCTCACCGTAGAAATCCTTCTACAATCTGTCATCTTGTCTTTCGTTTCTAACGATCTTTGTCTAGGTCCTTTTTTATGTAGAAGGATGTCTACGGTGGGATGTCAAAAACTGAGAAACGAAATGTCACTGTATGGAAAGAGCCGTGTCTATTCTTCGAAGAAATAGAGAGTGCCATGCTAAGCCTCCTGCAAAGAATGATTCAGTAGTCCTTGGTGAGTCACTCGATAACTAAATTATTTACTAGGTTATTCTTATGTCGACACTAAATGTCATTTTAGTCCAACAAATTAAATTAGTCCACAATAGAAAAACCGTTTGCAGTTTACATCAAATTATAATTTACGGTCAAATAATCACACTAGCTATTCACAGCTATTCACTGTAGGTACACAACACAACTATACGGAACGCGCGACAGTTTCTAAACGTGTTCACTCCTTGACCGCCCCCGAGCGACTGCACTTAACTCCGGTCGAGCGTTGGCGTCCCGATTAGTCAAACGAGTGACTAACGTATTTCCGACACATATATGTATATATATTTCTACACTAGCAATGGTATGCTTAATGTAAGATCTCAATTTACCATATACTGAGATATAAATAAATTATTATTATTATAAATAGTTCAGGAATCGAGTCCAGCAGTTTTTTCCGAGCTTTTCCCGAAATTCAGTTTCCAAAACCTATAATTACTTATATTATTGTTATACTAACAGTTCATACCTAAATTTTTAGGTAACCTAATCGAAGTTGCTTTTTACTTAAATATCAAATTAATAAAAAATGTTTCTAACCTCAAATCAGATTAGAAGCGCAAACGAAACGTTAAAATGGGCGATTAGCAACCAAATCTGTCCTAGTGCATTGTCCGTGGTGCCAAATGTCTTGCAAAATTGATAAAACGCAACGTGAAAAACCCGTATACCATTTTCATCACTGTCATTTGTTTTCGATCATTCAAGTGAATGTGTTCTCTGTGTTTGTACTCCCACTGATCGTATGTATGTATAAAAGGCAATGTTCGTATGTATGTATAAAAGGCACGCACTCGGCCGTTTTTTTTTTTAATAACTCGGTAAATAATATCCTACTTATATCATAAGTGCGAAAGTTTGTAAGTATGGATGGATGGATGTTTGTTACTCTTTCACGCAAAAATTACTGAACGGATTTGGATGAAATTTGTCACACAGATAGTTTATAACCAGGAATAACACATAGGATACTTTTTATACCGATATACCCACAGGGTCAAAACTTATGCGGGTGAAACCGTGGGGCGCATCTAGTAATAAATAATACAGACAACACGACAACAGTGAAGGTCCTCCGAAGGCTTAGCATAGACACGGCTCTTTCCATACAGTGACATTTCGTTTCTCAGTTTTTGACATCTCACCGTAGAAATCCTTCTACAATCTGTCATCTTGTCTTTCGTTTCTAACGATCTTTGTCTAGGTCCTTTTTTATGTAGAAGGATGTCTACGGTGGGATGTCAAAAACTGAGAAACGAAATGTCACTGTATGGAAAGAGCCGTGTCTATTCTTCGAAGAAATAGAGAGTGCCATGCTAAGCCTCCTGCAAAGAATGATTCAGTAGTCCTTGGTGAGTCACTCGATAACTAAATTATTTACTAGGTTATTCTTATGTCGACACTAAATGTCATTTTAGTCCAACAAATTAAATTAGTCCACAATAGAAAAACCGTTTGCAGTTTACATCAAATTATAATTTACGGTCAAATAATCACACTAGCTATTCACAGCTATTCACTGTAGGTACACAACACAACTATACGGAACGCGCGACAGTTTCTAAACGTGTTCACTCCTTGACCGCCCCCGAGCGACTGCACTTAACTCCGGTCGAGCGTTGGCGTCCCGATTAGTCAAACGAGTGACTAACGTATTTCCGACACATATATGTATATATATTTCTACACTAGCAATGGTATGCTTAATGTAAGATCTCAATTTACCATATACTGAGATATAAATAAATTATTATTATTATAAATAGTTCAGGAATCGAGTCCAGCAGTTTTTTCCGAGCTTTTCCCGAAATTCAGTTTCCAAAACCTATAATTACTTATATTATTGTTATACTAACAGTTCATACCTAAATTTTTAGGTAACCTAATCGAAGTTGTTTTTTCTTAAATATCAAATTAATAAAAAATGTTTCTAACCTCAAATCAGATAAGAAGCGAAAACGAAACGTTATAATGGGCGATTGGCAACCAAATCTGTCCTAGTACATTGTCCGTGGTGCCAAATGTCTTGCAAAATTGATAAAACGCAACGTGAAAATACCGTATAGCATTTTCGTCACTGTCATTCGTTTTCGATCATTCAAGTGAATGTGTTCTCTGTGTTTGTACTCCCACTGATCGTATGTATGTATAAAAGGCAATGTTACTAGATAACTCAGACCCCGCCGTTCGTGGTTATTTATTTTAAACCATTGACTACGCCTTTTAGGCAACTAAAGTATTTTGAGGTTAGGTTACAATAATTTGTTTTTCTCAAGAAACGGTGCGTTACCTTTTTATGGGAGTGTTGCCAGGAGAGAGGGTCCCCCCTTCCTTCCCCCTCCCACCTACTTCCTCCTGCCAAACGATACTAATATTTACCCAGACAGACAACAAAGTGATCCTATAAGGGTTCCGTTTTTCCTTTAGAGGTACGGAACCCTAAAAACAAGATGGCGGCGTTAGTTCCGATTTTAGCCACGCGCTAAAAGATAATTTTACAGCTTTATGTGTTATTGAAATACATTTTAATTAGAGGTCAGTGAGTCGTGGCACAAGGAAATGGCGGCAAATTTAATAAATCTTAAGCTGGCAACATGAAAAATATAGTCTGAAAACGGCCAAACTCTAGCATGAGCAGCCTATAATGTTCCCACTGCTGGGACGCAGGAGGCAGTGGGCCACGCGGACTCAGTGCTGGTTGGTGGATTAAAATGAAAAGAAAAAAATATTACACAAAAAAAAAATGACTATGGCTCATGTGCCTGTGATGACTGCCGTACCCGATATATTACTCCCCTCTATGGTCATACCCTTCAAACCGCTACACAGCATTGTACAGCAATGATTGACGGCAGGAATAGGTATTACGTTAGTATTAAAGAAAAGAAAGAACACGCACCAGAAATACAAAAGTAAAAAAGAGAAGAAAATTGACATAATTAATGTTCGAATAAAAAAAAACAAAAAAAAAACCCAGCCTTATTGTAGTCGCATATGACGTGTAACATCTGACATCTCACCTTGGTAATAAGCAACTGAGCAGCGACAGACATTAACCTCAGAATTTAAAAAAGCTAAATACTGAAATATTTATTCGAACAATTATTCATTACTAGTGGTCGCCCACTGGTCGAAATTGGATCCCCTCTACTTACAATCTATATAGTACTTACTAATTCCATACTCAAGCTGTCACTTCCTGTCCACACACTTCCGTCCCCTTTCACGAAATGACTCCCACAGGAAGTGCGAGGAACGATGTTACACAAAAAAGTCAAGACCTGTGCGATGCCAAAAAGGCTCCTGTCACCAGCTCCTTCACAAAGACCTGGAGAACTTAAACATCTTTCAGCACACCCATTGTAGATCATATGACGCGGGAAGGTACCAAAGGATTACCGAGGCCCCTGGCAACACAAGCAACTGAAGGAACACCCTCCCGCTCCGCCCAGAGCGGGAGAAGTTAATTGATAATATCCATCCCAAAAAAAAAAAAGGTACACCTTAGACAAAGGGGAAGGCAGTCTCAACAAACATTTGCGTGGACATTCCCTGAAGCTTGGGGAAATTCATCAAAGAAAAAGCCTTTGAAGCAATTCTTGTCTAACCAAGTTGTAACAGCATGGAATAGGCTCTCGGAAACTAAATAAAATAAAAAATAAATAAAAAGTCTTAATTGTCGCCAGTTAATACAATCATCTGAGTAAGCTAACATATGCATCATTAATGTATTACACAAGGAGTACTGCTACCGATTCCCAAACTAAGCTTGAGCTTGTATTTTGGGAAACAGTGTTCAGCCGCAGGAAGTATCACATAATAAAGAAACGAATACATTGGTTTAAATGACGCTGCAGTAGACTTACAATGATCTTAGTATAAAATCCGGTAATTCATAATCTGTATCCAAACTGTTGCGACATCTCCCACACTGAACTGCTTCAAGAACCGACTCCACAGATTAAATGTCTCCAAGCTATTGATACACACGCATCAGCTAAGCTCCGTTTTTTTCTTTGCTAGACCAAAATGACAGCTGCGACCTTCTTAAGAGTTCCGTAGTCAACAAAGAACCCTTATAGTTTCACCATGTCCGTCTGTCTGTCCGCGGCTTAGCTCAGAGACTCTTAGTACTAGAATGCTGTAATTTGGCATGGGATCACATATTAATCACACCGACAAAGTGGTCAAATAAAATCTTCGATCCATTTACGTAATATTAAGCTATAAAGCCCCTCTGCTACCTAAATGGTAGTTATTGGATATGTGAAAACATTCACGGCTGTAGTATATATAAAGAAGTTAAAACTATCACAGATAAGTTATGGTCCGGTTGAGTAGTCACGACCTCTCAAGGTAAACTACGAGATGCCATACATAATTTTTTTTTTTTTAAATCACAGATAAGTAGGCTTTACAAGTTAACGAGTATTAGTCGACCAACTTACATTTGCAGTTGGAGAATGGACCGATGTATGGGAATGTTTGCCTGCCTGGGCACTTTCATAGACATCGAAGGAGCCTTCGAAAAAACCAACTTCTCCGGCATCAGCAGCGCCCTCTCCAGACATGGAGTAGAACAGGTACTAACGGACTGGATTACAAACATGTTAAGCAAACGAGTGGTTCGCCTTGAGGATGAGCGACAGCTGGCTATGATAGCCAGAGGCAGCCCCCAGGGAGGGGTGCTGTCCCCCCTTTTATGGAATCTGGTGATAAACGATCTTATCACCAAACTCAACGCGAGCCACTATTACACAATAGGTTTGCAGACGACCTTGCAATCCTTGTTTCGGGGGTAACGTAACGTAAAGTAACGGGAACAATGTGCAACCTCACTCAGCAGGCACTACGTATCGTAGAAAGATGGTGTAGGGATTTCGACCTATCGGTGAACCCCACCAAAACTGAACTAGTTATGTTTACCCATAAACGAGCATTAGGCCCCTTCCGCCTACCAATACTGTTCGATACAGAACTTCAGTAAGCCAACGAAGACAAGTACCTTGGGTCATTCTAGACAGTAAGTTAAACTGGAGTAGTCACTTAGACAACAAACTAAACAGGGCTTGCATCACCTTTTGGCAGTGCAAGAAAATGATAGGTAAGAAGTGGGGCCTATCCCCCAAAATTATACTATGGCTGTACACGGCGGTAATCCGCCCCATGATCACCTACGGGGCCGTGGTCTGGTGGCCCCGCACCAAGCTAGTCACAGCCTCCAATAAACTACAACGCATGTAAAGACTTGCCTGCATGGCGACCACGGGCTGCATGAGGACAACTCCGACTGCAGCAGTCGAAGCCATGCTGGGACTGCCGCCGCTCCACCTGTTCATACAGCAGGAAGCGACGATGGCGGCAGTACGCCTAAATGCACTGAATCTCTGGGGCAAGAGAGACACACTACACACCGCGCTGCTTGAGGGACTCAATAAAAAGTTCCCCATCACGAAAGCAATAAATGACCAGGTACCCAAACGATTTATATTTGATAAAAAATACAAAATCCAATTCCACGAGGATCGTCGATGCGAGGGGTTGCGCCCCGCAGAGCTGTGCATCTTCACAGATGGATCCAAAACAGGTAGTGGCACAGGTGCTGGAATCTTCTCGGAGGACTTCAACATACGCATAGCCACACCATTGGGGGTCCATAACACAGTGTTCCAGGCCGAGTGCTTAGGTATCTCTCTGGCCGCCACAGCCATCATGGCCAGGGAAGTTAAGGACCACTCGATCCGCATACTCTCAGACAGCATGGCTGTCCTGCAAGCGCTAAACAGTCACACAGTTGACTCGGGGCTAATATACGAGTGCCACCAGCGCCTCAACCAGGTGGGTAGCCTCAACAACATAACCATTCAATGGATTAAAGGACACAGCGGTTCGCTAGGCAACGATGCAGCCGATGAACTTGCCAGAAGGGGGTCGACCATGGCACCAGTGGGACCTGAACCCATCGTGCCACTCCCCTTCGGGTACCTACGCACTCTGGTAAGGAAACGCACCAGAGATAAACATCTCAAACTATTGTCGGCCCAAGGTGAGTGCAGGCAGGCCAAGGAAGCTCTCCCTACAATTGATGGTCGCCTCACGAAACGGGTTCTCCGACTAACTAAACTACAGCTGCGCACTGTCACAGCAGCTATAACAGGCCACAGGTCATTTAACAAACACCTCTTTGTCATAGCAGTCACAGACAGTCCGCTGTGCAGGGCCTGCATGAAGGACGACGAGACAGCAGCACATGTGCTACTAAACTGCCCGGTGGTCGCCACATACAGCTAGCACATGAATAAATAACCGAGTTATTATTCATGTGATGCTAGTGTGTCTTCCCAAATAACAATAATATGAGGTTTAAAGGCTCCTACATACTGGCGCGACTTGTCGCGCGACGCGACGCGAAACAAAGACACCGCGTGTAGCGCTACAAGCGGTGCCTTTGTGTCGAGACGCGTCGCGCGACAAGTCGCGCCTGTATGTAGGAGCC
Organism: Atethmia centrago; assembly: GCA_905333075.3. Lineage (NCBI taxonomy): Eukaryota > Metazoa > Arthropoda > Insecta > Lepidoptera > Noctuidae > Atethmia > Atethmia centrago. The sequence goes on from HG995393.1 coordinate 19,725,117, forward strand.
TTAAAATGAATTATCTGTTCAAAACATTCTCCATTTATCTGTTTACGCAAGAATGCAAATAATACGAGTTCTCGATTAAAATGACGCGTCTTATGTTGATTTTATCGAAATAGCTACAACAACAGATCCCACGCTAGGTTCGCAATACATAAAAATAGTATTTAAACTGCTTTGAACTATTTGAGTGTGTTCATCATTTATATACATAGGTACTGTAATATTACTCTATTTCATTTTAGATAAACGGCTTTACCAAAGTTGTGGCTGCCTCGAAACTGAACCGATGCAGCCGAATATCAATAATGTTACATGGAGCGACTGTTACAACACATAATGGGAATTCTGATAATCATTACCTAGAGTATAAAAGTTAAGGTTTACAAGGCAGATGTGAGTGGTAAGCCGGGAGGGGACGCCCGAGGACATATAGTGACCTTATTGGTGATGTTCTTCAGAAAGGTCAGGTGCGTAGTACTCGCAACTGAAATGAACACGCCTAGTCAGTACGAATATTTCTGTATTTATATTCTGGCACACATACAAACTTGGTATTTAGTAATATTTAACAAACTATTTAATTAGGTACTCAATATAATATATGTATAGACTTCTTGAAAACAAACTTTAGATACCGTGGCTCCTCTCGCGTCCGGCCCTGGTTCAGGCCATGGTACGGAGCGAGAGGGCATGGGCAGCCGTCACCTCCTTCTGCGAAGCAGTAATGCTCGCGAAGGAGGAGGCGGGACGGTTAAGGGAAAGGCACGTTTCGCGCCCTCTCGCCCCTAGCCGCCGCAGGAGACGCCCTGGGCGTCGGGAATCTCGGGCGGATTTCCAGCCACCGTAGGCGCGGGCTTGCGGACGGTGAGCAATGGGTAGCTCACCGTCCGGTAAGGACCAGGCCCGGGTCGACGGCGCGTCGTATTCCACGCGCGCCTCAAAGAGATGTCGTCAGCACAAAAGTAGGGGTCCACTAGGGCCGATGCCTGCCGGGGTCGCGGGAAGGTACTTATGGGTCACCGAGGCCCCTGGCAACACAGGCAACAGGAAGGAATACGGGTGGGTTTTAGTCAGTAAGAGTCTGACACACCCTCCCTCTCCGCCCAGAGCGAGAGAAGTTATTTGATGATTTCCCACGAAAATAACTAACTTAGCAAATACGCCGCACACCAAATATCATGCTTTCCATTCGGTTGTGTTAAAAAAACTTTTTCTAATTTGACAGTTACAGTACTTTTACGGTAACTGTCAAATTAGATACTTTTAAATTATCTGATTTGCTTCAAATGATTTTTGTATCAGGGTAGTCATGACCCTGATACAAAAATCATTTGAAGCAAATCAGATAATTTCAATTTTATATTTACTATTTAAAATCACTACAAATCTTATTAATATTTGGAAATCATGACACAACCGGCGCGCGTGTATGACCATGAACGTACACGAAGCACAAGGAGTATGTAAGGATTTTAGCAGGTTGCGTTCTGCAGTATCAGCCTACCCCTATGGGAAGAAGGCATGAGGTTATTGTTTTGTATTATATAAAGTTGATATCAGACGCTTCACGAGAATGTTTATTTTTATTTCATTCCACGTTCACAGTGAGAACGTGGAATGAAATGATGTGAATGATGTGAACTTCACACGACACCGACTAAATAACATAGGTTCGAACGTTCATCAACTCCTTTCATTGTTATATTTATTTACATAACCAAATTACAAGATGATTATTAACATTAACTAAATTAAATTAAAAACTCCTTTCATTACATTTTTAGATCGTTCGGATTGCGAGAGAAAGATGCCGAGTGCCGAAATCCAACATCGTTGTATCGGTTTACTTATTCATTTATATTTCACATTTGATTCATTGTGTTCAGAAGTTTCACTCCGAGTGGACGATGACGAATGAATACAAAGTGAACAAAAAGTGAGGCGTCAGATAAATGCTATCATCATCAGCCTAGCCTTCTCCCAACTATGTTGGGATCGGCTTCCAGTCTTACCGGATACAGCTGAATATCAGTATTTTACATGGAGCGACTGCCTATCTGACCTCCACAGCCCATTTACTGGGTAACACGATACCATGCTGTAAGACTGGTTGTCAGACTTTCGAGCTTCTGACGACCCGTAACGACTGTCAAAGATCTACAAATGACAGCCGGGACCAACGGCTTAACGTACTTTCCGAGGCACGGAGGGTCTTGGTATGTAAAGATGGTCACCCATCCACGGACCAACCGCGGCAAGCGTAGCTTAACCTGATGGATCGACCCGTGCGGCTGTTATTACTTAGCCACAAGCCCCTCAGTCAGATAAATGCTATAAAGTTGAATTATTAATTCACTGCAGTAATCTAACATGTGCCAGCTGTCACTTGTGTAATAAAATGGTCTTATTTAATTAACTTTTATAACTTTAGGGTCATGTTGCCATCATCATCTCCGACAACCAGTCTCACCAAGGGGTATCGTGACAAATTCAAAAGTCATTTATTCAAACAGGCTGAGAATCAGCACGTTTTAAACGTCAAAATTATATAAGACAGTCCTCCCAAACGCCCGCCCTGCACCACTTCCTAGTGCTTTAGCTGGGAAGAAGTGGCGCAACAAACTGCCCAGCAGCACAGCTGTCTGTTAAGTTTGAATAACTTGATTCTATACAATAGTATGTGTTCCCCGGTAAATGGGTTGTGGAGATAGGCAGTCGCTCCAAGTAAAATACTGGCATTCTGTAACGGTCAAGTTGCCTACAACTGAAACAGTTGAAAATTGCATTATTGGTCTAGTAACGGCTAGCGCAAAAGCAGAACGAGGAGTCCTGGGTTTGAATCCCAGGTCGGACAACGTGTTTTTCTTTTAGGAATTTCTTAGTAGCAGCCCGGAGTCTGGATTTGGGCCCTTGGGGAAATAAACTCATCCCTGTACTATATGGGACTTAAACATAACGTGCGAAATGTGGGTGTATTATACAATCTGGACCTCTGCCCAACCCTTCAGGGAATACAGTCATGATCTTAACATAATCAGTCTATAATGTTTCCACTGCTGGGACACAGGCCTCCTCTCTGTGAGAGAGTGGGTTGTAATCCACCACGCGGGCCCAGTGCGGGTTGGTAGATGTCACATGTCTTTGAATTTTTTGGTTCTAGGACATGTCGATTTTCTAACGAAGTCTTCTTTCACCGTTTTGAGAGCAGTAGTGATGAAATAATGTACATAAAGTAACCTTGTGGTTGAGTGCGAACCCACGATCTACAACTCGTAAGCCGCGGCCGTTACCACTGGGCCACCACTGCTCTCGTCGTGATCTTAAGGTATGTCAAATGCTGCCAATCTGGCTATGCTTAAACTGGAATGACATAAAAACATCATCAATCTTCTGCCCTCATCTTCTTATTTTTTACTGGTCTGCGCAACATGTCTTTTCTCTTCCACACTTCTCTATCAGATTGTCATCTGGGTAGTCACCCCACTTTCTAGACATATCTTTCACACAGTCCATCCATCGTCAGAGTGATATGACGTTATGCGAGGAGAGCGTATGTTACTGCGGCATGGACGAGGAAGACCTGAACCACGTGCTTTGGGTCTGCCCCCTGTATGAGGCAGCTAGGCGGAAGATGATGGATTGGATCAGCCGCGTGGAGGCCGGCCCGATCTATTACGGCGATCTCGTAAGTTCACCGGCTAAGTGAGTACGCGCGCTCATGGTATGCCGACCGCAGCAAGCTGGAGCGAGGAGAAGAGAGAAGAGCTGGAGCGAATCAACGTGTAAATAAGTATTAAAAAAAAAAAAAAAGAATTGTTAACTGCGTTTATAAAAATAAAAAAAAATATATAATAATACTAAAGTAAAACTAATAAAAGAGAAGGCAATGTAAGTAAAAAAAAAAGTAATTATACCTTAAAAAAAAAAAAAATTTGGAAAAGCATGGAAAAACATGGAAAAATAAAAAAATAAAAAAAAAAATATCCAAACCTTAGGGCTACTAATTCTATTTATTCCCTTCTCTTAGGTGCGACCGACGGCGAAGTCGACCTACGTGTTTTGTGTGGTGCAAGCCCGAATAGGGGAGAGTTGCTCAAGGGACACACATGGCTAAAGACTTGTAAGGGATCAAGAAGCGCCTGCGGACCAAAAATAAGATTGCCAAGGGTGCTGTATGTCCGCAGCCGCCCCACGTTTCGGCCCGTATAACGAACTTTGGAAGGGCCATGGGAAGGTTGGATCCCGAGTCCATCCATCGTTTCTCTGGTCTTCCCCAACTCGTATAGCCATCCACATTCATACTCGAAACTTACCCTGTGTCATTTTCCTCATTCTCCCGCATCACATGCCGATTCCCACACAACTTTCCAAGTCACCGGTTACATAAAATCATGACAGCTACAAATCCTACACAATCCTACTACACACATCTAATTACGTTGTTATCAGTATCACATAACGTTATCACGGTATCACATTGTTGGCAGGTAAGAGGACTATAAGCTATAATTGGCAATCAGTCTATTTTTATAGCATTTAGTTTGATGACCTTGTAGGTATGTTTGAGAATTAAAAGAAATCGAAGATTGAAGACGAAACACTTGCTCACGTCTATTAAGAGTCGGGTGATCGCCGTTGACCTTGGTCATACAGATGTGCGTCGCACTCACGCTGCGCTGCCGTTCGGTTTCATAGGAAATATTTATTTTTAATAACGAATATATGAATATTTCAAAAAAATCACAAATAGAACTATAGATAATAAAATAGTTTGTACATGCAAAAACAAACATGAAATATCTTAAGTAGTTTGAAAGTAATATCGTTTTTTATGCTTAGGGTAGACATTACTTCCTGAATTTATTTCGCAAAGTATTTTACTACAATATTTAAATGTTCTCATAAATAGAATTGATGTGTTCGCGTTCTAGTTTAACATATTTTTTTACATAACTTACTTGCAGTATAAGGCGCAATAACATGATCATGAGATCTTGCATGAAGCGCTTTGTGTGAGAAAGCTAGTTTGCCGTTGGATACCGCATCTGCTTTCCGACGATCACAAGGCGGCCCGCGTCAGATGGTGTAAGAAAACTCTGCAAAGGTTCAACCGAGGAGAGTCAAATCACGTCTACGATCCTGATTGCAAACAACAGTCTACAATCTGGGTCTTTCAAGACGAGCCAAAGCCGACTAAAGTTGTTCGTTCTCGAAGCACTTCAAAGAAGATGGTGGCCACGTTCGTTGGAAAAACCGGCCATGTTGCGACTATTGCACTTGAAGATCGTAGAACGGATAACGCAGAGTGGTATACCACAGTTTGTTTACCACAAGTCATCGCCGAACTTCGAAAATCTAACTCAAAGCGACGCATCATCCTGCACCACGACAACGCAAGCTCACACAGCGCTCGTCAAACGGTTGAGTATTTGAAGAAGGAAAAATTAGAAATTCTTGACCATCCTCCATACAGTCCTGCCTAAGCCCTAACGATTTCTTTACATTTCCTAAAATTAAGAAAAGTCTTCGTGGTCAAAGGTTCCAGTCCGGTGAAGAAGCAGTCGACGCTTTCAAGTCAGCCATTTTGAACACCCCCACTTTAGAGTGGAATAAATGTTATAATAACTGGTTTGAGCGAATGGAAAAGTGTATTAAGCTACGTGGTGAATACTTTGAAAAACAATAAAAAGTACTATAAGGTTCTAGTAGTGTTTTTTTCTTCAAACGACAAAACTTAAAAGGCACGCCTCGTAAATCGCTTACAGTTGCTGAGCTAAATGGGTAGATACCCGGCTTAATAAGGTCGGAAATAAATGAAATCTTGCAATAAACTACTCTAGGTATGAGAATGCATTACTTTATCAGCCTATAATTGTTTTATGAGTAATACTGATAGCTAACAATAAGTAGGTATTCTGATAACCCCCGCGACTGGCTATTACACAAGTAGGTACGTACCTAATAATATTTTATATAGCCTTAATCCTTTTACAAACATTAAATGATAAATGATATAGTCTAAGAAACAACAATACCCATTTTTTTTACAATCAGCTCAGTTGCAATGAACATTTCATAAAAATTCACGCCGCCAGTTGGCGCCACTTTGACAAGAGGTCTTCCATTTCGACAATGAATATAAAATATATGATGACGTTCATCATTCACATTCAGGAATTGAGGGAATCTAATAAAGTACACCAGAGACCTAAGCGGGGTAGTCCGTTATGAGGGTGACGCGCTCCGACAGGCCAGGCTTGGTTTCCAATCCTGGGTTTTGGCTGATCGACCAAGCTTTGGTATTGTTTACGATCAAATGTACACGAGCCGCGTAAAATTTTCAAGTCGGTTAAAGTAGGTACTGCCAAAATAGGCAAGGTTTCTGTGCATTTTGGAAGTCCACAGCTAAATTGGAGGCTAGGCCCCGTCCGTCTCGCAGTGGATGTGGGAGGAGTTGGAGGAGCATGGGGACATTGCCAATTTCTTTAGAGACCATTGCAAAGACAGGTCTCCACTTGGCCCCTCAGTGTCGGGAATCGGAGGAAATCGGGGGCCGGAGGGGCCGTTACTGCACTTCACCACGGAGCAAGTAAGGTCGGTGATAAATGTGCCTAGGGTCCTGTCCTTGTTCTACACGATGTGTCTCAGCCATTCGTTTTTACCGGCAGACTTAATCAAGACCATTGTCTTAACCATCGTGAAGAATAGGACAGGAGGCATCTCGGACATAGGCAATTATCGCCCGATCTCTCTTGCAACTGTTGTGGCTAAGGTGTTGGACAGTATGCTTGACTCTTATTTGGCAAAATATGTAAAGTTGCACGATGCATAGTTAGGCTTTTGTCCTGGACTATCTACCGAAAGTACTATCCTAGGTATCAAGCATACTGTCAAATACTACACTGACCGAAAGAGGTGTACGCCTGCTTCCATGATCTCTCCCAAGGCTTTCGACCTCGTTTCTTATGATATGCTTTCGAGTAAATTGAGGAGCAGGGGTATACCGGAGGAACTACTCAGTGTATTGCAGTTTTGGTATCGTAGCCAGACAAACAGTGTTACATGGTCTAATGCACTCTCGGAATCATATGGGTTGGAATGCGGGGTGAGGCAGGGTGTTGTCTCCCCGGGTCTTCAATCTATATGTTAATAACCTCATTGCCGAGCTCAGCGGCATACGTGGCGGATGCATGCAGGGTAAATGGTGTCAGTTGTAACAACATCAGTTACGCGGATGACATGGTGCTGCTGGGCCCGTCGCCGGGGGCGATCGCCTAGGTATTTGGCTGGCTTCTCCCAAGGGATAGACTTGCCGAACATGGTGAGCGGTCGGGGACCCCCCTCCTCATCGCGCGCTCGCGTAGTGGAGAGAGTGGGGAGGTCTAAGGGACGCATTGCACTGCGTAACTCGGCTGTTTACAATGGTGACGCCGACAACTACATATTTCTTTAACACGTTTCTTATATATCTGTTATTCCATATCTACTATTTTTCCTATTCCTTAGAATATAATATGTATAAAAGTAAATCTGACAGTTAACACGAACACGGTTGGCACAGTCCGCAGTTGTATAATCCCTATTTTTAAGTAACCTCACAGCTGAACACTCTCTTACGATACAGACTTGTGCAGCGTTTATTATTATTATTTAAATTGTCTTTGACATATCTCGGTATCCAGGGGTCGGGATTTTTGGAATGCGTACGAGGGGCCGAAGCCAACCCGGGGTCGCGGGAAGGTACTAAGCGCCTAGAGCGGGAGAAGATATTTGATGATTTCCCAGCCAAAAAGAAAAAGAGGCCTTTTAAGACGCTTTTAATGAAATGAGGCACCAACCGACGTTTATCCCTGTACGCACTATGCAAGTGCACCCAAGGACAACCCTCGGTTGGTGCAGGACTATTGCAGGATATGGAAACGAATATAGCGGACTATGTGTTTGGGTAGCTAAAGTGGACTGGTTACCAGAACTATGGAATGACTATGGCCCCTGCCTGTTCTATTTTTTATTATATGTACGGAAAAAATGGCAGGGCGGGAAGGTACAAAAGGGTTACCGAAGCCCCTGGCAACACAGGCAACGGAAGGGACACGGGTGGGTTTTAGTCAGTTAGAGTCTGACACACCCTCCCGCTTCGCCCAGAGCGGGAGAAATTATTTGATATAAAAGGGCGCGACTTGTGCACTCAATAATGGGCCCCGAAATAAGATTATTTATTATATACCCCCTTTTTTTTACTTCATTTTATTTTTATTTTTTTTATTGCATTTTTTACCATATAAAACAGTGAAAATTTCAAGTGTCTACCTATTACGGTTCAAAAGATATACGAGTAGTCATGTGACGGACGGGCGGACAGCGGTGCCTTAGTAATAGGGTCCCGTTTTACCCTTTGGGTACGGAACCCTAAAAAGATGGAAACAAGATGACCTATATCTATAAATAATCATGCAGTCGGAGGCTTCTTCTTAAAGTCCCATGTAATAAGCGGCGACCTATTGCATCACACGGTCATAAATCGAAAACTCCCAGCTGCTACTGAGTAATTCGTAATGCAACAATCAAATAAAACTGCCTGACCTGGGAAGCGAACCTAGAACCTCACGATCAGCAGTCATATGTAAATATACGACTGCGGCTAATATTAAAAATCAATAAAGAGATTGTTTATATGGATAAAGATATTACTAAGACTCCGCTGTCCGTCTGTATGTCTGTCTGTCCGTTAATCACCAGGCTATATGTCATGAACCGTGATAGTTAGACAGTTGAAATTTTCACAGAAGATTTATTTCTGTTGCCGCTGTAATTGAAAAATACTAAAAAAAACAGAATAAAATAAATATTTAAAGGGGCTCCCATACAACAGACGTGATTTTTTTTCCGTTTTTATACGTAGATACGTACGTAGTACGGAACCCTTCGTGCGCGAGTCCGACTCGCACTTGGCCGGTTTTTTAAAGTTCACTTTTTACGTAGTTGGGTTTTTTAATTATTCACATTACTTTTTTTTTATTTTACACTTTTTAATAATTATTTTTCACATTAATTATACGATTATATAAACTTTATGACAGCTTTATAATAAGTGAGAATGTTTACCAACTTTAAAACCGTTGTAGATCCTAAATGGTCATTCAAAATTTAAAAAAAAAAAACTGGCCACGTGCGTATCGGACGACGCACAATGATTGGTTCCGTAGTTGGAATGAATTTATCCCAAAAACAAACTTAACATTGTAGTTGAAAAGCATGTTCCCCTTTACAATCCAACTGCAAATGTAAGTTTGTACGCACAATATTGAGAGATTTACCGTGTTATTTTCACACTATAGACTTCTCATAGGTTTTCTTGTAATCTATAAGTAAAGAACTATTTTCTGTATTTTTTTTTCAAAGATTTAGTGTCAGTAGTTTTGGAGATAAGAAAGAATATCGTTTATTTGGACACAGTTCATGAAACACAAAATACAAATAACAGATTAAAAAAGTGAAAATAATGTTAGATAAGGAGGGAGAGAGACAGACACACGAGTGATCCTATAGGGGTTCCAGTTTTTTCTTTTTGAGGTACGGAACCCTAATAAAGTAGGAAATCCTATTTTATATTATTTTTAGCAGAACGAATTTTGATGATGTAACAATATTGATAACGCGACGTATCTTTATCAGACGACCTTGAACTAAAACATGGTCAAACGTTGACTCCAGATAACTAAACTTCACGCCTGTTTCCCCGCAGGATTGGGCAGAGGTGCACCCAAAATCAAGTCATTTATTCAAACCAGGCTGAAAATCGGCACATTTTGGACGTCAAAATTATGTACAGTTCAAATTTTCTCATTCGATTTTGAACTTAACCATCAACATTTTAAGGTTTAAATTCATTTGGCGAAATTTGACAGTTTGTGGCAACTTCATGTGCTGGCGACTATACATAAGACAATACATAAAACGCCCGCCCTCCCCCATTGCCTAGTTCTTTAGCTGGGAAGACCTGGCGCAACAAACTCTCCAGCAGCACAGCTATCCCACATTTTCACCATTCTGTGAATCGCCCGGAGGACACGGTGGAGCACCGCCGTGTCCTCGTGGAAGCGATCGGCGGCGGAGATCTCTCGCGTCCGGCCCTGGTCCAGGCCATGGTAGCAATCGATAGGGCATGGGAAGCCGTCACCTCCTTTTGCGAAGCAGTAATACTCGCGAAGGAGGAGGCGAAACGGGTGAGGGAGAAGCAAACTTCCCTCACACTCACGCTGCCGCAAGAGACGCCCTGGGCGTCGGGAATTCCAGGCGGATTTCCGGCCACCCTAGGCGCGGGCTTGCGAACGGTGAGCAATGGGTAGTTCGCCGTCCGATAAGGAACAGGGGTCGACGGCGCGCTGTGTTCCACGCGCGCCTCAAACTGATGTCAGCACAAGTGTAGGGGTCCACTAGGGCCGATATCTGCCGGGGTCGCGGGAAAGTCCGAAAGGGATACCGTGGCCTCTGGCAACACAGGCACTGGAAGGAACACGGGTGGGTTTTAGTCAGTAAGAGTCTGACACGGCCTTTGACAATTTCCCACACAAAAAAAAGGTGTCCCACATTTCGCCAGTTATGTTTAAATCTGGGTTTACATTATTGTGTTGTGTCGTGTTGTGACGCCTTGTGACGCAGTGTCAACCAATCAGAACTCGTTGTTATATGACGCGATCTTGAACAGATTCGTTTAATTGGTCAATCCTACGTCACGACACAACACAACACAGTACTGTGCTGGCTCCTTAACAGTCCCATGTAATAGGTAGGTAACTATAATCATTAAAACCTCTCTCGTAAGTTAGATTTGTTCCATAAGAACATAAGAGATTTGTTCTTAAGGAACAAATCTAACTAAGAGAGAGGTTTTAATTATTCTAATGATTATAATTCTGTAAATACATATTTGTTATGGTCGCGAATCATATTTTGCCAATTGCAAAAAACGTAAGAAAATTTAATTTCAGCGGGTTACTACTGCGGATCCAACACACACATACAAAAGTCTGTTAATTGACTTTTTCTTTTGTTTTGTAGCTTTAATTAACATTTGTTTCAATTAGTAATGCTACTGTCAACTACAGAATTGTTTATCAAGGTTAAATAAAACTATTAAAAATGTTGTCATATTAAAATTATACATTTGTAATGTAATGCAACAACATGATCAGTGGTGGCCCAGTGGTAACGACCGCGACTTACGAGTTGTAGGTCGTAGGTTCGAACCCGGACAGGCGCTTAATTTTGTGTAATTATTTCATCACCACTGCTCTCAAAACGGTGAAGGAAAAACACCGTGAGGAAACCGGCATGTCCTAGAACCAAAAATTCGAAGACATGTGACATCTACCAATCCGCACTGGGCCCGCGTGGTAGATTACAGCCCACTTCCTCTCACAGAGAGGAGGCCTGTGTCCCAGCAGTGGGATCATTATAGGCTGATTATGTAAAGTATGTAACATATAACATGCTTAATACATAAACTCAAACAACATACGCAACGCCATGTAACATGTTGACAAAATATCTGTTATCTGTTATTTGTGAGCATTTTAATTAGTTCCTGTTAACAATTTTTTATATATTGTTATGATCACCAATCTGTTTGATAAACATGACGACTATTATTAATCAAAAGTGCCTATTTGAAATAAATTATTTGACTTTGACTTGGAATCCGAACTGTCCATAATCCAGCCTCCATTCTAATTTATTAGTGGTCAGCGTGGCATGTCTTCTTTCAAACTTCTCATCTCGGAAGGCACCCCTTTTCTAGCCATATCGTCTTCCACACAGTCCATCGCTTTAGCAAACCATATTCATACTCAAAACTTTACGTATGAGAGGCCAGTTATATATTATTTTAAGAAGTAAATTATAAAATCACATTTGTAATCAAAGGTTAGGCAGAGGTGTTCCTATAGTTCACCCACATTTCGCCAGTTATATTTAGTTTAAGTCAAGAAGTAAGTACATATATATTATTTATACTCACGCCTTCTTCCCATAGGTGTAGGCAGAAACTACAGAACGCCACCTGCTCCGCTCCGTACATACTCATTTTGCTTTGTTTACGTTCATACATCTGGTCGTACACGTACGCCGGTTGCGGGTACTACGCACCTGACCTTTCTGAAGAACATCACCAATGAGGTCGCTATATGTCCTCCTAGGGCGTCCCCTCCCGGCGTCAAGAAGTAAATATGTCATTGTTTACTTTGCTTTTGTAATTTATGCATTTATGAATATTCAGGAATGAATCAACATAATTCACTGTGACAGCCACACATTGTATTAGCATGAACTGAAGGGGTCACTGCTCCAATGTTAGTTCACATTTATTTATTTTTAAAAAGTGTGCAGTCAGACTGTTTTGATAACCTCCACAAAATGTTGGAGTAGATAGTGACAAAAATAAAAAAAATATAAGTAATTGTTTACAAAGTTACGAATAGCAGATAAGTTTGGCAAACAGTAAAGTTGTAATCAAATCGTGCACTCCGTCAATCAGCTTACCACGTTTAAGTTGGTTCCAAACTAAGATATTGTATAATATTTTGGGTCAACAACTCTCTTTGCTAGACTTGCCTTTTAATGCGTTTAAAACTAAAGTAAAATCCACCTTTTTTTAAAGGCATACTATTCTATCAATAACTACTTAAACGATAAAAATTATTGATTGCTGTGATTAACTCAAAACAATGTTTATGTCCTTTCTCCAGAATTAGCTTACCTACTGACCGGTTATATGAGTTCATATAATTGTTTATTTTGTTTGACTGTGTAAGTCAATTTATTTTTAACTTTATTTTCATTCATTATTGACATAATCTACTCATTACAATGGTTTTTTATGAGTTGTATTGCAATATGTGGTTAGCTAGCAACCTCGACAATTGATTATAATATTCTTACTGGAGCAACTGGCAGCGTAGGGGGTCGGGTTGCCTTCTTCCCTCAAATATGGCGAGGGGGGTAATGGCTGACCTTTGCGTTATGCTCATGAACGGGTGCTGCTCATGGTGACTGGTCGTCTTGCTGACCATGGTTTTGTTATTGGTATTAATAGTAACTGTTTCTTTATTTTACTTCGATGGTCCTAGTTTATCATTTGTGACTGAGTTACAGCTATATGTAAGCGGGCGCGCCATTTATGCTTGGAGGCTATTATTTAGGTATTAATTTCTGTTTCCGTTTTTATTAAATTTCTGCTTGAGTATAGTTTTCGATGTTTTTTTTTTTGTTGGTTTAGTGGTGTGCTAGCTGACATATGCCTAATAATTTAATGTTTTAGCATTGTGTAAATTATCTTTGTATACTATTGTATTAATTTTTTTTCTAATTGAACAGTCAGCTGTGCTGCTGGGGAGTTTGTTGGGCCACTTCTTCTTCCCAGCTAAAGCATTAGGAAGTGGTGGAGGGTAAGCGTTTTGGGGGACTATATTTTGTAATTTTGATGTTCGAAAAGTGCTGTTTCTCAGCCTAATTTGAATGAAATGAAATGAAATGAAATTGTTTATTCTGTAAATAGGATATGCGAATCACTTTTACACGTCATATAAAAAAATAAGCTAGATGGATTCGACATTTCCTATCTGACTACCCCTGAGAAGAAATAGCGAAACAAACTCAAGGGTCAAAGTCTCTTTTAAAGTCCAGACATAATCTTGGTCAGATCATGTGAGGACCATGTAGATCTATGTCTGAAATGGTCTTTTGAGGAAAGAACCACACAAATTTGAGTGGTCCTGTCCAGTCAGTGCAAGCATTTGTCAGTAATTGTGTAGCTCAACTCAAAACTTAAGGAGCTCAACGACTCGACAAACAATACCAAGGAAAGGACAGTTGGGTTGGCCGCATAAAGAACTCAAAATGCTAGACCATCATTAAAACTAAGAGAAAAAAAAACAACAAGAAATAAATAAAAATGACCCACATAGTGCTCACATTCACAATAATTAAAGATTAAAAAAAATTTGAAACAATAAATTTTTAATAAATGACTTGATTTTGGTGAATGTCACTGACAGAGAAACTGTTCTCAAAGCCCAAAAAAAAAGTGTATCCAGGTAATAAGTGCATTAAACCTGCAGACACTTGTAAACCACATTTTATAAATTTAAAAATATTGACATTCCCATCACTGTATATCTATGAACTAGCATTAGACATTAGAAATATTATAAGACAATATAAAACGTTAAAAAGTACCAGGCTCGCCAGTACACGCCAGTACACTTTGTGGAATACGCCATAGAACAGCTATGATTGACCAAGTGTGCATTCTGTATGGGCCCTAGAATATATAATAAAGATTTATCTGATCAATAAAGTCTATTATAAAGTTAATGGATAAATGTTTTTTTTTTTAAGTTAAGTAATGTAAAATTATATAATAAAAATCTTATTAAATTATTCACTCATTTAACTATTACAAATGTTAAATTTGTAATAGTTAAATGAGTGAATAATGTCACAAATATTTTTATTATAATAGATATTGACACACCTGTTTAGGTATCCGATATGGTTTAGAGTACTTTTGTTGTGTCATATCACCTCATGTATCCATATTCAAGCAAATAAATGAATTGGTTTGAAACATAATAAGTTTTGACTTAATTTATCATAGAACTAAGTTCTAAATGGCCATGATACAGCTAAAAATAATATGCTTACTTTTATCACGAACGTAATAATAATTAAGTAAAGTTATTATCATTTTACACAACTAGCGACACGCCCCTTCTTTGCATGGTTTGTACTACTGGATATAACATCGAGATTTCTTTATTATTTGTAAGTTTAATAACAAACTTATTGTTCACATAAATCTTCCGGAATAAGTTCTTTAATAAATGGTGGTGAAATCCGTTGCCTAAATAGTTTAGAAGAACGCGGTCACACAGACAGACGAGCGACTTTAATATTTATTCTTGTATAGATTTGAAGAATTGCGCAATTTTAAATTACGAACATCGCGAAATTACGTCACAAGAACCAGTTTTTAATGTTTACAAACTTGAAATGGGACAATGGTAACTTAAACAATTCGACTTTAGAAAAATAATGTTTTGACTACTACACTCGCAATAGTTCAAAGTCTACTTTATAACCTTGAGATGATTATTTTAGGGCTAACGAGCGGTAAACGACATCTCTAATCTAAAAATAGATTCATGGGAAATGTTCCTAGCAACGATACACAAAAAACTTACCCAGAAAAATTATTTCAAAACGCCACCGAGATTTCCGCAAAAATGTAACTTTTTCTAAAACTATCACACTGAGGTACACTGTTAAGTGTTTGTTTTCGAAGTTATGGATATGATTTGAAGAGTTTCGACACTAGAAGAGCTAGTTGTTATGTCAATAATTTTCTTTTTTAAAGGAAATATTGAAAAACACTGCACGTAATAATCAGCACTTCACAACTCACTCAATCAGCTGTCAAATTTGGAATGACACTTAGGAGTTATGACATAAGACAGACATGAGACAGCTGAGATTGTAATGACAGCAGCGCGTGGGGTTCGCGCACGGGATTAGAAATTCTACTATTTTTAATGTATACCAACAGCTGCTGTTTTATTTTCGAAATTAAATATAATTTTGCTTTCTTGTTTAATTCATTTAAATACTCACAAATTACGTTTTTAAATATATTTTATAAAACAATAGGCAGTTATGGGGACTGCCGACAGAAGTGAAAACTTAAAACTTTGGAATAAGTTATACATACATACATATATATGCGTATACAGGTACCGCTGCGCGTCACCAGTATAGTCCAACATGTCACATTAGCATGTCGGTGACGTGAACCGTTGCTGGTAAGCATTCGTGAAATTTTATTGAAAAAACAATATGACGCCATTAGTACTCATTTTAGCCACTCACCAAAAATTCCTTGTACAACTTTACTTGCAAACATTTTGGAATTAAAAACTAAGGTTTCTTAGATGAGCAGTGGCTACCACATAGCGTCTACATTTTGCCGGCAATTGACGTCACTGAAACGTTAATTATGAAAAATAGGTGCGTGTGTTTTCCCAGAGAGCATTTTAAGGGTTTCGTAGTTAAACCCCTTATAGTTTTGCCACATCCGTCTGTCTGTCTGTCCCCGGTTTAGCTCAGAGACGCTTAGTAAGTGTAAAATACAATCTTTTTTTTAGGGTACCTCCCTGGCACGTAATGTGGGGATGATATTTTTTTTCTCATCTATCCCATGGTGTGGGGTATCGTTGCAAGTGTCATATCGTCGCTTAAGTTCTAACACCGCGGAAGTCATTTTTTTGACAAAATACGTATTGTATGTCATTCGATAGAGAATCGCAAGGCGCATCGTTTGACGAATTTTAAAATTGTATGTGTCTACATGAATTAAACATATTTTAATTTCTATATTGAATAAACCTAAATATGAACAGTTGTTTGAGGCTAAATAAAACGGATTTTTTGCTCTCCTGAAAAGTTGCGTATTTTGACTTCCGCGGTGTTAGAACTTAAGCGACGATATGCTAAATGTTTTTTTTTTTTGGGTAAATGAAACCATCATGACATTAGTACACACGGCTACACATCAAGCTATAGTATTAGCTGATCTCGCATTGTATAGGATTTCCGTACAATGCGAAGTCAGCGTTAACTTAACTGTATGGCTTGATGTGTAGCCGTGTGTACTAACGAAATTAAAAAGAAAACTATCACAGCTAAGTAGGATTTACAAGTTAACTAATAATAGTCGACCAACTTACATTTGACTCATTTTTTTGACACCATAAAGTCAAACCCGCCCCTGCCATCATTTTCGTGACATCTGTCACTCTTCTATACCGACCCGTAGCTTTAGGAAGACTAATGTCCAGCTGTGGGCTGCTATAGACAGAGTCCGCAGAGATGAATGAAAAACATTACTCAAATAAACCTAATAGAAAAGGAAACAACCACATTGTTAAAAAGGTGTTTATTCGAAATATAATAATAAAATGTTATACATTTAATTTAATTTACACGGAAAATATTTTAACAACCTACACACAACTAGCGAAAACTACCTATTACCACAACGATAATCGGCAACACTACACACGACTACTCAAACAATAACGAACTTTAACTTGTACGCAATAAAGTCTATAATCGTTTAGTATCATTCACACATACAGTTACTTTTTATGAAGAAACGTTTAATCTCAGGAATACATTCTCCTACTGTACTTTTATTATTGTTATGGCTTCTCAGGGCATAATTTTAAATATTACTAAGCAAGGTCAGAAATGGAATGATTTTATTGAGAAAAAAATATTTTAAGTTTGTCAGTGCAATCATTTCGACAGTTATGTTTGTTAACAAAATGTTGGAATACCGTAAACTACAGCAGTGCTTTCAGTTAATTTAAAAAAAAAAACCATCAGTCAAAGTGATCTTTATTCTCGTTACAATAAGGCTGTAAAAGGACTGCGCGAAATTCAAATTTTCTTATGTTTTTTTGCAATTTGCAGGTCTGGGTCAGGTTGTATGTTGATGAAAATTTTGCGATCGTATCAAATATACAGGCTCCCTCTCACAGAGAGGAGGCCTGTGTCCCAGCAGTGGGAACATTATAGGCTGATTATGTATGTATGTTATGTATGTATCAAATATGTATTTACAGAATTAGAATCATCAATACAACTCCCTGAATTGGCCTCAAATGTAGGGATTGTTGTTTTAATGATTTTACGGCCGGGAACTGTACCTATCATGATTCAAAAAAATTTAACGTGGCAACACAGGCCACAACATCTATTTGCCATACACAAAAAAAATATTTAGCGGCTATTCATACTGCCGCACTCAGAGACGTCATTAAAAAATTATTAACTGTAAGTGTCCAGCATATTTTCTTAGCACATTTGAAGATAATTAAATATGTTCTCAATCCGTCATACACCTGGTTTCTGAATTAAGAATTAAAAGTTCAGAGCTTGTCAAACTATACTTCAGCATTACTTTTGGTGAAATTCAAAATGTCTTTGCAAAAACGTACCTTAAGTCCCGCGCGACACCGATTCGGAGTCAAACAATAGAAAATCAATTGTGTCTCATTTGCTGTCCTTGACCAATTAAACTTCCGCGGTCTACATGGTGGAGTTTACCAAGCTCACTCCAAATTCTCAATTCAGTAACTGTGTTGTTCTTGTCTGACAGCGTCTACTTGTAAATAGTTCATTTTATTTATATTTCTAAGTCAACTTGCTGCGGTCGGTTCTTGGATGGGTGACCACAGATTACATATCGAGACCCCTCCGTGCCTCTGGTAGCACGTTAAACCGTTGGTCCTGGCTGTCATTTATAGATGTTTGACAATCGTTACGGGTCGTCAGAAGTCCGAAAGTCTGACAACCAGTCTTACCAAGGGGTATCGTGTTACCCGGTAACTGGGTTGTAGAGACCAGATAGGCAGTCGCTCCATGTAAAACACTGGTAAAACACTTGTTTGATTGATATTTCTAAATAACGTCCCTGAGTTCTAGCAATTACATAATTTAATATTAAACCGTGCTGTAGTATTTAATCACTCCGTTCCAGGTCGGAGTCTGACCCTGGTCGGTCGTCTTGCTATGAATCTGTAGCATGCGGGCCGTTTTTTTTAATATAGATAGCATATTTCTGGCATTTAAAGCACAAATGTCTCCACCTCTGCCTAGCCCGTCGGAAAGTATAGGCGCGATATTAAAAAAAAAACGATACTTCAGTCTGTACTGTATTAGGCAGAATCGTTTTAAAAACTACTCAAATTATTTTATCATGGCAATACCGACCGTAGCGGTCGGTGTTGCCATCGTAAAATGACTTGATTAATCCTATTACCATAT
This sequence comes from Atethmia centrago, assembly GCA_905333075.3. Classification (NCBI taxonomy): domain Eukaryota; kingdom Metazoa; phylum Arthropoda; class Insecta; order Lepidoptera; family Noctuidae; genus Atethmia; species Atethmia centrago. The sequence goes on from HG995393.1 coordinate 19,743,999, forward strand.
ACAAAAACATAATTTAGCGACAAAACTTAAAATAATTTAGTACTAAAACCGTGCTGGGACCGTCTCATGAAGTGTTAAAGCCATCACTGTGCCGATGCGAGACAGAGATAGTGACATCCGTCCTGTATAGCTCCATCTCAACAATCATGAAACCAAAACGTTATAACACGGGCTTTGTAGTATTTAATCACTCAGCTCCAGATCGGAGTCTGAGTCCGGCCGGCCGCGGATGGTCTTCTTGCTCTGGATGTGCAGCGCGCGGGCCTTGCGGGCGTCTGCGGGCGGCACCAGCAGGTCGCCGTTGTACTCGATCACTTCGGACCTGCGGAGACACGGGGACCGTTAGGGGTGCTACACACTTGTTCGGCTCACTCGGGCGGCAAGATCGAATATACAAGGTGGAGACGAAAACATAACAATAAATTAAACTGCGTATGATTTGCGTATGTTTCCAGTCTGCATACAAGGGACAGTGAGCAATGGGTAGCTGTTCCACGTGCGCCTCGCGGGTCCACTAGGGCCGATGCCTGCCGGGGTCGCGGGAAAGTCCGAAAGGGTTACCGAGGCCCCTGGCAATAGGCAACGGAAGGAACACGGGTGGGTTTTAGTCAATAAGAGTCTGACCCACCCTCCTGCTCCACCCAGAGCGGGAGAAGTTATTTGATAATATCCGATCCAAAAAACAAAAAGTCTGTATACAAAAATTCAATATACACTAATATTATAGACATTCGCATTAATCAATGCGGAGCTCATGCGGATGCAGATGTGGTAGAAAAGGGTGAATATAAGTAAAATAATAATCAACAAAATGGAAATTATTCATCAATAAAGCTCTGAATCGACACGTTTTCACGAAATATTCTTTTATCCAACAAACCGATATAATTTCGAGAGCTATATTGATTTTTAAATTATTATAATTTAGTAATTATTTTATTACAATTACCGCGAATTGAATTATGATTAACATACAACGAAACTGCGCTGCAATTTTCAAAAAAAAAGTAATAAATGTTGAATTTTGCCTTGCCACTTTGACGGATCCTTTAAAAAAAACTTGAGATCCGCTTACACGGATGTGAGCCACGTTATCACACCGCGTTTCCTATCTAAATACTCTGAGAAGAAAGACCGAAACATACTCAGAGGTCACAGTCTCTTTTAAAGTCCACACATAATCTTGGTCAGATCATGTGAAGACCATGTCGATTGGTGTCTAAAATGGTCTTTAGATGAAAGAACCACACAGATTGAGTGGACCTGTCCAGTCAGTGCACGTCATTTGTCAGCAGTTGTGCAGCTCAACTCAGAACTAAAGGAGCTCAACGATTATAGGATCACTTGTGTGTCTGTCTGTCTGTCCATCTGTTACGTCGAATCTACTGGACCGAAGTTGAAATTTGGTACACCTATCTTACAACACATACCTAGCAATCCGCCACTCCAGCATCTCGGTGGAGAAGTCGTCGCGGTTGCCGACGTCGGTGAAGCCAACGACGAAGTCCTTCGTCTTGTTCTCCTTCACCAGTCCTATGGTGGGGATCACGCGGATCTTCAGGCGAGCTGTAACAAATAAATTTCTAAGTTAGATCAATCTGTCCAGTCATGTTGGGGTCGGTTTCCAGCCTAACCAGACGCAGCTGAATACCAGTATTTTACATGGAGCGACTGCCTACCTGGCCTCCACAACCTAGTACTGGGTAATAGCGTACCCCAGCGACCAACCGTTTTTCCTTTAAAGTTAAAGTTCGCGAGCACATTCGTTACAAGCTGGCAGTATCATCACAACGGTAATGTTTTCCCATTGTTTGTCTTATCTGTTTAGTATAATCGTGTATTTATTTGGTCTTATTTTTATGTATAATTAGGTATATGTATGTATATACTTATATTTTAATAAATATTTATTCCACAATTTTCGTTAATGGACAAACCACTGTCTGTGGTGGTCAGACTTTCAAGCTTCTGACTACACGTACGTAACGACTGTCAAAGATGACACATGACAACAACAGCCGGGAAATTATAAAGTACATCCTTACTAATATTATAAATGCAAAAAAGAGTTTGTTTGTTTGTTACGCTTTCACGCTAAAACGGCTGAACGGATTTGGATGAAATTAGGCATGGGTAGACCATGACCTGAATTAGGAGATAGGATACTGTTTATCCCGATATTCCCACGGGATCGAGACTTACGCGGGCGAACCGCGGGGCGCAGCTAGTATATTATATTTTCAGGCACAAAGGTATCAACGAATGGCGACATATGGCTTGAATCAGACACAGAAACGAGTTGTTTAGAGCAGATTGACACACTTTTTTAAATTCCCCGTGCCCGTGTGTGTGACAATTGTGAGTTGAATACACAGACAATAATTTAGAGTCTACAAAACATCAAATTGCTCCGCATGATCATCCGTTATATCGAAAATACTGCAGCATTAAGGCGCTGACAAGACCCAATTGTTATAGTATATTAGATAATTGCTTCATATTTTGCAATAAATTACAAGCGTTGTGACATCGAGCTGCTCTTTCTTTTCTATGCAATCCGACAGTGACCGCGGTTTAGGTGTTGTCAGCGTTGAGGATTAATGTTGAGTATTATGTTTGACGAAAACACGATTATTACATTATACTATTTTACATTATAATATTATATTATATTATACAATTTTCTCGACAGAAACAAATGACAAAATTACCTCCAAACCGAAAAATAAACCGCTAGTATTAAAAAAATACTTCAAATTAGATCATGCAACTTTGCGTTGGTAATCATCTGCCTAGCCTCTTCCCAACTATGTTGAGGTCGGCTTCCAGTCTTACTTTACATGGAGCGACTGCCTATCTGACCTCCATGACAACCGAGTTGCTGGGTAACACAAAATCCCTTGGTAAGACTGGTTGTCAGACTTTCGAGCTTCTGACGACCCGTAACGACTTTCAAAGATCTACAAATGGCAGCCGGGACCAACGGCTTAACGTGTTTCTAAGGCACGGCTTGTGTTTGGTATGTAAAGATGGTCACCCATCCACGGACCAACCGCGGCAAGCGTAGCTTAACCTGATCGATCGACCCGTGCGGCTGTTATTACTTAGCCACAAGCCCCTCTTTGCATAATAACTGACTTAATTTAAAGCAGATACTGTGTTTTTTATTGTTAATTTCCATTATTTTCAGCGTAAAAAGAAATTACCTAAACTATCGGCTCCTTGGAGGCTTCTTCCTGCCACCCTGCCTCGCTTACTCGGGTGAGCGCTAGCAGTGTACGAGCGAGATAAACAGTGAGGTGGCGCTGAGGTAGTATGGACTCTTAAATAATAGTAAATTGTATAGTGCACTCAATCCTGGTACCACCATGATAACCGAATATTATGTAAAACAGCATTCACAGATTACAGAGGGAACAGCATCCCAATTGTGTAACACATTTCAATGACAATTCAAAGGATTTTGGAGCTGCTGCCTGCGGGGCTTTTTCTAAAATAATAGTAAGTTTGTATCTGCGTCTCCACATGTCCACAATCTTGCAGCGAGGAGTGTCGTTCTTGTAGAACTGACACACTCTACTGCCTCTCTGACCTTCTGGAAGTCAAATAGGCAGTCACATACTGGTATTCAGCTGCATCCAGACTGGAAGCCGACCCCCACATACATGGGAAAATGCTAAGCAGATCATGAGGACTGCCTATCTGACCTCCTCAACCCGGCAACATTACTTGGTAAGACTGGTAATAAATATGCTATAGTAACTGACCTGTCTCTGAGTTTATCTTGGACATCACTGAAATTGGTGAAGGACTGGAATTTGTGTGGAAGTCTTGACTTACAGTTAAACCCCGAGCGGGAGAAGTTATTTGATGATTTCCCACCCAAAAAAAAAAAAAAAAGCCTCAAGTTTTTCAAATAGCCAACAATTTGAGTTTATTACCCCATTTTCTTAATCATTTTATTATAACTTGTTATTTTTATTTTACTGTAAACAAAGCGATTTTTGATACTCATTTTCTAAACCTTTGTATGTAAAACTGTCGTTGTCTAATAGATATATACTATATTAACTTTAAATTAACACATTGTACTGAGATGTGTTCACATAATTTCTAGCCTATTTCTATACGTGAGGACTTGTAATTGGCTTTCTGTTGTCTATGTTTGTCTATATTAAGTTTTTATATAGCTTTAAGTCTTCCATAGTGTCATAAATAAATAAATATAAGTCTGAAGACGTCAACCATCTTGAGCAAGCGTGGTGGTCTCTTCTCTGTAAGAGAGGAGACTTGTGCGGTGCAGCGGAACAATAAGACCCTGGTATTATTATTATCAACTAACCTGTGAGAAACGGAGCCCGCTCAACATCCAGCTTCACAAACCGAGTCTCGATATGCTTCTTGGCCAGCAGTTTGAGATGCATGTCCACGATCTTGCAGCGAGGAGTGTCGCTCTTGTAGAAGTGACAGACCACGTTGTCACTCTTGTTGCATATGGTGAAGAATTCCTTCTCACCGTCTATCTCTGTGTAATCGCCGTGGCCCTGGAATGAAATAGAATGTGGTTATGAAATTGGCCGTGTGATGTATCAGAAACCAAATGTATTTATATAGTATGACACACAGCATTGAATACCAGGTAATTTTTAAAATTCAGGACGAAATCTGCAACCAAAATAGTCTTAGGGCCATATTACAGAACCTAACTCAAGACTCAAGCATTAGTTAAAACTATTTTCAGCCAATCAAATGGCTTTAAAAGAGTTTTCAGTAATGATTGTGCTTTGTGTGAGGTTCTGTAGTGTTTTGCATCCTGAAATTGATTCTGGAGACACAACGTTTCTGGACTTTTGTCATTGGAGATAATGCTAAGATTAAAAAACAACTAAAACTATTATACATATTATTGTATTGACCTTATATCTGTAACATTGAACAACAATTAACTAATAAATAATATTTTGCATGCAGTTGATACATATTATGTTGGGGTCGCTTCCAGTAACCGGATGCAACTGAATACCAGTATTTTACATGAAGCAACTGCCTATCTGACCTCCGCAACCCAGTAACTGGGTAACACGATACCCCTCGTTAAGACTGGTTGTCACTTTCAGGCTTCTGATGACGCTTCGATGCTTTCCGAGACACGGAGTAGTCTCGATATGTAAAGATTAGAGATGGGCCGAATGTGGTCTGAACCGAATCCGAACTTCGGCCTAACATTCGATTAAAATTAAAAGTTCGGCCGAACTTCGGTTTAAGAGCTAGACAGCTATCTCAATGAAGTTCTGCTACTCAAAGACCTCTGTCCATATGGCTGGTGGGCTAAGAATAAAGACAAGTTTCCTAACATGAGTTATTTGGCTCGAATATATTTATCGTTTCCTGGAAGCTCTGTATATTCTGAGCGATTTTTTCGGAGGCAGAAAACGTATACGAAAAATGAAACGTAGCAAACATCTGCCAGATAAGGCAGAGTCTTTGGTGTTTTTGCACCATAACCTGCCTCTAATAAATTTTAAATATGAGTGAATAGATAGATGAGAAAAGTTTGTTTCATTTAATTGTTGAAAAAAATACCCTTTAATTGTAATAAAAAATTCAATTTACGAATTCTAATCCAAATGTTTGTTAGAACAAAGCTTATTTCATTTTTGTAATAGTATGTCTAATTTTTATGTCAAATTAATTAGGCAGAGATGTTCAAGACTAATAAGAACAACTGATTTATGTTAAGGTCTATGAGTACCATGAGTGAGTAAAATACAATTTTATTTTACAATAATGTTATTCTAATACTATTAATTTCAGTCAAAATAGTGCAAGTAGGTATTATTATTCTTGTGCCGAATGTTCGGCATCTGAACCGAATTTCGGCCGAATGCCGAAGTTCGGTTCAAGCTGCCGAAATTCGGTTCAACCGAATTTCTTCCCATCCCTGGTAAAGATGGTCACCCATCTACGGACCAACCCCGGAAAGAGTAGCTTAATCTGATAGATTGACCCGTGCGGCTGTTATTACTTAGCCACAAACTATAAAAATTTATTAAGCAAAATAAAAATTTTAGTAATCTTTGTTTTTGCAATGACGTCACTTCATAAGTGTTTTATTCATTCATTTATTAACTTTAAATACTGCAACAAATAATATTTGTAATAGTACTCACATTAGCCAGCCACTCTTGCTTAGACTTTGCTCTCTTCTTCATCTCGGCGATGCGCTGTTGTCTGATCGCTTCCAGGTCACTCGAGTCCATTGTCTCGAGCCTGTTCCAAAGTAAATGGCTTAAATATTCATGTTTTAATTTAATTAAGGCGATGACAAGTGGCAAATATATCTGTGTAGTTTGTGGTAGCGGAAAAAATATATGCTAATTTTGAACATGTTTCTCAGATTTTGGTTGTTACCAAAACACGTTTTGAAACAAAATCTCGATACAAATTAATGGTAAAGTAACCCTTTACCTTGAGTTCTAATCCAAAATATCTGTATTAAATATCAACATTATGTTATGTATTTACTTAATAACAAAGACGTCTTATATGAATGCAGAACTAGGTTGTTTTTTTTAAATTTCAATTACTTAATTCAATTTTGAGTAAATAGATAATTGCTCCATATTTTACAATAAATTACAAGCGTTGTGTCATCGCGCTGCTCTTTCTTTTCTATGCAGTCTGACAGTTACCATGGGTTAGCTGTTGTCAGTGTCTTTATTTTGTTTATAACTGGCGAAATGTGGGTGTAGCACAGGTACATCTCTGCCCAACCCTTCGGGGAAACAAGGCCTGATGTTTAGTTATGTTATTTTGTTTAAATGATCCCAACATGTAAACAAAATAAAGATGTGTAAGCCTTGCCTTGTGGTCAAGGCCTCGCTTCTCTCGCATGAATTAAAATACGGGCAACTACAAAGATAAACTCGGAAAGTACACATGAATTGAGTCCATGTGTACTTTCCGAGTTTATCTTAGACATTACTGACATTGGTGAACAAAAACATCGGGAGGAAACCGGACTTGTGTATATGCGAGGTCCACATAGAAAATTGTATGAGATAGAGGTAGAAAAGGATGGTTGAAGGGGATACAGTAGGACTTTGCTTTGCTTGAAGTTAATCTCGATAGGTATCTACTACGCTTTGGAATGGGCAACTAGCTTCATCCTCTGACTGATGCACTACTTTGAAAACTCAAAAGTTCCTGTAAATTCTTTAATTGAAATTAAATTATTTGAGTTTGAGAAAAACTAGGATGGAACAACAATTTTACTGTGACAAAAATCTGTACCTTTCGATCTCGCTGTCCAGCTGCTTCTCCATATTGGAGGCCACTTGATGGAGTAACTGATCCATGATTGAAAGCTTTTTTCTGAAAATATAATTGTACAACTTGTGAGTTTGTGACATATTACCTACATTATTTTTTTAGTTTTTGTTTTAATAAGTAAAACAAAGGCGAGGGAAGGTACTCAAATGTAGAAAAAAACAAAAATAAACTCAAATAAGGAAAATAATAATCTGTGAAAAACTAAATTTGTTAAGTTTTAAAACAATTTATTTTGTATAAAAAAAGCCATTCTTGTATATTTACTTTCTCCGTGTTTACTTACTGTAAATAAAGGTGTTGACAAATACAAAATTACTCAAAGCTTATATAAATTGCTTAAAATAACTAGAAAAGTGGCAAAGTAGTACTTCCTCGAATTAGGCCAAGTGGAGGCGTATTTGGACACAAAACTACAAAAAAAGTTATTTTCTTGACTTTTTATTCAATATCTCCCGCCAAAACTATTACCAAGGAGTTTATTCATAAGCCAAGTCCTTTTTATATAGCCAGTATCACTTAAAATGCGTCTCCCAAAGTTGTAAACGAATTTTGTATACGATGACCTCACAGCGCAAAACACATGTTGATCGATTTAACAATATCACAAAAACTTACCTTTTTCTCCTTCAAATAAAAGTTGGACTATGTACTAACACAGTTAAATTTTGTATTTTAACAGTTTTGAATGGGATTTATCGTCAAAATATCAATTATAAATGATTTTTGTGAACTTAGCACAGATACCGCTATTTTGTTCACAAAAAATTGACAATGACAAGTATGACAACTGTTTTGGCAGTTGTTTAATGTTGCTTAAAATGTACTCTGTGTTGCCTACTTATTGATAGAGCTGTCATACTACTGCACAGAACATATATACCCTGTACTACTGGCTCAAATGAAACTGGGAAAGGAGCAGATTTTGTCATAAAACTTTATGCGTTTATGACACTAGATGGTCATGCAGTAGCACGTGCTTTTATTGTATCATAGTCTACTTCATCCGAAGCTTGGCTACCACCAACCACAGCACTATAGCGCCTTCCAAGAGTCTACGTCGACTTGCTGTAACTGGAAAATAATAATTCAACAAATTCTGCAGCTACTGTTACTAAACCAGCTAGTAGACTAGCGCTCATTTAGCTAACATAACTCTGAGTTCTGGCGAAAGCACTGAGATAGCCCGCGAAATTTCAATTTTCTTACATTTTTTTGCAGTTTGCAGCTAAAATGGTGCTGCAATTTGGTGCCAGGTGGGAATTGTTATAGGTACCATAAGTGCCATCTGACCCGTAAAGGTGCTCCCTCACCGGGAGCTTTCGCCTGTAATGTAACAGTTTAGATGTGAGCATTACATCAGTGAGTGAGGAGAACCGAGATTGTATCATTATAGACGAATGCTCCCAGTGTGGGAGCGCCATTAAACGTCCAACTCCCGTGATATCGGGACAGATGGAACTTTTTTCCGGTACCGGGTCAGAGCTTCCGGGACTAGGATCTCATCGTTCTTAGAGACTAATCATCAGACCCCTACAAGTTGAATGACAAAAAAAAAACAAAATATAGTATCAAAAAATTCATCAAAACAGTTATTGGTTACTTAAAAGATTTTAATTACAGTCACTTTGTCTTACTATTGTATACCTACTATTATTTTGGTGTACAATAAAGTATATATAAATAAATATAGCTACAATAAACAAACACAAACAAAAACACAATGCACAATGCATAAAGTCACGCCGTCGTGTCTTCCCATGGAGGTAGGCAGAAACTACAGAACGCCACCTGCTACGTTCCTTACATACGAGTATACTCCTATTGCTTCGTTCGTACATCCGGGTCACTATATTAATGTGACTTAGGACGTCCCCTCCCGGCGTTTTCACTCACATCTACCTTTTAGTAGTTGCCTTGTGTAGGATGAATGAATTCATCCTCTCAACATGACCAAACCATCTAAGCATACTTTTTAAATTTTAATCACTACCTACATCTTTTAAACCGCACCGTTGCCCTTAATACCTTGTGTGTAAATGTCTCTAACTTGTAAAGCCCACTTAGCCGTAATAGTTTTCCTTTTAATTTCATGAATGTACTACTGCCATGAATTTTTTCACATCTCCATTTACAACCCCCTTTAGCTGGCAGGGACAAAAATGAGCACTTTTATGCTTAATAATACGCAAGCGGCAGTGGCGTGCCTAGGGTTTCAAAATAACGCAAGCCCAATAAAATTTTAACCGATTTCAAAAAAAGAAAGTTCAGTTTTCGACTGAGTATGTAGGTACCTACGTATCTACGTATGTATCATCGCAATTTTCTCATAAACTACTGGTTAGGTACAATAAATTCTATATAGAGCATTATAGTAAGGCATGCCGGGCTTTTTGAACTTGAACTTTTGGGCTTATATGAAGGTACCGCCACTGGCAAGCGGATCTTTGAATCGAAAAGTGGTGTTCAAAGACCTGCAATATTTTTGAACGGCCTATTGTATATAGTGCTAATTTCTATCAGAGTCAAGTGTCCGTCCCCCCCCCCCCCCCTGCCGGCTAAATGGCTGTTTATGGAGATTTGAAAAATCATGGCAGTAGTGCTTAGAATTAAATTAAAAGGAAAACTATCACAACTAAGTGGCCTTTACAAGTTAACGAGTAATAGTCGACCAACTGTTGGAGAATTGACCGTGGCATACATCGATGTATGGGAGAACATGTACTTCAACTACAATGTTAATTGGTCAAGAACAGCTAATGAGACACAATTGATTTTCTATTGTTTGACTCCGAATCGGTGCCGCGCGGGGCTGTTTGTTTTTGGCATAAATTCATTCCAGCTTTCCAACTACGGAACTCTTCATTGTGCGCGGTCCGGCACGCACTTGGCCGCTTTTTCTAATGTTGAGATCGGCCCAGGGAAAGGGAACGTGCCCTTCCAGCTGCACATTCCTGTAGGACTCGTTACCAGGCATGGGCACCCTCACACCATTATAAGGAAAGATTCTCATTAAGATCTTATTTGCTAAGCGACAAGCTGACACGGTCTGGCGCTAATGACAAGTTCTAAGCTCGTCACCGTTTACTTGCAGTACAGCACTAATAACGGCTTTGAATGGCAATCCGTGACAGAAGTTGAGCGCTCAACGCACTTTTGGCACCACGAATGTTATTATAGTCCGTGCGCATGTGCTAGTCACCGCCTGAGGTACGTGAGCGGTGAGACAGTGGAGAGCGCGATTGACAAGATTGGCAGATTGGAGATAGCTTGGCCTTTTTCAGTGCCTGATTTAGACTTGCTGACAGCCCTAGGCTAAATATGAATATACCCTCCTTGACCTATCCTGCCTGTGCCTGCCCAACTGTGTATACCTATGCCAAATTACAGCTTTCTAGTACTAAGCGTCACTGAGCTACAGCGGGGACAGACAGACAGACGGACATGGCGAAACTATAAGGGTTCCTTGTTTATTATGGAACCCTAAAAATGTCGTTTTAATATTTAAAGTGGTCGGTAGGTATCGCTCAATCGTCAAGAATGTAGAACTGTAATAAATGAATAAAGGCTCCTACATACTGGCGCGACTTGTCGCGCGACGCGTCGCGACACAAAGGCACCGCTTGTAGCGCTACACGCGGTGTCTTTGTGTCGCGTCGCGTCGCGCGACAAGTCGCGCCAGTATGTAGGAGCCTTAAAAATGCAAAAATAAAGTGAAAATCAACTATATAGATTGTAATAAATTATATAGATTGTAATGCTTGTTTTCCCCTTTTCAGTTATGTGTTTTTGCAGTCGGGTTTTTTGTTTTTTAAATAATTTATTTTTATTATAATTTTATAATCTTATATATACCAAACAATGTATTTTCTTTTACCCATTTTTTTAACGCTTTAAACTTATGAACCCACAGAAGATCAAGGGCCCCTCGGTAGAATTTGCTACGGGCCCCGCGCTCGCTTGGGCACTGGGTGCAGACCTTTGCGTAATGCTCGAGATCGGGTGCTGCTTGTGGTGACTGCTGAGGTCGTTTTGCCGTCTATGGTTTCGTTAGTTTTTTTAGATGTTTATTTATTTTACTTCGATGGTCCTAGTTTATTATTTGTGTTACAGCTATATCAACATAATCCAGCATTGCATAAATGGTAAGCGGGACCTTTAAGCCTTTATTTAGGTATTAAATTTTGTTTATTTTGTAGGGTTCCGTAGTAAACAAGGAACCCTTATAGTTTCGCCATGTCCGTCTGTCTGTCCCCGCTGTAGCTCAGAGACGCTTAGTGCTAGAAAGGTGTAATTTATTAATCACGTCGACAAAGTGCTACAATAAAGTTTTCGTCTATCCCATGGTGTGTGGTATCGTTGGATAGGCCCTTCTAAAATATTGCTGGTTTGTGAACACTATTTTCGATTCAAGGATCCGTTTGCGTAATATGAAGCTTTTATGTGCTAATTTTTGTTAGTCAAGTGTCCCCCCCTCCCCCCTGCTAGCTAAATGGATGTTTATGGTGATGTGAAAAAAAATCAGTAGTACATATAATGAAATTAAAAGGAAAACTACAATGTTTGTTTTTGGGATAAATTCATCCCAACTTCCCAACTAACGGAACAACTTCGGAAGTCTTGAGTCCGCCACGCTCTTGGCCGGTTTTTTTTTTGCTTGAAAATAGTTTTCATTGTATTTGTTGGTATATTGGCGTGTGCTAGCTGACATATTATGGCAAATAATTTAACTCAACGTTCGTAATTCGTAATATTAATTACTTTGCATACCTACTATTGTATAAAATCAAGTTTTTCTGACTGACCAGACAGTTGTGCTGCTGGAAAGTTTGTGGTGAAGGGTAGGCGTTTTCGGGGACTGTCTTATGTAATTTTGACGTTCAAAAAGTGCTGATTCTCAGCCTAATTTGATGTGATTTGAGACAAGTCATCAGGGCCGTGCCCAGCGGACCGTGCTCGGTGTTCTGGCCCAAAACTCAATATCGGTGTGTACATTCTATATTAACTCGTTCGACGACGGAGTTTCTGTGCCTGCCATGTCACTTCTCGGGCACGACCCTGATATGTGGTATTGTGGATAAACCTGTACAAAGCTCAACTGTCGATGTGCTGTATTAATTGTTCCTCGAGTTGTTGAGCTCCTTAAGTTCTGAGTCGAGCTATACGATTACTGACAAATGCGTGGACTGGTCCACTCAAATTAGTATGGTTCTTCCAAGAAACCAATCTACACGGCCTTCACATGATCTGATCAAGATTATGTCTGGACTTTAAAAGAGACTGTGACCTCTGAGTTTGTTTCGAACTTTCTTCTCAGAGTAGTCAGATAGGAAACGCCAACCTCATCTAGTTTTAAAAATATGATTGACGTGTAAAAGTGTGTGTAGGTACAAATTTGCTTACAGAAATACAATCATTTATCATTTAACGACCGGGAATGGTAGGTCCACCAGGGCCTGTTGACTCGACATAGATAGCGATCGCTTTACGACTGAATTTGGTCGCAGTTCTCAGCAATTTTGACCGTCTAGAGACCCCATTAGGACCGAATTTGCGACCGAATTGGGTCGTAAACCGATCGTTATCTATGTCGAGACTGCAGGCCCATCTGTCCACCTACCTAAGGAAAGATAATATCTACGGCATCACACAAAAAAGCACTCATTAAAAAAAAATCCTGTATTTAAAAGAAGTTAAAATCTAATATCGCTTGGCAGATCGATTTTACATAAAAGAAAACTAGATTATAAGTAATACGGGCAGAACCCATTATTCAACACTATTAATTACAGTTACATTACAACTCTATTGGCTCAATGACTTACAAAAACCCGTAAAATTATCTCTAAGGGTCGACTCATATTAGCGTAGAATCGAAGCGACAATCTAAAAGACAACATGCAAATTCACCCTTAACTCTACAACGTAACGCACGCGCACCAATTAGCTCTGATCGCTCGCAGACGCGCGTATTCTGCAGAATGCGCGCGAATTTGCGTGGCTTTTTTATCTCGATGGAAATATGCACGTTGTAGAGATAACGGTCCGCTGCGCTTCAAGTCTGCGCTAGTATGAATCAACTCCGACCACATTCAAATAAACAAAACAGTCGAGAGGTCTCGCGGGACACCTGCGAGGTAAATGTATAACACACGTAATGGCAATCGATCACAATGCCTTCATTTTGACAGTTCAGCGACGTACATTGCGTTATTCACGTCGTTTACATTTTTGAGACCTGTGAAGCAATGGATTAAGAATTTCCTTCAAAACCCTCGGATTGTGAGTGTGTTACACAATTAGGGTGCCACTTGGAACGAAGTCACATACGCTTTTGCACCAACATTTTGATCGTCACGACACTTGGTGACGTAACAAAAGTGTCGTGATGGTCAAAATGTTACACTAGTTTTGGTCCAGCTCTCATTCATGTGTGCAGAGTATAACGAGCGATAAGCAACTTCGATACAAAAGTATAAAAAAATCTTAAATTACAATTTTTATCAATCACTTTTCAAGTACAAAATTAGACTGGCCACGCTAAAGTGGATCCCGCGCGGGACGCGACTGCGCGCTTCGATTGTTTTGATTGGTCAAGGACGGCTAATGAGACACAATTGATTTTCTATTGTTTGACTCCGAATCGGTGTCGCGCGGGGCTTAACAGGTTAACGATTAGGAACTCACGCGTTTAGTTGAGCCAGTTTGAACATAACCACCAAGGTAGTTGAAACAATCGGCACGAGCGAATTTCGTTCCGCATCCCGCGCGAGTTTCGCCTGTTTTATCAAAGCGTCAGGTGAACCACAGTGGTCGTTTTTTGCAAATTGCTGGTCAGTGTTAGGTTGTTTAGTGAAAAGATGTATTAATGATTTTAATTCTATAAATACATATTTGTTACGGTCGCGAATCATATTTTGATCAAGATACAACCTGACACTGCCCTGCAAATTGTAAAAAACGTGAAAAGAATAAATTGAATTTCGCAGGCTACCTCTGCGGATCCACCTTAAATTACAATCCTTTCCTTACAAGTACAAAACTAAAGTCAGTTTCACCGTTACACATGACCTTCAACCACTAGTTTGCACTGCTTTATAAATCCTTAATCTGGAGTCCGAAAGAGCTGCTAAAACACTATTACCATTCAATTGCACGGAACACATGTCTAGGGCGGGCTCGGCAGCCGGCAATGACATTGTCCTGGAACCGTCTAAGCCGTGGAGGTACAGTGCCGCATCACTTTCCGAGTGGGCGGCCACCCAAGAAGCGCCCTGGGTCCTACAGAACGTCGCTTTCGACATTACTGAAGTTCGCGCCGATCCATTGATCACATAATTCACGAAAATTTCCGCACCTCCCTGTACTGTTGGTATGAATGAACAGACATTCAACTTCGAACGCTCTGAACCTTTTGGCCGCATGGAAATTAAAGCTTTCTGAGATTCGGCGTCGTAGCACATTGAGAGGAACGCGCCGTTAACAGGGAATATTTTAGGGACCCACTCTCCGGTTTTTGTCTCCCATAACCAGCAGGAATTTAACTGGCAAGATAGGAGACCGTATTCCGTTGAGCAAACAGAAACGACGGGTGACAGGTCCCCTGTACGTGATAAGGTGCGTAGACTTGTTGACGGGTTCCTAAAGTCGTATTGGAGTATCATGCCACCTACGCCACCGACGTAAAACTCGTTGGTCCTGTGGTGATCCCAAGCACACGACCATAACGGGACTCCTGCGTTTACCGTCACATTTGGAATGCCTCTCTCAACAATCCTTGCTGTGCTGTCTAATCCTACACTTAAAAGCAAGTCGCTGGGTTGAGAGTAAGTAATATCCCTGATTGGTTTAGGATGTAGATGCACGAACTGACCTAACGTGTAGTCTACACAACTGACTTTCCTGATACCGTAACCAGGGAACAGGTTGTTGGCACTTTTTTGCGACACATATAGCTCGTAAGTCCTGCAGTTATAAGTAAGGACCCTACAGCCTCCATCTTTGCAAATTTCCAAGTTTTTCTCGAGAGCGAATCGCCAGGATTGGCTGTCTTGTGCTCGTTGCTTAGTCGCTTGGGACTTCCATATTGTTTTCTTTAGGTTTTCTAGTTCCGCAGCTAACGCGCGTTGAGTAATCATAGCCGACTGTAAATTTAATTCTGTTCGGCTCTTTTCGGCGTGTAATATATCCACTAGTTTCTGTAATCTCGTTATCTCGGAAACGTCTGCTACTATTAACCTTCTTGCGTATATGAACCTTAAGTCTTTGAGTGAAGCTTTACTTTTGCAAGTAGGACACGACCTGTCTTTGGTTGCTTGTGCCTTCAACCATCGTTCAACACACTCAGCTCCGAATAAATGGCCGCATTTTAAAGCTACTAATCTGTGGTTACCAGAGTTACCCCAAGTATCGAGACAGATGGGACAAGTCTCTCCATCCAAATCTTCGTTTTTGTCAGGGGAGTTGATTTTCCTGACTTTAGCGGGAGGTTCTTCGGATATATCGGTGTTATCCTGTGGATGGGTCTCTGGCACCGATTGGTTAGACTCCTCACTGGCTGAAAAAACCGTATTGCTACTACTGTCCTCAGTTTGGACGAAAGATTCGCGTTGTTCAGCAGCTCTAATTCTATTCTCTGCTGTCTCTACTATCCTCCCAATACGCAGATAACTGTTATCAATAGCAAACGTAAGCCTCTCGCGAGCTTCGCGCAGGCGAACGATGTCGCTGTAATCTAGTCGATTTATTCGATACGTACCAATATCGTCGTCAATATGTGTGTAGGTGTCAGAGGATTGGGTGGAACTGGTTTCGTTCGACTGCTGTTGCGTAGGTTCAGTGAGCTCACCGTTACTTCTCGCCGGAGACACGGTTACCAAAATGCTGGGGCTACTCCGGTCAGGGCTGCCCCGGAGAGGAGGAATGCCGCGGTCAGTGGGACTACCGCGGTCAGTGGGACTGCCACGGTCAGTAGGACTGCCGCGGTTAATGGGACTGCTGCGGTCAGTGGGACGGCCCCAGCCAGCTGAAGAGCTACTCATCGTGACTCATGTGGGATCTGCAAGGAAAACGTGGGATGAAATCAAAGTCCATATACACTTTATACCCAATAACCCAAGCACGCACGGGCGCTTTTTTAACGCAACGTTTTTTACGTCGCGTCGAAAAGCACCCATGCTTACGTGGGCTAAAGCTACGGCATCGTAGAAGAGGGGTGGTCGCCACATAGCGCCTACAATTTACCGGCGAATGACGTCACTGAAACGTTATTTATAAAAGATGGTGTGTTTTCTTAGAGCGTTTTTTGACACCGTAAAGTCGAACATTGCTGCCATCATTTTCATCATAGCCGTCCTTGCGTGTGCTAGAAGCTTTAACAAAAGCTAATGTCACTCAATCAAAACAACACTGTTAATAATTAGTTAGCTAGACTAAAATGAAATTTGATGTCGACATAAAAATAATCTAGTTATCGAGTGACTCTCACTAAGGACCACTGAACCTTCATTGATGTTGTGTTGTCTCCGTAATATTATATTATTTATTGTTTTAAAAAAAAGGTTGAATGCAGCTGTCATTTTGGTCTAGCAAATTCGAAATGAGAGTTTAGTGTAAATTGATTACCTACAATGAGTAATTAGTTTTACATGGTATTGACTTAATCCACGAGGTAGCAGAGGTACAGCTCAAGTATGATTTGCAGTTAATGTGATGATCAAAGGACTTGGTTAAGCTATGCTTGCCGCGGTTGGTTGACATCATGACATGTGCCTCGGAAAGATTATGTCTGGACTTTAAAAGAGACTTTGACCCTTGAGTTTGTTTCGCCATTTCTTCTCAGGGGTAGTCAGATAGGAAATGTCGACTCCATCTAGCGTATTTTTTAATATTTTTTTTTTAATATGACGTGTAAAAGTGATTCTGATGTCCTATTTACAGAATAAACAATTTTATTTCATTTCATTTCACGTCATTTCATTTGTTTCGGCCTTTCTTCTCAGAGTAGTCAGATAGGAAATGCCAACCTCATCTAGTTTTAAAAAATATGATTGACGTGTAAAAGTGTTTGTTCAAACCTACTTACAGAAATAAAATCATTCATCATTTATCATGCATATTTTTTTTATATCTGTCTGGGATACAAGTATATACAATATGTTGAGTTGAAGTATTTGATTAACATTATTTTTACATTGTCCATTTTACTTAGACTTATTTATTACATTTTTATGCTCTAGCAGCAAAATTTACTAGTTTAATAATGTCAAAGTCAAATTATTTATTTCAAATAGGCACATAAAAGGCACTTTTGCACGTCAAAATTAACAAAAAAAAAAATAGAATTGACTCTAGTTGCCCCTTCCAAAAGGTAGTTTCGTATGGAGAAGAATGGGCAAGAAACTCCACCGTTACTCTTTTAAAATGTTTTACAAAATTTTGTATAGGTACATTTTAAAATTATATGTGAAGACGATGCACCTAGAATAAAATTACTATACCAAAATAGGTAAAAAAAGAATGAAAAATAAAGCACTGACAGATAAATGAATTATGTGATAGGTACATGATGCTCACATATTTACAAACATTGTAAAAATATATGTTTTCCTAAAAATAATAAATAAAGTCAGTGTGTGAGTTAAAGTAATCACAGAATTAAAATTCAACATTGATTTATTATTTGTATCAAATAATAAATTGTACAATTAAAATAGCAACTAGTTTGATGTTGTCTAGACTCTAGATTGTCCTATGGAGCTGGACCAGCATGTTTCCAAGCATTCTTATCTTGGATATAATCCTCTAATTTATAATATGCTTGTTTACAAAGTGAACTTTTAACATGAGTTTTAAATTTTCTTTCACTTAATTGCAATATATCACAAGGTATTTTGTTGTAACATTTGACACAGTACCCCATAAATAAATTAATTAATAACACAACCTCGTTGGTCTAGTGGTTGCAAGCGCTACTGCTGAGCATGAGGTCCTGGGTTAGATTCCCAGGTCGGGCAAAGTGTTGGGTTTTTCCATTAGGAATTTCTCAGTAGCTGCCCAGAGTCTGGATTTGTGCATGGTTGGCAATAGGCTCGCCCTCTATTACATGGGACTTAAACATAACTGGCGAAAATTGGGTGTAGGGGTATAGGTACGCCTCTGCCTAACCCTTTGGGAATTAAATGCTGATGTTCTAAGATGACCCACTGACCGTTATATTGTAATAATACAACATAACAGACTGCCGAACTCATCTAGTTAAAAAAAATATGTTTGACATGTAAAAGTGCTTGTAAAAACCTACTTAAAGAAATAAAGTCATTTATCATTTATTTATTTATTTAATTATCATTTAACTTATGACCGTATACTGGACTAAACTACTGCTACTACTGATAGTAGCAGAATTTATCAAAAACAAAGCATAGTTCTGAAACTATGCTTTGTTTTTGTTGTCCATAATTTCGACACAAATTAAAAATGACAATGAGAAATTATAACATATAGAACATAAGATTTTCATCTCAAAATATTCCTTGTGAAATTTATGAGGTTTCCGATAAATTATTAGTATTAAATACAGTTTATTTGAGCAAATATAGGTATCAGCTGATAAAAGTGGGTACCTACGTACGCGCGCTTATGAGTAAGTACTTGTACTAAGGAACCTAATAATGTGCGATTATTAAAAGCAATTTTAACTGCCTAAAAAATGAACAATCAATTAATTTTAACATTACAGACGTAATGTTACTTACCTAAATATGTGAAAAAGCGAGAGGCAAGGAAGTAGAATACACCGCCATGCGATTCCGTTGTTTTTTTATTAAAACTGTCAAATTCAAACACATAAAAACCACTTATGCTAGATCATTAACCGGGCCGTGATTTGAAATGACACAGCTGAGTTTATTAACTATTTGCACAAGAGAAATGCTGAAAACATCGATCGGTTACAATCGGTAAAAGAATACAAGAACAAACAAAAAGCCGTCTGTCTACTGTCATGCATGCTCTATTCCTCTGTCATTTTATTTTATTTTTGGGAACAATCGGATACACCATTTTAGAAGACCATTTTCTAACGGGCAAAATTAACAGCTGAGCAGAGATACTGCTTTTTATACGAACTTTTCTAATTAAACACGTGGTTTTAATAAATGACAAATTATGTTATTGAACTCTTAATCAACAGGGGTGTTTGTTTCTAGCGGTGTGTTCCACAGTGAAATTAACATTAGTAAGCAATCGAATTTCCTGACCCTGGGCTCTAACCTAACTACAATACACACACCCAATTCCTGCATTTCTGAAATTCTGCCTATTCTACTTAGTCATAAAACTTGTTCAAGTAATTAAAATGTATCCGAACGCAAAAGACGAACTTTTAAAATATTATCATTTGAGAAAGAATCAGGACTCAAATCCTTACTTCTGATTGGTTAAAAAATAAAATGTGTCAAATTTTAGGCCAATCATATTCGTATAAAATGTATTAGCCAATAGGATTGCGTAAACTACAGTTGGTAATGTCATGTATTTATTTATGTTCCTGTCAGTTGGTAGCAGTGACAAAATTGCAGTGGAACGGGGCGGCGTAGCGGATTGCGCTCGATCCCGTTTTAACATTTTTCACATACGACGAGCTTGATCCGTGACTTATTTGTGTAAAATAATTATAAGTCGATAGTGATAAGTGTTTCGAGTGCGCGATACAACGCGATGGACGCCGCATGAGCTGTGTAATAGTGCCTAACAAGTTAGTCGTCGATGTTGATAATGGCGTCCAGGACCGAATAAAATCAAAATGTTTGTGTGAAAACGTGAAATAATCGGAATAAGCTGCTGTGATGTGTTTAGTTGCTGGTCAGTACTTTGTGCATACGTTTTAAATTCCGTATTTCGTGCAGAAATCTATCGATTATTGTGTTTTTGACGAAGACAAAGTTAGGTAGGTCCTGAAAGTTAAAAAGAATGGGTCATGAAAATGTTTTTGAGTTTGATTGCGGAGTTTTATAGGTAGTATGTAGGTCGTAGAGCGCGCGTGTTAGTCAATATCTGCGGTATTTCGCTCAGGGCGAACTATGTTGACATTTTACAGAACCATGTCGCAAGGCAAGTCAGTATCTGGGTCAGGTAGTTTGGGGTCAAATGCGCGCGCAGTGAGCCAGTGACGTCAGGCCTCCCCTTGCCACCCCCGAGCACATTTCACTTTCTGTGTACACGAAAATATAAAATATGTGGAAGCTAGGTCATGCAAGAAAAGAGGCTGAATAGGAACCCTGTGTCAGGTATTTTTAGTCTGCATCTGTTTAAGGTCGATATCTTTAGTGCAGTGGGTCATTGGCCCCGTTTTTTTGATCTTTTGGGTATGTGCATAGCTTTATTAAATATTACCTTTCTATTATGGGTTAATGGTCTTTCATTTATTTCTTTAAGAACCTTCACTGCTATAAATGAAAGATGAATGGTCAACTCTAACTTTCAGTGATTTAAATATTGTCAAGAATTCCTAATTCAACAAAATTAACAAAGTTAACTTGAATATCTGACATTAACACAGTCATACAGAAAAAAAAGCATAAATTTAACAAAGTTCACTAGAATATCTGACATTAACACAGTCAATGAGAATACTAACAGATTTGGAAGGTGAAGTGTCTTAGAGCAGAATTATTTTTAAGTAAGAGTACAGAAAAAGAGAAAAAGAAATGGAATTATGAACAGTATGTTATTCCAATTGGGTAGATCAGCCAGCCTGCACTTTCTATTGTCAACATCTGGTCATAGATTTCAAAATATTAAATTAATTAACATTTGTTTAAAAAAAAAAAAGAATTCACTTATGGCGGTATGAACAAGGCTATTAAAAAGTTTTTAAAACTTTTTTTGTGGGAAGTAGAGTATAACTAAAGAAGCCATGGATTGTGTGAAAGTTGATATGGTTAATAAGGTGGTGACTTGAGATGACAACTTATAGAGATGGAAGAAGAAGACAAATGCTTCACCAACCACAATATTTCAAACTAGCTTTTGCTCGCACGTCACGCTCACGTCCTGAGTGTATTTTGTATTACATATACACACAAATATCCAAGATGAAGATGATAAGGCTATAAAGGGGGGTGAATACCGAGGTGACAACTAATAGAGAAGTATAGAAGAAAAAACTTGTTGCACCAACCACCAATAAATTGGGACAGGGGAATAATAATCCAGGATGCAGAGTTGCCTATGTCCTTCTCTCGGTCCCAGGTTACCTATCTGTTAAAGGATGATGACCAAATTTGTATGAGATCTGTCAACCCCCCCTCCCACAGATCTTTTGTATGTGTTAGTAAGTTCATAAGGACCTATAAAAAGACTAACAACTAGTTTTCATTTTAAAATCCATGGGGTTTAGAAATAAAATTAAATTAAAAATCCTTGTTTATTGTTTCTCATTCACCACAAAAATGTTATAAACAATTAAAATAACAACATTATAGGCTATTATGAAGCAGTCGCTATTATCAAAGGTCCAGGACCCCAAGGTCGCGAGATATGTAAGGACATAAAAATTAATACTATGAAACAAACTGTTATTTTGTGCCAAAAATAATAATATTAAAACATTATTTTCTCGCAATATCCCGCACTTTTGAGAGATGTCGCCATATTAAAAATTTATCACTTTACTAAGATGTGTTGACTGAGATACATTTCAAATCTGTTGGTCGGTGTAAAAGTTGGGGGACGTTTTCACGCATCGTCCTTTTATTATTACTTTTATATTGTTTAGGTTTAGGTGAAAAGAAACAGAGTTACTTTTGCATAAATAATATTAGTAAAAGTTAGGATAAGAACATGTCGCTGCCAGTCGTGGTCGACTACATGGTCGGCAGGGAGGAGTCCTCGGACGCGGTGGTATCCTTCTGCAAAACAGTCATGTCACAGAAGGAGGCTGCTGAAAGGAAGCAGGAGATATCTTCCATTCACCCTGCCCGCAGCAGGCGCACCGGGCGTCGGCGGAGGGCAGACAACGCCCTCTTCCAGCCCCCCTAAATGGGTCCATGGGCGACGGACTCGGGGACATCCGTCGCCCCCCACATAGCAGGACACGCGTGGAACATTATTGTTACAGTCGATGACTAACACTACTGTATTAAATAACACTCTGAACATAAAAGGAAACACTGAGCAGTTCCTAGGTCAGTAGGTGTTGTAACCACATCTCAATGATCACTGTCTCTCCATTGGCCATTACAAACACCATACTCAATCCGCACAATGCTAAACAAAGGCGCTTGGTCTCCTTTTAAGTGTAATTTTGTTTATTTGTTCAAATAAATAAAATTGAAGTGCTTGTTTGTTTGTAAAGACAATCGTCAGGAGCCAAGCAAAAAGTCAGAAAGAATGCTAAGGGAAAACGACGTAATAGCGCGGGCGGGCGGGCGATGCGATGCGACACTTGGGGTTGGGGGTGAG
Source organism: Atethmia centrago (assembly GCA_905333075.3). Taxonomy (NCBI): domain Eukaryota; kingdom Metazoa; phylum Arthropoda; class Insecta; order Lepidoptera; family Noctuidae; genus Atethmia; species Atethmia centrago. Next base: position 19,766,793 of record HG995393.1, read on the forward strand.
GGAATTTTATAAACATGTGGCAATTATTTTAGTAATATGCAGAAGTTAGTATTTAAATAAAAATGATGTATCTTCCAGTGTTTACAGTATCAATAATCCTAAGAAAAAGAATCATAATATTTACTTAACCATTACCTACTCGTAAATGATATTGATAACAAATATGTGTTATTCTACTGATAACATTAAAAGTACTAGAGCTCTGAAGACTTTTCACTGAATGAAAACCTGTGTTTACCAGACATTGTAATAAAAACTCACTCGTACATACTACCTATGTGTGAAAGTGTCCATGTAAAGTGTATGATATTGATAACATAACATAACATCTGTTTTCCCCGAAGGATTAGGCATAGTTGACATTATTAAACCCACATTTCGCCAGCTATGTTTATGTCTCAAGGTTGTCTTTAAAGTCGTGCAGTCCATGGCCCTCTACGGGGCTCCTGTGTGGGCGCGTTCCCTGGCGCTGCGGCGGCCAGCCCGCCGGTTGACCCGGTGGTCCGGGGTACCACACGGTCTCCTGTGAGGCAGCGAGCCTCCTTGCCGGATTGCCGCCATGGGATCTGGAGGCAAAAGTCCTCGCTGCCGCGAGAAATCGCGGCACAACGGACGGAGCTCCGGCGGGATATCATGGCGACATGGAGAGTACGGTTGTCTGAGTGTGAACGAGTGCTGAGCACGCCACAATTGCGGCGATAAGTCCTCTCTTTGAGGAGTGGCTAGAGAGGCGCCACGGCGTCCTCACCTTCCGCCTGACGCAGGTCCTCACCGGACACGGCAGCTTCGGGAGGTTCCTGTGTCGGATAAGGCGGGAGGAAACGCCCGGGTGTCACCACTGTGTGGATCGCCCGGAGGACACGGTGGAGCATACGGTGGAGGTCTGCCCGGCTTGGGCACGGCACCGCCGTGTCCTCGTGGAGGCGATCGGCGGCAGAGATCTCTCGCGTCCGGCCCTGATTTAAGCCATGGTATGGAGCGAGAGGGCATGGGCAGCCGTCACCTCCTTCTGCGAAGCAGTAATGCTCGCGAAGGAGGAGGCGGGACGGTTGAGGGAAAGTCAAATTTCGCGCCCTCTCGCTCCTAGCGGCCGCAGGAAACGCCCTGGGCGTCGGGAATCCCGGGCGGATTATCGGCCACCGTAGGCGCGGGCTTGCGGACGGTGAGCAACACCGTCCGGTAAGGACTAGGCCCGGGTCGACGGCGCATTGTATTCCACGCGCGTCCACTAGGGCCAATGCCTGCCGGGGTCGCGGGAAGGTACTAAAGGGTTACCGAGGCCCCTGGCAACACAGGCAACGGAAGGAATACGGGTGGGTTTTAGTCAGTAAGAGTCTGACACACCCTCCCGCTCCTCCCAGACCGGGAGAAGTTATGTGACGATTTCACATTCACACCCAAAAAAAAAATAGATATAATAAAGAGCATTTTATCTATGTAAATATCCCATGTAATAGGGGGCGAGCCTATTACCGTAAACTAGAAATCCAGAATCGGGGCTGCTTCTGAGAAATTCCTGATGGGAAAACCCAATAACGCTTTCTCCAACCTGGGAATTGACCTCATGCACATCAACGAGACAATCTCTGTAGATAGTGCTTATGTGTTGAAAGTGACCAAATAAAATGAATGGAGGTTTTGATTAATCTATTAAAAACATTACACAGAGGTAATACATTGTTTGTTTATATGTGAGTGGTTATCACTGGAAGTACTGATCTGATGACAAAATTCTTTCACTGAATGAAAACTACAATTGTTTAGTGTCATAAGACATGTTTATGTGTAATATAGCCTGTGGCATATGTGGACGAAGTCGTGGGCAGAAGCTAGGGTAGGCAATAAAGTTATAATACACATATAAACTCACGCCTTCTTCCCATGGGGGAGGCAGAAACTACAGAATGCCACCTGCTACGGTCCTGACATACTCTTTTCGCTTCGTTTACGCTCATACATCTGCGGGGTATTTACGTAACACTAGCAACGGGGTCAGTAGCAGCGGGATTCATTTTGACAGTTCAACAACACTCATTGTGTTATTTATTGTGTTTGATAATGTGTTAGGGTTACGCAATTAGGTTTTCTGAAGAACGCCACCACCACCACCACCATTTTTAGGGTTTCGTAGTAAACAAGAAACCCTTATAGTCTGTCTGTCCTCGCTGTAGCTCAGAGACGGTTAGTACTAGAAAGCTATTGGCACAGGTATACAAATTAATCACGCCGACACACTGCTAAAATAAAATCTTGAATAAAAATTTTTTTAGCGTATCTGCCTTGCACGTAATGTGGGGATGATTTTTTTTTTTTCTCGTCTATGTCATGGTATGGAGAATCGTTGGATAGGCCGTTCAAAAATATTGTGGGTCTGTGAACACCACTTTTCTATTCAAGAATCCGTTTGCGTAATATTAACCTTTTGACCGCCACAGTCGTGTATAGGATGACAAAGCAAAATGTGCCCAGCACGCCACGGTCACGACTACATGACAGATTTTAAGGAATAATTCGTATCTTGGCGCCGAGGGCACGTCTTTGCTTTATTGACGTGGCGGTCAATAGGTTAAACATTAAAGAGCTAATTTTTGTTAGAGTTTTTGAAAGTGTTTTTTTTTTTTTGGTTGGGAAATTATCAAATAACTTCTCCCACTCTGGGCGGTTCGGGATGGTGTGTCAAGACTCTTACTGACTAAAAATCCGTGTTCCTTCCGTTGCCTGTGTTGCCAGGGCCCTTGGTATCCCTCTCGGACTTTCCCACGACCCCGGCAGAAGTGTCCCCCTGTCACCCTCCCTGCCAGCTAAATGGTTGTTTAAGGACATGCAAAAAAATTAATGGCAGTAGTACATATAATGAAATTAAAAGGAAAACTATCACAGCTAAGTGGGCTTTACAAGTTAACGAGTAATAGTCGACCAACTGTTGGAGAATTGACCGTGGCATATATCGATGTATGGGAGAACATGTTTTTCAACTACAATGTTAATTTTTGAGATAAATTCATCCGAAACCCTTCATTGTGCGTGGTCCGACACTCAATTGGTCGGTTTTTCAAATTAAGTTTCACTGAGTTAACAAAAACAATGGTAGAATTACTTATAGTTTTGGAAATTCGTTGAAAATAGACCACCTTAGTTCACGCGACCGGCTGTCTTTGATGCCGTGATCAGCTGTTTAATAAACAATATAAAAGAGAGCAGTAGTGGCCCAGTGGTAACGGCCCCGACTTATGAATTGTAGGTCTTGGGGTCAGGCAGCCAGGCTCTACTTTGTAAATAAATCATCACCTCTGCTCTCAAAACTGTAAAAGAAAACATCGTGAGGAAACCGGCACGTCTCATCATCTACCAACCCGCACTGGGCCCGCGTGGTGGATTACGGCCCACTCCCTCTCACAGAGAGGAGGCCTGTGTCCCAGCAGTGGGAACATTATAGGCTGATTATTTATTAAAAGATACCCACTTAACGTCATGTCATGTTTCACCAACTAATCATCATCTGTCGAGCCTTTTCCCAACTACGTTGGGGTCGGCGTCCAGTCTAACCGGATGCAGCTAAATACCAGTATTTTACATGGAGCGACTGCCTATCTGACCTCCATAACCTAGTTACTGGGTAACACGATACCTCTTGGTAAGGTTGTCAGACTTTCGGGCTTCTGACGACCCGTAACAACTGGCATAAATCCACGAATGAGAGCCGGGACCAACGGCTTAACGTGCTTTCCGAGGCACGGAGGAGTCTTGGTATGTAAAGATGGTCACCCATCCATGGACCAACCGCGGCAAGTGTAGCTTAACCTGATCGACTGACCCGATTCCCTCACCAACTATAATAAAAGTTATTACAATAGTAGCATGTAGCCTTAAAGCAACTTAATGATATACCTATATTATGAATATATAAGGGGCAGCTTGAAAGTGGCGCCAGTGACAGAAAAGTTGAAAGGAAATCGTTTGGCTTGGTATGGGCATGTGATGAGGAGGGATGAAACGCATGGGACTAAAAGAGTGATGAATGTTGGTGGGTGGAGAGGGAGAGGAAGGCCAAAGAAAAGATGGATGGATTGTGTGAGGAATGATATGAAAGAGGAGGGAGTGAATGATAGCGTGACGGCAGACAGGGGAGGATGGAAGAACATAACGTGTTGCGTCGACCCCAAATAACATGGGACAAGAGCAGGAAAATGATGATGATGAATGATATAAGTACCTATATTATGTAAGATTAATGATAAATATCGAAACAGTTGACAAGAAAGGTAAAATATCAATGTCCTTTTAAAATAAACAGGAACAAACTGAAAACTATTGTAGGTATATAAATATACCTATATGTAGTAAGACTGGTTGTCAGACTTTCGGGCTTCTGACGACCCAGCAGAACGACTGTCAAAGATCCACAGATGACAGCCGGAACCAACGGCTTAAGGCGCTGACAAGACCAAATTGACCAAAATAGGATTCTCTTAAGAAAAAAAATTGGCAAATCTGTATAGTTTGTGGTAGCGGAAAAAATATATATTAATTTTGAACATATTTCCCAGAACTTGGTTGTTACTAAAACACGTTTTGAAAGAAAAATCTCGATACAAACTAACGTTAAACTAACCTCTTACTTTGAATATTAATCCGAAATATCTGTATTAATTATCAACATACGTTACGTATTTAATTAATAACAAGAGCGTCTTATTTAAATGCCGAACTTGGTTGTTTTTTATTTTCGATTACTCAACTCAATTTTGAGTAAATAGATAATTGCTTCATATTTTGCAATAAATTACAAGCGTTGCGTCATCGCGCTTCTCTTTCTTTTCTATGCAAACAGACAGTGACCGCGGTTTAGGTGTTGTCAGCGTCTTAACGTGCTTTCCGAGGCATGGAGGAGTCTCGGTATGTAAAGATGGTCACCCATCCACTGATCAACCGCGATAGGCGTAGCTTAACCTGATGGATCGACCCGTGCGGCTGTTATTACTTAGCCACTAGTTCCTAAAAAAAAAAAGAATAAAAAGTAAATATCATGAATCAACTGCCTTGTTGGTCTAGTGGTTGCTGAGCATGAGGTTCTGGGTTCGATTCCCGGGTCGGGCAAAATGTTATTGGGTTTTTCCATCAGGAAATTCTCAGTAGTAGCCCGTCGCCCGGTGTCTGGATTTGTGCTTGGTGGATGGCAATAGGGCGAAATGTGGGTGTATTATAGGTACCGTCACGTCTGCCTAACCCTACGGGAATTACAGGCGTAATGTTATGTTATGCAGCGCTGCGGTATTTATTTTTTTAAATATCGCAGCATTATGCTGAGATAGGAGCCTTTTTGGCATCGCACAAGTCGTTTTTATTGATTTTCTTTGTTGTTTTTGTTTATTCGAAGTTTAGTTTTAAATGCTTCTTTTTTTTTCTACTTTTGTATTTCTTGTGCGTGTCCCAAATAAAATATTTTTCTTTCTTTCTTTTATGTAAGTTTTAATTAACTATGTGAGTCTTTTGTTACCATCATCTTCCTCCCCTGGTCCCAAGTCACTCGTGGTCAACGGAACACGTTTCCTTCTTCCATGCTCCCCTGTCAACATTCACGCTATCATTCGCTCCCGTCTCTTTCATATCATTCCTCACACAATCCATCCATCTTTTCTTTGGCCTTTCTCTCCCTTTCCATCCATCAACATTGTGATTCTTTTATCACCATATTGCCAATATTATATTACCAATTCCCCACACAAGTGCGACTTGGCGACTGGTCGCCTGTGTTACAACTTTCACCCGTGTCCTAATTGTAACTGACTGGCTTCTGTTCTTCGCGCGGAAGTCGTGAGATACACAATTATACTAAAATAACAGCCACATTTTTATAAAACTTCCTCGGCCCCCGCCCCACCGCGTCTTCTTCGTGACTTCATTTTCACTTAGCGTTGTTGCTGACTTTTTTTCTTTTTGCCCCGCTCCTAAGGGTCGTAGCGTGATGTTAAATAGCCTATAACCTTCCTCAAGAATTGGGCTATCAAATGCAAAAAGAATGTTTCAAATCCGAAATGGTAGTTAAAGAGATTAGCGCGTACAAAAAAACTCTTTAGCTTTATTATTACACGATCATCGCGATCATTTGTGCGGCGAACCCGGACGCGTCGTTTCGCCGCCAGGGGGCACGATGGGGTTTCTATCGGCGTCGAGTCGACGATGAAGTACCTGGGACTCGTCCTCGACAGCCGGTGGAACTTCGTGGAGCATTTCCGACGTTTGGCTCCCAAACTGGAGCGGGCGGGCGCTGCATTGAAGCGGCTCCTGCCCAATCTAGGGGGTCCAAACGCCTCCTGCCGGAGGCTCTACGCGGGGGTCGTGCAGTCCATGGCCCTCTACGGGGCTCCTGTATGGGCGCGCTCTCTGGCGCTGCGGCCAGCCCGCCGGTTGAGCGCGGCCCAAAGGGTCATGGCCATCCGGATGGTCCGAGGATACCGCACGGTCTCCTGTGAGGCAGCGAGCCTCCTTGCCGGATTGCCGCCATGGGATCTGGAGGCAAAAGTCCTCGCGCACGTATGGGAGTGGCGCGAGGAGGCGAAACGCCGGGGCGTAAGTCCGCTGCCGCGAGAAATCGCGGCACAGCGGACGGAGCTCCGGCGGGATCTCATGGCGTCATGGAAAGCACGGTTGTCGCAACCCAGTGCTGGGCACGCCACGATTGCGGCGATAAGTCCCCTCTTTGAGGAGTGGCTGGAGAGGCGCCACGGCGTCCTCACCTTCCGCGTGACGCAGGTCCTCACCGGACATGGCAGCTTCGGGAGGTTCCTGTGTCGGATAAGGTGGGAGGAAACGTCCGGGTGTCACCACTGTGTGGATCGCCCGGAGGACACGGTGGAGCATACGGTGGAGGTCTGCCCGGCTTGGGCAGAGCACCGCCGTGTCCTCGTGGAGGCGATCGGCGGCAGAGACCTCTCGCGTCCAGCCCTGGTTCAGGCCATGGTACGGAGCGAGAGGGCATGGGCAGCCGTCACCTCCTTCTGCGAAGCAGTAATGCTCGCGAAGGAGGAGGCGGGACGGTTGAGGGAAAGGCAAGTTTCGCGCCCTCTCTCCCCTAGCCGCCGCAGGAGACGCCCAGGGCGTCGGGAATCCCGGGCGGATTTCCGGCCACCGTAGGCGCGGGCTTGCGGACGGTGAGCAATGGGTAGCTCACCGTCCGGTAAGGACCAGGCCCGGGTCGACGGCGCGTCGTATTCCACGCGCGTCTCAAAGAGATGTCGTCAGCACATAGTAGGGGTCCACTAGGGCCGATGCCTGCCGGGGTCGCGGGAAGGTACTTATGGGTCACCGAGGCCCCCGCAACACAGGCAACAAGAAGGAATACGGGTGGGTTTTAGTCAGTAAGAGTCTGACACACCCTCCCGCTCCGCCCAGAGCGGGAGAAGTTATTTGATGATTTCCCACCCTCAAAAAAAAAAAAAAAGGGGGCACGATCAAAAAATGATCGCATATTCGCGCGACTATTGCTTTATATTAGGACAGCGCCTGAGACACCTTGATTCCTTCTTGTTCGCGTCGCGCCTGTGTAGTCAGGCAATGTCCTAATAAAACGCGAAAACGCGACGATCGCAAATTCGCGCGAATTTTACTCGCCATACCCCGCGTCCTAAATAAAAACTGGCCGAAGTCGGACTCGCGCACGAAGGGTTCCGTACCATTATCTATAAAAACGGCAAAAAAAATCATGTCAGTTGTATGGGAGCCCCCTTAAATGTTTATCTTATTCTGTTTTTTTGGTATTTGTTGTTACAGCGGCAACTGAAATACATCATCTATCACGGTTCATGAGATACAGCCTGGTGACAGACGGACAGCGGAGTCTTGGTAATAGGGCCCCGTTTTACCCTTTGGGTACGGAACGCTAAAAAACGACCGTCGCGCGAGTTCGCGATCGGCGCGATCGTTTTATAAATTTTGACTTACAAACGCGACTTGACTGATCGCGATTCATATCAAAGAGCGCGAAGATCGCATACTCGCGCGGCAATCGCTTTTGGTTAGGACGCGGCCATACAGTCGCGCACGACTTATAAAATGTTCTAGGGATCTATGCTAGATATAGATATTGCATTGTTACACGTCGCGTCTGCACGGGCCTTAATATCCTGTTATGTTTGCTCTTAAGTTTTAAAATGCCTAAAAGTATATGATCCACTGCAGTAAACAAAATCAGAAAAATATATAATATTCTTCAGGATATATGCTAGGTAGACAGTGTGTTGAAAAACTAATACAACTAAATTGATACGATAGAAAAAAATCACGAAGATACCTCTAAAAATTTCATTAGGTGTTGTCTTGTCAGCTTTGTAACTTTTTTCTGTCGAGATTTTATGAAATGGTGTTTTCGTCAAACGTAAGTAATTTTCGACCGTTTCTTAAGTAAAGATAAATAAAAATATTTTACGATTTAAAAAAAAATCAGCAGCGATAACCGCTATAAGTCTAAGTATGACAAAAAATCATAAATAATTAGTACTATAACTACATGTAAGGATATTACGGTTTTCCTTGCTGTTTACGAGATAATTAACTTTTTCATACTAGCTGCATACAAATTTTTCGTAAAAAAACTATAATTCCTTCGTTTTTGAGCAGAATTAACTCGGGTGTCATATTTGAATATAGTAATAACTAATAGAAGCGACATCCGGCAAAAAATCCGGCACTTGCAAATTGAAATCCCTAAGTCTATGAAAACCGATTTTCAGCCCACCGTGAGGCGGCAGTGACCTCTCGCGTCCGGCCCTGGTTCAAGCCATGGTACGGAGCGAGAGGGCATGGGCAGCCGTCACCTCCTTCTGCGAAGCAGTAATGCTCGCGAAGGAGGAGGCGGGACGGTTGAGGGAAAGGCAAATTTCGCGCCCTCTCACCCGTAGCCGCCGCAGGAGACGCCCTGGGCGTCGGGAATCCCGGGCGGATTTCTGGCCACTGTAGGCGCGGGCTTGCGGACGGTGTCAATGGGTAGCTCACCGTCCGGTAAGGACCAGGCCCGGGTCGACGGCGCGTTGTATTCCACGCGCGCCTCAAAGAGACATCGTCAGCACAAATGTAGGGGTCCACTAAGGCCGATGCCTGCCGGGGTCGCGGGAAGGTCCGAAAGGGTTACCGAGGCCACTGGCAACACAGGTAACGGAAGGAACACGGTTAAGTTTTAGTCGGTAAGAGTCTGACACACCCTCCCGCTCCGCCCAGAGCGGCAGAAGTTGTTTAATAATTTCCCAGCCAAAAAAAAAAAAAAATCCCTTCGCCGCTTGTCTGTCTGCCTGAACGCGATAAACTCAAACACTTCTGAGCGGATTTTCAAACGGTTTTCACTAATGGACGGAGTGATTCATGAGGAAGGTTTATGTGTATAATGAATTAAGGTTTTGTGTAATTTGGCTGAAATATAACGATTATTGTTATTCCTTATAAAAATAAAAGAGGAGGAGGCGCCCTGGGCGTCGGGAATCCCGGGTTCGCGGGAAGGTACTAAAGGGTTACCGAGGCCCCTGGCAACACAGGCAACGGAAGGAATGCGGATGGGTTTTAGTCAGTAAGAGTCTGACACACTCTCCCGCTCCGCCCAGAGCAGGAGAAGTTATTTGATGACATCCCATCCAAAAAAAAAAAACCGTGCGGCACGGCGTGAGCGCGACGTACATTTGTACGGCCAAAGTCGCGGTTACCCGACCCTTAACTTTACCATATATTTACTTAAAAATTAATGCTGCAGTATTTTAAACATAACGGAGGTCACTATTAACTTGTGAAGGCGCGTCACCGATATGGTGTCAAACAACGGAAAATCAATTGTGTCTCATTAGCTGTCCTTGACCGATTAATGATGTTTGTTTACCTCTTCATTATTTAAATTTTGTTAGATGTTTTCCTTAAAAGTTGGTTTAATTTTAGTCATACCTAAGTATGTAAGGTTGACATCTGAACGTTTAGGTATTAACTTAGTGCAAATCCCGCCGTCTTAACCACCGCGGCAATTCCTGTATTTTTAAGAATGTTCGCATTGTAATCTGTCAAATTACCTCAAATTTACCTACATTTTTTACAAGTTTTTAAATCGACTTCAAAATAGGAGGAGGTTCTATGTTCGACTGTATCATCATCTGGCAGAATTTTTCCCCAACTGTGTTGGGGTCGGCAAATGAAATGAAATGAAATTGTTTATTCTGTAAATAGGATATCAGAACCACTTTTACACGACATATGAAAAAAAAAATATTTAAAAAAATAAGCTAGATGGAGTCGACCTTTCCTATCTGACTACCCCTGAATTTGGCTTCCAGTTTAACTGGATACAGTTGAATACCAGTATTCACATGGAGCGACTACCTATTTGACCTCCACAACCCAGTTACTGGGTAACACGATACCCCTTGGTAAGACTGGTTGTCAGACTAGGTTCGATTTCTTTTCTTTATTATGTATGTTCACCGATTTCTCGGGGGTTGAGGAAGCTTGCGCGGTGGACCCGACCACGTTAATAAAATTAATATAGTGAATATAACGGTATTCGATTTTGTGTGGGACCCACCCCACAACTAAAAAGCGAAAAATAAAAACGTTTAAAAAAAACACTACAAAGTGAAAAAACAACTTAAATTTCGGAAGTCTGTTGTTTTTCTTTTTTTTGTTAAAGTTTTAACATTGATTGTCGCTGAGAAGAGATTGAAAGGTTTTTTTTTTATGTTCATAAGAGAATTAGCCTTTAGATACCAATTGGACGTAGTTACACGAAAAGGATCCAATCCACAAAAATACCAAAACTGAGTTAAGTATGCCAAAGAGACCGTAAAACCTTTACGGTCTCTTTAGTCTTTTCGGTCTCTTTGGTCTTTTCGGTCTTTTGATATACTTAACTCAATTTTAGTATTTTTGTTTATTGGATCCTTTTCATGTTACTACGTCCAATTGGTTGGTTGGAATGCTCGCCACAAGTCCCTCACATGCGGCCACTTTTTATACTTCAGAAAAAAGTGGCCAGCGACTTGAGAAGTGTGCCTTCTAGTAGTCCGTAACTCTACCACTTATTAGGGAGTTCGTGGTTCGCTACTCATAGATCTTTGACAGTCGTAAGGGGTAGTCAGGACGCGTGGAAGTCCAAAAGGGTTACCAAGGCCCCTGGCAACACAGGCAACGGAAGGAACACGGGTGGATCTTAGTCAGTAAGAGTCTGACACACCCTCCCGCTCCGCCCAGAGCGGGAGAAGTTATTTGATAGTTTCCCAACCAAAAAAAAAAAGAAGGGTAGTCAGAAGCCCAAAGGTCTGTCGTCTTACCAAAGGGTATCGTGTTACACAGTAACTGGGCTGTGGAGGTCAGATAGGCAGTCGCTTCTTGGTAAAATACTGCTGCATCCGGTCAGACTGGACGCCGACCCCAACATAGTTGAGAAAAGGCAGGCAGATTGTGGTGTGGCAGAGTGGCTGCTTGTCTTGGACACAGCGATAGGACTGAGTTCACAAAAGTATGGAAAAGTCGATCGTATAGTTTTGGTGGTCACTATTAGCTGTCGCGTTTTAGCGTGGCAATAGCGGTCATTGACCCGCTTACATTCAAATTTTTATTATTAAAAAAAATTAAATAAAGCCCGTTAACCTGAATCAATATCTATCGTGATCTTCAACGTGTTCCAATAACTAAAAACCTTACTTAGTTTATTGTTTGGGTTCCTACTGAGAGATATTAGGGAAAGAGCAATAACCGCTAGTGCCACGCTAAAACGTAACAACTATACGGTCCATCATTGGCAGTTGCCTAGTGTGTGGCGGCAGTAGTCATGTTTATTTGTGGATTTAGAGGACGATCTCAATCACACGTAAACTCATGCCTTTTCCTTATTCTGTTATTGGGTGTAGACAGAAACTGCAGAACGCGATGTCCTATAACTATATGTCACGTTCTTTCTGTCCGCATTATTTCTTAGATTTATACTGTATTTTAGCTATTTTTATTTCTGAATAAATCGTTGGGTCTAGTGGTCGCCAGCGCTACTGCTGAGCATGAATGAGGTCCTGGATCGATTCCCTGGTCGGAGTGCTATTGGATTTTTCCATCTGGAATTTCTCAGTAACAGCCCGGAGTTTGAATTTGTGCTTGGTTGATGGCAATAGCCTCGCCCCCTATTACGTGGGACTTAAACATAACTGGCGAAATGTGGGTGTACTATAGTGCACGTCTGCCTAACCATTCGGGGATTACAGGCGTCATGTTATGTGTATGTATTGAAACATCACTTCCACGCACGCCGGTTGCATTGCAAGCTCCATATCTTATTAGGCCTTTCTTGGCCGAAAACGTTGTGTTCGATAAGTTTTCTTTGATAAAGTAAAAGAAATGCAGTGTCAATCTTTCAATAATTATATGTATTTAAAAAGTTAAACAAGTTATGGACCAAACATGGTTTGACCCGAATACGATCTTCGGACGAACATTCGGCGAAAATAGAAAAGTTTGGCCGAACTTCGGTTATCTTCACCGCGCTGCAAAGTTTTTTAGCACGAATATTTTTATCAACTGGAAGCTCTGTATATTCTGAGTGACTTTTCTCAGAGGCAGGAAATGTATACGAAGCAAAACGTAGCAGAGTCCTGTCAGATAACGCAGAATCCTTGGTGTTTTTACCCGACTGCCTCGGGAGGGTAATGTTTTTTGAGAGTATGTATGTATGTTTATTTCTTTGGCACGCTCTGTAGCCTAAACGGCTTGATGGATTTTAACATATGAGGTGTCCTTAGATTTGTTGTAATTGTGGGAGTGACATAGGCTATATAATATTTATAAATTGCATCTGCAAATACAAAAAAAAAGGAGGGCAAGGGTTTTTTTTAACTAATTGCAACAATATTGGTATCAAATAAAAGCTAGTAATGAGTAATTTTCAAATATATATATTAATAAAACTAAAAAGCTTGAAATAAAATAAATTATTTAAAAAACAAAAAACCCGACTGCAAAAACACATAACTGAAAAGGGAAAAACAAGCATTATAATCTATACAATTTTGGTCTTGCAGGCGGGGACAGTCGAATAACCTGAAATATGGTGTAACTTTTGATTGTCCCTGTCTGCGATACCAAAATTATATAGATTATAATGCTTGCTTTTCCCTTTTCAGTTATGTGTTTTTGCAGTCGGGTTTTTTGTTTTTTAAATAATTTATTTTTTGCACTATAACCTAACCTGCCCTTGGTAAATTTAAAATACCAGTAGGTCGTAATAAGATTTCATGTCACACTTTTCCCCCTCCTAATTTGTACTATAAATCTTATCGTGTCAGTCAACAAGCTTTCTTCCATAGTGATCCATACAACACAGAATCAACCGTAGTTTTTCACGGCAGTAAAACGTGTGAGTACAACGGGCCTAACAGTTGATCAATGAGATTTGCGTATGTCCTATCTTTCCCTCATTTCCACCTACTTCGTGGCTTTCTGTCACCATTTTGGTCTGCTTCGTCGTGACGGTGGCAAGTTAAACACGTAATAATCAGTCCATAATGTTCCTACTCCTACTCCTGGGATACAGGCCCCCTCTCTGTAAGAGGGAGTGGGCCGTAATCCACCACGCGGGCACGGTGCGGGATGGCGGATGTCGCATGTCTTCGAATTGTTGGTTCTAGGACATGCCGGTTTCCTGTTTCCGATGGCACGACAGTGTATTATATTTTGTTGGCTCACACTTCCACGACATCGTCGGTGGCAGCGCAGAGGTCGCTATGGCTGCATTTTCTTGGGCACAGAGGGCAGGATGGGAGGTTCGACATAGTTTGCGCCATAACACATCCATACCCTGCTGCCGTACCGTCGAGGTATTTTACTTCACGAGTTTGTAGTGGTTTCATCATTTTGGTAGCCTCACATCGATCATACACTTGTAAAACGTACTACTTACACATTAATTTCTCTTGTCTAATGTTTATATTTGAATATAATGTTTCCTGTCTCAGTTGTGAACAACCCATCACACACGATTGTTTTCACACCAAATGTGAAAATATAGCTATTAAATGTTCCATAGACAAACAGAAAATTAAGTGCCGTACTACCGTTATTTAGGTATGCAGTGTTTACGGTTTTTCCAAGTGTTTGACTTCTAATTGCCCCATCGTTGAGATTTGGTTTTCATGGATGTTTTTTTAATGAAACCCTTCGAATCTAAGGTAGGCAGGCGTTCGTTGAACGTATAAAAAATAAGACATTTGTTCAAACTAGACTGAGAATCAGCACTTTTTGAACGTCAAAATTACATAAGATGTCCCCCAAAACGCCCACCCTTCACCACTTCGTAATGGGAAGAAGTGGCGCCATAACTCCACAGCAGCACAGCTGTCTGTTCAAATCAAATATTTTTATAGGATAAATTGTAATAATAAATTATGTCAACAAGCAGTATAAAAAATTTAGGTATTGATTTGGTGACAGATTGTAGTAGGTACTAATTTTATTAACCTTTTGACCGCCAAAGTCATGTATAGATGACAAACCAAAATGTGCCCAGCACGCCACGGTCACGACTCCGTGACAGATATTAAGGAATAATTCGTAGTTTGGCGTCGAGGGCACACTTTTGCTTTATTGACGAGTATTACGTAGGTCTAACGCCTTATCTGAATCTACCTTTATAAAATACTCAACCTTATGTGCGAACTTGCGAAGCAACAAGATCGTTATCAGAAACGTTACGTTGAGCTCTGAATACCATGTCAAGAAAGGAACCAAAGTTTCCATCAGCGTAGCTTGGGCAGAAGGCGACAGCAGAGAGCAGAAACTGTGCTTGCATTCGAATATTCGAATATTCGAATTATTCGAATAATCAACTGTTTCAAATATTCGAATAGAAAATTTATGATATTCGAATATTCGACCAAAAACAAAACAGCAATCAGACGTTCGATGAAGATCGATGAAACCGTTTTAGCAACTTCTTGTACATCTACAGCAAATTTAACATGCAGAGAAGAGTTGGAAACGTCAATCCTAATGCAAATGGCGCTATTTGATAGAGGAGGTCCTAGACAAATAAATTTGAGCCAAGCATACGACTTTCTGCTGTGCATACCACCTACAAGTGTAGAGTGTGAAAGGGTGTTTTCTTCCAGCAAATACATTTGCAACCATCTAAGATGTGCCTTAAACGATGAATCCATGGATGCTCTAAGTTTCCTTAGGTTCTACTTCCAGGGAAAACGTTGAAGAACACGCCAAAAGTATATGATACGGATAGGATTAAAAAGGTACTGTAATTTTTTACACTACATGTACAAAAAATTACAGTGCCTTTACTTACGTGCTACTTAGGTCTGATCTGATCTGATCTCGTGATTTATTATTTTTGTTATAAAACTAAGATTTAATTTTAAATTACCAAATTCACACATTGTTAATGACAATTTCAAATTTAACATTAAGAAAGAAACCGATTTTGCATCGAAGCTTTAATTGCGTTACTTGTTATTTTTTGTTTGATTTTATTATATTACTAGCTTCCGCCCGCGGCTTCGCCCGCAGAAGGTAGCCTATGTGTTAATCCAGGGTATTACCTATCTACATACCTACCAAATTTCAACCAAATCGGCCCAGCCGTTTTTGCGTGAAAGAATAACAAACATACATCCATACATTCTCACAGACTTTCACATTTATAATATTACAAGGATTTTTTTTTTTTTTTAGGGTGGGAAATCATCAAATAACTTCTCCCGCTCTGGGCGGAGCGGGAGGGTGTGTCAGACTCTTACTGACTAAAACCCACCCGTATTCCTTCTTGTTGCCTGTGTTGCGGGGGCCTCGGTGACCCATAAGTACCTTCCCGCGACCCCGGCAGGCATCGGCCCTAGTGGACCCCTACTTTTGTGCTGACGACATCTCTTTGAGGCGCGCGTGGAATACGACGCGCCGTCGACCCGGGCCTGGTCCTTACCGGACGGTGAGCTACCCATTGCTCACCGTCCGCAAGCCCGCGCCTACGGTGGCCGGAAATCCGCCCGGGATTCCCGACGCCCTGGGCGTCTCCTGCGGCGGCTAGGGGCGAGAGGGCGCGAAACTTGCCTTTCCCTAGGATTACAATACTCATACTTAACTGATTTTATAAGACTGCGTTTTGTTTATGTCCAGAAGATTAGTTTATTTTGAGAAAATTTGTTTATTTTAAAACATTTTAAGCATTTGTTTTACATTTTTGCTTTGTGGTGTTTTGATATCATCAGTACAATATTAAGTTGACCATTATTTATTCTTCCAAAAATATACGTTGATTTTGTTATTGATTGTGTTAGCTATTTTAATTGAAGAAAGTAGTTGATTATTTGCAGTTCAACACGAAGGATTAGAATAGCTAACACCTATTTTAATCCTTTGTGTTCTTTTAAAAGAAAAAAAAATGTTATTTTAATTGTTTTTTTAACACTGTTTGAATTGAATAAAGACTATTTAGAAATTAAATTACAAGATTTCTATAAAACTTATTTTTTTATTTAATATTCGAATAATTTTCGAATTATTCGAAAATAGCCCAAAAAAATATCGAATATTCGAATTGCAAAATTGTCGAATATTTGCAAGCCCTAGCAGAAAGCAAATATATGAAATGTCTAAAACGTCTGCTGGGGAGTTTGTTGCGCCACTTCTTCTCAGCTAAAGCACTCGGAAATAGAGAAAAGCAGGCGTTTTAGGGGTCTGCATGTCTTATTTAATTTTGACGTTAAAAAAGTGCTGATGCTCAGCCTAATTTCAATAAAGACTTGATTGAATCTGAAATGGCCTGAGCCACCAGCGACATATACCAGCAATCCATCACGACTGCAGTCAATCGTGATGGCTTGTTGGTATAAGTCGCTGGTGGATCATCATAAAACTGCGGTATTATTGTGAGCCGGGGTGTTCCGAGTTTTGCCGGGAGCCGCTTAAACCCCTGACAGCTTTATTGAGCCATCTGAGAGCCTACCACCTGGGCACGCGTTACCGTGGCAGACTTGGAAATCCCTAAATAGAGTATGAACCCAAGTCGGCCATAGCAAAGAGAATCTCCGTAGATAGGGGTTTATGGACGACTCTGACTTCAACTGTATAATTATGCAGCGTCTCTCTGCAGACGATGACCCACTTTCCATCTTGCGTCGCATACCCTGTCACTTGGGCACTTGAACATCTTATGACTGCATCAGCGAAATTGGTTCGCGTGGCTGAATTACTTTACATCATTTTTATATTTGCCATCGATTCGATAAGAAGGAGAAGTTTGCCTGTCGGTCAGGCGCTAAACGATCAGAAGTCACGTCTTTGTAATGTATGTTGTGTTGCTTGTATTCCAGGCGGTGCGGGCGCTTGCATAGCGCGGTGATGGCGGTGGCGGGCGCCCCATGAGCCGGCTGCTGTGCTGTCTGTGTGAGCGCCGAGCCGACATGGGCGCCGCGCTCTCGCATCCTCAGGTAAATGCGGTAACACCTGAACTACGAAAGCTGCCTGCTTGCTACTACAAAACAAAGGCGCTGTCAGAGTCAAACTGTTACTATCGACTTGCGATTGTCTAGTTAGCTATCACTTGGTCGCGCAGCGACGTACATGTTTACTAGTGCCACTCGAGGAGGCGGAGGGTGGGTCCTGGAGAAGATCGCGGGAACTGGGATGCGAGAAGCATAGGCGATGTGGCGATGCTTTGGGAGCCACCAGTGGACGTCTTTCGGCTGAATTATTAGAATGACTCGTAGAGGCTCTTAACCCACGAACGCAGATCTACGCGAGACACAGTGACTTTTTAATTGTTTCTGTAATTATGGCATACGAAAGGCCAATGCAATCCAAATTCTGTAATTTTAGTTGTTTGATAATACTGATCTACTAGAAAAAGTATACGAAGATTTACCGAAGCTGTTCTGTGTTAGCTGTACAATTTTTCTTTCCCCCTTGTTAATCTTGACTTTTTGGCTGTCAACAGGAGGGCGAGGCGTGCGACGGCGCCGGCGTGGCGGCCGCGCCTCCCACCATGGCAGATGTCATACGGTGAGTTGACCCTGAACCTCTTGTGAGATGTATGAGGAACAGGGTGTAAAGTTCCTCCGACCAGACGGGTGATGTGTCTCTACTCCACTACACGGTGACTATTGACGGGCTGTGGCAATTTTTTTTTGTCGTCGTATAATCTGAAGTAAGTATACTCTTCTAAAACAAAAGAATATGCGGGGTAATTTTTCGCGCTTCTATCTAGAAATGTGTATGGCAGAAGCCATAAAAATAATAAGGTGTGTTAAGTACAGCCAGAGAAACTAATTGTTGGTCAAATTGACACCCTACCTCAATTTGCCGTGTTATATCCATTTCAGAGCAGTGGTGGCCCAGTGGTAACGGCCGCCACTTACGAGTTGTAGGTCGTAGGTTCAAACCCAGACAGGCGCTTTACTTTGTGTAAATTATTTCATCAACACTGCTCTCAAAACGGTGAAGGAAAACATCGTGAGGAAACCGGCATGTCCTAAAACCAAAAGTTCGAAGACATGTGACATCTACCTACCCGCACTGGGCCCGCGTGGTGGATTACGGCCCCCATATCATTTCAGGGGCTTGTGGGTACGTCATAACAGCCGCACGGGTCGATCGATCAGGTTAAGCTAAGCTTGCCGCGGTTGGCCCGTGGATGGGTGACCATCTTTACATACCAAGACCCTTCCGTGCTTCGAAAAGCACGTTATGCCTTTGGTACCGGCTGTCATTCGTGGATCTTTGACAGTCGTTACGGGTCGTTCGAAGCCTGAAAGTCTGACAACCAGCCTTACCAAGGGGTATCGTATTACCCAGTGACCATTGTGACCATTATAGCAGTGTGGAGCTCGGGTAGGCAGTGGCTCCATGTAAAATACTGGTATTCAGGTGCATCCTGTTAGACAGACGCTAAAAAGTCATCGGTATAATATGTTAATTTCGCGGTAAACTTTGCTTGCGCGGTTTAGGATTAGTGTGACGTCAGATGACATGCGTACTTCGTCTTATGTGGCGGTATACAATGTGTAGTTTAAATAACTGAAAATCTATATTATGTAAGATCACAAACAGAAAAATATAAATAATTTCATAATAAAAACGTAGCACTCAGCGCTGTTCACAGATTACAACTCCATATTTTTTAGCAAAGTCCCCCGCCGAGTATGTTTTTTTTCTTTTTTTGTGTTGGAAATTATCAAATAACTTCTCCCGCTCTGGGCGGAGCGGGAGTGTGTGTCAGACTCTTACTGACTAAAACCCACCTGACATTTCTTTGAGGCGCGCGTGGAATACGACGCGCCGACGGCCGGACGGCGAGCTACCCATTGCTCACCGTCCGCAAGCCCGCGCCTATGGTGGCTGGAAATCCGCCCGGGATTCCGGACGCCCAGGGCGTCTCCTGCTGCGGCTAGGGGCGAGAGGGCGCGAAATTTGCCTTTCCCTCAACCGTTCCGCCACCTTCTTCGCAAGCATTACTGCTTCGCAGGAGGTGTCGAGTCTGTCTGTCTGTCTGTCTGAACGCGATAAACTCAAAAACTGCCGAACGGATTTTCACCAATAGACGGACTGATTCATGAGGAAGGTTCAGGCGTATAATTCATTAAGTATAAGTAATTAGTTGTCGTTGGTTTATTTTTTTATTCCTTTATAATTTTCTTTAATAACAGTTTACATTAATACATAAAAACTGCATTTCAATAAGTATTTTTCTTTTATGTAACTGATTTGATTATTATAAGTAATCCATGAACTTTTGTTTTATATTTTTAACCATGAAAAAAATCAAGTTTGATTTAAATCAATCAACCCTGAGTTACTTATAACTTGACAACATTTAGGGAACAGCTGGTTTTATTAGGGTTCCGTAGTAAACAAGGAACCCTTATAGTTTCGCCATGTCCGTCTGTCTGTCTGTCCCAGCTGTAGCTCAGAGACGCTTAGTACTAAAAAGCTGTAATTTGGCATAGGTATACAAATTAATAACGCCGACAAAGTTCTAAAATAAAATCTTGGAAAAAAAAATGTTTGGGGTTTTCCTTGCACGTAATGTGGGGGTGATATTTTTTTTTCTCGTCTACCCCATGGTGTTGGATAGGCCGTTAAAAAACATTGTGGGTCTGTGAACACCACTTTTCGATGCAAGGATCCCCTTGCGAAATATTAAGCATTAAAGTGCAAACTTTTGTTAGTCAAGAAGTGTCCCCCCCCCCCCCCCCCCCCCCCCTCCCCCTGCCAGCTAAATGATTGTTTATGGAGATATGATAAAATTCATGACAGTAGTACATATAATGAAATTAAAAGGAAAACTATCACAGCTAAGTGGGCTTTACAAGTTAACGAGTAATAGTCGACCAACATAAATCTGTAGTTGGAGAATTGATTGTGGCATATATCGATGTGTGGGAAAATTTGGGATAAATTCATTCCAACTTCCCAACTAGGGAACCCTTCATTGTGCGTGGTTCGACACGCACTTGGCTGGTTTTTTATACTCGTCTGATAATTATCATGCTGATGTTCTGTCTCGCTCTGTTTCAGAGAACGGAAGAAGAAGGCGGCGGGCTCCGGGCTCGGCACGCTGCGGCGCCGCATCGCGCTCGTGCGGCGCCCGCGTGACAACCGGCCCGACAGAGGTACGTACCTACTATATGGCGAAAATTGAGATTGTATTTAGTTGTAAGCCGCTGACAACAGCTAAACCGCGTTCACTGTCAGACTGCATAGAAAAGAAAGAGAAGCGCGATGATACAACGCTTGTTTGTACAAAATTGAGTTGAGTAATAAAAATAATAAAAATAAAAAACAACTAAGTTCTGCATTCAAATAAGATTTTCTTGTTATTAATTAAATAAGTACGTAACTTATGTTGATATTTAATGCAGATATTTTGGATTGGAACTGAAGGTAAAGGGTTAGTTTACCGTTAATATATATCGATTTTTTTTTTTAAACGTGTTTTGGTAACAACTAAGTTCTGAGAAATATGTTCAAAATTAACATATATTTTTTCCGCTACCACAAACTGTACAGTTTAGGCAATTTTTTTTCTTAAGACAAGCCTACTTTGGTTGTTTGCCTCTTGTCAGCGCCTTAAGGGTCGGGTAATCGCCGTTGACCTTGGCCATACAAACACGCGCCGCGCTCACGTCACGCCGCCGCTTGGTTTCATAGGGAAAATATTTATATTAA
Organism: Atethmia centrago; assembly: GCA_905333075.3. Classification (NCBI taxonomy): domain Eukaryota; kingdom Metazoa; phylum Arthropoda; class Insecta; order Lepidoptera; family Noctuidae; genus Atethmia; species Atethmia centrago. The sequence goes on from HG995393.1 coordinate 19,787,976, forward strand.
CGAAAATATGAAAATTTGAAAAAAAAAACACTATACTTACTTAAATATTCATTGAATAGATGTGTATGCGTTCTAGTTTAACATATATTTTTTGCATAACTTATTTGCATTATATGAAGGTGTAATAACAGATTTCAGTCAGTAAAATTATATATCTGCGCCTTAATCAAAATAAATAACATAGTAACACAGTCCAAACTGCGTTCGTTTTTTCGGAAAAAATACTTTAATCCCTTTACGTAAAGTTCAGTTTGCGCTACATTTTTTTATGACTTTCAATAGTAGTAGTCATTCTAAAATTGACTTAATTTACACTAGCATGAGGTTGATATTTGTTTAAGCTGAATCCGCAGTGCTACCCTGCGAAATTAAAATGTTCTTATTTTTTTCAATTTGCAGGTCAGTGTCAGGTTGTATCTTGATCAAAATATGATTCGCGACCATAACAAATATGTATTTACAGAATTATAATCATTTTTTCTTATGGAACAAATCTAACTAAGAGAGATGTATTCCAATGATTGTAATTCTGTAAATACATATTTAAGGTAGCGAATCTTATTATGATCAAGATTCAGCCAGTATTGACGAGTAAAGGGGTTCTCGTGGCTGAATGATAACAGCCGCACGAGTCGATCCATATCGAGACCCCTCCGTGCCTCGGAAAGTACGTTAAGCCGCTGGTCCCGGCTGTCATTTGTAGATCTTTGACAGTTGTTACGGGTCGTCAGAAGCTCGAAAGTCTGACAACCAGTCTTACCAAGGGGTATCGTGTTACCTAGTAACTGGGCTTTGGAGATCAGATAGGCAGTCGCTCCATGTCACATACTGGTATTCAGCTGCATCTGGACTGGAAGCCGACCCAAACATAGTTGGAAAAAGGCTGGCAGATTGATTGACGTGTAAAGTAAGTGTTTATATAAAACTACTTACAGAAATAATCATTGTTTAATTTATGATTTGTATCCCCAGGTTGCGAGCACGCCCGCTTCATCCGCTCGGTGGTGAGCTCATGGCGTCTCGCCGAAGTATTCCTGCTGTGTGAGGAGCTGGAAGCCGGAGCCGCCCTCCGCGACCTGGTGACGCAGGCAGAGCTGGCGCGGGAACCCGCGGGCGCCCTTCACGCGGACCTGGCGCAGGCTTACAAAGACAGGTGAGGAGTAGTAGAGCCCTGTGCGAGGAGTTGGAGGCCGGAGCCGCCCTCCGCGACCTGGTGACGCAGGCAGAGCTGGCGCGGGAACCCGCGGGCGCCCTTCACGCGGACCTGGCGCAGGCTTACAAAGACAGGTGAGGAGTAGTAGAGCCCTGTGCGAGGAGTTGGAGGCCGGAGCCGCCCTCCGCGACCTGGTGACGCAGGCAGAGCTGGCGCGGGAACCCGCGGGCGCCCTTCACGCGGTCCTGGCGCAGGCTTACAAAGACAGGTGAGGAGTCGTAGAGCCCTGTGCGAGGAGTTGGAGGCCGAAGTTGCCCTCCGCGACCTGGACCCGCGACAAAGACAAAGACTTCTCATGACAGGGGTGTCATGACAAGTCTTCGAGAAGGTTGCTGACTTGCCACTGCCTTATTCTATTAATTAAACTTCGCGGTAGTTCCAGGGATAATGCTATGGTCTGATCCAAAAATTCTTCAAAGAAAATGTATAAAAATGGATTGAAAGACGTACCTGTGGCTGTCTATTTGTGGAGCCACTTACAAAATAAGTGTTTTGATTTCAATATTTGAATACTTAAACCCGAAATTCTAATTTTAAATCTCCTCAAAGATGTTTTTAATTTTGTTAAAGTTTGTAAAATTGTAAAAACTACAAAAATGTAAGTATGTTTGAGAATAATAAAACAAAAACTTCAATTGTTGTTGATGATCTTTCAATTACAATTTTAAAATTTTATTCAAAAAGTGATTGCTGAAACAAGTTGTGAGATATATAATTAAAACCTAAATACAAATGAATCTGTTACTAATTCCATTCCAAGCTGGCGGCTTTCTCGCGCAACGCATCAGCATTGCAATTCAGCGAGGAAATGCCTCCAGCATCCTCGGTACAACGCCCCGAGGGCCTTTTTTAAGCTTAACTTAGTTTTAATTTAATTTAGTTAATGTAAATAATCATCTTGTAATTTGGTTATGTAAATAAATATTTGTATTCCATTGCATGAGAATTTAACCTGAACAGAAATTAAATGAAATGATGATGCCGAAATTATTTTTATTTCTGTAAGTAGGTTTGTACAAACACTTTTACACGTCAATCATAAAAAAAAAAACTAGATGAGCTCGGCGTTTCCTATCTGACTACTCTGAGAAGAAAGGCCGAAACAAACTCAAGTTCACAGTCTCTTTTAAAGTCCAGACATAATCTTGGTCAGATAAGATGGAAGATAGAAACAAGGTAATGTGAACTAAAGCGAAAATACAATAGATACAGGAATAATTTTGTCCTTTTCATTCAAGGGCTTGCTTGCATTACGTTGTTTCTACCACTTTTGTTATGAGTGGCCAGTTACTCTAACGTGGCCAATTACTATAGCAGTTACCCTATTTGAGTGCGTGCGCCTATTTCTGCTAATTTTATAGGGGCCGACTTTTGTATATATGAATTTGTGGTCCCGGTTTGACTGGAGAGAAGGAGAAATTTCTGTCTGTTTTGTTATCTTCATCTTACTGAACAGAACGTAACAGCGCTGCTGTTACGTTCATTTAATAAGTTTTGCACTAAAAATAACTTTATTTATCTATTTATTTATTTATTTATTTATATATACTTTATTGTACACCACAAAAATACATGACAAAAAATAAATCAAACACTACAAAATATACAATGGGCGGCCTTATCGCTTTCTGCGATCTCTTCCAAATCAACTTTCTATTTTGTTACGTTAAAAATTAATTTGAATACGTTGTAAAAGCCAATTATTTTTAAAAGAGTAACCGTGGAGTTTCTTGCCGGCTCTTCTCCATAGGAAACGACCAATGGGAACCGTGCACCTAGCTTCTGACGTTTCATAAGTGCCCATGTAGGTTTATGTGAAATATTTTGAATTTTGATCTATTGGATCCATTATAAAACATAACATTACGCCCGTAATCCGCGAAGGTTATTTCGCCTGTTATTTTTAAGTTTCACGTAATAGGGGGCGAGCTTATCGCCATCTATCCAGACACCAATCCAGAATCCGGATTGCTACTGAGAAATTCCAGACGGAAAAAATTAATAACACTGCCCGACCCGGGAATCGAACCTAGGCCTCATTGCGCAGTGAGAACGAATCTTTCTGCGTGTTGTGCTCTGAAAGCCACTTTGCGAATAGCAGAGCCTGTCCGGTGTACAGCAACCTAGGCCTCATTGCTCCAGCACTTGCGACCACTAGACCGACAAGTGTATTTACTGCTTTTTTGATTTTTTATTTTAAATAGGCACTTATAGGGCTTTTGAATGTCTAAATTTACAAAAAATAGATTTGATTCTAGTCGCTCCTTCCAAAAGGTAGTTTCGTATGGGCAAGAAACTCCACCGTTACTCTTTTAAAAATGTTTCATAATATTTTGTGTAGGTGCATTGATTATATAATTATAGAATAAAATTACTAAAAGAAGTAATTTACAATGAAGCAATAACAGATACATAAATTCTGTGATAGATACATGGTGTTCACATATTTACAAACTTTGTAAAAGTACTTACACGTTTTCCTAAGGTCAGCGTGTGGGTTAAGGTAATTACAGAATGTAAAATCAATGTCATAAAAATAATAAATTATAGGTACAAATACAATGTAACCGGTTTGATTTTGTCTAAACTCCAGATTGTCCAATGGAGCTGGACCAGAATGTTTCCAAGCATTCTTATCTTGGATATAATCCTCCAATTTTTTATATGTATATTTACAAAGTGTACTTTTAATATGAATTTTAAATTTTATTTAATTTAATTGTAATATATGACAAGGTATTTAGTAGTAACATTAGACACGGTCCCCCATAACAGCTGTTCGCCTTACGCAGGTGGTGGTGCGACGTGGAGCTGGTGGGCAGCGGCTGGTCGCTGGGCGCGCACCGCGCCGTGCTGTGCGCACGCTGCAGCTACTTCCGCGAGCTGCTGCAGCGGTACCCGCCGTGAGTGTTGTACTTGGCCTTCTGCTCCTGCCGTCTGTGAAATTTCAAACGAGATCATTTATCAGGGTTCCGTAATAAACAAGGATCCCTTATAGTTTCGCCATGTCTGTCTGTCCCTGAAAATAATCTGTAGCTGTTAAATCGACGAACGAGAGAAATGATGAATAATTATCGATGATAATCTAATTTTTAAGAGGGAGAATTTTATGATTTTAGTTTATTGATAGCGGTGAAATTATCCATGATGAATTTCCTAATTGTTTTTTTTATAATTTAATAATAATAATAATCCCATGCCGATTCAGGCTACGTGGACTGTTTCTGACGACTATAGATGACGAGCGTGTGCTTTGATATGGCAAGTGTAACCAATCTTGGCTGCTAAAGTATGTACATACTTTAGCAGCCAAGACTGATTGGTTGGGATTGGTCAATGTGCACCGTACGTGCACAGTGAGGACACGTTATAATTTATGAAAACAAACGCATAGTACTTAAATGGGATGCAAAAATCATCTTTTTTTAAAACCCCGTCGTGAGTTGCGCCGCCCAGTATCACCTCTGCCTACGCTAATGCACGACATTGTTGCAGGTCGTGCTGCCGCGTGCCGCTGGAGGGCGCGGGCGCGGCGCTGTCGCGCGACGAGCTGGAGGCGTGCGTGCTGGCGCTGTACGCGGGCACCTCGGTGTGCTCGCTCGGCACGCTCTGTGCCGTGTGTGCCAGTGAGTACTGAACACGATACATACATCATCAGTCTATAATGTGGCGCGGCGCTGTCGCGCGACGAGCTGGAGGCGTGCGTGCTGGCGCTGTACGCGGGCACCTCGGTGTGCTCGCTCGGCACGCTCTGTGCCGTGTGTGCCAGTGAGTACTGAACACGATACATACATCATCAGTCTATAATGTGGCGCGGCGCTGTCGCGCGACGAGCTGGAGGCGTGCGTGCTGGCGCTGTACGCGGGCACCTCGGTGTGCTCGCTCGGCACGCTCTGTGCCGTGTGTGCCAGTGAGTACTGAACACGATACATACATCATCAGTCTATAATGTGGCGCGGCGCTGTCGCGCGACGAGCTGGAGGCGTGCGTGCTGGCGCTGTACGCGGGCACCTCGGTGTGCTCGCTCGGCACGCTCTGTGCCGTGTGTGCCAGTGAGTACTGAACACGATACATACATCATCAGTCTATAATGTGGCGCGGCGCTGTCGCGCGACGAGCTGGAGGCGTGCGTGCTGGCGCTGTACGCGGGCACCTCGGTGTGCTCGCTCGGCACGCTCTGTGCCGTGTGTGCCAGTGAGTACTGAACACGATACATACATCATCAGTCTATAATGTGGCGCGGCGCTGTCGCGCGACGAGCTGGAGGCGTGCGTGCTGGCGCTGTACGCGGGCACCTCGGTGTGCTCGCTCGGCACGCTCTGTGCCGTGTGTGCCAGTGAGTACTGAACACGATACATACATCATCAGTCTATAATGTGGCGCGGCGCTGTCGCGCGACGAGCTGGAGGCGTGCGTGCTGGCGCTGTACGCGGGCACCTCGGTGTGCTCGCTCGGCACGCTCTGTGCCGTGTGTGCCAGTGAGTACTGAACACGATACATACATCATCAGTCTATAATGTGGCGCGGCGCTGTCGCGCGACGAGCTGGAGGCGTGCGTGCTGGCGCTGTACGCGGGCACCTCGGTGTGCTCGCTCGGCACGCTCTGTGCCGTGTGTGCCAGTGAGTACTGAACACGATACATACATCATCAGTCTATAATGTGGCGCGGCGCTGTCGCGCGACGAGCTGGAGGCGTGCGTGCTGGCGCTGTACGCGGGCACCTCGGTGTGCTCGCTCGGCACGCTCTGTGCCGTGTGTGCCAGTGAGTACTGAAGGAAACTGACAGTCCACCATAAGTATTTGCGTTCTAGAAAATATGACTAATATTATATGTAAAATCTGTAATATAAGCAACTACTCTACCAGCGGCCGTTGAACCCGTAATCAGCTGTAGTTACTTGAAATTCGTAGTTTAGTTTTTTTTTTTATCATGACTACCATTTCGTTAGGTAATTTGATTTGACCCTGTATATTATTTTACAAAGTGGCTCTGAAATTAATCATTTTTATATGATCATAATGTTTTGTATCGTTACAGAGTGGGACCGAGGCGTGAACGCAGACGGTGACCTAGACATCATCAACGTGGACAATAATGGCAGTGAGTATATTAATTAACTATTCATCATCATCATTTCAGCCGAAAGACGTCCACTGCTGGCCACCCTCAAGACACGGACCGGTCCTGTGCTTCTCGCGTCCAAAGGACTGTAGGAGGCCTTCCAACGCTACGTCTTCCGGTACGCGGTCGCCTCTCCAGAACCTTTCGGCCCCATCGGCCATCTGTTCTGCTAGCAATGTGACCTGCCCACTTTTTTTTTTTGGGTGGGAAATCATCAAATAACTTCTCCCGCTCTGGTCGGAGCGGTAGGGTGTGTCAGACACTTACTGACTAAAACCCACCCGTATTCCTTCCTGTTGCCTGTGTTGCGGGGGCCTCGGTAACCCTTTTGTACCTTCCCGCGACCCCGGCAGCCATCCCGTGACCCCGAGATTAGAATGCAACTGTTCTTAAAATTATCGGAATTGCCTCGGATATCACGCGCCGTGTGAAGCCGGCTTTACATTACAAGCCAGTGCTGAAGGTTCAATTTTCGCAACAAGCAAGCTGGTGTAAATATTTAGAAAAGTGAAAAAAAAAAAAAAAACGTTTAAAAAATCTTTTTGGAAACAAGTTTCTAATGAACTTAAAAGTAATCAATAAAACTTACGAAAACTAGAACTTTAATAGTATGTTTAAAGCTTGAGGCTTCAAATGTAAGAAAGACGTTCATGCCTCAAGCTTTTAAGAAAATGTTAAAGTTCTTGTTTTGTATAGAAATCTCTTCCAGCATACCTGCGATAGGAATATTTCTAATTTATAGTCATTTCTGGGCGAGCACGTCCTAACACGTACACTGGGAGACGACATTTATTCTTTGTACAAAAAATTACGCAAAACACTGTGCTGATGGGTGCATGCAAAGGTACAGGAGTTGTGGAGTATAACTGAAGCACTTGGTACCTACTATAAAGCTAATTGACCTGAATGTGCCCTGGCGGCTGAGAGTATGTCATGTTCACTTAACCTATTGATCGCCACGTTAAAAAAACAAAAATGTGCCCTCGGCGCTAAGCTACGAATTATTCCTTAAAATCTGTCATGGTGTCGTGACCGTGGCGTGCTGGGCACATTTTGGTCTGTCATCTATACATGACTGTGTCGGTCAAAAGGTTAAATGTCTCGCTGGTGGTGGCGCGTGTGTTAGATCATTGAGTTTTCTTCAAAATGGTTGAGTTGAATGGTGCTGATCCACGCATCATGTTCGTGAACGGGCGCCGTCAGTAGGGACTGGTCATCTCTCAGCTGTCACGGCTTATTTTAATTTTTCAATTGTTTTTATCGTTATCACATGTATAATTTCAACATGATTATGTAACTAATATTTTTGCAACAATATTTTAATTTAAAAGAGTGTCCGTGGAGTTTCTTGCCCGTTCTTCTCCATAGGAACCTAGTACGCTTTGTAATGGGCAACTAGCTTCATCTTTCTGACTGAACGACCCCTTGACAATTCAAAAGTGTCTGTATTTTGGTTTATTTGAAATAAATGCTTTGAGTTTTGAGTTAAACATTTAAAACTGAATGTGAGTCTCGGATTCATCAAGCGTGTTCCCCCCGCCCGCAGCGGCGTGCCGCAGCGGCGCCGTGTGCGGCTGCGGGCGCTCGCGGCTGGACGCGGCCGCGCTGCGCCGCCTGGGCGCCACGCTCGGCTTCTCGCTGGACTCGCTGCACCACGACATGCGCTACCTGCTGGACTCCGGTGAGATACCTGTAGCGACATCCATCCGGCTACATACCACCTTTTGACCCTTTAACACTTATTGTCAAATTATGAAAATTTTGATAGACGTTAGCTTGGATTTTTAATTTCTACCTCATTTTTGACATCAACGCCCTCTATAACCATGAAAAAATTCATGATCAAATAAAAACAGTGGAAAAATGGAGAAGTTATACGCTTTTGAAGTTATTCCTCTATCCTTGCGCAAAGTTGCTATGGCTCTCCTGTGTTGTGACGTCAGATGCTTGTAGTGCTGTCAATGTCTAGCATAGACTTTAAAACGCAAACAACTTCGCCTTTTTTTTTAGATAATTATTTAATCTTTTTTTTTACTGTGGCGTGTGTGTGTGTGTTCTATATTTCGAAAAATGAAATTAAAAAATATTAATCAAATGCCCAATTGTTTGTAAAGATGTATGTTCGTTGCCCCAGGCGAGATGGCGGACGCGCGGCTGGTGTTCCGGCTGGAGGGCGGCTGCGGGCTGGCCTACGGGTTCCGCACGGCGCTGGAGCTGCCGTGCCACCGCCTGGTGCTGGCCGCACGCTCGCGGTTCTTCAGGTGCCAAATCATTTATTTCAAATAGGCATTTTTGAACGTCAAATTTACAGAAAAATATAATTGATTCCAGTTGCCCCATTCTAAAACGTAGATTTCTATTTTTTATTTTATAATTTATTTAATAAAAACATCTATGAAACGGATAAGATAAGATATTTATTATTTGTAAAACATGAGTACATTACAATTGATTTGGATAGTCTTAAAATAAAATTTAGGATCTTCATGTTTTGCCATTTAGGGCACACAAAAATTTTTTGGTCATGTTGACCAGTTGAATTTATGCATAACAAGAAAAACAAATAATTTAATCTACTATCGCGCAGGCGGTTATAAACATAATCTTTAAAAAAAAAAAAACTTATAAAAACTAAAAAGGGTTACAATTTTAAGATTCAAGAAATGTCATAATAATAGGAAGTAAGTACGATCATTTAAAAATGCTGTTAGGCTATAATAACATTTGAATATTAGATATTTTTTTAAATGTATTTTAAATAGAGTTGTGGGCATTTGTCTAAGGGTTTGGGTATTTTATTATAAATAACTGGTGCTAAAGAAAAAATACTTTTACGCATCAGTGCCGTGGTTGATCTTAGTGCCCATAATTTATTGCTATCCCGTCGATTGCGGATTGAAATATCTGATAGTTTTTTTGAATAGTTTGGGATTCGTTTGTACGAAACTAGCCACTTCAAAAATAAACAAGGAAGGTAGATTTAAAATATTATATTTAATAAAATACGGTTTGCAACTATCGTTTTTTTTTAAGCCGACCATAGCCCTAATACACCTTTTTTGCGACCTAAACATGATTTCCTTATTAGTGGAATTTCCCCAAAATATAACGCCGAACTTTAATATTGAGCCGACAATGCCGTGATAAGCAGTAATAAGCGCAGTAGTACTTATGATGGGTTTTAGTATGTGGAGTGCGTAAAGTCAAAGTCAAATTATTTATTTCAAATAGACACATAAAAGGCACTTTTGAACGTCATAATTAACAAAAAAAAATAGAATTGATTCTAGTTGCCCCTTCCAAAAGGTAGTTTCGTATGGAGAAGAATGGGCAAGAAACTCCACCGTTACTCTATTAAAATGTTTTACAAAATTTTGTATATGTACATTTTAAAATTTTAAGTGAAGACGATGCATCTAGAATAAAATTACTATACCAAAATAGGTAAAAAAAGAATGAAAAATAAAGCAATGACAGATAAATGAATTATGTGATAGGTACATGATGCTCACATATTTACAAACATTGTAAAAGTATACTTTTCCTAAAAATAATAAATAAAGTAATAGGTCAGTGTGTGAGTTAAAGTGATCACAGAATTAAAATTCAACATTGATTTATTATTTGTATCAAATAATAAATTGTACAATTAAAATAGCAACCACTTTCATTTTGTCTAGACTCTAGATTGTCCTATGGAGCTGGAGCACCATGTTTCCAAGCATTCTTATCTTGGATATAATCCTCTAATTTGTAATATGCTTGTTTACAAAGTGTACTTTTAACATGAGTTTTAAATTTTCTTTCATTTAATTGCAATATATCACGATAACGGATATTGCGTTACTTTTGGTAGGTCATTTATATAGATTATAAATAACAGTGGACCTAATACACTCCCTTGTGGGACTCCATATTTAACTATTTGTATCTTTGATGAATACGCTTCTTCTTTCTTAGTGAGAATGTTTACTTTAGAAATTTCTGTATATTGTGTCCGGTTTTTTAGATACGACTCTATGAGATTTAGTATGTTGCCTCGAATTCCATAAGCTTCCAGTCTACGAAGGAGAATGTCATGGTCAACATAATCAAAAGCCTGGGTCATATCGCAGTAAATGGAACATACCGGTCGGCGTCCTTTTATCTACGCTAGACATGACGTTCTTAATAAAATCAAAAATAGCCATGTTTATTGTTTTATTATTGCGGAAGCCTTTATGATCTTCCGTAAGAATATTTAGTTTTTCAAAATAGTTGTAAATTTGATTATGTATATATTTCTCAAAAACTTTTGAAATTATGGGAACAAGCGCAATTGGTCTATAACAGTTCATACTCTGTTTGTTATCTTTTTTGAAGATTGGTCTAACAATAGAAGTTTTTAGAATATCGGGGTATGATCCTGTACTTATACATAAGTTAAGGCTTAGATGATCACATATAAAATGATACGTGACATATTTTATAATTCTAGTAGAGATCCCATCGTATCCAACACTTGCCGTATTTTTAACGATCTTATAATTTTAAGTACGTCGTATGGAGTACTTGGTGCCATAAACATCGATTGACCTGATTTAGAAATATTTTCCGTTACTTGTTTGCCAGAACCTGGTATCGGTTTAATTTTATCTAAAAAGAAATTGTTGAAAGCATCTGCGATCTCCTGTGGACTGGTTATAGTTTTATTGTTTGTTTCTATGGAAGTTATCGTACCCTTTGGTAGATTTGTTTTACACCTATTTATAATTGCCCACGTGGCTTTGGATTTATTAGTAGCTGTTTTTATTTTATGATCATTCTGTGCTCGTTAATTGAATTATATTTTTATAGATTTTAGCGTATTTTTTTAGTTTTTTTCTATTTAGTTCATTACGATTTAGCCTATAGTTCCACAATAGCTCTCTTTTCTCGGAAGAACGGGCAATAAAGTCTGACAACCAATCTTACCATGGGGTATCGTGTTACCCAGTAACTGGGTTGTGGAGGTCAGATAGGCAGTAGCTCCATGTGAAATACTGGTATTCAGCTGTATCCGGTAAGACTGGAAGCCGACCCCAACATAGTTGGGAAAAGGCAGGCAGATGATGATTTAATAAAAACATCTATGGGGAAGAACGGGCAAAAAAGAACTTCTTGGCCACTCAATTAATTCAAAATAATACAATAAATTACAAAATCCTGGCTTAATTATAAAATTCTTTTAATCTGGGAACAATGTAAAGAATAAATAATTGAAACAATTAAGGCCGTACCCTGACCAAATAACGTTGAGCATTCGTTCCCTCTTCGCCGCACCCCATCTGTATAATACTTCGTAAAACACTACTAGCGCCATCTGGCGAACATCTTACGAATACAAGTAAAAATCACAGACCTTAGAATTCACAGATATGGCATTCAATAAAAATAACTATTTCTTTCAAATAATTTTGTTTATGATGAATTAATGACTATAGTACGTTCATGAATATTATAATACAAGTATTGATGGTAATCTATACTAAACATTGTGCGCTGTTTATTTTTTAGATTATAGGTTAGTTACCTGTTATTCACAGAATGATTGATAAAAGTAGAACATTAAATAACAAAGTAAAATTTATCATCTTTTATTATTTGAAAGTACTCGTATATACAGTCCTTATAACAAAAACCGAACAAGTGCGAGTCAGACTCGCCCACCAAGGTTCCGTACAATTTTGTAGATACATATTATAAACAGGTCAGGAATCCAGTCCCGTAGTTTTTTCCGAGCTTTTCCCGAAATTCAGTTTCTAAAACCTATAATTACTTATATCATTGTTATACTAACAGTTCATACCTACATAAGTTTAAAAAACCACTTTGATTAGGTTACCTACCTAATCAAAGTTGTTTTTTTAATATATTTATTTACATAACCAAATTACAAGATGATTATTAACATTAACTAAATTAAATTAAAACTAAGTTAAGCCTAAAAAAGGCCTTCGGGGCATTGTACCGAGGATGCTGGCGGCATTTCCTCGCTGAATTGCAATGGCGCGAGAAAGCCGCCAGCTTTTCGGTCACCAGTTACATCAACTAGACGTTTCGCGATTTCCGCAAATAACTTATGCGCACTGGGACCCCACGGACCGAGGGTCTCGACGCCAAAGGGCACTAAGTTGTACTCTCTGCCAAGGCCTCCATATTTAATAACTTTCAGATTTTCGGCATTTTCTGCCGCTGCACCCGCTTTAGAAGTAGTCCGTTGGAGGTGGGACGGTGCCAGTGTGTCTACACAGGTAGCGTCCCACACAAGCATCCGTCCCAAACTCCACGGGACCAAAGACACACCATCAGGTCTTTTGCCATCATCTCTGACAATGCCAGTCGGCTCAAGATGAGCAGGCACTTTTTTATTTTAATTTTTAAAAATAAAGATAAATTTATTTGTTTAAACATGCGTACAAGGCGTACAAAAGAATAAATAAAAAAAAAAATATATAAAACTAAATTACAAATGGCACTTCAATCCCAGTATAATAATCATTGGTATAAAATACACATTGGTAGGTCAGTAAAATAAATGAATCATATAATGTCACAGAATAAAAAATGTCAAATAGGGTCATTAAAAAGTTATTTAAATTATAATAGCACTTGTCTGTTAATAAATCTCGCATCTTTATTTAAAACAAATTTACCGGCAATGCTTTATATGACTGTGGTATTTCATTATAAATAAGAGCCATACAGAAAACGCTTTTTCCATTAATTCAGTCTTTGACGTATGCAAACACAGTTGATTATTGTCAGGTCTGTTACGGGGAAGGTGTCAGCAAGTCGTGGAAATAGAAATTGATTTACCCTAACAAATGCCGCGATTTCAAAAATATACAGAGATGGTAAAGTTAATAATTCGTGGTTTTTAAATACATAATGGCATACAGTTGTCGGTCGACTTCAAATTGAACATAGAACGGATGATATATCTCTTTTGGGCCTTAAACGCTATTGCTTTGTCTGTGGATTTCCCTCAAAATATAATACCGTAGCGCAATAACGATGCTACTAGACCATGATAAGCTGTTACTAAGGTATCTGTGTTTAGCTCTGGGGCCAGTTTATATAAAGCGTACGCAGAGAAGCTCAGCCGTTTACATAGGTATTCTATGTGTGCCTTCAAGTTCAATTTAGAGTCAATCATAAGTCCTAAAAATTTTGTGGCGTCGACTTTTATGCCGTATAGTTAGTAACTTATATGATGAACATTCTACAGACTCGAATGTGTTAAGAGATGACGATTGCCTGTAGACCGCGCTGACTTAAAAATAAACAAACAAAATAAAACACATAAGTACTCGTACCTCTTTGATTTATTTTGTCAAAGCCTCACTGCTCTGTAGAGAATATTAAAAAAAATATTATAATTGTTTGTCTGTTTTGTAAATGTATTATGGAATGCAAGAATATTTGCGAAAAGTGTAATTATAAAAGTCATGTTAAAATGTACAAAAAAAAAATGGAGTTACGTCTGCCAACAACCTGCTTTGCAGTTTGGCGGAGGTAAATATGAAATCAAAATCAAAATATTTTATTTCACATAAACCTTGTGAAACGTCAGAAGCTAGGTGCACGTTCCAATTGGTCGTTTCCTATGGAGAAGAGCCGGCAAGAAACTCCACGGTTATTCTTTTAAAAATAATTGGCTTTTACAATGTTTTCAAATTACAGTGTTAATAGGTATGGAGGGCAGTGTGGGCCTATCAAGAAGTACCATGTACTTAAAAAAAAATAGGAGGTACAAATTTAGTCTATCAAGCCAACAACGTTCTCACATTCACAAAATATAAAATAATATATGTGAAATATTAATAAAATAATAAAAATGAAGCCTAGGTAAAAAAATAGGTTTTTATTACAACTGTAACAAGTCTTAATTAGTATCCTGTCCACAAAAGCCACTAATAAATAGTTTGATATCAAAATTGTAGGTATATAATGTCAAATAATGAAAATATTATGTCAAGGAAGTATGTATAAAAAAAAGAAAATAAAATAAACATTGTAATTTGGGAGCAGTTAATAGACATTAAATAGTTATGCCGTTTAAGAGGTACCAGGGAAGCCACATGTGCAGAAGGAATTATTGTTAAACTTCCTTGTCTTCAACGTAGTCTTTAATATGTATTGTAAAAGTATTTCAGTGAATAAACACTTTTCATTTCATTTTCTTTTTTTCTAACGGACTTTGTGGCAGTCATAGCAGCCAGCTGTTATTTGTTTTTTTTTTTTATGAGGGTCGTAGTAATATTTAGTCTCTTTCGCTCTACAGAAGCGTGATGTCCCGCCGCTCGGCGCCGGCGCACGGCGCGGGCGCGGCGGGCGCGTGGTGCGTGGACGAGAAGGTGCTGCCGCGCCGGTTCGCGCGCGCGCTGCTGCACGCGGCCTACACCGACGTGGTGAGTGTCGCTGGGGGGTCATGTGTCGCTGGGGGGTCATGTGTCGCTGAGGGGTCATGTGTCGCGGCGCGGCGGGCGCGTGGTGCGTGGACGAGAAGGTGCTGCCGCGCCGGTTCGCGCGCGCGCTGCTGCACGCGGCCTACACCGACGTGGTGAGTGTCGCTGGGGGGTCATGTGTCGCTGGGGGGTCATGTGTCGCTGAGGGGTCATGTGTCGCGGCGCGGCGGGCGCGTGGTGCGTGGACGAGAAGGTGCTGCCGCGCCGGTTCGCGCGCGCGCTGCTGCACGCGGCCTACACCGACGTGGTGAGTGTCGCTGGGGGGTCATGTGTCGCTGGGGGGTCATGTGTCGCGGCGCGGCGGGCGCGTGGTGCGTGGACGAGAAGGTGCTGCCGCGCCGGTTCGCGCGCGCGCTGCTGCACGCGGCCTACACCGACGTGGTGAGTGTCGCTGGGGGGTCATGTGTCGCTGGGGGGTCATGTGTCGCTGAGGGGTCATGTGTCGCGGCGCGGCGGGCGCGTGGTGCGTGGACGAGAAGGTGCTGCCGCGCCGGTTCGCGCGCGCGCTGCTGCACGCGGCCTACACCGACGTGGTGAGTGTCGCTGGGGGTCATGTGTCGCGGTGCGGCGGGCGCGTGGTGCGTGGACGAGAAGGTGCTGCCGCGCCGGTTCGCGCGCGCGCTGCTGCACGCGGCGTACACCGACGTGGTGAGTGTCGCTGGGGGGGTCATGTGTCGCTGGGGGGTCATGTGTCGCGGCGCGGCGGGCGCGTGGTGCGTGGACGAGAAGGTGCTGCCGCGCCGGTTCGCGCGCGCGCTGCTGCACGCGGCCTACACCGACGTGGTGAGTGTCGCTGGGGGGTCATGTGTCGCTGGGGGGTCATGTGTCGCTGAGGGGTCATGTGTCGCGGCGCGGCGGGCGCGTGGTGCGTGGACGAGAAGGTGCTGCCGCGCCGGTTCGCGCGCGCGCTGCTGCACGCGGCCTACACCGACGTGGTGAGTGTCGCTGGGGGGTCATGTGTCGCTGGGGGGTCATGTGTCGCTGAGGGGTCATGTGTCGCGGCGCGGCGGGCGCGTGGTGCGTGGACGAGAAGGTGCTGCCGCGCCGGTTCGCGCGCGCGCTGCTGCACGCGGCCTACACCGACGTGGTGAGTGTCGCTGGGGGTCATGTGTCGCGGCGCGGCGGGCGCGTGGTGCGTGGACGAGAAGGTGCTGCCGCGCCGGTTCGCGCGCGCGCTGCTGCACGCGGCGTACACCGACGTGGTGAGTGTCGCTGGGGGGGTCATGTGTCGCTGAGGGGTCATGTGTCGCGGCGCGGCGGGCGCGTGGTGCGTGGACGAGAAGGTGCTGCCGCGCCGGTTCGCGCGCGCGCTGCTGCACGCGGCGTACACCGACGTGGTGAGTGTCGCTGGGGGGGTCATGTGTCGCTGGGGGGTCATGTGTCGCGGCGCGGCGGGCGCGTGGTGCGTGGACGAGAAGGTGCTGCCGCGCCGGTTCGCGCGCGCGCTGCTGCACGCGGCCTACACCGACGTGGTGAGTGTCGCTGGGGGGTCATGTGTCGCTGGGGGGTCATGTGTCGCTGAGGGGTCATGTGTCGCGGCGCGGCGGGCGCGTGGTGCGTGGACGAGAAGGTGCTGCCGCGCCGGTTCGCGCGCGCGCTGCTGCACGCGGCCTACACCGACGTGGTGAGTGTCGCTGGGGGGTCATGTGTCGCTGGGGGGTCATGTGTCGCTGAGGGGTCATGTGTCGCGGCGCGGCGGGCGCGTGGTGCGTGGACGAGAAGGTGCTGCCGCGCCGGTTCGCGCGCGCGCTGCTGCACGCGGCCTACACCGACGTGGTGAGTGTCGCTGGGGGTCATGTGTCGCGGTGCGGCGGGCGCGTGGTGCGTGGACGAGAAGGTGCTGCCGCGCCGGTTCGCGCGCGCGCTGCTGCACGCGGCGTACACCGACGTGGTGAGTGTCGCTGGGGGGGTCATGTGTCGCTGAGGGGTCATGTGTCGCGGCGCGGCGGGCGCGTGGTGCGTGGACGAGAAGGTGCTGCCGCGCCGGTTCGCGCGCGCGCTGCTGCACGCGGCGTACACCGACGTGGTGAGTGTCGCTGGGGGGGTCATGTGTCGCTGGGGGGTCATGTGTCGCGGCGCGGCGGGCGCGTGGTGCGTGGACGAGAAGGTGCTGCCGCGCCGGTTCGCGCGCGCGCTGCTGCACGCGGCCTACACCGACGTGGTGAGTGTCGCTGGGGGTCATGTGTCGCTGGGGGGTCATGTGTCGCTGGGGGGTCATGTGTCGCTGGGGGGTCATGTGTCGCGGCGCGGCGGGCGCGTGGTGCGTGGACGAGAAGGTGCTGCCGCGCCGGTTCGCGCGCGCGCTGCTGCACGCGGCCTACACCGACGTGGTGAGTGTCGCTGGGGGTCATGTGTCGCTGGGGGGTCATGTGTCGCTGGGGGGTCATGTGTCGCTGGGGGGTCATGTGTCGCGGCGCGGCGGGCGCGTGGTGCGTGGACGAGAAGGTGCTGCCGCGCCGGTTCGCGCGCGCGCTGCTGCACGCGGCCTACACCGACGTGGTGAGTGTCGCTGGGGGTCATGTGTCGCTGGGGGGTCATGTGTCGCTGGGGGGTCATGTGTCGCGGCGCGGCGGGCGCGTGGTGCGTGGACGAGAAGGTGCTGCCGCGCCGGTTCGCGCGCGCGCTGCTGCACGCGGCCTACACCGACGTGGTGAGTGTCGCTGGGGGGTCATGTGTCGCTGGGGGGTCATGTGTCGCTGAGGGGTCATGTGTCGCGGCGCGGCGGGCGCGTGGTGCGTGGACGAGAAGGTGCTGCCGCGCCGGTTCGCGCGCGCGCTGCTGCACGCGGCCTACACCGACGTGGTGAGTGTCGCTGGGGGGTCATGTGTCGCTGGGGGGTCATGTGTCGCTGAGGGGTCATGTGTCGCGGCGCGGCGGGCGCGTGGTGCGTGGACGAGAAGGTGCTGCCGCGCCGGTTCGCGCGCGCGCTGCTGCACGCGGCCTACGCCGACGTGGTGAGTGTCGCTGGGGGGTCATGTGTCGCTGGGGGGTCATGTGTCGCGGCGCGGCGGGCGCGTGGTGCGTGGACGAGAAGGTGCTGCCGCGCCGGTTCGCGCGCGCGCTGCTGCACGCGGCCTACACCGACGTGGTGAGTGTCGCTGGGGGGTCATGTGTCGCTGGGGGGTCATGTGTCGCTGAGGGGTCATGTGTCGCGGCGCGGCGGGCGCGTGGTGCGTGGACGAGAAGGTGCTGCCGCGCCGGTTCGCGCGCGCGCTGCTGCACGCGGCCTACACCGACGTGGTGAGTGTCGCTGGGGGTCATGTGTCGCGGTGCGGCGGGCGCGTGGTGCGTGGACGAGAAGGTGCTGCCGCGCCGGTTCGCGCGCGCGCTGCTGCACGCGGCGTACACCGACGTGGTGAGTGTCGCTGGGGGGGTCATGTGTCGCTGGGGGGTCATGTGTCGCGGCGCGGCGGGCGCGTGGTGCGTGGACGAGAAGGTGCTGCCGCGCCGGTTCGCGCGCGCGCTGCTGCACGCGGCCTACACCGACGTGGTGAGTGTCGCTGGGGGGTCATGTGTCGCTGGGGGGTCATGTGTCGCTGAGGGGTCATGTGTCGCGGCGCGGCGGGCGCGTGGTGCGTGGACGAGAAGGTGCTGCCGCGCCGGTTCGCGCGCGCGCTGCTGCACGCGGCCTACACCGACGTGGTGAGTGTCGCTGGGGGGTCATGTGTCGCTGGGGGGTCATGTGTCGCTGAGGGGTCATGTGTCGCGGCGCGGCGGGCGCGTGGTGCGTGGACGAGAAGGTGCTGCCGCGCCGGTTCGCGCGCGCGCTGCTGCACGCGGCCTACACCGACGTGGTGAGTGTCGCTGGGGGTCATGTGTCGCGGTGCGGCGGGCGCGTGGTGCGTGGACGAGAAGGTGCTGCCGCGCCGGTTCGCGCGCGCGCTGCTGCACGCGGCGTACACCGACGTGGTGAGTGTCGCTGGGGGGGTCATGTGTCGCTGAGGGGTCATGTGTCGCGGCGCGGCGGGCGCGTGGTGCGTGGACGAGAAGGTGCTGCCGCGCCGGTTCGCGCGCGCGCTGCTGCACGCGGCGTACACCGACGTGGTGAGTGTCGCTGGGGGGGTCATGTGTCGCTGAGGGGTCATGTGTCGCGGCGCGGCGGGCGCGTGGTGCGTGGACGAGAAGGTGCTGCCGCGCCGGTTCGCGCGCGCGCTGCTGCACGCGGCCTACACCGACGTGGTGAGTGTCGCTGGGGGGTCATGTGTCGCTGGGGGGTCATGTGTCGCTGAGGGGTCATGTGTCGCGGCGCGGCGGGCGCGTGGTGCGTGGACGAGAAGGTGCTGCCGCGCCGGTTCGCGCGCGCGCTGCTGCACGCGGCCTACACCGACGTGGTGAGTGTCGCTGGGGGGTCATGTGTCGCTGGGGGGTCATGTGTCGCTGAGGGGTCATGTGTCGCGGCGCGGCGGGCGCGTGGTGCGTGGACGAGAAGGTGCTGCCGCGCCGGTTCGCGCGCGCGCTGCTGCACGCGGCCTACACCGACGTGGTGAGTGTCGCTGGGGGTCATGTGTCGCGGTGCGGCGGGCGCGTGGTGCGTGGACGAGAAGGTGCTGCCGCGCCGGTTCGCGCGCGCGCTGCTGCACGCGGCCTACACCGACGTGGTGAGTGTCGCTGGGGGGGTCATGTGTCGCTGAGGGGTCATGTGTCGCGGCGCGGCGGGCGCGTGGTGCGTGGACGAGAAGGTGCTGCCGCGCCGGTTCGCGCGCGCGCTGCTGCACGCGGCGTACACCGACGTGGTGAGTGTCGCTGGGGGGGTCATGTGTCGCTGGGGGGTCATGTGTCGCGGCGCGGCGGGCGCGTGGTGCGTGGACGAGAAGGTGCTGCCGCGCCGGTTCGCGCGCGCGCTGCTGCACGCGGCCTACACCGACGTGGTGAGTGTCGCTGGGGGTCATGTGTCGCTGGGGGGTCATGTGTCGCTGGGGGGTCATGTGTCGCTGGGGGGTCATGTGTCGCGGCGCGGCGGGCGCGTGGTGCGTGGACGAGAAGGTGCTGCCGCGCCGGTTCGCGCGCGCGCTGCTGCACGCGGCCTACACCGACGTGGTGAGTGTCGCTGGGGGTCATGTGTCGCTGGGGGGTCATGTGTCGCTGGGGGGTCATGTGTCGCTGGGGGGTCATGTGTCGCGGCGCGGCGGGCGCGTGGTGCGTGGACGAGAAGGTGCTGCCGCGCCGGTTCGCGCGCGCGCTGCTGCACGCGGCCTACACCGACGTGGTGAGTGTCGCTGGGGGTCATGTGTCGCTGGTGGGTCATGTGTCGCTGGGGGGTCATGTGTCGCGGCGCGGCGGGCGCGTGGTGCGTGGACGAGAAGGTGCTGCCGCGCCGGTTCGCGCGCGCGCTGCTGCACGCGGCCTACACCGACGTGGTGAGTGTCGCTGGGGGGTCATGTGTCGCTGGGGGGTCATGTGTCGCTGAGGGGTCATGTGTCGCGGCGCGGCGGGCGCGTGGTGCGTGGACGAGAAGGTGCTGCCGCGCCGGTTCGCGCGCGCGCTGCTGCACGCGGCCTACACCGACGTGGTGAGTGTCGCTGGGGGTCATGTGTCGCTGGGGGGTCATGTGTCGCTGGGGGGTCATGTGTCGCGGCGCGGCGGGCGCGTGGTGCGTGGACGAGAAGGTGCTGCCGCGCCGGTTCGCGCGCGCGCTGCTGCACGCGGCGTACACCGACGTGGTGAGTGTCGCTGGGGGGTCATGTGTCGCTGAGGGGTCATGTGTCGCGGCGCGGCGGGCGCGTGGTGCGTGGACGAGAAGGTGCTGCCGCGCCGGTTCGCGCGCGCGCTGCTGCACGCGGCGTACACCGACGTGGTGAGTGTCGCTGGGGGGGTCATGTGTCGCTGAGGGGTCATGTGTCGCGGCGCGGCGGGCGCGTGGTGCGTGGACGAGAAGGTGCTGCCGCGCCGGTTCGCGCGCGCGCTGCTGCACGCGGCGTACACCGACGTGGTGAGTGTCGCTGGGGGGGTCATGTGTCGCTGGGGGGTCATGTGTCGCGGCGCGGCGGGCGCGTGGTGCGTGGACGAGAAGGTGCTGCCGCGCCGGTTCGCGCGCGCGCTGCTGCACGCGGCGTACACCGACGTGGTGAGTGTCGCTGGGGGTCATGTGTCGCTGGGGGGTCATGTGTCGCTGGGGGGTCATGTGTCGCTGGGGGGTCATGTGTCGCGGCGCGGCGGGCGCGTGGTGCGTGGACGAGAAGGTGCTGCCGCGCCGGTTCGCGCGCGCGCTGCTGCACGCGGCCTACACCGACGTGGTGAGTGTCGCTGGGGGTCATGTGTCGCTGGGGGGTCATGTGTCGCTGGGGGGTCATGTGTCGCTGGGGGGTCATGTGTCGCGGCGCGGCGGGCGCGTGGTGCGTGGACGAGAAGGTGCTGCCGCGCCGGTTCGCGCGCGCGCTGCTGCACGCGGCCTACACCGACGTGGTGAGTGTCGCTGGGGGTCATGTGTCGCTGGGGGGTCATGTGTCGCTGGGGGGTCATGTGTCGCTGGGGGGTCATGTGTCGCGGCGCGGCGGGCGCGTGGTGCGTGGACGAGAAGGTGCTGCCGCGCCGGTTCGCGCGCGCGCTGCTGCACGCGGCCTACACCGACGTGGTGAGTGTCGCTGGGGGTCATGTGTCGCTGGGGGGTCATGTGTCGCTGGGGGGTCATGTGTCGCTGGGGGGTCATGTGTCGCGGCGCGGCGGGCGCGTGGTGCGTGGACGAGAAGGTGCTGCCGCGCCGGTTCGCGCGCGCGCTGCTGCACGCGGCCTACACCGACGTGGTGAGATCGACGTGGAGAGTAAAGATGGTTACCCATCCACGGACCTACCGCGGCAAGCGTAGCTTAACCTGATCGATCGACCCGTGCGGCTGTTATTACTTAGCCACAAGCCCCTCCTAACTTGGTAACTAAACTAGAATAAATAGTTGTGAACTAACATTACGTTGTTGTGTGATCAACAGGTGGATCTGAGCCTGATCGGTCGCAACTCGACGTCGCCTTCATCTACCAACAGCACCGCTAGTGGGACCAATGTAAGTGTAATATTTATATTTTTCTAGTTTATACATACACATACATAACATTACGCCTTGTTTCCCCAAAGGGTTGGGCAGAGGTGTAAGTCCCATGTAATAGGGGGCGAGTCTAAGTGCCATCAACCGGGCACAAATCCAGACTCCGGGCTGCTACTGAGAAATAGTAGTTTAAACATACAATTATATTTACTAATAACTGAGTTGTATAGGTCAGATAGGCAGTCGCTCCATGTAAAATGCTGATTGTTGAGAATTAAAATATGAGGCGCTTGGAAATAACTTGATTTAATACATATAGTTTAAGTTACAAAAGAAAATTTGAATAGATTGCACGGTACGTCTGTCGGCGAGTGGTGGGGGCGGCGCCGCTGGGTGCACGCGTATGATGCGTGAACACTGGTATTCAGCCGGTTAGACTAGAAGCCGACCCCGAATGATGCAGTTGAATACCAGTATTTTACATGGAGCGACTGCTTGTCTGATTTTGTAGTGTTCTGGATTCAGGTTTACGCACACACTTTCTATTTTTCCTTCCTGTCTCTATTTTTTTCAGTATGTCAATGTCATGCATACCTGTTATTTGCACGGTTACTGAAATGCCGATGATTTAGATGTTAGTTTGTTTGAAATGTAAGTGACAGTGCTGGTGGTGAGCTTATTATAAATAAATGTTATATTCCTCAGGCATGGGCGGGAGTGACTCGCAGCGGCTCGCGGCCCGTCACCGCCGCCATGTTGGACGACGCCTTCCAGCTCTACGACATAGCCAGGTAATTATTGTACAATCTCACACCATTCTGTGTTTGTTTCTTAGCTTCCTACAATTTTGATATCAAACTATTTACTAGTGGCTTTTGTGGACAAGATATTAATTCAGACTTGTTGTAATGGCAAACATGTGATTTGGTTTAAATAGGTTTTTATTTTTATTAATATTTTACACAGATTCTTGTGTATATTGTGAATGTGAGAACGTTCTAGGCTTAATAGACTAGATTTGTAGACCATTTATTTTTTGTTAAGTAACTGGTACTTCTCGACAGGCCTACACTGTCCTCCCATACCCATTAATACTGTGATTTGAAAATATTATAAAAGCCAATTATTTTTAAAAGAGTAACTGTGGAGTTTCTTGCCGGCTCTTCTCCATAGGAAACGACCAATTGGAACCGTGCACCTAGCTTCTGACGTTTCATAAGTGCCCATGTAGGTTTATGTGAAATAAAATATTTTGATTTTAATTTTTGAGTGCTAACGGTAGTAACACTTTCATCTTCTTGGGTTTTGGCAGTCGGGTAAAAACATGCGCAAATATAAATTACAGGGTCAAATTAAATTAAAACTGCAAAACTCCGCAGACGTGATGGTTATCTTATATCTAGACATGATTAAACAACATACAGTCTAATCCGTTTATAGCGACATCGCTTAGAACGAGGTACCGGTTATCACGACGAAATCCTGAGGTCCCAATTTCTGGTTGCTTATATCATAGTTTTTTGATTTAACGACTATTGCCTATAATAACCGTAATCCGACGGTCCTTTCGAAGTTGTTATAAACAGTTTTAATTTGAAGTTTTTTTTTTGGGGTCATCAACCATCGGTAGTGTCCAAAAAATAAAAAAAACGTAATATTTCATTTTTATTTTTTCGTATTTAGATCGATAGCCATCGCGTTTGCACAGTTTCGCTAGCTAATTTAAATTGACCGTGTATAAGAAAGTTCAGATAGGCAGCTGGTGTTTGCTAGGATTCTATTTTATAACCATAATAAATTATTTTAATTTTAGTAACGTATTTTAAATTGTCTGACTTTAATTTAGATTTGAGTACATTTTAAAGTACGAATTTGGTAGGTCAACAAATAATTTAAAATTTCCAATTGAATAATTTTTTGAACTAGTATAATATTGTAATTTCTGTCAACTTATCTTACTTGATTGGGTTCTCAGAAACCAAACCTCCTGATAGGTATCGTGAGTAATCTTCACCTTTTTCATAAATTTGTGCCCCCCTCACCCCAGGTTCCTGGAGATGCCGATAGTGGTGCAGGGCTGCGAGGACGCCATCGTGGAGGCGCTGTGTCCCGACAGCCTGCCGCACGTGTTGCGCTGGGCTGCGCAGGCGCACGCCTCCCAGTGGGTGCAGAGGTCAGGGAACTACCATTTACAATAAGGCACACAATGTTCGCAAAATAAAAACAAACTAAAATATTACCATTATAAATTGAGGGGCTTAGTATCTTCGTAAATATACCACAGAGTAACTTATGTGGCAGCGCAGTATGAACAATGTATTTATTTTAGTATGAGATACCTAATAGCTACGCCGTAGCGCGATTATAGCTACGCCGTAGCACTGTAACGCAGCGTGAGATATGCCGTAGCGCAATGTGAGATATGCTGTAGCGTAGTGTGAGCTACGACGTATCAAAGTACGAGTTAAGTCGTAGTCAATATGAAGTGCATCGAATCACGGTGCGAGCTACGCCGTAGTCCTATGAGATATGTTGCAACGCGTATGAAAAATAAAAGCACAGTATGAGTTACGCTGTAGCGTTGTAGGAGCTACGCCGTAGCACAGCAAGCTACGAAAAAGCTTAGTATAAGTTACGCCGTAGCACAGCAAGCTACGAAAAAGCTTAGTATAAGTTACGCCGTAGCACAGCAAGCTACGAAAAAGCTTAGTATAAGCTACGCCGTAGCACAGCAAGCTACGAAAAAGCTTAGTATAAGCTACGCCGTAGCACAGCAAGCTACGAAAAAGCTTAGTATAAGCTACGCCGTAGCACAGTGGTCTACAGGCGTAGTAAAATGTTTCGTACATCACGCTGCACTCATCCTGTGAACGATTATTACAATTTACATGTTATTAAGTTTTGACTCCGCAGACAAGCGATGCGCTACCTCCGCGACGAGTTCCCCACGATAATGTCGTCCAACAACTGCGGGCGCATCCCCTCGCACGCGCTGTCCGAAGCGCTGGCGTCGCCCTTCCTGCAGGCCAGCGAGCCGCAGGCCCTGCGCGCCCTGCTGCGCTGGGCCGCCGACCTGCCGCCGCGAGGTGGGTGTGCTGTGTGAGGCCAAACTTGTCGCACTGCACGTCTGTGGCCCAGCGCACACTGACAAGATACTGAGAAGATAACAGTTTAAACTAAACTTTAACCTCTATGGCACATGGTTGAAAATGGCATGCTAAAGATAAATGATAGCGAGCGCCGTGCGGCGCGCTGTCTTGCTGGCCGGCAGTCTGTACTGGTAAACCTATTGACCGCCACGTCAAAAAAGCAAAAACGTGCCCGCGACGCCAAGCCACGAATTATTCCTTAAAATCTGTCATGTAGTCGTGACCGTGGCGTGCTGGGCACATTTTGATCTGTCATCTATACATGACTGTGGCGGTCAAAAGGTTAACGTATGGATCTACGCTAGCTCAGTTGGGAGTCGCACAGGGGCTCTTGGCGGCGCTCGGAGTCGCTCGGAAGCCGAGTGCTGCCCGTGCTGTGCCACCAAGAACTGCGCTTCGCTGCGTCTCCTTAGGTGTGCACTGGGCCTAACAGTTTGGCTTTGACAGCGGGTTTTAAGAGCGGGTTTCGCAGTTCAAGTGTTACAACTTACTTACAGTTGACCATATAATCTGTTTCAAAAGTATTTCATGGAAATGTAAACAAATGAATCAGAAAACTTACATGTGGATACCGATTTGTGGCACCACTTACAAATTGTTTTGGTTTGATTATTTGAATACTCGAACCCGAAATTTTGATTCTAAATCACCTTATATGTTTTTCATTTGACAATTCTGAGTAATTTTTGTATCATTATACTAATAATAAGTAGGAATACAAATCCAAAAGAAGTAGGTATTAAAAGTTAAATTCAATTACTGCTTATTGCTCAAAAAATTTATGAAAGTACAAAAATTTTCCAAGTGACGTCATTTGTCACAAAACTTCTTTGCTTATATAAATGTTTGTAGCCCCAAATCATACAAACTAAATTAATTGTTGTGCTTTATTCAAGCAGAAATCGCATTTATTTACCTTAGTGAGATTTCAAGCACTTTGCTAAGAATAGATTTTATTAACATAGTTTCTTTAGTCACTTCCGGCGACGATGACGCGTTTTAAGTTTGCGTTTCGTTCCATTAAAAAAACGCAACATAAATGAATGAATTGTAAAATAAGTAATGCATTAAAAAATTTAAAAATAATAGGAAGTTGTTTTTTGACTCTTACACAATGTATATTTAAATAATGGATAAGTTTTGAATTATTTGCATATTTTCTATTTTTTTCTTCTTTATTTGTTTTGAAGTTTTTATCTAAACAGATATGTCAACTTTATCGTGCCTTTTACTATTGTTACATTAACACTTATAATTAACATATAAATTATACTAAACAGTTAAACAATACATGAAAAAGTTTATGGTAAAGATAAAAATCACCGACGAAGGACTGTTATTAAATGACATAACTTTTTGTCACCTTCTGAAGTTGGTTGGGATAAAATTGATTGTATTAATCCTATGTTAATGTCCATTCAAGTTTATTTTTTTTTTAAAGTGATTATTTCGCCTGTTGCGGACACAATCCATCAGCAAATGCTGCACGTCCTCAATCTGATTACATTCTCTGCAATTCGGTGAATCAGATTTTTTCTGATAGAGTGTCCAGAGCGAAGTCTTAAAAATATTTAACAAATTCCTACTAAGTTGATCGATTCCCGATTTTTGTCAATAGTTATTCAATAACTCTCAAACTCAAAGCATTTATTTCAAATAAACCAATTACAGGCACTTTTGAATTGTCAAGGGTTCGGTCAGTCAGTCAGAAAGATGAAGCTAGTTGCCCATTCCAAAGCGTAGTAGGTACCTATGGAGAAGAACGGGCAAGAAACTCCACGGACAGTCTTTTAAATCAACGTATTTTGGTTATAAAATGTAATAATGTTATTCAAATTATAATTGTTGGAAATAGTGGGGATATAAAGTAGTGTGGCCGTGTGCAGAGTCCGGCCTGGCGTGGCGCGCGCAGTCGGCGCGGCGCGGCGCGCGGCGGCGGGACGCGGGCGACGCCGCGCTGCGCGACGCGCTGGCGCCGCTGGCGCCGCTGCTGCGGCTCGAGCACCTGCCGCCGCAGCACGAGCTGCTGGCGCAGGTGGGCCGCCACTTACACACACGCAAATAAAGAAACAAAAACATTTTAATTGAGACACGCACAAGAAGTGTACACAGTAAAAAAGAGCATTTAGAACTTTTGTTTGTGGTATAGATTCTATAGTGTTATGAAGTTAAAATGACACGACACTGCAACTCACTTCACTCCGCGTCAAATGACGCTGACGCGTGCAGTCCGCACTCTCAACCTCATAGCTAGTGACACAGACCTATTCTGTTGTTCTCTGAGTGAGTTCACAAAGAATGCATTATTTGTAATAACTTACAAAATTGAATTAAAGTAATGTGTTAGTAAATAAGTTAGGATAAGAATTCAGATGCACACTGTCGCAATAGGTTTCTCTGTAAAAAGTTAGAAATAAATAAATGTTAATTTAATATTACACAATTAATTAATAATAAAGTTACTACAACTGAACACGATTTATAAACAATAACTTAGATTTGAATGATTATTAAATGACGCGAACGACACGAGCGACTGACTAATGTCGTCGTAGATTACTATATTCGAACTACAGACGTGGAACGTCATAGGTACTTGACTTCACAAGTTTATGTGCATGTGTGGATTACATACCACTACAGTAACATTTTTTTTTTATTGTTAATACAAAAAATATAGAAGTCTTGTGCGAGGTCTTTAAGAAACTTAAACGTAGGCGTAATAAAAAAAAACAACGCTTATATTCTGATATGACTGTGATGCCACGGACACTCCATTTACCCACTCTATCGTAATGGGATTTTTTATTAATTAATTTATTTCTTTAGTTAAAACGAATATATATCTCAATAATATCCTATCTATGGACATAGTATGAATTAATATCCATTGTTGACCATAACAATTTATACAATTTCGTCCACTCAAAAAGATTGTCCCACAAATATTTTCCCTTTATAGATAGTGTTATTCATGATCTGCTGCTATTCATAAACACATTTTGAATTTTGCCCACTATCAGTAAACTTTGCCCACTTTTTGTCAAAATCTCTTTTAAGTAATAATGACTATAACCCACTGCTACCTATTACCTAACCCACTGCTGGGCATAATACTAAGCGTCTTCTATATCGAAGACTGCCTCCTTAGTCTAGTGGTTGCAAGCGCTACTGCTGAGCATAAGGTCCTGAGTTTGATTCCCAGGTCAGACATATTGTTATTGGGGTTTTTTATCCGAAATTTGTCAGTAGCAGCCCGGTGTTTGGATGAGTAGTTAGAAGCCCTGCGCCCCTTGCCCGCAGGTGGTGCGGCGCGGCATCGTGGCGGGCGCGGGCGAGGGCGCGGGCGCGCTGGCGGCGTGGCTGGGGCGCGGCTCCTACCGCCCGCCGCGCTGCTTCCTGCCCTACCTCGACGAGATCAAGGTACACCACACTTTATTCATCAATAAAGGTCCCCTCGTATCTGTACGGTTCTTTCCTCAAAATACCATTTCAGACACCAATCTACATGGCCTTCACATGATCCGACCAAGATTATGTCTGGACTTTAAGAGACTGTCACCTTTGTTTTGTTCCGGCCTTTCTTCTCAGAGTAGTCAGACACGAAACGCCGACTTCATCTAGTTTTTAAAATATGATTGACGTGTAAAAATGTTTGTACAAACCTACTTACAGAAATAAAAATCATTTATCATCATCACTAACCGCACCGCTCCGACACAGGAAATAATTTGTCATTCAAGTTAGGATTTTAAATCAAAAGCATTAAAGACAATTTTACGATAACTTTAAAGAATAGTAGACACAGCTCGCGACCTCCGTGTGCACTTTCTTCACCAGCTAACCAACTAAATTATTCTCCAAACTAGTATTTTCATATTAAATGGAAACTAACATTTAAAACGACGTATTAAGGATCACTTCACGAAAACGTTGATCACTTTTGCCCTTTGACAACACACATGACTTGTGAATACAGGATCAAATTAAATTACTTAGCGAAACTCCACACGCGTGATGGATCTCTAAACATGAAAAAGGCTTTGCGGTCGGAGAACCCCTGTCACGAACGACAGAGGGAGAGACAAAGTCGCATGGAGGGAACATAACGCTTTTTCAGACAACTCTTACCGCAAACAGCGTTATAGAACTTCGTTCCATAACGCTGTTTGCGGTAAGAGTTACATATTTGATGATATTTTTTGTGGTCAACAATCGCTGGTAGTGTAGTGACTTGAAATGTCAGTCTTTTTTGTGTAAACTTAACAGCATGTCTATTATTTTTACACAAAAAAGACTGATATTTCAAGTATCGATGTTTAAACAAAAAAACCGGCCAAGTGCGAAGCGGACTCGCGCACGAAGGGTTCCGTACCATTATCTATAAAAACGGCATAAAGTCATGTGTTGTGGGAGCCCCCTTAAATATTTATTTTATCCTGTTTTTTACCCGACTGCCTCAGGAGGGTAATGTTTTTCGAGAGTATGTATGTATGTATGTATGTATGTCTATTTCTTTGGCACGCTCTGTAGCCTAAACGGCTTGATGGAGTTTAACACATGAGGTGTCCTTAGATTCGTCTTAATTGTGGGAGTGACATAGGCTATATAATATTTTTAAATTGCATCTGCAAATACAAAAAAAGGAGGGGTGGGGTTTTTTTTAATTAATTGCAGCAATATTGGTTTCAAATAAAAGCTAGTAATGAGTACTTTTCAAATATATATGTTAATAAAACTAAAAAGCTTGAAATAAAATAAATTATTTCAAAAACAAAAAACCCGACTGCAAAAACACAACCGAAAAGGGAAAAACAAGCATTATAATCTATATAATTTTGGTCTTGCAGGCGGGGACAGTCGAATAACCTGAAATATGGTGTAACTTTTGATTGTCCCCGCCTGCGATACCAAAATTATATAGATTATAATGCTTGTTTTTCCCTTTTCGGTTGTGTTTTTGCAGTCGGGTTTTTTGTTTTTTAAATAATTTATTTTATTTTTAGTAATTGGTTGTTATAGCGGCAACAGAAATACATCATCTGTGAAAATTTCAACCGTCAACTATCACGGTTCATGAGATACAGCCTGGTGACAGATGGACAGCGGACTCTTAGTAACAGGGTCCCGTTTTACCCTTTGGGTACGGAACCCTCAAAAACGGACTCTTCAAGCTCATACTCAACACGAAGTAACGACCCAAAAAGTCACGGAATCGTTTGTTTTGTCATGTTTAAATCTCGATACCCATAACTTTACGCAGTTTCGCTTACTAATTTAATTTAACCTACTAAATGTATTACGTCATATTTTTGACATCGACATTTGTATAATATTATCTACACCTACTCTTTATTATGTACACCATAAAAATTACAGATATAAATGTAGAAAATTTACATAGGGTGACACAATGTGCGGTCTTATCGCTAAAAGCGATCTTTAAGCGATTTTAAATTCGATTAAAGGGGAAAGAGAGACAAATACTGCAGGTAGTCTGTGGTGTACCATTTACATATATACAATAAATACATATATAAAACATATTAAAGTTATCTATACAATAATATATTCAATAATAACCATGAAACAAGTGCAAATAACAAAAAAAATTAAATGATGTGATAAGGTATGGTCAAGGTTTAAGTAAGTCGACCGTACAAAATATGAGTGACAATATTAAATGGTGTTGTTTTACAGGCGCTTCTAGAAGACCAGGCGGTGCCGGAAGTGGAGCTGGCGCGCGCGAGACGAGAGCGGTATCTGCACAGGATACCTGATACGCTGTATATGGTGAGTAATACAGGATCAAAATAAATTACTTAGATAAACTCCGCACACGTGATGGATCTCTACACATGATAACAAAAAAAAAACCGGCCAAGTGCGAGTCGGACTCGCGCACGAAGGGTTCCGTACCATTATCTATAAAAACGGCAAAACGTCATATCTGTTGTGGGAGCCCCCCTTAAATATTTATTTTATTCTGTTTTTTAGTATTTGTTGTTATAGCGGCAACAGAAATACATCAGCTGTGAAAAATTCAACTGTCTAACTGTCACGGTTCATGAGATACAGCCCGGTGACAGACGGACAGCGGAGTCTTAGTAATAGGGTCCCGTTTTACCCTTTGGGTGCAGAACCCTAAAAAACGTGTGCGGTAGGGAAACCCCCGTCAGGGACGGCAGAGAAACAAAGAAAGTCGCATGGAGGGGGCATAACGGTAACCTGAGGAACCATCCCATATTACAGGCGGGCCGCAGCGCAACGCACGGGCGCATCGCTCGGCAGGCGGATTTTTGTGGTTACTGTTTTGCGTTGCAGTGCATCCGTTTGCAGAGTGCGATGGTAATAGGTAATAGGTAATACGGGCTGGTGTCCGCAACTCCACGTCAATGCGCGTATTTTGCGTACGGGTGGGAAATCGATTATTCGATCCACCCCAGCTCCTCAAGGAAGGCCAGCAACGCCTTGGTGTTACTGACTATCTCACGGAGGGTACCTGGGTTACCGAAGTACTTTGCCCTGTATGTGGCAGTTTAGTAGCACATGTGCTGCTGTCTCGTCGTTCTTCATGCAGGCCCTGCACAGCGGACTGTCTGTGACTACTATGACAAAGAGGTGTTTGTTAAATGACCCGTGGCCTGTTATAGCTGCTGTGACAGTGCGCAGCTGTAGTTTAGTTAGACGGAGAACCCGTTTCGTGAGGCGACCATCAATTGTAGGGAGAGCTTCCTTGGCCTGCCTGCACTCACCTTGGTCCGACCATAGTTTGAGATGTTTATCTCTGGTGCGATTCCTTCCCAGAGTGCGTAGGTACCCGAAGGGAAGTGGCACGATGGGTTCAGGTCCCACTGGTGCCATGCTCGACCCCCTTCTGGCAAGTTCATCGGCTGCATCGTTGCCTAGCGAACCGCTGTGTCCTTTAATCCATTGAATCGTTATGTTGTTGAGGCTACCCACCTGGTTGAGGCGCTGGTGGCACTCGTATATTAGCCCAGAGTCAACTGTGTGACTGTTTAGCGCTTGCAGGACAGCCATGCTGTCTGAGAGTATGCGGATCGAGTGGTCCTTAACTTCCCTGGCCATGATGGCTGCGGCGGCCAGAGAAATACCTAAGCACTCGGCCTGGAACACTGTGTTATAGACCCCCAATGGTGTGGCTATGCGTATGTTGAAGTCCTCCGAGAAGATTCCAGCACCTGTGCCACTACCTGTTTTGGATCCATCTGTGAAGATGCGCAGCACTGCGGGGCGCAACCCCTCGCATCGGCGATCCTCGTGGAGTTGGATCTTGTATTTCTTATCAAATATAAATTGTTTGGGTACCTGGTCATTTATTGCTTTCGTGATGGGGAACCCTTTATTGAGTCCCTCAAGCAGCGCGGTGTGTAGTGTGTCTCTCTTGCCCCAGAGATTCAGTGCATTTAGGCGTACTGCCGCCATCGTCGCTTCCTGCTGTATGAACAGGTGGAGCGGCGGCAGTCCCAGCATGGCTTCCAATGCTGCAGTCGGAGTTGTCCTCATGCAGCCCGTGGTCGCCATGAAGGCAAGTCTTTGCATGCGTTGTAGTTTATTGGAGGCTGTGACTAGCTGGGTGCGGGGCCACCAGACCACGGCCCCGTAGGAGATCATGGGGCGGATTACCGCCGTGTACAGCCATAGTATAATTTTGGGGGATAGGCCCCACTTCTTACCTATCATTTTCTTGCACTGCCAAAAGGTGATGCAAGCCCTGTTTATTTTGTTGTCTAAGTGACTACTCCAGTTTAACTTACTGTCTAGAATGACCCCGAGGTACTTGACTTCGTTGGCTAACTGAAGTTCTGTATCGAACAGTATTGGTAGGCGGAAAGGGCCTAATGCTCGTTTATGGGTAAACATAACTAGTTCAGTTTTGGTGGGGTTCACCGATAGGTCGAAATCCCTACACCATTTTCTACGATACGTAGTGCCTGCTGAGTGAGGTTGCAGATTGTTCCCGTTACTTTTCCCGAAACAAGGATTGCAAGGTCGTCTGCATAACCTATTGTGTAATAGTGGTTCGCGTTGAGTTTGGTGATGAGATCGTTTATCACCAGATTCCATAAAAGGGGGGACAGCACCCCTCCCTGGGGGCAGCCTTAGGCTATCATGGCCAGCTGTCGCTCATCCTCAAGGCGAACCACACGTTTGCTTAACATGTTTGTAATCCAGTCCGTTAGTACCTGTTCTACTCCATGTCTGGAGAGGGCGCTGCTGATGCTGGAGAAGTTTGTTTTGTCGAAGGCTCCTTCGATGTCTATGAAAGTGCCCAGGCAGGTGCCCTTCTGATGAATCGCTTCCTCTATCTGTGTAACCACTAGATGAAGAGCGGATTCGGTCGACTTACCAGAGCTGTATGCATGTTGGTTACCGTGCAGCGGTATGGTTTTTAGAGCGCCGTCCCTCAACTCCCTATCACACAGACTTTCCAGAGTCTTTAGTAGAAAGGAGGTCAGGCTGATTGGTCGATGGGATTTGGCGTTTGTGTAGTCCCCCTTACCTGGCTTATGGATGAATATGACTTTCACTTCCCTCCATCCTTTGGGAACGTATCTAAAGGCCAGACACGCTCTCATTAGTGGCACCAGTCTTATTGCGACAGAGGTTCCGCCCCATTGTAGTAAGGCGGGGAACACTCCATCAGGACCAGCTGCCTTAAAAGGATGGAAGCTCCGGATGGCCCATTGGAGTTTCTCCAACGTGATCACCCTGCGTGCGTAATGCCAATCGTTGTCTGATGGCGTTTGTATTACATCTTGCCAGTCGATTACCTGCGTGAAGACGCATCCAGGGAAGTGAGTCTCGATAAGGACGCGTCTCGTTTCTTCTGGCGAGGAAGTGAGTGCGTTGTCAGGTTTGCGGAGGGTAGTGGGTCCAGGAGATTTCTGTTGCGCCAGTACCTTCCTTACCCTGTTAGCTTGCTGGCAAGATTCAATGCTACCACAGAATTTGCGCCATCCCGCGGTACTCCTGAATCTAATGCATTTTTTGTAACTGGATTAGCTGCGTAGTAATTATCCCAGTCCTCATCCGCACATGTGTTCATGGCTCTGTTCAGAGCTGCCCTT
This sequence comes from Atethmia centrago, assembly GCA_905333075.3. Lineage (NCBI taxonomy): Eukaryota > Metazoa > Arthropoda > Insecta > Lepidoptera > Noctuidae > Atethmia > Atethmia centrago. The sequence goes on from HG995393.1 coordinate 19,822,017, forward strand.
ACCTTGCCGCGCTTGCGCTCTAGATCAGCGCCCAACGGGGTGGTCTCTGGGCAGGCAGTTTGGTAGCTATCTATCATTGTTTTGGTTTGGATCTGAGCGAAATCGCAGGAGTTTCGGGCGGCAACGAGTTCGTTGGCCATTTTACGCGCGCGGGGCGTAAAAAATATGGCGAAGGTCCCAGAGATCACGCTGAACGGATCTACTGGGACAGACGGACCGACCACTGGAGTGGTTGAAGCGGCGACGGGCCGTGGCGCAGCGGTTGCGGCAGCGGCCATGGGAGCGGGCGCGGGTCTCGCGGGTTGTACGGGTACGGGCGCGGGTACGCGGATGCGGGGATCCATCAGCGGTCTGATGGGAGGCGGAGTGGGTCTCGGCTGAACCATAGCAGGGAAGGCCTGCTGGTGGTTCAGGTGGTTCCAAGGGCTAGGCCTTTGCGGGCTTAGCCTCTGGGGGAGTTACAAGAGGGTCTGTGATGGGGGGGGGGGGGGGGGGGAAGAACCCATATGATGGGCACTCTCTCTGCTGGCGGGCGTCTGCACGCTTCACCAGCTTTGAGGAAGAAGTCTTGGGGGCCATACGACAGCCACGGTAGTTGGCTGGGTGCCCAGCCTCACCGCACAGCACGCAGCTGGGCGGCTCGGTACAAAGTGACCTATCTTAGGGGCGGGGGCAGTCGGACGTGCCATGCTGAAGCGGTTGGGGTGGGGATAGTGGCGGAGGGCGCCACAGATACTGAGGGAGTGGGGGCGGAGAGAACCTCCGTGGCGGCTATCTTGGTCGCCTGCGAGGAGGTCGCCTTCCTCTGCTTCCTCTTCTTCCCCTTTCCGGTGACGGCCACGAAAGCCGTCGTCCTCGGAAGAGGGAGCAACGTGCCCACGTTGCTCCCTCTTCATCCTCCTCTGCCCAGAGGAGGATGAGTTCACAGACTCGACATCGGAGTATGAGAATGGGGTCGGGCACTTCTTGTCTTGCGACAAGGGTTCCTCAGTGTCCATAGACACCGAGGGGCTAGGAGGGATGGTCACAGTCGCGGTCGCGGGGGCCAGGGCATCGCTGAAGTCAGCGATGGAGTCGGTAGATAGCGGCTGGCTAAGAGCCGTAAACTTAGCGCCTTACTTGGCGAGGAAGTCTGGGTCCTTGAATAGGACCTCTTTGAAGAACGCCAAAATAAAGGCGTCCTCCATGACGGGGGAGAGGGGGACTAATAGGGCGAAATTTTGGAAACTAATTCCTTCTACTATAGACCTAACGGCCCTAAACCTAACTCCCCGGGTGGATAGGCCCGGGGATGAGTCGCCCTCCCTGTCGGGTGCAGACAGGGAGGTGTGTACCTAGTTGTGAGCCCTAAGCTTGTAACCCTTTGCCAGTCTTAATGTGCAAAGGGGCCCTGAACCAGTCTAGCTCGAAGGGTGTAGACACACCCTAAAGACACTAGGTTAGTAGCTGAAAAGGAATTCAGTGCACCAGAGCCGACTAGGAGATCCCCCAAGGCCGGTTATCTCTGGGACCCTTCCAATTGACTGCCTAGCCCTGAAGGGGTTCGGCGGATGTATTGGGACAACAACACCCCACTCGGTTTCGTTGGCACCGTAAGGTATCCACCGAGGATCACGAAACAGTGGTTTTAGCCTATGAAGCTACTCTGACACTATTCTTTTAAAGAAACACCTGCCTTGAAAAGGCACTTTTCGTGATCAATACGGCCGATTAATAAAATTAATCGACCGTGGATCGGAAGTAGTCGGCGACTACTGGAAGTTACGGCAGCGTAACGAAATCCGGATTCGACGGGTGCAGTGCGCGAGTGCAGCGAGCGGGAGCGGCAGCACGTCCGTTCACGGCGGGTGGCGAGCACGGAATCTCCTTTTTCTAAAAGATCGAGCGCCGGCACCTACATTTATAACCTCAGCGTTTAAATGGTTAGTTGCGACTGTTGGCAGAGGGCGCGCACTGCACGCTGCTTATTTTAATAATATTTTAACTGTGTTCTGATTGGCCGTTCAATAAATACTACCTATTAAGTAAAGCCAGTACTTGTGCATAGGTAATTTTATATATAGTTAGTGTATCAATAGATTAATGATATAATCCTTCTTACAACAAACATTGTTTTATTTCTTCCAACTGAAGACGTCACGAATGTCAATGTATACGTTTTTATAATAAACTTCTAAGCCACGTTCAAGATCTAAGCCTTAATAAATTCAAATCATTTAAGTTAAGTTGTGCCAGAAGGCCTTTTATACCGTTAAAGATTTTATTGAGGACAAAAAAAAGGTTTGGCATTGAGCTGCTCCAATTTTTGCATACTAAAACTTTTTTTTTTTTTTTATGTACACTGGCATTTAATGATTATTATAAACACAATGACATATTTACTTTGTGGAGTTTAATATATTATTATTTAAATTATTGTGAATGTGAGGACTATGTGGGTCATACTTTGCTTTATTTGTTCACAGTTAGCTTTAATGATAGTCTGGCAGTTTGAGTACTTTATGCGGCCTACCCAAATGTCCTTGCTTTGGTACTTATTGTTCGACGAGACGTTGAGCTCCTTAAGCTCTGAGCTGAGCTACACGATTACTGACAAATGCGTGCACTGACTGGACAGATCCACTCAAATCTATGTGGTTCTTTCCTCAAAAGACCATTTCAGACGCCAATCTACATGGCCTTCACATGATCTGACCAAGACTATGTCTGGACTTCAAAGAGACTGTGACCTCTAAGTTTGTTTCGGCCTTTCTTCTCAGAGTAGTCAGATAGGAAACGCCGACCTCATCTAGATTTATTTAAAAAATATGATTGACATGTGAAAGTGTTTGTATAAACCTACTTACAGAAATAAAAATCATTTATTATTTAACATAACATCACGCCTGGATTCCCCGAAGGGTTAGGCAGAGGTATATCTATAGTACACCCACATGTATGTGAGACACATCTCACATACATGTGGCAACACCACAGTGTTGGCGAAGAATGCTCCGCATACTATGGTCCGCCAGGAGAACGAACAAATGTATTCTCGACTATACAGGGTGGAATTTTGTAATGCCACCTGGAGGGAAAGTACTCTTAATACTGCAGATAGAAAGTTTTACTCAAAGGAAACATTCCTTTATTTTTGAATAGAAAGCAAACTGCATTCAAAGATTTTCGAAAATTCTCTTCTCCCACACCCGGGAATCGAACCGGCTAAAATCTGAAAAAAATATACCCTGTACTTTTATTGCATCGATCGTTAGGGTCAATTATAAGGATGAAATCTCTCTAACAAACATAAATTAAATGAAAGGAAAACCAGGAAATCTTAAATGAATTTAATTATTTACAAAAAATGGTAAACTAACTAATTAGTTGCTCGAAATGGGCTCCATTCTCTTGGATACACAAATTTATTCTTTTAACGAATTCATTTCTAGTAACCTTTAATAAAGTGTTGTGGTGAATATTATTTGTCACATTGCCCGTAGGGAACCAGATAACCTTCAAAAGTTGGGGGAGATGGGCAAGGTAAATGGTAATACACCTCGCGGCCGATCACCTAACCGCTGGTCAGACTATAACCGTAACCTCGTCGTCACTGGACTCTCTGTTACGACCGCCCTGAGAGAAGCGGAGAACCGAAAGAAGTGGAAGAACATCATACATAAAGCCGCGAAGGCTTTTCGGAGACACGACCTTCAGTAATAAAGTACGCGACCAAGAAGACCTATTTCATAACAAGTAAAAAATTTGCAAATTGTTAAATTCACTAATCATATTAACTAAAATACTTACATGGCGCTGTGTCATTACAGTTTAATGCATTATTGGACTGTTTTTCAACGGGGAAGGCAACTGTCAAAATGGCGCTGTTGTAGCTAGTTCCCAAAACAAGCTAATGATACAAGGCGAGATGTAGTTTTATTTTATTTTTGCAAAAATGTTATTAAGTTGGTCAGGTGATAGATCTAACAGTAGGTAGGTTTCGGTACGTTATTGGACCATTTCCGGAGGTTCATACCAGCACCCTTCAGCATCTCAATGAGCTGATGCTCCCTGGCTTGATGAATGGTATTTGCTGCAGTAAACAGATCGTCAATATAGAATTATTGGTTTGCTGACGCAACTAGTGGATACCTGCCGTCCTCGTCTCTTGCCAGCTGTTTAAGCGTTCTCATAGCTGAGTATGGAGCGGCCTTAGTACCGTACGTCATTGTAGAAAATAAGATGACGATTTGATTGTCTGATAACCATTTGCCGAAACGTTTTCTCTATGTCCGCCGTGATAAGTAGTGATAACATAATCGATTTGGAGAATTATAACAGTTGAAGGGTTATCTATAGGTGCTCCAGTTTCAGATGAGTGTCATGAGGAATTTTTGAAGCTTCGGTGCGCAGTACATGATATCATTTAGGTTTTGGCTGATGCAGATTTCGCCGACGCGTTTAAAACGACTTTTGTTATTGTTGAATCTAATTTTATTACTCCGTTACTAATGTAAGCTACATTAGTAGAAGGCACGTTTTGATTCGTCGACATTATTAGCAATACACATAAGACCCAGTTGTTCATTCAGACATAAAAGATCTATTTAGGCTTAATAGACTAGATTTGTAGACCATTTATTTTTTGTTAAGTGCCTAGTACTTCTTGACAAGCCTACACTATCCTCCCATACCTATTAACACTGTGCGCTGGTCCTTTGATAAGACTGTCTATGATTATTTGAGTAAATATTTTCACGTCCAAGAGAATGCGTATAATGGCGGCTGCGAAAATGTTCAAATTTTTCGTCAAGGCTTTCGTTTTCATGGTTTTCGAGTGTGCTAAAGCCGATAGTGAAGTTAAAAAGAAAATCCAAGAGGGCGGGCGTTTGCAAAAATTTTCAAATTTTTCGTCGTGGGTGTCGTTTTCTTGGGTTTCGAGGGTGTTAAAGCAAATAAAGACGTTAAAATGTAAATCCAAGATGGTGGCTACGAAAATTTTCACTATTTTCGTCATGGGTGTCGTTTTCATGGTTTTCGAGGGTGCTAATGCTGATAGTGATGATAAAATGTAAATCCAAAATGGCGGCTGTGAAAACTTTGAATTACACGGTGTGCGTATCATTGTTGTGGTTTTCGAGGATGCTAAAGCCCATAGTGAAAATGTATATCAGCCAGTAGGTTGCTGTATGAATGATGATTACAATAGTGTGAATAATTTGATTAACACAACATATGTATTTTCTGACAAATTTGGTCAAGGTTTTGGTAGTGTATTTAATCAGTGTTCGAAACAATATGTAATCAATAATTGTTTACCCGGTGCCAGTATTAGCCAATTAATTAATAATATTAAAAAGAGAAAAATAAACCCCAGTTCTACTGTTATATTATTATATGGGGATAGTTTAACTGTAAGAAAAAAGGATATAATTGAATGTGTCCATTTGATGTTACTTCTCAATGAGACAAATAATTGTAAATTTATTTTTTGTGCCTTGCCTTATTCTAAATACTTGTCTGATGACCAAAATAGGCACATTTTTAATTTAAATATGTTCATTTATAATAGGACCTGTCGTCACAGTGACGCTATTTTATATTTTGATTGTAATCAATTTATTACTGATTACAAACTGACAAATTATGCAATGTATTTGCCACCTAGTTGTAGGAGACATATTGCTAATCTTTTAGCATACAATATACACAGTGACACTGGTACCTGTATTGTACCATCGATTACTGTTAGTAGTGATACTAACACTACTTATGATACGCCTTGTAGTTTAAACTATTAGGTGCGACAAAGGGTAAGCCGCATATGTTGAATGTTGTACATCAAAATATGCAGGGTCTGTCCGGCAAAGAGTTAGAGTTAAGTTTATTTATGGAGAACTATAACGTTCAGGTGTTATGTTTAACTGAACACTGGTTGAAAGAACATGAAGTAGTGTTTGTGAATGATGATCATTTTACTGTACAAAGTGCATTTGTAAGGAAAAGTGCTATTCGCGGTGGTTCTTTAATTCTTGTTTCAAACAAGTTGAAATGTAAGCAACGTTTAGATTTAGTTAATCTTTCCATCGAGCGCACTATTGAGTTGTCTTGTGTCGAACTCGAGCGATACGTCATAATTTGCGTATATCGACCCCCCTCTGGGGATTTTATTTGTTTTGAATCGGTAATGGAGGATTCACTCAATAGATTAAAATCTAGTAATAAAAGTATAATTTTATGTGGAGATTTTAATATTAATATTTTAGATGTTACTCCATTAAGTATTAGACTTCTGAATTTGTTTAGGTCCTATAATCTACTTAACTTGTTTTTTGAACCTACTAGGATTACGGCATCTTCGTCGACATGTCTTGATAATATATTTAGTGATTGTGATGCCAAAAATAAATTAGTGTTAAGTGACTTAACGTCTGACCACTGTGGTTTACTAGCTAGCTTCCCTGTGCCATTACATAAAAAGCCGTATAAAATAGAATGTAGGCCTTATACAGCTAGTCGTTGCAACAAGTTTAAAAATAATATAGCTCATAGAATTACACCATGTATAGTAGAACACGAGAATCCTAATGAAATCTATGGAGCCCTTTTTGATGTTGTCCGAAAAGAGCACCAATCTATTTTCAAGACCAAAACCATTAACATTAATAGCACCCCCGCTGGCTTTAACCAATGGGCTACTCCGGGTATTTATAAAAGTAGAGCGAGACTATACGAGTTATGTGGTTTAAAAAAATACAGGTTTGATACTCCTTTTCTAGAGTATGTCAAAAATTATTCAAAATTATTTAAAAAGATTTGTGTTCTTGCTAAATCTAAATTTTTAAGCGACACAATTAAAAATTCCAATAATAAAATAAAAACTACTTGGAAAATTATTAACAATGAAACTGGTAAGTCGGTTAACCAACTAGAAAAACATCTTGAGCTTATGGTCGACAGCAAATTAGTTAATAAAGCAGCTGACGTAGCTGAGGCATTCAATGAGTTTTTTGCCAACATACCTATAACTACGACTCGCTCCTTAAATTCGTCCCCGTCTAAAGCTGAAAACCTTTTGCATAGTAGTGTGCCTAAATGTAGTCGCTTATTTAGTTTCGAACATGTAACACCTGGTGATGTTGTTAACGTTTTTAACACACTTAAGTCTAAAAACACTGGTGATTACTGGGGTATCTCCATTAAACTATTAAGCAATATAATAAACATTGTAGCCCCCTATCTAGCTGTTACTTTTAATAAATGTGTTGATTTAGGAACTTTTCCTGACCTCATGAAGAGTAGTAAAGTCATACCATTATTTAAATCAGGTAATAAAAAAGACTTTGGCAATTTCAGGCCTATTTCTATTTTACCTGCATTTAGCAAAATATTTGAAAAGTTAATACTCAAGCAGTTGCTAAGACATTTTAATTTAAACAGCCTCCTTCATAATTAACAATATGGCTTTACAAAAGGTCGTTCGACTACAGATGCAGGTGTTGCACTGCTGAAACACGTATTTAACGCATGGGAGAACTCGCAAAATGCTATTGGAGTTTTCTGTGATCTCTCCAAAGCTTTTGATTGCGTGCAACATGACACGCTCTTGCGTAAACTACATCATTACGGTGTCCAAAATGAAGCTCTTAAAGTAATAAGTTCATATTTACATAATAGGTTGCAATGTGTAGATGTTAATGGTGTGAAATCTTCCGAGCTTCTAGTACAGTTAGGTGTACCACAAGGCTCAATACTGGGTCCATTCTTATTCTTAGTATATATTAATGACTTACCATTCTATTTAAAGGGTATCTGTGACGTTGTACTGTTTGCAGATGATACCTCTCTTATTTTTAAAGTAGAAAGGAATAGACAAGATTTTGACGACGTAAACAGTGCACTCTCAATTGTGACGGATTGGTTTACGACAAATAACTTAGTTCTCAATGCTAAGAAAACAAAATGTATAAAGTTCGCTTTACCAAATGTTAGAAATCTAGGACCCAACATCGTCTTGGATAAAGAGGTTCTTGGAACTGTAGACTCGGCAGTTTTTCTGGGCATAACAGTAGATGCCAAACTTCAGTGGGGCCCTCATATATCAAGCCTAGCGGGAAGGCTCAGTTCGGCCGCTTACGCCGTCAGGAAAGTAAGACAATACACTGACGTTAATACAGCTCGGTTAGTATATTTTAGTTATTTTCATAGCGTTATGTCCTACGGTATTCTGCTGTGGGGCAAAGCCGCTGACATTCAAAATATATTTGTTCTTCAAAAACGAGCTGTTCGAGCAATTTACCAGCTAGGTGCCAGAGTTTCTCCGAGAGATTTTTTTAAAGATATTGGTATTCTCACGGTGGCATCACAATTCATCTTCGCCAACATCTTATATATTAGGCAAAATATACACTTATACATTAAAAACAGTGATATTCACAATATTAACACCAGAAATAAGGACAAATTACGTGCTCCATTTCACCGGCTTCACAAGGTTCATAACTCGTTTGTTGGGCTTGGTATTACTTTTTATAACAAGTTACCCTCTTCTTTGCTAGATTTGCCTTTTAATGCGTTTAAAACTAAAGTAAAATCCAAACTTTGTTCAAGGGCATACTATTCTATCAACGACTACTTAAATGATAAGAATTGTTGGTCGCTGTGATTAACTCAAGACAATGTTTATGTTCTTTCTCCAGAATTAGCCTACCTAGTGACAGGTTATATAAGTTCATATAATTATTTATTTTATTTGACTGTATAAGTCAATTTATTTTAAATTTTATTTTCGTTTATTATTGACATAATCTTCTCATTACAATGTTTTTTGTTGAGTTGTATATGTGGTTAGCTAGCGACCTCGATAACTGATTATATTATTCTTACAACCGGCAGCAAGTTCGTCATGCTCCCTTAGTTGTCACTGCTTGCGGTAGCGTCGGGGGTCGGGTTACCTCCTTCCCTCTAATATGGCGAGGGGGGTAATGGCTGATTTTTGCGTTATGCTCGTGAACGGGTGCTGCTTGTGGTGACTGGTCGTCTTGCTGACCATTGTTTTGTTTTGTTATTAGTAATTAATTGTTTATTTATTTTACTTTGATGGTCCTAGTTCATCATTTGTGACTGTTACAGCTATAGCTATATGTAAGCGGGCACGCCTTTTATGCTTGGAGGCTTTTATTTGGGCATTAAGTTCTGTTTACGTTTTTATCTCTGCTTGAGAATTAATAGTTTTCGGTGTTTTGCTTTTCTTTTTTTTTTTGTTGGTATAGTGGTGTGCTAGCTGACATATGGCTAATAATTTAATGTTTTATGTTGCACGTAATGTAAATTGTTTTGCATACTGTTGTATAGAATCCATTTTTTTCCCTCTAACTGAACAGACAGCTGTGCTGCTGGGGAGTTTGTTGACCACTTCTTCTTCCCAGCTAAAGCACTAGGAAGTGGTGAAGGGTGGGCGTTTTTGCGGGACTGTCTTATGTAACTTTGACGTTCGAAAAGTGCTGATTCTCAGCCTAGTTTGAATAAATGACTTTTGATTTTGATTTTTGATTTGATATCTGAGATGGCGCCTATGACAATTTTCTTTTTTTTTTTTTTCGGTGTAAGTGTCGTTTTCGTGGTTTACGAGGGTGCTAAAGCCGATAGTGATGTTACAATGTAAATCCAAGATGAGGCTGCGAAAATTTTCGGAGAATTTCAAAAGCTTATGCCCCAGGTGGCCGCGGCCCGTGCGGGCGCCCGCTCGCCGCGCTCCGCGTCGCCCACGTGCTCGCTGGGCGGCGCCGCGCGCGCCTGCGTGTCCCCGCGCGTGCTGGCCGGCCTGCGCGCGCGCGCCCGCCACCTGCGCCAGGCGCCGCCCGCGCGCCGGGCGGCCGCGCTGCACGACAGCGACACGCGGGCCGTGTACAAGCAGGTACTGATTGATCTCCTTTGTCTCACAAAGTATCTCACGAATGGTGTAGCAATAAATAGTGTTGTTTGCAGATCGCGTTGCGGGCAGTCCGCGAGATGTCGCTACCGGATGCGTGTGCAGAGCTACTGATCGCCGAGTTGGATAACGACAGGTGACATAAAGCTGATTTTCAAATGAATAAACATCTTTCGTTTCTCTAGCAAATAAACGTTTGATTTGTTAATTAATTTACATTCGTTGCCACTTACTCAAACTATCCTGTGCAGTGTAATTCTGGTCTTATAAACATACTTTAGGCTTTAGTTTGTTCTATAATCTATGATCCGTGTTATTTCATGAAATACTTTCCACAGAGAGCGAGACGCAGAACTCTGGGATTGTGCGACAGACAGACAGGCAGACAACGTGCGCGTGTGGTGTGTGGACGAACAGCCGGCGCACGAGTGTTGCAGGTATGTTTCGAAGAAAGTTCAACATGTGAAGTTGGGAAAGGAGGATTCTCTGACCAGATGGGTGTCCATGTCCACATTGAGAAGGTGGCACAGGGTGTTGTGGTGCAGCCTGGGAGTTGCCTATGTTCAGCAGTGGACTGCGATAGTCTTGCAACTTGCGCATACAGTTACTGCAGGAACTTGTATGTAACTTTTTAATTTGTTGCGTAGTTTTTATATCTACGGTAGATGTCTCTACATCACCCTGCGAGAACGAAGGTCTCTAGCTTGATCAGTCGTCCATACATCTTTTGCGATGCTTTCCGGGCCAGTGGAAAGTTGAGTGATTGAGGAATTACTGGCAGGTAACTCGAGGGCTGACAGACATGAGTCAAGATTTGAAGACACATAAATGTTTGCGTGTTGTTGTTCAGGACGCTGAGCGGTAGTGGTTCCTTACGTTGCGCGTCGACCGGCAGTCTGCGCGCGCAGCCAGCGCTGCACTTACCTATGGGTGAGTCATTTTTTGTCAGTGGGTACGGTACGGGGCACTATGAAAAATACTTGGAAAAATTTTACTCAAACCTTCGGGACCCAGTGGGATGTGGGAGTAGTAAGTAGGGTGGTAACCTTAAGGGCATTGCATTAAAATTCCGAAAGTCAAGATCCGTGATTCTCCTAAGGTCACTGACCTTGACCTCATGGTCATTGACCTTGAGGTCAGGGTCAAACCGAAAGTCAAGATCCGTGATTCTCCTAAGGTCACTGACCTTGACCTCATGGTCATTGACCTTGAGGTCAGGGTCAAATCGAAAGTCAAGATCCGTGATTCTCCTAAATTCAAATTCAAATTCTTTATTTCAGACAATGAGTCCATAGTGTTAGTATCAACAAAATAACTTAATAACTAGTGTTAGTAATAAGGAGATAATACATTAAATATCAACTGGTATGGATTCTTACCCAGTGGCGCAGCATAGGGGGATAGTCCCACCTATCTGAGAACACACTCAGGAGACCATTGGTGGTAAAGTAACTGACCTTGAACTCATGGTCAAAATTCTGAAATTCAAGATCCGCGATTCTCAGGTCCGCCTCTGTACATTTGTGTGCGTAAAGTATTAAATAAATAAATAAATAAATAAATAAATATTCATGGTTAGTGACATTAAGGTCAAGGACAAGGACTAGTGATTTGGAGGTCAAGTTCAAGTGATCCTGGAGGGCATGATACCTTGGAGGTTGAATGCCCTTGGGAGTGTCTGGAATTCCAGTGCCCTGACTACCAACCCCTTGACTTCGAGTGCAAAAACAGTATTATTATTATATTTTTTTTTTCAAAATTTGCTTATTTCTGAAACGGTGTGTCCTATCGTAAAAATAATGAAAAATTTGCCCCTTTATAACCACGCTGGCGCGTAATTCTCAACATGTAGGTAATAATCAATTAGGCGTAGTCCTACTTCTTCTAACCTAACCTGTTCTTCGCTCGCTCTTGCATCCTAAATTCTCCTAGTACATATTGCATTTTGTACCGATCCCTTCTACATATTTTTTACGAGAAACGGCTGGTCGGAGACAAAACACACCACGACGCTTTTAGCCTTATATTTAGGTGTTATATACGATAAAATCGAGACCATAAACGATTTGCAAAAAACAAAAAAAAATTGTCTGTTTTCCTGTGCCCCGTTTTTTTTTACACTCCACCCCATATTTTTTTTGCTTCATTTCGTTTTAGTTTATGTTGGCGTCACATTAAATGTAATTTTTCAAAAGCAAATCTTGCGGTAGAAAGTACGGTTGTAGGATCCCTACACTCGCTAAATGGGTGCGAGTCGACAATGGTACTGCAGGCTTAGCATGACACTCTCTATTTCTTCGAAGAATAGACACGGCTCTTTCTGTACAAAGTGACATTTCGTTTCTCAGTTTTTGACATCTCATCGCAGAAATCCTTCTACAATCTGTCATCTTGTCTTTCGTTTCTAACGATCTTTGTCTAGGTCCTTTTTTATGTAGAAAGATTTCTACGGTGGGATGTCAAAAAAGGAGAAACGAAATGTCACTTTGCCATACAAAGTGACATTTCGTTTAAGAGAGAGTCGTGTCTATTCTTCGAAGAAATAGAGAGTGTCATGCTAAGCCTGCTGGTAGCATCGCCAGTCGATTAACACTTAATTTTTAAACTATACTTATTTTTAATTACGCACAGTATGAAAAAAAAAACCGGCCTGATATAAAATTTAGATACTATAAACTCTGAGCTGTAACGAATTATTTGGTGTTTATTTTTGAGGTTCTGGGTCAGAATTACAGTTAAATCACCTTTCGTTGCTGATCGTTTAATATGCTAGTTATCATACACACAGTTTTATATGGTATTCTGTAGTTTCTGCCTACCTCTATGGGAAGAAGGCGTGATTTTGTGTATTCATATTGTAATGTTAAATATGCCCAAATTAAATGTATCGTTCCAGACAACTCCCGTCCGGGCACGTGTCGAAGGGAGGGCTCGCGGTCGGCCGACGCGGCGCAACACAGGTCTGCAATTAAATACTTATTTATTACATTTTGCGCAATATATATTTTTTTTAACATGGTTACGTCAATTTTCCGTTTCACATCGATTACATTCGCCTTCAAAACACATACAGTTGTGATTAAATTTATAGCTATACGAGGTTTCTTTGGCGTTTGGCTAAAATCAGAACGAAAGCCACCATTTTCTTAATTTTTTTTTTCAACATAGTTTCAGAAATATGTTTACCACCAGCGCCCGCTGTCAATGTCATTCAAGCGCCAAAAGAAAAGTAGCTCTCGGACATTTTAAGTCGGAGTTGCGCTTATTACTTCTCAAAACTCAACAATTTATTTAATTTTATATTCTTGATTCTATGAAGACATCTGTTTTAAACCTCCGAAAAAAAAAGGTGTAGGTTCTCAAGTTGACATATAAATTATTTAGCGAAACTGCGCACACGTGATGTGTATAGATATGTAAACATAATTAAACAAGTATTTTTGTTTTCTCATGTTAAGATACCCGTCACGTTTGTGGAGTTTCGCTAGCTAATGTAAGTTGACCTTGTGTATATTTTAATAATTTAGTAACCCAGCCCGCCCCCCACAGACAGCCCCCCCCCTGCCCCGGGCGCGCCCCCGCGGCCCCGGGCGCCGGGCCCGCGCGCCTGTCGGCGGCCGTGCCCGACGTGGCCATGGCGCCCAACGCCAACACACATCTGTTGACAGCCAGGGACTACTTCCGCCATGCTCCGCACAGAGGTACAGTTCGTCCCCCACAGACAGGCCCTCCTGCCCCGGCCGGGCCCACGGGCTCAGAACCAGAGATAGTATGTGCTTCGCTAATCTTCTAGTTCTCGAATTAGCTCGTACGTCGCGCCAGAGTGACCCCCACAGACACACGGTGCTTCAAAGTTTTGTAGTGCCTGCACCTACCATGGTGCGTTAGTATGAAGTTTTACCTACTTCGGTCGCATCTTCATCTGTCTCTCAAAAGTTTTTAGAAATGCATAGAGTTGTTAATCCATTATTTTGTCATCGTGGTAATACAAAATAGGCAAGTACTCATGGTTGTAACAGCTATATATGAGGTCTCATAATCGTGTGTTCGTATTTCCACGTGCCGACCCGACACTGGGCTCAGCACCCCTCACACGATACCACGCGGTAAGACCGGCTGTCAGACTTCCAGGCTTCTGACTACAGTATAACGACTGTCAAATATTGCAAATTACAGCCGGGACTGACGGCTTAATGTCTTCGAGGCATCAATGGGTCCTCGGTATGAAACAGATAATCACCCATCCGCGAGCCGGACGTGGCAAGCTTAGCTTAACCTGGCTCGCTGGTGCCGCGCGACTGTCACTTAGCCACGAGCCCCTCCACTGATATGCTCGTGTTGTATGTTCCAGAGTACAGCGGCGGCGGTGTGCTACAGTTAGACCTGGGTGACGGCGCCACGCACACACCGCGACCTGGTCAGTTTATTATGCGCTCTGGTATATTTCTGAGGGGCAATACCTGCATCTTTAAGAACGTCCGCATCTAATCTCAGTGTCGATGCGTCAAAAATATCTTTATCTAAATTTCTGACAAGTTTTTGACATAGATTGTCGCTCAGGTGAGATTGCGATTAGATTTTGAACGTTTTTAAATACGGGAATAGACCTTTTCTTTTCTTATTGACATTACAGGACATTTTTCTAAAGTTCTTTCATGCAAAGATACTATAAAAAGACAGACATTGAAGTGTTTAGTTCAGGACTCGGGCAAAGTGAAATAATCGACATGATCATTTTGTGTTCCAGGGTCGCGCGCACAGCGAGCGGGCGGCGCGCAGAGCAGTCGACATCACAGGGAGCACACGCCAGTGAGTTACTTGTTAACGTGTTGTACTGTCGACATCACAGGGAGCACACGCCAGTGAGTTACTTGTTAACGTGTTGTACTGTCGACATCACAGGGAGCACACGCCAGTGAGTTACTTGTTAACGTGTTGTACTGTCGACATCACAGGGAGCACACGCCAGTGAGTTACTTGTTAACGTGTTGTACTGTCGACATCACAGGGAGCACACGCCAGTGAGTTACTTGTTAACGTGTTGTACTGTCGACATCACAGGGAGCACACGCCAGTGAGTTACTTGTTAACGTGTTGTACTGTCGACATCACAGGGAGCACACGCCAGTGAGTTACTTGTTAACGTGTTGTACTGTCGACATCACAGGGAGCACACGCCAGTGAGTTACTTGTTAACGTGTTGTACTGTCGACATCACAGGGAGCACACGCCAGTGAGTTACTTGTTAACGTGTTGTACTGTCGACATCACAGGGAGCACACGCCAGTGAGTTACTTGTTAACGTGTTGTACTGTCGACATCACAGGGAGCACACGCCAGTGAGTTACTTGTTAACGTGTTGTACTGTCGACATCACAGGGAGCACACGCCAGTGAGTTACTTGTTAACGTGTTGTACTGTCGACATCACAGGGAGCACACGCCAGTGAGTTACTTGTTAACGTGTTGTACTGTCGACATCACAGGGAGCACACGCCAGTGAGTTACTTGTTAACGTGTTGTACTGTCGACATCACAGGGAGCACACGCCAGTGAGTTACTTGTTAACGTGTTGTACTGTCGACATCACAGGGAGCACACGCCAGTGAGTTACTTGTTAACGTGTTGTACTGTCGACATCACAGGGAGCACACGCCAGTGAGTTACTTGTTAACGTGTTGTACTGTCGACATCACAGGGAGCACACGCCAGTGAGTTACTTGTTAACGTGTTGTACTGTCGACATCACAGGGAGCACACGCCAGTGAGTTACTTGTTAACGTGTTGTACTGTCGACATCACAGGGAGCACACGCCAGTGAGTTACTTGTTAACGTGTTGTACTGTCGACATCACAGGGAGCACACGCCAGTGAGTTACTTGTTAACGTGTTGGTCACATCTGATTTGTTATCCAAACCAAGTCGTATAAATTAAATTATTTTTTGTGCTTTATTGAAGCAGAAATCGCACTTACTTACCTTAGTGAGATTTCAAGCACTTTGTAAAGGATAGATTTTTATTCACATAGCTTTTTTCGTCTCTTCTGGCATTGTCGAAGACGACAAGTTTGGAGTTTGCGTTCCGTTCCACCAAAAAAAAATGTAAAATAAGTAATGTATGCATTAAAAAATGTAAAACAATAGGAATTTGTTTCTTGGCTCCTACACAGTCTGTAATCCTAACTTGTGTAATAAATGCGACAGTGAATTTGTTTGTAACGCTTTCACGTTAACGCGGCTGGACGGAGTTGGCGCATGGCAAGACCATGATCAGGACCGTGGATCAGGACATAGGATACTTTTTATTACAATATACCCACGGGATCGATACTTATTTGAGTTGACTTGATATTCGAAATTTACCCATTAAACGATTTCAAAGCTGTATTAAAACCAAACTTTGTAAAAAAGGGTACTATAAAATTTCTGATTATTTAGAAGACAAAAAAGCTTGGGATTGAGCTGCTCGCTCTGATAGCCTTGTGATAAAACCGTACAACTTGACATTTTAATTATGCAAAATCATCATTATATACAACTATATGTACATAATTATTGACATTGATGAATATTATAAACAAAATTACGTGAATATTTATGTACCTTGAAAAGTATTATATTACTAAGTATTATTAGTATTATTTTGAGTACTTTATGCAGCCAACCCAAATGTCCTTTCCTTGGTATTGTTGAGCTACACGATTATTGACAAATGCTTGCACAGACTGGACAGGTACACTCAAATTTGTGTGGTTCTTTCCTCAAAAGACCATTTCAGACATGGATCTACATGATCTGACCATGATTATGTCTGGACTTTAAAAGAGACTTTGACCCTTGAGTTTGTTTCGCCATTTCTTCTCAGGGGTAGTCAGATAGGAAATGTCGACTCTATCTAGCTTATTTTAATATTTTTTTTTAATATGACGTGTAAAATTGATTCTAATATCCTATTTACAAAATAAACAATTTCACTTCATTTCATTTCACTTATGTGGGTGAAACCACGGGGCACAGCTAGTAATGAATAAGTTTTAAATGACGTGCATATGGTATATATCAAGTGTGTGGTGCAGACCTTCAAACTGAACCACTGTGTCCACACGCAGGCCGCCCGCCACACGACAGGCCCTCGTGCTCTATCGTAGCTCAGGGCAGCTCCAGGTCACAGTGCCACACTGTGGTGCTACTGCGCTTAGAGCGTGCGAGTGTGAACGTAAAGCTAATGGCTATATATTGGTGTTGCAGGCCATGTCCTGTCTGCGGAGCCGCGCGGACGAGGACGAGCTGCGAGCGGCCATCGAGCTGTCTGTTATCAGAGGTACGTTATCGGGAAACGATCGTAGACGAGAATTGTATCGTGTAGCTTTCAGCGTATACCTCATGAGATGGCGTCAGTGTCCGACAGTCACGTGTGAATTGGTGCCGTCTGATGTGCTGATCAAGTCAGCGGATCGACTCGATAGGACTACTGTGTGCTTCGAGGTTATTTTGTTGCTGATATCGATTTGTCCTATTTGTTAAGTTATTTCTGTTTGTTTTCCCATACGAAATAAAATAAAATAAATATGGCTTCGGACAGTCTTCTTCAGGACTCCTAAGACCACGTAAAAGAATAAAGTTATTTTGAAGTGCCGACGAAAATCCTTTAAATCTGGTTTTGTTCCGCTACGAGATTTATTATTATTAAAATGCTACATTCGAAGTACACATCATGATGAAAGGATTTGTAGGGAATGCTCAATTCAGTAGGTGCTCAGGAGATTTCATACCGCCAGTTCTAAGTAGAAGCCACGTTGTGGCACACACAAGTAACAACAGACATCTAGGTATAGAAAACAATTTACCTTGACATAAAATAAAAGCTTCATGTTTGTAATAAATTCAATAATTTTAATTTACTCCTCCAAAGACATGAGTGCCATTCTTCTCTCATGTCACTCTTGTTCCGCATCTTTTTCACGTAGCATGGACTCCTCCGTCGCCGTCCGTGCGAGTCGAATGATATTGGTGCTGGAGGCAGCAATGCAGCAGTCAAACTTGTAGCGAGCTTGTACTGTGTAATTGCTCGCTCAAGCCTACGACCCCCTAACGAGTGCACTCCCCAGCCTACTCGTCGGGCCGGGCGGCGGGCGCGGCCCCGCGCGCGGCCCCCGCGGCGCCGGCCCCCGCGGCCCCGCGCGCGGCCCCCGCGGCCCCGCGCGCGGCCGCCACGCTGCCGCACGCGGCGCGGCCGGAGCGCCAGCAGCTGGCGCTGGCCGGCCACAGCCAGCACGCTCCCACGCACCAGCCCAGCGGTGAGTGCTGCGGGGTCGTTTTCATGGGTTTCGAAGGCGCTGATGTCGATAGTGAGGTCAAAATGGAAATCCGAGATGGCCATTTTGGTTTATTTTATGCAACTCACACAATTTTTTAGTTATTAAAATTAAAATAAATCAAATCATACACTGAAATCCTATCACAAAAACATTCATCATTCTCCTACCCTTATCCCAATGTACAAGTGGTCGGCGCAACATGTCTTTCTCTTCCACACTTCTCTTTCAGTGGTCATCTCGGTGGTCACCCACTTCCTAGCCATATCATGTTTCACACAGTCCATCCAGCGTGTCTTTGGTCTTCCCCTACTCACTCGTACAGCCATCCACATTCATACTCAAAGCTATCCTGACTACATTGTCCTCCTGCCACACTAACACTCAACAAACAAGCTGCACGTTCCACTAACTCGTGAGCTGGTCCAGCAGGCAGCAGGAGTCGAGCGAGCGCGTCTCCGCAGCGCCTGACTGAGCTGCACACCGCCACTCCGCAGCATCTAGCGCGTGAGTACTGCTGTCTTACATAACTTATTCATTTTTCTCAGTTAGTTTAAAGGATGGTCTGGCAGTTTGAATACTTTATGCGGCCTACCCGAATATCCTTTCTGTGGTATCATTCGTCGAATCGTTGAGCTCCTGAAGTTCTAAGTTGAGCTGCACGATTACTGACAAATGCGTGCACTGACTGGATAGGTCCACTCAAATCTGTTTGGTTCTTTCCTCAAAAGACCATTTCAGACACCAATCTACATGGTCTTCACATGATCTGACCAAGATTATGTCTGGACTTTAATAGAGACTGTGACCTCTGAGTTTGTTTCGGCTTTTCTTCTCAGAGTAGTGAGATAGGAAACGCCGAACTCATCTAGTTTTTTTTTTTCTAAGTATGTTTGACGTGGAAAAGTGTTTGTACAAACCTACTTACAGAAATCTATGATTTATGACTGTTTTTGGTAGTCATCCTGAAATAAACTTAATAAACACTCACATAAAGCGTGCGTAAACTATAACATGTTGCCTAAGTCGGTTACAGATGGAAGTTCAAAACCCATATCAAACGTAACCTTATCAAAAAAGCATATTATAAATTAAAGACTACGTTGAAGACAAGGATGTTTGACAATAATTCCTTCTGCACATGTGGCTTCCCTGGTACCTCATTGACGGCGTAACTATGTAAGTGTCTATTAAGTGCTCCCAAATTACTAATGTTTTATTTTTACAAACTCCCTTGACCATTTTTTTTTTCATTATTTGACATAATATCCGTACAATTTTAATATGAACTATTTATTAGTGACTTTTGTGGACAGGATATTAATTCAGACTTGTTACAGTTGTAATGGCAATCATGTCATTTCGTTTAAATAAGTTTTTATTTGTGTTATTTGTATAAAATTTTATATAGATTCTTTAATATTTTGTGAATGTGAGAATGTTGTAGGCTTAATAGACTGTAGATTTGTAGACCATTTATTTTTTCTTAAGTACCTGGTATTTGTTGACAGGCCTTTTTTTTTGGGTGGGAAATCATCAAATAATTTCTCCCGCTCTGGGCGGAGCGGGAGGGTGCGTCAGACTCTTACTGACTAAAACCCACCCGTATTCCTTCCGTTGCCTGATACACTGTAATTTGAAAACATTGTTAAAGCCAATTATTTTTAAAAGAATCACCGTGGACTTTCTTGCCGGCTCTTCTCCATAGGAAACGACCAATTGGAACCGTGCACCCAGCTTCTGACGTTACATAAGTGCCCATGTAGGTTTATGTGAAATAAAATATTTTGATTTGATTTGATTTGAAATAACATCGATTAGAAACTAGGATTTTAATAAGTTGTAAGGAAGAAAGAAATTTGTTTAAGTACTCAATAAAGCAGTCACAAGACTGGTGATATTTTGGTCATCTCAGCAGAGAACTATTTACTTGTGTTCCAGTGAGCCGCCTAGGCAGCGGATCGGCGGGTGGCGCGGGCCCGTCCCGCAGCCCGAGCCCCGCCAGCCCCGCCAGCCCGCACCCGCATGACCTCGTCTACAGGCACCAGCAGCTCAACCATCCGCACTACAGGTACTCACGACTCCGCTTTGAGCCGCGAGGAACACTTCAGCTGCACTCACTCTATTAGCCCGCGACTCTACTAACTCACTCGGGGAAATTATTTGTTTGTCAAATTAACACCCTACGTCAATCTGCCGTGTTATAGCCATTTTATACAACTGCCAAAAAAATTACTGTTGTGTTTGAATATACGAACAATTTACAATTAATTTCCCCGACTTTTTACTGCGCTGACCTTATGAGCCATAAGCCACATTAGCTCCGTTGGTCCTGTGCGCCATGAGCCCCGATACCTAGACTCTTGTCCTGAGCCGGCTACCTTCATCCTCAACACGCAGTGAGCGTGGTAATCAGTACTCGTGGCTCCTGTATGTGCAGAGGCCTATTGCGCATTCTTCTCCATACGAAACTACCTTTAGCAAGGGGCGCCTAGAATCTCAATTGATTCTAGGCGCCCCTTGCTAAAGGTAGTTCAAAAAGGTCCTACTTGAAATAAATGATTTCACTTGTGACACCTCCCCGCGTGTTCCAGACTGGAGCCGTCGTACTCGGGCTCCGGCGCCGGCAGCAGGCACACGTACGCGTGAGGCGCCGCCACGCCGCAGGTGACACGCACGGGCACTGCTGCCCAGAGACAGGCTCGAGTTTACTTAGCTAGCGAAACTTCACAGTGATGAGTATCGATATCTAAACACGATAAAACAAAAAAATATAAGATGCATTTTTTTTTGGGTCAACGACTGTAGTGACTTGAAATGTCAGTTTCAAAATCATTTATTTTTTCTGTATAAACTTCACAGACGTGACGGAATCGATATCTAAGCTCGATGAAACAAAAAAGAAAAACCGATTTTCTCAACTACTTAAGTACCTTCACTGCTAGGTCGTTGACCCTAGAATAACACATCAAATGTTTTATTTCCTTTACTCATCACGTCAGCGGAGTTTCGCTAGCTAATTAAATTTGACCCTGTATGAGGTGTTCATTCAAATGTATCAATTAAACAATTACATTCATATTTCAACGAGGCAGAGAAGCCGCGGTAACAATGACGAACGATTTTGTTTTCCTTCCAGTCGGAGCACGACTCGCGCTACGACTGCTAGCGACCAGCAACAGTCGCGCCACAGTCGCCGGCAACAGTCGCCGCTGCAGTGCTCATAAAGACTATTCGTTGATTAATTAATAATTAATGTTCCACGTTCACGCGAGTGCGCGGTTGTCCTTCCCCTGTCCCCTCTCTCGAACACTTGACTGTTGAAGAATGAATAAGATACAACCTGGCCAGCGAATACAAGTACCTGTGCAATACAACTAAAACACGAGCATTGCATAGATGTTCTCGTGTTGTAAGCACTCTCACGCCCAGACAGATGCTGTATTAGAGAATCTAGAAGCAAGTTGCAAGAATCAATTTAATTTAATTCTATCTCAAGACGAGTTCTGTTGTTATGTCAGTCGCCAATTCCTGAGTGAAATCCTGCGCTGAACTTTAATTCAGAATCTTAGATAATTGTGAAGTTGGAACAGAAACTATAATGTTATACACGGCAAAGTTCAAATTCCATTGTCCTATTCTTTCCTAAAAGGTCCTAACCCTCTAATTTCAAATGGTCACTCTAAAATCAACTCTGACTACAGAACCCTGAAGTCGATAGTTGAGTAAGTGGCAGATAGATTTAAATGACTCAAGATTCTAAATTCAAGTGTAGTACAACCGAGTACTACAAGCTCAAACGTTTGAGCGCGTGATATTGTATTTTGAACTTTAACGTAGTCGGAATAAAGACCGAAATTAAAAAATGGCTCGATGGTCCAAACCTCTAAAGATGTGATGATCTCTAAAAATGTGTTTCAGTTTCCAGGAGAGAGTATCCCCTCCCTCGCTTCCCCCCCGTCCCATCCAGTCCTATGATCTCATCATGTAAGTATATATATACTGTACCATATAGAACATAGCTACACTGTCGGTGAATAAGTTTGTTATAAATATTATGTTGATATATTGGTGACGTCACTCTGTGGGCAGTGTGACTGTACTGAACTGCAAGTGTTGCTGTCTCGCTCTAGCAAGTGTAGTTGGAGAGAGATGGAGTTTAAAGTAAAGTGTCAGGTTGTATCTTGATCAAAGTATGATTCGCGACCTTAACTAATATATATTTACAGAATTAGAACGATTAATACATCTCTCTTAGTTAGATTTGTTCTTATGAAGCAAATGTAATTATCCACTTAATATGCTTGTCAATAACATACAGCAACATCTGCAGTTCCGTACGGTCGCTGCGCTGAAGACATTCTTGTAAACGTTGATATTTGTACGTGGGCGCAGTGGCTGACATGTTGGCGTCTGCGCTGCAAGTCACAAGTTCAATCCTATACAATATCGTGAATGTAATGTGTGTACTGTCAGTACACAAGGTCAAAATAAATTAACGAGCGAAACTCCAGCGACGTGACGGGTGTCGACATCTAACAGCGATAACATTAAAAAGAAGCGTGAGTGTCACGTGATCATTAAAACTAAGGTTTTAGGAAACAGGAATGTACCGGGACCTGTCAAGTCTGTGAAGTTTTGTCTATTAAAGAGACTTTGTTAAAGATAACTGCATCATATAGATATGTCGTCAACCCAGCGGGTATCAGACAGGTGCGCTCGTGTCCAGGCCGTGCAGCAGACGATTGAACTGAACCACTTCCTCCCCGTAACTATCCGCAGTCACACACGTGGCTCAGAGACAGTCGTTGTTCGATGGTCTGCCACACCTTGAGTATGAGCACACCTTCAGATCCACGCTGGATACTATAAGAAGCCCCGGTTTGAATACCTACTGTCAAATGTTTTGTTGTAATTTCGGCTACAAGAGTAGAGGAAGACCAAAGAAACGATGGATGGACTGTGCGAAGGACGATATGGCTGATGGAGGCGTATGGAACGAGAGACTGGCTGCGCCGACCACTAGTACATCGGGGTGGGGCAGGAGGTGCTTGAGTTAAGTTAGCATGAGAACTGACAGCAGGTTGTCGGGTCAATTTGACCGGATTTAAACTGTGGGTAAATGTATAAATATAGGTTATAAGACTGTATGAGAGGTTGCATTGTTTGTTATAATGATTGTGTTGTGTTACTGTCGTGGTCCCTTGTACTGCTGGGTCAAGCATGCTCTAACCCGTGAAAACATATGCCCATGTGACGGAGTTACGAAGCAAAAAGAAAGCATAATAACACGCCTGTATGCCCGACAGGGTGTAAGGCAGAGATGTGTAACACACCCACATTCCGCCTGTAATTTACCGGCGAATGACGTCACTGAAACGTTATTTGTCAAAGTCAGTTGATGTGTTCTAACTGGATACCAGACTCCAGACTGCTGAGAATTTCTAAACAGGAATGCAATAATTTATCGGTTTGCCCCCCCGGGATCGGAGATCGAAAGAGTTGAATCATAGTTGACACAGGCCCACTCTGATGATGCGGTAACACAACACATTCACACACAATAAATATATATATAACTAGTAATAAACTGTACATAATATAATATACTGACGATGACTGCGTGACTGTTTGTCTGTATGTCACAACATTTCGACTAAAATTCATTCCGTTTTTAAGACTTTAACGTTAAATAATCACTGTTCATATAATTAGTAAAAATAAAATTATTTAAACTAGACTGAGAATCGGCACTTTTTGACGTCAACATGACGTGGCTAGTCCCCGGCACGCCCTTCACCAGTTCCTAGTGCTCAGCCGGGAACAAGTGGCGCAACAACTGCCCAGCAGCACAGCAGTCTGTTCAGTTGTTAGTACACAGGGTCAAGTTGAATTAGCTAGCGAAACTCCGCAGACGTTGTGGGGGTGATATCTAAACTTGATAAAACTAAAGATAACAATTTTCTCAACTCATAATTCAAGTAACAATACTACCAGCAGTCTTTGACCCCCTAAAAACCCATCAAATATTTTTTGACGTGAATACCTTTCTAAAATTGCTTCCATAAGGAGGCAATTCAAAAAAACTAATGATAACACAAGCGGGGGATACAGTTTGGTGTTGCAGGCTCTACATATCTATCATCTTCATCAAAATTCCATTACCACTGGATAGCTAAAGGATCAAAGAATGTATTACGCTAAGTAAGGACTGTGACACATCGCACGCCGCCATTATGAGGTCATTTTGCTGCATATCGATATTTCCATTTAGTATAACTTTTGACTCTGAGAAGCTACGACGTTCGTTCAAACACAGCCACACCCCCTTTTTTATTTTATCGTTTAAATATCGCTATCACTTCTGCAGGGTTTTGCTAGCTAATTGAACTCGACCCTATGTAACTAGTGGAGGTCACGTGAACAAGTTAATACCACCCCGTTGTTCTCCCGCTGCGCGGCACAGGCCTTGTCTCACACAGAAGACATGAACATTGCTCACCACGCTTGCCCACGACGACGGGTTGACGATTCTTCCAGGTTTCCTCACGATGTGTTTCCTTCGTCAACGTCAGTGACGTCCAAGTGCTCCACATGTTGTAGCAAGTTGCGTTTACCATAACATCACGCCTGTGTCCCCGGAAGGGTTAGGCAGAGCTGTATAGTGCACTCACATTTCGCCAGTAACGTTTACGTCCCATGTAATAAGGGGCGATGTGTGTGGAAACGCCGGTATGACCTTATTGGTGATGTTCTTCAGAAAGGTCAGGTGCGTAGTACTCGCAACCGGCGTGCGTGTGTGACCAGATGTATGAACGTGCACGGAGCAAAAGTAGTATGTGAGGATCGTAGCAGGTGGCGTTCTGTAGTGTCTGCCTACCCCCGTGGGAAGAAGGCGTATGTATGTTTGTAACACGGGGCGAGCCTGTTGCTAGTTGTATAAACAGTGATACAGAACAGTTATATTATTGGTTACAAAAAGACTATGTTAATAAAGTTTGTTGTGTCATTCTGTTATTGTATTATAAACGTTTTGTTCTATAAATAAAATACTCCTTTAATGTGACTACAGCTGTCTACAACGTTGTAGGGCTTGTTGTCTTGCATCAGCATACACTACAAGGTCAAGTTAAATTAGCTGGCGAAACTCCGCAGACGTGATGGGCATCGACATCTGAACAATGACATGATAAAACAAAAAAAAAAAAACAAGATTCGATGTTCTTTTTTTGAGGTTCCGGCAGCATCAAGTTAGTACCCCAACATAGTTGGGAAAAGGCTGGGCAGATCGCAACCCTGTCAGTCAAAACCTGTCACAGTTTGATGAGAACATTTTATTTTTGTTGTCATGTAATCTACATTTAACTGCAGTTGTCCGTAAGTTGTGGCTGCTCGTGTTGTGTACAAGCTCTGCACTGCCATTTATGTTAAGTTTGTATCGAGCTGTGTTCAGATGTTAGTGTGGGAGTGAGCTCAAGACGACGCTCCGTCCGGCGCCAGGGTCTGTGGAACTTGATGCTCGGTGAGACTTGTCGAAATTATATGACCACTTTAAAATGACATGTATTTAATCGAACCTCTAATAATTCCCATTTTGGGGTTCAAATAATACTAAATCGCCAAGTAAATTGCAACCAAGTGGGATGTAGCGCTCGCCGACCGCTGCCGCGGCACCGCTCGCTTCGCTCGCTCGGCTCGCGCGCGGTTGGCCTCAGTTCTAATCTAACCTAACCCATTTGGTCGGGCTGCAACAAGCATATCCATACAGGCTCTAATCAAACTAGCCAGCGAAACTCCGCAGACGTGACAGGTATCGTAATCTTAATACGATAAAACAAAAAAAATATTTGATGACTTGTTTTTGGAGTCCATCCCGTCACCCGTCTGCAGAGTTTCGCCAACTAATTTAATTTGACCCTGTATATCTTAAGAAATTGTGAGATGAAGGATAATAACGACGAGAATTAAAAGTTATATATTTGTTGTTTGAAAGTTACAATGCAGTGTATAATATTAATGTATAATACATGCGCGATGACTCGTAAAGGTTCTATTATACTGTATAATAACATTGTATAAAGTTATACTTGTAGATAACAACAGTTGAGTGTTTTTATAAAACGTAGAACATTGAGCCGTTTGTGTGTGAGCTGAGATGTTTGTGTGGGCTCGTCGACATTGAGCCGTTGTGTGTCAGCTGAGATGTGTGTGGGCTCGTGTCCCGGCTGTTGTTACGACAGATCATTATTATTATGTATAAATTAAATATTTATTCACAACTTTGGCTTTTTATTATGGTGAAAGCGCCTAGCGACCTATATTGGCATTCCCTAACCAAAACGATCATGAACAAACGTTACACAATGGTGTAATTTAAAGCGCATTTGTCCTAGACTTTGAATTAATTCCCCGTTTTTAAGGTTCCGTAGTAAACAAGGAACCCTTATCTGTCTGTCTGTCCCCGCTGTAGCTCAGAGACGCTTTGTTCTAGAAAGCTGTAATGTATGGAGATGTGAAAAAAATCATGGCAATAGTACATATAATGAAATTAAAAAGGAAAACTATCACAGCTAAGTAGGCTTAACCCTTTAACCGCCGACACCGTAATATCACGGGCTCTGAAAACAATGCCCGAATCGCCACACACGTAATATTACGTTATTTTATTGAAAAGTTCTTAATGCGCACAAACTCCATAAAACTTGTCAATTTTAAGATTTGGGGTGTATCTTTATTGATAAGTATATTTTTCAATGTTTCGAATGATAAATACTGTGAATTTTGAGGTTCAAATGCAGTGTGATCACTGCGTGCCTTACCTGTATCGCCAATCACGTAATTTTACGGGTACTAGAGATGGGCTAATTCGGAAAATACTTAATAGGTGGCCTAAGGATAAACAAGACACTATTGAAATTACTATCACCATTTGCAATGAAAGTGGATACTTTCATTACAAAATAACCATAATATTGTTACTCTGGTCCAAGTATCTCTATGCAATAAAGTGGATTAAAGTTTGAAATTATTTGATTTTTACGATAAAAATATAGAAATCTCGACAACGCAGAACCTCACTAGTTCAGACAGTCACCGGTCGCCGTCACCGTAATATTACGTGCGGCCAAAGACATTCAATGTTAAATCCCGCCATATTCTCAGTTGCCTCAGCGCCGTCACCGTGAAATCACGTGTAAGCTTTATCGCTCTGGGTAACTAGTGTTGTAGGCCTTTTTCGTATTAGGTTAAACTTTAATAATTGCAAAAAAAAAATGCTGGAAGACGAAGAATTATTAAATACTAGATGCGCCCCGCGGTTTCACCCGCATAAGTTTTGACCCCGTGGGTATATCTGGTTATAAACTATCTGTGTTTCAAATTTCATTCAAATCCGTTCAGTACTTTTTGCGTGGAAGAGTAACAAACAACCATGCATCCATCCATCCTTACAAACTTTCGCATTTATAATATTAGTTGGATTTTGCAATCCAATAATGAATTACCAAGTGACGACAGTTCTTCAGATAGTGATGTTGATTTGGTAAGTTTAATTTAATGTTTAATTCGATAATTCGACAAGAAATTCGCTCAGAAGTTTACATGAAGATAATTAATATAATACGACATGCTCGTGGAGAGTCCGCACCAACAGAAGAACGAACAACGTGCCCATCTGCTGAGTACTGATATTGGTGCCGATTCCCTTGTTCACAAACTAAACTAAATTTAAGTTCAGTGCATCTTTTTCTTTCTATTTCATTAAGAAAAGGACAGAAGATAAATTTTAGTTTAGTCCTGTCAAATAAATCAGCGCCTGTCACTACTCCATACAAGTTTAGACGTGATTAAAAACTTGCCTACTAAAATTACGTCAATTTACGTCAACCGCTGATTAATTTGACAGGACTAAACTAAAATGTATCTTCTGTCCTTTTCATAATGAAATAGAAAGAAAAAGATGCACTGAACTTAAATTTAGTTCAGTTTGTGAACAAGGGAATCGGCGCCAATGTCACTCTACAAGCACATGACATGTATAAGATTAATAATGTGTAAATAAAACATTGATTATGTTTCCGACTTTTATTTTATTCATAAATAAATAAATAATGTATGCATCGATAGTAAGTATTCCCAACACTGTTGTATCTTATACCTAAAGTGACGTGGCGCTGAAGGTAAGCCAAAGGTAGCAAATCTTGGCGGTTAAAGGGTTAAAGAGTGCTTGTCGATTAACTTAAATTTGCAGTTGGAGAATTGGCGAAGCAGTAATGTTCGCGAAGGAGGAGGCGGGACGGTTGAGGGTAAATTTTTCAAATTTCGCGCCTACTCGCCCCTAGCCGCCGCAGGAGACGTCCTGGGCGTCCGGAATCCCAGGCGGATTTCCGGCCACCGTAGCCGCGGGCTTGCGGACGGTAAGCTCTCCGTCCGATAAGGACCAGGCCCGGGTCGACGGTGCGTTGTGTTACACGCGCGCCTCAAAGAGTTGTCAGCACAAGTGTAGGGGTCCACTAGGGCCGATGCCTACCAGGGTCGCGAGAAAGTCCGAAAGGGTTACCGAGGCCCCTGGCAACACAGGTAACGGAAGGAACACGGTTAAGTTTTAGTCAGTAAGAGTCTGACACACCCTCCCGCTCCGCCCAGAGCGGCAGAAGTTGTTTAATAATTTCCCAGCCAAAAAAAAAAGTCCTCTCGCCGCTTGTCTGTCTGCCTGAACGCGATAAACTCAAACACTTCTGAGCGGATTTTCAAACGGTTTTCACCAATGGACGGAGTGATTCATGAGGAAGGTTTATGTGTAGGTATAATTAATTAAGGTTTTGTGTAATTTGGCTGAAATATGACGATTATTGTTATTCCTTATAAAAATAAAATATGTTATTCGAATTGCGGCGGGCGCAGCGCTCGGCTATGAGGTGTGCGATCGCTTTCGTTTCCTCTTAATCGTGGTAGTACGTTCCCGTGGGATATTTTTCGACATCCATCCGGGCAAAAGCTAGCTTATAATAAGTTGAGGTGAAACGGCGTATGGCTATGGCTAGAGGAGCAATAGACATGCAAAAAAATATGGAGGACTCGCACCATCACTTAGGCCACTAAGATCAGGATGTACCCTCGTATTCCCCATATTTCTGTACGCAGCTGAAACGTAGAAAACTGTAGGGTACCTTCCACGTAAACATCATCCCCCCGATGATGTTTTTTTTTTTTCGTGTATCCCATAGTGCGAGGTATTGTTGGATAGGCCGTTCAAAAATACTGCGGGTACTGTAGTAGGTACTGTGGTCTGTCAACATCACTTTTCGATTCAAGGATCCGTTTGCGTAATATTAAGCATTATAGTGCTAATTTTTGTTAGAGTCAAGTGTGCCGTGCCAGCTAAATGGTTGTTTATGCCGATGTGAAAAAAATCATGGCAGTAGTAAATATGATGAAATTAAAAAGAAAACTATCGCACTGAAGTAGTAGTCCAAGTTAACGAGTAATAGTCGACCAACTTACATTTGCAGTTGGAGATTGTATCGGAAATAATGTTTTTCAACAACAATGTTAAGTTTGTTTTTGGGATAAATTCATTCATTCATTTTGCGTGGTCCGACACGTACTTGGCCGGTTTATTCTTTTTATTTTTTTCTGTAATTTTAAAATTATAAGTACTTTACTTAATTGCAAAATTGCATTCAAAATGTGTGTGCGAATATAATTGAAAATATTTTTGATTCACAGCTTAATTTATTTTGAAATAATTTTTATTTGGTTTGGCGCTTTTACTTTGTTTTATTATGGGTCCAGCGCATTGTTGCGCTCTCCTTTTTCGCATGTGGAAGTAATTGTCTCTGGCACTTTCTTATGCCCGCCCAGTTCACTATGATTTAACTTTTACGAAGGGTGTTTGGCTGCTTGCATAAAGGCTCTTACAGACTCGGGTGATATCGCGGGCGCGACAGGTATATTGCTGCCTGTCCCTGCAGGTTGGTCTTCGGAAAGATACGCTTACATGTTTCTTTATGTGCGCGCATTTGTGAGGTGAAATATTCCCCTTGTCTTTACCGGGAACCCGCTTCTTTATGCAAGCATGGTCGGTGACGCTGAATCGCGTATACTCGGCTCCGGTCGGTCGGTGACGCTGAATCGCGTATAGTCGGCTCCGGTCGGTCGGTGACGCTGAATCGCGTATACTCGGCTCCAGTCGGTCGGTGACGCTGAATCGCGTATACTCGGCTCCAGTCGGTCGGTGACGCTGAATCGCGTATACTCGGCTCCAGTCGGTCGGTGACGCTGAATCGCGTATACTCGGCTCCAGTCGGTCGATGACGCTGAATCGCGTATACTCGGCTCCAGTCGGTCGGTGACGCTGAATCGCGTATACTCGGCTCCAGTCGGTCGATGACGCTGAATCGCGTATACTCGGCTCCAGTCGTAAGTTTTCACTTCTATCGTGTGGTCATGATAAGCACACATCCTCTTTTCGATACAATATATGTTGAAGAGGGTTCCCTCAACTATTACCGCTCGGTAAGTTACAGGTTGGGGAGGCCTATGTCCAGCAATGGACGTATTTCGGCTGAAATGTTGATGATGATGATGAAGTTACAGGAATCGAGTAGTAGGTAGATACATGAAAGTTAAAGCAGATATCGCGCGTCGTCACGCGTCGTTAACACGGTGAAGTTTATTATCTACTTATGTAGTTAATTTTATTGGTCACACGTCGGCACACCGCGTGAGTTTACCTACAACACGTCTTATATGAAATACCTCACACCGCACCTAATACATTATGTAGGTACACGATCGTACGATCAACCGCACGCCACGCAACACTTGAATTATGAAAATCAGTCTTATTACTACGAAATGATGGCGCTGACTGTTAAATTGTTAACGTAGACGTGCGGCTGACTGTCCCTAGCAAACAGCGCATGGCAACATACAAGAGTTTTGCGTTGAACGTCTCATAGTGGCCGTTACCCTACGGCTACACTGTCGCGATAACGCGAACTACATTTCGCGTGCTCTCTGTTGTATAGCGAGCCGTCGAGCGGTGTGCGAGAGAGAGCGCGCGACGTGAAGTTCGCGTTATCGCGACAATGTAGCCGCAGGGTCAGGAACAGCCAGTCTATTTTGTAAAAGTTTCATCGTGAAAAGCTCATGAAGGATTCACCGAATGAAGGAAGTTCGAAGCACAGGCGCTTGAAAGCGAGTTGTCATTCCACCTGACGCTAGCGACGGTCAGGTCACGTCAACCTCCCTTCACCCGAGTTTAAACGGTGAGATTGTTATAGATGTATAGAATAGATGGACTGATCACGGAGTGCTTAAATAATAGCTAAATCACATAACTGCCTCGTGGATCTACAGTCAGGGAAAATAATTGTTAAACATTCCCATTTCACGCAACCCTCAAAGAACAAGAGTACCTAGTGATTTGAAATTTAAAATGGCGGGTCGTACTTGACTCCTACCGGAAGAACTGTGTGGACAAGGGAGAGCGAGAGCTTTGCACCTGCACAATACAGGGTATTAGGGCTGCTTTTCCACCAGAGATGTGCTATGCTACGTTGCTATGGATGCATTTGATATCCACCAATCATATTCATTGGTTCACATAGCATAGGTAGCACTTGTGGAAACGAGTTCAACTAAGCTATGTTTTTATATAGAAGAAAGCGTGCTATGCATCTTCCTCGCACAGCTAGCTCGCGGCCGCGCATCTTCACAGCACATCTTACTCGCTCCGCTACACAGCTTAGCATTAGTGGAAAAGGACACTTAGCTGTCACATCCTCACAGCATATCTGCAAGCACATCTCTGTTGCACGCCTGTAAAGTACTGCCTAGAAATTTAGAACAAATAGTAAAAGAAGTTTATGGATATTTTTCTCAAAGCAGCAAGCGTCAAAGAGAATTTGCTGAGTTCCAAAATTTCACAGACACTGAAAATCACAGAATTTTGCGTCATTACGACTTAAGGTGGCTTTCACTTCATGCCTCTATTAGTAGAATAATTGAGCAGTGGAGGGCATTGCAATTGTTCTTTCAAGACCAATACTAGAGTGATCGCAATATGTCATCAGAATTTTTATTTAATTCTTTTACCACTGATATAAACAAATTGTACTTTTACTTTTTGGACTACATTTTGCCGATTGTAAACAAATTTAACATAATTTTTAAAGGCCACTATCCGTGCATTGATAGACTGTATGATGAAGATGATGCATCTAGTATGTACTTGTCGATTTTGGGTTGCTTCATGAAAGCTAATTACATCAAACGTACGGACAATGTATTTACGTTAGACCCAAAGTCTAATATAAATTATTTGCCATTGAAAGATATGTACTTAGGTATTCAAATAGGCCAAGAATTAATCAAACACAGAGAAAATGTAAACATGAAAGAACAGATTGCTGAGTTTTCAGAAGGTGCCAATCATTTTTAATTGAGTTGAGCACGCAATTGAAATCACGTTTGCCTTTTGAAAATCCAGTTTTTCGAGAACTGAAATTTCTTGACCCACACACTGCCGTGCATAAAGAATTTCGCAATTTACGAAATGTGATAGAAACTTTCCCATGCGAAGTACAGCCAGAACAAATGCAGTTAATTGACGAAGAATATAGAACCCTAAAGTTTGATCGCGAAGTAAGTGATTTGTTACAATCTTCCAGCACTGGCTCACCCATCTCGTGTTTTTTTTCAGAAACTTTCCCAACTTCCACCCAGAATTGTTAAATTCTGGGTGGAAGTTGGGAAAATTTCTAACAGTGATGGCATGTTAAAATACAAAAATATAACTAGTTTTAGTAAATCTCTTCTATGTATACCGGTGTCGAATGCTGCATGCGAGCGCATATTTTCACAGATAAATTTAATAATAAAAACGGACCAAAGAAACAGATTTATAAACAAAAATGTGTCAGCTATTTTAAAAACAAAGTAAGGTGTTAAGGATGAAGGAGGTTGTGTAAATTTTAATCCTTCGAAAAGGATGTTAAAATATAACTTTTACATTTATTGTGAGTATGAATAAATAAAAAGTGTTAAGAAAATCAGTATTTTTATTGGTATATCTGTCATAAGTAAGTCGGTATATTTTAGTATTTTTTTGAGGTGCCTCGGTATTTTCGTAAAATTTAATCTGGTCACACTGCTCATCTTTGTATCTCTGCTATGTACTTACCCACTAATCATATCATATAAAAATAATGGAGTGTGTGAGTAGGTGATGTTTTTATACCAGTGCTGCTAACTGGGTCAAATATTTAATTGACTTACTAGTGTGTGCGGTACTAAACTAAGAAGGACGAAGTAGACGGGTCTCTGTACAATGCAATACTTTTACAAAACTCCATGTGCCATAACTATTTACAGTCGGGTACTGTACGTGAGCACGTGCGCGAAGCACATCCACATCTACATCCATCAACTCTTGGGCCAGAATCGGCCAGCATTCACTTTATAGTACAAGTGTACCTACTCTTTCTCTGTGCTGTCCTTGTCTTTGGTAGTCAATCATCAAAATAATGTGAAGTTATGTAACCGCCAAAATAGTGGTGACAACGATGTTGCCAACCGTACGATTAAAATCGTATATATTATACGCAAATTTTAGAGCTGATACGATGTACGATCGTGTATTCGAAATCGTACGCAAAATATAGATACGATCTTTCCAAATTTTTCAATCTTCATAGCAAAATAGAAAAAAAAAAAAATACGTTAAGTTCATTTTGTTACCATAGAATAAATACATCAGCTCCCGCGTCTATTGCTGCGCTCATTAACTCCGATAGTGACTAATATTCTAATACGGCACTTTCAGAGCCAAGTTCTACAACAAAAAAAAATCATAGATGCCACTTTGCAAACTTTTTAGTTGAATTTTGCTGGCAAATTTATTAGTGTGTCTGGTAACCAAGGTCCAGAAAATCACTCCGTGTTCGGATCTAAATACTTACCAAATACTAAATGTAGTACCCTACATGATTTTAGTTATAATAATATTACGTATACATAACATACATACATAATCAGCCTAAAATGTTGGGAACATTTTTGCTGGGACACAGGCTTCCTCTCTGTGAGAGGGAGGGAGCCGTAATCCTCCACCCGGGCCCAGTGCGGGTTGGTAGATGCTGGTGATGCATGCTGGTTTTCTCACAATGTTTGCCTTCACCGTTTTGAGAGCTGTGGTGATGAAATAATTGACACAAAGTAAAGCGCCTGTCCGTGTTCGAACCTAGGACCCAAAACTCGTAAGTCACGGCCGTTACCACTGGGCCACCACAGCATATAAATAATTTATTATTAACAATCCGAACCTACCCTTTTTTTTAGTTCTAACAAAATCCGATTTTTCTCTAGTGGTACGATCCCCAAAAAACTAAAGTTGGTAACACTGGCCGCGGCAATCAAGAAGCGGCCAAGAAGCAACAAGTGACAGACAGTTGACAGTAACAAGTGTGACAACTAACTTAACTTTTTATCTTTTGTAAGCTTTTTATTATAGTTAACGTGATTATCACGATGGATTTTAACAAGAAATTAATAGAATTAGTTAAAAATTATAAGTCCATTTATGATACTAACGACCCCACTTATGGTGACAATACATGCAAGCAAGAGGCCTGGAAGGAAATCGCGAAGAAACTTGAAACGCACGGTAGGTAAGCAATAATTATTGTTTATTTATGTAAATAATGGCTTAATGTGTATGTGTTGGCATACAATTTCTTTACATAGTTTGATTACAACAATAGTGACATTGTAGGATAGGTACAGAACTTCAGTAAACTGTAGATGCTCTCGAACGTACAATTATTTAAATAGGTTCTTCTGGACAGGCGTCAAACAAACAAATCAATCGTAACAATGCGGCGCCGCGCCGGCAACCATGGCAACGAACCGAATGATACTACTTTGTTACATTGTGTGGTAGAAAAATGTTAATACAGGATTATTAGTGTTTTACGGTGTAAATATTCAAAATTATAGTGTGTGAATACATAACAATTATATGACATTTCATGACGTGGCCCATTTGTTATGCCATCGTCATGTGATAGTCATAAAAATCAAGAATAAACCTATTCCATTATCTGGAGTAAAGTTCTTAGAACAAATAGAAATTGCCACATTCTGTCCCTGGCTCCATATAGCCATATTACTGTGTTAGGTAAACTGTGAACAAGTTGACATTCATATATTTATAGTACACAATAAAATACTTAGATATACAGCACATAACATATGAGTACGGTAACTATTTCTCAAAAAAATCTTCTACGAAAAGAGAACCTGTAGACAATAGTGTGAGAGAACAAGAAGAGAAAAGGAGTTTCCATTTTATAAGAATAACCAGTTCCTTTATCATTCCAGAAAAAGAATGTAAAAAGTCTTGGATTTTATTACGCGAAGGATACCGACGGTTCCTGAAAAAACAAATAGCATCAGAAAGTGATCCAATTTACAGAAAAGACGTGGTCATAAGGAAATGGACCTATGAGGATGATATGTCTTTTCTGTCACCGCATTTCAAAAAGCGATACCTTAGTTCTATAAATAATGACATTAATGTTGAAGAGAATGGTCCTGACAGAGATAATCCAGCCGTTCCTGCTACTCCTGAGGTTATGGAAGAAAAGCGTGCAATCCTAAAGCGCACTAGAACAGACGAATTAATCAGCCGACGATCTTTTTCGCACGAGACACAGTCAAACACATTAATAAAATACATATTAGACAAAACCATGAAAAGGGATGACGTTCAGCAATTCTTTGACAGCATCTCCTCCACAGTTCAATCATTTCCAGCACGTGACAAAGCCTTAGCGAAGATGAGAGTATTTGAACTCATATCTCGAATGGAGCTGGAAATACTGGATCGAGGGTCTGCCACCTATTCTCATTATACAGGTTCTCCAGCATCAGATGAAATGGAAGTTACGGAATTAAGAAACAATTTGTATATCACTCCACCACCAGATCCGTGCGGGCCATCTTCAGGGATGTTAGAAGATAACAACAGCAGTGATGATGAGACAGGACCGGAACTTGACATTAAGATAGAACCTGAACAAATCCTTGGATTAAACATCAAGCAAGAAACAACATGATTGTTTATTTTTTGAAGAATTTTGAATAGGTTCGCCGCATTGGGTTAGTGGCTGGAAGGTTGCAGTGTTGTTGGGAAGTTCACAGTGTCACCCAAAAGTCTGGATTTGTACCTGGTTAATGACCATAGGGGACATCCTAATACATGTGACTTTTGTACATATTATAAATTAAAGACTTTTTGTCTGTGTGACCGCGTTATTCTTCTTCACTCCTCAATGGATTTTAACCTTTTGACCGCCACATCAAAAAAATAAAACCGTGCCCTCGGCACCAGGCTACGAATTATTCCTTAAAATCTGTCATGTAGTCGTGACCGTGGCCAGCTGGGCACATTTTGGTCTGTCTGTATATGACTGGCAGTCAAAAGGTTGCAGTTTGCACCATCAGATAATTTATTCTGGGAGGCTTATAATGTGTCTAATAGATTGATATTAAACTTACATAAAATCAAGAAATCATGTTTATGTTTACTCATAAAAACCTTGCGGAGTCGCGGGTCGCTAGTATACGTTAGCAAAATGTATGTAGTATACATGCAAACTCAGCCTACACCTCATGGGTGCCTCGGAATGTAAAGTTAACTTTTGATATATATTTACACATACCTGCATAACATTACGCCTGTTTTCCCCGAAGGGCTAGGCAGAGTTGGGTGATATAAAACGAAAATGGAGGACATAGGGTAATTGGCCACGCTCGCGCTATAGTAACTGGCCACTCACAAAAAAAAGAGGTAGAAACAAGGTAATGTGAACTAAATCGAAAATACAATAGATACAGGAATATTTATTGTCCTTTTCATTCAAGGGCTTGCTTGCATTACGTTGTTTCTACCTCTTGTTACGAGTGGCCAGTTACTATAGCGGTTACCCTACTATAAACAAGAAGGCACTGTAATTATTATTATCCATGTGTTAGTATACAGGGTCAAGTTAAATTAGCTAGCGAAACTCCGCAGATGATGTGGGTATAATATATGATATCTAAACTTGATAAAACCAAAATAAATTAATTTAAAGATCTTTCTTGTTCGATGTTGGACCCCAGTTTGTGTAGTCACTTGAAATATCAGTTTGTTTTGTGTAAACTTCAGAGACGCGACGGTATTGATATATAAACACAAAAAAAAAACTAAAAAAAAGATAACAATTTTCTCAACTCATAATTCAAGTAACAATATTGCCAGCGGTCGTTGACCCCCAAAAAATCCATCAAATATTTTTTTATTTTAATTTTATCGTTTAAATATCGCTACCCATCACTTCTGCAGAGTTTCGCTAGCTAATTCAATTTGACCCTGTACACCAAGTGGAGGTCACGTGAACAAGTTAATACCAGCCCGTTGTTCTCTCGCTGCGCGGCACAGGCCTTGTCTCACACAGAAGACATGAACATTGCTCACCACGCTTGCCCACGACGGGTTGACGATTTCAGACTTAAACTTCCAGGTTTACTCAAGATATTTTTCCTTCCCCAACGTCAGTGACGTCCAAGTGATTCACATTTCCCCTCTGTAACAAGTTGCATTTACCATAACATGACGCCTGTGTCCCCAGAAGGGTTAGACAGAGGTATAGTGCACTCACATTTCGCCAGTAACGTTTAGGTCCCATGTATAATGTATATGTCCCAATAGGGGGAGATGTGTGTGGAAACACCGGTATGACCTTATTGGTGATGTTCTTCAGAAAGGTCAGGTGCGTAGTACTCGCAACCGGCGTGCGTGTGTGACCAGATGTAGGTATGAACGTACACAAAGCAAAAGTAGTATGTGAGGATCGTAGCAGGTGGCGTTCTGGAGTGTCTGCCTACCCCCGTGGGAAGAAGGCGTATGTATGTATGTAACACGGGGCGAGCCGTATAAACTTGCTAGTCGTATAAACAGTGATACAGAACAGTTATTTATTTATTTATTTATTTTATTTATTTATTTATCACAAACACGACTATCATTACAGGCAATAATCCTAATGCGGTAGCGTGGTCTTTAGTTATATTCTAAATTATACAATTAAAGCTACTAGTTATATATTAGCATAACATAATACAAACAATGTTACCTTTGTGAATTCATTCAGAGAGCAGTTAAATAAATCTATCCTATCAGCAGTGTCATTTAGTGTATGCAAGGCTCGCGTCAGGGGCGCTTTACTGAGCAGGTTGGTTCACGCGCGTGGCACTGCTAACAACCGTGGCCGTCGGCGTCGCAATGCGTACTTATCAGGCACATTCAGACATATCTCCTTTAAAACATCAGCATTAAACATTTTACCGCGCAACAGCTTAAAAATATACGTGGTAAAAGCCAGGTCCCTTCTTGTCTCCAGTTTGTTGTACCCAACCATGCCAATTACGAACAAGGTTGGGTACATCAACGGATAGAAGGGGTAGACCCCGTAAAGTTTCATATACAAATACCTGATAAATTTGTTCTGTATGCGTTCCAACATAAGACTATATTTAATCTCATGTGGAGCCCATATGACAGCATTACACTCAAGTTGAGTTCTTATCAGAGCATTATACAATGCTGTTACCGCTGTAATGTTTGTAAAACCCGATGCCCGACGGAGTATGAAACCCAGGCTTCTATATGATTTTTTACAAACATTTATAATGTGTTCACGAAATGTGAGCATTATACAATGCTGTTACCGCTGTAATGTTTGTAAAACCCGATGCCCGACGGAGTATGAAACCCAGGCTTCTATATGATTTTTTACAAACATTTATAATGTGTTCACGAAATGTTAACTCGGTGTTCAGGCGCACCCCCAGATCGCGTACCTTTTCTACCCGCTCAATTGGCGTGTCATCTAACGCATACCCGTGATGATGTGGCACTCTCATCCTGCCAAAGGTTATAACCGAGCATTTTTTAACATTAAATTGCAGCTTATTTTTCCTGCTCCACTCTGCCACACTATCTATATCACGCTGCAACCGTGCACAGTCACTCAGATCTTTAATTGCCATAAGCAACTTAAGATCATCCGCGAATAATAGACAAGTGGCAACCCTGACAACCTCAGGCAAGTCATTTATCATAATAATAAAGTTCAAGGGACCCAGATTGCTTCCCTGGCTTACTCCTGACCTCGTAATAAGGCTCGGATTTATAACCAGCATATTCTACAAACTGCCGTCGATCTCTCAAGTAGTTAGCAAAAAACTGCAGTAATTTGGGAGTACAGCCGACTGCTGCCAGCTTCTCTAATAATATGTCGTTATCCACCAAATCGAAAGCTTTTTTAAAGTCAAAATATCTAGCGTCGACTTGTACTCCCGCATCAACATTTGGAACCACGTACGTCATAAAGTTCAGTAAATTACTGGTCGTGCTGCAACCCGGTCTAAATCCGTGCTGGGCATCCGATATTAAACAAGATACTTGGTCTAAAATGCACGTTTGTACGGTCGACTCAAAAACCTTTGCTGGTGCTGACAGAATTGCCACTGGTCTATAGCCACTCACGTCCGAATCCATCCCACCCTTAGGTACTGGGATCACACGTGTGATTTTCCAGCATTCAGGAAAATAAGACGACTCAATGCACAGATTATATAAATGTAAGAGCGTCTTCGCTAGTACAGTGCGGCAATACCTTATTACAAAAGCAGGAATACCGTCTGGCCCCGCCGACCGCTTTGCCTTAAGTCGATCTAGAGCTTTCGTTACTTGGCTCAGTTGTAGGCGACCTATATGTACACGCGAGCTGCTACCGCCGCTTGAGGCCACTGCTGCGTTCACATCGAGTCGCGGTTCCTGGTTATTGTAAACAGAATAAAAATATTGCGCGAACTCACCAGCACACTCCGACTCGGGTATAACTTTACCGTTTTTGAGAATGCTTTTCCGATTATCTGTTCTCTTTTTAGCCCTCACATAGTCCCAAAAAGATCTCGGATCTTTTGTAAAACCTTGTTGTACCCTCTCCCGGTGATGGTTATGAGCCCGCATTATCATCGTTTTTACCTTTGCCCTTCACCGAGCAAACACCTCGTAATCACTGCTTACCCCACTATTTCTGTAACGTTTATGCAGTATCGCCTTTTCTTTAATACAATGGATAATTTCACCCGTATACCACTCAGGGTACCTGTACCTAGAATTAACATTCTTTGGCCTTTTTCTTGGAACGGAACTATCGATGATGCTATCTAAGGTGTCATAAAAATAATGAATCGCCTTATCTGGGTCATTTATATCATACATCGGCTTCCAATCGTTTGATAATAGCAATGAGTACAACGCGTCATAATTTGCTTTGGCAAAATTCCACTGTGGATACAACCCACCCGCTTCTGCAACAACAGTATGAGGCGGGATGGAGTTTGTATATTTACAGTCCGAACGCTCACACTTGCCTACAGGTACGCATATTGCGAGCGGCGGGTGGTAGGGGTCCACCGGCACAAGAATTTCGTCTGCCTCACTCACGCGCACCTCGCGCACCCCACCCAATGAACACAGCACTAAATCTAACTGTCGACCATTGCAATTAGGTACTTTATTTGTCTGTATGAATTCACAAAAAGAAATAAAATACTCGTAATAATTGACTACATTTTCATTACAAGAATGCAAATTAAAATCTATAACAACTACGTCCCTGTAATTTACACATAATTGTTCTATAATCATAAACAAAATCATATAATCGTTCTCGCTACTGTTCGGGGGAATATAGACAACACAACACAAAAACAAATATCTATTACGCGTATAAACTGTAGCACAAACCAGTTCAAAAGTACATCTATCGACGTTGACGTCACCAGGTACTGAACACTTTCCGTAGTTCGTACCCATGTGTGGCCACGAGAAACACGCCTCCTTGTTTCCGCCCATCTAATCGGTCGCATCGTAAAATATGATATCCTTGTGGTATAATTTCTGCATTGTGTATTGATTCATTGCAACCAGTTTCGGTTATTGCAATTAAATCAGCCCCCGAAGATTCGATATTATCACAAAACATATCCAACTTAGTACGTAGACCTCTTGCGTTTTGATAATAAATTTCAATGCTTCTATTTTCCGTCGTTCGGCTTATTTGTTGGTCTCCGAAACCAAATCCATTCGGAAAATACTGCATTCAGAGGCCATACCTCTGGTTGACATAACTTGTGGTAAAAGCCCTCAGAGATCCCAACAATGAATGAAGCATAGTCCCTCTCTGTCTTATGCCTAATTTTTTGACATTAGCTTCACAGCCACATACCTGTATCACATGAGCGGTCAATTTTTCCACTGTGGTTTCCGGGTGTAATCGCCAAACGTGGAGATGTTTCTTACGCTCCATTGCTTGAATTTCCTTAAGGCTAGAGTTCTGGCCTCTATTTACATCTTTATTTTGAATCTTCCCTTTCTTCTTATGGACTATTTTCCACCCCTCATTTTTCTCTTCCTTGCTGCTCATATCCACCTCAGTTGTTGATAAAGACTGCCTCTTTTCCTGTTATACTTCCTTAGACATTAGTTGTTCCCCCGTTTTCGTGGCCCCACTCGATAGCACAGCTGTTGCGCCGGCGCGGCGGTAGGCTCGTTATCTAGGTCATTTGCGGATCGTTTACAAATCGCCTCGACATAATTCAAAGCTTTTTTAGGAAGTTTCACCGTGTCTGTTGATGTTTGTGACACTTTGGAGATGTTAAAACTGTGTAACTGCTGCTTAATCATAGTAATAATACGAAATAGGGTCATATTAAATAAAATAATGATGTTACGAGTAATATTTTATTTCAAAAATATGGGACGAAAAGCAATGATTAATTGGTTATCGATAAGAATTTGTAACCCCTATTTTTTTTGTAGGTATTTGCGCTGAATTTGTTGCTTGGCGTGGGAGGGACGCTGATGCGTTTACACACTGGCAGTCGAAAGGTTAAAAGTCTCAGTAGCCAAGTCAATAAATTCCACAAAAAATACTCGTAAAATCCATCTGTGCCTGTCAGTGTCAAGATTTCAGTGTCAACGTGAACGTCAAGTAGCTCTAAATAGAATTCATAGATTTTGTTGTGTGGTTGTGGTACGCTCTTTGTTGCGAATATTGCGAAGTATTATCGAAATAAACGTGAATTACCGTAATGTTAAGGGACTAATGAACTAATTCCTATGAATGACCTGGACTGTCTGGAATGCCATTTACTTATTCTCAAAATTTACGAAGATTGTTACAATACAAGAATTCTTATTCATATTATACGAACCTCTCTCGTTATATGTACGCAACGCAACAGTATTTTTCTAATATAAATGTAAAGTTGAACAAAATAATTTATGTGATACTTTTTGAGTTAAAAGATGGAAAAACTGCTAATGTGTAGGATATGTCTAACAGAAAATGTTCGCATGTATGTAGTGGTCAACAGGAACTTGCGCGAGCTATATGAGAAGCTGACTGATATTCCAGTAAGTAGGTAGATAGTTTTAAAAAGAATTATGTAAATTATAAAGGTTTTAAATACCTCGCCTACAAGGATCACACTACATGAACTTTTGGCCAGAGGGCCATCTTAGGGAAAAATGGAAATTATTGACATTGGTGAAGGAAATTTAGACCTAAAATTAATATGGATATATCACCAATATTGATCACAACTCTTGCTCAAAATCAGGCCCATGCCTTCTCTGTGAGAAGCCCACAGAAACCATAATATAGGTATTTTCTTCATAAAAAAAATGTGTAAGTAAGACAAATTTTGTTGCAGTTTGTAACTGAAGACAGTAGACCGATTCTTGCTTGTTCCTTCTGCTGCACTAAACTAAAGCAATGCTACCAATTACTGAGAAAATGTCTGGAAGCTGAAAAGCTGTTCGCTCAGATGATGAATGAGGATTATGAGGTGAGGTATTATTCAACAGCCATTTACTCTCATAACTTTGCTTTTGACAAATGTGGGTGTTTCCAATGATTATGTTAAATACTACACATAATACTGCTACAACTAACTTGTATGTGGCAGTTTGATAATGGTCGGCTTCTCTCATGTCAGTGTAAGCTGTGCAGCATTAGCTTGTGCAGTGGTCCACTGACCACTGCACAAGCTAATGTTGCACAGCTTGCAACAAGCAAGGTTGGTAGCATGGCCAACTCCCCGGGGTACATTGGACCCTTACTTGTGGGGGCTCTTTTGAGTGATTTTAGTATAATGAAAAAAGGTTTGTGCTCGTGGCAC
Source organism: Atethmia centrago (assembly GCA_905333075.3). Lineage (NCBI taxonomy): Eukaryota > Metazoa > Arthropoda > Insecta > Lepidoptera > Noctuidae > Atethmia > Atethmia centrago. Next base: position 19,865,546 of record HG995393.1, read on the forward strand.
TGTGATCACCTGCATATTTTCCTAATACTGTAATCATCTTGTTACAGCCCAATTCTATAATAAACCAAAACCACTTGGAGTTTTACAGTGGGTTTATCAAATCTCCAACAGAGCACATAAGTATAGTTGATGAAAGTCAAACAGAAAGCATTGCTGTTAAAGAAGAATTACCAGTTGTTTTTGAGGCAATAGGTGATATTACTGAGCCAAAGGAGGAACATCAAAGTGAAGGTATGTTTTTAAGAACAAAAAAAAAACAAAAATATAATCTATTTATTTTATTTTGAGCAAAAATGTTTTTAGAGAATTTATTCCGGAAGGTGTATGTGTATAATACGTTTATATTAAACTTACATATAATATAATGAAAATATAAAGATGTTTGTCAAATCGTAAAAACCGTGCTCAGTGGGGGCAGGTAGCTAGTTGATAATGAAAGTTTTTTTTTGGTAATGGCTTATTTGCAGGGATCCTCGTGGATTTTAATCTGCTTCACTGGGCTTCGGTGGGGCCAGAAAGGCCTCTCATCTGGCTAAAAATGAAAAGTTTGATAGCACAGCTAAGGGCGTCCCATACTGGGACTCGAACCTAGACTAAGGGCGCTACCGATTTTGAGCAAGTGGGGACTCGTCACATCTGAGAATTATTATTATTTGGGATATTTAGTTTACTTGCACCGCGCAGGCGGGCGGGTTCAAGGGACGGGGGGAGTGTTATGTTACTCTACTTCGCGAAGGTACTCGCCGTCGAGTACGAGATGTCTGTGTGGTTGTGATGAAAGAGTAATACTCTTGACTGTTTTATTTACTTACAGATCTAGTACAGAAAAAATTAAAAAATTGCTGTCCAGATGTAGCAGATATACCACCAAACTATTCTGAATCACATTTAGAAGTTGATGTGCCTTTAATGGAGTTTAAAACTGAAATGGAAGAAGAACAAGAAGGATCTAAGAAGAAACGAAGAACCACGAAGACGAAAAGTAAGTATTAGTTAGTTAATCTATATGTGAGCAAACAGCCCGATGGTTTCCCTGATAGGAAGTGGTTAGCGTTACCTAAAGGTCATACTCGCTTACATGTTCAATGTTGAATTCTATCCATAGGATTGTATCTCGAAGTCACAAATGGTAAAATAGGACCATCATAGTTTAATCAATAAACTGTTACTTTCTGAAAACAACAAAACCATGGTCAGTCACCACAAGCAGCACTCATTCACGAGCATAACACTCAGATCAGCCACTACCCCGTCGCTGTTGTGTGCCCCGACGCTACCGCAAGCAGTGACTACTAGGGAGCATGACGAACTTGTTGCCAGTTGCTCAGACAAGAATAATGAATACAACACGCACGCTGGTCGCATGCGGGTCCATTCCGCAAATACGCATGACACTTAAAAACACCCAAACGTAGGGACTGAGTAACCCAAACCATTTTAGTAAAAGCACACTACATGTGTGTGTCAACTGCAGGGGCAATGGTTTATAGTATATATGAACACACATCAAGTGTCTAGGGAACAAGCCCGTTTTTGCTAGTTGCTAAAAATCTGGTTTTATATTATATTTTTGGGCAAAGGTGTACCTGTAGTACACCCACATTTCGCCAGTTATGTTTAAGTCCCATGTAATAGGGGGCGAGCCTGTTGCCATCAACCGGGCACAAATCCAGACTCCGGGCTGCTACTGAGTAGCGAAAAGTGGGTGTACTACAGTTACACGTCTGCCCAACCCTTCAGGGAAACAAGGCGTGATGTTATGTTATTATATTTTTTGAAACTCCTATGAATACTTTTTAGTAAATTTCGTTATTTGAAAAGGGTTTTTTTTTTACATTCGTTCGAAAGATGAAAATCTTCCGTCAAGTCGTATTCCTATAAAATCTTCAAACGGTTTTGAGACCAAATCAGTAAAATTTCTGCCATACTTCTGAATGGAATCAATACAAAAGTACGTTGTTATGGAGAGAAGACGTCATTCGAACTCGACTTTGGATACGTTACCGCATCACTAGCAACGTGGCAGAGTGACATGGAGGACGAGCTCGCTTCATCACACGCAGACAAGATCGTTACATACAAATTACTGCTCGACGAAATCGTACAATGACCGCGATGATGTTGGTTACGAGGCTTCGTAGCTCTTCAAGGATGTTAATAAGCGATCAAACAATAAGAGATCGCTTGCATGAAGTCAATCTCCGTTCCCGAAAGCCGATGCGTGTGCCACCTACGGGCTCGTAAACACAGAAATTGGCCAGAATAAGAGTGGCGTTTTGTGTGTATTTTCTGACGAATTTTGTTTTTGTATTAGACTTACACTGTATTGGCGAACCTCTGGACGCCAAGAACGGCATGCCAGTAAGTCCATGCATGCAGTATTGGTACAATCATGATATGGGCGGGTATTTGGATCGGCGGAAGAACCGAACTGGTTTGGATCAGAAGCAATCCCAATGCACAGATTTACGCTGAAACGATCGTATCAGATGTTATCGTTCCTCTGCGGACCCAGTTTGGTGCTTTATTTCTGCTTATGCATGATAATGCATGTCCACACACTGCCATAGTCGTCCCAAACACACTTGCCGCAGTTATTAACATCAAGTCCTACCATGGCCTGCCCAATCGCCAGACTTGAATCACATTGAGCACGCACGAAGAGCTCTGCCAAATATGGATGCCGTACACACAACAGAAAATCTTTTTCGCCTGTTACAACGGACGTGGGCGGCCATTCCACAAACTGATTTTCATGAACTTGTCAGAAAGTGGATGGAATACTGTATGTATAGGTAATGATATCCACTAAATTAGCAAGTTTGGAGTGTCAGAATGGTTACTAGTTATGTACTGTGTGTGAAAGTACCTATGAATATGGTGTGTAGGGAAAGGATTTCATGAAGAAAAGCACAGAGTGATAAGACTAGGTATTTATTTAAAACGATAGAAAAAAAAATATAATTAAAAAAACATCAATCTACTTCTGTTGGGCTTTATAACTCTTATGTGCTTGCCATCTACAGCACCCAGGAAATGTGGAAAATTAGGTATTAAACAGAAGTTGCGAGCAATTTCATACCACTGATTTTCAGTTGGCACTTTCATACCCAGATACTTTGGCGAACTTCTCTGACAATAGTACTCCAAGTACTTTTTCCGATTCTGAATCCGTATCTCAGCAGGCTTAGCATGACGCTTTCTATTTCTTCGAAGAATAGACACGGCTCTTTCTATACAGAGTAACATTTCGTTTCTCTCTCCTACAATCTGTCATTTTGTCTTTCGTTTCTAACGATCTTTGTCTAGGTTCTTTTTTATAATAATAATAATAATAATTTATTTGTCAGAATATTGTTTTACAAGGTGTTACAAATTATAATATGATGTCCATAATATTCTGCTGTTTCCAGCGTACAAATATTGAAAATAATTTAAATGATAAGGATTAGAAAACAATGTCAAAATTAAACATTAACAAATAAACAAATGTCAAGAAAAAGGGAAAAAATAATTACCGTTACATGCACGCTCAGGAGTTATTAGTAATCATAATGTCAAGAATGAAATACAATAATAAAAATAATAAAAAAGATATACAATGTCAAATAAATAATAAAATTCTATTCAATTCGCACAAATGTCAGTAGTCATCTAATTTAAATTTAGAATCAAATCTTTCATTTAAAAACTCAGTCGTTGAGTAGTAACTCTTTTGTAATAGGAAGTAAAATAATTTCTTTTTAAATGTCATAAAGTTAAGAATCTTAAATGCATTGGGTAATTTATTATATATTTTAATTGCCATGCAGTAAACATTATTGGAAAATAGTTGAATTCTTTGTTGAGGTGCACAAATTTTATAAATATTTCTGCTTTTTCTTACAAAAACATCATTATATACTTGAAATAAAGCTATGTTCTTACGTACAAAGATACACAGTTCAAATATATATAAAGATGGGAGTGGCAATATTTTGAGCTTTTTAAAGATTGGGACACAGCTTTGTAATGGATGTGCTTTAGTCATTGAACGAATACATTTTTTTTGGGCTCGGAACGCTTTAATAGTATCAACAGAATTTCCCCATATAATTAAGCCGTATCGAAGAATTGAAGCTACGTAACCATGATACGCATTAAGTGCTGCGCTGATACCAGCCACGCGAGTTATTCTATTTAAAGCAAAAACAAATCTTTGTACCTTAGCTCATAGTTTTTCTATATGCACTTTCCAGTTACAATATTTATCCAATGTTATACCCAAGAAAGTCGCACTTTCAACCTCTTCTACAGCATTATCAGCATATTTTATTTCCAATTGGTGACGTGTGCTATTATAAGCTTGGAATTGTATTAGTTTCGTTTTACTTATATTTACATGTAAATTGTTGTCTTTAAGCCATTCAATTATTTTGTTTAATGTGTCGCTAATTTCTTTTACGTAATTGATGATATTACCATCGGTGAGTTTAATGCTAAGAGTAGTATCGTCAGCGTACAGAATGCAAGAGTGTGGGGTTACGTTGGGCAAATCATTGATATACAATAAGAACAAAAAGGGACCTAAAATACTGCCCTGGGGAACACCACATGAGTTTAGACGATAAGTGGATCTATATATTTTCTTCTCTGATAATGTGTGCCTAGATATTTCTACGCATTGTCGGCGATTATTTAAATAAGTTGCTATCCATTGTAGTGCGTTTCCTCTAATCCCATAACGATTTAGTTTCAAAAGAAGCAGTTTATGATTTACGAAGTCAAATGCTTTTGACATATCGAGAAATATCGATGCTATTGGTTTTTTATCGTTCAGACTAGAGGTAATCAGTTTCATAAGAGAAAAACATGCAAGAGTTGTAGATTTATTTTTTCTGAAACCGTACTGTTCTTCTTTCAAAATGGAGTGTTTTATTATAAAGGAGTGTAGTTTAACGTACATGACTCTTTCAAAAATCTTGGAAATTACGGATATTAGAGTAATTGGTCGATAATTATTCATGTCATTTTTATCCCCTTTTTTGTATAATGGTTTGACTACAGAAAATTTTAGTCTGGTGGGGAATAAGCCTTGAAATAACGATAGATTGATAATATGGGTGAGTGGAGGTGATAGATATTTAGAGCAACGTTTAATTACTTTCGTATTAATGTCGTCATAACCGGTTGAGTTAGTTGAATTTAAAGAATTTATTATTTTATGAACCGAGTCTTCATTAGTTGGAGTCATGTAAATGCTATCTGATATGTCAGTGATGGTATGATTGTAGTTGATAGGGGTTTCAGAATCAGGGGTTTTAGGTTTGTTTGTCATGTTTATAAAAAAATCATTAAATTTATTGGCAATTATATCGGCGTGAGTGTAAGTGCACTGATTAATTTTGATACAGTTTATTTCAGCGTTATCATCCATATCTGTACTATTCTTTTTAATAATGTCCCAGGCAGCTTTACATTTGTTGTTCGACTGTAGTATATAGCGCGTATTATCAATTTTATGTGCATGTAATATACACCGTCTTAGTATACTTGTGTACTTTTTGTAGTTTTTTAGGTTTTGATTTTTATTGGAGTTAAATAATTTGTATTTTAGGTACATACTTCGTTTCTTGACACAACATCTTTTTATTCCTTTTGTTATCCATTTACTTTTCGGCGGCTTGTTTGTAATTTTTACTTTTAGTATGGGAAAACAGAGATTATAAAAAAGGGACAGTGTATCATGAAAGTGATTGAATGCTATGTCAGTATCATCTGAGTCGTAAGTTTCTGAAAACGAAAGAGACGATATGCATGATATAAACTTTGCTATATTGTTTTGACTTAAATCTCTTTTCTTTTGGAACCAAAATTGTTTCTTGCATCTTGCAGTTTCTACATACGCATTGAAACAAATGGACTGACCGGTCTCATGATCTGATAATCCAAGGGTATGTATTTGAGGCTGAACGTTTGATATGTCGCTTGCGATAAGATCTATGCATGATGATTGTCGAGTGGGTTTAATAATGTGGTTAGATATGTTATAGTTCTGTAAAATACATTCTAATTCTTTAAAATTATTATTACGCTTTAATGCGTCAATGTTCCAATCTCCACACAGTATTATATTATTTTTATTTCGTTTTGTTAATTTCTTTAAAATAGCCTCTAGGTTTTTTAAGAACAAACTAAAATTTCAATTTGGTGTACGATAGATACAGATGACAAAGACCTTAACAGTGGTAATTTCTATTGCACAATATTCAAAATCATATACTAAAGGCGTAACCAAGTTGGGGATAGGTTTACATTCGAGATCCTTTTTAACCATTATGCAAGTCCCACCTCGGCGCTGATGAGGTCTTGAGAAAGATGAGACTAACTTGTAATTATTGAGTATTAAATTACTTTCCGATCCTCGTCTAATGAATGTTTCAGAAAAACATAAAATATCAATAACTGACCCGTTTGTATCTAGTTCTTCTAAAGTTATTTCTAATAAATCTTTTTTGTTAAGTATACCGGCAATATTTTGGTGAAATAATATAAATTTACGTTTAACCTCGAAAAAATGTGGATTTACAAGTACTAGTGTTCGGTGTAGTTGTATTGACGTCATTAGCATTTAATGGCGGGTGGGGATTCTTTACTAGTACCTTAAAATAATATGGTATTGTTCCTTTTTTGTTACTGCAAATACTACTATTTACGTTTGAGCTTCTGATACATAACGTGCGGGAGTGTTTTAATGTACAAGCTGTGTCCATACTTTTCTTAAGATTAATATTATCAATTTCTATGTTTAGTTTATAACACAGTGTTTCAATGAATTTGTCGTGAAGATTATTATGACTATATATATTCTCAGTTGTATCAATGAACTTACAGTTAGGAAAATTAAGCAAAAATATTTTTATATTTTGATTCAACAAATTAAAATTAAAATAAGGATTATTAATGATGTTAATTAAGAATACTCGGTTGTTTTTAAGTTTATGAAGGGTTGGGATCAATTCTGATAGAAATTTGTACGGGTTTTTATCGTTGCTTCCCATGCCCAATATAACTATATCAACATTCTGCAAGGTTTTTATATAATCGTCTATGTTATGCAATATTTGTGTACTTGTTGCGTTTGGCTTTGACACTCCTGATACAGAATACACGTTATTCCACTTATTTGCATCCCTCTGTAATTTTATTTGACTGGCAAAACCTCGTACCATTTGGTCACCTAATATAACAATTTTTGGATCACTAGTCGCTTTATAGTTGTCCGACATTTGTGAAAGTTGGTGATCACTTTTATTCGCTAATGTTAGTGAAGTTTGAGCACATGGGATCTCTATACTGCGTTCGTATGATTGACTGCTTTGTGGGTCAATAACTGATGGTGTAACACCTTGCTGTGAACATTCCAGAGCTGATGTAGGCATGTTGCTCTGTGTTTTTTCTTGTTGGATCAATGAATGAGTCTGGGTATGAAGATTTCCATCACTAGGTGAACTTTGTGTCACAACCGTAGAATTTATAAATGAGTGAGTAAGACGGCGCTTGACTTTATGTTTCTGCATGGTGGCCTGACGTAAAGTTGTACGTGGACTTCGGCAGATCTGCTTTAATATTTCAATTTCCTGAGACAATTGGGCGATTTGTTTTCTCTGTTCTACGTTTTCGAGAATTATATTTTCTAATTCATTTTGCGTAGATTGCAATTTCGCCTTTAATTGATTAATTTCGGAGTCCATTTCGTCTCTGCATAGTGATGTTACATGCGAAGAAACGTCTAGTCTTCTACTCAGGAATTCATCTGAATAGTTAATGGAGGTGCTCATATCCACTTTTTCCAGTGATTTACACCTTTTAAGAACTCTTCTACGAGTTACATTATCAAAGTCTTCATTATCAAAGTCTTCCATCGTTATGCGTCCTCTATCTTATCTTTATGTAGTTATGCTAAGCCTGCTGATCAGCAAAAGTATGTCCTATTGCGAAATACCTGAATTTAAATAAAACAATAAATAATTCTTATATACCTACTTTATTAGCCACTTTCCTCGCAAGGGGTGCGTTGGACTATGTTACTAGACAACTTTCACTATGGGACCAACTATGAAATCACGAACAAAAAAACAGCTGTTTCACAGGTTTAGGTCGAGTAGGTGGGTATTGAAGTTTAGTATGAAACAGCTGCTTTTTTTTCGTGATATCATAGTTTATCTCATAGTGAAAGTTGTCTGAGCTACCCTTAAAGATTAACACGGCCTTATACTGGGTTAGTTTTCAATGACCAGCCAAAATTTTAAATTAAATCTAGAGTTCTAACTAACGGTGAGTGCTAAATATTATTGTTAAATTCAATAAAATAATAGCGGTCATTTGAAAATGCATATGAAAATGCGGGTTTCAATGCACTTGTGTGCGTGTGTGCATCGGCAAATTTTTATTTGTGCTAACTGCTACCAATCTAGGTTGTTAACTGAATCGTGCTGTTGTAATATCGACACTTCTGCTTTTTAATGGTGGACAGGAACGAAATTTTATAAAAACCGGCCAAGTGCGAGTCAGACTCGCGCACGAAGGGTTCCGTACCATTATCAACAACAATCGTCTTCTTCAATGTCCCACTCACCGCACTGACTTTATTCACGCTTCCTTCTTCGTTCAGTCTATCTCTGTGGAATGCGCTCCCCCAGGAAATCAGGATGGCAGCCAACCGATTATTCTTTAAAGTTTAAAGTTCGCGAGCACATTCGTAAGAAGCTGGCAGTATCATCACAACGGTAATGTTTTTCCATGCATTAAACTTTGTCAAAATGAATATTTTTCACTAATTTTTCACTAGAACAATAGTTCAACTTGTTTAAAAAAAAAAAGTGTAATAGCAGTCATACTTTAGATTGCTTATCTATCAGCACAGTTAACGTAAATTACTATAACATTAAAAAACCAATGGAATTCATTAATTTGTGGTCGTGGTGTACAAGAATATAAAATAAGGTAACAAAAAACATCGATATTATTAAAAAAAAAACATATCTTTGGTAATACTTGTTTTTTTTTTTGTATTTTTTTTTTTCTGAAAGGCCATTAGTTCTACCATGAACGATTTCAAGGTTATCCATTAATTACTGGACACCCTGTATATGTAGTTTGCAATTAGAACTTTCTTTTAACTTAGTCAAATCCATTTTGTTTTATTTACGTTCTCACGTCATGACTCATGACGCCTGGAAGCCACTAGGTCGAGTGAACGAAGAAGTCCAGTCACTAAAAGTATAAGCGTGTGCGAGGCGTACGGGACCCATACGCTGATTTTGCGCGTGCCGAGGGCGGGTGTAAGGCGGGCACAACGCGTGTGTGTAGTCGGCGCGGGTCCTCTGAACACGGCCTTAGTATTAAAAACATCCAATCCAATGAAAACAGAGAAATGGCCGAAAGCCGGCTTGTTGCTGTATTATATAGTTGATTTCGGGCAAAAGTTATGGATACACAAAGTTTTGGTAATAATATCATGAATAGGCAAATAATCGAATTAGATTTTTTTCCTGCTAGTCTTACATACAATACGAGTATTTCCATCATATTCCAAGTCAAACTCAATAGAGCTGTCGCAGCTGTCATTTTGAAAATTCATGATTTTGGAAACGATCACCCCAGTTATAATGAGTATCTATCAATATGAAATCTTTCTAGGATAAACCTTGACGGGGAAACAACGCCATTTTACCCGCAAATTTAGGTTTTCTAATTATAATCTTAGTAGAAATTACACAAGAATGATGTGGTTTACCAATTTCTGTACACACATTCCTTTCTCTCCTCGAAATAAAAATATAAGTTCCGTGCATCTTTTTCTTTCTATTTTATTAAGAAGAGGACAGAAGATAAATTTTAGTTTAGTCCTGTCAAATTAATCACCGCCTGTTACTACTCCATACAAGTTTAGACTTGATTAAAAACTTGCCTACTAAAATTACGTCAAGTGCCGATTAATTTGACAGGACTAAACTAGAATTTATCTTCTGTACTTTTCTTAATGAAATAGAAAGAAAAAGATGCACTGAACTTAAATTTACAAATGATTATTCATTTACTTAGCAAAGTTTTACTCGTCAAATCTCACGAAGCCTGCACTGTGTCACAAGGACCAGCCTTAGAATGACATTGTAAAAATGACGTGCCTAAATTATTATTTTACAGTTTTGTGCACAATGCTTTTGGCATCTTTTATGTTTTACAAATATTATTGCCAATGTAGGAAAAAAAAATCGGCATCGATTTAGTTCCATATTTTTATGCAAAAAGGCAATTTTTCGGGTGGAGCCTCTGGGGCTTGACGGCAGCGCACGGTAACCGACGCCTAAGGGCGACACCAGCACTATAGATGTGGTGTTTTCTTTAGAGGCGTAGAACTTTAATTGGAATATAACAGAGATGTGTTGCAAATGTTTGTCACAAAATTATCTGTCAAATATAGCCAATTTCATGTATATTAATATACATGAAATTGGCTATATTTGACAGATAATTTTGTGGTACATGTTTTAATATAATTTCGGGCATGTGTCCAGTTTTATTTTAATTTAGAGTTCTACGCCTGTAATAATAAAACATCCACTATAAGGAATTTCTGACTCATCATGCAAAACGCTATTATTTTTTATTCGTGTGCAAGTCAACCTTTTTCCAACTTTGTACTTACCAGCTTTATAATCACAGGGACGACCGTTGCGAAGAAACCAAAACTAGACACTCGAAGAACAAACCTAGATGCAATTACAACCGAGCAAACGAAAGAAGACAAATCGGACTCGAAAGTTACCCGGACAACTGAAAAATGTACGTCCAATCCTGGCACTTATTTTGGAGAGCTTTACAAATGTGATCAGCGTAGTTTTAATCGAGTAGAAAAAATGATACAACATACTCGTACACAAGTTGGTAAAAAATCTTACAAGTGTGACGTATGTCAGCGTAGTTTCCACCGAAATTTTCATTTAACAACTCATACTCGTATACATACTGGTGAAAACCCTTTTAAGTGTGATGTATGCCCACGTAGTTTTAGTGAAAAGGGCAATTTAACAAAACATATTCGTATACACACTGGTGATAAACCTCACAAGTGCAATGTATGTCAACGTAGTTTTAGTGTAAAGGGTGATTTATCAAAACATATTCGTATACACACTGGTGAAAAGCCTTTTAAGTGTAATGTATGTATGTGTAGTTTTCGTCAAAATGGTCATTTAACAAAACATATTCGTATACACACTGGTGAAAAACCTTACAAGTGTGATTTATGTCAGCGTACTTTTAGTGAAAAGGGTACTTTAACAAATCATACTCGAATACACACTGGTGAAAAACCTTACAAGTGTGATGTATGTCAGCGTAGTTTTAATGATAAGAGTACTTTAATAAATCATATTCGTATACACACTGGTGTAAAACCTCACAAGTGTAATATATGTCAACGTAGTTTTAGTGTAAAGAGTAATTTATTAAAACATATTAATATACACACTGGCGAAAAACCTTTCAAGTGTAATGTATGTATGTGTAGTTTTCGTCAAAATGGTCATTTAACTAAACATATGCGTATACACACTGGCGAAAATGCTTTCAAAAGTGATATGAAAAATAAGAATCAAATTTGAAAATGAATCAGCACAGCTATTCACAAAGGTACGAAACGCTTTCGTGTCGTATCGAACGTCAATATTATCGACGAAGTCCTCCAAACGCTATTCACAAATCCGAAACCATGCAGTTTTGACAGTTCAAATACGGTATGAAGACAAATTCTTCTGACAGGTGTTTGCTGTCGGAAGTGATATTGAACAACAAATATTGTAAAAAAAAACTTATTTAGGCACTATCTGAAGTATCTGTATACATAGTGTAGAAATGTTAGTCCGGTCATATATGTAAAAATAAGGGGTCAACCTCGGAATGAATAAGAGATAGCTAGCTGAAAACTCGTATACACCTTCATTTTGGCCTTCTAAAAGTTGCAGTCCTTCTTATCATAAAATCTCGTCTCTGCTTTGTAAGTTATTCAAGGTCACAAAAATCTATTTTTCGCGATTATCTAGGTTTTTATCGCTCCAATGACCATGTGGCGGCATCTACATCGCCACATGCGAACTACGCATCACACTCACGTCACGCAAAATCCTGCATCGCGCAAGCAGTTTACCGCGTAACTACCATGTATACAACATCCCGAATCAACCGTCGGGCGGTTGACCAGACACGACACCCGTCTGGTCGGAGGATCCTCCCTTTTCTATGGAGGATGAGTGAACTTTACACCCTGTTCCTCATGCCTCTATACTGGTGACCCCGAATATGAACGTCAGCGCAGCCTTCGTGCAACTACTTCAGCGTGACGTCACCATCATCACTTCCTCAAGCACACTGCACTTTCGGCCAGGGCTTGTTAACGTTACCTAATAACACAATAATAACCGTTACGTAACGTTAATTTTAATGTGATACCTTACTAACGTTACGTTTAGAACATTACCAGTAATATAACGTTAATTAACATTAACGTAAAATATGATGATAACGTTAATTTTACCGTTAATTTTGCTACGTTGCCGTTCCGTAGGTTTACATTTTTCACTTTAGGTACACTGTTGCCACTCCGCCGCCGCACTATGGGAAAATCGCGTATGTTTCGTCTCAAAACTCCAAATCTCAGTTGTTTCAAAACTAAATGAGCTGCAATTTTGCACACGTATTCTTGGATGTATAAAGTTTAATGTAAATAATTTCGATTTTGAAAATTCTGTTTATTAATTAATAAAAAAAAAAAACTTAAAAATATACATGCACTCTATAAGAAAAAAAAAACACAATTTGTCTTTTTTTTTTTTATTTACTAGCAAAGAGAAAAATAAAGTACAACATTCAGAAGAAGGGCCTTGGCTTCATCTAAAAGTTCTTTCGATATTGTTTCTGAGTTATTTCTCTAACTTGATATATATATGGATCAGAAGTGTACAATAAGGCATGGAACACGTCTTCATTTGTAACCGCTCTTGAACACTTTCTAGAATGATGAAGTCTAAACTTTTTGTAATCCTTATTTTGGGATTCTTGCGCGTCTTTGGACAATCGTCCGATAGGTAAAATAGTATTTTATGCACGTAGGAAGGCATATATTACCAATTATAAATATTTACGTAAAGTTGGGCTGTATCGTATCTTTAGCTCCGTTCCATGGCCTAAACCAGGGCCGGACGGTAGATCTCTGCCGCTGATCGCCTCCACGAGGACACGGCGGTGCTCTGCCCAAGCAGGGCAGACCTCCACCGTATGCTCCACCGTGTCCCCCGGGCGATCCACACAGTGGTGACACCCGGGCGTATCCTCCCGCCTTATCCGATACAGGAACCTACCGGAGCTGCCGTGTCCGGTGAGGACCTGCGTCAGGCGGAAGGTGAGGACGCCGTGGCGCCTTTCTAGCCACTCCTCAAAGAGGGGACTTATCGCCGCAATTGTGGCGTGCCCGGCACTGGGTTGCGACAACCGTACTCTTGCCATGAGATCCCGCCGGAGCTCCGTCCGCTGTGCCGCGATTTCTCGCGTCAGCGTAGTTACGCCCCGGCGTTTCGCCACCTCGCGCCACTCCCATACGTGTGCGAGGACTTTTGTCATCAGATACCATGGCGGCAATCATGCAAGGAGGCTCGCTGCCTCACAGGAGACCATGCGGTATCCCCGGATCAGCCGGATGGTCATGACCATTTGGGCCGCGCTCAACTGGCGGGCTGGCCGCAGCGCCAGGGAACGCGCCCACACAGGAGCCCCGTAAAGAGCCATGGACCGCACGACCCCCGCGTAGAGCCTCCGGCAGGAGGCGTTTGCACCCCAATAGATTGGGCAGGAGCCACTTCAAAGCAGCCCCTGCCCGCTCCAGTTTGGGAGCCAAACGTAGGAAATGCTCCACGAAGTTCCACCGGCTGTCGAGGACGAGTCCCAGGTCAACACACTACGCTGACGCCGCTAGGGAGGTCGGCGCGCAGCACCCAGTCGTATCCGATGTCCCACAGATGCGGCCCCAGGACCGATCCCTGTGGGACACCGTACGACATCTCTTGCCGGTTCCACACTCCCTGGTGACCGGGGTAAATGACGGCCCTGTCCGTCAGATAGGCCTCGACCACACGACAGAGGTAGGTCGGCATCCGGTGGTACCGGAGTGCCTTCCTGATGCAACTCCAGGGCAGGGTATTTGAAGGCATTGGCGATGTCTAGAGACACCGCCAGGATGACCCCACCCTGGGCAACAGCATTCCCCGTTGTGAGGGCTCGCAAGCGCATGATGGCGTCTACGGTAGGGCGCTTCCTGCGGAAACCAAACTGGCTCTCCGCCAAATCCTGCTGTACTATATGCATATTCACTGAACTTTTTTGAATTAATAGCCATTCCAGATGACATACATTATTATGTACATTCGTTTTATAAGTTCTACGTCTACAAATGTCTGCAAAGCAAGAGTAATTCTGAGAGAATCTCCGAGCTGTGTTTCCGTCATTACTATTTCCAGTGCCTTGTCGAGGTTTATCGACATGCAGTCCCATTTCCTCCCTAAACCGCTTTTGTACTATTTTTTTCTTTTCGTCTACGTTTTTTTTAATGTTCAGGTGTATTAGCTGACCACTTTTCAAAAGACTGACATGAAAATAGTGAATGAAGACATGGTTGAAAATAGGTCATGAGTAATTTCGATTACCTCGCCATTATTCTTATTTATCACGAAAGGAGACAGATTTTGTTTTTGATTGTTGATATAGGCCACAACAGACGCGGTTTTTTCAGAAGTTTCTTTGGAAAATTCTAACAATATAAGTCTGCAATATCTTACAGATGAACAAGTTTCGTTCTTCCAAACAACAGTATTAGTTGTCTCATCTATGAGTCTAATGGGTACAAGTGAAGCAATAAAAAGGTTTGCATCTGATATAAAATCGCTTTCTTCGGGCAAAACTTGCTTGTACTCACTCTGCCCGGATGACTCGTCACAACCCCATTTACAGAATAGTTTCAACTTTCTTAAACCGTTTTTGTAAACTGAACCAATTAGTAATTTACGTGCCACAGTATGACCCAACAAGTCCTGCAGATTGACTTTTGCACTTATGTTAGTAATGATTATGCTCGAATCTGGTGGGTCATCTTCGTCGCTTCAACTAAAGTTGGATAAGAAGGAAACACTGAGCAGTTTTTGTCCGCCAAACAAAGTTGAAGTTTCCTATAACAGTATGGGAAACTTCAACTTTGTTTGTTTGTTAAGGTCTAAGTCAATAAATGTCCGTAGTGCTTCTTCCTTTGAAAAAGGTGTAACGTCTTCAGAGTTCTCAGTTACGTATTTAACAAATATTTCTTATAATTTTTTGATGCAGTTCGTATAATATTACCGATTGCGGCCTCCTCCGTATCACCCATAGACCGTAACTCCTGAGCATATGCATTGAGAACACAGTCCGATCCGCACTCTTGTATTAATTCCATGTTTTTTCGTTTTTTCTGAAGATGCTTCCTATGGTTTCGAGGGTCTGCCGTCACTACTTCCAGGTATATTAGGGTCACTAACCGTGACTCGACACTCTAGTGGAACACGAAATTGACCATCTAACCAGCTGACTTTCTTACTTTCAAAGCGGTCTTTTATCCGAGACGCATTTCTCTAGCGTTCGTTACATTTAGATAACAAGTTTCTTTGGATGTAGAAGACCACAATACCCATATCCTCTCCTTCTTTGAGGAGTGGTTAGAGAGGCTCCACGGCGTCCTCACCTTCCGCCTGACGCAGGTCCTCACCGGACACAGCAGCTTCGGGAGGTTCCTGTGTCGGATATGGCGGGAGGAAACGCCCGGGTGTAACCACTATGTGGATCGCCCGGAGGACACGGTGGAGCATACGGTGGAGGTCGGCCCGGCTTGGGCAGAGCACCGCCGTGTCCTCGTGGAGGCGATCGGCGGCAGAGATCTCTCGCGTCCGGCCCTGGTTCAGGCCATGGTACGGAGCGAGAGGGCATGGGCAGCCGTTACCTCCTTCTGCGAAGCAGTAATGCTCGCGAAGGAGGAGGCGGGACGGTTGAGGGAAAGGCATGTTTCGCGCCCTCTCGCCCCTAGCCGCCGCAGGAGGCGCCCTGGGCGTCGGGAATCCCAGGCGGATTTCCGGCCACCGTAGGCGGGGGCTTGCGGACGGTGAGCAATAGGTAGCTCACCGTCCGGTAAGGACCAGGCCCGGGTCGACGGCGCGTTGTATTCCACGCGCGACTCAAAGAGATGTCGTCAGCACAAAAGTAGGGGTCCACTAGGGCCGATGCCTGCCGGGGTCGCGGGAAGGTACTAATGGGTCACCGAGGCCCCTGGCAATACAGGCAACAAGAAGGAATACGGGTGGGTTTTAGTCAGTAAGAGTCTGACACACCCTCCCGCTCCGCCCAGAGCGGGAGAAGTTATTTGATGATTTCCCATCCAAAAAAAAAAGCCATATCCTCTGGTGACAAATTGAAATTTACTTGTAAGTAGTCTCCTATATTATGCCTATTTATCAACAAATTGCACAACTCTCGTTACAAATTCACCCATTTTTCAAATCAGTATGAACGCTTTTTAGGGCAACTGAATATTTGACCAACAAATGTGAATGTTTTAGGGCTCACCGTCCTTTTATAGGCATATGAAATAGTGCTATGTGCAAAAAGATAAGGTACTAATAATTTGCACTCTTCCCATAACCAACATGTTTTTATTTCGACCCTAATAGATTGTGACCATATTTTATCAAGTAAGGTGGTCAAAACTGTATCAAAATCACAAAGAACTATTAATAATAATCATCACTGTAATGAACTTTTTATCAATTTGACCTTAATAGATAACAAATGATTTTATGAGAAAAACAAAGAAATTGAAAAAATATTTTTTTTTATCTCCCGATATGTTTTAGCACCTTGTCAGAAAAAGAGCAAGTATGAGCATTTTTTTGTTCTCCTTGCGTAAACTAATGTATAAAGATCTTAATACAATAAATATTACAGCGGCAAGCAGCGGTAAAGGGTAAATGTCTCGTTAAAAAAAAATAACCTTATAAATATACCATCATAAACTATATTGGCTAATTTTATTTTATCAAAGTAATATATATAATATTAATTATGAAACGTTATGAGGAGATTATAATCATTCCAAAAATGTAAAATACTGGTACATTTAAATCAAAAACTTTCGAGTTATGTGGCATTGAATTGCAGGTAACGTATTGCGTCAAAATTACGTTATTGAACAAGAGTTAGCTTTGATGCCTATTTACAATACATTATGACAAACAAAATAAAAAAAAATGCGAATAGTAAGCTTATTTATTAGACTATAATTTATTATTTTTATTCCATAACAACGACGTTCACGTGAAACGGTTTTGAGGCGGCTTTGTATGGGGCTTTATTCATAGTGCGGCGGCACGATAGTCTATTAAATCCTGCATGTGTAAAACGACTATTGTAATAAATATAAATAAGAATCATTAATAACCTTGACTATTGTCTTCACTCATTGATTGGCCTCAGGCCCCGCCACTTCCACCTCACCCGTTTAAAAATAACGATTAAAGTAACGTTAAGATACAATTAACGTTAATAAAAATTAACGATCAAATGTAGCATAAATAACGTTAAATCTATTACCGTTATTTTAATATTAACGGTAAAGCTGTCAAATAGAGATAACGTTATGAAAAAATGACCGGTATTTAAAGCCCTGCTTTCGGCCGGTCAACAAGCAGTGCTCTTCAACCCTCTCCTGGTCGATGCCAGCAGTCAGTCCTCAACCTGGTGCTGTACCACCTTCGACTCACTGGAGCAGAGAGCAGCTTGTAGAGCATAAAATTTGCGCCAAATTTTGTTCTGATCATTTTTTCATGTGCTCAACTGTTTTGGATAGAGGGCGGAGAGCGCGCGCAAGCGATAGCAACCTAGAAAATCGCGAAAACCCAAATTTTGTGACCTTTGACCTTGAATATCTTCGACATAGACACGAGATTTTTTGAGACTCGAAACAACTTTTAGAACGCCAAAATGTAAGTGAAGACGAATTTCCAGTTTTTCATTCCGAGATGAAACCCCTAATATGACTAGAATACGTACCTATTTTAATTAAGATAAGTATAATTTGTAAAGGCTTAAATCGCTTTAAATTTGATATTATTCATTGCAATTTTATTAGATTTTTTTATGATAACAGTTAATATTTTAACTCCTATTTACTTGATCTATATCATGCTACTCTCATATTTGATTAAATTATTGTGCCCGGTAGGGTCCATGTGATCTCTATAATTATTATTATTAGGACCTTGTAAACACATGTGTTATGCAATAAAGAATTGAATTTTAAAGTTTCAGGTGGTTTCATTGCATTCGTACGTAAAAAAATTCGTTCTAGACTTTGATTTTAAATTATTTGGAAGTGTGGTTAATCAAGATTTATTTTGTGCGGGCTGCGTCGGGTCCTGAGACATGGGCCCGGGCAAGGTCCTCATGCCCTTGCATGAATGCAATCAGTAGGTACCCGCCGCTGCTCCACTGACACTCTTTTCTGAAAATATGCATTTGCAACTACCTATGTACGTTATAAAACATGAAAATGAGCAACAAGAAATAGTAATTATTACATACCGTAAAGTGGGGCTTTTTGAGACTCCAGGGGCTATTCAGAACTTTTGTAATAAAAGATTTGGTCGAATATATTTTTTCTTCTAGTAACTGTACAATATTTTTTTATCAAAATGGAAATACTACAACTAATGTCAGTGCCACCGGCGAAATTTAGAGGTCATCAAGGTGTAAGCACGTGACTAGATACATTTTTGAAAAAAACTCATTAAATCGACTTAATTTACTTCCAGTACGTAATTTCATTGTACGTAATTTACTTCCAGTTGATATACCAACATTTTAAAGGTAAGTAGAAAATGAATTCGTTCATGTAGACATATGTTTTCTTGGTATTCTATTGGTGTTTTCCATTGTATTGTAACCTGTTAGACGTAGAAGCCATACTTTTGTGTTTTGTAGAATGGGGCTTTTAGCACAAGTTTGAGGCTATTTGGAACAGGATTCCAAATAACCCCTTTTTTGTGTATTTTAGTTTTACTAAGTTTAAGATCGCTGTCTTAAATAGCCCCAAATGTCTTTTATTTCAAAATCAAGTATAAATTTAAGGGGAAGCTTTTACTTTCTTTTTGTATTTTATTATTATTACATGTCCGAAAATATGGTGCGTATTGACCAAAGAAAGTACAAGTAGCTTGCCCTTAATTGTTCCAAATATTGCCTGTAATTCATATATGATTGTTAGAATACAATTACTTTAGATTCCAAAAAGCCCCTAAGTGGTGCATCGCTTTTTTCATAATAAATTTTACGATCCTATATATTTGGGTTTTTATTTAAAATTAAACTAAAAACTAAGAACTAAGTTATAAGGAAAGGCCTTCTATTGGTCCAAATATCGCAAGACCTGTTTAAATTGATACAGCTCCAAATGGTGTGAAAACAAAGTTAAGATTATGCCGATTTTAAAAAGCCCCAAAGCGGCGATATTTAGAATAGCTCTTTTGAAAAAAAATATCTCTGTATCTAAGTTCAATATCTAAATACTACCGCATTTCTCTGGAAGGTATTGGTGAGGTCAGTCGTAAAAAAATTGTCTAAGCTCATAACCTTAGTAGTTTTTGTGTGCAAGACTGTTTATTATAAAAAAAAAACATACCAAATAGCACCACTTTACCGGTACTGATAAAATACCCACACCCATTTTGAGTTTTTTTTTTTAATTCAAATTTCAAAACGAAGTCGAAGTAAAAGTATACAAAGCAAGTTTAATGATTCTAGTGATTATAATTCTGTAAATACATATTTGTTATGGTCGCGAATCATATTTTGATCAAGATACAACCTGACACTGACCTGCAAATTGCAGAAAACGTAAGAAAAATTGAATTGAGCTTGAATTTGGGCTACCACTGCGGATCCAACAAAATCACTGTTTTCGCTTGAGTTAGGGTCATTTTCACTCATATTACTCAAAGTCAAATGATTTATTTCAAATAGGCACATAAAAGGCACTTGAACGTCAAAATTTACAAAAAAAATAGAGTTGATTCTATTATAGTCAAAAGGTAGTTTCGTATGGAGAAGAATGTGCAAGAAACTCTGCCGTTACTCTTTTAAAATGTTTTACAATATTTTGTTTAGGTACATTAATAATCATATGTAAAGACGATGCACCTAGAATAAAATTATTATACCAAAATAGGTTAAAAAAAAAGAATTTAAAATGAAGCAATGACAGATAAATTAATTATGCGATAGATAGGTACATGATGCTCACATATTTGTAATTTGTAAAATCGGTACTCTAAATCGACAACTGCCATTAATACAAACGAATAATATTTCTTGTAATTCAAGAACATAGAACCACTCTTGGCTGGTTTCAAAATTCTAATATGTTTGCCATCTACTGCTCCAAAACAGTGAGGAAAGTTGGTTTATGTTTCGAATCCTAAAGCGATGTCCTCCCATTCTCTCTGTGTCAGGCAGCTTAAGGAAATCTGTCTTTAGGTTTTCCCAAATGACGAAGCTTATTTCTTTTATTATTTTACTTATTGTCGAAACACCTAGGTACTCTATATGAGTAATGTATTTCTTTGAATGAACATCCTAAAGCTAAATATCTGAAAAAAAAAAATAAGTAAGTATTATGATAATTTTTTATTGATTTTAGGAAAATTGGTTTCAACTAAATGGAATAATATACGAGATTCGTGGCCTAATTGGTCAAGGATAGCTAATGAGACTCAATTGGTTTTCTATTGTTTGACTCCGAATCGGTGTCGCGCGAGGCTTAACAGGTTGTTAAATTCATAATCATTATCAAATACACTCTCATCTAACAAACACATACCTACATAGCACACATTCATACGAGGACTATAGTCTGAAAACTTACGTCAAAAATATTATTATACAATAATATTTTTCAAAAATACAATATTATTTTTTAAACTAGTTCATTTAAAATAATCTTACCTTAGACATAAGGCTAAGCGCGGGAAGGTACAAAAGAGTTACCGAGGCCCCTGGCAACATAGGCAACGAAAGGGGCACGGGTGGGTGTTTTAGTCAGTAAGAGTCTGACACAGAAGTTATAATAATTTCCCACCAAAAAAAAAAAAGAATCTTTGTTGGCAAATACATTCTCTGAAACTTGTATCTCGCACTCAAGTCTATTGAAAGTCGTCCCAGTAAATCATCAAAAGTGGATGCTGTCATTCGAAAATAATTGAAGAACTTTGATTCGTCACTTCTCAGTTCACCCATTAATGTTACAAATGTTCCAAGTGAAAGTCTTTCCCGTGAAATAGGATGTACCCAATGTTTTATTTTTACTCTATTTAGCTTTCTAAGATACCGCCACAACACAACAATTTCGTCGTCCATTGTGCGCACAGGTACCAAATTCAACTGAAGTGAGTGCTTGACTGTCCGATTTTTTTTGGGGGATCCGGTGTAATGTGAACACCTCTGTCCGGTGTCCGGTTTCTGGCAAATCTATACGGCGTCCGGCGTAGTGGGAACCCGGCCTTATAAATTGATGGTCCAGAGTGATGGTTATTTTAATATTTTTTGTCGGTCTGATCCACAGAGCTAGGAAAAACATATTTAGGTATATGTCTATGGTCTTGTCAGACTGATGACAGACTGAAAGATTATATAGCTATCAATCTCATGTCGCCGCCTGCGCCGATTCCCCTGCCACCCCCGACGTCCCCTCTCAACCATTAGCCCCGGAGAAAGAATTTATTCTTACTTTAGAAGTTTTACCTATTCTTTGGTATACATATAAAACGAAACATCACTAAGTGAATAAATACGAGTACCTATAAGAGCAACGAAGTGCTGTAGAAACTATAAGCCATTTTGAAGAAAATAAAACCCGAAGCCAATATAGAAGACGTGAAAAAGAAAATGAATAAGATCCAACTATCGCCGTGAAATAAAAAAACCGGCCAAGTACATCTCGGACCACGCACAATGAAGGGTTACGTAGTTGGGATGAATTTATCCCAAAAACAAACTTAACATTGTACTTGAAAAACATGTCACAATCAATTCTCCAACTACAAATGTAAGTTGGTCGACTATTACTCGTTAACTTGTAAAGCCTACTTAGCTGTGATAGTTTTCCTTTTAATTTCATTAAATGTACTACTGCCATGAATTTTTCACATCTCCATAAATAACCATTTAGGTGACGGGCGGGGGTAACGATACCCTACACTATGGGATAGCCGAGAGCAAAAATATCATCTCCACCAGGTTTTATTTTATCACTTTGTCGGCGTGATTAATATGTATACCTATGTTAAATTACAGCTTTTCTGGTAGTTGGCGTCCCTGACCAGCCTTGCCTGTATGTGAAAACGTCAAACAAATAGTTTTAGACAACTGCGCGCGCAGTTGTCTAAAACTATACTAACTGAATAATCCATACGTCCTTGCCGACGGAACAGAATGTTGCCATTTTAAATATTTTAGAATTACATAAACTCGCCCGCAGGTTTGCTATTTAATAGTAATATTTATTTATTTGGCTACTAATAAATAATCTACATTTTCTCTTTCAACTTAGTAAAATAAATTATGTAAAAATATGATTGTTAAGTATAAAAGGCATCCTGCCGGGGTCGCGGGAAGGTACTTATGGGTCACCGAGGCCCCCGCGACACAGGCAACAGGAAGGAATACGGGTGGGTTTTAGTCAGTAAGAGTCTGACACACCCTCCCGCTCCGCCCAGAGCGGGAGAAGTTATTTGATGATTTCCCACCCTCAAAAAAAAAAAAAGTATAAAAGGCATGAATAACCAAATGTGACCTTTCTTTCTAGTATTTGGTGTTAAAATAAAAAATATTACAATGAAAAGGCACAACTGATTCGTTGTGCCTTTTAATAATAAGAAAATATTTCAAAAGTTGTAATGACTTAGTTTCACTTTACCTATAATCTCAATTGTGACAAAAATTGAAAAGAGTATGCTTAGATGGTTTGGTCATGTTGAGAGGATGAATGAAAGTTGGCTAACAAAAGATATTTACCTACAAGACATATGTAAGAAGAAATTCCGGGAGGGGACGCCCCAGAAAGACATATAGTGACCTCACTGGTGATGTTCTTCAAAAAGGTCAGGTGCGTAGTACTCGCAACCGGCGTGCATGTATGAATGAACGTTAACGAACCAAAAGGAGTATGTAAGGAGCGTAGCAGGTGGCGTTCTATTTTCTGCGTACCCCCATGGGAAGAAGGCGTGAGTTTATGTATATATGTATAATCTCAATTCTTAAATAATTGTTCAGGTTAAATAAAAAATAATTAAGTGAAAATAAGTTTTATTTTTAAACAATGGCGCCGATTCCCTTGTTCACAAACTAAACTAAATTTAAGTTCAGTGTATCTTTTTCTTTCTATTTCATTAAGAAGAGGACAGAAGATAAATTTTAGTTTAGTCCTGTCAAATTAATCAGCGCCTGTCGTGTGTGTCAGAATGGCTGGTTGCCTGTGGCTTTGGTCTATGAGAGTTGATTAGAAAATTGCTACATAATTGCTTATATTTGCTACATTTAATAAATAATTGCTACATACTATATATATTTAGAAATAACATATTTTTTTTGTACAGCCATCCTGACGTTTGGTTGGCTGGTCGCCTCCTAGTTTAAAGCCAAGCATGCAGAGTTTCCCGAAATGTATTGCGTCAATAATTGCTACATATTTGCTTCATTTATCTAATTTAGTTGTATCTTCAAACATATGTTAAATAAAGGATGTAGCAATTATTTTAATTATCCCAAGGAAAAGTGCCTGATAAAACAATAAAGGCAAATAGTTGCAGTGTGTCTTCAGTCAACGGTATTGCTACTTTAGGAGGCTATTATTGCTACTTTATGTTATGAGTAGGTAAGTGGAAGTGGTGGCAAGTGGAAGCACATTAAAAGGATATCGTAAATAAAAACGTCGGGTCGTTCATAAGATTCATTTTAATAATATTACAATTTACTTAAAAAATATTCAACTATTAATTTACTTAATTTCCATATTATTTTTTCGCATATATTATACAATGTGGTATTAGCTTCTTTTTACTCTTCGTAACTTTTTTCGATTGGTCATCGTAACATTTCCATTCTGAATTTCGTCTGCAATGAGCTTTGTAGTGACCAATTAGTGTTTCACATACTGGGGGCTCGAATTCTGTTATAGACAGTAAATCAAACTCTGATCCTTGTAAAAAAAAGAGATGTTGGTGTATCATCTATTGATATTAATTGATTGGAATGAAATTCAAATGCAATAAGATCTCGTAAAGATACACTAAATGATTTAACACCTTTACATTTATTACGCCGGCATTCTGTAAGTTCTTGAGAATTAATTAAAGTATTTGCGGCTTCTTGTAAATCATTAATGGTTGAATTTATATCAACGTGTAGAACAGGTATCTTACGCTGAACTCTATTGATTTCACAATCTGATTCTGTACAATGTTCACTTTCATCTGCACTGTATATACAATCTATTAAAATGCGTTCAAATATATTATTTACATTGCACTCACATCTCACTTCCACAGAAGATTCTTGTTCATCTTTTGAAAAATAGACTTGCGCCATTTCAGATCTTATTTTGTATACTTCTTCTGTATCTCTTCCACTCATGAGTTTGACAAGTTTACAGAATAAATTTTCACTCTCATGTATTGTTTGACTTATACGATAGCCATCGATATATGCTATAGCTAAAGCCTGACATACCAAATCAATCGCGCAAGTATTTCTCAATATAATATATTTTTTACCAATTTGTAGCCTGCTTCCGTTAGACAAAAAAATAACTGGCTTCAAAGTTTTTCTTTTTTCAGTAACATTTCCTTTCCCTTTCCCTTTCCAGTTTTCGATGAAGGTAGGGTCCTCAGCAAAAATAGAATCAGCAGTAAACTCTTCCTTAGGCTCCTTAGACTGTAATTTACTTTTCCGCGTAGATGTTATGGAATCCCGTTTTATTTCGTTCTTAGGAAAATCTGCTTCAGTATTTCTTTGTACAGTAAGATTCGGCAGTAACGATATTGTCGGTGCAACTTTAATCTCTCCTTTTAAGAATTCTAAATGTTTCATAATGAATTCATCTGTTCGTAGTCTGTGAGATTTGGTGCTTAGATGTAATAGCAGTCTTTTTATAGTTTTAAAATATGATTCAACATTTGAAGAAGTAGGTGCCTCAATATCGGAATCATAAATATTCTTCATTACGTTTGACCACAAAGGAAACAAAGTCAGTAAACGTGATAAAATTCCTATAAAAGCAGGATAATGGTACAAATTGTCATGACTGCCTATATCTTCAGTATCTAGTGTTACGAGTAATTTTTCTGTTTCAATTTTTGTGGTAAACCATTTAAAAAATCTGTTCTCTTCACTTAATTTGGTATTGGTTTTATTTTCAAACACTGATTTTTCCACAGCTTTAGGCAGATCATTTATTTTATTACTATCCTGAATCACTTTTTTTTTTTTTGAACGTGGGAAATCATCAAATAACTTCTCCCGCTCTGGGCGGAGCGGGAGGGTGTGTCAGACTCTTACTGACTAAAACCCACCCGTATTCCTTCCTGTTGTGTTGCGGGGGCCTCGGTGACCCATAAGTACCTTCCCGCGACCCCGGCAGGCATCGGCCCTAGTGGACCCCTACTATATGTGCTGACTACATCTCTTTGAGGCGCGCGTGGAATACAACGCGCCGTCGACCCGGGCCTGGTCCTTACCGGACGGTGAGCTACCCATTGCTCACCGTCCGCAAACCCGCGCCTACGGTGGCCGGAAATCCGCCCGGGATTCCCGACGCCCTGGGCGTCTCCTGCGGTGGCTAGGGGCGAGAGGGCGCGAAACTTGCCTTTTTCTCAACCGTCCCGCCTCCTCCTTCGCGAGCATTACTGCTTCGCAGAAGGAGGTGACGGCTGCCCATGCCCTCTCGCTCCGACCATGGCCTGAACCAGGGCCGGACGCGAGAGGTCTCTGCCGCCGATCGCCTCCACGAGGACACGGCGGTGCTCTGCCCAAGCCGGGCAGACCTCCACCGTATGCTCCACCGTGTCCTCCGGGCGATCCACACAGTGGTGACACCCGGACGTTTCCTCCCGCCTTATCCGCCACAGGAACCTCCCGAAGCTGCCGTGTCCGGTGAGGACCTGTGAATCACTATCTCTGTATCCAAAGTCTGAAACTGATTCAATGTCTTTAATCGACTCTTAGCCAACTCACACCTAGAAGGAGTATTGGATTTATTAATGCCGTCGTGTTCATTCAAACAAACTGTAATAATATCTTTCAAAATTTCTTTGGCTTTTTCAAAATTTACGCATTCCTTCAACGCTAACAGATCACTTTAATATAAAAGAATTTTACTCTGTTGTCGACATGTTTAAAACAAGTTAAATTGAAAATGATTTTAACAAAATGACTAGTGTCTATTCTAATGTAGCAATCGTCACTTTTTTCGTCTTCCTCCAGTTTTCTGTAAGATTCTGTAACATATTCTTTAGTAGAGTTATGTTTCGTAAATGCTTTTACGCAAGCACCATTCAGCGCGGATGACTCATTGACGATGATTTCGTCTGGTTTTGGATTGCTCACGTGCCATGCTTCCAGCCATTTGTATATAGTGTCCATAGACGGGCTTTCTGATACCATTTGGGTAAGTGGGATACTACTGTGACCTTCATATGTTTTCATGACACATACCTACATAAAACAAAATGTGTTTGGTGATTGTGACATTATTTATAGGGCCAAATGGTTTGAAAATGTTACCGGTGGCTATACTAACAATCAATTTAGCAGCTTTTTTAAATTCTTTGCAATATTGATCTTAGCAAGGGTCCCAATAAAATAATAAATATAAAATGGATACACTGAGATATGTTTAATAGCTTCTTTGTAAGGCGATATTTGGGTCATTAGCCATAATGAAAGTATTTGGTTTCGATGAAAAAGTGAGCTACTCTTATGTTCGTGTTTTATTTGACGCAAGCACCCTGTTGTTGGTAAATGAGTAGGTTCAGGCTCATCGGAATTAACAACTAAATTTGCCATTGAGTTACGATATGAAATAGCGGATACATGTTTAAGTTCTTCAGCTATTTCAGTTCGTTTTACAGGTGATAGTTTTATTTTTTTCATTGGAGGATGAATGAAATTTTCGTCGTAATTAGTTATTATGCATTTGCACTGAGCTATTTTATCCGAAGGCCAGCTAATAATAACTTTCGCATCAGCTTTACATTGTTTATAAGATCCGATGCACGTTATATTGGTGTTCATAGAAATAGAATACTGTTTAAATGTCCAAGTGTGTGCTATTGGATGGACCTCCCAAATTTTTTCACGCAATTGATGGGCCCACTGATGTTTAGGCAAAAGATTTCTCATTCTAAAAACAGACTCAAATCCTTTATTTAATTTTATGCGTTTAGCTATTGGTAGCAGACGCTCCCATTGATACGTATCAATTAAAAAATCATAAATGACTGTTTTTCCAAGCGATTTGTTGTTCACGTCTTTGCATTTTTTTTCTTCTCTATTATCACATTTATAAAAAGTAATTGGGCTTGGTTCTTCACAGCAAATATTATCATTTGGGCTAAAGAAATAATCTAAATTTTTCTTCACCGAAAGGTACAGTGCCTGTTTCGTAATCTTATTGTCTAAGGCAGTACTAATTTCACTAAACATGGATCAGTAGATGCTGGTAAATCTGACTTACTTGAAAAATACTTTTTGTATTGCAAGAAAACCTTTTTTTGCTCTTCGAGTGGCACAACGAACTTTCTTCCCCTCTTCATCGTCACAAACACCAAAACCACAGTTTATATAATAGTTACCCAAAACACGAATTAAAAATTCGTTCTATAGGTAGGTACTTGTTCCTTATAATAACATAGATCTATTTAAATTGTCAAATAAAATTAAATAAGACTGTGATTCCAATACGATATCTGCACTAGCAATGACTAAGAATAATTGTTATAATGATAATTATTGGATTATTGAGGGTAGGTACATATTTTTTTTAACGCAAGAATCGCATTACTATCACTGTTGCCAGAGCCTAAACGATTAAACCGATTCAACATAACTAAGTATTTGCCTTTATTGTTTTATCAGGCACTTTTCCTTGGGATAATTAAAATAATTGCTACATCCTTTATTTAACATATGTTTGAAGATACAACTAAATTAGATAAATGAAGCAAATATGTAGCAATTATTGACGCAATACATTTCGGGAAACTCTGCATGCTTGGCTTTAAACTAGGAGGCGACCAGCCAACCAAACGTCAGGATGGCTGTACAAAAAAAATATGTTATTTCTAAATATATATAGTATGTAGCAATTATTTATTAAATGTAGCAAATATAAGCAATTATGTAGCAATTTTCTAATCAACTCTCATAGACCAAAGCCACAGGCAACTAGCTATTCTGACACACACCGCCTGTCACAACTCCATACAAGTTTAGACGCGATTAAAAACTTGCCTACTAAAATTACGTCAATTTACGTCAAGCGCTGATTAATTTGACAGGACTAAACTAAAATTGATCTTCTGTCCTTTTCTTAATGAAATAGAAAGAAAAGGATGCACTGAACTTAAATTTAGTTTAGTTTGTGAACAAGGGAATCGGCGCCATTATCTACCTTCCAAAAATAAATTATTCCTTATCAATGAGATGGCACCTTTTACATTTGAGTAGTATCACAATGAGATCAATAGTACCGTGTATTTATATAATTAAATCTTTTAACAAAATCAGTCATTAGTAACAAAAAATCTATTATACTAAATTCAGATTAAAAATTAGTCTTGCTTAATTTGACTTTGGTTAGTCATCATGAATTTGAGTGAGATCAGCAGAACCATCGTTTACAGGTAAAGATTCCCAAAAAACCCTTACTAATACTACTACTATAATACTTTTCTACCTTGTTTGTACTTTGAAAAGTATTATAATACTTTAATTATTGTGAATGTGAGCACTATGTGGGTCATTTTTATTTATTTCTTGTTTTTTTTTTCTCTTAGTTTTAATGATGGTCTGGCATTTTGAGTTCTTTATGCGGCCAACCCAATTGTCCTTTCCTTGGTATTGTTCGTCGAGTCGTTGAGCTCCTTAAGTTTTGAGTTGAGCTACACGATTACTGACAAATGCTTGCACTGACTGGACAGGTCCACTCAAATTTGTGTGGTTCTTTCCTCAAAAGACCATTTCAGACATAGATCTACATGGTCCTCACATGATCTGACCAAGATTATGTCTGGACTTTAAAAGAGACTTTGACCCTTGAGTTTGTTTCGCCATTTCTTCTCAGGGGTAGTCAGATAGGAAATGTCGACTCCATCTAGCTTATTTTTTAATATGACGTGTAAAAGTGATTCTCATATCCTATTTACAGAATAAACAATTTCATTTCATTTAATTTCATTTCATTAGTGGGCCAAGCTTGGTGAGTATTGCAGACTTTCTTTCAGATGCGATACCTCTTGGTACAAGCTTTTGGCGTGGTGATGGAATACCAGTTTTAATATTTTTCAGTTTCAGAAAATCTAATTCAAAGTGTTCTTGTGAATTGTGACTATTTTTGTACATAAGTGATTTAAATCCCCTTCGGAAGGTTGCTTCAGAAATGGTATTCATATATGCTCGAGGAGTTGAGTTTTGCAATTTGTATAAGTACTGAGGACGGTCTTCAAAATCATAAAAATCTTGAACATTCATTTTCTTTACAACTTTAATACAGCGCCTGCATGATAGTGACAACAGCATTTTTAAAATGATTTCTGCCAGACCAGACTGCCCCTTTCAGAGTATATATTTAAGCACTAATACTAACCTATTTATTTAAGCACTATTGTTACTAACACTAAAATACTAACAAAACTAAACATCTAGAATTAAGTGGTCTGTATTTATTTTATTTCATAAAATAATCTCACTGTATGCCGCACTGGTCGTTGTCATCACGTCAACGCCGGCTGTGGCTGAAAACTAGCGCTGGGGCTCTGTCTCGCGTAGGGTCACAGCATTATGCTGAGCGGTGGCCGTTTTGCCTGGATGTGACGCATATTTCCCCAACGAAAAAGAACAAGTTGCGTCACAAACCACCAATAAACATATTTTCGTTCTTTCTACCCTCTTACGTCACAGAGTGTAACTAAATAATAAAAATAAAGTAAACTATTGTAGTTTTTTATTTCGCGAGCCTGACTCGTAATCCTATGTTGCTTCATATACGTAGAAAATAATTACAAAATTGACGATGGAGCAAACAGTTCTATGTAAGTAACTCAATAATAGTAAGTTAACGGCTGTTGATTCATTCCGCTCGCCAGACTGCCGCTACCTACCCTGGCGTGACACACTTACAATCATAATTCGAAAGGTTTTGAAAGGGATCCATTTATATTCCATATTGCATTGTTGCTTCATACAATATTTGAAAAATTAATCTGCTCGACAACGTAAATAACGAAATAAATGTGGTTGCAGTCAAAATGAAAGAGATTGGGCATTGTATAGTTTAAGTGTTTCGCACTTAGGCTACTGAGCCCCAATGGACACGCGCTCAATCCACACATACATGACGTTTAGACAGTAAAGAATGGTATGACCGAAAAAAGCAGTGGCTACTGTTGGTCTGTGTGTGTCAGTAGAGATTATGTAGACATTACAAAAGGTACACTCTTTTGGTATGTCTGTCGCTGTATGTTTGTCAAACTAGAAATATAAAATGTATGAAATGATAAATAAACTAAAAAAAGAGTGAAAAATGTCAGTCTATATGATGTCCGACTGTCAAGCTAGAAATAAGAAACACTAAATGGAATAGAATAGAATATTCTTCATTAAGTACACCATAAAAATTAGGAAAATGAATTAGGGTTTGCCATATGGTGAAGCTTGAAGCAGGCATGGCTCTATGCGAAGTGGAACATTACAATTAGTGCACTAAATTGAAGATCTACGGACACGGAGCTGGCACCTCAAGCAGGGAATACGAGCACGAGGGCCTTCGCTTATGAAATCGTTTTGGCGAGGAAAGTGACCTGAAGTGGACTCTGGCTGAGCCAGAAAGCTCGCGCTCGCTGGTGCGGTGATAGGACGTGTGGGTTTTGGTGTGTGGCCGTGGTGGTTTTGAAGTATCTGTTCCACTAACTCTAACCGGAAAACTAAATGATCTTTGGATGTACGGTTTGAAGCCTCGTAGAGAACGAGTGAATTGAAAATAGAGGCATTGAGAAGGCGTTTGAAGAAGTTCATATTCCAGTTTGAGCATTTTTTTCTATCTAGCAGGTATGGTTCCAGCATCTGATCTTGACGATCAACGCTTCCCATAACTTTATTATAGTCCAAAATTACTTGAGGTATGTATTGAGCCTCACGATATGGTTTCGGCTCCATCCGGCCTTGATGAATGCCGTGGTAGGTAGAGATGGTGCCGATCGTTCCTGTCTTGTCATGATAAGCCATGACAACGATATCGCCGGAATGACGGGCTACGAATTGACCGTCTTTCAGCTGGCACTGCGATATGAGTGGAGGCACATGGCTACGGTTGGTGCGCAATGTCCCTACACAATCGGTTTTATGTGCCTTTAGAAATCTGGCCAGTAGGGGGCTATTGAACCAATTGTCCATGAAAAGAGTATACCCCTTGTTGAGGAGAGGACGGACGAGAGTTAGGACTGTCAACGTGCTTTTCAGCAGCGTCGACGGGTAAGTGGGATCATAGGTGGTGGGAGCACCGAGGTACATAAAGAAAGACCAAAGGTAGCCGGTCGAAGACTCGCACAGTTCGAAGGTCTTCACTCCGAACTTGACTGCCTTGGTCTTTATGTCCTGGCGAATGGAGAAGTTTCCTTTCGACAAAGTCAGGGATTCGTCAATATAAATATTTTGGGATGGGATATAGGCTTCCTTGAAGCGAGAATTTAAATGTTGCATAACGGGGCCAAGAGAAAATAAAGGGTCAGTGTTCATGTCAGTCGGTCTATTGCGGTCGTCATTGAAGTGGAGAGCGCGGCAAAGAAGTTCGTAACGACGGTGAGAGAACATTTTACTAAAAATGTTCGTCTGAAGGATTGGGTTAACGGTGAAGCAAGATTTTGTGGAGGGCATCTTGATGATTCCGAACATCATCCAGAAGGAAAATAGGATTAAAATTTCATGAACGTTCGTGTCATACCAATCCTGGGCAAAAGCAGCGGATGAGCTTATTAGTCCCTGAGCGTGGCGGTTGGTCTCAGTCACAATATGTGACAAAATGCCGTCATCCCAGTACTGCCTAAACGCCGCATATGCATTCTCAGAAGCGGCAGTGGGCCCTGTTTGCTGAGGCAGAAATTCTTCCCGGTGGCCTGCATGATCACGCATGGACGACCATTCAAAACGACTAGAAACCTCCATCCCAGTAAACAGGGCCTCGTCCTGGCCATCGTCTGCATCTAAAAACGCGTCATTCTCATCATGTGCCTCAGACACGGGCTTGGGCCTCCTCGCTCTTGCTGTCGCCCGCACTCTCGCGGCCGCCCTGGCTCTCACTAGCGGCGAGTCCTCGGGCACGTCGTCGTGCTCCACATGCACCTGCACACACCTCGCGCCCCGCCCCCCGCGGGGCTCCCCCGCCACCCGCCCGCGCGGACCCCGCCCTCGCGCGCCACGCAGCGAGCGACCACTCGTCGACGTCGACGGTTGCTCTACCAATTGCTGGGACGTGTGGTGTTCGTCAGCTAAATGAAAGTCGCCGCCATCGATATGGCAGACTCCCACCCTTAGAAAAAGAAATATAATTTTACATACATGTAAATCTGTTAATTCTTCCCATCCTCACTTAAGGATCTCAAACATGTTCTTTGACAAATCAGCAGTGGTCCACGCTCGAGGTTTGCCAGAGAGCTTTGGAACGGAGTATTCTGGGTATCAAGCTTGAACACCGTGTTAAGAATACTACCATCAGTTCCATCACAAAATGGAACTCGGAAAGCTGCCAAGCTAAAATGGAACGGGGCTGGACACATCTGATCAATAGGCCAAACTCCTTCAAAGAGAGTGGGCCCAAATAGCCCTGAATAGAGAGTAGGGAGGCCTTCGCCTGCAGTGGAAAAATCCAGACTGATGATGATAATAATAATGAATCGACGAGAAAAATGACGTCGTGATGGGACCTGTGAGCTGGTGAACTCTAGGTCTGTTGCAGTAGAGTTTACTTTACCGAAACGGGTCCAGGGTGAGGAGCCAAACCAAGAGAGATACATACGAGGGCGGGTCAATAAGTCCGTGACTTTTTTAATTTCTGACCTCTTTACTGAAACAGCAACACTGCTCCTGTCAACAGGCATCTGTCAGTTGACTCCTGTCAAAATTTAAACTTGCTGCGTCAGTTAGTTTGTGTTTGACAGCTATTTTTATCAGACTACTCACTAATTTGAGGAGAAAATGGAAAAAAGTGAATTTCGTGTGCTTATTAAGCATTATTTCTTGCGAAAAAAAACCATTACCGAGACCAAGGCTAAGCTTGATAAATACTATGGGGACTCTGCACCATCGATTTCAATGGTAAAAAAGTGGTTTACTGTATTTCGTTGTGGCCGTACAAGCACTGAAGATGCCGAACGTCCTGGACGCCCAGTTGAGGTCTCTACACCCGAAACAATCGAAAAAATTCACGATATGGTGTTGGCCGACCGAAGATTGAAAGTGCGAGAGATTGTGGAAGCCGTAGGGATCTCGCATGGCTCAGTGGTTTCAATTTTGAATGATCACTTGGGCATGAGAAAGCTTTCCGCAAGATGGGTGCCGCGTTTGCTCACAGTCGACCACAAACGCAATCGTGTAACAACTTCACAGGAAGGTTTGGCGTTGTTTAATCGCAATATGGAGGAGTTTTTGCGCCGTTTTGTAACCGTGGACGAAACATGGATCCATCACAACACACCAGAGACCAAACAACAGTCAAAACAGTGGGTTTCTAAGGGTGAATCGGCGCCGAAGAAGGCCAAGGTGGGTTTGTCAGCCAATAAAGTTATGGCGACTGTTTTTTGGGATGCACGCGGGATAATCCACATTGACTACCTTCAAAAGGGAAGAACAATCAATGGGGAATATTATGCCAATTTATTGGACCGATTCAATGACGATTTGAAAAAAAACCGACCTCATTTGGCCAAGAAAAAAGTTCTTTTCCACCAAGACAATGCAAGGGTGCACACATGTGCAGTTGCCATGGCAAAAATCCATGAATTGGGCTATGAATTGCTCCCTCATCCGCCCTATTCTCCAGATTTGGCTCCGAGCGACTACTTCTTGTTCCCAAACCTGAAGAAATGGCTTGGTGGAAAAAGATTTGACTCCAATGATGAAGTCATCTCGCAAACAAAGGCCTATTTTGAGGACCTCGACAAATAATTTTTTTTTGGAAGGGATAAAAAAATTGGAGAAGCGTTGGACAAAGTGTATAGAGCTCAAAAAAATAATTTTATTTTTCAACGTAGTCTACGTTGAAAAATAAAATTATTTTTTTATCAAAAAATCTGTGTTTTATTCCAAAAGTCACGGACTTATTGACCCGCCCTCGTACACCGGCAGGTCAGCATGTGGCGAGCTGTTGGGCAATAGCGATCCCATGGACCCTATCTCCCGGGAGTTGTCTAGTTCCTCACCTCTGCATAACATTGCATAACCAGCCTATAATATTCCCACTGCTGTGACACAGGCCTCCTCTCGGTTAGACGAAGTAGGCCGTAATCCACCACGTAGGCCCAGTGCGGGTTGGTAGATGTCACATGTTTTTAAATTTTTGGTTCTAGGACATCACAGGTTTCCTCACGATCTGTTCCTTACCCGTTTTGAGAGCAGTGGTGATGAAATAATTTACACAAAGTAAAACGCTTGTCAGAGTTAGAACCTACGGCTTACCACTCGTAAGTCGCGGTCATTAGCACTGGGCCACCACTGCTTTTGCATAGAGCTAACAGGGATAATCGTCGGTTGGTGCCTCAATACTTAAAATTGTCTAAGGGAACTCTGGGACTTGGCTTCGGCCCGAAGGTTCGGGACCCCAGAGTCCCGAGATGTGTCAGACTTTTAAATAATAATAATAACAATACATGTATATATCACGGAGAAAAGGTAAAAGAGCAAATGTGAAAAATATATATAACTTACAGCTGACGACGTGGCAGAGTACGAACAATAGGCGACACCGGAGCGCGCGGCGGGCGTGGCCTATCAAATAAAACGGTTTCGGTACTGCGAATATACAATTATTTTAATAAAAACGTGTTTTTTAACTTACGGTTGCATCGCACGCGGCCCACTTTTATCCACCGCCATGGGGGCAAAGGAAGCCGATGGTGACGGTCGTAGCGAACTGGAATAAATAGTTTTCGTTATTACAAATATTATAACTCAATATAATTATTTCAATCAAAACATGTTTTATAACTAACGGCTGCATCACGCGTGGCCCACTTTTATCCACTGCCATGAGGGCAAGGGAAGCCCATGGTGACGGTCGTGGCGAACTGGAATAAATAGTTTTCGTTATTACAAATATAATAATAATAATATAATTTCGTTATTCATTATTATTTCAATCAAAACGTGTTTTATTACTTACGGAAGCATCACGCGTGGCCCACTTTTATGCACCGCCATGGGGGCAAAGGAAGCCGAAGGTGACGGTCGTTGCGAACTGGAACAAATAGTTTTCGTTATTACAAATTTAATATAATAACTCAATATAATTATTTAAATGAAAACGTGTTTTATAATAATTTTTTTTTTGGGTGGTAAATCATCAAATAACTTCTCCCGCTCTGGGCGGAACGGGAGGGTGTGTCAGACTCTTACTGACTAAAACCCACCCGTATTCCTTCCGTTGCCTGTGTTGTCAGGGCCCTCGGTAACCCTTTAGTACCATCCCGCGATCACGGCAGGCATCGGCCCTAGTGGACCCCTACACTTGTGCTGACGACATCTCTTTGAGGCGCGCGTGGAATACAACGCGCCGTCCACCCGGGCCTGGTCCTTACCGGACGGTGAGCTACCCATTGCTCACCGTCCGCAAGCCCGCGCCTACGGTGGCCAGAAATCCGCCCGGGATTCCCGACGCCCAGGTCATCTCCTGCGGCGGCTAGGGGCGAGAGGGCGCGACACTTGCCTTTCCCTCAACCTTCCCGCCTCCTCCTTCGCAAGCATTACTGCGTCGCAGAAGGAGGTGACGGCTGCCCATGCCCTCTCGCTCCGTACCATGGCCTGAACCAGGGCCGGACGCGAGAGGTCTCTGCCGCCGATCGCCTCAACGAGGACACGGCGGTGCTCTGCCCAAGCCGGGCAGACCTCCACCGTAAGCTCCACCATGTCCTCCGAGCGATCCATACAGTGGTGACACCCGGGCGTTTCTTCCCGCCTTATCCGATACAGGAACTTCCAGAAGCTGCCATGTCCGGTGAGGACCTGCGTCAGGCGGAAGGTGAGGACGCCGTGGCGCCTCTCTAGGCCACTCCTCAAAGAGACTTATCGCCGCAATTGTGGCGTGCCCAGCACTGGGTTGCGACAACCGTACTCTCCATGTCGCCATGAGATCCCGCCGGAGCTCCGTCCGCTGTGCCGCGATTTTTCGCGGCAGCGGAGTTGCGCCCCGGCGTTTCGCCTCCTCGCGCCACTCCCATACGTGCGCGTGGACTTTTGCCTGCAGATCCCATGGCGGCAATCCAGCAAGGAGGCTCGCTGCCTCACAGGACACCGTGCGGTATCCCCGGAAACTTACGGCTGCATCACGCGTGGCCCACTTTTTTCCACCGCCATGGGGGCAAATGAAGCCCATGGTGGCAGTCGTGGCGAACTGGAATAAATAGTTTTCGGTATTACAAATTTAATAACTCAATATAATTATTTCAATGAAAACGTGTTTTATAACTTACGGCTGCATCACGCGTGGCCCATTTTTTTCCACCGCCATGGGGGCAAATGAAGCCCATGGTGGCAGTCGTGGCGAACTGGAATAAATAGTTTTCGGTATTACAAATTTAATAACTCAATATAATTATTTCAATGAAAACGTGTTTTATAACTTACGGCTGCATCACGCGCGGCCCATTTTTTTCCACCGCCATGGGGGCAAATGAAGCCCATGGTGGCAGTCGTGGCGAACTGGAATAAATAGTTTTCGGTATTACAAATTTAATAACTCAATATAATTATTTCAATGAAAACGTGTTTTATAACTTACGGCTGCATCACGCGCGGCCCATTTTTTTCCACCGCCATGGGGGCAAAGGAAGCCGATGGTGGCGGTCGTGGCGAACTGGAATAAATAGTTTTACTTTATTACAAATATTATAACTCAATATAATTATTTCGATCAAAACATGATTTATTGCTTACATAACGGATGGCGAGGGTCGAGCCATCGGAGGACCTTGAGGAAGACCTAATCGGACCTCCTCTCCATCCTGGAGGAGCGTCGGTGGCGACTCAACATACTGAAGAGTCAAAGAAATAAAACGAAATTACTACTATTGAATCGTATACACACAAGACAACATATGATTCCTGGCCATCCCCTATAAGAAAAGAAAAAGGATTTACCTCCAGACCCGGTTCGAAGTACCCGATGTCGAGGTACTCCAGCTCTTCGTAAGCATCGTGCACCTCCTCCTCCTGGTCCCCGGGCTCCGAAAGTTCGAGGCACTCTTCCTCTGGGTCCTCGTCCTGGCCAACGTAACACCTCGACATTATCTCTAAAAATAAATTTTCTCATAATTTGAATAACACACAACTAAAACTTTACAAATTAAAATAAATATACTATTATTTTTCAAAACAATATATTCAAAACTCTTACAAAAAAACATTCAGCCAACAGATGTTATCGATAACTTTTATCAATATGACCTACAGTACAGCCTAGTGGTTGTTGCGGCAGTTTGAATTTGGCAGTTCAATTCCTTGGTTCAATGTTAACAACATAAAATTGTAACACACACTTGCGAATACTTCGAAATAATTATGTTTTAACTGAATGAATACCTACACCTCAATTATATGCAACTATAAATTATAATTAGTTTTTGCGTTGTTTACTAAATTAGTTTCGTAACAACAACTACGCTGACATACATCACACTTAAAACAAAAAACCTGACTGCAAAAATATATAACTGAAAAGGGAATAAAATAAATTATTTAAAAAGCAAAAACCCGACTGCAAAAACAATTAACTGAAAAGGGAAAAACAAGCATTATAATCTATGTAGTTTTGGTCTTGCAGGCGGGAACAATCAAAAGTTACACCATAGTTCAGGTTATTCGATTGTCCCCGCCTGCAAGACCAAAATTATATAGATTATAATGCTTGTTTTTCCCTTTTCAGTTATGTGTTTTTGCAGTCGGGTTTTTTGCTTTTTAAATAATTTATTTTATTTCAAACTTTTTATTTTTATTAATATATATATTTGAAAATTATTCATTACTCGCTTTTATTTGATACCAATATTGTTGCAATTAATTAAAAAAAAACTTCCCCTCCTTTTTTATTGTATTTGCAGATGCAATTTATAAATATTATATAGCCTATGTCACTCCCACAATTAAGACGAATCGAAAGATTCCTCATATGTTAAAATCCATCAAGCCGTTTAGGCTACAGAGCGTGCCAAAGAAATAGACATACATACATACATACATACTCTCGAAATACATTACCCTCCTGAGGCAGTCGGGTAAAAACAAGCATTATAACCTATAGAATTTTGGTATTGCAGGCGGGGACAAACCAAAAACCTGAAATATTGTGTAACTTTTGTTTTGTCCCGCCTTTTTTATTTTATTTTGAGGGTGGGAAATCATCAAATAACTTCTCCCGCTCTGGGCGGAGCGGGAGGGTGTGTCAGACTCTTACTGACTAAAACCCACCCGTATTCCTTCCTGTTGCCTGTGTTGCCAGGGGACTCGGTGACCCATATGTACCTTCCCGCGACCCCAGCAGTTGTTTGTCCCGCCTGCGATATCAACATTCAATAGGTTATAATTATAATGCTTGTTTTTCCCTTTTCAGTTACTTATATTTTTGCAGTCGGGTTTTTTGCTTTTTAAATAATTTATTTTATTACCCCACAATTTCTGCCAAATGATACTAGATCCAACCCGTAAAATAAATAGATATTGTTGTACTTAAAAACATACCACCACTTTGACCCTCGTTTGGTTCAATAATATCTTCTAGTGCCTCACTTACAGCTGGTAATTCTTCATTGATAGCAATGCTTTCTGTATGACATTCATCAACTATACTTATGTGCTGTATTGGAGATTTAATAAACCCACTGCAAAACTCCAAGTAATTTCGATTTATTAAAGAATTGGGCTGTAACAAGATGATTATAGTATTAGAAAAATATGCAGGTGATCACAGTGCCACTCAAAACTTAAGCCCTACTTAAGGAGGTCCAATGTACTCTGGAGAATTGGCCATTACCAACCTCACTGACCACTGTACGAGATATTGTCGCATAGCTCTTGCTGATATGAAAGAGGATCGTTATCAAACTACCACATACAAGTTTCATACAGAAGTTGTAGCAGTAATATGTGGAGTATTTATTATGTAATGATTGTGAACACCTACATTTGACAAAAGCGTACATATCAAAATTCAACACACTATGGTATGGTTGGTGTGAAATCCATACCTGTTGTAACTGGATTTCACACACACACACAATAGACTGAAGTAATAACAATAAATTGCTGTTGAAGATTACCTCACCTCAGAACCCTCATTCATGATCTGAGCAAACAGCTCTTCGGCTTTCAGACATTTTCTCAGTAATCGGTAGCATTGCTTTAGTTTAGCGAAGCAGAAAAAACAAGCAAGAATCGGTCGGCTGTCTTCAGTTACAAACTGCAACAAAATTTATTTTTATGAAGAAAATACCTATATATCCTTAATAATAATAATAAATCCATTTATTTCAGGTCCATAAATTACACCCATAGAAACTAAACACAAACACATAATGAATAAAAAAGATTAGAGATAAGCATTACAAATTACAATATATTTACGTAAAATCATTGCACCGAAATAAATTAAAATAAAAATAACATTCAACTAATATTTCAAAATTTATAAATTAGAAAATACATAAATGAGTCAATTAAAAATGTAAAATAATTAAATCAATTAAAAATTAGAATATAATTTAATGCTTTCTGTGCGTATCTTATAGAAAAGGCTTGAGCATTGATCACCACTCTTACTCAAAGCAGATCGGTGACTTAATATACATATTTATTATAAGTCAAGGTTTCCTCACGCTGTTTTCTTTCACCCATGTCAGTGATTTCTCCTAAGACGCCTCTGGCCAAAAGTTTATGTATGATGTGTTCATGTATTCTTCATGTTGAAGAGGCATTTATAACCATAAATAGGCAATTCACATAATTCTTAATTAAAATATCAATCAAAATCAAATCAACTCAGCTTATAACAGTCCACTGCTGGACATAGGCCTCTCCCAGGCTGCGCCACAACACCCTGTCCTCCGCTTTCCGCATCCAGTCTGTCCCATTCACCTTTTTAAGGTCGTCGGTCCATCTAGCTGGGGGGCGCGGGGCGTCCCACACTACGCTTGCCGATATGCAGTCTCCGCTCCAGGACAATTAAAATATCAACTTACTGGAATATCAGTCAGCTTCTCATATAGCTCGTGCAAGTTCCTGTTGACCACTAAATGTATGCGAACATTTTCTGCTAAACATATCCTACACACTGTCAGTTTTTCCATCATTTTTAACTCAAAAGTATCAGTTAAGTTATGTATTTCAACTTTACATTTATAGTTTATAGAAACACCGTTGCCTTACGTACAAATAACGACTTTTTCTAATATTATGTTCTGTGCTAGTAATCTAAAAGTATTTTGAAAATAAACGTTAATTTTTATTACTCAAACTCAAACTCAAAGCATTTATTTCAAATAAACCAATTACAGGCACTTTTGAATTGTCAAGGGTTGTGTCAGTCAGTCAGAAAGATGAAGCTGCCCATTCCAAAGCGTAGTAGGTACCTATGGAGAAGAACGGGCAAGAAACTCCAAGGACACTATTTTAAATCAACGTATTATGGTTACAAAATATTGTTTACATCATTCATTTTGAAATTATACATGTGAGAACGATGCAAAACGTAAAAGCGTCCGTAATAAAAAGATTACAACAAAAACAAAAGCAATTCAAAAGTTAAAGTTAAAATAAGCCGTGGCAGCTAAGAGATGACCAGTCACTACTGACGGCGCCCGTTCACGAACATGACGCGTGGATCAGCACCATTCAGCTCAACCATTTTGAAGGGAGCTAAATGATCCAACACACGCGCCACCATCAGCGAGACATTAGAGTGAGCACGACATACTCCCAGCCACCAGGGCACATTCAAGTCAATGAAAGACGTATCCAGTAAATGGCAGCTTTATAGTACATAGTACTCACATAACAATGTGCTGTGCAGCTATACAATACTAAGAGATTGAATTTATACAATGCAAAGAGTTTTTAAAATCTTCAGCAGCTCCAACACTATTTTCAATACCTGATCAATTAGTTTTTGCGCCCTTGTGGAGCAGGACCAGCGTTGAGCCAAGCATTTTTATCAGCAATGTAATCCCCCAATTTATAATATGCTTGGCTAAATAGCGTGCGTTTTATACAAGATTTAAATTTCATCTCTTTCAGTTGAAGTATGTGGGGAGGTATTTTATTGTAACATTTTAAACAGTACCCCATGAAAGATGAGTCTACTTTAGCCAGCCTGAAACCTGGTTGAACTAATTGGTCCCTATTTCTAGTGATATAATTGTGTCTTTCACCTCTTTTACTAAAAAGATGTAGATTTTTCCTTACGTACATGATGTTTTCATAGATATATTGACAAGGTACCGTCATGATGTTAATTTCTTTAAACAGTTCCCTTAGAGAGTCGCACCTGCGGAGGCCATATATGGCTCTGATGGCTCTTTTTTGCAGAATAAAAATAGACTCGATGTCTGCAGCCCGTCCCCATAGTAAAATACCGTACGACATAATACTATGAAAGTAACTAAAATATACTAGCCGTGCGGTATCTACATCAGTAAATTGACGGATTTTTCTCACAGCATATGCTGCTGAACTTAGCCGTCCTGCAAGGGAAGTTAAATGAGGCCCCCATTGAAGCCTTGAGTCGAGCGTAATCCCCAGGAAAACAGTTTTATCGACGAATTCTAATTTCTCTTGATTCAATACTATCTCACAAATACTACTTTTGACATTTGGTAAAGAAAATCTTATGCACTTAGTTTTTTTCCCATTTAATACTAAATTATTAGCAGTGAACCAATTTTGGACCTGCAATAGGGCGTTATTTACGTCGTCAAAATTTGAGGCACGTCTATTAATTTTAAAAATTAAGGAAGTATCGTCAGCAAATAACACCATTTGTGGTTGGGTTTTTAACAAGTGGGGTAGATCATTAATATATACTAAAAAGAGGAAAGGACCCAATATCGAGCCTTGTGGTACACCCATTTCTACTTTTAAGCCGAGTGAATTGACACCATTTATTTGAACTTGCTGCTGTCTATCATATAAATAAGATTTTACTAAACTGAGCGCAAGGTCTCCAAGTCCGTAATGCTTAAGTTTCAAGAGTAATGTTTCGTGGTCGACGCAATCAAATGCCTTGGAGAGGTCACAAAATATTCCTATTGCGTCTTGGGCCTCTTCCCACGCCGTAAATATGTGTTTTAATAAGGTGACACCGGCGTCAGTCGTACAACGTCCCTTGGTGAAGCCATACTGTTGATCGTGTAAGATTCTATTGGTGTTAAAATGATTGAGCATTTGATTAAGCATTACCTTTTCAAACACCTTGCTGAAAACCGGCAACACGGATACGGGTCTATAATTATTGGCGTCTCTACTATCCCCGGATTTGAAAAGTGGTATTACCTTACTATATTTCATTAGATCCAGGAAGACTCCTTGATCAACACACAAATTAAATAGTAATGCTAAGTACGGCGCTATAGTCTCAATAATGGAGGTACAAACTTTGATTGACATTCCCCATAGATCTTCTGTTAATTTGATCTTGATTTGCTTGAAAGCTTTTATTACTGTTATGGGGTTTATATGCTTGAATTTAAATTCAGTCGGGCAGGATGAAACGTTTGCTCTTAATAAATCAATAGAACGCGAAGACGAGGAATTTAGGGTTTCAGTAGTTTTAATTGGGATACTGGTAAAGAAATTTACAAATTCTTGCGCTACTTCTTTGTTTGAGCTACATATCTCGTAGGTGGTCCAGACAGCCCAGGTAAGTCATAGGAATTTGATTTTTAGCTCTTGAGTAGGTATAATATGTTCTGTGATTATTAGTCCCTACAAAGAGTATATTATCTTTAGAGGAAGTCCCTTAACACCATCTATGCGTCTCCGATTCGGTGTCAAACAAATACGTACCACGAACAAAAGCTACCACAACATAACTGAACTGGTAGTTCACGTTTATTTCGTTACTGTTGAGTGTTAGGGGCCGCGCGACACCGATTCGGAGTCAAACAATAGAAAATCAAAAAGCGTATTTAGCCACAGAACATACATACGCTCTACCCATAGACATATTTTTCCTAGCTCGATGGCTCTGATCTACCTCCCACAAAAGATATTCTATTATATTTTTCTCTATGGCAATGGTGCCGATGCATATCGACAATTCTGCCAATGTCAATGTGTTGACAAAACGTGCAGTTAAAAAATAAATAAGAGAATATCTATTAATTTGTTGATAAAATAATTAATTACTGGATTTAGTGTGAAACTTTTTGACGAAGGTATGAAAAGCTAAGCGCCTTAAATAACGCATTTTATCATATACTTCGCGCATATGCTCGACGTTGATAGCTTGACATTGACAGATACAGAATACAGATTATGTTTTTTTTTTTGTGGGAATTTATTCACTGTTACTGAAGCTTTTAGGTCAAGTTTTTTTAAGATTAATTCGTTTGTTGAGAAATATGGAAGAAAATGACATGCTGCGCCGGGTTAGAAGCGTTATGACTACCTCTCGATAAGACTAAATAGCAGATGTGACTTAATCTCGATATGACTAGATCG
This sequence comes from Atethmia centrago, assembly GCA_905333075.3. Classification (NCBI taxonomy): domain Eukaryota; kingdom Metazoa; phylum Arthropoda; class Insecta; order Lepidoptera; family Noctuidae; genus Atethmia; species Atethmia centrago. The sequence continues at coordinate 19,909,895 of HG995393.1, forward strand.
CTGTAAAATTAATTAGCTGTTTGACTAATATGCATACGTCCTGTTAACAAAATGACTTATTATCGATATGACGTACAATCGTATCTAAAAGTGGCATTAGAATAGGAACTTGAACATGGATTACCTACTTAGCTTTACTGAAGTGTGAATACACTGAAGTTCCACAATTAAAATTAAATTGAAACAATAGTTGTCATTTTTGAAGAAGTCCTCCAACAACTGCCCTCTTCTTCAACCTTTAATGGCAGACCTTATAATTCAGTGAAGGATGTCCTGTACAGACATCGTAAAAGGTTCCTTCAAGTGCAAAAAACAGAGTTTTCTAAATCCAGTGAAGTGACAGTACCAAATACTCGTATGATCAAGAAAGACTTTTTGATTGCCGAGTTTGAATTACCAGAAGACAACAAAATGCTTGTATTCTCATCACAATTTTCCAACAGGAATATGAAAATTTATGCAGATCAAGAAAAGGTTTTTTTTGGTGACGGAACCTTTAAAAGTGCACCCAGGCCTTAATTGTTCTCCGTTAACGTAGACGTTGATAGCACGGAAGAGACGACAAATATATTTCCTGTCTTGTATGCTCTCTTGCCAAATAAACGCTTATGACATTGCTGAATATGAGGAACATTGTAAAAACCCAAGATGACATGTACTTAATTTTAACTAACGAATACATTAATTTTATATTAATTCATAGTGGACTTATTGTTGGACATATTTTATTAGACGAATCTTAATATTAATTTTTACTTAGTTAATAACGATATTGTATATTTTGTACACCATACGTTAATAAAATTCTAATTCTAATTCTAACGCGAAACAACTTATTTCGTTTTATTTACAATAATACGTTATGTGCCTATAGTACATATTAAACATTTTAAATGTGATTACGAATTGGGACTCATCAATGCATTTAGGACGGTGTATCCGAATGCTTAAGTTACAGGATGTTTTTACCATTACAATAAATCTGTGTGGAAAAATGCAAACGATATCGGTTTGACGAAATCTCAAAAAGGACGATACATCACCTCAAATTACTGCTGATTTGCCGCTCTTGCCTTCATCTTATATACAAGATGGATGGTCTGCTATTTTAGAATGTTCAACGAAAACACCTGAAATTAATGCATTCGCAAGCTACTTTTGCAGGCAATGGCTAAATAATCCTTTGCTTATTTCCTGTGCAAAACAAAAGCACAGAACCAATAATAGATTAGAGGCATGGCATCGTCGCCTTAATGTGCGCATGCAGCACAAACCAACGTTGTTACAATTTTTATTTTATTTAAATAAATAATTATGTTACAATGAAATGCTTTCATTTTAAGTATTTTAATATAGGTACCGAGGAAAAGAACTTAATGCTTTATCTCGATAACTGTACTTGAAAAGCCAAACGAATATATAGTCGTTACGCTATCTGGCCTTATTTTGATCTAGACCAAACACGATATAGTCCAAACAAGATCTAGTGATGTCGAGATTAAGTCCTATAGCGAACTAGTCATTATCTGCTATTTAGTCTTATCGAGAGGGAGTCATAAAACTTCTAACCCACTTCTTCTGGGAAAAGCGGAAGACCTTATGGGGACTCGTCAGAATCAACCAAAAAAAGAAAAATGCTGCTTAGTAAATATGGCTTCGAATACATCTACAATGCCTTTGTTCGGGGACTACGTTCAATAGAAGAAGGTATAGAAGCAAAGCTCCTGGAAAAACTAAGGCTTGCTGATAGTGATACAAAGGTGCCGATTCCCTTGTTCACAAACTAAACTAAATTTAAGTTCAGTGCATCTTTTTCTTTCTATTTCATTAAGAAAAGGACAGAAGATAAATTATAGTTTAGTCCTGCCAAATTAATCAGCGCCTGTCACTAGTCCACACAAGTTTAGACGAGATTAAATACTTGCCTACTGACAGAAGTTAAGAACAAAATTCCGGAATTCTATCAATACCTGCTTACCTGCTACGCAGAACCTTCAAAATTAATTTACCGTTCCCATGAACTTTCTTCGGAGGTCGGCTGTCAGCAGGGCGATCCCCTCGGGCCAGCAATTTTTAGCTTGGCTATAAATCCGATTATTCAAAATTTAAAATCAAAATTTAACGTTTGGTATTTGGATGACGGAACCCTGGGAGGCGATGTGGACACTGTGTTATCTGACTTATCAGATATTAAAACAAATTTCGAAAATATTGGTTTAGAATTAAATTTTAGCAAATGTGAACTCTTTATTCAAAAAACTTCTTACGGTTTGGATAATTTAAAATCCAAATTAAATTTTCTGGCACCCAATATCAAAATAGTAGACAGAAAGTCACTTTGCCTCCTGGGTTCTCCCATCTTTGAAGAATCTTTTCCTGATTATATTACTAACACTATTTCTAAATTCCAAAGTCACGCAAATTGTTTACTCGAAATCAGTCCTCATTATGCTCTTATAATTCTAAAGTTTTGCCTTTTTGTCCCTAAATTTACATATGTGCTTCGCTGTAGCCCTTTTTGGAAACATCCAAATTTGCTTTCACCAATAGACGATTTAGTCAAAACTAGTTTAGAAACGATTTTAAATATTCAGCTCAATGAACCATCTTGGTTACAAGCATCCCTCCCTATTCGGTTTGGCGGTTTAGGAATCCGCAAAATTTCGAGTGTTGCTTCCCCAGCCTTTTTGTCGTCCACCCATAGCACGTCACGTCTCATAGGTAATGTCCTAAGGGCTTTGCCCACAAACTATGAGACTGCGGGCTTGGAGGATGCCAAGAATGCTTTTCAAATTGCTTGCCCGGGTAAAGAATTTCCAGACAACCTAAAATCTCAGAGGAGCTGGGACGATATTTTTTGCGATTTAACATACAAATCGATTCTGAGCCGCAGTTCAGGTCCGGATCGCGCAAGACTTTTGGCGGTCGGAACCAGAGAGGCCGGTCATTGGCTACATGCCCATCCTTCTCCATATACCGGTACCTTCCTGGATCCGACCTCGCTTCGTCTGGCGACTGGTCTGCGGAATGGGGTCACGGTATGCACTCCACACACATGCCCTTGTGGCACGGACGTGGACCGACTGGGTCACCACGGACTTTGTTGTCAAAAAAGTGCAGGCCGCTTTTCAAGACATGCAACACTTAATGACATAATCCGCCGGTCTCTTGCCAGCATCAATGTGCCTGCTCTTCTTGAGCCGACTGGCATTGTCAGAGATGATGGCAAAAGACCTGATGGTGTGTCTTTGGTCCCGTGGAGTTTGGGACGGATGCTTGTGTGGGACGCTACCTGTGTAGACACACTGGCACCGTCCCACCTCCAACGGACTACTTCTAAAGCGGGTGCAGCGGCAGAAAATGCCGAAAATCTGAAAGTTATTAAATATGGAGGCCTTGGCAAAGAGTACAACTTTGTGCCCTTTGGCGTCGAGACCCTCGGTCCGTGGGGTCCCAGTGCGCATAAGTTATTTGCGGAAATCGCGAAACGTCTAGTTGATGTAACTGGTGACCGAAAAGCTGGCGGCTTTCTCGCGCAACGCATCAGCATTGCAATTCAGCGAGGAAATGCCGCCAGCATCCTCGGTACAATGCCCCGAGGGCCTTTTTTAAGCTTAACTTAGTTTTAATTTAATTTAGTTAATGTTAATAATCATGTTGTAATTTGGTTATGTAAATAAATATATCTTGCCTACTAAAATTACGTCAATTTAAGTCAAGCGCTGATTAATTTGACAGGACTAAACTAAAATGTATCTTCTGTCCTTTTCTTAATGAAATAGAAAGAAAAAGATGTACTGAACTTAAATGTAGTTTAGTTTGTGAACATGGGAATCGGCACAAATGTCTCTATATTTTAATCTCTTAGATAACGCAAGCCAGATCACAATGCTAACGGATCAAGAGGCATTAAGTGTTTTCACTGAAGCACAATATATTTATTTATGGAATTTAACTAACGAGCGAAACTGTTATATTTCCACCATATTATAAAATACAAGAAGCCAAACAGAGATGTTATCCAGCATCTTCAGCAATAGAAATTACAAATACACATGCAAAAATACTGAATCTTCAAGATTTATTGGACCACACTGCAGCTAGGATTTTGGCTATAAATTCGGTGTATAAGACTGGATTGAGTCATTTAGTTTTATTCAGTAAATTGGGGTGTGATGGTTCATCTGGTCAGAATCAGTAGAAACAAAAATTTTCAGAGGAGTCTGAACTGATTTCTGACGCAAATTTGTTTATTACATCTTTAGTGCCTATTCAAATGAATCATTGAGCTAACGGGTGAATTCTCTGGCAAAATCCAGTGCCTTCGTCAGTCCGTGGATCATTTTCTTGGATCCATCATTGATTAATAAAGAAGGCGAAGGAGTGAATGTGAAGCACGAATTCTTTCTGACTATGATAGATGGCAAAGCACTTCAAGTATTAACGGATAGACCTTCTGGTTCCACATGTACAAATTGTGGAGCTACTCCACGGCAAATGAATGATCTGACTAAAGTGACTCCTAGGCCTGCAAATGAAAATTCATATCAATACGGACTTTCTACATTGCATTCCTGGATTCGTTGTATGGAAATGATATTGGGTGAAAATCATTTAAAATGACCATTGTGACAAAAATGAAACAAAAATGGAAATGTAACAAAAATGAAACGCGTAACAAAAAATAACAAAAATGAAATATTAGGGCTCGGTTACAATACACATTATTATCTGACTGTTATTTATTTTATTGATTTATCATATGGTGTTTCGCAATAAAACACTGTTTATTTCTTTTTTATCATTTGTTTTATTAATTAATTATGAGGAATCTATAAGGAAATTAGAATCTCTTAAAAACATTTTTTTTCCTTTGGCGACAATAAAAAGAGATCAACGTTATATGAGTTGCCTATCTTATCAGTTTAAGAATAGTCATATTGAGAATATTATTCTCAGATATAAAGTTATCAATCTAAAATAAATCAACAATGCAAAAATAAATGGACATTCTTGTCAACAATATTCATTAATAACATAAACATAACACTTGAAAAAAGGGCAAAATAAAAAAAAACTTCTATATTTTCTAACACAATCGTACGCTGCATCATTATTTTTTATAAAGTCCGTTCTGAGCCAGGTTATCATTAAGTATTTATTTTGATGTAGGTCATCAAAATAAATACTTAATGATAACTTTTAAAAAATTGGTATGAAAACACAAAACTTAATTACAGTAAGTTTAAAATATCCTACTGTATGAACACAATGAAAAACACGACATTTGTTATAAAATAATAATGAACTTAACAATAAAAACATTGTCATTAAAAAAAACAACGTCAGATATTACTCACTTTCACTTGAACTAGAAATAGAAAAAAATGACTTTTTCTTTGATGATACATAATTTGAAGATGAACTTCCAAGAAATTCAGGAAAATCTGCTTTAAGATTAAAAGAAGATACATTTTGTCTCTTTGTGTTGCTGGTCATTTTCTTTAAATCACTTAGTGAATAATTTACTCGAACATTAGACAGAATAGTCACAGGTGCCACATTTTTATTTTTTATTTCATTCCGATGATCAACATTTTCTTTATTTGTCATGGCGGCCGTGGCAAAAGTATGGTCTGCATCCACATGGGTTTTAATTTGCGTTAGGTTGCTTTTCACTTTATCTTTAGATGATTCAGTATTATCAACACTAGGTGACAAATCAAAAATATCAAAAGAGTCTAAATCACCGTAACCAGTATTTAATGTATCTTCTTCAACATTGGGGCTATTTTTTGAAGATACCAGTATTGTTTTGCTTTCGCAATTCGTGATATCAGTCAATGTATTCATATTATGGGTTTGTCTATCAAATGGTGAGGGCAGGCAGTCATCTGAATCGGATGTTAACCGAGTTCGTTTTCTGGGGCGAGGTTTTAGCAGGCAATGTCTTTTAATATCGAAACAGTCGCAGAAGCCTCTAATGTTTGAGCTGTTACAAAAACAACTTAAAACTCGGTAGTTAATTTCATTACAGTTGTTTTCTGATTCGACTTGTATTTGGTGAACTTTCATAGTTTTAGGAACAGGCACTAAAACTTCGAGAGCTGTTTGGTTTTTGCTTATAACCTCGTTGATATCAGACTCATCAACACAGAAGAGGTTAACTGTAGTGTCTTCTTTCAGAAGAGAGTACGCTGCTGAAGTGTCTAAAACATCCATTCCATGTAATACTCTAGCATCTAAAAGTCGCTTTATAGCACCTCCTACACCATCTGCAGCACCCTTCCCATGATACGACTCTGAAAAGTTCCAAGTCCCTCTTTCGAAATTCAAGTCTTCAAGATATAATTTATAGAGATAAAAATTCTTTTTCTGCTTGTATTGGGTGGCGGGGCCATCCGAAAATACGTGCACAATATTAATTTGAGGAAATTTTCTTTTGATGTCAATCAGAATTGGTCTCAAATGTGCCCATATTGCTGGAGATGAATGATCTGTTGAGTCAGATAGCGTGCAATATGCTTGAGGTTTCAAACCTTTAATGTATATGACGCTTGTATGTAAAGAAATTTGATTTTGTGACCCGAAGTGGGCAGATTGAATTTGCCGATGCATTTTACAATTGTAATTTTCGGAAAAGTCGCAGTGAATCATAACCTCGTCTTCTAGAAGACTGCTTTTGAGAATTCTATATACGTTGTATTGGTGCCAAATATTAAAATAGTGCTCTTTAAACTTTGTAAGTTCCTGTTCAAAAAGGCTTATAAGGTTTTCCAGATTTCCCGTTTTAGATTCAGTTAATACTTTTTTAGTTTTCTTAGTCTCTTCATTTTTTTGGTATTCGACATCTTTCGTGGTCCACTCTAACCAGGTAACGACATCATGTTTTTTAGCTTTAGTGAAATTGTAGGTTGGAGACATCGTATTGCAAATATTACATTGAGAATACATGCATTCTTTCGATTTTGCATCGCACACTATCTCTTCCAATATATTTATTAATTTTGTACCTGATTCAAAAATCGTCAGTTTTTTTAGCGCCATAAATTTAAACTCAATATTTGCATGAATTTTACAAACACAAGTTTCACGGTTGGACAGTCGAGGTTTGACTACATAAAAAGGTCGGTGCCTGCGAAAAGTGGCAATGGATACATTAATACCAGTGTTTTCCCTAAATTTTTTACGTAAATTCGTCAAACTGTCGAGAAGATATCGTTTTTGACATTTTTGTTTTTTAAAAGTCTTGGTTTCTTTTTTCCCCGCCGTAGCACGGCTTACGTCATCGCGCAGGTAAAAGTGACGAATTTTTTTCGCCAATTCACTGTTTCTCCTGGAGCCCAATTTTGCATGATTACGGATTCTGCTTTTTAAACCGACCACCCATCTCAACCGCGAGTGCAATCTATACTTTTTAACAATTGAGGACGTAAAAATATTCCGTAAAACCTTCTTTGCTTTTTTGTTGTTCACGTATTCCTGCCCTATTGCTTCAGTCAAAACGAAATTTTCTAGTAGGACTTTTTTAATTTTCATTTTATCTTGGTCTGAGGGAGTGGTCATAGTTTTGATAAATAATTCTGATTTTGAATTTGGTGTTTGCGGCTCTTCATGTATTACGAGATTTGCTTCTGCTTGCTCTGAAACAGTCATCTGACAATTAAGTAGGATTTTTTGTCGATAGATTTTCTTTTTTAGCGCTTGTATTTGTTTTCTTTGTTTATTTATAGTGTTTCTTTGTTTTTCATTTTCTTTCTTTAGCCTTTTATAGTATCGTTGGTATTCTTTTGAACTATTTATATTTTTTATTTGTGTCTTATGTTTTCTCTCTTGATTTTTCTTAAGCTTTCTCCAGTTCTTTCTTCTTATCGACTTTTGGTTTTCTGATATTTTAGAAACTGGCACATATTTCTTCTTAATTCTGGTCAAATTTTTCAATCGTATTTCTTCATACTTCTCTGGATTTGATTCTTTAAGGCGTTGCCTATATAGCCGTTGACGTTCAGCTGCTGTCATTGGCATCCTAAAAAAATATATATCGTAAGCACAAAGAGACGGAGAGTCAAACAAACAAATATAAAAAGATGCATAAATGAATAAACAAACAAGAAGCTAGACAAATTAAGGCGATGATTGACGGCAAGCATATGAAAGGCTAGCCGACGGATAGAAGTTAAATAGACAAGCAAGCGAACTTGATGACGGAAGAATAATAAAACCGAAAGCAGACAATTAAATAGATAGACAAGAAAACCCTAGAAAAGATTGAAAAATAATAAGAACCGATTTCAAAACGCAGCAAAAGTTGGAAGTCATAGAGCGATCTTCGGCTACCGTAGACGCAGGCTTGCGGCGATAAGTAATGGGTAGCTCGCCGTCCGCCCGTCCAGTAAGGTTTAATCCGAGTAGTCAACGGCGCATAGTGTTCTTCGCACGCCTCAAAACGATGTCAGGAAAAACGTAGGGGCCCAGTAGGGCCGATGCCCTCTAGAAACCTGTGGTCCTAGGACATAAAAGGCAACTGATGGACACAGGTGTGGTTTCCGTCAGTAAGAATCTGCCACGCCCCCGCTACACGCTAGAGCGGGAGAAGTCATAGGATGATTTCAAACGTCAAAAAACACCTTCGAGAACTACCCTAAACTTTAAAATATCTAATAATAAATTATCAGAATTGATTTATAAACATATAAATCATACATAAAAATATACAATCGATTTGAGAACCTTTCCTTTTTGAAGTCGGTTCAAAGACATGTTCTAAGTGAGCTACAGCATTAACCTTGTCATCGCTTTTTATCAAATGAGACGAAGGTCAAATGAGAAATTTGAAGAAACCCACCTATAGATGTCGCACCGATAAAATCCCTAATTCATCAGTCACCGAAGCCACTTTTAGTTGCACTAGGCTACGGATGTAGTTCCAGAGTCGACGGATTAGCCATCTCAACGCACCTCTCTTATACGTATACGGAAGTCAACACTAGTCCAAGAAAGCGGAAGTCATACTACAACCCGCAGCTGTCGACGTTAGTGTGCACCTGTTTGTGGGTACGAATTTGACAGACCCCTCCGCCCACTTCAGGGCAGAGAACATGACGGACAAGGCGGAAGACATCCACGAGGATTACCACCACTAAAAAAAAGACTACGGGCGCTTCTAACACGGAAATATAAATATTCGTGTCCAATATAAAATAAATAAGGGCTAACAAATGACATTGTACATAACAAACAGAAAGACATACGGACCCATATTATATACACCGAAAATTCACTCACATATTTTATACAACATTAAAATCACGCGCTATTAATAACATTTTATCAGCAATGTGATTGCGTCTTTATTTCACTTTTGTTATTTCATTTTTGTAACGTAATTAAATCATAACAAAAATGAAAAACTGCTGTACTTTGAAAGTAATTTCAAATACGTTAAGCCAAACAGAAATCGCAATGAGTTACAACCACCTAGCATTTCAATAAATGTCAACAATAAAGTACCTAATTGCTTAATTTAATAATATAAGTGTTCACTTACCTGCGTTGTTAGAAACAAAACAAAACAGATAATTTATAATTGGAATTTTTCTCGCCGACAAAAAAACACACGTCATTCACTATTTTCACTCGAGGACAAAATGGCCGACTCATATTAGATTCTGGCATGTGATTGGCTCGTTATAGTTTGAGTGTTGCCATTTTACAAATTCTATATATTACCAAATTGGGCGTTACAAAAATGAATAACAAAAATGATCAAAATAATGGACATTATTTTGAACCCAAAATTTAAATATTTTAAGTAATTAATAAAAAATATTTTTAACCGTAATCAAGGGCCATCAACAACGATTTGGCAAAAAGTTCATGAATAAGTAAATACTGTAGCTAATAAATTTATTCAGATGATTTTTGTAACGTAGCCCGTGAAGAGGACAAATTATTTTGTATGGAGATTATCCGACTTTGATGAGAACAAAGCAATATAAAGAATTTATTATGCTCAACAGATATAGATGTGTGTGTTATATAGTTAGATAATATACATCAGAGTACTAATAGGTAGTTTTTACATAGTAAAAATAACTGTATCATAAAATATCGGGTGTGGACAAATTTTGCAATCAAAATGGTCATTTTAAATGATTTTAACCCTATTACATATTTCATACAACCTCTCTTTTCAAGCATGGTCAGCCACAAGTGAAGAAAAGAAGCAACAAAAGCTAGAAAAGAAAACTCTAGTTCAACAACGTTTTCGTGAGGAGCTAGTATTGATCATCTACAAACCACGACAAGTAAGTGGTAATACCAATGACGGTAATACTGCTAGAAGATTTTTTTACAATGCAGAATCTTCTGCTGAAATCACAGGAGTGGTTATAAATTTGATTAAACGGCATAACATAATTTTACAAGCTCTTTCATGTGGTGTAATGGGAAATGCTGAAAATTTTGGCAATTATGCCATGGAAACGGCCAGAATCTGCAATTATGATTGCCATCTTCAGTACATAAAATTTTAATTAAATGATAAATGATTTTATTTCTATATGTAGGTTTTTACAAACACTTTTACATGTCAAACATATTTTTTAAAACTAGATGAGGTCGGCGTTTGCTGTCCGACTACTCTGAGAAGAAAGGCCGAACAAACTCAGAGGTCACAGTCTCTTTTAAAGTCCAGACATAATCTTGGTCAGATCATGTGAAGACCATGTCGATTGGTGTCTGAAATGGTCTTTTGATGAAAGAACCACACAGATTGAGTGGACCTGTCCAGTCAGTGCACGCATTTGTTAGTCGTTGTGCAGCTCAACTCATAACTAAAGGAGCTCAACGATTCAACGAACAATACCAAAAAAGGACATTTGGCTAGGCCGCAAAAAATAATCAAAACTGCCAGACCATGTTAAAAACTAACTGAGAATAAAACAAAATTAAACAATGACCCACATAGTCTTCACATTTACAATAATTAAAATAATATAATACTACTACAGTACACAGAGTAAATATTCATGTCATTGCATAAATCAATCAATCAATCATCAATGTGAATCTGTATATCCGGACATAATCTTGGTCAGATCATTTGAGGACCATGTAGGTTGGTGTCCGAAATGGTCTTTTGAGGAAAGAACCACACAGATTTGAGTGGACCTGTCCAGTCAGTGCACGCATTTGTCAGTTCAGCTCAAGCTTAATGATTTGACGAACAATACCAAAGAAAAGACATTTGGGTAGGCCGTATAAAGTACTCAAACTGCCAGACCATCATTAAAACTAATTAAGAGACAAAAAAAAGAAACAATGACCCACATAGTCCTCCCATTCCTAATAATTAAAATAATATAATAGGTACTTTACAAAGTAAATATTCATGTCATTGTTTATATTTGCGCCCCTATCTCTCTGGTAGTCCTACCGTTCGAGCTTTTTCATAGTGAGACGTTCCCAGGTGCGGGCTCCATGGAGGGTGGGAGCCAGAGATAAAATCCAAAAACCAATTTAACATGGATCAAAATAGGCCTGTTAAAAAAATAAACACAGGAGTGGAGGCGAAAGCCAATGAGACTCCCAAGGGAGGTGCTAGCACTTCCCTCGCCCCTGGTGGCCTTGCAGCTAACGCTGCGGGTACCAGCGCGGGCGTAGGTCCGGCTGTGGCTAGAACCACAGCCAAGACCAAAACAAAACAGTCCCAAAATATACAAAGGACGTCGGCGCTGATTGGGACCAGTACCGACCCTTCCCATACTAAGGCGACGACCCCGGTGCTGGGTAAAACCGGCACTAGGGTTCCAGCCAAACACCCTCCTCCTCCTGAGGCTCCTCTAGCCTTCTCCCACCAGATGGCCGTCACCGGTCAAACGGAGACGGCCAGCTGCACACAGGATGCGTTTTCGCATGCCTGGCAAGTGCAGAAACGCAAGGGCAAGGGTAAACGCACTCAACAAGCCCGTTGCCCTTGCACTGACCCTTCAGGTCCATCACCTGCTGCAGCTAAAGGCAAGCAGAGGGACTTAGTGACGAGGAAGGAGCGACGCCAAGCCCGCTGGAGGCCAGGTAAGGGCTCCCGCACCAAACAGGCCACTGCCACTAGCACGGACAAACCGACGAGCGGCCAACTGAGCTTCTCCGCGGGTAAGAGGTCACAGACAGAGGCCGGCACAAGCCGACCAACGCCCAGTCAACCACAAACCAGTGTTCCGGGTGCTGGCAATAAAAATAAACAGCGATCCGATTGGAAGGATCAGGCCGCGGCCAAGCGAGCTCTCAACGAGTCTTTGACACCTCGGGGGGAGCATAAGCGGCCGCGTCTTGACCAATCCAAACGGGTCGACCAACGAAGCTACGCCCAAGCTGCCAGCTCAACCCTGGACGTCGCGATCACCTGCGACCGCACGGGAATCCTCAGCAAGGACGTATCGGACCAGGTACTCGCTGCTATCCAGAAGCAGATCATTCTTGAGGCCTGCTCCCCCAAGCAAGACACTCCAGGACCGACCTTCAACGACCGAAATCCTGAAGCGAGCACGATGTGGCGTCGTGATCCCAGACGAGCAGGGAGTCTTCGGAGAGCCGACCAATATTGGGCGCGCTCTCAGTTACCAGAACCCCTGGGTCGACATAAAGAGGTGGGTACTTCTGCATGCCGACAAACAGGCCGCAGCATGGTTTGTGGTGGTCGGTGTCCCTGTGGACCAAATCCCGATCCTGATGGAAGCCGGACGCCGTCTCTCAATTGGATTGGGGACGGTATACGTGAAGTTTCAGGGTCGGAACGGTAGGTTCACCGACGTCCCTCAGGGATGGGACCCTGCCACTGGGACCATCTGCGAGGCGCCGAAGCAGCTGCCCCAAACACCAGCAGGGGAGACCACTCCCCCACTAAACAACCCGGACGCATCCGCGGCTGAACCTGCTGTAGCAGGGTCGGCCGACTGTGCCGCCGCCTCCGTGGGCGCTGTCCCTCCAACGGGAGAGGAGCTGGATGACATACTCCTGTCACCGGCTTCGGGACCGGGGGGGGACGGCTTCGACGAGGGCGACTTGTTTGCCGGGCTCAGACTTGGGGGGGACGAAGAGGGTTCGACCAGCGATGGCGTCCCTTTCGTCAACATGTAAAGTCCTGCAGGCAAACCTCCACCACAGTCAGACTGCGACGGCTCAGCTTCGCAAGTGGCTGGAGGCGCAACACACGGCCATTGCCTTGATTCAAGAGCCGTGGATTAGGGCGGGCCGCATACAAGGACTTTCCAATCTTGGCGGTAAGCTCCTGGTCACCACAGAGCACGATCACCCCAGAGCGTGCATCTATGTCACAGGTAACCTTAAAACACATCTTTTAACTGATTTCTTTTGCAGAGATGTCTCTGCAGCAAAGCTGGTAATACAGCGTGACGAGACCACGAAGATGGCGATCGTTTTCGCCTCGGCCTACATGCCCGAGGCGGAGGCGCCGCCTCCGCACGACCTCGCCCGCCTCGTGAGCCATTGCGAGGGATGTGGGTTTGAGGTCGTAGTAGGGGCCGACGCCAACGCTCACCATCAACTGTGGGGTATGGACACGCAAAACGAGAGGGGTAAGGCCTTGGTTGAATACTTGTTCTCGACTAACCTATCCCTACTAAACACTGGCTCCGAACCAACATTCGTAACCAGGCGTAGCCGAACAATCATAGATCTCACTCTGGCAACAGAGGGCGCGGCGGAAATCACTGCTGGGTGGCAGGTCTCCAACGAGGCCTCCTGCTCTGATCACAGGTGGATCCGCTTCGACATCCAGGTCTGTGTTTCTCCAGCCCTACCACGGCGCAATCCGCGAAACACGGATCGTGCCACTTACACACGCAACCTTGAATCCAAGTTTGCGACAATAAGCGATCCGGCGACGTTTGCGGACACGACACAGATTGAGGTACAAGTGAGCTATCTTACCAAAACAATGATAGATAGCTACCAAACTGCCTGTCCAGAGACCACCCCGCGCAGCACACCGGGCAAACAACCATGGTGGGGCGCTGATCTAGAGCGCAAGCGCGGCAAGGTAAGGGCAGCTCTGAACAGAGCCATGAACACATGTGCGGATGAGGACTGGGATAATTACTACGCAGCCAAGTCCAGTTACAAAAAATGCATTAGATTCAGGAGTACCGCGGGATGGCGCAAATTCTATGGTAGCATTGAATCTTGCCAGCAAGCTAACAGGGTAAGGAAGGTACTGGCGCAACAGAAATCTCCTGGGCCCACTACCCTCCGCAAACCTGATAACACACTCACTTCCTCGCCAGAAGAAACGAGACGCGTCCTTATCGAGACTCACTTCCCTGGATGTATCTTCACGCAGGTAATCGACTGGCAAGATGTAATTCAAACGCCATCAGACAACGATTGGCATTACGCACGCAGGGTGATCACGTTGGAGAAACTCCAATGGGCCATCCGGAGCTTCCATCCTTTTAAGGCAGCTGGTCCTGATGGAGTGTTCCCCGCCTTACTACAATGGGGCGGAACCTCTGTCGCAATAAGACTGGTGCCACTAATGAGAGCGTGTCTGGCCTTTAGATACGTTCCCAAAGGATGGAGGGAAGTGAAAGTCACATTCATCCCTAAGCCAGGTAAGGGGGACTACACAAACGCCAAATCCCATCGACCAATCAGCCTGACCTCCTTTCTACTAAAGACTCTGGAAAGGCTGTGTGATAGGGAGTTGAGGGACGGCGCTCTAAAAACCATACCGCCGCACGGTAACCAACATGCATACAGCTCGGGTAAGTCGACCGAATCCGCTCTTCATCTAGTGGTTAGACAGATAGAGGAAGCGATTCATCAGAAGGGCACCTGCCTGAGCACTTTCATAGACATCGAAGGAGCCTTCGATAAAACAAACTTCTCCAGCATCAGCAGCGCCCTCTCTAGACATGGAGTAGAACAGGTACTAACGGATTGGATTACAAACATGTTAAGCAAACGTGTGGTTCGCCTTAAGGATGAGCGACAGCTGGCCATGATAGCCAGAGGCTGCCCCCAGGGAGGGGTGCTGTCCCCCCTTTTATGGAATCTGGTGATAAACGATTTCATCACCAAACTCAACGCGAACCACTATTACACAATAGGTTATGCAGACGACCTTGCAATCCTTGTTTCGGGGAAAGTAACGGGAACAATCTGCAACCTCACTCAGCAGGCACTACGTATCGTAGAAAAATGGTGTAGGGATTTCGACCTATCGGTGAACCCCACCAAAACTGAACTAGTTATGTTTACCCATAAACGAGCATTAGGCCCTTTCCGCCTACCAATACTGTTCGATACAGGACTTCAGTTAGCCAACGAAGTCAAGTACCTCGGGGTCATTCTAGACAGTAAGTTAAACTGGAGTAGTCACTTAGACAACAAAATAAACAGGGCTTGCATCACCTTTTGGCAGTGCAAGAAAATGATAGGTAAGAAGTGGGGCCTATCCCCCAAAATTATACTATGGCTGTACACGGCGGTAATCCACCCCATGATCTCCTACGGGGCCGTGGTCTGGTGGCCCCGCACCCAGCTAGTCACAGCCTCCAATAAACTACAACGTATGCAAAGACTTGCCTGCATGGCGACCACGGGCTGCATGACGACAACTCCAACTGCAGCAATCGAAGCCATGCTGGGACTGCCACCGCTCCACCTGTTCATACAGCAGGAAGCGACGATGGCGGCAGTACGCCTAAATGCACTGAATCTCTGGGGCAAGAGAGACACACTACACACTGCGCTGCTTGAGGGACTCAATAAAGAGTTCCCCATCACGAAAGCAATAAATGACCAGGTACCCAAACAATTTATATTTGATAAGAAATACAAGATCCAACTCCACGAGGATCGCCGATGCGAGGGGTTGCGCCCCGCAGAGCTTCACAGATGGATCCAAAACAGGTAGTGGCACAGGTGCTGGAATCTTCTCGGAGGACTTCAACATACGCATAGCCACACCATTGGGGGTCCATAACACAGTGTTCCAGGCCGAGTGCTTAGGTATTTCTCTGGCCGCCTCAGCCATCATGGCCAGGGAAGTTAAGGACCATTCAATCCGCATACTCTCAGACAGCATGGCTGTCCTGCAAGCGCTAAACAGTCACAGAGTTGACTCTGGGCTAATATACGAGTGCCACCAGCGCCTCAACCAGGTGGGTAGTCTCAACAACATAACCATTCAATGGATTAAAGGACACAGCGGTTCGCTAGGCAACGATGCAGCCGATGAACTTGCCAGAAGGGGGTCGAGCATGGCACCAGTGGGACCTGAACCCATCGTGCCACTTCCCTTCGGGTACCTACGCACTCTGGTAAGGAAACGCACCAGAGATAAACATCTCAAACTATGGTCGGACCAAGGTGAGTGCAGGCAGGCCAAGGAAGCTCTCCCTACAATTGATGGTCGCCTCACGAAACGGGTTCTCCGACTAACTAAACTACAGCTGCGCACTGTTACAGCAGCTATAACAGGCCACGGGTCATTTAACAAACACCTTTTTATCATAGGAGACACAGACAGTCCGCTGTACAGGGCCTGCATGAAGGACGACGAGACAGCAGCTCATGTGCTACTAAACTGCCCGGTCGTCGCCACATACAGGGCAAAGTACTTCGGTAACCCAGGTACCCTCTGTGAGATGGTCAGTAACACCAAGGCGTTGCTGGCCTTCCTTGAGGAGCTGGGGTGGATCGAATAATCGATTTCCCACCCGTACGCAAAATACGCGCATTGACGTGGAGTTGCGGACACCGGCCCGTTTTACCTATTACCTATTACCTAACGGTCCTACGTCTAACGGTCGGTCTATTTGTTCCATATTTCTCAAAAACAGAATTAATTAAAAAAAAAACTTGACCTAAAAGCTTCAGTAGCAGTGAACAAATTCCTACAAAAAAACACTTCAAATCTATCTGTTATCTGTATCTGTCAAGTGTCAAGTCAATGTGAAGCTGTCATTGTCAAAGTCGAGTTGCTTTTCAGTTTTCACTTTTCATAGCTTTTGTGGGAGATAAAGCTAGATAATACGCGTTTTGTTGCGAAATAAACGTGAACTACCAGTATAGCTGATGGTATTATGGGTCTAATAAATTAATTTCGACAAAAAATACCTGGATTTTATGGACTACCTGCAAGGGATTTATTTATAAATTCTTTTGGTCTCAATGTTTTCGTAGATTACCAGAAGTTGTATTCACAATATACAAGCCTCCCAGTCCCACGTTATTTGTACGCAACGCAACAGTGTTTCTCTGTAATATAAATGTACACTTGAACTAAATAACATAAAGTAATTTGTACTTTTTGTGTTAAACGATGGAAAAACTGTCTATGTGTAGGATATGTTTAGCAGAAAATGTTCACATGTATGTAGTGGTCAACCGGCACTTGCGCGAACTATATGAGAAGCTGACTGATATTCCAGTAAGTAGATAGTTTTAATAAGAAGTAAGTGAATTAAGTAAGGTAGGGCGCCCTCAGGCTAGGTGGAGCGACGATCTTCACAGGGTGGCTGCACTGGTAGCAACTGGATGAGAGTTGCAGAGAATGGAGCTGAATGGCGTGCGATTGGAGAGGGCTATGGCCGGCAGTGGACTGCTATGGGCTGATGATGAAGTGAATTAACTATTACGCTTTTTTGTCTCTCCTACATGAACTTTTGGCCAGAGGGTCGTCTTAGGGGAAAATGGAAATTATTGACATTGGTCCAGGAAAACAGCGTGAGGAAACGTGGACTTAAAATTAATATGTATATTAAGTTGTCAATTTGCCTTGAGCGAGAGTTGTGAACTTGTGATCAATGCTCATACCTTCTCTGTAAGAAGCACACAGAAAGCATAGTATAGGTACCTAAATTTCTTCTTATAAAAAAATAATGACAGACGGATTTTGTTGCAGTTTGTAACTGAAGACGGTAGACCCATTCTTGCTTGTTCCTTCTGCTGCGCTAAACTAAAGCAATGCTACCAATTAGTGAGAAAAGGTGTGGAAGCCGAAAAGCTGTTCGCTCAGATGATGGATGAGGATTATGAGGTGAGGTATTCTTCAAAAGACATTTAATCATAATTTCTAATTTCAGTATAATGTGGAAGTGATTCCTCTGAAGCTCATACCTATTGTGTCTGGATTTCACGCCAACCATACTATTGAGTGTTGAATGTGTATGCTTTTGTGAAATATGGGTGTTTCTAATGATTACCTGTTAAGACGCTGACAACACCTAAACCGAGGTCACTGTCAGATTGCATAGAAAAGAAAGAGAAGCGCGATGACACAACGCTTGTAATTTATTGCAAAGTATGAAGCAATTATCGATTTACTCAAAATTGAGTTGAGTAATCGAAAATAAAAAACAACCAAGTTCTGTAAAGAAAAAAGTTCTTCAAATAAGACGTTATTGTTATTAATTAAATACGTAACGTATATTGACATTTAATGCAGATATTTTGGATTAGATCTCAAGGTAAGAGGTTAGTTTGTATCAAGATTTTTTTTCAAAACGTGTTTTGGTAACAACCAAGTTCTGGGAAATATGTTCGAAATTAACATATATTTTTTTCCGCTAGCACAAACTATACAGACTTGGCAATTATTTATCTTAAGAGAAGCCTATTTTGGTCAATTGGGTCTTGTCAGCGCATTAAATACTACACATAATACTGCTACAACTAACTTGTATGTGGCAGTTTGATAATGGTCTCCTCTCATGTCAGTGCAAGTTGTGCAACATTAGCTTGTGCAGTGGTCAGTGAGGTGGGTAGCATGGCTGACTCCTTGAGTGACTTTAGTATAATGAAAAAAGGTTTGTGCTCGTGGGACTGTGATCACCTGCATATTTTCCTAATACTATAATCATCTTGTTACAGCCCAATTCTATAATAAACCAAAACGACTTGGAGTTTTGCAGTGGGTTTATTAAATCTCCAACAGAGCACATAAGTATAGTTGATGAAAGTGAAACAAAAAGCAATGCTGTTAAAGAAGAATTACCAGTTGTTTGTGAGGCACTAGATGATATTACTAAGCCAAAGGAGGGACATCAAAGTGAAGGTATGTTTTTAAGAACAAAAATAACAATTAAAGATATAATTGTTAGGAAGAAAAGAGTTTCGTGTCTTAGCTTTTCTACCTCTTTATTCATTTCTTCTTTTGATATTGACTGTATTCCTTTTGACATGTATTTTTCTCGTTATATACTTTCACTTGTCTTCTAGTTTTTACCTGATGTGTGTCAACAATAAATTTTGAACACAACATAGAGTTATTTATTACTAGCATGATAAAAATATTAGCAATAATCTATTTATTTTATATTGAGTGAAAATGTTTTTATTAAATGTTGATCATTTATGTAGGCCATACACGCTACGGTCTACCGGAGAGGTAATCTGTGCAGGTATGCCTGCGCAGGTCAACCGAACAATGGTAGCGTGTATGGGGACGTTCCGGTTTATCGGAGCGGTCTTCAGTTCTCTAAAGCGATGGCATCGAATGTGGACGATGACACGCTGGCATTGCTAGGTCTTGCTTTAATTTTGAAGAAAAATGATACGAAAAACAAGCGAAGAAAGTGGGGTGTAAGCATTGGTTATTGAAAAGGAAAACATATAGTCATGTTAATTTATTAAATGAATTGAAATTTGAACCAGAAGATTTTAAAAACTATCTTCGAATGGACGAGAAAACATACCTTAAATTACTTGAAATGGTTACTCCTATGATAAAAAAAGAAGACACAGTTATGAGAAATAGTATTTCTGCGCACGAAAGATTATCAGTTACATTGAGATTTCTCGCAACTGGCAGAAGTTATGAGGACCTAAAATTTTCAACAATTATTTCGCCTCAGGCACTTGGAAAAATTATTCCTGAAACATGTGAGGCTTTGTATAAAGTACTTAGAAGAGATTATTTGAAGGTAAGTCATTAAAACACTGTTATATTGCAGATAATATTTATTGAAAAAAATACGATTTTAATTTTAATCATTAAAGTACAAAACTGTCGTGTACAAATTATTCATTATCAAAATTGAAATTATTAAGGAATGTCGCTGCCGAATCTGGAATCGATAAAATTACCTCTGTTTCATTGGGCTGATTTCCTGGAATTGTAGGTGTTCGTATTTGTGGCGAGTAGGGATTGCCTTGGGAACTGTTGAGTAGATGGCTAGTATGAAATGATTGAGAAATATACTCTGAATTTTGACTAGTGGGAAATGGAAGGTAGGGTGGGCTAGGACTTCCGGAAGAAACAAAACTTACAGGGGTATATGCCCTACTGGAATTAGGAGAGGACTGATATGCATGTTGTCGATATTGCTGAGCAGGAACATAGCTTCGTTGATTTTGTTTCAAAATATCTCTCATGTTAATATAGGCATGCTCGGGAGTGAGGTTTCCTATTTCTGCTTCGAAAAGTAAATCATTTATAAGTTTTTCTGCGACTATTATTTGTTTCGCATCTAAAGCCCTCAATTTCATCGCCACATTTTTGCCAATAATATCGCACCTATCTTCTGTTACAATTGGGCGAGGACGCTTAAAGTGATCTCGTACCGATTCCAATACTTCATTTGCTAAGCTTTCATCTTTTCTTTTTGTTTGACAAGGTTTTGGTGGCCGAGATGAATTATTATTTGACGATGTTGATCGAGCCTCGTTGTCGGTAGATACGCTGTTGGATAAATATTCTTCAGCGGCATTTGAAGAGTCTTCAGTGTTGTCTTTCTAAAAACATAAATAATTACATATTATATTAATAACATAAAATAATTATGATATATTTTTGTGTCCTGCCGCTATAGATATTTCACATCAAAAATAACTTCTTATTGTATAAATGATATATCTGTTATTTTTATATTACAGTTTCCTACATCTGAAGAAGAGTGGAAGGAAATAGCAAAGATGTATGAAGATCGATGGAAATTTCCTCATTGTCTTGGTGCAATAGATGGAAAGCACATAGCGATTGTTCCACCGGCTAATAGTGGATCGTATTTTTATAATTATAAAGGGCAACATAGCGTGGTTCTTATGGCAATTGTTAATGCAAAATATCAATTTATGTATACACCGTGACATTTGAATCACAGTTTTGCTAGAACAAAAGTTGTTCAGACCATGGTCTACTATCATTCTATAGCAGCCAATAAAAAAAACGTCAATAGTTTTCGAAAAAAAGTCATAATTAAAAAAGTCTGGATTATCGTTAGTCCCTACAACACAGACACTGCGCCGCTCGCGTCTCAAAGAAGTTGCGGCGCGCGGCTCACGCACGAGACATAGCATTGTCTACAGGGAAATGTACCTCCATAAACGAAATTTAGTAAGAAATTATTTTTGTAAGTCTTACTAGAAAATACCAAAGTTAAAAATTAACTTCGGTAGTTATTTTATCACTGATAAGTGGCTACTTTAAAACAGATGTTTATAGCAAGGCTATGCACGATTGCACGTCGCGACGCACCGTACCGACGACGGCGCGGCGAGGTGGCTGACCTCAAATGTTATCATTTCGTTCTAGGTACAAACTTACGGACTTTCTTACACGATTTTAATTATTTCTTGTAGGTACGAGGTACGGGTACCTATTTATGCAACGTGACATTATTAGGTATTATTTATTTATTTATTGGGATATTACAGTAACAAGACAAAATCAAAACTTACCACAAAACCGGGTTAGCTCTGTGTTCACCAAGACAACATTAACTCCAATTTTTCCTTCATACTTATCGGGCTTAGGACCGTCAGAAATTCTAGCTGAAGTTAATTATTCATTTTGGTGAGTAAAGTAACTTTCTTACATCACAGTTCAGAATGTAGGTACTAAATTGTCATTTACTAGACAGCGAGTATTTCAGGCGTATTTAAAAATTTGGAATCAGATTATTTACAACGATTAATTTAGAATCAACTAGGTATTTACACAATAAATAACAGTATTTACACTTCTTACGTGTATTAAAGTAATTGCTCAAAATTTTGTCCATTGATTTCAATAATCACAGACGGGCACGTTTTTGCAAGTTGTCTTTTAGTTTTCGCAAAATGTTTGTATCACTCCTCACTGTTTCGAACGCACTTTCAATTTTTTGTTTAAGCTGGTCCCTACTTGTGACTTGTGTGGATTGTTAAACGCCCAATAATGTTCATTATGGATATTAAACATTCCTACGCGCGTGAAGCTAGACTCATCCGTCCACAGAATGTTCGCTTCTGGATTATCCAGCAGCCATGTACACAGAGATACGCGTGCTCGGGGGTCAGCGTCATAAAGTCTTTGCGTGCGACGGAAATGGTATGGATTTTTTCCAAATCGGTTCAGCAGGCTCCATACGTAAAATTGACTGACATTAAATTGCCTTGCTGCATCTCTGGTACTATTCCGTGGGTTGCGTGCGAAGTACTCAAGTATTTGCTCTTCGAATGCGGCTGAGTACTGAGGACCAATACCACGTCCTTGGGCATGATTCGGCATTGTGAATTGGCCGTAATCCAGTAGCCGCTGTGTAGCTGCCAGTATTGTAGCAGGTGTGGGAATCTGTGGGTTCAAGATCCCTCGCGTGCGCAGCGCCGCTAAATGTTCTGGTTGAGAGTACATGCGCCTAGCTTCCGCCAGATTGTCACCAGCAATTGTGTAAAAACGCACCATATCCAACCACTCCACATTCGAATAACCAGAACTCATTTTAACAAAAAACGCGCGATGCGTGCCTGTGACGTAAATACATCGAATGCGTATGCTTCGCTCGCTCGAGAGATTTCGGTAAACTGGCTACCGCCGGGACGGCTCGCGCGGCTCGCGGCGTTCAACAAAAGAAATGGGCGGTGCGGTATTTCGCGCAATTGCATGTCATTGGCTAATGATTTATTTGCATTTCGACCCGCATTGGCCGGACATCCTTGTAGTCCACGTGGATTCCTCATAACTCTTTTTAATGCTATATCGCTACCGCGATGAGTACTTAGATGTTACGGTTACTGTTTGAACACGTTTGAGCAACATAAGACTAATTTGAGAACGCCTAGTTTAGTTTGTTTTAATAACATATTGGCTGCTATAGAATGGTAGTAGACCATGGTCTGAACAACGTTTGTTCTAGCAAAACTGTGATTCAAATGTCACCGTGTATAGACATTGGCGTGAATGGCAGAATATCCGATGGAGGGGTTCTACAAAACACTAAATTTTTTGAAAAATTAGAAAATAGTGATTTACATATTCCAAGCAGTGAATTGTTAACAGGAAGTAACCGAAATTTACCATATGTATTTGTGGCAGATGACGCGTTCCCATTACGCCCCGATATGATAAAACCGTTTCGGCAGGCAGATTTAACATCGCAAGAAAGAAAAATCCTGAATTACAGATTATCACGCGCGAGGCGGACTGTTGAAAACGCTTTCGGGATAATGGCATCACGATTTCGGATATTTTATACTCATATAAATTTAGAACCCGAAAATATCGATAAAGTAGTGAAAGCATCTTGTGTATTACATAACTTTTTAATTGAACACTCAAAAAAGTCTTATGCACCTCAAAAATCTTTTTATCGAGAAAACTCTGAAAACGGGACTATAATTTCTGAAGGATACACACACACATATACACAAAATAGTACCATGGAAAACTTGGAAAGAAGAAACCCAGGAAATACTTTGAACAACACGAAGATAGTCCGAAACAATTTTATGAATTATTTCAATCAGGAGGGAAGGGTTCCATGGCAAAATGATCATGTAAATTAAAAAATAAGGCTGAACGGGCAGAGTAGGTAGTTCTAAATACATAGTTATTATTAGTGATGTACAGGATCGTTAAAAATGTAAATACACGGATACGGATCTTTATTTTCGATGATACGGATATCCGGAACATCACTAATAGTTCTATTATAAGCTTTAGTGAAATTTAGAATGACTGTAAATACAAAATAATTATGTGTTACATGTATTGAACTTAATAAAAAATTATACTACAAAGTATGAAATATTTTACTTACCTCACAACTATTTTCGTCATCACTATCTAAGTTGGATGAAGATTCCCTTGGAGTGCATTGATCATGAATGAAATTGAACAAATCGTAGTACCACAGTTTAATACGGTACACATCATCAGCAGATGCCCCAGACTTTAAAGTTTTCTCATATTTCTTCTTTTCCTTCCTAACATTGCTTCTTAAGTTATTGATCTTTTTCACAACTACATCTTTGTTCGCATCTGGCTCAATTTCTCTCAA
The DNA here is from genome assembly GCA_905333075.3 of Atethmia centrago. NCBI lineage: Eukaryota > Metazoa > Arthropoda > Insecta > Lepidoptera > Noctuidae > Atethmia > Atethmia centrago. The sequence goes on from HG995393.1 coordinate 19,934,179, forward strand.
TTTTTCTATTAATAATTTATAAGCAGCTTCTTTTTTGTCTCGATTATAATCTTTGTTTTTAATTTGCCAAAGACATGGATTACTTCTATAAATTTCGATAAAATCTTCAAGGATTTTTTTAGTTGAATTTGGTGGCGCCATTTTCTGGCAATACGATGCGAGCGATAAGACAACCGTCCGAAAGAAACACTAGAAAACAACTGACGCGACCTGCGCAGGCGACCGGAGTACATGCACACACGCACAGGTACACCGTACAGTGTCACTCGAAAGAATCGATTTTCGATCTTGGCCGGTCGCCTGCGCAGGTTCAAAAACCTGCACAGGTCTATTCCCACACACATTCCGGTCTACCTGCGCAATACCTGCACAGGTGGACCTCTCCGGTAGACCGTAGTGTGTATGGCCGGCATGACAGAGAATTAATTCCGGAAGGTGTACGTGTATAATACATTCATATTTGTTTTGTCAATTCGTAAAAACTGCGCTCAGTGGGGGCAGGTCGCTAGTTGATAGTAAAAGAGTAAAACTTTTGACTATTTTTGTTTACTTACAGACCTAGAACCGAAAAAATTAAACAATAGCTGTCTAGATGTACCACCAAACCATTCAGAGTCAGATTTAGAAGATGATGTGCTTTTAATGGAGTTTAAATCTGAAGTGGAAGAAGAACAAGAAGTATCTAGGAAGAAACGAAATACCACAGAGACGAAAAGTAAGTAGGAGGTAATCTATGGGTAAGCAAACTTGTGTCCAACCGAAAACGAAAATGATTTAGACCTTCGATCAATAATAACACTAGATTAAGGATCAGTAATAAAAATAGGTCGCTCAAGTGGCCTCGTTTGCACACACTTACACATTTATATTTCTTACTACGAAATATAGAAAAAGTTTTATGATATTAACAACTTCAGTTTATTACAGTTTATTAGTTATAGACGACACGGTTGGCGTAATGGCTGAGCGATCGACTGCTGCGCAGCGTGTCGCGGGTTCGATCCCCGCACGGAACAAATATTTGTATGATCTGCAAGTAATTGTTCCGGATCTGGGTGTTTGTGTTTGTGAGTTTCTATGTTTGTAAACGCGCCCACGATACAGGAAGAAATTCCTAGTGTGGGGCAACGTTTAAAAAAAAAATAATTATAAACCTTAACACTCAAACCCCTAATTACCATTACAAAATATTAATATTTAAGTCCTTGCTTATGCATGATAATGCACGTCCACACACCGCCTGAGTCGTTCTGAACACACTTGCCGCAGCTAAAATCAACGTCCTACCATGGCCTGCTCAATCGCCGGACTTGAATCCCCTTGAGAACGCATTGGATAAGCTTCAAAGAGCTCTGCCAGATATGGATGCCGCCTGCACACAGCAGAAAATCTTTTCTTTACCCATATTACCTACACGAAAATACTTAGAAATATCCTTGAAAAAAATATAAAAATGAATGAACACGTCTCGAATTAATGAAATAATTAATTAGAATCAGTTTTTGCATAGTTATTTACCGTATAAAGCCCGAATTCATTGAAAAACAGTCAGCAATCAGATAAAAAACAGCGAGTGATGAATTCGAAATTAAAATATTAATGGTTCGAAAATATTTGTATTATATTGTTTCACGCAAACGATTATCTACACAGTTGCACTATACACTAATAAATGTTAAATTATTCATTTACTTACCAAAGTTACTCGTCTAATCTCACGAAATAAATTTAAACCTGCACTGTAACACAAGGACCTAGTGGCATTGTCAAAAATTACATGTCTAAATTATTATTTTACAGTTTTGTGCACGAAACTTTGGCATCTTTTATTTTTATGCAAAAAGGCATTTTTTCCGTTTGCGCCTCCGGGGCTTGACGGTAGCGCGCGGTAACCGACGCCAGAGGGCGACACCAGTACGTGGTGTGTTTTTTAGAGGTGGAGAACTTTAAGTTGAAATATAACACAGAAAAATGTTTTTAATGTCCATGAAATTGGCTTTATTTTATAGATAATTGTATGGCACATGTATGAATATGATTTCGGGCATGTGTCCAGTTTTTTTTTCAATTTAAAGTTTTACGCCTCTAAATAACACACACACCCGCTATAAGGAATTTGTGATTCATCATGCAAAAAGATATTTTGATTCGAGTGCATGTCAATCTTCTTCCAACATTGTACTTACCAGCTTTATAATCACAGGGGCGACTGTTGCGAAGAAACCAAAACTAGACACACGAAGAACAAAACTAGAAGAATCATTATCAGCCGGGCAAACAAAAATAGACAAATCAGTCTCCGAAGTTATCTGGACGGCAAAACCTGGAACTTATTTCAAATGTAATGTATGTCAACGAAGTTTTAGTATAAAGAGTAATTTAACAAAACATATTACTATACACACTGGTGATAAACCTCATAATTGTAATGTATGTGAACGCAGTTTTCGTGTAAAGAGTCATTTATTAGAACATATTCGTACACACACTGGTGAAAAACCTTACAAGTGTGATGTATGTCAGCGTAGTTTTCGCCGAAATTTTCATTTAAAAAGACATACTCGTATACACACTAAACCTTACAAGTGTGATGTATGTCAGCGTAGTTTTAAAGGAAAGCGTACTTTAACAAATCATATTCGAATGCACACTGGTGAATAAGTTTTAGTGTTAAGGGCGTTTTATAAAAACATATTCGAAATCACAGTGGCGAAAAACCTTACAAGTGTGATGTATGTCAGAGTTTAAGTGAAAAGGGTATTTTAAAAAACATATTCAAATGCACACTGGTGAAAAACACTCATAAGTATAATATATGTCAACGCAGTTATTCTAAAGTAAAGGGTGTTTTATCAAAACATATTTCGAATTCTCACTGACGAAAAACCTTTCAAATGTGATGTATGTCAACGTAGTTTTAGTCAAAAGGATAATTTATCAAAATATAATTATTGTGAGAGTCAACATGGCGGGTGTACCTTAACTAATTAAATCCTTCTATTTACCAAAACAATGTACCTAAAATGTACTATTTGGTACCTAGGTTTAAAAAACTGTACCTCCTTCAGGATGAAATTATTTCGAAATTAAGGTACACCCGCCATATTGACATCAAGATGGCGGGTGTTCTATAATATTTTATTATTTATCCATTACTCATAAAATATAATTACACCAAAAAATTGTACCTAAAATGTACCTGAAGTAAAAAAACACACACTTGATCAGTTGGATACTTCCTGAGAAAATTTCTCATGAATTACAAAATCATTTTTTTTATGAAAATTTTGATGATTGAGTACATGAGTATTAAAAAAAACCCTTCAACAAACCCTACTGCAATTACTTGTGCAACCGAGTCGAATGCGCAAGTATTCGACACCAATAAATCCTTAATGCCAGTTCGTAGTCGTGTTCCATTTAACAATAGTGGCACAGGTTTAGGCATTTTCACTCTTTTTTTCTTGGCCTTTCGAGCGTCACCTTTGCCCTTCTCATTTTCAGAAAACGAGGGTGTTTTAGAAAAAAATGAGTCTGTTGGGAAATCATCTTCTGTTTTATTTACCTTTGCTTTCGTATTTGCTTTTTTTTTCAAGTCACCATTTTCTTTTCTTTTTCTATCTGTATTTTCGTCTTTACCTATAGCTTCATTTAATTCCCCATCTATAAAATCAGCATATTTGACGATAAATTGATCCAATATCAATCTATTGGATTTCACGTCAATATGACCTAAGTATCTCTTAAGCGTTTTAATAAAGTAACTTTCAACGTTGGATGAAGACGGAGTTTGGTTTTCTGAATGATACTAACCCGGTTAGTGTTGGTAGAAAAGTAGGCATGTACAATAAGTTTTCGTGTGATAAAGAGTCACTGTCATCATCTGTTAATGTAATTAACAGATTTTCGCGATCTAATTTGTCCTGATACCATTTGGGAAATATAAGTTCCTCTTTAACGTCTTTAATGTCTTTCAATATAAGTTGTTCTGGCAAACTATAATGTTCTAAGGCTTTATAATCTGGAAAATTCATGGTTTTACCCAACATTTTTAACCTTGTTTTAGCGTCATCGCATGGAGATCCAGTATTATCGTATTTATTGAGAGCTACGGTTATTATATCTAAAATTGTTTGTTTTGCAGTTGCGTAGTCATCTAAATGTTTAACCGATAAAGCCCCAATGGCTCCGAATAGGAGCCCTCGCGGCGCGCGATTTGAAAGTAGTTATCGAATAAAAATGTTTTTTTTGAGATTGAGAGATGACGTTATTGAGCCACGGGCCTGAGCGGTTAAGATACAAAATACACTTACAATAAAACGTTTTACTTCTTTGGTCCACATTCCGAACAGTTAAGGTTATAAATATAAGTTATTACAAAGTGGCTTGTGTCGATGCGAACATACAAGGCTTTGGGTGATGTCTCATCAGCGAGCGTCAAGTTTCCTGAACGAGTCTACAAGATAATCATTAGTACAATTATGTTCGGTAAAAGCTTTGATCGTGGCTCCTATTAGTGCTGAAGATTGGTCCATAACCACTTCGTTAGGAAATGATTTCTGACCTTTCCATTATTTTAACCAGTTAAATATAGTATCCATCGTCTGAGAACTAGAAATCATTTGAGCAACCGGAACACTTCCTTTATTGTCTTCGCTGTACATTACAGCAACATACAGCAAAAAGTATTTTTTCTTAAAAATGCTACCAGTTGCGTCGATGCTCAGTATAACTCTGTGGTTTTTATGATATTGATTGTAGTAACTTTCTTGTGACGTAGACCAACAGTGAGTATAAAAATGTGGATGAATAATTGTTATGTGTTTAATATAATCGATAAAGGGTTTTACATTTTGAGCCATATACAATAACGCCAAAATTGGATCTTTATGGTAATACTCACTAAGATTACTTTCATGCTTTATCTGTCGTAAAGTCCCACGTGAGGGTAGATGGGGTGGCTGAGGATCCCCAAATTCCATTGCATAATTAATCTTTCCAATATGGTATTCAGAAGGCTGTTGGTGCTGCCTCGCATATTAATTAAATACAAACGTACGTTGTTGAAGTGAGGTTTCCGCTCAATATCCAAATCATCTGAGAGGTCCTCGGTGACCCAGTGCCCCGGGTATATGAATTTGGTGACCCTACTTATAGGCATTCCTCCAAGTCTGTGAGCCTTTTTCCTTGGAACATAAAACTGGGCAGTATGCTTGATTCGCAGTTCCGCAGTTTCAGTCGATTACCCAGCCCTGAAACCAAACTGGGCGTCGTGCAGAGCTATAAATGTTCACTTAGGTGACTATCAAGCAAAGCAAAGCACTTTGGCGACCACCGCAGCCAAGGTCTGAAGTTGTTCCCGTCGGAGGCATCACGTCTTAATTTTAAGTATTGCTATAACTGGTCTTCATAAGCTCCTTGCGTAAATTTGAATGGCTTCTATACACAAATTGAAAAACATGACCACCCAAGGTAAACAAACGTCTGCGAACTGCAAGTGCTCCATGCTAAGGTCGGCCCGTCCTGGACACTAACCTCTTGTCATATTTTCTTTCATTACAGAACGCACTTGGTGTTCTGTTAGCCTGTTGTCCTAAGTATAAAAATATTTTCGCCAGCGTCTAGTTCGCTTGAATTATCGCAACGTTTTTAAACTGCGAAGTTTTTAAACATGCAATGTGGCCAATATAGTTCGTCATAGACAGAAGACGAAGTTTTATTGCGTCAACGCGAAACAAAATCTTTGCGCGACAATGTGGCCGTAGCTTAAAACGAGTAAGCGACGCCTTGTACGGAGGACCTACGACGTTCTTCTCGCGAGCTGACATGCGCACTCGCCAGAGGTGGATCTGCAGTGGTAGCTCGCGAAATTCAAATTTCCTCACGTTTTTTGCTATTTGCAGGTCAGTGTCAGGTTGTATCTTGATCAAAATATGATTCGCGACCGTAACAAATGTGTATTTACAGAATTATAATCATTAATACATCTCTCTTAGATTTGTTCCATATGAAAAGTTAGTATGGAACAATTTCTAATTTAGAGAGATGTATTCATGATTTTAATTATTATTGTTATGGTTTATTACGTGTACCTCATACTTATACGAACTATAGGCAGAACAGTTATATTGTGCGTGTGAGTAAGCAGTTCAATATGATATGTAAGCAGCATGATTTGGATCCTTTCACAATGAGTGTGACATCAGCGAGAAGGTGCTTAAGCCTCAAGTTTTTCAAATAGCCTACAATTTGAGTTTATTAAGAGTACCCCATTTTCTTGATTCTTTTATTATAACTTATTTCAATTTTACTGTAAACAAAGCGATTCTTGATAATAACCATTTTCTAAACCTCTGTATGTAAAACTGTCGTTGTCTAATAGACATACCTATACTATATTAACCTTAACTTAACACATTGTACTGACGTGTATTCTCATAATTTCTAGCCTATTTCTATACGAGAGGACTTGCAATTAGCTTTCTAGTGTCATAAATAAATAATTTTTGTACGTGATAAAAGCGTGTTTTATTAGTTTTTGTTTTTTTAATATATTCACATTTTATCTATAGGAATTGGTATTAGTTTTCCTTAACCTTTTGAACGCCAGAGCGTAAACACATCGGCGCCTTTTCAACAAACAATTCAACGCAAATACCTACCAAAAAAATAGGGATTCCAACATCTTATCGATAAGTTATCGATAACCAATTAATCATTGCTTTTCATTCCATATTTTTTAAATAAAATATTACTCGTTGCATTATTATTTTATTTAATTTGACCCTATTTGGTATAATACTATTATTAATTTGTCGCTGTCAACGGTGATGGTGGTCTTGCACTGAAAGGAGACATCATGAAACCGTTAAAGAAAGTTACATTCACACTTAAATTTAGAAAAACATCAAATGTAAACACCAGTTACAAAGTTCTAAACAACCTAAAAGTACATATTATTATTAGAACTACAAACGAATAAATCAAATAATAATAAGGTACATCACTAATCTCGTTCGTGACGTCATCCGCTATCGGGAAGACACGACTCTCTGGCGTGACTGGCACGACTTGACAATCCTCGCATGCGAGTAGGGATGTGTTATTGTGGGACATAATAAATAATAATCATATAGTATTTAAAACAATTTAATCAATTTACTTATAATTGTTACTCTGATTCTTCGTAAATTGGCAATCTTGTGTCATCCAAGTCCTTTTGCTGTCGTACTTATCTAATAACGTTCAGTATATAGACATAAGTTACTGAACTATGCAATAAATTTCATTCAATAAAGATTTTCGTGACATCTGAAATTAATATACTAGCTGCGCCCAGTGGTTTCACCCGCATAAGTCTCGATCCCGTGGGAATATTGGGATTAAAAGTATTTTATGTCCTAATCCGGGTCATGATCTACCCATGTACAATTTCATCCAAATCCTTTCAGCCGTTTTAGCGTGAAAGCGTAACAAACACACTCACTTTCACATTTTTTTATTATTTTAAAATAAAATCAACTTTATGAAACCGCTGTGTTATTGTCGGAGATTTTTTTTGTATCATAATTTTTCGTAGACAGTATTCTAGTAAAGTATTCTAGACAGAGTAGAATACTCTGTCTACGTAATTTTGTCTACCCTTCTCGTCGTAAAAATCGAGGACGACTAAACGACAGAAGAACTGAAGATTATCTCATGTTGAATAGTTGTCAGGATACAAGAAAAGTGACAGAAATACAGGGTGACATTGAAAACATGCGACAAATCGAAATGGGAGATTGTACTCATCATTATGAACAACTTTTACTAAGGGACCAAAGCTACAATCCCAAAAAAAAAAAAACTGCTGTCCCCTACATTTATGTTCGCAATACCTCATCAAAATGTAGGAAAAGCAGATTTTTTTTTTGGGATTACAGCTTTGGTCCCTAAGTAAAAGTTGTTAATAATGATGTATACAATGTCCCATTTCAGTTTGTCGCAAGTTTTCAATTTCAACCTGTATAGTAATCTCTTCGACACGAGAGAGTAATTTGTCGAGTGTGTCATGTTAGCCCTGCAGGATACATCAGATAGATGGCGTCGCTGCTTTCACATCGGCCACCGTGAATCGTTGCGCTCAAGCGATTGTTGCTGCGGCTACCAAGGATTGCTTGCCTGTGATACACAGCGATAACTGCACATGCAATTAGACGATTAACTTAGAGATGATTATTAATTCTGTAAATACGTATTTGTCATGGTCGCAAATCATATTTTGATCAAGATACAACCTGACACTGACCTCTATAGCAAAAACCGTAAGCAGAACCTTAAAAAAAGATGACTTAAAAGCCTCAGTAGCCCAGTCATTAAATTTCGACAAAAAAAAACAACATCAAGTACTCTATACTCTATGGACAAGTAGCATTATTGGTTGTGGTCACTTGTGGTAGCTTTTGTTCGTGGTACGTGTTTTATTTTGTGAAATATACGAACTACCGGTATGTAAGATGGTGTTACGGGACTAATAATCTAATTCCTATGACTTACCTGGACTGTCTGGACTACCTACGAGAGATGTATTAAAAATTAACGTTTATTTTCAAAATATTTGTAAATTATTAGCACAGAAAACAATATTAGAAGAAGTCGTTATTTGTACGCTAGCTAGGCAACGGTGTTTCTCTATAGATACTATCAATTTTAAGTTGAACTAAATAACATAATTGATACTTTTGAGTTAAAAAAAAGATGGAGAAACTGACAGTGTGTAGGATATGTTTAGCAGAGAATGTTCGCATACATTTAGTGGTCAACAGGAACTTGCACGAGCTATATGAGAAGCTGACTAATATTCCAGTAAGTTGATATTTTTATTAAGAATTATGCGAATTCCATAAAAGTTTATAAATGTCTCTCCAACGCGAAGAATACATGAATACAACATACATAAACTTTTGGTCAGAGAGGCGTCTTAGGGGCCAATGGAAATCACTGACATGAGTGAAAGAAAACAGCGTGAGGAAACCTTGACTAAAAAAATAACCTCGACATAAACTAATTAACTTGACTAAAATATGCTATATTAAGTCACCAATCTGCTTTGAGCAAGAGTAGTGATCAATGCTCAAGCCTTCTCTATAAGATACGCCCAGAAAGCATTAAGGATATATAGGTATTTTCTTCTTAAATATATAATAGTGTAAGACAATTTTTGTTGCAGTTTGTAACTGAAGACAGTCGACCGATTCTTGCTTGTTTTTTCTGCTTCGCTAAACTAAAGCAATGCTACCGATTCCTGAGAAAATGTCTGAAAGCTGAAGAGCTGTTTGCTCAGATGATGAAAGAGGATTATGAGGTGAGGCATTCTTCAACAGCCATTTATTGTTATTATTTCAGTATAATTGGTTATGATAATATAATATAAAACCTATATGATAATGATATCATATAAGTTTTATATCATAATCATCTATCATCTTGTTACAGCCCAATTCTTTAATAAACCAAGAGTTTTGCAGTGGGTTTACTAAATCTCCAATAGAGCACATAAGTATAGTTGATGAATGTCAAAGAGAAAGCATTGCTATCAAGGAAAAAATTCGAGCTGTGTGTGAGGCACTAGAAGATATTATTGACCCAAAGGAGGGACTAAGTGGTGGTATGTTTTAAGCACAACAATAACAGTTTAAGATATATATCTAAGTAATCTGTTTATTTTACGGGTTCGATTTAGTATCGTTTGGCATGAGTTGGGGGGTAAAAGGGGCTAAAGTTGGTAGGGGTTGGGTTCCCGATTATAACGAACTCTTATTATAAGGTAATGCATATTTGTCGAGAAATTAATAAAAAATGTTTCTAACCTCAAATCAGATAAGAAGCAAAAACAAAACGTTAAAATGGGCAATTGACAACCAAATCTGCCCCAGTATATTGTCAGTGGTGTTTTTACGCCACAGACAATATTTGGGGCAGATTTGGTTGTCAATCGCCCATTTGTTTGTTTGTTTGTGTGTGTTTGGTTTGTTTTGTTGTTGTTTGTTTGTGTTTGGTTTGTTTTGTTCTTGTTTGTTTGGTTTGTCGGGCAAAATTGATAAAACGGAACGTAAAAAAACAGTATGCCATTTGCGTCATTTATCACTGTCATTCGTTTTCTCCTCGAGTTGTGTGAATGTGTTCTCTGTTTGTTGTTACTACTGTTACTAGGAGAACTTAGGATGCAAGAGCGAGCTCGGGACTTGGGGCACCCCGACTCGGACAGGTTAGGTTCGCAGGGGATGGCGGGGTCAGAGTTTGCTCGCTCCGCTCGCTCACTAGACCCCGCCATCCCCTTCGTGTTTTTTTTTAAACATGGAGCCCCGCAAAGCGCGGCTTTGACTACGTCTTTTAAGCAACTTTAGTGTTTTGAGGTTAGCTTACAATAATTGGTTTTTCTTAAGAATGGTGCTTTACCTTTTCATGGGAGTTGTGGAGTGGTGCCAATTCCTCCCGCCCCCCTCCCACCTACCTCTTCCTGCCAAACGGTTCTAAATTTTTACTGTTTTAACACTGATTCACAGTAAATAGCAACAATTGCAACCGGAAACGAAATAAACATATTCCAAGTCGAGTGATGAACTAAGTCCCTACCGGTTTTTTTTACATTACTATCTCGCTCGCACTCATCCAACTCATAACCTCTTTGTCTAACATGTACAAAAGACGGGTGGTGCGGAGTGCGCGCAGCATAGTTGGCATTAATCGATCATTTTTCCAATCGATTACTTAATTTGACTCATTTTAATCAGATTCAACTTAATTGTAACTAATTTAATCCCAATTAAAATAATAATCGTAATTGCGATTAATAAAATTAATCATTAATCGTTAATTTGATTTAGCAGATTAAAGTATTTATAGTAACAAGCAAAAAAATTATGTAGCCTATATATTTTAACCTAAACTAGATTCTGGAAGTGAAGCTGAAACTATTGATTTAATAAAAAAATATATTAAGGAGCGTTTATTTAATTATTACTATTCATTACTAACGTCTATTAATGGTTTTATTAAACTTCAATGGTCAGGTACATGTAATGTAAATAATTATTCAAATATTGCAAATTTCCAAAACTCACACTGTTTCTACACAAATAGCAATAATTCACAATTAACATTAAATATAAATAATAATGAACAATACCATTTTGAAATCGGCTTTACACATAATATTTTAAAATAATTGGTCACTTGTGTTTGGATACTTTTTTTTTTAAGCTTAAACTTTGTCAAAATAAATATTATGTTGTATAGATTTTATGTTGCTATCATTGAACCATTGAATTGAACTGTCTAATTCAAACTGCCGCAACAACCACTAGGTGTACTGTAGGTAGGGTTGCCAACTATACTGTTTAAAACAGTATTATACTGTTTTTCACTACATAATACTTTTTACTGTTGAACAAAAATAAAGTATACAAAATACTGTTTTCAGCATCAAAATGCTGTCTAACACTACTGACACAGACATACAACTCACACACATCGAGTGTGTGAGTTCTCAGAACATTACCGTTTTTTCGTGTGGACCTTGTTTTTTCAGTAATGAATGCAAAGTGGCGAGATGATAGAAATACAGCAATATTAATTTTAAAAAAAATTAGCTCATTTATTTTAATTTTAGATATAATTGTGGTGAGGCGTATGAAGTTTTTAAAAAAGACTGTTAACTTTTGCAAGAAGCTCTAAAAATATGTACCTATTTAAAACATGAAATAAATAAAATACTGTTCATTTTTCTAAAATACTGTTTAATATTCTTCTCAGACCTAAATATACTTTATTTCTTGTAAAAAAAAGTTGGCAACCCTAACTGTAGGTCATATTGATTAAAGTTATCGATAACATCAAATGTTTTTTTTTTTAATAGTGTATTAATATATTTTTTTATAAAATAAATAAATAATAGTATATTTATTTTAATTTGTAAAGTTTTAGTTGTGTAATGTAATTAAAATTATGAGGACATTTATTTTTAGAGATAACAGTGAGTTCGAACGTTGGGCAGGACGAGAACCCAGAGGAAGAGTCCCTCGAACTTTCAGAGCCCGGGGAGCAGGAGGATGTGCACGATGCTTACGAAGAGCTGGAGTACCTCGACGTCGCGTACTTCGAACCGGCTCTGGAGGTAAATCCTTTTTTTTTTCTTATAGGGGATGGCCGGGAATCTTATGTTGTCTTGTGTGTACACTTAAGTTATTTTGTGTGAGCCGATAGGTTCAATAGTAGTAATTAATTTTATTTCTTTCACTCATCAGTATGTTGAGTCGCCACCGACGCTCCTCCGGGAGGGAGAGGAGGCCCCATTGGGTCTTCTCCAAGGTCCTCTGATGGCTCGACCGTCGCCTGCCGTTATGTAAGCAATAAAACATGTTTTGATCGAAATAATTATATTTATTTATTTATTTATTGACACACCAACAACTTATTCACAAAATTTTTACATTAAATATATTCTATTTCAATAGCTTTGCGGTGAATTCGTCACTTATAGTATATAGTGCACAGCACTTGAGTGATATTGAGTTATAATATTTGTAATAACGAAAACTATTAATTCCAGTTCGCCACGACCGTCGCCATCAGCTTCCTTTGCCCCCATGGCGGTGGATGAAAGTGTGCCACGCGCGATGCAGCCGTAAGTTATAAAACACGTTTTGGTTGAAATAATTATATTGAGTTATAATATTAGTAATAACGAAAACTATTTATTCCAGTTCGCCACAACCGTCACCATCGGCTTCCTTTGCCCCCATGGCGGTGCATAAAAGTGGGCCGCGCGTGATGCTCCCGTAAGTTATAAAACACGTTTTGATTGAAATAATTATATTGAGTTATAATTAGAAGTTGTATATTCGGATGCATATTCACCTAAAGTTGAGATGTTGGCGAATGTGGAATGCGCTTTTGTATCGGAAAAATCCCGCGGTTCCGGGATCAACAAGGTTTCTGATTATTGGATCAGATTAGTATTATTATCAGTACTACATATAACTTACTTTCAAATGTTGGCTTATATGGAATGCACTATAGTAAAAAAAAACCCCGCGATTCCGGAATCGACAATTTTGTGTTTTTTCTGACTATGTAAGCGGATGCATATCTACCTACCTAATATTGTAAAGAAGGTAGGTAAATACCAAACTGCCATAGCAAATAACGTTAATATAAGATAACGGACTACATATATTTAGCAATGTAGCTACCTATTGAGACAAATAGTTAAAAATTATTGTGCTTAGTGAAATTCTGTTAAATTCCTTTCCTCTCCACATACTTAGCGAAAAAAACAGTATATGTTAGCACCATTATATTAATAGAAAACGACGATAGGCATTTTACGAGTTTGTGAATGGGACGGCAAATTATACCTGCTTATGCGCAAGTAGCTACCCCGACGAATAGTTCTCTTAGTTTATTTAATTACAATAATTGCATTCGTCGCTGTGCTTGCCATGCGGTCCTGTGTTTTTTTTTGTTTTAACTAACACACACCCTCCTCTTACACCCACATATACATATTTTAGAAGTCGCTTCTTTATTATACCCGACTAGCTATGCATTCCCGGTGTTCCTGGCATCCCGTGATTTTTTTTTACAAATAAAAATATTTTAAGAAGCCGCTTCCATACTTTCACAGCTAAAATTTAACTTTAGGTAAATATGCATCCGAATATCCGATCTCTGGTTATAATATTTGTAATAACGAAAACTATTTATTCCAGTTCGCCACGACCGTCGCCATCGGCTTCCTTTGCCTCCATGGCGGTGCATAAAAGTGGGCCACGCGTGATGCTTCCGTAAGTTATAAAACACGTTTTGCTTGAAATAATTATATTGGGTTATAATATTTGTAATAACGAAAACTATTCCAGTTCGCCACGACCGTCACCATCGGCTTCCTTTGCCCCCATGGCGGTGCATAAAAGTGGGCCACGCGTGATGCTTCCGTAAGTTATAAAACACGTTTTGATTGAAATAATTATATTGAGTTATAATATTTGAAATAACGAAAACTATTTATTCCAGTTCGCCACGACCGTCACCATGGGCTTCCTTTGCCCCCAAGGCGGTGGATAAAAGTGGGCGACGTGCGATGCAACTGTAAGTTATAAAACACGTTTTGTTTGAAATAATTGTTTATTTGATAGGCCACGCCCGCCGCGCGCTCCGGTGTCGCCTATTGTTCGTACTCTGCCACGTCGTCAGCTGTAAGTTATATGTATTTTTCATATTTTACGTTTTCTCCAGGTATCTAAGTCTATTAGTTAAGTTAGTAGTTTATTATTAAATAAAGTCTTTAACACATGTTGGGACCCTGGGATCCCAAACCTTCGAGCCGAAACCAAGTCGCAGAGTTCCCTTAGACAATTTTGAGTGTTGAGGCACCAACCGACGACTGTGCAAAATCAGTGGTGGCCGCGACTTACGAGTTGTAAGCCGTAGGTTCGAACCCTGACAGACTTTACTTTGTGTAAATTATTTCATCACAACTGCTCTCGAAATTCACTGGTTCTCTACGAGGCTTCAACCCGTACTTCCAAAGACTTATTATATAAAGATTCAGTTTTCCGGCTAGAATTAGTGGATCAGATACTTACAAAACCACCACGACCACACACCAAAACCCACACGTCCTATCACCGCACCAGCGAGCGCGAGCACTCTGGCTTAATCAGAGTCCACTTCAGGTCACTTTCCTCGCCAAAACGATCTCTTAAGCGAAGGCTGTCGTGCTCGTCGTCCATGCTTGAGGTGCCAGCTCCGTGTCCGTAGATCTTCAATTTAGTGCACCAATTGTATTGTTCCACTTCGCATAGAGCCATGTTTGCTTCAAGCTTCACCATATGGCAAACCCTAATTCTTCTCCATTTAGTGTTTCTTATTTCTAGCTTGACAGTCAGACATCATAGAGACAGACATTTTTCACTCTTTTTTTTACATAAACGAGACATACCAAAAGAGTGTACCTTTTGTAATGTCTACATAATCTCTACTGACACACACAGACCAACAGTAGCCACTGCTTTTCTCGGTCATACCATTCTTTACTGTCTAAACGTCATGTATGTGTGGATTGAGCGCGTGTCCATTGGGGCTCAGTAGCCTAAGTGCGTAACACTTAAACTATACAATGCCCAATCTCTTTCATTTTGACTGCAACCACATTTATTTCGTTATTTAAATTGTGGAGCAGATTAATTTTTCAAATATTGTATGACGCAACAGTGCAATATGGAATATAAATTGATCCCTTTCAAAACCCTTCGAATTTTATTTTACAGTTTTAGGAAAACTTACAGCTAAACATTTTTACGCGATTGAGGGTAACAAAATAAGGCCAATTAAAAGTTTTTACAGATAGAAGAGAGCTTACATACAAACAAAAATATTTGGGAAGGTAGACAGTGTTTAAGTAAAAACAGTTTCATAAGTGAAAATGTGGTTCAAGCTTAAATTGTAATCAAGTAGTTTACGTTATCAAAAAAGAAATTACAAAGAGTTCTTTTCAATTTCGAAATGCTAGTACTGAAAACATCGATGTCGACGCTCCGGCAGACCGCATTGTACGTATGACTCGCTATGATTAAGTATGAATTTCGTCTGTAATTCGTTCCTACTGCAGGAGTATGCAATTAGATAAAGATTGCGCAGAAAAGCAGAAGGAGCCCGCAGTCCAATTTTGTTCAGCAATTTGGGAAGCTCTGTTGAAGCGTTAGCAATTC
Source organism: Atethmia centrago (assembly GCA_905333075.3). Lineage (NCBI taxonomy): Eukaryota > Metazoa > Arthropoda > Insecta > Lepidoptera > Noctuidae > Atethmia > Atethmia centrago. Next base: position 19,949,931 of record HG995393.1, read on the forward strand.
TAAATAAAAACGCCGGGTCTGCAATTCTTCTACGTTCAGAAAGAGGAGTAGATGGAATCTTTTGCAGCGTAGGAGATAAGTGGGAGAATAAGTTTTAGACCGGAATTGAATATACCTCAAAAATTTTCTTTGAATGCTTTCCAATCGATTGATGTATATGTTGTAATTGGGATTCCAAACTTGAGAGGCGTACTCCAGATGACTGCGAACAAAAGTACAGTAGAGAATTTGAATGGTTTTGATGCTCCTGAACTCCTACGAGTCTCTCAAAATGAACCCTAGTGATTTTGATGCCTTGTTAATGATTTTATCTACGTGTTTATCAAATAACAATTTTGAATCAAATACAACTCCCAAATCTTTGACTGTGTTAACCCTAGCTAGGGATCTGTCTAAAAGTTTATAGTCAAATGTGATAGGTACGGGTTTCCTAGTGAAGGAGCACACGTAACACTTGGAGAAGTTTAAATGGAGCTTATTAGTGATGCAGTAGAACTGGAACCTATCTAGATCCTTCTGTAATGATAGAGCATCTGATATGGAGGATATCTTTGACATCATTTTCATATCATCCGCATATAGAAGTATTTTGGAGTGAAGTAAGCAGGAATCAATATCATTAACGAATAAGTTGAATAAGAGTGGCCCTAATAAAGATCCTTGAGGAACTCCAGGTGGGATACGCATTAATCTTGATGAATGCCCATTCAGCACAACAGTCTGACACCTGTCCTTCACATACGACTTAAACCAACGGAACAGATTGCCCCTAATGCCCATCGATAGAAGTTTACGCATGAGAATGACGTGATCAATTCTGTCGAAACATTTAGCATAGTCAGTATAATTATTGATACAGATAGTATAATTATTGTCTAAAATATGTGCACTATGTTTTGCCAATAGATGGCGTACAAAATTAACATAAACGAGCAATTACAATTAAGGTGGAATACCAATAGATTACATTAAGGGGACTACAGGACCTAAACGCAACTTTTATAAGTTTTATAATGCCTTAAAGTATATGATCCACTGCAGTAAACAAAATTAAAAAAAAATATGATATTCTTAAGGATATATGCTAACCGAGGCCCCCGCAACACAGGCAACAAGAAGGAATACGGGTGGGTTTTAGTCAGTAAGAGTCTGACACACCCTCCCGCTCCGCCCAGAGCGGGAGAAGTTATTTGATGATTTCCCAACCTCAAAAAAAAAAAAAAAGGATATATGCTAGGTAGATAGTGTGTTGAAAACATAATACGAGTATAACTAATTTGATACGATAGAAAAAAATCACGAAGATACCTCTAAAAAATTCTTTTAATGATTAAAAACCATACTAATATATGTACATGCAATAATTCCGATTTTTTGTCAGATTATTCTACAAGCAACATATTAGCATAATAGTGTTTTATTTTTTTATACAAATTATAGCTTTTTTGTAAATCGATAATTGCTTCATATTTTTCAATAAATTACCAGCGTTGTGTCATCGCGCTTCTCTTTCTTTTCTATGCAGTCAGACAGTGACCGCGCTTTAGGTGTTGTCGGCCTCTTAATAAAATAATTAAATTTAAAATTTAGTTAAACGGTCATTACAATTTTAGATAAATAAACACATTCATACTTGATCAATAAATAAAATCATAAATGTCTAATTAGCGAGTCGGGATCGTCATACCTCTGTTTATCGGCGATGGAGCAGTAGCATCTATCTAAAATAAACTTAAACAAAGACCCCCTTAAAGGATCCCAGACACTCTTTATTTCTCGGCCCCTTTTTGTGAATAGGAGTTATACAGGTTGAAATTGAAAACTTGCGACAAACTGAAATGGGACATTGTATACATCATTATTAACAACTTTTACTAAGGGACCAAAGCTGTAATCCCAAAAAAAAAATCTGCTTTTCCTACATTTTGATGAGGTATTGCGAACATAAATGTAGGGGACAGCAGTTTTTTTTTTGGGATTTTAGCTTTGGTCCCTTAGTAAAAGTTGTTCATAATGATGAGTACAATCTCCCATTTCGATTTGTCGCATGTTTTCAATGTCACCCTGTATAAGCTGACTTCCATATATCAGGCTTAACACCAGTATTAAGGGATCGACTGAATAATATTGTAAGAGGATCCGAGAGGTTTTCAGCACAGTTTACTATGAAAACCGGTGGTACCTTGTCTGGACTAGCAGATTTATTTAAGTCGGAATGCTTTAGCAGTTTCATAACCTCGTCCTCACAAACTTCGATAGCAGCAATATCGTATGGACTGTAAATCAGTCCGCTCACCGGTACAATGAAATTGGCCATTATTCTCAGTGCTGGTGGATTCACGAAAGTTTGACAGAAAACACTCGCCAAAGAACAGTGGCGGTACCTTCATATAAGCCCAAAAGCCTTACTAAAATGCTCGATAGAGAATTTATTGTACCTAACCAGTAGTTTATGAGAAAATTGCGATGATACATACGTAGATACGTAGGTACCTACATACTCAGTCGAAAACTGAACTTTCTTTTTTTGAAATCGGTTAAAATTTTATTGGGCTTGCGTTATTTTGAAACCCTAGGCACGCCACTGCCAAAGAAGTTGAAAATTTGCTAGAGGACAGGTCCCCAAACCGCAGCACAGAAGGGTAGGAGTTGTTTTGTTTTTTTTTATTTTATGTAGCTCCAGAAGGCACGAGGGTTGTTGCAAATAGCGGATTCTACGTTTGCCATGTAATCATCGAACATGCACTTCTCTAAATCCTTTGCACGTTGCCGTAATATTACAAAAGCTTGGTGGTGCGAAACGTTCCCATTCTTTTTAAATTTAGCATGGAATTTGGATTTTTCTTTAATAATTTTTATTAACGGACTTTTGTACCAGAGGGGGTATTTAGACTGGGAAACGACTGTTTTCGATGGAATATAAGTTTTGTGTACTTTATACAGGCTGACATTGAAAACATGCGACAAATCGAAATGGGAGATTGTACTCATCATTATGTTCGCAATACCTCATCAAAATGTAGGAAAAGCAGATTTTTTTTTTTGGGATTACAGTTTTGGTCCCTTAGTAAAAGTTGTTAATAATGATGTATACAATGTCCCATTTCAGTTTGTCGCAAGTTTTCAATTTCAACCTGTATAAAACATCATAAAAGAATGCAACGGCATCGTCTAGTGACCTGTGGCCCAGCTCGTATTGCCAGTCGACGATGTTAAGTTCATATTTTATTGCTGTATAGTCAGCAGACCGATACTAGTATTTAACCTTTTAAGCGTTTGGCTAAATATCGATTGCCGTGCCCCTAGCGCGCGGCTACAAACTGTTAATAATAGTTTTAGTTGTACCACGCAGTTAATAGGACGAAATAGAACGAAAAAAATCATGCATGTTCTCTGTCGCAGAAATACGACACGAGCGGTAGGGACACGGAAATATTTGTCGCATATTTGCGACACAAACGGTCAAAAGGTTAACATAGGGACGAGCTGGCATACTATGCAGCTGAACAAATCTCACGTCTAACGGCAATTAAAACCCCTCCTCCCATAGTCTGACCTGTACTGATGTAATCACGGTCCCGTCTCCATACCATATATCTGTGATGAAATAATTCGGAATCGGATATACCATCAGTTAGCCAAGTCTCAGTTAAACAAATAACATACATAATATGTTTCTATAGAAAACACCTGTTTTAGTTCGCAGTCCCCGCACGTTCTGATAAAAAATGCTAATAGGCGCCATAATAAATCATATATAACAATAGACACCATATAGAGAAAATAATACAAAGCACATTCAATCCTTTAAAATAAGTATTTTTTTAAATATGGAGAGATGAAAACAGACTAGTAAAATAAGACTACCTCCTTAAGAATATGGTTCGAAGAGCGTAGTACAGTATTCCCAAATTTATAAAGTGCTTGCACATCTTCGCTAATTGTCGTATTCCCGGAAACACCCGAATCATTGAATCGTAAGAGTAAGTAATTCTACTAAATTATGCATGAAGAAAATGCACTTAATCACTCTATACACATATCGTCTTCCGACGCTCGGGGAATACGACCCTTGCGAAGATTTCTATGCGCATTATCACTTTGGGAGACCAGGGGGGTAACCATCACCTCTTATAGCAGTATTATTTCAATATTACTTTAGCGTGAGAAAGAGATGGAGCTATAAGTCCTGTATAGCTCCATCACTTTCCCACTGTGAAGTAATATTATAATAATACTGATATAAGAGGTGATGGTTACCCCCCTGTACATGGGTGAACGTTAAGAAATAAAATATAATTATTGTAAGGTAGACTGTTAAATATGGATAAGCAATATACATCTTTATGGTAACGAGTGGAAGATTTAAAGTCATAATAGCAACAAAGCATTATTTGGTTCAAAACTAGCGATAAGCAAACAAAGGGACGGCGAGAAAGGAATGCATAGAAAAAACAAATACCTGTGGTTCTCAAACTTAACGAGGCGGAGTGAGCGATGTACAATTTACCAGGACGTTGAATCGATATTTTCAATGTAAGAACTTTAAAATAAGTTGTTTTTTTAAGTCTTACTTCGTCTTGATGTGGAGTTTTGGGGATGCAAAGTTTTTTCGAAGAAACATCGTGCAACCCGTGACGCAAACGTGCTCATAACCACGGTCTTTGGCACGAGCTTTGGTCTGGTTCAGGAGAATTTATTATCCAGCATAAGATGATCATTATTAATCATTAATATAGATCCTGTTTGTTCTTTTTTTTTATTTTCTGTAAGTAGGTTTATACAAACACTTTTACACGTCAATCATACTTAGAAAAAAAACTAGATGAGCTCGGCGTTTCCTATCTGACTACTCTGAGAAGAAAGGCCGAAACAAACTCAGAGGTCACAGTCTCTTTTAAAGTTCAGACATAATCTTGGTCAGATCATGTGAAGACCATTTAGATTGGTGTCTGAAATGGTCTTTTGAGGAAAAAACCACACAGATTGAGTGGACCTATCCAGTCAGTGCACGCATTTGTCAGTAATCGTGCAGCTCAACTCAGAATGAAAGGGGGTATATAAAATATAAAACAATGCTTTATCATATCATTTTTATACCTAACGCAATATATTAACTACAATTTGCGTTTGCACTTATAGGGTAGTCTCTCTCATCATAGCTGCACAGTGAACGTGTTAAGGAGCTCAACGATTCGACGAACAATACCAAAGAAAGGACATTTGAGTAGGCCGCATAAATGACTCAAACTGCCAGACTAAGATGAAAACTAAATGAGAGAAATAATAAAAACAATAATCCACATAGTCTTCACATTCACAATAATTTAAAAAAATAATATAATACTTCAAAAAGTAAATATTAATGTCATAGTGTATAAGTATAACAAAATCATCAATGTCACACTTAGTATAAAAATAGATTTAGTATAAAATTAGTTTGTTGCCTGGGGGTACATTGGAGTAGCTTAATTAATCCCAAGCCTTTTTGTCGTCCAAGTAATCTTTAACTTTATAGAAACCTTTTTGACAGAGTTTCTGTTTAATAAATGATTTAAATTTATTGAGGCTGAGTTCTTTGACGTGGCTTGGGAGTTTGTTGTAAAAACGTATACTTTGGCACTTAAATGAATTATTAATTTTTTGGAGCCTAGTCTTGGGCACAATAAGTAAGTCTTTGTTTCTAGTATTTATGCTATGAATGTCGCTGTGTCTAGAATATAGGTTAATATTCTTTTTGACACAAATCAGGTTCTCGAATACATATTGAGATGCGACTGTCATTATGTTTATATCCTTAAATGTATCCCTCAGTGAATGCCTACAACTTAGGTTATAAATTGCTCGAATGGCTCGTTTCTGCAGCACAAATATAGCCTGAATGTCGGCTGCATTTCCCCACAGCAAAATGCCGTACGACATTACACTATGGAAATAACTAAAATATACTAATCGAGCTGTTTCTACATCAGTCAAATGACGGATTTTATACACCGCGTAGGCTGCAGAGCTTAGCCGCTTCGACAATTTGGTTATATGTGGGCCCCACTGTAGCTTTGAGTCCAAAGTAATACCTAAGAACACAGTGGTGTCCACAAGATCCAACTCCGCCCCATTTACTAGTACATTGGTTTTTACCTGCTTAACGTTAGGTGTCAGAAATCTAATACATTTGGTCTTTTTCTCGTTTAAAAGTAAATTATTAACACTAAACCAATGTACTGTTTTAGAGAGAGCATTATTTACATCGTCAGTAACTGTCTGTTGTCGTTTAAGCTTAAATAAAAGTGATGTGTCATCTGCAAATAACACTATTTCATGACTGTTCTATAAAAGGCAAGGTAGGTCATTAATATATACGAGAAATAAAAAAGGGCCAAGAATTGAGCCCTGTGGAACTCCCATAGTGACAATAGAACCCGGCGATCGCTTACCGTTAACGTCCACTCTTTGGATCCTATTATCCAAATAAGAAATAAGAAGATCCAAGGCAGTGTTTCTAACACCATAGTGATGCAATTTCCTGACCAATGTATCATGATAAACACAATCGAAAGTCTTAGATAAGTCACAAAAAATACCTAGGGCATCATGTGACTTCTCCCAAGCCTCAAAAATATGTGCAAGAAGTTCCACACCAGCGTCGGTAGTCGATCGACCCTTTGTGAAACCGAATTGTTTACTGTTTAATAATTTATGTTTATTAAAATGTCTTTGCAATTGATCTAGCATCAATTTTTCAAATATTTTACTAAAGGTGGGAAGCACAGAAATTGGTCTAAAGTTTGTGGGGTCCGATGTGCTGCCCGATTTAAACAAAGGTATTATTTTACTACTCTTCATTAAGTCAGGAATTACACCACAGTCAATACATTTATTAAAAATAATTGCCAATTCAGGCGCTACAGTGTTAATTATGCATTTTGCAACCTCCACAGAATTTCCCCATAGATCAGCTGTTTTTTAACATTGAGTGTATTGAAAGTTTTAATAATATCCCGAGCACTAACATAGTCGAAATTAAATTCATGGTTACAAATATCAACATTTTCATTCAATATGGACTCAGCAACAGTGGGTGATGAATTTAAAGATTTAGTGGTTGAGACTGGGATATCTGCAAAGAAATTTTCAAAAACTGTGGCAACCTCTAAATCCGTGTTAATAACTGTATTGTTAATATTAAGGCTGTATTCACAATTACGCTTCCTATCCCTTCCAGTCTCATTGTTTATAATTTCCCAAGTCGTTTTTATTTTATTTTGACTCCTTTTAATTTTTAAACTTAAATATCGACTCTTAGCTTCGCTACAAACTTGTTTAAATAATTTGGAATAGTTCTTAACATATTGATAAAATTCTTTACTTTTATTATAATTTCTTTCCTCATAAAGTTCAAAAAGTTTGATTCTACTATTAAATATCCCTTTAGTTGCCCATTCACTGAAGGTTGCAGAACCATTAACTGAGATCTGCTTGGGTATAAATGTTGAGTTAAATTCTTTACAATACATGGAAAAAAAGGAATTGTATAGTTCATTAGGATCATGACTATAAGGCAAGTAGGCTAACTGACTTTTAAGTTTGTTTTTAAAGCTTTCCAAGCGACCGGCAGTTTTTGGCACTACAGTGATATCTCTCTTAGCCACTTTTCTATCTTGCTTACTAAATGTAATCAGCTGACCACAGTGGTCAGAATCCAGTTGGCTTATAATTTGCCTAGTAATAGGTAATATGTTAGTAAATATATTATCTAAACATGTAGCTGAGGTGGCGGTTATTCTAGTAGGCTCTAAAAATAAATGATCAAGATTATATGACTGAAATATTTTTTTAATTTTTAGGCACATCGATGGGTCCTCTAATAAATTGACATTAAAATCACCACATACAATTATATTTTTTCCTAATTTACCAAGTTTTTGTAGCACATCATCCATGATACTCTCAAAGCAATCATAAATCGATGACGGAGGCCGGTACACGCTCAATACAACAAGCCGCTCCAACTCCACACAAGCTATTTCAATAGTCCGCTCAACAGAGAGGCTCACTATATCCTTACGATCTTTGAATTTAAGTTGTTTAGTTAACAGTATCAATGAGCCACCATGTATTGCATTTTCTCTGCTGAAAGAACTACCAACCTGGTGATTACTGAAATTAAACATGAACTGATGGCTTTTTAACCAATGTTCTGTAATACACAAAATATCAATGTTGTTACAGTTCATGAATAATTCAATTTCAAGGTCTTTTCTCAACATACCTTGAATATTATATTAGTTCGTAGCAGACCTAGATGAGCAGCATTTAGGGTTTTGTGCTTTTTCGCTGCAGAAACAAAATCATTTTTGCGTTAGCTATTATGCACCGAACAAATTATGTTGTTATTATGTGGATCACTTCGCCTTGGAACTCGGGCTATGTAGTTAATCTGCTCCTTGGGTATATGACATCCAATAACATCTCCGATTTTAGTCATTAAAGAGAATAAGTTTTCATCGCTAGTTATTGGCACTCCTTTGATTTCGATGTTGTTTATCCTCGACCTATGTCCACACTCACTTTGATGAAGCTCTAATTTAGCAATGTGGTCTTGCAGGGTCTCCCTTGTTTAATCGAAAAGACATTGCCAAATTATCACTTCCCAAACAATTTTCCGCATAATTTCGTTTGCCAAATTATTACTTAGCAAATAATCTCTTTACAAATAATAATGTATTTAACGGTTTATATTCAGAAAAAATAAGTAACTATACAATATTGATGCTACTAACTATTTACACTAGGTAGACACTAAATTAAATTACTAACTATATATACAAATTAATACAAAAAATAAAAGGACACTTAGGCATCAAAGTATTCGTCCGCATCGCTGTCATCCGGAAACGTACCCAGAAGACTGGCAGCATTGCCACGTTGAATGGCAATGCTAACTCTTTGGCCAAAGAACGAGCCAGCCCTCTGGTCACGTGAAGTGTCGATCAATCGGCGAGAGATTTCCTTAAAAAGGAGACGCGCACTTGGGCCCCATGACCCGAGCGTTTCGACCCCAAACGGCTCAAAACTGTAGTTTCCTATAAGGTTGCAGTATTTGCGCCGCTTGAGGGTCTCAGCAACTGCAGCAGCAGCGCCAGCACAGCCAGCCGTGCTTGGAACATGAGATGGCGCAAGGGTGTCGACACAGGTTGCGTCCCACACCAGAGGCCTACCCAACTTCCAAGGCAACAACGTCATACCATCTGGTCTCTTCCCATCGTCACGTACCAATCCATTTGGTTCTAATACCGCTGGTACGCCGGCGGTGACAAGGGCTCGACGAATAATATCGTTGATGCTGCCGTGCCGTGCTATGCGACCTGAGCTCCTGCAGCAGGACAGGCCATGGTGTCCAAGACTGTCGACGGCTTCACCGCATTGACACCGATGCGGAGCAACACAAGGTGCGCCCAAGCGGAGACACGTAGCGAGCCGAAACGATGAGTCATCCATCATAGTGCCTATGGTAGATGACGGGAGCGCCTGAAGCCACAAGCCAGACTCCCACTCTCCCACAGCCAGCAGACGAGCACGCTCAGCAGTATTAAGTGATGTATTTATGAGGGTATTCCGTATAACACTGCAGAGCGGCACGTCCCACCGTCTCTGTGAGGTTGGGTTGTCTGGCAAATCCATATTGGGACAAGCCATTTTCCAAGCGTTCAACGCGTCGGTAAACCACGGTACCTCAAAATCAACCAGTGAGGAAGATAAAATGTTCCTGGTTAATTTATCAGTACTGTGAACCGAGGAGATGAAGGCCGGTAAACTTATACTTGAAATTTTGCGGACGCCGAGACCACCCAGGTGAATGGGTAGTGTGGCTTGCTGCCACGCTCGGTCGTCCAGAGCCACATTAAGGATCGAAGTTAGTGTGTTTCTAATAATTTGGTCTACTTTTTCTAAAAGTTGTGGGTGCTTCCATAGATGGGAGGAGCGAAGGCTATATGTAAATGTTGGTCCAAAGCAACAGTATCGAATAAGTGTGAAAGCCGAATGAATGTTAATTTTGAAAAGTCTTTCCGAGACATCATTAAAATTTTGTATTTTCTCCTCAATGAACGTTGGAAAGGATTCGTCAAAAATTGGGGACCCCAGGAGGTGAAGAGAATTTCTTTCCGTAATTTTGATATTTGGTGCTAATGTGTTAAATTTTGTTATGGTAGTCTGTCTGTCTAGGCCAATGGAACTGAATTTTGCTTTTAAAAAAGTTAAATCTTTTAAGACTGTGTCTACATCACCTCCTAGGGTTCCGTCATCCAAATACCATACGTTGAATTCAGAATTTAGCTGTCGAATAATTGGATTTATTGCCAAACTAAAAATGACTGGCCCAAGAGGGTCACCCTGTTGACATCCAACGGCTGATCTCAAAAGGTTGTCTTTATAAAGTAATTTAGAGGGGTGCCTGTAACATTGATAGAGAAAACTGTAAATTTTGGGTATTTCTTTTTGAACTTCTGTCAACAAGGTGTCCCTGTTAACGGAGTTAAAAGCATTCTTAATGTCAACCTTAAGGATGACCTCACCTTTACCGCTATTGAGGTAAGTGGATAAAGCGTGTACCGCAGCCTCACAGCCCCCTTTAGACCCGAAGCCCAGCTGTAGGGGCTGGAATTTGCTGGCCAATGTTTCGCTGTAAAAAGCACAGCAAATTTTGGCTGCGATACGGCGGTAAGTGGAACCTACGGCAATGGGACGAATACCGCCATCCTTCTTGCGTAGGGCACATAGATTTGCCCCATACAAGATATCAACGACGGCTTCGTTCACATTGCCGGAGATCATGAGATTAATGAGGGCCGTCAGCTCCTTCAAAAGAGACTCACCAGCTTCCCCGGCGCCTGAACACATTAGGTCCTTCAAATGTTGAGGTGCCAAGCCGTCGAGGCCGCCGGCGGAGCCACTTCGAAAGGAGCCCACGGCCGCACATACTTGTTGAGCTGTAATTTCAAGTAAGTTGGAATCTGGATCGGGTGGGTCAGGGAAGGAGAGGTCATCTGCCGGGGCGGGGTGTTTGCTCTCCAGAGCTGTGAGTGTCTCTGGAGAGTACGGCGCAACCACATCGCTGCTAAAGATGATCCTAGCTGCACCTCTGATATCACCCTCGGCTAGTTTAGACTCCACATGGTGCAATAAACCTCTTTGGGGGAGGTGCGCTGTTAATTTAGGGTCGAAACTTTGGGCCGAAATGTTACAGTTATCTTTGATTTGTGCTGTTAACGTTTTTTTATTTGCCAAATTTTTTTGCACATGTAGAATTCTAAACGGGAAGGTGAGTAATTGCTCCCAAGCACTCTGAGAGTTCTCTCGGGTGACAAGGCGGACACAACGCGCTAAACATGAAGCCACAGATGGCCTCGCACCACGAGGAACTCTCTTCAAAACTGGAGTTGAACTTTTTAATTTCGCAAGGGTTTTCCAAAAGGGTTGAGCAGGTGAATCAGGTGTTAGGTAAGTGGGTATTGTAGGGCATGATGAAGGCACGTTTTGGGGTTTGTGTTTCTTGCCCAAATGTACCTTCAAGCCTCGTTCACCCTTAAAAAAGCGTGCTTGGGAACAAAGAGGGCATCTCACTAGGCCATCTAGCGATTTGGCAGGTTGACTGGCGCTTCGTACGGCGTCACTACTGTCGTTGTTATTCAACATAAATAGTTACACGATTTTCCTTATAAATTACACGTAAAACAAGTTAAAAAGCTTAAATAAAATAAACATAACAAATATGACTTAAAAAAAAATTGACACTAATCTTGACGGAAGCACGGTGACAGCGCCAGCGGCGCAGTCGCGCTGGCGGCCTGGGGCACCACGCCGTCGTATGAAATTTTGGCGCAGCTGAGCCCTGGCAACCGTTGCCGTGAGACAGCGCCGCCCGGGTCAGTTAAGGGCTTGAAGGAGGCTCCCTCCGCCTCGCAATGGTGAAATATCTATTTTCTATATATGTATATATAAATATCTAACTGTATATTCAAATCACAACTGTCATTCACTGGAGCTAGTTTCACTGGAAACCAATTTTATCAGCGTGAAGCTGCAACGCAGTTTATAATTATAGGTAGTAGTACCTATAGTTTATTGGATACTTCACATATAAACTCTCTCACAAAGATATCTGGCGAGGTTATTAATGTGATACATAACAATTACCGCACGATACGTCATACCCGGCGGATGCCTATTTGGTGTTGATTATAATAATTGTAATAATAATTGTAACGCAAACCTAATGTTTGGCAAGTGAATGTTTAAAAAATAACTTGTTTACTAACTAGTTCTTTTTACTAATTTTTATGTAGTCAAATATTTCAGTTGGAATTCCTTTATTATTACATTTATTCATTTTTCGCAAAATAAAATTTCTACCTCGTCTTACTAGTTCGGTTCTTTTTTCTATATAGTATATTCGTTTCTGGCACTCGCCGGCCGCTGCCGTGGCACCGCTCGCTTCGCTCGCTCGGATCGTGCGTAACAGGTCACAATTTTAACCTAACCTAACCTAACCATTATTTAACATAATTAACCTACTCTAACTAATACAAGACTTGTTACATACAAATTCAAGCACATCTCATTCACACATCACATTATCTAACGTTGATTGTCTAAAGATTGTTTGCTGTAATAAATCATTTGATTAAATACCAAATGCCTAAATGACATTATCCTTGATAATATTCTGCCAAGTAAAAATTTGACCAAATGAAAATGTGCGAACTAAAATCATTCCAAACATTGCATTGGTATAAAAAAAGGTTGCTTAAATTTGTTTGGGTAGTGAAATTTTGGCTAAATCTTTTCGGCAAAACGGCAGGATCCCGGTCTTGCAACTTTGAGATGTCATCCTTAGTCTTCTTCATTGACTCAATGTCATGCTCCAGAGTTGATACTTTGCAGGTCAGCTCCTCCATTTTGTCTCTAATAAACTGTAGCAACAAATTATAATTGTAAGTGTGTCACGCCAGGCTAGGTAGCGGCAGTCTGGCGAGCGGAATGAATCAACAGCCGTTAACTTACTTACTATTATTGAGTTACTTACATAGAACTGTTTGCTCCATTGTCAATTTTGTAATTATTTTCTACGTATATGAAGCAACATAGGATTACGAGTCAGGCTCGCGAAATAAAAAACTACAATAGTTCAGTTTATTTTATAATTATTTACACTCTGTGACGTAAGAGGGAAGAAAGAAAGAAAATACGTTTATTTGTGGTTTATGACGCAAAGAAGGGACACAAATACAAAAAAGAACAAGTTGGGAGGAAATATGCGTCACATCCAGGCAAAACTGCCATCGCTCAGTATAATGCTGCGCCTCTATGCGAGACAGAGCCCCAGCGCTGGTTTTCAGTCACAGCCGACGTTGACGTGATGACAACGACCAGTGCGGCATACAGTGAGACTATATAAGAAATAAAAGAACAAAATAAATACAAACCACTTAATTCTAGATGTATGTAAATATAAACTATTTAAAATGGCAACATTCCGTACCGTCGTCAAGGACGTACGCTCCGCCGGCCTATAGTATTCGGTGCGCGCAGCTGTCAGAAAACTATTTGTTTGACGTTTTGACATGCAGGCACGGCTCGTCAGGGATGCCAACTTAGCCCCTTCGGTGTCCTTCACCACACAATCCTCACATTTGAAAACTTCATGAAAATCAATTTAGAGAACGGCAAAAAATAGTCAAGAAATGGTCAAGGTTAAAAAAAATTGTCGCATTATGATTCTGAAGTTATAGCTATAAGTTAGTGAGGATTCTGGGGATTCGGATTATAATCGTGACCGCGATTAATTACATTAATCATTAATCGTTAATTTGATTAAACAGATTAAAGTAGACATTTTTAATAACAAGCAAAAAAAAAATAAGTAGCGTAATTGACAAGACCTAGCACGATGGAAGAGTAAACAGCTTTTTACCCGACTGCCTCAGGAGGGTAATGTTTTTCGAGAGTATGTATCGCCTATCCCTATTAACATTGTCGGATGTGAAAATCAGCAACATTACAAGAGAGCGTCTCAAAGTTTAAATTGCAATTATTTTCTCATATAGAAATTAGATTGACAAAAATCAACAGAATTTTAATAAATGTTCTTGACTTCACTAAAACAAGGGACTTTTTAAGAGTGATTAATAAAATAAAAAGAAAATGGCAAAAAAACATATACGACAATGTTAATAGGGATATGCGGTATGTATGTATGTATGTCTATTTCTTTGGCACGCTCTGTAGCCTAAACGGCTTGATGGATTTTAACGTATGAGGTGTCGTTAGATTCGTCTTAATTGTGGGAGTCACAATAGGCTATATAATATTTATAAATTGCATCTGCAAATATAAAAAAAGGACGGGAAGTTTTTTTTTAATTAATTGCAACAATATTGGTATCAAATAAAAGCTAGTAATGAGTAATTTTCAAATATATATATTAATAAAACTAAAAAGCTTGAAATAAAATAAATTATTTAAAAAACAAAAACCCGACTGCAAAAACACATGTCGGAAAAGGGAAAAACAAGCATTATAATCTATATAATTTTGGTCTTGCAGGCGGGACAGTCGAATAACTCGAAATATGGTGTAACTTTTGATTGGCGATTGAACTTATATCGCAGGCGGGGCCTGCGATACCAAAATTATTTAAAATAATTATTAAGAATAATTAATTAAATTAATTATTTAAAATTATACAGATTATAATGCTTGTTTTTCCCTTTTCCGTTGTGTTTTTGCAGTTGGGTTTTTTGTTTTTTATTTAACGTTTTTGCTTTCTAAATTTTTAAGTATTACAATTGAATTTTGCATTTCAGACTGACTATTCGTGACGTGGAAGACCTGCCGAGGGGTCGGGGCCTGGAGACTCCTCTGCACCCTAGCCGGAAGCGCCAGTGGCGACCGTAAGTAGTTGTACATTGTATCTGGTTGGTTGTATTAATAATAATTAGCATTAAAAGAATATTTTTTTTAAACTCTAATGTCCATCTAGATCTGATCGTGCACCTCCACCACCGCCAGCACCTCAGATGGAGGTTGAGGTGGAAGACGCCCCACCAGGCTCACCACCGCCAGCACCTCAGGTGGAGGTTGAGGAGGAAGACGCCCCACCAGGCTCACCACCGCCAGCACCTCAGATGGAGGTTGAGGTAGAAGACGCCCCACCAGGCTCACCACCGCCAGCACCTCAGGTGGAGGTTGAGGTAGAAGACGCCCCACCTGGCTCACCACCGCCAGCACCTCAGATGGAGGTTGAGGTGGAAGACACCCCACCTGGCTCACCACCATCTTCGCCGTCACTATCGGTGCCCTCGCCAGCGTTGTAAGTATCTTACAGACTTTTCTTTTTACCCGATAGATAAGAGGTGAGTATGGTACTACAAAACTTGTATTGTTTACAGACCTGTGGAGTGTGTGTCGGCGGCATCGTCATCATCGTCCACGGAGTGTCCTCGTCCTGGCCAGAGTCAGCGAGACAAACATATATCCAGTCAGCACTGTTATGGTAAGTAGCTGCTGATTATATCTCGGGATGGGGCTAAGGGCAAACTTCTAGTTCCCACCAGATGTTTTACCTTCCTACCTATCTTTACACAGGAAGCGACCCAGACTCTGGCGAGAGCGATGA
Organism: Atethmia centrago; assembly: GCA_905333075.3. NCBI lineage: Eukaryota > Metazoa > Arthropoda > Insecta > Lepidoptera > Noctuidae > Atethmia > Atethmia centrago. Next base: position 19,965,607 of record HG995393.1, read on the forward strand.
TGACGAGGATGTTGTGCCTCTGGGTCTAGGCATCCCAAAGGTGCTAAGGAGCACCTGGGAGACGCCACTGGACTCAGACGAAGATGATGATGCCGACCCAGCTCCTGCTCCCGCCGCTGAGCCCGCAGACGGGTCTGATGTTCCTCCAACGGCGACGGACCAGCCTAGGAGTTTGTATGATTTTGTTTGGAATGACTTTCCGAATGTTCCGGTTCCACCTGAATCGAGACGGGAAAGTTTTTCGCACATGAATGTAGGTCCGACAGCTCCATGTGTCGACCCGTATGATATTTTCGTTAGCATATGGGATCGGCAATTTATGGAGTACATTGCCACGGAGTCAAACAGATACGCTCAGCAGGTGGCAGCCGGGCTGCTCGAGACCAACAACCTCCATCCCAATAGCCGCATCAGCCGGTGGTCGGACACCACGGCTGATGAGTTGTATGTTTATTTTGGCATTGTGCTTGCGATGGGGGTTGTGGTCAAGACGCGTCTCGAGGAGTACTGGAATGCCACCTCTGACGTGTTCTATACGCCTGGCTTTAGTGCACGCATGTCTGTGAACCGATTTTTTTTGATAACAAAGTGTATTCACTTTGTGAATAACGCAGACATGTGTGCGCTAGAGCTGGGTGGCTCCGAGGCAAAACTTTTTAAGGTGCAGCCATTGTTGTCACACCTGAACAACAAATTCCAGTCCTTATATCGTCTGGGGCAAAATATTGCCTTGGACGAGAGTCTTCTGCAGTGGAAAGGTAGGTTGGACATCAGCCAATTGATTCCCAATAAAGCTGCTACGATAGGGATCAAGACTTACGAGATTTGTGAATCTCAGACCGGTTACTTGTGGCGGTTTGAGGTTCACGCTCACCACGGGAAGTCCCAACGATCCCCACCGCAGCAATTTGAAGACCCAATGAAAGCGTCTACGCCGGCAATTGTCCTAAGGCTTACAAATGGCCTTGAGGGCAAGGGTCACACTCTATGGATGGATAACTTCTACAATTCGCCAAGCCTCGCTCGACGTCTGAAGACTCTGGGTTTTGACTGCGTAGGAACCCTGCGGACCAATCGTAAGATGGTTCCGCAGGCCCTGCACAGTATGACCAAGAAGAACATGCAGCCTGGCCAGATAACTGGTCTTACCTCGGGGGACGTCGATGTCATGGTATGGCGGGATAACAATAGGGTCGCTATGATCTCGACATACCATGGCAACGCCGTTTCCCAAGTCCGAGGGCACACCAAACCCATCCTGATACATGATTACAATATCATGATGGGTGGGGTGGACAAAAAAGACCAGATGCTGGCCATGTACCCCATCGAGCGGAAACGAACAAGAGTCTGGTACAAAAAACTATTCCGGAGACTTTTAAACGTCTCCGTTCTTAACTCTTACATCATTCATCGCAAGTCGTTTCCTTCTTCTTCTACTTCTTCTCTTTTAAATCATCGTAGCTTCCGTATCTGCCTCATCAAATCACTTCTCTTCAAGCATTCTTCTCCCAGTTTCCAGTCCGCACAACCAACCGTACCGAACTTGTACCAGACAAAGTCCTGCCTCACCCACTTCCTGGCGGAATTTCCCTTTGGCAACACGAAGGTGAAGCACCAGCGCCAGCGGAGGAAGTGTGTCCATTGTGGTAAACTGGTGCAAACGTTCTGTGCTGGTTGCAACAAAACTATCTGTATAGGCCCCTGTTTCCATGCCCTTCATTTGTAATTTTATTTATCTAAAATGTATTTATGATTATTTATTTCTTTGTATGTATCTATATATTGTATACAGGGTGTCCAAGAACCTGGCGTCCAACTGGATTCCCACGATGCCCCAAGTTCTAACAGTACTCAGAAAAATATTTTAAAAAATCCACCCCATGTACTTACAGAATTATACTGATTTCAAAAAAAAAAGGGGAAATGAGCACCCTGTGACATACTTTTGAATGCTGTGACTGCTAATGCTGATAATTTCGATATTTCTTGGAGGTTTTGTAATCTAGGGTATTGCTGTGTCTAAATAGAATGTAAAAATAAAGTACTTATTGTACCATTTTAAAATAAAATATTATTTTAACTAAAGGTGATATGGAAAACTATTGAATTTCGCAACTTTGACCGACTGTAGTGTAAAAAAAATGTACCAAAATAGTATGGCAAGTGACGTCAAATTTTGACGCGTTTATTCCTCTTTTTAAAAAGGTATAATACTTACACATTAATTTGAAAAAAAAAATTTTTGATAATATTTTTACTCAACAACCCAATTTTTACGATGTCTTACAGAATTCTTAGAAAGAAAAATTTACGACGAATTGAATCTAACCTCTAAAGAATTACTATTGTATGCTCATAAAAATAACAACAGGCCTCTCAAAAAACAGGTTAGACCGTAAGGGACGGTATGTGCATGCATCTCACCATAGTGATTCGTTATTACAACAGGAGGGAGCAAGACAGAAACTATCTTTGCGATTTGCTGGTTCTTCTTTATGGTACCCCATTATTCAGGTAAGAGTGAGGGAGAAAAAGGTTAGAGGTGCGAGTGAGATAGATAGTGACGCTATCTGGGATCGTGCTATTTAGGATAACAGTACGGTCAGTACGCGTCACTGCCTCCTGCCGTTACTACGCACCTCTCTCTTATTGTTACCATTGATCACGTACTACGATTTAAAGCTTTGTTTATTGGACTCGATTACTCTTTGTGCTCTGGACTTTGAAACGAACTCTTTACGACGACCTTTGCCTGTGTTTGGACAGTTTGTGTTTTGTGTGTGCTACCATGGCGACCTACACTCCGCAAGAATACGCAAATATGCACTACATTTATGGAGAATGTAGAGGTAATGGACGAGCTGCAGCGAGACTTTACAGAGAAAGGTATCCGAGGGCTACGCGATATCCCGACCATCGAGTTTTCATTAATGTGCACAGATCACTATGTGACGGGCGGTTCCCCAATCAAGTAGCTGGTGAAGGACGACCCGTAAATGACTTCATACGCGATGAAGTTTTAGAGGCGGTGTCGGCAAATCCAAGCATCTCTGTGCGAGGAATAGAAGCTGATACGGGGATACCGAAGAGCACAGCACACAGTATTCTCCAAAAAGAAGAATATCATCCGTACCACGTACAGCGAGTGCAAAGTCTTTTACCTCGAGACTATCCGAGCCGAGTCGCGTTTTGTGAAACAATCCTGCAAAAACATCGAGAAGACGAAAACTTTATCGACAAAATTTTGTGGTCAGATGAATCAACATTTAAGAAGGATGGCTACATGAACCTACACAACTTGCACGAGTGGCATGTGGAAAATCCGCACTTGATGCGAGAAGATAGATCCCAGTACCGGTTCAAAGTGAACATGTGGACCGGTATTCTCTGTGGGAATATTATTGGTCCATTTGAGATGCCCGAGAATTTGACTGGCGAATCATATTTAAATTTTCTTCAAAATGATTTGCCAAACTTACTAGAAGAGACCCCACCAGATATGTGGTTCCAACACGACGGCTGTCCAGCACATTTTCGCGTATCCGTTAGAGAGTTTTTGGACGAGCAATACCCGAACAGGTGGATTGGGCGATCAGGAACAATCCCGTGGCCAGCCCGCTCACCTGACTTAAATCCGCTGGATTTTTTTTTCTGGGGAACTATGAAGGAGCTCGTTTATGCGAAGCCCATTAATGACATCGCTGACCTTCGTGAGAAGATAACACAAGCAGTGCAGGTGATACGTCAAAAAAGTTACTCGCGAAACATAAAGCGGTCCTTTTTAAGGAGAGTGAGAGCTTGTATTGCCGCGGGTGGTCAACATTTTGAACATTTATTGTAATAAAATATCTTTAAACTAACATTCTTTGCTTTTATTCTACTGGGAACCCATCTACCTGTGTGTATTTCCTTCTTGCTCACTCTTGGAACCGAAGTAAATAATAGTAGTAACATAACAGTTTCTAAGATAAGAAAGGGTCCGACAGTTACCGTTAGTAGGTAGGCACTTCGTAAAAATTGGGTTGTTGAGTAAAAATATTATCAAAATTTTTTTTTTCAAATTAATGTGTAAGTATTATACCTTTTTAAAAAGAGGAATAAACGCGTCAAAATTTGACGTCACTTGCCATACTATTTTGGTACATTTTTTTTACACTACAGTCGGTCAAAGTTGCGAAATTCAATAGTTTTCCATATCACCTTTAGTTAAAATAATATTTTATTTTAAAATGGTACAATAAGTACATTATTTTTACATTCTATTTAGACACAGCAATACCCTAGATTACAAAACCTCCAAGAAACATCGATATTATCAGCATTAGCAGTCACAGCATTCAAAAGTATGTCACAGGGTGCTCATTTCCCCTTTTTTTTTGAAATCAGTATAATTCTGTAAGTACATGGGGTGGATTTTTTAAAATATTTTTCTGAGTACTGTTAGAACTTGGGGCATCGTGGGAATCCAGTTGGACGCCAGGTTCTTGGACACCCTGTATATACTTTTGGACCGCTCCTTTGTTCGTTTCCTTGGCGAATTGTAGGATGTGCATCTGTTAGCGTGATGTGCGTTGAACATTTTTTTTATCAATTTATTAAAAAAAAACAGGCTAGGTTTATTGTTTTTTAAATTAGAGGTTGTATTTTTTTTATTTAATTCCTGTTTGAAAGTCGCGTCATTTATTTTTTTTTGTTGTTCTGATGTGACATATTGATTGTACCTTGTACTGTGTACTTGGAACTTTTGTACCGAAATTGTGTATTTTTTTATTTTTATCTGTTGATTTGGTTAATATTTTTGTTAGGCTTTGTGTTATGTTTTACCATTAGTAAATCTTGTAGAATGCAAAGATAGATTTAAAATAAATGCAATATTATTGGCTCTGTGATTCAATTATGAGACTGTCTTTTTTTATTGCTTATTTTCAAGTGCTTACATTGTTGCTCAGTGATCGTAAACTAAACACTCATATCAGCTAAAGCTTTGTCTGTGATATGTTGATGTACCAAACTAAGTAATGAGAAACTAACCTAAGCTACAAGACTTACAGAGTTCCCGGAATGATTGTGAAAACATACCCTTTTTTTGCCGGCAACTTGAAGCAGGTTATTGTCTAAGCGTGTCGTTTAAAAAAACGTATGGAGATGTCTGTTCTTTTTATTGAGTATTGTAAAAAGATGTGTTTTTATGAAAGTAAAGAAATAACTTTAGGAAATAATGCTTTTAATTTATAAATATGACGATATTTGTACGAAAAACTGGGAAAAAGTCGCTCACCCTACCTTCAACTTCGAATTAGCATGCAGCTTGTAATATATTACAAGGTAAAACTGCACTAAACCCTATATTATCAAGTAGCTTATTTCATAACATTATCAATGACACGGGGTTTGTAGAGCTACGATGCGTATTTTCTGAGATATCGTAGCTTTAGTGAACGCTCGCGTTTTTCGGGCCGTTACTCTACGAAAGGGGCGCGGAATGGCGGCGTGAGAGGCATGACAGCTGAGGGGTGGAAATTTCAGAACGTTAGCTCTGTACACTGTACGGCCGGTTTATCTATGTATAGCGGTAGTTCTGTTACTTTTATTATATCTCTTTAATTATTTAGTGTAATGAGCTGAAACTGTACATGTGAATATAGTTGCATTAATACACTAAAAATTGGAATGTGTTTTATTTTGCTTTTCCATTAAAAAGTCCTACAATCCTATTTTGCATGATGTTGATGAATTATTATGAATGTGATGTAATTATTTATTAACTATCTAGTGGCAGTCATTGGTGCCGATTCCCTTGTTCACAAACTAAACTAAATTTAAGTTCAGTGCATCTTTTTCCTTCTATTTCATTAAGAAAAGGACAGAAGATAAATTTTAGTTTAGTCCTGTCAAATTAATCAGCGCCTGTCACTACTCGATACAAGTTTAAACGTGATTAAAAACTTGCCTACTAAAATTACGTCAATTTACGTCAAGCGCTGATTAATTTGACAGGACTGAACTAAAATTTATCTTCTGTCCTTTTCTTAATGAAATAGAAAGAAAAAGATGCACTGAACTTAAATTTAATTTAGTTTGTGAACAAGGGAATCGGCGCCAATATCATATTTTCTCTTTTTAATATGCGCGTAATGTAGTGTGCTACAATAGTGATAATACTTTTATTATCTTTTCTCTGTTCCAACTTCCAACACACATTGTAGCTGTTTATTGGCCCTGAAATATAAAATATAATTTATTTTTCTTTTTCATTACGAAAATATACGTGTAATCAGCAAAATTTAACAAAGGTACTTCTACATAGTAAACCAGGACGAAATTATCATGGTTGGAGACTACTATTATTTGCCAAAATAGAAATTATCATGGTTGGAGACTACTATTATTTGCCAAAATAGAAATTATCGTGGTTGGAGACTACTATTATTTGCCAAAATAGAAATTATCATGGTTGGAGACTACTATTATTTGCCAAAATAGAAATTATCATGGTTGGAGACTACTATTATTTGCCAAAATAGAAATTATCATGGTTGGAGACTACTATTATTTGGCAAAATAGAAATTCAATAAAACCGCACGCACAATCAAGGGTTCCGTAGTTGGGAAGTTGGGATGAATTTATCCCAAAAACAAACTTAACATTGTAGTTGAAAAACATGTTCTTCCATACATGGATATATGGCACGGTCAATTCTCTAACTGCAAATTTAAGTTGGTCGGCTATTACTTGTTAAGCCTACTTAGATACTTGTTATAGTTTTCCTTTTAATTTCATTATATGTAATACTGCCATTAATTATTTCACATTATCTCCATAAACAACCATTTAGCTGGCAGGGCTGGCACTTGGCTCTAACAAAAATTAGCACTTTATTGCTTAACCTTTTGACCGCCACACTCATGTATAGATAACAGACCAAAATGTGCCCAGCACGCCACGGTCACAACTACATGATAGATTTTAACCCTTAATAGTGCGGAGGAAAGAATGATTGAAAAACTAGGTTATGTGGTATTATTTATACGTTTATTGGGACCTTTTTTAACATTATTTATGAAAATCTAAAAATATATAATCACAAGTACGCGAATTTTCGGTGGTAATTATTTTACCATTGCCCGTTTACGTTAAGGTGCTGGTGGTAATTATTTGACCTTAGCCCGTTAAGGTACTAGAAGTAGAGCTGCTACAATCCATAGCCTCTCCTTCTTCTGAAGCAATATGAAAGCTTTTGAAGCATGGTGTGGCACATAAAGCTACTTTGCAGACATCGCAAAAGATTCTTGATCGTTTTTGAGTATTTTTCGTGCTGCAAAATCGGCATCTAGTAAATTTTCCTTGGTCTTGTGGGTAGTGAGGTATAGAAGAGCGTCTGATTTCAGCCGGTACCCCGAAATTTCCACTTTGCTTGTTCCTGAAAATAATACTAGTGGTTCTTTTTTCCCTGTGAATCCATCTATAAGACTGCGAGACAAACGAAGTCTGAAATCTCGATGTTGTGAACCGATTGCTTGTGAATTTGTATGTAAGCTATGTACGCGTTGATGATAGTGCATCAAACATGAAATAAAATAGGCACAACCAGTTGCGCCTCGATTTTCGGCCGATTGGATACGAGGCACGAAAGTGATCAAAATGATCCACACCTCCCATGTTCACAGTATATTGCGCAATAGCAGTTGGGATGGTAATATCTTTTTTAGAGCCATCCTTCTGTGTTCGTTTGATCGTTGACACCGATTTTGGGTTGTGTGCTGTTGTCAAAATGTTCACCAGTTGAGTATCCATCCACTGTATAGCAGAAACGGGAGTTTTGGTTTTATACATGAACTCGTGCTTTTCAAGTTTTTCCTTCTTGAGTTTATTTTTGGGCAACAACTTTTCTGGTAAGCCTTTTCGGTTCAATCGCACGGTACCAACGGCATATATTCCTTTCTTTATCAGCAAATCTGTCATTAGAGGAATGCCAGTAAAGAAGTTGTCGAAAGCTACTAGAGTATTGCGTGGAACACCATGACATAGTTTCATCACGACATTATACCCTAAGCCTTCCTCACTTGATGCATTTTCATCTGCTTTGCCGATATAGATATCAAAGACATACATGTACCCGGTCTTAGCGTCACATCGGGCCCATACCTTATAACCTCTTTTTATAGGTTTCTTCGGCATATACTGTTTGAGTGTTCTTTTACCTTTAAACTTTACCATGCTTTCGCCCACCGATTGATTGCTTGATTGTGAACATTGGGTCTGGAATACTTCGTTTAGTCTTGTTATCATAGGACGTATTTTATAAAGCTTATCATGATCCGGCGTATCTCTTGCGGGTTCTTTAGTATTATCATTTAAGTGAATGTTTTCAGTCAGTTTTTTGAACCTCTTTTGAGTGAAAGTTTGGGCAATATCAGGATTTCTATAAAAAGTATCAGTTGACCAATATAGATTTACATCAGGTAAGGGGTGAAGACCCATCATGATCAAGATACCAAGATATGCACGCATTTCAGCTTCAAATATTGGAATCCAGTGAAGCGCTTGCCTTTGTGCCGCATAAATATTTGTTTGTTCTACCAGCAACTCTACGAGATCACGAGGGAAAAAATTGTCAAAATATTCAATAGGCTGTGTTTTATGAGTGACGCTCATGTTTACAGTCAGCCGTTTATCAAACTTTGGTATGCTATGTTTTGAAACCTTATCTGACCAGATTTGTGCTACACGAATGGGCCTACTTTCTATGTTTGTGCTCGGCGTTTCATTAGGCACTATGTCAGACTGAGCCGGAGTCGGGTGGTTCGATTCAGAAAGAGCGCCAAAAGAGGCGTCGCAATCATTTTCATTACGCGTACTTACTTCCCTCACCGGTTCTTCAGTCACTACTGATTCAACGCTTTCTAAATATTCTACCGAAACACGTGGCCCGGGAGGGTCTTGAACATTTTCTAATCCTCTCATCTCCATCATAGGCTCTTCCCCAAATATCCTTGATAGACCTCGCGAAATTTCATCGTCGTAATCCAGTACGCAATCGTCCAAAAGTGGTTCTTCTGAAACACTTTCGTCGCTACTTTCAATCGCGGAGAGATCATCTTCGAGAATACTGGCTATAATACTGTCAGATAACTGCTTTTTGTTCGACATTCTCCTGAAATAACAAATACGCTAATGGGTAACGGTAACTATATTACCACCAAAAACTACAAAAACTAACCACCGAGTTTACGACGATTTTCTAATTAGTACAAGTTTCACTTCAAAAATTATTCTACAAGTCATGCAGGATAATATAATCAATTTTCCTATCAAATACCACAAAACCACTTACCGGAATCTTGTTAAAACAAAATTTCAATTGAATGGCGCCAAACACCTCAGAGTTTCAAAATTCTTCGATATTTGTTTTTGAATGTTGATAGTTTGCAAACTTTGACAGTTAGCTTAGTTGCCAGTACTAATAAAAGTTTTAAGGATATTCCCACATAAAAAATATCGTATTTAGGAAAGTATACAAAGAACTACTCTTGCTCTATGGTCAAAAATCTGAGGTGGTAAACAATTGTCCTTTGCCCTATTAAGGGTTAAGGAATAATTCGTAGCTTTGCGGTGAGGGCGCGTTTTTGCTTTTTTGACGTGGCGGTCAATAGGTTAATATTACGCAAGCTGATTCTTGAATCGAATAGTGGTGTTCACAGACCCCAATATTTTTGGATGTCCTATCCAATGATACCCCAGCTTTCTAATACTAAGCATATCTGCACATATCTGAGCTACAGTGGGGACAGGCAGACACGGACGGGTTTTTGGGATAAATTCATACCAACTTCCCAACTACGTAACCCGTCATTGTGCGTGATCCTGATTTTCGGATTCGTGATTTTATAGTAACTTGTGCATTTGCTTTCGGAACGCACCATTTGGTGGAGTGGAATTGATGATGAAGACCCCAGGCGGTCACCGGAACTACTTACAGTATTCCCAAATTAATAATGCGCATGCAGATCTTCGCTAATTGTCGTATTCCCGTATCTCTTTTAGCACTAAACACATGATTCTACCAAATGATGCATGAAGGAAATGCACTTAACCACTCTATACGCGTATATCGTCTTCCGACGCTCAGGGAATACGACCGTTGCCGAACAGTGACGAAGATTTCTATGCGCGTTATCTCTTTGGGAGACCTGTAATAAGATGTATTTAACGAGTTGCAATGCGATTAGGTACTTTAATATGGTTGTTAAGCCATGTATGCTCTTCACAATGCATATGGTGAGTGACAGTCCTCTTGGTTCTTACCAGGAGAACTCTGCAACAATTAACGTCCATGCAACAAGAAAAGCAATATTTTGTAAAAGGTGATGAACAGTTGACATTAGGTTACCTATTGTATTGTAACTTAGATAAATTACAAACTGACCCGCTAAAAAGTGAAAATAAAAACGTTTTACAAAAAAAAAAAAATGAAAAAGCTTTTTACAAAAAAAAAAACAACTGACTTCCAAAAAAACACTACAAAGTGAAAAATAACTTAAAAGATATTTTTCACTTTGTAGTGTTTTTAAGAAGCCGGTTGTTTTTTTTTTGTAAAAGCTTTTTACATTTTTTTATATGTACTACTGCCATAAATTTTTTCACATCTCCTTAAACAACCATTTAGCTGGCAGGGGGGGGGGGGGCACTTGACTAAATATGAACACTAAAAAGTGGTGTTTCCAACGATACCGCACACCATATGATAGACGAGAAAAATAAATATCACCCCCAATTATGTGCAAGGACCGCCCTTGCACATAATTGGGGGTGATATTTATTTACCTACTCTAAAATATATATTTTTTAAGGTTTTATTTTAGCACTTGGTCTGCGTATTTAATACGTATACCTGTGTCAAATTGTCAAATTACACCTTTTTAGTGTACTAAGCGTTTCTGAGCTACAGCGGGGACAGACTAAACCAGTTCCTTGTTTACTACGGAACCCTAAAAAATAACACTCTTTGTATTGAAATATTAAAACTGGTTCGGAACTGATTATTTTTCTTATTTGAACAGTCCTGCATTCATACTAGTTATGCCCCTTTTTCCTCCGTGAAAACCAAGCGGTGAGTTCCGAATTTGAAACTTTTTGGTAGGTGAGTCGCGGTCCAGTCAACTTTGGGAACCACTGGTGTAGGGAATGGTGTGTAATAGGTACTTGTGTTGTACCGTTAACGAGCACATAAGACGGCTCGTTCGTGCGCGTCTTTCGCTCTCGGTAGTTTCGCCAACCATACCGCAGTTCATGAAACGCATCACAAAGCGCTTTTTTCGACTATTCCATAAAGCGCCGCCACCCCCTGATTGCGGCGCCCGCACAATACACTAGGGAGTGTATTGTGCGGGCTACCGCTTTAGTAGGATTCGCCGACCAAGGCCTACGCCTTGGTGAGTGTACACTCACCATTCCTGATGACGCTATTACCCTCTTCCAGAAGAGTAGACCCATCACTAGCACTATAGGTAGCAACCAAAAACAAAATCCGACCGCCGCACTATGGGAAAATCGCGAATGTTTCGTCTCAAAACTCCGTATCTCAGTTGTTTCAAAACTAATTGAGCTGTAATTTTGCACACATATTCTTGGATGTATAAAGTTAGTGTAATTATTTTTTTTTTTTTGAAAATTCTGTTATTAATTAATTTAAAAAATAAAACTTAAAAAAAATACATGCATTTTATAAGAAAAAAGAACAAAAATGGTCTTAATTTTAAATTCACTTAAAATGGAATAATTAAAACAAACGAGAAAAATAAAATACAAAATAGATAAAAAAACTTTCGAGTAATGTGGCGTTGAATTGCAGTAACGTATTGCGTCAAAATTATGTTATTGAAGAAGAGTTTGCTTTGATGCCTATATAAAATACATTATGATTAACAAAAAAAAAATGCGAATAGAAAGCACGGCTTTGTATGGGGCCGTGCTTCCGTCCTGGCCGCCGAGGACCGCCGCTGAGCCAGCCGCTGACCTCTGAGCACCGCCCGCTGAGCGCTCGAGCCAGCCCGCGCCGCTGAGCTTTAAATTCGTCGCCTAATAATACTAATCCGATCCTTGCTGTTCTCCCCCAGCGACGCCCTAAGCCGAGGTCTGTACCTCACAAGGGGTGTATGCCCTGGCTGGAGGCCTTAAGTTATTGATCCAAGGGAAAGTCTGTTTAAGCAGACGACAACCTCCTAGGTTGACATGCCGGATGCTATTAAAAAAAATGGCAACCTGGTCCGCCTTAAACAATTCTACAAAAAGTCCGCAACACCATAATTATATCTTTTATATTTTATCTTTTACGATTTAATTTATGTTTTAAAAAGTATTTTATTGACATACGTCTGAACAAGGGCGTCGCCAAGGGGTGGCAGGGATGGGCAGCTGCCCCCCCTAGAGATAAAAAAGTACCCAAATGCAAAACAACCAAAGCATCTGCTCACTTGAAAACAAATTAAATCGAAATTTGGCAGCAATTGTATATAAATCTAACCCTTGTTGATGTCCTAAAAGGGGCAAAAACCTTTCTGGAAACGGGAAAAATGTTGAAAATTTTGATCGCTCTACCGTGCGCAACGTGTACAATTCATACTTTTCCTATCCTCTATATATCAACTTCCCCTCCCCTGGTTCATCGGCTGGCGACGCCCTTGCGTCTGAATGATTTTAAACAACAAAATAAAAATCCATAACAAAACAAATTAAATATGACCACAAGGAGATCACAGAGATAAGATTTGATCTTTACAGCATGTCAATTGGTCTTATAGTTTCGGAGATAATATAAAATTACTAATGCTACAGCTACACTGTCGCGATAACGCGAACTACACTTCGCGCACTTTCTGTTGTACAGCGAGACGTCGAGCGGTGTTCGAGAGAGAGCGCACGAAGTGTGGTTCGCGTTATCGCGACAATGTAGCCGTAGCATAAAACGCAAATGCCGCTAAAGCTACGGCTACATTGTTGCGATAACGCGAACTATACTTCGTGCGTTCTCTGTTGTACAGCGAGACGCTCAGCGGTGTGCGATAGAGAGCGCGCGAAGTGGATGCGCGGTATCGCGACAATGTAGCCGTAGCATAAAACATTCACGAAACCCAACTTTCATTCATACTGCTCTAGAATATGCTTTTTGCGGACGTTTTAAATAGTTATTAAATTAACATATGTATGTATGTTCCGAATTGGCGCTAAAATTGCTGAACGGAAATTTCATCCAAATGATAAAATTCGGCACAAAGATAGTTTATAACCTGTAACCTGGATCGTTTCCGTGAGATATTCTGCGACATCTACGCATCCATGCACCTAAGTTATCTCGAATTTTGCCAATTCATGTCAAAATTCGAGATAACTTAGGTGCCACGTTAGGGTTTGTAGAGAAATTATCAAGTTTGACAGAGCGAGTCGGGTATATTGTGTGGCAGCACTGGCAGGAAACAAGAAAAGTGACAGATATATAGTAATCTCTTCGACACGAGAGTGAGTAATTGTCGAGTGTGTCATGTTAGCCCTGCAGGATACATCAGATAGATGGCGACACTGCTGCGTAACATCGGCCGCCGTGAATCGTTGTGCTCAAGCGATTGTTGCTGCGGCTACAGAGGATTGCTGTTCTGTGATACACAGCGATAACTGCACATAGTAATTAGACGATTCGTAGGCACAAGTAGACACAGCTGCTAGTATGATATATTACGCCAGCGATGCTGTAAAATATGATTTACGACAATAACAAATACGTTTTTACAGAATTATAATCATTAATTAATACGGAACACATCTGTTATGGAAAAGTTTTTATGGAACAAATACGTATTTGTTATGGTCGCAAATCATATTTAGATTAAGATACAACCTGACACTGACCTGAAAATAACAAAAAACGTAAAAAAATTGAATTTCGCAGCATTTCATTGTAGGTCAACCTTAAAAAAAAAGATGACTTAAAATTAAAAGCCTCAGAAGCCCAGTCATTAAATTTCGACAAAAAAAACCTTGGTGAATATATCTATAGGAAAGTAATTTATCGATCTGTAGTCTGTCTGTACCCCCTTTAGGGTATATATATGTTCTGTGGTTTGTTTGTACACTTTAGGTACACACCTCCCTGTCTGCACCCGACAGGGAGGGCGACTCATCCCCGGGCCTATCCACCCGGGGAGTTAGGTTTAGGGCCCTTAGGTCTATGTTAGGAGGAATTTAGATTCCAAAATTTCGCCCCCGTAATCCCCCTCTCCCCCGCCATGGAGGACGCCCTTATAGTGGCGTTCTTCAAAGAGGTCCTCTTTAAGGACCCAGATTTTCTCGCCAGATATGGCGCTAGGTTTGCGGCTCTTAGCCAGCCGCCTCCCACCGACTCCATCGCTGACTTCAGCGATGCCCTGGCTCCCACGGCCGTGACTCTGACCTCCCCTCCTAGCCCCTCAGTATCTATGGACACTGAGGAGCCCTTGTCGCAAGACAAGAGGTGCCCTACCCCGTTTTCTTACTCCGACGTCGAGTCAGTTAACTCTTCCTCTGCCCACGCTGCTCCCTCTTCCGAGGACGACGGCTTCGTGGCCGTCACCGAAAAGGGGAAAAAGAGGAAGCAGAGGAAGGCGACGTCCTCGCAGGCGGCCAAAATAGCCGCCACGGAGGTTCTCTCTGCCCCCACTCCCTCAACATCTGTGGCGCCCTCTGCTACTACCCCCACCCCGACCGCTTCGTCCGCTAAGGACACTCCGGCCACTCCGGCCCCTAAAAAGATCCCCCCTCCCCCTCCTGTAATCTTGCAGGACAAAGCAAGATGGTTGGACGTATCCAAATGGTGCGTCGACCAGAAAATCGGCTTTTCAAAAGCCACCACCACCCAGCAGGGTATCAAAATTTCTGTCCCAACGTCCCGCGACTATCGGGACTTAACCAGAGTTCTCCGGGCGAGAGGTATGTCATACCACACCTACTCGCTCCCCGAGGAACGCCAGATTCGCGTGGTGATCCGTAGGATCTCAAAGGAAATCCCCACGGCCGACATCAAGGCCGACCTTGAGTCCCAAGGCGTCCCCGTGGACGAGGTGTACCGCATGCACCGCGCCAGGGGGGGCTCAGCATACGACATGGTCCTTGTCGTATGCCCCCCGTCTGAAGGGCATCACCCTATATTTAAAGTCACAGCTATCTGCCATCTCACGGGCCTCGTGATCGAGAAGCCCAGGAAGAGCGGCGTCGTCGGGCAATGCCATCGTTGCCAACTGTACGGGCCTGCCCAGAAGAACTGCCATGCGACTCCCAGGTGCGTCAAGTGCCTGGGTGAGCATGGCACGTCGGACTGCCCCCGCCCTAAAGACCGGTCTTTGTGCACCGAGCCGCCCAGCTGCGTACTGTGCGGTGAGGCTGGGCACCCAGCAAACTACCGGGGCTGTCGTATGGCCCCCAAGACGTCTTCCTCAAAACTGGCGACGCGCAGACGATGATGGGCACTCTCTCTGCTGGCGGGCGCCAGCAGAGAGAGTGCCCATCATATGGGTTCTTCCCCCCCCCCCATCACAGACCTTCCCTCAACTCCCCCAACTCCCCCTGAGGCTAAGCCCGCAAAGGCCTAGCCCATGGAATTACATGAATCATCAGCAGGCGTTCCCTGCTATGGTTCAGCCGAGACCCACTCCGCCTCCCATCAGACCGCTGATGGACTCCCGCATCCGCGTCTCCGCGCCCGTACAACCCGCGAGACCCGCGCCCGCTCCCATGGCCGCTGCCGCAACCGCTGCGCCACGGCCCGTCGCCGCTTCAACCACTCCGGTGGTCGGCCCGTCCATCCCAGTAGATCCGTTCAGCGTGATCTCTGGGACCTTCGCGTTATTCTTCACGCCCCGCGCGCGTAAAATGGCCAACGAGCTCGTTGCCGCCCGTAATTCCTGCGATCTCGCCCAGATCCAGCGTATATTCCACGCGTATCCCGAGATTACGCAAGCCCTTGAAAACTTCGCGAAACCCCAATAATGGATATACAACCCAAAGCACGTACCAAACCCCGATCCCTAAAGTTAGGTTTCTTTAATGCCAATGGCATGATTAATCAACGCGATGAAATCGCTGCATTCCTCCGCGACCACCAAATTGATATTTTCCTATTACAGGAAACATTCCTAAAGCCCAGCCGTCGAAACCCGTCAATTGCCAACTATCGTATAGTTCGCAATGACAGGACTAGATGTCACAAGGGCGGCACCCTAATTTATTTTAGATCGTCCCTCCACTGCATCCCAATGGACCCGCCCCCTCTCTCGCGTTTAGAAGTGTCCATATGTAAGCTAGGCATGACTGGCCATCAACCGATCACCATAGTATCGGCCTATGTTCCCCCCGTTTGCTCATCGGAGTTAGCCCTTCCCCCCCTCTCTGACGACCTTTCCATTCTACTTGGCCTGAGTGACTCCGTTATCATAGCGGGCGATCTCAACGCCAAACATCATGCTTGGAACAGCACCATGACCTCCACCAGAGGCAAACACATGTTTGACCTATGTCCCATCCTCAACTTCGACATCATCGCCCCGATGACTCCCACTCACTTTCCCCACGACCCTAGCCATACCCCCGACGTACTTGACATAGCGCTTCTGAAGAGTATCAACCTACGGTTGGATTCTATAGAGGCGCTTGACGAACTCTCCTCTGACCACCGTCCAGTTGTTGTAAAGCTGGCACCACGCCTAGGTCTCCATGACCCTGATAGACCCCCTCTCACCAAGTTAGTTACAGACTGGAGGAAAGTAAGCGACTGCCTGAAATCCACCACGTTAGGTCCCCGACTAGACTCCATTCCCGACCACTTCGACTCTATCGCTGACACGACAGCCGCGATCGACTCATTCACAGTGCACGTACAATCAGTCCTGAACGACTGTTCAAGGGAGGTTCCGGCGATGGACGACCAACGCTGGAAGCTCCCGGACGATGTACGCGAACTGTTGAATGAGAAGAACGCGGCTGTCCGTGCGTACAGTAACTTTCCCAACCACGCGAACAAAGCCCATATGCGCTATTTACAGAGATCTGTAAAGACACGCCTATCGGAGCTGCGTGACGCTGGATGGGACAAGATGCTGAGCGAGTTAGAGCCCACTCACCGAGCGTTCTGGGACCTTCAGAGGAAACTCAAATCCGACGAAGTCGTCTCAATGCCCCCCCTGGTGCGCCCCGACAAGACCATCGCTTTCGATGACGTCGACAAGGCAGAATGCCTAGCCGATAGTCTTGAGGCTCAATGCTCACCTAGCTCTCAACCAGTAGACCAAGCTCACCTGTCCCAGGTCGACGCGGAAGTCGAACGTAGAGCCTCCCTCCCGCCCGTTGAAGACCCTGACTATCCTCTGCCTCCCGTCACTCCAGACGAAGTGCATGATATCATCAAGGGTCTAAAACCTCGCAAAGCCCCCGGCTCAGACGGAATCACCAATAGGGTGCTCCAACTGTTCCCCGCTCACCTCATAATGCTCATGGCCACCATCTTCAATGGAGCCCTGAGCAATAACATCTTCCCACAAGAGTGGAAGAAGGCCACCGTCATCGGCATACCGAAGCCCGGTAAGCCGAAAACGGAGCCCACCAGCTACCGGCCCATCAGTCTGCTCAATGTCTTCGGCAAAATCTATGAGAGGCTTATCTTAAAGCGCCTCAGAGATTTTGCGGAAACAAAGGGCCTCATCCCCGACCAGCAGTTCGGCTTTAGAGCCCAACATTCTTGCGTCCAACAGGTCCACCGCATCGTTGAACACATAAGCCACGGCTTTCAACGTGGTCTTACGACCGGTGCTGTATTCTTCGACATAGCGAAAGCGTTCGACAAGGTCTGGCACAACGGCTTATTATATAAGCTCTACAAACTCGGTGTGCCCGATCGTCTCGTGCTCATCTTACGAGACTTCTTGTCAAACCGCACCTTCCGCTATCGCATCGAAGGAGCGCTATCCTACCCTCACCCTATCCGTGCAGGCGTCCCTCAGGGCTCTGTACTATCCCCTCTCATTTTTACTCTCTTCACCAGCGACATCCCGAAAAGTAGAAAGGCGCAGTTGGCTCTGTTCGCAGACGACACGGCCATCTACTACACCGGGTTAGTCCACGACCACATATCTCGCACTCTCCAGACCGAGGTCAACAAGCTTGGCGCTTGGTTTAGAAAGTGGAGCATCGAGGTCAATCCCGACAAAAGTCAGGCTGTTCTCTTCACCAAACAGCGTAGAAACCTCATCGCCCCCCGACCACTCACCATGTTCGGCAAGCCTATCCCTTGGGAGAAGCGAGCCAAATACCTAGGCGTGACCCTTGACCACCATCTCTCGTTCTCAGAGCACATCAAGCAGGTGCGTTCGCGTGCCGCTTTCGCTCTCGGTAGACTTCACTCCGTCCTAAATGCGCGCAGCAAATTGTCCCTTAAGGGCAAATTGCGTATTTACACAGCGTGCATCCGTCCCATCATGACTTATGCCTGTGCAGTCTTCGCACATGCTAAACCCCACCACATCCACAGGATGCAGTCCCTCCAAAACCGTTTCCTCCGAAAGGCAACGGGAGCCCCCTGGTTCGTCCGAAACGAGATCCTCCATCTCGATCTTAGAATCCCCACCATCAAGCAGTTCATGAAGCGCATCACGAAGCGCTTCTTCGACTCCGCCACCACCCACCGCAACCCTCTGGTTGTGCAGGCCGCCAGTTATAGGCCCTCCACCATTAGCTCTATTCGCCGTCCAAGGCATACCCTCTCCGACCCCGATGACCCCATTACCCTCCTCCAGGAAAGCAATAGGGCAACGAGTACAGTGCACAAATCACACCGACCTACGTTCCGACCTCGCCGCCGAGGTCCCTCGCGTAAACCCCGACGTAATTGTCCCCCCCGACCCTTGCTCGACGAAGTGCCAGCCCGCGCCGCAGCTGAGCCTGTAGCTTTAAATTCTCCGATTAATAATAATAATGGCCCCGATTCCCTTGTTCACAAACTAAACTAAATTTAAGTTCCGTTCATCTTTTTCTTTCTATTTCATTAAGAAAAGGACAGAAGATAAATTTTAGTTTAGTCCTGTCAAATGAATCAGTGGCGCCGATTCCCTTGTTCACTAACTAAACTAAATTTAAGTTCAGTGCATCTTTTTCTTTCTATTTCATTAAGAAAAGGACAGAAGATAAATATTAGTTTAGTCCTGTCAAATTAATCAGCGCTTGACATAAATTGACGTAATTTTAGTAGGCAAGTTTTTAATCACGTCTAAACTTGTATGGAGTAGTGACAGGCGCTGATTAATTTGACAGGACTAAACTAAAATTTATCTTCTGTCCTTTTCTTAATGAAATAGAAAGAAAAAGATGCACTGAACTTAAATTTAGTTTAGTTTGTGAACAAGGGAATCGGCGCCAATGCCTGTCACTACTCCATACACGTTTAGACGTGATTAAAAACTTGCCTACTAAAATTACGTCAATTTACGTCAAGCGCTGATTAATTTGACAGGGCTAAACTAAAATTGATCTTCTGTCCTTTTCTTAATTAAATAGAAAGAAAAAGATGCACTGAACTTAAATTTAGTTTAGTTTGTGAACAACGGAATCGGCGCCAATATTAACCAGATCCAGCCTGTCCCATCTTGCTGTCCTCCCCCCAGCGACGCCCTAAGCCGAGGTCCGTACCCCACAGGGGGTGCCCTTAGCGTGCAGTCGCTTAGTACTATAAGAAATTCGCCCCTGGCTGGAGGCTTTGAGTTCGCTTAAGGCAGCCACAGGAAAGTCCGGTTAAGTAGTCACGACCTCAAGGTCAACTACGAGATGCCATACCCAAAAAAAAAAAAAAAAAAGTTTGTACACTCTCGAGTCTGTACTTGTGAATGTCAACCTCAACGTCAAGAAGCATTATTTTATTGGTTGTTTGTGGTAGCTTTTGTTCGTGGTACGTGTTTTTTTGTGAAATATACTAACATATCTTGAACTACCGGTATGTAAGTAATAGATGGTGTTATGAGACTAATAATCTAATTCCTATGACTTACCTGGACTGTCTGGACTACCTACGAGAGATGTAATAAAAATTAACGTATGGACGCGCAAATACTATAAAAAATGCCAAATTGAAATAAATAACATAGCTGATACTTCTTGAGTTAAAAAAAGATGGAAAAACTGATAGTGTGTAGGATATGTTTAGCAGAAAATGTTCGTATACATTTAGTGATCAACAGGAACTTGCACGAGCTATATGAGAAGCTGACTAATATTCCAGTAAGTTGATATTTTTATTAAGAATTATGCGAATTGCCTATAAGTTATAAATGCATCTCCAACGCGAAGAATACATGAATACAACATACATAAACTTTTGGTCAGAGAGGCGTCTTAGGGGAAATCACTGACATGGGTGAAAGAAAACAGCGTGAGGAAAGCTTGACTTATAATAAATATATGTATATTAAGTCGCCGATCTGCTTTGAGCAAGAGTACTGATCAATGCCTTCTCTATAAGATAAGTATGCATGGAATGCAATAAGGATATATAGGTATTTTCTTTGTGCGTGTAGATTGAAAGCTCCTTTTTAAAAATTAATTATATTTTTACGAAATCAAGGATGAATTTAGTAAATAATTGTGAAAACTTCATGGTAAAGATAAAAAAAATGTGAAATCTATGGTGAAAAAGTCCTGGTCAACTAACTAGAACACTCAATCTGCTAACCTGAGAAAATACTGTAACTCGTGTCTCAAAATATTCTAGATATATTATGTTTAACATTTTTAGGTGGAACAATTGTATTGCAAATTCAATACAATTGTTCCATCTAAAAATGAAACCTGAAAACTATTCACAAATATTCAATTGATTTTAATGGTTTATTTGGATTTTATCAAGGTTTATTTAGGGCACTCAATCCTCCTATGGTGCAGACGGAGTGTTCCAAAACTCTTCAACTTTGCCTGAATTAATTCTTAATACGGCAAGGTTTTTGTTTCACAAATTGATTCTGTATTATACTTGTAAAATAGAGTAAGAAACTCTATTTTACAAGTAAAACTTAATAGTTTAACGAGTAAATAAAAAAATACTTACTTTTCAACATTCCGTTTGACAGTTCAGTGTTGCAGTGTTTTGTTATTTAACCAGCATTTTATACAAACGGCGGCCACATCAGAAATTGTCAAAATGTTTTCACTAAAGTTTAACACATTTTCTTTTTTTATGAACGCTTAATTTTAACAATAATCAACTTTATTATATTTCTAAGCGACAAAATTGTGTAGGGTAACCAAGCATACAAAAAATACTGTATTCTACGGGTAGACATCATTTTTACCGACACATTTTTCGTCTAACCTCATTATGCGCTAACTATTTACTTTTTATTTATAGTTTGATTCCTGTCAGATGTAACAGTATTTTATGCTAGTGCATTTGAGCATTGCATATATTGATTTTTATAAAGTATTGTGTCGTCAAATTATCAACAGTGTTTCCGCTTACTGATAATAAGGTGTAACACATAATAAAAGCGATACAGAAGTCAACTTTTATCTAATAGTGTGAAGATAATTTATTCCATACAAGGTGTGCTCGCGGCTTTTATGTAAGAGTTAAGAGAAGAATATAATGATTAAGTATTCTAGTATCTATATTATTAATATGTAAAGCGAAAACTTTGCACCCCCTTTTCACCCACCCCAGAAAGTTAATATTTAGAATATCTAGATGAGAGCTGAAAATCGCACTAGGTGATTTATGTCAGGACAACAAAAAAACTCCTGCTAACACACGCTCAAGAAAACGTAAAAACCGTAAAGATTTGCATAATAAAAAGCGAAAGCGAACTAAAATTCCAAAATGTGATACTGGTCAACGATTTTCTTTAGATCTATATTTTCTGATAAATCATCTTTTTGTGAAAATTGGAGAGGAAAAGTGCAAATGACCATACCAAACTCAAAATTAGTCTATATAATATACTTGAAGAACGGTAACCTGTCTAATTAAGCCTCTACCGATGGTAAAAATAGAATAAAACTAACAAACACGTGTGCTTTAGACTCAGTGATATACGTATTAGCTTTGGAATATTGTACGAACAATAACGTTAAGGGATATATAGACTTATTCAAAGATATTCCAGTTACAGAATACGTCAAATATTTATCTGATAAAGACACGAATCGGGGTGTTTTAAAATTGTGGGCACGCATAGCACTTCAGCATTTCAGAAGTGAAAAAGTCGACGGTGAATATGTCAATGTTGATCGTGCATGTAATGTCTCATTTATATTTGAAAATGTTATTGTTGTAATTAATAGCGTTATTGTCACAAAAAAAGTGCTTGAACGAATCATGTAAGTCATGTACAGAGATCGGATATTCGGATGCATATTTACCTAAAGTTAATTTTTGCTATGAAAGTATGGAAGCTGCTTCTTAAAAATGTATAGTATGGAAGCGACTTCTACAAAAATATTTATTAAAAAAGAACCCGGGATTATTGGATTGCATGTTTATTTAAAATGAATGCTTCTACCTACCTTACATCATAATATTAGGTAGGTACATATGCATCCAATTACATATGTAGTCAAAAAAAACGGATGGCGGGCGGGATTTTTACGATCGATACAAAAGTGCATTCCATATAAGCTAACATTTGAAAGTAAGTTAATATACATTCGATTCTATAATCAGAAACCTAAATTTGTATTTCCAGAGCCGCGGGATTTTGCGATACAAAAGCGCATTCCATATTAGCCAACATCTCAACTTTAGGTGAATATGCATCCGAATATCCGATCTCTAGTCATGTAAGATAGTAAGGAAGACTGCATTCCACCCCATAGTTATAGATATGCTTTCCATTTTCGGCATTTCTATCTTAGAAGAAGCAATCTGTTTTACTAATGAAACGCTAGAGTGTAAAAATCAGACTATCGTTACTAATGAACTTTCGAATTTTATATCCTTAGATTTAAATGGGGTCGAAAAGGTTATCTTAAAGGAAACCCTAAAACCTTACCTACCTAAGGATATCCTAAAACTATTTTAATAAGAAATACACGATACAAATTGGTGGGGGGTATTGAATTCGTTCCTGGAATGGGTCCTGATAATCTCGGCCACTACAAAGCACATGGTTTAATCAACAATAAAATGGTCTACTATGATGATTGCAGACTCCAAAAAGAAGGTAAATGTGATAGCTGCTGGGCGAGCCACGGGAAAATTTATATATAAAAGTCTGCAGGTTCGATTCCGTTTTGTATAAACTGCGAAAGCGACCTACATAAACTTATGGGCGCCGCACAGTGTTCGAAATGCTATAATTACGGGCTCACTTTGTATTTTCTAACACAGACCCTGTAATAAAACATAAGTACATGCATAAACGAACACCTCTCTTCCAGCGGGGTAGACCGGACCACATATTGAAATCCATTACGATCCTGACACAATTAAGTCAGGTAAAAAAGTCGGAACCTATTATTCTATGAAGACAAAAGGATTTACGTCGGTACTTTGGTAAACTATTAAAAAAACCCGCATTGCGTTATTCTTGCGGTTAGTTTGTTTTAAAAACAAAGGAATTATACGATAACAGAGATATTGACTCAAGAATTCCAGGTAAAAAGTATTGGACAGTAAATGTTTTTTCGAAAACAACAGACTTCGATTAACAAAAGCTTGTTAGGTAGTTGTTGTACGTAAGGAAGTATTTTTAAATAAAACAGAACATAGTCAAAGAAAAGCATGTACATATATTGCATTAGAGTTACATAAATTCAGTTTCAGAATGAACTTCTTCATTATCCATAGGCCTTGTTGGATCTTCTGGACTTTCTAGTAATTTTACAACTTCCGGATCTAATCTGTTGGTTTTCCGTTTTGGGAGAGGTCTTAAACTTGATATAACCAGATCAGAAGATATCAATAGCGCGTGCAGCAGATCTTCCATGGTCTCTTGGCGTCCGATTTTTCTGGTGTTGTGCTCGCGATAGTAGCGACATTCTTTATGCATAGCTTCTAAAGCTTCCTCGCTGAGCTGCCCAATAGGAAGGAACAGTGTGTCCATCACATCAGCTCCGTGTATAAGCAACTTGTGTACACTGGCTGGCATCTTGTACCACGGATACAATTCCACAAAGAGCCTTGCCGTATTAAGTGCGTATTCTCTGAATAGCTCACTATTTATTTTGTAGCCACATGAGATTGCTTGAAGAATAACATGAAATCTGTAGATTACTTCTTCGCTGACCCCTGTAACTAGTGAAGCAATTTTTGGATCACCAAAAAATCTTCTCGCGGTGTTTCCGTCGTTTGTATTTCCACTACCTTGTTTCACCATGTCTACAAGCAATCCGGTGCGTTTACGGAACTCGTCAATGATAGCAGTTTTTTTGGCTTCCACATCATCCTTGTCTTGAGCTGGTACACGCCAGATTTTCTTATCCAGCCTATACGATATATGTAGTATACATTCAAACATGCGTATATGTGCATGCAGAGTCGATAGTCCATACTGAAACGTATCTATATTGCAGGGCCTTCATAGTGTTCGGTGTTGCCTTGCAAATATAACATGTCTGAGATGACTTATTATCCGATAATGTGTTGACGACTTTGCCATCAACCATTGTTTGCACTAACACGTGATTAACTTTTAAATTTCTTCCACTCACATTAATTTCAGTTGGTTTTAGCGCAGAAATTTGACTTAAAACGTGTTCTTCTTCCTTCTTAGTTGTTTCTTGGTTCTCCTTCATATGCTGAATATGGAGTGGCAGACAAAAGCGCGTTGATGAAGTTCGAGGATTGGACCATATTATCACCTGTTCGTTTTCCAATTTTACAGACATTTGTAGTGGTACAACTGCGGTAACGAGAATGTCACTGTCCACTGAATCAGTGGAGTTCTCTGCAAATCTTTGCTTATATGTAGAATGGCCAGAGCTCCCATCGAAGCCGCACTTATATTTTATTTCAAATTGTGCGTCGTCTGTTGCAACGCATGTTATAACTTCATTTTGAACAATTCCAAGTCTTTTTGTAGCATGGTCTAAAAGGCTCTGTAACGGTACTTCTGCCGAAGTCTCAGATATTTTTATATTTTCTGGATAGCATTCCTTTTTTGCTTCTAGTAGCTTATCATATGCTGGATAAATATCACAGTTTCTAAGTTTGGCTCCTTTTTTTATTTCTTTGTACTGTGCCACAGTTAGCTTTGCGTTTATAAATAAAGCCAAAGCTTCTTGTGGAGTGTATGGGCGCATTTCAGGTATTTTAGTTTTAATTTTCTTGATGGTTCTAATCGATTTCGGGCTATATGAAACGACTTTTTTGAAGACTGCAGCGACATTTCTTTTCCCTTTCTTCACGAAGCTCGTTTGAGCAGCCTGTATCAGTTCTTCCGGAGAGTGAGTGGTCAACAATAACTTTGTACGCCTTTTCTTCGTTGAGGAGCTCGTTGTAGAAAACTCTTTTTTTCGACGAGCAGGCATAGGTGTTGATGACGTAGAAGGTTCTGAAGCGGTAGATGCTGTGGTATCTGGGCAGTGCTGCTGTTTATCAGGACATATTATGTCTTTAGATAACCATTCTGCGTATTTGGACAGAAAGTAGTCTTTTTTACGGGAAGCTTTCTTATACCGCATCAAAAAGTTGTTCGAAAATATGGAAACCTTGATCATCACTTCTTCTTTTGATGCACCAGGTATCGCTGAACAGATAAGCTCTACCATCTGTCGCCGAGCATTTGTAGTATTAGCTTGAGAAACAAGTTTATTTTCCCAAAGAAAATAGACCAACTGTAGGCAACTGAAACCCGCACGGTTTGAACCTAAGAATAAAATAATAAATTAAAGTGACTTTCTTCGAGTTTCGCTATTACAGCCTAGTATCAATTGGAAGGTACATACATGTACTACACCATCACATGAAAATTAAAGTGAAACAAATCGTACTTTTTTTTTGGCATACTTAGTTATACCAACTAGGCAAAAAAAAGAAAACATTTATTTAAGTGTTACATTAATAATCCCAAAATAATTAGCCAAACCACAAATTTAAATAAAAAATATGTAAATAAATACCTGAAGAAGCAGCCGTCATTTTGACACCAAATTATAAATTCTGACCCTTAGGTAAGTACTCAAAAACCACTGACAAACACGACCGTCTTATAGCTGCGAATACACGCGACTGATTTAGTTCGTGCGTCGCTCCTATACATCGATATAATTAGTGTTGTATTCATGGGCCATTGCTTCCCAAAATAAGAATTTGGTGTGACCAACTACCTGGCTTGCCTTTATACGTGGTTAATTTAAAATTGAACAGATACCTGTTTTAGCCTTAATGAGCCCGTAATTATAGTATTTCGAACTCTGTGCGCCGCCTTGTGACTAAGTTCCTCTAAAATTACATTTATTTTGCCTCTTAGTTATGCTTGTTTAAGTTTTATTGTACTATTTTGTTTTTTGATTGTAATATCACACGCCACACAACACTACTCAAGGTCATACGCAACCTCAAACACTTTCGATTCCCAGCATGCACCAATCCACAGTGTGGATCGCCCGGAGGACACGGTGGAGCATACGGTGGAGGTCTGTCCGGCTTAGGTAGAGCACCGCCGTGTCCTCGTGGAGGCGATCGGTGGCAGAGATCTCTCGCGTCCGGCCCTGGTTCAGGCCATGGTACGGAGCGAGAGGGCATGGGCAGCCGTCACCTCCTTCTGCAAAGCAGTAATGCTCGCGAAGGAGGAGGCGGGACGGTTGAGGGAAAGGCATGTTTCGCGCCCTCTCGCCCCTAGCTGCCGCAGGAGACGCCCTGGGCGTCGGGAATCCCGGGCGGATTTCCGGCCACCGTAGGCGCGGGCTTGCGGACGGTGAGCAATGGGTAGCTCACCGTCTGGTAAGGACCAGGCCCGGGTCGACGGCGCGTTGTATTCCACGCGCGCCTCAAAGAGCTGTCGTCAGCACGAATGTAGGGGTCCACTAGGGCCGATGCCTGCCGGGGTCGCGGGAAGGTACTAAAGGGTCACCGAGGCCCCCAGCTACACAGGCAACAGGAAGGAATAGTGGGTTTTAGTCAGTAAGAGTCTGACACACCCTCCCGCTCCGCCCAGAGCGGGAGAAGTTATTTGATGATTTCACATCAAAAAAAAAAAAAGCATGCAGCAATAGATGTCAGCTGGTTCTACACTTTTCTGCCTTTAACTCTGCACGCACGTAATTCGAAAAGCTATCCGAATAATGAGTCACATTTTTCTGATACTACTCATGCCACCATTTTTAACCACTGCCGATGATTAGCTTGATGTTTTGTCTTTGTTATATAATTCGATAACTTAAATGACATACTTACTGGACAGTATTTCTGTAGCTGAGTCTGCAACCTGTATGATCGAGGACTGCAAGAATGTTGCAAAAATGCTCTCTCACTTCTCTGTCAAAATATTCGAAGCATAAATAAGAACTTCGTTGGCTTGACAATGCTTTTGGAAAGAAGTAATACATCCTGGGATTTCATAATTCTTACGGAATGCTGGCTTTTCAACTCTCCTCCCCTTCCTTCGATCCATGACTATACCTGTGTACCAACCAATCAACATAGATCGCAGAATGACGGTGCTAAGACTTGTATATCTTGCCCTCTGCCAATCACTTATACAATATTGCATAATCATTTGGGGCGGATCAGCAAAAACTCACATGCTGAAATTGGTACGTGCACTCCTAAAGGTTGGGTGGCGGTTACCTTACCGCTTTCCTACCATCGATCTTAATAAAACATGTACGGTTCTCTCTGTTCGCAAATTATTTATCCTTAATCTTGTTTTAACCACACACTCTCAAACCCCCTACACTCCATGCAAATTTGGCTACCAACGACGTAAACATACTGTCTGTCCCTCCATCCGCACAAATTGTCGTTCGGCCCAACGTAGTTTCCCTTTTCTCAGTAGCTACGTCTATAAAAAGGTGTATAAAATTTTTAATATATACCCTATGTGCAGATCGAAATGTAAAAGAACTATTACGAAATGGCTACGTGAATTGGATTATGCAGAGACTGAAAATATACTAACTATTTTAAAATAATTTCACCTACCGGAAATATTTACCTACTCTTTACTTTAATTACTCTTGGATCGCGTTTCACCTTGTTAATCACACACAGACACACACTCACTCTCGGCAAGTAGGTGCTCACGCCCAGTGCCTTTCACGGGCGCTGGGCCAGAGGACTTATATTGCACCCACGGACACAACACTCTTCCAAGACACACAGTACATCTTTTGTTATGTTTTATCATTTCTCTTCCTCTCAATACCTGGAACTTTTTTTTTATATTTTATAATGTTGTAGTACGTAAGTGCAGCTTAATATTGTAATTTTAAGGGTGTGAGCCTGGAGATCTGTAATACAGGTCCCGAACCCAGTATAGACTCCAGCTCTCACAAAGGTTTGAATCTGCTTGTAACCTAGATACTATAGCAAATTGTACCTTTTGAGAGAAATAAACTAATATTATTATTATATTATTATTTAGCGGAAACAATGTACAATAGTAAAGATGGTCCTATTATTTTACACTCTTTATCCTACGGTCTTTTAGATTTTGAAAAGAAAGATGTGACTCCCACCGACATCTAATCAATAACTAATATAGCATTAGCAATTACTGTTACACTTTTTCTAGTTTGTCTTGTATTATTAAAAGACAAACTAGAAAAAGTGTAACAGTAATTGCTAATGCTAGACAAACTAGAAAAAGTGTAAACTGTTTATAAGTATATTTTTTTTTTGTATGCTTGGTCACCCTACACAATTTTGTCGCTTAGAAATATAATAAAGTTGATTATTGTTAAAATTAAGCGTTCACAAAAAATTCAAACATGTTAAACTTTAGTGACAACTTTTTCACAATTTCTGATGTGGCCGCCGTTTTGTATAGACGTTCTGGTTAAATAAATAAACGCTGCAACACTCAAACGGAACGTTGATTTACTCTTTATCTATTATTTACGTTTTACGTCAAGGTTTTTGTTTAACAAATTGATTCTGAATTATACTCGTAAAATAGAGTAAGAATATTAAGAATTTATTCAGCCAAAGTTGGAGAGTTTTGGAACATGGAAGATTGAGTGCTCTAAATAAACCTGGATTTTATAAAGGTTTATTTAGAGCACTCAATCTTCCTATGGTGCAGACGGAGTGTTCCAAAACTCTAAAATCAATTGAATATTTGTGAATAGTTTTCACAAATTCAATACAATTATTCCAACCTAAAAATGTTAAACATATATCTAGAATATTTTGAAACACGAGTTACAGTATTTTCTCATGTTAGCAGATTGAGTGTTCTAGTTAATTGACCACGACTTTCGTATAAATATAATTAACTTTTAAAAAGGAGCACTCAATCCACACGCACACGTATTTTCTTCCTAAAAACAAGTGTAAAATAAATTTTGTTGCAGTTTGTAACTGAAGACTGCCGACCGATTCTTGCTTGTTTCTTCTGCTTCGCTAAACTAAAGCAATGCTACCAATTACTGAGAAAGTGTCTGAAAGCCGAAGAGCTGTTTGCTCAGATGATGAACGAGGGTTATGAGGTGAGGTATTCTTCAACAGCAATTTATTGTTATTATTTCAGTATAATCTAGAAATCCAGTCACAACAGGTATGGATTTTACACCAACCATACCGTAGTGTGTTGAATTTTGTTAAGTACGCTTGGCAAATGTAGGTGTTTACAATTATTACATATAAATACTCCACATATTACTGCTACAACTTCTGTATGAAACTTGTATGTGGCAGTTTGATAATGGTCCTCTTTCATGTCAGCAAGAGCTATGCGACAATAGCTCGTACAGTGGTCAGTGAGGTTGGTAGCGGCCAATTCTCCAGGGTACATTGGACCTTCTTAAGTATTCTTGCTTTTGGGGGCTAAAGTTTTGAGTGGCACTGTGATCACCTGCATATTTTCCTAATAATATAATCATCTTGTTACAGCCCAATTCTTTAATAAACCAAAACCACTTGGAGTTTTCCAGTGGGTTTATTAAATCTCCAATAGAGCACCTATGTATAGTTGATGAATGTCAAAGAGAAAGCATTGCTATCAAAGAAGAATTACCAGCTGTGTGTGCGGCACTAGAAGATATTATTGACCCAAAGGAGGGACAAAGTGGTGGTATGTTTTTAAGCACAACAATAACAATATCTATTTATTTTACGGGTTGGATCTAGTATCGTTTGGCAGGAGTTGGGGGGTAAAAGGGGCTAAAGTTGGTAGGGGTTGGGTCACCGATTATAACGCTACCACTCTTATTAAAAGGTAATGCATATTTGTCGAGCAATTAATAAAAAATGTTGCTAACCTCGAATCAGATAAGAAGCGAAAAGGAAATATTAAAATGGGCGATTGACAACCAAATCTGTCCCAGTATATTGTCTGTGGTGTAAAATGTCGAGCAAAATTGATAAAACGGAACGTAAAAAGAAACATCGATTTCTCCTCGATTTGCGTAAATGTGTTCTCTGTATTTGGACTCGCACTGATCGTAAATAGGCAATGTTACAACTGTTACTAGGAGAACTAAGGATGCAAGAGCGAGCGGAGCGAACTCGGGACTTGGGGCATCCCGACTCGGACAGGTTAGGTTCGCAAGGGAGACCGGGGTTGGAGTTCGCTCCCTCCGCTCGCTCACTAGACCCCGCCATCCCTTCTTGTTTTTTTTTTAAACTTTGAGCCCCGCAAAGCGTGGCTCTGACTACGCCTTTTTTTAGTGTTTTGAGGTTAGCATACAATAATTTGTTTTCTTCAAAAACGGTGCTTTGCTGTTTCATGGGAGTGGTGCCAGGAGAGAGGGAGCAAGGGGGGGTCCCCTTCCTCCCGCCCCCTCCCACCTACCTCTTCCTGTCAAACGATTCTAAGTTTTTACTGTTTTAATACTGACTCACAGTAAATTGCAACCGGAAACGAAATAAACTTATGCGAAGTCAAGCAAGTAGAGTGATGAACTAAGTCCCCACCGGTTTTTATACAGTTAATAAAGCATATAGCATAATAAAGCATCTCGCTTATCATAAATAACATAAAGCAAATGCTATCGTGGTTCTCTCTTGTTGCTATTTGCTTTTTGCTTTACATCGCACATCGCACTCTCTGGCTCTGTCCGTCGCACATCGCAAGCGCATGTAGTAATAAGCAACCAGGCATAGCAAAGCGGCGAGTGCCGGCCGCCGGGTGGCTAGTTGTCGCATGCTAGCGTTTGCTTTCGGTCGCGTGTGTAATCGATTTAGGCACCGCGTGTGTTATCGCGATCTCAGGCAGCTCACGAACGTAATATTATAAACAAAGTTGTTTTGCTTCGTGCGTTTTTAGTATAAATAAACAGTGATAGGATACGCAATATTGATTATGTAAATAAAAACTAATTGTGTAAGTAAGGACGATTGACTGAGTGAGGTATCGTGTTGTTGTTTTGTGTGTAGGTGTTTAACGGACGAAAATGTTTAGAAGGAACATTGAACTTTTAAATACGCCTATAATGGTTTTAAATACTAACATAGGTACTTTATTTCTTAATAACACTTAATCAAATAGACAGTCCTAAGCCTGGAAAGTATGAAGGAAAGTTCATTGTTTTTTTTACTGTTCCGTAATCAATTCATAAACGCGATGTAATATTCCGCTCTGACAAGACCGTGCTGGTTTTATTCGCGCCCGCCCGTTTGGTCGTACCTACGCATATAAAAAGCATGCTTGAAATAAAGCATATAAAATAGTGTGCTTAAAATAGACAGCATATAGCATTAAGCAAGTGATTGCCATAAAGCAACTTTGAACACCACTACACACGACTCACACACGACATTTATTTCAAACCCAATTTGTATTTGTTAAAATAGTTCTGTTTTAAAGAGCCTATATTGAATGATTACTATTCATTACTAACGTCTATTAATGTTTTTATTAAACCTCCACGGTCAGGTTAGTAGGGTAAGTAAATAAGTAGGTAATGTAAATAAATATTCCAATATTGCAAATTTTGTTGTTTAACCAAAATTCACACCTTTTCTACACAAATAGCAATAATTCACAATTTACATTAGATATAATAATGAACAATACCATTTTGAAATCGGCTTTAAGCACATAATATTTTAAAATAATTGTATTTGGATACTTTTTTTATGCTACGGATGCTTAAACTTTGTCAAAATAAATATTTTTGACAATTTTTTCCCCAGAACAAACATGTAATAGTAGGTAGTCATAATATTTGTTGTTTACCTTTCTGCTCAATTAACGTACATTACTATCGATCAAGAACCGATAGAATTCTTTAATTTGTGGTCGTGGTGTACAAGTATGTATAATATTTTAACAAAAAACACCGATTATTATTATTAAAAAAATCATATCTCTTTGTTACTACAGAGATTTTTTTATTTATTTTTTCTGAATTCTTTGAAGTGTTACCAAGACGCATTTTATCACGGCGTCCTCACCTTCCGCCTGACGCAGGTCCTCACCGGACACGGCAGCTTCGGGAGGTTCCTGTGTCGGATAAGGCGGGAGGAAACGTCCGGGTGTCACCACTGTGTGGATCGCCCGGAGGACACGGTGGAGCATACGGTGGAGGTCTGCCCGGCTTGGGCAGAGCACCGCCGTGTCCTTTTGGAGGCGATCGGCGGCAGAGACCTCTCGCGTCCGGCCCTGGTTCAGGCCATGGTACGGAGCGAGAGGGCATGGGCAGCCGTCACCTCCTTCTGCAAAGCAGTAATGCTCGCGAAGGAGGAGGCGGGACGGTTGAGGGAAAGGCAAGTTTCGCGCCCTCTCGCCCCTAGCCGCCGCAGGAGACGCCCAGGGCGTCGGGAATCCCGGGCGGATTTCCAGCCACCGTAGGCGCGGGCTTGCGGACGGTGAGCAATGGGTAGCTCACCGTCCGGTAAGGACCAGGCCCGGGTCGACGGCGCGTTGTATTCCACGCGCGCCTCAAAGAGATGTCGTCAGCACATAGTAGGGGTCCACTAGGGCCGATGCCTGCCGGGGTCGCGGGAAGGTACTTATGGGTCACCGAGGCCCCCGCAACACAGGCAACAAGAAGGAATACGGGTGGGTTTTAGTCAGTAAGAGTCTGACACACCCTCCCCATAACTTCTCCCGCTCCGCCCAGAGCGGGAGAAGTTATTTGATGATTTCCCAGCCAAAAAAAAAAAAAAAGACGCATTTTATGGTTATTCATTAATTACCGGACACCCTGTATACTATAAATTAAAGTCGCTTTTCGCGTCTGTCCGTATGAGCGCATTGTTCTTAAACTACGCAACGGATTTTGATGCGATTATCACCATCATTTAGAAAATTTATTTAAGAAGGTGTCTGTGTATCATCATCATCATCTGCCTGCCTTTTCCCAACTATGTTGGGGTCGGCTTCCAGTCTTACCGGATACAGCTGAATACCAGTATTTTACATGGAGCGTCTGCCTATCTGACCTCCACAACCCAGCTACTGGGTAACACGATACCCCTTGGTAAGACTAGTTGTCAGACTTTCGAGCTTCTGACGACCCGTAACGACTGTCTAAGATCTACAAACGACAGCCGGGACCAACGGCTTAACGTACTTTTCGATGCACGGAGGGGTCTTGGTATGTAAAGATGGTCACCCATCCACGGACCAACCGGGACAAGCGTAGCTTAACCTGTTCAATCGACCCGTGCGGCTGTTATTACTTAGCTACAAGCCCCAGAAGGTGTCTGTGTATAATACATTTATATTAACCTTAATATAATAAAGAAATGAAGATGTTTTGTCAAGTCGTGAAAACCGCGCGAAGCAGGGGCGGGTCGCTAGTTGATAAACTCTTGACTGATTGTGTTTACTTGCAGAGCTAGAACTGGAAAATTTAGACAGCAGCTGTCTAGATGTAGCTGATATACCACCACGCCATTCTGAATCAAATTTAGAAGATGGCGTACTTATAATGGAGTTTAAAACTGAAGGGGAAGAACATGAAGTTTCTAAGAAGAAACGAAGAACCAGGGAGACGGAAAGTAAGTATTAGTTAGTTAATCTATAGGTAAGCAAACAGTCCAATGGTTCTCCTGATAGGGAGTGGATAGCGTTACCTACAGGGCATACACGCTGACATGAGTTACACCTTCTCAGTACTCCCCTGCGTTACACAAGGAAGCCATGTGCTAAACTTCATGTTCCTTGTCCCAGTAGTTTTGATTGTTCCTCTTCAATAATAACGGTTGCTTGGATTACATTATTAAATTGCCATATTTTCTAACAATTATTGTTGAAAAATGGGGTGAGATATAAAGTTCCCTTGACCAGGGTTTAAACTTTGATCACTTTCGGAACAGACCATAATTATGTCGGTGTTAGTACAATTTTGTTTTCATGTTTCTTACGATAAAGCGTATAATGTAAGCGTATTCAATGTCACCAGAAATTCTCTCCAAAAAGGAATTTCTGATTAATTATTCCGAGTGTAGTATTTTGATTCCTGTGGATGTCAATCTTCCAACATCGTATTTACCAGCTTTATAATCACAGGGGCGACTGTTGCGAAGAAACCAAAATTAGACACACGAAGAAAAAAACTAGAAGATACTTTAACAGCCGAGCAAACGAAAAACTCCAAATCGAAAGTTATCCGGACAACTGAAAAACGTACGTCCAAACCTGGCACTTACAAATGTGGTCAGCGTAGTTTTAATCAAATAATAAATGTATACAACATACTTGTACACAAATTGGTGAAAATCCTTTTAAGACGCTGACAACACCTGAACCGCGGTCACTGTCAGATTGCATAGAAAAGAAAGAGAACCGCGATGACACAACCCTTGTAATTTATTGCAAAATATGAAGCAATTATATATTTATTCAAAATTGAGTTGAGTAATCGAAAATAAAAAACAACCAAGTTCTGCATTCAAATAGTTCTTGGTATTCATTAAATACGTAACATATGTTGATATTCAATGCACATATTTTGGATTAGAACTCAAGGTAAGAGGTTAGTTTGTATCGAGATTTTTTATTCAAAACGTGTTTTGCTGGAAAATATGTTTAAAATTAACACATATTTTTTCCGCTACCAAAAACTATAGAGATTTGGCATTTTTTTTTCTTAAGAGAAGCCTATTTTGGTCAATTGGGTCTTGTCAGCGCCTTACTTAAGTGTGATGTATGTCAGCGTCGTTTTCAATACGAAACTAATTTAGTAAACAACGCAAAAAGTAATTATAATTCATAATTGCATATAACTGAGGCGTATTCATTCAGTTAAAAACATAATTATCTCGAAGTATTCGCAAGTGTGTGTTACGATTTTATGTTGCTATCATTGAACCATTGAATTGAACTGTCAAATTCAAACTGCCGCAACAACCACTAGGTGTCATATTGATAAAAGTTATCGATAACATCGAATGTTTTTTTGTAATAGAGTTTCGAATATAAAGTTTTATAAAATAATCGTATATTTATTTTAATTTGTAAAGTTTTAGTTGTTTTGTAATTCAAATGTGACAATCCGCGGCTAAAGGTACCTTGTGGTCGATATGGAGTTATGCATACGCTAGTAATCTGCGATTAATACGCTGTAGATATCAAAAAAGATCAACCTCCTACGATGTTTTGTTACGGAGATATAATTTTTTTTAAATTATATTCGAAATTGTGCAATTTCGAGAAACAGACATTTTAAGTTCAGTCACATCGAACAAAGCAATAAAAAAAAATCTATATTTCTTTCAAAATTTACAAAACATTCAATATCTTCGAAACTATAAACGTCCATAAGGTACCTTTAGCCGCGGATTGTCACAAATTATAAGAAAAATTATTTTTAGAGTTAATGGTGAAGTGTAACGTTGGGCTGGACGAGGTTCCAGAGGAAGGGTCCCTCGAACTTTCAGAGTCCGGGGAGCAGGAGGAGGTGCACGATGCTTACGAAGAACTGGAGTACCTCGACATCGAGTACTTCGAACCGGGTCTGGAGGTAAATCCTTTTTCTTTTCTTATAGGGGATGGCCGGGAATCTTATGTTGTCTTGTGTGTATACTTAAGTTATTTTGTGTGAGCCGATAGATTCAATAGTAGTAATTTATTTCTTTGACTCTTCAGTATTTTGAGTCGCCAACGACGCTCCTCCAGGAGGGTGAGGAGGTCCCATTGGGTCTACCTCAAGGTCCTCCGATGGCTAGACAATCGCCTACCGTTATGTAAGCAATAAAACACCTTTTGATCGAAATAATTATATTGAGTTATAATGGTGCCGATTCCCTTGTTCACAAACTAAACTAAATTTAAGTTCAGTGCATATTTTTCTTTCGATTTCATTAAGAAAAGGACAGAAGATAAATTTTAGTTTAGTCCTGTCAAATTAATCAGTGCTTGACGTAAATTCGTACGTAATTTTAGTAGGCAAGTTTTTAATCACGTCTAAACTTGTATAGTGTAGTGACAGGCGCTGATTAATTTGACAGGACTAAACTATATTTTGTCTTCTGTCCTTTTCTTAATGAAATATAAGGAAAAAGATGCACTGAACTTAAATTTAGTTTAGTTTGTGAACAAGGGAATCGGCACCAATATTTGTAAAACGAAAACTATTTATTCCAGTGCGCCACGACCGTCACCATCGGCGTCCTGTGCCCCCATGGCGGTGGATAAAAGTGGGCCACGCGTGATGCAGCCGTAAGTTTTTTACACGTTTTGATTGAAATAATTATATTGAGTTAAAATATATATTTATTTACCTAACTAAATTACAAGATGATTATTAACATTAACTAAATTAAATTTAAACTAAGTTAAGCCTAAAAAAGGCCCTCGGGGCATTGTACCGAGGATGCTGGCGGCATTTCCTCGCTGAATTGCAATGCTGATGCGTTGCGCGAGAAAGCCGCCAGCTTTTCGGTCACCAGTTACATCAACTGGACGTTTCTCGATTTCCGCAAATAACTTATGCGCTTGAGTTGAGTTAAAATCTTTGTAATAACGAAAACTATTAACCTTTTGACCGCCACAGTCATGTGTAGATGACAGACCAAAATGTGCCCAGCACGGTCACGACTGCATGACAGATTTTAAGGGATATTTCGTAGCTTGGCGCCGAGGGCACGGCTTTGCTTTTTTGATGTGGCGGTCAATAGGTTAATTCCAGTTCGCCACGACCGTCACCATGGGCTTCCTTTGCCCCCAAGGCGGTGGATAAAAGTGGGCCACGTGCGATACAACCGTAAGTTATAAAACGTTTTGATTGAAATAATTGTATATTCGCAGTACCGAAACCGTTTTATTCAATAGGCCACGCCCGCCGCGCGCTCCGGTGTCGCCTATTGTTCGTACTCTGCCACGTCGTCAGCTGTAAATTATATATTATATACAGGGTGATTGGAAGCTGGGTGCAAAGCTTTAAGGCGAAGATAGTACAGACAATTTAGAACCATTTAAGCCATGGTTGTCTTAGACGAAGTCTTACCATTTTTTTTTAACCTAATTTTTATGTTTTTTTTTTTCGAATATTCCCAAAATATTAACTAAACTGCTTGTTTATGGCCAAATTGAATAATAAATGAATTAATTTATATTTTATTCAATTAAAATAATGTGTAAGCAATCTAGCAAAACAAGTTTTAGGCTTCTGTGTCGTTAGACATTTTGTTTACAGACATTTATGGTTCATAAAAAAATTAAAAATTCATAAATACTTTTTGTAAACCTTATTTAAAAAAAAAAACGAGGTTGCTTTTTTGTTCAAACCTTTTTGAAAACATGCTTGATAATCGCTCTGTCTTTTGAGGTATTATTTACCCGGATATTTTACAAATTATTTAAATTAGGACCTACAAACCAATTTAAGGGATTTTTTTTTCAATTTTAGGCAGACTAATTAAAACAACATTTGAATTTAAATTATTTATTTTTCATGTTCAAAATGTCTGCCGTGATTCCTAATACAAGCACGGCTCCGTCTTAACACTTCTGTTGTTGTTATTTTCAACATCATCTCCAGCTTCATACTTTCATCGCTGCAGTAATTCTCTCTATCAATTCTTCTCTCGTGTTTATTTCAACATTTGAATACACCAGTTCTTTGGCTCGGCCCCACACGAAAAAGTCCAGCGGGGTCAGATCTGGTGAGCGAGCGGGCCAAGGGATAGGTCCACCTCTGCCAATCCAGCTGTCAGGGAAGCAATTATTTAAATGTTCCCTTACATTTAACGTCTAATGCGCTGGACAGCCGTCTTGCTGAAAGATGACTGTTCGGTCTCTTTCAAATATCAGGACACCGGTTTCCTCTATCAGCACTGGTAAATAGACTTGTAGAAAGTGCCAATAATTTTCCCCATTCAAAGTATCCGGTAAGAAGTGGTGCCCAATGTCCTGCCAATTACTCCAGCCAATACATTGACTGAAAATTTCCTCTGAAATGACACCTGCTTCTTAAAATGTGGATTGTTGTCTGTGTCGGCCCATGCATGGAGTTTATGAAAGTTTGTAATGCTCTCCCTAGAAAATTTGCTTTCATCCGTCCACAAGATTGATTTCAGGAGGCACGCATGTTCGATGTCGCTGTTGAGGAGGAAACGGCAGAACTGTGTTTGGGGATCTTGCTCTTCCAGACAGGGGTGTGCCGTCCATAGAGGCAATTAGGCCTAGCCTACCCTACCAACAACGCCAAATGCATTTATTTTAACTATGTAATACAATAATACAAAATATAAAAAAAAGTTAAACTCCTGTTAAAACTCTTATAGTAACTTGTCGCAGACGCCACGTGACTCACAGTTCGACGGAGCTTACGTATGCAAGGCAAGGATTCGTTTCGCCTACATTCCGTTCATAAATGTACGCACACTCGTGTATGTTTTCGTGTGCTAATTTAAACCATTTCACAATAGTGAAATGGTTTAAATTAGGGGCGTTTGGCAGGCAGGAGCTTGGTCCTCATTGGTTGTGTGTAAAGTGAAGATTTAATTAATGAAAAATATTGAAGACCAGGGTTCCCAATTTTTGGACAATTCCCCGAATTGCGGGGAAGTTTCCTTCATGACTACCAGACTACTAGAGACAATTAAAAAAAAAGGGTGGTATTGTTGAAATTATACCTTCCAAAAAATTATAAATTGTAAGGAATAGCAAAAGCCCTATAAAAGTAATTAAAAACTTCATAATTTTTTATTTTTCTTCTCATATTTGGGAAATTTCGCTTGGTTTGTGGGGAATTAGGAAAATAAGTTTCGGCAACACAGTCCAGTGTGTCAGTGTTATCCGGCAAAATATGATAGTCCCTTTTGTGGAAGAACGCGGTATGACAGTGATACAATTTTAATTGGTAGTGTTTGTTTCATGTGACAGTGACACGTAATTTATATGTGATCTTGAATGTTTTGCTGTTTTAGATCTTATTAAGTTATAAGTAATTGGTTTTGAAACGTAAAGTAGTGTAAAGATTATGTGTTGTGTTATTATTTGTTTATTTACCTAAGAATGGTGTTCTGTTGTGAAGTTTGCGGCGATAATGTGTTGGTTAGGTTAGGTTAGTCGCACTTGTCGTTTAATGATAAGATTCAAGTTGTGTCTAAAGGTAGATGTGTGCCCGAATTACGAGAATTAATCCAAAAATATGATAATTCATGACTTCGGATATCTTGCAAGTATTAACTTTATATGTGCTTAGATCAGTAATTATTGATTAAAACAACTTTATACGAGTACTATAACAATATAATCACTAAACTATTTAATAAAAACAAAGGTTATATTTAAAACACGACACGACTGCCTCTTACAAAGGTCTCAGAAAAAAGACCACTCATATAGTCTTATTATAACAATGGTCGCAACGATGAGCAGCGTTGTATATGTTCCCATGCTGAATTTTGAACCTTCTTATCGATGTTTACATCCGGATCGGGAAACAGCAGTGCACGCACCTCGCGTCGCCGCGGGCCACCATGCCGCTCCGGTGATGTCACTCTTAACTTTGTCAAGAGAGCGCGGCAATCGCCAACACAAGTGACGTGTTCTGTAATTATCACCGTATCGTCGTATCGTGTTCTGTTATGATATTTGAGGTGGCCGAATCTTTCTTCTGTTTGCATTGTTAGAAAATCGTGTTTTAAACCTTGAATAATGTGGTGAGTTCTTGTATGTAGAGCCGCGCTGTGATGTTGCGTGAATTAGTTTTTTTTTTTGGTGTCAGTATGCATGGCCTACCCTCTGTGGAGAACCACTGCACGCCACTGCTTCCAGACCTTGCACACCCCTGCCATGGAACGGATATTTGTCATTTTGGTGCATTGTATGCCACACCTTCCATTGTGAAATGATTTCGAGCTACTGCTCTGGTACTGGTAGCAGGATCCGCTTGAAATGCTGCCAAAATGTCTTCTTCGACGTCAGGTCCGTGTCTGCCCGGGTTTATTCCAGGTTCCACGCGGTGAAACCTATCTTGGGCAAGTCGACGATAAGTATTGTAAAACACTCA
Organism: Atethmia centrago; assembly: GCA_905333075.3. Lineage (NCBI taxonomy): Eukaryota > Metazoa > Arthropoda > Insecta > Lepidoptera > Noctuidae > Atethmia > Atethmia centrago. The sequence continues at coordinate 20,006,180 of HG995393.1, forward strand.
CATTCGGCGATTCGAATAGCGCTCTTAATACATCCGTCGCGCCAAGGATCCATTGCCGTCTGCTCTGCCATAAATAAATACGATATCCGCATATTCCTGATTGGAAAAAGCAGCCTTTTTTATTAATAGTTAAGTAGCTATCACTTAGCGTAGGAGCGCACTAAATGTCAACTCAAAACAATTAACTCAAAAATCAACACGTGCAGGAGCTTGTGGCTACGACTGGACACGGTGAAACAAAAAGGTCCAAAACTAACGCAAACAACACGTGCAGGAACGCAAAGGGCTACAACTGAACACGGTTAATTGTGCATCAACACAACAACGTCCACTCACAAGGGCAGCTGTAGTTTGACTTATAATAATAACAATAAGTAAAAGATGTAACGGCTTCAACACAGACTGAGTGACCCTGCCTAAGAAAACACGACTTTGTTATCTTAGTAACTAAGATCATTTTGCTGTAAAAACCAACGTACTTATCGCTATTTTCTATTCATTGGGTGTTCTACCTGGAAATGCCACCGCACCGCGCGCGGCGGCCATTGTTTAAATAATCCCCTCATTTTGCATGTGCAAAAAATTGAACTAAGTTATCATTTTGAACACATAAAGTAATTTTTGAAGCAAAAAAACTGTTTTTAGAGGCCGACAACACCTAAAGCGCGGTCACTGTCGGATTGCATAGAAAAGAAAGAGAAGCGCGATGACAACGCTGGTAATTTAGTGCAAAATATGAAGCAATTATCGATTTTCAAAAAAGCTATAGATTGTATAAAAAGAAAATAAAACACATAATAGCTAATATGTTGCTTGTAGAATAATCTGACAAAAAATCAGAATTATTGCATGTATATTAGTATGGTTTTTAATCGTTAAAAGAAATTTTTAGAGGTATCTTCGTGATTTTTTTCTATCGTATCAAATTAGTTGTATTATGTTTTCAACACAATATCTACCTAGCATATATCCTGAAGAATAACATATATTTTTCTGATTTTGTTTACTGCAGTGGATCACATCACTTTTAGGCATTATAAAACTTACAAAATTTGCGTTTAGGTCCTGTAGTCCCCTTAATTAGTCTGTCTAAAATTTAAAATTTCTCCCTCAAATTGGTTTGTAGGTTCTAATTTCAATAATTTGTAAGATATCCGCGTAAATGATACCTCAAAAGGAAGAGCGATTATCAAGCATGTTTTCAAAATGGTTTGAACAAAAATAGCACCCTCCGTTTTTTTTAAATAAGGTTTACAAAAAGTATTTATGAATTTTTTTAATTTTTATGAACTTCAAATGTCTGTAAATAAATATCTAACGACACAGAGGCCTAAAACTTATTTGCTAGATTGCTTACACATTACTTTGATTAAATATAATAAAAATTAATTCATTTATCATTCAATTTGGCCATAAATAAGCAGTTTAGTTAAAATTTTGGGAATTTTCGAAAAAAATACATAAAATTAGGTTAAAAAATAATAGTAAGAATTCGTCTAAGACAACCATGGCTTAAATGGTTCCAAATTGTCTGTAATATCTTCGCCTTAAAGCTTTGCATCCAGCTTCCAATCACCCTGTATTTTTCACATTTGCACTTTTACCTTTTCTCAGTTTTTTACATGTATTGTTATGTAAAAGTCTTTGATACATCTTGGGACTCTGGGGTCCCCACATCTTTTGGGCCGACGCCAAGTCGCAGATTTCCCTTAGACAATTCTAAGTGTTGAGGTACCAACCGACGATTCTCCCTGTTTGCTTTATGCAAAAGCAATGGTGGCCCAGTGCTAATGGCTGCGACTTACGAGCCGTAGGTTCTAACCCTGACAAGCGCTTTACTTTGTGTAAATTATTTGCTTACTACTGCTTTCAAAACGGTGAAGGAACGGATCGTGAGGAAACCGGCATGTCCTAGAATCAAAAATTCAAAAACATGTGACATCTACCAACCCGCACTGGGCCCGCGTGGTGGATTATGACCTACTCCCTCTAACTGAGAGGAGGCCTGTGTCCCAGCAGTGGGAACATTATAGGCTGGTTATGCTATGTTATGCAGAGGTGAGGAACTAGATTTCTCCCGGGAGATAGGGTCCATGGGGTCGCTACTGCCCAACAGCTCGCTACATGCTGACCTGCGGGTGTATGTATCTCTCTTGGTTTGGCTCCTCACCCTAGACCCGTTTCGGTAAAGTAAACTCTACTGGCACAGACCTAGAGTTCAGGAGCTCGCAAGTCCTACCACGACGTCGACGCGTTGTTGGGAAATTATTATTATTATTATTATCTGTCTGGATTTTCCCACTGGACAACCATTTTCCATTGGACTGCAGGGCAAGGCCTCCCTACTCTCTATCCAGGTCTAATTGGGCCCACTCTCTTTAAGGGAGTTTGGCCCTATGATCATCCAGATGTGTCCAGCCCAGTTCCATTTTAGCTTGGCAGCTTTCAGAGTTCCATTTTGTGATCGAACGGATGGTAGTATTCTTAACACGGTGTTCAAGCTTGGTACTCAGAATACTCCATTCCATAGCTCTCTGGCAAACCTCGAGCGTGGACCGCTGCTGATTTGTCAAAGACCATGTTTGAGATCCTTAAGTGATGATGGGGAGAATACATACAGATTTACATGTATGTAAAATTATATTTCTTTTTTTTAAGGGTGAGAGTCTGTCATATCGATGGCGGCGACTTTCATTTAGCTGACCACACGTTCCAGCAAGCAGTAGAGCAACCGTCGATGTCAACGAGTGGTCGCTCGCTGCTTGGCGCGCGAAGGCGGGGTCCGCGCGGGCGGCCGGCGGGGGTGCCCCGCGGGGGGCGGGTCCCGTGGTGTGTGCAGGTGCATGTGGAGCACGATGACGTGCCAGAAGACTCGCCGCTAGTGAGAGCCAGGGCGGCCGAGAGAGTGCGGGCGACAGCGAGAGCGAGGAGGCCCAGGCCCGTGTCTGAGGCGCATGATGAGAATGACGCGTTTTTAGGTGCAGACGATGGCCAGGACGAGGCCCTGTTTACTGGAATGGAGGTTTCTAGTCGTTTTGAATGGTCGTCCATGAGTGATCATGCAGGCCACCGGGAAGAATTTCTGCCTCAGCAAACAGGACCCACTGTCGCTTCTAAGAATGCATATGCGGCGTTTAGGCAGTACTGGGATGACGGCATTTTGTCACATATTGTGACCGAGACCAACCGCCACGCTCAGGGACTAATAAGCTCATCCGCTGCTTTTGCCCAGCATTGGTATGACACGAACGTTCATGAAATTTTAATCCTATTTTCCTTCTGGATGATGCTCGGAATCATCAAGATGCCCTCCACAAAATCTTGCTTCACCGTTATCCCACACCTTAAGACGAACATTTTTAGTAAAATGTTCTCCCTCCGTCGTTACGAACTACTTTGCTGCGCTCTCTACTTCAATGACGACCGCAATAGACCGACTGACATGAACACTGACCCTTTATTTTCTCTTGGCCCCGTAATGCAACATTTGAATTCTCGCTTCAAGGAAGCCTATGTCCCATCCCAAAATATTTATATTGACGAATCCCTGACTTTGTCGAAAGGAAACTTCTCCATTCGCCAGGACATAAAGACCAAGGCAGTCAAGTTCGGAGTGAAGACCTTCGAACTGTGCGAGTCTTCGACCGGCTACCTTTGGTCTTTCTTTATGTACCTCGGTGCTCCCACCACCTATGATCCCACTTACCCGTCGACGCTGCTGAAAAGCACGTTGACAGTCCTAACTCTCGTCCGTCCTCTCCTCAACAAGGGGTATACTCTTTTCATGGACAATTGGTTCAATAGCCCCCTACTGGCCAGATTTCTAAAGGCACATAAAACCGATTGTGTAGGGACATTGCGCACCAACCGTAGCCATGTGCCTCCACTCATATCGCAGTGCCAGCTGAAAGAAGGTCAGTTCGTAGCCCGTCATTCCGGCGATATCGTTGTCATGGCTTATCATGACAAGACAGGAACGATCGGCACCATCTCTACCTACCACGGCATTCATCAAGGCCGGATGGAGCCGAAACCATATCGCGAGGTTCAATTCATACCTCAAGTAATTTTGGACTATAATAAGGGTATGGGAAGCGTTGATCGTCAAGATCAAATACTGGATCCATACCTGCTAGAAAAAAAAAAATGCTCAAACTGGAATATGTACTTCTTTAAACGCCTTCTCAATGCCTCTATTTTAAATTCACTGGTTCTCTACGAGACATCAACCCGTACATCCAACGACTTATTATATAAAGATTTAGTTTTCCGGCTAGAATTAGTGGATCAGATACTTCAAAACCACCACGACCACACACCAAAACCCACACGTCCTAGCACCGCACCAGCGAGCGCGAGCACTCGGGCTCAGCCAGAGTCCACTTCAGTTCACTTTCCTCGCCAAAACGATTTCTGAAGCGAAGGCTGTCGTGCTCGTCGTCCATGCTTGAGGTGACAGCTCCGTGTCCATAGATCTTCAATTTAGTGCGCTAATTGTGTCCGAATATTTCACTTCACATAGAGCCATGCCTGCTTCAAGCTGCACCATATGGAAAACCCTAATTCTTCTCCATTTAGTGTTTCTTATTTCTAGCTTGACAGTCGGACATCATATAGACTGACATTTTTCACTTTTTTTTTAGTTTATTTATCATTTCACACATTTAATATTACTAGTTTGACAAAAATACAGCGACAGACCTACCAAAAGAGTGTACCCTTTGTAATGTCCACAAAGTCTCTACTGACACACACAGACCAACAGTAGCAACTCCTTTTCTCGGTCATACCACTCTTTACTGTCTAAACGTCATGTATGTGTGGATTGAGCGCGTGTCCATTGGGGCTCAGTAGCCTAAGTGCGAAACACTTAAACTATACAATGCCCAATCTCTTTCATTTTGACTGCAACCACATTTATTTCGTTATTTACGTTGTCGAGCAGATTAATTTTTCAAATATTGTATGAAGCAACAATGCAATATGGAATATAAATTGATCCCTTTCAAAACCCTTCGAATTATGATTGTAAGTGTGTCACGCCAGGCTAGGTAGCGGCAGTCTGGCGAGCGGAATAAATCAACAGCCGTTAACTTACTATTATTGAGTTACTTACATAGAACTGTTTGCTCTATTGTCAATTTTGTTATTATTTTCTATGTATATGAAGCAACATATTATGAGTTAGGCTCGCGAAATAAAAAAAACTACAATAGTTTACTTTATTTTTATTATTTAGTTACACTCTGATCTCTTGTGAATGTGAAGCCTATGTGGGTCATTATTGTTTTTTATTTTTTTATTATTCTCTTTTAGTATTAATCATGGTTTGGCAGTTTAAGTAATTTATGCGGCCTACCCAAATGTTCTTTCTTTGGTATTGTTCGTCGAATCGTTGAGCTCCTTAAGTTCTGAGTTGAGCTGCACGATTACTGACAAATGCGTGCACTGACTGGACAGGTCCACTCAATCTGTGTGGTTCTTTCCTCAAAAGGACCATTTCAGACACCAATCTACATGACCTTCACATGATCTGACCAAGATTATGTCTGGACTTTAAAAGAGACTGTGACCTCTGAGTTTGTTTCGGCCTTTCTTCTCAGAATAGTCAGATAGGAAACACCGACCTCATCTAGCTTTATTTAAAAAATATGATTGACGTGTAAAAGTGTTTGTACAAACCTACTTACAGAAAATAAATCATTTATCATTTATCATTTGACGTAAGAAGGAAGAAAGAAAATACGTTTATTGGTGGTTTATGACGCAAAGAAGGGACACAAATACAAAAGAACAAGTTGGGGAAATATGCGTCACATCCAGGCAAAACTGCCATCGCTCAACATAATGCTGCGACCCTATGCGAGACAGAGCCCCAGCGCTGGTTTTCAGTCACAGCCGACGTTGGCGTGATGACAACGACCAGTGCGGCATACAGTGAGACTATATAAGAAATAAAAGAACAAAATAAATACAAACCACTTAATTCTAGATGTTTCTGTAAACATAAAATATTTAAAATGAATTTGTTTGACGTTTTGATTGACATAATTATGAAAAAATATTTTAATTCTAAAACGGAAAGAACGACAGTACGGAATCGTGACTTCCATCTAAAAATTGATGATGTAGATATTAAGGCAGACGTGGAGGTGGCGACAGAGTTTGAAAACTTCTTCACTAATATTCCCTTTTAAACAACCAAAACTCTGTCATCGTCGTCCTCTACTTCTGCTTACTCAATACTAAAAGAATGTGTACCAGAATGTGTAAATTCACAGTTGTTAACCCTAAAGACATTTTGGAATCTTTTAAAGAACTTGATGTAAACAAACCTGCTGATCTTTGGGGATTATCAGTACATACAATGTCTTCAATAAAAGCAAGGTGATTCCACTGTTCAAATCTGGCAGCACAACTGATCACACGAATTTTCGTTCTATTTCGACATTACCTACATTGAGCAAAGTCTTTGAAAAAATATTTTTAAAACAAATGTTAGGACATTTCAATTCATATAATTTACTTCATCTGAAAAAGTTTGGTTTTACGAAAGGTCGTTCAACTACAAACGCGGGCGTGGAATTGCTGAAGAGCATTTTCGAGGCTTGGGACGAGTCGCAGGATAATCTTGGCATTTTCTGCGACTCGTCCAAGGCCTTCGATTGCGTCCATCATGATACACTCATCAGGAAACTGCACCACTATGGTAATAGGGACCGGGCTCTAAACCTTCTGACTTCTTATCTGAACAATGGAATTCAGAGGGTTGATATCCTGCCGGGGTCGCGGGAAGGTACTAATGGGTCACCGAGGCCCCCGCAACACAGGCAACAGAAGGAATACGGGTGGGTTTTAGTCAGTAAGAGTCTGAGACACCCTCCCGCTCCACCCAGAGCGGGAGAAGTTATTTGATGATTTCCCATCCACAAAAAAAAAAAAAGTGCGTTGATATAAATGGCAAGAGATCTGCAGGATCTGCGGTCACTATGGGCGTTCCGCAGGGTTCAATTCTAGGTCCATTCTTGTTTCTAATTTATATAAATGACTTCCTTATCACATAAGGGATAATCACAAGATTGTATTGTTCGCAGATGACACTTTTAAAATCAAACGACTGCTGGTCAACTTTGAACATGTTAACGATGCAGTCTCTAAAGTTGTCCATTGGTTTAATGTAAATAATCTTCTCCTGAACGAAAAAAAGACTAAACTCATTTAATTTTAATGCCAAATGTCAGGTAGCTAACTACCAATGTTCAACTTAATGGAATAGCGTTGGATCCTGTTGAGTCGACAGTTTTTCTTGGAATAACTATTGACGCTAAATTACAATGGCGCTCACATATAGAAATATTGTCAGGAACGCTAAGTTCGGCCGCCTATGCTGTTAAAAAAATTCGACAGATAACCGATGTAGATACGGCCAGAATTGTTTATTTTATTTATTTTCATAGTCTTATGTCATATGGTATTCTTCTTTGAGGAACCTGTGCGGACATTAATACCGTCTTTTTTTTTTTTACAAAAAAGGGCTGTTTGAACTATATATTCTGACTGTAGCCTTTCAATATATATTTGATAATCTTATGTATGTTTACAAAAATATATCAAATTTAAGAAAATGTCAGATATCCACAGTTTAAATACCAGGAATAAACATAATCTTGCGGTACTTCACACTCGCCTCCACAGAGTAGGCAACTCGTTCATGGGTCAATGTATACGCTTTTACAACAAACTTCCTATTGATATTCGAAATCTACCCATTATACGATTTAAAAGCTGTATTAAAACCAAACTTTGTAAAAAAGGGTACTTACTATAAAATTTCTGATTATTTAGAAGACAAAAAGCTTGGGATTGAGCTGCTCGCTCTGATAAGCCTTGTGATAAAACTGTAAAACTGACATTTTAATTATGCAAAATCATCATTATATACAACTAGATATACATATTGACATTGATGAATATTATAAACTTAATTACATGAATATTTATGTACCTTGAAAAGTATTATATTACTTTAATTATTGTGAATGTGAGCAATATGTGGGTCATTTTTATTTATATCTTGTTGTTTGTTTTTTTTCTCTTAGTTTTAATGATGGTCTGGCATTTTGAGTACTTTATGCGGCCAACCCAAATGTCCTTTCCTTGGTATTGTTCGTTGAGTCGTTGAGCTCCTTAAGTTTGGAGTTGAGCTACACGATTACTGACAAATGCTTGCACTGACTGGACAGGTCCACTCAAATTTGTGTGGTTCTTTCCTCAAAAGACCATTTCAGACATGGATCTACATAGTCCTCACATGATCTGACCAAGATTATGTCTGGACTTTAAAAGAGAAAAAATGGCGAAACAAACTCAAGAGTCAACTCTTGAGTTTGTTTCGCCATTTCTTCTCAGGGGTAGTCAGATAGGATATGTCGACTCCATCTAGCTTATTTTTTTTTTTTTTTTAATATGACGTGTAAAAGTAATTCTCATATCCTATTTACAGAATAAACAATTTAATTTCGTTTCATACAGGCACGGCTGGTCAGGGACGCCAACTTAGCCCATTCGGGGCTAGATCTAGCCCGTTTTCTTCTTGTTCAGCCCCGAATATAATGATTTAGCCCCTAGCTCGAAATCTAGCCCAAAACTAACGTGTACGTTACTCCAGCAGGAAAGTGGCTCGTTGAGTGATATGAGTGGAACGTACAATTAGTGCGTAATCTGCTGTAAATGTGCGCCTCATAAAAATTTTGTGCGCTTTGTCGTTTTGGAAAAAATCGATTCCTGCTGGAGTAACGTCGTTCCAGCAGGTAAATTCTAAACGAATGATCGGAGAGAGAAATATTGTGCATGGGAAGAGAGCTTATATTTGTGCAAAAATGTGCGCCGAAAATATAATTTGTGCGTCTTCAGGTTTTCGAGATATTGCGGTTCTTGCTGGAGTATTTTTTTGCTGCAAATAAAATTGGCAACTTCATATTTGCTATTAAGAAACTTCAACAGATCTCGGTTATGATCTTTATTGGTAAGAAAATAAGAGTTATAAGGTGTAGAAAAATGTTTTGACAATGGTAAATAAGTGTGGTCGTTTGAGATAGGGCTGAATGCTGAAAGAATCGTGTATAAACCGTTGTATGTGCGCCTGTAGAATAAACATAGCGCATAATAGCGCTTTTTTGAAAACCCGAAAAAATATCGCAGCGCCGAAATGAGAAAACGTATAAGCTCGCTGAAAACTGTATTCGGTCCTTCTTGACGCTTATAATAACCATAATAGATTTCAAAAGTGTACATGCATGCGTTATTGAATAATGTTGCTAAAAGTCAAAACGACGGTGTCATAACTTTGACGGCAAAATACAAGAAACCGGCTCAACCCAAGATGTGTTGGTGTAAACCAAAAATTAATGTAAAGTAAAAATATAAAGCTTGGAATGTTTCGCATTAAGTAGATATAAACAAATAACAAAACATGTTATCCGACCAAATTCGAAGACTACAAAAAAGCGACGGATTCATACATATCGATGACTTTCTTAACTTAACTCACGAACCGGTTGACAAGTATTGCGCCTAGGTACAATCAATCAATCAATCAACTCAGCCTATAACAGTCCACTGCTGGACATAGGCCTCTCCCAGGCTGCGCCACAACACCCTGTCCTCCGCCTTCCGCATCCAGTCTGTCCCAGCCACCTTTTTAAGGTCGTCGGTCCATCTAGCTGGGGGCGTCCCACACTACGCTTGCCGATACGCGGTCTCCACTCCAGGACTCGTCTGCTCCACCGGCCATCGGTCCTTCGACACACATGGCCAGCCCACTGCCACTTCAGCTTGCTGACTCTGCGGGCTATGTCGGTAACTCCGGTTCTCTCCCGGATAACTTCACTTCTGATCTTATCCTTCAAAGAAACTGCGCTCCATGGCGCGCTAAGCGACCTTTAATTTGTGGACCAGCCCGACTGTCAGTGTCCACGTTTCGGCACCGTATGTAATAACGGGCAGGACGCACTGGTTGAAGACCTTAAGTCTTCAAACACTGCGGGATTGGCGACGAGAAGATTTGACGAAGTTTTCTAAACGCTGCCCAACCCAATCGGATCCTCCTGTCGGCTTCTTTCTCAAAGTTGTGTCTACCGAGCTGGATAACTTGTCCTAGGTAGACGTACTCCTTCACAACTTCGAGAAGCGACCCTTCGATGTGGATTGAACTCGGCAAGACGTGCGAATTGTACATGACTTTCGTCTTGTCCAAATTCATGCCGAGGCCAACCCGCCGAGAGGCTCCATTTAGGCTGTGCAGCATCTGGTCTAACTGTTCCAGCGTCTCTGCCATTATGACGATGTCATCGGTAAAACGAATGTGTGAGATGTACTCGCCGTTTACATTGATACCCTGTCCAGTCCAGTCCAGCGTCTTAAACACGTCCTCCAACGCATTGGTAAAAAGTTTCGGCGATATAAATAAATAAATAAAATGTTTTTTATTTATGCTTCAGTTTACAAAAAAGGGTTTCGTGTTTGGAGCCTCCTTTTAAGCAAACAATGGCGCCGATTCCCTTGTTCACAAACTAAACTAAATTTAAGTTCCGTCCATCTTTTTCTTTCTATTTCATTAAGAAAAGGACAGAAGATAAATTTTAGTTTAGTCCTGTCAAATGAATCAGTGCCTGTCACTACTCCATACACGTTTAGACGTGATTAAAAACTTGCCTACTAAAATGACGTCAATTTACGTCAAGCGCTGATTAATTTGACAGGACTAAACTAAAATTGATCTTCTGTCCTTTTCTTAATTAAATAGAAAGAAAAAGATGCACTGAACTTAAATTTAGTTTAGTTTGTGAACAAGGGAATCGGCGCCAATGCCTGTGTTAGGAGACTCCGCTCTTCCATAGTACAGCATAATCTTAATCTATTAAAACAAATCCGTAAGTACTTAAAATATCAAATAAAACAATTATGTTAGTGAGAGTGTGATTCGAGTGTGAATACCAGTTTGTAGTGTGTCTGTATGTGAGAGTGAATGAGAGAGTGTTTCCGAGAGTGTATGTGAGAGTGTAGGTGAGAGTGTATGTGTGAGTGTATCTGCTACTTTATGTGATCCAAAAGTGCCTCCGTTTCATCATAAGTAAGTGTCTTTATCCAACTGGTTATTGTTTTTTTACATTCATAACTTTTTTTTTGTATATAAGTAAATAAGTCTGTTTATTTTGTTGTACAGTTGAGCAGACCGTTTATTAAATTGTCTACAAGCAAACATGGTTTTATTTTTTGGTATTTGTGCAACAATGTCGATCCTTCTTTTCCGTAATAAGTTTGGATCATATGGCAGGGTTTTATGCTTTTTAAGACTTTTTGGATAATGTACAGTTTTCTCACGGAAAGTAGATCACTCATTTTATATAAGATATCAGTGGGATATCTTTTATTTTTATAATACATAATCTTTATCAGAGCTCATTGGGATCGCTCCACGTCTATAAAATTAGTTTTCGCTGCACCTCCCCAAATAGGGATGCAGTATAACAAGACAGACTGAACCAAAGCCATGTAGATCTCATTAAGAACATTTCTTGGGGAGTTTCCTTTACTGGTAATATTTCTTGGAACAACATATCGAAGTGTTTTAAAGATCCAGCTTAATCTCCTAACCCTATTCTGTTCTAGATGTGGATACCAGGATAACCGTTGATCGACTATCACGCCTAGATATTTAGTCTGAGTTACTTGTTTAATGCATGGACAATTACAGTATCTGTTATTGGTATCTCCACGTGTGATTCTTAGATTGAGATCCTCACTTGGTTGACTACTTCTGTTAATACTAAAGCAAATGTAATTGGTTTTTGATGTATTTAAAGTGAGCAGGTTATTATTTAGCCAATCGGCTACTTGTGCCATACCCCTCTCTGCTTTGAGTTTCACATCTTGCCAGGAGTTCCCAGAGAAGACGACAGCGGTATCATCGGCGTATGAATAAAATTTTGCATTATTGATATGCATGTTGCAGAGATCATTTAAATATACCAGGAATAGTGTAGGACCCAGTACGCTGCCCTGGGCAACGCCGTATGTGACCTCAGCATCACTACTGGTCAGTTCACCTACCTTACCCCTTTGCTTCCTAGACGAGAGATAGTCTTTGAGCAATTTCAGAGGGATATCTCTTATTCCAGCTTTTTCCAGTTTAGTCACAAGGACAGGGACAGAGACGGTGTCAAAAGCTTTTTAAGGTCCAGGAAAACAGTCAGGCATTTATTGCCAGTGTCAAGGTGTTTAGTTACTAGAGAACTCAGTGCTGTAACTGCATCCTCAGTTGATAAGCCTTGTCTAAAGCCAAATTGGGAGAGGGATAGTAACTTAAATTTAGAAAAGTATTTTATAAGTCTATCATTAATAATTTTTTCCAGTATTTTAGAAATGGATGGCAAAACAGATATAGGCCTGTAGTTGTTGACATCATCTCTGTCCCCCCCCCCCCCCCTTTATAAACGGGAGTAATAATGGAATGTTAAAGTAGGTCAGGGAAGGTGCCGCTTTGGAAGCAGAGGTTTGCAAGGTGAGTTATTACTGGAACAACTTCCTTTCGTATGTGCTTTAGAAATTTAGTCGAGACATTATCCCAACCGGGGGCACTATCAGACTTAAGGCCCATCAAGATTACATCAACTTCATTGTGATCAGTATCCAAGAGGAAAAAAGAATTACATTGTAGAGGTAGTTTGGTATGTTGATTTATAGGGTAATTATTACTAGGCAGAATTTGCTGAGCCAACTGTTTACCAACGTTAGCGAAAAATCATAATCAAAAAATTTGATTAAGATTAATTAATCATAATCAAATTTAAAATGATTAAGATTATTAATCATAATCTTTAATCATTAATTTGATTATTTGATTAACTTTTAACTACTTATTTATTTATTTAATAAAAAATTTATTATTTAAATTATAAAAAAGAGCAAAACAATGAATTCAAAATGTAAACATTCCTTATTCCAATTTCACAGACTAAACTTTTATGGCCTATTTACTGCGTAAACACCGTGGAGAGGGTGGGACTGAGGTACTTCGCGTTAGCTTCTCTCTCTCTCTCTCTCTCACTCTCTCGTCTTTTATAGCACTAAACTACTTTAGTCACGTTTAACACTATCTGGCTGACAGACGCTCTCTCGCACTCGGTTGGCGCAATTTTTTTCAGATTTTGCAATTTTTTGTGATTGTTTCACTCAGTGATTAACTTAAAAACAAACATGAATTGAATGCCGTCCTCTGGCTTGGTAGAAAGAATGTTTTCTTTTACAACTACATAAATATGCTAAATAAACCTAGGTCACACAAATTATCTGACGACTTATTTGAAAAAAAGTAGTTATGAAATATAACTTGAACATCAAGAAATCAGAAATGTAAAGATCGGAGGTTAGTTGATTAAAAATATTCTTCAAAATTAGAATTCAGTGTATTTGAACGTTACAAATTATTTTTTTGTTCCTTGAATAATAAATAAAAATATTTTAAGAAATGTGTGTCATTATTTTCCATCATTTCTTTTATATAGAATTAATAACATTGATGGATATACTAGTTTATAATCAAGTTAATCAATTAATGATTAGTGATTGATGATTAACGTCAATAATCATGATTAAGATTACTTTTAATCATGATTATTCTAATCATGATTAATGTAATCTAATTAAAATTAATCAAATTAATTATTTGATTAATGCCAACACTGGGGTGGTACTACTGCGCTTTTTAAAGTATTAGTGAGTTTATTTATGAGAAGGTTGGTCAGTAGATTTGGATCATTACAAAACAATAGTACGGCTAGATTCTTTTCCTGTAAGTCTTTCATAGCTAATTCAAAGTCGATAATAGTAGAGGTTTTTTTTGGAATGCGCATGTTTTTTAGTTTAGACAGGGACAAAAATGTAGTAAAGTGGTCAGTGATAGAGGTATGAAGTATGGCAACAAATGCTGATACCTTCTTTTTATTAATTTTTAACATGAAATGATCTAGGCAGTTTTTTTCTCTAGTGGGTAACGTATGTCCAGGTATTATTCCATATAATGACAACATATTAAGATAACTGTTCCTATTATTATGCTCATGGGACGATTCTATCTCTTTAGGTTTAATATTTATATTTTTGTCTCCCGCCAGGATAATGCTTTTGTGAGAGTTTAATTTATCTAGGCAAGTACTAAGGGAGTTTATGAAGCTATCCGTGTTCGTGTTTGAGGGGGAGCGGTAAGTACATAACACTATGTTATTAAGAATGTCCAGTTGAAGACAGGACGCTTGTGATAGCTCAATTTCCGTAACTTTTGGTTTCAATGATTGTTTAACGTACACAACTACCCCATCGTTTTGGTTTAGCTGCCGTTTAGTAAAGTAGGACTCATAATTATTTAATTGTGGAATAGGTTTGTTAGCACTTAACCTATATTCCGTCAATATAATAATATCTGTGTCTGGAAAAGTTGATAAGTTGAGCACGAAATCATCAAAATTACAATAAATACTCCTAATGTTTTTGGGAAATAATTGTGAGGTCATTCTTGTTAATTTGTATGTGTCTGCCAAGCTCTGAGATCCCGCATTCGACTGAACGGGCAATTTCGATATTATCTATATCGGTTACGGTTAATAGTGCGTCATTCATTTAAAGTATTGTAAGTAGAACATACGTTTCTTTAAGATAGGTTATTTAGAATAAGTTGCAGAAGTTTATTTATTATTTTGATGACTAAGTACATTATGGTAGGTTTTAGAAATGCGAAAATTCTTACAAAAAAAGTATAAAATAACAGTTTTGGGGTAGGAACTAACAAAAGTATTATCAACAAATTAGGTAAACGGGGTGCACACAAAGTATTATAAGTAATAAGTCATGCTCTCATTAAGAGTTGATGTACCTACCTGCTCTTCACAAGTGATACCTATAGACTGCGCATGTTCATCCTTTTTTATATAAACCTTACCATACGCAGTCCAACAGAACTTGTAGGACCCAGATTTAACCAGGTCTCGGGCAAGAAAGTGTAGACGCGATCCTTTTGGAGTTAAATGCTCCGACAGAAAGATAAGGGTGTCTTCTTGTGTTTTAAAACCCAAGTGTTTGCAGCGTAATTTAGTCTGGTTTTTTAAATTATAAGCTCTACCCATTCTCAGAATTTCTCATTCGTTGAAATACGTAGCTAGGTGGTATTGAGAGAACTTGCCCCACCAAGCTGACATCCGTTTCCGACAGAGACTTATCCATAGTATTTTCCATACTTAATTGTGTAGTACAGTAAATGGTTATGGAGAAAAATGCGGCCAGCTAATGGTTTGTAGTTATTTATGACGGTGCGAATTGCTCAAACGACGGGATGTAATTTCACTAATTACTCAGTGAGGATTCACCTTAGCGCGTGCGTCATTGGGTCATCAATTCAAAGTCACGGTGTATGGCTAGTGCCGTCTCCCGTAAGGGCGGGGCGCACGCGCAGGTATTAGAATAATAGAAGCTCTTACGTGACGTCTCTGCAGGGCGGGGCCAGCGCAGCAGGTAATTAGACGAGGTACCAGGCGCACAACGTGGGGAATTCGCGCTAGCGAACGCTCGCAGTTGTCACCTCTTCGATACATATGCACTCCTATTTTTATTGGTGATTTTAATTTACCTAAACTTGTCACATCCCCTTGTCTCACCCCCCTGTGCAGTTGGATAGGACTGGTTTTTTCATCCTGGATTTGGACAGTCATCGTTGCAGCGTCATACAAACACCTCAATACTTCGATGTAATGCCAGTCAATTCGACATCGTTGCAGAGAGGCCAGAACTGCCCATATTTCGACGGAGTCGAAGGCTTTTTCGTAGTCCACAAATGCCATACACAGCCACTGGTTGTACTCTTCGGTCTTCTGTACAATCTGACGAACAGTATGGATGTGGTCCACGGTACTGAAGCCTTTTCGAAAACCGGCTTGTTCTGGTGGCTGGAACTCGTCAAGTCTCCTGGCGAGACGGTTTGTGACGACCCTCAAAAACAACTTATAAACGTGGCTCAGAAGTGAGATGGGTCTATAGTTCCTCAGCAAGGTTTTGTCGCCTTTTTTGAAGAACAGAAGCACTGCACCTCTGCCCCACGCCTCCGGCGTTGTGCCTTCTTGGATGACGGAGTTGAAGAGACTCGCTAGCTCTTTCAGGACTGAAGTCCCGCCCGCTTTAAGGAGCTCTGTCGTTATTCCGTCATCACCAGGTGCCTTGCTGTTCTTTAGATGCTGGAGAGCCGCGCTAATCTCGCACTGGTCGACATCCGGGATGTCTTCCGTGTAGTGGCGCGTTCATTCGGCGCGATGGTCATCTTCACTATGCCCCGCTGGTTTCGCCATCCGCGTTGAGTACAAGTGCCCGTAGAAATCCTCGACTTCCTCTAGTATCTCGGACTTCGAAGTCACGGCCTAGGTACACTGAAGTAGAAAAGAAGTAAAATAATAAACTTGTTATTGGATTATATTCTACTGCCTGTTTGACTTTGCACATGATTAAGCACATTGTAAAAGTAGCCTAAGTGCTATTCCAAGGTATAAGCTATCTTCTTATAAGTATCCAAATTTCATTAAAATACATTCAGTATTTTGTGTGAACGAAGGACATACATCCAGACATTTTGTCGTGACGATACGTTATCAGATCAGTGTTTTTGAAAGTAACTTAAAATCAGAGTTCGTGACGACACGTCACCATATAACTTAGATTCAAAGTGAGAACAGTGCTAGTTAAGAGGCAGTACCAGGAAATTGTCCGCGATTTGATAAATTTATATTGAAAACTTACAAGTAGTAGCAACAAAAAAGAACCCAGACGTTCTTTTTTGTGGCTACTACTTGTAAGTTTAGCTCAAGAGTCTCACCAGGCAGAGAAAATAAAAATCTGATTGAGAATAAACCTTAACAGATGATTGTTAAAAAAAAAATGAATATCACTAAAAACGTGCAAAAAGAACTGCTGTATTTTGATTTTTGGTAGGTATCAGACCTCAGTCGACCGCATGTCTTCAAAGTGAGAGCACGTCGCTCTTCGTAAAAAAATAGTAGCGTGTGTGTACACAAGACACACGCACAGTGGTCGGAAGTCGCAAATTGAATTTATACAAGGTTTGTACTAAAATTGTAGATTTTTTACTCCCGATTACTTTGCACGTATTTTATAATAATAAGTGACACAATAAATTTTTGTCACTTATTATTATCATTTCGTTTATTTAATTTAATTTCCATATAAAATATTTTTTTTTAATATTTCTTAAAAATATATAAAACACATTTAAAAATATAAAAAATAGTGGTCCGCCGGTGTCGGGAACAGGGTCCAAGCTCGGTAGGGTAGGGCTCCAGAGACAGTATGCGTGCCGAATCGAGGAGTACTGCCTTCTGAATCAGGCCCTTGATCCAGCCGCCTAACGAGAGCCTCGAGAGATGTTGATCGAGGCTTTCGGCCATCAAGCCATTGGCCGTTTATTTTTTGGACATTCCTTCTTTACATGTCTCTGTATATTTCGATATGAAGAAAGGTTCATGCCATATTTTTTGGCTGCACCGTTGAGTCATTGACGGAAGTTTTGAGAGCTTCTATCGCAAACTTCATAACTCCCTCATCCCACGATGCATTTTCAGTCTTTCTTTTATATTTACTAACTGCTAATCTGCAAAAGTAAAATTAACTAAAAAGTAAAAGAACTAATAAGCACTAACTTAAATTATACAGGGTAAATCGGGTATGGACAAAACGGGTATCCGTTTTACACCTACCCTTTTTTTGCCCACAATCTTGTATTTTTTTTCAATCGACTCATAATTTTATATCCGAAATAATAAACGCCAACGTATTGCACAAATAAAACGTCTATTAATTGCTAAATATTAACACATAACTAGTAAGAACATATCGTAGACCATTTTCGAGTATTCAAAAGAAATGTAACTCGTTTTTGTCTTACCGTGAACTCGTGTCCGCCTGAGAAACGCGCCGTTTGCCTGTGGTTGGCGAGCGGCAGGGGCCCTGCTCTACACGCACATATTCTCTCTAGCAAAAACTGCGCGCTATTAAAACGCATACCTACCCGTTTTAGGCGGGCTACCTGTTTTGGGCTTACCTCCCCTACAATAGGTAATGATACCAACTTTTTCATTAGACTATTTTTAATAGCAAACAAGAAATTATACAGAAAAGAAATTATTATTACCTATAATTATGTCTTGGAAATAAATAGTAAAATTTTAACAATTATTGAAAATTCAGTGAAATGTGTTGCTTTGGAAGATTAACTGACTGACTGACTGACATTATTAATTTCACACGTAGGTATTATGTTGAACGGGAGAATGTGGCGGAAACGTCGGCGGCGGCGGGGCTTGCAGCGGCGGCAGCGGCGGTAGCGGTGGCTGGACGTTGTCGCGTGAGGTAGAACGGCGTGGTTCCACAGCATTATTTATATTTATATAGACTTGGATATCTTGTCGCACTTCAATATAACCTACTTTTTTTTTGTGTGGGAAATTATCAAATAACTTCTCCCGCTCTGGGCGGAGCGGGAGGTTGTGTCAGACTCTTATTGACTAAAACCCATCCGTGTTCTTTCCATTGCCTGTGTTGTCATGGGCCTCGGTAACCCTTTTGGACTTTCCCGTGATCCCGGCAGGCATCGGCCCTAGTGGACCCCTACACTTGTGCTGCCATCTCTTTGCGGCGCGCGTGGAACACAACGCGGCGTCGACCCGGGCCTGGTCCTTACCGGAGCGCGAGCTGCCCATGGCTCACCATCCGCAAGCAATATAACCCTCTGCAACATTATTAGAGCGCCATCCTCCGTGGCGTTTCAGTGTAATTCGGCGTTCGCTAGTACCTACTGTTGCAGAGGTTCTTCTAAGTGACCGGTACCTATAACTAGCCGGATTTTCCAATTTCAAGAACGTGGATATTTCTTTTGGTACACTACCGATTTTGATAACGCCAACGACTTTACCAGAATCAGAATTTTATTTACTATGAATGTACAGGTATAAGATGTTGTAGGTACTTAAATTAATGAGATCGGCTTCAGTCTACCTTACGGCGTGCAAATTATTACATAAATTAAAACACACAAAACCATGTCAACAAAACAAAATAGAAATTAAAGTGAAGTCAATTAATAATATTATAGTCAATTACATAAGTCTTACATGGACAAATTACAATTGATTATAACAATCACAATCTGGATAAACTCATATCATTTATAAAGTCTTTGACTGAGTAATAACATTTCCCTAAAAGTAGTGCAGTTACCTTAGATTTAAAAATGTTTACAGAACAATCCTTAAAACCATGAGGTATTTTATTATAAATGACAGGTACCATTGTCATAATACTTTTCCTTAATAGTGCTGTTTTGTAATTACCCGAATGTAGCAAGTTCTTGTATTGGGATCTCAAAGGGCCATTACGTGTAGGTACTTACATTGATTGGCCAGTGACGGAAATGAGTTTCGATTGGATTTTACAAAAATTGCCACCAGCTCCAATATGTACAAACATGGAAAAGTCAGTATCCTCAGAGACCGAAACGCAGGTTCACAGCTGTCTGTGCGTTTAAGGTTACCGATAAAGCCCCAATGGCTCCGAATAGGAGCCCTCGCGGCGCGCGATTTGAAAGTAGTTATCGAATAAAAATGTTTTTTTTGAGATTGAGAGATGACGTTATTGAGCCACGGGCCTGAGCGGTCCGTTTCTGGGCCTTAAAATCTCCTCCCTCTCACTACAGTTACCAAATCTTAACACTGATGCAACCAACCCATGATAAGGTAGAAGAAGTGTATCATTGCTAAGTTTGTGTGATAGCTTACCTATCTACGTAGGCTGATTTATTTTACCGCTTTGGTAGGTACTTCTAAAACAATCAGTAACTCGTTGCGTTTGTAATTCTTAGAGCTTGATACTTCTTGACAATTGCGTAAAACTCCCCCATGTATGGTACGTGGGATTTTGGTTTTTGTGTAAGGTATCTTGACAAGCAATAAGTCCCACATGGTTTTCTATATCGCTCACATTTATGTATTTAGCTAGACGCACGTACATCGTATCTTAGTTACTAAATATTTTTCATCTAGTGTGTCATTAAGCAATGTTTCTAAGTTAGCTGCAGTGAATCCTTTGACTTGCTTGTATAGCCATCCGACTGTCGTTTCAAAAATACATGTCATTTTATGATTTTGTTAAAAATATGTCATTATTGGTTGTTAGAGTGCTTTTTAACATTGAATATATTGACTACAATAAGGACGGCTTATACTTCACAATGGCGCCGATTCCCTTGCTCACAAACTAAACTAAATTTAAGTTCCGTCCATCTTTTTCTTTCTATTTCATTAAGAAAAGGACAGAAGATAAATTTTAGTTTAGTCCTGTCAAATGAATCAGTGCCTGTCACTACTCCATACACGTTTAGACGTGATTAAAAACTTGCCTACTAAAATTACGTCAATTTACTTACGTCAAGCGCTGATTAATTTGACAGGACTAAACTAAAATTGATCTTCTGTCCTTTTCTTAATTAAATAGAAAGAAAAAGATGCACTGAACTTAAATTTAGTTTAGTTTGTGAACAAGGGAATCGGCGCCAATATGTAATAATTCATTGAAACAAGCCAACAAACATTTTCAGAGAATGATTGATTATTTCTTCTAGTCTTCCATGCTATAAAATTATTCTAATTAAATAAATAGCGCTCTTGCGATTTTGGCAACACGAGACCATTTTCTGTAATTTGCGCCTCATTCAATATATCAGTGGAGTAGGTAGATTCCATATCAATATCGGATTCCTCCTTTGAACTCATATTATTTTGTTTATAAATATCAGCGGGAGAGTCGCAAGTCTTCGTTGACTTTTCTAATATCATTATGAAAATGGCGCGAATTTGCAAATGGCGCCACGTGCTCGTGGTGAAAATTAGAACTACATCTCTCGTCTCTGGGGGCACGATAGTCGTGCCAAGACGAGTCAAGCGAAACTCGAAACTCCTTGATGGAATTCTTATATTTTTTATGGAAATAAATAAAAACCGTAAAGGAAACGCACGGCGCTGTACAACGGAATATGCCGTAAAACAAGGGGTTCACATTCTGTTTTATGGTGCGTAATTTCAAACTTTCGAACAATGTATACTTAAACTGGCTTCGTAAATGCATTTTTTGAGCAAATGTGTTGAAAAATGTCTTTCACTTCTCATGCTCTAAAAGTTCGTCTTTATGTTGTGCGTAGGCGACGCCTCGAAGATAATAAATAATAAGAAGAAGATAATCAGGCACAACAGCCACACGCATAATAAAACGTTAAACTCATTAATTTATTTCATTTGTTTTAATTTATATAACTTCTGTGTTTTCTATCGTTAATTTAATAAAACCAGATAAAATATAATTATTCAAAAACGCAAAGAAATGTTTTTATGACTTGGCAGTATGAAGTACCTACCCAAGTCGAATGACACGTGTTGAAAATGAAAAAATACGTTTCGTGGCGGGAATTAGCTATTTCTCTTCTCCAATTTTGCAACGCTTTTGAACGGTGAAAAGTGATTACAATAAAGCAATGGAATATTCATGTGACGAAGAAATTACACTCTCGCCTAACACACTAATGGAGCAGAATGCGAAAAACGTGGTTGAAGAAATATTACCGCCCAAATCGAAGCCACTTTATCTGTCAACGCGTACGACAATTCATGCGTTGGAGATCAGACAAACAAGTAAATACTTTATGCCTGTTTCATTTTCTCGCAATCGTAGTGAAAAGCAGAGTGTAGGTTTAATAGGTAATAATAAAATCTATTGGGACCGAACAATAATAACAGACAAAACTATACATTCCAATAGACATCAGGTCTATTGGAATGTATAGTTTTGTCTCCGTTCATCACCGTTCATGACAAAATAAATAAAACAGTTTACTTGATAGATATAGCTATACCTAACTCACACAACATTCAAACCACAATATCCGAAAAGCTTAGTAAGTACCAAGACCTCGCCATAGAAATAAAAACCCAATGGAAAGCACAGACCGTACTTATCGTCCCTGTAGTACTTTCATCTACCGGTGTAGCGCCGAAGGCTCTCGCACAAAGTCTTAACACTCTACACATGCCTTCTCACACACTTTACAAGCTCCAAAAAGCCACCATTCTCAATACCTGTCGCATCACCCGAAAGTTCCTAACTTCTTCTACATTATCATCCATCTTTTAAATTTAAATTTTCCCTTACACACTTGGTTCCGACCCGTGTGTAAGGTTGTAAACTCTCTCAAAAGAGAAGAAAAATAAAGAACTCAAAATAATAATAATATTAAGATAGAACTGCCGAATCGGAAGTGACATGACAGATGTCACTTCCGATAAAACAACAATAGACTGTACAGAAAATCTGGAAAATTGGAAGAATGTTGACAAGATCAGCTGCTGCACGTAGAGCACGCCCACCACCTCCGGACTCTTCGCTCAGCTCCGCCTCGCCGCCGCCGGTACCCAGCCCTACTGTGAGTGCTGTGACGACACCGGCCGCGGCAGTTGCGTCGAGCTCGAGCGACGAGTATTTCTCTCCGCCCACGACGCCACCACCTGTTCGTCGACGGGGAGGACACCGGCCGCCGGATGGCTTAGGATCTCGAGGCCCACCGGCCTTTGATAGGGTCCCAGCTCCCGGCGGAAGTGTGCAGCGCATGCGATGGACACAATCCATCAATGAGAACGTCATGCGCTCATACTATGGGGCAACAATCTGACCGCGTACCGTGTTCGGATGCTCTCTCTTTTTCAGGTGCTTGAGCCAACTGTCAACGAAGATGCGATTCGAGAATATCGGTTTATGTCGCCCGAACTTAGACCACGATTACCTCGTTTGCCCATGCATAAGAAAAATAGGGCGCTGGTGGCAGTTCAGGATTCGCAGTTGTCAAACTATTTTGATGACTGCGAAGACCTCACTGATACTCATTCGATTCTGTACTGCGCGGCTGTAGCGGCATGTCGTGTAGCTCACGTTAAATTTGCTAATGATTCTAGAGCTACACGACCGAAACCAACCGTACCAATTTGGCAGTGCAGAATTGAGCGTCGTATTGGTGAGGCCAGAGTGCTTATCGGCAAACTAATCTGCTTTAGGGAGGGCAATACTCGCCCTAGAGTGATGCGCTTTGTGAAGCGATCGTTCTCAGGGACTGATATCAGCCCTCAGGACTATGTTTCCCGTGTCACAGAGCGCATCGACTTCCTGAAGCAGAAAATATATGCATGGGCGAACCGTATTCGTAGGTATAAGCGGCGAGTAGAACGATACACTCAGAATCGCACCTTCCAGAGCGATGAATGGTGGGTTTATAGGGGTTGGGAGCGACCGGACCAAGGTGTGACTGACACGCGCCTGCCGGATGATGATGCAATGTTTTCTTTCTGGAGCAGTATCTGGTCGGTACCTGTCAGTCACACAGAAGGTGATTGGGCTCGAGAAGTCGAGCGAGCCTGCGATCCAATACCAGAAATGGGGGCTATTACTATCTGCCCCCAAGATGTAGCGCGTGCAGTCCGTCCGTTACCTAACTGGAAGTCCCCAGGGCCGGACGGGCTGCACAATTTCTGGCTCAAATGGTTTCTAAGGTCGCACGTTCGCTTGGCGGCTCAGTACCAGACTGCTTTGGAGTCTGGTTTGCTACCCCAATTTCTAACGACAGGAGTTACCCACCTGCTCCATAAATCAGGTAGCACCGCGGAACCCAAAAATTATAGGCCGATCACGTGTTTACCGACGGTCTATAAAGTTCTTACATCTATTTAGAGAGCTAAAATTAACAAACATATAGACACCAAGCAGTAGCAGTAGTAGTTAAGCAGTGGTGGCCCAGTGGTAACGGCCGCGACTTACGAGTTGTATGTCGTAGGTTCGAACCCAGACAGGCGCTTTACTTTGTGTAAATTATTTCATCACCACTGCTCTCAAAACGGTGAAGGAAAACATCGTGAGGAAACCGGCATGTCCTAGAACCAAAAATTCAAAGACATGTGACATCTACCAACCCGCACTGGGCCCGCGTGGTGGATTACGGCCCACTCCCTCTCACAGAGAGGAGGCCTGTGTCCCAGCAGTGGGAACATTATAGGCTGATTATGTATAGACACCAACTCCATCATGTCTGCCTCTCAGAATGGATGTAAGAACGGGTCCCGCGGTACTAAGGAGCTACTCCTCATTGATATGGCCATTAGCCAACAGGTTCGTCGTTCCAGAAAGGATCTGTCGACATGTTGGATAGATTATAAGAAGGCCTATGACTCGGTGCCACATACATGACTCATGAAGGTGCTGGAGTTATATAAAGCAGATGCCACTCTGCGCACCTTCCTGATGTCATATATGGGGCAATGGAGGACGGTCCTTCGATATCCAGGATGTCGAAATATCCAGAGGAATAGCGAGCCGATAAGGATTGAGCGAGGCATATTTCAGGGCGATAGTTTGAGTCCGTTTTGGTTCTGCTTAGCCTTGAATCCTCTAAGCACACTGCTGGAGGATTCAGGTCTAGGCTATCGGTTGAGGAGAGGTGGTCAGGTTATATCTCACCTCCTCTACATGGATGACCTAAAACTCTTTGCTTCTAATAATTTGCAACTGATGGAGCTACTGAAAATAACTGAAACTTTCAGTAGCGCCATCAGGATGGAATTTGGAGTGGATAAATGTACGGTCATGCATGTAAAGCGAGGGAAGATTGTGGAATCCGTGGGAACCCAACTCTCGGATTCCATAAACCTTAGAGCCCTCTCCGCATCCGAAACCTACAAGTATTTGGGTATGTCGGAAGCGTTGGGCATCAATGTTACTGACATGAAGCAATCGTTGAAGGAGCGCTTTTTTGGCCGCCTGAAGAAAGTATTTAATAGTCTTCTATCAGGCGGAAACAAGGTGCGCGCCTTCAACGGTTGGGTCATGCCCGTTTTGATGTACTCTTTCGGCATACTCAAATGGACTCAGACTGAACTCGACACCCTGGATAGGAGGGTCCGTACGCTGCTGACTGCATATCGAATGCATCACCCACGGTCGTCGGTAATGAGACTGTATATCCCGCGAAAGTGCGGAGGTCGAGGCTTTTTAAACGCTAAGACCCTCCATAATCGCGAGGTATGCAGTCTCAGGGAATATTTCCTAGAACCCGACGTGGGGATGCATCGAGATGTGGTCGCGGTGGACAAGGGCCTCACCCCACTCTCCTTGGCTAAAGAGAACTGGCGCAAGCTTGTAGTGCTTGACACTAACGATCGCAGGGAGGTATGGCAGAGTAAAGAACTTCACGGACGCTTTTTCGGGGCCCTACATGAACCCGATGTAGATTTCCAAGCGTCCGTAGCCTGGCTACGTTTCGGTGACCTCTTTGGGGAAACCGAAGGTTTTGTCTGTGCAATTATGGACGAAGTTATCATGACGAAGAATTACCGGAGATTTATTGTGAAGGACGGCACGGTTGACGTGTGTCGGGCATGCCACCGTCCGGGAGAATCAATCCGACACATTATCTCCGGGTGTTCTCGTCTAGCTAACGAAGAGTATTTGCATAGACACAACCTTGTAGCCAGGATTATCCATCAGCAACTTGCTCTGAAATACAGCCTTGTAGAATCTGAAGTGCCGTACTACAGGTATGTGCCCGACCCAGTTCTCGACAATGGAAATTTCACATTGTACTGGGATCGATACATCATCACTGACAGGACTATTGTTGCCAATAAGCCTGATATACAGGGTGACATTGAAAACATGCGACAAATCGAAATGGGAGATTGTACTCATCATTATGAACAACTTTTACTAAGGGACCAAAGCTACAATCCCAAAAAAAAACTGCTGTCCCCTACATTTATGTTCGCAATACCTCATCAAAATGTAGGAATAGCAGATTTTTTTTTTGGGATTACAGCTTTGGTCCCTTAGTAAAAGTTGTTAATAATGATGTATACAATGTCCCATTTCAGTTTGTCGCAAGTTTTCAATTTCAACCTGTAGTGGTGGTGGATCGAACAGAGAGGCGCGCAATGATTGTTGACATAACAGTCCCTCATGACGGGAATCTCGTGAAAGCCGAGAAAGATAAACAGATCAAGTATCTTGACTTGGCTCGCGAGGTTGTCGACATGTGGGGTGTGGATTCAGCAATCATTGTGCCGATAGTCGTATCAGCCAATGGCTTAATTGCCAAGAGCCTCGACCAACACCTAAAGAGGCTCACGTTGGATGGTTGGATTAAGGGCTTGATTCAGAAAGCGGTAATTCTGGACACGGCTCGCATTGTCAGGAGGTCTGCTCTCTGTCTCTGGCTCTGGTCTGGAGGTCTGGTCGGCTCTGGACCGCCGGTAGCTTGGACCCTGCTCCCGATACCGGTGGGCTACCATTTTTTTATATTTTTAAATGTTTCTATATATTTTTTATATCCTAATATTTAAAAATAAAATTATAATAGCGAAATAAAAGATAATAATAATAAAAATCTTTATTGCAGACCAGATCCATATAAAAAAACACATTAGCAAAACAATAAAAACACAATGAAAAAGGCATACATACACACAAACAAACTCACTCCTCTACTCTCTCGCACATAAACAAAAAACAAACAATCACATTTACATTTACGCGGATATTTACAATCATCGCTTGTAGGTCTTGGTTGCATGCATCCTATCAGCTAGGTCCTTAACTATACTGCTGTGTGTGTATAACTCGGGCACAAACGAGCCATTTTACCCCTAAACATCTCGGGGTAAATGGCTTCTTTTATGCACTAGTTGTACAATCTACTATTATTGCAGACAGTAAGTACCAATTACGGTCCATAATTATCACAATTTTAAGACTCATTGGTCTATTGGTCGGGCATAGTGAAATTAAATGATTTTAATTCTGTAAGTAGGTTTGTAAAAACACTATAACACGTTAATCATATTTAAGAAATAATTCATTTTCAAGTTGGTCGACTATAACTCGTTAACTTGTACTTAGCCGTGATAGTTTTCCTTTTAATTTCATTATATGTACTACTGTACTGTCATGATTTTTTTCACATCTCCATAAACAACCATTTAGCTGGCAGGGGGGGGGGTCACTTGATTAACAAAAATTAGCACTTTAATGCTTAATATTACGCAAGTGGATCCTTAAATGGAAAAGTGGTGTTCACAGACCTGCAATATTTTTGAAAGGCCTATCTAATGATACGCCGCATCATGGCGTAGACGACAAAAAAAATATCATCCCCACATTACGTGCACGTGAATGCGTGATTTTATTTTAGCACTTGGCGTGATTAATATGTATACATATGCTAAATTACAGGTTTCTAGTACTAAGCGTCTCTTAGCTACAGCGGGGTCAGACAGACGGACATGGCGAAACTATAAGGGTTCCTTGTTTACTACGGAACACTAAAAAGGGCCAAGAATTGAGCCATGCGTTACTCCCATAGTGAAAATAGAACCCGGGGATCGCTTGCCGTTAACGTCCACTCTTTGGATCCTATTATCCAAATAAGAAATAAGAAGATCCAAGGCAGTGTTTCTAACACCATAGTGATGCAATTTCCAGACCAATGTATCATGAGAAGCACAATCGAAAGCCTTAGCCCTTAAGTGCATAGTTTATCAAAATTGATAACAGAAATTCACGTGTCCGTAACTTCTGAACGAAATATTATTTGACACGGGATAAAGTTTCTGAACGTATCCATAACCTGTCGTCCGTCAATACGTAAAGAAAAAAAAAAGATAGCTTGCACGTAATTGGTTGAAATCTGACATTTCTTTGAATGAGCCACAGAGTTCGTAAAGTGACCGTTTTCAAAAATTTCATCTCTCTAAATCGTTATAAAATTGCGTATTGTTCCTGCGGAAAAAAGTATATTTAGTAAGGTAAGGATACTTATTATAATAAAAATAACTCATTTTTTTACTAATCCTTGATAATGAATACTAATTCTGCTTTGAACTTTGTTATCAAAATTGATAATGCATGCATTCCTGCTAAAAAAAAGTTGTGTTTATAATATTTACGTTTCTTTTTGCTGTTTTGGTTTGAAATCAAATTGCACCGCGTTTGTATGCTTTGGTTGTGGTTTTGCATGGTTTTATTTTGCTTTTAGATTAGCAAGACTGGTCATGGACGAAAATCGCATTGAACAACTTCTTTGGCAGTTGGAAAATGGGGATGTATCAGAGGATGAAGGCGATGTTGACGAGGACTCTATTGATTATTACGATAATGTGGGTGAGTTGGTTGCAGATCTTGAGGATATTGAGGAAATAGAGGAATTAGAGGAAACGCCAGAGCCTAATGTAATTCATTTAAATTCTGAGGCTCCAGTTTTGCCTGACTCTGTGCCTGAAAATCCGTCCATCAACTATACGACGGCTCGTCATTTACTCTGGAAAAAAAAGAATATGGCCATTGTTGAAAGAGCTTTCGATTTTCAAGGTGTGACAGACTACCCTGAGAGTATTATGCATTTGACTACACCTTACCAGTTTTTTACATATTTTTTCGAGCAAAGCCTACTAGAACTCATTGTTGAGGAGAGCAATAAATATGCCATACAGAACAATCCAAATTTTTCCGACCCTGTTACCCTCTTAGAGCTTCGAAAATACATTGGAATTTTAATTTATACTTCTGTTTATCACTACCCGAGCATTAGGTCTTATTGGGCCGGGAATGTACGATTTCACCCAATAGCAGACACAATGACTGTCAACAGGTTTGAGAAAATAAGACAAATTCTTCATTTCAATGATAACAGTTTACACCTTCCTCCTGAGCACCATAACCATGACAGATTACATAAAATACGACCAGTTGTAGACCACCTCAATCTAAGATTCAAATCTGTTCCTTTTGATCACCGTCTGTCACTAGATGAACAGATGTGTTCCACTAAGATGTCCCATTTTATGAAGCAATATCTCACTAACAAGCCCCACAAATGGGGATTCAAGTTTTACGTGCTTTGTTGTCTCATGGGTTATGCCTATTCTTTCGAAATATACTCTGGGACACACAATTTTGAAAGGAGACCCAATGAACCAGATTTGGGAGCTGTTTCTAATACTGTAGTACGCTTGCTTCGACCTGTACCGAGGCAAGTAAACCATATAGTAATCTTTGACAACTTTTACACCAACTTGTCACTGTTTCATTATTTATATAATGAAGGTATCTATTGTTTGGGAACAGTACAAAGAAACAGATTAGGAAAAGCATGCAAGTTGCCAGACAAGAAAGAGGTCCTCAAAACATCGGTACCAAGAGGGTCTTACGAAGAACATGTCACTACTTTCGAAGGGGTTGATTTTTCAGCTATAAGCTGGAAAGACAATAAACAGGTCTTGCTGCTGTCTACGTATGTTGGTGCGGAACCTGTTGGCACTATCACCCGGTTTGATAAGAAACAGAAAAAGAACGTGATTATATCCTAAAGCAATACAAGAGTATAATAGCGGCATGGGCGGTGTTGATACCATGGACAGCTACTTAGGCAGATACAGAATACGTATGAAATCAAAAAAGTGGACTAATAGACTGTTCCATCACATGCTGGATATGGCCGTCATAAACAGTTGGGTTCTTTATAAAAAAGTTAATGTGAAGAAAAACACCAATCCCAAAAATATTTTGAAGTTAGTCGACTTTAGAACAGAATTAGCGAACACAATGGTGCCGATTCCCTTGTTCACAAACTAAACTAAAATTAAGTTCCGTGCATCTTTTTCTTTCTTTTTCATTAAGAAGAGGACAGAAGATACATTTTAGTTTAGTCCTGTCAAATTAATCAGCGCCTGTCACTACTCCATACAAGTTAAGACGTGATTAAAAACTTGCCTACTAAAATTACGTCAATTTACGTCAAGCGCTGATTAATTTGACAGGACTAAACTAGAATTTATCTTCTGTCCTTTTCTTAATGAAATAGAAAGAAAAAGATGCACTGAACTTAAATTTAGTTTAGTTTGTGAACAAGGGAATCGGCATCATTGTGTCGGTATGGAGCCGTGTCCGAGACTAAAAGAGGCCGACCAAGTCTCAACAGACCACCAAGTGCTACCCCGAAGAAGCAGAGAGTTGGTGCCCAAATATTACCCCCTCAGGATGTACGCAAGGATGGTGTGGGTCATGATAAAACATATCACGAAAAAAGGAACCAGTGCAAATATGGAAATTGTAAAAAATTAACTTCAGTTATATGTGCAAAATGCAATGTTTCTCTTTGTGACAACAGAAATAACAATTGTTTTCATCTTTTTCATTTTATGTAAGCCATTTCTATGTTTGTTTATTTTATATTTACATAATAAATTGATATTTCACTAGAGAAGTCTGTATTCTTATTTCATACTAAAATGCAATGCTTAATGCATAGACTATCAAAAATGATAATAAGTTTTTTTAATTACCAATAAGAGATATAGGATTTTTTAAATTATTTTTCCTTGAAAATTTGGCTTGCTTTTTGTCACATATATTTTTTTCATTCCAAAATAAAAAATCATGCACCTAAGGGTTAGATAAGTCACAAAAAATACCTAGGGCATCATGTGACTTCTCCTAGGCCTCAAAAATATGTGCAAGAAGTTCAACACCAGCGTAGGTAGTCGAGAGACCCTTTGTGAAACCGAATTGTTTACTGTTTAATAATTTATGTTTATTAAAATGTCTTTTTTTTATATTTTACTAAAGGCGGGAAGCACATAAATTGGTATAAAGTTTGTGGGTTCTGATGTGCTGCCCGATTTAAACAAAGGTATTATTTAGTACTCTTCATTAAGTCAGGAATTACACCACAGTCAATACATTTATTAAAAATGATTGGCCAATTCAGGCGCTACAGTGTTGATTATGCATTTTGCAACCTCTACAGAATTTGCCTATAGATCAGCTAGTGAGCTAGTGTGCCCGGTAGATGGCTGGATGCACCTCTTCGTAACCCTCCGGCATACAGGCGTGATGGTATATTATGTTTAAGAATAATATAAGGTATAGCACTAATGAACTGTTGTAATAGGAGCCACCAACATGATACACGCGGTCAGACGGCATGTCAGACATCCGAGCTCGCTACTGCCCGCGACGACGTGGAGGATAGAAGAGGACATCTAAATAATATAAGGTATAGCACTAATGAACTGTTGTAATAGGAGCCACCAACATGACACACGCGGTCAGACGGCATGTCAGACATCCGAGCTCGCTACTGCCCGCGACGACGTGGAGGATAGAAGAGGACATCTAAATAATATAAGGTATAGCACTAATGAACTGTTGTAATAGGAGCCACCAACATGATACACGCGGTCAGACGGCATGTCAGACATCCGAGCTCGCTACTGCCCGCGACGACGTGGAGGATAGAAGAGGACATCTAAATAATATAAGGTATAGCACTAATGAACTGTTGTAATAGGAGCCACCAACATGATACACGCGGTCAGACGGCATGTCAGACATCCGAGCTCGCTACTGCCCGCGACGACGTGGAGGATAGAAGAGGACATCCAAATAATATAAGGTATAGCACTAATGAACTGTTGTAATAGGAGCCACCAACATGATACACGCGGTCAGACGGCATGTCAGACATCCGAGCTCGCTACTGCCCGCGACGACGTGGAGGATAGAAGAGGACATCTAAATAATATAAGGTATAGCACTAATGAACTGTTGTAATAGGAGCCACCAACATGATACACGCGGTCAGACGGCATGTCAGACATCCGAGCTCGCTACTGCCCGCGACGACGTGGAGGATAGAAAAGGACATCTAAATAATATAAGGTATAGCACTAATGAACTGTTGTAATAGGAGCCACCAACATGATACACGCGGTCAGACGGCATGTCAGACATCCGAGCTCGCTACTGCCCGCGACGACGTGGAGGATAGAAGAGGACATCTAAATAATATAAGGTATAGCACTAATGAACTGTTGTAATAGGAGCCACCAACATGATACACGCGGTCAGACGGCATGTCAGACATCCGAGCTCGCTACTGCCCGCGACGACGTGGAGGATAGAAGAGGACATCTAAATAATATAAGGTATAGCACTAATGAAGTGTTGTAATAGGAGCCACCAACATGACACACGCGGTCAGACGGCATGTCAGACATCCGAGCTCGCTACTGCCCGCGACGACGTGGAGGATAGAAGAGGACATCTAAATAATATAAGGTATAGCACTAATGAACTGTTGTAATAGGAGCCACCAACATGA
The DNA here is from genome assembly GCA_905333075.3 of Atethmia centrago. NCBI lineage: Eukaryota > Metazoa > Arthropoda > Insecta > Lepidoptera > Noctuidae > Atethmia > Atethmia centrago. The sequence goes on from HG995393.1 coordinate 20,038,530, forward strand.
TACACGCGGTCAGACGGCATGTCAGACATCCGAGCTCGCTACTGCCCGCGACGACGTGGAGGATAGAAGAGGACATCTAAATAAAACCACTGCAAATATTCCGTAGTTATATTTATTTCAATAGTTAATTCATTATCGTTTTTATTCTAGCACCATGCCGCCCCGCACCGCTCTGTACGTACATACATACACACATACATATCATATTTACTAACAAATACGCGATATCTGACGGAATCTAATGTTATTATAGTCTTTTAATTCATGCAACAATATAATATAGTTTCTTATATTAGAACAGAATATGTTTGAGATCGAAGTCTGCTACAATGTGGTGATGAGTTCATCATTAATTTTAACTTGTGCGAAATTCCATCTTTGACTCGGTAGGATCTAAGAAGCATCGTGAGTATATCTTCTTATTGAACATTCTTACAAACATTATTTTTAGATATAGATTTTCGGAGCAATTATAAGTAGATTTAAAGTTTTCCAGAAAACACAGCATTTGTAAAGTAAAGTATTACAGCAGGCTTAGCATGACACTCTCTATTTCTTCGAAGAATAGACACGGCTCTTTCTATACAAAGTGACATTTCGTTTCTCAGTTTTTGACATCTCACCGTAGAAATCCTTCTACAATCTGTCATCTTGTCTTTCGTTTCTAACGATCTTTGTCTAGGTCCTGTTTTATGTAGAAAGATCTCTACGGTGGGATGTCAAAAAAGGAGAAACGAAATGTCACTTTGTATGGAAAGAGCGGTGTCTATTCTTCGAAGAAATAGAGACTGTCATGCTAAGCCTGCAGCTAGTTAAATAATTTCTTTCGCTGTTTCTACAACATTGACACATTTGGTTCACATTATTTTCTTCTAGAATAAGTATTAACAAACTTAATGTAACAATTTCTACGTTTCTATCTAAGCGGGCGTCCTGTACAATGAAATCAATATAAATAAAATGCGTCCGTCTGTCTGCCTAGCGAGCGCCTGCGGGCGGGGCTCGACCTCAAGCGAACTAGCTTACATTAAGTATCCTGTCCGTAGTTACAGGGACTCAGTCACATGGCCGTGTGCTTATCAAACACTAAGGGCTAGATTTATTGAAAAATTTGTCATTATTTGGCGATGTTTGAAACTACGACAAGAATTGGTGAGCTGTGCTTACAGCTTGATATAATACTAGCTGGGCCTTGCGGTGTCACCCGCTGCGCTCGGCTCCTAAGTGTCGTAGCGAGAGCCTATAACCTTCCTCAAAAATTGGGCTATCAAATCGGACTGGTGGTTTTGGAGATTAGCGCGTTCAAACAAACTATTCGACTTCATTATATGTATTAGTAGTTAGTATTGAATGAAAGAAGTTGTCTTGTGAGAGAAAGGGACCAAAAACGGATGATGTAACGGATGGTGTGATCGAATACTGTTATATCGATTGCAGTAGTGTTATAGAAAGCACTTATAATTTCAATGTTATACAGAATAAGGACCAGTATCAACTCAGTACTGTAAAAACGGGGTGTATAGGGATGCAGGGGTGAATCGGGATGAAACTTTAAAATGTATTTTAATGTTGAAATAATATAGTTTGTTGCCAAAAGGACTCTGATGTGTTTAATGTATCATAATTACGACTAAATTTCTTTGTGGCAGCAAACTGTATTATTTCAACATTAAAATCCATTTTAAAGTTTCGTCCCGATTCACCCCGTTTTACGGTTCATATTGATATTGTTCGATTGCAGGCAATACTGCCAACAGCACTTTTAAAGATTGAAGCGTATACAGCCATGTCACTGTCTCCGGCACAACGTTGTGTTAACAACAGAGCGGTTCTGTCGCCAAGTAGATAACGTATCAGTAGTTTGTGTCTCGCGGCAGTGGGTGGGAGGCTTTACAGCAGGAGTTGAGCAGGACGTACAGTAGAGATATTATGTAAGAGCGATGTGCACATCGGCAAAAATGACGAACTTTCATCTCTTGGGAAATGATAATCATTCATTCCTGCTCACTGTCGGTACATAAGGAACTCTTTATGTAAAATGTCAGGCTTCTAGAGCCAGCGGAGTAGGCTGAGCGCTGTCTGTCAGTAAATTTAAGAATTTTAAAAGACAGTGAACACTTAAATATCACCTGGCATAGAAAAGCTTGTAAGTAACATGAATAACATCAAGCCTTGGTTCCCCGAAGGGTTCGGCAGAGGCGTACCTGTAGTACACTCACATTTCACCAGTTATGTCGAAGTCCCATGTAATAGGGGACGAGCCTATTGCCGTCAACCGGGCACAAATCCGGACTCCGTGCTGTTATTAAATAAAATTCTATAACACTGTGCCCGACCTGGGAGTCGAACCCAGGGCCACCTGTTCAGCAGCAGCGCTCGCGAGCACTAGACCTCCGAGGCAGTAAACAGTTATATTCAGCATGTAAGGCACACTGGGCGCACCACACGCCCCACAGTAATTGTTACATGCAATCTGATGATCGTGATTTTCACTTGTATACCAATGTTATTTCTATTTCTCTGGGGTTGCAGTCTCGACATAGATCAAAATTGCTTGAAAAGCACGAAAAATCACGTGCTTGTCAAGCAATTTTGACCGTCTAGGAACCCCATTAGGACATTGCGCCTGAATTTGGTCGTAAAGCGATCGCTATGTATGTCGAGACTGCAGCCCCTGCAACAGGTATCATGTATCTATAAAGTGCGATGTATAGTCGACGTTATAATTGGTCTATCACCCTAAGGTTGAACGTCACTCGCACGTCATACAACGACAAGCTCTATTCGTCTATGTGACACTCCGATATTGAATACTTTAGTGAAACTTCAATTTACTATGAATTGTTGTCAAAAGTGGTAAAGCAATTACGATGTTGATAAGGTATTTGACTGTTATTTTTTATTTGATTTTTCGAAACCTAGAAAAAACTAAGCCACAGTAAAAAAAATGTTTAAACATCTAAATAAATGGCAAAGTTGTTTGCGTTCTATGCTAGACAGAGACAGCACTACTAGCATCTGACGTCACAACAGCAACTTTGCGCCATTCAGTACAATGACCGTTTTGTGTGACAAGGATAGAAGAATAATTTCAAAAACGTTTAACTTCTCCGTTTTTCCACAGCTTTGATTTGTTTTCACACAAACCGTCTCTTTTAGTAACATATTTAAAATAAGTATTAAAATTAACTCATGTATTTCTTTGACAGTAGTCAAATACCCTATCAGCGCGATCCACCGTGTGCCGTACGCTCGCCCGCAGCGGACGAGCACGGAGCCACACAACGTGTGACCGAGCGGTGGGGACACTCGCAGTGACGTCAGAGCTGTCTCTCACAACAATAGTCTCACAGACAACTACGCTACGACGAAGGCATTTAGAAGATTCACTTTTGAATGTTTTATATAATGGAGATTAAGGCCTACATCTATAAACGTTACTTAGCACGTCTTCGGCTTAGATATATTCCCGTTATTATCGTGCATATGTTATGTAATTTGACAGTTGAAGGACATACGGGGTCAAATTAATATTAGCTAGCGAAACTCCGCACACGTGATGGTTATCGATATCTAAATTAAACAATCATCATTTTTTTTCTTTTTGTTGATAAAACAAAAAAAAAAATTGATGATTGTTTTAGCAGTTAGTGTAGTCACTTGAAATATCAGTTTAAAAAGTCATTTCTTTTTGTGTAAACTTCACAGACGTGATTGGTAACAATAACTAAACACGATAAAACAAAAACAAAACATGTTTTATTATCAAGTCATAATTCAAGTAACAGCACTATAATACACGTTGTTGACCCAAAAAAAAAACTTCAAATCTTTTTTATTTTTATTTCGTCGTGTTTAGATATCGATTATCCATCACGCCAGACATCATTGCAGTTTTACTAGCTAATTTAATTTGACCCTGTATAGTGCTCTTATTGGTGATGTTCTTCAGAAAGGTCAGGTGCGTAGTACTCGTTACCGGCGTGCGTGTGTGACCAGATGTATGAACGTACACGAAGCAAAAGTAGTATGTGAGGATCGTAGCAGGTGGCGTTCTGTAGTGTCTGCCTAGCCCCCGTTGTGTAGTGACAGGAATATCGCTTTGCCAAAATACGTGCTAAGTAACGATTATAGATCTCGGCTTTAGACGTGACGGAAGCGGACAGGACCTGACCGAGCTAATTCGACTACTGCAGGTCGTGTCGTCATCTGCTAATATTAGACGGATTTTAACCCGCGCTCGCTCCCGCAGTGTGACTGGCCACAGCTTTACAATCAAGACATATCCGGGCAGAGTGAGACCGACACGCATAGAGTACTGATTATCTCAACCGTGTAAAGTTCTCAAATAATTTGAGAGACAAAAATATGAAATTGATGCTGTTTCTCATGTCTGAGCAAGTATATACACGAGAAAATGTGTTAAATTCTGCGCGAATACGTCTTTATTTTAAGGGACATCGTCATAAACGGGTTATTTACAAAATTTATTTGACAGGGATCAGATAATTCACAGTTTTATATTAACACTTGATATTCAACAGCATCCGGTGAGACCGGAAGCCGCAACATAGCTGTAACCAAGCTAGCATTAGTGTGGTATGTACCGTGAGCTGGGTTGAACGTGTAGTCATATACTTAAGGCGCTGACAAGACCCAATTGACCAAAATAGGCTTGTCTTAAGAAAAAAAATTGCCAAATCTGTATAGTTTGTGGTAGCGGTAAAAATATATGTTAATTTTGAACACGTTTCTCAGAACTTGGTTGTTACCAAAGCACGTTTTGAAACAAAATCTCGACACAATAAAACGTTAAACTAACCTCTTACCTTGAGTTCTAATCAAAATATCTGCATTAAATATCAACATACGTTACGTATTTAATGAATAACAAGAACGTCTTATTTGAATGCAGAATTTGATTGTTTTTTATTTTCGATTACTCAACTCAATTTTGAGTGAACAGGTAATTGCTTCATATTTTGCAATGAATTACAAGCGTATTGTCATCGCGCTTCTCTTTCTTTTCTATGCAATCTGACAGTGACCGAAGTTTAGGTGTTGTCAGCGTCTTAAGCTAGTTTCAACAGCCACTTAATATCGAGGTTAGCCTCAACAGACGACATACAGTGCGACAAGGATCACTTGGCGCTGCCGGTGAACATTTGTAAAAAGGTTTGATGAAATTGTATTAAAAAAGGGATGGCGGTGTTAGTCCTGATATTTGACACGCGCCAAAAGATCCTGGTACAGTTTAACTTTTCCTTTCATAAATAGCATTGTTGACGTGATTGGTTTACCACCTAAGGTTGAATGTTACTTGCGAAGCTTTTGTCAAAAGTGGTTAAGTAAATACGAAGTTACTATACCTTATTCAAGTTACTAGGTAGGTACTTATTCGAGCGAAATTACTACAGCAACATTCTCCTGCCCAAATGTTTTTTTCTCCCATACTTCTCTATCGTCATCTCGGCAGTCACCTCCATTCTAGCCATATCATCTTCCACACAGTCCACGACGACTGGAGGCTAAATGTTAGAATTTATGTTAACAAGAATGTTTTCTTTTTTATCTTATTATGTTTTACCAAAGGTTATCGTGTTACTCAGTAACTGGGTTGTGGAGGTCAGATAGGCAGTCGCTCCATCCGGTTAGACTAGAGGCCGACCACGACATAGTTGGGAGAAGGCGGGCAGATCATGATCTCATTTGGTTTTAAATATCGAAGTAGTTTTATCGAACAACAGTAATCTCATGCCATCGAATACAAATGAACTGTGAGCGCGAACTGTGACATACAATGATTTAAATGTCTCGTTGAGACAATCCATAGCCTCTTCTGAGTTAAAAACATACAATTAAATAGAAAAAACAACCATATCTTTTTACATAAATGCCAAATCATTTAACACAAGCAACTATCGGAAATAACTCAAAAATATTCAATAAGGATATCCCAAGAAAAGTGTGTGAGAATCATCGCTTATTAATATATAAAAGCTTTGTCTCAGTGACGGGTCACTCTGTGGCGCGACATTTGTGCTAGGTCGAAAACATGAATATAACCGAAGCACACACAGTTTGTGGTTTAACTGTAAATACTTTGATATTTTTGAGAAAATGGCTGTTAATCATTTGAGTAATTTCCGATACTTCAATAGTTCTTATCAATAAAATTAAGATTCACAAGAGTTTTAACAAAAAATATCTAGCTTTATTTAACAACCAAATTAATTTAAATAGATAATATTCGATATACACTGATGCTGGTATTAGTACATGATCTATACGCAGGCCAACCATACGAGATAAATACATAAAATCGCAACTTATACAAACATCAACTTTAAACTCAACTAATTTAAGTTGATTTTTGAATGAAAAACTATCGCTGTTAAGCGTTTATTGATTTTATGATGTTAATCATAAAATCATTTTAATTGCAATGGAAACTGAACCATACCCAATTAATTTAAAGTTTTTAATCCCAAAGCATGAAATGTATTTCGTCTGATTGGCTTTAGTATAATAAGATTAACACCTGAGGGGCAGTTCCCGTATTTCTAATAACGGCTGTATTCTAATCTGTCCAAAATACCTCGAATTTTCTTACATTTTTGTCAAGTTTTTGACATTGAACGTCGCTGAGATGAGGTCGCGACTACATTTTTGGAACGTCTTAATAGGGGAACTGGCCTTCTGGTTGTTGAGATTCATCAACACTAAAATTAGCAAACGGACTGTCAAACTGTTGTCAAACCATTTATTTCAGTCTGCGTGAGTTGACAGCCAGTTAGGTAACGTTTGTGTGGTGTGTGCGGTCCGCAGCGAGACACAAGCCCGCAGGTGGTACTTACACAATAACTAATACGAGAGTACTCGTGTATTATGGCGAGTTCGAGACGAGCGGCGATCGTGAGTGGCGCGGTGGGACGGTCGGCAATAGAAGTCGATTAAAACTTTTACAATTACAATTGCTGTTTGTGTTATTTTGATTTTAAATCTGTTCCGATTATTTCAAGTATGAACTGTGTTCTAAGACAATTACTATTTAAATAGCTATTTTGTGTAATGCTAAATAGTAGATTATTGAATCATTTTGTGTCAATTTAGATGATAAGAAAAATGACAGTGTTAGTCGACTTGTGACCTTAATTTTTATCTATGTAGTGTCCGTAGCCTCTACTCACGTCGCTCAGTCTCTATGTAGATCTTGCATTTCATAAACGTGCGTTTATATTTCTAATTTATACAACTTTCCAAAGAAAAGTTGCGCTTCGGTAATCTTCGTATTTCTCAATTAACACGAACGTTGCGCCACAGAGTAACGGCTTCTAAGTTTTGTAGTAGTGCGCCATAATAGCCCGTTTGTATGAAGTTATCTGTCTGTTAGACTGGTCGCAGGTCGTCATCTATCTCTCAAGAGTTTTTTGGAATTGTATTGAGTTGTTAGTTTATAATGTTGTAACAGCTCTATATTAGAGCTTATCATCGCGCGTTCGTATTTCCGAAGATAGACGATGACTCCGGAAGCGCAGGCTTTGCTTTGGAAAGCTGTATCTTAACGCAATGATAATAGAGTCGCATGACGTCACAGCTCACAGCTCACAGCTCGCCCTCGCCGGCGCGCGCGTCCAGCCAGTGGCGCGGGCGGCGCCGCCGCGAGCCGCTCTGGAACAGATCGCGCGTTGTGAACATAAGAAGTGTCCGCGGAGACAGCATTCCCGATAAATAATAATAATATTAACCAGATCCAGCCTGTCCCACCTTGCTGTCCTCCCCCAGCGACGCCCTAAGCCGAGGTCCGTACCCCACAGGGGGTGCACTTAGCGTGCAGTCGCTTAGTACTATAAGAAATTCGCCCCTGGCTGGAGGCTTTGAGTTCGCTTAAGGCAGCCACAGGAAAGTCCGGTTAAGTAGTCACGACCTCAAGGTCAACTACGAGATGCCATACATAAAAAAAAAAAAAAAGCGGAGACAGCACCGCACCTACTGGTGCTGTGGCGGACGCGACACGTGTGGGTGCAGTGGCCGGGTTGGCAGCGCGTATGCGATGTTTGCACGAGGGCGACACTGAACGTTTTTAGAACTGGCCACTTGTAAACGATATAATAAAAAAAAACAATTAAAATTTTGAAAATGGAACTCTTTGCCAACTTTATTGTGTATGTATTTTATTCATTTGTCATTTGTTTACGATTTGGCGGCACATTGAAAATTGTCTGTGTCACGTCAGCATGGATTTAACGCGAGAACATTTTCATAGAACGATTTTTATGACTTTCGATGTCATTTAAATTACTACTGACAAAAGAGTGACTTATCAGCAGATTCGGACAAGCTTAGGGCATCGGTATGAGTCGAGTGCACAAAATCCTCCATGAACATTTAGCGGTCAGGAAGCTTTGTGTCCAGTGAATATTTATTTATTGTTATGATCCTGAAACTAAGAAACAGTCTGCTGTCTAGGTGTTTCCTTTCGAGAAGTTGCCAACTAAAGTGAAGAGAGGTCGAAGCGTGGGAAAAAAGATGGTGGCCTCGTTCTTCGGAAGGACTTGTCATTACGCAACAATTGTTTTAGAGAATCAAAAAACAGTTAGTGCAGAGTGGTACCGTAACAATTGTTTGCCACTTGTCTTGGAAAAAGTTCGGGAGAAACGACCTCGCAGTAGGATCCTCCTTCACCACGACAACGCCTCGTCGCACACCGCCAAGCAAACAATCGACTACTTGGCGATGTCAGACGTGTGACGGGTCATCCGCCCTATAGCCCGGACTTCGCATCTTGCGATTTTATTTATTTCCGAAAATAAAAGAAAAACTTCGAGGATAACATGTTATGGACGCCGAAGAAGCAGTGGCTGCGATACAAAATGCTGTCGAAGAGACCCCCGAGGACGAGTGGGCAAAGTGCTTTTCTCAGTGGTTCCATCGGATGCAGCGATGTATTGATGTAAATGGACATTATTTTGAAAATATATAATAAAACTAACAGTTTTTGATTTTCTAAGAACTTTCAGTGTCACCCTCGTAATGCCGCAGATGTTCGGGGCATTACACCGCCAACTTCCAAACTCCTGATCGCTCTCCGTGAGTATCGGACTGTCGTCCCTGAGGAGTGCCATTGAGGGAATCGAGAGTGCACACGCCTGTACTAATGTCTTCCGCCATGACGGCAATTCGGTCTGAAGGACTATTATATTATTGCAGATGTCGTCCCTGAACCATCGGCTGGCTTGCCAGTGCATGTGAGGCCAGCGCGGCGTACCTGGCGGGCGCAGTCCCCGCGGCAGCGCGGCGCGGGCGCCAGCGCGTCCTGCGCGGCCACAGCGGCCTCCATCTCCGCCGCGCCGCCGCGCAGCTCCGCCTCGTCGATGTCTGCACACGTGCGTTATACATTATAAGACCATTGATATTGGATATAACTCATTTAAAAAAATTACAGATTTATGTAGGTACAGAAGGTCAGCTCCATACAACGAGCGCACACAGTCGCACGCGCACACACGTGCGTACGACGATCTCAAACCAATGCCGCACATTCAACGCACCGCACACGCGACTATTGCATATTTGAATATAGAAAAGTCACCTATACAGTAAGCTATTTGCAAATTGATGTTATTTGCACTTATAGAAACATTAACTTTATGCAAGAAGAAATAAAGTTGATTTTCGAATGACTAGTACTATAAAAAAAGTGTCTATAAAGTTTCTTGTCAATTCTCCTCCACAGGAACCTACTGCTCTTTGGACCGGGCTAAACTTCATCATTGTGACTTACCGACTCCTTGACAACTCAAAAATGCCTGTAATTGATATAAATGGTTTGAGTCTGGCATAATAATATACTGACCGTGGTAGGAGAACAGCTTGGGCGCGGGCTGCGTGTCTCGCAGCGCCACAGTGTCGGCCTTGAGTCTGGCGGCGTGCGCTCGCAGTCGCTCCTCGCACTCCGCAGACCAACGCTCGCACGGCGACCTGGGGCAGGGAACACATACATTATCATAATATTGTTCGAATCATCAACTGTTACATACAAAAGGTCAATTACCTATAAGGTCAAAATGTATGAGACAGCAGATGTTTAGAGTACCTCAAAAGGAAAAAGACGGAACCCTTGTAGGACCACGTGTGTGTCTGCTATCACAGCCGGTTTGCTCCGCATCTACTGAACGATTAAGGCGCTGACAAGACCCAATTGACCAAAATTGGCTTCTCTAAAGAAAAAAAATTGCCAAATCTGTATAGTTTGTGGTAGCGGAAAAAATATATATTAATTCTGAACATATTTCCCAGAACTTGGTTGTTAGCAAAACACGTTTTGAAACAGAAATCTCGATACAAACTAACGTTAAACTAACCTCTTACGTTGAATTCTAATCCAAAATATCTGTATTAAATATCAACATACGTTACGTATTTAATTAATAAAAAGTACGTCTTATTTGAATGCACAACTTGGTTGTTTTTTATTTTCGATTACTCAACTCAATTTTCAGTAAATAGATAATTGCTTCATATTTTGCAATAAATTACAAGCGTTTTGTCATCGCGCTTCTCTTTCTTTTCTATGCAATCTGACAGTGACCGCGGTTGAGGTGTTGTCAGCGTCTTAAGTAGAAATTTGGTACACATGAGTTTCTGTGACCTAAACACGAACGTATAACGTAAATAAATTAATTTTGAATATGAGGGAGAAATACTAGAAAATTAGAAATCAAAGTTTTGCAAACTGTACCGTGTGACATATCAAATGCCAGGACTTGGTAAAAAAACATTGTGTGGTTTTATCAAACTACGATGCAAGTGAAACTTTTTTTCGAATCGTAGGCATTTAATTGAAAATTTTCGAAAAATTATTCGATTCAGGGTATTAAAATCGCGTTTATTTTATCTTAACTTAATAATTGGAAAATGGAATGATAATGTGAAATCAATAGTAGACAAGATATCCAACTATAAACTTTTATTTCAATCTGCGTATTACACTACGGAATGGGCACCGCCATATTCGCCTTGACTGCTCTGCCGAGCACTCATCACTTTACCCCTACTACGCGGTAGGCTGTAATGCGACATGCGAGAGATGGACCAATCAATTTTGGGGCGATGGAAAATGTTTCATTTGAAAAAAACAGAGAAAATAGTACTATACTCAAAGATTACAGGAAAACCTATAAGAAGTCTATGGTGTTAAAATAACATGGTGTTGGTGTTGTTTAGGTTCACTTTTGTATGTACGGGAAACTTGTTGAAAATCACAAATGCGTCTGTCTTCAATGGTGTTTATTAGCGATTCAGTTAATGATTCTTACGCAGCTACTTAAATATATGAAATGAAGCTAATGACACAACACATGGTAAATCACTGAATATTGTGCACACAAACTTACATTTGCAGTTGGAATACTTGGAATGTATGGGGCAACATGTTTTTGAACTACAATGTTAAGTTTGTTCTTAGAAAAATTTCATCCCAACAAAGGAACCCTTAAGTTTTACTATAGTAACAGTTTGCGCCTGGATGTCCCTCACGCCATCGAGAGAAGAAACACTAAGGATACTTTTTATGCAAAATAATGGTCCTGTGGGAGACCTGTAGACTAGCTAGGAGGAGTCTTAAATCCTTTAATTCATCAACGTTTCAGCCGATAGACATCCACTGACCCCACGCGTAGTCACACTGACTGGTCCTGTGCTTCTCGCATCTAGGAGGTACCTGCGGCCCTCACAAGGTCATCGGCCCACCTTGTGGGACCTCCCAGCGCTGCGCGAGTCGGCACGCGCATCTGTCGGTTGTAGAAGTTGTAGAAAGATAAATGAAAGAGTTACGTGTGCGCGTGGTGCTGCAGCCACGGCCCCGGGGACAGCAGCGGCTGGCCCACGGCGGCGCCGGCGCGCTCGGCGTCCAGGCGCGCCAGCAGCTGGCCCGCCACCTGCTCCGTGGACTCTCGCTGGAACATGCCGCGCATACTACTTAATAATGGTGTAGATTATGAGCTGGGAGATGGTTTTTCAGTGAAACTCCGAATTACACTCGACAGTATATTATTAAAAAATAACGGGGGTACATGTGAAAACACGGAGCGCAAGAGACGTGCGGCGGTCGCTAAAGCTAGATCGGCACCACCAGGGTCCGCGCGTTGAAGGCACGGCTTCCGCTCAACCCCGCACCTCTCTCACCTCTTACACTTCCATCTACATATTAATTACGTCGCGAACATACCCCACCCCAGTGCTGTACTAGCAGCACTCATCCCCAATCGGTAGGCGAGCGACACGCGTGGCAGATCGTGTAAATAGTCCAGTTTTGGTTTTAATCTTAACCATTCTGACCCGGCCATCTTTTCCGGGCATGACTTCTTGTATTAAGCCCCGCGGCCACACATTCCGGGGCCCGTCAGGCTCTACCACAAATACGAGATCTCCCACTTGTAAGGGTCTCTGCTCAGCATGCCACTTCTTCCTTGGTACTAAGTCGGGCAGAACCTCTTTCACCCAACGTTTCCAATACTGGTCGGCAAGCAGCTGGGCAATGCGCCACTGCTTCCTTAGATAGAATTCTGATCCGTCGAAAATACCCATCTGGGGCAAGTTGGATGACGAACCCACAAGGAAATGGTTTGGAGTTAATGTTTCCTGACTGTTTGGCTCGACTGAAACGTGGGTCAATGGCCGGCTGTTAACCATATTTTCAACTTCGGCTAGCAGAGTATTCAAAGTTTCTACCCTCGGTGCTCGTTCTTTCAGAACGACTTTTAGTGAAGTTTTAACGCTTCGGATTAACCTTTCCCATGCCCCACCCCAGTGTGGGCTAGCAGGGGGAATAAAAGACCACCTGGTACCCTGATTCATGGCCAATTTTTTTAGCTTTTCTTCATCAAGTTCTTGCAATGATCTCCTGAGTTCTGCATCAGCACCTCGCAGATTCGTACCATTATCAGAAAATATCTGCTGAGGCCAGCCGCGTCTCGCAGCCATGCGACGGAGAGCCATGATGAAGGAATCGGACGTGAGTGAAGAGACTGTCTCCAAATGTATAGCTCTCACGGTCAAGCAGGTAAACAGTACACCATACCTCTTCTCTCTACGTCTGCCAACAGCGACTTCCATAGGGCCGAATAAATCAACGCCGCAAAATGTGAATGCACGCTGATGATGGGCCACCCTAGCATAAGGTAAGTCTCCCATTCTAGGTATTTCAGGTTTGCACCTTTTAATCCGACATATCATACATTTAGATGAAACATTTTTCACAGTAGGTCTCATTCTGGTAATCCAGTATTTTTGTTTTAGATTATTCACAACTGTTTCTTGATAACCGTGTGCGGCACTTATGTGATATTGTTTAACAATTAGCCGTGCGATATAATTTCGACCATCCATGATTGCAGGTCTCTTAGTTTTAGGTGAAACATCAATGGCTTTTTCTATGCGACCACCAGCGCGCAGGACTCCGTGTTCGTCAAGAAACGGGGACAAGTTAAGTATTTTGCTATTTTTCTGCATATATTTCCCGTTTTTTAGATCATTCACTTCTTGCAGAAACGACTGAGCTTGCGAGTACTTCAGCAATAAATTTTCAGCGCACTCCATGCTAGTGACATTATCATCGGTAAGTTTTCTACATCGGTTAATAAAGGTAAGTACCATATAAGTAGATCTAAGTAGGCGTAACCATCCTGCCGGGGTCGCGGGAAGGTACTTATGGGTCACCGAGGCCCCCGCAACACAGGCAACAAGAAGGAATACGGGTGGGTTTTAGTCAGTAAGAGTCTGACACACCCTCCCGCTCCGCCCAGAGCGGGAGAAGTTATTTGATGATTTCCCACCCAAAAAAAAAAAAAAAAAGTAGGCGTAACCATGACGAAAACCTAGTTGGTTCTGGTACAGGTAAGTCTATTGTTTCATTTTGTATAATAGTTACGTATTCCAAATCGTTTTTAATTACAGGTTTCAGTACATCGGTTGGCCAGTCACGTTCTTCGCTACGCAAAAAGGTAGGTCCCTTAAGCCATTCATTATCCAGGATACTGCAATCATACATTATCCGCGTACCGATATCAGCAACGTTTAATTTTGTCGGTACGTATTTCCATTCATTTGTAAGCGTCAACTCATCAATCTCGCCCAAGCGATGTGCTACGTACGGTTTATAAGTACGCGCCGCGTTTCTTATCCAGTGCAACGTAGTACTAGAATCGCTCCAAAACGTTCTGCGGTCAGATTTTATTTTGTGTTCCTTAGTAATTGTATCCGCCAGTCGAGCTGCTAAAACAGCAGCTTGTAGTTCACATCTTGGTATTGATATATTTTTATTAGGCGTCACTCTGCATTTACTTGCTATAAATGTTACGTTAAAATTTCCATTGCATTCCCAGCGCCAGTAAGCTACCGTGCACATCGCTATAGAAGATGAATCACAAAATATATGTAGTTGTAGGTTCGTATAACGAGTATTCATACGCGGCGGAGGGGCGGACAGAGATAACGGCGCGGGCGCATCGTCTTGTAGCAACAGCTGAGGAACCGGTTTGATGCGAGTAGCGCCGGCGCGGCTCGTTCCCGCTGCGTCGCAGTAGTATCTAGGTAGCTTTACGTTATGCAATGTTTTTAGCAGATCCACCCATTTACACCACTCGCTATACACGTCATCGGGTATCGATTCATCCCAGGTAAGATTTAATCGCCAAGTATTCTGAATAATAATTTTTCCAATTATAGTAAATGGCGAAAGAAAACCATAGACATCAAAAATTGACATTACCACTCGAAGCATGTCCCGTTTCGTAGGCCTTTGTTTTCCACTAATTATATTTATAGGTATTTTCTTAAATGATACATCGAAGCCTAAAGTATCTTCATCGGGCCGCCATAATAGGCCGAGTGTTCGCTCGCCTTGGTACTGCTCGCCGATTTTAAATCTTACAGCTGTCTCTCCAAGGGTCTCTTTTGGCAGAGTATCGAGTACAGATTTACTATTGCTTGTAAAATTTCGAATTTCAAAGTTTCCCTGTTGATGTATCATTTTTATTTGATGGATTAGCTGGATAGCGGTGTCTTCATCTGGCAGGCTGTCGATCCAGTCGTCCATATAGTGTTGATGATATATAGCCTGCGTAGCTGATGGATATATTGACTCGAAGCGTTGTGCGTTTTTATTTTTCACGAATTGCGCGATGAACGGCGAACAATTCGCGCCAAATATCAATGACGACATGGCAAAGGTCTTTACTGGCCCTTCTGGCTCACTTCTGTGTAAGAATCGAAGTGCATCCTGATCGTCAGGTCTAATTTTAATTCGCAGAAACATATCCTTAATATCACCCGTCACAGCCACACGATTCTCACGAAATCGTAACATTATTCCAAAAAGGGACGTAAGTAAATCGGGGCCTTTCAATAAATAATGATTTAAAGATAAATCGTTCGTCTTAGCTGCCGCGTCGAATACTAGGCGAAGTTTTGTTTTGTTCGGGTTGTCCACTCCAAAATGAGGTAAGTACCAGGTTCGTGAGGTAACTTGCGTGTCAGCCAATTCATGAGCATAGTTATTAACCAGTAGATGCTGAACGCGTTCCACGTATCTTTGTTTAAACTCGTTGTCGTTTTTCATTTTCCGTTCGACGTTTTTCAGACGTGACATAGCATGAGGAAATGAATCGGGCATTATAAATTTTTCGTCCTTCCAGGGTAACCCGACGTACCACTTGCCGTCAACGAGAGTTGAAGTTTGCTCAAGCAGTTCACGAGCGCGTTCATCGTCGCAGTTCAGCCGCGGTTTAGCAGAAATCCCCATAGATTCTACGGCGAAGTTACGGCGAACCTCTTCGTGTAATTCATTAAGCAACCGTTTGTTCTCGGTGACGTCATCGTTGTTTCCATAATTATGGATTAATAAAGTTGCATGCGACGCGCGCGTCGGTGACGTCGCGCTCGTAGGCGCCCTGCCGTGCACACACCAGCCCAGCGGCGTGCGGGTGGCGCAGGGCTCATGCAGACCACCGACTATCACTTCCAGTGGTAAGATTAAATGAAGATTATCTTGTCCTATTAATATTTCAGGCTTAAACTGTCCAAAACATAAATCACTTTTCAGTCTTTGTAGATGCATAAACTTATCACAATTAACTAAGTTCGTACTTTGCCTCGGTAAGTCTAGTTCTTTTACACTACGCGCGCTAAACGTAAACATTGTTCCATCTTGGTTTGATAACGTTGTATCAATCACCTGCGTTTCGCACACTAACTCAGTATTGTCCCATGCACCGCGCACACGCATGCACTCCCGTTGTCCGTGCACCCCGGCCCGAGCGGCCAGCCCCGCGCTTATCAATGACACAGTCGATCCGTCATCGAGCAGAGCTGTCGCGTTAGTTATGCCATTAGGTCCGTGAATGTTTACTTGCACGACTTTTAACAATATTGTACTTGAACAGTTCGTGTTTATATGCGTAACGACTTCAGAACTCGGTTCACTCACTTCATTGTCTGTCCTCCGTGATGTTTACACTCGCTTGATTATTAGAGTTCGTGTTCGTATAGTTATAATGCAACAAAGGATGGTGCGGCTGGCCACAGTTGTTTTTATCGCAGGGAGCCGCCGGACACGTTTCCTTGTTGTGACGCGACACTAAACACTTATAACATAAGCCAAAACGTTTCACATATTGCCATCGGTCCTTTCGTAATGACTTTTTGAACTTTTTACAGTCAGTTATTTTATGTTTAGTTAAGCGGCAAAACTTACACTTATCTTCACTGGGTTCATTTTGCACTAATAATGTTTGTGAACGGTAATATGAGTCACTTTCTTTACGTTTTGTAGAACTATCGCAGTAGGCGTTGTCAAGCACACGGCAGTTTTTGATATCTTGATAGCTTCTTCATTTAAAAAATTAGATAGCACAACAAGCCTTGATTCTGTGCATTCATTGATGAGTGCATAACTGTAATCGACCCATTTCGATATCAGTACAGTAGGTAGCTTCGACAGTATTATGGAAACCACATTCATTCCCCGCAGGTACTCATCATGACCGATAGCTGACACTGCTGCCACATAGTTTTTTACTTTTATCGCAAATGGCACTAAATCTTTGGGATAATCTGAAGATATTGGCGTGAGCTTATTGACACTATGTATTATCTTGGAAATGATAATGTCCGGGTTGCCAAACTGTAACTCTAGCGTGGACATCACGATGTCGGGTGAGGTAGCTCCGATGAGCAGAGCGGTTACTGCTTCTTTAGCTGGTCCATAAAGACATTTTCGTAGCCTCCACAGATTCTCTTTAGCATTGAAATTACACACTTGTGTTGATTCCTCGTACGCCTGTTTGAATTGGAGCCACTCCATTGGGTCACCGGAGAACGAAGGTAAATCACGCGGTGTGCATAATCGGCTCAGCATTCTGGCGTCAGAGCCACCAGCGGCGGAGACAGCGGTTAGGTCCCTCAGTGCAGTCGCCAGAAGGTGAACTGTACCCTCGGTGCCGTCGCGGGCTGGCGGAGGCAGGTGCGGTCTGTCCATTTTGTTACCATTCTGCGGCACAGACTGCGGTTCCAGCTCTTGCTGACTGCGTTCTAACCACTTCTCAACTTCTGTGTGTGTGTGTGTATTTCACTTCCTTCTGACTGTGAACTGTATTTTTCTTCCAATTGTGCTAGATCTGCCGCTAATTTTTTATCGATTAATTCCATCTGTATGCGGGCTTTAGCTTCTGCCGCTTCTAGTTCTAGTTTCTTTTTTCGTGCCATGACGGACGAAGATGTAGATTTTGCCACCTTAGAATTAAGTGATTTAGGTTTTTCACTTTTGCTCACACTACCCACTTTCATAGTAACTGTTTTGTCACAGATATTCTTCGTGTGTTCATTTGAATTTCCAGGTAACGGCGATTCTTCTGCTTGAACTAGATTAAGCAATGGTAGTTCCTTCTTGGGCTGACGCTGTTCAGCCACAGCTTCGAGTTCTTTTTGCCTCTTTGTAGTGCTTCTTGTATTCACCATCATGCGCGGCGGAGTCCGGTACATTCACTTAGATCCGGTTCGAATGACCAGCTTGTAGATTATGAGCTGGGAGATGGTTTTTCAGTGAAACTCCGAATTACACTCGACAGTATATTATTAAAAAATAACGGGGGTACATGTGAAAACACGGAGCGCAAGAGACGTGCGGCGGTCGCTAAAGCTAGATCGGCACCACCAGGGTCCGCGCGTTGAAGGCACGGCTTCCGCTCAACCCCGCACCTCTCTCACCTCTTACACTTCCATCTACATATTAATTACGTCGCGAACAAATGGTTTTAATTACAGTGCCAGCAGCCCGTCCCCAGCCGTGCAACACACTTTAAAAAAACATAATATAATAATATAAATATTATATAGCCTATGTTACCCTACATACATACTCTAGAAAAACATTACCCTCCTGGGGCAGTCGGGTAGTAAAAACCTTTCCCTCCCTTTTTGTTTGTATTTGCTGAAGCAATATATAAATATTATATAGCCTATGTTACCCCACAATAAAGACGAATCCAACGACACCTCTTATGTTAAAATCCATCAAGCCGTTAAGGCAACAGAGCGTGCCAAAGAAATAGACATACATACATAGATACATACTCTAGAAAAACATTACCGGAGGGTAATGTACTCGACTGCCCCAGGAGTTCTGGGTTACTCGGTCGTCTAGTATACACTCTGCCTACCCACGCACCTCTCGCGGCCGTGTAGTATACACTCTGCCTAGGCGGCGTTAGTAGAAGGCGTTGTTTTGCCACGAGTCCCACGTTCCAGTGGTATGTATTTTTTTTTTTTAAAGTCCCGGCTTGGTAATCCCATTTTTTAACCATAACATTTTATCTAGGGAAACCACCCAGAGTACAACGTTGGGTGGCTTTCATCTCCACGCTCAGTCCGAGTTCAGTCACATCGCCTGGCAACGCGTAGCTCTTCAGCAAAAGCGTCTCACGCCACCACGCAGAGGCCTTCTACGTTGTATCGCTCCTGAGGTTCGTAGCGTGGTACGTAGCGGCGACTGTGTAGTATACACTCTGCCTACCCACGTACCTCTCACAGTCGTGTATACTGTGCCTACCCACGGACCTCTCGCTGTCGTGTAATATACACTCTGCCTACCCACGCACCTCTCGCGGTCGTGTAGTATACACTCTGCCTACCCACGTACCTCTCGCAGTCGTGTACACTGTGCCTACCCACGCACCTCTCGCGGTCATGTAATATACACTCTGCCTACCCACGCACCTCTCGCGGTCGTGTAGTATGCACTCTGCCTACCCACGCACCTCTCGAGGTCGTGTAATAAACACTCTGCCTCTCCACGTACCTCGCGCGGTCGTGTAGTATACACTCTGCCTACCCACGCACCTCTCGCGGTCGTGTAGTATACACGCTGCCTACCCACGCACCTCTCGCGGTCGTGTAGTATACACTCTGCCTATCCACGCACCTCTCGCGATCGTGTAGTATACACTCTGCCTACCCACGCACCTCTCGCGATCGTGTAGTATACACTCTGCCTACCCACGCACCTCTCGCGGTCGTGTAGTATACACTCTGCCTACCCACGCACCTCTCGCGGTCGTGTAGTATACACTCTGCCTACCCACGCACCTCTCGAGGTCGTGTAATAAACACTCTGCCTCTCCACGTACCTCGCGCGGTCGTGTAGTATACACTCTGCCTACCCACGCACCTTTCGCGATCGTGTAGTATACACTCTACCTGCCTACGCACCTCTCGCGGTCGTGTAGTATACACTCTGCCTACCCACGCACCTCTCGCGGTCGTGTAGTATACACGCTGCCTACCCACGCACCTCTCGCGGTCGTGTAGTATACACTCTGCCTATCCACGCACCTCTCGCGATCGTGTAGTATACACTCTGCCTACCCACGCACCTCTCGCGGTCGTGTAGTATACACTCTGCCTACCCACGCACCTCTCGCGGTCGTGTAGTATACACTCTGCCTACCCACGTACCTCTTCAGTATGCTGCAGCGCGGTCTCCGCTAACGCCAACAACACGTCGTACGTCTCGAGCGCGCGGTCGGCAGCTCGGAGCGCACAGCACAGGGACACTGACGTGGACTCCTGTACCGCACACGCGCAGTATAATCTGTGGAATATAAACATATATTGTGTCTTAAATGTTCCGAAGATTTTTTTTGTCCACAGTTCCATTTACTTTTTTATTGAATTGTTCGCTTACAGATTCAGCAAACATTTCAATAAAAAATGGATTAAAAACAAAAAAGAATGTGTGGTTTTATGAAACTACGATGCAAGTGAAACTTTAGTGAAGCTGATGCGAGTCATGGGCGCCGACATAATGGCCTTGACTGCTCTGCCGAGCGCCATTCACTTTACCCCTACTCCGCGACCGGCTGTAATGCGACATGCAATAGACGGACGAAAAAATTGAGGCGGTGTAATAAGTTTCACTTTAAACCTATTAGAAATATTGAGTGAGGCGCAGTTCGAGCCCGCGCCGCAGTTTCGTGAAAACGTGTGCAATTTTCTTTACCGATGTTATTTAGTATTTACAATCACTAAATTTTTTAGGCTCTTTGCACTCCGTATGATGCAAGCTTTCTTGAATTGAGATTTTTTTTAAATTTCTAAGCAGATTTACGGCCGACATGAGTCTGTATATGAAATTATTTTCCTATTGTCAACTTCATATGCATTTTTACCCATATTTTACGAAATATTTTTGTTGTATCTCTTTAGGTTGTGGTAGTCCCGTGTCAACTCTTGACAACGACACCAGAATCGATGTGATGTCATGGGCAGATTATATCCTGCCTCAAAATAGTTATAAATATGACCTATCTTTTGCGTGCTCAACCATTACTCGAGCATTAACAGTCTTGTAGTTATTAGCGATTGAAATCTTACATGTTTTTGACGTTCAGAAACATTGAACTTAAAACCAGTAATCCGAACGAAAAGATGTTTTTAAGTCAAAAAACTTTTTAAAGATAAAAAAACAAAACAACCGACTTTTAAAAAATAATTTCGGAAGTCAGTGGAAAAAAAAGCGGAAATATAAAACCAAAAATACCGTCTTCCGAAATGATTTATTGAAAGTCGGTTTTGTTTTTTTTTAAGTTATTTTTCACTTTGTAGTGTTTTCTTTGGAAGTCGGTTGTTATTTTTTTGAAGTTTTTATTATTCACTTTTTAGTTAGGGTACCTACTCCACATCAGTTCGTATATCACTACCAGCTACAGCAGGCCTAGTATGACACCTTCTATTTCTTCGAAGAATAGACATAGCTCTTTCTATACAAAGTGACATTTCGTTTCTCCATTTTGACATCGCACCGTAGAAATCCTTCTGCAATCTGTTAGTTTGTCTTTCGTTTCAAACCATCTTTGTCTAGGTCCTTTTTATGTAGACTATTTCAAAAGAAAGTTTCTATCCCAAACTCTCAAAATCACACTGACAACTGACAGTTGTCTAAGGTAGTGAAGACAATTTGCGTTTTTCTACTCGACGGCCACAAAGTATATACGGTTATCTACAAAATCATGATTTTACAAAAATTGATTTTAAAACGCTTTCCTGTAAAATCATGAACTGTGATAATTAATAGAAGAACAAGGCTATCTTCTCTATTTTACATCATTTAGCTAATAGGGCATTACCAAGGAAATGGTGAAGGCCAATACTACTAAAATACAGCGACCCTCGTCACAGCGCTAGCCAGTTACCTGTGCGCAGTATCAGCAGCCCGCGCCAGCGCACAGCGCAGCACGCGGCGCTCGGCGCGCAGCCCCACATAAGACATAAGACAGCGACCCTCGTCACAGCGCTAGCCAGTTACCTGTGCGCAGTATCAGCAGCCCGCGCCAGCGCACAGCGCAGCACGCGGCGCTCGGCGCGCAGCCCCACATAAGACATAAGACAGCGACCCTCGTCACAGCGCTAGCCAGTTACCTGTGCGCAGTATCAGCAGCCCGCGCCAGCGCACAGCGCAGCACGCGGCGCTCGGCGCGCAGCCCCACATAAGACATAAGACAGCGACCCTCGTCACAGCGCTAGCCAGTTACCTGTGCGCAGTATCAGCAGCCCGCGCCAGCGCACAGCGCAGCACGCGGCGCTCGGCGCGCAGCCCCACATAAGACATAAGACAGCGACCCTCGTCACAGCGCTAGCCAGTTACCTGTGCGCAGTATCAGCAGCCCGCGCCAGCGCACAGCGCAGCACGCGGCGCTCGGCGCGCAGCCCCACATAAGACATAAGACAGCGACCCTCGTCACAGCGCTAGCCAGTTACCTGTGCGCAGTATCAGCAGCCCGCGCCAGCGCACAGCGCAGCACGCGGCGCTCGGCGCGCAGCCCCACATAAGACATAAGACAGCGACCCTCGTCACAGCGCTAGCCAGTTACCTGTGCGCAGTATCAGCAGCCCGCGCCAGCGCACAGCGCAGCACGCGGCGCTCGGCGCGCAGCCCGACATAAGACAGCGACCCTCGTCACAGCGCTAGCCAGTTACCTGTGCGCAGTATCAGCAGCCCGCGCCAGCGCACAGCGCAGCACGCGGCGCTCGGCGCGCAGCCCCACATAAGACATAAGACAGCGACCCTCGTCACAGCGCTAGCCAGTTACCTGTGCGCAGTATCAGCAGCCCGCGCCAGCGCACAGCGCAGCACGCGGCGCTCGGCGCGCAGCCCCACATAAGACATAAGACAGCGACCCTCGTCACAGCGCTAGCCAGTTACCTGTGCGCAGTATCAGCAGCCCGCGCCAGCGCACAGCGCAGCACGCGGCGCTCGGCGCGCAGCCCCACATAAGACATAAGACAGCGACCCTCGTCACAGCGCTAGCCAGTTACCTGTGCGCAGTATCAGCAGCCCGCGCCAGCGCACAGCGCAGCACGCGGCGCTCGGCGCGCAGCCCCACATAAGACATAAGACAGCGACCCTCGTCACAGCGCTAGCCAGTTACCTGTGCGCAGTATCAGCAGCCCGCGCCAGCGCACAGCGCAGCACGCGGCGCTCGGCGCGCAGCCCCACATAAGACATAAGACAGCGACCCTCGTCACAGCGCTAGCCAGTTACCTGTGCGCAGTATCAGCAGCCCGCGCCAGCGCACAGCGCAGCACGCGGCGCTCGGCGCGCAGCCCCACATAAGACATAAGACAGCGACCCTCGTCACAGCGCTAGCCAGTTACCTGTGCGCAGTATCAGCAGCCCGCGCCAGCGCACAGCGCAGCACGCGGCGCTCGGCGCGCAGCCCCACATAAGACATAAGACAGCGACCCTCGTCACAGCGCTAGCCAGTTACCTGTGCGCAGTATCAGCAGCCCGCGCCAGCGCACAGCGCAGCACGCGGCGCTCGGCGCGCAGCCCCACATAAGACATAAGACAGCGACCCTCGTCACAGCGCTAGCCAGTTACCTGTGCGCAGTATCAGCAGCCCGCGCCAGCGCACAGCGCAGCACGCGGCGCTCGGCGCGCAGCCCCACATAAGACATAAGACAGCGACCCTCGTCACAGCGCTAGCCAGTTACCTGTGCGCAGTATCAGCAGCCCGCGCCAGCGCACAGCGCAGCACGCGGCGCTCGGCGCGCAGCCCCACATAAGACATAAGACAGCGACCCTCGTCACAGCGCTAGCCAGTTACCTGTGCGCAGTATCAGCAGCCCGCGCCAGCGCACAGCGCAGCACGCGGCGCTCGGCGCGCAGCCCCACATAAGACATAAGACAGCGACCCTCGTCACAGCGCTAGCCAGTTACCTGTGCGCAGTATCAGCAGCCCGCGCCAGCGCACAGCGCAGCACGCGGCGCTCGGCGCGCAGCCCCACATAAGACATAAGACAGCGACCCTCGTCACAGCGCTAGCCAGTTACCTGTGCGCAGTATCAGCAGCCCGCGCCAGCGCACAGCGCAGCACGCGGCGCTCGGCGCGCAGCCCGACATAAGACAGCGACCCTCGTCACAGCGCTAGCCAGTTACCTGTGCGCAGTATCAGCAGCCCGCGCCAGCGCACAGCGCAGCACGCGGCGCTCGGCGCGCAGCCCCACATAAGACATAAGACAGCGACCCTCGTCACAGCGCTAGCCAGTTACCTGTGCGCAGTATCAGCAGCCCGCGCCAGCGCACAGCGCAGCACGCGGCGCTCGGCGCGCAGCCCCACATAAGACATAAGACAGCGACCCTCGTCACAGCGCTAGCCAGTTACCTGTGCGCAGTATCAGCAGCCCGCGCCAGCGCACAGCGCAGCACGCGGCGCTCGGCGCGCAGCCCCACATAAGACATAAGACAGCGACCCTCGTCACAGCGCTAGCCAGTTACCTGTGCGCAGTATCAGCAGCCCGCGCCAGCGCACAGCGCAGCACGCGGCGCTCGGCGCGCAGCCCCACATAAGACATAAGACAGCGACCCTCGTCACAGCGCTAGCCAGTTACCTGTGCGCAGTATCAGCAGCCCGCGCCAGCGCACAGCGCAGCACGCGGCGCTCGGCGCGCAGCCCCACATAAGACATAAGACAGCGACCCTCGTCACAGCGCTAGCCAGTTACCTGTGCGCAGTATCAGCAGCCCGCGCCAGCGCACAGCGCAGCACGCGGCGCTCGGCGCGCAGCCCCACATAAGACATAAGACAGCGACCCTCGTCACAGCGCTAGCCAGTTACCTGTGCGCAGTATCAGCAGCCCGCGCCAGCGCACAGCGCAGCACGCGGCGCTCGGCGCGCAGCCCCACATAAGACATAAGACAGCGACCCTCGTCACAGCGCTAGCCAGTTACCTGTGCGCAGTATCAGCAGCCCGCGCCAGCGCACAGCGCAGCACGCGGCGCTCGGCGCGCAGCCCCACATAAGACATAAGACAGCGACCCTCGTCACAGCGCTAGCCAGTTACCTGTGCGCAGTATCAGCAGCCCGCGCCAGCGCACAGCGCAGCACGCGGCGCTCGGCGCGCAGCCCCACATAAGACATAAGACAGCGACCCTCGTCACAGCGCTAGCCAGTTACCTGTGCGCAGTATCAGCAGCCCGCGCCAGCGCACAGCGCAGCACGCGGCGCTCGGCGCGCAGCCCCACATAAGACATAAGACAGCGACCCTCGTCACAGCGCTAGCCAGTTACCTGTGCGCAGTATCAGCAGCCCGCGCCAGCGCACAGCGCAGCACGCGGCGCTCGGCGCGCAGCCCCACATAAGACATAAGACAGCGACCCTCGTCACAGCGCTAGCCAGTTACCTGTGCGCAGTATCAGCAGCCCGCGCCAGCGCACAGCGCAGCACGCGGCGCTCGGCGCGCAGCCCCACATAAGACATAAGACAGCGACCCTCGTCACAGCGCTAGCCAGTTACCTGTGCGCAGTATCAGCAGCCCGCGCCAGCGCACAGCGCAGCACGCGGCGCTCGGCGCGCAGCCCCGACATAAGACAGCGACCCTCGTCACAGCGCTAGCCAGTTACCTGTGCGCAGTATCAGCAGCCCGCGCCAGCGCACAGCGCAGCACGCGGCGCTCGGCGCGCAGCCCCACATAAGACATAAGACAGCGACCCTCGTCACAGCGCTAGCCAGTTACCTGTGCGCAGTATCAGCAGCCCGCGCCAGCGCACAGCGCAGCACGCGGCGCTCGGCGCGCAGCCCCACATAAGACATAAGACAGCGACCCTCGTCACAGCGCTAGCCAGTTACCTGTGCGCAGTATCAGCAGCCCGCGCCAGCGCACAGCGCAGCACGCGGCGCTCGGCGCGCAGCCCCACATAAGACATAAGACAGCGACCCTCGTCACAGCGCTAGCCAGTTACCTGTGCGCAGTATCAGCAGCCCGCGCCAGCGCACAGCGCAGCACGCGGCGCTCGGCGCGCAGCCCCACATAAGACATAAGACAGCGACCCTCGTCACAGCGCTAGCCAGTTACCTGTGCGCAGTATCAGCAGCCCGCGCCAGCGCACAGCGCAGCACGCGGCGCTCGGCGCGCAGCCCCACATAAGACATAAGACAGCGACCCTCGTCACAGCGCTAGCCAGTTACCTGTGCGCAGTATCAGCAGCCCGCGCCAGCGCACAGCGCAGCACGCGGCGCTCGGCGCGCAGCCCCA
Organism: Atethmia centrago; assembly: GCA_905333075.3. Taxonomy (NCBI): domain Eukaryota; kingdom Metazoa; phylum Arthropoda; class Insecta; order Lepidoptera; family Noctuidae; genus Atethmia; species Atethmia centrago. The sequence continues at coordinate 20,064,617 of HG995393.1, forward strand.
CATAAGACATAAGACAGCGACCCTCGTCACAGCGCTAGCCAGTTACCTGTGCGCAGTATCAGCAGCCCGCGCCAGCGCACAGCGCAGCACGCGGCGCTCGGCGCGCAGCCCCACATAAGACATAAGACAGCGACCCTCGTCACAGCGCTAGCCAGTTACCTGTGCGCAGTATCAGCAGCCCGCGCCAGCGCACAGCGCAGCACGCGGCGCTCGGCGCGCAGCCCCACATAAGACATAAGACAGCGACCCTCGTCACAGCGCTAGCCAGTTACCTGTGCGCAGTATCAGCAGCCCGCGCCAGCGCACAGCGCAGCACGCGGCGCTCGGCGCGCAGCCCGACATAAGACAGCGACCCTCGTCACAGCGCTAGCCAGTTACCTGTGCGCAGTATCAGCAGCCCGCGCCAGCGCACAGCGCAGCACGCGGCGCTCGGCGCGCAGCCCCACATAAGACATAAGACAGCGACCCTCGTCACAGCGCTAGCCAGTTACCTGTGCGCAGTATCAGCAGCCCGCGCCAGCGCACAGCGCAGCACGCGGCGCTCGGCGCGCAGCCCCACATAAGACATAAGACAGCGACCCTCGTCACAGCGCTAGCCAGTTACCTGTGCGCAGTATCAGCAGCCCGCGCCAGCGCACAGCGCAGCACGCGGCGCTCGGCGCGCAGCCCCACATAAGACATAAGACAGCGACCCTCGTCACAGCGCTAGCCAGTTACCTGTGCGCAGTATCAGCAGCCCGCGCCAGCGCACAGCGCAGCACGCGGCGCTCGGCGCGCAGCCCCACATAAGACATAAGACAGCGACCCTCGTCACAGCGCTAGCCAGTTACCTGTGCGCAGTATCAGCAGCCCGCGCCAGCGCACAGCGCAGCACGCGGCGCTCGGCGCGCAGCCCCACATAAGACATAAGACAGCGACCCTCGTCACAGCGCTAGCCAGTTACCTGTGCGCAGTATCAGCAGCCCGCGCCAGCGCACAGCGCAGCACGCGGCGCTCGGCGCGCAGCCCCACATAAGACATAAGACAGCGACCCTCGTCACAGCGCTAGCCAGTTACCTGTGCGCAGTATCAGCAGCCCGCGCCAGCGCACAGCGCAGCACGCGGCGCTCGGCGCGCAGCCCCACATAAGACATAAGACAGCGACCCTCGTCACAGCGCTAGCCAGTTACCTGTGCGCAGTATCAGCAGCCCGCGCCAGCGCACAGCGCAGCACGCGGCGCTCGGCGCGCAGCCCCACATAAGACATAAGACAGCGACCCTCGTCACAGCGCTAGCCAGTTACCTGTGCGCAGTATCAGCAGCCCGCGCCAGCGCACAGCGCAGCACGCGGCGCTCGGCGCGCAGCCCCACATAAGACATAAGACAGCGACCCTCGTCACAGCGCTAGCCAGTTACCTGTGCGCAGTATCAGCAGCCCGCGCCAGCGCACAGCGCAGCACGCGGCGCTCGGCGCGCAGCCCCACATAAGACATAAGACAGCGACCCTCGTCACAGCGCTAGCCAGTTACCTGTGCGCAGTATCAGCAGCCCGCGCCAGCGCACAGCGCAGCACGCGGCGCTCGGCGCGCAGCCCCACATAAGACATAAGACAGCGACCCTCGTCACAGCGCTAGCCAGTTACCTGTGCGCAGTATCAGCAGCCCGCGCCAGCGCACAGCGCAGCACGCGGCGCTCGGCGCGCAGCCCCACATAAGACATAAGACAGCGACCCTCGTCACAGCGCTAGCCAGTTACCTGTGCGCAGTATCAGCAGCCCGCGCCAGCGCACAGCGCAGCACGCGGCGCTCGGCGCGCAGCCCCACATAAGACATAAGACAGCGACCCTCGTCACAGCGCTAGCCAGTTACCTGTGCGCAGTATCAGCAGCCCGCGCCAGCGCACAGCGCAGCACGCGGCGCTCGGCGCGCAGCCCCACATAAGACATAAGACAGCGACCCTCGTCACAGCGCTAGCCAGTTACCTGTGCGCAGTATCAGCAGCCCGCGCCAGCGCACAGCGCAGCACGCGGCGCTCGGCGCGCAGCCCCACATAAGACATAAGACAGCGACCCTCGTCACAGCGCTAGCCAGTTACCTGTGCGCAGTATCAGCAGCCCGCGCCAGCGCACAGCGCAGCACGCGGCGCTCGGCGCGCAGCCCCACATAAGACATAAGACAGCGACCCTCGTCACAGCGCTAGCCAGTTACCTGTGCGCAGTATCAGCAGCCCGCGCCAGCGCACAGCGCAGCACGCGGCGCTCGGCGCGCAGCCCCACATAAGACATAAGACAGCGACCCTCGTCACAGCGCTAGCCAGTTACCTGTGCGCAGTATCAGCAGCCCGCGCCAGCGCACAGCGCAGCACGCGGCGCTCGGCGCGCAGCCCCACATAAGACATAAGACAGCGACCCTCGTCACAGCGCTAGCCAGTTACCTGTGCGCAGTATCAGCAGCCCGCGCCAGCGCACAGCGCAGCACGCGGCGCTCGGCGCGCAGCCCCACATAAGACATAAGACAGCGACCCTCGTCACAGCGCTAGCCAGTTACCTGTGCGCAGTATCAGCAGCCCGCGCCAGCGCACAGCGCAGCACGCGGCGCTCGGCGCGCAGCCCCACATAAGACAGCGACCCTCGTCACAGCGCTAGCCAGTTACCTGTGCGCAGTATCAGCAGCCCGCGCCAGCGCACAGCGCAGCACGCGGCGCTCGGCGCGCAGCCCCACATAAGACATAAGACAGCGACCCTCGTCACAGCGCTAGCCAGTTACCTGTGCGCAGTATCAGCAGCCCGCGCCAGCGCACAGCGCAGCACGCGGCGCTCGGCGCGCAGCCCCACATAAGACATAAGACAGCGACCCTCGTCACAGCGCTAGCCAGTTACCTGTGCGCAGTATCAGCAGCCCGCGCCAGCGCACAGCGCAGCACGCGGCGCTCGGCGCGCAGCCCCACATAAGACATAAGACAGCGACCCTCGTCACAGCGCTAGCCAGTTACCTGTGCGCAGTATCAGCAGCCCGCGCCAGCGCACAGCGCAGCACGCGGCGCTCGGCGCGCAGCCCCACATAAGACATAAGACAGCGACCCTCGTCACAGCGCTAGCCAGTTACCTGTGCGCAGTATCAGCAGCCCGCGCCAGCGCACAGCGCAGCACGCGGCGCTCGGCGCGCAGCCCCACATAAGACATAAGACAGCGACCCTCGTCACAGCGCTAGCCAGTTACCTGTGCGCAGTATCAGCAGCCCGCGCCAGCGCACAGCGCAGCACGCGGCGCTCGGCGCGCAGCCCCACATAAGACATAAGACAGCGACCCTCGTCACAGCGCTAGCCAGTTACCTGTGCGCAGTATCAGCAGCCCGCGCCAGCGCACAGCGCAGCACGCGGCGCTCGGCGCGCAGCCCCACATAAGACATAAGACAGCGACCCTCGTCACAGCGCTAGCCAGTTACCTGTGCGCAGTATCAGCAGCCCGCGCCAGCGCACAGCGCAGCACGCGGCGCTCGGCGCGCAGCCCCACATAAGACATAAGACAGCGACCCTCGTCACAGCGCTAGCCAGTTACCTGTGCGCAGTATCAGCAGCCCGCGCCAGCGCACAGCGCAGCACGCGGCGCTCGGCGCGCAGCCCCACATAAGACATAAGACAGCGACCCTCGTCACAGCGCTAGCCAGTTACCTGTGCGCAGTATCAGCAGCCCGCGCCAGCGCACAGCGCAGCACGCGGCGCTCGGCGCGCAGCCCCACATAAGACATAAGACAGCGACCCTCGTCACAGCGCTAGCCAGTTACCTGTGCGCAGTATCAGCAGCCCGCGCCAGCGCACAGCGCAGCACGCGGCGCTCGGCGCGCAGCCCCACATAAGACATAAGACAGCGACCCTCGTCACAGCGCTAGCCAGTTACCTGTGCGCAGTATCAGCAGCCCGCGCCAGCGCACAGCGCAGCACGCGGCGCTCGGCGCGCAGCCCCACATAAGACATAAGACAGCGACCCTCGTCACAGCGCTAGCCAGTTACCTGTGCGCAGTATCAGCAGCCCGCGCCAGCGCACAGCGCAGCACGCGGCGCTCGGCGCGCAGCCCCACATAAGACATAAGACAGCGACCCTCGTCACAGCGCTAGCCAGTTACCTGTGCGCAGTATCAGCAGCCCGCGCCAGCGCACAGCGCAGCACGCGGCGCTCGGCGCGCAGCCCCACATAAGACATAAGACAGCGACCCTCGTCACAGCGCTAGCCAGTTACCTGTGCGCAGTATCAGCAGCCCGCGCCAGCGCACAGCGCAGCACGCGGCGCTCGGCGCGCAGCCCCACATAAGACATAAGACAGCGACCCTCGTCACAGCGCTAGCCAGTTACCTGTGCGCAGTATCAGCAGCCCGCGCCAGCGCACAGCGCAGCACGCGGCGCTCGGCGCGCAGCCCCACATAAGACATAAGACAGCGACCCTCGTCACAGCGCTAGCCAGTTACCTGTGCGCAGTATCAGCAGCCCGCGCCAGCGCACAGCGCAGCACGCGGCGCTCGGCGCGCAGCCCCACATAAGACATAAGACAGCGACCCTCGTCACAGCGCTAGCCAGTTACCTGTGCGCAGTATCAGCAGCCCGCGCCAGCGCACAGCGCAGCACGCGGCGCTCGGCGCGCAGCCCCACATAAGACATAAGACAGCGACCCTCGTCACAGCGCTAGCCAGTTACCTGTGCGCAGTATCAGCAGCCCGCGCCAGCGCACAGCGCAGCACGCGGCGCTCGGCGCGCAGCCCCACATAAGACATAAGACAGCGACCCTCGTCACAGCGCTAGCCAGTTACCTGTGCGCAGTATCAGCAGCCCGCGCCAGCGCACAGCGCAGCACGCGGCGCTCGGCGCGCAGCCCCACATAAGACATAAGACAGCGACCCTCGTCACAGCGCTAGCCAGTTACCTGTGCGCAGTATCAGCAGCCCGCGCCAGCGCACAGCGCAGCACGCGGCGCTCGGCGCGCAGCCCCACATAAGACATAAGACAGCGACCCTCGTCACAGCGCTAGCCAGTTACCTGTGCGCAGTATCAGCAGCCCGCGCCAGCGCACAGCGCAGCACGCGGCGCTCGGCGCGCAGCCCCGCGCAGCGCGCCGCCCAGCCGCAGCCGTCTGCCCGACATAAGACTTGATAAGTCATTTTTACATAAGATTCATATTTGTATGAAACTTTACTTTGGAAAAGTAAAATTACAAGTGCGATCGCGCGACCTGTCCTATACATATTGAACTTTTAAAAACTAAACGGACAATTTTGAACCGTCAAAATTGATCCTATAGTCTTCGCCAGATAAGAAAAAAATTAAAGTCGTTAACACCCGTCTACCAATGTAATCCATCATTCAAAACGATACGAAAAGAATGTAAAGGGAGTATCGCTAACACGATCATAACAAACGTATCGCGGTAGGGGTGTCCTTGATGCGTTCACTGGGCATGAGTTACAAACCTTTTAGCCAAAACCATATTCAGTTTTATTTATTGTGGAGAGTATTTATTAAATTAAATTCTTAAACCAAATTCAAAGTCAAATCATTTATTTAAAATAGGCACATAGTGGCGCCGATTCCCTTGTTAACAAACTAAACTAAATTTAAGTTCAGTGCATCTTTTTCTTTCTATTTCATTAAGAAGAGGACAGCAGATAAATTTTAGTTTAGTCCTGTCAAATTAATGAGCGCCAGTCACTACTCCATACAAGTTTAGACGTGATTAAAAACTTGCCTACTAAAATTACGTCATTTTACGTCAAGCGCTGATTAATTTGACAGGACTAAACTAAAATTGATCATCTGTCCTTTTCTTAATGAAATAGAAAGAAAAAGATGCACTGAACTTAAATTTAGTTTAGTTTGTGAACAAGGGAATCGGCACCAGTTTCGTATTAAATTATTTTTTAATCATTGGAACACATGACAGTCACTTTTCAGAAGAGGAATCTGTGTCCGTATTTTCACTCACGGAACTTTCACTTTCTGAAGTGTCTGTAACATTTATAATAAAGCGATCGGCTATTTTATCTATCTGATGATCGAGTCCCTTCATCTTGACTTCTTCCTTTTTGACGTGATCGACACTATTTTTACATTTTTCAGATGTTACCTGAATTCTCGCTGCATAAAATATGGTTTTCTCTGTGGCCGTTTAAGCGTGAAAGCGAAACAAACAATAAAAAAAGATTTTTTAAATATTTAAAGCTAAGATTCACCACATATTATTTACATTGTTAAATATAAAGTCCGTTATTAGTCTATTATTTCATAGGTAGGAATACATTTAAAATAATTTAACCAACCTGCTTGAGGTTTAACGATTCTCTGTCGTCGCCTTTTTTGAGTTGTTGGTGGATCCATTCTCACTTCTTCACTCATTAACTTGAATGAAGAATGAATGAAATGCACCGACCCCAGCGTGGTTAAACCAGACTCGATTGCTCGAATGAACCTAAGGATCCGCACTAGTCCCTGGAGCCTCATGTTTCATGGGACTACAGAGACCATTGCATATCAAAGAGTAGACCGGGGGGCGCGGTAATGGTCAGGAAGACGTGCCCTTAGGATAGGAAGGATTATTAGAGCCTACCGGATATGCATCCTTGAGCAAGCAATGGAATAGTGGAGAGACGGGTGATTTATCTATGGGAGGATCTTTTAACAACGTCGCTGCCAGGTTGGCTCAGGGCCAGTTGCTTTCTCGAGTCTTTTCTGTTTCACTGCTATGCTGTGTTTCACGTTGCTGTTTCCAATGTCTTCCTCTGAGGTCTCGCTACTATCCGTTTCTGATTTCATGTAAATCACGCTAGCAGCCTTCCTGATCTTATCTCGATCTTCGGCCGTGTCCATCCAAAAGTTGATTTCCATGTCGAAGTACTTCATGTCCTGCTTTAGGTTGTCAGTCCAGGTGTAAATAGGTCGGCCGACTTTCTTGGATTTGACCTTATACTGCATTGTTGCATGTAACAGATGTGGTTCGCGGCGCCTGTGCACATGTGCAAGATAGCACATCCTGTGATTCTTGATGCGTTTGGTTACAGTTTTTCCGTCCAAGATTTCATGCATTTTCTTTTCCTTTGGTTTATTCCTAGCGTGGTTAATCAAGTCTCTCATGATAACTCTCTCATACATTCTCAATCTTGACCTGTTAGCTTTAGTGAGTGCCGATACGTTTAAACCGTGTATCATACAGGGCACGATCACCATTCGATACATGAGTCTGGCTAATTTCCAATCCATCTTTGAGTTTGTTATGAATGGTAATAGTGATTTTGCGTTTCTAGTGGCCTGTTCGCAGCGTTTTTTAATTGTGATTTTCCTGCTTAATGCAGATGTTATGTGTGCCTAGGTATTTAATTTCATCGACTGTAGGTAGATTTATTCCATTAATGGTCACATGGGCCGTTTTCTTTGTAGCTATGGGGTCTCTAATTAGTATTTTTGTTTTTGTTTTGTTTATTTGGAGGCCGACACTAGCAAGTAGGGGTTTAATATAGTATAGGATTTCTTATAGCCGTTCAATGTCATCTGTAATGAAGATCCGCAAATGATAATACCAGGGGGAGTGAGATTGCACGATCCTGATCCAGTTTGATTAATTGAGTTTATATATAAAGTAAAACTGCACTGCACATAATATTATTATACATAGTTATCACGCACTTATTATAGGTTAAAGTTAGGTACACTATTTGTACATATCACACATAACTAATTAAGCCGGTAGGGACAGTATAACTAGTAACTAAAAGTGTCGGACCTAACACGCTTTACTGGCTGCCAAACGCCAACACTTGGTAGGATACCCAGGCCACCCGGTACCTAGGACGACCCTTCGCGTGCCTTGACATGTTTATTGTTTGTTATCTGGCCGAAGGTCCGTACAAACATTCTATTTCCTGCACGCCGTTCTTCGTCCAAGACCCTTTTAAGCGTACAGAATGTGGTCCTCTGTCGGTTGGCCTATTGTTTAAAAAGACAGCTTGGTAGTTGCCTAATGCTTTTATTATTTCCCCGTTGTAGTTGGATATATTCATGGCATATAGATGGTTTGAATAGTCACTCCTGTGAAAGATCTGGTTCCTTTAGAAATACAACTGTTGATGTGAGAGTTGATTATATAAAGAAAAACATACTTGTCACTTCTCGCACCAACTTCAATTGGTGTCATTCTATTTGGGTATTTTTCTAATTAGAATTGGCTAATTGTGTGCTTTCCCAGTGGATGCCAATCGTAGTGCGTAGAATTGTATGTTCCTAAGTTCATCTCTGTTTCTTGTAGGCAGGCTACATGAATCTTCCTTTGTGGAAGTTCAGCGTCTATTTTATAATTTTGGCCAGTTTCGAGCTCCATCGGACGTCCCAAGTTGCAATACGCAAGTCTGGGCAAGTGTATTTAATGTAATAAGTGTAATTTTAATTGCGGCAGAAGGCGGATTTCTAAGTATTGTGTATCTATATCTATACTATATATGTTGTGGTGTTTTGACGTTGATTGATTACTGCTTTGGAGCTTGCGTATTATCGTTGTATTGCTCAACCTCGATTGCGACTATTTGCGACCCAGCCATCAGAGTGCTGATCTTTGTTGAAGACGTGAAGGTTGCCGGGCACTGCTTCGCCGGCAGGTGAATACACGAGCGTGTTCCCGGTACTTATTCACACGTGCACCATATCTTCTCCTCACCAGCCCGTCTCGCTAAGATGAGCGGTTATGTATTTTGATATCCTTTGTTCCTGGGAAAGATTGCTATTAGGAAGGAAGTCGCTAATATTATTCTGAAATGTTAAATAAATTCTGTCCCCATCACGGCTCACCTACAGACAAGTGGACAAGGTTTTGCATGGTACCTGTGGTGCATTTTTTGTGAAGATATGTATCTTGTTATGAAGTTTTAAAATACAGGGTAAGGTTTTTTTTGGGTTGTTACTGGAATTCAACTGCCCTTTTTCGCCTTTCACGCACGGCGCAGATGGGTATAATACAACTTGATTTACGACCTCTCAAAAGGATCGGTAATTTGCTTAGCTAGTGACTTTTTGTAAAGCTTAAGAATTATAAAGTACAGGGAATTCCTTAGTTAGTTGGAACAGTTATATTATCATCCCTATACTGCACAGGCTAAATGTTGAGTTTTGAAGGATTAGAGAATATTAAAGAGTATTAAATTGACACATACGTATCACAGCTTAAGCGGAACTGTTCAACAGATCCCTAAAATACATGGAAAGATCTCACCAGATTAGCTTGGACGGGGTCAGGATCGTCCTAAGTGTGCATTGGGTCGCTCGCCGGAGGCTCGATCAGGAGCGCTCACAGGCCTAGTCCACCCTACTTTTGCACAGCTAGCAATTTTATTTAACGACACGAATACACAGCAAAAACACTGATCAAAAACACAAATTTACACTATGTGGCACGCACGCTGCGCACAGTTAAATATTTTTGGAAACTTAACCAACACGTGACACGTCCGTTCACTTCGAAGTCCACCGAACGACCCCCTAACTACTACCCCTACTAAAATTACGTCAATTTACGTCAAGCGCTGATTAATTTGACAGGACTAAACTAAAATTTATCTTCTGTCCTTTTCTTAATGAAATAGAAAGAAAAGGATGCACTGAACTTAAATTTAGTTTAGTTTGTGAACAAGGGAATCGGCACCAGTATCAAACTAACAAAACAAAACACTAGAAACAAAATAACAACAAATGCGTGAAAACTTTCCGATTACAGAGTACGCTCAGTCAACCCTACGCGCAAACCAGATTGGGAATGACGCTCGAGACGAATGACGCGTTAAGTACATAATTACAAAATATCGGACAGGTAATGCGCCCCCTGACTCGCTCTGACGTCACACACAGCGCCGAGTATGAGGGCATAACCCAAAAAATAAAATTTTCTGGTAAGAACATTAAGATTCGGTTATTTAAATTAATTGTATACTTCTATGAATATAAGTTAAAGCTAAATAAATAAATCCAATTATGACATGTTCTTATATTAAAATATAAGTTGAAAACATAAGTAATCTTGAAAAAAAAAAACACACCACTAAAATTATTTTTGAAATACATAAACAATAGCAATTACATATTTCATTGTTTGAATACGTATTTTTTAAACTTAAAAAAAAATATCACAATCATTCTTCAAATTTACGTATTTCTTACATATTCCGTTGGGATTAAGTGTTTGGTATTGTGAAACTCGACCGATGCATTATTAGCGACAGTTTTGAATGACGAGCGATCTCTAACGAAATTTTGCGGACTTTTTGGTACAAGCCGGGTCAATAAATTTTATTCTTTTCTTATCTGGCGAAGACTTTAGTTGCCCCATTTCATTGCCCAACAGAGAAAAACGGACAGTTCTGGTCAGTTGTGTTCCCAGACATTAACAGGTGCTCACCGTCGGCCAGCTCGGCCTGCGCCACGTCCAGCGCCAGGCGCTCCGCACTGTGGCACTGCGGACAACAGAACGTATCACATATTATGTTTTATACAAGGTGTTGTTTTGAACCTGCAAAACATTTCAGGAGGTTGTTATGAAACTCGTAAATAATCGTATAACAATACGATACCAAGTCAATAATCAATAATACTTTTTATTTTAAATTTTATCTTTTCTTTTTTTTTAATTTCTTTTTTTCAATTTTTTTTTTTTTTGATTCGGGTCGAGAATCACTAACATAATTACCTCCTAAAATGTTTTGCAGGTCCAAAACAACACCTTGTATTACTTTTGTCTCGTGCACCGTCAGGAGGGGATTCTATACTATGTAGGTATTTGTTCTTTATTATTTCACAAATCAAAGCTTCATTGCGAAAGTTGTTGTAGGATCACCTCCTTGACGAATGCAGATGACTAAATCTCCACCTGAATACAGGGAAAATTTTAACCAGTGCGCAAATTTTGGCAAATTAAACTTAGCCGGTGTTATTACAAAACAAAGATTTCTTTTGATATGGTTTAAACCATCGAACCAGTTTTCGTAATAAGAACTTTACTATGATTGAAATGCAGTTCTTTATACAAAACTGACTATTTAGTCCGGTACTAAGTTGACAGTTTTTCATTAAGAACTTTAACGTAATAAACGAATAAAGTTCGAAATTCAAAAATGGCTCAATAATTTAAACCTGGGTCTGAAGATAATCCTTGTTTTGTAATAAGACGGTGATAATCCTTGTTTTGTAATAAGACGGACCGAGTTTTATCAAACATATTTTTTATTTTAATATGTCTTAGTACAAAAACATAAAGTTATCGTTAACGAAAGATGTTTACTTTGGAACTGGTTTTATGGTGACTTGCGGCCGGCGCGTGGCGCGGCGTAGCGAGGCGCGCAAGACTACCTAAACAGCTGTTCGCTCGCTCGATTTGCGGTTTTTTAGGTATTTTTTACAAAGTTACCTCTAAACCGAGCAATAAATCGCTAGTATTAAAAATATACTTCAAATTAAATCACGAAACTTTGCATAATAACTGAACTAAATATAAGTATAATAACGGTAATTAAAACAAACAGTATCTACTGTTTGTTTTAATTACCGTTATTTTCACTGTAAATAGAAATACCTAAACTATCGGCGCCTTGGAGCCTTCGCCCTGACTCACTTGCTCGCGTCACCGCGAGCAGTAGTGTGCGAGCGAGATAAAGGGTGAGGTGGCGCTGATATTATAGCGTCTTAATAAAAATCTTAAATTCAATAAATCACTGACACACAGCACACAGTACAAACCGCTGGGACTACTCGTAGAAGCATGACATTTTGCACAAGAGTTCCATGAATGATGAAGGTAAGGAAAGACGGCAATTTTTTGAAAATTCGAGCCCCTGATGGGGTTAAATGAACGTGTGGATGGAAGTTCATGATATTTATTGACAAGGAATCCACCGGGTGCAGCTGGAGTGAAGATTATAATGAAACAAATAAATGAACGCCACATACATCGTCGTTGTGCTGGTTGCTGCAGTCGGAGTCGTCAGTCTTGCGCAGCTTCACGCGCGCCGCCAGCTTGGCCTGCCGCGACGAGCAGCGACCTGCAACTGGGTACTTGTTGTCAACAGAAACCAACACGAATTTATGTCAGTGTTCAATGGCTGTTCAGCCCAACTGAGCTGGTAAAAAAACTAGTCATTCTTGTATTAGAACGTTATTTACTGTAGGTATAGAGGTACTAGCTGCTGTCCGCGGTTTCTCTCGCGTGGCTTCTTCTAAAGTAAAAATAGCCTAAGTTCATCAGCTATGCCAGTGAAAGTTCTGTCAAAATCGGTCCAGCCGTTTCGGAGATTAGCCGGAACAAACAGACAGACGAACATTTAAAAAAATGTTTTTTTGTTATAAGTACCGTATTCTCATTACAAACAGACACTTAAATTTTATCTATTTGGATGGAGTATAGATCAGGAACAGCTTTTAAAGTTCACTCATCCTTCATGAAAAGGGAGCATCCTCCGAGCAGACGGGTGTCGTGTCAGGTACTGTCTGACGATTCATGTCGGGATGTTGTATATAATATACTCCAGTCGCGCGGTAAACTTTGCTTGCGCGATGCAGGATTTGGCGTGACGTCAGTGATGCGCAGTTCACATGTGACATCGACCAACCCGCACTGGACTCGCGTGGTGGGTTACGGCCCACTCCCTCTCATAGAGAGGAGACCTGTGTCCCAGCAGTGGGGACATTATAGGCTGATTATGTGGTGGTATTTGGTTATTATTATACTTGATTTATTCCATAATATTAGTCAAAAAACACAGTTACCCGCGCAGGCGTAGAGGCGCGGCTCGTCGGGGGAGCCCCGCGCGCGCCCGCCGCTGGCGCCCGAGCAGCAGCTGCACGGGGAGCGTCTTAATGTTAAGTGAATAGGGTTCGGTTTTGAATGTAACAGTTATGAGATGTTATGCGTGAGAATATCAACCTTAACACTGGCCTATAAAGCTCAGTTTAGAATCAAATAAAATTTCTCAAGACTACAGGGTTGTCAAGAGAATAGTAGACTCAAAATGAACACATAAAGTATAACTTTGAATATGTACGGAATTATCGACTTTAGCACCAGACAATAGAAGTCAGTTTTGAAAGTATTGAGCTACGGAAACACAGGTATTGGTGACCTGTCTAGCACATCACGTACAATAATTTTGAATGTAAGGTAAGCACTTACCGCGCAGTGCTGAGGCACAGCTCGGAGTCCCTCTCCGACAGGTTGAGGCTGGTGTCGCACTGCTCGCCCACGGACGGCGTCGTCAGCTCCAGGCGCGGGCCCTCCCCGCTGTGCACACAAATTACATCAGGCTCATCACATCCAGTTGGCAGACAGCCTGCTGGACAGAGGCTTCCCCTAGGCAGGCACACATGTGGCAGTGTGCAGGGAACAACACTCGCAAGCCGAAAAGATGGTGATCATCAGATGTTCATCATCATCATGTGGCCACCACTTTTCAGCCGGTTAGCTGCTGGCCGTAAAGTTAAGAGTGGCAATATGTAAATGATAAACGATTTTATTTCTGTAAGTAGGTTTGTACAAACACTTTTACACGTCAAACATATTTTTTAAACTAAATGAGGTCGGCCTTTCCTATCTAACTACTCTACTCGGAATAAAAAAACAGAAACAAACTCAGAGGTCACAGTCTCTTTTAAAGTCCAGACATAATCTTGGTCAGATCATGTGAAGACCATGTCGATTAGTGTCTGAAATGATCTTTTGAGGAAAGAACCACACAGATTGAGTGGACCTGTCCAGTCAGTGCACGCATTTGTTCGATATCATGCAGATAAACGCATGTACCGGAAAGAGCAGCTTGCTCTCCCGCTGGTGTACCGATGACCCGGTGAAGGTCGAGGGGAAATCAAATCAGTTTATTGCGAACATGTTATACAGAGATTGGAATAAGATTACAAGTATCAAACATGCACCCTGCAGGGCGCCGCTAAACAAAACAAATTAAATAAGTTACATCACAATACAATAAATAACTTTAAAAAAACGGGGAGTGGCTGTATCGTGGACACGGCCGCCGTGTTTTACGTGAATGTAACGTGTAATATGTATTCTTTGGTATAATTAAATTTTGGATGTAGATGATAGATATGTAGCTGCATCACCAAACTGTATCCCCCGATTCCGTTATCATCAGTTTCCTGAATTGCCTAACTATAGAAGCAAATTTAAAGACGTATTCACGTCAAAAAAACAGTTCAATACACACGTTACAATACTTATTGAATAGAATACAGTAACATCAGTCCCCGCGTTAATGTGACACCTGGAGCTTTAGCACACGAGTGTGTGCGTCGTGAGACGACGAGGGAGAAGAGGCCTGGATCAGCTCGTGGCAGCCTGCGAGACCTTACGGGGCGTGTCGACTGCCCGGAGCTCCGCGGCCTTTTCCCCCGACTATTGGTGCCCGATAAATAAATCGGACACCGTCCGGGCCGCCGCCGGCACTATCTGTTTGTCATCCAAAACTGTCGCCAGAGCTGAATCCGCAGTGTGTCGATCTTTGAAGATGTTCAACGCCCTTCTGAGTGCCAATCCTGAATGTGATATGTTTGCGGATGAATGGTGTAACATTACGCGTGTGTGTCTGGTGTTCTGTGAGAGTAAGTATGCAAGGGAGTCCACTGTTCCGTATTAGTTTTAATAAAATAAAATAAAAAGTGTCAATACATTAATCTTTTTGTATGCTTCTATGTTAATTACTGTAATTAATGTTATACCGTTTTAATTAACTACACATAACATCACGCCTTGTTTCCCCGAAGGGTTGGGCAGAGGTGTACCTGTAGTAGTACACCCACATTTCACCAGTTATGTTTTAAATCCCATGTAATAGGGGGGCGAGCCTATTGCCATCAACTGGGCACAAATACAAACTCCGGGCTGCTACTGAGAAATTCCTAATAGAAAAACCCGATAACACTTTGCCCGACCCGGGAATCGAACCCAGGACCTCATGCTCAGCAGTAGCACTAACGCGTGTAGCGTTAATTAACTATAAGTAAATCAAGATGACTACACACTGTATTATTGTCTCGGGAGTGTCTCAGACTGAACGTAGACCGAAGACCTCTGCAGAGAACGAGTTTTGATGACATTGAAAAGTAAACCTAATTATAACTTACCGGAGGTCCTGCAAGCTGGTCTCAGTGTCAGTTGGTAGCTCCTCGAAAGTGGACGGCGGCATGGTGTTCTCCACCTTCGACTCCTGAGGAGTTGGCAGCTCCGGGCTCAGCGCTGAGGAGGTGTCGTTCTGGAAGTAGGACAAGTATGGTAAACGTACAGTGTAACATGGACAAAGAAATAATTTTGCGTTTTGACTTGCTCTCTATTTGACGCTTACGCGATTTAACACGAACGAATTCATGATCAAGTTGCAAGTCCAAACATGTTGCTGATATTTTACTATTTAACGAGTTTGCACTTAGGTTGAAAGTTCATTTGCGTTTTGAAATTCGTTGGAGCTTGAACGATAATGGTGCCGATTCCCTTGTTCACAAACTAAACTAAATTTAAGTTCAGTGCATTTTTATCTTTCTATTACATTAAGAAAAGGACAGAAGATACATTTTAGTTTAGGCCTGTCAAATTAATCAGCGCTTGACGTAAATTGACGTAATTTTAGTAGGCAAGTTTTTAATCACGTCTAAACTTGTATGGAGTAGTGACAGGCGCTGATTAATTTGACAGGACTAAACTAAAATTTATCTTCTGTCCTTGTCTTAATGAAATAGAAAGAAAAAGATGCACTGAACTTAAATTTAGTTTAGTTTGTGAACAAGGGAATCGGCACCAATAACTCATATAAGTACTCATTTATTTCAAGAGATTACAAAGTTATTACATAGCTAATAAGTGAAGTAAAGTGACTGAAAAAGAATTTACAAAATGCTGAGCTCTCTACGCGAGTTAATAGCGTAACCATACAATATCTGCAGTTTATGAAAAATTAACAGGGTAAGTACCAAACAGTTTTTATTCGGCACAGCGCATCAGCATTGCCATACAGTGGGGCATACATTGTGGCATACATTGTGGTTTTTTATTTAGGTAGTTTCTTATTTTTTTATTTGCAGGATTACTGAGTTTTATGATGGCGGACACGAAATAAAAATGCAGACAATACAGTTTGGACTACTTGAAGTTCGGATTTATTGCATCTCCATTAAATCAACACTTGCCGTGTGTTGTGTCTCATATGTGAAAAAGTATTCAGTAACGATGCCGTGAAGCCTTCAAAAATGGATGACCACTTATCAAGAGTACATGCTGACAAAAAAAGTAAGCCCTTGTCATTTTATCAAGCACTTAAAGAAAAACTAGACAAAAGGCCATCCATAAGATCGATGTTTGCGTCATCATCTATTAAAGACGATGATGGTGTACGAGCGTCCTATAATATATCTTTACTAATAGCGAAGTCGGGGAAACCCCACACAATTGGAGAGCAGCTTATCTTACCAGCCATTGCGGAGGTCCTTAACAATGTATTGTACAAACCCGCACATGATATTTTAAAGAGAATACCTTTGAGCAATAACACCGTTCAGAGACGCATAGACGAGATGGGACGCGATGTGGAAAACATTTTATGCAAGTTCTTACAGACCAACAGATTCTCTCTCCAGTTGGACGAGTCTACATTACCCGGCAATGAAGCTCTGTTGTTAGGATATGCTCGATATATCAAAGATGAAAGTATGTGCCAAGAACTGCTTTTTGCTACATATTTAGAGACTGATACCAGAGGAGAATCGATTTTTCAGGCCGTGGAACATTTTTTTACTGACAAAGCTATTCCATGGAAGAACATTGTTTCTGTTGCGACTGATGGTGCACCGTCTATGGCTGGACGTCATCGTGGTTTTATAGCTCACTTAAAGCGACAACTGCCTGATGTACTGGTCATTCACAGGCAGCATTTAGTAGCAAAAAAGTTGAGTCCTAGATTGCATAAGCCTTTACAATATGTAATAAATGCTATCAACAAGATTCGAAGCAATTCTTTGAACTCTCGGTTATTTGCTCAGCTATGTGAGGAAAACGACGAAGTCTTTAGATACTCGATTACTTCTGCACACTGAAGTTCGCTGGCTATGAAGAGGCTCTTGCTTAGAAAGATTTTCAGCCATTTTTTAATCTTAAGTGTTATTTTAAGTGTTGGAGTTTTTACAAGAAAAAGATCCGAATTTGAAAGAAAATCTGAACAATTGTAAAACAGATATTTATTACTTAACTGATATCTTTGGAATGTTCAACAAAGTTAATTTGCAGCTGCAGGGTGACGATCTTAACTTGATTAAAACAAAATCAATAATATCAGCCTTCGTGGGTAAACTAATCCTTTATAAACAAAATTTAGGCAGAAAAGAATATTCGCAGTTTCTGCATTTGTCAAAATTACGAGAAATGCTTCAAGATGATGACATTTTATTATATGTCACTCACTTGGACGCATTACACAAGGATTTTACGAAGAGGTTTGAGGATCTTTTAAATTTACAAATTCCTCAATGGATAATAAATCCGTACAATACCACAGCCATAGAAGAAGCTAATGTGATAATGCAAGAAGAGTTGATTACCATCAGCACAGACGAAGAGCTTAAGCAGAAGTTCAAGCAAGGCTATCTGAAGTTCTGGTTGCAACGCAACATTGAAACACAGTAT
Organism: Atethmia centrago; assembly: GCA_905333075.3. Taxonomy (NCBI): domain Eukaryota; kingdom Metazoa; phylum Arthropoda; class Insecta; order Lepidoptera; family Noctuidae; genus Atethmia; species Atethmia centrago. The sequence goes on from HG995393.1 coordinate 20,082,285, forward strand.
CCTACATTGTGGAACATTGCTGAAAAATACCTTATCGCTTTTCCATCATCATACCTAGTTGAAAAAAAGCTTCAGTGTGGTAACAAACATTTTGACGAAACAAAGAAACCGCTTGAAAATCAACGAACGTGGAGATTTAAGGCTGCAACTCACCAATATTGAACCGGATGTAGCTAGATTGGTAGATAGTCACCAGGTTCATCCATCACACTGAATGTTTTATTTTCTCTTTGCGAATTAATACTTTTATAAATATAATTTCCTACCTACTTAAGATTCTTTAAGTACCTAATTTGTAATAATCATTATAAATTAAACTTGAGAAAAACGAAAAACGTTAAATTAAATGAGAAAATGAAGTCAACTTTACTCACTTAACCAAGTGCAAAGTTTTCCAATTGGTACCTTAGTACCTAGGTATTTTTTATCAATAGGAAAAAACTAAAGATAGGCCCCTTATTCATAATAGTCTGCTAACTTAAAGCATTCCTAATTCTCACTCTGTCTTCTTCTATTGACCTAAGTCAGAATGAAAAATAACACTCTGTAGCAGCTGTTTTAAGTTAGCGGACCTTTATGAATAAGGGGGTTGATCTTAAAAGTAGGTAATTTGGCCATGGGGGTCTGAGGTAACAGTTCATTTTGGAAAAGGGGTCACTTGTCCAAAATAGTTTGGGGATCCCTGCTCTAGATGGCACGCTTCTTACGCCATTAAGTTGTTTGTAATTCGATGTTTAACTAAAAGTTTCGTATGTAAATTGTTGTGATAAACAGTTGAGTGTTACCTGCTCAGTTCGCGAGTGGTCCGCATCGTTGTCGAGCTCTCCGGCCGGCTGCGTGGTGGACTCGCACTCGTCTGGAATACAACGACAAACTTACTTTATAAAAATCTTAAATTCATTCCGTGACAGACAACGCTCAACCTACACCGCTGGCTCTAGAACTGTGGTCTAGAAGGATGGATTTTTAAGAACCCATCTCCTTAGGGGGTTAAGTAAACAGGGGAAGAAAGTTTGTATGAAGTGCGTCATGTTCCCGCACACACTTGATAGATTATAATTATATATTGACACTATTTGGCGGAATAAATAGGTATAGTACTTGTACCCTGGTACCGACCAATTTGTGGTTGGATGGTTGAAACATCGCCCATTGCGATCTTATACTGTCGGCGAGATTTGGCAGCTTGTCTCTAATATCCAGGCATATTGTGGCGCCATCTACACCACGATATACGAACTACAACTGATGTGTCCTACTGGTCCTACATCGCGATATGAGAGTTATCCCCGTGATTTATACACAGAGAGCCGACCACAACCGTCGGGCACCAGACACTACACCAGTCTGGTTGGAGGATGCTTCCGTTTTTATGGAGGATGAGGTCTTTACACTTTGTCCTTAACATACCTACATTAACTCACGCCTTCTTCCCATGGGGTTAGGCAGAAACTACAGAACCTTACCTGCTACGCTCCTTACATACTCCTTTTGATTCGTTTACGTTCATACATCATACACGCACGCCGGTTGCGAGCACATGACATTTGTTCTTAACAACTCTAAAACATTTACCTGAGACCTCCTCCTCTGGTATGGCCCGGGCGTGTTTGTCGTGCGCCCTCCTCCTCACCAGCTCGGCGATCACGCCGTGTAGCTCTGCAAGCCTCGCATCGTGCGCCCTGGCCGCGGTGGCCGCGCGTTGGCGCTCAGCAGCTAGCGCTCGAGCGAGGGCGTCGCGTTCGGCGCGCAACGAGGTCACGTCCTCGCGCCCTGAGCTGTGGGTGGGCACCTGGAGAAGAAGGAGATAGTGGTTGTTAGGAAGGAAAGATGATGTCGTTGTTAGTCATTGTAAATGCCTTTTATTATTGCATAGCGAGCCAGTCCGCAACACCAAGTAGGTGTGTATTCTCCGTACGACTGGAAATGCCTTACTCGCTGATAAGCAACACATTAAGAACTGACAAATTCGGTGGATTCCATACTTTCTTCCGTACAAAGTATGCCAAATCACCCAAAATCACGTTGTCGTGAAAGAGAAAAACTAGTTCAACATTTCTAAACCCTAAATAACATATTTACATAACGGTCTTTTTTTCTGTCCGTCGCGTGTCGGCAAAACACAAGCTACTGAGTTGTGTCGTCGGGTAACATAAAAACAGCGTAGTCCTCTACAGATATCAATCATCCCAACCAAATATCATCGTCTTAATGAGGCCTTAATATGTATTATCACCTTCACCAATAGGAATACACTTTCAACCCCCACCACCACGCCCCAACAGTAACCTACCATCATAGTGACTCCGTTATGCCCGGGCACGGGCGGCGCCGTCACCGGCCTGAGGCTGGAGTACCTCCAGGAAGATTCCCGCGAGATCTCCTCATCAGCTACGTTAGGGCAGCACAGGTACCAGCTTCTACTCCTCCGCACCCCTGAAGTAGACTCCAACTGAGTCAAAGGCAACCTCCCCACTACTTCTAGCTCAGCCAGCAACGGTTCCTTCTCCTTCGGCTCAGGCATCGGGAATGTCCCAGCTGTGGAATAAGTTTCTTCGATTTTTCTAGAGTTTTCTGGAGTATTGTATTCTGGGAGACTCCATTGCCGCCCCCTGTCGCGCAGAGGCGGTACTTCCCTGACAGCGCCATCATTAACCGGTTCATTCGTTTCTACGTACTCGCTGAGCTCGTCAGGGTTCTGTACCTCCTGGCTCGGCTCCTGGTGCCCGTTCTTCCGCTTGAGCCTCTCGAGGTCTGCGTAGTAGTACGCGGTGGAGCGCGGCGGCTCCCCGCTGAGGGTGCGCGTCCCCGCCAGCGTTTGGATTTTCATAGCATGCTTCTGGAAGGTTCTGGGGCTTTCTCGAATGTTCTCGAAGGTTTTCGAGATGCCTTATGTCATGGTATTCGTGATCCGGCCTGTGTGGAGAATGTTTGGTATTTAGAGAGAGATGTAAACACAGTTGATGTTTTGATTACCTACGAGTGCGTTTATCGACGTTCGGCGTTCGAACAGTTTTGGCAATGAGGTTTCTATTTCGTAGCTAGATAAAGAATGAGCTTTTTTATTAAACCATTGTTAACCATACTTAAAATTAAGCAATAAAAAGTTGTATTTTTTCAAATAAATAAACAGTGGTCCCCAAACTAAGCGACGCCTCTCGGGGGCTGGAAATCCTCGTATAAGTAGTATGAGGAACATACTGTTGCATATTCATAATTCCTAATCCTGCGGGGAAACAGGCGAGATGTTGTGTTGTGCGATATTATTATTAAACTCTGAAATAAATCTGACTGAAAAATAGATCTGACTTAGTAAAATGCTTTAAAAAATGTGAGGATTTAGCTCTTAAAGCTCTGCAGCGATAAAAAACCGGATGCAAGCTGCAACGAAACAACGAATAGGAAACTACCCAACTGATTACGGCGCGCGTCCGGACCGCGTCAGGTTTCTGAAACTTTGTTCAAAAACAAGCTACTCACAGCTAGCTTTGGTTCTCTTTAACCCACTTTAAACGTCATCCGAACTGGACGGTATTTTATACTAATATATAATAAAACTCTTTAAAATTATGTTGCGACCCTTAGGAGAAATAATAAAGTCAAAAATAACGCTAAGCGGAAAGGAAGTAATAGCGGAGGGTCAAATGTGGCTGTTATTTTATTTATTTAGTACATTGTGGTGTCTTTTTGTTATTGTTATTGCTGATGGGGCCTGCTTTTAACCTCGATCTCACCTGATGGAAAGCAATGGAACGGGCGTGCCCACAAGATGCTTATGGGATATGGGGTTATATTATGTATATGGAAGGGAACACAGCAGACTCTATCTAGCAGAGAGTGCCATACTTTGGCTGTGCGCATAATAAATGTGGAGGAGAAGCGCTGAGTACGACTGGAGGGGATATCAACCAAGTGCGGATGGTACCCTGCAGTCTTACGACTTCTACGCGAACGAAATTGCGGGCAAAAACTATTAACTATAATAAAGCTGAATAGTTCGTTTGTTTGAATGCACTCATCTCTGGAAATTCCAGTTGGATGTGAAAAAATCTTTTTGCATTTGATAACTCAATTCTTGAGCATGATTATAGGCTATTAAACATGAAGCCACGACTGTTAGGAGCCGAGCAAAAAGAAAAAAGGTCAGACCTTTTTTCTTTTTGCTCGGCTAAGTGAAAACGAAGCGCGGGCGGGCGATGCGATGCGACGGGGTGAGTCGGGGGCCGAGGGAGTTTTATAAAAATGTGGCTGTCATTTTAGTATTGTTAGTTTAGTAGGACAAAAGCTAGAGTATAATAAAATGAAATGTTTGGATAACGTTCAAACATGAAATCATAAATCCGGCTTGTCTAACATCAGGCCGGCTATAGGTACCCTTCCTATTTCTAGAGCTGTTTGTTTCATGTCGGATAATAATAGTATCCGACTAGTGTGATCAAGAAGTCATACCTAATGTATGTAATGGATGGATCGCCCATCCACATACCGGCCTAGACAAGCGTTGCTTAACCTCGAAGATGGATCGTGCGGCTGTTATTATACCTCAGCACAGTACAATATTGATGGCGCATCAATACTCCGTTAAGTACAAGATGTTTGAGGGGAGGGGTCCTGTTAATAGTCGCGGGGGGATGCGGCGGTCGATCTGCGACAAACGACCATAATTAGCTATCTACGGCATAGCCTCCACCACGCAACTAATGACCCACTGCAGAGAAGGTCATTTTTGTGCCAAAAATCAGCCTACAACGTTCCCACTGTTGAGACACAGGCCTCCTCTCTATGAGAAGGAGCTGCCCGTAGTCCACCACGCGGGCCCAGTGCGTGCTGGTAAATGTCACGTCTCGGTATGTTTGGTTCTAGGAGATACCGGCTTCCTCACTATGTTTTCCTTCACCGTTTTGAGACCAGCAGGCTTAGCATGACACTCTCTATTTCTTCGAAGAATAGACAGGGCTCTTTCTATACAAAGTGACATTTCGTTTCTCAGTTTTTTAGATCTCACCGTAGAAATCCTTCTACAATCTGGCGGTTTGTCTCTAACCATCTTTGTCTAGGTCGTTTTTATGTAGACTATTTCAGAAGAAAGTTTCTATCCCAAACTCTCGTTTCGAACAATCTTTGTCTAGGTCCTTTTTTATGTAGAAGGATTTCTACGGTGGGATGTCAAAAAAGGAGAAACGAAATGTCACTTTGTATGGAAAGAGCCGTGTCTATTCTTCGAAGAAATAGAGAGTGTCGTGCTAAGCCTGCAGTGATGATGAAATAAATTACACATAATAATACTTGGGGAGCCCATACCGCTGAGCCATTGTTCACAAGTTGTGCTCGGTTGATGGCAATGGACCCGCTCCTATTAGTCCTATGACATTGGACTTAAACATGTCATAACCTCTGCCTATCCTCTTCGGGGAACACAGGCTTGATGTTATTAACCTTGGTTCTACATTTCCGCCAATCTTTGTTTATTCTCATCTTCCTCGATCTTCAATCATCGATCAAGGACAACCAAAACAAAATAAACTTTTAAACAATTTGATTGATATTGTGTTGTTTAGGGCTCAGACAATATTGTCGAGTAGATTACGACATGGCACACACTATGCGACGTGCGCCTGCAACAGCTCGGCGACTAGACGCAACGACAGGCTGCGGCCGACAATTTTCATGACAGGCTACGGGAGTCGCACGCCCTTGCCACTTGCCGCAGCGACTAGACGCACGGTGCCGTCAGGCGGCAGGCAGATGCGCTTTGCTTTCGCATGATAAGCACCAAGGCAATTGCAAAAAGAAGCTCCATAATATTCATTCGCAAGAGGAACAACACGACCGTCGACAAATACTCAAAGAAAATGCCTGGTTTCTGCACGATGTCTGTCGTAACGACTAGTCGCAGACGCAAACACCAGCTTTATATCTAGTCGCAACGACAAGACACAAATGGAAACGTCAGCTCAGCGACAACACGCACAGTTTGCGTTGGCAACTTTAATGATATCTGAAACTGGTATAACTGATCCTATTACAGTGAAGTTTACAAATTCAATCAGACTGGTCACCGGAGATGTTTTAGCCTACTGAATGTAACTTCGAAATTGAACTTATTTTGTTTGAGTTGTTAAAAGCTTGCCATACTAGCTGATCATCTGCCCGCCTTTTCCCAACTACGTTGGAGTCGACTTCCAGTCTAGTCTAAACTTTAAAAAAGTATGCATCTGAATACCAATACGTTACATGGAGCGACTGCCTATCTGACCTCCACAACCCAGTTACTGGGTAACACCCTTGTCATACCAGCTGACCAAGTTAACTAATTACATTATTCTATGTCTAGAGCATGATTGGAAACTTACTAATCTAGCTCAAGTCCTATTTCCAATTAAGGTACTTATGCCAGGTGGTATAGGATTTAATTTGGTTAACCTTAAATTAACGCATTGTACTGACGTGTGTTCTCATAATTTATAGCCTATTTCTATACGTGAGGACTTGTAATTGGCTTTCTGTTGTCTATGTCTGTTTATGTTAAGTTTTTATATAGCTGTAAGTCTTCCATAGTGTTATAAATAAATAAATAAATAAAGAATGAGTTTTTGGAAAAATTGTTGTTTATTCAATCGCAGTCCACCGCTGGACATGGGACTCTCGCAGGCTGCGCCACCACACTAACTAGCTGGGAGGCCCCACATTACGCTTGGCGATACGTGGTCTCCACTCCAGGACTCGTCTGCTCCACCGGCCATCGGTCTTTCCGCAAACATGGCCAGCCCACGACCACTTCAGCTTGTTTGCTCTGCAAGCAGTTCTTAATTACGTAAATATAAAGTTCAGTTTGCAGTTCAACTATTACTCATTCTAAAATCAACATAATTTACACTACACATGAAATTCATTTGTTTAAGTGGAAATAACAGCAATTGAATAGATTTTTTCGCCAAATAGGGATTTTCTTGTCTCGTTATCTGTTGTGGAATTCTTAAAAGCAGTCCATGATTAAGCAATTATTTTATTCATAACACGACGTCGCATTTTCATCGCTTTCCCCAAACTTTTCCGAACAATTGTTTCAGTCAAAATGTAAAATATTCAAAGTTATCTAAGCCTCAAATACTTGTCTTTATCCTACGAGTATATTTTGAACTTCAATATTATTCCCTGAAGAGTTTTAATCTTCGGCCTAATTTTCAGCCCGAAACTGAATCCCTAACTTACTAGACCTCTGAGAGTAACTCAGTAATACGCTTGATAAAAACCAAGTTACATTGGACGATCTTCAACGAAATAACACCAAAGTTAGAAGACCTCTGAACTTTACTCAGTACTGTGGAAGTTACAGACCAAATTACATTGGACGTCCTCGACCTTTATTAGTAACGAATGCTCTGTTTAGCGCCAAATTCTGCGCTAGTGTCTTGTTTAACTAGTAATGCTGCGGTTTCCTATAAGAGCCGCAAAATTACAGATTTTCACCAATATTTGATATTTAGGTGTCAAAAAACGCTTTGAATTTGGACAGCCGTTATAGTGTAATCGTGCACCGCTTTCTTAGGAAACCAAAGGTATACCGTTAAAGAGTTCTTTCGTGTGGAGACGTCCTGACTGCAGCTGATGCTAATGCAGACGATCAGATCATCTTTACCAAATTAATGTCATCATTTCTTTAGCCTTTTCCCAATTACGTTGGACTGGGTTTTAAGATTAACCGGATGCAGCTGAATACCAGTATTTTACATGGAACGACTGTCTATCTGACCTCCAAAATCCAATTACTGGATAACACGATACATCTCCTGACCTGACCGACCCTATTACCCCTGTACTGAATAAATGCGGTAGACCGTATCTACAGGTGAAACTAAACAAAAGCTCGTAAATAAAAGTTCCAGTCACGTTTCGTAAGGGAAGTCTTGGAGTTTCCCCTCACGCCCTCACGTTGTTCACAGCGCCACGTGACTGCAACGTGATAGCCTCCTCTGGAGGGTTGCCCGATAATATGGCCGAAAAGAATCTGTAGAAAAATAAATAATACGTCGTGTAGCTATGAAACGTTTTTGGCTCGAATGTGTTCAAAATCCTGCGGGTAACTGTGTAACAAACTAACAACTGGAATGTCCTTCATTTTGACGATTCGGCGAAATTGTTTATTCTGCACAAACAAAACGCACATTATATAAAATACACACATACAACGAAGCCAAAAGCCTCGTATTCAAGCAATAAAAACCGGCCAAGTGCGTGTCCAACCACGCACAATGAAGAGTTCCGTAGTTGGGATTACTTGGGATGAATTTATTCCGAAAACAAACTTAACATTGTAGTTGAAAAACATGTTCTCCCATACATCGATAGTACGTCACGATCAATTCTCCAACTGCAAATGTAAGTTGGTCGACTATTACTCGTTAACTTGTAAAGCCTACTTAGCTGTGATAGTTTTCCTATTAATTTCGTTATTTAAACTACTGCCATGATTTTTTCACATATCCATAAAATAACATGTAGCTGGCACGGGGGGGGGGACACTTGTCTCTCTAAGAAAAATTGGCACTTTAAAGCTTAATATTACGCGAACGGATTCTTGAACCGAAAAATGGTGTTCACAGACCCGCAATATTTTTGAACGGGCTATCCAACAATACCCCAAATATGGGATAGACGAGAAAAAAAATATCAACCCCACATTACGTGCAAGGAAGGTAAATTAAAAAAAAAAAATTTCAAGATTTTATTTCATATGTACTTATGCAAAATTACAGCCTTCTAGTACTAAGCGTCGCTGAGCTATAGTGGAGACAGACAGACATACAGACGGACATGGCGAAACTATAAAGGTTCCTTGTATACTACGGAACCCTCAAAATGTCAACAATCTTGTCTATTGCTTGATGTCAGGGCCAGCGGGGCCGACACTGGCAAACGACAACAAACAAACGAAACAAAAACATAACGCCGATTGCAGAGTGGACAAATAAATACTTGTAACAAATAAATACTTGTAACAAACAAACAATCATAACAAAAACAACATTATATCAAGAACATTGCGTCATGTACGTTGTCGAGCAGACGAATTCTTCTAACATAGCAAACAATGGATTGGGAATTTTCTTCAAGATCCTTCGGATTGTGAAAACCAGTGTATTACAAAATTGGGGTGCTGTCTTATTAGTATTCACGGCGTATGATTTATTTAATGAGAATACTTTCAAGTGTAACTGTCGAGTAAAATGAAAATCCTTACCCCTAACATCACGCCTGTTGTCCCGGAAAGGGTAGGCAGAGGTGTAGTACGACTGGGATAAAGTGCTATCTTTCGTTGTTAGTCAGTATCGCACGGTATATAAGTGAAGTACCCAACTGTATATAATTTATAACGCTGAACAGTTTGTTTATTCGGTCGTGTGAACGCACTAATCTCTGGAACTACCAGTCGGATATGAAAAAGTCCTTTTGCATTTGTTAGCTCAATTCTTAAGGAAAGTTATAAAGGCTTAACATCGCGCTACGACTCTTAGGGGTCGAGCAACAAGACTAAAAGTCAGAAAGAACGCTAAGCGCAAGAGAAGTAATAACGCCGGCGGGCGATGCGTTGCGACGCGGTGGGTGAGCCGAAATTGCACGCGGACGAAGTCGCGCTCAGAAGCTAGTGATGTATATCGTGCCGCACCGGCCCTGGACGCAGGAGTCAGAAGGTATCAACACGCGGCAAGCACGGGACACACGCACGGGACACACGCACGGGACACACGCACGGGACACACGCACGGGCGGCTGATAGCTGTAACACAATGATAATAGAAGTATCATGTCTCCAGGTAAAATAAAGTCACACTAGGGGTGTGTCATGAAGTGAGACAGAGATATTGCCATCTATTCAAGATATGATTATTTCGTCTCGTTTATGAAAATCAGCAATTTGATCTCAAAATCCCGGAGTCTGGATTTGTTGTGCGCGGTTGATGGCAATAGGCTCGCCCCCTATTACATGGGACTTAAACATAACTGGCGAAATGTGGGTGTAGGTATTTCAGCAGGCTTAGCACGACACTTTCTATTTCTTCGAAGAATAGACACGGCTCTCTATACAAAGTGACATTTCATTTCTCAGTTTTTGACATCTCACCGTAGAAACCCTTCTTCTACTATCTGTAATCTTGTCTTTCGTTTATCGATCTTTGTCTAGGTCCTTTTTTATGTAGAAAGATCTCTACGGTGGGATGTCAAAAAAGGAGAAACGAAATGTCACTTTGTATGGAAAGAGCCGTGTCTATTCTTTGAAGAAATAGAGAGTGTCATGCTAAGCCTGCTGGTACACCTCTGCCCAACCCTTCAGGGAAACAAGGCGTGATGTTATGTTTTATGTTATGATCTCAAAATCTAAATATTTTGTGAGGACTCATGAAACGTCAGAAGCTAGGTGCACGGTTCCAATCGGTCGTTTCCTATGGAGAAGAGCCGGCAAGAAACTCCACAGTTACTCTTTTAAAAATAATTGGTTTTAACAATGTTTTCAAATAACAGTGTTAATAGGTATAAGAGGATAGTGTAGGCCTGTCCACAAACACCAGGTAGTTAACAAAATAGGAAATAACTCTTTTTTTTAGGGTTCCGTAGTAAACAAGGAACCCTTATAGTTTCTCCATGTCCATCTGTCTGTCCCCGCTGTAGCTCAGAGACGCTTAGTACTAGAAAGCCGTCAGGCCTTAAGCTTAAATTAGCAAATTTTTGTTAGAGTCAAGTGTCGTCTTGCCAATTAAATGATTGTTTAAGGAGATGTGAAAAAATTCTTGGCAGTACATACAATGAAATTAAAAGGAAAATAATCCAGCTAAGTTAAGCTAAGACTTTACAAGTTAACGAGTTATAGTCGACCAACTTACACTTGCGGATGGAGAATTGATCGTGACGTATATCGATGTATGGGAGAACATGTTATTCAACTACAATGTTAAGTTTGTTTTTGGAACAAATTAATCCCAAGTAATCCCAACTACGGAACCCGTAGTTGGGATTACTTGGGATGTGCGTGATCCGACACGCACTTGGCCGGTTTTTTATATCTAGATTTAGTGAAGGACTCAACTTTTTTGCTTCTCAGCTGGACGACCTTACTTATCAGTAAATCTCAATAATTCCTTGTGGGCACCGTTCCGTTCAAAGCCCCCACTTATAGAAATAGAACTGAAACAATTGCCGGCTAAAAATACCTTTCAATTAAACTGTTCGCCTTCTGAGAACTCACAGTTATAGAGCACTTCCTGCATCCAGTGAGACAAGCAATCGTTATTACAATAAACTGCCGAGTCGTTTAATCAATATGGTTAAGTTCGAAGCCACTGAAACTCTTCTATCTTTTAATAAGATAAACATAACATCACGGCGGTATTCCCCGAAGGGTTAGGCAGAGATGTACCTGTAGTACACCCACATTTAGCCAGTTCTGTTTCAGTCCCATGTAATCGGGGGCGAGCCTAATGCCATCAACCGGGCACACATCCAAATTCCGGGCTGCTACTGAGAAATTCCTGAAGGAAAAACCCAATAACACTTTACCTGACGTGGGAATCGAACCCAGGACTTCATGCGAAGCGCTTGGTTGCGACCACTAGACCAATGGTTAACGGTTTATATTGGCATGACCTACTTGTTTCCCGGGGCCGATAGTTGGTGCGACAATTCGAATGTGCAGTCACCTAGACCTGCAACAATCATTTGTGCCTCACAATTAACCTGTCCTGTGCGCCACTCGCCGCCACTTCGCTGTTTGCTAATAACAACGACAGCAAGAGCTATTCCCATATTGTAGATTTTGCTGATACAAGGTTACAACCTGCGGAGAGATTCAGGGTTGCGGTTTGTATTAATTCTGCCTTTCCACAAAAAGTCATGATGCTTTGGATGTATGCTACAAGCATTTAATACTACGTGTAACTACTATGTGATGTCCGCACTCTAAAAGTTTAGTTATGTATTGAGTGTCATTTACAATAACACGCGTGGTTCTTGGAACCGACATACAGGTAGTGCTTCCCCAGAATTCAATCCAACTCCAATTTGGACAATGTTATATAAAGTGCCGGAGCAAAGTTTTAGAACGGGCAACTAGCTTCATCTTTCTGACTAACTGAACGACTCTTTGACAATTCAAAAGTGCCTGTAAATAATTTAATTGAAATTGAAATAAGTGCCCTGTGAGTTTTTACCTACTTACTAGTAACCTTTGATTTTGCCGTCACATTATGTTTCAAGAGAACATTATCCATAACGTGCTTAATCGGTTGTGGCTGTAGGGTTTAAACCTACACAATCATCAGCCTATATTGTTCCTTCTGCTGGGACTCAGGCCTCCTTTCTGTGAAACGGCATAATCCACGACAAGGGCACAGTGCGTCTTGGTTGATATCACCTCATCGATTAAAATCTAAGCCCGCATTAATAATAAATGCGGAGTAAAGTTACAACAAGTATTAGCTTCAGCGAGCTTTTGCTCTTGCGAATCTCCACTCAAGCTGGCCAATTAAGGCAAGAGATGAGGAACAAGACTACTCCCCGGCAGATAGCGCGATCTCCTGACATGAGTATATGAAAGTTAAAACTTGTTCCCACAACAACAACTTAATGATCTCCTAAAACACGGCTTCCTCTCTCCTACCCTCTTGCTGTGCCCTACAGGGTCCATAATGATCTCAATTATATAGTTACCACCTCAGTACACATTATGGTAAAGCAATAAAGATATTGAGTATTGCCATGAGGTCGCTACTGCCCAAAAGCTCGCCACATGCTGCCCTGCGGGTTTATGTGTCTCTTTTGGCCTGGTTCCTCACCCTAGATTTGTTTCGGAAAGTAAACTCTACCAGCACAGACCCAGAGTTCAGGAGCGCGCAAGCTCCACGACGACGTCAACGCAGAGATACGGCAGTGGGGTTATTATTATTAGAGTGTTCAAGGTCTCAGCTTTATATCCGCGTGCATCAGTGACAGATCGTTAAGTCACAGTGTTGGTATGAGCGACGCATAGTGCATCGTTCACAGACCCCGGCCTGGCGCGCTGCCAGCAGACGGCGCGTGCCTCTCCAACAGGCTAGCGGCATATCTGTAGTACGGCATTTGGAGGGACATGGTCTCTAACCTTGGTTTTAGCAGTCACGCCAAAGACGTCGAGTGGACATGGACAATTTCTTCGTCCTGGGAAACGAACCCTGGACTTCACGCCCAGCAGTCGCGCTTGCGACTAATAGACCAACGACGCAGACTTTGACTAAAATCTTATGCTAAAGCAAGGCCGTCTATGTTTCATATCTCAAAACGTTAACATGTGGTAACTACTTTTTCTCTGAACAATACAATCCATTTATTTCAAAAGGGCAGACGCGGAAGCAAAATCTAAACATTTTATTTCACATAAACACTTATGAAACGTCAGAAGCTAAGTGCACAGTTCCAATTGGTCGTTTCTTATGGAAAAGAGCCGACAAGAAATTATACGGTTACTCTTTTAATCATTGTCATACATGAAGCGAAAATGTATACGCATTTTTACGAAAATCACTTGGACGGAGGAGTATGAAATTTGGCACAGTTAAAGTTTATTTGGAGGAAGAGTGCATAAAGCTAATATTTTTATATATTATGCATTAGAAATAAATTAAATTAATAAAAAAACATTACACACTACCATGCGTTTAATAATAATGCTTGAGCATGGAATTAGTAAGTACCATATAGATTGTAAGTAGAGGGGGTCAAATTTCAACCAGTGGCCGACTAAGGAGTTTCTTGCCTCGTTAAAACCCTAGAATATCTTAACATTCCTGCGCTAAACATAGTTTCAAAATCCGCAGCGTGCGTACTCTTAGCACTAATTAGACCTATTCTAGGCTCAGTGTTAATTATGTACACATCGTTCTACATATCCCCACAGGGATACTGTTTACCAGGCATTTAGTCCCAATGTCATAGGGACGACCAAATAATTATTGGGGACGACCTTCATGTAACGTGAGCAAGTCGCCATTACCATTAATTGCACGAAAGGAATCATTTCAGACTAAAAATTTCATTGTGATGTCATTGTAAACAATTTGAATCATACGAGTACGTGAGATTTTTGTTAAATTCAACAAAATCCAGCATTTGTTGCGTTTTACTAATCTTGTGCACATTAAGAGGCTTCAAGTCAATAAAATTACTGCATCGCGCGGGATTTGAATCTACGGCTTCCGTCGTCTCTCACCTGTAGCTAGTCGAGCAAAGTTATTGACAAAATTAACGTAAATTGTTATACCGGTAACCAGACTTAGCACTACAATTTATCAAGTCCAGTTTATTTGTCAAACTGTCCCTCGTAATAACCACAAAACACTCGGATGAAGAAGTGCCCAAAGACAACAACACGGTATCTAACTTCCATCGTGTTCGTGGAGCAGTCTCATTCAGTCGGCTAATTGGTGAATGAGTCAATTCGCTGGAGCATCCTGTAATAGTACCCTCCTTTCTACCCTCATACCACTGGGTAGCAAAGTGTAGAAGGATCACTTAGTCCTTAGTTGGGTTTTTTGATCAAGTTGGGGTTGATGTCAGAGCGTCAATGCGGAAAAACACTGCGTTATTCAAATATCTAAAACCCAGGGAAACACTTGTACTGTAACTTACAAGGATTTTTGAAAATTCTAGCTCGCAGAGTCTCCAGCTTACTCTTAAAGAGTAAAATATGTTTTTCGTCACCGTATTCAGTGACAGCGACCCAAACTAATGATAGAATAAATACTTTATTTATTAGCAACCAACTTATATTAACAAAATCAGTTTGGAATATAACTTGCGAGCTGCGAAACTGCGCCGATCAGAGTTCCTTTGGATAGATTAGCCCCTATGTCGTACGTTAAAGTTTCTACAGTCCCAGCAGCAGTGCACATCTAGCGACATGTTTGTTTCGTAAAGTAATTAGGTGCAGCAGAACTTCTGTTCCTGTCTATCTTGTGCCCACGCCAGGGGGGGCTAATACAATCAGCACACTTAGCCACAAAACTTCCCCCTGCAGGGGTGCGGTCTCACTTTATAAGCGATAGCGAGTTAAGCTACGGGTTCCTAGAAGACCGGTGACCCCACATAACGGCCGCAGCTGTCATTAAAATGATGTATGATAACTTTCAGTGACTTCAATCGCCCGTAAATTGCGGACGCTATATGGCGGCCACCGCCCTTCTAGGAACACGAAGCTTTACCTAAACGATTCGAAATATTGCAAGTTTTGCTTTTGTCTTACGCATAAGTTCATTGCTTTACTACTTCAGTATAAAGGCTGACGCAGATTTGGGACGAACGCACGGCATTGTATACCTACATTCTCTTACATTTTCGTACATTTTCTATGAACCAATGCACGCTATAATAGGCGGGCCACCAGACTTGTTTTGTGTACATTGCTTTGCGCTGCGGCCACATGCGGCTGTAATGTGCGGCTTGCGTCACTGTTCATACGCCAAGTGTAGTGGGTCCAGAACAGCTGTATTTTTGGCACAACTTGGTATAGACCAAATGGCAGTGGACTGGGATAAGCTAACAACTCAGCAAAAACAATGATATACTTAAGTCGCCCTAAAGACAAGTCTTGGTTCAGTCCGGTAATAATTACGATAATAACCGAGCCGTATATTTTCAACTCCGAAACAGATTGGAATATCTAGATATTGTACAGAAAACGCGCCAACACCAACAGATTAAGATCTCATTTATCTAAATCGGTCCAATGACGGAGCAGCAATTACAAATCATGCCAAAGTAAATAAGACTTTCTTAAATCTATAGCTACGCCTCCACCTTGTTAGCGATGACACTGGACATTAACATTACTTTAAGGCTCGTGCAGATTGAGGCGAAATCGCGGGCGCGACAGGGATATTATATTGCTGCCTGTCGCGCCCGCGATATCGCGCTAATCTGCACGAGCCTTTACAAGTGACCAAAGCTGCCTCGTTGGTCTTGGGTTCAAAGGTCGGGCAAAGTGTTATTGGGTTTTCTCCATCCGGAATTTGTCAGTAACAACCCGGAGACTGAATTTGTGCCCGATTGACGGCAATAGCAATAACCCTATTAAATGGAAAAAAACGAGGCGTGATGTTAAGTTAAGTGACCAAAATAAGTTCAAAGAACGCTCGAGTGGTTTGTTTTTGTTAAGTGTAATAATGGCGCTATTACAATGGTTTCCAAAAGAGTTGCCGTCAAAATATATTCATTGTGTTTGTATACAAAGTAATGAAAGACTTGTGTCAATGTAGTTTTTGTGGTATTGGTGCCGATTCCCTTGTTCACAAACTAAACTAAATTTAAGTTCAGTGCATCTTTTTCTTTTTAGTTCATTAAGAAAAGGACAGATAATAAATTTTAGTTTAGTCCTGTCAAATTAATCAGCGCTTGACGTAAATTGACGTAATTTTAGTAGGCAAGTTTTTAATCACGTCTAAACTTGTATGGAGGCGCTGATTAATTTGACAGGACTAAACTAAAATTTATCTTCTGTCCTCTTCTTAATGAAATACAAAGAAAAAGATGCACTGAACTTAAATTTAGTTTAGTTTGTGAACAAGGGAATCGGCACCATTGTCATTAAAATGGACGAATTTTAGTAATTGGTCTTTAACGAGTGTCGTGTCTTTATAAATATTTTACGGACCAATAGAAGTTAACATAACATCACGCCTTGTTTCTCCGAATGGTTAGACAGAGGAGTATCTATCGTACACTCATATTTCGCCGGTTACGTTTAAGTCCCATGTACAGTCGCCAGCACATCAAGTTACAAACTGTCGCATATCTCCAAATGATTTTAAACCTTCAAATGTTGATGGTTAAGTTCAAAATCGAATGAGAAAATTTGTCAGTTTGTGATAACTTGATGTGCTGGCGACTGTACAAAGCAATCGTAAGGCGAATTACATCAGCTCTTAAACAAGAAATTACAAGAAAACCACAACCGCTCAGAGTGCTACGGGTGGGTTTTAGTCAGTAAGAGTCTGGCACACCCTCCCGCTCCGCCCAGAGCGGGAGAAGTTATTTGATGATTTCCCATCAAAAAAAAAAGTGTTCCTGCTTTTTTCGATATGATAGAAACTTTTAAATGGCTTCATTTGCTACACTTTCCAATTCGTATTCATATCCTGATTAATCAGATTATTTGAAATGGACTCTCATAATTAAAGTTAACTGCTAATCAGAAGATCTAAGATACTAGCTGCATTAAATATCAGTGATTTGAGGCCTTAGAGGTAAATTGCTTCAGAAGGGTCCATAAAGATTTTTCTTCTCTCTGTCACTGCGACCGTACTCAGTGTCAACTTCGAGAGCCCTTTCTGGAACGCGTGGATCACGAGGGGTGCGAGGGTGGCGGAAGGCGAGACCTTGACCGAGTCAGCTGATGTGCACTTTCAGTGTAGAGTTATTTTATAAGTTGGTATCACATCTAGAAAACTTCAAGAGTATGAGCGGTGATTACCACCAAAACCAAGGGATTTACCGTTGTTTTGCCTTGTAAATAGTGGTCACCACTGTGTATGGACACTTAGCAATACCAAGCGGTCTGCGTGTAGAACTTTTAATTTATTGACTCCGAGTTGTTTAAGAGTTGTAGGTGGGTTCGAACCCAGACGGCCAGGCATTACTACTGCTCTCAAAACGGTGAATGAAAACATCGTGAGGAAACCAGCACGTCCTAGAACCAAAAAATCGAAGACATTTGACATTCACCATCTGTGATCTGTGACTGAGTGCACCCACACTGCGCTCGGTCCCTCTCACGGAGAGAAAATACGCCTGAGTCTTAGTAGTGAAAACGTTTTAGGCTTATATGCAATGCTTATGCTTCTAACTTGCTAATGTTAGAGGAAAAGTTCAATATAAAACCACAAGAATGCTGCGACATAACGCTGCTCAGCAGAAAAATCCTAAGTGTTATAAACAACAGAGCTAATGTTATTTAGTTTCTTCCCTCTACAACCGCGACCACAACAAGTCTCCTTCGCGAATAGTCCCTAAGGCGCGCGAAACGCGACGGTGGAGAAACAGAGGGGCGGGGAAGGTTTGACCTTGACCAAGTCAGCTGGTAGGCTTGCTTTGTGCTACAGCAACTGAATTAGTGTATGTTGTGTAATTCCAAGGATTATTGCATGAAGAATTAAAATATGGTTCACAATAGAAGCTTGAAATGTAAAGCTGCAAAAGATAAAAACCGCACCACTGCACATGAAGTTCATCATGAGACAGCTGCATGAGCTGCGTCACTTAACATACACGGACACGGTCAGTCACCAAAAAGGGTTGACAAAAAGTACGTAATGCTTAAGGCTTCCTCATCACATGCATTCGTAATCCGTAAAGCCTGATTTACACGGTGCGACTTAATTATCTGAAGCATACCATAAGTTGAAGCAACAATGAAAGTTGCACCGCCTAAACAGTATTTAGACGATGCAAGTAATTTAGTAATTTTTGCTTAAATTCTATTGTATGCCACAGGCAAGAAACTTACGAAATCGTTTCGTCGCGTCTTTTAAAAAACCTTGCTATGACAACTTTTGACGTGTTTATTGAAGTATAATTATGCATACATGTAACACTAGGAACATAAAAGCGATGCATTGAATAGAGGGCTATTGAATTCATCGTTTTTATGTTCCTAGTGTCGCCAGGTATTGAGGGTGTATCCAGGGAGTCCCGGTTATATCTCAACGTGTCTCCGGCTGGTATTCAGCACGTCTACTCCGGCAGCACGACACAATACACAATGAACTACTCAAGGGAATGAAGGCGAGTAATTTCCGACGCGGGACAGAGTTGAGACGTGGTGGAAACAAGAAACGCACTGGGAAGTTTTTACTCTCTTGGAGCTTGTAAACACACTAATTTCGTAACAGATTGATCTGTAGTTCAAATACATATTATGGGTATATTTACGACGGTACAACTGCTGAGCAAGAGGTATTGGTTTCGATTCGCTAGACGGGCAGTGTTATTGGGTTTTTTCATTAGGAATTTCTCAGTAGCAGCCCCGAGTTTAGATGTTGTGCCCGGTTGATGACAATAGTCTCGCCCCCTATTACATGGGACTTAAACATAACTGGGGAAATGTGGGAGGTGTACCTATACACCTCTGCCTAACCTTTCGGGGATTACAAGCATGATGTTACAGACCGTTTAGTACAAATATTCTCAAATAGTTCAGTCGGAATGCAAAACTCCTACATTTACTATTCTAGAGAATAACAAAGCCGGGATTTTATTGCTTTGGAATTTGCCTTGTTAGTAAAAGCAAGCAATACTTTTTATTAGTATAGAGTTATTGGTAAGAATCTGGAACATTAGCCTTTAAAAATTACACGATAAAACCTTATTAGAGACTTCAGACACAGAAGGTGTTAGAAAAACTGCTTATCGACGCCGAAGTGATAAGAAATTCTAACTGCCGAAGTTAATAATTTACACAGAGAGAAAAAAAATATATTAATTGAAAAAACGTCTAACTGTCGAAGTCATCAAGTGTCCCATGTAACTTAGGAGGTAATCAAAATCAAAAGTTATTTATTCAAACTAGGCTGAGAATCAGCACTTTTCGAACGTCAAAGTTACATAAGACAGTCCCCCAAAAACGCCCACCCGTCACCACTTCCTAGTGCTTTAGCTGGGAAGAAGAAGAGGCGGCAGAAACTCTCCAACAGCACAGCTGTCTGTTTAATGCCATAGACTCGGTGGTTTAGTTAAAAAGTATTTCTATATTTTAATTTATGTTGTTGTTTACTTGCATGTACACAAATGTAGTTAAGCGACTTTACTAGAACATGCGAATTTGTCCTTTAAATTTAAAACCATAAAAAGTGAATTTTGCGAAAAATTACAGATAGGAGGTAGATGCACTTCGCCGTCGTTAAAAATCTTCCTCCTTACTCACAAGTATTCAATTTACCACACAATTTGTCCACATCAAGTCGTCTCGAACTAATTCAAGAAACAATTTCAATTTATGTAAGTATAAAACCAGACCAGACCAGACTGAGCACACAGGATATTGAGAACAAAGAATTGGTGCACAGAAGCACTGTACACATCATATCAACAAGGTATGCGACTGTATAATTTGAAGGACTGAGTACTGAATTCTGATTTATTCATAAAATGCGTCATACTCATAAGGTATTGTGTGAGGATTGACATGATTTAAAGGTGGGAGGAGGAATGACCTGAGGCTCTGAGACCCTGAGAAATAAAGCTAATGTTGGTGATAAAAGGCAACACTTGAATCAAGATAATCTTAGCTAAGATGCAAAAGTATACTTTTTTTTTCTTACCTATTGGTAAGATATTCAGTAAGCAACGTTGTACTAAAACCACATGAATGGAAAATTTCTTGAAGGTAAGGATATAGTCCGATGCCACCTAAGGCAGTATACGAGTATTCTCAATGTATTAAGTCAGGGTGAAACACATTGCGTGCGACTGAACAGTGACTAGCTCACAATACATCAAGTTTAAAGTATAATAGTTTACAGTCAGAAATCACACTAGCGCCAACACCTGGAACCGGAACAACTTTCCAATAACTATAGGTTATCAAATACTTCATCCACTCAGGAACCTTAGAAGCGCCAAGCTTAGCCCAGACAACATCAATAGAAACTGAACAGAAAATAAGAGCTCCTCTAAATAGACAGCTTAATCAATAAGCACACCTGGCGATCTATTCTGTAAAATCTCACCGTGATAACTTAGGTGAGCTTGAAGTGACCTGTCAATAGTGTAAATCCCTAACATCAGGTGGAAAGACCTTCAAGCTCACTTCACCTACGTTTTTACGGTGAGATTTTTACAGACTAGACCGGCTGTAATACAAGAACACTAAAAGATCTAAAAAAAGGAATACCCTCTTCAAAGCTATATGGGTAACATAAATGCTTCATCATGCTGACCTTTTAACAAAACAAGCATAAAGTTTGATAGTTCCCGAGACGGTAGGCTATAACTTACAGTAGTCGTAGAACTTGCGGCGCCGGCGGTAGAGGAGTGTATGTCAAGTCCTCAATACAATACTATCGACCAAACAAACAGAAGATGGAAAGACAAAAGTTTAATATTAAACCTTTTTGTCTCTCCGCCTTCTGTCTGTAAGTTAAGTTCGTAAGGAACTCGCACGTAAAACGTGAAACATTGACTTAGACTTACATTACTCGTATAAATGTGATAGTTTGTATGTTTGTTATTCAATCACGCAAAAACGGCTGGACGCCGGACGGATTTGGATGGGCACATATAGTTTGTAACCTGGATAATTTCTGACCTTGACGCGGGCGTAGCCGCTGGCAAAAACTAGTTTCTTGATATTATTATTATTGCAAATATAAACGTCAGAAGCTAGGTGCACGGTTCCAATCGGTCGGTTTCTATGGAGAAGAGTCGGCAAACTCCACGGTTACTCTTTTAAAAATAATTGGTTTTTACAATGTTTTCAGTGTTAGTATTTATGGGTCTACTTGTTGACAGGCCTACACTGTCCGTAGGCCTGTCAACAAGTACCAGGTACTTAACAAAATAAAAACGATCTACAAACCTACAGTCTGTTAGGCAGATATCGTCAACAGAGGTTGCTTGATGCAGCTGAAGTGTATTTTGGCATATTATTTCTAAAATAATTTTCGACATGTAGTAAATCATTTGTTTTCTCTAAAATTCTTCATTTATCCTTCGCAATTAAGCATCCGAGATCTTCAGCGAAGCGCACCGGTAATAACACGTAGATAGCTAACGCATATAGGTCACAGCTCAATAGATATCTCCACCCCGACACAATCTCAGTGCAGTTTATAAGTTACGTCTTATTAGGAAGGCTTGTAGGCCTCTTTTAACTTAAGTGGCAGTGGGCAGGGCACATTGCTCGCAGAACAGATGGTCGATGGGCCCGAATGCTTCTGGAGTGACCACCGCGTACCGGAAGACGTAGCGTTGGAAGGCCTCCAACACAACAACCTACAAGGTGGACCGATGACCTTGTGAAGGCCGCAGGAATCCGCTGGATGCGGGAAGCACAAAACCGGTCGAAGTGGCGGTGCTTGCGGGAGACCTATGTCCAGCAGTGGACGTCTTTCGGCTGAAATGTTGATGATAGGCCTCTTTCCACACGGTACTGTTGCCGGATAGGCAGCACCGGTGACCTGACGGCGCTTGAACAGATAGCCGGGTGAACTGCCGGTACGTGCGGAATGCTGACCCCTACACTTATGCCAGTTCTAACACTAGAGGACATTTGCAATAAACAAATGTGAGGCAGGAGTGTGGTTTTAGCCGGTAGAACTCCGGCACTGCCCAGGACTGGCGCATAAGTGCGTCACTTATGAGCCAGTCTGGGCGTCCATGCAGCAGTGAACGGTCACTAAATAACTGCTGTCATAATACGTTTTTGGGACTTTTTTTTTTTTGCTTGGGAAATCAAATAACTTCTCCCGCTCTGGGCGGAGCGGGAGGGTGTGTCAGACTTAGTGACTAAAACCCACCCGTGTCCCTACCGTTGCCTGTGTTGCCAGGGGCCTCGGTAACCCTTTTGTACCTTCCCGCGACCCCGGCAGACATCGGCCCTAGTGGACCCCTACACTTGTGCTGACGACATCTCGTTGAGGCGCACGTGGAACACAACGCGCCGTCGACCCGGGCCTGGTCCTTACCGGACGGTAAGCTACCCATGGCTCACCGTCCGCAAGTTCGCGCCTACGGTGGCCGGAAATCCGCCCGGGATTCCCGACGCCCAGGGCGTCACGAAATTTGCCTTTCCCTACGCTTTTGGCACTTTAATGTCAAATACTGAAAATTACAGATTAATGATCAGAACAACTTTCCTAGGAAACCAAAGCTTTATTAAGTACAGCCGCCAACCCGGCACCTCGTACCCGGAAGTCTGGGCTGAGCGTGTACAACGGCTGACTGTGAAGCAAATGACACGTGATGCGTCACTGCGTCTGCTGTAATTTGTGACGAGTCTGTGTTCTATTTCGTCTCCAATTACTTTACATATCTCCAATAGACGTGACCAGTCCAATGTCTGTTGTTTATTTTCAATAGAACAAAGTCTTAGATGGCTTTATGTGGACCAGAACTTCTGTGTTACTTACATAATGTTCCCACGTTCAGAATTCACGGTCAAGTTCCTGAATACTTAAACAGGAGTATATGGAAATGTTTGCTTTATAGTGATAAGGCTAAGGTTCAAAATACTTAGACAAGTTCTTTACCCACAGGCACTTTTAGAGAATCGATTTGGAAAGTGTGACGTCGCAGGGAGTCTATAGAAAATGTTTATGTAAACACGATTTTGAACTGAGTGTTTAAGGAACTGGGGTAGGAAATGTGTAAGAGCTGTTCAGGAAGGATCTACGCTTATTCTTTCCGTTCCATTGTTGATGGGAGTCCCCTTTTTCTTTAAGGGACTGTTATTAATTTATGTTAAGAGTTGTTCTAAGTACAACATTGGATGTTTCATATTGCAATATTGAGACTGATCGATCTGATGATACTTACAGATTTATTTTTGGCAGACGCGAATATGGAACGTTTGATAATTTGCAGATTTTATGAGGCATATTGAACAAAAAAACCCAAGTACGACAAAAAACGCTAACTAATGAGGTATAAATAAACAAGATATCGATTTAGTTTATTTTTTTGTTTTATCATAGCCGGACTCACACGTCATTACTAAGTCATGTAATTAAGGCATAACTAGTACAGATTACGGACAGACAAACATAGACTGCTAAAAGCACAACCCTTCCTTTTGGCTTCGCCGTGGTCGGGTAGAAAGGACCATCATCTGCCAGCCTTTTCTCAACTACGTTGAGGTTGGCTTCCAGTCTAACCGTTTGCAGCTGAATACCAGTATTTTACATGGAGCGACTGTCTATCTGACTTCCACAACCCAGTTACTGGGTAACACGACACCCTTTGAAAGACTGGTTGTCAAACTTTTGGGCTTCTGACGACCCGTAACGACTGTCAAAGATCCACGAATGGCAGCGGGGACCAACGGCTTAACGTGCTTTCCGAGGCACGGAGGGGTCTTGGTATGTAAAGATGGTCACCCATCCACGGGCCAACCGCGGCAAGCGTAGCTTAACCTAATTGATTGACCCGTCCAGCTGTTATTATTTAGCCACAAGCCCAAGCAGTCGGGATAATAATAACCATTTAGTTTCCTGCCCATTCTTTTCTTTGAATGTACTTTTGAATCGAGAAAAATACTTTGTAACAAATATACTTCTTTATACGAGTAATCCAATAGCACCTGTAACTTGTTTGACTGACGTTCAGTAGTGAAAGAGTCATGAATTTGTAAACAAAATGAGAAAGATTCCATCTATATTCTGGCCTGTAAGTCGGCAACTCGCCACCTCAGTCCAAGTTTTACAAGTTACAATAATCTATGCAGCTGCTGCCTACTGTCTGACTTCAGATACGTCTATAATTGAAAAACTTTGGCGGAGGCGCGAACCCGAGATTCAATAGATTTGATAATACAATACGCGAACTCAAACTTATATCCATTTATGCATTCGAAAGTGAATATTTGTATTTCGCAATTATTTTACGACCAAACTGGTGTGGGACTGCCTCTTCGGTCTAGTGGCATAAGCGAGCGTAGGGTGCTGGGATTGACCCCTGGCAAATTGGATTTTTCCATTAAGGAATTTCTTAATAGGAGCCCGGAGTCTGGACTTGTGGCCGGTTGATGGCAGTAGGCTCGCCCCATGAGACTAGTGAATTGGCGTAATGTGGTTGATAACTACACTTCTCTGCCTACTCCTTCGTGGAAGAAAGGCGTGATGTTATATTGTTCCTGGTTTGGAATATTTTCGGCAGTTGTTTTCAATAACATTCCGAAAATATAATCCCGGAATTTCCCACCCCGGAAAATTAAAAACTTTCACGCAGGCAGTTCCGGTGGTCCACACTGCTATTGAAAAATAACGAAGACTTTACATTTAATGTTTTCCCCGGTCTCGCTTGAATGAACGGACCGTGCTCATTATCGCGGGCGTGGGAACGTGCCGTCCTCCGATATTATCATAATATTATTAAAACATCGTAAGACTGCTGATTATTAGACAAAATGATGTTGAAATTGAATGAAATGTTTATTCTGTAAATATGATTGGAATCACTTTTACATGTCAGATAAAAAAATAATAAAGTAAATAGTTTAAAAACACCCGACTGCTAAAACAGAACTACAAAGAGAAAAACAAGCATTATAACCTTTAGAATTTTGGTACCGCAGCGTCGACCAAGTAAAGTTACACCATATTTCAGGTTATTGGCTTGTGCCCGCGGGTTTTTAGTTTTTTTTAATTAATTTCCTATTTCAAGCTTTGTAGTTTTATTAATATATAAACTACTTATGTACATATTTGAAATTGACTCATTAATAGTTTTTATTGATACCACAATTACTAAAAAAACAGCAGCAAAAGCACAACAGTTATAATTATTGTACTTAAACATATATATGTATATACTCTCGAATAACATTACCCTCTTTCATGGGCAGTCTGGTAAAAAATAAGCTAGATGGAGGCGACATTTTTCTTTTAAAGTCCAGACATAATCGTGGTCAGATCATATGTAAGGACCATGTGCTGTAGATTAGTGTCTGAAATTTATCAATTATTTTACATTTGCCAGCCTAACCTATGTATGTTGAATGTAGGTGGTTTCCAGTGATACTAGTGTGGGTGAGAACCGGTCATTTTCATGGAGCCATTGCCATCTGGCCTCCACAATGTAACTGACCAACAATTCAAGGCTAGGACGTTTGTCAGACTTTTGGACCTAGGTAGGCAGAGGTACTGTAGTGCCCGAAGTGAGCCTGCGTGCCGCAATGCCGAACACATCGGTGTACATCTCCCGCCTGCACTACATCACTAGGCGGAAGACACAGTGGAGTACGTGCGCCAGAAGACGAGGTACACGCCGAGGGTGCAGGTACTAGAATCGCGCCGCAACGTCAATATCAAGGTGTTCGCGGGGCATGTACCGAGTTGTTACCTCTCCCTCGTGATGGAAGAAGACTTTTGGCTGCAGGACGTGATGTTCCGTCGCTTCCGCGAACAAGTTCCACAGGACAGCACAAACTCAAGCTTACAAAGTGAAGTGCTACTAACATAGTCTTAAGCCTTATCTATTGTTTAAGTTAACATATTTGTCTATGGCCTGTGTCGCCTGAAATAAATAGTTTGTTATTATTATTAGTACACCCACGGTTCGCTAGTTATGTTTAAGTCCCATGTACCAGGGGGCCTCTTGCCATTCAAGAACACTATGATGCAAAAATAGGTTACATACCGTGGGAAAGCGAAACTGTTATCTTAGTATATGTGCGCAGTAGCTCAGCACGGAGCAGGGCTACGTTATCAGCGCGCCAGTGTGACTCAATCTTAATATTGAATGTTACGCTTTACTTCATCTGAACTCTGTTAACTAGGTGCACACGTCTGTAGTGATCAATGTACTATACCTATACCAGATATATCAGAAGCCCGATAGTCTGACAACCAGTCTTACCAAGGGGTATTGTGTTACCCAATAACTGGTTTGTGGATTTTCAGTTAGGCAGTTGTTCCTTGTAAAATACTGGTAATCAGCTACATCCGGCTAGACTGGAAGCCGAGCCTAACAGAGCTGGGAAAAGGCTAGCAGATCATCATCTACTGCAATGACATCTCATTGCAGAAGTAGAAGATAGTCGCCCGCAGCTGACTGGACAGAAGTACTTCATAAGGGCGGCCGGGACCGGCTGGAAGCAGGGGACGGGAAGCCAAACCAGGTGTTGTGGCGCTACTTGGGAGAAGCAATGCCCAGTAGTTGACTGTGACGGGGAACGTTGGATGAAGTAATACATGCTTATACCCGCACTTTAAGCGCAGGCAGCGTTGTATCCGGCGACTAATGCCCGTCTTGACAGACACTTAGAAACCTTAGTCATTAATTTAGATGTCGCCTGATGTTAGCGAAAACGAGCATAAGGGTCAAGATTCAGGCAAACTCATCGACGGCGCGACCATACAAAAAGCTCGATTAATATGTGAAGCCGCCCGTTGCGTTTGGGACAAAAAATACGACATTTTCTTTCGTGTTATTGCGAAAGGCCGAAAGGTTGTCTTATGTCGTGTCTAATCTCAACCTCTTTAGACATAAGATTTTTTTAAAGCTGTTCATGAAAATGTAATCTTTAACAACAAGCTTGTTAAAACAGAAGTTGTTTCTCCTAATCAAAATCTCGTGAAAGAAAAGAAAGAATAACATTTATTCGGCAACAGATCGTGAAACACGAAATATTAAAAAAAAATGTTTTATCGACAAAAGTGGGTCTTCACGGCTGCGACAAAAAGGTCCATTTGAGCATTAATTCCAGACAGATGTCTGACGCTGGTTTTCTAATGAACCTTAGGGACAAGTGATGTATAAGCAATAAACAGTTTCAACATATTACACATTCTTATACTAATAAACACATAAATATGCAGTCATGGGCACTGCCGACAGAAATGAAAACTTATCGCTCAACGCGTCTAAAGAAGTTTTCACTTCAATAAAATACAGCAGTTCGGCGCGGGCATGTCGGTGACGCGAACCCATAAGTGTTTCCTCTACCAAAGATCGCTCAACGCGCCTAAAGAAGATTTCACTTCAATAAAATACAGCAGTTCGGCGCCGGCATATCGGTGACGCGAACCCATAAGTGTTTCCTCTACCAAAGATCGCTCAACGCGCCTAAAGAAGATTTCACTTCAATAAAATACAGCAGTTCGGCGCGGGCATGTCGGTGACGCGAACCCATAAGTGAATTCTCTACCAAAGATCGCTCAACGCGCCTAAAGAAGTTTTCACTTAAAAAAGCTCGTGACTCGTGAGACATCAAATTCGCACCCAACAACTAGCTCGAATCTCGCTTTCTATAGCATAGGAAAGATGTCATCGAACAAGGCAGCGAATCTTTCCTAAATATTTTTATGCTGCGGACACCGATCAGCGAGGTGATTATAATTTAATAGGGGATCTATTCTTTTAAGGCTCCTTCAAACAGGCGCGACACGCGACGCGACACAAAGACACCGCGTGTAGCACTACAAGCGGTGCCTTTGTGTCGCGTCGCGTGTCGCGCTTGTTTGTAAGAGTCTTAATTGTTGCTGGGGAGTTTGTTGCGGCACTTCTTCCCAGCGAAAGTGGGGAAGGGCGGGCGTTTTTTTGGGACGTTCAAAAAGTGCTAATTCTTAGCCTAACTTGAATAAATGACCTTTGATTTTGTTATTTATTACAAAGCGGTATTTTAACTTCCTCGCAACAGAGTTTATCCGCGATGTGGTAACTCCGCGGCACTCCGGCAGCCGCGCTGACCTAATTGCCGCTGACATCTGTCCAAACAGATTACAACATATTACTCTAACCGTCTAACACATAATCTAGTTACTGAGTCAGGCCGTTCATTGCGCAGTTTTTAATAAAGATCGGCGTAAGGTTGGGCCTTCATCAAGTAGGATGGCAGACCGTCATCGCCAAGCGTTTGGTTAACCTTATGCTTGCGGTGCGGCATGATCGTGTCAAATTTATTTTATTTATTTAAGTACAGGAGAACCTACATAGTCTTCCTCTTGAATTTCCGTCATGGCGGCCAATCAGCGGAAACTAGCCATAGACGCGGTGGATATTATAGCGCACAAGAGTGCATTCTCTTCCCTATTACAGATCACCAGGCTTACCCACCATCGGACAACTCACTTATGACCTATGACTGTATTAAAAATTGTGTGCGTATAGGATATTATTTTTTAACTGACATACCTCAAATTGTAATTTGTAATAATTGTATTACATAATATTTGCACGCCACACTTGGCAGAATGTGATGATACCATCGACGAAACTTAAGACCATAGGTATTTTGTACCATATTCTGACAAATAAATGATTACCATAATATTTGCATACTGGCTCTTGTGGTCTCTTTTCATCTACGTAGAAGGAACGAGGATTGATTACTCAGTAACGATTTCCTCATGCAGTTATATTTTAACTAGCTAAAAAGTAGTTACTGAGGCTTTCAAACCAATACTTTGTATCTTAAGAAGCTAATTGTAAGTTCTCAGGCCACCACGATAAAACATAATAAGTTAAATATTAATGTTACGGAAAGTCTGTGTTCTTTTTACATCCGATTACTTAGGAAAAAATAGTCGGATTGGACCAATTGGACGATATGTTCGTAAGGTGCGTAGGATTAGGCTGATTTGGGAAAGACAGGCTTTTTATAAAAGACAGGCTATATATTATCCTAAAGACTATTATAGTACACACTTGTAGACTTGTAAATGGTCAGTATGAGAGAAGTATTTCCGTATATTTAAAAGATGGTTTTGTCCACATTATTGTAATATTTTTAACACCCAGGGACTCTAATATAACGCACGGTGGTTGACACTTACAAAAACTCAACCATGTAGAATTTAATGTTTGCATCTAAAGTATTTTTAGCTGTTCGTTAATTAACGAGGCTTAACAAGAGTTTATTTTTATTCAAAGTTCATAGTTCACATCCCTTTATTAGAAATTATTTTAAATGAAACGTATATATGCCACACATTATTAGTGCTGTTTCAGCCCGGTCAGGTGCGTAGTGCTCGCAAGTGGTGTGCGTGTATGACCTGGGCTCTTACCACAAAACTTTACAATTACAATTTACAAGTTAAAATTTACACAAGTGTCTGTTCCACAACACTAAGCCACATAATAGGGTATTTATACGAGAAAAAAACTATAAATAGATTATTGAGATAGTTTAGGCAAAAAGGAGTCTGAAAATGTTACTTAGATGTTACTGTTCATAAAATAACAAAATAAATTTTAAAATTCAATTTAACGTTTTCACTTTTTTAATCTGACAAAAAACACCATGAAATAGTAGCCGCCATGTTATTACGTCATACCGCTGTGTAAACTAAAACGTGTCAACTGTCAACTGATAGTTAGTTAATAGATCAGCGCATTTGTTTACATAGCCAAGTGACGTCATGACCACAGAGCAACATGGCGTCCACTGCGTCCAACGTTTTCTTAAAACTATGCACGTTTACAAATTTAAAATTTAAATGCATTTTTATGGCACTTATCGATTGAATAAAAATTTTGTGATTTTTTTTGGAGCATATTAGCACTATAGAATTTAATTGAGACACTTTTCAAAAATGGGTGTAAGACCCTATTGTAACAAAAAACCTTACATGTATGTAAATTTACATACTTGTAAGTTTTTTTTTTGTAAATTATTTGTATTTTCTGTAGATTATAAATTAATATAACTATAAATTACATGTAATTCCTTAATACGCAATTTTGTCTACAATTTAACAATTTTGTATAATTGTAGACTTGTAAAGTTTTGTGGTATAGGGCCCAGATGTATGAACGTAAATGAAGCAAAATGAGTACTCGTAGCAGGTGACGTTCTGTAGTTCCTGCCTACCCCCATGGGAAGAAAGCGTGAGTTTATTTAAGTAAAGAAGTGACTCGGCATTGGCATGGCAAGGCACTTCCGCCGAAGATAAATTAGATTCACGTCAGTTAGCGCGGCCTAAATGTAAAAATGAGAGCTGTTATGTTAACGTCAGTCTTGCAGGAGATCAAAAGATGTTGCGATGCATTCCATTTTGTTTTGAATAAAATATTTTTGATGACTGACGGTTTTTCACTATCGGGAGTTTAATTGAGGACTTGTACACTTTCTTCCTGTCATACATACGCGGGACCTCTATTCAAAATTTCATAAAAGTATCTGCTTAATTGAGTTGAGGCAGTGGTGGCGGAGTGGCCGCGTCTTACGAGTTGTAGGTCGTAGGTTCGAACCCAGGCGGGCGCTTTACTTTGTGTAAATTATTTCATAACCACTGCTCTCAAAACGGTGAAGGAAAACATCGTGAGGAAACCGGCATGTCCTAGAACCAAAAATTCAAAGACATGTGACATCTACCAACCTGCACTGGGCTCGCGTGGTGGATTACAGCCCACTCCCTTTCACAGAGAGGAGGCCTGTGTCCCAGCAGTGGGAATATTATAGGCTGATTATGTATCTACTTAATTAAGAACACGGTTTTCTCAGGCAAAGCGGAATTCTGTTCTTATCAGTGGATCTAACGATGATGCTTTCCACTTAAACATACGTAATCTCAAGTCGTTTTTTGTCACTATAGCGGTGAAAGAGAAATCTAAAGTATTTAGCGTTAACTGTAGAATGAGCAGGATGTTAATAGTTATATTATAACTAGTGACCGACCGAAACTTCGTTTTTGGCCATTTTCGGCCTAAAAATCATGATTACCGGCCATAAACAAGCCGGAAATCAGAAGTTTGTGAATTATCGCACGTCATTCGGCCTACTTCGTAAAGCTCGGCAATATCAGGTGACGTTCGGCTAAAACAACCAAGTTCTGCATTCAAATAAGACGTGCTTGTTATTCATTAAATACGTAACGTATGTTGATATTTGATACAGATATTTTGGATTAGAACTTAGTTTAGTTAGTTAGTAAGAGGTTAGTTTAACGTTAGTTTGTATCGAGATTATGTTTTCAAAACGTGTTTTGGTAACAACCAAGTTCTGGGTAATATGTTCAAAATTAAAATATATTTTTTCCGCTACCACAAACTATACAGATTTGGCAATTTTTTTTCTTAAGCGAAGCCTATTTTGGTCAATTGGGTCTTGTCAGCGCCTTAAGTTTAACTCCTATCTATCTGTACCAAAATAATAAAGCTGAGGAGATCGTTTGTTTGAACGCGGATCTTAGTGGATTAATCTCTGGAACTACCAGTCGGATTTGAATAGTTCTTTTTGCACTTGATAGCCCAATTCTTGAGGAAAGCTATATATAACATTACGCTGCGATCTTTAGGAGCTGAGCAAAAAGAAAAAAGTCAGAAGAAAGCTAAGCGAAAAAAAAAAATTGCGAGCGATGTGCGACGCGACGCGGTCGAGGGAACAAGAAATTTCACCCGGACGAAGTCCCGAGCAGAAACTAGTATGGGAATCATATAGTCCATGTTCCAAAACTTTTAATACTTTTTATTATTCAAAGCCAGTTACAACAGCGATAAGGTAAGTAAGATTGATGTCAGTCAGCGGCTGGCATGGAAAACGTTAACTCTTGTATTGGCACTGCAGCGAGCGTTGCGCAACGCGCACGCGCAGATCAAACGAACCGTTGCAGCCGCCATCTTGTTTTATATATTTCATAACTGCGGGTACTTCCGTGTGTCAGCAGTTGGGATCAGCCGATGATTAACGAGAGGGGATTAAAAGGGTTTTATTTTAATAGTTATTTGGGGAATATAATAAATTAAAGCTTTGTTCGATCATAATAAAATGTTTTATGTTGAATATCAATGTGAGTGTCATCAGAGCTGCTGGCGGGTCTGGTCTTTAATTGTTTTTATGTTTTCGTCAAGATTATCTTGCGCTTATCCCCATTTAATAGTGGTGGTATGGCATGTCTTCATCTACCACATACCATATCGCATCTCATCTCTTAATACGAAAGTCTTCTGAAGCTTCGCGAAGCAACTGCCTTTTTACATTTAAGTACTTAATCTGTTGCACGAGTGTCCAATCCTCAAGAAACTAAACGTCAATAATCGACACTATCAACTGTTACGAGTAAGTTCTCGTCTTTTCATATTATATGATTGACGTAGGGTCGTCTACTATTGACCTTAGTGAATTTTTATTATGTAAGTCAAGTTTTTGGGCCTTCGACCATTAACAGCGTCAAAATAACGCGAACTACTCAACCTAGATCCAAATGGTATGTCATAAGACTCACGACATAGGAGGACAATGTTCCTAGGTCCTATAAAGGTCTTCTCGCATAGTGCGTCACGCCACCAGGGACTGCGTAAATAAAAACCTAGGTCCGCAGTCGGATTCACGACATACCTGCGCTACCCGCGCCCCGCCGCCCTGCGGCGTCGTTAATATTCTACTAGGAGGAGGGTACGGTCATGGCATATTCACATTGCTGCAATACTCTGCTTCCTATAACAAACTACATTCTGCCGCGACTTCGCGATTTCTGTTTATAACATAAAATATTTAATCCTTCTACAAGCATCCAGTAGGATCTATATTTTACGTTAGAAAAAGTAAACCTAAGTTACGCCTTATAACGTCAACTATCTGCCTGTGAAAGTCCCGTCAAAATCGGTCCAGCCGTTTCGGAGATTAACCGGAACAAACAGATAAATATTAAAAAAAAAGATTCGTAGGGTTCCGTACCTCAAGGATAAGTCGGAACCCTTATAGGATCACTCATGTGTCTGTCTTTTGCTCCGAATCTATTGGGCCGATTAAGTTGAAATTTGGTACACATGATTTTTTGTGATCCAAACACGGACATGTAACGTGAATAAATTAATTTTGAATATGAGGGTCACTTTTGCAAGTTTTGCAAACTGTATCGTGACTTATCAAATGAAAAGGCTTGTTGTGAGGCTCTCAAATATATATTTTTTTTATAATTTTGAAATAAAGTTTTAACTTTATTTAAGAAAATATATGAAAATTAACCCTTCCTATTTTCTTATCTCCGAAACTACTGAGCCTGAAATGTTGAAAAAATACAGATAATAGTTATTAAATAGATTACTGAAAAACCTATAAGAAGTTTATGGTGTTAAAATAAAATGATAAACCTCTCGATATTGTGCGTACAAACTTGACATTTACAGTTTGGAATGTATGGGATAACATTTTTTTCAACTTGCAGTGTTAAGTTTGTTCTTGGGATAAAAAACAATAGTAGATAGCATATTTATTGTGCGGAACCCTCACCACGCGAGTTCAACTAGCACTTGTTTGTTATAAGTACCGTTTATACTTTCATATGAATTTAGTAAGTAGCTGTTATTTTGATATTACAAACAGACACTTCAATTTTAATTATTAGATGACACTCACACTCTGTTGCTTCCCATTAGGGAAAGAATTTTTGTAATCGGATCAGTAGTTCCGAAGATTGGCCCCTACATACAATACAAAATTTCATTTTTTTTATAATATTAATTATACTAACATAAAAATATTAATAAAGAAGACGGTTCGTTCTAGTTGTCAATGTTGATGCCGCGGTTAGAAGATTTTCGTCAGTATGTGAGGTTGGCAGCAGAGCTAATTACCTCACGTATTGAAGGCAATAGGCTCGCCCCCTATTACATGGAACTTAATTAACTGGCGAAATGTGTGTACTATGGGTACACCTCTGCCTAGCTCTTCGGGGATTACCGGCGTGCTGATATGTTATGTATTTAAGAATCGTCATCAAGGATAACTTTTTGGACGGATACAAGAGGGTATGATAAAGTCCGATCTTCTCGAGATAAGGACATTAAGTGCGTCATGCGGTAATAAAGACACCACCCGTGTCTTGTCTTCGCCGAAATCAACATTATAATAAAAAGAGCGCAGGATGTCGTTATGGTAAACAACAATATTTTTTCTCCCTCAATTTTGGAGTACTTCAATGGATAGCCTACATACATAACTTAAGAATATTAGAGTAACTTGGTGCCTGCGTGATTGTATACAATCAAATTCTTCTAACTTAACAGACAGCTGTGCTGCTCTGGAGTTTGTTGCGCCAGTTTTTCCCAGCTTTTGGGGGGCGGGCGTTTTGGGAGGACTGTTTTATGTAATTTAGATGTTCATTGACGTTCAAAAAGTACTAATTCTCAGCCTAGTTTGAATAAATGACTTTTGATTTTGATTGATTATAATTAAGTGATTTATACGGTGTATTAAGGTAAAAATGATTGAACCCACTTATCTTCACAGGGTGACTAGTAGCAGCTGGACCAGAGGAACTGAGGATGGAGTTACATGTGTGTGATTCGAGCAGCTTCTGTCCAGCAGTAGACTGTTATAGGCAGAAGATAACCATGATGTATCATCGAATTGATAAGAAGGATAACTACCCCACTCTCAATTCAATAGAACATTTATTTGCTTAAAATGTAGGTATACAGGTGACTTGAAAACACAATGACATGACACGCAAACACAGTGATTTGAGTGACATGATTTCCAGTATATGCAAAGAACACACACTTCAACGACAGCAAGTTTAGAAAATATTTAGATGGGGGTGTATATCGCGTGGGCGTGCGACGTCAGATATAAATAACTTTGAGCCGTGACAGATCGATCGAGTTCTGTTTGTACTTCCTTCAGACGAGTAGCAATTACATCCCTAGTACTAGGATTGTTGAGTTTTAGCTGTATATATATTAATTAATTTATTTAACCATTTATGTACACACAAAACAACAGAAAAGAAAAACAGAAAAATACGTACAAAGGTGATGCTTATTTCTAAAGAAATCTCTTCCAGCATACCTGCGATAGGAAAGTAGATAAAGAGATGTAGACACCATGTGATGTGTGTGTGTTGATGTGGAGCGATGTGTGGTATATTTTTTGCTATAAGAACTGACGGAACGGTGACTGGAAAGTTGTGTGGAAATCGGCTGTCATGTGATGCGGAGGAATGAGGAAAATGTCGTGAGGAAAGTTTTGAGTATGAATGTGGAAGGTTATATGAGTAGAGGAAAACCAAAGAAACGATGGATGAACTGTGTGAAAGATGATATGGCTAAAAGGGGGTGACAGACTACTGAGATGACGACTAATAGAGAAGTGTGGAAGAAAAATACATGTAGCGCCGACCGCAAATGAAATGGGATGAGGTTTGGAGAATGATGAAGAAAATTAGTTGGATAGAAAACAGGCACCAGCGCTTATACCTGTTAGTGATACCAAAGGCACTGCAGATACGTGGCCATGCCAGAGGCAAGGCAGGAATGTTTCATGTGCCTTTGACTAACCATCCATACATAGCTACGCTGCTTAATTCGATTTTTTCTTAAGATCCATCCAGGCAATAAAGTACCCAGGATTTTGTAATACCTTGATTTAAAAGAGTGTCCTTGTAGTTTTTTGAAACAAATGCTTTGAGTTTGCAAGATTAATTCGCTTATGGTTAGAAACATGCAGATTCTGATCCACGATAACATACAAAAGATCTGAACTCCAGAAAACATTTTTACAGAAAAAAAACAGTGAAAAATTACTTAATTTCAGAAATCGGTGTGTTTGGTTTTAGTATTTTCGTTATTTCGCTAAAAAGTCCGAAACAAGATTGAGAATAGAAAACAAAATTTAAAATAAACTATGACACAAGAAAATACACTTAAACTTTTTTTTTTGGGTGGGAAATCATCAAATACCTAACTTTTCCCGCTCTGGGCGGAGCGGGAGGGTGTGTCAGACTCTTACTGACTAAAACCCACCCGTATTCCTTCCGTTGCCCTAGTGGACCCCAACGCTTGTGCTGACGACATCTCTTTGAGGCGCGCGTGGAATACAACGCGCAGTCGACCCGGGCCTGGTCCTTACCGGACGGTAAGCTACCCATTGCTCACCGTCCGCAAGCCCACCGTAGGCGTGGGCTTGCCGGAAATCCGCCCAGGATTTCCGACACCCAGGGCGTCTCCTGCGGCGGCTAGAGGCGAGAGGGCGCGAAATTTGCCTTTCCCTCAACCGTCCCGCCTCCTCCTTCGCGAGCATTACTGGCCTGAACCAGGGCCGGACGCGAGAAATCTCTTCCGTCGATCGCCTCCACGAGGACACGGCAGTGCTCTGCCAAAGCCGGGCAGACCTCCACCGTATGCTCCACCGTGTCCTCCGGGCGATCCACACAGTGGTGACACCCGGGCATTTCCTCCCGCCTTATCCGACACAGGCACCTCCCGAAGCTGCCGTGTCCGGGGAGCACCTGCGTCAGACGGAAGGTGATGACGCCTCTCTAGCCACTCCTCAAAGAGGGGACTTATCGCCGCAATTGTGGCGTGCCCAGCACTGGGTTGCGACAACCGTAAAATACTTAATAAACTTAATGCGGGTATTTAACTTAGGGTTTCAGCTCATAAATTTATAGTCTGTTAAACCGAAGTGGTACTTACAACAACAAAA
Source organism: Atethmia centrago (assembly GCA_905333075.3). NCBI lineage: Eukaryota > Metazoa > Arthropoda > Insecta > Lepidoptera > Noctuidae > Atethmia > Atethmia centrago. The sequence continues at coordinate 20,119,387 of HG995393.1, forward strand.
ACTATTCTTAAATTTTTTGTGTCTTTTTTTCCGGCTAATCTCCGAAACGGCTGGACCGATTTTGACGGGACTTTCATTGGCAGATAGCCGATGTTATAAGGAACTTAGGCTACGTTTATTTTAGAAAAAGCCACGTGTGACACGGGCCAACCCGCGGGTAGCAGCTAGTATTATATATATAGGATGCCCTTTTTTAAGAAGACGGTTAAAAATAACGATGGTCAAGTAAACCCAGTCAGCACATAAACTAGCCACGTCAAGGAAAATGAAGTCTTAAGGCCGATCATTTGGTAGTTTACGCTCACCGCTGCTTTGATCTACAGAGAGTTCGAGTGGTTCAAGAAAAACCGCTAAAATGAAGAAGATTCAGGGTCAATCGTGTAGTAAAAGTGTGTGAACTTGCCGGATGCGGCGATAAGGCGGGTGTCCCACCGCCGACGAGGAAGCAACCAGCTGTCAACGAGATTTTCGCTTAAGAAGCGTACAAAAGATCGCAAGTCCCGTGTAAGTAAGAGATACATTCGCACGCTGAGAATGAAAGTGACTCAAGTCGAAATTGAACTGATTGAACAAGAACTGATTGCGTCCCTTTCATTCCGGCGCAGGGAGAGTGAAATGCTCAAAGACAAAGGGACCGAAAATACCTCTATCCCTCTCAGACCATAAACGGGCTGTTTTTTAATATAAGTCTGATAGAGTGTACTTTTTTGAGTCATCACTACATAGTATAAAACAAAGTCGCTTTCTCTGTCCCTATGTCCCTTTGTATGCTTAAATCTTTGAAACTACGCAACGGATTTTGATGCGGTTTTTTTTAATAGATAGAGTGATTCAAGAGGAAGGTTTATATGTATAATAACATCCATTAAATAGTGGAGAAGTACTGCTATTTTTGAGGTTTCTAATGTGATGTCGTAAATAATTACATTTTTTCCGCTTACATTGCAAACGCAGGCTGAACCCTACGAGTTAAGTATTGTACACATTGAAAAGGTCTACAGAAAAGTCCGTGATGGTATATGTCTATCTCTTATGGATAACCCACAATAACTTTTTTTTGTCATTTACTTTTTACGACAAATAATGGCTAATTTTCGAAGCGATTTTAACCAATACAGCATTAAACCTTAACCAATTAAATACCTTGAATACATTGTTCATTTAATATAGATCTATATGGCCCTTTACACCGTATGATTTAAGTGAATATTTTCGAAGATATTACAGGTTTAAAAATTGCGGGACGTAGCGTTTGCGGCGGTACCGGCCGGCCGCCCGGTGCGGCAAGAGCGTGCCTATAAATAGCGCGTCTGAGGCCGCGGTTTTCCTCAACCAGATCCAGCCTGTCCCATCTTGCTGTCCTACCCCCAGCGACGCCCTAAGCCGAGGTCCGTACCCCACAGGGGGTGCCCTTAGCGTGCAGTCGCTTAGTACTATAAGAAATTCGCCCCTGGCTGGAGGCTTTGAGTTCGCTTAAGGCAGCCACAGGAAAGTCCGGTTAAGTAGTCACGACCTCTCAAGGTCAACTACGGGATGCCATACACAAAAAAAAAAAAACCGCGGTTTTCCCTATAGCACTTTGAATTTAGCAGCGATCGGACGCGTTTATTATATCGGAGCTCTCCAGCGAGGAAAATAGCAATACTTAGTAATAAAAACGTGCTTTTCAGCGCGACAACGTATCAGTAATTATAAGTAAGTTACGATAAATAATTGTATGATAGTAGTTTTAAAATATAAATTATATTCTATTCTAAGGTTAATTTTTAAATCGCACTTATAGCAATTACAAGTACCTACATAAGGTAAGATAAGATTAGATTAAATAAAACCATAATTTATGGATTGCAATTTTCTATTAAGATCTTGATTAAAATTTACAGTTAGATCAATTTAATATTAGGGAAATTATTTTCAAAAATCGTGATTTAAGGTGAGATATGTAAGTTCAGAAAAAGTACTTAATAGAATAGGTATCTTTTGTTGTTGATGATTGTTGATTATCTTTTGTTTTTAGTCGCACGAATAGCAAATTATTTTTTATAATTAAAATCGTTGTTTAAGTTGAGGTATTTCAGTAAAAAAAAAAAGAACTGAATAGAATAGGTATCTTTTGTTTTTTTATGATTGCTGATTATCTTTTGTTTCTAAATGGTAAGAACTTAGATATTTTTTACTGCGGCACATACTAATAATATGGCAATTTGTGCATAGGTAATCATACATATAGAACTGAGTAAATTTTGTACAGAAATTATAAAGTCATGTCTGGAAGACGTCGTTCGAACATAGGTCGTAGTACAGTGAATCAAATCAGTCAAACCTTCAACGTTGCAGGCTTAGATTTGAGCGTTGACTGTTTTTCACATGGACAACTGTATGTCGCTCTTTCAAGAGTGACCTCCAGAGAAAACATGTTTGTATTGTCTAATGACAAGAAAGCTGTGAACGTTGTTTATAAAGACATTCTGTAATATGTTGTAAAAATAAAATAAATAGTTAAAAATGTAAAAAGTAAATAAGTAAAAATGTAGTGTATGAATTTAGATATTCCAAAGATAGCAGGAAATCTTCATGGTATAGGGAAAGGGGGATTGTTTTACTCCAAATTTAACGCGTGCGGGCCACGGGCAGTAATGAATAAATCAAAACTACTGGATCGATTTTAATCACATAGGCTATATATTTTATACCCGTGCGAAGCCAGAACGTTGTATATAAAAACATAGCGGCCCGCTATGTTTTTATATACAACGTTCACAGTTTTTCTGTAGTGTATTTAGTATCAGCATTGCACCCGTGCGAAGCCGGGGCGGGTCGCTAGTTTTGTATATTTAACTCATTTTACTAAAATTTTGAGATAGGTCACTTTCGTTCTCAGCGTGCGATATATTAATAGTTGATCGCTGACTGTTCACACCACCAGCGAGTACTTGTACGTCGTAGCGACAAGAGCTATTAAGGAGACTACTCGCTCAGCGACGCTCACTGAGAGGCTCACGCTTGATACATACGCATACCAGCTAGTAATCTCACTGCTCGTTGCTCGCCAACTGGTTTTACTTGCTTCTCGTTAATCGCCGACGGTGGGGCAGATGGAATCTCGGTATCTGTCCGACTCATGTCGCCACATCGTAAACTACGGCGGGAAGGAGACACGAAGCACTGGTTTTATAGCTCAATACGCTTTAATACAGTAAAGAGGGTAGTATTTGGGGGTCCAAACGCCTCCTGCCGGAGGCTCTACGCGGGGGTCGTGCGGTCCATGGCCCTCTACGGGGCTCCTGTATGGACGCGCTCTCTGGCGCTGCGGCCCGCCCGCCGGTTGAGCGCGGCCCAAAGGGTCATGGCCATCCGGATGGTCCGGGGATACCGCACGGTCTCCTGTGAGGCAGCGAGCCTCCTTGCCGGATTGCCGCCATGGGATCCGGAGGCAAAAGTCCTCGCGCACGTATGGGAGTGGCGCGAGGAGGCGAAACGCCGGGGCGTGAGCCCGTTGCCGCGAGAAATCGCGGCACAACGGACGGAGCTCCGGCGGGATCTCATGGCGTCATGGAAACTACGGTTGTCGCAACCCAGTGCTGGGCACGCCACGATTGCGGCGATAAGTCCCCTCTTTGAGGAGTGGCTGGAGAGACGCCACGGCGTCCTCACCTTCCGCCTGATGCAGGTCCTCACCGGACACGGCAGCTTCGGGAGGTTCCTGTGTCGGATAAGGCGGGAGGAAACGTCCGGGTGTCACCACTGTGTGGATCGCCCGGAGGACACGGTGGAGGTCTGCCCGGCTTGGGCAGAGCACCGCCGTGTCCTCGTGGAGGCGATCGGCGGCAGAGACCTCTCGCGTCCGGCCCTGGTTCAGGCCATGGTACGGAGCGAGAGGGCATGGGCAGCCGTCACCTCCTTCTGCGAAGCAGTAATGCTCGCGAAGGAGGAGGCGGGACGGTTGAGGAAAAGGCACGTTTCGCGCCCTCTCGCCCCTAGCCGCCGCAGGAGACGCCCTGGGCGACGGGAATCTCGGGCGGATTTCCAGCCACCGTAGGCGCGGGCTTGCGGACGGTGAGCAATGGGTAGCTCACCGTCCGGTAAGGACCAGGCCCGGGTCGACGGCGCGTCGTATTCCACGCGCGCCTCAAAGAGATGTCAGCACAAATGTAGGGGTCCACTAGGGCCGAAGCCTGCCGGGGTCGCGGGAAGGTACTTATGGTTCACCGAGTCACCTGGCAACACAGGCAACAGGAAGGAATACGGGTGGGTTTTAGTCAGTAAGAGTCTGACACACCCTCCCGCTCCGACCAGAGCGGGAGAAGTTATTTGATGATTTACCACCCTCAAAAAAAAAAAAAAAAAGAGTAGTATTTAGTGTGTGTGACTGCTGAGTATACGGCCCTGGGTTAGAATCTTGAGTCAGGTTGAAAATGTTATCGGGTTTTTCTATCTGGAATTTCTCAGGCTCGTCCCCTGTTATATGGGACTTAAAAATAACTGGCAAAACGTGGGTGTACTATAGGTAAACCTCTGCCTAACCCTTCCGGGAATACAGGGGTGATGTTATTCTAAGTAAGTGTGTCATAAATAACTTTGTATTGATGACCAACAGAGGTGATACTAGAAAAGATATAAGGATGATGTTTAAAAGGCTATTGTAGTATTCATTGAGGTGAGCCACGTGATCACATAGCACAGGAAGATACTACAGAGTGTACCAACATTACGACCGTATTGCGCTACTTCCTACTCATCTGCATTAAGCCGTGGTTTTGTATAACAAGCAATAAGGAAGGAGAATTAAAATTAAGAGCGGAACAATTAAGTTACAAAAACCGGCCAAATGCGTGTCGGACCACGCACAATGAAGGGTTCCGTAATTGGGAAGTTGGGATGAATCTATCCAAACAAACTTAACATTGTAGTTGAAAAACATGTTCTCCCATACATCGATTTAGTCACGGTCAATTCTCCAACTGCAAATTTAAGTTGGTCGACTATTACTCGTTAACTTGTAAAGCCTACTTAGCTGTGATAGTTTTCCTTTCCATTTCATAATATGTACTACTGCCATGATTTTTTTCACATCTCCATAAACAACCATTTAGCTGGCAGGACACACAAACTTGACTCTAACAAAAATTAGCACTTTAAAGCTTAAACGGATCCTTGAATCGAAAAATGGTGTTCACAGACCCACAATATTGATGAACGGCTATCCAAGGCTACCCCACACCATGGGATAGACGAGAAAAAAAACATCCCCATCTTACGTATAAGATACGCGTTTTTACTTCGCGTAAAAGTTTTGCTCAAGATTTTTTTTTTACCATTTTGTCGGCGTGATTAACATGTATACCCATGCCTAATTGCAGCTTTCTAGTACTAAGAATTTCTGAGCTAAGCTGGGGACAGACAGACGGACATGGCGCAACTATAAGGGTTTCTTGTTGTGTAATATGAACGGGGACAGCTCTTGAACGGGGTACCGGCATTAGATATTTGGGATTTGTAGAACTACAGACCACAAACAATGTAGACTTGGAAGACATTCCAATGAGGGCCTTTACGAGTAATTGAAAGTTCCCTTTACAACTGAGAGCTCAGATTGTCAATTATTTTTAGATGCATTTGATAGAGGTTGTATGTATATCTACATGACAGTGTTTTATAATTTGAGTAAAACTGTTTAGAATCTGTCACTACAAACTGTTCCGTCAAGGAGAAAAAGTCGTTGTGTATTATATTAATCGTGGTGTTAATAGCTGTGTTTAATTCAAATAGCCTCTTTATTCCTATAGCATTATTAACGAGGTGCCATCAAAGTTCCCAATTCGTCCGTAGCGAGTCATTGGATACTTTGTACCTGTCGAAGCTGTCTGTCCGTCAGTCGCCACGTCGTAATAGAGGCTGGGGTAGGTGACGTCACTACGTTTATCGCCTTTCTCGGAAAGAGGGGGAAAGTGTTTGAATAGCGTCCACTGCGTTCTTAGATGGTAGAAAGATAAACTTGAAGGATAATACAACGGACAGGATAGCGCTAACGTTTGGTAAATTGTATAGTTGACAGTTATCGTTTCTCGTATCGCCCCCGGAAACATTATAGCAATTTTCGACGAGAACGTGTAAAACACTTTCTCGTCGAAAATTGCTTACTATTAAACTTGATAAATTATAATAGGAATTAATTTCTTCGAAACCCTCGCTCATATGATGGAAAAGTAGATCTAAATGTTTGTGCTAGGTTTACTAATTCTCAAAGAGGTCATCTTATAAGCCCTGTAGTAACGTGGATCAGTTCAAATGTAGAAATAATTAAAACGGGAATGAAATATTCCTTGGGTCTGGTCTCGACCACATTCTTCAGACTAATATTTTAAGCGGCGATAAATCATTGCTTTTCCAACCCAAACTTCAGACAGCTCCCTGTCAATGTATACTTGATACTAATCATAAATAAATAAATCATAAATCTTGATACTAAACAGCACGGAGTCTGGATTTGTGCGCGGTTGATGGCAATAGGGTCGCCCCTATTACATGAGACTTAAACATAACTGGCGAAATGTGGGTGTACTACAGGTACACCTCTGCCCAACCCTTCGGGGGAACAAGGCGTGATGTTATGTATGTATGTATATACATTTGCGAGTGTAAGTAGAGGGTAATCTTCGGAACAACTGACCAGATTCCGAAAATTCATTCACTAATTGGAAGTTACGTTATCCCTGAGTGCTATACGATAGTTTTATGTTAGTACGAGAAACTTCACGCGACCGAAGTGGCTGGTAGAAGCTAGTAGCCACTAAACAACATGACAATTTAGATCCGCAACCACCGAGCTGTCACTAAACCAACTACTGGTCGAGTCTAGTCTAGTCTCCTGGTATTTATAACTTAGTTTATTGCTTCACTCCACAGCGCGTTGTACTCCGCCGTGGCGATGAAACGACCCAATATTCCACCTATTACTAACTATAGCTCCAAGAAATCGAAACCACGAACTTGGCAAACCGGAAACGGATACAAACTTAGTTTCCATAACATACATAACATCATCTCCGAAGTGTGAGATGTGGGTGAGGTACATCCACATTTCGCCATAGGGCTCGGCCTCTATATTCCCCCTAGATTTGATAGGGTGCGAGCCTATTGCCACCAAACGGGCGCAAATCCAGACTTCGGGCTGCTACTGAGAAATTCCAGACGGAAAAACCTTATAATACTTTGCCCGACCTGGGAATCGAACCCAGGACCTCATGATCAGCAGTAGCGCTTGCGACCTTGAGTTAAACAAGTGTGACACAAAATAGTCACCGTCGCCTATGAGCAGCGGCGATATAGAGGCATCGCAGAGGCAATACCAGAGACAATAAGCTGAAATGTGCCACTTGCTTGTAGTTACACACACTGGCACCCCATTAAAATTTGGATCACAGCAACGCTGTTTGGCGGCAGAAATAGGTCACCAACATTGTTTTGCCCTTATCCCAATTTACTTGGGGTCGCCGTAACATGTGTTTTACTCCCATACCTCTTTATTAGTCGTCATCTCGGTAGTCACCCCCTTTCTAGCCATATCATGTTTCACACAGTCCAGCCATCGTTTCTTTGGTCTTCCCCTACTCGTATAACCATCGACATTTACACTCAAAACTTTCCTCATGACATTTTCCTCATTACTCCGCATCGGAAGAAATAGGTACGGTAGTAAAACTTCCCTGTATACACGAGCTCCTTCACAAAAAACTATTGTAAATTACAAGGTGACTTTGAGTTACGGAATGTCTAAACGCTAAGCTCCGGATTTAGGTAATACAAGTACTTAGTACCTGTCTAATCTTTGTCGCCAGGCCATGAAGTTGGGAGTAAGGGAGGAGCGGTGGATGCAGGGGGAGGGGGTGTGACGTCACTAGGAGAGCTTTATTGCGCACTACTTGTGTCGAACAAAAGAGAGTATTGGAATAGCTTTCTAGTTCAGCATTTTATTTAATCTGATCGGTTGACATTTGGCATACAAGCTAAAATACTACCTAATAAAAAGTTCTTATTGCTGCCACCAGCTGGGTAATTGCGTACCACTTATACAATGGCAAGGGATGGCAATGCCTTTCATTTTGACAGTTTAGCCACGATCATTGCGTTATTTACGTTGTTCAGCACAGACTAAGTTTCAAACCTTTGGATTAGGAATTTCCTTTAAAACCCTCGGACTGTAAGTGAGTGTGTTACGCAATAACCCCGCGCATGTAGACAGCTGTAACGGGCAAATAAACCATTTATTCATTCAAAGGTATTGCCGTAATGTTCAATCCTTATATGTATTTATTTTAAATAAGTTAGCTTCCCAGCTGACAGTACGTATAACATTATTCCTCATTATTTTTCATATTCCTTAGATTTTACCTCCAAATTGAAGCGTAGCAATGCGTTAATAGCGAACGGTTTAATATAGTGTCTCCATTCAATAAATTACTCTGAAATACTGACGATAAGGATGTACTATTGGCTCCTGAAATACAGGTACTCTAACCTAGCTCTGGAGCAAGGGTCTCACATTTTTCTGTAACGTGTTTTTATGCCAATAAAGATTTATTATTTACTATTCTTTCACGTTTTTTTTTTTGTACAGAATGCTTGCTTACATAACATTACAGACTGTTTATTTTGTACTGAATTACTTAATTATGGTGGTCGTCGTTTTGTTTGCATGGCACGCGTTTTCTCTCACGTGAAAGTAGTCGATGATGTGGGCGAAGATATTTCATGCCTGCTTATAAGTAACATATTATAGGTACATGAACTTGTAGTGTACCCACGGCTCGGCCCGCGTGGAGGTCGGAAGTTATCCCACGAGAACATACATACTACCAGGATACAATTAATCCCGGTATGCATGGTATATCTATGTGCCAAATTTCATCCATATCTATTCAGCTATTTTTGCGTGATCGAGTAACAAACAGCCAAACTTTCACATTTACAATATTAGTAGGATTCAAGACTTGAGGATTAAGACATTTATTTTGCAAGTAGAAAGCACTAGAGAGAACAATGCATAGACTCGTAAACAGGTTATTGCATTAATGCACCACAAGCAGTTGTATCGTGTGCCGCCACCTCTCAAGCTCTCGTGTGTAATGTACTCCGGGCCAGACTCGTGTGGCTTCGCGTATTGTTACGTACGTAATTGTGACTCAGAAGTATTGAGTATTGACGAGAGGCACAATAAACATTATTGGATAGACTCAGGACCAGTGATTGTGATTTTCTAGGATATAGAAAAATAAATCGATAAAATCGAAACTGAGGCGTAAGATACGCCCAGTTTTGCTATGCGAAGTATAATTTCTTGTCCAATACTAATAGACTGACGCCAAAAGAAGACGGCTTCAACAAAAACATTGGTCTTTCGTAATTGTCTTCCGATTCCAGAATAAGATCCGACGATCGGATACGCGGCCCCGAATATAAAGTGAAGGCGCTAACAGATATGAGAGATGATTTTAATAGTCAAAGGATTGTGTATTTAGGTCGTCAAAGCCGATGAGAATGCCTCAAGCAGGCGGTTTTATCTCTTTCTAAAATATTAGCTTAAACCCGCGTGTCGTCCGCGTGAAATTTCTTGTTTGAACATAAAATATATACTACGACATTCGGAAATACTGCAGCTTCCCATTAGTGAATGAATTTTCGGAATCGGAACATGAGTTCCGAAGATTACTCTCTACTCTCTACACACAAACTCACAAATTTTACCTCTTTATAATATTAGTATATATATTGTTATTTCAGCTACAAAAAGCTGTACCTTTCCGGGGTGTCCTCTACGTCCAAGTAAGTAACTTTTACTTTTATCGCACAACTTTAGTACCGTACTTACAAGTAAAGTAAACACCCCGAGTGGAGTTAGAAACAAAGAGGTTAGTCTCGGTTTGGGTCACAAACGAGTCTCAGGAAGAATTGAGACCAGTTGACAACTACTGGGATTAATTGCGTGGAAAGAGCTTTAACAAAAAAATAATTACTTAGAAGGAAAGACTTTCAGTTAGCCCTGAGGTCGCTATGGTAACTTTCTAATCTACTTGCGTATTTCTAACATTACATCAAACTGCCTGCCGTTTCCCAACTAACATGATGCCCCTTGGTAAGACTGGTTGTGAGACTTTTGGGCTTCCGACTACCGACGTTTGTCAAAAATCTACAAAGGACAGCCGGGACCAACTGCCTAATGAGCTTTCCGAGGCACGGAGGGGTCTTGGTATGTAAAGATGGTCACCCATCGACGGACCAACCGCGGCAAGCGTAGCTTAACCTTCGACCCGTGCGGCTGTTATTAGATATTTAGCCACCAGCCCCTTTATTTCCAACATCATCCCCCAGATTTATGAGCGACACGTAACGTGTGAATAAAACATTACATTTTGAGGTCAGACGTACTAACAGTATCTATCTGAGGTCACGCTCTGACCTCTGCGTTAGATTAATGCAGCACAACGCGTAACTTCTAATTGTACGCCCACATCTTGAAGTGATGTAAGCAGAAGCAAACAGTCAGGTGGAACGACAATACAAACAGTATTAAATCATGGAAATGTGTATAATAAACATACGGTTTCTACGAAGTAGGTGTACAGTAACTGATCGATATCCAGTGACCTATATTTGTCGCTCTTTGAAAAGAATTTGATTTATCAAGATATCGTTAGTTTTGTTGGAATCTAAATTAGCAACGACTCTTATAACATTATGTTTAAGTTTCACACGGAGGAACGCCTTAGAAGCAAATGCTGCCGGGCATAACTAAAGCCAGAACTTTTAAACGCTAAAAGTTAAGAAGAATATTATCCACATACAGTCTTCCAAGATAATTCACGTTCAAAACTGCTCGATAACATGTATCAGGTGGCGAACAGACCCGCATCTGCGACACTGTGACAATGCGACGACTCTCAGGTCAAGGTTAAGATACGGCTTACATCGGAACACGGAGCAGTTGCCAAGTTCCGCGCATTGCACACGGATCTAGTGCAGGCGTATTACCAGATCACTATCACATCGATGCGGTAAGCATCGGGGACGATTAAGTAGGGTAGATGACGCGATATGCCGACAATACGCTGTGGCTACGCTTGTTGCCGTTTTATTTTACGTTTTAACTATAAAGTACACACTTGCGTTATATTTTGTTGTGCAAGAATACTGGTTAGATGATGCACTACTGTTGTTTATTATTATTAATAATTGAAATTACACTATTAAAATTAACCTATGACAGCACAGGTCCTTGTTGTGGCAGTCGGAAAGATGATTCAAAAGACTCGTTAGACCTGCAATACACTGTCAACAAAATTTTGTAGGATTAAGTTGTATAAGCCTGTTGTATAATGATTAATGACAAATGCTGCATGAAGTTAGACTTCCTTAAAAATGACGGAACGAGCAAAGCTTTGCAAACATACCGTGACCGCAGTTTATTGTTATTAGCGCAAAGGACCATATCATCGCCTACCCTCCTAATTTGTATCTCAGACCTTTTACTTCCTCTTACCAAGAGGTGCCGTTCTTTCCTTTACCGTGAAGCAAGCGACGATGAAATATAATAAGATAGAATAGTCCCGTTGAAAGGATGGCTAATATTATTTTTAGCGCTAGTGGTGCGAAGGGTAGACGCGCCCCGGGGCTGGCGGGAGGGGGAGAGGAAGATGCTAGGAGGGCATAGCCGACCTAATTGCCGATGTCCTTCCTAAAGGTCAGGTGCGTAGTGCGCAGTACTTGCGCGGAGGAGTTAAACATGCATAAAGGAAGGGAGATGGAGGTTTGTTTTGTATGGACCGCATTTATTGTTCTCCGGAACTGTTAACTTTGCCAAAGTCTTTGTAAGGATCCTAAAATACTAGTCAAAAACCTGTGTGAGACAATAGGCTAGGCAAAAGCAGCATGTTATTTTCCTACTGCAGGCTTAGCACGTGAACAGTAGAGATGTGTTTTGTCGACGGAAGAGTAGACAAAAATGACTTACCGTGTAGACAGTAGAAAAATTTTTACTGTCTAGCATGGTAATTACAAAATCAAATGTGAAGAGAAGTGTCTTCACTGCCCTCGACAACTGTCTACAACGTCAAACATGACCTACAATTTTTCTCCCGAGTTTGGGATAAAAAACTTTCTTCCGAAATAGTCTACATAAAAAATTACCTAGACAAAGATTCGTTAGTTGTTTTTTCATTATGGCCAGTAATTTTAGGCGGTGCTTTGTTGCTTTAATCATATAATAGGCTGAAATTAACATGTTAGGTTCAAATCGTCAATAATATTTAAGTTTTATATAGAAAAACTTGAGCGAAGATGGGAAAGAAATACTATTAGCGAGCTCGCGGGAGCCTTCGATCTCCCGGAAAGTGAGTTACTGCAGAATTATAAAATGCGAGTAAGCAAGAGGATGGTGCAATATTTATGCGAGGAACTCGGCCAAGACCTGTCGCCCAAAACTTCTGTAATAATAGATGTTTTAACAATGGACTAAGAACCACAAACGATCCTGTAGTTTTTACACTATGTAATCCTATAACTTTGAACTATTAAATACATTCACAGGGAATATAAAACAACTTGATAAGAGCCAAAATCTTCTTATTGAACACTGACTACATTCAGTTTTAAATGGAGATTATACTATTGAATAAAATATCTAAAATCAAATGATATTATTTTACATAAATGGATACAACAGTAAATATCAATGTACGTAGTAGAAACATAAAGGATACTTACTTCTTGCGTGACGCCATTAAACTGGTATAACTATGGCACTCTATTTAAATAATGGCTGCAAATAAATGAGTTTTAAAAGTTAGTTGGTGCTTTTAACGTTTACGCGCAGCAGCCATAAATCAAAATGTATGACTTATCAAACAGACCATTTGCGTTTTGTTATTGAGGAAAGATTCGTTCAAAATACTTTGCCTCGTATACTTGTTTAAGAACGAAACGCAAAAATACGGTAATATTGAGTAGTAAACCCATCACTAGCTACTACGACTCAAAGACGGCTTCGCGATTTCCTTTAAAATCTTTCGTATTTGATTAAAAGTGTATTACGGAATTAGGGTGCCGGTTACTCCAAATAAATTGTGATTTCGCCAGCAGGAAGACGCGAATTAAATCAACTCAAGTTTTCAAGAATTACAAATGTGTTCAGAAGATTTCAAAGCAGTCGGGCCGTAACATTGCAAGCGTACAATGTATTCCTTTGTAAGAAACAAAACACAGGCAGCCATAGATCACAGATTAGCGAACAGTCGTCTAAGTTTAGTTCTTATGACATCACCTTATCTTCAGTGGAGTGTTTCATTTGAAGCAACTGTTGAAATAGTCCATGTTTCGATGAGGCATTAATTCCATTAGTAAGTATTCTACACTACACACTAGCGCGAGTTCATTGGGTAGAGAATTAAGGAAAAATGGCGGAATAATATCATGACTGCCTTGGTGGTCTAGTGGGCGCAAGCGCTACTGCTGAGCACGAGGACTGGGTTCGACTACCGGATCGGATTTGAGCACGGTTGATAGCAACAAGCCCGCCGCCTATAACTAACCAATTATAGAATTATTTATGTTATTGTTATTGACTTTTTATGCGAATGTAATTATTCAATTTTCATGTATAATTTTATTATAATTTATAATAAAAAAATATTTTTGCTGTGCCCTGACAGGGTCTACAACGGCTTTTAGCTCTAAGCCTTTTGTTAAGATCTTGCTTTACCTTGTGGAACGCAAATAACTGAATATGAATAGAATACCGACGTCGCGCGTGGGATGTTGGAATTATTTTAAACTTCTGCCTTCATTGTGATTTCTTATGAATCGTAGGTTGAGCGGCGCGGTCTGGCGCGCCAGGGGTTGTTCATTTGAACCTCGCCCGTTGCACAATCGACGTAATTCATTAACCTATTCCTCAATCAAGTCAAGGCACGCGGCCGGCGGCAGTGGGTCATACAAATTTAAAAGGAATAAAAACAATCGTAACATTCCGTCACGGAATCGGGAGAGAAACCGTTCTCCTAAGACCGATTCGCCATTGGACTGTTCGTCGACAGGATGATTCATTTATTTCCGTTTCCCCAGCAGGGTCTTTCACCTACGGACAGTTCGCCGACAAAACCTTTCATATACGTCGCATTCGACGACAGCCCTTATTGAATCATTTGGGTTAGGTTAGATTAGAACAGTGACCATTAACGCGCGAAGGCGAGCGAGCGAAGCGAGCGTGTCGCGGCAGCGACCGCCGAGCACCAGATCCCCTCTATTGTTGGTGACCTACTATATTTGCTACAAAGGGCTGTCGTCGAAACTGACGCATATGAAAGGTTCTGTCGGCAAAATGTCCAGCGCCTGTCACTACTCCATACTAGTTTAGACGTCATTAAAAACTTGCCTACTAAAATTACGTCAATTTACGTCACGCGCTGATTAATTTGACAGGACTAAACTAAAATTGATTTTCTGTCCTTTTCTTAATGAAATAGAAAGAAAAAGATGCAGTGAACTTAAATTTAGTTTAGTTTGTGAACAAGGGAATCGGCACCAATATCTGTTTAACCGTTAACATTTGCACAGGCCAGAGCACAATGGAGACAGTTGGAGGAGACCTATACCAAAAGGCACACCGAACTGCTGGGCATCTTATGATTTGCTTTTGGTCCAAATACTTATTCCTAACAAAGAATGTACACAAAGTTCAGAAATAAATGGTTTTATTATTATTACAAATATGTTTAAATAAAACTGTAAACAACTGCATAAAGTGATTGTCATTTTAAAGCAGCCATTGTGACAATGTCATTACATTAGTGTGGCATTAGGAATCAATACCATTTGATACCTAATACTCAGATTTATTCCACCAAGCATACCTAGCGTACAGACTAATGTGATTGGATTACCGCAGCTTGACAGCAATGGATTAGAGGGGCTCGTGGCTAAATGATAACAGCCACACAGGTCAATTGAAGGTTATTTAGGTTTACCGCAGTTATTTCTTGGATGGGTAACTATCCATTACATATTGAGACCCCTCCGTGCCTCAGAAAGCACATTAAGCCATTGGTCCTGGCTGTCATTTTTGACAGATGTTACGGGTAGTCAGAAGCCCAAAACCCTGATAACTAGTTCTACTTAGGGGTATTGTGTGATCCAGTATGTGTGTTGTGCAGCTTTATAGGCAGTTACTTCATGTAAAATACTGGCATTCAGCTGCATCTGGTTAGAATGGAAGCTGACCCTAACGTAGTTGGGAAAAGGCAGTGCAGGTTATGACAGCGATACGTAACGATAGGTAACGTAGCGATACCTTAATACGGTTCCTATGCTGGTGGTGACACTGCACTAATTTTTATTTACAACTGTCTGACCTCACTATTTTTGAGTACCTACTTGCTTTTTAAAGCTTTTTGTGTATGATAAGTACTTTAAAATAAACATTTGCATGACCTGGGGGTAACCATTACCTCTTAAAGCAGTATTATTTCAATATTACTTCAGCATGAGAAACAGATGGAGCTATAAGTCTTGTATAGCTCCATCACTTTCCCACTGTAAGTAATATTATAATAATACTGCTATAAGAGGTGATGGTTACCCCCCTGCAGTCACTTGGTTTGTTATTAAATCTGCATTTTTTATTTAAACTGATACAAAGAACAACACATACTATTAGTGAAATGTTAGCTGGGCCTGTAGGTAAGCACAACCGGTTTTAAGTTTGGACTATAAACTCAAAAGCGAACATTTTACTTGCGAAGAAAGGAAGCAGATTTAGAGAGTTGATTGTAAAACCTGTAAATTTGCGTTCTCCACCAAAATACTTCACAGACTACAAAAACAGTAGTCTTTTAACGGCCATCCTTCGTCTCGAAACCTGTAAATTAACCTCATCGCCAAACACAATTTAAAAAAAAAAACAAATAGATCCGCGCCAAAACCATCCAATAAATTCAAAAATCGAACGCCGAAAGCCGCTGACGTCACGATGCATTACCGTCACTTTAAATGTAGGTCATCTCCGTTGTACACAAGTTTTCTGAGCTTATTTACTTGTCGCCCACCGGCTGCTCAGAACTCACTGCCCACAGCTGGCCCGCGGACACCGTGGGCAACCACTACAACCACACCGCACTGTTTAGGCAGCTCACAACTTCACATATTACTACAAAAACGTAATAAAACACTTTTTTCTATTGCAAAACACACTAGGACCGGTTTTATCACTTCACTGCGCACTAACAACAATCACTGTGTTTTATTTCGGTAATGAACGTCCGTAAATGTTTTATTTTGTGTGTATTTATGTTGTAAATTTTATCTTCAAGTTTATTTTGATGACGTAAAACGCGAGCGACGAGCGGCCGCCAAGTGACGTAGAGCGCCGCGGAATGGCGCATTTAACCTAGTGTTGCCATCTCTTGAACACACTTCACCACTCATTGTTTTAAATGAAATTAAATGTTTATTTCTGTAAGTAGTCAATAGTAAAAAGTGTAAAAGTAGTAAAAGTCAATTTGATCAAAATTTTAAAACTATGTGGCGCCAGCATTTCCTTGCTGACTGATGAAAGAAATGCCGAAACAAACTAAGAGGTTTAAAGTGGAAACATTATATTATTATGATTTTATGTAAGTCTAACAATGCTGGGAGAGCCTTTTGAAGGAAGAGCCATTGCAGCTTCGAGTTAACTTGCCTAGACAGACGGCACGCATGTATCAGTCATCGTGTAGCTAAACCCTAATTTAGGAAGCTCAACGACCCGTCACACGACGCGGCGTCGCTACCAGATCTGCAGGACATTTGCGTAGGCAATATAAAAGTACTCAAAATCACCAGACGGTTACAATAAGTCATGTATTCTATCTAACCTACACGGTACTCACGTTTCCTTTATTATTTCTATTTAGATAAAGTTTAATTCGACATAAAACAAGGTAACGCATTATTTGTAGAAGACAAGCAAAAACTACATAGCTCAATTTAGTTGTAAAATTGTTATTAAATATGTGGTTAGAGGGTTTTTGTTGATGTAATATGCGTTAGTTTCCTTAACGTCGCCAAATTTACTGTAAGTTTAACCCATAATTACGCAATAATATTACACACAACACTGTAATAACATCACGCCTATAATCCCCTAAGGGTTAGGCAGTGGTAGGCCTACAGAAAGACCCACATTTCGCCAGTTATGTTTGTCCCATGTAATACGGGCCGAGCCTATTGCTATAAACCATACAGAAAACACAAAAACACACACAACAAACACAAAAACACACAAATATTACTGTTTTTCAAAATTAATTACTAAGCTGCCAGAGACGAGGTAATGAAATACGTTTTCCCCAAAAACAAGGCAGATATCGTGTCGTTGGCAACATTATAATAAATGTCATTGGTTTTCTGCGGTGCTACTATGGTTCACATACTCGATCGTGTGTCGTCGTAACAATTTCCGCCGGTGAAAAACCTCACAAGAACAAAAATCTTTTCAAAATAAATTACTATGGTCATTGATTAGTACTTACAACAAACTAGCGAACAGAACAGAGCTGCATGGCAAGAGAGCAATGGCAACATGCCAAAATATCTAAGTTAATCGTTTATGTATTAACATTTAAACCTTCCGGAATAAATTCTCTAAATTATGGTGAAAACGCCATCAAAATTCATTCTGTAGTTTAGAAGATCTGAGCCGTCACACAGACAGACACAATTTGATGGATATCATGGTTCACGTTAACAATTAAGCCATTTTCTCGTCTTACAGGTCTCATAAAAAGGATGATTCTGAAGTTTATGCATTTTTAGCATAGAGACGATCCAACGCCCGCCCGCCCTGCTGTACACTGAAACCCAGGTCCACTGGTCGACAACTCTTCATGTTGCGTGTAGTCGTACGTCGTCACGCCACCCTGCCTCTAACTCAAACATGCTTCTAAGACGTCGTTCGAATGTCGTTCCGCATTTGCCAGCCGCCATTACTCAGTCCTAAGCGCTCGTCTTTGATATAGGGTACATCGGTTAATTGATATTTACACGTTGACCAAGCTTGCGCTGAAAGCAAAGCTAACCTAATTGGTTGCAGAATTTGTCGTACGACGCTACAGAAGATGTTCTAACGATCACCTCATGAATACTGATACCTGTAATTACTGAGTCACAACCTGCGGCTAAATGCGTAGCACACTGCACTGAGTTTCATTTTGACAGTTCAATAACATTCATTACGTTAATACGTTGTTGAGTAGACACATTTTTCTAACATATGAAGCAATGGATTAGCTTCAAAATCATTCAGATTGTGATTCAAACTGTGTCACACAATCGCTGCTCTGATTTTGACCAGCGATACAATCATACAATCACGTTTAGTGTTTCTCTTTGTACAATAAACTTATTTATTATTATATTTAAGCGTCAATTAAAAAGGTTTCTTTCGCAAAAAGCATATTATAGTGTCTCCGAATTTCTAGACTAAAAACTTTTTTTTTTATTGAATAATTTTATCCTTTTCCTGACACTAATATTAAATTTATATGAATATGGAATTTTGACATTATAACATAAAAATAATGTATAATCTATAAAGTTTCTAAATTATAAACTTTGTAAGTGCCTATTCTAGGTAATTTTTCGATTTTTCTTATTGTTAATTACTTTCAGTGTTATTGTTTGTATTTTGTTGTTTATGGAAATATTTGTACGTAAGTATACGGCACAGCATTTGAGTCCAATTCAAGCGATGTAATATCTTGCATGCTCTTGTATGTATACAATGTTTAAAAAAATGAAGAAATCTTATCTTATTATAACAAAACCGGCCAAGTGCATGTCAGACCACGCACAATGAAGGGTTCCGTAGTTGGGATGAATTTATCTAATAAACAAACTTAAAAAAAAAAATAAACTCAACCTTTTTTTTTTTGGACGGGAAATCACCTAATATCTTCTCCCGCTCTGGGTGGAGCGGGAGGGTGTGTCAGACTCTTACTGACTAAAACCACCCGTATTCCTTCCGTCGCCTGTGGGCCTCGGTGACCCATAAGTACCTTCCCGCGACCCCGGCAGGAAACTTAACATTGTAGTTGCAAAACATGTTCTCCCTTAGATTGATACACGTCACGGTCAATTCTCCAACTGCAAATGTAAGTTGGTTGACTAGTACTCGTTAACTTGTAAAGCCTACTTATCTGTGATAGTTTTCCTTTATAAACGACTTCAAAAAAAGGGGGAGGTTTCTCAATTCGACCGTATATATGCTTTTTTATGTTTGTTCGCCGATTTCTCCGTCAATGATCGACCGATTTCAAAAATTCTTTTTTTTTTTTAAAGGGTATGCTCCCGAGGTGGTCCCATTGTCACCACGTCATAATCTGATGAGGGTATCCCAAGGATATCGAAGGAAATACTCAAATATTAAAGGCACACCTATAGCGATTTAGGTATTTTTTATAGTAACTTGTGCAATTGCTCTTGGAAAGCACCATTAGGTGGAGTGGAGTTGACATTGACACAGGTGGCCACCGGAACTACTTAATAAGAAGTATTTAATGACTTGCGATTCGATTAGGTTTCGATTAGGATATGGTTGCTAAGCCATTTATGCTCTTCACAATGCATGTGGTGAGTGGCAGTTCTCCTGGTTCTTGCCAGGAGAACTCCTCAACAATTGACGTCCCTGCATCAAGAAAAGCAATATTTTGTAAAAGGTGATGAGCAGTTGACAATAGGCTATTGTAACTTAGATGAATTACAAACTGACCCACTAAAAAGTGAAAAATAAAAACTTTTTATGTAAAAAGTTCTTTTTTTTTAAGTTTTTAATTTCATTATACATGCCATGATATTTTGCACATATTCAAAAACAACAGCTGGCAGGGGCGGGGACACTTGACTCTAACAAAAATTAGCACTTTAAAGATTATTATTACGCAAACGGATTCTTGAATTGAAAAATTGTTTAAACAGAGTGTACAAGGGTGCTAAATTACAGTTTTCTAGTACTAAGTGTCTCTGAGCCGGGGACAGACAGACGGACATGTCGAAACTTTAACTTTCCTTGTTGACCACGTAACCCCAAAAAACGAGAACAGAAGGCGTCATAATTCCGTATCTACCAACAGCTGGCGATCACAAAGCTGTTGCTAACCATGGGTAGGTTATCACTACCTACCTACTCAATCTGCCGCCTGGGGGTAACCATCACCTCTTAAAGCAGTATTATTTCAATATTACTTCAGCGTGAGAAAAAGATGGAGCTATAAGTCCTGTACAGCTCCATCACTTTCCCACTGTGAAGTAATATTATAATAATACTGCTGTATGAGGTGATGGTTACCCCCCTGTTCCCAACTATGTTGGGGTCGGCTTCCAGGCTAACCAGATGCAGTGGAATACCAGTATTTTACATGACCTCGACAACCCAGTTACTGGGTAACACAAATCACAATACCTCTCGGTAAGACTGGTTGTCACAATTTTGGGCTTCTGACTAGTGTAACGACTGTCAAAGATCTACGAATGACAGCCGGGACCGACGGCTTAACGTGCTTTCTGAAGCACGGAGGGGTCTCGATATGTAAATCCATTACTTACCCTTCCGCGCCTCACCCATCCACGAACCGACCGCGGCAAGCGTAGCTTAACCTTCGATTGACCCGTGCGGCTGTTATTAATGAGCCACGAGCCGCTCGAATACACATGAAACCCAAGTAAGTCCAGTAAGTCCTCCACGTCGTTGTTTTGGTGTAGTTGGTGCATTTCTTAAACGTCCATAGACCTTAAGTATTTGTACGTTTTGGAACAAAAAACATCCAAATATTGAAGACGTAGGTACAGAATCTAAGTCACGAAAATTTTATGGCATGTATTTTAAACGAACCTCTAATAATTCTCATTAAGCACTCCTAAAAATATTATTGAACACTCTAATATAATGATTGCGCCTCTTTATTATGAACCTCAGATAATTCCCATTTTGGGGTCCTAAAAGTACTAAATGGCCAAATAACTGCGACCAATTTGGTTCGCCCGTAGTTAGTTACAGTTCTAACCTTTTTTTTTTATTGTACCTGAGTCAGGTCAGCCGCCTAAATCGGGGCCCCACACAGGGCCATCGATCGCACGATCCCCACGTAGAGCCGCCTACAGGCGGCGCTCAAGGCCCCCAGTTTGGGAAGCAGCGTTCACAGTTCCAACCTATCCTAACCCGTTTGATCGGGGTACGGGGATACCCTTTTTTTTTTGTTTCGGGGTGGAAAATCCTCATGGTTATCCTGAGGGGGACGGAGCGGAGGGGTCTGTCAGACTCTTACTGACTAAAAACCACCCTGGTGTTCCCTCCCACACTTGCACCGGGGATCATGGGATTTTATGCGACTTCCGCGATCCCCGGCTGGTGCCGGCCCGCCTTTTCCGGCCACCTCAGGCCCGGGGGGGGAGTGAGGTGTAAGACCCCCCCCCACGACGTCCAATAGGGGCACGCGTGGAACACTACGCGCCGCCACCTCGGGTCCTACTGTCTACTGTGTGGGAGGCGACGGATGACGGGGATACCCCTAGCTC
The DNA here is from genome assembly GCA_905333075.3 of Atethmia centrago. Classification (NCBI taxonomy): domain Eukaryota; kingdom Metazoa; phylum Arthropoda; class Insecta; order Lepidoptera; family Noctuidae; genus Atethmia; species Atethmia centrago. The sequence goes on from HG995393.1 coordinate 20,140,984, forward strand.
AGTTCCGAGGTGAGAAAAACTGCATAATTAGAAGGTACCTAAATAAGTTTTTAGAGGATCAGTTAAATATTTCCCAAATGTTATTCTATTAGGTTGACCATATAATGAGAGCTCGGTAGAGAGCGCAGGGACGGGGATGTCACGCGAGTCGCGAGCTGCGTGCGCTGAATTATTTAAATAAATAGAATCAGTTGGTGCCGCTAGCGACCGCCATGTTGTTTGTTTTGCAAAGTACCCCAGTCACCAGGTTGTAAGTAAGTACAGCCTTTTTCCAACTATGTCGGGAATGGTTACCAGTCTAACTAGATGCGGCTGAATACCAGTATTCTGTATACATGGAGCGACTGCTTATCTGACCTCCACGACCCAGCTACTGGGTAACACGATACCCCTTGGTAAGACTGCTTGTCAGACTTTCGGGCTTCTGACTACCAGTAACGACTGTCAAAGGTCTACAAATGTCAGCCGGGACCAACGGCTTAACATGCTTTCCGAGGCCCAGAGGGGTCTCAATATCCAATGGATGGCCTACATCCACGAGCCCACCGCGGCAAGCGTAGCATATCCTGCGATCGACGCGTGCGGCTGTTATCACTTAGCCACGAGAACCTCTACTTAATGTAAAATGAGTTCTTTCGTAGTTATAAAAATAAGAACACTGTCTACTCGCTTGTGGTTAACGAATGGATTTTAAATTCAGTAATGGTGATTACCTCATTAGTTTGGTGATACTAGCTTAGCGCGGGGCCTGCGTTTGACTCCTAGATAGAAGCGTATGTTTTAGAGATGATTGGTATATAAATACCATAAATAGTTTGAAAAACTATGTATTGCGTGAACTATGTATTGGCTTGATTCGCGATAACGAAATACCGAGTACTAGCGACAACACCCGATTGATGCCCAATACGGTCCGTGGGAGGACGGAGCCGAGCGCTGCCGAAATAATACGAACTGGAACTCAAGGCTAAACTAATTTGTAGCCCGTCCCTAAGCCGGGATGAAATATGAAGAAAAGTTCATTTATTAAAAAATGTAAACAAAAATGTTTAGTTCAACTTATTCTTAAAACCGACTTTACCGACCAAACGTTCAAATATTGGACCCGAGATCAGTATCACCAATACACGGTTACATAATCAAATAAATAATTTCAGAACCATTCCAATATACCTAAAGCGAACTCGGTGCTTAGTATCACTGAAACATAGTTATAAAAATAAATATGTAGTTTCAACACCATTCCAATAGGTACACACGGCTACACATCAAGCTATACATTTCCAGTTTACGTTGACCTCGCATTGTACGGAAATCCTATACAATGCGAGATCAGCTTACACCGCGTGTGTACATATCTAAAGCGAACTGGGTGCTCGGTATCATCAATAAATCGTTATTAAAATAAATACATAGTTTCAAAACCTGGTATTGGTAATCGTACCAATAAATAGTTTCGGTATTAGTAATTCGCGCACCGACCCATGTCTAGTATGTTTGTATAGAAAGTGAAAGGAACTTCTATTTCTCATTTTGTCGTAGGTCCTAGTTCGTACACCGCAGGCACACAGAGCAGCAGAGCTAACATGACACACGCGACAATTACTCACTCTCGCGTGAGTAATTTTTGTCTATTTCGGTCAATTTTCTCGTTTTCTGACAGCGCTGTCATACAAAATACTCGACTCGTTCTGTCAAAATCGATATTTTCTCGACAAACCCTAACATGGCACCTAAATTATCTCGTATTTTGACAATTCAACACGAGATAATCTTCGATTCTGCTGTCATTTAGTCGTCCTCGATTTTGACGACGAGAAGAGTAGACAAAATTATAATACAAAAAATCATGGCATTCATGGGGACTGATGACAGAAATGAAAACTTAAAACTTTGGAATAACATATATAAGTATATATATGCGTATACATGTACGTACACAGGCCGCTGCGCGACGCCAGTCTGATGCACACGTTACATTAGCATGTCGGTGACTTGGGTAGCATGTTGGTGCCGCAGTCTGCATGTCGGTGACGCGGTTATCACGGCGTAAGTCGATTGGCATTTCGTAAATCTGCTAGCATTTCGGTGACGCTGTTAGCATGTCGTTGACTCTGCCAGCACGTTGGGCACGCTGCTAACAGGTAGGGCACGCTGTTAGCATGTCGGTGACTCGGTTAGCGTGTTGGTGACGCAATGAGCATATTGATGACGCATTGAGCATGTCGGTGACTCGGTTAGCATGTCGGTGACTCGGTTAGCGTGTTGGTGACGCATTGAGCATATTGATAACGCATTGAGCATGTCGGTGACTCAGTTAGCATGTTGGTGACACAGATTGCATATTCAAGGGATGCTGTTCATATGTCGGTGACGCGGTTAACATATTGGTGACGCGAACCCACAGGTTTTTCCCCTAACAAAAATGGCTCACTCATTTTCGTTTCCGTCATTTTGTATTTTAATTTCGGCATGCCATAGAAAAATATTAAATTTTAATAAAAAAGGTCGGTTACACAAAAAATTACAACATAAATTAATAGAGGTGGATGTAAAATCATTATAGTACATACTAATTCCATGCGTAAAATTTATCGAATGAGCCGAAGTTGCTAAAATAAAAATGATTTGTTTTTAATAATTTGCTACATCGGTTTCTCGTCGCGAGATAAAGAACTGTCAAAGTGCCTTTCTCGAGTTTACTCACGCTTAGCGGTCATGTTAGGCATTCGGATGACGTCAGAATCGTAGAAAAATTTCGACAAATCGAGAAAGAGAGCGTTCTCGCGCCTGTCATGTTAGCCCTGCTGGTCGCGACATCGCCGACACTTCCTCATCACCACCTGCCTCGACTCTTCCCAACTACGTTGGCGTCTTCAAGTCTAACTGGATGCAGCTGAATACCAATATTTTACATGTAGCGACTGTCTAGCAGGGGTGGCACAATCGTAACGGCCGCGACTTACGAGTTGTAGATAGTAGGTTCGAACCCAGACAGGCGCTTTACTTTGTGTAAATTATTTCATCACCACTGCTCTCAAAAACTCGAAGACATGTGACATCTACCAACCCGCACTGGGCCTGCGTGGTGGATTACGGCACACTCCCTCTCACAGAGAGGAGGCCTGTGTCCCAGCAGTGGGAACATTATAAGCTGATTATGTATGACTGTCTATCTGACCCCCACAAGTGCCACAACCCAGTTACTGGGTGAGGCGATACCACACGGTAAGACTAATTGTCAGACTTTCGAGCTCCTGAGCCTGACTACCTGTAACGACAAAATTTTTTGAGCAAATTGACTAACAATTTAAATTGGTGAAGTGAGCCAAGGACCACGCGGAACCCCGCGCTAACGTCACGCAGTGTGTGTGGCTGGGTGCCCGCGCCCGCTACCTATAGTGCGAACACAGATCGCATCCTTCAAAAATTGTATTCTTAAAACTTGTTCATTATACAAGTATAATCTCCTACATCGCATTTTTAATGTGCATCCCATAACCTGCACAACTTTCATATAATATTTACCACGACCACGCACAATGAACAGATCCATATTTTTTAAGATTTTATTTTAGTGTTTGTCGGTGTGATAATGGCGCCGATTCCCTTGTTCACAAACTAAACTAAATTTAAGTTCAGTGCATCTTTTTCTTTCTATTTCATTAAGAAAAGGACAGAAGATAAATTTTAGTTTAGTCCTGTCAAATTAATCAGCGCCTGTCACTACTCCATACAAGTTTAGACGTGATTAAAAACTTGCCTACTAATATTACGTCAATTTACGTCAAGCGCTGATTAATTTGACAGGACTAAACTAAAACTGATCTTCTGTCCTTTTCTTAATGAAATAAAAAGAAAAGGATGCACTGAACTTAAATTTAGTTTAGTTTGTGAACAAGGGAATCGGCGCCATTATGTATACCTGTACCAAATTACAGCTTTCTAGAACTAAAGCCGATCGTCCACCGCCAACTAAACTAAGTGAAAACTAAACTCAGCGAACTAAACTAAGCTAAACTAAACTAAAGTTGTCTGTCCACCAAAAAATTAGTTTCACTACCTGCGCACTATCGCTTACTGAACAAACACGTTCGAACAACACTAGCGACAGGCGCCAGAGGGGTAAGGCAAGGGAGTGAGGTGCTTAGTTTAGCTCACGTAGTTACGGATCGGCCTGCACAACTAAGTTAGTTCGACTTAGCTGGGCTATTTTACGCAGCTTAGCTGGCATAGTTTGCGGTGGACGCACATGTATGAAAAACTGGCTCAACTATGCGAGCTAAGCTGAACTAAGTTATTTTAGTTGGCGGTGGACGATCGGCTTAAGCGTCTCTGAGCTACAGCGGGGACAGACGACGGACATGGCGGAACTATAATAACGAAGAAATATCTAAAAACCGGCCAAGCGCGTGTCGCACCACGCACTATGAAGGGTTCCCTAGTTAGGAAGTTGGGATGAATTTATCCTAAATACAAACGTAACATTGTAGTTGAAAAACGTGTTCTCCCATACATCGATATATGCCACAGTCAGTTCTCCAACTGCAAATGTAAGTTGGTCGACTATTACTCGTTAACTTGTAAAGCCTACTTAGCTGTGATAGTTTTCCTTTTAATTTCATTATGTTAAGTATCATTATATAATAACTACAAAATACGATTTCACAGGAGGCGAAAAAACGTTTCATTTCTATAGTTTTTGAACATTTGAATCAGAAGCTTACAATAATAGTAAAATGATAGGGAACACTTGTGATGGTGATAGTGATTTCAATCAAATATTTCAGGTTGGGGTAGATTGAACTTATTGTTTCAAACTTAACAGTTTATTTTGTAGTTATGATATATTGATACTTAACCGTCGATTATGTACTGCCATGAATTTTTTCACATCTCCATAAACAACCATTTAGCTGGCTCCCCCCTGGAGACAGGTTTGACTCTAACAACGGCCTATTATCCAACGATATCCCCACACTATGGGATAGAAAAAAATGATGATATATTTTTTCTCGTCTATCCGTTTTACGTGCAAGGGAGACAGACAGACAGACATGGCGAAACTATAAGGGTTCCTTGTTTACTACGGAACCCTAAAAGTTGTTATTATGACATTACAAACAGACACTTCAATTTTATGTATAAATAAAAGCGAAGTCTGTCTAAATATCGATATTTTTTCTACAAGCCTACCGGCAACCATATAGCAAAGACAATACAGATCACTGTGGTGCTAAATCAGAGGAAAAATAACTAGGAAAGGACTGCACAAAGCCGACGTTTTTCTAAATCTCGATGTTCAGACGACACAGCAGAAGCGAAAGTCCCATTCCGGAATAACTCAAAATGCCTACCTATACAATGTGTAACTGAATTTATGCACACTATGGAAGTAGTTTGTTCAGCATCGATTTCTGTCATTTTTAGGGTACCGTACCTCAAAAGGAAAAATCGGAAACCTTATAGGATTACTTTGTCGTCCGTCTGTATGTCTGTCAAGACCCTTTATCTCGAGAACACGTGTAGGTATCGAGTTGAAATTAAAACCATATACTCTACTCCATATAGGTCCAGTACAGTCCCTTGAATCTGTGAAAAAAACAAACTCAAATTCTTAACTTTCTTTTCTTAATTAACAAACTATTAACGTAAAAAAAATGCCGTCTATGCCGCAAAAAACGTATATTTCGACACTCAATGGAATCAAAATTTATAGAGTACTTGCCGTTGACACATTTGGCAAGTAATATCGTCATAAACTACAAGTACAGGGAAAATTCTGAAAACTATATCTTTGTAATTAAATCATAAAAAAATATAGTCTTTAATTAAATTTGAATATTTGTCGCACGCACCAATTTAGGTATGAATTGTTAGTAAGTATAACAATGATATACGTAATTATAGGTTTTGGAAACTGAATTTCAGGAAAAGCTCTGAAAAAAGTGCGGGACTGGATTTCTGACCTATTTATAATAATAATAATATGTACCTACAAATTTGTACGGAACCCTCGGTGGGCGAGTCCGACTCGGACTTGTCCGGTTTTTTAATATACGTAATGTTTTCTGAACAGTTTGTTCCACCACTTCTTCTTCCCAGCTAAAGCACTAGGAAGTGGTGAAGGGCGGGCATTTTTGGGGGACTGTCTTATGTAACTTTGATGCTCGAAAAGTGCTGATTTTCAGCCTAGTTTGAATAAATGACTTTTGATTTTGATTTTTTATCGTAAAAATAATTAAAACTACGTAGATTACAGTCACCGTACAGTCCAAACTAACCAAAATGGACGAATCTTACGTATGCGACTGTGTGCGTGCGTACATTTGTAATGTGATCACAATTTCCTCCCACAATCAGTATATCTAATTTAATAAACAAACAATGTTTTATACATAAGTGTAAGAGTTCAGTGTATGTATTGTGATTATAACATAATGTTCTAATACATGTAGTAGATAATTTCGGGGCCTTGAAATCGTTCAACGCACTCGCTGGATTGTGTGGCGTTCGATCTCCAAACATTCTGTAACAACCCTACTTATACTCGAGTCATAGCGAAGCGTGGTGGTGGAGAGAACTTTAAAATCCTCGTTCAAAAATAAACCATTAATTTGTCGTTCATTAATTGGCTTGTGACACCCCTGCCAATGGCGCTGGCGGGCAAAGGAAACGCCGCGTTCAGCCACAAATAGCGGGAGCGCGTCCACTACTGCCGATAAAAAATAACTTCCTGTCTGCAACTGTTATACTGCAGCGAGACACTGGAATCAAGACGTGCCTTTAAATAGGTCAATATATTATTTGGTGACTTGTGTGTGATTGTGCCTTGTTGGTCTAGTAAACGGTATGCAATCTCGAGTTGAGATCGGACCTTTTTATAATTTCTAACGTGACGATATTATCGTGGACGTCCACGGCCTCATGGACAGAGACGTAAAATTTATGGAAACATATGAAAACGCTTTTAAACCGTCGTAATAATTAGCACGTATTCCCATACATTTTATGGACGTGGATATCCACGACATTATCGTCACGTTACAAATTATAAAACAGGCATCACTGGAGATCCCGCGTAAAGAGCCGCGTGCCGCGTCCCGCGGTCCAGAATTTCATGACCAAGAAATTGCCTACTTTTTAAAATATTGCGTTTTTTAAATCAAATAGAGCTCCAAATTAAAGAAAGTCAAACTAGGTACACATACTTAGGGTATTTGTCATATTTTGTATTTTAAACAACATTAATTGAATCTCAAAACAAAAGCAATACGGTTATTTAAGTAATTATCATCTGCACTACGCATACATAACGCAAAAAATCAGCTAACACGCATTACACGCACTCTACAAATCCATTAATCATTATTTTGAAAAAAGGTTTGTTCCTTCACAGATAGCATTAGAACTAAGTACTATACATATAAATAGATATAATAAAAACCTTTTTACAAAACAAAAAACAACCGACTTCCAAAAAAACACTACAAAGTGAAAAATAACTTTAAATTTGGAAGTCGGTGTCTTTGGACCTGTATTTTAGTTTTTTGCCATCGACTACCGAAAATAAAGTAATTTTTCACTTTGTAGAAGTCAGTTGTTTTTTTTTTTGTAAAAAGTTTTTTTTTATATTTCACTTTTAGGATCAATTTGTAATTTATATAAGTTACAATAGCCTAATGTCAACTGCTCATCACCTTTTACAAAATATTGTTTTTCTTGATGCAGGGACGTTAATCGTTGAGTTCTCCTAGTAAGAACCAGGAGAACTGCCACTCACAATATGCATTGTGAAGAACATAAATGGCTTAGAAACCATATTAAAGTACCTAATCTAATCGCAACTCGTTAAATACATCTTACTTACTACCACCATGGCCACCGGAACGGCCATCTGTGGTCTTCATCATCAATTCCACTCCACCAAATGGTGCTTTCCTAGAGCAAATGCACAAGTTACTAAAAAATACCTAAATCGCTATAGGTGTGCCGTTAAAATTTGAGGATTTCCCTCGATTCCCATGGGATCCCCTTATCAGATTATGACTTGGTGACAATGGGACCATCTCGGGAACATACCCTTTCAAACAAAAAAAGAATGTTTAAAATCGGTCCACAATTGACAGAGAAATCGGCGAACACACATAAAAAAAATATATTTATATATACGATCGAAATGAGAAACCAACATTCTCCATGAACATTTAGCGGACAGGAAGCTCTGTGCCGGTGGATACCTCATCATTTGACAGAGCCCCAAAAACTCCGTCGTGTTGATTGGTGTCGTGAAATGGTTCAAAGATTTAACGGAGGTGACTCAAATGCTGTGTTCGACATACTAACGGGTGACGAAAGCTGGATTTACAGTTATGATCCTGAAACTAAGAGACAGTCTGCTGTCTGGGTGTTTCCTTCCGAGGAGTTGCCAACTAAAGTGAAGAGAGGTCGAAACGTGGGAAAAAAGATGGTGGCCTCGTTCTTCGGAAGGACAGGTCATTACGCAACAATTGTTTTAAAGGATCAAAAAACAGTTAGTGCAGAGTGGTACAGTAACAATTGTTTGCCACTTGTCGTGGAAAAAGTTCGGGAGAAACGACCTCGCAGTAGGATCCTCCTTCACCACGACAACGCCTGATCGCACACCGCCAAGCAAACAATCGACTACTTGGCGACGTAAGACGTGGAATTTCTGGGTCACCCCCCCTATAGCCCCGACCTCGCACCTTGCGATTTTTATTTATTTCCGAAAATAAAAGAAAAACTTCAAGGAAAACGTTTTATGGACGCCGAGGAAGCAGTGGCTGCGTTTCAAAATGCCGTCGAAGAGACCCCCCCCTAAGGACGAGTGGGTAAAGTGCTTCTCTCAGTGGTTCCATCGGATGCAGCGATGTATTGATGTAAATGAACATTATTTTGAAAAGATATAATAAAACTAATAGCTTGCTAGTTTGTTCAGTTTTTGATTTTCTAAGAACTCGTGTCACCCTCGTATTTCAAACCGACAAGAAAATTGTATTTTACAAGTGACTAAAATTTGCTTTATTCAAGAAATACAGGCGAACAACTTTTCCAAGAAGGTCAGTGACCTTTCATTAAAATATTTGTATCTCTTTTATGAAGTAAAATATCAAAACGGGTATTTTTTGGAATGCTTTATTAAGGTTCTTCTATAAAGATAAAAATAAAACTGGCATGTCCGCAACTAAGGCAAAATCAGAATGTGCGCCGCTTAAAGGTTTCTACATACTGGCGCGACTTGTCGCGACACAAAGGCACCGCTTGTAGCGCTACATGCGGTGTCTTTGTGTCGCGTCACGTGACAAGTCGCGCCAGTATGTAGGAGCCTTAAAGTAATAAGTACCACCACCGGCGGCGCGGGCGTCCTAATTAGCGCGCCAGTCCCTGCACTGCCTGCCGCCGTCGACTGCTATGCGGAAGCGAACACGTCGACGCGACACACATTTTTTATTGACTCGGCAGTGGTGCTCAATCCTGAAGGGATTTTCTTGTAAGCTAAAAATTAAATTGGAAGATTGCTCGAACTAGGGAAAAAACGAGGAATTGGAATAATATTATGTCTATCGACAGACATATTATTCCAATTACAAATTGTAAAGACCACCGCTTAGTCAGTTAGATGTCTTTGGAACTTTTAAGTGATCGAAAATTAGAGAAGTAATATAATAATAATAATATATTTATTTAATTTGACAACATTGGCCCTCAGGTTAGTACAAACACAAACTTATTCACTAGGGGTTAGTATTTCTTAACAAATAACTAACACAAGACAGTTATTCATCCCTGGCGCACGAGCAACCGGACAGAACGCCTCAACATTGGTGCATCGTGTTGATCCGCCAGGGTTTTCAAAATGCTGTTGCTGCTAGTCCTCAATTTGTTTAATAAGGATGCGGTCTTTTTCCTCATAATGGCATAAAAGTCGTCAGTACGTGCCACAGCAAACATGCTAGACGCGCTACAGAACCGGGCAACCTCAACAGCACCCTGAAGCCATTATTATATTGCACACGCAGTGCATCTACAGCCATCCGCGTATAGCTGACCCACAAACTGCCCGTGTAGACCCCTTGACTTAGGGCAATCCGCGCAGTATATAGAATGGGTCCTCGTGAGTCCCTTAGAAACAAATTCAAAGAAATTAATGTACTTACTCTGCCTTCTCTTTATATCTTAGAAAGTATTTTGTATGTTCGCAAGAACTTATGTCTTTTCAAAACAAGAAGTGATTTCCATAATATAAATACACGTAGTAAACATGAAATTGTGATACCCAAATTTAGATTAACAAAAACAAGCAAATCATTTGTTATTAACAGTATCCGCTTTTATAACAAGTTGCCAAAGTCAGTTACAGAACTTAGCGATGGAAAGTTCAAAAGCCACATCAAACGTGTCCTTATCAAAAACGCATATTACAAGATTAAAGACTACGTTGAAGACAAGGAAGTTTGGCAATAATTCCTTCTGCACATGTGGCTTCCCTGGTACACCAGAAACGGCATAACTATGGAAATATCTATTAACTGCTCCCAAATTACGATGTTTAATATTATTATTTTTTAGACATACATTTTTGACATTATATTTTCACTATTTGACATTATATACCTACAATTTATATTTCAGACTTAATATTATTTTACATGGATTCTTGTGTACGTTGTGAATGTGAGAACGTTGTAGGCTTAATAGACTAGATCTTTTTTTATTTAGACCGTTTCCTTTTTTCTTTTTTTTTTGTTAAGTACTTTTCGACAGGCCTACACTGTTCTCCCATAGGTACTTAATTTGTGTAATTTGAAAACATTGTAAAAGCCAATTATTTTTAAAAGAGTAACCGTGGAGTTTCTTGCCGGCTCTTCTCCATAGGAAACAACCAATTGGAACCGTGCACCTAGCTTCTGACGTTTCATAAGTGCCCATGTAGGTTTATGTGAAATAAAAATATTTTGATTTTGATTTTGATTTTGAATAAGCTTTAAACAGAGTTATTTTAACCTCGTTACTACAACGAGCGAACCTGTGAGCCAGCATATTGTATCTGGCTGCCATTGCCCTGCGCTCGCGATCCATATCTACCTGATCTTTGAGGTCCTCGGTGACATAATGCCCCAAGTATTTAAATTGGGCGACCCTCTTAAGTTTTTGTCCGTTGAGCGATATTGAGGGTTCATAATTTTGATGTTTCCCAGGAGCAGCAAAGACCAGATACTCGCTTTTAATTAAATTATATACTAGGCCGTGTGCTGCCGCAAACCTTTCACAGACGCTCAACATCTCCCTGATTGAGCCAGCCGTTGGACCCGTTGTAATAGTTGCTTTGGAAAGTTTATTGGTGCCGTAAAAAGCGTATTTGTATCCTACTTCTGTGTCTACCTAGTGGTGCCAAACCAAAATCAGAAGTCATTTATTCAAACTAGGTCTTAAATCTTTAATCAGCACTTTTAGAACGTCAAAAGACGGTTCCCCAAAACGCTCGCCCTTCACCACTTCCTAGTGCCTTAACTGGGAAGAAGTGGCGCAACAAACCGCGCCGCAGCGAATATTCTCTGAATATTGGCTAAAGGACATTTCTACTGGAAAATACAACCTCGACCAACAGCAGACATAATTTTTAGAGCCAAGAAAAAGCAATGGTGCAATGCTGTTTTTTTTTGTGTGAGGTTGTCTGCTGCTTAGCCGGGCTATCCTGTGGATGCCTTAATAAATGCCTCCAGCCAGGGTATAAACAAAGCGACTGTGCGCTAAGAGCACCCCGTGTGGGCTACGGACCTCGGTTTAGGGCGACCCTGGGGGAGGACAGCAAAGGACAGGCTGGATCGGATTAAATGCAATTCTGAGGCAAGAGCGTGCATAATAGCGGCCCAATAACGTAAAGGTTGAGTACCCCTGTTCCAGTTTGAGAGATATTTGTATGTAGTGCTACAGACGAGATGCATCATTGCACGCCCGAATTAAACTATTTCTCATATTTTTGTGGAGCAACTGTTGCATCCTCTGGTTTCATCATTTGCAGGGATCCATCTTTTTCTCTCTCGTATCGGCACGGACATTGGTTGAGTAGCGGTCGACCCCTGAGCGCGAGGTTACGGGTTTCATTCCCAGGACGGGCAAAGTGCTGTTTGGTTTCTCTCAGTATTAGTCTGAAGCGTAGACTGCGCAGAATATGTAGGTATTGTGTGGATTTGTGCCCGTTCTGGCCTGCTACGTGGGACTTAAACATATCGGGCGAATTGGAGGTGTACTCCGCGACCGTGTACACGTCTGTGTCTGCCTGCACCTTCGGGGAATACTGGCGTGATGTTCTAAGTATAACGTCTCGATCAGCTCACAAGTCACAAGTCACACTACGCCACGGGGCGCGACTACTTGTTAGGTCATCATTATCACGTTTTTGTTAGGGTTCCGTAGTCAACAAGGAACCCTTATAAATAGTTTCGACATGTCCGTCTGCCCCCACTGTAGCTCAGAGACGCTTAGTACTAGAAAACTGTAAATTGGCATAGGTATACATAATTACTAAACACGCCGGACAAAGTGGTAATATAAAATCTTGAATAAAAAAGTGTGTGTGTGTGTTCTCCCATACATCGATATACGTCACGGTCAATTCTCCAACTGCAAATGTAAGTTGGTTGACTGTTACTCGTTAACTTGTACAGCCTACTATGTACTACCGCCATTCATTTTATATAAAATAAAATATCATCTCCCTTTACGAGCAAGGGAGGTGTCCTACAATTTTCTTTTTTTAAAGATTTATTTTACCACATTGTCGGCGTGATTAATATGTATACTCATGCCTAATTACAGTTTTCTAGTATTAAGTGTCTCTGAGCTAAGCCGGGGACAGACAGACGGACGGGCGTGGCGAAACTATAAGGGTTCCTTGTTGACGACGGATTCCTAAAAACGTGCTACGTAATTTTTTTGTGCAATTTTGACCTTTCTTTCAAATAATTATAAACACTTTTCAATGTAGTAGTCTCAGACTGCAGAGCAGTAGGGAGAGTAGTAGCTTCATATGTTCTGCTGCCTTGATGAAGGAGAGAATTACTGAACAACTGACCAAGGTCACATCGGCACTCGACAGCAAAAGATGCAGCAGTACATACCTCTTCCACTTGGCTGAGCGAGGAGCGACTGCCCCAGTCCTCCCACGTCTCCCGCTCGCCTGCAACAAGTGACACGAGTTCAAACTCAAACCGTTTATTATGCTACGGCTACATTGTCGCGATAACGCGAACTATACTTCGCGCGCTTTCTGTTGTACAGCGAGACGTAGAGTGGTGTGCGAGAGAGAGCGCACAAAGTGTAGTCCGCGACATGACAGGCACTGTGGAATTGTCGGTAAGTAATGCTATGGCTACATTAGTACAGCCGTAGTATTATGCTACGACCACATTATCGCGATAACGCGAAATAAACTTCGCGCACTCTGTTGTACAACGGAGATCGCGCGGAGTGTAGTTCGCCTTATCGCGACAATGTGTCCGCAGCATTAGAGATATGAAGCTAGTTGTCTATTCCAAAGCACAGTAGGTTCCTTCGTGGCTAAGTAATAACAGCCGCACGGGTCGATCCATCAGGTTAAGCTACGCTTGCCGGGGTTGGTCCGTGGATGGGTGAACATCTTTACATACTGAGACTCCTCCTTATACTTACCTCGAAACGTACTTAAAGCCCTTGGACCTGGCTGTCATTCGTGGATCTTTTATAGAGGCATAAGGAACAGGGTGTAAAGTTCACTCATCCTACTAATATTATAAATGCGAAAGTTTGTAAGGATGGATGGATGTTTGTTACTCTTTCACGCAAAAAGTACTGAACGGATTTGGATGAAATTTGGCACACAGATAGTTTATAACCAGGAATAACACGTAGGATACTTTTATCCCGATATACCCACGGGGTCAAAACTTATGCGTGTGAAACCGCGGGGCGCATCTAGTCTTCCATATAAAAGGGAGGATCCTCCGACCAGACGGGTGTCGTGTATGGTAGGCAACTGCCCGACGGTTGATGTCGGGATGTTGTATATATGCTAGTTGCGCGGTAAACTCTGCTTGCGCGATGCAGGATTTTGCGTGACGTCAGTGTGATGCGTAGTTCGCATGTGGCGATGTAGATGCCGCCACACTTTGACAGCTGTTACGGGAAGTAAGAAGTGCGAAAGTGTCGCAACCAGTCTTACCAAGGGGTACCGTATTACCTAGTAACTGGTTAGTGGAGGTCAGAATACAGGCAGTTCTACGTAAATACTGGTATTCACCTGCATCCAGTGAGAGTGGAAGCCGACCCCAACATAGTTGGGAAAAAGGCTGGCAGATTGAATAGGTTCCTCCGGAGAGGACGGGCCAGGACCTCCGGTCAGGGTTTTAGTAGTACTTGTAGACAGCTGTGCCCGCGGTTTCGCACGCCGTTTCATTTAAAATAAATTGGTTTATTCATCGCATCCCGCCTTTTTTTTTTTTTGAGGGTGGGAAATCATCAAATAGCTTCTCCCGCTCTGGGCGGAGCGGGAGGGTGTGTCAGACTCTTACTGACTAAAACCCACCCGTATTCCTTCCTGTTGCTGTGTTGCCTCGGTGACCCATAAGTACCTTCCCGCGATCGCATCCCGCCTGCGCTGTTACTTCGTTTTCGCTTATAGTATGGCTACACTGTCGCGATAATGCGAACTACATTTCGCGCGCTCTCTGTTGAACAGCGAGATGTCGACCGGTGTGCGAGAGAAAGCGCCCGAAGTGGGGTTCGCGTTATCGCGACAATGTAGCCCCAGCATTAGTGTTCTTTCTTTGTGCTCGGCTCCTAAGGGTCGTAGCGTGATATTAAATAACCTAAAACCTTCTTCAAAAACTGAGCTATCAAAGGTATTATATATTATAGTAATAAGGCTATTTGGATAAGCAATAATGTGTCTACCCACAAAAACTGAAATTCGGAGATACTGATGTATTCTGATAATGCGTCCCGTATTTAACATTATGCAAAAGAGTCAAGTCAGTTAGATATAAGTACGGAAAAAAAATAATCTGAATCAAATAGGAAATCATGTACAATATAACATTTGTCAATACGCCGCGCTGCGCCGTCAAGCTCCCTATCTCCATCGACATTCAAAGTAGCGTCACCTGTCGTCACAATAAAGAAGTTAGGTATGAGACTTAAAACCCTTTTTTTTGTTTTGGGTGGGAAATTATCAAATATCTTCTCCCGCTCTGGAGGCCGTGACAGAATCTTACTGACTAAAACCCACCCGTGTTCCTTCCGTTGCCTGTGTGTTGCCAGATGCCTCGGTAACCCTTTCGGACATTTTTGCGACCCCGGCAGGCATCGGCTCTAGCGGACCCCTACAGTGAGACTTCACCCTGTATTGCGAAAAGTCATTCATTTAACATCACGTTACAACCCGTAGGAGCCGAGCAAAACAACAAAATCTCAGAAAGATCGCTTTGCGAAAACGAAGTAATAGCGCAGGCGGGCGATGCGATGCGACGCGGTGGTCGGCTTAGTGAATTACTCCTAAACTTTCCTCATGATCATGAATTCGTCTATTGGTGAAAACCGTATGAAAATCTGCTCGGTAGTTTTTGAGTTTATCGCGCTCAGACAGACAGACAGACGCGGCGGGGACTTATACGGAGGACGCGGCGGGGGTTTTTATAATATGTAGTGATAGTGATGTAGTGACGATTATTGGTATCGATACCGTGCCAAGCAAATATTAACAGCTGGCTGTTGTATTCTGAAGGGCGCCAGTGTCACTTAGTTGCTCTAACATTGAATGTTTGTTTCTGCTACAACTTCAATGTTTTTCTGACATCTTCAACAGTACTAGTCAGTATGAAATCAACTTAATTTACATTCTTGTAAAGCTCATATTTGTTTAAGTGGAAATAGAGCATTGGTGGCCCACTGGTAATGGCCCCGACTTACGAGAACCCAGGCAGGCGCTTTGTGTAAATAATTTCATCACCACTGCTCTCAAAACGGTGAGGGAAAACATCGTGAGGATATGATGGGCGGCATGTCCTACCCAAGAATTCGACGACATGTGACATTTATCAACCCGCGTTGGGCCCGCGTGATTACAGGATTGGACTGATTGACTCGAAGCCTGAGTCCCAGCAGTGGGAATACTATAGGCTGATGATGTTATAAATAACTGTAGAAATAACGTCGCCATGGGATCTGGAGGCAAAAGTCCTCGCGCGAGGAGGCGAAACGTCAGGGCGTAACTCCGCTGCCGCGAGAAATCGCGGCACAGTGGACGGAGCTCCGGCGGGATCTCATGGCGACATGAAGAGTACGTTTGTCGCAACCCAGTGCTGGGCACGCCACGATTGCGGTGATAAGTCCCCTCTTTGAAGAGTGGCTAGAGAGGCGCCACGGCGTCCTCACCTTCCGCTTGACGCAGGTCCTCACCGGACACGGCAGCTTCGGGAGGTTCCTGTGTCGGATACGGCGGGAGGAAACGTCCGGGTGTCACCACTGTATGGATCGCCCGGAGGACACGGTGGAGCATACGGTGGAAGTCTACCCGGCTTGGGCAGAGCACCGCCGTGTCCTCGTGGACGCGATCGGCGGCAGAGATCTCTGGCGTCCGGCCCTGGTTCAGGCCATGGTACGGAGCGAGAGGGCATGGGCAGCCGCAACCTCCTTCTGCGAAGCAGTAATGCTCGCGAAGGAGGAGGCGGGACGGTTCCCTCAAATGCAAATTTCGCGCCCTCTCGCCCCTAGCCGCCGCAGGAGACGCCTTGGGCGTCGGGAATCCCGGGCGGATTTCCGGCCACCGTAGGCGCGGGGTTGCGGAGCGTGCGCAACGGGTAGCTCACCGTCCGGTAAGGACCAGGCCCGGATTGACGGCGCGTTGTATTCCACGCGCGCCTCAAAGAGATGTCGTCAGCACAAGTGTAGGGGCCCACTAGGGCCGATGCCTGCCGGGGTCGCGGGAAGGTACTAAAAGATTACCGAGGCCCCTGGCAACACAGCCAACGGAGGGTATACGGGTGGGTTTTAGTCAGAAAGAGTCTGACACACCCTCCCGCTCCGTCCAGAGCGGGAGAAGTTATTTGATGATTTCCCACCCTAAACAAAAGAAATAACGTGAATTGGCACCGAGATAAGAATAGCCTGTACGTACAGTAGCTGGCCTCACTGCCGGCCCCCACGCTGCGCCGCCGCGCGCCCGCCGCCTGCATCGCTGGCGGTCGAGCGCGGCTCTCTGGAACAAACTAGATAATGTTACTGAACCAGCAGCTCAGCATGACGCTTGCTATTTCTACTCTAATATAGAATAGAAATCGCTTGTCTAAAAACGAAATGTCATTTCTGTCTACTCTTCCGTCGAGAAAACGCTTCTCTACGGTTCTCGTTCTAAGCCTGCTGCTGAGCATTAGGTCCCGAGATCAATTCCCAGATCGCGCAAAGTGTTATTGGGTTTTTCCATCAAGAATTTCTCAGTAGCAGCTTGGAGTTTGGATTGTGCCCGGTTGATGGCAACAGGCTCGTCCCTATTCCATATTCCATGGGACTTACAAAATAACTGGCGAAATGTGGGTGTAAGTACATGCTGAGGTGTACCTCAGCATGTACTTACACCCACATTTCGCCCACGCCCATATTCGATCAAGATCACGCCCATATTCCTCGAAGGATAGATAGGCAGAGGTGTACCTCTGCCTATCTATCCTTCGAGGAATATGGGCGTGATCTTGATCTTATGTAATGCTTCAGTTAAATAAACTCAATTATTTTTCCTCTCCTCTCCTTCATCTGCTATATGTATACTTTCCTATGACCTAACCAGATAATTTGGGGAAATTGAATAATGTAATGAGAGGTATTCCACAGAATACTTTATCTCCAAAGGAATATTTTCTAATCTCTCTGATCTAGTTTCAATATTTGCCAGCGTTTCAGCCAGCTGTGATATCTTCTTCAACATCATAGATCATAGACGTTAACTAATATTAATATTATAAAAAGGTAAATTTTTTGAATTAGTATGTAAGTGAATCTTCGGAACTGCTGATCTGATTCCAGAAATTCTTTCATTAATGGGGAGCTACAGTATTGATGAGAGTCATCGGATATATTTTATGTTAAAACAATAAATTTAACGTGGACGAGGTCACGGGCAGACGGCAGTTGTTTAATATTTAAATGATGCTATGCTTAAGTTGAACTTTAAGATGTAGTATTTTAAATATAATGTTACAAAGTTTAACACAGTCACTGGAAATTATAGCTGGTTACTTCAGAGCACTAGCAGTGGCGAGCAATGTGAGTCAACATTGTTGTTTGATAATAATCCACACATACCTCCTTACTTCCTATCTACTGCTTACTGTATGTAGGTATGTACCTAAGCCTGACCATAGAACAGAAGGGATGATTGTGTAATTGTGATCACTATTTTCAGTAGTCCTCGCTTAATTCATTAGCATTTAATTACCTTTTTCAGTCACATAATCTACTCTTTCCAAGATTCTAATAAGACAGTACCTACTTACTTATATTTAAACTATAACATTTTCTTCACAAAAACTTCACTGTAACGCACTGAAAACTACACAGAGGCACTGTGAATCACTTGGACATGAACTTGCGATAGTTTCACTACTTTTTGCTTCACTTTTAGTCCAAAAATAGTCGACATGCGGCTTCACACACCCCGACGCACCCGCGCACACAGCTCACTTGTTATACCTCAAACATGGCGGGTTCTGGATAAAGAACATTGCGGGGACACTGTATGACATAGTTTTAGTTCACAATAACTGAAATATAATTAATGTTTGTGTTTAAAATGAAAGAGTTCATTGTACCCCGTGTTTACAATCTACTGTCAAAGTGTCAAATCGATCACTGCAGTTAACGTTCCGTTGTACGTGAGCTGCGTATGGGATTTCGGTGCTTGAATGGAATAATAATATTATTTATATCCGACTTGCTTATTAGACTTGCTATGATAGAGTAAAAAATATATTGTGAAAGTCGACACAAATATAATTTATAAACTTATTAGTTGACTAAATTTAATGAATATTTGGTTTTTAGGGTTCCGTAGATCACAAGGAACCCTTATAGTTTCGCCATGTCTGTCTGTCTATCCCCAGCTTAGCTCAGAGACTCTAAGTACTAGAAAGCCGTAATTTAAAATGGGTAGGTATACATGTTTTGTTAGTCAAGTGTAGTGCCAGCTAAATGGTTGTTTTTGTGAAATGTGTGGATATGTGAAAAAAATAATGGCAGTAGTAGGTAAATATATATAACTAAATTAAAAGGAAAACTATCACAGATATGTAGGCTTTACAAGTTAACAAGTAATAATCGACCAACTTACATTCATTGCAGTTGGAGAATTGAGTGTGATGTATATCGATGGATGGGAGAACATGTTTTTCAACTACAATATTAAGTTTATTATTTAGATAAATTCATTCTAACTACGGAACCCTTCTATGTACGTGGTCTGACAAGCACTTGGCCGGTTTTTTTGGATTCCATAGTCAAGTCATTCCCTGCCATGTCCGTCTGTCTGTCTGTCCTCGCTGTAGTTCAGAGACGCTTAGTACTGGAAAGCTGTAATTGAGCATGGATGTACATATTAATCACGGCGACATAGTGGCAAAATTAAATCTTGAAAAAAGATTACCTATCATATCTGAGCAGGCTTTACAAGTTAACTACTAATAGTCGACCAACTTAAATTTGCAGTTGGAGAATTGACCGTGACGTATTTATCGATGCATTTTATTTTTTTTAGGGTGGGATATTATCAAATAATTTCTCCCGCTCTGGGCGGAGCGGGAGGGTGTGTCAGACTCTTACTGACTAAAACCCACCCGTATTCCTTCCTGTTGCCTGTGTTGCGGGGGCCTCGGTGACCCATTAGTACCTTCCCGCGACCCCGGATTTATCGATGCATGGAAGAACAACCACAATGTATGTTTTCAACTACAATGTTAAGTTTGTTTATAGGGTACATTCATCCCAATCCCAACTACGGAACCATTGTGCGTAGTCCCACACGCACCTGGCCGGTTTTTTAAGAGTCGGATAGAGAGGGACATTAAGGCGTAAGGTTGTTTACGTTGGGAAATATAAAGTAAGCTGAGTTTCATCATTCATTTGGTCTCAAAACCAAAATAATTCGTGATACTTACTCACATAAGAATTATTTTGGTTTCATTAATTTAGAAGAGTGTGTTGTGAGAACTGAAAAACATAAATAATGTGGTAATGGTGGATGGTGGAAGCCAATCTGGATAGATTGATTATAAACAAAGTATCAACATACGGTCGTAGAATGATGCATTATGTAACTACTCGTATGTGATTATCTGTCTTTTAACGAAGTTTTAAGTAAAGTCAACAAAAGCGTTTGGTATCCAGGCAAACAAATATTATTCAACCGGCGTTTGTACCGATAAGGCGCGTACGCACGAACGAGCAACCCATGGTGAACACGAACATTTGGTTCGTACGTGTGGACGTAAACTAGCAAAGCGAATACGAACACAGTTCGACCTGTGTTCACGCTCAACCGCCCCCGGCCGCGGCTCCGCTCTCTTTAGTAGCTATGGATTCACCGTTAGAAGTGGTATACTGTTGGATAGGGGGCTGAGAAGGAGAACTGACGCCCCGCGTCCCCTCCTCAAGTTCAGTACCTATGAACAATGTTCCATCAAATTTCTCCGAACACCGTCCACGCAGAAAAACGAAATTGAAAAGTAGTGTTTGATGTTCGTTGTGGTACGCAAACGCGAACAAAGTGTTGGATGTTCGTTCTTGTTCGTGCGTGCGTACCACAGGGTACGTACACGCCTTAATATCTTTCTTGTTCAAGTAATTCAAATGGTAGTTAAAGTCTCACAACTGGCAATCTGTACTAATATTATAAAAAGAAAAGATTTGATTTTAAAAGTTCTTTCACCTATAGAAAGCTACATTATCAGCGAGTAACATGGGTGCATTTTCTTTTTAAATTAGAGGTCTACGAAAATTACAATAATGTAACCCAAGGTATCAAAAATTACTTAGTTTAACCAAAAATATGCTAGAAATAATATTGTTATTTAATTTTATTAAAAGGAAAAACAAAAATAACTCAACACAATGTTATCAAGTAAATATTTATTTAATAATAAATGCATCAACAATCACGATCATTCCTTGCTCTTCTTCGACGGCGACTCGTCGTCCCTGGCACTGCTCCGTCTCTTTCTATCGCTGCTCTCCGTCTCTTTCTCACTGTGTCGTCTCTTTCTGTCATCGGTCTCCTTCTCTTTCTCCTCTTTAGTCTCTGGGACGTACTTTTTGACGCGCGCGGGCTCGGGAGAGTACGCCCAGAGGAGCATGTCCAAGTGTTCTGCTGTTGGCTCGTCTTTTTCATTGAACAGTTTTGCGTCGGCATGCTGTGAAAACCAATTTGTTGATTATAAATGTGCACCTCCCAGGATTTTAACGAAGCCAATGATAGGCTGTCGTATCGAAAATTACAGATTGCCGGTTACCTAGCTAGCGGTCGTCTAGTGGACCTTCATAGGAAAACTTCGATAACATTGATTGATGTTCGATCCGGCTCGGAAGCGTATCGAAAGGTTGTGAGTAGCGATCCAGGTGGCTGGTCGGCAAAATTTGAGTCAAAATAACACGTAAAGAAGGAAAAGTTAAAAATTGCTTTGTAAAGTCACGTTGTGAAGTATTGCGGTGCCGACCAGCTGTAATATGTTACTGCTGGTTTCTTAACAGTTCATAATACCTAAGTCTATAATGTCCCCACTGCTGGGACACAGGCGTCCTCTCTGTGAGAGGGAGTGGGCCGTAATCCACCACGCGGACCCAGTGCGGGTTGGTAGATGTCACATGTCTTCAAATTTTTGGTTCTAGGACATGCCGGTTTCCTCACGATGTTTTCCTTCACCGTTTTGAGAGCAGTGGTGATGAAATAATTTACACAAAGTAAAGCGCCTGTCCGGGTTCGAACCTACGACCTACAACTCGTAAGTCGCGCCGCGCTGCTCTCTTAACAATTCGGTTACACCTTATTGAATTGTACGTATACCTATCTTAAATCGAAAACACTTTAATCTAATTATATTCTATCACTGGCAACAATAGGTATTGAACTCGCCCTTTTCAAACAAAAACTATAGGTACCTGAGTAGTTTAAAATGCTAAGAACCTCGATAAGGCAAAACTATCCCTCAGTCTCAAACAAAAGAGAACCCTCTGCGCCGTGCAGCAGACAGAGAGGTGTGAGAGCTTGTTCGTCGTCAGCATCACCTCCATTCAACGGAAAGCCGTCCACCGCTGGGCACAGCGAGAGGAAGCAGCGACCGCATTCTGAAGGTATTTGCGGAGAGGCTAGAAAGGCCTACAATGGTCTCCTCTGCGGAAGGTACGTACCTTCTCCTTGAGCTCTTCGAGCGCTAAGTTCCTGGCGATGTCCCAGGTCTTGCCGGCGGGCCCCGCGGGCCCCGCGGGCACCGTGCGCAGGCGCTTGTACTCGCCGCGCACCGCACTGTACGCCACGATGAACGCTTTCTGAGGAAACAAACCAAATCTTATCAAGTACAAAGCTATGAGGTTATTGTGGCGCGTGACCGAAATCGGGACTGCCGTCACCAACTTGTTTTGTCAATACTATTAGTGTGCCACAATTTCACAAATGTGTACCAACAGCCCCCTGTCAGTGTCATTCCGGCACCATTATGTCCCTGGAGCACTCTCTGTGTATTTATGCACAAAGGCCTTAGCGTGTTGCCGCCGGGGTCGCGGGAAGGTACTTATGGGTTACCGAGGCCCCCGCAACACAGGCAACGGAAGGAACACGGGTGGGTTTTAGTCAGTAAGAGTGTGACACAACCTCCCGCTCCGCCCAGAGCGGGAGAAGTTATTTGATGATATAGTAGATTATTAACCAAGGGGATAAAGCAGTGTCTTCTGTCGCGGGTGACGATTTAAATCGCGAGCGTAACGAAGGACTCGAGGTTTGCTCCCGAGCGTAACGAGGGTGTTAAAAACTTAAATCGCGAGGGATTTAAGACGAGTCCTGAGTGTAGCGAGGGATTTAAGTTCACCCAAGACTAAGACAACTTTATCACCGAGGAAAATACTTTACTTTTCGTACCATTTGTGAAAAAAATAACACAATAATAATCAAAATTGACAAGAAGTACTGATTCTGAAATTGATAGGCCTTTCGCACTTCTCCACGTTGAAAATTCTTCATAAGTTTTTAAATAATTTTCCTTGGATTTTGTTGAAAGCAAATTATTTATAACTGCGACATCATTTGCACTGATGGAATCCGACAATTCACTGTCACTGTCGCTTTGATTTAACATCGTAACGTATTTTTAGAACATTAACTTATTTATAAAAATAAATTAAAATAAACTTAACGTTTATGTACCTATTTAAAGAAAACAAAAACGCGGCAAATTCCTAAACTAATATTTTTTTGTCGGAAAAGTTCCGTCTCCATAGGATCCCACTACGCTTTGGAATGGGCAACTAGCTTCATATTTGTAACTGACCGACTCCTTGACAACTCAAGTGCCTGCAAATGGTTTAATTGAAATAAATGCTTTTGAGTTTGAGTTTAAACCATAATAAAGTAGGTATCACTGTGTCCAGCTGCACGGAAAAAAAGGATGTCATAAACTAAGACAATATCCTTTTGGTCAAAACAAATATTGATTAATTTAATGGAAAAACAATATATTCTGGAATGAAGTAAAATTTTGTCTTAGTTTTATTGTTTTCTTCGAAGACATTATACTTAAATGAAGAA
Organism: Atethmia centrago; assembly: GCA_905333075.3. NCBI lineage: Eukaryota > Metazoa > Arthropoda > Insecta > Lepidoptera > Noctuidae > Atethmia > Atethmia centrago. The sequence goes on from HG995393.1 coordinate 20,164,820, forward strand.
TTATTAAGTTTAATTTTAAGAATATTATTTCTAAAACTAGATATTTTCTTCAATTAAGATTATTATAGTCTTGAATCAAAAATATTTGCTTAAGTCAAGAATAAAAACCAAGTATGTATTATTCTTAATTTGAGTAAACAGGTTTTCTTGGACTGAATACATTTACTTACGTTAAGAAAATATTTACTTGGATTGAAACAGTTTTTCTGAGAATTTTGATATTTATTCTTCGCTAAAGAGATCCTTTTTTTCCGTGTGCCAGTCAGTGGCACACAAATATTATCAAATGTAATGTTGATAAATGTGGGCTTACAACATATTCAGGTCTTAATTAATAAATCGCATCAGACAGTCACTCGGTTCCTGAAAGGGGTAAAATTATAGCGCTAGGTTATTTTGACGCGTGGAACAAGTGGCGCGTCAAGTGAAACACAACGGTTACAACCCTGTCAACGTCACTCTATTAGCAGCGTAGCTAGCAGACCGTCCACCTCGTCAGCTGCCGTGATTAGCTGAGCGGGCAGTAGCCAGGGAAACTCTTGACGTGAGGTTTAACAACAGCTTCATACTATGGGTCCAGAACATGACGAGAAAGAGATAGTGATTTTAATTTTGCCAAAAATGCCAATGCTGACTGCCTCGTGGCAGCCTCGTGGCCGCGGCCCCAGAGCTCGTACTGCACCCCACTTGCGCAACAAAATTTTGATCACAAACCAAAGAATTTGGAAGGAAATTGCTAATCTATTGCTTTTGCATGAAAAGCACTTCTGCAGTTACGTTGACCGTTTTCTATTATGTTGACCGTTTTCTATTTTGTTGACCGTTTTCTATTTTGTTGACCGTTTTCTATTTTGTTGACCGTTTGCTATTTTGTTAACCGTTTTCTATTTTGTTGACCGTTTTCTATTTTGTTAACCGTTTTCTATTTTGTTGACCGTTTTCTATTTTGTTGACCGTTTTCTATTTTATTGACCGTTTTCTATTTTGCTAACCGTTTTCTATTTTGTAAGGTAACCTGTACAAATTTCTTAACACAGTTTCAATTTCAGTCCGAGAGTTTAGAAGGATATTTCTAATCCATTGCTTCATAGGTTTAATAAATTCGTCTGTCAACAACTTAAATAAGGCAATGAACGTGGCTGAACTGGCAAAATGAAAGAAAATGCGATTCATTGTTGACAGGCCTGTACCGTCCTCCCATAACTATTAACACTGTCATTTGGCAATATTGAAAACGTCAATCACTATTTTAAAAGAGTAACCAATAATTGATCGATTCTGTTAAAAATTAAGTGGCAACATTCATTAGTTCCTGTTTTTGACACAGAAAAGTGTGTGGCGCTAGACGTATCGAGATCGTATCGCGTGATCGTATCGAGAAAATCGCACTGGAATATTTTCCCTCCCCGAAGTCCGAATGTAAAGGAACATAATATTTGCTCTGTAATCATCTAATGTATATATAAGTCAGCCTGTGGCATATTCATTAAAATGTAACAGAAGTGTACTCCGTGTCAAAATGAACTGTGTAATCTGTGGTCTATCTGTGACATCTGTCAATAATAAAAAGGCCCGCCATCATGCCGTCATCTGCCTTGTTCGATTCCATCCAATAAATCTATCCTAATCAGGGTGATCCCCACGAACTTTCAATAGATTCCTATGGAGAAGAGCCGGCACGGAATCGTCAGAAGCTAGGTGCACGGTTCCAATAATTGGAACATTTCATAAGTGCCCGTGTAGGTTTATGTGAAATAAAATATTTTGATTTTGAACAGTTTTTTACCTGTTGTTCGCTAACATCGTCTCCGGCGAGTTTCTGCGCGGTCCTGACGACGCCCAGACTGACATAGGGGTTGTTTTGTTTACTGAGGTGCAGCGAATCGAATTCGTCCAAGAACTTCTCGAAGATCGACATCGCTTCCTTGATGTTCGAGATTTTTGTCTCGTCTCGGGTGCCTGGAATTTGTGATGTTTTATTATTACATGCCTCATAAGGTGAACCCTAAAGCGCCCTAACTGGATACGGGAAAGGAAAACCAATAACCAGCAACCATGTACCTTGAAAAGTATTATATTACTTTGATTATTGTGAATGTGAGCACTATGTGGGTCATTTTTATTTATTTCTTTTTGTTTTCTTTTTCTCAGTTAGTTTTATTGATAGTCTGGCATTTTGAGTACTTTATGCGGCCTACCCAAATGTCCTTTCCTTGGTATTGTTCGTCGAGTCGTTGAGCTCCTTAAGTTCTGAGTTGAGCTACACGATTACCGACAAATGCTGACTGGACAGGTCGACTCAAATGTGTGTGGTTCTTTCCTCAAAAGACCATTTCAGATATGGATCTACATGGTCCTCACATGATCTGACCAAGATTATGTCTGGACTTTAAAAGACTTTCGAGCCTTGAGTTTGTTTCGTCATTTCTTCTCAGGGGTAGTCAGATAGGAAATGGCGACTCCACCTAGCTTATTTTTTAATTATTTTTTTAATACGACGTGTTAAAGTGATTTTGATATCCTATTTACAGAATAAACAATTTCATTTAATTTCATTTCCATCTCTAAGGTATGATGTAATGTCTCCAGGTACAGCAGCGGTAACACTTGAACTAACGTGACACACTGCTCCACGAGGTGCGGTTGAATGTACTGTTTGCCGATATCTCCACTCTCTCAGCAAAGCTATTCACACTCATTCGACAGGCTGTCATAGTGTCGTGTCGAAAATGACACATTTTCCATCTTCTGACTTGCCTTGCTTCCGACAGCGAATATCTGTCAGATGAAGAGGTCGTCTATTTAATTTAAAATTACAAAATTTTCGGGTTTTTCATTTCTGAACAGTTTCTAGAGAACTCCTCCGCTAACATGTTCGATCGGCAGGAAACGAATCGAATGTTAATTACTTTGCATACGATTTGTATAGAATCAAGTTTATATAACTAAACAGACAGACGTGCTGCTGGGGAGTTTGTTCCACCACTTCTTCTTCCCAGCTAAAGCACTAGGAAGTGGTGACGGGCGGGCATTTTTGGGGGACTGTCTTATGTAACTTTGACGTTCGAAAAGTGCTGATTTTCAGCCTAGTTTGAATAAATGACTTTTGATTTTGATTTTGATTTTGAATGGTTGTGTAATGACATACTCACACGTAAGCACCCTCTTGGCCCTCCCTATGAGCCCCTTGATGGCCAGCTTCTGATAGTCCGGGTCCCTCCCCTTCAGCTCCTTGAGCGTGCCCTCGGCGGTGGCGGCGTCCTTGAAGCCCAGCCCGGGCACCGAGTCCGGCGGGAGCTCCTTCTTCTCCGGCTTCTTGTCTTCCATCTCCACGTCCGAGGATGAAGAGCTCTGCAAGTATTGTGTGCGTCACGCTTGATAGAGGTGCATGGGTGACATACAGGCACGATCATACACTACCAACATTGGAGACAATCAGTTTGAAAAGTATTGTTTATTAGATACATGTACATAATTACTATTAATCATTAATTTAAATTTAGATATTTGTTTGAAAATAAAAATATGGTTGTACTACACTTTTAAGGGTTCCCATTTTAGTGCTCGTGTCTGTACATCCACTTCGTGCCAGTTATGTGTGTAGGTAGTAGGGGGCCAGTCAGAGATAAAAAGCTGCCTGATTTAGGTCCAGATATGAGCAAATGGTGGTTTCTTGACAATTTCAAGCTATTAAGGCGCTGACAAGACCCAATTGACCAAAATAGGCTTCTCTTAAGAAAAAAAATTGCCTAATCTGTATAGTTTGTGATAGCGGAAAAAATATATGTTATTTTTGAACATATTTCCCAGAACTTGGTTGTCACCAAAACACGTTTTGAAAAAAAATCTCGATACAAACTAACGTTAAATTAACCTCTTACCTTGACTTCTAATCCAAAATATCTGTACTAAATATCTACATACGTTACGTATTTAATTAATACCAAGAACGTCTTATTTGAATGCAGAACTTGGTTGTTTTTTATTTTCGATTACTCAACTCAATTTTGAGTAAATAGATAATTGCTTCATATTTTGCAATAAATTACAAGCGTTGTGTCATCGCGCTTCCTTTTCTTTTCTATGCAATCTGACAGTGACCGCGGTTTAGGTGTTGTCAGCGTCTTAAGTCCAAGTATTTATTATAAACGTAAAATAATACACCTACAAGTAAAACGTAGAAGACAAGTGACATCCACCAACAATGGCCCACTCTCTGCCGGAGAGGAAGTCGGCGCCCAGCACAGGGAACGCTGTGGGCTGATTATGAAGATGGTTTAAGTAACACTACAATACGTACGTCATCGCTGTCGCTCTTCTTCTCCACTTTCTTCTTGTCCTCTCTCTTCTCTTCTTTCTTGTCTTCCTTCTTGTCAGTCTTCTTGTTCTTCTCGTCGGCGAGGTCGGCGAGCCACTGCTCGAACACCTCCATCGCTTCCTTTATGTTCTTTATTTTGTCTTCTGCTTTTGTCACTGCAAGTAGAATCGAATAGAATAAACGTTTATTGTTGAATTATTTCATTAAGTGTAAATTGACAAACGAACGCAGCATCCGACTCAGACAGAGCCCAGAGTGTCCAAGAATATGGAATATTTTGTGTATGACGTATCAGTTTTCTCATCATCATTATTCACACGTTTCAAGTTCCTTCATGACACACATAATAGATACCTGAGGTCATCGGAAAACTTAAGACTAGAGATGCCGATGCATTCCACCAGCTTTTATGACAAATCTTTTACAGTTCAAGCAGTACGGTTATGGAATGCCTTACCCGTGTCGATAAGGCGTGCACAAACTTTGTCCACTTTTAAAATTCAGGTAAAAAAACACTTTCTCTCTCCCTAAACATCATCATTACTTATAGTTATATAGTTCTTGATCTTGTTTCATGTTTATGGCATATATATATATATGTATGTATGTATGATATATGTTATGTATAGTATATGCTTTATGTATTATAAGTATTTATTGTATATGTAACTGGTACACCACTGACTACCTGCAGTATTGTCTCTCCTCCCCCTTTAATCCATCCAAAGGTTGTCTGTAAAAGATCGCTTTTAGCGATAAGACCGCCCATTGTGTCACCCCTTGTAAAATTTCAACATTTGTATCTGTAATTTTTATGGTGTACATAATAAAGAGTATTCTATTCTATCCATTATTCAGCCAAAGTCGGATATTGATCTTCCCGAAACAGCGTCACAACGACCCACACGGACGGCGGCCCACAAGGCGGGAGCTTGCCCACACTGGCCACGAAACTTACTAGACAGATATACGAGTAGGTATGGATGCCGTTGTCATAACACGCATATTATGACACATGGCCCTGGACTGGCAACGTATCCGCGATGACTCTGGTATTGAAGATGTCCAAGCTTGTTTGCCATCTAACATTTAAACATAAACCTGTCTTTGCTTTCGTGTAGTCGGGTACAAACGGCGGGTACTCACTGGACAGCACCCTCTTGGCTCTGCCGAGCAGCCCCCGGACAGTGAGTCTCCGGTAGTTCATGTCGTGCTGCTCCAGCAGGCGCAGCGTGTCCACCGCCTTCGCCTTGTCCTTGAAGCCGAAGCCCGAGTCTTCCTTGTCGTCCTTGCCCATGATTCTGGAATTAAATAGAAATACGTTCAACTTGCCATCGGAGGTGAAACCTAGATGAGGTTGTCACAGGAGCGTGGGTACAAGCAAAGAGACGCCTGGTACTCAGCAGTGGGTGGAACAAGGTGCCAGTGATGACGATGATGACGTTCAGCATTGTATACTCTTGTTTACTTACGGCACGGTACTGCTGGGGATCTTTAATTGGTCAAGGACAGCTAATGATACACAATTGATTTTCTATTGATTGAGTCCGAAACGGTGTCGCGCGGGGCTTAACAGTTTAAATAAAGTATCATAACAAGCGTCTGATAGACCGAACTGTGTCCACTCATAACGGATGACTGATAGTATCTCTTCCCATTCTACATCCACAATTAAATGAACTTTTGTAATAGTAGCCTGGCGGCTGGGTGTATGTCATGCTCACTCAGATGTCTCGCTGATGGTGGCGCGTGTGTTGGGTCATTTAGTTCTCTTCAAAAGGGTTGAGCTGAATGTTGCTGATCCATGCGTCATGTGGGTGAACGGGCGCCGTCAGTAGGGACTGGTCATCTCTTACAGGGACGGATTTAAAGTTGTGGCGGCCCTGGGGCAACCAAGAAGTGGAGGCCCCGAAAAATTTGTGAAACAGATAAAAAAAACAATTCAAAGAAGGAACCTTACGAAGTTATGATTGTGGACTCTTTTTTTTTTTTGAAGGACACAAACGAAGTATTTTATTCATATAAAAATCAATGAAAAATCTAATTGTGGAGGCCCGGGGCCAGTGCCCCTGTTGCCCTGCCCTAAATCCGGCCCTGATCTCTTAGCTGCCACGGTTTATATTAATTTTGACGTTAACGGACGATTTTGACGTTTAGCATCGTTCAAAACATGTATAATTTCAAAATGAATGATGTAAACAATATTTTGTAGCCATGTGTTAATTTTTAAAAGAGTGTCCGTGGAGTTTCTTGCCCGTTCATCTCCATGGGTACCTACCTACTACTACTACGCTTTGAGATGGGCAACTAGCTTCATCTTTCTGACTGACGGACCCCTTGACAAGTGCCTGTAATTGGTTTATTTGAAATAAATGCCTTGAGTTTGAGTTTGCTCCGGACGCTCACAGTATGACGTTACGACAAGTAGAAAGGTTGCGTGGAAACACCGTTCCAGCTGGCCCCAGCCTAGTTGTCATAAGACAACGATAACTCGCCCTCATTGTGAAATAATAACAACGCCTATTAAACTATAAAGATTTGATTGCATTTCCATGTGAACGTAGACGACGTAAGCAACCTGTCCGTGCCTGTAGGTCAAGGTGCTGCATAGTTAATGAATTAACATAACAGGCACACTGAATACCTACCTAATTAATAAATGTTTAGGAAAAAGCGGATTTAAAATGTGATTATTACGCTTATCTCCCTATTAATCATGTAAATTATTACCTAAACTGTCCAATTATAAAGACGCGCGCCTCAATTTTTTTTTATTTGGACATTACATCACGATTCGATCATACGAATAAAATTAACTTCAAGTAGAATAAATTGACCATAACGTTACCTCATCGCCAGTGGGAATAATTATGTCAACATTTGAAACGGAATCGTGAACGTTAGCGAAGTTGTTAATAAATTCTTAGTTTATTGTTGTGAACCGTGGCACCTGATTTACATAAATTATGCCGTGTCGTCTGGCTTCAGAAAGATTTTTCAGTATAGTGACGCTATTTTATATTTCAACTAAGTTTAGTCGGTGACTATGTATTAATAATGTCAACTCTCCAACTAGAGAATTAAATAAAAGAACCGGCCGAGTGCGTGTCGAACCACGCACAATGAAGGGTGCCGTAGTTGGGATTACTGGGGACGAATTTATACAAAAACAAACTTAACATTGTAGTTGAAAAACATGTTCTCCCATACATCGATATACATCACGATCAATTCTCTAACCGCAAATGTAAGTTGGTCGACTATTACTCGTTAACTTGTAAAGCCTACTTAGCTGTGATACATAGTTTTCCTTTTAATTTATTTCCTATTATATGTACTACTGGCATTAATTTTTTCACATCTCATAAACAACCATTTAGCTGGCAGCACACTTGACTCTAACAAAAATTTGCACGTTAAAGCTTTAAAACATGTATACCTACCCATTTTAAATTACGGCTTTCTAGTACTTAGAGTCTCTGAGCTAAGCTGGGGATAGACAGACAGACATGGCGAAACTATAAGGGTTCCTTGTGATCTACGGAACCCTAAAAACCAAATATTCAAAAAGCGGCCCATCCAACGATACCCCACACCATGGGATAGACGAGATTTTTTTTTTAATATCACTCCCACATAACCTACGTGCAAGGAAAGTACACCAATTTTTAATTTTTTTATTATAGCACTTTGTCGGCGTGATTAATATGTATAGTTATGCCAAATTACAGCTTTCTAATACTACGCGTCTCTGACAGACGGACATGGCGAAACTAAGGGTTCCTTGCTTACTACGGAACCGTAAAAGGTACTGCCAATAGTGCCAATGCCAACTTAGTCATGCGAACATTCTGGGGTTTATATATATATATATATATATATATATATATATAAATATATATATATATAAATATATATATATATATATATATATATATATATATATGTGTTAATATTTTTCTTGCTGGATTCCTTCGATAATGATTATCACAAAACAACATCACGTCAGTATTCCCCGACGAAAAGGGTAGGCAAAAGTGAAAGTAGTAGGTTTACGTGTCGACAGTTGTGTGTCTATGGTCGATTCGATCAACTAGAATATCTATGGTTCGATGAACTTCGGTGTCATACTGGGCATACTTACTGAGAATTATTTACAAAGCCCAATAGCACTTTTCCCGATCTGGGGCTCGAACCCACGCGCACTGGACTGCTCAGCAGTCGCGGTTACGAGCACTAGACCAGGTGTAATGAAATAGATAATATACGAAGTAAATACGTAACATATCACGTCTTGCAAAAATCCTTCGAATGAATCCGGAATAGATAATAGAAGTTTTTATACAACAAAAGCACACAGATACAAGAATTAGGTAGTTTAAACATTTGTACAAATAAATGCATGTTTTGCGCACAAGCTCAAGGCCTCGGCATATTATTATCGGTCAGTCACACACTGAAAAACTAGTTCCAGTGAGCCTTCACGAATATAAGTAAGTATTTGCATACATTTACTGTAGACGAATATGACATCATGCATGTTTTTATCCGACTGTGTCAGGAAGGAGAGTTATTAACATCAACGAATTCAAATAGGTAAACCATTACCCTCCTGGGGCTGAGGGGCAGTCGGGTAAAAATGTATCTTAAGACGCAGATATACGTGGATCCGTGGATGATTTCCGGCCACCGTAGGCGTGGGCTTGCGGACGGTGAGCAATGGGTAGCTCACCGTCCGGTAAGGACCAGGCCCGGGTCGACGGCGCATTGTATTCCACGCGCACCTCAAAGAGATGTCGTCAGCACAAATGTAGGGGTCCACTAGGGCCGATGCCTGCCGGGGTCGCGGGAAGGTACTAAAGGGTCACCGAGGCCCCTGGCAACACAGGCAACAGGAAGGAATACGGGTGGGTTTTAGCCAGTAAGAGTCTGACACACCCTCCCGCTCCGCCCAGAGCGGGTGAAGTTATTTGATGATTTCCGACCCAAAACCGGCCAAGTACGTGGCACGCACTTGGCCGGTTTTCTTATGCTTAGGGTAGACATTGCTTCATGAATTTATTTCATAAAGTAATTTACTACAATACTTAAGTATTAACGTAGAGAACTGATGTGTATGCGTTCTACCATAACATACATTTTTTGCATAACTTACATACATTTTACGAAGGCGTAGTTGTGTATATCTGCGCCTTTTTTTTTGGGTCCCCCACCGAGGGTTCCGTACAAATTTCTAAGTACATAGGTATTATAAATAGTTCAGGAATCGAGTCCCGCAGTTTTTACATAGCTTTTCCTGAAATGCAGTTTTCAAAACCTATAATTACTTATAGTATTGTTATACTAACAGTTCATACCTAAATTAGTTAGGTAACCTAATCAAAGTTGTTTTACCAAATTTCATAGTTCTAGTCAACGGAAAGTACCAAATAACTTTTAACTCTTTTGGATGGGAAATTATCAAATAACTTCTCCCGCTTGGGGCGGAGCGGGAGGGTGTGTCAGACTCTTACTGACTAAAACCTGTAGGTATCCTATATTACGTCACACGAATTTCATAAATTTTGGGAGTCCTCCCCGCCCTTGTGGGGGTAGTCAGATTTGTGTGACCTTTCCTGGTGTGACGTCACATATTTTGCAATATTTTAAATTAAACCTTTAATTAATATACATACGAGTTGGTAATATTTTAAAGTGAGCTAGAGTTTTATTAAATACTTTTGGATTTTTACATGTGACGTCACGAAGCTTATGACTCATCCATCCCCTCCCCCCACGCCCTTAACGTGTGCTGGAATTAATGGATGGCCCCTAGGCCCTCGTGAATGCTAGCCGACCTCGACCTCGTCACTCGCCAGTGCTCTCTCTCACTGGCGATTGGCGAGGTCGAGGTCGGCTAGCATTCACGAGGGCCTAGGGGCCATCCATTGTAAATAAATACATGATTGCCGACTGTGGCTCACCTTACATGGTGTTTCTCGAGAAAGTCCTTCACAAATCACGGTTTGCTACTGGTGGGCGCGTCGCGTCATCGTCTGGTCATCTATTAACTTATTAAACCGGCGGTATTAAAATGAATTTGGTTTCAGGGCAAGATTCACAGACCGCAATTTTATTTTTATTCTAATGCTTGTAATGTTCATATTCGTTTAAGCTAATGTGAATATTCGTATGAGACACTTACTTAACTTGGCAAAGTAAAGCCAAAGTGCGGTCTGTGAAACTTGCCCTTCAGAGTGATAACTAAACAACATAGGAACTTATTTCCCTGACGGACGTGGCGCCGGAGGCGGCGCACGTACGGTGTACCGTGTAGTAGGAGCCTTAAAAAATGTTTAGGGAGTCTTAACAAAAGCACAACAACGAGCGAGCCTTACAGTAGTCGAATATTTATGATGTAATGATGTGTAACATTTGACATCTCACCTTGGTACTACTATGCAACTGAGCAGCGACAGACATTAACCGCGGAATTTAAAAAAAGCCCAATACTGAAATATTATTCGAATAATTATTCATCACTAGTGGTCGCCCAATGGTCGAAATTTGACCCCCTATATAGTACTTACTAATTCCATGCTCAAGCTGTGACTTCCTGTCTATAAACTCCCATTTCACGAAATCACTCCCACAGGAAGCGAGAGGATAGACGTTACACATTAAAAAAAATAGTTTGTTTCAGAATGTTTTATTTAACAAATGGATAATAATAATTACAGTGCCTCCTTGTTTATAGTAGGGTAACCGCTATAGTAACTGGCCACTCGTAACAAGAGGTAGAAACAACGTAATGCAAGCAAGCCCTTGAATGAAAAGGACAAAAATTATTCCTGTATCTATTGTAGTTTCGTTTTAGTTCACATTACCTTGTTTCTACCTCTTTTTTTGTGAGTGGCCAGTTACTATAGCGCGAGCGTGGCCAATTACCTCCATTTTCGTTTTATATCACCCAACTCTGCCTAGCCCTTCGGGGAAAACAGGCGTAATGTTATGCAGGTATGTGTAAATATATATCAAAAGTTAACTTTACATTCCGAGGCACCCATGAGGTGTAGGCTGAGTTTGCATGTATACTACATACATTTTGCCAGCTAACGTATACTAGAGACCCGCGACTCCGCAAGGTTTTTATGAGTCAACATAAACATGATTTCTTGATTATATGTAAGTTTAATATCAATCTATTAGACACATTAGAAGCCTTCCAGAATAAATTATCTGATGGTGCAAACTGCAACCTTTTGACTGCCAGTCATATACAGATGACAGACCAAAATGTGCCCAGCTGGCCACGGTCACGACTACATGACAGATTTTAAGGAATAATTCGTAGCTTGTTGCCGAGGGCACGGTTTTGCTTTTTTGATGTGGCGGTCAAAATCCATTGCGGAGTGTAGAAGAATAACTCGGTCACACAGACAAAGTCTTTAATTTATAATATGTACAAAAGTCACATGTAATAGGATGTCCCCTATGGTCATTAACCAGGTACGAATCCAGACTTTTGGGTGCTACTGACACTGTGAACTTCCCAACAACACTACAACCTTCCAACCACTAAACCCAATGCGGCGAACCAATTCAAAATTCTTCAAAAAATAAACAATCACATTATGTTTCTTGCTTGATGTTTAATCCAAGGATTTGTTCAGGTTCTATCTTAATGTCAAGTTCCGGTCCTGTCTCATCATCACTGCTGTTGTTATCTTCTAACATCCCTGAAGATGGCCCGCACGGATCTGGTGGTGGAGTGATATACAAATTGTTTCTTAATTCCGTAACTTCCATTTCATCTGATGCTGGTGAACCTGTATAATGAGATGAGGTGGCAGACCCTCGGTCCAGTATTTCCAGCTCCATTCGAGATATAAGTTCAAATACTCTCGCCTTCGCTAAGGCTTTGTCACGTGCTGGGAATGATTGAACTGTGGAGGAGATGCTGTCAAAGAATTGCTGGACGTCATCCCTTTTCATGGTTTTGTCTAATATGTATTTTATTAATGTGTTTGAATTTGTCTCGTGCGAACTAGAACGTCGGCTGACTAATTCGTCTGTTCTAGTGCGCTTTAGGATTGCACGCTTTTCTTCCGTAACCTCAGGAGTAGCAGGAACGGCTGGATTATCTCTGTCAGGACCATTCTCTTCAACATTAATGTCGTTATTTATAGAACAAAGGTATCGCTTTTTGAAATGCGGTGACAGAAAAGACATATCATCCTCATAGGTCCATTTCCTTATGACCACATCTTTTCTGTAAATTGGATCACTTTCTGATGCTATTTGTTTTTTCAGGAACCGTCTGTATCCTTCGCGTAATAAAAACCAAGACTTTTTACATTCTTTTTCTGGAATGATAAAGGAACTGGTTATTCTTATAAAATGGAAACCCCTTTTCTCTTCTTGTTCTCTCACACTATTGTCTACAGGTTCTCTTTTCATAGAAGATTTATTTTGAGAAATAGTTACCGTACTCATAAGTTATGGTTTGTATATCTAAGTATTTTATTGTGTACTATAAATATATGAATGTCAACTTGTTCACAGTTTACCTAGCACAGTAATATGGCTATATGGAGCCAGGAACAGTATCTGGCAATTTCTGTTTGTTCTAAGAACTTTACTCCAGATAATGGATTAGGTTTATTCTTGATTTTTATGACTATCACATGGCGATGGCATAACAAATGGGCCACGTCATGAAATGTCATATAATTGTTAAGTATTCACACACTATAATTTTGAATATTTACACCGTAAAACACTAATAATCCTGTATTAACATTTTTCTATCACACAATGTAACAAAGTAGTGTCATTCGGTTCGTTGCCATGGTTGCCGGCGCGGCGCCGCTTTGTTGCGATCGATTTGTTTGTTTGTTTGACGCCTGTCCAGATGAACCTATTTAAATAATTTTACGTTCGAGAGCATCTACAGTTTACTGAAGTTCTGTACCTATCCTACAATGTCACTATTGTTGTAATCAAACTATGTAAAGAAAATTGTATGCCAACACATACGTGCACTAAGCCATTATTTACATAAATAAACAATAATTATTGCTTACCGTGCGTTTCAAGTTTCTTCGCGATTTCCTTCCAGGCCTCTTGCTTGCGTGTATTATTACCATAAGTGGGGTCGTTAGTATCATAAATGGACTTATAATTTTTAACTAATTCTATTAATTTCGTGTTAAAATCCATCGTGATAATCACGTTAAATAAAATAAAAAACTTACATAGAAAAGATAAGAAGTTAGGTTAGTTGTCACACTTGTTACTGTCAACTGTCTGTCACGACTGTCACTTGTTGCTTGTTGGCCGCTTCTTGATTGCCGCGGCCAGTGTTACCAACTTTATTTTTTAGGGGATCGTACCACTAGAGAAAAATCGGATTTTGTTAAGAACTAAAAAAAAAAACGTAGGTTCGGATTGTTAATAATAAATTATTTATATGCTGTGGTGACCCAGTGGTAACGGCCGTGACTTACGAGTTTTGGGTCCTAGGTTTGAACACGGACAGGCGCTTTACTTTGTGTCAATTATTTCATCACCACTGCTCTCAAAACGGTGAAGGAAAACATTGTGAGAAAACCAGCATGTCCTAGAACCAAAAATTCGAAGACATGTGACATCTACCAACCCGCACTGGGCCCGCGTCTAGGATTACGGCTCCCTCCCTCTCACAGAGAGGAGGCCTGTGTCCCAGCAGTGGGAATGTTTTAGGCTGATTATGTATGTATGTTATGTATACGTAATATTATTATAACTTCAAATCATGTAATTTCAATTTCAATTATTTATTGCATTCCATATGTATTACACAGATGATATAAAAGTAAAAGATCAATATGGACCCTGTCGGGCACAGCAACATTTAGGAGAGAGGGAGAGGGCTAAGTCGCAATTCAAGAAATTCAATATTATTATAAATTATTATATGTGTTTAATTGGTTGTATGATTATGTATTTAGGTTTTTGTGTATAGGTATAGTATAATAGTTACTTTTAATTTATGTATTGCATAAGAATGATGTAGGTATTATAAAATTCTTAAGAGGTATTTTTATTATTATTATTAAATTATGTTATTATTTATGTATTCATATTTTCTTATTTATATTTGATTTTCTATATTCCATATTATATTATTTTATTTTATTTTGCAATCGATTTATCATCTAAAAACTCCTTAACTGAATAGTACGATTTGGATTCCAGAAATTGTTTCAATTCATAATAAAAATATTTGTTTTGTTTACTTCTCTAATGTCATTTGGCAATTTATTATAGATTTTTATGGACATAACTAAAGGGCTGGTTGAGTGCATTTTGAGTCGGGATTGAGGTATGTTTATTTTGTTTTTGTTGTGTCGGAAAGTATATCTTGTTTGTGTTTCTTCGCAAGTGGTGTAAATATCTGGGTGCTTCCTGACAAATTTACATAATTCTAAGATATATAAGCAGGGAAGTGTGAGTAATTTGTGTTTTTGGAAGTGTGGTTTGCAGCTATCTGTTTGTTCTATGTTAGTTATTATTCGAATTAACTTCTTTTGTAAAATAAATATGGTTTGTGAATCCGTACTGTTACCCCACAGCATGACCCCATAGCTGAGCCATGCCTGGGCATAAGCATAGTAAGTGACAAGTGCAGTTTGAAGGTGGGTAGTTTTTTTAATTTCGCGTAGGGCATATGAAAATTTTGATAGCTTTGCTCTTATTTTCTGTATATGGGATTTCCAATTTATGTGGGTATCTATAGACAAACCTAGGAGAGTAAATTCCTTTACTTGTTCCAGTTTTGCATTATTAAAAATGAAATTTAGTTTTAGTGGGGATTTTTGATGGGGATGAAAAGTAATTAATTTTGTTTTGGTGAAGTTAATTTCTAGATTATGGTTATCCATCCAGTTTACAGTTGTTGAAAGAAGGGACTTTAATTTGGCGTTTATATTGACATCGTTCTGGCATGAGGTAAGCAGAGAGATATCGTCCGCAAATAGGACACATGGTCCGTTTATAATTTTAGGAAGGTCATTTATGTAGATAAGAAACAAAAGGCAGCCTATAACACTCCCTTGGGGAATTGACGCGTTAACTGTTTTACTGTCGGATCTAATTTTAATTATTTCATTTGTGTTGTTGTCGAAATATTCAACTTCTACTAGTTGTACCCTATCCTTTAGGTATGATGCAAACCATTCATGAGCTTTTCCTCGTATTCCTATCCCATGTAACTTGTCTAATAGTATTTGGAATTGCACCTTATCATAGGCTTTGGTCATATCGAGCAGCATACCTATGGCGTAGTTTTTATTATTAATAATAGTTAGAGCCTCTTGTACGTATTTGTAGACTGCTAGCGTTGTAGACCTGTTTTTACGGAAACCGTTTTGGCAGTCGTCAAGTATTTTATATTTTTCACAAAAAGAGTATACGCGGTCACACATAGCTTTTTCAAAGATTTTAGACGCAGTTGGTAACAGCGCGATTGGGCGATAGTTATTAGGGTCAGTTTTTGAATTTTTCTTATGTATGGGTTTTATTAGTGCGTTTTTAAGTAGACTGGGAAAGGTTCCGTCTTCAAACGATTGGTTAATTAATTTATAAAATGGTAGGGTTAGTTCGTCTGCACATTGCTTAAGTAGAAATGGAGGAAGTTCGTCTACTCCATAGCTCTTTTTATTTTTTAAATTTTGTATTATTTTATTTACTTCATATGGATCGACAGGGGTGAGAAACATGGTGTTTTCTGTGGGGCACATCACAGGGGCTCCTTTTGCTGGTGAGGTTTTTTCCCCAATAGAAGCAAAGAAGTCATTAAAAATATTTGCTATTTGCTTAGGTTCCGTTATTAAGTTATCATTTTTACGTAATTTTTTCGTTTTTTATAAGTTTATTTGTTCTTTCGTTTATTATATTCCACATAGTTTTTACTTTATTTGTTGACTTTTTTATCTTATTTATATATTGTAGTTTTTTTGCTGTCATTACAGATTGCTTTAGGGTTTTTTCGTATGTTTTATAATATTTTGATAATATGGGATTGTTTGTTTTAATGGTAAGTATTTTAAGTAGTCTTTTGTTTTTGCAAGATAGTTTTATACCCTTAGTTAGCCAGTACTTCTTATATATCGTCTTTGTTTTAATTTTCTGCATCGGAATACAGAAATTTAAAATTTTATTTAATATATTATTAAACGCAATGTAGTTTTCATCTATATTTTTATTTGATTGTATTATTTCATTCCAATTTTGACTTTTTAATTCAGATTTAAAGTGTTCTACATTTTGGGGACTATATTTTGTGAGAAGGACAATCACTGGACATTAAACCGGAGGTATCCTTTTCACAATACTATTTTTTATTATTCTCTATTGTATCTCAGCTACTAACACTAGAAATAAGTTATTTTTGTTTTGCTTACTAACACGATGGATCACTGTTGTCCGAAAAATAAAGAATATTATTATTATTATTATTATTATTATAATCTTTTCTTCGCGAACAAATTTGTTTTTTTATTGCTATCGCTAAATATTTTCATGTCAAAGATGGTTGCACAGTGGTCTGAGAAACCTAATTCTTCTACGGTGTAATAAGTATGTCCATATTTAAAATTTGTAAAAATTAAGTCTAAGCATGTTGAGGTAGTTTGTGAGATGTAGGGTACTACATTTAGTATTTGTTAAGTATTTAGATCCGAACACGGAGTGATTTTCTGGACCTTGGCTACCAGACACACTAATAAATTTGTCAGCAAAATTCAACTAAAAAGTTTGCAAAGTGGCATCTATGATTTTTTTTTTTTTGTTGTAGAACTTGGCTCTGAAAGTACCCATGTATTAGAATATAGGTCACTATCGGAGTCAATGAGCGCAGCAATAGACGTGGGAGCTGATTATTTATTCTATGGTAACAAAATTAACTTAACGTATTTTTTTTTTATATTTTGCTATGTAGATTGAAAAATTTGGAAAGATCGTATCTATATTTTGCGTACGATTTCGAATACACGATCGTACATCGTATCAGCTCTAAAATTTGCGTATAAATACGATTTTAATCGTACGGTTGGCAACACCGTTGTCACCACTATTTTGGCGGTTACATAACTTCACATTAGTTGACGATTGACTACCATAGACAAGGACAGCACAGAGAAAGATTAGGTACCTACACTTGTACTATGAAGTGAATGCTGGCCGATTCTGGCCCAAGAGTTGATGGCTGTAGATGTGGATGTGCTTCGCCCACGTGCTCACGTACAGTACCCGACTGTAAATAATTATGGCACATGGAGTTTTGTAAAAGTATTGCTTTGTACAGAGATCCGTCTACTTCGTCCTTTTTAGTTTAGTACCGCACACACTAGTAAGTAAGTCAATTATATATTTGACCCAGTTGGCATCACTGGTATAAAAACATCACCTACTCACACACTCCATTATTTTTATATGATATGATTAGTGGGTAAGTACATAGCAGAGATACAAAGATGAGATGACTATAATGATAGAAACGGACGGAATAGAAATTCCGTGATCGGTAATAGTAGGTACGATAGCGGTGAAGATTCGTTTGCAGTGTGTAATTTAGACTTTAGTTTGATGTTTGTATTTGCATTAACAACGGTTAAGCTGTTTGCCTCGACGATAAAAGTGGGCAAATAGTGAGTTGTGACGTCACAGCGGGGTCGTTTTTGATTAGTGTGGCTACTGCCATGTTGTGTTTGTATAGTCTCACACTCTCAGCCCGGATACGCATGAGCGATTTCTTAACTTGACGATGTTTTATAGCGCACTGTGTATTTTCAACTCTCGGCGATGAGCAGTACGTTAAAAATCCAGTGCGCGATAAAAAATCGCCCGTGGGCACGAGGGGTCGTGGTAGTAATAGTCCGTGCTGCGCTCAAGGTGATGAGTAAGTTATGATGAGTTACGATACAAGGCAGTGATTGGAGGATAACTTTCATAATTTGATAATATCGTATCAATGGCACCTACACATATTACCCGAGCGCACAGATCACGGAATCCTCGCGCCAGCAGCGTCTACAACCAGCCGCAGTAACAAAATTCGTGGCGTCAAATGTGCTTTGAAGTTTGAACGTACTAAGTACTTCTGTCACGATCGCCTTCGAAGCCATCGTTACGTCATTAGTGTCGCAGTGCGAGTAGACTGTGACATGCTTAGTTTGTGTAAAAAGTGTTGCCAACGCCACCTCTAGCAACGTCGTCGAGGCGTGTCCGTTCTCGGCGCGACGGGGTAGGCAGGCTTACACACAACTGTAGGTTTTTAGAAGAACTCTCATATATCCTGACCCGGGGATCAAACCCAGCACCCCAGGCAACACCGCAGTCGCGCTTGCAAAGGTACGACCACTAGGTACTCAACGCAATAAGGTAATCTGATCTAATCTAAGGCTGCTTTTCCAACAGAGATGTGCTTGCAGTTATGCTGTGAGGATGTGACAGCTAAGTGTCCTTTTCCACTAATGCTAAGCTGTGTAGCGGAGCGAGTACGATGTGCTGTGAAGATGCGCCGCCGCGAGGTAGCTGTGCGAGGAAGATGCATAGCACGCTTTCTTCCATATAAAAACATAGGTTAGTTGAACTCGTTTCCACAAGTGCTATGCTATGTGAACCAATGAATATGATTGGTGGATATCAAACGCGTCTATAGCAACGTAGCATAGCACATCTCTGGTGGAAAAGCAGCCCTAATACCCTGTATTGTGCAGGTGCAAAGCTCTCGCTCTCCCTTGTCCACACAGTTCTTCCGGTAGGAGTCAAGCTCGACCCGCCATTTTAAATTTCAAATCACAACTCTTGTTCTTTGAGGGTTGCGTGAAATGGGAATGTTTAACAATTATTTTCCCTGACTGTAGATCCACGAGACAGTCATGTGATTTAGCTGTTATTTAAGCACTCCGTGTTCAGTCCATCTATTCTATATATCTATAAAAATCTCACCGTTTAAACTCGGGTGAAGGGAGGTTGACGTGACCTGACAATCGCTAGCATCAGGTGGAATGACAACTCCTTTCAATCCTCTGTGCTTCGAACTTCCTTCATTAGGTGAGTCCTTCATGAGGTTTTAACGATGAAATTTTTACAAAATGGACCGGCTGTTCCTGACTCTACGGCTACATTGTCGCGATAACGCGAACTCCACTTCGCGCGCACGCTGTCGCACACCGGTCGACGTCGACGATGTCTCGCTGTACAACAGAGAGCGCGCGAAATGTAGTTCGCGTTATCGCGACAGTGTAGCCGTAGGGTAACGGCCACTATGAGACGTTCAACGCAAACCTCTTGTATGTTGCCATGCGCTGTTTGCTAGGGACAGTCAGCCGCACGTCTACGTTAACAATTTAACAGTCAGCGCCATCATTTCGTAGTAATAAGACCGGTTTTCATAATTCAAGTGTTGCGCGGCGTGCGGTTGATCGTACGATCGTGTACCTACATAATGTATTAGGTGCGGTGTGAGGTATTTCATATAAGACGTGTTGTAGGTAAACTCACGTGGTGTGCCGACGTGTGACCAATAAAATTAACTACATAAGTAGATAATAAACTTCACCGTGTTAACGACGCGTGACGACGCGCGATAGCTGCTTTAACTTTCATGTATCTACCTACTACTCGATTCCTGTAACTTCATCATCATCATCATCATTTCAGCCGAAAGACGTCCATTGCTGGACATAGGCCTCCCTAACCTGTAACTTACCGAGCGGTAATAGTTGAGGGAACCCTCTTCAACATATTGTATCGAAGTGTGCTTATCATAGCCACACGATAGAAGTGAAAACTTACGATTGGAGCCGAGTATACGCGATTCAGCGTCACCGACCGACCGGAGCCGAGTATACGCGATTCAGCGTCACCGACCGACCGGAGCCGAGTATAAGCGATTCAGCGTCACCGACTGACTGGAGCCGAGTATACGCGATTCAGCGTCACCGACCGACTGGAGCCGAGTATACGCGATTCAGCGACACCGACCGAATGGAGCCGAGTATACGCGATTCAGCGTCACCGACCGTCTGGAGCCGAGTATACGCGATTCAGCGTGACCGACCGACTGGAGCCGAGTATACGCGATTCAGATAAATATGACCATTTTATTACTCGTACACAAAGTGACAGCTAGCACATGTCACTTTTACTCCAGTGAATTAATAATTCGACTTTACGTCACGTGGCACCTATTTGCCTTTAAACGGAGATTACTTTCAATACTCAATCGTTTATTGCATTCCACATTGTGTACTTAGGTGGTAACTAACCATTTTATGAGATCATTAAAGGCCCCTGTCGGGCACAGCAACAATAGAAAAAGAGAGAGGATGCTTTGAGAACTTAAGTCACAAGACTACCAACCACCACTTGTACTTAAGAGTTAGATATGTACAATATGTGACGTAGCTTACGTTGTGGTACATAAATTAATAATTGTCGTTCTACTTTTTGTGCGATGTCACGGACGCTCGTAGATCGGTAACCTGTGCCTGTACGATGATATACATGTGAATGCGTTCCGCTTCAATACACAAACAAATCAACAGTTGCACAACACCCGCCGGTGGCCTAATTTCTTCTTGAACTCACCCGGGTCGGGTCAGAGGAAAGTGTCAAGGATAGCAGCGGTCTATTTGCATTTTATTGAAGCGAAAACTTCTTTAGGCGCGTTGAGGTATTTTTGGTTGGGGGAAATCTTATGAGTCCGCGTGACCGACATGCTAATGTTAACAGTACATCTGTAGGTATGAGTGTGACGTGTTGGACTTAGCCAGCAGTGAAAAAACACTGTTATTTCATAATTTTAAGTTTTCACTTCTCTGTAGGTACTTGAAACTTTTATCATCACGTTGTGTTTGGCAAGCGTAGAACTCCGCCCCTAAGACGACCCACTGGCCGGGGTCGCGGGAAGGTACTTATGGGTCACCGAGGCCTCCGCAACACAGGCAACAGGAAGGAATTCGGGTGGGTTTAAAGGCTCCTTCAAACAGACGCGACACGCGACGCGACACAAAGACACCGCGTGTAGCGGTATCGGGACTACAAGCGGTGCCTTTGTGTCGCGTCGCGTGTCGCGCTTATTTGTAAGAGTCTTTAGTCAGTAAGAGTCTGACACACCCTCCCGCTCCGCCCAGAGCGAGAGAAGTTATTTGATAATTTCCCACCATAAAAAAAAAAGACGAAGCACTGACCAAGCGTAGTGATTATTACAAAATAATTTCACGTTATCATCAAAATAATGCTGATTACAATACCTACCACTAGGTATTATAATAATGAACGCCAGCTGCCAGACTATTCAAAATCTCACCGAAAACTTTCGTGAATAAATGATTTGATTTGATTTGAAGTGAGCGGCCATTCCACGAGCTACGAGCTACGGGCCACCTTCACGTTCACACCACGGACTCCACCACGTGAAGTTACAATTTTCACGTTGGGATTTTTACTACAATAGATCGGCTGTTGTTACCGGCAGCTAATCCTTGTTACTCTAATGTAAACACACGCTTCACCTAGTCACTGTAAATAATAAATAAGGAACCTATTTAGATCCTAAACGCGTTGTTATTTACTTTGCGCGGCGTGGAAACTCGTGCGAGTAGGTACTCAGAATATATCGTAGATCACATCATGTGATATAAATATACTTCTGCATCTTCAATAGTAATTTGTTTCTTTTTATCAGTTAGATCATTTAACTAAACTATAATGTGTGTAACTATTCACATGTGTACTATGCAATTTTATAATTTTTTTGAGATTTATGAAGCGTTCACAGCCCTGGCAGATAAATAGTTTATAACTAAATATTTTAGGCAGCTATGCCTAACTACCTACAGTATCTACTTATTATATTATCATTGGTACTTAACTTTGGGCTTCGCCGCAGTCGGGTAAAAATAACAAGGTTCTAACAATTTCTGGTAGAGGACATTCGGCAACGTTTGAGCCTATTTTTTTGTTTGAAATCTAGCGAATATTTGGAAATGATGTCATAATTATATACGATTCGTATAGCCGCTAAAATAGTTAATAATACCTTGGCTTAGGTACAATCTTTAATACTGAAATAGATCCGTAAACGCGGGAATAACATAAAAATGTAGGTACTTACGGTTTTTAAAAGTAAATATTAATTCCTTATTTAAAGACTAGCCACACTTCGCGTGTTGTTTCGATTTACAAAGTATATTCACACAAGTAGCACGCACTGAGATTCAATGTTGACTAAATACAATTTCAAATAGCACTTCACTTCAAGCGGGAACTTTTCGCTGTGACCTTACTGAATTAAATAGTACGTCTATTTGTAAAAGTTGTGTATGTAGAAGTGGTATTGAATTTGGTCGGGTAATAGAGAAGCGACAAAATCGACCAAAATAAATTGGTGACGCAACGAGTGTGTTGCTATTCCAAGGTTGTGTGTATAACTCGTCATGACATCATTTGTGCTCAGCGAACACCGGCGAGCCGCCCGGTAACCTTCGCTTTATCGACTGCCCTACTAAATGCTAAGTTACTCTCTCTCGATTATTTGAGATAAGTTGATAAATAACCCATAAATCTAAGATGATTGGGCTTAATTCTTCAACTATCGCTTACAATAGGCCAGAGCAAGGCTGTAAGAAGTCCGACTATACAGTGCTAATGCATACCTACTGAACTCTGAAGTAAACAAATAATTAAAAATAACTATGCTGTAAAAATAAAACGTGACTTGCTCAGTCTACTCGAGTCAATCAGTCATCATTTATGGGTAGAAATAATGGCAGACCAATTGATCTTGAAGCAGTCATGTTACATGTAAGGAACCTATGAACAAATACAAAGGATTCTTGAAATCCTTACAATTTTAAGAACTCCAGACACTAAAAATATATAACCTTTTTTTAGTGTTAGGTACAGGAGTCGTTCAAAAATAAATAAAATTGTTTACAGCATAGACATATAAATATACCTATTTCAATGGTTTACAGTAAAACAGGAAATCTATTATGGGCATTGTATTGTATTCCTTTGCCTATCCCGACATATAAATAAAATCTCACGCGGCTGGCTGTCAACCAAATGTCAAATTCATTGTGTTGTGTCACTGTCATTTAGCAGTCTGTCAAAAAAACGTGCGTGAACGTGAACAGTGTTTTGTACTTTTCCTCATTGAAAGATTCTATATTCCTAATAATGTCGAGTGAAGCATCAGAGCCGGTGTTCCGCGAGTTCGGTGGTGAGGAAGACGCGGAGCCTGAAGTGACCGAGGTCGAGTCTCTCTGCATGAATTGCCACGCAAACGTACGTAAACATTGCGCCACGATGAACGTGTTCTTATCAACATGTTTTGGTCATAAAACGTCTTTGATTCCATATTTATTGTGTTTGATTTACTTAATTCAGACTATTAGAACTAAGTTAGCTCACTATATGTAGCCAAAATGGTTGATATTATGGCGGCAGCGGCGCGACGCCGAGCGATCGATACCGAGGTTAAGGACCCGTTTACTATCGGTACAGTAATCAGTCTAGTGCAAGAGGCAGCAGAGTACTCAATTGTTTGCCAGTTGACAAGCTAGTACTATAGAGATCCTTACTGTCTACGCAAATAGAGCTTATAATTGATCTATTATTGTTGTCTTTAATACTCGACCGCCTGTGCTAGACTGGTTCCAGTACTGGGCATATGTAATTGCGCCCTAACACACCAAGCATCCCCTTTTATCCCCTTTAGTTTGATTCCGAAAGGATTCATATTTTTTCATCTTAACAATCTCCCATATTTTTAGAACAGAAGTTGGTTTTATTACTAGATATGAACACATCCTAGTAGCTTGTATACATATTTTACAGAGCAATTTAAAAACACTGCCGATTTCATGAATTTGGATTGATTGAGTAATATTAAGTCACCATTTTGAATGTAATAATAAGAGAGATAGTTTATGAATCTACAGTGTTACGATCTGTCAATCATTGAACTATAAAAAAAGCATGCATGAAAGTAGAATAAATGCTGTGGACATTCATTGCTTGCGAAGCATGTGTGGTGTGATTATAAATGATGATTGGCTGAAGAATGATGTGATAAAGCATCGGTGCGGTTTAAAAGAAGATGTCAAACATTGAAAAGAGTATAAAGATGGTTTGATCATGTTGAGGGGATGAATTAAAGATGACTAACAAAAGATATTTACAAGGCAGATGAAAGTGGAAATGACATAGTGACCTTATTGGTGATGTTATTCAGAAAGGTCAGGCGCATAGTACCTGCAACCGCTGTGTGTGTATGCCGATAATTTTAAAAAGATTGTAGCAGGTGTAGCATTGTGTAGTTTCTCACTACCTCCATGGGAAGACGTTTAGGTATTAGCGAGTTTATGCATGTATATATAAACACAAGACTACAAGAATAAGATTCAACACAAATAACTTTTCTGAAGCTGATTTTTTTCTTACAGACAAATACCTGCTTTAGAAAACTCCAAAAACAGTAATTGCTCCAAATATTTAGGAGACATCTTCTTTCTATTTTGTGCCATAGTTGCACCAGCTTAAGAAAATAAACATTCATAACTTCATTCTTCTTCAATTCTGTGTCTCTGACGGCTCTGATGTCGGAAATACCCAAAGAGGCACCCTGGTGCATGCTGTTTGCCGACGACAATGTTCTTGTCGGTGAAGATGGATCTGAGGTCCAGGGCAGATTGAACAAATGGCAACAGAAGCTGGAGAATGTTGGCTTGAAAATCGGCAGAACCAAAACTGGATATATATTCTGCGATTTCGACAGTCTCTCCAGTTCTGAGGCCATAGCACTTGATGGCGAAGTAGATCGGACTGTAGCAGAATGAAAAGAAAGCACAGAAATTATCACTGGATGGATGAAATGGTGGCAGGTCACGGGAACAATCTGCGGCTCCCACATTCCCCTTAAACTTAAGAGGAAGATTTATAAAACAATGGTTAGCCCTGTCTTGCATGGATCTCACATCATCAACATGATTTTCACAGACCTGCAATATTTTTGAACGGCCTATCCAACAATACCCTCAAGATTTTTTCAAGATTTTATATTACCACCGACGGCGTGATTGACATAACCATGCTAAATTACAGCTTTCTAGTACTAAGTCTGTGAGCTAAGCGGGGACAGACAGACAGACGGACAAGGCGAAGCTATAAGGGTTCCTTGTTGACTACGTAACCGTAAAAAGGCAATGCCACGTTGTATGGCACTGTTGATTATTTGGCCAAACAATAGGCCAGCCCTCCGTGAAGAGTCTACCAACCGTATTTACCGTGTCGTTACTTGTATCGATCTAATCATCCCTAGGTAAGACTAGCATGAATATGAATGATCCCCGAAACAATTAAGCCCCGCGCGACACCGATTCGGAGTCAAACAATAGAAAATCAATTGTGTCTCATTAGCCGTCCTTGAACAATTAATATTGTGTTGATTGCAGGGCAATACGCGCCTCCTGCTCACGCGCATCCCCTACTACAAGAATGTGGTGGTGACGTCGTTCTCCTGCGAGGAGTGCGGGTACCAGAACAACGAGATCATGCCCGGCGGCGCCTACGCGGAAATGGGCGTCATGTGAGTATTTCAACTTATAACTGAACAGACAGCTGTGCTGCTGGGGAGCTGCGCCATTTCTTGTTCCCAGCTAAAGCACTAACTAGAAAGTGGTGAATGGCGGGCGTGCCGGGGCACTTACGTGATTTTGACGTTTAAAAAATGCTAATTCTCAGCTCTTAATTTGAATAAATGACTTTTTATTTTGATTTTAACTATTATTTTAAAGTTTAGAGTGTTAATCCTCTAGATTTATATGAGACGTAACAAAGCTTACGACTCCTCAAAACTCAAACCCATTGCATTTATATCAATGAAACGCATTTGCAGCTACTTTTGACTCGTCAAGGAGTCGGTTAGTTCGTCAAAAACTTAAAGCTACATGCCTATTCCAAAACTTAGATCTTTAAGGAGAAGTAGGGCAACAAATAAACAAAAAAAAAAAAAAATTGCAGCCGGTGAAATCAATAATTTGCATGCTTAAATATTCGTCCCGACTACGGAACTTTTCATTGTGACATGCAATTGGCTGTTTTTTTCCGTATGGCACCAAACTGAACTGAGATAATGAGCTTTCTGAGTTCATCTTGGACATACTGACGTCGCTGATGGAAAACAACCTGCACTTGTAGTTAATATAAGTCTGCAATCGCCATCCTCATGCTCCCTGCAGTGGAACAATTTATAATAGGCTGGTATTATTATGTATACTGACAATGGGCCTGTGGTTCCAGCTGGACGCTGACCGTGGAGTGCGCCGAGGACCTGAACCGGCAGGTGGTGAAGAGCGACCACACCAGCGTCAAGATACCCGAGCTGGAGTTCGAGATACCTGCCAAGAGCCAGAGCGGAGGTGCGGTACCTCGCAGATGTTCATTAATAAGCACCCATTAGTATTAGTAGCTTCCACTGCGGCACGCTACTAGTAGCCACATAACTGCTCCCTGAAGTAAACAATAGGGATTTATTACATTACTAGTGATTCGCCCCGTCGTGCGTTGCATGGTTACAATGTACGGATGTGGCGACATAAAGATACAACAAGTCGAAACATCGACATTTGTGCTGTATCTAAGTTAAATCTTTCTAATATAAAAAATCTCGTTTCACGGTGTTTGTGGTCGTACTCCACCGAAACGACTCGTCCGATTTTTATGAAATTTTGAATGAGAATAGGCCGTAAAGTATATTTCATCCCGATATTCCCACGGGATCGAGACTTACGCAGGCGAAACCGCGGGGCGCCGCTAGTATTGTTCTATTATACACATACACCTGCCGGAATAAATTCTCGGAATGGTGGTGATAACGGCAGCAAAATCCATCTCGTATTTTAGAAAAACTAAGCGGTCACACAGACACACGGAAAGCGACTTGGTGTTACATTGTGCCTAGACGCCACAGCAACTTGTGGTTGGATGGAGCACACGGCAACTTGTGGTTGGATGGAGCACACGGCAACTTGCTACTTGCATGTGCATACAGCTGTGCTCATTTATGCCGTGTCTGTTATTAAGCGAATAAATGCTAACGCGAACATCTAATAACCTTTAATTTACTTGCACATGTCGTAGCCACATCTTAGAATTGATCATTTTATGAAGTGTTCGATCATTTCATAAAATGGTTGTTTCATGAAATACAACATCGACCGCTAGGAACCTCACGCTGTCGTGTGGCCCGATCATTGAATACTCAACGTTCGAAGATATGAACAGTAACACGCACGACCACTTCATGATGCGGCCTAACGTTCCTGATCATATCGTAAAATAGCTAGTTTATCCACCGGTAGAAGCGTTGATTTCGCTTTGTTATTGTTGTGCCTTATGGCGGCGGACAATAACTCGATTGGATATGTCGTGGTCCGATCGTAGAAATGGCCATATCGTGATCTGCCTGGCCATTTCTGCGACCAACTTGGATGTAGCGTTTGCTGGCCGCTGCTGCGGCTCCGCTCACTTCGCTTGTTCGACTCGCGCGTTATTGGTCACAGTTCTAACCTTTTTTTTTAATTTAATCGCTGAAAAATGCATTACGCATCCCCGCTCGTGGGGGACGAGTCGGGGTATGTGGGACTCCTGTCGATGATGACAGTATACCCACTAAAACTCAGCGGTGTTCCCACATCGCCGTGATGGGGGGCCATGGGATACCGGCTCAGCCTTTACATCCACAACCCTCCCGGCGCATGCCCGCCTAGCTGGCCGGCCCCTCATGCCCCCCAGGCTGGGGAGCTACGGGAATAGCAGGGAACACCTGGCCATTCCCGTTCGACACTGGTGGATGCCTGTGCAATACAGGCAAGGGTGCCCCCGCACTCGTTGCCTGCTGGCCTCCAACTGGGAGGAGTCGGAGATGACTTTTAAACTGACGTCTTCTTCGACCCCACCTCCGCCTTCGGAGTGGCGCCGCGTCAGGATCATACTCACGCGCGCGCTCCGCTGCCTCCTTCTGGGACATGACGTGTTCGCAGAAGGAGGCGACTGCTGCCCAGGACCTCTCATTCCTCAGCATGGCGTTAACCAAGCCGGGGAGTGAGAGGTCTGGTCCGATCACCGCGATGAGACTGCCGCGAAGCTCGGACCACGACGGCCCGGGCACACCTCGAGGGTGTGCTGCGCCGCGTCCTCCGCCGCGCCACAATGGTGGCACGACGGGGAGTTCTAATCTAACCTAACCTAACCCATTCAGTCAGGGTGCCACTTGCGGCGTGAAGCGCAACTACTTTGCGATATGCCCAATGATGTGATGTAGGCAGATCACGATATGGCCATTTGTACGATCGGTCCACGACAGACACGTGGGTACACTACATTAATGAAATGGCCACACGTGGACTGACATATCATTAAACGTTGACGTTTAAACGATTTGGTCAGTTTTAGCTGGCCATTTCATGAAACACAACCATTTTATGAAATGGTCGAACACTTCAATTCTAACATCTGACCACGATCAGGGGCGTGCCGTCCATAGACGCAATTAGGCCTAGCCTACCCTACCAACAACGCCAACTATGTAATACAATTATACAAAATATAAAAAAAAGAAGTTAAACTCCTGTTAAAACAATTATAGCAGCTGGTCGCGCCCGCCGTGTGACGTAACTCACAGTTCGACGGAGTTCGGTACGCATTTATTAGGCAGGCACTCGGCCAGCCTAAATCCCATTGATAAAATTTACGCACACTGGTGTATATTTTCGTGTGTATGAACGGCACACACTATTGACATTGTTTAAATTATGGGCGTAACTACTGCGGCTGGAGCTGGCCGCGTGCTGTAATTGGTTGTGTGTAAAGTCAAGATTGAATGAATGAAAAGTATTGAAGACCAGGGTTCCCAATTTTTGGACAATTCTCCAATTTGCGGGGAATTTGAGAAACAGACTACACACAGACACGATAGTTTCCTTAATAACTACTAGAGACAATTAAAAAACAAGGTGGTATTGTCGAATTTATACCTTCTAAAAAAATGATAAATTGGAATAGCAAAAGCCCTATAAAGATAATTAAAAACTTCATAATTTTTTATTTTTCTCTTATTTGGGAAATTTCGCTTTGTTTTTTGGGGAGGTAGGAAAATAAGTTTCGGCAACCCTGGACTGTATTATCCGTCAAAATTTGGTAGTCCCTTTTGTGGGAGAACGCGGTATGACAATTTTAATTGGTAGTGTTTTTTTATCGACAAATTAGAAATTATATTTTTCTTAGGGACGCCATATTGTTTCATGTGACAGCAATTTATCTTGAATGTTTTGATTTTTTATATCTTATTAAGTTATAAGTAATTCGTTTTGAAACGTAAAGTAGTGTAAATATTATTTGTTATGTTTATTATTTTTTATTTACCTAAGAATGGTGTTTTGTTGTGAAGTTTGTGATAATGTGTGTTTGTTAGAAGGTAAAAACAGTAAGTTTTCGCAATTATTGTTTAATGATAAGATTCAAGTTGTATCAATAATAAAGGTAGATAGATGTGTGCCCGAATTCCGAGAATTAATCCAAAAATATGATAATTCATGACTTCGGATATCTTGCAAGTGACGTGTTCTGTAATTATCACCCACCCACTTGGTTATGATATTTGAGGTGGCCGAATCTTTCTTCTGTTTGCATCGTCAGAAAATCGTGTTTTGAACCTTGAATAATGTGGTGAGTTCTTGTATTTATAACTTTTGTTTTTACAGGATTATTTTAAATGTTTTTTTTTCAAATATTATAAATCAATAATTACTACTTTGAGGGTCATCATAATATATGTAGAGCGACGCTGTGATGTTGCGCGAATTATTATTTTTTTTTTTGTGTCAATTTACGTGGCTTGCCCTCCGTGGAGAACCACTGCCCGCCGTTGACCACGATACACACATTAATGTACTGAATGAGAAAAGGCCCTTGATCGTAATATTTATACTTTGACTCTTTGTAACTCCCTTAGGGATATATTTCCCCCAGTGGTTGTCTGGGAGCCTTCACCGACGAGGCTGCTGTTTGTACCTTCCTTGTTTATGGTAACTCCATTAAGTACAAAGAGGAATGATAATGTTTAATTTTGAACTCCTTCCTTTCCCACATAACGGGGTTTTTTGAACCGTCATTTTCATTCGTAGTTAAAAGAAAAATAATGTGATCCTAACTAATATTATATATGCGAAAGTGAGTTTGTTTGTTACGCCAACGCTAACCGGCTGAACGGATTTTGATGAAATTCGGCACATGGGTAGACCATGATCTGAATTAAGACATAGAATACTTTTATCCCGATATTCCCACGGGTTCGAGACTTATGCGGGTGAAACCGCGGAGCGCAGCTAGTAATAGAATATTTCTGTTACTGCGGAAGTGGCCAATTTTCACTGCTCACATTCTGACACGCATCTTGTGAAACTTTTGAGTACCACGAATACGAGGCTCCACACCATTCCCTGCAGAGGTGACGACGGTGGAGGGCATCCTGTCGCGCGCCGTGCGCGGCCTGGCGCAGGACCAGGCGGCGCGCCGCGCGGAGCACCCGCACGCCGCCTCGCAGATCCAGGAGTTCATCGAGAAGCTGACCGCGCTGCAGCACGGGCAGGTGCCCTGGACCCTGGAGCTCACGGACGTCACCGGTGAGACTAAACCTGTTCATCACAACTTTTGTTACGTATTTGGTGATAGGCTCGCCCCGTGTGACATGGCACTTTAACATAGCTGGCGAAATGTGGGTGTACTACATGTACACCTCTGGCCAACCCGTCGGGAAAGCAAGCCGTGATGTTATGCTATGTTTATTACATACTAGCACTACGACCGCGACTTCGTACAGAGTTCAACACTCTGCATCCCGTTTAAAAGATAGTTTCCGAAAACTATTGAGTGCGATCTTTTTATTTATTATAATTATTAGTTGAATAAGAATTTATTATCATGATACGAATGTCATCATCTTTCCATTCTACATCTTCCGTGTTTTGATTAACTAATTTGAGCATAAAACGATTATTGTGATTTAACTATAATAGTTAGACTAGTACATTATTAGTACTATAAACATTTAGTTACTATAAACATTTTATGTATCATCAATAGTTTCCGCAGCGCACGCCAAGTAATGACTTTTATAGGCAAATGTTTAATACCCTGAATTACATTATTGTAATTTTCGTAGGTATCTCTAATTTTTATTCAAATAAAATAGACCCATGTTACTCGTTGATAATGTAGCTTTCTATAGGTGAAATAATTTTTAAATCAGTTATGTTTGAGTTAATCTGTTACAAACAAACAAAGAATCAAAACTTTTCTCTTTATAATATTATTATAGATAAAATAAAATAATAAATATTTAGTCAGTATTACAATTGCTAAAAAATTAACATAAAATCTTCGAAATAATTTACAAAGGTATTATTTATAGATATACCTACATGGACCCTTATGAAACGTCAGAAGCTAGGTGCATGGCTCCAATTGGTCGTTTTCTATGGAGAAGAGTTGGCTAGAAACTCCACGGTTACTCTTTAAAAAAATGATTGGCTTTTACAATATTTCCAAATCACAGTGTTAATAGGTATGGGAGGACAGTGTAGGCCTGTCAACCAGGGGCGTGCCGTCCATAGAGGCAATTAGGCTTAGCCTACCCTACCAACAACGCCAAATGCATTTAAACTCCTGTTAAAACTCTTATAGCAACTTGTCGCAGACGCCACGTGACTCACAGTTCGACGGAGCTTACGTTATACGTAGGTAGGTATGCGCGATCTATCAGGCAAGCATTTGTTTGGCCTACATGCCATTCATACATTTACGCACACTCGTGTATATCTTCGTGTGTATGAACGGCACACAATAGTGACATGGTTTAAATTAGGGGCGTAGCTCCTGCGGCAGGAGCTTGGTCCCCATTGGTTGTGTGTAAAGTGAAGATTTAATAAATGAAAAATATTGAAGACCAGGGTTCCTAATTTTTGGACAATTCCCCGAATTGCGGGGAAGTTTCCTTCATGACTACCAGACTACTAGACAATTAAAAAAAAGGGTGGTATTGTTTAATTTATACCTTCCAAAAAATTATAAATTGTAAGGAATAGCAAAAGCCCTATAAAAATAATTAAAAACTTTATAATTTTTTATTTTTCTTCTCATATTTGGGAAATTTCGCTTGGTTTTTGGTGAGTTAGGAAAATAAGTTTCGGCAACACGGTCCAGTGTGTCAGTGTTATCCGTCAAAATATGGTAGTCCCTTTTGTGGAAGAACACGGTATGACAGTGATACAATTTTAATTGGTAGTGTTTTTTTATCGACAAGCCATCTTGTTTCATGTGACACGCAAATTATATCCGAACTTGAATGTTTTGCTTTTCTAAATCTTATTAAGTTATAAGTAATTCGTTTTGAAACGTAAAGTAGTGTAAATATTATGTGTTGTGTTATTATTTGTTTATTTACCTAAGAATGGTGTTCTGTTGTGAAGTTTGAAGATAATGTGTTGGTTAGGTTAGGTTAGTCGCACTTGTCGTTTAATGATAATATTCAAGTTGTGTCTAAAGGTAGATGTGTGCCCAAATTACGAGAATTAATCCAAAAATATGATAATTCACGACTTCAGATATCTTGCAAGTGACGTGTTCTGTAATTATCACCCACCCACTTGGTTATGATATTTGAGGTGGCCGAATCTTTCTTCTGTTTGCATCGTCAGAAAATCGTGTTTTGAACCTTGAATAATGTGGTAAGTTCTTGCATTTAACTATTGTTTTTACAGGATTATTTTCAATGGTTTTTTTTTTCAAATATTATAAATCAATAGTGACTACTTTGAGGGTCATCATATGTAGAGCCGCGCTGTGATGTTGCGCGAATTAGTTTTTTTTTTTGGTGTCAGTATGCGTGGCCTACCCTCTGTGGAGAACCACTGCACGCCACTGCTGTCAACAAGTACCAGGTACTTAACAAAATAGAAAATGGTTAAGAAATGTACAGTCTACAAGGCCCATAACTTTCTCACATTCACAAAATAGAAAAAAACCTATATAACAAATAAATAAAATAATAAGCATAAAAAAACGACCGAACCGTACCTACAGTAGTTGCATATGATGTGTAACATTTGACATCTCACCTTGGTAATAAGCAACTGAGCAGCGACAGACATTAACCTCAGAATTTAAAAAGCTAAATACTTAAATAATTATTCATTACCAGTGGTCGCCCATTGGTCGAAATTCGACCCTTTTTTTTTTGGTGGGAAATTATCAAATAACTTCTCCCGCTCTGGGTGGAGCGGGAGGGTGTGCAGTGGCGGTACCTTCATATAAGCCCAAAAGCCTTACTATAATGCTCGATAGAGAATTTATTGTACCTAACCAGTAGTTTATGAGAAAATTGCGATGATACATACGTAGATACCTACATACTCAGTCGAAAACTGAACTTTCTTTTTTTGAAATCGGTTAAAATTTTATTGGGCTTGCGTTATTTTGAAACCCTAGGCACGCCACTGAGGGTGTGTCAGACTCTTACTGACTAAATCTCACCCGTGTTCCTTCCGTTGCCTCTGTTGCCAGGGGCCTCAGTGACCGTTTCGAACTTTCCCGCGACCCCGGCAGGCATCGGCCCTAGTGGACCCCTACACTTGTGCTAACTGTTTGAGGCGCGCGTGGAACATGTTGTGCCGTCGACCCGGGCCTGGTCCTTACCGGACGGTGAGCTGCCCATTGCTCACCGTCAAATTCGACCCCTGTACTTACAATCTATATAGTACTTACAAATTCTATGAGTAGGTACTCTAATTCCATGCTATTATAAAGTACTTACTTATTCCATGCTCTGTCACTTCCTGTTACACACTTCCGTCCTTACTTACGAAATCACTCCCGCAGAAAGCGAGAGGTACATGTCACACATCAAAACCTATTTAAACCAAATGACATGATTGCTTGCCATGACAACTGTAACAAATCTGAATTAATATCTTGTACGCAAAAGCCACTAATAAATAGTTGAAATTAGAATTGTAGGTGTATAATGTCAAATATATAAGCCACATGTGTAGAAGGAATTATTGCCAAACTTCCTTCTCTTCAAAAAGTAGTCTTAAATTTTATAATAATATGCTTTCGCAAATGTTCAAAAAATTTGGTTCGGGCTGTGCTGGTCGGTGACGAAATAATATGTCGACCGTTTGGGCAAGAGATTTATAATGACAATAAATCTCTGTCTCTCGCAATCTGTGCTTGTGTTGCGTTTTTTTTACTTGTATAGTAATAGTTGTCCCTCCAACAGGCAACACGTTCCTGGAGAACCCCGCGGCGCCGGGCCGCGACCCGCGCGCCACGCGCCTGCAGTTCAAGCGCTCCGAGACCCAGGACCACACGCTCGGCATCTACAACCACATGCACTACGAGCAGGTGGGTGCCCAGGGGAAGCGCCGCGCGGTCGGGGCTAACTGACCCGGCGGACGTTGTCCTATCTAAATTTCAATCATTCATAGAAGAATCCCATAAAAAAGCACATTCAATTTTTGTTAACGAGCAAAAAACAAAATACCTAATGAGCATCATTAAAAAAAAAACTAACCTTATTCGAGTCATACGCTTACCAATGAACATTTTAATTTTTAGGGTTCCGTACCTCAAAAGGAAAAAAAACGAAACCCTATTACATAGAGTCAGTTGTGTGTCTATCTGTCTGCCACAGCCAATTTGCTCTTAATCTGTTGAACATTTGATACACATATGAATTTCTCGGTCCCAAAAGACGGACGTGTAATGTAATTAAATGAATATTGAATATGGGGGTCACTTTTGGGGGGCAAATAATGAAATTAAAGAAAAAGGATTTTGCAAACTGTACCGTGTGACATATCAAATGAAAGGGCTTATTGTGATGGTATCAAATATTTTGTTTTAATAATTTTAAAATAATCACTTTTAAAATTATTCAAGAAAATATATGAAAATTGATTCATGCCCGTCTTATCTCCGAAATGAAATGAAATGAAATTGTTTATTCTGTAAATAGGATATTAGAATCACTTTTACACGTCATATTAAAAAAATAATTAAAAAATAAGCTAGGTGGAGTCGACATTTCCTATCTGACTACCCCTGAGAAGAAATGGCGAAACAAACTCAAGGGTCAAAGTCTCTTTTAAAGTCCAGACATAATCTTGGTCAGATCATGTGAGGACCATGTAGATCCATGCCTGAAATGGTCTTTTGAGGAAAGAACCACACAAAGGAGATGGGAAATTCTGGGCCCAGCAGTTAACTAGTTGAAATGTGTATTAAAAAAAACCGTTATAATTTTTCTAAAGGAAATCACAAAATACAGTACCATGTTTCTATCTAGGAAGCGAGAAAAGTTAAATTAAGTTATGAAACTAAATAATCGATTAAATAGATGCCTGAACTCTTAGTAATCGATGTCAATAATCGGTAAAATCTCAGAATATGTATGAAAATCGAGTGACAAGTCCTTATCAATCTTTTCGTGGAATCGATTTATAGCGAATCGAGTTCCTTTTATTTTTCTTCAGTTGGCAATACTAGTTTAGTTTAGTAGACTGACAGATGACACGCAAAAATAATCAGTAAGCGTTTGTTTTCTTTCATTCTGAGTGCGCACGTATTTTCCATGTTTTGTTGTATAACTCCACGACCTCGGCTTTGTATATTATAAAGGACTATTCGACGGATCTTGCTACTTTGAATTACCTGACTCTCTAGTTTGGACAACTGATTACGCCATCGATCGGATATTGACGACATGGATCGCTGTGTGAATTGTACCATTGCGACTGGTCGCAGTAACTCTTATTGGCAGAAGAGTCTTGGACGTTTAGGCGATTTATCAGTTATTCGTCAGTGGCGTGCATCTCAGCCTGTAAGTACCTATTCAAGTCGAGATTTTAGCCTATCAAGCGAATTTTCACTATAAATATATCAACCTCAATTTTACTATACTTCATATAACTTGATTCCTGGATAGCCAAATTTCACCAAACTTTCTGTGAGGCCTTGTTATTATGTCCTTTTATTAATAAGGCTAGTTTGATTGAGTTAACACCTGGGCCCAGGAGACTATGGAGTCTTTCCCTTCTCCTTTGAGTGGACCTGTCCAGTCAGTGCAAGCATTTGTCAGTAATCGTGTAGCTCAACTCAAAACTTAAGGAGCTCAACGACTCGACGAACAATACCAAAGAAAGGACATTTGGGTAGGCCGCATAAAGTACTCAAAATGCCAGACTATCATTAAAACTGAGAAAAAAAAAAATGACCCACATAGTGCTCACATTCACAATAATTAAAGTAATATAATACTTTTCAAGGTACATAAATATTCAAGTAATTTTGTTTATAATATTCATCAATGATGATTTTTCAAAATAATTAAATGTCAAGTTTTACGGTTTTATCACAAGGCTTAGCAGAGCGAGCAGCTCAATTCCAAGCTTTTTTGTCTTCTAAATAATCAGAAATTTTATAGTACCCTTTTTTACAAAGTTTGGTTTTAATACAGCTTTTAAATCGTTTAATGGGTAAATTTCGAACATCAATAGGAAGTTTGTTGTAAAAGCGTATACGTTGACCCATGAACGAGTTGCCTACTCTGTCGAGGCGAGTGTGAAGTACAGCAAGATTATATTTATTCCTGGTATTTAAACTGTGGATATCGGACATTTTCTTAAAATTTGATATATTTTTGTGTACGTACATACGTGATTATCAAATATATATTGAGAGGC
Organism: Atethmia centrago; assembly: GCA_905333075.3. Classification (NCBI taxonomy): domain Eukaryota; kingdom Metazoa; phylum Arthropoda; class Insecta; order Lepidoptera; family Noctuidae; genus Atethmia; species Atethmia centrago. Next base: position 20,201,975 of record HG995393.1, read on the forward strand.
TACAGTCAGAATATCTATTTCTTTGAATTTTTCTCGGAAGGAATCTCTTGGACCTAGGTTGTAAATGGCTCGAACAGCCCTTTTTTGTAAAACAAAGACGGTATTAATGTCCGCACAGGTTCCCCAGAGAAGAATCCCATATGACACAAGACTATGAAATTAACTAAAATAATCCATTCTGGCCGTATCTACATCGGTTATCTGTCGAATTCTTTTAACAGCATGGGCGGCCGAACTTACCCTTCCTGACAATTTTTCTATGTGTGGGCGCCATTGTAATTTAGCGTCAATAGTTATTCCAAGAAAAACTGTCGACTCAACAGGGTCCAACTCTATTCCATTAAGTTGAACATTGGTAGTTAGCTGCCTGACATTTGGCGTTGAAAATTTAATGAGTTTAGTCTTTTTTTTGTTCAAGAGAAGATTATTTACATTAAACCAATGGACAAATTTAGAGACTGCATCGTTAACATGTTCAAAGTTGACCAGCAGTCGTTTGATTTTAAAAATGAGGGAAGTGTCATCTGCGAACAATACAATCTTGTGATTATACCTTATGTGATAAGGTAAGTCATTTATATAAATTAGAAACAAGAATGGACCTAGAATTGAACCCTGCCGAACGCCCATAGTGACCGCAGATCCTGCAGATCTCTTGCCATTTATATCAACCCTCTGAATTCTATTGTTCAGATAAGAAGTCAGAAGGTTGAGAGCCCTGTCGCTCATACCATAGTGGTGCAGTTTCCTGATGAGTGTATCATGATGGACGCAATCGAAGGCCTTAGACAAGTCGCAGAAAATGCCAAGAGCATCCTGCGACTCCTCCCAAGCCTCGTAAATGCTCTTCAGCAATTCCACGCTCGCGTCTGTAGTTGAACAACCCTTCGTAAAACCAAACTGTATGAGATGAAGTAATTTATATGAATTGAAATGTCCTAACATTTGTTTTAAAATTATTGTTTCAACGATTTCGCTCCACGTAGGTAATATCGAAATAGGCCGAAAATTCGAGGGATCAGTTGTGCTGCCAGATTTGAACAGTGGAATCACTTTGCTAAGTTTCATCAGATCGGGAAATATACCAGCTGCAATACAAGAGTTAAAAACAATTGCTAAAAAGGGTGAAATAACATCAATTATTGAAGACATTGTATGTACTGATAATCCCCAAAGATCAGCAGTTTTTTTTACATAAAGTTTTTTAAAAGATTCTTTCTGTACTAACAACCAAATATTTTAACCAATGTTTTTAATAGGTATATGTATGTATATACTTATATTTGAATGAATATTTATTTCACAGTTTTCGTTATTGCACCTTCCGCTGTCTGTCTCTGCATCACCCAAAGGTTGACTGGTAGAAAATGCCTATGGCATTAAGTCCGCCTCTGTACATTTGTGTACGTAAAGTATTAAATAAATAAATAAACCAAAACTCTGTCATCGTCGTTCTCCACTTCTGCTTACTCAATACTAAAAGAATGTGTACCAGAATGTGATAAACACTTTAAATTCACAGTTGTTAGCCCTAAAGACATTTCGGAATCTTTTAAAGAACTTGATGTAAAAAAAACATTAGGGCTAACAACTGTGAATTTAAAGTGTTTATCACATTCTGGTGCACATTCTTTTAGTATTCAGTAAGCAGAAGTGGAGGACGACGATGACAGAGTTTTGGTTGTTAGTGAAGAAATTTTTAAACTCTGTCGCCACCTCCACGCCTGCCTCAATATCTACATCATCGATTTTTAGATGGAAGTCACGATTCCGTACTGTCGTTCTTCCCGTTTCAGAATTAATAATATTCCAAGTTGTTTTAATTTTATTTCCAGAAGATTTTATTATATTTTTAATGTGTATGGCTTTTTCTGTGGAACAGGCTCTTTTAAAAGTTTTACAGTTATTCGTAACAAATCCTTTAAAAGTTTCATCATGGTTATATATTTTTTCATGATACAATTCATATAGTCTCAACCTACTTTTGTAAATACTTGGTGTTGCCCAGTCACTAAATATAACGCGATCATAAACAAGCAATGTTTTTGAGGGGAATACCTTCCTAAAGTCACAATTGATGAGGTTAAATAGTAAAGTATGTGCTTGATCCGGGTCAGTGTGATAAGGCAAACCCGGTAGTTTTTCCATTAAATTATTTTTGAATTGTTCTAAGCGACTTTTGTTTACAGGAATAAAACTCACAAGTTTTCTTTGAACTCTGATTATTTTCTGAGGGAAAGTGACCAACTGGTGATCAGAGTCCAACTCATTTATAATTGAATGGCTTAAATTTGTAAAAATATTGTCAATACAGGTAGCGCTAGTGGCAGTTATTCTAGTTGGCTCAAAGAATGTATTGTACAAATTATAGGACTTTAATAAAGTTATAAATTTATTTACTGCAGCAGACTTTTCCAATATATTAATGTTTAAATCTCACACAACAAGTGTTTTATTACTGTTACAAGTCTTTAATAATACTTCTTCCATATATTTCTCGAGAATATCATATGAAGCACATGGGGCCTGTACACGCTCATTACAATGAACTGCTCAAGCTCAATGCAAGCTATTTCCATAACTCGCTCAATAGAGACGCTCACAATATCCTTACGTTCTTTAAATTTCATATTGTTACGAAAAAGTATTAACTCTGCTGAACGAGCTGGCAACCAGGTGGTTGTTAAAGCTGAACATGAACTGGTGGACTTTACCAGGTGGTTGTTAAAGCTGAACATGAACTGGTGGACTTTTAACCAGTGTTCAGTTACACATATCAGGATATCAATATAATTACAGTTCATGAACAGCTCCAGTTCCAATTCCTTACCTATCACACCCTGTATATTTTGATTAACGATTTTTAGGGTATTATTATTACATTTATTTAAGTTACTGCAATTTGATGGGTGTGATTAAATAACTTTGTGTAACATTAAGATGATTTAAACCTTTATTTAAATTATCTTTATTTGTTAAGCAAGAGGTTTCCTCTATTGTCAGAATGAGATCAGATACGAGTAGTATTAAAAAAAGAGCAAGGGGAAAGGATCCGGAGAAACGCCGTCAGTAAATTCAAAACCTAAATCTCCAGTTACGCTCGGCACCTTCCCAACTACTAACTGCTCCACCAAATGATATTGAGGAAGCAGGGGAACTGCAGGATATACCCCATCAAGGTACACCGGTACCATCAGCTACCCGCCAAGCTCCCAAACCCAGTGTCTTCTTCCCGGTGCCTGCTGCTGCAGCGGACGTTACGACGGGCGACACAGACCAGGATATTCAATTGAAGGATGGTTGGACGGAAGTTCGAAACAGTGCTCTCAGCGTTCGCTCGGCAATGTTTTGCGTGGGACAGCGGCACCTGGCACTACCAATTTAGAGTCCTCAGAAATATGGAAATACCTGCACCTCTTTTATATGAAGGAGGGTACTTCTGATATCCAGGTGCGTGATCATTTAACTACCATCAGTGGAACTGATGTTTGCGCGGTTGAGGTGCTCAAACCCCGCGGCAAATACGCCTCCTTCAAGTTGGGTGTACCCTCGAAACTGGCTGAACACGTTATGGCGGCTTAAAACTGGGCAGAGGATATTTGCGTCAAACCATGGCGCCGTAACTTTCGCGGCCGAAGTAATGAGACTCAGTAAGCACTTCAACGTTCCTGTCTCACCCACCTCTACTGATCGCAATGTCTATATACGTTTACTGTACCAGAATGTGCGTGGGCTCAAAACCAAGCTACCTATATGGAGATCAAGCCTGTTACTCTCCGAGCATGACTTAATAGCCGTAACAGAGACCAATCTGGACAACTCAGTAGAGGATTCAGAGATGTCATGCGGAGATTGGAGCATTCTACGCATAGACAGAGTGGCTCTGGGTGGCGGTGTTTTGCTTGCTACGCGCCCCAGTGTTACCATGCAGAGGAGGCATGATCTAGAGACTGACCGTGGCGAAGATTTATGGGCTACGATCACAATTTACGGCCTTAACATATCTATTTGTGTTGTCTACATAAAGCCCACTGCAACTGACGACGAATATATGACGTGGTTCTGCAAGGTTGAGACCATTATTTCCAATTTGAACGGAATGATAATGATTTCAGGCGATCTTAACTTAAAAAGTGCATCTGTGAATGTAAATAATTATTACTGGTACTCTTAAGCTTTTTTAGTCTGACTGAGATGAATGGAGTGATGAATATGCGTGGGAGTAAGTTAGACGTAGTGTTGACTCGGCAGGGTACCGAAGTAAACTGCGAACACGTCAAAGGTACAGAACTGGTTCCAATCGACCTGTATCACCCTCCGTTAGATATTGCGATTACCATCACATCGCATAGGGATAGTGAAAAATTGGACCCCAGCAACATTGATCGTAGTAGGGACTGGAACTTTGTTAAAGGGGACTATACACTTTTAACCGACCTAATTTGTTCTGCTCCATGGCAAGACGTTCTTCACTGCAATGACGCATCCTCCGCTGCTGGTAAGTTTTACAGAATACTGTATGACTTATTTCTTAAAACTATTCCAAAAAAGAAGAGAATGATCGCTGGAAATAGGCGGTATCCAGTCTGGTTAAACCAAATTACATAATAAATGGAGAGTGTCGCGCTGTGATCTTATATATGCGGAGTTTAGTGCTCTGCGATCGGATCTTAAAGTAAGCACCACGACGCCTACAGACTGTATTGTAATATTTTAGAAAATAACATGGGCAAAAATCCGCGAGAGGAACACAGACCCATCGCTATCTTGCCAACCATTGCCAAGGTTTTCGAGCACATTCTCCACGCTTTCATTTACAAACGCGTAAATATGTCCTTAACTGATGCGCAACACGGTTTTCGGCCGGGTCGCTCCATAAATTCGAATTTACTGATTCAAGTAGACTACATATCCCGTGGCTTGGATATGGGTGGGCAAGTTGACGCTCTATATTTCGATTTCCAGAAAGCATTCGACAGAGTTGATAACGATGTGCTTTCGACAAAGCTGGGGGCCATCGGTTTCTCGTCCGGTCTTCTTTATTTCTTTTCCGACTATCTGTGCGATCGCAAGCAGTTTGTAAGACATGGCTGTTTCGAGTCCAAGCCTTACAATACACGCTCAAGTGTAAGTCAGGGATCCGTGTTAGGGCCGCCTCTGTTCCTGATCATGATCAATGACCTGATTATGAATGTTAAGTTTGCCAAATGCCTGTTATATTCCGACGACCTTAAGTTAGTCGCGCAAATCCGAACGGAGGCAAACTCCTACAAAGGGATATTGATACCATCTATGAGTGGACCATTGCGAACAAGTTATGTTTTAACACAGGCAAGTGCTGCATCATGACTTACGGTAGAGGATTGCAACCAATCAATTACGACTACAGTTTGGGTGGTGAGGCAATTTGCTCGTGTCACCAACATAAAGGACTTGGGAGTGACTTTCGACCGCTGTCTGACTTTTAGAAATCACGTTTCTACCCTAGCGAAAGAATCTTTCAGGCGGTTGGGATTTGTTTTGCAATCGTGACTTTCGCAATCCAAATGTTATTTATTAGGCTTTTGGACACCGCTCTGGTTCGAAGCAAACTCGAGTCCAGTGCCTGTATTTGGCACCCCTATATTGCGACTCAATCATTGATGCTGGAAATGGTACAGAAAACTTTCCTGAGATGCCTATTCCATTTCTTTCCCTACATGTACCCTGCCAACTATCTTTTAGGGACGTTGGGCTCTAAATCGTTGGAGGTGAGAAGAGGCCTTGAGCAGCTCACGGTAGCCTGTAAGACCTTACGGGGACGTATCGACTGCCCAGAGCTCCACTGCCTTTTCTGCCGATTATTTGTGCCCGACAAATACATCGGACACCGTCAGAGCCGGCACAATGTGTTTGCGCCGGCATTTTTTGCGCATTATGCGTATATGTTTGGTGTTCTGTGAGAGACAGTATGCAAGGGAGTCCACTGTTCCGTGTTAGTAATTAAATTATATACAACGTAATTATTGTTATTATATTAATAATTGTTTCTATGTTAATTAATGTGATTGGTGCTGTACCGTTTTAATTAACTATAAATAAATAAATTGTCCTAAAAATCCGAAATTGCTGAGCTTAAAATTTTGAAATAAATACAGATTAGTTCAGCAGTTCTTTACTTCTAGACTACAGGAAAACCTATCAGAAGTCTATGGTTTTAAAATAACATGTTAAATGCCTCAATATTGTGCGAACAAACTTACATTTGCAGTTGGATTGTACATGTTTTTCAACTACAATCTTAAGTTTGTTTTTAGGATAAATCATCCCACTTACGGAACAATTCATTGTGCGTGGTCCGGCGCGCACTTGGCTATTTATATATATATATGTATATGAATGAATGACTAAAGATGCGAGTACACAAATCCGTGCCGGCGTTCTGTGCAGGCAGACGACGGTAACAGCGACAACTCCGCGGAACACCGAATCGAGCCGAAGGTGAACGGGCTGGTGTCCCCTGCGGGCGCGGGGCAGCGCGCCGCGCCGGCCCGCCACCTGCTGGGCCCGGCCGAGCCCGGCGCCATGCCGTACGACCAGCTGGCCAGCGACGAGGTCATGGTGTTCCGGACCAACTGCCCCGACTGCGACTCGCCCTGCGAAACTAACATGAAGATGACAAGTTAGTATAGCGACATGTGTTTTACTTCGCTGTTCATATCATAAGCTGTGTCCGGAATAGGGTCAATGATCCCCAACGTATGTATGTGAACGCTAACGTCTGCCCACGACGTTATCTGCGTCAAAAAAGTCGTACATGTTAATCCAGATTGTAAACTACCTGTAGGCCAAGTTCCGTTTTCGCGTGATTGAGTAACAAACATACGATCATATCTCTACAAATAAATAAAATTCAAGTGTCTACTTGGATTTTACCAAATGCATATGAAAGTACTCATGTATACAGTCCTTATAACAAAAACCGTACCAAGGTTCCGTACAATTTTGTAGATACATATTATAAACAGTTCAAGAATCGAGTCCCACAGTTTTTTCCGAGCTTTTCCCAAAATGCACTTTTGAAAATCTATAATTACTTATATTATTGTTATACTAAACGTTCATACCTAAATTAGTTAGGTAACCTAATTAAAAGTTGTGTTTTACTTAATTGGTCAAGGACAGCTAATGAGACAGGACAGCTAATGAGACACAATTGATTTTCTATTGGTTGACACCGATTCTGAGTTCATTCGGAGGACCAATTAGTACCGAAATGGAAAGCGACAGCTCCCATCAGAGGATTCTCGCCGATGCTTCTTTGTGGTGCGTCCTAAGCAACCGTTTAGCGGCGAACTTTAGTGGTAAGTGAGTCTTAAATACGAGAGGGGAAGAACACTTCACCCTGAAGCAAGAATGCACTTTTTCCCACCGGCGAACAACAGGTCAAAGGAATTGAAAAGATTTCCTGTAAGTCGGACCTACGCATTGACAGTTGAATGAGCCGCCAAGTAAGTGTTATGTCTGTTAACATGGCACAAGTCCTACATTAGCTCACTAACCATACTCAGAAACTTCTAACCTTAACTGTTTAGAATGTTTAACCGCAGTGTTACTAGTGCCTACTTCAGAAGTTTTCCAAAAAAACCGTTTTTGTCTAAGGACACAGAAATATTACAAATCAGAGATTTCAGTGTAAAATATGATGATTAGGTAGTAATATGGTAAATAGGAAAATGTTTTGAGGAGCTAAAGCTACTTAAGCAGTTGTGAAACTCCAGTATGATAAAAAATATGTTATAAGAAAACCTTGTTCTAAGCCACCCCGCAGGTTTTGCACACATTTAAGAGGTAAATGATTAGTTATGCTTCTAAACAAAATTTAAAAAAGACTATTTAGCCCCCGCGGAGAGCGTTTTAGCTGGGATCTCTAATGCAGGTCTAGAGCAGAAGGAGCTACCTGCTAATTGGGAAGCAACCTACCCACTAGGATTGTATTCTTCATTCCCTTTCGGAAGCAGTCCGAATGCTCCCATCCAGAAGTGTATTTAAATTAAAATAGTTTATTGCTCTTATGTTCAGTTGTTACACTAAAGTTTAACACCTCTTATGAACTCTAATCTGCAGTTAGAACATTAAAATTACTAATTAAAAATGACATAAGTTTTATAACGAATAATAATGTTAATGTTAAATATTTAAAGAAAAATTATAGTTTATAATGTTATACTGTATATTTTTTGCTATATTTTGTAATAATTATTGAAATCTTATAGTTCTGATCAGAACCATTGAGCCATTGCTCTACCCAAATTAGAAATAGAACAAATACACCCACTTAACAATTTAAAACGACAATATATTATTAAAAGCTGGTTATATAAGAAATAGTTCCTACATTTTCAAAGATGATAAATGAGGATCATAGTAAAAACAACTAGGCCAAGATTCATACTTTTGACAAGATTCAGGCTGCCTAAGGAACCAAGTAAAAGCTTGAGAACGAAAGACTGCAAACCAGTTTCTGTTCATACTGAGGATCAGAACAGGAAGTCAAATACTGAAAATATTAATATTCAGAACAATTATATTTTGAGATAAGTGGTAAAGCTACTAGTTAAAATAATTAATGCAAACTTCTATTAAACCCATAATATTAAATTTATGTGGATTTCTAAAATTATGGTATTGTAATCAAATAGCCTGTTGTTTACATACTGTTATTACAAAAATTAAAATAGAAGCGATGATATGTTCATGAAATAGTTCACACCAAAGACTCCGGAGGGTCTTATAAAACCAAGAAAAATGTGGGAATTAACGGCACACCCTTTTGGCATTTCTTCAGTTCCCTGCACATTTGCAGCAGTAGCGAACTGAATGGCAGATAATTAGCGAGCCTGTGGTTTCGTCATTCTTGTCGTGGAAAAGTTAATTTTTGTGTTCTGTCTCGGAAGACAATCCTAACAAAGCACGAGTGATAAGTGAATTTCCTAAGTAATTTCTTAATCTCAATCGGAGTTACAGAGAATATGTAGACCTTTTGAGCACCGCCGCCAATCCTAAGGCCCTGCCTGCGGGCAAGGTGGAAATTAAGATAATAATATCAACACTCCTAAAAACAAGATTTTGTTCCTTAGAACATGTCTGACTTCCACCAACATTTTCCTATCCCTGTATGTGTTTTTCATAACATATTAACTGTTTTGTTTTAATGCCAAACAGCTCTATTTTAAAATTATAAAAAAAAAAGTATTTGAGACTCATTGCATCACAATAAGCCCTTTAATTTATTTTGATATGTCACACTGTACAGTTTGCAAAATCCTTTTTCATTCATTTTCTAATTCGCCTCCAAAAGTGCATATAAAAATGTATTTATTTACGTTACACGTCCGTGTTTGGGTCACAGAAATTCACATGTGTACCAAATTTCAACTTAATCGGTCCAGTCGATTCGATCAGCTGTTACAGACGGACGGACAGACAGACACACAAGTGATCCTATAAGGGATCGTTTTTTTTTTTCTTTTGAGGTACGGAACCCTAATAAGTCCTCATCTCTACCTTGTGCCCAAACAGAGGCCATGACTGACCACACATATACATTGTGGAATGCAATTAAGTATTAAGTATTGAAATTAAAAGATATCACGGATTCAAAAATTACGCGTAACAAAATGATGATGGTTGACGGACGGACAGGAGTCAATGTACTTTTCCTCGGCTCGGCTTTTGGGATCTTCCGGCCATTTATTAGATTTACTGCGTTTGTTTTTATTTTAATCGCATGGACATTGGGATTTTGTCGTGTGATCCTAACGTTCTACTGTAACTTACGTCATAGTGGCAGAGCCGCGTAATGGTCGCTAATGATGTGCGATAGCGGGGATGTGATTCAAAAGGGGAAACCGACCGAAACAATAATATTAATAAAATTAGGAAAAACTAAAATTTTATCAGGCGGCAATTTTTTACAATTAAAGTAGCAACCAGTTGGATTTTGTCTAGACTCTAGACTGTCCTATGGAGCTGGACCAGCATGTTTCCAAGCATTCTTATCTTGGATATAATCCTCTAATTTGTAATATGCTTGTTTACAAAGTGTACTTTTAACATGAGTTTTCAGTTTTATTTCATTTAATTGCAATATATCACAAGGTATTTTGTTGTAACATTTGAAACAGTACCCCATAAAAGACGTATGTATGTACTTTAGATAATCTGAAAAATGGTTGATCTATTTTATCTTTATTTCTAGTATTAAAATTATGACTATCAATTTATTACATTTTATTAAAAATATGTAAATTTTTTCTTACATACATAATATTTTCATAAATGAATTGGCAAGGTACCGGCATAATATTAATCTTCTTAAATTGTTCCCTAATAGATTCACGATGACGTAGATTATAAATGGCTCTGAATGCTCGCTTTTGTAAAATAAAGATAGAATAAATGTCAGCGGCCCTACCCCACAAAAAAAAAATGCCTCACGACATTGCTGTGGAAGTAGCTAAAATAGACCAAACGCGCGGTTTCTACGTCTGTCAACTGTCTTATCTTTCTAACAGCATAAGCGGCCGAGCTTAGCCGCCCCGCAAGAGATGTTATATGTGGTCCCCATTGTAGTTTCTCGTCTAGAGTGATTCCTAGGAAAACCGTTTGATTAATAAATTCCAGTTTTTCTCCATTCAATATGAGATCACATTCGCTACTTCTAACATTAGGTAATTTAAATCTAATGAATTTGGTTTTTTTTCATTTAGTAGCAAATTATTTACCGTAAACCAATCTTGGACATGAAGAATAGAGTTATTCACGTCGTCATGATTTTGTGATCGTCGGTCTATTTTAAAGATCAATGATGTGTCATCTGCAAATAACACCATCTTCGGTTGATTTTGAAGTAATTGGGGTAAATCATTAATGTAAACTAAAAAGAGGAATGGACCCAATGAACCACAACACACACACTTGTTATATACAAGGAACTATAACTAACAAAAGAAAACTATTCAGCTAAGTGGCTGTACAAGTTAACGAGTAGGTAATAGTCGACCAACTTACATTCGCAGTTGGAGAGACGTAAGTCGATGTTTGGAAGATCATGTTTTTGAACTACAATGTTATTTTTTTTTGGGATAAATTCATCCCAACTACGGAAACCTTCATTGTGCGTGGTCCGACACGCACTTGGCCGGTTTCGTATAATGTGGTGTCGTACGACTTCCACGTGAACGAAGTGCGAGCGGAACCTAGTATACGATATTTATGCTCACAGGTGCCTTTAAAAATCAATACCAAGCTTAACAATAATTTATAAAATGTGTCAATGGATCTCATTCACGTCCATACAATGAACACACGTCGCAAGTACGTCTCGTAGCTCTACCTACTCCCAATAAATACCAAAAAAAAACAAACAATTCGAATAATATATTATAATTCGGCGCCGGTCCGCGAATACAAACAAAACATCTGTTCACAGTTGAAAACAACACCTATCTGCAGTCGGGATTTGTTCAATGTAATGAATCACACATTCTTTCTGCTTATGCATTATATGAATAGCCCCCGCCTTGCGTACTGTGCCGCTAGAGCGCTGTTTAGAAGACATTCTTGTACAGTCAAACAAACTATTTGGTATACAGGCTAAAATAAACATGTTTCCAATACACTGCACGTTTTTTAAAGCTTATGGCATACTTAAGAAAGTGATGTAAAATAATCGACTGCCTCGTTGGTCTAGTGGTCGCAAGCGCTACTGCTGAGCATGAGGTCCTGGGTTCAATTCCCGGGTCTGGAATTTCTCTGTAGCAGCCCGGAGTCTGGATTTGTGCCCGGTTGATGGCAATAGGCTCGCCCCTTATGACATGGGACTTAAGACGCTGACAACACCTAAACCACGGTCACTGTCAGATTGCATAGAAAAGAAAGAGAAGCGCGATGACACAACGCTTGTAATGTTTTGCAAAATATGAAGCAATTATCTATTTACTCAAAATTGAGCTGAGTAATCGAAAATAAAAAACAACCAAGTTCTGCATTTAAATAAGACGTTCTTCTTATTAATAAAATACGTAACGTATGTTGATATTTAATACAGATATTTTGGATTAGAACTCAAGGTAAGAGGTTAGTTTAACGTTAGTTTGTATCGAGATTTTTTTTTCAAAACGTTTTGGTAACAACCAAGTTCTGGGAAATATGTTCAAAATTAACATACGTTTTTTCCACAACCACAAACTATACAGATTTGGCAATTTTTTTTCTTAAGAGAACCCTATTTTGGCCAATTGGGTCTTGTCAGCGCCTTAAACATAACTGTCGAAATGTGGGTGTACTAAAGGTACACCTATGCCGAACCCTTCGGGGAAACAAGGCGTGATGTTATGTGTGTAAAATAAGGGATTGTTGTGTGTTTAATCGATCCCCAAATAATTCTCATTTTGATTTTCTAAAAATATGAATAGACACTTATAGAGGCATGAGGAACAGGGTGTAAAGTTCACTCATCCTCCATAGAAAAGGGAGGATCCTCCGACCAGACGGGTGTCGTGTCTGGTGGGCAACTGCCCGACGGTTGATGTCGGGATGTTGTATATATGCTAGTTGCGCGGTAAACTCTGCTTGCGCGATGCAGGATTTTACGTGACGTCAGTGTGATGCGTAGTTCGTATGTGGCGCTTTAGATGCCGCCACATCATTCCTCTCCGGAGACCGGAGGTCGATAGTGGGCTGAGTCGTGTATCTTGCGATGCTTGCCAGTGCCAGGTGGGGTTCCAGTGGGTCGGAACCGGTTGTCGCATAGTTCGCGGTGGGTCGGAACTGTCTGCGGTGATGCCCCAGTGAGTCGGGGTGGCGCTGCGTTATGCTCCAGTGAGTCGGATGTGGTACAGCGCCGGGTTGAGGGCTGACTGCTGGCGTCGACCAGGAGAGGGTTGAAGAGCTCTGCTTGTTGACCGGCCGAAAGTGCAGTGTGCTGTGCCAAGGTTGCTGATGAGGCTTAGGGTGATGACCAGGTATGCGCGGTCGCTGCTTGCTGGTGGTCAGGATACCCGTTGAAGCCGTGGGTGCTGGCTGGCTGTGTGACTCGCCGCTCGAAAGCTTAAGGAAATTATGATTATGACGTCACGCTGAAGTAGTTGCACGAAGGCTGCGCTGACGTTCATACTCGGGGTCACCAGTATAGAGGCATGAGGAACAGGGTGTAAAGTTCACTCATCCTCTATAGAAAAGGGAGGATCCTCCGACCAGACGGGTGTCGTGTCTGGTCGGCAACTGCCCGACGGTTGATGTCGGGATGTTGTATATATGCTAGTTGCGCGGTAAACTCTGCTTGCGCGATGCAGGATTTTGCGTGACGTCAGTGTGATGCGTAGTTCGTATGTGGCGCTTTAGATGCCGCCACACACTCTAATATTATAAATGTGCCTCTTTTTGTGAGCCTCTATAATTCCGATTTTGATGTTAAAATTATTAATAGTTGGTCGCAGTTCCAGCAACTTGGATGTACTTTTTAAAGGAGCAATTGAATATTTCCCTAAAAGAATTGACTACTCAAAACACTTGCAGCATTATTTAAAAGTAGTTCCAAGTTGCGTGAGTTGTGTGTACCAAATAGCTTGTTCGACTGTACAACTTAGAGTCGTTGAGTTGAGAACCATATTCGTTCCGTAATTAGTCCTTGGAGTCCCGTTGCTGACCGTCGTAGACAGAGAATAGCTATAGACAAGTCACTAAATAATAAAACAGTCGGGAGGTGTCGCGGGAATCCCGGCGACACTCGATGACACCTGGCGACACCTGGCGACACCCGGCGACACCCGGTTGCAACTAAGTTCTTTTCGCCTTTGCGCATTTGGCGAATGAGAGGTAGATTGAAAAAAAGTGTCGTGACGGTTAAAATGTTACACATTTTCGGTGCTGCTCTCAGTCGACATGTGCAGAGTATAACGTGCGATCAAGGAACAGGACCCCAAAAAACGCCTGTCAGAGTACGATTTTTTTAATAGTATCCGTTGAAATGATTTTATTTTCTGTAAGTAGGTTTATAAAAACACTTTTACACGTCAATCATATTTAGAAAATTAACTAGATGAGCTCGGCGTTTCCTATCTGAATACTCTGAGAAGAAAGGCCGAAACAAACTCAGAGGTCACAGTCTCTTTTAAAGTCCAGACATAATCTTGGTCAGATCATGTGGAGACCATGTAGATTGGTGTCTGAAATGGTCTTTTGAGGAAAAAACCACACAGATTGAGTGGACCTATCCAGTCCTAGACCTATCCGTTTACAAGTGACTCAAAGATAGTCGCTAAGCTAACTCATAGGCCACAGGGTACACGCTGATAGCTTACCATACGCCACTCCACCTCCGCACAGCGCTGTACCACGCTGCTATTACGCTGTTTGAATGTAAAATTAGTTTGTTGAGCGCTGGTCCCACATGTACTGTACGTTTGTGTTGTTGGCAGACATCCCGCACTTCAAGGAGGTCGTCATCATGAGCACCAACTGCGAGTTCTGCGGACACCGCACCAACGAGGTAACACGACACGACGTCACATAAGAATAAGAATAAATTTATTTCGCAAAGATTACATTCTAGTGGATTGAATTCCTAGACCTCACACTAGGATTCCCTGTGTGAGATCCAGGCTCCTTCGTTCAGTTTACAATTTTATCCATAAATTAAAAATTAAGGTACATTTTCAAACTTAAAATAGGTATATAAAGAGTGTATGTATAGTGGTGAGATATGAGTCAGAAACAACACAACAGAACATAATTAAGTCTGTCTATAACATGCCCACTGCTGGGCTACAGGCCTCCTGCCTGTAAGAGGGAGCGCTCTCTACCGCGAACACAACGCAGCAACGTGATAAGTTCTTCCCTAAAACCTTTTTAAGAGTCAAGTCAATACAGACATTTAATTATCCCACCAAAAACATTTTCATGTAAAATGTTTCCAGTGGTCTCGCACATGGCTCGTACTGTCAAAAAGTTATCAAATCTCATAAAGAGCCAAGCTTCTAACTCTACACGCCCTAACTTCACAAACTCTACACCTTAATCAAAATATGTTGTTACACAATAGTTCTTGTAGTAAGAAACGGCCGCCACATATTAGGCAACGTGATTGTCGTAGCATCGTATGTCTGAGAATTTCATGTTCTCCATATATCTACCTTCACCTTTTTAAGTCAATACAGACATTAAATTATAATTTACTAGATGAAGGCAACTTTACAAGCTACAAAATAATACATGACACATTACTGCTACACCTACATTGTGTACAAGTAACTGTTCCCTGGCTGGTACAATCTTAATACTGGCATTCTTATACCTAGTCGAATAAAATGTTTCATATAGAAAAGAGAGCAAATATTAAAGTAACATTAATCTACCACAAACTGTCAAATTTCTCCAAATTATTTTAAACCTTAATATTTTGACCGTTAAGTTCAAAATTTAATGAGAAAATTTGACAGTTAGTGGTAACTTGATGTGCTGGCGACTAAAAATGACCCCGTACGTAAAAATGACCCCGAATGTGCTTAACCCTTTGACCGCCACGTCAAAAAAAGCAAAAACGTGCCCTCGGCGCCAAGCTACGAATTTTTCCTGTCCTACGAATTTAATCTGCCATATAGTCGTGACCGTGACGTGCTGGGCACATTTTGGTTTGTCATCTATTCATGACTGAGGCGGTCAAAAGGTTAACCTGTTCATTCTCCGACTACGTGGTGTACACTCTACGTCCAGGCGGTTTGTGTAGTCATGTTGTATGCTGTGCAGGTGAAGTCGGGCGGCGGCATCGAGGACAAGGGGGTGCGCTTCGAGCTGCGCATCGCCAGCAAGGACGACTTCTCGCGAGACGTGCTCAAGGTGTGTTGAACTAATGTTCCGTCTAAGAGCTCACATTACATTATTGAATAACTTGTTCTCTCATACATTCCAACTGCAAATGTAAGTTTTTACGCACAATATTGAGAGATTAACCATGTTATGTTAACACCATACACTTATTTATAGGTTTTCCTGTAATCTATAAGTAAAGAAATATTTTCTGTATTTTTTTTCAAAATTTAGTCTCAGTAGTTTCGGAGATAAGGGGGGAGAGGATATTCAAATTTAATCTATTTTCTTAAATAGCTTAAAAGTATTTATTTAAAAATAAAAAAATATAACAATTGAAACCCTCACAACAATCCCTTTCATTTGATGTCACACGTTACAGTTTGCAAAACTTGATTTTTATAATTTTCCTTTTTGCCTCCAAAAGTGACCCTTATATTCAAAATTCATTTGTTTACGTTGCACGTCCGTGTTTGGGTCACAGAAATTCATGTGTACCAAATTTCAACTTAATCTGTCCAGATGATTCGGAGCAAATCGGCTGTGACAAACGGATAGACACACAGACACACGAGTGATCCTATACGGGTTCCGTTTTTACCTTTTGAGGTACGGAACGCTAAAAAAGAAGTGTCGCGGGACACCCGGCCGGAACGAAGTTCCTTTCGCTGTATATTATGTACTAAATAACAAGCACAATGAAATAAACAAACAACGTTTGAGAGTAATCAGTAAACATTTTTAATTGTAAATGTCTTTTAAAAAAACCAGCTTTTATTGAACAAAGAAGTACCAAATAAAATTTACGTAAACATAGAACTTGCGTAAATATTGAGGCTTATCTTTAAGTGTAAGAAGGACGTTCACGCCTCAAGCTTTTAAGAAAATATATATAGTTTACGGAAGTTTTATTTAGTACTTTTTAGTTCAATAACAGCTTGCTTTTAAACAGATTTTAACTTTATTTAGTTGAGGAGTTCCTGTGGGGCCACCTCCTGGCTCCACCGTCACTCTAGACTTCAACCAGGCCATAGTACTTGCCAAGACAAATCAATAAAGCCGAAAGACAACGGGGCTATCTATTGCATTACATGGAAACAAAACATAATGGGCTATGGGTTTGGGGGGCTGTAGTGGATTGGTAAACTAAATCTATGTCCCCTGCCTGATCAATGGTATGTAATATACGGATAAAATGGCAGGCACACTCAATAATGGGCCCCCGCACGGTCGCTCGCTCATAGTGAGGTAGTGACAAGGGGGGAACACTTCCTGAGGTGCTTGAGGAGTGGAGAGGTATTCCACGGCTATTAGAATAATCCCAGAGCCCGGAAGGTGGTCAAGATACCTTCCAGCATTTACTGGAATACTTCCTTCCTCCGAGCACGTTTGCTCTTGCGAATCAACACTCAAGCCGGCCAATAAAGTCAAGAATGAGGTGGGAGCTCTGTTCCTCGTCAGTGTTCACTCCAGCTGGCCAATAAAGGAGGCAAGCCGAGGAACAGGGCTTCTTCCGGGAGAAAGGGTCCGTGGGGTCGCTACTGCCCAACAGCTCGCTACATGCTGCCCTGCGGGTCATTATTATTATTATTATTTCGTTTATTAAGTTTTTTGCCATATAAAATACATTTTTAAATATTTCTTATAAAAACAAAAAAAAAACATTTAAAAATATATAAAATAGTGGTCCGCCGGTATCGGGAGCAGGGTCCAAGTTACCGGTGGTTAGGGCTCCAGAGACAGGAACCTCCTCACAATGCGAGCCGTATCGAGGAGTACTGCCTTCTGAATCAGGCCCTTGATCCAGCCGCCTAACGAGAGCCTCGAGAGATGATGGTTGAGGCTTTCGGCCATCAGGCCATTTATTATTATTATTATTATTATTATAATCTCCTTTTTGGAAGTCGGTTAAAATAACGGCGCTAGTTCCGCTATTGGCCTCGCGCCAAAACATCCTCGTACACCATTAGCTTTGTGAGCATGACATCTAACCGTAACCAACACTTGCAGTCAGAGACATGCAGCATGGAGATCCCAGAGCTGGACCTGGAAGTGGGAGGCCGAGCTCTGGGCGGGCGCTTCACGACGGCCGAGGGGCTCATCAGCGCCACGGCGGCGCAGCTGCGGGACTGCCCCGGCGCCATCGGCGACGCGCCCGGCGTCAACCGGTACCGGCTCGACAAGTAAGTAGCAGGCCAGCTCTGGGCGGCCGAGGGGCTCATCAGCGCCTCGGTCGCGGCCGGCTCGACAAGTAAGTAGCAGGCCAGCTCTGGGCGGCCGAGGGGCTCATCAGCGCCTCGGTCGCGGCCGGCTCGACAAGTAAGTAGCAGGCCAGCTCTGGGCTGCCGAGGGGCTCATCAGCGCCTCGGTCGCGGCCGGCTCGACAAGTAAGTAACAGGCCAGCTCTGGGCGGCCGAGGGGCTCATCAGCGCCTCGGTCGCGGCCGGCTCGACAAGTAAGTAGCAGGCCAGCTCTGGGCGGCCGAGGGGCTCATCAGCGCCTCGGTCGCGGCCGGCTCGACAAGTAAGTAACAGGCCAGCTCTGGGCGGCCGAGGGGCTCATCAGCGCCTCGGTCGCGGCCGGCTCGACAAGTAAGTAGCAGGCCAGCTCTGGGCGGCCGAGGGGCTCATCAGCGCCTCGGTCGCGGCCGGCTCGACAAGTAAGTAACAGGCCAGCTCTGGGCGGCCGAGGGGCTCATCAGCGCCTCGGTCGCGGCCGGCTCGACAAGTAAGTAACAGGCCAGCTCTGGGCGGCCGAGGGGCTCATCAGCGCCTCGGTCGCGGCCGGCTCGACAAGTAAGTAACAGGCCAGCTCTGGGCGGCCGAGGGGCTCATCAGCGCCTCGGTCGCGGCCGGCTCGACAAGTAAGTAACAGGCCAGCTCTGGGCGGCCGAGGGGCTCATCAGCGCCTCGGTCGCGGCCGGTTCGACAAGTAAGTAGCAGGCCAGCTCTCGGCGGCCGAGGGGCTCATCAGCGCCTCGGTCGCGGCCGGCTCGACAAGTAAGTAACAGGCCAGCTCTGGGCGGCCGAGGGGCTCATCAGCGCCTCGGTCGCGGCCGGCTCGACAAGTAAGTAGCAGGCCAGCTCTGGGCGGCCGAGGGGCTCATCAGCGCCTCGGTCGCGGCCGGCTCGACAAGTAAGTAACAGGCCAGCTCTGGGCGGCCGAGGGGCTCATCAGCGCCTCGGTCGCGGCCGGCTCGACAAGTAAGTAGCAGGCCAGCTCTGGGCGGCCGAGGGGCTCATCAGCGCCTCGGTCGCGGCCGGCTCGACAAGTAAGTAACAGGCCAGCTCTGGGCGGCCGAGGGGCTCATCAGCGCCTCGGTCGCGGCCGGCTCGACAAGTAAGTAACAGGCCAGCTCTGGGCGGCCGAGGGGCTCATCAGCGCCTCGGTCGCGGCCGGCTTGACAAGTAAGTAACAGGCCAGCTCTGGGCGGCCGAGGGGCTCATCAGCGCCTCGGTCGCGGCCGGCTCGACAAGTAAGTAACAGGCCAGCTCTGGGCGGCCGAGGGGCTCATCAGCGCCTCGGTCGCGGCCGGCTCGACAAGTAAGTAGCAGGCCAGCTCTGGGCGGCCGAGGGGCTCATCAGCGCCTCGGTCGCGGCCGGCTCGACAAGTAAGTAGCAGGCCAGCTCTGGGCGGCCGAGGGGCTCATCAGCGCCTCGGTCGCGGCCGGCTCGACAAGTAAGTAGCAGGCCAGCTCTGGGCGGCCGAGGGGCTCACCAGCGCCTCGGTCGCGGCCGGCTCGACAAGTAAGTAACAGGCCAGCTCTGGGCGGCCGAGGGGCTCATCAGCGCCTCGGTCGCGGCCGGCTCGACAAGTAAGTAACAGGCCAGCTCTGGGCGGCTGAGGGGCTCATCAGCGCCTCGGTCGCGGCCGGCTCGACAAGTAAGTAACAGGCCAGCTATGGGCGGCCGAGGGGCTCATCAGCGCCTCGGTCGCGGCCGGCTCGACAAGTAAGTAACAGGCCAGCTCTGGGCGGCCGAGGGGCTCATCAGCGCCTCGGTCGCGGCCGGCTCGACAAGTAAGTAGCAGGCCAGCTCTGGGCGGCCGAGGGGCTCATCAGCGCCTCGGTCGCGGCCGGCTCGACAAGTAAGTAGCAGGCCAGCTCTGGGCGGCCGAGGGGCTCATCAGCGCCTCGGTCGCGGCCGGCTCGACAAGTAAGTAACAGGCCAGCTCTGGGCGGCCGAGGGGCTCATCAGCGCCTCGGTCGCGGCTGGCTCGACAAGTAAGTAGCAGGCCAGCTCTGGGCGGCCGAGGGGCTCATCAGCGCCTCGGTCGCGGCCGGCTCGACAAGTAAGTAACAGGCCAGCTCTGGGCGGCCGAGGGGCTCATCAGCGCCTCGGTCGCGGCCGGCTCGACAAGTAAGTAACAGGCCAGCTCTGGGCGGCCGAGGGGCTCATCAGCGCCTCGGTCGCGGCCGGCTCGACAAGTAAGTAACAGGCCAGCTCTGGGCGGCCGAGAGGCTCATCAGCGCCTCGGTCGCGGCCGGCTCGACAAGTAAGTAACAGGCCAGCTCTGGGCGGCCGAGGGGCTCATCAGCGCCGCGGTCGCGGCCGGCTCGACAAGTAAGTAGCAGGCCAGCTCTGGGCGGCCGAGAGGCTCATCAGCGCCTCGGTCGCGGCCGGCTCGACAAGTAAGTAACAGGCCAGCTCTGGGCGGCCGAGGGGCTCATCAGCGCCTCGGTCGCAGCCGGCTCGACAAGTAAGTAGCAGGCCAGCTCTGGGCGGCCGAGGGGCTCATCAGCGCCTCGGTCGCGGCCGGCTCGACAAGTAAGTAGCAGGCCAGTTAGACAGTTAGACCGACAAGTACGTCACCTTATTGTACCGATCATTAATGTTCCTAATGAGAAGTCATCTCATAGCTGCCACGGCAAATTATTAAATTTTGTTTTTATTTAATATTTTTATTACGGATGCTTTGCACGTCTTTCTACATTGTTCTGACATGTAGGTTAAGACGAAAAACCCAATGGGAGCACCGTCTCAGGCCAGTCTCCGGTGTAGTTCTTCGTGATGATAGATTAGGTGGTTGAATTTCAATCACACACGACACTTAAGACGCTGACAACACCTAAACCGCGGTCACTGTCAGATTGCATAGAAAAGAAAGAGAAGCTCGATGACCCAACGCTTGTAATTTATTGCAAAATATGAAGCAATTATCTATTTACTCAAAACTGAGTTGAGTAATCAAAAATAAAAAACAACCAAGTTCTGCATTTAAATAAGATGTTCTTGTTATTAATTAAATACGTAACGTATGTTGATATTTAATGCAGATATTTTGGATTAGAACTCAAGGTAAGAGGTTAGTTTAACGTTAATTTGTATCGAGATTTTCTTTCAAAACATGTTTTGGTAACAACCAAGTTCTGGGAAATATGTTCAAAATTAACATATATTTTTTCCGCAACCACAAACTATATAGATTTGGCATTTTTTTTTCTTAAGAGAAGCCTATTTTGGTCAATTGGGTCTTGTTAGCGCCTTAACTCAAACTCAAAGCTTTTGCGGTTGCCCGTTTTCGCCCGCGTACATGTCGGAAAATATCCCACGGGAACGTACTACCACGATTAAGAGGAAACGAAAGCGATCTAATACCTCATGGCCGAGCGCTGCGACCGCTGCGTCAACCATAATTATTTTGTTACGCGTAGTTTTGAATCTATGATATTTTTAAAGCATTAATTTAAATGAATATGATGTAAAGACATATTTAAATCTAAATTAAATGCCCAATTTAAATAACTTATTATAGTGTATAAAAATTAATAAAATACCGGTTAAAATAGCTTCAAAAATAACAATGAAATTTTTATCCAATTCCTAAACATAAAAACCGACTAAGTGCGTGTCGGATCACGCACAATGAAGGGTTCCGTAGTTGGGATCACTTGGGATGAATTTATTCAAAGAACAAACTTAAAATTGTAGTTGAAAAAACATGTTGTCCCATACATCATATATCATAATTCTCCAACTGCAAATGTAAGTTGGCCGACTATTACTCGTTAACTTGTAAAACCTACTTAGCTGTGATAGTTTTCCTTTTAATTTCGTTATAATGTACTACTGCCATGACTTTTTGACATATCCAAAAAACAACCATTTAGCTGGCAGAGGGGGGGGGGGGGGGAGGGGGAGACACAGACTTGTTTCTAACAAAAGTTAGCACTTAAGCTAATAATATTACGCAAACGGATCCCTGAATCGAAAAATGGGTTTGACAGACCAGCATTATTTTTGAACGGCCTATCCAACGCTACCCCACACCATGGGATAGACGAGAATAAAAGTATCCTTCCCATTTTACGTGTAAAGATACTCTAATTTTTTTTTTCCATTTTTATGTTTTACTACTTGTCGGCGTGATTAATATGTATACCTATGCCAAATTACAACTTTCTAATATTAAGTGTTTCTGAGCTACAGCGGGGACAGACTGCCAGACATGTTGAAACTATAAGGGCTATAAGGCTAAAAAGGCTTGTTGGTTTATTAAACCTTGTTTAAGTTTTTAATAAAACCGTAACAGTTCCATACGCAACTCGTCCTATTCACTATGAATGCTGGCAGTCGCAACCACTGATTTTATTCACCAGTAGCTTGGTGTTTCTTGGCCTTTCGTCTCCATAGGAACCTACCACGCTTTAGAATGGCCAAATAGCTTCATCTTTCTGACTGACCGACTCCTTGACAACCCAAAAGTGCCTGTAAGTAGTTTAATTGAACTAAATGCTTTGAGTCGAGTTGGATCGCAACTTGTCCTATTGTTTCTGTCTGTCGTGATTACAAGTGGGGTGTGTTGTAACCCGTGCCGTGCCCGCAGCTTCGTGTCGCGCGTGGAGCAGGTGCTGCGCGGCGAGCGCGCCGTCACCGTGGTGCTGGACGACCCCGCCGGGAACTCCTACGTGCAGAGCCTCGCCGACGACCCCAACGAGCCCGACGAAGGTAACGATATTTTTCAGGTTTCACTGTCACACAACTCTACAAAATATTTGAAATAATGATGCTAGATCAATTTCAAAGACACTTTAATATTTTTAAATTATTAAACAGTAAACAATTCGGTTTCACAAAGGGTCGATCGACTACCGACGCTGGTGTTGAACTTCTTGCACATATTTTTGAGGCCTAGGAGAAGTCACATGATGCCCTAGGTATTTTTTGTGACTTATCTAAGGCTTTCGATTGTGTTTCTCAAGATACATTGGTCAGGAAATTGCATCACTATGGTGTTAGAAACACTGCCTTGGATCTTCTTATTTCTTATTTGGATAATAGGATCCAAAGAGTGGACGTTAACGGTAAGCGATCGCCGGGTTCTATTGTCACTATAGGAGTTCCGCAGGGCTCAATTCTTGGCCCTTTTTTATTTCTCGTATATATTAATGACCTACCTTGCCCTATAAAGAACAGTAATGCAATATAGTTATTTGCAGATGGCACATCACTTTTATTTGAGCTTAAACGACAACAGACAGTTAATGACGATGTAAATAATGCTCTGTCTAAAATAGTTCATTGGTTTAGTGTTAATAATTTACTTTTAAACGAGAAAAAGACCAAATGTATTAGATTTCTGACACTTAACGTTAAGCAGGTAAAAACCAATACAACTGAGCTCATTTATTAAACAGAAACTCTGTCAAAAAGGTTCCTATAAAGTTAAAGATAGAAGAAGAAAGATAGAAGTTAGAGACGACAAAAAGGCTTGGGATGAATTAAGCTACTCCAATGACAAACTATTTTTATACTAAGTGTCTTGGAATTAATATTGACATTTTTATTGACATGTACATATGTGATGACTATGTGGATCATATATTTTTAAATTTTACTTTTTCTCAGGTGGTTTTAATGATAATCTGGCAGTTTGAGTACTTTATGTGGCCTACGCAAATGTCCTTTCTTTGGTTTTGTTCGCCGAGTCGTTGAGCTCCTTAAGTTCTTAGCTTCACGGTTACTGACAAATGCGTGCACCGACTGGACAGGTCCACTCAAATCTGTAAGGTTCTTTCCTCAAAATACCATCTCAGCCACCAATTTACATGGTCCTCAAATGATCTGACCAAGATTATTTACTCATTGACATTGATGATTTTTTTATATATACAATGACATGAATATTTACTTTTGAATTATTCTTTTTTATTATTGTGAATGTGAAGACTATGTGGGTTATTGTTTTATTTTTTCTCTCAGTTAGTTTTAATCATGGTCTGACAGTTTGGGTCATTTAAGCGGCCTACCCAATGTCCTTTCTTTGGTATGTTCGTCGAATCGTTTCGTTGAGCTCCTTAAGTTCTGAGTTGAGCTGCACGATTACTGACAAATGCGTGCACTGACTGGATATTTCTACTCAATCTGCGTGGTTCTTTCCTCAAAATACCATATCAGACACCAATCTAAATGTTTTTCACATAATCTGATTAAGATTATGTCTGGACTTTAAAAGAGACTGTGACCTCTGAGTTTGTTTCGGCCTTTCTTCTCAGAGTAGTCAGATAGTAAACGCCGAGCTCATCTAGTTTTTTTTTTCTAAATATGATTGACGTGTAAAAGTGTTTGTACAAACCTACTTACAGAAAATAAAATCATTTCATTTCGTTTCATACACGAAACACGTGCAGTTGTGCACACAACACTACACAACCACCACAACACGCGCAGTTAACTATATGTATGTCACCGTAACAATGTGAGCCCCGATAGTTTATAATGTCTCTAAATAGATTATAAACTATCGAAAAATTGTGAACGGTTACAATACAACGTGTTCATTTTCGGTAGTTTATAACCTATGAATGTCAAATCGTCAAATTGTTAACGAACCTGCACTTATCGATATGATCTGTCCGATTGTATCACCCGTAAAAGTATGAACTGTCCTGATTAGGTCTTGGCGGTAGCCGAATTGGTCGCAGTAACTAAGCCAGGGCAGCCTGTCTAAAAGGGTTAGGTTATAACACTGAGAGTCTGACAGACTCTTCCTTTTCAGCGCCTTCTTATAAACTATAGAAAAATAATGCGTTAAATTATAAATGGTTTGTTACAGTTCACAGTATTTCGATAGTTTATAGTCTTGCTAGATAGACTGAAGATGTTCATAATCGTACGGTGACATATACATACATACAATGAAATTGTTTGTTTGAAATTGAAATACTTGCTTGTACGTAAATGTTTACAATATTAGAAAGGCTTTAGACTAGAGGTATATGATAATTGTAAACGACTGAACTAGGAATAAACCTGTGTCTCAGGTACCTCACTCAAGTGCTTGTATATACATACTATCTAGGATTCCTTAAACAAATAACTTATCTGACTATAAATTATGTTCTATTCAAATTAAAACGGTTTGCTTAGTGAACCACTTTTACATAGACACATATTTAGCAAGCATGCTCTATGGTGATGTTTACAATTACACGTTTTTAATGCATACAATCAAGGCCACGATTATAGGGGTTATGAGGAACAGGGTGTAAAGTTTCTCATCCTACATAGGGAAGGGAGGATCCTCCGAGCAGACGGGTGTTGTCTGGGGGCTACTGCCCGACGGTTGTGGTCGGGTTTCATATGTTACGTTAATCGCGCGTAACACTCTGATATAGTGGTGGTTAATAAAGCATATAGCATAATAAAGCATCTTGCTTATCATACATAACATAAAGCAAATGCTATCGTGGCTCGCACTTGTTGCTATTTGCTTTTTGCTTTACATCGCACATCGCACCCTCTGGCTCTGTCCGTCGCACATCGCAAGCGCATGTAGTAATAAGCAACCAGGTATAGCAAAGGGGCGGGTGCCGGCCGCCGGGTGGCTAGTCGTCGCATGCTAGCGCTTGCTTTCGGTCGCGTGTGAAATCGTTTTAGGCACCGCGTGTGTTATCGCGATCTCAGGCGGCTCACGAACCTACGTAATATTATAAACAATGTTGTTTTGCTTCGTGCGTTTTTAGTGTAAATAAACAGTGATAGGATACGCAATATTGATTATGGAAATAAAAACTAATTGTGTAAGTAAGGACGATTGACTGACTGAGGTATCGTGTTGTTGTTTTGTGTGTAGGTATTTAACGGACGAAAATGTTTCCTTCTAAACATTGAACTTTTAAATACGCCCATAATGGTTTTAAATACTAACATAATTTATTTCTTAATAACACTTAATCAAATAGACAGTTCTAAGCCTGGAAAGTATGAAGGAAAGTTCCTTGTTTTTTTTACTGTTCCGTAATAAATTCATAAACGCGATGTAATATTCCGCTCTGACAACACCGTGCTGGTTTTATTCGTGCCTACGCATATAAAAAAGCATATAGCATTAAGCAAGTGATTGCCATAAAGCAACATTGAACACCACTACTCTGATATCGCGATATCGTATTCTTCAGCGCCGCATACGAAGAACACTGACGTGTCCGTGTAGTTCGTATGTGGCGCAGTAGATGGCGCCACACGGCAGCCGCTCGTAGGTGGTAACACCTTTTACTGCTGCGATTACAAGTTTAGTAAACATTTCACAATTTAGATAAACTCACACTCAAAAGCATTTATTTCGATTAAACCATCCACAGGCACTTGAACTGTGAAGGAGTCGGTCAGTTAAGCTACGGCTTCCTAGAAGAGCGGTGGCCGAGTAATTGTTAGATTCGCGGTAAAAGATAGTCTCGTTTCTGTTTCGTTTTGACACTTCTGGCACAATGACGCAGTGACGTGAATTGATTTTTTTATTTTATTTATTATGAGACAATAAACAGCTACAATATGAAATGTTTTTGATCGTCATGGAAACATTATTTAATCATGTGTGAGCTCACTCTTCTCAGTATGGACACTTTTTCGCATGATTACGTACGGTGAGGACAAATCTAGAGGTTTAATCTTTGGGCAGCTAAGTTTGACGTTACGGTGTCAAGAACGCTCTTTAGGAAAACACCAACTTACTTTCATAAATAACAATAAATTGCGGACGCTATGTGGCGGACACCGCTCTAGGAAACCGTAGCTTTAGTCAGCAGTTGAAGCTCGTTCAACGTGCATCTTTGGAGATGAAGGGCGAGAAACTCTCAGTTACCCACACATTTTATTTTTTGGAAACAAAACAAAATAAAGTTTGTCATCATATAATAAATAAAAAGATCGCAATCATTACTTTTCGGAAACTATCTTTTAAACGGGCTGGAGAAGGGTGTTTGTAGGTGATAAATGATAAATGATTTATTTTCTGAAGTAGGTTTGTACAAACACTTTTACACGTCAATCATATTTTTAAAATAAAGCTAGATGAGGTCGGCGTTTCCTATCTGACTACTCTGAGAAGAACGGCCGAAACAAACTCAGAGGTCACAGTCTCCTTTAAAGTCCAGACATAATCTAGGTCAGATCATGTGAAGGCCATGTAGATTGGTGTCTGAAATGGACTTTTGAGGAAAGAACCACACAGATTGAGTGGACCTGTCCAGTCAGTGCACGCATTTGTCAGTAATCGTGCAGCTCAACTCAGAACTTAAGGAGCTCAACGATTCGACAAACAATACCAAAGAAAGAACATTTGGGTAGGCCGCATAAATTACTCAAACTGCCAGACCATGATTAATACTAAATGAGAAAAAAAAAACAACAATGAGTGGGTCATTGTTGTTTTTTTTTTAGGCTTCACATTCACAATAATTTAAAAAAAACTTTACAAGTAAATATTAAGTTCCAAACAGTATATTGAATTCCACAAAGTAAATATGTCAAAATGATATATAAATAAAATAAAAGTTTCAGTATGCAATAATTGGAGCAGCTTAATCCCAAGCCTTTTTGTCCTCAATATAATCTTTAACGGTATAAAAGGCTTTCTGGCACAACTTACTTTTAATAAATGATTTGAATTTATTAAGGCTTAGATCTTGAACGTGGCTTGGAAGTTTATTATAAAAACGTATACATTGACATCTGAATGAGCCACCTATTTTCTTGAGCCTTGTTGTAGGTACAACAAATTTGTGTTTGTTCCTAGTATTTATATTATGGATATCACTGTATGTGTTGTTTAAACAATATATCACTGTATTTTTTAATATATTTTTATGGGCATATAAAAGATTTTCAAAAATATACTGAGAGGGCACAGTCATTACATTAATCTCCTTAAATTTCTCTCTAAGAGAGTGTCTCGGACTTAATTTATAAATTGACCGAACAGCTCTTTTCTGCAAAACAAAGATAGTCTGAATGTCCGCGGCATTGCCCCACAACAGAATACCGTACGACATTACACTATGAAAATAGCTAAAGTACACTAAACGGGCTGTCTCTATATCAGTTAAATTACGAATTTTTCTAGTAGCGTATGCTGCGGAGCTTAGCTTTTTCGACAATTTATCTATATGTGGACCCCACTGAAGCTTAGCATCCAAAGTTAAGCCCAAGAATACTGTCCTATCTTCAGGGTTCAATTCTTCGCTCCTTATCAACACATTAGTTTTCACCTGCCTAACGTGAGGTAGCGTAAACTTAATGCATTTGGTTTTTTTTCATTAAGAAGTAAATTATTAACATTGAACCAGGGAACTACTTTTGAGATCGCACTATTAACATCGTCAGTAACCAGCTGCTGACGTTTAAGTTTAAACAAAAGTGAAGTGTCATCCGCAAACAACACTATATCACGATCATCCTTTATGAGGTATCGCAAATCATTAATGTAAATAAAAAACAAGAAAGGACCAAGAATTGAGCCCTGTGGGACTCCCATTGTTACTATAGATCTGGGAGATCTTTTCCCATCAACGTCAACGCTCTGAATCCTATTACTCAAGTATGAAGTAAGAAGATCCAGAGCGGTGTTCCGGATCCCGTAGTGGCGGAGTTTCCTGATTAACGTTTCGTGAAGAACGCAATCGAATGCCTTGGACAAATCACAAAAGATGCCCAAGGCATTGCGTTTATCTTCGCATGCATTATAAATATGTCCTAAAAGTTCAACACCGAACTGTTTATTGTGCAATAATTTATGTTTATTAAAAAATCTTTGTAAATGGTCTAAAATAATTTTTTCGAAAATTTTACTAAAGGTAGGTAGTACTGAAATAGGTCTATAATTGGTGGGGTCTGATGTACTACCTGATTTAAACAAAGGTATTATTTTACTATTTTTCATAAGGTCAGGAAACTCCCCACAGTCAATGCAATTATTAAAGATAAGAGATAAAGTAGGAGCTACAATGTCAATAATTGACTTAGCAACTTCTACAGAATTACCCCACAGATCTGCAGTATTTCTTACATTTAAAGTGTGAAAGGTTTTAATTATATCTCTACAGGTAATATGTTCAAAATGAAATTCCGAATCGCAAACATTAACATTTTCCTTGAGCAAAGACTCAGCAACAGAAGGTGATGAGTTTAGGGATTTAGTAGTAGAAACGGGAATATCTGAAAATAAATTTTCAAAGGCCGCGGCGACTTGCGAGTCTGATTTTATTATGTTGTCATTAATTGACAGGCTATAGTCAGTATTTCGGTTACTCGACCTTCCCGTTTCACTATTAATAATATTCCAAGTCGTTTTGATTACATTACTACTATTTTTAATCTTCGAACTCAAATGACGCGACTTGGCCATACAACAAACTTTTTTAAATAATTTTGAATAGTTTCTAACATATAAATTAAATTCAGCAGTGTTTATGTATGGCCTTTCATTGTACAGCTCATAAAGCCGTGTTCTACTTTTATGAATACCAATGGTAGCCCAATCACTGAAAGATGCGTTATTATTAATCGTGATAGTCTTGGGAATAAAAGCGGAATGAAATTGTTTACAGTATACAGGGTGGAATTTTGTAATGCCACCTGGAGGGAAAGTACTCTTAATACTGCAGATAGTAAATTTTACTCAAAAGAAACATTCCTTTATTTTCGAATAGAAAGCAAACTGCATTTAAAGATTTTCGAAAATTCTCTTCTCCCACACCCGGGAATCGAACCGGCTAAAATCTGAAAAAATGATACCCTGTACTTTTATTGCATCGATCGTTAGGGTCAATTATAAGGATGAAACCTCTCTAACAAACATGATAAATTAAATGAAAGGAAAACCAGGAAATCTGAAGTTACAAATTCAATGAGTCAAGTTAAAGCTCTTTAACTAACATCCATCTTTTGTAATGCAGACTCCTTTGCGACATACTCGTAGCTGCGTGTATGAGGTAATTTAAATATGGAATGTTAGATTAAAATTTGAAAATTAGATTGTCATAGTTGTTATTCACATTTGATTGTTTTTACAACTCATTTCACATTTTGTCTCACGGTGAAAATGGCTTATCAAGAACAGTTTGATTTAATGGAAGCTTATTTTTTAAATAACAAAAACGTGAATCAGGCACCAACTCGGTTCGTATTGAAAAGAATGGTAGAAAATTTAAAGAATACGGGTGGTTTCAAGAAGAGACGGCAAACTATTTAGCAAAACTATTTCGATTTTGAACTAGATGTTTTAACATACTTTGAATCATTTCCAAATGCTTCAAGTAGATGCTGCCGATGAATTAGGAACAACCCACACTCGCGTACTTAAAGTGCTGAAAAAGTATAAGTATAAATGCTATCGTGAAGGTCGGTTGGTGCAAAAATTGCATATTGGGGATCGTGGCAGACGATTACAATTTTGTGAAAACATGCTTGGAGAAATTGACCGAAACCCTAATTTTTTGAGTAACATTGTATGGTCTGACGAAACCAACTTCAGCAATAATGGCATGTACAATCGCCGCAAGAACCATTATTGGTCTCGAGTGAATCCTGTTCGTGTTCATGAAACTAACAATCAAGTAAAATTTTCTTTCAACGTTTGGTGCGGAATTATGAGAAATAATGTAGTGTTAGTCCACGTGTACTGTCAAGTATATTGAAATACTGGATCTCTTAAGAAACGAGTTAAATGGTTTCCCCGAGGAAGAGCGAAACCAAATAATTCTACAGCAAGATGGTGCTCCAGCACATAACAGCAGAATCACTACTGCCTACATTAATAACCATTTTAATACCTGGATTGGTACAAACGGCACAATCAGATGGCCTGCGAGATCGCCAGATCTCACCCCATTAGATTTTTTTTTGTGGGGATATGTAAAAAATCAATTTTACATGAAATCTTATGACAACGAGTTGAGAGTTGAAGTTCAGAATACGATTTATAATATTCACCACAACACTTTATTAAAGGTTACTAGAAATGAATTCGTTAAAAGAATAAATTTGTGTATCCAAGAGAATGGAGCCCATTTCGAGCAACTAATTAGTTAGTTTACCATTTTTTGTAAATAATTTAAATTAATTTAAGATTTCCTGGTTTTCCTTTCATTTAATTTATGTTTGTTAGAGAGATTTCATCCTTATAATTTACCCTAACGATCGATGCAATAAAAGTACAGGGTATATTTTTTTCAGATTTTAGCCGGTCGATTCCCGGGTGTGGGAGAAGAGAATTTTCGAAAATCTTTGAATGCAGTTTGCTTTCTATTCAAAAATATAGGAAAGTTTCCTTTGAGTAAAACTTTCTATTTGCAGTATTAAGAGTACTTTCCCTCCAGGTGGCATTACAAAATTCCACCCTGTATATTAAATAAACTTTAAAATTAGTGAAGATTTTGAAATTAGCGAAGATACGAAAGTCACACAGTCGCGGGCGAAGTTCTAGTAACCAAATAAAAACAGTGTCCGTGGAATTTGTTGCCCGTTCTTCTCCACAGGAACCTACTACTCTTTGGAATGGGCGACTAGCTTCATCTTTGTGACTGACCGACCAAGGCCTTGACAGTTCAAAAGAGCCTGTAGTTCGTTTATTTGAAATAAATGCTTTTGATGACACTTCTCTTATTTTTTAAATATATAGAAAAGATGTCTTATACGTCAACGATAGTCTGGCTGTTCTTTCGAAATGGTTCGCAGCTAATAATCTCTTACTTAATGCGAACAAAACAAAATGTCTTAAGTTTTCATTACCAAATGTACCCTAAGTGGGTTTAAAACTTGATGGCAAGAAACTAGATGTTTTTACGGAAACTGTATTTCTAGGAATTACTCTAGATTCGAAACTGCAATGGGGAGCCCACATTAGAGCTCTTTCAGGTAGATTAAGTTCAGCTGCATTTGCATTAAGAAAAATAAGGCAGTTGACTGATATAGCCACCCACATAGCTAGGTTAGTATACTTTGCTTATTTCTACAGTATTATATCTTATGGCGTTCTGTTGTGGGGATCGGCAGCTGATGTAGATTGAATTTTCATTTTACAAAAGAGAGCAATCCGCTCGATCATTGGAATGGGTCCTCGTGAGTCCCTTAGAAACAAATTCAAGGAATTTAATGTACTAACTCTGCCTTCTCTTTATACCTTAGAAAGTATTTTGTATGTTCGCAAAAACTTGTCTTTTCAAAACAAGAAGTGATTTCCATAATATAAATACACGTAGTAAACATGAAATTGTGATACCCAAATTTAGATTAACAAAAACAAGCAAATCATTTGTTATCAACAGTATCCGCTTTCACATCAAACGTGTCCTTATCAAAAACGCATATTATAAGATTAAAGACTACGTTGAAGACAAGGAAGTTTGGCAATAATTACTTCTGCCCATGTGGCTTCCCTTGGTATCTCATAAACGGCATAACTATGTAAATGACTATTAACTGCTCCCAAATTACGACGTTTATCTTTTTTTATACATACGTTCTTGACATAATATTTTCATTATTTGACATTATATACCTACAATTTTGATTTCAGACTTGTTGTAATGGCAAACATGTCATTTGTTTTAAATAGGTTTTTACTTTTATTATTTTATTAATATTTTACATAGATTCTTGTGTACCTTGTGAATGTGAGAACGTTGTAGGCTTAATAGACTAGATATTTTGTAGACCTTTTTCTTTTTTTTGTTAAGTACCTGGTACATCTCGACGGGCCTAGACTGTCCTCGCATACCTATTAACACTGTAATTTGAAAACATTGTAAAAGCCAATTATATTTAAAAGAGTAACCGTGGAGTTTCTTGCCGGCTCTTCTCTATAGGAAACGACCAATTGGAAGCTTCTGACGTTTCATAAGTACCCATGTAGGTCATGTGAAATAAAATATTTTGAGTTTCGTTTGATAACACCTAGATATGACTGAACGTTGCAGGTCTGAAGATCACGCACTACGAGCGAACTTTCGAGCAGAACGAAGAGCTGGGCATTAACGACATGAAGACGGAGAACTACAAGCCCGCGGCCTCTCCCGCCTCCGCGCCCGCCCTCGACTCCGCGTCCACTCGCGCCCCCGAAGCAGCTCCTCCGCAGTCATAGACTAACCCACAAAGTAATAGTAAGGACGTAGCTCGGATCAGATCTCGGAAGGTAAAGAACATAATTTTGTAAACAGAAACTTTTTGATGTAATCTTGTCAATTCTGTTTGTATATCGTTAAGGGAAGTTAACAAGGCCTTTTGTAATATCCTTTCTGAAACCAACAGGGCTATTTACAAAGTTCCCGAGGTCTTATCTTAAGCTACGGCTTTCTAGAAGAGCAGTGGGCGCCACATAATGGACGCAGTGACGTCTGTAGACCATAGTTAATAGGAAACACACCAATTTATTTCATAAGTGACGTGCCAGTGACGTCATCGCCGGTAAACGGCAGACCCGCCCCGTGGCGGCCGCCCGGCGAGGCGTCGCTTCAGTTCACGATAAGTACAAGACGTCCACAATGTGGGCTCCGGCACTGATAGGACGTGGTATTTGTTTAATACAACTAATAATAATTCTTATTTTGCGCTCCTAAAATATTATTGAAAACTCTAATATAATGATTGCGCCTCTTTTGGCGAACCTCAAATACAAAAATAGGAATTCTATTTTGAGGTCCAAAAAATACTAAATATCCATGTAACTGCGACCAACTTGGAAGTAGCGGCTGGTCACAGGTCTAACCCGGTCGGTCGTTGTACCCTTGCTTGGTTACTGCGACCAACTGTGAGTAAAGCCCAGAAAATTAAAAAGAGGCTCAATTATTTTAAAAAATGTGTGCATCATTAGAAGCACAATGTTTTTAGAGGTTCGTTCATTTAAAATAAGGTCCATCATTAGAAGGTCAATAAGTTTTTAGAGGATCAGTTAAATATTTCCCATGCGTCATCGTCAAATATTGCTCAAAACACCAGCTAGGTGCTTCTACTAGAGCCATATTTCCACTACAACACCTGGCCACGACAATATTATCTATACAGTATTCCAACTTCATGCAAACGGACGAACCGCGAGCTATGCCTACGCGCCTCGATCTCGGCATGCGCTCGGCATGCAGACAGTTGCGACTGTGCCGCAGTGACGAACGGACGGCGTGTTGTTTTTTAACAATAACCGCGCGATTTTTTCACTAAAAATAAGTTCAAGTACATATTTAATATGACGAGTAGGAAATATTCTGCTGTTTTTGGTTGCATGAATTCGCCAATAACGCATCCAGAGATAACCTTTTTTAGATTACCTGGAAAGACTAAAATAATTTTACTTACTAGTAGGTAGGTACATAATGTGCGTCTTTTTAATGGATAAGTATTTCCTTTTATCTCCCGAAAATTCTAAAAAACAACACGCATTTTTATTTTATTCACAAAGTATTTTATTTGTATAAAAAAGTATATTTACAACCACAAAACTAAATTAGGCAAATGTAATTAAAATGCTGGAGGCGGGCAGCCCTAGCGCATGTTTACGTACCGCGCGGCTGTAGCCATTTATTTCAGAGATACGGCCGAGTTACAATACTGTATAGATAATATGACCGTGGCCTGGCTATGATATTGAGGGGCTCGTGGTTAAATAATAACAGCCGCATGAGTCGATAAAAGGTCAAGCTACGCTTGCCGCGGTCGGTTCGTGGATGGGTGACCATCCATTACACATCGAGGCCCCTCGGTGCCTCGGAAAGCACGTTTTGCCGTTGGTCCCGGCTGTCATTCGTAGATCTTTGACAGTGTAGTCAGGAGCCAAAGTCTGACAGCCAGTCTTACCGCGTGGTATTGTGTTACCCACTAACTGGGCTGTGGAGGTCAGACAGGCGTCGCTCCAGGTAAAATACGGGTATTAGTATGTAATACACAGTTGGGAAAAGGCTACGTGTTTGATTCAACTATGGCCGCCATCCCGTTTAGAAGCATCCAGTTGTCGCGTTTTAGCACGGCAATAGCGGTCATTGACCCACCGATATCTTCTAGCATTCTTTAATATCTCAAAAACTGAAATAAGCCCGTTGACGTCGTGAATCAATATCTAAGGTGATCTTCAACATGTCCCAATAACGAAAAACCATACATACTTAGTTTGTTGTTTGGATTCCTACGCAGAAATATTAGGGAAAGGGCAATAACCGCTAGTGCCACGCTAACACGCGACAACTATACTTATTTATTTATAATAAATATTTTATAACCGTTTTCATATAATAATAATATGTAAGTCACAATCAAGCACTGGCCCGTATAATAAGCTGACGACTGAATTCTGCCGAAGACTGCTGTTTCATTCTATTTTTTTACTATGGCAAGCAAAGGCGTTATCGACCATTCTGCCAATGTGTAAACTGAATGGGAAAAAGTCTCGTGCTGCAGTAGCGACAGACACTATCGAGGTCGGATATGTCTTTTATCATATCATAAGTTGTACGTGATGTCAGTTTCCACGTATCGTGGTTTATCAATGCAGGCCTTTGGGCTCACAATTGTAATCTGTTGTAAGTCAAAAATATTCTAGAAACGTAAAAGAAGTGTAATATTTTTACGAATATATGATATTCTCTCTTGATCCGTGCGAATTTATACAGTATGTGATATTATGTCATTGTGTACCAAGTATCACAGCGTCGAATGAACTTGTAATGAAATTCATTCAATGATCGACTGCTCCGCACGCGTCGATTGACATAACACCATTACGCCTTGCTTTTCCGAAGGGTTAGGCAGACGAATTTCTGTAGTACACCCACATTTTGGCAGTTATGTTTAAGTACCATGTGATAGGGGGCGAGCCTATTGCCGTCATCGAGCACAAATCGCATCGATTACTATCGCAAAAATGAGGCACCTAGCGCCATCTAGTTTATATGTACAGAAACTTTGTAAGTATGGTTCAACACATGGAGTCACCAGACATATCGCGTGGTATCGTGTTACACAGCCATTGGGTTGTGGAGGACGGATACGTAGTGGCTCCGTGTACCGTACTTGTATTCAGCTGCTTCTGGTCAGACTAGAAGCCGACCCCGGCATAGTTGGGGAAAGGTAGGTGGTGGTAACTGGAATCGACGCTGTTTTGTAATAATTAATGAGCGTCCGCAAGCTGCGCCCCCGCCCTGTGGGACACAGTGTACACACGCACCACCGACGAGCGAACACAGTGTCTGTTCTGTTCCTATGTATTCAACCTTTGTACCAGTAACTCTTTCTCAATAAAATTGTAACCAATCAAACGTGTCTTGTACTTTTTGACTTTTAAATTTAATTAGAGATTTTTATAATCGCAATGTTGATGACAGTCCCGTTGTACCCTGAATACATATTGCTTGTTTTTTTTTTTTTTTGGGAACTTCTCCCGCTCTGGGCGGAGCGGGAGGTTGTGTCAGACTCTTACTGACTAAAACCCACCCGTGTTCCTTCCGTTGCCTGTGTTGCGGGGGCCTCGGTGACCCTTTAGTACCTTCCCGCGACCCCGGCAGGGAATACATACTGTTACGGATTACATTTGGGCCATGAAGCTTCACCTTCACAAGGCTCTTCGCATCATGTTCATTTAATTGAGACAGAATTCTATGGAATGTGCCTAAACCAAGTCGGTTCAACCTCAAGGCCCCAAACAGATCATTCCTGTCAGACTCGTATTGAACACAGTCCACCGAGCACTGTGTCAGCGACCTGCTCGTGCCCGACTGCCTCGTAGGGCCGATTGACGGCAGCGGACTTAAGGCGCTGACAAGACCCAATTGACCAAAATAGGCTTCTCTTAAGAAAGAAAATTGCCAAATCTGTATAGTTTGTGGTAGCGGAAAAAATATATGTTAATTTTGAACATATTTCCCAGAACTTGGTTGTCACCAAAACATGTTTTGAAAAAAAAATCTCGATACAAACTATCGTTATACTAACCTCTTACCTTGAGTTCTAATCCAAAATATCTGTATTAAATATCAACATAAATTACGTATTTAATTAATAACAAGTACGTCTTATTCTAATGCAGAACTTGGTTGTTTTTTATTTTCTATTACTCAACTCAATTCTGAGTAAATAGATAATTACTTCATATTTTGCAATAAATTACAAGCGTTTTGTCGTCGTGCTTCTCTTTCTTTTCTATGCAATCTGACAGTGACCGCGGTTTAGGTGTTGTCAGCGTCTTAATACTGACGCAAAACACGTTGAATAGTTTACTAAAAACGTGATGCAGTTTTTAGTAAACTATGCAACGTGTTTTGCGTAAATATTGTTGATGATCGCGATAAATGTCGAAGTAGGTAGTACCTATTTCTTTTTCAACCATTAACTGGTTTTTTTTTTCAGACGACACAGCCTCATAGAAAAATACCTATACTTACATCTATACTTGTATAATAATAAATTATAAAGAGAAAAAAATAGATTTAAGTTTGTTTATAATGAAAAATTAACTAATTTTAAAAATATTTTCACTTATAGAAAGCTATATTATCAGCGAGTAACATGGGAGTATTTTATTTAAAAAAAAATGAGATCCCTACGAAAATTACAACAATGTAACCCAGGGCATTAAACATTTGCCTATAAACGTCATTACTTGGCGTGCGCTGCGGAAACTATTGATGATACATAAAATAATGTACTAAATTATTATAGTACTCATCATTACAGGTTATATAAAGAAGAAAAAGATCAAACTCGCATTGTGTCACACCATATAAAATATCAATTAACAAAGTCGTCGATATATGTATTATACGAGCGCACTTCGTACCAAAGGACGAAGGTGGTTAGCACACCACCCACCGAAATGGAGCTGCTAGTGGACTTGACGACACCCCGCGCCCACGGTTGGAACGGTTTCAAGGAGCTAAAACCGCATGCTGAGCTCCCCGGGAGGGGCACGAGGGGAGCTCGGCCGACACCGGGCGCTATCTGTGGCCTGGCAGGCTGTGCAGTTGACGAACTATATTGACGTCACCTGCAATAAGTAAAAGAAAGAAAGAATAACGTTTATTTGGATACAGTTCGTGACATACAATTTTTTTTTTTGATAATAATCTTTATTGGATCAAAAAACAGTAAAATTAAAATTTATTGCTTAAGATAATAGCCACATTCGTTATAAACTGTGTCGCAGTTATTAACGCCCACCTCCGTGAGGAAGATGCCAGTGTTCCAGATATTTAATTCTATACCTACTAGAATTTTTATTTACAAAATAAAATAAAACTAAACTAAAAACTGAACTAAATAAAACTAATGAGTTCGTATGTAGAGTTTGTATGAGCAGTGTGAGTGCATGTATGATGTGTAGATGGAAGGTGTGTACCTAGGTGTGGTGTGTGGGCGTGTGTGTGTGTGTGCATGAAGCGTGAGTTTGTGCGGAGAGGTGTGTGATGTGCATATCTGTTACGGAAGAAAAGTCTAACACAGGAAATTCTTATGGCTTAACTAAAGTCTCCAACTCGTCGTAGGTGAGGGTGCGAAGCCAATCATAAGTTAATTTCTTGCAATCCCGGGAAGAAGAAGAATAAATATTGAGTTGTTCATTTACTCGATTGTGTAACACAGGATCAAAGAGAATGTGTTGTCGCCGGACAATTTCAAGTCTAGCCGGAACTGTTTGGCAGACTGGCAGTCCTGCGTCGTTGTCTGCTCAAATCACGGTTAAACAACAGGTCAGAATTTTTCCGTAATACCGTGCTCAATACGAGAGTGTCTAACAGTAGGTAATTTCCATAGCTGATATAAGTCATGTGTAGGGAAACGAATGAGTTTGTATGCCATGACCTTCAGCACGGCCCTTTGCTCTCTCCAATAGCAAACACTTTCCAGCTCCACCCCATGACGATATACAGTACGATAAAATGGAGTGAGCAAGAGCAAAGTAAACTGTTCTCAGGGAAGAAAAATTGGCGGAGGTTCTAAGATTTTTAAAAACATCAATTAACTTTCTTACTCTAGAGACCAGCAAAGGCGAACGGCAGGCTTGTATGGGACTTTCGTACAGCTAATAAAATTTCGTGTTTTGGGATATTTTTTGTTTCAAGTGGTAGTTAATACGATAGACAAGCATTTTTTAAATTCTTGGATTTTTAGAACTTGGGACGTAAAAGTTATAACTAGTTTTATTTTTTAAGGTTAAGTACTAGTGTACTAATGTAGATTGTTACTTATAGGCACACAAACATTGTTTCGGTAATAAAGTATATATTCTAGATTGCTTGTCGCTATTTTTGTAGTGTTTTACTTACTATCTAGTAGGTAAATTGAGATGAGGATCGTACCTACTCAGCGGAGTGCATTAGGAGATACCTATGTCCAGCAGCTGACTGCAACAGTTTGATAATGATGAAGTCCTGATGGGGTTTTGAGTGTAGTTAAATAAAACAATACAGTTAATAGTTTTCTTTAAGTACATTTATTTTATTTATAATTAATTAATTAATTAATTATTATTTCATTTAATTTATTTTATATTTTGTTGAGGGGCTTGTGGCTAAATAATAACAGCCGCACGGGTCAATCAATCTGGTTAAGCTACGCTTGCCGCGGTTGGTCCGTAGATGGGTGACCATCTTTACATACCAAGACCCCTCCGTGCCTCGGAAAGCACGTTAAGCCTTTGGTCCCGGGCTCCCGGCTGTCATTCGTAAATCTTTGACAGTCGTTACGGGTCGTCAGAAGCCCGAAAGTCTGACAACCAGTCTTACCAAGGGGTATCGTATTACCCAGTAACTGGGTTGTGGAGGTCAGATAGGCAGTCGCTCCATGTAAATTACTGGTATTCAGCTGCATCCGGTTAGACTGGAAGCAGACCCCAACGTAGTTGGGAAAAGGCAGGCAGATGATGATGATTTTATTTATAATTAATTAATTAATAGTTACTTCATCTAAGTAGGTGCAGGTCGGTAATACCATCATGGCGAGCATAGCTAAAATACCAACATAACTGCGTTTAGTTTACGACTAAATTACGTGTAGTTATTAAAATATATTTTTTTTAATGTTATTAAATAATCCGAACTTCTAAAAATATTACACTTACATGAAAATAAATGGCTTAGTTGCCTTAATATGTGGTACAAATTCTATAACAAAACAACAAAAAAAGTAAGCTGTACGAAATCTGCCGTTCACCATCTGCTTACTCCCTGTCAGCGCACTGTCATTATTAACTCCAAGGTATTTTATGGAATCCGAGCGTATAACTTTAGTACAATTACAACCAATATTATTTATTGTACCGCATACATGAGCAGTCAGGCTCTAAGTTGGAGCTGGCTGTGATACTTTCTTCGGACTAAATGTGATTAACCTAGTCTTATCCAGGTTAAGTGTGAGTAAGTTTTGCGTTAACCACGTCATGATGGTACGTAGTGCAGACTCCGCAAATTTGCAAGCTTCGGTCCAGTCACTGCCATTAACCAGGATTACGGTGTCATCAGCGTAGAACATTACCCTGTGGGACACCGTAGGAGAGAAATGCTTCTTTGCTGGAATGGTTTTCAATTTTTACTAATTGAGAACGACCACTAAGGTAACTCCTGAAAATATCCAGCGGAAAGCCTCTTATGCCAACCCTTTCCATTTTAGTAATTACAGAGACAGGACACTGTCTCTCACGGTGGAGCATACGGTGGAGGTCTGCCCGGCTTGGGCAGAGCACCGCCGTGTCCTCGTGGAGGCGATCGGCGGCAGAGACCTCTCGCGTCCGGTCCTGGTTTAGGCCATGGTACGGAGCGAGAGAGCATGGGCAGCCATCACCTCCTTCTGCGAAGCAGTAATGCTAGCGAAGGAGGAGGCAGGATGGTTGAGGGAAAGGCAAGTTCCGCGCCCTCTCGCCCCTAGCCGCCGCAGGAGACGCCCTGGGCGTCGGGAATCCCGGGCGGATTTCCGGCCACCGTAGGCGCGGGCTTGCGGACGGTGACCAATGGGTAGCTCACCTTCCGGTAAGGACTCGGCCCGGATCGACGGCGCGTCGTATTCCACGCGCGCCTCAAAGAGATGTCGTCAGCACATATAGTAGGGGTCCACTAGCGCCGATGCTTGCCGGGGTCGCGGGAAGGTACTTATGGGTCACCGAGGCCCCCGCAACACAGGCAACAGGAAGGAATACGGGTGGGTTTTAGTCAGTAAGGGAAAAAACTAAAAAAGCTTTGGAGAGATCAAGGAAGATAGCTATGGTCTTATCTTTATTATTAGTATTTTGGGCTACTGTACCCAGTAATTCTAGTATAGCATCTTCCGTCTTTTTGCCAGATCTATACCCAAAATGGTTATCAGCCAGAATATTTTGAGAGTTGAGATAGTCAAACAAGCGTTTATTTAGTATTTTTTCTAGGAGTTTAGATAGGATAGATAAAACCAAAAACCAATATGGGTCTATAGTTGTTGACACTGCCTCTGTCACCACTCATGAATAGGGTCCACTACAGCTTTTTTAAAAGCAGTTGGATATATTCCAGACGAAAGGGCAAGGTTAAAAGCGTGACAGATGACTGGTATAAGAATGTTTTTGCCACCAAATATCACAGTAGCCGGGATACCGTCCCATCCCACAGCGCTCTTAAGCTTAAGGCTAAGTCGCTCGATTTCTTCGTTCCTGTGTTTAAGATGGCCATTGAACTGGAGTGGACATCAACCGAACCAGCGTCAGTGGTTGTCGAGACATAATTTGAGGAATTCCTGATGTCAGATGCCAATTCCATCCTCACATTTGCGAAATAATCGTTAACCAAATCAAGCGATTGAGATAAATCCGGGGTACGGGACAGCAGTTCATTAGCAGAAGTCTTATTCGTTTGAAGATTGGAGATAGTTTTTATAAGTTTCCAGGTAGTCTTGAGATTGTTATGATGTTTTTCAAACTCATTACGTTCATATTCTCTTTTTAGTTTTTTTAACAAGTTATTCCAGTAGTTTTTATATCTATTATACGTTGTCTTAAGAATATCATTATCAGCGTCTTTCTTAGTTTAAGGTACATTTTATCCCGGTTGCGAATACACTTAAGGAGCCCTGGTGTGATCCACGGCTTAATAATTCGCTTTCTACTCGGGATGACAGAGTTATTGCAATTTTTATTTACAACCGAAGAGATCAAACTAACCATGGTAGAAACAGCAATATCGACATCATGACAGCACATGACGTCAGAAAAATCGGTTTTCTTAAGTGCCTCAACGCATGCAGAAATGTCCACTCGACGTTGGCGGAGGGGCAATTTAGGGATGTCTAGTTTTAGATCACAAAAAACTACACCAGGAGCATGGTCTGTGATTAAAGAGTCAAGTACTAGGGTAATGACTGGTTTATTCGATTTAAATAACGTGGTCAATACAGCTATCGTTGCGGGTGGGAAAAAGGTGACCAGGGAGCATAGCGTGTGATGGAACGGTATTTAAATAGAAGTCAGATTTTAAATCACTGCAATTTCGGGCAATGTTAATACTTATTTATATACAGGTTGAAATTGAAAACTTGCGACAAACTGTTTTTTTACTTTTGTTACTTTTTTTTTGGGATTGTAGCTTTGGTCCCTTAGTAAAAGTTGTTCATAATGATGAGTACAATCTCCCATTTCGATTTGTCGCATGTTTTCAATGTCACCCTGTATACCTACTGCAATAAGAGCCACATCATTACGTAATTTAATTACTAGACAGTTAGCGTCAGCGAGACCTGGCTTTTCGATGGTAAGTCTGATTTAGTGAACACGACCACTCCATCATTTTGGTTTAGGTTATCGGAAAAAGTGGATACGAAGCCCGGAATGAAGGGAACATTTACGTAACCAGCACTATGACAAGACTATGACGTCAAACTGAACCCTTATTCGATGCAGCAGTAGAAGGAGATTGTTAAAATTGGCAATGCTGCCGATGCTTCTTATGTTTACGTGGAAAATTTTTAGACCATAATTTACGTTGTGTTAAAATGAGTAACTAGTTCCGGGGAACACTGATATGATTCCGACGCTGCAATATGTTCAATATCATCTAATATTTCGACGTTATCATTCATAATGGAAAGTAAGAATCAACAAATATTTTATAAAGGAATTATTATTTAGAACTTTGAATAAAACAATCCGAAATGACTGATACTCCGTGCAACATAAACATCCGTCATTCGTAGTGTTAAATAGGATGTATG
Source organism: Atethmia centrago (assembly GCA_905333075.3). Classification (NCBI taxonomy): domain Eukaryota; kingdom Metazoa; phylum Arthropoda; class Insecta; order Lepidoptera; family Noctuidae; genus Atethmia; species Atethmia centrago. The sequence continues at coordinate 20,245,247 of HG995393.1, forward strand.
TTAGCGTGTGTGCGTGTAAGGGAAGTGTACCTACTGTTCAGGTAAGTGTGCGTCAGACGTAGAGTTTTAGTATTGAGTGTTACAGTGTTTAAACAAATTAAATTTATAATACAAAAGTGGCATAGTAAAAAATAAGATTGTTTAAAATGATTGAGAAATATAGAGTTCACATGAATACAAGGTACTAGCAAAGCGACGCGCAATCTGACAGATAGGCCAACATCTACTTAGTCATTTATAATTTTTGGATTTTGGTAGGTCAGAATCGTCTTTGATCTTTAAGTGTTAAGCTCCATCCTTTTCACGAAGAAATATTTTGCCATTTTTTACCCAGCAATACCGGTATTCATTTGAGCTAGCAAAGTCTCGGGCTGGAAAAACAGGCGTTTCATTTTAGGTGAGAGATTTTCAGACACGAACACAGGTTTAGCGGGTCCGCTCATACTCAGATGCTCTTTAGACAGTTTGCTATTTTCTTTATTGTACTTTTTATACATCTGTATAAACTTTTCCTTCAGAAGATTGCTAGTAAAATCCACTATGATAGTCCTGTTATCCAAGTCCATAGCGCCGATACGATAAATGTCCTTTACCTCTAGGGGTTGAATGGGCACATTTAGGGTTGAGCCGATTTTGACAACGGTATTTAATAAGGCTTCTTTGGATTCTGATTTTTTTAAATCGGTATTTCTAATTTCCACACAGGACGATCGCGCACTTCGGTCCAGGTTATCCATTTTTTGTTCCAGAGATTTTACATAATTTGAATTGTTTTTCCGTTCCTGGTAAAGTTGCATTTCTAATGCATATATTTTAATCTTCAGGTCTTCATAATCTTGTGAAAGACAGGTTACAGTCGTCTGTATGTTAAAATTTTGAATTTTTATCTCTTCAATTGAGTTGCTTATCTGCTCGATTTTTTTTTTATTTTGTTGTTCCTTAAATTCGACAAACATGCTTTTTATTTCCAACATAAATATAGACAGTTGCTCATCTTGATCAATCCCAGACTCAGTGCATTTATGTTTATTGCGTTGGGTAATATTAGAGAACTCACCATCCTTACTGACCGACCAGTTACTATTTGCAATGTTTGGTTCGCAGGAGCTGCGATGCAACGATAACAATAATAATTTATTTCAATTAATTGACACTAACAATTATGTTGGTAATCATTTATATTTGACGAAAGATAGATTTTTTATGAATAGGTACTATCTTTCAAAGTACTGTAAAAGACAGATAGCTGTGTCGCTATCTTACTATTTTTCTATTACAGCCAAGAATTTGGCTAATCAAATTGCTTCTATTGAGCAATGCAATGTTGACATGTTAAATAATTCAGCCAATAATTATCAAACGTTGACATTGATAATAATTTCAATTAGAAATTAAGACAATAGAGGAAATCTCGCTTCGCAAAGTCGCTTGGAAGCTTTTAAAGTTAAACTCATTAATAAATTACCAGTTTTGTCTATTCCTGCTGACCCTAATCATCTATATGATGATTTCTTTAATATACACTGTAAACAATTTCATTCCATTTTTATTCCCAAGACTATTTCGATTAATAATAACGCAGGTTTCAGTGATTGGGCTACCATTGGTATTCATAAAAGTAGAACACGGCTTTATGAGCTGTACAATGAAAGGACATATATAAACACTGCTGAATTTAATTTATATGTAAGAAACTATTCAAAATTATTTAAAAAAGTTTGTTGTTTCATTGTATGGCCAAGTCGCGTCATTTGAGTTCGAAGATTAAAAATAGTAGTAATGTAATCAACATGACTTGGAATATTATTAATAGTGAAACGGGAAGGTCTAGTAACCGAAATACTGACTGTAGCCTGTCAATTAATGACAACATAATAAAATCAGACTCGCAAGTCGCCGTGGCCTTTGAAAATTTATTTTCAGATATTCCCGTTTCAACTACTAAATCCCTAAACTCATCACCTTTTGTTGCTGAGTCTTTGCTCAAGGAAAATGTTAATGTTTGCGAATCGGAATTTCATTTTGAACATATTTCCTGTAGAGATATAATTAAAACCTTTCACACCTTAAATGTAAAAAAGACTGCAGATCTGTGGGGTAATTCTGCAGGAGTTGCTAAGTCAATTATTGACATTGTAGCACCTACTTTATCTCTTATCTTTAATAATTGCATTGACTGTGAGGAGTTTCCAGTCCTTATAAAAAATAGTAAAATAATACCTTTCCTTAAATCAGGTAGTACATCAGACCCCACCAATTATAGACCTATTTCAGTACTACCTACCTTTAGTAAAATCTGAAAAAATAATTTTAGACCAATTACAAAGATTTTTTAATAAACATGAATTATTGCACAATAAACAGTTCGGTGTTGAACTTTTAGGACATATTTATAATGCATGCGAAGATAAACGCAATGCCTTGGGCATCTTTTGTGATTTGTCCAAGGCATTCGATTGCGTTCTCCATGAAACGTTAATCAGGAAACTCCGCCACTACGGGATCCGGAACACCGCTCTGGATCTTCTTACTTCATACTTGAGTAATAGGATTCAGAGCGTTGATGTAAATGGAAAAGATCTCCTGGATCTATAGTAACAATGGGAGTCCCACAGGGCTCAATTCTTGGTCCTTTCTTGTTTCTTATTTATATGAATGATTTGCCGTACCTCATAAAGGATAATCATGATATAGTGTTGTTTGCGGATGACACTTCACTTTAGTTTAAACTTAAACGTCAGCAGCTGGTTACTGACGATGTAAATAGTGCGATCTCAAAAGTAGTTCACTGGTTCAATGTTAATAATTTACTTCTTAATGAAAAAAAAAATTAAATGCATTAAGTTTACGCTTCCTCACGTTAGGCAGGTGAAAACTAATGTGTTGATAAAGGGCGAAGAATTGAATGCTGAAGATAGCACAGTATTCTTGGGCTTAACTTTGGATGCTAAGCTTCAGTGGGGTCCACATATAGATAAATTCTCGAAAAAGCTAAGCTCTGCAGCATACGCTGTTAGAAAAAATCGTAATTTAACTGATATAGAGACAGCCCGTTTAGTGTACTTTAGCTATTTTCATAGTGTAATGTCGTACGGTATTCTGTTGTGGAGAAATGCCGCGGACATTCAGACTATCTTTGTTTTGCAGAAAAGAGCTGTTTGATCAATTTATAAATTAAGTCCGAGACACTCTTTTAGAAAGAAATTTAAGGAGATTAATGTAATGACTGTGCCCTCTCAGTATATTTTTGAAAATCTTTTATATGCCCATAAAAATATAAATTTGTTTAAAAAATACAGTAATATCCATAATATAAATATTAGGAACAAACATAAATTTGTTGTACCTACAACAAGGCTCAAGAAAATAGGTGGTCAATGTATACGTTTTTATAATAAACTTCCAAACCACGTTCAAGATCTAAGCCTTAATAAATTCAAATCATTTATTAAAAGTAAGTTGTGCCAGAAAGCCTTTTGTACCGTTAAAGATTATATTGAGGATAAAAAGGCTTGGGATTGAGCTGCTCCAATTATTGCATTCTGAAACTTTTATTTTATTTCTATACACTTTTGACATTTAATGATTATTCAAAACACAATGACATATTTACTTTGTGGAGCTTAATATATTGTGTGGAATTTAATATTTACTTAGTAGTATTATATTGTTTTCAATCATTGTGAATGTGACGACTATGTAGGTCATTATTTTTTTTTTCTCATTTAGTATTAATCATGGTCATGGTAGTTTGAGTAATTTATGTGGCCTACCCAAATGTTATTTCTTTGGTGTTGTTCGTCGCATCGTTGAGCTCCTTAAGTTTTGATTTGAGCTGCACGATTACTGAAAAATGCGTGCACGGACTGGACAGGTCCACTCAATCTGTGTGGTTCTTTCCTCAAAAGGACCTTTTCAGACACCAATCTACATGGCCTTCACATGATCTGACCAAGATTATGACTGGACTTTAAAGGAGACGGTGACCTCTGAGTCTGTTTCGGCCTTTCTTCTCAGAGTAGTCAGATAGGAAACGCCGACCTCATCTAGCTTTATTTTAAAAATTTAATATGATTGACGTGTAAAAGTGTTTGTACAAACCTACTTACAGAAAATAAATCATTTATCATTTATTTATCATTTAACGGAGTCACCAACAGCGCAACGAGTGACGTAGAAGGTACAGGAGTTTGCGGTGGTGAGCGGTTTATTGGCATATTAATTAGCTTCACAGGTACCAGGGCGCTAGGATTACAAGAAAGTAGCACCGTATTTCCGTATTACGCACGCATGCGTAGTTGAAGAGCAGTAGGCTTATTATCATTGCTAACTTTTGGTTTTCCAACGCAGAGTTATACTACTCGTATTCTAAATACCACGGGTACCAGGCGCACATAGAGAGCAGTACCGTGGAGTCGACGTCACCCGAGGGGTGGAGCTTTATCGGCGAATAAAGATGATGGCGCGTGTACCTTTTGTCTTATGCTGGTAGGCGGTGTTGCGTGAGCGAGGCAAGCACAATATCCTGGCACGTGATCGTGCGCAGGAGGGCAGAGTCAGCTGGTCTCAAAGATAGTCGGTTCGGCTTGGCCCAAGCCAAGCCGAACCAATAGGAGTAAAAAAATATTTTTTTGTCGGAATTATGATGTGTAGTTTATTAATTTTTGTAATTTAAAATAAAATTGCGTGAAGCTAGGATACGTCTACTCATCACCAGTGTTGCAAAAGTGAAAATTTTAAAATCGGGTAATTTTCTAGGTAATTGGGAGAAATCGGGAGATTTTTTGTCAAAATAAAACAGTATTTATGCTATTCATTAAAGTAATTTATTAAACATATTTTAGGTAAAGCGATTACTGATTATTCATTTTCGTACCACTTCTTGCTTGCTATTTTTGTAAACATTATTTGGTCAATATTTAAATTTTATCAAGTTTGGTTATTTTCTCCGATACATCTTTTTGTATGGAGAAGACCAATAATCGATTCAGTAGATAGTTTGTTGCGCTGTTTAGTTTTCATCAGATTGATTGACAAAAATATTCGTTCCACGTTTGCAGATGAGTGTGGTAAACTCAGAATATTAAAAACAAACGAACAAATATTTTCGAACATTCGTGAACCATCCCCCCATTTCATGCTGCTAACGCTTGCCCAAAACTCTTCAGTAGTTTCACTAAACGACGCAATTTCTTTGGTATTCCGAAGCAAACGCCATTCTGTGTCAATAGTTTGATGTTTTTTGCTGTCTAATAAATTTGGAAATTGTCTACAAATTGGTACTATTGACGACAGTTTACCTTTTTTGACATTTTCCGGAGATATAGCCCCCAAATCCTTTACAGGATTATTATTATTCGGAAATCTTTGTATGATTTGATCACACGCTTCGATAAAGAATTGCATGCATCTCGTTTGGAATAAGTGGATTTGTTCAGGACTCAAGCTCTTATCTGTAAGCAAAGTGTTGATGGCATTTGCTCCGTAATAAACATTTCCAATATTAACAAAGTTACGTGGAGTTTTAAAGTCGATGTTCTCAAGATTGTTTTTTTCTAAATAGTCTTTTTTCAAAAAACAATCAAACTATTACAAACGTGCGAATACAAAACACGTATTCTTGCTGATTCGGATTGCATTTCTCGATTTAATTTATTGCAAATCGATTAAACAAACTCTAAAAACTGAATAAAGAGTATCGGTATTGGGTCGTTCAATTTGTTCAATATATTTTTAGCTGTTGTTACATCATCATTTAGTGAACCCTCAATGAAAAATCATTTCAATGCTTGATATTGCTCCAAAACTCTTGATATATTCGTAGCTGCGTGTATTGACAGCCGCCTCGTTTGACAAGGATGTCATAATTTACGTATCTTTAAATTGCAAAATAATTGAAATTCTTTAAATTCAGCCGATCTTTTGGGACTAGGCGCGAAATAATTATATATTTTTCTTACAACTTCTTTAACAAACCGAGGTATTTTGCTGCAAGCATAAGACGCATATAGATGAAACGAATGACAAATACATTATATTATAAAAAAAAATTCTACGTCAGCTTTTAGTAAAGTCATTACTGAATGATTAGGTACGTCCCATCAGTTGCACCATCTGATGTAAAACCTATGAGATTTTGACGAAATGGAATACTATATCGTTTAAAAAAGTCCACAATGCTTTTGTGTAATGTAGTAGCATCTGCAGCCACAACTGGGATAAGTCCGAAAAAATAATATCCTACGTGATTTTTTTTAAACATATCTGACGACTAAACAAAGATGTTTGGTGGTACTCCTATCCGTGGACTCGTCAATTATCAAGGAGAACTTAACCTGTCGCAAATCTTCGCAGAGAGTATTAAAGCTTTCTTGCGCGATTACATTATTTACGATTGCCTGAATCCTGGGCCGAGAGCACTTTATATTTTCAGCTACTTTTGTATCTGGACAAACCTTTTGTGAATTAAACATTATCACAAAAACAAAACACACAAAAACAACAACTGTCCCAGCAAAAACCTGTTCCTAGCGATTAGCTAGATTGATCCGTGCACGGTGCACAAAGCGCTACAGGCCGCCGACCGCGACGGACAATACATCGACAATTATCTAGTAAATCCGACAAGAAAAATAGTTATTGTGGGTTGTTTGAATTGAATAGAACTGTAATAATAATAAAAAGTATAAAAAACTAAGACAAAAATAGTCAAATTTAATACTATTCGGAGAAAGTGAAGTACCTATCCTTCGATCAATAATCGAAGTACCTACCTATAACAATAGATGAAGTAGATGGGAGTTAGTAATATTAATAGTAAGAAGGTAAGCGTCATTTAAAACGAAACGTTTCTTTGGCTGATCAATAGGTATTGTTAGTTCAGCAAGTGTCAGCAGCACGCCTACCCTGAGTGCTTCTGTAGGTCGTCGGAGACAAGTGCCAGCGCTGCGGCGCAACCCGCCACCACTGTGAGGAGTGCACGTCCAGCGCGACCAGCTGCGCTACGTGCAAGCACCTCGGGAAGAGCAGGCGGCGGACCATAAAACCGCCTCCAGGAGGGACTGCCCGGCGAGACTACATGCCGAGCAGAGGAGCGTTGCCTTGTTATGGATAGAACCGCAACACGAACACGAATTGGCTAATTAAACCTCGCCGGGTCAGCGCTTGCGACGAGGGAGCTCCCCGCGGTGTGCCGCCAACTGGACCTGGACGTCGTGCTCCAGGAGAAATACGCACAGGTCGACAGTGGCGTTCTGCAGCATGGACTAACTGCAAAGTCGGGAGTCCACGTCCATCGGCGCGGCACGGCCTGTGCGGTGCTGCAGCACCTTTCAACCGACCACTGCCTCATGGTTCACCTGTAGGAGTGCGACCTGCACGTGGTCTCCGCATATTTCCAGTTCTGCGAGCCAATAGATCGCCACCTGCACCACCTGGAGGGTATTATGGATGCGCTGCGCGGGAAGCGCGTAGTTATCTGCGCTGACGACAACACCCACTCGCCGATGTGGCACAGTGCGCCTCGCCACTTGGCCCGTGGCCCGTGAGACTCGTGGCCTGGTGTTTCCGTGTTTCCGGAGATATGGAAGGTAGACAAGTTGGTCGTCTTGCCAAAGGGCAACGATCGGTCGCGCCGCTCTCGGATCCCAAGGCATACAGGCCACTCACTCTTCTACCGATTTTGGGGAAGATACTGGAACGCCTAATAATAACGTACCTTGCCTCTATCGTGGCATCTCAGACGCTGAGCATTGTTTTTCGAGGGGCAGGTCTCGTGACCGTCTCACGGCGCTGATCGCGATACTGGACCGGGTGACGAACTCCTCGGAAAACTATGTTCAAGTCGTACTTCTAGATATCTCTGGGGCCTTCGACAGAGCCTGGTGACCCATGGTCCTGACGAAGGCAAAACAGGCTCGCCGAACATTTATAAGATTTTCGTCAGTTATTTCACAGAGAGGCAAGTTGGACTGTTCATGGGCGACTGTTCCAGGGATCTGTTCTTATACCGACACTCTGGAACCTCCTGCTCGATGACATCCTGAAGCTACCGTGGCCGGAAGGGGTTAGGGCGGTAGCATACGCAGACGACTTTACGGTCGTGATCGAGCGGTATGCTCAGTCGTCGCTAGAGGCGGTGTCCGCTTGGCGGACACGGAACGGTCGGTGTCCAATTTTCAGCTGCGAAATCTCAGACCCTCACGTTGAAGGATAAATTTAAGCGTCCCCCTACAATTCGAATGGACGGCACCTCGATCGCACACATCGACAATGGAAAATTCTTATTTAAAAGATTAGCAAACGAAGTTGAGGGTAGTGGTAAAACAAAAATCTTTCCGGGTTTTTAACTATTTAACGGAAATAAAACGCTGGGATACGCACTGAATATAGAAAAGGGGTAAGGATGAAGAATGATGATTGATCTGACCGTTTTATGCTGGTACGGTAGATGACTTAGCTGATGGCCTCGTGCATCTGATTAATGCTGGTCGCAACGATTTCTTTTGCTGCATCCGGCTCGAAGGACCAGATGTTTTAGTGATGAATGAAAATCTTCAATAGTAATTAGGCGTATAATTAATGATGTTCTACGTGCGTGTATGTTGGGCGATTGATTCATGATACCACTGCGCACGTGGAGGAATTCTGTACCACACCCCGCACTCCTCTCATCTCCTCTCCCGTCCAGTAGTGGTGGGCTCGCTCATAGTGATGATGCGTAGACAGATACAATGGCCAACATATCTCTTCAAGCTCTTCTTGACATAACTGTGCAACGTATAATGAAAAGTCTACCAGGCAAGCCGCCTCACCAGTTCTTAAATTTATTGTTAAAATAGGGTTTCGATGGGTCATGCATGAAGCCAAAATAGATATAACCAGAAAATGAAACAAGAAAAAGACTGATGAAGCCATTTTTATGACAACTTTAGTTCCCTTATAACTAACTGTTGCAGTTGGAAAGGAAGTAATTATGAGTCCGCGTATCACTGGTCAGTTTCCCTCAGTCGTCAGTTTATTTAATTCGCGTGTGTCGTGTCGTGACGATGATTGATGGAAAAGTGTGCACGTACTCGTATCTAATAGGAGCTCGCTCCAGTGCTGCGTGTTACTTGTGTTTGGCGAAACCATCTCAGTCTTGCTTGCGTTAAAAAGTGTCATCTGATGATCAAGTTTGGTTTGTCACCTTTGCATGCTCAAATTAATAGCATGGAGTAGGTATCAAAAACAAGACTTAAAATCTTGGTCTGTCTAAAGAGAAGACAAAGAAACAGATACAAGAAACAATAGTATCAATTTATTCAACATTAAAATACAGCATGAGAAAATACAGTAATGACAAACATAGAGTATGACAATCTATCATAACATCTTCTAAGTAAGCAAGCAGTTCATATCGGAACTGCTCAAGATCTTCGAGTTTTATTTTTGTATAAGCGCACATAACGCTAATGTGGAAAGAGTTTTTTCACTGATTAATAGGTACTCCGTGGAGCGAAGAGAGGAACAGACTAAGTGTGCAGTCAGTAAAATTTTTATTTCTTACTCAATACAACTTCATGCATTCTTACTCAAAAACATGACATGTGAAGATTTTCACAATTATTTGCTGAAGAACTAAGAACTTCAAAATCAAAATTAAATTCAAAATCAAAAGTCATTTATTCAAACTAGGCTGAGGATCAGCACTTTTCGAAAGTCAAAATTACATAAGACATTCCCCCAAAACGCCCACCCTTCACCACTTCCTAGTGCTTTAGCTGGGAAGAAGAAGTGGCCAACAAACTCCCCAGCAGCACTTCTTGCAAACATTGGCAGCTCTGGTAAATATGATTAAAATATAGTAAAATAATGTGAAAAATTCGTTTAATTGTGAATATCCTTCATACAGAAAATCCTCCTTTTTAGACCCATTAGCCCTCCTTTATCAAAATATCGTCTGGCAACCCTATTTCCAAACGACCGCGCAGGTACGCGTAAAAAAGTGTTCGCTTACGAAAAATATTTCAAGTGTAAAGTTTAAGTTTTATTTTTATTTGCAACACGCATGTGGTGAATTATATTTATCTCGCCTGACGCCGTAAAACAGTGTAGGGAACACTGTTTTACGGCATTTCTTTCACAAAACTGAAAGTACAACGTCAACCAGTAACAATAACAGGGCAAAGGCAACAATAACAAAAACATTAAGAAATAACAAAAACAACCTAAAACAATGTAAATGCGTAACACTTTTGGCATTGAAAGCCTAACGTACTGTGCGATCGGAACACAAGCAAGCATCGGACGTATACGAGTAGTCTCTGAGACAAAAAAACGCTGTTGCCCGCCCCTTGCTGCGCTAGCCGCGCATGCGCGGTGCTGTTGTGTTCGTAAGATTGACTAGTGCGCTACTGCTACTACTATTTGTAGCCTACTTCAGAAAGTTATTTGACGCGAACTATATGTGCTGTTACAATACATATGCAATACAATACAGTTAATTAATTGCGCGAAACAAAGACTTTCGCAGATACAGAGAGCACCGTTCACGTAAAATAAACAGGACGAGCACGAAGGAGGATATAACGAAGATGTTTCTGAATTCAGATCCTTACATCTATGCAAGATGGCCAATAGTGCATCGTGCTCAACATAAAACAAAGATGAGGCAAGAAACCTTGGATCTTTTGATTGTTGAGCCGAAGCAACAGGATGATTGAGTTCTGTGACATAGATGACATTAATTATGACACTGAGTTTGATGAATCTGATAAGATGTTTAGGATGCTTGTAGCTTTAATTACCCATGGTTATTTGTTTAAATATTTTTAATGTTTTTTTTTTGTAGTTAATGCATGTTTTATAAAACAATCCAGGGAAGGGTATCAATATAGGGAGTATATTAGATACTGAGGGCATTCGGTCTCATTATCAAACTACTCTCACTAAATAACACATATCTTTAGATAATTACCATGTACCTACCTTGTTACCAGTTATTATGTTGAATCGATTGCTATTCCATTTATGTTCATATATTTTTTTTATAATCATTTATGAACAGATTAAAATCTTCTTTATATTCTAAAAACACATTTTATTTTTTCTCCCAAAATGTAACGCGTGCACGCATTGTGCGATATGTCAAAAAATGCAGAAAAGAATAATGATCATGCCAAAGGAAATTAGGACACTTGTCCGAAAGTTGAAGTATATCATTTTTTACATATTTCTCCATACATTTTTATCAACCAAGTGCTATAAAGTAAAGAAAAACGTTTATTGAAACACCGAAATAGCATTCAATTGATTAATATACGGTACCTAAACCCTTTTCTGCCGAAAAAATAAAAAAAATTACTAAGTTGTATTTTTTTTTTTGGGTGGGAAATTATCAAAGAACTTCTCAATACTCAATACTCAATCATTTATTGCATTTCACAATGTATATGCTTAGGTGGTAAGTAGATATTTGTTGTAACAATCATGGACCCTGTCGGGCACAGCAACAGATTTTTTTTTAAGGAAGAGGACTTATTTAGGTATACATGCAACTAACTAATTCTAAATATTAGTCTAAGCTAACATTTTATTAATTATGACTCCAAAAAAAAATAAAATATATATATATATATATTTATATAATGCCAGTTCTATAGATTTATCGATTAAATATTCGTTTATGCTATAGTAACATTTATTTAGTAATACCTTTTTTAATTTATGTGTAAAAACAGCAATTTTTTCCTCATGTCTGAGTACTTTGGGTAGTTTGTTATACATTTTTATCGAGATAACCAGTGCAAGATGAGTGCATTTTTAAACGGGATGTCTCTGACGCTCTGGGCGGAGCGGGAGGGTGTGTCAGACTCTTACTCACTAAAACCCGCCCGTGTTCCTTTCGTTGCCCGTATTGCCAGAGGCCACGGTATCAGTTTCGGACTTTTCTGCGACCCCGCCAGACTAAGTTGATCCCTAAGTCTATGAATATCGATTTTCAGCCCACGTACGTTGCGCGCCCCCTACGTGACCCTGCCCGACGAACTCAAACCGTCAGTGGTGCCAGATTAGGCGATTTGCCGCTATTTAGGTTATTTGGAATGGTGTCGGGGCGACCAAATTTTGCAATCGGTGAATGGTCGCCAATTAGGCTATCTCGGAACAAAAAATAGGCGATTTATTCAGATCATCTGAGGAACGATGAAAATGTCCTGTTCTAAAAATACAAATATCGGTATATCATCATTTTTAACGTCGACCAGAGAAAATAGAGAAGTGTTAAAGAATATTTTAAGATCAAACGAACTTCTTGAAGTGAAGTTCGATCATTATTATATGAGTCACTTCATTCGAAGATACAAATAACCAAGTAGTGCCTTTATTCTACAAGGCCCTGTTCGCACGTTTAAAGAATCGACTTTTAGTCGATTGTCGGTTTTTTTTTGTCAACCTCACTCACTCGCGTGGCGTGCTGTGAACTTCAGTCTTGTTTAGAGATCAGTTTTCTACTATGGGTTTGGGTAGGTGAGGACTTTGTATCTTCGAATGAAGCGACTCATATAATAATGATCGAACTTCACTTCAAGAAGTTCGTTTGATCTTATATTATATTACGTTGCTTCATTCTTCAGATACAAATAACCATGTAGATGTTTAGAGATCTAGGTTTTCAGATTAGTAAATAAATCTTTACTTAGCATTAGAAAACTTTAATTTTAACAACAAAAAACAGTATTTTTTTCTTAATTGTAAATAAGGTACTTAATTAGTACAGCAGAAAAACAATAAATACTTAAATTTATTTTGATTTAATTAGTTTTTACTCTAGGTTTTAGACCTAGAGTAAAAACTGATGGCGCAGACAGATCGAGCAAAAATTCCGTCATCATTTAATAGTCGGTTATAGAACCGAGCAAACGTCTGAGACGAGCTAGCCCAGCCAGCCGTCTTCCTGATGGTGTCAACACAGACTCCAGCGGAGGCCGCCGCCGAGGTGGAGGCGTGGCGCGTGCTGTGCGCACTGAACACTATGACGTCGACGCCGCTCTCCGCTAGGGTCTGCTTGATCCACCTACTGATCGTTTGTGACGATGCTTTTTTATATGGTCTTTTTACGGTAAGCAATAGAGATCGGTACCTTCGGGTCGTGAAGCAAATGTTACCTCGAGGTAGTCATCGAGAGTCTTTGCAGGGCATATCCTTGGGTTTTCTACGAAATACGGTAATTATAAAACAGGTTGTTTTCGATTTGGTGCGGAAGTCTTTATCATGTCAGTTATGTTTATCTTTATGCCAATAGGGGATCTCTTGACATTTTGCACTCTAATAAGGGAGAAGGTTTTTACTCGGTGGGAAGTACATAACGCTAATAAAATTGTAAATTTTTTTGTTAGCTTATTAAGGTCAAGATTGGTATTGGGGTACCATTGGGAAACGTAGTCCAGTATTACTTTTGGGTCCTAAGTGGTGCTATATTTGAGACGGGATGGCTTTTGCCTGTAAATACCTTTGAGTAGACGTTTTATTCTCTCATCTGCTCCAATGTTATTCCCGAGGAGTAATGAAAGGGCAGATCGATGGCGGTTGATAAGACCGTATGATGCTCCCTTATGAAAGAGATCCACCAGAAATGCTATGACTGACGAAGTTTCAAAGGTATTAAGACTCTTACAAACAAGCGCGACACGCGACGCGACACAAAAGCACCGCTTGTAGTGCTACACGCGGTGTCTTTGTGTAGCGTCGCGTGTCGCGCCTGTTTGAAGGAGCCTTTAAGGTTATTTTCGAGACAAAATTGCCACCAATATTTGTAAGTGACTGCATATTGTTTCATAGTATTATCCGACATGGAGCATTAAGTCTAGTGCTATGTCCGGGGTATTCAGTCTCGTAAATGCTGACCTGAGAGCGTTGCGGCCCCCAGTGTAAGGTTCCTGTAAAGCGGGTGACGAGATCTGTAATTTGAATGCAAAAGGTCCTCATTAGGATCCAAGAAAACAGTACCTATCTGATATGAGCATTATTTTCAACAATGGAAACCAAGGTTGGCCAGGCCAATAAGGAAAGACTAGGATGCCGGTTGCTGAGTCGTCGACGATTTTCTCAAACATTTTAGGATCAAAGCAAACGGTGGAAAAGCGTAGAAAAAAGTTGATTGCCAACTAACTATAAAAGCGTCAACTGTTATATAATCAGGGTCCGGTCTCCATGAAATGTACTGGCTACATTTGGCATTGGTGCGGGAAGCAATCAGATCGATTTTTGGTTCACCTAACGTTTGAACTATTGTTTGAAAGGCCCAATCCGATAGTTCCCATTCTGTGTCTACATTAATTTTCCGAGATTCTTCATCGGCTTCTATATTGTTATGTGTAATGTACGACGCAAATAGAAATATGTATATTTCGCTTCTCACACCATTGCCAAATTGTTTTGGTCAGTTCATTTAAATGTGGGAACCGAACTCCTCCCATACGGTTAATATAACTCTAATAATTGTTTGATAGCTTGTGCCGTATGCGGTTGGTCGCTCGGGGATACATAATTACGCAGGGCTGATATTTGTTTCACTTTTTTAAAGAATGGAATAGAGTATCCTTAGATATCCACTTAAGAATTAATGAATTACCAGTAATTTTAAGCCAACAATTATAAAAATGCTGGATTCTCCCAGCATGAAACTCTATTGTTGAGCTGCCGCACGCTGTTTTCTCTGGGCAGATGACTTATGTTGAGCTGCGCCTGTCTGGGGCTTGCGAGGAGCTGGAGCTCCTTGGCCCTCCTTCCTTCCCCCTGTTCGAAGAGAAGCGAGGAGGGCCTGTTTTCCTGGGAGCGCAGCCGGTTCGTCGTTGGTTGATATGAAGTAGAAGGCATTTTGAGGTTCGGTGCGGGCTTCTTTGCAAGCCATGTTTTTCGATCACTTTCGTGGCCTTTATCTTGTCTGAAAGTTTGCTTCCAAATAGCATTTCATCGCGATCAATATCTTGCATGATATTTAAAAACGATTTATCGAGGCCCGGAGTACTTCTAACCGGAGTTCTTAACTTCTTTCTCGCCTCCGTGTCTTCAAAGTGCAGATCGCACAACAAACGATAGCTGTCGCTTAAAAAATTAATGGACTGAATTTTGTTTTTGCCATCGTCAAGAAGCAAATCTAAACCTTTATTAAGAGCGGCTATTCCGTGACCTAATTGCTGCTGTACTCCTTCTACTCTTTTGTCACGAACACGGGTACCTTCATTTACTGCAGCCGAAATTTCTGTGTTTAATTTAGGCGCCTGTAATAATGGGCAATTCTCAGGAATAAGGTACTCTTTATAAAGCTTCTCCTTTGTCTCATTATTCATCCCTTTTCGGAGAATAGGTAGCCAAAGCCGCGATAGGTTTTCATGAATTTTAGGGCCAAACTTCGTCTCTCTCGTGGTCTCACCTAAGGCGGAAAGAATATCAGGATCCAATTCCGGTACTGGGGTTGATTCCTGATCGCCATCAGGTTTGGTCTCCTCATCGGGTGGCATGTCGTTTATGCCAGTCTGATCTATTAACCCCATGGGGCCTGGATCGTCGTCATTATGAGGTGTGTTGTCTAAAACAATTAAAACATAAAAGTCATAAATTGAGGGTCGACGTAAACTTTTTTCCTTGTATTAACACTCGGTTAATCTCTCGGGTAATATTACAACGCTAAAGCGATACTATAAATAACCGTCGTGATGGTACACGATCCCCCTCCAGGCATTTTATTTGTTTTAACGTAATCGTCCTTTAAACTATTAAAGATTACCTTTGTACTAACACGCGGTTAACCTCTAGGTACAGCAAGTTACCTTCGTGATGACACGCGGTCAACCTCCAGGCATTATAATCGAGATAATATTTCTCTAAAATATTTTGTCACCAGCACACTTAACACTCAATAAATAACGATTTACTAACCTGAATTTTCATCGGAGTCTTTCGATGACGAATAAATAATTCTTTTATATTTTCTTTGTTGATCTTCCAGTTTTTGAATTTTACGTTGATAACGTTCAATTCTATCCTGATTTCTTCTTTTCGGCATTGTAATGATTGTTGAGCACGAAATATTAACTAGTGTAAGGCACGTGCGAACGATGCCTCGCAAGAAAAAGGAATGAAGTCCACAGCAGGCCACGCTAGTGAGGTTGACAAAAAAAAAAACTGACAATCGACTAAAAGTCGATTCTTTAAACGTGCGAATAGAACTTTGTAGAATAAAGGCACTTGGTTATTTGTATCTGAAGAATGAAGCGACGTAATATAATTTATATCGAATCAAATAAAGTTGACATTGACTTGTAAAGTGTTGAAAGATGTCTGCAGATGTCATTGATGTTTAAAAATTTTAGGTTTAAAAGTTGTACTATGGCATTTAAATACACAGAAATAGTAAATTTTGTATACGCTACAAATCAATTAAAATAAACGTTTCTGCATACGTTGAGGGTTTTCTTGTGATTTGATGAATCCAGGGACAGATGGGCAAAAAATCCAGATTTTTAAAAGAAGTAAGTAGGTACTTAGTGGTTCCTTTATATTTTCGGGCATTTTTTAAAATTAGCCACGTGCTGCATTATGAAAATCTGTTTATGTCGCACTCAATTTGTGGTGTGGAGACTTATAATTCGGCGAAATTAGGCTACTTTACAGAAAAAAAAACTTTAGGCTACTTGGGCCAAAACTTTTGGCGACTTAGAGCGAGCAGATTCTGGCAACACTGCAAACCATCCTACATTCAACGGAGTTCCGCGACGGCAGTGACTTGTTGCACATCCGCGGTACAGCACACGATTCGTTACAATGTCCACGGGCATGGAGTCGGTTTCAAAGATGGCTATCCGTTTAGCCAGTTGTGGTTTTACAGGCCAATCTGAAACGCAGAGAAATACGCTGAGTTTAAGACCCTCACTGAGAAGTGGGGCAGGTGAGTCAACCAGACCAATATAAATCGATCAATATTTTGGTGGTTAATGGTTAGGCTTTGCGTCAAAGTAGTTCCGCGGGCTAAGGAAGCGCTCATAGGGAATATGCACGTAATTCAAAACTTAACCATTATTAAGTATACACTGTGTGAGAGTCAAGAAAGAATTATCATTTTTAGGGTTCCGTAGTAAACAGGGAACACTTATAGTTTCACCATGTCTGTCTGTATGTCTATTACTAGAAAGCTATATTTTTTGGCATAGGTACATACGAGTATTAATCACGCCAACAAAGAGCAAAAACAAAATATTGAAAAAAAAAAAATCTTTTAGGGTAGGTACCACCCTTGCACGTAATGTGGGGATGATATATTTTTTTCTCGTCTACCCCATGGTGTGGGGTATCGTTGAAAACGCCGTTTAAATATTTAAATATTGTGGGTCTGTGAACACTACTTTTCGATTGAAGGATGCGCTTGCATGATATTAAAGCATTAAAATGCAAATTTTTGTTATAGTCAAGTGTGTCCCCCCGCCAGCTAAATGGTTGTTTATGGAGATGTGAAAAAAAACATGGCAACTACTGCCATGATTTTTTTTTAAATATAGTATAATTAAAAAGAAAACTATCACAGCTAAGTGGGCTTTGGAGAATTTACAGTGGCATATATCGATGTATGGGAGAACGTGTTTTTTCAACTACAATGTTAAGTTTTTTTTTGGGATAAACTCATCCCAACATCCCAACTACGGAACCCTTCATTGTGCGTGGTCCGACACGCACTGGGCCGGTTTTTTTTACATTTTTAATGCATCTATTTATTTTGTGTTGCATTTTATTGTGGAATGGAACACAAACTCAAAACGCAATGTCTTTGATAGCACTGGAAGTGACAAAAAAGCTATGTGAATGAAATGAAATGAAATTGTTTATTATGTGAATAGATATCAGAATGACTTTTACACATCATACCTATTAAAAAAAAAAAACTAGTTGGAGTCGACATTTCCTATCTGACTACCCCTGAGAACAAATGGCGAAACAAACTCAAGGGTCAAAGTCTCTTTTAAAGTCCAGACATAATCTTGGTCAGATTATGTGCTGACCATATATGTAGATGTCTGATATGGTCTTTTGAGGAAAGAATCACACAAATTTGAGTGGACCTATCCAGTCAGTGCAAGAATTTGTCAGTAATCGTGTAGCTCAACTCAGAACTTAAGGAGCTCAACGACTCGACGAACAATACCAAGGAAAGGACATTTGGGTTGGCTACATAAAGTACTCAAAATGCCAGACTATCATTAAAACTGAGAAAAAAAAAAACAAAAATAAATAAATAAAAATGACACACAATAATAATCTATTCTTTACAAAGTGCTCGTAATCTCACTAAGGTAAGAAAGGAAGTGCGATTTTCGATTTTGTGCGAGAAAGTTGTTTGAGTTTCTTAATTCTTTTGAGCAACAAGCAGTAGTTGAATGTATGTGTAACAAAAAATCAAAATCAAAAGTCATTTATTCAAACTAGGCTGAAAATCAGCACTTTTCGAACGTCAAAGTTACATAAGACAGTCCCCTAAAAATGCCCGCCCTTCACCACTTCCTAGTATTTTAGCTGGGAAGAAGAAGTGGTGCAACAAACTCCCCAGCAGCACATGCTGCCATATGTTAGCTAGCAGACGCCAGTATACCAACAAAACAATGAACAAACTGTAAAACTTTTAATTCGACGCATTCTTGTCATTCATCCGAAACAACAGGGAGCCGTGCCTCCTCCCGAGCCAGAGTTCGAGTACCGGCCGGACCGCCTCAATGGTACGAGGCGCCGCGGTAGGGCGTAAAAGCCTGTTCCGCCATTCCGCCACCAGGGCTGCGCGAAGCTGCGACCGACGCAACTCCATTTGTCGCTGCATAAGCCGCTCGCCTCGCGCCACCGCTACAGTGACGCGAGCGGAAACGAGGGCGCGAGGCGAGCGGCCAGTACATAAGCCGCTTTCTTGGAGATCGTGAGATATCCCCTAATGACTCTGACGGTCATCGCCCTCTGCGGCTTTTGCCAGACAGCGATGCTACCAGCCATCAGGTCAGCCACCCAGATCGGGGCCCCATACAGGGCCATCGATCGCACGATCCCCACGTAGAGCCGCCTACAGGCGGCGCTCGGGCCCCCCAAATTGGGAAGCAGCGTTGATAAAGCCCCATTCGCGCCCAACAAATTGGGCGCTAGCCGCCGAAATTGCGGGCCGAAGTCCAACCGGCTGTCGAGCACCAGTTCCAGGTACTTCATGTTAGACTCGCGCGATTCGAGCCTCCCAACCACGATGATTATGAACACAATTGGTGCATAAGAAATTTCACTGTCACACTCGCCATTGGTCGATGGATTTTTACGTTTATTTACACTTGAGCGCAATAACAGAGAAATAATGTTGTTTTTGCTGGTCTGCCAGAGCAGACTTCTGCCAACGTAGAAAAGAGGATATCTGGAGACGAAAAATATAATTATACTGAACATTACCTCACAAGTGTGCCAAGATCTTCCAAAGTCTATCAAGATTTTTAAAACAGGGAAAAACATGCCTGGCAAACACCATGGAGTTAAAGTATATTTTATAATAAAAGCCCTCCAACAAACTCCAATCACTATGTGACAAACTGCAATACTCATCAAGTACAATCAATGCCCACCGTCATATTAATGCCACCACACCTCGCCTCAGATCAGTGTACCTCAATGAGAAGTGTTCGTAAGTAAAAACCGGCCAAGTGCGTGTCGGACCACGCATAATGAAGTGTTCCGTAGTTGGGATCAATTTATTCCAAAAACAAACTTAACATTGAACTTGAAAAAGCTGTTCTCCCATACATCGATATATGCCACGGTCAATTCTCCAATTGCAAATTTAAGCTGGTCGACTATAACTCGTTAATTTAGTAAAGCCTACATAGCCGTGATAGTTTTCCTTTTAATTTCATTATATGTACTACTGCCATGAATTTTTTCACATCTCCATAAACAACCATTTAGCTGGCAGGGGGGGGGGGACGGGGACGGACGGACGGACACACTTGACTCTAACAAAAATTAGCACTTAATGCTTAATATTACGCAAGTGGATGCTTGAATCGAAAAGTAGTGTTCACAGATGTGCAATATTTTTGAACGGTCTATCCAACGATACCCCACACCTTGGGATAGGCGAGAAAAAAAACTATCATCCACACATTACGTGTGGGAGGTAGGCCAAAAAAAAAAATATTTTCAAGATTTTATTATAGCATTTTGTCGGCGTGATTAATATGTATACTTATGTCAAATTACAGCTTTCTAGTACTAAGCGTCTCTGAGCTACAGTGGGGTCAGACATACAGACAGACAGACAGACAGACGGACATGGCGAAACTATAAAGGTTCCTTGTTTAATACGGAACCCTAAAATGGAAAGTTTGACGAACTAAAATGCGTCTTAAGATCATTACCTAAGACAGCAGAAGTTATTCTTATAATGGAAACCTGGATTCGCTCGGAGGCCCAAGCTTTGGCACTACAAATCGACAATTACATCCATTATTATAATCATAGAACTGACGCAAATGGGGGAGGAGTTTCAGCATAAGGAAAAAACGATTCCCTATGGATAATTTTGGAACGGTATGCGCTTGAAATAGGAGTCATTATATAATCCTGGAAACACTAAGAAAAAGGGCAATCGTTTTCGGAGATTTCACACACTGATCTATTAACTAAGAAAAATAAAGAGACTAAACCATACTGTTGAAAAGCACAGCAATTTTCTTAAGTAAAAATATGTATTTTAATTAAAATATGCTTATATCTATAAAACCCTCCAACCAATTGGAATGTTTTAAAGGCTAGAATACTGTTAATCAGGTCCCTTTGGATATATTAGTGTCTTTTAGAATCAAACACAGTAGGTTTTGACCAGAAATGAGTCTGGTTGAAATCATAACAAACAAGTAGGTACTTGGAAAGTTACGCCATAATTACTAATCAAGGCTACGTCGTAATAGTACGCGACAAGTCACAACCTGCTCCCTTGGGCGAGTCCATTTTGCGAGACTGTATGGAATATTGCCCGGGGTGCGTTAGAGGTGCCCCCGCCATTTGTGCCTAGACGGAAAGACTATATAAGGGACTCCTTTTTGGTGTCAATAGTGTGTATCATGCAGTAGCCATTATGATTCAGTAAACAACGGTGTGTTGTGTATCAGATGGTCATCAGCTATCAGCTGGCATCTGTTTCCATAGTCTCCAGACATAGCTTATGTTTTTATTGTGTTTTCTCTGTGTTTATATAATAGTGTTATGTAATAGTGTTATGTAATAGTGTTATGTAATTCTTCTGATTGTGTTGTATATAAATGATTGAGTATTGTCTGTGTGATTATACCGTTTTTTAAACCACCCTCTGACTCATTTGATTTTGGCAACATTTCACCCCGCACCTTGAATATCCTACGATTTGGTCTTCGACACGGATCTGCTTAAATCAAAATGAGTGAAAGAAGCACTATTACGACCAGGAGTAAGTTACGTAAGCTGGAAGCAGAGATAAAGGAGTGGCGAGCATTAGAAGTCGATTCTGGAGTGCCTTCTGAGATAGCACCGGGCTCACCTTCAATCGCACCTACAATGACGTCAGTTCCTGCACCTGTGATCACACTGGCTGGCCCCGGTCGTATTATCGACCACAGGTTACTACACAGGACACTACGCCAGTGAGATCGGATATAGAACACAGGCTGAACGAGAGTTAGTGCGCCTGAAGGAAAACCTAGTCAAGAGTCTCAAGAGGAAGCTTGAAGTCGATCTCGCTGAGATAGACGCCGCCGCATATGACGACTCATGTTCCGACCAAGAACAACGCGTGGTGTGGAAGAATGGGTAACAGACATGACGCCCGTTGTTATAAATGATACACCCGCACCCGTTGTAGGTAGTGATCCACCACCGCGACAAGTGCCACCATCCGCGATCAGCCGCGATTTAGTAGTGTCCGTACCGCCGTACGACCATATACCTACGCTCCAACCACAGTGTGCGCCCACGTCCATACAGTTCCGCGAACACACGTACCAAACGTCCGCAGCGCCCATAGCGACGGCCAGTGTTCCACGAGTGCCGACCGGAGAAGCACCTACGTGGGAAAACACGTTCGCCGACGACACAGAAAGGAGCAGGTCCCAAGATAGGAAAATAGACCAACTGCAGGCGCTATATCTAAATGGCGCGTCCGCGACCGCGACCAAGACATGCTTATGAGTTGCCATACTTCAATGGCGGCCCAGCTGACTGGCTGTCGTACAAGAACATGTACCACGATATGACGGCATTGTATGACTTCAAGCCGCACGAGAACCTAGTGCGTTTGAAGACATCGCTGCAGGGAGACGCCAAGTTAGCTGTGGAGGACCTACTACGCACGTCAACGAACCAAGCGGATATCATGAAGACTTTGGATGATGAGTTCGGGCACCTCAACCTGGTGCTGGAATGTACTTTCAGAAAAGTACGCGCTTTACCTAAAGTGACCGAGAGCGGACACGAACTCAGAAAGTTCTCGACGACAGTGAGAAATTGTGTGTCCCTCTTAAGAAGTGTTCGAACCAGGGCATAGATGTGCGAGTGTCACCGAGCTTAGAAATAATCGTAGAGTTTTTGAGTCATCGAGCCCGAGCCATGTAATATTTACGTGCAAATGGAAACAGACACCCAGAGCGTTGACTAGCGTTATTAAGCCCCCGAGGGAATGCACACATATTTAAGCAGACTAGAAATGTACAACATTTGCACGTGCACTCTTATAACGAATAACAGGCAACAGCTGATCAGGATAAATGCACGTTATGTGGGGCACAACACAAGCTACCAAAATGAGAAAAGTTCACTGGGTTGAGTGTCAACGAGCGATGGCAACACGTCAAGCAGAACAAATTATGTTTCACGTGCATAGCTACGAAACACGGGAAGAATTTCCGTCGTGCAAGTAGGTGCGCGTCGTGTAGTTATACGCACCACATATTGTTACATGCCGACAAAAAGACCGAGAGCGTCACGTATGCGCAGCGACTACACCGGGAAGGCGTTATTGAAGATAGTGCAAGTGTGTGTAACCGCGAACGGTGCGGACAGCCAATGTTATGTCCTACTATGGCCACCGTGTCACTGATAGACGACTCGTTGGCGGGGAACGCCAAAGGAAAACAGGTACCACTAGTGCTACGGAGTGCGTGCGGACAGGAAATAATAGGTGAAGCCTCACGGGTGATCACTGTATCAGTGCGCGGGCCAAACGGGCAAACACATGTAGTTAAGTGTCGTACGCTGAAGAAGCTGGATCTACCCGCGCAGACAGTGCCCGCCGCATTGATGACGGAGCACGTGCACATTCACCACTTGGGTTGCGAGGAGATGAGGGGGGCCAGGCCACTGCTGTTGCTGGGACAGGACAACTGCGAGTTGCTTGTCAGCCAGGAGACTCGGTGAGGGAAATCTGGTAAGACGGTTGTCTCTTTGACCAGTTTAGGTTGGGCAGTGCATGGTCCCGTAGGGAGAATATATGACACTAGTGATGGTACTGTAAATTGTGTAGTAAAGTCAACTATTGACTCACATAAGCTGGACAAGCAACAGCTTGAGCTAGAGGCTATTGGAATCTCAGAGGTGCCTCGGACGCACCAAGACATTGAAAGGGCTAAAGCTATTTTAGATTCCACTAGCCGTTGAACGGAGAGCGGCGCTAGGGAAGTAGGTTTGTTGTGGACAACCCACAGCTGCCCGACAAGTACAGATGTACATGCAATCGATTAGCGGAAACTGGGCGTTGTTTGGTTAAAGTCCCTGCGTACGCTAAGGCCAATACGGCACAGATGGATAGGCTAGTGGTATAAGGTAACGCGAGCAAAGAAGAGGGCGGGGTCGAAGCCGAGCCAATAGGGTACCCCAGTAAAGTCTCGTCTAGATTCCTGATTCCTAGGAAAACCGTTTGATTAATAAATTCCAGTTTTTCTCCATTCAATATGAGATTACATTCACTACTTCTAACATTAGGTAATTTTAATCTAATGCATTTGGTTTTTTTTCATTTAGTACCAAATTATTTACCGTAAACCAATCATGGACCTGAAGAATAGAAATGAAATGAAATGAAATGAAATGATTTTATTTTTTCTGTAAGTAGGTTTATACAAACACTTTTACACGTCAATCATACTTAGAAAAAAAACTAGATGAGCTCGGCGTTTCCTATCTGACTACTCTGAGAAGAAAGGCCGAAACAAACTCAGAGGTCACAGTCTCTTTTAAAGTCCAGACATAATCTTGGTCAGATCATGTGAAGACCATGTAGATTGGTGTCTGAAATGGTCTTTTCAGGAAAAAACCACACAGATTGAGTGGACCTATCCAGTCAGTGCACGCATTTGTCAGTAATCGTGCAGCTCAACTCAGAACTTAAGGAGCTTAACGATTCGACGAACAATACCAAAGAAAGGACATTTCAGTAGGCCGCATAAATGACTCAAACTGCCAGACTAAGATGAAAACTAAATGAGAGAAATAATAAAAACAATAATCCACATAGTCTTCACATTCACAATAATTTAAAAAAAGAATATAATACTTCAAAAAGTAAATATTAATGTCATAGTGTATAAGTATAACAAAATCCGTTATGCACGTCGTCATGATTTTGTGATCGTCGATCTATTTTAAAGATCAGTAATGTGTCATCTGCAAATAACACCATGTTCGGTTGATTTTGAAGTAATTGGGGTAAATCATTAATTTACATTAATTAAAAAAGAGGAATGGACCCAATATCGAACCTTGAGGAACGCCTATTGCCATTTCAGACCCCAATGAGTTTACGCCGTTCACTTGAACTTTAACCTTTCTATCTTTTAGGTATGATCTTAGTAAATCAAGAGCATAAGTTTTTAAGTCCATAGTGCTCTCGTTTCAGCAGAAGTGTCTCATGGTTTACGCAATCGAATGCCTTAGAGAGGTCGCAAAAGATACCAATGGCATCCTGTGCTACTTCCCAGGCATTCAAAATGTTCTTTATTAGGGTGACACCGGCGCCAGTCGTACAACGCCTTTTGGTGAAACCGTAATGTTGTTCATAAAAGATGGAATTTTTATTAAAGTGACGTAACATTTGATTGAGCATCAACTTTTCAAACACCTTACTGAGAACTGGCAGAACTGACACATGCCTATACTTGTTGGGTTCTTTACTATCACCGGATTTGAATATAGGAACTACTTTACTGTGTTTTATGAGATCTGGAAAGACTCCTTGGTCAACACTGGTGTTAAATATGAAAGCTAAATAGGGCGCAATGGTTTCGATGATAGATCTGTAGACTATTACAGACATTCCCCAGAGATCTTCTGTTGATTTAATTTTAAGATCTTTTAACACTTTTATAACAGCCTGGGGGTTTGTATGCTGAAACCTAAACTCTAAAGGTCATGCCTTTACAATTTTTTAAACTAAGACAGCAGAAAGCGCGTGTGATGAATTTAAAGTTTCAGTAGTTTTAAGGGGAGCAAAAAAGTTTTCAAATTCTTGAGCTATCTGAAGTGATGGGCCCATGTGCAGTCTATAAATTAAATTCAGTATTACGCCGTTTTTCCTACCTGTTTCATTATCATTTGCCAGGTAGTTTTTATTTTACCATCAGAAATTTTATTTTATTGCTAAATTTTGCACACACTTAAAAGTTTTAAAATATTTTGCAACATACTCATGAAAGCTTTTATTTTTCATATGTTGCTTTAGGCCATAAAGTTCAAAAAGCTTCAATCACTAAATAAGAACTTTAAAGTGTCATTAAATTGCATTTTTAATAGTAAAAAGAACGCGGCGTAGAACTCATTTGGGTCACATATTATATATTATTAAAACTATGAACACATAGTTGACTGGCCAAAGAATTATTTAATTTTTCTTAATTTTTACATGTAATTGGCCTAAACCTTATTTGAATTTTTTGCAAATGTATATAGGAACAAAATGTTATTGTTTGCCCACTGTGATCAGATGGCAACTTATTTACAATTTGTTTGTGTAAGTAATCACAATTACAAAAAATGTTATCTATACAAGTGGCAGAAGAAGCTGTCACTCGGGTTGGTTCATTAAAAACATTTGACAAATCAAATGACCTAAACAGGGTTAACAATCTAACAGTAAGTATTTGAGTTATTTTCTAATAAATTAATATTAAAATCACCACATATGATTATTAACTTACTACAAGCACTAAGTTTCTTTAGCACTCCTTCCATTATAGAATCAAACATTGATAGAATCTTTGAAATGTCAGTCACCTGGAATGTGTGAAGTTATGCAGCTAAATAACAGTGTAAGAAAAGATGTTGTAATATTTATATTAGTAGGAGGTAGAAAAGAAAAGAATAAAATTGGGTAATAAATTGTTAACAAATACATATTGCAATTAGATGAAGTTAATAAGGAATTAGATGGCAATGTTAAACAAACGTGAAGTTACAAGGAATAAACTGCTTTTATTGTAAGACACTAACTTGATTGACAATAACAAGTTTACGACACATTAATTACAGGTTCATTCGTAAATATTAATAAAATTAAATAATGAGCATATTTTTTGTGTAGTAAATTGTAGTGTTTATTGTCTGAGCGAATGTTTTCGTCGTCGATTTTGCTTCCACTAGTTGTCAAGCAAAAGGAGACAAAACCCGTGCTAGTGTGTGATGGACGTAGCTCAGAGAGGTGAGCAGTATTTTGTGATGTTCTGCGGTCTATAAACGTTATGTAGAATAACAAAAATAGAACAAAATACCTCCCGGGATTGATGATATTTTGAAGTCCTTCACCGTTGGGTTGGCTCGTTGACAGCCGGTATAATATCCTTTTTGTTCGAAGTTTTCGCGACAAAACACACTGTATAACCACTGAATATATTACTTAATAACTAGGTAAGACTATATTATACTAATTTAACATAACTATAACACTTTTATTAATTTTCTAAATGAATTATCCTAGAGATGGATTTTTTGACGACCTGCTACCAGTGTTGCCAGCCTCAGCCAAGCCTCACAAGCTGCAGCACCCCACTGAGTTATCCATACCTCGGCCTCGGTGGTACGGCCTAAGGACGGAAGAATTCGAACTTCATGAGTTCGGGGACGCGAGCGAGTCAGCATATGCCGCGGTGGCTTATCTAGCGGGGGTAAATTCAGAGGGAAATAGGGATGTAGCGATAGTGATAGTTAAGGCCAGAGTA
This sequence comes from Atethmia centrago, assembly GCA_905333075.3. Classification (NCBI taxonomy): domain Eukaryota; kingdom Metazoa; phylum Arthropoda; class Insecta; order Lepidoptera; family Noctuidae; genus Atethmia; species Atethmia centrago. The sequence goes on from HG995393.1 coordinate 20,272,474, forward strand.
GCGCCACAAAAGGTAATTTCCGTCCCGCGACTGCAATTACAAGCGGCTGTGTTAGCCTGTAGACTGGCCGACTCAGTAGAAAAAGAGCTAGGCATGTCTATTAAGTACAAACACTTGTGGAGGTGTCAGTGAGCAGTGGTCGCCCGGTGGTAAAGGCCGCGACTTACGAGTTGTAGGTCGTAGGTTCGAACCAGGCGGGCGCTTTACTTTATGTAAATTATTTCATCACCACTGCTCCCAAAACGGTGAAGGAAAACATCGTGAGGAAACCGGCATGTCCTAGGACCAAAAATTCGAAGTCATGTGACATCTACCAACACGCACTGGGCCCGCGTGGTGGATTACGGCCCACTCCCTCTCACAGAGAGGAGGCCTGTGTCCCAGCAGTGGGAACATTATAGGCTGATTATGTATGTTATGTACTTGTGGATGGACAGTAAAACCGTCCTAAAGTGGATACATTCAGACGCGTCAGAATTTCAAAGGTTTGTGTGACATAGATTAGCCGAGATCGACAAAAGGTCAAAGAGAACCGTCTGGCACTGGGTTCCGTCGGCGATGAACCCCGCTGAAAAAGCCACCCGTATGGACTGGTCCAATAATGGTAACGAGTGGCTGTCGGGTCCCTCTATTCTTCGTTTCCCACAGGAGCAGTGGCTGGAGAACACCGACATCGACATGGTGGCAGAGTCATAGCTGGAGAGAGTGCAGCGGGAACACGCTGTGGCAGCACAGGCTGAACCGCTGCTACGATACGCGCGCCTTGTACGTCGTGGCGCACTTGGTATTTTTTACAGATCACTGCCGCAGGCGGCGTCAGTCATCCGCCGTGACCACAGACGACCTGCACGATGCAGAGATACGCCTGTTGCGTTTGGCGCAAGTGGAGAGTTACGCAGCAGACATCGCGGCACTGCGGGAGGCTCGCCCGCTGCCCAACGACAGTAAACTACGACCATTAAACCCTATGTTGTTCGAAGATGGTCTGTCCGCGGCAGGCTAGGCGCCTGCAGCGAGCTGATCTTCGGAGAGCGCTATCCCATCATATTGGATGGGAAGCACGCGCTCAGGCGCTGTCTGATATATGGTTATCACGTCGCGGCGCTACACGCTAACCAAGAATCTATAATCAACAGAGTTCGTGAGAAATACTGGGTGACCAACCTGCGGTCAACGGTCAAGGCCGTCACTGCGAGCTGTCGGTGCCGTCTGGAGAAGGCCAAACCGATGACACACAAAATGGGTGACCTTCCGGCCACAAGGCTGGAGGTCACAAGGAGAGCTTTCGTCCAATGTAGGGGTCGATTATTTTGGCCCCATGGAGGTGGCGATTGGCCGGCGCAGGCATAAGAGGTGGGGCGTGTTGTTCACCTGCCTCACCACCCGCGCCGTCCATCTGGAGCTGGCGTCATCGCTGAGCGCTAATTCAGCCATCTTGGCCCTGCGGTGCCGCATTGCGCGCCGCGGGCGACCCGCGGACATGTACTCCGACCGTGGCACCAATTTTGTCGGGGAACACGCTGAACTACGCGCAACCTTGCGCGACATGGACCACGGCAAAGTACAGAGCAAAGCTACAGGCCATGGCATCACATGGTATTTCAACCCCCCGGCATCCCCACACATGGGCGGGTGCTGGGAGCCACGAGTGCGCTCAATTAAGAACGCACTCAAAGCGACACTTCGAGAGCACTCTCCTCGCGAGGAGGTCCTCTATACCCTCCTCGCTGAGGCCGAGCTCATCATAGTCAACAGCCGGCCTCTCACCTACGTGAGCAGCGACGTCGTGCACCCGGTGGTGCTGACCTCCAACCATCTCCTGCTGGGCAGTGCCGCAGGAGATGCTCCGTGTACGTGTGGGCACGCCGCCGCCCACATCGACTCCCGCCGCATGTGGAGACGGGTGAACGCACTGGCCGAACTCTTTTGGAGGCGATGGCTGCGCGAGCACCTGCCGACGCTCCAACGTCGAAATAAGTGGACAAGTGATGTGCCAAACGTGAAAGTGGGTGATGTGGTAGTGATAACAGATCCAAGTAAGCCACGTAACCAGTGGACCAAAGGGGTCATTCAAAGTGTATATCCCGGTTCGGACTCTATAATATAATAAGAGTGGTAGATATAAGAACTAATCATGGGGTCCGGCGTCGGCCCGTTGTAAGTCTTGTTGTACAGATCGAAGTGTAGTCGGTTGAACCCTCCTATGGGGGGTGGGATTGTTGAAAAACACAGCAATTTTCCTAAGTAAAAATATGTACCTTAATTGAAATATGCTTATATATATAAAAACTGACCAATTGGAATGTTTTAAAGGCTAGATTAATACTGTTAATCAGGTCCCTTTGGATATATTAGTGTCTTTTAGAATCAAACACAGCAGGTTTTGACCAGAAATGAGCCTGGTTCAATTCATAACAAACAAGTAGGTACTTGGAAAGTTACGCCATAATTACTAATCAAGGTTTCGTCGTAATCCGCGAACTACCGTGGGTGTCCCCGAGCCCCGCGCCCCAAACCTCATCAGCGACCAAATTTCCACCGACCAATTAAAACCGCAGCGACCCTCGCTGTGGAATCGCCTTAACCACGAGCAAGCGTTCCCCGCACTAAAGCCCACATAGGCAGCCCCACCAGCCATCCCTCAGTTGATGACTTACCCCGTCCCACCGCCAATGGGTATATTTGCGACCCAGCAACCAACCCCTCTGCGCGCCCCCGCGCTCTCAATGAAGCAGGCCACCAAGCCAGCTAATATAACCCCCAGCGCGCCCGCGCCTGCATTCGCACCCCCACCGGCCTACAGCCCTAACACATTCGACGTGCTAGCGCGCTTCTTTAATCCTAACATCATTGCCCGAAGCAATGAATTACACGTCAAGCTCATCGCAGCTAAAGGCAATCTACAGGCCAATATGGCCCTTATGTCGGAATACGCCGACCTGTCCACCTCTTACATAAAATTCACGCCATAAAATACACTCCACACAGACATCCCGTACTCGACGACGAGTACCTCCGCGAAGTAGAGTAACATAACTGTCCCTTGAACCCGCCCGCGCGGTGCTAGTAAGCCAAATTATCCCAAATTGTCAGATACTATGACAAGTCCCCACTTGCTCAATAATCGGTGGCGCCCTAAGCCTAGGTTCGAGTCCCACTATGGGACGCCTTTAGCTGTGCTACCTAATTATTTATTTATTAACTAGGTGAGAGGCCCTTCTGGCCCCACCGAAGCCCGGTGAAGTAGTGTAAATCCCCGAGGGATAACTACAAAACAGCCATTATAAAAAAAAAAGTGTCAATAGTGTGTATCATTAGTAATCAGTGTGTATCATGCATTAGTCATTATAACTCATTAAACAACGGTGTGTTGTGTACCAGATGGTCATCAGCCATCAGCTGGCATCTGTTTCCATAGAGTCTCCAGACATAGCTTATGTTTTTATTGTGTTTTCTCTGTGTTTATGTAATAGTGATAAGTAATTCTTCTGATTGTGGTGTATATAAATTATTGAGTATTGGCGCCGATTCCCTTGTTCACAAACTAAAGTAAATTTAAGTTCAGTGCATCTTTTTCTTTCTATTTCATTAAGAAAAGGACAGAAGATACATTTTAGTTTAGTCCTGTCAAATTAATCAGCGCTTGACGTAAATTGACGTAATTTTAGTAGGCAAGTTTTTAATCACGTCTAAACTTGTATAGAGTAGTGACAGGAGCTGATTAATTTGACAGGACTAAACTAAAATTTATCTTCTGTCCTTTTCTAAATGAAATAGAAAGAAAAAGATGCACTGAACTTAAATTTAGTTTAGTTTGTGAACAAGGGAATCGGCGCCATTGTCTGTGTGATTATACTGTGTTTTTAAACCACCCTCTGACTCATTTGATTTTGGCAACATTCCACCCCGAATATCCTACAAATACAAAGCAGTAGTTAAGGAAGCTGGACATATGTATACTATTGAAAAAAATAAGCAGAAAACATGGAACGAGGGACTCCGATACTAAGAAGACTATCATAGATCATATTAGCACCAATTTAAACAAATAAAGGACGACTACTTTCATAAGGCAATAATTAACTCTTCGGTGTCTAATCACAACCAGCATGTCGATTCTGTAAGAACCTCACGGTGACAACTTGCGTGGGGTGAGCTGTCAGTGTCATCCCATTGATGCTAGGGATTGACCAAGCATTACATTTTTTACGAGATTTTAATAATATTTTTATACTAATTCTATTGATAATATTTTTATATTATTTCAAAGCTAGTATTTAAGTGTACACATTACTTTTTAGGGGTATTTTAAATATACAAAAAAACTAATTCGAAACAAAACATAAATTCAGTTAGAAAGTCAGTTTTGTTTGTTTTATTTTTAAAATTTTTTGTATTTTTTGCAGCCGCCATTTTGGTTTTTAATTTTGACCTCATTATCGGATTTATTACCCCTGAAAACCATGAAAACGACACCCATGATGAAAAATTTTTGCAGCCGCCATCTTGGATTTCAATATAAAGGTGGTAAAACCAAATTTTAGCTTAACGCACATATTTAAAAATATAAAAAAAAAAACTTTAAAATAAAAGCAACCGACTTCCAAAAAAACACTACAAAGTGAAAAATAATTTTAATTTCGGAAGTCGGTGTCTTTGGATCTGTACTTTAGTTTTTTGCCACCGACTTTCGAAATAGAAGTTATTTTTCACTTTGTAGTGTTTTTTTGGAAGTCGGTTGTTTTTTAATTGTAAAAAGATTTTTATTTTTCACTTTTTGGTGGGTCAGTTTGTAATTCTGCCAGTCGATTTACACATGCAGCCTGTGGACCAAGGATACCCAGCGGGCATACAGCGACCAGCAGGCACAAGTCTGCTATTTTTTATAAATTCGTCATTCCAACACGATCCTATTGTCATTTTGCTAATAGTTTGAAATGAACACGCCTTGTCAGTACGAATATTTCTGTATTTATTTTCTTGCACACATACAAACCTGGTATTTTAGCAATATTTAACAAACTATTTAATTAGGTACTCAATATAATATCAGTATAGACTTTAGACTTCTTGAAGAAAACCTTTACATTCCGAGACTCGAGAACTCCCTTAGAAAACCGCGCACACCAAATATCATGTTTTCCATTCGGTTGTGTTAAAAAACCAGTACTTTAACGGTAACTGTCAAATTAAATATTTTTAAACTTCATGACTACCCTGATACAAAAATCATTTGAAGCAAATCACATACTTTCAATTTTATATTTACTATTTAATCACGACACATCTTATTAATATTTGGAAATCATGACATTTTGCCATCCGACACTGTGTTGCCTCCTAGCACACACACAACAATCACACATTTTTTTAATTTTATAAATCATGACATTCTTGCTTGTTAAATACAAATTAAAATGTTAATAATATCCTATCGAATAAACAAACACATTGCAACATTTTACTTGAACATACAACAACCAATACAATATACTTAAATATACAAAACATAGAAAGGTGCTGCTACGTAAAGAAGACAAAGACAAGCCTACTGTCATAAGGAGCGAAATGGACATCAATCGGGGTTCGACTACAACGTAGGCAGGAAGTTAAAATCTTTATCGGTAACAATTTTAAACTAAGTTACCCCGGATCTATTTCCCGATCACCAAGGATCATTCAACATTTATAAAACTAATCTGAATATTGTATACATAAATATTAGATCCTTAATCAAAAACAATGGTTGTGTAACATAATTAAGTAGCTCGTTTAAAATAACTTTAAGTAAATGTTTTAATTTTGACAGAAGTTACTATAAATAAAAACACTGTTCATATGTATAATATCAATGGCTATGAAATGCACAGTAAGCAGCGTTAAAACGGAAAAGACGGTGGAATAATAATATATTTGTGTACATAAACTGTTAAATAAATAAATAAAATAAATATTCCAGAGATGGCTACGATCACACCATTGAATCACTCTTTAAACTCTGTGAATGTACTATTGGTCAAATTACTATACCTCACGACTACCACGCATATATTATCTGTGCAATTCCTAGATTACCAAATGAAAGTAAACATCTATTCGTAAAATAAATAAACACTATCTTATCCAATCCCTCTAATAAATCATACGATACTTATTTGCTATGAATCCCAAGACGAATACAGGTTGATACAAAATCAATACACCAAATTGATACTGATACAATTAAATCCTTACTTAATTAATTAACAACTTAAAACAGAGCCAAATAGATGATAATGAGTGTCCAAACATAATTTAACACTACATAAAAATCAGTTTCGTAAATGTAATCAAAAAACATCAAAAACATTAGTAAAAAAGTATAAGCAACCAAAACGCTAGTTATATAATAAAATTGATAACATGTCGTCATGTCATTGTAACATGAACAAGGAACAATTATTAAAAAAAAATAAAAATAGTTCAAAGAATAAAATTTGCAATTGGAATATAAGTAACAAAATAAAAAAAAAATTATCGTAAATCTCATATGAAATGAAAATGAAAGAAATATATAATAATAAAATTAAACGTAGAAAGCTAATAAATAATATGACAAATACTAAATAAGTTGTCTGATCGCAACAAAAATTCGGTTGATTAAACAATTTTAAGAGTCCTAAAAAAATATAATTTAGATATAAAATTAATAGCTGACAAGTTTTTCACAGAATTCACAATCAGTTTTAAAATCTTGTCCAAATGTAACCGTCGTCTACTGAACGAATCAGAATATACATAGTTCCTCATAACACATACATGTACTTCAGTGAAGCTACAAATAATAGGAACCCTAATACAAATAAACCTCCAGGGGTAGGTAATCCTGCCGGGGTCGCGGGAAGGTACTAAAGGGTCATCGAGGCCCCCGCAACACAGGCAACAGGAAGGAATACGGGTGGGTTTTAGTCAGGAAGAGTCTGACACACCCTCCCGCGCCGCTCAGAGCGGGAAAGTTATTTGATGACTTCCCACCCTCAAAAAAAAAAAAAAAGGGGTTGGTAATATTAGATGTATAATACATATATACATAATCAGCCTATAATGTTCCCACTTCTGGGACACAGGCCTCCTCTCTGTGAGAGGGAGTGGGCCATAATCTACCACGCGGGCCCAATGCGGGTTGGTAGATGTCACATATCTTCGAATTTTTGGTTCTGGGACATGCCGGTTTCCTCACGATGTTTTCCTTCACAGTTTTGAGAGCAGTGGTGATGAAATAATTTACACAATGTGAAGCGCATGTCCGGTTTCGAACCTACGCCATTCAACTCGTAAGTCGCGGCCGTTACCACTGGGCCACCACTGCTCTATATTAGATGTATTGACATAAAATATCACATGTCTTTATATTTCTAATTACTTTAATTATTATAATGAAATACTTAAAAAAATATTTAGAAAGAAAATAAGTTATAAAGTTGTGATATTGGCGCCGATTCCCTTGTTCACAAAGTAAACTAAATTTAAGTTCAGTGCATCTTTTTCTTTCCATTTCATTAAGACGAGGACAGAAGATAAATTTTAGTTTAGTCCTGTCAAATCAATCAGCGCCTGTCACTACTCCATACAAGTTTAGACGTGATTAAAAACTTGCCTACTAAAATTACGTCAATTTACGTCAAGCGCTGATTAATTTGACAGGATTAAACTAAAATTGATCATCTGTCCTTTTCTTAATGAAATAGAAAGAAAAGGCTGCACTGAACTTAAATTTAGTTTAGTTTGTGAACAAGGGAATCGGCACCATTATCATGTACGTATGCATTATAAGTTAACTTTAATAATAACCCAGATATAAGTTCATTGTAACAATACTTGGTGCGGCCTAACAATGTAACCATTAAGTTTCAGCCGGTCATAGCCTGCAACTGTATGCAAATTGTGGAAGTAAATAAATAAATCCATATGTGACGAGATGACAGGCGTTATTGTCTAAACTCAAAATCAATACCTACTACTGTAAAACAAGGAAAATAACCGGAAGTACTAAACACTGGTGTAATGTGCCCAATACATAAAACAAACCAGTTTTAAATTATTATAGACAGATAGATCACTATTCTACCCTTTATCGATAAAATAGTAGAAAAATATGTTTGAACCAGATACAAGATTTCTATGTAAGAAAATGATGCGTTTGAAGTCACTGAAGGAACAGCCCACAGTACTTGGGTCTTTATACTATCTGACATATAAGGTGCTATAAAAATATCTGCCACGGCTTTAATGGGAGGTAGTATTGTGTTTAAAGATTACAATAGTGAAGAACTTTCGAACCCCAGAATAGTTAATTCCATTTGAGAAAATAAAGTAGTTTAATAAACATTGACTCTACTCTGCATAACGTGGTTCACAAATTACGCACGATGTGTCGCTTCGTCAATGAAAACAACTGCTATCTCTTTCTATCTCTTCTGTGAATGAAAACTGAAATCAGCTGACTAGTTCGTCACTATCTAACCTACTAGGTACGCAATAATACGCAGGCAAAAAAGTGTTTAAAAAGTGCAATTACTTACCAGCTACCGAATTCTTCAAAAAAACTGACGTAAATAAGATGATGAACTTCCCATCACACTTAAAACAAGCTTAGATTAATATCAAATAACAATAAATTACAGTAACTTGGCGTGTTTAAAAGTTAATCATCTTATTTACAATAATTGCATCGTATTTACAGTTATTTACACACTCCCTACCTACTTATTTAAAAAACTGTTGCACAAGTCCGCCTTGGAGTTGCAAACAAATGTAGGCACGCTTACGTACATGTCTCTTCACTTTATTTAAGGTGTCCGTTTCACTTTTTACTTGCCTAAATGCGCGTTTAATGCGCCTTTTTAGTTCTTCCACCGTCCGGTTTGGTCGTACACAAGGTCCTTTACACGACCCCACAAAAAAAAGTCTAGAGGGGTTAAATCCGGCGAGCGAGGAGGCCACGGCACTGGCCTTCGTCGTGTACCACACACCGTTTAAAAATTCCCGTACGCTGATGACGAAATGAGGTGGTGCTCCATCATGTTGAAAGTGCAGCCCTCTTACCTCTTCAAGAGGAATACGTTCCAACATTCTTCTCACACGGGTTCGTAGTAAGCGCAAATACGTGTCTCCGTTCAGTCTGTCCAAGAACACTGGTCCTAGAATTCTGTTGCCGAGTATCCCGGCCCACACATTAACACTAAACCGAGTCTGAAAGTGGTCAGGCCGCACAACACGAGGATTCGCCTCAGTCCAATAATGCGCATTGTGTGTGTTAAACCTGTTTGTTTTATTAAATGTATTGTTCGTGTGTGACGTGCTCAACCCACAGGTTATGAGTACAACTCTAGAAATCAAATCAAATGAAGTCAATTTATCCGATCCATAACACTCAGTCATAATAATGTGACATGCAAACATTTGTGTTTATACATATTTATAATTTTATAGTCATAGTGGTAATTCAATTTAAATTAAGTAGCAATGTTGTTAGAGTATAACTGGCATTTATTCACATAACCACATTACAAGATGATTATTAACATTAACTAAATTAAATTAAAACTAATTTACTTAAGCCTAAAAAAGGCCCTCGGGGCATTGTACCGAGGATGCTGGCGGCATTTCCTCGCTGAATTACAATGCTGGTGCGTTGCGCGAGAAAGCCGCCAGCTTTTCGGTCACCAGTTACATCAACTAGACGTTTCGCGATTTCCGCAAATAACTTATGCGCACTGGGACCCCACGGACCGAGGGTCTCGACGCCAAAGGGCACAAAGTTGTACTCTCTGCCAAGGCCTCCATATTTAATAACTTTCAGATTTTCGGCATTTTCTGCCGCTGCACCCGCTTTAGAAGTAGTCCGTTGGAGGTGGGACGAAGCCAGTGTGTCTACACAGGTAGCGTCCCACACAAGCATCCGTCCCAAACTCCACGGGACCAAAGACACACCATCAGGTATTTTGCCATCATCTCTGACAATGCCAGTCGGCTCAAGAAGAGCAGGCACATTGATGCTGGCAAGAGACCGGCGGATTATGTCATTAAGCGTCGCATGTCTTGAAAAGCGGCCTGCACTTTTTTGACAACAAAGTCCGTGGTGACCCAGTCGGTCCACGTCCGTGCCACACAGTGCATACCGTGACCCCAAGCCGCAGACCAGTCGCCAGACGAAGCGAGGTCGGATCCAGGAAGGTACCGGTATATGGAGAAGGATGGGCATGTAGCCAATGACCGGCCTCTCTGGCTCCGACTGCCAAAAGTCTTGCGCGATCCGGACCTGAACTGCGGCTCAGAATCGATTTGTATGTTAAGAGTATTTATTAGATACATAATCAAATATAAAAAATGTCAGAAAAACACAAGAAAAGGAAAATTGAAAAATAAAAACAAAATTGAGTTTCTCACTGAATCTCTGTTTTGCTATTTTATTTAGAAACCCCATAGAAATAGTAAATAATATAAAATTGACAATAAGATCATCAAAAGCGGTCCAGCCGTTCTTGAGTTATAAATGGTGTAACTACCGACTTTGTTTTATATAAGTAGATGTATTCTTTATTAAACTAGTTTTAGCTAAAAATAATTCTATTCGAAATGGCTACCTTTGGTTTTGATAATACAACCTTTAATCTGTCTGGCCACGAATCTATGTATTTACGCACTGTTTCCATGCGAAATTTAGCAACTGCTTGCTCCAGAGATTTCTTAAGAGACACAATGTAATAATTAAATGGAATTTTATTTCTATGACATTGTATTGATTATTTTTTTACATACGAGTAGTATTTAGTAATTCTTGACCTTTATAACTAATAACCCTTGACATAGTATTTGATAGTATTTAACGTTTTCCTTATCCTTGACATTGTATGGTTTAATTTTGACATAATGTTCTAATACTCTCATTTTAATTCTTTGAAATATTTGTACGCTGGAAACAGCAGAATATTATGGACATCATATTATGTGTAACACCTTTATAACAACAATATTCTGACAAATAAATGTATTATTATTATCTTTTATTTCACTATTTACACATTATAATTTTATTTTTAAATATTAGGATATAAAAATATATAAAAACATTTAAAAATATAAAAAAATATTATTATTATTATTATATTGTCCGTGCATCATTTAGAGCAGGCCATGTCCAATAAACCTCACCATAATTTGTAGTCTAAGGGATTCAGATCTGGGCTAGACAAGAGCCAATCTTCAGCTCTTATAACCTTGACCAGGTCCAGAATGTTGTATCTTTGGGGATATATTGGTGTAAATTTAAGCCCAGGAATTGCAGTATTATAACTTTTATTGAAGACCGATTTTACAAGGTTTTCTTTTCTTCAGAAGGTGGATTGTCGGTAAAATAGTAACCACAGATTCCCTCTCTACTAGTCATAATGACACTATGATATTGACACAGTACACAATGTTGCCAAATAATAATTGTAAACACACATGACATGTGTGTTTATAATATGTGTTTTTTTTTGCATATTATGCAATGTTGCCACTTTTGAAGTCTTCATAAAGCCTGAATATATATTCCGGGGCGTTGAAAGATCACTTTCAACAGTTATTAAGAAAAACTATCACAGCTAAGTAGGCTTTACAAGTTAACGAGTAATAGTCGACCAACTTACATTTCCAGTTGGAGAATTGACCGTGACGTAAATCTATGTATGGGAGAATATGTTTGCTATATAGCTTTTAGAGAAATGACCGTTCACTACCACTTTTGATTCTCTTATTTCTGGGTAAGGTTTAAACCACCCTGTCGACGTTACACCCACACCCAATTTATTCCTAAGAAGGCAGTGATCCCCTCCTTCTATTGCCTTGCTAAAATCAGTATAGATTCCATCCACTGGAATACGATTGTCAAGGCACTTCGACAAACCAGCGGACCGACGTGAAGTGAAACATATTAGGTAAGTATCGGTCGATCTAGATTATTCTAGATTAACGAAACCATGCTGATGATCAGTAATGAGTCACTCGTGTTTAAGGTGCTGCGTCAGATGGTTGCTTACAAGTTGTTCGAATCCTTTTCCAAATGTATAACTAGTATTGGTGAGTTGGTAGTATTGGTCTATAATTAGCCACTAAATGATTTTCTACAGATTTCAACATGGGTCTGACTTCCAGTGTCTGGAAAGATACCATCGTGTAAAGATCTATTGAAGATTATTTGTAGGGACAATAAATACTAACGCTTGTGCACAACGTTTAATAATTATATAGGGGGAATACCTTCGCTACCCACGCCATTAGTTTCATCTAATCCAATTAATTCACGGTATAGTTCTTTGATATCAAATTCCAAATTACACAGTGCTACACATGTGTGTGTGTGTACAGTGTTTTACATGAGAGAATAATCAGTGCTTGTGAGATTTTGACCATCTACGAAATTTTAACCAATCATGATGCAAGCACCCCTTCCACCTGATGCGATTTTGATGTAATGAGACATCTGTGCCGGATATGTACTGCTAATTTTATTTTTGTAATGTTGTTTTCAATATTAGAGATATATTTCTAGTAGCATGTTGCACTTAGAACACTGCATTCATCCCGCAATGTCTCTAAAGTGCTCACGGTCTAAGAACTTTTGTACTTTTCTCTTAGAAGTCGTATAAGATCCTGTGAGTGCAAGGTGGATATTTATCGCTGGCTGATTTTTTCATAGGGATACATTCAGTAACAGTAAGTATGTCTTAATAAGTTATAAAAAACTTCTATCATATCGTGAACACAAGAACAGGGCCTCAAGTCTGCTATTACAATAGTGTCAGAATGGTCTATCATTGATTTTATAATTGTTGATTTTGACAAGTTTGGTAATCTACTAATATAATGGCGTCATTAATGAGGATCAGAACAGGCCATTCTGACCCTATTGTAATAGCAGACTTGAGGCCCTGTTCCTGAACTCACTGTTCCATTCTATTGCTAACAAATGACGTAAAACGTTTTCATATCTACTCGAGGACAGATTGGTTTTCGCACATTTTTACTTTCTATAAATCTAAAGTACAGAAGGTTTATAAAAATACTTACATAACATCACACCGGTACTCCCCGAAGGTTAGACAGAGGTGTACCTATAGTACGCCCATATTTTGCCAGTTATGCTTAGTTGGGGCGAGTATATTGCCATTAACCGGGCACAAATCCAGACTTCGGACACTTGGCCTGACCCGGGAATCCAATCTAGGACCTCATGCTCAACAGTAGCGCTTGCGACCACTAGACCAACGAGGAAGTTTTTTTTACAAAAATGTGGCGTTATTGTAGTATATCGTGATGTGTTACTTGTGGCTAAGTGATAACAGCCGCACGGGTTAATCGATCAGGTTAAGCTACGCTTGCCGCGGTTGATCCGTGGATGGGTGACCATCTTTACATACCAAGACCCCTCCGTGCCTCGGAAAGCACGTTAAGCCGTTGATCCACAGTTTTTACGGGTCGTCAGAAGCCCGAAAGTCTGACAGCCAGTCTTACCAAGGGGTATCGTATTACTCAGTAACTGGGTTGTGGAGGTCAGATAGGCAGTCGCTCCGTGTAAATACTGGTATTCAGCTGCATCCGGTTACGCTGAAAGCCAAGCCCAACGTAGTCGGGAACAGGCGGCACACGATGTGGTGTTACGACCTGCACGCGAACAAAGTCGCGTGCAGAAGCTAGTTAAAAATAAAATGGTGAAATGGTGTCCATTCACTCGGCTTAAAAGTAGAAATGTGTGTACCACAAGGCTCGATGTTGGGTCCTTTCCTCTTTTTAGTATATATTAATGATCTACCCCACTTGTTAAAACCCAACCACAAATGGTGTTATTTGCTGACGATACTTCCTTAATTTTTAAAATTAATAGACGTGCATCAAATTTTGACGACGTAAATACGCCCTATTGCAGGTCCAGAATTGGTTCACTGCTAATAATTTAGTATTAAATGGGAAAGAATTAAATGCATAAGATTTTCTATACCAAATGTCAAAGTAGTATTTGTGAGATAGTATTGAATCAAGAGAAATTAAAATTCGTCGATAAAACTGTTTTCCTGGGGATTACGCTCGACTCAAGGCTTCAATGGGGACCTCCTTCCCTTGCAAGACGGCCAAGTTAAGCAGCATATGCTGTGAGAAAAATTCGTCAATTTACTGATGTAAATCATACCGCACGGCTAGTATATATTTTAGTTACTTTCATAGTATTATGTCGTACGGTATTTTACTATGGGGACGGGCTGCAGACATCGAGTCTATTTTTATTCTGCAGAAAAGAGCCATCAGAGCCATATATGGCCTCCATAGGTAAGGTTCTCTAAGGGAACTGTTTAAAGCCATTAACATCATGACGGTACCGGTACCAACATATCTATGAAAACATCATGTACGTAAGGAAAAATCTACATCTTTTTATTAAAAGAGCTGAAAGACACAATTATATCACTAAAAATAGGGACCAATTAGTTCAACCAGGTTTCAGGCTGGCTAAAGTTGACTCATCTTTCATGGGGTACTGTTTAAAATGTTACAATAAAATACCTCCCCACATACTTCAACTGAATGAAACAAAATTTAAATCTTGTATAAAACGCACACTATGCAGCCAAGCATATTATAAGTTTGGGGATTACGTCGCTGATAAAAATGCTTGGCTCAATGCTGGCCCTGCTCCACAAGGGCGCAAAAACTAATTGATTAGCATTTGAAAATAGTGTTGGAGCTGCTGAAGATTTCAATATCTATTGCATTGTATAATTGCACAGCACATTGTTATGTGAGAACTATGAACTATAAAGCTGCCATTTACTGGATACGTCTTTCATTGACTTGAATGTGCCCTGGCGGCTGGGAGTATGTCGTGCTCACTCTAATGTCTCTCTGATGGTGGCGCGTGTGTTGGATCGTTTAGCTCCCTTCAAAATGGTTGAGCTGAATGGTGCTGTTGCTTTTGTCATGTTCGTGAACGGGCGCCGTCAGTAGTGACTGGTCATCTCTTAGCTGCCACGGCTTATTTTAATTTTTGAATTGTTTTTTTTTGTTTATCTTTTTGTTACGGACGCTTTTACGTTTTGCATCGTTCTCACATTTATAATTTCAAATGAATGATGTAAACAATATTTTGTAACCATTATGGTTACAAAATATTGTTTACGTTGATTTAAAAGAGTGTCCGTGGAGTTTCTTGCCCGTTCTCTCCATAGGTACCTACTACGCTTTGGAATGGGCAACTAGCTTCATCTTTCTGACTGACCGACTAACCCCTTGACAATTCAAAAGTGCCTGTAATTGGTTTATTTGAAATAAATGCTTTGAGTTTGAGTTTGAGTTTGAATATTTGTTCCAGATTTGAACGCTAAAGACAAATTTGGCAACACCCCGCTTCACGTGGCTGTAGAGAACGACGCGTTGCTTGATGTTGAGTTCCTGCTGGAGCGGTGAGTTTCAAATATTTTTACTATGCCACTTTTAATATTTCGTACCGAACTACAAGCGTGGAACAATAAAGGCGTGATTTGAATTGTTCGATGCATTTGACCATCGTTAAATAGAATCAATTTTTATGAAACATTGACGCCATCTTTCGTTGTACACGCGTGGGTACTCGACCTACTAGGAAGAGGGCGTTGCAGTGCGCAAGTAAACATCCGCTCTGTGTATGTTTTACTCTTAAAAATAGATACAGTGCTTTTATCATAAAGAAAAGTAAATAAAAGTGGAAAATTAAAAAAACCAACTGTGACAGAAATTAGGTATAGTTTATTAAAACCTAACAAGAAAAGTGAAACAATATTCAAATTAAAAACTGTGTCAACGTTAACGACCAAAATTCTAATTTGTTACGTATTTACTGGGAAAAGTAGTTAAAGTGAAATTAACTCCTGTTGAATTGAAAAGGAAATAAATTGCAAAAATCCCGAAAAAGTGAGAAACAGATATTGGTGCCGATTCCCTTGTTCACAAACCAAACTAAATTTAAGTTCAGTGCATCTTTTTCTTTCTATTTCAATAAGAAAAGAACAGAAGATACATTTTAGTTTAGTCCTGTCAAATTAATCAGCGGTTGACGTAAATTGACGTAATTTTAGTAGGCAAGTTTTTAATCGCGTCTAAACTTGTATAGAGTAGTGACAGGCGCTGATTAATCTGACAGGACTAAACTAAAATGTATCTTCTGTCCTTTTCTTATTGAAATAGAAAGAAAAAGATGCACTGAACTTTAATTTAGTTCAGTTTGTGAACAAGGGAATCGGCGCCATTGAATACTTAAGTGGATAAATATTGAAAAACAATAGTCGGTGCAAATCATTCTGCATTCCTAACAGCTCCATCTGGCGTCAAATAGCTAAGCTTTTTTTAAGAAAAACGAATACTTTTACAATGTTTGTAAATATGTAAGCATCATGTAAGTATCACATAATTAATTTATCAGTCGCTTGCTTCATGTTTAATTATTTAACCTATTGTGTTATGGTTATTTTATTATATGTGCATCTATTTATAAAAAGTAAAAGTAAAAAAGTTTAATGACAATATAAAAGAACAAACCTTACACAAAAATCCCAACAATCCTGTGATTTGTGTCTACCAATACTAGTACAATTACGTGTGTGATTAATGTGATGATAAATACCTGTGTACGTTGTACTGAGCTTAATTCACACTGACCTCCGTACTAGTGAAAACTGTATCACGGCAGGTCAGTCTTCCTCGTTCACAAACACACACACATTACCGATAATTTGCATTTGACTGCTAAATAAAACATTGCCATACTCATAAATGGCTACAAGAACACATATACTTTGTAGGTATTATTTGATAATTTGATGATTTGGTGACAATAATAACGAGGGTAATTATAATACATTAAAAGTATATGCAAAAATTTCAGACAAAAAGTTTGGATCTTATGAGTAACGGTTATGAACTTATAACAACAAAATATCAAGATACAAATAAAAGTTGCGTTAATAATGACTAATACTACAAAAAACATCCAAACGGAGATTATAAACATAAAGAAAAAAAAATAATAAGAAATGGTTTATGTGTGTGAAATGTAGGTTAGTGAATGCGTGTGTAGATGTGTTTGCATGGAATAAGAATGTGTATGTATTTCTGTAGATGTATTTATGATGTGGATATTAATAGCTTTTCTGTGTTATTATAGTTCATTTCGATGAGATATTTATTTAAATATTTTTTGCAAACAGAGAGAGTCGAATCGCGTAAATTGATGGTATTCGACAATTGGTTATATAGATGTGGCCCGAGATAGTCAAAAAAATTATCTGAAAAGACCGTGTTACGTTTAGGTATGGAATACACCAGATCTTTTCTTCGCCTTGTAGTGAAATTGGGTATCGGTAACTTGGAGTGCTGAAGTAATATAGCATTGTTTATAAATAATTGTCTTACTGTGCGCAAAGATGAATTCTTATACAAGGTGTTGTTTTGAACCTGCAAAACATTTCAGGAGGTTGTTATGAAACTCGTAAATAATCGTATAACAATACGATACCAAGTCAATAATCAATAATACTTTTTATTTTAGATTTTTAAATTTTATCTTTTCTTTTTTGTTTAATTTTTTTTTTTTTAATTACTTAATTTTTTTTTTTGTTGATTCGGGTCGAGAATCAACTCGACTATTCTTGCCGTGGTTGTTCCGTGGATGGGTGAGCATCTTTACGTACCGAGACTCATCCGTGCCTCGTAAAGTCGCGAAAAAAAAATCTGCTGTTCCCTACATCTATGTTCGCTTAATTCGTCAAAATGTAGGGAACAGCTGATTTTTTTTCGCGATTTCATGTTTAGTCCAAGTTATTTCATGCTGTGTCCAATATAGTAAAAGTTGTTCATAATGATGAGTACAATGACGAGAGAGGTTGATGGTGTTTAAAATTACACCCTGTTTAAACCAACTTATTCAATGCAAACTATTAAAATAATTACAATCTTATTTAAAATATATTACAATCTTATTTTATTAACAGAATATTACCTTATTTATGAACACTACATAAAAAAAATTGGATTGTGATAAAAAAATCAGGCAGGACAGTCCACACAATCTGAAACGTATGGTTACCCTACGTTACGTGCGAACGGTTGCGGGGTTGCGGGGGGTGACGCAAGTTCCTCCCACTCACTCAAAGTCCTCCCACTCGCTCAAGGTCGCTGGCATTTATCGTCCTCTTAAATCTCCACGTTCGTTGATTTTCAAGCGGTTTCTTTGTTTCGTCAAAATGTTTGTTACCACACTGAAGCTTTTTTCAACTAGGTATGATGATGGAAAAGCGATAAGGTATTTTTCAGTAATGTTCCACAATGTAGGATACTGTGTTTCAATTTCAATGTTGCGTTGCAACCAGAACTTCAGATAGCCTTGCTTGAACTTCTGCTTAAGCTCTTCGTCTGTGCTGATGGTAATCAACTCTTCTTGCATTATCACATTGGCTTCTTCTATGGCTGTGGTAAATAGTACGGATTTATTATCCATTGAGAAATTTGTAAATTTAAAAGATCCTCAAACCTCTCCGTAAAATCCTTGTGTAGTGCGTCCAAGTGAGTGACATATAATAACATGTCATCATCTTGAAGCATTTCTGGTAATTTTGACAAATGCAGAAACTGCGAATATTCTTTTCTGCCTAAATTTTGTTTATAAAGGATTAGTTTACCCACGAAGGCCGATATTATTGATTTTGTTTTAATCAAGTTAAGATCGTCACCCTGCAGCTGCAAATTAACTTTGTTGAACATTCCAAAGATATCAGTCAAGTAATAAATATCTGTTTTACAATTGTTCAGATTTTGTTTCAAATTCGGATCTTTTTCTTGTAAAAACTCCAACACAGATTCAAAAATGGCTAATAATCTTTCTAAGCAAGAGCCTCTTCATAGCCAGCGAACTTCAGTGTGCAGAAGTAATCGAGTAAAGACATCGTCGTTTTCCTCACATAGCTCAGCAAATAACCGAGAGTTCAAAGAATTGCTTCGAATCTTGTTCATAGCATTTATTACATATTGTAAAGACTTATCCAATCAGCTTTTTTGCTACTAAATGCTAGCTGTGAATCACGCAGTGAATGACCAGTACATCAAGCAGTTGTCGCTTTAAGTGAGCTATAAAACCACGATGACGACCAACCATAGACGGTGCACCATCAGTCGCAACAGAAACAATGTTCTTCTTCAATAGCTTTGTCAGTAAAAAAATGATCCACGGCCTGAAAAATCGATTCTTCTCTGGTATCAGTCTCTAAATATGTAGCAAAAAGCAGTTCTTGGCACATATTTTCATCTTTGATATATCGAACATATCCTAACAACAGAGCTTCATTGCCGGGTAATGTAGACTCGTTCAACTGGAGAGAGAATCTGTTGGTCTGTAAGAACTTGCATAAATTTTTTTCCGCTTACTATTAAGCGCTTAGGTCGTAGTTCCATATTGACAATCGACCAAGAAAAAGATCTTGTACAACGCATTATACGATTTGCTGACATCGGTGTACCTATTACTCTAAAAGTCATACGGAGACAAGAATTTTTATTTTGCGAGAATTATGATATTAAACACAATTTCAATAAAGACTCTGGCATTGCGGGCAAAGACTGGCTTAAATTGTTTTTGAAAAGGAACCCAGAAATCTCCAAAAGAAAAGCCCAGTTTATGAATCCAGGCAGAGCACAGAAATTAAACCGTCCTATTGTTGCTCAGCATTTCCAAGAAGTAAAAGACCTATATGAAGAATTAGACATTCTACAGAACCCGCAACGACTCTATAATATGCATGAAAAGGGGTGTAGACTCACTATTCATCATCAACAACTTCTAAGTTCAGACTCAGAGACTGATATTGAGCCTGACGCTATACAGAAGATTTTGAATAGAAATAATCACACTAGAATCAATTTATATACCTCCGAAGAAGACTCAGACGATGATACTTCGCTAGCCAGTCTTAAAACAAAGGAAACTAAATCCCCGTTTCAAGAACTTATGCCAACTCCAAACTATGCTGTAATCAAAGACAAACCAAGAAGAAAGGCCATCAATTATAGAGGTCAACGGATTACTAGGGACCTTTTTAAGAAACGAGAAGAGCTAAAAGAAAATGAGATGATAAAGGTGAAAAAATCAAAAAAAGCCAATCAGAAAACTAAAGATCGTAAGAATAAGTCTGGAAAAGATAGCAGTAAGGCTAAGAAGTATAAAATAATTAAATCTGAATGGTTCTGCCATGCTTGCAAAGAACGACGTGTTTCGGACATGCGGCAATGTGTCCAATTTTAAATGGTACCACGAAGAGTGTGTCGGACTCTCAACCGAAGATAAAGATATTTTTTATTGCTGTGACTGTGATTAAACAAAATCCTGAACTATATTTCACCGTCTCAGTATGAATAATTTTTTTGTTAATCGTTTTTATTTTTATTTTGCTTGCAGAAGATATTTTTTTTTGTTTTGAGAGTCTATTCTTTGATTCTAAGAATATGATTGTGATACTAAAGAACTGAGTTAGGTATCTTTAATTAGAGTCTGATTTTAAGTCTTAAAAATTAATATAAAAGTAATTACATTGTTTTGTTTAATAAGAAAAGAACTGATTATTTAAGTTTTCAAAGTTACATAACATGTTGTGATTGTACTAAGTACCTTAGTTAAGACCACTAGTTCCTTGAAACTAAATTGTCTACAATTAATATAAGAGGGCAATGAGGCCCACGTTTAATAAATAAAGGCAAATGATTAAATAAGTAAAAAACAACAATTTACTTTTATTTTAACTTATTTCTAGGTAAATTTAGGACGATTTACTGTAAAAATAAAGCAAATTTTTAGATGGGCTTTAATGTAGGTACTATAGTAATATAATAAGGCCCCTGAGAAGGGTTTTTAGAAAGTGTATTTTCTTATTAAAAAATATGCTTTTCTTAATTGTTTTACACCATTTATTACAGCAACATGTACAAGCTATGTAAACAATATGTTTTTGACATCCTATACGCATTATACTCAGATTTAAAGCAATATTTTTTTAGGTGGGCCTTAATTGCCACCGGTACCTTATCAAATTACGAAGACAATAGTCTAGTATAAAATATATTTTTTTCAAGGTAATAAGACTAGTCATTTAGACGTGAAGTACAATTTAAAATCATTAGAAGGAAGAGATAATCGAGTGCTACAGTGTGCCTGGCAGACGGACAATAGAATTTATCCCCACACAAACTATGTGGGAATCTACCTAAACGATGTGTGTGTACACAAGTCATTTGAATAAAAAGACGTGCGGATTATTTAATAAAACCTATCTAATATTTTATTTTAGGTAGGTAAATACCGACCTACGCGTTGCCAATAATAAAAGAATATTCATAAAATCATCGTCATCAATACTTAACATAATATTCATTCAAAATCAACAGTTACAACAGACACTCGCGCAGCGCGCGCACCGGCCGGGCGGCGGGCGGCTAGGCTCACTTCATCCAGCCTAAGTGAAGTGTTGTTGCTATGGCAACGAGAATCGGGTGAAGTGATAAGATCACGACACTCGCGCGTCGCGCTTACCGACTCACTTCATAAAGCTGAATTACGTTGGCGCGGGTGGTTGCTATGACTACGAGAATCGGGTGAAGTGATGAGATCACGCCGCGCTTGCGCGTGAGATGCTGTTATTAATATCAAATTGAGTTTTTTTTTAAATTATTAAATGCGCGACAAACAGAAATTTGGTAATTTTTTTTTACCGTTTTCTTGGTTTTCAGGGGTGTTAAAGCCGATAGTGATGTCAAAACTAAAAACCAAGATGGCGGCTGCGAAATGTACAAAAATTTTTCATCATGGGTGTCGTTTTCATGGTTTTCGGGGGTGATAAAGCCGATAGTGAGGTCAAAACTAAAAATCAAGATGGCGGCTACAAAAAGGTTCAAATTTTTCATCATGGGTGTCGTTTTCGTGGTTTTCGTGGGTGTCAAAGCCGATAGTGAGGTCAAAATTAAAGATCAAGATGGCGGCTGTACAAATGTTCAAATTTTTTATCATGGGTGTCGTTTTCAGGGTTTTCGGGGGGTGTTAAAGCCGATAGTGAGGTCAAAATTAAAAATCAAGATGGCGGCTGCGAAAATGTTCAAATTTTTCATCATGGGTGTCGTTTTCATGGTTTTCGGAGGTGTTAAAGCCGATAGTGAGGTCAAAATAAAAATTAAGATGGCGACTGTGAAAATTACCAAATTTTCTGGTATTAATAAAACAAAATTGAGTTATTGACTGAATTTTTATTTGCTATTTTATTAGAAAAAACCCTAAATAGGAACGTTTAAACACTTAAATACTAGTTTTGAAATAATATAAAATGATCAATAGAATTAGTATAAAAATATTATTAAAATCTCGATTATGATTATAAATGTAATACTTGGTCAATCCCTAGCATCAGTGGGATGACACTGACAGCTCACTCCACGCAAGTTTTCACGGTGAGATTTTTACACAATCGACATGCTGGCCAAGGCCTTCGACACTATTTCTTGTACTTTACTTTAGCACAACTTCTGCTATTTTCTGATTATCTCAGCGATCGTCATCAATGTGTAAAAATAGGTCAGTATTCAAGATCTAAACTTAAAAATAATTCTTTTGGAATTCCACAAGGCAGCATTTTGGGCCCCACGTTATTTTTAATCTATATAAATGAACTGTCCAGCCTGCCACCCAAAAAGGGTATGATAATGTCTTATGCGAATGAAACAATGAGGTCAATGAAAATGCTCAGAATGACTTTAACATTGTGTCTGATTGGCTCCATAATAATCTACGGATATTAAATGTAGATAAAACAAAACACATTTTATTTACAATGAGGAATACTAACATATCGCTTACTAATTTAAACATTTACGCATATAATTGTAGCACGTTCACTGACACTGCAAGTTCTTGCCCCACTTTAGCTAAAGCTGACCATTTGAAATATAGGCTACTGACTCAAATTACTATTGACTCAAATCTAAATTTAGAGTGCGCAAATTAATATATATTTTTTGTATTTACGAAATATAGCCGACTATAAATTAACTAAACAGGTTTATTTAGCTTTGTGTCAATCCATTCTTACCTATTGCATAACTTCTTGGGGTGGTGCTGCAAAAACAATTTTACTCCCTCTTGAGGGCGCTCAAAGAGCAATTCTAAAGGTTAGGGCTACTTTTGGCCCCTTTAGATTTCCTACGCACCAGCTGCACACAGCAAGTAATGTACTAACGGTACGGCAATTATTCATTCTAAGCATAGTATCACACCAGCACACTGCACTTCCTTTTGACCCAGTATCTTCCGATAAGAAAGAAAGGGGGTGACTACCGAGAGACTAATAGAGAAGTATGGAAGGAAGGGACATGTTGTGCCGACCCCAAATAAATTGGGATAAGGGCAGGAGAATGATGATGATCTTCCGACAAGAGAAGGAAGGACTTGGTTTGTATAAAGCCTCAAACTAAACATGCATTTGCTAATCTGCTGTTGCTTCTATTGAGCAATTATCTGACATTTTCATTGATTCAGCCAATAATTTGGCTACACATGCTGACAATAATTTAAATTAGAAGTTGAGACAATAGAGAAAACGTCTTGCATAATTAAATGGAGTTAATTTAAATATTAATATAATGATCAAAATGTCAGAATAAGTTCTAACACCGTGAACTTGGTGCACCAAAATATTCATGGTATGTTGAGAAAAGACCTTGAAATTTAATTATTCGTGAACTGTAACAGCATTGATATTTTATGTATTACAGAACATTGGTTAAAAAGCCATCAGTTCATGTTTAATTTCAGTAATCACCAGGTTGGTAGTTCTTTCAGCAGAGTAAATGCAATACATGGTGGCGCATTGATACTGTTAACTAAACAACTTAGATTCAAAGAACGTAGGGATATCGTGAGCCTCTCTGTTGAGCGGACTATAGAAATAGCTTGTGTGGAGTTAGAGCAGCTTGTTGTATTGAGCGTCTACCGGCCTCCGTCATCGATTTATGATTGCTTTGAGAGTATCATGGATGATGTGTTACAAAAACTTGGTAAATTGGGAAAAAATATAATTGTATGTGGTGATTTTAATGTCAATTAATTATTTATTAGAGGACTCATCGATGTGCCTAAAAATTAAAAAAAAAGTCATATAACCTTGATCATTTATTTGTAGAGCTTACTAGAATAACCGCCACCTCAGCTACATGTTTAGATAATATATTTACTAACATATTACTGCTTATTACCTATTATTAAAAAAAATATATGCCAACTGGATTCTGACCACTGTGGTCAGCTGATTAGATTTGGTTAACAACACTAGAATATAGAGACATGGCACTGTCAAATGTTAAGTTTGTTAAGTTTGGTGAAGTGGTCCCTGCACGATTCCGTCTGTTTCATGCGGAGCCGACACTAAATAGATCAGCGTAGGATTTCCTCACTGGATGGGAGCCTGTGTTTGGTACTTTCTTATCAGTCGCCGAGATCGACGCACATGTCCCGAGTTGTTTTTTTTTCTGACTCATTAACACAACTTCACTCGATTGTTGATTCCTCAAATTATTTGCTATGGCCGTAGAAACATCATTTAGGTAGATACGTTTGTGGGTCCGCCGCATCATGACATGCTAATTCCTCACATGACCTACCCTCAGAAACATCTGTGTTCTCAATTAATTTCGTCTTTTCGGCATTCTTGAACAATGCCATCTCATTCATGATATGTAAGTGAAGAACAAAATAAAAAAAGAAAGCAGAGGCTTTCGCATAAGTTTGCTTAGTGACTTCCTGTTGAAGCAATACATGTCTTTTAAAAGCCTAGTCACGTCGACGTGATCGACAAAATAAAATAGATGTGATGGATAATAAGAGCTTAATTCGAATTTGCATCAGTGCTTTTTCCAAGGAGAACATTGTAATAGCAAGGATCTTTTGTTTGACTTTGTGAAAACAAACAAGCGAAAGGTGCAGAGAAAGAAAGACGGTAAATCACAACCTGATATTGAAGACATATTAAGACGCTGACAACATCTAAACCGCGGTCACTGTCAGATTGCATAGAAAAGAAAGAGAAGCGCGATGACACAACGCTTGTAATTTATTGCAAAATATGAAGCAATTATCGATTTACTAAAAATTGAGTCGAATAATCAAACATAAAAACAACCAAGTTCTGCATTCAAATAAGACGTTTTTGTTATTAATTAAATACGTAACTTATGTTGATATTTAATACAGAAATTTTGGATTTGAACTCAAGGTAAGAGGTTAGTTTAACGTTAGTTTGTATCGGGTTTTTTTTTCAAATCGTCTTTTGGTAACAACCAAGTTCTAGGAAATATGTTCAAAATTAACATATATTTTTTCCGCTACCAAAAACTATACAGATTTGGCAATTTTTTTTTTAAGAGAAGCCTATTTTGGTGAATTGGGTCTTGTGCTGACAAGACCCAATTGACCAAAATGGGCTTAAGGACGCGTTCTCAAATCCGACAAAAATAAGCTATTTTTCGGTAGATGCGATTCGCTATTTTGCGATGAAATGGAACTAAATCAAACAAAACTAACAATTGCCACAAATAGATTACTTCTTTATCTCCAAATGGTGGACAATTTTTGGTTTAAACTTTTGGTATTTGATATCGTAAAATCGATTTTCCATTACCTCTTCACACAAAATTGCCGATTTGGGGCTTCATTCAGGATAATTTTTCTGCTATTATATACATAATTTTGTTTTTTAAAAAATACCCTAGGTAAGCAGAAAAAAAAATATTCATGAAAATGTTACAAAAATCTCAGAAAAAAATAAAAACGAACCGTCTAATTTTTCACATAATTTGCTCTTACGCTTGAATCTTAACGTGTGGTTTTAAGGGTTATTTTATTTTGTCACTGTCTGGAGTATTGCATAAAAAGTTCTAACGAGAAAGCGTCAGTCCGAGCCAATGACTACTATAGTATACTGGCAAGTCTGAGCTCGGCCCCCGCGCCGTCGTGAGTGGACACTGTGTCGGTTGTAATCTCATGCTCGAAAAGATCGCTGTACAAACACAAATATTTTTATAAACTTCACACTACAGTTTTTGACACTTTACGTATTCTGTAAGCGGAGGCAACTTGACAAGATAGAATTTTCAAATAATTTTGTTTCTGTTTCTTTTTACTAAAAGTAGGGATTTATATATTCATGTTCGAATATTAGTTCAAAATCCAAATCCAAGATGGCGCAGACGAGATACGCCAACTTGTCATCATGGGTGTCATTTTCATGGTTTTCGGGGTCGCCAATACGATTACCGGGTCAAAATCGAAATCCAAGATGGCGCAAATGAGATTTGCCAACTTTTCATCATGGGTCACGTAGATCTAGAACTTCCGTTTCTAGGAGCAAGCCCTGACGGGAAATGCAGGCTTGGTATCATCGAAATAAAATGTCCATCTTTGGCATATGGAATGGATCTGGATTATTTGTCAGAATATTGTACAAAGTTGTTATATGTGTATTACGATCAGAATATTCTGCCGTTTCCGGCGTACAAATATAGTGTAATTGCGAAATTTATATGGTCGAGCGGTACCGTTTATAGTTAGAACTGACCACAAACCGTTATTGTCTATTTTCAGTCCTGATAAAGGTGTACCAGAGGTAACTGCAAATCGTCTGCAGCGATATGCAATATTTTTAACGTCATATAATTTTATCATAGAATACATCTGTAGCTCGCGTAATGTGGCAGATTTTTTGAGTCGTTCGGTACCAAACGAGGCGACAAACGTTAGCGACGCGGGAGATATCGACACGGCGGCTGCGCTGGATAGGGCAACATATGTCAATTTCGTTTATGACAGTACTGAGCCCATCTTAAGCATTAAAGAAGTAATCAAACATACACAATTAGACACAGTACTTTCTTCAGTGATTAAGTGTGTACGCGACGGGTGGCCCGATCGTGTAAACATCGTTGGGTTAAAGCCATACTTTATGTGTCGTCACGAATTAGCCGTGGAGAGATCGTGCGTGCTGCGCGGTCACAAATTGATAATTCCACCGTGGCCCGGCTTATCAGTAGATATTGAGAAATTTGTAGGCGAGTGCAAGGCGTGTACTGCTGTGCGGCCGGCCCCGCATCGCGCTCCCCTCACCCCCTGGCCGTTCCCTCCCGAACCGTGATATCGACTGCATTTAGACTTTTTAGGGCCAATAAAGTATAAATAAAGTATATTTGATCGTAGTAGATGCCTATTCTAAATGGTTTGAATGCTTGGACGTTTCGACGGGTTATGGAAGCAAGTTTGTAATTTTCAAACCATGCGAAGTTATGAGTAGATTAGGTTTAATAAATTCCATAACAACTGATAACGGTTCATCGTTTGTGTCAGCTGAGTTCGAGCATTTTTGCAGTACAAACGGCATTACCCACATCACCAACTTATAACCCAAGTAGCAACGGGCAAGCAGAAAGCTCAGTTAAAATTGTTAAAAAGGCTCTGAAATCATTTCTTTATTCTGGCATAAATCACAGAGATTATAATGTCAAATTAAATGAATTCCTATTTAACTACAGAAACTCGGAACACAGTACTCTCGGTAAGTCGCCGGCCGAAATATTGTTCGGTCGCAAGTTATGGTACTCCATAACTTGCTTGGACGAGTAGTGAAACTTATACAGTGTTTACAGAGTGATTCCTACAGCGGAAAGCGAGCGAGAGATTATTAGAAACCTGTAGCAAAGAAATCATTAAGAAACATGTCAATCAGTTGCATAAGTACAAAGGGATGGAAACAGTGAGCGGGCAAACTGAGGCTGATGAACACGCTCAGGCGGCACAACTCGGGAACGATTCGACCAGTGATGACTTCGAGCAGATACAGCTGCCACCGATAGTATTGAGAGCGGAGTCGCCACAAGATCAGGGACAACCTGAGGAGACTACTACGGCGAGTACCTCAGACAGTCAACTTATGGGAGGTAGGGCAGAGCCGCAAGAAGCCGACACAAATGTCTGCTCCCCCTCCCCGCAAGGAATTTCTGGCATTGACTCTGGCCAGGAGGAATCTGCCTCACCAACTCCAACACGTCGTAACCCGTTGAGAGACATGCTTATTTTTAAGGATTAGTCTTAGGATAAGGGTGGAGGGATGTTAGTATTGTAAGATGAAGGTAAGCTGCGACCTACGAGTGGGGGTCAGTCGATTACAAGCTATCGTTGTGAATACGTGTTTCTGTTATCTCCTCTCTCCCGGTCCGCTCCAAGACGTAACACAAAATAAGCCCAAACTCGGTACATCTAGCTTTAGTCATCTAAGAGTTCTAGTAGCAGTCACTGAAGTAGGCCTTACTCCATCAAGTCCAAAGCATCAACAAAATATACAAATATTTACGTAGGTACTAAAAAAACATGAACTAATCTAAGAAAATTATTCAAACTTGCTAAAGTATCAAAATCAGTTTAGTTACTCATTATTCCCGCAGTTTACCTTGCGTATGCGTGTGTGAGCCGTGTCAGTGTAGTGATGAGATTCGATACCTATCTGTTTTGACAACGCGTCCTTAAGTGTAATAACACTTATGTATCTTCAATATCTCGTTGTAATGAATTAATATATTATAGCCGTTCTGAGTGCCATGTCAAAGGTTCTCGAACGCCTCATCAATAAAAGACTGGTTAATTACCTCGAACATTCTCATTTAATATATTCGCAGCAATTCGGCTTTCGCAAAGGTAAATCCACCACAGATGCAGTGCAACATTTGCTTAAGAATATAGTGCATAACTTAGACAAAAACAAAAGGGTATTAACTATGTTTATAGAACTTGCGAAAGCTTTTGACACCGTTCCAATTTCTATTCTCTTACTAAAACTGGATAGGATTGGTGTCAGGGGCTTGCAATTGTATCTTTTCCGAAACTATCTCTCGGACCATAACCATTTGAGTGCGATACTCAAATGGTTGGTATAGATACCCATAAAAGCGAAGAGCTTCCCATCTATTACGGAGTGCCCAAGGAAGCATTTTGGGTCCGAGACTTTTTCTAATTTTTATAAACGACCTATGCAACCTGAACATTACAAATGCTAAAGATACTAACTTTTGCGGATGCCACTGCTATAACCTTTGTTGCTGACACCTGGTCGGAACTTGAGCACATTGCACAATCAGGTTTCAAAAATCCCTCAATTGGCTCTATTCTCACTCATTAACACTCAACACCTCCAAAACTAACTTTATCACCTATTCAATAAGTCCCGCCACTCAGCCATGATTTCCGTTATCTATTAAAGCACACAAATACAGGTGTCTACAAGGAAATGCTTCTTGTCTCTGCCCATCCCTGAATGTAGTCGATCATATCAAATATTTGGGAGTATATATAGACAAAAATCTTAATTTCAAAACTCAAATTAATCAACTTACCAGTAGAGTCCGCAAGTTAATTTATATATTTAAAACCCCCCGAAGTATGGCGAACCCAAATGTTATACGTAAAGTTGATTTTTCCCTGTGCTTATCTATTGTCACATACTGTATCACCTGCTGGGGTGGTGCTGCGAAAACTATACTAAAACTACTCGAGATGGAACAAAGAGCGGTACTGAAAGTAGCTACTTCAAGACACTTCATGTTCCCTACTGATCTATTGTATAGTAGTTGTAATGTTCTTAACGTCCGAAAACATTTCATCCTTCAAACAGTTCTCCTACAGCACCGTAAAACCCCTTATAAAATAGTAACTAAGCGTAGGAAAAACTTAATTTGCACTCTTCCACAAGTACGCACATCATTTGCACGTAGATTTTACAACTGCTTAGGCCCAACTCTGTAGGTTAAAAACCCAGAGTCGACAAAAACTTCTTATGTGCGTTCTGAATGGGCTTAATGTGTTCATAAAAAAAATGATTTTGTTTCCTCGAAAAACTATGGGTTTAAGTTTTTTTTTAAAATAAATCATAACTAAAAATCCTTGTTAATAAACAGTGATATATAATAACGTATCGTTGAAAGGCAGCTACTATTTTATCTGAATCTGTTAGCCTTGTTTTGTTCAAGCTAGAAAGAGATAAAGTATTTGTTCGCTACCTACGCCCGGCGGCTTAGACCCGGCGCGTTGGTGGCCTGCTGCGAAACAATGTTTTTTTTTGCGCTCGCGCTTGCTTTGTAGTAAGCCGTAGTCAATACGCTGCCAGCATGGATGACATATCATTCTGGATCCGTCAAATACAATCTGAAATGAACGAAAAACAAAAATAATTGTATACAATTTTTTTCTCTCATGAAGTCTACCTGCTTATGATGGTAACATAAACACTGTTTGTCAACGCAGTCCTTCGTTTGCTATCGTCGTGATCTGTGCGTTTTTTAATCATCCGTGAATACTTTTACCTAAGGCCGAGCTCTCAAACGGGTCTTCCGTTTGAGAGCTCGGCCTTAAGGCCTAAGGGTAAAAAACTGTTGTGTAGACTGCCAAATCAATTGAAAATAATATAATCTTGATCACTTTGCTATCATAAAATAATTACCTTTATGTGTCACTCTAACCCTCTTTATCAAACTACAACTCCAGATTAGTAGTTGATAACGAGGGAGGAACATTTATAGTAGGTTCCGGAAGGTTAGGAATGACTTCAATGAGAGAAAAAAATGTATACAATTATTTTTGTTTTTCGTTCATTTCAGATTGTATTTGACGGATCCAGAATGATATGTCATCCATGCTGGCAGCGTATTGGCTACGGCTTAAGGCATCCGCCTACACCACAGGTGCCACCAATAGAATCGTTTCCGGTATCAGGTTTGACGCGCGCGGCAAACACATCAAGACGATGTATGATTGACTATTGTCATAACTTAGAACTTCGTTCTGTGTCCAAGACAATGGAGTCGTATCTATTGAGCTATTATCGATTCTACATACCACCTCTCACCCGCATCTGTCAACACCATTTGAGGAACATGACTTGGGAGGATTTCCCGGAACATGTCACCCAACGGCAAGATAGTTTCAGTAGCGAGTGCATACATGATATAATAGCGATATATACAGAGTGTCTCGAAAATTGAAAACCTAGATGAATGGAGTCCTGATACCCTTCACTTTTGGACTGGCATAAGTCACCACCAATTCAACACCTTATTTAATGAAACAACTTCTTTAAACGAATATTCGAATGGGAAAACGATGTTAGACATCTATTTATGTAAACTGGCAAGCGGTGAACCTAACCGAAGACTTACGTCAGTTTTTGGCTTGCCTAGGTCAACTATTCAACGTAAAATAAAACAAGCGAGAGTATGCCTCGAAAATGACTTTCTCCCACGACACCTCGGATTCGACCATATCACTCGAGACGAAGTTGTAGCGAGAAACAGGATTTTGCCAAATAATATTTTTGGAACCCAAGACCAAACGAGAGCAATTATTGTTTTAGACGGTACTTACTTATTCGTGCAAAAAAGCTCAAACTTCTTGTTTCAGCGCATGAGCTACAGTCTACATAAATACGACAATCTCATAAAGCCATTTATGATTGTATGTGGAGATGGCTACATTTTAGAAATCACAGGACCCTACGATGCTCGAACGTCGGATGCTAACATATTACGACAGATATTGGATAATCACACTAGTGACATGGAAGAGGCTCCAATGCGATGGTTTCTTGAAAGTGATGACATGATGATTTTAGATAGAGGATTTCGGATGCATTGCTATATGCCGAAGAATGTGGATTTACGGTCTGTACACCACAGTCACTGGGCAGACACGAAACACAACTGTCCACTGAAGCTGCAAATAAATCAAGATTAGTAACATTGGTCAGATGGGTGGTAGAAACCACCAACGGAAAAATGAAGAGGGACTTTAAGATATTCCGACATAGATATTTTAATAATACTTTGCCCAATGCAATAGTAGATTTTCGAATAGCTGCAGCGCTAATCAACGCAACTCAAGAGAGTTACAGCGACAGTCGCCTGACTGAAAGCTTTTTAGAAATGATAGAAAGAAATATGAATAGGCCAAACGTACTAGCAGATTACGTTGATCAACACCGTCTAAACGCACAAAGGAACATTTCATTTCAGAGGATGGAGGCAACGTTACAAGACGTAGCAGATTTCCCAAGAATGACTTATGATGAGCTGCTTGTTTTCGCTATTGGAACGTACCACATGAAGCTGGCAAAATCCTACTGCTACGAACATGTCACAGCAACCGGTGTGTATTCTATTGAAATCTATAGGCATCCCGAGAGACTGAGCCTTAATGACGAAGAAGGAAATAATAATACGTTAGTACGGCGCCGAATTAAATCGAGACACGTTCAAACAAGAACTTATTATTGCTACGTTAGGGGAGATCCTTTTACCTTGGGACGCTTTTCTTTAAACCTCCATAATTTAAGTTCAAATTGATCTTTAGCCTTGAATGTTGAAATTTCTATTAGGCAGCCAATAACATCACAATAATATGATGTAAAACACGACCTACTATGTTTTTTCAATGAGAAAATGACAATAATTACTTTAGGATATTTGTCCCAAGGTACAATCATGGCTTGTAACTCGGGACACCAATGTTTGTACGTTGGGACACATTTTTGTAAACCTAAACTGCTGCCAGATGAATATTAACTCTATCAGTTGACATACATATTTCATATGCCGGAATTTTGATATGAATGGGCAGCTTAAATGCTTTATTAAATGTATTTAAATCATTGAAAAACAAAGATAATCTTAATTTTATATTAATAAAACAACAGTAATTACAAAGGTTGCTTACAATCACTTTTTAGATACTCAGGAAAATAAAAATAATAACAAAACTTTTTCACAAACATTACTATTAGTTTTCTTTAGACTTGATACCGCATTTCTGACAGTAATTTTCAAAACAGGTGCAATCTTCGTGCACCCAGAATCGGCAGGTGAGACACTGAATCCAGTCTTCTGTGCTGGAAGTAGTGAAATAATTTTTACCGCAACCCACACAATTATTTTCCTCTTGATCGTCATGAATCGTTAATTTCTAAGATAACATCAGTTTCATCCTCAGAACTACAACTTTCTCTTTCTCTCTCAACTTTTTTCTTAAAAACACGCTTCTTGACAGATTTGTTTTTTTTATTTACTTCTTTATTTCTTTTTTTAGCAGCTAAAGCTCTAATTCCTCTTTTTCAGGAGTATCGGTTAAGACTCTTGTCTTACCTTTTCTATTTCTAGTAGTATTATTCTTACGTGGTGGGGCCTTTGGGAAAGGACGAATGGCTTCAGGTGACAAGGATATTTTTGTCTGTGTCTATAGTACCAATGGATGTAGATGGTGCTGGAGATTCTATTCCTACTTGGTTATTGACATATTGTTGTTCAATATTTGCAGGTTGTGATGGTCCAGGTAGAGCAATATTTGGTTGTATTTCAGCCACAGCCAATCTGGTGTGCGTAACGGTGTTAGTACATAAGGCCTATCAGTAACATATGAGCTCTGGAACTCATCTTCGCCAATAATATTATCATTAAATGGCCATATTCCTGCAACTTTAAATCCATTTTGAATGTTGGATGGCGTAAAAGCTAATGGAAAAGCAGTGCCAAAGCATTCGGCGACATTATATATAGTGAGAGGAGTTCCAGGATGTTGCAAAAGCAAATCGTTGCAAGCTTTGTTATAATATTTCTTGAGTGGACCAAATACGGTTCTGTCTAAAGGCTGTAACTTATGGCTGGTGTGAGGAGGAAATGTGAACATTACAATACCATTATTCTTGGCCAACTCTATGATTTTAATCGACATGTGACTCTCGTGATTGTCCAATATCAGGAGCACTTTATTATTATTATTAGGTCTAACATGTTTAATGAAATGGTTCAAAAAATCCTCAAATTTATCACCATTGGATCACCCACTGGCAGTTGCAAGCCCCAAAGTCTCAGGAGGAGCCCCATTAATCATGTGGCTCTTAAAGTGCACTCTAGGAAAAATCATGCAAGGAGGAACCGAATTCCCAAGTGCATTCACGCATGCAATAACAGTGACATTATTACCTCTCTCTGCTGATGTAATATTCCCAACTTGTTTTACTCCCTTTGACGCTAAAACTTTCCTTGGATTGTGTACTGTAGACATGCCAGATTCATCTACATTATAGATCCTTTCGCTTGTAAAATTGTATTTCAACAGCAGTTCCTTGTATTTATTAAAAACAAAATTTACATTCGCCTTATTAAAAGAAGTAGCACGTGCTAAACTCGTTGCTTCTGGTTTTCGCAAGCTCAAATGTTGATGCCTTTTAATAAAATATTCATAAAATGTGTTACCAGCTTTTTTATTTGTGTCCCAAGCACTTGGGACACAAATATTTTTTTTCAAAATTACTGCATATTCGAATGCTAATTTTAAAAAGTCATCATCATCATCATCAACGGCTGGCTCAATCAGGGAGCTGTTACGCGTGTGTGAGTGATATGTCACGAATCATGGGCTTGTTGACAATGTAAACAAAAGTGTATACATGGTCTTTGAGGCCTCCGGTAGACGTGTACTTAACGACCCAGTTTTAATGCTGAACGGGTTGCCACTCAAAAGAGTTGACAAATTTAAATACCTGGGACACTTTCTAACCGGAAACCTCAAAGACGACTTAGATATAGATCGAGAGCGCAGGGCGCTAGCGGTCAGGGCCAACATGCTGATACACAGGTTCGCTCGTTGTAGTATTGGGGTAAAGATTACGCTGTTTAAAGCGTATTGCCAATCGTTCTACACGAGCGGCCTGTGGGTAAGGCATACTAAGAGACCGTTAGACGCCCTACGTATTCAATATAATAACTGCTTTGGGATGCTGTTGGGACTGCCGCGCTATTGTAGTGCGCCCGGTATGTTCGCGTTTGCGATGTGTATGTGTATGTATGTTTGCATCAAGAGCGCGGTCTAGTTCTAACAGCATCCTAAGTATGTTAATAGAATATAAGTATGATAATAAATAGGAAAGTACGACGCACCTTGGTTGTCGCACGCTGTGAAGGTGCTTGTTAGAAGAACCCACAGCTAACCTTTTCGTTTTTGTGTTTGTGTACTAACAATATTTTTTAAGAACAATGTTACTAACAATTGGGCCTAGTTGTCTTAAATAAACAAATATTTAATTTAATTTAATTTTGCATATTCCGTAGTATAACTTGGATGCCTTTAAGCAATATTCAACAAATTGCTCTTTTTCTCCATCACTAAATACTCTCTTGACAGCATTCAGATGGTGATAGACGACCTCAACATTTTCTTTTTCTTTGTTCAACTTCACGTAACGGCCTATTAAAGATTTTGAGACATGAAATTCTTCTGCAGCTTTCCGAATAGATAAACGTTTTTCAATTACCATTTTAATTGCACTTTTTACATTTTGCTCACTTGGTTTCAGCCGTATGACTTTATATTTACTTCGCGGCATCTAAAACATGAAAACAATAAATAAAAATATGATATTAAAATAAATAGTTGAAAAAAGCATTGGCTTGTACCTTGGGACAGTCCCAAGGTACAAACAATTCACTGTCCCAAGGTACAATTGTAGAATACAAAGTGTGGTTATAATTTTAACTACTAACACATTATATTAAAATAAGTGATTAAGAATGTAAATAACAACTAATTGTATCATAATTAAATTACTCAACTCAAAATATTTCGTCTAAAACAAAGATTCAAGTGGATTGAAAAAAAAAATCGGACGAAAAAATCACACTGCACACCACATCTAAGGAACGAAGCAAAATGGCCGATTTTACTGCATGCTTTCTGAATGTTGTAATGAAATAGCTACTAGATATCGCTACTTACCACTTCTCAATGTAAAATTTCTGACGCAATGACCTCGGGACAACGAGGTACAAGGTGTCCCAAGGTACAAGGATCTCCCCTACTATACAATCGCTAAGCAATCACCGATTATTGCTGTAGCTGCATACATGGCCGCCGCACATTAGGCAGTTGTGCCCACATTATTTCCATAATATATTATCTTGCCTGGGCCCGACATGAAGACGACTTGAATCAACCTGCAGGATTTTTAGATGCAGTGTGCTTAGACATAGAAAATATATAATATAATAAAAATATTTGAATTTTTTTTTTGTTACTTATTACACCAAACCCGTTGCAGGAAAACGAAACAACAGAATAATCAACAATTACACACATTTACAACATCAATTCAAAATAGTTTTATTATTTTTTATGGTATGATATAGCTCCTATACCCCACGGATTTCCGGGATTTCCCTTTGGTATCAACAAATGGCTATTATAATTAACCCGTTGGTAAACATTTCATTGCTGTCGATTCTGGGTTTTTAGTGTATGGATTTTGAGCCATCTCCTTTAACAAATTCTGCTTGATCTACGGACTATCTCACTTTAAATGTAAAAAGATTCTACGTTCTTTTCGTCAAAATAAAAGCTATGATGAAACAGAAAATTATCTCAGTAGGTGTCAGTGACAGATCAAATATTACCTCACTCGACTTCAATCAAAACGAACACACACTCTCTATTGCAGTACATCACATGCACACTCACACACTCGCACATACCACTTACACACATACAAGCAGAAATACAGAAGCAAAGCAGAAATACTTATAAAATTCAAAGAATTCAACTATTTTCTAATAATGTTTACTGCATGGCAATTAAAATATATAATAAATTACCCAATGCATTTAAGATCCTTAACTTTATGACATTTAAAAAGAAATTATTTAACTTCCTATTACAAAAGAGTTACTACTCAACGACTGAGTTTTTAAATGAAAGATTTGATTCTAAATTTAAATTAGATGACTACTGACATTTGTGCGAATTGAATAGAATTTTATTATTTATTTGACATTGTATATCTTTTTTATTATTTTTATTATTGTATTTCATTCTTGACATTATGATTACTAATAACTCCTGAGCGTGCATGTAATGGTAATTATTTTTTCCCTTTTTCTTGACATTTGTTTATTTGTTAATGTTTAATTTTGACATTGTCTTCTAATCCTTATCATTTAAATTATTTTCAATATTTGTACGCTGGAAACAGCAGAATATTATGGACATCATATTATAATTTGTAACACCTTGTAAAACAATATTCTGACAAATAAATTATTATTATTACAATCACACACAGACACCTGCACGTATTCAATTATTAAAATTATTGTAGTATAAAAGAAAAATATTGTACTAGTTTTTTGTAACTTTTGTAAGGGACAGGGACTGTTAATCCTTAATACAGGTTATTCTATAACCTAGCTAGGATAGCAGAACTTCACCCACCTGTTGTGATTGACATTGTACAAACCTATATGTATAACTCTGTGTATGCCTCATGTACTACAATATTATCTACTACTACTAGCTCATATTATCCATCACATCTATTTTATTGTGTATGAATGCTAGCAATTCATTAATAACAATATTACACGTATTACATTTAACGACATCAGACGCCATTTTGCAATATTAACACACTCGAACATAGAAATCGCGTGCGCACGGTAGCACGTACGAATGGGCATATAAGCAGTACGACAAAATGTTAGGTAGATGTTGAGCCGTCGGTGTCCGCGAGCAAAGAGAACAAATGCATCGGTGCAATACGCCAGCTAGGCGCGCCGGCCGCGCCCCCGCGCGTTGCCAACTTCGCAGTGGTCAACTTCATGACGGTTCTCGAGCGCTGTCTATTGCCTTACAAATAGTATGCATATAATTTACATTACGCAACATAAAACATTAAATCAAATTTTTAGCCATATGACAGCTAGCACACACCACTATACAAAAATGGTTGTCTGTAAACTCGGTTTACGGACAACTTTACGTGATAACGAGAAAGAGATGCATCACAAACCGAACGCTTAGGCCGACCGTGCCTCTCTATCGCTAGTTCCGCGCTCTCGCTTGCATGCTCGGCTCTGGTGGAACGTTACAATGAGTCATGCTTTTTCGTGCGGGCAGCCGGCGATCATCGATTTATAAGACGTTATCACGTCAAACAAAATGTATATACGTCGGATACGGTTGTTAGAACGGACACGAAACGAATCGTAAGCGCACCACTGGCGACATCACGTGATCTACCGACACCCACAGCGTGCTTCTACAGAGTCGTGATGTTTTAATCCCGCGGCAAGGAGGAAATTCAGTGTCTGATGGCATCGGAGTCAAGACGTCGCGGACCTGTACTCGATTCGTCGTGTTCAGTAATTTGTGTTAATTGTAATTTGTAGTTATTTTGTGATTTTAATATATGCTGTGTTTCGCACTCTGTGTGTTTCTATCTTCTGCCCACGTGATTTCTGAATCTTTAAACGGAGTAAATCCTCACGATCCTACATATAATTATTTTGTTTCAGTGGTGTCGATACCAACATTTTGAATGACAAGGGCCAAGGAGCGCTTCATCTGGCTACCGAATTGAACAGGGTAAGATTCGTTTCATTACAAGCTGATATTAAGTCTTGGTGTAAAGATGTCACGGTAATATCCTTCAGTAAGATTGGTTTAGTTAACTACTCGTGAATGTGAAATGTATAGGTTTAGAAGCGCAAGTACACGCATCTTATCACGGATAAATATTAGACAAAAAGTGAAGTCTCGAACTACTTTGTACCATTTGCGCATCGACTATTATAATTGATTGTAGAGATGCCGCGAGTAGTTGCTGTTGTTATAGCGAATAGTCGAATACCGATTAATCGCCATTTCCTGTGGCGAATAGTGGAGTACTCGCCATTATTACTCCACATAAAAAAGGAATTTAAAAATAGTTTATTTATTCTCAAATAAAGTTCAATAGGATATTGGACTTTAAATATAATTAATTAAAAAGCGTAATTAATTAACTTCAACATGACTGATTTTTGGCTAACTTTTTATGTTAATGATAATTAATAATACGACTGACACGCGCCTGCCAGATGATGATGCCATGTGTTCTTTCTGGCGCATCATCTGGTTTGTGCCTGTCAGTCACACCGAAGGTGATAGGGCTCGAGAAGTCGAGCGAGCCTGCGATCCAATACCAGAAATAGGGGCTATTACGATCTGCCCCCAAGATGTAGCTCGTGCAGTCCGTCCGTTGCCTAGCTGGAAGTTTCCAGGGCCGAACGGGCTGCACAATTTCTGAATCAAATGGTTTTTAAGTTTGCACGCTCGCTTGGCGGCTCAATACCAGACTGCTTTGGAGTCTGGTAGGCTACCCAAGTTTCTAGCGACAGAAGTTACCCACGTGCTCCGTAAATCCGGTAGCACTTTTTTTTTTTTTGTATGGGAAATCAACAAATAACTTCTCCCGCTCTGGGCGGAGCGGGGAGGGTGTGTCAGACTCTTACTGACTAAAACCCACCCGTATTCCTTCCTGTAGCCTGTGTTGCCAGGGGCTTCGATGAACCTTTAGTACCTTCTCGCGACCCCGGCAGGCATCGGCCCTAGTGGACCCCTACATGTGTGCTGACGACATCTCTTTTTATACTATTATATACCTAAAATTTTGGTTTCAGACTTGTAATGGCAAACTTCATTTGGTTTAAATGGGTTTTTATTTTTATTATTTTATTAATTTTTTACACAGATTTGTGTGTACCTTGTGAATGTGAGAACGTTGTAGGCTTAATAGACTAGATATTTTGTAGACCTTTTTCTTTTTTTGTTAAGTACCTGGTACGTCTCGACAGGCCTACACTGTCCTCCCATACCTATTAACACTGTAATTTGAAACACATTGTAAAAGCCAATTATTTTTAAAAGAGTAACCGTGGAGTTTCTTGCCGGCTCTTCTCCATAGGAAACGACCCATTGGAACCGTGCACCTAGCTTCTTACGTTTCATAAGTGCCCATGTAGGTTTATGTGAAATGAAATATTTTGATTTTGATTTTTTGATTTCTTTGAGGTGCGCGTGGAACACAACGCACCGTCGACCCGGGCCTGGTCCTTACCGGACGGTGAGCTACCCATTGCTCACCATCTGCAAGCCCGCGCCTACAGTGGCCGGAAATCCGCCCGGGATTCCCGACGCCCCCGGCGTCTTCTGCGGCGGCTAGGGGCGAGAGGGCGCGAAATTTGCCTTTCCCTCAACCGTCCTGGCTCCTCCTTCGCGAGCATTACATGTTTCGCAGCAGGAGGTGACGGCTACCCATGCCCTCTCGCTCCGTACCGTGGCCTGAACCAGGGCCGGACGCGAGAGATCTCTGCCACCGATCGCCTCCACGAGGACACGGCGGTGCTCTGCCCAAGCCGGGCAGACCTCCACCGTATACTCCACCGTGTCTTCCGGGCGATCCACACAGTGGTGACACCTGGGCGTTTCCTCCTGCCTTATCTGACACAGGAACCTCCGTAAGCTGCCGTGTCCGGTGAGGACCTGCGTCAGGCGGAAGGTGAGGACGCCGTAGCGCCTCCCTAGCCACTCCTCAAAGAGGGGACTTATCGCCGCAATAGTGGCGTGCCCAGCACTGGGTTGCGACAACCGTACTCTCCATGACGCCATGAGATCCCACCGGAGCTCCGTCCGCTGTGCCTCGATTTCTCGCGGCAGCGGAATCACGCCCCGGCGTTTCGCCTCCTCGCGCCACTCCCATACGTGTGCGAGGACTTTTGCCTCCAGATCCCATGGCGGCAATCCGGCAAGGAGGCTCGCTGCCACACTGGAGACCGTGCGGTATCCTCGAACCATCCGGATGGCATTGACCCTTTGGGCCGCGCTTAATAATAATAATAATAATAAATCTTTATTTTCAGATCAGAGATCCATAATACACGAAAACACTTACTAACTAAACCAAAAACTACAACTAAAAACTAAAAACACACTTAAATAAACTTAATTACTTCACTTGAATAACGGTTTGTGAGCCGCCATCCAGTGACTTATTATTAGGCCATCCACCCTGCCGGCTACAGTAGCCACGAGGCTGTTGGGGCTGTCGCGCACCCGACGCATCAGTGATGCGATTCGCAGGCGCAGCAGCGAGCCGAAATCCGGAACGCGTGCGGCCGCGAACATCCCCGACGCGCTACAGAAGCGCGGCAACCCCAGCATTACCCGGAACGCATTGTTATATTGGACTCGTAGCGCATTGTACGAGCCCTGTGTATAACTGACCCACAGGGCGCACGTATACAGCGACTGGCAGTAGGCCCTGAACAATGTTATTTTAACCTCTCGCGTACACCGTGCGAACCTGCGGGCTAGCATGTTACACCTGACAGACAACGCTCTACGTTCCCTCTCTAAATCGTCGTCATCAGACAGCCTATCGGTGACCCAGTGCCCCAGGTATTTAAAACGAGTGACTCTTTTTAGCGGAACGCTGCCCAAGGTAACCGGTGGAACCTTAACCGGCGGGCTGGCCGCAGCGCCCATACAGGAGCCCCGTAGAGGGAAATCCGGTAGCACTTGGAACTCAAAAATTATAGGCCGATCACGTGTTTACCTACCGTCTGTTCTTACATCCATTTTGAGAGCTAAAATTAACAAGCATGTAGACAACAACTCCATCATGTCTGCCTCTCAAAATGGATGTAGGGACGGTGTCCCGCGGTACTAAGGAGCTACTCCTCATTGATATAGCCACTATCCAACAGGTTCGTCGTTCCCGAAAGGATCTGTCGATATGTTGGATATATTATAAGAAGGCTTATGACTCGGTAATGGAGGACGACCTTTAGCTATCTAGGATGTCGAAATATCCACAGGAATAGCGAACCGGTAAGGATCGAGAGTGGCATATTTCAGGGCGATAGTTTCGAGTCCGCTTTGGTTCTGCTTAGCCTTGAATCCTCTAAGCACACTGCTGGAGGATTCAGGTCTAGGCTATCGGTTGATGAGAGGTGGTCAGGTTATATCTCACCTCCTCTACATGGATGACCTAAAACTCTTTGAGCCCAACAATTTTCAACTGATGG
The DNA here is from genome assembly GCA_905333075.3 of Atethmia centrago. Lineage (NCBI taxonomy): Eukaryota > Metazoa > Arthropoda > Insecta > Lepidoptera > Noctuidae > Atethmia > Atethmia centrago. The sequence continues at coordinate 20,314,528 of HG995393.1, forward strand.
AACTACTAAAAGTGAATGAAACTTTCAATAGCGCCATCAGGGTGGAATTTGGTGCGGCTAGATGTGCGGTCATGCACGTAAAGCGAAGGGAGATTGTGGAATCCGTGGGAACCCAACCCTTGGATTCTATAAACCTTATTAGAGTCTTCTCCGTATCCTAAACACATAAGTATTTTGGTATGTCGAAAGTATCGGGCATCAATGTTACTGACATTACTGACATGAAGTAATCGTTGAAGAAGCGCTTTTTTTGCCACCTGAAAAAAATATTTAATAGTCTTCTCTCCGGCGGAAACAAGGTACGCGGTTTCAACGGTTGGGTCATACCGGACGTCGACGAGATCCCGAAGAGGAACCTGCGCGGTATGAGGTGTCCCGCTTGGCTGAAATGACTCTACAGCTGGCCATTGGCGAGGTCAAGACGCGACGCAGGGAAGAGTTGCTGGAGACCCTAGACGGGGATCCGTGGGGGCGCCCTTACCGTATTGTTCGAGGAAAACTATGTCCCACTTACGAAGGGTCTCCAACCTCAGCTGCTGGAGGAGGTAGTTGCGGAAATCTTCCCCGCAAGAGCGGAACACGTGCCACCGTCGATGGGTCCACCTGCAGCTGTGGAGTCAGAGTCAGAAAACTTTAGCGCGCGCGTCCCTGAGGTGACAGAAGTGGAGGTGAGCTCGGTCGTGATGTGGCTCCGGGCGAAAAACACTGCCCAGGGTCCCGACGGAGTACCCGGCCGCACCCTCGTTCTCGCCGTAAAGGCCCTAGAGCCCCGACTTAGAGGACTCTATTCAGCGCGCTTCAAGCAGGGCCAGTTTCTCATTCAGTGGAAGATAGGTTCGTTGGTCCTGCTCAGGAAGGCAGAGCGCCCTGCGGACTCCCCGTCTGCGTACCATACGGCCCATAGTGCTGGAGGTGGGTAAGTTTTTCGAGTGGATAATCGCGGACCACCTCGTCAGCCACTTGTGTAGAGATGGGCTGAATCTGGACGACAACCAGTTCGGTTTTCGGCATGGGTGCTCCACCATAGACGCAATTATGCGGTGGTGTTTTGGGGTAGGGTGATGCTGGCGGTGTCCTTGGACATATCCAACGCCTTCAACACCATGCCCTTTTTTTTTTTTTTTTTGAGGGTGGGAAATCATCAAATAATTTCTCCCGCTCTGGGCGGAGCGGGAGGGTGTGTCAGACTCTTACTGACTAAAACCCACCCGTATTCCTTCCTGTTGCCTGTGTTGCGGGGGCCTCGGTGACCCATAAGTACCTTCCCGTGACCCCGGCAGGCATCGGCCCTAGTGGACCCCTACTTCTGTGCTGACGACATCTCTTTGAGGCGCGCGTTGAATACGACGCGCCGTCGACCCGGGCCTGGTCCTTACCGGACGGTGAGCTACCCATTGCTCACCGTCCGCAAGCCCGCGCCTACGGTGGCTGGAAATCCGCCCGAGATTCCCGACGCCCAGGGCGTCTCCTGCGGTGGCTAGGGGCGAGAGGGCGCGAAACGTGCCTTTCCCTCAACCGTCCCGCCTCCTCCTTCGCGAGCATTACTGCTTCGCAGAAGAAGGTGACGGCTGCCCATGCCCTCTCGCTCCGTACCATGGCCTGAACCAGGGCCGGACGCGAGACATCTCTGCCGCCGATCGCCTCCACGAGGACACGGCGGTGCTCTGCCCAAGCCGGGCAGACCTCCACCGTATGCTCCACCGTGTCCCCGGACGTTTCCTCCCGCCTTATCCGACACAGGAACCTCCCGAAGCTGCCGTGTCCGGTGAGGACCTGCGTCAGGCGGAAGGTGAGGACGCCGTGGCGCCTCTCCAGCCACTCCTCAAAGAGGGGACTTATCGCCGCAATCGTGGCGTGCCCAGCACTGGGTTGCGACAACCGTAAACACCATGCCCTGGAGGAAGGATTAGGGAGGCGCTGCGTTATCATCGGGTGCCTACCTCCGCCACGTGGTCGGGGCCTATTTGGCAGAAAGGTGTGTCACCTACAAGGGACACGACAGCAGAGGCCGTTGCGAGATGTCGTGTGGTGTTCCGCAGGGTTCAGTTCTGGGACCGCTCCTGTGGAACATCGGGTACGACTGGGTGTTGAGGGGAGAGCTCCAGCTTTGACTTAACCTGACGTGTTACGCGGATGACACGCTGGTCACGGCTCGGAGGAGCTCGCACAGGGAGGCAGCGTTGCTGGCTACGGCTGCAGTCTCACAGGTGGTAAACCACATCCGGCGCCTGGGCCATGTCCATTTCCATGGCCCCGGACGGGCGCCGCCACCGGGATCACACGTCGTGGTCGGGGGGGCCCGAATCAATGTCGAATCAAGCATGAAGTGCCTGGGATTGGTGCTTGACAGCCGTTGGGACTTCAGCCCCCACTTTCGGTGGCTGGCACCCAAGTATCAACGCTGCTTCCCAATATTGGGGGCATATCACAGTGTTGCGAGTACCGCAGATGGCGATGGACGTCAGAGTCATCAGAGGGTATCGCAGGATCTCCTACGAGGCGGCTTATTCCACGCAGGCTCCTCTTAGACGTCGCGGGGGGAGTCAAATACCTCATTCCCCCCTTTTGACCAGACGGAGCCTGCAGAGGACAGCACCAGTCGCGGGCTGCGTTGCAGAGTACTTAAGTGCCCCTGTAGCTTCCGGTGCAAGTGTGCAAGGGAACACGGGGTGGTTTAAGTCTGATAGACCCGTCAACTCGTCCGCCTCAGGACGGAGGACTTCAACTCCGACACCAAAAAAAAAATGCCGGTTTTGATGTACTCATTCGGCATACTCAAATGGACTCAGATCGAACTCAACGCCCTTGATAGGAGGGTCCGTACGCTGCTGACTGCATATCGAATGCATCACCCACGGTCATCGGTAATAAGACTGTATATCCCGCGAAAGTGTGGAGGTCGAGGCTTTTTAAACGCTAAGACCCTCCACAATCGCGAGGTATGCAGTCCCAGGGAATATTTCCTAGAAGCCGACGTATGACCGATGCATATGGCAAAGTAACGAGCTTCACGCACGCTTTTTCCGGGCCCTACATGAACCCGATGTAGATTTCCTAGTGTCTGTAGCCTAGTTGTGTTTTGGTGACCTCTTTGGGGAAACCGAAGGTTTTGTCTGTGGAATTATGGACGAAGTTATCATGACGAAGAATTACCGGAGAGTTATTGTGAAGGACGGCACGGTTGACGTGTGTCCGGGAGAATCAATTTGACACATTAACTCCGGATGTTCTCGTCTAGCTAACGAAGAGTACTTGCATAGATACAACCTTCTAGCCAGGATTATCCATCAGCAACTTGCTCTCAAATACAGCCTTGTGAAATCGGAAGTGCCGTACCACAGGGACGTGACTGACCGACAGTGATGATGGATTGATCCCAATACAATGTGTTCCATTTTCGAGAACTGTCTCGAAAATGGAAATATCACACTGTACTGGGATCGATCCATCATCACTAACAGGACTATTGTTGCCAATAAGCCTTATATAGTGGTGATGGATCGAACAGTGCGGCGCGCAATGATTATTGACATAACAGTCCCTCATGAAGAGGAACCTCGTGAAAGCCGAGAAATATAAACAAATCAAGTATGAGTATCTTGACTTGGCTTGCGAGGTTGTTGACATGTGGGATGTGGACTCGGCAATCATTGTGCCGATAGTCGTATCAGCCAATGGCTTAATTACCAGGAGCCTCGACCAACACCTAAGGAGGCTCTCGTTGGGCAGTTGGATTAAGGGCTTGATTCAGAAAGCGGTAGGTACTTCTGGTCACAACTCGCATTGTTAGGAGGTTCTTCTCTCTGGAGCCCTGACCGCTGATAGTTCCGACCGTTCTTGATACGGGTGGGCTACCATTTTTTAAACATTTTTGTGTATAAAATGAAATAAAATATAATAATACTAAGTGTGTTTTGTTTTTAAAGATTTTTTTATCCATTTAATTTTTTATGAGTTTTTCTGTTTATTAAAAGATTATTTTTATTTAGATAACTAAATGCCGAATGTCGAATTATAGCCACTAATAATCGGTATTCAACGAATACCGAAAATAGCGAGTATTCGCAGCGTCTCTAATTAATTGTTATCTTTGCCCTGGAAATAATTATGGTATGGGTCCAAGCCCTGTTGCTGTTCGCAAATGGTATATCTTCATCCAGGTGTCGGTACTACAAACCTTTCTGGAGTATAAGGACCAGTTCAACGTGGAGCTGCGATGCAAACAAGGCCGCACTGCGCTCCACTACGCCGCGATCGACGACCATGATATCTGCGCCAAAATATTGGTAACGTATGCAATTACTACAGGTTTGTCGCAAACAACTAAGATTTTGTTGAGTTCTTGCCAAGAAATAATTGTTTTATTGATTCGATTTATTAATTATGAGCTGAAATTGAATTGCCCAATAACTAGCAACACTGCGTGTAGCAAACGAAAAACGACAACAGTTTAAAATTTTTGTTTTCATTTATTCTTTTTTAGGCTTAACTTACTTTTAATTAAATTTAGTTAATGTTAATAATCATCTTGTAATTTGTTTATGTAAATTAATAGTTACATTTTTCAAATATTTCAGGTTTACCAAAACATTTTTATGTTTACGCTAGTTTAATTCCACACAGATTACAGACTTCGGCGCCGAACTCAAGAGAGCCTGTAACAACGGATACTATCCGCTCCACGAGGCAGCTAGAAACAGCTCCTTTAAAACGATGGAGGTGTTCTGCCAGTTGGGAGAATCCGAGGATTTTTCCGTGGATTCAATGTTATCTTTGTATGACAGTGAAGGGAAAGTGCCATTGCACTCGGCCGTTTACGGAGGAGACATTAAGACAATCGAGGTTTGCCTTAAGTTTGGATCGAAAATATCAAACCAGCAAAACGATTTGTGTACGCCGGTACACCTGGCTTGCATTCAGGTATGTTTTTCTTCTTTACTCGTCTCTCCTTAAGTCTTTCCTGGTGTTTTTACTATGTCTCTATATTTCCAGGGTGCCCTTGACGTCGTGAAGCTGATGTTCACGATGCAGCCGACGGAGAAGCTCGCTTGTCTGACGTCATGTAACATTATCAAGATGACTCCGGTGCACTGCGCTGCGATGTTTGACCGCTCCGACTTGGTGAACTATCTTATAACTGAGGGCTCTGAGATCAACCCTCTTGATGAGCAACGCAGGTCGCCGTTGTTACTGGCTGCTACAAAGGCTGCCTGGAAGACTGTGCACACCCTGGTAAGTACTAGTTTTAGTAATACGGGGCTTACACGAGCCTTTTATGGTTCGACTGGTCTTGTCTGGTTGACGGCTCGAATACTCATTTTAACAAGGAGAATAAAAACCGGGAACTTAAAGTTCCTCATTTCCGCAGACAAGTGCGAGTCGGACTCGCCCACCGAGGGTTCCGAACAAATGTGTAAACCGGTACATAATTATTGTAAATAGTTTACACGACTGCACAAAAAAAAGAGTGTTATGTTTTCAGGGTTCATGTATGTTTGTGAGTTTCTTTATTCCACCATAACTTTTAAACGGCTTAACCGATTTCAATGTATGTGGTATCATTAGAAGCGTGCATTATGCCAGGTAACATAGGCTGGTGAACATTTAAACAATATAATGGTGGAGCCATGGTTCATGAAATAAATTTTTTTAGAATGCTTGTGCCAATGAAGCTTTTCATACGATACCCCACATGATACGGTTAACTCACTTCAAAGGAGAATGCTCATGCATGTATGGGATTCCGTACTAAGCTGCATCAAAATCAAACATTGTTTTTTATAGACTACACTTATCATTTATTAACTCTTAAAAAGTTAATTTTATAAACAAAACCCGGGTTTCGGAGTTATTTTCAAAGACGAAAATAACCTAAAAACTAGGTAAGTATTGTTCGACGATAACAATGACGTTTTGAAGTGGAAACTTGTTTCGGCACGTTGGGCACTTCTGGGATAGGGGAAAAGCACTGAGCTCGCGTGACGTCACGCTCAGATAGATATATCCAGGTGTGGTGTGTTTTCACTTCCACTTCTGACGTGCAGTCCTACGAGTGTTTTTTTATAGACAAGTCATCCGCTAATATTAGTAAGAGTTACGAGATGTAGCACAGAATACATAATAGTGCTATAACGACGTGCAGCCGCGACACGGGGGTGCCTGACTGAAACTCAGGGATCTACCCGACCTTTATATTGCGAATACTGTGAGCGGGTCACGTATCTAACGCTAATACGTAGGTATATTATGGGACGCTACCGTGATCACACTACCACACCAATACCAATAAAACATTATCATATGTGTGACCAGTCAAGACTGAATAAAGTGCTTGTCGAGTCTAGAGAGCGTCTTGAATTGTTCAAGACGCTCAACCGAATGTATTGACCTTTAGTAATCTTAAAATACTATTCATGACAGACACTATTGCTCATGCTCGTGTTGTCGTCGTGAATCGACTAGGTAAGTGATAGAAAAAATAAAACAAACAGGTCTATTTGGGTTTTAATAGCGATTCATAGTCAAAGATATTTATTCAAATTACTTATACTTAAATCATTCATCGTTTTCCTGAAAAGAATCATCTAAAACCGTTGCCGGCGCAGTTACTTCACTATACCGTGCCCAGCTATACCATCACTACATGAGCACAGTATGGCAGCAGTGGTATTTGGCACTTGTTCTGCTAGACTTGGGATACAGTTCAACAAATCATAAAACTGATCTGAGTTCATACCAAGCCAAAAGTGACACAAATATGTGGGCATAATCAAAATATTTGGCATAATTTATTATTATATTTAATTACAATGGATTCGTGGTCGCTTACAATGGGCCTTATTAAAAGGCTAAAAGACACTCAAAGGGCAATGGAGAGGGCTATGCTTGGAGTTTCCCTACGTGATCGAATCAAAAATGAAGAGATCCGCAGGCGAACCAAGGTTACCGATATAGCCCGAAGAATTGCCAAACTTAAGTGGCAGTGGGCAGGGCACATAGCTTGCAGAACAGATGGCCAATGGGGCCGAAAGGTTCTGGAGTGGCGACGCGTACCGGAAGGCGTAGCGTTGGAAGGCCTCTTACAAGGTGGACCGATGACCTTGTGAAGGCCGCAGGAATCCGCTGGATGCGGGAAGCACAAAACCGGTCGAGGTGGCGGTGCTTGGGGGAGGCCTATGTCCAGCTGTGGACGTCTTTCAGCTGAAATGATGATGATGATGACACCACCGAAGGTACCTGAGTAAGTCGGAGAATGACTTAAATACGGCATTGCCAGATAAACAGGGCTTTGTGAACATGAGCAGACACAAACGTCCTCGAAGAGGAACTCCCTCGTCATCAGGGGATGTTGATGGGTTGGTAAAGGACAAAAATAAGGGGGAATTTGAGCTTTTTAGGGACGATATTAAAGATATTCTTGAGTCCTAGACATCGGACCAAGACAACAGTTTAATTCAAATGATAACAAACCAAAATGCAATGATGTCTAAACTGATAGCTGATATTACTGAACTGAAACTTCAAACTCAAATGTACAGCGATCTAACGAAGCAATTGAAAAATCAATGAGCTTTACGAGTATTAGTAAACAATATGAAGACTTAAAAAGAGAAGTTGTTGGCCTATAGAAAGAGCGCCAGGAACAGAAACTTTACAAAGAAAGTCTTGAGAGAAAAGTTCAGGACATTCAGCTCAACTCTCGGCCATCTACGTTGGAAGTTAGAAATATCCCTCTAAGAGATGGAGAAGCCACAGAAGATTTGTCGCAAATGGAAAAAAATACCGGAAATACCGGGAATACCGGGTTATATGGAAATGTAATATCGGGAAAAATACTGGTATTCCTATTTCAACTTCTGAAATAAGGGATTTGTACCGCCTCCCGGGGAAAACTAGTTCTACACGTCCCATTATAGTGGAATTTGTTACAGTCAAAACTAAATAGAACTTGCTATCTACTGTTCGAGAATATAATAAGAACAAAAAGAGTAAAGAGGAAAAGCTTAAAACTGAAATGGCTGGAATCCCTGGACAACGTCAGCCACTGTAACTACCAAACTCGCGAGACAAGAACGGCTACAAATTCTGCTGGTCAAAAAATGGAAACATCTTTCTACGTAAGGACCAAGGGGGTAACCATCACCTCTTACAGCAGTATTATTATAATATTACTTCACAGCTGCTTCTGTTGCTGTTAATACAGCAACAGAAGCAGCGTTTTTATTCTTGTCTAGTTTCAAAATAAAGTGGTCCAAACAGTTTTCGCTTCTGGTAGGTAAGGAATGTCCCGGTAACAAGCCATGCATTGCAAACATATTTAGGTAGTTTAATCTGTTTGTGCGCTCATTCGTTTGTTCAGTAGGTTTGTATATTATATTAATGTTCATATCGCCTGTTATGACAATATTTTTATATGATTTAAGTGAGTCTAGGTGATTATTTAGCGAGTCTATGAAACTCTCAGCATTATTATTTGAGGGGGATCGATAAATAGCAAGGACAACAAGATTAGGCATTATTATTTGTAAGCATGATGCGTGGGTTAATATTATTTCCTTAACACTAACCTTGTGATCACACTTGATATATACTACCACGCCAACGCACTGGTTGATATGGTTACTCGTAGTAAAAGTATTAGTTTTTAATTTCAGGGGTAGGTTTATTTACGTCTAGCCTGCATTCATTTAAGATCAAAAGGTCAACACTAAACTTAAATTGTGTTAAAGTGATTAGTAAATCATCTAAGTTACTATATATACTTCTAATATTTTGTGATATTACGAGTATTGTAAGATCCGATTTATGTACATAGAATTGTTTTGAAAAATCATCAATTTGAAATTCTTTAGATTGAGCAGTAACTATGTCGTCTATTTCTTGCATTATAGTATGTGTGCTATCCATCATATAGGTAAATTATTCGTCTGAGTATTAATTACTTAATGTTTACGTAAACGTATTTTGCTCGATCAACAACAACTATTATGATAGAGAAAAATACATAATTATCACAGTTGATGAGATTTTTAACGTTGTATACGATATTTATATTGAAAAGATAGCTTAGAGAAGTCGATATGTGTGTGTAATATGAGAAATAATAATAATATAATTTCTTTTTTATATGTACGCGTATATATTTGCGAATTTTTAGTGTACGTAAGTAATTACATATCAAATAATTTAATAAATTAACATTCGTTTTGTTTTTGTATAGACAGAGTTTACGGTGTAGAGGTAAATGAGTGTGTAGTTTAAGTAAACTTACAAGCATGCATTTTATTAGTGTGAAAGTGTATGTAAGGTTATGTGTGATTGTATAATTGTTATGTAAAAAGTATTGGACGTGTATATGTGTGTATAATTTCAGTATATGTAAATTGAGAGAATTACAAACATTTTTAAAAAGTCCAATAAACAAAATAAAATAATAAAAAAACATACAGTATAGACAACATAGTAGCAGTCACGCTTCTTGCATTAGGCTTTGTATTAGAGACTCACTTCTTAATAGGTATGTACCTACATACATACCTAGTTACATACCTAGTTTATGTTAAGAAACATGATGAATCACCTGATTCATCATGTTTCTTAACATAAACTTTACCATAAGCGGTCCAGCAGTACTTATATCCCTTTGACTTAGCGAGGTCGCGTGCAAGGAAATGTAGTCTTGAGCCTTTCGCAGTGAGCTGTTCGGATACGAATATAGGTGTGTCTTCGCTACTTTTGAAGCCTAGATGTTTAGTGAAGAGCCTCACTTTATGCTTGTTGTTGAAAGACTTACACATCTTAAGACGCTGACAACACCTAAACCGCGGTCACTGTCAGATTGCATAGAAAAGAAAGAGAAAAGCGATGACACAACGCTTGTAATTTATTGCAAAATATGAAGCAATTATCTATTTACTCATAATTGAGTTGAGTAATCGAAAATAAAAAACAACCAAGTTCTGCATTCAAATAAGACGTTCTTGTTATTAATTAAATACGTAACGTTTGTTGATATTTAATACAGATATTTTGGATTAGAACTCAAGGTAAGAGGTTACTTTAACGTTAGCTTGTACCTAGATATTTTTTTCAAAACGTGTTTGGTAACAACCAAGTTCTGGGAAATATATTCAAAATTAACATATATTTTTTCCGCTACCACAACGTATACAGATTTGGCAATTTTTTTTCTCAAGAGAAGCCTATTTTGGTCAATTGGGTCTTGTCAGCGCCTTAAGTACCTCAGTCTTTAGTATTGTGGAGGACAGTTCCACTATTATAGGGGTGTTAGTCATACCCTGCTTCTTCCCCTTAATTCTGTAAAATCCTGTATATCCGACTTCGCGACTACAATGTTTACGGACTCAGTTAAACATTTTACCATGTTAATAAGGTCTTCCTTAGTTTCCTTCATTTGCTTGGGAATGTTTTTAATCTCAATGTTAGATTTTCGACTACCTCGCTGAAGATCCTCGACTTTTTTCCCAGAATGGTTATATATTCTTTATCCTTCTTAGCTTGTATCTCCATCTGTTCTATTTTCCTCTTAAACTCTTCATTCTGCTGAGTTATAGCGGACACTCAGTTTTCTATGTTAGAATTTGTGAGTTTTATTTTCATGAGCGTGGGGGTAATTATTTTAAGTTCCATTTCCTGAGCTAATAACATAGACTTAATCATTTGGATCATATCTTCTCTAAAGTTGTCTAGGTCATCCTCTCTTCTTCTTTTAGGTCTTTGGGAGACATGACTCAGTGGTGAGTCGTATCTCTCATCCTGGTTGGCTAGATTAGATTCAGAGAGTGACTTGTCCATTTTCTTGTACTAGGGTAGTATAATCAATTATAATATTAATAATAACAATTATTATTTATATAAAAACAGATGGTAGATAATTTATTTGCATAAACATGTGTACATACATGTGTATGTACACATGTTTATGCTATATTAAGGAATATCAATGCCGATCCCCTCTAATTATATTACTACAATTTTCATTTAAAAGTTAAAATGTTTAAAAAATAAAACACAAAATAAATACAGGTATTAGAGCGCGAGCGCATTTGTGCGTGGGTGTGTGCGTGTGTGTGTGTGTGTGTGTGTGTGTGTGTGTGTGTGTGCGTGTGTGTCGTGTGTGTGTGCGTGTGTGGGCGTGTGTGCTGTGTGTAAGTGTATGTATCTGTGTGTGTGTGTGTGTGTGTGTGTGTGTGTGTGTGTGTGTATGTGCGTGAGCGTGCGGATATGTAAGCGTGCGTAAGTACGGGGATTGGATTAGTGTGGGTCTATGTTTTGGGTGAGTGGTACAATATACAAACTTGTCATAACTTAATTAAATTAAATATTTTTCTGTTTCGTCGTAGGTTTTATTTTGAAGGAATGTGCGGACAGTCTTTTTACAATTATGATAAGACAATTTATATATGGGACATTTTTTGTTAATTGTATTGTAAAGAGACGGACATAGTAAAATAATCTTTTAGTAAACGATAGGCGGGTTTTTGGAGGAGTACAAATTTTATCTTTTCGGCGTTTGGTTTTTTCAATATAGGGGGTTATGCGGTGTTGCAACAGAATTTATTGTAAAATAAAGTGTTGCCGCATGTTGAGGACGTTGCAGTTTTTGTATAACTGATAAGTTGGATAAATTAGTGGACGGAAGGTAGCAACTTTCAGTATGGCGCGATGTGCAACTTCGATAGTTTTTGCAGCACCACCCCAAATGGGAATACAAAAGGTAATAATAGATATGCATAAGGCAAAATAAACATTACGTATAATATTTAAAACCTTAAGAAATATTGCTAATCCTATAGGGATTAGCAATATTTCTTAGGGTTTTAAATATATATATATATATATATAAGTTTGCGAACTTTGCAGTAAGGATATTAATATGAGATTTAAATTTAAGATTCTTATCTATGACTATACCTAGGTATTTAATTTCATCCGTAGAGGATATAGGTGCACAGTGGCATGAAACTTGAGTTTTAAAATTGCATGTGTGAGCTTTAAGTTTAATTGGTGGGTTTGGTTGGGTAGCAGAACTGATCGAGTAGGTAATGAACTTGGTTTTGGAGGTATTGAGTGTAAGCGTATGGAAATAAAGCCAGTTTAGCACTACATCAAAGCCATGCTGTGCTTTGTCCTCGAGTTCAGGCCATGTGTTGGCGACGAAAGTTATAGCAGTGTCATCTTGGCATTTGGGATATCTATATTGCACAAGTCGTTTATAAAAACTAGAAATGAAGTGGGACCCAATATGCTTCCTTGTGGAACGCCATAGTAGATGGGGAGCTCATTGCTGCTGTGACGATCAATCTTGACTATCTGGGAGCGATTTGTGAGATAGCTTTGAAAGAGATCAAGTTGATATCCCCTGACACCCACCTTTTCAAGTTTGAGTAAAAGAGAACGGACGGGGATGGTGTCGAATGCCTTCGCAAGGTCTAAGAATATTGTTATGGCCTTTTTATTAGTATGATAGTTTTAAATTCAACTCCGTTTTAGGTTAGTAGTATCGGGTGTATAGCGTTAGTTATAAAAACGCTTACCAGGTTTTCCTGTCAGCCAAAAAGCATACGAAGTACCAGGGCAGCAGAAATTGTGAGGAGGTGCAGTTTGTCCAATGTACAGTACGGGGCATCACTGTGCAAGTCATCAAATGGGGTGTGTCCAGTGGCTAAGCCGAAGGCAGGTATGTTGCGAATACGCAAGCGGGGCCTAATATCCTTGGCCAATGCGCACAGGTCAGGTACCAGGGTATTATGATCAGCTACGTTTACCGCGATACACTGAGTTTATTTGAATAGCTCTTCTTATTTTATGCACTCCTATTTTTGTTATGGAATTAAATTTACTTAATTTATTTATAACTTTTTATTCAAATGGTCTATGGCACTGAGTACACGTCTACACCTTGCGGCGGTCCGGGGAGAGAGGAAGCTAGCTAAGCTAAAAGAAGCCTTGCTAGTTGTTGCACTAGACCACTGTTATGTACTCACTCACAGTTGTTGTTCACATACGGGAGCGCATACGTGAGACAGGTACTCCCTGGCCGTGCCACAGTGGAAAAAAAAAACATGTTTCTAGATAAATTGTACCATTTATGTACTATACGGTACGTGTAATGAAAAAAATTGTACCTCAATGAATAATGAAACAAAATGAAGTTTTAGTGGCGCGGCCGGAGAGTATACTCGTACTCTCCAGCCGCGCCACGCGCCCCCACGGACACAGTAAACTATTACGAGTAGGCGCATCCGGACATAGTACACACCAAAAAAATGTGCGAAAATTGTTCTTCTTCGTGCCTATAAATAAATTCGAAAATCTTATTACTTTAGAAATGGTAGCCTTGTGTTGTGATAGCCAAGAGTTAGGGCATACCCGGACATAGGGTTAGGGCGTACCCGGACATAGAGTTAGGGCGTACCCGGACAAAGAGTTTGGGCGTACCCGGACATAGAGTTAGGGCGTACCCGGACATAGAGTTAGGGCGTACCCGGACATAGAGTTAGGGCGTACCCGGACAAAGAGTTTGGGCGTACCCGGACATAGAGTTAGGGCGTACCCGGACATAGAGTTAGGGCGTACCCGGACATAGACACACTAAAGAATTGTACGGAAATTGTTCTTTTCCGTACGCTATAAAGAGATCCGAAAATGTAATTACTTTAGAAATGATAGCCTTTCGTTATTTGGCGTACCCGGACATAGTATACACTAAATAATTGTACGCACTATTTACTACTCAAACACGTAACAATATTACGGAAAAATGTAATATCTTAAGAGAAAACATCCAATCAATCTTTGTCCTCACTAGATGTGGCCTTCAAATTAGAAGTATTGGAGTTATCTCGATGAAATGGTTGCATAGAAATTGTAGAAATAAGCAACGCAATACGAATCTACGAGTATATCCATAACAAGCATAATTGACCTTCAAGAAAAGTTAACACGTTCCGGGACACTTGACTATTTGCAATGTCATGATAATTATATCAGTTCAAAATCCTATACATTTTATCATACCGTCTACAGCCGTACTACCATATTATTACATATATTTTATATGTTTTGATAATACGACTAATACGGCCACAGGCGTTGAAATCACAAACCACTTCCAGCGATGCGATGACACGCACACGCCGTTACACTAAAATAATCGACATCATTGTACTTGTACGGCTCAGTCTACGCCTGTCGGCGGTGTGAATGTGTTGTTTTGGTGCATAAGCACTGCATATGTGTGGTTTGCCAAATTACATGAAATAATGTTCACCGCCCTTAGCCGTACTACTTGACGATATATCGAGATGACGTCGAGAAGCGGTCTGTCCCGGAAAGTGTTAGAAGGTTGGGAGGTACGAGTACTTATTATTAGGTACGGTCAGCATCGAAAGTCGGTAACACTCTTAGTTTTACATGTCATCTAAATTATTGAATAGACTGCTTCTTAGCATTTCTTCTGAATATTACATTTATTCTGGTTTTCTTTTAACAATGCGCTCAAACTAAGATTCGCAGCCAGGAATCAAACCCAGATTCTTTTATAAAAAAAAAACACCCCATATTTTATACTGAGCAACAGTGTTACTGACAAGGATCGAATACTGCAAAGGAATATTATGTGTCAAATCAAAGGAAGTGCCAGTTTTTGTAATGTTCTATTGTTCCCAAAAAAATTGCGTAAATTGAAAAAAATATTCATTTGCTTTGATTTGACACGTCATTATATAATATTATCTGACACGTCATTATATAATAATATTTGTCACGTCATTATACAGGGTGTGGCGTAAGTAGTGGTCCACCGTTCAGGATTTGATGAACCAGATAATTAACTATAACAATTGAAAATTTTAACCATTTTTACCCAAGGGTTACGAAAATATTTCCTTTCTGTCTTTTATTTACGAAATTTCTACCTTTTATTACAAATTTATTTGTAGTTTCAACAAAAAACCATTATTTTTCATTTTGATTTCTGCTAATTACTGCAGAATAATAGAGCTATCATGATAAATAATAATTTTTTATGTAAATTTAGCTCTTTGGAAGAAAAAGTTGGTTCTTCTCTAATTTTAACCCTAATTTTTACATACCATCGAAGTTCAAGGGCGATTTTTGTAAAAAAAACGTAGCAATGACTGTACCCTTTGATAGTGGTATGGGTACAGTTCATGTCTTTTGAGTATTCGATGTACAGATCTAGTTGATATGCCAGTTCTGCGACTTAAGACACGGACCGATGTTGAAGGATCTTCTTTAACTAAATTCATTACCTCTTCATCGTTGTGTCGTCGCGGTCGTCCTTCACCTGCACCGCCTACGCCTGTGCCAGGTATCCTTCCCTCGGTGTATGCGTTATGCACTCTTCCAAAAACTCGGTGGTCTGGATGTCTTCGATCGGAATATCTCTCCCGATAAAGTCGAGCTGCTTCTCTACCGACACCTCTACATTCGCCATAAATAAAATGCATGTCAGCATATTCGCGCGTTGTGTACCGAGACATTTTTTAATTGTCACTGCACTGCACGTTTGTCCAAATCGTTGAGCAAGCCAAAGTCACCAGTACTCGTAGCCAATATCGCAGAGATCACCAAAACAACAAGTCCAATCAGTAGGCAAATTAAACAGAGTCCGGGGGCAGGCAGGGGTAAAAAAATGGCGGATGTAAACACAGGCAGAATAAAAACGAAACGCATACGACGCACGACACGAGTGACGAGATCGTACTAAATCATTTCGAGATTTCTGAAGATTTCAACGTTAGTAATGAAAGAGATAGCAATACCCTACCATATCTCTTCCTTATCACTCCTATTGTGCGTAACTCGATTGCGAGAGCTTCAACCGGTTTTTGTTAACAAAACAAACATGTCTCAGGTAAAAAAAGGGTCAGGGTTTTTTTACTTGACATGTTTGTGCTTTAACACAAATCACATTTGAATTGTAAAAAGTTACATTGTATCCGTTTTTTGAGTTTTTATACGTTTTGTAATAGTATTAACGCAACAAAGTTTAAAAAAGTAGTTTCATGAAAATCTTCTTTTCTTCAATTAAAATTGAATATATTTTTGTTAAATTATTTGATCTGTTATAGTGATATCATTTTGAAATCGGTATTTAGTAGGCATATTATTAAATGCATGGGCAGTGACAATGTAGTACGTTTTTTTTTACAAAAATCGCTCTTGAACTTGAAGGTGTTTTAAAAATTAGAGAAGAACCAACTTTTTCTTCAAAAGAGCCGAATTCACATAAAAAATCATAATTTATCATGATAGCTCTAGTATTCAGCAGTAATTAACAGAAATCAAAATGAAAAATTAATGGTTTTTGTTGAAACTACAAACAAATTTGTAAAAAAAGATAGAAATTTCGTAAATAAAAGACAAAAAGGAAGTATTTTCGTAACCCTTGGGTAAAAATGGTTAAAATTTTTAATTGTTGTAGTTAATTATCTGGTTCATCGAATCCTGAACGGTGGACCACTACTTACGACACACCCTGTATAATATTATTTCTTCGCAGTATTTGGTTTAAGGACTATACCGAGGTACTTCCTGTTAGGCAACTTTTTGTGCTTCACACCGTTACTTATGCGTCAGCATCTGACGGTGAGGTATGTTCCGATGCCACAGACAAACGTCGACATTGCTCGGTATGCCCTACTCAATGCAAATCGACACTTGCTCGACGGCATTTCTATGGTATCGGAAGTCGACTGTATAATGTAATTAAAAAAATATTGTTCCTTATATCCCACTACTTTTCAAGAATTGGAACTTAGGGTCAAAGCGTGGAGCAAGCGCAGAGCTACGAAGAAACGGAAAATCTTATAAAGTTATCAAGTTACGCATCACTTCTAACGGTACGACGGATGATCCTTCAGTCACGAACACACAATCATCCCTCACTCATGTACTATAAATTCACACTTCACCACACTTACACACATTCTACTGAAGGCGTCCTCTCTTGTATACATATACTGTGCCACTCTTGACATCGTCTTCTGATGCAACCAATGTAACCTACATAATATTTTGTCATTTATGTGAGAGTTCTGGTATCCATAACACAAGTTGAATCTTTCTTGGAATACCAGAGTTCATACAAAGACTACTGATAACAGCAGTGCTATTCTGTAACCATCTCACCGTGAAAACTTAGTTGTACTGGTTATATAATTGGTAATACGGTATTATTGTAGACGCATGGTGTTGCACCATTTGTGTTCAAATCTTTATCTTATCGTATAGTATTATCTAAGGAAGAGAACAACGTTATGGAAATGCATGGAATCAGTATGTACTGTATGTATAGTAGGGAAATGTGACTATGTATCGATAAAATAAATATTTTTGGTGTTTCTGGGTAGCGGGACCACATTAAGAAACAATTTAAAAACCGACGAAGACGTAATTATATGACGATAATGTATGTCTGGATGTATTTTCTTTTCTTTCATTCTTTCTTTCTTTATATAAAAGACTTGACTGTATTTCTTAGTTTTTTTTTAAGATTATTAACATTCAAATTTCGAGAGGAGTTCGTGGCTAATTAATAATAATAATAATACCATTTATTTCAGTCGACACAGGCCCATAGACAAATACCTTAACCTAAATATATAAACAAAACTTATGTTAATAAATAGGCTTACTTAATACTATATTAGTAACACTTCACTTTGCACCAGCTAGACTTTGTGCTGTCCTGTGAAACTTGACCGCGGAAGCGAGGGAACACCACGTCTTGCGGCCAAAAGTCTTCTTCCATGACGAGGGGCAAATAACAGCTCGGTACACATACGACGAACGCCTTGAATTTGACGTTCCGGTGCGATTCCAGTAACTCCACCCTCGGCGTGTATCGCGTCTTCTGGCGCACGTACTCCACGATGTCCTCCGCCTTAGTGGTGTAGTGTAGGCGGGAGATGTACACCGGTGTATTAGGCTTTGCGGCACGCAGGCTCACTTTGGGAACCGTAGGAGCTTTGCCGCAGCGGTTCTTGTTCGTTTGCGAACGGCGCTTCTTCTTTTGCACCGTCACGAAACCTTCATCATTATCAGCCCTATTCGGCGCCATTTCTGGCATGGGGTTGATACTAGGAGCGCCAGGGGCACTCGCGGTGACGCTAGCGAAATCCCTTTGTATGGGTTTCGCCAAGGCTGCAGACACTAACAGCGGGACGGCGCGAAGGGCGCGGGCGGCGCTACGAGGCGGAGCCGCGGTGACGAGCACGGGGCTGCGGGGCGCGCTGGCGCAGCGCTCTGCAAGCTCAGCAATCGACGGATGCGCTGGCGACGCAACTGCTGACGCGGAATTCGACGACGATATATCGAGGCTGGCTCTGCGGTTTAATGTATGCGTTGATGGCTGGACAGGCTTAAATGCTATTTTCGGAGGGGTGCGATTTTTGTGACGCTGAGTGTATGTGCCGGTTTTTCTGTTTAAAACTAGATGAGGTTGGTATCTCCTCGACATGAACAGCCTCCTACTAGGCATATAGCTCTCGTGCCTTTTGAACACAAAGAGCACTCATATAAACACATCAGCAGATCAGAACTTTGTAATCTCACGATCCTTTGTTGATCATATTATTATATACAGGGTGATTGGAAGATGGGTGCAAAGCTTTAAGGTGAAGATAGTATAGACAATTTAGAACCATTTAAGCCATGGTTGTCTTAGATGAAGTCTTACCAAATTTTTTTAACCAAATTTTTAAGTTTTTTTTCGGAAATTCTCAAAATTTAATGTAAACTGCATAATTATGGCCAAATTGAATGATAAATGGATTAATTTTTTATTAATTTAATTAAAGTAATGTGTAAGCAACCAAGCAAAACATGTTTTAGGCTTCTGTGTTATTAGACATTTTTTTTACAGATATTTAAAGCTCAGAAAAAATAAAAAATTTGTACAATACGTCTTTTAAACCTTATTTAAAAAAAAAAACGGAGGGTGCTTTTTTTGTTCAAACCTTTTTGAAGACATGCTTGATAATCGCTCTTTCTTTTGAGGTATCATTTATGCGGATATCTTACAAATTATTGAAATTAGGACCTACAAACCAATTTGAGGGAGAAATTTTAAATTTTAGGCAGTCTAACAAAACACAAAATTTTTGCTTAAAAGAATACTTTATGTGCTCGAAATGATAACATTGTTCAATTCTAAGAATTTTTGGCACATGCAGAAACCAATTGAGGGGAACCCATTGAGGGGATTCTCTAAACAATGGCCCAACGAGCGCGGTGCGACGGCATTTCCAGGTAGAACGCCCAATGAATAGCAAAAAGCGATAAGAGTTGGTTTTTACAGCAAAATGGTCTTAGTTACTGAGGCAACAAAGTCGTTTTTCTTTAGTCAGGGTCAGTCGGTCTGTGATGAAGCCGTTACATCTTTTACTTATTAGTCAAACTACTGCCCTAGTGGACGTTGTCGTGTTGATTCACAATTTACCGTGTTCAGTTGTAGCCCTTTGCGTTCCTGCACGTGTTGTTTGCGTTAGTTTTGAACTTTTTTGTTTCACCGTGTCCAGTCGTAGCCTCGCGCTCCTGCACGTGTTGATTTTTGACTTAATTGTGTTGAGTTGACATTTAGTGCGCTCCTACGCCGTTTTTCTTAATTGTTAAGTGACTATGGCTACTTTTTCCAATCAAGAATATGCGGATATCGTATTTATGTACGGTAGAGCAGACGGCAATGGATCTTTGGCGCGACGGATGTATCAAGAGCGCTATCCGAATCGCAGGATACCGAATGTCCGAGTGTTTTACAACACGTTTCGTCGTCTTGCCCGAGATGGGTTTCACCGCGTGGAACCTGGAGTCAACCCGGGCAGACACGAAACTGCCGTCGACGAAGACATTTTAGCAGCATTTCAAGCGGATCCTACTACCAGTACTAGAGCAGTAGCTCGAAATTTAAACATTTCTCAATGGAAGGTGTGGCATACAATGCACCAAAATGATAAGTATCCGTTCCATGGCAGGAGTGTGCAAGGTCTAGTAGAGCAAGATCCTCAAAGAAGAATTCAGTTCTGCCGTTTCCTCCTCAACAGAGACATCGAAGATGCGTGGTTTCTAAAATCAATCTTGTGGACGGATGAAAGTAAATTTTCAAGGGAAGGTATTACAAACTTTCACAACATCCATGAATGGGCCGACGCAGACAACAATCCACATTTTAAGAAGCAGGTGTCATTTCAGATGAAATTCTCTGTGAATGTATGGGCTGGAATAATTGGCAGAACATTGATTGGGCCCCACTTTTTGCCTGATCCATTGAATGGCGAAAGTTATTTGCAATTTCTGCAAATTGATTTACCACTGCTGGTAGAGGAATCAGGTGTCCCGATCTTCGAAAGAGACCGAACAGTCATCTTTCAGCAAGGCGGCTGTCCAGCGCATTGGACTTTAAATGTAAGGGAACACCTCAACAATTGCTTTCCTGATAGCTGGATCGGCAGGGATGGACCCATCCCTTGGCCCGCTCGCTCCCCAGATCTGACCCCGTTTGACTTTTTCGTGTGGGGCCGGGCCAAGGAACTGGTGTATAACAACATAGAAATAGACACTAGAGAAGAATTGATACAAAGAATAAATTCAGCGTTTGAGACAATGAAGCATGAGATGATGTTGAAAATAACGACTACAGAAGTTAGAAGACGGGGCCGTGCTTGTATTAGGAATCACGGCCGTCATTTTGAACATGAAAAATAAATAATTTTAATTCAAATGTTGTTTTAATTAGTCTGCCTAAAATAAAAAATTTCTCCCTCAAATTGGTTTGTAGGCCCTAATTTCAATAATTTGTAAGATATCCGCATAAATGATACCTCAAAAGAAAGAGCGATTATCAAGCATGTCTTCAAAAAGGTTTGAACAAAAAAAGCACCCTCCGTTTTTTTTTTTAATAAGGTTTAAAAGACGTATTGTAAAATTTTTTTATTTTTTCTGAGCTTTAAATGTCTGTAAAAAAAATGTCTAATGACACAGAAGCCTAAAACATGTTTTGCTTGATTGCTTTACACATTACTTTAATTAAATAAATAAAAAATGAATTCATTTATCATTCAATTTGGCCATAATTATGCAGTTTACATTAAATTTTGAGAATTTCCGAAAAAAAACTTAAAAATTTGGTTAAAAATATTTGGTAAGACTTCGTCTAAGACAACCATGGCTTAAATGGTTCCAAATTGTCTGTACTATCTTCGCCTTAAAGCTTTGCACCCATCTTCCAATCACCCTGTATATCATATTATATTACCAGATACAAGATATTTATTTTCCTAAAAACATGAGTACCTATATACACAAAAATGCAAGATGTTATAATATAAAACGTTCAAGTGAGTCACTGTCATGTTTTGCCTTAATGGCGTACAAAATATGCATTATCCTGATTACGATTAGCTGTACTATAAGACATCTTCCTTAAGTTGTCTGCCTGCATCAAGATTTACATCGTTCACAATAATTATAAAAACCAGCCCAGTGCGAGTCGGACTCACACACGAAGGGTTCCGTCCGTATCTAATAACACGATTCTTGTAAGGTTCCCCGTTTAATTATTAACTTTAATTTAATTTCTATTATTTGTTGTTAAAGCGACAATAGAAATACACAATAGGAAAATTTCAACTTTCTACCTATTACGATATACGGTTCATGAGATACAGCCCGCTGACAGAGATACGGTTAGCGGAGAGTTAGTTTTTTTTTAGTTCAGATAAATGAAAAATCGCAAAGATGAATTTGTATTTCATAATGATACTGTGAATTACAACGTAATTTTTTGCAGTTACTGTAAAAAGTAATCACACATATTTTGAATAAAATACCTATTGAATCGGCGTTTTTAATATGTATTGATTCGATAAAGTAATTGTTTATGGTACATGATAAGTAACAAAAGTTTCAAATTCCTAACTTGTTCAGTTGTTACGATAGAGCTCATACAAAATATGGTCTAAAACGGACAACTTTTACGGCGCCCTGTTTCTTTATTAATGAAGATAATATATATAACGTAAAAAAAAATACATATTAAAAATATATATTTTACTCTACTCGATGAGTTCTAGGCACCCCACATGCCAGGGCAAGATTTTTATTTTTCAAAATTAAATGTTTGTGTAAGTATAAAAATTAAATAAAGTTAAAAATTAAAGAGGGTCGGGTCACCTTTAATGCTTTACTTTATTTAATATTTATTATTTGCTGTTAAATCGGCAATAGAAATACACAATCTGTGAACATTTCAACTGTCTACATAATCCTACGGTACATTAGATACAGCCCGCTGACAGCCGGACGGACGGACTGCGGAGGCTTAATTATAATAGGATTCCGTTTGCCCCTTGGGGTACGGAACTTTAAAAACAAATCGTTTTTCAGATTCGCCTAGGCGCCGACATCGAGTTGAAAGACATCGACTCCAGAAACGTTCTCCATCTGGTCGTGATGAATGGTGGCAAGGTTCAGCAGTTTGCCGCTACATGCGAGGTTAGTGTTCATGTTACTTTTATTGATTTGTGGAAGTTTACGTGCATTGAAATAGCCTCCACGAGTGCATTCCGGGCAGTCAGCCTCACTACCATGCTGACTAGTTCATATTTTTTTTAATCCACGGCGTGTCTCATTAGAAAAAATAACATGTTCAGTAAATCTGAATGAAACGGATGGCTTGGCTATAGCTCTTGAAATAGATTTGATTTTTTTATTTGAAATTTCTTTATTATTTAACATAAACAAAACAGATAAATGACATTCAGATCTCATTCTAAAGGCATTAAACATTATGATTGTGTGTTTTGTGCAGACTATGGCTTAAATGTTTTATAACATTTACGTATACATAAATTATGTAATGCATAAAACTACTTAGTTCTTATGAATCAGAGGTATCATAATTACTTACGTTGAATACATATTGTACTGTACAGCGCGATGATTGGACACAAACGCACTATAAAACACTTGTTAAACTATTTTATAAAAAAATTGTCCCAAATAACATTGATAAAATTAAATTTTACGTTGACAGAATTATAATATCTAAAATGCAAATGAACTTCGTGTACTGAGTGTGATTCAATTGTGAGTGAAGGAAGACAAGAGAAGACAAGTTTACTATCGTAAGGAGCGTAATGGTCATCGATCAGCTTTTGACAACGCAGACTGGAAGTCAAAAACAATGGTTGTATAACATAATTAATAAGCTCATCTAAAATAAATTCATGTAAAGATCCTAATTTGAACAGAAGTTAATATAAATAAAAACACTTCGTGTCGATTCGTCTCCGCCCCGAATAGCAGAATTAGAATTAACACATCAGAAAAAATTACGAAACAAAATTAAGAAGAAAATTCATTTTCTCATATATTTTGTGTAGAGCTGCTTTTTCGATGATATCTCGGATTTACTGATTTCGATGTGTTTTTTTGGTTCGTTTTGGCCTCGAGAAGTTTCCTCACGCATTGGAAAAGAAAGGAAATCACAAGAAATTGGTTGTCTGTGAAGTCGGTTTACGGACGATAATTTTACGTGATAACGAGAGAGAGCTGCGTCACAAGCCGAACTTTTAGGCCGATCGTGCCTCTCTATCGCTAGTTCCACGCTCTCGCTTGCACGCTCGGCTCAGGTGGAACGTGACACTTTTTCGTGCGTGCAGCCGAAGTTCATCGATTTATAAGACGTTATCACGTCATAAAAATATCCGTATACAACACAATCTCTGATACACGACAGAAACAAATCACTGACAAAATGAACATGGCGTTGTATGTTGGCTCCGGTAATGCCAGTACATCTACTGGCATTACCAAAACCGGAAGGTTAATGCACACAACGCCATGGCGTTGTCTGCATTATCTTTTGACAACTGATTCAGTTGCGCGGTCCTGTCATTGCGCCACGATTTCTCAGCTTTTTTTTTTCACAAATGCTTATTTAGTTTTCGACCGTTATTGCCGATTCAATTAATTCTCTAACTAAAAACGTTTTTTTCTAAAATTCATCAGCAAAAAGTGGTTTGATAGAGGTGAGTTCAGTTTGAAGAAGTGCACTTTGTGAAAGGTTATGGGCCTTTTTATTGTCATGCGTGGTATGGCGCGCGTGCAGGCCAGGCACGCATGCTTGTTGCGGGCCGCACGCAGAGCAGATTATTTTCGCCACGCCGCTGCCGCCACAAAATGAATGTAAAAATTTCAAAATGATCATACAACATGCGTGCGACCCGCTTGACAGTTCTTTACAATAAATAATACAAGAAATAGTTTTGGAATATATTCTAAATTGAAAGCAAAACAATATCTTCGTCGTAAGATTGTATCTCGCAACTCGTTTTTCTGAGTCTTATACACAGACCATGAGACCAGAATTACTTGAACACAATTATTAAAATAAGCTATTACACTAATTATATTATAACAAGTAGTTATAACATATAACCTAATGCTAATGTTATAAAGATCAAATTTGCGTGTCTGTATTATTATTGCATTTGTTCATCGAGTCTCCGAGCACTTGACTGATAAGCTCATATAAATTGAATAAACCTTAATGTTACAGGTAGAGGGTCCAAATTCGTTTGTTTTTAGGGTGGGTCAGATAATGTTGACAACAGACTGTACCAGCCGATATGCCATTAGAGTTTCAATGAATTCAATTTCCGACTCGTCCTGCATTCGCCATGACAATCAACAAATCACAACGCCAATCATTGAGTGTTTGTAGCCTGAATCTAGAAAATGAATGTTTCTATCACGGTCAATTGAGCGTAGCATGTTCACGTGTATGCAAACCACCCACTTTGTTCGTTTTCGTACGTGACAACAACACGAAAAATGTCGTATACACGAGGTGCTTCAATGAAGGGAATCGACCCGAGTGCAACCTAGCCAGACTGTGTGCAACAATGTTCCGCTTTTACGTTTTGCATCGTTCTCACATGTATAATTTCAAAATGAATGATGTAAACAATATTTTGTAACCATAATACGTTGATTTAAAAGAGTGTCCGTGGAGTTTCTCGCCCGTTCTTCTCCATAGGTACCTACTACGCTTTGGAATGGGCAACTAGCTTCATCTTTCTGACTGACCGACCGAACCCTTGACAATTCAAAAGTGCCTGTAATTGGTTTATTTTAAATAAATGCTTTGAGTTTGAATTTGAGAAACATTTCGATTCGCTTCAATAAAGCAAATGCCTTGCTACCACGTGAATTACATTTATTTGAATGTAATTAAAATAATTACTTTTCATTTTGAGTTTTGTACACATTTATTGAACTTAATTCATTTTGTGTAGTCACTTAATCTTAATAAAAAACTGAATTTAATCATGCTAACAAGTTAACACAACATTTATTGATTCCGAGGCGGTTGAGGCGGACGAAGTTCGCCGGCTCAGCTAGTTTGTAATATTACTAGGTACTCGTTTGAAACAATGGTTCAGGAATATTGTCCATTTGAAGCCTTATTAATCAAAACAAATGAATTTCACAAACTTCCACAAAAAATAGGATTTATAGTATACATTATAGTTTCTTTAGATAGAAAATTCAGATTCGTGGACAGTTGGAATCTGAATGTCAGCTATTTAAAGCTGGTATTCATTCGGATGAAGTAGAAATAATGAAATTCAGTTCTGATGAATATTTTCGGTAATGGATTGGTCCAATCAAACATTTTGGGCTGAGTTGTCAGGTTGCGCGGCTGACACAGCAGCACCCTACAATGTTATTAAATGTATTAATTGATTTATAAGCTGCTATGGAAAAACGTATGTAGGCGTATCTACATACGATTTTAAGCCGCTTACTCTGCTGATTGAATTCAGAAAATGACATTATTGATATTTGATATTTAATTAATGTATTATCGATAAGAGCTTGTATAAAGCGTTGTGTATGGATATATGAAATATTTTCCACGCCTAGAATGCATGTACTCTGTTCTCGTCTAAACGGGCCATTATTTTATTTGGCCTACCTAAGCTAATTACAATAACTCCTACGAGTATAATACAATACGTTTAGGATCCAAGTTAAGTAGCTAGTTGTAACTCAGTTCTTGAACTATCCGGTAATAGTACTAACTATATATCTAATCTACTTTGTAAATACCTTGTCTTTCAAGCTGTCTTTTTCCACGACTGCCCAATGAGGAGTGTTATGTGTTTAGGGTTCATGTATGTATCTATGTATGTTTCTTCATGTATGTATGTGTGTTTCTTTGTTCCACCATAACTTTTAAATGCCTGAACAGATTTAGATGTATGGAGTATCGTTAGAATCCTTACATCATCAAGAGTGACATAATATTTTATGAGAAATCGATATGGCGGCAGTGTGGCTCCATTTTCAAATTAGAAAAAAATCTTCATTTATCACAATATGGGTATCAAATTGACGGCCTTGGTGAGCACATGCCAAAAATATAACATTTATTGGCACAAATGGTACATAGTACACATATAGGGTGTACATGTACAACAAACACTTCATCCCCACGCCATCCACGCCTCGCCTGTCCGCTTCGCCCACTTCACCTTTCGCTTTGTATATACAATAGTTATTTGTACAAATAACTAACACAACTTGTTTTTACTTTTTAGTTCGTTTGTTGGCAGAGCAGTCGTGCTTTATGTATACTTAATTTATTAACATTAACACTGTGTAATAATATTGGTGAATAAGATGCTCATGCTAATATTGTTTTATGAATTTATGTCATTAATTGTGATGTCCATTAACATTGAGTAATCCGATTTCATAACCCTATGTTGTACTAATCTGTTGGCATTACAGAACCACTGTGCCAAGAGCGTTGCGCAGCTTCTGAACGAGAAAGACAGCGCTGGCTGCACTCCCCTCCACTATGCGTGTCGTAGACATGACCGCACGGCCGTGGGAAAACTTATCTGGCTGGGAGCGAGCACCAGATTGAAGAACGACGATGGTGAGAGCCCGCTGCACATCGCGGCAAGGTAAGTGGAGATCACTGATTGTTATTTATATTCATACAAGGCTCAAGGATCGGAGCTTGACTGGCTCATAGGTCTGGTGACCTGTGATGGCTCATAGGTCTGGTGACCTGTGACGGCTCATAGGCCTGGTGCCCTGCGACGGCTCATAAGTCTGGTGACCTGTGATGGCTGCTGAGTGTGAGGTCCCGTAACTAAGGATAGCCCATCCCTTTTTTTCTCGTTAGGGGAATACAAGCTACAAATATCATGGCTTCGCAAGTTACAGCCTTACGGCTCACCTCAAAGAATCGTGACTGTAAGAATGGTCCTGCTCAGTTGTTATTTTCCAGACTGGATAATAATGTTCCCAACGAGTCCTTTCAATACGAGTCAAATGTTTAAATAACAACTATTCTAGAATTTACTGTAAAGAATAAAAAAATCTTGTCGTAATCACTTTCAATTCTAGAAAACTTGAAGAATACGTTTGTATTTTATTCTCAATCACACGGTACATTATCTTATTTATCAACCTATTCAATTTTATTGTATGCTAACTTCCGTCTTAAATTATTACAGATCCGATTGCTACCGCATCATCTGCCAGCTGCTTGACTCCGACAAAGACAAATACATCATTAATCAGGGTGACGGGGACGGCCGGACTCCTCTCCATATCGCCGCCCGTGAAGGTCGCATGAAGGTCGCGCAGATACTCCTGAGCCGTGGGGCATCCCTGCGTAGAGACTATAGTGGAAAAAACCCGTTGCACCTGGCTGCTATGTCTGGGTGTAGCCAGACGATTGAACTGCTGTATTCAGTTTATTCCCATCTGCTAGACGAGCCTGATGACGACGGGGTACGTGCAACTATAATTTATGTAGTGGTATTGACGATGTTCTTTAGCAAAGTCAGGTACGTCGTGCTTGTAGCTGGCGCGCGTCTATGAGCAAATGTATGAACGTGGACGAAGCAAAACAGTATGTAAGGCTGTGGTTTCCTAAGAAAGCGGTAAACGGTCACACAATAACGGTTGTCCGAATACGGAGCGTTCTTGGACTCCTTGTCAGGTACTGATGGAAGTTTACATTTTCATGTTGGCCGTTATACTATGACGGAACCGCTTTTCTAGGAAAGCAAAGCTTAAGGATACTAGCAGGTGGCGCTCTGAACCTTCGGCCTACTCTTATGTGAAAAACGTGTCAGTTTGTGTGTGTATGTTAATTCCCGGTTTTTAGAGTGATCTATACTTACTTATAACGCTCCGGTGTATCTCGGTCTATGTTTTGTAAGTACCTACCAAAGATTGACACCAAGTGTGTGTGTTGAAAAACGGATCATCGAAGTAAAAGCCGAAGGTCACCTGTTACCGTCCTGTTTCCTCCAATCCTGCAAACTGTCACGAAAAATGGAATTTACAAATAAAATAGTTTTTTCAAAAAAGTTGTTCTAATGTCCCTTTACCATCCATTTCAGAACACGCCTCTCCACCTGGCTACAATGGCGAACAAGCCGACGGCCATTGCTCTTCTCTTGTCCATGGGGTGCTGCCTCAGCTACAACGGCGCGGGCTTGAGTGCCATTGACTGCGCCATCTCCGACAAGTTCCCTGAGGCCGCGGTCGCCATGGTCACGCACGCACAGCGGTACGTCCTTGCACCGCGAGTCAGTCGCGCTAGCCCCGGCAGGGGATTCCGTGCTGAGTGTGAGGGTATTCTGACTAATCTCAGTTGTCCGTAATTTTAATACGCAATATTGATTGGAGGCATGAAATTTGTTTTTGCCACCGAGCAGTATAATTGTGTCTTTCTGATAAGTCTTTGTAACAGCTGACTACAAATCTTAAATCTTGTAATCTTGTAGCCTTGAACGTGACGCATACTTAAGTTATTTTCGTCTAACCATTTTATAATTGATTTTAAAGAAATATTAATGTCACTTTCATATGTATCTACATTTTTCGAAGGTATTGTCCCGGTACTGTCATCTGAAAATAGGGTCAATGGTTGTTCAATGCATTCCGGGATGTCATTAATATATAATATATATAGCAAAAGATCCAACAAACTGCCCTGCGGTACCCCGTAACTAACTATTCGGTCGTCTGATCTAAATATCTCGTCTTGTTTATTAGCTAAATAATTCTATTAACTTCAGTTATTTTTCGTATATAATATAAATAAGACTGAAACAGGTCTAGAACATTACCCCTTAAACCATAAGCTTCGAGTTTCTTCAGAAGTGTAGGATGGTGGACATAATCAAATGCTTGCGTCATGTCACAAAAAATGGCGCAGACTGAGTTTCGTTTATCTAAATTATTAATGACATTCTGCATAAAATCGAAAATCGCCATATTTATTGTTCTGCTGGGTCTAAATCCTATGTGGGTGAACTTGGCAGATCATTTCCCAGCAGAGCATAAAAAATGTGAGTTCTAATCGCATGCGGCTGAGTTCTATAGTTCCTTATACTTAAAAAAAATAGTTCTGTCATATTTGCCTGAAAAAAGTCGAATAAAAATATGCTCTGCTAACTTCCGTTAGCAGATAATTTTTCCCAAAATTTAAATTTTGAAACTGGTTTAGGCGCACATGGTGACTTCTATAGTTCCTTATACTTTTAAGTAACCCAAAACTCTCACTCAAGTGTTAGCAGAACACACACAGAAATCCTTCTACAATATGTCATCTTGTCTTTCGTTTCTAACGATCTTTGTTTAGGTCCTTTTTTATGTAGAAGGATTTCTACGGTGGGATGTCAAAAAAGGAGAAACGAAATGTCACTTTGTATAGAAAGAGCCGTGTCTATTCTTCGAAGAAATAGAAAGCGTCATGTTTTTTTTTTTTTTTTAGGGTGGGAAATCATCAAATAACTTCTCCCGCTCTGGGCGGAGCGGGAGGGTGTGTCAGACTCTTACTGACTAAAACCCACCCGTATTCCTTCCTGTTGCCTGTGTTGCGGGGGCCTCGGTGACCCATAAGTACCTTCCCGCGACCCCGGCAGGAAAGCGTCATGCTAAGCCTGCTAATGTATGAACGTAAACGAAGCAAAAGCAGTATGTAAGGAGCGTAGCAGGAGGCGTTCTATAGTTTCTGCCTACCCCCATGGGAAGAAGGCGTGAGTTTATGTATGTATGTGTTATGTATGTTGTAGCTTGATATAATTTGATGGTAATTTGTTATAAGGTTTTGGAGCTATTGCACATTTGTACTATTGTAGAGAAATTTAGTTTTAATGTATAACGGGTGCAACTTTTTTCAGCGCCGTTGACTTTCGACAGATTTCTATAAAACCATATGGTTTTTTACAAAGATACAGGCTTCATTGACATAAAGTGATGTTACAGTCAATATTTTTAAGTTTTGGAAATGTGGCCTGCATGAATCTGCTCTTTTTATTTTACATATAGTTCGAATACATTTATTCTGTGTTTTTAATACCTCCTCAACCCTAGTAGCATTGCCCCAAAACATAAGATTATCGCAAAGTAGAGGCCATATAACCATTATAAGTAGAGGCGACATAACCATGATGAGCTGCTAGGAGCGCTGTCTTATTCGCAATTTTGCCCAATATATGTACGTGAGACAATCAGAAAGTTTTGCGAACATTTAAATAAATGTTCTATAGGTAAATATTTTTTTATTAAATCTTTTCAAAGTACTCTCCACTAGCCTCTATACAAAGTTTCATGCGTCTGAACAAGTTTTCGAAACATTTTTTCCAGTCCGCCGCAGACACCTCGTTTACAGCCTGCTCGAACGCTGACAGCGCATCTTTCGGCGACGAAAATTGTATCCATTTGAGCTGATTTTTTATTTTCGGGAATAAAAAGAAGTCACACGGTGCTAGGTCAGGGCTGTAAAGAGGGTGACCCAGGAGTTTGACCAGCGTGCTGTCCAGGAAGTCCCTAGTTTTAAGCGCGGTGTGCGAAAGCGCGTTGTCGTGGTGGAGCAGTAGTCCGCGGAGCCCTGTGTTTGGTCGCTTGTTGCGCATAACAAAGAAAACTTCTGCCAAGCATTTACCAAACTTAGAACAGCAAGCGATTCAATGACTGCTCTCTGGAAATGTGTATATTATATTGCTGTCTAACTTTATATTAATCATAAGTCGGTTCATTTTAATACTATTCGTAATTAATTTTTGTAAGACCTAATCCTTGTAACTTTAAATTCAACATTTAGTCATGTATACTACCTACACACCAAACAACTTACCTTTTGTATTGATACCAAAAAACGCCTTTCTTACTACACCCACACACCCTGATCTCCACTTCCGTTACATCACGCTCAGCGCACTCGCACAACAAAACCAAAATAGAGCGAAAGAATATTCTTCTACAAATTCTTGTTCTTGCGTAAGGGTTCTGTTGTACGGAACTTTGGAAGTTGTTGGTCGATTTGCCTTTTAATGCGTTTAAAACTAAAGTAAAATCCAAACTTTGTTCAAGGGCATACTATTCTATCAACGACTACTTAAATGATAAGAATTGTTGGTCGCTGTGATTAGCTCAAGACAATGTTTATGTTCTTTCTCCAGAATTAGCCTACCTAGTGACAGGTTATATGGGTTCATATAATTGTTTATTTTATTTGACTGTATAAGTCAATTTATTTTAAATTTTATTTTCGTTTATTATTGACATAATCTTCTCATTACAATGTTTTTTGTTGAGTTGTATTGCAATATGTGGTTAGCTAGCGACCTCGATAACTGATTATATTATTCTTACAACCGGCAGCAAGTTCGTCATGCTCCCTTAGTTGTCACTGCTTGCGGTAGCGTCGGGGGTCGGGTTACCTCCTTCCCTCTAATATGGCGAGGGGGGTGATGGCTGATTTTTGCGTTATGCTCGTGAACGGGTGCTGCTTGTGGTGACTGGTCGTCTTGCTGACCATTGTTTTGTTTTGTTATTAGTAATTAATTGTTTATTTATTTTACTTTGATGGTCCTAGTTCATCATTTGTGACTGTTACAGCTATAGCTATATGTAAGCGGGCACGTCTTTTATGCTTGGAGGCTTTTATTTGGGCATTAAGTTCTGTTTACGTTTTTATCTCTGCTTGAGAATTAATAGTTTTCGGTGTTTTGCTTTTCTTTTTTTTTTGTGGGTATAGTGGTGTGCTAGCTGACATATGGCTAATAATTTAATGTTTTATGTTGCACGTAATGTAAATTGTTTTGCATACTGTTGTATAGAATCTATTTTTTTTTCCCTCTAACTGAACAGACAGCTGTGCTGCTGGGGAGTTTGTTGACCACTTCTTCTTCCCAGCTAAAGCAATAGGAAGTGGTGAAGGGTGGGCGTTTTGGGGGACTGTCTTATGTAATTTTGACGTTCGAAAAGTGCTGATTCTCAGCCTAGTTTGAATAAATGACTTTTGATTTGATTTGAACAGGGCTACACCTCATTCCAAGCCAAAAATCTTATTAATCAGAATAATGGGGTGGTGATCTTCGTTAAGGAAGCTTTGAGCCTCAGCATTACTGAGCTGCCATTCGTTGACGCCAGCTGCCTAGTCTGCACAATATTACTATCCAAAACAATATTACTATGATAGCATTATTCTAAAAAAAAAAAACAAAAAATCATCAATCATCACCACCATCACAAAAAAAAACATAGATAATTTCTTGAACAGCTTAGATAACCTATTAACAGATTGTAGGCAATCTAAAACCGTTTCAAGAATAGGAGACACCAATATAAACATTGCTCTGAACAACAATGACCCCCGCTCATGTCAATATCTAAATTTTATAGCCTCACACGGTCTCCTTCCTGCTCATGTGATTCCAACTCGGCTTAACAACAGTTTGGGCTATGTTTTGCTTAAAACAAATTATAAGGCAACCACGTTGGTAGTAGAAACGTCAATAACTTCGCGGTTTTATTAAACCTTGAAATTAAAGCACCACTCCGTAACAAAAACAGGTGCGCTTCTTCCCGCCTCAACTTATCCTGCGCTATCAGCGACATCGAAAGCTGTGATTTTTCAATTATCTCAAACTTAAATGACCCCAATCTTGCTATGGACAAACTTTATGAAATCCTGACACCCATATTAATAAGGAACACCATTAAAACCATCCCCTGTAAACTTAAAATTTAAACCCTGGATAACGGTTGGTCTGCTAAGATGTATACGCTACCGCGATGGCATGCACAAAAGATCTAGCAAGGAACCTCAAAACGCGATTTTAAAACTACGAGTAACATACTTGCGCTACCGAAATTTTTGTAACATTTTACTCAAAAACTGAAAACTCCTTAGAATAAACCATAGTCTATTCTATACCCAATCGTGTCGGTCGACGCCGTGAATAGGTTCTTTGCTGATGTCAGCAGAAACCTGGCTAACAACATCCCGCGAAGTTTAAGCAATTCCCAATGTACTCCTCCTACCCGCCCAGTCACGGTGCTTAACTCAATTTTACTATTGGAGACAGACGAGGTACAGGTAAAGGCTATCATTAAAGATCTCCGCGTAGATATCTCTCCCAAATTAATTAAATCTACCAGTCACAAACTAGTTCCAGCCATAACGCACATCTGTAATCTTGCTATATCCACTGGCACTTTCCCAAAGACTCTAAAAAAAACTATTGTTCATCCAATCTTTAAAACAGGTGACAGAGGCAGTGTAAGAAATATCGGCCAATCTCGGTACTTCTAGCAATTTCCAAAATATTGGAAAGAATAATTTACAGAAATCTCCTCAACTTTCTGGATGAATATAAAATCATTGCTAAAAACCAGTACGGCTTCAGAAAGGGGGTATCGACGGAAGACGCTATATTGGCTCTACTGGATTCTGTTGTCAACAAAATTGACAGTAAACACAAATGTGTCGGCATATTCTTGGACCTGTCTAAGGCTGTCGACACCGTCTCTGTCCCTATTTTACACGGAAAACTAGAACAGATTGGAATACTGGACCTAGCTCTCAAATTGCTTAAGGATTTTTTATCAGACCGTACCCAGTGCGTTAAAATAGGTGATTATATCAGCAGTGAACAACCACTAGATTTTGGTGTGCCACAAGGAAGTTTGCTCAGTCCCCTCCTCTTGCAGATCTATTTTAACGAACTCTGTCTACTTACTCTCCCTTCTACTCACATTATAGCATACGCCGATGATACTGTTCTACTGTCCAGCGGTCACGACTGGGAAACAGCTAGGGTGGCCGCTGAAAGTTCCTTGACCCAAGTTATGATTTGATGTGATCTGGTTGGGCTGTAATAGCTTAACCTTGAGCGTGCAGTAATGAAAGTCCTATTAAACAAACCATTTAGGTATCCCACTCAGCAAGTTTATTCAGACTTTAAAGTACCGACAGTCCGACAAATGTACCTATATGCTTCGTGCTATCACACGTACACATAAAATGACCCCCCCCCCCCCCCCCCAACAGATGTAAAAACCCTGCGCTCGGATAATGACCCAAACCCAATGTTTGTACAAATACCACCTTTACACGAAGACATAACCGTTATTTAAGTACATTACCTTACAACAAACTGCACAACACATTAAACATCCATTGTTTGATCAAATTCCAATACATACAAAAAATAAAGGAAGGCTCACTGTAAATTATGACGACACGGAAGAATTACTCAAACCTTAACTTAAACAAATCAGGCACCTACTCACACATACACATCTACACTCACTCACACATATATCTACCCTCACACATACATAGTTACACTCATACTAACAACACATGTCCGACACTTAATATATACTCCCTTTCCCTTGTTATTAACTCATTTAAAACCTCTTTTACTTTTTTCCCCCGTTTCATATGACAATTAAGCAAATTTAATTTTTATTAATGTTTTTTTCCTAATGTGCACATTGCTAATTTGCAAGTAACTAATAGATCCATAATGGACGGATGGATGACCCCTGTAACACAGGTTTTTCCTAGCATGGGGGTCACAATCAACAATGCAAGGTTGCCTTAGAAGGGCCTTCATCCATGAATGCCATTTGAAGTCTATCGTACGATTCACCCGGTTTCAGGCGAAAGTTGAAATCGTAAAAAATCATAGCGCGAAAATGTTCCCGACGCAAATCCATTTTTTAATGAGACACGATAATCGAAATTAGCTCGCAAACACTTGACTAATCTGAGTAATTTGTTTTCTATCCTCCAATTAAGATTGTATGAGGTTAAGCATGTTACCTCTGATGCCGTATCTATTCCGCTTAATCGCTTGATATGACCAGGGCGTTGACTATGTGGACCATGTCCACATAGTCAACGCCCTGGTCATATCCATATACATGTGGGAAACGGAAGAGTGAGCGAAAGGGATGAATGTATCAGGAGTAAGAGAGAGGGGTACGTTAGGAAGATGCCGTAAAACTAGAAGATGACGAAAACGAGTGCTAGAACTTTTGCCTTAAAATAAATAGAGTTAGTTGGTAACACGAGTTGTTTTACTGAGAGCCCACATCCCCACAAACATGGCCATTACTGGTCTCCTATTGTCCATGGCGTGATGTATTTTTTCAATAAAATTATATGTGCCGATATTAAGTAATGGTTTTGTCTTCCTAAAATTAATTTGTTCCTTGCAAGAAATATTAAGTTCTTCAAAATAAATATAAAGAACTTTCTCAAAGATCCTTGAGAAAATCGATATTAGAGCTACAGGTCTATAATTACTTACGAACGGACGGAAAACGGAACCTTACTAATAGAGTCACGTTGGCACCCTTTGGGTACGGAACCCTAACAACATGAAAAACATAAGTCACATCAGCAATGTTTTGTCATCTTTTTTAAGTAATGGCTTGATAATGGAAACCTTTGACTTTTGGGAAAAAATACCATTTTGAATACAATTATTTATAATGTCACTTAAGGCCGGGTAGACCAAGCGAAGTAGGCATTTAACGCTACCAACCTACACGCGAAGCAAGCCGTGCCGAAACGTCGGCCGCGTGAACTTAAACCCATCCAAAACATACATGTGAAATGAGGGCCAAGTTCAATATTATGATATATGCCTTGTTTGTTGACTTCAACGACAAAAGATATATATCAGGACTGACCATTGAACTTGGCACCCATTTAGATCTCACTTCTTTTGTCGTTGAAGTCAACAAACAAGGCATATATCACAATATTGAACTTGGCTCTCATTTCACATTGATGTTTTGGATGGGATATCATTAGTTTTTGTACATAAATTATTAGTAGGTGCTTATTTATAACAAAATTATTACCAAATGGTTTTTGTTAAACTACTGTATTTTCCTACGTTTGCGGGGTATAATAGTCTTTATTTATTTATTTAATACTTTACGCACACAAATGTACAGAGGCGGACTTAATGCTATAGGCATTTTCTACCAGTCAACCTTTGGGTGATGCAGAGACAGACAGCGGTAGGTGCAATAACGAAAACTGTGGAATAAATATTTATTAAATATAAGTATATACATACATATACCTATTAAAAACATTAAATATAATACATATACCTAATTATACATAAATATAAGACCAAATAAATACACGAATATACTAAACAGTAAGACAAACAATGGGAAAACATTACCGTTGTGATGATACTGCCAGCTTCTTACGAATGTGCTCGCGAACTTTAACTTTAAAGGATAATCGGTTGGTTGCCATCCTGATTTCCTGGGGGAGCGCATTCCACAGAGAGATAGACTGAACGAAGAAGGAAGAGTGAATAAAGTCAGTGCGGTGAGTGGGACATTGAAGAAGACGATTGTGTGATGAACGTAGATTTTTACTATGGTTCGCGCAAATGTACTTTATTGTGTTATTTTATATATTTAATTGTACGTTTGAAATGTTCGAGTGAATTGCTAAATATATATAAGTATTTTTATTATGTTCGATGGCTAGTTTCTACCAGCAAGCCAAATTTTCGGAATAATAAAATAGGAAACGACAAGTAACAGGTTTAGAACTATCACAAGAATATATAAGTATTTTTTTAAAAACCTGTGAATTTCGTAGCATAAAATGCAACCTTATAGGTCAGATATCGAGAGACAACCGGACAGCAAGACGGCGCTCGCGCTTATGAGCGCGGCTGCCACTCGCTCGGACACGTTCGCCTCAAGGTTTTATCGCACCGCTCCCACCCCGCTGCTCCGGCGTCGCACCGCGCGCCGTGTACCAAAATGCCAAATTATTTAATAGTTATTTATATATATTTATAAGCAATGATCTTACACTATTGATGTGCGCTAAATATTGAAACAATAATTAATACTAAATCCCAGTTAATAACGTAATAAATACGAAAGTCGACTATACTCTTAGTTATAAGTACTAAAACGGAAATATTTGGATTAAAAAAAAATAAGGGTGGTATTCAACTCGTTATAAATTCACGTGAAGACCTTAAAATCCACATAAAGACCGGCTGTCACAAGTTTTGATTGCTAGTGTTCGTAATAGAATCAATTAAGTGAAAAATTATAATAAAATGATAAAAAAATACCAGTTTCTGATTTATTCCTTTGTATTCACCTAATTACCTATCTGCATGCCAAATTTGAACTTTCTAGGGCATCTGGAACTGGGTTAGAGTTTTGATCTATAGGTCAGTCAGTGATAAAAATGACGATTTTTGGACGTTAATATCTTAATAACCGTTTGAGATGTGTTTGTGAAATTTGGAGCACATATGTATCTCGCAA
This sequence comes from Atethmia centrago, assembly GCA_905333075.3. Classification (NCBI taxonomy): domain Eukaryota; kingdom Metazoa; phylum Arthropoda; class Insecta; order Lepidoptera; family Noctuidae; genus Atethmia; species Atethmia centrago. The sequence goes on from HG995393.1 coordinate 20,352,238, forward strand.
GTTTCAATATATGAGCCAAATTTGACACGTTTATGTGAAAAAGTTTTTGAGTTATGAGGGGGTCAAAAGTGGCTCCAAATGGTTCGTGTAATATTACACACGGTGCTGCTCGCCAGTTCTGTTAGTTGAACTTGGCTTGACACGCTACCGCGTGTCTAGATATGAACTCAAAGACAAGCGAAATTTCGCAGTACAGAGATGCGTGTCGTGTAGGCAGCAGGTCAACTTATTGTAAATGCAAAATGCTCTAAGTCATATTTGATTAAATTATTCAACATTTTAGTTTCTTATCTGATTAAGCTGTAAGTTTTTGATCGTACTTAACTATAAGACTCTTGCAAAAAAATGAATAATTAGCCCTATGTTGGATAGTGAAGTGAGAAAAAAATTGGACGTCAAATTTTTATGATATGATTACTTTTTATTTCACAATGTTTGCATATTTAGGTATTGATTTATCTTTTTTATACTGATTTGTATCAGTTTTTCTTAATGTAGACCACCAGTTAAATCTGAGTGTGAGTGTAAAAAGTGAATTTGCAACGACATGTTGACTCCCATTTTTTTGTAATAATTCAATAAATCGGAAACAATAGCTTCATAATCCTCTTTTTTTTTGTAAAGTAGTTTAATCAAAGATAATCTTTGTTTTTAATTAAATAATAAAGGTAATTTTTCTAATTGATTCAAAATTGGTCAATGTTGACCACGCGTGAGCTTGGGCCCGGTTGCGGTTCAGATATTGGCGACGATGTGCATCTATTGGGCTGCATGTTTTCCTTATCTTGCAATGCTAGATCTCTAATGGGCCTACCACTTTCGTGTCGCCTATCCACTAATTGTGGTAACAAGCACTTCTTAGCGTCTGAAATAAATACCATAGCAAATTAAAATCGCGCGTACGGTTCAAAATTTTCGAAGCAAAAAACAAAATCGGTTCCTATTCGGCACTCAAAGTCGTTGATAAAGAAATGTATCCTTAGGGCTTACACAGTTAAACCACAGTTAGGGCTACGCAGTGATAGTTTCACATATTTTCTTTACAAAACCTGTCAATCTGACATATTTATTCTTCGGAATAATATTGTCTGACAATTGAAAAATCGGCCCTTAGATTAGTAGGGTAAGTACACAAAATAAGTAGATACGTACAGAAGGTGGGCTCCCTACAGCGAGCGATAGGCGCACGCACACAGACTTGACATCTCCGTGTGCTACGTACGCGGGCGGCCTGTAACTAACAAACAAACTACCTCAGACGAATGCCCGTCGGTCGCGAGTTGCGAAGACGAAGACGCGTGTCAATGTGTGGGTGCCTTTTCGCTCGTTGAATGGAGCCGGTAACATTTTACATTACGGTAGATACAGAAGGTACTTACTTTTCATTTATGTTTTTTTTTGACACATACGTTCCTTTAAACCGTGGTTTTGATGCACTGAAATAATAAAAAATTGTGCAAGACAAACATGTTTTTACTATCGAGTTATCCTACTGTTATGAGTCTACTTTGTATTATGTACAGGTAAACTGAAATGTGTAAAAACTTATATAAAAATCGTAGGTCAAAATTGATTACTTATGTTGATTAGATAATACTATGAATATACCTACTAGAAAAAGGTAGGTATATCCGTAGGAAAGAACAGAGAGTAATAAAACCGAGAAATAACAAAGCACACAGATGCGGCAGCGCGGCGGCGCACTATGGGAAAGCCCCATACAAAGCCGTCTCAAACCGTTTCACGTGAAAGTCGTTGTTATGGAATAAAAATAATAAACTAATATAGTCTAATAAATAAGCTTACTATTCGCATTTTTTTTTTTGTTAGTCATAATGTATTATAAATAGGCATCAAAGCTAACTCTTGTTCAATAACGTAATTTTGACGCAATACGTTACTGCAATTCAACGCCACATTACTCGAAAGTTTTTTTATAAAAATGTACAAGTATTATACATTTTTGGAATGCTTATAATCGCCTTATAATGTTTCATAATTAATATTATATATATTGCATCGATAAAATAAAATTAACCAATATAGTTTAAGATATGTTTTTAGGGTATTTTTTTTTTAACGAGCCATTTACCCTTTACCACTGCTTGCCGCTGTCGAGATATTTCTTGTATTAAGATCTTTATAATTTAGTTTTTGCAAGGAGAAAAAAAAATTGCAAATACTTGCACTTTTTCTGACACGGTGCCAAAACATATCGCGAGATAAAAATTATATTTTTTTTCAGGTTCTTTTTATTTCTCATAAAATCATTTGTTATCTATTAAGGTCAAATTGATAAACAGTTCATTAGAGTGATAATTATTTTTAATAGTTCTTTATGGTTTTGATACAGTTTTGACCACCTTACTTGATAAAATATGGTCACTTATCTATTAGGGTCGAAATAAAAACAGGTTGGTTATGGGAAGAGTGCAAATTATTAGTATCTTATCTTTTTGCACATAGCACTATTTCATAGGCCTATAAAAGGATTGTGAGCCCTGAAACATTCACAGTTGTTGGTCAAACATTCAGTTGCCCTAAAAAGCAGTTAATACCATATTTTCAACTATTTGCAAAGTTGACTAATTTGAATAATGGGTGTATTTGTTTGTAGTAAACGAGTGTTGTGCAATTTGTTGATAAATGGGTATAATATAGAAGACTACTTACAAGAAAATTTCAATTTGTCACCAGAGGATATGGCTACTGTTGTCTCCTCCATTCAATGAAACTTGGTATCTAAATGTAACGAACGCTGGAGAAATGCATCTCGCTTTGAAAGTAAGAACGTTAGCTAGTTAGATGGTCAATTTCGTGTTCCACTAGAGTGTTGGGTCACGGTTAATGACCCTAATATGCCTGGAAGTAGTGGCGGCAGACCCTCAAAACCATACGAAGAATCTTCAGAAAAAACAAAAAAACGGAAAAACATGGAGTACGGATTGGACTGTGTGCTTAATGCATATGCTCAGGAGTTATGGTCTATGGGTGAGACGGAGGAGGCCGCAATCGTTAATTTTATACGAACTGCTTCAAAAAACGATAAGAAAAAAATTGTTATATACATAACCGAGAACCCTGAAGATGTTACACCTTTTTCAAAGGAATAAGCACTACGGACATTTATTGACTTAGACCTTAACAAAGAACAGTATGGGAAACTTCGACTTGGTTTGGCGGACAAAAACTGCTCAGTGTTTCCTTCTTATCCAACTTTAGTCGAAGCGAAGAAGATGTGTTACCCACCAGGTTCGAGCATAACCATTTCTAACATAAGTGCAAAAGTCAATCTGCAGGACTTGTTGGATCATACTGTGGCACGTATATTACTAATTGGTTCAGTTTACAAAAACGGTTTAAGAAAGTTGAAACTATTCTGTAAATGGGGTTGTGACAGGTCATCAGGGCAGAGTGAGTACAAGCAAGTTTTGCCCGAAGAAAGCGATTTTATATCAGATGCAAACCTTTTTATTGCTTCACTTGTACCCATTAGACTCCTAGATGAGACAACTAATACTGTTGTTGGGAAGAATGAAACTTGCTCATCTGTAAGATATTGCAGACCTATATTGTTAGAATTTGCCAAAGAAACTCTTGAAAAAACCGCGTCTGTTGTGGCTGATATCAACAATCAAATACAAAATCTGTCTCCTTCCCTGATAAATAAGAATAGCGAGGTAATCGAAATTACTCATGACCTATTTTTAACCATGATTGATGGAAAAGTGGCACAAGTTTTAACTGAAACTCGTTCGAGCGCTTCTTTTACAGTTTGTGGTGCTACTCCTCGGCAAATGAATAACTTAGAAGCAGTTAGGACACGAGATGTGAACGATAGTTCATTTTAGTACGGACTGTCAACACTACATGCTTGGATTAGGAGTATGGAGATGATCTTACATATTTCTTATAACTTGTCTTTTGAAAAGTGGTCAGCTACTACACCGGAAAATAAAAAAAACAAAGACGGAAAGAAAAAATTGGTACAAAAGCGGTTTAGGGAGGAAATGGGATTGCATGTCGATAAACCTCGACAAGGCACTGGAAATAGTAATGACGGAAACACAGCTCGGAGATTTTTTCAGAATTACTCTTGCTCTGCAGACATTACATGTGTAGACGTAGAACTTATAAAACTAATGTACATAATACTACAAACTATGTCATCTGGAATGGCTATTAATTCAAAAAAGTTTGGTGAATACGCATATAGTACAGCCCAACTGTACGTAAATATTTATAATTGGTACTATATGCCTTCCTCCGTGCTTAAAATACTTATTCACGGAGAAAAATCATTGAGTACTATGCTATTTTACCTATCGGACAATTGTCCGAAGACGCGCAAGAATCCCGAAATAAGGATTACAAAAAGTTTAGACTCCATCATTCTAGAAAGTGTTCAAGAGCGGCTACCAATGAAGACGTGTTCCATACCTTATTGTACACTTCTGATCCTGGATATACATATATCAAGTTTGAGAAATACCTCAGAAACAATATCGAAAGGACTTTTAAATGAAGCCAAGGCCCTGCTTGCTATCAACGAAAATCTGTAGGAACTTCCTGAATTTTTAAATTAATTAATAAACAGAATTTTCTAAATAATTTAAAAATTCAGGAAGTTTAATAAACAGAATTTTCAAAATTAAAATTATTTACAATAAACTTTATACATCCAAGAATATGTGTGCAAAATTACAGCTCAATTAGTTTTGAAACAACAGACATACGGAGTTTTGAGACGAAACATACGCGATTTTCCCATAGTGCGGCGTGGCGCGCGGCGCACTTCTATTGTTATAATTTATAATAATATGTAGGTACGATAAATAGAGATAAGCGGCGCTCTCTTATTGCGATTTCTAACAAACATAGTGAACAAGTTTCGGAGATAAAGGTAGGTAAAGTACGTAATTAAAATGTTAGATAAACTTCTTGTTTTTATTTTTATTCCCCATATTGTTCTCTAACAAAACCAAACAAACAAAAAAAAACAAACTGACTTCTAACAATATGGTTCAGTAAATAAGCGGGACAGCCGTGCGCTAGGAAATCGGACATAGGTCATACCTACCTCGTCAAGGCCTGGCGGGCGACTGAAGCGACGTACGCATGCCGCTATATTATATAAAGAATTAAACTATTTTGCAAAACGTAACCACACATTATTCTTCTATATCTTATTAACTATTCTTATATATATTTTTTTTTTGAAAGAATGCATTCGTATACTTCAAGAATAATAAGAAAAACATCAAAAAATCATCGAATTAGCCACCTCTTCCGATTTTTTTTGATCTAGTGAAGTTTTCGATATCATGTTTTGAATCACAAATAGTCAAAGTACATATAGTCAACTACAATATACATTTTTTTTGGCTTTAATCAATCACTATTTCGTTGTTTATTATTGAATCAGAGTGAGGTAAAATTGGGAATAGCTCGCCTTATATAGGTGCTATAAGAGGAGCCACTGCTTTAACTACTCTTGTGTCAATATCATCATATCCTGTATTGTTGTTGTGTTTACACGTTTGGTTTTTTGTTTATATCTACTTAATGCAAAAATTCCAAGCTGAATATTTTCACTATATATTTTTGACTAAACGCAATAATTTTTGGTTTACACCTACACGTCTTGGGTTGAGCCGGTTTCTTGTATTTTTCTGTCAAAGTTATGACACCGTCGTTTTGACTTTTAACAATATTATTCAATAACGCATGCATGTACACTTTTGAAACTTTTTATGGTTATAAGCATCAACAAGGACCGAATTCAGTTTTCAGCGAGCTTATACGTTTTCTCATTTAGGTGCTGTGATATTTTTTCGGGTTTTCAAAAAAGCGCGATTACTAGGAAATTATAATTCAAAATCAAATCAAAATCAAATTTTCTTAAAACTTATTCTGTACACTACACAGTCTACAGACAGTCTACAGCATACATACAATGGTTTTAGAAATACATGATTCTGCAAAACGTTACTCCAGCAGGAAATGCAATATCTCGAAAACCTGAAGATGCAGAAATAACATTTTCAGCACACATTTTTGCACAAAGCTCTCTGCCCACGCACAATATTGCTCTCTCCAATCATTTGTTTAAAACTTTCCTGCTGGAATAACGTTACTTCAGCAGGGATAGCTTTTCAGTTTTTTTTTCCAAAACGACAAAGCGCACAATATATTTATGTGGCGCACATTCACAACAGATTACGCACTAATTATACGTTCCACTCATATCACTGTAGGAGCCACTTTCCTGCAGGAGCAACGTACACGATTTAAAATAATAAAAACAATAATAAATTATATAAACCAGGCCATAATATAAACTGAACCTTATCCCGACAAAAGGTTCAGTTTATATAACTAGCAGATAAAAACTGCGTTCCATTCATTTTATCTGGTTGTCAGTACCGGGACATTGGGATACAAGCGGTATATAGCAATGTTCCACATTTAATTTTATGATTACTATGTTTCAGGGCCGAGGAAGTGATGGCGCTTCGATCTGCGCGTCACCCGTGCGTGAGCCAGGCTCTCATTGCTCACATGCCTGAAGTCTTCGCAACTCTACTGGATAAGCGTACTACTAAAGCCAATTGCAACAGGGATTCTAAGAGCTTTTACGTAAGTTCGAAATGCTCCTTTGCAGCTCGTCAGTTAATTCAGAGTGAAATGATTTTCAGATTTAGTCATAGGGTCAATTGATCGGTAACTGTTCAATAAAAATATGAATCGTTTTTGCTAATGTTTTATTATGCAGTCGGTAATAATGGTAGGAAAGTGTAGACAACAATAATTGACAGGATAGTGGGAAAATAAGACAGTGTACAAGGCAACCTTTTGGTTATTACTCTGGCAAGCGAGAACAATCCTAAATAATTGTGACTGCGACTGTCTTAGAGTCTACAAATATATTAAAACCAAATCTGAAAGAATAGCATAGGTATTCATATTTAATAGCTTAGATTTTTGTAGTATTCAAGAGGTATGAAATTAAAAGTTTGAAACCGATTACTAGATAGCCTTAGACATTTTACTAATATTTAACTAATCGAATCCATTGAAAACCTATCCAGATCAAGTATAGCTTTGATATCCTGTGTCCACAACCAAACTTGGAAGATGGCGACGACGGTCGTCGGAAATCGGAGAACACACCTTTACCTGTTCTAAATGTAAGTTTTAATCTATACATCTTATTTGTATACATTTTTATCTTTCAGCACACACCGACCTCAAAAAAATGGTAGGCCCCTAATTTGTTTCCTACCTACTTTTTATTTGTGTTGTTGGTTAAAATCGTGTACATATAAAAATATTTTTTCATAATTTTAATTTCTTTTTGAAGTCGATATTATTTTTTAGTTCTATGAATAATACTTCGACACCCAGACTTTAGCAAGGGTTTAAATGTCCGACAACTTTTTATGAATTAGACCTAACCTGACGTAAAAATCAAACTAACTCGAAAACTACTGAACTTCGGTAGAATATTTGTTGCATTTGAACCCTACTATGAAGTCTGGTAAGGGATACGTCAAGTTACCGCCATAGTAAGTTGCCTAACAAAAACAAATAAAATCGCAACTAAATTAATGTAATTCCAAATGTTAGCTAAGTATATTACTTAATATAAAACTCGAATTTAATTAGATAATGCATCTTTTTTCTATTTCAAAATCATCGACATCACGATACATTTGAAAATAAACTTATGGCTAATCCTTTGTTTAAAATAATTACAGGCCATGGTGGCGCACGGCAGAGTCGAACTATTAGCTCACCTACTGTGCCTGAAGTACCTGCAAATGAAATGGGACAGCTACGGAAAATTCTTTCGCCTCGCTACTATTCTCTTCTACTGCATCTTCTTGGTCTCCGTAACGGTGTACATTTATTTTTTGAACTCTGAGGCTACTTCACTGACGAAAGAAGCTGCTGAGCGTAGCGTCAGTAGCGTGTCAGACCCTACTAGCGCTAATATTGTTTTAATGGGTAAGTACTTGTACTTAGGTACATATAAAAAAATCGTTATACATTAACATATATACATACATTAACGATGTTTTATCTCTTCCTTTAAAATGTTATAGAAAATAATATTTGCTTATATTATTACTCATTTATTTTTATTTACATTTCAGCTTTTGAATCTAAAGTCGCTATGTATACAAGTGCCGTAGCGATCCTGGTGTACAACTGTGTATGCCTGATCCGTGAAGCATACACCATAAAACAACTGAAATGGCAGAACATGGTTGATCCATCAAACTATATATATATATCTTGGTTGCTTTACATTAGCTCGACTGTGATGGTGTTCCCGATGCTCTTTCAATACTTTGAAGAAATTCAGGTAGGCCCTAACATTGTTACTTGAGGGACACCTTGTATCTATAGAGAAAATAATGAAGATTGAAATTATGTGTTAGGAGCTGTGTTTTCACCTGTATTCAATATTATTTCAAATTATTGTGTTTCAGATCTCGACTGCTGCAATAACTCTATGTCTGTCATGGTTTGAGGGGATTCTTCTACTCCAACATTTCAACAAAGTTGGAATCTACGTTACCATGTTCCTAAACATGCTTGGATACCCGACTAGAGCTCTGATGGCGTATTTAGTCCTGATTATCGGATTATGGATCGCGGTCTATGTCCTCACACCTACGGTGGATCTTGACAAGATGGTATTTATGTATCTTGCGATTTTTTATAAGATTTATATTATAATTTTAAAACAAAATAGTTAACCAGCAGCAGCAGTAACCCCAAGCTGGTTCACTGTACTTAAACCTCATCAGGCTCTGTCAGTTCTACGACGAAATATTTATTGAACTTTGTAGTTTGAGGGCAAGCGGAGGGTTTGTATTTGGGGCTCTGTATATTTTCTGTGAGTCTTTTCTCAATGTTAAAAAAGCATTCGTTTACATCATTGCAAGATTGTCTGGGCCAGTAAGAGTGAGTTAATAGTTGGTTGGAGGGGTTCCTCTTCTTCTGAGATTTGGTGTTGGTTTTAATAGTGTCCCATAGTTTGTTAGGGTTGTGGTGTGCCTTATTTAGTTCTTCGGAATCTAACAATTTTCTTTTTCTTTTTTTTTAAAGGTTTGCACTAAAGTTTCTATATCGCTTATATTATTATATGATAATAGTTTGATTGTGTGGTGACTGCGTAACTTGTGAAGAGAATTTCGGTTCCGGACACAACGCAGCAAACCTGGGGTAATCCACGGTTTCAATATCCTTTTACTTTTTTTTTTTTTTGAGGTTTGGAAATCATCAAATAACTTCTCCTGCTCTGGGCGGAGCGGGAGGGTGTGTCAGACTCTTACTGACTAAAACCCACCCGTATTCCTTCCTGTTGCCTGTGTTGCGGGGGCCTCGGTGACCCATAAGTACCTTCCCGCGACCCCGGCAGGCATCGGCCCTAGTGGACCCTTACTTTTGTGCTGACGACATCTCTTTGAGGCGCGCGTGGAATACGACGCGCCGTCGACCCGGGCTTGGTCCTTACCGGACGGTGAGCTACCCATTGCTCACCGTCCGCAAGCCCGCGCCTACGGTGGCTGGAAATCCGCCCGGGATTCCCGACGCCCAGGGCATCTCCTGCGGCGGCTAGGGGCGAGAGGGCGCGAAAAGTGCCTTTCCCTCAACCGTCCCGCCTCGTCCTTCGCGAGCATTACTGCTTCGCAGCAGGAGGTGACGGCTGCCCATGCCCTCTCGCTCCGTACCATGGCCTGAACCAGGGCCGGACGCGAGAGGTCTCTGCCGCCGATCGCCTCCATGAGGACACGGCGGTGCTCTGCCCAAGCCGGGCAGACCTCCACCGTATGCTCCACCGTGTCCTCCGGGCGATCCACACAGTGGTGACACCCGGACGTTTCCTCCCGCCTTATCCGACACAGGAACCTCCCGAAGCTGCCGTGTCCGGTGAGGACCTGCGTCAGGCGGAAGGTGAGGACGCCGTGGCGCCTCTCCAGCCACTCCTCAAAGAGGGAATATCCTTTTAATTGCTGGGACTTTGACAAATGTCGTTATTAGATATGAATCAAAGCATAATATTTCGCGGTAGCAGCATTTTATCGCAGATCGCCCCAATTATACACCAGTCATCTGGCTACATCATCAACTGGCTCACTATCTATTCAGAACGTAATCTGGTCTGAGATATCGAATACCCCCAGAGTATACAAATTATTAAGCTAAAAAAAAAAAACAACAACATACTCTTATTTGTTCCGTGCGGGAATCAAAACCGCGATAACTGACGCTATTTGTACTCGTACATTGTGATGTAGCGAGACGAACTCTTAACCAATGCGTCAAATGTGTCGTCAAAGATGTGTTAAAATATTGGACCATTTTATAAGCTTTACTCTCTACCATACTAAATAGAGGTTGTAACTTGGTAAATGAATAAAAATACATTAAAAATAGTTTTATTCGCAATCCACTGCTTTGAACATATAACATTTGTTAAAGCACATACATTAGAATAAAACACACAGCTCAATATATTATTACTAGACGTTCCAAATTCATCAACTATTCTTTTAAAACTAGGACAGTGTTTATTTTCTAAATTATATATTTTGTCATGTTTTACAATGTTTCTTAACCACAAAACTTTTTCACAGCTTTTTACATAAACTATTTTATCATTCAAATAAGGCACAATGTATTGGTGTAAGTTTAAGTATCTTTCCAGAAAATGTTTCTGTTTCTCTCTATCCAACTTACTTGTAATATTTCTTTTTTCGTAAAATTGTAAAATGGGTATGGTGGTTTGATTAACAATACCATAATTCGATTGTCCCATGCGATTGTTATTTCTTTGACAATAAACTCGTCATTTTAACGAACCCTCCATTGTGCGTGATCCGACACGCACTTGGCCGGTTATTTTTACATTTCTAGGGGATGAGGTTTCTCTGATGACAATTTTGTATTAATAACGTAAACAATTGTTGTTAAATGAGTATCTAGCACGCTTACTTGTGGAATCGCTGTCAATAATTACATAATACTAACTTCATTGAAGTCACAGAGATGGCGCGCACGTAAACATCGTAGCTCACGTATACATCGTTGTATATCATATGTTAATAGATGTCGCTTTTTATACATTTCTAGGGGGTGAGGAACGTCATACCTTTTCCATACGTGGTAATAATGTTGACATTGCTGGCAATGCTGTCCGCGATGCTTTTGGCTTTCGGAGAGATTGAAAGTGTGAGGCAAAATGCCAAGTTGAAGAAACTCACTCAGCAGGTAATCTTTTAATTAAGTGAATTGACTGTTTTTTGCCACTGTGACCTTGTATGTAACATTTTGTTGTTTTCGTTGTAACTATTTCACTTTAAAACTAACTTCACACGACACAAGATCATCGTCGTGACAGCAAATACACCTAAACGAGCTGTCAGGCATGATTATCAAGACATATATTTTTAAGAATGTTTGTTACTTCTTATAATATTGGGGAGTTCTTATAAAAAAAGTGATTCAAATCCCTAAATAAACAATAAATATAAAAAGAATGTCTTGATTAATAAAACGGGATGTTGGCAAACGAAGTCTATTTCAACTTTAGCATTCTTAATAGTTTTCTGCCAGTAAACCTTTTTTTTTTTAAGTTGGGAATAGATCCACTGTACCCTACATCTGATATCCCAACACTGGATCTCCACGTGAGCTACTGTGGCTCGTAGAGCGGTACAGTGAATCAACAAATGTAATTACCATCCTTTTTTTAATGGGTCACAGTGAACTGTTTCAATACAAATATGAAAAACACACAACACAAACATACATTAATTTATTTAATCAATACTTTTAATCAAAATTATTATAAAATAATCAGTATTTTATTTATTCAGATTCAGACCATAGAACATTTGGCTGCATGTGACGACATAGTCGCCTAGTGACTGTTCATCAGTGACGGGTGTTCTCGCTGTTCGGCAGCTCCTGATCACCTTCTTGTAATGTCTTTGCAAAGTTGTATACGGAATATTTTTTAGTGCAGCAACTTTCCTAATTGTATTCGTCCTTCTATGATAAGATGAAAATAAAACGATCGCATTCTTCATCTGTTCCCGACTAACGAGACCAGTATTAGTTTATCTTGCGCGGTTCCGGACCACATTGTCAGTCTGAGACAGTTACCAAATTAATACAGTTACGTAATATCAGTATGGGGCACAGTGAGCCGCAGTCCGCTGTGCCCCAGAGTGAAACAGTCCACTGTTCCCCGACACACCATATTTGAAAATGAAACACATTTTTACGATTAACTAAACCTAAACGAAAAGCGCAAACTTTAGGAAATCTGATCATGTCAACACAACATCGAATCGTTTTTAGTGTAGAACATTCGATGAATACCGGCAACAAAATAGATTTAGTACTTGCGGGCGGCGCAATGGCGGCTACGTGTGCCTCCACAGCGAGGGCGGCAGGGGTGCTGGCGGTAGGGAGGGGGACTATCAGAGAGCCTGTTTCATTATCGGTGTGCGGAGTGTGTAAACGGTAGACCAGGAGTTATAAACGTCGATTCACCGTGCCCCACGGTCCACTGTACCCCAGTCCCCCTCTCCCCTACTAACTTTAAAACTCTACAAAACAACTCTTCAACATTGATGTTGATAACTTTCAGGTTTTACTCCAGACTGAGTACGAACGCAAACTACCGGCCTTTCTTCTCAAGAAAGTTGACAAAAACGAACTGATTGAATACCCAAACTACAAGAAATGCAAGCTTGGCTTCCTCGACCTGATCCTGCGCAAGATGTTCTACAACCCCTTCACTGACGAGCGTATGTTGACATAAATTAATATTAATATGTATACACTTAAATATAGTTCTGCTTATTTTATATAACGAATGAATCAATACCAATTGATCATCTACGACACGAGTTACTTCTATGAAATTGTGAACAATGGTATCTTTTTTCCATGGTTGTCGATTTGTCATCGTATGTATGTATCGCTATCTTCAAAATTGGCGAATTTACCTTCCCTATCTAACTTTCGTGTCTTGGTGTACCCAGCTAACAGGACAGTTTACTTTTTGAGACCATAATAACTATTAATGAAAGATAAACTTTATTAACTATTAGAATGTGAAGGTCAATTTTGCTCGCTTACTACTTATTAGACGATTCCGTGTTATGTACGGGATAATAATGACAATATAAATTATACTTTTACTTTTAAAATTTAACTCCTAAGCCTATTTCAATTGTGACTTTCTGGTACCAGTAACTAGATCCCTAGAGTATTTGTATCCGTCGGCACGTCACTTGCAGCTGGCCCCGACTTGGTGCTGGAGAGCAGTGAGTGCCATGGACCAAACACGACACAAGTGCGCCCCGTGGCGCACGCGGCTGCGCTTCCTCTCTTAGTTCATTCATCGTCATCGTTATCATTCAGCTGAAAGACGTTCACTGCTGGGTATAGGCCTCCCCAAAGCATTGCCACAAGGAGCGGTCATGTGCTTCCGGTCCCGTCCAGCAGATCACGTGACCGTCACCGACCTGACCACACTGCGCATTCAGGTTAAGGCGCCACTCCACCTGAAATATTCAGCCCGATCGGACGCCTGTTCTGCGAGCAATTAGTCCCACAAGTTACCACAGTTTAGGTGTTCTTGGTCGTTCGTTGTTCGGGATCTTGACGTACATTCTTTAGAATCGTTGGTTCGTTCATACTCTGAGTTGCACTATACAGGGTGTCCAGTAAATAGCACGACATACTGCAGGGGGTGATAGCTAGGGTCACTACCTATCAATACAACACAATATATGTTCAGCAAAATCTTACGGATTTACAGTTTTACAAAATTTTCCGAAATACCGAAAAATCTCTACCTTGAAACAGATTTTTAAGCATCTCGTAATGAAAAAATCCTTTTCTAGTACTTTTTTTTACATCAAATTATTCGTGAATAGTTACTTTACTCATTGATAAGTCTTTTTTCTATCAAAGACAAGAATGTTTTCAAGAAATACTATTTTTTGTTTAAATTTGCACAGAACTATTTTCTTATCACTTAAGTTTAACCTACAGTGGTGAAAAAAAAAATATATGTGGCAGTTTTGTACAACAAACTTAAAAGATAGCCTGTTTAATGGTGATTTAGGAAAGATACAATACTAGTGCATTTTCATTAAAAAAATACAAAAAAATGCTATTTTAGTTCCAGAGAAGCTGATTTTGTTGAAAATGTAATTAACGTAATTTTGACAAAAACCACTATGAAAATAAGTAATAGCTGCTCTTTCTTGTTTTTGATCAAAAAAAAAAAACTTATAATGAGTAGAGTAACCTATTCACGAATAATTTGATGTAAAAAAAGTTCTAGAAAAGGTTTTTTTTTATTACGAGATACTTAAAAATCTGTTTCAAGGTAGAGATTTTTCGATATTTCGGAAAATTTTGTAAAACTGTAAATCCGTAACATTTTGCTGAACATATATTGTGATGTATTGATAGGTAGTGACCCAAGCTATCACCCCCTGCAGTATGTCGTGCTATTTACTGGACACCCTGTATAGTTCATAACGATTTCAACATTTTTTTTTTCAGAAAATTAAAATCAAGACTGAAGCTGATGACGTGGGTGAAGGCGTTTCCCCTGATGGCACCCGTGTGATTCTGAGCGGAAGCTCTCACAGGCTGAAGCTTTCAAACTAAACAGTGTTACAGTTTTGAGGCCGAAGAAATGCATCATTAGATGAATATATCAAAATTAATTAGCGTCTCGATTTTATTGTTGTAGTTTAAAATATTAATTCAAGAATAAATGTCAGTAGTTCATAAAATATAATCGGTATGATCATGATTTCTTGACAGTACATGATTTTCTTTCTATAGGTGTTAACTACACCACCACTTACTATTTTTACACGACTGCCCAAAAATAGGAGTGTTATGTTTTCAGGGTTCATGTATGTTTGTTAGTTTCTTTATTCCACCATAACTTCTAATCGGCTTAACCGATATCAATGTATGTGGTATCCTTAGAAGCGTTGCGTTATCCCGGGTAACAGGCTGGCTGAAAATTTAAACAATATAATGGGGGACCCATAGTTCATGTAATAAATTCTCAAAGTAATAAATTCTTATCTCAAAGTAATAAATTCTTATTTACATAATAGGTTCCAATGTGTAGATGTGAATGGTGTAAAATCTTCCGGGTTACCAGTTCAGTTAGGTGTACCTCAAGGCTCAATACTGGGTCCATTCTTATTCTTAGTGTATATTAATGACTTACCATTTTATTTAAAGGGTATCTGTGACGTTGTATTGTTTGCAGATGACACCTCACTTCTTTTTAAAGTAAACAGGAATAGACAAGATTTTGATGACGTAAACAGGGCACTCTCAATGGTCACGGATTGGTTTACGACGAATAACCTAGTTCTCAATGCCAAGAAAACGAAATGTATAAAGTTTGCCTTGCCAAATGTTAGGAATCTAGGTCCCAACATCGTCTTAGATAATGGGGTGCTTGAAATTGTAGACTCGACTTTTCTTGGTATAACAGTAGATGCCAAATTTCAGTGGGGCCCTCATATATCAAGCCTAGAGGGCAGGCTCAGTTCGGCCGCCTACGCCGTCAGAAAAGTAAGACAATACACTGACGTTGATACAGCTCGATTAGTTTATTTTAGTTATTTTCATAGCGTTATGTCCTACGGTATTCTGCTGTGGGGCAAAGCCGCTGACATTCAAAATATATTCGTTCTTCAAAAACGAGCTGTTCGAGCTATTTACCAGCTTGGTGCCAGAGTTTCTCTGAGAGATTTTTTTAAAGATGTTGGTATTCTCACGGTGGCATCACAATTCATCTTCGCCAACATCTTATATATTACGCAAAATATACACGTATACACTAAAAATAGTGATATTCACAATATTAACACCAGAAATAAGGACAAATTACGAGCTCCATTTCACCGGCTTCATAAGGTACATAACTCATTTGTTGGGCTTGGTATAACTTTTTATAACATGCTGCCCTCTTCTTTGCTAGATTTGCCTTTTAATGCGTTTAAAACTAAAGTAAAATCCACCCTTTGTTCAAAGGCATACTATTGTATCAATGACTACTTAAACGATAAGAATAGTTGGTCGCTGTGATTAACTCAAGACAATGTTTATGTTCTTTCTCCAGAATTAGCTTTCCTACTGACAGGTTATATGAGTTCATATAATTGATTATTTTTTTATTTGACTGTATAAGTCAATGTAATTTAATTTAGTTAAATTTTAATTTATTAGTGACATAATCTACTCATTACAATATGTGTTTTATGAGTTGTATTTCAATAAGTGGTTAGCTAGCGTCCTCGACTATTGATTATACTATTCTTGCCTGAGCAACCGGCAGCAAGCTCGTCATGCTCCCTTAGATGTCACTGCCTGCGGTAGCGTCGGGGGTCGGGTTGCCTCCTTCCCTCCAATATGGCGAGGGGGGTGATGGCTGATCTTTGCGATAACGCAAACGCCCGTTCACGAGCATAAGCTCGTGAACGGGTGCGGCTTGTGGTGAGTGGTCGTCTTGCTGATCATGGTTTTAATTGTTATTAGTAATTGTTTACTTATTTTACTTCGATGGGGCTAGTTTATCATTTCTCACTTCGAGCTACAGCAATTGCCTTATGTAAGCGGGCACGCCCTTTATGCCTGGAGGCTTTTATTTAGGTATTAAGTTCTATTTACGTTTTTTTTTATGTTGAAATTTTTATCTGCTTGAGTACAGTTTGTTCATTGTTTTGTTGGTATACTGGCGCGTGCTAGCTAACGTATGGCAAGTGTGTAATTTAATCCAATGTTTTGTGTTTCGTAATGTTAATTACTTTGCATACGATTTGTATAGAATCAAGTTTATATAACTAAACAGACAGACGTGCTGCTGGGGAGTTTGTTCCACCACTTCTTCTTCCCAGCTAAAGCACTAGGAAGTGGTGACGGGTGGGCATTTTTGGGGGACTGTCTTATGTAACTTTGACGTTTGAAAAGTGCTGATTTTCAGCCCAGTTTGAATAAATGACTTTTGATTTGATTGATTGATTGATGAAAATAACGTTTTTTGTCATAAAAAATTTACTACTTATACTATCATCGTCTAGAGCTTGCTTAGTACATAACAAAAATATATAACAGTAGGCACTACTTAATATCTCTAGAAAAACTTATAAAAAAAATATTGTTGTATCACTAACAGGTATAAAATAAAAAAATAATAATTAAAAAACACGCCTGCCTTGTCCACAAGTTAATTACAAAAAATGTTCTAAAAAATTAAAAACAGGCTAAGTGATTTTAAACTGAATACCATTCTGTTCATTGCAGTCGGGGGACGGGTCCTTGGAACAGTTCTTTACAGGTCCCGACAGTCAGTCCCGACTTCGCTGAAAAGATTGGCATTCAGTTTAAAATAATTTAGCTGTTCCAAGGAACCGCCCCCCGACTGCAATGAACAGAATGGTATTCAGTTTAAAATCATTTAGCTTGTTTTTATTTTTTTTGTTCAATTTCTGTAATTAACTTTTTGACAAGCCAGGCGTGTTTTTTAATTTTTAAATTAGTTAAACAATAGGTTTTAAATGTAGGTAGTAGTAGTTTAAAAATTAAATAAAAAATAGTTCGTAGATGTGTAGGACATAAGATTGTATGCTACGTGTAACCTGCGCGGGTGGGTGCCTCGTGGAGCGACCGGCCTCGATGTAACTTGTGTACCATACACGTTAGCTCAGAACTATCTTTTATTCATTTAATAGTACATATATATATTTCTGATCAAATTACAAGATGGTTATTATCATTAACTAAATTAAATTAAAACTAAGTTAAACCTAAAAAAGGCCCTCGGGGCATTGTAGGTATCGAGGATACTGGCGGCATTTCCTCGCTGAATTACAATGCTGATGCGTTGCGCGAGAGAGCCGCCAGCTTTTCGGTCACCAGTTACATCAACTAGACGTTTCGTTTTTCACGTGCTAGTGGATTCGTAAGGTTCTTATCCAGAAAGGTTATTTTTAGTTATTCGTAGGCAAATCTAGTCTTTTATACCAAATACTAATCTAAAACCATGCAGTTTTAAATTTAATATCAGAAAACGAATGTTAATTATTATATTTTATATTGAATAGTTCATTACTAAAGAGATTATTTTATTCACATTGCAATTTTATGATAATTATAATCATAATTATTTTTGACGTGATAACGTCTTATAAATCGATGAACGCCGGCTGCACGCATGAAAAAGCATGACTCATTGTCACGTTCCGCCTGAGCCGAGCGTGCAAGCGAGAGCGTGGAACTAGCGATAGAGAGGCACGATCGGCCTAAGCGTTCGGATTGTGAAGCATCTCTCTCTCTCGTTATCACGTAAAATTATCGTCAGTAAACCGACTTTACAGACAACCATTTTTTTGTTTTAAATATTAATGAGCTGCAGTGCTATTCTGTAACATTCTCACCGTGAAAACTTAAGTGAAGTGAACGTGGAGTGAACTGTTAGTGTCATCCCACCTGATACTAGGGATGGACCAAGGATTACATTTACAATCATAATCGAGATTTTAATAATATTTTTATGCTTATTCTATTGATCATAATCAGTTAACTGATTAAATAAACGCAATCCCTTGACCCATCAGCAAAAATAAGGAATGATGCAACCGACACTCCGAAAACAATGAAAACAATAACAAATACCCCTCAATCCGAACCCAAAAACCAAATAATAGAAATTCAACGAGAAGAATCTAAACTGTGTACTAAACCAACGCAATATAAATGCACTACATCTACACAAACAGGAGCTGAAAAAAAAACAGCACAAGTCACTCAAAAAAACAAATTGGTGCATAACAAACCAAAATTATGCATCATAAGTAGTAACAACACGAACAATATAGTATTAACAGCTGAAAACACATTTCCAGAAACACAAATATGTCACTTTCTCTTGCCAAACAGTGGAATCAAAAATCTTTTATGCAACATAAGTACAAAATTAGCCAACTACTCAAGGAGTGACTACTGCATAATTTTCATTGGTGACGAAGATTATCAAAGAACGAACAATTATTTTGACTTGAGGGAGGCATTATTGACTGTACAACATACTAATGTAATTATATGCTTACCAACTTTCAAATGTAACGACCATTCTATAATGTATAACTCGAGAATTGAAACTTTTAATAATTTGTTGTATCTTGACATTCATACTTATAATTATGCAATATTGTTTGACTCTAACCTAGACTTGACATATGACCGTACCATGTTTAAGTTTAGTGGATCAATTAATTATTACGGCATACAAAATATATTTAATAATTTAAAACTTTATTATGTTATAAATACTGACATGCAGGAAAACAACGACAATGTTCCCCCGCAATTTTTTCGTGAATGAAAAAACCAAACAGTATTCAAGTCTTAATATTTATCATCAAAATATATGCGGCATCAATAATAAAAAAGATGATCTTGAAATGTATATATGCGAATTGTCAAGAGAACTGAATTTCTTATGTATATCTGAACATTTTCTGAACGACACTCTGGCAAAACAATTCAATTTTATTAATTACAAAATGGGGTCTTACAACACTAGACTCAAAAAGAATAGAGGAGGTTCGATGATTTTGACACCTCAGAAAACTGTTTCTGATAGAAACATCGATGAACTTCAAGTATGTAAGCTGTTGTATAAAACTGATTGTTTCGAAGTATGTGGAGTTAGAGATATTGAGACAAATTTGTGTGTTGTTTGTTGTTATAGAACTCCTACAAACAGTAATCTTGATCACTTCATGGAGAGGCTTGAAAAACTGTTGCAGCATTTCTTCAATGGATTATGTATAATTTGTGGTGACTTCAATATTAATGTATTAAAAAATGACACGAGACACACTTCTTTCTTATCGTTATTAAAGTGTTACAACTTTAGGTATCTAATAAATACTCCCACTTTCAGAAGAAATAAATCGGAATCATGTATAGATAATATTTTAACTAATTTACCTGACACTTTTATAGAATTTACAAATGTTGATCATAATGGGTTATCAGACGGTCACGCGGGTCTGTTCTGTTCACTACGCTTGGAAAAGGTTGAGTTTAAGAAGCGAATAAATTATATGCGTCTTTGCAGAAGAAAGTATAATGACAAGAACAAAAGTGACTTCAGGAAAAAGCTGTTAGAGACTGACTGGAGCACAGGTATTAACACTTTTATAGGTCAATTGAAAAAAATGCATTCTTCATTCTTTAAGAAGTGTACATTTAAAGTTACTGTTAAGAGGAATAGGAAATCTAAATGGATAACAAATGGAATAAGGACTGCCAGCAAAGTAAAACGTTTCCTTAATACCATAGATAAAACACATTGTGACAATTCAATTCTAGAATATCGAAACAAGTATAACAAAATGTATAGAAAAGTAATAAATTTAGCTAAAAGGAATGATGTCAGAAAACAAATACAAATGGCATCTGATTCTAGTAGGGCGATATGGAAAATAGTAAATCGACAGCGCAATGTAACTAAAAACTTTGACAATGAACAAATTATACTTAAGATTGACAACACAGTTACTAATAATGCTTTAGATGTGGCTAATATATTTTCAAAAAGGTTTGACAACATTGTCCGCCTAAAAGCTTGTGACCAAAAATTAGCAATGATATATCTGACTGAAAGTGTTAGCAGAGAAGATTCTAACATGAGTTTTGACGCAGTCACACCCTTAGAAATTTTCAAAATGGTTAAAAATATGCCAAATAATACCACTGCTGGTTATGACGAAATCCCCCTGACTATTATTAAAGATAATATTGACCTATTGGCAACTCCATTAGCGTCGCTTTATAATGAGTGCATTGAGGCAGGCCTATTCCCTGATCAGTTTAAAATCGCTCGTGTGCTTCCAATTTTTAAGAAAGGTTCAAAAACAGATCCTGCTAACTACAGACCGATTTCTATATTGTCTGTGTTATCAAAAATCTTTGAAAAAATAATGAAGAATAGGCTTATGAGGCACTTAAATTCTCACAGTATATTAAATGGTCAACAATTCGGATACCAAAAATCATTAGGTACCACCGATGCTATTAAGGCGCTAATTGATGAGGTTGTCTGTAATTTGAATGACAAGCATAAAGTGGCAGGTATTTTTCTGGACCTTAGTTCTGCCTTTGATACCGTAGACCATGAAATTCTTCTGGCCAAATTGGAACATTATGGCATAAGGGAGAATGTGTTGAAGCTATTCGGATCTTATTTGCATAATAGACGTCAGTACATAGAGATTAAGTCGGTTGTGGACGGAGAAGAAAAATATTATAAATCTGACCTAGTCGCTGTATCACGAGGTGTCCCTCAGGGCTCCGTTCTAGGGCCAATTTTCTTCATCCTATTCCTAAATGACTTGATTGAGTATATCAAAAAACGACTAACTGACACAACACTAATTATTTTTGCTGATGACACTAATGCAATAGTTTCTGCGGATAATATCATTAATTTAGAATCTAAGATTAATACTGCCTTGAAAGCCTTTGAAAACTGGTTTGGTACAAATAATTTAAAACTTAATGTAGATAAAACAAAATGTTTATTATTCAAGTCAACGGTACAAAATAATGCTAGCCTTAAGGTCGTATCTTGTGGTAACAATGTCGAAGTAGTAGATAATGTTAAATTCCTGGGGGTCTACATTGACGCGTTATTAAACTGGAAAGTTGAGACATTGTCTGTGACGAAGTCTGTTAGCTCTTCGTTCTGTTAGGCTTCTGAGTGCTATGCACTCAGAAGCCTGAGAGATGAACTGACTTTAGCCCAACTTAGGACGGTATACTTTGCTTTGGTTGAGTCAAGGCTCAGATATAGTATTGAGTTTTGGGGCAACAGCTACAAGTACAACGTCGACTCGACATTTGTAATTCAAAAAAGAGCCTTAAGGACAATGCTCCGCATGAAACAGACAGAATCGTGCAGGGACCACTTCATCAGACTTAACATTTTGACAGTGCCATGTCTCTATATTCTAGTGTTGTTATCCAACTTTGTTAAGAATTTACACGAGACAGATGAGGAAAGGCAAGCTAGACAAAATACTCGTAGGAAAGACTTACCTTCCACAATCCAACCAAAATTGAACGTGGTCCATCACAGTCCCAGAGTTCAATCTGTCTTTTTATACAACAAGTTGCCAAATGAATTCAAAAGCATTGGTCACAAGTGGTTAACAGCATAAACTTATTTAAAAACAAATTAAAAACATATTTATTGAGGAAGGGCTACTACAGTATCGATGAGTTTATTGATGACAAACGACAGCCGCGATTAAATGATTTGTGAATTGTTATTTGTGTTTATATAATTTTCTTGTATATTATTTTTTAATTTTGGTTAATGAATTTTTAATTTAAATGTAATGTTGCTGGTTATATAATTATTGTTACTGAATTACTGACATATGTATTTTTTTTTTCTTGTGTATTTTTATTATTAATTATTGATACATTTTAAATGTGTAATGAATTTTAAATATGAATGTAATGTTTCTACTTTTTTATTATTATTGGTTCTATCATCACTAAAATGTTTCAACACAATGTATTTTGTTAAGAAATAAATGACTTATGACTTATGACTTATGACCCAACCGCGATGTGTTTTGAAGAAGCGATAGTGGATTGAGTCGACTAAAGACTGTGCGACGTTATACAGCGTTGTTATTAACCCAAATCTATTAAATAAGAAGATATAACCGAGTGTATCAAGTGATCGAGTGCTAAAAGTATGCCTGCCTGACGGACCATAGAATTTATCCCCTCACAAACTATGTGGAAACCTAACTAAACTATGTGTGTGTCTGTGTACATGAGCCATTCGAATAAAAAACGTGCGGATTATTTAATAAGTACCTTTCTAGTATTTTATTTTAGGTAGGTAAAATTATACCGACCAACACGTTGCCAATAATAAAATAATATTCATAAAATCACCGTCATCAATACTATAACAAAATT
Organism: Atethmia centrago; assembly: GCA_905333075.3. Lineage (NCBI taxonomy): Eukaryota > Metazoa > Arthropoda > Insecta > Lepidoptera > Noctuidae > Atethmia > Atethmia centrago. The sequence goes on from HG995393.1 coordinate 20,375,320, forward strand.
CAACAGTTCAACTGACAGCCGCGCAGCGCGTGCACCGGCCGGCGGGCGGCTAGGCTCACTTCATCAAGCCCAAGTGAAGTGATGTTGCTATGGCAACGAGAATCGAGTGAAGTGATAAGATCACGACACTTGCGCGTCGCGCTTACCGACTCACTTCACCTAGCCGATTTACTTCGGCTGTGGTTACTATGGTTACGAGAATCGGGTGAAGTGATAAGATCACGCCGCGCTTGCGCGTGAGGCGCTGTTATTAACATCAAGTTGAGTTTTTTTTATAATTTCCAGTTTTTTATTTTTAAATGCGCGACAAACAAAAATTTGGTTTTAACACCTTTATATCAAAATCCAAAATGGCGGCTACAAACATTTTTCATCATGTGTGTCGTTTTCATGGTTTTCGGGGTGTTAAAGCCGGATAATTGGGTCAAATCTAAAAAACAAGATGGCGGCTGCAAAAAAAATCAGATTTTTCATCATGGGTATCGTTTTCATGGTTTTCGGGGGTGTTAAATCCGATAGTGAGGTCAAAATTAAAAAGCAAGATGGCGGCTGCGAAAATGTTCAGATTTTTCATCATGGGTGTCGTTTTCATGGTTTTCGGGGGTGTTAAAGCCGATAGTGTGGTCAAATTCAAAAAGCAAGATATCGGCTGCGAAAATTACCAAACCTTTTGGAATAAAAAAAAAATCAAATTGAGTTTCTGACTGAATTTCTGTTTTGCTATTTTATTTTTAAGAAACCCTAAATAGTAACGTTTCAACACTTAAATACTAGTTTTGAAATAATATAAAATGATCTATAGAATTAGCATAAAAATATAATTAAAATCTCGATTATGATTATAAATGTAATGCTTGGTCACTCCCTAGCATCAGTGAGATGATACTGACGGCTCACTCCACGCGAGCTTTCACGGTGAGATTTTTACAGAATCGACATGCTGATCTCCAATTTGTTTAAGATTATGTTACAAATTATTTCACGTTTACTCAAAACGAATGTAAACGTGCAATTAGATTCTCCTAACATAAGAATGTCTTTAAAGGTCTCTTTACACTTTGCGAGTGGTTACACATTTATAATGTCAATAAAGTATGCATTTAACCTAACTTTCGAACCGAAAACTTATAATATTTAATAAATAGCCTCGGACTACAGGACCAAAACTTGTTTTAGCATAAAGCTGTACAAGCCTTTCACTCTCTTAATATTTTGACTCTACATTGCTGCCTTATTTTAGATATGTAATCATTTCTTGCGTTAAATAAAAATACTTAATATTTATTATTAAATTGCCAGCAACACAGACGGTTAGACAATGAGGAAATCGTCGCTCGCAATATAATTATGATTGTCTTTTTGGAACAACATCTGCAGTAGCCACTGGCGCTTAATGACATGTAAAGAGGTCTGAAGTAACAAAGCTTTAGATTATATTCGTAATTTAACATTTTTTTTAAATATTTTTTTTTCTATTTTGACGTTAATTAATGTAATTATGTTCCTGAATCTAATTTAAATCGAATTGTCATTACCCGTTAATAAATGAAATATTATTATGACATACTTGCACACCATATGATTGTAATGGTAAAATGTAATAATGGGCCACGATAGTCTTAAGTTCTTGATGTGTACCTACATTCTAGCAAATAAATTAATTCGAATTTGAATTTGAATTTACTTGAGAGCAAACCTCTTAAATATATCTATATTACATTTGTCCTAGAAAAGAGAAAATTGACTTCTAACGACCATACATTGTATGATTTTTTTTACTAAATATTTAGGTGTAATTTGATATACAATTATCGGTAGTGTTTGTACGCAAGCTTTATAAGAACGGAAAGCGGCGTTGTCATCCTAGTGGACATTGTTTCCAACTTAACTTATTTTCATAACCGCTTGATTGCCGCGCGCCGAGTCATATTATCGTACCGACTGCAACCGTTGCAGTGGCCGAGCTCACAAAATAATTTTTTGTTGAGTTTTGTTGATAGCATGAGTACCTCAAGTAATATTTTTCTGATTTGTTATATTTAGCGGTAAACATTGACTATAGTTGAAAAAATTATTATGTGAACTTTAAAAAGGATTATTTATAAAAGTAGATCGGTAACATATATATTTTATGACTTTAAAAGGTGGAAGAGTTCTATCTACATACGATAAAATAAAAAAAAAACATACTTCATATTAAGAAATATTTATTTACAGGCGTATGACTACCTCGAAATATTTGCTGCCCGTGAACAATTAATCATCCAAATTAAATAATTTATTACAACTATACCGTTTCACGTTAATTAAAAATATTGTTACTATCTGAAAGCTAAGTTCATATTGTAACTGATGTGTTAACAACATGTTCATAGGATAATCTAATACAGAAAAATATGGGTTGAATTGAAAGAATTCCCACTTACGTAAAAACGCACTTACCATTTCATGTTTTTTTTGTTTAGTGAAGTTTGAGTAAAGAAAGTACATCGTAGGTATCTATTTTCTACAAGAAATGCCCTTTCCAATGATGTATCACACTAGCTATTCGATAGCCATAAAAAATACAATTAAAGAAATACCTATCACAAATCCGGAGAAAGGACAAAACATGCGTGCTATAAAGCCGGGGTTACGTTGGCCAAAATTAGGTTTTCCTCATTAGAAAGAAAATTTTCACGTGATCTAAAATTTAAAGAAAAATATATTAACTTTGTGCGAGAATATGAATCCTTAGGACATATGACTGAGAATAAAAGATTCTCGTCCGAGGATAACTCCAGAATTAATTATTATTTTCCACATCACGGTGTCATTCGTGAATCGAGCACCACTACAAAATTACGTACTGTATTTGATGGATCAGCGGCCACCACGTCCGGTGTTTCACTGAACGACTTACAAATGGTGGGCCCAGTCGTCCAAGATGTCCTATTTTCAATTATTATACGTTTTCGCCAGCATAAATATGTGGTTTCCGGCGATATTGAAAAAATGTACCGGGCCATAGAAATTAATCCTAGTCAACGGTCATTACAACCAATTGTTTTTCGTTATGATTCCAGTCAACCATTGAAAACATATACTTTAAACACATTAACTCATGGGACAGCATCAGCGCCCTATTTAGCTACTAAGTGTCTAACAAGTCTAGCTTCTACTGTAAGTGACCAACAAATAAATAATGCCATTCAACATGATTTTTCTGTCGATGATTTTTTGAGTGAGCTTCGTCAATCGATGACACAATTAAATTAGCTAAAGGCGTGGCCACAACTTTGTCAGATGCCAAACTTAATTTAGGAAAATGGCAGTCAAATAGTCCTGACGTACTAAAGGCAATTTCTAGTTGTGAAACATCTATCACTCATGAATTTACAGACACAAAGTTAAATGAAGTATCTAAAACCTTAGGTTTAAGTTAGGAACCAAGTTCAGATAAATTGTCATTTTCTATAAATATTAATAATAGTAAAAATGCAACTAAAAGGCACATATTATCAATTATAATTCAAATTTTTGACCCTTTGGGGTTAGTAGGCCCTTGTATAGTAGAAGCAAAAATCATTATGCAAGAATTATGGGTAAAAAGGTATTCTTGGGATGAGAAACTGCCCAAAGAAATAAATGATCGTTGGATTTATTTTGTTAATATATTGCATTTATTTTGTTAAAAATACCACGTTGGATTGTTTGCAATGATCATAGTAGTAGTGAAATTCATGTTTTCACTGACGCGTCAGAGAATGCTTACGGCGCGTGTCTATATATTAGTTCCATTAACAGTTTAGGTCACATTCATATACAGTTACTTGCTTCAAAAAATTGGGTTGCACCAATAAAACCAGTCACTATTCCGCGACTGGAAATGTGCGGAGCTTTAGAATAGAATAGAATAGAATAGAATAGAATAGAAATCTTTATTTCAAGCTTAGAGCTCATAAATGGTTAGTAACAATTTTCTTATACAACTAGTGTTAGTAAAACATATAAATTTGATTATCAATTACAATTATAATATAAAATTGAAATAAAACTAAAATACAATTGAAATAAAATATAAATTAATAAATTAAAAATAAAGATTGATATAAAATTAAAATGAAATTGAATAAAATTGAGATATAAAAATGTACAATAACAAAACATTAAATAAAACGTGAGGATCCACTAGCATGCAACTTCATCCATGTCTTTAAAAGGGGCAGATCCCATCGCTCGGACAATACCTTCAGCATGCCATTAGTGCTACCACGCAGGCGACCAAGAAGTGAAACGCTCCGCTTTCTAATTATGGCGAAAAAGTCATCAGTTCGTGCTTCAGCAAACATAGCTGAAGCACTACAAAACCTCGGTAACCCCAACAGCACCCTGAAGGCATTGTTGTACTGTACACGCAGTGCGCTGTACGCCCGCTGCGTGTAGTTGGCCCACAGGCTGCACGTGTAAAACGATTGGCAGTAGGCCTTGAACAGTCACTTTTACTGGCAGAGTACAACGTGCAAACCTGCGAGCCAACATATTACACCGGACGGACAGCGCCCTGCGCTCCCTGTCAATGTCCATGTTATCGCACAAATCGTCAGAGACCCAGTGGCCCAAGTATTTGAAATTTGAGTGGTGTGCCACACAGAATAACCGGAGGTACAGAAGAATAAACTTTTGTACCGGCTTTAAAAACCATTAGCTCACTTTTCTTGGCATTATATTTGAGCCCATGGGCCTCCGCATACGACTCACAAATGCCCAACAGTTTGCGTAGCGCATTGATCGATGGGCTCAGCAGCACCATATCATCCGCGTAGCTTATGTTATTCATACATGCCCCATCTATGGAACAACCTATATTAGTGCTGCTGAGCTCACCTATCAACCCGTTCATATACAGGTTGAAAAGACGAGGCGAGGACAATCCCCCCTGCCTCACCCCGCATTCCAACCCGTACACGTCCGACCGCGCATCAGCCCACCTTACACTATTCTTTTGCTGACCGTACCAATACTTGAATAAGGACACAATCTCATGAGGCACATCTGTCTCGCACTGTAGCTTCTGCCATAGCTTATCATAACTGACTAGATCAAAAGCTCTCGAAAGATCTAAGTAACATGCGTACACAGGTGTGTTTCTGTCTGTATAGTACTGGACAGTCTGCTTGAGACAGAGAACAGCACTCTCACTCGACAACCCTTTCCTAAACCCGAACTGAGCGTCGTGCAGCTGCATGTGCTGCTCCAACTGTCGGTCAAGCAAACTATCCAGCACCTTCGCTATGACAGTCGCCAGTGAGATTGGCCTGTAGTTAGACAGGTCAACTGAGTCCCCATTCTTATCCTTTATTATTGGTACTACGACCGTATACAATAGATCGTCGGGTAGATACGCATGACTAATACACAGGTTAAAAAATAGTGCTAGTACTCTTGGTAGGTGTACACCCGCGTACATCAAATGCTCGATACTGAGATTATCATGACCTGGGGACTTGCCTCTCACCATCTTCTTTATAACTTGAGCTACATCCTTAGCAGAAAATCTGACACTAATAACCCCCGGACGACTCCCAGCATCAAACATCTGAGACGCGGGCCCGAGCGGAGACACAACATTGAAATGTCGCTGAAAAGCGCAAGCTATATCTCGAGGGTTCTGCGCACCGCCAACACTCAAAGGTGAGCTTAACTTCGGGTTCAGTTTATTTGTATTTTTCCAAAAGCCACTAAAATTTTTATTTGCATGATTTTCCGCAATTATATCCATTTTAATCTGGGACTCTTTATTCTGGCAGTTCCTTAGTTTCGCTTTAAAGATTTTTCTCGATTCGTACATATCGTTATACACAGGACCCGTTCTAGGTTTTCCATGTGGAACCCAAGTCTGAAAGCAAAGTCTTGCCCACCGGTGAGCATCAGCGACATACCTGTTCCACCCTGTTACATTTTTACGATTCTTAGGTTTAGTTCTGTTGCAGCTAATTTTAGCAAATTCTGTCAAAATATTCACAATATTATTATACATATTATTCAATAGTGTTTTATGATACTCATCATTACAAATACTGTCTGCATAATGTCTAAGTTCAAATGGAAAGTCAATCTGTTTTAATCTAGAATTACAATTAATATTATATTTATGAGTTTGCTTACGGTCTCTAATCCCCCATTTACATTTACTAAATGAATTACAATTAATTGTGATTTTGGGCACAATAATATTTATATTACATTCAATACATAATGGATAGTGGTCTGACGAATATGTGTCGTATAGTACTGACACATTCACAACCGATCGGCGCGCAGCACCTGTCACTACACAGTGATCGAGCCAGCGCAAGCACCCGTGTGCATCGCTCACAAATGTAAAAGTCTCACGTGGCAACCACTCAATGTCTACGCACGACCACAATTGTTCCGAACAATAAGTTAATAACTCATTACAAAACAGCTCAGGGGTGCGCGTTGAAGTCTCCGAGAATATATACCGATTCCACATCACTGCTCTCTATTATGGCGTTTAGTTCACCGAGACAGTCTGTAAACTCACTTAAGTTGTTTATATCATTATATCATCATGTACACTGATAGCACTAACATAGACCGGTCGTTATGAACTATTTTTATCGCGGCAATACGATCACTTGTACACGCTATGACAGACACCGTTGTAAACACAGCCTTCCTCCACAGTATCGCGACACCCCCGTACGGCCTTCCTATAATCAAACCAGTAGATGTATCCACAGCTGACTTTCCAGTGAACGAGAATGAGTCATCAATATCATTCAAGTATTGTATATCATGCGGCATAAGCCAGGTTTCTTGCAGCGCCACAATGTCAGCTGACCGACACAGTCTTCTAACACACTCGACTGACCTTTTAACATTTTTACAGTTAAAAGTAACTAGTTTTACAAGTTGGTTTGCACTATCCATTAACCGATGAATTAATTCCATTTAATCCCTTGTGAGTAGTTTTCTCCGTGTTTCGAGCAAAGTTAACAAAACGACGGTATTTTACTCCCTCAGGCCAAAAGTCATTCTTCAAAAACATAGATATTTTTTGTCTGGGAATGTAAGCAATGTATCCATCATAATCCTTGTTAATTTTCATGTTCATTTTGTCCATTTTTATAGTCAAATTAGTTTTCTTCAATACATAAGAACTAATATCTGTTAATGTCGTTTCTTTCGACCTTAAACTTATTATCTAAATCAGCTGTAGCATTCCCTGTATGACCTATAAATCGGTTCCTCATCTTCTTTTTCTGAACTACAGTCCATTCATCACTAGGCGATTGCGATTTGGACTGAGGATTCAAGTTCCCTTCCTGCACTACAACCTGAAAATGTTTTATTATTTACATCGCTCTGCAGATCTTGGTTGGTCTGGTTGCCGGCTGGCGACACACAACTGTCGGGAACGGTGGGGATCGTGTGATTCATCACTGCGTTCGGCGAGCGGCGATCAGCTGATACTTGCTTGCTTGCGGGCTCTGTACCGTTAACGGTTTTGCGCGGAGATTTTATTCCGCCACCCTCATTTGATGATAAAGTATGCTGACCAGAATTTTTCTTCACAGGCGTCATGGCAGGCAGATTTGCAGGTGGTATATGATCAACACCTGCCGGAGATAGACCCACAGGTCCACTATCTTGTTCAAAGCTTGACAATGTACAAGCACCCCGCCGTACATTAACATTTCGTGAGAAGTTGCTGACGATAGGTGCATTCTTAAGAGAGTGAATCTCGGTGTGCAGCTCCTTCAACTGATCTAATGTAGCATACTCCTCGGAAATACGATTGATTTCTTGTTGCATTTTCAACAAATCTGTAAGAAGTCTGGTCACATCAACATGGTCGAATAACACTGGGGGTAGTCTTTGCAAATCTCTTGCGACGAAAATGGGGACTTCTTCAGGATCTGTTTCTTTCAAAAGGCAGACAATATCATCAATGTCACGTATTGCCTTTCCCTGTTTTTTCCTGGTCACTTTACGCTTTGTTGTTGATATAGAATTAAAAAGCAAATTCTTTGCCTCCACAATGTCAGCTTCCGTAAATGCACTAATACATATACGTGTCAGACTTTGCTCGTCCATCACATCCAGTTTGTTACAAATAAAAGCTAATACTTCACTTATAACGACATTACAATTTACACACTTTACTATATTATTAGTAGCCATTGTTTACACTATGACTTCTAATCCCGAGCAAACGATCGAACACGGCGCGACTGCTCGGCGGCGCGTGCGACTGTCAACAATGCCTACACGTTGTCGGCATTTATCATGAGATCAAAGGCGTCGTTCTACTGTATCTTTTTATACAGTGGTACCGTAACATATACATCAAATTAATTTTCTACAGGGTTGTACATCTTAAAAAAATCAACAAAAAAGACCCGATTGCATATGTCTATCTTCTAAGGATGACCTACAGTAGCCATCTATTCAGAATTTGATAAAACTTTTATTGTTATTAACGATGCTGTTTTAACCGGTATTATATTAATATAATACCGGTTAAAACAGCATCGTTAATAACAATAAAAGTTAAAAGTTAAAAGTTAAAAGTAGGGATTAATCCCTATCCAATAAAATATATTATTTAAATTGGGCATTTAGATTAAAACATGCCAGAATATCATATGATTTAAATGAAAACTTCAAAAGATATCAAACTTACGCGTAACAAAATCGTTATGGTTGACGGCGGTGGGCACAGCGCTAGGAGTCAATGACCTTTTCCTCGGCTATGAGGTATGCGATTGCTTCGTTTCCTATTAATCACTGCAGTACGTTCTCGTGGGATATTTTCCGACACCCACGCGAGCTAGATATCGGTAAATTTAGGGTAACACGGGGTAACACAATGGACGGTCTTTACGCTAAAAAGCGATGTTGATAATGAATGATGCTTTGATAGAATGACCTACGCCCAAAGTGAATCGTTTTTAGGGTTCTGTAGTCAACATGGAACCCTTATAGTTTCTGCATATCCGTCTGTCTGTCCGGGACTTCGCTCAGATACGTAAAGTGGGGATGACATTTTTTTCTCGACTATCACATAGTATGGGATATCGTTGGATAGGCCGTTTAAAAATATTGCGGGTCTGTGAAAACTATTTTTCGATACAGGGATCTGTTTGCGTAATATTAAGCTTTAACGTGCTAATTTTTGTTAGAGTCAAGTGTGCCCCCCCCTGCCAGCTAAATTGTTGTTTTTGGATATGTGAAAAAAATCACGGCAGAAGTACTCGTATATATAGCGAAGTTAAAAGGAAAACTATCACAGCTTAGTAGGCTTTACAAGTTAAGGAGTAATAGTCGACCAACTTACATTTGCAGTTGGAATATATGGGAGAACATGTTATTCAACTACAATATTAATTTTGTTTTTGGGATAAATTCATCCCAACTACAGAACGTTCATAGCGCGTGGTCCGACACGCACTTGGCCGGTTTTTGTTCTTTTTTTTATTCAGTACAATTACATAAAGCAGTCCTTCGACACTGACCCTTGCGTATGATGGCGGGCGGTTTGTTGCGTATCTCAGCGATGGTGACGCCCTTCTCGCCGTTCTGGATGGCCGTCATCACGCGCTTGTACAGCGTGGTGCGCCGCTCCTGCTCCGCGATGATGTACGGCAACAGCTTCTCCGACAGGACGTCCTTCGACGTCTTCCGACCTTCTTCTTCGCTTCAGCGTTCATCTGCGACAGACGAAATAATATTAATAAACCGTGCAATTTTATTAATACCAGCTTTCGCCCGCGGCTTCGCCCATGTGGAGGTCGAAAATTATTGAGGGGTTAAATTATCTTATGTGTTAATTTTGGTTAGAAAATATCTATGCGCTATCGTTTCATCCAAATTCGTTGATCCGTTTTTGCGTGATTGAGTAAGTAACATACAAAAATTCACATTTATAATATTAGTAGGATCTATGATAATTCTAATGCCCTAAATGTTTGTAATTCGTAGAAAACTTGCAAATTATGAATACGAGTACCTATTTTACACAGGATGTAAGGGACATCGACAAGCATCGGCGCCAATTTTCTACAATATTGGGTGTCGCCAGACCGTAAACAGAACTTACTATGTCAAGTGTGGAATTGTTAATTTGACTTTATCCCAAAATTCATCCATGTTCTCTTTTAATTTGAACTATAGTTTTAATGAGAACATCACAATTCATTTAATAATTATTATTATTCTTAAAACAACTAGGCGTGTCTAATTCATAAAGAAGCCAATAGATGGCGCCGAACTCTTACAACAGTCGATATTAACACGTTGTATTGATTGTAACAACTTTTCTCAGAGGCGGTAATTATTAAGATTATGATAAATTGGAATAATTCGTTTGTTACGAATAAGATTAAGTAATAATGTTAACAGATCTACCTGTTAACATTATTACTCAATCTTGTGTTGCGGCGACATACTCGTATATAATTACGTGTCCTGACTGACTGATTCATCAACGCAGAGGCGAAACTAGTGGGACTAAGAACGGGAAAATTTGTACACGGCTTCCTTTTATAATGTAGGGGCACAAATAATGTAGCACTAAGAATGGGTTTTTGGAAATCGGACCTTTAAGGAGGTGAAAAGGGGGACTCCTTTTGTATGAATGATCTTATTCCTTGAGTTAATAAACTTGAAACTTGGCAGAAATACCTACTCATCTAAGTAAATCACAAAGCTTGTCATCTCTAGTTTTTCTAAACTAAATAAATTGACACTCGTTCTTTGACTTATACAAACATAAAAAAAAGAATTTTTCGTAAATTGGTTCCTATGGGGAGAAAAGAAAATACAGTTTAAGGCGCTGACAAGACCCAATTGACCAAAATAGGGTTCTCTTAAGAAAAAAAATTGCCAAATCTGTATAGTTTGTGGTAGCGGAAAAATATATTATGTTAATTTTGAACATATTTTCCAGAACGTGGTTGTTACCAACACACGTTTTGAATAAAAAATCTGGATACAAACTAACGTTGAACTAACCTCTTACCTTTTTTTTTTTTTTTGAGGTTGGGAAATCATCAAATAACTTCTCCCGCTCTGGGCGGAGCGGGAGGGTGTGTCAGACTCTTACTGACTAAAACCCACCCGTATTCCTTCCTGTTGCCTGTGTTGCGGGGGCCTCGGTGACCCATAAGTACCTTCCCGCGACCCCGGCAGGCACCGGCCCTAGTGGACCCCTACCTATGCGCTGACGACATCTCTTTGAGGCGCGCGGAATACAACGCGCCGTCGACGCGGGTTTGGTCCTTACCGGTGGCCGAAAATCCGCCCGGGATTCCCGACGCCCTGGGCGTCTCCTGCGGCGGCTAGGGACGAGAGGGCGCGAAACTTGCCTTTCCCTCAACCGTCCCGCCTCCTCCTTCGCGAGCATTACTGCTTCGCAAAAGGAGGTGACGGCTGCCCATGCCCTCTCGCTCTCTACCATGGCCTGAACCAGGGCCGGACGCGAGAGGTCTCTGCCGCCGATCACCTCCACGAGGACAAGGCGGTGCTCTGCCCAAGCCGGGCAGACCTCCACCGTATGCTCCACCGTATCCTCAGGGTGACACCCGGACGTTTCCTTCCGCCTTATCCGACACAGGAACCTCCCGAAACTGCCGTGTCCGGTGAGGACCTGCGTCAGGCGGAAGGTGAGGACGCCGTGGCGCCTCTAACCTCTTACCTTGAGTGCTAATCCAAAACATCTGTATTAAATATCAACATAGTTACGTTCCGTATTTAATTAACAACAAGAACGTCTTATTCTAATGCAGAACTTGGTTGTTTTTTATTTTTGATTACTCAACTTAATTTTGAGTAAACAGATAATTGCTTCATATTTTGCAATAAATTACAAGCGTTGTGTCGTCACGCTTCTCTTTCTTTTCTATGCAATCTGACAGTGACCGCGGTTTAGGTGTTGTCAGCGTCTTAACAGAAAAATCTTATTCCTTTGATCTAAAAACTTGAAACTTGGCCCGAGTGCCTATCTAAATAAATATTAAAGATCGTAATCATTTCAAAACTATCTAATATAGGGTTTGAGTAAATAACAAATTTATAGTTATTCGTTTTTTTTAAAGTACCGTTTAAAAAGGGTTTAGGAAGTGCCAAAGTTTGTATGGAAATATTTTAACAAGCTGTCGAATTTCAGGGTTCTTCAAACATCAACTAACCCCTGGCGGAGTGGAAAGGGGTAATACAGTTTAAGGTGCGGATTACTGCGATTATGGGTATAAAATAATGTTGAAGTCAAATAATGGAAACGTACCAAACAATTTTTTCTAGGTGAAAGGAATATTTTTATCATCTAAACTGTGTCCTCCCTAACACCTTTAGATGATTTTTTTTTCCTTTGTACTAAAAACTTGAAAATTGGCCAGAATGCGAATATTATCTAATTATTGATAATACCGTAATCAAAATACTTTCAAAAACTATCTTTTAAAGGTTAAAATGTAGGAAAATGTATTAAATCCACGCTGACAAAGTCCCAGGTGAAGTGCTATTAATTAATAAAATATATTATTAATTCACTTACAAAGTAAGGCAAGCAGCAGGAAGTTGCTGGGGAATTCGCGAGCAATGCTTGGTTGTTGTGCAAAGGTTTAAAATCCGGACAAGTGCAAGTTGAACTCGCGTGGTTAGGGTTCCGTATAATCCGAAGAACAAACTTAACATTGTAGTTAAAAAACATGTTCTCCCATACATTCCAACTGCAAATGTAAGTTTGTACGCACAATATCTAGAGATTTACCATGTTATTTTAACACTATAGACTATAGCTTTAATTTCGGAAGTCGGTGGCAAAAAAACTAAAATACAGATCCAAAGACACCGGCCGACTATTATTTTTTGGCGCCGACTCAAAATTACTTAGCTATACTTACATTAGTTTAAGAACTTAGTTATTTAGGTTAAATAAAAAAGGTTTATTATTATTTGCTTTTCAGTTTTTGCGGCGGTTTAATTTTTTTGTTAAAAAGTGTTTTTGGATGGTGTTCGGACCATTTAAACCATACTGCATGCATGTGTGTACTAATATCTATGTGTATGTAAGAAACGATCCTTTAACATCTGTATGTAGGTACAAGTAGCTAATTGGTATTGAAATAAACCCATAAGAAGCAACACCTCTTTAAGTTTACCTACGTCCTTACAAACAAAACTAAACCGTATCAACAAGGAACATGGTCGAATTTCGAACCGGATAAATAAATCTACTTGGGTGGTCTAGTGATCAGTGCGAATACAAAGCGCCGCATTCCTTAGATAAGGAACTCGTTCGCTATGAGTGATTTGTGCACATAATAAGAAAAGTTATTAACGTGTGTGATATTACGATTGGATTATCTCTTTAAATACGTGACCTACATTGCATCTTTTGGAATAATGACTACTACAGCTGAACAATTGCTTACGGAGTTAGAAGATCTTGCGTTATTACTTCAAAAGTCGCAAACTAAAGAAATGTCCAAAACAAAGACTTACAAAAGGATACATTGAAACACGATTGCAAACCATTGAAGAATATTGGAGGACGTTTACTACGGCGCACCATGACCTATTAAGGGTGATACCTAAAGAAAAGAAGAATGATGTTCCGTATTTTGCAAATGAAGACTACTTTATTATTGAAGATTTATACTTATGTATGCAGGGTGATTTGAAGGACCTTTTATTGGTTAACCATAAACCGAGATTAAGTGACATTGCTTACAATACCGACACAACTTTTGAAGGAAATCTCAAGCTACCTCAAATACAGTTACCTGTCTTTTCGGAAATTTATGAAGATTGGACTACATTCAAGGATCTATTCACATCGTTAGTCCACAACAATTCCACGTTGTCCAACGTTCAAAAGCTTCACTACTTGAAGAGTAGCATTACCGGAGAAGCAGAATCATTATTAAAACACTTACAAATAACAGAAAGTAATTACGATCAAGCTTGGGATTTGTTACGAGATCGGTATGGTAACCGGCGGATCATAGTGAATTCTCTCGTTCGAAAACTAATGATGCAGAAGAAGATTACTTCTCAAACTGCTTCCAATATAAAGGCATTATTAGACACAACAAGTGAGTGCATCAATAGTTTAGGAAATCTAAAAGTGTCGACTGATTCTTGGGATCCATTCGTCATATTTGTGACTGTGCAGAAACTAGATCCAGATTCACACCGGGAATGGGAACAGTTAAAAGATAATTTAGAGGAATTACCTAAGTGGGAAGAACTTGTGAGGTTCTTACAAACCAAATTTCGCACACTAGAACTGATCGCTCCGTCTTCCAGAGAGAAACCATCAAAAGGTAAAGAATATACAGTCCACTCTTCTACAATACCTGCTGCTACTAAACCAAGAAGTTGTTTGCTTTGTAAGGATAACCATACGCTATGCCATTGCAAGGATTTTACTAAAATGGAACCAACAGAGAGGTGTGAATATGTGAAGAAGTACCAGCTATGTTTCAATTGTCTGGCACCAGGACACTCAGCTAGGAAGTGTCGGTTAAACATGTCCTGCCGCATTTGTCATAAGCGCCACCACTCTCTTGTTCATCAACATGCAACAACAAGTGCCACCAATCAATCGAATAACAAGCAACATCAAAGTGAAGACCAAACCAAACCAAAAGAAGCTAGTGAACCAGTTGAGCTTGCATCGCATTTCACTACCAGCACATGCAAAGCATTATTGGCCACAGCACTTGTGCCAGTTTGTAACGAATCGGGACGAGTGACAGTACTGCGTGCGCTCATTGATCAGGGCTCGCAGGCCACGTTCATTAGTGAGAGAGCTGCCCAGCTGTTACGACTCAAGAGCATGCCTGCTCAAGCAACAGTCAATGGGGTTGGCTCGACCACAACTACCGTTAAACACGCTGCTTATATCGAGCTTCGATCAGGACATGACGACAGTTTCAAGTTAAAGGTGAAGGCTTATATTATGTCAACACGAATCACAACGCAATTACCATCACATACCATTCCAACCAACACCTGGTCTCATTTAGAAGGTCTCGTATTAGCCGACCCAGGCTTCAGTGAACGAGGAAAAGTCGATCTACTACTAGGTGTCGAAGTATGTGCCCAAATATTAAGAAGCGATGTCATCAAAGGTCCCCCAGGTTCTCCATGCGCTCAAGATACCAGCCTAGGGTGGATCCTGTTTGGAAACATACATGAAAAAGGAAATACTAATGATTTTATTGTGATGCACCACAGCCTTGACTTAGACAATATGTTAAAAGGGATGTGGGAGTTGGATATTGAAGATAAAACTACACTAACACAAGAAGAAAGAAAATGTGAAGAAATTTACCAATCCACTCACTCAAGAACAGAAGACGGACGATATATTGTCAAATTACCAAGAAAAACCGACAAGCTGTTATCAATACAAGGAGGAACAAGAGAAATAGCTATAAAGAGACTTTATCAATTAGAAAAAAGACTTGAGAAGAATCCTATACTAAAAACGGAACATAAAAAGGTCATGGATGAATACATAAATATGAATCATATGGAAGAGATATCACAAGAAGAAATAAATAAAGACAGTGTTTACCTGCCACATCATGCAGTGGTAAAAGAAGACAAGGAAACTACGAAAGTCAGAATAGTTTTTAACGCATCGCAAAAGGGAAACAACAATGTTTCTTTGAATGACGAACTTTTAGTTGGACCCCAGCTACAAACAGATATGAGAAGTCTCATCATGAGATGGCGTATGAAGAAGATTTGTTTTGTGGCTGACATACAACGCATGTACCGCATGGTCTTAGTGACGAAAGAAGACAGGGACTTGCAAAGAATAGTATGGAGGAGTGACCCTAGCCAACCAATCAAAGACTACAGACTTACGCGCGTCACTTTCGGTACAGCATCTGCTCCATACTTAGCCGTCCGAACTTTACATTAAGTCGCAGATGATGAAGGAACCGTGTGCCCTGATGCTGCCAATATGATCAAAGAAGAATTCTATGTTGATGATCTTATGGCTTCGAATGACAATATAGAAGATGCAATACATATAGCGAAGAGCGTAGAAGCTATACTACAGAAGGGAGGCTTCACACTACAAAAATGGTGCTCAAACGACGCTAACTTCTTGAGACAATTTGAACCTACAAAACGAACATCGCAGGCCAGTCTAGACATCACCATCCATGGCACCATCACAGCTTTAGGCCTTCGCTGGAACTTAGGCAAAGACGTGTTTCAGTACAGTCTTAACTTACCACCTATGAACGACACGATAACCAAACGCACGATTCTTGCCGACGTCCAACGACTATTTGACCCACTAGGTTGGTTAGCTCCAGCTATGCTACCAACTAAGCTGCTAATACAAAGGCTATGGTTGCAAGGAATCAGCTGGGATGAAGAAGTAGACACAGATATCAGACAAGACTGGACTGCGCTCAGAAATAGTCTTCAACACTTTAATGAAATTGAAGTACAAAGATGGCTGGGAACCACAAATCATGAAGCAACAAACATAGAAGTTCACGGTTTTTGTGATGCCTCTACCAAAGTCTACGCAGCTGTTGCTTATGTCAGAATTGAAAGGGATAATGAAGAAATACAAACACAGATAATAGCTGCAAAGACTCGAGTAGCTCCAATAAAACCAGTATCGCTCCCGCGATTAGAGTTTTGCGGTGCCCTTCTCTTATCTCGATTGCTCAAACAAATTAAAACAGCAATGAGAATATCGGATGATAAAATATTCGCATGGAGTGACTCCACCATAGTGCTTTCTTGGCTACTTGGAGACCCAACAAGATGGCAAGTTTTTGTAAGAAACCGGGTAGTTGAAATATTGGATAACACAGGGCTCAATTGGTTTCATGTAAAAACAACCGATAATCCTGCAGATGTTGCGTCACGGGGAGAACATATTCTTGAGTTAAAGGAAGATGAGCAATGGTGGAAGGGCCCAAAATGGCTAAAAGACAAAACAATAACATTCAATAAACCCGAAAACCTAACCACAAGTTTAGAAAGAATAGAAGTAATACAAACAAATTTAAAATCAGAAGAAGAAAGTCTAGAAAACCAATTTCATCAATTTGATAGTTTGGAAGAAGTTTTAAAATCAGTAACTTATTGCAAAAGATTTCTCAAGGGGAAAAGGATGGTAAACAAAGGTGCATTTATAACTACTCAAGAACTAGATGAAACACTCAAAGCCTGCATTAGAATAACACAAAGGGAAAGATTCCATGATGAAATTGAGAATTTAAGCAAAGGGAATGAAGTAAAAACGGATAGTAAATTAAAATTCCTGAGACCATACCTGGACACAGAGCATATTATTAGGGTAGGCGGTAGATTGCGACATGCAGATATATCCGAAGACTCCAAAAACCCAATAATATTAGATAATCACAGCAATTTATCCATACTTATCGTGAAAGATGCTCATCTCAAGTCTTTACATGGCGGAATTCAAATAATGATGGCCTACCTAAGAACTAAATTTTGGTTAATAAAGGCGAAGAATTTAATCAAAACCAGAATCCGCAAATGTTTATTATGCTCTAAACATAGTGCTGCAACAAAAAAACAACTTATGGGTGACTTACCAAAAGTCAGAGTCACTCCAGCCAAACCATTTCTAAACAGTGGAGTGGATTTCGCCGGACCATATCAAGTCTTAGCGTCCAAAGACAGAGGAGTCAAAACGAATAAGGCGTATGTTGCCGTGTTCGTTTGTATGTCCACCAAGGCCATTCACTTAGAAATGGTCGGCGATCTCACAACCGAATCTTTCATTGGTGCTTTCAAGAGATTCGTCGCCAGACGGGGAAGATGCTCACAGATCTGGAGTGACCAAGGCAGAAATTTTGTAGGAGCCAATAAGGAACTGGCAGCTGCTTGGAGAGAGGCAAAATTTGAACTCGAAGGTCCAGTAGCAGAGTCTCTTGCACTGGATGGAACACAGTGGCACTTCATACCTACCTATAGCCCTCATATCGGTGGTTTGTGGGAGGCGGGCGTGAAATCAATGAAATACCACATGAAAAGAATTCTGACCAATCACCTGACATTCGAAGAAATGCTTTGCCAAATCGAGCCGTGCCTGAACTCCAGGCCGCTAAGCCCAATAGATGATGAAGACACTGATAACATAACACCCTTAACACCAGGCCATTTTTTGATTGGCGAAGCACCAATTAATGTCCAACCTAAGCTTCAAGACATTCCAATTAGTGACCTGTCACGCTGGAGACACTTGCAGAAATTGATTGGAGATTTCTGGCATAAATGGCAAGCAGAATACCTAACCAGCTTACAGCAGAGGCCAAAATGGCTCAAGCGATGCAAGGAGCTTGATATAGGGAACATTGTACTCATCAAAAATGATCAACTCCCTCCTGGCAAGTGGGCGTTAGGTCGGATTGTTGCTAAGCATCCAGGCGACGATGGTGTTACAAGAGTGTACAGTGTTAAAGGTGGTGACAGTGTAGTTAAGCGAAGTTTCAATAAGTTGTGTCCGTTGCTTATAGACATTGATGATTAATATTATAATTATGTTTAATGTTTCAATGTAATCAAATCAATTTATACTATTGTCTTTATACAAAATGTATGAGTATTTTCATTAGTGTCTATGACTTGAGCATAAATGCTAAATGATAAAATCTGAGTTAATTAGTTGCTTATTATGCTTATTATATTCATGTTTTTTTTTTGTAAAAGGTCTTTATAAGCCCTTTGGCTGGCGGCATGTTCGGACCATTTAAACCATACTGCATGCATGTGTGTACTAATATCTATGTGTATGTAAGAAACGATCCTTTAACGTCTGTATGTACAAGTAGCTAATTAGTATTGAAATAAACCCATAAGAAGCAACACCTCTTTAAGTTTACCTACGTCCTTACAAACAAAACTAAACCGTATCAACAAGGAACAGATGGGAAATTGTCAAATAACTGCTCCCACTCTGGGCGGTGCAGGAGGCTGTGTCAGACTCTTACTGACTAAAGCCCACCCGTGTTCCTTCCATTGCACGCGTGGCGTGGCGCACGTGGAGCACAACGCGCCTTTGTCCTGAGCCTGGTCCTTATCGGATGGCGAGCTACCCATTGCTCACCGTCCGCAAGCCCGCGCCGGTTGGAATTCCCGACGCCCAGGGCGTCTCCTGCGGCGGCTAGGGGCGTGCGGGCACGAAGTTTGCCTCTCCCTCACCCATTCCGCCTCCTCCCTTGCGAGTATTACTGCTTCGCAGAAAGAGGTGACGGCTTCCCATGCCGACTCGCTCCGTACCATGGCCTGGACCAGGGCTGGATGCGAGAGATCTCCGCCGCCGATCGCCTCCATGAGGACATGGCGGTGCTCAGCCCAAGCCGGGCAGACCTCCACCGTATGCTCCACTGTGTTCTCTGGGCGATCCACACAGTGGTTATCCCCGGGCGTTTCCTCCCGCCTTATCCGACACAGGAACCTCCCGAAGCAGCCGTGTCCGCTGAGGACCTACGTCAGGTGGTAGGTGAGGACGCTGTGGCGCCTCTCTAGCCACTCCTCAAAGAGGGGACTTATCGCCGCACTCGCATCGCATTTGGAGCCCCTAGGCAGGCGCTTCAAGGCTGCCTCGGCCCACTCCAGTCTGGGAGCCAAACGTCGGAAATGCTCCACGAGATGTCTAGAGAAACCGACAAGACGACCCCACTCTGGGCCACAGAATTCCCCGTCGTGAGGGCCCGCACGCGCATGATAGCATCCACCGTAAAGCGCCCCCTGTGGAAACCAAACTGACTCTCCGCCGGGCAGGCCGCCTGACAAGGCGGTCTGCAATTACTCTTTCAAAGAGCTTGCCCACCTCGTCAAGCAGCACGATGGGCCAATAAGCGGACGGAGAGTCCGCCCCGGCTTCTTTATGAGGACCAGTTTCCCCGTCTTCCAACGACGTGGGAACCGACCCCTCTGCAAGCATGCGCTCAGAAGCCCTCCCTCCTGCCCCTGCCTCCCTGCACCAGGGTCAAAACCCGGTCCTCAGCAAGCACGGGCCGTCCCTGCCCATGCTGCCCCCCCCCCCCTGCGACTCCACCTCGGAGTCCAGCCAGGTCTGCTCGGAGCTCCTCGTTCTTCTTTCCGAGAAGTTCCATGGTGGCTGTCAAGCGGACGACGTCCGACCGCATCTCGGACATTCCATCCAACGGAGGCCCGAGGTGTAAGGCCTCCGCTGCCGCCACAATAGAGGCCGTGGTTGCGGATATGGCCTCTTCACGACCACACCCTTAATCACGGCTAACACGACCTCCGCAACCCCGGCTGCACGCTCAGAAATGGAGCCACCAGTGGCGTCCGGCCCACCACCAAAAACCTCTGAGAGGTGGTGCCCTTGCTGGGCTGACTCAGCTGGGCTGGTTCTGAGCCAGCCTCTGCCCTCTGCCCACCACTTTTTCTCGGGCCCCACCCCGCCGGCAGGAGTGGAATCCTTGAAAAGGCTTAGAGGTATATCGCGACAAAAAAAAAAAAATATCAATTGGGACACAGACGGTGTCAAAGGCTTTTTTTAGATCTAAGATTGCAGTTATAATTTTTTTTACCTTTGTCAAGCTGTTCGGTTATATGAGTACTTTGTGTAGTAACTGCATCTTCAGTGGAAATCCCTCGACGAAAGTCAAATTGTGACTCAGATAGTACGTTGAAATCTTTTAGGTATGTTAACAGCCTTATATTGATAAGTTTTTCTATTATTTTTTATATAGAGGGTAATACAGATATGGGCCTCCGAGGGTATGAGGGTTCCGTTTTTATCTTTTGAGGTACGGAACCCTAAATCACCCGAACGATACATATTAGTTAGTACACAGTACAGGGCTCCGTAGTTGGGATGAATATTTACATGCACAGTATTGATTTTATCGCAAAACAAAGTTTGTATTTCATAGTATTTCTCGAAAAACTAAGTTATCACTGCGGTTTAAAATAAATCTGTCGACGAATACTTACGACAGCCTGTCTCCTGACGATGTTGGCGAGGTAGCGGTCGCGTCTGGATGCCGGCAGGAGCACGCTACCCGCCTGCACCTCATCGCCCATCTATAGTGAACAGGGAGTTAATCTGTTAATATTATAAGTACCCGAGAAAGGGTTCTGTTTTTTTTAACAGGTGAAAAAACGGAGGAGGTTCTCAAGTCGACGCGTATTAAAACATATTTTGTTTTCATGTATGACCACGCACTACTTTTTACAAAGTAGTCCGATTTTGATGATTCTTTTTTTATTGGAAAGACCCCAAAGTTGGTCTCTTATAAATGTGAAAATAAAATCCAACCCTAAGGGTAGGAAAAAAGGGGATGATGTTTTGTTTACTCACTGATTGTAATGTATGACCACGCATAACTTTTTACAGAGTAGTCCGATTTTGATGTCTTTTTTTATTGGATAGGGTATACCTTGAAGTTGGTCTCATATAAATAAAAAAAACCTACCCTAAGGGTGAGAAATAGGGGTGATTTATTGTTCAGTCACAGACTTTAATGCTGAGTTGTGTATTACAATTAAAAACAAGTAATCAAAAATTAAGCATCATGTAGTAATTAGTAGATTATAGCCACAAAAAATATAAAATAAAATTCGACTGAAAATTACTATTAGCTACTAATAACTTCTCCCGCTCCGCCCGAGCGGGAGAAATTATTTGATGATTTCACATCCAAAAACAAAAAAGGCCCGCGTTTGGCATAATTGTGTAAACGAAAACCCTTTTCACTTTTATCCTTTAGATCCCTGGCACTGAGCAATTCACTATATGATTCGTGTCTTCTAGTTTGTGTCAGTGTCATCGGAGCCGCTGCTAACTCCTGTTGGTAGCGACTCTCGCTGCGGCGTTAAGGTCTCGGAGGCGGTGGGGTCAATGTGGTCTGCTGCCAGCGGGATCCCTCGCCACAGCGCCCAGCGGCAGCCTTCCGGCTCATGCAACATCGTCCAGTTTGTCAACCCCAGACCGCTGTCACGCATAGAGCGATAGACATCACCACGTAACAAACACACAAAACAAACCTGGTACATGTCTGTTAACGTATCGAGCAGCGTGTCTTGAAGTCGTTTCAATCCTTGCAGCAAGTTGATTCCAGACATCGCTGACAAAGTGAAGTCATCGATGTACGGAATATTTTGTATTTTACGTTGGAGAGTATTCGCGTTTTCTTGCAAATCCATAAGCATCTTGTTCATTAACTGGTGCTGATTGTTTACAGTGATCTCCATTGTCTTCATAAGCTTGAACTCTGCTTCAATTATGGAAGTTTAATTTTCCGTAAATTAGAAAGGTGTTTCTCATTGCGATGTATGGTTTCAATGTCCTTTTCATACTGGTCTGCGAAACGTGAGTCTAACACTCCGAATAAAG
This sequence comes from Atethmia centrago, assembly GCA_905333075.3. Classification (NCBI taxonomy): domain Eukaryota; kingdom Metazoa; phylum Arthropoda; class Insecta; order Lepidoptera; family Noctuidae; genus Atethmia; species Atethmia centrago. The sequence goes on from HG995393.1 coordinate 20,397,716, forward strand.
GCTCTTACAAACAAACGCGACACGCGACGCGACACAAAGGCACCGCTTGTAGCGCTACACGCGGTGCCTTTGTGTCGCGTCGCGTGTCGCGCCTGTTTGAAGGAGCCTTAAGTCATTCGCTAGATATCCGGCCGGATGGCATCGACCCGTCTTCCTTTCCGTTGCCGTCTAGCGCGGACATCAAAATGCTGTGTTAGTTCATTGTAGTATTCGAGTGCCTGTTGATCGTGCCGGGCTTGCAGAATGATTGTATTACAATGGCTTTGTGTTTCAATGGTGGCGCACAATTGTTCTCGATAATTTGCTATTTACCCGACTGCCCTAGAAGGAGGGTAGTGTTTTCGAGAGTATGTATGTATGTATGTCTATTTCTTTGGCACGCTCTGTAGCCTAAACGGCTTGATGGATTTTAACATAAGAGGTGTCGTTAGATTCTTCTTAATTGTGGGAGTGACATAGGCTATATAATATTTTTATATTGCATCTAGAAATACAAAAAACCAGCCAAGTGCGAGTCGAACCACGCACAATGAAGGGTTCCGTAGTTGGGATTACTTGGAACGAATTTATTCCAAAATCAAACTCAACATTGTAGTTGAAAAACCTGTTCTCCCATACATCGTTAGACGAGTATGCGGTCAATATCCTACAACTGCAAATTTAAGTTGGTCGACTATAACTCGTTAACTTGTAAAGCCTACTTAGCCGTGATAGTTTTTCTTTTAATTTCATTATATGTACTACTGCCATGATTGTTTTCACATCTCCATAAACAACCATTTAGCTGGCAGTGGGGGGGACACTTGACTATCAAAAATTGGCATTTTAATGCTTAATATTACGCAAGTAGATCCTTGAAATTTCAACATTTGTATCTGTAATTTTTATGGTGTACATAATAAAGAGTATTCTATTCTATTCTATTCTATTCTATTCTTGAAACAAAAAGTGGTGTTCATTGACCTGCGATATTTTTGAACGGCCTATCCAACGATATCCCACACCAAGGGGTAGACGAAAAAAAAAATATCCCCACATTACGTGCAAGGATGATACGCTAAAAAATAAATTATTTAAAAAACAAAAACCCGACTGCAAAAACACATAACTGAAAAGGGAAAAACAAGCATTATAATCTATATAATTTTGGTATCGCAGGCGGGGACAATCAAAAGTTACATCATATATCTGGTTATTCGACTGTCCCCGCCTGCAAGACCAAAATTATACATATAGATTATAGTGCTTGTTTTTCCCTTTTCAGTTATGTGTTTTTGCAGTCGGGTTTTTTGTTTTTTAAATAATTTATTTTATTTAAGCTTTTTAGTTTTATTAATATATATATTTGAAAATAATCAGTAATTTTCTAGCTATTATTTATGAGTCTATTTCATATAATATATATTAATTAAACTAAAAAGCTTGAAATAAAACAAGTTATTTAAACTGAAAAAGAGAAAAACAAGCATTATAATCTATAGAATTTTGGTATCGCCGGGGATAAACAAAAGTTACACTATTATTCAGGGGGGTAACCATCACCTCTTATAGCAGTATTATTATAATATTACTTCACAGTGGGAAAGTGAAGGAGCTATACAGGACTTATAGCTCCATCTCTTTCTCACGCTGAAGTAATATTGAAATAAACCTGCTATAAGAGATGATGGTTACCCTCCAGGTTATTGGTTCGTCCCCGCCTGCGATACCAACATTCTATGGATTATAATGCTTGTTTTTCTCCTTTCAGTTATGTGTTTTAGCAGCCGGGTTTTTTGTTTTTTAAATAATTGTTTGTTTTTTAAATAATTTGTTTTTAATAAAGTGGTTGTTGGTTTTATATCTGGTTGTGATATCGTTGTGTTATTCCGGTTAACGGGCAAAATGAGAGTTAAGCAATAGGGCGTTTGATGACACGTTTCACATTCCTCAAGTATCTAAGACTTCGAGGTCACGATTCTGCCATTCGCAGTTCTTAGTTTCGTCAGATGGGCGAGCAAACACTGTTAATCCTTGGTTCTGCTCAATCGCGACCTTGATTTCACGCGTGTTGGAGCACCGAATGTCGCGTCGCTTTAGCTTTCTATATTTCAAATTTAAGGCCATCTTAATTGATGAAGACGGCTGTCAAATCTCGTCTTTCCGTCATAAGTCCGAGCGTTAGCGACGAAAGTTGGACACCTTACTTTTTCGCTGAGACGGGAAATGTCTGCGGGACACGACGCGTAGAGCTTTGACCACCTCGTCAGCTTTCTCATCGACAGTGCCTGTGGTTTCCAGCAGGGCGAATCGTTTTTGAAGTTCCAGTTGGAACTATTCGGATCCTAGAGCGGCTTGGAGCTGCGTAGGTTCCGGGTAGGCCTCATCATGCATATTCTTTCAGCTCGAAAATTGATATTTAGAGTGCCTCGGCCAAGTTTCTGATCGCTTCCGGTATTAAACCTCCTTCGTTAACCTACATGGGCACTTATGAAACGTCAGAAGCTAGGTGCACGGTTCCAATTGGTCGTTTCCTATCGAGAAGAGCCGGCAAGAAACTCTTTTAAAAATAATTGGCTTATACAATGTTTTCAAATCACAGTGTTAATAGGTATGGGAGGACAGTGTAGGTCTGTCAAGAAGTACCAGGTACTTAATAAAAAATAAATCGTCTACAAATCTAGTTTATTAAGCCTACGAGGGCGACACTGAAAGTCTAATTATTAACAGCCCCGCACGGATCAATCGATCAGGTTAAGCTACGCTTGCCACGGTTGGTCCGTAGATGGGTACCTTTACCAAGACCCCTCAGTGTCTCGGAAAGCACGTTAAGCCGTTGGTCCCGGTTGTCATTCATGGATCTTTGACAGTCGTTACTGGTCGTCAGAAGCCCGAAAGTCTGACAACCAGTCTTACCAAAGCGTATCGTATTATCCAGTAACTGGGTCGTGGAGGTCAGATAGGCAGTTGCTCTATGTAAAATACTGGTATTCAGCTGCATCCGGAAAGGCTAGGTAGATGATGAGAATGCCATCCTATCTGCGGGAACGTTTTTCATTCACCCTTCCTTTTGATGCACCTTGCAGGTCGCATCTTAGAAATCTCCTTAAATCCCCTCCCCACTCTACCGACTTCTACTCCTACTCCTTCACTGTGCACGCGGTTCAGTTGTGGAATTCACTTCCGCCTGACATTAGGGACTGCCAAACTGTTGCTGTTTTTAAAAGAAGAGTGGAAGAACACTATCTTTCCACTTTGCCATAGTTGCATATTATGTATTTATTATTTTATACTATTAATTATTTATGTATTTTAGTGATATTTATTGTAGTAGTATGTATTTATGTTAGTATATTCTCTTATTGTATATTTAAATTAGTGAATAGTTTTTTTTTTGTTTTCATGCATTTTGTTTTCTCTTCTACTCTTACACACGGTGTCTACATCTCTTTGTCTACTGTCCTATCGCAGGTATACTGGAAGAGATTTCTTTAGAAATAAGCATCACCCTTGTACGTATTTTTCTGTTATTTTCTTTTTGTCTGTATAATTGTGTGTACATAAACTGTTAAATAAATAAATAAATGATGTAGATGAGCCAGTTGCGTAATTTAATTATTTTGTACTTTAATAGAAAAATCGTTATTTTAAAGTATTATTTTGTAATGGAACGTGTGTGATATTACAATAAAACTTTTTAAATTCATTATAATTGCACGTGCATGAAGTATTTCAAATGATATTATTTTTAATTTCATAATAAGAACATTTTGATGATAATTTTTGTGTAAATTTTTGTTTTATGTTAATTTCTGGGTGAAACTTTAATATTTCCTTTTGAAATCTTGAAAAACTTTCTTTAGTCAAGTCAGTCAGATGTTTTTTTTTTTTTAACATTTTTATATTTTTACTATTTATTGGGTCACTTTGTAATTTAATCTAAGTTAAAATAGCCTAATGTCAACTGCTCATCACCTTTTACAAAATATTGCTTTTCTTGATGCAGGGACGTTAATTGTTGAGGAGTTCTCGTGGTAAGAACCAGGAGAACTGCCACTCACCATATGCATTGTGAAGAGCATAATTGGCTTAGCAACCATATTAAAGTACCTAATAGAATCGCAACTCGTTAAATACTTATTATTAAGTAGTTCCGGTGGCCCTCTGTGCTCTTCATCATCAATTCCACTCCACCAAATGGTGCTTTCCGAGAGCAAATGCAAAAGTTACTATAAAAAATACCTAAATCGCTATAGGTGTGCCTTTAAAATTTGAGATTTCCCTCGATTTCCATGGGATCCCCTCATCAGATTATGACTTGATGACAATGGGACTTTAAAAAAATAAAATCGGGCCACAATTGACGGAGAAATAGGCGAACATAAATAAAAAAACACGTTGAATTGTTAACCTCCTCCTTTTTGAAATCGGTAAAAAATAAATGAATTAAACTAATTTTAATCGGTTTTTTTTTCTACATTTGCAAATTCTTAAAATTGATCTCAAGTAGATTTTTACTAAGTGTTTAATATTTCACACTGAGATTAAAGGCGACAGTTTCGCCTCAAACAACAATCTCTTACTGGCTAAAATCTTTTACTAAACAGGAAATCGCACATTGATGATCTCTGTAAAAAGATAGATAGATTTGTATTCGTTTTATATAGATTAACACGTGTGGCTAGTGTTAATGCGGCACTATGTGCATACCATGACTATGTCTCATCGATTTTGCGCTACGCATTATAATAAGGGGTAATTTGATTGAAGTTAAAAGAGTGTTTCGAGCTCAGAAGAAATGCGTTCGCTCAATTTGTGGAGTGCACCCACTGGACAGCTGTTCCACTATTTAAAAAACTTAAAATACTGCCACTTACAGCACTATACATTTTTGAAATTTGTAACTTTGTACACCAAAACAGACATGAATTTTATTTTGTATAATTATGTTGTATCCAGACCCAGCCGCAAAGTGCATATGCTTAATGTTCCTAGGCGTAGAACTTTTTTTTTCTTATAATGTATACTGCATGTCCATTACTGCTTATAACAAATTACCTGATGGCTTCAAAACTCTTAGCCTCAGAATATTTAAATGTAAATTATTTAATTTTCTTATAAGCAAATGTTATTATTCGATTGAATATTTTATGAATGAAATATTTACCTAAATATTGGACATTATTGCCAATAAAACATATATTATATCCTTGACCTTATTGAATTTTTGACCTATATATTAATCTCTTTTACAACTATTGTTCAATTTATTTAAATGAATGACGTAATGAAACTATATTTGTACCCCGGAAACGGCAGAATATTCTGATCGTAATACACACATAACAACTTTGTACAATATTCTGACAAATAAATGCATTCTATTCTATTCTAAGATTTAAATATCAACCTAAAAAACTCTTTAATTCTTAACAGCTCATTATTAAATGAACACAAACTAAAAAAAGCGGCCAAGTGCAAGTCAGACTCGCCCATGAAGGGTTCCGTAGCAGCAAGTAACATAATATAAAAGTTCTTGTGTAGTTTGTTGACACTTTGATCGATGTTGTAATAATTTACGATTTATGACGTATTAAAAAAAAACTACTTACTAGATCTCGTTCATACCATTTTTCGGTGAAAGTTTACATGGTAACGAACATCATATATTTTTATTAGTTTTATCATTCTCTTATTTTAGAAGTTACAGGGACACACATTTTACCACTTTGGAAGTGTCACTCGCGCAAACTTTTCAGTTTAGAAAAAAAATATATTAGAAACCTCACTATCATTTTTAAAGACCTATCCATAGATACCCCACACGTCTAGGCTTGAAGAAAAAAAAATTGTGTTTCAGTTCTTAGTATGGGGAACCCCCAAAATTTATTGTTTTTTTTCTATTTTTGTGTAAAAATCTTAATGCGGTTCACAGAATACATATATTTACCAAGTTTCAACAGCATAGTAATTATAGTTTCAGGAAAAAGTGGCTGTGACGTACGGACGGACAGACAGACAGACAGACAGACAGACATGACGAATCCATAAGGGTTCCATTTTTTGCCATTTGACTACGGAACCCTTAAAACATATTATATTTCACTAGTAGCACCATTTTTTCAATCCTTTCACTCTCACTGGTGCCAGCCAACGAGCCAGGTGCGCAGACATTTTTTTTTTCCAGCAGGCTTAGCACGAGAACCGTGGGGAAGCGTTTTGTCGCCAGAAAAGTAGACAAACATGACGTTTCCATGTAGACAGTTTTCTATCGAGAAATGTAGACAAGCGATTTCTATTCTACAGTAGACGAGAGTAGATTTCTACAGTATTTCAGAAATTAAGCTGTATTGCCTACCTATTGAAAATTATAGATTACTTTAATTACTTGACAAACTTATAATTTTAAAGTGGATTAGGAACTGAATCATTGTTATTTTTGTCAAAAAATATGTCTTATACGAGTACAATGCCGGCACCGCCTGTCGCGTTGATTATCGTTTGTCAACCTTTGATTAAGGTATCAATTAAAGAAAGTGTTGGTTTAATTTAATTCCAGTCTTAAAATGCTAAAGATTTTGAACCTGTCCTCTGTCAAGGTATTTGCGAAGGCGAACCACCCGGCAACCACTGGTAAGCACATCCTGCACGGCATGCCTCGCACATTTCATTTTAAGTATTTAGGATCAAATCAAAGGTGTGATAAATAAATGGATAAAACGAATATTACAACTATTAAAAGTATTTAACCCAATACAAGGAACAACTGCAAAACATTTGATATAATCTTAAGGTAATAAAGTAATACACCTATCTTATAATATACCTGTATATACTTACGCCATATTGTCGCCAAAATGTAAACATTGCGCGGCCTTGTGAATAATTCGCAATTCGCAAAACGCGGAGTAATCTTATAAGAATCTTATACAGAATTACTGGGAAATAAGAGTAGATTCCGTATTGAGTGTTAGTTTTTCGAGAAGTGATAAATATTTCAGTGAAAAAGTAGGTAACGAAAGTTTTGTAATGAACTAATTTTGACCTTGTCGCCGCCGTGTTTAGTATCTAATGTTTTTATGATAAATATTCTTATAAACTGTTTGAAATATACATAAGTAGCTAGCTTATTTATCTACGAACATAATTTGGCTAATAGTTGCTGATATTATTGCGTATTGTTATCATAATCGTATTTTCAAGAGTAAAAGTCGGCGATTCCCCCGTACCATGGGACTGCGTTCATAGTACGCAGGTATACAAGGTGGCTAATGTAATCCGATAGTTTTACGACCGGCACGCGTGCGCGCGGCACCATTTTCTTTCGTTGCGTAAACAAAGAGTTTTTATGGTGTTTTGAATAGTTTCGAGTGGCATGAGTTCTGTTATTATATGTTGTTTGTGTTGCCTACGCATATTCTGTTATCGTATTCAAGTGATTTTATAGTGAATGAATGAGTGTGTGAATTTGATATATTGTAATAAAGTTTCAAGGTTATGCGAGTGAAAATTATCAAGATGAAAACATATCACGTCACAGCGAGATAAGGTGAGTTATTTTTCATTTTTTGTTATTACATATATTTAGTTTAACTAATAACGAAGCCAGAAAGGTATGATATACCGTGTTAATGGCTATATATTGACGAATTTTCCGTTTTGTCGAAAGCCTACCTCTTAAAAAAAGTACATTTGACATTTAAAGAGATAAATAGACGTGATGATAGTGAACTATGTGTTCATCCATCAAAAACTGCACTTATGCGCAGAACTGTTTCTTGCATGGCACCGATTATCTACAACAAATTGCTCAAAAGTTGGAAAAAGCAAACTATACCTTAACTTAAACAAACAATTATATTGTTTGTGGCACAAAAAACATATTATTTATTTATTTATTTATTTATGACACTATGGAAGACTTACAGCTATATAAAAACTTAACATAAACAAACATAGACAACAGAAAGCCAATTACAAGTCCTCACGTATAGAAATAGGCTAGAAATTATGTGAACACACGTCAGTACAATGATTAATTTAAGGTTAATAAAGTATAGGTATGTCTATTAGACAACGACAGTTGTACATACAGAGGTTTAGAAAGTGGTTATCAAAAGTCGCTTTGTTTACAGTAAAATTAAAATAACAAGTTATAATAAAAGAATCAAGAAAATGGGGTAATAAACTCAAATTGTAGGCTATTTGAAAAACTTGAGGCTTAAGCACCTTCTCGCTGATGTCACACTCGTTGTGAAAGGATCCAAATCATGCCACTTACATATCATATTGAACTGCTTGCTCACACGCACAATATAACTGTTCTGCCTATAGTTCGTATAAGTATGAGGTACACGTAAGGTTATAGTATTACAGAATTTTTAAACGACTCATGGTGATTATTGTAATTAATATAATTATAATTAAGTGGTGAGCTTCAATATACCTAAATTATTAATGTTATTAAAATTGAATTCCTATTAAAGTGATGGAAATCTTCATTGTGATTATTGTAATCTGCAATATTGAATAAGGAAAATAAATAATAAATAATTGGATAATGTAAATGATTGAATATAAGAAATTTGTTTAAATGTAACTGATATTTAATGTATAAGAGTAAAATTTAAAAATCATTGTTTCAATAATAATAATTGTACCTAGATATTTGCATGCCATGAGAAATGGCAGACATGTCGTGAGCCAGTCATATTAAGATCTTGAATTCAGTATGTATACACTTGTTCGAGCAAATAAAATAATCTTATTCTTAGCGACTGACCCGGCCGATCGTACCGTTTCTTAGCTTCTACTTTCTGTCGGGCAAACAGCGCGTGTGCGTGCCGGGCGAGCACGAAGCAGCGCGCGCACGAAGGAAGCCCTGTCAGTAGTGAAATAAAGATAGGCAGTGTTTATGGAGTTTGTGAACTGCACGGAGTGTGTCGAAGTTTCTAAGGAAGGTTTTGATGGGTCCCCGGGTGAATAGGTCGTTGGTATACCGACGCGCGTCACATGCGAAAAGGAGAAACGAACGGAAAACTGGTAACGCTTTTCGAGTTTCGCCCGCGCGGGGCACGTTCGTGTGCTGTTGGCGAGTTTTGTGCGGTGTTTTTTGCGTCAGTCACTACAACACGCAAACGGCTTGTTGCGCGGCGACGGTGTGTCAGAGGAATGAAATCCTCTGTTGGAAGATTATGAGAAAAGTGAACTGTGTCGACCGACGGGTGTGTTTTAGCACATTCGTATACGGGAGGTTAACGGTCGTTGTATGAAACAATTTGAATGACGTCACGTCGATCCCGCGCTCGGACGCGTCTAGTTCTCTTCGTCACGTCTGATGAGTTATGTACGTTAGAGGTGAAATTTTTGGATTGTCGCAAGACCAACATGAATTTTTGCCAGAGGTGTTTTAATCAAGAATGAAAGTTACAGGTTCGAAGGTGGTTAGACATTGACCTAGTTCTAACCGTAAATATGCCATCTAGCGATCCGCCGACGTTACTACAATAGCTTGGCGGGGTACCTTCCGGGAGTCCAATGTTTTGGACTCTAGGGGAAGTGTGGTTGCAAAGCTGAAACTTAAAGGAATTGACGGAAGGGCACCACTAGGAGTGGAGCCTGCGGCTTAATTTAAATCAACACGGGAAATCACACCAAGCCCGGACACCGGAAGGATTGACAGATTAGCAGCTCTTTCTTGATTCGGTGGTGGTGCATGGCCGTTCTTAGTTGGTGGAGCGATTTGTCTGGTTGGTTCCGGTAACGAACAACTACCTTCCGGGAAACCAATGTTTTGGACTCTAGGGGGAAGTGTGGTTGCAAAGCTGAAACTTAAAGGAATTGACGGAAGGGCACCAGGAATGGAGCCTGCGGCTTAATTTAAATCAACACTGGAAATCTCACCAGGCTCCCGGACACCGGAAGGATTGACAGATTAACAGCTCTTTCTTGATTCGGTGGGTGGTGGTGCATGGCAGTTCTTAGTTGGTGGAGCGATTTGTCTGGTTAATTCCGGTAACGAACGAGACTCTAGCCTGCTAAATAGGCGTCGTCATTTAGGTGTGCGCGGCCTCGGTCGCGCAACTCACTGGCGACGACGTATCAAAATTCTTCTTAGAGGGACGGCTTCGAGCCGCACGAGATTGAGCAATAACAGTTCTGTGATGCCCTTAGATGTCCTGGGCCGCACGCGCGCTACACTGAAGGTATCAGCATGCTCTTCTTGGGCAACCCGCTGAAACTCCTTCGTGTTGGGAATTGGGGTTTGCAATTATCCCCCATAAACGAGGAATTCCTAGTAAGCGCGAGTCATAAGCTCGCGTTGATTACGTCCCTGCCCTTTGTACACACCGCCCGTCGCTACTACCGATTGAATGATTTAGTGAGGTCTTCGGACCGACACGCGGAGGCTTTCACGGCCGGCGTTGCTGGGCCGTTGACCAAACTTTATAATTATAGAGGAAGTAAAAGTCGTAACAAGGTTTAGACCGTCGTGAGAGAGGTTAGTTTTACCCTACTGATGGCTCGTCGTTGCGATAGTAATACTGCTCAGTACGAGAGGAACAGCAGTTTCGGACATTTGGTTCATGCACTCGGCCGAGCGGCCGGTGGTGCGAAGCTACCATCCGCGGGATTATGCCTGAACGCCTCTAAGGCCGAAGCCAGCCTAGCCGAATCCGGCAAGGATATGCTCACTGTGGAGCCCCGAGAGTCGGGAGGCTCTAAACAATGTGACTTTACTAGTCGCGCTTTACCACGTGAGGTGCGACGTCGAAGCCCATTTGGATCGCGGAGATCGATGTTGTCCGCTTAACGCGTGCGTCACGGCTCCGAAGGTCCGAATCTACCTCAGTTCGATGTCGGGGCTCGGAATAGTCTGTAGACGACTTCCGTTCCTGGCGGGGTGTTGTGCTCGGCAGAGCAGTGTCGTGCTGCGATCTGCTGAGACTCGGCCCTACGTCAGGTGATTCGTCCGAGGACGATGATCTGTACTATTATTATCGTACGATGCGTGCACTATGATAATGCTAATCACCTATATAGTATTGTACATGTTTACATACGTGTCGATTAATGCGCTGTCGGAATAACTTCAAATACACGGACGGAACTTCAAATTTACAAACAACTCTCAAATTTTCCAACTACTTTCAGCATAGAAGAAATAATATTGGACTACACAAACGGAATCATTCTGAACAAAATTAAGAGAGACAATAAAATATATTTATTACTTGACCAACGCATCTCGTAAATTTTTCTACGATTTTCTTTATATTTTAATTAATACACGAACGGACTCACTCGACACCTTTCACTCGCAAATATGTAACTACTGGCTATAACATAAAATAATAATAATTTTATTCATAAGTTCACATAAAAATTACCTCAAGTTACATTTTCTTACTAATATTAATATTAGTAAGAAAATTAAACTGTCTAAAATAAATCTGGTGTATAACATATAGATTGGTTGAGGGTCTGCCTGATGTAGGTTTATTCAAACCTGTTTCAGGCCAGCACTTAAGAACGGTGAGTGTTTTAGTGGACAATTATTATGTTACTGTACATAGAGCTAGCATTGATACATATTTATTATATTATATTTTTTAATAAAATAATATTAACACTAATTATTGCATTACATATAGCAATGTTTCAATGTCTCAGTAATTAAATGTCGCTAAATATTCACACGACATTTCACTACATTTTTTACGACTTACACTATAATTATACAGTATGTTAATTAACGAAAGGCGTTGCCGTTAACCCGCAACAGTATAGCATCCCTACATGCAAAAAATAATCACTACCATTCAAAAACAAAATGTTTTTTTTATAATAAAATATTCACAAGAAATATTTGTGATACGTAAAAGAAACACTGTACACGCGCATTTGTATTTGAACGTGGAAGTATGGCAATGTCGCAACCACGTCGCAACAATCTTATGAATGACGACCCACGTGTGCGGCGATCTAATGATGCGCCTAGCCCCGCCCCCGCCCCTAAATGTCCACCTTATTTTATTCGGAACTAATCTCGCGCGCCAAGCGCCAATCGGATGTGCATTTATTTTCGCATTGCAACATCTTGTGTTCTTTCGTGTGAAAAATGCCGCTATATCAGTTCAGTGCTCAAGAGTATGTCAACATGGTGCTCATTTACGTTGAGTGTAATATTGGTGCATGTGCTTTGAGGATGTATGCTAATAGGTACCCCAATGCTCGTCAATCACGGAATACTCGTGTTATTTCGAGTGCCCTGGCGCGACTCCCTAACAATAAGCCAGTAGTGCTGCGTGGTTTTGTTGGCCAACCAGTGATCTCTGTGCGGCAGGAAGAGAACGTGCTTAGGTATTTTGAGGAGCCCGGTTCAAGCACTAGAAGGGCCGGCCGCTTGTTGAACATGAGTCACGTAGCAGACTTTATTTTAAAGAAAAACAAGCAGCATCCGTACTCGCTTCAAAAAGTGGAAGCGCTGCTTAGTCCAGCTGACTTCAAGTGCCGGTTAACTTATTGCCAGTGGACACTACAGCGATCCGCTGAAAACATTCCCGCTTCATCGAATACGTCATTTGGTCAGACGGCTTATTTACATTCATTTACACTTAAATACAGGTACTTAAAAAAAAAAACAAATATATCTAATTAATAAAAATAACTGTAACTATACACAAACTAAAATAGGGCGTCGAAAAATTCATCCACATCTCTGTCGACTGGTAATGTACCCAAGAGACTGGCGGCATTGCCACGCTGTATGGCAATGCTTAGCCTCTGGCCAAGGTTATTTACACGCAATGGCATGTGGAATCAGCGTACATGCCATCACTCGGCAGAACGAGGCCATAATCCACGTGCTACTCGGCCGTTAGCACATCAAATACGTTGGTCGCTGAATGTGTGGGCTGGGATAAGGGGAAACAAAATAATAGGACCTGTCCTCATCCCAAGGACTCTAAACCGAGAGAGATATCTGGCGCTACTGAATGGCACCGTCGCACGCTACCTCGACTGGTTGCCGCTATTCGAGCTTCGAAATGTGTGGTTTCAACACCACGGTGCACCCCCTCACATTTCAACAAAAGTGCGGACGCGGTTAAACTTGTTTGATAGCCACTGGATCGGAAGGAACGGTCCCGCCACTCGACATCTTTTTCTGGGGTTGGGTCAAACAACTCGTTTATAAAAAAGAAAGCCACTCACGATAGATGAAAATGCGAATTCACACAACAGGAACCGCATACGCGAGGACCCGCTTTTAATGCGACGAGTGCACCAAAATAACCGTCGGAGATAACAACAATGTGTAGAGAGAATAGGTTATATTGAGCAGTTCAAAATTTAAATGTCTTTAAACGTTATTTAAATGTATCGTTACCTAAAACATTAAACATGATCGAATCGTTGAGCTCCTTAAGTTCTGAGTTGAGCTGCACGATTACTGACAAATGCGTGCACTGACTGGATAGGTCCACTCATTCTGTGTGGTTCTTTCCTCAAGGGACCATTTCAGACACCAATCTCACATGATCTGACCAAGATTGTCTGGACTTTAAGAGACTGTGACCTCTGAGTTTGTTTCGGCCTTTCGTCAGACAGGAAACGCCGAGCTTATCTATTTTTTTTTTCTAATTATGATTGACGTGTAAAAGCGTTTGTACAAACCTACTTACAGAAAAAAATAAAATCATAAATCATTCTATGAAATAACACTTACCGACTGAGCCACTAAAATAGGTTCAGAAGGCCCAGTCTTTGCAAAAACCACGTTCAGCGAGCGTATTACACGATGCCGGTGGTTAGGGCTCCAGAGACAGGAACCTTCTCACGATGCGAGCCATATCGAGGAGTACTGCCTTCTGAATCAGGCCCTTGATCCAGTCGCCTGACGAAAGCCTCAAGGGATGTTGGTCGATTTGGCATTCGGCCATCAGGCCATTGGCCATTACGACAATCGGCACAATGATAGCCGAGTTCACATTCCACATGTCAACAACCTCGTGTGCTAAGTCGAGATATTTTAGGGTTAATTATTTTCCAGGCGACTAACAACAACTATTTGCTATTAAAAAAATAACTTGGCAGCAATTAAATATTATTAGGCATGTACGAGTATTTAACGAGGCGACAAATAAAGCTGATTAAAAATAATTAAAGGCCGTTGCAAATATTGCTACGGCCTTTTATTATTTTCGGCCTTTAAATATTGGTTGGCAGCTACAGAGAAGGAATATTGAATCATTTGGGTTAGATTAGAACAGTGACCATTAACGCGCGAAGGCGAGCGAGCGAAGCAAGCGTGTCGCGGCAGCGACCGCCGAGCGCCAGATCCCCTCTATTGTTGGTGACTCTGTTACCAAAACAAAAACTCAGTGCCAGTTTAAATTAAAACAAAGCTGATTATTAAGCTGCTACTTTTTACTTAAAATTATCCTTCGCTGTAGCTGCTAACCTACTATATTTGCTACAGCCTTTAATTATATTTTAATCCCAAAATCAGGTTATTTTTTCGCCGCGTTAAATACATGCCATATTTTAGTTGTTTCTCTTTCTCAGCTTTCACGAGGTTCTCGTCATGTGGAATGGTAACATCGACTATCATTGCTTGGCGCGTTAATCGATCTATCACCACTATATCCGGCCTATTGGAGACAATAGTCCTGTCAGTAATGATAGACAGATCATAATACAAAGTGACATGGTCATTTTCGAGAACTGGGTCTGATACCTACGTGTAATTCGGTACCTCAGAGTCCACAAGTTTATATTTCGAAGCAAGTTGCTGGATCTTAGCCACTTGGTTATGTCTGTGCAAGAACTGGCCGTTAGCCAGACAAGAACTACCACAGATAATGTCTGATAGACTCACCGACGGTGGCATGCCCGACACACGTCAACCGTGCCGTCCTTCATATGTCTCGGGTAGTTATTGGCATAGCTGGGCACCGTTAATCAAATATTTAACTTAGTTAATCCGCTACAAAAAAGTTAGCTTCGTTAAACGTTAAAGCGTTACACTTCGCAAGAATTAACGCAAGTTAACGTTAATCGTTAATCCGTTAATATGTGTAAAATTGCATTTTTATATCGTTGCGTTATCACTAACGCAACGATTTAAAAATGCAACTTTACACACATTTTTACAATATTTGTTCAAACTTATAAAACCTGTTGGTTTATGATGTTAGGAAGAAACTGGAAGTTAGGAAGAAAACAAAATACTTGTTTAATTCAAATGTGTAATTTAATCGCCGGGCATAAGGTGCATATTCCTCTTCATGAACATTAACATATTGAAGTTCTCGTCTGAAAGGGAGGCTCGCTTTATATCAATAGTAGCTGTACCCATTGGATTAACGATTAACGGACTTCTGACTGATGTTAACGGAAGTTAACGTGTCCGTTAACATTTTTAAAAGTTAACTTAAAAGTTAATCCGTTAATCAAAATATTAACTTCGTTAATTAACGATTAACGGATTAACGAGTTAATGCCCAGCTATGGTTATTGGTCACGATAACATCGTCCACAACTGCGCAGACAGAACCTTCGGTTTCCCCGAAAATGTCCCTGAAACGTAGCCAGGATACGGATGAGATGAGGTAGACATAATCGAATTACTGTATTAATGTGTGTTAATTTTCGCTCTCAAAACATTGAGGTGACATAATGTCATGGCCCCTTCCGATTCTGCAGTTTTTGATGAAAGTCTAGATTATGGTTCATTCTGCTATTTTTTTATTGGTCGTGATTATTTTGGTTCATACTTTGTAGGGTTTCACTTTGCTTCTAAAATTACGAATTTCGTGACGGGTTGACGTTGGTGTTACCAGCTATTATTATTTTTAAATTTAATACACGAACGGAATCCCTCGACAACCGCATCTAGCAAATTTTATGCTTTCAGCGTAGGAGAAAAAAAAAATCGATAATAACCTGCCCCGCCACAAACCAACAATTTCCAATATATTTTATCTTTAATTTAATACACGAACGGAATCAGTTGACATACCTTCACTCGCAAATATCCAACTACTCTAAGCAGTAACATAAAAGAAAAAAATCATTCAAAACCGGCCCTATTATCTTTAAATGTAATCGGACAGCTAATGAGACATAATTGATTTTCTATTGTTTTACACCGGTGTGGCGAGGGGCTTTTTTGGGTTATTAATTATCAAATAACTTCTCCCGCACTGGGCGGAGCGAGAAGGTTTGTAAGACTCTTTACTGACTAAAACCCACCCGTGTTCCTTCCGTCGCCTGTGTTACCAAGGGCCTCGGTATCCCTTTTGGAAATTCCCGCGACCCCGGCAGGCATCGACCCTAGTGGAACCCTACACTTGTGCTGATGACATCTCTTTGAGGCACGCGTGGAACACAACGCGCCGTCGACCCGGGCCTGGTCCTTACCGGACGGCGAGCTACCCATTGCTCACCGTCCACAAGCCCGCATCTACGGTGGCTGGAAATCCGCCTGGGATTTCCGACGCCCCGGGCGTCTCTTGCGGCGGCTAGGGGCTTAACAGGAACTTAGCAAGTTCTTACACGAACAGAATATGGACACTCCTGACCAAAAGTAAGTACTACTATTATTATATTTAAATTTAATACACGCACGGAATCACACGACAAACCTCTCGCTTAGATCCAGCTACTACTGTAGGCAGTAACATAAAAGAAAAAAAATCTTTAAATTTAATACACGAACGGAATAAACGAACACTAGACCGAAAAATATAAGTTACCACATTTTTATTTATTTTCTTCAATGACGGGCCTTATCTATATAGGTATTTAGTTATATATGGTGCACCGCATACTACCCCGCGTAGTCCTGTGTCACACCATGTAAAATATCAATTAAAAACGTCGTTCATATAAATGTATATGTATAACAACGCACTCGTTACCAAAGGTGCAAAAACATCTTTTTTTTCTGTTGCCTTGGGGTTGGGGGGAGGGGTTCGGGGGGTTTTATTGACATCGTTTGGATCTTTGTTTTTGTTTTTATTTCGTTAACGTCAAGCAAAAACCACACGTGGCCGGCGACCAAAGGGAGAGGGGGGGAGGGGGGGGGGGGTGCTCGTCACCTACCTACATACGTACCTCTGGGGTCACGGGAGTCCAATCAATTCACTCGCGCGGACCCACCAGGCACTTGTAGATTGAACCGGCCGATCGTACCGTTTCTTAGCTTCTACTTTCTATCGTTGTTCATAATCATGCACGATTAAAACCCAACCATCAGTTCAACCAAATGAATCCCATTTATTTAAAGTTGTACACGACGTAACTAGGTGGCTGTCTGCGCCATCGCCTGATGTTTTTGTGACATCACCAAGTAGCACGTTCAAGTGGTGCTATAACTCGTTTTTGTAATTTTTTACTTACACCCGCACACTTTGACAAATTTATCACTTCTTACTGGTACACCGCTGCGTCAAGATTAAAATAAATCTTTTTCATTGTAACGATTTCCAAAATCGAGTATTAAAGCTGTTTGTGAAGAAACTGAGGTTTTTATTAAAACTTCCAAAATGTCCACTATCAGACATTAAATTGGCGACCGTGACAGGACACATTTGGAAAATTCGGATCAAGTACCTACGAAGACAAAGAATTCTCATCAGAAGGAGATCTACCAAAGATTTCTCGTGGAGGACTACAGACGCAAGAACACTATAATAGAAGACAACTAAGCCAGCCAGGTCGGTCAGCATAAGGCGCCGCGCCCAGCCTTAGCTTCTACGACGTCGAGGTTCACCGTCAGCCTGCCACGCCAGTTCGAGGATTCCGACAACATCTGCGAGCAACTCGTGTACCTGTTAGTGCCACAGCCACCAGCGAGGACCAGTGCAGCCAGAAGCAGCAGCCTCGCCTATCAGTTAAGTGCCTTTCCTACAGTTTACCCTAATACATAAATCTATTTTGCTTTCAGAAGGGTCGCTGTTTGGTACATTCCACTTGTGTATTTCATTAGTTTAAAGAAGTATTTAGATATTATAAAGCTTATTTCAAGTAAATAACCAGTACTTATCCTAAAATAGTAAAATTAAAATCCATTGTTCAGTGTCAACTACCTACGTAATTATTTGTAAAAAGTCATTATTCCAGTAATCTAGTTCACATTATTTCAAATACTTTCGGCCGACTATTTCAGGGCACCGCCTAACGCTGCCGGTTACCGCTAACCGCGTTCGGGTGACGTCGAGGCCTCGCCGCGCCGAGCCGCCGCCGTGCCGCGCCGTTGCGCTGCCGCCGCGCTATTGACGCGCTTGTTGCCGCGTGGCTGCGTTCGGGCCCCGGGTGCCGCCGAAGGAGTATCAGATAAGATTTCAAACATACAACTTTATTTCTTCACTTGATATTAGTGTATTACTGTTTAGATCATTTATTCAACTATAATCATTTTTCTAAAGTTCTCGGTGCTAGTTTGTCGTTTGTTGTTGCTACTATTAATTATTAATAAACAAGATGTCTTTAAGCGAAGATAAAGACAGTAATGTAAAACAGTTGAAGGAATTATTTGCTAAACGTAGCTCGGTAAAAGGTCGTTTAACGAAATTTAAAAAATATTTAGATATAGTATGTTCTTCAAAATTAACAAGGACCCAAGTTAAAGAGTTAAAAATTAGTGTTGATAAAATACGAGCTATGTCTAGCAAATTCGATGAACTACAGGTTCAGATTGAGGTAATAAATTGCGACAATTTGGACTGTGAGATCGACGAACGTGATGAAATTGAGCAGATCTTTACTTCACATCTTGCAATTGCTGAAGAGCAACTTGATAAGTATAATAATACTTCTCCCGAATCTGATTTGCACAATTCATCACAATGTCATCACGATCAGTCACCTCAATGTCATCATGTTGATTTTAAATTGCCACAAATACAAATTGCAAGATTCGATGGCGCTTATTTCCGCTGGCTTGAGTTCCGAGACACCTATCTGTCGCTTATTCATAATAATGAGCGTATCAAGCCTATTCATAAGTTCCATTATTTGGTATCGTATCTCGAAAATGAAGCCGCGCGAATTATTTCTAATTTAGAGATTTGTGAAACTAACTATGAAACTGCATGGCAGCTCTTGTGCGATCGTTACGATAACAAGCGCCAACTTATAAATCAACACCTAAATTCATTGTTATAATTTGAATCAACACAGCAACAACACAAGCGTGAATCAGACAAATCACTGAGGTTTCTAGTTGACCACGTAACAAAAAACTTGCGAGCATTGTCAAGCTTAGCTAAACAAGATGAACTGTTTGACATGATAATGATTAAAATCCTTATGCCAAAATTAGATAGTCGTACCGCCATGAAGTGGGAAGAACATCGTAATAGTTTGTCCGATCTCCCCGCTCTAAAGGATTTCAATAAGTTCTTAACTGATCGCGCTGATGTGTTAGAAACTATGTTTCAAAACAACTCTGATGTACCCAAGCCAACACAATCACGCCAGAATAACAATAATAATTCTCGTAATACGAAATCCTTTTCATCTACGGTTGAGAACACCGGCTCTGTCGCTAGACAGTGCCTTATCTGCAAAGGTGACCACTGGATATACGACTGCCCTACTTTTAAAGCGAAGAGTGTTCAAGAACGACGAGATGAAGTATTTAAGTTGCACTTATGCTCCAATTGTTTACGAACTGGGCATCATGCACGTGATTGCAAGTTTGGTCCCTGTCGTGAGTGCAAGCGTAGACACAACTCACTCTTGCACTTACCTAATTCTAACAATACTAGTAATAACAATACTAATACGAGTAACGCTAGTACAGTCAGCAGGAATAATACTAACACAGATCGCGGTTCAACTGAAATATCAGTCAATAATTCAATTAGTGATAATTTCATAGAAAATCACATTCTTTTGTCAACAGCCATGGTTTATGTTATTAATCCTCAAACAAACAAACAATTTCAAGTACGTGCTTTATTAGACTGTGGAAGTCAGTCCTCATTCATTAGCCAGTCACTAAAGAACAAGTTATCATTACAAGTATGTGCTATAAATACTATAAATGTTATTGGTATAGGCAACAACTTAGCAGAACATGTAAACAAAAGCTGCGTTGCCCGATTAAATTCTCTTAACAATGACTTTAGTGTCATACAGTCATTTTATGTATTGAACAAATTAACAGGTGCTATTCCAAAATATTCCAAAAAACATACAGTTAGCTGATCCTAAATTTAATCAGCCTTCGGCAATAGACGTCTTGATAGGTGCAGACCTATTTTGGGACCTATTAGGATGTGATCAGTTAGCATTAGGTCATAACATGCCCAAGCTACGTAGCTCAAAGCTAGGTTGGCTCGTTGCCGGACCTATTTCTCCAAGTTTAAGGAATCGTTCGTCACCTAAAGATGTTCCGTGTTATGTTTCAATTAGTGATAGTGACGAATGCAATAATTCCAATATAAATTCTCAATTGACAAAGTTTTGGGAACTGGAGCAAGTTCCAGATAAGCAATATTTTAGCAAAACTGAGCAGGCATGTGAAGACCATTTTTATCGTAATACTTACCGTTTGGAATCGGGTAGATTTTGTGTTAGGCTGCCCCTAATCGATACTCCAGATTGCTTAGGAGATTCTTACGCAATGGCTAAGAAACGATTGTTGTATTTAGAAAAACGTTTCCGTAAGAATCCAGAATTAAAGTTACAAATTCAAATTTTATTCAAGAATATTTTGAGCTAGGCCATTTAGAGGAATGTCCGACTATTAATCCCGTTCCATCCTATTATCTTTGCCATCATGCAGTGTTTAAACAAAATAGTGAAACGACAAAGACTCGTGTTGTCTTTGATGGATCGGCACGAACTTCCTCAGGTTTCTCTCTGAACGACCTACAGTTGGTCGGCCCCAATGTTCAAGATTCAATCTTTTCTATTTTGATTCGAGCTCGTCAGTATAAATATATTTTGACAGCTGATATTGAAAAATTCTTTAGGATGGTTAGATTAAATGAAAAGGATCGCAATTTACAATTAATACTTTGGAGAAGTGACGAGTCCCATCCTATCAAAACTTTGCGTCTTAAAACCGTAACTTATGGTCTCGCAAGTGCTACATATTTGAGCACCAAGTGTTTGTCAGTATTGGCAGAGGATTGCGATGACGAGCTTATAGGTAATATTATTAAACACGACCATTATGTCGACGATTTGGTCACCGGATCCAATAATGAGTCCGAGTTACTAAACATTCAACGCAAGGTGTCGGACATTCTAAGATCTGGTGGGTTTAAACTACGTAAATTCAGATCGAATTTACCAAGCATTTTATCATCATCAGTCATTGATCAAAATGATAAGGTTAGTTTAAGTGAATCTATTAATACTTTAGGATTAAATTGGAACCCCAAAACCGATACTCTTCAAATATCAATTGAGGTTCCCAATAAAAATGATGTAGCTACCAAGCGATCGATACTGTCTGCATCATTCAAGATTTTTGATCCTCTTGGAATTCTCAGTCCCTGTGTTATTATACCTAAAATGATTCTTCAGTCCTTGTGGCTCAATAAGAAGGACTGGGATGAGCCAGTTAGCTCCGATATTCTAAAATCCTGGAACAAGTTCATTAACAATTTATATTTTTTACCAGATTTACAGATCCCGCGCTTAACGCTATGCGAAGCTCCTATTTATATAGAAATACATGCTTTCAGTGATGCTTCTCAAGTCGCTTACGGTGCATGTGTGTACCTGTGGTCACACAACTTAACTAGTAATGTAAAAGTAAACTTACTGTGTGCTAAGTCTAAGGTGGCGCCGTTGAAGCCGACGACAATACCGCGTCTGGAACTTTGCGCTGCTCTATTAGCTGCGAAATTGTGCAAGACAGTTGTCGGTTCTCTGCGATGTGAGGTCAATCACATCATTTACTGGTGCGATTCTAGCGTTGTCCTCAGTTGGTTGAATGGCAGTTCTGCAAGGTTAAAAACGTTTGTCGCTAATAGGGTAGCCGAAATTAATGAACTTACCGATAGTTCATCGTGGCGCTATGTGCCGACTGATCAGAATCCGGCTGACCTGATTTCAAGAGGCGTAAGTCCAGACCAAATCATCAATTTTAATTTGTGGTGGTCAGGTCCAAACTTTCTAATAAAGCCTGAATCCGATTGGCCCCATTTGAATAAATTAATAAATGAAACAGACTTACCTGAGATAAAATCCTTTTCCACTGTTGTTCAGGAACCTGGAACATGAGTTCTACAAATAGATAAGTTTTCATCATTTTTGAAATTGAGACGAATATTTGCGTATGTCAATAGATTTATATACAACATAAGACATAAATGTCCTAAGGATAGATTATTTGGTAAATTCACAGTCAGTGAATTAGAATCATCTTTTATTGGTTTATGTAAAATTGCTCAGCAAAGTTCATTTGCTCCAGAGTACAACACTTTGTTAAAAAATAAAACATTAAGTAGCAAGTCGACACTCTTGTCACTTTCACCCTTTTTGGACGATGACAAGGTAATGAGAGTCGGTGGTAGGATAGAATTGTCTAATTACAACTATACTCAAAAACATCCCATACTTTTACACGCCTCTCATCCACTCACCAAATTATATTTTATATATGAACACTTACACAACATGCATGCGGGGCCTCAGTTGTTGCTAGCCTGTGCAAGAGAGACTGTGTGGACTATGAACGGTAGGCACTTGGCCCGCCGCACAGTACATGCCTGTGTCAGATGTAGACGTATACAAGGCAAAACATTAACTCCCATGATGGGAAACTTACCTGCACAACGCATCACACCTGATTTTCCGTTTCGTGCTGTTGGCGTTGACTTCGCTGGTCCGTTCCTCACGCTAAATAGAAAGGGTCGAGGTGCACGATTAACCAAAACCTATTTATGTTTGTTTGTATGTTTCCGGTATAAATGTGTGCATCTGGAAGCCGTCAGTGATTTGTCTAAAGACGCGTTCATTATGACGTTACGCAGGTTCATATCACGTCGAGGCAGGCCAGTGGAGATATTTTGTGATAATGGCCGCAACTTTGTTGCAGCAGCTAAAGAAATAGGCAATTTTCTTAAAACTAATCATGAACCTGTAGTTAATTTTGCTACCAATGAAGGTATAAAGTTTGTGTTTTCTCCCACGTATGCTCCACATTTCGGCGGCATCTGGGAAGCCGGCGTTAAATCCGCGAAATACCACATAAAGCGCGTTATGGGGATCAATCATTTAACGTTTGAGGAGATATGTACTCTTTTCACACAAGTGGAAGCTGTGCTTAACAGTCGACCTTTATGCCCACTCTCCCCTTCCCCTAACGATTACCATTTCCTAACTCACGGTCACTTTCCGATAGGGCGTGCCCTAAATGCATTGCCTGGTCCATCGCTTGAGCACGAGAACCAGAACAACCTTCAACGTTACAAGAAGCTTGAACAAATACATCAACATTTTTGGCAGCGCTGGCAAAAGGAGTATGTAGCAGAACTACAGCAGCGCTCAAAATGGCGTACAAAATCAGTATCCCTGCAAGTTGGGGATTTAGTTCTTCTCCAGGAGGATAACGTCCCACCACTTACCTGGCGAATGGGACGAGTCAGCCGCCTGTTCCCTGGGACCGACGGTGTCACACGAGTCGCAGACGTGAAAACTACCAGAGGCTGCTTCAGGAGGCCTCTCACTCGGATTTGCCCCTTGCCTACCTCTTCACCGGATGATGACTGAAGAAGTTGAAAGGAGTCTTTCAACGGGGGCGAAGATGTCTGCGCCATCGCCTGATGTTTTTGTGACATCACCAAGTAGCACGTTCAAGTGGTGCTATAACTCGTTTTTGTAATTTTTTACTTACACCCGCACACTTTGACAAATTTATCACTTCTTACTGGTACACCGCTGCGTCAAGATTAAAATAAATCTTTTTCATTGTAACGATTTCCAAAATCGAGTATTAAAGCTGTTTGTGAAGAAACTGAGGTTTTTATTAAAACTTCCAAAATGTCCACTATCAGACTGTGGCGTTGGCGTCAAATTAGAAGTCGCTATGGTTTCGTTACCACGATTTTGTTGGGTGTTTGAATTTTGACAAATATATTACCACCTTTAGAACAGTGTACAGTTCGGTTGCTTAAAGGCTCCTGCTGGCGCGACTTGTCGCGCGTCGCGTCGCGACACAAATGTAGCGCTACACGCGGTGTCTTTATTAGGCATGTGTCATTGACGGTTTTTTGGTTAATGTAATTTAACTGTTAATCATCAATGGTCAACAGGTTGAAAAAACTGTTAAATTATTAACAGGTTTTTAAATTTCAATTGTTGGCGTTTAGCGTCAATGTATGTCAACGGTTTCGATCAATAACAGTTTTGTTGCAAACAATTTATTGAATTTTCGATCAATAACAATTTTGTTGCAACTAATTTATTGAAGATTATTGTTTTGATAAGAATTAAGATTACTTAATTTCTATTTTGAACTGTAATGAGAATGACTTTGCCTTCGTACTTTTTCCAGGCTTAGGACTGGCTGGGTAAAAATAGTATCCAGGATTCCAGGCGTACTTAAATGATCATCTGATTTTATATACATTATTCATCAATTTTATGTAAAAATAACAAATTGAACTTTCTTTTCTCGCTCACACGCATAAGTCCGCCTCCAATGCGTCGACGCGACGGTGTTCGCGCCAGAATCGCTAGTGTTCGGTATCCTTCGGAAGTATTCGTTCCGCATACTACGTAATTCTTAGAAATGAATAAAATAATAGTTGAGTGCGTTGACGCAAATTAACAACTTATATTTTCAATCAGTTTTTTTTCGGAAATGAATAATGTGTAAAGACGTTGAGTGCGTTGACGTAAATTAACAGCTAATGTTTTCAACCGGTACTTCCATTGATGAAAAACAGTTAACTCGTTGACGAACGAAAAGTCGTTAAAAAAAAACAGTTTATTGATTCAACGCCCACCTCTAGTCTTTATGTCGCGTCGCGCGACAAGTCGCGCCAGTGTGTACAAGCCTTTAATCAAACCCTACCACTATACATATGACATCAAACTTAAGTACTGAGTACCATTGTCGGTGTTCGGTATTTACCATTGTTCCTACGACAATGATAACTTTTTTGAGTTCGCCCGTGGATCGCTGCGGCTGGAGTACATGGTTCCCCGCACCGGTAGCGCCAGCAACGTCCAGTGTTGTGGACGGGGCAAACAGCAGTGGCGGACGTTATAGAGGGCGCCACTTGCATCCACTTCAAACGTGAGGTGACTGTGTACGTCACCCTCGTAGTTCAACGTTGTCGTCATACGAAGAACGGCATACCTTTTTTTTTTTTTTGTTACCGGGGTGGAAAATCCTCATGGATGTCCTCCGCCCTGGGGTAGGCGGAGGGGTCTGTCAGACTCTTACTGACTAAAACCCACCCCGGTGTTCCCGTCCCACACTTGCACCGGGGATCATGGGATCTAATGCGACTTCCACGATCCCCGGCTAGTGCCGGCCCGCCTCTGCGGGCCACCTCAAGTCTGGGGGGGTGAGGTGTTTAAACCCCCCCCCGCGACGTCTGAAAGGGGCGCGCGTGGAACACTACGCGCCGCCACCTCGGGTCCAGTGTGATGGGGGGCGGCGGACGTCCCCAAGTCCGCCGTCCCTGGACCCATTTAGGGGGGCCGGAAGAGGGCGTTGTCTGCCCTCTGCCGACGCCCGGTGCGCCTGCTGCGGCCCGGGTGAGCGCAAGAGATCTCCCGCTCCCGTTCCGCAGCCTCCTTCTGCGACACGACTGTTTCGCAGAAGGATACCACCGCGTCCCAGGACTCCTCGCTGCCGACCATCGCCTCGACCACGGCCGACAGCGACAGGTCACTGCCCACTCCTGAGATGAGGGCACGGCGTGGCTCCTCCCAAGCGGCACACTCTGCCAGCGTATGCCGCGCCGTGTCCTCCCGACAGTCGATGCAGTGGTGACACCGGGCGTCCGGCTCCCTGTTTATGCGACACAGGTACTTCCCGAAGCAACCATGCCCCGAGAGCACCTGCGTCACCCGAAACGACAGGGAGCCGTGCCTCCTCCCGAGCCAGGGCTCGAGCACTGGCCGGACCGCCTCGATGGTGACGAGGCCGGCGGTAGGGCGTGAAAGCCTGTCCCGCCATTCCGCCACCAGGGCTGCGCGGAGCTGTGACCGACGCAACTCCGTATGTCGCTGCATCAGCCACTCGCCCCGCGCCCTCGCTTTCTCGCGCCACTGGTACAGTGACGCGAGTACCTTCGCCTCGAGGTCCCAGGGCGGGGATCCGGCCAGTACGCAAGCCGCCTCGAAGGAGATCGTGCGATATCCCCTGATGACTCTGACGGCCATCGCTCTCTGCGGCTTTCGCAGGACAGCGATGCTGCCGGCCGTCAGGTCAGCCGCCCAGATCGGGGCCCCATACAGGGCCATCGATCGCACGATCCCCACGTAGAGCCGCCTACAGGCGGCGCTCGGGCCCCCCAGATTGGGAAGCAGCGTTGACAACGCCCCAGCCGCGCCCAACAACTTGGGCGCCAGCCGCCGGAAGTGGGGGCCAAAATCCCACCGGCTGTCGAGCACCAATCCTAGGTACTTCATGGTGGACTCGACAGCGATTTGAGCCCGCCGGGGGCCATGAAAGATCATGGCCTCCGACTTGTTGAGGGCAACCTCCAGGCCCAGGCGCCGTATGCGGCTCACCACCTGTGAAAGAACGGCATACCTAGTTCAACCTGACGTCAGAAGACTGACATCACATAGTTCAACATGTTACCACCAGGGTGCGCCACATAAACCAAATCGTTGTGTGAGTGAAGACTTGTATTAATTTGTGCATGTTAGTTTAGAACTAGTTTCTCAAAAACGACGGAACAGGAAACCTATGCCCGATTTCCACTAGATTATAAGTTGTTACAAGGCACTTGTAAAACTATTTGGAACTTGGAATATTTTGGTCATATTGGACTTGTATTTTATATGAATTAGTTTTGCTATATTTTAAATCAAACATTGTTTTGTACACTTGTATTGTTGTTTAGAATTTGTTTATGAACTTTTTAAAAAAAAATTATTACGAGTATATTACCATCGAGTGTCAAACAGATTTGAAACTAACTTAGACATTCTTGAACTTTGTTTAATTTATTATTTTATTGGTTGTTTCAAATATGGATGGAGGGATTAATCAGCATATTGAAGGGGTTTCAAAGTGTTATTATTAAAGGATTGGCAAATTTTAAAAAGAACCCTAAAGATAGATTAACTATCGAATATATTGAAACTAGACAAGAATTACATACTAGAAAAGGACTGGGAGGGGAGTAGTGGGCGTTTAAAAATACTTATACTAAACTACATCAGAACTTTAAATTAGATGATAATGATCAAAAAGTTGTTGACATTTACTTAAAAAAGTTTAATGAAAACAACGCTCAATAAAACCAGAGTTGTAAGTGAACCAATACCACAGGGTGAATGTTCTTCTAGTAGTGCATTTAAGTCTGCCCATTCACTGGTTAAATTGCCCAAGATTGCTATTTCAATATATTCTAGCAAATAAATGAAGAATGGACATTTCATGATCTTAAGTAGTAGTTCATAAAAATAATTCGTTAGATAAGAAGAAGATCCTTTTCTTCAATTACTCGTAACAATAATTTCGACCAGTACAAATATCAACTCCTTCGTACTATATTTTAGAGTTCAAATTTGTTTGCTTGATTATTTTATTTCAACGGACGAATGAAGTACGTGCTTGCGTCGACTCGTCGCGTTTAGTTTAGTGTCTACGACGGATTCGACTATTCGTTATCGTTGAACCGTCGTCGCTTCGTTCACAGTACGTCCGACGGTCGCATTAACTAGTTCGTCCATCCAACGCCCATTACTAGTCCCTATCTACTTCACGGCCGACTACTAGAGTGGACGGACGTGTTGTTGCGCTCCGCAATTTTTTTAAAATAAATTTATTTATTGGATTACATATCGTTGTTATCACGAACAGTTTGGGTTAGTAGTGACATGGAACACTGTGTTTAAATTTGTTGTTTATTTTGTGCTGTGGAATTGTGCTTCGTGTAAGGGTAGCATTCACTGAAGTTCAGTGGTAAGCAACCGCACCACCATTTTTAAGGTACTGTAATTGTATTATTGTTACTTAGCTGTGAAATTGTGCCCTTTCATTGAACCTGGTGAGGTAAAGTCCCACGCCAAGCACGACGTGCCTATTTGAGGTTACGTGCACGTGGTGATTTTGGAGGTTAGGACGGCTGCGTGTCTGCTGCCACTTGCCGGTTGACGGCTGTCAGTGTCATTTTGGGTGGCATTGTCGGCGGCCGTCAGTGACACCTGTTAGGTGTCGGCTATCGCTGTCAGTCTTGGGTGACGTCTGTCGCTGTCACCGGCCAGTGACATCTGTCGAGTGTCAGACGTCACCCAGGAGTCACACTGACGGTCACTCATTTCATTTATTCGTGAACAATTTACATTGTGTTGAATATACCTACATGCAATTTACATAAACATAAGAACAATGAATTATTAATTAGCATTCCAAGAAATAAAAAAATAGTGCCTAACCGTTTCAAATATTGTGTGGAAACAGTTTTAAAATACTACTAGACAGTTCAAAAATAATATACATAGTTATGATGTCAAACGATTTTAAAGTACAAGGTCAAGAACAGTCTTAAAACAATACAATCAAAATGTCAAACAGTTTTAAAATAGAATGTCAAACAGTTACAAAATAAAATGTCAAAACAGTTTTAGATATGTTGTCAAGAGATTTTAGATTTTAAATGACGTCAAAAGTTTTCATTTATCGGAATCAGAGTGACATCAGTTCCGATGTCCTCTAACTGGTGACCGAAAAGCTGGCGGCTTTCTCGCGCAACGCATCAGCATTGCAATTCAGCGAGGAAATGCCGCCAGCATCCTCGGTACAATGCCCCGAGGGCCTTTTTTAAGCTTAACTTAGTTTTAATTTAATTTAGTTAATGTTAATAATCATCTTGTAATTTGGTTATTAAGTAGAAATAAATGTCAGAGATAAAATTTATAGTTATACTACATATATAATAATAACAATCAACATACCTATATCATTTAAAATGAATTCCAATCTAAAACAATAATATTCCGGTTGTCGCTTATCATCTGGTACTCATCGACGCTGTAATAGCCCTTCTTCAATAAATATGTCTTCAATTTGTTTTTGAATAAGTTTACGCTATTTATGCTTTTAAATTCTGAGGGACGCTTAATGTATAGAAATACTGATTGGTACCTAGGACTGTGATGAACCACGTTTAGTTTCGGCTGTATTGCGTTTGGGAAGTCTTTCCTACGTGTATTTACTCTAACTTGTCGTTGGTCATAAGTTTCAGATTTGTGCAAGTTCTTAACAAAACTGGTTAGCAGCACCAGTATGTAAAGGCATGGCACTGTCAAAATATTAAGTGTAATAAAATGGTCTCTGCACGAATCCTTTTTAAGCGGAGCATTGTCCTTAAGGCTCTTTTTTTAATTACAAATGCCGAGTGGATATTGTACTTATAGCTATTGCCCCAAAACTCAATACTGTATCTAAGCCTAGACTCAACTAAGGCAAAGTAAACCATCCTAAGCTGGGCCAAGGTCAGTTCTTCCCTTAAGCTTCTAATTGCATAGCATGCTGAGCTAACAGACTTCGTTACAGACGATGTCTCAACCTTCCAATTTAATAATGCATCAATGTGAACACCTAAGAATTTTACATAGTCAACCACTTCAACTTTTTTGCCACATGACAAAACCTCAAGACTAGCGTTGTTCCGAACGTTTGACTTGAATTTTGTATTGTTTGCATTTTGTTTTATTTACATTGAGCTTAAGATTGTTTGTACCAAACCAGTGTTCAAAAGCTTTTAATAAGTTATTAATTTTGAATTCTAAATTATTTAAGTTATTTGCAGATACTATTGCCTTAGTGTCATCCGCAAAAATAACGAGCCTAGTGTCTGTAAAACGTTTATTTATGTACTCGAACGTTTGTTTATGTACTCTTGGGTGACGTCTGTCAGTATCATCTGTCAGTGTCACTTTCGGGTGGCATCTGTCGGTTGACAGCTGTCAGTGTCAGCTCTGGATGGCGCCTGTCACTGTCATCTGCCAGTGTCAGTTGGGTTGACACGTCTGGTGGTGTTGCCAGTTTTTGGGATATATTCTATTGTTCGTGGTAGAACTTTTTAAATTACTACCACATCATTTATTGTTATTTATTTTAAATTATTTTTACTTCAGATAATATTAGTGTAGTTATTGTTAAGGGTAGTTTATTAGTAGAGTTTAGGCTAGGTCTAGTCACCAACAAGCTTAACATGCACGATAAAGGGCTACTTGCAGCGCCGCTACTATGGCAAGTATGTCCTAGCCATAGCCAGGACATCCTTGCCATAGTGGCGGCGCTGAACCTGCGCCTGACTGAGGCAGAACATAGCTTCACCGCTATGAAGCTGAGGGTTGCCTCAATGGAGCTGCAGCAGGCCAGTTCATCTACTGCAGTGTCGGCAACCACCGCCAGGCCGGGTACAGCAGGGATCCCAGAGGGCAGTCTTAACTACGCCGCTGTCTTGAAGATGCCAAACGGCAAGCCCAGTATGGCAGTGGAGCAACGCAGGCCAGCAGTGCTCTTCTACCCAAACTCGGAGGAGATTAAGATTAGGCCAGAGGGGCATTTGGGTTCAAGCGGTGCGCAGAGTGGGCAACGCGGGCGTCGTCGCTCAAACGGCGTCGACAGCGGCTGCCCAGAAGTTGAAAGCAGCGGCCCCCGCTAAGCTAAGGACTGCCGACACGAAGTCCCGAAGGCCACTCGTGGCACTGAGAAAACCTGAGTGGAAACCCCATCGCGGAGGAGGTGTTAGAGGACCTGCACAGGGTCAACCTTGCGGAGGACGCGGACTGGCCAGTGAAGAGGCTCCGCAGGGAGGCGTGTTTCGCCTTCAAGAAGGGTT
This sequence comes from Atethmia centrago, assembly GCA_905333075.3. Lineage (NCBI taxonomy): Eukaryota > Metazoa > Arthropoda > Insecta > Lepidoptera > Noctuidae > Atethmia > Atethmia centrago. The sequence goes on from HG995393.1 coordinate 20,428,708, forward strand.
GGCGTGGAGGGCGGAACAAGACTGTAGTGTACGAAGTGTCGGCTGCATTACGTGAAAAACTGCTGAGACTGGGCAGAGTTTATGTGAGCTGGGACTCTGCAGAGGTCCTCGATTACGCCCGGGTAACGTGCTGCTCCAAGTGCCAGCAGTACGAGCATCCGGAGAAGCATTGTAGGGCTCCCGGCATGACCTGCGGCAGGTGGGGACAGCGGCCACAAGGCAAAAGAATGTCAGTTACAGCAAAGTGCTGTGCCACGTGCAAGTGCTTTAAAAGGCCAGAAGCCAAGTCACATAAGACGGGAGCGATTGACTGCCCCGCGCGCTTGTACGCGGGAGCAGGCTGTGGTAATGACTAAATATGTCTAAGCGTCCATCAGCATTAAGGGTGGGGCAGTTGAATCTCCATTCGTCAGCAGAATCAGGCTTGATCTCTGGCACCTAAGCAACGCGCTGCGAACAACGTGGAGTGTCGCCCTTTTGTACCAACAAGCAGCATACGTGATCGTGGCGACGAACGTGCCCCTGTAGAGGACGCGAAGACCGGGATATCGAATGCCCCAGGAAGATGCCAACACTCTTGACATTTTCCCGAAGCATTTGGCCGCGCGCTCCCCTATCGATACCGCATGCTGCGCAAAAGACTGATTCGCATCAAGCACCACGCCGAGCACCGTCGTCGAGGTGACACTCCTGACCGAGTCCCCGGCCAGCTTGACAGTGGGGGCCCGCTGGAATTTCCCCCTGATCGTCATCATAGATGACTTAGCATGGGAGAATACCAGCCTGTTCCTGGCACCCCAAGTCGCGACCAAGTCCATGGTTATCTTGGCCGCCGCCTCAATCCCAGAGCGGGATTTGGACCCGATCAGGATGGTCACATCGTCCGCGTATGCGACCATGCGGACGCCGTCAGGAAGTGGCAGTCGAAGCAAATCGTCCAGGAGCAGGTTCCATAGTGCCGGACCTAGGACTGACCCCTGAGGGCAGCCCATGGTGGACACCTTCCACTCCACCCGGTCCCCGATGAACAGTCCGACTCGTCGGCGGACAAAGTAGTCCGCCAGCATCTCAAAGATGTTGGGCGGACACCCTCCCCGCTTGACTTTCGTCAGGATCATCGGCCACCAGGCGTTGTCGAAGGCGCCCGCGATGTCGCCGAGATCTGGTTGCCGATCGTGGGAGCACACTTCAACATGACGCGTTCTAAAATCTTACCGAGCACAGGTAGCAGCGTTATTGGCCTGTAGGCCTTGGGGTCTGTCAGCGGCTTGCCATTTCCTTTCGGCAGGACGAGCAGCCGGCCCTCCTTCCACACATCCGGGAACACACCATCCGATACGCACTTGCCGTACACCGCGGTGACTTCCGCGGGTACGACACTCCAGACATTCTTCACTATACGCGCGCTGATTCCGTCTAGTCCCGGTGCCGTGTTGGGCAAGCTCCTAATGATACCCCCCAGACTGTCACGAGACAGAGGAAGCGCAGCCCGCCCCGACGGGGTGAGCGAGGCAGCGACACGTATCTGCCTGTGGTATGGCGTATCCCGGGACAGATCATCGTCCGGGCACAGCGCGCACAGGAGACCGGTCGCCGCGTCGCCCACGGTGCTGGCAAAGGCCTCCGCCAGTTTCGTGCCGTTAATGACCCGGGAGGGCGGCTTTAGCCTGCCGCTAGCAGCACGATAAGCCAAGCCCCACGGGTCCGCGTTGCCTGATTCGGCGATTTTACGAAAATGATCGAGCTCCGCTTCCTCCATTGCCTCTCGGTATCTCGCTCGCACCTCGTGAAACTCTGCTTTCAGTCGTTCTTCTCTTAATCCCCCGTCCTTTCTCGACCCCTGCCATTTACACCTCGCCTTGTAGTTGAGTTTCCGGAGCTTTTCAAGCCTCGGATTCCACCATTCATACCCAGCGTCCTTTGGTGGCCCTTTCACACCTAGAGACTGGCACGCCGTATCCACAATCACTTTCGTAAAGTCTCTGCAGACAAAGGACGCTGACTTGCTGAAATCAAGCCTACCCATTCGCTCGTGGATAGCTTGCTGGAAGCGCGGCCAGTCCACCCCTTGATCCCGGAAGCGCACCGGCTCCTTGTCCGGCCCAGCGCTATAGCGCGTTTTTGCAGCATCTACCTGGAAGGTAATGAGCTGGTGGTCGCTGCTGCTGGCTCCATCCTACACAGTCCACCTCTTGATGTCGACGCTTCTGGTGGTTAAGGTGTTGTCGATGTTGGACTCACCGTTTGGGCCACTAAAAGTGGAAGGCTGGCCCTCCACGTTATTAACGGTGAGTCCGTGTGTGGCAATAAATGCCTCTAACGCCACCCGCCTGTACTCCGCAGTGTGGCCGCGGCCAGTCTAGTGGCGGGGCGCACTGTGCCACATCGGCGAGTGGGTGTTGGCGTCGACACAGATGACGACGTGTTTCCCGCGCAGCGCATCCATAATACCTTCCAGGTGGTGCAGGTGGTGATCAATCGGCTCACAATATTGGAAATACGCGGAGACCACATGTAGGTCGCACTCCTCCAGGTGGACCACAAGGCAGTGATCGGTCGAAAGGTGCCGCAGCACCGCACAGGCCACGCCGCTCTGGTGGATATAGGCACCCGCCTTTGCCATCGGTCCTAGTTGGAGTATTGCACCACTGTCAGCCTGCGCGTACTGTTCCTGGAGGAGCACGACATCCAAGCCCTGCTGGCGGCACACCGCGGGGAGCTCCCGTGTTGCTAGCGCCGACCCGGCGAGATTGATTTGGCCGAAGCGCATCAGTGAATGTTTCGGCGGCCTATCCATAATGCGTCATTGAAACGCTCCGCTGCTCCGCGTATTGTCTCGCCGGGCTGTCCCTGGAGGCGGTTTTATGATCCGCCGCCCCCTTCTTCCCAAGGCGCTTGCATGTAGCGCAGCTGCTAGTGCTTGATGTGCACTCCTCCCCACGGTGACCGGTCGCGCCGCACCGTTTGCACGTGGTCTCCGACCTGCAGTAGCGCTCCGGGTGGCCGTATTGCTGGCATTTGTTGCAGCACACCACGTCCAGGTAGTCGGTGACCTCAACCACCTGCCACCCCACATAGACCCGCCCTTTTTCTAGTAGCGACGCCCGCAGCGCCGACGAACACGAGATCACGGCTGCCGTCGCCTTGGCCGCTCCCCGCGACCGGTTCCTCTTAAACGCGCCGGTCGCTTCCTTTCGCAGGCGTTCTATCGGCCATTGGGGGTCGTCCCTGTAGTTTTGCTCATGCAGGGCGGCAAAGATTTCCTCAAAGGACGGGTCTCCATCAAGCCTGTTTAGGCACACCAATGGTTGCCGCATTTTTGGCTCAGCCACCCTGAGCGTCGCCGGGATTGCCACCCGAAGTCTGGTCGCAGCCGCATCCATCGTGGTCTGAACTATTACTCCCGCGTTGCCCACTTTCCGCACTTTGGATACCTGCACCCAAAGTTTGGCCGTGTCAGCGGCCTTTTTCAGTTCCGCCTTGGTATCCTCCGCCGTTTTTATGGCGCCATTTTCCTCCGCTGGGTAGAAAGCGAGAGTTGGGCCAGCTGCGTTTTTAATTGGTACCGGCTCTGCGCGCTGTGGCAAGCGTAGCTTCGAGGCATACGACACCATTGGTGTTGCTGGTGCCGCTACCGCTGCTGGTCGCTCAGCTGCCCTGCGCTCGGCAGCTCCTACTCGGCTCTCTGCGGCTGCCAGGCGGAGGGTGAGATGCATGATGACCGCCGATATACGCTCTGTGTGGAGCCCAATGGTCGCCACCTCGTCCTTGTTGAGCTTCGAGGTCTTTGCTCTTACTGCCTCCATAATACCTTTCGTCGAGGCCGTCGCCAGTCCCGCGAGTGACTCAATCGCTGCCGTCGTAAGTGGGTCGACGTCGTTCGCCAGTTCCTTAGTTTCCTCCTTCTCCTTCTCCTTAGGAGGGGGTGGGGCCGAATTTGGCGCACGCGTCAACAGGCCACCAATTGGTGGCACGTCGGGTCGCAGCACCCTCTTGGCCCCGATTCTACGCCGAACTGCCTCCTGAACTTCTTCTGGTGAACTCAAGGTGCGCTTTTCGCACCTTGTTGCGGTAGACACCGTGGCCGCAACGGCCGGGGGTGCGGGGGGGGGGGGGTCGCCAAGTCCACCAGCAGCTCCGTTTCCATGGGTGGTGTGCAGACTTCGGTGTTCGGGTTCCCTAATTAATACACGAACAGTTCGCGTGCTGTTCGTCACTCCCGATGTCACTAACTGCCACCTTTGCGCAGTCAGGTGGTTACCTGCGCGTCGCTACACGCGCGAACGCGGTGAAAAGTTCAGAGTCCGTGGACACAAAAGTATACTCTACGCACAGAGGAACTTACCGGAATAACTCCTGAAGCCGGAAAATCGGTGTTTCCCGGAAAATAGGAATTTCCCAGGAAAATCGGAAAATTCCAAAAATCACGGGAACGTCACTGTACAAAGTGTCACTGTCACTAACAAACGTCACAATCGCGGGGGGGTGGTATGTGTCACTGTCACTAATTTGAAACGTCACTATCGCAAAAAAAAAAAAAAACAAAATTAATAAACGTCACTGTCGCACAAACGTCACTTTCGCGGGGGGGTAGTGTCACTGTCACAAACGTCACTATCGCACTGTCACTTTAGCGGGCGGGGGACAGCTGTCACTGTCACCTGACGCAAGACGTCAGATGAGGACAAGGAGCCGGTGCAATTCCGGGATCAAGGGGTAGACTGGCCGCGCTTCCAGCAGGCTGTCCACGGGCGAATGGGTAGGCTTGACTTCAGCAAGTCAGCGTCCTTTGTCTGCAGGAACTTTACGAAAATGATTGTGGATACGGCGTGCCAGTCTCTAGGTGTGAAAGGGCCACCAAAGGACGCTGGGTATGAGTGGTGGAATCTGAGGCTCGAGAAGCTTCGGAAACTCAACTGCAAGGCGAGGTGTATATGGCAGGGATCGAGAAAGGACGGGGGATTAAGAGAAGAACGACTGAAAGCAGTTTCACGAGGTGCGAGCGAGATACCGAGAGGCAATGGAGGAGGCGGAGCTCGAGCACTTTCGTAAAATCGCCGAATCAGGCAACGCGGACCCGTGGGGGTTGGCCTATCGTGCTGCTAGCGCAGGCTAAAGCCGCCCTCCCGGGTCATTAACGGCATGGAACTGGCGGAGGGCTTTGCCAGCACCGTGGGCGACGCGGCGACCGGTCTCCTGTACGCGCTGTACCCGGACGATGATCCGTCCCGGGATACGCCATACCACAGTCAGATACGTGTCGCTGCCTCACTCACCCCGTCGGGACGGGCTGCGCCTCCTCTGTTTCGTGACAGTCTGGGGGGTATCATCAAGAGCTTGCCCAACACGGCACCGGGATTAGACGGAATCAGCGCGCGAATAGTTAGGAATATCTGGAGCGTCGTACCCGCGGAAGTCACCGCGGTGTACGGCAAGTGCGTGTCGGATGGTGTGTTCCCAGATGTGTGGAAGGAGGCCGTACTGCTTGACTGCTCGGCTGCTCGTCCTGCCGAAAGGAAACGGCAAGCCGCTGACCAACCCCAAGGCCTACAGGCCAATATCGCTGCTACCTGTACTCGGTAAGATTTTAGAACGCGTCATATTGAAGTGTGCTCCCACGATCGGCAACCAGAGCTGCCCAGCACGGGTTTTCTCCGGGGAGGTCAACCGTCACGGCGCTCAATGATATCCTGCGTACCGCGAGGGAGGGCTCGGACAAGTATGTGCAGGCCATAGTTCTGGACATCGCGGGCGCCTTCGACAACGCCTGGTGGCCGATGATCCTGACGAAAGTCAAGCGGGGTGTCCGCCCAACATCTTCGAGATGCTGGTGGACTACTTTGTCAGCCGACGAGTCGGACTGTTCATCGGGAACCGGGTGGAGTGGAAGGTGTCCACCATGGGCTGCCCTCAGGGGTCAGTCCTAGGGCCGGCTCTATGGAACCTGCCCCTGGACGATTTGCTTCGACTGCCACTTCCTGACGGCGCATGGTCGCATATGCGGACGATGTGACCGTCCTGATCGGGTCCAAATCGCGCTCTGGGATTGAGGCGGCAGCCAAGTTAACAATGGAATTGGTCGCGACTTGGGGTGCCAAGAACAACAGGCTGGGATTCTCCCCTGCTAAGTCATCTACGATGACGATCAGGGGGAAATTCCATTGGGCCCCCACTGTCAAGCTAGCCCACTCGGTCAGGAGTGTCACCTCGACGACGGTGCTGGGCGTGGTGCTTGATGGGAATCAGTCTTTTGCGCAGCATGCGGTATCGATAGGGGAGCGCGTGGCCAAATGCTTCGGGAATGAGTGTCGGCATCTTCCTGGGGCATTCGATATCCCGGTCTTCGCGTCCTCTACAGGGGCACGTTCGTCGCCACGATCACGTATGCTGCTGCTTGTTGGTACAAAAGGGCCACTCCACGTTGTTCGCCGCGCGTTGCTTAGGTGCCAGAGATCAAGCCTGATTCTGCTGACGAAGGCGTACAGGTCTACCAGTACGGCTGCGCTGGCAGTGTTGGGTGGCGTTCTCCCAGCGGACTTGGAGGTAATCCGTGCAGGGCAGTTCGATGAGGAGCGCCAGTGCACGGCCGAGGCATAGGTCGAGCTGGGCTTGCGGAGACGAGAGCTGGCCCGAAGGAAGCGCGAGATTTGGAATGAGGCGATGGATGCATGGCAGAAGAGATGGACGAATGAGGAGAAAGGATGGAAGCTGTTCCGTTTCTTCCCGGACGTGGCGGATTGACTCAGGTCTCAGTGGGTCGTGCCAGACCACCAGCTGTCCCAGATTCTCCGGGACATGGGTGTTCTTGGAAAAGGCTGAGTGATATGACGTTATGTGAGGAGAGCGTATGTTACTGCGGCATGGACGAGGAAGACCTGCACCACGTGCTTTGGGTCTGCCCCCTGTATGAGGCAGCTAGGCGGAAGATGATGGATGGGATTAGCCGCGTGGAGGCCCGCCCGATCTATTACGGCGATCTTGTAAGTTCACCGGCGAACATTGACCGGCTGAGTGAGTACGCGCGCTCATGGCATGCCGACCGCAGCAAGCTGAAGCGGAAGGTGATAGCACGTCTATCCAGACGGGCTATGTCCGCAGCCGTCTCCTCAGTTGTTTTTTAATTGACTACTACCGCGGACATGGTCGTCCGCGCTTTTTTTTAACTTGTTTTATTGTTTATAGGTTCATTTAGATTTACAATTATTAGCTCCTACACTGGAGATAAGGACCTTATGCTTAATTAATTAAACTAACTTAATTCTACAGGAGTCCATCGATACATATGTATATATTTTTTTTTAATAATTAGGTATTCTCATGCGCATGCAGATATATGTTTATAAATCTTATCTCCTTGAGATTAGGCCCATATGACTTGATGTCGGTGATGCCATGGGAGGTGGTGGGTGTCCCTATCTCAGGCACGCGCGGAGAGTCAGCGGAGCGGAGATGCTCCTGATGTACTCGGCGTGTGAAGGAAGGTTGGTCGTCCTGCCAAAGGGCAACGACGGCCGCTCTCGGATCCCAAAGCCTAATTCTGGGGAAGATTCTCGAAAGACTGATAATAACATGCGCGCCCTGCCTTTATCGTGGCATTTCGGACGCTCAGCATGGTTTTACGGGGGGAGGTCGACGGTCACGGCGCTGAACGCGGTCGCGGATCGGGTGGCGAACTCCTCGGAAAACTATGTTGAAGTCGCCCTTCTGGACATCTTTGGGGCCTTCGACAACGCCTGGTGGCCCATGGTCCTGACGAAGGCGAAGCAGGGCGGGTGCCCGCCTAACATTTATCGAATTTTGGTCAGTTCACCAACAAGCGAGTCGGACTATTCATGGGCAACCAGGTGGAGTGGAAGCGGTCCACGATGGGCTGCCCCCGGGATCCGTCCTTGGGTCTACGCTTTGGAACCTCATGCTCGATGACATCCTGAGGCTGCCGTGGCCGAAGGGTGTCACGGCGGTAGCTTACGCCGATGGTATTACGGTAGTGATCGAGGCGCCGAGTCGGGCGGCAATTGAACGTAAAGCTCAATTGTCGCTGGAGGCGGTGTCCGCTTGGGGGACACGGAACTGTCTCACATTCTCTGCTGCGAAGTCGCCGGCACTTATGCTGAAAGGCAAATTTAAGCGTCCCCCCACAATACGCATGGACGGTGCCTCCATCACTCACGTAACACACGCCGAGGTGCTGGGCGTCGAAATTGATGATGCGGGCTCCTACGCGCCGCATGCTAGTTTGGCCGGCCATCGGGCTGTGAACGCCTTCGGGAAGATGTCGAGAGTATCGGTGTCTTCCTGGGGTGTCAAGTACAGGGCCCTTAAGATCCTGTACTCAGGGACATATGTGGCTATCCTGACATATGCTGCGGGCGTATGGTGGCGGAGTTTTGACGGGTACGTCGTGCGGAGTACGCAGCTCCGCACGCAACGCCCAGAACTTATTTTACTAACAAAGGCGTACAGGACGGTCAGTACCGCAGCGCTGCCAGTGTTGGCAGGAATGCTGCTGGCCGACCTGGAGGTCTGTCGGGCGGGACGAGTCGCGCAGGAGTGTTCCGGGGTGGTTGGCAGGGAGCGCAAGGTGGCAATTGGGAAGGTGAGAGCGGAGATTGTTTCTCGGTGGCAGGAGCGATGGCAGTCTTCCGGATACGGCAGGGAATTGCGTGCTTTCTTTCCGGAAACAGCCGATCGCCTATCAAGAGCCGCCTACACGCGATGTCGCTATGCGACACCGCTAAATGCTATTGTGGGCAGGCGGATGAAACTCGAGACCATGTCCTGTGGGACTGCACTCTGTACGCTGATCTTAGACAGCTCATGTTGGGGGACTGGGTTAGGGAATTACACGGTCCGGTGTTCTACCGAGAGCTGGTGGCCAGTGCAGAGGATTTCCAGAGGCTGCGGTCATTTGCTCACAAGTGTCACAGCCAACGGAAACAACTCGAGTCTGGGGACTGCACAGCTGAGTTGTAATTTTGCTGTTATAAAGGAAGTTTAGGTAGGGTGGCTACATTATTTTACTGAAGAGTGAAATGGTGTGGTTACCCTACTGTAACTAGCGGTTATGCCAAAAAGACAGCTCGGTCGTGGAGTCCTGTTTTGTGCCGTAACAGGCCCCATAATGAGGCATACAAATAAATAACACACTAAAAATCACAGACGGGATACAGTCTGTATGCCGTATGCGGGTAGGACTAAAGAGAGAGAGAGAGAGAGAGAGGTGTCCCTGTCTACTTCGCTGCTTGCCGTCATAGCGAACGGACGTGTTTGACCCTGCGCTCGAGATTTTTACGTTCTCTTTTCTGACTGGTCGGTGTAATTTATCGGTGCCTCCTTGTCCTTCACTTGGAGGATTCCATTAGTGGTCGCGGCCTTATTGCTTTTGGAGCGAGATAGAAACTGTGTGGGCGTTGCCAAAAAGTATTGCGAGAGAGACGCGAAGTGATGACAATGACGTTTGCCAAGTGTCAAGTGCGATAGTGACGTTGTCCTGCTGACAGGTCGTTTGCCGGTTGACAGCTGACAGCTGTCAGTCAGAGGAGTGCGAGAGAGACGCGAAGTGACGACAATGACGTTTGCCAAGTGTCAAAGTGCGATGGTGAAGTTGTCCTGCTGACAGGTGACAGGCCGTTTGACGGCTGACAGCTACGTTGACGGCTGTCAACGTCATCTCTGACAACAAGTGCTAGTGACAGTTAACTGGAGTGTTGCCAGGTTAGTTTTTAAGTTCGCCAAAAGGTTGGTAGAGTCTTCACGTGACCAGAGGGCTGGCCTTTTTCTAGCCCAAAGAATCAGCATTGCCATCCAACGTGGGAATGCTGCCAGCCTTTTGGGCACTTTTCCCATTGACAGCGATGCCGACGAATTTTTTGATGCCCAATGAGCTCTTCCGCCTTTTTGTTTGTGTATAGTTTTAGTTAAGATAGGATATCATTTTGTTATTTTTATTAATTAATTATATAAGTTCTCAAAAGAAAAGGCGTTAATATATAAAAAAATAAAAAAAAACATTTAAAAGAGGTTATAATACCAGCGGGGGGTTGAGCATAGGTTAAGGACTCTAAGATAAGTTTAAGTGGTCCGCCAACAGTCGAACTGTTGTGCGGACGCAGTGTTCTTCCATATAGTGGCTAGCATGGAATGTGATCGGGTGAACTTATAAGGAAATATATATTTTTTTCTTTGTTTTTCCTTTTTGTAAATTTGTTACTGCTGAGGCGCTAAGATGATTTATCCGGGATGGCGCAAACCAACCCTGGGCCGGCCACGACGGACGAGGTCGCTAAACTCCGGGAATAAGCGCTCATAGAGCAATCAATAGCGGCGAAGGAGGAGGAGCTTAAGGCCTTGGATGAGCTGAGACGTGAGGGAGCCGGGTTCCTCCTTCCTGTTCTGGGCAAAATTCTGGAAAGGGTCTTGTTGCGATTCGCTCCAGCGAACACGCGGAGTGTGTCGTCGTGTCAGCACGGGTTCTCTCGGGGTAAGTCTACTCTCACGGCACTTAACGACATTCTGGGCACGGTTACTGACAGCCGGTACAAGTACGTCCAAGCAGTTTTCCTGGACCTTTCTGGTGCATTCGACGCGTGGTAGCCCATGATCCTGAAGCTGAAGGCGAAGGGGGTAGGGTGCCCGCCAAACATTTACCAAATGCTGGCGGCGTACTTCACAAACGAGTTTCGCTGGAAGCGGGGTTATGTGGAAAGCCACGACCATGGGTTGTCCGCAGGGTTCTGTTGTGGGCCCACCGCTGTGGGGTTCTGATGGACGATCTGCTTCGGTTACCATATCCAGCTGGTGTGAGGGTGGTTGCGTACGCTGATGACGTAACGGTACTCGTCGGGTCTGATTCCAGAGCCGGCATTGAGGCTTCGGCCTTGTGCGCCATGGGCCTAATATCAGAGTGGGGGGCGCGGAATAGCTTGGGCTTCTCCCCCTCGAAGTCATACTCAATGACTCTGAGGGGGGGTCTGTCCAAGCGCCCTTCCACGGTCAGACTCGGCGGGTCCTCAGTCAGGAGTGTGCGCGCAACCAAGGTTCTGGGTGTGGTGATCGACGCGGGTCTCTCATTTAGAGAACACGCTGCGTCCATCGGTGAGCATGCTGCGGCGGGGCTGGGCAAGGTGTCACGCGTCTCCGCCTCCTCCGGGGGTATCCGGTACTGGGCCCTTAAGGTCCTGTACAAAGGGATCTTTATTAGCACGATCACCTACGCGGCAGGATGCTGGTGGAGGCGCGTGAACACCTACGTGGTCAGAACCGCGTTGTTGAGGACACAAAGATCTGCCCTCGTCCTTCTGACGAAAGCATACCGGTCGGTCAGTACTGGGGCTCTGCCTGTCCTGGCAGGAGTGCTGCCTGCTGACCTTGAGGTTGCCCGTGCGGGCATGATCGATGACATCCGGCACTTGCCTCGGGACGCGTTCAGGGCAGGGCGGAGGGATATCGCGAACGATGCCGTAGCCAACTGGCAGCGGAGATGGGAGACGGAAGACAAGGGGAGGGAATTGTGTCGATTTTTCCCGGACGTGGCGGCTAGGCTCAAGGCAACTTGGGTCGAGCCGGACTACCAAGTCTCACAAATCCTGACTGGCATGGATGCTTTAGAAAGAGATTGAATGAGATGAAGCTGTGCGAGGTTAGTGTGTGCTACTTCGGGGAGGAGGATGAATGCTTGGACCATGTATTATGGCGCTGTCCGTTGTACGAGGAATTGAGAGTTGAGATGATGGATGGGATCGCGCGCGTGGAGGAGGGCCCGGCCTACTACGGCGACCTTGTCGCCTTGGAGGCGAATTTCCGGCGGCTCAAACACTTTTGTCCGCAAATGGCACGAAGGGCATTAGAATGGCATTAGGAGCAGGCTAGAGATGTGTGGACCAGGACGAGCAGCGAAGCCGTGCTGTGTAGTCACGCACGCCGGCCCCAGAAAGGGGAGAAGGCGAAAAAGGGACTGGACATGAGATTTGTTACAAGGAGTCAAGCAGCGCCTGCTGTGATAGCACGGATCTAGGCGGGCTATGTCCGCAGTCGTCTCCTTGGCGTTTTGGCCCATATGACATGATGTTTGTGGGGCCATGGGAGGTGGTGGGTTGTCCCTATCTACTTTAAAAAAAAAACACTGGAAAAAGAGAAGAAAATATAAGTAAAAAAAAAAAACAAAGTAATTATCACTTATGAAAAAAAAAATAAAGAAAAGGCTATATATGCAAAAAAAAACCTAGTGCTATTAATTATTTTTTATTCCCTTCTAGATAGCAACCGACGGCGAAGTTGACCATCGTGTTTTTGTGTGGTGCAAGCCCGAATAGGGGAGAGTTGTTCAAGGGACACACATGGCTAAAGACTTGTAAGGGATCAAGAAGCGCATGCGGACTAAAAAATAAGATTGCCAAGGGTGCTGAATATCCGCAGCCGCCCCACGTTTCGGCCCGTATAACGAACGTTGGAAGGGCTACTAATCGCCCTGATGGGCATCGACGGTGCGGCGACGCTGGAGGAGGTTCTCCACGATATTAAAGAACAGAACCTCCAGGACGCAGCAGAATGTACCCTCGAGAGGATCGGCCAGGAGCTACGGTTCCTATTTAAACGGGACCGCCATAAAAACAGGACGAAATGGGTTTGCCAGGCGTCCCACGAGCTGCGCCGTGTCTTATTCGATCGGGGTTGGGTCTATGTGGGATGGGATGAGGTCGAGGTTACCGACCAGCTCGGTGTCACCTGCTGCAGCCGGTGCCAGCTTTACGGCCACCTTGAGAAGTACTGCAGGGCCAAGGCGCTGATGTGTGGCAACTGCGGAGAGGAAGGTCACAAGAACGCCGAGTGCCAGGCTGCAACTCCTACGAGCGCGACGTGCAAAAGGTTCGGGAGAAAAGGCGCAAATACCCACCGCACCGCCTCGCGTGACTGTCCCGCCCGAACCCACGCAGAGCAGAGGTCGATGAGCACCACCAATTATTATGGCTGAGCTACGCATTGGACAAATCAACCTGCAGGGTTCGGCGGCGAGGATGTGGGCACCGCCATGATCAGCCTCGTCAGGGCATTGTGCCCCGACGACGATCCGATGGTACACGGTGTCCCACCGTGTACCATCGCAAGGTTCGCATCGTGGCTGCCTGTATCCCGCCGGGTCGGAATGCGCCTCCTCCATCGAGTCAGGATCTGTGGAAAATATGCGTGGAAGGACGGTAGGCTCATGGTCCTTCCTAAGGGCAATGACAAGCCGCTGACCAATCTTAAAGCGTATCGGCCCATCACTCTTCTCTCGGTCCTGGGCAAGATTCTGGAGCGTGTTATGCTAGCGAGTACGCCGGCAATAACCAAGAGGTGTGTCTCCATGGCAGCATCGGTATTCTCGAGGTAGGTCAACCTTGCCGGCTCTGAACGACAACCCGTTCCTGCGGACGGTCAACGACAGCCGGTCTAGATATGTTCAGGCCATCTTCCTGGACATATCTGGGCCTTTGATAACGCGTGGTGGCCCTTGATCCTACTCAAGGCGAAGAGAGGGGGGTGCCCGCCAAACATCTATAGGATGCTGGCGGCGTACTTCACGAACCGACGCGTTGGTCTCTTCGCCGGGAGTGGGGTTATGTGGAAGACCTCAACCATGGGTTACCCGCAGGGCTCTGTAGTGGGACCAGCACTATGGAACCTTCTCATGGACGACATGCTTCGGTTGCCATACCCGGCCGGTGTAAGGGTAGTTGCGTACGCGGATGATGTAACGGTCCTCAACGAGTCTGAATCTCGATCCGGCATCAAGGCCTCGGCCTCATGCGCCATGGAATTAATAAGCCAGTGGAGTGTCAGAAATAGACTGGGCTTCTCCCCCTCAAAGTCATACTCCATGTTTCTGAGAGGGGGGCTTGACCAAGCGCCCGCCCACGGTCAGGCTCGGTGGGATCTCAGTCAAGAGCGTGCGCTCAACCAGAGTCCTGGGTGTGACTATCGACGCGAGTCTGTCTTTCAGAGAACATGCTCAGTCCATCGGCGAGCATGTTCTCAGTGGGCAAAATGTCCCGCGTCTCCGCATATTCCTGGGGCTTTCGGTACAGGGCCCTTCAGGTTCTGTACAAAGGTATCTACGTCGCGACGATCACCTACGCGGCAGGATGCTGGTAGAGGCTTGTGAAAACTTACATGGTTGGGGCCACGTTGTTGAGGATCTCGAGGCTGCCCGTGCGGGCATGGTAGATTATATCCGTCATTTGTCGCGGAACATGCTCAGGACCGGGCGAAGAGACCGCGGACGATGCCGTAGCCAACTGGCAACGGAGATTGGTAGCGGAGGAAAAGGGTAGGGAACTGTACCGCTACTTCCCGGACGTGGCGGCTAGGCTCAAGGCGACTTGGGTCGAGCCAGGCTATCAGGCAGTGGCGTGCAGTGGTTTTCCACAGAGGGTAGGCCATGCATACTGACACCAAAAAAAAAACTAATTCGCGCAATATCACAGCGCGGCCCTACATACAAGAACTCACCACATTATTCAAGGTTTAAAAAACGATTTTCTAACGATGCAAACAGAAGAAAGATTCGGCCACCTCAAATATCATAACCTAGTGGGTGGGTGATAATTACAGAACACGTCACTTGCAAGATATCCGAAGTCATGAATTATCATATTTTTGGATTAATTCTCATACTTCGGGCACACATCTACCTTTAGACACAACTTGAATCTTATCATTAAACGACAAGTGCGACTAACCTAACCTAACCAACACATTATTGGCGCAAACTTCACAACAGAACAGTGGCGTGCCTAGGGTTTCAAAATAACGCAAGCCCAATAAAATTTTAACCGATTTCAAAAAAAGAAAGTTCAGTTTTCGACTGAGTATGTAGGTACCTACGTATGTATCATCGCAATTTTCTCATAAACTACTGGTTAGGTACAATAAATTAAAAGTGAATTCATCCATCCATTTTAGTAAGGCTTTTGGGCTTATATGAAGGTACCGCCACTGCAACAGAACACCATTCTTAGGTAAATAAACAAATAATAACACAACACATAATCTTGACACTACTTCACGTTTCAAAACCAATTACTTATAACTTAATAAGAACAGCAAAACATTCAAGATCACATATAAATTACGTGTCACTGTCACATGAAACAAACACTACCAATTAAAATTGTATCACTGTCATACCGTGTTCTTCCACAAAAGGGACTACCATATTTTGCCGGATAACACTGACACACTGGACTGTGTTTCCGAAACTTATTTTCCTAACTCCCCACAAACCAAGCGAAATTTCCCAAATATGAAAAGAAAAATAAAAATTATGAAGTTTTTAATTACTTTTATAGGGCTTTTGCTATTCCTTACAATTTATAATTTTTTGGAAGATATAAATTCAACAATCCCACCCTTTTTTTTTGTTGTCCTAGTAGTCTGGTGGTCATGAAGGAAACTTCCCCGCAATTCGAAGAATTGTCCAAAAATTGGGAACCCTGGTCTTCACTATTTTTCATTCATTAAATCTTCACTTTACACACAACCAATGAGGACCAAGCTCCTGCCGCCGGAGTCACGCCCCTAATTTAAACCATTTTACTATTGTGTGCCGTTTATATACATGAAAATATACACGAGTGTGCGTAAATTTATGAACGAAATGTAGGCGAAACGAATCCTTGCCTTGCGTACGTAAGCTCCGTCGAACTGTGAGTCACGTGGCGTCTGCGACAAGTTGCTATAAGAGTTTTAACAGTAGTTTAACTTTTTTTTTAATATTTTGTATTATTGTATTACATAGTTGAAATAAATGCATTTGGCGTTGTTGGTAGGGTAGGCTAGGCCTAATTGCCTCTATGGACGGCACGCAAACATGTCTTTGTACAAAGATTTTTTACATTCTTGGGCCCATTTCTGTACAATAGATTAAATAAAAATTAAGTATCTATAAATTAAATTACTATAGCTGTAAGAACATTACTTTAGTATTTACTAACCATCAATTATGCCCAGACAAAAGATCTAATTGTTGTCTGCAAATAGAACTGCTAACATGCTATTTTACTTTTATTTACCTAAGTTTTATTTTCGTTGTAACTCTATATTCATTGTTAATTTATTACATTATGTTTTTCTGTACTTTCTAGCCTGAAGCACAGGTCCAACCTAATTCAGGCAAATTAGCAACTGTGCTCTACTTTAATTGTTAAGGTATTTATTGTAAATGTGCCCCTCTTATAAATAAACGATTTTATTATTATTATATTATTATTATCAGATCCTGACTGGGCATGGTTGTTTTCTAAAGAGATTGCATGACATGAAGCTGAGTGAGGTGAGCGTGTGCTACTGCGGGTAGGAGGAGGATGAATGTTTAGACCACATTTTGTGGCGATGCCCCATGTATGATGACCAGAGAAGCGTGATGATAGATGGGATCACTCGCGTGGAGGAGGGACCAGTATACTACTACCTACTACTACCACTACTACTACTACTAGAGAAGCAAAACAAAACTAAAAAAAAAAAGAAAATCAGAAACAAGCAAAAAAAAAATATATATGTATATATATATATATATGTATATATATGGTACAAAAAGAAAAATGAAGGAAATTAAAATATATATATATATATATATATATATATATATATGGTACAAAAAAAAATAAAGGAAATTACCAAAAATAAAAAAAAAAGAATGGAAAGAACAAAATAAAGTAAATATATATATTATGTATTTGTATATATGGCTAGCTACGTGGCTAATCCCCCCTCAGAGTCATGGAGTATGACTTTGAGGGGGAGAAACCCAGCCTATTCCTGACCCCCCACTGGCTTATTAACTCCATGGCGCATGAGGCCGAGGCCTCGATGCCGGAATGAGATTCAGACTTGATGAGGACCGTTACATCATCCGCGTACGAAACTACCCTTACACCGGCCGGGTATGGCAACCGAAGCATGTCGTCCATGAGAAGGTTCCATAGTGCTGGTCCCACTACAGAGCCCTGCGGGCAACCCATGGTTGAGGTCTTCCACACAACCCCACTCCCGGCGAAGAGACCAACGCGTCGGTTCGTGAAGTACGCCGCCAGCATCCTATAGATGTTTGGCGGGCACCCCCCTCTCTTCGCCTTGAGTAGGATCATGGGCCACCACGCGTTATCAAAGGCCCCAGATATGTCCAGGAAGATATCTAGACCGGCTGTCGTTGACCGTCCGCAGAATGTCGTTCAGGGCCGACAAGGTTGATCTGCCCCGAGAACACCCATGCTGGCATGGAGACACACCTCGTGTTATTTCCGGCGCACTCGCTAGCATGACACGCTCCAGAATCTTGCCCAGGACCGAGAGAAGAGTGATGGGCCGATACGCTTTAGGATCGGTCAGCGGCTTGTCATTGCCCTTAGGAAGGACGATGAGTCCTTCCACGCATAGAGGAAGGTGCCCTCCACTACACACATGCCGAACATGTGTGTCAGTTCGGCTCCTGCCGAACACATGTCCGACTATGCGCTCAGTAATACCGTCTATTCCCGGGGCCGTGTTAGGACGGTCCTTGACTATTTTCCCCAGATCCTGACTCGATGGAGGAGGCGCATCCCGACCCGACGGGATACAGGCAGCCACGATGCGAACCTCGCGATGGTACACAGTGTCCCGCAACGGATCATCAGAGGCTGATCATGGCGGTGCCCGCATCCTCGGCGAAACCCTCCGCAAACCTCGTGCCACACACCACGTTCGGTGGCGGCAGAAACCTGCCACTGGCAGCACGGTACGCCAGGCCCCAGGGGTCCTGATTGCCCGAATCGGCCAGCTTGCGGAAGAAGTCGAGCTGCGCCTTCTCCATTAGAATCCTGTACCTACTGCGGCATTTATGAAAAGCCCTTCGCGCTTGCTCTTCCAGAGCCCCTCCACCCTTTCTTACGCTTTGCCAGGCTTTCCTCACCTTATTATGCCTTTTACGCAATGCGTCCAGCGAGAGAGACCACCACTCATAACCTCTCGCTTTCTTACCGTCACCACACGTGCCCAGATACTCGCTCGCAGTCAACGCGATAATTTGCGTGAACTCCTTGCACACCACTGATGCAGGCTTCTCCCAGTCGATCCCACCCACACGCTCGTGGATCATCACCTGAAATCAGTCCCAGTCCAACCCGCGTTCCCGGAACCTCTTTGGCACCACCGACGACTCCGCAACAGGAGCGGGCTCCCGTCGTTGTTGTTGTGCGCTACATAGCCTGAAGGTAATCAACCTATGGTCACTGCTACTGGCCTCCTCGTGCACCGTCCACCCGTGATCCCCGACACCCCTCGACGAGAAGGTCACATCAATGCTGGACTCGCCGTTGGCCGTGGAAAAAGTTGGTGGGTTACCTGGCAGGTTGTGGACCAACAGGCCACGGCTCAACAGAAAGGCCTCCATTTCGTCGCGACGCCGTGCCACTTCCCGTCCCCGCCCCATGTAGTGGCGCGGCAAGCAGTGCCACAGCGGCGAGTGAGCGTTTGTGTCCGCTCCCACCAGCACACGGCTCCCTCGAAGATGTTCCAGTACTCTAGTAAGGTGCTCCAAATGGGTCGAAATGTCCTCAGAGTACTGGAAGTATGCGCTAACTAGGTGAATGGCAGATCCTCTCCAGGCTATGTGGCACACTAGGCAGTGACTGTTTGATAGGTGGTGCAGTACCGCGCACACTGCGTCCAGGCGTGGTAGGAACACTCCCACCTTGCTACTTCCAAAGGGCCCCCACTTTGGAAGTAGCAGCTGCTGGTGCGACGCAACTGTTGGCTGTGTCAAGGAGTACGGCTCCTGCACCAGAACCACGTCCAGCCCCAGGTCAGCCGCAATGGCTGGAAGTTCAGCAGTCGCTGCCGCAGATCCCTGCAGGTTGACTTGTCCGATGTGTAGCTCAGCCATAATAATTTGTGGTGCTTACCGACCTCTGCTCTGCGTGGGTTCGGGCAGGGCAGTCACGCGAGGCGGTGCGGTGGGTATTTGCGCCTTTTCTCCCGAACCTTTTGCACGTCGCGCACGTACGAGTTGCGGCCTGTCACTCGGCGCTCTTATGTCCTTTCTCGCCGCAGTTGCCACACACCATCGCCTTGGCCCTGCAGTACTTTTCAGGGTGGCCGAAGAGCTAGCACCGGCTGCAGCAGGTTACACCGACGTGGTCGGTAACCTTGACCACGTCCCATCCTTTAGACCCGCCCCCGATAAACCAGGACAAGGCGCTGATGTCTTGCCCCGCACCGCCTCCATGATTCCCCTGGTACTGCTCGTGGCAAGACCCGCCAGCTGCTCTACTGGCGCCGTGGCCAGAGAGTATGGGAACCTCTTGGGGTGGCTCTGCTCCGACCACGCTTGTTATCACTGCTCCCTGGTCCGGTTGTAGCTGCGGGGTTGCGCCAAACCTGAGACCACTCAACGGTGGCACCTCTCTCTTCTTGCCGATCTTGCGCGTCACTTTCGCGGGGGGGTGGTAAGTGTCACTGTCACAAACGTCACTATCGCACTGTCACTTTCGCGGGCGGGGGACAGCTGTCACTGTCACCTGACGCAAGACGTCAGATGATGGCAGGCTCCGCCCAGCTAACACTCGCGCTCACTCGAATGCCAATATGGCCGCGGGCTCTTAAGGCAACTTCCCCAAGCCAGAACGAGAGGCGCCGAGTTTTGGCATCAGCCAATAAGAAAAAAGAAAAGAAAAATAACGTCCGCACGTCCGCACTCAACGAGAGTCGACGACGACGTAGATAGGGACACTCCCTCTATCTCTCTACTGTTAGTCCTCCCCTCGCCTTATTGCATACGGACTATATCTCGTTTGTTCTGTTTTGTCGTCTGTTTATTTGTACGCCCCATTTGGGGCCTGTTACGGCACAAAAACAAGACTTCACGACCGAGCTGTCCTTTTGACATTACCGCTAGTTACAGTAGGGTAACCACACCATTTCACTTTTCAGTAAAATGATGTAGCTACCCTACCTAAACTTCCTTTATAACAGCAAAATTACAACTCAGCTGTGCAGTCCCCAGACTCGAGGTGTTTCCGTTGGCTGTGCCACTTGTGAGCAAATGAACGCAGCCTCTGGAAACCATCCGCACTGGCCACCAACTCCTGGTAGAACACCGGCCCATGCAATTCCCTATCCCAGTTCCCCAACATGAGCTGTCTATGATCAGCGTACAGAGTGCAGTCCCACAGGACATGGTCTCAAGTTTCATCCGCCTGCCCACAATAGCATTTAGCGGTGTCGCATAGCGACATCGCGTGTCGCGCCGCCTGGCTGCTGAAATTCCCGTATCCTGTTAGGATCTGTGACGTGACATAGTCTGGCTCCAGCCATCCCCAAGATAGGCGATCGGCTATTTCCGGAAGGACAGCAGGCAGTTCCCTGCCGTCCCCGGAAGACTGCCATCGCTCCTGCCACCGAGAAACAATCTCCGCTCTCGCTTTCCCAATTGCCTCTTTGCGCTCCCTGCCAACCAGCCCGGAACAATCCTGCGCGACTCGTCCCGCCCGACAGACCTCCAGGTCGGCCGGCAGCACTCCTGCCAACACTGGCAGCGCTGCGGTACTGACGGACCTGTACGCCTTTGTCAATAAAATAAGTGCTGGGCGTTGCGTGCGGAGCAGCGTACTCCGCACGACGTACCTGTTCAAACTCCGCCACCATACGACCGCAGCATAGGTCAGGATTGCCTCGTAAGTCCCTGAGTACAGGATCTTAAAGGCCCTGTACTTGACGCCCCAGGAAGACGCCGATACTCTCGACGTCTTCCCGAAGGCGTTCACAGCCCGATAGCCGGCCAAACTAGCATGCGGCGCGTAGGAGCCCGCATCATCAATTTCGACGCCCAGCACCTTGGCGTGCGTTACGTGAGTGATCGAGGCACCGTCCATGCTTATTGTAGGGGGACGCTTAAATTTGCCTTTCAGCGTTAAGACCTGTGACTTCGCAGCAGAAAATGTAAGACGGTTCCGTGTCCCCCAAGCGGACACCGCCTCCAGCGACAATTGAGCTTTACGCTCAATTGCCGCCCGACTCGGCGCCTCGATCACCACCGTAATGTCATCGGTGTAAGCTATCGCCGTGACAACCTCCGGCCACGGCAGCCTCAGGATGTCATCGAGCAGGAGGTTCCAAAGCGTAGGCCCAAGGACGGATTCCTGGGGGCAGCCCATCGTGGACCGCTTCCACACCACCTGGTCGCCCATGAAAAGTCTGACTTGCCTGTTGTTAAAGTAGCTGACCAATATTTGATAGATGTTAGGCGGGCAGTGCCCTGCTTGGCCTTCGTCAGGACCATGGGCCACCAGGCGTTGTTGATGGCCCCCAGAGATGTCCAGAAGGACGACTTCAACATAGTTTTCCGAGGAGTTCGCCACCCGATCCAGGATCGCGTTCAGCGCCGTGAACGTCGACCTCCCCCTCGAAAAACCATGCTGAGCGTCCGAAATGCCACGGTATAGGCAAGGCGCGCAAGTTATTATCAATCTTTCTAGTATCTTCCCAAGAAATGGGAGAAGTGTCAGTGGCCTATAGGCTTTGGGATCCGAGAGCGGCCGATCGTTGCCCTTTGGCAGGACGACCAACCTTCCCACCTTTCATATGTTCGGAAACACCCCCTCGCTGACACACGCCGAGTACATCAGGAGCATCTCCGCTCCGCTGACTCTCCACGCGTGTCTGACTATCTTGGCTGTGAGGCCATCCAACCCAGGGGCAGTGTTAGGGAGCTCCCTGATAATACGGTCCAGAGCCGCACTACTGGGTGGCTCCGACTCCTGCCCTGTTGGGGAACATGCTGCCGCAAGCCTGACTTGCCGGTGATACGACGTGTCCTTGCCAGGGTCGTCGTCCGGGCACAAGATACCAAGGAGGCCCCTCGCCGTACCCTCTGCCTTCATGGAGTTGCCGTCCTCCAACCTAATTGCTTGCATAACATTTGCGGGGGCGCGCACTCTGCCCGACGCGGCTCTGTATGCAAGCCCCCATGGGTCGTCGTTCCCAGACTCCGCAATGCCACGGAAGTAGGCAACCTCCGTTTCCCGCATGGCGATTTTATACTCCGCCCTCACCGCATGCAGTGAGTGGAGCCGTTCCCCCTCCCTGGAATCTCCGGCTTTCCGAGCCTGTTGCCAGGCTCGCCGCGCACAGTAGACTCTCCTCCGTATCCTGTCTAGGTCCGGAGTCCACCTCTCTTACCCTCCTGTATCCGTCCTCCCTCTCTTCCCTAGGCATGCCTCCACAGCGCTGGAGAGGATCTCGGGAGTACTGGGAGCAGATTACTTGTGCCGGCTTCCATGTCTGGAGCCTACCTATCCTGGTGTGGAGCACACTGCGAAACCGCTGGTAATCCACCCCCTTCTCCGGGAAGGATACCGTCGTGAAGGCCGAATTTTCAGCCCGGCCCGCCGCACTTGCGGCGCCCATGCCAACCTCGAACGTGATCAGCTGGTGATCACTCACGCTGGCCCCCTCGTGCACTACCCATTGTGACACTGTGAGTCCTTGGTTTGACAGTGTCAAGTCAACGTTTGACTGACCGTTTGGTCCGCAGAATGTGGGGGGTTGACCTGCCACATTGTGGACTATTAGTCCCCTGCCCAGGATAAGGCCCTCCATTTGGGTCCTCCTGTACTCCGTGTCCGGTCCCCTACCCACATACTGTCTCCGCTCACAGTGCCACAGTGGAGAGTGGGCGTTGCTGTCCATCCCTACCAGTACATGATGTCCCGCCAGCTGGTCCAGGACAGTTGTCAGCTGTTGCAGATGAACTGCAATGTCCTGGCTGTACTGGCAGTAGGACGACACAGCGAAAAAATCACTCCCCGTGACTGAACAAATCCCACCACCTCCCATGGCTCCACCGACATCATGTCATATGGGCCGAAACGCCAAGGAGACGACTGCAGACATAGCCCGCCTAGATGGGCGTGCTATCATCGCAGCCGCTGCTTGACTCCTTGTAACAAATCTCCCGTCCAGTCCCTTTTTCGCCTTTCTCCCCTTTCTGGGGCGGCAAATCTAGCTCGCCCCGCACGGTGTGCGTGACAACACAGCACGGCTTCGCTGCTCGTCCTGGTCCTCACATCTCCTCTAGCCCGCTCTTAGTTTCGTGCCATTTGTGGGCAAAGTGTTTGAGCCGCCGGAAATTCTCCTCCGAGGCGACGAGGTCGCCGTCGTAGGCCGGGCCCTCCTCTGCGCGCGCGATCCCATCCGTCATCTCAACTCTCAGTTCCTCGTACAGCGGACATCGCCATAACACGTGGTCCAAGCATTCGTCCTCCTCCCCGCAGTAGCACACACTAACCTCGCACAGCTTCATCTCATTCAATCTCTTCCTAAAGCATCCATGTCCAGTCAGAATTTGTGAGACTTGGTAGTCCGGCTCGACCCAAGTTGCCTTGAGCCTAGCCGCCACGTCCGGGAAAAACCGATCTAATTCCCTCCCTTTGTCTTCCGTCTCCCATCTCCGCTGCCAGTTGGCAACGGCATCGTTCGCGATATCCCTCCTCCCCGCCCTGAGCGCGTCCCGAGGCAAGTGCCTGATGTCGTCGATCATGCCCACACGGGCAACCTCAAGGTCAGCAGGCAGCACTCCTGCCAGGACAGGCAGAGCCGCAGTGCTGACCGACCGGTACGCTTTCGTCAGAAGGACGAGAGAAGATCTCTGTGCCCTCAACAACGCGGACCTGACCATGTAGGTGTTCACGCGCCTCCACCAGCATCCCGCCGCGTAGGTGATCATGGCAATAAAGATCCCTTTGTAGAGGACCTTAAGGGCCCTGTACCGGATACCCCAGGAAGAGGCGGAGACGCGTGACACCTTGCCCAGGCCTGCCGCAGCACGCTCGCCGATGGACGCAGCGTGTTCTCTAAATGAAAGACCCGCATCGATCACCACACCCAGAACCCTGGTAGCGCGCACACTTCTGACTGAGGACCCGCCGAGTCTGATCGTGGGAGGGGGCGCCTGGACAGACACCCCCTCAGAGTCATCGAGTATGACTTCGAGGGGGAGAAGCCCAGCCTATTCCGCACCCCCCACTCTGTTATTAGGCCCATGGCGCACGAGGCCGAAGCCTTAATGCCGGCTCTGGAATCAGACCCGACGAGTACGGTCACATCATCAGCATACGCAACCCCCCTCACACCCGCCGTAGGTCACTATTGCAGTGGCAAATCAGCCTTACCCTGCCATTGTGCCGATCCCTTCTGAACTGGAGTCGCAGCGCACCTCCAATCGTCTCGCTGGTCCACGTCACATCATCTTTGAAATTCTGCTCCCAGATGTCAGACAGCACCTGGTCCCACGTGGCGGCTTTGTCAACGCCCGTGAGGGCGATCAGGGGCTGTCGCACCGCCAGCTCCGTCGCCCGCAGTGTGGCTGGTACCGCTTCCCGAAGCGCCGTCGCCGCTGCCACAGAGGTTGTCTGTACGACAACCCCCGCGTTCCCGACCTTGCGAACACCGGATATCTGCAGCCCCAGCTGCGACGGCCGGATCGCAGTTTGCAGCGCCTGCGTGGTGTCGTCGGCCGTTTTCAGGTTACCCCTCTGGTCTTCCGCCGGGTAAATTGCAATGGACGGCCCCAGGGGGCGCGCAATCGGGACCGGAGCACTGTCCCTTCCCAGCCGCAGCGCATGCGCGAAACTCCTTGGTGTTGGTGTTGGCGACGCTGGCGTTTTCCGCTCGTGCGTAGGTTGAGTGCCGCTGGGCGGGCTTGCGACGGCCTTAGCCTCGGCAGCCGCAAGGCGCAGCGCCAAGTGGGTGACCACTGCACTCACCCTTTCAGTGTGGGCTCCGATAGCAGCCACCTCGTCCTTGTTCAATTTGGAGGTCTTGCTCCTCACCGCTTCCATAATGCCCCTTGTACTGCTGGTGGCAAGGCCGGCCAAGATCTTCACCGATGCTGTGGCCAGCGTATCCGTCGGCTCTAGGGGCTAGGGGCACAAAAACGCCTTCGTCGACGGACCTGTGACTAGCCACGTAGCGAGCCATATATACATATACATAATATACACTTTTTTATTATTTTTCTTTTCATTCTTTTTTTTTTTGGTAATTTCCTTTTTTTTGTTTTTGTACCATATCGACGGTTAAAAGGTAATTGGGCATAAGCGACATTTTGGTCGAAAATGAGTTATGAATGCCATCCTACTTAAAAAAAGAGATTAAGTAGGATGGCATTCATAACTCATTTTCGATTAAAATGTCGCTTATGCCCAATTACCTTTTAACCGTCGATATATACATTTTTTTTGCTTGTTTCTGATTTTCCTTTCTTTTTTTTTTTTCCATTTGTCCAGGACCTTAAGGGCCCTGTACCGAATGCCCCAGGAAGATGCGGAGACGCTTGACATTTTGCCCAGCCCCGCTGCAGAACGCTCGCCGATGGACTGAGCATGTTCTCTGAAGGATAGACTCGCGTCGATCGTCACACCCAAGACTCTGGTTGAGCGCACGCTTCTGACTGAGATCCCACCGAGCCTGATCGTGGGCGGGCGCTTGGTCAAGCCCCCCCTCAGAGTCATAGAGTATGACTTTGAGGGGGAGAAACCCAGCCTATTCCTGACCCCCCACTGGCTTATTAACTCCATGGCGCATGAGGCCGAGGCCTCGATGCCGGATCGAGATTCAGACTCGATGAGGACCGTTACATCATCCGCGTACGCAACTACCCTTACACCGGCCGGGTATGGCAACCGAAGCATGTCGTCCATGAGAAGGTTCCATAGTGGTGGTCCCACTACAGAGCCCTGCGGGCAACCCATGGTTGAGGTCTTCCACCAACCCCACTCCCGGCGAAGAGACCAACGCGTCGGTTCGTGAAGTACGCCGCCAGCATCCTATAGATGTTTGGCGGGCACCCCCCTCTCTTCGCCTTGAGTAGGATCATGGGCCACCACGCGTTATCAAAGGCCCCAGATATGTCCAGGAAGATGGCCTGAACATATCTAGACCGACTGTCGTTGACCGTCCGCAGAATGTCGTTCAAGGCCGACAAGGTTGACCTGCCTCGAGAAAACCCATGCTGGCATGGAGACACACCTCTAGTTATTGCCGGCGCACTCGCTAGCATGACCCGCTCCAGAATCTTGCCCAGGACCGAGAGAAGAGTGATAGGCCGATACGCTTTAGGATCAGTCAGCGGCTTGTCATTGCCCTTAGGAAGGACAATGAGCCTACCGTCCTTCCACGCATCGGGGAAGGTGCCCTCCACTACACACAAGCCAAACCTGTGTGTCAGTTCGGCTCCTGCCGCCTGCCACACATGTCCGACTATGCGCGCAGTAATACCATCTATTCCCGGGGCCGTGTTAGGAAGGTCCTTGACTATTTTCCCCAGATCCTGACTCGATGGAGGAGGCGCATCCCGACCCGACGCCGACGGGATACAGGCAGCCACCATGCGAACCTCGCGATGGTACACGGTGTCCCGCAACGGATCGTCGTCGGGGCACAATGCCCTGACGAGGCTGATCATGGCGGTGCCCGCATCCTCGGCGAAACCCTCCGCAAACCTCGTGCCACACACCACGTTCGGCGGCGGCCTAAACCTGCCACTGGCAGCACGGTACGCCAGGCCCCAGGGGTCCTGATTGCCCGAATCGGCCAGCTTGCGGAAGAAGTCGAGCTGCGCCTTCTCCATCATAGTCCTGTACCTACTGCGACATTTATGAAAGGCCCTTCGCGCTTGGTCTTCCAGAGCCCCTCCACCCTTTCTTACGCTTTGCCAGGCTTTCCTCACCTTATTATGCCATTTACGCAATGCCTCCAGCGAGGGAGACCACCACTCATAACCTCTCGCTTTTTTACCGTCACCACACGTGCCCAGACACTCGCTCGCAGTCCACGCGATAATTCGCGTGAACTCCTTGCACACCACTGATGCAGGCTTCTCCCAGTCGATCCTACCCACACGCTCGTGGATCATCGCCTGAAATCGGTCCCAGTCCACCCCGCGTTCCCGGAACCTCTTTGGCACTACCGATGACTCCGCAGCAGGAGCGGGCTCCCATCGTTGTTGTTGTTGTGCGCCACATAGCCTGAAGGTAATCAACCTATGGTCACTGCTGCTGGCCTCCTCATGCACCATCCATCCGTGAACCCCGACCCCCCTCGACGAGAAGGTCACGTCGATGTTGACCCACCAACTTTTTCCACGGCCAACGGGGAGTCCGTTGGCCGTGGAAAAAGTTGGTGGGTTACCTGGCAGGTTGTGGACCACCAGGCCACGGCTCAACAGGAAGGCTTCCATTTCTTCCTGACGCCGTGCCACCTCCCGTCCCCGCCCCGTGTAGTGGCACGGCAAGCAGTGCCACAGCGGCGAGTGAGCGTTTGTGTCTGCTCCCACCAGCACACGGCTCTCTCGAAGACGTTCCAGTACTCTGGTAAGGTGCTCCAAGTGGGTCGAAATGTCCTCAGAGTACTGGAAGTACGCGCTAACCAGTTGAATGGCTGATCCTCTCCAGGCTATGTGGCACACTAGGCAGTGACTGTTCGAAATGTGGCACAGTACCGCGCACACTGCGTCCAGGCGTAGGAACACACCCACCTTGGGGTGGGGGCGACGCGACGCGACTGTTGGCTGCGTCGAGGAATACGGCTCCTGCACCAGAACCACGTCCAGCCCCAGGTCAGCCGCAATGGCTGGAAGTTCAGCAGTCGCTGCCGCCGATCCCTGCAGGTTGATTTGGCCGATATGCAGCTCATCCATAGTAATTCGTATTGTTTACTGACCTCTGCTCTGCGTGGGTTCGGGCGGGGCAGTCACGCGAGGCGGTGCGGTGGGTGTTTGCGCCTTTCCTCCCGAACCTCTGGCAAGTCGCGCACGCAGGAGTTACGGCCTGGCACTCGGCACTCTTGTGACCCTCGTCGCCGCAATTGCCACAGACCATTGCCTTGGCCTTGCAATACTTTTCGGGGTGACCGTAGAGCTGGCACCGGCTGCAGCAGGTTACACTGACGTGGTCGGTGACCTCGACCACGTCCCAACCCACGTTGATCCGCCCCCGATCGACCAGGACACGGCGCAGCTCGTGGGACGCCTGGCAAACCCATTTGGTTCTATTATTATGGCGGTTCCGTTTAAAAAAGAGCTGTAGCTCCTGGCCGATCCTCTCAGGAGTCCACTCCGCTGCATCCTGCAAATTCTGCTCCTTTATGTCGTGGAGCACCTCCTCCAGCGTCGCCGAGCCCTCGATGCCCGTGAGGGCTATTAGTGGCCGCCGCTCAGCAGGTTCTACGGTCCTGAGGGTGGCGGGGACGGCCTTCCTGAGCGCAGCCGCTGCGGCCGCAGAGGTTGTCTGGACGACAACCCCTGCGTTTCCCACCTTTCTGAGCCCAGCTATTTGTAGGCCAAGCTGCGCAGGCTGCACTGCCGTACGGAGCGCCTTTCTGGTGTCCTCAGCTGTCTTGTAGAGCTCCTTTTGGTCCTCCGCAGGTTATATCGCAACGCATGGGCCGGGGGGTCTCTGGATCGGGACGAGCTCGGTGTTCTTTCCTAGGTGCAACGCGTGCGCGAAGGATCTCGCCTGCGGATGGTTTCCAGAGGTGTCAGCGTCTGGTTGCTGCAACGGTGGAGCACATCTCCCGCTGGCTTCAGCGGCCGCTAGGCGTAGCGTCAGGTGGGTGACTACCGCACTCAGCCGCTCGGTGTACGCCCCTATGGCCGCTATTTCGTCCTTGTTTAGTTTCGACGTCTTGGCCCGCACCGCCTCCATAATTCCCCGTGTGCTGCTCGTGGCCAGACCCGCCAGCTGCTCTACTGGCGCCGTGGCCAGAGAGTCCAGTGGAACCTCTTGGGTTGTCTCCGCTACGACCGCGCTTGCTGTTGCTGGCCCATGGTCCGGTTGTGGCTGCGGGGTTGGGCCAAACCTGAGGCCACTCACCGGCGGCACCTCTCTTTTCTTCCCAATCTTGCGCCTCACCGCCTCCTGCACTTCCTCGGGTGAGGACAGTGCGCGCTTAGGGTGTGGATTCGCCGGTTGCTGGCTCTGGGGGGGGCGACGATAGGTCCAGGAGTGCGGTCACTGGCGGAGTAGTCGTGGGGAAAGCCTAGGGGGGGTTGCGTGCCAGCGACTGGCGTGGCGTAAAGAGCCCGCTACCCTCTCGCTTCAGCTCCTCCAGCGCCCGCAGCTCCTCCTCCTTCTCCAAGATCGAGGCCTCCAGCAGCTCCTGCTGAATGCGCTCGGCGTCTTCATCCGCCTTCACTATTAATTATTCCACGCTTTTAAGAAAAAAAAAAAATGTCACTGTCATTGGAACATTTTTTTGGCGGAAAGCATGCTCCGCCCAGCACTCACTCGCGCTCTCTCCAAATCCAAGATGGCCGCGGGCCTATATGGCAACTTCCGTAAGATAATATGAGAGGGACCGATTATTGGCGTCAGCCAATAGCAAAAAAGATCAGAAAAACAAACGTCCGCACGTCCGCTCTCAATGATAGCCGACGACGAAGTAGGCTGAACAAATCCCACCACCTCCCATGGCCCCACCGACATCATGTCATATGGGCCGAAACGCCAAGGAGACGACTGCGGACATAGCCCGCCTAGATAGGCGTGCTATCACCGCAGCCGCTGCTTGACTCCTTGTCACAAATCTCCCGTCCAGTCCCTTTTTCACCTTTCTCCCCTTTCTGGGGCGGCAAATCTAGCTCGCACGGTGTGCGCGACAATACAGCACGGCTTCGCTGCTCGTCCTGCTGGTCCTCACACCTCCTCTAGCCCGCTCCTGATTTCGTGCCATTTGTGGGCAAAGTGTTTGAGCCGCCGGAAATTCTCCTCCGAGGCGACGAGGTCGCCGTAGTAGGCCGGGCCCTCCTCTGCGCGCGCGATCCCATCCATCATCTCAACTCTCAGTTCCTCGTACAGCGGACATCGCCATGGCACATGGTCCAAACATTCGTCTTCCTCCCCGCAGTAGCACACACTAACCTCGCACAGCTTCATCTCATTCAATCTTTTCCTAAAGCATCCATGTCCAGTCAGAATTTGTGAGACTTGGTAGTCCGGCTCGACCCAAGTTGCCTTGAGCCTAGCCGCCACGTCCGGGAAAAACCGATGTAATTCCCTCCCCTTGTCTTCCGTCTCCCATCTCCGCTGCCAGTTGGCAACGGCATCGTTCGCGATATCCCTCTTCCCCGCCCTGAGCGCGTCCCGAGGCAAGTGCCTGATGTCGTCGATCATGCCCGCACGGGCAACCTCGAGGTCAGCAGGCAGCACTCCTGCCAGGACAAGCAGAGCCGCAGTGCTGACCGACCGGTACGCTTTCGTCAGAAGGACTAGAGCAGATCTCTGCGCCCTCAACAACGCGGACCTGACCATGTAGGTGTTCACGCGCCTCCACCAGCATCCCGCCGCGTAGGTGATCATAGCGATAAAAATCCCTTTGTAGAGGACCTTAAGGGCCCTGTACTTGATACCCCAGGAAGAGGCGGAGACGCGTGACACCTTGCCCAGGCCTGCCGCAGCACGCTCGCCGATGGACGCAGCGTGTTCTCTAAATGAAAGACCCGCATCGATCACCACACCCAGAACCCTGGTAGCGCGCACACTCCTGACTGAGGACCCGCCGAGTCTGATTGTGGGAGGATGGCGCCTGGACAGACACCCCCTCAGAGTCATCGAGTATGACTTCGAGGGGGAGAAGCCCAGCCTATTCCGCACCCCCCACTCTGTTATTAGGCCCATGGCGCACGAGGCCGAAGCCTCAATGCCGGCTCTGGAATCAGACCCGACGAGTACCGTCACATCATCGGCATACGCAACCACCCTCACACCAGCTGGATATGGCAACCGAAGCAGATCGTCCATCAGAAGGTTCCATAGCGGTGGGCCCACTACAGAACCCTGCGGACAGCCCATGGTCGTGGCTTTCCACACAACCCCGCCTCCAGCAAAAAGTCCGATTCGTCGGTTTGTGAAGTACGCCGCCAGCATTTGGTAAATGTTTGGCGGGCACCCCACCCCCTTCGCCTTCAGCAGGATCATGGGCCACCACGCGTTGTCAAAGGCGCCCGAGATGTCCAGGAAAACTGCCTGGACATACTTGTACCGGCTGTCAGCAACCGTGCCCAGGATGTCGTTGAGCGCCGTGAGTGTCGACTTTCCCCGAGAAAACCCGTGCTGACATGACGACACACTCCGCGTAATCGCTGGAGCACATCGCAACAGGACCCTTTCCAGAATTTTGCCCAGAACAGGGAGGAGGGTGATGGGCCGATATGCTTTGGGATCGGTAAGCTGCCTGTCATTGCCTTTCGGAATAACAATAAGCCTACCGTCCTTCCACACATCGGGGAAGACGCCCTCAGCAACACATCTGCCGAACATGTGTGTCATTTCGGCACTAGCCGCCCGCCACACATGCCCGACAATGCGCGCCGAAATCCCATCGATTCCCGGGGCCGTGTTAGGCAGGGCCCTAACTATCTTCTCCAAATCCTGAGCTGACGGAGGAGGCGCGTCCCGACCCGACGGGATGCAGGCAGCCATCAGGCGCACCTGCCGATGGTATGGAGAGTCCTCCGCTGAATTATCATCAGGGCATAAGGCCCTAATGAGACCGTCCATGGCAGTACCCGCATCCACGGCGAATCCCTCCGCAAGCCTGGTGCCGCACACCACGTTGGGTGGCGGCCTGAATCTGCCACTGGCAGCGCGGTAAGCCAGGCCCCAAGGGTCCTGGTTTCCGGATTCAGCCAGCTTGCGGAAGAAGTCGAGCTGCGCCTTCTCCATCAAGAGCCTATAACTACTGCGGCACTCGTGAAATTCATGCCTCGCACGAGCTTCGATGTCCCCAGTATTCTTTCGTACCGATTGCCACGCTTTCCTCAGTCTGTTATGCCTTTTACGCATGGCCTCCAGCGAGGGAGACCACCACTCGTACCCCTTCGCTTTCTTACCATCCCCACATGTACCCAAGCACTCACCTGCTGTCCACGCGATGATTCGCGTGAACTCCTTACATACTTCCGGCGCAGGTTTGCCCCAGTCAATCCCACCCACACGCTCGTGGATCACCACACGGAATCGGTCCCAGTCCACCCCGCGCTCCCGGAACCTCTTTGGAGACACCGACGGCTTCTCCATGGGAGCGGACTCTCGTTCTCGCGCACCACATATCCTGAAGGTAATCAGCCGATGGTCGCTGATGCTCGCGTGCTCGTGCACCTGCCATTCCGCGACGCTGACGTTCCTCGTGCTGAAGGTGACGTCGATGTTTGATTGGCCGTTCACCGTACAGAATGTTGGAGGCTGGTTCGGTTGGTTGTGAACCAGCAGGCCCTGGCTCAATAAGAAGCCCTCCGCCTCTTCACGTCGCCGGGCCACTTCACGGCCACGCCCCGACAGCTGTCTTGGCTCGCAGTGCCAAAGGGGCGAGTGGGCGTTGGTGTCCGCACCCACGAGCACGCGACGTCCCCGCAGGTTCTCCAGTACTCTGGTAAGGTGCTCCAGATGGGTAGAAATGTCCTCAGAGTACTGGAAGTACGCACTGATTAAGTGCACCGAAGTACCTCTCCAGGATATGTGGCACACGACGCAGTGGCTCGTCGACAAATGGTGCAGCACCACACAGGTAGCATCCAGACGTGCCAAGAAGACCCCTGCTTTGGGGCAGGGGCCCTCAGGCAGAATAAGCTGGCTGTGCGATGTGACGGTAGGCTGGGGCGTAGAGAACGGCTCCTGCACCAGCACCACGCCCAACCCGAAGTCCTCCGCAATGGCTGGCAGCTCCGCGGTGGCCGCGGCCGAACCCTGTAGGTTCAGCTGGCCAATCTTGAGCCCCCTATCCATACTGGGTGCCGTTCACTTGCCGCTGCTCCGCGTTTGCCCTGGCTGGGCAGTCCCTTGACGCCGTTCGGTGGTCGTGGGCACCCTTCCGACCGAACTTCTTGCATGTGGCACAACAAGTTGTCTGGGCTTGGCACTCGACGTTTTTGTGGCCCTCTTCGCCACAGTTGCCACAAACCATGGACTTAGCCCGACAGTATTTCTCCGGGTGCCCGTACATTTGGCACCTGCTGCAGCAGGTGACCGACAGATGGTCCGTTACTTCCACTACATCCCATCCTATGTATAGACGGCCCCTGTCAACAAGTACCCGCCGTAGGTCGCTTTTGCAGTGGCAAATCAGCCTTACCCTGCCATTGTGCCGATCCCTTTTGAATTGAAGTAGGCTGAACAGTTGACATGGGCCACCGCACAATGGTTGGTGCTGAGATGACCCAGGAATGTGACAGCAATTCCAGGGTTCACCATGACTATGCCCGCCTTGGAGTCTGGCCCACACTGGATGGTCCTGGTGTCGCAGTACTGCTCCTGGACCAGTACAAGGTCCAAGCGCAGAGTCTTGGCAATCGCCGGCAGTTGCTTCGTGGCTGTAACTGAACCTTGGAGATTCAACTGCCCCACCCTTAGTGCTGGTGGACTCCTAGACATAGTTCGTCATAGCCATAGCCTGCTTCTCCGCATACAAGCGCGCGGGGCAGTCAATCGCGCCCGTCTTGTGCGACTTGGCTTCTGGCCTTTTGAAGCGCTTGCATGTGGCACTCTGCTGTGGCCTGACACTCCTCGGCCCACGTAAACTCTCCCAAGTCCCAGCAGATTTTCCCGCAAACCAGCCGACACTTCAAACACCACAGTTGTGCTTCGCCCTCCACGCCGACCCTTCTCTAAGGCGAAACACGCCTCCCTGCGGAGCCTCTCCACAGGCCAGTCCGCGTCCTCAGCGAGGTTGACCCTATGCAGCTCCTCTAAAACCTCTTCCGCGACGGGGTTACCGCTGAGGTTTCGCAGTGCCACGAGCGGCCTCCGGGACTTCGGGTCGTCAGTCCTCAGCGTAGCGGGGGCCGCTGCTTTCAGCTTCTGGGCAGCCGCTGACGACGCCGTTTGCACGACGACGCCCGCATTGCCCACTCTGCGCACTGCCTGGACCTGAATTCCCCTTTGGCCTGGCTGCACCTTTTCCCGCAACTCCTTCAGAGTCGCCTCTGAAGATTTTATTTCCTCCGAGTTAGGGTAAAAGAGTACCGCCGGCCCGCGCTGCTCCACCGCCATACTGGGCTTGCCGTTAGGCAGCTTCAGGATGGCAGCGTAATTAATACCCCTATCTGGGATCCCCGCTGCACCCGGCCCGGCTGTGATTGCCACCACTGCAGAAGGTGCACTGGCCTGCTGCAGCTCAATCGAGGCAACCATAAACTTCATAGCGGTGACGCTGTTAGGATCTGTGACGTGACATAGTCTGGCTCCAGCCATCCCCAAGATAGGCGATCGGCTATTTCCGGAAGGAAAGCACGCAGTTCCCTGCCGTCCCCGGAAGACTGCCATCGCTCCTGCCACTAAGAAACAATCTCCGCTCTCTCCTTCCCAATTGCCTCTTTCCGCTCCCTGCTAACCAGCCCGGAACACTCCTGCGCGACTAGTCCCACCCGACAGACCTCCAGGTTGGCCGGCAGTACTCCTGCCAACAATGGCAGCGCTGCGGTACTGACCAACCTGTACGCCTTTGTCAGTAAAATAAGTGCTGGGCATTGCGTGCGAAGCAGCGTACGTCGCACGACGTACCTGTCAAGACTCCGCCACCATACGGCCGCAGCATAGGTCAGGATAGCCACATACGTCCCTAAGTACAGGATCTTAAGGGCCCTGTACTAGACGCACCAGGAAGATGCCGATACTCTCAACATCTTCCCGAAGGCGTTCACAGCCCGATGGCCGGCCAAACTAGCATGCAGCGCGTTGGAGCCCGCATCATCAATTTCGACGAACAGCACCTAGGCGGGCACCCGCCCTGCTTGGCCTTCGTCAGGACCATGGGCAACCAGGCGTTTTCGAAGGCCCCAGAGATATCCAGAAGGACGACTTCAACATAGTTTTCCGAGGAGTTCGCCACCCGATCCAGGATCGCGTTCAGCGCCGTGACCGTCGACCTCCCTCTCGAAAAACCATGCTAAGCGTCCGATATGCCACTGTAAAGGCAAGGAGCGCATGTTATTATGTCTTTCAAGGATCTTCCCAAGAATTGGGAGAAGCGTTAGTGGTTTATAGGCTTTGAGATCCTAGAGCGGCCGATCGTTGCCCTTTGGCAGGACGACCAACCTTCCAACCTTCCATATGTCCGGAAACACCCCTTCGCTGACACACGCCGAGTACATCAGGAGCATGTCCGCTCCGCTGACTTTCCACGCGTGTCTGACTATCTTGTCTGTGAGGCCATCCAACCCGGGGGCAGTGCTAGGGAGCTCCCTGATAATGCGGTCCAAAGCCGTACTACTGGGTGACTCCGACTCCTGCCCTGTTGGGGAGTATGCCGCCGCGAGCCTGACTTGCCGGTGATACAACGTGTCCCTGCCAGGGTCGTCGTCCGGACACAAGATGCCCAGGAGTACCCCGTACGCCGTACCCTCTGCCGTCATGGAGTTGCCGTCCTCCAACCTAATGGCTTGCATGACATTAGCGGGGGGGCGCACTCTGCCCGACGCGGCTCTGTATGCAAGCCCCCATGGGTCGTCGTTCCCAGACTTCGCAATTCCATGAAAGTAGAGAACCTCCGTGTTCCGCATGGCGGATTTGTACTCCGCCCTCACCGCACGCAGTTCCCCCTCCCTGGCATATCTGGCTTTCCGAGCCTGTAGCCAGGCTCACCGCGCATTGTATACCCTCCTCCGTATCCTGTCCAGCTCCGGAGTCCACCACTCGTACCCTCCGGTATCCTTCCTCCCTCTCTTCCCTAGGCATGCCTCTGCAGCGCTGGAGAGGATCTCGGAGTACTGGGAGCAGATTACTTGTGCCGGCTGCCATGTTTGGAGCCTACCCATCCTGGTGTGAAGCACACTGCAAAACCGCTCGTAATCCACCCCCTTCTCCCGGAAGGATACCGTCGTGAAGGCCGGATTCTCAGCCCGGCCCGCCGCACTTGCGGCGCCCATGCCATCCCCAAACGTGATCAACTGGTGATCACTCACGCTGGGCCCCTCGTGCACTAACCCCTTTGACACTGTGAGTCCTCGGTTTGACAGCGTCAAGTCCACGTTGGACTAGCCGTTTGGTCCGCAGAATGTGGGGGGTTGACCTTCCACATTGTGGACTATTAGTCCCCTGCCAAGCAATGTCCTGGCTGTACTGGAAGTAGGACGACACAGCGTAAAAATCACTCCCCGTGACTGAACAGTTGACATGGGCCACCGCACAATGGTCGGTGCTGAGATGACCCAGGAATGTGACAGCAATTCCAGGGTTCACCACGACTATGCCCGCCTTGGACTCTGGCCCACACTGGATGGTCCTGGTGTCGCAGTACTGCTCCTGGACCAGTACAAGGTCCAAGCGCAGAATCTTGGCAATCGCCGGCAGTTCCTTCGTGGCGGTAACTGAACCCTGGAGATTCAACTGCCCCACCCTTAGTGCTGGTGGACTCCTAGACATAATTCGTCATAGCCACAGCCTGCTTCTCCGCATACAAGCGCGCGGGGCAGTCAATCGCGCCCGTCTTGTGCGACTTGGCTTCTGGCCTTTTGAAGCGCTTGCATGTGGCACAACACTCTGCTGTGGCCTGACATACCTCGGCGTCCTCGACGTCCTAGGTACGCTGGCTCTTACTAGCGTATTACTAGGACCCTTGATGTATGTGGATTGCTCTTTCACCAATCAGCTGATAGCGGCAGCCGAAAGGGCACACGCCCACATGCGTGAGCAACTATTGACTCCTTACCGTCGCTTAAGAGAGTCATAGTTGTTAAAAGTGCTTGCACGCGAGACGGTGCATTTTTTACTCGCTAAGGAACCGCATTATAATCTTAATCCATCGCATCCGTTAAATCGATAAACACAAGTGTATTATCCCGTAATCCTTGGGGATTTGCCATTGTAACGTTTAACAGATTAATATCAACCCGCGTCCGATTGATGTGTGAAAAAATAGACTTTCAAGTGTACAGCGTGGACGAATTTACGTGTGGTGGCCACGTGCGGAGATCTTCAAGGCAGCGAGAAGCTCATTCAGGTACCGCATTTGCTTTATTTGCTGGGGTTTAACCACCGACGCCACGACCGTCACCGATCCCATTTTATTTTGTCACACAAAAAAAAATAGGCATCCAGGACTCTTGATACAACTGTTGTGAAAAATGGACTACCTATAAGGTTCATGTAAGTTAATTAATCATATTCTTGAATGTTGCTTTTAACTATGTTTTCCTATATGTGTTATAATATGCCTTATGTGTTAAATCGAATTAAGAATATTCGTGTTCTGTTTCATTCCGTTGATAAATATCCATGGCTTTGATAAATAGTCCAAGAGAATAATGTGATAAAATAATGTATACTAATTTCAAAATGTGTTGATAAAATACTATAAAACAAGCTGCCATGGAGTTTCTTGTCCTTCTTCTTCATGATGACCTAGTTTTGGAACGGACAAGTAGTTTTCTCTTTAACGTATTTAACGGACAAGCCTAATTTAAATAAATGCCTACTCTTGTCTTTCTGTGCTTTTCTTCATGAAATCCTTTCCCTACACACTATATTCGTAGATACTTCATACACAGTAAATAACTAGTAACCATTCTGACACTCAACTTGCTAATTATGTGGGTATCATTACCTACACATACAGTCCTCTTACTCATAATGTGACATCAGAAGTGGGATAGGACTCTGGCTTACAAAATAGGTTTGTAATCAATTTTATCTTTCTATTTTCATGATCAATGTTGGAGCTATTGGGGATCGGCTGAAAGCTGTTGGTGTCGGCGGGCCACTATCCTAACTCGCACCAAGACGATGACATCAGGACTGCGGAGCTGCGAGTTGCTGAATGAGTATCGGAAACCTTTCTAGCAATAAGAAGTAGCTTAAAGTCGGTAAGGCCCTTAGAGGCTCCTTTTACATTAAAACAAAATACCTACAATTAATTAAGATTATAAAATTGAAAAAAAAAATTGTGTAATAATTTTAAATAGTTATTATATTAGTAGGTACTTTGTTTATATAGGTATCTAGTATGAAAGTTAGGATATTATAACCATATTAAATACTTGATAATAATTGGTTCAATTACTATAAAATAACATGATGCAAGTGTGAACAAAAGGTAAAACAGCAGTTCCAGATGTTAAGTTGTGTTGCTTATAAATTGAGTTTTCAAAGTCTGGTAACCTTATCTAGGTACTTATAAAAGTGAGAAAAGAAGTACCTATAGTAAATAATTTTTAAATGTTTTAAGAATATTTTAATTACATAAAATACTTTGTTTATTGTGATGACGAACAAGTGTATTGGAGTACTATAATTATGCAATCTCCTTTTTGCTGTTATAAAGATAAAGATAAAGATAATTTTATTTTGCAAACATGGGTAACATTAAATGGTGACAAAAAAAAAACATATTGAAAGTTCAGCCATATTTTACCACGTAGGCATGCAAAAAATATAGAACATCAACTTATAACTAGAGAGTAGGTAGAATTAAAAAACATTACACGAAAAAGTAGGTACACAAAATAAACATTATTCTAACTTAAAAAATCTTTCTCAGTAAGGTATTCACTTAAATTATAATAAGCTTTCACCACTAAAAAGCTACGAAGTCTTTTTTTAAATAATTGGACTGGAAGCCCTTTCCAACTCTTAGGCAAGTGATTATAAATATCTTCCTAGCCGTAAGGCCGCGTCGGTTTCATCTCGTGCGCGATCGGCGCGGTTCTGTACGACCGCCGTTCAACGGTCAGCTCAGAACTGGCACGGACAAGGGGAATCCGACTGTCTAATTAAAACAAAGCATTGCGATGGCCCTCGCGGGTGTTGACGCAATGTGATTTCTGCCCAGTGCTCTGAATGTCAACGTGAAGAAATTCAAGCAAGCGCGGGTAAACGGCGGGAGTAACTATGACCCTCTTAACCTGTCGTCCGTAATGACCCCTAGCACGAGACCGTGCAGGAATCTCGGAATCAGGTGAACCCTTACAATTTCGAGCCGCTGCTGCGGCTTAAGGGGAGCCTTTGTGATGTTAATTAAGGCTTCTTTTATGTCATGCTCTAACGTAACGCATCCAGAAGCCTTGAAGTCCACTCCAAGATAGCGCCAACGTTCGACGCACGAAACTTGCCGCAACCATCGCGACCCCACCTTAAAAGTACGGTCGGTCAGATAGTGCACTTTCTTGCGCTTCCCATCGGGCACCATCGAAAGCACAGCGCTTTTCGCATGACTGACGAAAAGTCCCATCATCCTTCCAGTGTGCCAAACACAGTCGATGGAGGATTGCATGCCCACCTTTGAACCTGCAAGCAGGACTAGGTCGTCAGCATAAGCCAGAGCCGAGACACTCTCGCCTTCTAGCTTATAACCAACTTCCCTCGGTAAGGCCGCTAGGATCGCATCCATCGCCATGTTGAACAACAACGGCGACAACGGGTCTGCCTGGCGAACCCCCTGACCAACTCTCGCGGGACCGCTGCGGGCTCCATTCACAACCAAGACAGTCTCGGAAGTGGCATACAGCCTCGCAACGTAGTTGCAGAACCCCTCAGACAGGCCTCTTTTCCTCAGCAGATCGATCAGTGCCGCATGCGACACCGTATCAAACGCCTTGGCAAAATCCAGCACAGCAACATGGCATTCACGCAACTTCCTCCCACAGTCTCCCAGCACCGCGTCCAGCACAGCCAAGTTCTCGAGTGTGCCGTCGGCGCAGATAAATCCACGCTGTCGTGCATCGGGAGGGCAGCATGCTTCGAGCCTCTTCGCCAAAACGGAGTGCATGTGCCTGAGAGGCACCGACGCGATCGAAATCGGCCGGTACTCCCCAGGACCTTCAGGAGTCTCCGTCTTAGGTACAAAGACCGTGCGGCAGCCGCGGAGTCTATCCGGGACCTCTCCAGTCATCATCCACGCGTTGAATATTTCCGCCTGAGTTGCAGAAGGCACTGTATTCCAGGCCCCTGGGAGAATTCCCTCAGGACCCGGAGCCGACCTGTTATCCACGCGGCACGCCTTCACCTCCTCAGAAGTAAAAGGCGTCCACAGCTGCGAGTAATCACGACTGCCCCCGTACTGCTCCGAGCGTTTTAACGCACTCAGAACTTCCGGTGTGAGCCCCGGAGCGTCAGACACCGCCTCCATCACTGGTCGCCAATAGGTCTCCAGCTCAGCAAGGCTATGCCTAACACCCCGAGTTTGTCCGTCGATCACCTCAGCAGCAGCTCTGGACCTACAGGTCTTATACAGCTCCTGCACCCTCGCGTACTCCATTCTGCGCCGCTTTCGCGCAGACAACCTGGCAAAAGCAGTTAGGGTCTCCTCTGGAGACTGACCTTTGCGCCTAGGCCGCCCCCGACTTTTCCCACCACACGCACCCCGCGCCATCCTCGCTTCGGCGCTCGCAAGGAGCTCCTCCACAATTCCGGCGTGGTCTGGCGCCTGCGGCAAGTCCGGTCCTTGCAGGCTAACGGGGACAGGCACGTCTTCAGTGGGTGACTCCGCCCTAACAGTAGGCCGGTCCGGTGTCGAACCTTCAACAGTGCTTGCGATCCGGGTGCCCCTGTCAGGCAAATTTGCCTCCCCTGGGGTACTCGAGGAAGGAGCCTGAGCCAATTCGGCCAGGCACGCTTGCACCCGGCTCTTGTAGGACTCCTTCCTCCGGTACCCCTTGATCGCTTCTAGGGAGCGCCCCAACTGTGGCAACTCCCTCAATATATCTTGATTAATTGTCTTAGCACTGCCTCCAGCTCTAACCAGACGCGCCTCCGTCTGGGCTAAGAGTTCACCCTCTTCCTCGTGCCATCTCCGCTTTACCTGCGGTGGGGCGGCGGCGGCGTTTGCCGTCACTGGGTGGACGCGCCGCTTGTGCACGCCCAACCCTGTTTTGGTTTTAAACACCCTGCTACACTCCGGACAAGTCCACTCATCTTCAACCCGCCTCAACTGAGGCGGAGATCGAGCAGCCAGACGTACTAGTTTAAGGGTCGACGCCTCCGGCTCCTGCGGGAGGCCGGAGGTTCGACCATACATTTCCTTTGTACGATCTTTAGCAACCATTAAAACCTTGGTGTGGTAGGGCGGCTAACCCTACCACAGGTACACCCACAGCTATCGTACGCCCCTGCCTTACAAGCTGCTGGATTTGGGGCTATCAACCCCCATTCGGGGCACTCTGGGAACTTCCCCCCGAGCCTGTCCTGGATATACACCGTTCAACTTTGTGTTTGCGCACCTTGGTCTGATCTCGTGACCAAGGTCTCCAGGCTCACCGTAACCCTGGACCATTGAATTTCACAATTCGTTGGTCAATGCGGGAAGGTATGCGCGTCACCTCTAGTCGTGTATAAGGGTCTACCACTAAGAGATGCTTCTGACGGACTGACCATGCTATTCAGTCCTCCTGTTCATGGTTGACCCCCCCCCCCCCCCTTGTTGGCTTTGGCAGCGGCGCCGCGGGCAGGCCAAGGGTAGGAGTTGGTCCTAGGTACGCTGGCTCTTACTAGCGTATTTACTAGGACCCTTGACGTATGTGGATTGCTCTTTCACCAATCAGCCTATAGCGGCAGCCGAAAGGGCACACACCCACATGCGTGAGTAACTACTGACTTCTTGCCGTCGCTTAAGAGAGTCATAGTTACTCCCGCCTTGGACTTATCGCGATGGTCAGTGGCTAGAGCCGCCGCCAGATCCGAGAGGATCCGAAGGAAGCTGCAGTGGGCCGACAAGCAACTCCGGAGACTCACCAGAGAAAACCCCAAGTCAGGGGAGCGGACGACCGCAATGTATTGGCGTGAAGCCCTGCATGCTGCTGTGGATGGATTCGAGTTGAGGGAATCCCCACGAGTACCGGCATCCACTAAGTGGATGCGCGAGCGCAGCATGCAGTTTACCGGCCGGGACTTCGTGCAGTTCGTGCACACTCACATAAACGCGCTCCCGTCGCGAGTACACAATACACGGGGGCGCCGGACTGGTGTGGCGTCGGAGTTGAACTGCCGTGCAGGTTGCATGGTTAGGGAGACGACGGCACACACCATCCAACAGTGTCACAAAACACACGGCGGCCGAATCGAACGACACAATTGCATAGCGGACGTCGTCAGCTCTGCCATGATAGACAAGGCGTGGTCTGTGGTGAAGGAACCGAAGATCAGGACCGCGTTGGGCCTCAGAAAGCCCGACGTTATAGCCTCCAGGAACGGTGTGGGGGTGATTGTGGATGCGCAGGTGGTCTCGGGTCAGCGGCCCCTCGATGAGCTTCATCGTGAGAAACGTAATAAGTACGGTAATCACGGGGAGCTCGTTGAGAAGGTCGCTGATATACTAGGACTGCCTTGTAAAGAGAGCGTCCACTCGGCCTCCTGCACTGTGTCCTGGAGAGGAGTTTGGAGCCTAGCGTCCTACAAGGAGCTGAAGAGGTTCGTTGGGCTCGATGAGGGAGTGCTGGCCGGCATCCCGTCATTGGTTTTAAGAGGCTCGCATATGAACTGGACAAGGTTCAATCAGATGACTACCCGAATTGACTGAATCGGGGAGCGAGGAGTCGGACTCCTGTGGTTGCGGGCCGCCGCCGGGCCCAGAGGTCGTAGCTCTCACCAGTGGCTTTACCCGTTGATGTTTGTAACATCTTCGACCTCGCCCAAGATCCCACCGGCGAAATTTCGGCAGTTTGGTGACGGTAGGGGGACGTGGGAGTCCTGTCACAACAATCTATAATGATTACGACAGTAGTCACTAATAGACGAAGGCAAGTGTGTCGAGCTAAAATAGCCAAATGCCTCGTCATCTAATTAGTGACGCGCATGAATGGATTAACGAGATTCCCACTGTCCCTATCTACTTCACGTCCGACTACGAGAGTGGACGGACGTGTTGTGCGTTCCGTAAGAATTTTTAATAAATTCATTTATTGGGTTTTTGCGGAGTGTTTTGCTGAATTTCAGCATATTTATTATTCTATTGTTATAATTGTTTCGATTAGGAGAGTGATTTGGACACGGTGTTAGTGTAATTTGGTTGTTTTGTGCTGTGCAACTTGCTTTTGTGTTGTGAACTGTGTAAGGGTTAGCACTGAAGTTTCAGTGCTAAGCGACCCACCACCATACCATAGAAGGTACAGTAATTAATACTTAGTTGTGGAATAAGTGCCCTTGACAGTAAACCTCGTGAGGTTTAGTCCCACGCCGAGCACGTGCCTCTTTGAGGTTAGGTGCACGTGGTGAATTTGAGGTTACGTGCAATTTTAGGTTAGATTGGCCGCGTGTCTCCCGCCACTTGCTGGTTGACGGCTGTCAGTGTCATCTTGGGTGGCATTATCGGTGGGCCCTGTCAGTTTCACTTTCGAGTGACAGCTGTCAGGTGTCGGCTATCGGTGTCAGTCTTGGGTGACGTCTGTCGCTGTCATCGGCCAGTGACATCTGTCGGGTGTCAGCTGTCACGGTGACTCCTGGGTGACGTCTGTCATCTGTCAGGTGTCGCTTTCGGGTGGCATCTGTCGGTTGTCAGCTGTCAGTGTCAGCTCTGGGTGGCACCTGTCACTTTCATCTGCCAGTGTCGGTTGGTTGACACGGGCGTTT
Source organism: Atethmia centrago (assembly GCA_905333075.3). NCBI lineage: Eukaryota > Metazoa > Arthropoda > Insecta > Lepidoptera > Noctuidae > Atethmia > Atethmia centrago. The sequence goes on from HG995393.1 coordinate 20,472,270, forward strand.
GGTGTTGCCAGTTTGAGATTATTTCTCCTGTGGTTCGTGGTAGTAATTTTTTCATTTCTACCACAACTATTTTTTTGTTGTTTATTTAGATTATTTTACTCATTTATTTATTTATTATTAGATTAGGCTAGGTATAGTAGTTAATTTAGGTATTTTCCTCCTTTTATTTTATTTTATTTCATCGCTAGTGTAGCTTGGTAGGTAGGTTAGCTTAGGGATGGCAGACGATGAGGATGGGGACGCGTTCCGCCATGCCATTGACGAGGAAATGTCAAAACGGGAAGAGGAGCTGCGCTGCCTGGAGGAGCTCCGTCAGGGCATTAGCTTCGCCCCAAGGAGATCCCTGATGCGCACTCCTCCATCAAGCTTCAGCGTAGCTGCGGAGCCCATTCCTCCCATTAGGGAGGATTGTCTGCCTCCAAAGACCCCACCGGCTCAGCCTGTTAAGAGGCCGCTGTCCTCCCCTCAGGAGGCTCAGGGACCTATGCGGTGACAGGAGATGCCCAGGGCAGATGCTGCGCCACCGATAAGTGGCATTCTGGCGGGTCCGAGCCAGACTATCTGTATGGAGTCGCCTAGGGCGGGATCCCCTCCAGAAGCGTCGAGTACCCCTGGAAAGCAGGGTTTAGCAGCGAAGAGTGGCGTAGACCTCATTGATGAGGTCTACACGGCCGTAAAAGGCATTAGCGGCGTGGCCAATGCCCCCAATAAGCTGAACATGCACGATAAGGGGCTGATTGCAGGATACGGCCAGGACATCCTGGCCGTCGTAGCGGCACTGAACCTGCGCTTAGCTGAGGCAGAGCACAGCGTCACTGCCATGAAGCTTCGGGTTGCCTCAATTGAGCTGCAGCTGGCCAGTGCGCCTTCTGCAGTAGTAGCATCCACAGCTGGGTCGGGTGCAGCGGGGATCCCGGACAGGGGGATGAACTACGCCGCCATCCTGAAGCTGCCTAACGGCAGCTTCAGGATGGCGCTGCTCCACTGCCATACTGGGCTTGTATGGCAGTGGAGCAGCGCGGGCCGGCACTCGGAGGAGATCAAGTCTTCGGAGGCGACTCTGAAAGAGTTGCGGGAGAAGGTGCAGCCGGGCCAGAGGGGTATTCAGGTCCAGGCGGTACGCAGAGTGGGCAACGCGGGCGTCGTCGTGCAAACGGCGTCGTCAGCGGCAGCCCAGAAGCTGAAAGCAGCGGCCCCCGCTACGCTGAGGACTGCCGACCCGAAGTCCCGGAGGCCGCTCGTGGCGCTGCGGAACCTCAGCGGTAACCCCGTTGCGGAAGAGGTGTTAGAGGACCTGCATAGGGTCAACCTCGCCGAGGACGCGGACTGGCCTGTGGAGAGGCTCCGCAGGGAGGCGTGTTTCGCCTTCAAGAAGGGTCGGCGTGGAGGGCGAAGCACTACTGTGGTGTTCGAGGTTTCGGCTGGTTTGCGGGAAAAACTGCTGGGGCTTGGGAGAGTATACGTGGGCTGGGACTCGGTAGAGGTAGTGGACTACGTCCGGGTTACGTGCTGCTCCAAGTGCCAGCAGTACGGGCACCCCGAAAAGCACTGCAGGACTCCCGGCATGACCTGCGGCAGGTGTGGGGATAGCGGCCACAAGGCCGAGGAGTGTCAGGCCACAGCAGAGTGCTGTGCCACATGTAAGCGTTTCAAAAGGCCAGACTTGTCGCACAAGACGGGCGCGATTGACTGCCCCGCGCGCTTGTATGCGGAGAAGCAGGCTGTGGCCATGACAAACTATGTCTAGGAGTCCACCGGCACTAAGGGTGGGGCAGTTGAATCTCCAGGGTTCAGTTACAGCCACGAAGGAACTGCCGGCGATTGCCAAGACTCTGCGCTTGGACCTTGTATTGGTCCAGGAGCAGTACTGCGACACCAGGACCATCCAGTGTGGGCCAGAGTCCAAGGCGTTCATAGTCGTGGTGAACCCTGGAATTGCTGTCACATTCCTGGGTCATCTCAGCACCGACCATTGTGCGGTGGCCCATGTCAACTGTTCAGTCACGGGGAGTGATTTTTACGCTGTGTCGTCCTACTGCCAGTACAGCCAGGACATTGCAGTTCATCTGCAACAGCTGACAATTGTCCTGGACCAGCTGGCGGGACATCATGTACTGGTAGGGATGGACAGCAACGCCCACTCTCCGCTGTGGCACTGTGAGCGGAGACAGTATGTGGGTAGGGGACCGGACACTGAGTACAGGAGGACCCAAATGGAGGGCCTTATCCTGGGCAGGGGATTGATAGTCCACAATGTGGAAGGTCAACCCCCCACATTCTGCGGACCAAATGGTCAATCAAATGTTGATTTGACACTGTCAAACCGAGGACTCACAGTGTCTCAGTGGGTAGTGCACGAGGGGGCCAGCGTGAGTGATCACCAACTGATCACGTATGAGGTTGGCATGGGCGCCGCAAGTGCGGCGGGCCGGGCTGAGAATTCGGCCTTCACTACGGTGTCCTTCCGGGAGAAGGGGGTGGATTACCAGCGGTTTTGCAGTGTGCTCCACACCAGGATGGGTAGGCTCCAGACATGGAAGCCGGCACAAGTAATCTGCTCCCAGTACTCCGAGATCCTCTCCAGCGCTGCGGAGGCATGCCTAGGGAAGAGAGGGAGGAAGGATACCGGAGGGTACGAGTGGTGGACTCCGGACCTAGACCGGATAAGGAGGAGAGTGTACTGTGCGCGGCGAGCCTGGCAACAGGCTCGGAAAGCCGGAGATTCCAGGGAGGGGGAACGGCTCCACTCACTGCATGCGGTGAGGGGGGAGTACAAAATCGCCATGCGGGACACGGAGGTTGCCTACTTTCGTGGCATTGCGGAGTCTGGGAACGACGACCCATGGGGGCTTGCATACAGAGCCGCGTCGGGCAGAGTGCGCCCGCCCGCAAATGTCATGCAAGCCATTAGATTGGAGGACGGCAACTCCATGACGGCAGAGGGTACGGCGAGGGGCCTCCTTGGGATCTTGTGCCCGGACGACGACCCTGGCAAGGACACGTCATATCACCGGCAAGTCAGGCTCGCGGCAGCATGTTCCCCAACAGGGCAGGAGTCGGAGCCACCCAGTAGTGCGGCTCTGGACCGTATTATCAGGGAGCTCCCCAACACTGCCCCTGGGTTGGATGGCCTCACAGCCAAGATAGTCAAACACGCGTGGAGAGTCAGCGGAGCGGAGATGCTCCTGATGTACTCAGCGTGTGTCAGCGAGGGGGTGTTTCCGGATATATGGAAGGTGGGAAGGTTGGTCGTCCTGCCAAAGGGCAACGATCGGCCGCTCTCGGATCCCAAAGCCTATAGGCCACTTACGCTTCTCCCAATACTTGGGAAGATATTGGAGCGATTAATTATAACATGTGCGCCCTGCCTATACCGTGGCATTTTGGACGCTCAGCATGGTTTTTCGAGGGGGAGGTCGACGGTCACGGCGCTTAACGCGATCCTGGATCGGGTAGCGAACTCCTCGGAAAATTATGTTGAAGTCGTGCTTTTGGACATCTCTGGGGCCTTCGACAACGCCTGGTGGCCCATGGTCCTGACGAAGGCCAAGCAGGGCGGGTGCCCGCCAAACATCTACCATATATTGGTAAGTTACTTTAATAACAGGCGAGTCGGACTCTTCATGGGCGACCAGGTGGTGTGGAAGCGGTCCACGATGGGCTGCCCCCAGGGATCCGTCCTTGGCCCTACGCTTTGGAACCTCCTGCTCGATGACATCCTGAGGCTGCCGTGGCCGGAGGGTGTCACGGCGATAGCATATGCCGACGACATTACGGTGGTGATCGAGGCGCCGAGTCGGGCGGCAATTGAGCGTAAAGCTCAATTGTCGCTGGAGGCGGTGTCCGCTTGGGGGACACGGAACCGTCTCACATTTTCTGCTGCAAAGTCGCAGGCCTTGACCCTGAAGGGCAAATTTAAGCGTCCCCCTACAATACGCATGGACGGTGCCTCGATCACTCATGTAACGCACGCCAAGATGCTGGGCGTCGAAATTGATGATGCGGGCTCCTACGCGCCGCATGCTAGTTTGGCCGGCCATCGGGCTGTGAACGCCTTCGGGAAGATGTCGAGAGTATCGGCTCTTCCTGGGGCGTCAAGTACAGGGCCCTAAAGATACTGTACTCAGGTACTTATGTGGCAATCCTTACCTATGCTGCGGCCGTATGGTGGCGGAGTTTTAACAGGTACGTCGTGCGGAGTACGCTGCTCCGCACGCAACGCCCAGCACTTATTTTGTTGACAAAGGCGTACAGGTCGGTCAGTACCGCAGCGCTGCCGGTGTTGGCAGGAGTGCTGCCGGCCGACCTGGAGGTCTGTCGGGCGGGACGAGTCGCGCAGGAGTGTTCCGGGCTGGTTGGCAGGGAGCGCAAAGAGGCAATTGGGAAGGTGAGAGCGGAGATTGTTTCTCAGTGGCAGGAACGATGGCAGTCTTCCGGGGACGGCAGGGAACTGCGTGCCTTCCTTCCGGAAATAGCCCATCGCCTATCTTGGGGATAGCTGGAGCCAGACTATGTCACGTCACAGATCCTAACAGGACACGGGAATTTCAGGAGCCGCCTACACGCGATTTCGCTATGCGACACCGCTAAATGCTATTGTGGGCAGGCGGATGAAACTCGAGACCATGTCCTGTGGGACTGCACTCTGTACGCTGATCATAGACAGCTCATGTTGGGGAACTGGGATAGGGAACTGCATGGGCCGGTGTTCTACCAGGAGTTGGTGGCCAGTGCGGAGGGTTTCCAGAGGCTGCGGTCATTTGCTCACAAGTGGCACAGCCAACGGAAACTCCTCGAGTCTGGGGACTGCACAGCTGAGTCGTAATTTTGCTGTTATAAAGGAGGTTTAGGTGGGGTGGCTACATCATTTTACTGAAGAGTGAAATGGTGTGGTTACCCTACTGTAACTCGCGGTGATGTCAAAAGGACAGCTCGGTCGTGAAGTCCTGTTTTTGTGCTGTAACAGGCCCCAAATTGGGCGTACAAATTAACAGACGACAAAATGAACAAACGGGATATAGTCCGTATGCCGTAAGGCGGGGAGGACTAAGAGTACAGAGATGAGGGAGTTGTCCCTATCTACTATAGCCATTTGGATGGTGATATTTTATTTCTAGTACCTAAAATTAGTTTGTGAGCATTTCAGAAAGAGATAATGAAGTAGTTATTGTGAATATGCTAGAGAAAAACTTAGATTATTGAAGAATAGTAAAATAAGTTTTACGGAAACACAATTAATCGAGCTTGTTTGCGGCGGTATTAGCCACTTCAATATTAAAACTGCATCCTTGAATAGTAATGTAACTTCTACCTCCGAATTAATCAATTACTTTTCTATCATCTTGGACTAAAATCCTTAAAAGATCCATTAATCAGAGTAAATCGTCAGGTAGCGACAGTACGTCAGGTTCAAGTGAATCTAAACATAGCTCATAGTTCTGATAAAGCCACTGATAAAACAAAATTTAGAAAATATGTAATAGATTTTTTTAAACAAATCTATGACTATTAATAAATAAAGATAAAGACTAGGGTGAAATTCTTATTTTAAAAATAAAAGGTGTCATAAAATAGATAATAGTTGGCACAAACAATCTATGACAGAAAAACAAAATTCAATTTTAACATAAATACAGTAAATATTTTTTATTCAGACACTTATAGATACGGTGTTATTTCAATGCAAAAAGTTAATTATACAGATATAGTTGTTGCATATTTTAGCAATAGAACTGCACCTGTTCAATAGGACTACCATTCATCCTTATGAATCAGAAACCTTTGCCATTTATAATGCCTCAAAACATTTTCACATTTATTAAACTTCAAAATAATCACCTTGTTGAAATAATCACAATTGTTATGCAATTAAGTCCATAGCTAACAAAAAGGACTTTGTGAAATTGATTTAAATTAAATTAATTAAGTCTATTCACATGTATAGAATGCTATAAAAAAATATATATAATTTCGAATAATAATGACATAATAAATTGCTTATTGCTTAGTACCTATATACAAAAAGTACCGCAGTAGTATCACATTCAAGTCTGGAACAGGATGGGTCTTTTGTGCCGAAAAGTATTGTATTCTACAAGCATTAATATTTTTGGACAGTACTGATATGATTGTGTCTTCAGAACTCCGTCCTTAGTTGTTTTTCATCTTTATAATTATAAATTATTTAAAAAACAAAATACCCGACTGCAAAAACACATAACTGAAAAGGGAAAAACAAGCATTATAATCTATATAATTCTGGTATTGCAGGCGGGGACAATAAAAAATTACACCATATTTCAGGTTATTCAACTGTCCCCGTCTGCAAGACCAGAATTATATAGATTATAATGCTTGTTTTTCCCTTTTCAGTTATGTGTTTTTGCAGTTGGGTATTTTGTTTTTTAAATAATTTATTTTATTTCAAGCTTTTTAGTTTTATTAATTAATATATATATTTGAAAATTACTCATTACTAGCTTTTATTTGATACCAATATTGTTGCAATTAATTAAAAAAAAAAACTTCCCCTTCTTTTTTTTGTATTTGCAGATGCAATTTATAAATATTATATAGCGTATGTCACTCCCACAATTAAGACGAATCTAAGGACACCTCATACGTTAAAATCCATCAAGCCGTTTAGGCTACAGAGCGTGCCAAAGAAATAGACATACCTACATACATACATACATACATACATACATACATACATACCCTACAGCTTGGCTTTGGATCCAAAGGGGGCTGCGAGGCTGCCGTACATGCCCTTTCCAGTTTTTTGAATGCCAATAAAGGTGAGGTCATCCTCAAGGTTGACGTCAAGAACGCCTTCAACTCTGTTAACAGGGACACATTGTTGGCTGAAGTAAAAAAGGAGTTACCGCAAATTTATAGCTTTATGTGGCAGTGCTACAGGCACCCTTCAAAATTATTATATAAAGACAACGTTTTGGAATCTGCAGTCGGATGCCAACAAGGTGATCCTCTCGGGCCAGTCATTTTCAGTTTGGCTATCCATCCCATAATACAACAACTAAATTCAAAATTTAATGTGTGGTATTTAGATGATGGAACACTAGGAGGTGACGTAGACACCGTTCTAAAAGATCTTCAATTACTAAAGCAGCAGTTCCAATCCATTGGCCTTGACCTCAACTACTCCAAATGCGAAATTTACCTTTGTGACAATACCGACAGACAATCGACCATACAAAAATTCAATTCAATAGCCCCAGGTATCAAAGTTTTGGAAAAAAGTTCACTACACCTCCTAGGTTCTCCAATTTTAAAAGACAGTTTTTCACCATTCGTCGAGGAAAAAATTAAACATTTTAACGATATTTCGGATAGACTTTCTAAAATTAATTTACACTCGGCATTCACTCTTATCAGATATTGCTGTTTCGGTCCAAATTTTATGTATTTTCTCCGCTCTTCCACTTTATGGAAGCAGCCACACCTTTTAGACAAAATTGATCATATTATTCGAAGTACTCTCACATCCATTTTAAATGTGGCATTGGACGACCGCGCGTGGCTGCAAGCCACACTACCCATTCGTTTTGGTGGGCTCGGCGTCCGCAAAATTTCAAGTGTAAGCCTACCGGCGTTCCTGTCCTCGGTCCACAGCACCGAAAAGTTAACCACAAAAATCTTAGCTCCTTCTCAGGTTGACTCTGAAGTGCCGTGTTTGACCGATGCGGTGAACGCCTGGAAAATGGCTTGCCCGGATACGGTTCAGCCCGAGAACCCATCTTCCCAGAGACAGTGGGATGAGCCGCTCTGCAGGTTGGTACGGAATAAACTCATTAATACGTCCACCAATACTGCTGAGCGTGCCCGCCTGCTGGCTGTGGGTGAATGGGAGTCGGGCCTTTGGCTTCAGGCGCTACCGTCACCCAACATAGGCACCATGCTGGGTGACACCACATTCCGGCTCGCTACATGTTTGCGTCTGGGCGCTCCTTGCGGGGCTCCACATCGCTGTCAATGCGGTGAAGGAGTCGACTGCCTCGGACATCATGGCCTATCCTGCAGTAAGAGTGCTGGTCGAATGGCACGGCACGCCAGCATTAACAACATCATCCGTCGGGCTCTTGTCACCACCGGGGTGCCAGCTGTTTTAGAACCCAATGGCTTGGCACGTGATGATGGGAAGAGACCAGATGGAATGACCATAATGCCGTGGAAGTTGGGTAGGCCTTTGGTGTGGGATGCAACCTGTGTCGACACTCTCGCGCCTTCCCATCTTCCTAGCACGGCGGGCTGTGCTGGGGCGGCTGCTGCAGGAGCAGAAAACCTCAAACGGCGCAAATATAACAACCTTATTGGGAGCTATATGTTTGAGCCGTTTGGGGTTGAAACACTAGGGCCTTGGGGTCCGAGTGCCCATCGAGTATTTCGGGATATCGCCAAAAGGTTGGTAGAGTCTTCACGTGACCAGAGGGCTGGCCTTTTTCTAGCCCAAAGAATCAGCATTGCCATCCAACGTGGCAATGCTGCCAGCCTTTTGGGCACTTTTCCCATTGACAGCGATGCGGACGAATTTTTTGATGCCCAATGAGCTCTTCCGCCTTTTTGTTTGTGTATAGTTTTAGTTAAGATAGGATATCATTTTGTTATTTTTATTAATTTTCCCCTTAAATTTAACTACATACTCTCGAAAAACATTACCCTCCTGAGGCAGTCGGGTAAAAATGGCAATTTAATCATCATTGTGATAGCTACTAGTGTCCCTAGAACTAACTATCAAGTATAGTGATAATTATTTCATGACCAAGTATAATAAAATATGCTTATTAAAGAATGTTCTAATAAGTCAGACTGGCCGAGAGGTATGTGGAAAGTTGAACAATCTCGCAATTCCACATTATCAACAGGTTTTGCTCCCTTGTGATTATTGTTAAGTTGTGATGCAAACATACCATGTGTATAGGCTCGATTAAATGAGGTTGCTAATCCAAATATGTAGGACACACTATTAATACTTATGCGGAACATAACTTGGCTATGCAAAGACTTAACCTAGTTACTGAAAGTGATTTAGAAAAATGTCAAAATTAATACAATGTCATTATTGAAGTCTTATTAAAGGTACTCATTTTTTCGTTTTGTATTAATGACTGGCCATAACATTTTAATAACCGTGTTAGATTAGTTAATATTAAATCATAATCTCAAGTATTACATTTTGGGCACGCCACGATTGCGGCGATAAGTCCCCTCTTTGAGGAGTGGCTGGAGAGGCGCCACGGCGTCCTCACCTTCCGCCTGACGCAGGTCCTCACCGGACACGGCAGCTTCGGGAGGTTCCTGTGTCGGATAAGGCGGGAGGAAACGTCCGGGTGTCACCACTGTGTGGATCGCCCGGAGGACACGGTGGAGCATACGGTGGAGATCTGCCCGGCTTGGGCAGAGCACCGCCGTGTCCTCGTGGAGGCGATCGGCGGCAGAGACCTCTCGCGTCCGGCCCTGGTTCAGGCCATGGTACGGAGCGAGAGGGCATGGGCAGCCGTCACCTCCTTTTGCGAAGCAGTAATGCTCGCGAAGGAGGAGGCGGGACGGTTGAGGGAAACGCAAGTTTCGCGCCCTCTCGCCCCTAGCCGCCGCAGGAGACGCCCAGGGCGTCGGGAATCCCGGGCGGATTTCCGGCCACCGGTAAGGACCAGGCCCGCGTCGACGGCGCGTTGTATTCCACGCGCGCCTCAAAGAGATGTCGTCAGCGCACAGGTAGGGGTCCACTAGGGCCGGTGCCTGCCGGGGTCGCGGGAAGGTACTTATGGGTCACCGAGGCCCCCGCAACACAGGCAACAGGAAGGAATACGAGTGGGTTTTAGTCAGTAAGAGTCTGACACACCCTCCCGCTCCGCCCAGAGCGGGAGAAGTTATTTGATGATTTCCCACCCTCAAAAAAAAAAAAAAAGTATTACATTTAATATGTTGTTAAAAAGAAATGTTTTGGCTAACTATTTGATGATAATACAAAAAAAATATTGTGTTTCTATAATGCAAATTGGTAAAAATCTAGTATCGTTTGGCAGGAGAAGGGGGGTGGGGGTGGGAGAGGAGGTTAGGGGGTGGTGCACCTTGCCCCCTGGCACCACTCCCATGAAAAGGTAACGCACCGTTCTTGAGAAAAACAAATTATTGTAACCTAACCTCAAACCTCTTAGTCGCTTAAAAAGCCGTAGTATGAGCCCAGCTTCGCGGGGGAGATTGGGGGAGGGGTGCTCCCTGCCCCCTGGCACCACTCCCATGAAAAGGTAACGCACCGTTCTTGAGAAAAACAAATTATTGTAACCTAACCTCAAAACACTTAAAGTCGATTAAAAGGCGCAGTATGAGGCCCGCTTTGCGGGCCTCTAGGGTTTAAAAAAAAATAACCTCGAAGGGGATAGCGGGGTCTGAGTTCGCTCGCTCCGCTCGCTCACTAGACCCCGCCATCCCCTTCGAACCTAACCTGTCCGAGTCGGGGTGCCCCAAGTCCCGAGCTCGCTTCGCTCGCTCTTGCATCCTAAGTTCTCCTAGTAACAGTAGTAACATTGCCTTTTGTACACATATACGATCAGTGGAAGTACAAACAGAGAAAAAATTCACGCAACTCGAGGAGAAACGGAACGATCGAAAACAAATGACAGTGACACATGACGCAAATGGCATACCTGTTTTATTGTTTACGTTCCGTGTTATCGAATTTGCCCGACATTTTATACCATGGACTGACTACAAATACTGATACTGGATACTGACTACAGATGCTGGGGCAGATTTGGTTGTCAATCGCCCATTTTAAACGTTTCGTTTTTCGCTTCTTATCGGATTTGAGGTTAGAAACATTTTTTTATTAATTTCTCGAAAAATATGCATTACCTTTTAATAAGAGTGGTAACGTTATAATCGGGGACCCAAACCCTACCAACTTTAGCCCCTTTTACCCCCCAACTCCTGCCAAACGATACTAGATCCAACCCTGCAAATTTTCACACAGATGCTTTGTAATGCTGATGATATATTATGGTACTCACAAAGATGATACTGAGAATTGGATGTAAGTGTTCACATAGGTGAAGCTTGGCATCAAATAGGTAAGATTCTGGTAGTCACAAAGATGATACTGAGAATTGGATGTAAGTGTTCACATAGATGAAGCTTGGCATCAAATAAGAAAGATTCTGGTAGTCACAAAGATGATACTGAGAATTGGATGTAAGTGTTCACATAGATGAAGCTTGGCATCAAATAAGTAAGATTCTGGTAGTCACAAAGATGATACTGAGAATTGGTTGTTAAAGTACACATAGAGGTAACTTGACATCAATTATGTAATATTCTAGTGCTTACATAAGTTAAGGCTGATAATACGATGCAATGTTTTCACAAAGATGTAACTTGTTTATTACTTGTGTTAAATTTAGTGCACAAAGACGAGACTTTAAGACTATGATATTGTAAGTACTTTGAGAGCAAAGTACCAGTCAGTCTGACCGTGTTAAGGCTCCTACATACTGGCGCGACTTGTCGCGCGACGCGTCGCGACACAAAGGCACCGCTTGTAGCGCTACACGCGGTGCCTTTGTGTCGCGTCGCGTCGCGCGACAAGTCGCGCCAGTATGTAGGAGCCTTTAGATTGTACATATTTATAGGATAACAACTGGTGTTTACTGATGTTGTAAAACAATAACAGAAAGAACTTAGTACATAGCAACTTGTCAACGTCAGCTGTCATAAGACAGATTACGTTGACATAAGGTTACGTTTCATTTCAACATTATTTATTCATCCTATTCTTAGTGCAAATTAATGTTATGAGAAACAAGAGTTTTAATTTAATACAAATGTAATCATCACTTCCTGAATTAATATTTAACAAACAGATAATTTATATTAACAGTCAAGTCTTATAAAGACACAATAAAGATATTGCGACTTAAAAGACTGGATTCCGAACGAAAGTCATGATTTGCGGTTTTACCTACTCAAAACGAATGTATATTAATTTTAACATTACAAATTGCTAACATAGTAATCAATAGTATGATAGATTATTATTATTTAGATTTTACATTGCAATTTCTATGTACCAAGTTGTTTCTTAAGATTCTCAGACCTTTCAAGTGAAGTTGATATTTTATCAACATTACAATAAGGTATCAAGCAAACACTTAATAAATTCCTAAATTATATTTTTAAGTTTTAAAACAGTTCCACTGTATAAAATTTGTTTATTATCACTTATATAAGAAATTATTCGTCCAAAACTGTATGACGCTCTGTGATTGGTGTATAATAATATCTTAATATATGTTACTTATACATTATAAATAAACACTAGCTATATTGCTAAACTGTCTCATTAAGTTTTAAAGTAATCTCACCAAATAAGTTTTGTTAATTAATAGCTATGTTAATAGATATTCATCCAAAACTTTATAACGCTCTGTGATTGGTCGAAAACGGCGGGAAAGGTTTGAAATTGTTAAAGACTATAAAAGGGCTTGTAACCTAGTTTGGGGGGAATCCTTTAAGCTAGCTGTCGAACGGTAAAGACCTTCGGGTGTCTGTCGTAATATTAAGCTGCTAAAGAAATCCACCGCCACTAGGAGATAGTATACTGTAAAATGAAAACTTGGAAAAGCCCAAGAGAGCTGGTACGCTGTAACGCGGAAGCTCTGGTCAAATATCATCCAGGGACTCTTGATACAACTGTTGTGAAAAATGGACTACCTATAGGGTTCATGTAAGTTAATTAATCATATTCTTGAATGTTGCTGTTAACTATGTTTTCCTGTATGTGTTATAATATGCCTTATGTGTTAAATCGAATTAAGAATATTCGTGTTCTGTTTCATTCCGTTGATAAATATCCATGGCTTTGATAAATAGTCCAAGAGAATAATGTGATAAAATAATGTATACTAATTTTAAAATGTGTTGATAAAATACTATAAAACAAGCTGCCATGGAGTTTCTTGTCCTTCTTCTTCATGATGACCTAGTTTTGGAACGGACAAGTAGTTTTCTCTTTAACGTATTTAACGGACAAGCCTAATTTAAATAAATGCCTACTCTTGTCTTTCTGTGCTTTTCTTCATGAAATCCTTTCCCTACACACTATATTCGTAGATATTTCATACACAGTAAATAACTAGTAACCATTCTTACACTCAACTTGCTAATTATGTGGGTATCATTACCTACACATACAGTCTCTACTCTTACTCATAATCTGACACACGCGCTATTCGCGTGCTCAGGGAGGATGGAGCGTCGGTCTAGGTTGACCTCTCGCACTCCTGAGGCGTCTCGTTTCCAATCTGTGAATGCAGGCGCGATCTGAGCATAAATGCTGGGACCCGAAAGATGGTGAACTATGCCTGGTCAGGTCGAAGTCAGGGGAAACCCTGATGGAGGACCGTAGCGATTCTGACGTGCAAATCGATCGTCCGAACTGGGTATAGGGGCGAAAGACTAATCGAACCATCTAGTAGCTGGTTCCGTCCGAAGTTTCCCTCAGGATAGCTGGCGTCGACTTGAACAGTCTCATCCGGTAAAGCGAATGATTAGAGGCATTGGGGCCGAAATGACTTCAACATTCTCAAACTTTAAATGGGTGAGTACTCCGGCTTACTCGAACGATGAAGCCGGAGATCTGATGACGGTGCCAAGTGGGCCAATTTTGGTAAGCAGAACTGGCGCTGTGGGATGAACCAAACGTAGTGTTAAGGCGCCTAAAAAACGCTCATGGGACACCATGAAAGGCGTTGGTCGCTCATGACAGCAGGACGGTGGCCATGGAAGTCGGAATCCGCTAAGGAGTGTGCAACGACTCACCTGCCGAAGCAACCAGCCCTGAAAATGAATGGCGCTGAAGCATTTTGCCTATACACTACCGTTACGGGCATGTGCGACGACGCTTCATCGCGACGTCACTAAGCCGTAACGAGTATGACGTGCACGGCGGAGAGCGCAGAAGGATCTGGGCGTGAGCCCGCCTGGAGCCTCCGTCGGTGCAGATCTTGGTGGTAGTTGCAAATACTCCAGCGAGGCCCTGGAGGACTGACGTGGAGAAGGGTTTCGCGTGAACAGTAGTTGCTCGCGAGTCAGTCGATCCTAAGCTCAAGGAGAAATCTTATGTCGATGTGGCGTGTTTTTTTCAATGATGTATCTATAGACGGTACGTTTGTGATAAATTACGCCCTTTGAGCGAAAGGGAATCCGGTTCCTATTCCGGAACCCGGCAGCGGAACCGTTTCAATAATCGTTCCCTCGTTTTTACAGCGAGTGTTCGACGGGGTAACCCAAAGTGGCCTGAAGACGCCGCCGAGAGGTCCGGGAAGAGTTTTCTTTTCTGCCTGAGCGTTCGAGTTCCATGGAATCCTATAGAAGGGAGATATGGTTCGGAACGCGAATAGCACCGCATTTGCGGCGGTGTCCGGATACTCTCTGAGGACGTTGAAATTTCAGGTGAGGGATGTACGTGGAGATGTCGCGCCGGTTCGTACCCATATCCGCAGCAGGTCTCCAAGGTGAAGAGCCTCTAGTCGATAGAATAATGTAGGTATGGGAAGTCGGCAAATTGGATCCGTAACTTCGGAATAAGGATTGGCTCTGAGGACCGGGGCGTGTCGGGTTTGGACGGAAAGCGGATGCGACCGGTGCCGGGCCTGGTCGATGCTCGAGCGTCTCTCGGGGCGCGAGGGCGGACTCCGGACCCGCGTTCCGGCCTTCCGCGGATCTTCCTAGCCGTAAGGCCAAGTCAGTTTGAAAAAAGAAAAGAAAAGAAAATAAATTTATTTGACCCAGGTTAAGGCACACAATTTTCATACAAAAACAGAAAGTAGTTAGAACACAGTATTGTGTGCCTCACGGCTGCGCCAAATAGGCCCAGTTCAGCATAAATGCCAGACAACTGGTGTCTGACGCTGGTTTTTAACTGGATCTTATATTACGAGGACGTCTTACGGATGTAAATCAGTTTTATAGTGTGTGTAAATATTTAAATAAAAATAGATAGATATGTGTAGCAAAAAATAATAAAATATCTTGGAATTGTTTAAAAAAATAATTATAGAAATTATATAGTGGTGTTGAAAATAAATGGTATGGTTGCAATAAGACACAATGTGACTATCGTCGATAAATAACAGCTAACTATATCATAGTTCATATCAATGAAATATTCAAATTGATCATGTCTAGCTCCCGTTGCGCATCGATGAGGTACTGCCGTAGGCGTCAAGGTTACCGACCACGTCGGTGTAACCTGCTGCAGCCGGTGCCAGCTCTACGGCCACCCTTAAAAGTACTGCAGGGCCAAGGCGATGGTCTGTGGCAACTGCGGCGAGGAGGGACACAAGAGCGCCGAGTGCCAGGCCGCAACTCCTGCGTGCGCGACTTGCAAGAGGTTCGGGAGAAAAGGCGCAAATACCCACCGCACCGCCTCGCGTGACTGCCCCGCCCGAACCCACGCAGAGCAGAGGTCAGTAAGCACCACAAATTACTATGGATGAGCTGCATATCGGACAAGTCAACCTGCAGGGATCAGCGGCAGCGACTGCTGAACTTCCAGCCATTGCGGCTGATCTGGGGCTGGACGTGGTACTGGTGCAGGAGCCGTTCCCCTCGACGCAGCCAACAGTCGCGTTGCACCAGCAGCTGCTACTTCCGGAGGGCCCCCACCCCAAGGTGGGAGTGTTCCTACCACGCCTGGACGCAGTGTGCGCGGTACTGCACCAAATTTCAAACAGTCACTGCCTAGTGTGCCACATAGCCTGGAGAGGATCTGCCATTCACGTAGTTAGCGCGTACTTCCAGTACTCTGAGGACATTTCGACCCACTTGGAGCACCTTACCAGAGTACTGGAACTTCTTCGAGGGAGCCGTGTGCTGGTGGGAGCGGACACAAACGCTCACTCGCCCCTGTGGCACTGCTTGCCGCGCCACTACATGGGGCGGGGACGGGAAGTGGCACGGCGTCGCGAAGAAATGAAGGCCTTCCTGTTGAGCCGTGGCCTGGTGGTCCACAACTTGCCAGGTAACCCACCAACTTTTTCCACGGCCAACGGGGAGTCCAACATTGACGTGACCTTCTCGTCGAGGGGGGTCGGGGTTCACGGGTGGATGGTGCACGTGGAGGCCAGCAGTGACCATAGGTTGATTACCTTCAGGCTATGTGGTGCACAACAACAGCAAAAACAACGACGGGAGCCCACTCCTGCTGCAGAGTCGTCGGTAGTGCCAAAGAGGTTCTGAGAACGTAGTTGCGTACGCGGATGATGTAACGGTCCTCATCGAGTCTGAATCTCGATCCGGCATCGAGGCCTCGGCCTCATGCGCCATGGAATAAATAAGCCAGTGGGGGGTCAGGAATAGGCTGGATTTCTCCCCCTCAAAGTCATACTCCATGACTCTGAGGGGGGGCTTGACCAAGCGCCCGCCCACGGTCAGGCTCGGTGGGATCTCAGTCAGGAGCGTGCGTTCAACCAGAGTCTTGGGTGTGACGATCGACGCGAGTCTGTCCTTCAGAGAACATGCTTTGTCCATTGGCGAGCGTGCTGCAGCGGGGCTGGGCAAAAAGTCACGCGTCTCCGCATCTTCCTGGGGCATTCGGTACAGGGCCCTTAAGGTCCTGTACAAAGGTATTTACGTCGCGACGCGGCAGGATGCTGGTGGAGGCGCGTGAAAACTTACATGGTTGGGGCCACGTTGTTGAGGACACAGAGGCCTGCGCTCATTTTGCTGACCAAAGCGTACCGGTCTGTCAGCACTGCGACATTGCCGGTTTTGGCGGGGTGCTCCCAGCCGATCTCGAGGTTGCCCGTGCGGGCATGGTGGACGATATCCGTCATTTGCCGCGGGACATGCTCAGGACCGGGCAAAGAGACATCGCGGACGATGCCGTAGCCAACTGGCAGCGGAGATGGGTAGCGGAGGAAAAGGGTAGTACCGCTACTTCCCGGACGCAGCGGCTAGGCTCAAGGCGACTTGGGTCGAGCCGGACTATCAGGTCTCGCAGATCCTGACTGGGCATGGATGTTTTCGAAAGAGATTGCATAACATGAAGCTGAGTGAGGTGAGCGTGTGTTACTGCGGGGAGGAGGATGAATGTCTTGACCACATTTTGTGGTGATGACCCATGTATGATGACCAGAGAAGCGTGATGATGGATGGGATCACTCGCGTGGAGGAGGGACCAGTCTACTACGCTGACCTCGTTGCGTCGGAGGCTAACTTCCGACGACTTAGAGACTTCGCGCACAGCTGGCACAAGGTCAGGAGCCAGCTGAAAAGAGATCCGGGCAGAAAAGACGTCGGGGAAGACGAAGACGACGATGCAGGTTAGGTTTAGGTTAGCTTAGGGAAAAATGTAACAGCGTAGGGAAAGCATAGAGAAGCAAAAAAAAAAAGTCAGAAACCAGCAAAATAAAAATATACATATGGTAAAACAAGGAAATTACTAAAAAAAAACCAAGGAAAAAAAAAATTAAAAAAAAATTAATTATATATTATGTATACGTATATATGGCTAGCTACGTGGCTAGTCACAGGTCCGTCGACGAAGGCGTTTTTGTGGCGTTGCCCAAAGGTGAGGCACTAGAGTGCCGCCCCAGAATGGGGAGAAAGGCATAAGGGAGACAGGACGAGATAACTTGTAAAGGAGTCAAGAAGCAACTGCGGTGATAGCACATCTATCCAAACGGGCTATGTCCGCAGCCGTCTCCTTGAGATTCGGCCCATATGACTTGGTGTCGGTGGGGCCATGGGAGGTGGTGGGTTGTCCCTATCTACTTTTTTTTGGTTGTTTTGTGCTGTGCTGTGCTATTGTGAACTGTGTAAGGGTTAGCACTGAAGTTTCAGTGTTAAGCGACCCACCACCATATCATAGAAGGTACTGTAATTAATGCTTAGTTGTGAAATAAGTGCCCTTGATAGTAAACCTAGTGAGGTTAAGTCCCACGCCGAGCACGTGCCTTTTTGAGGTTAGGTGCACGTGGTGACTTTGACGTTACGTGCACGTGGTGACTTTTAGGTTAGATTGGCCGCGTGTCTCCCGCCACTTACTGGTTGACGGCTGCCAGTGTCATCTTGCGTGACATTGTTGGCGGGCCCTGTCAGTTTCACTTTCGAGTGACAGCTGTCAGGTGTCGGCTATCGGTGTCAGTCTTGGGTGACGTCTGTCGCTGTCACCGGCCATTGACATCTGTCGGGTATCAGCTGTCACGGTGACTCCTGGGTCACGTCTGCGACGGTGACTCCTGGGTGATGTCTGCCACTGTCATATGTCAGTGTCGCTTTCGGGTGGCATCTGTCTGTTGTCAGCTGTCAGTGTCAGCTCTGGGTGGCACCTGTCACTGTCATCTGCCAGTGTCGGTTGGTTGACACTTGCGTTGTTGTTGCCAGTCTTGCGATCAATTCTTTTGTTGTTCGTGGTAGTAATTTTTACAATTCTACCTCAACTATTTATTGTTGTTTATTTAGATTATTTTACTCCATTTATTATTAGTTTGGTTATTGCTAAGGGTTATTGTAGTAGAGATTAGGCTAGGTATAGAGGTTAATTTAGGTATTTTCATCCTTTTATTTTATTTTTATTTTATTGCTAGTGTAGCTTATTCGTAGGTTAGCTGAGGGATGGCGCACGAAGAGGACGGGGACGCGTTCCGCCATGCCATTGATGAGGAGATGTCGAAACGGGAAGAGGAGCTGCGCTGCCTGGAGGAGCTCCGTCAGGGCATCAGCTTCGCCCCGAGGAGATCCCTGATGCGCACTCCTCCATTAAGTTTTAGTGTAGCTGCGGAGCCCATTCCTCCCATTGGAGAGGATTGTCTGCCTCCAAAAACCCCGCTGGCTCAGCCTGTTAAGAGGCCGCTGACCTCCCCTCAGGAGGCTCAAGGACCTATGCGGGGGCCGGAGGTACCTAGGGCAGATGTTGTGCCACCGATCAGTGGCATTCTGGCGGGTTCGAGCCAGACTATTAGTATGGAGTCGCCTAGGGCGGGATCCCCTCCAGAAGCCTCGAGTACCCCGGGAAAGCAGGGGTTAGCGCCGAAGAGTGGCGTAGACCTCATCGATGACGTCTACACAGCCGTAAAAGTCATAAGCGGCGTGGCCAATGCCACTAACAAACTGAACATGCATGATAAGGGGCTTTTTTTTTTTTTTTTTTGAGGGTGGGAAATCATCAAATAACTTCTCCCGCTCTGGGCGGAGCGGGAGGGTGTGTCAGACTCTTACTGACTAAAACCCACCCGTATTCCTTCCTGTTGCTTGTGTTGCGGGGGCCTCGGTGACCCATAAGTACCTTCCCGCGACATGATAAGGGGCTGATTGCAAGATACGGCCAGGACATCCTAGCCGTCGTGGTGGCGCTGCACCTGCGCTTGGCTGAGGCGGAGCATAGCGTCACCGCTATGAATCTTAGGGTTGCCTCTATTGAGCTGCAGCAGGCCAGTGCACCTACTGCAGTGGCGGCAACCACAGCCGGGCCGGGTGCAGTGGGGATCCCAGATAGGGGTTTAAATTACGCCGCCATCCTGAAGCTGCCTAACGGCAAGCCGTCCAGTATGGCGGTGGAGCAGCGCGGGCCGGCGGTACTCTTCTACCCTAACTCCATCATCCATATATGTGTATATGACAACGCACACGTTACCAAAGGAACAAAAGCTATTTTTTTTTTCTGTTTATTCTTTTGGTGGGGGGGGGGGGGTGTTTGGGGTTGGGGGGAGGGTTCGGAGGGTTTTTTGACATCGTTTGGATCTTTATTTTTGCTTTTATTTCACTAAAATCAAGCAAAAACCACACGTGGCCGGGGTCCAAAGGGGGATAAAGTAAAAGGGGGGGCGAGGGGGCCAAGGGCAGCAGAGGCGTAGGGGGGTGTGTGCTCGTCACCTACCCACCTACCTACGTACCTCTGGGGGGTCACGGGACGACGATCGATTCACTCAATCTGACCCGCCAGACACTTGTAGATTTTTACGTTCATACGTATGTGCATACGTACAAGTCGATGTTATCGGCCGAAACAGCCGCCGATCCTTTCGTTTTTTAGCTTCTATGTTCTGTCGTGCAAAGTGCACGAGCGCGTGCCGGGCGAGCACGACGGAGCGCGCGCGGGAACTAGCACGATGAAGAAGCCTGTTGGAGTCGTGAGAAGCAAAGTGTTTGTAGATTTCTAGTGGATTTTGTGAACTGCGTCCGTCGCGCTCTGTATGCGTTCGCGCTCGGACGAACAAAAGGAAGCGGCGGACATGCGAAAGCACGCGCGCTCGCGACTCTTCGGTTAGTGATCGCTTTGCGGCGAGCTAACCAGCGAGGGTTGCGGTGCGTCGAGTCGCTTCTTCGGTCCGTGCCGCGACACGCGCGCTACCGCAGCGCACGTCGTCAGGAGACTATACAGAAATGTCCTGTAACGCATACACAGTAGGCGGACTCGACGTCCGAAGGGCGCATCGACGCCGTCGTCGGCCTCCCTCGAGAGAGGGAGCTCGGCTGCGTCGTCGTCACGCCGACGGATATCGCGTCTGCCTCATTCTTTTATCGTTGGCCTCAGATCAGGGAGGATCACCCGCCGAATTTAAGCATATTAGTAAGCGGAGGAAAAGAAACTAACTAGGATTTCCTCAGTAGCGGCGAGCGAACAGGAAAGAAGCCCAGCACTGAATCCCGCCGTCGTCCGGGCGGCGGGAGATGAGGTTCGGGAGGTTCCGCTTTCTCGTCGCGAGCGCTCCTGTCCAAGTTCGTCTTGAACGGGGCCGTTTTCCCGTAGAGGGTGCCAGGCCCGTAGCGACGGAGGCTCGCGGCGAGAGGGACTCTCCTCAGAGTCGGGTTGCTTGAGAGTGCAGCCCTAACTGGGTGGTAAACTCCATCTAAGGCTAAATATTACCGCGAGACCGATAGCGAACAAGTACCGTGAGGGAAAGTTGAACAGAACTTTGAAGAGAGAGTTCAAGAGTACGTGAAACCGTTCAGGGGTAAACCTGCGAAACTGGAATGAACGAACGGAGAGATTCATCGTCACTCCGCGGCGTACGGACGCGTGCCTCGATGTCGTCGGCCCCGGCCGGCAGGCACGGGCCGCGCCCGTCGACGTCCGCGGACGGCGTGCACTTCTCTCTTAGTAACTACATCGCGACCCGTTCGATGTCGGTCTAAGCGCCGTACGGGAGCCCCGTTGCCCCTTCGCGGGGGTAGTGGGACCGTGACGGTGGCCGACCGGCCGTCGGACGGTAGTTTGACGAATCGCGCACGCGTTTAGGCGCGTCCGGCCCGACGCAAGTCAACGTCGTATCCCGTGTCTTCGCCCGAGTACGGACGCGGGTGCGGCGCGTCTGCCGTCGCCGCCGTGTGTCTCGGACTGTGCGCGTCTCTGTCTGCGATGATTCAGTTTCGGGCACTCGCAGGACCCGTCTTGAAACACGGACCAAGGAGTCTAGCATGTATGCGAGTCATTGAGACAATGAAACTGAAAGGCGCAACGAAAGTGAAGGCGCGCGCTCGCCGCGTGCTCAGGGAGGATGGAGCGTCGGTCTAGGTCGACCTCTCGCACTCCCGAGGCGTCTCGTTTCCAATCTGTGAATGCAGGCGCGCTCTGAGCATAGATGCTGGGACCCGAAAGATGGTGAACTATGCCTGGTCAGGTCGAAGTCAGGGGAAACCCTGATGGAGGACCGTAGCGATTCTGACGTGCAAATCGATCGTCGGAACTGGGTATAGGGGCGAAAGACTAATCGAACCATCTAGTAGCTGGTTCCGTCCGAAGTTTCCCTCAGGATAGCTGGCGTCGACTTGAATAGTCTCATCCGGTAAAGCGAATGATTAGAGGTATTGGGGCCGAAACGACTTCAACCTATTCTCAAACTTTAAATGGGTGAGTACTCCGGCTTACTCGAACGATGAAGCCGGAGATCTGATGACGGTGCCAAGTGGGCCAATTTTGGTAAGCAGAACTGGCGCTGTGGGATGAACCAAACGTAGTGTTAAGGCGCCTAAAAAACGCTCATAGGACACCATGAAAGGCGTTGGTCGCTCATGACAGCAGGACGGTGGCCATGGAAGTCAGAATCCGCTAAGGAGTGTGCAACGACTCACCTGCCGAAGCAACCTGCCCTGAAAATGGATGGCGCTGCAGCGTTTTGCCTATACACTACCGATACGGGCATGTGCGACGACGCTTCATCGCGACGTCATTAAGCCGTAACGAGTAGGACGTGCGCGGCGGAGAGCGCAGAAGGGTCTGGGCGTGAGCCCGCCTGGAGCCTCCGTCGGTGCAGATCTTGGTGGTAGTAGCAAATACTCCAGCGAGGCCTTGGAGGACTGACGTGGAGAAGGGTTTCGCGTGAACAGTAGTTGCTCGCGAGTCAGTCGATCCTAAGCTCAAGGAGAAATCTTATGTCGATGTGGCGTGTTTTTTTTTTTCAAAGGATATTTACTCGTTCGAGATGATAAATTACGCCCTTTGAGCGAAAGGGAATCCAAAAATAAAATATTTTTCTTTCTTTCTTTCTAATTTATCATCTCGAACAAGTAAATGTCCTATTTACTTGTTCGAGATGATAAATTAGAAAGAAAGAAAGAAAAATATTTTATTTGGGACACGCACAAGAAATACAAAAGTAAAAAAACAAAAAGCATTTAAAACTAAACTTCGAATAAACAAAAAACAACAAAGAAAATCAATAAGAACGACTTGTGCGATGCCAAAAAGGCTCGTATCTCAGCATAATGCTGCGATATTTAAAAAATAAATACCGCAACGCTGGTATTCTGATAGGGCCCGCTGTGATGCCACGGACATATCTACGGACACAATATATAATATATCCCACCAGTGGAATAAAAATTAAATTACAGAAGTAACTAAATATATATATAATAGATGTACAGTAAATATTAAGATTGACTCCGACGCTCGTACTTCACTTGTCCATGCCATAAACTATTGTCTATGGTGTACGACAAGCGAGGGGATGTAGGCGCATCTGGCCCGTTTAAAAAAAAGTACTCTGTGTCTTTGCGCTGCATACGTTCGGCTGTCAATGTTTTTGTAAAACGTTTTAGGAAAATAAATTATAATAGTGATTGATACTTATATTGATGCAAATAGAACAATGAGTGATTAATAGAAGATTATGCAAGGAAGTAGTGCAAATAAATACTATAAAGTATTGTAGTGTGTATGACTGACTGTGTTGTGTTGTGTAAATCGGAAGAGAATGTTTTATTTACCGAGTAAAACAAAGGGATCGAAGAAAAATCACACTGCAAAGAAGTTAGGACCTGGCTAAGAGTCACAAATAACAACTGCGTGTGAGTTAGAAACTGGTTTCCTTTTGTACTCGTATCAAGTAGTGCTTATATTTACTACTAAAAGTTTCAACTGCTTTAAAGCACGAAAAGGAGGTGGCAAGTCGTTCCAGCAGCGAGAGGCAGCGAATTTATAGCTTCCGCGGAATGCAGCAGTTTTGTGCGTTGAGGCCAACAGAAGGTATGAAGATGCTCTTGTTTTAACTTTATTTATATCACGAGACCAAGTCAATTTCCTATATAGATATTCTGGTTTTTTTGTGAGAATGGTGCCAAAGAGTAGGGTAGCCAGATGAAGCTTTCTCCGATCTGACATTCTCATCAAATTACCCTTATTTAAAAATGGAGTTATGTGAGATCGGGGAGGGACATTGAAACAAAATCTCACACAAGCATTCTGCACCCGCTGGAACAACTTGTCGCTTCTACCGAGAATACACGCCCCATACACAGTGTCAGCGTAGTTCAGCTTGGATAAAACAAGTGACTCACACGGCTTGACACGCATATCCACACTTATGTAGGGCCGTACACGGTACAAAAGCTTTAGATGGTAAAAACAGTTGCGCACAGCTTCCATGATGTGTGTCTCAAAATGCAGATGCTCGTCAAATACCACACCAAGATTACGGGCTTCTTGCTTCCTATCAATAGAACACCCGTCAATCTTTAAATCCAGATTGTACCCTAACATTTTATTTAAAAAGTCTCTTGATCCCATCAGAATGTACTTGGATTTAATAGGATTTAGAACCAGAGAGTTCCTTATTGACCATGCTGAAATCCTTTCTAAATCCTCATTCATTTTTTCTACAGCTTCAGCAGAGTGCTGAGGGCGGAAAGAGAAATACATCTGCAGATCGACAGCATATAGGTGGAACTTGGTGTTGATCAGACAGTTGATGATGTCAGCACTGTACATAATGAAGAGAAGTGGACCTAAGATCGATCCTTGTGGTACGCCGCGGTACACTTGCATGGGACTAGAGGACATAACATCTCCATCACTGTCATTTGTCACCTGGACAAACTGAGAACGGTGACTCAGGTAACTCCAAAACCATTGGACTGTTTTGGGCTGACATCCGTAGTAAGACAGCTTGGAGAGGAGGAGGGAGGTATTTATTGAGTCGAAGGCGCGTGAAATATCCAGCAGCACAAGCATGGTACCCATACCTCGCTCTCTGGCTTCCAGGATATTGCCAACCACATCAAGAAGAGCTGTGGCTGTGCTGTGCCCCTTACGAAATCCTGATTGAGCCAGTGGCAAAATACCGTGCTGCTCAAGATATGCACGAAGCTGGTTAGACACCACTTTCTCCAGAACCTTGGAGAGACACGGTAACAGGCTAATAGGGCGAAGATCTTTCATACTGGTAGGGTTAGATACTTTGGGAATGGGCCTAACTATAGCCAATTTCCATAGATCTGGAAAAGAGGAGGTGGCTATGGATCTGTTGATTATGGCCGTTATAGCTGGTAGTGCACGAGGAAGAGTCATAATCAGCATCTCCAGAGATATATGGTCAGATCCCTGAGCATTGGACTTAAGACCATGTAAAAGCCTCAACACTGTGTCCTCCCGGACTGGCTCAAGCTCGAAATGGCTATTACTGAATCTGTGGTGCTCAAAGTAAGTTAAATCAGCATTACTGACCCCACCACTGCCAGGTACATCCAGAAAGTGGTCATTTATTTTCTCGGGGTTGTTACAAAAGTGCGGTAAACTGTGCTCTGTTTTTTTTTAAATAGCTATCGATGATTTTATCCTTTGGTTGAATTGGCTGTTTAATGTTTTTATTAATATAACTTTTAAAATATGCACACTTTTCACTATCAAAGGCAGCCCTAACCATGTATTTAAGCTCCTTGTATGAGTTAATATGATGTATAGATTTAGTAGCTTTAGCCTTAATATGGCATTTGTCACGCAACTTCATCATTTCCTTGACAGTATAAGTTATCCATGGATAAGACATTTCTTTGATTAAGACTTTTTTAAGGGGTGCATGCAAGTCGAAGAGATTCAAAATATACTCATTAAAAGTTGCTACCATAGAGTTCACATCCTCCAGACTTTCAATATGCTCCCAGTCCATCCGATTCAAATCATCATTAAATTTGTCCAGCAGAATATCTTTAAGTGGCCTATAGGTGATTCAGTGTGGGGTAGGTTTCTCTAATTTAAAGTTAAATTCAACAGATATAACTGCATGTTGACCAAGCTCAGGTATGTGTGATACAGAGACCCCACATACACGGGCATCAGTGCACACAACGTCAATTAGTGTTTCGCTATGATCTGTAAAATAGGTAGGCTCAGTAACAAATTGCTTTAGCTTGGAGCATAGTAAAAAATTGTTAAGTAATTTTGTTTTATTTTCCAGCTGGTTTAACATGTTAATGTTGAAGTCACCAAGCAAAATGGCCTTGTCTGCGCTCGCAAGAGAGGAAAGAGACTTCGTAATCGCATCTAGGAAGACATTCACATTGAGCCACGGTGGCCTGTATGCAGTACCAACGACAACTGAATGCGAGTTGACAGTAAGCCTGAGCCTTACTTAGAATTTCAGCATCTTTATTATTGTATTGTTATAATAGTTTCGTTAGGAGAGTGATTTGGACACGGTGTTAGTGTAATTTGGTTGTTTTGTGCTGTGCAACTTGCTTTTGTGTTGTGAACTGTGTAAGGGTTAGCACTGAAGTTTCAATGTTAAGCGACCCACCACCATATCATAGAAGGTACAGTAATTAATACTTAGTTGTGGAATAAGTGCCCTTGACAGTAAACCTCGTGAGGTTTAGTCCCACGCCGAGCACGTGCCTCTTTGAGGTTAGGTGCACGTGGTGACTTTGAGGTTACGTGCACGTGGTGACTCTTAGGTTAGATTGGCCACGTGTCTCCCGCCACTTGCTGGTTGACGGCTGTCAGTGTCATCTTGGGTGGCATTGTCGGTGGGCCCTGTCAGTTTCACTTTCGAGTGACAGCTGTCAGGTGTCGGCTATCGGTGTCAGTCTTGGGTGACGTCTGTCGCTGTCATCGGCCAGTGACATCTGTTGGGTGTCAGCTGTCACGGTGACTCCTGGGTGACGTCTGTCACTGTCATCTGTCAAGTGTCGCTTTCGGGTGGCATCTGTCGGTTGTCAGCTGTCAGTGTCAGCTCTGGGTGGCACCTGTCACTGTCATCTGTCAGTGTCAGTTGGTTGACACGGGCGTTGGTGTTGCCAGTTTGAGATCATTTCTCTTGTGGTTCGTGGTAGTAATTTTTTCATTTCTACCACAACTATTTATTGTGGTTTAATTAGATTATTTTACTTCATTTATTATTAGTTTAGATATTGCTAAGGGTTATTGTAGTAGAGATTAGGCTAGGTATAGAAGTTAATTTAGGTATTTTCCCCCTTTTATTTTATTTTTATTTCATCGCTAGTGTAGGTAGCTTATTGGTAGGTTAGCTTAGGGATGGCGGACGATGAGGATGGGGACGCGTTCCGCCATGCCATTGATGAGGAGATGTCCAAACGGGAAGAGGAGCTGCGCTGCCTGGAGGAGCTCCGTCAGGGCATCAGCTTCGCCCCGAGGAGATCCCTGATGCGCACTCCTCCATCAAGCTTCAGCGTAGCTGCGGAGCCCATTCCTCCCATTAGGGAGGATTGTCTGCCTCCAAAAACCCCGCCGGCTCAGCCTGTTAAGAGGCCGCTGTCCTCCCCTCAGGAGGCTCAGGGACCTATGCGGCGACAGGAGATGCCAAGGGCAGATGCTGCGCCACCGATAAGTGGCATTCTGGCGGGTCCGAGCCAGACTATCTGTATGGAGTCGCCTAGGGCGGGATCCCCTCCGGAAGCGTAGAGTACCCCTGGAAAGCAGGGTTTAGCGGCGAAGAGTGGCGTAGACCTCATTGATGAGGTCTACACGGCCGTAAAAGGCATTAGCGGCGTGGCCAATGCCCCCAATAAGCTGAACATGCACGATATGGGGCTGATTGCAGGATACGGCCAGGACATCCTGGCCGTCGTAGCGGCACTGAACCTGCGCTTGGCTGAGGCAGAGCACAGCGTCACTGCCATGAAGCTTCGGGTTTCCTCAATTGAGCTGCAGCAGGCCATTGCGCCTTCTGCAGTAGTGGCATCCAAAGCTGGGTCGGGTGCAGCGGGGATCCCGGACAGGGGGATGAACTACGCCGCCATCCTGAAGCTGCCTAACGGCAAGCCCAGTATGGCGGTGGAGCAGCGCGGGCCGGCGGTACTGTTTTACCCGAACTCGGAGGAGATCAAGTCTTTGGAGGCGACTCTGAAAGAGTTGCGGGAGAAGGTGCAGCCGGGCCAAAGGGGTATTCAGGTCCAGGCGGTACGCAGAGTGGGCAACGCGGGCGTCGTCGTGCAAACGGCGTCGTCAGCGGCAGCCCAGAAGCTGAAAGCAGCGGCCCCCGCTACGCTGAGGACTGCCGACCCGAAGTCCCGGAGGCCGCTCGTGGCGCTGCGTAACCTCAGCGGTAACCCCGTCGCGGAAGAGGTCTTAGAGGACCTGCATAGGGTCAACCTCGCCAAGGACGCGGACTGGCCTGTGGAGAGGCTCCGCAGGGAGGCGTGTTTCGCCTTCAAGAAGGGTCGGCGTGGAGGGCGAAGCACTACTGTGGTGTTCGAAGTTTCGGCTGGTTTGCGGGAAAAACTGCTGGGGCTTGGGAGAGTATACGTGGGCTGGGACTCGGTAGAGGTAGTTGACTACGTCCGGGTTACGTGCTGCTCCAAGTGCCAGCAGTACGGGCACCCCGAAAAGCACTGCAGGACTCCCGGCATGACCTGCAGCAGGTGTGGGGATAGCGGCCACAAGGCCGAGGAGTGTCAGGCCACAGCAGAGTGCTGTGCCACATGTAAGCGCTTCCAAAGGCCAGAAGCCAAGTCGCACAAGACGGGCGCGATTGACTGCCCCGCGCGCTTGTATGCGGAGAAGCAGGCTGTGGCTATGACAAACTATGTCTAGGAGTCCACCAGCACTAAGGGTGGGGCAGTTGAATCTCCAGGGTTCAGTTACAGCCACGAAGGAACTGCCGGCGATTGCCAAGACTCTGCGCTTGGACCTTGTATTGGTCCAGAAGCAGTACTGCGACACCAGGACCATCCAGTGTGGGCCAGAGTCCAAGGCGGGCATAGTCGTGGTGAACCCTGGAATTGCTGTCACATTCCTGGGTCATCTCAGCACCGACCATTGTGCGGTGGCCCATGTCAACTGTTCAGTCACGGGGAGTGATTTTTACGCTGTGTCGTCCTACTGCCAGTACAGCCAGGACATTGCAGTTCATCTGCAACAGCTGACAATTGTCCTGGACCAGCTGGCGGGATATCATGTACTGGTAGGGATGGACAGCAACGCCCACTCTCCGCTGTGGCACTGTGAGCGGAGACAGTATGTGGGTAGGGGACCGGACACTGAGTACAGGAGGACCCAAATGGAGGGCCTTATCCTGGGCAGGGGATTAATAGTGCACAATGTGGAAGGTCAACCCCCCACATTCTGCGGACCAAACGGTCAGTCAAATGTTGATTTGACACTGTCAAACCGAGGACTCACAGTGTCTCAGTGGGTAGTGCACGAGGGGGCCAGCGTGAGTGATCACCAGCTGATCACGTATGAGGTTGGCATGGGCGCCGCAAGTGCGGCGGGTCTGGCTGAGAATTCGGCCTTCACTACGGTGTCCTTCCGGGAGAAGGGGGTGGATTACCAGCGGTTTCGCAGTGTTCTCCACACCAGGATGGGTAGGCTCCAGACATGGAAGCCGGCACAAGTAATCTGCTCCCAGTACTCCGAGATCCTCTCCAGCGCTGCGGAGGCATGCCTAGGGAAGAGAGGGAGGAAGGATACCGGAGGGTACGAGTGGTGGACTCCGGACCTAGACAGGATAAGGAGGAGAGTATACTGTGCGCGGCGAGCCTGGCAACAGGCTCGGAAAGCCGGAGATTCCAGGGAGGGGGAACGGCTCCACTCACTGCATGCGGTGAGGTGGGAGTACAAAATCGCCATGCGGGACACGGAGGTTGCCTACTTTCGTGGCATTGCGGAGTCTGGGAACGACGACCCATGGGGGCTTGCATACAGAGCCGCGTCAGGCAGAGTGCGCCCCCCCGCAAATGTCATGCAAGCCATTAGGTTGGAGGACGGCAACTCCATGACGGCAGAGGGTACGGCGAGGGGCCTCCTTGGTATCTTGTGCCCGGACGACGACCCTGGCAAGGACACGTCATATCACCGACAAGTCAGGCTCGCGGCAGCATGTTCCCCAACAGGGCAGGAGTCGGAGCCACCCAGTAGTGCGGCTCTGGACCGTATTATCAGGGAGCTCCCCAACACTGCCCCTGGGTTGGATGGCCTCACAGCCAAGATAGTCAGACACGCGTGGAGAGTCAGCGGAGCGGAGATGCTCCTGATGTACTCGGCGTGTGTCAGCGAGGGGGTGTTTCCGGATATATGGAAGGTGGGAAGGTTGGTCGTCCTGCCAAAGGGCAACGATCGGGCGCTCTCGGATCCCAAAGCCTATAGGCCACTGACGCTTCTCCCAATACTTGGGAAGATACTGGAGAGATTAATTATAACATGTGCGCCCTGCCTATACCGTGGTATTTCGGACGCTCAGCATGGTTTTTCGAGGGGGAGGTCGACGGTCACGGCGCTTAACGCGACCCTGGATCGGGTGGCGAACTCCTCGGAAAATTATGTTGAAGTCGTCCTTTTGGACATCTCTGGGGCCTTCGACAACGCCTGGTGGCCCATGGTCCTGACGAAGGCCAAGCAGGGCGGGTGCCCGCCTAACATCTACCATATATTGGTAAGTTACTTTAACAACAGGCGAGTCGGACTCTTCATGGGCGACCAGGTGGTGTGGAAGCGGTCCACGATTGGCTGCCCCCAGGGATCCGTCCTTGGCCCAACGCTTTGGAACCTCCTGCTCGATGACATCCTGAGGCTGCCGTGGCCGGAGGGTGTCACAGCGATAGCATATGCCGATGACATTACGGTGGTGATCGAGGCGCCGAGTCGGGCGGCAATTGAGCGTAGCTCAATTGTCGCTGGAGGCGGTGTCCGCTTGGGGGACACGGAACCGTCTCACATTTTCTGCTGCAAAGTCGCAGGCCCTCAAGGGCAAATTTAAGCGTCCCCCTACAATACGCATGGACGGTGCCTCGATCACTCACGTAACACACGCCAAGGTGCTGGGCGTCGAAATTGATGATGCGGGCTCCTACGCGCCGCATGCTAGTTTGGCCGGCCATCGGGCAGTGAACGCCTTCGGGAAGATGTCGGAGTATCGGCGTCTTCCTGGGGCGTCAAGTACAGGGCCCTTAAGATCCTGTACTCAGGGACATACGTGGCAATCCTTACCTATGCTGCGGCCGTATGGTGGCGGAGTTTTAACAGGTACGTCGTGCGGAGTACGCTGCTCCGCACGCAACGCCCAGCACTTATTTTATTGACTAAGGCGTACAGGTCGGTCAGTACCGCAGCGCTGCCGGTGTTGGCAGGAGTGCTGCCGGCCGACCTGGATGTCTGTCGGGCGGGACGAGTCGCGCAGGAGTGTTCCGGGCTGGTTGGCAGGGAGCGCAAAGAGGCAATTGGGAAGGTGAGAGCGGAGATTGTTTCTCAGTGGCAGGAACGATGGCAGTCTTCCGGGGACGGCAGGGAACTGCGTGCTTTCCTTCCGGAAATAGCCCATCGCCTATCTTGGGGATGGCTGGAGCCAGACTATGTCACGTCACAGATCCTAACAGGACACGGGAATTTCAGGAGCTGCCTACACGCGATGTCGCTATGCGACACCGCTAAATGCTATTGTGGGCAGGCGGATGAAACTTGAGACCATGTCCTGTGGGACTGCACTCTGTACGCTGATCATAGACAGCTCATGTTGGGGAACTGGGATAGGGAACTGCATGGGCCGGTGTTCTACCAGGAGTTGGTGGCCAGTGCGGAGGGTTTCCAGAGGCTGCGGTCATTTGCTCACAAGTGGCACAGCCAACGGAAACTCCTCGAGTCTGGGGACTGCACAGCTGAGTCGTAATTTTGCTGCTATAAAGGAGGTTTAGGTAGGGTGGCTACATCATTTTACTGAAGAGTGAAATGGTGTGGTTACCCTACTGTAACTCGCGGTAATGTCAAAAGGACAGCTCGGTCGTGAAGTCCTGTTTTTGTGCTGTCACAGGCCCCAAATGGGGCGTACAAATAAACAGACGACAAAATGAACAAACGGGATATAGTCCGTATGCCGTAAGGCGGGGAGGACTAAGAGTACAGAGATGAGGGAGTGTGTCCCTATCTACTTCGTCGTCGGCTATCGTAGAGAGCGGACGTGCGGACGTGTATTTTCCATTCTTTTTTCTCATTGGCTCATGCAAAAACTCGGCGCCTCTCGTTTTGGCTTGGGGAAAGTGCCATAAGAGCCCGCGGCCATATTGGCATCCGAGTGAGCGCGAGTGCTAGCTGGGCGGAGCCTGCCATCATCTGACGTCTTGCGTCAGGTGACAGTGACAGCTGTCCCCCCCCCCTGCCCGCGAAAGTGACAGTGACAGTGACACTTATCACCCCCCCGCGAAAGTGACGCTTGTGCGAAAGTGACGTTTAGGAATCAGTGACAGTGACATTTCCTAACCCCGCGCCTTCAGCAGGAGCTGCTGGAGGCCTCGATATTGGAGAAGGAGGAGGAGCTGCGGGCGCTGGAGGAGCTGAAGCGAGAGGGTGGCGGGCTCTTTACGCCAAGCCAGTCGCTGGCACGCACCCCCCCCAGGCTTTCCCCACGACTACTCCGCTGGTGACCGCACTCCTGGACCTATCTTCGCCCCCCCAGAGCCAGCAACCGGCGACGAATCCGCACCCTAAGCGCGCACTGTCCTCACCCGAGGAAGTGCAGGAGGCGGTGAGGCGCAAAATTGGGAAAAAAAGAGAGGTGCCGCCGGTGAGTGGCCTCAGGTTTGGCCCAACCCCGCAGCCACAACCGGACCACGGGCCAGCAACAGCAAGCGCGGTCGTAGCGGAAACAACGCAAGAGGTTCAACTGGACTCTGGCCACGGCGCCAGTAGAGCAGCTGGCGGGTCTGGCCACGAGCAGCACACGAGGAATCATGGAGGCGGTGCGGGCCAAGACGTCTAAATTGAACAAGGACGAGATAGCGGCCATAGGGGCGTACACCGAGCGGCTGAGTGCGGTAGTCACCCACCTGACGCTACGCCTAGCGGCCGCTGAGGCCGGCGGGAGATGTGCTCCACCGTTGCAGCAACCAAACGATGACGCCTCTGGAAACCATCCGCAGGCGAGATCCTTCGCGCACGCGCTGCGCCTAGGAAGGAACACCGAGCCGGTCCCGATCCAGAGACCCCCCGGCCCATGCGTTGCGATATACCCTGCGGAGGGCCAAAAGGAACACTACAAGACAGCTGAGGACACCAGAAAGGCGCTCCGTACGGCAGTGCAGCCTGCGCAGCTTGGCCTACAGATAGCTGGGCTCAGAAAGGTGGGAAACGCAGGGGTTGTCGTCCAGACAACCTCTGCGGCCGCAGCGGCCGCGCTCAGGAAGGCCGTCCCCGCCACCCTCAGGACCGTAGAACCTGCTGAGCGGCGGCCACTAATAGCCCTCACGGGCATCGACGGCTCGGCGACGCTGGAGGAGGTGCTCCACGACATTAAGGAGCAGAACTTGCAGGTTGCAGCGGAGTGGACTCCTGAAAGGATCGGCCAGGAGCTACAGCTCTCTTTTAAACGGAACCGCCACAACAACAGAACCAAATGGGTTTGCCAGGCGTCCCAAGAGCTGCGCCGTGTCCTGGTCGATCGGGGGCGGATCTACGTGGGTTGGGACGTGGTCGAGGTCACCGACCACGTCAGCGTAACCTGCTGCAGCCGGTGCCAGCTTTACGGTCACCCCGAGAAGTACTGCAAGGCCAAGGCGATGGTCTGTGGCAATTGCGGTGACGAGGGTCACAAGAGCGCCGAGTGCCAGGCCGTAACTCCTGCGTGCGCAACTTGCAAGAGGTTCGGGAGGAAAGGCGCAAACACTCACCGCACCGCCTCGCGTGACTGCCCCGCCCGAACCCACGCTGAGCAGAGGTCCGTAAATAATACAAACTACTATGGATGAGCTGCACATCGGCCAAATCAACCTGCAGGGATCGGCGGCAGCGACTGCCGAACTTCCAGCAATTGCGGCCGACCTGGGTCTGGATGTGGTTCTGGTGCAGGAGCCGTATTCCTCGTCGCAGCCAACTGTAGCATCGCACCAGCAGCTGCTGCTTCCGGGGGGCCCCCACCCCAAGGTGGGGGTGTTCCTACCGCGCCTGGACGCAGTGTGCGCGGTACTGCACCATATCTCAAATGCTCACTGCCTAGTGTGCCACATAGCCTGGAGAGGGTCTGCCATCCATCTGGTTAGCGCGTACTTCCAGTACTCTGAGGACATTTCGACCCACTTGGAGCACCTTACCAGAGTACTGGAACGTCTTCAAGGGAGCCGTGTGCTGGTGGGAGCGGACACCAACGCTCACTCACCGCTGTGGCACTGCTTGCCGCGCCACTACACGGGGCGGGGAAGGGAAGTGGCACGACGTCGGGAGGAAATGGAGGCCTTCCTGTTGAGCCGTGGCCTGGTGGTCTACAAACTGCCAGGTAACCCACCAACCTTTTCCACGGCCAACGGGGAGTCCAACATCGACGTGACCTTCTCGTCGAGGGGGGTCGGGGTTCACGGGTGGATGGTGCATGAGGAGGCCAGCAGCAGTGACCATAGATTGATTACCTACAGGCTATGTGGCGCACAACAACGACGGGAGCCCGCTCCTGCTGCGGAGTCGTCGGTAGTGCCAAAGAGGTTCCGGGAACGCGGGGTGGACTGGGACCGATTTCAGGCGATGATCCACGAGCGTGTGGGTAGGATCGACTGGGAGAAGCCTGCATCAGTGGTGTGCAAGGAGTTCACGCGAATTATCGCGTGGACTGCGAGCGAGTGTCTGGGCACGTGTGGTGACGGTAAAAAAGCGAGAGGTTATGAGTGGTGGTCTCCCTCGCTGGAGGCATTGCGTAAAAGGCATAATAAGGTGAGGAAAGCCTGGCAAAGCGTAAGAAAGGGTGGAGGGGCTCTGGAAGAGCAAGCGCGAAGGGCTTTTCATAAATGTCGCAGTAGGTACAGGACTTATGATGGAGAAGGCGCAGCTCGACTTCT
The DNA here is from genome assembly GCA_905333075.3 of Atethmia centrago. Classification (NCBI taxonomy): domain Eukaryota; kingdom Metazoa; phylum Arthropoda; class Insecta; order Lepidoptera; family Noctuidae; genus Atethmia; species Atethmia centrago. The sequence continues at coordinate 20,506,773 of HG995393.1, forward strand.
TCCGCAAGCTGGCCGATTCGGGAAATCAGGACCCCTGGGGCCTGGCGTACCGTGCTGCCAGTGGCAGGTTTCGGCCGCCGCCGAACGTGGTGTGTGGCACGAGGTTTGCGGAGGGTTTCGCCGAGGATGCGGGCACCGCCATGATCAGCCTCGTCAGGGCATTGTGCCCCGACGACGATCCGTTGCGGGACACCGTGTACCATCGCGAGGTTCGCATGGTGGCTGCCTGTATCCCGTCGGGTCGGGATGCGCCTCCTCCATCGAGTCAGGATCTGGGGAAAATAGTCAAGGATCTTCCTAACACGGCCTCGGGAATAGATGGTGTTACTGCGCGCATAGTCGGACATGTGTGGCAGGCGGCAGGAGCCGAACTGACACACATGTTTGGCATGTGTGTGGTGGAGGGCACCTTCTCCGATGCGTGGAAGGACGGTAGGCTCATTGTCCTTCCTAAGGGCAATGACAAGCCGCTGACCGATCCTAAAGCGTATCGGCCCATCACTCTTCTCTCGGTCCTGGGCAAGATTCTGGAGCGGGTCATGTTAGCGAGTGCGCCGACAATAACTAGAGGTGTGTCTCCATGCCAGCATGGGTTTTCTCGGGGCAGGTCAACCTTGTCGGCCTTGAACGACATTCTGCGGACGGTGAACGACAGCCGGTCTAGATATGTCCAGGCCATCTTCCTGGACATATCTGGGGCTTTTGATAACGCGTGGTGGCCCATGATCCTACTCAAGGCGAAGAGAGGGGGGTGCCCGCCAAACATCTATGGGATGCTGGCGGCGTACTTCACGAACCGACGCGTTGGTCTCTTCGCCGGGAGTGGGGTTGTGTGGAAGACCTCAACCATGGGTTGCCCGCAGGGCTCTGTAGTGGGACCAGCACTATGGAACCTTCTCATGGACGACATGCTTCGGTTGCCATACCCGGCCGGTGTAAGGGTAGTTGCGTACGCGGATGATGTAACGGTCCTCATCGAGTCTGAATCTCGATCCGGCATCGAGGCCTCGGCCTCATGCGCCATGGAGCTAATAAGCCAGTGGGGGGTCAGGAATAGGCTGGGTTTCTCCCCCTCAAAGTCATACTCTATGACTCTGAGGGGGGGCTTGACCAAGCGCCCGCCCACGATCAGGCTCGGTGGGATCTCAGTCAGGAGCGTGCGCTCAACCAGAGTCTTGGGTGTGACGATCGACGCGAGTCTATCCTTCAGAGAACATGCTCAGTCCATCGGCGAGCGTGCTGCAGCGGGGCTGGGCAAGATGTCACGCGTCTCCGCATCTTCCTGGGGCATTCGGTACAGGGCCCTTAAGGTCCTGTACAAAGGTATTTACGTCGCGACGATTACCTACGCGGCAGGATGCTGGTGGAGGCGCGTGAAAACTTACATGGTTGGGGCCACGTTGTTGAGGACACAGAGGCCTGCGCTCATTTTGCTGACCAAAGCGTACCGGTCTGTCAGCACTGCGGCATTGCCGGTCTTGGCGGGGGTGCTCCCAGCCGATCTCGAGGTTGCCCGTGCGGGCATGGTAGACGATATCCGTCATTTGTCGCGGGACTTGCTCAGGACCGGGCGAAGAGACATCGCGGACGATGCCGTAGCCAACTGGCAGCGGAGATGGGTAGCGGAGGAAAAGGGTAGGGAACTATACCGCTACTTCCCGGACGTGGCGGCTAGGCTCAAGGCGACTTGGGTCGAGCCGGACTATCAGGTCTCGCAGATCCTGACTGGGCATGGATGTTTTCGAAAGAGATTGCATGACATGAAGCTGAGTGAGGTGAGCGTGTGCTACTGCGAAGAGGAGGATGAATATCTGGACCACATTTTGTGGCGATGCCCCAAGTATGATGACCAGAGAAGCGTGATGATGGATGGGGTCACTCGCGTGGAGGAGGGACCAGTCTACTACGCTGACCTCGTTGCGTCGGAGGCCAAGTTCCGACGACTCAGAGACTTCGCGCACAGCTGGCACAAGATCAGGAGCGAGCTGGAGAGAGAGCCGGGCAGAGAAGACGTCGGGGAAGAAGAAGAGGAAGACGACGATGCAGGTTAGGTTTAGGTTAGCTTTGGGAAAACATTTGTAATAGCATAGGGAAAGAACAGATATGCAAAAAAAAAAAAGACATGGTTATAAAAAAAAGAAAAACAGAAACAAGCAAAAAAAATATATATATATATATATATGGTACAAAAAGAAACCGAATTACCAAAAAAAAAAAAAAAGAATGGAAAGAACAAAAAATAAAAAAAAATTGTGTATATTATGTATATGTATATATGGCTCGCTACGCGGCTAGTCACAGGTCCGTCGACGAAGGCGTTTTTGTGGCGTTGCCCAAAGGTGGGGCGCTAGAGTGCCGCCCCAGAATGGGGAGAATGGCATAACGGGGACAGGACGAGATAACTTGTAAAGGAGTCAAGAAGCGACTGCGGTGATAGCACGTCTATCCAGACGGGCTATGTCCGCAGCTGTCTCCTTGAGATTCGGCCCATATGACTTGATGTCGGTGGGGCCATGGGAGGTGGTGGGTGTCCCTATCTACTGTTTTACCCGAACTCGCAGGAGATCAAGTCTTCGGAGGCGACTCTGAAAGAGTTGCGGGAGAAGGTGCAGCCGGGCCAGAGGGGTATTCAGGTCCAGGCGGTACGCAGAGTGGGCAACGCGGGCGTCGTCGTGCAAACGGCGTCGTCAGCGGCAGCCCAGAAGCTGAAAGCAGCGGCCCCCGCTACGCTGAGGACTGCCGACCCGAAGTCCCGGAGGCCGCTCGTAGCGCTGCGGAACCTCAGCGGTAACCCCGTCGCGGAAGAGGTGTTAGAGGACCTGCATAGGGTCAACCTCGCCGAGGACGCGGACTGGCCTGTGGAGAGGCTCCGCAGGGAGGCGTGTTTCGCCTTCAAGAAGGGTCGGCGTGGAGGGCGAAGCACTACTGTGGTGTTCGAGGTTTCGGCTGGTTTGCGGGAAAAACTGCTGGGGCTTGGGAGAGTATACGTGGGCTGGGACTCGGTAGAGGTAGTGGACTACGTCCGGGTTACGTGCTGCTCCAAGTGCCAGCAGTACGGGCACCCCGAAAAGCACTGCAGGACTCCCGGCATGACCTGCGGCAGGTGTGGGGATAGTCGACACTCACACACTTTTCTCGGGGAAAGTCGACACTCACGGCGCTCAACGACATCCTGGGCACGGTTGCTGACAGCCGGTACAAGTATGTCCAGGCAGTTTTCCTGGACATCTCGGGCGCCTTTGACAACGCGTGGTGGCCCATGATCCTGCTGAAGGTGAAGGGGGTGGGGTGCCCGCCAAACATTTACCAAATGCTGGCGGCGTACTTCACAAACCGACGAGTCGGACTTTTTGCTGGAGGCGGGGTTGTGTGGAAAGCCACGACCATGGGCTGTCCGCAGGGTTCTGTAGTGGGCCCACCGCTATGGAACCTTCTGATGGACGATCTGCTTCGGTTGCCATATCCAGCTGGTGTGAGGGTGGTTGCGTATGCCGATGATGTGACGGTACTCGTCGGGTCTGATTCCAGAGCCGGCATTGAGGCTTCGGCCTCGTGCGCCATGGGCCTAATAACAGAGTGGGGGGTGCGGAATAGGCTGGGCTTCTCCCCCTCGAAGTCATACTCGATGACTCTGAGGGGGTGTCTGTCCAGGCGCCCTCCCACAATCAGACTCGGCGGGTCCTCAGTCAGGAGTGTGCGCGCTACCAGGGTTCTGGGTGTGGTGATCGATGCGGGTCTTTCATTTAGAGAACACGCTGCGTCCATCGGCGAGCGTGCTGCGGCAGGCCTGGGCAAGGTGTCACGCGTCTCCGCCTCTTCCTGGGGTATCAAGTACAGGGCCCTTAAGGTCCTCTACAAAGGGATTTTTATCGCTATGATCACCTACGCGGCGGGATGCTGGTGGAGGCGCGTGAACACCTACATGGTCAGGTCCGCGTTGTTGAGGGCGCAGAGATCTGCTCTAGTCCTTCTGACGAAAGCGTACCGGTCGGTCAGCACTGCGGCTCTGCCTGTCCTGGCAGGAGTGCTGCCTGCTGACCTTGAGGTTGCCCGTGCGGGCATGATCGACGACATCAGGCACTTGCCTCGGGACGCGCTCAGGGCGGGGAAGAGGGATATCGCGAACGATGCCGTTGCCAACTGGCAGCGGAGATGGGAGACGGAAGACAAGGGGAGGGAATTACATCGGTTTTTCCCGGACGTGGCGGCTAGGCTCAAGGCAACTTGGGTCGAGCCGGACTACCAAGTCTCACAAATTCTGACTGGACATGGATGCTTTAGGAAAAGATTGAATGAGATGAAGCTGTGCGAGGTTAGTGTGTGCTACTACGGGGAGGAAGACGAATGTTTGGACCATGTGCTATGGCGATGTCCGCTGTACGAGGAACTGAGAGTTGAGATGATGGATGGGATCGCGCGCGCAGAGGAGGGCCCGGCCTACTACGGCGACCTCGTCGCCTCGGAGGACAATTTCCGGCGGCTCAAACACTTTGCCCACAAATGGCACGAAATCAGGAGCGGGCTAGAGGAGGTGTGAGGACCAGCAGGATGAGCAGCGAAGCCGTGCTGTATTGTCGCGCACACCGTGCGAGCTAGATTTGCCGCCCCAGAAAGGGGAGAAAGGTGAAAAAGGGACTGGACGGGAGATTTGTGACAAGGAGTCAAGCAGCGGCTACGGTGATAGCACGCCTATCTAGGCGGGCTATGTCATATGTCATATGACATGATGTCGGTGGGGCCATGGGAGGTGGTGGGATTTGTCCCTATCTACTATCTAGCGAAACCACAGCCAAGGGAACGGGCTTGGGAGAATCAGCGGGGAAAGAAGACCCTGTTGAGCTTGACTCTAGTCTGGCATTGTAAGGAGACATGAGAGGTGTAGCATAAGTGGGAGATCGTTCGCGCGATCGTCGCTGAAAAACCACTACTTTCATTGTTTCATTACTTACTCGGTTGGGCGGAAGCGGTGCGCGGTAATTAAGTAAACGACAGTCGGAGAGTTTTATAAAAATAACTTTATTTACTGACAGAATGACAGTGAAGATAATAATGTCTTAATCCTAAAGGTACAAGGTACTTATAGCTAAGTTATGACAATCGCTACGTGACGACCATGTTCTATATTACAATTACTTACTCTCAAGGTTTGGCGGAAGCTATACTGCTGACAAAGCTAATTGTAGTAGGGTTACCACACTTAACTCCTCCCTCCCCAAGAGAGAAATTATCTAAAGGCAACTGTGTGGTCTTTAGGGAATTTCTTTTACAAATTTTACATAAGTCCCATCTGTATATAATGAAACCTATAACAGAAACTAGGATTATGACGTAAATACTTAGGGTCCATACACTGATATTGTCACTTGTTACACGTACATAATATGACTCGAAATCACTAACACTTTCACTGTACTTTGCTCGGTTCACTAAGTCCTTGATGTCACCTAAGTCCACCCCTCTAAGATCCATTTGCTTCGCCGGTGGGCTGACGTCACGTCGAAGTTCGGGCATCTGTGCTGTTGGCAGGCTGAAGGAGACTGTGCTACTATTCGTTGGCGTTGTAATGGAGATGTCAGCGATCTGCAGTGTGCAGTGCTGACTTGGTACTAAGATGTATGTACCTTGCAAGGTGTATTTCCTGGTTTCATCGTCACAATGTTCCGTTGTCTGGATACTTTTTTCTGCATACACCAACCAGTGACTTTCGGATATGGGTTGTATCTTGGTTTCTTCTATTTTTACCTGGTGTTGCTGACAATCCGTGAAATTATGTTTTAGTAACATAAGTTGCTCGACGCATGTTTCCTCTGTGTACTGAAGAACGTTGTCCTCGGAGCAAAGGTATGTGAGGTCATCTATTTCTTCGCAGCTGTCGACTACGGGCCTGTATTTCGACTTTTTCACCAGTAGGTAAGGATATTTCGGAATAATGACATAGGGTTTTTTTGTGGTAGGGTTAAAAATTGGAACAGGGATAACTTTATAATAGATATATGTGTTACTGTCTACTAGTGGAACTTCCAAAATAAAAACTATTTTACTACTATCTATAAACCCCTTTCAAACGCAAACTGATTATTATCGTATGAATCATTGTTTGTGTCATTAACACGTCTAGAACTCGCAGTCCGCATAGTAACATCGGTGTTTGCACCTGTATTTGCAAACGGTGCATTATGTGCCGACGTCCATCGCCGATCATGCTGACTCGGCGTCCTTGCAGTTGACCTAGTCTGTAACGGAATTCGATTTTGTGCAAAATGCGAATTCCTTAATTGAAACGATGCGTTTTGTGAACCTGACTGATTTACGGCATTTTGTGAACTACTAGATGCATTCGGATTTGCCTCTCTTGTTTGTGAGTTATGTAGTCTTTGGAAGTTGTTATTATGGTTTTCCGTAAATTTCCTTGACGGCTCATTTCTGCTATTTTTCAGATCATAAACTGTTTGGAAGTTTTGCTCTTCTAGAACAACCCTTAAGGCATCCTCCAAAGTCGTTACATCTCTCAATCGTACTAGCCTAACTAAATACGCTGGTAAATTATATAAGAAAACATTCAGCGACGAATTAGTATAAATATGCTGTTTGGCTTGACGTACGTCGACATTGCTTATCGTTTCATTGGTTTTTGCAATAAGAATACTACGTATGTCTACGATTTTTGCCATAGGATACATCCTATGGCAAAAATCTAAATAACTTTCATTTTGGTTCATTTTTAAGGATTCCAATTCCAACACTAAACATTCTTCGGTCCTAGGATCCCCAAAATGTTGCACTAACAAATCTTTTAGTTCGTCCCAATTATTTATTTGATCCCGCTCTCCTACTAGGTTCGCGGCTTTATCCGAAAGCTTACTTGCTACGACGTGATATAAGTATTCGTTCTGAGCATCTCCTCCTCGAAACTTAGTTAATATATATTCGCATTTTTTTATGAATAGTGGGAGCTGTCTAGCATCGCCACTAAATTCCGGAATAATGCTAGTCATTGCTGACGGAATTGGTACGACCTGATCCATTGTTATTGAAACCCGAAACGCTACACACCAGGAAAATACCTACTTAGTGACACAGTTTAATACGAAAATTGTATCGTAATAGACTGTAGGTACTAAACAATTATGCCTACCTAATTGCTTTATCACGAGACTTGTATCGTAATAAAAATGTACTAAACTAACTATATCTACGTATTTATTCTATCACAAAAGTTTTATCGCAATAAAATATGTATGTTACCCAGGTATTGTCTGACCCCTAATAACACAAACACATATATCTAATCAAGGAGGTACACGTAAAGGAAAACAGAAAGGATAGTGAAAAAGTTCTACTCACAGTCCCGAAGTTACTCCCATCTCCTCTTTGGACTATTATCTCCACACTCAGCGTCAGCCTCTCGATGAAGTTGCTCAATAAATTTATTTGTTCGGCGATCTCTGTTAAACTGTTGGAACAGACGTCACAGCAGCTTTGTAGAATTTTATACTATACTGAGTGACTACAGAGATCCTACCGGCTGCGCCAATTAAGTAAACGACAGTCGGAGAGTTTTATAAAAATAACTTTATTTACTGACAGAATGACAGTGAAGATAATAATGTCTTAATCCTAAAGGTACAAGGTACTTATAGCTAAGTTATGACAATCGCTACGTGACGACCATGTTCTATATTACAATTACTTACTCTCAAGGTTTGGCGGAAGCTATACTGCTGACAAAGCTAATTGTAGTAGGGTTACCACACTTAACTCGGTCGATAATATCGGCGAGCGCACGGTGTTTCGTTCCAAGCGTGCAGAGTGGCGACGTGGCGGCAACGCTCGTCACCGTACAACTCCCGCGTGATCCGGTTCGAGGACACTGCCAGGCGGGTAGTTTGACTGGGGCGGTACATCTGTCAAAGAATAACGCAGGTGTCCTAAGGCCAGCTCAGCGAGGACAGAAACCTCGCGTGGAGCAAAAGGGCAAAAGCTGGCTTGATCCAGATGTTCAGTACGCATAGGGACTGCGAAATTTTAGAAATACTACTAGGAGGACTACCTATTATCATCTTTAAAAATTTAATACACGAACGGAATCACTCCACTTTTACAACTGCTTTCGGCGTGGAAGAAAAAAAAAAAAAAAAAAAAAAAAAAAAAAAAAAAAAAAAAAAAAAAAAAAAAAAATAAAAAAAAAAAAAAAAAAAAAAAATAAAAAAAAAAAAAAAAAAAAAAAAAATAAAAAAAAAAAAAAAAAAAAAAATAATAAAAAATATCAATAATAATCTGCCCCGCCACGAACCAACAAACATTTGCAATTTTCTTGAAAAAAAAATTATCAACTTTAAATTTTAATACACGAACGGAATCACTCGACATACCTTCTCTCGCAAATTTCCAACTACCGTGGTGTGCTGTAACATAAAAGAAAAATTATTATTATTTCCTTTATTCCACTTGAAAACATATCATTTACATTTTTAAATATTTTTATAAAAATATAAAAAAAAACATTTAAAAATATAAAAAATAGCAGCCCACCGGTATCGGGAACAGGGTCCAAGCTACCGGTGGTCAGGGCTCCTGAGAGAGGAACCTCCTGACGATACGCGCCGTGTCCAGAAGTACCGCTCTCTGGATTAAGCCCTTGATCCAGCTGCCTAGCGAGAGCCTCTTCAGGTGTTGGTCGAGGCTCTTGGGTATTATGCCATTAGCCGTCACGACTATCGGCACAATGATTGCTGTATCCACATCCCACATGTCGACAACCTCGTGAGCTAGGTCAAGATACTTAATCTGCTTATCTTTTTCAGCTTTTACGAGGTTCTCGTCATGCGGGACCGATATATCAATAATCATTGTGCGACGCGTTAATCGATCTATCACCACTATGTCTGGCTTATTAGCAACAATAGTCCTGTCAGTGATGATAGATCGATCCCAATACAACGTAATATTGCCATTTTCGAGAACTGGGTCGGGCGCATACCTATAGTACGGTACTTCCGATTCCACAAGACTGTATTATTATTATTAAAAAATAAAAATATTATTTTTATTATTATTTTTAAATTTAATACACGAACGGACACTCGAGGCCAAAAGTACTATTATTATTATTTTTAAATTTAATATTATTTTGTTTTTCGTTTATTTTTTTTTATCGGGGGGGGCATCGTGCCGTCAAATAAAAAGAAAATCATCATTTAAAAAGAAAACAACATCTCCCCAGATTATGATTAATAATATAATTAATTACATACATGGATCAATGACGGGTCTTATCTGTAAAGGTGTTCCAGTTGCTTATATACGGTGCACCGCATACTACCCCGCGTAGTCCTGTGTCACCCCGTGCAAAATATCAATTAAAAACGTCGTCCATATAGGTGTATATGACAACGCACACGTTACCAAAGGAGCAAAAACTTTTTTTTTTTCTTTTTATTCTTTTGGTGGGGGGTTGGTTTGGGGTTGGGGGGAGGGGTTCGGGGGGGGTTTGTTGACATCGTTTGGATCTTTATTTTCGCTTTTATTTCACTGAAATCAAGCAAAAACCACACGCGGCCGGGGACCAACCAAAGGGGGATACAAGTAAAAGGGGGGGCGAGGGGGCCGAGGGGGAGGGCGGCAGAGGGGCAGAGGGGGAGGGGGAGTGTGTGCTCGTCACCTACCCACCTGCCTACGTACCTCTGGGGCGTCACGGGACTCTACGATCGATTCACTCGCTCGGACCCGCCGGACACTTGTAGATTTTTACGTTCATACGTATGCGCATACGTACGAGTCGATGTTATCGGCCGAAACAGCCGCCGAACGCACCGTTTGTTAGCTTCCACTGTTCTGTCGTGCAAAGTGCGCGTGCGCGTGCCGGGCGAGCACGACGGAGCGCGCGCGGGCACTTGCACGACGAAGAAGCCTGTTGGAGTTGCGAGAGGCAAAGTGTTTGTAGATTTCTAGTGGATTTTGTGAACTGCGCCCGAGTGTGTGTCGTTTAACGAAGCTGAAGGTGTCCGTGTTGTGTGTTACGCGCTGCCCGTGCGAATACATCGTCGGTGTACCGACGCGCGTCGCGTGCCAAAAGGGGAAATGAGCTAGAGACTGTCGTTGATAAAATGATGAACGTTTCGAGTGAGTTTCTCCTGCGCGCTTGTGCGTCGTCGGTGTGTCGGCGAGTTTCGTGCGGTGTTTGCGTCGATCACTGCAGCAGCGGGGCGCCGCTTCGTGGCTTCGTGCGCGACGACGGTGTTGAAGACACGAAGTGAAGCGAAGTCGAAGACGAAGAGAAGAGAGAAGGTGAACTGTGTGGACCGACGGATCGTGTTTTTCGCGTGTTCGTATACAAGGTAACGGTCGTTGTATGAAACAATTCGGACGGCGTGACGTCGACCGGCGCTCGGACGCGTCTAGTGTTCGTCACGTCCGACGAGTCTGTGCTCTTTCGTTTCGTGTGAGGCGCTCTATAGATTCCGGGCGGAATCGTATATGATGTCGCGAATGTGTTAACAAATTTTACACAGTGAACTCGTCTCGGTACGAACGTTCAGAACGGGGGCTTTTCTGTTCACGATCTATCTGCATGGATGGATCGTGGACGTCGACGCCCTTCAGCTCGCGCAGCAGCGTCTGGCGCGTTGAGATACACGCGTCCAGAGGCCCGCGCGGGCGACCCCAAAATTCTACACACACACTCTCAGAGCTCGCCCGTGTGCGTTCGCGTCTTTACGATCGCGAACGCTCGGGAACGAGGACGAGGCGCGCTCGTCGCGCCGACTCTTTCACAAGAAGCTCCCTGGTTGATCCTGCCAGTAGTTATATGCTTGTCTCAAAGATTAAGCCATGCATGTCTCAGTGCAAGCCGTATTAAGGCGATACCGCGAATGGCTCAATATATCAGTTTTGGTTCCTTAGATCTTACTCAGTTACTTGGATAACTGTGGTAATTCTAGAGCTAATACATGCAATCAGAACTCTGACCAGTGATGGGATGAGTGCTTTTATTAGATCAAAACCAATCGACGGAGGGCCTCGCGTCCGAAGTCGTTAACTTTGATGAATCTGGATAACTTTTGCCGATCGCACGGTCCAGTACCGGCGACGCATCTTTCAAATGTCTGCCTTATCAACTTTCGATGGTAGTTTCTGCGACTACCATGGTTGTCACGGGTAACGGGGAATCAGGGTTCGATTCCGGAGAGGGAGCCTGAGAAACGGCTACCACATCCAAGGAAGGCAGCAGGCGCGCAAATTACCCACTCCCGGCACGGGGAGGTAGTGACGAAAAATAACGATACGGGACTCTTACGAGGCCTCGTAATCGGAATGAGTACACTTTAAATATTTTAACGAGGAACAATTGGAGGGCAAGTCTGGTGCCAGCAGCCGCGGTAATTCCAGCTCCAATAGCGTATACTAAAATTGTTGCGGTTAAAAAGCTCGTAGTTGCATTTGTGCGCCGCGCTGTCGGTGCACCGCATCCGCGGTGATACTGACACGTCTGCGGAGCATATCGTCGGTGAGCCGGCGGTCAAACGTCGGTTCAATATCAAAATCCTATCGCGGTGCTCTTCGATGAGTGTCGAGGTGGGCCGACAATTTTACTTTGAACAAATTAGAGTGCTCAAAGCGGGCTCAAAATGCTGCTTGAATATTTCGTGCATGGAATAATAGAATATGATCTCGGTTCTATTTTGTTGGTTTTCAGAACTCCGAGGTAATGATTAATAGGGATAACTGGGGGCATTCGTATTGCGACGTTAGAGGTGAAATTCTTGGATCGTCGCAAGACGAACATCAGCGAAAGCATTTGCCAAAGGTGTTTTCATCAATCAAGAACGAAAGTTAGAGGTTCGAAGGCGATTAGATACCGCCCTAGTTCTAACCGTAAATATGTCATCTAGCGATCCGCCGACGTTACTACAATGGCTCGGCGGGCAGCTTCCGGGAAACCAAAGATTTTGGACTCCGGGGGGAGTATGGTTGCAAAGCTGAAACTTAAAGGAATTGACGGAAGGGCACCACCAGGAGTGGAGCCTGCGGCTTAATTTGACTCAACACGGGAAATCTCACCAGGCCCGGACACCGGAAGGATTGACAGATTAACAGCTCTTTCTTGATTCGGTGGGTGGTGGTGCATGGCCGTTCTTAGTTGGTGGAGCGATTTGTCTGGTTAATTCCGGTAACGAACGAGACTCTAGCCTGCTAAATAGGCGTCGTCATTTAGGTGTGCGCGGCCTCGGTCGCGCAACTCACTGGCGACGTATCAAAATTCTTCTTAGAGGGACCGGCGGCTTCGAGCCGCACGAGATTGAGCAATAACAGGTCTGTGATGCCCTTAGATGTCCTGGGCCGCACGCGCGCTACACTGAAGGAATCAGCATGTTCTCCCTGGCCTAGAGGCCCGGGCAACCCGCTGAAACTCCTTCGTGCTGGGGATTGGGGTTTGCAATTATCCCCCATAAACGAGGAATTCCTAGTAAGCGCGAGTCATAAGCTCGCGTTGATTACGTCCCTGCCCTTTGTACACACCGCCCGTCGCTACTACCGATTGAATGATTTAGTGAGGTCTTCGGACCGACACGCGGTGGCTTCACGGCCGTCGGCGTTGCTGGGAAGTTGACCAAACTTGATCATTTAGAGGAAGTAAAAGTCGTAACAAGGTTTCCGTAGGGGAACCTGCGGAAGGATCATTAACGTGAAACGCAAGCAGTGTGTGTGAAAGCACGTCGCGCGCGCGTGATCGTACAATCCGAAGATATTCAACAGAGAGTCTCGCTCTCGCGTCGCGTCCTCGCACGGTATGCAGACTGGTATCAAACCCGCACCACGAGTACCGTTGGACGCGTTCGTCAACACGTTCGTCCCTCACACTGCGGTGGGATCAAATTTTTTTTATTATTTAAACAAAAATAATAACAATCGATCAGTTTATGTAACACGCAGCGGTAACATGTTTATCACTAAACTATTACCCTGGACGGTGGATCACTTGGCTCGCGGGTCGATGAAGAACGCAGTTAACTGCGCGTCATAGTGTGAACTGCAGGACACATTTGAACATCGACATTTCGAACGCACATTGCGGTCCGTGGAGACACATCCAGGACCACTCCTGTCTGAGGGCCGGCTGTATAAAATACAAATGCCACATTGCGCCTCGTCGCGCATCTGACGGCTCCGCGTCGAGCTCTCGCCTGGTGCGGGCGCTCGGCGCTGTCCGTTCAAATATAACGATATTTATATACGATATAAGACATTTGTCGAACGACGCCGTCGCGCTCTGTGCGCGTTCGCGCTCGGACGAACAAAAGGAAGCGGCGGTCGTGCGAGAGCACGCGCGCTCGCGACTCTTCGGTCGGTGAACACTTCGCTAACCAGCGAGGGTTGCGCTGCGTCGAGTCGCTTCTGTCGTTCGTGCCGCGACACGCGCGCTACTGCAGCGCACGTCGTCGGGAGACTAAACGAAAATGTCCTGTAACGCATACACACAGTAGGCGGACTCGACGTCCGAAGGGCGCAGCGACGCCGTCGTCGGCCTCCCTCGAGAGAGGGGGCTCGGCCGCGTCGTCGTCGCGCCGACGGATATCGCGTCTGCCTCATCCTTTTATCGTTGGCCTCAGATCAGGGAGGATCACCCGCCGAATTTAAGCATATTAGTAAGCGGAGGAAAAGAAACTAACTAGGATTTCCTCAGTAGCGGCGAGCGAACAGGAAAGAAGCCCAGCACTGAATCCCGCCGTCGTCCGGGCGGCGGGAGATGTGGTGTTCGGGAGGTTCCGCTTTCTCGTCGCGAGCGCTCCTGTCCAAGTTCGTCTTGAACGGGGCCGTTTTCCCGCAGAGGGTGCCAGGCCCGTAGCGACGGAGGCTCGCGGCGAGAGGGACTCTCCTCAGAGTCGGGTTGCTTGAGAGTGCAGCCCTAAGCGGGTGGTAAACTCCATCTAAGGCTAAATATTACCGCGAGACCGATAGCGAACAAGTACCGTGAGGGAAAGTTGAAAAGAACTTTGAAGAGAGAGTTCAAGAGTACGTGAAACCGTTCAGGGGTAAACCTGCGAAACTCGAATGAACGAACGGAGAGATTCATCGTCACTCCGCGGCGTACGGACGCGCGCCTCGATGTCGTCGGCCCCGGCCGGCAGGCACGGGCCGCGCCCGTCGACGTCCGCGGACGGCGTGCACTTCTCTCTTAGTAACTACATCGCGACCCGTTCGATGTCGGTCTAAGCGCCGTACGGGAGCCCCGTTGCCCCTTCGCGGGGGTAGTGGGACCGCGACGGTGGCCGACCGGCCGTCGGACGGTAGTTTGACGAATCGCGCACGCGTTTAGGCGCGTCCGGCCCGACGCAAGTCAACGTCGTATCCCGTGTCTTCGCCCGAGTGCGGACGCGGGTGCGGCGCGTCTGCTGTCGCCGCCGTGTGTCTCGGACTGTGCGCGTCTCTGTCTGCGATGATTCAGTTTCGGGCACTCGCAGGACCCGTCTTGAAACACGGACCAAGGAGTCTAGCATGTATGCGAGTCATTGAGACAATGAAACTGAAAGGCGCAACGAAAGTGAAGGCGCGCGCTCGCCGCGTGCTCAGGGAGGATGGAGCGTCGGTCTAGGTCGACCTCTCGCACTCCCGAGGCGTCTCGTTTCCAATCTGTGAATGCAGGCGCGCTCTGAGCATAGATGCTGGGACCCGAAAGATGGTGAACTATGCCTGGTCAGGTCGAAGTCAGGGGAAACCCTGATGGAGGACCGTAGCGATTCTGACGTGCAAATCGATCGTCGGAACTGGGTATAGGGGCGAAAGACTAATCGAACCATCTAGTAGCTGGTTCCGTCCGAAGTTTCCCTCAGGATAGCTGGCGTCGACTTGAACAGTCTCATCCGGTAAAGCGAATGATTAGAGGCATTGGGGCCGAAACGACTTCAACCTATTCTCAAACTTTAAATGGGTGAGTACTCCGGCTTACTCGAACGATGAAGCCGGAGATCTGATGACGGTGCCAAGTGGGCCAATTTTGGTAAGCAGAACTGGCGCTGTGGGATGAACCAAACGTAGTGTTAAGGCGCCTAAAAAACGCTCATGGGACACCATGAAAGGCGTTGGTCGCTCATGACAGCAGGACGGTGGCCATGGAAGTCGGAATCCGCTAAGGAGTGTGCAACGACTCACCTGCCGAAGCAACCAGCCCTGAAAATGGATGGCGCTGAAGCGTTTTGCCTATACACTACCGTTACGGGCATGTGCGACGACGCTTCATCGCGACGTCATTAAGCCGTAACGAGTAGGACGTGCGCGGCGGAGAGCGCAGAAGGGTCTGGGCGTGAGCCCGCCTGGAGCCTCCGTCGGTGCAGATCTTGGTGGTAGTAGCAAATACTCCAGCGAGGCCCTGGAGGACTGACGTGGAGAAGGGTTTCGCGTGAACAGTAGTTGCTCGCGAGTCAGTCGATCCTAAGCTCAAGGAGAAATCTTATGTCGATGTGGCGTGTTTTTTTTCAAAGGACATTCACGTGTTCGAGATGATAAATTACGCCCTTTGAGCGAAAGGGAATCCGGTTCCTATTCCGGAACCCGGCAGCGGAACCGTTTCAATAATCGTTCCCTCGTTTTTACAGCGAGTGTTCGACGGGGTAACCCAAAGTGGCCTGAAGACGCCGCCGAGAGGTCCGGGAAGAGTTTTCTTTTCTGCCTGAGCGTTCGAGTTCCATGGAATCCTATAGAAGGGAGATATGGTTCGGAACGCGAAGAGCACCGCATTTGCGGCGGTGTCCGGATACTCTCGTTGGTACAAAAGGGCCACTCCACGTTGTTCGCCGCGCGTTGCTTAGGTGCCAGAGATCAAGCCTGATTCTGCTGACGAAGGCGTACAGGTCTACCAGTACGGCTGCGCTGGCAGTGTTGGGTGGCGTTCTCCCGGCGGACTTGGAGGTGATCCGTGCAGGGCAGTTCGATGAGGAGCGCCAGTGCGCGGCCGAGGCACAGGTCGAGCTGGGCTTGCGGAGACGAGAGCTGGCCAGAAGGAAGCGTGAGATTTGGAATGAGGCGATGGATGCATGGCAGAAGAGATGGACGAATGAGGAGAAAGGACGGGAGCTGTTTCGTTTCTTCCCGGACGTGGCGGATCGACTCAGATCTCACTGGGTCGTGCCAGACCACCAGCTGTCCCAGATTCTCACGGGACATGGGTGTTTCAGGAAAAGACTGAGTGATATGACGTTATGCGAGGAGAGCGTATGTTACTGCGGTATGGACGAGGAAGACCTGCACCACGTGCTTTGGGTCTGCCCCCTGTATGAGGAAGCTAGGCGGAAGATGATGGATGGGATCAGCCGCGTGGAGGCCGGCCCGATCTATTACGGCGATCTCGTAAGTTCACCGGCGAACTTTGACCGGCTAAGTGAGTACGCGCACTCATGGTATGCCGACCGCAGCAAACTGGAGCGAGAGGAAGAGAGAAATGCTGGAGCGAACCAACGTCTAAATATGTCTTAAAAAAAAAAAAAAGATAATTGTTAAACTGCATTTATAAAAAAAAAAAAAAAAAAAAAAAAAAAAGGGATAATAATACTATAAAAGAGAAGGCAGTGTAAGTAAAAAAAAAAAAAAAAAAAAAGTAATTATATCCTAAAAAAAAAAAAAAAAAAGCTATACATGGAAAAAATATCCAAACCTTAGGGCTATTAATTTTATTTACTCCCTTCTCTTAGGTGCGACCGACGGCGAAGTCGACCTACGTGTTTTGTGTGGTACAAGCCCGAATAGGGGAGAGTTGCTCAAGGGACACACATGGCTAAAGACTTGTAAGGGATCAAGAAGCGCCTGCGGACCAAAAAAAAATAAGATTGCCAAGGGTGCTGTATGTCCGCAGCCGCCCCACGTTTCGGCCCGTATAACGAACGTTGGAAGGGCCATGGGAAGGTTGGAGGGAGTGTCCCTATCTACTATCTAGCGAAACCACAGCCAAGGGAACGGGCTTGGGAGAATCAGCGGGGAAAGAAGACCCTGTTGAGCTTGACTCTAGTCTGGCATTGTAAGGAGACATGAGAGGTGTAGCATAAGTGGGAGATCGTTCGCGCGATCGTCGCTGAAAAACCACTACTTTCATTGTTTCATTACTTACTCGGTTGGGCGGAAGCGGTGCGCGGTCGATAATATCGGCGAGCGCACGGTGTTTCGTTCCAAGCGTGCAGAGTGGCGACGTGGCGGCAACGCTCGTCGCCGTACAACTCCCGCGTGATCCGGTTCGAGGACACTGCCAGGCGGGTAGTTTGACTGGGGCGGTACATCTGTCAAAGAATAACGCAGGTGTCCTAAGGCCAGCTCAGCGAGGACAGAAACCTCGCGTGGAGCAAAAGGGCAAAAGCTGGCTTGATCCAGATGTTCAGTACGCATAGGGACTGCGAAAGCACGGCCTATCGATCCTTTAGTATAAAGAGTTTTTAGCAAGAGGTGCCAGAAAAGTTACCACAGGGATAACTGGCTTGTGGCAGCCAAGCGTTCATAGCGACGTTGCTTTTTGATCCTTCGATGTCGGCTCTTCCTATCATTGCGAAGCAAAATTCGCCAAGCGTTGGATTGTTCACCCATCAAAAGGGAACGTGAGCTGGGTTTAGACCGTCGTGAGACAGGTTAGTTTTACCCTACTGATGGCTCGTCGTTGCGATAGTAATACTGCTCAGTACGAGAGGAACCGCAGTTTCGGACATTTGGTTCATGCACTCGGCCGAGCGGCCGGTGGTGCGAAGCTACCATCCGCGGGATTATGCCTGAACGCCTCTAAGGCCGAAGCCAGCCTAGCCGAATCCGGCAAGGATATGCTCACTGTGGAGCCCCGAGAGTCGGGAGGCTCTAAACAATGTGACTTTACTAGTCGCGCTTCACCACGTGAGGTGCGACGTCGAAGCCCATTTGGATCGCGGAGATCGATGCTGTCCGCTTAACGCGTGCGTCACGGCTCCGAAGGTCCGAATCTACCTCAGTTCGATGTCGGGGCTCGGAATAGTCTGTAGACGACTTCCGTTCCTGGCGGGGTGTTGTGCTCGGTAGAGCAGCGTCGTGCTGCGATCTGTTGAGACTCAGCCCTACGCCAGGTGATTCGTCCGAGGACGATGATATCTTTACGTATGTATTATCATAACGTACGGTGCGGTGCACTCGTCGTGCGTTATGATAGTATATAGTGTTTGTTGTGTACAAGCACGCACGTGTTTATTACATACGTGTTTTTATGCGCGCCGTTCAATGCACGAACGGAATCACTCGCAAATATCAAACTACCTATTATCATCTTTAAAATTTAATACACGAACGGAATCACTCCACAAACTCATCTCTCAAATTTTACAACTACTTTCGGCGTGGAAGAAAAAAATAAAAAATATCAATAATAATCTGCCCCGCCACGAACCAACAAACATTCAATTTTCTTGAAAAAAAAATTATCAACTTTAAATTTTAATACACGAACGGAATCACTCGACATACCTTCTCTCGCAGATTTCCAACTACCGTGGTGTGCTGTAACATAAAAGAAAAATAATAATCATTATTGTTATTATTATTATCATCTTTAAAATTTAATGCACGAACGGAATACGTATTATTATTGTTATCATTAAAATATTATTATTTCTAAAACTTAATACACGAACGGAATCACTCGAGAACCGCATCTCGCAAACATCCAACTACTGTGGTGTGCTGTAACATAAAAGAAAAATAATCATTATTATTATTATTATTATCATCTTTAAAATTTAATACACGAACGGAATACGTATTATTATTGTTATCATTAAAATATTATTATTATTTTTAAAATTTAATACACGAACGGAATCACTCGAGAAACGCATCTCGCAAACATCCAACTGCCGCAGGCTGTAGCATGAAAGAAAAAAAAAATATATTAAAAACATTTAAATTTAATACACGAACGGAATACGTATTATTATAATTATCATCATCATTAAAATATTATCATTTTAAAATTTAATACACGAACGGAATCACTCCGTAAACCTTCTTTCGGTAATGTCTAACTACTGCAGGCTGTAACATGAAAGAAAAATAATACATTAAAAAATCTTTAAATTTAATACACGACGAACGGAACACGTACACTCGAGACCAAAGGCCCTATTATCAATCATTATGATTATTATTATTAAAAAATAAAAATATTTTTTTTTATTATTATTAAATTATTATTTTTAAATTTAATACACGAACGGACACTCGAGGCCAAAAGTACTATTATTATTATTTTTAAATTTAATATTATTTTGTTTTTCGTTTATTTTTTTTTTATCGGGGGGGGGGGGGGGCATCGTGCCATCAAATAAAAAGAAAATCATCATTTAAAAAGAAAAGAAAACAACATCTCCCCTCACAGATTATGATTAATAATATAATTGATTACATACATGGATCAATGACGGGTCTTATCTATAAAGGTGTTCCAGTTGCTTATATACGGTGCACCGCATACTACCCCGCGCGTAGTCCTGTGTCACCCCGTGCAAAATATCAATTAAAAACGTCGTCCATATAGGTGTATATGACAACGCACACGTTACCAAAGGAGCAAAAACTTTTTTTTTTTCTTTTTATTCTTTTGGTGGGGGGTTGGTTTGGGGTTGGGGGGAGGGGTTCGGGGGGGGTTTGTTGACATCGTTTGGATCTTTATTTTCGCTTTTATTTCACTGAAATCAAGCAAAAACCACACGCGGCCGGGGACCAACCAAAGGGGGATACAAGTAAAAGGGGGGGCGAGGGGGCCGAGGGGGAGGGCGGCAGAGGGGCAGAGGGGGAGGGGGAGTGTGTGCTCGTCACCTACCCACCTGCCTACGTACCTCTGGGGCGTCACGGGACTCTACGATCGATTCACTCGCTCGGACCCGCCAGACACTTGTAGATTTTTACGTTCATACGTATGCGCATACGTACGAGTCGATGTTATCGGCCGAAACAGCCGCCGAACGCACCGTCTGTTAGCTTCCACTGTTCTGTCGTGCAAAGTGCGCGTGCGCGTGCCGGGCGAGCACGACGGAGCGCGCGCGGGCACTTGCACGACGAAGAAGCCTGTTGGAGTTGCGAGAGGCAAAGTGTTTGTAGATTTCTAGTGGATTTTGTGAACTGCGCCCGAGTGTGTGTCGTTTAACGAAGCTGAAGGTGTCAGTGTTGCGTGTTACGCGCTGCCCGTGCGAATACATCGTCGGTGTACCGACGCGCGTCGCGTGCCAAAAGGGGAAATGAGCTAGAGACTGTCGTTAATGAAAAATGATGAACGTTTCGAGTGAGTTTCTCCTGCGCGCTTGTGCGTCGTCGGTGTGTCGGCGAGTTTCGTGCGGTGTTTGCGTCGATCACTGCAGCAGCGGGGCGCCGCTTCGTGGCTTCGTGCGCGACGACGGTGTTGAAGACACGAAGTGAAGCCAAGTCGAAGACGTGAAGACGAAGAGAAGAGAGAAGGTGAACTGTGTGGACCGACGGATCGTGTTTTTCGCGTTTTCGTATACAAGGTAACGGTCGTTGTATGAAACAATTCGAACGGCGTGACGTCGACCGGCGCTCGGACGCGTCTAGTGTTCGTCACGTCCGACGAGTCTGTGCTCTTTCGTTTCGTGTGAGGCGCTCTATAGATTCCGGGCGGAATCGTATATGATGTCGCGAATGTGTTAACAAATTTTACACAGTGAACTCGTCTCGGTACGAACGTTCAGAACGGGGGCTTTTCTGTTCACGATCTATCTGCATGGATGGATCGTGGACGTCGACGCCCTTCAGCTCGCGCAGCAGCGTCTGGCGCGTTGAGATACACGCGTCCAGAGGCCCGCGCGGGCGACCCCGAAATTCTACACACACTCTCAGAGCTCGCCCGTGTGCGTTCGCGTCTTTACGATCGCGAACGCTCGGGAACGAGGACGAGGCGCGCTCGTCGCGCCGACTCTTTCACAAGAAGCTCCCTGGTTGATCCTGCCAGTAGTTATATGCTTGTCTCAAAGATTAAGCCATGCATGTCTCAGTGCAAGCCGTATTAAGGCGATACCGCGAATGGCTCAATATATCAGTTTTGGTTCCTTAGATCTTACTCGGTTACTTGGATAACTGTGGTAATTCTAGAGCTAATACATGCAATCAGAACTCTGACCAGTGATGGGATGAGTGCTTTTATTAGATCAAAACCAATCGACGGAGGGCCTCGCGTCCGAAGTCGTTAACTTTGATGAATCTGGATAACTTTTGCCGATCGCACGGTCCAGTACCGGCGACGCATCTTTCAAATGTCTGCCTTATCAACTTTCGATGGTAGTTTCTGCGACTACCATGGTTGTCACGGGTAACGGGGAATCAGGGTTCGATTCCGGAGAGGGAGCCTGAGAAACGGCTACCACATCCAAGGAAGGCAGCAGGCGCGCAAATTACCCACTCCCGGCACGGGGAGGTAGTGACGAAAAATAACGATACGGGACTCTTACGAGGCCTCGTAATCGGAATGAGTACACTTTAAATATTTTAACGAGGAACAATTGGAGGGCAAGTCTGGTGCCAGCAGCCGCGGTAATTCCAGCTCCAATAGCGTATACTAAAATTGTTGCGGTTAAAAAGCTCGTAGTTGCATTTGTGCGCCGCGCTGTCGGTGCACCGCATCCGCGGTGATACTGACACGTCTGCGGAGCATATCGTCGGTGAGCCGGCGGTCAAACGTCGGTTCAATATCAAAATCCTATCGCGGTGCTCTTCGATGAGTGTCGAGGTGGGCCGACAATTTTACTTTGAACAAATTAGAGTGCTCAAAGCGGGCTCAAAATGCTGCTTGAATATTTCGTGCATGGAATAATAGAATATGATCTCGGTTCTATTTTGTTGGTTTTCAGAACTCCGAGGTAATGATTAATAGGGATAACTGGGGGCATTCGTATTGCGACGTTAGAGGTGAAATTCTTGGATCGTCGCAAGACGAACATCAGCGAAAGCATTTGCCAAAGGTGTTTTCATCAATCAAGAACGAAAGTTAGAGGTTCGAAGGCGATTAGATACCGCCCTAGTTCTAACCGTAAATATGTCATCTAGCGATCCGCCGACGTTACTACAATGGCTCGGCGGGCAGCTTCCGGGAAACCAAAGATTTTGGACTCCGGGGGGAGTATGGTTGCAAAGCTGAAACTTAAAGGAATTGACGGAAGGGCACCACCAGGAGTGGAGCCTGCGGCTTAATTTGACTCAACACGGGAAATCTCACCAGGCCCGGACACCGGAAGGATTGACAGATTAACAGCTCTTTCTTGATTCGGTGGGTGGTGGTGCATGGCCGTTCTTAGTTGGTGGAGCGATTTGTCTGGTTAATTCCGGTAACGAACGAGACTCTAGCCTGCTAAATAGGCGTCGTCATTTAGGTGTGCGCGGCCTCGGTCGCGCAACTCACTGGCGACGTATCAAAATTCTTCTTAGAGGGACCGGCGGCTTCGAGCCGCACGAGATTGAGCAATAACAGGTCTGTGATGCCCTTAGATGTCCTGGGCCGCACGCGCGCTACACTGAAGGAATCAGCATGTTCTCCCTGGCCTAGAGGCCCGGGCAACCCGCTGAAACTCCTTCGTGCTGGGGATTGGGGTTTGCAATTATCCCCCATAAACGAGGAATTCCTAGTAAGCGCGAGTCATAAGCTCGCGTTGATTACGTCCCTGCCCTTTGTACACACCGCCCGTCGCTACTACCGATTGAATGATTTAGTGAGGTCTTCGGACCGACACGCGGTGGCTTCACGGCCGTCGGCGTTGCTGGGAAGTTGACCAAACTTGATCATTTAGAGGAAGTAAAAGTCGTAACAAGGTTTCCGTAGGGGAACCTGCGGAAGGATCATTAACGTGAACCGCAAGCCGTGTG